>CM075341.1:1940384-7036476 GCA_037788925.1 Mytilus galloprovincialis | reverse complement strand
ACCATACCAACCCCGGATCTTTTCACCCTAGGGACCAAACTGAGCATATCATTGGTCTATACAAGGTGTCATTTTCATCGTAAAGGCCTTGTCAAACTTTAAGATGTGTTTTCCAGCATAAATAGGTTCCTCATTAATCATAGCCGGTGCGCCTGTTTTTTTGTTCATCCCATAGCTCACGATTTGCACTGCTCCATCGGTCTCTTTCTTTGCCCCGATGGTGGTCAGCTGTTTGTTTGGTCTTTCACATCCCACAGTGCGGATGTTTTTCCCTTTCCAGCACAAGGTTATGATTTTTCCGAACCCACATTTCGCGTCAACTTCATGTCAACATCTTTAATGTCTTTGACAATCCAGGGTGAGCACTGACTAATTACTCGCCATTTTAGAGTTTCCTCAGCAGTATTTTCCAAAATGTCTACCTCTTGCGCCATATTCTCTCTCTGATCAGACATATTTGTAATCTTACAATCCATTGTGTTTATTATCTGTGGATTTTTCTTGGTGTGTTTTCTTTCTTCCACACGGATACATTTTCCAACGACCCCAGAACCCACTTTTTCCCCTCTTAACCTCGTCAACGAGCGTGCAAGATTTTCGAATTTTTCGGTCCGGTCCCAGCAGAAATTCCCCTCAAAATGTTCACGCATATTTCGATATTTAAGTCCTTCGTTACTCCGCGGAATAAATTGATTATATACCATGGCCATTTGTTGCTCGCTTTATAAGCTTCCGAATGAGGTATAAGGTAGATCTGTAATAAAGGGCTGAAGGGTCACAGTATTCCATTCCATTATTCAAAATATCCATTTCATTATTCAAAATTGGCTATTTCTTAATTTTCACGCGTATTTTGGCATTTAAGTCCCCCGTAACCCCTCAAATCATATGGTCATTGCGGTACATATTGGTTTTTTTCTCAATTTATTCATCTATTATGTCGACATTTAAGTCCGTCGTTACTCCTCTAATATGCGTTGCCAAACATATTGACCATATACCTTTTGTTCCTCTCGTAATAAGCTTTCGAATGAGGTATAAAGTATATCTATAATTAGGGGATAAATGGTCGCAGCATTCCATTCCATTATTCAAAATACCTAATCATTATATATTCAAAATTTGCTCTTTCTTAATTTTCAAGCGTAATTTGTCATTTAGGTCCTCTGTAATCCATTGCGGCACATAATGTTTATTCTCAGTTTATTCTTCTATTAATAAGCTTTAATTTGGTGTAAAAAAAATCCTGAATAAGAGGTGACGGGTTGCAGCAGTCCATTCCATTATTCAAAATATCCATTTCATTATTCAAAATTGGCTATTTCTCAATGTTCACGCGTAATTCGATCTTTAAGTCCTTTGTTACTCCTCTAATATGCGCTGCGGAACAAATTGACTACATACCTTTTGTTCCTCTTTTAATAAGCTTTCGATTGTGGTATAATATTTATCAGTAATTAGGGGTTGAAGGGTCCTGCCAGTCCATTCCATTATTCAAAATACCCATTTCATTATTCAAAATTGGCTATTTCTCAATGTTCAGGTGTATTTCGATATCTAAATCCGTCGTTACTCCTTTAATATGCGTTGCGGAACATATTGACTATATACCTTTTGTACCTCTCTGAATAAGCTTTCGATTCAGGTATAATATATATCTGTAATTTGGGCTGAAGGGTCCTGCCAGTCCATTCCATTATTCAAAATATCAATTCATTATTCAAAATTGCCTATTTCTTAATGTTCATGCGTAATTCGATCTTTAAGTCCTTTGTTACTCCTCTAATATGGGTTGCGGAACAAATTGACTATATACCTTTTGTTCCTCTTTTGATAAGTTTCGATTGAGGTATAATATATATCTGTAATTAGGGGCTGAAGGGTCCTGCCAGTCCATTCCATTCTTCAAAATATCCATTTCATTATTCAAAATTGACTTTTTCTTAATTTTCACGCGTATTTTGGCAATCAGGTCTTCTAATATTCGTTAGGGAACATATTGACTATATACATTTTGTTCCTTTTGTAATCAGCTTTCGAATGAGGTATAAGGTTTATCTATTATAGGGGCTAAAGGGTCGCCGCAGTCCATTCCATTATTCAAAATATCCATTTCATTATTCAAATTGGCTATTTCTTAATTTTCACGCGTATTTTGGCATTTAGGTCTTCTAATATTCGTTGCGGAATATATTTGGACTATAATCATGATGTTCCTCTTGTAATCAGCTTTCGAATGAGGTATAAGGTTTATCTATAATAGGGGCTAAAGGGTCGCCGCACTCCATTCCATTATTCAAAATATCCATTTCGTTATTCAAAATTGACTTTTTCTTAATTTCCATGCGTATTTTGGCAATCAGGTCTTCTAATATTCGTTGCGGAACATATTGACTATATACATTTTGTTCCTCTTGTAATCAGCTTTCGAATGAGGTAGAAGGTTTATCTATAATTAAGGGCTAAAGGGTCGCCGCAGTCCATTCCATTATTCAAAATATCCATTTCATTATTCAAAATTGGCTATTTCTTAATTTTCACGCGTATTTTGCCATTAAGGTCTTCTAATATTCGTTCCGGAACATATTGACTATATAAATTTTGTTCCTTTTGTAATCAGCTTTCGAATGAGGTAGAAGGTTTATCTATGATTAGGGACTGAAGGGTCGCTGCAGTCCATTCCATTATTCAAAATATCCATTTTATTATTCAAAATTGGCTATTTCTTAATTTTCACGCGTATTTTGGCATTTAGGTCTTCTAATATTCGTTGCGGAATATATTGACTAAAAGCATGATGTTCCTCTTCTAATCAGCTTTCGAATGAGGTAGAAGGTTTATATATAATTAGGGGTTAAAGGGTCGCTGCAATCCATTCCATTATTCAAAATATCCATTTCATTATTCAAAATTGGCTATTTCTTAATTTTCACGCGTATTTTGCCATTAAGGTCTTCTAATATTCGTTCCGGAACATATTGACTATATAAATTTTGTTCCTTTTGTAATCAGCTTTCGAATGAGGTAGAAGGTTTATCTATGATTAGGGACTGAAGGGTCGCTGCAGTCCATTCCATTATTCAAAATATCCATTTTATTATTCAAAATTGGCTATTTCTTAATTTTCACGCGTATTTTGGCATTTAGGTCTTCTAATATTCGTTGCGGAATATATTGACTAAAAGCATGATGTTCCTCTTCTAATCAGCTTTTGAATGAGGTATAAGGTTTATCTATAATTAGGGGTTAAAGGGTCGCTGCAATCCACTCCATTATTCAAAATATCCATTTCATTATTCAAAATTGGCTATTTCTTAATTTTCACGCGTATTTCGGCATTAAGGTCTTCTAATATTCGTTGCGGAACATATTGACTATATACATGTTGTTCCTCTTGTAATCGGCTTTCTAATGAGGTATAAGGTTTATCTATAAGTAGGGACTAAAGGGTCGCAGCAGTCCATTCCATTATTCAAAATATCCATTTCATTATTCAAAATGGGCTATTTCTTAATTTCCACGCGTATTTAGGTCTTCTAATATTCGTTGTGGAACATATTGACTATATACATTTTGTTCCCCTTGTAATCAGCTTTCGAATGAAGTATAAAATTTATCTATAATTAGGGGCTAAAGGGTCGCCGCAGTCCATTCCATTATTCAAAATATCCATTTCATTATTCAAAATTGGCTATTTCTTAATTTTCACGCGTATTTCGGCATTTAGGTCTTCTAATATTCGTTGCGGAACATATTGACTATAAACATTTTGTTCGTCTTGTAATCAGCTTTCGAATGAGGTATAAGGTTTATCTATAATTAGGGGTTAAAGGGTCGCTGCAATCCACTCCATTATTCAAAATATCCATTTCATTATTCAAAATTGGCTATTTCTTAATTTTCACGCGTATTTCGGCATTAAGGTCTTCTAATATTCGTTGCGGAACATATTGACTATATACATGTTGTTCCTCTTGTAATCGGCTTTCTAATGAGGTATAAGGTTTATCTATAAGTAGGGACTAAAGGGTCGCAGCAGTCCATTCCATTATTCAAAATATCCATTTCATTATTCAAAATTGGCTATTTCTTAATTTCCACGCGTATTTAGGTCTTCTAATATTCGTTGTGGAACATATTGACTATATACATTTTGTTCCCCTTGTAATCAGCTTTCGAATGAAGTATAAAATTTATCTATAATTAGGGGCTAAAGGGTCGCCGCAGTCCATTCCATTATTCAAAATATCCATTTCATTATTCAAAATTGGCTATTTCTTAATTTTCACGCGTATTTCGGCATTTAGGTCTTCTAATATTCGTTGCGGAACATATTGACTATAAACATTTTGTTCGTCTTGTAATCAGCTTTCGAATGAGGTAGAAGGTTTATATATAATAGGGGCTAAAGGGTCGCCGCAGTCCATTCCATTATTCAAAATATCCATTTCATTATTCAAAATTGGCTATTTCTTAATTTTCACGCGTATTTTGGCATTTAGGTCTTCTTATATTCGTTGCGGAACATATTGACTATATACATTTTGTTCCTCTTGTAATCAGCTTTCGAATGAAATATAAAGTTTATCTATAATTAGGGCTAAAGGGTCGCCGCACTCCATTCCATTATTCAAAATATCCATTTCATTATTCAAAATTGGCTATTTCTTAATTTTCACGCGTATTTTGGCAATCAGGTCTTCTAATATTCGTTGCTGAACATATTGACTATATACATTTTGTTCCTGTTGTAATCAGTTTTCGAATGATGTAGAAGGTTTATATATAATTAGGGGCTAAAGGGTCGCCGTAGTCCATTCCATTATTCAAAATATCCATTTCATTATTCAAAATTGGCTATTTCTTAATTTTCACGCGTATTTTGGCATGTAGATCTTCTAATATTCGTTGAGGAACATATTGACTATAAGCATGTTGTTCCTGTTGTAATCAGCTTTCCAATGAGGTAGAAGGTTTATATATAATTAGGGGCTAAAGGGTCGCCGCAGTCCATTCCATTATTCAAAATATCCATTTCATTATTGAAAATTGGCTATTTCTTAATTTTCACGCGTATTTCGGCATTTAAGTCTTCTTATATTCGTTGCGGAACATATTGACTATATACCTTTTGTTCGTCTTGTAATCAGCTTTCGAATGAGGTATAAGGTTTATCTATAATAGGGACTAAAGGGTCGCCGCAGTCCATTCCATTATTCAAAATATCCATTTCATTATTCAAAATTGACTTTTTCTTAATTTTCACGCGTATTTTGGCAATTAGGTCTTCTAATGTTCGTTGCGGAACATATTGACTATATACATTTTGTTCCTCTTGTAATCAGCTTTCGAATGAGGTATAAGATTTATCTATAATTAGGGGCTAAAGGAACGCCGCAGTCCATGCCATTATTCAAAATATCCATTTCATTATTCAAAATTGGCTATTTCTTAATTTCCACGCGTATTTAGGTCTTCTAATATTCGTTGTGGAACATATTGACTATATACATTTTGTTTCCCTTGTAATCAGCTTTCGAACGAAATATAAAATTTATCTATAATTAGGGGCTAAAGGGTCGCCGCAGTCCATTCCATTATTCAAAATATCCATTTCATTATTCAAAATTGGCTATTTCTTAATTTTCACGCGTATTTCGGCATTTAGGTCTTTTAATATTCGTTGCGGAACATATTGACTATAAACATTTTGTTCGTCTTGTAATCAGCTTTCGAATGAGGTAGAAGGTTTATATATAATAGGGGCTAAAGTGTCGCCGCAGTCCATTCCATTATTCAAAATATCCATTTCATTATTCAAAATTGGCTATTTCTTAATTTTCACGCGTATTTTGGCATTTAGGTCTTCTTATATTCGTTGCGGAACATATTGACTATATACATTTTGTTCCTCTTGTAATCAGCTTTCGAATGAAATATAAAGTTTATCTATAATTAGGGTAAAGGGTTGCCGCACTCCATTCCATTATTCAAAATATCCATTTCATTATTCAAAATTGGCTATTTCTTAATTTTCACGCGTATTTCGGCGTTTAGGTCTTCTAATATTCGTTGCGGAACATATTGACTATATACATTTTGTTCGTCTTGTAATCAGCTTTTGAATGAGGTATAAGGTTTATCTATAATAGGGGTTAAAAGGTCGCCGCAGTCCATTCCATTATTCAAAATATCCATTTCATTATTCAAAATTGACTTTGTCTTAATTTTCACGCGTATTTTGGCAATCAGGTCTTCTAATATTCGTTGCGGAACATATTGCCTATATACATTTTGTTCCTGTTGTAATCAGTTTTCGAATGATGTAGAAGGTTTATATATAATTAGGGGCTAAAGGGTCGCCGCAGTCCATTCCATTATTCAAAATATCCATTTCATTATTCAAAATTGGCTATTTCTTAATTTTCACGCGTATTTTGGCATGTAGATCTTCTAATATTCGTTGCGGAACATATTGACTATAAGCATGTTGTTCCTGTTGTAATCAGCTTTCCAATGAGGTAGAAGGTTTATATATAATTAGGGGCTAAAGGGTCGCCGCAGTCCATTCCATTATTCAAAATATCCATTTCATTATTCAAAATTGGATATTTCTTAATTTTCACGCGTATTTCGGCATTTAGGTCTTCTAATATTCGTTGCGGAACATATTGACTATAAACATTTTGTTCGTCTTGTAATCAGCTTTTGAATGAGGTATAAGGTTTATCTGTAATAGGGGCTAAAGGGTCGCCGCAGTCCATTCCATTATTCAAAATATCCATTTCATTATTGAAAATTGGCTATTTCTTAATTTTCACGCGTATTTCGGCATTTAAGTCTTCTTATATTCGTTGCGGAACATATTGACTATATACCTTTTGTTCGTCTTGTAATCAGCTTTCGAATGAGGTATAAGGTTTTTTTATAATAGGGACTAAAGGGTCGCCGCAGTCCATTCCATTATTCAAAATATCCATTTCATTATTCAAAATTGACTTTTTCTTAATTTCACGCGTATTTGGCATTTAGGTCTTCTAATATTCGTTGCAGAACATATTGACTATATACATTTTGTTCGTCTTGTATTCAGCTTTCGAATGAGGTATAAGGTTTATCTATAAAAGGGCTAAAGGGTCGCTGCAGTCCATTCCATTATTCAAAATATCCATTTCATTATTCAAAATTGACTTTTTCTTAATTTTCACGCGTATTTTGGCAATTAGGTCTTCTAATGTTCGTTGCTGAACATATTGACTATATACATTTTGTTCCTCTTGTAATCAGCTTTCGAATGAGGTAGAAGATTTATCTATAATTAGGGGCTGAAGGGTCGCTGCAGTCCATTCCATTATTCAAAATATGCATTTCATTATTCAAAATTGGCTATTTCTTAATTTTCACGCGTATTTTGGCATTTAGGTCTTCTAATATTCGTTGCGGAACATATTGATTATAAGCATGTTGTTTCTCTTGTAATCAGCTTTCGAATGAGGTAGAAGGTTTATCTATAATTAGGGGCTAAAGGGTCGACGCACTCAATTCCATTATTCAAAATATCCATTTCATTATTCAAAATTGGCTATTTCCTAATTTTCACGCGTATTTTGGCATTTAGGTCTTCTAATATTTGTTGCGGAACATATTGACAATATACAATTTGTTCCTCGTGTAATCAGCTTTCGAATGAGGTAGAAGATTTATCTATAATTAGGGGCTAAAGGATCGCCGCACTCCAATCCATTATTCAAAATATCCATTTCATTATTCAAAATTGGCTATATCTTTTTTTTTCACGCGTATTTTGGCATTTAGGTCTTCTAATATTCGTTGCGGAACCTTTAATAACTGACTATGCGGTAGGGGCTTTGCTCATTGTTCAAGGCTGTACGGCGAGCTATAGTTGTTAATGTCTGTGTCATTGTGGTCTTTCTGGATATTTGTCTCATTGGCAATCATACCACATCTTCTTTTTTTATATTTCCTCATTTTTATGCATATTGTGGCATTTAGGTCCTCCGTAAACCGTCTTATAGTCATTTCGAATCAAAAAAGTGTCACAGTCAATTTTTTTTATATTTTTTTCACTATTCACCGCTTCAATTTGAATAATGAAACATAAACCATTTCATTATTCATTATTCATTTTTCAATATTGAATAATGAATAGTGAACTATTTCATTATTCATTATTGAATAATGAATAATGAACTATGAATAATGGACGTACTTCAGCGCGGTAATATATGGGGTATTCATACAGTGGACAGATTTGCCACAGACTATAACACTAAATGTACAAGATTTAATTCCAAATTTTGGTGTAATTGTACAGAAGCAGTAGATGCTTTTAAACAAAATTGGAAAGGCGAAAACAATTGGGTCGTCCCACCGCCTAATTTGGGTTGTAAAGTTATTAGAAAATTTCTGGAAGACGAAGCAAACAGTACTTTGGTAGTTCCTTTTTGGAAATCTGCACCTTATTGGGTGTTATTGTGTGAATCAAACGGGAATTTTAAACGTTTTATAAACAACAAAATGTCTCGACAGAAGAGAATTCTGGTATTACAGGGAGAGGTAATTATAATGGTTTATTTGGGAAACAAGGAACATTAACGATGCTTGCATTTAAGATAAGATTTGATTGATGTGTTTTCAATCTTTGGGACAGGCTTAAACATCGAGCAGTTTGTGCACGAAGCTGTGGAAGACAGTGGAATTGAAGAGGGACATCCGTTACATAATTTAGTGAAGAGTTTATCTACATGGTTGCCATAAGTAAAAGTACTGATAAAAAATATTATTACGGTTTTATACAATGGACAAGATTTTGTATATATCATAGTTTGTTTTCTTTGCCAGCATCTCCAATTCATATAGCTTTATATTTTGTACATTTATTAGATAATGGTGGTACATTTAGTACTGTTAACACTGCTTTTTACTCCGTTAAGTGGGCTCACGAAATCTGTGGTCAGTTAGAACCAACTAGCAACACATTTGTGCAAAATTTACTTGGGTCTGCTAAGCGAACTGCAAAAAAAACCCTGCCAACAAGAAAGATCCAGTGTCTAAAGATATTTTAATTGATTGATGTAGTATGTATCAATATTCCAATGATTCAACAGTTGTACGAGATCTTGTCATGATTTTGTTATGTTTTAGTGCTTTTCTACGTTTTAACGAATTGAGTCAATTGAAATGCAATGATGTCACAATTAAAGAAGGTTATTTGGTACTTAAAATTAGGAAGAGTAAGACCGACCAGTATAGAGCTGGGGATGAATTGTTGGTATCCAAGGGGCAGTCTTTAGTTTGTCCTTATTCTATGTTCTTAAGATATCTTGGTTTGGCGAAAATTGAAATATCCACATACATGTATTTATATCTTCCTTTGTATAGATCTAAAGATAAATGTGGTTTGATTAAGGTTAATAGGCCTATAAGTTATACTACTGCAAGAGAATGTATGATAAAGCGTTTGAAAATGATAGCTCCAGAGCTTAATCTCGGTTAACATTCTTTACGGTCAGGAGGTGCCATTTCGGCGGATAATGCAGGTGTTAATGAAAGGTGTTGGAAAAAACACGGAAGGTGGAAGAGTGATTCAAGTAATGATGGTTATGTAGCAGATTCTTTTGCTAACCGATTACAAGTTTCAGAGCATTTGGGTTTATAAATTTTCATTGTGTTCAAATTTTTTGTCCGCTGTTTAGCTATCTTTGTTGTTCTATATACGCAGCGAGCTAGTCAACAAACTTCAGTTTGTAGTTGAGTTATTTTTCTTAGATGCGAAGGTAAATGAGTATAGAGAAGACTAGATAATTCTCGCGGCACGGAGTAAAGTAATTTTAGAGAACATAATTTTAGAAAAGATTATTTCAATCCATAGTTGTTTTTATCAAAAGTGTATTCATCATTTATAGTATACATATATATACACATGTATATAATCATTCATTGAGGTTGTTGACAGTTATATCATTTTATCTTATAAACTTGATTTTTTTAGCGCTACGGTTCTTCAAACAATAACAAAAACCCTAGGAATACCTATACTTTGGGTATATTTAGAAGTGGACTGGATAAGTCTTATAGGACTGATGATATATTTAAACCTTTCAACTATGGGATAAGGAAACTTAATATAAGTCATTGTCAACTCAGAAATAATGCTAGCAACCTTAAATCTCATTTGTTTAATCAGTTCTTATCCGAGAACACTTTTTGCGCAAACAGTAACCATCCTGTTGAGGATAACCAACATTTCTTTTTTATTTGCCCTAAGTATGATGATGTAAGACAGATCCTTCTTGATTCCATTTACTCCATTGTTGATAAGGCCACACCAATTTAATTTCTTGTTCTACGGATTTTTGGACTTCATAATTTGGGGCGAGCGAGCGATTTGAAAATTTAAATAAAAAAATATTTAATTTGCAAATTTTTGAGGCGAAGCTTGAAAAGTAGAGGCGAGCGATTATAATTTTTTTTTGTAAACATAAAATAGTAGGTTTTGACAATATTAAAGCTTGATTTATCACTTGTACTTTGACATTTCTTTAATTTCTGAAGTATTTTTTCCCTGTTCACCAAGAAATAATTAAATCTGGTCTATGTATGACATGTATGTTTGACTGACAATGAGACAATTCTCCATCCAAGTCATAATCAGTTTGGGGACAACCCCTTAATGTTATAAATATCCCTTTTAGATGTTTTATGAGGGATCAATATAAGTTATAATATACTGTATTTGTTTGTACAAAAAGGGCTCATATTTTCTCAAAGAACTATATATCTATCTGGTATTAAATGGTCAAAACATGTCCAAGAATTTTGTAATATTCCTGGACTTTAACCTTGTTAACACATTTACTTTTACAGTTTAATATTATTCAAAATAAGTGGACCCCTCTTTTAGAAAAAGTTGTTTAAAATATGATGTAACTCTCCTCTTTTTGAGTACAAAATTCTAAGTTTTCAAAGGTTTTGTATAGAAGAACTATACAAATATTTGGTATTTCTATTTTCTTTTCTACATCAGTAAAATGACCCCTTGTCCATGTTGTCTGAGGGAGGGTTGTTCTCAACCTGATATAAATAACAAACACAGGTCAAAGTACGGACTTTTACACAGGGCTTTGATACAGACCAAACAGCAGGCTATAAAGGACCCAAAATTATTAGCGAACACAATTCGAACAGGAAAACCAACGATCTAATTTATATATCCATGGAAGAAGAAGAAGAAGAAGAAGAAGAAGAAGAAGAAGAAGAAGAAGAAGAAGAAGAAGAAGAAGAAGAAGAAGAAGAAGAAGAAGAAGAAGAAGAAGAAGAAGAAGAAGAAGAAGAAGAAGAAGAAGAAGAAGAAGAAGAAGAAGAAGAAGAAGAAGAAGAAGAAGAAGAAGAAGAAGAAGAAGAAGAAGAAGAAGAAGAAGAAGATATCCAAACGGGAAAATACCAATGAACAACATTACCAAACGATAACTGCTGAACGACAGATTCCTCAATCAATCAGGACAGGTGCATAAACATGCAGAGGCTATGGATAGTTTTGTTTCGCCAGCATACAATATAATTGCAGTTGAAGGCAAATCCTTCAGAAGTTCTTTGTACTTTATTCTAACAACGTACATGTTTTGATAGGGAATATAAGTAAGGGGGAAAGTAACCAATTTTTTGTTCTTTACTCCGGTATTTCCGCTGATATAGATTTATATCCGAGATACAAATCCTTGATCGGAGCACTCCCGCTTTGGATAAGTAGGTTTCATGCTGAAACAAATATTCTCACAGATATTTACAAAGTGTGCTGGGGTGCTTTTATGTTTAAAATCGTTATATACAGGTTAGACTGTGATTTTAAAAACAAATGTTGATATCTTTTTATAATGTTTACAAAAAACGGTGCGGGAAATGGACATGATTACATTTCCGGATGCGGGAAGCGGGAATATAAAGAAAATAAAAAAATTCTGTTTTGAAAAAAATAGGTGCGGGCGGGTCCGTCGAACAAGGAATCAAATTGGTGTGGCCTAATGTTGACATAAATATTGAACTACTACTTTTTGGAAACAGATTATTTTCATAAGATATGAATATTGCTATTTTCAAATCTGTTCAGAAATATATCAGTGACACTCAACGTTTTGTTTGAAACTTACTTTAATTTTTGTTTCATTTAGTTTTATTTTTTATTTTTTCCTACATTCCAACATTAATTCATTCATTCTACAAAGCAATCTTAGTGTCTCTTTCAAGCCATATATATATATTCCTTATGACTTATAAAGGATATTTGCATGTTTCAAGGTACTTTAAATAACTGATGATTAATTGCCTATATATTTAAATATACTTTGCATTTAGTAAGTAACACTGTTAACATATATTTGCTCGTGTGCTCACAAGTAGCATGCATGTTACACTATATTGCATTATTTTAAATACAGTTGTTATAATTGAATTATACCTTGCACATGTATTATGGAGAGAGCTTTTATAAGCTGTGTCTGTTGCTCAATCCTTTTCAATCGTAATGAATAAAATATGTTTAAAATCAAATACTTTGATTAATTGTGTTGCATTGGTAAAATCTACGAATAACTGATGTACTTAAAGTTTAAAAGACTATACTTTAATGACGTCAACATAATGGGCTGTCAGTGTGAAGATGTCTGCCTCTATTTAACATACCTTTATTCCTAGCGCATCATTGATAGAACTTGCAGAATCTACCTATTGTACTAATTGGAAATGGTATTTAGGTTTTATATGCAATGAACTGACTACATGTCGACCTTACGCAGGTAGTCATGAATCATTCAACAGCCGCTAAAGTAACAGGTTGCCATACAATTCTGTACAATATTTTTTTCAACTTCGTCTCCATTAAAAGAGAAATAACTCATATTTCTAATTATAAAACAAACAAGATAGGCTTCGGAAAATGTATTTATATAAACATGTAACAATAAAAATGAATATCAATCTCTTATTGCAGAAAAATCTTATTCAATTAAATAGTAGTAGAACACATCCGCGATTTCCCAGGTATGTGACTGAATTAAAGTACATAACTATTTATTTTAGCTTGGATTTTTAGTATTGGTATTGTCGTCTGATAAAGTCATGCTGATTATAAGATGCATAGTTTTCTTCGCTTTAAAAATCTTTCTGTTTGAACCCGTCGACCTGGAACTTATCAATTATTAGTAATATCAATTATTTGGAAGAGAAAAGGGCCTTGTAATCTTATAAAGTCATGCTGATTAAAATACTGCATGTACAATAGGAAACAATGTGACAATGATTGAATTAAGTAGTGTCAATAGTTATCAAAGGTACCAGGATTATGATTTAGTACGCCAAACGCGTGTTTCGTCTACATAAGACTCATCAGTGACGCTCATATCAAAATATTTATCAACCCTGTGGTTATGACCCGTGTATATAGCAAATCCTAAATTGTTTGTCAACAAATATTCATGGTAGAGTCCTATTTCCCGGAAATTGTCTCATAAAAAAGTGTTTTGGAGACTTAATCATCTAACAATATTTCATTTTTTTTGTAATATTTCACATAAATAGCAAGTCGTTTAAACGAACGAGAGTACTCACAAGGTCAAAGGTACATGTGCACCTTTCCATACTAGGCTTTTAACCACTATTGATTTCCCCTATGTAGACTTTCTACTTAATTTTGTAAATATCAAAATAAACAAATGAAATTTGTTTTTTTTTAAAAGTCATCTTCAATTACAGCAAAATAAAACCAAACATTGGATTGTATGTTCTTGCACGCCTGAGAAAACAGAATTTCATTTCTTTTGTTTATAAACAACAAATGAATACAAAGGGAACAACTAGAGTTTTTCTTTCACATTTTCTTATACTAAGAGGAATAACTCAATGTCTTCATTCACTAGTTTTATTAAGTATAGTCTGTTTCATCAATCATTAAGCAAAGAACGAAAGAAATTTTTCTGTGATGCTTTATACCACCGCAAAAATTCTATCTTGTCAAATTTGTTTGGTGAATTGATATATTTTGAAATTTCAAATTAAAAACAAATGGGGGGGGGGGGGGGGGGGGGATTTTCCTTCTTTCTTTTTTAGGAGGGGGGGGGGTCATACTATTTTTTTCTTCTAGATTGATGAAAATTTAAATTTAAAAAAGAACAAAAAAAACTTGGGGCAAGTCTAAGCAATCGAACACCAATAAATTAAAGAAAGATTTTCATTCATCACAGCTTTCATTGGTTGGACTATATACTTCAGACCTCAGTCAATTTAATGTAATTAAACCAAACCAGTCATACAACATGTATAGGCCTAAGTCTGTCAAAGGAGGTTATAAATGATTTGCGTCAATGCAAATACTAAACTTTAGAATATAAATAAATATCTTTATTCAATGAATTCAAAATACTAATATCTATTCAATTTCACAAATATATACTAAATAAGCATCATGTAAATCATTAAATAAAGAAACATGAAATTTACAGTTTAAAACAAGAGAAATAATAATGAACATTCTGAAACTGATTATACTAGTAAGGGAGACTACTACATATACACTTTCATATTCAGTCAACGTGCATCACTATGCATTATCTATAAATTATGCGGCGAAGAGGAATGATTTTGTTCAATGCAATGACTGTACCTATTATAACAAATAGATGCTAACAACAGAATCAAAGGTGGAAATTAGGAAAGAATGACGGTCCATTCAAGATAATTGTCTGTGTCTATTGAAAATAAGTTGTGATTGCATTGCGCATTTCAACCTCCTGTAAAAATATAGAGTTATTGTCCTTTAAACCTAGAGGCAGGTAGAAAGGTTACTATTAGTCTTTGTTAAATATGCACTTTTCAAAATATAATTTTTTAACTTTGTTTCAAATAAAGAAATACTTGACTCCAGTAAATTATTATCCAGTCCAGTTCTATAGAAATAAAATCACATAAAATTGTCATTGCATATAAGAAAATAACCATCACTGGAAATTAACCAATCAAATTTTCCCCTTGTTATAACCTGTGTGCAAGCTTTAGTAACAATGTATCCTCAAGTTTTCAAAATGTTCTATAGGAACCCCAAATAAAAAAGAAATAATGGTTTAGGAATTTTGGTCCTCAACTTCGTACTTTATTTGGCCTTTTTTACTCTTTTGGATTCGAGCGTCACTGATGAGTCTTTTGTATCTATGATGAGTGTATTAATGGACATGATTAAGAGGTAGAATAATGTCCAACAGAAATAAGTTTTATGAATCTTATCTAAAAATGAAAAGTGCAAGATGGAGTCATAAAAACGCTACACCAATCATAATTAAATGACATTAACTGAAAAATATATAAAAGAAATACATAATTTTATGAATCGTATGCTCTCTAAAAGAATGAGAAATGAACGGTGTAAATAAAGGCAACAGTAGTATACCGCTGTTCAAACTCATAAATCCATGGACAAAAAACAAAATCGGGGTAACAAACTAAAATCGAGGGAAACGCATTAAATATAAGAGGAGAACAACGACTAACACTAAAATGTAACACACACAGAAACGGACCAAGCATCAGACAAAATCCCACGAGAATAACAAATATAACATCAAAACCAAATACATGAATTTGGGATAGACAAGTACCGTGACACGTCTTATCGCAATGTGAATTTACACTAAAAAATAAAAAGGAAAATAAACGACGGGCAACGTTAAAATGTAACACACACAGAAACGAACAATAATATAACAATGGCCATATTCCTGACTTGGTACAGGACATTTTTAAACAATTGGGCGAACAGCTGCCACTCAGTTAGTGGGACGTGTAAAAAATTTACGTCCTAAAGGCACCATTGCCAAGTATAAAACCGGATAAAGGAGCACCAATGTAAAATAGTTATCAAAGTTAACAGGCATATAATTTTATACACACGACGCGCGTTTCGTCTCTATAAGACTTATCAGTGAAGCTCAGATCAAAATAGTGGAAATAGTGAAAAAGCTAAAAAAAAAGTACAAATTTAAAGAGCGTTGAGGACCCAAAATTCCTAAAAGTTGTGCCAAATACAGCTAAGGTAATCTATGCCTTGGGAAATAAATCCTAAGTTAATAATATATTCTAAGGACAATAAAATTTATATTCATGTCAACAACAGTGGCATACATTTTTCATGAGTAATAATATTATTCGAAAACAAATTACTAATTCCTGGAAAATCATTGGGTGTTGATTTTTGGCTTCTTTGGCCAACTGGAAAACACTTAAGCTTGAGATATCACCAATAGCTCGGAACACATCTGTGCAGAAGTTTAATATTCCAGCCATACCTATATCTAACTCATCACTGAAAAAAACAAATTGAGTACAATAGCATAACTGTCCTTACAAACTATTTAAAATTTGACGACATGGGCAATCACGCTAACACTATCTATATGTTTTGGTGATTTGATGTACTGTTAATGTTCAATTATTTGTGTAAAACATTTCCTGTTTCGATATAATGTGAGGGCTTCACATTCTGAAAAGCGGTTTGTATTTTGCTATTTTTCACCAACAAATTTTTTCCTGAATAATACTTGCTATGTAATTGATACTGCAGTTCAAATATGTTATAAAGTACGTTAAATCGAAAAATTGTCGAACAGGAATCTGATTTGCTTTCACTTTTCGTTCATTCTGCGCTTTCTTAAACGTTGACTGTGATACTGCTTTTGCCAATAAGCCACAGTATGGGATCAGCGTCGTTACTCATAAATAATTTAGACATTTTTAAATATTTGTTATTCCATGGAATTGTTGATGTTATCATAAAGAATACCTTGATTGCTTGTTGATGCATTTTATTGTCTCATGATTTCGACGTTATTAATATTGATTACACTAACTGCATGCTGTAAGTGAGTTCATTGAAAAAGATTGGGTTGACAAAGGCCACATATGCAAGTTACTGAACCTTGAATATTGTTATATAAACTCATAAATAAATTCAAATATTCTTAGTTATCGTACGGCCTTCGACGATTCCCTGGTTACAAAATATAAATCACAAGTTAGACACCAATGGCATATGCGACAGACAACAAGCACGGAAGACGAATCACAGCCTTCTACTACCTAAATGAAGAATGAGGAGCCGGTAAACGTATGTTTTGGCCCTAAAAAAATTTCTGGCACATCAGTGATTCTACTCGACTTAACAACAAATCAACATAGTCAAATAGTTATTAAGGAGACTCGAGGGTATACAAAAATCAGCAAAAAGTGAAACCTTTTTTTTTCATTAAAAATTTTATTTATTACACTATTAGTTGTTACTTTATGATGTGTTACAAAAACCAACCAAAACGAAATTCGTTTTGGCCCCAGTTGACTTTTAAAATCTTTATATTATTGCAAAAGCTCTAAATTATCTCCCTTTGATGACACAATGCCATTTTTTGGCATACAAATTGAAATAACTTTTTTAACTCATCGGTGACCTATATTTTTTATTATTTTTTTTCAAATGAACTGTACTTTATCTAAACTATTGCAAAATTTAAGCGATTTCTGTAATCTAGTTCTTTTTTTATTTCGATTTTACCTTCTTTCTCCTATAAGTTCAACAGTAAAAAGTACCTTTATAAAAACGCATGCTCCTGTCAAAGGCAGTTTAAGAGCTTAAATGAACGTTGACCCCATTTTTTAAATTTAATTTTCCCATTAAGTTTAGGATAAAGTTTATTTATAGAAAGAAATAGCAAAATCTTATATCTAAAAACAAATTTGATTTAGACCCGCGAACCCTCTTAAGCACAGAAAATAAGCAATAGAAAAAAAAACATACAAATTTAAATTCTGATTCCTTGCAGTTAGTGAAATTATTAAAACATTTCAAATTTAATTGATGATAAATTCGTAATCTCTCAAACTAAAATGCCAATCAGAAAACTCGTTCCTTATGCTATTGATACTCCAGGGGACTTACAAGAACCTAAAAGAGGAATCATGAACATTAGCCTTTTGAAATCTGAAACAATTTATGTCTGTGTCATTTTGGTCTCTTGTGGACAGTTGTGTCATTGGCAATCATACCACATCTTCTTTTTGATATTAAACATATATTTAAACTTCTGACATCTATAGACGAAAACGCAATCAAAACAGACAATATGATATGCCGATGTAATTATATGTGAAACAAAATAATGAGAGAAATAGGTGAAATAATTCTCAATAATTGTACTTATGAAATCCATGCCACAATACTGCATTTGTTATACCAATGTTTCATTTACTGACATTTTTAAAATCACTGGTATAAAGAACGGATTCAGAAATATACAAGCAGTTTAATATGGTCATTATGAAAACTATATCCCAACACCAAACAGAAATTTAAAAACAGAACAAAGTAATGGTCACTTCAGTCAGAAAATAGAATAGAGTTTCCTGTGTGAACCTTGGATATTCAAATGAAGCAACAAAAAAAAAGAAAAAATGACAACAGGTGAATTGTCTGTTAGTACAGTGGTTGTTAAGTCTACAAGTGAACTGCAAGACAAAACTAAATAATTTATTGATCAGTCTTTTAAGAGCAGTTCGGACAGGAAGTCACATTCAGTAATGTCACAAACAGGGAGTCACATTTGGTAATGTCACAAACAGGGAATCACATTCAGTAATGGTTTACTAAAGGAAGAGTTTTTTCTATACTCAATTGTCCTAAATATGAATGAAATATTTCCCCCTGGACGTTAAACAACCAACAATCAATCAATTCTTCACTCAAAAGATAATTGGTCATAATATTTCAATAAATTTGATTATATATTGTATTATCTTTAAATTGTTCCAAATTCGTATACCAAGAATTAGCGTACCTTCAGTGATACTTAAATATTTGAAAATCCATTTTTTTTCTTACAAAACCAGAAAGGACAAATCACGTACATCCAAAATGTGCATGGAATCATAGCAGTACAGAGGGAAATATTTTTCAACATTCAAAGTATCTAAAAAAAAAAATTGTAACAAAACATGCCATGCACTTTTATCTGTAAAAGTTACCATGGTTGAGACAATTCATGTTACGTGCAAAATAAAATGTTCGTTTACTAATTTTGGGGTTTTACTATTGATTTTTCATAGTATAAGGATAAAAATGTATTCAGTATAATACGAAATTATATAGTGTTTGTTTAGATAAAATGGCAGATATTCATATACTTTTAATTTCCTGTTTATAACCTTATAGTAAATGTGTCTAATTTTAGGTCAATTACAAATATGACTGTTGACCTTTTTATCTAGTTCAAACATCTACATTTAATTCCGTATTTTATCACATCATCTACGTCCTTCTATCACTTTTGGTCAATCACATATCCTGACATAACCAAATTACAATTGAACACAAGTAAAAACCAATAGATAACGTCGTTTGAATACTATAATGATGTTTTTCCCACCTAGTAATTGCGATAAGTTTTCTGTTAAAATTTAAAGATCGGCATGCTCAATATCATAATAGTTTGACTAAGACTTCAAAATTTATTTATTTGTTTAATTGGTTTTTTTTAATATTTCACTTTAATCAATGTACTTTAAGAATTTTTCCCGTATATTTCCTTTGGGTATAGGACATTAATATTTTCCCTTTGTAATACCCCAAATCTGTAATGAAATATTTGCGAAGAATTGTCCACATATTTACATTGACCCATGCAAACTGCTTTATAGTAGTAATTTTGATTTCTAACAATTGAATAAGTCATTGTTAATCAATTGTTGTCTGGAAATATAACAATGTAAATCAGATAAAAACTCGTAGAGTGTAGAAATTTAGTACTAGTTCAAACATATTATTTAAAGTGGGTTGGGAAACAAGTTTTGCAACTAACATTAATCCCTTTCCACTTTGCGGGTGCGAGTACTGCCTTGTAGCGGCATTAGCCTGTTTTTTTCAAAATCTACAAGGGTGTCTTTTACTTATAAGACATATGGCTCTCTCTTAGCACGAGTCAGCCATTTATTATTCACTTCCGACGGACTATAATCGTTTCCTCTAGACCATACTCGCTAATGATGTCAAGGGAAAGCCAAAAAATCAGTCTCTGAAATTTTCATCCCGCAAAGAAAATCTAACCAGGAACCTTTGTGTTAGTAGTCCGGTTCATTAACCACTTCACCAGGGCTCTAATATCGTATTATGCTTGTGAATGGAGATATACTATTGTAACCGGGTCTCAAATACTTGAAAAATTTAACGCTTCTTTATTTTTCTTCTTTTGCATTAAAGTATTTTGTGCAATATATTAACACCTTTTAAAAAAACACAAATATTTGAAGAAACCAATGACCTATTTTACACACGTTTTTTGTAATTCCATAAGTTCGAATTAAGAAATAATTTTCAGATTTAAGTATCATACATGCATGACATGTATATTTCTTTCTACGTTGCCCTTTCATTTTGTCAGATCAAAATGTAGTCTGCTTAGATAAACACAATTACTTGGTCATTAAGAGTGCTGATTTAGACTTTCATGATCTGGTCACACCAAGGAGCTGTGATAAGACTTTTAATGGTAGATGCTTATCTTTTTCTTTCCAATTGATAGTCTTGTAAATCTTGACAGGGGTACTGGATTTTCTGTCCTTTTCAAAGACTGAAAAAAAAAAACACAAATGGTAGACAGAAGTCAGGAGCCTCTGACCTTTGTTAGTCTTGTATGATTTTTAATTTTAGTTTCTTGTGTATAATTCGGAGTTTAGTATGACGTTCATTATCACTGTACTAGTATACATATTTTTTGGGGCCAGCTGAAGGACATCTAAGGGTGCGGGAATTCTCGCTACATTGAAGACCCATTGGTGGCCTTCGGCTGTTGTCTGCTCTATGGTCGGGTTGTTGTCGCTTTGACACATTCCCCATTTCCTTTCTCAGTTTCATTTTTTACAGAGTTTGTCTTTAGTGCCGTGTTGAGACAGTAGAGTGCCTCCCCGTGCTTAAGGTTTATGCTCTTATATTATACTAGATTATGGAGTGTGTGTCCGAGCGGGAACTTCTCAATGTTCATTACATGTACATTAGGATTATTTATCAAAAAGTAGAATTTTAATATTCAGCCCCATTCATCTATTTAGTTAGACGTCAGTCGCTACCTTGATATACCCTATCTTTTGTTAAATTTGTCGGATAATTTATGACAAAAAGCGTTTGACCGTCTTTAGCCGAACAGATTTTTCATTTTTACACAATTCAATTTACTGTGTGCTGGTTCATATTCTGGACGCCAGTCTTTGCTCCTTTGTAATAAAATCTACATACCAAAAACAAACATGAAGCTTAGAGATGGAAAAATATTAAATACTAAACTCGTTCAAAGGGTATCTTCACGTCTCAATCTTCAAAATCACTTATCTTAAAATACTACCATCGCTAAATAAAGGCAACAGTAGTATACCGCTGTTCAAAACTCATAAATCCATGGACAAAAAACAAAATCGGGATAACAAACTAAAACCGAGGGAAACGCATAAATATAAGAGGAGAACAACGACATAACACTAAAATGTAACACACATAGACAAAATCCCACGAGAATAACAAATATAACATATATATATAACATCAAAACCAAATACATGAATTTGGGATAGACAAGTACCGTGACACGTCTTGCTAACATTTTTAACAATAAAAATCCTGGTTACCCATCTATCGATAAGTTTCATGCCAAAAAATGACTAACATGTCCCCGTCTTTCCACCAACAATACGGTAAGGTCCACGTTTAATGGTCGCACATTTTCTTTAAATTTTGAAACTGAGATTACTTGAAAAATAAACAGTATTATTTATTTACCTACATGAAACAAACCGGGATGCAGTATTCAGTACGTAGGTGAAACTGGGCGATATTTATCTGAACGCACGCAAGAACACCTGTATCGTTTTAAAAGACCCAATAAATTCAAAAGTATCATTTATCAACATCTTAAGAAGCAAAATCATCCTATTAAATATTTAACAGTTCAACCTTTAGAAGTAGTAAATAAGCAGCCTGGTGAATCTCATTCAAAGTTTGTACGATTACGGAAAATAATTGAATTAGATTGGATAAAAAAATTACAGACAGTCTACCCTCTCGGTCTTAACGATAATATCATGGGAATTGGCAATATATCAAGAACCGATTATGTTAACAGTTTGGAATATTTTCTAAAACTGTTCGTAACAATCGTTCTGATGGACGGAGAAAAAAAACTTCGGACCAACCATACAAATATTTCGGACCTAATTTCTATTTCAAAAAACAACGGCAGACATTATCTGTTAACAATGCTTTGTTCTTTACCTATAAATAAATTAAATAAAATTTTAGAAGATTGCAACACAATTTCATATTACAATCCTAAGTATGAAATTGTTCAAATTATAATGGCATATTGTTATTCTAAATTGTTTCCAAAAATTGACCGCCCTGAAGATCATAAAAAACATTTTATTAAAATAAAGTATGTCAATAAAGGTTTTGATTTTGTAAATATTGCCGGTATTTTTAACGACCATTCTGTTAGACACCAAATTCCTGGATATTTTGATAATACTGAACTCCCTCTTATTTGTTATATTTACAAGAAATCTACCCGGAAATATTTGTTTAATTATAGCCAATTGTGTAAAGATATAAATATCATTGAAAATACACCTATGTCGTGTAATTGCAGAAATTCCGAATACACCTATGGCCCCATGTCATAACAGGAGACCTTAACATCGTTCGCGACCGAAAGTTAAAATGATTCCTCAGTAAAGGACCTAAATATCGTCCCCCGTCAATTATTAATTTGAATGAGTGTCGTAATATCATCCATGCCTCGCTCCATAGCTACTGTTTGAAATGGGTAAAACGGGAAAAAGCTGACAAAAAATCTTTGGACTTTTTTTTTAATTCAGTAATGAAGATAGTTGATATTCGAATACAACATTTTAAAGAATATTTTACTCTTAACAACAACCATAAAAACCCTATTTCGCGTATCAAACATAAACTGAAAGAACTAGCCAAGGAATTTGTTTTTGTTCCGGCTGATAAAGCTGCTAATAATATCATTATTGTTTGACGTAAATTTTATATAGAGGTTCTGCAAAAGGAAATCACGAATTCACCAACATTCCAACTGACTTTATTTTCAGAAAACGACATCTGTAAATAAAGGCAACAGTAGTATATCGCTGTTCAAACTCATAAATCCATGGCCAAAAAACAAAATCGGGGTAACAAACTTATATAAAATTAAATATAAGAGGAGAACAACGACACAACACTACAATGTAACACACACAGAAACGGACCAAGCATCAGACAAAATCCCACGCGAATAACAAATATAACAAACCTAAACTTTTACAATGAAAGTCCCAACTATGTACTGGCTTCCGAAGCTACACAAAAAAACCTTTCAAATATAGATTTATTTCATCTTCAAGCCATTGTTCTACTACTAAATTGTCTGTTTTACTTACTAGTACACTTGGTACAATAAAAAACCTGATAATGAATTGTTCAAATACGGCCTTCAAAAATAGTGGAATTAATTACTTTTGGAGTGTCAAAAACTCTTTGGAAGTACTTGATAAATTGCATGCATACATTGGTGATTTTGAATCTGTTCAAAGTTTTGATTTTTCTACCCTTTATACCACTTTGCCTCATATTCTTATTAAGAAAAAATTCACTTCCCTTATTAACTGGGCATTTAAAAAGTCAGAATGCGAGTATATATGTTCAAACTCTTTTAGGTCATTTTTTAGTAGCAATAAACAAAAGAACTATGTCAATTGGGCATGCTTTGATACTATATATGCGCTTGAATTTTTACTTGATAACATTTTTGTTCGCCTTGGAGATTCCGTATATCGTCAGGTTATAGGAATTCCAATGGGGACTAACCGTGCACGACTTATTGTGGACCTGTTTTTGTATTGTTATGAGTTACAATTTAAGACTAAAATTAACAAAGACCCATCGAAACAACATTTGATACAAAAATTTAACAATACTTTTAGATATTTGGATGATATATTGGCTCTCAATAATGTCGACTTCAGTATGTATTCTAAAGAAATTTATCCTGTTAAACTTACTTTAAATTAAGCTAATACTAACAATGACCACTGCACATCCCTCGATCTTGATATTTATATCATTAACGGGAGCTTAATACAAAAAATTATGATAAAAGAGATGATTTTTCATTTCCTATCGTTAATTATCCATTTTTAGATGGTGACGTTCCCTTGTCACCATCTTATGGTGTTTATATATCTCAACTTGTACGATTCGCACGTTTATGTAACAACGTATTAGATTTTAGCGAGAGACATTTATGTATTACTGAAAAATTATTACACCAGGGTTTTCGATATCATAAACTGGTCAAAACATTTACTAAATTTTATCACCGGTATAAGGAATTAATTCGTAAATATAACTCAACTAGCAGACATCTTATACGTTCAGGTATTTCACATTCAATCTTTTATGGTAATATTCTTTACAAAGCACAAAAATGTCAGTATTCACCTCAACAGCTTACAAAACCTTTAAACAGACTTATTAAGAAGGGATATAGTTACGATACTGTTGTCAGGTCATTAAAGATTGCATATTTTGGCTTTAATATTGATTCACTTATAGGGTCTTTGCATCGGAACTAAACACAATCATCCTATTAAATATCTAACAGTTCAACCTTTAGAAGTAGTAAATAAGCAGCCTGGTGAATCTCATTCCAAGTTTGTACGATCATGGAAAATAATTGAATTAGATTGGATTAAAAAATTACAGACAGTCTACCCTCTCGGTCTTAATGATAATATCATGGGAATTGGCAATATATCAAGTCTTAGAACCGATTATGTTAACATTTTGGATATAGCTTCTAAAACTGTTCGTAACAATCGTTGTCATGGACGCAGAAAAAATCGCAATCAAAGAAAATGTCGGACCAACCATACAAATATTTCGGACCTAATTTCTATTTCTAAAAACAACGGCAGACATTATCTGTTGACAAAGCTTTGATCTTTACCTATAAATAAATTAAATAAAATTTTAGAAGATTGCAACACAATTTTATATTACAGTCCTAAGTATGAAATTGTTCAAATTATAATAGCATATTGTTATTCTAAATTGTTTCCAAAAACTGACCGCCCTAAAAATCATAAAAAAACATTTTATTAAAATAAAGTATGTCAATAAAGGTTTTGATTTTGTAAATATTGCCGGTATTTTTAACAACCATTCTGTAAAATACCAAATTCCTGGATATTTTGATAGTACTGAACTCCCTCTTATTTGTTATATTTACAAAAATCTACCCGGAAATATGTGTTTAATTATAGCCAATTGTGTTAAGATATAAATATCATTGAAAATACACCTATGTCGTGTAATTGCAGAAATTCCGAATACACCTATGGCCCCATTTCCCGTGTCATAACAGGAGACCGTAACATCGTTCGCGACCGAGAGTTAAAATGATTCCTCAGTAAATGACCTACATATCGTCCCCCGTCAAGTATTAATTTGAATGAGTGTCGTAATATCATCCACGCCTCACTCCATACCTACTGTTTGAAATGGGTAAAACGGGAAAAAGCTGACAAAAAATCTTTGAACTCTTTTTTTAATTCAGTAATGAAGATAGCTGATATTCGAATACAACATTTTAAAGAACATTTTACTCTTAACAACAACCATAAAAACCCTATTTCGCGTATCAAACATTAACTAGAAGAACTAGCAAAACAATATGTTTTTGTCCCGGCTGATAAAGCTGCTAATAATATGATTATTGTTTGACGTAAATTTTATATAGAGGTTCTGCAAAAGGAAATCACGAATTCACCAACATTCCAACTGACTTCATTTTCCGAAAACGACATATGTAACAAACACAAACTTTTAACTACCTCTTTACAAGCAGAACCAATTACAGTGAAAGTCCCAACTATGTTCTGGCTTCCGAAGCTACACAAAAACATTACAAATATAGATTTATTTCATCTTCAAGCCATTGTTCTACTGCTTAATTGTCTGTTTTACTTATAGTCCGGCGGCTACAAGCATATTTCAGACGAATTGTGCACATCCTGTTACAAGCATGAAATTTGGCATAGACCTTCCTCAACTATTACTCTTTTATTTCAGATAGGGAGGCATTTGAAAAAAAATGTCTCACTTCCGGTAAAATCCAAAATGGCGAACGTCATACTTAAATAAGCCCAATATTGAAGGCTAGCGTGTAAAAATGTGTTATTATCACGCTACTATCATAATATTTGGTACAGACCTTTGTTTTTTACTACTTTTGGATAAATTAAATAGATTAGATGTCTTCAGAAACCCCACTTTCGGTTAAAATCCAATATGGCTGACATTGTACTTAAATAAGCTTATTTTTTAGGGAGGGTAACTGAAATGTGTTTTAACGTATTGCTACTATCATTCATTGTGTATGAACCTTTCTTTGGTGTTTCTGATGGATACAATGCATAAGACATATGTCTTAAAAACCCTTTCTTCCGGGTATATCCCAAATGGCGGACAGAGAAATATCAATTTGTTATTCAAATTTTCATTTTTTTCAATATGTAAAGAAATGATTTTATTTTGTGCTGGTCATTAAACTTTTGGCTTACAGTTATCCTCAAAACCACTTATTCTAGCATGTTGTAAATATTTAGATATAAAGTTGACACTTCCGGTTAAAAATATGACGTAAATTTCAAAGATGAGTCCTCAATCTATTTCTTCGATTTAGAGTTTTGGATAGATTGATTAAAACAAAATAAAATCACTATAGTACTAAAAATTATTTAAAATTATTACTATTTGGCCAAGAATACATGTTTATTCACAGTCACCATGACATGCACACATCGCAGTGCACGGGATACCCGATTTTCCACATTAAAAATGACCGCGGAATCCTTTCTTACATCCACAATGTATAAGCTTTTGACAAAATGATGAGGCCTCAAAAAGAGTTTTTCAAAAGTTATCCTCTTTGTCCCCGCCTGGAGTGGGTAGCATTAGAGCCAATCCCAAGCTCGTCTCCCTAAACACCTGCCTAAGTATATTGCATTATTTACATGCTGGAAAAGTTGGGAGAATAGCCTCGAAAAGCCGTCCCTGTTGCGCAAATAGTTATTTTGTTTCGTTAACCATGTTATACCCATCTGCTAAGTTTGTTCGATCTTACAGTAAAACCCCGGTGATTTAGTCTGATTAATCATCATTTTTTTTGTTAAAGTCACATCTTCAAATGCAATCAATGTCTCCCACATAGTCTTTTCCCCCTTTCAAGCAAAGAGAGAACCATATCACAACAGGTAAAGACATGGATAACAATAAGTATTTCAGATCACCCAGATCACTCATTGCCTAGTGCATTTGAAAGGCCATTGATAGATATTAATCCAAAGTATTTTGCCCTCCCAAACACAACGTCTACCCCTATGTCACGGAATAGCGAAACAGTATTGACAACATCATTAACGACTGTTCGAATCATGACTCGTTTCAGTGCGTGTTTCACTGCATCAGACACATGCACCATGATTTTAGTGTCTGCCTCTAAATGTGAACTTGGTGCTGAACTTGAAATACATTACGTGGTGGATAAGATAGAATATCCTGACCATTTGTTGCTATAACTACCATACACATCCAAGACTTCATCCACTCGTATTTCAGTTTCAAGGTATTTTATTTAGGTAAGGACATAATACCCAATCAGCATACTCAGTAGGCCGCAATTCACAATCGGAGAGCTGATTTCCAACATTTACAAAGACTGTGGTATTGTTTCTCACATCTTAATAAATTCTGCAAAAACACATATTTTCTTGCCTTGTTAACCTAATCTGTTTTTTTTTTATCTTCCAACAAAACCACGTATCGTTTTCAATGACATTAAACATCAAATCCTTATGGTGATGTTGGCTGGCAATCATCATTCTGAATGCTATAGTCACATCTTCAAACTCCATTAATATCACCAACGCAGTTCCTTTTCCAGCGAACGTGTTATCTTTTAATGCCTAGTGCATTTGAAAGGTCATTGATTGATATATATCTTATACTTTTCCCCTTCTAAATGCAAACCAAAGTTTGTCTGCCCTATGTCACGGAATAGCGAAACAGCAATGACATCAGTATCGACTGTTTGAGTCATGACTCAGTTAAGTCTATGTTTCACTGCATCAGACACATCTATCTTGATTCTAGTGTCAGTCTCTTCGTGTAAACATGGTGCTAAACTTGAAACATCATCAAGTGGTGGATAACACTAAACATCCTGAGCATTTGTTGCTTCAACTACGTTGTACTCAAAACAAGCAAGCTCCTGTGAATGAAAACTTAAAAGTTCTTTCTTACTGTCGTCATCTCTCAGAAAACTTTCCCATCCTTGAGGATGTTTTTAATCCTGGGTTCGTCTGTGTATTCCCTTCCCCTAAATGTTGCCCTTGCTTCTTTTAGCAGCTTTAAAACTACCAGTATTTCGCTATTCCGTAACAAAGGGGCAGACGAACTATTGATTGTATTTGGGGAGGCAAAAATCTTTGGATGAATATCTATCAATGGCCTTTCAAATGCACTAGGCAATGAGTGATCACACACTTTTATTTCTGACCAATACCTTATGACGGGTTTCGATACTGTTCTCTCTTTGCTAGAAAAGGAAAAAAAAAAAAAGACTGCGTGGGAGACATTAATGGTATTTGAAGATGTGACTTTAACATAAAGAATGATGATTGATCAGCCTAAATCACCGGGGTTGTACTGTACAAACTTATCAGATCTAACATGATTAACGAACCAAGAAAGTCAATTTTTGCACAAAAGAGAAATCTCATTTTAAGTGAGGCTATTCCCACGACTTGTTCTAGTCTTTTCAAGCATGTAAAACGTGTAATATACTAATGCAGGTGTTTAGTGAGACGAGCTTTGGATTGACTCTTATGCTACCTAGTCTTGTCACTAATGGATTGCGAAGGGACAAAGAGGGTCCCTTTAAAAAAAAACTTTTTCTGAGACCTCATCATTTTTTCAGAAGCTTGTACATTATGGATGTAAGAAAGGATGCCGCGGTTATTTTTAATGTGTAAAATCGGGTCTCCCGTGCACTGCCTTGTGTGCATATGGTGGTGATTGTGAATAAGCATGTATTCTTGGTCAAATAGAAGTAGTTTTAAATATTGTTTAGTACTATAGTGATTTTATTTTGTTTAAATCAATCTATCCAAAACTCTACATCGAAGAAATAGATTGAGGACTCATCTTAAAAATTTACGTCATATTTTTACCGGAAGTGTCAACTTTATATCTTAGCATTTACAACATGCTAGAATAAGTGGTTTTGGGGATAACTTAAAGCCAAAAGTTTAATGACCAGCACAAAATAAAATCATTTTCTTTATATTTTGAAGAAAGTTGAAAATTTGAATAAAAAATTGATATTTCTCTGTCCGCCATTTTGGATACTTCCGGAAGTAAGGGTTTTTAAGACATATGTCTTATACATTGTCTCCATCAGAAGCACCAGAGAAAGGTTCATACACAATGTAATTATAGTAGCAATACGTTAAAACACATTTCAATTACCCTCCCTAAAAAATAAGCTTATTTAAGTACAATGTCCGCCATATTGGATTTTAACCGGAAGTGGGGTTTCTGAAGACATCTAATCTATTTAATTTATCCAAAAGTAGTAAAACACAAAGGTCTGTACCAAATATTATGATAGTAGCATGATAATAGGACATTTTTACACGCTAGTCTTCGATATTGGGCTGATTTAAGTATAACGTCCGCCATTTTGGATTTTACCGGAAGTGAGACATTTTTTTCAAATGCCTCCCTATCTGAAATAAAAGAGTAATAGTTGAGGAAGGTCTATGCCAAATTTCATGCTTGTAACAGGATGTGCACAATTTTTTACAAAGCCGCCGGACTATTGCTAGTACACTTGGTACAATAAAAAACCTGATAACAAATTGTCCAAATAAAGCCTTTGAAAATAATGGAATTAATTACTTTTTAAAAAAAACTCGGCTAAAAATAAGGCTCCTGTATTTTAATTCTGACAATGACACACAATGTCGAGAATGTACTCTAGAATATAAAATTTCATTATTTAAGTAACTTACATCCTGTGATTAATTGCATAGCTGCGAAGTTGTTGCCATTTGTGTTTCTTCCATAACACCTGTATTCAGCAGAATCATTTAAGGTAACATCTAATATTTTAAGACTAGGGTTCTGAAGTGTACCCCCTTGATATTTATGAAGATTTAAATCTGAAATATTGGTCTGGCGTTCATCGTTTAATTTAGTCCGCCACACATGCCTGGTCTGTGGTCTAGTCTGAACAACAATACACGCCAGAACAATATCAGACTCCATTTTAGAAAGCAATTTGGTGTTTGGGATAGAAAACTATGGTAATTTCATATCTTAAAAGAACAACCGTTCACGGCAATTATATATAAATGGTATAATGATTAAAGTATCATAGGTGCCAGGATTAGGATTTAGTACGCCAGACGCGTGTTTCGTCTACATAAGACTCATTAGTGACGCTCATATCAAAATAGTGACCATGCGCTAATGTTATTTTTTTCAATTTCCTATAATTTTTTTAATCTACCAGTCTCGTTGTTATGATTTGTCCTTACAACATATATGATATGAATATTGTCAATTTGTTTTGAAGCCAAATTTGTTTTAAAATGTAGCCAATCAGGTATTTGTCAGGTCGTTTATGACTTTTTAAACTTACAACATTGAACATTTGGTCCATGAAAATATTTGATTTCGTCAATAATATACAAAATACCGGTCTATTTTTTAAATTCTGAAGCGTACAAAAAGTTTTAAAATTATGTTCGTTGAGAGCCTAGAGCCAAGACTCCGCGTTGAAGGCCGTATATGTACTCTGGTCTATAATGGTTTACTTTTTACTTTATATTATTTATGACTTGATGATAAATTAGATTGACAGTTTTCCTGGTATGTGCAAAAGACTACATCAGCGGTTCGAGAACTATATATTTCAACACCTATACTTTTGTGAAATATAACGTCAGTATCAATTGTTAACATTTAAAAATAACAAATGTCTGCAAAAATAATTATAGGTTTCATAATGAGTGGGAATTGGATATCTGCTATTTCATTATATCAACTGTCGTCAGTTAATTTAAATAGTTATAATGAAATAGCCGATATATAATTATCGCTAATTATGAAACCTATAATTATTTGTCAGATATCTTCCTGAACCATTCTTACCATTTGTTTGATTACCAAAAACACGAATAGCAATGTTTTCACCTTGCTGAAAATGTACTGGCTACTCGAGTGGATATTTGAAATGTGAACCTTAACGAAAGCAAAAGACAAATGACACAATTCAGTCTAACTTACGTTGATCGAAATCAATTAAATGTAGTTTAAAAAAAATAATTATAAAACGACAACACAAAAATAATGATCAAATAAAATTCTAAAAGAGATGGAAAGTATGATTTATTGTTTAAAAATTTTGATCAAAACACATGCTTAACTTTGTAAAACAAAATAGTTGGACATAGTTTGTTATATAAATTTCCATACACATTTTATACAGCTACTGTATGTGTATATTTACAAACATTAAAGAAGTAAAACTTGGGTTCTTCGGTGAGCAGAAACTAATGCATGATTTTAGTTTCGCGAAAGGATTGTTACAGAATGATGTTTTTGTTCGTCTGTGTGGCAACAGTTGAATATGTGCTTCATGTCTGATGTACAACAATTATGCACTTGTTTGGTCAGAATGATAGTTAATAATGTCAGTAAGGTTGTGACTGTACAAAGATGTCAAGACTGTCTGATGGTGACAGTTTTGATTTATCTTATCTTATGAGTGTACCGGAATTTTGTATTACCGTCTTAACGTTTCTGTATTTATTAAATAAATAGTAGACCAACTTTGTGGCTATTGTAGGTCAAGAAGAAACCAAATAGTTTGCTCAAGTAGCTTGAAAATTTTGAACATATTTTGTTCTTTACAAAATGCAACACACATTTAGAGACTAGACGCAGAAAACTATGTTACTTTTAAAACAACCCCAATCTTTTGAATCCAATCTGATGGAAGTATAGATACGTCAACGCTTCGCTTTCGATGTTCGAAAATATTCCGTGCTGTCTTAAGTTCGGGTTTTCATTACAACAGTCAATGACATTTTAGTCTTCAAATTTTTGAGGATATAGATAATGCCGACAGGTCTATCAAACAGAAACTAGTCCAAAGCTTTAACTGATCATTGTATGCGAGGCGTTAACAGCATATTGTAAAAGAAGTGTAAAGACTTTGTGCTGCATTGTAAGACTAGAAATAAGTTTATAAAAAATTCTATTTGACGGATAATTATGTATATAATATTTTGGATTTTTTTATTTAAAGGGAATGTCTTTCAAAGGTGAAGCTTAACTGCTCTTGAAATCAGAACGCAAGTCAATGGAAAACAAGTTGTTACTATAAATAACGTTCACTGGATATAAAACAATCAAGATTTCAAGACTACGAAACTGCGTATATAAGCTATCGAATTTATTCGTTCATTGTTTAATCATACGTTTTTTGATTGAGTTAAGTCTGCCAATTGATATTTTATCGTATGTTTTTCTTTGTTGTGATGTTATGCTATTGTTTCAGAAAAAGGGAGAAGGTTTGGATCCATTAAAACGTTTAATCCCGCTGCAAATGTTTGCACCTGTCCTAAGTCAGGAATCTGATGTACAGTAGTTGTCGTTTGTTTATGTAATATATACGTGTTTCTCGTTTCTCGTTTTGTTTATATAGATTAGACCGTTGGTTTTCCCGTTTGAATGGTTTTACACTAGTAATGTTGGGGCCCTTTATAGCTTGTTGTTCGGTGTGAGCCAAGGCTCCGTGTTGAAGGCCGTACTTTAACCTATAATGGTTTACTTTTTAAATTGTTATTTGTATGGAGAGTTGTCTCATTGGCACTCACACCACATCTTCTTTGTTTTTTTCGCAACCGATTTATGAACTTCGAACAGCGGCATACAACTGTTGCCTTTATAAACCACTACTGAACTGCAGGTTCAGTCACATACAGAATCTGGCGGGTTACACATGTTCGTAAGGTTTAATTCGAGGGTAAATGGTCCTTTTTTTGTTTTAAGATCAGACACATAAAGAATGTGACGAGATTTGACATGTTAACGGGCATCCTAACCTCTCCTTCTCATGGTACAGTGATGTAACAGCAAAATAAAAGAATAAAACATACAAAACAAATGAAAAAAGTTTGACGCATCAAATCGACACAATAAAAACATATATCAACTAACAAAAGGAATGAAGACACCACTTACAAATTCGCGAGATCTCACAGTAAATGGAAGCCAATTCAAAGCCAATAACAAAATATTACTTTATGTTTCGAAGACTAAATTATCAATCAGTATGCATCCGATCAATTAAGTTTGAAGATATTTTGAACCGTCAATGCAAAAAAAGTAATATCGACAGAATGCAAGAACGTAGATGTCCATTGCTGTATAGCAATACTATACAGTTATGTTTCTTTTCGGAGAGTGCATGTCCTTAATCAAATGCATGTTCTTTTATTGTCATGGTTATCTGATTGACATATTTGTTTCTTTGTTGTTTCATTTGCAATGATATATCATCTTTTCATTTTTTCTAATAATTCCTTCATAAAGTTCACTGACGATTTCCATCATATTGAGTAAGATGTGTTTAATAATCCGTGTGGTTATAGTGTATCTCTATCAAAAACACTAGGTGTGTATAAATCGTCATTTAAGGATAATTATAACTATGATCAATCGTTAAATGATTTTAATCTTGATAATTGACATATCAATACGTAATTTCTGTTGAAGGTTGACTTGTTTACGGTGTTGACATGAATGATCATTTTTATAAATTTACTGTTACAAAACATTGAATTTTTGAAAAAAAACTAAGGATTTTCTTATCCCAGGAATAGATTACCTTAGCCGATTTTGGCACAACTTTTTAGAATTTGGGGTCTGATGAGTCTTATGCCGGCGTCTTACATTGGCGTATAGATCGGCGTGCACCAGACGTACAGAGAAAATTGACAAAGTCGGTATACGTTAGTTGCACGCCAGAGGAACGTTAAGCACTCGTTAAACGCGCGTGGGATAAGTTTGAAGTACCGGTGTTCAATAGTCATAATTCAATTCAACTGAAACCAATCAGGGTCACAAACCAAAACTGAGGGGAAAACATCAACCAGAAGATGATAACAACGGACCAACAGAAACACTGAGCTACTACAAAAACACACGCCAACACATCTAGAAACGGACTATTTGAAAAAAGGTAAATAACGACAGTACACAATTGTGCGTCACACGAATGCATCAACGCCACAAAAGGGACGTCACAGGTTAATTTCTAGTAAAAGAATATAAAACGTTGACTATGTTTGGAATGGTGTTAATTTATGCATTTTCTAACCATTACACGACTATTAATTTAAAAGTGTCTTAGTAATGATGTAAATATCTTTTTTTCTAACAAAGATGGTATCTTCTAAATCCAAATGTGTGAAAACAAGTAAATCCTATACATAAAATTGCTTTAAACTATAAATCATATAACTGAACTAGCTAACTATCTTACTTTTACATACATTTAGAAAATATGAAAAGAATTAAAACCACAAACGATAATACATAACACAATAAATATCGAACCTGATTAACAAATGTAACGTCATAACTAAATACAGAAATGTTAGCTGTTTAAAGAAACACCGTCTAATAGCAATCCAAATTTACACTCGGCTAAACAGTATTATTCGAAAAGAGGTCACCTTCAGAACTTAATAGACCAGTCAACTATAATATGTCTTTAAAAAGAACAACTGAAAATGGTCAGAAGAAATCGTGTATACCTTAAACAAAGATGTTAAGTTTAAGATAAAGTAAAATTAAATTAAGATTGATGAGTGACTACAACTATCATATTTACCTTGAACAACTATAACTGTATTGATACCATAATGCAATGAGAATCCTGGCCTATAGTACTTGCAGCGGTAGGTTCCAGCATCACGATATTTAATATTTTGCAATATTAACGTTTCATGATTTTTATATTCCTTTTGACGAGGATTAAGTTTTTTCCAGATGTAAATTTGACCATGTTGCAGTTCTCTACACGTAAGTGAAAAAATTGTGTTTTTATCGAAAACATCTAAAAAAGAGATGATATGGTTCCATTGAATAAACTATATCCTGGCACATGATGATTTATCCGTATTAAAAAGGCTAGTTATTGAGGACTATGATATTTAATGATATTTAATGAATGGTTACAGACATCTATTTTCTGACTGTTCGTTATTTTACCTTGAAAGAAGTCATTGTTGTAAATGAAATTTATATCAGGTTATTTCGTTAATGAACGCATTGTGTTCTTCCAACGAAGCAACCCGATTTCCCCCTATCAAGCGACAACACAAAGTGTAGAATTAAGGTTTATATGGACACAATGGTCTACATTGAAGATAATCAGTTCAAATAGTTTAAATGATGTTCATTTCACTTATACCAATCGTTGATCTGTAGCGCTGGAGATTAATTTGGATTGTTTGTGATCCGAAAGCTGGTGATCCGATCTTAAAAAACGATATAGCTCCCGAGTATATTTCTGATGTATTTTTATATAAGGACGAGGCATATTATCTTGATGGATCATTTATAGAAAATCTAAAAACAGGTTTTTTGATGAAATCCTTTGGCATAGAAATATTGTGTCACAGGGTTGATGACCACTTGGTCTTTATAAATAGGGCGTTGAATATTGTGAGGAATATAATGTGGCAAACCATTTATTTTACACTGAAAATACTTAGTTATAATAATCATTTATTTCAAATGTTAACTTGACGTTTCCTTTTAAATTGAACTATGAATTGGATAGTACAAGCATCATAAAGCCTAAAAGAAAATTTCCTGAGATCTAGAATAATGAATAATATTGCATAATTAGCACTTTTATCTTTTCTTCTTCTATTAATCATGAAAAATAACCATACACAATAATGACAACTAAAATTAGTAAACATAATCAAAATATTTCTCCAATCTCCTGTCGTGACATTCATTAATGTAAAATACCCAAGAATGAATTGTTGACTAGAAAAAGTCATATTCAGAATAACCATCATAAATCATGCTCTTGCTTTCGGAAAAAAATAGTCTACTCTTTGTGATATATATTTATATTCAAAATATACGAATGTTGTTATAACCTTCCATAGATTTAATTTAGTTGTTAAACTGGCTATGAATTAACATATACTTATTTATATTTCAAACTTTAAGTGAAGATAACACATTTGTTCCTAAAATTTTACTTGGTGTTATATTGTCTGGAAAAAAAACAATTTAATGTATCAAAAGATCAATTAAAGGGACATCGGCGGCTACGATATATATATATATATATATATATATATATATATATATATATATATATATATATATGCATATCGTCTAAACATCAACCCAACAATGTTAGATCTGTTAAGTTGCTTTCGCAAATGTTTTGTTCTTCCCTCGCCGGGATTCGCACCCATGCTACTGAGATATCGTGACACCAAATCGCCTGCACTGTAGCCGTCCCGCAAGACCACACGACCACCTGTTCTTCATTAAAATGAAGCGTTCGGTGGCCGGGTGTTACCTTTCCACGTTAGTTTTAATCTAGCGGCGTACTACAGTACATGATATATAAGGCATGGAGATGTTATTTTTACAGCTCAGCTAAATTATCTATAGTAAAGGATCCTACAAATGAATGTAACATACAGTCACAAAAAATAATTATATGTATAAGTACGTCTGAGCCAGTGACAACTTTACAACAGATGTATCCATCGGATCACCAGCATTGATGGTGATACATGGCTGTGTACATTATGTATATACAACTAGTCTAAACATCAACCCAAAAATGTTAGATCTGTAAATTTGCTTTTGAAAATTTTTTGTTCTTCCCTTGCCGGGATTCGAACCCATGCTACTGAGATATCGTGACCCCAAAAAATTTCGGTGGCCGGGTGTTACCTTTTCATGTCAGTTTTAATCTAGTGTCGTACTACAGTACATGATATATAAGGCATGGAGATGTTAATTTTACAGCTCAGCTAAATTATCTATAGTAAAGGATCCTACAAATGAATGTAAGATACAGTCACAGAAAATAATTATATTTATAAGTACGTCTGAGCCAGTGACAACTCTACAACAGATTTATCCATCGGATCACCAGCAGTGATGGTGATACATGGCTGTGTACATTACGTATATACAACTAGTCTAAACATCAACCCAACAATGTTAGATATGTAAACTTGCTTTCGCAAATTTTTTGTTCTTCCCTCGCCAGGATTCGAACCCATGCTACTGAGATATCGTGATACCAAATCGCCTGCACTGTAGCCGTCCCGCTAGACCACACGACCACCTGGGCTTCATAATAATAAAGCTGTCTATGGCCATGTTTTACCTTTCCTCGTCAGTTTTAATCTAGCGTTATACTACAGTACATGATATATATAAGGCATGGAGATGTTATTGTTACAGCTCAGCTAAATTATCTATAGTAAAGGATCCTACAAACTAATGCAAGATACAGTCACAGAAAATAATTATATTTATAAGTACGTCTGAGTCAGTGAAAATTATACAACAGATTTATCCATCGGATCACCAGCAATGATGGTGATACATGGCTATGTACATTATGTATATATAACTAGTCTAAACATCAACCCAAAAATGTTAGATCTGTAAATTTGCTTTCGCAAATTGTTTGTTCTTCCCTTGCCGGGATTCAAACCCATGCTACTAAGATATCGTGACACCAAATATCCTGCACTGTAGCCGTCCCGCTAGACCACACGACCACCTTGGCTTCACAATAATAAAGCTTTCGGTTGCCGTGTGTTACCTTTCCACGTCAGTTTTAATCTAGCGTCGTACTACAGTACATGATATATACAAGGCATGGAGATGTTATTGTTACAGATCAGCTAAATCATCTATAGTAAAAAAACTCATCATAGATACCAGGACTAAATTAGTAAAGGATCCTACAAATTAATGCAAGATAACGTCACAGAAAATGATTATATTTATAAGTACGTCTGCGTGAGTGACAACTGTAAAACAGATTTATCCATCGGATCACCAGCAATGAGAGTGATACATGGCTGTGTACATTATGTATATACAACTCGTCTAAACATCAACCCAACAATGTTAGATCTGTTAATTTGCTTTCGCAAATTTTTTGTTCTTCCCTCGCCGGGATTCGAACCCATGCTACTGAGATATCGTGACACCAAATTGCCTGCACTGTAGCCGTACCGCTAGACCACACGACCACCTGGGCTTCACAATGATAAAGATTTCGGTGGCCGTGTGTTACCTATTCACGTCAGTTTTAATCTAGCGTTATACTACAGTACATGATATATATAAGGCATGGAGATGTTATTGTTACAGATCAGCCAAATTATCTATAATAAAGGATCCTTCAAATTAATGCAAGTTACAGTCACAGAAAATTATCATATTTATAAGTACGTCTGAGCCAGTGACAACTCTACAACAGATATATCCATTGGATATTTTTTTGGGTTTAATCAATTTGGATACTAAAAGCAGCCAATTTAGTTTAACTTTTGTAATAAAAAGCTATGAAATATTGTTGATAAATTATTCACTTCTAAGTGAATAATTCAACCTCATTGATTCGGTATTTGTAAGACTTTCAATTTTACACCATAGCTGGAGATAGATTACGCATTTTTCAGCTATTAAAAGAAAAAGGAATGCTAACGTTGAAAGTAAAATAAGGCTGAAACATTTGGATTTATTAGGTCCACGAAAAAAATCTTTGTTACCCGGGTAAAAAATTTATTCACATACTTTTTAACCCTAATGTGAAATCAAACAGACCTTGAAAAATGCATTTAAAGACAAATCCTTCTATTTAGATCTACCAATAATGTCTTCTTTATATTTTATTTTTACTTTGGGCTAGGTAAAAGCTTCAAAATAAGCAAATAAAAAAATGGGGTCACCGACCTCGTTTTCACTTTAAAACGTCATCATTTTCGTGGAATTTGGAAATCATGAATTTTAGTCAATAGCAGTGTAATATTTTATGAAAAGTCCGTATCGCATAAAACGTTTGTGTTTTGGTAACCTTGTTGTTAGTTCAAACTATATTATTGATATTACCCTTTACCGCGTTGAAATTAATAACGATAAGTTGCTATAATAATTTTCCCGCCTTTTTTATTGTGAAATTATTTATATAACAATCAAGTTTCATAAAAATTGACCAATGTTTTCGCGATAAGAATTCAACAGAAAATGTGTTAAACAAAATAAGGAAATAAAAAGGTAGGGTCACCGTAATGTAAAAAGAGATATTTCTAAAAAATGGTTAACAATTTGAATTGGCGGGAATACATTGCGCTAAATCTACAAACAACGTCGCAAGACGTTAGGCCGGTTTAGACGATATTCTTACAAGTAATGGACAATTCTGATCCCGTTATTTGCTGTTTTGTTATTTTGAACTACACTAATTGCACATTAATTTATACATGTTGGTTTCAGTTTTATAACATAACATATTTTTTGTTGAGCCTGCGACTTTTGTTGCAAAAGCGAGACATAGCCATCCTACATTCCGTCTCAAGTTTTCGTAATGTTGCTAGTACCTCAGTCTAAGTATACTCATTCAGCTGTGTTACCGTGATTAATATTGGAACCGAGTCCTACCTGCTAAATGATTTGTTTGTTCATGTGTATTCCTGTTTAATTCTTCGTTCCGTCAACTATAAAAACACAGAGAATATGTGGTATGTGTGCCAATGAAACAACTCTCCATCCAAGTCACAAACATATGTTTTTTATACAAAAATTGTGCATCTGGTACCTAAATTAAAATATATCGTTGTTCAATTTCAAAAGCGTTCAAAACTCGACAAATCGGACCAGAATGATGAAATTAAACAAAACCTATAGTGTTAGAAGCCCATTTATTAACTTCTATATATGTACTTTATTTTACACGTATGCATTGTTTGGTTACTGTATTGTTCGCGTTTATGCTAAATCTTTTATTTTATGCTTGTTAAAATGTACGCGCCGTACACATTCAAAATACGTCAGTGCAATATGCAATATCCATATATGTACGTATTGTACATTTGTACCTATTGCTATAGATACATCGAATTTTGATAACATGACAGATGATTTACGTACTTTCTTAATGATTTAGGAAAATATAAATAAATTAAAAACCTACTATATGTTTAAACATGCGACGTTCTCAAAATGTCATCTTTTTAAAAAATAAGCAAATTAAACATGTTACAGGCATCCATTTCTTAAAAAATGAATACTAAGCATGGAATAATGTCCAATTGTTCAAAATATTTGAAGAAATAAAACAAAACATCTGTGAGGGAACGACCATTTGATATTTGGGGGAGGGGGGGGGGGGGGGCAGGAGGATTTGTTTTTGATCGGTTTTTTATTTTTGTAAACTAAGAGGACAGATTATTCATTTTCTGCACTATTGAAGCAAGATTTTTCATTTTCATTAAAGCAAGGCCGAAGGGACTGATTATTCATTTTCACAACTATATTTATGATATTCGAAAACATACAATTTTTAAATGATTTGTTTATTATAAATAATACATGTATAATCAAGTCATTATGTACCATTTTAATCAGATTTAATCATCATCCTCTGGAGAAATGAATCTTTTATATTTCCAACTGCATATACATGTATTGCATACATAGTATTTTAGTTTGGTTGTAACACCTCTTTTTCAAAGTATCGGCAAAGAAATTACGCCGAGGCGGAGCGAGGCAAAAATTTTTTTTAAGGGTTTTGAAGCCACTGAAGGCCCAAGAAGCTATAGAACAAATGATGCAAAAACATGCTTTCTGGGTGTTCCGAAGACCCTTTCATAATCTGAAAATGCAAGTTTTGTATTAATAATAATTTTATGACAATATTTTGGTCTCAAAGCAAAATGTATAAATTCTGTGTAAGACAAGTTTCTAGGGACAACATCAAAAGACCAATGTGCATGATAAAGTAAAAATGGAATTCACATAGTTAGGTCTTTTGCTGCTTTTTTTTAAAACTCATGATCAAGTTCATAATAAAATTACTAGATTACAAAATGAATGCAACACTAACAGAATACAGAAGGCCAATCAATGAACATAAGATAAATAAATAAGAAACATTTATCCCGAAAAATCAGGGCTACGTCTGAGGAAAAACAGAATTTGCTTCTTGCAAGGCACTCGCTATGAACACAATTTGATATATGAAGCATTTACAATATGTTAAAATAAAAGTGAGGTAAGGTTTCCTGAGACAAGATACCTCAATTTAAATAAAACCAATTTTCCGACATATCAAGTATATTTAAATAATATTTATACTTTTATTATTAAAAAAATTGGGAAGTGTTTTGCAATTTTTTTTGGGGAAAAAAGATGAATTTACGAAGAATCTGATGCCATCTCATACTTTAGATTAGACCTGCTGAGTTAGTTATTTTCAACACATTGCCAGTCAGGTAATTTATTTTCAAACTACCACAGAACAAACCATTTATTTTTGTGATTATCAACGCTGAGTTATTTATTTTCAAAATCCTCCTAGACACAAGGAAATAAGCATTATATTATAATTTAACTGACCTATCTTCTTGGCGAATATCCAGATTCGGGTTTGTTTCTTGACAGTCGTTTTTGTGTGTGTTTTCGTTAGATTGCTGTAAAGTTGACTATCTTTTTATTTATATAATTTATTTTGCCGTTTTGTTGTTTGTTTTTGCTACACTCAATTCACATTTATCTACACATAATTTATTCATATATCCAATTCAGGAACACGTCTATAATCTGGAGACCATTTCATTTTCTTCTCGGCAAATCAACATATCAAAACGATTGTCACTCTCCTTAGGCTCAAAGAGAAATAGCTCTCATAAACGTTTTAAGTTCGTGGAAACCGCGACGTCATAAACCGCTGAAGGCATAACACCGTTGCGCTGGTATGTGCGCATAAACAATAGAGGGATTTGTCTTTAAGTTACTGTATACGTGTTGGTAAATGTGAAGAAATAATAAATTTAATGAATTGACCTGCATGAATAACATAAATATGTGTTGACATGAATTATCATGGGTATGGTCATACTTTTAATTTAACTATTTACAATACTTTGCCTTTTTGAAATACTAAGGCTTTTCTACCTCTTCATCATCGTACTTTATTTTGCATTTTAAACCTTTTTTAGATTCGAGCTTCATCATTGTTCACTGATGAGTCTAAGAAGACGAACACGCGTCTAGCACAAATACAAAATTTCAATCCTGGTATCTGTGATGAGTTTCTTAGTATGTTAGAAATTAAATTTTAGAGTTTGATCCAAATCAGTGAACATGAATTTGACAGTTAATTCCCCTGTAAACATTACACTTATTTCTGGATCTATGACCAGTATGAGACATATACACAAAAAAGGTTGATGTTCTTATGAAACCAATGTGAAGGTTGTATAACTCTTCAACTGTCAACAAATACATTTAATTATTGCATTAGTTGCAATGAACTACATTGATTTCCCAGTTAAATAAAAACCGATAATATACATGTGAAATAAACGTGGTTATTTCACTCTCTGACGTCATACAACAATAGGCGTTGCCAAGACGTCGATAACGGCGGATCAAAACAAATTGTGAATGCGTAGAAAAAAAGATATATAGTTCCTTACATGTTTTACATCAATTTCTTTTAAAAAAGCCATTTGCCAATGTGATAAAAAAGAATAACTATTTAAAGAATTCAAATATCGAACAATATTCAAATCGTGACCGAACAGCACAGATAATATACTCATGCGCTACGCGCATTCGTGAATTAATGTGTTATTCGGTCACTCGTTGAATAGTTTTCTCTATTTGAATTCTTCGATTATTTTTCTATAATTACAGAATAATTCAATACTAAAAAAAGAATAACCGATGCCTATATTCGAAACTGCAATGGTCACATAAATGTGTATTGCTACTCTAATAGCAAAGATTGTTTTCGATTGCTCTGTGCTCCCAACTGAAAATAACGAATAAAATGGTCTTAATGGAAAGACAATTAATAGCAACCAAACTCCAAAAATATCCCCGTACAAAACAAACATATTTTGTAATGCCTTGTAAGCCAGATTTTTTCACAAATGCACGTGTATAACTACAAATGTCCCCGTGCAATACCAAAATATGACTAGCATGTTATAGATTAACTTCACAAAATACTGCTATTTCAACATTGAACAGAAGAGCTTTTTCATTCTCTTTTCCGTGCCATACCTGCACAAACCCTTAAATCTGTGGTAACTTGAACCCAGCCTAACTGGGGTATTTAATATGTGGAAAATACGGAATTGGAATATTACAGAAGAAATCGAGAGTTCCTTTACTGCTTACAAATATCCAACAAAACAATTCAAATGTTTGATATACAAACATTCAGATAAGCATATTCACAATCTAATATATGTAAACTTCCAAGCACGTGAAACAGTTCAGAAACAGCCAGGACACTCACACAAGTAATTTGAAAAATTCTGTATAGTTCACGAACTATTTTGAATAAAAAGACTACAAACAGCTTATCCTCTCGGTCTCAATGACACAATATTAAAACAGGGCAACATAACTAAAAGTTTTATCGATGTTATTAATATTCTCGATAAACGACTCAGAAAACATAGGACTCATGGTGAACCGTAATCAACGTATAAAACATCGTATGAATTATACACTTGCTAATCTGTTATATATAATAAAAAATAATGGTAGTCATCACGTATTAAGCAAAATGGGTTATATACCAATAAGTAAATAAAATGCTACTGTTCTGGAGTGCGATAAAATTTCCCTTTCTATCCCGTTGTATGATAACATCCATTGTATTACAGCCTTAGTACAAAGTATGACCTAGCTATTCGAAGAAAAAAAAAAACAGTTCTCTAAGAAGGTAATTTGATAGATTGAACGATATTTGCTTTACATACGTAAACGAAGCCAAATATTTCATGGTAAGTACCAACATATATACACATCCAATTCAGATAACAAGTAGGTTGAAATGAATAAATACAAAATTTAAGAACAGAAAATCACTAATTAGAGAAACAGGTAAAACACAATTCTCCAAAATGTTATCACAAATTTCAATAATGTTAAAGAAAAACAATTCGTCATAAAATATTACAAAATTATTGATATAAATTTTTGTCCTTGATCACGATATTGCGTATTCAAAGTAGTAATTGGAAGATTGTAGGTGATATACTTAGTCGTTCTGTCAGTAAATATAGGATTATAATGCTAAACAGCAAAAAGACATAGATTTGTGAAAGGTTTGATTCCGTTTCACCGGTACATATCTTTCAAAATTCACATTGCATTTATAGCCAAGATAAGCGCCGCCAAACTTTGAAATAGGTTGTACTGTTCAACATGTTCATTAGCCTTTTACGAAGTCGTTAATATATCTTATTTGAAGTAGAACAATATTTAAACCGATCATACAATCGACAATCATTATGATTTAATTAAACAGCCCGAGAAAAAATTGATTTTCTTATTGCTGAATTTGAAATTTGAACACGAAAATAATTAAAGATATTGTTAATGCAACCCAATCAATTTAAAATTTACAAACAAAACACTTCAGCATAGCTATCAACAGAAAAACGTCACAATGCCACCATCTCACACAAGAGTCAAACATAGCATTCCAGAGTGACAATCGTGGTTCCGAATAAAATTGCGATTCACATACATACACACACACACATACATTCACATATACACCTTCACACACACAAACACCTCTACACAAACACACACACATACACTCCTTACAAATCATCATACCAGTATAACTCTAATGACACAACATTGTCTCCTCCTTACTCGAACCGGGAACTCTTTGTTACAAGGCAGCGCACTAACCAAGGCTCCGTGTTGAAGTCCGTACATTGACATATAATGGTTTACTTTTATTAATTGTTATTTGGATGGAGAGTTTTCTCATTGGCACTCATACCATATCGTCCTATATCTAAGCAATATATGTTCCTCCCTAGCTCTGCTGCTTATGAGTAAAAAAAAGTTTATATTTGAAGTTTAATGCAATATAAATAAAAAAGAAATTAAGTAATTCACAATATTGATTGGTCACATTTCCATTTCTAATCAACGGTATTGGAAAACAATAAAGTGTTGAAAAAACCAAACAAGTGAAAACATGTTTCATGACGTGGCGTTGGCTGTCTATTTTTGATCTATGTGTTTGAATGTTCCTCTCGATCGATAATATATGCAAAGAAGACACTTTTATCTTAGCTATATTTTTTTTTTCATTACAATACAATTCATTCAATTAAAGAAGTTAACGTTATGTCAATGAATATGTTGGTCAGTCAAATCGATTTGTACTTAATCGTAAGAACTACCTTCATTAAAGTTATTTGAACATTTCTGTGTTTGAATGAAACAGTTTATAAGTTTTAGATCGTGCTTATGTAATACCCTAACACATTTTTCTTAGGAATACCCAAATCTTAAATCCTCATAAACAGTTATTTTTTTCTGAATTTTTGCATTCTCGAGAAAGTTTTTATTATGAAATATAGAAAAGCTAAAAACTTTATAATTATAAACAAAATAACTAGATTATATATCCTTGAGAATAATATTACTTGTCAAGTGGTAGAGATTTATATTTGATTTGTGTAATCCAATTCTCTTTCATTTTTCGACTGAAACATAGCAGACATGGTGAAGTTATTTACATGTGATGACATTTTGTGAAAATCCTTTATCCAAATTTTGCAACTGGTTTATTATTTGAGAACGTTTGCTAAAGATGGTCATATTTTGTGTAAACAATTCAGTTTACAGTTTTCACCAGATATATCTGATATTTCATAGACTTTTGCACTCAGTTTGAATATTGGTAATATTTAATAAAAAAAAAGCTTCTCCTTTAGTGAATATTTTGTTGTTACTGCTTGAAAAAAAAAAATTCACTTATAACAATTTTATTAAAGTATTTCTTCACAGAATATAGAAAAATAGGAGAAAAAGCGCCCCAAAACACTTAGTATGGATTTTTTCAACAAATATTCATGGTACAATCCTATTTCCTGGAAATTGTCTCATGAAAACGTGTTTTGGAGACTCAATCATCGAACAATATTTCATTTTTTTGTAATATTTCACATAAATAGTAAGTCATTTAAACAAACGAGCGTACTAACAAAGTCAAAGGTACATGTGCACCTTTCCATACTAGGTTTTTAACCACTATTGATTTTCCCCTCTTAGTTTTTGTTAAATTTCAGCTTTTCAAAATATTGTTTTTTAACTTTGTTTCAAATAAAGAAATACTCGAGTAAATTATTATCCTGTCCGGTCCTATAGAAAAAAATTACATAATATTATCATTGCATATATGAAAATAACCGTTACTGGAAGTTAACCAATCAAATGTTCCCCCTTTTATAAACTGTGTGCAGGCTTTAGTAACCATGTAACCTCAAGTTTTCAAAATTTTCTATAGAAACCCCAAATAAAAAATTATACAACTGGATGTGACGTACTATGATTAGGTGGTATTACACCTGTAAACAAAGTAATCAGAAAATTATTATCAAGAGATTATCAAAATATATCACATATACATTTTACTCAGGCTAAACAATGTTAATAAAGTGGAAGGTGTTTCGTATTGATTATTCCTCTTTTGGAATACACTACCTCAGGCATAGTTTACCTTAGCTGTATTTGGTAAAATCTTTAGGAGTTTTGGTCCTCAATGCTCTTCAAATTCGTACTTTATTTGCCCGTTTTTACTCTTTTGAATTCGAGCATCACTGATGAGTCTTTTGTATCTATGATGAATTTATTAATGGACATGATTAAGGGGTATAATAATGTCCAACAGAAATAAGTTTTATGCATATCATCTAAAAATGAAAAGTACAAGATGGAGTCTTAAAAACGCTACACTAATCATAATTAAAGGACATAAACTGAAAAAATATACACAAAAAAAAAAAAATACACAGCCTCTGACAAGGTGTATGCAATGAAACATATGTTAATAATCTCCTAGTATTGTTGATCAGTGAAAAAAAATAAATAAATAAATACATGCAATAATTTACAATACAAATCATCATTAATAAAATAAAAGCAAAACTCTAAGCTACAGGTATGAAAATAAACAAATAATAAAAAACACAACAGAACATAGTTTAACAATCTATCTAGCTTTATATTTACAAATCCATCTGAATCTATTTCTGATTTCAATCATTTATGTAATCCACATTTACTAGGGATGTTAACAAGTATTTGAATATCCGTTTATTGCCCGGTAGTACTGTGTAACGAATAGCAAAAATGAAACTCAAAAATTCGGTTTGCTGCTTAGACATATTACATGTACATGTATAATTATTGTTCTTGTGAATCACAATCGAAATCACTTTTACACTTTTCGTGAGTTTATTCTAAATTTTCTTTTGGAAACGAAGTCACGGGATATATCCTTTAAGCTGGCAATGAAAACATGTGAACAATTTTCATAGACCAACACTTTCGGCTTTATGTGTCATAGTCATTACATTAGGTACCCGTGAATCAAACGATAAAATAAACTGGTACTCGATACGTTTTTCTTCAACGAGTTGACATCTATAGTAATTACATATCAGATTTAATTTATCTCAAACAAATTATGTGGTTCGATTGCAACATCATTTATTTTAAATTACAACAAAAATGAACTAGTGGTTGCAGCATGATAAACTTGAACGTAATTAATAAAACAAATAGGAGCTTCGGGCAATTCTTTGTAAGGGTGAAGGTTAAAACGGGTCAACCAATTCACCAATATATAAACGTACGAAATCATGACGTGTCGCCTCATCTTGTTTGTATCACCGCTAGTGAAGTTACACTATTTTAGACCTAGCCATGATTAAAAATTGTTATAATTTATTTTTTTTTGCAATCGAAAATTCATTTTGTTTTTTCAATTTTAAAATTAATAATATTGGATTTAAACTTTCATAACCTAGAGTTGTTGACACAGCCAATTATATTGAAATGCTATAAAATGAGCTTCAAAAAAAGATTCATAAAAATAAACAAGTTACAATAAACATGATAAATATAAAAAGAGTCAACCAAACAACATTTACAAATCTTGTCGAAACAATCGTCATACAAATACTTTTAAAGAAACTTATTCAACGTTACGGTATATGTACAAAACTCAATAGCCCATCTCTATTATTCATTATCTTTGCTGTTATTGTTATTATTGCACTTTCAAATTTCGTCAGTCACATGGCTACAGCTGCTATATCATTGAATGAAACTTGAAGGATTTTCATACATAGGAAAGCAATCTTACGAAACTATCATGAATATATGATAAAAATTTAAAGTAGCTTCAACATTGGCAAAACTGGTATACTAGTATATACATGTTTTTACTTCTTAGTCAATTGCATCATACAAATGATTGCTCTCCAAATGGTGCTGTATCAACAGATAACAAAGTTCATAATCAGTCTGAAATGATAAGTAAAAGACATTATGTCTCGTACATGTACCACTCGGTGTGATTTATTCAATAATTTTTTAAAGCAAACAATTCCTACCCAAAACTGATCTTGAAAAGAATTCGATATTGATCAGCAATCGTACCAATTGTATAAAGTTGCAATCCCGTTGTTCGTCGAATTATTCCTTATAATATAGTTAAATTGATAAGTTGAATGTAGGTTTAAAATTATATTAAAGTTTGCGTTCTTAAGCAGGGCCTGTAATGCCATTATTGCATGTTATTCACAATAATTTTATTTTCCTATCGTGTGGTACTTAATTTATAATAACTGATCTTAAAATAGTTTATAGTAACCTGTAAACTTTGTGGTTTATGATACATACTTTGTAAACAACAAGTGAATTAGATAAAAACCTTTTTGGTTCTGATACCACAAACCAAAGAATGCTTCATCCTGATTCGAACCATATCGTCATTATTAATGTTATAAAGTTCGTAGAGAAACACCTTATAAATGTAAAGGTTTCAAAATCATTCTACTCGTATTAAACAGATTTTCAACAGATAGAATGGTTTATTATTGGCTTATTTATTTTTCAAAGCAGGATATTTATAGAAAAAATCCAAACAAGACAAATTCAATTAATATTTCGTTTATACAAAAAAAAAAAAAAAAAAATCCCATGACAAAAGTATAAATTGTGAGATTTTTTATCGGGCTTTAAACAATAGGGCGAACAGCTGCCATTCAGCTAGTGGGACGTGTAAAAAAATATCCGTCCTTAATGTATCGTTGCCAAGTATAGAACCGGATAAAGGAGAACCAATGTAAAATAGTTATCAAATCTAACAGGCTTATAATTTGATACACAAGACGCGCATTTCGTCTCTATAAGACTTATTAGTGACGCTAAGATAAAAAATAGAGAAAGAAGCTAACGCAAGTACAAATTTGAAGAGCGTTGAGGACCCAAAATTCCTAAAAGTTGTGCCAAACACGGCTAAGGTAATCTATGCCTGGGAAATACAATCCTTAGTATTTAGAATAATTAATACTTTTGCAAACATTAATATATACAAAGGACACTTACATTTATATTCATGTCACAAACAGTGGCATACATTTTTCATGAGTAATAATATTATTCGAAAAAAAATTACTTTTTCCTGGAAAATCATTGGATGTTGATTTCTGGCTTCTTTGGCCAACTGGAAAACACAATAGCTGGAACTATCATCAATAGCTCGGAACACATCTGTACAGACTTTTAATATCCCAGCAATACATATAGCTGACTCATCACTGAAAGAAAAAAAATAATCGAATAAAATACAATGTATCATAACTGTCCTTACAAACTAACTATAATTCGACGACATGGGCAATCACGCTAACAATATCTATATGTTTTGGTGATTTGATTTACTGTTAATGTTCAATTATTTTTGTAAAACATTTTCTATTTCGATACAATGTGAGTGCTTCACATTCTGAAAAGCGGTTTGTATTTTGCTATTTTTCACCAACAAATTTTTTCCTGAATCATACTTGCTATGTAATTGATATTGCAGTTCAAATATGTTATAACGTACGTTAAATCGAATAATTGTGGAACTGGAATCTGATTTGATTTCACTTTTCGTTCATTCTGCGCTTGATTGAACGTTGACTGTGATACTGCTTTTGTCAATAAGCCACAGTATGGGATCATCGTCGTTACTTATGAATAATTCAGACATTTTTACATATTTGATATTCCATGGAATTATTGATGTTATCCTAAAGAATACCTTGGTCGCTTGTTGATGCATTTTATTGTCTCATGATCATGACGTAATTAATATTGATAACACTAAATGCATGCACTTGTATGTGCTGTTAGTGAGTTCATTGAAACAGATTGGGTTGACAAAGTTTTACTTGGCTACATATACAAGTTACTGAACCTTGCATATTGATATATAACCCCATAAGTAAACTCAAATATTCCTAGTTATCATACGGCCTTTGACGATTCCCTGTTAACACAATACAAATCACAAGTTAGACAGAAACGGCATATGCGACAGACAACAAGCACGGAAGACGAATCACAGCCTTCTACTACCTAAATGAAGAATGAGCAGCCGGTAAACGTATGTTTTGGCCCTAAACATTTTTCTGGCACATCGGTGATTCTACTCGACTTAACAACAAATCAACATAGTCAAATAGTTATTAAGGATACTCGAGGGTATACAAAAATCAGCAAAAAGTGAAACCTTTTTTTTTCATTATAAAAAATTTTATTTATTACACTATTAGTTGTTACTTTATGATGTGTTACAAAAACCAACCAAAACGAAAGTCGTTTTGGCCCCAGATGACTTTTAAAATCTTTATATTATTGCAAAAGCTCTAAATTATCTCCCTTTGATGACACAATGCCATTTTTTGGCATAAAAATTGAAATAACTTTTTTAACTCATCGGTGACCTATATTTTTTATTATTTTTTTTCAAATGAACTGTACTTTATCTAAACTATTGCAAAATTTAAGCGATTTCTGTAATCTGGTTCTTTTTTTATTTCGATTTTACCTTCTTTCTCCTATAAGTTCAACAGTAAAAAGTACCTTTATAAAAACGCATGCTACTGTCAAAGGCAGCTTAAGAGAGCTTAAATGAACGTTGACCCCATTTGTTTTAATTTAATTTTCCCATTAAGTTTAGGATAAAGTTTATTTATAGAAAGAAATAGCAAAATCTTATATCTAAAAACAAATTTGATTTAGACCCGCGAACCCTCTAAAGCACAGAAAATAAGCAACAGAAAAAAAACATACAAATTTAAATTCTGATTCCTTGCAGTTAGTGAAATTATTAAAAAATTTCAAATTAAATTGATGATAAATTCGTAATCTCTCAAACTAAAATGCCAATCAGAAAACTCGTTCCTTATGCTATTGATACTCCAGGGGACTTACAAGCACCTAAAAGAGGAATCATGAACATTAGCCTTTTGAAATCTGAAACAATTTATGTCTGTGTCATTTTGGTCTCTTGTGGACAGTTGTGTCATTGGCAATCATACCACATCTTCTTTTTGATATTAAACATATATTTAAACTTCTGACATCTATAGACGAAAACGCAATCAAAACAGACAATATGATATGCCGATGTAATTATATGTTAAACAAAATAATGAGAGAAATAGGTGAAATAATTCTCAATAATTGTACTTATGAAATCCATGCCACAATACTGAATTTGTTATACCAATGTTTCTTTTACTGACATTTTTAAAATCACTGGTATAAAGAACGGATTCAGAAATATACAAGCAGTTTAATATGGTCATTATGAAAACTATATCCCAACACCAAACAGAAATTTAAAAACAGAACAAAGTAATGGTCACTTCAGTCAGAAAATAGAATAGAGTTTCCTGTGTGAACCTTGGATATTCAAATGAAGCAAAAAAAAAAGAAAAAATGACAGCAGGTGAATTGTCTGTTAGTACAGTGGTTGTTAAGTCTACACGTGAACTGCAAGACAAAACTAAATAATTTATTGATCAGTCTTTTAAGAGCAGTTCGGACAGGAAGTCACATTCAGTAATGTCACAAACAGAGAGTCACATTTGGTAATGTCACAAACAGGGAATCACATTCAGTAATGGTTTACTAAAGGAAGAGCTTTTTCTATACTCAATTGTCCTAAATATGAATGAAATATTTCCCCCTGGACGTTAAACAACCAACAATCAATCAATTCTTCACTCAAAAGATAATTGGTCATAATATTTCAATAAATTGGATTATATATTGTATTATCTTTAAATTTTTCCAAATTCGTATACCAAGAATTAGCGTACCTTCAGTGAGACTTAACTATTTGAAAATCTATTTTTTTTTCTTACAAAACCAGAAAGGACAAAGCACGTACATACAAAATGTGTATGGAATCATAGCAGTACAGAGGGAAATATTTTTCAACATTCAAAGTATCTAAAAAAAAATTTGTAACAAAACATGCCATGCACTTTTATCTGTAAAAGTTACTATGGTTGAGACAATTCATATTACGTGCAATATAAAATGTTCTTTTACTAATTTTGGGGTTTTACTATTGATTTTTCATAGTATAAGGATAAAAATGTATTCAGTATAATACGAAATTATATAGTGTTTGTTTAGATAAAATGGCAGATATTCATATACTTTTAATTTCCTGTTTTTAACCTTATAGTAAATGTGTCTAATTTTAGGTCAATTACAAATATGACTGTTGACCTTTTTATCTAGTTCAAACATCTACATTTAATTCCGTATTTTATCACATCATCTACGTCCTTGTATCATTTTAGTCAATCACATATCCTGACATAACCGACATACAATTGAACACAAGTAACAACCAGTAGATTACGTCGTGTGAATCCTATAATGATGTTTTTCCCACTTAGTAATTGCGATTTGTTTTCTGTTAAAATTTAAAGATCAGCATGCTCAATATCATAATCGTTTGACTAAGACTTCAAAAGTTATTTATTTGTTTCATTGTTTTTTTTTAATATTTCACTTCAATCAATATACTTTAAGAACTTTTCCCGTATATTTCCTTTGGGTATAGGACATTAATATTTTCCCTTTGTAATACCCCAAATCTGTAATGAAATATTTGCGAAGAATTGTCCACATATTTACATTGACCCATGCAAACCGCTTTATAATAGTAATTTTGATTTCTAACAATTGAATAAGTCATTGTTAATCAATTGTTGTCTGGAAATATAACAATGTAAATCAGATAAAAACTCGTAGAGTGTAGAAATCTAGTACTAGTTCAAACATATTGTTTAAAGTGGGTTGGGAAACAAGTTTTGCAACTAACATTAATCCCTTTCCACTTTGCGGGTGCGAGTACTGCCTTGTAGCGGCATTAGCCTGTTTTTTTTTCGAAATCTACAAGGGTGTCTTTTACTTGTAAGACATATGGCTCTCTCTTAGCACGAGTCAGCCATTTATTATTCACTTCCGATGGACTATAATCGTTTCCTCTAGACCATACTCGCTAATGATGTCAAGGGAAAGCCAAAAATTCAGTCTCTGAAATTTTCATCCCGCAAAGGAAATCTAACCAGGAACCTTTGTGTTAGTAGTCCGGTTCATTAACCACTTCACCAGGGCTTAATATCGTATTATGCTTGTGAATGGAGATATACTATTGTAACCGGGTCTCAAATACTTGAACAATTTAACGCTTCTTTATTTTTCTTCTTTTGCATTAAAGTATTTTGTGCAATATATTAACACCTTTTAAAAAAACACAAATATTTGAAAAAACCAATGACCTATTTAACACATGTTTTTTTTTAATTCCATAAGTTTTAAAGATATAATTTTCCAATTTAGTATTCATGCATTCATGACATGTATATTTCTTTCTACGTTGCCCTTTCATTTTGTTATATCAAATATTATTCTGTTTTGATAAACACAATTACTTGGTCATTAAGAGTGCTGATTTAGACTTTGATGATTTGGTCACATCAAGAAGCTGTGATAAGACTTCTAATGGTAGATGCTTATCTTTTTCTTTCCAATTGGTAGTCTTGTAAATCTTGACAGGGGTAATGGATTTTCTGTCCTATTAAAAGAATGAAAAAAAAACCACAAATGGTAGACTAATATAATACATTTGTACATCATTATTAATAATGTATAGTGATAGATAGGAATGATAAATTTGTAGTTACTCACGATCATTTGGAATGTAAAAGAAAACCTTATTAATTCTTTTAGCAAGTACTTTGCATCTGCAAAAACAATTAAAAAAAATGAAAAAATACAACAGTAATACTAACTTGTCCATTTAAAATTTGTAGTCCATGAATCATTTTATTCAACGGATACATGTGTTGTTTGAGGTGAATCTGTACTACTTCGTTTATTTGAGAATATCTGATACATTTATGGGGCTATTCCGATTACAAAAAAACAGTAAAATGAAAATAAAACTAATGTTTGGTTTTCGGTTTTCTGGAACTGATTGCACCAGGTTTGATAAGACCAAGGATGTATTAAAACTTGGTTACAAATGGAGTTGTATGACGACATGCCGAAAGCAGTTCAATCGCAAGGATTTGGTTTTAATAATGGCTAATGCTTACATCATGGAAACATGTTTTATTTACTGGTTGTCAAATTCATAAGAGATAAAAAGGCAAACTATATAACGTGTACCTGATTTTTCAACTGCAAATGAAACAAAAATAGGTTCTTATTCTTCTTTTCCGATGAATCGAGTTCAAGTCTTAAATGTTTCATTTCTATTGCTTTGTCACTAACTGGGTAAAATTCTGAAACCTAAAATGCATGAATAATAAAAAAAAAAAAAACAAATTCTCCCCTGATCACTTGAATATCACGAAAAAAAATATATCATCAATTAATGTATTCAATCATTTGTCAATGACAACTTTGTACACTTACAAAGTCCAAATCACACTCAAACGGAAACACAAACAAGCAAACATATACATGTACAAACACTGACTTAAACAGTAAAGCTAAATAATTAAGCATGTTAAAACGGACATGCAAATAATAGCTGAATCCATATCATAATCAACTTGGTCTCAGGATAGTTTGTACCTAAGTTTCTGATAAATTTATCAATTTTTTTCTTTGTTGTTATGTCTTGACTTACAATAAGACAACAAAAAGCACGAAAAGAAAAGAATGATATAAGTCGAAGACTACGAAAACTAAGTTTGGTTAAACAGTATTTATCGCGATATGTGTTCACTGTGGCACCAATTTGCCCTACGATCGTTCAATGACTTCAGTGACTTTTATTTTCAATTTTCATGTTACCTTGGTTTATTGTCAGTTTGCTCGCAAAATGTTGAATGTGATAATTAGTATCGTTACTTGAAAGAATATTTTAAGAATACAAATAATATTGTCAATATACTTTTGATCATGTATCCGTCAACTGAGGGAAGGTAAGTGTCTTTTGATAATACTTGATTGGTTGATTGAGTTGTGTTCAATGCCACTGGCAATACTATTGTGTTTTTGTAGTGCACATATTTTTTTATCAGGAAGCCGGAATGCCAGGAGAGAAAAACACCGACTATCGGTAGTAAAACTGACAATCCTAGCCAATTAAGATTGTAGTCGAGTGTGCACATGCCCCGTTCAGGATTCAAACTTACAACATCAGTAATGCAGTAGTTGTACTACTTAGGCCACTCGACCACTAAGGCATGTATCTTATAAGTATTAAGTGTGTGTACATAAAACAAAACTCAAACGTGGTTGTATGTAATGATAAATCTTCACTATCAATTTCAAAGCTAGGAAATCAAACCTGTTGGTTTTCTTTAGTAAGGAGGATAATTTGTTCAACTCCATTCTTGCTGACAAACTTCCAAAACTGACCAATGGAATCTGACTGTGGAACTGATGAAATAAATAGCGTGCAATTCTACAAAGAATTAAAAAAAATACATATACATTTGTTTCATATGTTTACAAGAATAGGTAAAGACCTAAAATGTGCCAAAATGGCGATATACGTTATCATTAAATAAATAAGAAATAACAAACAGTTGGTCACAGCTGGGTGAATTGGCTATACGAATTCTATCCTTTGGTATTGTAAACTCATTTGACTCATATACGTTACGCATTGACTGTCTAGAAACTAGATGGGTATCATTCAAATAACAAGACAAAGTAACGCCATCTTTGGACTTTTTTATGCTGGCTCAGACATCAGTTGTTTCCTTTGGTAATTCGTTGTTGCTGTTTGTTTTTTTATCGTTTTAAATTTTGCTATTCATGTCTTGTTTTTTTTTATTGATGATTTGTGACAGACCCCTATAGATTACTTCTCATTATTGTTTATAGTTTATTTAATTGGTATAAGTAAACGTATCAAAGTACTGACCTCCTTTATGGTTAAAGCTGTGTTCAGGTATGTATTATGCTCAAGTGGATTCTTGTGTGTCACTGTAATTTAAATGTTATACATATACTATACAATCATTATCGCATGATTGTCAAAGATGGGCAAACGTTACCAGAGAGATAGTCAAACTCATAGATAGAAAATAAACTGGCAACGCCATGGCTAAAAAAAAGACATACAGACAGAAATAGTACACAAGACACAACATAGAAAACATAGCAACACGACCCCCACCAAAAACTGGGAGTGATTTCCGGTGGTCCGGAAGGGTAAGCAGATCTTGCTCTACATATGGCACCCGTCGTGTTGCTCATGTTTATACAAAGCCGGTAAATAGTCTAATACGGTAAGTCACATTCGAGGTGAAAAGGGAAGCGGATTGTAGTTACAACATAAGGAATATATCCGATTTAATCTATGAAACGGCTATTCTATAACAGTCAACCAACTCGTGATGGCTTCCATAAAATTTACAATGGGATGATTTTAACGTCACCATTTGAAACTCTTGGTTTTATAGCTTTCTTGTAAGCAGCAATTCTATATCAAGGAAATGATGATAGGAAATACAAGCCCGGTAATATCGTATCAATTGGGAGATATATACTACTTATGCAGACTCTGCTGGAATGTTGCTACAGAGAAATGGAAAGTTCCCAATTTGGAAGCTCAAATCATTTTTTCGTCATAAAGTGTTTTTTAACCGACCCTCATAGTCAATATCTAGATGAGAGTCAAAATATTGGGCAGACTTGACTGTATCCTTTATCTCTAGTTCGATGGGATGTAGATGCGTTCAATATAGTCACCGAATCATCTAAATAGCGGAAAATAAAGTTAAGAGCTTGCTAACTTCTTGTCTCTCTTCTTAGAAGTTCCTGTATGAAGTCAGCCTCATTATAATAAAGAAACAAATCGGCAAGAAGAGAGGAACATTTGGTTCCCATAGAAATACCGACAGTTTGTTGAAAACACGTCAATCAAGATATCTGTAAAAATGTCCTATGTGATTATATTTCAGAATTATATAAATGTATATCTAAAGATTAATGAAACAGCTATACAATCCAAAAAAAAAAAAATTTAAATTAAAAAACTATAGCACTGAGACAAAAAATGTTTTTTAATAATATAATTGATGATTATAAATGGGTTTCAAATCATCAATAAGACGACCATATATTTTATCAACCTATGATTAACCATCCTTCTATTTATAGGCGGTATTTGAAAAGATTGAAGTAATGCCTGCCTTATATTGCGCATCGACGAAAAGTCGTATAGCTTAATGTTTTTTACAAGAGTCGTGTCTTATCCGGAAGAAGATTTGATAAGTGAAAAACTCATATGCTTATGAACACTATGTACATGTTTGTAATCATTCCTTTTTGTCTCGTAAAAACTTGAAATCACATTTACGGGGTTATATTATCTCTTATCAATTACCTTTTCTCAATAAAAATGTGATCACGATCATTATTTTTTTTATACTTACTGAACGACGCAGTTTCGTTATAGTATTCACCTCCACTTTTGTTAGTTTTGCAAGATTCCGTAAGATTCTAAAATTTAAAGTAAAGAAAAACATGACGTGTTGTGTAATCAATTAAAATGTTAAGAACACTTTCACTGATTTAAAAAGATAGTTTAGTACTGTTTTTGATATTCCCATGAAATTAAGGTTCGACATTGTTATCGTAACTTGATTGATGCAACAAGATTTACGCAGGGCATGGAATGAATGGAATATATAACTTACAATTGATGCGATATGCCAAATTTTACGTTCGTATTATTAAACAGTGGTTGATTTTAAACCTGGGTAAGCATGTGGGTATTATAAGGTCTGAAAAATTTCTAGTCCGTTGATTTCGAAATTTGAAAATACAGTTGATAATCATCGAGAACAATTTACTCATTATTGTTACTGTATATGTACATGAATCTAAATTTTGTACCTTATATTCCAGTTGAACATGTCTCTTGAATTTATCTGTGTCATTGAACAATTGGAGAAATTCATGCACAGTGAAAGATCGATTTTCCTTTAGTTCGTTTCTTTTATCCTAAAGAATGTATAAATGCAAAAGATATATTATAACATGATGTGCGTAAGTTGTAGAAGCCGTTTACATTATAATTGATGAAGTCTTATACAATTTGCATATTAGGGAATACATTGATATGATTGGTCGAGATGACTTCAGGTAGTTGTTCTTGACGGTTTTGTTTTTTCGAAAGACGAGGTTCAGCGAAGCTATTTTACGAAACCAATGTAAACAAGATGGCGGCAATAATAACACATTAACAACATTTATTTTCGCGTTAATCGTTAAATTGAATAGAATAAGCACAAAACATTCGTTTGAATAATAATAATATATTTTGTAATTTATTTTTCATCAGATAGCAAATTTCAAGGAGTACATATATATGCGCCAGTCTTATCCATGACACACTCTAAAATCTTAAAGAGCTATATGGATTAAGTATAGAAATAAGATGCAGTATGATTTCCAATGAGACAACTCTTCACAAAAGACATAAATGACACAGAAACTAACAACTATAGGTCACCGTACGGCCTTCAAAAATGCTCCAAGCCCACACCGCATATGACAATGTAAAAGATTCCAAATGAGAAAACTAACGACCTAATCCATGTACAAATAATGAACGAAAACCAATAACACATAAACAAACGACAACCACTGAATTACAGGCTCCTGACTTGGGACAGGCACATACATAGAGAATATGCTGGAGTTAAACATGTTAGCGGGATACCAACCCTCGACTAACCTTGGAAAGTGGTGTAACAGTACAATAACAAAAAACGAACTATAAAAATCAGTTGCAAGGCCGTAACTACCCTTGAGGCAAGTGAGGCAATTGCCTCACTAAAATTTCGACACTGATAATTTTTTTTATACATATATATAAATATAATAGTCATTTGTTCTGTCTCAACCTTAATTTCTATAACTTGTCTTCATTCCTTTTAAACTATTCTTCGTGGATGTAACTCAGTATCTCAACGAGTGATGTTTCCCGATTACATTAACCTAGTAACGATAATCATCATGGATCTTTAGTTAAAAATAGGCTCTTGCAGAAAAAGGAAAAGCGACACTGAAGGTAAAGAAGCGATAATTCTAGTAAACTAGTTTTTTTGTGAACAGAGTCTGAGTATTGCATATAACTTCATTAGAACAATCCAAAAACGATAAGTAGACTGACAAACAAAGTACTGGTCTTCGGAAGGGGGCAGTCCTGTCTGCGTATTTATTTCTCCCTTTCACCAACTTTTGACAAATCAATACTGGGCATCGCAAGGGAGCAGTCCTGTCTGCGTATTCATTTCACGAACTTTTAATAATCCTTCTCTTTACAGATAAATGAAATATAAATAATATGAAACATGAATGCATGGATTAGTTTTTATCCATGTTTCCTAACTTTAAAAATTGAAAGAATATCCCATATTCCAATTTGATATTATTGAGGAATGGTAAAACCTTTAACACAGGATTTTGTCTTTACTTATTCGGGACTACGGAATTTCGTTTCTTCATATTCGGGGTTTCGGAATCGGACACCCCAAACCCTAACCCCTAAATTTATACTGGAACTAAAATACCGCCAACTATTTCCAGAAATAATTTGAAATTACGGAACTACATGTACAAACGTCAAAAATCTTATCTCATTCCATCCCTAGTTTGTCTACTCTTTGTCAGCATAAAAGCGAGTTTAATATTTTGTAACTGCGACTGTATGATGGTGCTTACAGGAAAGCTTAATTCCCTTTTGCAAACAAAACTGTTACTACCGATGCTGCTACCGAATTGCTGATGGAGAAAAAATTGGAAGAAGACATTGATCATTGTGTTGATGATGATGTGCTACCTTTAGAAACACAGACTGCCCTGAAACGACTGAAAACTTGGAAAAGAGCATGCATGAGTGGCGATTGTGCGGTCTTGCCATGCTCCATGTTCATCACGATAAGGATATCAGCAGACCAAATTATGATTCTTAAACGATTTGACTGAACCGGCCATAGAAAAATTTGGAAAACTCTACTGAATCAATGTTTGTTCTATGTTCTGGCAGCAGACTCAATCAGTGATATTTGGATGATTATCTTACGTATAAATTTAGATAAAGTTGTTAAAAATTTGATGTTAGTAAAAGTCTTAAAATATGAAAAATTTATATAAAAAATGTCCAAATTCAAAACATTATCAAACTCTCTAAAAATGCCTAGAATGCAGGATTTTGCACCATTCATTTCATACCCTCCAAAAAAAAATTTTCGCCTCGCTTCGCCTCGCTTCGCTCGGCTCGATTATTTTGCCTCACTAAAATAAGATGCCTAGTTACGGCCTTGAGTTGAAAAAGGCTCAATTCATCAGACGGATACAAAAACAAATACTGCAAAGAATAGTGGACGTGACCGGGTACATCCCAACAACAAAAAGACACTAAGTCACTCACAAACATATCATTAAAGTCATGGACTTTTATTTGTATGTGAGGACATTGATCGATATTATGCACCAATAAATTCCTTTTAAAAGGCGTTTCATCATATAATGTGAGTACACAGTGATTTCTTACAGTTGAAAAATCCTGGGTATCATAGATGGAACATATACAACTTATGTTCACTTTATTATTCAAGTAATTCATTGATAATGCATAGTGTGCTTGAATTCAACACGAAGAACGATACACAAAAAAACGCATTTAAAGTCACATCAAGACGTACAAGACTTCCCGATGTCCTTAGTGTATTAACATCGTCGGTTGTGATAGGTAAATCGTATTCGTCTGCATTCCTTGCAGTACTGTATCTGTGAACGTCACCTACAATGCAATGTTATATTTAGACATAGTACTAGAGTAACAGTTCTACAAGGCAATGTTATATTTAGACACAATACTAGAGTAACAGTTCTACAAAAGTTTTATGCATTGAATATAATATATTTGTTGGAAGTATCGAGTTTGACAAAAACTCATTTGTAAAAAACGAGAAGGGGAAAAAGAGGCGGAAAAATATCAAATTGTCATTTAAGTCTTTAAAATTGAAGAATAACTGACAACGTTTTTGTCTAATGAGTACACCCTGCCCGACCCCGATAATAGATACATTATACATGATTGTTTTGTTCTGCTGGTATGTTGTCTCATAAAAAAGCAAAATTTTAAACATTTTGTTTTAGGTCATATTGCTGTTTGAGTCTGAATAAATTTATAAGTCATAGGGTAGTTAATATGTGGTATCCACTATGCATAATCTTTTATAAGTATAACATTGAATCCTCTATAGAAGTTCAATAGGTATACGCATCTATGAGTTAAAGAATAATGCTATTTTTGCATTCGTATCGAGAATGATTGTGTTAAGTGTTCCTCATACAAATCAAGCAAAATGTCACCAAAGCAAGGAGCAGATTTTCGCCCTATATAAATGTCGAGTACTTGTTGTTTATCTAGTCAATCAAACAAAACAGCTTTTTTAATGAATTATTAAAGCAATTTTCACAATTCTATTTTCTGTCAAAAAAGATTTTTTTGTCTACGTTGGCAATTCGTTGTTGTAATGATATTGCACTTTTTATTGAATTCTTGATTAAATCACTAAATGTATATTATTAGGGAGACAACTCAGACTGTATGCTATCTAATAAACTTCAGATTTTCGGTTTTTAGTGTGAATATCCGATCCACATTGCTACTACAGTAGTATGTTTCCAAATAACCATACAGCTTCTTTTTTTTTTGAAAGACTAGATGTTTAGAAAAAAAAGTTGAAGAGGACAATAAACGTTACTGATAATATCACTTGTATGCCAATTATGTAATGTGGTTATACAGTTTAGTAAATTGCACTAAAATCAAATTAATTTTGAAACGTCTTTTGTTACTTCAAATTAGCACAAATGCATTTTTAAAATGTTGTCCCCCTATAACACTGGGACAGCTGAGTATTATTATGCTTAGAAATTATGATACATACATGCGTCTGCATTCGTAAATACAGTACTTGTTTGCATATTGGACTACAAAGAGATGATCAAACATATTATGTTGTGATATACAATACCTTTTTTAAAGTCCGGGCTCTCATAATGACTGTTATTACGCTGACGGCGTCTTCAAGCATAAATTGATTATATTATCAGTAAAACTAATACAGTATTGCAGTGTACATGTAGAATGTAAAGGAACACATGATATCAAATGCATTTTATTGACTAATGAATTTAACAATTTGAATTTAATTTTATAGTAATTATTCCTACTATTAAGTTATGAACAATGACGATCGTCGGAATTATTCCATATTTTTGGTTTCCCTTTAATAAGCTGTTGATATATGACTAGTAGTTTAAATATGCACATAAATAACATTATTCTTTGGTAAACTGCAGAACGGCAAACATTGCTTGACTCATTATACACACTTATATATGATTGCCAATGAGAAATCTTCGCAAAAGACCAAATGACACAGAAATTACCAACTATAGGTCACCGTACGGCTTTCAACAATGAGCAAAACCTATATCGGATAGTCAGTTATAAAAGACCCACACAATGATAAATGTAAATCAATTAAAAAGAGAAAAGTAACGGCCTAATGTATGCACACAACATAACGAAGCAAAAATATGTATCACACCTTCAAACATCAAACACTGAATTAAAGGCACCTTACTTGAGACAGGCAATACATACAGAATGGGGAGGGGTTAAACATGATAGCGAGATGGGATATCAACCCTCCCTAGCCATAAAAAAGTGGTGTAACAGTATAACACAGGAACACACTATAATTAAAGTACTGAAGCACTGAACATTGCATAACCGCAAGTTCTTGTGGATGGTCCCAAGCAATTGTCGGAGAAAAATAAATCAGAAATCTTTACCTGAAATTAGATTAATGTACAGATATTTTTTTTTTCTGAGACAAGTTCGTGCGTGGATGATAAATACATGACAGGGAATTCAACCTCATCGTAATAACTATTATATTGTAGTGATACTCTGGTTTGTTGTTATATATTATATTATCATTTGTATATTACATACAATTTTCATCCATTGGTATATCATTAATTTCTACTATATTTATAATAGTGCATTGTAAGTGTATGGTGGACACTCTTCTGAAATTATTCGATTTTTCTAATAGATTGCATTTGAGTAGGCATTTTATTTTCCCACAAAATGTACAATCTCCCATGCAGAGTTATCGGTCCTTGAGAGAGAGAGAGAGAGAGTCAGGACCAATAACTCTGCATGGGAGATTGCAAACATTCATGAGATATTCTTCCGCATGCGTTAACACACCTTTTCTGTACATGTGCATAGATATTTAAGATTTTTTACTTATATATATTTCTAACGACAAAACATGTTCATAATATTAATCTATCCATTGATTATTTTTTTATTACGAGTCACTAGGAACGTTATTTTGCACTCGATAATGTCTGCGTATTCATCACGTTTATAGATCAGTTTCAATCACGATAGTTAACTGTTTGGTTTTAGTTTAGGTAACCAATACATAGTAGGGACTTTCAAATATTCAGAATATGCATTACGCTGTTATGTGAATATGATATGTTTGTTTACTGTTTGTGGATCGAGCGCACGGAGTTGAATTTTGATGAATTTAAAATTTCATTCTTAAGTACGTCTTTATAGTATTACGGCATACATGTACCACCACCTCATTGTTGGCTGCTTAGTCGTCCGGTACAAACACAAACTGTTTTGAAGTTCATTTCTTTTCTAGATATAGACGTATTTTGTACTTTTATTATTTATTTCTGAATTATTTTCAAATTGTGATGTTCGAATATCTACAACATTCATTACTCACTTGTAACAAACTATTAGACCAACAAAAACCAGAATTATACCGATCACCGACAGAGATGTAATCAATGGCTTTTCATAGGCATATTCCTTTCTTTCAGAAGACGGAGTATCTTAAAATACAAAGTGAAACAGATTTTCAATTTATTCTGATTTCAAATAAAAGTACTTTTGATGATGATGATGATGATGATGATGATGATGATGATGATGATGATGATGATGATGATGATGATGATGATGATGATGATGATGATGATGATGTGATGATGATGATGATGATGATGATGATGATGATGATGATGATGATGATGATGATGATGATGATGATGATGAGGAGGAGACGGAGGAGGAGGAGGAGGAGGAGGAGGAGGAGGAGGTTTTTTTTTATTGTTTGTGTGTTTGTTGGTTTTTTTCTGTTATGTCATGATGTTGTCAGTTTATTTTAATATTATAAGTTTGAATATCCCTCTAAATTTTGACGCCTATCTATTTTGAATCTTTTAGACAAATATATCTTTTGAAAAAAAAAGAATTACCTTTAATTGTAATCTGCAGTATCTTACTGTATCCAGTGCCGATAGAATTTTCCACGACACAGACATAATTTCCAGCATCACTTTGATTTGTGTCATGTAAAACTAACACAGATATTTCTACTGAACTACCATTATATGTCGTTTTGAAGGTGTTTGAATGTTTAATGATATCGTCATCCTTCTTCCAATAAATCCTCGTTGGTTTTGGGTATGAATCATAAGAACAGTCTAGTACAGTATCGCTGCCTTTTATAACCTCCTTTGTTTCATGTGGTAAAGATACCCATGGAATATCTTAAAGAAAGAATAGTTTCAATTTAAATTTTTATCAATAACGGACAATCTTGTGAGATGCAATGCAAGCTAAGGAGAGCCCATTATTTTTATTTACAAATCCTCTGGTTCATTCCTTTTCATAATTATTTTTAAATGAAATACAATTTCTGTTCTATATGTATGCAAACTTTTTACTTAGATATGTTATGTCAACCTTTTTTTCTCTTTACTCGTCTGCTTACGTATATATATAAATATATAATCTCGTTTAAAATGTGCATATAGAATGACAAATGGTACTATATCGCAAAATTATAGTTATTGATTGTTTGGCAGATTACTGTTAAGAAGATATAAATGAGGGATACTAATAGAAGAAAACAAGGGGCAATAAAACCCCAGTTGGAATGAAGAAAGATGACATTAATCTCTTTCCACTGCACTCTCAACCAAAATTCCAAGCATGTACGTTTGTGTATTACGTATACAAAACATGAAATATTAGATAATTCTATTTCTGATACTAGATAAACTCATCATAGGATTAAATTTTGTATTTACGCCAGACGCACGTTTCGTCTACAAAAGATTCATCAGTGACGCTCAAATCTAAACAAAAGTTATAAGGCCAAATAAAGTACGAGGTTGTTGAGCATTGTGGTACATGGTGTATGTCTATTAAATAAATGTGACCTTTGTTCGATTTTGTAATCATTTGCATGTTTTATGGTCGTACAACCCTTCAAATAAACTCAGCAAAGATACCAGGATTGACATTTTGTTTTCGTTTGAAAAACAAAAGTTAAAAAGGCCAAATAAAGTACAAATTTGAAAAGCATTATGGACTAAACAAAGTTTTGTCAAATACCGCTAAGGTAACCAAATCCTGAGATAAAAAAGCCTTAGTATTTCAAAAATTTAAGTTTTGTTTACACTTGATTTTTATTATGACCATATCACTGTTCAACTGTGTCGGTTTTAATGCACAATTGACCTTAAGATAAGGATGGTAAATCGGTTATTCGGAAAATATACACTATTGCATAGATAATGCATGCCAGATGTAACTTTTCATATGAAAACTATATGTTATGTTAATCAATGCTGATTTCGGATACATGAACAAACACCACCTTGGATCTTTTGATTAAAAACAATATATTGAGACGAATGTAGAGAACAATCAATCACACAATATAGTTATTTGAAATTTAGAAAAATAGAGGAAAATTCAAATAAAATTGAGAAAGGAAATGGAGAATGTGTCAAAGCGACAACAACTCGACCATAGAGCAGACAACAGAACATTATACGCATTTCTATAACTGATATATCCATGTGTACATTTAATTTCCATAGCTAATTTAAAATGGAAAAGTTGCATTGTTAATCAAGAAGAAGCTTTCGATTTCTGTATGACCTGATTTTACCAAGCAATTTCTATTTTAAGTGTTCGTATAATTAATTCAGAAAAGCCAATTGTACCGCCATTATATTACTTTTCCTGTACACAGTAATGTGTCACGTTGCAATATATGAACAAGGGAGTACTGCTGGATCTCCTTTAACAGCCTCAACCTTTCTCATAAGTGTAGACAAATATTAAAGGTCAAAGATTTGAAGATGAGTTATCTATCTGTCGAATATAGCAAATTTAAGCACTATTGTTATGAGCGCATCAATTGATCCCGTAAAGATTAGAAAACTCTTCAAACAAATGAAAGGTATCTCTTGTTTTATTATTTAAACAGCAAAGACATAAACGTAGTGATAGTTATCATTTTAATTCTGACACCATGTGAAATTGTTAGATATATGCAATTGGATATACGATTTTTTCTTTTGAATAATAAGAACATCTAACATGTGAACAAAAGAGAATCGAGATATACATGTAAGAAAGGAAACCGAAAACACTTAGTTCAATAAATAAAAACAAACACACAGATAGGCAAAAAAAAGCAACTAAATGAAAAAACAGCATTAAAATAGAACATCGAAAAACAAAAAAAAAATATTTAAAGTATATGAGAATCCTTAATATATGTGTATATTAGGTCTTTCAATTTTCCATACGTTGAAATATAACATAAAGACTTACTGTATTTGTACAAGAACAAAAGTGTTAATATATATATATATATATATATATATATATATATATATATATATATATATATATATATATAATGTCTAAAAATAGCAACAATCAAAATTCAATCTATCTGAGCGTGGATCAGTTTGTGAAAATAAACTGATACAGTTACTGAATTAAAATTATATAAATGTCTAAGAATATAACTTAAACACACTAATTAATACATTAAAAAGTTCTATTAGATGTTAAATAGAAATACGTAATATTTCGCTAAACAAATTAGCTTCAGCAGGCGTGTGCATCTCTCAAGGTGAAATCGGATGCATGACAAAAAAATATTTTTGTAGCTTAATCTATACAAGAGTTGAGGTACAGTGTAACATATTGATTGATTGGGCATCAAATATGTCTGTAGCTACAACTACATGAAGTTGGAATAAAAGTTTAACACATTTATAGATGTTCGATTAATTGTATGAATTTTTATAAATTAATTAGTATGATTTCAAGATAATTATGGTTTTGATTTGCTTTGAAATCTTTTTTCGTCTCTCTCATTGAGTCCATCAGGTTCAAGAGTTCGTAACTGGTGCATCCAAAATCTCTCTCTTTTTTGTCTTCCTTTTGTATCCCAATTTTGATTTTTCTCAATGATTTGAAATGTGACGTTTTCAAAATCATGTCCTGCTCTTAAAAGATGTCTTGTAATTGGGCAGTTCCTTTCTTTTGTATAAAATGACCGATGGTTATTTAGTCGGATGTTGAATGGTGTTTCTGTTTCACCAACATATTGTAATTTGCAAGTTCCACACGTTAGAACATAAATGCAATTTTGCGTTTTGCAATTTGATGTTATAAATATGTTGTAATTTTTCTTTGTGACTGTGCTGATGAACTGGGTTTCTATATTGGCGACTTTACAGCACTTACAATTGCCCCTTCCGCTGCAAAGTCGCCAATATAGAAACCCAGTTCATCAGCACAGTCACAAAGAAAATTACAACATATTTATAACATCAAATTGCAAAACGCAAAATTGCATTTATGTTCTAACGTGTGGAACTTGCAAATTACAATATGTTGGTGAAACAGAAACACCATTCAACATCCGACTAAATAACCATCGGTCATTTTATACAAAAGAAAGGAACTGCCCAATTACAAGACATCTTTTAAGAGCAGGACATGATTTTGAAAACGTCACATTTCAAATCATTGAGAAAACCATAATTATCTTGAAATCATACTAATTAATTTATAAAAATTCATACAATTAATCGAACATCTATAAATGTGTTTAACTTTTATTCCAACTTCATGTAGTTGTAGCTACAAACATATTTGATGCCCAATCAATCAATATGTTACACTGTACCTCAACTCTTGTATAGATTAAGCTACAAAAATATTTTTTGTCGTGCATCCGATTTCACCTTGAGAGATGCACACGCCTGATGAAGCTAATTTGTTTAGCGAAATATTGCGTATTTCTATTTAACATCTAATAGAACTTTTTAATGTATTAATTAGTGTGTTTAAGTTATATTCTTAGACATTTATATATATATATATATATATATAATAAAAACTATAACACAAATTCCCATACGTTTCGGCCATTACGGCCTTCTTCATTGGAATAAATTACAACATTGAAACAACAGTTACATCGCTTGGATACATTACGTTATAATAACTTCTATGACGTTCATTTGCCGCGTTTTTCGCTCTTTTAATATAAATATATTTATTATCGTTCATACATTGTGTTGAGTCCTTTAGGTTCTAAAGTTTTTAATTTTTTCATCCAAAAGGCTTCTTTAGTTTTTCTGTAAATTTCTGTCCCAAATACTCTCTCTATGGTGGTGACTTTCAAATTTGTCATTGAATGATTGTTCTGAATGAAATGGTTGGCTACTGAATCTTCTGTTTTTTTTGTGCGTATTTTTGAAAAGTTCAATAGCATTCGTTGATATAGTGTATCACCCGTTTGTCCTACATATATATCTTTTTCACATTTTGTACAATTAATCGCATATATCACGCCTACGGTTTTACAATTTATTTGTCCCTGAATGGTATATTATTTGCCGGTGTTGTCACAAAATACCTTGGTTTCATTTATATGTGAGCATAATGCACAATTTTTACCACATGGTCCACATCCATTAGTTTGTTTATAAAATAGTAAATTATGCTTTTTGTGCACTAAGATGTCTTTTATGTTGTTATCGCGTTTAAATGCAACGATAGGCGGATCGGGGAATATTTTCTTTAGTCTTTCAGATTGATGGAGAATTTTAAGATTTTTTCTAAGAATTGAATGTACATTTGGAAGCGCTTTAGAAAAAGTAATTACTAAAGGTACCCTGTTGTTTTCTTTCTTCTGTTTGTACTGTAATAGATCTTCTCGGTTTAAATTGTCGACTTTTTTCAATTGAACTTCAGTGGACGAGTTATTGTATCCACGTTTTCTTAGGTGCGTTTTTATTTCTTCTCTTCTTGTTTTGTAATCTTCCTCTGTTGAGCAAATTCTTTTGACACGAACACCAAGACCATATGGTATAGCATTTTTTACAGAGTTTGGATGGCTTGACGACACATGTAAGTACTGGTGTTTATCTGTTGATTTTGTATAAAGATCTGTTTTAAGTTGTCCGTTTTCTATGTGTACAAACACATCAAGGAATTCAATTTTTTCAGTTGAGTAACGCATTTCTGTTTTAATTCTCGGATGCAAACTGTTTGACATTTCGTGAAATTTTTTTAATTCATCTAAACCATGTTCCCATATTCCCCAGATGTCATCAACATATCTCCAATATGAAAATGGTTGTAAATTGCTGTTTTGAAATAAATTTTCTTCCCATTGTCCGAGGTAGGTGCAAGCATAATTCATGCCTAGATGGGAACCAATAGCTGTTCCTTCGGTTTGTAAAAAATGCTTTCCGTTAAAGCTAAATTTTATTGTTTTCAATGACTAAATCCATCATTTTAAGAACATCTTCCGTTGGAATTGATGTGTTAGTTCGATTTTCTAGTGCTGATTTGCATGCTTCTCGCGCTTCTTTTCTTGGTACGCATGGATATAATTTATTTACATCTAAACAAAACATTATTGCGTTGTCTGGTAAAGGCTGTTGTATTGCATTAAATTTGTTTAAAAAATCTGTTGTGTCTTTGATATAGTTGGGTAAGTTTCGAACATTCTCCGAAAGCTCGTTTTCGACTATTTCCGCGATTTTTTCTGTGGGATGGTTCCGCCCATTAATAATTGTTCTAACTGGGTGATTTTTTTTTTGTGTAATTTCGGATTGGCTGGTACCTTTCCGGGACATGTTCCTTTCGGTAAGAGATATTTTTTCATGTCTTTGTCTATTATTTCTCTTTTACATAAATTTTTTCTATGAGTTTTTTTACTTTATTTTCATTTTTCTGTGTTAGATCCTTATCTATTGCTTTGTACGTATCGTTGTTATCTAATTCTTTTTCTACCTCTAATTTATAATCTTCTGTGTTCATTATTACAACTCCGGATGATTTGTCGCTTGGTCGTATCACGATGCTTGTATCATACAAAAGTTCCCGCATTGCTTTTTCTTCTTCAATAGTTATATTCATTTTGAATTTTCGACTTAATCTACTTAAAATTTCATCTTTTACGGTTTGTATATACTCATCTAACGATCTTTCTTTTCCTGGGGAGGGTGTGAACGTACTTGATTTTTTGAATTTAGTATACTCGTTTTCGTAATTTTCTTTTTCCTCGTTTTTTTCGAAAAAATGTTCGCGAAGACGCATTCTTCTTTCCCATATCTTTAGATCAGCTATAAAATTCCCCATGTCTATTTTTCTTCTAGTTGGAACAAACTTGAAACCTTTTGACAATAATGTTTTCTGTGCGCTCGTTAACTCTTTTGAAGATTTATTAATAACCTCATATTTTTGGTCGCAGTTTTGTTTATTAAAAGTATCTATTGACTCTTCTGATTTGTCTGTTGATTTTGAATTTGTTTCTTTTGCTAAATTAGGTTTGATAACTGGATTACATGAACATGGTCTAGGGATATTTTTTACAAGCGAAAAATGATTGTTTTCATGTAGTATTGTGATATACGGCATGCCATGGTTGCAATGTTTATTTCTTGAAAATTGGTTCCATTCAGCTATGAGACCGACTTTAGTTTTAATAAAAAAATCTACATTATATGTTTCACTACCTGCTATAATTTCTGCTTCCGTAGCCCAGGATGTGGAGTGTCCATCAGTTTTTGAAATGTTATTTAAATGGGTATCGAAATCACCGTCAATAAATTCCGTATAAAAGTTTTTGTCTGTTGAAATTGTTGTTAAAATTTGGTGACGAATATCTTCATGTCTTTCTTGGGTGTCGAATAAATATTTTGAGATGCATCGAAAAAAACAATTCCCGTCTTTCACTATGTTTATATTTTGCTCTTTAATCGGGTTAGTTCTAGTTTGAATATCTGTTGTTAATTTAATTTTTTACATTATTTTCTTTAAATGAAAATTTTAACTACAATTTCAACAGACAAAAACTTTTATAGAATATATTTTTTATAAACCGAAGGAACAGCTATTGGTTCCCATCTAGGCATGAATAATGCTTGCACCTACCTCGGACAATGGGAAGAAAATTTATTTCAAAACAGCAATTTACAACCATTTTCATATTGGAGATGTGTTGATGACATCTGGGGAATATGGGAACATGGTTTAGATGAATTAAAAAAATTTCACGAAACGTCAAACAGTTTGCATCCGAGAATTAAAACAGAAATGCGTTACTCAACTGAAAAAATTGAATTCCTTGATGTGTTTGTACACATAGAAAACGGACAACTTAAAACAGATCTTTATACAAAATCAACAGATCAACACCAGTACTTACATGTGTCATCAAGCCATCCAAACTCTGTAAAAAATGCTATACCATATGGTCTTGGTAATCGTGTCAAAAGAATTTGCTCAACAGAGGAAGATTACAAAACAAGAAGAGAAGAAATAAAAAAGCACCTAAGAAAACGTGGATACAATAACTCGTCCACTGAAGTTCAATTGAAAAAAGTCGACAATTTAAACCGAGAAGATCTATTACAGTACAATCAGAAGAAAGAAAACAATAGGGTACCTTTAGTAATTACTTTTTCTAAAGCGCTTCCAAATGTACATTCAATTCTTAGAAAAAATCTTAAAATTCTCCATCAATCTGAAAGACTAAAGAAAATATTCCCCGATCCGCCTATCGTTGCATTTAAACGCGATAACAACATAAAAGACATCTTAGTGCACAAAAAGCATAATTTACTATTTTATAAACAAACTAATGGATGTGGACCATGTGGTAAAAATTGAACATTATGCTCACATATAAATGAAACCAAGGTATTTTGTGACAACACCGGCAAAGAAAATACCATTCAGGGACAAATAAATTGTAAAACCGTAGGCGATATATATGCGATTAATTGTACAAAATGTGAAAAAGTTATATATGTAGGACAAACGGGTGATACACTATATCAACGAATGCTATTGAACTTTTCAAAAATACGCACAAAAAAAACAGAAGATCCAGTAGCCAACCATTTCATTCAGAACAATCATTCAATGACAAATTTGAAAGTTACCGCCATAGAGAGAGTAATTGGGACAGAAATTTACAGAAAAACTAAAGAAGCCTTTTGGATGAAAAAATTAAAAACTTTAGAACCTGAAGGACTCAACACAATGTATGAACGATAATAAATATATTTATATTAAAAAAGCGAAAAACGCGGCAAATGAACGTCATAGAAGTTATAACGTAATGTATCCAAGCGATGTAATTGTTGTTTCAATGTTGTAATTTATTCCAATGAAGAAGGCCGTAATGGCCGATACGTATGGGAGTTTGTGTTTTAGTTTTTATTATGCAATCATTCAGAGACTTTACATATATATATATATATATATATAAGTACGTCTGAGTCAGTGACAACTCTACAACAGATGTATTCATCGGATCGCCATCAATGATGGTGATACATGGCTGTGTACATAATGTATATACAACTCGTCTAAACATCAACCCAACAATGTTAGATCTGTAAATTTGCTTTCGCAAATTTTTGGTTCTTCCCTCGCCGGGATTCGAACCCATGCTACTGTGATATCGTGACACCAAATCGCCTGCACTGCAGCCGTCCCGCTAGACCACATGACCACCTGGGCTCTCAAAAAAGAGCTTTCGGTGGGCATGTGTTACCTTTCAACGTCACTTTTAATCTAGCGGCGTACTACAGTACATGATATATAAGGCATGAAGATGTTATTGTTACAGATCAGCTAAATTATCTATAGTAAAGGATCCTACAAATTTTTACTATAGATAATTTAGCTGATCTGTAACAATAACATCTTCATGCCTTATATATCATGTACTGAAGTACGCCGCTAGATTAAAACTGACGTGGAAAGGTAACACATGCCCACCGAAAGCTCTTTTTTGAGAGCCCAGGTGGTCGTGTGGTCTAGCGGGACGGCTGCAGTGCAGGCGATTTGGTGTCACGATATCACAGTAGCATGGGTTCGAATCCCGGCGAGGGAAGAACCAAAAATTTGCGAAAGCAAATTTACAGATCTAACATTGTTGGGTTGATGTTTAGACGAGTTGTATATATATATATATATATATATATATATATATATATATATATATATATATATATATATATGTATATATATATATATATATATATATAAAAAGAATACACAATTATTAAGTACTTTGTATAATACTGCTTTTACTCTCATCACTTCATTTATACTATGAACCATCATGCAATCTTCATGGTCATGGATTACTGCAACATTGATGACGATATACACAAATAAAGTGCGATACTTTTATACGATTCCCTTTCCAAAATATAAGTTAGTTGATCCTTTAAATATGCAATTCATTTAAAATCTCTCATTCATAGTTAGCAGGAATATAGTATTCTTACGTGTGAAAGTACATTCGAAGAAAAATGATAACCTTTATCGAGCATGTGAGTTTCGGTCCTTATTATTGTGGATATTGTTTGTCGTATTTGTGAACTATCTATGTTATAAGACAATAACAATCAAAACCAAGGAGTAAACAAAGACTCATAAAACCGAAGGACATTTGCATCAACAGTTATGAATATTAATTAAGAAACATCACGAACTCCACTAAAAAACCGGGAGTGAAAGCAGGTGCTCCGGAAGGGTAAGCATTCACTGCACCGCATACGGCACCCGTCATGTTATTTCTTTGTTCAGTTCGGTAATGATGGTAGGTTATTATGACTAAGGATTAATATCAGATATGATTTCTGACACACTTTTGTCATAATGGCAAATCAGCTCATGATGGCGACCGTAAAATTTCTTGAGTGATGACCTTAATTTGATTGATTCATAGCCCTGTCTTAGCAACTTTTGAGAAAGCAGTATGCCTCGTTCAACAAAACAACGTAATTTGAGCTAGCTCTAGAGTAACGTATCAATTGAGACACATATACTTCATATGCTGGTGCCGCTGGGATGTTGCTACACAGAAATGGAAAGTTGACTATAGGAAAATTAAAATAATCGCGTTTGTCATAAAATTTGGTATTCAAACTACCATCAGTAGTCATTTCGAGAAAAAGGTCTAAATTTGAAGCAGATTTATCTGTGTCGTTAATATCTTTAATTTCAAGTTCACTTAGATATATTAAATGTAAGTGATCATTGAATCTAATATTATTAAGAGACAGTACATTATCAATATACCGAAAGTTGAAATTAAAAGACTGGGCTAATTTCTTTTCTCCTTTCTGTACAAGCCCTTGGATAAATTCTGCTTCATAAAAATATAAAAACAAATCTGCAAGTAGAGGAGCGCAATTGGTACCCATTGGGATTCCAATAGTCTGTTGTAAATACTTGACTATTTGATCTCGAATTTCGTCTTTCTTTTCGGTGTTGTCCATTCGATTTTGGTCCTTGAATTTCGTCAGGAATATATGGTATATGCTTTTACATAAGATAAGAGCATACATTTTTTAAATGAAAGAAATATAAGGAATACCAAAGGGACACAAGTCGAAAATAAACTGACAACGCCATGGCTTAAAAAAAGTAGACATACATACAACCACCAGTAAACAAAACACAACATAATAACGCAAAGACTAAGCAACACGAACACCATAAAATAATGGGGAATATACCTAGTGCAGCATATGGGTAACTATAAGCAGATCCTGATCCACATGTGACAGCCTTCATTAACGCCAAAATATGCAATCTTTAATGACCTGACAACAGTATCGTAACTATATCCCTTCTTAATAAGTCTATTTAAAGGTTTTGTTAGTTTCTGAGGTGAATACTGACACCTTTGTGCTTTATAAAGAATATTTCCATCAAAAATTGGATGTGAAATACCTGAACGTATAAGAAGTCTGCATGTTGAGCTATATTTACGAATGATGTCCTTATACCGATGATGAAATTTAGTAAATGTTTTGACTAGTTTGTGATATCGAAAACCCTGGTGTAATAAGTTTTCAGTAATACATAAATTTCTCTCGTTAAAATCTAAAACATTGTTACATATTCGAGCGAATCGTACAAGTTGAGATATATAAACACCGTAAGATGGTGACAAGGGAACGTCACCATCTAAAAATGGAGAATTAACGATAGGAAATGAAAAATCATCTCTTTTATCATAAATTTTAGTATTTAGCTATGCGTTAGTGATAAAGATATCACGATCGAGGAAAGGGCCGTGGTCATTGTTAGTATTAGCTTTATTTAAAGTAAGTTCAACAGGATAAATTTCTTTAATATACATACTGAAGTCGTCATTATTGAGAGCCAAAATATCATCCAAATATCTAAAAGTATTATTAAATTTGTGTATCAGATGTTGTTTCGATGGGTCTTTGCTTATTTTTGTCATAAAATGTAACTCATAGCAATATGTCATTGTCTTACCTTTAACATTAAGCTGTAGTATGCTGCTCTTAGAAGTTACGGTTTCCAAATTTGTTTCACATGTATAATTTCCTTTATTCAAACGAGTTATTTTATTGATTTGCAGTGATAGTTGATTAACTCCTTTCAGTTGTTTTCCATTTTGTCGCCAAGTTACAGTAGTTCCACCAGAAACTTCACATTCTATTATAAGTGAATCATTTGCTGTTTTGTCTAATTGACGGTAACCTTTGTATCCTTTAATTGTAGCAGCTGTAATTGATATCAAAGTCCAGTTACAAGTAAAGTATACGCATGTGCTCAGTAACTATGATATAGAACTACTAATTCTGCCCCGTCAGAAAGATAATACAAAAACAAACCGTACATGTTTTAAACAAAATACGCATAGCTGTAACAATGTTAATAAGTAAAATGTCATGTGATGTGAATCAGTTATCCGATATTTAAACACAGTTTTACTCGGTTTAAAATCACCGATATTCTGACAACGATATTAACCTTTTGAATCTAAGGGTAATATCATTTTAATCTTCATTGTGTTACCAAATAAGAGAATTTGAGGTGATAGATTAATAATTATTCTTTGAACAATATTTTTTTTTTTAGATCATTTAGATTTTTTAGCTAAGGAACACGTATCTCTTGTTTTGTTTGTGTGTTTAAGGCTGTTGAGAGGTATTTAAATTCGAAATTCACATACTTGCTGCGTCCGGTTTACAAAATAAAACTTTCAATTGGTATGATACAAGACTTCTCACCTTAATCCAAACATTTATGTTTTTGGTAAACTTCTTCCCGAATACTGTTTTCTTGATGTTGCTTTGCTTCGTGGCCGTTTTAATAAGACAGTGGTGATTTCTTCCCAAAATTTGCCTAATACTTCTTTGATATTTTGGGAATAATTTAGTCCAACACGATCATCATGATCATGGGACTCCATATGGAGTTATTTACAAAGGGTGATTTCCAGACTTTGACGAGACATGTATAATTTAATATATAGAGAGATAGATAAATAGTTGGTAAATGAATGGAACGAAAACCTATATTTTGTTTGCATAAGAACATATTAGCTTAAATTTGTAAAAGTGTTATTTCTCAGAAAGTTTCAATATGAGAAGAACTTGCTGAAGTATGTATCTCAAAAAGAGCTATTATCAGAATAATTAAATTAAATGAATATATCCTTGGAAAATTAAAGAAACCTAAAAACAATTTAAAAACAAGAGTAATATCTCAGATACAATCTTCGTTAAGTTGTTTCATTACACAAGTAGAAGATAAGTTATATAAAAAAGAAGATGTGGTATGATTGCCCAATGAAACAATTGTCCACAAGAGACCAAAATGGCACAAACATTAACAACTATAGGTCACCGTACGGCCTTCAACAATCAGCAAAGCCCATACCGCATAGTCAGCTATAAAAGGCCCGATATGACAATGTAAAACAATTCAAACGAGAAAACTAACGGCCTTATATAAAAAAATGAACGAAAAACAAATATGTAACACATAAACAAACGACAACCACTGAGTTACAGGCTCCTTTGTTTTCAATGAAATTGTTAACTAATTACATGACAACATAAGAGTGTGATGATTAGTTGACTTATGCTGTTTTAACTACGATGTGACAGAACAGTGATGATAGCCACGCACATCATATATGAGTTGAAATACTGAAATAGATACCGGATTATATGAGTTTTTTTTATTTTAAGCTTGGAGGGGTCAATTTTGAATCTTTTGATTAGTTGAAAGTATGTACTGTAACTTAAACGATTAAAGAATAAACTACCAACTGCTATGTGTAAATTCAACGCCGTGATTTTGAAATACATATACATATGTTATATGTTTCGAAAGGTAGGTGTACAAAAATCAATCAATCACCTCACAGAGAATCAACCGATAACATTAAGGAAATACTCACAGACCACTTTCAGCACCGTAAAACTTGAATGGTTTCCATATGTATTTTGGACAGAGAGTGTATAATTTCCTGCATCCTTCAGTTCGACATGTCTGATTGTGAGGAATGGATTACGTAGTTCTCCAATTGTCTGACGAATACTGTTATATATATTATTTCTCCCCTGTCTCCAATTCATTGAAGAACCAGGGGGAGCATTCTTCACTGTTACACCAATTGTAACGTTATCTCCTACTCTTAGAACATAGCATTCCTGGCTGATATTCACTACTGGAGGATCTGTGAAAAAAAACGATTTGCAACTTAGACGACTATATTGGTAAATTAAAAGATCTTATACAGCAAAATTATGTTGCTTGTGAGTTGAGACACAGATACATCGTATTGCTAAATTAATTTGTGATAGTCGTCGTACAACTATTAAGGGGTCGAATTCAGTTGTTCTGTTTTTTGTTGGTGGATTTTTTATTTAAGTGGTCTCGAGGGTATAAATTCATTTTTTTTTTTAGAAATATAGGATTTCTCTAAAAAAAAATTATAAATGAACTTTATCAAATACTTGAAATGAAATAAGAATAATAAATCAGCGTTAATTTAAGCTCACAATCTGCCTTAAAAAAAAGCTTGCATTTTTGTTAAGGTACTTTTTCTGATGAAATAATAAGAGTAATAGAGGTAATATTGAAATAAAAATAACTAAATTACAGTAATCGCTTAAATTTTACAATAGTTTTGTTTAAGTACTGTAACAGCTTATTTGAAAAAATAATAAAAAATATGAGTTAAAAAAAGACATTTCAATTTTAATGCAAAAAAAATTGGCATCTTTCCACCAAGGTGAGATAATTTTGAAGGTTTTCATTATATTTTTAAATTACCATTTAAAAGTCATCTGGGGTTAAAACGAATTGATTTGTTTTGTTGATTTTCGAACCATATCATAAAGTTACACCTAAAAGTGTAATGAATAAAAATTGTGTAATGACAAAATTTTTTTAAATTTTTGCTGAAAATTTTGTATCCTCGAGCCACCTTAAAATCCGTCAAACAGTAAGTTTATCTATAGTCATCATTTACCTATTTCAATAATAAGGCCCGTTTTGTTCAACCATGCATTTGATAGGTTGATGTTTTTCTGTACATTTTGTAAATGCTCAGTCGTTAGTTTTCTATCTTGTGTTTTGTGTACTGTTGTTTGTCTGTTAGTCATTGTCTGTTAAGTCATAGGGTTTCCATGATTCGTGTTATGACACATTGATTTTTAGACAAGCTATGGTTTTAGAGAAGGGGCAACCACTTTAAGTTTTAGATATACTTAAAGCTGAACTTGAAACAAGTATTGTTTTTGTTGTTATGTTCAATATAAGAACCAATAATTTAAATATATAGTGCATTATTTAGAAGCACAACAGCTTAGAAAAGTTTATTTTGCTGTGCTCTCAATATCTTTTCAGGTCTTCATTGAAACCTGTAGGATACTATGGAGAACATATTTGAAAAATCTGATGCTGTAATATGGAATTAAATTCCTGAATCAGGTTGGTCAAGTCCATTCGAAGCTTAACTTAGGTCAATTTAGATCAGAAGTATGCATGCCTGTTGTAACTTGTTGTCGATCCGTTTGCACGGCTTGTAATTGTTTCCTACAATATGGTGACATGTGTCTGTCAAGTCACTGTTTTTTCAAGATTGTTGCTTTCATATCTTATATCTATTGGGGCAATGTAGGTACAATATATTGAATATAGGAATCTATTGACGTGTATATAGTACTGCAACCAGAGTTCATTTTTTAAAACTTTAATGGTCCGGAAGAACACACACCTAAATTATATATCGATGGAAAGAAGAAAACGTGTACAATAAGAAAAGTTGTGTCGTAAAAATCCAGAGTGGTCACAATTTTGTTAAATTGAGGTCAAAGGTCAGACTTAGAAATATCAAAATTACAACCACAAGGACAAAAAGGAGAAACATTCTGATATTTATTCAACAGAATGCTACAAAAACGATTCAATCATAAGCGTATGCTATAAACGATGTTAAAACGACAAATTTGACTACTTATATGAAGAGCTGCCATTACAAAATGGCGTTGATTTGGAACCTTCTGATTTTTTTCCATTTAAGACATAGCAAATGAAGAAGTGGCCTTGACCTTTTCACATCCATAAACTTTCATATTGTGTATAGTATTTCACTATAGTATATTACAGAATTATTTTCTAAAGTATAAAACACCAGTTTATCAAATTATTTCAATATTTTTTCTATCTTTGAAAAAAACAAAATTCAAGCGCTGAAACTGTGTTTTTAATTTTGCATCTTAAGGTTGTGTATTTTGTGAAAATTAGTATCTAGTTATAGATAAATACATATTGTGTATTTGCAAAGTCTGGACAGAGCAGTTATAACACAAAATATACTATAGTCACCCGAGGCGAATGCGAGGTTTAAAAAAAATGAGTGTAAAACAAAGTTAGTTTGGTGCATGAACATTTTTTAGTGGGATAATCCTGGTAAAAAAAGTTAACTCATTAATTGTTTAAGGGAAGGATGAAATATTATACAATGCAATGCCAATTTTCTGATGTTGTAATTCAAAATCAGTCATGATCCTTATATAACTTTTAAAAGCGACACACAATAGCTCAAGTATTCATAAAATAGCGACATGAATCAATCTTTGAGTCATCATATGCGGATTTAGTACGCGTATTAGCATTACAAGACACTTCCCTTTTTTATAAGAACAAGTTCGGCGCAGGACAGAGTTTGTTCAAAGCAAACACAGTTTTTGAGTACAAATGCTATCTGGAGCGTAAATACCGTCATGATTCGGTCAAACTCGTCAGATATAGTCTTACCTTTGCATAGGAAACACAAAAAGAAATGTGAGTACAAAGTTTCGATCAATGTTCGTGACCCATATTCCCATATGCATATGCTTGATGTATCTGCACTGCCAATCCCAAATGTAATGGGGCGAATTTTGCTACAGAAACGATTGATTTTGTAATAGCTATACATTTACGAATTTTTGTTATCTTTAGGGACAATATACGGTTCAGAAACGCCTTTGTGTTATTTTTCATCAACTAACTAACAAATGAACTTTTGAGCCTAGGCTCCGTGTTGAAGACCGGACCGTGACCTATAATGGTATACTTTTATAAATTGTGACTTGGATGGTGTGTTGTATCATTGGCACTCATACCACATCTTCCTATATCTATTAACAAGCTATGCGGGCATCATTTCCATAGAAATACCAAAACGAGGACATAGCTCATAAGAGCACTGGTAGCAGGGTGAAGTAATTGTTCTTCTTTTAATGTATCCTTGATATTTTCAGACACGCCTTGGTGTAATTCTGAAGGTCTTAACATAGACTTCAATTTTCCTGCAGCAAATATGGCACCCCTTAAATTGAGTTCAGAGCTAAACTCTATATTTCGTATCCCTTGGCCCCACTGTGTCTGAATTGTAAGGTGTCACAATATCTAGTTAGCTCTGGAGTTTGGCAGTTTGGTCAGCATCAGAGACAATCTTGGATCAATGATTGATCGGTATATATAGAGGATGTGCTACATAAGAAAGGCTTTTTCTTATGGAAGAACAAATCACATCACTAACAATCGTTATTAATGAACTGACAGCAAGTTCAAATTCTAATTTTTCAGTAACTGTTTTACTTTATTGCACAGGTGTTGACTTCAATAAGTACTTGGTTATGCATGGATAAATGATTACTCACATTAATAAGCACAACTTAAAAGACTGTCAACCCGTTTAGAGGACTCAGTTTTACGTAGTTTTCTGGTTTTTTTTAAAAGTTGTTCTTTTACACAAAAACCCTGTTTTCATATCCACACTACAAGGAAGAAACTGAGCGCGAGATCGTATAAAAGTGTCAGGTTGTGAGGATACATGTCGATCAGTTTGATCACATATATGGATTTCTGTTGTTTCTAATTTAAAGTTCCCCAAGGGTGACTGGGGAAACGAAATATGGCCACTTGGTCTTCTCCCGACCGGCAGTAAAACGAAGTGGGGTGTTCGTTTGGCTGTGCAGGATGTATCAAGTTCGCAGTCACGTCCGGTCAGAATGGGGACGTTAAATCCGATGTAAAGGGAGTGTCACGTTCTTTGCACGTTAAAAACCCTTGCATCAACTCTTTGAGGGGTCCGTAGGTGGCATGTTGCAATGGAAAATTTCTGTCCCAATCCAATATACCATCATTTTCCAGTGGCAGTCTAAATTTTCCCGATCATCATCCCGAATGGCCTCTATTATGACAAAACCTACCTATTGTTTTTATTATTAACTTGTTCTCGTCCTGAACATGCATGAAATATTTGCCACTGGACGTTAAGCAACCAACAATCAATCAATTAATCTAATTTAAAGACACACCAATTTTACCTTCTGGTGCAAGTCTCATAACATCACTGATGATTCGCCCATGAAAAGCATAATATCAAGAGAAGTTGGTTTTAGCATCACCTTGTGACACACCAAATCTATGCGAAACTTCAATAGTACTTTTCCCCGACCACTTGCATGCATATTAATTGCTCTGAGGTTAAACATTGACATACAATGTTTTTTCACACAATGTCAACTATAGTCATTATCCGGAAAAACGTCTTATCCGTAGGATTTGGTTAACTTTTATATAAAGTCAAAATTTTATTAACAAAAGTATAACTTATTTACAGAAAATACACAAAAGAACTACTATATATATTCAAATCACTCCAAAAATAGATTAACTTCTCCTACAAAATCTACATAATCACATCGAAACTATCAAATTGATTGTGAAGGAAAAAATAAATGGTGGAGCTGATTGACGGATAGGAATTTTCCGTAATTAAAAAAGGTACAAATGATGTTTTTATTTTTGAGTTTTTGACAAAATTGTTTGGAATTTGCCCAACAAAATTTGCATGCAGTATCGCAATAATATGTTTTGTCCTCTCAAATGTCAAATACTGTTTTTGAATCATATGTTTTCTCGTTTTCAAAGAAAAACGCGTTAAATATGTATCTAAAAAACAGCCAAATTTAAGTTTGAAAGTTTTACTTGGAGATGGTATTATATTTATGTCTTCATCATTCCGATGATCCTTGATGATATGTGCAAAGATTTACGAAAATAGCAGGAAATTCAACCAAAAAATATATTTTTGGATTTTAAGGTAACTACCCAAAACCGTAAATTGAGGGGTACCTCCATTAAAGGGATAAAATACAAAAATGTGACCATAGAAACTTTTTACGACCCGACGGAAATTAAAATATAGATATTATTCTATCATTTAAAACAATTTGCAGCCGTGTGTTATTCCGGACCATTAAACTCGTTAACTAAGCGTCTTTTTCGATGTCAGTTGCAGTACTAATATATACGGCATCTTGTTTTAAAAATAAATGGAAATATTCCAAATGGGCTTGTTCATCCTTGGTGACCTCTTCTGTAGTTTAACCCAGAACTGTGAAACCCATTATTACATATGCTTTGACATGTTTGATGGGAAATAAACAACTAACAATTACTTACTTTCAATCGTAAGTTGAGTAAATACAAATTTTTGACCATTTGTGTTCTGGCCATTACACCTATATTCTCCCGAATCACTTTCGGTTACACTAGATATATTAAGACTTATGCTTTGAATTACTCCTCCTTGATATTTCTGTTCATTTGAACTTGGAATATTTTCGTAGCGTCCATTGTTGAATTTTGTCCACCAAACTGCTGTGGTCTTTGGTAACGTTTGACCAAATGTACACTTCAAAAAAATATCATCCCCGATGGTTGCAACATATTGACTCTTTGGAAGATATATCATCGGTAATTTAATATCTAAAATAGAAAAAAACCAGGACAGTACCGTTATGGCAAAAAATGGAAATTTGGCAGCTTCGAAACCAACTCAATTTTTTAAAAGTTTAAAGGTATTGACAAAATGCTACAATTAGCGCCTACCTGAAATGAATTGCACATATAGAACTTGTTGATGGACCATATTCAAGATGATGTCAGACTGAGTTATGGATGACTGCATCTTACATACAAATTATAAGAATCAAATCTAGCTGCGCTTTATAGTTCTTTATTGTTTTACCAAACTATCCCATATGATTCAGGATTATCATTTGTTATAAAAATCAGCAACAAAAGTCTCCTTAGATTGTTTTAGCATCCATGCACGTGTGAAAATGAGACGCTGAAAAGAACATATGACAAGCGTTTTATTGAACGGACTTCCCTCGTGTATTACGGACACGTTTACTTTTGTTAAATTGTCAGAAGTATATGGAGGAAATTGACCTCAGGTTTGTTATATGTTATCGATATGAAAAGAACCTTGCATGTTGAAGATAGTCCCCATTGAAGGTTCCTAAAATGGTGTTAGTAGCTAATATTAAGAATATATATAATCTAGGGTTATATGGGCCAAGGGACCCGTATCGTTACCAATTGAACACATTCGCAGTTACAGAAAGCTATAATCAAACGACATACAAATGTTTACAGTCATAGAATATACGGACATCTTTCATATCTGACAAACAGCAAATAACGATTGTATTCTTTTAGAAGGTCAATTCTCATTTTTGTTTTGATGATCCAAGTTTTTGTACGTATATAATTTTCATGATTGGTTCTAGCCGGGTACATTACTTTTAACGCGCATTTAAGGATAAGTCTTTTTAACGTTTGCACGCAGCTTTTGGTAACCTTTGCACGAATTCATTTTACAGGTTACACAAGTAAAATAAAGATAATTCATGATAGCTATGACTATAGTTTATATAATTTTGAACATATTCTATTTGTTATGTTCCATTGTATATTGTTCGTATTGAATACTAAAAAATACAGTGATCATGAGAAATCCCATAATAGCTTAACACACCGGTGCTCCGTTATGGCATCACTACCATCCGTAGAATATGTGCTTACTACAAATGTCTCAGGCTCATTACTGCAAATGATCAGGAATCATTCCATGCTCACTACAACAATCAATTTTATTCAACACATCCATGTATTTGTGTAAACGTTACGACATGTAAAATCAGAACTATTAATCTTAGATTTACTCTGATTTTGCATTTTTCCTTAAAATTGAAAATGAAAATGGGGAATATGCTAAAGAGACATCAACAAGACCAAAGAACAGAAAACAGCAGAAAGCCACCAATGGGTCTAAAATACAGCGAGACAACCCCTAACCTTGATGCTCACTTCATCTGGCCCGTAAACAAAAATGTGTACTTACCTTGCACGATTAGATAAAATTCCACATCGAACCATTTATTATCATAATATGCACACCTGTATATACCATCTGCATTCCAGCCAACTTGCAATAGTGTTAGTAGTTGAGACGATTTGTTGGTGGTGTATTTACTGCTTGTTACTATGTTCTCATATCTGGAGCCTTGTTTTCTTTTCCATATATAGTAGAGGCCAGTGTGTCCACAATCTAAACGATGTTCTGTGTGGATATCTGCTAGATCTAGATAATAAACAACAATACATTGTCAGATAAATGTCAAAGATCTAAAATCTGTATCCCATTCTCAGCTCGGAAGTGTAAACGGTCGCGTTTTTTCGCTCTGTTGATGATGTTGCCCTGTAAAATAAACATGCAGAGATACAACCGCCGATATCAGGATGCAGAACGACATTAGTTAACAATCCATATGGGTTAAGTATATTTATTGCTTTAACCACTTTTCAGTAAGTGCGTTTGTCATTGGTATAAAATTGTGTTGTTTTATTTTACCATGCAGTGTTCCGATATTTCACAAGAGCAGTAATAGAAGGCTCAAACATTCGGATGACTATAATTGTTTACATGAACTTTGGATGATAGTTGTCTCATTGGCCATCATACCACATCGCCTTATTTTTATTATGTGGATTGTACGTTCTCTTTTCTTTCTCTTTTACGACTGGTATACAAATGAAATGTTTAGCTTGCTATAAAACCAGATTTAATCCACCATTTTCTACATAAATACATTATTTTTTGCTGTTTCACATATCGTGAGTAGAACTAAGGTGACATAATGCTCAAATACGGGCAACAGTTGTATACCGCAAAAAACTGGTTTGAACTTGAAATATATCAGTCAAGAATATTATTTATTGTTTTTTTTTTCAATTTTAACGATTTATTTTCCTTTTAATCCTTAGTAGATTTCTAATAGGATGAAAGAACTTTATATAGTCGGGACATTTTAAACTTATTTTCATTTCATAAGGTAACAGGTAAATGTTAAAAAATCAAATCATTGGTAGACAAAAAAACATAACAGATACAATAATACAAAAACTAACCAATTGTCATACTAGAGCCGTATTGATAAAATTTTGTCCTATCGAAACATTTACAACGGTATGATCCACGATCAGCAAAGTTAAACGACTTAATAGTCATTCTGGATGTTCCTTTATTCTTATATTTGTCCCGCTCTATGTCTTTAATATCTTCATATTGACCAAAAGATGACTGACGTTGCCATATACAATATGGTTTTCTATTTTTATTCGAACATCGAACTGTTATATCTCCATTGGTCTTGCCATCTGCAATATATGTCACATAAAAAATGTCTAACGAAAATGTAATTTAATGAGCCTATGATTTGGCTACACGTTATGATATCTAATCTTTTAACCATTTGCATTGGTATTTCTCATGTTGTCCCTCAAATGTAACCATGGATGCGTACTGATTGATATGTTAGTCTTATATGCTTGATTTATTTCTGGATGTTCGCTAGTCATGTTTTGGATTTTTTTGTCAGATTTTCGGAATTCTCTGGTTTTATCCTCTGAATGCCTTAAAAAAATTATAAATCTTTTACATGTATCATTTTAAGCCATATGTGAAAGTTTTATAAAATCTTTGTATTTTTTAAAGTTTTTTGAGAACTTGAACTTGTCAATTATAAAGCTATCAGAAATCAAGAGAGAACAGTTTCCCGCCAAAATGTCAATGGCTAATATCTCGGAAACAAGCACATCGACTTATTTTTTTTTTGTTCCCATTAAACCCCTATCAATATATACTAGTGTTATGAAAAGCTTGTTATTTTGATACTGAGTTGCGACTCGGCTTTGAAGTAGCTGTAAGTAACTGTGAGTACTTTTGTGTGGATTTATATGTAAACTGCAACGTCCACTCTGTGTTTGTGTTACTTGTTTTCTAGGGGTTATAGCAGTTCTCAGCTCTACTGAGTCCTATATATTTAATAAAATATATTTTTCTTTCTACATATGCATTGTCAGGCTTTTTTTTGCTGCATGTATCATATTGGTTTGTTCCAGAGATAGTTTGCAACAGTCTATGGGTATAGAATTTTGTTAATAGAATTAAAAAGTTTTAAACGTCAATTTCATTTATTATGTTTATACGGACAAGTTCAGAATACATACTTTATAGTGTCGACCTCTTTACATCAAAAACAACAATATTCAATTTTTCATTATTTTAAAGAGAAGTTCATTTGGGCCTTAAATTCGATGTTTTATTCTGTATTGAAAGCATTGCAGTTTTGAACTCTTGGTAATATCAACTGATTTTTATAGTTGTTTTATACAGTGTACCGTTACAGCGCTGGTGAAAAGGAGGTTTTGGCACACTCTGAGACGTTAATTAAAGCAAGCCACATTCTGTATGTGCCTGTTGAAAGTTAGGAGGCTGTGCATGGCAGTGGTTGTTATTAACCGCTGTACTTCATATTTCTTTTCGTTCATTATTTTGCGCATAAATCAGGCCGTTAAATTTCTCATTTGAATTGTTATTATTTTTTTTTTATTTTGGGGCCTTTTATAGCTTACTATTCAGTATGGATTTAACTCATTGTTGAAAGCCATACGATGACCTACAGATGTTGGTTTCAAAGTAATTTTGTCTCTTGTGGAATTTTATTTTTTATTGGCAATCATTGGCAACCTAAATGATTAGTTATGTGATAAATCAATTAATTAACACGCTATTTTAAACACAAAATGCCAAACACTAAATAGTGGCAGATCAGATCCAGGGGAGGGTTCCGGGTTTGAAACTCCCCTTTTTGTGCGATCAATGCATCCGAATGGGGACATATGGTTGGACCCCCCTTTTTATTCTGCGTCTGGATTCCCCTTTTCAAAATGGTTTAACTATATTGCTTTTCGGCCCGGTCCAATATTTCCAATACAGACTGGCAATGGATCCTGAATTACATGTAAACATATAATTGTGCATGTAATCCAAGATTCATTACCAGTCCGTATAGGAAATATTGACCCTATATTCACATTTGATGTATGTAATACAGGATTCAGAACAAGTCTGTATTGAAAAAGTTGGATTATTTAATAAAAGTGTTATGAACTGGCTGTTTCTGTTTTGGCACTGGTATAGATTCTCGGTCATCTGTATGTACCCTCGACTCTACGGGTCCCGAGTTCAATACAGCAAACCTTGAATCTATACCAGTGCCAATACAGAAACAGCCAGTTAATAACACGATAGTACTAATTTTGACAATTAGGATTTTTTAACAAATATTAAAATGTTCTCCAAATAAGACATTATTTTAACATTTATAAATTTGTAACACGAGAACCACGTGTTAAAGTAGAAGCGCATTGTTTGTTGTACATCATCTGTCTTCATATATCAACAGATTACAAAGATACTGCATTTTATACATAGAGCGTTCTATTTTCTAAACATATAGTTATATCCAAATAAATATAACATACCTACTATAACCTCGTCAGCTCCAGCCAAATAGAAAAGCAGACAAAATATATATAACTCCATCATTTTCCAAATGTTATCATTTTTAGATTTCGTCTTCAATAAAACTAAACATGTAAGTACAGCTTTCCGGTTTAGATGTAAATGATAACATACACTTCCCTGTTGCATATATACACCTATAGTAGATGTAGCATCATTTGATGTGGTTTAAAGTGCTAGCTACATGTACTTATACCTCTCCTTACATAATATTTATATTCGAGATTTTCAAAGTTTAAAAGTGATATAGACATCGGAATAGGCGTGTTACTTTTATATACGAACACATTTTATACTTTTTATAGTTACATCGTTCAGAAATAACTATCATGCATACCACATTGGACCTCATTGAAGATATTTTTTGCTTACCAAATTTATATTATAAAAATTTATAAGCTAATGCATACATTCAGACACTTATATGCAGTCTACTGGTGTAATAATAGTCCTGTATAAAAGAGAGGTAAATAATACCAAAGCGATATTCAAACTGAATAACCAGCGGATATAGCAGGGTGTGTGGAGAGTTAACCTCTGATCGTTAAATCAGTCGCATGATTCAAAGGATTGATATAAGTTTTAAACATAAAATCATGTATAGAACTTATGGAACATGTTTATGTTCTGTTTTGTTGAATAACGTAACTTTTTCACAAACACGGGATTCGCCTCTGATTATCGCCACACATTAGTTGCGTTACTGTAAAACTTCTAAAGGTTGTATGGAAAAGTTCCGAAGTGTATGTGTAGCAGTTCAGAAAAAGTTTAAAATATGTAGTCTAGAGTGATGTAAACTTAACTCTTGTTCATATAACCACTCACCTTTTAATTATTTTTAATTCGGATACTAGTATATATTTGTTTCTCAGAGAAAGCATTCTGTTGCATTTTTTGGTGCGTTTAACAATTTAATATATAGTTAATGTATTTGATTTTTTATATTTGTTGCTGATGCTTAAACCGCTTAACATAAAAAAAAACATAAGCTATTTACATCACATAAAATGTCTCACCCTAATATATGTGGTCAGAAGTTATATTTTCATTATAAAAAGTGAGACCTAGGGAAAAAAAGAATAATATAATACATTTTTATGATTTAAGACAACAACTTATTAGTTGATTCGCATATTAAAACATCTACATATTGTAACTAAAAAAGGTAAGAAAACAAATTCACATAAAAAGTGAAGAAGAAATTTACGAAAAAAACAAAAGGGTTGCACGAGATTCTCTTAATCTACAAAATCTGTTGAATGATGTGAACAACTAAGTAAGAAACTAGCACTACAATACAATTTAATGAACAAGATGTATCTTACATACCATCAATAAACATTTCTTTAATATAAGACTCATGATTGTGGATATCCGTGACTTTACATTTTATCAGGAGGCTTGCATAAAATATGCCATGATAAGGAATTTCACATTTTAATACACATAACGGGAATATGGAATTTATTTTATACAGATGTTTTAAAAAAAATCGCCAAAGATACCAAACATTTATTTTGATTTATCTTTATTCCTTTTTTGTGCTTCTTTGTTTATTTTTATATTTAATGTCATTAAGATTATAACACAATGGTGACTGATGTGTCCCTTGTTTTGATATGTTTACCTATAATGTCTGTTTGTTTTGTTTACACATCATTGTCAATACCATGGAACTTGATGCGACTGTCATACAAGTGAGAGGTTCAGCTAGCTATTAAACCAGGTTTAATCCACTATTTTCTTTATAAGAAAATGCCTTTACCAAATCAAGAATATGACAGTTGTTATTCATTCGATTGATGTGTTCGACGTTTGGTTTTGCCATTTGATCTATATGATAAGAAACTTTCCTTTTTGAATTTTCCTCTGAATTCAGTATCTTTGTGCTTTGACTTTTTTCGTTTTAAAAGGATTCATCAATGACGCATGAATTAAAAACATAAATGGGTTACGAACATGAAGAGTTTTGAGGACCTAAAATTCCTGTTTTCCTTTGAAGAAATACGACGGAAAAGGGAAAGTTTTGTAAGGTTTAAAGTATAATTGCGACTATAAAACCATTTTTGTGTTGATTGCTGGACATTTATTCTGACCTGCTCGTGATTTAATCGGTAAATCATCAAAATTGTTATTTAGCCAACTATTAATATTACACACAATGATTTTTTGCCGTTTTAAGTTTTTTTAGGATTCTGTCAGCTGGTTGGCAAAAGCATGGATATTCACGGCAATGATTCTAACAATATAAATATAAACTATCGAAGCAGTACTTGCCGTTTTTTATTCCCAGGACTTCATGGGGATGCAGTTTCATGCTGGATGTACTTATTATCTACTATTGTATTGGCCAGTATACTACTTCTGTACAGTTGATATTACATAGATATAGGAAGATGTGGTGTGAGTGCCAATGAGACAACTCTCAATCCAAATAACAATTTAAAAAAGGTAACCCATTATATGTCAATGTACGGTCTTCAACACGGAGTCTTGGCTCACACCGAACAACAAGCTATAAAAAGCCCCAAAATTACTAGTGTAAAACCATTTAAACGGGAAAATCAACGGTCTAATCTATATAAAAAAACGAGAAACGAGAAACACGTATAAATTACATAAACAAACGACAACTACTGTACATTAGATTCCTGACTTAGGACAGGTGCAAACATTTGCAGCGGGATTAAACGTTTTAATGGATCCAAACCTTCTCCCTTTTCTGAAACAATATCATAACATCACAACATAGATAAACACACGATAAAATATCAATTGGCAGGCTTAACTCAATCAAAAAACGTACATTAATACACTACGAACGAATTAATTTGATCTGCGATATCTTAATGCAAATAGACAGTTAATAAAATATTAGGGACAAACATTCAAGGCCAAAAAGCAAACAAACAAGTCCAAACAAAGTCATGGCAAGACACCACTACGAAAAATTTAACCCTTCGAAAATATTCACTTTAGAAAAAAAAATACGGTTTTAAAAAAATACAGGGAAATCTTGAATTAATGCACCCCTTGCAAAATATGTTTCCTTCGTAGTAATCTTTATAACTATCTATTATTTACGATTGAGAAAGAGGGAACAAGGAGAAGATATGGAAAAGCAGATATCTCTACCAACATCATGTTATGAATAAGATATTTGTTTATTATAATTCTTGAGTTATTCTTCCAGAGTTGCATGAACAGGCTACAACACTAGCTTACATACCTCCAAGTATCTATATTCAGTTTCAACTAATTCTGTGCTTTTGCAGAAAAAAAGTAAAATTATAAAAACCTATTTCCGAGGAAAATTCGAAACTGAAATCTCGTTATCAAATGGGAAAATCGAATAAGACCTGTCATATTCCTGACATGAACAGTCATTTTCTTATATAGAAAGTGGCAGATTTGACTTGTTTTATAGCTAGCTAAACCTCTCTCTTTAATGGCAGTCGCATACATATACAACGAAATACGAATTTTCAATAAGAAGGAATGTAGATTTTGACAGAACCACGAAAATGCAAGAAATCCCAAATCCAAGAAAATTGGTTCCCACGGAAATAAATGAATCCACAGTTATAAGGAATATTCCTCATTTAAACATATTTCAAATTTAAGCTCTTATCTGCGATTGTCAATTGCAAAACAATATACTAGTATTCAAAATCAAACATTAATCATATATAATACGTTTGCAAACATTCAAATCTTATAAAACTTTATCATGACTAAAAGGAAGTCATTCGTCAATAGGAATCAAAGTGTCGACATCTTATACGTTTTGTCATTTCAATGCAAAATCTCGTCATTCAGCTAACATCTAACCGAAATGTAAACCGAGTTATGCACAAGGAACATATAGTTACGATACTGTTGTCTAGTGATCATTGTATCAGAATCAAACACTTTCATAGTCGTATGTTTATTTGTTCTAAGTTGTAGAAAAGGTTACCCCTTTCACGCATTTTTTGGAAAAGATACCCAAATTAAAAATTGCAGTAACAGTTACATTCGTCTGTCGCTGTGTAAGCAGTAGTCTTACCATACTGTAATATATATATATATATATATATAGATAACTTAGCTGATCTGTAGGAATAACATCTTCATGCTTTATATATCATGTACTGCAGTTCGACGCTAGATTAAAACTGACGTGGAAAGGTAACACCCGGCTACCGAAAACTTCATTTTTATGAGGCCCAGGTGGTCGTGTGGTCTAGCGGGTCGTCTACAGTGAATATATATATTTTCCATATGTACTCGTTATGTACAAAGAGGGATAACTCGACCATTTTTTTTTTAACCTTTTAACAATACCAACATATCAGAGCATATAATCAGACTATACTAATTTATATAAAGTATCTAATTCTTATTAGTATAGGCTTGGGAAAAGATTTATATATATAACGAGTCAACTGACTTATGATTATATTAGGGTGGATGAGACATTACAATTGAGAAAGGAAATGTGGAATTTGTCAAAGCGACAACAACCCGACCATAGAGCAGACAACAGCCGAAGGCCACCAATGGGTCTTCAATGTAGCGAGAATTCCCGCACCCGTAGTTGTCCTTCAGCTGGCGCCTAAAAATTATGTAAACTAGTACAGTGATAATGGACGTCATACTTAACTCCGAATCATACACAAGAAACTAAAATAAAAAATCATACAAGACTAACAAAGGCCAGAGGCTCCTGACTTGGGACAGGCGCAAAATTGCGGTGGGGTTGAACAAGTTTTATGAGATCTCTATCCTCCCCTATACCTCTAGCTAATGTAGAAAAGTAAACGCATAACAATACGCACATTAAAATTCAGTTCAAGAGAAGTCCGAGTCCGATGTCAAAAGAAGATGTAACCAAAGAAAATAAATAACATGACAATAATACATAAATAACAACAGACTATTAGCAGTTAACTGACATGCCAGCTCCAGACCTAATATAAATTGATTGAAAGATTATGTCTTCATCATATGAATATCAGGCACAATCCCTCCCGTTAGGGGTTTAGTATCATACTATCATAAAATATACGAGAAGAACATAACCCGTGTCATGCCAACAACTGTTTCTTTTTTAATAAATGTGTTTAGTGCCGATGCAAAGACCTTATAAGTGAATCAATATTAAAGCCAAAATATGACATCTTTAATGACCTGACAACAGTATCGTAATTATATCCCTTCTTAATAAACGTGTTCAGAAAACCTTATTATTTAGCAGAAGTCTTTATTTCTCAAAATGATCATTACAAATTAAAAATTTCCAGTATAATCACTTCATTTCAAAGGACAAAACTAAGAGAAAACGATGAACGAAAGATAAATAACAAACAATGATGAATTGAAGTGTGCATGATTATCTTATTAAGCGAGTATTTATGAATTCACCTTTGATGAAAACAAATTCTTTTTATGCCTCCCTTTGACACGCAAAGACATTCTATAAACTTCGAAATACATTATGGAATCTTTTTAATGTTTTTAAAACCGAACACTATTAAAATCAATGTTTTGTTTATTTCTGAAGTGCCCGTTTCGAACGCAAGAATGTTTTCGTATTTTTTTTTATTTTCGTTGGCTTTGTTTATAGATTTATTGTTAAACAACATAATCCTTTGTTTTGTTTACTCTTTGTCAGTTTGATTTGTATGTTTGCTTAAGTTTACCTGTCATTTTTGTTGTAGTTTTGTGATTTATGATTACACAGCTAAGTTCTTTGTTAAATACAACCACTTCTAAGTCAGCAATTTGACAATACGTTTTCAATTAGTTCAAATCTTTTTATTTTTGAATCAAGTCAAATATAACGAATTGAAAACTGTGCTTTTAAAAAAAGAATTAGATACACAAGGAGAGGAAGAGTGGTCAATGACATTTTGGTCTCGGGACGAATGCTTCAACTTCAAACAAAGATTGTCTGTTAATTAGATCATGATTCCGGTTTGAACTACTTAGTTGTGTATTTCACGTGAAACGAAAACACCATGAACCAGGAATCATGATACTTGTTTTTGTGTGATACGTTACACAACTGTCTCACCAATAGAAGATTTTGCTAACAATAAAGACTGGTTTATTCCATCAGTTTATTCCATCCATACGTACGTTCCTTTGTTTGATAGACTGTAACTTTTTTTGTTTTGTTTACTAATTTACATTGGAGTTTATATATGTGTTAACATCGTTTTTACTCATTATAGCAGGTATAATTGAGATCAGTTATTACTTTCTCTGGAAATTATATATGTCTGTATTAACGGTTTGTAAATAAGGTATTGTCCAATCAGGATTTGTTTGTAATCAAAATTGATTACAGGTAAAAGGTATACATGTAAATGTATCTCACTTTCTAGCCGTCCTTTGAAGTGTACACATCAAAATGGACGCCGAACTTCAAGAGCAGATCAGAATTCAAGTCTCGAATATTCTGACGGTAAACCAAAATGACATGATGAACCAAATGCGTTCGATTATATCCAGTGAAATGGGAAAGATGCATGTACAACAACAACAGCTTGCAGAAACACAGGTTTCCAAGATAGAAGCTACCTTGACGGATGGACCCAAATTCAAGAAACGAGGGAATGAAGAGCAATTTAAGCAAAACGTGAAGGTGCTCAGCAAAATGAAAGAAGCAGACAGTATGTTGGACGGTAACAATCCAACGCCAGATACCGTATGCAAAGCCAAGGAGAAGTTAGCGGAAGGTATTTCTTTAATGAACTATAGACAAAAGTTAATACGTATTGCTGATTCATCCGAGCTGGGCTGGCGAGTTGTACATGAATATGAAACCAACCCGCTTGCAGATGATTCTGAGGATGAAAGGAAATTGTACAAGGCTGAAAACAGAGCGGAAAGAAAGGTGAAAGCTGATAAGACAAAGAAAGCTAGACGAGTGCATCCCTACGTACAACCAGCAGAACAAGCAGTTACTAGTATGACAAGAAAACCAGGCAGATGTTTTAATTGTGGTGTAAAAGGTCATTGGAAACAGGAATGTCCTGAGAAACAGCAAAGAAAAAATGATAAGATAAGTAATATTAATACTTTATATAGAAATAATATAGAAGTACACGTAGATAATTTACGTACAAAGGTTGATACAATTAAATCACCAGTTAATAGTTTGAGAAAACACATAAACAAATGGAAAATCATTCAAGCAAGTGATTACATTTTAAATGTTATTGAAAAAGGGTATATGTTACCGTTAAAAACTTTACCTGAGAATGTTTTATTAGATAATAATAGATCAGCTAAAGAAAACAAATCATTTGTAACAGATGAAATCGAGAAATTATTATCTAAAGGGTGTATATCAGAAGTATTTGTAAAGCCTAAGGTTGTTAATCCATTAACGGTTGCAGGTAACAAGTCAAAACTTAGATTAGTGCTTGACTGTCGTCACATCAATCCACATTTATATCAGTTTAGATATAAATATGAAGATGCAACTGTTGCAAGAAAATTGTTTTCTAAGGGTGATTATCTGTTTTCTTTTGATTTAAAGTCAGCTTATCATCATATAATGGTACAGCAGGAAGACAGAACATATTTGGGTTTTCAGTGGGAGTCTAAATTTTACATATTTAATGTTTTGTGTTTCGGTTTGGCTACAGCAGGTTTTATATTTTCAAAAGTCTTAAGAGAGCTTATAAAGTATTGGAGATCTAACAGTATTAGGATCCTAATGTATCTTGATGATGGTTTAGGGGGTGCTGACAATTATGATGAATGCACCAAAGTTAGCCATAGAATAAGGGCAGACTTAATTGATTTTGGTTTCATTATTGCTGAGGAAAAGTGTAACTGGAACCCGGTTCAGGTGATAATTTTTTTGGGAATGGTATGGGATACTTCTGAAGGTAGAATTAGAATAACGGATGAGAGAATTAACAGGATATTAAAATGTATATCCTGCATTTGTAACAGGTTACCAGACAAACGTGTGATATCAGTAAAACTGTTAGCTTCAGTTGTTGGTCAGTTAATATCTACACAAGGTGTGTTGGGTACAACTGTAAGGTTAAGGACTCGGTATGCATATGATTGTGTTCAGGATAGAACATCATGGGAGGCACCGGTCTGGGTTACTCCAGAAGCAGAGGTAGAACTAGAGTTTTGGTTATCAAACATAGTAAGGTTAAATGCGGATGGTGCATTATTTAGTCAGTTGACAAACGGAGCATGTGATGTAAACATGTTTTCGGATGCCTCAGGTGAAGGCTATGGAGGATATATAGCCGAGGCAGGGAACAGCAAAATGGTAGAAATGTTTGGTGCATGGGATGCACATGAAACAAACATGAGTTCTACTTGGAGAGAACTTGAGGCTGTTCATAGGGTTTTGAAAACTAATTTGCCTACATTGAATGGGCAAAGTGTAAAAATACATACTGATAATAAGAATGTTGAAACTATTTTGAAGGTCGGTAGTAAAAAGACTCACTTGCAAGATATAAATATGGAAATTCAAAATGCATTCTAGCGTACTTGACGGGCTAGTCGGCAATATTAATATTGTTCTTAATTTGTATATTAATTATGGTAAACGTACATAGTGTTTATGTACAATATGGTGTAGGCCGGTTAGTAGGTAATAGAGTAAATACATGAATTTTCCCGCGTTTCGACTAGTAATAGCGGGAAAGTATGAACTACAAACGATAGGCGAAATAAATCAAAGCCTGTTTTAACTAACAAGCCAAACACCAATTGAAAACAACAAGGAAAACAACAAAAAAAAAGCGATAAAAAGACGAACACCAGGCTATAAATTAGAGCACAGAATATTTAAGCCACAAAAACCTGCCAAACAGTGAGTGACCTCGGTTGCTTAGGGAGGATATTGATATAAATCAAGATAGAACTGTATATCGCATTGTATGGTTAGAATGTGTTCAGTAATAGGACGTTGATAAATGACTAACTGCATCCTGGTCTTTGGTAAGAGCTCTTGTTATCCTGGCAGAAGTCAGGAGAGTTAACTTTTTCACAGTGAAAGTAAAAGTTATATACAAACACATCCTTTCTAACTATAGTCTTTTTAGTGGTTGTCGCATTTCATGTCTGTCATCTTACACTTGGTCACGTTTAATGGTGTGAAATTTTTTATGACCGACGAATTTGATAATGTCTGATCGCTAGACTCAAGTATATTACCAATACTCTATTGTTTGAAGCTTAATGTCACGATAAAACTTATGCCATAAGACTTCCACGACGACTGACAGATGGTAAACAAAATCGGCTTTCCCTTTTGAAGCATCGGGGATCACCATGGTGTTGAATAAGTATCGTGTTCCTTTTTTTTAAAGTTTTTTTTATGAAAAGTGTTGAATGCTGTTGTTAGACTTTTAAAAAAAAAATTCCATGGCCTTGTAAGTTCGTTTTCGATTACGTATCCATTTAAGTTTCTTCTTCCTCTCCATAAAGAGATTCATGTTTCCACATTATATACTCTATCTTACAAAAACCAGATATGAGTCTTACATGTACAAAAACATTGAAGAAATCTTGAAATACAGAGCATTGTATTAATTTAAATCTACTATCAGCATTCGCACTCTTTTAACGATTCACTAGTATAGAACAACGCAGTAGGACATTAACTTTTGATATGCTTTTAAAAAAAAATTTTTCTTTATCGCAGCTGCATATCACATTTTCAGTTTACGATTTGTCTGGAATACAACACCTTATCATTCAATAAATATTTTCTTCGAGTCAAAATGATAAAATCAATGTAATTACAATATGGTAAAACAGTGTAGTTCTTTGTTGTGAGCATGTCTCTTATTTTAAAACGAAATTGATAGATTTTGATTCTAGTACATTAAAAAAAAACTTCTTGTAAAGAAATCAATAGTTCCTCTGGACCCTGCTGGTCATAGACGTGCTTGCACAGTGTTGTAATATTGTATTGGAAAATAGTTTTATCACTTTTAATCAAACTTTTATCCCTTTGGAATTAACGATAGTTGATGAAATTACTACTTATGCTTAAAGCATTTGGTATTAGATTAGTACCAAAAGTTGCTAGCACACTTTACATAGCTTTTAAATTAAAAACAAAGTTCCTTTGGTTTTACGTTGGTTTTTAAAAACTATAGACTATGAAATGATGATGGTAGTTTTAACGTCCTTAACTGGCGATACAGCCCTCGCATGTTCGGCTCGTGCCCGGAAGCGATAGTTGAGCATTACATATTTTTGTTGCAGATAGTGAGGAACAGGTGGAAGACGGAAATAGGAAATACAACTCCAAGCTCGAACTTAAATGAAATATCAAGATTGTTCTGAGAAAAATTTGCAAAGAGCTTCCCGTTTAAGTGTACACGAAAAGTCTACGAACTACTGTAACTGCTATTATACAATTTCGGAAACTGTCATACACTTGCGATTAGACCTTTTCAACAACTCTCGACACCGACTAATGACACCTACAGTTTACATGTAAAATGGAGGGGACGTCTCAAAGACAAAAACGTCGGACTATTATAACGTATACAAATTCGGCGGTTATACATGTATATAGCTACCGAAGATATAGTTATATATATATATAATAAAAGGAAAAAACACACCATATTTCTCTATCTGTATTTACACGCAATTTCACGTTGAATTGATAACAAAAAATAATGCAATCATTCCGCATCCTATTCAGCTTTCTCTTCACATTTATGATAATGCCGCATTTCAATAACGATACATGAGTATCTGCTAAACTTTTCTGATAATTTCTGAGAAATATGAAATATAATTACTAGACTGTCTGTGTCCATGTGTTAAGCTAGGTTCACACTGCCGATCAGATCAACTCGATCAAGCACGATCAAAACAAAATTACGTGATCGGGAGACTGGTCTGACTCAATCGACAAGGATGTTAGGAATAGTCTACCCTACTCGTCATCGATATGACTATCTACCCGAGAGTTTTTGATATGTCAAAAACAATCGAGTAAGGATCGAGAAGCAAGTCGCTCGAGAAGAGATAGAGAATTCATCGAGTAGCGGTCGAAATGATCGGGAAAGGATCGTGTAGAGATCGAGTTTGGTCGGAATACAACAAAATTTCCAATTAGTACTCGATCATTTCGACCTTTGCTCGACTAATGTCCGATCATTTCCAGATTAACTCGACCAATGTCCGATCGCTTCCAGATCACTGCGTCTTTTATATTTATTTTACCCCAGACCAACTCGACCAATACCCGATCCCTTCGCGACAACATTCGACCACTGTTCGATCTCTACTCGCCCATACACGAGAACATATGACTGCTACAGGATTCTCTAAACGTTTGTGCAGATCTGATTAACTCTCATAACTCTGTCTCCGCTAAAATATATTGGCAACAGCATATTCAAATGTACAAACATTCCTCTATGTACAGTACGTGTCTTTAATTTTGCAAGGAGGGGAAACATTTTAAAAGAGAGGCAAAAGACACCAAAGGAACAATCAAACTCAAAGGTCGAAAACAAAGTGACACAGCCACAGCAAAAAAACGAAAACCGACGAGAAGACAAACAGCAGTCCACATAACATAGAAAACTAAAAACTTAGCAACACTTAACCCAACAAAAACCTGGGATGAACTCAGGTGTTCCGGAAGGGAAGAATATCCTGCAATGTTGGCACCGGCTGATTTTTCAAATATGAAAGTAATTGTGCAATAATATTCATTATTAGACTGCTGACGACTAAGTTATCTTTCGAAGTTGGTTTTTTAAGAACATCGATCAAGATTATATTTACCTGTTTTATAGGCTATTTTCTGTTTGTCTGTACTTATGTTTCGTTAGTCAAGAAATGTTTGTACTAGTATAAACAAAGAAGATGTATTACAATTGCCAACGAGAAAGCTCTTCACAGAACACAAAATGACATAGAAATGATTAATAACAACTATAGGTCAAAGTACTGTCAATATTTTTGTTTTGTTTCATTCCAACCTTTTTTACGTAATTTCACACAAAAAGGAGACATATATTTTTTTTTTTATTTGGAGCGAATTTCGTTCTTACACTAACGATACAAACAGTTCAGCGTGCACACGTTTTGATCAGTTGTTTCTAACATACTTTTGCAAGGTTTGCATAAACTTTGACAATATATACACTCGCTGCTAATGCGTCTTCTGTTTGTCGTTTTGTATTTCAAACGATGCATTTCTGTCTAACTTTGACATTAAATCAATTATCTAAATATGTTCTTGCTTGTCATAACTTAAAATATTGTCTAAAGTTACTCGAAAAAAGACCAATACAACTACCATTACATATCAGTGTCTACTATTAGGAAGTTTTTGTAAGCATTGGGTTCCTCTTTGTTAGGTAAATGCAAGTCTCTCATACTGCCCACATGTGGTCGGCGTGTCAGCCACCGCCTCACTTAGATTTCTCGGCGCCCGTTGCTGTCTACACCTGCTTGTGCGTCTTCTTTTACTATCCAAGCTCCGTTACAATATTTACCTATCTCTCTGAGCTCTTACCACCTTGCCCACAAATCCAATTCCTTTATTTCTATATAGATATTTTAAATATATGATTTAATTCGGACCTTCTACTGAATATAACCAAATATACGGAAAATGTGTCCATGGGACAATGATAATACCCCAGCTAGCATATATAACATTATAAAGGGTCATTACTAAAGAACGGTCGCCCACATTTGCATTTGAATTGTGTTTTATGGAAATAAGCATTGTGTATACGACGTTTCATAAAATTTGGTTGAGGCAAAATAAAAGTAGAGAACGGAAAATAATATTGTTGGGGCGTACGAACATACCTACGGACAGACAAGGGTAACACGTAATGCCGACTCCGAAGCGGCGGGGAATAAAAGTTTCGGACGTTTTTATACTAAAATTGTGCATACTCGACCTGTACTGGCCGGACCAGTGAGTGTAACCAAGATGACTGTGTTTAAGTAAAGATAAAACAATCAGGAGCTGAGCACTACCAATCCAAATGGTGAAAAACTGAAAATACAAATATAAATACAATTTGTGTTCAATGATAATTAAAGTCCATTAAAAATACGGATAAACAGTTCGTAGATATATACAGCTGTTAAAGTTCTTGATAATAATAAATAGATGAATATTCTTGCGCACGTCGAGTTCTGTCTTGAATTAAATTGTGTTATCGCAGATACGTACAGTTTGAACGGTTAAATGTTTATAGTTTCATTATAACATAGGAAAATATATTAAAACAGTTCGTCGCTGATGTAAATACATAATTTGTAATGATTTAAAAGTAACTCACGCTGTGGTTAGCCACGAATTGTTCCTTTGGACAACGTGTCCGCTAAATGTTCCTTGTAGTTGTGCACACGACTCGCTGAGTAGTTTTACGTCACTCAGAAGAGAGGGGAAAGTAACACGGATTCCTACACTGTCCTGTATAAAACTCCTAAAACTGGCGCACCTAAAGCAATGAACGCAATGAAACGTTAACAATATAAAATGATGATGAAATGAAGAATAAATGATGAATAAGTTCCAGAACACGACCAATTCCCGATCATCCCTACGACCCATATACGATCAGGTTGATCTGGTCTGGTCGAGATCAGACTGAGATCGTGAAAAAATTGCATGGTCTAGCTAGTCGAATAAAGATCGTGCAAAGATCGTGAATTGATCGGAATTATCGAATAAGTATTCATTTTGTTGTCGGAATGTCGTGAATGGTCGAGTAAAGGTCGTGTACAGTCGGATGCCGGTCGGGAAGAAGTCGTAAACAGGCCCGTTCAAGAATTTGGTTGAGCTTGGTCGTGGAAATTTGGACAATCGGGTTCGTCGAGTTGAACTAATCGGCAGTCTGAACCTAGCTTTACACACTTGTAAACATGGTCGAGTTTACATCGCCATTTTTATCAACGAGGGACTACGACGCCTCAAAATACCATGTTTAAGTTGATGTATTCCTTCATGAATAGGGAGGGGTTTTAATTAGTCCGGCCGATCGGTGAAAAAAATGCTCAAAGAATGAGGAAAGCACCAATTTTTGCTTGATAGTACATTTTTGTGTACTGAGCAATTTTAGCTATGGACCCACCCTCAAAATTCAAAATGGCGGCTTATTTCAAGATGGCTGCCGTACGTTCTAAAATATTTTCCAATATTGCACAAACCACAGTGGATTTGATGCTAGAAGCACAAAAATCAATATATTTGAATAACTTGGTGTACTTAGCAAGATTTTGTTTTGATCTATCTTTGAAATACAAAATGGCGGCTATTTTCAAAATGGCCGCCTTGAAAAATAAGCAAATATTCATTATTGAGAATTGACCTGAATATAAGCATTTTATTGATGTAAAGTGTCATTTATAGTATCTGTCCCAGTTCTGTCCTTTTTGATTTTGCCTTCCTTGTCATTTCATACAGAAAGTAGTTGCTTTCATAAAAAGCTGCAGAAGTAGCTTTCATTAAAAGCTGCACTGTTTGTTGTCTTGGGTCATACATAAAAGCTGTGGTTTGGGATTTATCTGCCTTAAGATATTATTCAGTGCCTATCTTATTTCTTGGGTCGCAATATTTTGCTATTTGAGATATTAAACAGTGAATTGAGAATCATTTAAACACATATCAGTGAAATGGCAGGAATTGAGGACAACACGGACAAGAACATTAAAATGGCAGAAGCTGAATCACTTGGGGATATTGAGAAACCCAAAGCTGAAGACGTTTTAACAGAGGACAGCTCAGAAATTAACATTAAACTATTGTACGAGGAATGTTTAGTAGATAGAAAATCTAATGCTTAAAGAACAGTTGAGATTTAACGCAATATAAAACAGAGCGAAGCGCGAATTGATAAAATATGTGTTGGTCTCATTACGTTTTAATTTGAACAGAAAGAGGCACTGAATATTAATAACGAACAGATGAAATAAATATCTCGGCAACTTCAGCAGTCTGAAAACATGGCTAGTAATAATTGCTTGGCGGAATTGATGGTAAGACCAGTACGATATTCAATGTTGTGGTGAGATGAATGGACAAGCTGACAACAACTGAGGAAGGAGACACAGTTCAATTTATAAGTGCATTTGAACAGCAGTACCTTCCAACAACTGGCATCTGTTGTAAATGAATTATTGGACAATCAAAATAATGAAGTTAAGATTCCTGCAATGGACACATCATCTAAGCCAAAATGTGACCTTAGCCAGTACAACGGAAGTTTACAAAAAGTACACAACACAATCCATGCCTTGGGTCTTTCCCCAATTGTAGTTCGCATGAACCATCAACCTCACCAACTCTGTTGAAGGTGTCTTCACCATAAGTCAAAAGTCCTATGTCAGGGCCCTTGGCCCTGCATAAGACAGTTCAAATTATTCAACAACAATCCCTATTTAAGAAAATACTATAAACCTCTAGTACTAATCAAGGATACCAGCAAAAAGGCTTATAAATGTGTCTTCTTACGCACATTTACCATCTACTATGAGTCAATAATATTTAGTTAAGAGCAGCACACCATTACAAAAACATTTGGCTGCAAGTGGATTCTATCAAGCTTCTCCAATGCTGAATGCAGTGCCTATACTTACGGTATCATCCCCGTCGAGTTAAACGGCAAATCCCACATTTATCACTCCAATTATGACAACTTCGTCAGCTCCTGGAGCTCTAATAGGCTTCCCATAACAGCAAGCTGACTCCACTGACCGATCCAGGAAAGGGAAGAGGAAATCAAAAGAGTGTGGCAACACCTCTTCTTCAGACTCCTCATTGGTGAGAGAATATACCCGATGGCAAGAAAATCTTGGTGCAAGGATCCGGAGCCGCAGCCCACCTCCCAAAACAAAAACTCAATTGAAGAGGATCCATGACTTGGGCGGCGTTCATTTACCAATTTGAACGAACTGTCGGTAGATGACAATGGTAAAATAGGAAAAATGTGTGTAGGCCCCAGATTGCCAGGCTGATGTTGGCTTTGAGTACGCTCGCAAGGTAAACACAGATGATGATTCCAAGGCCTTAAAAAAAGCATTCATTTGAAGCAGCGCTTCAGCAAGAAAGATCAGACCAGATTGAAACTATAGCAATCCGTCGAGGATGTAAAGACAAAGATTCTATAACACAGAGAGGAACACAGAAACATTAAACAAGGCGTTAAAATAACTGAAAACCTTAATAGCAAACCAGATGGTGATATTTGGATCAAAAAGTGACCAATTATGACCATCGACAAGTCTACTTTGCTGATGGCGCAGTATCACCGATCGACAAAAGAAATATGAGCAGTCCTTTGGATAATGAGGTGCATAACTTCACACAAATTGTCACAAAACTAGCTGATGTTATGCTTTCAACTAATCAGCATAACCGTGGATTGGCCGATTAATATAACCTCGGTTCTTCTGATCCAGTAATCATGGAAGATCACCAGTTAAGTGGAAGATCACCTGATCAATATACACGTGGAAGGTCTCCTGAGCAATACAATCGCGGTAGATCGCAAGATAGAAATACACCCAACCTTAATGCCTATCGATCAGCAACACCCCCACTAAGCTAGAGATCATATGGCCCCTAAAGACAACGGTTAGCATCTCCACGGACAAACTCCAGAAATCCAGTTTATTTCAGACAACGGTCACCTTCACCAGGATACGGAGCAAATCAAAGTGCAACCCCAACAATAGAGTATTAAAACAGCAAAGGGTCGGGCCAGTAGGCCAACGCACGATTCCAAAGTCTATTGGCCATGAAACATCACCTCACCACAAAATCGATCAGATGCCAACGTCCTCGTCAGATATTGTCATCAGACGAACCATGTGAAAGAGTTTAGCAGTAAGAGATACTATACATGACCAGAATGTGAGCATGATTGTTGACACTGCTGCAATGATAACATTAGTAAATGAGAAATTAATTCCGGCAAAAAATTTGAGATTTGGAGAACGTAGCGCTACGTGGTGTTGGTTAACAGCTTGTTATTGGGAAGATTATAAAGAACGACTCTCGACATTAATAGAGTACACATACAATGGGATGTGTGCAAAGAGCCATTAACAGACGATGTTATACTTAGGGTAGATATTTTGGACACACTGAGCGAAGTGATAAACCTGAGTACTCCCACAATTACCATCAACAATTCAAAAAACAACAATATTAAAGTCTAAATAATATAAATATTCATTATTCACACATATTCTAGATTTTCAAAATCGTTTGAGACACGTATGCAACGCCCATGTATTTTCCGTTCACATAATGTTTGACGGTTTTCCTTTTTTATTTATAACGTCCTACAAACATTGCTCAGACTAGACAGCATGAAAGACTAATTTTAAAACACTTTTATAAGTCAGCGTATAGGTTTATTCCTTGAATGCCAACATCCTTTGATCAACCGACAATTTACCTATAAATAATGTTGGCTTTCGAGGAATAGGTGCAAAAAGTTATCACAACACGAGAGCATGCTTATCAAAAATGGACATTTAGAGGTATAGGGGGAGGGTTGAGATCTCACAAACATGTTTAACCCCGCCGCATTTTTGCGCCTGTCCCAAGTCAGGAGCCTCTGGCCTTTCTTAGTCTTGTATTATTTTATTTTAGTTTCTTGTGTACAATTTGGAAATTAGTATCGTTCATTATCACTGAACTAGTATATATTTGTTTAGGAGCCAGCTGAAGGACGCCTCCGGTGCGGGAATTTCTCGCTACACTGAAGACCTGTTGGTGACCTTTTGCTGTTTTTTTATTTGGTCGGGTTGTTGTCTCTTTGACACATTCCCCATTTCCATTCTCAATTTTATTTAATTCGAATTGAATATTGTATACTACAATTGATAATGTGCTGCATAAGAATATTGTTCTTCAAATTGAAAATGTTTTATTTAATAAATATATTGTAGAATGGCAAACGAAAATTTTGTCACAGAGTAATGGTAACAAGCTTCGTACTTATAAGCTATATAAGTCACAATATTGTACAGAGTTATATTTAAAACAAAAAATGTCTATTAAATTTAGAAGTGCTTATGCAAAATTTAGATGTGGCGTTGCGCCACTTAAAATAGAAACAGGACGATATGAGAAAAAGCCAATAAATGAAAGATGTTGTTTTATGTGTAATAACGAAATTGAAGATGAGAAACATGTAATTACGTTATGTCCTTTATATGCAGACCTTCGAAATATATTGTATAATGAAGCAGTGAAACATAACGATCAATTTTATAACTGGTCTTTTGACGAAAAATTTATATTTTTATTCAGTAATGAAGAACTATGTCAGGTAGTTGCTAAAACCTGCTTTAATATTTTATGTAGAAGAACAAATTTTTTATTTGTATATAGCTAATGATGTATTTTAAATCTTAGATATATATAGTTTTAAAATTGTGTGAAATATTGTATATAATTAATCCTTTAATATTAGTCTCTCATAATTCTTAATAGAATGGCACTTGTATATGTTTTAGTACATGTATTTGAAGCTAATAATATTTTACTGTTAGTTTTAATATACAATATGTTTTATATATGTTATCCAATATTTCATGTTATACGCAATGTTTTATATGTATATTGGAATGTATAATGTTATTCAAGTGGTGAGACTTTAATAAACTATTGAATCTGCGAATCGAATTCGCTAATCGCGTACATACACGCTTCTTTTTTTTTCGAATTAAATGTCCGTGTGAACGAGGCATAATTAAACAGATAGTTAAAATCTAATTCATGTTTGTTACGTTGTTGAATTTTTTTTCTGATGATACTACTTGAACGAATATGGATTCTCTTAAAATGAAACGTTGAAAAGTGTTGCATCACATGTGCATATTGTGAGAAATTCCAGTTTACACAAATGTGAAGCCTCTTTGGACTTTGAAGGTTTTTTTCAATATTTCTATAGTTGTGTGTGCTGTAACATCCTACCATATTACTTGATTAAATTTCTTGAAACTTTGTATCACGTGTTAGAATACTATTGATGTATTATGTTCAGTTTGTAATATTACTACACACTTTTTTGCAAGTGATTCATAAAATGATACTGGTAAGGGGTTTATCGTGTTCGCAAATCATCGGTGTTCTTATAAAACAAAGTAATGTAGTTTGATTGGAATTGAGACAAATTTCCACAAGAGACCAAATGACACAGAAATTCACAAGTATAGGCCACCGTACAGTCTTCAACTATGAGCAAAGCCCATACCACATAGTGGAACTAACTATACACATCAGATGAAACCGGTTTAACTTATCAGATGTAAATAAATAGAAATACTACACAGAATAGACGTGGTCAGGTTCTTTTATATCCAAACAAACAAAAAACACTTGTAAAGTACATCCTCTGAGAAAACTTGCAGTTACTGGCAGCTAGTTCAAAGCCACAAACAACTAAAAAAATCAATCCGCTATAGACTAAATTCTTGTTACCCTATTTTATGGTTAATTGTTTAATTAAAATATTCATATAATTCATGTATATATACGTAACAAATAAATATTTATAATAATATGGAACAAAATAAATCTCTAATATCCTCTTTTAGTTTGAAATAATTATATTTAACTAAATATAAATGTTATATTTATATATATGTCTTATGTTAATAAAACTTGTTCATTCCCAAATTTATTTATTTTTTAATAAATAGTAACAAAAATCATTTTCTTTCTATCTTTATATTCATAATTATTTAACCCTTAAATTTTGCTACTTTTCTTATCAAAATGGGATAAAATGTTACAATTTCATCAAGTTCACTAATTATTTTTTAAAGTTAAATACTTATAAAAACAGAAATATTTTTGTTGGCATTCAAGGAATAGGTAACATATAAAATGTTGGCATTCGAGGAAGACACCAGCGTAAACACGGTGTTTTTTTTAACAAATCGATAATTTCGTTGCCCAGGGATATGAATTTGACATTAAAAGTCCCTCAAACCTTTACAATACCCGGCCGTGTCATTTCCGTTTTAATAGATCGAGAACACGACCTTTTAGGCATATGCATGAATTACCATACGTATGTCCGAGCATTTGTTATAATGTATTAACGTGTGACGTAATTTATTTTGAACTCTTTTTTTGGGGCGCTTTTTTTACCAATCCACTTAACAAGAAACAATGCATGATGGGCTACAACATGTTTACAATCAAACGAAAACAAGTGTTATTTACTGAAATACAACACATTTATTCATGCTTTGCGGTATTATCAATTTCGCTTAGATTTTTTTTTTGTATCCATATTTATATCTTGTGATATGAAGTATTCTTTCAATGCTCAGATTAACGAAGAATTATTTCTATGCAAAGAACAGAGTATTAAAAATAACCAAATAACCCGATATAAAGTCATTTCTGTATGATTGCTGATGACACAGAGATTTCGGGTATTCGTCCGCAAGACAGCAACGTAACGACAGTTTTAACACAAAGCCAATTATCTTTAAGACAAACTTACTAGTGTAAAGCTAACAGTCGGTGCTAACTTTCATAAAGACAGTTAAAAAAATTAGGGATCCTTGAATTTTGTGCTCGTAAACACAGGAAAGATTAAGAGGGGTTCAAATTTATATTGGGGTCACTAAATTTTCATCGCTTTTCACAAAATTGATTTTATGATATTGTACCCTTTTTTATGATGTAAAAATAATTTAAATCGATAATTTATTTCTCTATAGGAAACAACAACGTATAATGATCAAGCGGGACAATTTAAAGCCGATTATACGTTATGTTTTCTTCTCATTATTGAAGGCATTGCGGTTGCCTATCATTACTTACATCCATGCACTTCATTTGAAACTTTAAAAAAAATTATTCACACAGAAATCACAGCTTATATTAGTGTGGGTGTAAGGGCAGGAAAGTTATATAAAATACAAAACTATTAAACCGTTGTTTTCCCCGTTTGAATGGTTTTACACTAGTAATCATGGGGCCCTTTATAGCTTGTTGTTCGTTGCTAGCCAAGGCTCCGTGTTGAAGGCTGTACATAAGCCTACCATGGTTTACTTTCATTAATTTTAATTTGGATGGAGAATTGTCTCATTGGCACTCACATCACATCTTCCTATATCTATTTTCTATACACCTTAAGGGCGTTCGCCTGAATGTGTGCGTCTTTCTTACGCCAAAATAATGCAGAACGACAAATTGAATTATTAAGGACAGGGATTGATTGAATGATTGATTGATTGTTTGTTGCTTAACGTCCAGTGGCAAATATTTCATGCATATTCAGGACGAGAACAAGTTCACAATATATACACTAGGTATTTTGATACGATAGAGGCCATCTGGGATGATGGTCAGGGAAATTTGGACTGCCACTGGAAAATGAGGATACCTTGTATAGGGACAGAAATTTTGTCTTGCAACAGGCCACCTACGGACCCCTCAAAAGAGTTGTTGCAAGGATTCTTAACGTGCAAAGAGCAAAGAGCGTTGCAGTCTCTTTACACGAGGCATCAGATTTCACGTCCCCCTTCTGACCGGACGTGACTGCGAACTTGATACATCCCGCACAGCCAAATGGACGCCCCATTTCGGCAAGCGTTTTACTGCCGGTCGGGAGAAGACTGGCTAAGTGACCATATTTCTATACCCCATTCACCCTAAAGGACAGGGGGTTTCAATACTAACGGATTCCCTGTTAAGAAAATGTAGGTGATCTTTCAGCAATTTGATAATATGCTATTGAAATGCATATCCAATTTATTTATCGACAACTTTATGTCAAAAAAGGTAAATCATTTTGACAGAAAACAAAGACACTTTTCCTTGCATAATTTAATCTTAAATATTTAAAAATTGTTATAATAAATGGGTATTTTTTTTAACATTTTGATCACAGCCAAATTTTGTACGGTGTGTAGAAATACCGCAAAGGACTTCTTAGTGCACTGAAGGACTATACAAATCATTGGTGCATTAAGAACAAAGTTTTTGCACTAAGGACATTAAAACGATGTCATTAGACCACAAACATGGATATGAGAAGATATAAGTATATAACTCATAAATATAAATTTGGGTATCAATATATATCATAATTTTGAAATTGACTTTCTTTTTTATCAGCGCATGCCATGTGACCGAAGGCTTATTGCAAATTCCCAAACATCAATGTTCAGTCAACCTTATCCAATAAACAATTGTCATTTGATCGTTACTAATTGATAAGTTTATGATAGTTGTAGAATAAACTTAATGATTTAGCGTAGTTTATTTTCAACTTGATGAAAGAATAATTTTATTTTATGTTCATCTTAACACCACAAGAGTTTACATTTGTACATACTTTCATAAGAGATTGATAGACATTAAGATGGGAAAATGTGGCATTCGTGGGGATCTTAAAAACCCGATTACATCATTATTATATTGTGTGGGAACGGAACTGTACGGTTTCTACATTTTCGACATTCGAAAATATAACAAGTTGCAACATGGAAAGTTTTCCAATAGTGAATCAAATGATACAATATAACGTTTCTTCTAGACATTCAAAACATTCTATATGTATATATGAACCAATCAAATAATAAACGACGTATGCATACAAACGTTTTTCGTCGAATGGAGGAGCTTTTAATATATCGATCAGAACTGTCACACAACAGCGATAAAAATGTCAATAATCATTGAAATACACATCGTTGAGTCCAGAAATTTTAAAAGTACTATTTCTAGATCTGATGTATGGTCTTACCTGTCTGAAAGTTTGAAAGCCATTGCACCAGTAGAGATTCACAAATTATATTTTTTTCAATATCGGATAAATTAATTGACTGTACAATCGCTTACGAGTTTACTGTACTATCACTTGGGCCTTTCCTGTACAATCGCTTGTCCAACTTATCAAAGCTTATATTCAATAATGATGTGATATAATTTGCAATTATACAACTATCCATCAAATTAATTGGATGTACACATGTAAGCTATATTAGGCGACCATACCTTATAATCGGCTATATATATATATATAAAAGGTCCCAACATAAACAAGTTTTGAACAATTAAATTCGAAAACTAACGGCATTATCTAGAAAAAACAACAATTTACAAAAACCAAAAATAAAATAATATGCCAGACATGAACCAACGGCAACCACTGAACTACAAGCCACTGACTTGGGATTTTCACAGAAAGAAGATGACGTGATAAGCATGCATGTGTGTGTACGCTCAACCTCCTAAACTGAAGTGGATGTAAGCAATTATAGGCAACAATCAGGCCTTCAAAAACGAGAAAACCCCTTCCATATAGTCGACCGATCACTAAAAGGCCCCGACTGGAAAATGTGATTTTTTTTTAAACTCTAACCAGAGTGCATGTTTATCAGCTTACAGAACTTGAAAACCAAAAAAATCAGTTATAAATAAAAATACGGATAAACATTTTTTTTAAGCTATCTTAATCATAAACAAGCTTCTGTCCTAGTTTATTAGAAATCCAGGATAGTTAAGAAAGTAATTTAAGTTTCAAACACTTTACCCACAGAGTAATTTTTTGTGGTTTGTAGATAGCTATTGCAACAAAAGTCGGAAGGCTCAACAAAAATGTAATAAACTATTATACTTTGCGAAATATGTGTATCTTCTATTATATCAGTATGTGTTGGTTAAAATAAAATCTCTATACATTTTTTACTATTTCAAAATATCTTTATAAAACATTTCAACAGAACTTAAAAAAGTGAACTTACGGAACAAGCAAACGAACTTAAAAGAAACAAAAATAAGAAGAAAATACACTCTTACATAGAAGTAAAAACTATAACAGTCAGAAAAGCAAAATAGATATGACAGTAATAACTATACCATAAAAAAACCAAGAACAACATGAAATAACATAATATATACATTCTTTATAAGTATACTAGTGTATTCAAAACGGGTCAAGGTTGAATGAACATGAATTTCTATATATTACTGTCAACTGAGTGTGGCGCGTGTCGATAATTATATAATATAAAATAACTTTCTAAATGTGATTATAAAATTGTTTATTTTTAAAACGTTGACTTATATATGCAATGCCTTTTGTGTCAATTGTATCATTCCATCAGGTCCTTTAGTGCAATTTTTTGTTCTAAGTGCACTAAGGGGGACTTTTGCGGTATTTTAACGGACACCCCAAAAAAGAATTAAAGGACAAAATGTTATTATGTGGATTTTTTTTCGGAAAATATTTCATTTGTCAAATATTTGAGAACAAATCTATTCTTTTTCAATTCAATACATTTTAGGTAAACACTTAGAGTTACACATACACGACCCTACATTTTTGATAGAAAAAAATGCATTTTCAATATCGTATAATCTTTTTAACTATATTAAATTTGCGGTTTTGTAAAATGTGCATGTAGTTTGAACAACGTCGTCAATAGTGTTTGAAAGAAGCTATAAAACATGATTTAAAACCTTATACACCACATACGGAGGTACATGTATGATACCATTACGAGTGAACGTATGATATAAATGTGAAATAGCCATTGTAATTGCCACGTTATTTTATGGATCGTTCATTTTATAACCTTTAGATTATTAACAAGTGCCATCGAACTTAATCTTTATAGACCGTATATTCAACGCATACATACGCTAATTTTACAGTTTAGAGGTAGAAGACGAAGAAGAATTATTTATAATAGTGCAATCTGAACAAGCAAATAAATAAATACATATTTATATTTATATTAAACAAGTTTTTTATTCAAATGAAAGATAGGATAAGCGCATTTACAAACAAATGTACATATACTCAATGCTACACTTAAATTTAGGTCATACATATGTATTGTTTAAATCTATGAGGATCTTGACGGGGTCCTTCATTTCTGTTTTTATTATAGTTTTATCGGTTTATTCCCGATTGTCCCACTTTTTAAAATTTTAGAGTTCTGATTGTCCCACATGAAAAGTTCTGATTGTCCCACATTATTTTATGTAGTAAAATGTTCTTAGATAAACAAGGTAACTGTTGTTTGTTTTGCTAAATAAACAAGAATTAATTATTGCACATTTAATATTAATTTTATAAAAAAATGTTTTTTAAATCATTAGATTGATACACTTTTGATTAAAAAAATATAATATTTCTGATTTATGAAATAGATCTTTTAAGGTCTTGAATTAAACTTTTTTTCTGAACCTGATTTTTGGGTTTATATATGAATCTAGAAAAATAATTGGTGACGAAAATCATATGGTGGTGCACTTATTTTTGCTACAGCCATTTGAAAGTACCCAATTCTGATAATTTTGTCAGTTTTCATCAAATGTTATCCATTTTTGGGCTATTATCATGAACAAAATCACAGTTTCACAATTAAACTTTATTTTTTTTATACTTTCAATAAAGATAGGTTGGACCAATCTGAATAGATCTAACTTAAAAAAAAAAACCTTGAAGTAGGTGTTAATATAAGAAAGTTTTATAAAATTTTATTGCTTTTTTGTGTCAAATTGACCATTCTATTGACTATTCTGAATCACTATTGACCATTCTGTCAATTTGTCAATTTGTCAATTTTGGAATTTTCTCTTTTTTTAGAACACAAATCTTATTATTTCAACTTCTTTGTTATAATTGATTGAAAAAATACATATTTGAAAAATTTGAAAGATTTTTCTTTTATATGGGATGCACATGCTTCTGGTAAAAATCATTTCTTGTACCCCCATCCATTTTCTCTAAATTTGCTGCTGTCTAGAACTTTTCCAGATCAGCCTTTCAAAGAATCACTATTAAAGGTTGCTTTTACAATTTTCCCATTGTGTTTGCAGTCAACAGGACTCTTCACCAATTATAAAGAAGAGCAAGACTTCCATAAGAAATAAGAAGATGTGGTATGATTGTCAATGAGACAACTCTCCCAAAGAGACCAAATGACACAGAAATTAACAACTATAGGTCACCATACGGCCTTCAACAATGAGCAAATCCCATACCACATAGCTACAAAAGGCCCCAAAATGACTAATGTAAAACGAGAAAACTAATGGCATAATTCATGTACAAAATAATGAACGAAAAACAAATATGTTACACGGCAACAAACGACAACCACTGACTTACAGGCTCCTGGCTTGGGACATAACCACAACAAAGACACTAAGTACAGATCTGAGAGTACTCACAGTACTGACTGCTAGTTCAAAGCCAATAAAAATATGCATCTTAGACTAAAAAAAAATGTTTTTTTAAAAGACTTCATATTATATCATATGATACTTCAATTGTACCTACTATGAGCAAAATAAAATATGTAAATATTATTATTTGTTCTTATTTTGTTCATATTTTATAAGTTACATTGATTAGTAACCTTTGATTAACTGCAACACGCTATAAAAACAAATTAATCATTATAAAAACAGTTCCCAATTGTCCCACATTTAAACTTCCCAATTGTCCCACAAACATATTCCCGATTGTCCCACAAGATTTCATTACCTTTTCACCTGTAATTTCAAAAAGTGGGACAATCGGGAAGACACCGTTTTATCACTCTCACTTCACGGCCTAAGAGCAGTTTCAGAAGCTTAGTTCAAACGGAGACACGGTTCCTTGATGCGGCCTAAAGAGGATAACGAAATTAACTATATAAATGATCTTACATATAAAATATTTGTATTTTGCGTTATTGATCGTTCCTGATGAAGTAAAATCCAGAAACGTGAATTGGAAGTATGAAATTTATAAGATAAGATAAGATAAGATAATTTTATTAACCAATCAAGGTGCCCAAAATTTGAGCTATACAATCAAATGAATGAATTCCCCTTTTTTTTTTTTAAATAATATCAACGAATGATTTTATGTTTCATAATTAAAAATAATAGACTTTTTTTATTTTAGCATTTATAATACAATGTATCTTCCACATAAAAGGGCGTAACTCCTAATATCATTCTGACACACTAAACGGATCTTGACCCGATCTGAAACTTTTAAACGTTACTTTTTATGATTTGTCTAGGTTTGTCCAAAACAGTCTTAACAGACTGGATTTAACGCTAGAGCATATCAAAAGGCGTAAGAGAATGCCGACTAATAGCCAGTCAAGATCGTTTAACTAAACCTACCCGTTGTTATCGCAAACTAAAATTTATCTCATATATACAGGATACATGTTCATTTATTACAAGAATTTTTGTACGTCAAGGTGTATGATAGCACGATAATATACGAATCGTAACAACGCTTCAATATGCTCGTCTACTATATGCTCTTCCACAATTTACGCCTGTTTTGCTCCAGCGACCGGTATTACAGTTTAACATAGTTTAAAAGCTCATTGATCTGTTACTTTATTTACAATTTTGAGCAAGACTTAACTGTTTATTATTAAAATTCAACAAATGTCAACATTATCTTCATCAATTTTATTATTTAACAAAACATTGTTTTTCATTACAAGCAATTTCATATATTAATATACAGCTAGTGAATATTTGTTGTCTACCGAAAATATAAGATTTAAATTAGTATGAAATTCAAAACAGTGTAGCTGTGGCCATTGATTGACCCATCAAAATCATCCATTGACTGGGACAATTTACGTGAACGTTTGTCTGTAACAACCACTGTTCATGACGTACCTACGATAGACATTTAAACTGTGGGGTCAACAAAGGTTTCTTAACGCCTTTAATTATAAAATAATTCGAAAAATTAATCAGGAATAACCTTTGTGTTTTGATTTATATAATTGATATAAATCAAAATATCGTGTTATTTCTGATTAATTTTTCGAATTACTTTATTTAGGTGTTGAGAACCTTTGGTGACCCCATAGTTTAAGTGTCTTTAAAAAGTACATAGTGAGCATTGGTCGTTACATACAAACGTTCACCTAAATTGTCCCAGTCAATGAATGTATTTAATGTGTCAATCAATGGCCACAGCTACACTGTTTTGAATTTCATACTATATACGCAATCAATAATTTCTGTGATGTTACTTTTATTTCCGTTACATATCTAATTTACGAGTACAATATAGTAAAACAGAAAAATAGAAACGATAAATATTCAGGAATACCTAAAGTTTCGTAAGCAATTGCAAGGTATCACACGTTACTTAGATTCCACGAGTTTTCATAGCAATTAGCAATTTTTAAAACGAATATGTGAGATAAAGATCTACTGCATTTTGGCAAATTCAAATTATGTTATACTACTATTTTATTTTCAACAGATTCACATTTCTTAAACCGTGCATCAATATTTTAATGTGTTTATCTAAATTTCTTTTATTCATTTGTTAAAAATTGTGAAGCATGCGACTTAACTGAGAATACACGCTATAACTAAATTCGATTAAATTTGATGAAAAAAAAGATAAATAAATGAAGTTTGTCTTGCTTGAGTGATTTACCTGTACAAAGCTCGGGTCTCAACGATGTTTAAAACGAATTGATGCCAGTTTGAAATAGTTTAACGGGGGCGTGGCCTAATAGTTTGACGTACATTACCAGCAACTTGATTTCAATTGATTCACCGCAAAGAAATCTATTTGACTGGCGTTAAAATGAATTGAAATGAATTGAAATGAATTAAAAATATTTTTTAATTTTTGTCAATCTTTATCAAATAACAATTAATCTCATTTAAATAGCGTTAACACGTTTTTGTCCGTTCAAGCTAAATTCGGGTTACTAGTGCAATAAAGTGATAAATGCGGCATTTGTTAACAATGAAAACGAGATTTCAACTTAGCAAGTTTGCATAAAACGAACCATCACAGTTCCGCCAAACTCAAAAATGACTGTTACCATTAAAACTAATAAAAATGCTGACCAGGAGTGCATTCTAGGACCATGCTCGCTGAATAGTTGCGAATTTGTTTCGCACGTAGTTGGAAAAGGAAATAGTTGCCCCTAACCGTTTTAAGTGAAGGCAATCGTCTAATCCCCCTGAAGAAAGGTACACCTATTGATTACATAGAATAATTTGACGATGCAGTGGGTATGGCAGATGAAAACTCGATAAATGACCCAAGACGTGGCATTGAAGAGACACGAGACAGGTGCACTCGGCACTGCCTCAAAGTTCAGATGAGTTACCTACTATTCCAACACATTTAACCGACATATACTAACTTTCAATCGACTCGTTTAAACCTATTTCATTCCAACCATTCAAACTGAAAGCGTTTAAAGAGCAATTACAATAACATGTAACATATTGATTAACATTTTGAATTTCTCTTTTTGTTTTTGTATATGCAGCCATATTTGAAAATGTTTGTGTTATAGAAACTAACCAAATAATTTTTTTCTATATTTTAAAATTAATTGATAACAAATTTAAAAACATGAAGTCCATTTTTAAAGAATCATTACTTTAATTTCCGAAATTATATAGAATACTTATAGGACAATCTTGATATTTATACCGTTTTTCCGCCATCTTGAAAATGGCAGCCATATTGGATTTTTCAGAGTGGGTCCATAGCTGAAATCAAAGGGTATATAATCAAGAACTACTATGCAAAGTTTCATGCTTTCCTCATCAAGTGAGCAATTCTGCTCTATATCTGCACCAATCGGCCGGACTAAATTGACTTCTCGTTCCAATGTTTCGATACTTAAACAAAACATACCTGCGTATGGAATTTATAATTCAAGACGCTAGTTACTATAGAGCTTTGTCATTGCAAATTTTATTTGGACAGTGCCAATCAGGGGTTAGGAGTTCAATGACTTAGCTATAGGTTATCACTCATTTAATTATATGATAGTCCTCACGAACTGATAGACCAATATAATTGCCCGTGTTTTAAAAAAACGAGATACGTTGTCCCTTAAACGTGGAGTCTGGATTTTCCAGTTTTCGAAGAAAAAAAACCTCTTGGTTTCTTACCAGAAGCTGGAATTGCTTAGTAATGGATTTTAATGTGGTCCGTGTTGATCAAGTATCGTTGGTGTTATATGTTACACTGTCATTGCTATATTTTATTTTATTATTTTGTCAACGGGTCAGAAATTGTTACTGTTTTTTCCTTGACAAAGCTTTGTCGGATTTATAATCTTTTTTTTTCTTTCGTACTTATAATTCTTTCAAATTTAGTCTATGACAATATATAAGGGAGTTATTTCCCCCAAGAAGAATAGTAAAACCCCGTCGCAAGTTTTGTGCGCCTGAACCAAGTCCTGAAAATGTAAGTCTTCACACGGTTGATATGTTAGTTAATGATTTCACATTTTGACTGTATGTTCGCTTTTATATTTGACTCCTTTTTAGTCGATCAGAGATCGCTGTTTTTTTTTTATTTTGTTTCTCCTCTTTTTTGTACCGTAAAAATAATCCTTTTCTTTATTCTAAATTAAAAAAATAAATCCAATAGTAATTTTTGAGATGACCCTCACAAATTACCTGTCGTAGTCGTGTTCAACTGTAGGTTCAGACAATTGTTGAAAAAGGTCTAATATTAGGATTACAATTACACTTACGGGTAGCATTTAAATCTTGGGCTTTATCAAAGTGAAAAAATAAACCGTCAATCAAAAACAATGTAATGATAGTGATGTTTTCTATAATTAAACAATATTTTTTTCCCCAATATATCTGCAGCAATGTGTTAACATTAATTATTGTATACGGTGTTATCCAAGGTTGAAAATGCTGCAATTGTATGAAGTATGATAGAAAGAGCTACTATTAGTTGAGAAATAAATTTAACATGAGACACAAAATATCGCAGTTGATAAATTGGGAAAATTACTGGAAAAAAGTCAGCAATACTTTGTGTAAGCTTAAAAAAGGTGCAATCAACCATGAAGCATGTTAACATGTTTATGTTAAGCCATACTTTCTCTCTTTTAATTTGTTTTAACACGTTTAAAGAGTATGAGGAAATGCAGCGGCAGGGTGTTTTGAGCAATTTATTCTTCATGAAATTTCACTTGCCGTTCGGTATAATTTTGAAATCTTTTATTTTTCCTAAATAGGACAAATACTTTTGTCTACGTTTTAAGTTTCAATAAAAAAAAAATAATCACAACTATTCGAGAAAAAAAACCCAAAATAACAGTTACCGACTATTTTTTCTGTGTCGGAAATATATTTTAGACTGTTCGCCAGACTCAGTTGAAATGTAAAATAGCTGTACTCTAAAAGTTAAAACTTTGCTATCTCTGTTTTCAACAGCAACAAACACAAAATGACAAACGAGTTCCAAGTTGTTTTCTCTCATGCAATTATTATAAAAAGATCTTGGGAAACATTAAGTATGGAAGTTTTTTTTCGCGGTGTCGATAATTATCCTCCAACATAGGTGGAACTGGTATGCTCGAAACATGAGCTAAATTAAACCCCTTTTCCGAGACTCGTACTATTTTCATGGAATTGTAATATAGAGTGCATTGACGACGCAAGGGTCGATCCAGCCATTTTCCACTGACGAAGCGGGGGTCGATCCAGCCATTTTCCAAAGAGGATTCCAAACCAAGATAAAAGGGGAGGCGGGGTCCGACCGAATGTCCCTAATCAAAAGCATTGATCGTCAAGAAAACCACATGAACAGCCCATGATCTCTCACTGCGAAGTTGTTCTTTTCAAAACAAAGTTTATAAAAAGGAAGATTGTTATTGCTTGATTACATAATGTGTCTTTGATAAATTAAACTACCCATCTCAACAACTATATATATTTGCTTTAAAGTTTCTATATGAAACTAACGCCTAAGCACACGAAAGAACATTTCAGATAAATTGTTACATTTACAAATGAATTTCAAAGGACAAAACTATTGGAAAACGATAAAACGCCCGATAACGAACAAAAATAATACATTGTAATTTGCATGATTATTTCATTAAAAGAGAAATTATGACTTCATCTTTTCATGACAAAGAATTCGGTTTATACATCTCTTTGACACACAAATCACATTCTTTAAACTCAGAAATAAATCATAAAATCTGTTCAAATCATTTTAGATTGGAAACGATAAGAAATCATACAGTTATTTATGTCTGACGTGCCGTGACGATTTTGACACAGGATGTGTTTTGCAGTGTTGTGTTTATTTTTGCTTACATGTGTATTTATATATTTACTCTATCCAGAAAGTGATTATTAGTACGTCATTATAGTTTAAAATACTGTATGCACTGTGATCTAGAAACAAATCATTTTTGTTGGCCTTGTTTTTAGATTATCAATAAAGTACAATAATGTGTGTTGTGTGTTGTTTGGTGTTTTTTGTTGTTGTTTGTTTTGCTTCTTTTTCAGTTTTATTTGTATGTTTATTTGAACTTACCGGTCAGTTTTGTTGTGTATTTTTTTTATCTATATTTACATAGCTTAGTACTTGTTAGCTTTACCAACTATTTCTGTTGTTTTGCTTACCCAATATGACTGACATTCAAATAGCTGTACTGCAAATAAATGATTTCTCCTGTTGAAACATATAACACCCACATTTTGGTCTGTGCTAATTTTCGAATATGACAATACTTTACAAATATTTCCTTTGGACAAAACTTTTCAAATATTTCCTTTGGCTTTTATATTCTTACATTTGATTCAAGTCAACGGTAACGAATTGAAAACTGTGCTTCGAAAAAAAAAACATAAACCAAGGAAATAAAAAGTTTTCCATGACATTCTGGTATCGAAACGAACGATTCAACAAACTGTGTCAATTAATGACATCATTATTCCCAATTGTAGTAATAATTTATGTATTTGACGCTAAAAGATAACATCGGGAATCTTTTATTTGAAATTATCAACAACTGAATGGTGATTTAGATACACATATAGTTGAGATCAGTTATGACTTTCTTCAGAACTAAGTTAAAAACTGGTCCCTCCTAGATCTATTCCAACGTAGAACTATTCCAATTAGTTAAGAGTAAAAGTATCAGGATCATCTCGAAGGTAGAACTTTATTATATGCTAAAGGTATGGAATGCAAACGATAGGCGGAAATAACGATGATAGTCCGTCAGAAAGTGACGATAAATGACCAAACTGTGTTAAGAGATAGCCATATCTATTTCACGTAAAAGACACTCTGGTAGATTTCGAAAAAGAGAAAACCGCTACAAGGCAGCACTCGCAACCACATCTGCTTACCTTTTTGCAGCATATAAGATCATCCCTGGTTTTAAGTGAGTGTCGTTTTCATAAAACTTTAGTTTCTGTGTAAGGTGTTTTAGGCTGTTGTTTTTACTGGTTTTGGTTTGACAATTTTTTTCTATCTTATTAAAGCTCGGTATGAGTCTAGTATGTACAAAACATTGAAGAAATGTTGAAATACGAAGCATTGTATTACATTAAATCCAATGTCAGCATTCACACTCTTTTAACGATTCATTAGTATAGTCTGAAAAAGAAAAACGCCGTAGGAAATTAACTTTTAATACGCTTTTTATAGATTCTTTAACGCAGCTGCATATTACATTTTCAGTTATTGATTTGTCTTGAAAACAGCACCTTATCATTCATTGAATATGTTCTTAAAATTATCATGATAACATCTAATGTAATAGCACTATGGTAAAACTGTGTATTTCTTTATTGTGAGCATGTCTAAAATTTAAAAAAGAGATTGGTAGTTTTTAATTTCAGTACATTCTTGGCATAACACGAACTATTCTTGTTAAGTACAGCTATTTGTAAGAACCAGGCAGATCTAAAAAAAAAAAGTGATTCATCCAATGCAATATACTAATTCTCAGTTTATTTTGTATACATATCTTCACTATAGTATTACTGATATGAATATACAAAAAATGGTCACCAACAAATAGTGATACAAATAAAATAAATGATATTAAATCACCAGTTGTTCCTATTATTCCGTAAATAGCACAGTATTCGAAGATGTTTAATTGTATGAACAAGTAAGAAACACGTATAACTTTACATCAAATTGAAGTTTTATAACCCCTCTGTTTAACATGTAAAAACAAAATTGGGTTTTTATACTAAAAGTGTAGAAAACTGAATTTAAAAATCTGTTAGTTTGCCTGAAATATCTCCCTTTTCCCGTATTATTATGAATCTCTCTATCTTGAACACCATAAAAGGTGTATTGTTTATATTCCTTATCAATAACTATGGCAGCAGACGTTGAGATGAAATGTAGTTGTTCATGCTTAAGTAATGTTATTCAATGTGCCATTTCTAACTTCTCTCCCTCTGAAACTGCTGTAATTTTGATCAAGGAATGTACAAAGGACTTACGAAATTAATAATTTCCTACAAACTTGGAAAATGTACATAATTATTATTGATGAGGAGCATTTTCCATTCTTTGATTAGTTATCAGTCTGGTATATGTTCTATCATATGAGAATATTCTGTGTCCTAATTACAAGTTTTCTCTTGGTATCAAGTTGAGGAGGGATGGCATTTTATTAGGACGTCCTGACCACCTGGTAAATACAAACCAGAATCCAACCAGACTATTACACCTCCTCTTCGGGACCAGAGAAGTTGTGCTTCCAATAGGATCAGGTAATAATCTTATATTTAAATATAAATAAGCATGCTGTTTGATAATCTGGTAATATTTCACCACCCGAGCGACAAAATAGTTTCTACATCGCAGCTGCATATACCATTTTCAGTTAACAATTTGTTTTGAACACAACACCTTAGCATTCAATAATTTTTATTTCTTTGATTTATAAATATAAAATATAATGTAATAACAACACGGTAAAACTTTGTATTTCTTTATTGTGAGCATGTCAAAAATTAAAAAAGGTAGTTTTTAATTCAAGTACATTAAAACGCACTATTGTTGTAAAAAAAATCAATAGTTTCATTGGTGGATCCTGCTGGTCCTAGACTTGCTTGGACATTGTTGTAATATTGTATCGGAAAATGTGTTTTTTACTTGTAATCAAACTTTTATCCATTTGGAATTGATGCTTGTTGATGAAATTACTAGTTATGCTTAAAGCATGTTGGTATAAGATTAGCAGCAAAAGTTACTAGCATATTCCACATAGTTTTCAAATTAAAGACAAAGCTACTTTTGTTTTACATTGGTTTTAAAAATTCAGAATATTAACTGACGAGGGGAGTTTTCATCATTTTTAACTGGCGATACAGCCCTCGCATGGTCGACTCGCCACCGGAAGCCATTGTTGAGCATTTAATATTTTTTGTTGCAGGTGGCCAGGAACAGCTTGAAGGCGCCATACAAAGCTGCGAAGTTATATGAAAATGTAAAGATTGTTCCGAGAAGAATTTTTAAATCAGTTTTAATTCAAAGTGTATCTGAAAAGTCAATGATATATTGATATTAAAATGCTAAAGGAATGTAGGATTTCCTTACATAAATGATAAGATACAAAACTATAATAAATGATAGGTAACATTTGAATATTACATACACCGTCAAGTGTAACATAAATAAAAAAGTTAATATTTTTTGCGAGTCATACATGTTCTTTAAAATCAAACAACCAAAAATATATATGAATATTGTGTTTTAGTCAAATTAGCATGTACAGTGTATGATAATTTAGGGTCAATAAATAAGTATAACCTCTGAGTTTGCCTTGATACGATATTGTTTAACATTTAATTCATTTCTGAAAAGTGAATGTTGTACATATTGACATATTTCTTTTATTTACGGAAGTTTTGATGGACACGAAAGGTCATGACATAAAAGTGAATAGATTTATATTGAAAACCATTAGTTTGTGTTTTGTTACCTTGCGCAAAATACTAAGTTTAAACACGATTGATTTGATGCTCAAAAAGATGTGTGTTACAGTATTTTGTTTAGTTTTTCCTATCCTTAGGTTTTCTGAATTTACATTATTTTAAGTTCGTTTACTTTGTATTTCAATTGGCTTTCCAACTGGAGCAGCACAAAGTACCCTTATTTAGACGAAACGTGATTACCATTTTATACATTTGGTTTATTTGTTTAGTTTTTACAACCATGGGTCTAATGCCATTTTGGTGGAAGTTTCGTTTTTGTAACTATCACCCGCTCAGCAGGAATATTTCTGCTGGCGTGAAACATCATTGTTACGTTCATTTTCTTGAAAAGATTCATCAGTGGCGTTTGAATAGGAAAATAAATAAATGGCTTAGTAATGTACAAAATGTAAGAGCATTGTGGACCCAAAATGCAGGAAACATTTGCCAAATACAGCTCAGCTAATCTAGTTCTTAGGTAAGCAATCCTTTGTATTTCGTGATTTTTTTTACCAGACTTGAATTCTGCTCTAATTTTGAAATTTATCGATGATAATACATGTCAATACAGAAGTGCTGAGTACTAAATCTACAAAATATCATATATCTGGTGAGACGTCTGGTTTCATAAAAACAAACATTTATCAATAATTGTATGACATGTATAAGCAGTTAATAAAGAATGTATTAAATTGATGCACACTTGGAACATGTATCAAATATATAAAGAAAAATATGTTTAATTTTCTAATTGACTGTCACGTTGATTCATATTTTAATCATCATACTTACTTTCCAATAGCTTTGTGTAGGATAACCCAATTGTAAAATGATATGTCAACACCGATGCATTAACCTTTTGTCTAATCTAACACAGAGATAAATAAAGCCAAAATTAGTTTACCACTGTTATAAAGTCACAAATGCAACGAAAGCAAATGCCTACGTTAATACAAAAATAAAAAAAGAACAATTTTTCTAATCCAATGTTTAAATGTATATCTATATATAAAAAGCTTATTGAATATATGCCATCTTACAGATCGATTCAAATTAACGAAGCACATTAAAAACGATTCTTAACGGATACTCATACCAATGTATTTTGCTTTATCCGATTGACCAGCGTAGATACAAGTATCTGAGGGAGGGATAAATCCTACTTTGTAAAGGATTACTATGCTTCAAAAAAAATCTTTAAAACTGACATTATCAAGATGCTTGTTTTCTTGATTGACTATATATTTGTTACGTTCGAAGGACGTTTTTTCAATAGGCCGTCGGCATTCCAATGGGGACCAATTGTGCTCTCTTCTTTCCTTATTATTGTAAGACTGACTTCATAAAGGAACTTCTTAGAAAGAAAGATAAAAATTAGGCAATATCCTTTAACTTTAATTTCCGCTATACATATCGTAGATGATGGTCTCTCACTAAATAATTCAAAATTTGGTGATTATGTTGAACGCATCTATCCCGTTGAACTAGAGATAAAGGATACAACAGATACAGTCAAGTCGGCCTCATATCTTGACTTACATCTAGAAATTGACAATGATGGTCGGTTGAAAACAAAACTTAATGACAAATAGATGATTTCAGCTTTACAATGGTGAACTTTCATTTCTAAGTAGCAAAATTTTAGCAGCACCTGCATACGGGGTTAATATCTCTCAATTGATATGATATTCCCGTGCTTGTATTTCCTATCTTGATTTTCTTGATAGAGGGTTGCATCTCACCAGGAGGCTATTATGCCAAGGGTTCTAAATGGTGAAGTTGAAATCATCCCTTTGTAAATTTAACGGACGCCATCACGAGATGGTTGACCGTTATGGAATAACCGTTTTACAGATGATATCTGATATATTCCTTACGTCGTGACTACAATCCCCTTCCCTTTCATAAATGTGACCTACCGAATAAGACTATTTGTCGGATTTGTTATAACATGAGCAACGTACACGACGGGTGCCACATGTGGAGCAGGATCTGCGTACCCGTCCGGAGAAGCTTAGATCACCCCTAGTTTTAGGTTGGGTTTGTGTTGCTTATTCTTTAGATTTCTATGTTGTGTCATGTGTACTATTGTTTGTCTGTTTTTTTTTGTTTTTTTTTTTTCATTTTTAGCCATGGCGTTGTCAGTTTACCTTAGCCGTCTTTGGCACAACTTTTTGGAATTTTGGATCCTCAATGCTCTTCAACTTTGTACTAGTTTGGCTTGATAAATATTTTGATATGAGCGTCACTGATGAGTCTTATGAAGATGAAACGCGCGTCTGGCGTACTCAATTATAATCCTGGTACCTTTGATAACTAATTTCGATTTATGCGTTTTACTCTTCCTTTGGTACATGTATCTTTCGTCCCTCTGTTTTAAGTGTATTTGAATATTTCTTATGAATATAGTTATGTCGATTTACTCGTAACATAGACCCTCACTCCAGGAATCCATTCTGATGTTTTAACATTAGTTTTATAGGTTATTTGTATAAAAGGTGTTGAGAAAATCACTTCACACCCGAAGAACGAACAAAAGGTAAACGGGTAGAATTCCGACGATACACCTTGTTTCCTCTTGTTATATATTGTAATGCTGGGATGATTAGAAATCCTAGTATCAATACTTTTGTGTTAGTGGTAATGATATTTCACATGTTAACATAATGAAATTGATATGTAGAGCATACTAAATTACATGACAATCAAGTGAACAATGACGTTGTCTGTTAGTATACTATTTTTGAAAATGTATCAATGTGGTATATTCAAACTCGTTAGTCTTCAACAAGCTTACAATACCACGGCAAAACACGAAATACGACAACAAAAAAAACACCACACAATTCACATACTACAACATAGAAAATAAATGCTGAATTTTTTAATGGATTCTGTATAGATTATATTTCCGCAGTAATTAAATGAGATGAAGATAAGACTAAAGCCGTGTTCACATTGACCTAACTAGGTGTTGTGTTAGTGTAACTCACACATAAACTAAACATAATTACGTTCCCATTCATAAAACTCAATGTTTACATGTAGTTTAAATCATGTTTTGTCAACATGTAGTCGATAGTTGATGTAGGCCTTGTGTAGGTTAAGTGTAAACAAAACTAGGCATTCAGAACCTTAATTTGTCCATGTATATTTAAAAAAAAAAAACGATTTTTATATAAGTTGATACTAATAACACTGATTAGAAAAGTTCTTTACAGAAATATTTGTCTAAACTTGATATATTTATTTGTTATAAAAACACTTTACACAGCCTTATTAACCCCTTATCAAGACTCATTCATCATCATTGCCGAACACATAATTCATTTGAAAAGGTCTTTCCGAATCGACTGGATGTACACACTGACAGAAATATTTGCCACTGATCTTAACTCAAACAACGATTCACTCATAAATGCATCACTGAAATAGGTTGAGGTTATTCGTTTGTATGTGTATTGTATCTCAGCGCCGTTTAAAATACAATTAGAAATGAAAAAAAATACATTAATTCCCCCCCCCCCCCCTTGCAAAATACTCCTTGGATAAAGAATACCATTTGAAACAAACAGAAAAGATAGAAATGTAGTGATCCTTAACAGCGCAATTTTGTTTTCGTCTGTTATCACGCTGATGCAGCCTACGTTTTTTTATGCGTAATCGAAACATCTTTAAACTACTGACCCCCTAGGGACTTTAATTTCATTTCATTTTTTTTATTGTCCCCTACAAGAATATATATGGTTTAGGGAAGGGGATCTGGACCGCTTAAAAGATAATAGTACCTTTTTAAATTGAACGGGGTGGGGGTGACCCCCAGGAACTTCCATTTAAATTCATGTGATTTGTTTTATTGTCCCCTACAAAAATATATATGGTTTAGGGGTGGGGATCTGGACCGTTTACAAGATAATAGCACATTATGAAATTGAACGGGATGGGGATGACCCCCGGGGACCTGCCTTTAAATGCATTTGATTTGTTTTATTGTCCCAATCAGGAATATATATGGTTTAGGGGTGGGGATCTGGATCGGTTACAAGATATAAGCATATTCTCAAATTGAAGGGGGTGGGAATGAACTCCCAGGGACTCCCCCTATATTTCATGTGATTTGTTTTATTGTCCTATAATCATTTCTGAAGACTGCATGTATCTATCACAGTTTTCAAGTTATATTCATTTGAAAATTTTAGAAAATAAAATCACATAGGGTTCTTTAGTAAACCCCTCCCTTCTTTCTACCCCCCAAAATACCCCTTAATAGACCCAATGCACAAACGAAAGATTGATGGCTCACCTAGACATATTAGTCTACCATTTTATGAAATCCTAAGTCAATCTGACGAGCGGTTTTGGAGAAACGCTGTGGACAAGTTCATTTTTTAAAGTGGCGGAAGAGGAAGAAGAAGAAGAAGAATTAAAAACCAATTGTTCAGAGAACAATTGAAGGTCTTTCCACCAATAAGGATCTATTTTGATATGAAAATATTAAAATTCAGTTGAAAATGTCAGTTCCTATGGCTTAATGATATATAAATATGAATTTTGAGCAAAGGTCAAAATCTAGAACGTCAAATTTACTGATGACCTTGACCTATATTTCAAGGTCATAAACCAGGGACCCCAAATAAAAAGACCCTAGGTCTGTAATATGTATAGTTAATGAGTTATATCACTTTACGTTTAATTCTTAATATAGGATGGGCAAAAACTCCCATTTTATGTCTACACACCCTTTTAACCAAAATATATAAGTTACGACATGTCACAACTAACAATTTAGTAAAAATAATTTGTCGGTATCTTATAAGGTTAATGAAAATTAGTGAAAATAGGCAAAAATCAAAATTTAGAATATGATCTTGACCTTTGACCTTTACCTAATTTTCATTTTTTTGGACCAATGATCTCAAAACAAAAGACCCTAGGTCTCTATCACTTATGGTTTTCCAGTTTAAAATACATTTCAAAATTTCAAATACAAAAGGGGAACTAACTCTCATATGGAGTTTCTATACGGCTTCGGTCAAAATAAAACAGAACATCCTGAGGATGTAACGAGCAATTTGGTAAAATAAATTTGTCGTAATCTTTTATGGTTGCGAAGGAGTAGTGGCCACAAGAAAAACAGTGTTTGGGGAGATAACTCTTACAACGTAAAGTATTTGGTTATGCAGTGGTTAGTTTTAAAAGTGCATAAACTATACGATATCATATTCCAAATATCTAAGCGACATCTTTTGAAACATCAATACTACGCAAGAAAAAAATTAGGCGGAAGAAAAAAAAAAATAATTAAAAACCAATTGTTCAGAGAACAATTGAAGGTCTTTCCACTAGTAAAGATCTATTTTGATATTGAAATATGAAAAATCAGTTTAAAATGTTAGTTCCTATGGCTTTGTGATGTATTAATATGAATTTAAAGCAAAGGTCAAAATATAGAACGTCCTATTAACCTATGACCTTGACCTCAATTTCAAGGTCACAAACCAAAGACCTTAAATCAAAAGACCCTAGGCCTTTAATATGTTTGGTTAATGAGTAATACCACTTTACGCGTAATTGTAAATGTAAGATGGACAAAAAATCCCATTTATTGTATGCGCACCCTTTCAACCAAAATATACAAGTAAGGACATGTCGCAACTAACAATTTATGAAAAATTATTTGTCGATATGTCATACAGTAATTGAAAATAAGTGAAAATAAGCCAAAATCAAAATTTAAAATATGACCTTGACCTTTGACCTTGACCTTATTTTAATTTTTTTGGACCAAGGACCTCAAATCCGAAAACCCTAGGCCTCTATCACTTATGGTTTACCAGTTAAAAATGCAAATCCCTTATACCAAATACATAAGGGAGAATAACTCTCAATGGAGTCTCCATATAGCTTCGGGATAAACAGCCAACCTAATCCTGAAGATGTAACGAGCAATTTGGTAAAATAAATTTGTCATAATGTTTTACGGTTGCGAAGGAGTAGTGGCCACAAGAAAAACAGTGTTTGGGGAGACAACTCTTACAACGTAAAGTATTTGGTTACGCGGTTGTCAGTTTTTGAAGCGTATAAACTATGCGATATCATCTTCCAAAAATCTAAGCGACAACTTATGAAACAACCATACTATGCAAGAAAAAAATTTGGCGTTAGAAAAAAAAAAATAATTAAAAACCAATTGTTCAGAGAACAATTGAAGGTCTTTCCATCAAAACAATGTATTTTGATATGAAAAGTTGTGAAACTAAGTTTAAAATGTCATTTCAATCGTCAAATGATAGCTCCTAGTAAGCTGATTCCAAAAATATATTGTTTCCATACATTTTTTTTAAATAAGGGAGATAATTTGTTACTTCCGGTTTGAAAAATGTTACTTCCGATTATATTTGAATATTTACTTGACACTGATTCCAAAAATATCTGGTTCTATATACTTTTATATTAATAAAGTACAAAAAAATAGCTATTTCCGGTTTACAAAAGGTCACTTCCGGTTGTTTTTTACAAGGTTAAATGGTTTGATACCTTTTTCTAAAAGTTGTATATCTTTATCATGTATACATATAGAATAAAAGCAAAGGTCAAAATCTAGAACGTCAAATTAAGCTATGACCTTGAGATCAATTTCAAGGTCATAAACCAAGGACCTCAAATCAAAAGACCATAGGTCTTTATTATATTTAGTTAATGAGTTATATCACCAAACGCGTATTTTTAAATACAAGAGGGGAGAAAACTCCCTTTTGCAATCAAAATTTACATCTTACGACATGTCGCAACTAACAATTTAGTAAAAATAATTTGTTGATATCTTATACAGTCTTTGGATATAAGTGAAAATAAGCCAAATTCAAATATTAGAATATGACCTTGACCTAATTTTCATTTTTTGGGACCAAGGACCTCAAATCAAAAGATCCTAGGTCTCTATCACTTATGATTTATAAGATAGAAATTCATATCACTTATATCAGATGCATAAGGGGAAATAACTCTCATATGGAGCGGTCATATCGCTTCGGTCAAAATAGGACAAATCATGCGAAGGATATAACGAGCAATTTTGTAAAATAAATTTGTCATAATCTTTTACGGTTGCGAAGGAGATGCGCTAACAAGGAAAACAGTGTTTGGGGAGATAACTCCTACAAAGAAAAGTATTCGTTTACGCAGGGTAAATTTCAAAAGCGCATAAACTGTTCGATATCATATACCAAATATCTAAGCGACATATTGCGAAACAAATGTTTATCGCAAGAACAAAATTAGGCGGAAGAAAAAAAAAAATAATCAGAAGAAAAACAATAGGTCTTTCCACAGAAAAGTGGAAAGACCTAATAATAAAAATAATAAGAACTGACCAAAAACAATAAGTCTCCAAACTTTGTTTGGGGGACTTAAATATGATCTGTACAACTGATTACAAAGTGTTTCTTTGTCGATGATTCGCTGATAAATGAGAAAAAATATACTTACGATGTATAATTAACGAGTAATCGTAAAACTTATAAAAGCCGATCAATTTTTGAAAGAATATGAGAAGAATTTTAACATGAAGTTTCTGCTATTTTCTGCTCTTTGGTAAAATTGTTGTCTCTTTTACACGTTCCCTATATCCATTCTCAATGTTAAGTTTAGTGTGAACAAATCTTTTATCCATAAGTTACGATTATTTGATTCATCTTTTTAACTGTCATACCATGTGTTGTGTAGCATATCTCTAAATTTAAAAGCCACATTTAGTGTTGAAAAATAGTTTTATACTGTTTCAACTGGTATTAGGCATTGGAACCTTACATTTAAGGATTATTGAGGCAGTGATTACATAAGACAAGTATCGTATACAACTCGGATGCCACATGTGGAGCAGGATCTGCTTATCTTTCTTGGGCACCTGAGATCAACCCCATTTTTTGGTGTTCGTGTGTCTTGGTCTTTGATTTTGTATATTGTGTTTTATGTACTTATGTCTGTCTGTTTTTTTTTTTTCATCCGTTGTCAGTGTGTTTCCGATCTGTAAGTCTGACTGCCTCTCTGGTATCTGTCGCTCCTCTTTTATAAGTCAATTTAGAACTGACAATAAAAAAGCTAAAATAGTTATCCACCGTGATTTTGTAATTTTCTGAATTAAAATGGCTGTATAATATGACTTTTATGTATTATTACGGACACATTTCTCCGACCACGTGCCGAAAAATCTATGTATGTACTAGTAAGAGCGTAAACACAGCAATTTCAAATATTTAAGTTATTGGTTTTACCTTGGCGAACCTTATCACGCTACCAGATGAGCATAGGGTAACGATTATTAATACCATAAAAAGATATCTGTATCACAGATGAGTACCCAGAAATTTTCTTGTTTTTCTTCGATGAAGATAGTACATATGTGACTATATAGCTAGTTAACGAATCCATTTGCACTTTCTCGCAATGAGTCATATGAAAGGTACCATCAGTGAATCAAGAACTGCTTACTAGAACCTGCTTTTGGGGTTGTATTGGTTATTTTTTTAATTTGATGTGAAATATCAAATTATTCTTCTCAATTGATGAATTTTTGAATATATCCTATCATATAAGTAGCGTACTTGTGTGAAACGTTACTTCCAATTGCATTTCTAGATATCTGAAATAATCTGGTCGATAAAAGTAAAACATGTGGTTTTGTCTTTAAAAAGGAAACAATACACTATTGCAACAACATTATGAAAGTAATAACTAATTATTCCTATTGGAACAGTTTGCAGATTCAATTGTGCTTTTTATTGTGAATGTGAATTGTTTCAATGAAATTTGAATCCCTCTAACCATAAATAAAAATTGTACAAATGCTACATTTTTGTTGGTATTTCAACTGTATTTTTGAAAAATATCTGACAGTCATCGACCTCTATACTACTGTTTAAAAAATGAAAAATATATCGTAGTCCATACCAACATTCACTGTGTCTAAACCACACCGGCAAAATTTGTTCGGACTCGATGGTATCTAACATCGGCACAATGCCGGAACATCAATAGACAGAAGAAAGATAGATTTCTCCTTTTTTTCTTATTTTTTTTCATGATATCAAAGAATATATATACATATACAACTATTTTCTATTGTGATATGCAATATTTTCTACAACTGTTCTATATTAACGGAGAAATAAGTAAAAATGCATGTCAAAGTGACGAATTGAGTGAACCTTGCCTCGAAATTGTTTAATTTCTCGTCAAATTGTTCACATTGTACGGAAAGAAAGGTACGGGAAGATAGATACTGACCGGAAGAATGCAAATTTAGTTGTTATGAGCATCTCAATACTTGTATTTCTGTGTATGGAACGAAAGAAAGGGGTCATGTCAAATTAAAATAAACCGGTTTCGTCAATGTTGTTTACTACACAATCACCCGGTTTTGTCTATATATATTACCCGTTTTTTGGGTTTTTTTTTTAAACAAACAAGTTAATAAAAAGCACGGATCATAACATGTCTTTCGAGAATTTAAATGTATATTTATTGTAAAGTAAACTTGGCGTGTTAAAATCTATTTTAAACGTGCACGTTTGGACATAGGTAATTATGGTAATACACATGTTTTTTTCCTAATGAAAGGTGTATCCCTTATTTCACTTAACTTCAAACTAATTTTAAATTTGTCAAAGAGGGGAATTTTGTACCATAATTGGCAATAAACAGCTGCGCAATGACCGCATGATACGCCCGTCGTCTTATGAGTAAAGTTGTATGCAATAATCAGAAATAGTTTCTGCGATAGGGCGCACCATGTGAAAACCTCTATTCTTTTTGACAAAAAACTCAATAACTCTAAAATAAAAGTTTGAATCATCACCAAAAAGTATAAAGATCTTAAGATTAATATTAATGAGTAAAATTTAATCAATAATCATAAATAGGTTTTGAGATACATCGCAATAAGTGACCCCCCCCTTAATTTTGTTTTACCAAAAAAAAAAATCAATCACTCTATTAAACCAAAATTTTAAACATCACTAAAAAGTAAACAGAAGTTTAAAAGATTTAAATAACTAAGAAGTATGTAAAGTTTGATGTATTTATAATACTTCGTTTTTGAGATATGGCGTGACATGTTAAAAAACCCACATTCCTGTTTCACTTACATTTCCTGTAACTCAAAAAGATTTAATTTGATTTTCACTAAAAGGTTTACAGATCGTTTGACCATTATAAGAAATAACTATGTTAAATTTTAAGAAATAAGATAAGCTGTCCTCAAGTTCATTGCGACATGTTTATGCTGGACAGGCGGATAGACGGGTTGATAGACGGACGGACGGACCGAACGGCTGATAGATGGAGGAACGGACGGATGAAAGGACGGACGGACGTACAGGTGGACGGACAGACGGACAGACGGATGTATACAATAATACGTGTAAAAACGCAAAGAAATGGGAAAAAAAATCATAATTAAAGGTCAATAAGTTTTATTAGGATGTCGGCCAAGTCGACTTATTTGTATATTTTGTCTTCCTTATCATTTTTGCTGTATAACTTTTATATATATTTGAAAAAAAATGTATAGAACTCGATAAAAAGAACTTGAAATTCGTCACTTATCTCAAAGTGTATACCGAATTAAAATATTGTAAGAAATAAGAAAACAGGGACATCCGCGAAATCGGATTATGTGAGTTGGATTATGTTTATTATAGACAAAAAAGAAATCGTTAGATCTGTGTACCATACTTGTATAAGTTCCAGTCAAACCTTCTAACTTTTGACACATGCAGCTTTATACAAATAGTTCAAAACGCTATGAATTCGAATCACTATGTCTCGCTTGTTTAAAAATTTCAAGGATAATATTTATAATAAACATAATCCAACTCACATAATTCGATTTCCCGGGTGTCCCTGATTTCTCATTTCTTACAATATTTTAATTCGGTATACACTTTATAAGATAAGTGGCGAATCTGGAAAACGTATAGGTTGCACGCCCCCGTCCCCACCTTTGGTTGCTAAAACTATATTGATTCATGTATTTAGCGATTTTGTAAAGCAAAAAATAATCAAAATATTGTTCAACTCGGCGGTATGTAAAAGCTGTTCGAATAACGTCCACTTTGAAATAAACTGAATCCGTCTGTCAGTATGTATTGTCAAAATATATTGACTAACGTCAGTGTACGATCATCATAACACAATGGCGACAGTACAGACCCGTTTTTGTTTAGTAATGTTAACAAAATAATTATTATTGAATTTTGTCGATGACCTGAGACTATTATACTAACTTGTACATAGCAGTATAGTTACAATAAGTGATAAATAAATTTTATTTTAATGCATGGTAGTTGTAATCCTACATTCACTTTCTATGTCGATTATGCATGCATATACATTTTTCTTAATATCAACGTATATCCTTTAGAATTTTTTTTTTTAACGATGATAGAAAAGATTACATACATAGAATGATTAGATGACTTATAAAGGTGCTCATCCTTTTGTGCGAGAAAATCATATATCAATTGTGTGTTTCGATTTTAAAGACCGTAAACTTTAATTTCAAGTTTAAACTTGTTCAACATATTTTCCCATAACTCATATAGAAAACGCATATTTAGAGAGCTTTAACCTCAATCTCCTGTTAAAAAATTTCGGAATGCAAAGTAAAATTAAAATATTTGTGTTCTATAAGAGTAGGAATTCAAGTGTTTGCTTATTATTTATTTGAATCTGAGACTCATATAAATGATAAGCCGTTGTCCGATGAAAGAAGTTGTTTTCCAACGACCCACAAAACTCCTTTTCAACACTGAAGTTAAATAATCAATTATAATGTAATGCGATTATGATTTTTTTTATTTGACTAAACCGGGATATGCATTGTGAAATCTATGACGAAACCGGGTGGTAAACATTGACGAAACCGGCCAGTTCTATTTTGACATGACCCATTTCTTTCGTTCCATACACAGAAATACAAGTATTGAGATGCTCATAATGAATAGTTTTGCAATCTCCGTGTTAGTATCTATCTTCCCGTACCTTTCTTTTCGTACAATGTGAACAATTTAACGAAATATTAAACAATTTCGAGGCAAGGTTCATTCAATTCGTTATTTTGACATGCATTTTTACTTATTTCTCCGTTTCTAACAGTTGTAGAAAATATTGCATATCACAATAGAAAATAGTTGTATATGTATATATATTTTTTGATATCATGGAAAAAATAAGAAAATAAGAAGAAATCTATCTTTCTTCTGTCTATTGATGTTCCGTCATTGTGCCCGATGTTAGATACTATCGAGTCCGAACAAATTTTGCCGGTGTGGTTTATACACAGTGATTATGCTGCGGGAATTATCATTGAAATGTTGTTTGTTCAATGGTTTATGTACAAATATTTGATGTACACCGATGCGATTGAAAACCTTTATCAAAATGAAACATGAATATGTGTTCAAATGGTACAAAAAAATAACAACTAAGTATTTTACAACAATATGTGTAAAAACGTACAATCTTTTATTTCAACATGATTACCAAATCGATGATGACACAAACGACGATTCATCTGCAAATAGTTCTATACAAAACGTTAAAAAAATAACTTTAACTGATATCTTACTCTATATTTATTCAGTGTAATATCATAATGACTAATTTGATTTAATATATTGGATAGATTGCACTTACACCTTTTTCGTCAATTTATTTCCGTTTTGAAGTATGTGTTTTAAACATTGAATATGGAATGACTGTAATACTCAATTGTTAAGGTCAAATTCACGAATCGGTTGAATTGAAATATGTCTATTAACATTATTTGATTTAAATGGTTCCTACCGTTATAAATAAAATTCATAAGAATTATCCTGAAACGTTACAATTATTAATCTAATATTAGTCGATGCTGCTATATCAATAATATTATAAAAACAAAGGGGATGAAAGATAGCAGAGGGACATTTAAACTAATAACGATTAGGCATTTGACTAATATACAGTATCCCATGCAGCTATGTTCAAGTTTTTAATTTACAGCAAAAGGTTTTGTAGGTACATGTTAAGATATCAAATCAAATTTCATGATTATGTATGCTCAGAAGAAGGAGAGATTGGGGGCATTGGGTAATGATATCAGTTTCATTACAATACAGACAAATAAAAGATAAAAGCGCAATTTGGTTTATGATGTTTTTATTTGTTATTTTTCACGTACAATGACATAATGTTCGGTAAACCATCAAAATTACGTTCATGGTTGACATTTCTACATAGGAATAAAAGTACATATAGAAATTGTGTGTTTTTTTGTAATATAAAAATGTTGAAAACAATTCCTGCACAGCATAATGCCTAATTCAATTTGCTTAAAAAGATAGTCAGTCAATTTTTCCTTATTTGATTAAATACTTTAATGAATTGGCAGATGACAGTGTCCTTTCATTAAAGCTTTCCATTACATTTTTATAAAAAAGGTTTTACTACGTAGACTCCAAAAATGTTAATAATAATGTTTTATCTTGCCTTTTACATTTGATCTAATTAAAACGCAAATAAGCTTCAAAACATGCATTCGGCTCAGTTCTTAACCAACAGACGATTCTTTTACTTAAACTAATTTGTTAAAAGCATTTCAAATCACAAGTCTTCATTTGACTAGACTTTGTCGTCGTTGATATTTGAAGAGAGAATGATTTCAATTCATAGAAGTCTGTCTGTAATACATTAATATCTCACTATAAGGCAGCATTTAATACAGATCTGAAGTAGATTCCCATATCTCATTTAGCACGAAAGTTATTCATTATGACCTGCAGATAAATCTTGATTTGATTATAGATTTACTAGGAAGACATATGTATTTTCGTAGAAACGTTAGCCTGATGAATTGATCCTTTTCTTTACTTAACAAAAAGATTAATCCCACGTGTCGATGTAATAGGAATATTGGTGAGCATTTTATTGTATAAGCGTTGGCTGCGTAACCGTCACTATTTAATCGAAATCAAACTATAATTAAACAAATTCTTTATTATATCTATAAAAAGTGTCTAATTTGTCGTTGGTTGTGTTTGTTTTGATGTTATTCAGTTTTAGTTTTTTTCTGTTTTTCTGATTATTTTTTTTCTCTCGGATCTTTTGGTTGTTTTGAAGACTTTGTTTTGACAATCGAGTAAGCTTTTTTAAAACTTGTATTTTTTATTACCAGCTGCACGAAAAAAAATTGAAAAACTCAAGATCAAACTGGTATAAATATTTCTTCTTTTGGTTAAAGCATTTTCAAGTGGTGTGATCATTTGCTTTTTTCCGACCATATATTGTAAAAAAGACACCTAAAAAAAAAACCTGAACAGGGCAGCTATCAACAGGATAACACTGTCTTGATGAAAAAAAACATAATTACGTGTAAATGGCCGCATACAAAATTGCGAATGGAAATACAGATTGTGTTAAAGAGACAAAAACCCTACACACGCAAGTTTTACAATTTGCTCGATTGTATTTGAGGCTGCCTTGTTTTGGCTAGCTTTAACTTAAAACAAAAGGATAAGTAGTGACAACAAACCTTTAAGGTTCCATGAAGTCTCAAAAATAATTGATTAACATACATAGTGCTCTCAAGTCAGCTATAATTAGCTAGACCACCTATGATGGTGAATTACTATTCTGTGAAATATTAAAAATGTTATTATATTTGTATTAATTTCTAAGGACTAATAAATAGATGTTTTTCTACAAGGAAAATGGATATTCTCATGTTTTTGTTTAATTAATTGTTCTATTCCGGTCAATCCAAATAGCACTGCTTTCAATTTGTCAACAGTTTATTCAGATGGGGATGAAATTAAAGTTTTATTTAAGGGTTCGAATTATTGCCCTACGCCCAGTGACATAGATAATATGAAACTAACGGTCGAGATGAATAATTTGTCCATAACCCTCAGAATTAAAGAATAATTTAGGGACAAACCAAAGAAACATAAGGAAGTCTCGGAAAGTTCTGACTCAGAAATCAAAATTACATGCTTTTAAGGTCTTCCTTTTATAATACCTATTCTGACGAAACAAAAGCCATAAAATCGCCGTGAAACCGAGATGATATTGTGATAAAACTAGCAAAAAGAGGAGAAACACCATCCGAATGCGATAATGTCACCTTCAATTGTGAACATTATTAGATACATTGGACAGCAATGGGGATGAAAACGTCACAGATCTAAATTACGCCAAATATTTTTATGGCCAATTAGAAAATCACATTATTTGAATATCTTCATTTAAAATCTTGGTTCCGTTTCATCGTTGATTTTGACATGGAATGAGAGTTCCGTCTACATAAGATTCATCAGTGACGCTCAGATAAAAAATTGCTAGAAAGCCAAACAAATATAAAGTTGAAAAGTATTTAGGACACAAAATTCATAAAAGTTGTGCCGATACGGCAAAGGGACTTGAGGATTTTTTACCAAACGAGTTTATAAGAAATGGGACTTAGATAAGGGATAAGCGTGTTTAATAACAGCCTGAATGACTAATTCAGTACAAACTAAAAAAGCAAAGCGAAATAATTTGCTTAAACACAAAACTCCGCTTTTACTAACCTGTCCCATTTGATCTGAGTCAGTTTGTAGATTATTGTCAATCATCCAAAATCGTTGTAACACCTCCTGATTTGGCTATTCGGAGACCAGCCAGACTGAAAGACTTATTTGTGAGAGCTCTTCAACTACATAATGGTGCAGGTTGTGTAGTCATAGACGATGTCTGACTTGCCAACAAATACCAAACAGTCAAACTGTTACTTGCCACTCCACTTGTACTGGGTTAATGTACACTATATATTGCAATGTAAATTACAAAACCCAAAATTTTGTATAACGTCAACAGTGTCAATGTGTCATGTACTATGTTGGCGAGACAGAACAGCCATTCAACAAACGTATGAAAGGTACTCGAAGTGACTACACCTGAAGCCCAACCTTCCCTTAAGTTGTCATTGAAGATGACATGGGCATGCCGAAGATGATCCCAAAAACCTTATCATTACTATCCTAGACCACACCGAGTGTTGGTTTAGGGCCGACAGACTTGCCCGTGATTATTTTTATCTAAGGAAGTTAAGGACAGTTTTCCCAGTGGGCATGAATGGAAAATTATAGAACGAGTATCTACTGTCATCTAGTAACTCATAGATATAATAGGATATGGTATCGGAACCAATGAGACAAATTTCAATCCAAGTCCCAATTTGTAAAAGTAACAATTATAGGTCAAACTACGGTCTTTAACACCGAGCCTTGGCTCATGCGAGAGTACAGACTCTTCCAGTTTTAAGAACTGTATTCCTACTTTGCAAATATTTACGAGCGTATTGATTCGTGATAATTTGTATTACGAGCAAGATTACTATTACAGTGTGACAACCCCAGGTCAAGATAAAAATCATTTGACAGCGAACAGATGAAGGATATAAGTTCATGGGTTTTTTTTTGTGAAGTTTTAGACTTGTTTATTTTATATTACATTTTGAAGTGTACTGATTCATAATTATATGATTCATCGCCCCTAAGATTTATCGTTGCATATTATTCAGACATTTAATATTATGACAAAATATATATGTTTAACAGCATTCTATTGAATTCTAGGTACTGACGATCTATGAGTTGGCATGACCCTCTGGTATTTTTTGCCTCTCTTTTTGAAGACATTGTCAAAAGAGCCACATAAGAGAGTGTAGTGATATGGCAATCGTTTACTACGACAATTATTATCTATAAAAACATCACACATCAAAGGAATGTTACGATCGGAAGACGACTATCCTGGAATACATGAGTATTGATCTAAGACCGACCAAACATGTTGTAAGCTTAGACACAGTCACGTTGTATCAGTCAACACATCCGTAATAGTAACCTAAAATGGCATCTTGTGTCGATTGTAGTAGTTTTTCGTCATTACACTGTCTGAAAAGATGTTGTATGAGAAGCAGACCCATTCTTAAGTACGTATAGTTTGAACAAATCTGAGAGTTATGAATTATTTGATATATGTAAATCAATTATGATTGATTCAGGTTCAACTGTTGTGTTAAAGTTGTTGTACCGAATGTGGACATTTTATCACATATCTTATGGTAAAATATAACGTGTCAAAATACTCACTTAACAATAAAAAGATTTGATATTATTTTCAATGAGAAACATATCAATTATATACTAAGACTAAGTAGATGTAAGCAAATATAGCGCAACTATGGTCGAGTAAAGACTTAAATCAAAATGAAACATTTTGAAATGAGGCTGTGTCTGCAATCCATGCAAATTTGCAATAAAATGCAAATGTTGTACATATAGGTGAAACATAAATATGCAAAAGTGATTTGTAATACATTTATTAGACTTTTTGGGTTTTTTTTTTCGATTTGCTGGGTAGGTAAAACAAGCACGTTTATCATTCTTTTCCGTTCAAAGCTTTGTCGGGAGAGTGAGGTTTATCTTACTATTTTAAGATGATTACAAAAAGAACAATGATTCTTGTATACTATATTATTAGGTTATTTGTTCTGTACCTTAAATACGAACATCAGCCTCTATTCGAAGCAATTATACGAATCGAATTAAAGAAAAAATACAGAATATGGTGGACTCATATGATAAGGAAATTGGTGAAGGGGTAATTTTCCTATTGACTTTATTTCATTTCAGATAAGATGAATTTCAATCAAAAGACAAAAGAAACCAAGCGTAAGATAATGAAATTAGATATAACATATAATTGGTAAAACAGAGACGTTTCGACTTTGAGTCGTAATTACCGAGCAATCATTTTATCGAACATTTTCTTTTTTCTTTTATTCAAATTACATAAGTTTCTACAGTTAATTTCAATTCCAAAATTACCATAGCAAGATACAGATCGAGTAATTCAAACACACAAACTGAACGACAAAATCCGTTTTGTTTCAAAAGCGATTAAGAAAAGCAAATGCCATATTTTGAAATTAATATAACGAAAAACAAATAGTTTGCAAGGCACATTGTATGAACAGGTAAAATTCTATTCAAAGTTATTGAACATGACAAAAAGAATAAAAAAAATGACTTTTCTTTTTTTTTACAGCATCCTTTTCATGATTGTCTCAGGATTAACATACAAGGAATAACTTCTGTACGTTGCTTTGTTAAGGTTTTGGTGAATTTCGAATCGTCAAACCGTCAAAATCTCCCCTAACAAAACAACTAACTACATTTTCTTATAAGGCAATTGTTAGAGTTTCCCTATTCCAAGATCTAATTAAATTCAATAAGGACAGCACTGTCATTTTATCCTTAAAATTGTGTCTATTTATCATACATATGTGGTCATTTCATGTACTTCATGTCAATTGAATGGCTATTTTAAGGATTTTACTATCCCAGGAATAGATTACCTTAGCCGTATTTTGCACATTTTTTTGGAATTTTTGGTCCTCCATGCTCTTCAACTTTGTACTTGTTTGGCTTTATAACTATATTTATCTAAGCGTCACTGATGAGTCTTATGTAGACGAAACGAGTGCTTGGCGTATTAAATTACACTTCTGGTACCTTTGATAAATACCGCATGACAAACAGTAGTAGACAATAATAGATTGTTTAACAAATACTAAATGTTTTTCCGAGCCGCCGTTCAAGATGCCGTTGTTGGTTAACGCTTGATGAACATAGTCTTCGAAATCAAAAACTGTTTATCAAATTTGGATTTTGTTTTCCTAAAGGCAGTATATTTCAGGTATCTATACACAATTTTGTGTTTCTTTTTTTACATATTTGTTTGGATTTTTTTTAGTGATGAAGATTATAACACAATGTGGGTTTGTTTAATATGTCAAAAATACTGCAGTCAACATTGTGTTATAATCTTCACTAAAAAATCCAAACAAATATGTAACAAAGAAACACAAAATGACATATAGACCAAACATATCAGCAAAAAGTAAAGACAAGAATACATAAATTTAACATAGTTCAATAACACAATGACGGGATGTATAAGTACAGATCCACGTCATATATGTAAAAAAAAGAAACATAAAAAGGCCTAAAGACAAAGCAAATAGCAAAAATGAAAGACAAGAATATGAGAATATCATTAAAAAAAATAATCACAGAACGTACAAGTACCACAAGTATCTTTATCTCAATAAAAACAAACAAATATTTAACAAAGAAGAACAAAAGGGCATATATCAAATTTAACAGCCTCATTCAATGCATTCTTATTTTGATTTTTTTTTTTTATTTCATTTATGTATGTTATATCCACCCATAAGCGATTGAAATATTTTAAGTACTGGGACCAAATAGTTGATAAACACTGACTCTAACGTAGAGTTTGACTTTAGAATCTAAACGTCACACAGGTAGAGATATAAAAAAAAATGCTGTCGTTCAAAGTATGAAAATAATAAAGTCTATAGTTATTTAGGCAAATCCACTTCAGAATGTAAATAAGAAGTTTGCCTATCCTTCCTGGCGCTTGTTTATATGCGTATTGTGTATTTCTTCTAAAAAAAAGCATTGTCATTATATAAACAATTAACAAGAAACACAAAAGGGCATACAGGCAAAGCATTAGCAAATATGGAAGACCAGAATACAAAAACATTATAATAGAACATAAAACAATACCGGGATGTGTAAGTACAGGGCCACGTCATATGTATCAAAGAAACGTAGACATTCACACGAACAAAGTAGATATGAACCATAATGCAAACAACACAATGACGGAATGCATAAGTACAGAGCCACGTGAAATAGATATCACAAACAACAGACCAAATAGTAAAAGTACTATTAATGAAGACAAATAAAACAACACTATCACACGTAATTAACACTAAACTAACAGACGTAACCGATACAAAAAGATTCCTTAGTACACCAAGCTTCATCATTTTACAAGAAATTTTCCTGTTATGATATTGCATTAGTTTTTGTATTTTACATTTTGATATTGCTTGCACATGGAATATTTATAGGCCGGACATTGATATAGTACTCGTGGACATGGTTAAGTTGGCCAACGAATATAACTGAGCAATAAAAGCTGACATAACCATTTGCTGATATTGCAATCCACAATATCTTGTACAACAATACTGGACATATTGTCATAATATAACTATCAAATCTATAGTAAAAGTGGTTCACTACTTACTTTCCTGTTATGATGTATAAAAACGATGAATGGTTATAACAAAAGGTAATTACCTGTATCGCAGTACAAAGCTATCTATACTGTATAGATCAAAGCTTTTATGTTCATGGTAATCAATTAGTTGTAGATTTGAGAATTGCTACATTGTCAATATTGCCAAGTATAAAAATTAGATTAATAGTTTTGTATTATTTCAAACTTGGTATTAATTTATCTATTATATATGAGTAGATGGGCAATTAACTAATGTTTTTAAGTCAACAAAGGACACAGCAAACCTATGCTTCAAATACATTTGTAAATAGTAACAACGAGAAGCCAATATAGTTTCTGTACAACTCATTGCTCCGATTCCTATGTATGATATGAATATGCCGATAGGAAACTGGATTGTAGTAACGATATAAGGAACACATCCGATATCATCTTTGAAACGGATATGCCATAACCGACAACCAACTCGGGATGGCGTCCGTAAAGTTTACGAAAGAATTATTTCAACCTCAACATTGGAAACTGTTGGTTTAATAGCTTCCATGTGAGCAGCAAACATCTATCAAGAAAAGCAAGATAGGAAATATAATCTTTGAATATCTTATCAATTTGGAGATATAAACTCCGTATGCAGGCGCTGCTAATATGTTGCTACATACAATCTGTGTGTTATTCATTTTCGAGAATAGCCAGTGATGGTTTTGAAATACAACAAGAACCATATCAGTTATGAAATATCCCAATTACAATTCTTAATATCTGTATGTATTTCTGCAACATCTTGATTGGTTTTGTAAATCTTGATTCTGGCATACCTGCTGTGCTTGTCACGAACTAATGACGACCAGGTATAATCCACGATTCTGTACATAAGAAAATGCTTTTACCTAATCCGGAATATGACAGTTGTTTATTCATTTCTATGCGTTTGATGTCTTTGAGCTTTTGATTTTGCATTTTAATAAGAGACTTCAATCTTTTAATTTTCCTTTGAGGTCGATGTTCGTGTTGTTTTACTTTATCCAACACTTCAACACTTTTTATTAGAGATATAATTAGCGAGAGATTTCTTCTGATTAATTAAAATTTTACTTAATACTTTACCTGAAGCATTTCTGACGAAATATGTTAACAATTACACAATATACGACATTAGCAATTGATTGCCGTTATTGAAAATCATTATAAAATTTCAAAAACCAGTGGTATGATACCAAACTAACAAATATAGCAGCATGTTTCTCGTTCACTCTTCAATTCTTATCAAGAAGATGTAATGCCGTAAAGATAGCAATGGTTATATCTGAAGATGTACTGCTGTTTACAAGAACACTGTTTGTTAAGAGCTTCTTGTCAAAGGATTGGGAATAACGGAACAGGCGGATAATCATATGTACAAAAGCGTTATCTTTGGTAGAGATGAGCTCTTCATGCCAAAATTGACAAAAAATATAATAGCGTATCTTGTTTATATTGAATATTTAACATGGCTTCGACAGACAACAGTAAATTGTTCTACAAAAGAATTATGATAAAAATTGTCTGCAGTGAAAGATTGATTGCTAAAAGACAGTGACACTGTTTATTCGCTATAGTGGCATAGACCATATATTTACATTTCAGAACACAAAAGAACTTCTTCAAAATTGAAAAACGTCTGATTCATATTTCTATCAAAACTTTTGTTTTGCCACCCTCTTTACCACCATACAGTATGAAAAATTAAAACCCCGTCTTAAAGAAATCATACCAAACAATATCCTTCATCAGACTTGTTATTGATTCTACATTTTGTTTTGGTTAAAAATGAATTCCTAAATAAGCATGCTACACCGAAGAACAATGAGTTTCTCATTGACAACATATTTGTTTAAAATTGGAAGAAGACGTTTTCTGCAGGTTGTCGGCATTTCCAAAAACGAATGTGTATCTCTCCCTGTTGGCTTGTTCCTGCTTTCCTATTGTCATAAAAATTAGAGTTACTTCAGACTCATGTAACAAAAGAGAAGATCAAAATAAAGAATGTCGGCATTCACATCAAAAGCTAACAAAACCTTTAAACAGACTAATTAAGAAGGGAGATAATTACAATATTATTGTCAGGTCATTAAAGATGTCATTGTTTTAGATTCATCAAGCTATAAAACCAGCTTCAATCCACCATTTTCAACGTCAATAATATAGCAATTGTTCTGTATCTGTTGCGTTAATTGCTAATTGTGGACAATTTCCAATTTGCTTTTGAATTCAGTAGTTTTGTTTTGCAATTTTGTACTTTTAATATCTTATATTTCCTACGTATAAAGATTGCAAATAATTCAATTTTACATTGATATTTTAACATCTTCCACATTTAAAAGCCAAAAAAAAAGCATATTGTGAACATGGAAAGTGAAATAATACTTTCCTTAATTACACCTTATGTAAGAATCCTGGGTTTTGTTTGGTTGATGGCCAATGTATTTTTCACTGATTTACTGTTGTCAAATGAATATCGTTTATTTTTTAACGCCGCCGGGGTATATGCAAAAAGGATATGCCTTTTTTACTCTCTCTGCCGTGGTATTTGTAAAAAAATACTCTATCCGACTGGACGCTTGTAACGTCACGGTTATCAATGCGTTTTTTAACATTAACATTCGGTGTAATTAAACAGATATAGCATGTTATTGAGGGGTATTTGTGAAAAATACCAGTCTTGAGAGGGAAGTTCCCTTGCCTTACGGCTCGCGAATTTTAACATTCTCTCGATTGATATTTTTCGCAAATACCCCTCCTTAATATGATATATCTGTTCAATATACTTTTATATAGATGAATTTAATGCTTTAATATTTTTTTTTTTTTTTTTTTTATTTGTTTTTCAGTAGTCAGGCTTTTACAATCCCTTTACATCACCACCTGACTATGGTGTTAAGGGGTTTAATATATACAACAAAAAATTGACTACATTTTTTTTTTCTTCTACTGTGAATATATATTATTTGAATATTAACATTATAATAAAAAAGGGAAAAGAAAACACACACACATACACACACACATTCTCGCAATTGCATTAACAAAACTTATATATATCAACTTGTGTATTGCAAAGAAAAATGTTATCCTTGTAAAGATCTGCTCTTTATAAATTAAGTTTCATTTTTTTTTTATTTTATATGATTTGAATCAAAAGTAATTATTACTAATCAGTAAAAATGTAATCTACTGGGGCCCAGAATTTTTGAAAATAAGGTGTGGTACCATTTTTCTTTGCTATATAATGTTCATTTTCCTGATATTTTCTTATTTTTGCTAAAAGTCCTATAATACTTGGTTTCTTTTCATACAACTTACATTTGTATATATAGTTCTTTGCAATAATAATGATCAAATTCAACAGTAAACTCTCATTTTGAAGACCAAGAAAAATATGCTTCTTAGATAATGTAAAGTTCACAAAATATCTTTTCAATTTTTGTGAAAAAGATTGCCATATAAAATGTGTTATTGGACATTCATAGAATAAATGCTCCATGGTTTCATCAGAAATCTTACAAAAAATACAAAGCTTTGAATCTTTAAGTTTAACTTTATACAAGAAAGTATTTGTTGCAATTATTCTGTGTAAAAATTTGTATTGAAAAGTCCCTAAATAAGTGTCTTTACATGATTTTCTTAAAATAATATAATATTTTGACCAATCTGCAATTTCAATACCTAGTAATTGCTCCCATTGTAAGAACTTTTCTGTTGGCAGTTGCACATTTCTGTCAACAAGATCTTTGTATACAAACTTTGCCTTTTTGTTACACAATAATCTTTCCAAAAAATTATCAATACAGTTAAAAGTTTCAAAATTTACATGAGCAATGTTTTCTTTAATATGTTCTCTCATATACTTTGGAATCTTTGCAATGAGACCATAATACTTTAAAAAATTATTTGTTTGAAGTCTTGGTCCTATCTGATCAAAATTACAAAAGTCCTTAGTCTCTAAGTTAATAAGGTCAAACAAAGACTGCACTCCCCTTCTCTGCCACTGAATAAAGTACGGAAAATCTACTAGAGGTGCAAAATTTAAAATATCTAATGACAAAATATCTTGAACAGAGATATTGGTAGCAGGCCTTGCTACATGAAAGCTAAAAAATACATCCTTCCAAAAAGGATTACTAAGACTATCAGAGATTTCTCTGAGTTTCTCCTTTTCAAAATGCAATACTCTTTCTCCACCATACTGTTCAAGGCTTTTTAATAACAATGATTGCCAACTACCATATAAATTGGATGAAAACCTCTTTATCCAGCCAATCTTAAGGTATATATTAAAATAATGGATATTAATCATATTTAAACCTCCTTGTGGAATATCTCCAATTAAAGTACTTCGTTTAATTCGATCAGGTTTTCCATTCCATATGAATTGAAAGAATAAAGTATTCAATTCATTTAATTTTGACTCGGGCAAGTTGGGTAGTGCAGTCAACAGGTGAATTAATTTTGGAAGTGCCAAAGTCTTAATAACAGTAATCTTTCCCATTAGGGTTAGTTTTCTATGTTGCCAACTCTTAAGAATGCCTGACACTTCCTTTATCTTTTTGGAGAAATTAATTTCTGGCATACTGTCAAGATCTAAAGAGAATTCAATTCCCAAAAGCTTAAAATTTGAAGAGCACCACTGAAGTTTTAAATCAGGACAAAGAATCAGATCTGAATACTTTTTATTCCCAACCCACACAGCTTTAGTTTTAGAAGAATTAATTTTTAACCCAGATACTTTTTGGAAAGAGTCAAAACAATTTAAAGTCTCTCTCAAAGAGGTTTCAGTTCCATCTAAAACAAGGAAAGTGTCATCAGCATATTGACTCAAAAGGGATTCATTTTCATGAACAAAAGTTCCCTTTATTTTGGGGTTTGACCTTATTTTCATAGAAAGTAGCTCAACGCCTATAATAAAAAGGTAAGGGGAGAGAGGGTCACCTTGTCTACAGCTTCTCTCCAAATTAAAGAAGCTTGAAAGATGGCCATTATTTATAACACAACTTGATGCTTTCAAATAAAATACTTCAAACCATTTGCATATAGATGGTCCAAAATTGAAACTCTTCAATGCTTTTTTCAAAAAAGACCATTCAATAGAGTCAAAAGCCTTTTCAAAATCTACTAGTAGTAAAAGACCAGTTTTGTTATGTTTTTCTAAATAGTGCATCAAATCATACAATAAACGTGTATTCTCACCCATAAATCTATCCTTTATAAAGCCTTTCTGACAGTCACTGATAATAGATGGTAAAACAGGTTTTATTCTATTAGCAATCACAGCAGAAGCAATCTTGGTGTCAGTATTCATAAGGCTAATTGGGCGCCAATTAGCTAAATAACGTCTATCTTTATCTTCTTTTGGAATACATGTAATGACACTTTGATACTGAAATTTAGAAAATTTCCCATTTTCATAGCCAAAATGTAACGATCTAAAAAGAAAAGGTCCAATATCTCGCCAAAAGACTTTGTAAAATTCTACAGTAAACCCATCGGAGCCTGGACTCTTTCCATTTGACATAGATTTAAGTGATTCTGCACATTCTTTAAAAGAAATATTACCCTCACACAAATCCTTCTCATCTTCTGTAAGTTTAACATTGTGCTTGAAAAAGGATTCATCATCACATTCCATATTTTTACTTGAGTATAATGTTTTAAAAAAATTCATTTCTTCTTGTAAAACTCTAGATTGATCTGAGATATGTTTTCCTTTTTCGTCTATGAGCTCAGTTATCGTTTTTTTAATAAAATTTTTCTTTTCCAATTTACAAAAAAACTCTGAACACTTTTCCCCATTCTCTTGCCAGTTAGCGTGGGATCTTAAAAAAACACCTTCAATTTTTTTTTCTCTAATATTTTCTAATTCTAACTTTTTCTGGTTTAAAGCTGCATGAATTTGCCCATCAGGAGATATGTTCATACAATTTTCCAAATTTTGAATGTCATTTTCAAGTAAAAGTGTTGCAGCTTTTTCCTCTCTCGCTTTTTGAATACTGTAACCAATAGTCAAAGATCTAATTTTCATTTTTATCAACTCAAAAAATACTTCATCATTGCATGAGAGTTTAACATTTAAAGGATCGTCTATGTTGCCTGATTCATAATATTCTAAAATACTCTCATTTATACATGTTTTAACTTTTTTGATATAGTCTAAATCTCGTAACAGTTGGGAGTTAAATTTCCAATATCCCTTTCCCCGCTTTGCTAAACTGGCAGAAAAGGTGAAAGTAATAGCAGAATGATCTGTCTTATACCCAGGAATAATGCTAGTATTTTTCATGCTTTAATATTTGGGTTTATCAACACAGCCAATTTCATCCAATACGTTCAACCAAGCAATTATATACGTTTAATAATTCGTAAAACATAATTCTTTGGTAAGGATCAATTCCTTCATATCAACACATTTGAATTTTGAGTGAACATCTAATGAATTGTAACTATTTACTCATACGAAACTAATCGTACATGTATATCGATATTACATTTTAGATGTCAATACCAAACAACTAATGAATGGACTAGACAGATTGTCATTAACTGAAGTTCTATCATACAGATAATTATAATGAATTTCCAGATTAAACACCTCAATGGTTTACAGTCATTGTCAATCGAGAGAAATAGATTGAAAGATGGAGACAACAGACAATAACTAATGAAATAAACAGGAATTATTTCTTTACATCTCTGCAACTTATGCCTAACACACCAAATAATGTAATTCAAATTGACAAAAAACTGAAATAAATTGTAATTCTCTTTTTTTAAATGGTACCTAGTCCCACTTGTATTGATAGAGTTTCAGGTTAAAGTAAATATCTAACGGTTATTAAATGAGGACATGTATGTGGTGTTTGTTTCAAAGCTTTTTACATTAGCTGATTGAACATTTAACTATCAAGTTATTACATAAGTAAATGCCTGTACCAAGTCAGAAGTAAGACAGTCGTTTATCATTCGATTGATATATCTCGTATTATAGCATGATTTTAATCTTATGGTAAATAGACAAAATTCAATCAAGAACCTCCATAAACCCCGTTTCTTGCTAATAAGAGAGACATGTAAACTGAAATAAAAGAACATTACTGGTGATATTAATGCCAGATATATACCCTCTATAATAGGTTGTATATCACATATCAAAGTTTGAATTGGTCAATATTTCCATGTTGCATTACTATGAAGTTTGTTTAAATTTTCATATCGCTGTTTATCCAGAAGATAATTATGGATTAAGGACAATCAGGGTACTACGCAGTCTAAGATTTTGAAATAGCAGCAAATCATTGATTTAAATATTGATAAAAAATACAAAGACTAGAGACAGGAATGTAATTTATTTATCTAATTTTTAATCTTAATGATGAAATCTTTTTTTTTATTTCATGATTTTAACTTAGCGACATAAGGGTGAATTATTCATAAGTATAGTCTTATTCATAAAGAAATATTCGGTCAAAGCACATGTGTTGTAGCAAAATATAACGATATGTTGACCAAACGTTTTTGCATTTACGGAACACAGATTATTAGCGCTTTCTTCTCAATAATCTGTCAGAATGTATAGTTAATAGTTTTCTTTCCATTCAAACAAAAGAGAGTAGTTGATGTAGAACCATGCAAAAATCAGACTCTTTTTACTAGCTGCATCATGAAGAAATTAAATAATCAGTATATTCATAAACATTTGTCAAAAGAAATGTAGCATGGTATAAACTCCTTTCTTATATTGCATGAAAACATGATACTTTTTTAATTCAAAAGCTTGTGAGAAAACAAACCCTATGTCAATTGCATTAACCCAAAACAAAACAAGTACGTTGACTTTTCAGAACAACTTCATGAATACATGAATTCTGTGTGTTGCAGTTTAGTGTTGTGTTTCTGTCGTGTCGTGGTTCTCTTCTTATATTTGATGTGTTTCTCTAAGCTTAAGCTTTTAACCCGGATTTGCTTTCTTCCAATCGATATATGAATTTCGAACAGCGATATCCTACTGTTGCCCTTACTTAAACTGAACAAGTATAAATGAATAGCATGTAAGTAGATACCATTTGGATTATAACAACATTAGTTAGTAAGTAAAATCAGAAAAAAATTCTTAACTTAGAGTTAAATTAAAAAACGGAAAGTCCCTAATCAAACGGTAAAATAAAAGGTTCAAACACATCAAACAAATGGACAACAATTGTCAATATTCCTGACTTGGAACATACATTTTAATACATAGAAATGATGAATTAATTCTGGTTTTATAGCTACATAAACCTCTAACTTGTATGACAGTCGTACATAATTCTATTATTTTGACAATGATATGTGACTAATTTAAGACATTATTACATTTCTTAATCAGAGAAAACAAATCAAGGTAGAAACAAACTTGGTGATTTGCAGAATGCCAAAGAATGTGGCGTTGTCGGTTTATTTTCGATTTATGATTTTGACAGTCCCTTTGGTATCTTTAGTCCCTTTTTGATAATTTATTAGTACATCACACATCAATAGAATGTAACAATCGGGAGACGACTACCCTGGACTATATTGATTTAAGACTGACCAACCATGTTGATAGTGAAATCAGACACAGTCATGTTGTAGCAGTAAACACATCTGTGATACTGACCTAAAATAGTATCTTGTGTCGATTTTAGTAGTTTTTCATCAGTACTCTGTCTGATCAATTATAAGGTGATTAGCATACCTAGTTTTTGAAGTAAGTATAGTTTGAACGGTTTTATATGAATTGCTTGATATGTAAATCAGATACGTATCATTCATGTTCAACTGTTGAGGTATAAGCGTGATTAAATTTGCAACTTATCTGTATTTGGACATTCTCTCACAGGTCGTATGGTAAAAAATGTAACGTTAATCACAATAAATTTAACAAAACATACATTTGATATTATTTTCAATGAGACAAATAATATCAATCATATAAAAGATTAAGTAGATGTAGGCAAATATAGCTCAACTATGTTTAGACGAAGACTGAAATCAACGTGAATGACGACAACATGTTTAACGGAGGCTGTGTTTGCAATATTTACAGTATTGCCATACAATGCATATGGTGTACAAATAGGCGAGATACAAACATGCAAATAGCTCTTTGTCATACATTTTTTACACTTTCTTTTTTTTCGAATTGACGTTTAGGTAAGATAGTAAGTTTATCTATTAAAGTGAGATTTCTCTTACTGATTTCAGATAGTTAAAAAAAGAGCAATGATTTATTGTATACGAAATCATTAGCCTAGGTTCTTTGTTCTCTACCTTAAATACGAACATCAGCATTTATTCGATGCAATTATACGAATCGATTTTCAATAAAAGAAAGAATACAGAATATGGTTGTCTCATATTATAAGGAAATTGGTGAAGGGGGTAATTTTCTTATTGACGTTATTCTATTTCAGATAAGATTAATTTCAATCAAAAGACAAAAGACACCAAGCGTAAGATAATGATATAGATAACGCAGATAATTGAGAAAACAGAGACGTTTTAACTATGAATCGTAATTACAGAGCAATCATTTCATCGAAGATTTTCTTTTTTTCTTTTATTCAAATTACATAAGTTTCTACAGTTAATTTCAATTCCAAAATTACCATACAAATAAAAAGATCGCGTAATTTAAACACAAAAACTGAACGATAAAATCAGTTTTGCTCTGAACGCGATTTAGAAAATGAAATGGCATATTATAAAATTAATGTAACAAATAAAAAAACGTTTTGCAGCGATATATTCACGATACACAATAACGTTATAAGAAGCAAATTGTCCAAGAAATATTTATTAGAAATTTATTGAAATTTAACTTATTAGGGGTTAATTATGCACGTTGTTTTGTTAATTTTTTTGGAAGTTCGAAATGTCAATCTCCTCCAACAAAACAACTTGCCTAATTTTTATATAAGGCAATTGTTAAAAACATGTTTACGAAATTAACATGCCATATAACACTATGTGGTTTGTTATAAAGTAAGAATTTGTGTTTTGAACACACATTGCGTTTTACCATTCCAAAATATAGTAAGTAATTCAATTCAATAAAAACTGTATTGTCATTGTCTCCCTTTTGATGAAATTTTATCTATGTATCATACATACGAGTTATGACATGTACATCGTTTAAACTGTAGTAGTTTGTTAGGTTGTTTTAAGGTAAACTGTTTTTGCATGACAAATAGCATCAACCAAATATAGCTTACCTGACAGATAAAAAAAAATGTTTCCAGAGCCGCCTTTCAATATACCTGTGTTGGTTAACACTTGATCAAAATAGTATTCAAAATAAAAAAAAAAAAAAAAAAAACAAATTAACAAACTGGGATTGTATTTTCTAAAAAGTAATATATTTCAGGTATTTGTACACAATTTTTAAACACGTATTTGCTCAACAAATTATATGGTTGGGATTAATGGATGCATTTCTACACATTATTTTAAAGATACGAGAATATTTGGTTTGTTTTAAATTTCCATTATCGATATAAATATATTTGCAAAGGAAATGGGTATGTACAACCTGATATACTATTTCCGTTTGACGATATGGTCATTTTCTTAATTCACTCTGTTCAACCGAAAATAAATCATTGATGTAATTTTGGCTTCTTATTTTCTGACAACACCCTAATACCAACCATGAAAAGTAATACGTATATCTCAAATTATTTCTATATTAATAAAGACAAACACCATTATAGGGACTGTCAGGTGCGGTGGCCATCTTCGAAATTTCTTATCATATACATTAAACATAAGACAAATGTCCTCAACAGTTTTCACCACAAATGGCATCAGTCTAATAAAATAACATACAATGTTATCAGTTCATTCAAATAACATACAATCTACAAAAGAGAAACGCATAATTAAAATATGAATACTACATACATAATGCATGAACTGTTATTCTGAAGATTAATCTTCCTTTACACAATTCCGTACTCGTTAGATGGTCTCCACCATTGTCGATAACTTTTCTCGTGCACGCCCGACTTTTAATACTAACAGCACTTCTAACTCTATTGTTATTACAATTATCACGCTACCTGTACTCAACAATTCATACGCCTGTCGTACATATCAAGTAAAATCACAAAAATACTGAACTCAGAGGAAAATCAATTCGGAAAGTCCATAATCACATGGCAAAATCAAACAAAAAAAAAATCAATAAAAACGAATGAACAAGAACTGTCACACTCCTGACTTGGTACTGGCATTTTCAAATGTAGAAAATGGTGGATTGAACCTGGTATTATAGCTAGCTAAACCTATACTTGTAAATATATATACCCGGCCCAAGTCAAGCCGTAAGGTTTGGAAATAAGTACTAGGATTCGAAATTGTTCTGTCAGATTTTATTCTTTCTGGTGAAAAAGCATTTCTCTCAGTTAAACATAAAAGTTAAGGTCTACTTGTTAATATACCTTTTATTTTACGGACATTGTTTAATTAACACTTAAATAATATATTGAACCAATACAGAAAGATTCCTGCGTCCACCTAGCTTTATCATTTCACAAGGAAGTTTCTTCTGATAATATTGCATTTATTTTGTATTTTGATATTGCTTGCACATGAAATTTGTATAGGCTGAGTATAAATATTTTTACTCATGATCATTAGTCAGTTGAACCCTTAATACAACTGTGTAAGAAAACCTGACTACAACCATTTGCCGATATTGCAATCCACTTATTTTGTACAGCACTATTGACCACATTTTTATAATATAACTATTAAATCTATAGTAAAAGTGGTTCACTATTTGATTTCCTGTTTTGATGTATAAAAACGAACAAAGATTATGACAAAAAGGTAATTATCTGTATCGCAGTACAAAGCTGTCCAGATCAAAGCTTCCATGTTCATTGTAATCAATTAGTTGTAGATTAGAGAATTGTAACATTGATTTTTTTATTGCAATACGCAGTAGACAAATTCAGTGATTGGTAAATATCAAAAGTGAATTTAACAGTGTTAAATTATTTCAGATTTGGTATGGATTTATCTAATTCATTTGAGTAGATATGCATATTGTTTGAGTCACCAAACGATATAGCAAACATATAACTATGCTTCAACTAAATGGTAACAGCGAGAAGCAAACATATTTGCTGTCCCAGCCATAGCTCCGATACCCTATGCATTACTTGTACATGCGTGACGTTCATACTTAATGAACGTAAGCTAGTGAAATTCACCAAATACCTTAGACATCCAGGGAAGAAAGAGATAAAATTCAAACTTGAACGGTAGATCAAATAAATTCACATGAACTCAATCAAAATGTTACAATCTTAAATATGTCCACAGGGTAAAAATGAACCTTATCATTTCATTGACAACCAATTGATTTAAAAAAAAAACCTTCGATAGCATTATAAAGCCGGTATTCATAACGGATTAACAGATGGGGTCTTTAACACAATTCAAATGTCACTTTTATTTTGAAAAAACTTCCTCTTTTCATACCCACCAAGATACAAAACACGACGACATTAAATTTATTATAGATACGTCAGAGAATTTTGTATCTACTCGTACTTGAAGCAGAATTTGGTGTGTTTGCTTTAAGTAACATTACCTGTTCATATAAAGGGGGATTATCTTTTTATATTTATATATAACTCTGATTAATTTTTATTAAATCATAGGTGAACTACTGTTGCTGTTTGTTTTGGTAGCAAGAAAGATATTTCACCGATTCGTTTTTGGAATTTATCTCAAAACAACGGGTTTGTTATTCATGTTCAAAACATATCGAGTGATGGCCTTTTTACAAATACAAGTAGAACCATATGAATTATAGAATTTCCCAATTACTATTCGGAAAATCATAATGTTTGTTTTAATTATTTAAGTTGGTTTTAATTATAATGATTTTTGCATCCCTTCTGTGCCTGCTATGAACTTATTATGACCAGGTTTAATCCCCTTTTTTGTACATAAAAGATGTCTTTACCTAATAAGGAACATGACAGTTGTTCAATAATTGCCATTCGTTTGATGCGTCTAAGTTTTTTATTTCGCTTTTTAATGAGAGACTTTCTATCTTTTAATTTTCCGTCGGGTTCGGATATTTTGTTTCCTTACTGTTTATAGCAAAACTATATTTTCAGAACATCTCAAGATTCAAACTATAAAAATTTAATAAGCGAGAGCTGTCTTCTTACCAATGAAAAGTTTACTTAACATTTTACCTGAAGCATTTCCGAAGTAATATGTCAACAATTAAACAGCATACGACATTAGCAACTGGTGGCCATACTTGCCGTTCATGGGAATCATTATAGAATTTCTAAAACCAGTGTTATTATACCAAACAGACAAAAATATCAGCATGCTTCTTTTTAACTCTTCTTAACTATTCAAATCTTATTGAGAAAATTTGATGCTATAAAAAGCAATGGTTTTATCGGAAGATGTATTTTTGGTGTTGGTTAGAATAGAAAGGAAATAAAATGAGATCCGAAGGTCTAATAATTATTTTCATATTTAGGAAATTTCAAAGCTGGCATTTCCTTTTATGTTTTTCATGAATAAACAATTGCTGCCTAAAAAGTAGCTTTTATAAATAAAAGAAAAACGCGGATGATCCCCTTTACACTTGCGTTATCTTTGATAGAGATGAGCTCTTGTTAAACAACATTTTTTTTCATGGTCGAATCTTATATTGCAATACCATAACATCTAAGGGCTTATCTAGTTTGTGTTGAATACTCAAGCTTCACATGGATCCGTAACAACGTTCACAGGATTCAATTGCCGTCTTACTGTGACACTGTCTATTCATGTAGTGGCATTATCTAGATATTGACATTTAGGAAATCAAGAGAACTTTGTTGATAATTAGAAATCTGGGTAATTTTCTGAAATATATGCTATCAAACATTTTGTTTTGCCACCTTCTACACCACGTTACAGCATGAAAAAGTGAAAGACCCTTTCTTCGAGAAAAAATCTCAAATGCTTTCAATTATCATACAATTCCACAGTTTTAGTTCAAAGTGAGTCACAAAGACAGCATGCTACACAGCACAAATAAAGGAGTTTCTCTTTGACAACATATTTGTTGAAATTGGAGGATGAATTTTCTGCAGGTTGTCAGCATTCTCATGGGAAAATCTGTGCAAATCTCCTTGGACTGTTCCTAAATTCATATGAATCAAAGTCTCTTTACGACGGGTGCCACATGTGGCGCAGGACATACTTACCCTTCCAGACCACATGGAATCAACCCAAGTTTTTGGAGTGAGTCGTGTTGTTGTTGTACCTCTTGTGATACTTTTTTCATCGATATCAATATAATAGTATTTGATGCGACTGTCGTTAAAGTGTGAGGTTTAGCGCTATAAAACCATGTTCAATTTACCATTTTCTGCTTTTAAAATTACTGTACCAAGTCAGGAATATGACAGTTGTTGTCAGTTCGTTTAATGTGATTGATCATTTGATTTTGTCATTTGATTAGGGACTTTCTGTTTTGAATTTTCCACGGAGTTCAGTATTTTTGTGATTTTACTTTTTTTTACAGACACTTGTAAAGCAAAAAGATCAAATACGCTAGATTACTTAATTTCATATACATGTACATGCATATTATTGATGCTCTTCCCATTAACACTGAAGATTTTTTCAGACATGGTGTCCAAAATATATCCTCCTGAACTACAGATTAAAAAGCAACAGACATCGCTTCCGTCGCAATATCTTTAGACATTTACCTCAAATTGGACCACAACAGTCATCTTTATACCAGACTCGATGGCAAATGAAACAATCTGTATTTTATAATTATTAATTTTACTAACAGTAACAGCAATAGTCGTCACCAGCGCATGCAGCGTATGGCGTATATATTTCCGAACTCTTACGGTATTCAAGAGCATGAAGCTGCTACTTAGACTTCGTAAAACTTTATTGGTATCTGAGAAAAAATACCAATAACCCTTGGTTTTGTCACAGAACGAACCGTTACCTTTCTCATCGGAATGTACCAAGACCTACAAGATAAATATTCAATGTCTACTTCTAAAGTTTAATGTTTTTGAGTTGTAGAATCTATTTGTGTACTTTTATTTTACTTCATTGTCTCTGTCGTTGTGCTTTTTTTTCCTTTGTCGCATGCCTTTTGACTCGGCGTGATGCATTCCGCCATCGTATTTTTTTACTTGATATATAGAAAGATTTGTTTGAAGTCCCAACCAGTAAACTTTTCCTCAAAGTCAAAATATATACAAAAAAATACAAATTACGGTCTTCAACATGGAACCGTGACTCAAACCGACTAACAACAACATAACTAATTTAAAAACATATGTCTGTTTGGTTTTCTCACCGAATCTAGTGAGTTTAACGAAACTATAAACAACTGCCATACAAATGGAAGATTTAGCTAGCTATAATAGTAGCCATTTTCCACGTCACAAATATGGCACTTGTCCTTCGTCATTTCAGTTGATTGCTAACGTTTGATTTTGTCTTTTTTGTGGACTCCAACTTTTCCAATTTGCCTTTGAATTTAGTATTTTTGGTTTGCAATTTGTTGCTTTTGATATCCCAATGTTGAAGCCATCACTATTACGAGTTCATTGGCCTTAATGGAATGTCTGTTTCACAAATGAAGATAGATATGTTCCCACAATAGCAACACTTCTGTGATCTTTTCTTATAATGTGAGCAACTGAAACAATCTCAGCAGACATGTTCTTACATTAGTAACAAGACGAGTACCATTGTTAAATATAATCTGCTAACCGTACCAGAGCACATAAGATCGTGGAGTAAGTGAGAAAATATATTTCATTCTTGTTTTTTCTTATTTCCTAAGTACACAGATTGAAAGAAATCATTATACACTGGCTTCTTCATATGCCTTACCACTTAGCCAGACCCAAATCACATATTGTGAACATGCTTATTGCTGAAGGCATTAAATTGACATATAGTTGTTCATTTCTTTGTCATTTGGTCTCGTGTGAAAAGTTGTTTCATTTGCGATCATTCCACTTTTTATATGAAAATTACATACTACTTTTCCCACATAGTTTTAAAGGGATGCATTTAATGTTTTAATATTTCATTATATCAGCACAGGAAGTTACATTCAATATGTATCATCAGGTTATTAGACAGTTTAATTATGTACGTTCATTAATTCGTTAAACATAATAATTTGGCAAGGATCAATTCCTTCATATCAGAACATTTGAATTTTGAACGGAAGCCTAATGAAATGTAACGTAACTATTTATTCATATGAAACTAATCGTACATGTATATCGATATAACATGTCAGATGTCAATAACAAATAACTAATGAATAGACTAGACGGAGTGTCATTAACTGAAGTTCTATCATACAGATAATTATAATGAATTTCCAGATTAAACACCTCAATGGTTTACAGTCATTGTCAATCGAGAGAAATAGATTGAATGATGGGGACAACAGACAATAACTAATGAAATAATCAAAGTTTGTACTTGCCATCTCTGCAACTTACCCTTAAGGATATACTTAGATGAAAATAAGAAAAATCAAGAATTTAAAATTGATACTATAAGTCGGAAGGGCATAAGTTAAGGAAAAATAAGCTCAAGATGTTGGTTGGTCATGGAGCTTCTTTTTGAGATCATAGTATTTGCTCTTCTTTATGAGGCGGGAAAGATTAACTCGGACTTTATCCTAACATTTGAATTGGTATCAATTTGTTCTCAAATCAAAAGCAAGTATGACCTTTTAGGAGCTATCAAGTCTTATATGAAAAGATAAATGATTTTGACACCTTGTATCATATGGAGAAAAACCAAGGAGACAGAACATGTGACATACATTCCAAAACCTCACCTAAGCACATCCTTAACATACAAAATCACGTAACTCAAATTGAAAAAAAAATATATCAATTTCATATTTTGCTCTATTTTCTTACATAATGTTTACAAGACCTAACTGTATTGACAGAGTTTCAGATTAAGGTAAATATCTAGCGACTTTAAAAAGAGAACATTAAGATAAAATTTGTTGAGAGGCAACTATGAAGACATGTCAAGATATAATTTTAACTTGCATTGGATATTTTTTTCTCGAAACAGACCTAGTACCTCAAATTCAGGCTAATCACGTTTCCTCCTTATATTGATAAAGGACTTTCTGTTTTAAATTTTCCTTGGAGAGTGATATTTGTGTTTTTTTTTTTTTTTTTTACTTTTTAATATAGTAGCTGATTGATACATTTAACGTCAAAAACATGTTTTGAATTAAACGTTCGAAAAAACATCATCATATTGAACAATGCAAATTGTACAAAACATGATAATTTCTCTCAAATGACAACATTATCACTGTTAAATATCCTTTCATTCTATACAAAATCTATCAGCAATTGGAAATGTCACTAGCAATTGATTTTACAGTTGTTTTAATCTGTCTTCTTTATGTCAGAAAATGCATTGAGACAACGACATATTTCTTAATTGATATATATAAAAAGAAGATGTGGTATGATTTTCAATGAGACGACTGTCAACAAGAGACCAACATGACACAGACATTAACAATTATAGATCACCATACGGCCTTCAACAATGAGCAAAGTCCATACCGCATAGTCAGCTACAAAAAGCCGCAATATGACAATGTAAAACAATTCAAACGAGAAAACGAACGGCCTTATTGATATAACAAAATGAACGAAAAACAAATATGGAACACATAAACAAACGATAACCACTGAATACTGTAACAGGCTCCTGACTTTGGACAGGCACATACAAAAATAATGTTGCGGGGTTAAACATGTAAGCGGGATCCCAACCATCCGCCTTACCTGGAACAGTGGTTGAACATTACAACATAAGAACAAACTATAAAAATCATTAGAAAAAGGCCTAACTCATCAGATGGACAAAACTACAAGTGGACGTGGCCGGGTACTTGTACATTCCGACAACATAAAGACACTAGGAACAGATCTGAGAGTACTCGCAGTTATCTGACAGCTAGTTCAAAGCCACTAACAACTAATAACAAAAACATGCATCTAAAACTAAACAATCAATCCGTACACATCCAACATCCAATGGATTTAGTGTAAAGACGTCATAAACAGTCAGAGAAAAACATGACTTTGTTCAATGCCACGTTACAGGTATCGACAGATTGTAGATCCATGAATGTGTATATGTATATAACATACAAGTAATATTTAGTGTGCTTTAAACTCACTAATAACAAAAAAGTAAAATCACAGAAATACTGAACTCCAAGGAAAATTCAAAAAGGAAAGTCCCCAATCAAATGGCAAAATCAAAAGTTCAAACACATTACACGAATGGATAACAACTGTCATATTCCTGACTTGGTACAGGCATTTTCTTATGTAGAAAATGGTGGATTGAAGCTAGCTAAACCTCTCACTTGTATGACAGTCGTATCAAATTCCATTATATTGTCACCGATGCGTGAACAAAACAAACATACACAATAGGTAAAAATGTCAAAAATAGGGGTACAGCAGTCAACATTGTGTTATCATCTTAATCACTATAAATACACGAACGTAACGAATCGAAGAAGCACAAAAAGGCATGCATCCAAATTAACATCCTCATTTTGCTTACATTATACGATTTTATTTATCTATGTTAAAAGCACCCATAAAGGATGGAAGGTTTTAAGTACTGGTGTGAAATTGCGCGTTTGAAATTCGCACAGGTAGAGATAAAATAATTTTGTCGTTCAAAGTATGACGGGATACATACATACAATCACGTAAAAAAGATGTAACAAAGAACAGACTTAACAGTAAATTTAAATCAAAATCAATATTTATACCAATAAAAACAATATTCAATGATCTTATTACAGTGTTGAATAGGTAACCTTTTAGAATAAGTTAATTTAAAGGAGCGATAAGTTTACAAGGATCATTTCTAAATTTCTTGGCACGGTTAACAACATTTCCGTAAAAATGAGGATGTACTATCCCGTTTGAAATAAGTTTTCTACATGTACAACCAAACTGCAAAACCAAATCTTTATATCTATGGAAAAATTTAGTAAAGGATTTAAGTAATTTATGGTAACGATATCCCTAGTTAAATAATTTACCAGTAATACATATATTGCGTTTGTTATATTCATATAGTTAACAATGCGCTGTATGTTAAAAAAACACAACTCAAATTAAGTTTATTTTAAAGTACATAATTCGCCGAAATTATGCAATCCTACAAGCCAATGGCAACAACCGTGAAATGGTATGTTTAAAAAAAAATTGCAATTCCACTGTTAAAAGGTGAATATACAAAATGCATTTAAGAATAAAAAAAAAAGACACCGTTTCTTTCAAATTAGAGATACATCGTGGGATTGGTCAATATTTCCATGTTGCATTACTATAAAGTCTGGCAACATTTTCTTACCGCTGTCTATCTATTTGATTATTATGGATTTAGGACAATCAGGGTACTTCGCAGTTTAAGATGTTACAATAGCAGTAAATCATCGATTTAAATATTGATGGCAAATACAAAACTTGAGACAGCAATTTAATTTATGTGAAAGACTTTTCATCTAAATGATGAACTCTATGCAATTTATATATTACTACAACTGTGTCTGACAAAAACAGACTGTTTTTATTTCATTGTTTTAACTTAGCGATATTATGGGGAATTATTCATATGCATAGTCATATTCATACAGTAATATGCGGTCAATGTAAATGTTTTGTAGCAAAATAAAAACAAGTACGATGACCAAAAGTCATAAATGCATTTACGGAACACCGATTATTAGAGTTTTCTTCTCAAAAAGTGTTTCAAATTGTATATAGTAAAACGTTCTCTTTTTATTCTAACAAAAGAGAGGTTTTGATGTATAATCATTCAAAAGCATACAATTTCGGTCAAGCCGTATCATCAAAATATTCAATTCTTAATATTTTCGTTGAAATGTTTCCAATAAAAAGTAAAAACACAAAAATACTGAACTCCGAGAAAAATTCAAAAAAGAAAGTCCCAAAACATGTCGTTCTTTTTTAATTTAGAATCCAATGAGAAAAATCCTTTGTGAATTGCATGCACACTAAACAATAACAAGTACGTCGACATATTAAGTGATTGCTACTAAAATTCATTACTCACCATGCAAATCCATTTCAGTCGATATGTGAATAAAACTGATTTGACACAATCGGCATATGAACAGATTAGAAACGATTTATAAGTAAAGATTTTTTGCCGCAAAAACATATAAAAAAATATCAATTCAACAATAAGTAATGATGCTTGTAAAACTTTGCTGTATTCGAATTCAGTGTTCTCCATTATAACTTGGCGGGAACAGTTTTTTTTTATCTCCGCGCACCTCCCTGTGAATATATACGTGCTTCACCTATCTGCCGAAATATACAAACGACTAAAACCATGGGCCAGCAAAAATGGATAGAAGAAACTGCATGCATGCGTGATCAAAATTCATCGTTAATCGAGGAACATGAACACCTCCATAACCCGGCCATATGTTCGGGTAATAGAGAAGCGTGCATATATCTGTTCTACAACTTAAACCTTCTCGTGTTGCTCATGCAACTAAAACTTCGAGGATAACTGTCACATTTAAGGTGAAAAGAACAGGACTATGGTAACGACAAGTCAAATATATGCATGCTCATGTGTGATACAGATATTTAATAAGAGTAAACTAATTCCTATAAAGTGGCGTCTAATAAACTATTCATTTAGACCCCTAACCAACAATTTCCACATGTTAACTCTTTTTAATGTAAGTCAGAATATGGAGTTACGGATTGATTAACTGACCTGTAAAAACTCTATATTCTGGAGCTGATGAAATATTGATAGAAACCAAAAATGTTGTAATGATAATTCAACAAAGATCACAAAAATATTTCTTCAATAGTTGTAAAGCTATTTATAATAATAAGTAAGGTTGTAACACGCTTTGACGTCTTAGTTTACATAGATTGCGGTAGAATTTATTTCCTTTTGGGTTTCAGTTTTTCGGACTTTTCATGCTTGATAGCAGTTCAAAAGTTTGACCAGGAAGATATCTGATGAAGATTAATAAACGAGTTTATGAAATGTGTTGATGAAGTTTGTTTAACGAATCACAGAAATATTTAACCCGCCTGTTGATTTTGATTCGTTAAGTTGTTGTGCTTTTTATATTTATTGACGTATCTCATTTCCATCGGTTGTATGCATTTCTTAGAAAGTAGTTCATAAGTCTATCTTTTTCATTACTGATCATGCTGTTCACAATGGTTTTATATGGAATTGATAACATAATTCCTCTTCGGTACATTTTACTTTCAATAAAGATTTAAAAATCAAAGTTTGCAATTGTGCTTATTGATTGTTATAATCTGTTTTCTGAAATGTTAGAGAATAGTATAAATTGTCGAGATTTCCATTTTATCTGATTTTTATATTTCCTGGGGTCACAGGTTTCCGCTTGCAGAGGAGAAATCAAATAACATAGCGACAACACAATCATTTAGTATCGTTGCTAGCAACACATAAAGTAGACAGTAATTACATTGGAGAAAATACAGAATCATTAGAAGTGTTGAAGTAGCTAATCTAACGAATAGAATAAATAACACTTAGTTCCTCCAATGTACAGACGTTACTTTTCTGTGCTAATCTACCAAATGGAATAAATAAAGGATACTCCTACCACTGCAAAATCTATGATCGTGGCTAAAGAGTGAATGAATATTTTAATGTGTGTTCTGTCATTGGGATTTAGGAACTAAATGGTATTGAAGAACAAGGAGAACAGTTTTAAGAAATGAAATGATATTGGATTTATCACTTCACTTTGCATTCATTGGATTCATGTCTTTAGCAGGTAGGATAGTTTTCTCTTTTTTATTCCACCCTATTGTATGTGCATTTTTTTTTCTCTCTCTACGTCTCTTGACTGTATGTGTGTTGTCTCCATTAATGCTATAGTTTATACTTTAAATTTAACTTCGTTTTTGTCGGGGCTTAAATGTTTCAGTGGCATGCGTCTTTATTTTCGTTTTGTGTATTTCAATAATTCATCAAGTATATTAATAGTATTGTTAATGAAACAAATATTAACCATCAAATATATGTGTGCCATATTACAATAAGAATTTGATAACAAAATGATTCACTGATAACAAACAAAATGTTCATGAACAAGACATTTATTACTTCAAAAATATGAATGAAAAAACAGAATGAAAAAGGGCAGTCCCGCATACACATGTAACCAACACAAAAAAACCAAACAATCAGCATTGAAAAGCCCAAACGAGAAATTAAACTGGCATATTCCTGAATAGGTACATGGTAAGGAAAAAAAAACACAAATTTATCACATTTGAGTGTATATACTAACGTTTTATTTTCATATCATTTTACAAAAAAAAAAACATCAAGCAAACACTCAATATTAATAAAAAAAAACCAAATACATTTGTACAATATTATTATAATACATGTGGACTTATCTGTATAAAAAACGTTCAACCAACTGAGCACGAATTGACATGGGGGTTCATAAAAGTCTACAGGAACATTTAAATCTCAAAACTCAACGAAATGAATGCCTTACCAAAACAAAGACAAAACGACAAACAGACAATCAGGTAATCAAGAAAATAAATTAAAAAACTTTTTGGTAGTGAATTTATTCGCTTTTTTCTCCCCAAAAACACCCTTTTAAATATACAATATTGCTATATACGGTGATCATATATAAGAATCAAACAATGTTGTCATATGCAAGGTATCAGCTTATATCGAAACAGATGATAAATGGCCTTAATATAATGGTCATTTATCGACGAAATACAAACTTATATTATGTAAAAGAAAGAAACCATATGGTTAATATATTTTGTAGAATGCCTTCTTGTTATATACAGTTTTATAAATCAGTTAACATCTGTATATGATAACGATAACAAATGTTATTTCAGTAGGAAAAGAAGACTATTTATGTTTTGACTTTCACGCTAACAATTAATGTAATATCAATTTCAAATGGTAAAATTACATTTATGTTAAATTCGACGTTTGACAAATACAAAATGCATTTTATCGTGTAAATTGATCAACCGAACTGCACAACATTTGTTATAATAACATTTCAATATACAGCTGTGTTTTAACTCGATTTAAAAATTGCGAATGTCTAATGTAAAATACGTTGGATGAATAACATAGATATGCTTTTAATACGTAAGTCGACGGGAATACAAATATATCCAAAAAAGTTTAAAGTACAACTAAACTCACCAAAAACTGGGTGTGATAGCATAAGTACTTAACAGAAAAACAAAACTGATAACAAAAGAGAAAACACCAACAAAAACAAAAATCTAATGAGCCACGAACTGTGTTTATGAATAAGTATTTTGCTATGCTGTTAAAGTTCCTCTGGCATCAATGTGATTTTGTAAAAGCAATGCCAAAGATACTTCAATATCATATATATTTATCAGTGTTCAGATTTATTGATAAAAGATTGTTCCAATGCAGATCTTTGTATTGAATAGATAAACTCAGAAATGGTAGAAATGCTGATTAGTGTTAAAATTCATCACACATAATAACCAATTTAAAGTTGTTGCATTAAGCTCAATCGTAGTACTGTTGGTAGAAATTACACATATTTTATCAAATGCCTGCATGTGGATTTATACTTCCAGTATTAAGGATTTATTTTTCTGACATTTAAGTCTCGTTCGAACTTAACTCTGTGAACGAATTGTATATTTCCAATAAGTAGTTTTTGAGTAAAGAAATTTTCAAATTTTATTACTAATCAAGTCATTCTTTTTTAGTGAAATTTTGAGAAAAAGGGGTACAAAAAGGATTTTACCAGAAACATAAACATCCCATATGACTTTTTCTTTTCAAATTTCATAGATATGTATTTTTTTCAATCATTTATAACAAGGAAGTTGAAAAATATGAATTTTGTTCTTTAAACAGAGAAAAATAAAAATTGACAACATGGTAAATTTGACTCGAAAAAGCATCAAAATATGATAAAACTTTCTTATATTAACACCTACCTATAGCTTTTTTTAAGTTGAATTTATTCAGATTGGTCCCCTTCAGATCTTTATTGAGAGTATGAAAACAAGTTTGATTGTAGAGTTGTGATTTATTTCACGATAATTGCCAAAAAATGTGTAAAAATTTATGAAAAATGGGAAAATAATCAAAATTTGGGTCTTTCAGAGGGCCGTAGCAAAAAAAAAAGAAGCACACCAACATATGATTTTTTCTTCACCAACTATTTTTTTACAACCATATAAACCCAAAAATCAGGTTTTAAAAAAAGTTTAATTCTAGAAATATTTGGCTACTCAGTTTGATATTATTGCCGAGAAAATTGATTCGATATATAAATAAGGTTTAAGCCATAAAGGGTGCCTTAGATCCATTCACACTAAGAACAAGGTTACATGTGAGTAACATTAATATGCATATTACTCTATAAAATGCATTTTTAACTTGTGCTAATGGACGTCGGTTTATTGTTGTGTTAAATAATCTGTGAGAGGTGTTCCTCAAATTCCACTGATATGAATAATCTAAGAAATCGAATACCGAATTTTTTATACGAGTTGCTGATAATCCAATTTGTTCTAGAATGCGCTGTTCGCATGACAAATAAATCTTCAGCGTTAATTCCGGGGTTGACAAAATGTTATATTTCAATTTTTGGATCATATATATTATATGTTTTATTGCCATAAAGGGGCAATAGCAAATGGCAAAATCAAAAGCTCAAACATATTTAACTAGTGAACAAAACAAACTGTCATATTTCTTAATACATAAGGGTAGGGACATAATAAGGAAAACACTCCGATCGCAAAATTTCAATTGAGGTTCGATTCCAAATAATTTCCCTCGTGCTCCTTTTTTATGTTTTCCTTGTCCAAAACGTGTTGTTAAAACGCCAAAATCTACCAAACCTTTAAATCATGCACAAGTTTGTTACATTACGTTTTATTCTCATATTATTTTACTGAACAAATATACATGTAAAACAACACTCAGTATCAATAAAAACATATACAAATCTATTATAATCCATGTGGACTTATTTGTATAAAACACGTGAATACATCGGTCATTCATCTACGTAACACAAACTTATATTATGTAAAATAGAGAAACCATATGGTCAATATATTTTGTACAATGCCTCAATGTTATTGTCTTGTATATCAGTTTACATCTGTATATGAAACGATAATATCTCAATCATAAATAAATGTTATTTCAGTAGAAAAAGAAGACTTTTTATGTCTCGCTAACAGTTAATGTAATTTCCATTTTATACGGTAAAATTACATTTATATTAAATTCGACGTTTGACAATTATAAAATGCATTTTACCATGTAAATTGATCAACCCAAATGCACAACATTTGGAATAAAAACAATACAATATACAGATTTGTTTAAATTTGATTTACAAAAAACGGCGACTGTCTGATATGAAATAAAAAAAAAACAAACAAAGATTTACTTTTAAAAAGAAAGTCGTAATGAAGTGCTAACAGTACCACTAACCTCACCTAAAACTGGGTGTGATATCATATGTACTTGTAAAACAAACTGGAAAACATCACGCTGTAATGAACCACAAATTGTGTCTATTTTGCTATGTTGTTACCATTTCTCCGGCAGCATTGTCATTTTGGAAAAGGAATGGCGAATATTTTACGATGTGATATATATTTAACAGTGTTCAAATTTAATGGTATAAGATTATTCCACAAAAGATATTTGTTTTAGAACATAAACTCAGAAACGGTAGAAATACTGAGGAGTGTTAGAATTCATCACACATACCAGCCAATTCATAAACTTGTTGCATTAAGTTCAATCGTAGAAAAGTTGGTAGAAGTTTTTATCAACTGCCTGCTTGTGGATTTATACTTCCAGTATTTATGTCTCTATTTGTGATATGATTTTGCAAAGGATTTGACACATATTTAATATCTAAAAACTAGATTCATAAATGTGTACGGACTATCCAGTTAATAACTAATATTGTCGAAATAATAGAATTAACTGAAATAATGTGCAATTCACAAAAAGGTGCCAGAGATCCATTCATATTGAGGACAGGGTTACATGTGAGTAGCTATGCTATGAAGATTACTTCAAAAAATTTATTTTTTGTTTGGATTAATGGACGTTTATTGTCGCATTTGATAAACTAAAAGTGAGACGTTATCCGTAAATTCCATAAAATAACCAATCAAAGGAATCGAATATCAAAACTTTTATACGAGTTGCTGAGTATCCCATTAGTTCTAGAATGCGTATCGCTTGAGTGAATTATCGGCAGCGTTAAAATGGGGTTGACAGAATGTTGTATTTCTATAATTGGATTAGATATATTTTATTCATTGCCTTAAATGTTAATCAAAAAAGAACTTACAAGTAACAATATCTTTTAAATAACGTCCTCAGTACTTTTTTAATTCTTGTATGACGTCATAGGAGTGATATAATTGGTTTTATAATACTCAGATATCAGAGTTCTCTACTGCAACCAATTAAACAAATTTGTATGATCTGAAAAACCTAAATTATTCACCGAGATTAAATCGTCTGGATATCAGCAGCAATTACAAATTTCATCTTTCAAATGGTGTTTTGTTTTTATTCTAAGCGTGTCAGGGGCTTCACTTTGAAAATTAACATTAAAAATTACCAATACAAGTTATGGTAACACAAGATGAAAAGAAATACAAACATACATGTATATTCAAAAAGGAGAAGTTACTTTAACTTAAAAAAATCAAACACTAGATAATATCAAGTAACGGAACGAATGGAAAACTAATTTCATATCCCTATATATATATATATAAAAGTCAATTGTGGTGAGTTGATCCTTACATTGGGTCCGAGACCACAATTATTTCGTAGTGCATTTCTTTTAGAACATAAATGAAAATAAAAAAAAATTCCACCTGCGCTTTCTCAAAGAAACCTTTACAGTGTGTTGAAATACTTTTGGGACAAATTATATCAAAATTGTAGAAAACTTCATCGGCTCTAACTCAAAATATGGACAATTTCATGTTTAGGGCGTCTTGAAATCTTTTGACAGCTTCCGAAGTGCTAATTTTCAACCTGTTTCACCTGGACCAAATCACTACTTTCCTTTAAAATTCTGGACCCATTTTTTTACAGTGTAATTTCATCCCCCTACTTGCAATTTGAGGCATTAAACATGGAGAAATAAATTTGGAAGGGGTATAAAAATTAATGGCAAGTAACCCACTGTCAACACTAGGGACTATATTCGTGAACAACGAAAATCAAGGGACGACAATTGTGGTCTCGGACCTAATAGGATAGAAAGAGTTGACAAATCTTAAAACAACTTGGTATGACCAAAGCTTAATAAATTATAAGACTGCTTACTAAGTTTCATGACAATAGGATTTATATTATAGACAATAAGTTAAGTTCTATACTCATATTTGCGTGTAAAATTTTGACGTTAAAATTGAAAAATTTCAACTATCAACATTTGGGGCTTTAAAAGTTAAAATATTGCAAAAAAATACATTTTAAAAGCCTTAATAAATAACTTATCATGTACTAAAAGCAATAGAGTACTCATTTGATTCATCAGACTTGGCATAATTATTCAAAAATCAAATTTATATGAGCCTGCACCTAAAAATTGAGGTTTTTCAATGAAAGGGGGCCTTACATGAATATGTAATATTTTCCAGCAATTTAAAATTTGTGAAGCTTTTTGGTTATAAATAATCCTTACATATGTATTGAAAGTACTTTAAATGGAAATAAAAGTTACAAATAACATATCATATTAGTTTAAAAGGGTCTTAGGCCAAGTAAGACTGTAAAAAAATTATGGTCAATGTTGGCCGTGCAACATATTTACATTAAAAAATGCAAATTGAGGCTATAAGTAATAAAATTTGTGTCTTTTTTTAGAATTTCTATACTCATGTGACATGATACAACAAATCTGAGCACAAAAAGACTCTTGCAATTAACTTTTCTTACAAACAGTATGGTCTGATACAAAGATTTTTGCCTTTCTAGGGAAAAACTTGCATGCAATTTATTCTCAACAGGCTTATATTTAAACCACTTGCTATCCTACAGAAGAAAAGAAAGATATTATGTGAAATGGAACAGGTACAATAGACATTGTAAAGTGCTTTTGATACAAATTTAGTGAGGTCTTTATTATGGACTTCAAATTTTATGTACCAAGCTCCCCACTTTTGACTTCATCCAAACAGGGCGTTAGACAAGGGTCATTTATACAACACATTTTGCACATATTGTCTGAGATAATCTTCTTTTCTGTAGATTCAGAGTTCAAAAATAAGTACAAGAACTAGATAAAGGCATAGAAACACAAATATTGACACATGAAAACCTGTCAGATAGAAGGTCAGGATGCCATTTATGCATCAATATTGAAAAAGCTATAAATGCCTATTTTGACCATAAAATGCCAAATAAAGGCAACAGTAGTATACCGCTGTTCAAAACTCATAAATCCATGGACAAAAAACAAAATCGGGGTAACAAACTAAAACCGAGGGAAACGCATTAAATATAAAAAGAGAACAACGACATAACACTAAAATGTAACACGCATAGACAAAATCCCACGAGAATAACAAATATATATAACATCAAAACCAAATACATGAATTTGGGATAGACAAGTACCGTGACACGTCTTATCGCAATGTGAATTTACACTCAAAAATAAGAGAAAACAAACGACACAACGTTATAATGTAATACACTCAGAAACGAACTATAATATAACAATGGCCATATTCCTGACTTGGTACTGGTCATTTTTGCAGAAATTCTATAAAATAAAAGTTCAAACCCTTTAGTTTCATGCTATTTGACAAATTTAAACCATCAAATCATTTGGGGAAGTTGCTAAAGTACAGATTCTATATTTACAGATTTCACCTCTTAGGTCCGAGACCACAATTATTTCGTAGTGCATTTCTTTTAGAACATAAATGAAAATAAAAAAATTCCACCTGCGTTTTCTCAAAGAAACCTTTACAGTGTGTTGTACTACTTTTGGGACAAATTATATCAAAATTATAGAAAACTTCATCGGCTCTAACTCAAAATATGGACAATTTTATGTTTAGGGCGTCTTGAAATCTTTTGACAGCTTCCGAAGTGCTAATTTTCAACCTTTTTCACCTGGACCAAATCACTACTTTCCTTTAAAATTCTGGACCCAATTTTTTTTACAGTGTAATTTCACCCCCCTACTTTCAATTTGAGGCATTAAACATGGAGAAATAAATTTGGAAGGGGTATAAAAATTAATGGCAAGTAACCCACTGTCAACACTAGGGACTATATTCGTGAACAACGAAAATCAAGGGACGACAATTGTGGTCTCGGACCATTGTTCTTGAATGACAGTTGATTATAGATTTCGTTTCATTTACTAAACTCTGAGTGAGAAACCCAAACAGTCACAAACATTTACTATCCTCTGAGAGAGAAACCCAAACAGTCACAAACATTTACTAAACTCTTAGAGAGATACCCAAACAGTCACAAACATTTACTAAACTCTGAGAAAGAAAGCCAAACAGTCACAAACATTTACTAAACTCTGAGAGAGAAAGCCAAACAGTCACAAGCATTTACTAAACTATGAGAGAGAAAGTCAAACAGTCACAAACATTTACTAAACTGTGCGAGAGAAACCCAAACAGTCACAAACATTTACTAAACTCTGAGAGAGAAACCCAACCAGTCACAAACATTTACTAAACTCTGAGAGAGAAACCCAAACAGTCACAAACATTTAATAAACTCTGAGAGAGAAACCCAAACAGTCACAAACATTTACTAAACTCTGAGAGAGAAACCCAAACAGTCACAAACATTTACTAAACTCTGAGAGAGAAAGCCAAACAGTCACAAACATTAATTAAACTCTGAGAGAGAAACCCAAACAGTCACAAACATTTACTAAACTATGAGAGAGAAAGTCAAACAGTCACAAACATTTAATATAATAAGAATTAGAATCCATCAGCCAAATCTTCGTAAACATAAATCACAACTGGTTAAAATTTTAAAATAATATGGTGAATTGAACAATTGACAAAGAATCCAACAGAAAATCCTGCGTTGATTATAGCACATACAGGTTTTAGTCAGCACCTTCTCCATGAATTAAAACAAAGTAACAAAATATAAATCAGAGTAAACGAAATGAAAAAAAAAAAACACTGCCAAACCCATTTGCACTCGAATCTTATGTAGCAACCTGCACCTGATACGATCACGTCAAAACTTGCATCTGGATCCATAAATACCTAGTCACATCAAGAGTAAAGCAACCTTAAGGTACATAATAACAAACAAGCAAATATATGAAAACTGTATTGTTATTAAAAACGTTTATCGCTTAGAATGTTTCGCTCAAGACCACAGAATAAATATCTATAGGGTCTTGGTACTTTTCTATTATCTTTTAGAGAAAAAGAACGAGACGTTCATTGAAACAATCCTTAGTCATTAATTGTTCACTGAGACAATAATAAAAACCTCTGGAGAGCAACTGTTGAATATCATATTGGTTGAGAAATGTATTATTCATTTTTAGATGAAGTTGCTGTAATGCTTTTAGTCGAGGAAACTTTTTGTTTCAAAATTGAAATCGTTTCGTTGGTCAAATATTATAGTATTAAGAAAATACTGTGGTTAAATTCGATGCAATTTTCCAAAAATATGACGGAAGACCTGTATGTGTGGTTTTGTAAATATCAAGTGTAGGAGGATACATTAAAGGGACTCGATAGTAAAAGTTTGAATAATTTATTTAAAGAGCATCACGATTATAACTCTACTTGAACTTATATGATTTAATTTCGTTGAGCATCTTTTGTTTTTTACAGTAGCAAGTCGTTTTGTACCTTTTAACTCGTAGCGACTATTACTAAATCGGACCCAACATTTTCCATTTCGTACATAAGATAGAATCGTCACATCGTAGAAATGTTATAAAGACCAATCATTAATTTGATTATGAATCACTTGGAAACGTTGATATGCATAGTCAGACGTTGTTTTTATGCAAGATTTATCCTTTACTAATTTGTTGACTCCCAAAACGTCTGGTGTAAATCTTTTTTACTGTGAACTACATATTTCATAACAGAATTATTCTGTTAAAAAACAATGCATATATTAGAAACCTTTACTGAGGTTCATCTACACCTTATGATTATCAATGGAATGTATATCAATATAAAGGCTTGCTAGGGTACAACATGACTATACATCTTTGTTAACAAGTGCTCAAAGGAACTCCAACTTAAAAGGTAATAGAGTAGATTTGCATAGTTGGTTCCTATTGGAATGGTTTAAACCTGCTTGTAACTTTTGCCCCAAAATTAAAAAGATGTGTTTTACTGCGAAACTGAATACTTGCTCTTCGATGTAACATGTTATAATTCCGGGCTTTTTGTTCTAGAAATACACAAACCTACATCCCATCACAATTAATTACAGTGTGTACTATCATTTTATGGAGCAAATGATATACATCTATTTCTATATGACGGTTTATTATTTTTTTTTTATGCAGTATTTGGATGATAAGCGTAGATATAGAAAATTTAGATTTATTTCAGAGAAAGACAGATTTAACAAAAAACGTTTAAGAAAGCAGTATTTTAACTAATAACTTATATAAGTGACTTTTGTAAATCTCGTGTACAAATGTATTTATGCATAAAGGCTTTAATAAATCAAAGATATTACAAAGATATTTGGGTTCTTTCTTTTTGTTTTAAAAAAACATCATCCTCGTGACAGATTTACAACTAAATTTCAAACACATTTACATTTTATTTTTGACGCTTCTGGTGAAGGAAAATCGCAACTACGGTACAATTAGGCAAACTTTGAGAATAACAACCAGAACGAGTTTAAGATGCAATCAAAACGTTGTAAGAAAGGTTAAAAATGCAACCAGAACCTCCAACTAGGTAGCCGAATGTCAGAGCAGACAGTTTCACGCCGAAATATTTCCAATGTCTTATTTTGTTTTCTCAAGAATCCATTGGAGAAAATCATTTAAAAATACACAAATTTATTTGCATTGTTATTTACAGCAGTGTCAAAAGTTCAGGGTCATTCAGTGTTCCTAGTTTTAGTATGTTAATGTTTGCACTTTTAGTTGTTTGTAAATTGTTTTGTTTCAAATTTGGTCGCTATATTTTCGCTAGAACTATTTAACGTCTTTATGAAGGGACCTTTGAAAACCGATTTTTCGAAATGGGCTTTTCTCATGGCTCATGATCATGTGCATGGTATTCTATTACGCATTTTATTCAATTAAATTGTAACTCTGATGGATAGTTGTTTCATTTGGAAATCAGACCAAATCTCCTTATTTCTCTATAAATATGAAATACGAGAGACACCAAAACCCCAGCAGAACGAGTAGACGTCTATGTTAATCTTACGTAATTAATGTTAGAACTGCAAACTGTAATATATGTAAGATCACTTATAACACTTATGCTTAACATAATCACAAACAAATGACAATTCTCTGTAAATAACTAAGATCAAAGAAACGCTAACCTAGATTATACATTTTTCCAGAATATATATATATATATATATATACAACTCGTCAAAACATCAACCCAACAATGTTGGATCTGTAAATTTGCTTTCGCAAATTTTTGGTTCTTCCCTCGCCGGGATTCCAACCCATGCTACTGAGATATATAGGCATCAAAACACCGGCACTGTAACCGTCCCGCTAGACCACACGACCACCTGGGCTTCATAAACATGAAGCTTTTTCTGGCTGGATGATACCTTTCCACGTCAGTTTTAATCTAGTGTCGTACTACAGTACATGATATATAAGGCATGAAGATGTTATTTTTACAGATCAGCTAAATTATCTATAGTAAAGGATCCTATATATATGCAAACATGATAACATATGTAACATACACAATTAAATCTTCAATATTTCATGTCTAGATACCATTTTCATAACATATTGGTAATATGATCATGTTCAGTTAATATTTACCTTTAAGACAGAATGCTTAAGTTTCAGTGAAAGGTGATTCTAGGCATAAATGTATTATCTGCGTAATATCGTTATTCAAACAGATTAAAACGCAAGTTCTTTAAAATATTTAATGTATTTATATATATAATTAATTTCAATAATCTACTATTGTCCATTTTTTATATATTTCTATCTCAAGCTCCAACTAAAGAAATTACATGGATGAAAATGTCAAACATTTTTCATAATTTCTGTGGTATTGACGTAATAGAAACTCAAAGACCTTTTTCTGAAAACATATACATATAAATTGTAATTATCTGTTCACCAGCAAGTGCATACTTTGTGTTGTGTTAAACGCCAAGAAAAACGTTTAAAATTAATTATCTCTTATTTAATCAATTTTCTATTTCGCTTTACAATACAAAGACACAGTGGGAAGCAGATCATATTGTATTCTAAGTATCCTTACATATAGATCAAAGGGGGAAAATCGAATAAAATATTCATTATGTGTTAATCTTATTCTGAATGCCATCGTATTATTGAAGAGTAATGTTAAAAGGAACTAACTTCTTTTTCGTTTTTGCATATCGTCTAACATATTTCAAATAGAAGTTATAATTGGCGTCTATTTCTTAATAATCAAATTTCGGCACAACTGTTTTAATTGTTTTAATCAAGATTGGGTTTATTTTAAAAGGTTAATTCCGGTATCCGCAGACGATCAACATGGTAAAAATAGAAGATTCTCTTACATATCTAAGGAATTTTGCAAAAATCAATGTTTAATAACACGCACTTATACTTAAAAGTTTCAAATGATCTCTGTTCCCCATTGTTTAATTGCTGATATACCAGTTGTTATTACTTTTGGGAAGTCGTATCGTGGGTAGCTGTTGGCAGAGTCGACATATTCATGTATATATAATCATATCTCTAAGGGTACATACTAGAGGTCAGCCATTTACAAACATATCAATCGTATTGTATACGTTGACGCATCCGCATCTGCAGATATATATATATAAAAAATAGTATATTATCCCGAGCTTAGTAATAAGACCATGCTTCATTTTTATAAAACAAAATAATTAGAATCTCTTCGAAACAATCAAACATACACTTTCAATATTTGTGATAGTGTTGTTCTGTAAAAAAATAAGGGGTGCTATCAACTTCTTTTACATGCCCTTCGAAATGAGCCAATGTAGGGCCGGTGCACGAAAATTGTTCACAATTCTGTAATAATTTAGTTAAAATTAATTAAGATCTTGCATGAATAAACACCCCCAAAAAATCAAATGTACTACTTATATATATGTAGGGAACTTTGAATATTGTTCATTTGCGATTTTATCATAAAAGATAATAGAACAGTACTGAGTATCATCTATTTGTCAAATCACAATTTGATTCTAAGTGAGCACAGGTTCATGTATACACAAACACACGATTTTACCATTTTCAATCCTATCATCCCTGTAAACTGTTCCAACTATCCGTAATATTTTTAAAAGTCGGATTACATGTTCCACAAAAACTCGATATTTTCTGATTGTTTTGAAATTTCTGCATTAGAAATTAATCAGTCGACCATTTGCATTATTGAAAGTACATAAGATTAAAGCTCGGGATCACATACTGTTTTTTTTTTTTTTTGGTATATCTGCAAATGCGGATACGTCAACGTATATGATACGGTTGGTACATCTTTAAATGACCGACCTCTACCATAAACTTTCCAGTCGAGTGGTGGACAGTTATAGATTTTCAACCAACAATTATCGATATACAAATAAAACTTTGTTTAGTCTTTTAATAGAAAAGCATCTACTGAAATATTGTTAAAAGTCAATTTCCACTAATTATTAAATCATTTTCTTAAACTTAAGATAAACCAGTACAGAAATCAGTGTTCATATCTATATATCATTGTTAAAGGTCGTACTTTAACTTACAATTTTCAACCTTTTATACGTTGTGACTTTGATGGAGAGTTGTCTCATTGGCATTCATGCCACAACTTCTTATTTATGTATATCCTTTGTTTGGATTTGGATTTGGATTTCCGTTGTATTGTTTGATATTATAGAGTTTCCGATTTCGTCAGGTGAAAAGGACTCCCTCCTTTTTTAAATTGAGTATACAGTTCGATATTATTTCTAAATAAGTTGTTTTATCGTTGTTTTAAATTGAAAGTAATGATTATACTGTTAAGACAATGACATTTAAGAAACTGTATAAGTAAACATGAATGGACTAAGTGTTTTAACTCTGGAACCAATGCAATGTCATTGTTAAGGTGGTATGGGTGTCTTCCTCCATCTTGGATTGTAAAAGACAGAAAGTCAAAGGTCCAGATTTTCTATCAAATTAGCAAATGAAGATTTTAAATTGGAATGTTCATTTAAAAGAACCAATTTGTAAGAATATAACATATAATTATAAAATATATTTGCAAATGTTGATTATTGTTGGTTGTTTTTATTTGTTTTTAAATTGGCATTTTAAGGGGAGATAACTCTAAAACAGTGCATTTTCTGAAGGATTCTACATGGAATTTTCCTATTTTGTATTTTAGCAGGAAAAAACGTACGGTGACCCTATCTTTTCTTTTGATATTCTCAAAGCATTGTCTGAAAGCTATCTTATCCTTAGGTATTTAACAATTCTATCATTTGTTTAGTTTCTAATAACAAAATGGTGTTTCTCTGTATAATCCATACAAAATGTGTCATTTTGTCACGTCCTGTAGCTTGAGAAAATGCGCGTGACCTATCATTTTGATTTTATTTTTTAACATATATCAATAGATACTTCGTTTTGGCAAAGTATGAACAAATTCTATCATTTTTATTTTAGACTCCCATACCAACTTAAATTCTCAAATTATGGTGCGATTTGTTCTTTGTTTTCATTATTCTACGGAATAAGCGAATTTTCCAAACGAATATATGTGAACAAGTTAGAATGTAGCGAAGGTTTTAGATATTTTGTTTTGACGATATCCTTAACATAGTTGTTCATCTACATAACGTTCCACAGAGAGCTAAGGTTTACAGAATTATTGAAATCAAATAAAAATATTTAAATATAGATATTCCTTTGTGTTAAGTTATCTTGCTACAATAGGAATTGCTAAACACAGAGAGTGAGTTGTTTTAACTGCAATTAAACTGGTGTTTGGAATCCTGTGTATGAAGCATGTGAATATGCATGATGTTTAATTCTTTTTGTTTCAATTAATACTGATATCCTCACCTATAAAGATGTAAAAAAAAAGAAGCAGAAATTGAAAATCAAAGTGTTAAATATGAATAAAAATTGCAAAATGTGTAAGCGATAGTCAAGAATTATTAAACGAGTTAAAAATTGTCCAATATCTAGACGTGAATAGAACACATTAAAGATAAGAAAACTGAACAACCTCAAATTACGGAATCGGCTTTTACTGCTTCTTTGTATATCACTATTGATCTCGTGACATACATGGTCTGTGGTATCATGTAAATCACTCTTTAGGTTACCAACAATGGTCTTAACGAATTTTGAATAGGACTGATATAATGGCATACATGCTCTTTTGTAGCTCATTTAGGCTGGCCTTTAATTAGACCGAAAACGTAGAAATGTATTTGTTTTCTGATTTATGATGATTGGTATATTGTCATAAAGTGTAAACTTGTGTTTTTATTCGTCATAATAACAAATATAAACTTACAAAGGAAGATATGATCGGTGTTATCTTTGTCAATAGAAACATGAAATATTGTTTATATGATGAAACATTTTATCATTAAGAAATAGCATGTGTACTTGTATAATCAGATTGCTACTTAAATTGGTACAATGCTTATATTTTACATCTATAACATGTATAAGCACACGAGTTATTACATGTTTAACTCAAAATACTGCTACATCATGAACTCAATAATGAACGGTACTTGGACCCATAATTCTGCTTTTACGACTTGTGACTTGGATAGAGAGTTGTCCTTTAACCACAATTCTTTATATCTAACAACTGGAAACCCCCTACCCCGATATAAACCAGGAATGTCTGTTACATATGGCTAAATGACGACAAGTAAAAACAAGTAAATCAAACAGAGAAAGAAATAACTTAAAAAACACACAATTCCTACTTAATTTCAACGGTTGCGTTAGTCTCGGAATTTTTTTAAATTACCTCTTATCGTACTGTTTATAATGATGGTTTTTATCATTATCGAAGGTAATTCGGTGATCTTTGTATGTTCAGAATTGTGCACTTTACATTATTGAAATGAATTCACATCTTATCAGTCCATTTACCCGTTGCTTCGATAATGTTATATACTTAATTGCATTGAATTGTTCATTTGTCATACTTTCGATAAATATCAACAGAAAGGATACGTAATGGTGATTAAAAAGTGAACTTTACGAAAAAAAATTTCAGTCTTTGCAACTACCTTACCTCCATTTTTCATTTTAGTTAATGGTTTTGAACTTTCACAAATGTTCTCTTATGTCACGAAAATTACATTTGGACTAATATATCAAAACAATTACAAATGTCTGAAGTCCAAATAGTTTAATGATATACGATATAACTAATCAAGCTCGAATATCTGTGGTACAGTCATTAAAATGATAGATGTCAGCAGTCGTAGACAGGTTGTCTATCATACCAAATTAAATCTGTATGAGCGTGGCTTCATCAAGACATCAAAAGAGTGAAATTGGCCTTTCATGATATTATTGATTTCCCAAATGATTGATCCATTGGCTTATGTAAAATGAGGTTAAACTGTGCAGAAAACTTAATTGACAGTTTTACATTTTTCAGAATATCGCACGTCGCTGAAACAAATTCAAATTAATGTAACTGTTATCATTCTACCATAGGTGAAAATTTGTACATGTAATATTTTCTACCTTAGGCATAGATTACCTTAGCAGTATTTGGCAAACCTTTTAGGAATTTTGGTCCTCAATGCTCTTCAACTTCGTACTTTTTTTGATATTTTTATCTTTTTTTTTTGGATTCGAGCGTCACTGAAGAGTCGTTTGTAGACGAAACGCGGGTCTAGCGTATACTAAATTTAGTCCTGGTATCTATGATGAGTTTACCATTAGCAAACTTACCATCTCTGTTAAATACTATGTCACTCACGTGAGACGTGTGGCTAGCTATGCAACCAAGTGTAACTTTTCTAATTAAATTGTAAATGTTGCTGTTATAGAAAGGAAACAGTCAAATCCTTTCATAATACGTCCTAATTCGAAAATAGAAAACTAACGACGATATGTTCATTAAATATAACTATCCAACTGAATTAATTAGAGTTTCAACTGCAGAATAATACAACAATGTCAAGACATTTGCTTTATTTAAAACCTGACTACCTGCTTTAATACAATAATATTATCATTATTAAGTCCATTATTGTAATGATTTCATTCACGAGTATACTAGTACTTTAGGATGCAATAAGATTCTCAAGGCAACATTTTCATTACCTAAAACACAAAATATCAATTTGCAGCTTAGTCTTCAATTTTATCAAGGTCACAATCTTCCCAATGCAATACTTTTTACAAAATAATGCTGATATGACAACATGCATTTGCAGAATATACTAAAGCATATAAAACAACTGTCCAAGGATCCGGTATTGCTCTGTATTTATCATGTGATAGTGAAATTTCCTCTTGTTTTAGTTCTATACATGCACAATATGTTTAACGTAATTTAAACATAGGTAAACTGATGTTGCCTTTTTTATTCATCAGAATAGACAATTATAAACACACATGCTGATTTCATGATATTACAAAATTGATGAAAATTGTAACGATAAAAGATTCGTCCCAAGGGTATATTTCATATATTTTTACAAAATGTGATATTTTGTATTAATTAATTTCATGCATATTTTTGCCGTTCTGAAAAGACACTACATGGAGGATGCATTGCGCATGATTTGACACGTAAGTCGGAACGTTAATTGATATATAGATTATGCACTATTTTGATCCTTTAGATAAAACATACAGTTACACATACACTCTTTGCTTTGATAACACTATAAACTGATTAATAATAATTCTTCTATTTCAGTTTCAGTGGCTGGATTGAAGTGTTTCAACTGTGAGAATCACGTGAACCCTGCCTGTGGGGTTTATTTTAAGGCATATCAGTTTAAAGCCGATCATTGTCCAGGACCAGATGCAAAATGTGCCTTGCAACGACAACCTGACAAAGGTAGTATATACAAGTTGACTAAGACACTGTGTTTTTATAACTGTACAGTATCGAAGAATTGATAATTTGGATAATATTTATCTAGTATTTTACGAACAAAGTTATCAGGATAACAACGTGATGATTTTATGGTATATTAACTATGCCATAAGTAAGCTACTATAGTTATGGTCGTTATTTATACTGCAATGAATTGTATGAAATAATAAATTGGTCAATTATGACATGAATTCGTAACTTACAATTCATAAATACGCTTCACTTCCTGATATCTGAATTTTTTATTTATACAATTATACATCATAACGAGTCAACCTTGTTCAAACGATATAAAGTAAAAAAAGACATTTTAACATGAAAACATTTCCAATGGTGTTTTTTTTACGAATTTGCCTCATTTCAACCAGTGTTAACATAGACTTTGCATATATCAATAGAAGAATACAAGTAAAATTTCAACCTCGTGTAAGCGAATTAAAATATCTGTGAAATTAGAATCAAGTGAAGATATTGCATACCTACAAATCGATAGTCCTTATACGAAACTCAAGACATTATCATATTAGAATGCCTTGTTTTGCATTGCCCTTTGCTTTGCGAATATAAATCGTAAGAATTTACATTCTAGAGGGACGAATAAATTTACAATTTAAACATCGTTGTGCCATAAATATATGACCATGCATTTATTAAGAAACGGTATATTATAAATCTGAGACACTGCGCTAACGAAGAAAGATTTTAATGCAAATAATGAAAGCAGAATTCAACGATTGCTTAAGAAGGATAATTTTCCCGATATGAATACATCTGTGTTATTAATCAAGTCTTTTTTAAACAAAAGTAGAAAACACATTATTGTACCTTTCAAGAATTTTGACAATGGTGCTTCATTAAAGTTTACATAACCTTTACCTTAATTGTATATGAAAAAGTGTATAGTAAATTACTGTACTTTTCCGTATTGTTACTGGATTTTGAAATAATCTAGAGTCTAAATGAAAAGGGATGACAAAAAAAAATCAGAGACAAAAAATCCAATGTGACACTATAATAGTCGAAATATCACAGAAATCATCGAGGAACCTCAGCAGCAAAAATCCAACAGTTCCTAAATAGATTAGATGTTTCTGGTGTTGTTTTAACCTTATACTCTACATTTACTCGAGTTTTATATAATGTTTTAAAAATTATTATATTTTATCTTTATTTATACTAACAAAGATATCAGTGAATACCGAAGCAGTAGCAATTTGTCAATGTTGAAATCTCATTCAAAAAGATACAAAGCAAGGTTCGAAACCAACATTGAGGGAAAAGCATGGACACGACAGGGAGCAAGATTGTTGTGTCGACATAAACATCGTGTCCGACTTTGTATGAACACTCTCCTTGTGATCCACACACGAATTGTCAGCATCGGAAATAGAAAGAAATATGTACATTTACGGATCTCACGACATATCTGTTATCTAGAGATCTGTTGATTTGCATCTTATCGTTCAGCCAAATAGTGATTGTGCCAGAAAAACTTATTAAGTATCAATTGTATTCTATATTTTTCGTAACTCTGTGAGAGAAATCTGTGTGGAAGAATCTGATTCGACTATAAAAAAAAAAGATGTGGTATAATTGCCAATAAGACTACTCTTCACAAGAGACCAAGTTGACACAGACATTTACAACTATAGGTCACAATAGTTTCCCGCCCTAAATCAGAATCATCTGTACATGTTTTCGACGCATATATGACCGTATCATGGAACATGCAACAAATCTCTCAATTTGTTTTTTTTAAAAGATTGGACATATATTGCATCTGAAAATCTGACAATCTCTCTTTTTAGATGCATTGACAATTACTTCATCTGTACATCATTTTGATTTAGTTTCCGAATAAAGCCAAGCTTAAGATGTCGAGCATGTAAACCACTTATATGTCCTATATTCATAACATACACATATCCCAAGTCAGGAACATGTTATAACCGTGGTTGTCGTTTATTGGTTTTTTTTTATTGCTTTGATGTGTTTCATAAGTGTTATATGAAATGATCGTAAGGGTTCAACGGAACAAAGTGATTCGCCTATATGTTGTCTGTGGGGAAAATATTAAACATTTTCCTGTAGATACTATCTTTTGATTGTTAGAAGCTTATGGCAAAGTTTGAAGGTTGTATATAATGTTTACTGGAAGAACTTTCATTTATAAGTAATACTAGAACACATACGCGAAATCGCGGGCATATACAGCTTGTGAACTGTTGGAGGATGATGTTTGTAAAAGATAAATATGTATCATGGAGAATTTCAGAAAAGGTATCAAAAGCCCTCTCCCTTTTTCCAAAGTTCGATATTTGTTTCCTTTCTGTTAAATTCAACTATTTTCGTGTTTCTGGCCTCACACCACAATTATTTTTTTCCTTTGCTACAATGCATCTTTTGGTAAAAGTCAAATTAAATTAAAATTTTGCTTTCACTTTCAACAATAAATTTTTATGCTCCATTTATGTGCATTATGTTTTCTAGTCTGTATATCCGTGCGTTCGTTCGTTCGTGACGTCCGTCCGTCTGTCCCGCTTCAGGTTAAATTTTTTGGTCGAGTTAGTTTTTAATGAAGTTGAAGTCCAATCAACTCGAAACTTAGTAAACATAGTGCCGAGGTGGCATTTGTGTACTATGGACACATTCTTGTTTCCACATCTTTTACTTATTTTAATATATCTGCAACTGGTATGACCCCTTAAATAGTATACATTTCAAAGAAAACAGTAGACAGAATACAGAGAGAATCTTAATATTAAAGTAGTATAATCGCAGTTTACATTTAGATAAAACGCGTAAAATAATTGTCCTCTCTAAGGAGGTATAATAGTTGTGGTTCTAGCGATCTAAACACCATGATATGGAGAACGCTCTGATTGGCTTATTTTTTTTTCGATTTTTGTTATCTATCATACGATTGGTTGTTTTAAACCGGAAGTCTTATCTATGACTACAAGTCAGCCTGATGACGGAATCAATATCCGGACTCTTTTTTGTCGTTTTTGTCCGAAAATAACTCAATCTGAATAATCATAAGAATGGATGACAAATGCGACTATGCATGTTACCTTTAGAACACAGAGGCATGGTGTTTATTAATCGTGGATGGAAGAGAAGCGGCAAACAAAATGAGGTCTTCTCGTTTAATAGTATAGATACGAAAAACAGGAAATAAATATTTACAATTGTTTGTCCTTCTAAACAACTATCTTTTGATACTAATCAAGATTGGTAGAAATCAAGGATAGTTTAAAAAAGTTATCAAGATTAAAAAAAAGCATTATCCACAGAGTGAATATTTATAGACGATGTCAAAATTGACGGAGACGACGACGACTACGGAATGATGGCTCGTTTTGTCTCGCAAACGTAACAGGATCGACAAAAATGAAAAACCGAGAAAAACTTGTGAATCACATTAACAAACGACAACTACTGGACATCAGATTACTGACTCGGGGCTGTTAAAGTTTGATGTTTGGAGTGAGCAAAAGAGGGACGAAAGATACCAAAGGGACAATCAAACTCATAAATCTAAAACAAACTGACAACGCCATGGCTAAAAATTAAAAAGACACACAAACCACAGCACACACGACACAACATAGAAAACTAATGAGTAAACAACAAAAAACTAGGGGTGATCTCAGGTGCTCCGGAAGGGTAAGCAGATCCTGCTCCACATGCGGCACCCGTCGTGTTGCTCATGTGATAACAAATCCGGTAAATATTCTAATTCGGTAGGTCACATTCATGAAAGGGAAGGGGATTGTAGTTACGACGTAATGAACATATCCGATATCATTTGGGAAACGGTAATTCCATAACGGTCAACCAACTCGTGATGGCGTCCGTAAAAGTTACGAAGGGATGATTTCAACTTCACCATTTGGAACTCTTGGTTTAATAGCTTCCTTGTGAGCAGCAACCCTCTATCAAGAAAATCATGATAGGAAATGCAAGCACGGTAATATCGTATCAATTGGGAGATATATACCCCGTATGCAAAGGATTAGTGGTGATGACCATACTTTGATCTAAAATTGGTTACCTTTTACACATTTGTACTTGGATGGAGAGTTGTGTTATCGACACATACCATATCTTCTTATTTCTATATATTATTTTGCGAGAGTATTCAAATTCATTGTTTGTTAATAATATTTATTATTATTTTTCAGACGGCTGGATAGGCATTGTACGTATATGCTATCATCCTGGATCTTTACAAGGAATTAATGAAACAAACGGATGCAAAAATTGGACTAACGATGTTATGGGATATACAGCACATTACTGTTTTTGTGATACAGACTATTGTAATTCTTCATTAATTAACTCAGGTGTAGTAAAAGTTATCATGTTTTTAATGTTGATGATATGGATAGTCGGTTAATTGGCCAATACATAGGGTATTTGTTACTTACATCTCGGAAATGACCTTCCTTTGACAGATGACCAGCAGCACATTGGTCTCAGAATACCTGGTATTTCATCTACAACATTGCTTTTTCATCCAGATTTAACAGTTTTCTGAAATGCAGTCAGATTGTATCGTGAACTGATTTTGGTGATAAATGTTGATTCAATTGACCATGTCTATTTTTGGATACAAGTTTTTTTTTTACGTTAAATGTTGATTGAATATGCTTATAATAGTCACTACAAGACCATCTTTCATTTTTGAATATTATTTATCTCATTTGTATTTTTAATAGAAAAGGGTATGTTAAAGGGATAAAAAATATACTACACTGAGATTCGTATTTATTCATTTAGATTGATTTATGCATGTTATTAACATTATAGTTGGACTGGTATTGTTACATACTTTACTCGGATGGGCAAAACACACAAAATGCTAATAATTGTAATGGTTTTAATTTTTGGTTGACTACAATAAAGCTGTCATGTGTTCTTCTTTAGAAATTGTTATCTGAAATAAACATATAACTACAATGTCAATGCTCATTAAAGCATGCATGTTTTATAAATTTTTCAGATAAGCTCACTCTAAAATGTGATTTGTCAATGTAACGAGTGTCTGTATTGTAACTTTATGACTTTTACTGAAATAAATGTCAATTTTACCATAAGGAGTATATATTATATTATATATTCAAAAAACGCCAAAATTATAAAACGAATCGCAGATAATTGGGGATCCTGGTGGATTTACAATATTTCCAAGTAAGGAATCGATATCAAACGATACTGATACATGTATTTAAACCATCATCTAGACCGTCAAACGCTGAATTATATTATGGATTATGGTTTATCCAATTCATACATTACTGAAATTCAATGTACATGTATCTTCATGGTTGAGCTAAAACTTGATCGAACTGCACATTCATGATGTTTTCTAATAGCCAAAAAAAAAAGGCAGAGGGTAACTCTAGTGATTTAATATTCAAATCCGACTTAATATGAATGAGAATATGTGATATGATTACCAATTAGGAAACTATATAGCAAATGACAAAGATGGAAGCAACTATAAACCTTTGAACAGAATATTTGGCAAAACCCCACACCGTGAAAGTAATCAATAAAAACGTCAACATGCAAAAATGTATAATAAATAACCTGAAACATAAAATACAGCAATTTCAAGCTCCAGATTTGAAATATTTACATATAGAATATATTGGGGGTAATCATGTTTGCTAGCGTACTATTCATGTGTTTAGTATAATCTAAATAATTTGAATAGGAGAGCTGCTGGATGAATTTTGTTCATTCCGATGCACTTATCACTTGACACTATTGAATAGTTTATGTTATATCAGGAGGACGGTAATATAGCTACACATCTAGTTGTAGCCATATATTAAAAAAGCTGGTATCAAGTTTGGAATATAATAGTTGTTCACCTTACGTTCCATTGAATGTTGTAGTCTAATGAATATTTTTTTATCAATTTTCTGTACCCCCTTTTATTCTTTTACCTTAGAGTTTGGTGTTTTGTTACTACTTTTTTGTATCAAAACACGTAGTTTCATTATATTCTATTCGCAGAACAATTTCAATATGGGAACAAAAGGTATTTTACTGTATTAACATCAAAATACCTCTGTCTGTATCTTTAATGTGATGATATAAGAATTTATAATACAAAGAAGAAAAACAATCACAAATATATATCAGCTGTTTTATGTAGAACTGTTATTACAATACTATTTTATCTATATTAATGATAGTCAAGGTATGTCTGTCTATCTATATACTTGTTTCGTCTTTTACTGACAATGCACATGTTATATATGTTATATAAGCAGCGACAAATCAATAAACAAGTTGCTTTGATAGATATTGTAATGACAAAGATGTGTTCAAAAATACCGGGCAGCTTCTTTTCATTTAACAGATTAAGTATGTGCTAGCATTTCCGTGAAGTTGTTGTTGTTATTGCTGTACTTTTTTTTCAAAGAACATTTACTGCACGCATGAAACACTCCGAACATATCACAGTGAAAATAATTTAACCGATTGATTTTAACCTGATGTATTAAATTGTTATGTGGCAATCTCATCATTGAAGAGCAGCAAATCTCGGAGTTAATGAGGTTTGTCATCTCTTTTGAATGGATAGAGAGACATGAAAACACTTTTATTTTCACGACAGTTCCCAGCGAATCTCGGTTAATTAAAAAAGAAGAACCTTTTAACTGTTAGTATAAATCTGGAAAAGTATAAATTCGATTATCGTAGCTCAACAAAATCAAACAATATGGCAGACAAACATTAACTGTACTTTAAGAGGAAAGTAAGCACTTGTAATATAACCAGATGACGATATGAGGGAGCATGTCTGTGCGTCCATATGTTCGTTGGATCTTTATAGAGTTGAAGATGAATGGTGCTAATTCGGTTGACAAAGCGCACGTCCCGCATGTAAAACTGCAATTAAGCTGAGGTCTTGATCTTGCATGTCAGTAACTGCCAGTAGTCCTCAGTTAATGTTTCATTCTCAGTTTGTTTAGTTTCTATGGTTACCTTTTCTGACATCAGATTCGAACTAATTTAAACTGCAGTTTACTGTGGGTATTGTGTTTAACTTTTCACTGAACTAGGACTTATTTTTGTTAAGCAGACGTCTGAAGCTTGCCTCCGGGTGCGGGTTATTCTCGCTGTGTTGAAGACCGATGTTTGCATTAGTATTCAGTTCAGTATGTCCACTCTCAATTTGTTTACAGATGTATAACAAAACTGACTACAAAAAATGAATCATTTACAGATTTCCCTGCTTGTACATTTTTTTTACGTCTTGTATAAAGTCCCATATATGCATGAGATGACCACGATGCTAAATGAAATTATAGTGTATGTGCAAAGTAATATTTGTTACGAAATGTTCATTCTTTTATTGCATTTTTTTCTAAAAATATTAGCAGATGTATTATCAAGGGAATCACCACAAAAGTGTATGTTGGATTATCAAATTAATGTTGATATACAAAGTGCTTTGAATGGTATTATGTAAGAATTGAAATAAATGGAATATTATAAGATTTATTATAGCTTAATCTGATTAAGAACCATTAAATTAATTGATTTTATTCTAAATTCGTTGGCGTTATGAATTATTGATGTTTATACTGATTGATATGACTCCTCCTTAGTCGATATTTAATCTCATGAAAGGAATATCAGTGAAACATCAGTATGCCAACAAAAAGCAATGATCAAAAGGACCTGCAATTTCAATAAAATATCTAGTAAACCTTAATTAGAATTAAAGATTATCATTGGAAATAAATACTTTAACAAAATAATGTATATAAATGAAACAGATCCCAATGGGATAAAGTACATATGATGTGTTTAATTTTTAAGACTACAATCGTTAGTTGATATATTCCAATCTAAAACGTGATCGTCATTTCACTGTTTCACGACTTTGCTCCTGATAATGCTTCTTGACATAGTCAAAACCAATAATTCATCATAGTGGTTAGCGATCTACACAACTTATCAACCTAACCCTGCAAGTAGCCGTTGTGTTAACAGTAAACTAAGCCAATAAAGTCATCATAACAAATCACCATTCAAGTACAAAATTGCGGCCTCCATTTACACTTTCACCATGTTTACGATAACAAATTATGTAATGCTCATCAAACGCTATCTGACACTAAACCGACGGTATGAGGGCTTATCAGTCATACAAAGTTATTATAAACCATCAGTTAGTTACATCGTTTTATATCACAGTTTAAATTACCTCTACAGTAAGAAAAATATTAAACGTTCCTCTGTAGCAGAAGACCAACTTGATTTAACAGGTAGACACATGTTACTATCGTTTAACCACACACATTTCTCTTTCACATATAAGTGTTGACAACCTCGCCAATCCAGGATTTATTTATCTAAATAATCTTAGAACTAGAAATGTGCAGCATTCTGTGTTTTGAAAAGTATGTGTACCTTTTCAAATGTTGAACTGGTCATTAATAGGCATTACCTCAGTTTTATTACAGGCATGCGATTGTTGTAAATTAATTATCAAATAAATCGAACACCAAAGATTCCTCTCAATTGATATAATCAAACACTCCATCACAATGATTCAAAACATTTATTCTCCTTTTTCAACTTAAAAAAAAATCAGCTACCGAAATCAACTCATGGTTTGTCTGGTCTAGTACTGCTAAGGAATTAGTGTGTTATTCACTGTCTGTGGACTTGTACTATTTCGGACGACTTTTTATTGTTGCATCGTCGCTGTAAAATAGCATCGTTTCTTCATCTATTCAGTTTAGAATGTTTCTTTGATATCAACTGCCTCATTTTTTATATTTTTCATCAAGCTTTGTAATAGAACATTGAAAGCTTTTCTTATTAACTTTGTGATCAAACATTACAATAAATACACACAATATTATACGAAAATACAATTGATAGTAGCATGCAAACGAATTTGATTTTCAAACGCAAAGATCTGTGATAATACCATGATTTCCCTCATTAATGCTACGCAATTAAGTCAGGACATTATATTTTGTAATATAATTAATTAATAATCAATACTTGCGATCATCACGCAATCAAAGGTGCCTAATTTAGTTTGTCCTTTTGCATTTATGATTAATTTAATTGAGATGAAAAAGATTGATAATCGCTATAAAGTCTTATTGTATTGATTGGTTGTAGATTTGAAATAATAAAACATTATTTCTTATTTTGACTATGTTTTGTGTTATCACAAAAATCTTCTAACAACACAACTTAACTGATTTTTTGATAAGATAAAGCTGATAATAATATCAGTATTGTTTGGCGTAAATATTACATTGAGGTACTCCAAAAGGATATTACGAATTCACCAACATTTCCACTGACTTCATTTTCAGAAAACGACATCTGTAACAAACATAAACTTTTAGCTACTTCTTTACAAGCAGAACCAAATACAATGGAAGTCCTAACTATGTACTGGCTTCCAAAGCTACACAAAACACCTTACAAATATAGATTTATTTTATCTTCAAGACATTGTTCAAATTCTAAATTGTCTATTCTACTTTCTAGTACACTTGGTACAAAAACCTGATAATAAATTGCTCAAATAAGACCTTTGAAAGAAGGGGAATTAATTACTTTTGGAGTGTCAAAAATTCGTTGGAAGTACTTGATAAATTGCATGCACTTATTGGTAATTGTTAATCTGTTCAAGGTATTGATTTTTCTACCCTATATACCACTTTGCCTCACTGACGAGACATGTATTGTCGAAATGCGCATCTGGTGCAAGAAAATTGGTACCGTTAATGTTATAACTACCACTGGGTCGATGCCTCTGCTGGTGGACTATTAGTCCCCGAAGGTATCACCAGCCCAGTAGCCAGTACTTCGGTACAGGCATGAACATTTTTGTGTTAATAAGATTTGCTGTTACAAAATGATGGATATTAATATAAATTAAGGAAGATGTCTCCCTCATGCAAAGCTCTGATTCCTTTCACAGATTTGGCTATACTTTTTGGACCTTTTGGATTATAGCTCTTCATCTTTTATATAGGCTTTGGATTTCAAATATTTTGGCCACGAGCATCACTGAAGAGACATGTATTGTCAAAATGCGCATCTGGTGCAAGACATTTGGCAACGTTAAGTTTATTGCCTCATATTCTATAAAGAAAACATTCACACACCTAATTAAGTGGGCATTTAAAAAGACAGAATGAGAATAAGTTTGTTCAAACACTTTTAGATCATTTTTTAGTGGCAACAAACAAAAGCACCATGTCAATTGGACATGCATTGATACTATATATGCGCTTGAACTTGTACTTGATAACATTAACTTGTGTTTCGCTTTGGAGATTCCGTATATCGTCAAGTTATTGAAATTCTAATTTGGACTAACTGTGCAGCACTTATTGCTTTTTGTATTATTATGAGTTATAGTTTATGACTAAAATCAGCAAAGACCCATCGACAAGACATTTGATACAAACATTTAACAATACATTTAGATATTTGGATGATATATTGCATTGGCTCTCAATAATTACTACTTCAGTATGTTTACTTACTTAATTTATCCTGTTGAAGTTATTTGAATAAAGCCAATACTAACAATGACCACTGTCCTTTCCTCGATCTTGATATCTATATCATTAACGGGAAGCCTAATGCTACAATTTATGATAAAACAGATGATTTTTCATATCCTATTGTTAGTTATCCATTGTTTGATGGTGCGTTCCTTTGTCACCATCTTATGGTGTTTATACATTTATTTCTCAACTTGTACGATTCGCTCGTGTATGTAGCAATGTATTAGATTTTAGCAGGAGAAATTAATGTATTACTGAACAATCTTACACCAGGGTTTTCGATATCACAAACTGGTCAAAGCATTTACTTAGATCATTTACTAACAATTCCAAAGATCTTTTAAAGTACATTAAATCTAACTCGCTTTCATCTTGTAATAGTATTAACACATTGGACTTTTTTACTCTTTACACAAGTATTCCACATTCTTAACTAAAAGACAAATTGAAAGAGTTTGTATTGCTTAGCTTAAAAAAAGAATGGCCAACAGGATACTAGTATCTTGTCTATGTGAATGTTTAGAAGAAAAGTCCAAGCACAAGAAAAGCCCAAAAATGTTTAAACAGTTATGTGCCAACGACAGTTGTCCATCCATGCACTTATCATGTGGACTAACATGTAGCTTGCCTTAAAAAAGAAATAAAATACTAGTATATCGGTACAACTAAATGTGACTATTATGTCAATTGGACATGCTTTGATGCTATATATGCTCTTGAATTTTTACTAGATAACATTTTTGTTCGCTTTGGGAATTCCGTATATCGTCAGATTATCGGAATTCCAATTCTAACTGTGCACCACTTATTGCGGACCTGTTTTTGTATTCCTATGAGTTACAATTTCTGACAAAAATAAGCAAAGACCCATCGAAACCATATCTGATAAACACATTTAATAATACTTTTAGATATTTGGATGATATTTTGGCTCTCAATAATGACGACTTCAGTATGTATATTAAAGAAATTTATCCTGCTGAACTTACTTTAAATAAAGCTAATACTAACAATGACCACTGTCCTTTCCTCGATCTTGATATCTATATCACTAACAGAAAGCTGAGAAAAGTTCTTCTCATATATGTTATGATGGTATGATACTAAACCCCTAACGGGAATGATTGTGCCTGATGTTCATATGATGAAATCATAATCTTTCAGTCAGTTTAATTGAAGTCTGGAGCTGGCATGTCAGTTAACTGCTAGTAGTCTGTTGTTATTTATGTATTATTGTCATTTTGTTTATTTTCTTTGGTTACATCTTCTGACATCAGACTCGGACTTCTCTTGGACTGAATTTTAATGAGCGTATTGTTATGCGTTTACTTTTCTACATTGGCTAGAAGTATAGGGGGAGGGTTGAGATCTCACAAACATGTTTAACCCGGCCGCATTTTTGCGCCTGTCCCAAGTCAGGAGCCTCTGGCCTTTGTTAGTCTTGTATTATTTTAATTTCTTGTATACAATTTGGAAATTAGTATGGCGTTAATTATTACTGAACTAGTATATATTTGTTTAGGGGCCAGCTGAAGGACGCCTCCGGGTGCGGGATTTTCTCGCTACATTGAAGACCTGTTGGTGACCTTCTGCTATTGTTTTTTTTTTCTATGGTCGGGTTGTTGTCTCTTTGGCACATTCCCCATTTCCATTCTAAATTTTATTGACCAGAACATTTCGCTGAATATCATTTATGGGAAGATATACCAACATTATCTGCACCTGCATACGGGGTATATATCTCCCAATTGGTACGATATTCCCGTGTTTGCATTTCCAATCATGATTTTCTTGATAGAGGGTTGCTGCTCACAAGGAAGCTATTAAACCAAGAGTTCCAAATGGTGAAGTTGAAATCATCCCTTCGTAAATTTTACGGAAGCCATCACGAGTTGGTTGATCGTTATGGAATAACCGTTTCACAAATAATATCGGATATGTTCCTTACGTCGTAACTACAATCCCCTTCCCTTTCATGAATGTGACCTACCGAATTAGACTATTTACCGGATTTGTTATCACATAAGCAACACGACGGGTGCCACATGTGGAGCAGGATCTGCTTATCCTTCCGGAGCACCTGAGATCACCCGTAGTTTTTTGGTGGGATCGTGTTGTTTATTCTTTAATTTTCTATGTTGTGTCATGTGTGCTGTTGTATGTTTGTCTTTTTCATTTTTAGCCATGGCGTTGTCAGTTTGTTTTAGATTTATGAGTTTGAATGTCCCTTTGGTATCTTTTGTCCTCTTCTATTTAATCATTTTTATCAAAATTTGAGAGCGATACTTTGTGTGTAAGGAACTTTGATAGTGACTTGATAGATGGTCATGTTATATCAGTTGAATTTTTTTTTTTTTTTTGTTGTCATTTTAATGTTATTATTTAACAATGCCATCAAAGTGCGAGGTTTGGCATGCCACAAAACCAGGTTCAACCCACCATTTTTTCTTTAAAAATGTCCTGTACCAAGTCAGGAAAATGGCCATTGTTATATAATAGTTCGTTTCTGTGTGTAACATTTTTACGTTGTGTTTCCGTTGTGTCGTTTGTTTTCTCCTATTTTTGAGTGTGAATTCAAATTACTATAAGACGTGTCACGGAACTTTTCTATCCCAAATTCATGTATTTGGTTTTGATGTTATATTGGTTATTCTCATCGGATTTTGTCTAACGCTTAGTCCGTTACTGTGTGTGTTACATTTTAATGTTGTGTCGTTGTTCTCCTCTAATATTTAATGCGTTCCCTCAGTTTTAGTTTGTTACCCCGATTTTGTTTTTCTTCCATAGATTTATGAGTTTTGAACAGCGGTATACTACTATTGCCTTTATTTACAGAAAGTCATTTTTACGTTGTTCCTGATAAATGTCTCTATGTTTCAATTGCAAATATTTCTTCCGGTCGTTACCGGTCACCGTAACTAAAGTACTCTGCATCTTCGTATATTTTCTATGATTATTACCTGCAAATTCTCATCAACAGAAATTGAAAGGTGAAGCAAAAATCTTTAATTTAAGCAATGTAGTGATGAATAAAAATCGCATATTGACTTTCTTTTGAACCCTCATAACTTTGTCATTTCTTTATTTTTTTTCACCGTAGACAGACGATTAAAATTGAAATTTCGCTTCAAATATTTTCCATATCATATACACCTATACCTGCATTGTTACAAAAAATACACCTAAACTTTAATGACCCTGTCACTGATAAAAATCACGTGATATATTCGATTTATCAAATAGCCCGAGCTGCTAACGGTAACAGCCCGGTACATCAGGGGGCCATGTCAAGTGGATGATAAACATTTCAGTTTCTTTATAATTTTATCATTTTTCTCTGATCGAACTGCTATCCTGGATGCTAATTTTGTATCAAGCGGAGTGTTCACTCTCCTTCTCATATAACCTCCTTGAACATATCTAGCATACTGAAAAAAGTTGCTGGACTATTTTAATTCACAACTGCTTGCCGATAATCATATATATTATTTCTAAAATTATTTGTATCTGAATTTCATCTATTAGTCTTTATATCTGATGCAGCATAAAATTACAGCAATAAAAGTTTTAATTTTATCAGATAATTTGCAAGATTATGGAAATGCCTATATGTTTTTTCTGTAAGCTTATTCATATAACAAATGCATAAAGAACACAACGAACAGTAACATATTTTATTACTGGGCACGTATTTCGCTTGTTAAACCATGTTTTACAATATTCTCTAATTAGGACGACATTGAATAACAGAGAAACGATTAACAAACAACTGCATTTGTTTGACTACTGTACCCCTATTTTTGTTTTCACTTTTTCCTATTATCTCTGTTTGTTTTTTTCAGACATCGTTGTCAATCTAATGGAATTTAATGCGACTGTCCTACAGGTGAGACATTTGGTTTATTTAAAAACTAGGTTCAATCCACCACTCTCTACATAAGGAAATTCCCGAACTAAGTCAGAAATATGACAGTTGTTATCCATTCAATTAATGTGTTTAAGCTTTTGATTTTGCCATTTAATTAGAATTTTTCCTTTTTTGAATTTTCCACGGAGTTCAGTATTTTTATGATTTTTACTTATTTGTACTCTGGTATATTATCATCTCAATGGAAACTAAACCACATCTCTTCATTCATTAATTTAAGGTCCAAATCACGAGGAAATAACCACTTGATAGGTCAAACGAATTATTTTGGTAATACAATGCAAGCCCTTTAGAATAACTATATGATTTGAGATTTATTCCAGGCTGAATATAATGTATAAGACTCGTTTCAGCCTAATGCTATCATCTCCACTACTTACCAAAATAGGAAACGCTTTGAAAACTATTTTAGTTAAACGTTTTGTAATGTTGATCGATATAGCATCATGTTATGACAAAGTTTTCCGATATTAATCAACAACAATTAAATTAGGATTATATAAAGAACGTACTGCTGGACTATCTTGATTGCAACCAGATATTGTGCAAATTTTATAGAAATAAAATAATGTTTCATGATAAAACATTCTTATGCTATTTTCATCATACCCAAGCTAATTATTCCATTATCTCTTGCGAACTTATTTGACGATAATTCAAATGTCTGTATGTAAAGATTTATTTACAAAACACATAATAAGAAAATGATTTGCGGGAATAGAGACAAACAGTTTGACAACAGATGATATCTGAATAATCTTAATGATTTGCAATCAGTAGATAGTGTTTCATCTCATTTGTATTCATTGAATTGTAACACAATCATCTGAGCTGTATTTTTTATTTATGACAATGATTATAAAGTATTACGGAAATGAGTATGATCAGTTTTTAAATGGGAACTTTCATTTTATTAACATGATTCAAATATGTAACCTTGTTGTATATTTGATTTATAAACCATTATCATGGAAATATTCCTATAAAACTGTATAACTCATTATGATTACTTATTACATATTTTTTTAAACAAATAAACGACATTCGTTTTTCTTTATGCCAATAGAGTAATTATCTCGCTTATTTTAACTGTAAGCAATATCTTTGCGTTGTGTTGCACTATCTATTACACTCAGCATCCACCTTTTAGTGAACAAATATCATCACTGTTCATGTATTACAGCTTATTCAATAAAGTGTATTTATCTTCTATTTAATTACAATTTTATTTTAATTCTGATATTTGTATAAGGGCGTTTTTCAATAAAAGCGTTCCTTTCAGACCTAAAAAAAATGGAAAATCAACTAGTCTAAAATTTATTTTCAAGAGTTATTTTGAATACAAAAAGTGCAATCTTAAATACTCTTTAAAATGATATTATTTTCTTAATTTGTTTTGTCTCCTACGAAACTGCTTCTAAACACATATATTTTTGCAATTTTAAATGTTTCCTATAGACATTCCAGTTTGTTTACTTTATATACTAGAAAAATCTCATTTTTTTCTGAATTGAAGAACCATTTTTTATCGATAAAGATTAGACAGTACTTCACATATGAAGGTACAACTCATGTTACGTAGTGGACATTTTGATGCGTTTCGTAGTTGACAAAACCGTTTCGTAGTGGACAAAAAGTTTCGTAGTTGACATCAACCCTATTCTATGTTAATAAAAACATAATAAAAATTACATGAAACTAACCTTTGTTATTTGCTTTGCACGAATATAATTGAAAAAAAGAGTAAAAAAAGACTGCATGGTAGTGGTAGTGTCCACTACGAAACGTTTTTCTCCTAAACTTGTTTCGTAGGGGACCGTTTCGTAGGGGACGTATTCACATGTTTTATTTTTTTCTCACAACCCCAATATTGCAATAGTAACAAGACTGACTGTATTCATCAAAGCGTTATTAAGCTGTACACTGATATTTTTTTCATAATTTTTAAACCAGTTACTGAAGGAGATTTGACCCGTTTCGTAGTGGACATTTACAAAAATACGGTATCACTCTGGTCCATTTGATGTGCTCAATTTTTCTTACCAACAGTTTAATTGCCGTTATAAAAGCATCACTTCTTTTGTAAGACCCTAATGTTTATATCTCTTGCAAACAAAAAATTACATTGATTTTATAAAACTGTTTATAAGCAAGTTTTAATGACTTCGTTTCGTAGTGGACATTGTGTTAGGGACACACCTTCTAAAATAAAAAAATCCTATGTTAAAAGCTGTCTATTAAAATATGTTGGCTCTAAACATACTTTTGAATTATTAAAGAACTTATATTAAGTAAAATTAATATTTATTTCTACATTTATTTACGATATTTGAGAGTATGAATGTTGAACAGGCGGTCTAGGGACATGCCATTTTGGTTGTTTTGGACCATTCAGGAATCAATATCTTATCAATCCCTCTAAAAAATAAACTGTTTCTTTGCTTAAAAATGTTATATCTAATTCAATGTACTGACTGCACAAAAAATTACTTGCAAAGATCAAACACAGTTTTTTTAAAGTGGCTGGGACAAGAAAGTACGTTTTTATTGAAAAACGCCCATAAATATTTACAGTTGACTGCTTGGTCTCTTACAGATACACATTGTTTCGAAACACATTTGTATTAAGTTAGCTGGAACGTAAAGTCAGCATTATTATTTTAAAGATCCACCCCAGTTGTTGGTGGGTTTCATGCTAAGTAGTCTTTAGTTTTTTATGTTGTTTCTTGTGAATTATACAGTGCTTCTGAAATGTTTCTTATTTTATACTTTCAGCATGAACTTTCTCTATCAAAATAATGATAAATAAAGATGTATAAGCCAAAAGTCGAAATCTTGATATGTTTATGCATATCTGTAGTCTGAGTCTATGTTAACTGTGTTTGTAGTTTTTTTCGTACACATTGTGGGTACCATATTTTTCATACCAGCAATGCTTCTACATATTGTTATACTACAATCATTATAAATGCGGAATTGAATTGATTTCATAGATAATAAAACGATTGTCTATTCTTATGACACTTCACATATCATACTAATCATGATATTTTTGTAGTATTGTTGTCACGTTTGATCATATTCTGACAATGTTTTAAATAGTTTGGTTAGTTTTTATATCAGTATTTTTGAACATCCTTGGCGCTTTTCTAAATTCACTTTTATTATGTCTAGGGGGATTCTAACCCAAAACAGTGCTTGTCAGGATTGCATGATTATTGAATACTTAAGGGAGCTTAATACATGTAGAAAAGGATATGATCATAAGGGCACCTATTGTTTTTCAAAATCATCATTTAAAATTCCTAGTCAAAATATCTTTAAAAGATGGGCGAAAGATACCACAGGAACAGTCAAATTCAAAGACAAACAGACAAATGATAGTACACAATATGAAAGTAAATACCATATGTTAGTCTTGTAATTGGCCTGAAACGAATTTAAACCGGGATATTTGAACTGCAACTGGTAAATTATGGTATATCTGATAAATGTTGCTGGAGTTTTTAACGTGTCGAGATCGTTACACTCTTTCTACTTTTAATTAAAATATATTTATTTATAGTGGATTGGGAAACAAGATATTGAAACTGATTACACTTTTGATATCGGATGTAATATTTTCATTTTGACTGGAGGTGTTAACTTATTTGGTTATTTCACACAGCCAAAACACATGCTCCACAGTGGCAAGGCATTACGTTCCTTTGAAAGAAGACAAAGAAATAAAATAAACATATTCCGTACCCCAAGTCACCTTCTGGATGATATATCTCTTTGTCATAACTGTCTTTTTGATAATGGAAGGTTTAATTTCTATGATTTTTGGTCAATAGACCCAAAGTTTTTTTTCTATAATCACAAATTCGTGTATCTTAAATCTGAGCAATACTGAATTGTTTCAGCTGTGTTTTTTCCTATATTTAAATTTTGCGAATTCTTTATGGGAATCATATTTATATTTTCCTACAAAACTTCTATTTATCATCCGATATGAAATACAGCAATCGATATTGAAATATAGAACGGAAGCGTTTGATAGTAGCAAGTTAAATGCTTTGAGTTAATAAATGCAAGAGTTGTAAGATACTATAAGTTATATGGTTCTCTACTGATCCCCTACGGATCCATAGAGGGCTAGTAAATTTATATGGGATGATGCCGGAGGTCGAGTCCCCTTTGGATTTTATTCACCCTTTATGGATCCGTAGGGGTCAGTAGTTAACCGTATAACGAATTTATCGTACGCTGGATTTTTTCTGCTGCGTTTTGTTGAATAATAAACAATGAAACACAACAACGTCAATAGATGGCGTCACCATTAACGCGTCATGAACCCCCAATGAAAGTTACTAATCCCCTACGGTCCCATAGGGGGTCACCTCGTGACGGCGTTAAACCAATTACAACGTGATAATGTACCTGTGGTGCGATAATGTATGATATTGTTTATTAATATAGAGAGCTTCCGTTCCACTTTGATACACTAGTTTAAACCCACCACATTATATAAGAAGAGAAAAAGACGAAAAATCTGTAATAGTTTTTTGTGTATTTAACAATGTGTTATTTACAATTTAAATGGAATCGGGTAGATTTAGAGCTTGACATTTTATAAAAAACATCCGTCGGATATTTTCATCCAGGCAAATTTGGACGTTTTTGACTTATTATCTTTAACAAAATTACAGAAGATGCAAAGCGGCTAATGACTTGTTTAGACTTTGAACCGAATATACATCGTGTTCTTTGCTGGTTAATTTTAGCCAATGTGTGATTATCTTTGACATCAATTGTTGATTCATGTTTTCCGGGAACCATTACTTACATACATAGCATCAATATAACGTTGTACTTTTATATGTTCATTAGCATCATACAGTGTATCATACGTATCTAAGATATCTCGTTGGTACTTAGATTTTCTTCTTTGCTTCCACAGTATTTTAGATTTACTGGCTAAAAGTACTTTGTATTTTACTGCTATTGAAAATCGCCACAGGAGTGTAATTATCTATATCTATTTTGAAAGCATTAATTTCTCTTCAGCTGTGTTCATTAATATTATATAAATTATACTGTTCGTTAGCATTTATTCTGATCGTTCTCATTTGAATAACTTACATTATACAACAATATCGTTAAAACACAAATCACATAACCTTGCTTACACGTAAAGGAGAATGACAACACTCTGTTCTTCTTTCTGTGTTTGTTCTGATTATATCAGTCAATTTAAAATTATGTCTCCCAATTTAAAAATATGTGTATACTAACGATTAATACAGATGATTCCAAAATGTTTTGACGTCAACAAGAAAAAAAAAAAAACACGCAGCCTGACCACTGCCAATTATTTTATTGTTTTGAACTACCCCATTTTGAATTAACATTTGAGTTCGGCATTTTTGCTATACTTTTTCAACAAATTGTGGATAAGGATTAAGCATTTTACTCAGACTAGCATTGATTATTTTATATCCATGTAAAGCAACACTTTCTATCTGAATCATTCCTGTATTTACGTTGGGATTGAGTAAATGTCAAAAATATCCCACAGTTTGAATTTGAATATGGAAATGGGTAATGTGTCAAAACGACAACAACACAACCATAGATCTGACAACAGCCGTCGGCCACCAAGGGATCTTATATGTAGCGCGAAACTAACGCACACAGAGGCGTCCTTCAGCTGGCCCATAAACAAATATGCATACTAGTTCAGTGATAATGAACGTCATACTAAACTCCAAATTATACTAAAATTAAAAATCATACCAGATTAACTAAGAACAGAGGCTCCTGACTTGGGACAGGCGCAAAATTGCGGCAGGGCTAAACATTTGTTTGGAGATCTCAACTCTCCCCTATACCTCTAGCCAATGCAGAAAAATAAAACAGTTTACAGTATATTTTGTATTACTAATCTAAACATGAAAAGACCACAACGAGACTACTAACCATATATCTTGTTTTGGAAATGTATTTACAATCATATATAAGATGCTGATACACTGATGTTTGCAAATCACATCCATATCATTGTCCTTAAAATGTTGCATGTATGAAATAAATGGATCATTGATGTAAACGCAGTACAAAGTGACAGAACTGAAGAAGCAAAAATGCAAAAACGCATACATAGGAGTTTTCAATGTACTGCTGTTATAATTCAATATTACAGATGACTGCACATTCATACGTGATATTGTCATGACAACTGGGTGAGTTTTATCAATAAAACTATGATAAAAGATTTGGAATATTCCAGAGACAACGGGTTTTTAATATAAAAAAACAATGATTGAGCGTTTGCTTTTCTTAATGAGAACAATTACATTTTAAGAGCTGGGTAAATCATAGATTAATTATAAAATATATAGTAATTATTGGTTTTTTTCATGTACCAGTATCATGATCGAAATCACAAATATTTAAGACACTTATGACTTTGGGCAGGTATATCATAGCGTAGTAGACTTCCATGTTGCAAATTTTTCGGCGGTAAGATGCGTCTATCATTGCCCCACTTATGCCTTAATCTATATTTTTCAACAGGAGCACCGCATGTCATTTACAACTTTTGAAACAAATTAATATATGTAATCAGCGTATCAAATAAACTATACTTTATTATTCTCTTGTCAGATTGTTTAATGAGTTCTACAAAACTATAGTTGTTATTAAGATTTCTACAAGCTTTTTGTGATGCTTGAGATAAACTCAAAATAAAAAAAAGTTTTACCTTTATATCGAACTTCTCGATAGTGCCGATTTAATCTTTGTTAACTGATAGTGTTTAACTAAAATGTGAATCTTCCGGATTATTTAAGATAAAACCATAGCTAAAGTATCTCGTTTTGCATGGAAAAATAAAAATTTGTTTCACTATAACATTTCTGTATTCGTAAAATTCATTCACAACGTACATACATAATATAAAATGAAAATGAAAACAAAACCATACCTAAGTGATTTTTACATCAGTATAGTTACAGAAAACCTGCAGCTAAATTGAGAATATTTTAGTTAAAACTATACCTGTGGAATAAAAATAAGTAAAGTCATATTTTTCGGAACACATTTTTATAAATTATTCTAATATAAAGTGCTTCTTTTGTTTTGCAAACAACACCAAATTCTCGATATATCTTTACTTAGCGCAGACTCAGATGTATACATAATAATGGATGTTACAATATATCTCCCACGTAAATGTTTTACATATACATCGAATCAAAAAATACCCGAGTTTGAAGAAACAAGCTGCAAACAAACATTCTTAACTGTGCATGTAAAAATAAGAAACTATGCTTCCGCAAGACAATTGAATTGAAGACAATAGTTTTTTAGTTTTTATTAGTATGATTGTTTATAGTTAGGATTTTTAATAGAGTAGAAATCCGTTTTTATTGATTGCACTTATAATTTTGCAAGTTTATTTTTATCGTTAATTTTCAATATAATTATGTTGAAATAGAGCTACATTTTCGTCTGCTAAGATTAGTTAAAGATAACAGTATTTTCCAAAGAATTTATTACTGTGTAGAAAGTTAATTGTTAATCTTAACGGTATTCCTAAATTTTATGACACCTTCAGTAGGTCAGTCTAGTCATTTAGAGTTCAAGTAAAATCTTCTGCACGTGCTCCTGTGGCGATTTGATTTATTTACTTTGTTTTGGTCATTCTCTGGGAATCAGGTTAAATTAGCGTGAAATTTTATGTCTAATGTTCAGACGGAGAGATCGTCTTTATCATGCGATAAGTTAACATAGAAAACAATGTTGTGAAATTGTAATACGAAATGATTGTATATATTGTAAATATTGGATTAAAACGTAGTTATATTAGCAAATATTCGTTAGTTATATGACATGGATATAATAATGCTATTGGTATAACATTATCGTCGAACTCCCAAATCCCAAATCGTCGAACTTTATATGAAACAATTTATTCCACTGCACTTTTCAAATCGTCTCCGCAACATTTAGGTAGCAGAGCGTGGTTCAAGGAACTTTTATCGTAATCGTATTGTAAGAAAATGAGTAATTGGGATTTGGAAATTGAAGCAGCGGCAAGCGAGGGAGACAAAATGGACGAAACTGTAATCGCTAAACCGGACGAAAGTTTACAATTAGAAGATTTGAAAAAGGAAAAAGCGAAAGCGAAATCGGCATTCACAAAAACTAGACATTCATTACTGCAAATTCTTGAAGAAGATTTTCCGAATCGTGAAGAAATAAAAGTAATTCAAGAGAAATTGATAAATGCAGAAGAAAAAGCGATGGATATTATGGGGAATATATACGACGAATACAAGCATAGAAATGACATTCAAAATGTGATGAAAACAACAAAAGAAATGGAAAAAATAGAAGAAGAATTCACAGTCGCAGAAAATGAGTGCCGTGATTATTTGATCGAGAGCAAGGTTGGGTCAAGTGTTGGTTCCAGTGTATCTAGGATTTCGAAACGAGATAATGTGAATTCCTAAAATAAAGTGGAAAGTAAACATGTAACTAAAGAAAAGGAAATAAAACCAGAATTTGAACAAACTACGAAAGAAGAAAATAACAACAAGCAATTGAAGTCAGAATTAGGAAGCGACATGTGGAAACAATTAAAAAGAGTTTCAATACCGATATTCAAAGGAGATAAAAGAAACTACCAGAGCTGGAAAGCTGCATTTCTAGCATGTATCGACCAGGCACCAGCAACAAAGGAATATAAATTATTACAACTAAGACAATATGTGGAAGGTGACGCTTTACAAGTTATCGAAAATTTAGGACATTTAGCAGTTGCGTATGATGCCGCAAAGGAGCGCTTAGAATGAAAGTATGGAGGAAAACGAAGACAAATAACCCTGTATATAGAAGAACTTGAAAACTTTAAACCTATGAGAGAAGGTATCGCTAAAGACATAGAACATTTTGCAGATTTACTGGACATAGCAGTTGTGAACTTAAAAGAAGCAGGTCGTTTCGAGGAGTTAAAGAATGGTTCTTTGTACAACAAATTGCAGCGAAAATGACAGAATTTATGTTGTCGAGGTATCATCGTTGGATATTCGAAAACGGAAAAACAGAGTCAGTTGAATGTCTACGTGAGTGGATTTTACAGGAAGCAGAGTTTCAAACTATAGCCTCAGAAACAATACATGGATTAAGTGCAAACACTAGTAGCAATTCACAGCGGAATTATAAAGGTAATCGTAGGGATGGATTTAGAACATTTTTTGGAGAATCGCAAAATGAAAGCTATACCGGAAATAGGGTGTGCAAGTGTTGTAACGGTAATCATGGAGTCTGGAAGTGTGATGAATTTCGGAAATTAACCGTTAACAAGAGATGGGATACCGCAAAACGTTTACGGTTGTGTTATCGTTGCTTAGGACATGATCACGTAGGCAGACAGTGTCCGAGAAGTAGAGCATGTAACTTGGGTGGATGCAAAGAGGTGCACAACCGACTTTTACATAGGGATAAACAATCGTTCAGGGAGCCGAAAGTTCCAGTGAGAACCGAATCGAAAGCAAAACAGAACTATGCTGCTAAAAAGAAGGAAAATACAGACGCCGCCACTGAGGGAGAGAGTAAGGATCGCACAATGATTGGCCGAGACAGAAAATCAAACTTCGTTATGCTTAGAACAGTACCTGTATTATTGAAAAATGGAAACCGTACCGTAAGTGTTAATGCTTTACTGGATGACGCAAGTACGAAAACGTATATCAACGCTGATGTTGCCGCCGAATTGGGACTTCAAGGACAAGTTCAGAAAGTGACAGTTAATGTGTTAAATGACAATGTTGAAACATTTGAAACTATGCCAGTCGAGGTAAGATTTCAAAGTCACAATGGTCAGACAAACGCCAAAATAGTCGCATTCACCACTAACCGTGTAACCGGAAGTTTACAGCCAGTTGACTGGAAACAACACGCTCGGAAATGGGACCATCTTGCAGGGATTAAATTTCCGAATCTAGGAAAGAGACCTACCGTCGATATGTTGATCGGACTGGACTATCCGGATCTACATTATTCTTATAGAGATATACGTGGTAAACCTGGAGAGCCAATTGCTAGACTAACGCCGTTAGGTTGGACGTGCATCGGAGATCCGAAAAGCGGTCAGGATCAGACACTATTTATCCGAACTTATTTTGCTCGTGGACAAGAGGATCGAAACGATTTAGATAACATTGTTAGGAAGTTTTGGGAAATCGAAAATGTCAAAACACCAAGCGAAAACGTGTTTCTAAGCAGTGATGAGCAAAAAGCGTTGTCAAAGGTAGAGCAATCTTTGGATTTTAAGGATGGACACTACGAAGTTAAAGTACCGTGGAAAGGCGACACACCTTCATTACCGAACAATTATAATATGTCATTAAGTAGATTAGCAAATACAGAAAAAAGATTAAACAAAGACCCGAGTATTGCTAAAGATTATATACAAACAATAGAGAAATATATTGAGAAAGGATATGTTCGCAAAATATCGACAAAGGAAGAGACCGTGACAGGAAAATGGTATTTGCCGCATTTCCCGGTAATTAGACCTGACAAGGAAACTACTAAAACAAGGATTGTATTTGATGCTTTCGCAGAATTTCAGGAGATTTCGCTAAATGACACTATTCATCAAGGTCCAAAGTTACAGCAGGATTTGTTTGATGTACTATTACGCTTCAGAAAGTACCCCGTTGCACTTGTTTTTGAGAATTAAAATTGCACCAGACGACAGACCGTTTCACAGATTTATATGGCGCGCAATGAACACTGAACAAGTACCAGAGGAATATGAATTCAATAGTGTTGTTTTTGGAGTAAATTCGTCGCCATTTCAAGCTCAGTTTGTTTCTAGAAAACATGCCGAAATGACGAAAGATTCATATCCGCGAGCCGCCGAAACAGTTCTCAAATCTACATACATGGACGACAGTATGGACTCTGTAATCAACGATGAACAAGGCATTGAACTTTATAATCAGCTATCACAGTTATGGGCGAAAGCAGGTATGTATGCACGAAAATGGCTATCGAATTCAAAGGCAGTTTTACAATGCATACCAGAAGAAGATCGCGCGTCACAAGTTGATCTCGATGAGGGATATTTACCGTCAGTGTAAACTCTAGGAGTTATATGGCAGGCAGATAATGACATATTCACGTTTAAAGCTAACCCACCGGCAGATGATTTTAAATTTACTAAACGAAACATTCTAAGCAAAGTTGCTACGTTATTCGATCCGTTAGGATTTATTGCACCGTACACAATAAGAGGAAAACTACTACTACAAGAGATGTGGACAGCAGGACTAGACTGGGACGACCAGTTAGACGAAGAACTTGTTGAAAAATCTAGAGAGTGGTTCCGTGAACTTGATGAAATATGTTGTATTAAAATACCAAGTTGTTTGCAGTTAGACGATGAAATTGTTTCAACGAGTGTACACACATTCAGCGACGCCTTTCAGGAGGCTTATGGATCAGTTATATATGCTAGACACGAGTATAAGAGTGGAATGATATCTACGAGATTAATAGCAGCGAAATCGAGAGTTGCTCCTTTAACTTCATTCAGCATTCCAAGACTTGAGTTAATGACCGCAGTTTTAGGATTAAGATTAGCACTTTCAGTTAAACACGCGTTAGAAGTGCCCGAGGAACACATGACATTCTGGTCAGACAGTATGAACGTTTTGTATTGGATTAGAGGCAGGAGTAGAGAGTACAAGCCATTTGTAGCGAATCGAATCGGAGAAATTCACACTTCATCTCATTCTAAACAATGGCGACATGTGCCAACAAAAGTTAACCCGGAAGATTTAGTATCTAGAGGTAGAACCGTTGAACAATTACAGTCGGACATAATTTGGTGGAATGGACCGGAATTTAATGATGAGGAACTTTTAACAGCATTTACCGGAGCTGAAGCACTGATAAATTTGAGACCGCTTACGTACCAATCTGCCGATCCGAAAGATGATACACCTTTAACACCTAATCACTTTTTGCACGGACAATTAGGTGGTCGTTTCGCTCCAGAAACCGTTGAAAATACTGATTTAAACCCGAGAAAGCGATGGAGAAGAATACAGGAATTAATAAAACATTTTTGGAAACGTTGGATTAGAGAATGATTGCCGGGACTTAACAAACGTGACAAGTGGACTAAAACAAAAAGGGACATGAAAACCGATGATATTGTGCTTGTGATGAATCCGAACGCTCCGAGAGGACATTGGCTGCTTGGCAGAATAATCGAAGTTTTCCCTGACAAAGATGGACATGTCCGCGTTGCAAAAGTTTCACTTGGACAAACTGTATTAATAAGACCAATAACAAAACTGTGTCCGTTAGAGATCGAAACCTCCGAAAATGACAGTGATAAATACTGTGAAAGTACTTTTATTCGTGGGGTACCAATTTTCGTGGTTTTCGTGGATGACTTTATCCACGAATTTAAGTGTCCAACGAAATAAAACAATCATTGTCCAAATCAAGACATGGAAAGATCCCCATCGGTAGGTTTAACTACTGATATGATCTAGAGAATATATTGAATAACGCCAAATCTGAGAATACTTTAATAGCAGTCACAGAACTACAAGCGCATTCAGGATTATACCCATTTAATCTTTAATAAATTAAACTGTACAACTTTTGATCTTTTAATTCTCAGAAAAAAATAAAAAATATTTTTGATCGATGAAAGTCAGATTTCCGGTATTGTTATGCTAGTATGATAAAGTGTTCATTTTATATCCTCATAGTTCTCGTACATATGGGAAATAATAATTTCATGCTGGGCTTGATTTTGATAAGAATTATTTGACAATTCAAGATATGTTTAAAGCATTTGTTTATGATACTGATTTCTTTAGGTGACATGTTTATGGTCAAATTAACACCTTTGATGGTCTTTAATTTGTTGATCACTTTATCATGGGTTAATTAGTGTTATCACTACGATTTACACCAGTCAATGTTTACTTTGCAATTTCCTTCAATCCAGACAATCTGTAACCTTCGTTTTTAAAGGCTTTAATTTTTTTTAGAAAACTAAAATCCACGAATTTAAAAACCCACGAATATGTAAATATAGCTCAATCCACGAAAATTGATACCCACGAATTAAAGTACTTTCACAGTAATTGAATATAAATGTGGACATATATTTCATTTCAATTTAGACAGTTAAATATTTTGAAATAGTATTAGATTTGACAATTTGAACGTAGATCAAAGACAGTTTTATATCGTTTAATTATTGTTTGTTTGATTGGCTTAGAGCAATCAAGAGGGGGAGAATGAATTGAAGACAATAGCTTTTTAGTTTTTATTAGTATGATTGTTTATAGTTAGGATTTTTTAATAGAGTAGAAATCGGTTTTTATTGATTGCACTTATAATTTTGCAAGTTTATTTTTATCGTTAATTTTCAATATAATTATGTTGAAATAGAGCTACATTTTCGTCTGCTAAGATTAGTTAAAGATAACAGTATTTTCCAAAGAATTTATTACTGTGTAGAAAGTTAATTGTTAATCTTAACGGTATTCCTAAATTTTATGACAGTAGGTCAGTCTAGTCATTTAGAGTTCAAGTAAAATTGTCTGCACGTGCACCTGTGGCGATTTGATTTATTTACTTTGTTTTGGTCATTCTCTGGGAATCAGGTTAAATTAGCGTGAAATTTTATGTCTAATGTTCAGACGGAGAGATCGTCTTTATCATGCGATAAGTTAACATCGAAAACAATGTTGTGAAATTGTAATACGAAATGATTGTATATATTGTAAATATTGGATTAAAACGTAGTTATATTAACAAATATTCGTTAGTTATATGACATGGATATAATAATGCTATTGGTATAACATTATCGTCGAACTCCCAAGTCCCAAATCGTCGAACTTTATATGAAATAATTTATTCCACTGCACATTTCAAATCGTCTCCGCAACAACAATTGCATTATAGACTGTTCACACTAAGGATAAAGGACGCTGTAAAAGGACAGTGTATACTGTTCGCTTAAGAGGGATTAAACAAGCTAGACTGTCCACGCGGAAAGGTAAAACGGAGATGCCACAAGACATTCTAGACTTTGCACATGGAAAAGAGAAAAGATGATACCACAAGACAATCTCGTTTGTTCATGGAAAAAGAATTCAACAAGCTACAACAAGATGAACTCGTGGAAAGGTCAAACCGAGCTGCCACAAGACATTGTATACTGTTCATATGGACGAGAGAAAAGATGATACCACAAGACAATCTCGTCTGTTCATGGAAAAAGAATTTAACAAGCTACAACAAGATGAACAAGACTGTTCACGTGGAAAGGTAAAACCGAGCTAACACAAGACATTCTAGACTGTTCATATGGAACAGGGAAAAGATCTCGACTGTTCATGGGGAAAAGAATTGAACCAGCTACAACAAGATAAACTAGGCTGTTCACGTGGAAAGGTAACCCCAAGCTGACAATAGACATTTTAGGCTGTTTACATGGAAAGTAGAAAAGAAGCTGAACATCTAAACTGTTCGTGTAAGGACAAAAGTTAAGCTTCCAAAAGACAACCACGACTCTCCGTTGTTATTAAAAAAATATGTCCCGACAAGGCAATCTGGTCGTTTACACGAAAAGGAGAAAAATAGCTGACACAATACATAATAAATAATGTTAACAAGAAAAGGGAAACATGATACAAGACAATTTAGAATTGTAACGGAAAATGTATTACACAAGCTGCAAAAGGGCAGTTCAGAATGTTCACGTGGCTAACCAAACTCATGTCGCGACAAGACAATGTAGGATTTTTATTTAAAAGACAGTACACAACATGCCACAAGATCTTCTGAACAATTTGCAAGGAAATAAAAAAATACGAGACGCAACAAGACAATCTTTTCTGTTTATGTTAACAAGAGGGAACAACAAGCTTCCGTAAGACATTCTAAATTATTCACGTAAATAAAAGAAGAAAAAAGATGCTTAAACTCAACCTCGATTGATATTTATATGACAAGACCACGAAGAAAGTTAGTTAAAAAAGGGAGAAAACATAGCAACCGGCAGGCAAATGTAAAATAACATACAAAACTCCAGGAAGAATACTTATCAGAAATTCCCTTATAAAATGTCAAAACCAAAAGCTCATGCACATCAAGCGAATGACAAACAACTATTCTTGACTGGGAACTGGCATTTCCTTATGTTGAAAACCTGTTTCAATAACCCACAAAATCTCTCAATTGTTTTGCCGTTTCATAGAATTCTATTATACTGACAAGCATACATACTAAGTACAAATGTCAAAATAGAGGTACAGCAGTCGACTTGGTGATATAATCCCTATGACTATAAACACATACAAACATGACAACAAAGTTATAGACTGTTTATGTAGTTACAAAGAAGAAACAGTGTAGTTTTGAATACGTTGTAACGAATAACTCCAAAGATTCCTTGATCGTATTTATGCCCCTGTCAATGCATATTTGATTTTAAATGTTTAAGCCGTTTTAAAATTTTCGGTTCTACAGTCACTGATGCGGTTTTTTGTGTAGACAAGAATACAAGATTTAAATCATGATTTCTTTGATGAGTATATAAATGTATCTTTTGTCTGTAAATGTAAAAAGCTTGATAAAATGCATTTCGACAACAAAAACAGGGATTGATCTTATTAACTGCTTGAGCAATGAAGTATAGACAAAGATAATTTTAAATACTATGTTCGACGTGCTTACTGATGAGTACGACCCTTTACCTTCAATTTCTTAGTATGGCAATGTAATATTAAGGCTTCAAGGCGAATATCCTGTACTTTCTAAATTACATATTAACTAAAATATTAATTTGAAAATTGAGGCTATTGACAATGATGTTTTTCTTTTTTTGTATGAAGAAAGCATTTAAATCTTTTATTCCAAACGTAATAATATGAACTATTCAATTAAATGTAAATGATTAGACATTTGTTTTATTATTAATAAAGTTTAATCATCTAAACCTGGTTCTATGTTGGTATCCTAACGGTGTCAGTTTGAAACAAAGCTTGAATGTGTCAGATGCAAGGAATCACCTATTTTCAGAACTTAAGGATGAATTTTATAGATTATCTTTTTATTGAAAAAATAAATATTGCGTTGTAGTATTAATCATCAACGTTTGAAACATTCTTTTTATCATTTATATGGTCATTATTATGAATAATCGTTTTCAAAAAGATTTAAATATTCCAAAGGACACCCCTGGATTATATAACATTAGCTGTTTTGACAAAAAAATGACTTTAGTTCCTCAATCCTTGTATGATGTGTTTTGTAGACTGTTGTTCAATTGTCGTTGGATAGTTTCACATTTTCGACGTTGCTGTGTCCGTGTTTTGTTGATTTAATTATTCATTTATCTGAAATCCCTGATTTTTCATAATTGAAAATATAACTGTTAATCCTTATGGAGAATGTTATACACACGAATTTCAATAGCTAAACGCGCGTTTCGTCTACATGAGACTATCAGTGACGCTGAGATCAAATCAATTATAAGGCCAAACAATTCCGAAGTTAAATAGCATTGAGGATCCAAAAACTCCAAAACGTAATGCCAAATATGGCTAAGGTAATCAATGACCGGGATAAGAACATCCTTAGTATTTTGAAAAAAATCATAATTTAAATAACAGGAAATTTATTCCATGGAAATAAATCTGGTAGCATGTTTGGTAGATAAACAATAATTGACTATAAAACTCATGTTAAAAAAAGTAATTGTTTTACGTAAAAAAAGAGAACTATATGACAATTTGTTTGAATTTATTCTCTATAAGGATGTTCACGTTTTTTGCAATTTTTGCAAAAGGAAATACATTGCGTACATAACAAATTATATTAGGAAAAATAAAAAAGCAAACACATTTCTTATGCCTGTAATCAGAAAATATAGGCTGCATAACCTTTTATTATATTTTAATAAACGTGACGGAATGATAAGAAAGAAACATAACTAATTATTTCCCTGTAGACATTGAGATGAAAGAGAGTCAAATAAGCTTTTGATGGATCCAAAACTAGACACGAAATGAAGAAATGATTCAGCTTAAAAATACATTTCACATGAATGCGGAAATGACAGATATAATTAAGGTGTCCTAACACCTATTCCAAACCCCAATGGATGACTTAAAGGTATGTGTTTTCGTACTTACTATTTTTGTTATTAACAGGAACAGAAAAATAACATTCATAATTGTTCTTGTCATTATCATTTTCAAAGATCAAACATTATTTTTATAAATAAAGTTTTTCATGGATCCCCATCGATATGTTCAAAGGTAAATGTAACCATGCTGATTAATAAAAGACAATAAGGAGCTTTTCAATTTATATATTGAAGTTTCACTTCCTTACACTTCAACAGTTCTTTATTCTCATTTTTCTGATGTTTAATTTATCGATTGACAATATATTTAGAAAGAAAGGTGAACGTGGTTCTCCATTAATTACGCATTTATTTTATTTTCTATTGCAGACCCTTGATACTTTAATTTCCACTTTACGTTTCGAGCGTCTTATAAAACAAATGTATGCACCGAATGTCATTTTGTCAAAAATCCAATTGAAGATCTTGATAATATTTTACAAAATGCTTTTAACAAAGGACACTGCATATATTTTTCAATGTATTGACCTCCAATATAAGTTCGATAGCAACAGACTATTGATGTAGAGTCTTTTAAAAAAATAGCTTTAAAGTTTGCCATCGATAATTTTATTTTCTTATAGTAACATTACCTTTAGTAACTGAATTTGCAGTATGAAAGTCGTAATCAAATTGATAGGGCATGTATCTTCTATCACGTGCATTTTTGTGAATAATTGTTTCTTACAAGGAAATTAGGAATATAAAAGTAAACTAGTGTTGACTCGCCAGATATGATCTGGTAAGAAAAGTATAAAAAAACTGTCTACTCTTACATACTAATTTCAAAACATGCACATTTCATCAAAGATTTACCCCTAACTATTATCTGCTAATTCAAAATTCAAGATGGAGGAAGACACCCTTGCCACCTAAATATTACTTAATAGTGACTTAGAGACTTGATTCATGGTTTTGATAATTACTACATTTCTATAATCCATTTTTTCTACATCTCTTAGCTGAGTTCACATGCATGGATATATTGTGTATCGTTTAACTTGCCTTACATCATTGTACATAAACTGTACATGTTTTTCATGTCCTTTATGCTTTGATATTTGTATTATTTTTGTTGATTGTGCAAAATGTTGTGTATATGTATGTATTTGGACACCATTTTCAATGGATCTTGTCTCAATCCCTTGGTAGCTTATGCATATTCGACAGTTATAGTTCGTTCATTTGCGTTGTCAATAAGGTTGGTTTTAACATCGGTAAGTTTCTGTTATAAACATATGCTCGATATTCATAATTAGAACATTGGTAGATTCTAATTGAGGTGACATGACTTAAGGTTTTGTGTTAATATTGTCTGGTAATAAGACTTTATTCTGAAAGCAATACAGCTTAAAGGATACATACACATAATTTTACATGCACCAATATAAGATTTTTTACAAGAGATATAAGATATATAGATATAGAGGTGTGCATGAAAGAAACTGTAATACATTATACAAGATATGAAACACAAAATACGAGCGGAGAATGATATAATACTTAAATACAAATATTAGATCAAATATACTATATAATAAAATTAACTTCTAAGTTGTTCTGCTAATTTTAAAAATATACCTAAGTTTTTCAATTCTTGATATATGTGACAGATCACAACTAGATAAGTTTGCATGTAGAAGGATTTTTCCAATAAGACTTCTTTCGTATACTTTTTTTCTCGAATTTGACTATATGTTTTACATTCAAGTATAAAATGGTATTCATCTTCAATAGAGCTAGTATCATTTTTTTACATAGTCTGTTATCTTTAATAAGAGATCTTCCGCCGCCATCGTCTTATAAATGCTCAACTTTGTAGTCCTACATAATACCGAGGTGTGTGATGTCAGAGTGATCAGCAATTTTGTTTGTGTCTAAACAGATGACATTAAATAATAGATTACTGAAAAGCAGATAACATGTCAGTACTTCAAGCAGATTTAGTGTCAATCATCCAAAGGACAAGATTTAATGAGAACGCTTTTCTTAGAAATAAACAAGAGAGAAAAATATTCGTTTAATTAAACAATATTGGTCTTAATCAAGCCGAGTCGGAAATTAATTTCAATATCTCTACTGAATTGACATCCTTGTACTACATTGTATATTACTCAATGCGATTCACATTATGGAACGTCGATGAAAAATGTCAAAGCTAGTTGTCGGATTTTCCTGATTAATATCATCTTACATTGTACATCATCTACATGGTTTCTAACATAAAAAATATCTCAGAAAAATGACACACGTCAAATTGTCTTTCTAATTTGATGATATTTGGATAACTGTTTTATTTATGAATTACAACATATCTTACTATACTATCATAAATGTGTGGAATAACGCAATAACATCCTTATTTCACAATATACTTTCTTAAACGGTACTTTATCAAAAGTCAGGTCCCTAAAAAATTGTCATTATTGATACAGTTGTGTACTTACAACAATATATCTGTAGTAGTTTAAAGGGGCACTAGCTACGAGATATATACAAAATAACATGTGATCTTTTTTGTTCAATGACGAATGGAAGTGGAATAGCGAAATTATATACAGATAATACTAGTGTACTGACTTGACATGTCAACGTTTTAGGATAAGGCTGAGAAACAGGGAACTGCGATGCTTTGTCTTGTGAGCAGTCAAGTCAATAAACTGTTATTGTCTTAAAAACTGCATTCTAGAAAAAATAACATTTTCAATTTTCGTGAATATATTTTTAAAAGTTAAATCTGAAGTTTAATGGTTGTCAAATACATATTTCAAATTTTCTATAAAAAAAGAATGAAATCACAAAAAATACTGATCTTGTATGCTTCCGAACCTTTTTATTTAGAAAATTGCAGCTAACATTTTTATTGGTACTTCTTGTATTAATGATTATGAAAGACAAATGTTCCCAGATCATTTTTTTGCAGGTGTTATTTTGATGGTGCTGCAGCAAAACTTTTTTAAATTGTTCAATATGCAAGCTTTCACAATCATTTGAGTTTTACAGAAAGTCGTTTAATTTAAAAGGAAAATAGTGTTACGATTACCACATGAATTATCCAACAGTATACACAGTGCATGTTCTTGCAGGATATGCAAGAACATGCACTGTGTATATCTAACGTAACAATTCTTTGAGTGTGCTCTCCACTTAGAAGATATTCAATAAAATCGAAACTCACAAAAACTACGAGGAAAATTCAAAACGTAAAGTCAAATGGTAAAACTAAAAGCTGAAACACACCAAACTAATGGAAAAGAACTGTCATATTCCTGATTTGGAACAGACATCGTTGTATGTAGCAAGTGGTTGATTAAACTTAGTTGTAAAGCTATATAAATCTCTGACTTTTAAGTAGCATCAAATTCCATTATATTGACAACAATGTGTGAACAAAACAGGTTAATATGTCAAAATTGTGTTATAATCCTGATTACTATCAAAGCAAACAAATATGAAGCAAAAAAGCACAATTGCAAAATTAAACACATTAGACTAGCACAATAACACAATGACGGGATGTATAGTGCCATGTCAATTGCACAAAAGAAACATAAAAAAGGTATATAAACAAAATACATTAGCAAAAATGAAAGCTTAATGTTAACATGATTTTTGGCTATATACCAGCTTTGTTTATTTAGAACTACTACACATGTTTACCTCTTCGTACTATAAAAATTAAATTGTTTCATGACTCCTTAAAATCTTTGCCTGTACAGGAAGTTATATCTGGCACTAATTGTATAGTTTTATGGTTGATATTCACCCCATTTGTATCAAATGCTAGATTAGTTTTAATGATATTAAAGAAATTTCTTTGTATTCCTAAACAAAGGTTTTATACACACAGAGGAAGACGTAAACTCAGTAACAAAATTATTTTAATTTAATTGTGTATAATATGACGCAGGTTTTTTTCAAAAAGTTTTATTGTTTAATATTCCACAGTGGTACAATACCTTAACTTTGCTTGAACCTGTTTATTCACGTTTGACCTTATTTTTATCTCTTATAATTTTTATTAACTCCAGGTATCACAGATTAAATTTATTCGTTCATTGTGTGTAAATTTGAATTTTTGATTTAATTTAGCCTTCAAATTGATATTTTATACTGTGTGTTCTTTGTTGTAATGTTATACTATTGTTTCAGAAAAGGGAGAAGATTTGGAATCATTTAAAAGTTTAATCCCGATGTAAATGTTTGCATCTGTCCTAAGTCAGGAAACGTATGTACAGTAGATGTCTCATTGGCACTCATACCACATCTTCCCATATCTATGATTACAAAAAGTATAATAGAACAATATCACATTAAGTGAAAGGTCGAGTAAGGACTGAAAAGAACACCAGAAGCAAATCATCTAAGTCTGAACTGAAACACATCTTGTTTGTTATTAGATACAGTCTGGTGCATTTTTTTTAAAATGCTTGGATAGTCCTATTGAATTTTTGTATAACATATCATACTACAAAAAAACTTATTTCACATTTTGAAGTACTATGAAATTGTTATATAATTGTGTGTGATACTTTGGAATCCTTACATACTATTTTGTGGTACTTTTAAATCCTTCTATAATATTTCTGGATACTATCAAATCCTTGTATAAGAATTACTCGGTCATATAAAAACATTTGTCTGTGTCCAAGACAGGTACATGTCTTTGTTAAAAACCTTATATCAACCTGTATATGGTGTCTTTGTCAGAAATAAGTGCCTAATTTTTTATCAGTTACAACCTCGAACAATGTCTGAGATGATAAAATCAGACATACCATTTGCATATGGCTTTTGAAATGTTATTTAGCCAAGCAATATGTTTTGATCACTTGTACGGAGACTTTTTATTCTAAATTGTAAGTTTGATAAATATATAATTTAAACTGATATAAACTCTTATTCAGGACATTTAATCAAGTCAATAAATAACCATAAATTATGGAAAATTGTTATTAACCATGGTATGATAAAATATTTTACGACAAACATTGAACACGGATCGCCGTTATCTAAACAATCAAAGCTATATCCGACCGAATTGTTTATTTTCGTCCATCACATTGAGTTCTATAAATTTACCGCCATGATTAGTGGTTAGTTTGATTGTCTTATACTGTCTAGGTACATAATTATGTCTGCCTGAAATTGTTTTTGACGATATTATTTTGTTATTCCATGTCAAGTTTCTGATATAAAACAATTTAGTGAAATTCTCATTTACATATCATTTAACACTAACCAGAACAACAGTATTCCATTATTGCGTTTCTTCCATATTAGACAGAAAATGTATCAGACTATTGTCCTTACTTTTTTTTCTCAAAACATGTTTTATGTAGATTTTTGATAGAAAGACATCTGAATTATTGTGCATTTTGTAAAACAGTGGCGAAAGATCCCAGAGGAACAGTGAAACTCACAGATCGAAAACAAACTGACAATGCCATGGCTAAAAAAAGAAAAGACAAATAGACAAGTAAATGTATACAAGACACAACATAGAAAACTAAGCAACATCAACCCGACCAAAAACTGGAGATGATCTTGGATGCTCTGGAAGCGTGCATTAAGCAGATCCTGATCTGCATGTGACCCGTCCTCTTGCTCATGTTATTACAAACCCGGCAAATAGTCTAATTCGGTAGGTCACATTATTGAAAAAGGAAGGGGACTGTTGTTACGACATAAGGAACATATCCGATATTATCTATGAAACGGTTGTTTTAGCCAATCAGTCAACGGACCTATATCGCGTGTAATACGATACCATTTACAAGAGGAGATGTGGTATGATTGCCAAGGAGACAACTATGCAACAACAGCGGATTTATGTTTCACTTATTTAGAGAATTAGTTGGTTGGTCTTAAGACTTTATATTTGGTATAAACAGTTAAAGAGGTGTGTACTGATAAATATTGGACGATGCTCCCTACAATGCAGTTGTAGTTTGGTCAGCTGTGTCATTATGTTGTTAGTCAATTTTCATATTATAAACTTGACGGCATCGTTACACTTTACTTTTGAATCTTTTTTATGCATAACTTAAATACATATATCTTTGTGTGGTTAATGTACGGTGATATTCAAAGATTTTGATCAGCTGAAATGTGTAGTTCGCTCTGCTAAAAAATATTCAAATAGAATATGTTCAGTGTTTTTTTTTAACTTTCTAACATTCTTCCTAACAACCGATCAGACAGTAGTTTTAAGTTGACAAAAAAGGCATAGGATCACATTAAAAAATGGTTTATAGCTAGTAGAAATATTTGTCTTTACAATACAACGGTCATTTAAGAATCGTAATGATGCCATGTTGATAACTTAAACGACTTTCAAGAGTTACATTGACAGCGCGTCATCCCCACAATGGCTTCCATTTTACCATTGAAAATATTCTGTTGCGTACTTGTTAGATAATTTTGACAAAGTAGAATCCTGACTGTATTTGCAACTTAACAGACCTTTTTTTATATTCTTAAAAATTATTGACGTACAAAACAACAAAATGGTATTTTAAATCTGGCATAAACAGGAACATAAGATAAACAGTTCATGTCAGGTAAAACATTTGTATTAAGGTTAAACATATTTACAGTATACACAAATGATTAAAATGTATTACTCAATCTAATGATTGATCATTGAAACTCAGAAAAGAAAAATAAAAGTTGAAATTGGTAGATGATTTGTCATTTTGAGAACTCTAAATCCCATGTGGACATTATAAAAAAAAACTTAACACAAATGTATTCCTCTTCTATCAGAATAACATTCATATATGTTCGCAATATCAAATTACGGGATCGAAAAAAACGTATAACGGTCAGAAATGGAAACTAACAGCTTGTTAAATAGCAAATCATCAATCTCATAAAAGTTAAATTTTGAAATAAAGTAATAAAATATAATACACGTTTAGATATCAAAAAATGTATTTAGTTTAAAGAATTCATGTAAGGTATTTTTTCATTGCTTTTTAACGGTTCTCTAAAGACTAAATTGTAGCCGATGAGACAATTAACTATATTGAAGGCAGCAATCATGGAATAAATGTCTTACACTGTTCAGTTCTAATTCAATCAGAGAGCATTCGATTCATACACCTAATGTTTTATGCCGTTCAGTTCCAATTCTTTCATGGGCTATTCTTTTCGCTATGATATATTTTGTAAACTGTCATTATGTCTCTGTTCTGTCGTAAACAGATTAGCTTTCATACTCACCAAGATGGATGACATATAAAATAGAATCGTGACACACGAACATTGATTGACAGGGTGTGATATTGTTGTGTAAATTTACATATCGATGTCATTTTTCTAACCTATTATTCACAGTATCCGTACAATACAAAGCCGTAATGAAATCGGAGAGAAAAATCTCAAAGTAAAAAGACTATTGTAAAATGTTGATATTTGACCAGAAAGAATAGACACATGTTGAGATAACAGAAACACAACTACAACTACAATGTATATAAGTCCAATATTTCTTCGAACAGCTTCAATGTAACCCCTCGAAGATGTGTGGAGCTATAAGACTTTTGATTAGAATTTGATATCTTCTGTCACGAAAACTGTAAATAACATCATATTATTAGAATACTGTTCATATACGGTTGCTGTGCAAACACTTTTTGAAAACATCCCTGTTTGATAGAAAATGCCCCCACTGTCATTTCTTATAAGAAAACAAACCCAACCAATAACAACAAATGATAAACAAATGAAAACAAATATTATATAGTATAATGAAGGTTGTGTAGCTTTATTTCCCGCTTTCTATTTGTAAATTTGATTTGAAATAATTGTAATTGAAGAAATATTTCATTTTGTCAGTTGTCAGATTAATGTTTTACAGCTGCATTATTTTTTTTTGCAGAAACAGAATTCGACAGAATAGTGTATAACTCATAATTCATGAAATGGAAATATAAAATTCATCAATGTGTCACTTTCATTTAGTGCCTTTTTAAAGGTGCGGAATAATCGACAATGACATGTACAAGGACGTTGTGGAATAAAAAAAAGAAATTTGTAACTTAACTAGAAATATAAAACTTATTGAAAACCAGAAAACGTTTTTAATTAGAAAAAAATTAAATCTAATTCTTTACCACACACCTAGGCCTTTGATACCAAGTAAGGAATACGGCAGTTGTTTTTCACTTGTTCTGTTGATTGATAACGTTTGATTTTGTCTGTTTTAATGTACATCTCCTTTTTTAATTTGTCTTGGAGTTTGATAATGTCGTTATACTTTGTTTTATAATAAAAGTTAACCTATAATTCTAAACATCAAAATTTTTAACTCCAAATCGGTAATGTACATTCGTTATTCAAGCCAATTCTTAACAAACAAACTCAAGACTGATACATACAATTTGATGCCTGTTTTAAAGATTAAAGTTAGAGTTACATCTATGCGACTGGCATTGGTGAATACACAAACAACCTTTTGTGCCAATGACACATTAGTCATAAACAAACCACATAATAAATAGTTTAATTACAGCTGATCAGAACTTGCTCATTAATATTAATTAAATACTATTATATTATATTTTATCAGATGGCGGATCACTCTGACTATACCTTAATATTCGTCCAGCAACATTACGCAATATTTTTCCAAATGACTGATTAATATACGAGTTCAGGATGAATTCAATCATAACTACATACATTTGTATAAATTTGTGAAAACTAATGAAGTCTTACTGACCTACGTTCTCTTTATACTTATATTTGGCATTGAGCAATATCATTAAAATATAAGGAAATGCGCTTTTTCTCAGACTTTTTATGACGTTTCAACTGAATCCATCGGATGTTCACTGATTGATATATAAATCTCAGAAAACACGATTTATTTATTATGTGTTATTTCTTTGCACTTGCTTTTGCAATAAATCCTCTTTCGCCTGATGTTTACAGTTTGTTTTAATGTTGCACTACTGTTCCCGGTTAAGGGTTTTATAATAATCAAAGGCATCATGGAGAACTATGTTTGCTTATATCTTCCTCATTTTGGCCTCTGGTTGATAGTGTCATGTTTGCAATCATCCATAGTTCCGTTAAACACGTTCCAGAGCCTACGATTAGTTATTCCTTATTGCTGCTTAATAGGACCTTTGTTAGATTAAGTAAGCAACGGCTGATTTGCACTGCTGGATTTTATCTGATACCATCATAGTTTGTTTGACGTTCACTGAATGTTTAAGTTAGAATTATAGCCATCAGATATTTTCGATTTGTCATAGCCATTCTCCACTCCTGGAGACGATTGTCATAAGTAGAGACTTCCTTTAAATTTAGAGCACTCTCCGTCAATTCTGATATTAGGGGGATGCAGTTCTTGTTGAACTTTGGTTTTCTTTCTTGATGCAAATGATACACTCCTGTTCTGCTTCACATTTCTTTTTTTAATAAAACAACTATCATGAAACCTGCATGCTGAAGTTTATTCCAGAAAAGTGTTTATATGTTTACAGTATCATGTGATCACATTTACAGAGAGACTTTACAGAAAATCAATTCATTTCAAACTTAATCAAACCAATAAAGTACATTTATGTATAAGGTGAAGAGAAGATGTGTTCTGCAAGACACTTCTACCATATTGTAGACGTAGCGGTGCTCAAACATCTGTTGTTCTTATATCTGGGTTACATCAGAACGGAAATTAATATTTATCACGTAAACAAAACATCGCAGAAATGTGAAATTGTTGTAACATTTATCAAATTTTTACTTTATATATATGTACAATATGACAATCATCATAATCAAAAGTGAAACAAGAAAAAATATTATACTATTTGATAGAGTTTAATGATTTATTGAACAAACAAGGATCAGTCGTGCTTCGTTTTATTTTAGTTTTTTGCAATCCGTTGTTAATAAAATACAAGACAAATGAGAATGAATTCTTAGAATGAGAAAAATTTCTTGTCAGTGGATATTTTATCGCTGTTGTAAAATACTGCATGTATCTACTTTATCGTTAGTTCACTTGTCTTATATTTTCTTAATAATGCATACTTTCAAGATTTCGCTATCAGGTTACTGAAGAAAATAAATGAAACAAGCTTTGAAATGTACCAGCATATCAAGTTCAATGGTATAAAGGAAGGGAACAACAAGTAATAAGGAAATATCAAATTAAAGAAAAGTTATTATTTTGAGAGAAAAACCATCAGCCGCATTTAAAAGACCTTTAAGAATTGAATCAGACAGTAAGATAATAGTTTATTTATGGTCTTTTGTCTTAACAGAGAGCTTAAATAGAGTACTCAACCACGTTACCGACGCTTTATTATATAAGGTGTATATATATATATATATGTGTACTATATGAAAAGATCAGGTTGACAGATGAAGTTTGCCATGGTGTAACGATATATTGAATTTTACGAAAGCATATTAAAAGCAGAACATATTAGATTCATTATTAATGTAGTCTCACCTCAATAGCAGTATTGAAACAAAACAAGAAGTGTGACTGAATATTACACGCACTTTTACATATAGTATAGCATTCTACTTTTTTCAACAGATATTAAGATCACGTGTTTCAAAGGTTATTTTACGTATCCGTAACCTTGGTTTTTTTTATTATTATGTATATTAACGCTATGTTTCTATTTATATATACTTTGATGGTCAATACTAAAATATCTTTCAGAATATAGATTAGTAACGTCATGAAGTCACACATAACAACTAAAGAGGAAGCGCCACAGCAGACAAAAAGAAAAATTCAAGTTAATAACTGGATATTTCAAGAATTGTTTGTTGAATGCAGACGCTAAGAATACAAGAATGCTAATGCAACAAGCTATGAGGTTGTTAATAAATAATGATATTTTTAATAACATGTTATAAATCTTGCAAAATAAATGTTAAAGATACATTGTTACATGTATTCATTCTTTTGATGTGTTTGAACCTTTGATTTTGAAATTTGATTAAGAACATTCCGTTTTGAGTTTTCCTCGGAGTTCAGAACTAATGTGATTTTACTTTTTATACACAGAAAGAAGTTTGGACACCATTTTCGTAATACATTAGTTACATATGTAAGATTTATATTCTGAACAGGCCCATATAACGTATTGACTTCGTCAAAAGTCCGTATTTGATAAATATCTTATATCAAAAAGTCAATAACAATTTTTGCATAGTGTACCATAAAATAACTTCTTTTACTTTATTTACGACCGTCAAATCTCAGGTTGTCATCCCCACCCCTGTTAAGGTTGATGTGTTTCCCTCTGTTTTTGTTTGTAACCCATATTTGTTTTCTCACAATCGATTTATGACTTTAGAACAGTGGTATACTACTGTTCCCTTATCCATTATTTGTTGTTTTATTTTCTATGCTTTGATATTGATGTTTTAAGTCACTGTGTTTTTCAAAATTTAACTTTGATTCTATTTCACACACAAACCCCGTCAAAGTAGCAACTGTGCTTCAGGATATATTGAACTCTTTGATTATTATTATATGATATGAGTTTGAATGGAGTACATTTTTTTCTGCAATAGTATCAAAATTATTTGCTGCAAAATAATATAATTATTAATATAGACATTCGAAACACGTTGAATAACATAATTTTTTTTTTAAAATGTAAATTTTCAAAAACATATGATCAGTGATTCACAAATGAACAGTATTGAATGATTTATACGTGAAATATTAAAACATTGATTCTGTCATAAATCCCGTGATCACTTCCCAAACTTTTTGAATATAGCGGACCGCTGAAGCCATTAGGTGATTATATATTTATGTTAATTAGTTAATGAAATGTAAGTTTGAAATGACTTTTAAAATTACATCAAAAGACACCATAGACTATCATTGGTTTGTAAACAAATATAATTCGACTTCTAGATTTATGTTATCTTTTAAACGAAGCAACGCTTTCCACTATTCTTCCTTCATGTAAGCTTAAGTTTACACATAAATATAATAACAATAATCACATTTAAGTCTTTGGTTTAGCTTCAATTAATATTTCTCACTAACATTGAATTTAATTTTCGTTGTCTTATACATATAATCGATTTTTAAATCTGTCTATTGAGACGAGAAAAAGACATGATGTAAGGCTAACTAAGATAAAGTAACGGATAACGTGAAGACATTGAATCTGGTGTTCTAAATTCAAAACTTTACAGCTTTTCCGTAAATGTATTTCAGCTAGTATTAGAAAAAAAAGATACATATAAGGATGTCAACAAATCTATTTCTTAGGTTTAAGTTAAGGAGGAAAACACTAAATTTTGGCCAACATAAAATAAACATCTTAGATATTGGAAGATGTGCTATGAGTGCCAATGAGACAATTCTCCATCCAAGTAACAATTTATAAAACTTAACTATTATAGGTCAAAGTATGGCCTTCAACCCGGCGCTTTTACTCACACAAAGCATCAAGCTATAAAGGGCCCCAAAATAACTAAGGCTAAAACCATTCAAGCGGGGAAAACAACGGTATTATCTATATAAAAACGAAAAATCAAAACATGTCAAGCATTTGTAGAGATGATATAGTTTTGTTAGGATATTTCAAGTTTACAACGCTGTATTATTTTCAGTGATAATATTTTATTGTGAGTTTAATTCGTAATAGAAACGATCAAATGAAACTTAAAACGATGATATATTATTTGATGATCAATTGTAATAGAAAGCATGATACATTATTGTAAGGATATTGTGCATGATATCTTACATGACTTTTTTGATTAGTTGTAAATGTTTCACTTGGTTTTGACATCTTTTTTTAATTCAAAAGATAAACTCCCGCATCCAGAGGCGTCCTTCAGCTGGCCTCTTCAAAATGTATACTAGTACAGTGATAATGGACGTCATACTAAACTCCGAATTATACACAAGAAACTAAAATTAGAAATCATACAAGACTAACAAATGCCAGTGGCTCCTGACTTGGGACAGGCGCAAAATTGCGGCGGGGTTAAACATGATTGTGAGATCTCAATCCTTCACCTTTCACTCTATTCAATGTAAAAAACTAAACGCATAACAATACGCACATTAAAATTCAGTTCAAGACAAGTCCGAGTCCGATGTCAGAAGATGTAACAAAAGAAAATAAATAAAATGACAATAATACATAAATGCAGACTACCAGCAGTTAACTGACATGCCATCTCCAGACCTCAATTAAACTGATTGAAAGATGAAGTCTATATCTGTATTGTGTTTCTTGTTTGCTATACATATTATCACCATACTTCCATGTCAATTGAACGCTTGTCATAGACTTATGACATGGCTATATTGCTTTACATTTTAATTAAATCTTTAGAATAAATATGACATTTTCTATTTAAATTTGTTTGTCTTACAATCAGCTGTCAGTGTCTAGAAGCTGCATTAACTCTGAGATACGATCACAGCATGAATTTGTCTTAATTAAAAGAGATAAGCAAAATTCTTTTTATCAGACAACATAAGTTTATATTAAATAGAAATCTTTACTTGGGTTATCTCAAGTGTACAAACTGGGCATGGGTAAATACTGTAATTAGATCTTAAGTTCACGAGTTTTCATCAGACGACAAAAAATATAAACGTCAGCGCAAATTGAAATGTTAATATAACCTTTTAACCTATGACTTTTTTACCATTCGGGTTCATAAAGTAAGCGGTGAACTGCTCTTAATCATCACATAATTAAACACAGTTATGACTGAATATCAGAGAAACTAACAGAGAGACTAACTAATAAGAGAGGTGAACTATATAAAAGGGGTATTCAAACTACTAAGTCGACGACAACTTTACAAAGCAAACAGAAATACAAAAAAAAGATGAAAAAGAACAATTTAAAAACTCGATCAACATGAAGCCAACCAATCTCAATTTCTATCATTATAACCAAATGATCAATATAATACCTGAAAATAAAAACAATTATCTATTTATTAAAACATTATTATTTCAAAGTTAGACAATACAAAGGAGACCTATGATTCCTCTGTTGTGGCAAGTAGGTCAGATTTATTTTTAATTATTCAGTTGAAAGTGTAATAAGTAGACAAGTTTTCACGTATATAGAACCAGTGTGTAAGCAAATTTCGTCATTCTCATTCGTAAATGATCTTTTTAGGTGAGCATAAGTTCATGTATATGTATCAAGTCTGCGCTTCCTTTTATGATAAAATGTTGACTACATAAATTATTATTCTAATACATTGTGTGACACTCAAGTTTAGGTAGATACTTTAATATCTGCGAATCATTTTGTAAGCTTCTTTATGATGGAAGCATACACATTATTTAATTTTAAAATTTAAACTAAAACGGATTTTTGTAAACATACTTTGGTTCTTATTTCTCATTAATGTCACATCTCTGAAACAAAATTACGAGAATCAATTTATTTTGACGAACTTAATAGACGAAAGAAAGAAGACGACGTTTATCCTTCCTTTCTAATGTCAAAGGTATAGAAGATCACATAGCATCCATACATGTTAAACATCTGAACATCTTTTGTAAGATTTCACAATGCTATCTTAAAAGAACCTTGTTGTATGTTTATCTCCTGGATGATTGCCTACCGATAAATCTGTTTGTATCTGCTTTTGTCAGTCATCTAGCCATATATCAATGTTTAATATCTATCATGATGTTTGTATTATATCTAAGCATCTCATATCTGATAAACATGAAATTTATAATTAGTTTTTATCTTTTTCATTTGTTGTAAAAGGAGCAATCAATTTGAGATAACAAGAAAAGTGTTAGTATCGCAAGTGTTCCAGATGCAATAGCACTTTCGGAAGATGCTTTGTAGTTATAGATTCAAAATGAAACTTAACTGCGTAAATTTTACTGTCAACAAGTTGATGCCTTCTGAGTGCGTTTGTATATGAGTATTAATCGCTGTACTTTCCTGTTATTATTTGGTCTGGTCGATGTAAATATTTTATATTGTGCGTTTTAAATGATCCCTCAGTTTTAGTTTATTACCCCGATTTTGTTTTTTGTCCATATATTTATGAGTTTTGAACAGCGGTATACTACTGTTGCCTTTATTTATACAATCAATACACACATCTAACTTATTTAGTCATTGATATCATATATCAACAGCTGTAAGTGTGTATGAATTCATAACATAATGAAGAGGGAAGTCTTACATATGAAATAACTGTGACTTATATTGTATTAGAGCATTACGATTGTCATCTGAAAAATCATATAAAATATTTGAAATTTTAATTCAGGCTTTTGAATCTCAAAGAACTAAGTCAGCTCTCTAAAAAAAAAAAAACGTTTAAGTTATTTTTTCTCACAACTTCAATCCAGAGCTTTTTGATATATGATACAGATCTACGTATTGAGACATTGCTTCATTATTTTCCGTCATTTATTATTTTTTAGTTTTCCTCATTCAATTGTGTTTTCTGACTTTTGTTTCAGCAAATTCTCAATAGAACTAAATATTTATATTCGATATCTATATTTGCAATTGCAAGCATTACCGTATGGCAATTTTTTAGATACAAAGCTACGTTATCTTATTTCTCTAATTACATGAAAGTTCTTTTTTTGATTCATATACAGTTATTTCGACGTTTTTGTATCAACTTCAAGTACAGGTTTGTGCTACCATATAAAGAAAGATTTAGAACAGATATCATGTGAAAAACTATCCAAAAAAAATGATTGTCTAACTTGATAGAAGCAAATGCTATAACTTATAGTCAAGTTTCGACCTTCAACAATAAGCAAAACCCATACCGCACAAACGGTTGATGTATGGCAAACACTAAATAAAAAAACGAATAAGAGACTAAGCAACCGACGACAATAGCTGAATTACAGGCTCCTGATTAGGAACAGACAATTTAAACATTGGTCAGCAAAACTGAGTGTTGATCTACTGTCTGTGGTATGTTTCAATATTATTTGATTTCAAAGTATTTCTGTTTATTCAAGCACTTGAGTAAAAACTAGTGAGTGTTAATTAACAAGAGTTATATAGTGACTTTTCCTTACTGTTATTCCTTGATGTGTTTAATTTTCTCAATTGTTTGACATATTTGATAAATCTTTGCGAGCTAATTGCATTTCGTTTAAACAAAATTCACTTGTTAATTTGAAAGACTGACTCAATTTCAATTATTTAATCAAAGTTCAGCCCTTAATGCTACAACCTTAACGGAATTAATTAGAACATAACAGTGCTAAATGAAGAAGTAGGCAATCATTATGTATTAACAAAACAATTATTTCTGAATTGAAATGTTTATACCTATTTGACATCAATCTGACACTCTGTACATCTCCCTATAAGTGCAATAATGTCGAAATATCATGCTGTTATTGTTAAAGGTAGTAATAAAGAAATCATATTATCTCACAATGATTATGTGTAAACGTTAGATAATGAGTTTAGCGTATTCAAGGTCTACCCTTAGATAGCTGTTGATATTTATTTAAACGATATATATTCTATGTCAACATGTTTTGATTGAGTTCATGTAACCATGTCAACTAAATGAATATAATTCTTATAAATTAAGGTGACAGTAGTTTACCTGTAAGACATTCATAGTAAACAATGAACTCTTAAATTGTTGATTTCTTCTTACATTCCACGCTCTTGTTTGGATATGACTTTGTGTTATTTCAATGCAGGAAAAATACATGAAAGAAGGCTGGAAAGGAAACCAAGATTTAAAAAAAAGATCTTATATAGTTCTGAAGAAGTGAACATACAAGAGAGAAATTTACTGGTGATTAAAAACTATTTCAGGTTACTATAAATAATTCCACAATTCTATATGTTATCTTGTTTGGTCTTCCCAAAAGTTAATCATTTGTATTATATTCAGCGAAATCATCAACAGACCAACAAAACATGACACTAAAACAGTTGACCAAACTGTGCACTTAATGTCATTTCTGTTAATATCATACCTTTCGAATGGTTATTGATTAAACATCAATTAATGGAGATTCTATGAAGTATGATGGCAATATGTTAAATGTACCGTAATAATGTTTCCGTTATAGTGCACCATTGAAGTGGATTACAAGTATTAGTTTATGGAACGTAGTAAAGTTTTAATGATGAAATGTGTCATATTTGTCATTAGTTATAAACTCCCCTTTGTTAACAGAATGCTACTTGGAAGTTTCATGTCAGGAGTAGCTGTTATTATTTGTTTTGTAGAACTTCAAACATCTCCTTCATCCAGTATAAATGTACTAAATGAAGCATCTAAAGATTTTCGTGCAATCATAAATTATCGCTATTTTACGAATTTTTCCTTTGATCTTGCTGACTGATAATATCCTTTCTCAGCAGAGTCGACGGATATGAAAATGTATTGCTATAAACTAAGGGAGCACTTTCAAAACATTTCACGAACATAGTGTTAAAGAGAGTAAATCAAATATATAAACTTAAGGGGGCTCGCGGGTCTAAATCATTTTTTTTTTTTTATTTGATATAGGATTTCGCTATATTTTTCTATAAATGAACTTTATCTTATACTTAATAGAAAAATGAAATAAGAAATGGGGTCACCGTTCATTTACGCTCACAATCTGCCTTCGAAAGAAGCATACATTTTTGTGAATGTCCTTTTTTCTGTTAAACTTTTAGGAGAAATAGCGGTCATATCGAAATAAAAAAGAACTAAATTATTGAAATCGCTTAAATCTTACAATTATTTAGTTTATGTACAGCTTATTCGAAAACAACAATAAAAAAGATAGGTCACCGATGAGTTAAAAAATATATTTCAATTTTAATTCCAAAACAATTGCATTTTTGCACCAAAGGGAGATAATTTGGAGCTTTTTCAATGATATCTACATTTTAAAAGTCACCTGGAGCCAACAGGTATTGATTTTTTTAAATGATTTGTGTACCATATGATAAAGTATCAACTACTAAATGTAATTAATAAAATTTGAAATGAGAAATAAATGTTTTATTTTTTTCTGTAAATCTTTTACCCGCGAACCTCATTAAGTTGCACATCAAACTATATTCTTTGATTATCGATACATTGTTTTTTTTTCCATTTTTTGTGCTTCCGGGATATGTAAATTATCCAGAAAATCTTGTTTCGAAGGATTTTTCAAAAAACAAAATATAAGAAATTAAAGTATCTATTCAAGAAGTATTATTTTAATTGAAAACTAAATATATTTTCGTAATATATGACCCAAAAAGTAAAAAAAGCAAACCTTTTTTACCAGCATTTTGGCTTTTTATAATTTCTTACTAATTAGATTCTCAGATTTTGCTATGTACTTAAGAATAAAGAAACAGGTAATTTTCAAAGATTTTCAATCTTTTTCGTGAAAGTGCGTTTCCCAAAAATTTGCATCATATTTTGTGGGTAATTTCTGTTCAAACATTTAACAATACATCTGACTGTATTTCATATGCAGAGACAAATAACGAATGTGTCAAAAAAAAAAAATACAAATTATTGAACGTTCAATTTCAATATTTATCCAAAAAAGTTAAAAAAAAATATCTAATTCTATGGGTAATTCTACGAAATTACAAAACGTTATATTTCTGTTTTTGATATTAGAATCTATTCTTATGACGTCATCATGAAAAATGCGAGTTAAAGGTGTATGTTTAAGGTTAGAAATTATATCATCAAAAACTGTATCGTCATCAGTGAAAAAAGTATCCAGTTAACAGACATTTTTTTTAAATGTGGTCAAGCTAGACCCAGGGAAGAGCGTGGGACGCATTTTATCAATAACGTGTTGTTTTCTTTTTCTTCCAACATAATTTTACTCCAATAATAGTCAACATAAAATAAAAACAACGATTTAGTAAAGTGAAAATATAAATTAAGGTTTCATTAGCTTACCGATGTCAATTACCGTAGACAGATTTATCAAAGACAAATCATGTGAGCAAAATAAAAACTGCGGGAATCTCATTCACTTCTAAGGAAGCAAAACCGGTTGGGTTTACAGGGAAAATGTATCTGACTCTGCATGTTTTAATCGCCATGCCAATTCACTGTCAGTAAAAATGTATTTTTTGAATTGACAGTACTGGTTTAACCTTGTTGACAACAAACAACTTTAGTAGCAGGAAAAGGCCGTCTACAATACTTTTTTTCTCACATGGGCGACCATAAATTGTTTTTGTATTCAAAATAGTTCCAATAGTTCAAAAGAAAAAAGACTCTGAAAATCTAGCAGACACATGCAAATTACGCGTTTTTTTCCCCCAAAAGGTCAACAGAATGGTTTGAAAAATAAGTCTTTCTTTTTGTCAAGGTGAAGTTAAGTCAAAAGGTTTTTCTATTAAATTTCACAGAAAAAGCCTAAAAAAATAAGTCAACAATTTTGCTCCTTTTGATCAGTATATAATAGTAAATCTTGTAGCAGTTGCAATCTGTCAAAATAAACCTTCAAATAACGATGAAAGTCATACATGTAGTCAATATTCCATACAAGCTTTGAAATAAAAAATGATAAAAAAACACCCACCAGTAAACAATTAAAGTAATATCCCTTAATCAGGGTCCCAATTTTTACAAATGTACCTATGCCGTCTACTCGCTTTTGTAAATGAAAACAACAACTAAATAATATTTGGTACAGCGAATTTGTTGCAAAAGCAAGTACGATTTAAACATCTTTTCACTTTTCCGTCAGAGAAACAACTTACATAATTATTATTTAGAACTCTTGCCCTATACCTCCGACTCTAAAAAAAAAACCAATATTTAGAATATAAATGATTTAATTGTTGCTAAGTTTTGAAGATTTATGATACTTTTAACGTCACCAACAAAACGTTATTTTATCCGAAGAGAACTCTACGATTATATTACAGTCTTCAACAACCTGAGATAAGTTTTTGCTTGTCAAAACGTGTTTTGTATACCGTGGTTTGATTTTGTTCGTTTGCTTTTAGTGTTGTTTTTTATAAGTTTAATCATCCCTTTGTTAGTTGTAGCTTTGTTCTTTAAGGAGAACAACACTATCTGTCCGATGGTAATCATTCACAACGTTTTTAACTGTTTAGATTCAAACGGCACTGGAATGTACATTTTTGTATTCTGTAGGGAAATCGCGCCTCGGATGGTCCCATTTCTAGCCAGTAAGAAAACGTCATAGAAGTCCAAAAAAAGTTATCGGAGCAGACAACACTGCTTCGGATGTTTGTTCATTGATATAATGACGTATATCTTACTAATTTACTGTTAATTTCATATCAATTTATAAGATACGAATCATTGAACGGTCTGATCACCTTGCTCCAATAAATATGGAGATTGACATCCTTTCAATGATTTATCTTGTACCTCTCATCCAATGTAAATCTGCTATTTGTTATGGGAATTTTATATCCTTTCAGATAATTTATATTTCGGGTTAATTGGGGATATGTAAATTCTATTTTGCTGTGTACCTGATTTCTTAAATATCAAGAACACATTGTACTCTATCATACAGAAGTAACGCTTTTTGAGGATTGTTTCTTTGTGGAGAACTGAATCTAGTTTTAAATTTTTGCACCCTGGTCTTTAGTTAAGAGACTGGTCGGGGATATTTTATGTGTACATTTGTCATAGAGATTACACAAATCAAGTGTTTTCGAACAAAGGACACTGAATGGTAAAGTTACTACGACATGGTTAAACAGTAAAATACGTATATATAGATTATAACTCCATAAATCATTTGTATATATCTAACATCCAGAATAACAGTTGCTGTAATACACAACTGCAGGCCGATAGTCATGCATATTATTCCTAAATCATTCATATCTGGATGTCATCTATTGGTCTGTAAATGTGATGCAGCCAATCATTACAGCAATACAAGCTTTAAGATTATCAGATAATTTTGAGGATTATGAAAATGTCTATGATATACTTTTTTTTTAGTAAGCTTATTCATAACATACAGAACAGTGATATATTTTATTACTGGCGAAATATTTGGCTTGTTAAACCATAAAGTTTTATAGTATTCTCTTTAATAAAGACGACATTAAATAATAGAGAAACGACTAACTAGCGACTTGATTTGTTTGATTGCTGTATATTTTTGACATGTGTGCCTATTATGTCTGTTTGGTTTGTTCACACATCGTTGTCAATATAATATAATTTGATGCGACTGTCCTACAATTGAGAGGTTTTGTTGACTTGACAACCAGGTTTAATTTATCATTTTCTACATGAGACATTGCTTGTACCAAGTCAAAAATATGACAGTTGTTAACCATTTGTTTGATGTGCTTGCGCATTTGATTTTGCCACTTGACTTTCCTTTCTGAGTTTAGTCGTTTTTACTCTGGTATAATGTTATCTCATTGGACACTAAACCACACATTCTTATTTATAAATCTTTGGTCAAAATTCCTAGGAAATCATCACTTGGTAGGTCATTAGTTATTTCGGCCAATACACAAAACATGTAATACCGTGTAAGCCCTTTAAAATAGCAATATGATTTATAGATGTATTGCGGATAAATGCTAAAAACTAATGCAATAGTTTCGTTTCAGCCTAATGCTTTAATCCACTACTAACCTGAAAAGTAAATGCTTTGGAAAACTATTTCAATCAAAATTTTCGTAATGTAAATCGATATAGCATGTTATGACAAAGTTGTCAGATAAGAATCTACAACAATTAAATAAGGATTATACAAAGAACGGACTGTTGGTCTATCTTGATTGCACTCAGATATAATGCAAATTTTATAAAAATAAAATTACGTTTCATGTTAAAACCATTTCATGTTATTTTCATCATACCCAGGCTAATTATTCCATTATCTCTTGTGAAATAATTTGATGGTAATTCAAATGTCTGTATGTAAAGATTGACATAACACAAAATTAAGAAAAAAGTGTCGGCAAATAAGACAAACTGTATGATAACAAATGATATCTGAATAATCTTAATGATTTGTAAGCAGTAGATATTGTTTCATTTCATTGGTATTTATTAAATTGTAACACAATCTTCTGAGCTGTATTTTCTATTTGTAACAACGATTATAAAGCATTAGGGAAATGACCATGATGAGTTTTTAAATGGGTAGATATATTTCATTATCATGATCCAAATATGCAACCTTGTAGTATTTTAGATTTCTAAACCATGATAATCATGAAAATATTCCGACAAAACTGAAGTACTCATTCCAATTACTTATTACATATGTTTTGATCAATTACGACATTCGTTTATATCAATACAGGAATTATCTGGATTATGTGAACTGGCAGCAATATTTTTGTGTTGTGTTGCACAATCTATAACACGCAGCATTCACCTTGCAGTGAACACATATTAAATTATGTGTACGACTGTTTTTAAAAAGATACCTCTTCCACAATGAGTGAAGATAATAGTGCATTAGTATTATGCGTTTCCGACCAAGCAAGATTTATAATACACAATTTCTACTTAGTAAAATAGTGCTTTAACATAAATATAGTAATATTGTATAAAAAACAACCCCTCAAGGTCTAGAGTGAGTTAGATTTAGAAAGCATTTTGTAGTATAGTCCTTCTATAGTAAGGTAGTTTTATGATGAAGTAGTTGTTCTGTTGATATGATCTGTGTAGCTCCTTACTAATGTCACAGTGAGTTAGCATAATAATGCACTATTTCTGTTGTTGTTACGTGTACTCCTTTTGTTACGTAACTGGCTGTTATAATTATCGATATTCAATAGGCGACACCAGAAATATGATAAAACATAAATAGATCTAAACGGTTATGTAGATGTAGGATTTCAAAAAAGTCTTTGAAAAGTTGTTTGTTACAGTAGTAACTATATAGTTAGCTGCACACATCAAAATAATGATTCCCATCACCGCCGTTGCTAGTTTTGAAATATAAACATATACGTCAATTCCTAATACGCATATTTGATTTCTGAAAATGTTTTGACGGTTGTTAAAAAGTTAAGTAACTTCTGTTTATAACAACTCGGCGGTTGTTTTCAGAAAGGAAAACCTTGAAAAGGTTAGCTGAAAATCAGATATCAAATCGAGAATCTGAGATACCCCGGTCTATTGTATATAATACTATAAATCAATATCCTTTCATCATGTTAATAACTATCTTGTAACGGAGATATGTTATTGAGCGTTGTAAGATATTTTGATATCTTTAAATAATAAAACTCCCGTTACATACCGTAATTACAATATTAAAAAAAAACATATAACAGAATGAAAATATCTATTATAGAATTACTTATTTCAGAGAGTTATGTACGACAGTCCTTGGAGGGCGCAGAATTCCCACTTACACCATACACCATTAACCCATTTACAATACACCATTACACCATACAACCTGTTCCGTTACACCATAAACGTAACACCTTTGCACCCTACACCCTTCATATTCTATCTGCATCATCCGAAATTACCCAAAATGCAAGTTAATTTCAAAGAAAGCTTAAGACTACAAATTATTCATTTTATTTATAAAACTAATTTTGATGACAGTATTGTAAATTTATGTATAAAATTAGAAATCAGTTTTTAACTTTGATAATCACATTAATGATACACGTTTCACAATCACACCATTCATCATACACCATTACGACATTCCCCTTAAATAATTCACCACAGCACCATACACCTTCTAACATTATACCATATGCAATACTCTATTACACCATACAGTGAAGTTTACACCATCTGAGGACTGTAACAACAAATATGTTGAATTGCAAATGCAATGTTTGTAAGCATGAGTACCTTATTCAGGCAATATAAATCTGAATATACATGTAGGTTCCAAAAGATTAATGCAACCCTATGATGGTGATTCAGGAAAAGTGAATAATAACCTTAATTTTCAATTCAGGTAACTGTAAACATGATACAGAAGCTGCAATATTAATGTGAAGATATGTTCACCAGAATGAAATAGTACTTTTTGTATTATTGAATATCATATTATTGTTGAATTGACATAGATAATATGTAAATACTAAAACCTTACATCTTAATTATACTGTAAATTTAAATTTGTTCACAATAACATGTAGTCAACCCTTTTTTTATCTTCGATTATTTTGTATTTCCTTGATATATAGTGCCAGTAATTATTGGTATATAATAATCAAATTTGATATTTTGTTATATCTGTTAATGCTTTTAAAATGTTGATTTAAAATAGAGAGAGGGAGAGTAACGAACCTTGAGGAATACAAAAGCAGACAAAATATACCCGTTATCGATCAAAGTTAAACGGTTTAGAACATTAAACCTTTAATACATGTATTTAACATTTACTTGATATAGGTTGCAAACAAAAACTGAAGAGAAACATTTTCCCCACACAACAGCCGCATTCAGAAATAATGTCATGGACAAGAATAAGTAAATGACTTTTTTTATTTATAATGTGTTATATCTATATTACGTATTGCAGCAACTACTAATACTCTTACAGATATACATGGTTTTGATACACAATTCTATTTTATTTGGTCGACCTTAATGTCAGCATTTATATATTAAACAAATGTTGACATTTTGTCTGTATAAACCGCTATACGTATATACTTAAGGAATCTTAAATGAATATTGTAAAAAAAACGTTTGATGCTCTTATGATGATATACTTTTCTAATAAGCCTTAATTTTTTAAATAATCATGCCACCATGACTATTATTGTTATGGATTGAAATGATACTGGGGATGATAAATGTAAATCTTGAAAAGATATTCGCATGTTTAAATCTACTGATGAAAAAACTGTACAGCCTATTTCAAACATTGTCAAAATGTATTACTACAAAGATATCATGCTAAGTACATGTAAAGTTTCATAAGAATTGATAATTGTATTGATATTCAAGAAATCAATTGGATTCCGCATTTTGAATTATTTTTGCAGAAAAATGTTAACATTGCCACGGTAAAAAAAATACCAAAAATGCTGAAAGTTAACATAATGCAAACACAAATAACATGGATGCAGAAAACATGTCTGTATCAACATATCGACACTTATTTATCATTAGATATCATTGTTTTGGTAGTGAACGTTCATGATGAAAATATATATAAAAAATTAACAATTTGGAAGCACAAATATATTAAGTACCACTTTTTCTCAAAGTCATAAGAAACCACAAATAAAAAAAAAATGCATATTTTTTTTTATAACTCAATGGATAGTTATCTGAAGAAAATTCTTAAATTTGTTCATATTTAGAAGACGTTTACTTTATTTTCATTGCTTCCTTCTCCGACATATAGTCTGTATGCAAAGTTACCTCAGTGTGACCCATCTCGTAAAAATCCGGTGATCGCAATACGCATGGATGTCCTTGAAATATACTATTATCTGTACATGTTAAACACGTGCTAAATATTTATGCTTTTTGTTGATTGTTGACAAACAGGTGACAATCGTTAGATTTCGGCTTCAAAACACGAACTTTAATTACCTGCCATATTTTCACAACAACACTGACCGATTGAAAAAAAATGACGATTAAACGAAATTTATGCGAAAAAAAATGACAACATCGTGCACAGAAGACTACACGTAAGTTTATGATGTTGGTATGCATTGGTTCAAGAATTGGAATAACATTATTTTTAACCGGTCACTTATCATGACTTTCAATAAAACAAAACTGACTTTATTAGTTATGAAATTTGATGCCGACAAATTATACTCAGTGGATGACGTCCATCGGCAATGTGTATGGTTAAGTTTATTCATCTCCATAAGTAGAAAATATATACCAGTAGTGGAATATAGAAGTATTTGCAGATCGGTACAGAGAGCATTCTCAATTCACTTTAATGCAAGAAAATGCGTATAGAAAAAGCCACATAACTCTCGAATCGTCTATCTAATAGACACATTCTTACATAAAGAAAATATAACTACAGTCGAACCTCGTTGTGTCGAACTCGGTTGTGTCGAAAACTCGGATGAGTCGAAGTAATTTCCTTGTCCCGGTAAAATTCCCGTTTGTTCAATGCATAATTACCTCTGATGAGTCGAACTCGGTTGATTCGAATACTCGGTTAAGTCGGGTAAATTTTATAGTCCCGTACCTTTAAATAACGATAGAAGCAACATTTTATGGTTCCAAAAGGACAGCTTAAAAAAGAGGAAAAGTAGTTCTACAAATTATTACCTTATCAAAAATACACATCATCAATTAAATTGATTTCAATCCAATTTGGTAAAATCCATTAATTCTTAAACAATCATATTTCTTGCAATTCTTTTCTAGAATGTTTTGTTCTACTAGGTTTTATAAATAACTATTGACAGCTTCTCAAACAAATTTGTGTTTACATTTCACAACAGTTTCTTAGCCTAAATACTTTAGAGTCAGCTGTTATATCCATTATAAATTCGAGGTCAATGATGCGTCATTTGAAGGAGTACTTCACAATTGGCATACACAATTATAACTCTGGTATTTTTTATGAGTTTTTTTTTTATTATAAATTAAATATTTCACAAAATTTAGATTATTCAGAAATTGTCAAACAAATATGTTATATCCACTATACATTTGGAAATGCCTGTACCAAGTCAGGAATATGACAGTTGTTGTCCATTCGTTTTGGTGTGTTTTATCATTTGATTTTGTCATTTGATTAGGGACTTTCTGTTTTGAATTTTCCTCAGAGTTCAGTATGTTTGTGATTTTACGTTTTTTTTATTGTACCATTTCTCATTAAGTGTACAAGTTTATATTATCTCTGATTGATTGGTTGTGTTTTATCCATGCAAAATGACGGGAACAAAATAACAGTAAATACAATATGTCTTGTACTTGGCTTGGCAAAGAAATAAAACCGGGACATTTGAACAGCAACCTTGATACGGATGGTATATCTGATAGATATAACTAGAGTTATTAACGTGCCGAGAGCGTATCACTTTTTCTACTTTTGACATCGGATGTAATATTAACATTTTGACCCGGAGGGATTAACTTGTTGATATATTGTGCCTAGCCAAAACAGATGTTCCAATTTAGCAAGGTTTTACTTGCATTTGCAATTCAAAGAAGACAAAAAAATAAACATATTTCTATACCGCAAGTCACCTTTTGTGTGGTATTTCTCTCTGGCATAGCTGTCCTATTGATAAAGTTTAAACTTTAACGATTGTTGATCAATAGCGCCGAAGGTTTTTCTTTCAAAAACACAAATTCTTTTATCTTAAGAGAGATGCTGTACTGAATTGTTTCATATGTGTTTTTTATATATTGAACAGGGTTTGTTTTGGGAATCACATAAATTTTACATTTTTTTCTTTTGCGTTTCTAGAAATACAGCACTCGATGTTAAAGTACGGAACCGTTTGATAGCAGCAAGTTATGTGCTTTGAGTTAGCCTTCATTAAATGCAAGAATTCTACGATACTGTATGATATTGTAAATTAATATTTTGAACTTGCGTTCGGTACGTAAATTTAAACATAGTTACTAGACATAATATTCACTTATTTTGTTGACTTTATGATCAGTTAATAAAAACGTTGTATGCTACAGTATAATATTGTATTTTATTACTTTGAGTTTGCCTGTGTTTTAAATTCCCTCTACCGTATTAAGAGTTAAGTAATAGTTGCTACTGATTTTCTTGTATTGTTTTTGTATACATATATCTTCTGTAATTCTTTGTTATCATTATTATTTTTATAGTTATTAAACAAGGGTTTGTGAAGGGTTTCATGATATCACCCCTAGTTTTTGGTGGGGTTCGTGTTGCTTAGTCTTTAGTTTTTTTATGTTGTGTCATGTGTACTATTGTTTGTCTGTTTGTCTTTTTCATTATTTGCCATGGCGTTGTCAGTTTATTTTCGATTTATGAGTTTGTCTCCTTATTTGTTAAGTTGTGTAAACTAACAATTAATGCAGATGATCCCGAAATGTTTTAAAGTCAGAAAGAAGAAAAACGACACGTTCATGTAGTTTGACCCTTGCCATTTTTTTTTAACTTCCATAATTGATTGTAAGTATTTGTTTGTTTCTGACCATCCCTTGTTGAAATTAGATTTGAGTTCGGTATTTTTGTTATATCTTCGCAACGAATTGTCGATACAGGATCAGTATATGATTACTCCGACTTGCATTTATAAATTGCATAACCATGTAAACCAACACAAAAATAAACATTCTGACTTAATTATTTCTGTATTTCCTATTGGATTAAGTAGACGTAAAAATCACCCCACAGCAGTACATATTTTATTATTAATTCTAATATGACGTGCTTCTTTCGCTTTGTAAACAACACCGTGATAAAATTCTCGATATGTATATACTTAGCGCCGACTCCAAGATGTACACAAATGGCTGTTTAAATATGCCTCCCACGTAAATCCACATGCATCGTAACCTATGTGTAAACGGTTGTGGATGACGCTGTGTTAACAATTACAATTGAATAAAACCCTACAGAACATTTATTCTGATTCTGATGCATAACAAAAAGATTTTACACATTAGAGAACGGAAAATGGACAAAAACAAAATAAATTAAAATTCCGCGAAATTCCAGTAATGATTTATGCGCATTAACGTCATTTTGTACGAATGAAAACGTCAAAGCTGAAGGTTTTTCTATTGCGTTTACCTTCTAAACTCGGATACATTTGCATTAAAATAAAGTATTGAGGTAGGTGTAACTTGTTTTTTGTTCTGTTGCATTATTCGCACATTTACTGATTTCAGCAAGTCAACATGGCGGCTCCTTGGTTACAACATGTCAATAGTGAATTTGACGGTAGCTTACGATAAACAATGTAAATTTAAAATTGAAAATGTTGGGTTTACTGAGAAGTAAAAAAAAGTAATCACATTTTTTTTCTAGCGGTTAGTTAAGAAATCATTCATGCAGGTTTATTAGAATATTTTTACATTTATCGAACAGTGGGTAAAATAGAACAGTTTTTTAATGATCGTATTTGACCTATTAGAACGCTCAGGATAAAATTCGAATATCACGGCCCAGGCCATGTGTAAATTACCAACACATCTATGGCTTCCATGAATTATTTCTTAATTTAAACATGAAAAGACCACCACAACTACAGACCAGATATCTTGTTTGAGATATGTACTAATATAATTGACACGTTTTATTATTTTACAATCCTATATAAGATGATTATACAATGTTGTTTGTAAATCTCACTTATATCAATGTCCTTATACTATACGATATATGAGAAAAAATTATCACCGATGTGAAAGCAGTACAAAGTGACAGACTTGAAGCAGCAATAATGTAGAAACGCGGGCATAGCAGTTTGCAATTTTGTTCTGTTATAATTCAATAATACAGATGACTGCACATTCATACGTGCTGAGTTGTATCAATAAAACTCTGATAACAGATTTCGAATTTCCAGTTATAACTGTGTTTTAATATCCACAACATGATTGATATTCATTTTCCTTAACGAGAACATTGAAAATGTAACAATCACATTTCAAGAGCCGGGTTAAGCATCGATAAATATGTTGTTATTATTGTTATTTTTTTCATGTATTATTATCATGATTGAAATCACAAATATTTATGACACTCGTGACTTTTGTCGGGCATATTATAGCTTTGTAGACATCTATGTAAAATATAATTATTATGAGATTACTTTTTAATGTCTTCAAATTAAAGGAAGAAGTACAATGTTTCAAATTGTTCTATGAAATGCGTCTATCATTTCACCACCAATGCATTAATCTATATTTCTCAAAGATGCAAAGCATGTCATATAAAAGAGGGACGAGAGATATCAGAGGGACAGTCAAACTCATAAATCGAAAATAAACTGACAAAGCCATGGCTAAAAAACAAAAGGACAAACAGACAAACAATAGTACACATGACAAAACATAGAAAACTAAAGAACAAGCAACACGAACCCAACCAAAAACTAGGAGTGATCTCATGTGCTCCGGAAGGGTTAGTAGATCCTGCTCCACATGTGGCACCCGTCGTGTTGCTTATGTGATAACCAATCCGGTAAATAGTCTAATTCGGTAGGTCACATTTATGAAAGGGAAGGGGATTGTAGTTACGACGTAAGGAACATATCCGATATCATTTGTGAAACGGTTATTCCATAACGGTCAACCAACTCGTGATGGCGTCCGAAAAATTTACGAAGAGATGATTTCAACTTCACTATTTGGATCTCTTGATTTAATAGCTTCCTTGTAAGCAACACCACTATATCCAGAAAATCATGATAGGAAATACAAGCACTGGAATATCGTATCAATTTGGAGATATATACACAGTATGCTGGTGCTGCTGGAATATTGCTACTTAGAAATTGAAAGTTCACAATTGGAAAGCTGAAATCATCTCTTTTGTCGTAAAAATTTCTTTTCAATCAACCCGCATTGTCAATTTCTATATGTAAGTCAGGATATGAGGCCGACTTAACTGTATCTATTGTATCTTTTATCTCTAGTTCAATGGGATAGATGCGTTCGACATCGTCACCAAATTTTGAATTATTTAGTGAAAGAACATTATCTATATAGCGGAAAGTAGAGTTAAAGGATATTGCTAACTTCTTATCTTTCTTCCTAAGACGTTCCTGTATGAAGTCAGCCTAGCATTTGAAAAAAATTGTTATGTATAATCAACGTATGAAATTAACTATACTTTATTATTCTCTAATGCAATGATCGTTGTCAGATTGTCTGATGAGTTCTTTAAAACTATAATTGTTATCAAAATGTCTACAATCTTTATGTGTTGCTTGAGATAATATCAAAATTAGAAAAAAGTATCATCTTTATTTTGAACTTCTACATACTGCCGATGTAATCTTTATCAACTGATAAAGTAGAATAAGCTTCCTGATAATTAATGATAAAACCATAGCTTAAGTATTTTATTCTGCATAAGAAAACTTGTATAACACTGTTTTTTTTTCGTATAGTACAATTAATTAACAATATAATATAAAATTGTAATTAAATTTTAGACACAACGCCACTATGATATAGTTATAGAAAACCAGCAGCCATCTTGTGCAATATAAAAACGAACCAATGGTTATGTAAGACAATGTATTATGAATGTATGTTATGTTTAAGGAACATTGTGGTAAACATTTGGTATGTTTATTTAAGTTTTTTTTTTCTGCAAATCTTCGACATAACTCTTGTAATTAATTACGCATTGATTTTATTTTCTATTGCAGACCCTTGATACTTTAATTTCCACTATACGTTTTGAGCGTCTTACAAAAAAAATGTATGCAACGAATGTCATTTTGTCAAAAATCCAACATTCAATTGAGGATCTTGATAACATTTTACAAAATGCTTTAAACCCAGGACACTGCATATATTTGTCTATGTATTGACCTCCAATATAAGTTCGATTGCAACAGTCTATTGCGATCGCGTCTTTTCGACAAAACAAGCTTTAGTGTTGTACATCGATAATTTTATTTTCTTATAGCAACATTACCCTTTTGTAACTCAATTAGCAGTATAAAACTCATAATCAAATTGAAAGGGCAAGTATTTTCTATCACGTGCATTTTTTGAATTATTGTTTCTTACAAGGAAACTAGAAATATTAAAGTAAACTAGTGTGGACTCGACAGACATGACCAAAAGGATAAAAACTGTCCACTCTTACGGAGAAAAGTGAAGTTTTATGCATAAATTACATACTACTCTTAAAAAATGCACATTTAATCAAAGATCTACCCAAACTATTATCTACTATTTCAAAATCCAAGATCGAGGAAGACATTCTTGCCACCTAAATGTTACTTTATAATGACTTAAATTACAAATTTGATACATGGTTTTGCTAATTACTACACTTCTCTAATCCCTGTTTTAAGAAATGTTTTCACCATTTTGGCTTACTTTACTTTAGACATATTAGAGTTTTATGTTGCTGATTTTTTTATAGTACTTTTTTCTACATCTTGTAGCTAAGTGCACATGCATGGATATAAGATGTATCGTTTAACTTGCCTTCCATCATTGTTCATAAGCTGTTTATGCTTTTTATGTTCTTTATGCTTTGATATTAGTATTATTTTTGTTTTTTTTTCCAAAATGTAGTGTATATGTATGTATTTGGTGAACACCATTTTCAATGGATCTTGTCTCACTCCCTTGGTAGCTTATGCCAATTCTACAGTTATAGTTCGTTACTTTGCGTTGTCTTCTTAATTGGTCAATGAGATTTTAACATCGGTAAATATCTGTTATCTACATATGCTCGATATTCCTAATTAGAACATTGGTAGATTCTAATTGAGGTGACATGACTAGATGTTTTGTGTTGATATTGACTGGTAATAATATAAAAAAGAAGATGTGGTATGATTGTCAATGAGACAATTATCCACAAAAGACCAAAATGACACAGACATTAACAACTATAGGTCACCATACGGCCTTCAACAATGAGCAAAGCCCATACCGCATAGTGAGCTCTAAAAGGCCCTGATAAGACAATGTAAAACAATTCAAACGAGAAAACTAACAGCCTTATTTATGTAAAAAAAAATGAACGAAAAACAAATATGTAACACAAAAACAAACGACAACCACTGAATTTCAGGCTCCTGACTAGGGACAGGCACATACATTAATAATGTGGCAGGGTTAAACATGTTAGCGGGATCCCAACCCTCCCCCTAACCTGGGACAGTGGTATAACAGTACAACAGAAGAAAGAACTATACAAATCAGTTGAAAAAAGCTTAACTCATCAGATGGACAAAAATACAAGTGGATAAGACTTTATTCTGAAAGCAATACAGCTTAAAGGATACATACACATTATTTTACATGCACTAATATAAGAATTTTTATCACCAGCCCAGTAGTCAACATTTCGGTGTTGACATGAATATCAATAATGTGGTCATTTTTATAAATTTCCTGTTTACAAAACTTTGAATTTTTCGAAAAACTAAGGATTTTCTTATCCCAGGCATAGATTACCTTAGCCGTATTTGGCACAACTTTTTGGAATTTTGGACCCTCAATGCTCTTCATACTTATTTGGCTTTATGAATATTTTGATATGTGCGTCTGGCGTACTAAATTATAATTCTTGTCCCTTTGATAACTAAGTATAATATATATAAATATAGAGGTGTACATGAAAGAAACTATAATACATGATACAAGATACGAAACACAAAATTACTTAGATACAAATAATATAAGAACAAATATACTATATAATGCAATTAAATTCTAATTTGTTCTGCTAATCTTAAAAATATACCTAAGTTATTCAATTCTTTGATATATGTGACAGATACCAACTTGATAAGTTTGTATGTAGAAGGATTTCTGCAATAATACTTTTTTATATACTTTTCTCGAATTTGACTATATGTTTTACATTCAAGTATAAAATGGTATTCATCTTCAATAGAGCTTGTATCGTTATTTGTACATAGTCTCTTTTTTTAATAAGAAGTCTTTCGCCGCCATCGTCTTATAAATGATCAACTTCCTAGTCCTACATAATACCGAGGTGTGTGATATCGAAATGATCAGCAATGTCAACTTCCTAGTCCTACATAATACCGAGGTGTGTGATATCGAAGTGATCAGCAATGTTGTTTTTGTCTAATCAGACGACATTTAATAATAGAGTAGTGAAAAGAAGACAACATGTCACTACTTCAAGCAGATTAAGTGTCAATTATTCAAAAGGACATGAGTTAATCAAAATTCTTTCCAAAGAGTACTTTCTTCTCTTAGAAATAACGAGGAGAGGAAATCGTTGCCGAAATAAGATTCCGTTTAATTAAACAATATCGGTCTTAATCAACCCGAGTCGGAAATTAATTTCAATATCTCTACTGAATTGACATCATTGTACTATATTACTCAATGCAATTCAAATTATGGAACATCGATGAAAAATGTGAAAGCTACATGAAGCTGTTGGAATTTCTGATAAATTTTAACCTACAGCATTTACATGGTTTCTAACAGAAATGTACCACAGAAAATGATACTCGTAAAATTGTCTATCTAGTTAGATCTAACTGTATAATTTATGAAGTACAATAGCTCTAACTATACTAGCAAAAATGTGTGGAATAAGGCAAGATAACATCCTTATTTCACAATATACTTTTTAAACGGCTGTTAATCAAAAGTTTTTTTATGATTACGTAGTAATACCTTAAATGAATTCGTTTATATGTTTATATCATCACTATAGCATTGTAGTTAGCTATTTTACAATTGTTATTATTGATACTTACAATAATTTATTTTTTTCAGTTGTTTAATACATAAATAAATATTTACTGCTAGTCATACATTGCAAAAAGACATGTTTTATCGCACTGCTTATGACGCTTGTACTCTATCAATTGTAAACTTAATAATTATAACTCTGATCATGAAAAGTATGGTTTATTTAAAAGCTGAAATTATGCATTGAAGTACTTTTAATAGATTACATGCATACAATCTAGACAGATCAACAGGGAAATGTTTTATAAGAGACATTTATGCGATGATCGATGGACAACTGTAGTTTATTGACAAGAAAATGCCCATGCTGTGAATACATGTAAGCTTTTCTTCACTTTGTATTACTTTTTCGTTGCGCTGTTGATTTTCTTCATAAACTTGGTAATAACACAAAAAATAGGACCGAGTATCGATTTCAAAATGGCTTCAAAAATACGACTTAACAATTAATATACATCTCAATCAAAAATAATTTTAAAATCATATTGGTCGTTAAATATCTACCTTATTAATCGTTCTAATAACATTTCGATGTTGACATGGATATCAATTATATGTCATTTTTTATAAATTTACTGTTTGCTACAGTATGAATTATTTTAAATACTTAGAATTTTCTTATACTAGGCATAGATAACCTTAGTCGTATTTGGCACAATGGTTTAGAATTTTGGACCATCAATGCTCTTAAATTTTGTACTTGTTTTGCCTTTTTTACTATTTTGTTCTGAGTGACAATGATGCGCATGATGTATACGAACCGTGCGCCTTTATTATCATCAGATACTTAGTTTGTATGTTGTAATGTACTGTTAAGTGAAGGGCTTTTCCCTGGAGTTCGGTATTTTCTGATTTTGTCTGTTTGTAGATATGTATTTTATTCATAATTGAACAAATAATGCTCCTTAATACTTATCAAAAAAATTAATAATAAAGTCCAATGTAATGTTCGATTAAATATGTTATTGAATAACGAATAACGAATTTTGTTGTGATAACATAAATCATAGTCAAAATATAAAATACTGTTTTATTATTTTAAACTTACAATCAATCAATATAAGACTTTTCAGCGATTATCCACCTTTTTCATCTCAATTACATCAATCATAAATGCAAAAGGACAAAATTAATTGAGCAGCTTTAATTGCGTGATGTATCGATTATTAATTAAGTATATTACAAAATATATGACTTGATTGCATAGCTTTGATGAGGCAAATTAAGAGTTATCATGGTATTATCACAGATCTTTGCGTTTGAAAATCAAATTCGTTTGCATGTAACTATCAATTGTATTTTCGTATAATATTGTGTGTATTTATTTTATGTTTGATCAAAAAGTTATTAAAAAGGACTTTAACTGCTGTATGACGAAGCTAGAAGAAAGATATTTATCCTGCAATTGGGTGTCCTACTATGCAGATACAGCCCTACAGATATCGCTATGCTGTATCTGTATACTATACAGATATCTCTTTAAAGCTCCGCCGACTGCAGAACTGAGTATTGTTTGAACCTGTGTAACCTCAGAATGTGTATTCCAGTTGCATTCCAATGACGATGGCAATTGTCGATTTCAAAACTTGAATGTGTATGACTGTGTTACAAAATCAACCATGTCAATTTCAGCATGCATGTTTAGTGAATGTCAAGTTTGAAGCGTAGGACAACTCGTACACTTCTGTTTCAAATTTGACAATGTTTTGTTATTTGTTTTTACTGTTGAAATTAGTTGTTATGTTAAAATAGATAATTATTCACCTTGAGCGATGTATAATTGTTGACCATTCGAGATTCTTTTTTGCGAACCCGTCTTCAGCGTAATGTGTGATTTTGATATTACTACGCGGGCCTCAAGGGATTACAAATCGAAAATAAATGCTAAATATGTTAGTTTTTGTGTCTTTTAAAACACAAACAATATACAGAACTAATTGCAGGATAAAGACAATAACTGTTTAGTGTGTTTAGATATCAGCTGTATTTGTACTCGGCTCGAAACAGGTGTAGCAGCTCGCTAAAAGCTCGCATACACCTTGTTTCCTAGCCTCGTACAAATACAGCTGATATTTAAAGACACTAAACAGTTATTGTCTATATAAACTGAGGCAGATGAGATATCAAATCGACATTTGAAAGTGATTAGTTATAGAGCAGATGCCAACTTACGGTGACAAAGCAAAACATTTAATTTAAAAGTTGACAAAAATAATAGTCCACAAACAGTTAATCAAACATTAATGACTTAGCGATATTAGACCAGACAAAACATGAGTAGATTTCGGTAGCTGAATTTGAAACTAAATAAAAAGTTCAGAAGGGAGAATAAATTATTTGAATCATTGTGAATGAGTGTTTGGTCATATCGAATAAGAGGGATGTTTGGGCTCGAGTTATTTTGTATTTCATTTACAGCAATTAAATGCCTGTCATAACTGAGGTAGTGCAAATTGATGACAAGTTTTGAAGGGGTACAATTCTTTCCAAATCATAGAATGCTGCACCACTCCCTGTTCTAAGAGTATTATATCAAATAAAAGCCTGGATTTAAAAGTACAAACACTTTTATGTGAAAGAGAGGTGAGGGTGATTCATCGACAGAAACATGTAATGTACCTACTAGTTAGCTCTAGCTGGTCTCCTGCTACCTAGTGAGTAAAACAAATATATTGTAGATGTTAGTTGAACTGTAAAGGAGCCCACAAGACAAAAGGTGCAGAACTTGGAGTTTTCGCATGTTCTTGAAGTCAGATCTAAGCCAAAAACATCCAATTAACATTTATAATTCAAAGACTAAAATATGTACCAGTTCACATCCAACATGCAAAGGATTTAGTGTAAATAATTCATTTGCAGTCCAAAGAAAAACATGACCGTGTACAATGCTGAAATCTAGGTATCGACAAGTTGTAATTGATTTGTAGAGTATAGAGCCTGGATGCATTCATTTAGTGATATTCGTGATATACATGTAAGACTGCATAGCCATAAATGAGATATATTTTGATGCATGTTTCATTTGGTATCAATAAAGCATAACGTTTAATATTCTGTAATTTTTATAAAAGTCGTATTATGTATGAAACAGTTACTGTATGAGATAACTTATAACAGTTCCTGTCTAAACATATTGATAATTGAGACAAATAAGTTTTAATAAATATTTAATCAAGTAAAGTGAGAACAATTACAATGATATCCTTTTTCTAGAAATATTGTTATACTGTCATTTGAATATTGGATAAACAATATGAAATGCATGTTTATAATTTACCAGTTCATAGTAATAATCCACTGATTAATCCACAACTAAATGCCGTCTGCAATTTAGTCCATGCAGTCATCAAGATTGGTTGAATCCAATATTTACATTCACTCGGTTATAAATCGATAACGATAACTTTTCTGTATTGTAAAGTTTATACGTTCCATTATCAGTTCTCTCTGTCATTATATACTAATTTGTTTTTATCGAAATGTCTAGTTTTTTGTGAAAATCTAAATTAAGCAACTGAAGTAACTTTTACTCACCTTGCTTGAATTTCATAAATGTGTACAGATATGCGCAGTAGAATCGTTTTGCATTTAGCAATGTCATTATAAAATAAAGAAATGTTCCTTTCTCAGACTGTTTATGACGTCTTTATCTGAATCCATTGGATATGTACTGATTGATATATGAGTCTAGTAAAACACGATATATTTATAATTTGAAATTGCTATGCACGATAAATCATTTTTTCTGATGTTTACAGTCTGTTTTAATGTAATTCTTTTTCACCACTCAGTACTGTTCGAGGTTTAGAGTTTTTTAATAGCAGCTTACTATAGGATATGATTTTATATTAAAACTCACTATACGGTATGGGATTTACTACGTGGTAGTCAGAAACAGCATGGTAACATATAGTTGCTTATATCTACCTTTTTTTGCCTCTGGTGGATAGTGTCATGTTTCAATCATAAATATTTCTGTTGTTTATGTTCCAGAGCTTGCGATTAATATTTTCTTATTGCTGCTTACCGGGGACCTCTGTTAGTTTAGGTATGCAACGGCTGCTTTCAACTGCTGGATTTTATCTGATACCATCATAGTCTGTTTGACGTTCACTAAATATATTAGTAAAATTTATAGCCATGGGATATTTTTGATTTGTCATAGCCATTATCCTCTCCTTGAGACGATTGCAATACGTAGAGACTTCCTTCTAATATGAGTCACTTTCCTTCAAGTACTGGTATTACCGGGTTTACGTTTCTTTTTGTACTTTGAATTTTATTCTTGATGCAAAATGATACACTCTTGTTTTGTTTTACATTTCTATTTAGTATAATATCATGAAACCTACAAATAGAGGTTTATTCCAGAAAAGTGTGATTATATATTTACAGTATCATGCGATCACATTTACATGGAGACTTTACAGACAATCAATTCATTTCAAACTTAATCAAACCAATAAATTACATTTACGTATAAGTTGAAGAGAAAATGTATTCCGCAAAACATGTTCACCATACTGTAGAGGGAATGGTGCGCAAACTTGTGTGCTCCATTATTTGGGTTGTATCAAACATGAATCTATAATTATCACGTAGAAAAACCATCGCAGAAATGTAAAATTGTTGTAAAATGTATCAAATTATAACTTTAAATATTTGTACAAAATGACAATCATTATAATCAAAGTTAAAACAAATGAAAAATATTAATATCTGTCGTGGGTTTTTTTTTGTCTTTTGGTTTTTGCCAATCGTTGTCAATAAAATACAAGACAAATGAGAATCATATCTTAGAATGAAAAAACTTCTTGCCAGTTGATGTTTAATTGCTGTTGTAAAATAATGCATTTAGTTCACTTGTCTTTTATTTTCTAAATAATGAATACTTTCTAGATTTTGTTAAAGGATATCTTAAGAATATACATGAAACCAGTATTAAAATTGTACTGGCATATTACATGTTCAACGGTATAACTGAAGGGAATAACAAGTAAAATAGACACTGGAATTTAAAAAAAAAACATCAGTCGAGTTACAAAGACCTTTAAGTATAGAATCAGACTGTAAGATAATAGTTTATTAAACGTCTTTTGGCTTACAAAGGAACTTAAGTAGAGTTATCGACCAAGTAACCGACGCTTTATTATACAGAGTCGGTATATACGTGTACTAGATAGATGTAGTTTCCCATTGTGTTTAATGAAAGCATATTGAAACAAAGAACAATAGGCATAATATTAATGTAGTCGCAACTTCTCAGCAGTATTGAATCAAAGCAGAAAGGGTTACTGAATATTACATAGACTGAATATTACATATGGTGTTTATGTAGCATTCTACTATTACTATTGCATATTACCATGATAACAATCACGTGTTTCAAAGGTTATTTTACGTAACCGTAGCCTTGTTTTTATGTTTACGTTTATTGACGCTATGTTTCTATTTACAATGTATATGTATATTGGTGGTCAATAGAAAAAAGCCCTTTTGAATATAGATTGATGACGTCATGACGTCACACATGGCAACCGCAGCGGAAGCGCCACAGCAGACAAACAAAAAAGTGCACGTTTATCATTTGATATTTCAAGAATTTTTTGTTAAATGCAGACAATTAGAATACAAAAAAGCTAATGCATCAAGGTGTTAAAAAGTAAGAACATTTTCAAAAACTTGTTATACTTCTTGTAATATACAATTAAAACAACATTGTTATCTATTCGGTTGATGTGTTTGAGCTATTGATTTTGCCATTTGATTAGGGACTTTCTGTTTTTAATTTTCCTCCGAGTTTTTGAGGGAGTTTCTTTTTATACACAGAAAGAACATTGAACGCCATTTTCCTAATGCATCAGTTACACATCTTATAATAAATTAAAGACTTTCACTCAGTCAATTTGTTATATGTCTCCCTGTTAGATTATATCTCAATATAGATATTGGCAACACGTTGGATAACATAAATTTATTTTAAAATAATGTAAATTGTTTAAAAAAAACCATATTATCAGTTATTTACAAAAAAATAGTACTCAGTTATTTACAAGTGAAATTTTCAAACATCAATTCAGTCATAAATCCCTACGTCAACACTTCAGATTGTTGTTGAATGTAACCCCCTGCTGTAAGTGTTTATTTATAAATGTTAATAAGTTGAAGACATGTAAGTTTGAAATGACTTTTAAAATTAAATCAAAAGACACAATGAATTAGAATTGGTTTATAAACAGATACAATTCGCCTTTTAGGCTCAAGTTATGTTTTTAACGAACCAACGTTTTCCATTATCACTCCCTCACACATAAACCTAATAAGAATTTAGTTAAGCTTCAATTAATATTGTCTCACTCACATTGAATTTAATTTTCGATGTCTTATAAACATAATCGATTTTAAATCTGTCTATTGAGACGTGAAAAACGACTTGTTGTTACGCTAACTAAGATAAAGTAGAATTTAAAACTTTTAACCAACCTCCTGTGTTTATCCTTATGGCAAGTTGAAATAGTTCAAGATCATTGCGGTTATTACACGTACAAAGCAAAGTAAAACACACCAAAAGCAATTCATTGTTACTGATAAAGTTTAAGAAAAAGAAAACAAGAAAAAAAAAACAACAATAAAGTAGTGGATAACGTCAAGATATTGAATCTGGTTTTCTAAATAAAAATCTGTATATAGTTTTTTTTTTCTCAATGCAATTCCAGGTAGTTTCACAAAATAGACACCGATAAGAAAATCAATAATACAATTTCTTGGTTTTGTCTAAGATGAAGACAATCCTAAATTTTGGCCGAAATAAAATAAACATTTTAACTGAATTGTTATTACAAAACTTAATCAAATTGTTTTGAAATGTCTTTAATTTCATTGTGGTAAGAGGCGACGATTTTCATATCAAAATAGTTTTAAATATGAATAAATACGCTTAGTACTATCAACAATTAATAAATACAAAACGCATGAACAGAGGGCGAGTATATGTACGGTTCAAACTGTAACTGATCGATACAAAAAAGTATATATCACATGTGACGAATTCCTTTTAACCTTGACACATATGAACGATCCCAAAATAGAAAATATGTCACACGTTACGATTTAAGGCTTATGAAAGTCAAGATCAGATTGATGTAGTAACACACTGAATATCCTATCGTAAGACATTAACACATTTCAGTGGATACGTTACGCATACATTAGGCGCTACATTATCACATTATACGGAATTCAATGAAAGATGTGTGCTCTAAACACGAAAATGTTTTTAAGGAATAATAGGAAGAATTTACACTACATGTCAGAAATCTTAGGGTCATTACAATAAACAAATGGTAAACCGATACGAAAACATGTGTCTGGACTCACGGAAAGGGGGTGTGTAATGTTTTGTGAGCTTAACGCGTGTTACATTATCAAAATATGTATAATCACCTATTGTGTATTTTTTGTGGCAGATGATGATTGAAGAGCTTACCCAATATAATCACCCACGCATTCTTGATCCGTCTTCAACTGATACCATGCCATTACTTTCCTTAATTAGATTTGTTTATTCAAACACCGATTTATGAGATTTAAATCATCGATATTAACACTACTGTTGTATCTTTGTTATAGTCAAAGATCAGCGACTCGATTTCACAAAAATCATCGTAAAAAAGTACTCTTGAGTCATGAAAATTATAGTATGTGTGTAACAATGTTTCAGATTTTAACAAGAGAAATTTATGTATTACTGAAAAATTATTACACCAGGGTTTTCGATATCACAAACTAGTCAAAACATTTACTAAATTTTATCATCGGTATAAGGACATCATTCGTAAATATAGCTCAACATGCAGACTTCTAATTATACGTTCAGGTATTTCACATCCAATAGTTTATGGAAATATTCTTTATCAAGCACAAAAATATCAGTATTCACCTCAGAAGCTAACAAAACCTTTAAATAGACTTATTAAGAAGGGATATAGTTACTATACTGTTTTCAGGTCATTAAAGATTGCATATTTTGGCATTAATATTGATTCACTTATAGGGTCTTTGCATCGGAACTAAACACATTTATTAATAATAAACCAGTTGTTGGCATGACACGGGTTATGTTCTTCTCATATATGTTGATGATGGTATGATACTAAACGGGGAGGATTGTGTCTGATATTCATATGATGAAGACATAATGTTTCAATCAGTTTAATTGAGGTCCGGAGCTGGCATGTCAGTTAACTGCTAGTAGTCTGATGATATTTATGTATTATTGTCATTTTGTTTATTTTCTTTGGTTACATCTTCTGACATCAGACTCGGACTTCTCTTGAACTGAATTTTAATGTGTGTATTGTTATGCGTTTACTTTTCTGCATATTCGTTTGATGTGTTTGAGCTATGGAATATAGCATCTGGTTAGTTTCTGTTAGAATTTACCACAGAGTTAGCTATCGCTAAGGGTAAAATATTTTTCATAAAGGGCCAACCCGTGGTAAAATCACGATATATTCCACCCCCATGAACTATTTCGTAATTCGTCAATACTTAATCAACCAAACAGAACAATAACTGAGTACAACACAGTTTTGATGTGAGGGACAAATCAATTCCTCACGAACCATGCGGACCAAACGGTACAATAACTAAATACAGTACTGTTCTGATATGGGGGTCATGTCAATACGTTTCATCCCTGAGGTTATCACCAGTCCAGTATTCAACACTTCGGTGTTGACATGAATATCAATAATGTGGTCATTTTTACAAAATTCCTGTTTACTAATCTTTGTAATTTTCGAAAAACTAAGGATTTTCTTATCCCAGGCATAGATTACCTTAGCTGTAACTACTTTTTGGAGTTTTGGATCCTCGATGCTCTTCAACTTTTTACTTGTTTGGCGTAGTAAATATTTTGATATGAGCGTCACTGATGAGTCTTATGTAGAGGAAACGGGCATCTGGTGTCCTAAATTATAATCCAGGTACCTTTGATAACTATTTGGGGTGAGAAATAAGTGTAGGTCAGTATTATTCATTGTGATGTTTTTTTCTAGTACAAAGTCCATGCATCGAGATGAGATGGCTAGTTACACGTTTATGGTGTCTGTGTTAAGGTGGCATAGTAATACTTTTTTTTTCGTCAACGTATCTGGGCACAGTAATAAGTGTAATATATTGGTATTATTTCATATCCCCAAGGGTCAGGAAGTATCAACGTGCCATTTTTAGTGATTCTGTAACAATGTGTTAAAATCAGATATTTAGATTAATAGTCACCAGAAAGCTTAGATTGATTGATTGGTCTCAAAAAATAACGAAGCAGACGAGATTATTTAGATTTTACAAGAATCCTCTACTGACATTGACAATACGGAATTGTTCAAGATCTGCTTATCATTTTTGAGCTGTTTAAATGGTCAAAGCATACAGATTATGTTATTTTGATTAAAGGGAAAACGGATTTTTCAAACATATTATGGTACTTTTTTCTCATTAATGTCATACCTCTGAATCAAAATTATAAGAATACGAAATTGTTTCGAATTTAATCGAAAAAAAAAGAAGGACGATGACACTTATCCTTCTTGTCTAATGGCAAATGTATCAAATATTGGTACTCCTTCTAGAAGCCGCTTGTTAAACATCTGAACATCCTGTGTAAGTTTGCACAATGCTATCTGGGAAAACCTTGTTGTATGTGTATCTCCTGGATGATTGCCTACCGATACATATCTGTATGTAGCTGCTTTTATCAGTCATCTAGCCATGTATCAATGTTTAATGTCTATCATGTTCATATTATATGTAAGCAGCTCTGATAAAACCAGAATTTTTAATGAATTTTTTCGTTTATTCTAAAAGGAGCAATAGATTTGATAAAACAAGACAAGTGTTAGTCACGCATTTTTTCAGATGCAGTAGCTCTTTTAGAAAATGTTTTGTAGTTAAAGATTTGAAAAGAAACTTAATTGCATTAATTTTCCTTTTATTAATTTGATACCTTATTATCCCGTTTGTATATGTAGGACTCGGAGGTGCGATGGGGACGCTGAAGTGCGATGATCACGCTAAAGTGCGATGGTCTACGCCGAAGCGCGATAGTCCTTTTGCTGAAGTGCGATGGTTTAGCATGACGTTTAGGTATTGTGACGTTTTCCAACCAACACGGATTCGCAGGCAGGTGGATAAGATGTTTTAGATGAAGATTTATTGCGAACAAAGGAATTAAAAAAACAAAGTAACGAACGATTCAAGTCCAGAACAGTTTAAGCATTAGAGGTTGAGGTTACAAAATAATTCATAAAAACATACAAAAAATCATAAGGAACTAAGCGGCTAAAAGATGATCTTGGTCTGCAGATTGGTTATCTAGCGTTCGGTGTTATGCCGCAAACGTACGACCAATAAAATGTCTGGGTCTTTTCTTCAAGTATGTTTCACTTAATTTGGTGTGAAAATTTTTAACAATAAAAAAAAAATTATTAAAAGCAATCATATTTATCAAGTCGATATAATTTTGCTTTATTATGGAGATGAATTCTGCTTTGTAAGAAAACTCGTACTATATATAAGTCTAATTTTATTGTTCTTACAGTATAAATCTTCTGCAACAGATTAGTCTGCTGAATAGCGGAAAATCAGCTTATTCTCAAGTTTTCACAGAACTCGCGTCATGTTTCGATTTAAGTCAAGCATACATTTACTTGATGGCTTTTTTTTCTTAAAAACTGTTACGATATTATATAAATGGATGAATGAATGTCTTATGAGCAATTTCTCGGCTGTGATATGACGAGAACAAGTTATATTTGATAAAATGAGATGTAACCTGCGTAGCACTATATAGACCGACACGCTGGACCTTTTTTCTGGCGCACTTGACATTTCCTCCAACTCGAATCGCGTATATTAAATTAATGCCATCTAGCCCATGTTTTCTGACTCCATATTTCTCCGTGCTAAGCGGATGATTAGCAAATTAGAATTGCATGTATTTTTATCAGACCTGACTAAAAATTGAAACCGATCTCCCAAATGTGAAGCTATAACGTTAACCACTACACCACACCTCATTCAACATAGAGTTCTTACTTCAAACCATCGCATATAGCTGGGATAAACCATCACACTTAATAGTTTCATTAAAGTCAACTTTATAGTAAGACCATCTCTGACAGAGCCACCATCGCACTTCGTCGTAGATGATCAACAAGTTAACGTCACAATGTTACCATCGCACTTCAGCGTGTTAACCAACGCACTTCAGCGTACACCATCGCACTTCAACGTGACCAACGCGGTTCGGAGTACCATCGCGGTTCCGAGTCCTACATATATATATATGAGTATGAATCCCTGTATGTTCTTGTTATTTTCTTGTTTGATCAATGTAAATATTGTATATTGTAAGTTGTAGATGAACAGTCAAAACGTACATCTCACTTATTCGGTCATTTACATCATATATGTATAGAGGATAGAAATGTCGGTGATTTTGGAGTCTTTAACATTTCCCCTTGTAAAGTTTGTGCATCCCGTTAGCTTCATTCCAATAAAATGTAATCTCATATTAACTATTAAGTGTTCATTTTATGTGAAGAAATGTATTCGAATGAATCTGCACAGATAACAAAATAACTGTTAACTAACTTAAAAATAAGATTACAATGAGTAATTTTTAATTACACGGTTACGCTTGAATGCCGATTATTTACCATCAACTTCTGTACATTTATACGAAATCAAAACAGAATGAAAAGGGAAGACTAACATTTGAAATAACTGCCACTTTATACTGTATTAGAGCATAGCAAATGTCACCTGAAAAATCATTTAAAGTGGTTATTGTATCGGACTACTTACACAAAGGTTCCTGGTTTGATTCCCGTTCCGGGATGAAAATTTTAGGGACTGAATTTTCTACTCTCCCTTGATACCATTTGCGAGTATGGTCTGGAGGAAACGATGATAGTCCATCGGAAGGGGATGATAAATGGCTGACCCGTGCTAAGAGAGAGCGATGTATCTTTATATTAAAGACGCCCTTGTAGATTTCGAAAAAGAGCAGGCTAATGCCACTACAAGGCAGCACTCGTACCCTCTAAGTGGAAAGGGATTAATAAAAATTCCAATCCACTAAAAATAAATATGTTTTATCTTATTTCTAAAAGTTTGAGATACTAAATCACCTCTCTGAAAAACGTTTCCGTTGTTTTTTCTCACAACTTCACTTGAGAGCTTCTTGATAATGATACAGATCTACGTATTAAGACGTTGCTTCGTCTTTTTCAGTCATTTATCATTGTTCTGTTTCCTCATTCATATGTTTTTCTCATTGATGCACGTAAACATAATTTCCTTGATGCTTGTAAATAAAATAAAAAAACAAAAACAAAATTAGCAACCGATGGCAATCGCTGAATTACAGGCTTCGTATTTAGAACAGGCAAATTATAGTGTTGTTCTACTTCCTGTGGTATGCTTCAACATTGTTTCACCTTAAGATTTCTTTTCATTCAAAATTCAAAAACATGCGTTTTAGTGAGTTGGAATTAACAAAAGCTTGATTGTTCTATCATTCTATCGTGACTTTCCTTACTGTTATTCCTTTATGTGTTTAATTCTGTCAATTGATTGACATATTTGATACATCTTTGCGAGCTAATTGCATTGTGTTTAAACAAAAATCATCAGTTAATTTGAAAGACTGACCCAACTTCTATTCTTTAATCAAAGTTCAGTTCTTTAAAAAGCTTCAACATTAACGGATTATAAACAGATATATCATGTTGAGGAGAGGTATTTACGAAAAATACCAGTCGAGAGAATGTTAAATTTCGTGAGACGTACGGCGAGGGAAATTCATTCTCAAGACTGGTATTTTTCGCAAATACCCCTCAAGAACATGCTATATCTGTTCATTTACACCGAATGTTAATGTTCTAAAACGCATTTATGATCGTGACGTTACAAGCGTAGAGTCGGATAGAGTATTTTTTGGCAAATACCATGATAGAGAGGGTAAAAAAGGCATATCCTTTTTTGCAAATACCCCAGCGGCGTTTAAAAATGAACGATATTCATTTGATGTCATTAAATTGGTGAAAAATACACTGGCTATCAACCAATCAAAACCCAGGATTCTTACATAAGGTGTAATTAATTAGAACATATATGTGTTTAATGTAGGAGTTGACAATCATTATGTATTAACAAAACAATAATTTCGGAATTGAAATGTTTATATTATATTTGACATCAGTCTTACACTCTGTGCATCTTCCTATTATTGCAATAATGTAGAAGTATCATACTGGTATTGATATAGGTAGTTAGAAAGAAATCATACTGTTTCAAAACAATTACGTCTAAACATTAGTTAATGAATTAATTCTTTAAAAACAGATATATGTTTAATGTCAACATGTTTTAACTGAGTTCATGAAAAACATTCAATAGAAACTTTTGAAATGACATTTACTAAAGACAACATTTCATGTGAACACTGCACTGATAGAATGGAGTTTATGTAAGAAATAAATGTTAACACTTTACTGATCGAATATAGTTCAATTAACAAATTCAATGTCAAATTAAATTGATAGAATCAAAGTAGGACATTCAATTTCGAAATGGAGCTCTTGTCTTGTTGGTCTTGTCTTCGCAATAGGACAACTATCATACAGAGACCAACGTGTAATTCTTATAAATAAAGGTCACAATAATTTACCTTAAAAACATTTATAGGGGACACAGAACTTATTGAATTGATGTTTCATTTTATATTCTACATCTTTTGGTCAATTAATTTAGTGGAATGACTGAATGCAGTAATAATACATAAAAAGTTGAAAAATGTGCTAAACTTTTGTATTATGTTTAGCGAAATCAACAACAAGATGTCAATGCATGGAACTTAATTGACTGACATAGAAGTGTGTCATTGCATTTCGGTTGTTTCCCTTGTTTTAATATTTTTGAAAATTACTATTTTTTCATGGCATTTCTAAGAATAGTAATGTGAAATAAAATATTTATTTTAATAAACAAACTACTACAATCATAAAAAAAAATGAAATAACGCATGAAAATTTTGAGGTTTTAAAGCGCTTTGTATTTGAAAGTAATGTAGAGTACGTTTAATTATCAAATTTTAGTAGCAGATATTGAATGGATCCAGGAGGGAAATGCGAATTTATAAACAATTGCGATAATAGCTCAGTAAAGTCGGTTTAAGGTGGTACCCAACACTTTCAATAAAATCAATTTGGCTCGTTTAATTTTCATAAAATTTTGTCAAAGTATTTTCTTTGAGACTTTAATAAAAATATGAAAATTAAAAATGTTTTGAACCAACCGTTTTGTCAGAAAAAATACACTGGTTATATAGCAATTTCACTTTGATCATTGACAAACTTAATATTCCGTTTACAACACAATGTAATTAAAACATTTAGCTGACTTTACACAGTTGTATCCCTGAAGTGTTAGGTACCACCTTAATATTGATTACAGTTTACCATCGAAATGATCAAAGGACTTAATTATTGTATTTTCTGCTAATATCATACTTTTCCGATGGTTATAAATTGAAAATAAATCAATGCAGATTCTATGAATTATATTTGGAAAATGTAAAATGTGTCCGTAATAGTGTTTCCGCTGTAGTGTATCATTGAAGTGAATGGCACGCATAAGTTTATGAAACGTAGTAAAATTTTAAAGATGAAATGTGTTATATTCGTCATTAGTTATAGACTCTCTTTGGTGAACAGAATACCAGTTGGAAGTTCATGTCCGGTGTAACTGACAATGTTTGTTTTGTAAAACTTCAAACATCTCCTACATCCAGTATCAATGAAGTAAATGAAGCATCTAAAGATTTTTCAGTAATCATAAATTATTGCTACTTTACGAACATTTCCTTTGATCTCACTGGAAACTAAGGGACTACGTGCGTTGTCAAAGAAATTAACAAGTCCTCATATGTAAAATAGCAATCAACAGAATTGCATTGGTTTTCTCAACTCGATTACTTTTCTTACTTTCATGGTCCCGGCTCAATCGAGAAAATCAATATAGATAAGATGATCAACGGTTATCTATCAATATTATGCATATCTATACACTCTATACGAACATTTAAGTATACTTTGGTGGCGTTCATCTTGCTTAGTCTTCAGTTTTCTATGTTGTGTCTTGTGTACTATTATTTGCCTGTTTTCTTGTTCGTTGATTGCCATGGCGTTGTGAGTAAAATATAGATTTATGAGTTTGACTGTTGCACCGGTATCTTTTGCCCCTCTTTTGTTGCATTCCAAAACAGGAATGAATGTTTGCAAAATGTGCTAAAAAAATAGTTTTCCCACCTAATTGTACCCGTTTTACAACATATTTCATGTTTTCATATTTTCTAACAATAATCTAGATAGGTCGTAGTTTGAATAAATAGAATTATTGATACAATTAGAAAAATCTCCAATTTGTCGTGAAGTGTTCTTCCCAAAAAATCAAATATAATGCTATATTGAGATACGACTCTGTTTTAATGACGTCATAATAAACTAATAGTTATTTTTAATTTTAATTTCTTGAGCACAGTTTGGAGTTTAGTATGGCGTTCATTATCAAAGAACTGGTATATATATTTGTTAAGGGGCCAGCTGAAGGACGCCTCCGGGTGCGGGAGTTGATCGCTACATTGAAGACTTGTTGGTGACCTTCAGCTGTTTTCTGTTCCATGCATTGTCGGGTTGTTGTCTCTTTGACACATCCCCAATTTCCATTCTCAATTTAATGTGCCTATCCACAGTCAAGATTCGGTTGTTGTCGTTTGTTGTTACATATTTGTTTTCCGTTCATTTTTTGTACGTAAATTAGGCCGTTAGTTTTCCTGTCATAAATGTTTCGAGGTCTTTAATAGCTGAATATGCAGTTGAAACGTTGCCCATTGTTGAAGTGTTGTTGGTGACATATAGTTGTTTTACATGTTATTATGGGGCCTTTTAAAGCTGACTATGCGGTTTGAACTTTGACCATTCTTGAAGTGTTGTTGGGGACCTATAGATCTAGATGTTAATGTCTGTGTCATTTGACCACTTGTAGACAGTTGTCTCATAAGCAATCATACCACATCTTCTCTTTTAATATAAAGCTAGTTTATTGTGAATTTTTCAATAATAATCAAATCACCCGAAACTGTATCGTCTTCACTGAAAACTGTATCCAGTTAACACAAAATTTCGCAAGTATGATCAAGGTACATTTAGAGAAGTGCGTCGAATGCATTGAATTAATAACGTGTTGGGTTTAAAACCAATAATAGTCATTATAAATAAACAATGATTTAGTAAACTTATGAAAATACAAATCTCAAACACTTGTACTTCAAACGAATAGAAAACAACTCTCCCATTCCTGACTTGGCACAGGCATTTTCAGTATAGTAGTAGACAACCTAATACTGTAATCTTCACTACTTAGCTGAATAGGAAAAGCGTTTGATAACTTTTTTAATCAAATATTTAGTAATATAAATCGATATAGTATGTTATGTCAAAGTTTTTAGATAATCTACAACAATTAAATTAGGATTATATAAAGAACGGACTGTTGGACTATCTTGATTGTAATCAGATATTATGCAAATGTTATAGAAATAAACAACATGAAACATTCTTATGTTATTTTCATCATTACCAAGCTAATCATTCCATTATTTCTCGAGAAATAATTTGATGGTAATTCAAATGACTGTATGTTAAGATTGAAATAACAGAAAACTTAAGAAAAAACAATTGGCGGCAATAGAGAAAAACTGTATGATAATGATAACAGATGATATCTGAATAATCTTAATGATTTGTAATCAGTAGATAGTGTTTCATCTCATTGGTATTCATTGAATTGTAACACAATCTTCTGAGCTGTATTTTCTATTTGTGACAACGATTATACAGCATTACAGAAATGAGTATGATGAGTTTTTAAATGGGTACATAATTATGTTTCATCACCATGATCAAAATATACAACCTTGTAATATTTTAGATTTATAAACCATTATCATCATGTATCATAAAAGTATTCCGATAAAACTATATATCTCATTATTTTAACTTATTACATATGTTTTAACCAATATAACGACATTCGTTTTCCTTTATGTTATTACAATTAATTATATCAACTGTAAGCAACACATTTGTGATGTGTTGCACTGTTTACAACCACAACTCAGTGAACAAATGTCCCCAATTTTCATTTTTTATAACAGCTTATATATTAAAGTATACTTATCTTGTATTTAATTAACATGTTATCTGAATTACTCTATCATTTTAGTATTTAACTCTGGATTTTCATTTAAGAGATAATTGTATTGTATTTGAAGCTTTAAGGATGTCCATCGGTAGTTTTACTGTCGCAAATTTAGTTTACATGAAGAATGCAAAACAAGTTCACAATTAAATTTCAATAATTATTTCAGTGTAAAATCTTCATTCAAGAACATTCCGCGAAAAGATGTTATCGTCTTTGGTCCTTACAATTGGTGACGTCATAGGTATGCTTCCGGCGTAAAACATAAATACTGGGTTTTTTCAGGCTTCTGTGCTGCTTCAGAATGTAATAAACTGTGATAAAAAGAATATGTTTAGGTGCAACATGTGAGTTTTTTGGCTTACTATTCTAGAAATTACATGTCAATACATTCAGCAATTCTAAACGTCGGCTTCCGTAGTTAGGGACAAGGAGATAGAGAATGTTACGCTAACTGTCATCCAATTAGAACCAGTGATACAAAATAATTGCATTAGAATTATCTATCGAGTGATATAATACTGAATCGTTTCTGTGGTGTTTTTACCCTACATTGAAATACAAGTACTACAGGGTGGGATGGTTTTGGAAATCACATTTACATTTTTTTAAAACGTTTCTATTTATCATCCGATATGTAATACATCATTCGATAATGAATTACTTAACAGAAGCGTTTTATAGCAGCAAGTTAAAAGCATTTAGTTAGCGTTCATTAGATGCAAGAATTGAAAGATACTGTATGATACTGTTTATTAATATTTTGAGCTTCCGTTCAGTGCGTAAACATTTTTCGATATAGCATTCACTTATTTTGCCGACTCTGCGTTCAGTTAATACAAACGATGTATTCTATGGTATGACATTGTATATTAATACTTTGAGTTTGCTTGTGTTATGAAATTCCCTCTACCGTATTTAGTGTCAGGTAATGGTTATTACTGATTTTCCTGTATTGTTTTGTGTATACATATATCTTCTATAATGTTTGGGTATCATCATTATTTTGATTTTGTTTTACATTTAGATCCCCCCTCCAAAAAAAAAACAATCACTCAAAAAATCTGTTGATTTATAAACTTGTTTACAATTTGATTAAATAGTTTAACACCGCCACATTTTATAAGACCTATATTCCTATTGTAATGTTTTCTCCGAGAACAAGACAACACATATGTAATAGGTTTTGTTTATCTAACAATATGTTATTCACAATTAAAACTGAATCGGGATAATTCAGAGCTTGAAATTTTGTAATAACATCCGTCGGCTATTTTCATACAGGTAAAATTTGGACGTTTTTGACTAATTATCTTTAATAAAATTACAGACTATGCAAAGCGGCTAATGAATTGTTTAAACTTTAAAACAATTACACCTCGTTGTAATTGCTAGTTAATTTGAAGGATGATTATCTTTTGAATATAAAAAGAAAAAATCAAAGTACGTCTTTTAAAGTTGACGATACGGTATCGGTTTTGTCATTGTTGAAGGTTATACTGTTGTCAATTTGTGGTATCAACTCACTTAATTTATAGTTGGTTCCCTTTCTGGCATGTAAGGGTCTTTGAAATAATGTTGTCTATCCTCTTACAGTACATAAAATAATTTAGAACTAATGTTGGACGGAGATGCACCTTTATACTTCTATCAGATTGTTCTGTTTTGCCGCACATCTGACAAAGTAATCTGCTAGATATTTACATAATGTAAGCTGCTTAAGTTTTACATCAAGAGACACCTTTTGAAGAAAATTCTCTTGTATTAAAAAGTGGCATGGTATTAAGAAAATTGTCAGCACATTTAATGCATTATTCATAGAATTTTGTCTGTAATATTTGTAAGAATTAAATGTAAACGATTTGACATTTTTTTTATTATCAATATAGTGTATTAATCTAAACTTCCTTCTTTTTTTGGTACTTCTTTCATAAACAAGTTACTCTGTCCCATTCACGTGCAATATAAAAGTTCGAAATAAAGCTTGAGTGTATCAAAGGCAAGGAATTAGCTATTTTCATAGATTATCTTTTTATTGAAAACTAGTATTTATCATCAAAGTCAGTGTATCATTAACATGATCAATATGGTCATGCTTATGAATAATCTTTTTGACAAAAAATTAAATATTCCATAGGACAATTCCCACCCCAACCCCTCTTGATTATATAACATTAGCTGTTTTGGATGAAATGTTTCACGATTTCAGTTCCTCAATGCGCTTATTAATAGCAATGCATGTCAACAGAAAAGTGCAACGACGGGGAGGGGTAACGACCACAAGTAGCGACATCAATAATTGTTTTTCTTTATTTTGTCTGTGTAAGTTTAAAAACAAAATCATAGTATTTATGATACTAACAAATTGAACTAGATCATCTACATATTGAAAATCTTACTTAAAAGTCCAAATGAATATTAAACTACGAAATGGGCGTGAAGCTGCTGAGCTATGACATTATCGATAAGACATATGAACGAATTTGTACTTAAATTAACATCACAACAGGTGAAACATATGGATAATGAGCTTACCTTTTCAGTGAGAATCTGTCATTCCCTGGTAAGTTCCAGTTTACCACGTGTAGTGGGGCGGCTTAGTACAGATATTTGACAAAATCATGCAAATGGTGATACAAGCATAGGATTTGGCACAGACGTTCTTTATGGTGTACTTTATCATATTAGAGGTGTAGCCAACATGTTTTTGATTTTTTTCACGGCAGCCATCTTGAATAAAAAATTGACATCATTTTGCTCAACAGTGGATATTGAAAAATATCCTAACCATTTTCAACGTGATATAGTTCATGAAAACTATGTGAAATACAATAAAATGACATGAAAACATGTCAAACAGACAGCAATTGTTAAAATAAATCACCAATTTCGGTTAGGGTAGTAAAAGTTCATACACTCTAGTGAAAAATAGTGTTTCGGATATGCGATAAAAAAAAAATCCGTTTGATATATCGGTCATAATGTAAGACATACTGGAGGATTGACCAATGTAATAATCTACCATATGTTCCAATGTATTCCGTTTTAACAGCTACAGAAACACAATGTTGTACAGGTCAAGCCAGCTTTGTAACACTTACATCTATCAGAACAAGTTTTCTTGCAGCAACATTTGTGTAACTCCTGGAAATATGCAGCAATTGCTGCTAATTATGTGCAATGAAAAATTCAAAGCCCATCTGCGTTCTCCTTATCCCATCCCAAAATCGCCAGGACTAGGTAGATGTTGTTCATATGTGACTCCCTGTCTCCATAAATGGTCATCTTGGTATGCAGCTCGTTTGGTATACTCAAGCAGTACAGTTCTAGTGGTTGGAATTGTTCATACTGTCTTTGTTTGCATGCAAAACAGTTCAAGCCTAGATTTGTTGCTGTCAAATGTTGTTGTAGTTCTGTCTACATAACCCCCATAAATGATTTATTCAACTCTATATCAGCTTCACTGACAAATACAGGTTTCTAACTCAATCGCCAATATACCTCGGTTACATCATTAAATAAGTCCAACGTCTGCCATGCCGATTTCGTTCCCTTTCCGTGAAAAGCGGCGACAGTGTCACATCCAGTGAAAGCATAAAAAATGGCAAAGCTTCTGATTTAGGACCAAAAGCATGATTAATTTCGTGCATCGGAAGCCATCGCAAGTATTTCCCTTTTTTAACGTAACCCAAAACGCTACCCCCCTAATATGATTACATCCACCGAAAGGCATGTTCTTACAAAGTTTCATGCTTGTATCAGCATTTGCATAATTGTTGTGGTAAGCTGCCCAACTAGTGTTAGTTTTTCATGTTGTGTTTTGTAGATTGTTTTTGAATTGTCATTTGGTAGTTTTATTTTTTGAAGTGGCGGTGTTAGTTTGTTGTCGATTTGAATATCCCTCTATCTCATATCACCTGTTTTTATTATTGAGGATAAACTGCTCTTATTATTGAGGTAAAAACTGTTAACCCTTATTGAGAATGTTATACACACGAATTTCAAAATTCTTAGTGTATAATGTAATTATAAATGGATCTGGATTTACTGATAATTCTGGAGAATACAGCACGTTATTTCAAAACCCATGGTTTATATGAAACTTAACAATGGAGATAGATGTGTTGGTTAATAAACAAGAGGGGCGAAAGATACTAGAGGGAAGGTCCAACTCATTAATCGAAAATAAACTGACAACGCCATATGCATGGATAAAACAACAAAGGACAAACTGACAAATAATAGTACAAAAGACACAACACAGAAAACTAAAGACGACGAAACACGAACCCCAGTGATAACTGGGACGATCTAAGGTGCTACGGACGGATAAGCAGATTTTGCTCCAAATGTGGCACTTGTCGTGTTGCTCTTGTAATAAAAAAAAAAACGTAAAAAACAATTCACTTTAAAATATACGTTGTTTTGATAGTTGAATAAAAAATATTGTTCAACGTAAATGAGAGAACTATACTATAATCAGTTTGAATTTAATCTATATACGGATGTTCAAGTTGTTGTTATGTTTGCGACCTAAAATACATTACGTATATAGGTTACATAACTTATTTTTTTCTAAAAAACTTCGCGGAATGATAAGACAGAAAATACACTTATTATTTCTCTACAGACATTGAGATGAGAGTGTCGCATTAGCCTTAGATAAATCCAAACCAGACACGAACAAAAGATATGATTCAACTAAAATGTTTAAACTTTCCCACAAACGTTGAAATGACAGATACAATTAAGGTGTTTCAACACCTGTTTCAAAACCCATTGAACGACTAAAAATATTTTGTGTCGTACTTACTATGTTTGTAATGAACATAACAGGAACTGAAAAAATATGAATTTTGGTTCATGAACAACCTCCCAGGTCCAATACATCATAAATGATTAAATAGATATATTTCGCCCTTCCTCTTAATCAATGTGTTTCAAAGGTAACCTTGCTGATAAGAAACTTTTCCACACGAAGTTTTTTTTTTTTCAATTTTATTCTTGTTTACATATTTAAGAATCGACTCTTATTTCTGATGGTATTTGCTTCCCAACAGTACAAAGTGTAATACCACCAAATCATGGTAGGTCACATCCGGTTGTATACGAAAGTAGGTCGAAAAAAAATATTCCCTTAAATTTGACAGTTGTGGGTAATTAATTCTACATCTTATTGCAGTAAAACCATTTCTGTGTCATAAACATATGTTTTGGGTATTTCAAAACACCATTATTTTTTATTTGGGATTCTATAGAAAATTTTGTAATCTTGAGGTTACATGGTGACTAAACCTTGTACACAGATAAAATAAGGGGAGAAATTTGATTGGTTAACTTCCAATGATGGTTATTTTTTTATATGCAATGAAATGTTATGTGATTTTTTTTTCTATAAAACTGGACAGGATAAAACTTTACTCATGCCAAGTATTTCTTTATTTGAAACAAGGATAAATTCTGCACATTTTTTTGAAAAGTGCAAATTTAACAAAGATTAATAGGGGAAAATCAATGGTGGTATTACACCTACAAGAGCCTTTATTTCTGTGTTGTTCTCATTTCTTCAATTCAAATTATTTGTAACATTATGCGAACGTTGTTCGGAAATATGCGCTTGTATATATGTAGGACTCTAAAGTGCAATGGGGGTGCTAAAGTACGATGGTCACGCTAAAGTGCGATGGTCTACGCTAAAGTGCGATGCTTCCATACGCTAAAGACTGATGGTCCACAAAAGTAAAGACGTAAGAATCGAAGTTTAATTATGACGTTAATAGTCGTTTATACAAACCAACGTTTTTTTTTCATGACCAACACAAACATTTCCTTTCTGTGTTTATTTTGTAGCCGTATTTTTCTTTATTTTATAGGTACATCAATTTGATTTTTAATCCATATTGAGTTATAGAACCATCAATGATTCTGTAATGAGGAGTACCCAAATTGCATCCATGCTTAAATTCGGACCGTCAAAAGTCGAATAATAGAGTTTTTGTCTAATTTCTTCAAATTTTTTAAACAATTGGATATTATTCCATGCTAACTCTTCAGTTTTTAAGAAATAGATAATTGTAAAATATTCTATTTGCTTATTTTAAAAAGATGACGTTCATTTTTTTCTTTAAAAATGTCCTGTACCAAGTCAGGAAAATGGCCATTGTTATATCATAGTTCGTTTCTGTGTGTGTAACATTTTTACGTTGTGTTTCCGTTGTGTCGTTTGTTTTCTCCTATTTTTGAGTGTGAATTCACATTATTATAAGACGTGTCACGGTACTTTTCTATCCCAAATTCATGTATTTGGTTTTGATGTTATATTGTTTATTCTCATCGGATGTTTAGTCCGTTGATGTGTGTGTTACATTTTAATGTTGTGTCGTTGTTCTCCTCTAATATTTAATGCGTTTCCCTCAGTTTTAGTTTGTTACCCCGATTTTGTTTTTTGTCCATAGATTTATGAGTTTTGAACAGCAGTATACTACTGTTGCCTTTATTTGATGACTTCGGATGGAGACGTTTCTGTACATTTTGCTTTTTCAGTAAACACTTCATTTGTTGATCCATACTGTGAACGTTTTGTGTATATCTAAATATGTTTATCTAGTTTGAAAGACGTGCAAAGTATCAAATTATAAAAATACAAATTGTTTAGTCTACAGGAAATTTTTGAAGATTTCCGCTGTTATTTTTGCTAAATAGGTAAAATTAAGGTACCGTAAGGTTTTATATGAATAAATATTGCATATTCAGACAATGAACGAATTTTGTATATATAAATTTTTCAATGACTACTATAAGGGAGGTTGTAACATAAGTGTGAACGACAATATACATCAATTATCCAAATACTTAATACGCTCCGAAATGTTAAAAAATCATTGTACATGAAATATGATATTTTGCGAAACATAAATTACGCAGTTATTACTTGGTCGGACTTGTTAATTAAGAAAGATTCACTTAAGCCTACCGGTAAGTTATAAAGCCTATCACATATGTTATACCTTAGCATACTAGCTTTTGCAAATATACTTTTTTTACCTCGATGTTTTAACCTCTAGAATCTTACCCTTTGGACCATCGCACTTGAACGTTATACACCATTGTACTTTAGCAAACAAACAACCATCGCACTTAAGCGTGAGAAACCATCATACAATAGCGTAGACCATCGCACTTTAGCGTGACCATCGCACTTTAGAGTACCATCACACTTTAGAGTCTTACATATATGATGTAAATATTTCATCTTTCTATCACAAGCTCGTAAATATAAAGTGGTCCCAATAAGCATGAAAAGAAGTTGCCAGTTTCCTCTCACTTTACGTTTCGGGCATGTTGTGTTACGGTTGTCTTTGTGTCGAAAATATAATTGTAGATAGTTTATGTTGACAAAATTGATCAAAATCCTTAAAGCCAAGTACACAACATATAATATTCATTTTGATGACCTCCAATATTAATTTGTTAGCATGGGTATATAACAAATGCTGTGTTTTAACCTTTTCTATTGGTTGTGTTCGATTCTTTGTAGCATCATTGAATTTGTAACTGTATATGTTGCATAAAATTTCGAAACAAAATTATAGGGTTTCGCATCTTCTGTCATATATTTTCAAAATTACACAGTCTCACTGCTATCCTCTTTTATAAGTCCGGACTATTTGATAGTCGAAGGATACTTACCACTGTTATTTCATTAGCTTCATGACAGATATGATAACAAACACAACAATGTCTACCTTTGAGGATAAGATTGAAATTTAATACAGATTAATTTTGTTTTTACTTTTATAGATTTTTAAGTGTTGCATTTTGTAACGTTTTTATTTCTCACGTTGTATGTTGTGGCTGTCATAACAGTATATTGTCTATATGTTAGTGGACCAATTATTCATAAATTTATCATAGTTGTTAGGTTAAACCAGAGAAACTGACTAATCCAATATTATATGAGTTCATCACTATTTTTTTACGGCTTCATGTTGCTCATCAATAAGTATTCTGTGTAAGTTTTTACAGACAGTTTCTGTTTATTCTCTGCTTTTAACAGTGCTAATTTATATCTTTCTACTTGTTGTATCAAATTCAAAGGTCTTATAAACATGCAATGTATGTACTTAATATTCATCTGTTTATGTTTTGTATTACAGAGTTGAATAAAATTGAGAATGGAAATGGGGAATGTGCCAAAGAGACAACAACCCGACCATAGAGCAGACAACAGCAGAAGGTCACCAACAGGTCTTCAATGCAACGAGAAATTTAGCACCCGGAGGCGTCCTTCAGCTGGCCCCTAAACAAATATATACTGTTTCAGTGATAATGAACACCATACTAAACCCCAAATTGTACACAGGAAAATAAACGTTAAAATGATACAAGACTAACAAAGGCCAGAGGCTCCTGACTTGGGACATGCGCAAAAATGCGGCGGGGTTAAACATGTTTGTGAGATCTCAACCCTCCCCCTATACCTTTAGCCAATGCAGAAAAGTAAACGCATAACAATAAGCACATTAAAATTCAGTTCCAGAGAAGTCCAAGTCTGATGTCAAAAGATGTAACCAAAGAAAATAAACAAAATGACAATAATACATAAATAACATCAGACTACAAGCAGTTAACTGACATGCCAGCTCCGGACCTCAATTAAACTGATTGAAAAATTATGTCCTCATCATATGAATATCAGGCACAATCATCGCCGTGAGGGGTTTAGTATCATACCATCATAACATATATGAAAAGAACATAACCCGTGTCATGCCAACAACTGGTTTATTAAGAATAGATGTGTTTAGTTCCGATGCAAAGACCCTATAAGTGAATCAATATTAACGCCAAAATATGCAATCTTTAATGACCTGACAACAGTATCGTAACTATATCCCTTCTTAATAAGTCTATTAAAAGGTTTTGTTAGCTTCTGAGGTGAATACTGACATTTTTGTGCTTTATAAAGAATATTTCAATAAAATATTGGATGGGAAATACCTGAACGTATAAGAAGTCGGCATGTTGAGCAATATTTACGAGTGATGTCCTTATACCGATGATAAAATTTAGTAAATGTTTTGACTAGTTTGTGATATCGAAAACCCTGGCGTAATAATTTTTCAGTAATACATAAATTTCTCTCGTTAAAATCTAAAACATTGTTACATACACGAGCGAATCTTACAAGTTGAGATATATAAACTCCGTAAGATGGTGACAAGGGAACGTCACCATCTAAAAATGATTAATTAACGATAGGAAATGAGAAATCATCTCTTTTATCATAAATTTTAGTATTAAGCTTTCCGTTAATGATATATATATATATCAAGATCGAGGAAAGGGCAGTGGTCATTGTTAGTATTAGCTTTATTTAAAGTAAGTTCAACAGGATAAATTTCTTTAGTATACATACTGAAGTCGTCATTATTGAGAGCTAAAATATCATCCAAATATCTAAAAGTATTATTAAATTTGTGTATCAGATGTTGTTTCGATGGGTCTTTGCTGATTTTTGGTCATAAATTGTAACTCATAGCAAATACAAAAACAGGTCCGCAATAAGTGGTGCACAGTTAGTCCCTATTGGAATTCCGATAACCTGATGATATACGGAATCTCCAAAGCGAACAAAAAAATAAAAATTCAAGAGCAGATATAGTATCAAAGTATGTCCAATTGACATAGTTTTTTGGTTTATTGCTATTAAAAAAATTACCTAAAAGAGTTTGAACATATATATTCACATTCTGACTTTTTAAATGGCCATTTAATTAGGTGTGTGAATTTTTTCTTAATGAGAATGTGAGGCAATGTGGTATATAGGGTAGAAAAATCAAAACTTTGAACAGATTCAAAATCATCAATATAAGCATGCAATTTATCAAGTGCTTCCAACGAGTTTTTGACACTCCAAAAGTAATTAATTCCACTATTTTCGAAGCCTTTATTTAAACATTTTATTATCAGGTTTTTGATTGTACCAAGTGTACTGGTAAGAAGAATAGATAATTTAGAAGTGGAACAATGGCTTGAAGACGAAATAAATCTATATTTGTAAGGTGTTTTGTGTAGTTTCGGAAGCCAATACATAGTTGGGACTTTCATTGTTTTTGGTTCTGCTTGTAAAGCGGTAGCTAAAAGTTTATGTTTGTTACAGATGTCGTTTTCTGAAAATAGAATCAGTTGGAATGTTGGTGAATTGGTGATTTCTTTTTGTAGAACCTCAATGTAAAATGTACGTCAAATAATAATAATATTATTAGCAGCTTTATCGGCCGGGACAAAAACAAATTCCTTGGCTAGTTCTTTTAGTTTATGTTTGATACGAGAAATAGGTTTGTGGTTATTTTTAAGAGTAAAATGTTCTTTAAAATGTTGAATACGTATATCAACAATGTTTATTACTGAATTAAAAAAAGAGTCCAAAGATTTTTTGTCAGCTTTTTCCCGTTTTATGCCATTTCAAACAGTAAGTACGGAGTGAGTCGTGGATGATATCACGACACTCATTCCAATTAATAGTTGAAGGGGGACGATATTTAGGTCCTTTACTGAGGAATGATTTCAACTCTCGGTCTTGAACGATGTTAAGATCTCCTGTTATAACATGGGAAATGGGTCCATAAATGTATTTGGAATTACTGCAATTACATGAAGTAGGTGCATTTTCACTGATATTAACATCTTTACACAATTGGCTATAATTAAACACAAATTTCCGGGTAGATTTCTTGTAAATATAACAAATAAGAGGGAGCTCAGTTATATAAAAACATTTCTCTGTGTCCACATGCACAGGCATAACAAACATATTTACCTTTATTTGGTATTTTTATCAGCGATAAGTGGCTGTAGTTTGAACCAGTTACAACATCGAACAATGGCTGAGATAATAAAATCGGAATACATCACAAGGCATACATAGCATTTGCATACGCCTTTAAAGATCGTTCGAACAGAAGTATACTACTGTTGCCTTTATCTAACACTGCAGGGAGATAACTATGTATCAGCAAAACGTTTTAACTTACGTTGTGTTATAAAGGAAAATTCTAAGCTTCTTATTGATCAAAATGAATGTGTGTCAAACTGCTTTGTATCCAATGAAAATTTTCCGATAGCGTTAGATATTTTTTCTGTTTTATGTCAAAGGGTCAACGTGAATATTTTGTCAAAATTTTAACGAAACTAAACGAGTCAAATTGATTTTAGTCTAGGTGTTTGGTGTCATCTTAAATGTTATTTAGTCAAGCAATACGTGTTCATCACTTGCACGGAGATTTTTTTCTGAATTATGAGTTTGATACAAATATAATTTAATTGATATGCTATCTCATTCTGAACATTTATTCAAGTCAATAAATCAACACCAATTATTACGGTATGCTATGATAGAATAGTTTACGACAAACATTGAACACAGATCGTCATTATCTAAACAATCACAACTTTATCCGGTCGAATTGTTTATTTACATCCATCACTTTGAGCTCTATACATTTACCCCCATGATTGGTATGCAGTTTAATTGTATTATACTGTCTAGGTACATAATTATATCTGCCTGAAATTGTTTTTGACGATATTATTTTGTTTTTCCATGTCAAGTTTCTGATAAGAAACAATTTAGTTAAATTCTCATTTACATATCATTTAACACTAACCAGAACAACAGTATTCCATTATTGTGTTTCTTTAATATTGAGCAGACAATGTATAAACCTATCTTCCTTAATACGGGTTTTATATAAACAACTGTATTTTTGTGTCTTTTAAAGCTATTCAGTCAACGGACCTTTATCGCGTGTTATATGATATCATAAGTAAAAGAAGGTAAAGCCCAAATAAAGCAGATTTATGTTTTTCTTATTAAGAGAATATGTGAAAACAACATATTTCAGTTGAATTCGTTCACTCTTGGTATGGATCTTAAATCTAGGAACTTGTGTATTGATAACGAATGTACGTTGCCCCCTACAATGAAGTTTTGTTTTGGTCAGTTGTTATATTTGTTATAGGATTGTGTCTAATGCTTGATCCGTTTCTGTGTGTGTCACATTTTAATGTTGTGTCGTTTTTCTCCTCTTATATTTAATGCGTTTCCGCCAGTTTTAGTTTGTTACCCTGATTTTGTTTTTTGTCCATGGATTTATGAGTTTTGAACAGCGGTATACTACTGTTGCATTTATGTAGCATTCTATGTTGTCTATACAGTTAAAAAAAATAAATGTGTTCGTGTATTGTATCTAGGATAATATCCAGTCTTTAGCAGCTAAAAACGTTAGTTTGCCCTGCAACAAAGTATTCTAATAGAATATGTTTTAAAATGTTTTAACTTTCTAAATTTTTTCCTGACGACAGATCAGACACGATTTTAAGTTGTAAAAAGGCATAGAAGTACATTAGTAGATGCTTTATAGCTAGTAGATAAATATGTCTTAACAATACAACTGTCATTTAAGAATCGTAATGATGCCATGTCGATAAATTTTAAAGGCTTTCAAGAGTTAAATCGACAGCATGTCATCCTTACAATGTCTTCCATTTTACGATTGAAAAACTTCTGTTGTGTAATTGGGAAATGTTTTTGAAAACGTAGAATCCTGACTGTATTTGCCACTCAGCAGACTTTTATTTTACATTCTTAAACATTTTTGTCGTACATAAGCAGGAATATAACACAAAAAGGTCTATGAAAGGTAAAATGTAAATGTATTTTTGGTTAACAATAATTACAGCATACACAGATGATTAAATATGTACTTCTCAATCTAATGATTGCTCATTTAAACTGCATTAGAATAGACAGTTAATGGTTAGCATAGGTAGATGATTTGTCAAAATCTCACTCCTATTTGGATGTACAAAAACTCATCACAAATGTATTCCTGTTCTGTCAGAGTAACCTTCGTAATACTATGAGATAAAAAAAAATCGGTCAAAAATAGAAACTAACAAATTGGTAAACAAAAAATCATTAATCTCTTGAAAGTTGAATTTTGAAATAAAGTTGTAAAGTATAATAGACTTAAATGTATCAACAAATGTATTTAGTTTGAAAGATTCATGTAAGGTTATTTTTTCATTGCTTTTTAACGGTTCTTCTAAGACCTAATTGTAGCCGATGAGATCATCAATAATAATGAAGGCAGTAATCACCGAATTAATGTCTTACACTTTTCAGTTATAAAATCCTTTACAGAGCATCCAATTCATACAATTAATGTTGTATACCGTTCAGTCCCAATTCCTTTAGGGGCTATTCTATTCGCTATGATATATTTTGTAAGCTATCATTATGTCTCCGTTCCATAGTAAACAGATTAGTCTTTATACTCAACAAGTTCGTAGATGGGATATCAAGATGGATGACATATCCATAGAAACTGGAAACACATACAATTGATTAATAGGGTGTGGTATTGATGTCATATGCTGCAAAATTATATATGTGAGCCCTACAATATCATAAGCAGTACATTGTCAAATGAGTGTCAATTTTGATATCAAGCGCTCTCCAGGTGTTTACTCTTAAAAAAAACATCATTTGTATTTAGCCAACTCCTATAATATTTCAATATTTTGAAATACGGCTTATTCGAAACCAAAACAGAGAGAAAACCCTGAAAGTAACCTGTACTGGAAAATATCTGCTCTACTGTATAATGTTGATATTAGACTAGAGAAAGTAAACACAAGTTTAGACAATAGAAAGGCAGCTATCGATACACAACTATACCGAGTATAATTTTGCATAGAACAGCTTCAATATAATCATTGTAAATGGGTGTGACCCTAATCATGATCAGAATAAGAATCTCTCTGTCATTAATACTGTAGATAACATCATATTTTCATAATACTGTTTGAATATACGGTGTATTTGCACAAAACCTGTTAAAAACATCCCTATTCGATACAAAATGCAACCATTGTCATTTTCCATAGAACAAACACAACCAATAAATAGAAATAAATTGTTTTAAAACAATTCTCAAACTGTCTTTCCCCTTCTAAACATGGTTAATTGATTTGTATGATTGATTGATTGATTGATTGACAGGTCGGTTGGTTGGTTGTTGGTTGACTGAAATATCAATGAAATATATGGGATTGCTCTGTTGGAACAAGAGAGAAAGAAACAAATTGAATGCGACCTTGAACCCCGTATTAAACAGACTTATTGATAAGTTTGTTGGTTAAATGGTTAGTTGATCGATTGATTGATTGATTGATTGATTGATTGACAGTTTGAATGGTACTCTCACTTTAAGTGAGGCTTAGGACTTTAAAGTCGATACTTTAAACGACGACGTGGCAGCGTACTTATACATCCTGCACTCCCAAGCGAAACAAACAGCCTTCTATAGGATATCCTAATGAATAAAAGTCTATCGTTACGTCTTCTTTTTTCTTAAATTTACTCTATTTTATTAGAACTCGTACTTCATGGTTTCATTTATGTGTTGTGTGTGCACTTTGTTTGAACTTGCAGGAATAAACTTCAAAAACATTTTGTCTTTGAAGTTTCACTTTCTATATTCGGAAATGGGATGTTTTAGTCTAAATTTTGGGCCGCGCGCGTGAGGGTGTTTTGCAATCATGTGACGCTGAAATATATATGTCTGGAGTTCAGGGAGAGAGCGTTGAACAAAGCACATGTGTATTGATCGGGGAAACACGATCACTATTTGTTTTATTATTTACAGGTCATTGATGACGGACCATGCATGCATCTAACGTACACATGTTTACGGGAGCACAGACATATATTTCACTGCATGTATAGAAATTTGATTGTAGGAAGTCAGCTATATTCACGAATTAAGGAGCAGTTTTATTGTACCCCACCCCCTTTTTTTTTTTTGACTTTCGAACTTTTATATCTGGGCGACACTGGTAATTCTTGTTTGGACGAGGCGCGTTTTTGACGTAATGAATTTTAAACCTGATGCCTTTTGTTATCTGTTGTTGGTGTGTTTCTTATACGTTCTCCTATTTGTTTTTATTGTGGTCCTGTATTATTATGTTGTCATTTTGATGTTATATTTAACAATGCCATCAAAGTGCGAGGTTTGGCATGCCACAAAACCAGGTTCAACCCACCATTTTTTTTTTAAATGTCCTGTACCAAGTCAGGAAAATGGCCATTGTTATATCATAGTTCGTTTCTGTGTGTGTAACATTTTTACGTTGTGTTTCCGTTGTGTCGTTTGTTTTCTCCTATATTTGAGTGTACTATAAGACGTGTCACTGTACTTTTCTATCCCAAATTCATGTATTTGGTTTTGATGTTATATTGGTTATTCTCATCGGATTTTGTCTATTGTTTAGTCCGTTGCTGTGTGTGTTAGATTTTAATGTTGTGTCGTTGTTCCCCTCTAATATTTAATGCGTTTCCCTAAGTTTTAGTTTGTTACCCCGATTTTGTTTTTTGTCCATAGATTTATGAGTTTTGAACAGCGGTATACTACTGTTGTCTTTATTTATACGTCATTTGAATTATATTTCTCAATCAAGCGCGCCGCAACTAATGGGATTTTTTTTTCTTGATTCTTTTTAATTATTTTACAGGTTAACTATTGTCGTTCAATGCATTCACACAAACATACTGCTGTTATTTTAGTATTTTAACAAATCGTTCTTCGATTAATTTCAGAAAACACATCAACTGGAGCAGATTTTTGCCAGGATGAATTTCTATTTCATACGTTTGTTTATCAGAAGGATATCATTTTTTGAATTAAAATATACAAGACTGAACTTTAAGGCGAAATGAGATTCCTCCAAAGAGAAAGAAACAAAGAAAAAAGAGGGGGGTTGAGGATGGTGAATCTTGGTTGATAAATCAAAATAAAATGCACGTATACATCATGATAGCTGCAAAGTCTGAGGCTCAAATTAGTTCATTTTGTTAATTTTGGCATTTCAGTGGCATGGAACCCCTAAAACAAGAACACGTACCATTTCGACAAAAACTTACCACTAATATCATGTCGCGACTAACATTTTGGTCCTATTTTTTGTTCATACGGCTTACGGTTCACTTGTTTCAAACACATAACTGCAAATTTATTTGCTGAAGGCAGATAACTCATATAAAATTTCACCGAATCACTTCGAACAAAATGAGCCAAAAAGTCCAGAGGATGTAACGAACAATTTGTAAAAAGAATTTTGTCGATATCTTTTTTTTTGTTACAAAGGAGATGCACACATTAGATAAACAATTAATAGTGAGATAACTCTTACAAAGAAAATTGTCCGTCTTAGCAGGGTGAAATTTAAAAGCGTATAAACTGTACGATACTATATAAGAAAATATCTAAGCGACATAATGCGAAACAAAAATTTCAAAATTTGGTTGAAAAAAAATAATAATTAGAATAGTTATCAAAAGTACCAGGATTATAATTAAGTACGCCAAACGCGTTTTTCGTCTACATAAGACTTATCAGTGACGCTCAAATCGAAATATTGAAATTGAAATGTTTATAAAGCCAAACAAGTACAAACTAGAAGAGCATTGAAGATCCATATTCCAAAAGGTTGTGCTAAATACGGTTAAGATAATCTATGCTTGGAATAAGAAAATCCTTTCTTTTTCGAAAAATTCAAAGTTTTGTTAACAGGAAATTTATAAAAATGACCACATGATTGATATCCATGTCAACACCGAAATGTTGACTACAGGGCTGGTGATACCCTCGGGGACGAAACGTCCACCAGCAGTGGCATCGCCCCAGTGGTTTAAATAGTTATCAAAAGTATCAGAATTATAATTAAGTACGCCAGACGCGAGTTTCGTCTACATAAGACTCATCAGTGACGCTCAAATCGAAATATTTTTAAAGCAAAACAAGTGCAAAGTTGAAGAGCACTGAGCATTCAAAATTCTAAAACGTTGTGCCAAATACGGCTAAGATAATCTATGCTTAGAATAAGAAAATTCTTAGTTTTAGGAAAAAATCTAAGTTTTGTAAACAGGAAATTTACAAAAATGACCATATGATTGATATTCATGTCAACACCGAAATGTTGACTACTGGGCTGGTGATACCCTCTGGGACGAAACGTCCACCAGAAGTGGCATCGACCCAGTAGCTTAAATAGTTATCAAAAACACCAGGATTATAATTAGTACGCCAGAACAAATACAACAATAAGACATAATAAACAAATAAAACCATTATGTAATAAAATAAAGGTTGTGTAGCCTTGCTATTTATCAATTTGATTTGAAATAATTGTAATTGAATTAATATTTCATTTTGTCAGTTGTCAGATTTAATTATAAATTGTTAATTTCATTGAATATTACCTGTCATATCTAATTTCTATCATGTTTTTCGTGTTTTACCGCTGCACTTTTATTTGCAGAAACAAAATGTTGTAAATACATCAATGTGTCACTTTCATTTAGTTCTCGTTAAAGGTATGAACAATCTACAATGACACGGACGCGAAAAGTGGAGTAAAATTTAACATTTAAACAAAACTTTGTTAACTAATCATCATTGAATTGAAGATAAAAACCACAAAACGTTATCAAGTTTTCGTTTAGTAAAACTAAAACTTAATCTAAACCACATACCATTAAACGGTCTAGTATACCAAGTAAGGAATATGAAAGATGTTTTTTACTTGTTCCGTTGATTCAAAGCGTTTGATTTTATCTGCTTAAATGGACATCTATTTCTAGAATTTGTCATGGAGTTTGATAATTTCGTTATACTTTATTTTATAGTTAAGTTAAACCTATAATTCTAAACTCCAAATTATTAACTATTTTAATGTTCATTCGTAAATAAAACCAATTCTAAGCCAACAAACTTTAGACTGATACATACAATTGGATGCCTGTTTTTAAAGATTAAAGTGAGAGTTGCATCTATGCGACTGACATTTGTGAATACAAAAAAAAACATTTTTTTGTTAATGTCACAAAACTACGTTTGAGATATATTCCATTGTATATTACTACAGTGTCAAATGTATTATATGCAAGTTTTGTGTAAACATTGTGTGAACTTGCCATGACCTCAAAATGCAATTTGTGAGTTCTATGAACATAGCATTATCTCAATATGTAAATGTTGTGTTATAGTGCCCTTCGTATGCTAGTGTTGTGTAGTGTGCTTCAATATGCATGTATGTGAACATATGTACTCGGCATCAGCTCGATATATGCTAGTTTTCTGTACATGTGTACTCGGCATCAGCTCGATATATGCTAGTTTTCTGTACATGTGTACTCGGCAAAGACTCACAATCAGTGCATCGACAGCAACGAACACAAACCCATCGATACATGTAAACGTCTCGATTCTTGAATAAGCTTTAAATAAATATATGTCGGTATTAATATTGATTGTTTTATCAATGAATTAAAACTCTTCTTAGTCTTATTGACCTACGTCCTCTTTATACATATATTTTGACAATGAACAATGTCATTTTAAAAATAAGGAAATGTACTTTATCTCAGACTGTTTTTAACGTGTCAACTGAATCCATCGGATGTTCACTAGTTGATGTATTAGTCTCAGAAAACACGATTTATTTATTATTTGAAATTGCTACGCACTAGCTTCTGCTAGATGTCCTCTTTCGTCTGATGTTTACAGTTTGTTTTAATGTTATTCTGATACACCACTGTTCCCAGTAAAGGGTTTTATAAAAAGCAGCTACACTATACAGAATGCATAGTTTTATAATAGAAGCTTATCATACGGTATGAGGTTTACTATATGGTATTCAAAGGCATCATGTGAACTATTTTTACTAAAATCTTCGCCAGTTGTCCTCTGGTAGATAGTGTCATTTTGTTCTCGGTGCAAATGAAGTCCTCCTATTTTGTTTCACATGTCTTTTGTTTATTCCAAAAAGTGTGTTTATATGTTTACAGTATCATGTGATCACATTTACAAAGACACTTCACAGAAAATCAATTCATTTCAAACTTAATTAAACCAATAAATTGCATTAACGGATTAGATGAATAGAAGATGTGTTCTGCAAGACATTCCAACCATAGTGTAGACGTAGCGGTGCGCAAACATCTGTCGGTCTTATATATGGGTTACATCAAACGGGAATTTATATTTATCACGTAGAATTGTTGTCAATTTATAAGTGATAACTTGATATATATATATGTACAATATTTCAATAAAAATTAAAACAAGTACAACTATTTCAACATTTGACAGAGTTTAATGCATAATTGCACATACAATGAATGATACGTTGTGTTTTTTTTTTTTTTTTTTTTTTTTTTTTTTTTTTTTTTATTTTGTTTAGATTTGATGTTTTAGAAAATAAATGACAATTGATGATATTTCATCACTCATATCTCCAAAATGTCAGTGGTTGTTTCATCACTGCTGTAGAATAATTGATTGTTTTATTTTACCGTAATTCACATGCGTAAGATATTTTACGAAAACAACTAAAACCAGTTTTGAATTTTAACATACATGAACATGTTTTACGGTATGAAGGAAGGGAATTATAATTAAGATAATACGGAAAGTGCCATTTGAAGTTCAGATAATTATTTTAAAAAGACCTTCAGATCAAGAAATCAGAAAAACAGATAACATTTAGTCCACCAATGGGTAATCAACGCAGCATCAAAAATCCCGACGTTGGGACTCACCTTGTTCTTAAAAAACGTGTACTAGTTCAGTGAAAATTAACGTCACACTTAACTCCAAACCATATAAATGAACTAAAAAAAAAACATACAAGACTCACAAAGGCCATATACGGAATTTAAATTAAGTGAATAAGTTTCTTAATAGTGAGTAAGAATGTTACTCAAGAAATCTTTGTGAGAGTTCAACCTCGTTAAATGACTTATTTAATAAAGCAATGACATATTCAATTAAGAGAAAGGTATATGTGTAAATTAGATAAGAATATAAATAAAACTAACTATTTGTTGCAAAGTGTCCAGTGGTAACTTTTCATGCATGGATCAGGAAGAATAGAGAAAACGACATACAAGCCAAGATTGGTGAATTTTAAAGTAAGTTTTGCTTTCTGCTTACCAAACGCGGATTTGATAATGTGAGTTTTAATACGTGTATACATAGGTGAATGTTAAAAAATGTGCTACTTTATCATTTTTTTACCTTTCTTTGCTTCGGTATTGATTTTTTTTTTAATTTTTTGAGTTCTTGGTGTTTTTAATATTCACTTAAAACCATTTTAGATTTTTTGAGAGTTTATTTTGAATTATTTCACTCAACAACCCCGTAAATGTGCATCAAGACAGGTTAACTCATTCATTATCATCATATGCTATGATTTTGAACGGTAAACACTATTTTGTGCAATACAGCCAATATTTTTTACTGCGAAATATTTGTATTATAAATTTAGATATTGGAAACGAATTGGATAAAATTAACTTTTTTGATGAAAATTGTTTATAAATACATATGATCAATGATGTATAAATAAACTGTACACATTACACGCATTACAAGAGAAATATTCTATTTTTTATTCTGTCATTAACCCGTAGGTGAACACTTCAAACTTATAAGTGTTGTATCTAGCACAGCATAGAAGATAATAAGTATAAAAAAGAAGATGTGGTATGATTGCCAATGAGACAACTGTCCACAAAAGATCAAAATGAATTAAAACTATAGGTCATCGTACGGCCTTCAACAATGAGAAAAGGCCATACCGCATAGCCAGCAATAAAAGGCCCCGATGTGACAATGTATACCTATTCAAACAAGAAATATCCCGGCCTTATTCATATAAAAAAATAAACAAAAACAAATATGTAACACATAAACAAACGACAACCACTGAATTACAGGCTCCTGACATGGGTTAGGCACTTACATTAATAATGTGGCGGGGTTAAACATGTTAGCGGAATCCCAACCCTCCCCTAACCTGGGACAGTGGTATAACAGTAAAGCATAAGAACGAACTATCAAAGTCAGTTGAAAAAGGCTTAACTCATCAGATGGACATAAATACAAGTGGACTTGGCCGGATACTTGTACTTTTTGACAACAAAAAGACAGTAGGAACATATCTGAGAGTACTCGCACTTATCTGACAGCTAGTTGAAAGCAAATTACAACTAATAAAAAATCATGCATCTAAGACTAAACTATTAATCCGTACACATCCAGCATCCAATGGATTTAGTGTAAAGACGTAATAAACAGACAGAGAAAAAGATGACTTTGTGCAATGCCGAGTTACAGGTATTGACAGATTGTAGTTCCATGAATGTGTATATGTATATAACATACTAGTAATATTGAGTTTGCTTTTAATTTACTGATAAAAAAATCAATATTTATACCAATAAAACAATATTCAATGATCGTATTCAGTGTTGAATTGGGAACCTTTTAAAATAAGTTTATTTCAAGAAGCGATAAGTTTACATGGATCATTTCTATATTTCCGGGCACGGTTAACAACATTTCCGTAAAAATGAGGATGTGCTATCCCGTTTGAAATAAGTTTTCTACAGGTACAACCAAACTTCAAAACCAAATCTTTATATCTATGGAAAAATTTATTAAATGTTTTAAGTTATTTATGGTAACGACATCCCTGGTTAAATAATTTTCCAGTAATACATAGATTGCGTTCGTTAAAATCAAAAGCGTCACAACAGACACGAGCATAGCGAACGAGTTGTGAAATATAAACACCGTAAGATGGTGGCAAACGGAACATCACCATCTAAAATGGGACAAAAACACGAGTGGTTGTTTATTAATTTAAATTAATTAGTTTTCTCGTTAAATTGATTTACATTGTCATATCGGGGCATTTTATAGCTGACTATGCGATATGAGCTTTGCTCTTTGCCGAAGGCCGTACAGTGACCTATAGTTGTTAATTTCTGTGTTAGTGTGGTCTCTTGTGGACAGTTGTCTCATTGTCAATCATACCACATCTTCTTTTTTATAGTTCAAGAAGTGTAAGCTTGGCATGACTTTTGAAATAACAATAAAATGCTCAATATACTAGCATTAGTTTGTAAACATTGCCACTCGCCCTGTTTGTATAGAACGACTTAAAATTGAGAATTGAAATTGGGTAATGTGTCAAAGGGAGTAGTTTAGTTCTTAAATGAAAGCTTGCGGACTTGAATTCACTTGAGAATCCTTGTTGAAAGATTCTTTTGAATAATAGAATATAATGTACCATAACAATAGGATGGCGAATTTCCCCTGTTGTTAAGTTCAGAAGTACCTGTTTTTGTAGTATATAACGTCTGGGAAACAGTACGCTCTAAAATGCAGTTAAAGGTAAATTAGATTTATCAGCACAAGTCAGGATTAAATATATAGTTTTGAAATGAAATGACTGCCACTTTATTTAAACTTTAAACAAAGTACCAATAAATGCTTGACATTGGAGAATTTAACATAGTGTGGTGCTGAACACCAATATACAGTACTGAACCAGTCCATGTTTTATATGTGCCTTATCATGTATCCGTGACGTAGTACACAGAACACATGATTCCGAACTCTTCACCTTAACCACATGTATTGACATTATTGATTGCATTGATTATTTCTATTATTACTGTATTTTATGTATAATTGCTGTATCACCTGAATAAACCCTGGTGAGTTTCATATATATTGTTCTTATATTATTAATTATACGCTCGGATCACAACAATAGACAAAAGCTGTATTTGGCAAAACATTTAGGAATATTTTGTCGTCAATGCTCTTCAACTTCGTTTTGTATTTGGCACTTTAAACCTATATCTATTCTAGCTTTTACGGATGAGTCTTTTGCAGACGAAACGCGACTCTGGCGCAGATACAAAATTCAATCCTGGTATCTATGTTGAGTTTATTTTATACAATAAGGTTTATGCTATCTTTTAAACGAGTCAACGCTTTCCTTTATCCTTCCTCCTTAATATAAATATACACATAAATCTTTCAAGACTTTAGTTAAGCTTCAAATAATATTTTCCCACATTCATTGAATTTAATTTTCGTTGTCTTATAAAATAATTGATTTTAAATCTGTCTATTGAGACGAAAGAATCGACTTGAACTTAAACTAAGATAAAGTAGAATTTAAAACTATTAATCAACCTCAAGTGTTTACCATTTTTGAGAGTTAAAAAGGTTTACAATTTTGGCGGTCATTGCCTCAAAAAGCAAAGTAAGCACTTTTAGAACAATTGAATGTTACTGATACAGATTAAGGAAAAAGAAATAAAACCAACAACAATAACGTATTTGATAACGTGAAGATATTGAATCTTTTTTTTTTAAATCGTTAAAGCGTTTCCTCAAATGCAATTCCAGCTAGTATCACAGAAAAGATACAAATATCGATACCAATAATAATATTTCTAGTCTTTAGTCTAAGACAAAGACAATATCAAATATCGGCCTAAATATAATCAACATTATCCTGAATTTTCAATGAACATTGTTTTAAAATGTCTTTTATTTTATTATTTGAAAGAGGCGATGATTTTCTTATTAAAATATTTTGAAAAGAGAAAGACTACGCTTATGACTATCATCAATTAATAAATACGGATAGCCTGAACAGAAGATTAGTATATGTTTACAATTTTAGCATTTTAGTTAAATTTAAGACGGTTTCTGTGTGAAACGAAAGTGGCCGCATTCTTGTTCATCCTTAATATTGAAATTCAAGTTGTATTTTATGATAAAACATAACATATATGTAGGACTCTAAAGTGCGATGGTACTCTAAAGTGCGATGGTAACGCTAAAGTGCGACGGTCTACGCTAAAGTACAATGGCGTCTCACGCTAAAGTACGATGGTTGTTTGTTCGCTAAAGTGTGACGGTATAGCACGCTAAAGTGCTATGGAACAAAAGAGAAAGGTTGAAGGGAACTAATGTTGAAAACAAGTCTTTTTGCAAAATCTAGTCTGCTATGATATAACATATAATGCGATAGGCTTTTAATTTACTGATAGTCGTATGTGACTGTTTCTCAATTAAAAAGACGCATTTTGTATTTGCAACAGGCAAGGGGATGTGTTTACATTAATAGTCTGTGTAAACGACAAGCTACATCTAATACGCCCCTCGTCCTGAACATACATGAACTATTTGCCACTGGACGAAATAAATTTTATTTATTAATCCCCTTTTTCGTAGCGAGTATTAATACATGGTACACACTTTACTGATGTAATCTCATTGCAATTTATACCATAAATCTCACTATAATACATAATATTAATACAATAACCAAATATATATTTGCCGACTGCCCAACGTAATCTAGAGGACACCGGATTTATTACAAATAAATAAACATGATGACATTGAAATATAACAGCATGTGTGATATAACCCTACAGCATAACATACTGAGTTGTAATTAATAATAAATCATCAAAATTTCTCCATCCTTAACGATCCCGCCGGCCAGGAAAAACCAACTATGTCGATAGACAGCGTTGGAAACCTGTGTCCAAACCCTAAATTAGTCGAAAGCTAATTTGCTCGAAAGACCGTTTCCGGAGTCATACTTGGACAGTATACTTAAAGATATGACATATAACAACAACAAAAAGTGATATAAAAAGGGCACATGAAACTTAAAAATAACCCTACGTGCATCAGTTCATTCAGCAAAAAACGTAAAACTCATAAATGAGCGAATGCATTGCACAACCATTATAAAAACCCATGTAATTAAGATCTAGCTATGAAATATTAATGAGAAACGATATATATAGATATCGTTAAGAAACTTGACCGTATCAGTGTTGGGTAGAGAGTGATTACTCCACGGGATTATTTCCCGCTCATTTATTACATGTACGTGTAAACATGTGATAATCACATGATTAATCAGACGGAACGTTAGTACAATAATTTTCCTCTATACTGCGAAACGCGGAAAATTATAAGTACACACTTTACTGATGTAATCTCATTGCAATTTATACCATAAATCTCACTATAATACATAATATTAATACAATAACCAAATATATATTTGCCGACTGCCCAACGTAATCTAGAGATCACAAAGAAAGGGATGAAAAGATCCCAAATTATAAACCAAGTTTTCTAGATACTGATAATCTCATATCTAAGGAATCAGCAATGTAACCATCTTTGCTAATATCTGATTTCCATCTTCCATGACGTTTAATACATCTCTCATTTACTTCTGACCTGGTTGCTGCAGGAGCACCACCAGAACGTAAAGAATGCAAACCTAGGTTCAAGTCAGGAGCTACAGTTTTTAATCTACGTACAATATTCTCTTTTGTGGCTGTATAGCTTAACTTCTTATTCTTATATATCAACTTAGCTAACCCCTTAGACCTAAAAATCGGTCGAAATATAAAATTATCCGAATTAACATCCAAACTAGCGAGTGAAATGTATCGCTTATACATAACAACTGGACATGTCAAAGTGTTGCCACTAGAAATAAGTATCTCGTTACCTTGTCTGTATTGATCGGTCTTGGACCGGGGCAGAAAAATGGAAACATGATCATCATAAATCTTAACATCCCTACATGTAATAGAACTTAATTCGTCATAGCGCAAAAATCCAGCATAGCAAATCAAAATCATAGTCAAATCTCTAACAATAAGCAAGTAATTTTCAAATTCATTAATTTTACAAAGTTCAAGTATTATATCCGGGGTAACAGGGTCCTTCTTTACGACTGGTTTTCCATTTAATCTTTTACATGATTGAGCTAACGAATGAATGTAAGCGTTTTTTGTAGGATCAACGTAACCATAAAGCTCACGTATCCATTTTAAAGCATAAATTATCGAATCTAAAGTACAAGGTGATGACTTCTTGTCAATCAATAATGTTAAAAACCATGAAACATGAATCGGATCTGCTGGTAATTCGTTAAAACCATATCCTTGAGCAAAAGATCTCCAACGATTATAACTAGCAGAGTACTTTTTTGTAGTATTGTCACTTTTAGACTGGATAAGAGAAACAGACATCTTTTCTGCTAATTCGCCAAGTTCACCCGAACATCCTACAGTACTCTGCTCTACAATCTCCACAACATGTTGCCTCAGTCCTAAGCCTGCAAAATCGCAAATATGGATCATTAGAACATAATATGTAAAGCAATCAACCTAAATTTAAGTGGCCATTTCCCGAAAATGCCGTTTTTACCGGCACCCTTCACTATAACTTTGTCATTTGTAAGATAAATAGCGTCTGAAACAAAACTCTTAAAAATTTCTTGTTCACAAAGTAAAGGCCAAAATGCCGCCGATTTCCATTCTGGTATAACCAAAATACCATTAGCCTGCTCATTGCACATTTTGTTTACTGTTTTTGCAATCAAAGAAGGTGGGGGTACCAACCAATTGTTGTCAATTTCAATTTCTGACTTAACAAAACTTGCGTTAGCAAGAGATGATCTGTTATTTCTAATAATGTTATGATCTGGTTCTGTTCTGAAATGTATCTTATACCCGTTTTGTATAACATCAATTATGTGTGTATCACCTGTGATTAATCTCCATTCATCGATAGCATTTTTTCAATCTACCTACTGGACTAACCGGTTTTTTCCACATTAGCAACAAGATCAACAGTTTTCTCATTGGCGTTTCTTATTTTGGAATTATTGCAATAACAATTAGCATCTGCGCTACAAAATAAGCTTGAACTATCTAAGTTTGATAAATATAAAGAATTACTTATCTTTTGTTTTCTATCAGGACAATTATCTGCCCAGTGCCCCCTTTTTCCACAATTGAAACAATTTCCAGTCTTTAAGGAATCATCTTTATCTGCATTCCTGGCATAAGGAACTTGTCTGGGTTTTATGGTTTTCTTGGTTTTCTCTGCTTTAATCTTGCGCTCTGCTCTAGACTGAGCTCTTAACATTTTTCTCTCATCTTCGGAGTCTTCTGCTATTGGGTTGGCAACATACTCATTTACCACTTTCCAACCGAGTTGAGAAGAATCTGCAAGCTTAATTAACTGTTGTCTCTCTTGCACAATGTCAATACCTTCTGAAATCCTGGATTTAGCGTTTTGTACGGTCGTTCTGGTCAAATCATGAACTTCTAAGCTTGACTTCACCTCTTTCAGCTTTGTAAGAACCTTCACACCATACTTGAATTGGTTTTCGTTGCCCTTCCTCTGAAAAGTATAGTTATCGGTCAGAGTTTCCTCCATCTTGGCCATTTGAGTCTGTGAAGTTTCTTGTTGACTTTCTTGTAAGGTGGTCTGCAAATTTGTCAGTTTACTATCCATTATACCATTTATACTGTTCAATAAATCCTGTTGAGATGTTGATATGGCATTGGAAACTTCTCTCGAAATGGCATTTCTTAAAGGGCTGCTCAACATACCGGTGTCCATCTTGACCGTATCAGTGTTGGGTAGAGAGTGATTACTCCACGGGATTATTTCCCGCTCATTTATTACATGTACGTGTAAACATGTGATAATTACATGATTAATCAGACGGAACGTTAGTACAATAATTTTCCTCTATACTGCGAAACGCTGAAAATTATAATTATATTTAACCAAAATGTACACACTGATGTTTTAATGATTTACGCTTGAAAACGTGAACCTTTATTTTACTGATGTTCCATATTTTAATGTAAACGCAAACATAAATTTGCATCTGTTCGCTTCCATTATCTATTTCATATTCCGGTATGCTCATTTTTAGTTTATATAAACGACTGTTAACGTCATAATCCAACTGCGTTTTGTACGTCTATACTTTGGCGGACCATCGCACGTTAGCGTATGAAGGCATCGGACTTTAGCGTAGACCATCGTACTTTAGAGTGACCATCGTACTTTAGCGTCCCCATCGCACTTAAGAGTCCTACATATATAAAGGTTGAGGATGAACACGGATGCGACCACTTTCATTTGTGACAAAAGCCATCTGAAAAGTGACATTTGTCGGCATACTTGGTATACTTTTTCATACTTTAGCTTGAATCAGATCGTTTTTAATGGCTAAATCAGTTAACATCTTTCACATAAGATAATTGAATCAAATGAAATAGAAACTTAAGTGTTAAAAAGTGGACACAATCTTTCGTCAAACGAACCTGAAATTTGAGGCCGAAATCGGTCCTTTCCGGAACTTCTCCTTGATAATCTCATATACAAGAAAGGAGAATCGATAGCACGGTTTCATCAACATGTTTTATTTTATTTTTATACTGATCAGTTCATATTTTTTCTCTGTAGAAGCATAAACAAAAGCTACCTTTTGTAAGAAATAAGTAGTATAAAACGTTAGAATCAGAATATCGTTCTTTTTATTGTTTATATTTTTCATCGCTTTCAGTTTGCCCGAATATATCTTTTTGGCTTCCAACACCAACAAATCAGAGTTCACCTGAGGTTTGATATGGTTTTTGTTATACAATTCTTTTTTTTTTTCTATATTGTGTGAAAAGTGTTGTTTTTCATTTGTGGCAGCATCAGTTGAGAATGATCAAAACATGTCAAAATGTTTAAGCGATGATATATGTTTGTAACGATATTAAGTTTACGGCTCTGGAATATTGTCAGTGATGATATACTAATGTTAGTTTAATTCTTTCTAGAGACGATCAAACAATTGAATTCATGATATATTATTGGCAGATAATTTGTAATGGCGACGATCAAACAATTAAATCCATAATATTATTGTAAAGATAATTCTTACATTATAGATTTCAAATCTTTTTTAATTATTTTTCCGATCGTACACATGTATCTGACATGAATTGTTTTTATTCAGGTGATAAACCGAATACTGAATACACTTCACAAATGATGTTTAATTTCACAGAACTTAGAAAGTATGAAAAAGTTAGTGAGATACAAATCAATCGATGTCAATTTCCGGAATGTTAACCTTTTTTCTTTCAGTCATTTCAACAACAATGGTCAACGGTGGTTGTTATGTAGTTATTTTCAGATAATAAATAATATTCTTTGACTGAATCCATGTATAAAACATGTAATGATTAGCTTGTAGAAAAATCATCACAGCTATTACAATAGTTGCTATGAAAACCCCAACACAACGGACGATAATCGATAATGCTGCCTGTGTTCCTAAAACATGTATCGTATGTATTGCAATGAAATGCCTACAAGGGAAAACAATGTTAAAGTTCTTCAATAAAAAGTACCGTTTATTGTTGTACTAACTTCTTTTGAGTTATAATCATATCATTTTTGGACTCACCACAGTTCCATTGCTTATGTTTAAAACAATAAAAAATTCTCAGATAACATTCACTTTCAGATATTTATCATGTCCAGCCATACATGTAATCGAATATTTACATCACCTTGTTCAAGTCGATTTGCGATTCTATCCATACAAAAAGTGTGTATTACAAGTGGTTTGTTCCTTTTACCTTGACACAGATGAACGATCTACTATGGATAGTTTTGTGAGGCGCTCGTAACATTATCAAAATGTGTATTTTCACCTATAGTGTCTTTCATAATAAGTTTAATGGCGGGTGATAGCTTACCCAATAAGAATACCCAATACAGTCTGGCTATGACTGCAACTGATATCATTCCTTCAGTTTCTTTATTTTGTGTTTGTTTGAAAACCGATTTATGAGATTTAAACATCGGCATTAACACTACTGATGTATCTTGCTTCAGTTAAAGATCAGCGACGAAATTTAACATGAAAATAAAGATAACAAAAATTAAAACATCATTTGCATTCGGATAATGAACTATGTTTGTATTGTGTTTCTTGTTTGCCACACATATTATCACCATACTTCCATGTCAATAGACTAATGACATGTGGCTATATTGCTTTGCATTTTAATTAAATCTCTAGAATAAATGTGACATTTTCTATTTAAGTTTATTTGTCTTACAATCATCTGTCACTGTCTAGAAGATGCATTAACTCTGAGATACGACCACAGCAAGGATTTATCTGAATTAAAAGAGATCAGCAATATTCTTTAATAAGACAACATAAGTTTACTTTAAATAGAAATCTTTACTTGTATTATCTCATGTGTACACACTGGACATGGGTAAATACTGTAATTAAATAAGAAGTTCTCTAGTATTTCATCAGACGACAAATAATATAAACTTAGGTACACAATTAAATGTTAACATAAATCTTGAGACATATGACTTTTTTACCACTCGGGTTCATAATTTAAGAGGTGAATTGGGACTGACAGTATTAAGTTTAATTTTTTTTTTAGTACTTTTTAAAGGAACTAAAGTCATCATACAATTTTAGTTCCCAATACTACTTTACCTTCTTTCCTTTATTTCATTATATAGAACACATGAATCATAGAAGTTTTCATTTGGTACGGTTATATTTTCTTTGTAGATTATTTGACTTTAAACATATATAATCATCCCATGATTAAACACAGTTATAAATACATTATTCAGAAATTAACAAAGAGAGGCGAGATATGTCAAAGGGATGTTCAAACTTCATTTTGCTATATAAATAAGACCGTTAGTTTTCTTGTTTGAATTGTTTTACATTGTCTTATCGGGACCTGTTATAGCTGACTTTGCGGTATGGACTTTGTTCATTGTTGAAGGCCGTACGGTGACCTATAATTGTTAATGTCTGTGTCATTTTTGTCTCTTGTGGACAGTTGTTTCATTGGCAATCATACCATATCTTCTTTTTTTATATCTAAGGTTGATGACAATTTGACAACGCAAACAGAAATAAATTAAAAAGATAAAAAAGACAAAGAACGGTTTACAAAACTAAACATAGAAAACGAAAGACCGGGCAACACAAACCGAACCAATCTTAACTTCTATCATTAGTAAAAAAAAAATATCAAAATAATACCTGAAAACAAAAAACATTTATAGAAACAATTAAAAGATATAAAAGAGACCAACAAACAAATACGGAAGAGCCACTTGACTTTGGACAGGAACTTTAGTTTTTCTCCTATTTACAGTTCAAGTAAACTTCAATCAGTTCATCATATCTGACTAATGGTAGCAGTACTTCATAGAAGGACCGTGATGAATTTTACAACCTGCTTGTCAAAAATATATAAATGTTCTGTGCTAGTGATATTAAGGTATGACACAAACGTATCAAATCAGTAGCTGTGTGTATTTGTTAGTTATAAGAACGTTACTATCATAACGCCATTGCTAATGGAGTAGTACTAACCTGTTATATTTGATAATTGAAATCTGAATACAGTTATATGAAACACCAGGGAAGATTGATTAATATTTAGTTTTTAAGGCAACCTGATATAAAGACTGAGAAACATTATAATTGAGGCAATTATCCAATTCCAAGGAACTTGTAATACTCGAATCTGGATTTATCGTTAGCTTATAAGTCTGAATTGTTAGACAATTGTTATTTAAGGGTCTTTTCCTAGATGACTATGCGGTATGTGTTTTGCTCATTGTGGAAGGTTAATCAGTGACAGATAATTGTTAATAACATTAACGGTACCAATTTTCCTGCACCATATACGCATTTTGACAATACATATCTCTTTAGTGATGCTCATGGCCAAAGAAATTGAAATTCAAATCTCGTGTCCATTGAACGTTTGTCATAGACTAATGACATGGCTATATTTCTTTGCATTTTAATTAAATCTTAAGAATAAATGTGACATTTTCTATCTCAGTTTATTTGTCTTAAACTCATCTGTCACTGTCTAGAAGATGCATTAACTCTGAGATACGACCACAGCAAGGATTTATCTGAATTAAAAGAGACCAGCAATATTCTTAATAAGACAACATAAGTTTATTTTAAATAGAAGTCTTTACTTGTATTATCTCATCTGTACACACTGGACATGGGTAAATACTGTAATTAAATAAGAAGTTCTCTAGTTTCCATAAGACGACAAATACTATGTACGTCAGCCCAAATTGAAATGAATTCAAATCAGAATTTATCTTCAGTTTCCTCGTCTGAATTATTCAATATTTATTTAGGGGCCCTTTATATATAAATTTGCAGTATGGAATTCGCTCATTGTGGAAGGTTTAAAGACGACATATACTTGCTAACGTTCAACGTCATTTTGACTCTGACTGAACCTTCAACGTCTGTGCTGGAGAACGGCAATCATTCTTATTAATATTAAATATGTATGGGACATTGTACCACTGAAAAGCAGAATTGTTCTGTATAAAGAAACAGCTATCGATAACATAAGACTTCAGGGATAAGGCATCAAACAAAGTGAAGCAAAGATTTACTGTCAATTGATTGGAGAATAATACGATGAAAATATCCTTTGTTTTCTAGGCTACAATTGACGTATTATTCTCAAAAGACCAGCAAGTAGCAAATAGATCATTTAAAAGTTGTATATACAAACAATTGTGTCATTTTTGTCTGTCATGTCTAAGCATCGACTCCTTTAGATACTATTCGATTCACATCAACATTATAGAAACCATAGCATGTCTCATATGTTAAGTAAAACGATTAACTTTTTTGGTTTCAAATCTAAACGATTATATTATGTAAAGAGGAAAATTTGTCTTTTTTATGAGAAGCATTGCAAGGAATATTCATCACCTCAAATGGAATGTACATTTCATACACGAGGAATTTTGTGCTTTTAAATAAAGGAAACAGTAGTATACCGCTGTTCAAAACTCGTAAATCTATAGACAAAAAACAAAATCGGGGTAACAAACTAAAACCGAGGGAAACGCATTAAATATAAGAGGAGAACAACAAAACAACATTAAAATGTAACACACACAGCAAAGGACTAAGCATTAGACAAAATACGATGAGAATAACCAATATAACATCAAAACCAAATACATGAATTTGGGATAAAAAAAAAAGTACCGTGACACGTCTTATAGTAATGTGAATTCACACTCAAATATAGGAGAAAGCAAAACGACACAACGGAAACACAACGTAAATATGTAACACTCAAAGAAACGAACTATGATATAACAATGGCCATTTTCCTGACTTGGTACAGGACATTTTAAAAAAAATGGTGGGTTGAACCTGGTTTTGTGGCATGCCAAACCTCGCACTTTAATGGTATTGTTAAATATAACATTAAAATGACAACATAATAATACAGGACTTCAAAACAAATAAATAGGAGAACGTATTAGGCAAAGAAACATATGAATAATAGATAACAAAAGGCATCAGGTTTAAAATTCGTCCACACAAGACTTACCAGTGACGCCCAGATTTAAAAGTTCGAAAGTCAAAAAAAGGGTACAAAGTTGTACAGCTCTGAGGATCAAAAGTTGAAAAAGGTTGTGCCAAATACGGCTAGGGTTTTATGCTTGTGATAAGAACAGCCTTATTATTTAGAACAATTTATGCTATTGCAAACAATAAATTTTATCAAATGATTATAAAAGATTTACATTTCAAAACTGACGTCTTAACTAATTAAAGAAAACAAAACCCGAATACATAATACATTGAACACAACACAGAAAATAGACACACCCGACTTGGTCCAGGCCTCAACGCAAAAAGTCATAAAAATGACGTCACATACGAAGCAGTAAAAAGGCACAAAAATTACGTCACGCAGACATTTGAATTTCTGAAACAGCACAAAAATGACGTCACATTGAAAAACTATATCTCAAAAATAAGATACAAATAGGATTGATTTAAAATTATAATAGAACTAAATACTGGTATTACATTTAAACACAATACACATTGCAATACTAATTAATAGCAATTAACTATATTATATATATGTCCGGTTTGATTTGAAGATAACTTCAATCATAAAATATCGTACAGATTACGTTGAACAAAATCAAAACCAATAAATGAAGGCGGTGATTAATTTTCTTTACCATAACACATGCATATACTAGAAAAGACGTCAACCAATTTGACAAAATCCGGTAAAAACTACGAATATAACAAATATAACATCAAACTAAATACATGAATTTGGGATAGATAAGTACCGTAACACGTCTTATAGTAATGCGAATTCACACTCAGCAAAACAGTCACAATCGGGAATTTGTCACGTTCGGTAATTAAAAGATTAGACAATGTAGTGACAAACCACAATCTACCATGTGGTAACAATGTCCTTATCTAGTTTGGTCAAAGACACATCGTATGGATCAACTAATTCGTGATGGTGTCCATAAAATTTACGGAGTGTCAATTTTAATCTGTCCTCCTCATAACTTTGTTGAAGCAGTTTCTGTGTAAGAAGCACACTTCTGTATATGAAGTCCGTATAGTGTGAACACGCACGAGAATAACCAATTGTGATATGTAAACACCATACGAAGGGGCAGAAGGTATGTTACTGCTGAGAAATGGGAAATTGATAATTGGGAAGTTGAAATCGTCCCGTTTATCATAGATTTTCGTGTGAAGTCGTCAATCTGCGTCAATATTGAGGAAAAGATCAAGATATGAAGCAGTCCTCCTAGTATCAGTAGTATCTTTAATTTCAAATTCGCTGGGATATATGGGATGTAAGTATTGGCTGAAATATGGGTTATTCAATGAAAGAACATCATCAATATATCGGAAAGTAAAATTAAAGAATTTCGCAATGTGCTTTTTTTCTTTTTGTCTTTTAGAAGGTTCTGAATGAATTCTGCTTCATACGAGTACAACAACAAATCGGCCAGTAGGGGTGCACAATTAGTACCCATACCGACTGTCTGTTGAAATATACATCCTCCAAATTCAACAAATATATTGTCGATCAAAAAGTCCAGCATTTTGATAATATCATCTTCAGTATATTTTCTGGAAGATTCAGTGTAATTCTTCACAAAATATGAATAAGTGTAACCCAAAACCAGAAATTTGTATCTACGATTCCCATTTTTATAGAAAAAGCTCTGTTTTATGAGATGGTGAAGTTGATCTTTTAACTGAGCATGGGAAATAGTAGTGTATAGCGTAGAAAAATCAAAAGTCTTTATGTTGCTGAAAAAATTGCAAAGATTGGGATCGAAGATTAAGCAGTAGATCTTTGGATTTTTGAGAATCCACATCTGGTTAACACTACTGGTAGAATATATCTCATCACAATATTTTTGAAGCCCATCTTTAACTGTAGAAAAAATAGTAGTCAGTACTTTAGAAAGAGGTTTCGTCTACATTTCTATAATTACATTATATTCAAAATATCACTAAATTAGCAGTTGGGTTTCTGTTTCAGTAGTAAATTTACAACACTACAAATATTGATTTTCTGTTCCAATAACTAATGTGAACTTATATTTCTTGTGTATATCTAAATCGAAGATCGTCAACGTAATAACTGAATTCAAGAAATCGCAAAGTGTCTGTTTCAGTTCGTTGCACAGGTAGAAACTTGGTTACGAAAACAGATTATCAAACTCTTCCTTTTCTCTGCATATTTGTTTCTGCAATTCTTCGTCAATTTATCCCTTTCTGCACCCATTATATAAAAAAAGTTTATTCAACGTGTGGTTCGTTTGCTCTCGGTTCTTCGTTGGTTAAAATCCGATTATGTTGTCGACTTTTCTTGCTTTTCCCTAAATTTCCTATTGTGACGGCATGAATAAAGGCAACAGTAGTATACCGCTGTTCAAAACTCATAAATCCATGGACAAAAAACAAAATCGGGGTAACAAACTAAAACCGAGGTAAACGCATTAAATATAAGAGGAGAACAACGACACAACACTAAAATGTAACACACATAGAAACGGACCAAGCATCAGACAAAATCCCACGAGAATAACAAATATAACATCAAAACCAAATACATGAATTTGGGATAGACAGGTACCGTGACACGTCTTATCGAAATGTGAAATTACACTCAAAAATAAGAGAAAACAAACGACGCAACGTTAAAATGTAACACACACAGAAACGAACAATAATATAACAATGGCCATATTCCTGACTTGGTACAGGACATTTTTAAAGGAAAAAATGGTGGGTTGAACCTGGTTTTGTGGCATGCCAAACCTCGCACTTTAATGGCTATGTTAAATATAACATTGAAATGACAACATAATATTACAGGACTACAATACAAATAAATAGGAGAACGTATTAGACAAAGAAACACATGATTAATGAATAACAAAAAGCATCAGGTTTAAAATTCAATACGTCACAAACGCGCCTCGTCTACACAAGACTCACCAGTGACGCCCAGATATAAAAGATCGAAAGCGAAAAAAAATACAAAGTTGTACAGCACTGAAGATCAAAAGTTGAAAAAGGCTGTGTCAAATACGGCTATGTTTTAATGCTTGGGATAAGAACATCCTTGTTATTTAGAACAATTAATGCTATTGCAAACAGTAAATTTTATCAAATGAATATAACAGATATACATAATGAAACTAAAGTATTAACTCATTACAGAAAACAAACACGAATACATAATGCACAGACCAACACAGAATAGACACACCCGACTCAGTCCAGGCCTCAACGCAGTGAATCGTGAAAATGACGTCTATGTCTGATGATCACATCTTTTTGCAGCTCATTCGAAAAGAAGAAATAAGTGTGCTTGCATATTGTTAGAAAATCATTATAGAAACAGATTCCCCCACCAAATCTAGTGGAAACGATATGTATCCACTCTCGACAATTAAAATTCTAACTGTCTCGAGTAGATAAATGTCGTATTACACTCGATGCAGTTGCAGAATCTATATTTATCAAACAGATTACTTGTAATGTATAATTAATTACATCTTTAATATGTTCCAAGATATAATCCATCACGTTTATATGGTTTTTGTTTACCTATTGGCATATTTGTTTATAGTTATTAAGATTGAAATACAATGTTGACTGCTGTTCCCCTATTTTTAACAGTTTTACCTATTGGGTCTGTTTTAATTTGTTCACATATTGTTGTTACTACAATGGAATTTCTGCGACCGTCATAAAAGAGAGAGGTTTAGTGACTATTGTACTCATTTTATAAAACTTACTGTTTGAAAAGGTATGTTTTATTCTAAATTCTAAATAAAATTAAAGGATGTTGTTGTCCCAGGTGGATAATCCTGGATAACCCTGGACGAGTTGGTCGAGACTTTTTAAAATTTTGGTCCTCGATACTTTGGCTTTCAAACTTTTTTCATCTGGGCGTCGCTAGTCAATTTTGTGTGGACGTGGCGCACGTCTGGCGTATTGAATTCTTAACAAAGTATCTTTTATTGGCTATTAATAGTTTGTTTTTTTGTCCTATATTTTCTACAATTTATTTGTATTGTAGTCCTGTCATGTAATGTTGTCATTTTAATGTTATACTTAACATTGCGATTAAAGCGGGAGGTTTGGCATGCATTTAAACCAGGTTCAACCCACCATTTGTATCTTAAAATGTCTTCTACCAAGTCAGGGATATGGTCATTGTTATATTATAGTTCGTTTCTGTTTCGTAGTTCACTTATATTTGATGCGTTTCCCTCAGGTCTAGTTTGTAACTCAGATTTGTTTTGTCTCTATCGATTTATGAACAGCGGTATACTACTGTTCTTTTTATTTACCTAACTTTAAACCCATGTTTAATCACCGAGTTAGGTATGTTTGTTACTGTACGTCTTAATAGAAATAAGTTTTCTGAATTATTTTATTATTCTAAATATTAAATTGCCAATGCTAATACTGCTATTAACATGTCTTCTACATAGATTTATTGAGTTCAAATAAATAAATGATCAAATATTTAAAGTTCTAGAGTTCTTGCAATTGTGTCAACTTAAAATGAACACTTGCATTTCGAACTATGGGAATATGTCAATCAATCAAAAGGTACAAACACTACAGCTCCGTTCTGATGTGGGGAACAAGCAAATACATCAGCAACCAAACAATACAATAAGTAAATACAGTACCGTTCTTACGCGGGGGGAGAGGGAGTAAACACCCTATGAACCAAGCAATACAATAGCTAAATTCAGTACCGTTCTATGTGGGGAACAAGTCAGTACTTCATGGACCAAACGACAATATAACTGACAAAACACCATTCTGTTGTGAACGGAAGTCAATACCTCATGAACCTAACGATAGAATCACTGACAAAAGTACCATTCTGATAATTGGGTCAAGTCAATACCTCATTAACCAAACGATAGAATAGCTGATAAAAACACCATTATGATGTTGACACAAGTCAATATCTCGTGCATCAAACGATACAATAGCTGACAAAAGTACCATTTTGATACGGAGAAACGTCAATACTTCATGAACAAACGATACAATAACTGTAAACAATACCGTTCCGAAAGTGGGTCATGTCAATACCTCATGAACCAAACAATGAAATAGTTGAAAACAGTTCTAAATGAAATAGAGTTCACCCAGTTTTTTGTGTGGGTTGTGATACTCTATCTTTAGTTTTCCATGTTATATTTTATGAACTTCTGTTTCTCTTTTTGTCTTTTTGTGTTTATTTAAGCTATGGCGTTTTCAGTTTATTTCCTTTACTTATGAGCTTGAATGTCCGTATGGTTTATTTCGCCCCTCTTTTTTTAATTAGAGATTTATGTACATAGATAAGAAGAATTGTCTTTGACAAAGATTTGTGTATGGCTGAGAATTAAGTGCGATTCAGTATTATCCATTGTAATATGTTTTCTAGTAAAAGGGTCTATACTTCTTGATGTTATTGCTAGTTACAAGTTCATGGTGTCTTTGTTAAAGTGGCATTTTGTTGGAAATTTATCTGGACAGTGTAATACGTGTAAGATCATTAAGATTACGGTGACAATTCTTTATCTTAAGGGTCAGGAAGTATTAACGTGCCACCTTAAGTGGCCCTTTCGAAATGTGTAATAATCATGTATTTAGATTAATGGTCAACGGAAAGCTTAGATTGATTTATTAGTCTCAAAAGATAACATTTTACAAGAATCCTCTACTGACATTGATAATACGGAATTATTCAAGATCTGCTAATCAATTTGTTGGCTGATTTATGGTGGAAGCATACACATTATCTTCTTTTGATTTAAAGAAGAACGGATCTTTGTAAACATAATATGTTACTCATTTCTAATTTATCTCTGAAACAAAATTACAAGAAGACATATGTATTTGGATGATATAAATCGATGAAAGATAGACGACGATACTCGTCCTTCTTTTCTCATGTTAAAGGTATAAAATATCGTGTAACAACTGAACATTTATTGAATTGGTACTCCTTATAGTTGCCGCTTGTTAAACCTCTGAACATTTTTTGTAAGTTTGAAAAAATGCTATCTGAGAAAACCGTGTTGTATGTTTATCTCCTGAATTATTGCCTACCGATATATATCTGTATGTAGCTGCTTTGGTCATCTAGCCATCTAGCCATTCATCAATGTTATATGTGTATCATAATGTTGTATCATATGTAAGCATCTCATATCTGATTAATGTAGAATCTATAATTAATTTCCTCTTTTCCTTTGTTCTAAAAGGAGTAATTAGTTTCGAAAAACAAGCAAAGTGTTAGTATCGCAAGTTTTTAAGATGTAGTACCACTTTAAGGAGATGCTTTGTATTTACAGATTTGAAATGAAACTTAATTGCGTTAATTTTCCTGTCATCAAGTCTATACCTTATTACTGCGTTTGAGTATCAATCGCTATACTTTCCTGTTATTATTTGGTTTGATCGATGTATATATTGCATATTGTAAGTATTAAATGATCATACAGTCAATACAAAAATCACACTAATTCAGTAATTGATATCATATATGTATAGGGGATAGAAATGTCGGTAATGTAGAAGTCTTAGACAGTTTTCATTTGTTAAGTTTGTGCATTCCTTAGCTTCATACCAATAAAAAGTAAGCTCATATTAACTATTAAGTGCTTCTGTTATGTGATGAAATTTGCAGAGATCACAAAATAACTATTAACTTATTTAAACATTAGATTATTGTAAGTAATGCGCTTTTAATTACACATCTAGCTTTGAATGCGGATTACTTATCATTAACAGCTGTAAATTTGTACGAATTTATACCATGACGAAGAGGGAAGTCTCACATTTGAAATAACTGCGACATTATATTGTATAACAGCATTACAAATGTCAACTGAAAAATGTTTGAAATTTTAATTCAGGCTTTTGAATCTCCAATAACTAAATCATCCCTCCGAAAATCGTTTCGATTGTTTTTTCTCACAACTTCAAATCAGAACTTCTTGATATATGATGCAGAGCTACGTATTGACACGTTGCTTCATAATTCTCCGTTATTAATTTATTTTTTGTTTTCCTGATGCTGTTTTCTCATTAATGCACGTATACTAAATTTCCTCTCTGGCTTTTGCCTCAGCAACTATCTTATTGTTCCTTAACACAGGAAAGTTCTTATTTTGATTCATAAACATTTATGTCTTCGTTTTAGCAACAACTACGTATAATGGAAGATTTAGAATAGATGCCATTTGAAAATCTGCCTAGCAAAACATTAATAGATGTCTAACTTGATGGAAGCAAATATTGTATTTTGTAGTCATGGTACGACCTTCAATAATAAGCAAATCCACACCGTATTGTTATCTATTAAAACATTTGAATAACAATTGAAAGGCACACACGGTTGGTGTATGCCAAACATTAAATAAATAAATGAACAGAAAAGTCAGTACGCAACCGACGTCAATCACTGAATTACAGGCTCCTGATTCGGAACAAGCAACTTTAACATTGGTCGACTAAATTGAGTGTTGATCTGCTTCCTGTGGTATTCTTCAATATTGTTTGATGTTTAGATTTGTTTTCATTCAAAAACTTGCGCAAAACTAGTGAGTGGTAAATAAAGTTATATTGTTCTATCATTTTATCATTTTTTCCTAATTCTTATTATTTGATGTGTTGCATTCTCTTAATTGTTTGTCATTCAGTTCTTTATTCAAAGTTCAGTCCTTAAAGCTTCGACGTTAACGGAATTAATAAGATAATAACAGTGCTTAATGTAGTAGTAGGCAATCATTATGTATTAACAAAACAATTATTTAGAAATTGAAATGAATATATCTATTTGACATCAGTCTAACACTCTCTTCGTCTTCCTATTCTTGCAATAATGTAGATGTTTCATGTTGTTATTGATATACGTAGTTACCAAGAAATTATACTGTCTCAAAGCAATTACGTCTAAACATTAGTTAATGAGTTAAAAGTATTCAAGTTCGACCCTTTGGTAACTTTTGGTATGTATTTAAACGATGTATGTCCTATGACAACATGAAATAATTCTTTTTTGATAGGCATTCGACGATAACGTCAATTGATTAAATCGGACTCACCGAAGACAACTTTCTATGGCAACCGTGGACTGCTAAAATGGAGAACCTAAACAAAACGAACAGTGAAATTAGGTATTACTGAGCAGGTATTTGGTTTATTAAACCATAAAGTTTTATTGTATTGTCTATAACAAAGACAACATGAAATAACAGATAAACGATTAAAAAACGACTTTATTTGTTTGACTGCTAAAACCTCTTTTTTTGACAATTTTACCTAGTATGTATGTTTGGTTGGTTCAAACATCGTTGTAAATTTACTAGAATTTGATGTGAATGTCAATCACGTAAGATGTTTAGCTATCTATAAAACCAGGTTGGTGCGTATGGGCTTTGCTCATTGTTGAAGGCCGTACGGTGACCTATAGTTGTTAATGTCTGTGTCATTTTGGTCTTTTGTGGATAGCTGCCTCATTGGCAATCATACCACATCTTCTTTTTTTATATTAATACACCATTTTCTAAACAAAAACATTTCTGTACCAAGTCAGGAATACGACAGTTGTCCATTTGTTCCATGTTTTTGAGCTGTTGATTTTGCCATTTAATAAGAACTTTATTTTGAATTTTCCTCGGAGTTCAGTATTTTTTTGTGGTTTTACTTTTTTGTATTCTGGTATACATTTATCGCATTGGAGACTAAACTACATATACTTATCTATAAATCTGAGGTCCAAATTCCTAGGAAACTTGCTATGGTCAAAATTTTTATTTCGGCTAATTCCCGAAAAATGTTTTACAATATCAGCCTTTCAACATAACAATATGAATTATAGATGCATTGCGCTTGAAGGCTGAATTATAATGTACTCGTTTCAGCTCTATGCTATAATCTCCACCACTAACATAAAAAGGAAATGCTTTTGGAAACTATTTCAATAAAAAAAAATCGCAATGTAAATCGATATAGCATGTTATGACAAAGTTTTCAGATAATAATCTATAACAATTAAATTGGGATTATATAAAGAACGGACTATTGGACTATCTTGATTTCGATCAGATATTATGCAAATGTCATAGAAATAAAATAAAGCTTCAAGTTGAAACATTCTTATGGTATTATCATCACACCCTAGCTAATTATTCCATTATCTCTTGTAAAATGCTTTGATGGTAATTCAAATGTCTGAATGTTAAGATTGGCATAACATGCACAAACTTAAGAAAAGGATTGGCGGCAAATGAGACAAACGGTATGATAACATTTGATATCTGAATAATCTTAACGATTTGTAATCAGTAGATATTGTTTCATCTCATTGGTATTCGTTGAATTGTAACACAATCTTCTGAGCTGTATTTTCTATTTGTTTACAACGATTATAAAGTATTACGGAAATGAGTATGATGAGTTTTTAAATGCGTACTTTCATTTTATTATCATTCTCCAAATATGTAACCTTGTAATATGTTAGATTTGTAAACCATTAACATGGAAATATTCCAATAAAACTGTATTACTCATTATGATTACTTATTACATATGTTTTAAACAGTTAAACGACATTCGTTTTTCTTTATGTCAATACAGGAATTATCTCCATTATATCAACTGTAAGCAACATCTTTGTGATCTTCTCAGAAAAAGACGAAAAATATGTAATAGTTTTTTTGTTTAAAACAATGTGTTATTCACAAATGAAATGGAATCGGGATAATTTAGAGCTTGATATTTTGTAAAAACATCCGTCGACATCCAGGTAAATTTGGACGTTTTTCACTTATTATCATTAACAAAATTACAGACTGTGCAAAGCGGCTAATGACTTGTTTAGACTTTGAAACGAATACACATCGTACTTATCTACTGGTTAATTAAAGCCAATGTGTGTGTATCTTTGACATTAATTGTTGATTCATGTTTTCCGGGAACCATTTTTACGTACATATCATCGATAAAACGTTGTACTTTTATATGTTCATTAGCATCATACAGTGTATCATACGTATCTTAGATATTTTGTTGGTACGTAAATGTTCTTTGTTGCTCCCACAATATTTTTGATTTACTGGTTAAAAGTACTTTGTGTTTAACTGCTAATGAAAATCGCCACAGGAGTGTAATTATCTATATCTATTTTCAAAGCATTAACTTCTCTTCAGCTGTGTTCATTATTATTATATAAATTATACTGTAAGTAATCATTTATACTGATCTTTATCATTAGAATAACTTACAGTATACATCGATATCGTTAAAACACAAATAACATAACATTGATTACACACTAAGGATAATGACAGCACTCTATTATTAAAAGCAAAACAAATTCAGTCTGATGTTGTTCATAATATTCCTGACAAGTACAGAATTTACTGTCTTTTTGTCATTTACTGTCAGCTCATTATTACAATAAATTGGAAAAAAACTATTATTCACTATTGTAATATACTACAGAAATTATTTTCAATTAAACAGCTAACTTATGTTATTGTATATACCTGTATGTTTATTCTACACAACTTTTTTTCTTTGTACATTTCTATCTTTTTAAACTGTTATTATTATAAATTGCATTCTTCAAACTTTGAATGTAAGTACACATTGTATTGCTAGTCAAAGTTTGTAAACAAAGTCACCATGATGACCCATATATTGACACATGAAATAAGCTACATAATTTTTTGTGCCATTAGAGAATGTTGTGCAATTATTGAATTGTTTAATTGCTCTTTATTAATTGAACTGTTTAAATGTCATTTAAACGAATGCTTAAATAGCGAACTTATCTGTAAAAGGCCTACCACTTTTATAAACATAAACAAGAATATTTCCGACATCCACGTTGTAGACTATACACATATAAACCACGTGATCGATTTCGATCTAGGTCAGAAACAGGTCATTATACCTGTCTATAAAAATAGAATGGAAACTCCCCAACTTTCCGAAAATAATATAAAACAAACTTACCTATCGTATGAAAATTTGGAATAATCTTCACATTTGTGCTATTAACTGCAAAGGACTACAGAAAGCTTAAAAAAGAAAAAGATTAATACAATGGTCAAAACAACAAAAATGTGATCTCATATTAATGCAAGAAACTCACTTTGTAAATAATATGTCAACCCAATTAAAAAATTAAAAATTAAAAACTAGGGACAAATTATATTAAGTAACGGAACAAGCAATTCACGAGGTGTTGCAATTTGGATAAAAAAACACTAAATTTGAAATTAATTGATAGTTTTGAAGATGAAGAAGGTAGATTTCTACTTGTAAATATGGAAGTAAATGACAAAATATTAACTATAATTAATTTATATGCACCTAATAACCCACACAATAGAAATAACTTTTTTTAAAAACATTAACTTATTAGTGGATAAACATAGCATAGGACAAATAATCATGGGAGGTGATTTTAATGACATATTAGCTCAAATAGATTAAAAAAATAAATCTAAACAAACAAAAAATAAAAAAACCAGTCTGTAATCTCAACAAATTAATCAAATCATTAAAAGTTATAGATGTTTGGAGAGAGAAAAACAAACATAAAACGCAGTTCACTTGGTATAGAAAAGATAGATCTTAAGCAACAAGAATTGACTATTTTTTAATAGGACCTGAAGTTTACAAAAACTCCACCTCATGCGATATAAGACCTATACTTCTGCAACATACTGATCATAATTGTGTTTCATTAAAAACAGATATAAATAAGGGTCCTAAAGGCAGGGGATACTGGAAATTGAATAGCAGTATATTACATAATGAGGACTATGTGAAAACAATTTCTAATTTGATAACCAATTATAAAAATAAAAGTATAAATTATCCCGATCTCGACCTACTATGGTATAACTTTAAAACTGAGGTAAGAGATATTTCAATTAATTATTGCAAATCTAATTAAGCTAAGGAAAAAAGAGATAAAATAAACATTTTAGAAAAAGACTTACAAAGACTTAATATCCTAGCTGATACTGAAAACAATAATACAACCAAAACAAGTTTATTGCAAACAATAGAATAAACAGAAGAAAAATTAGGAAAGCTTTACTATGGAAAAATAAATGGGTAACCAAATTAGAGCTAGAGCAAAATGGGTGGAAGAGGGTGCAAGAAATTCAGCTTATTTTCTAGGTCTTGAGAAATCTAGGCAAAGCAAAAATAACAATAACACAACTATATGATGAAAAAGGGAAGATAACTAGGGATCATGAACAAATATTAAACCTTGAAGTAAAGTATTATAAACACGTCCACAAATCCAAACTTACAAGAAACACAAAATTATTTAAATGATATTAAAAAACATAAAAAATTAAGTGAAAGTGAAAGTGAAAGTGATGCTTGCGAAGGAGAAATAACTGAAGAAGAATGCACAGAAGCTATATTTAAAAAGAAACTAAACCGTGCCCCAGGATTAGATGGACTAAATGTTGAATTTTACAGAAAGTTTTGGATAGAATTAAAAACTTTAATAGTATCAACATTTAACTATTGCTATACTATAGGACAATTGTCCAACACACAAAAAATAGGCGTTATATCACTCATTTATAAAAAATGACCCATTGTCGCTTGATAATTATCGACCTATAACACTTTTGAATTATGATGTTAAACTTCTAGCATATGCCTTGTCGCAAAGATTTAAACCACTACTTTATAAACTGGTACATTCAGATCAAAAAGGATACATAAAAAATAGTTACATTGGCTTTAACATTAGACAGATGCAAGATGCTATTGACTATTCAGAAAATCTCAAAATAGATAGAGCTGTCTTATGTTTAGATTTTAGCAAAGCTTTCGACTCTCTTGAGTGGATCTTTATGTTTGAAACACTAAAAAAATTTGGTTTTAAAGAAAGTTTTTTAAAATGAATGTAACTAATGTATTCAGATATTAAGGGATGTATAACTAATAATGGCTTGGTTTCAAATTGCTTTAAAGCATTCCGTGGTATTAAACAAGGCTGTCCGCTATCTTCGTTACTTTTTGTTCTTGCTGTAGAAATAATGGCTATAAAAATAAGAGAAAATAGAAATATTAAAGGATTAGAAATTAAGCTAGAAAGCACTAATACCCTAAAAATATGTCAACTAGCAGACGATACTACTCTGTTCCTGCATTCTAAACAGGACATCACAGTTGCGTTAAATTTAATTGAAACATTTGGTAGCTTTTCTGGCCTTAAACTTATAGAACTAAAATTGAAGGAATATGGCTTGGCAAACTAAAGCACTGCAAAGAAACATATGAAAATATTAATTGGAGTAATACACCTATCAAAAGTTTGGGAATTTATTTTGGACACAATAAATCAAAATGTCAAAATCTTAATATTGAAAAACAAATATTAAAATGTGAAAAAATAATAGCAAACTGGAAGAAAAAAAAACTAAGTATATTAGGGAGAATAGAAGTAACTAAATCTTAAATTCCACCTAACTTCACATATATAGCATCAAATACTGTAATACCAAAAGATTCGCTACACAAATTTAAAACCCTCATATACAATTTTATATGGAATGGTTAAAGAGATAAAATTAAAAGATCAACTCTTACAACAGAGTACAAAAAGGGGGACTTAAAATGATAGACATTGATATCTTTATAAAATCCATACACATAGGCTGGATAACAAAATTATTTAATACTGAAACAGACAATTGGACAGTTATACCAAGATTTTATTTAAATAAATTTGGTAATAACTTGATCATATTTCTAATGAATCTAAAAAATATAAGTGATCTAGATAAAACAATTTTCAAAAGTGTTCCAGAATTTTACCAAGAATTAATTAAAACTTGGATTAGTGTTAAAGGAAGTGGGTCATCATACCCATATGACTTTCTACAAATACGAAAACAATTTATATGGGGAAACAATTTCATCAAACTAAATGGAAAATGTTTATTTTTTGAAGAGTGGATAAAAAGCAATTTGTTTTTCATAAATGATATCATAGATGATAGAGGTCAAATTTCTGAAACATATATACTTTCTAAACTAGAAAATAAACAAGATTGGATAAGGCAGATATCCTGTATTAAAAAAGCAATACCAAATCAATGGCTTATCATAATAAACCAAGATAATTCAATTAAAACTAAAGTCAATATTCATAAAACTAGAAATAGTCTAGAAATCATGCTTAATAAAGAAATTAATTATAAAATGAGTACAAAACAAATTTATAACATTATTATAAATGAAAACAAACCAGACAAACCTGTAGGAGTTATAATGTGGGAAAAATTGTTTGCCAAAAACCTTTACTTCAAACTAGAAAATTGTTTCAACTTCATTTTTAACTACTTACCTGACAATAAACTGAAAATGTTTAGATGGAAATTAATTCATTATATACATCCATGCAATGACTTATTAGTAAAATGGAAAATACTCACAGATAATAAATGTTATCATTGCAGTATAAAAGAAGATTATGAACATTTTTATTTTTCTTGCAATTACAAAAGAGATTTTATATCAAAAATATTGAACCTTCTTAAATTTATAGGTTTCAATGAAAGCATTTTTAATATGGAAAATCTTATAGTAGGATATAAAATAAATGATGAAGCTTACTATGAAATCAACTTCCTTTTGACTGTAATATTTTTTTCTATCTACAATTCATATTACATATCTGACTCAAAGAAAACAAAAATAGATATCTTTAAAATATTCAAGGCAGAAATAAAATATATAGTTGAGGTCAATAATGTAATTAAAAGAAAAAAACAGTAAATTGATTATAAAAACCCTAAACTACATAAATGATCATAAATAATAATAAATATCCCTGAGGTCACATGACCTAAGTATTAAATCACATGACTTGAGCATGTCAGGTGACAAGAATGTACTTTAACATCTAACACATGTTAAAAAAAATAATAATAATATTTTATTCAATATTGTATAATACACACTTTTTTGTCCTCTTCTTTAATTTTTTATTTAATTTTATTTTTGACAACTTTGTGTTGTACACTCTGATGTTGTGTATAATCATGTTTACCTGAGGAGTTTAGACATATGATTATATATGATCTTAGTCTAAAATACCACAGTTTTCAAATAAGTTAAAACTTCGATTATGATTCAAAACATCACGAAAATTATCGTTAACTTACCTTTTAAATTAGACAAATTAAGCATTATGAATTAAATTTATCCAAATCACAAAGTTGATGATGGCAAATACGATGCACCTTTATCTAATATCAAAAACCACTATCGGACGGAAGTGAAATTCTCCGGTTGACATGAAATCATTTAAAATATTGTAATATTTTAATAACATCAATTTACTTTTATTAGATATGCTCCCTGGATACCTAATAACTAATATATCAGGGATACTTAATGCAATGCTGTACACTAAGTAAATTGTTAACAGCAATAGAGTGCAATAAAATATATTATCCACGTTAAAAAAAATAAGATAAAAAAAAACAACACTCTATTATTCCTTCTATGTTTGTTATAATTGTATCAGCCAATATACATTTCTGTCTCCCCATTTGTTAAGTTGTGTAAACTAACGATTAATGCAGATGATCCCAAATGTTTTAACGGCAAAAAGAAGAAACACGACACGGTCATGTAGTCTGATCCTTGCCATTTTTTTTAACTTGCATAATTGATTGTAAGTATTTGATTGTGTTTGATCCCCATGTTGAAATTAGATTTGAGTTTGGTATTTTTGTTTTACCTTCGCACCGAATTGTCCATACAGGATCAGTATATGTTTACTCCGAAGTGTTGATACACCATGTGCCTTGAAAGTAATTAATTTGAGCCTCTATTTTATAGTTTTTAAACGTAAACACATAACATTTTTAGCTATAAGAAATGTGTATAATCACTCGATAGAAAAAGGACACACTCGAAAAAGCTCCGACCGCTCTCGAAAAAACCCGGACATGAAAAACTGAATTTAGTCTCAACAAGTCGTTTTCAATGCAATAACAATAGTTTTAGTAAAGTGTTTGTATATTTAAGGATATATAGATTCCATGTATGCATTTCCGTCGATATTTGCATTGGTATGTGTAAGAAAATTACTTTATTCTGTATTTTGGAATGAAAGCATTTTAAGGCTTAATTTAACTTTTTAAACAAAAAGCAATATCAGAATGCTATTATTTTTTTATCTCAAATACTAACATATCATGTATAACCTTGTATATCAAACTGTAGCTTCTATATCACGTCTTGTTAGAAAAGAAGTCTGTTTGTTTACATTTTTATCATATTCACTCGAAAAAAGTGGTCACACTCGAAAAAGCCCGATCAAATCACTCGAAAAACCACGATCCTAGCCGGACACTATACCTACCGTGTGATTAACAAGTTTTATAATTTTACAATCATACATAAGATGATTATACACTGCTGTTTGCAAATCAAATCTATATCAATGTCCTTATAATATTACAAAGTGACAAAACTGAAGAAGCAAAAATGCAGACGTAGGCAAAGGAGTTTGCAATGTTGGTCTGTTATAATTCAATATTACAGATGACTACACATTAACTAGGTGAGTTGTATAAATAAAACTATGATTAAAGATTTGGAATTTCCAGTTATATCTGTGTTTTAATATCCATAAAATGATTGAGCGTTCATTTTTCTTAATGAGAACTATTAACATGTAACAATCACACTTCAAAAGCTGGGTTTAGCGTCGATAAATTCTAAAACGTGTTGTTATATCCTTGTTTTCATGTACCATTATTATGATCGAAATCACAAATATTAAAGACACTCGCGTGACTTTTGTCAGGCATAGATTGGTAGACATCTATGTAGAATTTATAATTAATATGAAATCATATTTATATCACATCAAGTTAAAGGAAGAACTACACTGTTTCTATACTGTTAGGAGGCCTGTATATAGCATGTGTCTATCATTAAACCACTTAAGTATTTATTTATATTTCTCAACAGCAGCACCGCATGTCATTTAAAACTTTTGAAACAAATTGATTTATGTGATCAACGTATCAAATAAACTATACGTTATTATTCTCTAATCTCTGATCGTCTGATGAGTTCTTCAAAACTGTAATTATTATCAAGATTTCTACTAGCTTTATTTGTTGCTTGAGATAAACTCAAAATTAAAAATATTATTATCGTTATTTTGAACTTCTACATACTGCCGATTTAATCGTTATCAACTGATAGAGTAGAATAAGCTTCCTTATCATTTAAGATAAAACCATACCTTAAGTATCTCGTTCTGCATAGAAAAATGTGTTTAACTATAACACTGCTGTATTCGTATAGTACAATTCATTAACAATATCATAGAGAAAATAAATTAAATCTTAGACACAACGTCAGTATGAGATAGTTACAGAAAACCTGCAGCCATATTGCGACTTCTTTTCTCTAAACTATACCTCTGCAATATTAAAACGAACCAATGGTTATGCAAGACAATGTATCATTAGTGCATGTTTTGTTAAAGAAACAAGGTAGGTAAACACTTTTTTATTTTGTATTTTGTTGGATAAGTGGTAACTAATGTTTAATTTTGTTTTTTTCCTGCACATGTTTGACATAACTATTTGATATCACTCCAAGTTAACAGAAACAAGAGACAAAAGACAAGAGAAATAAATGTGACGATGCAATGGCTATCCATAGGCATGTATTTAATTAAGTTCATGTCTGGTTCTTGGTCATCCCATTCGTATGAAGGTACAGAAGCACATTTGACTCATAAAAGATCTACAGTAAGGTCAGTCGCCAGGATGAAAAACTTTGATTGTTTAATTATTAAAATATTTGATGAGGCGATTGTAAATACCTGTCTATAGTTGGTTACTATATACTTAACTCTTGATTCATGATAGTTCTACGGTTTGGTGAATCATTAACGTAAACAACTATCTATAGTTGGTTACTATATACTAAACTCTTGATTCATGTTAGTTCTACGGTTTGGTGAATCATTAACGTAAACAACTATCTATTGTTGGTTACTATATACTTAACTCTTGATTCATGATAGTTCTACGGTTTGGTGAATCATTGAACGTTTTGAACGCCCAAGAGGTTATGTATAGGTTTTCATCAACGTTTCAATATGAATCATGCGTTGAAATATCGCTTAAAAAAGTAATTGCACCACGAAGGATATTAACCCAATATAAACTGCCTAATTTTTACATCGAGACACCTCTGCAGAAAGACCTCGTGTTTTAACTGTGAAAAGTGACATAGTATTAAGAAAATTGTCAATACATGAAATGCATTATTTATGAAATTATGTCTGTAGAAATATTGACGCCTGACACCGATTTTTTCACAGACAATCCATGTCTGTCGTATCTAATTAGGCCATTCCTGTATTTCCTTCTTCCAAATTTGTAAATGAAAAAGAATAATTAAATACAAGACACAATGATAAAATCATAAGTGGGTAATAAATGCGGACAAAAGAAAAACTAGAAATATAGGATAATTCAAACTTTCAAAAAAAGGTCAACTGTTACACAAACGAAAAGTTTCAGTAGTGTCATACTTTACTGGTATGAACTAAGGAAGTATAACAGTCAAGTAAATCAAGCCTATTATGCATAAATTGGAAAAATTGAATGATGAACTGATAAGTGAATGAACTGCACGTCAAGAAGATTTCAAGCGTAAACTGTTTATGCAAATGCAGAATTATAACTTGCTGATGTAAAAATGAATACTGCTATATGCAAATGATGTACATACTATCAGTAAGATGATTGAAATTTGTTTTACAGTTATAACAACAAAGAAAGAAAACCTGATACTCTGGTACAATATTGTCATTTGTGGAATTAATGAGTCCTTAAACTAAATCAAAATCTTTGGGAAGAAACAGATAAATGTTGAAACGTTTTATACATTCATCGAATTGATAAAATTCCTACAATCGTTGAAACAAGTTGCAAAAAAAATTCTTAACTGTGCATGTGAAAATAAGAAACTAATCTTCCATAAGACAGTTGCAGTATAGACTGTTCATGTTAAAGGATTCAGGATGCTGCAAAAGGACAGTAAGAAAGATTTAACATGCTACAACAAGATAAACAAAGACTGTTTACGTGGAAAAGTAAAACCAAGCTGCCACAAGACATTCTAGACTGTTTACATTGACAAGAGAAAAGATGATACCATAATAATTATTGACTGCTTTTAGAAAAAAAAAGATTTAACAAGTTACTAAAAGACATTCTTGACTGTTCACATGAAGAGAAGAAAAGAAGATACCACAAGACAATTTCCATTGTTTATGGAAAAAGGAGTACACAAGCTACAACAAGATAAACTAGACTGTTCACGTGGAAAACAACCACACACTGCTTTACGAAATTTCAGACTGTTTACTTGGAAAGTAGAAAAGAAACTGAAAATCTGGACAGTTCGTGTAAGGACAAAACTTAAGCTTCTGAAAGACAACTACGACTCTCAAAGGTAATGGGGAAAACAAGCTGCGACTAGACAATCTGGACTGTTTTCACGAAAAGGAGAACACTACATTTTGTAGCTGACACAATAATACATAATAGAAATTGTTAACAGGAAAAGGGAAATATGATACAAGACAAAAGTAAAATCACAAACATACTAGACTTTCACAAACAAAAAACGAAAAACAAAAGTATTTTCATTTTTCAATTTTGATTTCTCAAAAACTAAAATCGAAAAATGAAAGTGTTTTCATTTTTCATTTTTGATTTCACAAAAACAAAAAACGAAAAACGAAAGTGTATTTATGTTATCTTTCCAACACAGTTTAATTGTCATTCAAAAAATGACAATGTTGTCATTTGTCATTCATTTAAAGGTTGTTAAAGTATACATGCACAGCGGTTGTCAGATCAATACTACTTTAATCGAAGATAATGTCGACGGATGCAAACTCTTTAGCAATCGGAACAATATGGGTGCGTGAACTTTATTACTTTTAGGTTTAGAAAGGTCGATCCAAGATTATTAGAATTGATGACCAAGATCCATCTGCCAGTATTTTTCGAACTACGAGGACGATAATGTATTTTGCTTGATCAAATTTTCAAAATTTCCGCAATTTCACAATTCAAACTGGGATATTAAATTGGTTTGTCATTAGAAGCCTATAAGGTATTAATTTTGCTTATTTGTGAAGACTATAAGGTGATATTAACTAGAGGTCGTTGATGGGGGGTTATGGAATTGAGAATAGTGGACAGAAAATATAAATAAAAGAGACAATGGACCAAGAAATAAATAAAATAGCTAGAATAATGGTGTTAAAATGTAATGATAAGAGAATAATTGTCAAAAAGTATAAAGAATAGAGAAATATGGCATAAAATATCAAAGAATACAGAAATTAAGAACCCCGAATCAAGACCATCATACTAGTTGCCTTAATGAACGTTAGTTTGTCTCTGGGAGATTGCTATTGGTTATCATACGGTTTTTCTTTATTTCTATGTCTATTAATTAAGAATCGTGTTTTCATTATTTACCAACATTTTACATATCACATTATAAAAAAGACTATTATTTTGCAAACTACCATAGAATTCCGGTAATTGTTCTGCATAGACCACACCACATTGGAGTCCCTGTAAATTTTTTTCAAGTGGACCTCAGTTACCCACCCTACCCCATCATTACTTAAAAGTTAATAAACAAATGTCTACGGGAATACTTCTGTCCGAACAATGTGTAAAGGGGAGCTTGGTAGCTGATGTCTGCTGGAGAAAAAAATCAAGGTTGCTGTTTAGCTTATTTTTTTTCAAAGATAGGTCCAAAGTTGGGGTCGAACACCGAACCCCATCCTTACCGAAAATGTAATAAAAATTGTCCTCACTAGGTGCAAAAGGAAGAAGGGTAGCTGGGGTCTACAGTAGAAAAATCCAGGGTGTTGTTCTGCTTAGTTTTTTTTTCTAAAGTAGGTCTTAAGTTGAGGTCGTATACCCTATAAAAACCCTTACCAGACAAGTAATAAAAAACATTCTGCGTCAATACTTTTATGTGCACTAGGTGGGACGTAAGCTAGAGATCTAGGGCCTACTTGATCAAAATTACAAGTTAATTTATAGCACGGATCAATCTTTTTTAAGCTAATAAATAATTTACTTGCCCACCATACTTTGAATACATGAAAAAATAAACCTTTTGTCCAGTTAAGCGAAATCCACTAGTTCAGAGGTAGAATGTTTTGTAAAAACAGTTTTGTGTGGCAAAAAAAAGTTAAAGCACGAGTGCAACTTTCTTTTCTTTTAATGCAGAATTATTATTACTTTTCATGAATTTGACAGGATGCCGATAATAAGGAAAGCTATTTCACCCAATAGTGCAATTTTGCCATCATTAAAAAAAATCATAATTATTTACGATTCTATAAACACTCGAAGTGTTGACTATTTAAAATGTAAAGCGGGCAGTACGCTGTGTAATGTATCGAAAGCGATTGATCTTGGCTTGATATAACTAATAATAACATAAGATGTATGTTTCATTTTAATTCGTTATTCTGATTGGCTAACTGCACATCTCATGTTACATTACACAACATACAAAATGTATTTCGGTTTTCGCTTTACACCTCAATGAAGTAACCAAAAAAAAGCATTCAATTCTTAAATAAACCAGAAATGAAATTTTAAAATTCATTGAAAAGTGTCTTTGACTGCTTAATTATATTTTAAAAACTGATGATATAGTGGTTATACATTAATAAAAACATTTGAAGTACGTTTGAGTCTTATGCAATATTTGTTTTTATATATTTAAAAACTGACTGCTACCGACTGGTTGCTTGAGCCTGGTCTCACAAACTCCGCATTTTCATTACAGCCGATTACATTGAGTGTGTAGACAAAGATAATATCTTTGGATCGCTTGTTTGTTAGCTGAACTATATATGAAGTAACTAGGTAAGGTATACCACCCTCCTGTAGAAGGAGCCTAGTCCTACAGACAGATTGATTGGTTATCTGTCGAACTAGTCTAATCTTAAAGGAGGGTAGTTTACCTAACCTAATAATACAAGCAAGCTAACCAAGGATATGCTACCTTTGCCTACACACTCAGTGCAATCGGCTGTAACTTTTTTACATTAGAGGTTGCAACACCTTGCCAAATCATTGGGTTCCAATAAACGTTTGGAAAATTTAGTTAATGTGCTTTCCCATAGGGTTTTATGCAGAACAATTACCGGAAATCTATTATGGAAACTAGCAAAAACAATATCAAAATCGAAATCTAAGTGAACAATGAAGTTACTCACATTAAAAAAGGTTGAGACATTGAAGGCCAAATATTTTTTTTTATTCTTGCGTGTCTTACTAAATTATAATCCTTGTACCTTTGATAACGATTTACACCACTGGGTCGATGCCTCTGCTGGTTGACGTTTCGTCCCCGAGGGTATCACCAGCCCAGTAGTCAGCACTTCGGTGTTGACATGAATATCAATTATGTAGTCATTTTTATAAATTTCCTGTTAACAAAACTTTGAATTTTCGAAAAACTAAGGATTTTCTTATCCCAGGCATAGATTACCTTAGCCGTCTTTGGCACAACTTTTTGGAATTTTAGATCCTCAATGCTTATCAACTTAGTACTTGTTTGGCTTTATAAATATTTTGATATGAGCGTCACTGATGAGTCCTCGATGCACTTCCGGACACATTTGTTATACTAGATACCCCAATGATGATGGTGGCTAAGTTTGGTTGAATTTGGCTCAGTAGTTTCAGAGGAGAAGATTTTTGTAAAAGTTACGACGACGGACGACGGACGCCAAGATATGAGAAAAGCACACTTGACACTTCGGGCCAGGTGAGCTAAAAAACGAGAAGCAAGAACGACATCAACAAACGACAACTACTGTTTTTTGTGTGATTTTTTTTATAACTAGACCAAATATTTCATGATTTTTTATTGTCTAGGACTGTATTTTTTATTAATAATTGATAACCAAGTTTAATCAAATCATATGTGTGTGTAGCAAACATATTAACTTTGGCTTGAAAGACGTCTATTTAATTGTTTTCGACTCGCTCTGCTCGGTCGGAAAAATTGACAAGAATAAAATCCTAAGATTGAACGCGTTCGTTCAACAATCTTATCAAAATTAATATATAATATTTCTCATACACATAAGTATTACGAAATCAGAGATATACATTTTGATTAGATTAGTGCGTCTAATTTACAAATGTAGTGTTATATATCTGTAGTAAATTTACTGACTTCTTTAATAAAGGATTTGAATAAGAATTTGTCCATACCACATAAATGCCCCACTCGCACTATCATTTTCCATGTCTAGTGGACCGTGGAATTGAGGGTCAGAACTCTATATTTGGCATTGAAATTAAAAAGATCATATGATATAGTATATGTGTACTGAGTTTCAAAATAAAGATATCTGTACATTAACTTCACTTTCAAGTATAGAGATGTGATTTTTTTTCTGAGACAAGTGCTTGTGACAATCCAAAAGAACTTGCAGTCATTCGATGTTCAGTACTTCAGTACTTTGATTGTTTGAAAACGAGGTAAAAATACCCTGCCACATTCGGTATGTGTTTTTGTTAGACCTTTTTATTCCTTCTGTTTTGTATCGATCTCATACGTTAAGCCCTTTTCCACTGATTTGTATAGTTTGTTCTTATGCTGTGCTGTAACAAAACTGTCCCGGCTGTTTACAAGCATGTTAAACGCCACAATATATTGCATGTGCCTGCTCCAACTCAGGAGCATGTAGTTCAACGGTTTTCGTTTGTTGATGTCTTTTATATGTGTTTTCGTAATTCATGTTGTTTTAAAATAGGCTGTTATTTTTCTCAATTGAACTGTTTCATATTTTTCAATTCATGGACTATTGTAGCCGACAATACCGTATGTTTTTTCTCATTGTTGAAGCGTATATGGTTGCCTATATATAATTGCTTACATCCACTTCATTTGAACTTTGTTGGATAGTTGACTCATTTGCATTAATACCAAATCTCCTTATTAAAAGTTGAGGGGGTGTGTGTTTCTTTGGAAATTTCAATGTTTTTCTCCCAGGTCACCCAGTTTGATAGAATATTTTGACATTTTGCTGTGCTCTTGGATTTGAGTTAAGAGCCAACCAAAGCTCACGGCCTGTTGGTGGGTAGTTGATGACTATATGGTAAGCTCTGGATGTCTTTTTGAGTATTGCATACGGTGAATTGGTGATGTCTTCATGCCATGCATTGTCTCATTACTTTATATAGACAGCTTATCAGTCAACCTGATCTATCAAAGTAGCTCTCCTCGCCTTTTGTATATTCAGACGAAAAACAAGATATAAAGTGACTTAGCTTGGTATATATATGTTTATTTAATATACTCATATAAATATAAAAAGAAGATGTGGTATGATTGTTATTGAGACAACTCTCCACAAGAGACCAACATAACACAGAAATTATCAACTATAGGTCATCGTACGGCCTTCAAAAATGAGCAAAGCCCATACCGCATAGTCAGATATAAAAGCCCCCAAAATGACAATGTAAAACAATTCAAACAAGAAAACTAACGGCCCAATTTATGCACAAAAATTGAACGAAAAACAAAAATGTAACACATAAACAAACGACAACCACTGAATTACAGGCTCCAGACTTAGGACAGGCACATACATTTTGAATGTGGCGGGGTTAAACATGTTAGCGAGATCCCAAATTCAAGTCAAATTGATATTTTAAAACAACATAAAAGTTAAAAAGTGTAAACAAAATATATTTTAATAAATGTTGAAAATATTATTGTGTTTGTGAGTGTGGAACTACTTAAAATTGTAGAAATATTCAAAAGTAGCTCTCGCGTTTTTGTTCTGCGGCTACGTGAGTGTCTTCATGCCAATCAAGTAATCGATCTTCATGACTATGGCTTCAATATTTAATGGTATAAAATATCATATTCTGCTTGTCGTAGACTCAAAAAAGACTTCAATTTGGAATAGATCTACGAAGACTAAAGAACGTTCATGTGTGGTTTAGCAATTGTACATGCCCACGACACCGACGTCCAGATATTGTTCGGAAGATGTTTTTAGAAGTACCGGACAAGTAAAATTAAACTTTTACAGTATATTACAGAACACAAAACTGGCCATCTTTGCTGTAAATACAAATCCCAATCCCACGGCATCAAATAATTTTAAAAAAAAATATGATCTTTAACATTGGAGGTCTAAACTAGCATTGAGCCGTGTCCAGGTCCGAAATAGAAAATAAATAGATGTGGAGGAAATGTACACGGGACAAAATCGCACACAATATATAGAAAAAATACAAATTATTAATAAATAGGGCTTTTATTGCTGTTCTTCATCTTGAAAGGAGCTGGAGGGTCTTCAACGAGGAACTAGACCATTGATCCTCATTATACAAAAGTAAGATAGGTTAGTGCATCGGACTATACAAAAACATAAGTTCCTGGTTCGATCACCGTTCCGGTGAGAAAATGTCCAATCCAAACTAACAATAGCCACACACTTGACTTTGTGTATTATATTATTTTTTCATCCTCCTACATATGTCTTTTGATATTGTTCATACATGTCAATACTAAAAGTCTTACACTATATCTATATATTTTGCTCCGAGACCAGAACATAATAAAATAGATAAATTAAAACTTGCGCTTTGGATTAAGAAAAGGTCTGAAAAATTTTGTATCATTTTTTCCAGTTCTTCTGGAGTCCTTGAGCCCTTCCCTCGCCAACAATATATAGTTTGCTTTATTTGTAAAAGAGGCTAGTTACGCTACAGTATTATCATCTTAGATTAACCGGTCCAAACTTAAAATTAAAGATCACGCACCCTTATTGTTTAGATTGATAAAGACTTTTGCATCCGTCGACATTATCTTCGATTATAGTAGTATTGATCTGACAACCGCTGTGCATGTAAACTTTAACGACCTTTAAATGAATGACAAATGACAACATTGTCATTTTTTGAATGACAATTAAACTGTTGGAAAGATAACATAAATACACTTTCGTTTTTCGTTTTTTGTTTTTGTGAAATCAAAAATGAAAAATGAAAACACTTTCATTTTTCGATTTTAGTTTTTTGAGAAATCGAAAATTGAAAAATGAAAATACTTTTGTTTTTCGTTTTTTGTTTGTGAAATCAAAAACGAAAAACGAAAGCACTTTTGTTAACATTTTGGTTTTTAAGAAATCAAAAACGAAAAATGAAAACACTTTCGTTTTTCGTTTTGGTTTTTAAGAAATCAAAAACGAAAAATGAAAACACTTTCGTTTTTCATTTTGGTTTTTAAGAAATCAAAAACGAAAAATGAAAACACTTTCGTTTTTCATTTTGGTTTTTATGAAATCAAAAACGAAAAATGAAAACACTTTCGTTTTTTGTTTTTTGTTTTTGATATTTCAAAATGAAAAACGAATGGACGCAGATATACACGAACCGAAAGGGCAGTTTAAACTGTTCACGTGGATAAACGAAAACATGTTGCGACAAGACAATCTAGAATGTTTATGTAAAAGACAGTACACAACCTTCCACAGGATCTTCTAAACAGTTTGCAGGGAAAGAAAATGAATACAATCTGTACTGTTCATGTTAACAAGAAGGAACAACAAGTTTCCGTAAGACATTCTAAGTTATTCACGTAAAAGAAGAAACAATATGTTAAAACTCAATTCCTATTGATAATATGACAAGACCACGAAGATAGTTAATTTTAAAAAGGGAGAAAACATAGCAACCATCATACAAATGTAAAATAACATACAAAACTCCTGAGATAATACAAATTAGAAATTCCCTTATAAAATGTCAAAACTAAAAGCTCAAGCACATCAAACGAATGACAAACAACTGTTATATTCTTGACTGGGAACTGGCATTTCCTTATGTTGAAAACCTGTTTCAATAACCCACAAAATCTCTCAATTGTTTTGCCGTTTCATAGAATTCTATTATACTGACAAGCATACATACTAAGTAAAAATGTCATTAGAGGTATATCAGTCGACTTGGTGTTATAATCCCTATGACTATGAACACAAACAAACATATCAACAAAGTTATAGCCAGTTTATGTAGTTACAAAGAGGAAACAGTGTAGTTTTGAATACGTTGTAACTAATACCCAAAGGATTCCTTGGTCGTATACATGTTCGTGTCAAAGCAAATTTTTAGTCGTTTTAAAATTCGGGTCTAAAGACACTGATGCGGTTTTTTGTGTAGACAAAAGTTGCGTCTGGCATACAAGATTTAAATTATGATTTTTTTGATGAGTATATAAATGTATCTGTTGTCTGTAAATGTAAAAAGCTTGGTAAAATGCATTTTGACAACAGAAACAGGGATTGATCTTATTCACTGCTTGAGCAATGAAGTCTAGACAAGGATAATTTTAAATGATATGTTCGACCTGCTTACTGATGAGTACGACTATTTACCTTCAATCTTCAATGTCCTAGTATGAAAATGTAATATTAAGGCTTCAAGGCGTATTGTACTGTACTTTACAATATTAATTTGAAAATGAAGGCTATTGACACTAAGGGTTTTTTTTATTATTATTTTGTATGAAGAAAGCATTTCAATCTTGTATTCCAAACGTAATAATATGAACTATTCAATATTAAATGTAAACGATTAGACATTTTTTGTTATTATCAATATAGTTTATTTATCTACACCTGGTTCAATGTTGGTACTACTTGTATAAACAAGGTATCCTAACGGTGTCAGTTTGAAACAAAGCTTGAACGTGTCAGATGCAAGGAATTACCTTTTTATAACTTTAAGATGAATTTTATAGAATATCTTTTTATTGAAAAAATAAATATTGCATTGTAGTATTAATCATCAACGTTTGAAACGCTCTTTTTATCATTAATATGGTCATAATTATGAATAATCGTTTTCACAAAGATTTAAATATTCTAAAGGACACCCCTGGATTATATAACATTAGCTGTTTTGGCAAAAACATTACTTTAGTTCATCAATCCTTTTATGCTGTGTTTTGTAGACTGTTGTTGAAATTTCATTGGATAGTTTTACATTTCTGATGTTGCTGTGTCCGTGTTTTGTTGATTTAATTAACCATTTATCTGAAATCCCTTATTTTTCATAATTAAAAATATAATTGTTAACCCTTATGGAGAATGTAATACACACGAATTTCAATAGTTATCAAAGGTACTATTCTTATAACTTAATACGCTAAACGCGCGTTTCGTCTACATAAAACTTATTAGTGACGCTGAGATCAAAATAGTGATAAGGCCAAACAATTTCAAATATCAGCATTGACGATCCAAAACTCCAAAAAGTATTGCCGAAATACGGCTTAGGTAATCAATGCCTGGGTTAAGAACATCCCAAGTATTTTGAAAAGAATCATAATTTATATAACAGGAAATGTATTCCATGGAAATAGATCTGGTAGCATGTTTGGTAAATAAACAATAATTGACTATAAAACTCATGTTGTTATTTTGAATAAAAGAATAATTGTTTAATGTAAAAAACGAGAACTATATGACAATCGGTTTGAATTTGATCTCTTTAAGGATGTTCACGTTTTTTTGTAATTTTTGCAAAAGGAAAAACATTGCGAAAAAAACAATTTATTTTAGGAGAAATAAACAAGTAAACACTTTATAATGCCTGTAATCAGAATATATAGGCTGCATAGATTATTATATGTTAATAAACGTGGCGGAATGATAAGAAAGAAACTAAACTAATTATTTCCCTATGGAATAGAGATGATGAATCCAAAACCAAACAAAAAATGAAGAAATGATTCAACTAAAAAATGCATTTCACACGAACGCGGAAATAACAGATTTAATTAAGGTTTTCTAACACATGTTCCAAACCCCAATGGACGACTTAAAGATTTTTTTGTCGTACATACTATTTTTGTTATGAAGAGGAACAGAAAAATAATATTATTAATTGTAGTTGTCATGATCATTTTCAAAGATCAAAAATTATTTTATAAAACTCTTCATGTATCCCAATCGATATGTTCAAAGGTAAATATAACCAGCCTGATTAAAAAAAGACAATAAGGAGCTTTTCAATTTATATATTGAAGTTTCACTTCCCTACACTTCAACAGTTCTTTATTCTCATTTTTCTGATGTTTAATTTATTGATTGACAACATATTTATAAAGAAAGTTTCTCCATTAGTTAAGCGTTTATTTTATTTTCTATTGCAGACCCTTGATACTTTAATTTCCACTTTACGTTTCGCGCGTCTCAAAAAAAAATGTATGCAACGAATACCATTTTGTCAAAAATCAAACATTCATATGAAGATCTTGATAACATTTTACAAAATGCTTTTAACGAAGGATACTGCGTATATTTTGCAATTCATTATACTCCAATATAAGTTCGATAGCAACAGTCTTTTCAACAAAATCAGTTTTAAAGTTTTATATCGATAATTGTATTTTCTTATAGCAACATCACCTTTTATAACTGAATTTGCAGTATAAAACTCATACTCAAATTGATAGGGCCTGTATCTTCTATCACGTGCATTGTGTGATAATTATTTCTTACAAGGAAATAAGGAATATTAAAGTAAACTAGTGTGGACTCGACAGACATGACCAAAAGGATAAAAACTGTCTACTCTTTCGAAGAAAAGTGAAGTCTTACGCATAAATTACATACGACTCTTAAAAATTGCACATTTCGTCAAAGATCTACCCAAACTATTATCTGCTACTTCAAAATCCAAGATGGAGGAAGACACCCTTGCCACCTAAATATTACTTTATAATGACTTAAATTACAGATTTGATACATGGTTTTGTTAATTACTACACTTCTCTAATCTAATTAGATGACATTTTCATTAACTGTATTATTAATGAAGTACAATAGTTCTTACTATACTAGTATACATCTACCGAATAACGCAGTATATAATCCTTTTTTTTACAATAAACTTGATACATCGGCTCTTTATCAAGAATATGTTTATGAGTAAATCCTTCAATAATTCGTTTATATATCTATATAATATAGCATTGTAGTAATCTCTAACAAAAATAATTATTGACACTTACAATAATTTATTTGCAGTAGTTTAAAGAGGCATTAGCTACGACATATATAAAAGATATAAGATATGATTTTTTTTATTGTTCAATGAAAAATGAGAGTGGAATAGTGAAATAATATATATATAATAATACATGTAGTGTATTGACTTGACATTTCAACGATATACGGATGAGGCTTAGAAACAGGGAAATGCGGAGCTCTGCAACCTAGAAAACATCATTTACAAGTGTGGTTTATTATGATATTGTTATTTATTTGATTTGAATATTGGGAAGCATCACCCTTTAAAAAAGTCTCACGTCTGACAAAGAAATATACAACACAATGAAATGTACATTACCTGTTGAAACAAATCCATGGTGAATTCGTTTGAGTATGGACAAAAATATCAACAATAAGCATACAACATATTGATTTATAGGTTTAAAAAATATAAACAAGTTATAGAAGGACATCTGAATTATTGTTTATTTTATAGCTATTCAGTCAACGGACTTATATCGTTTGTAATATAAAAAAGAGACGATGAGGATTGAATGCCAATTAGACAATAATGCCAATGAGTTGGATATATGTTTGCTTGTTTAGAGAATTGGTGAGAAAAACACATTTTCTGTTGAATTCGTTCACTTTTGGTTGGTCTTCAAGCTTGAAAGTTGGTAAAAACAGTTGTGTATTGAAAACAAATGTATGTTACTACCTAAAATTAAGATGTATTTTGGTCAGTTATGTCATTAGTTGTCAGTCGGCCAATTGTAATAACTAACCTTGACTATACATATATGTTCGTGTATTTAATCTAGGGTTATATGCAAAGTCTTCAACCGCTGAACATATTTAGTTTACCCTGCTACGAAATATTTAAATATAAGATGTTGAGTGTTTTTTATCTTTCTTCCTTAAATATTTCGTAACTTTGACAAAGTAGAATCCTGACTGTATTTGTAACTTAACAGACTGTTTTTTTACATTCTTAAAATGCATTGTAGTACAGATAAACACAAAGCTATACTAAATCTGGCATAAACAGGAGTATAGCATAAAATGGTCTATGTAAGGTAAAATGTACACCAATTTTTGGTTTAGAATATTTACAGTATACACATATGATTAAAATGTATTACTCGCTCTAATGATTGCTCATTAAATTTTCATTAGAATAGACAGTTAATAGTTATTGGTAGATGATTTGTGTTTTTGAAAACTCTCACTCCTATGGGGATGTAAAAACAAAAAAAACTCATTATAAATAAATTCCTATTCTGTCAGAGTAACCTTCGTAATAATATGAGATTAAAAATCGATCAAAAATAGAAACTAACAATTTGGTAAACAACAGAACATTAATTTCTGGAAAGTTTACTTCTGAAATAAAGTTAAATAAAACATAATAGACTTTTAGGTATCAACAAATGTATTCAGTTTGAAGAATTGTAGCCAATGAGATCATTAATAATAAAGAAGGTAGCAATCATGGAATAAATGTCTTATACAGTTCAGTTCTAATTCCTTTAGAGAGCATCCGATTCTTAAATTAATGTTCTATATCGTTCAGGTTCAATTCCTTTAGGGCTATTCTATTCGCTATGCTATATTTTGTAAGCTATCATTATGTCTCTGTTCAGTAGTAAACAGATTAGCTTTCATACTAACGAAGACCTTAGATGGAATCTCAAGATGGATGATATATTCATAGAACCTTGACACACAAAACATTGATTGACAGGGTGTGGTATTGGTGCTAAAATTTAAATATTGATGTCATTTTCTTCAACCTATTATTTCTAGCATCCTGCAAAAATATATTGTGAGCTCATTGTCTACCCCATAAGTTCCTAACCAGTACATTGTCAAATGAGTGTGTCAGTTTTGATATCAAGTGCTTTTCTTTTTTTAAAACGTAATTGCATACATAAAAAAAACTAATTATTATAAAGCCAACTCTTTTAAATATTTCGCTATTTTGCAAAACAGCTAATTCGTAACTACAAACAGAGAGAAACCCTAAGAAAACAAACCTTATCAAAACAAAACAAAAATAAACAAGTAACAACAAGCATTACATAATATAATAAAGCCTGTGAAGCCTAATTTGCCGCTTGCTATTTGAAAATTGGATTTGAAATAATTGTAATTGAAGTATATTTCATTTTATCAGTTGTCAGATTTAATTATCTTTTGTTCATTTCATTGCATATTTCCTGTCATATCTAATTTCTATTATGTTTGTCTTATTTTACAGCTGCATTATTATTTGTTTAAACAGATTAATAAAAATGTTTGAAATGAATAAATTAAGTATTGGCAGATGATTTGTCATTTTAAGAACTCTCAATCCAATGGGAATAGTAAAAATCAAACTACATCAAATTGAGAATGGAAATGGGGAATGTGTCAAAGAGACCACTAACCGACCATAGAACAGACAACAGCAGAAGGTCACCAATAAGTCTTCAGTGTTCATGTAGTGTCAGAATACCATTGATATATTTCGCAATACCTAATTCCCAGAACAAAAAAAGATAAATAATCTCTTGAAAGTTGATTTTTTTTAAAAAGTAGTAAACATAATAGCCTTTTAGGTATCAACGAATGTATTTAGTTTGAAAGATTCGTGTAAGGTTATTTTTACATTGCTTTTTAACGGTTCTCTTAAGACTAAATTGTAGCCGATGAGATCAATAATTATAAAGAAGGCAGCAATCATGGAATAAATGTCTTATACTGTTAAGTTTTAATTCCTTTAAAGAGCATCCAAATTCATAGAATTAATGTTTTATACAGTTCATTTCCAATTCTTGTAGGAGCTAATATATTCACTATGGTATATTTTGTAAGCTATCATTATTTCTCCTTCCATAGTAAACAGATTAGTCTTCATTCTCAAAAAAGTTTTTTTAGATGGAATCTCAAGATGGATGACATATCCATAGAAACTTGCCACAAATACAATTGATTGACAGGGTGGTATTGGTGTTAAAATTTGCATATTGATGTCATTTTCGCCAACCTTTTATTTCTAGTATCCCTGCAAAACTTTATAGTGTGAGCCCCATAAAATCCTATCTAGTACATTGTCAAGTGTGTCAATTTTGATATCAAGTGCTCTTCTTTTGAAAACTTTACAAAATATCAATTACATATATCCAACTCTTTTAAATATTTCACTTTATTGAAAGACAGTTAATTGGTAACCAAAGCAGAGAAAAAAACTAAATAAACTGGTCTGTAAAATATCTGCTCCACTGTATAATTCTGATATTAGACCAGAAAGAATAAACACATGCTTAGACAACAGCAGATATTTTATTCACATAAATACAGCCATCGATACAAAACTATACGAAGTTTAATTTTTCATAGAACATCGTCAATATAAGTTATTGAAGATGTGTGGCTCTATATGACTCTAATTTGATCATATTAAGAATATCTTTGCCACGAAAACTGTAGATTACATCATAGTATCAGACTACTGTTTACATATATGTTTTATGTGCATAAAACCTGTTGAAAACATCCCCATTCGATACAAAATGCCCCTTTATCATTTTCTATAAGAAAACAAACCCAACCAATAACAACAACAAATATTAAACAAATAAAAACAAACATTACATAATATAATAAAGGTTGTGTAGCCTAATTTCCTGCATGCTATTTGTAAATTTGATTTGAAATAATCGTAATTGAAGAAATATTTCATTTTGTCAGTTGTCAGATTTAATTATAATTTGTTCATTTCATTGCACATTTCCTGTCATATCTAATTTCTATTACGTTTTTCGTGTTTTACAGCTGCATTATATTTTGCAGAAACAGAATTCGACAGAATCATATAAGAGAGGACGAAAGATACCAGAGTGGCAGTCATACTCATTAATCGAAAACAAACTGACAAAGCCATGGCTAAAAATGAAAAAGACAAACAGACAAACAATAGTACACATGACACACAGTCATTACTTATAACGAACTAACGCGTTCCATTATCTTTCCTTCATAATATAAGTATACATATACATCTTTACGGACGCTATCACGAGTTGGTAGACCGTTATGGAATAACCGTTTCACAAATGATATCGGATATGTTCCTTATGTCGTAACTACAATCCCCTTCCCTTTCATGAATGTGACCTACCGAATTAGACTATTTACCAGATTTTTTATCACAAAAGCAACACGACGGGTGCCACATATGGAGCAGGATCTGCTTACCCTTCCGGAGCACCTGAGATCACGAGGAGTTTTTGGTGGGGTTCGTGTTGCTTATTTTTCAGTTTTCTATGTTTTGTCATGTATACTATTGTTTGTCTGTTTGTCTTAAGCCATGGCGTTGTCAATTTTTTTTCGATTTATGTGTTTGACTGTCCCTTTGGTATCGTTAGTCCCTCTTTTCAAGACTTTGTTTAGCTTCAATTATTTTTTCTCACTAAAATTGAATTTATATAGATTTCGTTGTCCTATAAACATATTCGACTTTAAATCTGTCTATTGAGACGAGAAAAACGACGTGTTGTTACGTTAACTAAGATAAAGTAGAATTTAAAACTATTAATCGACCTCGTGTGTTCACCCTTATGGCAAGTTGAATAAGTTTAAAATTATGGCGGTCAATGTCTTACAGAGCAAAGAAAGCACACTCAGAACAATTCCTTTTTTACTGATTCAGTTTAAGAAAAAAAAGCAATAAAACGAACATTAATAAAGAAATTGATAAGGTGAATATATTGAATCTGTTGTTTTTTTTTTTAATAAAAATCTTAGCTCTTCCTCAAATGTAATTCAAACTAGTATCACGGAAAAGATAGCAATATTGATACCTATAATAATATTTCTGAGTCTTTAGTCTAAGTTGAAGAAAATATTAAATATCGATCTAAATAAATAAACATTTTAACTGAAATGTAAATAAAACTCAACCGATTAAAAATAAAATAGTTTGAAATTACAAAGCATACGTTTGTGACTATCAACAATTAATGAATGCTGATAGCATGAAAAAATGGAGAGTATCTGTTCAGTTCACAAAGCTAAACAAGAAAACGCATGGATTGCATGTCACAAATACCACAGAAATGAACTCTAGTGTCCCGAAAGCTCACGCAACCTTTTGTGTCACTTATATCTCACAACTATTGATATGTCACAATTGATAATCTCATAAACGAGGGAGGAAGGTTGAAAGCATTGCTTTACCAAAAATGCTCTTGTTTTTTTTTTTTTTCTGGGCGTTTTATCTTTTTTTTTTTCAATACAAGCAAACAGTAAAAGCTAGTTTTTGTGTGTAAGCGTTAGTACGTCAATGCCGTTCTTTCTTTTTATAGATATAGGAAGATGTGATGTGAGTGCCAATGAGACATATATAGTTTATATATTATTTTTCATCATTCGTAGTTTGCACGAATATGTCTTTCTGTTTCCATTCCAAGTCATATCTTTCGTCATAACCCTACGATCAGATGATGTTAACACGATTATGTAAATATTTGTTCTTTCTTCATGCACACGGGTATATCGTTCTGCTGTAATTTCAAGTTCACGCACTTTCTATTGTCATTCTATGTTTGTTGGTATGTGGTCTGTTTTTCTATATTATATATCGGTCATAGTAATGACAATGTTCAAATATGCTGAGTTCAATTATTTGAGTTGCACCAGAATTTGTTACACATCCAGAAGTTCAAAGGTTTGATATATATTGTGTAAGGAGGTGTTGTTTGTCATTGGCGAGAGCAACAGATATGTGTAGTGATGATATATGATTGTACGGATATTTCAAGCTTATGATGCTTCAATATTTTCAGTAATGATATATATTATTGTGAGTTTAATCGTTATAAAGACGATCACAAACAATTGAAACCATGATATACTATTAGAGGAAAATTCGTACATGATAGCTTGCATGACTTTTTAAATTAATTGTCAATCGTGCATATGAATCTGACATTTTTTTTTTTTATATTCCAAAAATAAACCGAATATGGATTTCACTTTACAAAAGATGTTTTATTTCACAGAACTTAGAAAATAGGAAAAATTTAGTGAGATACAAATCAATCTTTGTTTATTTCCGGAATGTTAACCTGTTTTCTTGAAATATTCAGTAATTTGAATATCAATGGTCAACGGTCTAAGTTATATTGTTATTCTCAGATATAGTAATATAATCAAAATATGTATTATCACCAATTGTGTCTTTTTTTAATAAGTTTAATGGCGGATGATGCTTGAAGAGCTTACCAAATACAATCACCAATTACAGTCTTGCACCATCTGCCACAGATAATATTCCTTCATTCTTTAATTCAATGTGTTTATTCAAAAACCGATTTATGAGATTAAAACATCGGTATTAACACTACTGTTGTATCTTTGTTTCAGTTCAAGATCTCACAAAAGTTTTACGTAAAAATAAATACTCGTGATTCATGAAAATTACAAAATAACTTATGATAATTTAAGTTGCAAGATTTTGTAGAAGAGCCCTGGATGTTTTTCTTGTACATGGGACAATATCCCTAATGCGTCTCTGATTGAGGAACACAAAAGTTGTGTGTAAACAAAAACTCTCTGTGTAGTGAAATTGGACATGTTTAAATTTTTAACAAGTGACTGAGCTTAACTTGTTGTGTTGATCTGGAAAGTAAGGACCTTAGAATAAATGTGTAAAAACTAAGTTATTTTATGTATTCAAAGTATAAAAATTTTCAGAGAAATCATTGGGTGAAAAAAGGGACTTTTTACCATGAAGAGCCGCATCACGAAAGGATTGTCGGGGTATGCTAATTTAAAGGAAAATGAATCACACTTCGTACCACGAATATTTAACCACATATGTGAAAATGTTTCAGCTTCGAAACAAGCCAGCATACATATACAAGTTTACGATATGGGCTGAGCTACAGAAAAAAACGTTACCATTACCGCCTATGGAGAAACAATTGCGCATATTGCCCTATATGACTTTTCGTGTCGTTGCGTTACTTTGTGATAACGTATATATCACATCAACTTTTTAAAACCTAATGCTGGAAATTAAAATCACAAAAATACTGAACTCCGAGGAAAATTCAAAACGGAAAGTCCCTAATCAAATGGCAAAATCAAAATCACAAACACATCACACGAATGGCTAAGTAACTCAGTGAATTGGAATGTATATAATTTTCTGGTGTCATTCTTGTGAAATTCTTTTATAACATTTAACAAAACCGGCAATTAATTCATTAAAAAAAAATATCAATTAAAAAAAATATCAATTAAAAAAAAAATCATTTTGTATTCGGAAGATGAGGTCTATGTTTGTATTGTGTTTCTTGTTTGCCATAAATATTATCACCATACTTCCATGTCAATTGAACGCTTGTCATAGACTAATTACATGGTTAAATTGCTTTGCATTTTAATTAAATCTTTAAAAATAAATGTGACATTTTCTATTTAAGGTCATTTGTCTTAAATTGATCCGTCACTGTCTAGAAGATGCGTTAACTCTGAGATACGACCACAGCATGGATTTATCTGATTTAAAAGAGATTAGCGATATTCTCGAATAAGACAACATAAGTTTACTTTACAAAAAAAAACTTTACTTGGGTTATCTCAAGTGTTCAAACAGGACATGGATAAATACTGTAATTAAATCTTAAGTTCTCAAGTTTTCATCAGACGACAAATAATATAAACTTCAGCGCAAACGAAATGTTAACAAATGTATGCACCTGTCCTAAGTCAGGAATCTGATGTACAGTAGTTGTCGTTTGTTTATGTAATTTATACGTGTTTCTCGTTTCTCGTTTTTTATATAGATTAGACCGTTGGCTTTCCCGTTTGAATGGTTTTACACTAGTAATTTTTTTTTTTTATTTACTGGAATAATTTGTTTTTCAGTGATGAGTTAGATATATGTATGGGAGAAATTTAAAAGTGTGTGCAGATGTGTTCCGAGCTATTGGTGAGAGCACAAGCTTTGATGCTTTCCAGTTGGCCAAAGAAGCCAGAAGTCAACATCCAAGGACATTCCAGGAAATAGTATTTTTTTTATGATACTATTACACATGAAAAATGTATGCCACTGCTGGTGACATGAATATAAATTATATAGTCATTTTTTATTAATGTTTGCAAACGTATGGTTTAACATTAGTAATTTTGGGGCATTTATAGCTTGTTGTTCGGTGTGAGCCAAGGCTCCGTGTTGAAGGCCATACATTGACCTCTAATGGTTTACTTTTATAAATTGTTATTTGGATGGAGAGTTGTCTCATTGGCACTCACACCACATCTTCCTATATCTATAAACCTTGAGACCAATGATTCTGAACAACTCGGGTTCATAATTTGAGTGGTGAGTTGTGATAAACAGTATAAAGTTTAAAATTTCTTTAGCACTTTTCAAAGGAACGAAAGTATCAACACAATTTTAGTTCGCAATAGGACTTTACCTTCTTGCCTTTCTTTCATTATATATATATATATATATATATATATATATATATATATATATATATATATATATATATATATAGAGAGAGAGAGAGAGAGAGAGAGAGAGAGAGAGAGAAGTTTTCGTTTGGTACGTGTTGTTCAATCGTTTATATTTTCTTTGTAGATTGTTTGACCTTTAAACATACTAGAACACACCCGCAAAATCGCAGGCCTTTAGAGTGTGGTTGAAAATAATATGTAAACCGTTGCAGGATGAATGTTTGTAAAAGGTTTTATTACGGGAAAGGGTACTTGGTGACAGGACAGTTTTTTAACCCCCTTTTTTCTAAAGTCTGTTTTTTTTGTTTTTTTTTTCTGTATACTATGAACAAACATATACAATAAATAAAGTGCATTTGCTATTTACGATCAATTCCAAGTATAATATCCTAGAAGATATGATCATTAAAAGATAGTAAATAGCAAATACACTTCATTTATACATGTAGTACATTTATGATCATAGTATACAGAAAAATGGGAAATCAATTGTAATGTCCGAATTTACTTATGAAAATTATATGGAATTTTAATGAAAGTCCTAAACGGAAGTCTTGTCCATGACAGAAATGTCTGTCCGATGACGGAAACAATAACCGGACGCCTTTATTTTCATTTTTCTTCCATATTAATCCAAACTGAATAGTCATAAGCGGGGATGACAAATGCATCTATGCATGGTACCTATAGGACACAGAGGCATGAGGATTAATTTATTGTGGAAGGCAGAGAAGCGACACACAACATGAGGTCTTCTCATTTAATAGTATAGATATGATCTTAATCATCACATTATTACACACAGCTATGACTGAATTACCCAGATACTGACAATATAACATTGAGTTCTCTTAAGTCGATGACATTTGAAAACAAAAACAGAAATTGATAAAAAGATAAAAGACAAAGAACAGTTTACAAAACTCAACATTGGAAAAAAACGACTAGACAACACGACCCCAACCAATCTCATTTTCTATCATTAGAACAAAATCATCAAAATAATAACTTAAAATAAAAACATTGAATTAAGAGTTAGACGATACAAAGGAGAGGCACCTAAATTTGTACAAAAACACGTTAGGTTTTACTCCAATTTACAGTTCATGTAAACTCCAATCAGTTCGTTAAATATGACTAAAGATAGCTGTACTTTTTCTAGGAGGAGTTTAATGAATTTTGCAACCAGCTTTTCATAGTAATATTACAAAGTTATATGAACGTATGACACTTTAAAAATATCAAATCAGCGGCAGTATCTCTTTGTTAGTTAAATGAACACAACTATCATAACGCCATTGCCTATGCGGTAATTATAACCATTAGCTAATTGAAAAGCCGAATAAAATAACATAAAACAGCAGAGGAGATTAATTATGTAATTTGTATAGTAGACTGATATAAAGATTGAGAAATGTATACTGTACATTTTTACTATCCCACTTTAGTGGCCAGTGGGTCAGATTTGCTTTTAATTATTAACGTTAATTGTCTACATTAGATAACACGTTTTCACGTGTAGAGACCCAGTGTGTAAGTGAATTCCATCCTTCTCATTCGCTAATGATCTTTTTGGGTGAGCATAATTTCAAGTATATATGCTTCCTTTTATCATCAGTTTTTGACTTGATAACTTGTTATTCTATTACATTGCGTGAAACTGAAGATAAGTTGTCAGTTTAATATTATATTTGCTAGTTTTTTTTTCAGCCGTGTAGTTCTTGGTTGCGATATAATGTAACTCTCCTTGTTAATTTTCATATCAATATCAAACGTGATAACATCTCAACAACAGTTGTCATAAGCTTACATAACTATGCCTACGACATAGTCCATCAAAGCAATTACCTCAGTGGTCCATGATGTTGTTATATAAATGTAGGCTAACAAAGATCATGCCAGCGGTAATGCCTGTGTTGTAGTTATGAATGTGTAAGATATTAAATTAGTACACAAATCATATGTTTTTCTACTGAATAATTCCTATTAAGAACGTTCAGTTCAAAGGTTTTGTGAGCAAACTATACAAAGCTATTCCAATTCCTTAAAATCAATAAGAAATATGTGTTCAATTAGTGATATGTATACTTAAATCATGATCTATCGTTCTTTTTTTAAAAGTCTGAATTGTTCAACATTTGTCTTTTGATAGCCTTTCCTAGATGCGGTATAAGTTTCGCTCCTTATGGGAGGTTAAACGGTGACGGTGCTAACGATCAACGTCATTTGATCTCTGGTGGATTGTTAAATTATTGGCATTCATTCTTATTTGAAATAAATATGTGTCGGACATTGCACCACTTATTTTCATAATGCAATATAAAGAAACAGCTATCGATAACATAAGACACCAAACACAATGAAGCAAGGATTTATTGATTGGAGAATAATACGATGAAATACATACTTTGTTTTCTTGGTTACAATTAACTTATTATTTTCAAAAGACCAGAAAGTAGCAAATAAGACAATTTTAAAGTTGTATATGCAAACAATTGTATCATTTTTGTCTGTCATTATCTGAGCAACGACTCCTTAAGGGAATATTTGATTCACATTACAATTATAGAAGCCACCATCATGTCTCAAATGTTAAGTAGAACGATTAACTTATTTGGTTTCACATTTAAACATTTATATTATGTGGAGAGGGTAATTTGTCTTTTTCATTTAAAGAATTGCAAATGAACATACATCACCCAGATCCTTAATACATTTTTATGACTTTAAACACGAGGAATCAGGTGCGTTTAATACATTTCAAATTAGAAAGTTTATTCAAATATTAATATCAGCAACAGTGTGGTCTCTGTTTCGTGTTATGTATATGTAAATAAACTATGGCACACCTAATAACTGAATTTATTACGTCAAAACAGGAGGAAACATTGTTACTAAAACAGATGATCAAACTCTTTCTTACCTTTGCATATTTATTTTCGAACAGATCAGTTGAACATTATCTGTAAGAAACCTTTAATTTGTTCCAAGATATCCCTATGTAAGTAGAAACCATCCAATTATCAATGCGCTAATGTCTTTTGTGTATATGCCTTTTTTGCTTTTATTCATGTGCATATTAGTTTGTTCTATAGCGATACAAATTGTAATACGATGTTGACTGCTGTTCCCCTATTTTTGACGTTTTTACTTAATGTGTCTGTTTGGTTGTTCACACATTGTTGTCAATACAATTGAATTGTATGCAACTGTCATACAAGTGAGAGCTTTAGATACATGTAGCTTTAAAACCAGGTTTCATTTCCATATTCTACGTACGTACCAAGTCAGAAATATGACAGTTGTTATCCATTCATTTGATGTGTTTAAACTTTTGAATTTGCCTTCTGGTTCGGGCCTTTTCGTTCATTATTTACCTAGAATTTATGTGTTTTTTCAGTTTGAGTTCTTACTAGAAAATAACATTTCTGAAATATACAATTATATGAAATATTAAATTTCTTATGTCCAAGGCATGCTATTAAAATGATGCAATCATTTCTTTAATAGTTGGATTTATTGGGTTGAAATATTAAGACGTGATCAAATAAAAAAATCTTTAATTCGTATGTGAAATTAAAATGAATATTGCATTTCGAACGATTATTACTATGTTCGATATGTAATTATTTTATTTTTCACGGCAGGATACGTGTTCTACTGACTTGAGAATTTATACAATTTTAAGCTTATAGAATAGAGATGAGCTGATCTAATGGATTTAAAATTCAATATAAATTCATGACTTAATGCTAAAGGTATAAGCGTCTTAGATTGTTATTGCAAACTGGAATGTCTCGTCGTTGAACACACCATGAATAAAAATAATGTTGGGAATACGTCAATATATCATCAACCAAAAGGAACAAAAACTTAATAAGCAAATACATCAGCAACCAAACAATACAATAAGTAAATACAGTACCGTTCTGATGTGGGAAATCAGTAAATACCTAGTGAACCAAACGATAGAATAACAAAAAAGTACAATTCTGATGTGGACACATGTCAATACTTCATGAACAAAGCAATACAATAACTCAAAACAGTATCGTTCCAAAATTGGGTCATGTCAATGTCGAATGAACCAAACAATAAAATAGTTGAATAGTTGAAAACAGTTCTAAATGAAACAGAGTTCACCCAATGGCCCTTTAGAAATGTGTAATAATCATATATTTAGATTAATGGTCAACGGAAAGCTTAGATTGATTTATTGTCTCAAAAGATATCAGACGAGATCATTTAGATTTTACAAGAACCTTCTACTGACATTGATAATACGGATTTATTCAAGATCTGCTAATCAATTAGTAAGCTGATTTATGGTGGAAGCATACACATTATCTTCTTTAGATTTAAAGAAGAACGGATCTTTGTAAACACAATATGTTACCTATTTCTCATTTATCGCTGAAACAAAATTACAAGAGGACATATTTATCTGGATGAAAGAAAAACAACGATATTTATCCTTCTTTTCTAACGTTAAAGGTATAAAATATCGTGTAACAACTGAACACCTATTGAATTGGTACTCCTTCTAGTTGTCGCTTGTTAAACTTCGGAACATCTTTTGTAAGTTTGCAAAGTGCTATCTGAGAAAACCGTGTTGTATGTTTATCTCCTTGATGATTGCCTACCGACATACATCTGTATGTAGCTGCTTAGGTCATCTCGCCACCAGTCATACATCAATGTTATATGTTTATGATAATGTTTGTATTATATATAAGCATCTCGTATCTGATTAATGTAGAATTTATTATTAATTTCATCTTTTCCATTTGTTCTAAAAGAAGCAATTAATTTCGAAAAAAAGAAAAGTGTTAGTATCGCAAGTTTCCAGATGCAGTAGCACTTTAAGAAGAAGTGTATAGTTACAGATTTAAAATGAAATTTAATTGCTTTAATTTTCCTGTCATCAAGTGGATACCTGTTTTATATTTTGTATTCAAGAATTGAATGCTTCTTTTTGTAACTTCATTGGGGTGTAAAACATTGACCGGAGTACATTTTGTATGAAGCGCGCAAGCGCTTCATTCTAAAAATGTGTGCACGGTCAAAGCTTTTACAACCCTCTGAAGTTACAAAAAGAAGCATTCAATACTTATAATTGCATTTTTTAGCTAGGATCATGAAAACACGAATTTTATTATTTTTTTATTTTAATTCACCTGTGCACTTTATTGTGGGACCTCGTGTTATCATGAATGATAAGTTGTATTCTGTAATGCAATTGCTTAAAGAATAACACTTGATGTGTAGTTAACCAATCGGAATAACGTATTATAATGAAGCCTACATCTAATGTTATTATATAAGTATGAATCACTGATATCGTCCTGTAATTTTCTAATCTGATCGATGTAAATATTGTATATCGTAAGTTTTAAATGATCATACAGTCAATACAAACATCTAACTTATTCAGTCATTGATATCATACATGTATAGAGGTTATACATGAAAGTGATTTAGGAGTTTTTACCAATTTTCCTTTGTTAAGTTTGTGCATTCCGTTAGCTTCATACCAATAAAAAGTTATCTCAACTATTAAGTGCTCGTGTTTTGTGAAGCAATATGCACTGATAAAAAATAACTGTTAACTAATTTAAAAATTAGATTATTATGAATAAAAGAGGGACGAAAGATACCAAATGGGCAGTCAAACTCAGATATCTAAAATAAACTGACAACGCCATGGCTAAAAATTAAAAAAAGACAAACAGACAAACAGACAAACAATAGTACACATGACACAACATAGAAAACTAAAGAATAAACAACACGAACCCCACCAAAACCTAGGGGTGATCTCAGGTTCTCCGGAAGGGTAAGCAGATCCTGCTCCACATGTGCTTACCGTCGTGTTGCTTATGTGATAACAAATCCGATTTCTTCATGTATTGAGTAAATTTCGTAGTGGTTTATGCAATGATTTTAAAATTGAGAATGGAAATGGGTAATGTGCAAAAGAGACAACAACCCGACCATAGAGCAGACAACAGCAGAAGGTCACCAACAGGTCTTCAATGCAACGAGAAGTTCTCGCACCCCAAGGCGTCCTTCAGCATGCCCCTAAACAAATATATACTAGTTCAGTGATAATGAACACCATACTAAACTCAAAAATTGTACACAAGAAACTAAAAGTTAAAATAATACAAGACTAACAAAGGCCAGAGGCTCCTGACTTTTCCTTATTTCCTTATTTTTCCGTTTCCTTGAGTTGATAACAACAAAAATGGCGTTTCATTGCGAAAAAGGGGATGGCTTAGAAAAATGAGTAAAGTTCTGCAATTAGCCTAAAGTAATGTTCAAACGTTTGAAAACGTAATCATTGGTGATAAAGTGTGGAAGAAAGCTCAAACCACTAAATACTTCAGATGAATCGTAATTTACCAGGTCTGAATTTGGAAGGGATCCAGTTGTCATAATATTCTGATACTTCCTTCCTGTTTATAACGAAATAAAATCGTTTAACCATGTGTATTGAAATAGTTTTACATCTATTTTAACAAGCAATGTTCCATTGAAAACACCATAGATTTGCCTTTGCCGATGCGGAAAGGGAAAATGCATGATTGGTAATCTTTTCAAATGTTTACCAACTGACCTTCATATCACAATAATAAGTTATTTTGTGAAAGTCGTTGTGTACAAATGAATGTACATGTCATTATAATACTCATTGCCACCATTTATTAAGCATGTTATTGTTATGACTTATGTACTCCCTGCAAGCTTGATGTTCTCAAATTTAGAAATAAAAGTATGATTTAGTTAGTTTAATACGTTGTTCATATCTTCGAGCAGTGTTCGAACACATTAAGCTTCATTTTGTTTGCTAATTAATACATTAAGGCCGTTTATGTACATGAAGTTAGAAGCCAGTTCGATTCGCGATATTCACTATTCAATTTGGTTAAAGCGGTTGATTCGATAATCAAATATCTTTGTTGAAAATGACAAAATTTGAATATTAAATAATAATGATTGCACGATAGTTATAGTTATAAGGCTAAAAAATATATATAGGGAATCATTAAATGACCTCTTCAAGTTGTCGTAAATTATCGTTGTCTTCAAACGTATACCCTTATGTAAATCGCACAGTTGTCTTTATGAAATATAGATATTTATCAATAAACTGACTGAACATTTAAAAAAAGTCAATACGAAACAACAAAAAGGAAAAATAAATGCTTATGCAGCTTTTTCTAATCATTTTAACGGCATAAAAACGTACATACAAAGATATAAAATCATTTAGTAGCTTAAAGTTTTAATTATTTATTTTGCAGTTGTGTACAAATGAATGTACATGTCATTATATTACTCATTGCCACCATTTATTAAGCATGCAAAGTGTAAAAAATATAATTTATGAAAGGGTAGAGTAAAGGTAGGTAAATATAATATCTAATCGAACATATCGGACTTTATAATCAATCTTCTGCTTATATTTAAGGAGCAATAGTTGTTTATATATGGATTAAATACATCTTTCCAAACAGACAAAATTAAAAAAAACTATCGAACTCCGAGGATAATTCAAATCGGAAATTCCCTCATCAAAAACTACATTGCTTCATACGAATTAAGTACGAATGATTAATAATTTAGATATCTTACGACCAAGAATATTATAATTTTGAATTTAGTTTTTTTAATTAAAGGAACTGTATGTTACTTAGTAAAGAGATTTTTTACGTCCTTTTGAAGCCCGTTTGACGGTGAATACTCAATCCTATTAATGTTTGTGTTATTACCAAGCTTTTGAAGAAAATCAACAGAACAACGAAATATTAAACAAAAGTGAAGAGAAGCTTACATGTATTCACATCATGGGCGGTTTCTTGTCCTTTAACAACACTTTTCTTTCGACTGAATAAGTGTCTCTTATAAAACAATTTCTCGTTAAGCTGCCTGGGTTGAATGCATATACTCTATTTAAAGTACTTCAAAGCAAAATTTCAGCTTATAAATAAACCTTTTTGTTGGAAACCACATTGGCAAAATGTTACAAATATGTTTAGTTAAAGAACATGAGAATAACAAAAAAATAAAATACTTTTAGAAAAATAGTCCAGTCTTAAAAATATGAATAAAAATACTTCTAGTTATTTGTTTCTAATGAGCATGGTTACCTTTGAGCATATCGATTAAGATAAATGGAGAAATTGTTGTATTAAGTTGATCCTGACAATCACAATTATTCATATTTTTTTCTGTTCCGGTATATCACAAAAATAGTAAGTACGACAAAAAATACCTTTAGGTCTCCCTTTGGGGTTTGGAACAGGTGTTAAAATACCTTAATTATATCTGTCATTATTTACGCGTTCGTGTGAATGTTTAAACATTTAAGTTCAATCATTTCTTCTTTTAGCGTCTGGTTTGGATTTATCTAAAGCTAAGTTGACCCTTATCTCAATGTATGTAGGGAAATAATTAGTTTAGTTTCTTTTTAATCATTTTGTCGCGTTTATTAAAAAAAATAAGGTATACAGCCTATATCTTCTACTTTCAGGCATTAAACATTTGTTAGCTTTTACATTTCTAATATATTGCAATAGAATGGGACAGCTCATGTCAATAGGGAAACAACATACAGTTATTTTATAATATACCTATCTATGGCACTATTATAAACAAAAATATTTTTTAGACACTGTTAGTGTACTTTGTTTATAAAAAAAGAACCAACAAAGAACCGGGTTTAGATTGATAAACTATATTGATAATAAAAAAGGCCTAATCGTTAACATCTAATATTGAAACGTTCATATTATTTTGTTTGGAATAAACAATTGAAATGTTCCTTCATACAAAAAAAAGAACCAAAAATAACAGTGTCGCTAGCCTCGGTTTAAAAATTAATATATATTAGGTGATATGAAATTTTGAAAGTACAGTACAATTCGCCTTGAACTTTTCATTTACATTTTCCCACTAAGCAATTGAAGGTAAAGAGTCGTACTCATCAGTCAGCATGTTGAATGTAGCATTTAAAGTTATCTTTGTCTAGACGTCATTGTTTATGTAGTTAATAAGATCAATCCCTGTTTCTGTTGTCAAAATGCATTTCAGAAGGCGTTCTATATTTACAGACAAAATATAAATTTATAAACTCATCAAAGAAGCCATAATGTCAATCTTGTACATCAGACGTCCATTTTGTCTTAAATAACGCAAAAGTGACTGTAGAATTGAAAAGTTTAAAACAACTTAATACTAATATTCATTTTAAACCAGCAAGTTATAGTTCTGCATCTTTACACTTGAAATCTTCTTGACGGTGTAGCTCATTCACTTATCAGTTCATCATTCAATCGTTCCAATGTACGCATAACAGGCGTGTTTTACTTGATTGTGATACTTCCTTAGTTCATACTAGTAAAGTATGACACTACTGAAACTTTTCGTTTTTAATACAGTTGATCTTTTTTAGAAGTCAAAATTAACCTATATTTCTAGTTTACTTTTGTCATCATTATCTACTCACTTATGATTTTATCATTGAGTCTTGTATTTAATTACTCTTTTTCATTGACTAATTTCAAGAAGGAACTACAGGTCTGTGATGAAATATCTGTGTCGGCGTCAATATTCCTACAGACTGAATTTCATAAATAATGCTTTTCAAGTATTTACAATTGTCTTAATACTATGTCACTTTTCGCAGTTAAAACACGAGGTCTTTCTATAGAGGTGTCTCGATGTAAACATTATGCAGCTTATATTGGTTTAATATTCTTCGTGGTAAATATAATACATTGTCTTATATTGTACATAAACATTGGTTTGTTCAATTATTACACATGTATAGTTTAGACTAAAATAGTTGCAAAACGGCTGCAAGTTTTCTGTAACTATATCATACTGATGTTTTGTCTAAGATTTAATTCAAACTTTATATTTTAGTATTAATGAATTTTACGGTACGAATACAGAAGTGTTATAACAGGTAAACGAATTTTATTTTTTCTATACAAGATTAAATCGGCACTATCTAGAAGTTCAAAATAAACATAATACTTTTTGTAATTTTGAGTTTATCTCAAGCATCACAGAAAGCTTGTAGAAATTTTGATAACAATTATAGTTTTGAAGAACTCATCAGACAATCTGACAACGATCATTGTATAAGAGAATAATAAAGTATAGTTTATTTGATACGTTGATTACATATATCAATTTGTTTGAAATGTTTTAAATGAAATGCAGTGATCCTGTTGAGAAATATAGATTAATGCATAAGTGGTTTAATGATATACACATTTTATATACAGGCCGCCTAACAGTATGCAACATTGTAGCTCTTCCTTTAATTTGATGTCATATAAAAGTGATCTCATAACAGTTATAAATTCTACATAGATGTCTACAAAGCTATGCCTGGCCAAAGTCACGAGTGTCTTATATATTTGTGATTTCGATCATGATAATGGTACATGAAAAACAAAATAATTACAGCATATTTTAGAATTTATCGACGCTAAACCCAGCTTTTAAAGTGTGATCGTTACATGTTGATAGCTCTCATTAAGAATAACGAACGCTCAATCATTTTGTGGATATTACAACACAGTTATAACTGGAAATTCCAAATCTTTTATCATACTTTTATTGATACAACTCGCCAAGTTGTCATGACAATATTACGTATAAATATGCAGTCATCTGTAACATTGAATAATAACGGAACAAAATCACAAACTCCTTTGCCTGCGTGTCTGCATTTTTGCTTCTTCAGTTCTGTCACTTTGTAATGCGTTTACATCGATGATCAATTTATGTCATATATGCAATATTATAAGGACATTGATATAGATGTGATTTGCAAACAACATTGTATAATCATCTTATATATGATTGTAAAATAATAAAACGTGTTAATCATGTTAGTACATTTCCCAAACAAGATATCTGGTAAGTAGTTTTGGTGGTCTTTTCATGTTTAGATTGATAAAACAGGGTTATTGCATGAATATTGGGGAATATTGTCCCGAGTAGAATTTTATATTGCACGAGCTTGCGAGTGCAATATATGTTCTACGAGGGACAATATTCCCCAATATTCATGCAATAACCCTTTTATTGTATAGCAATATAATATTTAAAAAAAATTGGTTTAAACTAAGATTTTGTCGTTGATGACGTCATGAATTTTGAAGATTTATTGCACTAGTACAATATTAGAACTTATTGCAAGCTAACTTTTGGTTACTTTCTGTGGGAAATATTATATTGCTATACAATAATAAAATATATACTGCTGTGGGGTGATTTTCACGTCTACTTAATCCAATTGGAAAAACAGAAATAATTTAGTCAGAAGGTTAATTTTAGTGGTGGTTTACATGGTTATTCAATTCATAAATGCAAGTCGGAGTAAACATATACTAATCCTGTATCGACAAAACGTTACGAAGGTAAATCAAAAAAAAACAAATCTAATTTCAACAAGGGGTTAGTCAAAAACAATCAAATACTGTGGATTCATTATTATTCGTTGGATATCAATTTTCGTGGTATTCGTGGGAACAGGTAAACCACGAAATTAAATGTTCAACGAATATCACATTTTCTATAGGCTAGTAAGCAGATTTCTGCAAAACCACGAAATCAAATATCCACGAACATGCCACTTTTCCTTAATCCACGAAAATTGGTACCCACGAAAATAAATGAATCCACAGTACTTACAATCAATTTTGCAAGTTAAAAAGAAAAGGCAGGGGTCTGACTACATGTACCTGTCATTTTTCTTTTTACTAACTTTTCGGGATCAAATGTATTTATCGTTAATTTACACAACTTAACAAATAGGGAGACAGAAATTTATATTGGTTGATATAACCATAACAAACACAGAAATCTTTTACGTGTAAGCAAGGTTATGTGATTTGTATTTTAACGATATTGATGTATACTGTAAATTATTCTAATGATAAAGATCAGGCTAATGCTAACTTACAGTATAATTTATATAATAATAATGAACACAGCTGAAGAGAAGTTAATGCTTTCAAAATAGATATAGATAACTACACTCCTGTGGCGATTTCATTCGCAGTAAAACACAATATAATTTAAACCAGTAAATAAAAAATGTAGTGGGGGAACATTTTAAGTACCAACAAACTATCTTAGATACGTATAATACACTGTATGATGCCAATGAACATATATAAAAGTACAACATTTTATTGACGATATTTATTTAATAGATGGTTCCTTGAAAAATGAATCACCAATTGATATCAACGATAATCACACATTGGCTTAAATTAACAAGCAAAGAACACGATGTGTATTCGTTTCAAAGTCTAAACAAGTAATTAGCCGCTTTGCACAGTCTGTAATTTAATTTAAAGATAATAAGTCAAAACGTCCAAATTTACCAGGATGAAAATAGCTAAGGGATGTTGACAAAATGTCAAGCTCTAAATCATTCCGATTCCATTAAAGTGTGAATAACACCTTGTTGAATAAACACAAACTGTAACAGATTTGTCGTCTTTTTCTCGGAAGAACATTACAATAGGAATATAAGACTTATAAAATCTGGCGGATTTAAACTAACTAGTGTATCAAATTTAACCGTGTTTATATTACGGAACGCAAGTTTTGATAAACAATAGCATTCCGTATTCAACCGATTGTTGTTTTTTTTTTTTGGGGGGGGGGGGGGGGGCAGAATGTTTTAAATTATAAAGAATATCCTACGAATTGTAACCCTTCACAAACCCTTATTTAAAAGCTATCAAAATAATGATGATAACCAAACATTATAGAAGATATATCTATACAAAAAACAGTACGGGAAAATCGGTAACAACCAATACCTGACTCTTAATTCGGTACTTACGGAACGGAAGCGCAAAATTTTGATAAACAATAGCATTTCGTATTTAACCATTCTTGCATTTAACTTGCTATATTCCAAAGATTCCATTTTTACTTCAATATCGATTGCTTATTTCATATCTGATGATAAATAGAAACGTAGAGTGTCAATGTCGGAAAAAAACACAGCAGAAACGATTCAGTATTGCGTCAGTCTATAAATAAACGAATTGGTGTGTATAACAAGCAAACTTTTGACGTTATTGACCAACAATCTGTTATGCCATAAATAAATATTACCTGAAAGGTGACTTTGGATACAGACCTATGTTTATTTATTAGTGTTCTACCAACGGGAAATAAAACCTTGCCAAAGTTTAACATACTATTTTGCTGAACATAAAATATAAATCAGTCGCTACCTCCGGTCAGAATGGAAATATTACATCATATGCAAAGGCACATTAAGAACCTAAGCAACATCCATCAAATATACCATAATTGTCCCATTGCAGTCCAAATGTACCGCTTTCATATATGTTCGATGCCAATAAAAAAGTCCTAGATATTGTAATTACTGTAATTTGTTCTCGCCACTTAACAAAAGCAGGGGGAAAACATTGTACACTCTATAGGAAATGTGACCATATAAAGTTGGTAACGACATACTTTTTTCATCAACATAACAATTCCCTTATAATCTAAATTTTGTTAAAATAGGTAGTAAATGTATAAAAGTATTTTCTCAAGTTAAGCTGTCATTTGGAACTATAATTTGTTGTTGTAAGAGTTAGTATCTATCAATGAAAATATCTGTTTCTTTTGTTTTGCGTATTTATTGTCATTGCAGTGAATTTATTAATTTCTGAACCGATAGACTAATAATAAAGTTAATAATTCAATATTTCTATTTTTGATTATGTATTGACTGACCCATACATAATTTCGATGGTCTTCCTGTTCAGTATGATATGCCTGCATCAAATATCATATGAAATGAAGCCCGTTCTATTAGCGTTTTTTTTTTTTTTTTTTGTGTAGTGATTTTCTGGATTTAATTGCATTATGTACAAGATGAACGTTCAATAACAAAATAGTAAAAGCTAAGAATGTATAATATGCTCATGAAATATATGTATTCTGTATCTCTGCTCTTTGTGTCTGCATGATGTGTATATAAACATTGTGGGTACATTTTTTTAGTGTAGGTACGCTTTTGTAGATACATATGTTTATACTACAATCATTCCAAATGCGGAATAGTATTAATTTCCTGGATATCAAAAAGATTGTCTATTTTTATGAAACGTTACATATACTTAGTATTTTCTTTTTGTAGTTGAATTGTAAAATTTTATGATATTCAGATAATGTTTTTAACAGGGCGCACAGCTTTTTTATCAGTAGTTTTGTGAATGCTAAGCGCTTTTCTTGGTCAACATTTGTCTTTACTAGGAACATTCCAAAACAAACGGCCTTCAACAATGACCAAAGTCAATACTGCATAGTCACCTATAAAAGGCCCCGATATGACAATGTAAAACAATTCAAACGAAAAAACTAACGGCCTTATTCATATAAAAAAATGAACGAAAAACAAATATGTAACACATAAACAAACGACAAACACTGAATTACAGGCTCATGACTTGGACAGACACATACATAAATAATGTGGCGGGGTAAAACATGTAAGCGATCCCAACCCTCCTCCTAACCTGGGACAGTGTTCTAATAACAGTACAACATAAGAACGAACTATAAAAATCAGTTGAAAAATCAGATAGACTAAAATACATGTGAGCGTGGCCGGGTACTTGTACATCCCGACAACAAAAATACAGATCTGAGAATACTCGCTGTTATCCTGCAGCGAGTTCAACTTTCTATTGTAAATATACACATTACAAACTGCAGTTATTCATAGATAAATTAAAAAAAATATATATTGTACCTTTACATTCAATTACAACGGTCCTAAGTTGAGTTCCTTTCATCTGCCTTAGGTACACAAAAGACCAACCGATGCGAATGCTGGGAAAATGTTAAAGTACCATTTTCCCTAGAATGGGAAATCATCATAAGGGCATTTAACGTTTTTCACAATCATCATTTAAAAGTTCATTACCTATATACCGGTTCATACAGACACAGTGTAAATATTTCTTTGATATATAAATACTGACATTTAGTACGAGTTAATTAAATAGAAATATGTTTAGTGATTTTATCTCTACTTGTAAGAGTACTAGTTGTCGTCGTAGCAATACTAAATATAAATATAACACATCAAAAATACAAAATGTCAGGTTGCATTGTCATCTACTTATTATTGTCGATGATTATTTACAAACAGTAACATTATTTTTCTTATAAAAAATAAATTTAAAATTCGATTCAAAAGTTTATTTGTGATTTAAACATTACCATTGACATGTCAAGACTGTTAAGAGAGTTTAATAAGATGATATTTGAAGCATTTATATGCAATGTCTAGACATCATTATCAAATGCATTATTTTTGTTCTAGAATACGGCTCTTGTTTGGAAAATGATTCTCCTCAGTTTTTTGTATGCAATCTATCAAGTAAATGTTAAATGTTTTAAACCGTTTAATTTTGATCGATAACGGGTTGAATTGTTTTACATTGTTATATCGCGGCCTTTTATAGCTGACTATGCGGTATGGGCTTTGCTCATTGTTGAAGGCCGTGCAATGACCTATAGTTGTTAATGTCTGTGTCATTTTGGTCTCTTGCGGACAGTTGTCTCATACCACATCTTCTTTTTTATATTATTTTCCTGCTTTTGTTTTTCTCAAGGCTCGTTTCTCTCTGTCTCTCTTTTTTAAATCCACACTTTAAAACATTAACAGATATAACAAAATATCAAATTTGATTATGATATACAAATAATTACTGGCACTATATATATAGAAAACTCAAAATAGTCAAAGATTAAAAGTGTTGGTTACATGTAATTGTGAGAAAAAATTTTTAAAGTCTAATTAAGATGTAAGATTTTTGTATTTACATATTCCTAGAATCTCCATTGCTTTATTTTCAATTGATAACCATTGCAAAAGTATGATATTAACAGAAATGACATTAAATGCAAACTTTGGTCAACTGTTCTTAGTGTCATGCCTTGTTGTGTTGTTGGTTAAAATAGTTTGTAATCACCAGTAAATTTATCTCTTGTGTGTTCAATTATTCAGATTTATATAAGTAATAAATTAAAATCTTAGTTACGTTTTCATATTTTCTTTCATGTGATATTCGTGCATAAAATAACACAAAATCGTATCCAAACAAGAGCGTGGATTGTCAAAAGAAATAATCAATTTATCAGTTCATTGTTTAATATGAACGTCTTACAGGTAAACTACTATCACCTTAATTTATAAGAACTATATTCATTTAGTTCAATGGTGACATGAAATGTCTTAAGTAAATTCAAATATGTAATCAAAGTGTTAACATGGAATTTCATTAATTAACGTGGAATCTGTTTATGTGTACACAATAACGGACGTTAGCCCCATTCATTCAGTTCAGTGATGACATGGATTGTCCAGCATGGACTCGAATTCATCGTATCTGTGGTTTGGGGGAATTTCATATCTTAGTTAGGTGTACAATGTCTTTCGTGAACTCGAGCTCTATTTTAATGATAACATGGAATGGCTTCTTCATTATTGACATGGAATGGCTTCTCCATTATTGACATGGAATGTCTTTCTGAATTTGATTCAAGTATCAGTTGTTTATTTTGATTGTCTTACGTTGATGGCATTTAATTAAAAGAGTGTTGTAATTGAATATCTTTCGTGATCTCTAAAGGTGTTTAAATGGAACGTATTTTGTGAACTCTATATATGATATCAGTATAAACATGAAACATCATAAGTTTTATGAACCTATTTCTATCAAGTTAGTGTTCCAATTGACTATCATATCAATGTATCATGTCTACATGGATTGTCTTGTGTGGACTTAACATCAATTCAGATTAGTATTAGGCCCACACGGTTACATGTAACTATAAATGCTGAAAGTCGCATCGGTCTTTTTATAATAGTTGCCTCTTTGGAAGTTGGACCTTATTCATATATAAGCTCAATTTTGAGATTGAATGTCTTACTCTAATTCTATAAATTTATTTTCGAAATTTAATTTGTGACATGATCTCAATTCGATCATTAAAGTGTTAACATTTAATTAGTATATCAACTATATTCTATCAGTGCAGTGTTCACATGGAAAGTCGTCTTTTTGGTGAATGTCATTAAATCAATTGAATGTTGCCATTGAATATTACCATTGAATGCCTTACATGAACTCAATTAGATCATGTTCACATAGGACATATATCGTTTAAATAAAATATCAACAGTTATCCAATTGTCGACCTTGAATACGCTGAACTCATTAACTAACGTTAAGACGTACATACTTTGAGACAGTATATAACGACCTATATCAGTATCAGCATGATACTTCTATATAATTGCAATAATTAGAAGATGTAAAAAAGAGTGTAAGATTGATATCAGATAGATATAAACAATTCAAATCAGAAATAATTGTTTTGTTAAAACATAATGATTGCCAACTCCTACATTAAGCACTGTTAATTTCTAATAAATTTTGTTAACGTTGAAACTTTAACACTGTTTAAGGACTGAACTTTGATTAACGAATTAGATATTTGTCAGTCTTTCAAATTAACGAATGATTTCTGTTTAAACACAATGCAATTAGCTCGCCAAGATTTATCAAATATGTCAAACAATTGAAAGAATAAAACATAGCAAGGGATAATAGTAGGGAACAGTCACGATTGAATGATAGAACAAGATAACTTTTAACATGTTCTTGGATTAATTTGCACTTCTCATAAGTGCAAATTGGAACCACACTTTTTTTTGTCGTAGAATCATCAAATTTGGCAATAATGTACCTCTGGGGATAAATAACACAATATAAAAATAAATCTGATATGGCTCGCCCGGTTCGGCAACTGGAGCGAAAACAGTGACAAAATCCTGTAGGATATTTTTTTCTCCCGTAGGATTTTTAAAAATCCTACAGGATTTTGAGAAATCCTATAGGATAAAGTCATAATCCCGTAGGATATTTTAAATATCCTATGGGATATATAAATCCTATCGGATTTATTTATCCTATAGGAAAATTTATCTCCTATGGGATTAAATTAATATCCTATGGGATTTAAAATCCTGTAGGATTTTCAAAAAAAGTGTTAAATCCGATAGGATTTTTTTTATCCTATAGGATTATCATGAAAGACTTTTTGACAGAAACTAATGTCCCTTAGGATATTTTTTTCTCCTAAGGGATTTATTTTGTCCTGTGGGATGTTTTTTCTCCCATGGGATATTTTTTTCTCCTACCGGATTTTTTTCTCTCCCTTAGGATAAATTTTGTCCTGTAACATATTTTGTTTTCCCTTAGGATTAACTTTGTCCTATAGGATTATTTTTTCTCCCATAGGATTAAATTTTGATACGTTTTGTCATCTAAGATGGATTCGTCAGTTTTGTTGGTATCTTACAAACGTTAACAATTGTTGCTACATAGATATTGATCACTACGTAGCTACTACGATATTGAACTCAACCTTTGTATTTAGCCTAGCTGCTACATAGATATTGATACCAGGGATCAGTTCAATATCGTAGCATCTACGTAGCGACTATGTAGCTGCTATCAAAATCTAAGTAATAACTAGTCTATAGCTACACGTTCAATAGTCAATATCTACGTAGCACTACGTAGCTGCTACGATATTGAACGCGTCCCAGGGTTGGGTTCAATATCGTAGCAGCTACGTAGCGGCTACGTAGCTGCTATCAATATTTATGTAACAACTAGTCTATAGCTACACATTCAATAGTCAAAATCTACGTAGCACTTCGTAGCTGCTACGATATTGAACTCGACCCATCTACGTAACCGCTACGATATTGAACACGACCTTGGGTTGTAATCAATATCTTATCGGCTATATAGGGCTATGTAGATTTATGACTTTTTAACGGGTGGCTAGCCTAGCTGCTACATAGATATTAATAGCAGCTAAGCTAGCTTCTCGTTCAATAGTCATAAATTTACGTCGCACTACGTAGCTGCTACGATATTGAACGCAACCCTGAAAAGGGTCGTTATAGTTTCAATAATTATCGAAACGGATACATGGAAATATTACTTTATAGGATTGTGCAAATCTTGCCTTCGTATATGGTTTTCATGATATTAATTATTAATGAGTCTGTTTAATAAATGTTGTTTGTTTTACGTCCTGTGGCAAATATTACATGTATGTTCATAACGAGAACACAATAGGTAGGCTTTTCATAGCAAATATAAAAGGTCGACTGAGAGAATGGACATGGAACTTGGAATGGTAATGCAAAATGAGGATATATTGAATAAAAAACAGAGCTGCCTCAATTAATTGTGCAAGAGTACCAAATGTGCAGAAGTCTTCCGTGCATGAAATCTATGCTTAAATCGACCATCGTTTTTCAAGTACAGTTTTTAATAATATCAATTGGTTAAATGCATTTTGATGGCTTAAATAAAAGGGAGAGTTCTTTTAGATTGGATTATTTATAGCACTTTAGTTTTTTTTTGTATGATACTATATTTCAGATTTCTCTTGGTTATGTTTTTGCACTTAGTGCGGGAAATCGTGGGTTCAAATCCCGGCCTGGTCAATCCAAATACGTCAACATTTAAAATTGCTGTTCCTGCGCTAAGCAAGTGGAATTAATAATTTAATTACACCTCTCCTCCATTACATGATATATCTGTAAAAAAAGACTGGTATGCTCGAGTGGCTAAATGATGTCCAAATGCGGAGTGTTACCTTGTGAACTAGCACGTTAAAAATCTTTCTCGACACTATCAGTCTAGAACAGGGTTCATATTCAGTATAACATTTGGAACTTGAATTTGTCTCTGGACAGGTCTGGATATAAGGCATATTCAACGTTCATTATATATCTACTAAATCGTTAATAAATAGAGAAGTATTTTCCTTGTACTGATTTTTATTTCATGTACTTGGTTTGATTTCCACGAATTGATATTATAAAAATGGTATGGTTAAACTTTTCACAAAATATGTATGTGCCTTTTGTGATATTTTTAATGGCAGGTAATATGAAATTAGCTCCTTACTTTATTTATACATGGAACGTTTTTGTTTGGCTTGATAAGGTGTATAGGGATCTCTCTATAATAAAAAAAACCAAAAGACTGTAAAAAAAACTTTCAATATCTTGATTGTCTGTGTTGTTGGGTTGTTGTCTCATCAATATTTACTCTTAATCCCTTTTTTCGAACCCAAAGGGTAGACTTGAGCACAGAAATATTGTCCACTCTTGACTTCATCAGCTCGACTTTTGACTTAACCTTGCTGGAAAAGTAAAGCCCCCCCCCCCCTATTCCTACCAACGTGAAAATTAGTTAACAGACTAAGATGGCCACTACGATGCTTTATGCTGTTGTTTTTTAATCGCTGCCTATTGCAGCTATCATTCCCGGTTTTGGACAGAATAAAAAGTAGATCTGGTTCGATTGTGAATGAGACAACTTCAAACTATTGCTTTCCACCAAGGTCCACATGAAGCTGATGAACGCAAATTTATATATAAAAAAAGAAGATGTGGTATGATTGCCAAAGAGACGAATGACATAGAAATTAACAACTATACATGTAGTTCACCTTACGGCTTCCCACAATGAGCAAAGCTTTTGTATCTAATTTTATTTTATATGATTAATGTATTGCCTTGTGTCGTTTCTTTTGTTTACTAGTATATTGAATGTCTCTGGTGTATGAATCTTACTTCATGAAATTTAAAAAATTATACCCTTTTTCAATAATAGGCTACCGCAATAAAGATATAAGCTTAATAAAATAATTATTTCAGATTTTCACTCGTTCAGGAAATGTCATACGGGACAAGAATGAGTTTTAATGGCGAAAAATATTTTTTTAAACAAATGTGCTTGTGTAAGCTGTTTTGTGATGTTCTATTCTATCAGGAGTTTCAGAAAAGGGGGAATAAAAACAATTATGCCAAAAAACAGTTTAACTTGCGAAGCTTTCTTTGGTATTCAATGTTACAAAAATAGTTATTCTTTTGTAGATCTAGAACTTTGAACACAATTAATAAAATGTCTATTGAAATTGGTAGATGGCAAAATAGTTAAAGAGAACATTTTATTTATTATATATACTTTATGTAGAATTAGGTGAAATTGAGGACGAGTCTCATTATAAAGTTGAAACAAAACGAAAAGTGTATTTAACGTTTTTTGTAAATAGCTTCTCAAATATTGAATTGATTTTATCAAAACAAAAAGTATAAGATCAAAAATTAAATTTTCTATCAAGATTCTTTATTTCTTATAAAACTAAGTTTAATGGTACAAGGAACGATATTTTTACATATAATAACATACAGATTTTGCGCATGACAAGTTTGCACAAAACGAGCAACAAGAATGAGAGATTGGGGATCAACCTGGAGAACATACGTCTATATTGATATTTCTAATTAATTTACACAAATTTTTCAATACACGAATATTTTTTGAAATAAATAAAGTGCCGAATGCATATCTATACCACATCTTCCTATATCTCACACTCACACCACATCTTCCTATATCTATAACTTGCCTTGGGTATACTTTTTATGTCCCTATTCGTACAGGAAGTCCTATGTTGTTATTTAGACGTAACGATCCACAATATCTGACACACATTTGCAAAACAGGTCATTTGTAATATAAGCTGGAAAAATTTCATAGTTTTAGAATAAAGCGGTGCATCGCAATTGCGTTAAAAATTAATATTTAATTTCCTACCAAAAGATATTGTTTTTTGTTTTCAATTCTTTCTCAAATTTAGATATAGAGTTGACACTGCAATGTTTTGTATCAGGTTTATTCCACTCAGGAACTATAGAAGGAATAAACGATTCAGGGAAAGCCTGCAAAATGGAACCACAATTCAAAATTTTTGTGTTTACTTTGCCTTTGTTTTATTTTGTTTCTAAGGAAATTGCTATGTAAGCTTCTTTGTTTATTTAAAGAAGCCAATTTTGAGATACAAAGTGAGAAACAAAGCTTTTGCGATTTCATTTCCTTATTTACAACACTAGAGTTTACAGACTATCATTATACCTTGAGAGACATATGAGAGTATGTGGCGTCCGTGGGGTTCTTCAAATTCGATTACAGAAGTAATATAGAAAAACTCCAAGGGGTAAATACTATATTACGTTTTTAAAAGAGAATATAAATCATAACTGTCTTCTATGAACGATAACTTTAAAACTGATGTCAATGTTTTTTTTTTAACAATTCATCTTTATTCAACAATTGAAGATGAATACCATTTTATTGTATAATGTAATAAGCAGTGATGTAAGAAATATAATTCACAATGTGCATGGGAGAACTAAATAATTTAGTTAACTTAATCATATGACTCTAAAGCCCGTTCTGTCATTATTAAGAGACGCTAAAGAACTGGACAACTGTGGAAATATAAGATTTTAAGATTTGGAAATAAATGAAATTGGTTTCACAAATGGTATGTCTGCTTGTATTTGATTTTTTTTTATAAATATATATGATGCTCTTATACACAATTATTAATGGTTGTTTTACTTCGCTTAGTTATAGCATTTAACAAATAACTCTTCGTATTCTTATTTTCGGCATCAAATAAAATTTATAATGGAATATTTTTTAAAAGACAAGGAAAATGAAAAAATATATATACAACAAAAATAAGCAAAAGGAGATGTGGTATGGCTGTCAATGAAACACCTATCCACAAACGTTGAAATTGAAGTAGCTGTAAGAAATAAATAAGTCATATTTACAGTCTAAAACTGTGTTTAGCCGGGGCCTGAACATCAAATTACACATATCTATACTTGTAATTTGCATTTGTAAACAAGTTCGTACCCTAAATATGTTCCTCTCCTAAACATGTCGAGGAAAGTGTTTAACCCTATATGTATTTAACCTGACCACATGTTAAAGATAAACATGTTTGGTACTGCCTCTTATAAATAAGTGAAACATTCTCAGTAAATCACATCAGAACTTAGATCAGACTAAAACCTCACTTAAACTGAATATATTTGTTTTTGTAGAACAGGAGTTTAGTATCCCATAAAACATAAATCATTATATAGAGACCTAGGCAGCAAAGATAGTCATTAGAATCTTTTTGCATTTGCCTGTGTTCTATCCTTTTAAAAACCTTGCGGTGAGGCATGGTTTCTGACATCAGAAAAAAAGTGAAGTATAGGCCACTGGACGTTAAGCAACCAAGTATTAAACCTCACCTTTCCGTGAAGTGTTTACAATTATTTGTATTTTAAAAAAAAAAAAAAGGATAAACATTTCCAAAAACTGAAAATATTTGAGAAGACGCTATTACCTTAGAAGTAAAAAATTTACCAGACAGAATAAACACGGCAGAAACAAACAAACGAAAAAAAAACCAAGAGAACAATTTGAAATACCATACATGTTAAAATCGGTATATACAAGCGGATTATAAACGGGACAGGGTTGAGCGAACATGAATTTCTACTGATTACACTAAAGGTGGCAATCAACCGATTGAAGCACGTGTCGAGAAAATATTAGATAACTTTCTAATTAAAAATGACATAATTATAAACTTTGATTTTATGATTTTTTACAAAGTCTTTTTCCAGATGCCATATCCGTTGTGATAGTATCTTTCCATCAGGTCATTAGTGTACAATTTTGTTCTTAGTGCACTAAGGAGGTCCTTTGTAGTATTTCTACGAATCCCATGATTTACATGTATGCTGAGGGAAAAGTCGCACATGTTTTTATAAGTAGGACGAAAGTCACAAAAATGTAATCAAAGTGTACACGTTGGGAAAAAGTCTGTGAGAAAGGTTTAAATAATTTTATTTAACATCTTCATATTTTTTTCTGCGAAATCATAACTTTGCTAGCCGTTAAGACGGAACGATATTCCATACCGCAGATACCATTTAATGATAGACTTTGTAAATTTTGTAGTTCGAACTGTGTGGAAAACGAAATACATGTTTTAATGGTCTGTCTTTTATATACAGACTTCCGATATGAACTTTTTAAAACATCACGTGAACATATTAACTTTGACAGAATGAACACAGAGAAAAGATGTATTGCTCATATGAACTGTAAATACAAACAAAAGTTTTTAGCTCGTACAATAAATAGTTTTTTTATTAGAAGAAAAAAGTTTTTATGAAATTATGATTTACAAACAATATATCTTCAGTATTATTTTTGTCTTTCTTTGTGCATATTTGTTTCTGACATAAAGGTTACTGTGATGTGTTTCAAATAAAATCCCAAGTTTATATACCTTTATTTTCTTTTGCAAAGATAATTTCAATTGACAATTTTATTATAATATCCATCATCAGAATATTTGCATTTTAATAAAGATTTTATTCGTTTATTTTGTTACTTATATCAGGGACATATAATACATATGTATTATATGTCTCTGCTTATATCAAATGTGGATATTATTTTAATTTCATCAAAGATTTACTAAACAAATCCAGGGGCCGTGTCAATGAAAGTATCCTAGGATATGTCCTAAGATAGGTCTTAGGACATTATTTAGGATGGTCTTAGGACGTGTCTGAGACATGTCTTAGGATGTAAAACAAAGCTGTCTTAGGACAGTCCTAACTACGATGGTCCTAGGACTATCCTAACACATATATATTTAATTGAAAAAAATATATAGAGATTTCTATGACATAGATTTTATTGTATTTTAATATTTATATATGTAAAGAGAGGGAGGATGACGTTTATACGGAAAACAATTAACGCAAAATAAAAGTTAAAGATTTAACGGAATACTAATAAATACGTTATTTAAAAATATGATGGAAGATATAAATGATTTTAATACGAAAACAAAAGTAAATTGTCACAAAACTGTGTTAAATGCGATATTCGTGCTGCAATTTTAGTACTAGTTTTGTTCTTAGGTCCACTCGATTTCATTACATGTATCGAATGAGGATTAGTTAAAAAAGAAGTATTTTTTTTCCCATATTTAAATTTTTATTGCACCGTTTTGGTAAGTCGCAAAAATTTTGCTTTACTGATAGTATTGTTTAGGCTTTAAAAAAGGCAGCACGAAATAATTTAATGTAATACAATTGAATCTTTAACAAAAATTGAAAAAAAACAAATTGTTTTATTAATTTAATTCTTATAATAGTTTAATAGTTTAATATTGTATTAGTATTTTTAGTATTGAGTTTATGCCATATTTGCTGTTTTTATTACGTTTTAGGACATTGTAACCTTTAGGACTATCCTAAGACACCTATTTGTATGTCCTAACTTTAGGACCAAATTCAGGACATATCTTATTTTAGGAGACTTTCGTTAACCTGACTTAGGACTAAGACGTGTCCTAAGACCATCCTAAGACATGTCCTAGTCCTAGGACAACTTCGTTGACACGGCCCCTGGATTTCATTGATAAAGATGTGTGTGTAACTATACAAATCCTTGTTGTAACTAATTCATAATTGTATATATTTTAATTAATTTTATTGTAAATTTAGTGTCTCGTAATTTTATGAAGGCTGGCTATCGATCTTTGTTTTAACTGTAAGACCAATGTGCGACACTATAATGAAATAATCATTATATTCATCTTTTATATTTAATCTCAATTACCAGATTAAAATTTCACACCTAATTGAACATTGCAGATGTACGCTGACCACTATGTGTATATACCAAGAAACTGCTAGGTGTGAAAATAAGATGTGTCAATTGTATGAGGACCTGTACGGGGGTCCTTAATTCTATAATTGTTCAGTCTTTTTCTGTGTTCTTTATATATATAAGCACTTCGTCATTCTCTATTCCTTATCTTTTTCTCTATGTTTCTGTAGTCATTATTTATTTTCCTTTATTCGGCACTTTTAACCCATTATTCACTATTCATCGACCCCATCCTGACCCTCTTTTTTAATGAACCGTTAGAAAATACGTGGCAGCATACATCACAGTCCACGACATTATAAACTAGTAAGGCACACATACTGCTGGTGATCAACCTTTGATTTATAAACTAGAATAAATATACTAAAAAAATTTAAAGATAATATATATTTTTTACAATTTCGTTCGTCCGTTTTTTATCGACAAATGGTTCAGTTTTTTTTTCGCAGTTTTAAGTAACGTTATAATATATATATTTTATAGAATAGCTTAAAAGCAGATACATATCTTTATTTCGTGTCAAACCATTTCTTGGAACTTGTGAAGCTTTTTATGATAAATGGAATATTTTTTTTCCCGATTGACCTATTGATATCCATAATTTGTTTTATAAACCAATTGAAATACCAAACACATGACGAAAAAACAGTCGCCGAAAAAACATATTCATAGTCAAACCAGAGACATATAATACAATATTGTATTATATGTCTCTGGTCAAACTGTTTGTACACACGTGCGTGATTAGCGGTCCATGGTTGAATGATCATGAATTTCAATCGATTACACAGATTGCAATCAATATTGAACGTGGCATGTGTCGATAAAACATTAAATTTTGTAATTCTTAAAGATGTTATTAATATAAAATATTGAATTATTTATTTTGAAATAGTTTACTTCTATAATTCATTCCCTAGTGCCAATTATATCATATCGTCTGGTCCCTTGTACTTGCATCAATTTTTATTAAAATTGTCATAAGAATCTTTCGACAATTTCGATCACACAGATGAAGCTTTAAAAAGTTGAAAAATATTTTCACGAGTCCAACAGTTGACGTGCTTTCTTTATCATGTTTAAGCATGCGAAAATGTATTCTTAAAAAATCTAAGAGACACAGAAAACGTAATACTACTAGTATACGAAATCATTCAATTTTGCATAAAGATGATAACTCTAACTTTAAAAAAAAAACGTTCAGAAATATGAAAAGGAAAAGATGGACTTCTTTCTTGACCAAAATACAAAACTAGTAAACGGTGAATGTATATGTACTACTGTAGACTTTGTTATGATGACCTTTAACTTAATAAATATTTATTTTTTATTATTTCAATCAACAGGTATACCTTAATTAAATTTTTTCCGGAATAGTAATTTCTTTTTCTGGAAAAGTAATACCAATTTGCGGAAACGTAAAAACGCCGCTACTTATTTCGGAAAAGTAATGCACGAAAATGCGGAAACGTGAAACTGGACTTTTGGGAAAAAAAATAACTACTAAAGGACATGTTAGCGCCGACATGAGTTGTAAGAAAAGATTTCCAAAACAACCATATCATTAAGAAGGAATGTTTACATGCTATACTCCCGTACTAGTATTACAGGGTTCTTGTGGCGTTCACCTTAGACACACATCTTTTTAACGATGTTTAACAAGAAAATCCCTATTTAGCGGACAAGCAATTTTTTTTTCTTTCTGTTATTGAATATCGAGAAAGAAAATAAATCCCGAAATTAATTTGGAACTTTGATACTCAATAGTTTCCCATCAAAATATTCACAATTAGTGTTCGTCCAGTGGCATACATAACAATCTTATTTCTATATGCAATCAACAATGAGCAAAACCCTAACCTTGTAGTCATTTAAAAAAGACCCGAAATGATAAATGTAAAAACAATTCAAACGAGAAAACTAACGGCCTGATTTATGTACAAAATGTGAAAATTCCTTGATAACCTGAATTTTCTTAATTATTTGCCTACATTATATAAGTCACTGTTTAAGAAAAATAAAAAATAAAATTCTGGGACTATTATATTAACGTTAGTATAATAGTTCAAGAATTAAAGTGTTGATAAAATAAGAGCCTCACATTTGAAAGTTTTAAAACATTTCGAAGATAAAAAAAAAAAAAAAGTAAAAAAATATACAAAACAGACTTTTTCGTTCATTTTGTAACATGAATGAGGCAGTTAGTTTTCTCGACTGAATTGTTTTACATTGTCATTTCGGAGCCTTGTAAAACAGACTATGCGGTATGGACTTTGCTCATTGTTGAAGGCCGTACAGTGACCTATAGTTGTTTATTTTTGTGACAATTTGGTCTCTTGTGAAATGTGGTCTCATTGGCAATCATACCACATCTTTTTTATATATTTAAATCATTTTACAAGACATCAAATTGTTATTTTGTGTTACTGTTGCAGACAATTCTTTTCAAATATTAAAAATTATTTTAATTAAATGGAATTTTGCATTTGCACCAGCTTGAAAAAAAAAAACATATAAAGAAGCAACATCGAAATTCTCTGTACTTTAAGCGGTATTTTCACATGAGTAAAATATAAGGTCAACGTTTGAAACTTTTTCAGTCTTGTTCCGTCTTGTTCCATAACTTTCAGTCTTGTTCCGTCTTGTTCCGTATTTTTCAGTCTTGTTCCGTAACTTTCTACCCAGTCGTATAAACGAATCGTCGACAAGTGCGTACATTTTTTGGAACAACGTCAAAATCGTTGTTTTATTAGGAACGTCGTGTAACGCTAAGTGGCACCAATACCGTGCGTAACGTCAATATAAATCTGTGATTTTACTATGTCCACAACTTCGATGAACCAAAGCAAGTTAAACATCGACCTGTATCTAAATCAAATTGGTTCTCTTCTTCTTCTTCGTCTTCTTCTTTTGGTATACAATAGTCTATCGACATTCGATGATTACATACTGTTGGCATACGTGGACTAGTCTATTTACAAAACTTTTACCCCAATTTATTCAAAATATATGTTTTTTTCTTATGTTTAATGTATACATGTATATATTTTAAATTGCGCTATAGTTCCGTAACTTTCTACCCAGTCGTATAGACGAATCATCGACAAGTGCGTACATTTTTTTAAATCAATATTTCTGGTATGTTCCAATCTGTCCTTCACTATTGACATCGAGTATATATTACATTTTCCCAAAGTCAACCTTGGAAAAAATATTTAAATAGATTGTAATTTCATCAAATCTTATTTTTTGGGTATTATTTATATTTTTATTTTACACCAGAAATGTTATTTATAAACAAGCGTATGAGTTTAGTTATGACAAGTAAGACAGAGTTGTATATTATACATCTGATAGTTCAAAATGGAAAGTTATAAGTTATCGGCCGTGTACACTGAATATTACCTGCAGAAGTGAAACGATGCATGAACTTGCAAGTCCGACAGGAAATCGCTTGAATACCTGGAAGTGTCACCTCACACCCCTTACAATACCTTTGGAAGTAATACCTTAAGCCATGCTGGTGATCAGATGAGGGAAGATCATAATTTATTTGAAAAAAGTTTATTACTTTAAAGAATTATGAACAAATTATATTTTCGAAAACAATTTTCACGGAACACTTATTCATGATTTCAACTTTGACTCTTTACTTAATTCCAATATTAACAGTTTAAAAACAACAGACCATGGTAATTTAAAAAAAATGCAAAAATTTTCCGTATAAAGTTAGTTAGTCGAATAAAACAACAGTACGATTGACAAGATATCGACACGCAATTACGACTACATCCTTATTCTTTCAAAAAAGGATTCCCAGGCAACCTCAGAATATAAAGTTTCAGGTTTTGTAAATATTAGTAGACCTGTTACTATTCTTGCGGCCTCTAATTGCAAATTTTCTAATTTCCAAGGATCCGTGTTGAAGGCTGTTTGTTTACCTATTCAATTTTTAAATAAAATATGTTTAAACTAAACGCAACCTTGGCTATAAAAAGCCTCAAATGTCGAAGGCTATTCTTTGACCTATTAAATTTTTAATAGTCTTCAAATTTCAACAAAATTCCGCGTAAGGGACCACAACTTGGAAATGGAGATAGGTTTTTATAAAAAAAAAAAAATCAAAGAGAACACAGAGTGTGTAAAGTTTTAAAATTTTTGATGGATACGAACATTTTTCTCCATTGCCAAATCAACTGTAATATTAGCACTCATACCACTAATTATATTTATATCTATTTTCAGCATAGAATATCTGTTTGTTATTGTCAACATTTCTATTACATTTTCTTGATAAAACTTTTTAATACATGTATAAACATTTTAACAAGCTCACCATATTCTAATTTAAGAGTTGGCGCCCATCAAAGCCATGCACACGAAAATATTTATAGGAAGAGAAATAAAACAAAAGCAAAATGATTTGTCCTTTTAATCTCTGAAATTATCAGCAATAATGTTTTTTTTTTAAAGTTTTAGTTACGAATGATATTCTGGGTGTGTCTAAACACTGCTAAGGAGTGCACTAAGGACTGATAACATGCCACTAAGAACTAGATGGAGAGCTGTTACATGCAATTTCTTTTCATATTACGGTAGAAATTGATATTTAATGCATAAATTTCAAATTATATAGAAAAATAATAATAAATTAAGGAGATATTCAACATTATTTAGACACGTGCCTGTTTTTCTTTGATATGCCGAAAATCCATGAACCGTTTAACACGTGTCAAATTACATATTAATTGATTACACGGGAATCCTTTTGGTAAAGTTGGATACTAATAAATGAATTGTTGTTGAAATTTTATTTACAAAAAAATCTGAATGAAGAAGTATTTTCTCAAGTGTATATTTCTTGTAAATAATAAATTTGTCACCAGAGAAATATATCTAATGTCGGATTTTTATTTGATGTTCATATTAATAAGTGACTGAAATACAAATTTTTATAGATATTTAATTCACATTTATATATATTTTTTTTAAAGTACGTGTTGAAGTTTGGATAACCGGCAGATGCTTGTTGCGTTTTCATTAAATTCATCTTGTTATTGGGCTGTGATAAGCCCGGTAGTACCGAAAAATTAATCTAATATTTCGTAGCGTTCTTTGTCTCTTGAACCAATTTTATTTTTCAGGTGGTCGGACACATTATCTATAATGTGTTTTGTACCCGTATCTCTATTCTGTTTATTTTTTCTTGCAAGCGTGCTTTAATGTGGTGACAGGCGACGACGGACATGCGTTTGAACAATAGACTGGTTTGGAGCTGGAACACTTTAGTTTGTTTCTTATGGTGCACTGTTCAAAATTTATTTTCATATATGAAGACATTTTAAGAAATGTATAACTAGACAAAACGAAACCAATAAGATAATGCATTTTTACTACATGCAACACACTAAGTTCATATATGACCCGTTTGAGTAATATATTTCGGGCCTTCAACAGTGAGTAAAGCGCATAGCACATAGTCATTATTTCATAAATTATTTCGTACGATATGTTAAGCAGACAATTTGTTAAAAACAATACAAATCGGATTTCCTTCTGACATACTTGCCACAGGCATTTGTCTCAGAAAAAAAATTCCTATATACCTTTTCTGAGACAAGTGGCTGTGATACTTGTTCTTCTTTAAGAAAAGTAGATTTAAAGAAATTATAGTTGAAAATATTTCTGTCGGCTTTTTCTTTTTTTCGCGTGATATATTTAGGTTTAAATATTCTGATTATATTGCATTATAAAAAATAATTATTTACACATCATGTGGTAAAGGCATATTTTCAAGGCATTCATACGAAGCATTCTCTTTCTCTGTCAGAATTATATCTTTATCTCTAAATTTACACATACTGAAAAAAAATTCGTGAATACTGTACTAAAAACTGTGGAACATTTTTAAAACATTTGTCTCTTTTCTATTTTTGAAAATGAAACTTAATCTGACTTAAAATTGGGAAATGATTTTTTTTAACTTCTTTCACTTTTAGAAGAATAATAAAATGTCGAAATATACAAACAAATAAGTACCGTATGAAGCCTTTGTAAACAAATATCAAGCTGGTTGAAAACTAGTGGTTTGGATAAAGCCCAAGAACGACACATAATTTTCTCTCTCTCAATTCCATCGTATTGTTTTAGTGAAACCATTTGTATATATACACACATCTTTGTCGAAATTAAAATAAAAACAAAACACTTATCAATATATATATTTATTTTGTCTTCATATCTCTTACATAACAAGCTGACCACACTCTAACTTATTAGTCATTTAGTAGGCGCACATCAAAGTCGTGCACCTGTGGCAAATAACTTTGTCGGGAAAGAAGTAAAACAAAAACAAAATTATTTGTTCTGTAATCATTTTTCATAAGAACAACACATTTAATTATAAATATTAAGCATACATTTTTTTAGATACAATTGTTTATTACCTAAAATAAAAAGATTATGATTGTTTAATGAATTGTTTTGTCATTTGGCACGTGTCAAACGGTTCATTGATTTTCGGCATATCAAAGAAAAACGGGCACGTGCCTAAATAATGTTGAATATCTTGTTTATTTATGATTATTTTTCTATAAAATTTGAAATTTATGCATGAAATATCAATCTCTAACATAATATGTAAAAATAATACACACAACAGCACTCCTTCTAGTCCTTAGTGGCATTGTATAGTCCTTAGTGCACTAAGGAGTCCTTAGCAGTGTTTAGACGTACCGTGATATTCTAGCCTAACGTGTTGATGTGTCTGTTGTCAGAGATGCACATAGACCTAGGTGAACAATACTGTCTTTAGTTACATCTAGTGTTTAGTTCCATAAAATTTCAGTTATTATCAAATTTTGTTGAAGAATTTATTGGTGAAAGTTAATGTAAATGTTCAGTTGCAAATACTACATGCATATTGAGGACACAATAGAAGAAGTATGGTTACTGGCAAATCTATCCAGGCATCTCCACAATAAAAATATCTTCACGGAAAGCAAGCTATACTAAATAAAAAAATAAAAAACACTTATGTACGATTTTCAAAGTTGTATAAGTAATTGTAGTGTATTGGATATACCCGTTGGACGCATGTTTCTGTCTTGTCATTACTTTCAATGAAAAGCTGGTGGTATTCTTAGCTCCAACACCATGTGTTGTTTTAAAATTGCTTCTGATTTTATTCACAGTTTTTGTTCAGATGGTGTCACAGTCATGTCTCAGTACCCAACAAGTCGGTTGAGTACAGGAACCCTGATGAGTTCAAAATGATGAGTCCTCTATGCAGAAAGAAAATTCCGCACATAGAGGCGGGCCTCTTTTGGTCACTAAACAATAATGAATAATAGTTCAGAGAAATGGTTGCTACACTAAACACTAAAATGCACTTTTGAACTTAAATTGAAAAAAAGCACATGAGATTACCAAAGGATAAAGGTTTCTGCTTTGAGACAGGCGATGGATGTATATCTCAACCGGCCCCTATTCCTTTAGCAAATGAGGAATAAACAACCACAATGCATTAAACAAGAGAAAACTCGATTTAAAAGAAGCCAGAGTCAAATGTAGAAATAGGTAACAGAAGAAACTACGCAAATGGCAATAATAAACATAAAATAACAAACGGACCAGTAGCAGTAACTCAATGCAAGCTCCATGTTTGAAGTACACTTATCGGTAATTTGTGTCATTGGTAGAAAAATTAACAATTCTTAAACAATAATATCTGGGAATATTTGGTCTGCTCCAATAAAATAATATCCTTACCTACTACAAAAACATATAAAACTATTCTCTGTTCTTTGGTTGAGTTCACAAGTAGATTTTTCTCTAAGATATTTCATTCTCCCATAGGATATTTGTTTCTCCTATAGGATATTTATTTCTCCTATAGGATATTTCTTTCTCCCATAGGATGTTTTTCTCTCTTATGAGTTGCTTTGATCTCCCATAGGATTTTTAATCTCCCTTAGGATTTTTAATCTCCCTTAGGATTTATTTATTACCCTTAGGATTTATTTATTACCCTTAGGATTCTTTTTTATCCCACAGGATATTTTTTCTGTTATGAAATCCCTTAGGATATTTATTAATCCTATCGGATATTTTTAATCCCATGGGATTATTTTATTAGACTAATATCATGTAGGATAAAAAATATCCTATAGGAAATGCTTTTATTTTTCCTAAGGGATTTTTTTAATCCTAAGGGCGAAACTATATCCTATAGGATATTTTTATTCTCCTAAGGGATTATAAATCCCTTAGGATTTAAATATCCTGTAGGATATAAAAAATATCCTATGGGATTATGACTTTATCCTATAGGATTTCTCAAAATCCTGTAGGATTTTTAAAAATCCTATGGGAGAAAAAAATATCCTACAGGATTTTGTCACTATTTTCACTCCAGTTGCCGAACCGGGCGAGCCACACCAATTTTTTTTTTTTGTATTGTGTTATTTATCCCCAGAGGTACATTATTGCCAAATTTGATGATTCTACGACAAAAAAAAGTGTGGTTCCAATTTGCACTTATGAGAAGTGCAAATTAATCCAAGAACATGTTTTTTGTTAATTACCGATCACTAGTTATTACGCAAATTTTTCAATGAAAAGAAATCAAAACATCAAACAATGTTGACGCATACCACATGAAGTAGATCAACACTCAGTTTAGCTGACCAATGTTAAAGTTGCCTGTTCCAAATCAGGAGCCTGTAATTCAGCAATTGTCGTCGTTTGATTAGTGTCTTATTCTGTTTTTTATTTAATGTTTGGCATACATCAACCGTTTTTGCTTCTCGTTTGTTATTCTAATGTTTTGATAGATTACAATACGATGTCGGTTTTGCTTATTGTTGAAGATTGTACCGTGACTACAAATTTAATATTTGCTTCTATCAAGTTATAAATCCGTTTCTGTTTTGCTAGATAGCTTTTGAAATGGCATGTATTCTAAATATTCCTTTAAATGGTAACACGAACCTGTATTAATTTTGTAGTTGTTGCAAAAACGAAGAAATAAAATTGAGAATAGAAATGGGGAATGTGCCAAAGAGACAACAACCCGACCATAGAGCAGACAGCAGCAGAAGGTCACCAACAGGTCTTCAATGCAACGAGAAATTCTCGTACCCGAAGGCGTCCTTCAGCTGGCCCCTAAACAAATATATACTGATTCAGTGATAATGAACACCATACTAAACTCCAAATTGTACACAAGAAACTAAAAGTTAAAATAATACAAGACTAACAAAGGCCAGAGGCTCCTGACTTGGGACAGGCGCAAAAATAACTGTTTCTGAATCAAAACCAGAACTTTCATATATTTAGAAAAAAAATAAGATAAGTAAGCCTTGTACATGTATTTGAAATTTTGCCATACGGTAATGCTTGTAGTTGCGAATAATTATATTGAGTATACATACTTTTGGTTCTATTTAGAAGTTGATGAGGCAAAAGGCAGTGTAAACGTGCATCAAGGAGAAAACAGTTCAATGAGGAAAACTAAAAATAAATAAATGACGGAGAATGAGGGAGCAACGACTTAATACGTTGCTCTGTATTATATATCAACAAGCTCTGGAGTTGAAGTTGTGAGAAAAAAATAACCGAGACTATTTTCTTAGTAATGATTTAGTAACTGGAGATTCAAAAGCCTGAATTTAAATTTCAAACATTTTAAATGATTTTTCAGTTGAAATTTGTAATTTGTATACAATATAAAGTCGCAGTTGTTTCAAATGTAAGACTTCCCTCTTCATTATGTTATGAATTCATACAAATGTATAGCTGTTGATGGTAAATAATCAGCATTCAAGGCTAGTTGTGTAATTGAAAGCGCATTACTCGTTATAATATAATTTTCAAATTAGTAAACCGTTATTTTGTTATCTGTGCAGATTTAATTACATAACGTGAGCACTATATAGTTAATATGAGATTATGCAGCTAAAGGTATGCACAAACTTCACAAGGGAACACTGTTAAAGACTCATACATCACCGACATTTCAATCCTTTATATATATATGATATCAATGACTGAATCAGTGAGATGTTCGTATTGACTGTCTGATCATTTAAATCTTACAATACACAATATTTACATCGATCAGATCAGAAAATTACAGGAAAATACGGCGATTCGTACTCATATACAAACGCAGTTATAAGGTATCAACATGATGACAGGAGAAATGACGCTATTAAGTTTAATTTCAAATCTGTAACTACAAATCATCTTCTCAAAGTGCTACTGCGTCTTGAAAATTTTAGATGATGCCAATTTTTGCAGTTTTATCAAAACGAATTGCTCATTTTAGATCAAATGGAAAAGATAAGAATAATTATAAATTTAATGCTAATCAGATATGAGATGCTTACATATGATGCACACATCATGATATACATTAAACATTGATATATGGTTAGATGGCTGACAAAAGCAGCTACATACAGATCTGTATCGTTAGGCAATCATCCAGAACATACAAGGTTTTCCTCAGATAGCATTGTGCAAACTAACACAAGATGTTCAGATATTTAATTAGCGGCTACTAAAAGGAGTACCAATATTCTATACATTTGCCACTAGACAAGAAGGATAAGTGTCATCGTCCTTCTTTTGTCGATTAAGTTCATCAAAATAAATTCGTCTTCTTGTAGTTTTGTTTCAGAGGTATGACATTAATGAGTAATAAGAACCATAGTATGTTTACAAAAATCCGTCCTCGTTGAAAACAAAATAAGATAATGTGTATGACCATAAAACAGCTAACAAAATGATTAACAGATCTTGAACAATTCCGTATTATTAATATCTGTAGAGGTTTCTTGTAAAATCTAAATAATCTCGCCTGCTACGTTATCTTTTGAGACCAATAAATCAATCTAAGCTTTCCAGCGATCATTAATCTAAATATGTGATTATTACACATTTCTAAAGGGGCACTTAAGGTGAAACATTAATACCTTCAGACTCTTAGGGATAATGAGTTGACACTAATTACGGTGTCAAGATACATGTCACCTTAACAAAGACCCCTTGAGCTTGTAACTATCCATCCCATCTATTTGCAAAAACCTTTTACTACAAAACATATAACAATGAATACTTTAAATTCGGAAATTATTGCGTGCATTTATTATTGCGATTTCGTCAGTTTAGACTTAAATGCGATTTAAATTGTACGATTTTTAGAAAAAGTCCTGTTTAATTCATATAAAATATTTCAAAGTGCGAGTTTAAATTATTGCGTTTACAACTCTGTCGCATTTTTCTCAATAATAAATACTTCGCATTAATTTTTGAATATACAGTAATACTGAACCGCACTTATATTTTACCTAAAACAAATCTTTGTCAAAACCAATTTCACTTATCTTTGTACAAAAACACTAATTTGTTAAAAAGAGAAGCGAATTAACCTTTGTCCACATTCTAGTTCATAAATCGTAAAAAGAACTGACAACGTTATTGCTAAAAAACAAAAAGACCAACAAACAAACAGACAAACAATAGTATTGACGTATTCCCAACATTATTTTTATCAATGGTGTGTTCTATCTACGAGTCATTCCAATTTTCAATAAAAACACGTTAGGTATAGTGTCCGGCTAGGATCATCGTTTTTCGAGTGATTCGGTCCGGTTTTTTCGATTGTAGTTCGGGCTTTTTCGAGTGATAAAACATGCGATAAGTTCAATTTACTGCTATGTCGTAATTATAATAGTATTTTACATTACTACCCATCTTATATTGAATACTATACATGTTTTGATCAACAAAGAAGCACAATGTCCTTGTATTTAACCAACTAATTCAGTGTTTGTTATTGTCCGGGTATTTTCGAGAGCAACTGTGAAATCGTCCGGATTTTTAAACAAATGGTCCGGGTTTTTTACAAAAACTTTGACTAAAAAAAACAGGTTTTCTAGACTTTAAAAAGTAAATTTTCTAGTTTATAACTGTCATTAACTGACGGACAATATCGTATCTTCGAAAGAAATCATCATAATCATATAACAAAATGAAGCTTTTGTTCAATTAATGCAAAATTGCTGTTTGGAGAGCGTTCTACAACTACTTTCCAGTGTTCATTGTGATATTACTTGATCCTTTACAAAACGGTGTTTAGAAACATAGTGAAGGGAACTTTTTTTCATTTTAAATTCATTCATGCTACTATAACGGGGCTTTATTGTGTGTATGTTCTCACAATATCGTGTTATAAACAGTTGTTCTTAATTTAGATTAAACACTGCTTAATCGTCTTAGATTATTTGATAAAACTTGTAAATATTATTGCAGAACTACTGCATATTGTTACAGACATAACAAATAATAAAGGTCACGTTATAAGGACCAAAGAAACACAAAAAGTTGCATATACAAAACATACCAGCAAAAAATGAAAGATAATACAAACACATTGACGGGATATATAAGTACCGAGCCACGTCGAATGGATAAGTTGAATCACAGAAAACAACCCAAACAGTAAAATTTATATTAATGATAGAACAAAGACCAATGTAAGAACAATATACGTTGTTAATATGATAATTTCTGTGTCATTTTTGTCTTTTGTGGTGAGTTGTCTCATTGGTAATCATATCACATCTTTTTATATATATATATATATATATATATATATATATATATATATATATATATATATATATATATATTATAAGTGCCTATAAATAGCAGCACATGACATACAAATCTAAGGGAGTGTGGATTAATCAGTACAGAGATTAATTCAATTACACAAATAAAATTATAGATTGCCTAACAATGTAATTTTAACACACTATTTAGTATGTAAATATAAGAATGTTTAAAATATTTACAAAATGATGAAAATAAACGCAATATTTCGCTAGACCAACTAGCTTTATCAAGCGTGCATCTATCCAGGTGAAATGTAGATGATAAGAAACTTTTGCAGCTCAACGTCTGTGTTGCACTTAACTGCCTTTAAAATAAGAAAATTTTTGCAGCTCAATGTCTATGAGCAATTGAATTTAGCTGCTTTGAAAATAAGAAAATTTTGCAGCTCAATGTATATGTTGTATTGGATTTAGCTACCTTAAAAATACATAATTGGTAGTTGAAGTTAGCAACGTCCATTGGCCAATATTACGGGATAAAAAGGACGATGCTTTGTTTTAAATTATTCTTTATCTTTCCTGTATCTTTTTTCGTCTTTTTCGTTAAGACCATCAGGTTCTAAAGTGTGGAGTTGGTGGATCCAAAAGTTCTCTCTTCTCCTTCTCGCCGTGGTGTCCCACTCGGTGTTGACTTCTATAATTTGGAAAGTAACATTATCAAAAGGATGTTTCGTTGAACGAAGATGTCTTGTGAGAGGACAGTTTTTGTTGGTTTTATACGATGAACGATGGTTATTGAGCCGAATATTAAATTTGTCCATTGTTTCTCCCACATACTGAATGCCACAAGTGTCACATGTTAATATATAAATTGAGTTCTCCGTTTTACAGTTGGAATTAGAGTAGATGGTATAATTTTGTTTAGTAACGGAGCTGATGAAAGAACTGCTTGTATTGGCAGCTTTACAACACAAACAATTCCTTCGACCACATTGTTTGTAGCAACCGGGCGATGGATTAGGCTGCTTTGCTAATACAGATGTCACTAATTTGTCACGGATGTTTTTAGGTCTTCTGAAGGCCATGACTGGTGGTGATGAAAATACTTTTTTTAGATTTACATCATTTTCTATAATTTTCCAATGCTTCTGAACAATGGATGACACATTTTTAAAATCAGGATGGTAAGTGAGTACAAGGGGTGTTCTGTTAGCTGCTTTATTCTTATCTTTGTACTCAAGAAGTTCTTGGCGACTAGTTTTGTTTACTCTTTCGAAAGCGCTATCAATGATGTTGTTATTGTATCCTCGAACAACTAGATGTTTACGAAGTTGTCCAAGTCTAGCATTTTTCGTATTTTCAGTAGAGCATATTCTCTTGATTCGCAATGCCTGGCTGAATGGGATACCACGGGAGCAGTGTTTAGGATGGCAACTTTTAGGAGAAAGGAATTGATGTTTGTCCGTTTGTTTGGTATGGAGGTCCGTTATAATGGTTCCGTTCTTGATGTAACTCGTAGTATCGAGGAAGTTTATTTTCTCCATAGATGATTCATATGTAAATTTAATTGAATGGTGGAAAGAGTTACAGTGTTGTAGAAATTCATTAAGATGTTCTTGTGAATCTGTCCATTTGAAATCAATATCGTCAATGAATCGGAACCATGATAAGGGCTGATATGGAGCACTAGCCAAGAGGCGTTTTTCAAGTTGGCCCATAAATATGTTAGCATATGACGGGGCCATTTTTGTGCCCATACTAGTACCGTCTATCTGGAGATAGTGTTTTTCATTGAAAGAGAAGTTGTTATTCTCCAGTACTAGCTTCAGAAGTGTAACAAGGCACTCAGTAGGAGGATTTTTTTCACTACGAGTGTTCCATGCCTCTTCACACGCTGCTATTCCTTCGTCTTGTGGAATGTTGGTATATAAAGAAGACACGTCCATGGATGCAAGTATAGTATTGCTTGGTAAAGGATTGAGGCTTTCCATTTTCTTGAGATAATCAGTTGTATCTTGAATGAATGAGGGTAGTTCTTTCACATGAGGTCTTAGATGATGGTCTACAAATTCTGATATCTTTTCAGTTGGATGATTATTCGCTGACACAATTGGTCGACCTGGATTGCCCGTTTTATGTATTTTAGGCAACATATAGAATCGTCCGGCCTTTACTTCGTTCTCAAGAGGTCGGAGATAATCAAAGGTGTCATTGTCTATATGCTTATTGTCGAACATCTCTTGAAGGATGGTGTTGATCCTTCGAATAGTATTAAGCGTTGGATCTGTGGTTAATTGTTTATAAAAAATGGAGTTAGAAAGTTGTCGATTCCCCTCTGCTATATAATCTGTTTTATTCACGACAACCACAGCGCCCCCTTTGTCTGCAGGTTTTATTACAATATCCTCTTGATCTTTTAACGCTTTCAAAGCTATACTTTCTGACTTGGATAAATTATAATTTCTTGTATTTGTTATACAGGACTTAATATCAGACCTCACGTAGTTTATGAATGACTCCAAGTTATCATTTTTGCTCTTTGGTGGTTTCCATGAACTTTTTTTCCTAAATTTTGGGATAGGCGTGACTTCTTCATTGGTGTCAGTATCTGAATCTGTTAATCCGGCTTCTTCAAGGTTTTTCTTGCCCCTATTGTAGAAAAAATCTTTCAAGCGTAAACGTCTAGCGAATTGGTCTAGGTCTTCGTCTAGCTGAAAGTTATTTACAGTTGATGGGATAGGACAGAAGTTTAAACCTTTACTTAAAAGAGATTCCTCAGCACGTGTAAGTTCTTTAGATGACAAATTTACAACAATGCTTTCAGTTTTTTGTTTCCGTCTTTTAAATTTTCTTTTTCTAGGGATCTTATGGTTTGTTGTATTAATATCATTCATATGCTGATTTAAATGGACAGTATGAATTTTATCTCTTTGAAATTTATTCCTTTGTTTTTCTTTATGTTTCGATAGTTCAATTTGTTCAATATCTGCGAGGCGACGTTTAATTATTGCTAAATCGTCACGAGAAATGTTACTATTGTTGATGATATCTGATATTTCATTTACAATTTGTTTGTAATTTGTGGTTGTAAAAGAAAGTAACAGTTGAAGAAGCTGGATTGAACAGTTGAACAGAATTTCATTCCAACGGCTCATGAATCTTTTGGATTTATGTCCCGGTGCGTGGGGACTCACTTTGATGTTTAAACCTTTTGGTACAGTTTTACTTTGAATATAATTTTGTAAGTTAGATAAATGATGTTCAGTTTGTAGTTTCTTTTTAGTTAAAGATCTTAATTTCTTGAAATGCTGTGCGCTATCCATGTTGTAAAGATAGCGATAGATTTGAATGGATTACACAAACATTTGTGTAATGCGTGCTACTGGAGATAATAATATAAGTGCCTATAAATAGCAGCACATGACATACAAATCTAAGGGAGTGTGGATTAATCAGTACAGAGATTAATTCAATTACACAAATAAAATTATAGATTGCCTAACAATATATATATTGTTAATGCAATTTATTGTTAATGCAATTTATAAGATGTGAGAAAAATGATATAATGAACAATACTTGTTTATAAATTGCAAGCAACAATACACCATGGGACTTTAAAGTACTGAATTTGAACCTTGATTTTATAGTTTCTAAACATAAACGGCTACAACACATACAATTTTTAGCTATACGAAATGTGTATAATCACTCGATAAAAAAAGGACACACTCGAAAATGCCCGGACTGCTCTCGAAAAAGCCCCGACATGAAGAAATGAATTTAGTCTCAAAATGTCGTTTTCAATGCAATAACAATATTTTTTGTAAAATGTCTGTATATCTAAGGATATATAGATTCCATGTATGCATTTCCGTCGACATTTACATTGGTTATGAATATGAAAATGGTTTCATTCTGTATTTTGGAAAAAAGCATTTCAATGTTAAATTTAACTTTTTTAAACACAAATAATGTCAGAATGATTATATCTTTTTACTTCAAATACCACAATACCTTGTATAACCTTGTATATTAATCTAAAGCTTATATATCATGTCTTGTCAGAAATGAAGTCTGTTTGTTTACACTTTTTATCATATTCACCCGAAAAAAAATGGTCACACCCGGTAAAAGCCCGATCAAATCACTCGAAAAAACACGATCCTAGCCGGACACTATATCTACCGTGAATAATCTAAGACGATTATACCGTTAACATTAAGTCATGAATTCATATTGACTTTTAAATCAATTAGATGAGCATTTCCCTATTATAATCTTAAAATTATATAAATTCTCAAGTCAGTAGAACATGTATCCTGCCGTGACAAATAAAATAATTTCTTATCGAACATAATAATAATCGTTAGAAATGCAAGTAATCATTTTAAATTTGACATAAGAATTTCAGAATTTCATTATTTGATAAATTTTTAATATTTCAACCCAATGAATCCAACTCTTAGCAGCATGCCTTGGACATAGGATGTTTAATATTTCATATAATTACATATTCCAGAAATTTAGTTTTCTAGTAAGAACTCAAACTGAAAAAAAACACCTAACTTCTAGGTAAATAATGAACGGAAAGACCCGAATCAGAAGGCAAATTCAAAAGTTTAAACACATTAAACGAATGGATAACATGTATCATTTTTCTGATTGGTACGTACGTAGAACATGGTGAATGAAAAACCTGGTTTTAAAGCTACATGTAGCTAAAGCTCTCACTTGTATGACAGTCGCATACAATTTAATTGTATTTACAAGGATGTGTGAACAAACCAAACAGACAAAATAGATTAACATGTCAAAAATAGGGGAACAGCAGTCAACATTGTATTACAATTTTTATCGCTATAGAACAAACTAATATGCAAAGGAATAAGAGCAAAAAGCCACACAAAAGACATAAGCGGATTGATAATTGGATGGTATCTTAGAACAAATCAAAGATTTCCTTAAGATAAGGTCTAACTGATATGTTTAAAAACAAATATGCAAAGCCAAGAAAGAGCTTGATAACCTGTTTTCGTAACCATGTTTCATCCTGTTTTGACATAATAAATTTAGTTTTTATGTGGGAAATACTTTATTCAGGTATACATAACTAGAATGTTGGTGATATTAATATTTAAATAAATTTTCTCAATTGAAATGTATTAAACGCACCTGATTCCTCGTGTTTAAAATGTATTAAACATCTTGGTGATAAATGTTCATTACAATTCTTTAAAGGAAAAAGACAAATTGTCTTCTCTTTATAATACAAATATTTAAATGTGAAACCAAAAATGTTAATCGTTTTACTTAACATCTGAGACATGATGGTGGCTTCTATAATTGCTATGTGAATCGAATAGTCCCTAATGGAATCGTTGCTCAGACATGACAGACAAAAATGACACAATTGTTTCAAACACAACTTAAAGATTATCTTATTTCCTACTTTCTGGTCTTTTGAGAATAAAAGGTCAATTGTAGCCAGAAAAACAAATTTTTTTTACAGTACAATTCTCCAATCAATTATAGATCGTTAATATGTGCCTTATTCCAGAAGTCTTATGTTATCTATAGCTGTTTCTTTATTTCGTCTATAAGTGGAACACACATTGATAAGAAATAAGAATGATTGCCAAAAAATCCATTCTCCAGCATAGACGTTGAAGGTTAGCAATTATACGTCACTGGTTAACCTTCCGCAATGAGCAAAACATATACCGCATAGTCATCTATAAAAAGCTCTTAAATAACAACTGTCTAACAATTCAGACGAATTAACTAACGATAAATCTAGATTCGAGTATGACTATTTTTTTTTCTTTTTTCCTTAATGATTCCCTGGAATTGGAATAGCTTTACATAGTTTGTTTTAAATTTTTTTGATCTTAACGTTCTTAATTTGGTTTATTCGGAAGAGGAAATATGATTTTAGCACTGATTTGATATCGTACTTATTTATAACTACAATAAAGACTATGCTGCTGGAATAATATTTGGTAAGCATAAATTTATATAATGCTCACAGAGGCAATGGATTTAATAGTCTAATTCTATATCATAGTAAAAACTGTTATGAACATAAGCTAATAACGAGTTATTGATTTACTGCATACGATTTACATGTAGCATTGCTAAAGCAATTTCGTCTGTACTATGTATCCTTCCAAAATTACTTGTGGAAGATTTTACTAGATCTCCTCAATGAGAATGTTTCTCACTTTTTATATCAGTCTGCTTTAAAAACTACATATTATTCAATCTTCCCTGGTATTTTATATCATTGTATTCGGCCTTCAATTAGCAAATAGAACTGGTTAGTACTACTCCATTAGGAATGGCGTTATGATAATAACGTTCATATAACTAACAAATACACACAGCTACTAATTTGATACGTTAATGTCATACGTTCATACAACTAGCACAGAACATTCATATAACTTTGTAATATTACTATGACAAGCAGGTTGTAAACTTCATTACAGTCCTTCTAGCAAGTACTGCTATCATTAGTCAGATGTGATGAACTAATTGGAGTTTACATGAATCGTAAATTGTAGAAAAACTTAAGTTCCTGTCCAAAGTCAAGTGGCTCTTCCGTATTTGTTTGTTGGTCTCTTTTATATCTTTTAATTCTTTCTATAAATGTTTTTTATTTTCAGGTATTATTTTGATCATTTTTTACTAATGATAGAAATTAAGATTGGTTGGGTTTGTGTTGCCCGATCTTTCGTTTTCTATGTTTAGTTTTGTAAACCGTTCTTTGTCTTTATTATCTTTTAATTTATTTCTGTTTGCGTTGTCAAATTGTCATCAACTTTAGAGTTTGAGCATCCCTTTGGTATATCTCGCCTCTCTTTGTTAGTTTATGAATAACTTATTCATAACTGTGTTTAATATTGGATGATTATATATGTTTAAAGTCAAACAATCTACAAAGAAAATATAACCGTACCAAATGAACACTTCTATGATTCCCGTGTTCCATATAATGAAATAAAGGAAAGAAGGTAAAGTCATATTGGGAACTTAAATTGTGTTATGACTTTCGTTCCTTTGAAAAGTGCTAAAGAAATTTTAAACTTAATACTGTCAATCCCAATTCAGCTCTTAAAATCATGAACCCGAGTGGTAAAAAAATCATTGGTCGCAAGATTTATGTTAACATTTCATTTTGTGTTGATGTTTAAATTATTATTATTAAAAAAATGTCTTCTGATGAAAACTCGGGAACTTCTCATTTAATTACAGTATTTACCCATTTCCAGTGTGTACACTTCAGGTAACCCAAGTAAAGATTTCTATTTAAAGTAAACTTATGTTGTCTTATTTAAGAATATTGCTGATCTCTTTTAATTTAGATAAATCCATGCTGTGCTCGTCTCTCAGAGTTAATGCATCTTCTAGACAGTGACAGATGAATTTAAGACAAATAAACTTAAATAGAAAATGTCACATTTATTCCAAAAATTTGATTAAACTCTAAAGCCATATAGCCGTGTCATTAGTATATGACAAGCGTTCAATTGACATGAAAGAATGGTAATAATATTTATGGCAAACAAGAAACACAATACAATTATAGACTTCATCATCCGAATACAAATGATGTTTTTTTTAAATTTGATCTTTATTTTTATTTAATGAATTCTTCAGCGTTTTTATCAAAAGATGTCTGAAGTATGTCACAAGAATGCAACCAGAAAAGTATGTACATTTCCATTCACCGGAAGGTCACAAGATTGCCACCAGGAAAGTATGTACATTCCCGTTCACCGAGAGTTGACAAGAATGCCACCAGTAAAGTATGTACATTCCTATTCACCGAAAGGTGACACGAATGCAACCAGGAAAGTATGTACAGTCTCTTTCACCGAGAGGTTACACGAGTGCCACCAGGAAAGTATGTGTATTCCCATTCACCGAGAGATGACAAGAGTGCCACCAGGAAAGTATGTGCATTCCCATTCCCCGAGAGGTAACACAAGTGCCACCAGGAAAGTATGTGCATTCCCATTCACTGAGAGGTAACAAGAGTGCCACCAGGAAAGTATGTGCATTCCCATTCACCGAGAGGTAATAAGAGTGCCACCAGGAAAGTATGTGCATTCCGATTCACCGAGAGGTAACAAGAGTGCCATCAGGACAGAATTACATTCCTATTCACCGAGAGGTGACAAGAATGCCACCAGGAAAGTGTGTACATTCCTTTGCACCGAGAGGTAACTTAGGATTAGTTTTGTAAAAAAAGTGATGTGAGATATACGTTATCAAAATGTAACGCAACGACACAAAAAGTTATACAAATAGAATATCATAGCAGTGGTCATTTTTAAGTACTGAATATTACAAGAAAACAGGTTAACGTTCCGGAAATTAATATAGATTGATTTGCGTCTCACTAACTTTTTCTAAGTTTCTAAATACTTTTAAATAAAACATATTTTGTAAAGTTTTATCAATATTCGGTTTATCTTTTGAATAAATGAAATGCGAACAAACGAGAATAATGTCTTTCATGACAAAGTTCTTCAATAAAAAGTACTGTTTATTGTTGTATTAACTCTTTTGAGTTATAATTATATACTTTTGGAACTCATCACAGTTGCTCACAATAATACAGCATCACTACAAAAGTTTGACATGTTTTGATCATCATCAGATGATGCTGTCACAAATGACAAACAACATCTTTTTGCACAAAATAGGCAGCAAAAGATTGAGAAACAAAAACCGTAATTTCATATCACTCCACTCCACTGAAAAAGGATATTATCAGTCAGCAAGATCAAACGAAAAGTTCGTAAAATAGCGATAATATATGATTATAGGAAAATCTGTAGATGCTTCATTTAGACCAGTTATACTGGATGTAGGAGATATTTGAAGTTCTACAAAACAAATAATGTCAGCTACTCCGGACATGAAACTTCCAAATAGCATTCTGTTAACAAAGGAGAGTTTATAACTAATGACAAATATGACACATTTAATCTATAATACTTTACTACGTTCCATAAACTAATACTTGTAATCCACTTCAATACGACGCTATAACGGAAACACTATTACGGTACATTTAACTTTTTTCTAACATGATTCATAGAATCACCAATAATTTATTTTATTTTATAACCTTGGAAAAGTATGAAATTAACAGAAAATTACATTAATTGCAAACTTTGATGCTTACGTTGGTCAACTGCTATCAATGTTAGATCCTCTTTACTGATATATTATCACAATTGTTGACAAGTCTAAATGTCCCTACTTGATCTATTCATTATCTAATACTAAAATTTGGTAATCAAACATACTCTAAATGACTTTCAAATACAAATTGCTTTAAAATCTCCAAACGTGCATTCGTTATTTTGTTTTATGATTATGATAGTTTGTTTATTCAAATATATATTTTATTTCATATTATTATTCTTAGAAATGCCATGAAAAAATAGTAATTTTCAAAAATGTAAATACAAGGGAAACAACCGAAATGCAATGATACACTTCTATTTCAGACATTTTAGTTTCATGTATTGACATGTTCTTGGTGATTTCGCTAAACAAAATACAAAAGTTTAGCACATTTTTCAACTTATTATATTATGTATTATTACTGCATTCAGGTGTTCATTATGAAAGTCTTACAGGTAAATTACCGTAGCCTTTATTTATAAATACATCAATTAAGTTTAATAAAGACATAAAATGTCTTAAATAAATTCAAATCTGTAATCAAAGTGTTAACTTGACATATCAAACATTAACGCGAATTCTGTTCAATGTGTACAAAGTAACGGACGTGAGCCCCATTCTGTCAGTTCAGTGATGACATAGATTGTCCTGCATGAACTCTTATCCGTCGTTTCTGGGCTTTTGGGGAATTCCGTATCTTAGTTAGGTGTACAATATCTTGAACTCAGAAGCATAAGCAATAAGAAATTGAAATGTTTTAAAATAACTCTACTACTTGTACATAATTATAACAGTTACTATAAGAATAATTTACTTAAGATGTATTTTTAACAAGACAAGACCTCAAGTGACGTACTAGAAGTGAAACTTATAACTTGGTACGCCAGGGTGGGGTTTCATCTGTAAATTAGGGTTTATCAATGGCGCTTGAATTCATAAAGTTGACAAAATAAATACAAAGGTAAAGTGAATTCAAAAGATGTGTCAGATATAGCTGATGTTATTTATGCCTTAGAATTGTAGCCCTTAATGATCCAAATATTTCAATATAATCATAAACTACAAATATAAAAGTAAGTACGTATACAGCACATACGTTTGTTTTCACAGAAAGTAATGTAAAAATACCTACGAAAATTCAAAACAGAAAGTCCAAAATAAAACGTTCAAACACGTCAAGCAAAAGAATAGCAACTGTTATAATCCTGACTTGGTACAGGCATTTTCATGTAGAATGTAGAAAATTATAGAATACAACGAACAAGTTTATTTCTGAATAATAAACATGATTCTTCATATTAAATAAAGATCAGGACTGGATGTCTTGTTTTATTGACATAAATAAAACAAATGAAAATTAAAGAAAGATAATTTAAATATTATGAATATAATTGAAAAAAAAAACAACTTTCAAATTATTTGTTTATGAAGCCTGGATTAAATTTCGAACAATTATAATGATTGTTTAGATGACCTTCGAAAAGCTTTAGCACAATATAAAGTCGCAGTTATGTGAAATGTAAGACTTCCCTTTTCATTATGGTTTCAAGTACATATTTATAGCTGTTGCATGGAAATAATCGGCATTCAAGGCTACGTGTATAATATACAGCCTAGTACTCATTGTAATCTATTTTTTAAATTAGTTAACAGTCATTTTGTGACCTGTGTTGATTCACTCTTACATCTTTCATCACCATCACCTAAAATGAATCCGTAATAGTTATGAATTTACTGTGTATTTGTATGAAGCAAAAGAAATGCACACACGGCTCAAGGGGAAACTGTTCAAGACTTAAAAAATATCAATATTTATATCGTCTATATATGTATGATATCTTGTCAATAACCGAATTAGTGTAACTTTGTATTGATAGTATGATAATTCTGGAACATTTGATAACGATTGACTTTCGATCATTTCAAAATTACAATATATAAGAAAATAACAAGACAACACAGCGATTCATAATCATATATAAACGCAGTAATAAGGTATTTACTTCATGACAGGAACATTGACGCAATTAAGATTTCATTTTAAATATGTAAAAAAAATCAACTTAAAGTGCTACTGGATCTGGAAAATTTGTGATACTAACACTTTTCTTGTTTTCAATAATTGTAGAGTTGCTACACGATATTTTATATCTTTGACATTCGAAAAGAAGGATAAGTGTCATCGTCCTTCTTTCTTCGATTAAGTTAATAAAAATAAATTGGTTTTCGTGTAAGTTTTTTTCAGAGGTGACATAAATGAGAAATAAGTAACATTCCATTCTCCTCTAAATCAAAAGAAAATAATGTTTCGACCATAAACACAGCTTACAAAATGATTAGCTGATCTTTAACAATTCTGTATAATAAATGTCAGTAGAAGATGCTTGTTATGTCTAAATAATCTCGTCTGCTTCGTTATCTTTTAAGACCAATGAATCAATATAAGCTTTCCGGTGACCATTAATCTAAATATGTAATTATTACACATTTAAAAAGGGCCAATTAAGGTGGCATGTTAATACTTTCTGACTCTTATTGATAATAAATTGTCACCAGTATCTTACATTTATTACGGTGTCCAGATACATTTACAAGAAAGTACTACCGTACCACCTTAACAAAGACATCATGAACATTATGATCTTGTAACTAGCTCTATTTCAATTAAAAATGTGGTCATTTATTAAGATGGAACTCAAACATTTATAAACCTTATTGAAAAAAATTCTTATTCATTATTCTATTGTTTAAATCATTAGGTATTTAATTGTCCCCCACAATACGCCGGTACTGTTTTAAGCCATTCTATCGTTTTGTTGGTGAGGTATTGGCTTGTCCCTCACATCAGCACTTTACTGTTGTCAGTTATTTTATCGATTGGATCATGAGGTATTGACTTGACTCCCATATCAGAACGATATTGTATTCAGTCATTCTATCTTTTAGTTCGTGAGGTACCGACTTATCCCCAATATCGGAACGGTACTGTTGTCAGTTTTTGTATCGTTTGGTATATGGGGTAATGTTTTATCTCCCATATCATAATGGAACTGTATTCACTTATTGTATCGTTAGGTTGCTGAGGTATTTACTTGTCCTTCACATCAGGAGGTACTGTGTTCAGTTATTCTATAGTTTCATTCATGGGGTACTGACTAGCTCCCAATATGAGATTTTACTGTTTTCAGTTTTTCTATAGTTTGGTTCATGAGGTCATGTGTTGTCCCCGATACTAGAACGGTACTGTTGTCAGCTTTAGTATCGTTTGGTACATGTATATGGGGTAATGTTTTGTCTCCCACATCAGAATCGTTAGGTTGCTGAGGTATTTACTTGTCCTTCACATCATAGCGGTACTGTATTCAGTTAGTATACCGTTGACTGATGAGGTAACGATGAATTCTCAATATTATTACTTTTTATTTCATGGTGTGGTCTATCGACTAGACATTTCAATTTTCAAGAAAAGTCTAAGGCAATTATACCTTTAACATTAAGTCATGATTTCATTTTTAATTTTAAATCGATTAGATCAGCTCCTCTATGTTCAATAAGCTTAAAATTGTATACATTCTCAAGTCAGTAGAACACGTATCCTGCCGTGAAAGATAATTACAACCTGAACATAGTAATAAACCGTTGGCAATACTAGTATTCGTTTTAATTTGGCATAAGAACTCTAGAATTTTATAAATTCGATCATTTATTGATTTGAACTCAATGAATCTAAATTTAAAGACATATTTGGGGGATAAATATTTTGTTGCAATTCTTCTAATGAAAAAGACAAAGTGTCCTCTCTTCATAATATAAATGTTTAAATGTGAAACCAAAAAGGTTAATTGTTTTACCTCACATTTGAGACATGATGGTGGCTTCTTTAAGTGTGATGTGAATCGAATAGTCCCTAAAGGAGTCGTTGCTCAGACCTTACAGACAAAACTCAAGCAATTGTTTCAAATACAACTTAAAGATTATCTTATTTCCTACTTTCTGGTCTTTTGGGTATAATAAGTCAGTTGTAGCCAAGAAAACAAAGGAAATTTTTCATCGTATTATTCTCAGATCAATAGACAGTAAATACTTGCTTCACTTTGTTTGATGTCTTATCCCTGAAGTCTTATGTTATCGATAGCTGTTTCTTTATACAGAACAATTCCGCATTTTAGTGGTACAATGTCCGACACTTATTTGATTAAAATAAGAATGATTGCCAATAAATCCGTTCTCCAGCACAGACGTTGAAGGTTCAACCAGAGTCAAAATGACGTTTAACGTTAGCAGTATATGTCACAGTTAAACCTTCAACATTGAGCGGAACCAATATTGCAAATATATATATAAAAGGCCCCCTAAATAAGAAACGTTGAACACATTCGACGAGGAAACTGCAGATTTTTATTATATTATTTGTCGTCTGATGAAAACTCGAGAACTTAAGATTTAATTACAGTATTTACCTATGTCCAGTCCAGTGTGTACACTTGAGATAACACAAGTAAAGATTTCTATTTATAGTAAACGTATGTTGTCTTTCAGGCGATTTTTCAATTTCACCTGGTGAATGGTGGTATACAGGGTTAGCTCTTAACAGTCACCACAATAAACCTATTTCTCGTATCAAACATAAACTAAAAGAACTAGCCAAGGAATTTGTTTTTTGTCCCGGCCGATAAAGCTGCTAATAATATTATTATTGTTTGACGTAAATTTTACATTGAGTTTCTGCAAAATCAAATCACAAATTCAGCAACATTCCAATTGACTCCATTTTCAGAAAACGACATCTGTAATAAACATAAACTTTTAGCTACCGCTTTACAAGCAGAACCTAGAACAATGAAAGTCCAAACTACACAAAACACCTTACAAATATAGATTTATTTCGTCTTCAAGCCATTGTTCCATTACTAAATTGTTTACTCTTCTTACCAGTACACTTGGTACAATCAAAAACCTGATAATAAATTGTTCAAATAAGGCCTTCGAAAATAGTGGAACAAATTACCTTTGAAGTGTCAAAGAACTCGTTGGAAGTACTTGATAACTTGCATGGTTATATTGGTGATTTTGAATCTGTTCAAAGTTTTGATTTTTTTACCCTATATACCACATTGCCTAACATTTTCATAAAGAAAAAATCACACACCTAATCAAATGGGCATTTATAAAGTCAGAATATGAATAAATATGTTTAAACTTTTTTACGTCATTTTTTTTTTTTTTTTGTAGCAATATACAAAAAAACTATCATGTCAATTGGACATGCTTTGATACTATAGCTGCCCTTGAATTTTTACTAGATTACATTTGTGTTCTCTTTGGAGATTCCGTATATCGTCAGGTTATCGGAATTTCAATGGGGACTAACTGTGCACCACTTATTGCGGACCTTATTTTATAGTGTTTGTATTACTATGAGTTACAATTTATGCCAAAAAATCAAAGACCCATCGAAACAACACCTGCTACACAAATTTAATAATGCTTTTAGATATTTGGATGATATATTGGCTCTCTGTAATGACGACTTAAGTATGTCTACTAAAGAAATGTATCCTGTTGAACTTTCTGTAAATAAAGCTAATACTAACAATTACCTCTTTTCTCGATCTTGATATCTATATCACTGACGGAAAGCTTAATACTAAAATTTATGATAAAAGAGATGATTTTTCATTTCCTATCGTTCATTATCCATGTTTAGATGGTGACGTCACTATCTTACGACGAATATATATCTCAATGGGTACGGTTCGCTCGTGTATGTAACAATGTTTTAGATTTTAACGAGAGAAATTAATGTATTACTGAAAAATTATTACACAAGGGTTTTCGATATCACAAACTAGTCAAAACATTTACTAAATTTTATCATCGGTATAAAAACATCATTCGTAAATATAGCTCAACATGCAGACTTCTTATACGTTCAGGTATTTCACATACAATTTTTTATGGAAATATTTTTTGTAAAGCACAAAAATGTCAGTATTCATATCATAAGCTAACAAAACCTTTAAATAGACTTATTAAGAAGGGATAAAGTTACGATATTTTTGCATTAATATTGTTTCACTTATAGGTTCTTTGAATCGGAACTAAACACATTTATTTAAAAACCAATTATTAGCTAACACGGGTAATGTTCTTCTCATATATGTTATGATGGTATGATGCTAAACCCCTGACGGGAAGGATTGTGCCTGATATTCATATGATGAAGAAATAATCTTTCAATCAGTTTAATTGAAGTCTGGAGCTGCCATGTCAGTTAACTGCTAGTAGTCTGTTGTAATTTAAGTATAATTGTCATTTTGTTTATTTTCTTTGGTTACATCTTCTGACATCAGACTCGAACTTCTCTTGAACTGAATTTTAATATGCGTATTGGTATGCGTTTACTTTTCTGCATTGGCTAGAGGTATAGGAGGGGGGAGGGTTGAGATTTAATAAACATTTTTTTTTGCGCCTGTCCCAAATCAGGAGCCTCTGGCCTTTGTTAGTCTTGTATGATTTTTAATTTTAGCTTCTTGTGTATAATTTGGAGTTTTGTATGGCGTTTAGTATATATAAATGTGTTTAGGGGCCATCTGAAGGACGCCTCTGGGTACTGAAATGTCTCGCTGCATTGAAAACCTTCTGCTGTTGTCTATGCTATGGTCGGGTTGTTGTCTTTTTGACACATTTCCCATTTCCATTCTCAATTTTATTGAAAAATTTAAAAGTTCTGATAGAACTTATTTCAGAAAAAGACCGAGATTTAAAGTTATCTAGAAGTTATACTGCTATTTTTTTTACTCATGATTATTTTTATTTTCGTAAGATTTTGGTGAAATCGAATCGCTGATCTTTATTTGAAACGAATATACAGCTGTGTTTATACCTATGTCGAAATCTCGTAAATCGGTTTTTGAATGAATCAGTTGCAAACGGAGCAAGATTGCATTGGTGATTCTGTTGAGTAAAATCTACAAGCATCATCTCCCATTAAACAATATAAAAAAGACGCAATAGGTGGCAATAAATATTTTGATAAAGTAACGAGCGTTACACTCACAAAACATTTTCATGTTAAGAGGACACCCCTATTAATGAAGTCCGTATAATGCGATAATGACACGCTTATGTCCGCTTAACGTATCCACTGAGATATGTTAATTTCTTACGAATGTGATATTCAGTATATTACTACAGATAAAACCTTGACTTTAGAAAGCCTGAAATCGTCAAATTCATATATACTATTTGGAGATATTTCATCTGTGTCAAGGTAAAAGGAATAAATCACATGAAATATATGCTTGTTTGTATCGATAGTATCTCCAATCCACTTAAACAATGTGATGTAAATGGGATTTGTTCTTTGTCTTTGGTCTCTAAACTGAGTTTTAAACAAACAAATATGCCAAATTTAAATGTTCCTGTACAATATGTATATGTCAAATAAAATTTATTCAATGCTTTAACGATATCACAGATAGCATCGTGTTGTCTTAGGTGTTGCATTTTATAGGGAATTAATGCCTTCACTAATCAAAACTGCGGAACCGTCTATGAAATGTAGTTTAATCCTGCAATCGTTCTCTCTAATATACAATTATAGATGTACAACTATCACGAAGGAATGTACATATACTTATCTTAATAATGTGGCAAGCAAAACAGTTATCATGCATTTCCGGTTGGCATTACAGTTATAATGCATTCCCTTTTGGCACTACAGTCAAACTTGGGGGCATCATTTTGGTCCGTGCATGCGACTTCTCCAAATTAGAAAAGTGTTATTACGTGGTTACTGTTGGTTGCTTGTCGTCATTTAGAGAATTTGACTTATTCATAATCTGAAAATAACGATAAAACAAAGATATAACAACGACCGTTGATCATTAATATTTAAATTACTGAAAACAGGTTAACATTCCGGAATTTAATATAGATTGATTTGTATCTCACTAACTTCTTCCTAGTTTCTACGTTCTGTGAAATAAAACATCTGTTGTGAAAAATAATGAATATTGGGTTGATCTTTTGAACAACAAATAGATGTCAGATCCATGTGCACAATCGGAAAACTAATTAAAACAAGTCATGCAAGCTATCATGTACTACAATAATATATCATAATATCAATTGTTTGATTGTCGCCATTGAAAGATATTCACCAATAATATATCATGGATTCAATTGATTGATCGTCTCTATTACAAATTATACTCACATTAATATATCATCACTGAAACTATTCAAGCGTCGTAAACTTGAATATCCTTACAATCATATATCATCGCTCCAAATATTGACATGTTTTGATCACTATATCAACTGATGGTGCCACAAAAAACAAACAACACTTTTTACGCAATATAGAATACAAAAGATTTTGTAACAAAAACCCTATCAAACCTTGGGGGAACTCTGATTTGCTTTATGTTTTAAGGGTTTTCGTGCAACACAATTATTTGATATTTAAGAACGGTGATACATAGATAATATTATGACCGAAAATTTGAGAAATAAAAACGTTATAAATAAGATATCAAATTTAAAAAAAACAGATCCAATACCAACAAACGTAGAATGACGATAGAAAGAGCGTAAACTTGAAAGTATAGCAGAACGATATATCCATGTGAATGAAGAAGAAACAGAAAATAAAATAAACAGAAAAAATCATCTGAAAGAATAACGACAAAAAACTTGATCGTACATAATATTACAAAGAAAGACATTACTTGGAATGGAAGCGAAAATTATATATTCGCGCAAACTAAAAACGACGGAAAATATAAAAAATAAGAAAGAACGGTATTCTCGTTCTAATATGCTATACAACTTCTTTTTTACAAACGCTAGCATTTGATTAGCAATTCTACCGAGAGAAAAAAAGATGAAATGATCAGCAAAATATTAAAGAAAAACATGCTATTAAAGACGTGATATCGATCCTCCTTTCTCGTATATGAGTTTATCGACCGTGGCGTATCAAAAGAGACTTATCAGTTGATTTAATACGGGTCGATCTCACTGCTGGTGGAGGTTTAATTCCCGAGGGTATCACCAGCCCAGTACTCAGCACATATGTGCTGACATGAATTATCATTGATAATGGTTATATTCATAAATTAACTGTTTACAAAACTTTTAAATTTTTGAAGTACTTAGGCTTTTCTACCTCAGGAATAGATGTTCTTAGCTGTATTTGTCAAAATTTTTAGGAATTTTGGTCCTCAATGCTCTTCAAATTCGTCCTGTATTTGGTCTTTTTTATCTTCTTTGGATTCGAGCGTCACTGATGAGTCATTTATAGCGAAACCCGCGGCTTGCGAAATACAACATTTAATCCTGATATCTATGTTGAGTTTTTTTACTTGATATATGCAACACGAAGAGTTCTCTTTGTTTAAAAACTGCTGAGCTATTCGGAACACTAGAGTTCATCCTAGTTTTCTGCGGTATCAATGACTTACAAACCTTGAGTTTCCTCATTGAGCTTATTGAACCGAACAAATACCAACCCTCTGTTCATGCTATCAGTTTATTATTTGTTGATATTACTAAGAGTATTGTTTTCACATTTTCACATTAAGTAATAGTAAAAGTTCAATGATAAGTTAATATTGATATTAAAAGACCTCCGAACAAAAAGGGGTGTTCAAATCCCCGTGCCCTTTTGTCTGAGGAGGTCTTTTAATGTCAATATTAACTTAATCATTGAACTTTTACTGACTTACAAACCGTCCAAAATGTAAGAAAAGTACATAAAAAGCACTTGCAGAAACCTAATTTCCTTGAACTGGACGAGTCTAAATATGTTAAACTTAAAAGATAGTTAAACAGTGCTCAGACTGATATGTACAATTAACAGTTACCAAATTGACATGAAAACAGACCGATTTAATGGCATTACATCATATAATTATTCATGATAAAAAAACAAATAGCATCTAAATAACACCAAATGATAGTTTTACAAAATTAGGGGTTAAATTTATATTTATCTAGCCAACTTTTCAAAAAAAAAAAACCGATTTCTTATTTAATAAATCAGGCAATAAAAACCCCCATACAGACCTCATTTATAACTGACCAATGAATATTAAGCCCAACCACTTCATGCTATATATACTTGATGTTTTTGATCTGTCAGTAATCATGAAATAGTATCGTAAAGATCAGACCTTAGAAAACAGTAAGTAAACTCTTTCAACAATTAGCTTTTTAAACAGCTTGTTTAAGAACTTCAAATTGGACAGTCCTAGATGCATAAGGTCCTTCACAATATTCATCCGGTAAATGTTCCATTTGTTTCTGTTTTGGTAATTTTCCTACATTACGATACATGCGAATGCAAAATAATTAGTTTTGTCTATTCAGTCCAATTAATTAATAGATCTTGCTTTATTTGTGTTTTTTTCAAATAAGAACTATGCATGCAAACTTCAATGAATAAAACCGTATTAAACTAGGTTTCACAAACCCGATCAAAACGTGTTGGGTGAGATATGTTTGCAAGTTCAATATATTATATGAAAACAAACACTTTAATTTAGTCGTCCGTTATTCCTTTTTCATGTCTAAATGAAGCAAAAACACCTGAAAAAACTTTTATCTTTCGTAGTTTTATCCTTGCCTGACAAAAAAAAATCATATGTTATAAATCGTGTTTAAACATTAGATAAGAAAAATAGTAAAAAAATATTTAAAACTTTTGAATAAGCAGTCAGTTATGTGATAAACTGAAGAGACCCACCCCCCACCCCCTTCCCCCCCAAAAAAAGAAAACAACACAAAAATTTAAATAGAAATTGTAAATTATAGCATTTTACAAGATCTTGTCTTTGTGTGCTAAGTATTAGTACTGTAACAGAGAAATTAAATAAATTGATTGATTGTTGTTTGCTTTACGTCCAGTAGCAAATATTTCATGCCTGATAATGACTATAACACATAAATTTTAAATACAATAGGTAGATCGTACAATAGGAGGTCGACGGTGAGGTTAGGCGTGAAACTTTAAAATATACTAGAAAATGAGGATATATTGAATAAGACTTGAAACAGCTGGCAATATTTGGACCACTCAAATCATAGGTGCAAGAGTTTTTAATTTGATCCATAAAATCTACCCTGAAGTCGATCATCCATGTGTACGTGTAGTTTACAATATCATTTCACGCATCCAATTTAGGTTAGATACTTTTAGCTCGCTTTAGTAACTGTTAGAATTCTGTGAAACTGTATTGTGTATTGTACTTTAGTTTTTGGTATGATATTCTGTACTACCGATCACTACCGCTCTCCTGGTTGGTCTCGTGTGGGGGCGTTCACCTCGAGAGTGGGAGGTCATTAAATTTGTTCGAATTCCGAACGGGTCAAACAAAGACGTTAATTAAATTGGTATTCTATTTCAACGCTTAACGGCTCAGAGTCGGAAATGTGTCCGGGTCGGGTGACTTTTCTTCCTGCGAACTAATATCTTGTGAACTTACACGATAAAAAAAACCGACTGAGCCTGTCTGTCTAGTAAAAAACGGGTTTAATACTCTTATTATATTTACACGTAATCGTCCTGAATATTAATTTTATTCGCCGCTGGTCGTCATCCATTATCATTATTTATTTTACCGTATTATTATACAGTGAAGTGTTTTTCTTTTACTGGTATATATTAAAACTTCTTAAATTTTCACCAATCAAAATTAAAAAATGGCAGATGAAATTTTTCAAACACTTGTGATTGTTGGGATTATTATCTTTGACGGTAAATAATATTAAATCAAATGTACCTTTTCGGATATATAATATTTGACGGAAAATATTATTGAATTAACTCCGTTATTATTTAGTCATGGGTCGGTTTTCAGCTTATTATTCTGTATACGGAATGTTCTATAAAAAAAACACTGAATGTTGACTCTTAATATTTTTATTTAGCTGTGTCTTTGGGTTGCTGTCGCATTAATGTATACCTTTATCTCCTTTTATTCAAAACCAAGATTCGCTTGGGTATAGAAATAGTGACATCTCTAGGCCTCTCCCGTCCCACAGTATACCCTTGCTAAATGGGTGCGTTCGTTTGGCTTATTGGTTATATAAATACGCAGCTTTGTCCGATCAAAATATAATAGGAATGTATATCAGATGCCTGGTGCAGTGATTATTCCACGCTATCTTTACCTTAAAAAACATTAGAGGGAAAGACCATCAACGCACAAGTTGAATGATTGAAATGTGTAAACAACAAGAAAGGTCAGCTTAATCTTTTTAAATAAGTCGCATGGCTAATTTTAAAAACATTTTTTGTGACTTTTGCTGAAACAATAGTAGATGAAAAAAATATATAACAAAACCGATCAGCAAGACAATATAAAAAAAATGAAACGCTCAAAATAAGTTGAATCTTTTTAATAAATTGTTGTCAACTTTTTTATCATTTTTTATTTTTTTCCCCTTTAATGACAACTGTTAAACCAGTCTCGGATATAAATAAAATTGAAACAGCAAATGTTGTCACCTAGACGAGACAGCCGTCATTGTACGCTTCAATATATGAGTTATTGCCACTCAATGAAGATTGTTTTTCTGTTCTAGTCCCTTCCCTATTAGTTTTGCTGGAAATTATACAACGTAACCCCTGTGTACTACGACAACGTTTTTTTTTTCATATTAAAAAAAAATTAAATTCAAAGAGAAGAATGATGGGAGAAATGCTAAGATTTACGCATAAAAATTCAAATGTAAATTGAAATAAAATATATTAAAATTGGAAAACTGTTTGAGACTATAATTAACTGAGGACAAATGATTATAAATCACTAAATGAAGCTGATTAATTTATTGCTCCTTTGTGTCCAGTGGCAAATATGTCATGCATATTCACAACTAGATTCAATGTGAATCAATTTGAAGCAAATGTTTACAAATTTAGAGTGGCACTTTTTACAATAAGACAGAGCGTTCGCTTGAGGCAAAACGTATGCCGTAATAGAATAGGTTTGAACCTCGTAAGTTGAGCCCTCCTTCCCTCTTTTTTCTCCACGATAGACGAATGACATAAACATAACGTCATGAATTTACAATCAATTACGGCCACTATAAGTAAATAAGGTATGGACTTTGTTTTTAATTAATTCCTATTGCAGTCAACATCTCCCGGTTCGGGAAAGGTTATTTATTTCCATAAAATGCCGCCTGATTATTGATCGAAATTATTTAAGCAACCAAAAGCACTTTGAATCAAACAAATTTTTGAAATTAAGATATTTTGCTAGGTGTTTTTTCCCAATCCTATTGCGGAAACCCTGATTTTAAGAGGGCGTATCTCATTAGTCATGCCCGATTAACTCTAATTGAATTGAACCTCAACTAAAAGACCTACATCGGGTAAATAAGTTTGAGGTACAATAAGTAGACAATAGAAATCCTTTGTGAAATAAGACCGTCCCAGGTATCTTAGAAAATAAATTTGCGTTGAATAACAATGAAAAATGCACGAGCAGGTTTGTAACTAATGTTAAATTAAATCGTCGCCTCTTTCCATACCAGTCTGATTAAATTTCAATTCAGGTAAAATGTTGATTTAAAGACCACATACTTGTATTATTCATATTATTGTTGTGTCTTTTTTGTGATACCAGGTGGAATTTCATTTGAGTAAAAACTTTATAAAGTTTTTTATTTAGAAAACTAGATTCAATGTCTTCACGTTATACATTACTGTGTTGTTGTTGGTTTTTCTTGTTCTTTTTCATAAACTGAATCAGTAAAAAATTATTGTTCTGAGTGTGCTTACTTTGCTTTGTGAGGCAATGACTGCCATAATTGTAAACTTTTTCAACTTGCCGAAATTGTAAACACACGAGGTTGATTAATAGTTTTAAATTCTACTTTATATTACTTAGGCTAACAACAAGTTGATTCTTTCGTCTCAATTGACAGACTTAAAATCGATTTTGTTCATTATGTATATGAGCTGATACACAACACACTGCCAGCCAATTAGTAGACGAGTTACATCCACAATTAAATTAAAAGATAACATGAGCCTAAAAAAGGGCTTATCTTATCCACACTTATACTTTTCTCTTATTTCAATATGTCATGTTTTTTAAAAACTCATGGGAAGAGGTTGTATTTTTAGATATGCTGATATGAACTCTATAACAGATTGCTTAAATTGCATTCACTATTAGAAAACTTATTCACTCAATTTATATTCAGTATTATGCATGCAAAGATGAAGATGTCAATTGGAGATTTGACGGTCGTAAAGGTAGTTTTTTACGGTAAACAAAGCAAAAGGTGTTCATAATTTTTTGATAACATGTTATAGTCTATATAATATTCAGTCACACTTTCCGTTTTGATTTAATAATGCAGAGAAGTTGATGTTACATTGGTTTCGTCTTATGATCCTTGTTTTCAATACGCTTTCCTGGAATTCATTGTATCGTTACACCATGGTAAACAACATAAATCTACTTGACCTTATCGTCTAGCGTATACAGACTGTATCTTTATGTAATAAAGCATATGTTATATGGTCGAGTACTCTATTTCAGTTTCCGTCTTAAGTCAACAGACATTTTGAATTAATTGTTATCTGTTTGTCTGATTTCTATATCTAAAGGTCTTTTTAAAATATAAACTGAATTTCAAATGACAGTTTCCGTCTTTTTTTAGCTATAAATCCTTCCTTCATATCGTTAAACTTGTGATCTGTTTGTTTGAATTTAAAACTGATTTTACATATTTTGTTAAGACATCTTTATATCAAAAACTGGCAATTGTTAATCATTAAGAAAATAAAACACAAGTGAAGTTACAGTAAAACAAAACAAAACAATGAATTTTTCTTCACCAATGATGAAACTACCACTGACATGAAGTTATTTTCATTTTGGGACATCAATAATGAAATAATCCCACTGTTATTAACAACGAATTCCGAAAAAAAAGGCAAGACAGATTATTGTATGTGCAATAAATAATTTAACTCTGCACAATATAAATATCTCTCTTTGTTTTAATTTTGATTAAAATATTGTACAGATATATAGTTATCATTTGATAAATTTTTACAACAATTTCACATTTCTGCGATGGTTTTTTCTAAGTGATGAATAATAATTCCCGCTTGATGTAACCCAGATATAATAGTTATCAAAAGTACCAGGATTATAATTTTATACGCCAGACGCGCGTTTCGTCTACACAAGACTCATCAGTGACGCTCAGATCAAAATAGTTAAAAAGCCAAACAAATACAAAGTTGAAGAGCATTTAGGACCCAAAATTCCAAAAAGTTGTGCCAAATACGGCTAAGGTAATCTACTCCTGGGGTAAGAAAATCCTTAGTTTTTCGAAAAATTCAAAGTTTTGTAAACAGAAAATTTATACAAATGACCATATCAGCGACACATGTTTCTGCACCACTACGTCTACAATATGGTAGAAGTGTCTTGAAGAACACACCTTCTCTTCAACTAATACGTTAATGCAATTTTGTGAATTGATTAAGTTTGAAATGAATCGATTTGCAGTAAAGTCTCTATTCAGATGTGATCACATGATAGCTATAACATATAAACACAATTTTCTCAAATAAACTTCGACATGTAGGTTTTATGATCCATTTTATTGCTATTTAAGAAATGCGGATGAGAGCACGAAAGTGCAATGTAACATTTGTAACCAGATTTAAATTCAAAGTACATTTAGAAACGTGAACCCACTATCACAGTATTGTAGAAATTGCTCCATATAAGAAGGCAGTCTCTACTTATGGCAATCGTCTCCCGGAGAGCAGAATGGCTATGACATATAGTAAATATTTGATGACTATAAATTTAACTAATATATTTAGTAAACGTCAAACAAACTAAGCGTGTAACAGATAAAATCCAGCAGTTGAAATAAGCCTAATTTAACAAAGGTCCACAATAAACCGGAATGAAGCAATAGTCATCGCAAGCTCTGGAACATGTAAAACATAAATATGTATGTTTGCAAACATGACACTACAAACTAGAGACCTAATTGAAGAATCTAGATATAAGCAGATATAAGTCACCATGCTGACTCAGACTACCATGCAATAAACCCCATACCGTATAGTTAGCTACTATTATAAAACGCTAAACCTGGAACAGTGATTTAACAGAATAACATTAGAACAAACTGCAAAAATCAGACGAAAGAGGATTTATGCCAAAAGCTAGTGCATAGCAATCACAAATAACAAACAAATCGTGTTTTACTGTACTCATGTATCAATCAGTATATATCCGATGGATACAGATAGAGACGTCATAAACAGTCTAAGAGAAGCACATTTCCTAATATAATGACATTGCTTTACGCAAACTTTAATTATAAAAAGGACGTAGTGTAACATCTAGTTATGTTTTAATCTATTGATAACAAAATCGATGTTAGTATTTATACATATTGTATTACAAGTTAATTCAAAGTATTGAGACGTTAACATGGATCGATAGGTTTACAAATGCTTTCATTTGTGATCTGTTTGTTGTGCATGCACTGATTGTATGTCATGCATGCACTGATTGTATGTCATGCATTAACATATCCCTTCTTTATTATTACATGGAGCCTATATTAAGTTCCAAATGCACACAAAATCATATTAATGTTATGCCGAACACATGTGTTCATAAAACTAGCATACTATTGAGTTATGCCGAATACACATGTACATAAAACTAGCAAATTCAAGTTATGCCGAGTAAACAATCTAGCATGTGGAGGTAATCTTTATCACACAAAATTTGCATATCGGGGTCATATACTTATGTCAAGCCAAGTACACATGTGGTCACGGCCTTTCAAATATTTTGTGTTGACTAGGCGCTTTGTCTTTCACTTGTAAATACAATAAACATACACAATTTATGTTTTTGTTGACTCTTATATATAATATTACTTTCGTGGTATTAGCTCAAACTCGTGTAGGGATCAGTCATTTTGTAAAATATTGCGTAATGTTACTGAACGGATATTTAGAGATAGTCAGAGTGATCCGTCATCTGATGAAATATAATGTAATAGTATTCAATGAATACTAATGAGCATTTGATCAAGTTCTGATCAGATGTAATTAAACTATTTATTCTATGGTTTGTTTATGATTAAACTATGCCTCAAATATTATGTGAAGTCATACGTGTACAACTGACATTGTAATATATCACATGTTACATTTCGATTGACTACGTAAGAGAAAAGATTGTCCACTGTTTTACCATTTCGGAGGTCAATGTTAACTTATTCCTTCATAATTCAATCAAATTCAACTTATCATTCATTCTGATCGCTAAAAAACAAAGTTGATTGTTATTGATATTTGATATACTTAATTCATCACTACGATTTACACTGTAGTAAAGATCTCTTATCAGGCCTTCCTGTACCATATATAATATGTCTCAAACATAATGTCTACTCTCCTACATTTGATAGTATCTCAAAAATAGGTTTGTGTCATTTTAATAAAATGTTGTTTTTGTATTTACCAATGTCAGTCGCATAGATGCAACTCTCACTTTGTTTACTCTTAAAAACATCATTTCTATATAGCCAACTCTTTTAGATATTTCAATATTTTGAAATACAGCTAACTTGAAACCAAAACAGAGAGAAAATACCTCCTTATTTAAAAGACCAGTCTGTACCAATCATTTCTTATACCTATACCAAACCTATTGCAACTACAATTTTCAATTACAAACACGTTTTGCAGGATCTCGATATTGACGACTTCAAGGCTAAACCTCCTGATTGCACTTGTGCTAGTTCCCAATTTACATATAATCCTGCTGGCCACGTTATTACCGGTTACCTCAACATTGTTAATAACACTTCTCTACGAAATGTGTTATCGTAAGGTTCGAAATATTGTGAGCCTAAATCCATCAATTGGAAATACAACTTTAAAATTTTGATGGATTCAGTTTAGAATTATACCAGGCAATTTGCTAAGCGCGAGAAGGAAGACGTAGACACTCTTTCCGAGTGGATTAAGGCAGTGAGGTCGTTGATACAAATCTGAATTAAGAAACTGAATGGGTCTATCAATGTCCATGCTACGTCAATCTTTAAAGACCCAACTGTTGCAAAACACCTATCCTACCTCCATGACCAATAGGTTGTTGTCCCCGCAGATAAAGCCCAAAACACCATCCCTTTTGTGTGTAAAACTCATTACATTAACTGCTTAACTGGCCAACGTAGATACAAGTATCTTGTCTTAGGGAGGGATAAATCCTACTTTGTAAAGGATAACTCTGATTCAAACAAAACATTCTCTGAAACTGATATTATCAAAATGGTTGATTTCTTGATTGACAACATATTTGTTACGTTCGGAGGACGTGTTTATCAACAGACTGTCGGCATTCCAATGGGAACAAACTGTGCCCATCGTCTTGCCGACTTGTTTCTTTATTATTATGAGGCTGACTTCATGCATGAACTTCTTAGGAAGAAAGATAGGAAGTTAACAATATCCTTTAACTCTACTTTCCGCTATATAGATGATGCTCTTTCACTAAATAATTCAAAATTTGGTGACTATGTGGAATGCATCTATCCCATCGAGCTAGAGATAAAGGATACTATAGATACAGTTAAGTCGGCATCATGTCTTGACTGATATCTAGAAATTGACAATGAGGGTCGGTTGAAAACAAAACTTTACGACAAAAGAGATGATTTCAGCTTTCCAATTGTGAACTTTCCATTTCTAAGTAGCAACATTCCAGCAGCACCTGCATACGGGGTATATATCTCCCAATTGATACGATATTCCCGTGTTGCATTTCTTATCATGATTTTCTTGATAGAGAGTTGCTACTCACACAGAAGCTATTAAACCAAGTGTTCCAAATGGTGAAGTTGAAATCATCCCTTCATAAATTTTACGGACGCCATCACGAGTTGGTTGACCGTTATGAAATAACCGTTTCACAAATTATATCGGATATGTTCCTTACGTCGCAACTACAATCCCCTTCCCTTTCATGAATGTGACCTACCGAATTACACTATTTCCCGGATTTGTTATCACATAAGCAACACGATGGGTGCCACATGTGGAGCACGATCTGCTTACCCTTTCGGAGCACCTGAGATCACGCCTTGTTTTTTGGTGGGGTACGTGTTGTTTATTCTTATTTTCTATGTTGTGTCATGTGTGCTGTTGTTTGTTTGTCTTTTTCATTTTTAGCCATGCCGTTGTAAGTTTGTTTTAGATTTATGAGTTTGGCTGTCCCTTTGGTATCTTTCGTCCCTCTTTTACATGAATCCTTCAAACTAAATACATTTGTTAATACCTAAACGTCTAGTATGCTTTACAACTTTTTTTCAAAATTCAACTTTCAAGAGATTAATGATTTGCTATTTACCAATTTGTTAGTTTTTATTTTTGACCGATTTTAAATCTCATAGTATTACGAAGGTTACTTTGACAGAACAGAAATACATTTGTGATGAGGGTTTTTTTTTTTACATCCCTATAGGAGTGAGAGTTTTCAAAATGACAAAACATCTACCAATGCTAACCAATAACTGTCTATTCTAATGAAGTTTTAATGAGCAATCATTAGATTGAGAAATACATTTTTAATCATCTGTGTGTACTGTAAATATTTTAAACCAAAATTGGTGTTCATTTTACCTCACATAGACCATTTTATGCTATACTCCTGTTGATGCCAGATTTAGTATACCATTTTGTTGTTTTGTACGTCAACAATGTTTAGAAATTAAGAATGTAAAAAAGGTCTGTTACGTGGCATATACAGTCATGATTCTACTTTGTCAAATTTATCTCCCAATTACGCAACAAAATTTTTTCAATCGTAAAATGGAAGCCATTGTAGGGATGACGTACTGTCAGTTTAACTCTTGAAAGCCGTTAAATTTATTAACATGACATCATAACGATTCTTAAATGACAGTTGTATTGTAAAGACAAATTTAGGTATCAGATATAAAGCATTATTTAATATACTTCGATGCCTTTTTGTAAACTTAAAACTACTGTCTAATCGGTTGTCAGGAAGAATTTTAGAAAGTTTAAAAAACACTGAATATATTCTATTTGAATATTTTGTTACAGGTCAAACTTAACATTTTCAGAGGTTAAAGACTTTGAATATAATCCTAGATACAATACACATGGTTTTCAGTGTATAGTCAACCTATTGACACAACTGACCAAAAATACAACTTCATTGTAGGGAGCAACGTAAATTCGTCATCAATACACAACTGTTTGTACATAATTCCGATCTATAAGACCTTCCAAGAGTGCACACATTCGACAGGGAAATGCGTTGTTTTCACCAATTCTCTTAATAGGCAAACATAAATCAGCCTCATTCAGACTTCGTTGTACATCGCCTCTTTTTATAATATCATTTTACATGCGATACACATCAGTTGACTGAAAAGCCATAAAAGACACAATAATTCGGATATCCCTCTATCAAATTTCTACATAAAACCCTTCCTTTAAGAATAGTAAGGACAATATGTTTAAACATTTTCTGACTAATATGGAAGAAACACAATAATGGAATACGATTGTTCTGGTTAGTTGTAAATGATATGTTAATGAGTAGTTCACTTAATTGTTTCATATCAGAAACTTGACATGGAATAACAAAATAATATCGTCAAAAACAATTTTCAGAAAGACATAATTATGTGACTAGACGAAAGTATAATATAATCAAACTTAATATCAATCATGGCAGTAAATGTATAGAACTGAATGAGATGGATGAAAATAAACAATTCGAGCGGATATAGCTGTGATTGTTTAGATAACGACGATCTGTGTTCAATGTTTGTCGTAAAATGTGTTATCATAATAGGGTTAATAACAATGTTCCGTAATTTGTTGTGATTAATTTACTTGATTAAATGTTCTGAATAAGAGGTCATATAAAATAAAACGATATCTTTATCAAACTTATAGTAAATGATAAAACATTTCCGTGCAATTGATCAAAACGTACTGCTCGACTCAATAACATTTAAAAGGCATGCCAATGTTCTTCCTTGTGATATATTCAAATTTGATTATCTTACCCATTGCTCGATGCTGTAACTTATAGATACTCCAGGAACTTATGGAAGGGAATATCCGCCATAATTATTCAATTCTTAATTTTTGAAATGCAATTTCTAAATTCGTAACATGCAATTTCTTAATTTGTAAAATGTTATTTCTTCATTCGTTACATGAATATCTAAATTTTTTAATTGGTGAAATGTTAATTTGTTTGAGTCCCGTTTGATGAGATCGCGTCTGCATAATCGCTACCGCTGCCAGTCAATGAGAAGTTCCGTTTCTAAAGAAAAAGAAAAACTACAAGTTGAAATCACAATGTTACAATTCAAAAGTTTGACAAGTCTAGAAGTTTTTGATAGTCTTGAATGAAATAGTTTCACAATATTACACACGAGGTCGCTTTGGAGCCATGTCAACTCGTACCTTCGCAAACTCGTACCAAATATTTACCAACTCGCACCCAATATTTTACAATTTATATCCATTAAAGTTGTTATATTCTTTTCTATGATATAAAAACATACACGTACAATTATATGCAGCTGCATCGATTTGTAATCTGATGCAATTGATTTTGAAAACAGAAATGTCTAAAGTTAACCATTTCACTAATTAGAATATTTTGTTTTTATAATTTGTTAACATGTATACGAAACAAATTTTAATTTAACTTAGTTAAATGTTAATTAAAACTTATTTGTCTCAATTATAAATATGTTTCAGACAAGTAGTATTATAAATTATGTCATACAGTAACTGTGTTACACATAACAGGACTTTCATAAAAAATACAGAATATTAAACAAAATGGTTTATTGATATATATTCAAATATGACGCAAAAATATATTTTATCCATGTATATGCAGACTTACATGTATATCACAAAAGTCACTATAAAAAACATGTAACAAGGCCGTTTATGAGCTTGTTGTTCGGTGTGAGCCAAGGCACCGTTGAAGGTCGTACATTGAACTATAATGGTTTACTTTTTTTTAAATTGTTATTTGGATAGAGAGTTGTCTCATTGGCACTCATACCACATCTTCCTATATTTATTTACAAAAAAACTTGTCAAGACAAGACAAGAAAAGACAATTTATTACAACTTAGGCACACGTAAACACGTGTCTGTCGATACTTTTATTTAAGCATTGCATACGGTCGTGTTTTTCTTGGACTGCTAATGACATATGTACCCTTAATCCTTTGGATGTTGGACATGTAGATATTTCAGTCTTTGATATATGAGTCTGATAAGTCTGATGAAGACGACACGCGTGTCTGGCGTATTAAATTTTAATCATGGTACCTAAGATAATTGTATATGAATGTTTTTGGAAGGTTTTGGCTTAGATCTAACTTTCAGAACAACTAAGGGGTTAAATTTAAGTTCAAATGAAAACGGATTCAATGTTGTCGCGTTATTCACTTGCAAGTGAATTACTCTTCATCAATAATTCTTAGCTTATGTTGTCAAAATTGAACCGTACTAGCTGCTAAAACGATTGATATTGCACTCGTTCTAATTGAGCAGTCAACAATAAAATCACCAAAAAAACTTAAAACGGAAACGGAAGAAATGGCAAAATCAAAAGCTAAAACACATCAAACGAATGGATCACAATTGTCATATTCCTATAGGCGTTTTCCTACGCAGAAAATGGTGGATTGAACCTGGTTTCACAGCTGTTTAATCTCTCAAAATGCGCTCTATATTTCTATATCATATACAGTACTGACCCGATATCACTTTTCCTCATGAATATCTAAATAGGAAAGCCGGAAATACATTTGAATATTCATGATTGCCCGCTTTAACCTGTAGCGTGGAACGACTCACATTATTTGTTTTACAACTGTTTAAAAACATGTTTCATTTGTTAATATTTTTTAAACCTATAGATTATTATGTTGTATGCTTATTGTTGATATTTTAGTCCTTACTCAAACTAATTCACCATGGATTGGTTTCAACAGGTAATGTACATTTTATTGTGTTGTATATTTCTCTCCCCGATGTGAGGCCTTTTGAAAGAGAGTGTTTCAGAGCCCTGCATTTCCCCGTTTCTAAGCCTCATTCTTCTATCGTTTTTATGGCAAGTCAGTACAATATTATTGTCTATTTCACTATTCCACTTCCATTCATCCTTGAACAAAAACAACTTTTTTATATTTTAATATATAAATATATATATATATATCGTAGATATAGCTAGTGCTCCTTTTAACTACTAAAAGAAAAATTGTAAGTATCCACTATGGAATTTTCCTTAGAGCTTACCACAATGCCATATTAATAATAGAAATACATAAACGAATTCCTGTAAGGAATTAATCATAAAAAATAAAGACAAGGATGTTATATTGCGTTATTCGTCTGATATTAACAAGTATAGTACGTACTATTTTATTTCATGCATAATAATCTTAACGAAAAATCTCATCCAAATAGACATGATATTTATCGGGAAATTCCAACAACTAGCTTTGAAATTGTTCATCAACGTTCCATAATTTGAATTGCATTGAGTAATATAGTACAATGATGTCAATTCAGTAGAGATATTGAAATTAATTTCCGACTCGGCTTGATTAAGACCGATATTGTTTAATTAAACGGAATCTTATTTCAGCAACGATTTCCTCTCCTCGTTATTTCTAAAGGAAGAAAGTACTCTTTGGAAATCGTTCTCATTAATTCTTGTCCTTTTGAATAATTGACACTTAATCTGCCTGAAGTAGTGAAATGTTATCTGCTTTTAAATAACCTATTATGAAATTTCATCTGCTTAGAAAAACCAACATTGCTGATCAGTTCGACACCACACACCTCGGTATTATGAAGGAATAGGATGTAGATCACTTATGCGACGAAAGACCTCTTATTAACACAAAACATTTAGTCATGTCACTTCAATTAGAATCTACCAATGTTCTTATCGCTTGCATATGTCGATAACAGAAGTTTACCGATGTTTAAATCTCATTGTCATCTCATTGCCCAATTCAGAAGACAACGCACGGTAATGAATAGCAACTGAAGGTTTTGCATTCACTCCAAAAGAAGCGAGACCGGATGCATTGCAAATGATAAGTGTCCCCAACATGCCATGCAAATTCACACGCTGAGCTTTTATAATCGACAAATACATATACAATACTCATATCAATGCATTAAGGACTTTAAAATCATATTCAAATTATTCACAATGAAGCAAGGCAAGTTAAAATATACACATTATATGCATGCATAAGCACTGAGCTCAAATCAGCATTCAAATGGCATTCAATTGTGCCCAACTTCTTGTCGACTTGTTCCTCTATCATTATGAGGCTGACTTCAAGAATTTCTTAGGAAGAAAGATAGGAAGTTAACAATATCCTTTAACGTTACTTTCTGCTATATAGATAATGTTCTCTCTTTACATAATTCATAAATGGTGACAATGTTGAATGCATCTATCGCATCGAATTAGAGATAAAAGATAACACAGATACAGTTACGTCTGCCTCATATCTTGACTTACATCTAGAAATTGGCAATGAGGGTCGGTTGAAAACAAAACTTGGCGACAAAATAGCTGATTTTAGTTCCCAATTGCGAACTTTCCATTTTTTTTGTAACATTCCAGCAGCGCCTGCACACAGAAGATATTACCGAGCATGTATTTCCTATTTTGATTTCCTTGATAGAAGGTTGCTACTCACAAGGAATCTATTACACCAAGAGTTTCAGATGGTTTCCTCGACTAAAATCAATACAACAACTTCATCCGGATATTTTAATTAATTGCTCAACGTATATGATATTCAACAGTTTTCAGGTGCTTCTTAGATAATTTCATTAGTGTCTAAGTTAGCAATTAATGACATAGTATTTTGTCAATGAAGGAAGCTATAAAAGCAAGAGTTCCAAATGTTGAAGTTGAAATCATCCCTACGTAAATTTTATGGATGCAATCATGAGTTTGTTGACCGTCATGGAATGCGATGATATCGGATGTGTTCCTCATGTCAAACCCCTTCCGTTTTCACAGATGTGACCTATCGATTTAAACTATTTACCGTGTTTGTAATAACATGCGAAATACGATAGGTGCCACATGTAAAGCAGGATCTGCTTACCCTTCCGGATCACCTGAGATAACTACCGTTTTTTGTAGGGTTAGTGTTGCTTAGTCTTAGTTTTCTTTGTTGTGTCTTGTGTACTGTGAATTGTCTGGGTTTGTTTTTTCTTTGTTTGTCTGGGTTTGTTTTTTCTTTGTTAGCCTTGGCATTGTCAGTTTATTTTCGATCTATGAATTTGACTGTCCCTCTGGTATCTGTCGGCCCTCTATTATAATACTATAAAAAAACAGCAACATAAAACAATCAAAGTAAAGTAAGTCCCAATGGTCAAAATATTTCTCAAAACATGGATTAGGGAAGAAGTTTAATAATATTATAGTAATAAGCAAACGCATGTTTCAATGCTGTAATTCAAATCATAGTAAAGTAATAATGAATGCATTTGAAAGCAAAATCGCTCCGTGTGTTTATTAGTCTTTTGAATTGGGTAAAGGAAGACGAAAGATAAAGGGTTCAAACAGACGAAAAAGTCTATAAATACTACACAGAACACTAAAGGCTGGGCAACATGAAGCCATATTACACTCATATACTATTGAGTCAGTGTCCCTCACTTGTCTTTACAATAAATTCATGAACAAATTGTATCCTAACAAAAACAGACTTTATTTTTACTAATAGACACAACACGCACAGTGAGAAATAAATTTCAGTTTGTTCGTAAAAGTAGACATTTTTAAGCTTTTTTTCATCTCTGTCAGGTCCGCACTCGTTCACTTGAATATTCCTAGTTCATAGCTTCCTTGTAAGAAAAACAAATCTTCATGAAAATGCAAGTGACAGAAGATGCATGATCTATCAGTTAGATTCTGGGTTGTATACTGCATATTCAGTTGCCAATGGTAATGTTGCTATGAGAAAATAAAATTATCGATATAAAACATTAAATCTTATTTTGTCGAAAATATAATTTTTCAATAGATTTTTGCTATAGAATTAATTTTGGAGGTCAATAAATTGAAAAAAAATATATGCACTGTCCTTGGTTGAAAGCATTTTGTAAAATATCAAGATCTTAAATTGAATGTTGGATTTTTGACAAAATGACATTTGTTACATAATACGCTCGAAACGTGAAGTGGAATGCCACTGGCAGATTCTGTTCATTCTTTTTGAGACGCCCCAGTATCAAGTTTCTGTAATAGAAAATAAGATAAATGCATAATTATTGGAGAACCACGTCCATCTTTCTTTATAAATATGTTGTCAATCAATAAATTAAACATCAGAAAATGAGAATAAAGAACTGTTGTAGTGTAGGGAAGTTAAACTTCAATATATAAATTGAAAAGCTCCTTATTGTCTTTTATTAATCAGCATGGTTAACTTTAAACATATCGATTGGGATACACGAAGAACTTTATTTATAAAAATAATTTTTGCATCTTTGAAAATGATCATGACAACTACATGTACAATTATTGATATTATTTTTCTGTTCCTGTTCATTATAAAAATAGTAAGTACGACAAAAAATACCTTCAAGTCGTCCATTGGGGTTCGGAACAGGTGTTAGAACACCTTAATTATATCTGTCTTTCCGCATTCGTGTCATATGTATTTTTTAGTTGAATCATTTCTTCAATTCATGTCTGGTTTATGATTCATCTAAAGCTTATTTGACTCCCTCATCTCAATGTCTATAGGGAAATAATTAGTTTAGTTTCTTTCTGATCATTCCGTCACGTTTATCAAAATATAATGAGTTATGCAGCCTATATATTCTACTACGTTCCATAAACTAATGCTGGTAATCAAGGTCATGAGATGCTATAACAGAAACACTATCACGGTACATTTAACATTTTCCCAACACAATTCCTAGAATCTCCATTGATTCATTTTTAATTCATAACCATCGGAAAAGTATGATATTGACAAAATATAGTTTGTGAAAATGTCCTTAATAGCGAACTTTGATCTGTGCGTTGGTCCATTGTTAATGACAAACAGTCTTTACTGTTCCATTATCGGAATTGTTGAAGTTGGAGTTAGTGTTACTTAGCCTTAAGTTGTCTCTGTTGTGTCTTGCGTACTCTTATTGGTTTTTTTTGTTGGTCGTTTTCGTTTTTAGCCCTGGAACTATAAGTGGATGTTTTTAGTCATGAGTTGTAATGACCGTCTGGTACCTGTCGCCAAAATCATATCCGAACAAGAGCGTGGAATGTAAAAATGATAATCAATTATATCAGTCTAGTGCGTGCACTATGAATGTCTTACATGTAATCTACTGTCGCCTTAATTTATAAGAACTGCATTCATTTAGTTCAATGATGACATAGATTGTCTTAAGTAAACTCAAATCTTTAATAAAATATAACCTTGATATTTTATTCATTGACATAGTTTTTTTTCTAGTAGTTCAGTGGGTATAAAGTAACGGATGTGAGCTCTATATTATAATTGTATTCATGACATAGATTGTATAACATGGATTCGATTCCATTTTTTCCGTCTTCCTATTGTTCAGTTATTTTATTTCAGTGTACAAGGAATATTTTTCGTTAACTCAAGCTCAAGTTTATAAATATCTTCTCCATTATTGACATCGAATGTCTATTTCGCAATTATATATGCTAAATGTCTTACGTTAATTGCATTCCATAAATAGAGTGTTGCCATGGAATATCATTCATGAACTCTAATGAATCTGTAATGTGTTAACATTGAATGCATGAATGAGTGAACTCCATTTAATCAGTCCAGTGTTGATTTGAATCGTATTTCTGTACTTTATTCCATCAATTCAATGTTAAGATTCAAGGTTTTTAGAGTATATCGTGTTAACACGGAATGTTTTTCGTTCACTTCTCACCATCAGTTCAGCTTTTATTGAAGAACATGGTTAAATATAATTGATGGCATTAAGTTGTTGGGTCTCTGGTGGTTAGTTGTCTCGTTGGCAATTATACCTTATTCATGAATATGCTCAATTTTGACATTGAATGACTTTCTTTTACTCCATTCTGTCAATTTTATTTCGACATTCAATTTATTTCATGAACTCCATTCGATCAGATAAGTGTTAACATTACATTTTTACATCAACTCCGTTCTTATCAGTTCAATTTTGACTTTGTAGTCTTTGGATAATGTCATTGAATCAATTGAACGTTGTCATCGAATGCCTTACGTGAACTCAGTTAAAGCATGTTGACATAGGTCTTACAGACGGGTCGACTAAGAATACTCTTCACTCATTAACTTATGTTTATACGTACATAGTCTGAGACAGTATCATTTCTTTATAACTACCTATATCTATACCAGCATGATACATCTACATTATTGCAATAATAGGAAGATACACAGAGTGAAATACTGATGTCAAATAGATATATTCATTTCAATTCCTAAATAATTATTCTGTTAATACATAATGATTGCCTACTCCTACATTAAACACTGGTATTTTCTAATACATTCCGTTAACGTTGAAGCTTTAAGGGCTGAACTTTGATTAAAGAATTTAGTGTGTGTCAGTCTTTCAAATTAATTATGATGTTTGTTTAAACACATTACTTTTAGCTCGCAAAGATTTATCAAATATGTCAAACAATTGAGAGGATAAAACACCTCTGTGAATAACAATATGGCTAAGTCATGATAAAACGAACGAACACGATATTTTTGTTTAATAACCACTCACTAGTAAAACGTCATTTTTTTGATTAGAGAAAATCTATATTTTAACTTTGTGGAAGCATATACCAGTGAGTACATTGCAACTCAGTATAAACAACTAGTATTAAAGTTATCTGTCCAAAATCAGGAGCCTGTTACTCATCGATTGTCGTCGGTTGTTGTATGACTTTTTTGTTGTTTATTTATTGTTTGGCATACATCAACCAAGGCTGTTGTGTTTCGCGTTTTGTTATTTGATGGCTTTTTAATGTTAATGATTTTTCAGTTGACCTTCTAAATGCTTTAACAAAATATAAAGTCGCAGTTATGTGAAAAGCAAGTCTTCCCTTTTTATTATGAATTAAACTACAGATTTACAGCTTTTAATGGGAAATAATCGGCATTCAAGGTCAACTGTCGTTAAAAGCGCATTACTCATTGTAAACTAATTTTCAAATTGTAAAACAGTTATTTTGTGACCTGTGTTGATTCACTCTTACATCTTTCATCACCTAAAATGAATCCTTAATAGTTATGAGATTACTTTTTATTTGTATCAAGCTAAAGAAATGCACACACTGTTCAATGGGAAACTGTTAAAGACTCCAAAATAATCGTTATGTATATCGTCTATTAATGTATGATATCTTGTCAATTACTGAATTAGTGTGATTTATGTATTGACTGTATGATCATTTAAAACTTACAATATACAATATTAACATCGATCAGACAAGAAAATTACAAGAAGGATACAGCGATTCGTACTCATATACAAACGCAGTAATAAGGTATCAACATGATGACAGGAAAAATGACGCTATTAAGTTTAATTTTTAATCTGTAGTTACAAATCATCTTCTCAAAGTGCTACTGCATCTAGAAAATTTTAGATATTATCACTTTTTTTCAGTTAAATAAAAAATAAACTCTTTAGAACAAATGGAAAAGATAAAATTAATTATAAATTCTATGTTTATCAGATATGAGATGCTTACGTGTAATACAAACATCATGATATACATTAAACATTGATATATGGCTAGATGGCTGACAAAAACAGCAACATACAGATATGTATCGTTAGGCTATCATCCAGCAGATAAACAAGGTTTTCCTCAGATAGTATTGTACAATCTTACAAAGGATGTTCTGAAGTTTAACATGTATGGTTAACGATATCCTTTGGTATTAGAAAAGAAGGATAAGTGTCGTCGTCTTTCTTTCATCGATTAAGTTCATCAAAATAAATTCGATTTTCGTTCCAGAGGTATGACCTAAATGTGAAATTAGAACTATATCGATAGGCAATCATCCAGCAGATAAACATACAACAGTGTTTCCCTCAGATAGCATTGTGCAATCTTAAAAAGGGTGTTCGAAAGTTGGACATGTATGGTGAACGGTATCCTATACCTTTGATGTCAGAAGAAAAGGATACATGTCGTCTTGCTTTCTTCGATTAAATTTATAAAACTAAATTCGTCTTCTTATAATTTTGTATGACTTTATTGAGAAATAAGTACCATAATATGTTTACAAAAATTTGTTCTTCTTTAAATCAAAAGAATACAATGCGTATTCTTTAAACCATAAAACAGCTTACAAAATGATTAGCAGATCTTGAACCGTATTATCAATGTCTGTAGAGGATTCTTGTAAATTTAAGTAATCTCGTCTGCTACGTTATCTTTTGAGACCATTAAATCAATACAAGCTGTCTGGTGACCATTAATCTAAATATGTGATTATTACACATTTATGAAGGGGCACTTAAGGTGGCACGTTAATACTCTCTGACTCTTATGGATTATGAATTGTCACCAATATCTTACACTTATTACGGTGTCCATATACATTTATCATAAAGTACTACCATGCCACCTAAACAAAGACCCACTGAATTTGTAACTAGCCATCACAACTAGTTTCATGGACTTTTAACTAGAAAACATATTACAATTAAAAACCAATTGTTCAGAGAACAATTGAAAGTCTTCCCACATCAAAGAAATTTTGATAAGATAGTTTCTTCATACTGATGCGATAAATAATGGTTTAATTATATTAATGAGTGATATAAGGGAGATAATATGCTACTTCCGGTGAAATGAATGTCACTTCCGGTCTCATATAATAGCTTCTTTCACACTGATTCCAAAGATATATAGTTTCTATATACTTTTGTATGTAGAATGAGAGATAATTGGCCACTTCCGGATTGTTGGAAGTCATTTTTAGTCTTCAATAATCAGTTTATGTATCTATATGACAAAATATATGGATTTTGAGAACTTTTCTATGAAAAAATTGCAAAAAAGGCTACTTCCGGTTTTCTCAAGGTCACTTTCGGTAGTCATTTTTGAAGGTCATTTGTCACCTAACCTTTTGTACAAGGTCAAATGCCTTTATAATGATCTTAGTTGAAGTCATAATCAAATAACCTCATATGAAGACATTTCAGGGGCATTAACTCCTATAAGATGCCATTAAATTGTATCAGACTTAATGTATCATATCTTTATAACAATAAAGCGGACATTTTGCACTTGTTCTTTTATATGTCTCTTTCAAAGCGTCGGAGAAAATGCAAAAACAAGCAAAAGTCACAATTGAGAACTTGACCTTGACCTTTGACCTTGACCTCATTTTCTAAGTTAGGACCTATGGGCCCCAAATAAAAACATTCCAGGGTTATACGGTCAACTGTTTATGAGTAAAAAAAACATACCGACAAATTTATTTTGTAAAGGTAGATAACTCCTATAAAATTTCATCGAATCGCTTCGATCCAAATTAGCCAAAAATTCCTGAGGATGTAACGAACAATTTGTAAAAGGAATTTTGTCGCTATCTTTTTTTGTTACGAAGGAGATGCACACAGATGATAAACAGTGAATAGGGAGATAACATCTTACAAAGAAAATGGTTCGCCTTAGCAGGGTGAAATATAAAAGCGCATAAACTATACGATACCATATGAGAAATATCTAAGCGACATATTGTGAAACAAACATTTATCGCAAGAACAAAATTTGGCGGAAGAAAAAAAAAAAAAATTAAAAACCAATTGTTCAGAGAACAATTGAAAGTCTTTCCACATCAAAGAAATTTGGATAAGAAGATAGTTTCTTCATACTGATGCGATAAATAATGGTTAAATTATAATTTTGAGTGATATAAGGGAGATAATATAATGCTTCCGGTGAAATTAATGTCACTTCCGGTTCATATGATAGCTTCTCTCACACTGATTCCAAAAATATATAGTTTCTATATACTTTTGTATGTAGAATGGGAGATAATTGGCCACTTCCGGTTTGTTGGAAGTAATTTTTAGTCTTCATTTATCAGTTTATGTATCTATATGACAAAATCTATGGATTCTGAGTACTTTTATATGAAAAAATTGCAAAAAATACTACTTCCGGTTTTCTCAAGGTCACTTCCGTAGTCATTTTTCAAGGTCATTTGTCACTTAACCTTTTGTATAAGGTCAAATGTCTTTATAATGAACTTAATTGAAGTTATAATCAAATACCCTCATATCAAGACATTCCAGGGGCACCAACTCCTATAAGATGCCATTTAATTGTATAAGACTAAACGTAGCATATCTTCATTACAATAAAGCAGACATTTTGCACTTGTTCTTTTATATGTATCTCTCAAAGTGTCGGAGAAAATGCAAAAACAAGCAAAAGTCACTATTGAGAACTTGACCTTGACCTTTGACCTTGACCTAATTTTCTAAGTTAGGACCCAGGGGACTCAAATAAAAACATTCCAGGGTTATACGGTTAACGGTTTATGAGTTAAAAAAACATACGAACAAATTTATTCCGTAAAGGTAGATAACTCCTATAAAATTTCATCGAATCGCTTCGATCCAAATACGCCAAAAATTACTGAGGATGTAACGAACAATTTGTAAAAAGAATTTTATCGCTATCTTTTTTTGTTACGAAGGAGATGCACACAGATGATAAACAGTGAATAGGGAGATAACTCTCACAAAGAAAATGGTTCGGCTTAGCAGGGTGAAATTTAAAAGCGCATACACTATACAATACAATATGAAAAATATCTAAGCGACATATTGCGAAACAAACATTTATCGCAAGAACAAAATTTGGCGGAAAAAAAAAATAATAATCAGAAGAAAAACAATGTCTTTCCACAGAAAAGTGGAAAGACTTATAGTGTGTGATAACATTGTGTGAAGGAATTCGACGTTTGATGTACCACTGTTCACTCCAGTGCAATTTATGACAATACCACTGCATCAATCAGAATTAATTTTTTTGCAGTGTTTTAAGAAATGATTTTGCTTTGTTGTCGCGTATTATTTGTGAAACATTCAATGTTTTAAAAAGGCGAATTTTCTTTATAAAGTCAATGATTATGTTGACTTTTGAAGGCCAAACTTTCTACAGCCTTAAATACGCTAATGAAAGATCCAAAAACTATACCAATACATAACGACATGTTTATGAAATTATAACAAATCTATTGGTTAACAAATTTTTACTCGTTATTGCAAAATAATGAACTTAATATATCTGACATTTTCTCCCTACCCAGTTTACCCCTATACATTTTTATGATGTGGACTGGTCATTGTTATTGAATCGTAGGCACTTTGATTGGATTAAGTTGTTATTAGTTTACCTTCAAACTTGTCTATGCTTTTCATACATGACTATTGATTAATTAGAACGTGCATGAATGTGTACGGTAACTAAAATGACCTTCAAACTGGACACTGGACGAGTCAATATTATGTTTTATCAATGAAAGTTAAGGTATGAAAGGTAAGAATTGCCACTTATTCGATTTTCACAAAATTTTCGGAATATACAGTTGAAAGGTTATTTTTTAAAAGCCTATTGTGAAGAGTAAAGAAAAAGTTTACAAATAATGCGTTTTGTTCCATTAAACAAGTCATTTTCGTAAGAGAAATACCGAAATATATTTTACGCACGACTACGGCAGGTAAAATTATTATTTATCATAATAAAAAAAAGCATTTTTCAGTCTCATTGGAATATGTTGATTACAATTAATCCCAAACTTAAGAAATAAGTAACTAAAGTCAAAATATGTCCGATCTGCCTATTTCTGCACATCAAAAGTCAATACGATCGTTTTAAAGTCAATTTCGTCTACCTCACAAAATCTTGTTAGGCACTATAATAAATAATACTGGACCGCACTTATATCTTACCAAAACAAAAATATTTGTCAAATGCAATTTCTCTTATCTATGTACAAAAAACAGTTATTTATAACAGAGTAGCGAAATAACCAATGACAACATTCAAGTTCATAAATTGGAAAAAAAATTGACAACGTAATGGCTAACAAATAAAAAGACCAACAGAAAAACAGAAAAACAGACAAACAATAGTATACCAAAGGCAACATAGAAAACTAAAGACAGAGCAAAACAAACACTAAAAACATGAGGTGAAACATATTTCAATTTAAAAAGTGGTTCCTTTAATAAGATGGAACCCCTTTATAAACATAACTGGTTCACAATAGCTTATCCATTGTTTTATCGTTTGGATCATGAGGCATTGACCTGTTCATCATATCAGAACGTCACTGTTATCAGTTATTTTGTCGTTTGGTTTATGAGGTACTGTCTAGTCACCCACATCAGAAAGGTACTGTTTTCAGCTATTGTACCGCTTGGTTAATAAGGTATTTACTTGTTGCCCACATCAGAATGAAACTATATTCAGTTATTCTATCGTTTGGTTTATTTGGTAATGACTTGTCCGCCCAACCAAACGGTACTGTTTGCAGCTATTGTATCGTTTGGTTCATAAAGTATTTACTTGTCCCCCACATCAAAATGGTACTGTATTTAGTTATTGTACCGTTTGGTTGATGATGTATTGGCGTATTTCTAACATTATTACCTTTTATTCATGATGTGTTATATCGACGAGTCACTTTAATTTCCAATAATAATCTAAGACGATTATACCTTAAACATTCAGTCGTCATGATTTCATATTGAATTTTAAATCGATTAGATTAGACAATCTCTATTCAATAAGCTTAAAATTGTATAAATTCTAAAGTAAGTACAACACGTATCCTGCCGTGAAAAGTAATTACAAACTGAACATAGTAATAAATCGTTTGCTATTAAAGTATTCATTTTCACTTGGCATAAGAACTCTAGAACTTTGTCATTTGATCATTTACTTATTTGAACACAATGATTCCAAATCTAAATACATTTTGTTTGCATCATTTTGGCAGCATTGATATCGGTAGTTTAATATTTCAGATGATAAGATATTTCAGAATTTAGTTTTCTATTAAGAAGGAAAATAACAAAACCACCTAATTCTGAGGTAAATACTGAACGGAAACTAATCAAATGGCAAATTCAAAAGCAAAAACACATCAAACAAATGATGATAACTGTTATTTTTGACTTTGTATGAAGAAAATTGTGAAGATAACCTTAGTTAAAAGCTAGCTAAACCTCTCATTTGTATGACGGTGACATACAATTCCATTGTAATGACAACGTTTAACGATGTGTTAACAAAACAAACACAGACGCAATCGGTTAAAATTCAAACTAGAGGCTCTAAAGAGCCGGTGTCGCTCACCTTGGTCTATGTGACTATTAAACAAAGGAAGCAGATGGATTCATGACAAAGTTGTATTTTGGTGATGGTGATGTGTTTGTACATCTTACTTTACTGAACATCCTTGCAGCTTACAATTATCTCTATCTATAATGAACTTGGCCCAGTAATTTCAGTGGAAAATTTTAGTAAAAATTTACAAATTTTATAAAAATTGTTGAAAATTGACTATAAAGGACAATAACTCCTTATGGGGTCAATTGACCATTTCGGTCATGTTGACTTATTTGTAAATCTTACTTTGCTGAACATTATTGCTGTTTACAGTTTATCTCTATCTATAATAATATTCAAGACAATAACCAAAAACAGCAAAATTTCCTTAAAATTACCAATTCAGGGGCAGCAACCCAACAACGGGTTGTCCGATTCATTTGAAAATTTCGGGGCAGATAGATCTTGACCTGATAAACAATTAAACCCCATTGTCAGATTTGCTCTAAACGCTTTGGTTTTTGAGTTATAAGCCAAAAACTGCATTTTACCCCTATGTTCTATTTTTAGCCATGGCGGCCATCTTGGTTGGATGGCCGGGTCATCGGACACATTTTTTAAACTAGATACCCCAAAGATGATTGTGGATAAGTTTGGATTAATTTGGCCCATCAGTTTCAGAGGAGAAGATTTTTGTAAAAGATTACTAAGATTTACGAAAAATGGTTAAAAATTGACTATAAAGGGCAATAACTCCTATATGGGTCAACTGACCATTTCGGTCATGTTGACTTATTTGTAAATCTTACTTTGCTGAACATTATTGCTGTTTACAGTTTATTTCTATCTACAATAATTTTCAAGATAATAACCAAAAACAGTAAAATTTCCTTACAATTACCAATTCAGGGGCAGGAACCCAACAACGGGTTGTCCGATTTATCTGAAAATTTCAGGGCAGACAGATCTTGACCTGATAAACAATTTGACCCGTGTCAGATTTGCTCTAAAGGCTTTGGTTTTTGAGTTATAAGCCAAAAACTGCATTTTACCCCTATGATCTATTTTTAGCCATGGCGGCCATCTTGGTTGGATGGCCGGGTCATCGGACACATTTTTTAAACTAGATACCCAAAAGATGATTGTGGATAAGTTTGGATTAATTTGGCCTAGTAGTTTCAGAGGAGAAGATTTTTGTAAAAGATTACTAAGATTTACGAAAAATTGTTAAAAATTGACTATAAAGGGCAATAACTCCTATATTGGTCAACTGACCATTTCGGTCATGTTGACTTATTTGTAAATCTTACTTTGCTGAACATTATTGCTGTTTACAGTTTATTTCTATCTATAATAATTTTCAAGATAATAACCAAAAACAGTAAAATTTCCTTAAAATTACCAATTCAGGGGCAGCAACCCAACAACATGTTGTCAGATTCATCTGAAAATTTCAGGGTAAATAGATCTTGACCTGATAAACAATTTTACTCGTGTCAGATTTGCTCTAAATGCTTTGGTTTTTAAGTTATAAGCCAAAAACTGCATTTTACCCCTATGTTCTATTTTTAGCCGTGGCGGCCATCTTGGTAGGTTGGCCGGGTCATCGGACACATTTTTTAAACTAAATACCCCAAAGATAATTGTGGCCAAGTTTGGATAAATTTGGCCCAGTAGTTTCAGAGGAGAAGATTTTTGTAAAAGATTACTAAGATTTACGAAAAATGGTTACAAATTGACTATAAAGGGCAATAACTCCTATATGGGTCAACTGACCATTTCGGTCATGTTGACTTATTTGTAGATCTTACTTTGCTGAACATTATTGCTGTTTACAGTTTATCTCTATCTATAATAATATTCAAGATAATAACCATATAACGGCAAAATTTCCTTAAAATTACCAATTCAGGGGCAGCAACCCAACAACCGGTTGTCCGATTCGTCTGAAAATTTCAGGGCAGATAGATCTTGACTTAATAAACAATTTAACCCCGTCAGATTTGCTCTAAATGCTTCGGTTTCAGAGTTATAAGCCAAAAACTGCATTTTACCCCTATGTTCTATTTTTAGCCATGGCGGCCATCTTGGTTGGTTGGCCGGGTAACCGAACACATTTTTTAAACTAGATACCCCAATGATGATTGTGGCCAAGTTTGGTTAAATTTGGCCCAGTAGTTTCAGAGGAGAAGATTTTTGTAAAAGTTAACGACGACGGACGACGGACGACGCCGGACGACGACGGACGCCGGACGCCAAGTGATGAGAAAAGCTCACTTGGCCCTTCGGGCCAGGTGAGCTAACAAAAAGGTTAGGAGAACAGCAGTCAATAATTTTAATAACCACAAAACAAACTAATATGTTAATAAATAAAAAGCAAATAAACGTAAAACATAAGCAGATTGATCATTCCGTGATGGGTGGGTTCTACTTGAACAGGATGTATCTTGGAACAAATTTAAGATTTCTTAGAAATAAAGTACCAGCAATCTGTTTGATAAACAAAATTAATGTTCAGAGGGAAAGGCGAGTTTGGTAATCAATTTTTTGTAACTACATGTACGTTTCCTCCTGTTTTGATCAAATTGACAGACACTTTGCAGCTTCTTATATGCAGTTATTACGGGAACGATATTTGATTAAGCTATAGATAAGAAATAAAATTGTACATTGATAATTGGAACATAAGTATTGGCAGCTTTCTAAATTCACCAAAGAAACCGAGACTGAACTGTTGGTGGTATTTTTGATAAATGTTTAATTAAAATGTATTAAAAAACAAGATTACTCGTGTACAAAATATATATAAAACATTTGGGTGATGAATATTCGTATGCAATTCTTCTAATGAAAAAAAACAAATGGTCATCTCTTCGTAATATAATGTTTAATGTGAAACCCAAAAAGTTTAAAGTTTTACTTAACATCTGAGACATAATATGTTTCAAGAACTTACAGATTATTTAAAGAAAATATTTATATGGAAAAGTACTTATTAATTTTAAATGAGGATGAAAGGCGACTGCTCACTAAGTTCAGATTCAGTGCACATAAATTAGAAATTGAAAGAGGCAGATATGTGGGGCTTCAAGTGGAGGATAGAATATGTAAATTATGTAACACTGAAGTTTAAGATGAAATTCATTTTCTTCTTCAGTGTCCTGTTTTAGAAAATAAAAGATCTGAATATATAGATTACTTAAATAAGGTTAACAAAAACTTTAAAAGCCTCCCAAATAAATCAAAATTAATATGGTTAATGTCATCTGAGGATAATGTCATAATTAAAAAAGTAAGTTTATTATTGTGTACTTTATTCAAAGAGAGAAAATTAATTCTAGATACAGTTTAGTCACCGGTAGTTTGTCCATCTATATTATATTGTAAAACTATATATATATATATATATATATATCTTTTCTGCAGAATTTATTTGGTTGAAAAAGACTTGACTTTGTTTAATTGTTAAATAATCAATGTAATCAATATGTAATCACTTGTATGAAATTGAACTTAATTGTACTGCTCAAATTATTGGGCGTCATAATTGACAATAAAAAACTTTGTATTGTATTGTATTGTATTGTATTGATGGTGACTTCTATAATTGTAATCGAATAGTCCCTTAAGGAGTCATTGCTAAATCCTGACAAACAAAAGTGACACAATTGTATGCATATACAACTTTTAAATTATCTTATTTGCTACTTTCTGGTCTTTTGAGAATAATAAGTCAATTGTAGCCAGGAAAACAACGGAATTTTTTCATCGTATTATTCTCCAATAAATAGACAGTTAATCGTTGCTTCATTATGTGTGATGCCTTATCCCTGCAGACTTATGTTATCGAAAGCTATTTTTTTTATAAAGAAAAATTCCGCTTATAAGTGGTTCAATTTATGACACATATTAATAAGAATGAGAATGAATAAATTCTCCATCAGAGACCAAATGACGTTAAACGTTTGCAATTAAAGGTCATCTTTAAACCTTCCACAAAGAGCGACATCTTTACCACATAGTCATCTATAAAAGGCTACCAAAAGAAATTGTAATACAATTCAGACGGGAAAACAAAAGATAAATTCAGATTGAAGTGTTACTTATTGCACACATGTTCTTCAATAATTTCAGGGAATTAAAATAGTTTTGTATAGTTTGGTAAAAACAACTTTTGATCTAAACATTCCTAGTATGGTTTTTTTTCGGAAGATAAAATATGGTTCTGGCACTTATTTGATATCTTACACATTTATAACTACACAATTACATTATAAACCCGAGTAGTAAAAAAGACATAGGTCTCAAGGTTTATGTTAAGATTTCATTTTGCGCTGAAGTTTGTATTATTCTTGTCTGATGAAAACTCGAGAACTTAAGATTTGATTACCGTATTTACCAAGTGTGTACACTTGAGATAACCCAAGAAAAGATTTCTATTTAAAGTAAACTTATATTGTCTTATTAAAGAATATTGCTGATCTCTTTTAAATCAGATAACTCCATGTTGTGGTCATATCTCAGAGTTAATGCATCTTCTAGACAGTGACAGATGAGTTTAAGACAAATAAACTTAAATAGAAAATGTCACATTTATTCTAAAGATTTAATTAAAATGCAAAGCAATATAGCCATGTCATTAGTCTATGACAAGCGTTCAATTGACATGGAAGTATGGTGATAATATGTATGGCAAACAAGAAACACAATACAAACATAGACTTAATCTTCAGAATACAAATGATTTTTAAATAATTTTATCATCAGTTTTATTAAATGAATTCATTGCCATTTTTGTTAAATGTTATTAAAGTATTTCACAAGTTTGCCACCAAGAAAACATGAACATTCCTATTCACTGAGAGGTAACTTAGTCATTCATGGGATGTGTTTGAGCTTTTGATTTTGCTATTTGTTTAGGTACTTTCCGTTTTGAATTTTCCTCAGTATTCAGTTTGTATGTGATTTTACTTTTTATCAATAGACTTTAAAAAGGATGATGTGAGATATACGTTATCAAAAAGAAATGCAACGACACAAAACGTCATGCACAGGAAAAACATCTAGGGCTCTCTTCAAACAATCTTTCAACTTAAATTATCATATTATAATTTTTATGACTAAAGAGTACTTTTTTACGAAAGATTTTTGTGAAATCGAATCGCTGATCTTTGACTGTAACAAAGATACAACAGTGGTGTTAATACAGATGATTTAAATCGGTGTTTGAATAAACAAGTCAAAATAAGGAAAGTAATGGCATGGTATCAGTTGAAGACGGATCAAGAATGCATGGGTGATTATTTTGGGTAAGCTCTTCAGGCATCATCCGCCATTAAACTAATTTAAAAAAGACACAATAGGTGATTATACATATTTTTATAATGTAACAAGCGTTCAGCTCACAAAACATTACCCCCCTTCCTTTTTTCCGTGAGTCGAGACACATGTTTTTGTATCGGATTACTATTTATTTATTGAAATGACCCTAAGATTTCTGACATGTAATGTAAATTCTTCCTTGTATTCCTAAAAAACATTTTCGTGTTTAGAGCACACCCCTTTTAGTGAATTCATCTTAGACATAAAACCAAACAAAACGTGTTATTGATTTCCTTATTGGTGTCTATGTGTGAAACTACCTGGAATTGCATTTGAGAAAAAAAAACTATATGAAGATTTTTTATTTAGAAAACCAGATTCAATATCTTGACGTTATCCATTACTTTATTGTTGTTGTCTTTTTTTTCTTGTTCTTTTTTCTTAAACTTTATCAGTAAAAATGATTTATTTTGGGTGTGTTTTTACTTTGCTTTGTACGTGTAATGACCGCAATGATCTTGAACTATTTCAACGTGTCATAATGGTAAACACACGAGGTCGATTAATAGTTTTAAATTCTACTTTATCTTAGTTAGCCTAACAACAAGTCGTTTTTCACGTCTCAATAGACAGATTTAAAATCGATTATGTTTATAAGACATCGAAAATTAAATTCAATGTGTTTGAGACAATATTAATTGAAGCTAAACTAAAGTCTTAAAAGATTTATGTGTGAGGGAAGGAAAATGGAAATAGTTGGTTCGTTTAAAAGATAACATGAGCCTAAAGGCTTGTATCTGTTTATAAATCAATTCTAGTTCATTGTGTCTTTTGATTTAATTTTAAAAGTCATTTCAAACTTACATTTCTTAAACTTATTAACATTAATTAATAAACACTTACAGCGGGGCGCTACATTCAACAATAATCTGAAATGTTCACGTAGGGATTTATGGATGAATTGATGTTTGATAATTTCACGTGTGAGTAGTTCAGAGTTATATCTTTGTAAATCACTGATAATATGTTTTTTTTTTAAACAATTACATTTTTTTTAAATAAATTTATGTTATCCAACGTTGGGCCAACATCTATATTTAGATATAATTTAACAGATCCACATATAACGAACTGACTGAGTGAACGTCTTTAATTTAATATTACATATGTAAATAATGTATTAGGAAAATGGCGTTCAATTTTTTTTTCTGTGTATAAAAAGAAAATCCCTCCAAAACTCCGAGGAAAATTCAAAATGGAAAGTCCCTAATCAAATGGCAAAATAAAAATTTCAAACACATCAATCGAATGGATAACAATGTTTTTTAATTGTATATTGCAAGAATTATAACACGTTATTGAAAATATCCTTATTTTTTAACACCTTGATGCATTAGCTTTTTTGTATTCTAATCGCCTGCATTTCACAACAAAAAAATGAAATATCAAGTGATAAATTTGCAAATTTTCTGTTTGTCTGCTGTGGCGCTTCCTCTGCTATTGTTATGTGTGACGTCATGACGTCATCAATCTATATTTAAAAAGTTTTCTTTTCTATTGACCACCAATATACATATACATTGTAAATAGAAACATAGCGTCAATATACGTCAACATAAAAGCAAGGCTACGGTTACGTAAAATAATCTTTGAAGAACGTGATCGTAATCATGGTAATATCCAATGGAAATAGTAGAATGCTACATTAACACCATATGCAATATTCAGTCTATGTAATATTCAGTAACCCTTTCTGTTTTGTTTCAATACTGCTGGAAAGTTGCGACTTCATTCAAATTGGGCCTTATGTTCTTTGTTTTCAGTATGCTTTCGTAAAACACCATGGGAAACTACATCTATCAACTTGACCGTTTCATCTAGTACATGTATATACCGACTTTGTATAATAAACCGTCGGTAACTTGGTCGATAACTCTACTTAAGTTCCTTTGTAAGCCAAAAGACGTTTAATAAAATATTATCTTACTGTCTGATTCTATACTTAAAGGTCTTTGTAACTCGACTAATGTTTTTTTCTTTTAAATTACAGTGTCAATTTTACTTGTTATTCCCTTCAGTTATACCGTTGAACATGTAATATGCCTGTACAATTTTAATACTGGTTTCATTGGATTATGACGTCAAATTTTCTTGCTTTCCTCTGAAAAAAGACCATGCCTGATGACTTCGCATAGAAAGATCACATCTTTCCGGGCTATTCGAAAAGAAGGATTGAGATTGTCTGCATACCGTCTAAAAAATCAATAGAGAAACAGATTCCACCACCAAATTTCGTGCAATTCGAATTTATCCACTCTCGACAGTTAAATTGTAAATATTTAACTGTCTCGAGTGGATAAATATCTACTTATGTTTTAGTTTATTGATACAAAATTAATGATAGTACGGATACATATTGTATTACAAGTTTATTGAAAGGATCGAGACGTTTACAGCATCACTGAAGAGATATGTATTGTCGAAATGCGCATCTGGTGCAATAAAATTGGTACCGTTAATTTTATTACTACCACTGGGTCAATGTCTCTGCTGGTGGACTATTAGTCTCCGAGGGTATCACCAGCCCAGTAGCCAGTACTTCGGTACTGGCATGAAAATACGGATTTTTTGTTATTAAAATTTGCTGTTACAAAATGATAGAAATTATTATAAATTAAGGAATGTATCTCCCTCATGCAAAGCTCTGATTCCTTTCACGGATTTGGCTGTACTTTTTGGACCTTTTGGATTATGGCACTTCATCTTTTATATAAGCTTTGGATTTCAAATATTTTGGCCACGAGCATCACTGAAGAGACATGTATTGTCGAAATGCGCATCTGGTGCAAGAAAATTGGTACCGTTAATTTTATTACATGGATTGATCGGTTTACAATTGCATTAATTTGTGATTTGTTTGTTGTGTATACACTGATTTTGTGTTATGGATGAACATTTTCCTTCTTTTCTATTCCATAGAGCTTGTATTATGTTCACATGTACAAAAAAAGCATATTTATGTTATGTCGAACACAGATGTACACAAAATAGAATATTGAGTTAAGTCGAGTACACATGTACATAAACTAGAAAACTAATGTTATGTCGATTACAAATGGAAGTTTTTAACGACCTTGACTAGCTATACAGCCCTTGCACGGTCGGTTTGATTATTCCGATTACGGGTACACAATCATGTACATACAACTATCAAATTGAGGTTATGCCGAGTACACATAAACACAAAACATGCATATTGAGTTCATACCAAATAGGTATACGAAGATGTGGTGTGAGTGCCAATGAGACAACTCCCCATCCAAATAACAATTTAAAAAAGGTAAATCACTATAGGTCAATGTACGGCCTTCAACACGAAGCCTTGGCTCTCACCGAACAACAAGCTATAAAGGGCCCCATAATTACTAGTGTAAAATCATTCAAACGGGAAAACAAGTGCACCTTACACACAACTAGCATACGGAGGTTAATTCTAACCAGACATTACACATACAACATTTGCATATTGAGGTCATGCCAAGAACATTTGTACACAAAACTTGTAGATATGTATTTCATGCCAAGAACAAGAGTGCATGTCCTTTCAAATATTTCAAATATTTTTGCGTTGACATGGCGCTCTGTCTTTCACTTGTTAATGCAATACAATTACATTATTTATGTTTTTGTAGAATCTTATGTAATATTACTCTCTTGGTATTAGCCTGCGCTCGTGTAGTAATCAGTCATTTGGTATATTATTATGTAATGTTGCTGAACGGATATTTAGAAATAGTCAAAATGATTCGTCATCTGGTGAAAAATAATATAAAAGTATTCAATGAATATTAATGAGCATGTGATCAAGTTCTCATCAGATGTAATTAAACTATTTATTATTTACCATGATGATAAAATTATGCCTCACCTATGCCTGAAACATAATGTCATACTTGCGAAATTGACTACCTCGCCGACATTGAAATTTATCGACGAAATTGGAGAAAACATAACAAACTGTTAGCTGTTCTTTAAAACGTAAACTTTTTCCTTCCTAATTTGATCAAATTCAACTTGTCATTCTAATCGCTAGATATAAAATACATTTTTTCCCCTTATTAATCTTTGATTTTATGTCTTTAATCTGGCATTATAGTACAATAAAGTATATGCTCAGGGTATATGCATCAAACATATTGTAAAGGCATACATCGACCTCTCCGACATTACGAAATCGAAATATCTTAGCTGTTAATGTTATATCATTAAATTAACATGTTGTGTTTCGTTTTCAACAAGGTCAGTTGAATAGATGCAACCCTTACTTAAACCCTTGTAAAGCGTATAAATTTGTATTTCAATCTTGGGTTTGGTGGTTTAGAATTGGTTTGATTAACGAATGTACATTAAGGAGCACTAAATAAAAGGGACACATTGATGCATTTAAGATATTTTCATTTATGTAGTATGTGTCATATATGATTTTGTCGAATTCTGTTTCTGCAAATAAAAATGCAGCTGTTAAACACGAAAAACATAATAGAAATTAGATATGACAGGAAATATGCAATGAAATGAACATAATAAACTGACAAAATAAAATATGACTTCAATTACAATTATTACAAATCAAATTTACAAATAGTACGCGGGAAATTAGGCTACACAACCTTTATTATATTATATAATGTTTGTTTTTACTTGATTAGTAAGTGTTATTGTTATTGGTTTGGTTTGTTTTCTTACGGAAAATGATAGTGGGGGCATTTTGTATCGAATGGTTTTCAACAGGTTTTGTGGAAATAAAACGTATATATATACAGTATTTTGATAATATGATGTTACTTACAGTTTTTGTGACAGATAATTTCAAATTCTAATCCATAGTAGTAAAGCTCCACACATCTTCGAAGGCTTATATTGAAGCTGTTCTAAGACAGATTGAACTTGATATACATTGTAGTTGTAGTTGTGTATTAGTACATGTATCTGTCTTGCTGTTATCTCAACATGTGTCTATTCTTTCTGGTCAAATATTAACGCTAAACATAAGTCAGTTTCCTTTGGGTTTTTTCTCTCCGTTTTCGTTACGGCTTTGTATTGCAGGAATACTGCAAATAATAGGTTAGATAGACTGTCATACAAGTGAGAGGTTTAGCTAGCTATAAAACCAGGTTCAATCCACCATTTTCTACATTTGAAAATGCCTGTACCAAGTCAGGAATATGACAGTTCTTGTCCATTCGTTTTTGATGCGTTTTGTTATTTGATTTTGCCATGTGATTATGGACTTTCCGAATTGATTTTCCTCTGAGTTCAGTATTTTTGTGATTTTACTTTTTAGATAATGACATTGATATGTTAATTTAAACACCAATATCACACCCTGTCAATCAATTTTTGTGTGTCGCGTTTCTATTTATATGTCATCCATCTTTGTGAGTATGACAGCTAATCTGTATACTATGGAACGGAGACATAATAATAGCTTATAAAGTATATCATAGCGAATTGAATAGCTCCTAAAGGAATTGGAACAGAACGGTATAAAACATTCATTTTTTTAATCGGATGCTCTATAAAGGAATAAGAACTAAACAGTGTAAGACATTAATTCCATGATTGCTGCTTTCAGTATTATTAATGATCTTCGCGACTACAATTTAGTCTTAAGGGAACCGTTAAAAAGCAATGAAAAAATAACCTTTCAAGCATCTTTCAAACTTAATACATTTGTTGATACCTAAAAGTCTATTCTGTTTTACTACTGTATTTCAAAATTTAACTTTTAAGAGATTAATGATTTGTTATATTATGTTTAATCTGTTAGTTTCTATTTTTGAGCGATTCCTAATCTCATACGAAGGTTTGTTTCATATCCCCATAGGAGTGAGAGTTTTCAAAATGACAAAATATCTACCAATGCTAATTATTAACTTTCTTTTCTAATGAAGTTTGAATGATCTATCAGTAGATTGAGTAATACATTTGTAATCATCTGTGAACATGTTTACTGTAAATATTTTAAACCAAAAATGCATGTAAATTTTACATTTTAATGTTATATTCCTGTTTATGCAAGATTTAGTATATAATTTTGTTGTTTTGTACGACAAACATTTCTAAGAATGTAAAAGAAGTCGGATAAGTTACAAACACAGTCAGGATTCTACTTTGTCAAAATTATCTCCCAATTACGCAACACAAATTTTTAAATCGTAAAATGGAAGCCATTATAGGGATGTCAGTTCGAAAGCCGTTAAATATATCGACATGGCATCATTACGATTGTTAATTGACAGTTGTATTGTAATGACAGATCTATGTTCCAGCTATAAAGCATTATTTAATGTACTTCTATGCCTTTCTATGTCAATTTCAAACTAATGTCTGATCGGTCAGGAAGAATTTAAGAACTTAAAAAACACTGAGCATATTCTATTTAAATGATTTGTTGCAGGGCAAACTTAACTTTTTCAGCGGTTAAAGACTGGATATTATCCTAGATACAATGCACGAACACATGTTTTCAAGTGTATAGTCAACCTATTGACAAAACTTACCAAAATTCAACTTCATTGTAGGGAGCAACATACATTCGTTATCAATACACAACTGTTTATCCTAAATTCAAATCTATTCGACCTACCAAGAGTGAACAAATTCCATTAATAGGCAAAACATAAATCAGCCTAATTTGGACTTTGTTGCACATCTTTTTAAAGTATCATATTACACGCAATAAACATCAGTTGACGGAAAAGCTATAAAAGACACAATAATTCAGATATCCCTGTATCAAATTTCTACATAAAACCCGTCTTTCAAAAATAGTAAGGGAAATATATTTAAACATTTTCTGACTAATATGGAAGAACCACAATAATGTAATACTGTTGCTCAGCTGGTTAGTGTTAAATGATATGTAAATGAGTATTTCACTTAATTGTTTCAAGAACAGAAAAATATCGACAAAAGCAATTTCAGGCAGACATAATTATGTACCTAGACAGTATAATACAATCAAACTAAATATCAATTATGGCGGTAAATGTATAGAGCTCAATGTGATGGATGAAAATAAACAATTCGGTCGGATTTATCTGTGATTGTTTAGATAACGACGATCCGTGTTCAATGTTTGTCATTAAATATTTTATCATACCAGAGATAATAACATTATTCTGCAATTTGTGTTGATTTATTGACTTTCATCAATGTTCTGAATAAGAGGTAATATCAAATAAAATGATTTCCTTGTCAACTCATAATTTAGAATAAAACATCACCGTGCAAGTGATCAAAACGTATTTGTAGACTAAATAAAGTATAAAAGGCATATGTAAATGCTATGCCTGGTGATATATTCAGATATTATAATCTTAGCCATTGTTCGATGTTGTAATTTGTGGACACTACATGCACTGATCACTGACATGTACATCGAAATAAGGTTTTTACAGAGACATATGCATGTGTCTGTGTTTGGACAAAGCGAAATGTTTTCATATGACCGAGTTACTCTTTTACAAGGATTCAATTGTATCCCGACATATTATAGAGGATTTCATAGTACAACAAAATAATACGCAAGGATTCAAAATATCACTCCTAGTTATATAAGAAATGCAAAGTTCAAAATGTGAAACAAGGGTATTATAGTATGAAATGTTAACCAGAATTCCAAAAGATTACTAGAATTCCTTTTGTATGCCCTATAAAATATTTTATTGGTTAAATGATAACCAATTTACTTGATAAAAAAGTTATCAAATGATTGCTCGAAAGTTGCCAAGCATTTGAAGAAATCCTGCAATCTGTATTTAATTACAAACATGAAGTTTCATTTCATACTTAAAAAAATGCTTTGTATTTTTTTTTCAATCCATACTCACCCTTTCAGGTATTGGATATTGTTCTAAGATAATTATTGTATTCATGTTTTTCATTTTTTTTAATGTGCTTTGTCTGTATGCCTTTTTGCGTGACTCTGTCTTTTCTGTCATTGTGTTATTGTGCTATTGTAAATGTTTGTATTTTTGCCTTTTAGTTTTGCTATTATTCTTCTATGTTACATACTTGTTTGTTTTTTTATAGTGATTAAAGATTATAACACAATGTTGTACCCCTATTTTTGACATTTTTACCTATTATGTCTGTTTGTTTTGTTCACACATTGTTGTCAATATAATGGAATTTGATGCGATTGTCATACAAATGAGCGGTTTAAATAGCTTTAAAACCAGGTTAAATCCACCATTTTCCTAATAGTCAAATGCCTGTTTCAAGTCAGGAATATGACAGTTGTTTTCAATTCCTTTAATGTGTTTGTGTTTTTAATGTTGCCATTCGATTAGAGACTTTCCGTTTAGAATTTTCCTCGGAGTTTAGTATTTTTGACTTTCTGTAAATAGTTATCAAAGGTACCAGGCTTATAATTTAATACACCAGACGTGTGTTTCGTCTACAAAAACTCATCAGTGACGCTCAAATCAAAATAGTTAGAAAGCCAAACAAGTACAAAGTTGAAGAGCATTGATGATCAAATATTCCTAAAAAGTTGTGCCAAATACGGCTTTGCCTGCAGAGATAAGAAAATCCTTAATATATCGAATAATTCATACTTTTTCAAACAGTAAATTTATAAAAATTACCAAATAATTGATATTCATGCCACCACCGAAGTGCTGACTACTACCTCCACCAGCAGCGGCATTGATCTAACTACTGGGCTGGTGATACCATCGGGGATGAAACGTCAACCAGCAGTGGCATCGACTAGACTACTGGGCTGGTGATACCATCGGGGACTAAACGTCCACCAGTAGTGGTATCGACTAGACTACTGGGATGGTGATACCATCGGGGACGAAACATCCACCAGTAGTGGTATCGACTAGACTACTGGGCTGGGAATACCCTCGGGGACAAAACGTCCACCAGGAATGGTATTGACCTCAAATAATTTTGAAAACTTTCAAATTAAATGAATTAATATTTTCTTTACGTTTTCCCTTTTTTAAATTCTTCTATCACATAAAAAAAAAGTATCACTCAGTGGAAAACTAGTTTAGGTATGTGTTGGATAGATGTCTCTTGGCATCATACAAATCTCTCGATTTTGTTCTTTAATTATAACAGCATGCAAATAGAATAATTATTTAACACACATGCTGAATTTAAATTTCAAATTTTAATGAGAAATTTAATCTGTAAAAACGCATTAAGCACTACTTGATAATGCAAGTTTTTATAGCTGTCAGACATTATTTGTTTGAAGTCATTGATATCAATTTGGTAATGGAGTTAGTTGGTGCATTTTTACTAGTTGTTTGTTATTCACGGTAATGATAATAATACTTCTTGAAGCATATATTTTGGAACTGGCTTTTTCTTTAGAACATTTGTCATACATCGTTTCGTACGCGATAACATGGGTTTTAATTTTGGAAAAGACATTTTATAACAATTAATAAAGTTCCGTTTTTTACATTTTCTTTTTTTTTTTTTAACTTACCGACCTTATTCTAACAGGTTATCAATTCAACCCTTATTTTATTATATCTTTATATATTGTTTTACCTGTATCTATATTGATTTTTTTTAATCAGAGTTAAACTTAAATAAAAGATTATTGTTACATACATAATTATATGCAAATTTACCGACGAATCAGTTATATCTATATGTTGTCATTGCAAACATTCATGTTATTTCTCTGACTGTTGATGACGTCTTTACACTAACTTTATTGAATTTGGATGTGTTCTGATTGATGTATGCCCCAGGTACATTTTTATTTTAACAACACAATTTTCAATTACAATGAAATATTGTTGGCTTTGAACTAGCGTTCAGTGACTGCAAATACTCCTAGATTTGCACTGTGTGTCTTATGGGTTTATGTTTGGGGTTTATGTGCTTCGTACCAACCAGACGAGTTTTGCACTTTTTTACTGATATGTATTTTTTTTTTTTTTTTATTATGCTGTTCTGTTAAATAGATGTCCCAAGTTAAGGGATGGGTTTAGCGCAAGCAAACATGTTTAATCCTAGCACAAGTATTTTTATATCCCAAGTCAGTGGTTATCGGTTGTTGTTGTATGTCTAATGTATATTTCATTTATTGTTTATACATTCAATAGGACGTTTTGTTTTCTCGTTTGAATTGTTTAACATTTGTCATTTTGAGCCTCTTATTGGTAACTATGCAGTATGTGTTGTTCTCATTGTTACAGCATGTACGGTGACTTATATGTTTTAATTTCCATATCACTTTGGTCTCTTGCGATCATGTATAATTGACCATATTCACGGTAGATATAGTGTCCGGCTAGGATCTTGGTTTTTATCGAGTGATTTGATCGGGCTTTTTCGAGTGTGACCACTTTTTTTCGAGTGATTATGATCAAAAATGTAAACAAACAAACTTCTTTTTTGACAAAATGGATATAGACGCTTGAGTTTAACATACAAGAATATACAAGGTGTACATGTGTCAGTATTAGAAATAAAAATATATAATCATTCCGATATATTTTTTTGTTAAAAAAGTTGAATTTACCTTTAAAATGCCTTTATTCCAAAAAACAGAATAAATCCAATTCATATACATACATGTATGTACTACTGCAATGGTCCTTTAAACAACACGGGGACATCTGGATACGTCGTAGCGATAAGAAGTGGTTTCCGTTGGCTTGTGTTTGCAGTCAAAGTTGTTGTTTGTAGTTTGTTGTTTAAACCTAAAAATCAGGCTGTTGCTTTTGCTCCTTTGAATTGTTTCACTTTATGTCATGCATGTGTCTAAATAGCAAAGTAAACTTTTTGAGTTTTGCTCAGTTTTGAAGACGTGTGACCGTTTTTAGTTTTTTACAGTACCCTACTATGGTTTATGACAGATAGTTGTCTAATTGGTAATCAGACTTCCATAACATCTTCATTTTATTTTGGGTAAAACTATGACCAACATAATTATATTTAAGTGAAAACAAACAGTAAAAACATTACATTCATCTTCTTTTTTCGAATATCGTCATTCTTAATTTCAAATGCCTTGGTGTGTATTCAGAATTCGAAGTGTAAAATTAGTTCATCGATTTAATGTATATGTAACAACATCGATATACATATAAGGATTATAGACACATTAACAGGAAAATGATTTAGGAAGGATTACAAGTACATATAAGGCCTATGATAAACACAAGGCCTCTGTGTCGAAATAAGCAGTCTTTCTGTACCGCAGTTGAATTTAACTGCTTTTAATTGTCAGCGTCTTAAATCTTATACCATATATATCAACCTAGAAATAGTATTTTTCTTTACGATATTTCATGAATTAAAAATATCAAACTTTGTCATACACGTTCGTGTATTTTTCCATATCTATAGGAATCTCGCTACCAAACACAGGTTTTGTCTCCTCATTTTCGAATACAGTTTTTGTCCCTTCGTTACCAAATATGTTTGTCTCGTCTTTACCGAACATTTTTGTCTCCTCATCGCCAAGCATACTTTTGGTCTCCCCGTTCTTGTCTTCTGTATCTATCCCGTTTGATTCTTTCTTTGAAGACTTTTGTTGCTTTGACAAAACGTAAAACTTTTTAAATAAAAAGAATGATACAGAAAACGCGAGACCAAATAACAGAACAATTAACACTCCAGACATATGCTTCACTCCAAACTCTACTTGTAAAACACTTTTACTCAGCGCGTCATCAGCACATTGTCTTTTATCCTCCCACCACCTGTAATGACAAAAAAAACATTTACAGATTTTCGTTTTGTAATAAAAAGCTCCAAGCATTACACTTTAATATGTGTTTTTTATCCAAACTACCACTGATTATGGATTTGAAATACTTCAGAAGAAGGTTAACATCAACCAACAATATATCGGTAAAAGAAAGATAACTCAGCTTCTAACTTTTGTGATTCTAATTCCGATTGATCGATTGATTTTACGTCCACTTGCCAATATTGCACGCTTGCGACGAGAACAAATTAACATTAAATATAAAAAGGTACATCCTGTAAAAGGACTGGTATTAATATATCAACTTCACAAAATGCAAAATTTAAATGATGTCACAGAAACAGTTATATCATATTAGCTCTTTTATAGCTTTATGATGGTACGAAGATCTCTTCAATGACTTACGAATGATATTATTAAATAAACATAAAAAAAACATTATATCTTAAAAAGCTTCCAGTGGCATATATTTCATGGACACTCTAACTTACTAACATATTAAGGGTATATATATCAACAACATTAACAAACCTTTTTCTGAGTCTTGTAATAAATCCCTTTTCTTTCAATTGTAATATAGCAATGTTAATTGAAGTTTTAGCAGGATTACCAGGTTTCATTACAATGCCATGTTCCTGTAATCTGATTGGCTGACCAGACATTTTAGTTTTACAGTAATTCTTTTCGAAATATGAATTAATAAGGTAATCATAAATGAATGCAAAGTTTCCTTCTCCAGACCGCAGTCGACCTTGACTAGAATTCGTCACAAGACCGTTACTCTCTATAACTCGTTTCCAAATTGTTTTATATGTAGTGTCATTAGAGCTTTGCAGAAAACGCATTGTGGCTGAATTATTTATTGTCCCTACTTGTATATTTGTTCGTTCTGCTAATTCTATTAATGTCTCTACGGGCTGATCTAAGTTAACTTTTGTCAAAAATGCTGCCATATTTGCAGTGTACGTCGAGACAGTTATTAATACAAAGAATGTAAACCCGGCAGTAAGAATCCTCTGTGAACTCGGCCGAGGTGAAAAATCTGTTCCCCTCATTAATACAGTGCCGATAGAAAACCAGAGCACTTCTTTTAAAGTAAACTTCCTCTCTGGATTACCTGTGTCTAACATTAGATAGACAATACAGACAGTAACAGTTGCTCCTAAAATGCCCATCCATAACTCAAGTGTGAATGGACGCATGAACTGAAATATTGACGAATGTTCCTTTGGTTTGGATATTAACATATTGACTCCTGTACTGAGTACACCAAGGCTAAAATCTACGACTTCTTCACGTTCTGATGTAATAGATATGGCTCCCATGCCTAAAGTGGCATTCTGTTCAAATAAACATGTACATATTATTCAGTTATTGAAGTATGTAAAATACAGATAAATGTTTTTAAGATAAAGATTGGAATTTTAAAAAATCGACAACTGCTTACAAGTATGGTGTTAGTGAATGCAAAGAAAATTAAATCTAACAAAAATTCAATGTTATAGAGAAATTATTATTTATGTATAATTCACTTAAAAACATTGTATCTAATGCCATCGTATTTAATTTATTATAAAATAAACAATACTGTGAATATTTCAAATACTGCAATTATCATGGTGACGAACAAAATGCCAAGAAATCATCACTACATGTACTATTGCATACAACTCTATGAATAACCTGCTATCACAGTTTAAAATGTAGAAACGTTTTACACCCGGTATTGAGAAACCCGGTCAAGAATTAACTACTGGAATTCCATATGAACGCTCATATATTATCTAATAAAGTTATATACTCAGCTGATATTATATTATAATTGTAAATGATAGATCACAGAACAATTGGAAGGACCCAACACTCCAACAACTAATAAATGACTGTTGTAAGAATGACATTGTTGTATCTTTTAGGGTTTCTATTGAAACGTTTCAAAGTTAATACACCTTTGGATACTTTTGATTGATCTCCGGGTGTCTTTACGTTTTATCTTTTAACACATACCATAACTTATTTTAATTACATCTAATGACAAATTTTCCATATTTACAAAATACTTAGTTTTTTTTTTCATTATATAATTAAGTCCTTATATAAAATAGGTCCTAACTATAGACTTAAATTTCACAATCACACTTTTTATACATTCAAAACGAATTCTTGAGTTCTTTCAATAAGACTTATCATAAGTTAAGTCCTAACTCACCCCTGTCCTGACTTGTAATATCATTCCATTCATTATTTAAGTCTTAACTCACCCCAGCCCTGACTTCGTCTATCATTCCGTTCCACCGGCCGTTTATTTCTGATCCGTATGCATTGTTTGGACTGGGATAAAGTTCGTATTTGAATGATAATAACTTAGATAATTCCTCTAGCAGGTCTATTGTAAAACCCTCATATCCAACATTGCCTGGCTTGTTCATAATAAACGGTTCCTCCTATAAATAGAGAGTATTACTTTTTATATTATTTGTTTTCGAGGTAAAGTTACACACATACGGTAGACAATATTACACTAAATATGTGAATTCTTACTTATCATATAAAACAATGATCGTAAATTAACTTAACATTAACTTGGCACAGCAAATTTTAATGTTCGGCGGTTTCTATGTTATGTTTTGTGTACTGTTGTGTTTTGTGTACACTGTTGTGTTTTGTGTACTGTTGTGTTTTGTGTACACTGCTGTGTTTTGTGTACACTGCTGTGTTTTGTGCACTGTTGTGTTTTGTGTACTGTTGTGTTTTGTATACACTGTTGTGTTTTGTGTACACTGCTGTGTTTTGTGTACTGTTGTGTTTTGTGTACACTGTTATGTTTTGTGTACACTGCTGTGTTTTGTGTACTGTTGTGTTTTGTGTACACTGTTATGTTTTGTGTACTGCTGTGTTTTGTGTACTGTTGTGTTTTGTGTACACTGCTGTGTTTTGTGTACACTGCTGTGTTTTGTGCACTGTTGTGTTTTGTGTACTGTTGTGTTTTGTATACACTGTTGTGTTTTGTGTACTGTTGTGTTTTGTGTACACTGTTATGTTTTGTGTACTGTTGTGTTTTGTGTACACTGTTGTGTTTTGTGTACTGTTGTGTTTTGTGTACACTGCTGTGTTTTGTGTACACTGCTGTGTTTTGTGTACTGTTGTGTTTTGTGTACACTGTTGTGTTTTGTGTACTGTTGTGTTTTGTGTACACTGCTGTGTTTTGTGTACTGTTGTGTTTTGTGTACACTGTTGTGTTTTGTGTACTGTTGTGTTTTGTGTACACTGCTGTGTTTTGTGTACACTGCTGTGTTTTGTGTACTGTTGTGTTTTGTGTACACTGTTGTGTTTTGTGTACACTGCTGTGTTTTGTGTACTGTTGTGTTTTTCTTTTATTCCATAAATGATGCTCATGGTTATGTTACAGTTTCTATCATACATATATAGGGTCGTGGGGATATTTGGACATTTGTCGGGTATGTTCAATTTCAGTATAAAAACGTCTGATTTTTTTTATATCATCCGCTGCAGTGTAGGGGACATTAAGTGTTGCCTTGTCCATCTGTTAATACGTATACGTACGTCCAAACAATTAGTTGCCGTTCCTTAATTTAATTTTTCCTCAACCAAATTTTATGAAACGTATAATACCATAAACACAGATCTAGTGGGAATTTGGGTGGCGTCACTTTTACTTTTTGGAATTTTTTATCCTCAATGCTCTTCAACTTTGTTCTTGTTTGGCTTTATAAATATTTTGATATGAGCATCACTGATGAGTCTTATGTAGACGAAACGCGCGGCTGGCGTACTAAATTATAATCCTGGTACCTTTGATAACTATTTTACCATTCTGGTGTAATGACTCTTTATAACATTATATGCAAGCTGTGGCATTATTTGAGTCCCATGGGCACATTCTCCGTATATCGTATATTTGGTTAGATTCAGAATTTCACAGAATGCCTAAGTAAAATTAAACATTTAAAATATCTACGTGGAAATTAAGCAGTTGAATTTTATTTGGCAAGGTGGTTACAGCTTAAACATACAGGTGAATAGCTGTGACAGAGCTTGAAAAGAGCGTATAAGACAAACTGAAAGGGGTAGACAGCAAAGGGTGTCAAAAATCTAGGTGGTGCAGTGGCTGACACAGCGACCACTGTGTGGGCAGTATTAATTGTAATGACAAAACTTCTGAACTCCGAGGAAAATTCCAAACGGAAAATCCATAATCAAATGACAAAATCAAAAGTATGAGAGACTTGCAGGAGCTTAACAAATTAAAGAGGACCCCAATGAATACAAAACTTTAAAGTAAAGTAGGACTTCATTTTTATGGGAGTTTTACTGTTCTTTTTTTACCTTTTCTGAAACTGTTTACATATATCTATCATGAAATCAAATAATAATCAATTGTCTTTCGTCTCATTTGTTTATAAAATGGCATCAAAAAGCGTAAAAAAGTGTTTGTAAACATTCGACCGTACGGTGACATATAGTTGTTAATTTTTGTGTCATTTGGTGTCCTGTGGAGAGTTGTCTCATTGGCAATTATACCACATCTTCTTATTTTTATACTACAAAAAGTCTGAACAAACAGAAAATACGGACAGTCAAACAAAAACATCCCATGTAAATAAACAGGTAAAATATAATAATGATGTTTTCGAAATAACTTTGAGGGCTAAAATAGTCATCAGCTTTCTAATAATGAATTTTGATGCACAATTACTTTCATATTTGAAAAATTCTCTGGGTCAAAAATGCAGGATCTACACTCCTTCCGAAAGACCTGAGATCATCCCGGGTCTTATTGGGTTTCGTGTTGGTTAGTTTTTAGTTTTCTATGTTGTGTTATGTAGACTACTGTTTGTCTTATCGTCGGCTATCGTTTTTCGCTATGAATGTGTCGGTTTGTCTTCTCGTCGGCTATCGTTTTTCGCTATGACTGTGTCGGTTTGTTTTCTCGTCGGCTATCGTGTTTCGCTATGACTGTGTCGGTTTGTCTTCTCGTCGGCTATCATTTATCGCTATGACTGTGTCACTTTGTTCTCGACCTTTGAATTTGATTGTTCCTATTGTATCTTTGGTCTCTCTTTTAAAACTTTACACCTTCTTGCAAAAGTACAGACGCGTACCGTACACGGAGGAATTTGTCTACAGTTAAAATAAATAGTGACAATATGTTTTTTCAGAAGCAAAGTTATGAGAATTAATCAGAGCTGTACACATTTTTAGAGAATCGTGTAACGGTCATGTATACTCGAGTATGACCGAGCAGAGATCGATGAGTGGTCGAATGTAATCGAGTAGAGATCGGGTATCTGTCGAGTTGGTCTGTGATGAAAAAAATATAGAAGTCGCAGTGATCATGAAGCGGTCGGGAGTCGGTCGATATAATCTGGACAACTTGTCGAACAGGTTGGCGTTGATTGGGAAAGGATCGGATATTAATCGAGCAATGATCAAAATGAACGAGTAATGATCGGTAAACTATTTCGGTGAGGGCCAAGGCTCCGTGTTGAAGGCTGTACATTTACCTATAATGGTTTACTTTTATAAATTGTTATTTGGATGGAGAGTTGTCTCATTGGCACTCACACCACATCTTCTTATATCTATTTGTATTACGACTATACTCGATCTCTACACGATCCTTTCCCGATCAATTTGACCGCTACTCGACGAATTATCGATCTGTTCTCGAGTGACTGGCTTCTCAATCCTCACTCGAATGTTTTGACATGTCAAACACTCTCGAGTAGAAAGTCAGATCGATGACGACATTCTTGTCGATTGAGTCAGACCTGCAGTCTCCCGATCGCTTAAGTTGTCTTGGTCGAGTTGGTCTGATCGGCTGTGTGAACCCAGCTTATATCAACAGAAATATGTTTGGTAAATTCATCCCTTTTCAATTCTTACCATAACAAATACAACTTTAACAATGTCTGGGAAAATACCACGTGTGTCTTTTTCCAGAGTGTCATTAAAAGGAATAAGAACCAGTCTGTCATGTGTAGTATTACCTTTTGGTCTCCATTCACCAATCTTTAAAGAAAGCATTGAAACACTTAAAATGTATTCATGATTGATAAACTTCATAATCAAATATTTAATATTCATTCAAAATGAAAATATAATCTAAATTAAAACACTTAATTTATAACTCGTTGCGTCCGTATCGCTTTCTAGATTTAATTTCATCAGGAATGCTCAAATCCCACAATAAGCATATTGAGATTGAAGCCAAGAATGAATATGTAAATAATAATCTTCAGGTATTTTATATATGTTCCCAACTTGTTCACTATGCTCGTGTCTTTAGGTGTTTTGGATTTCAATGAACGTAATACGTGTACTAGTGGAAAATGATTAAAGGATTTCCTTTAAGTACTACAAATCTCCTAACTAAATTCTTTAATCGATTCAAACATATGGTTTTGAAGTTTTACTGTAAGAAGATTACTTAACTTATATCACTTCCCTATTATTTAAACTGTGATGTTGTTTATCGAGCCCGTAAGTTTATATCCGATCCCAAAAACTTCTCGATCCTTCGAATAAAAGGTATTGTTAAAGGTTACATGATCAATAAAACATTTAAATTAGATATTTGAATATTGTTGTTTTATCTGTTCAAATATCGATTGAGTAATCAATAACTTAAAACCGAACTAAAATGCATTGCTACATACCTAATAGCATTCTCTTCTTCTACTTAATTGAACTAAATTGTATTGCTACAGACCTAATAGCATTCTCTTCTTCTACTAAATTGAACTAAATTGTATTGCTACAGACCTAATAGCATTCTCTTCTTCTACTAAATTGAACTAAATTGTATTGCTACAGACCTAATAGCATTCTCTTCTTCTACTTAATCTATTTACGATATCAAAATAGGTAAATTATTGTTGCCTTTGTTTACCTTTTTAAACAATGAACTGCCACCATGGTTGTACAGGTGAAAAGCGTAATCAATCCTCTTCCCTTCAGAGTCGAATTTTACAGAACCCGTTTTACCATTTGGTAATGTCGACTACAAAAGAAATATATCAAATAGAAAAACAACACTGCATTAATAAGTTCCAGATTTCTAAATCTGTATTACAAGTGTGAGGCTAGTTTCTAACATCTTCACTATTTGGCCTCTAGTCACTAGCTGTCTTATAGGCAATCAAACCATATCGTTTTATTCTATACCAGACAAACTAAACTTATACACAAAACTTTGTTTGTCCACTAATGTCTCCTGATGATTCGTACAATGAGTTTACTTCGATTTTAAAGTTCTGAAATGTTAGAGATCAGGTCATATTTCTGAATATATGATTTGAGAGGGAAGAAGAAGTTACATGTATTAATTTAGTAAAATGTTTTACATTTGGTACGAAATTCGGTATCAATAACTAGGAGACATTTACATACATCAAAAACTAGATTCAGACAGGGAAACAACTCTGAGTACTCTTATATCTGTTCTTTGTGTCTTTAGTAGTTTAAAGCAATGAGCATGTGGTTGCATACAGTAATGCATTTAATTTTGAATTACCATGATAACTAGAACAAAAATGTGTCCGGAGTATTTATTTTCTATGTTCAGTGGACAGTGAACATTGGGTAAAAACTCTCATTTGGAATTAAAATTTAATTTAGCAAAATCATATCATAGGGAACATGTGTACTAAGTTTCAAGTTGATTGGATTTCAACTTTATCAAAAACTACCTCGACCACAAACTTTAATCTGAAGCGGGACAGATAGACGAACGAACAGACGACAAACGAACGGACGGACGAACGAACGAACGCACAGACCAGAAAACATAATGCCCACAAATGGGACATAAAAATATTTAAGTGACATGGAACAAATTCTCACTTGAACCACCATAAATTATGTACATTATTTGGTGTCAGGAATATGTCAGGAATATGTAACCTAACTTTACAAACCAACATCCAATTTTGTACAATATTCGATTAATACATGTTATAATGTCTCTTTTAATCATGTCGATCTATGCTGAAGTTAACCTTACCTCATACATTCTACTTTCGAATTAAAAACAATATTTGAATTATTTATCAGGCGCGTAGCTACATAAAATTGAGAATGGAAATGGGGAATGTGTCAAAGAGACAACAACCCGACCAAATAAAAAACAACAGCAGAGGGTCACCAACAGGTCTTCAATGTAGCGAGAAATTCCCGCACCCGGAGGCGTCCTTCAGCTGGCCCCTGAACAAATATATACTAGTTCAGTGATAATGAACGCCATACTAATTTCCAAATTGTACACAAGAAACTAAAATTAAAATAATACAAGACTAACAAAGGCCAGAGGCTCCTGACTTGGGACAGGCGCAAAAATGCGGCGGGGTTAAACATGTTTGTGAGATCTCAACCCTCCCCCTATACCTCTAACCAATGTAGAAAAGTAAACGTATAACAATACGCACATTAAAATTCAGTTCAAGAGAAGTCCGAGTCTGATGTCAGAAGATGTAACCAAAGAAAATAAACAAAATGACAATAATACATAAATAACAACAGACTACTAGCAGTTAACTGACATGCCAGCTCCAGACTTCAATTAAACTGACTGAAAGATTATGATTTCATCATATGAACATCAGGCACAATCCTTCCCGTTAGGGGTTTAGTATCATACCATCATAACATATATGAGAAGAACATAACCCGTGTCATGCCAACAACTGTTTTTAGAATAAATGTGTTTAGTTCCGATGCAAAGACCTTATCAGTGACTCAATATTAACGCCAAAATATGCAATCTTTAATGACTTGACAACAGTATCGTAATTATATCCCTTCTTAATAAGTCTATTCAAAGGTTTTGTAAGTTTCTGAGGTGAATACCGACACCTTTGTGCTTTATAAAGAATATTTCCATAAAAAATTGGATGTGAAATACCTGAACGTATTAGAAGTCTGCATGTTGAACTATATTTACGAATGATGTCTTTATACCGATGATAAAATTTAGTAAATGTTTTGACTAGTTTGTGATATCGAAAACCCTGGTGTAATAATTTTTCAGTAATACATAAATTTCTCTCGTTAAAATCTAAAACATTGTTACATACACGAGCGAATCGTACAAGTTGAGATATATAAACACCGTAAGATGGTGACAAGGGAACGTCACCATCTAAAAACGGATAATTAACGATAGGAAATGAAAAATCATCCCTTTTATCATAAATTTTAGTATTCAGCTTTCCATTAGTGATATAGATATCAAGATCGAGAAAAGGGCAGTGGTCATTGTTAGTATTAGCTTTATTTAAAGTAAGTTCAACAGGATAAATTCCATTAATATACATACTGAAGTCGTCATTATTGAGAGCCAAAATATCATCCAAATATCTAAAAGTATTATTAAATTTGTTTATCAGATGTTGTTTCGATGGGTCTTTGCTTATTTTTGTCATAAATTGTAACTCATAACAATACAAAAACAGGTCCGCAATAAGTGGTGCACAGTTAGTCCCCATTGGAATTCCGATAATCTGACGATATACGGAATCCCCAAAGCGAACAAAATGTTATCTAGTAAAAATTCAAGGGCATATATAGTATCAAAGCATGTCCAATTAACATAGTTTTTTTGTTTATTGCTACTAAAAAATGACCTAAAAGAGTTTGAACATATATATTCACATTCTGATTTTTTGAATGCCCATTTAATTAGGTGTGTGAATTTTTTCTTAATGAGAATGTGAGGCAATGTGGTATACAGGGTAGAAAAATCAAAACTTTGAACAGATTCAAAATCACCAATATAAGCATGCAATTTATCAACATGTACGTTTACGTCAAAACGCCCGAGTGTACACTTGAATTTTGGTAAAAAAGAATATTTAAATCTCAATATACAGTATTAAAAAACTACTGGTTTAAAGCACATCATGATCAGTCTTTTAATCTTTCTTCAATAGCATGTATTTCCAGAAAAAAAAATGGTACCGTACTATATATTCGTTCATTTTATGTCAAAGTCTGAATCTGCTGGAATTTCTTTTTACTTTCCTTTTCAGCTGAGATTCGATATGTGCTTTGAATTTTAGCCGAGCCTACATTTACGACACGAAAACAAGAAAAAGCTTTATATATAGAGACCCTAGATTTCATCGGAGGCGTCAACATTTAGGTTAAATTTGTGGTAAAAGATTTTTCTAATATCAATTATTTTGTCAAACCTTCATGAAATTTTACAAAAGTTGGACAGAAGCTTGTTATTCTCAAAAGAGTATCCAGACCATAATGATGAATTTACATTTTACTGCTAATAGGATTTTCTGTTTGCAGTTAACAAGTACATGTAGATACAGTCTGTGGTTGAAGTTTGTTACACTTTAATTACTTTGTCAACCCTCCATCGAATTTTATGAAACTTTGAAGCTTTTTTGTGATTCATGTCTGAAGTAAAATTTAGAAAATATAGTTTTTTTTTCATTTTTCAATTGACATATGGACTTATATTTAGCAGTTAACAAACGCTCTGTGATTATTATTTTTTTACATGATAATTTTGAAATCCTACAGATATTGTCATGAGACTTTGGTAGAAGTTAATAATCCAGATCAAGAAAAAAAATCTAAAGAAAATGTTTGATTATTCAAAATCCTGTAATGGACTGATGAAACGAATCCATTTTCGAGGGAAGCGGTAATCTAGCGAGAACCACGTTGCCATGGAACCCTTTACGAATTTTCATAATGCACCTAAACATCTATGCAAATTAATCAATTCATATCCATTAACGACTTTTGTACAAAAGGGGTTTTAGTCGAGTAATTGCTATATATTACCCCACGGTTCCTTTTAAACATATTTTAAAGTAACTGGTTTGGATATTTTTTCTAACACCATTGACCATTAGATTTCAAATCAACACAATGCATACATTTAACATAAAAGATAAACAAAAAAACAAAAAAACAAAGTAATCTATAAGGTATGTTCAACTTACTATTGATTGGTTTTAAATGACACCTCCCCCTCGAACCCACTACTAGAAGATGCTATATCCTGGGTCCGATGGGGGCTCCCAAACCCCTCGCCGAAGTTGGGGCGTACACTTAAAAATACCCTTGCTACGCCACTGTTAATGCCTACCTCACGCAGTGCATCTATCAATTTTGATCTGTTAAATACATCTACATGTTCATCAGTTCCACTCGTCTTCTGCAGGTAAAGTTTCTGTGATTTTTGTATCAAATGTGCAGTATCAGTAGCGGTGGCTTCATATGTACTTGTCAGGTATTTACTTCCGGGTCGGATCTCTTTATTACGATATGCTAGAAGCTGACAATTCGCTTCGAATAATCCTTGTCGATACATGGGTCCTTCATCAAATGGTTCAAGGAAAAAAGACTGAAACATAGTAAGAAAATAGAGTTTCCCGTCAGTGGAAAAGCTTGTTTGATTGGGGCCCAACTTGGTATATGTTTTCGGTGTTGGGTCTACGTTATCTTAAAAGATGATTGCAATAGTGTGATTAAAAATCATGGAGATATATCATTGTTTTTTATCAACATTCTTTTGCTACAGATAACGACGCTAGAATGTAATGAAAACTTATAAAATATATAGTTTTCTCACAGAAGGTAACCAAAGAAGGTAACCAAAGATTTTGCGACGAAGCAAATATTAAACTTTACAATATCAATAAATATCTTTAACCAATGAATTCAAATAGCAAAAGCTATGCAATTAACAAATATATACTTATTAAGCTTCATGTAAATCATTTAACAATGAAATACATTAAATATGAAATTTGGCGTTTTACAAAGGGAGCTAATAATTAATTAATAACACTGTCTGCCACACAGCATTTCGGGGACTCCTCCTCTTATATCTTTCGTCCCTCATTTATAGCTGACTATGCATGGGCTTTTCTAATTATTGAGGGTATTATAGTTGTTAATTTCTGTGTCATTGGCATTGTCATAGTCTCTTGGCAATCATAATACATATTCTTTTATATATATAGCGATGTCGTTATTACGACATAGCTAGGGCGTTAAAACGACATAGTGATGTCGTAATTACCACATAGCGATGTCGTTAAACGACATGTTATGTCGTAATTACGACATAAATTTTCTTTTTTGAATGGCCCTTATCGGCTTCCGTATTACACAATGATCATTCTTCAAGTTAATTGTTATTATGCTTAATTTACAGTGGCAAGTATTATTGCATTTTTGGAACGAATGTCATTTTTGCAAAGTGGTTCGACCTGCAGGATGCAGGACAGTTGCTAGTAAAGGAAAACATTTCGAATGAGTTAGGAATTATTATGTGTCAGACAAAGTACGGATCCATGAAAATTTAGAGGAATTCTTTTACTTTCAAGTATTATGAAACACTTCAAACAACAAGTTGGCAATCATACCACATCTTCTTTTTTATATTTAGGATGACAAAATTTGAATCTAATATGAAATAGAAAGATGAAATCCTGATTATACAATAATAGTTACGAATGATAAAACAATTATGACCGTCAGCAGCAACAGACCAATGATAACAGGCCTCGGACATGCTTATACAATGTAGATGTTGTTGGGTCAAACTAGTTCCCTCATTCTTTTTTTATCCGCACAGTGGTATTACAGTACCATTAAATGTTAATAAGTTGGAAAGGGCTTGATTCATGAGATTGGTACTAAGCAGATAAAACACGAATATTAAATTGGCAGAAGTCAAAAAGAAGTGATCTAGGAGTACCCCAAGACTACACTGTCAATCAGTATAAAGTTAAGACTATCACATGTCCTAGTACTAAATTATATTAAACTTTTCTGTAATTATGAACTAGAAAGATTCCCTTGATCTATCTATAGTACTTGTACTTTCATTCCCAAGATTCCCTTGATCTATCTATAGTACTTGTACTTTCATTCCCAAGATTCCCTTGATCTATCTATAGTACTTGTACTTTCATTCCCAAGATTCCCTTGATCTATCTATAGTACTTGTACTTTCATTCCCAAGATTCCCTTGATCTATCTATAGTACTTGTACTTTCATTCCCAAGATTCCCTTGATCTATCTATAGTACTTGTACTTTCATTCCCAAAATTCACTTATGGTCATCATTGAAAATTCGTAAATGTCTGTTTCAATCATCATAAACATACATTTTACAATTTTTACTTTGAAATAGAAAAATATTGCATCATTGGCCCAAATAAAACAACATAATTGAACGTCCACTCTGTGTACTAAGCAGTATTTCTATATGTATCCATCTGATGAATTAAGCCTTTTTCAACTGATGTTTATGTAATAGTTCGTTCCTGTGTTGTAATGCTACATCACTGTCCCAAGTTAGGGGGTAGGTTGGGATCCCGCTAACATGTTTAACCCCGCCACATTCTGTGTGTATGTGCTTGTCCAAAGTCAGGAGCCTGTAATTCAGTGGTTGTCGTTTGTTGATGTGTTAAATATTTGTTTCTTGTAATTTTTTTATACATAAATTAGGCCGTTAGTTTTCTCGTTTGAATTGTTTTACATTTGTCATTTCGGGGCCTATAGCTGACTATAAGGTATGGGCTTTGCTCATTGTTGAAGGCCGTACGGTGACTTATAGTTGTTAATGTCTGTGTCATTTGGTCTCTTGTGGAGAGTTGTCTCATTGGCAATCATACCAATTCTTCTTTTTTTATTAGTTGATTGTTACAGAAAAAGTAAAATCACAAAAATAAACGGAAAGTCCCTGATTAAATGGAAAGTCCCTGATTAAATGGAAAGTCCCTGATTAAATGGAAAGTCCCTGATCAAATGGCAAAATCAAAAGCTTAATCACATCAAACGATAACAGACCATCCAACATGTCATACTTTAATGAACTATTTAATCATAATTCATACCGATTTACTCAATAATACCGATTTACTCATTAAATATTCCTTCCGCTGGAACTATGTACGCTTATACATTGTACACTACTTGAACCGACCACTTAAGGATACCTTAATATGCACGTGGTTTTCGTGTGGAGATAATTGTTACTTACGTTATCCGTTTCAGTTGTTCTACAGTGAAAATTCTACCTCAACAAAAGTACGTAAACCTTTTTACCATCAATAGCAAAACAATTTTCCATATTAAATTCTCATACAATAATAATTCTTACCGAATCATGGAATATAAATATGTTTTTTTCATTTTCCATAATGTTTCCAAATGACTTTGCCTGTAAATGATAAAGAATTCTGAGATAGATATTGGTTCATATAAAACAGATCTATACTCAGTACGTACAATGTATAGTTCATTCTTTAAAATATTAAACAAACACTGGCTGTTGTGTAATATTTGCGTACAGACATTGATCAGTTCACTGTTTTTCTGATATTGTATTTGCTAACATAACTGATGGTGGACTGACCTTGTGTATAGTCCACTGATGGTGGACTTTCGGAGTATTAACAAATTAAATGGTACCAAAATGGTGATTTTTTTTTCATTTCATCACTATTAGTTTAAAAAACTAAAAAATTCTTAAAAGATAAACTTTTGAACAGTGGCCGCAGATATATATTATAATGTATGATACTAAGAATCCTGTATTGGATATGATAACCAAGCGATCCAGCGGTTGATCGTATTAAGCTGAAAGTGTTTGACTACGGTTGTATGCAGTATGGTATGGAGAACTTTGAAGAAAATCTATTGTTGGCAAATTGGTGCTTTTAGGTTTCTCAGAATGTCGATGACCTTACAGTTCTTTTTATTCTAGATATAATCTGTATGTGTGTGTATGGAATGAAATAATGAAATAACGCATGAATGTGTTCAGTACTGTCATTACATCTTGTTAGTTTTTAATCTAAAAGCATTATATTACCTCAATTAAAACACTCTCTATTAGTTTATGTTGGTCATCCCTGGGACTACAGATAAGAATTATTTCTTGTCGTAGTAACTGGGCATTTCGTAACACCTCTACTGTTTGGTTCCGAATATCTTCCTCGGAATTCATTTGGAAAGCATAAGATATAGGTGAAATCTGATTGGCTATCATTCGACGTATTAAATCCAGGCAAACTACAAATACATATTGGATCCTTGAAGATTTAAGAAGTCTGTCAATTTGTTTGTTTTTATATTTTTTTTATTTTGAATTTTTCTGATGTTTTTTCTTTCTGATTATAAATCAATTCGTTTGATATATTCTGCTGTATTTATCATGGTGTTAGTTATAGTTTGTGATATTCAAAAAAGAAGATTTGGCATTGTTTGCCAATGGGATGACTATTCACCAGATTGTAAATAAACAAATATAATTCACTGTGCGGTCGTCAAAAATAAATTAAAAAAACTATACCTTATGATATAGGCTAGCTATAAAAGGTTCCGGTATGAAAAATGTGCTACAATTCAAACGAAAAAACTAACGGTCTAATTAATAGCAATTCAATTTACGAAAATCAAATATGATAGACATAAACGAACAACAATCACTGAATATCAGGATCCTAACTTACAGGATAAAAAAATAATGCGACCGGTTAAACATATTTTGGAGCGCTAAAAACTTTCCAAACCTGAGACAGTGGTGTAAGAGCACAACATAAGAAAAAACTGTAAAAACCAGCTGCAAAATCTGATGCACGTCTTATAATTACTTGGTATTCAATATATTAGGGCGAGTAAATTTAAATATACCGTCATTTATTTTAGGATCATCTGGTAAAACTACAACTGCAGTTTTATTTTTCCAAGCGAGGAAAAGATCCACTATTGCTTCATTAAGTTGTTCGGCTGGAGGTGATACCTCCACGAGGTTGGACCACACGACATGATCTTCAATCCGAGTCTCATCAACGTAATCAAATCCTTTGTCTTGGGTGATGACGTATGGTATGTTCTCTTGTTCCAGTATCATGGCTAGATTTGTATAATACGGTCCAATGACCACACTGACACCAGTCTCAACTTTATCATTAGCTTGGAGTTTTAACGCTGAAAAATACCAAAGTTGATCATAATTATATATCATATAAAAAAAAGAAGATTTGGTATGATTGCCAATGAGACAACTCTCCACAAGAAACCAAATGAAAATGAAATTGACAACTATAAGTCAAGCCAATACAGCAAAGTCATATATAAAGGCTCCGAATTGACAATGTAAAACAATTCAAACGAGAATACTAACGGCCTAATTTATATTCAAAAAAAAAATGAACGAAAAACAAATATGTAACACATAAACAAACGACAACCGATGATGTATAGGCTCCGGGCTTGGGACAGGCACACACAAACGGAATATGGCGGGGTTAAACATATTAACTGGATCATGTCTAGATTTGTATTATACCATACGGCCCAATGACAAAGTTTCATCTGTCAACTGTATGACATTAGCATTTGTTTTTTGTTTGTTTCAGATACATTTTCTTTGGTCATACACAGGTTAATTGTAAATACTGTTTCTATACTGAGTAATAAAGTGACCAAATCTATGTAGAAACAGTCAATTGTGTATCATTCTATATCATTGGTTTATAAACAAGAACGTACGAAATTTATAAAGTGTTACATTCTTTTTTGTCTAGTTATACGTTATCAATGGTTACACTGTCAGTTAATAACTTTAAGATAGTTGGAAAATGACACAATGGTTTGTTGTGTTTTACTAGAGAAAAACACACGAGCAACATAATATTGCACTTTAAATAGTTTATAGTTTTTCCGTAAGTTTTTGCCCTATAGGAACGAAAGTTGTCTTTCTTGTGATGGAAATAATACATCTTCTATACATACTTGTGTTAAGTCCATCTTTGATGTTAGTCCATCCATTCTCCTGTATGGTCAGATTATCTCGGACGTTAACGTTTACTATAGATATATATATACATACTTGTGTTAAGTCCATCTTTGATGTTAGTCCATCCATTCTCCTGTATGGTCAGATTATCTCGTACGTTAACGTTTACTATTATATATATACATACTTGTGTTAAGTCCATCTTTGATGTTAGTCCATCCATTCTCCTGTATGGTCAGATTATCTCGTACGTTAACGTTTACTATAGATATATATATACATACTTGTGTTAAGTCCATCTTTGATGTTAGTCCATCCATTCTCCTGTATGGTCAGATTATCTCGTACGTTAACGTTTATTATATATATATATACATACTTGTGTTAAGTCCATCTTTGATGTAAGTCCATCCATTCTCCTGTATGGTCAGATTATCTCGTACGTTAACGTTTACTATATATATATATATATATATATACATACTTGTGTTAAGTCCATCTTTGATGTTAGTCCATCCATTCTCCTGTATGGTCAGATTATCTCGGACGTTAACGTTTACTATATATATATATATATATGTTAGACTCAGATCGACGTCCGGCCTCTAATCGACGTCCATTCCTCAAATCGACGTCCGTTTCACAAATCGACGTCCAAATCTGACGTCACATTCTCAAATCGACGTCCAATATTTTTGATACGCTAATCGACGTCTAATGTGATGTCAGGTTTTGCCAAAACGACGTCCGATTGATTGATTATAGTCGTCTTTAATAGATGGCCAATATCATTAAATAGTACATATTTTGTAGGGTTCTTATGACAACTAAATTTTAAAACATTTATTCATACTTTCCATATAGATTTTTTTCAACCCGAAATAGGTAAAATGCATATTATTAAATGTTTATCTTGATAAAAAGTTAATCCTATCGATCTACATAATAGTGTAGAAAGCAACCGAACGACAAATAAAACAAAACGAAATATAGGAGCATTAATCAGTCTTCGTCAATAGAAAAAATGAAGAAGTTCACTGAGCCAATTGTTTGAAAATATCAAAATACGGACTCTGTAAGATATTTTTTAACAAATTTCTGAGTTTTACACCTGGAGTTGGCATTATTCTTTTATGTCCACACACATGTTTAACTCCGACATATTCTTGTGCCTCTAGTACAGTGGTCGTCGTTGGTGTTTGTCTGCCATTTTTGTCTTTCGGAATTGTTTTGTTATACATAATACCGTTAATTTTTCTAATTTGAATTGTGTACATTATTCATGTCGCGGCCTTTTACAGCCTTTGAGGTATTGGTTTTTGTTGAAAGCCGCACGGTTGCCTATAATTGCTCACATCCACTTTATTTGACTTCTTGTGTATAGATTGGAAACCATACCACATCTTCTTATTATTATTTAATCTCTACAATTTATAAATTGATATCCCAACCTGCTTTACATACTTATTCTAGTATGCATTAAATTAAAAAAAAAAAAAATCTTTTTTAGATAAATCTTATTTGACACACATAATATGTTTGAAGGTCTAAAGGTTTCAGCTGCTATCAGTTCAGATTAATTTGGTTGTCCGTGTCCAAAACGGACGTTGATTAGAGAAGCTAAAAATTAGACGTCGATTAGAGAAGTCTATAAATAAACGTCGATTAGATAAGCATAACATTGGCCGTCGATTTGAAATGTTATTTTATTGTGACGTCAAATTTGGACGTCGATTTGAGGAACGGACGTCGATTAGAGACCGGACGTCGATCTGAGTCTTACATATATATATAGTACATACTTGTGTTAAGTCCATCTTTGATGTTAGTCCATCCATTCTCCTGTATGGTCAGATTATCTGGGACGTTAACGTTTACTATATATATATATACACATACTTGTGTTAAGTCCATCTTTGATGTTAGTCCATCCATTCTCCTGTATGGTCAGATTATCTGGGACGTTAACGTTTACTATATATATATATACACATACTTGTGTTAAGTCCATCTTTGATGTTAGTCCATCCATTCTCCTGTATGGTCAGATTATCTCGGACGTTAACGTTTACTATATATATATATATATATACTTGTGTTAAGTCCATCTTTGATGTTAGTCCATCCATTCTCCTGTATGGTCAGATTATCTCGTACGTTAACGTTTACTATATATATATATATACATACTTGTGTTAAGTCCATCTTTGATGTTAGTCCATCCATTCTCCTGTATGGTCAGATTATCTCGGACGTTAACGTTTACTATATATATATATGTATACATACTTGTGTTAAGTCCATCTTTGATGTTAGTCCATCCATTCTCCTGTATGGTCAGATTATCTCGTACGTTAACGTTTACTATATATATATATATATATATATACATACTTGTGTTAAGTCCATCTTTGATGTTAGTCCATCCATTCTCCTGTATGGTCAGATTATCTCGGACGTTAACGTTTACTATATATATATATATATATATATACATACTTGTGTTAAGTCCATCTTTGATGTTAGTCCATCCATTCTCCTGTATGGTCAGATTATCTGGGACGTTAACGTTTACTATATATACATACTTGTGTTAAGTCCATCTTTGATGTTAGTCCATCCATTCTCCTGTATGGTCAGATTATCTCGGACGTTAACGTTTACTATATATACATACTTGTGTTAAGTCAATCTTTGATGTTAGTCCATCCATTCTCCTGTATGGTCAGATTATCTCGGACGTTAACGTTTACTATATATATATATATATACTTGTGTTAAGTCCATCTTTGATGTTAGTCCATCCATTCTCCTGTATGGTCAGATTATCTCGGACGTTTACGTTTACTATATATACATACTTGTGTTAAGTCCATCTTTGATGTTAGTCCATCCATTCTCCTGTATGGTCAGATTATCTCGGACGTTAACGTTTACTATATATACATACTTGTGTTAAGTCCATCTTTGATGTTAGTCCATCCATTCTCCTGTATGGTCAGATTATCTCGGACGTTAACGTTTACTATGGTGATTGAACCGTAACAGTCTATCACCTCTGTATCGTTACTCTGAATATTCTTTTCAACAAATTCTTGTAACGGGCTCAATCCAGTCGACGGACTTAAAATACCTAAAGAACACAAAAAAATAGGAGTTTTCCCGCTTACTCATGGAAATTGGAGTATTCCGTTGATATATTTCAAAATATTTCTGAGAACTAAGGAACCGAAACATTAACAGAAGACACAACACTTCATTAACGTAACTCACGTATCAAACAAGTTGTAAAACTTGTGTCTCGGCCGTTTGTTTAGTTTATGAATAGTAAACTTGTGTCTCAGCCGTTTGTTTAGTTAATGAATAGTAAAAAAAGGGTTTAGAATATGTCATTTTCAGCTTTATAGCTTTCTATTCCGTGTGAGCCAAGGCTCCGTGTTGAAGATGTGACTTGGATGGAGAGTTTTCTCATTGGCAATAATACCACAGCCTCTTATGTCTATAAAACATTCACAGAATATATAAGATAAAAAGTTATCGAATTCGTCTAGATATGAATTACGTATCAACAGGATAATAGAGAAATAATTTTGTTTTTTTAAATTATTACAACACGACACACATTTAGTATTGAGTATACAATAGAAAAAAAAGGCTTGAATTTGGAGGCAGTTTGCATATAATTATCAAAACATTATATAAATAATGTATTGCTGAAAGGGTGATAGAGCAGATTATTACCCCGAGAAAACAGTGTCAACAGAGACGAAGCAAATGTTTCTTTACTTTCTTTTACAGTTGAATTTACTATTACGTCCCGTACATAACAACGTTGCGTGTATTGGAAAAATCAACAGAAGTAAAGCGCTAAGATGTTTTATTTTTTTCTTATTTTAACAGTGAAAGAAAAAGTTCTCTGCAAAACGTAGAACTTATTAATAAGCATTTTCTTTAATTACTTGATGTATCATTATCATTTAAATAATCGATTTTTGATTGGTCTTTATCAGATAATGACATTAAAAAAAGTTATCTCACGCTCAGCCATGGGATACAGTAAATTTTCTCCCTCGTATTAGCCATTAAAATCTAGCATTTTACCATGGAGTTTATATAGATGTATACCTACCTACAACAAAGTTATACTTGACAGGTGTTTGGTTATTGGTAAAATAGCATACTCCAAAACATTCATGTACCATCAATACAAATACGATATAGAATGTCACTGGTGTCATTGCTTTTGTCGATCAAACAATTTCTGAAAAAAAAAACACATCAACATATAAACCTTTGTCCAGAACATTCGTGTACCATCAATACTAGTACGGTTTATGACATAGCTTAAGTGGTTACACCCATCATTCCGACAATCCATTAGTCTGACACTCATTAGTCCGACGGTCCATTAGTCAGACAACCCATTAGTCCGAAGGTCTATTAGTCTGACAGCTCATTAGTCCGACGGTCCATTAGTCAGACAACCCATTAGTCCGAAGGTCTATTAGTCTGACAGCTCATTAATCCGACGGTCCATTGGTCAGACAACCCATTTGTCCGACGGTCCGTTAGTCTGACAGCTCATTAGTCCGACTTATATATTATTTCATTATTTTTATTGACCCATAAGTTCGACAACCCAATAATCCGACGGTCCATTGGTCAGACAACCCATTAGTCCGACGGTCCATTAGTCTGACAGCTCATTAGTCCGACGTTCCATTGGTCAGACAACCCATTAGTCCGACAACCCATTAGTTCGACAACCCGATAATCCGACAGCTCAATAATTAGACAACCCATAAGTCCAACACTTATATGTATCAGGCATCAGGGTTAAATAGCATATGTACAAAATAATTATAGTAATAATACTTTTATATACATGTACTTAATTCGAAATATGTACTAGAACTCGATGAAAGATCTGAAAACAACCGAAAGCCACCAATGGATCTTCAACACAGCGAGAAAATCTCGCACCCGGATACAAGCTTCAGCTGAACCCTTAACAAGTACAATGAAAATAGACGTCACACTAAACCCCAAAACATATAGGTCTATTAAAGTATATCTGAAAACAAAAAACTCTATGAAGATAACCTTGTTATGAACATTCATGTCAAATCAATGGTAATAGGGTATAAACCATGTCTAGTGAAATAGATAAAGTCTGTTAGTATTAATATGATTTCTGAAAAAAGGCATCATCTAAATAATATTGTCTCAATAATGTATAGTAAATGGCTTGCCAAATGATGCCAATGAGACAACTCTCCACAATAGACCAATTTGACACAGAAATTAACAACTTTAGGTCACCGTACAGCCTTCAACAATGAACAAAAGCGCATTTCATAGGTTTTTTTTCCCTTCTCGGAATAGGGGAACAAGATACATGTGTATGGTGTCATTAGAACAAAACTATTACGGTATAGAATGCACTGTAGCTGGTAACCTTTTCAAGGTCTATTAAATATCATTTCTGAGCAAACAGAAAAAAAAACATATGTCAGTGTCTTGTGTCAATACTTATACAGTATCAAATTCACTGTAGCTGGTGACATTTCCAAGGTCTGAACAAACAGAAAATATGTGTCTCGTGTCAATACTTAGACGGTTTAGAAAAATTGCTAGTAACATTGTCAAAACAATTTGTTATAGGACGTGACTGGTGAAATGACGTCTGAAATGATAAAACAAGTTGCTTTCTTTAAAAAAAAAAAAAGCAATTAGTGAACCCGAAACTGTTGGTCATCAAATACATTGTTGCTGGATATTTTTGCTTTTGCCAGATTTGATTAATTCAATGTGAATAGAAAAGATGATAATGATGTTAAAATACAATTATTGAAAACATATTATTGTTTTTTGTTTATTTATTTTTTTATTTTTGCACAAGTCAATTAAAAGCACTGTTGGATTTTAGTTGCAAAAACAAATAGAACCGTGCAGACTAAGACTTGACTAATTTACTTATGACTTGAGACAGTACATTATGTTTCCTCGTGTTAGATATTCAGGGTCCTAATCCTATTGCAATTCTCAGTTTATGGAAACTTGTTGTCTAGGGCCAATTGCACAGACATAATTGAATAAAAGGTAGAGAATGTTCATGTTACAGATCCTATACAATTAACACCATGTTAACGATGTCCTTTACGCTTTTGTGTTTTTACGTTCTCAGTGTACTGCCACTTAAGTTTTATACTGATAAAGAATGTCTACCATAAGCATTTTTTTCGTTCTATCGATTTCTAAAGCATTTCTCCTCAAGCGAATAATTTCGTGTGTACTTCTTAATCCATGTTTTTTTTTTTTGGCGGGGGGCGGGAGAGAGATATAAATTAACCAGAAAGGTGCAAAAATAAGTTATCACAACGTGATTTTTTTGTAACAAGCTTAAGTATAATTAAAATTTCAAGCCAATCTTCATTCCCATCCCTTTTTTAGCTTACTATATGGTATGCGGTTTGCTCATTGTTAAAGTGCGCCTTTGTTTACTGGTGAAGAGCTGTCTTAAGTCAATCCTACCTATATTGGATAATAATAATAATATTGGATTACTGTCTGAGCGTTCTAACTAAATAAGAAAGAGTTCATTGTTATTTCCACCACAGAGTTGTTTTTACACTTGTGATTTTTTCAAAAGTCCTGCAATCTGAAGTTTAATCCACAGTGTCAAAGATATATGTGAGATTTTTTTAATGGAATGGCTTATTTTTTAATGTATCCTTGATACAATTGAGAATGGAAATGGGGAATGTGTAAAAGAGACAACAACCCGACCATAGAGCAGAAAACCACCGAAGTCCATCAATTGGTCTTAACACAGCGAAAATCCCACACTCGGTGGCGGGCTTTACATGTAGCTGGTCACTTAAAAGAAAAGAAACCACAAATTTGACGAATTTTGAAAAAAAAATGAATATTAATCAAATTGTAGGGAAAGGACATTTCTTATCGTAATACGCATTTTTACCCATCAAAGGATAACTAAAACCTCAGGGATCTGGTAAATGAATGATCAATTAAAAAAAGTAATTTGGATAGCTTTTGAACTATGTTGAAAATGACTCGTTGCTTCTTTTATCAATGTAAACAATATTTCTCTTTGTCAATTTGTGCTTTCATTCATTTAACAACTGGGAAATGATAACAGAGACAAATAAAAAAGGGATAGATTGACCTATTATGAATTGTTGGTCGAAATCTACCGAACTATCCCAAAGGACTTAATTGTGAATTTTATCTCCAATCGAATTATCTGATAAACTCATTAATAGAAACTGGAAACATTTCATTTGATTATGTGTTGTTTTATATAGATAATAAATTGTTAATTTCATATAATGTAACTACCATGACATATCATACATCATTTATTACTAATTTACTAATTTTGAGTCGCCATATTGATTTCGAACGGATAAGAACTTTCGGTCATTTTATTTTGTAAAATCAGACATACAGACACGGCTTATCAATTATTTACAAACAGAATTCAAAAGAATCAATTCAATTCAATTCAATATTTTATTTACGTCTCACCTTATGTATAAAATTACACAATACATTTATAAAAGATACATTTTGTATACATAAGCCAATCTGTACAGATTTATGAGAGACGATAATCACTTAAAAGGATATGTATATGTACATAATAAATATTAAACCTAAATGGTAAAATTATACAACAAAAGTATTTAATTATTATTTACAATATAAAACTTCTCGGCGTCGTTTAAGAATAAAATTACAGGTTTTGGCACATAATCTTATAATATCTTGATTCGAAAATAAAAATACCATTTTCTTACAATCTGTAAAACTATTAAAATGATCATCAATTTTAAGAGACTCAGTAAAAAGAACTTGTCTAAGATCATTATAAACAGGACAATGTAAAATAACATGATATTCATCTTCGACAGTATTAAAACAATTAAAACAACATCTCTCTTCCAGCGGCAAATTTTCATACCTCCCAGTTTCCAGTCTAATAGGAGCCACCCCACATCTAAATTTTGCAAAGGCGCTTCTTTCACAAAAAGGCATTAACAGTTTGCAGTAGTTTTCTACAACATACTCCTGCTTAAAAATATTATAGGTTCTCAATTTATTACGCCCATTTCCCCGTCTGGAAGAGGATGAACTAACAATACTGTTCCATTCTTCAATATAAATATCAAACATTCTTGACATGACTGTATCAATAAACATATTTTTATTAATATTAGTGTTTGTTTTACAAAAGTCAACTAATTCAAGTTCCCTGAAATGTTTTTTAACAATGAAATTCCAATTTTTCACAATTCTAAGAATAGAAGTGATTTTGAAACGACTGCTCTTAAAATAATGGTTGTGATACAAAATGAAAATATCTTCCCAAAACATCGGCCGGAACAATGTCACCGTAATGCGACATTGATACTAGTACTTGTATAGTGATGAAAAGCATAGAATATGACATCATGATACGACAGCACTTAAAATAAAGGCAGTGATAAAAAAACTAAGACTTAGAATATGACATCATGACACAACAGCACTTGAAATAAAGGCAGTGATAAAAAAACTAAGACTTAGAATATGACATCATGACACGACAGCACTTGAAATAAAGGCAGTGATAAAAAAACTAACTTAAAGACTTAGAATATGACATCATGACACGACAGCACTTAAAATAAAGGCAGTGATAAAAAACTAACTTAAAGACTTAGAATATGTCATCATGACACAACAGCACTTGAAATAAAGGCAGTGATAAAAAACTAAGACTTAGAATATGACATCATGACACAACAGCACTTAAAATAAAGGCAGTGATAAAAAACTAACTTAAAGACTTAGAATATGTCATCATGACACGACAGCACTTAAAATAAAGGCAGTGATAAAAAACTAACTTAAAGACTTAGAATATGTCATCATGACACGACAGCACTTGAAATAAAGGCAGTGATAAAAAACTAACTTAAAGACTTAGAATATGACATCATGACACGACAGCACTTAAAATAAAGGCAGTGATAAAAAACTAACTTAAAGACTTAGAATATGACATCATGACACGACAGCACTTAAAATAAAGGCAGTGATAAAAAACTAAGACTTAGAATATGACATCATGACACGACAGCACTTAAAATAAAGGCAGTGATAAAAAACTAACTTAAAGACTTAGAATATGTCATCATGACACGACAGCACTTAAAATAAAGGCAGTGATAAAAAACTAAGACTTAGAATATGACATCATGACACGACAGCACTTAAAATAAAGGCAGTGATAAAAAACTAACTTAAAGACTTAGAATATGACATCATGACACGACAGCACTTAAAATAAAGGCAGTGATAAAAAACTAAGACTTAGAATATGACATCATGACACGACAGCACTTAAAATAAAGGCAGTGATAAAAAACTAAGACTTAGAATATGACATCATGACACGACAGCACTTAAAATAAAGGCAGTGATAAAAAACTAACTTTAAGACTTAGAATATGTCATCATGACACGACAGCACTTAAAATAAAGGCAGTGATAAAAAACTAAGACTTAGAATATGACATCATGACACAACAGCACTTAAAATAAAGGCAGTGATAAAAAACTAACTTAAAGACTTAGAATATGTCATCATGACACGACAGCACTTGAAATAAAGGCAGTGATAAAAAACTAACTTAAAGACTTAGAATATGTCATCATGACACAACAGCACTTAAAATAAAGGCAGTGATAAAAAACTAACTTAAAGACTTAGAATATGTCATCATGACACGACAGCACTTAAAATAAAGGCAGTGATAAAAAAACTAAGACTTAGAATATGACATCATGACACAACAGCACTTAAAATAAAGGCAGTGATAAAAAACTAACTTAAAGACTTAGAATATGTCATCATGACACGACAGCACTTAAAATAAAGGCAGTGATAAAAAACTAACTTAAAGACTTAGAATATGTTATCATGATACGACAGCACTTAAAATAAAGGCAGTGATAAAAAACTAACTTAAAGACTTAGAATATGACATCATGACACGACAGCACTTAAAATAAAGGCAGTGATAAAAAAAACTAAGACTTAGAATATGACATCATGATACGACAGCACTTAAAATAAAGGCAGTGATAAAAAACTAAGACTTAGAATATGACATCATGACACGACAGCACTTAAAATAAAGGCAGTGATAAAAAAAACTAAGACTTAGAATATGACATCATGATACGACAGCACTTAAAATAAAGGCAGTGATAAAAAAACTAACTTAAAGACTTAGAATATGACATCATGACACGACAGCACTTAAAATAAAGGCAGTGATAAAAAAAAAACTAAGACTTAGAATATGACATCATGATACGACAGCACTTAAAATAAAGGCAGTGATAAAAAAAAACTAAGACTTAGAATATGACATCATGATACGACAGCACTTAAAATAAAGGCAGTGATAAAAAAAACTAAGACTTAGAATATGACATCATGATACGACAGCACTTAAAATAAAGGCAGTGATAAAAAAAAAACTAAGACTTAGAATATGACATCATGATACGACAGCACTTAAAATAAAGGCAGTAATAAAAAAAAACTAAGACTTAGAATATGACATCATGATACGACAGCACTTAAAATAAAGGCAGTGATAAAAAAAACTAAGACTTAGAATATGACATCATGATACGACAGCACTTAAAATAAAGGCAGTGATAAAAAAAACTAAGACTTAGAATATGACATCATGATACGACAGCACTTAAAATAAAGGCAGTGATAAAAAAAAACTAAGACTTAGAATATGACATCATGATACGACAGCACTTAAAATAAAGGCAGTGATAAAAAAAAACTAAGACTTAGAATATGACATCATGACACGACAGCACTTAAAATAAAGGCAGTGATAAAAAAACTAAGACTTAGAATATGACATCATGATACGACAGCACTTAAAATAAAGGCAGTGATAAAAAAAAAACTAAGACTTAGAATATGACATCATGATACGACAGCACTTAAAATAAAGGCAGTAATAAAAAAAAACTAAGACTTAGAATATGACATCATGATACGACAGCACTTAAAATAAAGGCAGTGATAAAAAAACTAAGACTTAGAATATGACATCATGATACGACAGCACTTAAAATAAAGGCAGTGATAAAAAAAACTAAGACTTAGAATATGACATCATGATACGACAGCACTTAAAATAAAGGCAGTGATAAAAAAAACTAAGACTTAGAATATGACATCATGATACGACAGCACTTAAAATAAAGGCAGTGATAAAAAAACTAACTTAAAGACTTAGCATATGACATCATGACACGACAGCACTTAAAATAAAGGCAGTGATAAAAAAAACTAAGACTTAGAATATGACATCATGATACGACAGCACTTAAAATAAAGGCAGTGATAAAAAAACTAACTTAAAGACTTAGAATATGACATCATGATACGACAGCACTTAAAATAAAGGCAGTGATAAAAAAAAACTAAGACTTAGAATATGACATCATGATACGACAGCACTTAAAATAAAGGCAGTGATAAAAAAAACTAAGACTTAGAATATGACATCATGATACGACAGCACTTAAAATAAAGGCAGTGATAAAAAAAAAAACTAAGACTTAGAATATGACATCATGACACGACAGCACTTAAAATAAAGGCAGTGATAAAAAAAAACTAAGACTTAGAATATGACATCATGATACGACAGCATTTAAAATAAAGGCAGTGATAAAAAAAAAAACTAAGACTTAGAATATGACATCATGATACGACAGCACTTAAAATAAAGGCAGTAATAAAAAAAAACTAAGACTTAGAATATGTCATCATGATACGACAGCACTTAAAATAAAGGCAGTGATAAAAAAAACTAACTTAAAGACTTAGAATATGACATCATGATACGACAGCACTTAAAATAAAGGCAGTAATAAAAAAAAACTAAGACTTAGAATATGACATCATGATACGACAGCACTTAAAATAAAGGCAGTGATAAAAAAAACTAAGACTTAGAATATGACATCATGATACGACAGCACTTAAAATAAAGGCAGTAATAAAAAAAAACTAAGACTTAGAATATGACATCATGATACGACAGCACTTAAAATAAAGGCAGTGATAAAAAAAACTAAGACTTAGAATATGACATCATGATACGACAGCACTTAAAATAAAGGCAGTGATAAAAAAACTAACTTAAAGACTTAGAATATGACATCATGACACGACAGCACTTAAAATAAAGGCAGTGATAAAAAAAACTAAGACTTAGAATATGACATCATGATACGACAGCACTTAAAATAAAGGCAGTGATAAAAAAAAACTAAGACTTAGAATATGACATCATGATACGACAGCACTTAAAATAAAGGCAGTGATAAAAAAAACTAAGACTTAGAATATGACATCATGATACGACAGCACTTAAAATAAAGGCAGTGATAAAAAAAAAACTAAGACTTAGAATATGACATCATGATACGACAGCACTTAAAATAAAGGCAGTGATAAAAAAAAACTAAGACTTAGAATATGACATCATGATACGACAGCACTTAAAATAAAGGCAGTGATAAAAAAAAACTAAGACTTAGAATATGACATCATGAGACGCCAACACACCTTCCATAATTTCACGAGTATAACTTAACACTATAAGTAAAAGCAGACCGTAAAACACGAACCAATGTCATAAGACAAACATACGGTATATTATAAATACAATTATATCTCTGGGATAGATTTATTTCTGACTATTGCTCTTTTTTTTTAATTTATTTTTTAATTTACCAAATCAAATTTAAAACATGACAGAATTTGCATATGATACCATTGCTTGCTATTTTTTATGAACTCTTTGAAATACCCCAACAAGACACCAGACAACAAAATGTTTACTTTCACATATTTTTCATCAGATGTTTTTTTGTACATGACAACATGCAGATATTCATAAACATTTTCACACACAAACACTTTCCCAGACCTTAGCAATGATTCGAACATTGTTTTGTATATTTATTATTATATTTGATGGGCCGAAGTAATGACACAAACAGATGTATAATGCGTTTTAATGTGAATGTTCTGACGTATTAAATTATAATACTGGTACCTTTGATAACTATTTGTTTATTTCAATATAAAGTACGAGGAAAACGTAACTGTATGTGTTTTGAAACGGTCCCCGTGCGCGTTGTGAATAATTAAAACCATTCAGGAAACAAGATATGAAAACATGTAGATAAAACGAATGCATAATGGTTATAAAACAGATTGAGTTCTGAAATTTGTATTGATTATTGATAGATAAAGATATAAGGATTATCTAACGTTTTAAGGATTGAACTATATATACCACATCTTCTTTTTTATACATGAAAAATACAGGACAACGAAGCTCTATAATCGAATAAGTTTACTCCACATGTATATAGATATAAGAAGGTGAGTTGCAACTTCAAAGCATCCAATTACATATACATGTAGCCTTAAATTATTTTCAAAATTTAGCTTCATGCACATTTGACATAATTCGATAGCCACTCAATTAACCAACATAGTAGACATTTATTTTATCCGAGTCTAATGTGTCGCTTTTTTAAACAAAATCGTAGACATTTTAAATATCCAAGCCCAATGAATCGCTTTATTAAACAAAATAGTAGACATTTTATATATCCGAGCCTAATGGGTCGCTTTATTAAACAGAATCGTAGACATTTTATATATCTGAGCCTAATGTGTCGCTTTTTTAAACAAAATCGTAGACATTTTAAATATCCGAGCCCAATGAATCGCTTTATTAAACAAAATAGTAGACATTTTATATATCCGAGCCTAATGGGTCGCTTTATTAAACAGAATCGTAGACATTTTATATATCTGAGCCTAATGTGTCGCTTTTTTAAACAAAATCGTAGACATTTTAAATATCCGAGCCCAATGAATCGCTTTATTAAACAAAATAGTAGACATTATATATATCCGAGTCTAATGTGTCGCTTTATTAAACAAAATCGTAGACATTTTAAATATCCAAGCCCAATGAATCGCTTTATTAAACAAAATAGTAGACATTTTATATATCCGAGCCTAATGGGTCGCTTTATTAAACAGAATCGTAGACATTTTATATATCTGAGCCTAATGTGTCGCTTTTTTAAACAAAATCGTAGACATTTTAAATATCCGAGCCCAATGAATCGCTTTATTAAACAAAATAGTAGACATTTTATATATCCGAGCCTAATGGGTCGCTTTATTAAACAGAATCGTAGACATTTTATATATCTGAGCCTAATGTGTCGCTTTTTTAAACAAAATCGTAGACATTTTAAATATCCGAGCCCAATGAATCGCTTTATTAATCAAAATAGTAGACATTATATATATCCGAGTCTAATGTGTCGCTTTATTAAACAAAATCGTAGACATTTTAAATATCCAAGCCCAATGAATCGCTTTATTAAACAAAATAGTAGACATTTTATATATCCGAGCCTAATGGGTCGCTTTATTAAACAGAATCGTAGACATTTTATATATCTGAGCCTAATGTGTCGCTTTTTTAAACAAAATCGTAGACATTTTAAATATCCGAGCCCAATGAATCGCTTTATTAAACAAAATAGTAGACATTATATATATCCTAGTCTAATGTGTCGCTTTATTAAACAAAATCGTAGACATTTTAAATATCCAAGCCCAATGAATCGCTTTATTAAACAAAATAGTAGACATTTTATATATCCGAGCCTAATGGGTCGCTTTATTAAACAGAATCGTAGACATTTTATATATCTGAGCCTAATGTGTCGCTGTATTAAACAAAATCGTAGACATTTTATATATCCGAGCCTAATGTGTCGCTTTTTTAAACAAAATCGTAGACATTTTAAATATCCGAGCCCAATGAATCGCTTTATTAAACAAAATAGTAGACATTATATATATCCGAGTCTAATGTGTCGCTTTATTAAACAAAATCGTAGACATTTTAAATATCCGAGCCCAATGAATCGCTTTATTAAACAAAATAGTAGACATTTTATATATCCGAGCCTAATGGGTCGCTTTATTAAACAGAATCGTAGACATTTTATATATCTGAGCCTAATGTGTCGCTGTATTAAACAAAATCGTAGACATTTTATATATCCGAGCCTAATGTGTCGCTTTATTAAACAGAATCGTAGACATTTTATGTATCTGAGCCTATGCGGCACTTTATTAAACCGAATCATGTTCATCTCTAATGTGTTACAATGATAAAAGTTTATTAGGAATTATATTATCATCTAACACAGAAAGGCTATCATACAGAGTGTTTGTTCATGATAATGTAATCTATCACAAATATGCTACAGGGTTACAGAAGCAGGACGAGAAAGTCAAATTACTCGTGTATTGTTTACAGAAATAACCCATTAACCATTTTATTGAAGTATTATAATACAATTTTGGAAAGAAATTTGTCGCTATAGATTTTTATCTATAGCTAAAATAATCTGACTTTTCAATTAGCAGATTTCTTGATGTCCTGGAATCAGGCTTTATTTGCTTTTAGGAATTGTTATTGGCTTAAAAGAATTAATAGATTTCGCAAAGGACTAATTTGTGGTTTTTTTTTTTAGCATATTTGGAATTATTAAACTGGTCCCTTACACATCGGACTTGAATTGGTGGAGCAATAAAAATAAAGATTAATAAAAGGAAACACCATTTAAAAGAACAAAACAACAGAAAACTTAAAATCGAACAAAACGAACCAACAACATACATTTGTAATAGGAGTGACGTCAGGTGTTTCGGAATGGTAAGCGTTTATGGCACGCCGTTTTTATATTTATTCAAATTTGAAGATATCTTATTTATTTAACAAGATATCTTATTAAGTATTAAGATATCTTTAATTTTTATAAGATATCTTATTTAATTTGAAAGTAAATAAGATATCTCTATTAGTTTATAAGATATCTCTATTAGTTTATAAGATATCTCTATAAGTTAATAAGATATCTCTATTAATTAATAAGATATCTTATAAAGTATATAAGATATCTTACTTCTTTATAAAGATATCTTTTAAATACATACTTTATAAGATATCTTATTAATTAATAGAGATATCTTATAAACTAATAGAGATATCTTATTAATTAATAGAGATATCTTATAAACTAATATAGATATCTTTATAACCAATTAAATAAGATATCTCTATAAGTTTATAAGATATCTCTATTAGTTTATAAGATATCTCTATAAGTTAATAAGATATCTCTATAAGTTAATAAGATATCTCTAAAAGTTGATAAGATATCTCTATTAGTTTATAAGATATCTCTATTAGTTTAAAAGATATCTCTATAACTTAATAAGATATCTCTATTAATAAATAAGATATCTCTATCAATAAATAAGATATCTTATAAAATATATAAGATATCTTACTTCTTTATAAAGATATCTTTTAAATACATACTTTATAAGATATCTTATTAATTAATAGAGATATCTTATAAACTAATAGAGATATCTTATTAATTAATAGAGATAGCTTATAAACTAATAGAGATATCTTATTAACTTATGGAGATATCTTATTAAGTAAATAAGATATCTCTATTATAAACTATATAAAAGATATCTTATATAGTTAATTAGATATCTTATAAATTAATAGAGATATCTTATATTTTAAAGAAGATATCTTATATATTTAATAAGATATCTTTATAAACATTTTAATAAGATATCTTATTTAATATATAAGATATCTTATTTAATAAATCAGATATCTCAATTAATATATAAGATATCTCTAAAAGTTTATAAGATATCTTATTTAACTAAATAAGATATCTCGAAATTGAATAAATATAATAACGGCGTGCCATAAGCGTTCCGGCATATATTCAACTTGACTGTATCTGATAAAAAATTTCCGCCATTTATTATCCATAAAGACTAATAGAAGGTGAATAAAATACTTTGTTATCTTCGTCATTTGAAACGCAGTGTACTCTAAAATAATGGTTTAAAAAACCACAAGTACAGACCATAGAATGAAAAATAACTTCTAACCTATCGTAATGCTCATACTGAAAGCAATCTAAAATAAAATAATTTGATCATATCAAATCATGCCATGCTACGCTAAAGTTGTTATTGTATTTGGCATAAAGGAAATCACGATCTCCGTACTTCTCTCAGTGACGATATGAACAAGGGTACAAGTATGTCCTTTCCAATAATAACCAGCTTTACCAAAAGACAGTTTCTTCTTGGGTCTATGCTTAATTCATAATTACTATTTCGACGTGTGGTATCTCAACACCTTGCTGGTTTCATAGAATCATAGATTGTTACAAGGTCGTTTCTCTTCACCACTGGTTATTTACATTGGACCTTTCTATGTGAAGACGGGTTTGTCTGTTCAGTTTGGACCTTATTCTATTTATTTTTTTAAAGACACCATATGAACTAGATGTAAACACTGGTATTCCCTCAACAATGATATGAATTTTGTGAGAGTTCACCCTTTGCCTAATTTTTGGACACTGTTGCAACGGTACAATATGAAAACGAACTATAAAAAGAGATCGAGTTCTTGCATGATCTATTAGATGTTGGCATGGAATCAATACCTTTTAAAAAATGTTTAATTATTGATAATCTATATAATTACAACAGCATCATATTTTTTTTATCAAACATTCAATTCAGCTACCAAACACTCAGTCATTATATATTGCTTTGCATCATAATTTAGAATTGATTATTATGTCCGTATTATATTTGCTGCAAACTATTTGAACGTATTTTTCCCGACAGATGTGAATATTTTTACTGTTTATTTTTGTAATTGTTTACTTTGTTAATTGTTGGTCAATTCAATAATTGCCTAGTGATGCTTTTGTCATCACAAGATAACCGCGATATTCATATGACCTTTCGTGAAGAGTTTCGATGCCTTGACTTTTATGTTTGACCTTGCTATATTAAGACTTATTATATTTCAAACAAATTATCCAAATACACCATTTTGGAAAAGAAATTTATGAGGCTGACTTCATACAGAAACTTCTTAGGAAGAAAGATAAGAAGTTAGCGATATCCTTTAACTCTACTTTTTGCTATATAGATGATGTTCTTTCACTAAATATTTCAAAATTTGGTGACTATGTGGAACGCATCTATCCCATCGAACTAGTGATAAAGCGTAGTACAGTCAAGTCGGCCTCATATCTTTACTTACATCTAGAAATTAACAATGAGGGTCGGTTGAAAACAAAAGTTTACGACAAAAGAGATGATTTCAGCTTTCCAATTGTGAACTTTCCATTTCTAAGTAGCAACATTCCAGCAGCACCTGCATACGGGGTATATATCTCCCAATTGATGCGATATTCCCGTGACTAAACAAAATGACAATGATACATAAATCAGCTGAGCATATTTTAATAGGGATAGGAGCTTTATCGGGACTCCTTGATCGGGTGTTTTTTAAGCTCGGGATTTCGTGATTGATCCTCCGGGAACCAGGATTCATTTTTTCGAATTTCGTGATGTCGGGATTTAAATTTCTTTAAATTTGGGACTTCGGGATTTCACGTTTTTAAGCCCGGGATTTTGGGATCAGGACCCCTCCTACCTACCCCCCACTTTAATAGATATATACCGGAAAGGGACCTCGTTGTCACGTGTCGAATGCTTATTTCATTCGGAATCATTACAGGATAATTGTGTTATTACAATTGATCGCCTGTTGACGTTTTACGCTCGTGAACCACCATTGTTTTATTTGGACTCTATTTTTTGTGTTTTTATTTTTCAAGTATATTAAAATGTTCTCTTATAATCTATCCCTTGTTGGGTTCGAACTAGTTTGCAATGGCCATTAATCTTTTGTTGAGACATGTTTTCCTTTTTAAATAAATTGTTTGATTCAACTACAATCCAGACCCCCAACTCCACACCCTTACCATCACCACTCCCCGACCAAGATTCCTAACCTAAAAAAAACTTACAGGTGATGGTCGGTGCCTACTCATTTGTTCCTGAGGAGGAGGAGTATAAAAATTATCATTTCTGCGACTTGACTGAAAAATGTTATTAGGAAATCACATTCATCGTGACGCATCTAATAAATCTGTTTATCACTGTATGAATGTAATGAAGTAAGTGATGGTATCACGGGAAAATCTTACTCAATGTTAATTATACAAAAGGTATATAAACAAATGACCCTCGGGAAGATGTTAAAAGGTAAATCTGTGGTTCACACATAACTACATTTTTTTGTACATGTATAAGAGCAATCAAGATCCATAGTTCATCAAAAATAGAATTAAAGATCAAATAAGTAATGCATGAACAAGATCAATGTTTATACGACCATAATTGTACAGAAAAAAGTGATACTTTATAGGATAAAAAAATATTAATAGCATATATAGTCTTCCATATAAACCTTGTTTTATGCAGATCAAAACGACGTTTACACTTATTGCTTCTAGCACAATATCAAACCATTAGTATATAAGTTAGTTTAGTTGACTGCTGTCACACAATTACAACAACAAATAAATAAATATCTAATATAAAGTTATTTTGCGATCGGTGTGTTTTTTTAAACATATGAAATGAAACGCCTCATAAAGATTTTCCTGATAGACATAGAATCGCGTAATTAATCGCTGGATTAAAGTGAAGAATTATGTACTTGTCTTAATATTGACGAAACGATATCTTATTTTTAATTTTCAAGTGAAAAAAACTGACATGTAAATATTTTGTTGGTACGGCTACGTCACTGTATCACTTCAGGAACTTTGGCGTAGAATACTGATACCATTATGATTACATTTAGTTTATTTAATAGATATACTTGAATATGTATCTTAAATAGGAGCACTTATTGGTACAATTTAAACAAAAAGTCATGTATGTGTACATGTATATACTCAAAATTAGAATGTACATTTACATAACATACAAACACGTAAGGATACGTCTAAATGGAATTAAAACACGTAAGGATACATCTTCATAAAATTTAAACACGTATTGGTACATCTACAAATTTACAAACTATAACACATATGTGCAGATCTACATATTTAAGCACAAGTATAGTGGCTATAATGACAAAAACAAATATTAAAAAACTTACCTCACTCCCCGAGTAATTTCAATTAGAAAAACGCTCTATGCCAAACATTTTTTTCCTAATATCTTGCTAAGCAATTGATAAAAAAAATATACAACTGAAAGACCCATCTGTCAACTATATAATTCCATTATAAAATCGCCTCATTGATGCATTCAAACAAGTCTCGTGTGGGAAATGTAAATATTATAATTCATATAATATTAATACCATTATAACAGCGACTATTGTACACGGTAGAAAAACAATATGTAAAACACTATCTATGGGGATTTATTAATTATATCAATTCTAACAGTTATGTGTTGATATTTCTCTTCTCCAGGAGTCAATAATAGTATAACCCTCGGACAAGGGCTGTGGCTATCGCTAAATCTGTCTAAAGTGAAATTTTGTTTGTCAAGCTGGAATTGGTCAGTCAGAATGTTTTGAAATAATTAAATTTGTACTATAAATGCAAAAGCTAGAATCAGTTACAACATTCCAGTTTGCACTCTAAGAGTTTATGACTGTTGCAAGGACTAGATTCCTGTAGAGAAATAAGAACTAGATTCCTGTAGAGGCATATTACTTATAACCTGGTGAATACATACTTTCAGCATGAGATTAAAGATATTGGTTTTCTTCAGTCTGTGGACTGTGTTTTCTGTGAAGTCTTTCAGTACATATTTAAACGCAGGTATGTTTTAACTTCATGCATATAATGGTTCCCGGATTAACATTCAAAACAATACACATTTAAAAGGATCAAAAGATTTTAAAAAATCACAGAAGTTTCTGTTTCAAACAGATTTATTTTGTAATCATATTTTTCATTACATTGATTGCCATGAACCATGGTGTTTAAGTGAACACTGTAATTGCAAACCTCTGACGTCATACTCCGTAAGATGATGCACGATTTAACAATACCTAGACAGATACATATAATTCATTGCACTTTCTATATATTTGCATTAAAATTCAATATTCAATGCGATATAAAGTACACCTAAATATGCGCATTCGAAAGATAATTTGTTGTTCGGTCATTAGTTGAACATTTTCCTATTTTTTTCTAAGAATTATCTTATACTCTTAAGACGCTTGTATAAAGTATTTTTATACATTGTAAATGCAAATTTTATACAATATATTTTGTTTAGGAGATGCACACCCTTTTCACATACAACATGGACTTTTGTTGAAAAAAAAATGTTTTACTCAGTACTCGAGTTATAAAACTTGTGCTCGAACCAACCAATCATGTATTGTGATGGGATAATTTCTGATTGTGATAATCGTACTCGAAATTTTGTGGCGTCAAAGTCACACTACTTATCTCCCCTGATTTAGGAACAATTGATATGTTCCACCTGCATTTTTGATATAAGTAAAGAATAATTGATACGAGAATTCAAATATAGAATAACATCCGAGGAGTACAATGTAACAGAACATCACAAGTACAAATTTCAAGAAGCTATATCTTATCGAACATCACTAGTACAAATTTCAAGAAGCTATATTTTCTATAAGCATTTTAAATACGTTTTGATGCTACGTTATCAAACATAAATATCAATACACCATTTTCGACATTTGAAAATGACTGTACCAAGTCGGGAATACGACAGTTGTTGTCCATTCGTTTAATATGTTTTATCATTTGATTTTGCCATTTGATAAGGGACTTTCCGTTTTTAATTTTCCCCGGAGTTCAGTATTTTTGTGATTTTACTTTTATCAATACAAATACAGAGTAGAAACGTGAATTAACTATTTTTAGCGTGTAACAAATTTCTTCGGATGCTATAGATAATTACGAGTTTTGATGGACCTTTCGATTTATCTGACACTTTTGACTTTTCAACTCTTTACACTACACTTACATGTACGCACCATCTAATAAAACAAAGGTTTCCCTCATGGTCGTTTGAAAAATCTAATTGCAAGTATTTTTGCTGCAACTTGCAATGGTCATCTTTTTATCCGACAGGTGACTCATCATGATGCTTATTTCTGACATTTAGAGATACATAATTTCTTTATTAGTTGTTATTGGCTTTAAACACGTTGTCGCTAACTGCGAGTACTTTTTACTTTTTTTTCTGTTTGGATCAACCTGATGAGTGAAGCCCTCCATTTTCAACTGATTTTTATAATATGTTCATATGTTGTGCTGTTACACAACTGTCCAAAGTTAGGTGGATGTGAACTCCCTTACATGTTGAACCCCGCCGCTTTCCGTGTATGTGGCTGTCCCAAAGTGAGGAGCCTGTAGTTATGTGGTTGTGGTCTGTTTCTGTTTATCATATTTGTTTTTCGTTCATTGTTTTTATTTAATTTCAGGTCGTATTTTTTTCTCGTTTGAATTATTTTACATTTGTCGTTACAACTTACTATGTGATAGGGGTTTTTCACATTGTTGAAGACCGTTCAGTGTCTTATAGTTGTTAACTTCTATGTCAGTATGAACACGTGTTGAGAGTTCAACTTGTCTGATTTGCAATTATACAGCATCTTCTCAATGTTATATGTTTTCATGTTACCATTAGTCTTTTCTTAATTTGGTATAACATACATCCCGCTAATGTCACATAACTACTAGGTCATTCCACCAACACTATTGTACTTTTCACACTAGTCTCATATGTCAGTGCAATTTTCTGGTTGTTACCAGAACATTATAAACAGGGTTTTCATTAGTAAATGACTATAGTAATATACGTTTTTATAATCATTTATTATAAAAAGAACTAAAAGGTAGGGATTGTAATTATACTCGAAGATCTAACAAGTAAATAACTTGAAATCCATGAAACAACAGAAATGAACTGAAAGACCCAGGAAAGATTAGGCAGTAGATGACAGTTAGTGACACCCAGCACATTATGTACTTAGTCAGTCGTAATACAGATCCGGTGTGGTTATTTGAATGATTATTTAGTACGACAATTAGTTTAAATGAAAAAAATCACTGCTCAAGAAAAAGAATAATCTTAACAGTAGTTATTGTTATCATATAATGACGATCTATTACAAAGTTATGCAAATTTATTTCAGCTCGTTTAAGAGAAAAACGTTCCTCCGGTTAGAGACGGCTTTTTTCTTCATTTAATTCATACTTGCCCTACCTGTTCTTATAGTGTTCACTGTTACACTGTTTATGAGAATAAAGTTTTCATTCATTATTTAATAGAATATCAATAGGGTATACCACTGTACAACTCTTAATATTGGTTCATTAGGTTAAACCAAGAATCAAATATTAGGTATATTCATGATCTGTTGTTATTTTAAAATTTGATTCTATTGTCCAAGCAGAAAAGGAAAGTAAATATAAATGAGAATTTGATGCGTTTTTGAAAATGACACAATCTATATCAAAGTTTTATATGTGGTACAAACGTTTTTTTTTTTTTGTGTGGCATACATCCTCAACATCATAATCGTTTTTGGTGTGGCATCGGTAACTGCTTGCCTGATACCTGCATTTTTGACATAAGTAAAGAGTAATTGATACAAGAATTCAAATATAGAATTATATTCGATGAGTGACCGAACAACACAAGTAGAAATTGCAAGAGGTTATATCTTATCTACGAATTCTGATTACGTTTTAATCATACACAAATATCAATAAAAATACAGAGTAGAAACGTGAATTAATTAGTTTTTGCGTGTAAAACAAAATCTTCGGATGCTATAAATACATTTAAATTACGAGTTTTGGTAAACACTTTGACTTTTCAACTCTTTACACTACACTTCCACACCATCTAACAAAACAAAGGTTTCCCTCAAGGTCGTTTGAAAAATCTAATTGCAAGTATTGTTGCTGCAACTTGCAATGGTCATCTTAAAATCCGACAGGTGACTCATTATGATGTATATTTCTTAGATACATGCTTTTTTTATTAGTTGTTATTGGCTTTGAACACGTTGTCGCTAACTGCGAGTACTTGTTGCTTGGTTTTCTGTTTGTATCAAACTGATGAGTGAAGCCCTATTCAACTGATTTTTATAATATGTTCATATATTGTACTGTTACACAATTGTCCAAAGTTAGGTGGATGGGAACTCCCTTACATGTTGAACCCCGACGCATTACGTGTATATGGCTGTCCCAAAGTGAGGAGGCTGTAGTTATTTGGTTGTGGTCTGTTTATCATATTTATTTTTCGCTCATTGTTTTTTATTCAATTCAGGCCGTAATTTTTCTTGTTTGTATTATTTTACATTTGTCGTTACGGGGCTATATGGGTTTTGACCATAGTTGAAGATCGTACATTGACTTATAGTTGTTAAACTCTATGTCATTATGAAGACGTATATTGAGAGTTGTCTCATTGTCAATTATACTGCATCTTCTTAATGTTATATGTGTTCATGTTACCATTAACATAGTTTGGTATAACAAAATAAATCCTTTATATTGTGGACAAATAATTACACGCTAATGTTACATAACTACCAAGATCATTATTTTCTTAATCAATTTAAAGACAACGTTACTGTACTTATCATTTTTGTTCAAAAACCAGAACATTATAAACAGGTTTTTCATTTAGAAAATGACTATGGTAATTAAAGTTCTTTTTGTCATTTCTTAAAAATAGAACCAAAACGGTACGGATTGTAATTATACTCGAAGCTCTAACAATTTAGATAACTTGAAACCCATGAAACAACAGGAATGTACTAAAAGACACAGGAAAGATTAAGCAGTTGATGAAGTTAATAACACCTAACGAATTATGTACTTAGTCAGTCGTAGTACAGAACGATTATAACAGTACGGCTTTGTTTGATATATAGTTTTTCACTGGTCTAGAAATGAGCATAATCTAAACAGTTGTTATTTTTTTAAATAATGAAGTTCTATTACAATATACATTGTAATGTAAATTTATTTCAGCAAGTTTAAGAGAAGGTCCTTCCTCTTGGTAGAAACGTTTTTATTTTCTTCGTTTAATTCATACCTGTCCTACCTGTTGTAATAGTGTTCACTGTTTCAAAGTTCATAATCCAATAGAATATTAATAGGGTATACCATTGTACAGCTCTTAATATTAGCTCATTAGGTAAACAAAGAATCAAATACTAGTAGTAGGCATCCGTGATACGTTGTTATTCTAAAATTTGAATCTATTGTCAAACAGAAAAAGAAAACTTATATAAATGAGATTTTGAAGATTTTTTGTAAATAACACATACTTTATAAAAGTTTATATATGGTACAACTGGTTTTTTTTTCTTGTGGTATCGGTGATTATTTGTCTGGTACGACTAATTCTATATTATTACAGAATTCCCTACATTTTTTTTTTTTCAATTAAATAAATGTGTTAGGGTCGATGGTCCTAGGACCATCGTAGTTAGGAATGTCCTGAGATATCTTTGTTTTACATCCTAAGACATGTCTCAGACACGTCCTAAGACCATCCTAAATAATGTCCCTTGACCTATCTTAGGACATATCCTAGGATACTTTCATTGACACGGCCCCAGTATGACTGAACTTATTAGATACGTCTTCTTCGGTTTGTTTAATGCTATTTATATAAAGATATCGTCGTTTGCTGACTACCAGCCTAAGTTTCTTAGTTTTCTTATTGCCACCTTAGAAACCCTTGGTATCTGATTAACGCCTTAGTTTACATCGCTTTCCGGTAGCCATCTTAAAAACCCATGGTATATGATTATCACCCATCGTTCCTGATTTCCTCCTTTAAAACCTTTAGTATCTGATGAACGCCATAGTTTACATCACTTTCTGATTGCCATCTTAGACACCATTTGTATCTAATTAACGCCTTAGTTTACATCGTTTTCTGATTGCCATCTTAGACACCCTTTGTATCAGCTTAAGTTTCTTGTTTTTTATAGCCATCTTAGTAATCCTTGGAATCTAAATAACGTTCTTCTTACATCGCTTTCTAGTAACCATCTTAGAAACCCTTGGTATCAGATTAACGTCCTTGTTTACATCACTTTCTGATTGAAACCTTATACACCCTTGGTATCTGATTAACGCCTTTCTTTACATCGTTTTCTGATTGCCATCTTAGACACCCTTGGTATCTGATTAACGCCCTTGTTTACATAGTTTTCTGATTGCCATCCTAGACACCCTTGGTATCTGATTAACGCCCTTGTTTACATCATTTTCTGATTGCCATTTTAGACACCTTTTGTACCAGCTTAAGTTTCTTGTTTTTTTTTATAGCCACCTTAGCAACCCTTTGTATCTGATAAACGCTCTTGTTTACATCGCTTTCTAGCAGCCATCTAAGAAACCTTGGTATCTGATTAACCCTCTTGTTCACATCGTTTCTGATTTCCTCCTTAAAAACCTTTAGTATCTGATGAACGTCTTAGTTACATCGTTTTCTGATTGCCTACTTTAAAACACTGATATCTGATTAACGCCCTAGTTTACATCATTTTCCGATTGCCAATTTTATGTTTTTCGGGTTTTTGATTAACAATTGAAAAACATTGTCCTTTTTTTAAATGCCATTGATTAACAGCAGAGAATAAAGTGTCCTATAATTAAATTATAAATGGAGACAGTCTGTCGTAATTTGATATGCAAACCTGAAAATGAGCATGCTTTACAAATAGACAAAATTATGTAACTAACTTTAAGTGGATGCTAAACCTGCGTGTTTGTATATTACAAAGCGTCATATTCCAGACACTGTACATTACACTTATAATATTTTATTGAAATAATTCTTATTGTTTACCATCTCTATGGGAAAACTCTGTGTTCATCAATATCTAAAATAATTCATCAATTTGTGCAAACAAAGTCCCTGGATAGTACTGTGGACACATCAGTTTAATGTCAGAAAACGTCAACATCATTCCAATAAATTGTGTAAGCATAGCATCAAATAACTTCCACTGATTGCATTAGCTAAGCCCTTCATTGCAGTCTGGGATCTCCACCTGGCGTGTAAAAGATTTATTTTATAATTACAACAGTATGAGATTTGAATTTGAATCAGTTTACATATGAATTTTTCAATTATTTTTATTTAAGTTTTTAATTATGTTTCAATAGAATTTACAGTATTTCATGTAAATAGAGCTGATGATGCAAGAAAACTTGCTATTATTCAATTACTCAGATAAAATATCGTTGATCTATCAATTAAATATGATTAAGGTGGTATGGGTGTCTACCTCCATCTTGGATTGTAAAAAACAGAGAACCAAAGGTCCAGATTTTCCATCAAGTTAGCAAAATTTGGTGCAGGAATGCAGATATTTAATGTGAATTTTCATTTATAAGAATATAACTTATAAATATTAATATTTTTGCAAATGTTAATTATTTTTGGTTGTTTTTAAACTTTTTAAATTGGCATTTTAAGGGGAGGTAACTCTAAAACAGTGCATTTTCTGAGGGATTCTACATGGAATTTTCCTTTTTTGTATTTTAGCCAGAAAAAACGTACGGTGAGCCTATCTTTTCTTTTGATATTCTCAAAGCAGTGTCTGAAAGCTATCGTTTCTTGAAGTATTTAACAATTCTATCATTTTGTTTAGTTTCTAATCACAAAATGGTGTTTTTCCCTGTATAATCCATAAAAATGTGTTATTTTGTCCCGTCCTGTAGCTTGAGAAAATGCGCGGTGACCTATCATTTTTATTATATTTTTCAACATGTATCAATAGATACCACGTTTTTGGCAACGTATGAACAAATTATATCATTTTTATTTTAGACTCCCATACCACTTTAAGTCATTAGAATCAGAAAATTCCATTTGAAAATGTAGTGGGTTAGTCGGGATATTTTTTTTTTTTTTTTTTTTTGGCAAAGTTGCAAAGTCTAATTTATAAATAATTGAGATGGACGTGTTTATAAATAACGAAAACAGCAAGATCAAAAACAAAAAAGAATTAAAAATGCATAGACATTTGAAATTTTAGCCCACATATATATGAATATATTTATTCACAGCTAACATGTTGTTTTTTTAATGCAGCATGTTATAGAACACTTTTCATCAAACAAGTATGAAGAGAATACTTTCAAAGTAGATCTTATAAATCTATTTGGCTATTTACAATTGACCCCAATTTGATTTATTTTGCTCTCTGACACTTAATCATTAGTTTTATTATTATTTTATCATAGTTGTGTAATGAATAATTTATCATGGATACAATATTATTCCAACTAAAATGTTTATAATTTATATTATTGACTTCTATGTACACACCTTTAATACACTTCTACAATCAAGACAAATGTTGCAACAAAAATTACTTTAAAGAAAATAATACTAAATCTGTTTCTTCTAATTACAGCAATAGTTGGGTACAAAGACCGCACTAATTTTGAGAATTACAAAACTATTGCTAAAACACTGGAAAAGAACTCATCTTTGCATTTCTGTAAACTGAACTTAACGGAAGTAGCCTATGATAAAACAGACGGACCACATGTTTACCAAAGTCTTACCTCTGGTATGTCTACTACAACAACAACAACAACAAATAATTTAATGCATGTATAAGATGGTTTGAATGTATATAACAATAATAAAAAATGAGTATTCTTGATTCGTACAAATTATGTTTTGTTTTACCCTGTATATATCTTTTCTTGTTTTACCCGTATGACAGGACCGGTACATTCCATGTTTAAGCATGGTGAACCTATGCTTTTTGACGTACAAACTATTTGTAAGCTAGAACTATTCGATTCGAATAAACTCTGATTGTTTTAAACACCGCGGAAACAGACGTTTAAGAAATGAATGTTTTGTGCAACATAGTAAAATTCATCTTCATAATTTCGGGTTTCCTTTTATTAGGCTTTCATTATACAAGCTAAAGGACCATGCTGCCATACAAAAACCAGATAAAAAAACAAGTTAAAATCGTAGATGGTTTATAAAAACTATCAATTTAATTTTCACCAGCAGTATATGCCTATAATGGCTCAGACATCTGTAAATGTTGTGAATATAGACACGGCCTATTTCAATTAAGAATAACAACTTAAAAATTAAGATAAACCAAGAAGCCACAAAATATCAAAGGTCGAGGAGGACAGATTAAAGCAAGGACAATAGAAATAGGTAAAGGACAAATCTGATAAAAAATATTCACAGTAATGAAGAATTACATATAGTAACAAAAAACCCGCAACTACGATTTTAAATGTGTTTGTAAGGCATACAGTATACTACTGACCTTTGATAGTTCTTATTGTAAACTCAATTCCTTATTCAAATAGTTTCTATTGCTATCGATTCCCGTAATATCTTGTGAACGACAATAACGATATGTTGTTTTTTTGTTTTTGTTTTAGCTCGGTCTTTATTTGATGATGACCGAATGGCTATAGCTATCGGTCCGTACATCGATGTCTTCACTTCCATGCAATATGTGATCCGGAAGCAGGTTCATCTGGTTACCGAGTCTTCAAGACAGTCTGAGCCGTCAGAAAGAACCTTCCCGATTCTTCCCGATGCTTCTTCTATGTCTACTGCGATAGCACAAATTGTTGAAAAACTGGAGTGGAAAAAAGTGGCATTTTTATCCCAAGGTAATATTGTAGTATTCGTAAACTTAATCTGTTCTTACTTACTACAAATCTTTATCAACTAGCTTGTACACGTCGATTAAAATAAAAAAAAAAATGTTTATGCTTAAGAGAACTTTGATGATCTAGATGTCAGAGATAACATAGTCCTTGTTTTGTCTTTATACTGTACTACGTGATCAATGTATTGATAAAGCTTCCTACATGTACGTTTTCCAATGGCTCGCCTTTATACAGAGTAAGACACATGTATTCCTCCTGCGTTGAATCTTTTACAACTTTCTCCAGAAATTTTCTAGATGTTTTAACAGCATGGTAGAGAGTTGTCTTATTTGAAATCATTCAACATCTTCTTATTTTTATATAATTAATGAAACCATTTTTTTCTTTTAAAGGTGATTTTGCACCTGTATTGTCATTAAGTCAAAAGAATATATTTGTCTTCCCAACACAACTTCCGGTCAAGATAACCACTAAGGATGACCCAGATTTACGACAGACTCTAACAACACTACGAATAAATCACATGGAAAAATTCATATTGCATTCAATGGACAGAGAAGTTGTTAAGAACGTCATTTTTGCGGTAGTTTTACTATTTATTTTTTCCATTGTTTTACCCGACAGTGACATTTTGAGTGTGTCAGTGGGTATAGATTCAGATGCATAAAATTAAAATTGAGAATGGAAATGAGAGACAAAAACCCAACCATAGAGCAGACAACAGCCGAAGGCCACCAATGGGTCTTCAATGCAGCGAGAAACTCCTGCATCCGGAGGAGTCCTTCAGCTGGCCCCTAAACAAATATGTTACTAGTTCAGATGGACGCCATACTAAACTCCGAATCATACACAAGAAACTAAAATTAAAAATCATACAAGACTAACAAAGGCCAGAGTCTCCTGACTTGGGACAGGCGCAAACATGCGCTCGGAACAAGAGACCAATGACACAGAAATTAAACAGTCATATGCCACTGCATGGCCTTCACCAATGAGAAAAGCTAATACCGCATAGTCAGCTATAAACGGCCCCGAAATGACAAATGTAAAACAATTTAAACGAGAAAACTAACGGCCTTATTTATGTAGTGTTGGTGATGAAAAACAGTTATATATGTAACCATCAACAAACGACAACACTGAATTACAGGCTCAATTTCCTCATTTCCTCAATTTTGGTGATGAACCACAAATATGTAACACATCAACAAACGACAACACTGAATTAAAGGCTCAATTTCCTCAGTTTTTGTTTGTCTCGTTGTTTTAATAATTTTTTATCGATTTATGAGATTTGAAAATTGATAAACTACTGTCACCTAAAACGTAAAAATCACAAAAATGCTTTACTCCAAGAAATATTCAAAACGGAAAGTCACTCATCAAATGGCAAAATGATAAAACACATCAAACAAATGGACAACAACTGTCACATTACTGATTTGGTACAAGCATTTTCAAATGTAGGAAATAGTGGATTGAACCTGGTTTTATAGCGCTAAACCTCTCACAGAAGGGGCTATTGTTAGAAGCAGCATTTAATTAACAAAATCAATTGTAATATTTATATCTTATTATACCATTATGATTTAATCGATCTTACAAGTGTTAATTAACTTTTTATACTTTGTGTCTAATACTGCATTATGTAATTTCCCATGTTTCATCTTGAAAAATAAAATAATTACAAAAAAAAAGTTCATCTGAAAAATAAAATCACAAAAATACTGAACTCCGAGGAAAATCTAATCGGAAAGTCCCGAATCAAATGGCAAAAATTAAATGACAAAACATATCAAATGAATGGACAACAACTGTCATATTCCTGACTTGGTACAGCCATGTTCAAATGTAGAAAATGGTGGATTGAACTTGGTTTTTTAGCGCTAAACCTCTCACTTGTATGACAGTTGCATTGTTGATAAAAACAAATTTCTATACATTTCCGGCAGAACATCTCCATCTACCTCACCAAACCAAGTATCAAACTCCTAACCGTAAAATGGTGGAAAGTTTCGGATATCAGTAGTAGGTCATTATTTTGCACACTTAAAATAACAACTTTCTGTATATTTCAGGCAAAAGATCTTCATTTACTTCACCATTCAAGGAAGTGGTTTCTAACCTATTTGGTAATTAATTACTTTAAGTTATTGATTGTGTGTTATTGCAATTTTCCTTCCTGAATTATTTTATTTCACCTTAAAATATTGGCCGATGCTAGACTGTATCTATAGGTCAAGTAAGTTGCCTACAAATGCATTATTGCTAATATAAAAGATGTGGCATGTTTGTCAATGAGACAACTCTCCACAATAGACCAATCGACACAGAAATTAACAACTATAGGTCACCGTATGGCCTTCGACAATTTGCAAAGCCAATAGTCAGCCAATACAAGTTTGTTATGTCTTCATGACCAATATTTTTATTGGGCAGAAACCTAATAAAATCATGAATTGAAACACAAATCAAAGTACACAATTATATCAGTACATTGATATATATGACCTTTTTTATTTCAATAGCCTAACATTGTTTACGTTTGTATCTTCATTATAAATTTTATATTTCTGCAAAATTTCATATGAAGCAAGGAGGCAAAAGATACCAGCGGGAAATTCAAACTCAAAGACGAAAATAAACTGACAAAGGCATGGCTAAAAACGATATAAAACAAACAGAAAAACAATTATAGTTCACAATGAACAACATAGAAAATTAGAGACTGAGCAACACGAACCCACACCAAAAACTGGGGGTAATCTCAGAGTCTTCTTCATTTGTATAATTTAACACACAACATTTGTTTAGTTTGTGTATTTTTGATGAGGATAAAGCCTGTAGAAAAAGGTTTCGGATTCTCCAGATTTATAAGAGTAATTTTTATTAGTATCATTTCAGTAATTAACATAGCTTGAATATTTCTGAATTTGTATTAAGGATTTTGAAGATATATTCGATACAAGCTTTCCTACGTCTGCTACCCTGTACGGTTTACAGATGCTTGATCATAACAAACTTACTACTGGGATACCAGGTAAATAAAAAGCAAATGTGTTATGTCAGATCTGTTTAAATACAAATTTAGAGTATATAATTAATTCAAGAAAAGAATCAACATGTTTTTGTCCCTCGAATTTCTCAGAATGGATGGTCGTTTGCCTAATGCCTATTAGTTCATGTATGTTCAGGACAAAGAAACATGTCAGGTTTCCGTTACTGTTTTATTGATTGAATTCGTATTTTCAAAAAACTGTGTTCCTCTTCAACTTATTATTGGTCAAATACACATTTTACATCAGTTAAGTAATGCAAAGTGCAATACGTGTCGTCTTTTCCCTGCGTATCACGATGCGAAGCAATTGGTAATACCATCTCAAAATTGTAAAGAAACAACAATTAATCTTGACCGGTTGCGTATGAGTTGTGAATATGGGAATACGTCAGGGAGGAAAAAAGAAATTGTATAATGCGGATGGTCTGACTGTGGGTGTTCAAGACACCATCGATGAAAATATTGCTACCGGATCACATATTGTGTAATAAAGATAACTGTGTATCAACATCACCGGATAAAGAAACCCTTGGTCTGGCTCTCTATTCATTGTCTAAGAAAAAAATGTATTTCTGTACAAATACCAGCTGGATATCTGTTTGTTGATATATGTACATTAATGTAGTTTTTCTTGGACAATGAACAGACAACCAGAACAAGGGTACCTATATCCGGTGGTGATGACACACAGGGAACACAAGTACAAAAGTGTAGTAAGATTTTAAACATTTCGTTTGCTTTAAATTGTAAGCAGGATAAGTTTTATTCACATTATTTTTCTGTGTATGAATTTTTCTTGTGTTATTATCGCCACTCGATCATTACCTAATTTTATAAAAGGACAAAAATGATGGACGTATTCCTGAGGGTGGAGATGTTGTTTTTTTTTCTATGCAATGAGTGGAAGGATAGTCCTATAGCATATGTTTTCGCATGCTTATTAAATTTTAACGTTCTTATACTGATACTGATACTTTTATTATTATTTTTCAATGCCCCCGAAGTAAAATGTAATAGCACTAAGTGTTAGGATGAAATCGATAGAAAATGTCGCTTGTTCATAAATATAGGATAAGATTGCAATATTGAGACATTAAGACTAAATAGCTATAGGTGATAAGGTTGCTTATTTTGCATACTTCGATAAAAAGTCGTTTCGTTTACAGAAGAAACTATTTGGTTACCTTAACATTTGAGTTAATGACCCGTAAACGTGCTGTTTTAAAAGGCAATGTTTCCTTCTTACGGCATACTATATATAACAAATGTTCTGTTTTGAAAAGCTTATGTTTTATGTTTATGGCCCATAGTAAAGTGAATGTTCTGTTTTGGAAATGTTTGTTTTGTTGTTTTGTTAATCGTATTTGCCTGACATATTTTTTTTTGTTGATTTTCATTTGTAGGAGATTATTTTAAGAAAAAGTCCCGATTTGAAGTAGCAGTACTGGTTGACACTGTAGATATGTTGCGTCATTTCCTGTCCCAAAGCACTGATTGTAACGCAGAACCGGAAAGAGACAGATTCATTACAAAAGAGAAAATCTTGGATAAAATGCAAGAACGGGTAAAGTATTTTCATTTCACTGAACATCTATATCTCACTGGTTACAAGACGTATAACGAATAAACTCACCATAGATACCAGACTTGATATTTTGTACGCTAAACACTCGTTTCGTCTTAAAAAGAAAGATCTGGTATGATTGCCAATGAGACAACTCTCTACTAGAGACCAAACTAAAGACCACGATTGACGCTCGAATAAACAAAAAAATAAAAAGGCTTATTAAAGAGGAAAGGACAATAAAAGTACAGAATTGAAACACACTTTCGGAGCACCAGAGTTTAATCCAAGTGTTTTGAGGTCTTCCTTTGTTCTATCTGCCATTTTTCTTGGTATTCACGGTCTATAGACACAGGTGTCCGTCTTTCTTCTAGGAGCGATTAGATTCCCGCCTTATAACGCAATTCACTGTCTATAGACACAGGTGTCCGTCTTTCTTCTACGTAACGATTAAATTCCTGCCTTATAACGCTATTCACTGTCTATAGACACAGGTGTCCGTCTTTCTTCTACGTAACGATTAAATTCCTGCCTTATAACGCTATTCACGGTCTTTAGACACATGTGTTAGTCTTTCTTCTACGTAACGATTTGATTCCCGCCTTATAACCCTTATTTTTTATACAAATAGTAATATCATAATATGTTTCTATGACAGCACCCCAACAACAAATATTACCAAAAGAAATCTAGTGCTTAGCATATTATTTTTTTCTTACATTTAACATCGTAGTTTTACCACCAGAATTTTTCATAGTATTCTCTCAGCTAAGATTTATTTATAAGGAGTCAAAGATTCAAATACTTTCTATAATTTTGTCGTCAGGAAAACCAATACAATGGAGCTTTAGGATCATACCATTGGATTCTTAAGCCTGAGACACAACTTCGAATAAAAACTAACTTCAACATGAGTTTAACACGATTGAATGGTAAAGTAGAACAGGTAAGTAACCTATTAAACTATTGGGATATGTCGACGTTACATCAATGTTAAAATGTTTATACAAATATCGTACATCCTTAAAGGTACCTCATAAGACTCATATGTCTTTATAAACTCATGTATATCCTACACAAACATTATAATCGATGAATTTCAGACAACACACTAATAGTTCTAGCTCACTTTTTAAAGACAAGTAGGATGTCTTCTAAATTTCATCATAATTTCGATAAATGAAATATTGCATTATATTCAATTCGTTGATAATAATACATTTAGATTCGTATTGTTTGTAATTGAAGTGATCCATATTGTCATTTCAGATTGGTTTAGGAGCACATTTTTATACATTTTAAATTGGTTTATGTACCTTCATACATTTTAGATTGGTTTAGATTCAAACGCGCAATTTTACACCAGTACTTAAAACCCTCCATCCTTTATGGGTGCATTTTACATAGATAGATAAAATTGTATAATATAAGCAAAATGAGGATGTTAAATTTGATGTATGCCTTTTTGTGCTTTTTCGTTACATTTGTTGTTTTTATAGTGATTAAGATGGTAACACAATGTTGACTACTATACCCCTATTTTTGACATTTTTACCTATTGTGTCTGTTTGTTTTGTTCACGCATCGGTGACACTATAATGGAATTTGATGCGACTGTCATACAAGTGAGAGATTTAGCTAGTTATAAAACCAGGTTCACTCCACCATTTTCTACATGCCTGTACCAAGTCAGGAATATGACAGTTGTTTTCCATTCGTTTGATGTGTTTGAACTTTTGCTTTTGCCATTTGATTGGGGACTTTCCTTTTTGAATTTTCCTTGGAGTTCTGTATTTTTGTAATTTTACTTTTTATGTACATTTACAAGTACATTTATACATTTTAGATTGGTTCATGTACATTTTAATACATTTTATATTGGTTCATGTACATTTTGATACATTTTAGATTGGTTCATGTACTTTTTCTGATAGTGGACCTATCCTACGTGTGGACAAACCAATGGACAGGGATGTTGATCACAAATTGGATGAAGTTTTGAAAGACAAAAATTTCACCGTTATTACTCGTTTAGTGAGTATACGTATTTACTATTCAGGATTTTTTTTAAATGCAGTCCTTTCATTGGTGTTCATTAATGTAATTATGTGTTAGCATAGGATACAACATTTAGCCTGAACACCTTTAATCTCAGAATCAGGTGAAAACTTATACAAATGAATTATAAAACAAATAAAAAAAAGACCTTTGATCCGTCTCTTGATAACAAAAGAGATAAATAAATCTGTTTATATATAAACATTCAAGTCTTATAAACCACATTTTTCATTTTCATCTGTGTATTTTGTGGAATGTTTTTTGCAATTTTGTCGTCTTTCTTTTGAACATCGTCTTGGCTTTTAGATATGCGAGTTAGAGTGTTCCTTGTTGAAGGTATAGTCTACAAATCTCTTCTGATTTATTGAATTCATAATGTGTTGTTTTCATCTGTGTTTCTTTGGTTTATGGGTTTTGATTTTCCCAAATGTTTCCTTTATCTCGTTTTGATTAAAAATGATAAAGATAATTGCATACTGTTGACAACTATTTATAACTTTTTTCACCTATTATGTCTGTTTGTTTTGTTCAAACACCGTTGTCAATATGATGGAATTTTATGCGACTGTCATACTAGTTTTAGCTAGCTATAACACCAGATCTCATCCATCATTTGTACAAAAGCCTGTACCAAGGCAGGAATATGACAATTGTTGTCCATTTGTTTGATATGTTTGAGTTTTGCCATTTAATTAGACACTTTCCGTTTTGAATTTTTCTGGGAGTTTAGTATTATTTTAATTTATGTTAATCATATTTTCATGATGTAATCTTTCAAGTCAATCTTGTCTTTTCTGATAGAGTTGCATTATTATTTATTGTTCTATCTGTGTAGGACCCACCATTTGTTCAGAGAAGACATGACGGTAGATATGAAGGTTTCTGTGTTGATATCTTAGAGGAAGTGTCCAGGATAATGAACTTTGAATATAGCATCAAACTGGCAGACAATGGCGTTAGTGACTGGGACAAAATCATCAATCAGATAGTAAAAGGAGTATGTATTGACTGAAGCAGTAAACCATGATATCCATTCAGCATCGTTATCACGGTTTTTTCATCATTTTTAAAAATGTGTGCCTACTTTTAGTATTTTGAAAATTATTATAGATATATAGAGACTTCAAATAGCAATTTTTACCTGAAAGACTTGATTTACAAATAATCTATCATGGACAAAATCGGAACGACTCGTCAATAAATTATTGACGTTTAATTATAGGTTAGACAATACTTGGTCATGTTTTCGTAAGATTTAAGCCCAAGGCGAAGCCGAGGGCTTAAATCTTCATAAAACATGACCAAGTATTGTCTGACCAATTTAGAACATATTCACACTTTCGAGTGACCTTACACAACTATCTTTTCCCATTGTAATATTTAAACCTAAATAAGAGTTCACTTTTTATAATGAACTAAATATAAAACATAGGTAGTGATCATTTCAATGGATGAAATGAAATAGCATTGACATAGTGAAGGATAAATTGTTTTTCTTCTGCTTCAGGTAAAATTTAATACTTAATATATATCTTTAGATTTTTTTTTCATTTTAAAAACCAACACAATGCTATGAAAATCCCCTTTTTGAAATTTGATTTTTTTTATAAATATAAAACTCTCTGTATGAATATTTGAATTCAGACTATTCAACATTAAATGCTTACTTTTTATTGATAAATTTAAATGTATTGTGTTTCTCCGAAAACAATCCTTTGCTTTATATATCATCAGTCTGGCATTGAATATTTTTGAAAGAAAAAGAAAATAATTCTCTTAAATGTAAGGCATACATGGTATATAAATTAAATAAATATCATTTTATTTATCCTTACCAATTTTTTTGGTGTATTCTATATATGTGTTTCATTAGAAAATGCATGAAATTTTGCAAAATTCAAAAAAAAATTATTTTAATCTTTGCTCTTTCATCTTTAATCAGTAGGCTATTTCCCCAAGGAAAATGCCTTAGGGGATTGAACACTTTGTTAGTGCAACTATTAAGAGTTCACTTTCATAATTAAATGACAATGAAAAGTCATTCATGTATAATATGTCAGAGTGCATGGAAAACCATGTACTATGAAAATTAGAGGGCTAAAAACTGACTTTTCATTGGACGAGAAGGGGTGAGTATGTTCTAAAGATGATTTTTGTGCCTACCATCTTTAAAAATGTATAAAATATAAATGTGCCTTTCATGACTAATTTTACTAAATAGTGGCCATAGTTGATGACGCAGGTCAACGAAAGAGCTCATGATTACTCTAACCCATGTATGTGCTAAAAAAATCAGAGAAAAATTTAATTTAATAATTGATAACTAAAGGGGTAACACTCATAATACAAAGTTTTCTTATAGAGGTGTGCTTTGGGAATGATTTTGTTTTACTAATGTTTTTATTTGTAAAGGAAAAGGAAACGTTTTTGAATTTTTTTTAAGTTGACTTTTTTGTAATACCTGTCTTAAAAAGGTGCAGTTATCATGATAAAAAAAATCATTGAACAGAAAAACTCATATCTTATATATTTAAAAAGTAGATTTACTACCGTTACCCTCAATACACAGGTTACATGTGTAATTAAAATTGATCCTTATTATTTTCTTATAGGATGGAGATATCATTATCGGATCTTTGGACGTAAAATCTTTACGTGAAGAGCAAATCTCTTTTTCAACTACAATAATGGACTCTACTGTTAGCATACTATTACAAAAACCACCAGCTACGCCAACTTTCTTCCAATTCCTCGGGCCATTTACCTCACAATTATGGTTTACAATCCTTGGTGTTTTCTTTGTTGTTGGAGGTGCACTTTATCTGATGGGACGATATGATACAACACAAAGAGAGTCGGAACAACAATTTGATCTGAAAGAAAGCTTATGGTACTCTCTTAACGTTCTTTTACAAGGTAATAATAATATAAAGGGATTATAACAGCCAAGCCAGCTGAGGTTCACCTCCGTGTGCGGGATTTTCTCGCTAGGTTGGAGACTGTGGCCATTGGCGGTTGTCTGTTCTGTGGTCGGGTTGTTGTCTCTTTGACATATTCCCCATTTCCTCTCTCAATTTTATTCCATTTTTTAAAGGTGAATATATTAGGACTTATTATGAATCCTGCTTCTACAAGGTAGTGATAATAGGGCATAATCAAAGATCCTGTGTTCTTACAAAGAAACTAAAAACGTCGGCGGATCTGTAACTGAATTAGCCGATTTATGAATTTAGAACAGCGGTATACCACTATTGCGTTTGTTTAAATTACTTACGCCTTTGTTAGCATGAACATTTATTATTCGTATAAAGTCATGCTGATTACAACGTGCAGTTATATCTGCTTTCAAAATCTATCTTTCCAACCCGTCCTGGTTTCCCTATTACAACCAAAATCAACATGTGACATTCGATATTGGTATCAGTATATATTCGACCTGGAACTTGTTAATAGTTGGTATTGGAAAACACAAAGGCCAGAAATGCTCAAATTTTTCATCAACACTATTATCCTGCATAAGTTAAGGGATTTCGCTTTTCAGTTTCAAAACAATTAACTTTTCAAAACACTAGTTTATAGCGATAGGGGATTTATAAAGAGCACACAAATATATGGGTCAGTATGCTTGTCTTCGAGATATTAGCCATTGAAATTTTGACTGGAAATATTCTCTTGACTTTTATATAGCTTGATCATCGACAAGGTAAAGTTCTCAAAAACTATTATTTTTTTTACATTTTTACAGATGGCTTATCATTACACATTCCGAAAATCTGACAACAATCCCAAAACATGACAAGTGAACTTCCTTTAGTATAATCTTTTGTTTTCACGTCATGTCAGATACAAATAAAGGCAACAGTAGTAAAACGCTGTTCAAAACTCGTAAATCGATGGACAAAAAAACAAAATCGGGGTAACAAACTAAAACTGAGAGAAACGCATTAAGAAGATAACAACGACACAACATTAAATGTAACACACACAGAAACGGACTAAGCATTAGACAAAATTCGATGAGAATAACAAATATAACATTAAAACCAAATACATGAAGTTTGGATAGAAAAGTACCGTGACACGTCTTATAGTAATGTGAATTCACACTCAAATATAAGAGAAAACAAACGACACAACGGAAACACAACGTTAAAATGTAACACACACAGAAATGAACTATAATATAACAATGGTCATATTCCTGACTTGGCACAGGGCATTTTTAAAGAATGGTGGGTTGAACCTGGTTTTGTGGCATGCCTTTCCGCTTTAATGGCAATGTTAAATGTAACATTAAAGTGACAGCATAAGATTACAGGACTACAATACAAATAAATAGAAGATCATATTAGACAAAGAAACACATGAATAATAGCTGATAAAAGGCACCAGGTTTAAAATTCAATACGCCAAAAGCACGCCTCGTCCACACCAGTGACGCCCAGATATAAAAGTTCGAAAGTCAAAACTGGATCTCGTTATTTTAGTAGTATATATGATAATAGGCTCACTTTAACTTTGTTTTTTCTGTTACAGGAGGAACTGAGTACTCACCTCAGACTACTTCTATGAGAACAATTGTTGCTATTTATTGGTTTTGTACTCTTATCATAACTACCGCCTATACGGCTAATCTTGCTGCTTTCCTCACGCTAAAAAATATTGACAACAGAGTCAAGACTGTTGATGCTTTAGTCTCACAAAAGAAGATAAGTTACGGTGTTCTAAAAGGAAGCGATTTAGAAAAATTCTTTGCAAAGTCTGATAATGACGTCTATAAAAGAATGTGGATACATATGAAGTTAGATGAGGTCAATCTCATGCCAGATAAGAGAGAGGAAGCAAGGAAAATGGTTCAAGGGGAAAATAATAAATATGTGTTTTTGGACGACAGTGTAATGAATGACCACTATGCTATGGAGCACTGCACTGATTTGGAATCGATACATCAAGGATTCGGTGATAAACAGTATAGTTTTGGTTTCCCACGTGGTGCTCCTTATAGAGATGATATCAATCGTGCACTGTTGATGCTGCAGGAGAATGGTCATTTAGATATTCTAAAACGAAAGTACGTATACATAGAAATAACCACTGGTCTGTTTGATTTAAATACAAATGCATATAAAAGGAGACGAAAGATACTAGAGGGACATTTAAGATCAATGATCGAAAATAAACTAAAACCACCATGATTAAAACAGAAAAAGACAAACAGACAAATAATCTTACACAAGACACAATATAGGCTCCTTAGTAAAATGGATTTAATGGTCATTCATAGACTTGAGATCCAAAGTTTCATAGCCTAAAAATTTGATATACTTAAGTGATGAACTATTTGAACGAAGAGGACTCAAACAGAGTTGCCAAATCCATTAATTATCAACTTATTCTGAGGGTGTAAACAAGTTAGTTTCGTTATAATGTCTAAATTTTAAGGTAATGAATTTAAGAAATGATTGCGACAAATCATGTCCGTAGAGAACGCTAACCACAGAGCTGATCTTACTCTCAACCAGCCAAAGAATAGACGCAGCAATAAAAAATGAAAATATAAAATTATAAAGTTGAACCTGAAACGGTGTACTGGTTAACCCGATTTATTTCTTGCAGATGGTGGCGTTCAAACTGTACACAAGCGGAAGTAGCGAAGAGTCAGATAAAGTCCAGTTCCGAGTTAGAAATTGAAAACATGTTTGGTGTTTTTCTGATTCTACTTGGTAGTATTGTTCTAGCAATCATTGTTGAAGTTTCTAAGCGAGTGAGAGTTGAGATAGAAAAACGATGGTATAAAAACAAAGTTAAAAAAGAGGTAAGTTATACATATGTTACAATTAAAATAAGAATGATTACAAGAAGATTTTGGCAACAATTATCAACTGTCTACATAAGACGCATCACTAACGCTCAGATCAAAATAATTATAAAGACAAACAAGTACAAATTCGAAGATCATTGAGGACCCAAAATTCCTAAAAGTTGTGCCAAATACGGCTAAGGTAATCTATTCCTGGGATAAGAAAACCATCAGTTTTTCGTAATATTTAAAGTTTTGTTAACAGGAAATTTATTTAAAATGACCATATAATTGATATTCATGTCAACACCGAAGTGCTGACTACTGGGCTTGTGATACACTCGGGGACGAAACGTCCATCAGCAGTTGCATTGACCCAGTGGTGTAAATGGTTATTAAAGATACCTCAATCATCAATAAAACAAAAGCATGTTTCGAGCGTCACTGATGAGTCTTTTGTAAACGAAACGCGCGTCTGGCGTATATCCTAAATTTAGTTCTGGTATATATGATAAGTTTATTTTATGAAGAGGTTAATATCGGCAGCAGTATTTAAACGTCATTAAACAGAAACAATACCAAGAACAAAATTGCAACTGAAGCAAAATGTGTAAAATTGTAAATTAATCAACAATAATAGTCCTTACAGCAACCTCACTAGAAATGCAGGAAGAACAAATGCTGTGCAATGATTAGCGCCAATTTAATTTTTATTTGATGCTGTTTTGTTTCAATGTTTCTATAATGTTATAAACTCGAAAAATGTACAGCTTGACATTTAATTGACAACTACCTTAAGATGAAGACTGTATCCTGACTTCTAAATTTCTTTCTGTATTATTTGGATAAATTTTATATTTGACATGAGTGGCTATTTTATAGACATATACATGCTGTTTCTTCTTTATTCCTTTATTCATATTGTATGAAATGTCAATGCAGACAATGTTAGAAAGGAATTGTTTCAAATAAGCAGCCATATTTGGCACAACTTTTGGGAATTTTATATCCTCAATGCTGTTAAACTTTGTACTTGTTTTGGCTTTATAAATATTTTGATATGAGCGTCATTGATGAGTTTTATGTAGACGAAACGCGCGTCTGGCGTACTAAATTATAATCCTAGTACCTTTGATAACTATTTACACCACTGGGTAGATGCCACTCCTGCTGGACGTTTCGTCCCCGAGGGTATCACCAGCTCAGTAGTCAACACTTCTGTGTTGACATGATTATCAATAATGTGGTCATTTTTATAAATTACCTGTATACAGAACTCTGAATTTTTCGAAAAACTAAGGATTTTCTTATCCCAGGCATAGATTACCTTAGCCGTAATTGGCTGAACGTTTTGGAATTTTGGATCCTCAATGCTCTTTAACTTTGTACTTGTTTAGCTTTATAAATATTTTGATATGAGCGTCACTGATGAGTCTTATGTAGACAAAACGCGCGTCCGGCGTACTAAGTTATAATCCTAGTACCTTTGATAACTATTTACACCACTGGGTAGATGCCACTGCTGGTGGATATTTCGTCCCCGAGTGTTTCACCAGCCCAGAAGTCAACACTTCGGTGTTGACATGAATATCAATAATGTGGTCATTTTTATAAATTTCCTGTTTACAAAACTTTGAATTTTTCGAATAACTTAGAATTTTCTTTTCCCAGGCATAGATTACCTTAACCGTATTTGGCACAACTTTTTGGAATTTTGGATCCTCAATGCTCTTTAACTTTGTACTTGTTTAGCTTTATAAATATTTTGATATGAGCGTCACTGATGAGTCTTATGTAGACAAAACGCGCGTCCGGCGTACTAAGTTATAATCCTAGTACCTTTGATAACTATTTACACCTATGGGTAGATGCCACTGCTGGTGGATGTTTCGTCCCCGAGTGTTTCACCAGCCCAGAAGTCAACACTTCGGTGTTGACATGAATATCAATAATGTGGTCATTTTTATAAATTTCCTGTTTACAAAACTTTGAATTTTTCGAATAACTTATGATTTTCTTATCCCAGGCATAGATTACCTTAACCGTATTTGGCACAACTTTTTGGAATTTTGGATCCTCAATGCTCTTTAACTTTGTACTTGTTTGGCTTTATAAATATTTTGATATAAGTGTCACTGAAGAGTCGTATGTAGACGAAACACGCGTCTGGCGTACTAAATTATAATCCTGATACCTTTGATAACTATGTACACCACTGGGTAGATGCCACTGCTGGTGGACGTTTCGTCCCCGAGGGTATCACCAGCCCAGTAGTCAACACTTCGGTGTTGACATGAATATCAATAATGTGGTCATTTTTATAAATTTCCTGTTTACAAAACTTTAAATTTTTCGAATAACTAAGGATTTTCTTATCCCAGGCATAGATTACCTTAACCGTATTTGGCACAACTTTTTGGAATTTTGGATCCTCAATGCTCTTTAACTTTGTACTTGTTTAGCTTTATAAATATTTGATATAAGTATCACTGATAAGTCTCATGTAGACGAAACGCGCGTCTAGCGTACTAAATTATAATCCTGGAACCTTTGATTACTATTATGTACAAAAAAAAGAAAAACAAATATGTAACACATCACGAACAACAACCACTGATTTACAGGCTACTGACTTGGGACAGGCACATACATACATAATGTGTCGGGGTTAAACATGATAGCAGGATCCCAACTCTCCCATAACCTGGTACAGTTGTGTAACTGTATATAGTTTAAAATGCATGTATTTTTATTCTGCATTAACTGGTATTTAAATCACATATTAAGATACTTTACAAATGTTTGGTATATCTTGTAAGTCTAAATGAAAACACACATAATTGGAATTGGGAATAATTAGAATTGCAAGATTTCCAAACGAAGTGTGTCGACTTTGTAAGCTATGGATACATCCATTATTTATCCAATTCCCGCGTAAAACATGTAGTTAGTATCTAACTTAAATTCACTTGTTCACCTTATATCCATGCAGTATCTGTGATTGTGATATTACCACTAGCTATTGTATAGCTTTTCTATTCAATTAATGTAAAACTTATAACGAAAAGTATTGAATGAACTCGACAAACAATAGTTAATATAAGCAATTGCATATTCATTATACATACGATACTGAAAACAAATTATTTGGCCTAAAAATGTAAACAGAAGATAGATACACTTTTATGTATTTACACAGGCATAGATGAAACTTTGACATTTTATAATATATATGTACATTTTTTTATAATTTTTTTTTTATAGATTTCATAGATACACAGTATAAATAGCAAAATAGTCTGACAGTTGGAAATATACAAATGGTTACTGGTCAAGAGTAAAAGTAAAATATCAAATAAAACAATGACATAAATCGATAAAATTGTCTACTGTGTAAAATAAATATTCGAAAATAACGTTATCATGAAAATAAATAATTACATTATCCAGTAGTGCCATATTATGTTATCGGTGCAAAGTCTGATATAGGTGAATGGATTTGGATGTGTATACATTTATATTATGTTTGTATCACTAAATTAGTTATCAACTGTAATTTGACCACATACTAATAAATATAACATTGTCTGATCGAAATGTAAAAGTTTATGTCTTTTCAGAGCTGTGCAGATTTCATACTGTCATATGAATATATGTGTATGTAATGTAATATGTTGCTGTGCATGTCAAATAACATTATAAATACCTATTTGTTTTCACCAGATGCATATTTCGACAATTAAAATCATTAAAAATGTTGCTTGTCGCCAAAATATTTACGATTCAAAACCTTTTATAATCCCGTCTTAGATTCGATAGTATACAGTATTTCATTCATGAATATTTCCTATAGAATTCACCTTATCCAACAAAACGGATTAGAATTTATCAAAAATTAAACTAAGTAGATGGGGTATAGAAATTATTGAGACAATTGTCAAACAAAAGTTCAAATGAAGGGGATGTAAGCAATTATGCTTGGCAACCGTATGGCCTTCAGCATTAAAATTTCTCAGACATTATAGACGGCTAAAAAAGGCAGGTAAAGTGTGGAATAATTCAATTGAAAAAAAAAATTTCGTTCTCGTTAGTGACAGTAGTTAACGAAAATCAAATATGACAAACATGAACTAACGATAAATAAAAGCAACAGTAGTATATAGATGTTCGGAACTCATAAATCGATAGAAAAAAACAAATCCGGGTCACAAACTAAAACCGAGGGAAATGCATTAAATATAAGAGGAGAACAACGAAAAAACAGAAACACAACATTAAAATGTAGCACACACAGAAACAAACTAAGCATTAGACAAAATTCGATGGGAATAAAAAATATAACATCAACACTAAATACATGAATTTGGGATAGAAAAGTACCGTGACACGTCTTATAGTAATGCAAATTCACACTGAAATATAAGAGGAAACAAACGACACAACAGAAACACAGCGTTAAAATGTAAAACACACACAGAAACGAACTATAATACAACAATGGCCATTTTCCTGACTTGGTACAGGACATTTTTTAAAAATACAATGGTGGGTTGAACCTGGTTTTGTGGCATGCCAAACCTCCCGCTTTAATGTTAATGTTAAATATAACATTAACATGACAACATATCATTACAGGACTACAATACAAATGAATAGGAGAACATATAGGACAGAGAAATACTCAATATCTCAACTTGTACGATTCGCTCGTGTATGTAACAATGTTTTAGATTTTAACGAGAGAAATTTATGTATTACTGAAAAATTATTACACCAGGGTTTTCGATATCACAAACTAGTCAAAACATTTACTAAATTTTATCATCGGTATAAAGACATCATTCGTAAATATAGCTCAACATGCAGACTTCTAATACGTTCAGGTATTTCACATCCAATTTTTTATGGAAATATTCTTTATAAAGCACAAAGGTGTCAGTATTCACCTCAGAAACTTACAAAACCTTTGAATAGACTTATTAAGAAGGGATATAATTACGATACTGTTGTCAAGTCATTAAAGATTGCATATTTTGGCGTTAATATTGAGTCACTGATAAGGTCTTTGCATCGGAACTAAACACATTTATTCTAAAAACAGTTGTTGGCATGACACGGGTTATGTTCTTCTCATATATGTTATGATGGTATGATACTAAACCCCTAACGGGAAGGATTGTGCCTGATGTTCATATGATGAAATCATAATCTTTCAGTCAGTTTAATTGAAGTCTGGAGCTGGCATGTCAGTTAACTGCTAGTAGTCTGTTGTTATTTATGTATTATTGTCATTTTGTTTATTTTCTTTGGTTACATCTTCTGACATCAGACTCGGATTTCTCTTTAACTGAATTTTAATGTGCGTATTGTTATGCGTTTACTTTACTACATTGGTTAGAGGTATAGGGGGAGGGTTGAGATCTCACAAACATGTTTAACCCCGCCCACACAACACTAACTAGTGACGCTCAGACTCAAAAGTTCGAAGGCCAAAACGAGCACAAAGCTGAACAGCACTGAAGACCAAAAGTTCAAACAAGTTGTGCCCAATACGATAACCACTGAACTGCAGGCTCGAGACTTGGGAATGTGCATAGGCGGATTTAGGGGGGGGGGGGGGCCTAAATTAAATTAGAAGAGCCCGTCATTTTGATTGTCAAAGTCTTAGGTTGCGTCATTCCAGAAATATGATTTGATTTGATTTTGTTTTTTTTATATCTCATTTCTATTTTGAAGTTTATGGGACTCTGACGGTCAACAATTAACAATTGGTATGTTCTACATGTAATATTCTAGATCTATTTAACGTTTTGATCGATTTACTACACATTTTATTTTGTGGTTGATTTAGGAGAATATTGATTTGCTTTGCATTTTGAAAACTTACGACTTACATATCTTGCCAGAGTTATTGGTCTTTTCATAGTAGCTTTTTCTACCACATGAATAGATAACCTTAGCTGTATTTGGCAAAACTTTTAGGAATTTTAGTCCTCAATGCTCTTCAACTTCATACTATTTTTGGGCCTTTTTAACTTTTCGAGTGTTACTGATGAGTCTTTTGTGGACGAAACGCGTGTTTGGCGTAGATATAAAATTTAATCCTGGTGTCTATGGTGAGTTTATTTCTGACGCAACATATATATTTGATTTGATGTATACTGTATAGCTGAAGGACACCTACGGGTGCGGGAGTTTCCATTGGTGGCCTTCGGCTGTTGTCTGCTCTATGGTCGGGTTGTTGTCGCTTTGATACATTCCCCGTTTCCTTTCTCAATTTAATTGTTCTTAGTGCATGTTTTTCTACATCTTCAAAACAGTTGTAATGCACGGGGTATCAAGTGCGTGCTCTTGTCCTGTCGGAGCTGGGTTTTTATATCTTATTTGGTTTTAAAACATAATTTGCAGTAATTGGTATTTTCAAAGTTAGTATATATCATTATTTTAAGATGGCCACTCAGAAACTTCTTCATCTTTGTCCCTCCTCACATTTAACAATATAATTTTTATGCAATATATAGCATGGTACGTATACACTAGCAGATACAATCGGGTATTAGATTGGATTGTGATATCTCAACATTTTTTTCCAATTATCAATATGTTCTATTGTTCCAATATGTTCCTTATATTCTATAACTCATTCTAACCATAAGAATCTTTCTCACATCATAATTGACAACCAATGAGAACCGATATTTGTTCTTCGGGGGGGAGGGCGGCACTTGCAATATAATTAGTGGTAGGGATAAACCACTGGAATAGGTAACTTTTTCATGCTCTATGATATGTGAAAAGTGTGAGAAATTCAGATTAAATATATCAATAGCTTGATATTATCACTTGTTTTGAATGATTATATCATAAGTACCTGAAACTAATCAGAAGTCCGTATTTATTCTTGATGTTGGTAAACCAGAGTCGTTAATGCATCAATTATTTGTCAACCAATTAAATTCTATTTATTATGATGTGGTATTTCCACTGATGCCAGTGATAGATGCAATAAATCCAACTATTTTGTCATTTGCACCTAATTAACATTCAAGGGTTTGTATACATAAAACATGATAACAAATATTTAAAGAAATTCCATTGTGACAGCGTCCTTTACGAGGGAACGGCAATGACACTTTTTATCAGTTTTTAATTAATATTAAAACATGTTAAAATCAGTGAAGGTGTTACACTCTGAGGCTCGAGCTCTGGAGTGATATTACATTTATCTGACCATAGATGTAATACAATCTATGATCTGACCAAACGTCTTTTATATGTATTGTATTTGGGAATTGGAATATCTTCATAATGAAAGATGTAAAATGGGCAATAACAAAGCACAATCATGATAATTCGTCAACATGAATATAATTCTTTCTCAGGAAAATATTACAATGCCAGAAAAATCAATCTGACTCTCCTTTCGTCCGTAACACCTCATTTTCCAAGCATAGTGTTCACCTAAACAAAGAAATGAAAGTAGACACTCACAATTTTGCCTTTGAATTGAAGGTCTTTTCTGATATTAAGGTTTTTAGTAATCAAAACAGTTCATTCTAACCATGTGATTCAATTATTATTCTACCAAAATCAACTCACTTTTTCAATTAAAAAACATAGAAAAAATATGGAAGAAATTATGGCGCGCTTCTAGCGTATAATTCTTGTATCTATAATTCTTGTATCTAATCTATCAATTATATGCAACACATCTATTTTTAAACTATGTATATATAAATACGGGAATTATTTTTATATATCCGTTTTCGGTTCTTTTCTTTATACAACTTGAACTAATGTAATCCGAAATGTGATGATTGAATGTTAAATATATACTTTTGCTATACATTATGATTTAGTATTCTGGAAATTTGTATGCTGTTAAATAACAGTAAGTGTACTTTGAAATATCATTTCCGTTGAACTTTAAAACCTGCTATCTTTTCAATTACAAAATTGACCCAAAATAAATGGCACATATATATATGACTTCCACCCGTTAATATTTGTAAACAAACAAGTTTCAATCGGTATTATGTTTATTCAAAATACTAAACTACACATATCGTACTAACAACAAATAGGTAACATTACTTAGACATGCATGAAAATGGAAAAGTATGAGTTGTATATATGTAAGTTATGAACAACAAATGTAGTTATGAAAAGTAGGTGTGTATTTGTTGAACTCTGTGACCTTTTTTTCTTGACAAACAGATTTAGAAAAGAGACTTTGTTTCTCATTTATATGGGTACACACATAAATACCAATACCTCATACGTTACATATACATTCATATTGAAACGTATGAATCTATTTTATATATTTTATTTTACATATTTTATTTCATATCTTGTATATTTTATGATGGTATGAGACAAAACCACTAGCGGTAGGGATTGTGCTTGATATTAATATGATTCAGACATAGTCTTTCAAGTAGTTTTATTGGGGTTTGCGACTGGCGTGTCGATAGCTGCAGGTGGTCTGTTGTTGATCTTTATTGATTTTAACGGAATATGTTTACTGTAATTTTTTTTATAACGACGCGTATTAATCTTTCAAAATTCATTGTTTCAGGGTGAAGTAAAGTAAAGAGCATGTTTCCAATTCTACAAAATAACACATTCTAACAAAACATGATAGTTCTAACTACATACGACAACCAATGAGAAGTAAAGTAAAGAAAAATTGATACAACACTTTTAGTGAATGAAATATGAGTCTTTTGTAAACGAAATGCGCGTCTGTCGTATATACAGAATTTAGTCCTGGTATCTATGATGAGTTTATCTATGGATTCAACAAAACTAGTTGACACAACACTTTTAATGTGCACAGGGAATGAGTTGATTAGAAGTGAGTTTGATGACCACTACTTTCGTATTATTCACTTAAAGGGGCCTGCATGTGCCACTCTCAATTTATTGGCAGAACACCAGCAATCCAGTGTTCATGACTACAAACTTCCTGAAAAGTTAAGAGGTCAAGTATTTTTTGAAAAACCATTATGCGTTGGATATAGGTCTCCTGTGTATGTATTTCAGTATCGACTGGAAGACGAATGGACAAGTATGACTGATATCATGTTAATGATTTTTAACTCAGAAAATGAAATATTTCGTTTTGTTGATTTTCATGTAATGATATTTGATTGGTTGAGGTATACTAACCCTTTAAAAGAACCATTGGAATGTTTCATATCTCCAAATTTAGATATGTTTCTATTCAGGTGTCCTATGGAAGCAGCTTGTAGAGGATATTATAATTGGTATTCAATATCAGAAAATCAATTGGCGACAATCGGGACTGAAGACCGGGCAAACGATTCAATGATCCCAGACAAAGATGGAGTAAATCTTGTGTTTCATCCACGTTATCCTTGTACAATTGTTGCTCTTATACATTTGAATTCGAATCGTTCATTCCTATGCTTAAACCATTTGTATTCCAAAAACATGAAAAGGGGTGAAAATATGACACAGAACAAAACAAGATGGTATAGACAATCTGATATTAAATTTCCTGATATACCATGCAAATCTTATGACAGAAATAACAATTGCAAACTAATTGCAAGTCGTAGTAAAGATGTATTAGCATATTGCTTCATTACTGGAGACACAGACACCAGTACTATTGTGCATATAATAATATGTTCTTTTAAGGACATGTCTCCATTACTCAAGGAAGAAAAACGTTTAAGTCAAAGCGTAGAAAATATAGTGCCATTTTTCTCTCTGTGCGATTCAGAATTACAAATCTGGAGTCCGAACTTTTCAACAAAATATGCTTCCTTTCAAGTTCCTCGTCTAAATCTGATGGTTATGTGCCGAACTGCGATTCTGAGGACTTGCACTCCATGTAGTATAGTAGACTTGCCCTTACCAATGTCATTACAAGGATATTTACAATTTAAATAATTGTTGATAATTATTTGTTTCAAGAATATCTTCCACTTGCATTGCTTTTAGTGTTTTTTTATAGAACACTTTTGTTTCAAATAAATGTCTGCTTGTAAGTGTTGTGTCGTTGTTCTCCTCTTATATTTGATGTGTTTCCCTCAGTTTTAGTTTGTAACCCTCAAAAGATTTATGATCTCGAACAGCGGTATACTACTGTTGCCTTTATTTTTATACGACCGCAAAAATTTTAATTTTTTGGTCGTATATTGCTATCACGTTGGCGTCGTCGTCGTCGTCGTCGTCGTCGTCGTCCGAATACTTTTAGTTTTCGCACTCTAACTTTAGTAAAAGTGAATAGAAATCAATGAAATTTTAACACAAGGTTTATGACTACAAAAGGAAGGTTGGGATTGATTTTGGGAGTTTTGGTCCCAACATTTTAGGAATTAGGGGCCAAAAAGGGCCCAAATAAGCATTTTCTTGGTTTTCGCACTATAACTTTAGTAAAAGTGAATAGAAATCTATGAAATTTTGACACAAGGTTTATGACCACAAAAGGACGGTTGGGATTGATTTTGGGAGTTTTGGTTCCAACAGTTTAGGAATTAAGGGCCAAAAAAGGGCCCAAATAAGCATTATTCTTGGTTTTCGCACAATAACTTTAGTATAAGTAAATAGAAATCAATGAAATTTAAACACAAGGTTTATGACCACAAAAGGAAGGTTGGGATTGATTTTTGGAGTTTAGGTCACAACAGTTTATGAATTAGGGGCCAAAAAGGGGCCCAAATAAGCATTATTTTTGGTTTTTGCACCATAACTTTAGTATAAGTAAATAGAAATCTATGAAATTTAAAGACAAGGTTTATGACCATAAAAGGAAGGTTGGGTTTGATTTTGGGAGTTTTGGTCCCAACAGTTTAGGAATAAGGGGCCCAAAGGGTCCAAAATTGAACTTTGTGTGATTTCATCAAAAATTGAATAATTGGGGTTCTTTGATATGCCGAATCTAACTATGTATGTAGATTCTTAATTTTTGGTCCCGTTTTCAAATTGGTCTACATTAAGGTCCAAAGGGTCCAAAATTAAACTTAGTTTGATTTTAACAAAAATTGAATCCTAGGGGTTCTTTGATATGCTGAATTTAAAAATATAGTTAGATTTTTAATTATTGGCCTAGTTTTCAAGTTGGTCCAAATGGGGGTCCAAAATTAAACTTTGTTTGATTTCATCAAAAATTTAATAAATGGGTTCTTTGATATGCCAAATCTAACTGTGTATGTAGATTCTTAATTTTGGGTCCAGTTTTCATTGGTCTACATTAAGGTCCAAAGGGTCCAAAATTAAACTAAGTTTGATTTTAACAAAAATTAAATTCTTGGGCTTATTTGATATGCTTTCTCTAAACATGTACTTTAATTTTTGATTATGGGCCCAGTTTTCAAGTTGGTCCAAATCAGGATTCCATATCAAGTATTGTGCAATAGCAAGAAATTTTCAATTGCACAGTATTGCACAATAGCAAGAAATATCTAATTGCACAATATTGTGCAATAGCAATTAATTTTCAATTGGAGTTATCTTTCTTTGTATAGAATAGTAGTTGATAATATATGTTGGAAATTTGCCAGACATGACTATGATGTCATTTTCTATTTTTATTTGCCAATAACTTTATGTAAATAACTTCATTGGAAATTTGCCAATATAAAATGTTGCTGATGAAGCTTTTTTTCCTTATCTTATCTAAAATGTTTTTAGATAATGTATGTTGGACATTTGCCAGACATGACTATGATGTCATTTTCTATTTTTATTTGCCAATAACTTTATGTAAATAACTTCATTGGAAATTTGCCAATATAAAATGTTGCTGATGAAGTTTTTTTATTGTTTTATACAATAAACAATGTATATTCACTTTTACTACCAACCAATCTTTAACATTCAGTGATAACAAGCACTTTATTTTACATTTTAATATTTTATGATGTATTTAAAAGAGTAGTTATTGTTGCAAACTCCATTAGAAATTTGAATAGATATCAGTTTTGGAAAAAGGGAAACGGGGATGTGAAAAAAAAATGGGGGGGGGGTTAAATTTTTCTCATTTCAGATTTCATAAATAAAAAGAAAATTTCTTCAAACATTTTTTAGAGAGGATTAATATTCAACAGCATAGTGAATTGCTCAAAGGCAAAAAAAAAATTTTTAAGTTCATTAGACCACATTCATTCTGTGTCAGAAACCTATGCTGTGTCAAATATTTAATTTTAGATTTAAATAAGTTTGAAGAAGAAATCTTTAATTGATTTGTAAAATCTTGACATTTGTTTTGTGTAAAAAAAACCATGTAATGTCAAAAATTTGATCACAATCCAAATTCAGAGCTGTATCACGCTTGAATGTTTTGTCCATACTTGCCCCAACTGTTCAGGGTTCGACCTCTGCGGTCGTATAAAGCTGCGCCCTGCGGAGCACCTGGTTATAACATTATACAAAAAATGATTTATTAAGATGTAAACTCAATGCATTTTATCTGTTTATAGTTACAATGGTACAAAAAAGCTCCGTTTAGCTTTGAATTAAACTTCTGATTCAGGAATGAAATATTCACACATTCACATTCCCGCAGTTTTAGTACTTTTTCAACATAGATATCATAGACATGACTAGTATACCGCCTGTATAACCGTCAAAGCCATGTTTGCAAGCTGGTATATAAGACTAGTCAACTTCAAACCTTTGTCCAAACTAACATTCTTAAATACAGCAGAAAACATTGCGCAGATACATAAAAACTGGAATGACAACATTTACATAACATTGCAATATAAAGACTGAACAGAAAACAGTCAATAAGTCATTTTAGTAAATCCTGAAGATACCATTCCATAAAAATTCCGCAACAATGTTATGGATTGGACAGAAAACAGAACAGTGTTATGTTCAGCGCTGTAGATGTTTAGTCCAGTGATGATGGTGTAAAGTCCAGCACTGTATATCAATCGTCCAGCGATGGTGAGGTAAATTCAAGTGTTGTAGATTAAAAGTTACGAACTGTAGATTTTAAATCCAGCGTTGTTGATTTAAGTTAAGTGCTATAAGATCTTAAATCCAGTGCTTAGATCATAAATCCATCGCTGTATATATAACAAAACAGATTGCATAGATATACTGTATAGACAACTGTAAATTGTTGAAGCTTTCATGTGATGCTCTCTAGTTGTCTTTTGTTTATTTTTATCGCTGGGCTACTGGCGTGTGGCGTTATATTCCACATGATTTTTTTATACGTATTAATAGAAGCAATGAAGAGAAAGTTACTATATAAGTAGTTTTCCAAACATAGCGTACACTATGTCTATAAGGAAGTTAATTCACGTCAATAAGGAAATAATCCATACAAATGTAAGTTGTAAGAGGGTCTGTACGGGGTGAAGGGATAGAAAATCTTCCAGCGCTGTTGATTTCAGTTAAGTGCTGCTGATTTGAGTTAAGTGATAAAGATCTTAAATCCAGCGCTTAATACTTAAATCCAGCGCTGTATATTTACAAAACAGATCGAATAGATAACTGTTGAAGCTTTATATGTTGCTTTCTAGTTGTATTTTGCCTTTTTTATCGCTGGTGATTTTTTATACTTATTAATAGAAGCAATGAAGAGAAAGTTACTATATAAATAGATTTCCAAACATAGCGTATACTATGTCTATAGGGACGTTAATTCGCGTCAATAAGGAAATAATGTAAGTTGTAAGAGGGTCTGTACGGGGTGAAGGGTAAATGGTTCCTTCTCCTGCATGTTTTAAATTATAGAGGGAAACAAGGAACTATAGTGGAGCGGCGAAAGTTAAAAAAGTCGCTTAGTTAACGAGTTTAAATTACCTAAATACCTCATGGGATTTTAATGGCTTAAAATGTCTATCGATTATTCAACTTCTGAAAAATGTTTGTCGTCAAAATAAAATGTGGTACAAATGACGTTAAAAATAGTCTTAACTGACGTTACCCAACTTGCATCGTATACCCCACTGCTGATTCGGTACTCATATTTCATATCAAACACGTTCTAAAAAATAATTTGTGAACGAAATTGGTAAATATAGTTATTCTTGAACTTCATACAATTTAAGAGCATTTTTAAAAAGTCCTATATGGAGAGCACAATGCATCTGAAAATGGTTGAAAATAACAGTGAAAAATCATCGTTTTTCACCTAGCATTATTTGCACGTGCAGTATAGTTGTATTTTAAAGGCACAACAATAAAGCCGTCGTATAATACTTCAATCGACTCGATTTACTTTTTGCAGTAAATTCTTTATAAGATAAATATTTGGCTAAATATCGGCTTTTTATTGAGATTTGAAGTCCGAATATTTGTCACAAGTTTACCGACATTGTTGTGGTTTCTATTTATGGTCCAACATTCAGCAATTTTTCGAAGGTTGATTGTAGTCGTTTTCAAGCATATTTCTTGTTCATTTTGTAATTTCCGAAGCTTTGTGATTAATTTATATTGTTTGGTTTTGTTGTGTATTAGATTTTGTTGATTTCAACGGGAAAAGTGAATATCATTGTAGGGTTTGTTTGGTTTTCAGGTGTGTTTGATTTGTTTCTTATTTCATCAAATGGACAATTTATCAGTCTCATTAAAACTAGTCCCTCCGAATGCCAAAAAAGGGAGAGTGGAAGTTGGTGTTGACAATTGCATTATCTGCAATTCTGTTGATGATGAAAATTTGATAACATCAACGGAATCTGGAAGAAAAAGCCTGATAAATGCTGCAGCAAAGAGACGTGATGATTTGTTCAGTTTTTTTTTGATGAGTTCTGCAATGAAATATCTAGTAAATTACCCGTATTTAGGTACCATAGATCATGTTTTAAAAGCTACACAAGTAAACATAATTTAAAAGCAGTAGCATGTTCTTCAGCTGAAAAGGAAACACCAGATATAAATTACGATTTCTCTAATTCTTTGGTGCCTGGAAATTATGATCACCCTCTCGATACATCAAAGTGTATTATTTGCCGCAAAATGTCACATAAAAGGGTGAAAACATTACATACCATTTCATCCGCTGAACGGTTAGCCAATCTTAAAGATGCTGCTATTAGAGCATGCGACGCTGAAATGATTGATCGAATAGAGAAAGAGAATTTGCTCAATAAAGCAGTGTATCATGCAGCATGTCTGACTACATACTTGGCATATAGACCAAAATCAAATGATAAATCAGCGTATGATTTGGCATTTGAAAGAGTGGTTGAAATAATAGACAGAGACCTCATTTGTGACAAAAAGTCTCTTCTATTGTCATCACTCTTGACAATGTACCAGTCTTTTTTACCTGATAAAATAAGTAAGACCTACTGTAATTCCTCCAAGCTTAAGGCTAAACTTGAGAAGCACTACAAGGATGCAATTGTATTTTTTGCTCAACAAGGACAAGGTAAATCTAGTATTGTATTTGCTAGCGACATTTCCATTGGCGACGCTGTTAAGGCAGCTAATAGCATCAAAGCAGAATTAGAATTGCTTGAGATAAAAGCCGACTTGAGTACATGTAGCTCCACCAAAACCAATGAACAAACCGATATGCATGTACTCTATGCAGCCGCCTCAATATTAAGACAAAAAATGGAAAATGTATACATTTCTGGAGATTATTATCCTGCAAATGACGAAGCATCATTGGAAATGTCAGAAGCAATGTTGCCAACTAGTTTGATAAGTTTTATCACTTGGCTTCTTGACAAAAAGTCTTTTGAAACATTTTCTTCAGTATCAATGGATATTTCGCATGATATTCGAAGAAAATGTGCTGCTCTCGCAGAGTGCCTGGTGTCAAATTGTAGTAACATAATTACTCCATTTAGTCTTGGTCTTGCAGTACAGTTATATCATGAGTTTGGATTAAAATCTTTGATTGAAAATTTAAATGCACATGGTTTCTGTGTCAAGTATGACGAGGTTCGGAGGTTTTTGACTAGTGTTGCAAATGCTGAAATAACAAACATTCAAGGTGGTTGTTATGTCCCGTCCGGTATAGCTAACTGTGGTTCCTTAATCCAAGAAGGTGTGGACAATATTGACATTAATACCGAAACGATTGACGGAAAAAACACATTTCACTCGATGGCGCGTGCTATATTTCAAAATTCAGTTCTACATGGAACATTCGGATTTAATACCCGACAACGGTTTGAACGGAAACAGGACAAAGCATTAGTCTATGACGAAAAAGTATCCTCGCTGATGCAGTGCTTACCCTTTACGAAACCAAAAATGAGGGGCGAACCGTTGAGACGTCAAAATGCACTGGAACTATTAAACAGTTGCACAGATCCAATCGGTCAGACTCCAGATTTGTTATGGGTTATTCGTAGAATGATATGCAGAGAGGGATCTGTTTTGCCACATGAATTGTCTAGTAATTGTACCGAACAATTTGTTCCATTTTGGTCTGGTTTCTTCAGACTTTAAACCAGATAGAACAATTGTTGCTTATGGTCCTATAATTGACAATAAACCAAGCGACATGGCCACTGTATTTACTGCAATGCACAATTGTCAGAATTTGGCGACTACGTTGGGTCAAAAACATGCAATTCAGACACTGGATCAGCAGCTCAACAAGTCAAATGGTCCCTAAAAGACAAATTTGCTGATCATATAATTAGACTCGGTGGTTTCCATGCCCTGTCTTGTTTTATTGCGGCAGTGGGAAAATTATGGTCGGAGGCCGGTCTGAAAGACTTGCTTGTTGACTCTGGTGTCTATGCAGGAACAACTGCAGAGCAAATGCTTAGCGGCAAACAGTTCAACAGGGCAGTTCGTGGGTTAACCCTTGTCTATGAAGCATTGATGCATGTTTTGTTGTCTCAGTTTTTCCAATATTGTGATTTAGAGGATCGATTGGCTGATGTACCAAAACATTTGTGGAGCAGGATGAAAGAGGCCAATTTACAGTTTGAATCTTCTGCATGTTCTGGTAACAGTCAGCCTGTTGATAATCTTGCTGAAACATTTACGCAGTATGTGACTCCTGTTTTAACAGAGTATATTGGTTCTGCCAGTGAGAAATCACCAACTTTTAAATATTGGTTAATGCTGTTGCAAGCCATCCAACTAATATTACACAATATTAAAGCAGAACGTGAAGGAAATTGGCAACTGCATTTGTATACCATTTCTAAAATGCTACCATACTTTTTTATCACCAATCGTACAAACTATTCACGATGGGCACCTATTTACCTTCTAGATATGTTAGAGTTACCACCAGAGGTTCAGCAACATTTTGACAATGGTGAATTCACCATTCGGCAGGTGTCTGGGAGATATAACGGGATTTGGAGCGATATGGCCGTGGAAAAAACTGTGATCAAGGATTCAAAAGGTAGTGGGGGTATAGCAAACATTGCTGGACAGAAGTCTGCGTTAATCAGATGGTCATTATCTCGTCATGTCGTTGCTGATTTTGCCAGTACAATGCGCGTTCGATCAGGCATCAAGTCCGAGGCGGATCACATGCATGGGCAAACTCAAAAAGCTGCCATGAAACGCGACGAGGAGCATGTAAGGACGTTAATAAATCATCTAACCGAACGCATGACTAACCCATTTGATATCAGTTTACACCCTGAATGCTTGATAAACATTTCCACGGGCATGCATGTGTCACCAGAAATTCCTAACTGCGATCGAAACAGGTGATAAAAATCTCCGATCCTTTGTAAACAACGCATTCTCAACCGATGGAAAGTCTAGTTTCTATAGTCCCTTGTCGCGGTCTAATCTAAAAACATTTGCCGACATGTCCAAGAAAACCCCGTTTCGTTCTCGTACAGGAGACACTCACATTCATGTTGACCCAGAGCTTGTGTTTCGAAGAGCCTTAACATTAAGTAGCTCACGTGATGACGTCTCCCTTCAAAAAATCATGGAGCATCCCATTGGCCCAGTCCCAACTTCAATTTTTCATGATGACGGATCAATGAGAAAATCGGTTAAAGCTGAGTTGCTCCACAAGCTCGAGGAAACTGCTTCGTCTGTTCCAGTGCTTCCTGATTTTGATAAGTCAAAAACAGTGTTTATCAGAGATGGGATGGCAATTGTTCAAACATTTCATGTGAAAAAAAGTTCAACCTTCGGTGACCTGGCTAATGACTATGTTGCCAGGGCTCTATCCAATTACCATCAAAGTGAAACTGTGATTGATGTTTTTGACAGGTACGACGTGTTACTATCAGTCAAATCTAGTGAAAGAGAACGAAGGTCGTCAAAAAGAGGATATTCAGGAGTTTACCAGGTCATTGAAAGTCGACTTGTGCCAGACTGGAAACGATTTTTGTCTGTCTCTCAAAACAAAAAATCCTTTTTACATTTCCTTGGTGAATATGTTACATCAAATGTAAATACTAAATTTGACTTGCCGTTTCCAAACGCTTTGTACATGGCTGGTTGTTTTACTGATCCGGAAATTGCAAAAAAACTGACACATAGTAGTGTTATAAGTTGTCCGACATTGCGGTGTAACCATGAAGAAGCTGATACCAGAATGATTTTTCATGCTTTTCACGCGGATGAAATGTTTGTTGGGAAAGACGTCAAGGGTAGAATTGTTATAAAATCAGATGATACTGATGTTCTTGTTCTGGCTGTACATTTCTACCCAATGCTTAAAAATACAAAAGAATTATGGGTTCAAACTGGTTCAATAGGTAGCTTGAAGGATAATAGACGTTTTATACCAGTTCACGACATTGTTTCGTCTATTGACCCAGTTGTCACCGGTATTCTGCCGGTCGTTCATGCTCTGAGTGGGTGTGATTCCACTTCAAGTTTTTTTGGAATCGGTAAAAAGTCAGTATTCAACCTCCTGAGATTAAAACCAAGCCGTTTCAGTAATCTTGTAGCCTTAACACAAGATGATGTTGATAGTGCGGTAGTTGCTGCTAGGGAGTTTGTTGCTGCTTTATACGACTCAAAGTACAAATTTAAGAAATGTCACAACGATTTAAATTTGCTGAGACATCAGTTGGCTATCAATAAAGATAAAAGTCTTATAAAGCTTCCGCCATGTGAATCCGTATTTAAACAACACGTACTGCGTGCAATCTGGCAAAGCAAAGTTTGGGTGTCGGCAAATTTGGCCAACCCAAATAATGGCTCCCCATGTGCTTTTGGTTGGAAAACTGCACAAAATGACAAGTTAGAGCCAGTTTTCTTTGAAGGACAAATGGCATCAGACTTTCTACAAGATCTTATTTGTTCGTGTAAGGGGAAAAAAGCATGCCAGGAAGCATGTGTTTGCAAGGAGCAGGGTCTTCCCTGCACTGATTTATGTTTTTGCCAAAATGTAGGAAATTGTAATAATGTCCAGTCAGTATCCGCTGACATAGCTGATGACACAGATGAAATATCATGAAAATAGTTTTTGTTACAATATTTGATAGTTTTATTTTGGTTTATTATGGGTTTTTTGTCCCACGTTTCAATTTTATGAAATTAAACTCATCATAGATACTAGTACCAAAATTAACGTTCACGTCTTAATGTTTGAATGATTTCTACAAATTCTTGCTCTCATTGTGTAGTTTACCACTCCAATATCTATATTATATCAAAAGGTATCTTGTATTGAGCAAGTTCATTTAAGGAAAACTCAGTGACATGTCTTATCCTTCAAAACTGAAAGGAAATTTAGCACGGCTGCACATTTTTATTGTTTTATTTATAAACTATGCATTTCGGATACTCTTTTAAACACTTTTTTCCTGAAGTATTTAAGAAATGCTATTTGTCGAGGTGAAATATCAAGGTTATTTTGCTACTGGTTTTTATTAGGCTTTAAAATTTGTATACCACGGACTACCTTCAAAAAAGTTAAATATAACGTTCTTTTGACGTCAAGTCCAAATAAAAAACAAAGTTGTATGAACTAACACATTGATACATAGTAATACTCATTTAATTTATTGAATTGATTATTAATTTTGAAAAATATCAATGGTATTGTTTCTTTTTTTTTAAGTGATGACCTTTGACCTTGATTTTCGGCATAATGGTACCAGCTTTCATATTGACGACACATATTTTCAAAAAGTACACGATTTCAGCTTTCCAACGAGCTATTAAAAGTCCATGAGGTATTTAGGTAATTTAAATTTCTGAAATTGTCTGCTCCGCCGCTCCACTACTAGGGTTTAAAGAGCCCGACAAGTGCTTACACGTTATAACTTTTCAATGCAAAAACGAACAAACAGATAGACAAGGTGGATGTAATAACAATCCCACTCCTCTATTTTGGGTGTCATATTATTTTATTCATAGCAGCACTTGTTACTACTTATTGTTTATCAATCCGTCTGTCATTGGCACATTAAAAATTATCGGTTTTTGACCATCATTACTGGACAACACAAATGTTCCAAAAAATGTTTGACGTCTTAATAGTAAATATCTGACTCTTCAATGAAAAAGTGATTGTTATAAGACTGCAAAATTTAAAGCAGGACAAATTTTTGGTTCAAACTGGACAGATTTTCTAAAAACCGGTAAAACGTATTTAAAAAAATGACGCGAAAGATACAAGAGTGACAGTCAAATTCATAGATCGAATATAAACTGACTAAGCCATGGATAAAAAGGCAAAAGACAAACAGACAAACAGACAAATAATATAACACAACACACAAAATAAAAAAATCTAAAGACTAAGCAACATTATTCCGATTAAGCAAAGTAATTCCTTTACACTTATCTGAGTGAGAAACAGAACTCATATCTGTTGTCTCCGCTAGTAAGCTGACAAAAATATAATTGATATAAATGAATTGTGCACTATGTCATTTAAACATGATTCATCCACTGACAGGAAGAAAACACTTTCTCAGAACTATTGTAAGTGAATATTTGTAAAGGAGAATTCCCATATTCAATTTCTATATTATGATAGGCGTTGTCCTCGGAAACGAGAGCCAAGGATAAGTGACTCTTCTCATAGCACAAGTAGGGAAACAAGTCAACTGTTTATTAACCCTACTGAATAATTCAGTTTTATATCAAAACATTTTTAAGAAATCATCTGTTGAAATCTTTTTTTTTAAATATTTATGTTAATAAATAATAGTCTATTTTGATTATTTATCACGATAAATGTTTAAGAGCTTGTTATATTGAAATTTCTAAAATGTCGATCTTTTCAATGCTGCATAACGATAAAAAAAACAATGGAAAATTCAGAATATATTTAAATTTATTTTGTAGTCACCCATTTCCGAAGTGTTCCAAATATACCTTAACATGTTATAATTTCCAAAAATATCACTTCTCCATAACTTATTGATGTAGCTTTTGGGGCAGTCACCAGAATTTCAATACATGTTTAAAGGTTACCCAAGCATAATTTGTTAACCTAAAGCACGTGTGCTATATTCAAACTTACGTTCTAATTCGCCAGACTCTAACGAACATAAATTATTTATACAATAAAACTCAACACATGTATCAGAAATGAGCTCTCCTTGTGAGGGTAGCATACTTTTTATTAACCAATGTATAATAAATCTAAATCAAACAGTTCGTTTCACACTACGGCTCATTCTCATTACTGAGACAATAACAACAGTCATACTGGCTCGATCACAGTCATCAATAAATACAAATATAAAGCAATCTACAAAAAATACAAGTTGAATAAATCATTATAAATAAATCACTTCTTTCAACATGAAAACAACAGATGGTCTTGGTAGTGGGGATAGGAAATGGGTGGGGAGGGGGGGTAATACAGGCAAGGCAGTAGTATGGCGTATGCTAACCAGCGTAAGCCAGAACTTCGAATAGTAACATTATAAATTACATTTAATTTATATCATACAACAAGCACGAGAAACACGAGCCAAAATCATACGATACCTAGAATACCTGTTTTAATGTCGCAATGCGACAAATATTGTCCAATGGAATACATTGAAAACATGACAGGTATTCTAAACACACATGTTTTACCAAAACAAATACATGTGCTTCCGTACCATTATTAAATATATATCTTTTAATTAATTTAAATAAACAGTTATTTCATCAAATGGAATATAGAAAGATGTTGCTTGATTGTCAATGAGACAACTCCCCATAAAAGACAAAACGACACAGTTAAGTATTGGGTCACCGTGCGGCTTTCAACAATAAATAAAGCTAATTACGCATATTATTGACACACGAAATGACATGTGTACAGCAAGTCAAACGAGAAAACTAAGGCCTTATTGATGTACAAAATAATGAACGAAAAACAAATATGTAACACAGCAACACATAACAACCACGTGCACTGAGTTACAGGTTCCTGACTTGGAACATGCTCATACGAAATGTGTTTGGAGTAATATGTTAGCGGGTGTCCAGCCCTCTCTTAATTTGGGACAGTAGTGAAACAGTACAACGTAAGAATAAACTATACAAAAAAAGTTGAAAAAGGATGGTACAAATAGAAATACATCTAACAAAAAAACGCGTTAGGCACGGTGATGACTGCTGTACCCCTTTATTGACAATTTTACCTATTATGTCTGTTTTGTTCACACATCGTTGTAAATATAATGGAATTTGATGCAACTGTCATACAAGTGAAAGGTTTAGCGCTATCAATGCAGATTCAATCTACCATTTTCTACATTTGAAAATGCCTGTACAAAGTCAGGAATATGACAGTTGTTCTCCATTCGTTTGATGTGTTTTATCAATTAATTTTGCCATTTGATTAGGGACTTTTCGATTTAAATTTTCCTCGGAGTGTGATTTTACTTTTTATTTGTACATCGCAACAACAAAAAAACACTAAATAAAAATCTGAGAAGACAAGTTGCAGTTACCTACCGCTATTTCTAAAACCAGTTGTTGGCATGGTGCGGGTTAAGTTCTTCTCGCATAATTTATGATGACATGATACTTTGCTCATTGTTGAAGGCCGTACGGTGACCTATAGTTGTTAATGTCTGTGTCATTTTGGTCTTTTGTGGATAGTTGTCTCATTGGCAATAATACCACATCTTCTTTTTTATATTAACACCTAGCTAGAGGGATATTGGTTGATTTCATCTGATTAATACAAAATCTTTCATTTTGTTTGATTGAGGTCTGCCGCTAGCCATTGATTACGATCTACTCCCTTCCTCTCCACTCTTGGCAGATAAAGCTAGCATTTGTGATAACAACGTTGCGCCAGCTATCGGTTGATTAAAGTCAAACTTATTCCGAATACATTTTTCTTGACAGATGTTAGCACTTGAGCTTTTTGTCAGTATGGTGGTAAAAACACGGTAGCGTATAGAGTCTACAAATTTTGTGAATCAGGAAAGGCAAATATACGGTGACATTCCAACATTTGTGCAAGAAAATTACACAAATAACTTATATTACTATGTTTTGGGTTAAATAAAGCTAACAGTAGTATACCGTTGTTCGAAACTCATAAAAGACTTGTAATGTTGCACAATCTGTACGTGGCCACTGTTTAGCTACATTTTCTACATTTACACGTGGTCATGGTATAGGCACGTTTTGATTGAATGCAGTCACTTATGACTGCAACCATTGAAAATTTTTACCTCATGAATTTAAAATTTTCTCTGAATCCGCCAAGGGTGGATCGTAACCCTTGACTTGCGAAAATGACCACTAGGTGGCTTTTGACTATTTTCTTCTCTTTGGTCTATTCATATTCTACATCCCAAGTCCATACTATGTTTGATTAATTACTGAAAATTTGTCTGATTTAAGATCCTTTTAGACGAATATCATTAACCTGTAAACTTTAATTTTATTATTAGCACATATTTAAAACTTTGCGTCCAATTAAATTGGCGTTTTACTTTTCATAGTAAACACTTTTGCTGTGTACTAAGTAACTACGCATGAATGACCAAAAGGGTGGTTTTGCATTGTATCGTAACCAAGATATGAAATTAAAAATTGCCACTGCCTATTTTGAAATAAATGCTGTGTTCCAAATTCAATAAAATAGTTTGTAATTAGAGTTTACCTTGATTTTTATATATCTTGCTATTTAAATCTTTCGATCTAAAAAATGCTTTTGACGATTGCAAGTTTTTTTCATTTATGATTCTTTTTTATCATCTATGCATTTCTTTGTGAACGACAAAAACCTGCATATTAAAAATTTAAAGGTAAATACAATAGTAAACAAGACAAGCTATTACGCCTTACATGTCTCAATGTCAAACAGCTGACAAAATCTAAATTCGTTTTGTTTAGTAGTACTCGAAGGGAGTGTGGCGGAAACATTTTATAGACCGAATAGTTGGAAGTTCGAACGGACAAACATACACCTCAGTCTTTAGTACATTTACACACGACATGTTTTGAATTTAATTTGTGACTTCTTAAGAGTGAAAAGTTGATTTGATGAAAAAATGAGATAACACATTGTGAATCAATTAATTTGGCAGGGGTAAAATTAATAACACATTCAAATACAAACTTTTTAAGTCTCTTGTGGAAGGTTGTGTCAATGGCAATCATACCACATGTTCGTTTTTTTATGTATGAATATTGTATCGACCAAAAGTCTAGGTCCTATAATAGTTATCAAAGGTACCAGGATTATAATTTAGTACGACAGACGTGCGTTTCGTCTACATAAGACTCATCAGTGACGCTCATATCAAAATATTTATAAAACCAAACAAAATTGAAGAGCACTGAGGATCCAAAATTCCAAAAAGTTGTGCCAAATACGGCTAAGGTAATCTTTGCCTGGGATAAGAAAATCCTTAGTTTTCTTAGTTTTTTTGAAAAATTCAAAGTTTAAAGAGGGACTCAAACTATAATGGTGTACTTTTATAAATTGTAACTTGGATGGAGAGTTGTCTCATTGGCACCTTTACCATATAGAACCACATCTTTCTATATCTTTATATTATACAAAATATTTTGAAAAAATAGTATGCACGGGGTACACACTTTTTTTTATCAAAGTACAATCTAAATTTTCTACATTTTTATTTTACAATGCGACAACACCAAACCAAAAAAAATACAAACAATTCAAAAAGACTTTTTAAAATGATTTATATTCCCCAAACATTATCTGATTAAAGGTATTGATTTGCAAACAAATCGCTTAGATAAGTTACAGTCGTGGTCATCTAACCTGAAACCTGCAGAAATCTTATAAATCTGAACACGTTGTGTTATATTTCCTGGTTTGGGCTCTCCACTGCCCTAAAGTGGTGAGTATTGATGAATTTGTTTATGGTAGTTGTATTTTTCACACTTCCATTGATACACGTGGCCATGTTGACTACCACCAACCCATCCACCGAGCCACGAAGAGCCATTTCGTAATTTCCTTTCCAGTTCATTTTTTCAACAGACAAAATGTTAGTCAGACAAGAAGCATGGTCTCTGCAGAAGTCGTTTGACGCTCCATGTCACTGTTCTGTCACATATATAATAACATCGAAAGACTTTTCATTAAAATTCCAGCCATCACGACATGGTTTAAATCCAGCTCTATGCCAGATATAATTCGATAAAGCTTCTAAGTTGATATAATTATCTTTCATTGTACAATTGTTGAAAGGAAAACCCTTCTGATTACAAGTTTTCGGAAGGTACCCAAAATACAAACAAAGAGTCTATCCAATTAGTGTGAATAACAGTAATAAGAAGGAGGCCACTTTCCATCTGAACAGTCTTCGATCATTTGTGTTTTTATCTAACGTTTGTAGGGTGTCATAGTTCATCTCTGCTCTGCTCTCCATGCCATGGTAGTGCCCATTATTCCTGTCTTCACTGATATTCATATTAGCATCATATGCCGCTTTAGATATGACGTCATATTCATCATTTTCTCTATCAGAATGGACGTTACGATCTAGCTCAGCAATTCCATTACACATATTAGAATGAAAACCGGCAATCATATCTGTTGACTCTCATAACAACTCACACAATGTTTATGTTTTTAAAGATATAAAATAAGTATCAATTAGCCGGCAAATAACTTTTTAAGGGCTATTTATAAAAGTTTTAAAACAAAATCCACTTAGGTCCAAATTCCTTCCCACATTTAATAGATACAAGTAGATGTTGTATGAGTGAAAGTGATACAACTCTCCACTCTAGTCACAATGTGTTAACGTAAACCATTATAGCTCTAAGTTATGTCATTTCGGGTACTCAGTGAATATTTTAAAGTAGAAAAATCCGATGCAACATTTGTACATTATATAGACGTTATATAATTTTCTTCCTACATTCAGTTTCTATATTTTGATTAGCGTCGACCTCAGAAAAAAAACTGATTACACGAGAAGAAACGATACGTGACTCTTCTTATAAAAAGAGAAAGGAAACAAATCAGTTGTTTGTAAATGTCATAAGCACAATGAAGTACAGGTTATTTCAAAACCACAACCATACATCTTGAAGAAATTATCTGTCAAAATATGTTTTTTTGAAATATGCATGCAGATAAATGATAGTCTCGTTTTATTATTCATTGCAATAAATGTTTAAGAAAATAAAGTCAAGCGATGTAGATTAAAACAAAATACTGAAGATCCAGGCCAAGCGTTGGAGATTTAAATCCGGGCAATAGTTATAAAGTCAAGCACTGAAGATCCTAATTCTATCGCTATAGATCCCAAGTTGAGCGCTGTAGATTTAAAGTGCATTGTAGTTATAAAGTCGAGCGCTGAAGATGTAAACTCAAGTGCAAATGTAAGTTTCAGTGTTGTAGAAATGAAGATCAGCGCTTCTGAATGGTCAAAATATGTATTGCTGAAATGAATAACTGACTTCCCATTAAATTATATTAATGTTAAAGTTAAAATTACTGTACTACGGAGCCTTGTTGATGTCAAACTAATAAAGATTTTTGTTGTATAGAATCCAACGCTGAAGATATTAATTTTAGCGCTGCAGAACTCAAGTCGAGTTGTAAAGATGTAAAGGTTTAAACTCTAGCGCTGCTAATGAAAAGTCTCGGGTTTAAAGTTTAGCGCTGTAGATTTTAGGGCCATCGCTTCAGATGTAAATTCCAGCGCTGTAGATCACAAGTTCAGCTATTCAGTTGTGGAGTTCAGAGCACTAGATACCCAGCGCTGGAAATTTTAAGTCATACGCTGGAGTTGTAAATTATAGTGCTGTAGATCAAACGTCTAGTGCTGGTGATGTAGATTCCAGTCCTGGAGATTTAAAATCCAGCGCTGAAGAGTTTAAGTCAATCGCTGAAGATTTAAAGTCCAGCGCTATGAATCAAATGTCTAGCGCTGGTGATGTCAAGTCTAGCGCTGTAGATGTATCGTTGACTTACAGTCCACTTATCTTTCTAATTTCAGATTCATGCTTGAATAAATACTAAAAACATATAAATGAATTATTATTTTAAATGGGGAAAATAAACGCCACGGCTCACAAATTATTGAAACATTAATTTATCAGAAAATAAAGATGAAATTTAAGCATGATCATGTATCACAAATGATCAAAATTAACACATTATTGGATCACTATTGGTCAGTTATGATATTAGAATTGATCACGATTGATCAATTAAATATTCAGCATGGATCACGATTGATCAATTATAACATTATCATAGATAAAACAGTTCATTTCCCATGTTTGAAAGATGAACACCGTCCATGTTAAAAAGTCCCTTCAATATTATTTCAGGATATTTCATGCATCCTCCACCAGACTTAAGATTGTTTATTCTGACCGCAGCTCGGTTCAGAGACTTAATGTTTTAGCCATTCGCCAAACTAGCCTGTTAGTATCTTGGACCAAATAAGTTTAGCTTTAGGGAGCAATTCTGAAACCTTACAAAGAGACGACTTAATTTGCCGTCTAAAATTATTTAACTTGCAGAAGCCAATTTTGTTGCCCCCACAATGTATAATTAAACAATCTGGCTCCTGTTAAAATCTTAATAAATATTTTATCCTTGGTACTAATTCGAGCCAATTCATGACCCCTTTACCTTACCACCAAATGGTACATTTTCCCGCTTTAAACCCAAATGGATGCCGTCATAAGTGGTGCGGGCATGGGGACATGCATGTTTGACTATGGACGAGCATATTATCCAAACAGACTTTTTCTCATATCTCTCAAGTATCCATATTAAAACACAATTAAACGTTTAATAACATATATACCATCTATTTACATCTATATATATAAACAATAACTGTCTTTGATATCTGACCACATCAAAATACTTTTTTTACAATCTGATGTATGTCCTATATGCACCAGATTTCCACGTCCTAGTTTTAAAACTTCCTCATCAGAAATTTCTTACGCAGAGGCTCCTGAAGCTGCCCTAATCCTGAATGAATGTGACTTGTAGCCACTAAAATAAATACCTATAACATGCAATGCCTTAGATAATATACCAGAGAACTGATAACGGGACACATTTTCCACCAAGGTAACAAAGTAATGGACCATTTTTATTTGGTCTTACCCGTAGGTATCTTCTGTTTAATAGCTGTATTGAACAAACTGTTGAATCCGTCTTCCTTATATCAGTAGAAATACCCTTGCCAGTCTGATCCCCCGTTATAGTGCGTTAAGTGAAGCCAAATAAACTCCCCTTTTGCTCCTGATAAAATTTGTGTACAATGTCTTGATATTATATTTTGGGCTTGGCCTATTTTTGTGTAAACTAATTCTCCAATTGGAATTGGTGTCGCTTCTGTCTCTGCTTGTGGTGCTACAAAGCAGAATATGTGCCACTGTTTACGTGAAATAGCATCAGCGATGAAGTTCGAACGACCTTCAATACTTGCTGCTTAAAATTGCATATTAAAAAGCATTGCGTGTAATACAAAAGGCCGAACCAACTGTATCACTCGTCTCGATTTTGAGGATTTATTGTTCAAAATACTCACAAGTGCTTTATTATCTGTATGAAAAAGTTTACGCTTGTTGTGCAAATCCTCTTTAAACCTCCTGTTAGGAGCTAGAACTGACGGAATTGATTTGGCACAAAAATTCAGAGAGCCCAATATGATTCAAGATCCCTCGGAGTGATTTTTCTTTTCTTTATAGTCAATTCCAGTTTTCCCTTGACCTCTGTTAGTTTGTGATATTCGAATAACCATCTCCAAAGTGTCTATTTCTAATCCTAAAAAGGTCATAATACACGAAGGACCTTAAGTTTTTTCCTCCGCTAGAGAAACTCCAGTATCACTGCAAATAGTCATAAAATTGTTCATCATGTTCGTGGGATGCAAACATTCCCCCAACCTAGCTTCTCCGGCAAGCAGGAAATCGTCTAAATAAGGCTCTATTGATTCCTTGTGCGATTGAAAACGGATCAACCACTCTACAAAAACATGAAAACTTTTCCAACAGCGAGCACGCCGCCGAGCGTACCATTGGGAGCGCTTTCTGGAAATAAAAGTTGTCTTGAAAGAAGAAACCAAATAAAACAATTTCGTCAGGGTTCAACATTGATAATCTTAATGCCGAAACTATATCCATTCGTGGTATTTCTGATCCCTTTCCTAGTTTACAAACAGTGCAAAGAACATTGTCAAATGATGTGTATTGCACAGTTGCTAATTTGGGGTCAATAAAACTGTTAATACTATACGTGAATTTTAGAGCCTTTTTAGGCTTAGTGGCCTTTTAGCTACAAACCCTATCGGTGATAAGCAGAGGTTGTAAAAAAAGGTATGTTTTAAAAAGGACCCACTGTTCGCCATGCTTGAATCACATCTACCTTTATTGTTGTATAAGAAACATTTGGATTATTTAAGGTTCTTGTGTAGGAGTTACACCCTGGTAAATATACAGAAGCCATAACCCCATGTCTACACAACCAAAATTTATTGATGGGTTTCTGGCACATTTTAGTCAAAAGTGTGGATCATAGGTTAACCAACCCATATCAGCACATCTGCCTGTCCCCAATTTTACATTATAAATATACTTACGTAAACCCGGGGTACTACTAGGATGTGAAGCTGCATAAATGCTAGTATAGATTAAGATAACATCAAAACATGTATTGATGTCGGATATTTTCTTTTCGTATTTTGGCTTTAAATTAAGATTTCCGTTATTATCCATAACTACAGTCCTTGTTTCAGAATAAGCAATTACCAATAGGTTTTCTAATTCTACATATTCCCCACTAATAATTTTGTCTCTCACTTGCTGTGAAATGTGAACCCAAAGGTCATCATTGAAACTTTTAGCAGGGGCAAATATTATAATTATCATTTACCAGTATGATGGTATTAGTGAGATTTATACCTGACAAATCTCTGCCACCTGCTCCAACTCTAGACTCAGGCTAGCAGTCGGTTGCTGCTGGGGAACACGCTGAGTAGTGACCTTCACACGTCCAGTCCTCCAGGTAAACAACTGATTCCCCATGTAAAGAATGGTGTGCGGAATCTTGTTGGTCGCCGCATACGGGCTCCTAGTCTTCCGGGGCGTTCTTCCCATATTACTTTCACACAATCTGAAAAACTAATATGTGAAATGAAAACAACATATCCTTTTAACTTATTTCATGCAAGTGTGTCCGACGGTTTAATTCAGAACGTATATCGATCCTCGCTATAGAGATCAATTAGTTATGCGTTTAATGGATTGTTATACAAGTCCACGCATAAACGTTAAATCCCGCTGCAAAACTTACCAAAAATTTATCTTTACTGAATCTTATGAAACACATTTGTTTTTCTTTTCTGATAAGTACACTTTATATTAAGTAGAAATATTGATACTTTTTACTCAATAAGATCATTGTGTTATAGTGTACTCATCACAATAGCATACAATATGTTTATTTTGATATGATTTAAAAATGAAAGTATAACAGTACCTATTTTTCCTAGTTTGTGACAATACAATAAATGCCGGGAATTTGTTGACAAACACGTCCTCTAAAGGTAACAAATATGTTGTCAATCTATAAATCCAGTATCTTATTAATTTCAGTTTCAAATAATTTTTTGTTTAAATCAGACTGATTTTTCACAAAGTATGATTTATCCCAACCTAACACAAAAACATGGTATCTGTGGTGTATTGAAAAAATTACATAGAAGACCAAATTTCGTCAATTATATCACTTTTTGATATTAAAAAACAATCATATTATAACATGTATAAAGTGTTTTATCAATTAAATGTATTACATCCTTGTTCATGTCATCCTTTATTTTCTTTATATCTCGTCAACAATTTATTATACATGCATAACTTTGTACTTCATACAAGAACGAAATTTCAACGAGACTGAAACGTCAGAAGAAAACATCCATAAAACGGTAAGTATACTTTGAAATGTTATTCCATTAAAAAATTAAGCCTATGTTTTATCATTTGAAAATTTGACTAAAATAGATAACACTTGGGCGCAGCAAGTATTTGTATTTTAGGTAATGACGTACATACATCTTTTTTTTATATTCAACAAAAAGGTGACATGACGAACACATTTATGTAATTATAATGATATATTGGTGTAAGTTATGTATATGATATTTGTAATGATTAGTTGGTGTGTATTTTTAACTCTTTTTCTTTATAAAACATAGTAAGGTTACGAACTTGATTTATCATACATACGTGATATACCTATGCTGTCAACTATTTAATCACAATCCAAATTTAGAGCTGAATTCAGCTTGAATGTTGTGTCACATCGTTACATGTTACAAATTAACAAAAATGTCTGCGTGGTATGTTTGATATCAAAGTTGAATAACTATTTCCTCACCTTTAACATGTTTAAAGCCTATTGATTGAACAATAGGATATCACGTTTTTTTCAAAATACTGCTTATCTTAATAAATGTCTTTTATATAGTTCTACTATATCTTTCCATTTTTGAAACGTTTTACTGTGTATATTTAGTTGGTTACCTTTATCCTTTGATACATAGTGTAAATAAAATTGAGAATGGAAATGGGGAATGTGTCAAAGAGACAACAACCCAAATAAAAAACAACAGCAGAGGGTCACCAACAGGTCTTCAATTTAGCGAGAAATTCCCGCACCCGGAGGCGTCCCTCAGCTGGCCCCTAAACAAATATATACTAGTCCAGTGATAATGAACGCCATACTAATTTCCAAATTGTACACAAGAAACTAAAATTAAAATAATACAAGACTAACAAAGGCCAGAGGCTCCTGACTTGGGACAGGCGCAAAAATGCGGCGGGGTTAAACATGTTTGTGAGATCTCAACCCTCCCCCTATACCTCTAACCAATGTAGAAAAGTAAACGCATAACAATACGCACATTAAAATTCAGTTCAAGAGAAGTCCGAGTCTGATGTTAGAAGATGTAACCAAAGAAAATAAACAAAATGAAAATAATACATAAATAACAACAGACTACTAGCAGTTAACTGACATGCCAGCTCCAGACTTCAATTAAACTGACTGAAAGATTATGATTTCATCATATGAACATCAGGCACAATCCTTCCCGTTAGGGGTTTAGTATCATACCATCATAACATATATGCGAAGAACATAACCCGTGTCATGCCAATAACTGTTTTTAGAATAAATGTGTTTAGTTCCGATGCAAAGACCTTATCAGTGACTCAATATTAACGCCAAAATATGCAATCTTTAATGACTTGACAACAGTATCGTAATTATATCCTTTCTTAATAAGTCTATTCAAAGGTTTTGTAAGTTTCTGAGGTGAATACTGACACCTTTGTGCTTTATAAAGAATATTTCCATAAAAAATTGGATGTGAAATACCTGAACGTATTAGAAGTCTGCATGTTGAGCTATATTTACGAATGATGTCTTTATACCGATGATAAAATTTAGTAAATGTTTTGACTAGTTTGTGATATCGAAAACCCTGGTGTAATAATTTTTCAGTAATACATAAATTTCTCTCGTTAAAATCTAAAACATTGTTACATACACGAGCGAATCGTACAAGTTGAGATATATAAACACCGTAAGATGGTGACAAGGGAACGTCACCATCTAAAAACGGATAATTAACGATAGGAAATTAGAAATTAGAAATTAGAATTTTAGTATTCAGCTTTCCATTAGTGATATATATATCAAGATCGAGAAAAGGACAGTGGTCATTGTTAGTATTAGCTGTATTTAAAGTAAGTTCAACAGGATAAATTTCATTAATATACATACTGAAGTCGTCATTATTGAGAGACAAAATATCATCCAAATATCTAAAAGTATTATTAAATTTGTTTATCAGATGTTGTTTCGATGGATCTTTGCTTATTTTTGTCATAAATTGTAACTCATAACAATACAAAAACAGGTCCGCAATAAGTGGTGCACAGTTAGTCCCCATTGGAATTCCGATAATCTGACGATATACGGAATCCCCAAAGCGAACAAAAATGTTATCTAGTAAAAATTCAAGGGCATATATAGTATCAAAGCATGTCCAATTAACATAGTTTTTTTGTTTATTGCTACTAAAAAATGACCTAAAAGAGTTTGAACATATATATTCACATTCTGATTTTTTGAATGCCCATTTAATTAGGTGTGTGAATTTTTTCTTAATGAGAATGTGAGGCAATGTGGTATACAGGGTAGAAAAATCAAAACTTTGAACAGATTCAAAATCACCAATATATGCATGCAATTTATCAAGTACTTCCAACGAGTTCTTGACACTCCAAAAGTAATTTATTCCACTATTTTCGAAGGCCTTATTTGAACAATTTATTATCAGGTTTTTAATTGTACCAAGTGTGCTGGTAAGAAGAATAGACAATTTAGTAGTTGAACAATGGCTTGAAGACGAAATAAATCTATATTTGTACGGGGTTTTGTGTAGCTTCGGAAGCCAATACATAGTTGGGACTTTCATTGTATTTGGCTCTGCTTGTAAAGCGGTGGCTAAAAGTTTATGTTTGTTACAGATTTCGTTTTCTGAAAATGGAGCATATTTCAGTATAAAAACACATGTAGACCAGTAAGGGATTAAGCTTAAGTGACTGTCTTAGTTTCAATAGAAAAAAACAAGTAAAGGTGAAAGTTCCAGTTAAAGAAAATCATTTATCTTATCAAAATCGGCATGAATTTACTCTAATTTACTGTAATAAACTGATATTTTTCCGTATGAAGTTGCCTTTGCATCGAGACTTCTCGTTTGAACATCGACTACTGCACCGCTAACTTGCGAGAGAAAAGATAACAATTGAAGAATTATATACTGTAAATATCAATGTCATGATCCGGTAAACATTGACAACAAACTCGAAAATTAATAATCTTTTGATAAAATTAATAAAACTATCACTTTATAAAATGTTACTTACTAATAATACTTAACACTACAAACTGCTCAGAGTCTGAATTGACCAGTTTATGTGCTCGACCAGTAAAATTGAGCACACCTTTTACTCGACTAGTCTCGACATTGTCTCGACTGTATTTAACCGTATTCAAGTGTACTCGACTAGGTCTCGACTTTACTTAATTAGTCAGATTCAGTACTTGATGATCTTTGTGTAGTCTAAAATGGTCTTGACCAAGGCTCGACCTGTCTCGACATGTCTTGACCTGTCTCGATCTGACTCGACTCATTCTCAACCAGTCCCAACCTGTCTCGACTCGTCTTGACCTTCAAATTTAGTTTTGACTGGTGTAAATCAGCCCATCTAACTAAATTAAATATTGATATTACAAAATTCAAGCTTCTTTGGTAGTTTGATTAATTGCTGTGAAATGAAAAGATTTAATTTTACAATAGGTAAAAGTAAAAATTATTATATAAATTCAGATAGGCATCCATATTTTTTTTTTATAACTTTTTCAAATCAACTTGGATTTTCATCAAACTATGCAGCTGTCTTAGATATGTATTAAGCTTACTGAGTCCCATGTCATTTAGTGTTTTGTTGTATTGCTGTAAAATTTAAGAATTAAAGTAATAAATGGATCGGACAGAAAACACTCCATTCAACATTCTGCAATAATGCTTTTGATTGGACAGAAAACATAACATTAAACATCACGTAATAATGTTATCGATTGGACAGAAAAAAAAATACATTAAACATCCCGCAATAATGTCATGGATCAGACAGAAACACTTATGGATTTGACAGAAAACATTGCATAAAATACCATAGTGTTTACTGAAAACATTACGCAAAACGGTATGCAAATAATTTTAAATTTACCAAAACAAGATCACAAAGACAAGAGAATGAACTCATAACCTCTTGTAAGGTTTGAGATCCTGGTCCACCAGCTGCGACCTTGTTTTCCTCACAAGTAAAACTATAATTAACATTTGTATGCGTTTGGTACGAGAAATCGAGGAAAGGTAATGTGCGACACAAATATTCCAGAATTAAACAGTGACGGTGTTCGTTTGATTTGTAGAGAGATTACTTAACCTTAAATAACCCTTAGTTCAATCAAATTGAGAATGGAAATGGAGAATGTGTCAAAGAGACAACAACCCGACCAAAGAACGGACAACAGCCGAATAACTTACTTGTAAGCAGGAAATCTTTTCAAACAAAAAACATGATTCGAAACACAAACCTAGAAACTTTGTATATACTGAACGATATATACTCCGGCTACTACTGGAATGTTGCTACATAAAAATTAAAAGTTTCAGTTCATACTATATTTCTATCAATTTACAATCTGTAATAACAGCACATTTATTTTTTTTTATAAACATAAAATTGAGAACGGAAATGGGGGATGTGTCAAAGAGACAACAACCCGACCATAGAAAAGACAACAGCAGATGGTCACCAACAGGTTTTCAATGCAGCGATAAATTCCCGCACCCGGAGGTGTCCTTCAGCTGGCGTAGTAGTATGTATATGTACTACTGTACAAGTGTAATATTGCTCCACTCCAGACACTTTGTTTTTAAATTTAAATGAAAAGTTTGTCGAGTTTTTTTATATACATATATAATGTCACTGTCGTGGGTGGATAAACGTCGAATTGCAATGGGTTTTGTGGTTGAATCTGTTTATCTTAAGACTTTAGGCGATATGTTTACGATGATATGGAAAAACATCTTTTCTCTGTAAAGTCATCAGTTATTGTTGCCTTATTTGTGATGATAAGAAAATTGGGATTAAGAAAATGATAAATTGGCTAATAATTAGACAAATGAATATATCACACTCATACAATATAATAAATTACATTTAGTTAATACAAATATTAAACACTCATTTGAAATATGAATTACACTCATTATATATATAACACGTATTCGATAAAAATAACCAAAGTTTAAATTATCTAAATATGACACTTCTATTCATTTGTATGATGTGTTTGAGCTTTTAATTTTGCAGTTTGACGATGGACCTTCCGTTTTGGATTTTCCTTGGAGTTTAATATTTTTCTATTTATTTTTTTACATTCATTGGACACAAATATATAACACTCACTCTATATCAATTACGCACATTTCACTAAATAACATTTGACAAATTAAATAATTGATAATATACATATGTTGAAGAATATCAAGATGTATATAAATAAAGTAATAGTATATCTTTAAGTGGTTCATTTTTATCCAAAAATACTAGCGTAACGCCGATTCTTGTTACGTCTTTTATATTTGAGCGAGACAACATTATTCTACAACCTCAGTTAGTGAGAAGGTATAGGATAGCTGACTGCCAAACATGTTAAAACTAAGATGCAGATCAAGATTTTTTGTGAAATATTCTCCCTGGAAATAACTGCACTGTTGCTTGATTCTGATACTTGTATAGTAATGGTTTTGTTCTTGATAGCATTGTCAAAACATTTTTCTAGAGCAGTATTGAATACTTGACCTGAAAAAAAGAAAATAATTCAATCAAAGTGACAACTTAAGCGGCTTCAAAATTAATTGTTATCATTGTCCAAATGAAGAAGCTTGTACATGAATTGAACAACATATGTGCTGATTTTATTTTGTGTTTATTATACTTCAGTGTGTTTTTTCTATATAAAAAGTAATGAAATAGTTGTGCTATTTCATTCCACAGAACCATTTGCCAGTCAATAGTTTCAAAGACTATTACACCGGTTAATAGTTTCATAATCATCTTTCCCGTACTTTTCATGCTTATTTTTCATTGGACGATAATGATGTCATTGACTACTCTGCTTGGTTACGTATGCTTTGCAACGTCAAACTCCCGCTAATATTGTAAACGGTGGAATCTGTTTGTGTTGATTGTAATTTCACTTATAAGAAGCAATTATAAAAAAGAAAAAATATCTTCACTGGGAATTTTTTAAAGATCTAAAATATAGTACCTTATTCTTAATATGGGTTCGCTCTCCGTATATAAAAAGTGAATTTGCGTTTGGTGTATTTTAGCTAGAATTGTTTTTAAGCACAGAAAGTTTAACATAAGTATTTCTTGTCTTGATTGAAATTAATGAAATATTTATTAATACAAAACGAATTATAAAAAAAAGTAGAGTTCATCATGTGCATATAAAGTTATGTGACATTTTTGTTTTCTTTCAGATGATATATATATATACACTTTTAGAAAATTATTTATTTGGTATATATATAAAATACTTAATGGCTGTGTTGTTCAGTATAATAAAACACCTAATGACGGGGTGTGCGGGTAATAGCAAGTTTGTTGTCCCTTCGCATACCAACTATTGCTCTCGGCTTTGCCTCGAGCAATAGTTGGTACCTCAGGGACAACAAACTTGCTATTACCCTCACACCCAGTCAATAGGTGTATATTATTATACTTCAAGAGTTTTTTTCCTATATAAAATAAATGAAATAGTTGTGCTATTTCATTCTAAAGACAATTTGCCAGTTAATAGTTTCAAAGACTATTGCCCCGGTTAATAGTTTCATAATCATCTTTCCCGTACTTTTCCATGCTTATTTTTCATTGGACGATAATGATGTCATTGACTACTCTGCTTGGTTACGTATGCTTTGCAACGTCAAACTCACTCTTATATTGTAAACGGTGGAATCTGTTTGTTTTGATTGTAATTTCACTTACAAGAAGCAATTATAAAAGAGAAAGAAAATCTTCATGGAAATTTTTTAAAAGATCTAAAATATAGTACCTTATTCATAATATGGGTTCGCTCTCCGTATATTAAAAGTGAACTTGCGTTTGGTGTACTTTAACTAGGATTTATAATAAGCACGGAAAGTTTAACACAAGTATTTGTAGTCTTGAAATTAATGAAATATTTATAAATACAAAACGAATTATAAAAAAGTAAAGTTCATCATGTGCATGTAAAGTTATGTCACATTTTTTCTTTCTTTCAGATAAGGTATATACACTTTTAGAAAATTAGTTATTTGGTATATAAAAACACTTAATGGCTGTGTTGTTCAGTATAATAAAACACCTAATGACTGGTTGTGCGGGTAATAGCAAGTTTGTTGTCCCTTCGCATACCAACTATTGCTCTCGGCTTTGCCTCGAGCAATAGTTGGTACCTCAGGGACAACAAACTTGCTATTACCCTCACACCCAGTCAATAGGTGTATATTGTTACATGAACAATTGAATATTAAATAAATCTACTCAAATATTGCATCGAAATACAAAGTGTTGTTCATTCGCTTCATGTTAATTGTAATTAACACTAATTTTAACACATAGTAAAGGCTTGAATAACCAATAATGGTTATGTCGTATTATGATAAGTATTTCCTGAGATAAACAAGATGGATGGGAGAAATATATTTATTAAAATGAAAGACAATGAAATTGTTGTACAAATTTCTATTCAGCAATCAATTTGCTTATTATTATTAATGGGTATGAGAACAAAGTCATATACTGATCTCAGAGAAAAAATCAAAACCGAAAGTTATAATCATATGGCAAAATCAAAAGCTCAAATTAACACATCAAATGAATGGATAATAACCGTTATATATCTGACACAGTATCGGCATTTTCTTACGTAGAACTGGTAGACTAAACCTTGATTTATAACTAGCTAAACCTCTTACTTTTGTGACAGACACATCTTGTATTGAACAAAACAAAGAGACAGACAGACTAAATAGGTGAAATTTCAAAAATGGGGGTCAACATTATATTATAAATTTAATCACTATAAAAACCATACAAATAGATATGCAAAGAAAAAAGGAATAAAAAATACAACGCACATAAACAAAAACAAAAGACAACAAAACAAACATAACCCATATCACAATAATAAGATGATGGGATGCAACGTACCGAGTCACATTTCAAGGTGATATTACCACAAATAGACTAAACAGAATAAGTAATAATTTACAAGGACATGAGGGCGACTATTTGATTCAATGAATTCGGCACATCACCAAACTTGATTCTTAATTCGTCACTTCAAATAGCGTTACTTTGAATTTTCAGTAACCGTGAATAGATATTCTTAAATATGTTAGTCGTCATTTTTTTCTACATTTCTGATATATTTTGTGTAGTTATATACTATATTGTCTTGGGTAAAGAGAGTATTAGCACTCACCAGCATAAACAACCGCTCCGTGTTATTTAAGTGATTGTCCGTAGCCAAAAGCCCACATCAGTGTGTTCTTGATTGATGTTCCAGAAAAGCGCTTCGGATACATGAAATTTATTATGTGTTGTTTTCATATTTGTTTTTCTCATTAAGAGTCTTCTGTAGCTTTCTAAATGGTATGGGTTTTGCTTATTGAGGAAAGATGTACGATGACGTATACTAGTAGTTGCCCCATCCTCCACCTTATAGTTATAGTGTTGCAGTTATACTTGTGATAGTCGCATTGACAGTTATAGCAATATATTTACTTTAATAAAACTACATGTATAAGGTATAAGTAAAGTTTCTACATAATGTCTCACCATTGCAACATTGATATTGTATGGCATCATGATGCTTGTTGTATACGATATCCCCACAGCATCCCTGGAATGGTATCTTGTAAATGTTGATGTTATGGCAGCAGCCTTGATGTGATATATTATACAACTCGTTATTACAGCAACCGCTTACAGATCTGTTGTATACGTTACCTTGACAACATCCTTGTGTGATCCTGTCATAACTTTTCATCAAACATCGCATTTTAGTTGCTCCTAGAATTATAAAAAAAAAGCACAAACATAAGCATCATTCTATACATTGTTGAATGGGGTTTTGTCTCATTGGCACTCATACCACGTCCAGTTATGCTTCCGTATGGCACATGCTTCGTTGAATTAAAAAAGTACTAACTAAAAAGACAATACGAAAATGTGATGTGTTGCAAAGGATTATGTATTCAAAGAGCATCCAAGAATATGCAAACTATAGAAAAGTCGTTGTCATACAAAGGATTATTTGTTCATTGCAAAGACCTTCAAGATTTACCTTAACAAAAGAAGAAAAAGGTCTCATACAAGGGATTATTTGTTCCATATGCATTCAACAACCTTTTATTTATTTTTTACCTGAATTATAAAAATGGTACAATTATTGTTATATACTTTTATAACGACATTAATTAGCAATACTTGTATTATGTAAAAATACCACTTTCGAGTGATGCCCTTCAGAACTATTCGCGCTTTTTGACGTCATTTAACAGTGAAATTTTAGTGTCTAAATCCCTGCAATATAAAAATTTATCAATCATCTTCGAGGGCGTCAAGATGCAGCATAAACTAGAGAGCAATGTTTTCTCCCAACATGTAGGTACTTAATAACAATTCCCTATCCAAAAGCAGTGCCGATTCATAATAATAAAAATTTAGTTTGCCGAATGATTCGTTCAATATAACATTATATAAATAACACGTAGCTGAGAGGGTGATAGAGCAGATTGGTAACCCGAGAAGACATAGTTAACAAGGTGGACAATGCGTATTCGAGGGGTACCAATCTGCTCTATCACCCTCTCAGCTATGTGTTATTTAATTTATTATATCTAATGTCCTTTCATTATTGTATTTTACAAATGAATGTTATTCTAAAAGTATTGTCTATGATGTCACGTACATAACAACGTTACGAGTATAAGAAAAATCAACAGAAGTAAAGCAAGATGGGTTTTTTTTTTGGGGGGGGGGGGGGGGGGGGTTTACAGTCAAATAATAGAATCCGAGCCAAAACGTAGAGCTTTGAAAGCATTGTCTTTAATAACTTGGTGTTAATTCAATTCATTGTCCTTTAAATTATCATTTTTTGATTGGTCTTGACGAGAGGGTGACATCTAAAAAATAAATTGTCACCCGCTCAGCCATGTGATAGAGTAAATTAACACCATCGTATTAGCCAATCAAAATATGGCATTTTAACGTGAAGTATAATAACGTTAATTATCAACCGTTCCAACAGCATGTGAAGGAATGCCCCTGATCGCAAAAATGATGTTCGCTTAACCCCAAGTTTTTTAATGGAAATGAAACGAAATATAAAGGCTTAATATATGAGTTGATTATTAATGGTATACCAGCATATGGATTTTAATTATATATACATGTATGTTCAACGGAACGTTATATGCCAAACGGTGTCATTTTCTATAAAATCTCATTTTCATTTCCAAGTTACAATCATTACTTTGCCATAATGTGACCGTTTTGTTTAAGCCAGTTATTTATTATACCTGACCCCACATCTATGTTATCATGAATAATTTTATTCATCAAGAAATTGTTAAACATCTTTACATTTTTTCACTGCCAATCAATATAAAAATAAACTGTGAAAACAGTATACAGTATATCTTACCTATAACATTGAATAAAAAACAAATCATCATGGTTGAATAATAGTCATTCATTATCATTATAATAAACTTAAAATTGCATATATTGTATTCTTATATTGGGTTTAAACTTTCCAAATATTATATTTATAAATGGGAATATACATTATGTATGATATGTATTTATATAATAAAAATTCCAAAGACGAGGAAACAGAATGGTCATAATATGATTTTTCTATGAGTGTTCAATATCAAGCGATTTCCTGTACTTCCTATTTATGATGAGAATGTTAACATGACTGTTCTACGGAGCACTGTTCATATCATATAGATATAAAGACTTGTATATAGATTAACCTGTTGGTTTTCCCATTTGAATGTTTTTTACATGTCATTGTTGGGGCCCTTTATCGCTTGCTGTACAGTGTGAGCCAAGGCTCCGTGTTGAAGACTGTACTTTGACCTATAATGTTTTACTTATATAAATTGTGACTTGGATGAGAGAGTTGTCTCATTGGCACTAGTACCACATCTTTTTATATCTTTTGTGTTTTAAAAATCACATTGGATTTCCAAATCCAAAACCGCAAAAAAATCTAAATATCAAGGAGGAATTAATAAAAAGATTGAAATCAGTGGACAAGTAAAATCAGGATCTGATTCTAACGGAGGTTTTTTTCTCTGTGCGTGAGAATCGGTTCCATATTTGAACCCCCCCCCCCCCCCCCAGCGATTGAGATTTAAATCCACCGCTCTAATCTCAAGTACAGTGTTGTAGATCTAACGAACAGAACCGTGTTATGTTCAGCGCTGTAGATGTTTAGTCCAGTGTTGAAGATTTTACGTCAATCGATGATGGTGTAAAGTACAGCACTGTATATCAATCGTCCAGCGATGGTGAGGTAAATTCAAGTGTTGTAGATTAGAGTTACGAACTGTAAATTTTAAATCCAGCGCTGTTGATTTGAGTTAAGTGCTAAAAGATCTTAAATCCAGTGCTTAGATCATAAATCCAGCGCTGTATATATATAAAACAGATCGCCTAGACGTACTGTATGGACAACTGTAAATTGTTGAAGCTTTTATATGATGCTCTCTAGTTGTCTTTTGTTTATTTTTATCGCTGGGCTACTGTCGTGTAGCCTTATATTCCGCATGGTTTTTTTATACTTATTAATAGAAGCAATGAAGAGAAAGTTACTATATAAGTCGTTTTTCAAACATAGCGTATAAACTCTGTCTATAAGGAAACTAATTCACGTCATTAAGGAAAAACCTTATACAAATGTTAGATTTAAAGAGGGTCTGTACGGGGTTGAAGAATAGACAATCTTACAGAAAAATGAACAAAAAAAGAATAGAGTAGACTTGGATGCTTAAGTATAAAGGCGGATAATTTTAGGATGCTTATATATTAAGAAGGGAGAATGTTTGGATGCATAAATATAGAGGAGTGGTAATTTGTGGATGCTTTAATATATAGGAAGGAGACAAATAAGCCACACTTGTAATAATAAATATTAAAAAGAATACATAATTTAAGTACTCTTGATCGAGACTTACGTGTGATGACATACAATATTATTTTTTCAAATCAAATTAAAGATTAAAATTACTTAATTCCTTTAGTTTGTGTCAAACCAATAATAGAAGATCCTGCAATATGTCGTAAGAGTACATTGGTTGATTTTAATGTTTACTCGTAAAATAAGATATCGTGGGCTGTCCGTTTCAGGTAAGTTGGTGAGTTATGATGCAGCTGACAAAAGAATCTATTGCAAAAAGAGACGCATAAAGGAGGGGAAACTTTCAAAATAGCAAAGTCTTCTAAAATAATGGGTCAGTGACCAGATATAAATCTTATTTCAAATCGGTTATAACATGATACTGCTTACGGTGACATTGTTAATATATCTCATAAATTGATACAATCCAGGTAAAGGGAGATAATAAGCAAGCAAAATCTACAAGTCCAATAAAAACAGACAAGATCATGCTAGTAAAGAAACATCGCTATAGATACACACAGCCAAACCTTCACAAACCACGCCACAAACAATTTTAACACTTACTTGTAACAGAAAAGATTTCAGACCCATGAAATTAATAACGTGCTGTTTGCATATTTGTGTTTACAACACGAACCCTAAAACGGACCGAAAGTAGTCATGTTTACCGGAAGGATAAATAGTTCCTGCTCTGGACATATTTCAAATTTACGATGAGGGAAACAAGGAACTAGGTTTATAATCGAGTCGACAAGTGCTCTCACTTAAAAACTATTCACTGTACAAACCTACAAACGGATGAACAAGGTGGTTGCAATAACAATCCTGCTCTTAAAGTTTGGTTGTCTTATATCTTTTAATCAATTCAGCATTGGTAGCTTCTCATTGTAAATCATTTTATATGTCAGGAGTATAATGTAGTTCGAGTACAAACCTTATAAATATTTTATCAGCCAAAAGTTTTAGGACTTGACTTTGATTTTTTATTAAATTATTGATATATGCTTAAAGATCAGTTACAAAACTATCTACTGTGGATTAATTTATTTTCGTGGATATTAATGTTCCTGGATTGAATAAAACTTGCACTTTCGTAGATATTTGATTTGGTGGTTTTGTCAATGTCTTCGTACAAGCTAATAGAACATTTGTAATACGTTGAACATTTATATTCGTTGTTCGCCTGTTCCTCCAAAAAACATGATAATTGGTATCCAACGAATAATAAACCACATTATTACGGATAATGTAATTTTGATTGAACTTGCTTTGAACGCCTTTCAGACATTTCAGAATCATTTACTTCCTAGTATTTGTGATCTGTATTACTGTAAAGAGTTTCTTTTTCAACTTATGACATACTGTTCTAGTTTAGACTGTGTGTATATGTGATGGCAGCGATGATGACAGCAAATTGAATATTTGTGTTTTATTCATAATAAAATATGCTTTCGGTGCTGTAGTTGCGACCTGATAACGAAAAAAAGGTGTGAAGTTTTTTCTTTATAAATTATATTTGTTCGTTCAAAGTGTTGAAGAAGAACATACATGTATGTTCAAATATTGTCTTAGCGTAAATACCACGATTTAATTAGTTATCAAAGATACCAGGCTTATAATTCAATACGCAAGACGCGCGTTTCGTCTGCATACGACTCATCAGTGACGTTCAGATCAAAATAGTTAGAAAGCATATCAACAATAAAGTTAAAGCTCATTAAAGACCCAAAATTCCAAAAGATTATGCCAAATACCATTCAGGGGCATTACTTAAACAAGTAACAATTAAAATGACATATACAAGTAATGTTGAAAACGAGGCTATTTTAGATATTACTTAATATATAAGTAATTTTTCTAAAAATTATTTTTATTGGTGTCCAACTATATAGATTTTACTAGCTTTAACAAATTTTCACGGTCATCTGGTTATTCATCCCATGAAATATAAAATTTAATCTTTCTGAAACACTAAATGCCTTTCTGACGCACTTATCTTTCATATCGACGCTTTTAGGTCAAAGATTGGTCTCTTGGGCCTATTAAAATATCATTTTCCTCAATATTCTTGAAGGTAGACAGATATAAATAGATAGAAACTTGTGAATTAATTAAGACTTGAAGTTATTTATCATTTGTAACCCAAAACAATTACATATGTCCCTTAAATAAGTGTTATTACTAATTCTTTCAAAGATGATTCTACTCCGCTACCAAACAGACAAAAAGATCAAAAGTGTGCATTATGTAGTTAAATAAGTATAATCAACTGACAGGAAAAAACTTCTTCCTCTTGACTATTCTAAGTGAATATGTTAAAGTAGAAAAATCCGATGCAACATTTGTACATTATATAGGCGTTTTAGAATTTTCTTCCTACATTCAATTTCTATATTTTGATTTGCGTCGACCACAGAAAAAACCGATGACACGAGGGCAAACGATACGTGACTCTTCTTATAAAATTAGAAAGGAAGCAAATCAATTGTTTGTAAATGTCATAAGCCCAATACTAAATTAAAGGTTATTCCAAAACCAAAACCATACATTTTAAAGAATTTATCAGTCAAAATATGTCTTTTGTAATATTCATGCAGATAAATGATAGTCTCATTTCATTATTCATTGAAATAAATGTTTAAGAAACTTTTTACATAGAAATTTCTAAATGTGAGTCTTTAGATTGCTACATACAGCTTAACAAAAATAGAAAATTCATAATACATTTATTGCTTTAACCTGTCACCTATTTCTATGTTTATCCTAAGATTGCTGTTCTATGTAACCTTATTGATCTCAAACATATAAGATGCAGGGGTTTATTAAGTCAAGCGATGTACATTAAAAAAACAAGCACTGAAGATCCAAGTCCAGCGCTGGAGATTTGAATCCAGGGCATTAGTTATAAAGTCAAGCGCTGAATATCCTAATTCTAGCGCTGTAGATCCTAATTCTAGCGCTGTAGATCCTAAGTTTAGCGCTGAAGATGTAAAGTGCATTGTAGATATAAAGCTCAGCACTGAAGATGTAAACTCCAGTGGTGCAAATGTAAGTTTCAGTGTTGTAGATATGAAGATTAGCGCTGTAGATGTAAAGTCAAGCGCTGAAGATTTAAAGTAAAAGTACATGTAAGATTTTAAGTCAATTCGCCAACAAATCTTTTTCTGTAAATAAATATCTGACTTCCCATTAAATTATGTTAATGTTTAAATTACTGCTCTAAGGAGCCTTGTTGATGTCAAACTAATAAAGATTTTTATTGTATAGAATCCAACGCTGAAGATATTAATTCTAGCGCTGCAGAACTCAAGTCGAGTTGTAAAGATGTAAAGGTTTAAACTCTAGCGCTGCTTATGTAAAGTCTCGGGCTGTAGATATACAGTTAATCGCAGTAGATCTAAAGTTTAGCGCTGTAGATTTTAAATCAATCGCTTCAGATGTAAATTCCAGCGCTGTAGATCACACATTCAGCGCTGTAGATCACACGTTTAGCGCTGTAGATGTTATTCAGCGCTTGAAATTTAAAGTCATGCGCTGGAGATGTAAAATATAATGCTGTAGATCAAACGTCTAGTGCTGGTGATGTACATTCCAGTCCTGAAGATTTAAAGTCCAGCGCTGTAGATCAAACGTCTGTAGATTTATTAAAATTCTAGTGCGGTTGATGTGAAGTCCAGCGCAGTCGATATAATGTACATATATTGTAGAAAAATTGTATATTATTTAAGCCTAATGATGCCCTGTAGCTTTCTTTTTCTTATTTGTATCGGGGGTTTATGTATCGTTGACTTAAAGTCCACGTATATTTTTATTCATATTGATAGGAGCAATGAAAAGGAACGACCTCGTATGTAATTTTTAAAACACAACGTAAATAATGTATTAAAGGAAGTTAATCAACAATGTCAATAAGGAAATGATTCAGAGAATTGTTAGATGTGTGAGTGTCTGGATGGGGTTTACAGAGAATAATTGACAAATATACTACAGACAAAAGGGCCTAAAAAAACAAAGACCGAGACGAATGAGATATTTCATTATAAAAAATGGGGAATAAAAGGCAAAATTTATAAAGAATAGAGAAAAATTGAAACAAACCGCATTAGGACCATTGTGTTATGGTGTAGTCATCACAATATTGTTTATTTTGATATGATTGAAAAATGTACTTTACCTAGTTTGTGACAATATAATCGAAGCCGATAGTTTGTTGAAATACACGTCCTCCAAACGTAACGAATATGTTGTCAATCAATAAATCAGGCATCTTAATAATTTCAAATATTTGTTGGTTTGAATCAGAGTGATTTTTCACAAAGTATGATTATGCCAGCCTAAGACAAGACACTTGTATCTATGTTATACTGAAAAATTTACATAGAAGACCAAATTTCGTCAATTATATCACTTTTTGATATTAAAAAACAATCATATTATAAAGTGTGTTATCAATTAAATGTACTAATTATAGGTGTAGTCTATCCTTGTTCATGTCATCCTTGATTTTTTTAAATTTCGCCAACAATTTATTATACATGCATAACTTTGTACTTCCTTTCAGAACGAGATTTGAACGAGAATAAAACGTCCGAAGAATACATCCTAAAATTGTATATACAGAATGTACACAGCCATGTATCACAATCATTGCTGGTGATCCGATGGATAATTATGTTGTAGAGCTGTCACTGGTTCAGACGTACATTCCGTATATACAACTTGTCTAAACATCAGCACAACAATGTTAGATCTTTAAAATTGCTTTCACAATTGTTTTGTTCTTCCCTCGCCGGGATTCGAACTCATGCTACTGAGATACAGTGACACCAAATCACCTGCACTGTATCCAACGCGTTAGACCATTCGACCACATTGGCTTCACAAAAATAAAGCTTTCGGTGGCCGGGTGTTACTTTTCAAATCAAGTTTAAATCTAGCGTCGTAATACAATACATGATATATAAGGCATGAAGATGGAATTGTTACAGATCAGCTGAAATATCTATTGTATAATATTCAACAAATTAATACCAGATACAGTCACAGAAATGATTAAATTTATAAGTACGTCTAAACCAGTGACTATATATCTATAACATCAGCCCAACAATGTTAGATCCGTAAAATTTCTTTGCATTTTTTTTGTTCTTCCCTCAACGGGATTCGAATTCATGCTACTGAGATATCATAACACCAAATCACCTGCACTGTATCTGACATATATATATATATATTGTAAAAAAAAACTAATTATTGATTTTTAATGCAGATTAGTTTGTTATTGATCAGTAAATATATGCAGGATAGTAAATATCAGTATTTTACAAATTTCAAAATGTCTTTTTCATATTTTAATTTTTTTATTATTAGTGATCATTTCTCATGTGCTAAATTTTTATTACGGGTTTTCATATTCTGTTGCAAATATTATTAAAAAAAAACAACACCAAAAACACCAAAACAGATTATATTGTAACAATGCTTTTTGTATTCCTCTTTTACTATATTTGTATTAAAAGTAATACCTAGTAGGACTCCTGATAATGCATCAATCAGCCGCGTTTCAAAATGTGTCAAAATTTCAAATAAACATGAACGGAACTAGATTTAATTTTTATCTTTTAAAACTCTATTGTTTCAGGGTTAAGAAAGTAAAGAAAATTGATACAACACTTATAGTGAATGCAATATGGATACAACAGAACTAGTGGACACTTCAAAACAAGTTGACACAACACTTTTAATATGCACAGGGAATGTTGATAAGAAGTGAGTTTGATGACAAATACTTAATGGGTCATGTATTTTTCTTAAAAAAACCATTATGCATTAGATATAGGTTTGCAGTATACGTTTTTCAGTATCGATTAAAGGAGGTCGAATGGACTAGCATGACTGATATCAAGTTAATGATTTTTAATTCAGAACATGAAACATTTCGTTTTGTTGATTTCCATGTATATATATTTGAATGGTTGAGATATACTAACCCTTTAAAAGAACCATTGAAATGTTTAATATCTCAAAATTTAGATATGTTTCTATTCAGATGTAATATGGAAGCAGCATGCATAGGAAAGTATAATTGGTTTTCATTATCAGAAAAGCAATTGATGACAATCGGGACTGAAGATAGAGCAAACGTTACAATGATCCTAAACAAAGATAGAGTAAATTTTGTGTTTCATTCAAGTTATCCTTGTACAGTTGTTGCTCTTATACATTTGAGTTCGAATCGTTCACTTCTATGCTCATCCCATTTGTATTCTAAAAACGTGAAAATGGGTACATATGTGAAAACTACCAAAGTAAGGTGGTATAGACAATCTGATATAAAATTTCCTGATATACCATGCAAATCTTATGACAGAAATAACAATAACAAACTAATTGCAAGTCGTAGTAAAGATGTACAAGCATATTGCTTCATTACAGGAGATACAGACACGAATGATATTGTGCATATAATAATATGTTCTTTTAAGGACACGTCTCCATTACTCAAGGACGGAAAACGTTTAAGTCGAAGCGTAGAAACTATAGTGCCTATTTTCTCTCGGGGCGATTCAGAATTACAAATCTGGAGACTACTATCATGAGGACTTGCTCTCCATGTAGTATAGTAGACTTGCCCTTACCAACGTCATTACAAGAATACTTACAATTTAGATAATTGTTGATAATTATTTGTTTCAAGAATATCTTACTCTTGCATTGCTTTTTAATGGGTTTTTTAAAAGAACACTTTTGTTTAAATAAATGACTGGTTGTTAGTGTTGTGTCGTTGTTTTCCTCTTATATTTGATGTGTTTCCCTCAGTTTTAGTATTTTTTAACCCTCAAAAGATTTATGAACTCGAACAGCGGTATACTAAATATATACTTTATACTTTATATACAAAACATAATATATTAAGATGTAAACTCAATGCATTTAATCTGTTTATAGTTACAATGGTACAAATAAAAACTCCGTTTAGCTTTGAATTAAACCTCTGATTCAGGGATTAAATATTCACACAGTCACATTCCCGCAGTTTCAGTACTTTTTCAACATAGATATCATTGACATGACTAGTAAAGCATATACCGACTGTATAACCGTCAAAGCCATGTTTGCAAGCCGTTTTGAAAACCTGGTATTTAAGATGAGTCAAGTTCAAACCTTTGTCCAAGCTAAAATTCTTATAAAACAGAAAACATTTCTCAAAACATTGCGCTGAAGCTTTTTACATTGAAATTTCTGAACGGTGATTCTTAAATTGATACATACCGATAAAAAAAACAATGGAAAATTCAGGATATATTTAAAGCTTATTCAAGTCACCCATTTTCGTGTTCTATATATTCCTTAAAATGTAATAATTTCCAACAAATACCTATTAACTATAACTAATTGATCGAGCTTTCTGATCAATCACAAGAGTTCAAATATATGTTTTTGAAAGGTTATTCGAGAACTCGTCAATTTGTTAACTGAAAACACGTCTGCAAAAATATAAGGGTGTCTTTATGTTAAATGTAATTGGATAGACAGTTAATTTTCATGAAGAGCCTTCATATTTCAAATCGAGTGAAAGAAATATTCTGTTATATTATTTCTTCTGGGACAAATATTCAAGTGACGGAAACTATACTTTGACAAATTATAACCTGATAATTTGGAATAAAATTTTGGAGCTAAGTTAAAGTATAGTAGTCTAGAATTCAGGATTCGGCTTTTCGACAGTACATAATCATTTACCACCTAGTATTTGTGATTTGTATTACTGTAAATATTTTCTTTTTCAACTAATAACATACTTTTCTAGTGTAGATTGTGTGTATATGTGATGGCAGCGATCGATGCCAGCAAATTGAACATTTGTGTTTTATTTATAAGAAAATATGGTTTCGATGTTGTTGTTGCGACCTGATAACGAAAAACCGGTGTAAAGTTTTTTTTGTAAATTATATTTGTTCGTTTATAGTGTTGAATAAGAACATATGTTCAAATATTGTCTTAGCGTGAATATCACGAGTGAATTAGTTATCAAAGATACCAGGCTTATTATTCGATACACCAGACGCGCGTTTCGTCTGCATACGACTCATCAATGACGCTCAGATCAAAATAGTTAGAAAGTAAATCAACTATAAAGTTGAAGCTTATTGAGGACCAAAACTCTAACTGATTATGTCAAATACAGTAAAAGATATATAAAGATAAAAAAAAAACAGAACTGACACGAAGAGAGCACGAAATCGTGAAAGACGAATATAGTGAGGTCAAAAAGTATGATTTCCAATATATTGTGAATAAATAAGATTTTCAAAAACCCACAGACAAATGTTTAAAATCTGGGCTGTTTTAAAAGTTTTAAGAAATATTTTGCATTATTAAATCTTAAATAATGTCCCTTTATTGTAGCGCTAAATTTACAGAGCTTTACATTATTTGTTTCAAAAGTTAAAATGTGCATCAACGACGATTGTTTGGTATTTCAGCCCAATAAACGGGGAAAAATTGTTTCTGTCCTTAACCTACGAAATATGGAAAATTAAAAGTCAGCCAACCCCGCTCCTCCCCTTCAAAAAAAATTGACAACGACAAACGATAGCTATCACACAAATTAAATGTTTAAGAAAATTCAAGTTTACATTCTTATCAGGAAAATAATGACCTTACACAAGTTATTTGATGCCTTGAAGAAAATTTCAGTGAACCTTGGTATCGTCCCGGTTGATTCTTCAACACAATGAACTATCGTTCCGAAAGGAAATAACTCCTTGAAGGCATATAAAGAATGTTATTAGTTCATACTTAAATGTACTTGTACAAACATGAAAAATATTGTACTCAGGGTACGCATTTGTCATCAAAGTAGAAACCAAATTTTCTACATTTTCATTTTAAAATTCAAGACTAAAAACTACATACAATTGCAAAGGACTTGTTTGGAACTTAATATATATGACAATTATATTCCGCCGTCTTTATCTGATTATAGGTACTGATTTGCAAACAAATCGCTTTGATAGGTTACAGTTATGGTCATCTAACCCGAACCCTGTTTCAAGCTTCCAAATCTGAACACATTGCATTTTTTCATCCGGTCTGGGCTCTCCCTTGGCCCAAAGTGCTGAATATGGACTAATTTGCTTTTGATAGTTGTATTGTTGACACTCCCATTGATACACGTTACCATTTTTATTGCCACCGACCCATGTGTCGTCATTTGTGAGACTTCCTATCCAGTTTATATCTTCATGAGACAAAATGTTAGTAAGACAAGAAGACATGCTTCTGCAGAATTTGTTTGCGTCGGTCCATGCCAATTTTATATTACTTATATAATAACATCCAAAAGACTTATCTTTAAAAACCCAGCCTTCATGACACGGTTTAAATCCAGGTCTGTACCAGGAATATTTCGATAAAGCTTCTGAATTGGTAGAATTCTCCCTCAGTGTACAATTGTCGTAAGGAAACCCCTTCTTATTACAATTTGTCAGAAAGTATCCAAAATACAGATATAGAGTCCATACAAATAGTGTTAATGACAGTAATAAGAGGGAGGCTGACAACACTTTCAATCTGACCAGTCTTCGATCCTTTGTGTTCTTATCTAACCTTTGTAAGGCGTCATAGTTCATCTCTCCTCTGTTTTTCTCTAGGCCTTGGTAGTGTCCATCATATCTGTCCTCACTGATATTTGCTTTTTCCTCTTTCTTCCAATTAGCATCAGACCCATCTGGAAATATGACGTCATAATCATCGTTTTCTCTATCGGATTGGACGTTTCGATTTAGTAGAGTAATTCTTTTACACTTAGCTGAGTGACTAGCAGAACTCATATCTGTTGACTCCGCTACTAAACAGACAAAAAGATATAAAGTGTGCTTTATGTTACTAGATAAGTGAAATCAACTGACAGGAAGAAACCACTTCCTCCGGACTATTGTAAGTGAATATTTTAAAGTAGAAAAATCCGATGCAACATGTGTACATTATATAGGCGTTTTAGAATTTTTCCTACATTCAATTTCTATATTTCGATTTGCGAAAAAAACGATGACACGAGAGCAAATGATACGTGACTCTTCTTATAAAAAATAGAAAGGTAACAAATCAATTGTTTGTAAATGTCATCAGCCCAATTCTTTATTACAGGTTATTCCAAAACCAAAACCATACATTTTAAAGATATTATCTGTCAGAATACGTCTTTTGAAATATTCATGCAGGTAAATGATAGTCTCATTTCATTATTCATTCAAATAAATGTTTAAGAAGCTTGTTACATAGAAATTTCTAAATTTGAGTCTTAAGATTGCTACATACAGCTAAACAAAAATAGAAAATTCATAATACATTTATAGCTTCAACCAGTCACCTATTTCCATGTTTATCCTAAGATTGATGTTCTATGTAGCCCTATTGATCTCAAACATATAAGGTGTTGGGGTTTTTAAAGTCAAGCGATGATGTAGATTAAAAAAAACAAGCACTGAAGATCCAGGTCCAGCGCTGGAGATTTAAATCCAGGTTATTAGTTATAAAGTCAAGCGCTGAAGATCCTAATTCAAGCGCTGTATATCCCAAGTTGAGCGCTGAAGATTTAAAGTCCATTGTAGATCTAGAGTCCAGCGCTGAAGATGTAAACTCCAGTGCTGCAAATGTAAGTTTCAGTGTTGTAGATATGGAGATCAGCTCTGTAGATGTAAAGTCAAGCGCTGAAGATTTAAAGTCAAAGTACATGTAAGATTTTAAGTTAATTCGCCAACAGAATGGTCAAAACATTTTTTTCTGCAAATAAATAACTGACTTCCCATTAAATTATGTTTATGTTAAATTTCTGTTTTACGGAGCCTTTTTGATGTCAAACTAATAAAGAATTTTGTTTTATAGAATCCAACGCTGAAGATCTTAATTCTAGTGTTGCAGATCTCAAGTCGAGTGATTAAGATGTAAAGGTTTAAACTCTAGCGCTGCTAATGAAAAGTCTCAGGCTGCAGATATACAGTTAATCGCAGTAGGTCTAAAGTTTAGCGCTGTAGATTTTAGGGGCATCGCTTTAAATGTAAATTCCAGCGCTGTAGATCACAAGTTCAGCTATTCAGTTTTGGAGTTCAGCGCAGTAGATGTTACTCAGCGCTGGAAATTTTAAGTCATACGCTGGAGTTGTAAATTATAGTGCTGTAGATCAAACGTCTAGTGCTGGTAGATTCCAGTCCTGGAGATTTAAAATCCAGCGCTGAAGAGTTTAAGTCAATCGCTGAAGATTTATCGTTGACTTACAGCCCACGTATCTTTTTAATTTAAGATTCATGCTTGAATAAATGCCAAAGACATATAAATGAATTATTATTCTAAATGGTAAAATAAACGCCACTACTCACAAATTAATCAAACAATAATTTATCAGAAAATAAAGATGAAATTTAAGCATGATCATGAATCATAAATTACAAATACAAAATTTGTTCATTGTGAAACATTAATTTGTTTCATTTTTCTAGCAGACAATTTATGATTTACGCATGAAAACATGACTTACCTTTATTTTAATGGCTTTAATTTTCATTTAAATGGACAATATTTTAACGGGGACGGAAAGTAAACTGCAAAAGTTTAAATAAACAATGATTTCAATTTATTGGTTAGCTTCAAATAGAAACAGGATAAATGATACGTATGTGTATACTTTACGTTTTGTATCTGTATAGTAAGATGGTCGACTGCAGGACAAAAATCCTTCTTCTAGCACCCAAAAAAAAACTCACATTTGCCTCAGCCGGCAAAGCACGGTTATGTTTAAATTAAGTAGGTCATGGACATTTGGTTAAAAGTAGTTAATCAAATATTCTACATTTATCTTTCGGCATGTTCATTTTTTAGTTTGTATAAAAGACTGTCCACGTCATAATCCATAATACGTTATTACGTCTATACTTTCGCGGACAATCGCACTTTAGCGTGTGTATGCATCGCACTTTAGCGTAGACCATCACACTTTAGCGTGACCATCGTACTTTAGCGTCCCCATCGCACTTTAGAGTTTTACATATAAGTCAGATTTTTGCGAATATCATCTGCTAAACATTTCCATGGTAACATATTTCAAATGATGTTTTGTTCTATTTCATGAATGTCTTCAAATCTTCAATGTGAACTATTTTATAATGTTTTTGGTAACCCTGACGTAAAACATTTCGTTTCTAGTTTAACAGTGTAGATAAAAATAAATCAACAAAATAATTACATAACCTTTTATCTTATTAATGACAATAATATCACACTAATTAAAAGTACTTATTGGAAAACAAGACAAAAGAAAAAAAACTTATCACTATATGGAAGTACAATTATTTCAGAACAGTATTCATAGATATAGAATTTTTTAGAAAATACAATTAGTGGTTTGTTCTTGGATGGGTTTTTTCAAATTATATTAACACGTCATCTTCTCGAAATGCACTAATGTCATACATCATGTCCTATTGTGTTTCCTTTTATATATAATGATTACACAGTTAAAGGACAATGTCATGAACGCGTTGAAAATAACTTTTTCTGAAAGTCTACTTTAGAATAAGTGTTTTTGATACGTCATTGAAATTTGTAAATTGCTGCATCAGTATCTATGTATCTCATTTTTGTTTTGTTACATAAGAGGCACAAAACCCTCTCATGGACCAGTGACAACACAACTTACTCGTTAAGGTTTGTAATAAATTATTAATAAAATGCTATTTATACATAAACAAAAATACAAACATAAGTTATCTCCAATCTTAATAGGAAATTATATTCAACTTAAGGGGACCTAAACTTGGATACATGGTCTACTAATAATCAAATATGGATATATGGTTTACTAATAAGAAAATATGGATATATGGTTTACTGATAAGAAAATATGGATATATGGTTTACTGATAAGAAAATATAGATATATGGTTTACTAATAAGAAAATATGGATATATGGTTTACTGATAAGAAAATATGGATATATGGTTTACTGATAAGAAAATATGGATATATGGTTTACTGATAAGAAAATATGAATATATGGTTAACTAATAAGAAAATGTGGATATATGGTTTACTAATAAGAAAATATGGATATATGGTTTACTAATAAGAAAATATGGATATATGGTTTACTAATAAGAAAAATATGGATATATGGTTTACTAATAAGAAAATATGGATATATGGTTTACTAATAAGAAAATATGGATATATGGTTTACTGATAAGAAAATATGGATATATGGTTTACTGATAAGAAAATATGGATATATGGTTTACTGATAAAAAATATGGATATATGGTTTACTAATAAGAAAATATGGATATATGGTTTACTAATAAGAAAATAGGGATATATAATGGTTTATTAATAAGAAAATATGGATATATGGTTTACTAATAAGAAAATATGGATATATGGTTTACTAATAAGAAAATATGGATATATGGTTTACTAATAAGAAAAAATGGATATATGGTTTACTGATAAGAAAATATGGATATATGGTTTCCTAATAAGAAAATATGGATATATGGTTTACTGATAAGAAAATATGGATATATGGTTTACTTATAAGAAAATATGGATATATGGTTTACTAATAAGAAAATATGGATAATTGAATGATATACATGATATATGGGCGATATAAAAATGTCAAAATTTAAAATAGCAAAATTTGATCAAAGCTGCGTGTTTGAAACACCCTTTATAAGCTCAATACACATAAACAATGCTTATTTTAGAATACAATTCTGTGTAGTCATTATATCTAAACGGAAACAAAATAGGAAATTAAATATATAGTATTAGATGTATTTCTAGACGATGAGCTTGGTTTTAACTCGTCACTGAAACATATACTTTTCCATTGTTTGGCATTGTTTAATATTATTTCAAAACACTGTTTGATCTAGGGTCACGTGTAAAATGCAAAAATGATAAGAATGCATGACAGGATCTATCTACTCAGAATATTTTTGACAACCTGTTTTGGAGGCATTGTCTCTAAACGTTTATTGTATCTGAGTTTGCAGTTGTTTAAAAAAAATTATCAGAAACACACAGTGTAACTATAGTATGTGCATACAAAACATCGCCAGGAAGCGATACAGGCAAATTTGTGCTTGTTTTGCTCAGCTCTAAATAACACAATTTTAAATTGTACATTTTTGACATTAACGAACAGTGTCTTCCGGAAAATAAGTGGCTGCTAGCATCATTGGAATATGAAACGGATTGTCATCTTTTCAAAATCACGAAAAGTCGTGAAAATGTTGAATTCCTCTGTCATAGGATATGATATTATTTATAAACTAAGATTTTGAGATTTTTGTAATGTTTAAGGCCGTGTTCACATTGGCCTAAATTCGGTGTTGTGTTAGTGGAATTTACGCGTAAATTAAACACAATTACGTTCCCATTTATAAAACTCAATATTAACATGTAGGTTTAATCATGTTTTGTCTATATGCGGTCGATAGTCAATGAAGGCCTTGTTTGTGTTAATTGTACACAAAACTAGGTATTTAGAACGTTCATTTTATCATGTATATTTAAAAAAAGAAGCGTCTTTTTTAAATTAAATTGGTATTTATAACAATTATTATTAAAGTTATTTAAAGCCCCAGTCCCAATATACCACGATCGCACCACGCTCACTGCGATCTAAAATAAATTCAGATCGTGGTGAGGTCGCGGTATGAGCGGCATTAAAACTTTGTTTTCTCGATGCTACTACGTCTTCATAACGCTTCTACAACGATCCCGCTTTGATTATACCACGTTTATTCTGCGACCTCACTACGATTATCACGATTTTTCCATGCTCATCAGGTCCTGACTACAACCATACCACGATTTATCCGATTGCCATACGATCTCAACACGCTTCTACTGCGATTATAGCACGCTCTTACCTCGACCGTACTAGGATCATGCCACGTTCATACTGCGATCTGACTACGCTCCCAGGAATATATCGTCAACAACGAGTTCCATATAAATACTGTATCATTCCTTCTATTTCTCATTGATACGTTTAGTTTCTCGGAAAGGACGCAGTGATCCCACCAAAATCTACCCGAGCTCGTTGGCGTAGTGGTAGGGAGAGAGGTAGAGGTAGAGGGAGAGGGAGATCTGATAGTAATAAATCCTGATCCAGTAGATATGTCGAATCAATCAAACCAACATCAATCACAACGTATTGCTGGTCCATCAAGTTCAAATGACGCTGATTTAGTGAACAATACTAGGGATGATACAGATGTTTCAAGCATGGTTGAGCCGTTGGAGAAAAAGGACAAGAGGTTCAAATTACATACAGACAAACAAAACTTAGAGAGCTTTAATATGTTTTTAAATTTTATATGACCATGAGCATGATGATAGTAGTATGAACGTAGTCAAATTGTAAGAACAGCGTGATGAGGACGGCATCGGCGTGCTTAAGTCGTACAATGGTATTGAACAGCGTGGTATAAAAGTGGTATAGTCGTAGTGGATGTGTGGTTTGGTCGCGGTTGGAACGTGATGGTCGTAAGAAGGTCGTAGTAAAGTTGCTGTTTGATCGTAGCGCAGTCTCCCCGACTAGAATCGCGTTTTCGCGACGCTGTCGCTACGATGGTACCGCGACCTTTGCGATCTCACTGCGCTTCTACTACGACCTGATTTCGCCACGACCGCACCACGATTGTTCTGAACATGTTCAAAGCTGGGCACACTCATCGCGATTATGAAGACCTCACCACGATCGTCAAATTTTCATTTTTTTTCACAGATCGTAGTGCGATCATGGCCTAGTGGGACTGCGGTATTACAGAATTATTTGTCTAAACTTGATATATTTAAGGAATGACTGTAATATTTTTTCTGTCTATGAAGAAATAACATAAAAAATTTGGTGCACACTGAATAACGCGCGTAGCGGGTTATTTCACAGTGTGCACCACATTTTTTATGGTATTTCGAATAGACAGAAAAAAAATTACAGTCATTTCTTATAATTTAATTCTAAATTCCATTTTAAACAGTAGAAAACCATGAAAAAACGTTGATGACGTCACGGTCACATGACTAAATTATGTCTATGGGCTCATAACAAAATAACGTCATCCAATCAGAAGACGCGTTACATCCAAAATTAAATTATTGCTTTTTATAAAAAAAAACTTTAGGTAGCTTTATCAACCCCTTTTCAAGACTCAAAGCATCATCATTGCCAAACACACAGTTCATTTGAAAATGTCTTCCCGAATCGACTGGACATACACAGACACATTTGCCCCTGGTCTTTACTCAATCCACGAGTCCCTCATAAATGCATTACTAAAAAGTGTGTGAGGTAAATGGTATTGTTTGGCTAGTTTCTCAAATCCGGTAAAATGCACTTAGAATTACAAACAAAATCAAAAATGGGATGGGGTGTTATGGATATTATTCTGAGTCTGAATTCTTTTTTTCGCGCGGACGTTTTTAATCAGTTTTGTCGACACTGTATCAATCAAATTATTTTCACCATTACTACATGTATTAGGTATGGGGAAAATCTTAATTCAGATTTTGTTTGGTCATCTTCTCGTCACACACACACACACCTTTTGTATGTGAAATGTTCGTTCCCTGCCCGCTAGAAAAGTTATCCAAGAAATTTGAATTCGACTCTTTGTAATGAGCTTTTACATGACTTACAGTTTACAAGTGTGAACAAATATTATGTACAGATAGTTAAACCAGGTGTATAGATTTGAACAAATTTCTGTGAAACCAGAATACATTAAAATAAAGTAATTGTAAACATGTTTACTGTACATGACGTTCGATGTGAACACGGCCTTAGTCTTATACATTTTTTGTTTGTTTTTGACATATCATTAAAATTGGCTGCTTGAAAAAATGCTCGTTATCTTGATGGCATACTAAAAGTGGCTCCCAACTGGACATACATTAATCATCGGGTCCTTTTGAATTATACAGACAGATACTTGATAATTATGTTAATGGTGTTTAAAAGGATACAGGGAGATATAAAACAAACATTGAGAGCGAATGAAAGAACACGCGTAATACAAATGGTCGAATCGACTTTGTGACGTACAGGATTGTGTACATCTATACATATATGACTGTGAATTTAGTTATGTAATATATATGTGAAATAGCTTAATACGGTCCCTTGTTTTATGTTTTTAATTTATTAGCAAAGATTATTAAAGGTTTTCATGGCTAAATATTGGATTCAAGTGTCTCCTACAACTTTAACTACAAAAATAACCAAACTACATAATATTTAACAGTAAATAGGTTTTTGAAATAACTATTCATATTCTATCCTCAGTATATGAAAGCCCCCTAACTTCCTTCACTTAAACTGTGCCAACTTAAACTAAACTTTTTAATAAATACAAAACTACGTAGAAATAATTCAATGGAATCCAAATGGCTAGAAATAATAGACAACTTAAACTTACAACATGCTATCATAATCCATAAAATCTAAAAAGCAGGAAAACTTGGAGTTTTATGGAGTTGATAGTGTGATTTTTTTTCTGATTCTGTTTTGTTGATTTTAGACATTTTTTATAACGAAGCTCGAACTAAAAATAAGACCAGATATGTTTAGTGAAATTGAGATAGCAAAACATTGGCCTCAGTAAAAGGAAATGAACTTAATTCAACTCCGGTGATATAGTTGATGAATTTTTATTTGTGTCACTGTTCTCAATTGAAAAACAAACGGAAATTGTTATATATATATATATATCAATTTGGAATATTTACATAGAAGACCAAGTTTTGTGTCTATTAATATAACTTACAGTTTGATATCACTTTACAAAAATGGGTTTATTCATTAAATGGTTTTAAAATAAAAAGGATAGTCCCTCCTTGTACGTGTATTACCTTGATTTCAATATACTTCGTTTTAGTCCCTCCTTGTACGTGTATTACCTTGATTTCAATATACTTCGTTTAACAGTTTTCATACATGAACTAATAATACTTTGCATTACTATATTTAGTCTGTGTAGTATTTGGAAATAGTAGTTATTATCTAGTAAAATAAATGTTTTTAATATGCCGTGGTTAAAATGTACTAGTCACAACGTTATCAGGGCGAGGTATTAAAAGACATCCATTAGTGTAGTCAGATTTAGGTTACGTTTAATACATATAGAACGATATGATATTCTCCAAAAACTAAGAATAAGTTTACCGAGAAACATGCACTATCAATACAAATACAATAAAATGTTAGGTGAAGTTTTTTTTTTTTAAATGAAGTACAAATAAAACTTAAAAACGTACATTTATATTGTTCCTTATAAACTACAATATTTCTCACAAGTATGTATTTATTTTTAGTTCCACGCATGCAGAAGCAATATCTCCGCCAGTGTAATATTTAACCCTTTTTCACACAAACATGCATTTACTATATATAAGGCCGTGTTTTGACCTAAAATGGTTTACTTTTATACATTGTAACTTGGATGGAGAGTACTCTCATTGGCACTCAAATCACTTTTTCTATCTATATACATTTTCGATAACTTTCATATTTATTAGTATGAGCTTTAGAAACAGGACAGAAAGCAAGGTTGACCAAGCTTTCCACCTATTTTCAGGAGAATTATTCGACAATAGGTGTCTGATTTCAAAATAAATTAAAACAAAATCGTAATAACCATGAAAGTACATTCAAAGGTATGTCAATTGTGTCTACCCTTGACAGGCGGGAAGACGCAATGATAAGAGTAATATGTTGACCATACCTTTTTTTTAATCAGGCGATGACGCAGCATTACATAAACATTTATATATTTTTTTAACGTTCGAAGTACCATAGTATGATATAATGTCTGTCATCTGTGTCAATTCACGTGCATACTACGATTGCAGGTGTAATTGAATTTTCCACCATAGAAACGTTGCAAGTTGTTTGTTTGTGATATGCTACAACGTTAAACTCTACTGCATTGCAGTATCATATGCATATTCAGGACGAAAACATGTTAATGAAATATGAATACGTCATTGTGTTAATGTGCCATGATGAATGTTTGTTCAACTGTTTGCTTGTCAATATAATGGAATTATATGCCACTGTCATTCAAGTCACAGGTTTCGCTAGCTATTGCACCAGGTTTTATCCCCCATTTTCGACTTCCGAAAATGCCTGTAATAAGTCAGGAATATGACAGTTGCTGTCCATTCGTTGGTTTGTTTGAGCATTTGATTTTACCATTTCATTAGGACTTTCGGTTTGAATTTTTCTCGGAGTTCAGAATTTTCTTGCTTTTACTTTTTATCCACAAAAAAACATTTCTGATTTGAGGGTTGTAAATTGTTCGGGTACTTTGTACTTTTGGTTAAACGACTAAAGATAAAAGAATATTATATATGTTCATTTTGATATTTTTATTCCTTTTAATAAAAGTCATTTTAATTCTTTACTGATCATTCCAACCGTTCAAGTTTATGACAAATACTTTGATGTTATCGTTGCATAGAATGAATATTTCGCAACGGTTTAATAAAAAAAATATTGAAATGCATTAAATTATTTCTCAAATTATATTTTTGACTATTACCCTCAACAGCTATAAAAACTTTAAATTCTATTCTTGAAGAGTTATTTTTGCGCTTTACCATCCATTAATCTATATTGATGAAGGTTAGGAACAAAATGTGTCTACTGAAAAAATTGTTAATGTGAACATTATAATATATTGTAAATTATAAAGCATGTCGTTCTGGTTGGACGACAAATATAACATTCACAGGCAAATGTAATTCAATTTTCTCATAAATATCTAAGGACAAATGTTTTAAAAAGTTACAGTAAAAGTAACAGTTTAGAGTCCTAAATGTTCTTCGGAGTCTTTTTTTTTCCTTCTTTTTTTCATTTGAGTGTTCCTGATGCTACGGTGTACTAAATTATAACTTATAAATTTGAGAGTGGAAATAGGTAATATGTCAAAGAGACAACAACCCGACCGAAGAACAGAAAACAACCGATGGCCTCCAATTTGTATTTTCTTTGTTTGTCTTCAAATTAATGATTCTGACGGTTCTGTCACAAATCATTAACTATTTAAAATCTTACAAGATAGCTAATCGAAATTTGCACCACTGATCAACACAGACTCGTTGAAACCTCTATAGTTTAGGTGAGTAACAAAGGCTATTTGAAACCTCTATAATTTAGGTGAGCAACAAATACTCTTTAAAACCTCCATAGTTTAGGTGAGTAACAAATACTCTTTAAAACCTCCATAGTTTAGGTGAGTAACAAAGGCTATTTGAAACCTCTATAGTTTAGGTGAGCGGAAAAGGCTACTTGAAACTACTATAGTTTAGGTGAGCAACAAAGGCTACTAGAAACCTTTATAGTTTTAGTGAGCAACAATGGCTCTTTGAAACCTCTATAGTTTTAGTGAGCAACAATGGCTCTTTGAAACCTCTAAAGTGTAGGTGAGCAAAAAAGGCTTCTTGAAACCTCTATAGTTTAGGTGAGCAACAAAGACTCTTTGAAACCTCCATAGTTTAGCTGAGCAACACAGGCTACTTGAAAACCTCTATAATTTAGGTGAGCAACACATACTCTTTAAAGCCTCAATAGTTTAGGTGAGCAACAAAGGCTATTTGAAACCTCTATAGTTTAGGTAAGCAGAAAAGGCTACTTGAAACATCTATAGTTTAGGTGAGCAACAAAGGCTACTAGAAACCTCTAAAGTTTAGGTGAGCAACAAATACTCTTTAAAACCTCCATAGTTTAGGTGAGTAACAAAGGCTATTTGAAAAAGGCTACTTGAAACATCTATAGTTTGGGTGAGCAACAAAGGTTCTTTGAAACCTCTAAAGTGTAGGTGAGCAACAAATGCTACTTTAAACCTTTATAGTTTAGGTGAGCAAAAAAGGTTTCTTGAAACCTCTAAAGTTTAGGTGAGCAACAACCACTTTTTGAAACCTCCATAGTTTAGCTGAGCAACAAATGCTACCTGAAACCTCTATAATTTAGGTGAGCAACAGAGTCCTTAAAACCTCTGTAGTTTCAGTGAGCAACAAAGACTCCTTGACACCTCTATAGTTTATGTGAGCAACAAAGACTCCTTAAAACCGCTAAAGTTTATGTGAGCAACAAAGACTTCTTAAAACCTCTAACTTTTAGTCACAAAAAGAGCAGGGGAGGATTGATTTTCTGGAGTTGGAAAAATATATTCTGGGTTATTATTTATTTCAGATTCCTACTAGACAGTGATAACATACATTTCCTTACCGCGATAGTCAGCCAAAAAATAAGTTCATCCAAACGTAACAAATATATTGTCAATCAAGAAATCAAGCATCTTGATAATTTCAGTTTCAGATATTTTTTTGTTTGAATCAGAGTGATTTTTCACAAAGTATGATTTATCCCATCCTAAGAAAGATATCTATGTGTTGGCTATCCTTTTTTATGAAACAAAGCAATATTAACTCTTTCAATTTGTCTTTCAGTTTGGAAAGGGCAATACTGTGTAAAGGGAAGGAAAGTCATTTTTTTATTACTTTTGCAAGATGAAAAAGTCTTAGATTGTATTGTACTCTAAAAGATCTTTGGAATTTTTTAGTCTTCCCATCTGATTTACGCCACCCCTAGAATAGGCAGTTTCATAATAACTTTGCAGCAGTGCATGCAAATGTACTTAATGCAACTCTGGCGATATAGTTGATGAATTTATATTTGCTTTGCTGTTTTCAGTTAAAAAAACAAACGACAATTATAATATATCTTACTAAAATATTTACATAGAAGACCAAATTTTGTCAATTATATCACTTTTTGATATTGGAAAACAATCATATGTTAAGGTGTGTTATCCATTAAATGTAGTAATCATAGCTGTAGTTCATCCTTGTTCATGACATCCTTGATTTTATTTATATTTCGTCAACAATTCATTATACATGCATAACTTTGGACCTCATTTTAAATAAATTTACAACTTAAATTTTATTGTATTTTGATTTATAGTGTATGTACCGACGGTACACTTATACTTAGTTTTTGAAGAATAAATAGCTTTCTTTATGTATTAACAGTTACATATATCTGAATCCGCTAATGTTGTTTTTTTTTTTAAATACTTTATCGTGATAACGTATCAAAGAAATTTCATTTTACTGTGTAATAACAACATAGAGCCATTTAAAAAAAAATTCTTTTAATAATTGATATTCATTTATGCATATCTTTTTGTACAATTCAACACAGGTTTATAATGGTATGCAATCGTCTATACTAACGTCTGGTCCTTCTAAGTATGAAATCATTGTACAATTCAACACCGGCTTATAATGGTATGCAATCGTCTATTCTAACGTCTGGTCCTTCTTAGTATGAAATCATTGTACAATTCAACACAGGCTTATAATGGTATACAATCGTCTATTCTAACGTCTGGTCCTTCTAAGTATGAAATCATTGTACAATTCAACACCGGCTTATAATGGTATACAATCGTCTATTCTAACGTCTGGTCCTTCTAAGTATGAAATCATTGTACAATTCAACACAGGCTTGTAATGGTATACAATCGTCTATTCTAACGTCTGGTCCTTCTTAGTATGAAATCATTGTACAATTCAACACAGGCTTATAATGGTATGCAATCGTCTATTCTAACGTCTGGTCCTTCTAAGTATGAAATCATTGTACAATTCAACACAGACTTATAATGGTATACAATCGTCTATTCTAACGTCTGGTCCTTCTTAGTATGAAATCATTGTACAATTCAACACCGGCTTATAATGGTATGCAATCGTCTATACTAACGTCTGATCCTTCTAAGTATGAAATCATTGTACAATTCAACACCGGCTTATAATGGTATACAATCGTCTATTCTAACGTCTGGTCCTTCTTAGTATGAAATCATTGTACAATTCAACACCGGCTTATAATGGTATACAATCGTCTATTCTAACGTCTGGTCCTTCTAAGTATGAAATCATTGTACAATTCAACACAGGTTTATAATGGTATACAATCGTCTATTCTAACGTCTGGTCCTTCTTAGTATGAAATCATTGTACAATTCAACACCGGCTTATAATGGTATGCAATCGTCTATTCTAACGTCTGGTCCTTCTTAGTATGAAATCATTGTACAATTCAACACCGGCTTATAATGGAATACAATCGTCTATTCTAACGTCTGGTCCTTCTTAGTATGAAATCATTGTACAATTCAACACCGGCTTATAATGGTATACAATCGTCTATTCTAACGTCTGGTCCTTCTTAGTATGAAATCATTGTACAATTCAACACCGGCTTATAACGGTATGCAATCGTCTATACTAACGTCTGGTCCTTCTTAGTATGAAATCTTTGTACAATTCAACACCGGCTTATAATGGTATACAATCGTCTATTCTAACGTCTGGTCCTCCTAAGTATGAAATCATTGTACAATTCAACACCGGCTTATAATGGTATGCAATCGTCTATTCTAACGTCTGGTCCTTCTAAGTATGAAATCATTGTACAATTCAACACAGGTTTATAATGGTATGCAATCGTCTATTCTAACGTCTGGTCCTTCTAAGTATGAAATCATTGTACAATTCAACACAGGCTTATAATGGTATACAATCGTCTATTCTAACGTCTGGTCCTTCTAAGTATGAAATCATTGTACAATTCAACACCGGCTTATAATGGTATACAATCGTCTATTCTAACGTCTGGTCCTTCTAAGTATGAAATCATTGTACAATTCAACACCGGCTTATAATGGTATGCAATCGTCTATTCTAACGTCTGGTCCTTCTAAGTATGAAATCATTGTACAATTCAACACAGGTTTATAATGGTATGCAATCGTCTATTCTAACGTCTGGTCCTTCTTAGTATGAAATCATTGTACAATTCAACACCGGCTTATAATGGTATACAATCGTCTATTCTAACGTCTGGTCCTTCTAAGTATGAAATCATTGTACAATTCAACACAGGCTTATAATGGTATACAATCGTCTATTCTAACGTCTGGTCCTTCTTAGTATGAAATCATTGTACAATTCAACACAGGCTTATAATGGTATACAATCGTCTATTCTAACGTCTGGTCCTTCTAAGTATGAAATCATTGTACAATTCAACACAGGTTTATAATGGTATACAATCGTCTATACTAACGTCTGATCCTTCTAAGTATGAAATCATTGTACAATTCAACACAGGCTTATAATGGTATACAATCGTCTATTCTAACGTCTGGTCCTTCTAAGTATGAAATCATTGTACAATTCAACACAGGCTTATAATGGTATGCAATCGTCTATTCTAACGTCTGGTCCTTCTAAGTATGAAATCATTGTACAATTCAACACAGACTTATAATGGTATGCAATCGTCTATTCTAACGTCTGGTCCTTCTAAGTATGAAATCATTGTACAATTCAACACCGGTTTATAATGCTATACAATCGTCTATACTAACGTCTGGTCCTTCTAAGTATGAAATCATTGTACAATTCAACACCGGCTTATAATGGTATGCAATCGTCTATTCTAACGTCTGGTCCTTCTAAGTATGAAATCATTGTACAATTCAACACCGGCTTATAATGCTATACAATCGTCTATACTAACGTCTGGTCCTTCTAAGTATGAAATCATTGTACAATTCAACACCGGCTTATAATGGTATACAATCGTCTATTCTAACGTCTGGTCCTTCTAAGTATGAAATCATTGTACAATTCAACACCGGCTTATAATGGTATACAATCGTCTATTCTAACGTCTGGTCCTTCTTAGTATGAAATCATTGTACAATTCAACACCGGCTTATAATGGTATACAATCGTCTATTCTAACGTCTGGTCCTTCTAAGTATGAAATCATTGTACAATTCAACACCGGCTTATAATGGTATGCAAAGTCTATTCTAACGTCTGGTCCTTCTTAGTATGAAATCATTGTACAATTCAACACCGGCTTGTAATGGTATTCAATCGTCTATTCTAACGTCTGGTCCTTCTTAGTATGAAATCATTGTACAATTCAACACCGGCTTATAATGGTATACAATCGTCTATTCTAACGTCTGGTCCTTCTAAGTATGAAATCATTGTACAATTCAACACAGGTTTATAATGGTATACAATCGTCTATTCTAACGTCTGGTCCTTCTTAGTATGAAATCATTGTACAATTCAACACCGGCTTATAATGGTATACAATCGTCTATTCTAACGTCTGGTCCTTCTAAGTATGAAATCATTGTACAATTCAACACAGGCTTATAATGGTATACAATCGTCTATTCTAACGTCTGGTCCTTCTAAGTATGAAATCATTGTACAATTCAACACCGGCTTATAATGGTATACAATCGTCTATTCTAACGTCTGGTCCTTCTAAGTATGAAATCATTGTACAATTCAACACAGGTTTATAATGGTATGCAATCGTCTATTCTAACGTCTGGTCCTTCTTAGTATGAAATCATTGTACAATTCAACACCGGCTTATAATGGTATACAATCGTCTATTCTAACGTCTGGTCCTTCTAAGTATGAAATCATTGTACAGTTCAACACAGGTTTATAATGGTATACAATCGTCTATACTAACGTCTGATCCTTCTAAGTATGAAATCATTGTACAATTCAACACAGGCTTATAATGCTATACAATCGTCTATACTAACGTCTGGTCCTTCTAAGTATGAAATCATTGTACAATTCAACACCGGCTTATAATGGTATGCAATCGTCTATTCTAACGTCTGGTCCTTCTTAGTATGAAATCATTGTACAATTCAACACAGGCTTATAATGGTATACAATCGTCTATTCTAACGTCTGGTCCTTCTAAGTATGAAATCATTGTACAATTCAACACCGGCTTATAATGGTATGCAATCGTCTATTCTAACGTCTGGTCCTTCTTAGTATGAAATCATTGTACAATTCAACACCGGCTTATAATGGTATGCAATCGTCTATTCTAACGTCTGGTCCTTCTAAGTATGAAATCATTGTACAATTCAACACAGGCTTATAATGGTATACAATCGTCTATTCTAACGTCTGGTCCTTCTAAGTATGAAATCATTGTACAATTCAACACAGGCTTATAATGGTATGCAATCGTCTATTCTAACGTCTGGTCCTTCTTAGTATGAAATCATTGTACAATTCAACACAGGCTTATAATGGTATGCAATCGTCTATTCTAACGTCTGGTCCTTCTTAGTATGAAATCATTGTACAATTCAACACAGGCTTATAATGGTATACAATCGTCTATTCTAACGTCTGGTCCTTCTTAGTATGAAATCATTGTACAATTCAACACCGGCTTATAATGGTATACAATCGTCTATTCTAACGTCTGGTCCTTCTTAGTATGAAATCATTGTACAATTCAACACAGGCTTATAATGGTATGCAATCGTCTATTCTAACGTCTGGTCCTTCTAAGTATGAAATCATTATACAATTCAACACCGGCTTATAATGGTATACAATCGTCTATACTAACGTCTGGTCCTTCTAAGTATGAAATCATTGTACAATTCAACACCGGCTTACAATGGTATGCAATCGTCTATTCTAACGTCTGGTCCTTCTTAGTATGAAATCATTGTACAATTCAACACAGGCTTATAATGGTATACAATCGTCTATTCTAACGTCTGGTCCTTCTAAGTATGAAATCATTGTACAATTCAACACAGGCTTATAATGGTATGCAATCGTCTATTCTAACGTCTGGTCCTTCTTAGTATGAAATCATTGTACAATTCAACACAGGTTTATAATGGTATGCAATCGTCTATTCTAACGTCTGGTCCTTCTTAGTATGAAATCATTGTACAATTCAACACAGGTTTATAATGGTATACAATCGTCTATTCTAACGTCTGGTCCTTCTTAGTATGAAATCATTGTACAATTCAACACAGGTTTATAATGGTATGCAATCGTCTATTCTAACGTCTGGTCCTTCTTAGTATGAAATCATTGTACAATTCAACACAGGTTTATAATGGTATACAATCGTCTATTCTAACGTCTGGTCCTTCTAAGTATGAAATCATTGTACAATTCAACACCGGCTTATAATGGTATACAATCGTCTATTCTAACGTCTGGTCCTTCTAAGTATGAAATCATTGTACAATTCAACACAGGCTTATAATGGTATACAATCGTCTATTCTAACGTCTGGTCCTTCTAAGTATGAAATCATTGTACAATTCAACACCGGCTTATAATGGTATGCAATCGTCTATTCTAACGTCTGGTCCTTCTTAGTATGAAATCATTGTACAATTCAACACCGGCTTATAATGGTATACAATCGTCTATTCTAACGTCTGGTCCTTCTTAGTATGAAATCATTGTACAATTCAACACCGGCTTATAATGGTATGCAATCGTCTATTCTAACGTCTGGTCCTTCTTAGTATGAAATCATTGTACAATTCAACACCGGCTTATAATGCTATACAATCGTCTATACTAACGTCTGGTCCTTCTAAGTATGAAATCATTGTACAATTCAACACCGGCTTGTAATGGTATTCAATCGTCTATTCTAACGTCTGGTCCTTTTAAGTATGAAATCATTGTACAATTCAACACAGGTTTATAATGGTATGCAATCGTCTATTCTAACGTCTGGTCCTTCTTAGTATGAAATCATTGTACAATTCAACACCGGCTTATAATGGTATACAATCGTCTATTCTAACGTCTGGTCCTTCTAAGTATGAAATCATTGTACAATTCAACACCGGCTTATAATGGTATGCAATCGTCTATACTAACGTCTGGTCCTTCTTAGTATGAAATCATTGTACAATTCAACACCGGCTTATAATGGTATACAATCGTCTATACTAACGTCTGGTCCTTCTTAGTATGAAATCATTGTACAATTCAACACAGGTTTATAATGGTATGCAATCGTCTATTCTAACGTCTGGTCCTTCTTAGTATGAAATCAAAAGTGCATCCGATTAAAATTTAAAAAAGTAAAATTTATATTGACCTTATAAAAAGTAAAATCACAAAAATACTGAACTCCGAGGAAAATTTAAAACGGAAAGTCCTTAATCAAATAAACTACGACATTTCTAACAAGTATTTCTTTCTTCTTTTAATTCCACACATACACAAGTTTTATATTTCAACCCTTTTTCACACAAACATTTAATATACAATAAAATAGAGAATGAAAATGGGGAATGTGTCAAAGAGACATCAACCCGACCATAGAACAGACAACAATAGAAGGTCAACAACAGGTCTTAAATGCAGCGAGAAATTCCTGCACCCGGAGGCGTTCGTCAGCTGGCCCCTAAACAAATATATATACAATATATAATATGTCGGAAAATATCACATTTATAAGTACGAGCTTCAGAAACAGGACGAAACGCAAGGTAAACTAAGCTTTTCTCCTGCTTCGTAGCATTTACAAATACATTTTATACTTCCAACAATGAAGACATATTGTTTTCCGTCAGTGTGCAAGAAAATTAAAAGAGGTTCGGATATTTATCCACATAACAGTGCTATATATCAGTGAATATGATTATAATGTAAACAAACAAACTTCCTTTCTAGTAAGAAGTGATATAGAAGCTTGAGTTTAATATACAAGGTTATACAAGGTATGTTTGTATTTGAGATCAAAACTAATCATTAATCCGACATTATTTTTCGTTAAAAAAAGTTAGATGTAGCCTTGCAATGTTTTATTCCAAAATACAGAAAAGATACACATACTAATGCAAATACCGAATGAAATGCATACATTGAATATATACATGTCCTTAGATATACAGAAACTTTACAAAAAATGTTATTGCAGTAAATTATTTCTCAAATTATAATTGTTGACTTTTACCCTCACCAGCCATAAAAACTTTAAATTCTATTCTTGAAGAGTTATTATCCATTAACCTATATTGATGAAGGTTAGGAATAAAATATGTCAGCTGAAACAAATGTAAAATGTAAAATGGGAATATTATATTATATTGTAAATTATAAATAATGTCGTTCTGGCTGGACGACACAGGCAAATGTAATTCAACTTTCCTTTGAATATCTAAGGACAACTGTTTTAAAAACAAATCCGGGTAACAAACTACAACTGAGGAAAACACATCAACTATCATGAGATTTAATTCATTTCTATATGTCCGGATTTTTTCCAACAGCTACAAAAGTTATGTGTTAGTGTATTTATGTTTAAAACAATAAAAAGGGTTCAAGTTAAGTACTTTTTAAGGCACGAAACCAATGCATTCATCAGTTTAATAATGGTGTACTAACACTTATCTTTTATTTCATTCAAGTGTGTGTGTGTGTTTTTTTCTATTAAAGGATTTTTTTAATGTGGGGTGGTGTGCAGACCTCTTTTAGTAGAATATTTTATATTACACAGCATATTTCTGGTTTTACTGCTGTCCAGTAGGATTCCTTCTCCTCAAGAAAAACCCTCTAAAAAAGTAGTATTAACTTTGTAAAGAAAAGTAGCCTGAAATGAAGTCCGTCTACTATGTTTTAAATTCCGTTTTATAAACGATCCAGTAATTTCTAATTTAACACTACAAAATTGTGGTAAAAACGTTTTCTGAACAGAAAATTTTATTTCAATTGAAAAAGGGTTAACTTTGATCAAAGTAGTAATATGTATTAGTGATTTATTGGGAGTATACGGAAGTATGTCCAGTGAACGATAATTTGTCGATATTGTCAACATCACAATGTCAACTTTATAGTGTCGTTATTGTGTTTACATTGTATCTATCTATATGTTCTGTACCTTTGTGTTTACATTGTTCACATCGTATATTCGTGATGTTAACAATGTCGTGTCAACATCGTGTTTATGTTGTATATCGACTCTATAACTTTCTGTTTACATCGTTAACATCGTATACATCGTGATGTTGACAATATCGTTTTTACATTGTCAACATTGTATAGATGTTGTGAACACAGTCTTTACTTTTGTGTTAATGTCGTTCACATCGTATACATCGTGATGTTAACAATATCGTGTCAACATCGTGTTTATGTTGAATATAGAGTCCATATCTTTCTGTTTACATCGTTCACATCGTATACATCGTGATGTTGACAATATCGTTTTTACATTGTTAACATCGTATAGATGTTGTGAACCAAGTCTTTACCTTTGTGTTTACATCGTTGACATCGTATGCATCGCAATGTTAACAATATCGTGTCAACATCGTGTTAATGTTGAATATAGTGTCCATACCTTTCTGTTTACATCGTTCACATCGTATACATCGTGATGTTGACAATATCGTTTTTACATCGTCAACATCGTATACATTGTGATGTTGACAATATTAAAAAAAAAGTTGTTTTATTCATTTATATAATAATTATTCAATGAAGTTTGTCGATAGCATGTATACAGTTTGCATTTTTATGGTTTTTTTTAACATCAAATCTTTAAAAAAAAATGTGATGTTATTGCTCTAATTTGACACAAAATAGTGTCAACATAGTTTATATGGCGATGTAAACAATTTTAACACAAATTCTTTTTAACATTGTATACATCACGATGTTTACGATGTCAACGATGTAAAAACTATATATAAGAGTTAAGACAATGTAAAGGATGTTGACACAATATCGTGTTAACATTGTATACATCGCGATAATTACGATGTCAACGATGTAAACAATATATAAGAGTTAAGACAATGTAAACAATGTTCACACAACATCGTGTTAACATTGTATACATCGCGATGTTTACGATGTCAACGATTTAAACAATATATAAGGGTTCAAGCAATGTATACGATGTTGACACAACATCGTGTTAACATTGTATACATCGCGATGTTTACGATGTCAACGATGTAAACAATATATAAGGGTTCAAGCAATGTATATGATGTTGACACAACATCGTGTTAACATTGTATACATCGCGATGTTAACGATGTCAACGATGTGAACAATATATAAGGGTTCAAACAATGTATACGTTGTTGAGTCAACATCGTGTTAACATTGTATACATCGCGATGTTAACAATGTCAACGATGTAAACAATATATAAGGGCTCAAACAATGTATACGTTGTTGACACAACATCGTGTTAACATTGTATACATCGCGATGTTAACAATGTCAACGATGTGAACAATATATAAGGGCTCAAACAATGTATACGTTGTTGACACAACATCGTGTTAACATTGTATACATCGCGATGTTAACGATGTCAACGATGTAAACAATATATAAGGGTTCAAAGAATGTAAACAATGGTGAATCAATATCGTGTTAACATTGTAAATATTGCGATGGCTACAATATTGATTATTCATCGTGCACTGGACATGAATGAGTATACGACATTGTCCTTCACTTAATTTCAGTTAAAAACTAGAAAAAGACATTTTTTAAAGTCAATAATACCTTTTTCTTATTCAAATCGGACGGTTTCACTGTTGATCCCTGAAAAAAACATCGTAAACACGGATTTCTTTTGGTTAAATACAAGGAGATTGTACTTCTTTGTTGCTCAAAACATTTAAATTATTCAAAATAAGATAAGTTGTCATGTAAAAAAAAACTATTATACTTACGAAATAGCAGTTAAGGTTCATCATAACAAACGGACAAATATGGCTGTATTTACATGCCAAAAATTACTCTGAGTACAGACTTACCTCTGTGAAGTTGGAAAAGTTTTAATGGCTGGTATCCACTGGATAATAAAGTCCAATGCATTTTGTGTTTCAGAAAGATAAACTCTCTTTTGGATTTTGATGGGCATTTTTTTTCCTTCATGCAAAAGGTGTGAAAATTAAGTAAGTTGTGGTACAACTATGAGATGCTCCCTCAGGTAAAACACCGGTTTGTATTGTTTTGGTTGGCCTTAATTGACATGGACAAGATGTATCTTCACAACTATAGGTGAGTTAAAGAGTTTAACTGAGTCCAGTGAGTGGACAGGATCAAAGTAGTTCAGGTGTTTGTTTATTTTTACACCTTCTGCAGAAAGGAAAAAAAATGCCCATCAAAAACCAAGAAAGATTTTATCTTTCTTTCTTAAACACAAAATGCATTTAACTTTTATATATCTAGTGGATGCTAGGCATTAAAACTTTCCGAACAGCACAGGTAAGTCTGTACACAGAGTAGTGTTTGAGGTGAAATACGGCCATATTTGTCCATTTGTTATGATGAACCTTAAGGATTATGTACCCTTGTGTTGCTTCAATGCTAAACATATGGAAATTTTATAGAAAATCCACAGGCTTTATCCTTGTTCTATCATATTTGGCAATTTGATGACCGATAGATATATTAGGATTATTACATGCAGTGCTAGCATTGATTTCCTTAAAACAAGTTTATTAATGTAGTTATTGGTTAGAACAAATAAAAATATGGACCAAATCAAGTACACCTTTTAGGGTGCGCTCGAATTTAGTTACTCTGCACGAGGTATTTTGGAATTTACAGGTTGGTTAGAACTTTTTGTAAAAAACAAACACTAGCACATCATAGAAAAGCAAGTGAGTAATCTATGTTTCAAATTTTATAACAAAAATCTCAGTATTAAAGGCTGTGAGTTTTCTATAAAAATCTTGGTTTATTTGCCACAAAGTACTCCTTTTCTATTAAATGCAATGCAACAGTAAATAACAATGCTTTGCATCAAGTTTCCCCCTAGTATATGTTCAAAATGGCCTGTCTCTGTTATTCGTTATATCTGAAGTTTTGATACAATTGATGTTTAAAAAATTCGTACAAAAATGGCTACAGAAGAGTACATTTAAACCTTAATTGACTTTATCGTATGTTTTATCACTTGAAAAAGTGAACCAATTCACTCAAGAAATCACGATCCTAGCCAGACATTATACACACCCGGATTATTGTATTTATCAAGTTTTACAAAAATCGAACATGTAACAATTTTGTTTGTTTATAGTTGACTAGTGTTTGGCCAATTATGGTAAGGTCGGTTCGATTGGGATATTGAGTTCATGCACGAGTGAACTCATGTGGTTTAAAGTCATTCGAGCCATTGCAGTCAAAGTGTACAGTGGCAATTATTTGCCAAATAAATAGTATTATCAATTATATTATTTATTTTCAGATTTGAAGACCTCCAGTATGGGGAAACCAGTACATGTACAAGCTGCTTAATATCTGTGTATTTATACGAACTTTCCACAATATTATACTCATATTTATAATAAAATTTGTGCTTGTCTCTACAAATGGCGTCGCCCATGTAATAGTTTGTGGTTATTTGAAAAATATTTTATGTTCGTTTGAGTTTACGAATTAGAATTTAACTAGTATATAAAAATTGCGTCTCTTATCATCAGGGTTATATTTTGGGTACGTTGTTCTTTTTTAAATGACTGTAGATGAAAGGATAATATATATATAGATTATTTTTGATATGTTTATCCCATTTAATAATGTTCGTCATTGATAGTTCATCTACCTTTTTTGTTGATCTTCCCAATTTAAGAAAAATAATTTAAAAATGTTATCGTTGCATGTAATAAACATTTCGTAATAGTTCTATTGCAATTCATGGTGCAGTGATTTTGTTGTTGTCAAACCTATGTTTTTTTTATTCAAAATGAAAGGTTACCTGTATTTTTAACTTTTTTCAGTGATGTCACTTTGGGAAAATAACTTAGACCAATAACAGTAAATGAGCAATGTCACAGCTTTTGGTAAAATTTTGCATTTCAACATCAACTGAAAATTAAAATAAATGCGTTAATCTTTTTTTATTCTCCTAAATATTACCGATTGAGTTCTTTCAAAATATAGAAAACACATATAATCGGATAGAAACGTTCTAAAACTGTTTTTATTACCATCAAATATGAAATTTCAAATCCTTACATTTTTATCCAAAAATATATATATATTTTTATTTATCAATTTCGGTTTGAAATTATGTAAAGAAGTGTATACTTAACTGTGTTTTTGGTGACAAAAACGTCTAAATAAGCGTAACGTCTTCATGGGAATCGGCCTCGGTGGCCAATGGTCTAAGTAGTTACTACTAGCCAGTCAACACTGAGGTTGTGAGTTCGAACCCAGCTCATGCGGGTGCACTCGACTCTAATCTTAATTGTCAGTTTTTTTATCGACGGTCGGCGGTTTTCTACTGGCACTCCGGCTTCCTCCACCAATAACAACTTACCACCACGAAATAGCCTAAATGCGGTGCTTAAAAGTGGCGTTAAAACACCAAACATTTAAAAAAAAATCTAATCGTTGTAAGGACTAAGATAGATGGTGTAAAATATATCATTCTAGGCATTTCCAGTCAGCCATGAACTGGGTAAATTGGGTTCTATACTTTGCCATTCAACCTTCAAGGATATCGAATAACCATTATCCTAGTCATCTGAATTCTCTGAGATACCCTCTAAGTCATTTTATGATATTTTAAAAATATTATTTTTGGTTTTTCTTTTTGCCATATGCTACCTTTTAATGTTATGGACACTGGAAAGGACACTGGAAATATTATATAACTAATTGTATATCGTTTTATGTTTTTCTAGGAATATTGACTTTTTATGATTTTTTTTTGGTAGGATACGGGGACATGGAACTAGATTTTTCAGCGTTGACTGTACCAAGTCAGTATATGACAGTTGGTATCCATTTGTTTGATGTGTTTGATCTTTTGATTTTGCCATTTGATTAGGGAATTCTGTTTTGAATTTACTTCAGAGTTGTGTATCTATGTACTTTTTACATGTAGGTCCGTGATTTTAGATTATTTCTGGAATATTCGGTGGTAAGATATTCATTTTAAATCGACAATTGAATAATGAGGCGGTAGGATAGGTCCGATTCAATCATTCCGAATTAAAGGGCACGACATTCCGTAGTTCCAAATTAAAAAACAAGAAATCCCGTTTTATTTTAGTCCTGCCGTACCTCAATAATGTCTAAATTGCAATAAGGGATAATCTTTCAAATTTTAAGGTAAGAGGAACATCGATAAACCATTATATATGCAGGTTTTATAATGGGAAAAGGGGAAATGAACACTCAGACATGACTGCTACCGTGCGGTATCTCTGTCAATAGAAACACCGACCGCCTTGGAATATGTCAGAGAGAACAAGAACATTCCAGTTTCGATCGTTATTATTTGTAAGGTACAAAATGTCCCAAGAAACGATACATAATAAATCAGGGAACATTGTTTAAATACCTTAAATGCATTAAGATGTTGTTTCCTTTGTGGCTGCCCATCATATATGTTGTATCATAACTACGACCTACAAGGAAAACGGGTTCTTTTAATAGAAGGTTTGTATATTGATGCGCAACATTAACACTAATGAACATACCGTGTAATTTTACGGAACATGGCACATTAAATGAAATATTTAATGTTCATATAATAGACAAAAATATATTTTATAATCTCATATAAATCACCACCATTTTGTTCAGGCCAGGACTAAATCCATTTACTAGTATATGAATTTTTTTATCCATATTTTTCTATTTGAGATATCATTTTACAAATGGCGGTTCTAGTCCAATAATTGTTATAAAAAAACAAATTTCTTTAAAAACATGTTTTGAATATAGAATAAGCATATAAACTACCACTTTTTAAACTTTTCTTTTTATGTTACTAAGTGCAAAGTACAAACTTTTTCTTAAAACGTTTTGCATAAATGACTCAGTAAAGCACTTAGGTTGAACATCGGAATTATTGATATTCACATTTTCTTAAAATAGAGGAATACCAGCATTCTTAATCATAAGTAAAGCATAGAAAATACATAAGCAGCCTACAGTAAACATTTCAGCATTTTTAATACGCAGGCAGACTAAAGTTGACATTTCAGCATTGATGATACATATGAATCATACAGTAAATATTTCAGCATTGTTAATACATAAGCAGCCTAGAGTAAACATTTCAGGATTGATAATACATAGGCAGCCTACAGTAAACATTTCAGCAAAGTTAATACATAGGCTGCCAACTGTAAACATTTCAGCTTTGATAATATATAGTTAGTTTACACTTAACATTTCAGCATTGATAATACATAGGCAGCCAACTGTAAACATTTCAGCATTGATAATACATAGTAAGTCTACAGTAAACATTTCAGCATTGATAATACATAGTTAGTCTACAGTAAACATTTCAGCATTGATAATACATAGTTAGTCTACAGTAAACATTTCAGCATTGATAATACATAGGCAGCCAACTGTAAACATTTCAGCATTGATAATACATAGTTAGTCTACAGTAAACATTTCAGCATTTATAATACATAGTTAGTCTACACTAAACATTTCAGCATTGATAATACATAGGCAGCCAACTGTAAACATTTCAGCATTGATAATACATAGTTAGTCTACAGTAAACATTTCAGCATTGATAATACATAGTTAGTCTACAGTAAACATTTCAGCATTGATAATACATAGGCTGCCAACTGTAAACATTTCAGCTTTGATAATATATAGTTAGTCTACACTAAACATTTCAGCATTGATAATACATAGGCAGCCAACTGTAAACATTTCAGCATTGATAATACATAGTTAGTCTACAGTAAACATTTCAGCATTGATAATACATAGTTAGTCTACAGTAAACATTTCAGCATTGATAATACATAGTTAGTTTACAGTAAACATTTCAGCATTGATAATACATAGGCAGCCAACTGTAAACATTTCAGCATTGATAATACATAGGCAGTCTACAGTAAACATTTCAGTATTGATAATACATAGTTAGTCTACAGTAAACATTTCAGCATTGATAATACATAGGCAGCCAACTGTAAACATTTCAGCATTGATAATACATAGTTAGTCTACAGTAAACATTTCAGCATTGATAATACATAGTTAGTCTACACTAAACATTTGAGCATTGATAATACATAGGCAGCCGACTGTAAACATTTCAGCATTGATAATACATAGTTAGTCTACAGTAAACATTTCAGCATTGATAATACATAGTTAGTCTACAGTAAACATTTCAGCATTGATAATACATAGGCTGCCAACTGTAAACATTTCAGCTTTGATAATATATAGTTAGTCTACACTAAACATTTCAGCATTGATAATACATAGGCAGCCAACTGTAAACATTTCAGCATTGATAATACATAGTTAGTCTACAGTAAACATTTCAGCATTTATAATACATAGTTAGTCTACACTAAACATTTCAGCATTGATAATACATAGGCAGCCAACTGTAAACATTTCAGCATTGATAATACATAGTTAGTCTACAGTAAACATTTCAGCATTGATAATACATAGTTAGTCTACAGTAAACATTTCAGCATTGATAATACATAGGCTGCCAACTGTAAACATTTCAGCTTTGATAATATATAGTTAGTCTACACTAAACATTTCAGCATTGATAATACATAGGCAGCCAACTGTAAACATTTCAGCATTGATAATACATAGTTAGTCTACAGTAAACATTTCAGCATTGATAATACATAGTTAGTCTACAGTAAACATTTCAGCATTGATAATACATAGTTAGTTTACAGTAAACATTTCAGCATTGATAATACATAGGCAGCCAACTGTAAACATTTCAGCATTGTTAATACATAGGCAGTCTACAGTAAACATTTCAGTATTGATAATACATAGTTAGTCTACAGTAAACATTTCAGCATTGATAATACATAGGCAGCCAACTGTAAACATTTCAGCATTGATAATACATAGTTAGTCTACAGTAAACATTTCAGCATTGATAATACATAGTTAGTCTACAGTAAACATTTCAGCATTGATAATACATAGTTAGTCTACACTAAACATTTCAGCATTGATAATACATAGGCAGCCGACTGTAAACATTTCAGCATTGATAATACATAGTTAGTCTACAGTAAACATTTCAGCATTGATAATACATAGTTAGTCTACAGTAAACATTTCAGCATTGATAATACATAGGCTGCCAACTGTAAACATTTCAGCTTTGATAATATATAGTTAGTCTACACTAAACATTTCAGCATTGATAATACATAGGCAGCCAACTGTAAACATTTCAGCAATGATAATACATAGTTAGTCTACAGTAAACATTTCAGCATTGATAATACATAGTTAGTCTACAGTAAACATTTCAGCATTGATAATACATAGTAAGTCTACAGTAAACATTTCAGCATTGATAATACATAGGCAGCCAACTGTAAACATTTCAGCATTGTTAATACATAGGCAGATTACAGTAAACATTTCAGCATTGATATTATATAGAAATCATACAATAAAAAATATGTAAGCACTGTTAATACATACGCGTTATAAAGTAAACATCTCATATGAAAATAAGAAGATGCGAAGTGATTGCCAATCAGACAACTTTCCATGAGAGACGAAAAGGCACAGAAATTATCACCGTATGACCTTCAACTTTGGGTAAAACCCATATCTCAGTATTGATAATACAACTTGAAAATATTAGAGGTATCTAACAAGCTCTCCTAAAACTGCTAAGTTAAATGACTGTTTATGTACATCATTAGTACAACATTTTGGATGGATAATGTATCCTTCAAGTCGTACCTTTACAGATTATGTTATATTTTAATTTTTCCTAGGTCAATAACTATAGCTACGAATTTAACGTAAGAAAATTAAAGGATTTCGCATTTTATATAACAGGTTTTCGGGAGTTAAATGTGTTCTGAAAGAACCATATTGTCTTTCGTCGTCTTAAACTTTATTTACACATTAGATTGGTTAATAATGTACTTGATGTAAGATCAACATCCTTTTATTTTCTCATTAAGATTTCTGTCAATGCAGTTGTTGTTTAATTAACGGACTCATGTTCTATTAACCGAATGACGGGTGTGTATATGTTCCAGTCATATTCGTAAAAAATTAAAACGTCAATCCTCAAACAATAACAAATATAACTTAGCACGAACTTCATTCATATAAAACAGACCTTTAAACTTTCTATTTCTGTGATGTGGAACGAACCGAATTAAATAAGATCCGGGTAAGACGTAGTTTAACTATAATCAGACAACAAATATAAACAGTATCAAATATACATTGATTTGACGTGTAATTAAATGGACCATGTTAACATCTAACGGATTTGAAGCATTGATTTACACAATTATAAAGGGACATTAGCTGTCCAATCTCACTCAAATTATCGACATACTAAGACGTACGTTATATCAAAATTATAAAATGATCTATAAGATTGTTCACATTAAGTCACAACGTTGACAATCATGTTTACGTTTGAAATAGATTCATATTGTCCAGAACCCCTTGTCCAATTTCTTCTGCTCACTTCTCTTCTGTTGCCAGTAGCTTTGCTGCTATATTTTTGAACATAAGTCACCTGTCTAGATTGAGAAAATTCATTATTGTTTCATTAGAAAATCTATATTCCTACAGTGTTGCGCTGTTAAATACATTGCTTAGATTAATAATTCCAATGTTTGGCATTGTTTAATCAATTGAAAACATACCACAACTCAATAGTTTTCATGTAGAAAGGTATAATACAAATTTTTCACTAGAATACTTTATTGGTATAAGAAGATGTGGTAATGAGATTACTCAATAATTTTTAAAAGAAAACCCTTTGTAGGTCAAGAAACGTGCTTCAACATGGAGTTTTGGCTCACACCGAACAGTAAGCTATAAAGGGTGAAACCATTCAAAGAGGAGATCTAACGGTCTAATCTATATAAAAAACGAGACACGAGAAACACTTATGAACCATTCAAACAGGAGATCTAATGGTCTAATCTATATAAAAACGAGACACGAGAAACACTTATGAACCATTCAAACAGGAAATTTAACGGTCTAATCTATATAAAAACGAGACACGAGAAACACTTATGAATCATTCAAACAGGAGATCTAACGGTCTAATCTATATAAAAACGAGACACGAGAAACACTTATGAACCATTCAAACAGGAAATCTAACGGTCTAATCTATATAAAAACGAGACACGAGAAACACTTATGAACCATTCAAACAGGAAATTTAACGGTCTAATCTATATAAAAACGAGACACGAGAAACACTTATGAACCATTCAAACAGGAAATCTAACGGTCTAATCTATATAAAAACGAGACACGAGAAACACTTATGAACCATTCAAACAGGAAATTTAACGGTCTAATCTATATAAAAACGAGACACGAGAAACACTTATGAACCATTCAAACAGGAAATCTAACGGTCTAATCTATATAAAAACGAGACACGAGAAACACTTATGAACCGCATCTACAAACGACAACTACTGATTATCAGGTTTCTGACTTAAGACAGGTGCAAACAAATGCAGTGGGTTTAAACGTTTTAATAGGTACAAATGTCGGACTTCACCCTTACCCAGAACAATAGTGTACCATCACAACATAGAAAGACATTATAAATTTACGTGTTGTTATGTATGATTTTTATTTTATTATACTTTAAAATTCCATATTTTGATTGGGTAATACGAGGGTGTTAATTTACTCTATACCATGGCTGAGAGGGTGACAATTTTCTAAATGTTTCCCTCTCGTCTAGATCAATTTAAAATCGACAATTTAAAAATAAAAATAAAAAAAACGTCTTGCTTCTAACTTTTGCTGTTTTTTATAATACCCATAACGTTGTTATGTACGTGACGTCATAGAAAATACTTTTAAAATACAATAAATCTGTAATAAAATTAACGGTACTAATTTTCTTGCACCAAAAGACAATAAGGATAGGACATTCAGTATAATAAATTAAATAACACATAGCTGAGAGGGTGATAGAGCAGATTGGTACCCCTTGAAAAAGCATTGTCAAACTGCGGCCGCGGTTGACAATGTTTTCTCGGGGTAACAATCTGCTCTTTCACCCTCTCAGCTATGTGTTATTTGTATAATACCAAACGTAAGCTTTTTATTGATTGTTGTGTAATGAACCAGTGGCAAAACTGATAACAATAGAAAAGTACCTCGTCTTATGAAAAAGTCTAATCGATAATAAAATAATGCAAGCGACGATATTGATTAAAAGGTTTTTTTCAAAACATCAATCGCTCATTTTAAAGAAACAGTGTGTACAAGGCAGCACTCGCATCCGCAAAGTGGAAAGGAATTAATATAAGTTGTAATAATTTGTTTCCCAATCCACAATAAATAAATATGTTTAAACCAAACTAAACTAAAACTGCGGTATTAGAAATATACATGAGAATACACGATGCTTATTATAATTATTTATCGTAGATGATTCCATAAGAAACTGGTGAAACTGAAATTTAAAAAAATGTTAATCTTTGCTGCATATCTAAAGATCGTTCATGTCACAGTACTTAGCATGTTACAATTTCCCAATAGGATATACATATTTTTCACATAAAAGTTTTAAATTACATCAATCTGCTTTTGTCACGTGAACTCAGTTTCAATATAGCGATATTGTCATTTTGTGAATATAACTAATAGTCTATGTAAAAGTCGTGTATGTGCAGTATAAAATAAATGAAGATAAATATGTTATCCGTCAATAGAGTTTTAATTGAAAAATTATACAATTTAACGAAAATGACGTCTTAATTTCTGTATTTGCAGTCTTCTCGGTCTGATCTTTTTCAATGTTAACCATGGGATAAGATCCGTTTCGATATGCTCAGTAATTTAGTTTTTAAAGTTTTAATCTTTGCTGCACACCAAATGATTCTTTTGAAATTTTTCTGCACTTCTCTAATCCAGCTGCATACATATACGGTTAATTGGCATGTTCTGGAGAGCTATCATCGTGACAGCCAGTAGAAAAATAAATGAAACCTGTTCCTTCAGTAATTTACTCGTATTGCGAATATTTAAACTAATTTTACTCATTTTCAAGTGTTTACAGGACAGGAAATATTTTGACAAGAAGAAAAAAATAATCCACGGTAGGTATATACTGTCAGACAAGGATCGTGGTGTTTTTAGTAAATCGTTCCACTTTTTTCGAGTGTAGATCGGGGTTGGTTTTTTTTTCGAGTTATAAAACATGCGATAAGATAATTTAACTGCTATTTCGTAATAATAATATTTTTTTACCATGACTACTCATTTTATTTTGAAAACTATACATGTTTAAAGCAACAAAGGAGCACAATGTCCTTGTATTTAACCCCAGAATTTGTGTTTAATACTGTCCGGTTTGTGCAACAGTGCAAGTGCAACGTTACAGTGAAATAAGAAAACAAATATTCCTGACTTTAAACTAGAGGCTCTCAAGAGCCTGTGTCGCTCACCTTGGTCTATGTGCATATTAACAATGGACACAGATAAATTCATGACAAAATGGTGTTTTTGTGATGGTGATGTGTTTGTAGATCTATAATGAACTTGGCCCAGTAATTACAAAATATATTGGAAAATATTTCCTAAAAATTTACAAAAATTAACAAAAATTTATGAAATTTGCTAACAATTGACTATAAAGGGCAATAAATCTTTAAGGGGTCAAATGACAATTTTGGTCATGTTTGACTTATTTGAAGATCTTATCTTGCTGAACATTATTGCTGTTTACAGTTTATCTCTATCTATAATAATATTCAAGATAATAACCAAAATCTGCAAAATTTCCTTAAAATTACTAATTCGGGGGCAGCAACTCAACAACAGGTTGTCCAATTTGTCCGAAAATTTCAGGGCAGATAGATCTTGTTGACCTAATAAACAATTTACCCCCATGTCAGATTTGCTCTAAATGCTTTGGTTTCAGAGATATAAGCCAAAATCTACATTTCACCTCTATGTTCTATTTTTAACCATGGCGGCCATCTTGGTTGGTTGGCCGGGTTACCCCACACATGTTTTAAACTAGATACCCCAATAATGATTGTGGCCAAGTTTGGTAAAATTTGGCCTAGTAGTTTCAGAGGAGAAGATTTTTGTAAAAGATTACAAAAATTTACGAAAAATTGGTCAAAATTGACTATAAAGGGCAATAACTCCTTAAGGGGTCAACTGATAATTTTGGTCATGCTGACTTATTTGTAGATCTTACTTTGCTGAACATTATTGCTGTTTACAGTTTATCTCTTTCTATAATAATATTCAAGATAATAACCAAAATATGCAAAATTTCCTTCAAATTAGTTATTTCGGGGGCAGCAAACCAACAACCGTTTGTCCGATTCATTTGAAAGTTTCAGGGCAAATAGATTTTCACTTTATGAACAATTTAACCCATGTCAGATTTGCTCTAAATGCTTTGGTTTCAGAGATATAAGCCAAAATCTACATTCCACCCCTATGTTCTTTTTTTAGCCATGGTGGCCATCTTGGTTGGTTGGCCGGGTCACGCCACACATTTATTTAACTAAATACCCCAAATATGATTGTGGCCAAGTTTGGATTAATTTGACCCAGTAGTTTCAGAGGAGAAGATTTTTGTAATAGATTACTAAGATTTACGAAAAATTGTTAAAAATTGACTATAAAGGGCAATAACTCCTTAAGGGGTCAACTGACCATTTCGGTCATGTTGACTTATTTGTAAATCTTACTTTGCTGAACATTATTGCTGTTTACAGTTTATCTCTATCTATAATAATATCCAAGATAATAGCCCAAAAACGGCATAATTTCCTTAAAATTGCCAATTACAGGGCAGCAACTCAAACACAGAATGTCCGATTTGTCTGAAAATTTCAGGGCAGATAGATCTTGATCTGATTGACAATTTTAGCCCGTCAGATTTGCTCTAAATGCTTTGGTTTCAGAGTTATAAGCCAAAAACTGCATTTTACCCCTATATTCAATTTTTAGCCATGGAGGCCATCTTGGTTGGTTTGCCGGGTCACGCTACACATTTTTTTAAACTAGATACCCCAATGATGATTGTGGCCAAGTTTTGTTTAATTTGGCCGAGTACTTTCAGAGGAGAAGATTTTTGTAAAAGTTAACAGACGACGACAGACGCAAAGTGATGAGAAAAGCTCACTTGGCCCTTTGGGCCAGGTGAGCTAAAAATGACATTTTCTAGTTTATAACTATCATTTAGTGAACTTCAAAGGACAATATCATATATTCCCAATAAATCACCAACATATATTACAACGTAGATCAAAATTATAATCTTAATTTTTCAATTCAATGTAAATATTCTGTTCAGCAAATGTTCTACCACACAGGTACAGTGTTAAATTAGAAATTACTGGATCCTTTATAAAACGGTCTTTTAAACATTACACAACGTTGCCAGGAGTTCTAGTGCTGTATAGTCAGTCATGGTCGTTTAAAACTTCCATGTGTTGGTGTGCAGGGAACTCATAATCTTTTCAACTTCATTTCATGCTACTTATGCTTTTACAGTTGATAATATTCTTTGTGGTGAACCCCGGAGTTTAAAAAAATGAAGTATATATGAAGCCTACTTGACAGCAGTGAAAAATCAGAACAATGCTATGTAATGAAAAATGAAAAAAATAAAAAAAAAAAAGGCTTGCATCACGAATATATACTGTACATGTAAGATGTGAAATAAAATAATTTATCATATACTTAGAGAAAATAACATATGATTTTTACAGTATGATAATAGCATTAAATTAACGTAAATTCCATATTTTTCCGAAATAGTCTTTAGCGGGCTGATATGAAAAAAATTATCACATGCTTCGATTATTATCACATGCCTTTCCGTAACGTTATTTAATGGCATTCCGGCGATTTGAACCTTGCTTTTTTTATATATAAAACGTAAATTATACACTGACAAATAACATTTGAAGCTACAGGAAATGTGTTTAATCCCTCGAAAAAACACGCATTGTTTTTGATAAATATCCGGATAAGCAGGAATCTGATGTTCAGTAGTTGCCGTTTGTTGGCGTGGTTCATATGTGATTCTCGTTTTTCATTTTTTTTTATATAGATTAGATTGTTACTTTTCCCGTTTGAATGGTTTTACACTAGTTATTTTTGGTGTCATTTATAGCTCGCTGTTCGATGTGAGCCAAGACTTCATGTTGAAGACCGTACTTTGAACTATAATGGTTAGCTTTTATAAATTAAGACTTTAATGGAAAGTTGTCTCATTGGCACTCATACTACATCTTTGTATATATATAGAGAAATGAAATTAGCTTTAAAATGTCGTTGTTAACGAATAACATTTTTTTTGGTAAAAGGTATGTATATCTAAGACTATATATAGATTCCATGTATTTATTTTCATTGACGTTTGCATGGGTATGTGTATAAAATGGCTTAATTCCGTATTTTAGAACAAAAGCATTGTAAGACTATATTTAAATTTGTTGAGATTAAACTTAACTACATCATGGTTGCTGAAATAACTGGCGAGTGTTGGTGGATTAATTGACCTGGCAAAGTTGTTATGAGCAGATGTAGAGTGTTTTCCTTTCTTGTAGGGAAGTGTGCTAGTTTTTCACCACTTGCTTTTATTCAATGACTGACCGTCAATATAAACAATACAAGAGTTTAGGTATGTGTATAAAATGGCTTTATTATCATATTCACTCGAAAAATTGCCACACTCGAAGAAAAAAAAACCCGATCAAATCACTCGAAAAATTACCACACTCGAAAATCACGATCCTAGTCTGGAACTATACCTACCATTTATTACTTTTTGAACAACATTTTGTGCTAATTAGAATGAACAAAATAAACAAAGATTCAGTATAAACGTTTCATTAATTAAAAATCACAATTCCAACAATTTTTAGTGTAGCAATTACTAATTCATATATAAACCGTGTGATAGATTTAATTAGACAATGGATTTACTTAGTTAACGATGTTTTTACTTTAATGTCGGTTTTATTATTCTGAATTTTTTAAAGTATTGATGATTTTATAATAACACTTGAACCATAACCAAATAAAAACAAACTATCCTTTCGTACTTTTACGTCCTTTAGACAAGCTTGAGTGACAATACCTATGTCAAACATATTTAAAATTCAGTCATTTAATACGATATGAGGAATATATTGTGTTTTCTAATTTTTCTTCCATTATTTTCCCAATTCAACGGTTTTGGGATTTTCTTACGAGAAGGAGGGTAAGTACTGGTCACTTTATGTCCTGGGTTCATTATTTTTGGGATACATATTTTCTTGTATCTTTTTATCTTATTTTTTTGGTACACTTGTTAACATCACAGAAAATATAATCCAATTATGTCTCTGTTAACATATAACATATTAGCTAAATGGATTTTAAGCAAATTATTTATAATCCACTTGTTTCATCAATTATAACTTGAAGATATTTATGTAACGTGTCGTCACGAAACGAAATTTGGTACCCACGAAAATAAAATCATGTTTTTTTGTATATATTAAATATATATACAATGCATGGCAATAAGTATTCGTCACTTGTGATTTTCACCAGTATACTTTATCTTATTTTATTTGTTATTTTTACCTTCGTCTTTTTTATCTAACCCATATTTTAATTAACTTTTAAAAACTTAAAATAAATCTACGATTTACCCACTTTTGTAAATACTCCCTATTACCCAGTAAAATGGGAAGCTTATACATAAGAAAGAAAAAGTATATCACACTTCACACAAAATTACGGTTTAAAGCTAATATTTGGTCGGTTTGTAATCAACTCGGTAATAATAAAACAAGGAAAAACATTTTTATTTATTTGGTGTTTTTTAAGGGATCTCTCAATTTTCTGTATTACTGGGTATCATCAGCCCAGTAGTCAGCACTTCGGTGTTGACATGAATATCATTATATGGTCACTTTTATAAATTTCCTGTTTACAAAACTTTGAATTTTTTGAAAACCTAAGGGTTTTCTTATCCCAGGAATAGATAACCTTAGCCGTATTTTGCACAACTTGTTGGAATTTCGGGTCCTCAATGCTCTTCAACTTTGTACTTGTTTGGCTTTGAAATTATTTTGAACTGGGCGTCACTGATGAGTTTTATGTAGACGAAACGCGCGTCTAGCGTATTAAATTATAATCCTGGTACCTTTGATACCTTTTTTATAATTATATTGGTGATTGGATTTATATTGGCAGAATATATGAAGATAAAGATACAGATACAGATAATATAAACACATGTCAGATTTATTTTTGTTTGCTGTTTATAAATTGGCAAAATATTTAAACCAGATAAAATATAAAAAAAAAATATAATATGCATTCATGTCGAGGGAAAAAATGATAACAAAACTATGATCGAGTAAACTATACTTTAGACAATTTTGTGTGTTTTAATAACTACCACAGTGCTAAATTACTTACTTGTAAAATTTTAACAAAAAAATGCCTTCAAAATAATTTATTAGAACAAAATGTTTCCTTTTCTATAAAAGAATGTTGAATAGACCGATGATTTGATATTTTGTACCTCAAAATTAAAGTTCCAAATGAAACATCAGTTATTGAATTAATTTTTTTTTAAAGCGGTCTAAGAAGTTCATCCAAGCATTAAAAAAAACGTGTTTTTGCGGAATATTTGAGGTTTTTAAATGACATTTGCGCCTTTTTTAATGGACATTTGCTCTTCAATTTTAGGACATTGGCGTATTTTTAACATTTACGTTTTCTGACGTCCCTCCAACCTTATCCAGGTTTGGGAAAAACTTGACCTGGCAGAGTTATAGTCATTATTTTCTTTATGGGTAAAAGTTTTAAAATCATTTCATAGCACATCAACATAGTTATATACAATTAAAAGAAAACATTCTTAAGACAAATAGTCAATTTCAATTAGTCATTACGGTTCAGTTTAGCTTAATAGTTGAAGCCCAAAGAATGCAAAACCATAGCTAGCTGATGCAAAATATTTGTAGTGTCACCGTCCGTTATTATCATTCAGTTGTAGTTTATATTGGAACATCTCCAAAAAGGTCTTGATTCGACGGTATGTTTGAAAAGAAATCCGGTGTGACATATACAATTGTCCCTCTAACCAGTCTTTAAACTTTTTGATGTTTTGTGGCTTTGTTAATGTGAATAATTAATACCTCGTTATCGACAAATATAACTTTTATTATGTTCTTATTAAATACTTCAAACGAACATAAATAATTTGATTTAAAGAAAGCTTGACACCGTTGTTTTTTGTTTTATTTTTGACGTCAGCCAATATTCTTATTTTATTACAAATACACGACTGTGATTGTTCTCCAGGGCCCAGTTTCACGAAGCTGTCTTAGGACTAAGACATGTCTTAGGATGGTCTTACGACATATCTTAGTCCTAAGTGGGTTTCACAAAGCGGTCCTAAATTAGGACATCTCTTAAAGTTGGTCATAAAGTTAGGACAACGCGAGAGGTGTCTTATGATGGTCTTAGGATAGTTATACGTTTATTTATATAAATTACACTCATTTTTTATAATAATTTTGAAAAAAAATATCTTATTATTATCTAATTATCTATTCTCCTGTATATAAGCAGGAACAGGAGAATAGATAATTAGATAACAGGATAGTCATAAGAGGATCATAAGACATGTCCTAAGATATGTCTTATGACATGTCTTAGGATAGCTTCGTGAAACCGGCCCCAGGTTTATTCTGATTCATTTTCAGTCTTTAACATTTAGCATAGTTATGTTGAAATTAATTATCGTCTCTCATAAATCTGTACAGATTGGCTTATGTATACAAAATGTATTTTTTATAAATGTATTGTGTAATTTTTTACATAAGGTGAGACGTAAGTAAAATATTGAATTGAATTGAATTGGTAAGAAAGATGTGGCGCAAAAGGACGCATTTTTGCCGCAAACGGATCTCAAAAAAACAAATTATTTATCAAAACATCTATTGTTATTTGCAAGAGGGAATAGAAGGAATAGTATTTTTTTAAAGTGGGAACAGGAGGAAGACACCATTTAATGTTTATCTTTTGCTTGATTCGGTTCTAATTTGCCACTTAATTGACAATTACAAGTCTGAAGAGCATATGAAGAATCTATTGTAATAGTGAAAAAGTAATCATGATAAAAAAGCTGTGGTTTAAATATTTAATTATCTGGAAAAAAGAAGGTGCATGGCACGCCTTCTTTATATTTTTTTTATTATTAATATATCTTACTAAATTAATAAGCCATCTTATACAGCACAGTATATATACGATACCTTATAAGTTAATAAGATATCTTATACAGCACAGTATATACGATATCTTATAAGTTAATAAGATATCTTATACAGCACAGTATATACGATATCTTATAAGTTAATAAGATATCTTATACAGAACAGTATATACGATATCTTATAAGTTAATAAGATATCTTATATAGCACAGTATATACGAGCATACTATATACGATATCTTATAAGTTAATAAGATATCTTATAAATACAGTACAATGTACAAGATATGATATCTCTTTTTTAATTTAAAGTAAATGAGATAGGCCATCTAGGCTATAGGTCTGTATAACATTCAGTCAATCGTTTGGAACTTTTATTATTGTATACATCTTGGTATCATCTAAGAATATGTAAGCATTTTAATATACCTGGGGTGGTGTTCTCGAAGCTATCCTAAGATTCGTCCTAAGTCATAGATAAGACTAAGTTTAGGATGAACTTAAGATCGACTTAGGACACTCTTAAGTTGTGTCTCGAAGCTATCTCAGACGCATCATTTGTAAGACGAGAGGCAAAAAAGACTGGTGGGGGCAATCCTCCAAATAGATTGACACCACTGCAAAACAAGGTTATGGGAATCATCGGAGATACACAAATTGATGGCATTGCTGGTGGAATCGACACCTGCCAGGCAGCCGGAAGCCCTATGGATCAGAGCACAGATGAGATTGAATCAATGTCCGAAACAGGTCAGTTTACATATTCTATATTCTCGTTCATGAATTCATAACTAATATAATTGAAAGATTAGCGAGTCACAATTTGTTTTGTGTCTCAAATATGTCTCAGAGGCGAATTAAGGTGGTACCCAGGATGCCCACCCCCCTTTTCTATGAAAAATTTGATTGCCTACATAGTGAATCACTGAAGCATGACCGGAACGGGCGCTCCCTCCCACACACTTAGGCAGCCTCTTATGAAAAATTCTAGATGTATCACTGCGTTTGTCCAAGTTTTGGTTACGTGTTTGTGTATAAGTCATAGGTTCATTTCTAATGTACTAGACATGCCGGTTGATATGGCAACGATACCTCAGTAAATATAATAGATTGAGCGATTTGGTAAAGTTCGATACGGTTCTAGAATCAATATGTAACATTTAGTCTTCTATTGGGACTTTACTAGATAGCTGCTAAATTTTAATCAACCATGTTCCTCTTTGAAAAAAGAGAGGAATTTATGAAAATTTCAACGAGATGCAGGTAAAGTAGTGTATTAGAACAACATGAACAAGTGCACAATGGGTAAATAATAATATGGGGTTTAGCATTATTTACAAACCGTTTTCAAAAATATCATCTGTCCATTGAAATCTATATTCAATCACATTGATATAGGCAGATGTGGTGTGAGTGCCAATGAGACAACTATCCATCCAATTTAAAAAAAAGTAAACCATTATAGGTCAATGTACGGCCTTCAACACGGAGCCTTGGCTCACTCCGAACAACAAGCTATAAAGGGCCCCAAAATAACTAGTGTAAAACCATTCAAACGGGAAAACCAACGGTCTAATCTATATAAAAAAAACGAGAAACAAGAAACACGTATATATTACATAAACAAACGACAACATGTATTTTAAATAACACGTTTTGAATGATACATTTATTATTTTTCAGTCTTACCTTCTACTAGTGGCATTAGTTCAGCCAAAGACGATGACAGTATTTTCACGAGAACACCATCATCACCGCACAGAGAAGAATGAGAAGAATCACTTGTAGAGATAGAAAGGGAAAGATTAGGAGTAGAAAAAGACCGGTTAAAAATTGAACAAGAAAGACTAGCAACCGAGAAACAGAGGCTGGAGATAGAGAGAAAATCACTCCTAATCAAAGAACAAAAATACCAATTATATTTGACAAAGTTGAACTTAAGCTTGCAGCAAATGGGTATTTCCGTCAATAGCTTAAATGTACCAACTTCTTCTGACACTTCGTCCACACAATAAATATTTTTTCCAAAGATATGTACATTCTTTTTTGTTGGTATAAACATTTCTAAATGGAAATATCATTTATTATACAACTACACGTAAATAATAGTGATTATAAAAAAGAAAATGTGGTATGATTGCCAATGACACAGAAATTAACAGTATGATCTATACTACGGTTTGTTTATCTCTTTGACTCATTCAAATTGGTATAAGGACGGGTTCTTTTAGGGAAAAAGAGCAATTACAGCCGATTTCAATGAGTATGCAGCTAAAGGTAATATCTTTTTTTAGGACTACCAATTTCCGGTGCCAACTCTACATACTTCATTAATAATCAACCAATCAATACAAACAAACTACATATAATTCATTTTTTATATCAGATGACTTTATTATTAATTCAGTCAAAACCTTCCATTAATCAGTCTTTCACGAACAATTGCCCCGTGGGCGTCGTTCAAAGGACCATTATAGGCTGGTCCGGCTATGTGTCCATGGTCAGAAAATCATTTATGTCAGGTGGTAAAGGCATTCTGTTATCTATACACAAATTGTGTAGGACAGCAACAGCAACAACAATGCGACAACACATTAAAGCTGAATACAACAGAGTTCCAGCACTGGTATCTATACAGCGAAAACGTGCTTTTAACACACCAAAACTCCGTTCAACAACATTTCTTGTTCTCATATGTGCTCCGTTGTAACTTTGTTGCTTTCTGGTAGTGGGGTTCAGAACGGGTGTCAATAACCAAGGTCTTACAGGGTATCCGCTATCACCAAGTAGCCATCCGTCTGAAATTGTTCGATTCTCGAATAATTCACATACAGTTGAATTTGACCAAATGAAAGCATCGTGGGTTGCTCCTGGCTACTGTGAGACTATGTTCAAAAATTTCAAATTATAGTCACAAACTCCTTGTACATTAATTGAATGGAAATTTTTCCGATTAACAAAAATGTGCTCATCTACTGGTGGAGATTTTATCCGAACATGAGTTCCATCAACGACGCCTACTACATTAGGAAAGTCTGAAATCTCATAGAAACCACGCTTTATAATTTCTAAGCTAGCTGCATCTGTAGGCATGATAATGTGTTGATTGCATACATTGACCAAACACTGGGTTACATCTCGTACACACCTTGAAACACTGGAACGAGATATGTTATGCACATCAGCATTTACAAGCTGAAAACTCCCTGTGGCAAAAAATCGAAGTGCTGCCATTATCTGCAAAGAAACAGGCAATGCACGGGACCTCATTGTTGGTCTGTGTAAGTCATTGTCAAATCTTCTGCATAAATCAATAATCATTGGTCGCGACAATCTGTACCTACGTATGATATCAAATTCATCTAAATAGTCCAGAGGGTTGTCGTAGTCTCTAAGTAGTCTATTTCTACGAATATTCTGGTGCCTTCTTCTCATGTACACATAAGCCGCAGCCATATTTGTTTACAAATTATTGTCTGAGACGTGTCCTAAAGTTAGGATAAAGATAGGATGATCTTAGGACACCTAATTAGGTGTCCTAAAGTTAGGACGAAAAATACGATATATCCTAAGTTAAGAGAGCTTCGAGAACACGACTTAGGACAAAGACTTGTCATAAGTTGGTCTTAGGACATGTCCTAGTCCTAAGATAGCTTCGAGAACACCACCCCTGGTCAGGTAATTTGATACCACCTAGTATATATACCGAGTACCAAACACATGTTAGGGTCTACTTGAGTGTCCTTCATTTCTTTATTCTTTAATCATTTGGATCATTCTTTTCTATCTTATGGTGGCCGGTTAAGGCCATTTCGCGTTTTCGCTTTCATATTGTCTTGGGCGAAAACGCGAAATCGAAAACGGGAAGTCGAAAACACGAAAACGCAAAGTCGAAAACGCGAAACGCGAAATATTTTTTCTTTCCGATTTCGTGATTTTGACTTTGCGTCTTCGCGTTTTCGACTAGAGAATATGAAGGGCGAAAACGCGAAATGGCCTTAACCAGCCACCAAGTCCATACTATCTTTATATTTCAGCACCGCGTTATTCTCAAATATTAAGTTGCTTTTCTTTTTTTTTTGTCCTTTCTTCTGCACATTTTAGAAAATCATTAAAAAAAAATACAGGCCATTCTTAAACACCCCGCCAGACTATTTTTATTTGTCATACCGTTATATATATATTTAAAAATTAAAATAACCCGTGATTTACAAAGTTAATGAACCATTTGACGGAGGTTATAAGCTGTAATAAAAGTTATAAGACCTAATCGGTCATGTCCACGGGGAAAATTAAGTAAGAGCTAAGACATAACATATCAAAAGTCAGTGATTTAAATGGCAGATAAAACCATAGACTTAAATGTAATTACATTCCCCTTTCCAAATCGGATCCCATATTCATTAGCGATATTAAAGCAGTCACTATACTATAAGCATTAAATGCTCTTGGTAATGTTGTAAACAAGAACATACAAATGTTACAAAGAGAGCAGCGACAGAGGATATAGTTTTATACTTTGACCGTGAACAGGTGAATCAAATCATGTGTAACAAAACTTGAATTTCAAAAGTTGGCATCAATGATCATCAATGTTACAAAAATTTTGGAAAGTTAGGACATGGAAATCAGGCACAATATCTAATTATCAAACAAAATATACTCAAAACTCAAACTTTCAGACTCATCTTTCAATGCAAAATGGGGGGATTTAAATTCTGAAAATGTATACCTTTTCATATACGTGATATATTGCGTAGGTAGAAATGTAACCTTTTCCCATATATCGTTTGGGTATCATGTGGTTTGTAATGGTCTGTAATGTACCAGTGGAATACCAAAGTGCCAAGACAGGGATATTGGTCGGTAATATCTCGAAAACAAGATGATATTGTTATGTCTAATTGAAACTGACAATACAAACTATTAAAGTTACAACGAATTGTTATCAAATGAACTGTAATCTCTAAAGTGATGAAAACCATATGGCACCGCCTATACCGTTATACCTACCACAGTTGTCGCGATATATAATATGTAACTTGCTTGATTATTTTAGTGTAGAATAAAATGCTAATCTAAACAGATGCCTTCTACCTCAATGTTATACTTAGTAATACATAACAGATATATCCCGAGAAAAAGATTTTTTATGGTGTTATGTTACTTTTTATAGTGGTTTACTACTTTTGATAATATGAAAGAATACTACTTAGAGATATTACTCGTTTTTATTCAATAAAAATGCAAAATCCTTGTTGGACACAATATGGCGGACATTCTAAAGGTAGACAACATAAGAAAATCAAATAGTTTTCGCGGACTTCAAAGGTTAGCCCGTGCCTTGTGCAGGGTACCTTTGTAGTTTTAAATTTTCTTAAATAAAATAAATAATTTTCGCAAAAATGTAGGAATCAAACTCGTGGATGTAAATAATTCAGCCTATATTATATTTGAAATAAAAGTATGACACAATTATATAATAAATACATTTATAATATATTAATTTATGTTTATACAGAAAGATGTTGACATTTAGGGAACAAATAATGGAGAACATATCTACATGTACCTTATTCCGTGTACTTTTATTAATTATGAACGCCATAAACCTTAATCATTGTATACTGTAACACTAATTGAAGCAAAAAAACACCTAAAACACCATTAAAAATCTTTTTCTCAGGATATATCATCTTGTTTTCGGGATATTACGTTTTTCTCGTATTTCTCGGGAAATCGTGGTACCCGATATTGGTTGATAATAGAAAACCAAGAAATCAGCCCAAGAAAGGTGTTACCGTGGGTGTCACAGACATGACAGACGAAGATTAAGTTATGAGAACTTTATTGACATATTAATTCATATATATTTCTGCTAGTTTTCCCCCACCTTTTCTGAATTCAGTTATTCACATATTTTCAAGTTTGAAAAAGTTACCTATTCCAGCAGCACGTCCTATCACCTTGTATATTATCATGATTATTGTATATAGGAAGTATATATATACTTTAATTGTATTCTCAGTTATGAATTGAACAATATAAACGTAACTATACTAGGAAATAGAGCATCCCTGTGACACCAAAAATGACATTGAAAAAAAAATAGTTGTTTTTTTTTAAGCCAAATGTGATGCTATCCAAAATTTGTGTGGAGAACACTAGATTTTGATAGGTTTGATTGTCTCAAGTATTCCCTGAGGATAAATGTCAATATAGAGTTCGAAATTTGGTAACAGTTTTTGAAATAAAACATTTTCAAAATGGATCAAATAATACTTTGATTATTATGTGACAAAGACTTGTGGATATGACAATGAGATAAATAAGTATGTATTACAAGATATTATTTTACAGGTAAAAGTATATAAAAGTATATAATTGCTTTTATATAATTGAATTATCTGTTTAATTGTTGATGTGGGTCAGTTGTTGTTATGTACATTTTTACATGAACTTGTGTTATTTGTTACTGCTGATACTAAATCCTGAACTTTAATATTTATAACTTGTCATCTATGTATATCAACATGTCAACTATTTATAAGATAGATTAACTTGGTTTGGGGAACTAGCAAGTGAACCCCCCTTTTTGCATTAATTGTCCTCTTGCCTTTTTTTTTTTTTTTTTTTTTTATAAAGTTTTTCATCCTGCCATATTTTTTTTTACTCCAAACTCCTGTCCTGCCTTTTTATGCAAGTTTCTGTCTAATTCTGTAATGAAAAATTTGGAAAATTGAAAGCAAAATATATACTAGGTTTACCTTCGAAGTCAGCACTAGCATGACTAGTGTTACTTGGTCTAGACTCCATCTGTTTCTGGACTAGAGTAAGAATTTTGTACTTCTTTGGGTGCAATCTCATTAAAATCAGCTGTTAGTGTTGCTACGATACTCACCAACCTATAGGACAGCTGTTAGTGTCACCAATCTATAGGACAGCTGTTAGTGTCACCAACCTATAGGACAGCTGTTAGTGTCACCAACCTATAGGACAGCTGTTAGTGTCACCAATCTATAGGACAGCTGTTAGTGTCACCAATCTATAGGACAGCTGTTAGTGTCACCAACCTATAGGACAGCTGTTAGTGTCACCAACCTATAGGACAGCTGTTAGTGTCACCAACCTATAGGACAGCTGTTAGTGTCATCAACATAGAGGAGTGTAGCCTATCATAACATCGGGGTTTAATGAGATCGCTAAAATGGTCCAACATTTATCTTACACAATTTTTATAAATATTTATTATTTTTTGCAGAAACAATGTCAAGAAAGATTCATGGTATGAAAAGAGAAAAACAACAAAGAGCTGTAGTTTTTGGAAATGGGGTCGTTGTACAAAATATGTGTAAGTAATTATACTGAACCAAAGTGGACCTCTGTAAAACTTCTGTATCAAGACTCTGTTGCGTTATTTGTTTTACATATCATCGATGAATATAGATTCTACCACTGTATTGTGGGTAATATAATTTTTATCCACTCGATAAAATTTAAGTGTCGAGAGTGGATATGTATAGTATTGCACAAGATTTTCTGTTTCTCTAATGATTTTTAAAGGATATGCAGACAAACTCAATCCTTTTCAACTGATTAGCAAAAAGATGTGTTCTTTCTATGTGACATCATGAGATGACGTCACAATAGTAAATTCAGAAAAAAAAGCAAGAAAATTCAACATCATATTTGAATTTTGACCAATGAAGAAATTAGATCAAAAGAACCACACATGAATAAAAATAATCAACAGGTCAGGAAAAGGAATAATCCTTAAGGCTTTAAAAATTTGATAAAACTTGATTATTTTGTGTGATGGTATATATATATATATTTTACTCAATTTTAATTCAATTTGAATATTTTAAAGGACATTATATTTATTTTCATAATTTTGTTTTTAGTAAAGTTGTTGAATATGGTAATTTAACTTTTTACAGATCAGAATACAAGTTCAGTTTAAAATGTGAAACAGGTTGGGCCCAGGCGAACATACTTTCATCAGATTGTGATTTTGGTATGTAAATTAAAAAATATGACACTAAAAAAAATTTGCATTTGGATTAAGTTTGAATATAGGAATCATATTTGTATTGATTGTTTAAGAAAAATAACTCTTTTATAAATTCTGTGCATCCAATGAGCTTTTCAACATTTTTTTGTTATCAGAAACCCTCAACTCAAAACATTTGAAAGCCAGGCATTTTTGTCCAGCCTGAGACTTTTGTCGCAGAAAGTAAGACTTAGGGATAGTGATCTGGCAACGGCAACCACGGCTTTAGCTAACTTCTTAAAAGCTTAATATTTCTGAAGGTAGAAGACCAGGACCTTGAATATAGATGCCTTATGTTATGAAGTTTTTGTCTGGCATATGTCGATTGTCGAACCTTAACCTCATTTTTTTTATGGATCGTATAATGATATGATGTCCTCGTTTGCGTTGTCTGAGTCATCTTCGTCATCTGAAGACACATTGATTTTCGGACAATAACTTTAGTTTAGGTGAATGGATCTCTATGAATTTTTTAAGAAGGTTCAATACCACAAAAGGAAAGTTGGGATTGATTTTGGGGATGATGTCCCAGACTCCCAACCATTTACGAATTAAGGGGCCAAAAACAAGCATTTTTCTAGTTTCCGGACAATTTCTTGTGTTCAAGTGTATGACATTGTACCCACAAGGTTCCATTTAACAAAAGGAAGGCTGGGATGGAGTTTGGGGTTAATTGCCCGAATCATGTAGGAATTAAGGGTCAAAAAGAGGCCAAAAACAAGCATTTTTCTAGTTTCAAGACCATAACTTGTGTTTAGGTGTATGGATCTATCTAAAACTATACTACAAGGTTCCATACTACAAAGGAAAAGCTGGGATTAAGTTTTTGAGTTATTTGTCCAAGGGGGATTTTTTTTCAAATTTTTTTTTCAAAATTTTTGAAAAGTTTCAAGATGAAATCTTCAATTGCACAGTATTGAGCAATATATTTGTAAGATCATTGACCACATTTATTTTGTGTCAAAAACATATATTATGTCAAAAATGATCACAATCCAAATTCAGAAAGTATCAAGCTTGAATATTGTGTCCAAATTCAGAAAGTATCAAGCTTGAATATTGTGTCCAAATTTGCCCCAACTGTTCAGGGTTTGACCTCTGTGGTCGTATCAGGTTGCGCTGAGCGAAGCATTTTTATTATAGTTCAGTGCCTACTTGAAAAATAAAGATATTTAGTATTCTTAATTTCTCTTTTATTATGAGTAACTATATTTGGTATGTGCGCACCTTACCTTTAATACAAGGTCTTCATGCCCGTCAGACAAAGTTTTCACTTGACCTCAACCTCATTTTATGGATCAGTGAGCAAGGTTAGGTTTTCGTGGTTAAGTCAATATCTCAGAGATACTATAGGCAATAGGTTTCTTATATTTCGTGTATGAAATGATTGTGAGACATACATGTCCATTTGGCAGGTGTCATTTGACCTTGACCTCATTTTCATGGTTCGGTGGATTTTTTTTGTTTTGGTCTGTTGTTTTAGAACTGTATGCAATAGATCAACTATATTTGGTATATGAAAATATTTTACAATGTACATGTCAGTCTTGTATGTTTTATTTGACCTTGACCTCATTTTTATGGTTCATTGCTCAATGTTAAAAAAAAATTGTTCTTGGTCTGTTTTCAAATACTACTAGAACACACTCGTGATATCACGGATCCCTGACTGAATTAAAGTTTATGTGTAAGCCTTATTTTAGCCTGGATTTTTAGTATTGGTATTGTCATCTTTATATTTAGGACTATCAACATAATATCAATGGTTAGTAGAAAAGGCGAGACATTTCAGCGTGTACACTCTTGTTTAAAAAAGGCTTCTTTATTCATCTAAAGAGGCCTCAGTATGGGAGTGGCTAATAATTAGAATTACTGTACTATCACTAGCTTGTCCACTGTTTACTCAGGTTGTCAGTTTGAATTACTCATCAGTAGTGCTCAACTTCAATCTTAATTGACTAGGATTGTCAGTTTTTCTACTGAAGGTCGGTGGTTCTCTTTGAGGACTCCTGCTTCCACCATCAAAAAATCAGACCACCATGAAACAGCACAATAGTGCTGACAGTGGCATTAAACAACAATCAATTAATTAATCAATATATCTTAGGTCAACTTTGCTTCATTTTAATTGCATTTTTTTATATGGATTGTCAGTATAGATTTTAAAAAATATTATGTGACAGAATATTATCATGATTTGATCTGTAAGTTATCATTTCGGCAATATTTCTTTAATTTCTTTTTTACTTCATGTCATGAATATCTTGTACGTTTGAATGGAAAGGTATTGGTATGATAAAGTACTTTTTGAATGTTATTAGATTATATATAAATGTGTATTAAATGAAATAATAGAAAACACATCAAATCTAAAGTTTGTCTCTATAGTTGATAACAACTGTCCTTATGTGACTAGATCTGTTATTTCATTTCTGATATGGGAAGTCCTCAGCTAAGATAGCAAAAACATTGAATGTGTATGAAGTGTGTCTGTTTATTATTTTCAATGTTACTTAATAAGCTCTTTCTAATTACTTTTCAGCAATTTGTGACGGAAAAACTGATATTACTGGTGCTTGTGGTATAACATATTCTTCTGACTATCAGATAACAAAACTAGGAAATGTCTACCACAGTGGAGGAAGTTGTTCATCTCCAAATGTTTGTACTGACTGCACTCCAGGATTCTATTCCGATGGACCATATTGTCGCTGTAAGTATCATAATCATGGATTCTATTCCGATGGACCATATTGTCGCTGTAAGTATCACTTGATTATTAAGGTGGTACTACAGGGAGATAACTCTGTAAAAATCAGCTGAAAATTTTAATTAAAGAGGGTTAAACAGTTAGCTATAACACTTATCTTCCCTGAGGCCCTCATGAAATACTATGAAATATAACAAACAATTACAAGGTAAACATACAAACACAGTCACATATAAGAAAAATCAAATTAGAAATTGTTATGAAATACACAATTTTCAAAACATTTAAATAATTACAAATTCTTATAGTATCAAGTTTCTCTATGATCAAAATTAGTATTTGTCAAACTGCTATTATCCAAAGAAAACTTCTGATAAAGTGAGTGTTTTTTGATATTTTGATATTTTTGGGGAAAGACGGCTTCAAGCCGTCAATTCCCTAATGTGGTTGGCCAGAGTTCCATGCCCTCACATCAATCATTTTGTTTTAATAGTTTGGAAACCCCCTTAAAATATCGTACTGAAATTGATGACAATGAGAACAGATTGACTTTAAACACTTATTTTACACATTTTCCTTCTGTTTCTCGCGGAATTATCGTATATTGAGCTTTCCCTTACACTATATACGTTTCTGTTACAGTCCGGAAAAATCAGTACTACGAAATAGTTTCATTATTGTCAACCTTTGTATATGTTCTAGTTGTTCTTTTGCTCATTCTTTGTATGTAGAATATCAAAAGATACCCCCTCAAAAAATAGAAACAATGGCCGTCTTCCCACAGAGCTCTTCAGCTCTTTGATTTTTTAAAGGGTCAAATAAAATTTTTGAGAATTAAACAAGCTAAATTAACTTTAGTCAAGATGTTTGGTACATTTGTACTACCTTAATACAACTACACCAATCAAATCTATCTACCCGGTAGAAGGACTAACAATTTTCTAAGTTTTAATTGTTCATTAAGAAAGCCTATACTAACAGATTAAATATAATTAAATCATTGATGCAGAAGTGAAGATGTTTCTATAGAACTTTTCAATTTGCTTATGTTTACAGTATGTGGGACCATTGATCATTGTAACTACAGAAGATGTACTACCTCTAGCAATCAGATCTGTGAATGGTGTGATGGGGAAATAAAACCAAACACATATTGGAGAGCTTACACAAGACATCTTGATAATACAAAATGTCAAAGTAAGTAGAGTTATTCCCCTTAGTCACACCAAAACTGGGTTTACTTCAGTTTTCAGATGGGGACTAGAGAACCACTAAACCAAAGAGTGTCAGAGTAAACAAAGTTTTGAGAAAAGTTAACAAATAATTAAGAATAAATATATTAATTCTCAGAATTGTAAATATTAAACGACTTAAAGTGTTACATTTCCAATTAATGCTGAGGAAGAATACACCATATCACTACTATGATTTGGAAATATGTTCCGCTTGAACTTTGGATGTCATACAACAATCACTTTTCCATTATGGCGTCATATATTTTCTAAATTCTTTATGACTTCAAAATTTTACGAGAACTTTTGTGATTTCCACTGTTGATTTTTACTTTCTACAGCAGATTGGTAACTGTCTAAATTTTTTTACATTGTGTTCCCAATTTTTATTTCATGTATGAATTTACATGCATCGTCATTTGATCTACGAAAAACCTCTCCTAAATGTCTAGCTGCTTTGGATGACAACTTGTTTACAAATATTTTTTGATTGACAGGTTACGGGAAGTTAAACTTGGGGGCTTGATATGGATTTCGACAGCTGATATTGATATTGGCCCCGAGAGCTGATAACCAACCTAGACTTCCGGCTATTATTGGCCATGCAAAAACATACATATCAGTAATAAATATGTGATTATCTGAATTATCACACCCATCTGCGATCTCTTTGTTGTTACCTGAATCATGTGACACAGTATTCTATTTTTGCAGAGGCTTGTTCATGGAGAACAGATAGTACTCGATGTTACCCTGGAACTTGTACTAATGAACTCGCCAGTGGTTGTGTGTGTGCTGATAACTTTAGTGGAACACATTGTGAAAACAGTGAGTATATGGGGCAGGGGCACAGGTCTTTATATTATAGAACATATAGATATACTTGATGTTCCCTTTAAATAAGTATTTACTAGATAATGTTTTGTACAAAATATTCTTAGGACACATGAACCAAACATATTATTTTATTTTGGACTAATAAACTTGACTTCAAGGTATACACATTTTGGAATGAGATCTTCAGATGAACCTTAAATGAACCATGACATGATTCAAGAGTTTAAAAAGGGGAACAATGACAAATTATGTTATAATTTTAATTTATTTTATCTTTTTTATTGAAAGTGTAAATTTTCTGTCACATGAATCTGTCATCATCGTCACATGCAGGCCATCATAGAAAATATTGTTATAATTTTTCACATTTTATCCAATGAATGTCAGCTAGTCCTTCATTTATTTAAAACACTAAAAACTCGCATGCATTTAAAACAAGAAAAAATACACATTACAAATTAACATGTCTTGTACAATAAAATAACTAACACTTATGAAAGAAAGTAATTTTTAATTTAATTATTCTTTTCAGTTGACAACACACCAACAATAGAGTATAATCACTGTAAATTTTCTGACAATGGAGGACATCATGTTCTAGAGAATGATCCAAACTGGGTCACTACTGGCCATTCAACTATTTGGACAAACTTTGCTGCATATAGTAGTATTTCAGTAGTTGAAACAGCAAAGTATTTGCAGCCAGCTGACAACAGAGATGCTCAACATTACGTGAAAGATTTCCGAGTTGGTGTCATTGAGGAAAAAGCAACTCTCTCATATTACAAAGGTATTTTTTAATGAGTTTTGTTTAAGTGGCTTTCATAGGGCCGCTTAATATATGTGGTTTTAACTAATTGTATACTTATTGAAACAGGGAATAAATGATGTAATAAATGAGTGATTGATTGCTGGTGTTAAATGCCACGTAGGTCATAGGGACTGTCTGCTATATTATGACTGAATGTTTTGTTGATGGAGGAAGCTGGAATTTCAGAGAGAACCAGCTAGAGACCTTCATCAGGAAAACTTATTTGAATAAACAGATTTGGTTTTAACTCATTTTCCTCTAGTCTGTTTCTCATGCAATTATTGTATTTACATTTCTCCCTATATTATTTACCCTTTAAAATTAGCAAATATTAGTATAATGAAATATCCCAAAAATATCATATGATACCTGAAAAAATATAAACAATGGCCCTCTTTTCCCTGAGAGCTTCCCTGCTCTTCAATTTAAGACTACTTTTGGTTTAAGGATGCTGTATAACACTCCTTCAATGGTTTTGTAAGTCTATATATTTACATTGAAGGAGGGTTGAATATACTGTTGCACTCCTGTCTGTCTGTCTGGTGGATAATAAGTTGTTTCATTGGCAATCATACCACAGCCCTTTAATTTTACATACTGTAACATATATCAGATTCATGACTAATCAACTCTCTGTTTTATGAATTCTTACATATTTTAAACATAATGGACAAGAATAAAATTTTCATCTCATTTTTTTAACAGTCCAATTTGAATGGAACTTCATGCTATAATAACCATGACCAAAAAGTTGCAATAGATAGAATGTCATTCAATTCCTATAGTATTAAATGACTGTGTTTACAGGCTCAACATATGTTTCCGATCAGACAAAGACATGTAATGGTATGGACAGAAATCAACCTGTAGATTTTAAAGAATGCAGCTTTTCCTTTAACGTTTGGTCCTTTACTCATAATGATAGGTATGTTTATATGGGTATGGTATACAAACTTGTTAATTAAATGGTAACTTTTTTGTTCAGATAATTTTAGAAATTAATGTTTTACTATGTTTCTAATGTTTAGTAGAAATTATGATATGACCAATGTGACCTTAGAATTTTTAGACTAATAATCTTGTTGTGAGTAAAGACTCTTGATTCTAAAAGGCTATTCCTATCCTATATATATATATATATATATTATGGCATAAGTACATTGTGAACAATTTGTTTTGGTCAGTTTTGAGTAATTCACTGTCTTATCCTTTTGCCAGACTGTTCACTTAATTGCTATGAAATAACTATATAACAGTTTGAACCTGCAAAATATCTTTTTAGAATATTATAGTATCGCCCAAGTATATATAAATACCAATAGGTACCTTGGATGGTCGGTCCTATGTCAGGAATGGCCAGATTTCTCTTCAGTAAATTAGAAGTTTGCAATAGTTATATATAGGGGAAGAGGCTGACTCCGCAGTAGTCCTTAAGGACATTTCTAGATGGTCTACCTGATGAATTTAAACTAGCCCTACCAAAGCTGACTCCGGGGTAGTTCTTCAGGTCATTTCTAGATAGTCTACCTGATGAACTTAACCTAACCCTTCTAATACTACACTATTCATAAAATTGATATCTTTATGTTCCCATACTTTAAATTTTACATTTATTTTATAAATAAATGAAAATGTGGGGTACTTTTCAGTGGGACAGCAACTCATCAACACAAAACAAGCAAGGTTTCTTAAAGTTGTGTGTTTGCTGTTTGTGAAATTGTCAACTGTCCAAAAGCATTGAAAAACTGTTTACAACTTATAGGTTGCACTTTGTAAATACAGCTGTTTCTCAAAACACGCCTCTTTTGGGAAGATCTTGAATATTCATAGAAAATTAATTTTGTTTACATACTGGTTCCCAGTTACCGTATGCTCTCTCACAGAGACATAACTTGGGAATGTTACTAGTAAATAAACGTGCATATTGTTAACATTGAAAGCTGTGGTAACCTTTCATTCGAGGTAGGGGTAGTTAAGAAAATTAGTGTTAGTTTAAACCCTGAGAAGTTCAGAGCATATAAACGTTGAAAATATGCTGCACAGCCCTATATTTTGACCTTTGAAGAAAATTTTGGTGCATATGAACTTTCAATTCTAGGATAAGATTTTGTTCAAATTTCATAGTAAAAGTGGTACAGTTTTAGCCGTAAAAGGAGTTCCTATGGGCAATTGCATTGTCAATATTTACAGAAATGCAAACTATATATGTTGTCAGGATATTGATTTCATGTTCATTTATAAATTATATGAATTTTCCAGAGTAGTTGCTGAATTCTCCTCTACCAATGGAGGTTATGTGAGTGTGGCCAACCGTGACTCTAGTTCCACAGATTCTGTGAAGAAGACTTATTATTATTCTGGACAAACCCTGACACGGGAGTTTGAGTTCCATTGGGATTTAGAAAACCCTTATCATTGTTCTTTGACGTCAGGAACTTCATGTACTCCATTTCTAGATATTGTAGATGATTTAACTGAAAATGTAAGTATTGGTATTATAAATACTACAAGGAACCTTATTTAGTATGCAGGGTATCTAATCAGTATAAACTTCCAAAATACTAATACAACTAATTACTGTAAGTTCAGAAATGTTTGCAATGTTACTGCATTGATAGCTGCATAACAATAATAATTAGGTTAAAAATACTTCTTCATCAATTATTTCATAAGTTCTAAAAATAGAGAAGATCGGTAGTTAACATGATTATATTTTGGGATAAATATGTTTATATAGAGGTTTTAAGTATTAAGTATTGTTTGACAAAAAGTTGTCAGTATAAAAGGACATGGAAATGAATTATTGGCTAAAACAGATATTAATTTCTCTTGGCATCAGTTGTTTAAATGCTGGTGTATATATGTATCTGTTGTAGCCTAATCTAAGTTTTACATGGGGAGGATGGTCAGATGATTTAGCAGGACTAGACCATTATGAATATGACCTGTTTGACCTTGGAGTGGATGGTTCAATATTGATTGACGGCGCTGGTTCGGGTGGATCTTTAGTCTCATCAAATAAAAGTGTACCAATCACTGAATCCTCTGTAAGTACAACTGTACCAATCACTGAATCCTCTGTAAGTACAACTGTACTAATCACTGAATCCTCTGTAAGTACAACTGTACCAATCACTGAATCATCTGTAAGTACAACTGTACCAATCACTGAATCCTCTGTGAGTACAACTGTACCAATCACTGAATCCTCTGTAAGTACAACTGTACCAATAACTGAATCCTCTGTAAGTACAACTGTACCAATCACTGAATCATCTGTAAGTACAACTGTACCAATAACTGAATCCTCTGTAAGTACAACTGTACCAATCACTGAATCCTCTGTAAGTACATGTGTACCAATCAATGAATCCTCTGTAAGTACAACTGTACCAATCACTGAATCCTCTGTCAGTACAACTGTACCAATCTCTGAATCCTCTGTCAGTACAAGTGTACCAATCACTTAATCCTCTGTAAGTACAAATGTAGCAATCACTGAATCCTCTTTAAGTACAAATGTAGCAATCACTGAATCCTCTGTAAGTACAACTGTACCAGTCAATGAATCCTCTCTAAGTACAAATGTAGCAATCACTGAATCCTCTGTAAGTACAACTGTACCAGTCAATGAATCCTCTGTAAGCACAAATGTACCAACCACTTAATCCTCTGTAAGCACAAATGTACCAATCTCGGTGAGTACATGTGTACCAATCAATGAATCTTCTGTTAGTACAAGGGTACCAATCACTGAATCCTCTTTTAGTAAAGTGTTCCTTATACTTTGGAGCGAATGTATTTTCAATACAACATGAAAATAAGAAGATATTGTATGATTGCCAATGAGACAACTCTCCAACCAAGACCAAATGATTTAGAAGTTGGCAAATATAGGTCACACTTAAATTATTGATACCATTGTTCTTGCTCTATATGCAGTATTTTGATTCATACATTTGGTAATCGTTTAAACTATTGTTTTGTGATGTGTATATATTTTGGCCTATGACAATCAAAACTCTAACATGCTAAAAAAATGTAAAATATAAGGGTTTATATACACAGCATCAAACCAGTCTGAATTTATTTGTTGATGATAACTTGTATTTTAGGGATCTGTAGTTTTGACCGAACCTTGAATTGTTTGTTGTATTTTAGGGATCTGTAGTTTTGACGGAACCTGGAATGTATTCCCTACATCTTATTGCCTATGATAAAGCTGAAAATTTTAAAACCAGCAGAAATCTTTTCCTGTATGATGACAAGTCTGTGGTGGATATCCAGGGCAATCAGCCGACATACTGTTCAACTGCTTCTAAAGATACATCATACACTTGGGTTACCAAGGATACAAACCAGGTCAAGGTCGATTGGAAAGATAGATTTATAAATATCAGACATAAAAATAATAAATGGTTGAACCTTGTACAGACATATGCACCAGATAAAATTGTCGTGTATGAAGATTTGTATGGAGACAGAACTAATGTTCAAATAAATAATGTGCACGGTAAGATTTAGGATGTAACAGGATTCATTAGGGCGGAACAATAATTAATAATGTGGACGGTAAGATTTAAGTGTAACAGGATTCATTAGGGCGGAACAATAATTAATAATGTGCACGGTAAGATTTAGGATGTAACAGGATTCATTAGGGCGGAACAATAATTAATAATGTGCACGGTAAGATTCAGGATGTAACAGGATTCATTAGGGCGGAACAATAAATAATAATGTGCACGGTAAGATTTAGGATGTAACAGGATTCATTAGGGCAGAACAATAAATAATAATGTGCAGGTAAGATTTAGGATGTAACAGGATTCATTAGGGCGGAACTATAATTAATAATGTGCACGGTAAGATTTAGGATGTAACAGGATTCATTAGGGCGGAACAATAATTAATAATGTGCACGGTAAGATTTAGGATGTAACAGGATTCATTATGGCGGAACAATAAATAATAATGTGCACGGTAAGATTTAGGATGTAACAGGATTCATTAGGGCGGAACAATAAATAATAATGTGCACGGTAAGATTTGATAGGATGTAACAGGATTCATTAGGGCGGAAGAATAATTAATAATGTGCACGGTAAGATTCAGGATGTAACAGGATTCATTAGGGCGGAACAATAATTAATAATGTGCACGGTAAGATTTAGGATGTAACAGGAATTATTAGGGCGGAACAATAATTAATAATGTGCACGGTAAGATTTAGGATGTAACAGGATTCATTAGGGCGGAACAATAATTAATAATGTGCACGGTAAGATTTAGGATGTAACAGGATTCATTAGGGCGGAACAATAAATAATAATGTGCAGGTAAGATTTAGGATGTAACAGGATTCATTAGGGCGGAACTATAATTAATAATGTGCATGGTAAGATTTAGGATGTAACAGGATTCAATAGGGCGGAACAATAATTAATAATGTGCACGGTAAGATTTAGGATGTAACAGGATTCATTAGGGCGGAACAATAAATAATAATGTGCACGGTAAGATTTAGGATGTAACAGGATTCATTAGGGCGGAACAATAAATAATAATGTGCACGGTAAGATTTTATAGGATGTAACAGGATTCATTAGGGCGGAACAATAATTAATAATGTGCACGGTAAGATTCAGGATGTAACAGGATTCATTAGGGCGGAACAATAATTAATAATGTGCATGGTAAGATTTAGGATGTAACAGGAACTATTAGGGCGGAACAATAATTAATAATGTGCACGGTAAGATTTAGGATGTAACAGGATTCATTAGGGCGGAACAATAATTAATAATGTGCACGGTAAGATTTAGGATGTAACAGGAATTATTAGGGCGGAACAATAATTAATAATGTGCACGGTAAGATTTAGGATGTAACAGGAATTATTAGGGCGGAACAATAATTAATAATGTGCACGGTAAGATTTAGGATGTAACAGGATTCATTAGGTCGGAACAATAATGAATGTGCACTGTAAGATTTAGGATGTAACAGGATTCATTAGGGCGGAACAATGATTAATAATGTGCACGGTAAGATTTAGGATGTAACAGGATTCATTAGGGCGGAACAATAATTAATAATGTGCACGGTAAGATTTAGGATGTAACAGGAATTATTAGGGCGGAACAATAATTAATAATGTGCACGGTAAGATTTAGGATGTAACAGGAATTATTAGGGCGGAACAATAATTAATAATGTGCACGGTTAGATTTAGGATGTAGCAGGAATTATTAGGGCGGAACAATAATTAATAATGTGCACGGTAAGATTTAGGATGTAACAGGAATTATTAGGGCGGAACAATAATTAATAATGTGCACGGTAAGATTTAGGATGTAACAGGAATTATTAGGGCGGAACAATAATTAATAACGTGCACGGTAAGATTTAGGATGTAGCAGGAATTATTAGGGCGGAACAATAATTAATAATGTGCACGGTAAGATTTAGGATGTAACAGGAATTATTAGGGCGGAACAATAATTAATAATGTGCACGGTAAGATTTAGGATGTAACAGGATTCATTAGGTCGGAACAATAATGAATGTGCACTGTAAGATTTAGGATGTAACAGGATTCATTAGGGCGGAACAATGATTAATAATGTGCACGGTAAGATTTAGGATGTAACAGGATTCATTAGGGCGGAACAATAATTAATAATGTGCATGGTAAGATTTAGGATGTAGCAGGATTCATTAGGGCGGAACAATAATTAATAATGTGCACGGTAAGATTCAGGATGTAACAGGATTCATTAGGGCGGAACAATAATTAATAATGTGCAGGGTAAGATTTAGGATGTAACAGGAATTATTAGGGCGGAACAATAATTAATAATGTGCACGGTAAGATTTAGGATGTAACAGGATTCATTAGGGCGGAACAATAATTAATAATGTGCACGGTAAGATTTAGGATGTAACAGGAATTATTAGGGCGGAACAATAATTAATAATGTGCACGGTAAGATTTAGGATGTAACAGGAATTATTAGGGCGGAACAATAATTAATAATGTGCACGGTAAGATTTAGGATGTAACAGGAATTATTAGGGCGGAACAATAATTAATAATGTGCACGATAAGATTTAGAATGTAGCAGGAATTATTAGGGCGGAACAATAATTAATAATGTGCACGGTAAGATTTAGGATGTAACAGGAATTATTAGGGCGGAACAATAATTAATAATGTGCACGGTAAGATTTAGGATGTAACAGGATTCATTAGGTTGGAACAATAATGAATGTGCACTGTAAGATTTAGGATGTAACAGGATTCATTAGGGCGGAACAATGATTAATAATGTGCACGGTAAGATTTAGGATGTAACAGGATTCATTAGGGCGGAACAATAATTAATAATGTGCACGGTAAGATTTAGGATGTAACAGGAATTATTAGGGCGGAACAATAATTAATAATGTGCACGGTAAGATTTAGGATGTAACAGGAATTATTAGGGCGGAACAATAATTAATAATGTGCACGGTTAGATTTAGGATGTAGCAGGAATTATTAGGGCGGAACAATAATTAATAATGTGCACGGTAAGATTTAGGATGTAACAGGAATTATTAGGGCGGAACAATAATTAATAATGTGCACGGTAAGATTTAGGATGTAACAGGAATTATTAGGGCGGAACAATAATTAATAACGTGCACGGTAAGATTTAGGATGTAGCAGGAATTATTAGGGCGGAACAATAATTAATAATGTGCATGGTAAGATTTAGGATGTAACAGGAATTATTAGGGCGGAACAATAATTAATAATGTGCACGGTAAGATTTAGGATGTAACAGGATTCATTAGGTCGGAACAATAATGAATGTGCACTGTAAGATTTAGGATGTAACAGGATTCATTAGGGCGGAACAATGATTAATAATGTGCACGGTAAGATTTAGGATGTAACAGGATTCATTAGGGCGGAACAATAATTAATAATGTGCATGGTAAGATTTAGGATGTAACAGGATTCATTAGGGCGGAACAATAATTAATAATGTGCACGGTAAGATTTAGGATGTAACAGGATTCATTAGGGCGGAACAATAATAAATAATGTACACTGTAAGATTTAGGATGTAACAGGATTCATTAGGGCGGAACAATAATTAATAATGTACACTGTAAGATTTAGGATGTAACAGGATTCATTAGGGCGGAACAATAATTAATAATGTGCACGGTAAGAATTAGGATGTAACAGGAATTATTAGGGCGGAACAATAATTAATAATGTGCACGGTAAGAATTAGGATGTAACAGGATTCATTAGGGCGGAACAATAATTAATAAAACTGTATAAGAGATATGGTTATATCTTAAAAACTTCTAAATTTGGTTTAATTACCACACCTTTTAAACTGCAGTCTATTTGTTATGGATGTACTTAGCTGTTTTTTGAAGTATAATCATAAGAAAAGATTAGGCAAATGTCTCCATTAATTTATGTTAAAAAATTTACAAATCAAATACAATTTGCACATTCCAGTAAACATTTAAATCTTTGCTGATCATATTTATAGGATGTAGCAGGATTCATTAGGGCGGAACAATAATTAATAATGTGCACGGTAAGATTTAGGATGTAACAGGATTCATTAGGGCGGAACAATAATAATTTAATAAGTCCAATCTACCCAGAATCACATGAGTGAACAATCGATCACGTGACACAAATCAGAACGAGGTTGATCCTTTCATAAGCAAATTGGAACTTATTTTGTGAGGAAAAATTATTCGAATTATGGATTTTATTCTATGATCTGTCAGGAAATTGTATTTTATATTGGATTTATGTGATTATAGTAAAACAGATATCGTAAAAATACGTTTGAAAATTATAAAGTAAAGATTATATCTCAGTTTTCGATTTCGAAAACCGAGGGCACGTGTTTCCCAGAATGGCGGAGGAATTTACGATAGAACCTATCCAAGTGGAAGATTGCAATATATTTGAAAATCAAACAGTTATTGTGAATGATGATGGTTCTCTTCAAATCATTGGAGCTCCATCAGATAATGTGGGGAAAAATAGTGCTACTTCTATGTTTTCTGGAAAAATTAAAAAAGGAGGGGCTACGAGTACGAGTACCGCTACATCTGACCAAACAAATAGGCCAGATTTAATTGGAATGTACCAGGAGCAGATGATCAATAATCAGAAACTGATTTTGGAACAACAGAGAGCAATAAACGCTCTGACTAAATCTGTCTCAGAGATAAAAAATGCGTGTATTCAAAACAAACGCGCACTGGTTACAGCTTCCAGTACGCATGCGCGTAGCAAGGTCAACAGGTCACCAAGTAGTGTAAACACAGCTGATAGTTTTTACGACAGCATATCGGAAGAAGAATCCGAAGGAGATTTTGAATCGTCAAATGAAGATGAGGAAGGTGAACCAAAGAGTAAACAGAGAAAAGTGGAAATTGCACCGACTAAGTTTGAGAAGATTAAAAGAGTAGAAAGTGTTCTTTCCAAAAAGCCTAAATTGGGGCCTTCCGTACACGAGGAAATAGCGAAAATCGTAAACCAAGGATCCGAGTCTACGGTAGACCATAGGAGCAAAGAGGTACAAGAGCTATTAGAAAAATACGTTAGACCCGAGAATTGTGATTATTTGGAAGTGCCTAAGGTCAATAAAGTTTTATGGACTTCGAAAGAGACTGACAAACGTTTAAAAGACTCTGATCGGAATTTTCAGAGAACTCAAGGTTATTTAGTGAATGGGATGATTCCTCTGGTTTTGTTGATGGACAAAAGTTTGAAAAGCTCAACAGAGGAATCTGAAGAAAATTTCGAATTGGCACTTGATTCTTTGAATATGTTACTGTATGCACACAGAGACATGTCTAGTCAGCGGAAAAGATTACTGACTCCAGCACTTGACAAAAAGTACTATGTTCTTTCCAATGAAGGGGAAAAGATTTCTTCAAAGTATCTGTTTGGGGAACAGGAGGACCTCGAAAAGAGAATGAAAGAAATTGACGACAGTGTTAAACTGGGGAAAAAGATTGGTTATACTAAAGGTTTTGGAAAAGATAAAACAAGAGAGCCTGAGAAATCAAACAGAGACAACAATAAGAGCAATGGGTTTAACAGTGGTTATAGCAGTGGTTTTAAAAGTTCTTTTTTAGCCAAACGGGCCCAGATCAACCGAGAGGGAAAGAAAAACAAGAAAGGCAAGGGAAATCTGGGCCACAAGAAACACTAGTCACAAAAGATAATGTAAGTACTTTTATGGTTAATGAATTACATCATCTTAAAAATTTACCTGCCAATTTTGTAGCAGGAAAAATTTCAAACTGTTTACCAGTATGGAAAAACATTACAAGTGACATTAACCTCTTGAGCATTGTGTCTCAAGGTTATCACTTAGAATTTGAGACTGAACCTTGTAATAAATGTTCACGTAAAGAAATAAAATTTAATGACACTGAGCAACTCATTATTGATGACCTGCTATCAAATTTGTTGAATAAAAGTGTCATTGAATTTACTAACCATCAGTTTGGGGAAGTTGTATCTCACATTTTTATAAGACCTAAACCTGATGGATCTCATAGACTTATTCTCAATTTAAGTAATTTAAATGAACATTTGGAGTATAAACATTTTAAAATGGAAACTTTCAAGTCAGCTGTAGAATTAGTAAAACAAAACTGCCTCTTTTCTAGACTGGACATTAAAGATGCTTTTTATAGTCTAAAAATTAGTCTTGAGGACAGGAAATATTTAAGATTTAAATGGAAAGAAAACTTTTTTCAGTTTACTGCTATGCCTAACGGTTTATCGTCCGCTCCTAGAGTGTTCACAAAACTACTAAAACCAGTGCTCTCCTCTTTGAGGAAAGAAGGATATGTAAATTGTGCATATATAGATGATATTTTACTCATCAGTGACTCACATGAAGAATGCAGTAATAATGTAAAAAGCTCTTTGATGTTATTTGATAGCTTAGGATTTACTATACACGATAAGAAATCAGTTGTTACACCAACTACAAAAATTGAGTTTTTAGGGTTTGAAATAGACTCAGTTAATATGACTGTTAGACTAACTGCTAAGAAAGTGGCGAACATTGTAAATTTAAGTGTTGACTTGTTGGGAAAAGTATTTATTACTGTGCGTGAGTTTGCTAAGCTAATTGGGAAATTAGTTGCAGCTGAACATGGTGTTTTATATGCACCTTTGTTTTACAAAACCTTAGAAATACAAAAAGACTTTGAGTTAAAAATAAATAAAGGAAATTTTGAAAGCAAAATGAAGCTTTCAAAGGAATCTAGAGACTGTATAAATTGGTGGATTCTCAATTTACCATATAGTTTCAAACCTATTGTATTCAAATCGCCAGACAGAAAAATTGAGTCGGATAGTAGTATGATAGGATATGGTGCACATGATGTTACAAATAATTTGGATATGTCAGGTATTTGGTCGAAAGAGGAGAGACAAAAACATATAAATTATCTTGAGCTAAAGGCAGCCTTTTTGGCCTTAAGACAATTTTGTGAAAATTCACACGGAGAACATGTCCAATTATTTCTGGATAACACTACAGCTATAAAATATTTGAATAAAATGGGCGGAAGAAAAACATCACTTAATAGACTAGCTAAACAAATTTGGTTATGGTGTATGCATAGGAAAATTTGGTTAAGTGTTTTCTTCATAAAAGGAAAGTTAAACATTAAAGCAGATGCACTTAGCAGGCAAAAGCTTAATGCTGATATGGAATGGATGATAGTAGACAATATATTTGCTCAAATCATGGACAAGTTTGGACCTTGTGACATTGACCTTTTTGCCTCAAAATATAATTACAGGTTAGATAAGTATGTTTCATTTGGACCAGATGTTAAGGCTTTTGCAGTTAATGCTTTCTCTTTGAACTGGAGTGATTATTACGCATATATTTTTCCACCTTTCAGTGTATTGAGTGCTGTATTACAGAAAATTTGTCTAGAAAGAGCAACAGCAGTGGTGATAGCTCCGTTATTTTCGACACAACCTTGGTTTCCTGTGATGCTGAAATTAGTATGCAAACAACCCTACATTCTACCAAAAGTTCAAAATATCTTACAAAATCCAAAAACAAGTCAAAATCATCAGTTAAAAAATATGAGACTGGGAGTTTTCATGGTCTCAGGGAAAAATTGTGTGAAAGAGGCCTTTCAAAAGACGCTGCCAATATCATCATTGGATCATGGAGAGAAAGTACACAAAAACAATATGGGTCATATATCCAAAAGTGGATGTTTTTTTGTAACGAAGAAAAGATTAATCAATTTAATCCATCTATAAACAATGTTCTAAAGTTTCTTTTCAATTTATTTGAAAATGGATTGGGTTACAGTGCTTTAAATACTGCTAAATCTGCTGTGTCAAGTTTTGTGTATTTGATAACTAATGTTCAAATTGGAAAACATGTCCAAGTAAAACAGTTTATGAAGGGAATTTTTAACAAAAGACCTTCTCTTCCAAAATATAATGTCACTTGGAACATTGAAATTGTTTTAAAGTTCTTAAAAAGTTTGAAACCAGTGAAAGATATTTCATTAAAGAAGTTAACATTAAAATTGGTAATGTTGTTGGCTTTGACAACAGGACAAAGAATCCAAAGTTTGTTTCTTATTGACATTCGGAACCTTGAATTAGGAGAAACATATGTAAAAATTAGATATGGAGATTTGCTCAAACAAACAAGACCAGGATATCAGTTGTCAGAATTGTTTATTGAGGCATATAAACCAGATTATAGAATATGTGTTGTGTATACCTTAAATGAATATTTAGAAAGAACAGCAGCACTTAGAAATGATGTAACACAATTATTTGTAAGTCATCAAAAACCGCACAAAGCTGTCAAAAAGTGTACTATAGCTAGCTGGATTAAAAAAGTTCTTGTTTTAGCAGGCATCGATATGACTATTTTCTCGCCTCATAGCACAAGAGGAGCTTGTACTTCTTACGTGAGTGGTAAGATACCTATAGATACTATTCTAAGAACAGCAGGATGGAGAAAAGATAGTGTTTTTAGAAAACATTACAAACGACCCACTACTAATGACAGTACATTTAGTAATGAAGTCTTAAATTCAAATGGAAAATAAATGTTGTAAATATCATGTGTATATAAAGGATATATATTTTACAAATACTATTGGAAAGATACAGTTGTACATATATATCAAAACGGTGGAAATTCAAAAATTTTACCATGCTTTACACCTTGTGAATTGGAGTTCAATTTGTTATAACAGAATATGATAAAAGTACAGAAAACTGAACTCTAAAGACTCATGTGATTCTGGGTAGATTGGACTTATTAAATTAACAAATTAAACAAAACTTACCTAAGTTGAAGTTTGATGTTAATTTGGTAAGGTCCAATCTCCCAGAATAACATGCCCGCCCGTGATTGTGTTTATGCCCTCCCAGTGGATGTGAATTTCAGTTTCCTGACTTTTCCTCTGAAGTCTGATTTGTGTCACGTGATCGATTGTTCACTCATGTTATTCTGGGAGATTGGACCTTACCAAATTAACATCAAACTTCAACTTAGGTAAGTTTTGTTTAATTTGTTAAATAATGTACACTGTAAGATTTAGGATGTAACAGGATTCATTAGGACGGAACAATAATAAATAATGTGCACGGTAAGATTTAGAATGTAACGGGATTCATTAGTGCGGAACAATAATTAATAATGTGCACGGTAAGATTTAGGATGTAACTGCATTCATTTGGACGGAACAATAATTAATAATGTGTACGGTAATATTTAGGATGTAACAGGATTCATTAGGGCGGAATAATAATTAATAATGTGCACGGTAAGACTTAGGGTGTAACGGGATTCATTAGGGCGGAACAATAATTAATAATGTGCACGGTAAGATTTAGGATGTAGCAGGATTCATTAGGGCAGAACAATGATTAATAATGTGCACGGTAAGATTTAGGATGTAACGGGATTCATTAGGGCGGAACAATAATAAATAATGTGCACGGTAAGATTAAGGATGTAACAGGATTCATTAGGGCGGAACAATAATTAATAATGTGCACGGTAAGATTTAGGATGTAACGGGATTCATTTGGACGGAACAATAATTAATAATGTGTACGGTAAGATTTAGGATGTAACAGGATTCATTAGGGCGGAACAATAATTAATAATGTGCACGGTAAGATTTAGGATGTAACAGAATTCATTTGGGCGGAACAATAATAAATAATGTGTACGGTAAGATTTAGGATGAAACAGGATTCATTAGGGCGGAACAATAATTAATAATGTGCACGGTAAGATTTAGGATGTAACAGGATTCATTAGGGCGGAACAATAATTAATAATGTGCACGGTAAGATTTAGAATGTAACAGGATTCATTAGGGCGGAACAATAATTAATAATGTGCACGGTAAGATTTAGGATGTAACGGGATTCATTTGGACGGAACAATAATTAATAATGTGCACGGTAAGATTTAGGATGTAACAGGATTCATTAGGGCGGAACAATAATTAATAATGTGCACGGTAAGATTTAAGATGTAACAGGAATTATTAGGGCGGAACAATAATTAATAATGTGCACGGTAAGATTTAGGATGTAACGGGATTCATTAGGGCGGAACAATAATAAATAATGTGCACGGTAAGATTAAGGATGTAACAGGATTCATTAGGGCGGAACAATAATTAATAATGTGCACGGTAAGATTTAGGATGTAACGGGATTCATTTGGACGGAACAATAATTAATAATGTGTACGGTAAGATTTAGGATGTAACAGGATTCATTAGGGCGGAACAATAATTAATAATGTGCACGGTAAGATTTAGGATGTAACAGAATTCATTTGGGCGGAACAATAATAAATAATGTGTACGGTAAGATTTAGGATGAAACAGGATTCATTAGGGCGGAACAATAATTAATAATGTGCACGGTAAGATTTAGGATGTAACAGGATTCATTAGGGCGGAACAATAATTAATAATGTGCACGGTAAGATTTAGAATGTAACAGGATTCATTAGGGCGGAACAATAATTAATAATGTGCACGGTAAGATTTAGGATGTAACGGGATTCATTTGGACGGAACAATAATTAATAATGTGCACGGTAAGATTTAGGATGTAACAGGATTCATTAGGGCGGAACAATAATTAATAATGTGCACGGTAAGATTTAAGATGTAACAGGAATTATTAGGGCGGAACAATAATTAATAATGTGCACGGTAAGATTTAGGATGTAACAGGAATTATTAGGGCGGAACAATAATTAATAATGTGCACGGTTAGATTTAGGATGTAACAGGAATTATTAGGGCTGAACAATAATTAATAATGTGCACGGTAAGATTTAGGATGTAACAGGAATTATTAGGGCGGAACAATAATTAATAATGTGCACGGTAAGATTTAGGATGTAACAGGAATTATTAGGGCGGAACAATAATTAATAACGTGCACGGTAAGATTTAGGCTGTAGCAGGAATTATTAGGGCGGAACAATAATTGATAATGTGCACGGTAAGATTTAGGATGTAACAGGAATTATTAGGGCGGAACAATAATTAATAATGTGCACGGTAAGATTTAGGATGTAACAGGATTCATTAGGTCGGAACAATAATGAATGTGCACTGTAAGATTTAGGATGTAACAGGATTCATTAGGGCGGAACAATGATTAATAATGTGCACGGTAAGATTTAGGATGTAACAGGATTTATTAGGGCGGAACAATAATTAATAATGTGCATGGTAAGATTTAGGATGTAGCAGGATTCATTAGGGCGGAACAATAATTAATAAAACTGTATAAGAGATATGGTTATATCTTAAAAACTTCTAAGTTTGGTTTAATTACCACACCTTTTAAACTGCAGTCTATTTGTTATGGATGTACTTAGCTGTTTTTTGAAGTATAATCATAAGAAAAGATTAGGCAAATGTCTCCATTAATTTATGTTAAAAAATTTACAAATCAAATACAATTTGCACATTCCAGTAAACATTTAAATCTTTGCTGATCATATTTATAGGATGTAGCAGGATTCATTAGGGCGGAACAATAATTAATAATGTGCACGGTAAGATTTAGGATGTAACAGGATTCATTAGGGCGGAACAATAATAAATAATGTACACTGTAAGATTTAGGATGTAACAGGATTCATTAGGGCGGAACAATAATTAATAATGTGCATGGTAAGATTTAGAATGTAACGGGATTCATTAGGGCGGAACAATAATTAATAATGTGCACGGTAAGATTTAGGATGTAACGGGATTCATTTGGACGGAACAATAATTAATAATGTGTACGGTAAGATTTAGGATGTAACAGGATTCATTAGGGCGGAACAATAATTAATAATGTGCACGGTAAGACTTAGGGTGTAACGGGATTCATTAGGGCGGAACAATAATTAATAATGTGCACGGTAAGATTTAGGATGTAGCAGGATTCATTAGGGCGGAACAATGATTAATAATGTGCACGGTAAGATTTAGGATGTAACAGGATTCATTAGGGCGGAACAATAATAAATAATGTGCACGGTAAGATTTAGGATGTAACAGGATTCATTAGGGCGGAACAATAATTAATAATGTGCACGGTAAGATTGGAACAATAATAAATAATGTGTACGGTAAGATTTAGGATGAAACAGGATTCATTAGGGCGGAACAATAATTAATAATGTGCACGGTAAGATTTAGGATGTAACAGGATTCATTAGGGCGGAACAATAATTAATAATGTGCACGGTAAGATTTAGAATGTAACGTGAGGATCCAATAGGGTTGAACAATAATTAATAAAACTGTATAAGAGATATGGTTATATCTTAAAAACTTCTAAAATTAGTTTAATTACCACACCTTTTAAACTGTAGTCTATTTGTTATGGATGTACTTAGCTGTTTTTTGAAGTATAATCATAAGAAAAGATTAGGCAAATGTCTCCATTAATTAATGTTAAAAAATTTACAAATCAAATACAATTTGCACATTCCAGTAAACATTTAAATCTTTGCTGATCATATTTGTAATATTTAACAAGATATAACTATTGGATGCTTACTGAATACTGATGTGAGTTTTAAATGCTTTGACAGTATATTTATAGTTGGTCTGTGTGATACAGTTGTAGCCACTACTTGATCCTCATAGTATATTTATAGATGGTCTGTGTGATACAGTTGTACCCACTACTTGATCCTCATATTATAGATTTAGATCTTAAACAATGAATTTGGCATAACTTTTTGGAATTTTGGGTGCACAATGCTCTTTAACTTTGTACTTGTTTGGCTTTATAACTATTTTGATGTGAGCGTCACTGATGAGCCTTATGTAGACGAAACGTGCGTCTGGCGTATTAAATTATAAGTCTGGTACCTTTGATAACTATTTGTATGTCAGTAATTTTTTTATTTTGAAGTATTTTTATTTCAGCCATTGTTGATTTCCAAGTATCATACCAGGTTAACAGTAGTGACTCAATAACTACAAGTGTCAAGGACTCACGACCTTTCACCTCTGTTTCCAATATATATAACCAGTATGACATCCTGACATTAGACTGGGCTGATGGAGACCAGTTGACAGCTACAGTTAAAGCTATTGATATACTGGACAAGACTAACCAAGAAACAATTGTGGTGTACAGAGATGCCACTCCTCCTATTGTAGAAAACTTATGGTTAACAATAGGGGACAGATTAAATGTTAGCGTCCACAGTTTTGAGGATTTTACAAAGATGACGTAAGTAGTTTTTAAGACAAAACTTGGGGTCATTATGTTTTTTGTTGATGTGTGTGTCTGTTCATCTGTCCTTCCATTTGTACCTCTGTGACGCTTCATGTTTAAGTTTTTGGTCAAGTTGAAATTCAATCAACTTGACACTTAGTTCATATGTTCCCTAGCATATGACCTTATTAATTTTAATGCCCAATTAGAGTTTTGACCCCAATTTCATGGTCCACTGAACATAGAAAATCATAGTGCAAGTGGGGCATGAACACATTCTTGTGGTTTATTTTTTCCCTCTTTCTGTTTTTTAATGCTATTTATTCTATAAATTACAGTTTATTTAATTGTTTGGTTCCTTAGAGAACAGGTACTTAGGTTTCACACTTTAATGTCATCAGTCCAAACAACGATAAGTTTGAAATTAAAGAGAAGAGGTATAACTGGACAATAACTAAAGACCAGAAGATGGGCATTGAACAAATCATCATTTAATTTTTATGTCAATCTCATATTTATTTAATTTATATTTTCAACGTCATGCATTGATTTGCTGTGTTTCAGCATGTTTAGTAACTACCATATTCAAATCTCAGTTTTGGGTGTGTGGAGTAGTTTTCTAGCTTAGTAGACAGTACTTTTTAATGTGTGGAGTAGTTTTCTAGCTTAGTAGACAGTACTTTTTAATGTGTGGAGTAGTTTTCTAGCTTAGTAGACAGTACTTTTTAATAAGCTTGATTTATTTATCCACAGGATTGAATGGGAAGCCTACGATGTACACAGTGGCTTGGATTCTGTGTATTGGAGATTATATGACAGTAAAACTGAAGTTCTTCATGGACATGAAGATATAATAGCTCAGGGTCATTCTTCTGTAAGTTATAACATGAAGATATAATAGCTCAGGGTCATTCTTCTGTAAGTTATAACATGAAGATATAATAGCTCAGGGACATTCTTCTGTAAGTTATAACATGAAGATATAATAGCTCAGGGTCATTCTTCTGTAAGTTATAACATGAAGATATAATAGCTCAGGGTCATTCTTCTGTAAGTTATAACATGAAGATATAATAGCTCAGGGACATTCTTCTGTAAGTTATAACATGAAGATATAATAGCTCAGGGTCATTCTTCTGTAAGTTATAAATACATACAATTATAAAGAAGGCAATACACAAGAGCAGAGTGTCTGTGATAAGAAAATTGCTTAGCTGATAATACTTAGGTGAAAGCATATGGATAACAGATAAGAAACAAATCCTAGAAGTAGGAATAGGAAAGCCTTGAGCTGTTGATAATGCTAAAAGTCATGCTGGCAACTACAGTTTGTAGCAGCTGCTGGTTGAAAACCTTTAAAAATGTTTAAAAATCAGAAACAACTCTTTAACTTACAGGTTGCCTTAATTAATTAGTGGTCATGGAAGGTTTTTCTCTCAAAGTTGATTCAGAAATCACTTTGAAAACCCTTTGAAATATCCAGTATGCCATTGACATACCATATATAGATATAAGATGTGGTATGAGTGCCGATGAGACAACTCTCCATCCAAGTCACAATTTGTAAAAGTAAACCATTATAGCCCTAGGCCAAAGTACATTCACCAACACAGAGCCTTGGCTCACACCGAACAGCAAGCTATAATGGGCCCCCAAAATGACTAGTGTAAAACCATTCAGTTGGGGAAACCAACGGTCTAATCTATATTAAAAACGAGAAACTTTTATTATACAATATATTAGTTATTGCACTGGAACAAGGTTAACGCCATACTCATGATATTGATCTATAATTTGTGCATGTAGAATATTTTGTTCTGGTAATTTAGGAATGTGCTTTTGAATTTAAGAAGATTGACATATCTTGAAAATATTTTTATTTCAGTTGTTTTGTTGTCAATTATATACATGATATATGGTGGCTTAGAGATTAATTTGGGTTTAAACCAGAGTATTCAAGGATTCCCTTTGTTATTTCAGAATTTGACACATTGTGAGGATAACTACAGTGATTATGCAAGGGGAGCTAACTGCTACTGCACACCATTCCAGGGATGTTTCCATCGTCATTTCCAAATTAAACCAGAAATAAAACAAAATGGAGGACTGATAGTTAATAAAGATAAAGGGACACATGAATATGATTATTTTATAGAGATATCTGTCACAAGTATTGCTAAACTCACCACTGTTCTGACTAGAAAGGTTATTATTATGGGTTAAGACAGTGCAATACAAAATGTTGCCACAAACACACTGATTATCACAAGATATTTTCGGATTATGCAAATGTGTGCCAAAAACTGAGTATTGGGCTAATGCATTATTTAAAAAAAAAAATGAGTATTGGGCTAATGCATTATTTAAAAAAAAAAATGAGTTTTGGGCTAATGCATTATTTAACAAAAAAAATGAGTATTGGGTTAATGCATTATTTAAAAAAAATGAGTATTGGGCTAATGCATTATTTAAAAAAAATGAGTATTGGGCTAATGCATTAATTAAAAAAAAAATGAGTATTGGGCTAATGCATTATTAAAAAAAAATGAGTATTGGGCTAATGCATTATTTTAAAAAAGAAGGGTATTGGGCTAATGCATTATTTAAAAAAAAATGAGTATTGGGCTAATGCATTATTTAAAAAAAAAAATGAGTATTGGGCTAATGCATTATTTAAAAAAAATTGAGTATTGGGCTAATGCATTATTTAAAAAAAAAATGAGTATTGGGCTAATGCATTATTTAAAAAAAATGAGTATTGGGCTAATGCATTATTTAAAAAAAAATGAGTATTGGGCTAATGCATTATTTAAAAAAAATGAGTATTGGGCTAATGCATTATTTAAAAAAAAATGATGCAGAACATGTCATTCTCATATAATAATTTTTCAGCAGCTTGTTTTGTGTAAAGGAACATTTCTGTTTTATTATTGGACAATATAAGAGGTCACCTGATTGTTTTTGCTGTCTTATTCCTTTTCTTCTATTATCTATATATGTCATATATTTAAATTTTCAGTAAAGACTTTATAATTTCTCTGTTGTTTATGAAACAATCTACACAACCTAGCCATTTGAGCCTTTGATCCATTTTAAACAAATTTTTACACATGTAGACCCACAGGTTTTTGGAGTAAAGCTATTCGAAAGCTTTTGTATGTTGCTTTTAGGATTTCTACACATTTCTAGATCTGTCTTCAAAGGTTTTTTTTATGATTGTACATTTGGAAGTCTTGTTGCATACAGCATTTTCTTGACATTCAGATGAAATAATATAAGTTATAAATTCATATTTCATATTTCATAACAAAAATGAATAAAACCAAATACATACATGATTTGCATGAAGGCAATTTCATGAACTATATTTAGGTAATTATAGATTAACTAAAGAAGATTGAGAAAAGCAATTGAGTTGAGATGACCAATGATGATCTGTATATTGTTATTTTACCTATGATGATGTTGTCAATTTCATGTCAATTTCATTAGCAACGCCACATGCCTCCTTAGTTTTTGGCTCTATTTTTCCATCTCAAGTGAGTAGCATATGATATGAAAAATTAACACAAAAAAAGATCAAAGGAAAAATGCACAGAATAGCAATAAATCACTAATTCTGATAATGTTTTGTGTTATTTGACGGATAACAAATTAAATCTCCTCAATATATTTTAGATAACAGTAGACATTAGTCCACCACACTCAGGAGCTGTCCATGATGGACAACCAGGAAATTCAGAGATAGACTACCAACAAGGAATGGACCTAAATGCCTATTGGGACCAGTTCTTTGACAGAGAAAGTGGGGTGTTTTTCTACCAGTATATAGTTAACACAACATGTGCTGATAAGACTGATTTTGATCTTAATGCTTCAAATCCAAATGTAAGTCAATTTAAGTTATTTGTTAAGGTCAAAGACATCAGTTACATTAACTCTGTCATTCTTAACAAGTTATAAAATTTGTATAACAATTAACAATTATTAGTTAAAAGCTTAATAGAGCTTATGTTATGTCCTTGTTTGTAATCTATGCCGACTCTAGATAAAGCATAGTTTATTTGTTTTATTTTCATTTTTTGTTATAGCTTTATGGAAAAACTGAATGGCTGTAATTAAACTGTTACGTTCGGTGCCAAAAAAATCACATTTGCTTTGAAATATTTCTGTATCAGATTGTTTGCAGTTCAGTGATTTTGGTTATGTCCCATTATTTCTGTTTTAGATTGTTGAGACCTACAACAGCTTTGGTAGCCACACAGTTAGTGGAGATGGAACCTATTATTTCACTGTTGTGGCCTATAACCGTGCTCTGGACCCTTCAGAACCAGTGTGTTCTGACGGTGTTACTATAGACAGTTCTGTACCAGGAGTTAAGGAGGTGGTTGTTAAAGATTCTCTCATAACTGGAGGTCTTGTCAAAGATCCAGACAATGTGGACTACTATATCCTGGGACCAGATCGTGTGAGGAGACTGATACCTAATCCTACTGCTGACTGTATGTAAGTATACACATTGTAATACTGGGACCAGATCAAGAGGAGACTGATACATAATCCTACTGTTGACTGTATGTAAGTATACACATTGTAATACTGGGACCAGATCAAGAGGAGACTGATACATAATCCTACTGTTGACTGTATGTAAGTATACACATTGTAATACTGAGACCAGATCATCTCAAGAGACTGATACCCAATCCTACTGTTGACTGCATGTGATTATACACATTGTAATACTGAGACCAGGTCATCTCAAGAGACTGATACCAAATCCTACTGTTGACTGCATCTGAGTATACACATTGTAATACTGAGACCAGATCATCTCAAGAGACTGATACCCAATCCTACTGTTGACTGCATGTGAGTATACACATTGTAATACTGAGACCAGGTCATCTCAAGAGACTGATACCAAATCCTACTGTTGACTGCATCTGAGTATACACATTGTAATACTGAGACCAGATCATCTCAAGAGACTGATACCCAATCCTACTGCTGACTGCATGTGAATATACACATTGTAATACTGAGACCAGGTCATCTCAAGAGACTGATACCTAATCCTACTGTTGACTGCATGTGAGTATACACATTGTAATACTGAGACCAGGTCATCTCAAGAGACTGATACCCAATCCTACTGTTGACTGCATGTGAGTATACACATTGTAATACTGAGACCAGGTCATCTCAAGAGACTGATACCTAATCCTACTGTTGACTGCATGTGAGTATACACATTGTAATACTGAGACCAGGTCATCTCAAGAGACTGATACCCAATCCTACTGTTGACTGCATGTGAGTATACACATTGTAATACTGAGACCAGGTCATCTCAAGAGACTGATACCCAATCCTACTGTTGACTGCATGTAAGTATACACATTGTTATACTGAGACCAGATCATCTCAATAGAATGATACCCAATCCTACTGCTGACTGCATGTGAGTATACACATTGTAATACTGAGACCAGGTCATCTCAAGAGACTGATACCCAATCCTACTGCTGACTGTATGTGAGTAAACACAATGTAATACTGAGACCAGGTCATCTCAAGAGACTGATACCCAATCCTACTGCTGACTGCATGTGAGTATACACATTGTAATACTGAGACCAGGTCATCTCAAGAGACTGATACCAAATCCTACTGTTGACTGCATCTGAGTATACACATTGTAATACTGAGACCAGATCATCTCAAGAGACTGATACCCAATCCTACTGCTGACTGCATGTGAATATACACATTGTAATACTGAGACCTGATCATCTCAAGAGAATGATACCTAATCCTACTGTTGACTGTATGTAAGTATACACATTGTAATACTGAGACCAGGTCATCTCAAGAGACTGATACCTAATCCTACTGTTGACTGCATGTGAGTATACACATTGTAATACTGAGACCAGGTCATCTCAAGAGACTGATACCAAATCCTACTGTTGACTGCATCTGAGTATACACATTGTAATACTGAGACCAGATCATCTCAAGAGACTGATACCCAATCCTACTGCTGACTGCATGTGAATATACACATTGTAATACTGAGACCAGGTCATCTCAAGAGACTGATACCTAATCCTACTGTTGACTGCATGTGAGTATACACATTGTAATACTGAGACCAGGTCATCTCAAGAGACTGATACCCAATCCTACTGTTGACTGCATGTGAGTATACACATTGTAATACTGAGACCAGGTCATCTCAAGAGACTGATACCTAATCCTACTGTTGACTGCATGTGAGTATACACATTGTAATACTGAGACCAGGTCATCTCAAGAGACTGATACCCAATCCTACTGTTGACTGCATGTGAGTATACACATTGTAATACTGAGACCAGGTCATCTCAAGAGACTGATACCCAATCCTACTGTTGACTGCATGTAAGTATACACATTGTTATACTGAGACCAGATCATCTCAATAGAATGATACCCAATCCTACTGCTGACTGCATGTGAGTATACACATTGTAATACTGAGACCAGGTCATCTCAAGAGACTGATACCCAATCCTACTGCTGACTGTATGTGAGTAAACACAATGTAATACTGAGACCAGGTCATCTCAAGAGACTGATACCCAATCCTACTGCTGACTGCATGTGAGTATACACATTGTAATACTGAGACCTGATCATCTCAAGAGAATGATACCAAATCCTACTGCTGACTGCATGTGAGTATACACATTGTAATACTGAGACCTGATCGTGCCAGAAGACGGAAACCTTATCTTACAGCTGGCTGCATGTGAGTATACACAATTGTAATACTGGAACCTGGTCATGATGATTTTAAAACTGAGCAATAAATTTCAGATTATTTTTCTATACACATAAACAATGTAATTGACTCATGTATATTTTCCCCCTATATTGTTGTTGGAATAAAATGTATCTAAAATAACTTGATATTTACATATTATTTCATTGCAGAACAAAAGCCACAGCTTTGAACAATATATATCTATTTCCTTTGACAAGAACTGACAATGGAAGCATTGTTGAAGTAGATGGGAATATTTTCTGCAGTAATTCCAGTTCATCACCTAGTGTCATAGGATTGACTTTATTCAAATCATCATTGGTAAGTTTGTAAGGTCAAGACGTGCTATTGCCATACTGTAAAAATAAATGGTGGTGTTTTTGAAAGGACATTTACTTATAAATCACATGAAAGACTCATTAAATAATTGTAAATTATTTAAAAGATGAACGTGTCTGATAACATCACATAGAAAGAACGCATTGTTTTGCAGATCAAATAAAGTTGTAGGTTAATATAATCTACATATCGTCTAAAAAATCATACAAAAAACATAATTTCTTGCCATACTATATTTCTTCACTTTTAATAGTTCAATTTTGAAAATATTTCTAATTTTAACAGTCAATAGTGGAGAAATATGATACATCATACTTGATGTGGTTATCTATATAAATACTTGCAAGGTGTATAAGGTCCTTTATTCTTGTTATTTAACTGAAAATAATGTAGTCTCTCCACTTTGTTTTAACATTATAGATGGAGATGTCATGGGAACCTTTTGATATACCAGCCAAAATATTTGATTATGAAGTTGGATTCTCCTCGACAGCAGGCAGCTCAGCACCAGACATCATGTCATTCGAGTCAACAAAACAACATTCTCATGCAAGAATAATGCATACCAACATACCAGATGGAACACAGTTTTATATCATTATCAAAACTATCAGTAAATCTAATGTAGAAGGTCTTACGGTAAGTACAGTGAACATAAAATAAGTGAATAGGATGTAGAAGAGTTTGTATAATATTAATTTCTTGAAATTTAACTATTTACAAAGTCCAAAAAACAAAGTTACCTATGAGCCTGTAGTGAATGCCCTTATATTTTACAGATATTGTTCTTGCTTGTGAGAGAGCTGTCTACAGATTCCATTATTTCAGTCGGGAGGTGGCTCATGGGCAGCCATACAACATTTGATTTTAGAACTAATCCATTTAAACAGACCATTGAACCACTAAGATATATCATAAAGAAGATGTGGTATGATTGCCAATGAGAAATCTCACAACAAGAGACCAAATGACACAGAAATTAACAACTGTAGGTCACTGTATAGCCTTCAACAATGAGCAAAACACATACTGCATAGTCAGCTATAAAAAGGCCCCAAAATGACAAATGTAAAACAATTCCAATGAGAAAACTAACAGCCTAATTTATGTACAAAAAAAACACTATAACTAAGGACCAATTAAGCAAAAATCTTTTTAGTGTAGGTCAGACAGACTGACATGTTTTATTAGAGTAAGAGAGCTGATGAATGTAATTTTTCATTTCAGACTTTAGGTCCATGTTTCATGGACACTACACCACCAGAGATTGTTGGAGGTAGTAGTATATTTACAGTAGAGTTGTCAAGGGAGTATCTAGTCACCACATGGCCTGGTGCAGCTGTGTCTGACAGTGAAGAATTGTTTACACTGGACTATCAGTTTGCTGTCGGTATGTACTTTTAATTGTTCTATTTGCCAAAAAAATGAAAGTTAAATATCTGTTACAGTAAATTGGGTTATTTTGGTTGTAGTTTTATTTTGGTTTATTTGGTGCCTCCAATGTAAGTACCAAAATTAACAACAACAAAATAGAGCAAACACTAAAAACTGAAACGCCTAAATCATGTACCGGTAGACAATATTGTAATGCTAATTGTTGAGAAAGAATGTTTTATGTTATTATATCTTCCGCATATTTCCTACAATTCTATACATATAGCCAAATCTCGAATAAATACCTGGTATAATTTGACAACAACACTATATAATTTTTATGAATCACCAAAATTACACACACCAAAATAAAATACATGACTTTCGAGAGAAAACCGCCAAAATATCCTGACGCCAAAAATTCTCAGTTTATGGTATTGCATCATAGCGTTATTTAATTGTAAATAAAATCTTTTCTTTATTTGAATTTTTGGCATTTCAAGACTATTGAATGCCTTTACATAAGGCTAGGATAAGGCGTGACTTTACTTAAGGCTAGGATAAGGCGTGACTTTACTTAAGGCTAGGATAAGGCGTGACTTTACTTAAGGCTAGGATAAGGCGTGACTTTACTTAAGGCTAGGATAAGGTGTGACTTTACTTAAGGCTAGGATAAGGCGTGACTGCTACTTAGAGATGAAGAACAGCAATGAAAGGATTTTTTGTGCAATAGTGCATCCGAGGATGATATGAACTTACCATGTCTTCTACCATATTTCAATGGGCTTTCGTGAAAAGTGGGTTATATAAAAAGAAATGCCAGCTTTATTTGTAACAGACTATTGTTAATATAAACAAAAAAATAATTTTGTAACAGTTCAAAAGTCATGCTACCAATTTAAAATTCCTACAGGTCACAGTGCTTACGGAACAGATGTACAAGGTTTTCAACCATTACAGTCAGAGGGCAACTGTACACTGACACAGCCTCCATCTTGTACAGCTGTCAAGGTCACCAATCTAGACTGGTTCCTACATGGACATCATACATACTATGTATCACTCAAGGTTACCAATACAGCAGGACAAACAGTTATCCAGTCATCTGGTCCCTACATACATGATGTACAGTTACCAGCTGAGGGAGTTGTTTTAGATATTGATACTCAGGTACACTATGTATATAAATAGTGTTCAATTAATTCTTTCAATTGATTCACATTGTTGTGCCATTGAAATTGTGGCATATTCAGTTCTTTGGTGGTGCACAAATTTTCCACTGGTTAAAATCACCCACATTTTTATATGCTTGTCCAAAGCCTATCTACCTTGTCAGTGGTTGTCACATATCATAGCTTAATGTGTATAGTTACTTTGGAGAATTTGGTTCTCATATCACAGATTTTTTTTCTTCAAATGGATGGAAGGTAATACAAGCTTATATTTATTTTCATTGTTATATAGACCAATAAAACAAAACATTTTATTCATAATTGTTTTGTTAGATTAATTTAATTCAATTAATTGAATTTTTGATCATTTTGTTTTCAGGATTTTACAACAGCTGTCCCCTTGAAGGTATGTAAACAGGTTAAGACCCATAGATGGCACTGCATTGATTTATTGTTTTAATGATAAAATTGAGAATTGAAATTGGGAATTGTCACAAGAGACATCAACCCGACCAAAGAGCAAAAATCATAGGAATGCCACCAATTAGTCTTCAACACAGTAAGAAAATCCTGCTCCAACTCTTTGACACTACTATTTCATTCTTAACCAAAAATGGTTTTGATTATTCTTTATTTGTTAGTCTTATGAAGTACATTGAACAGTATTCTGAATAGATACAACCTATGTGCAGTTCATATAGTTAGTAATCTGTCAATAAGAACCATAGCAAGTTTAGTGAATTCAATATTGTCTCTTTGTGGTTAATTTTCTGTATTTTACTTTATTACAAGGTCACATAAGACTTGTTTGCCAAATGATTGATGCAGGCTCCTGTAAAACGCTGGGGAGCATTCTCCTACACTTTAATTAGTCAATTTACATCTAATTAAATAAAGAGATATAATTTTTAGCTCACCTGGCCCGAAGGGCCAAGTGAGCTTTTCCCATCACTTGGCGTCCGTCGTCCGTCGTCGTCGTCCGTCGTCGTTAACTTTTACAAAAATCTTCTCCTCTGAAACTACTGGGCCAAATTAAACCAAACTTGGCCACAATCATCATTGGGATATCTAGTTTAAAAAATGTGTGGCGTGACCCGGCCAACCAACCAAGATGGCCGCCATGGCTAAAAATAGAACATAGGGGTAAAATGCAGTTTTGGCTTATAACTCAAAAACCAAAGCATTTGGAGCAAATCTGACATGGGGTAAAATTGTTTATCATGTCAAGATCTATCTGCCCTCAAATTTTCAGATGAATCCGACAACCCGTTATTGGGTTGCTGCCCCTGAACTGGTAATTTTAGGTAATTTTTGCTGTTTTTGGCTATTATCTTGAATATTATTATAGATAGAGATAAACTGTAAACTGCAATAATGTTCAGCAAAGTAAGATTTACAAATAAGTCAACATGACCAAAATGGTCAGTTGACCCCTTTAGGAGTTATTGACCTTTATAGTCAATTTTTAACCATTTTTCCTAAATCTTAGTAATCTTTTACAAAAATCTTCTCCTCTGAAACTACTGGGCCAAATTAATCCAAACTTGGCCACAATCATATTTGGGATATCTAGTTTAAAAAATGTGTGGCGTGACCCGGTCAATCAACCAAGATGGCCGCCATGGCTAAAAATAGAACATAGGGGTAAAATGCAGTTTTTGGCTTATAACTCAAAAACCAAAGCATTTAGAGCAAATCTGACATGCGGTAAAAGTGTTTATCAGGTCAAGATCTATCTGTCCTGAAATTTTCAGATGAATCGGACAACCTATTGTTGGGTTGCTGCCCCTGAATTGGTAATTTTAAGGAAATTTTGCTGTTTTTGGTTATTATCTTGAATATTATTATAGATAGAGATAAACTGTAAACAGCAATAATGTTCAGCAAAGTAAGATTTACAAATAAGTCAGCATGACCAAAATGGTCAGTTGACCCCTGAAGGAGTTATTGCCCTTTATAGTCAATTTTTAACCATTTTTTCGTAAATCTTAGTAATCTTTAACAAAAATCTTCTTCTCTGAAACTACTGGGCCAAATTAAACTAAACTAGACCACAGTCATCATTGGGGTAACTTGTTTAAAAAATGTGTGACGTGACCTGGCCAATCAACCAAAATGGCTGCCACGGCTAATAATAGAACATAGGGGTAAAATGCAGTTTTTGGCTTATAACTCAAAAACCGAAGCATTAAGAGAAAATCTGACAGGGTTTAATTGTTTATCAGGTCAAGATCTATCTGCCCTGATGTTTTCACATGGATCGGATAACCCGTTGTTAGGTTACTGTCCTGAATTGGTAATTTTAAGGAAATTTTGCCGTTTTTTGTTATTATCTTTAATATTATTATAGATAGAGATAAACTGTATACAGCAATAATGTTCAGCAAAATAAGATCTACAAATAAGTTTACATGACCAAAATAGTCAATTGACCCCTTAAGGAGTTATTGCCCTTTATAGTTAATTTTTAACATTTTTCATAAATTTTTGTTAATTTTTAGAAAATATTTTCCACTGTAATTACTGGGCCAAGTTCATTATAGATAGAGATAATTGTAGCAACAAGAATGTTCAGTAAAGTAAGATCTACAAACACATCACTATCACCAAAACACAATTATGTCATGAATTTATCCGTGTCCATTGTTTAATATGCACAAGACCAAGGTGAGCGACACAGGCTCTTTAGAGCCTCTAGTTGTTCTACTTTTAGGATATACAAGACTTAGACTTTCAGACATCTACCAGTAGTATGGCTGCCCGGTGGTCGGGATTTGCACATCCACATTTAGATGTAACATACAGTATAAGTATTGGTACTACAATGGGAGGGAGTGATGTTGTATCTCTGAAGGATGTGGGTACCAGTCTAGCTCACCAGGAAACAGGACTGTCTCTGACACCTTATCAGGTAATATTATGTTTTAGTTAGTATAAGTATTGGTACTACAATGGGAGGAAGTGATGTTGTATCTCTGAAGGATGTGGGTACCAGTCTAGCTCACCAGGAAACAGGACTGTCTCTGACACCTTATCAGGTAATATTATGTGTTAGTCAGTATAAGTATTGGTACTACAATGGGAGGAAGTGATGTTGTGTCTCTGAAGGATGTGGGAACTAGTCTAGCTCACCAGGAAACAGGACTTTCTCTGACACCTTATCAGGTTATATTACGTTTTAGTCATTATAAGTATTGGTACTACCGTGGGAGGAAGTGATGTGGTATCTCTGAAGGATGTGGGTACCAGTCTAGCTCACCAGGAAACAGGACTTTCTCTGACACCTTATCGGGTAATATTATGTTTTAGTTAGTGTAAGTATTGGTACTACAATGGGAGGAAGTGATGTTGTATCTCTGAAGGATGTGGGTACCAGTCTAGCTCATCAGGAAACAGGACTTTCTCTGACACCTTATCGGGTAATATTATGTTTTAGTTAGTGTAAGTATTGGTACTACAATGGGAGGAAGTGATGTTGTATCTCTGAAGGATGTGGGTACCAGTCTAGCTCACCAGGAAACAGGACTTTCTCTGACACCTTATCGGGTAATATTATGTTTTAGTTAGTGTAAGTATTGGTACTACAATGGGAGGAAGTGATGTTGTATCTCTGAAGGATGTGGGTACCAGTCTAGCCCACCAGGAAACAGGACTTTCTCTGACACCTTATCAGGTAATAGTATGTTTTAGTCAGTATAAGTATTGGTACTACAATGGGAGGGAGTGATGTTGTATCTCTGAAGGATGTGGGTACTAGTCTAGCTCACCAGGAAACAGGACTGTCTCTGACACCTTATCAGGTAATAGTATGTTTTAGTCAGTATAAGTATTGGTACTACAATGGGAGGAAGTGATGTATCTCTAAAGGATTTGGGTACCAGTAACTTACCAGAAAACAGGTCTGTCTTATCAGGTAATAGTTTCTTTAGATGGTCTAAGTAACTGTATAACTATTGATCCTTTGGAGAGAAAATATGGTTAAAGATACCAAGTGGGCAGTTAAAGGCCACTAAGTCAGGGAAAAGAGAGATAACACCCTGACTTACAGAAATTGAAAGAAAAAGAGATAACATCATGGTAAAAAGAAAAAGACAAAAAGATAAAAGAAATTCAACAAAAAAACTCAGAAAAACTGTTCTAATAAATGGGGAATGAACTCAGGTGTTCTGGAAGGGTGAATTCAGGTGTTTTGGAAGGTAAGCAGTTCCTGTTCTACTTGTTGCATACATCATGTTGCTCTTGGCAGGTAAAATATCCACTAATCATTTGGTGATCTCACAAAAAAGTGGTGGAGGATACCAAGGGAACATTCAAAAGTTGAACGGTTTCCCAACTAAACCAGGGCAATTAAACTGAAAAGGAAGAAGGAAAAGAGGGTGGCACTCTACACAGAGTTTTAATATTCATAAAAGTTTACTTTTTTAGAAATACTATTTCACTGTAACAGCTGTGACTACAGTAGGGAATACAGCTGTATCTTCTGATGGTGTTACCGTAGTAACGGAAAATGATGTGCTGTCAGGAGTGTCAATTTATGACGGAGAACCTTGTAATATGACTGGTTAGTTAATTTCAATATAAATAAAAAGCTTTAGCAAATAACAGTCAATAATTTAAAAAAAAACGGAAGAAACATCAGTAATTATATATAAGTCATTATTTCATAGTTTCATTGTAGAAATTAAAAAGAATGTAAATTATCATCAATTTTTATGCCCCACCTACGATAGTAGAGGGGCATTATGTTTTCTGGTCTGTGCCTCCGTTCGTCCGTCCGTCCGTCTGTGCCTCCGTTCGTCCGTCCGCTTCAGGTTAAAGTTTTTGGTCAAGGTAGTTTTTGAAGAAGTTGAAGTCCAATCAACTTGAAACTTAGTACACTTGTTCTCCATGATATGATCTTTCTAATTTTAATGCCAAATTATAGTTTTGACCCCAATTTCATTGTCCACTGAACATAGAAAATGATAGTGCAAAGTTCAGGTTAAAGTTTTTGGTCAAGGTAGTTTTTGATGAAGTTAAAGTTACATCAACTTGAAACTTAGTACACATGTTCCCTATGATATGATCTTTCTAATTTTAATTTCAAATTAAAGTTTTGACCCCAATTTCACGGTCCACTGAACATAGAAAATGATAGTGCGAGTGGGGCGTTCGTGTACTATGGACACATTCTTGTGCTAACTGTGATCTTCTGTTTTAAAAATACATCAATAAATTTAGAAAATAAGCAAAAGAATAATAGAAAAAAAAAGTTTCATTGTATACATTATTAAAGAGATAGGTGAACAAAGGAATACCATTATTCTGTAATCCGTATTATCGCTATTTTGTGCTTTTTTTTATGATTTTTTTTGTGATAATTTTTCATATCACTTGCTTGAGATGGAAAATTATTGCTAGAAACTAAGGAGTCACATGCGTTGCTAATGAAATTTACATAAAATTGACAACATTGTCATAGGTAAAATAGCGATAAACAGATTATCATTGGTCATCTCAACTTCGGCACAAGCGAGAAAATCTAAATTGTTGAGATGATCAAGATAATTTATAATTATTGAAAAAACATTTCTGCTTCATTCATACTATACCTGAGGTTGTCTAGATCCTTGTCCTTTGGACATTGGTGGATAATTGTCTCTTTGAAAACCAAACCACATCTCTGTATTTTTATGAGTGATGGATAAAAATAGTAGAACCAAACTGTAATAAATTGATGTTATCTTTTTCAGATAAAATGATAGAACATCATATGGAGGTTTGTATTGTTTTTTTTATGATTAGTTCCTTCCAAAGTCTGTTTTCTACACTTTTACCTTTCTTCTTCGGATGAATATTTGTAGGCACATGTCATATTGGATACATTTTAGATAGACAACTTTTTCTATTTTTAACATCATTTACTACAGTAAGTAAAATTATTGGAACAACCAGATATAAAAAGTGAGTTACTTCCCTTTATAATCCAATATTTTACTGATTAATAATGTCAACCTTAAGATATTCATAATAATTGATAAGGCACTAAAGACTGCACAAGCTAATGTTAAAATGTCTGATTTATCTCCCTTTAGGACCACAGAATATACTGTTCTGATGATGTCAACGTCCAGATGTCCACTAATTCATTGAAAGCCTACTGGACAGTTCCAGATAATGTTAAAATGTCTAATTTATCTCCCTTTAGGACCACAGAATATACTGTTCTGATGATGTCAACGTCCAGATGTCCACTAATTCATTGAAAGCCTACTGAAAAGGTCCAGATAATGTTAAAATGTCTGATTTATCTCCCTTTAGGACCACAGATTATACTGTTCTGATGATGTTGACGTCCAGATGTCCACTAATTCATTGAAAGCCTACTGGACAGTTCCAGATAATGTAAAGAACTACACCCTTGATGCTTACATTGCTATAGAGAAGAGATCCAGTGTTGGAAGTAAGATTCTTAAAGGAATAAGTTAGCGGGCGGATGACTATTTTTGTTATAATTTTAGATATGTGAGAACATAACAGTATGAAGTCATTTAGTATTGTTGGTGAACACTTTAAATTATTTGGTTATTATAGAAGGTTTGTTGGAAGTCAAATTAGATTTGTTTCATATGTTTTAATAGTTCATTTTGAGACCAGCATGTTTTTAATATGACAAATTTCTTTCTTCCAGACCAATGGAGTATTTTCCGTGATTTCCTTCATGTGTCAACAGCTTTTGACATAAGTATAGATGATCTGACATTGAATCCAGGTATCAAATATCGAATGGTATTAAAACTGTGTGCCAACACCATCTGTTTCTCAGCCATCAGTACCGATGGTGTCATGGTGATGGCGAATACCCCAGTAACAGGGGACATAACTGTGGAGCATCTTAATACCACACAAGGAGGTGGGTTTGAGAAGGTATGTATTAACAATGTCTTGTATACCTAATGTTCAACTACATAAAACAAAAGACGGTAAGGACTGATCTTGACCTCAAATTTCAGGTTTATCTGTCCAAGATTTTGACCACTTTTTAAACACTTAAGTGTCTATTTCATTTGATTCAATTAGTTTATGTTAAAGAGTTTTACTAATTTAGTCCTTAAAAACGATCCGATTCAAGTTCAAATATGAAAAATCTACCAAATATGCCGAAAAATGTCACTTTTCAAATGTTTTTTGTCAAAAATGAAAGTTGCCACATCCGTTTTCATCCTCAACCTTTATATATGTTATGTATTATCAATAAATACAACTTACATTTCAATATTAAGGATGAACATGAATGCGTCCACTTTCGTTTTACACAGAAACCGCCTAAAATTTAACTAAAAGGCTAGAATTGTGAAGATTTCAGTAATTTATCATGACTTAATGGTGCTAGTACCCGATATATGTGCATTGTATTGTCAAAAACAGCTCATATTTATGAAGCAGAAGCATTTTACTATCCAATAAATAACTAAAAGTTTACATTTTAACAATTTTGTAAAACTGCTATATTTTGAGGCCAAAAAGGGGTCTTACTGGACCTACTCCTTTGTATTATGTTTATTTTTATTTTCTTATCATTCTCTAGTTTCACCTACAAAAGAAGATGTATAAAATGTTGGGGGATATTCATAGATATAATGAAAAAAAAAGATTAACTTAAAAGATCAGTCAACTCTACTATGATGATAAATCTTTCAGCCTAATTTCCAATTATATAGTATTATAAAATATAAAAAATTGAATATTTGAACATTTTTTATTGAACCAATTTGCCCCAACTTTAGACCCTATAATAATATCTTAACCATTCAATTACTTCATTAATGAATTTAGATTTTTTTTTTAAAAGTGAGATTTTTTTTTTTTTCATAAGTGAGACATCCATAATTTGTTAATTAATTTAAGCAATAGTTCCAATGTCCAAATGTAGCAATGTAGTCGTTCAAAGATTTTGTTTTCTAACTCAATTCCTTCACATACAGTTATCTATTTCCAGCTAATGGTGTCTTTTGCACAGTTCTATGACCCAGATATTGAGGACGTTGTAGAAAAATATGCTGCAGTTGATAAGTATGAGTTTGCTATCACAGATAATTCTGTTCAGGGAAAGACGTACATGGTGTGGACCAAATTGGATTATACAGCCATTGGTCATCAGGTATTATAAAGTTTGAGTGTACTTGTCAAGTTTAAACATAGGAATCATTGTATTCAGGATTCTCATTCCTGCACTCATGAAAATCTGTCTGTCATTTTCAAAACATTAAATTGATATATTTTGTATAAACTGATAACACACATATCATCTTTTCGTCATTTTATAGCAAAAGTTTTAGAAGAAACCTGAATTTAATGTCATTTCATTGCTTTTTAGCTCACCTGGTCGTCGTCGTCGTCTGTCGTCGTTAACAATTTTTCAAACATCTTCTCCTCTGAAACTACTGAATGGATTTGAATGAAACTTAAAATGATTGTTCCTTAGATTATCCTGCACAAAGTGTGTGCTTCGATTTTTGATCCGTCAAAAAACATGGCCGCCGTTACTTAAAATAGAACATAGGGGTCAAATGCAGTTTTTGGCTTATATCTCAAAAACGGAAGCATTTAGAGCAAATCTGACACGGGGGTAAAAATGTTCATTAGGTCAAGATCTATCAGCCCAGAAATTTTCAGATGAATCAAACAAACCATTGTTGGGTTGCTGCCACTTAATTGGTAATTTTAAGGAAATTTTGCAGTTTTTGGTCATTATCTTGAATATTATTATAGATGAAGATAAACTGTAAACAGCAAAAATGATCAGCAAAGTAAGATCTACAAATAGGTTAATATGACCAAAATTGTCAATTGACCCCTTAAGGGGTAAATGTCCTTTAATGACAATTTTTCACAATTTGTTCATCATATTTGCTAACTTTAAAAAATCTTCTGCTCTGAAACTACTGAATGGATTTGGATGAAACTTAGCATGATAGTTCCTTAGATTATCCTGCACAAAGTGTGTGCTTCGATTTTTGATCCGTCAAAAAACATGGCCGCCCTTACTTTAAATAGAACATAGGGGTCAAATGCAGTTTTTGGCTTATATCTCAAAAACGAAAGCATTTAGAGCAAATCTGACATGGGGTAAAAATGTTCATTAGGTCAAGATCTATCAGCCCTGAAATTTTCAGACGAATCAAACAAACCATTGTTGGGTTGCTGCCACTTAATTGGTAATTTTAAGGAAATTTTGCAGTTTTTGGTCATTATCTTGAATATCATTATAGATAAAGATAAACTGTAAACAGCAAAAATGATCAGCAAAGTAAGATCTACAAATAGGTTAATATGACCAAAATTGTCAATTGACCCCTTAAGGGGTAAATGTCCTTTAATGACAATTTTTCACAATTTGTTCATCATATTTGCTAACTTTAAAAAATCTTCTCCTCTGAAACTACTGAATGGATTTGGATGAAACTTAGCATGATAGTTCCTTAGATTATCCTGCACAAAGTGTGTGCTTCGATTTTTGATCCGTCAAAAAACATGGCCGCCCTTACTTTAAATAGAACATAGGGGTCAAATGCAGTTTTTGGCACACATGTCTAGCTGACAGGTGTCATCTAACCTTGACCTCATTTTCATAATTCAGTGGTCAAAGTTAACTTTTTTAGTTTTGGTCTATTTTTTTAATACTTTATGCATTAGGTCAACTATATTTGGTGTATGAAAATATTTTATGATCTATATGTCGGTTACGCAGGTTTTATTAGAACTTGACCTCATTTTCACAGTCCATTGCTAAGTTTTAAGTGTTTGTGTTTTGGTCTCATTTTCTTTATTTATAAACAGTAAGTCATATATATTTGTAATATTGAAGAATTGTTAGCTGTACATGTTTGCCTGGCATGGTTCAATATGTTCAATAAGGCATTGTTTACCAGGTGAGCGATTCAGGCTCTTGAGAGCCTCTTGTTTAGGTCATGGATACTAAAATGATAAATTATATTGCAATAAAATATCTTCATCTTTAATTGTTGGACTTGCCATAGCCAAAGTTTGGCTATGGTAAGTCCAACAGTTAAAGATGAAGATATTTAAACATGATGAGTCCTTGAACTCACCTTCAAAAATCTTTATTGAGAACCCTGATTGTATCTTCTCTTACATTGTTGCCAGTGTTGTCTCTAAAATGTCAACAAAACAACAACCTACCAATATAAATATACACACACATGTAAACATCTATAGGTTACTGTACAGTCCTCAACAACCTACCAATACAAATATACACACACATGTAAACATCTATAGGTTACTGTACAGTCCTCAATATACACACACATGTAAACATCTATTAGATTACTGTACAGTCCTCAATATACACACACATGTAAACATCTATAGGTTACTGTACAGTCCTCAATATACACACACATGTAAACATCTAGAGGTTACTGTACAGTCCTCAATGAACAACCTACCAATACAAATATACACACACATGTAAACATCTAGAGGTTACTGTACAGTCCTCAATGAACAACCTACCAATACAAATATACACACACATGTAAACATCTAGAGGTTACTGTACAGTCCTCAATGAACAACCTACCAATACAAATATACACACACATGTAAACATCTATAGGTTACTGTACACTACCAATACAAATATACACACACATGTAAACATCTATAGGTTACTATACACACACATGTAAACATCTATAGGTTACTGTACAGTCCTCAATCAACAACCTACCAATACAAATATACACACACATGTAAACATCTATAGGTTACTGTACAGTCCTCAATCAACAACCTACCAATACAAATATACACACACATGTAAACATCTAGAGGTTACTGTACAGTCCTCAATGAAAGACAATATTCAAAGATCATCTGAAAATCACAAGTCAAAGGGACAAAAATCGTGTATGTTATATACCAAAAAAACAGCATTTATCAAACAAAACATATCTTTATAAAACCAGATTTAATTGTCTGTTTTAATTTCAGATTTCATTTGAGTATGAATTGAATGGTACAATGGATTTCTCCCGCTGTAAAAGATTTTCTATTAGGGGATACAACAAAGCCAAACAGTACTCTACATTGTCTACGGAAATTAAAGATTGTGAGGCATTTAACCCAATTCTTATACATCCTAACATCGTTATAGATGCTGTAGGGGCACCATATTCTAATGGTAAGAAGTTGTATGTAATAAGACAGATATCGCTCTAGTGAACAAGTATTAACTAATTTTCTTACAGCTACCAGTACTTAGTTTTAAAAGGTATCAGATATTAAAATCAAAATTACTTAGATTGGAAGCAGGTAATTCTAAGGTAAATCACCTGATGCAACCTTTTTACCATCGAAAATTTCCATACCTTACTAATATTCAAGCAGCTCAAAATAAAGATGATCTGACCAGTAGCAAGATGATTATTAAGTTGATCTGACCAGTAGCAAGATGATTATTAAGTTGATCTGACCAGTAGCAAGATGATTATTAAGTTGATCTGACCAGTAACAAGATGATTATTTGAGAAGTGTATGAAGGTTATGGATGCAACTTAATATTACAGTAATTTGCTTCCAGTTATTATTTCTTTGTAAAGATTAAATTGAATTAGGCTTTCCTTTTGGTTATCTAGCTCCTGAAGAATTAATACTTCCTTGGCTTTTAAAGTTTTGGGGTTCTTCATTTCTGAAGTAAATCAAATATAGAGTGGGGTGCTCATATTCGCCAGGGACACAATTTCGCCATATTATGATTTTGTGGTGTAAAAACTTCAAAGGATGGCTGAAATGGAAGAAATATGCTGGTTTATTATATTTTTATAACAAAGATGATTATTTTTAGAATTTAGACAAAATTTCGGCACTTACCGCAAAGGACCGATAAACGAACTAGGATTTTTCGGCCAATTTCCTGAATGAAAAACATGATTTCAAAGAAATATTTCTTAGTAATTCTTTGACTGATTGCCCTATAAATTTCAGTTGTTTACACCTTTGAAATGTCTGCTATCCGTCTATAATGAAATTGATTTGATAAATATTGTTGCATTTTTTTGGTTTTAAATAGATGTGTTTAAACGGCGAATATGTGTCCCTTTGACAAAACATCAGGAAATTTTATACAGCCTTTGATCTAACTTTTCAAATGATTTTTTTTTTTAAAGAAACACGTTTTCAAGCTAACAATGTTTTGCTTTTGATGTTATTTTCATATAGAAATATCAGTATACTTCAAAAACATAAAGACCTAAAGGCATAAAGTGCAGAAAACATGGAAACTTGTGGCGAAAATGAGCACCCCACTCTAGCACTTGTACACACTAAATTTAAAGATTTTCATGTCATGAATAAGTATTTTGATATAGGAGGAAAGTGGTATAGTAAGCTGTCCATTGAAAGATTTTCTTTATAATTCTAAATAGTTAAAGAAACAAATGCTTTCCAATATAATAGAAGTTTGTTAACACCTTTATTGTCTGTTCTTGAAATCTTAAACCATATATATATTTCAGATGGAATCGGCAAACCTGTTTTCCTTGAACAAAATGCATTGTGGCCTGAAGCAGATAAAGACTACACCCCATACAAGAATGTTATTTCAGCCGTGTGGCCAACTTTAAGGCATAAAAATTATGACTATGCTATTCTAGAAGCCAAAGATATCGATGTTACAACCTACTATCGTCAAGTTAATCAGCTGACTTTGAAAATACCATGTGACCATCCAGACAGAATCAAATGTGGTCATACAGGTAAAATATAAATGTTCTTGTTCCTGGTATTTAAAACGTTTATTTCAAGGAGGTCTCATTGGGGGTAGGGGTTTGATAGTTGATCCTGCTTAATGTTTTTTCAGATTCCCATATCCCACTTATCATTGTAATGATAATGCTTGTAATTTCACATGTCCGACCCTACTTCGTATGTCCCTTTCACGCTTAATTAGTTGCCTTTACATGTCATGCTTACAAAAAATCAGCCAATCCCATATCACACTTATACCCCCATGTGACCCACTTTCAGTCTCATTATCATGTATTCTGCATATTGATGAAATATTAGCGGTCAATCACAATATGAGGCATCTCATTTTGTTTATACAGATATATATGCAAGTGACATCATTTAATGGGAGATAACTCATGTACAAATTAAGAAACTATCAAGTTCATTCGACAATAAATAAAGTGATACTCATCAGACACTGTTAATGTTTAGGATTATTCATCATTCAATTTGAATAAATGAAAATTACCTCATTTATTTCATGTGAAGTCACTTTGTATATAGAATGTTTATTGATAAATATCATCAATGGAGAATAAATATAATATAGAGCATTTCTTAATATATCTTTTTAGAAAATGGTTTTATCAATATAGAGTTTACAAACAACGAGTTAGTTCATGGTACTCGTTACACTGTGTGTGTTCATGCTGATGCTACAAAAGTCCAACATGAGACGTGGATAGAAGATCTTCCAGAGATTAGCTCCTGTAGTGATGGTATAATCGTGGATCTGACTCCACCTGTAGCAGGAAGATTGTGGATCGGTTCTAATCCAGGGCAAATTTATCAGGTAGGAAATAAGTGTATACTGTTTTTCATGATTGCATGATATTTGCTTTATTTTTTGCCCCTGCTGTACAAACAACTTTTTTTATCTGGTGAGTAGCTTTTTAGAGTGAGAACTGTGTTTTCAGACCTTTCAGCATCTCTAGAAAGTATTACATGAAATGTCCTTTAAATGGCTTTAATACATTTAAAGTTTTCTTAGGTCGATCTCTTCTTAATGTTGTATATAAGTGATATTACTTTTGAACCTTTTTACCTCACCTTTTCAAAAGAACTGTGAGCTTTAGCCATCACTTGGCGTCCATCGTCGTCGTCTGTCTGGTGTAAACTATTTCAAACATCTTCTCCTCTGAAACTACTGAACCAATTCCAACCAAACTTAATCTGAATGATCCTTAGGGTATCCAGAATAAAGTTTGTGTTTTATTTTTTGGTTTGTCAATAAACATGGCCGCCATGGCTAAAAATAGAACATAGGGGTAAAATGCAGTTTTTGGCTAATATTTCCAAAACCAAAGCAGTTAGAGCAAATCTGACATGGGGTTTAAGTGTTCATAAAGTAAAATTTTATCAGCCCTGAAATTTTCAGATGAATCTAATAATCCATTGTTGGGTTGCTACTACTGAATTGGTAATTTTAAGGAAATTTTGCAGTTTTTGGTTATTATCTTGATTAGTATTAATGATAAAGATAAGCTGTAAACAGCAAATATGTTCAGCAATGTAAGATCTACAAATAAGTTAATATTACCAAAATTTTCAATTGACCCCTTAAAGAGTTATTGTCCTTCAAGGACAATTTTACACAATTTGTTTATCATATTTTCAAACTTTAAAAAAATCTTCTCCTTTGAAACTACCAAACCAATTTCAACCAAACTAGTAAACTACGATGAAATTGGACACTAAAACTCTTAAATGAAAGATAAATGCAAAAAAAATCAAGGTGAGCGATTCAGGCTCTGGAGAGCCTCTTGTTTGATTCACTGTTTAGTCTTTTAATGACAAAATGTGCATCTGTCATACAAAATGTTAATCCTGGTATCTATAATGAGTTTATTAACTACAGCATTTGAACATTAACCATTAAATATTAATAATGACCTGTAATTTTACCTCAGATGTATAGTTAATTGTCACTTTGAAAATAATTGCATCAGTCAAGATATTTAAGTGTGTCTTGTTGAAAATTCTCACAGAAGATATAACAGTCCTTAATTTTCATCCACCATACAAGTATTTTTTATTCACGTTGGTATACTTATATTACAGACTACCATTACAGACTTATATGTAAACTGGGATGGATTCCATGACGTAGAGGAATATGGAGTAGGACCACATTCTACTGGTATCCAACAGTACGTACTGGGTATTGGTGAGTACCAGATTTCAATTTGGTCAACATTGGAGTTTTTGCAGATGTAAAATTTGAAAAAGCAAGCGAAAAAAACTAATTAAAGCTGTTAATAATATTTTACATATTAAAGGTGTGACCTTTAGCATTTATGTTGTTAAATAATATACCAATTAAGGAATGACAGTGCTGTAGTTGAAGAGTTGCCACTGTTAATTGGCGATTTGACGGTCGCAAATGCAGTTTTACTGGTGACTCATAGCACAGACGGTAAAACAGAAATTTGTGACAGTCAAATCAAAATTGAGGTTGCAACTCTTTAACTACAGTACTGTTATTCCGATTCTAATTCATTACAATAAGAAATAACATGATATAGCTTGAAAAATGTATATATGTGACCTGCCATGACATTTGCAGGCTTATGGAGGTAGAACGTCATTGTTAACAAAAATTATAAACATGATAAATATCGAGATTCAATGAAATACGTATTTGTGAAGAAGAGATAAACACTTTCCTTGGCTTCTTTTTTGCGGACGCCGAACTATACATCATAGATACGTTTTGAAGAAGTTTTACTTTATCGTTTGAAGTGAAAAATATTTGAATCTACATTTTAAATTGATACAAAAAAAAATTAAATTTCTGCTCTATAGATTTCCTTTCATAAATGAAATCTGAAATATATCCCCAACAAATGCACCGTATAAGAACACCTACTTATAAACTGTTAGGCGTCCGCATACTATGTTTAGAGACCTGCATGATAAATCTAAATTAAAAGACGAATTAAAGGAAAAGGAATTCTTAAAACTTACTTTGACAAATTTTAAACTAACTTCATTTCAACAAGTTTAATTTACATGTTCTAAAATAGAGCTAAGAATTGTTTGTATTATAGTAAATTTAAGTCTTTAAAGTTTTATTCAAATACGATATTGAACATTACTAAGAGCAAATAAATATAATAATTTTGTATTTCATAAATTAGTGCCTTCAATAAATAAAAGTCGTCATAGAACAGTCTCATTTTCATACCGGCATTCGAAATGACTCGTTTCATTGCTATTACAACAAATATGTCATAATAACATGACAGAGAGTTTTGTTTCGGAATATTCTAGATAAATATACAAAAAGCAAATTTTAGACAATGTACACTCCTAAGCCTGGAAGTGGCTAATCACATATAGTTAACTGCGTTTTTCTCACAATGACGTTCTACCTACGGGGCGCCCAATTGGACTCTTGTGGTTTTGTACAAAATTCAATTCTGTCATAACAAAATCATTTTTGTCTTACAAAGCTATGTCAGATACAGACTTGTTTTATGAGAACTTCAATTTTGTGATGACAAAATTCATTTTTGTAGACAAAATTCATTTTTGTAGACCAAATTCATTTTTGTAGACAAAATTCATTTTTGAGATGACAAAATTCATTTTTGTAGACAAAATTCATTATTGTCATGACAAAAATCAATTTTGTCAAAAAGGTATGCAAATATAAACTTATTTGCATACAAAATTGACTTTTGTTACCTAATATGGAAATTAAAACACAAAAGTCAATTGTGTGAGACAAAATTCGACTTTTGTGAGACAAAATTGACTTTTGTGAGACAAAATTGACTTGTGAGACAAAATTCAATTTTGTGAATTGACTTTTGTGAGACAAAATTCAATTTTGTGAATTTTGTCTCACACAAAGTCAATTTTGGGACGACAGACTTTTGTGACGACAAAATTGACTTTTGTGATGACAAAATTGAATTTTGTGAGACAAAACTCAATTTTATTGTCTCTCAAAAGTCAATTTTGTCTCACAAAAGTCAATTTTGTCTCACAAATGTTGATTTTGTATGCAAATTAGTTCACAGAATCCAAACTAAACTAATTTGCCTACAAAATTGACTTTTGTCGCCCAACTTTTCAAATTAGGTAACAAAAGTAAAGTTTGTGTTACACAAATGAATTTTGTCATGACAAAAGTAACTTTTGTCCACTGAAAGATAATTTTGTATGACAAAATATTAAATTTGTAGCATGCTAAAAATTTTGTTAAACTGAACTCATTTTTGTTGAACAAAACTCACTTTTGTCCGTACAAAATTGAATTTCGAGTACAAAACCACAAGAGTCCCATTTGGCACCCCGTACTACCTCCATAAGCCCGGATATGTCGTGGCTGGTCACATATTTGAAAAACAATAAAATTCTGCAAAACTTCATCACAAAATTGGTGGTATTGTAGTTAATGTATAATTGATGTAGGATAATGTATTATTGGTAATTGGTGGTATTTTAGGATAATTTATAATTGGTTGTATTTTAGGAACAACTTCTGGTGGAAATGATGTCCATGCCTTTGAGAATATTGGAGTAGTTCAACACAAAGCTTTACCAAAACTTAACCTTCAAAACGGGTACCAGTATTATGCAACATTGAAAGGTAAAAAATCAAAAAGTTTAATATGGCATATTTTTTGTATACTGTCTTGTCAATTTTAACATACAATACAAATATAGTGTCCAATACCAGTGTTGGTGTTCTATATGAGTAATGATTGACCAGTATTATGAGTAATGATTGACCAGTATTATATAACTATGGTTGTTCTCATATGTCAAGCTTCGAGGGTTGATATGGATTAATATTTTATTAAACAATATCAGAATGAATAGAATAGACTTTTGTGTTGAACACATGTCAGCAATCACATGTTTATTCAATTTCTTACTGTCAAGCTAACCTATCAGTCTGATATAAATGTCTTTTGCTAGTTAATTATTTTGCTTTGGAAATCCCCATGTGAAGTGCTATACATAAATGATTCATTCAAGCACTGCAATATTTATTTTAGCTGTTGATTTTGCTAACAGAGAGACAGAAAAAGTTTCAGCCCCAATTACTATTGACTACACACCACCAGAGAGAAATGACAAACCGATCACATTATCAAATCGTCATATCACATCAACAACAGAAATTAGTCCATGGTAAGTAATAACTAACTAATGGTAAAAAAAAACAATTGATTCATGGTAAGTTTAGATAATAACCAAACATATATAACCCTACAAATACACTATTATGAACTGTCGTCTTGACACTTTAAAGTTTTCATTAAAGAATTTATGGAACATGTTCTCCCTTTCATTGCAGTTTCCCCCCAGCTTTTTTGTAAGTTTTTTTTTGTAAAGCTAAACATTTTTTAATCAAAAGAAAGATGTAAAGATCCAATACTTTATGAATGAATTATCATATCATCTTAAAGACTATAATATGGCAATGTAATTGCACGGGGTCCTGGTACTTTGAGCTTAGGGTTTCTTTTAAATGGCTAATATATATCAAAGAAGATGTGGTATAATTGCCAATGAGACAACTCTCCAAAAGAAACCAAAATGACACAGAAATTAACAACTATAATAGGCTACTGTACGGCCTTCAACAATGAGCAAAGCCCATACTGCATAGTTAGCTATAAAAGGCCCCAAAATGACAATGTAAAACAATTCAAACAAGAAAACTAACGGCCTTATTTATATAAAGTTAGTTAAGGGTTTGTTCAGTCTTAAATTTATGTTTGAGGTTAGAGTTACTCATCAGGTAACAGGTATGGATTTGGTTTAGGAGTAGGGTAAGCTAATTATATATAAGTATAGATCAATATGGGTTTGAAAACCTAAGGTCAAAGAAGACCCAATTAAGATTGCCGTTTAAGAAGTAATAGCATATACCTTCAGTCAGATTAGAGCCAGCACAACCATGCTTTATTATAATATTTTACAGTTGGACAGGAGTATTTATTGACCTAGAGTCTGGTATAGATTATTACTTGTGGTCAGTTGGATCAGAGCCAGGATATACAGATATGATGTCTTACCTGAAGGTTGTTGATGAAGAATGTGGAATGACAGACAAAAATAATCCTTTAGATCTTAAGGATGGACATTATTACTATATCAATGTCAGGGTGAGTAAGATAGAGAGACAAAAATAATCCTTTAGATCTTAAGGATGGACATTTTTACTATATCAATGTCAGGGTGAGTAAGATAACTACTGATATATACTTGGGACTCAGAGATTTGGACTCTGATGTGAGAGGGTCACACTAAAGTGCAATGTTTTGTAGTGTTTTGTCCTTGCATGATGTGCAATAGCCAGTCTATCTGATGTATGATGGCTAGTTAAGAATATACAGATGTGCAGTTATCAGGAGAGTTTGAATTTGTTTGTTTAGTGGATCCAACCGTCTACTGTGGTCTTTCTTTTTCCTTGCTCGTGTTCACAGCAACCAATAACATTTTTGCTAATTTTGTTTCATTCTGATTAATTTTTAAAGCAGCATTTGCTTTTAAAACAACAACAATGTTTTTCAGTCATTGAAATAGTACTGTTTTAATAGAAATTCTGACATGACATTGATGATTTTCACATACACTGAAAAGAATGGGAATAGAATAAGGTATAATGCTGATTGAATGCAGAAAAAAAGGAGGAGGGAAAAGGCAGAAATGAGTAGAAGAAATGGGAAAAAAAAGAAATAGGACCAGAAAGAGATAAAGTTAAAAATAGGAAGGGATTCATAGACATGCATTTTCTTTTCCAAATGCATACTAACTGCAGACAAATGTACCGGTACATGTTATAAGTTGAATAAAAAAATACATTACCATTTATTTATTTAGGCTTTCAACAAGGCAGGCTTATCATCATTAGCCACATCCTGGGCTTTTCAAGTGGATACAACGCCCCCTACACCTGGTCATGTGTATGATGGAGATACAAGTCAGCTGACAGGAAGTGTCAAGGACATTGACTTCCAGACAGAAACCAAAGTGCTACATGCCTGTTGGGAAGGTTTCCATGAATCTCACTCCACAATAAAAGACTATTATGTTTCTATTGGAACCTGTCCGCAATGTGAAGATATTTTACAGGAACAGGCTGTGGGGATTACTTATGGTATGTGTCAACTTTCTACTGTCAACTGTAACTATAGTAGTATATTGTACCTTAATGTATGTATGTTGTAATTTATTCATGAAAAATAATAGACACTGTTTACAACTATTTCTATGCATGTATATATGTTATTTTTTTCTGACTTTACATTAATTAAGGAACATTCATCTGGGTACCGGGCTGAGATATTATACCACAGTGACAGCATTTGTATTATGACGCACCCTCAACAGATACATCTTACATCTGTAATGTATATTTTGCTTTACTTCAGACTTTACTTTAGAAAACATCCATCTTGGTACAGGACTGAGATATTTCACCACAGTGACAGCATGTAACACAGCAGACATGTGTACCACTGTGACATCAGATGGGGTGATTATAGACAACAGTCCACCAACAGCTGGGGCAGTACAAGATGGAACAGGATTTTATGATACAGAATATCAATCAATGACGTATGTAGAAAAAATTATTCACAAAATTACTACTGCATGTGCATATGTACATACCTGCCAACTTTCACGATTTAGGCGTGTACTACACGATTTTGACCCTCTGTCCCGATTACACGATCGTGATCGTGAAAATAGCCAAAAAACACGATTTTAGTAAAATTTACACGAAAAATATTTTTGTTCCCGATTTTGAACTTTTGAAAGTTTTCCCAAGGGAGACAAATCGTGTCTGACAAATTTCATCCAATCAAAATTTAGTGATCACGCATTCACCAGTTGATTAATGTCGGCATAGTAAACAATCAAAGAATCGAAATTTTGAGTTGTTTTTTTTTTGCTTGGGTGTTAAATTTATAAAAATTGGAATCATGATGGGCGAGTTATCACTTGCAAAATAGTTCTGTCACCGCCTAAGAAAAAAAAGCGTGTTGCTTCGTGCAAATACTTAGAGAAATGGGAGAATGATGTCAAGTACAGGGGCTGGTTGTCTAAATCAACGTTAGGATTGTCACATGCCTTTTGTAAAGTTTGCAACAGAGACTTTAAAGTTGACCACGGTGGCCTTAATGATGTCTCCAAACATTCTAGTACTGCTTGTGATATTGATCTATATAATATATGAGGGTTTGGATGGGGTTAAATGATTAAAGAATACAATGCCCTTAAAAAATGAAGATAAGGGAATAACGGGCAAAAAAAAATGAAAATTGGAGAAATGCGTGGTCAAATTTTTTGAAGATTAGAAAAGAGGTTAATTTTTTGAAGATTAGAGAAAAAAGGGGTGAAAATTAAATGTTTACAGAACAACAGACCCCCCCCCCCCCCCCTTTCCAGACCCTCATATATTGTTGGTTTTTTTGTTATTAAATTATTAAAATTATTACTTTTTTTTTATTTCTTGACAATGTGTCAGACAAACATAAAGTCATCTTACTGGTGTTTATCTCAACAAAAAGAATACTACAATCAAACAATTTAAAAAAAGATAGGTTATAATAGCATCTTCAACTATCACCCCCCAAAAAAGAAGTATGTCAGACACTTTTAGGAGCCAAATCATCACACGAAAAAATGCCGCGAAAAATTCTACCCTCAAAAATGGTGCCGCGCACAAAAACCCCCATGGCCATTTTCAAAAGTTGGCAGGTATGTATGTACAAAAATCAATTTTCCTCCTTTTGAGCCTCCTTAACTTTAAACTCCCTTTGAGTTTGGCAATGAAAATTTGGCATGATTATTAACCACAACCTGAAGGTGTGTCAGAGACAAGCAAAGATAATATGCTCTGAAAATCATGATCAAAAACTTTTTTTTAACTTAGCTACCTAATTGTACATTTTTTTTAAACCATTCGGAATCTTGGCATTATTATTCATTATGATGACATAGTACCCTAATAGAGGTCCATCTGACAGTTTTTATTTTTACTTTACAGGATCTACATATCAGCCAAGTGGTATGGTTTTGATGACCCTCAGTCTGGTCGCCACACATTATGATGACATAGTACCCTAATAGAGGTCCATCTGACAGTTTTTATTCTTACTTTACAGGATCTACATATCAGCCAAGTGGTATGGGTTTGATGACCCTCAGTCTGGTCTCCAGAAGTATGCTTGGAGAGCAGGAACAAAGCCAGGTTATGATGACATCGTGCCCCCTATAGAGCTCCATCTGACAGAGACGGCAGCATTACTGAATTCTACCAATTATAACCTTGACCTTCCTTTGAACCAGAGAATTTATGTAACAGTTAGAGCTTATAATAAACTAGGTATGTACCAAGCAATCAGTATTGTAGTTATCTACCAGTTCAAGTAAAGGGATGTAGTAGATGATAGCACAGATAGATCCACCTGAGATTAGGTGAACATTGTTTAACCTTGCCACAATCATGCACTCTGCCAAGGACCTTCACTGATTCTTGTCATTTTCACTGTGCTTAAACGGCTGTGGGTAACTTAAGTTACCCACAGCCCAAGATGGCAGACTCTAAACTCGTTGATATTTAATTCATACAAAATGTACCTTTTGCAACGTTTTTCATGCAGAATGCAAATATTTATAGGATTATTGAATAAATAAATAACTAACAATTACCATAGATTTGTTAATATAGAGTTCACTAAAGCGCAAGGCCAACTTTAAAAAATGCAAAAGACGTCCGTAACTTTTTGATCGAAACTAAGCAGACTGTCCGTAACTTTATTTTCAGATGTGGGTAACTTTTGATTTAAAATTTTAAGAATTATAATTTCAACAATTAGAAGACAATTAACATCTTATTTGTAACCTTCACGGCTGTTTATACTACTCATTCACCACCAAATGTGATTTTATTAACGCATCATACTTACACCACAGAAGTTTTATGTGGGGTTTGTGGTACTCGATCCTGGTTATGGTTTGAACTTTTATTAACTGATGTGCGTCTTATCGACGTTTTCGATTCGCACCATGGCTTTGACATACTCTTTTAATATTTTAGTTTAATTATCTGTTTGCGGTTTATTTACACCTCTGTTTCTTTTTATGTGTATAATGATGAATACTCTTTGACGCAGCTCGGTATTTATACATCCCACCAGTGAGTTATAGTGTTATGTTTTTTTAGGCAGTTAAGCTGCCTTATGCGAGCGCCCTGGATTTGTGTGCTACCCAATAAATGCTGAAATATGTGCCATTGTTATCATCTAGCTGGCTACTATATTATTTATAACTTATTGGACAGTTTTTTCATACTTTTCATTCTGGATTACAAAAAATATGACCAGAAAAACCTTAAATGATCGTCGATTTTCCCAAAAGTTTTGAAGTTGCACATAGGAAGTAGAGCACATTATGAATCCTTATGTAGTTTATTATCCCCTGAGCTTTTGGCTAAGATGTCAAAGAACAAATGTATGAAATATTTAATCGCCGAAAATCTATTAAGACAAGTAGTTAAGATTTCCCAAATTACAAAAGTCGTAGGAATATTGTTTGTCGTCAATACGTAGTCAACTACGTATATATACGTCAGTAGTCTATTAATATAAGTTCAACTGATCACGCTGTTGGCGGCAATTTTGAATTAGAAGACGAAATTTTCGTATCTTTTCAATTTGGACGCAGTGGTTTCAAATTAGGGAGCTACCATTTGATTTTTATGGGGGGGCTAGGATGAAATTTGAAAAAAATAGGCAGGACAGGAGTTTTGAGTAAAAAAAAAAGGCAGGATGTGACACTTGCAAAAAAAAAAAGTCAGGACGACAATTTAGGTAAAAAAAAGTCAGGATAAACTAAAAAAAAAAAAGGCAGGACCGATTAGAGTGAAAAATAAAAAGGCAGGACAGAGATTACAGCTAAAAAAAAAATGCAGGACAAAATTTTTCATCCTAGCCCCCCCCCCCATAAAAATCAAATGGTAGCTCCCTTAGCGGTGGTACGAGGTCTGCGACCTTCCACTTTTGCAGTCGGACTTTCTACGTGGTTACTAGCTACGCCCGACGGACCTTCAAAGAAAATAAAAAAATTAACTTTGCAAACATTTTTACCGAAGTTTCCTAATAAACGATCTCAAACTTATTTTCATCATTACCATTCATGACAGCGATGTTCAATTTGTTCAACCGCTAGCTTTATACAGAAAATCGCCGGTAAATAATGTGTAAATCCGTGTAAAATCGTATCTCACTATCTGTCAAAAACAACATTGAAAACAAAATGGCTGCCGCGAGATTACAATATCGGATCCGATTCCGGAAGCGGATAAGGGTAATCCCGGGTTTTGGCTATCAACTAAAAAAATCCAGACCGGTGACAAAATACATCTATGCCTGGTAAATAAATATAAACACCAGAATTTAAAACCAAAAGATATAGAGTGGGGTGCTCATTTTCGCCGGGGACACAATTTCGCCGTTTAATGATTTTGAGGTGTAAAAACTTCAAAGGATGGCTGAAATGGAAGAAATGTACCCGTAAATTATATTTTTATAACAAATATAATATTTTTTTAAACTGAGACAAAATTGCGGCTCCTACCGAAAATGACCGAAAAACGGACAACGATTTTCGGACAATTTCCTGAATAAAAAACACGATTTCAAAGAAGTATTTCTAAGTAAATATTTGACTGAATGCCCTAATTTTGGGTTCTTTATATCATTGACATGTCTGCTATTCATCTATAATGCAATTGATTTGATAAAAATTGTTAAAAGCTGCGGTTAATTGGTTTTAAATAGATGTGTAAAAACGGCGAATATGTGTCCCTCATTGACAAAACATCCGGAAATTTCAAACACCCTTTAATCTAACTTTTCAGATGATTTTCTTAAAACAAACCGGTTTTCAAGCTTAAGTATATTTTGCATTTTAAGTTATCTTCATATAGAAATATCAGTATACTTCAAAAACATTTAGACCTGAACATAAACTGTAGAAAACATGGAAAGATGTGGCGAAAATGAGCAACCCACTCTATGTAAAAGAAAGAAAAAGCAGAAAATATTTTGTACACCAATTTTAATGTCAAAATCCAATACAATTCTAACAATATATACATGTATGTTCCTGGTAACAGTATAATTTTTTTTATCAGAGATAAATGTTGGTAATGAATGTTAAATGCTTTTCAAGTTAAACATATTACTGCAATTTCAAGGGATATTTTTTTCTTCTCAATTTTGATAGGTCAGTAAAAATAGCTGGAAGTTTCTTATATATGAAAAAAGGATGTGGTATGATTGCCAATGAGACAACTATCCACAAGAGACCAAAATGACAAAAGCTTGGTAATGGTCAAGATCCCCACCCCTAAAACATATATATTCATGTATGGGACAATATAACAAATCATATGAAATATAGGTGGAGTTCGTTGGGCCACTCTGACTACCCCTTTCTGTTTGAGAATTTATAACGTTCGAGATCCACAATCTTAAACAATATATATTTATGTATGGGACAATATTACAAATCAAATGAATTATAAGGGGGTCCCTATGGTCACTGTACACCCTCCTGTTTGAGAACTTGGGAAAATTCGAGATCATCACCCCTTAACCATATAAATGATATATACTCATGTATAAGACTATATAACAAATCAAATGTATGAAATATAGGGGAAGTCCCTGTGGTCACCCTACTTCTCATGTTTAAGAATTTTGAAACAGTTGGGATCCCCAACTCTAAATTAAATGAAATATAGGGGGAGTCCCTGCAGTCACCTGATTGAGAAATTGGAAACAGTTGAGTTCCCCACCTTTAGATTTAACCATATATATTCATGTATGAGAACTAATCAAATGAAATATAGGGAGAGTCCTTAGGGTCACCCTACCAACTCCTGTTTGATAACTTAGAAACAGATGAGATCCCCACCCCTCAACAATACATATTCATGTATTGGACAATATAACAAATCAAATGAAATATATGGGAAGTCACTGGGGTCCCCCACCCCCTCCTGTTTGAAAACTTGATAACGGTCGAGATCCCCACCCATAAACCCTATATATTCATGTATGGGACAATATAAAAAATCAAATGAAAAATAGGGGTAGTCCCTAGGGTCACCCCACACCCTCTTGTGTGTGTTTTGAGAACTTGTAAAAGATTGAGATGCATTTTCTCATGAACCGTGCATCCAAAGCTAATATGTTGTTACTAACAACAAAATGAAGGTCAAGTTAAAGAATAACGATTTTGACTTTTACTGTTAAGGAGTTATGGTTCTTGAAAGATTGAAAAATGGCGTTTCCAGTCGTGTCCGTGCATTTACGCATGAACTGTTTAACCAAAGCTTCCCAAATTTTAATATGTTGTTACTGATGAAAAAATGGAGGTCAAGATCAAGAATGACGATTTTGACTTTTACCGTTCAGGAGTTATGGTTCTTGAAAGATTGAAAAATGGCGTTTCCAGTCGTGTCCGTGCAATTACGCATGAACTGTTTAACCAAAGCTTCCCAAATTTTAATATGTTGTTACTGATGAAAAAATGGAGGTCAAGTTCAAGAATGACGATTTTGACTTTTACCGTTCAGGAGTTATGGTTCTTGAAAGATTGAAAAATGGCGTTTCCAGTCGTGTCCGTGCATTTACGCATGAACTGTTCAATCAAAGCTTCTCAAATTTTAATATGTTGTTACTGATGACAAAATGGAGGTCAAGTTCAAGAATGACGATTTTGACTTTTACCGTTCAGGAGATATGGTTCTTGAAAGATTGAAAAATGGCGTTTCCAGTCATGTTGTTGCATTTACTAATGAACTGTTCAACCAAAGCTTTTCAAATTTTAATATTTTGTTACTGATGACAAAATGGAGGTCAAGTTCAATAATGTCGATTTTGACTTTTACCGTCCATGAGTTATGGTTCTTGAAAGATAAAAAAAATGGCGTTTCCATTCATGTTGTTGCATTTACTCATGAATCATTCAACCTAAGCTCTTTCAAATTTTAATATGTTGATACTGATGATAAAATGCAGGTCAAATTTGATATTGACGATTTTCACTTTCACCGTTCATCAGTTGTGGTTCTTGTGATATTGCCAGGAGACAAATAAATGTTAATAAATCCTGTTTGCTGTCGTTGTGACAGCCTCTTGTTATGTTTGCCTTGGTTTTTGGTTAACTGCCTACAGTGCTTACAGCGCTTTGATTTAATACATTTCCTAGTATGTTTTTTTTTTTTATTTCTCTTTGATTGTTATCAGGGATTGTTAAACTATTAAATTACCCTGTTTCTAATTGTTACACTATGTTGATTGCTCTATTCCTTTTATGTCACTGAATTTTAACTATTGTGTCTTTTAGTTTAGTTCAATTTAATGTAATTAAATGCAACTTGCATACAAATGAAATATGCAGCTAGCTATAACTGATAACTAGGTTTTATACATTTTTACAAAATGTCCTTTCTTCAAGTTTTCTCATTTACTGCAAATCTATAAAGTTCAAGCATCGAATGCAACAGGCCACTATGAATTCTAATGGAATCGTAATATCATTAGACTTAGAATTAAGTGATTTTTTTTTGGTGGAAGAAGACTTCAAGTCTTCTGAGGGTCAATGGTGCCGACTTTAAAATCATTGAATTCTCCGTATGCCGCATTCGTTTCTGTGCATTGCAATTTGATAACAACTTCTGATTCCTGACACCGATTTTTACACATGATTAAGCATCTGAATCATTTAATTTGTAAATTAGGATTGAAAAACAATCACTATCGTAAATATGTACCCTTTTATTTATGTAAATTATTAGATTTCATCTCATCTACATGAACGTTACTTGTTTACTTGTAACCGGATGTTTTTACTGTAGATATTTGAAGTACGCATGCGTGAATTTGGTATCGGGATAACTCGCCCTTGAAGTTACGAATTTGCAGACAAGAAAATTTTGTTTTTAATAAATAAAAGGATCTATTTCTTATTAAATTGTTGTCTTTATTCATTGTTTTCCTTTGCCATGTGAATTAGATGCCCTTCTACTTCAAATGGTTTGAATCTATTCATAAAATTATTCAAGACTCAGTTGACAAGAGCAGTACATATTTCAGGACATTTGATTTATTTTGATAAATATAGGATTCTTCTTCTTCTTCTTCTTCTTCTTCTTCTTCTTCTTCTTCTCCTCTTCTTCTTCTTCTTCTTCTTCTTCTTCTTCTTCTTCTTCTTCTTCTTCTTCTTCTTCTTCTTCTTCTTCTTCTTCTTCTTCTTCTTCTTCTTCTTCTTCTTCTTCTTCTTCTTCTTCTTCTTCTTCTTCTTCTTCTTCTTCTTCTTCTTCTTCTTCTTCTTCTTCTTCTTCTTCTTCTTCTTCTTCTTCTTCTTCTTCTTCTTCTTCTTCTTCTTCTTCTTCTTCTTCTTCTTCTTCTTCTTCTTCTTCTTCTTCTTCTTCTTCTTCTTCTTCTTCTTCTTCTTCTTCATAAAATAATTTATATTTATTTTACTGTACACAACTAAAATCTAAAAATATAGGGTGCTTTATACAATGGAAAGCGCAAAAATCCAAAGTTTACGGATTGGAATAGAAATGTAAATAAAAAACAAATAATGACTGGACAGGATCACTAAAGCTTTATACAGTAAAAATAAAGGGTACACCCCTGCCTCTACCTTATCACATATGTACAATCAGCTCATATCACAAATGTTCAATATTTGGTTTTACTTTTATATACAGTTCATAGGACGGATTCACAGTTTCTGCAGAATGCAAGTTCTCTTGGTATGCAACCTATAGCACATATTGGTAGACATTTTTTTAATTTTGTCTATATCGGTACAACTGTTAATATCAGACAATATAAATGTACTGTCAATAATCAATTTAATGATATCAACTTGATTTTTATACGCCCGTCAAAATTTTGACGGGACGTATTATGTTATACAAATGTCCGGTGTCCGTCCGTCTATCCGTCTGTCCGGCGTAAACATGTCGCACCGTAACTTGAGAACGACTTATCCAAATTTCATGAAACTTATTACAGTTGTTTCTTATGATGGTCAAATGATCTGTATACTTTTTGGTGAAAATAAGATTAAAACTTTTTGAGTTCCGGCACTTTGTAGCTAAAACAGGGCGGTGTTTTTTTCACATGTCGCACCGTATATCAAAAACGATTTTTGATTATTGCTTAAAACTTTACACAATTCTTAGTTATATTAATCTTAAGATCTGTATACTTTTTGGTGGTGATTCAAAATTTCATTTTTGAGTTATTGAGTATTTTATAAAAAAGGGGGAGGGGTTTTTACATGTTGCTCGGTATCTCAAAAACGATTTATGATTATTGCTTAAAACTTTACACGCTTCTTTGTTATATTAATCTAAACATCTGTATACTTTTTGGTGATGATTAAAACATTTATTTTTCAGTTATTTAGTATTTTGTAAAAAAGGGGGAGGGTTTTTTTTACATGTCGCGCCGTATCTCAAAAACAATTTATGATTATTGCTTAAAACGTTACACACTTCTTTGTTATATTAATCTAAAGATCTGTATACTTTTTGGTTTTGATTCAAAATTTTATTTTAGTGATATTTAGTTTTTTTGTATCTCAAAAACAATAAATGGAACAAAGCAGCCTGTGTTAGTGGGGCTGCTTTTATGGTAATTCAAGTTACCTTTTATTCACCTTCTTCCACCTCAGAGCTATCAGCTCTTTGATTAAATCAATGGAAATAAATGTCTTTTAATGTAATCGTTTTTGGCTGAACCTTTGATAATTGTCATGTGATTGGGCAATTTTTATCCAACCCCCCCCCCCAAAAAAAAAAATCCAGGATTTACGCATGATCTACTCTTGTCATTGCTGGCAGAAAATCAGTTAGTGTATACACGCCACATACATGTGTAAAAAATACTTGTGTAGTCTACTTGTTCAAAAATAAAAAATCAACAATGATGTTTCAACAGATTATCTGCAATGGTAGGAAACCACCCTCCGAACTGGGCGATTTAGGTATCCTGAAGTTATAAAAAATCAGACCCGAGTTTTAACGGATTTATCGTTATTTTTTTCATATTATACCCAATTTTGTCTTCCATTCTAATTCAAATGAATTATATCATACTAGAGATCTACTGCATTTCTGATTATGTATTCGATACAATCTCTATCATAAGTAAAACATTACATCCACGTATGTCGATTCTTTGAAAGTTACGGACGTTCCTATTGGTATAATGAAAAAAGTTACGGACAAGTTGTTTTTAAGTTACGGACAGCCTAAGCGTTTTTTCAAATCGTGCTGTGATCGTTTATTTTGTAGAATTTAACCACCTGTTAAGTTTAGGGGTTTCCCTTAACTATTAATACAACTTTTTAATTCAGTGGTTTAATTGATGCATCCATGGGATTGTTATTCAATAGAAGAGATGTCCCTAACCTATGCAAGGCGGCTCCATCTTGGGCTGTGGGTAACTTAAATTACCCACAGCATTTAAGCACAGTGATTTTAGTCAGGCTAGAGAATAGTGTTTGATGGCAGATCATAAATTTACATTTTAGAAGCAAACTTTCCGTTTGCGATTAAGATGTGAGAATCTGCTTGGACTTCGGATTAAACACAAACAACATCATTTTCCTGATTATTATGTACATAGTTATAAAGTGCTTCCATTTAAATATTAAAAATAAAATTTTTGTTGGTAATTGAAATTCATAGTTTTCCACCATCCTCCGGACATAAATATCATTCAACAAAGAATAATGATATAGAAGTAGTAAAGAAAATTTTTCTTTTCATGAATGTTAATTTTCCAACATATTGTATATCTTTTTGAAACAGCATACTGTTGATTCTCTATAAGTAAAGGGACAATTTTTGGGGTAAAATTTATCTAGAATTTGTTGAGTATTATTTTTTGCAGAGTAAACAGTGAGTAGAAATAATTTAAGAAAGCTGTCAATTATCGTGCATTCACACGATCATTTTTATACATATTTACCCTGCACGTGTTAGAAAATTTGTTACAATATATATGTACTATAGTTTTTCTTGAAAAAGATTTTGAGGCCCTTTATAGCTTGCTATTAGGTGTGAGCCAAGGCTCCATGTTGAAGACTTTGACCTATAATTGTTAACTTTTTATAATACATTGTGTCTTGGATGAAGAGTTGTCTCATTAGCATTCATGCCAATTCTTATTTATATAAACAATAGACAGATGCTGTAATTATTTTTCTGTTAAAACAGGTTTGTGGTCTGAATCATCATCTAATGGTTTCATTGTGGACAACACACCACCGGTTGTGACGACACCACCTACATTCTCTGCTGACTTTGGTATTAATGGATTGACACAGGTTTATAGAACATCAATGAAAGTGGAATGGGCCGTTGATGATGATGAGTCATATATAAAACGACAGTATCTGTCTATCAATTCTCACATTGGAGGAGAGTTCATGCTGTCTTCTCAGTCAGTAAGTTGTCAGTACAATCCCACATCAGGGGAAGACTATTCTTGCTGTCTTCACAGTCAGTAAGTTATCAGTTGAATCTCACATCAGAGCAGACAATTCTTGTTGATATAACAGTAGAATGTATATGTCTGTCAATTCTCATATTGGAGGAGAAATCATGTTATCTTCAGTCAGTAATTTATTGTTACAAACTAAGACCAGGGGAGATAATTCATGTTGTCTTTTCTGTCAGTAAGCTTGTCACTTTTACACTTGAGGTAAAAATTGTGTTATAACAGCGTTATCTTACTGCAGGGGAGATAATTCATGTTGTCATTACATTGGGTAAATTTGTCACACTCACAACTGAGGAAAGAATTCAGGTTGTTACTGTAAATAAGTTTGTTTCAATCTTACACCAGGGGAGATAATTCATTTTGTCTTCACATTCCTTAAGTTTGCATCAGTTCAGTTTATTGTCATGCTTTTTCCTCCATTAATAGTGGAACACAACTCTATGGTATCATGATTAAGACAGTATGTAAACTTGTTTGAGATAAAACTCCCACACCAATTTAAAAGAAAATTTCTTTCTGGTAAGTTTTAAATTACCTTTAAAGATATATTCTTCTGATGTTTCAGTCTCGTTGAAATCTCGTCCTGGAATTATTTCCAAAACATGACATACAAATGGAAAATATCAATGAATTTTAAAAATATTATAATGAAACATAACTCTGAAAAAATTGTGCATTTATCATAAATAGTTTTTGAGAAATCCAGTTTTCAAATTTTACGACGAATCAAGTCAGTCTTTTTAGCCAAAATTTTGAGAAATTGGGTGTGGGGTACAAAAAATGATTTTACAAGAATCATGTACATCCCATACCATTTTTGTCTTTTCAAATTTCTTAGATATGTATTTTTGCAATCATTTATAACAAAAAAGTTGAGCATTTTGTTCTTAAAACTGAGAAAAATCACAAAGTTTCAAAATTGACCGCATGATAAATTTGACAAAAAAAAGCATCAAAATATGATAAAACTTTCTTATATTTACACTTACGTATAGTTTTTTTTAAGTTAAACTAATTCAAATTAGTCCACCTCATCTTTATTGACAGTATGATTATAGCTCAAAAATTGGTAAAAATTGATGAAAAATGATCAAATCATCAAATTGGGTATTTTCAAAGAGCTGTAGCAAAAATAGAAGTGCACCACCATATGATTTTTCTTCACCAACTTTTTTTTACAGTCATATAAACCAAAAAATCAGGTTAAGAAAAAAAGTTAAAATTCTAGAAATTTTTGGCTCCTCAGAGGTTTTCAATAGTGGTCATACGTAAAATCAACAATGCATTACAATCTTGCATTAGGAAAGAAATTGACATGATGTTATGGTTAATTCTACATTACTGGTCAATACAGTTTTACTTCAGATTTTTTTTTTATTTGGTATATATTTTGAAACTTTTCATGGATAGTCAAGGTCATTCAGCACACTCTCTTAGCAGTTTGATATTCTTAATTGAAATAACATGTTTCCATGTTCAAACGAATAGAACTACTATATAGACTTCATTGTTATCTTTATCATTTTTAGGTCAACGGTATAGCCAGGTCCTATGTATTTACTGGACTAGATTTACATGATGGAGTGACCTATTATGTTACCTTAATTTCCTGTAACAGTGCTGAGATATGTATTACTTCTACCTCCAAGGGGATGTTTGTCGATAGTACGCCTCCATCTAGAGGTTTGTAAAAGTTTTTGGTCAAGGTTTTATTTGATAAAGTTACACTGAAACTTGGTACACATTGTCCCTATGATATGATCTTTCTTATTGTAAAGCCAAATTATGAGTTTAGACCCAAATTTGGTGTCCACTGATGATAGAAAATGATAGGTGGGAGTAGGGCATCTGTGTACTATGGACACAGTCTTGTTTGAGACTGAGATCATAAACAAAAATGTCATTCTATATGTATCAGTTAGAAAAGGGAGTGTAGTTATTGATTTATGAACAATGACTAAAACTACATGTTGCTTTTTCAGGAACATTTGCTGTGGCTACTGACCATGCAGTTAATCCAGACTTAGCCAGAAATGAAAAAGGCTGGATGACTTGGGGGACAAATGCTGTTTACCTGGCATGGCTAGGATTCAGTGATATACATTCAAAGATAGATCATTATATGGTCACTGTAGGCTCATCATACATGGCTAAAGATTTGACTAAGGTGAGTGGTTTGATACAGTTATATGGGGTACCTACCATGGCTAAAGATTTGACTAAGGTGAGTGGTTTGATACAGTTATATGGGGTACCTACCATGGCTAAAGATTTGACTAAGGTGAGTGGTTTGATACAGTTATATGGGGTACCTACCATGGCTAAAGATTTGACTAAGGTGAGTGGAAGTAAAGGATCTTGAATGGATGAAAAATTACAGAAACTTCCACCGAAGATAAGTCAATATTTATTCAAAGAAGAGTCTTAATGCATTGCAATTTATTTTATATGAATTTGGTTAAATATACTTACCATGAAATTACATTTATATAATATAGAATATGTTTGCTTTCACAACATGTTCTCATCGCAATTAACTAGGTGATTAAAAATTACATCCATGAGATGTACTCACCTACGTCATAGTTCACCTGTGTAACATACACTAGCTTTAGTTTTAATTTTTGCGTTCAAGAGAACGCATGTTTCTCGTCGGCAAGGATTTTTAACAGTTTACTGTTGAAAATCCTTATGTTTTATAAAAGACATTATTTGTTTTCGGAATATCGGTATACGATTAATTTAATGTGAATCAGAATACAGCGCTTCTGCCAAGTTTCTGATATGCACGTTTTCGTCATTTTTACAGCTTACGAGTCTGGAAATACGACGACATAGAAAATGACCTTTGTTTAGCCGCCATTTTCAAACATTAAATCGGGTCCGAGGAAAGGCAGAATTTAGCTGTCAAAATCGGACATGTTACGTGAGTGCTACGTTTTTAAAAAGATATATTTTTAAACGGATGTTTATTTCTTTTTTCACGCTCAGCTGACCGGATTTTCACTGCATTAGAGCAATGCTACGAAACGGGTCGAGTGTAAAGTTTGGATTAAGTCGATTGTTTACAATTTGCAGTCTGTACACGAGACTGTGTAAACACATCACTATATTAAAATCAGAATTGGTATTTTGACCAGATCTGATTGTTTTTCATGTGGAAAACGTCCGTATGGGAGTGTATACCACTATTGTCACCAGAACCTCAATTGGTTCGATTGTTTACAATTTGCAGTCTGTTACGTGTACACCTGGTACACGAGACTATGTAAACACATAACTATTAAATCAGAATAGGTATTTTGACCAGATCTGATTATTTTAATGTGGATAACGTCCGTATGGGAGCGTATACCACTATTGTGACTAGAACCTCAATTGGTTCAATAAATTTCAATCAGAAAAGGGAATCTGCCCATTTCTGATTGTTTTATTTGGAAAACGTTCCATACAGGGAGCGTAGACCAACAGTGATACTGTTTTAACAGTTGATAAATACATCACAATCAGAATAGGGATTTTGCCCACAACTGATGATGTTTTTTTGGTTAACCTTCCATTCAGGGAACATAAACCATATTTATTGAATATAAAACGTGCTCAATGGATCACTATAGACTTAAAATAGAATAGGGATTTTGCCCAAGTCTATTTGATTAATGTTGACATGTTTCATACAGGAAACATAGGAACTAGAACAACATGCATGATTTAGAATCTATAAGTTGCATTCATTCTAATAAAATACAGATTTGATATCTTACATAAAATTAAATCATAACTATTTATTGATTGCACATTGATATTTATGGAGCATAGAATTGCACGTGGATGATTGTTGCAAATAAAATAAATTAGAATCAGACTAGTGAATTTAAGTCCAGGTCTATCTGATTTTTCTAGACATCCTTCCACCCAGGGAACATTATGTCTACTTTTATTATATTTTAAAACAACACAAGCATAGCTAATATTTGGTTGCACATTGTTTTTTGTGATGAACCAACAGTTTAGTCAATTAACATATTTGCTCATATTGAAAATATATTGAACAAGTGTCTGGAAATAGTCAAGACAGATATTAAAGACACTAAAATGATACATTGTTATCTAGTACAATACAAATGTGATTGTAGTTTAAGATTACCAATACATACTTCTTTTAAATATGTCCAGTTTAAATCAGGACAGTAATTCTAGAAGCCTGAAATATTTTTCCAGAACAGCAAATTGCTGTAAATATTTAATTATTTTTTTACTGATAAATAATTCTCCAATGCTCTAACAGACATGGAGACAGTAAGAATGGAGCACTGTTCTAAATACAGTTGATAGCTTGTGAAAACTCTTTTTACTAATATTAAATTTCATGGTCAGTTTACTTATGACAAGAAGAACATGAATATTATAAGTATGAACTGCTATAACCAATTGTTTGTTTTTGTCGGCAGTAAGGAAACAAAGGCTTTTATATGTTTTTATGTAAACATTAGATTGTCTATTGAATAAAGAGTTTAGGGGATGCCATGATGCATTTCACAAAGACTCATTCAAGGTAATGGCTTATATATTGATTACATAATTCAGAGTGTACATTGCCAATGCATTTATTAAATATAATATGTACTAATTCTGTTTTGTTTTGAGTACACAAAAAAGAGGTGATAACGTAAGACTTAAGAGACTATCTTACCCTCACTATATGGGAATCACTGTCAAATTATACATATATCTTCCAATCATGAAAGCAAAAGGAGTTTGGATGTTCTTTTTAAGATAGAAAATTATGCCTTAATTTACATCTTAAGTTTTCTAAGCAATGCCAACAGATGGGCAAGTTTCTGCTATAAGGATTCATTCATTGGGTCTGTTTTATTCTTAATGTGAGATTGGTAGAACCCAACAGTTTATGCAATGGCTACACACTGTTTTTCCTAGAGTTAAATATTGATTCAGAATTCTGAAGTATAGAGGACTCAAATATGCTGATTTATAGAAACAAGATTATCATTAATTTAGATCTTGTAAAAAAAAAAAAAAAAAAAAAAAAAAAATTAGTAAAATATTGGTAAATAAATAAATAAGATTTAAAGCATTGTGGATGCAGGATTTATTTAAAATGCTAGACATGGTCTAGGAAATTGAAGTAGTTCTCAAGATTTGAAACTATCTATTATACAGCTCTTTATATAAACCTTTTATTTAGTCAGTCTTTACAAGATGCGAAAAAAAAAGAAGAGGTTTTTTTTGGAGTAACACATGATGTACCAATATAAACATATAATATATATACATTTCAATTGGTTCTCAAATTTTAGCACCAGTGTAGAAGCAGTTAATCTAACAGCAAAATGTAGGAAAAGCAATTTATTTAAAAGACTGATTAATAGTTAGCAAATAGCTTTCAATAGTCTAAGAATAGTACATGGAAGTAAAATATAGTATGATAATTCCATGATTATATCAAATCAAATGCGAGACATTTTCTTAATATTATACCTAAATATTAAAATGTCACTGTTTATTTTTTATTTTTGCTCATTATAAGCATAAAGTTACAAAAATCTAGTCTGGTCAAAGTCAAGTTGTGTATTATCTATATGCAGGAAGGTTTTCCGAATGCATGTGATTTTAACCTCGGAATTCAGATGGTAATTATTCACTTTTCAATTTCCATATTACCAGCCAGAATAATATAAATATATAGCATAGAGTTAGTATCTTATGCAAGAATATGCTACACAAAATTGAAATGTGTTTATTTTAAACAATTACTTTGAATTTTGATTCAATTTTGTTTTGAAAGATGTGATTATTTAAATCACATTAATTTTGTTTTTGCCAAATCTGGGGACAAATGCAAAATTCTTCTGAGTGACTAAGTTAACCAAATGACTGGGTTGAAGTCACAAAATACTACCAAAAGCTGTTTGGTTGATATATATTGAATCATATCAGAATGTATAGGATTCAGATGAGGTGAACCAAAACAGAAATAAAATGAGCATTTTTGATAGTGAAACCATTTCTGAAATAACTAAGAACACTTAAGGATACTGCAAGTTAGTACAAGTGTTTTCCATATTGCCAAACAAGTGTTTTTCTTTAAATACAACAATAGAACTATATTTGACAAGTTGCATTTTAGTATTTCTGATAGCGAAATAATTTCTGAAATTAATATAAACAATTATCAAGAGCAACATACAAGAGTTGTTCATTATGTCAAATTTTTGTTTTCTTTAAATTTGGAACTGTACATGGCAAGATATTCTAGAAAGTTAACCGTTGTCAAATGTTAATTAGAAATATCAAAACATTTTATTTTAGACAGATTTTTCATAGCTGGAGAAAATCATCTGTTAGCATTCTTTTTGGACTTATAAGGACAACAATCATGGCTTTAATTCAGCTCAACATCCAAATGTTCTGTGGAAGCAGTATATCAATGGAAACATGTATACTGAAACTTTTCCACTGATTTGTCCATTTCTGTATTTTTACACTTGAGTAGTCCAATACAAAACAAAAATATTGGTCATGGTTGAAATGGTAGACATTGTATTCAAAGGTTCTACCACTCATAGAAATTTTATCAGATTTTTTAAATTTAGTCAGTTTAGAGAATTGTCATTATACAATAGTACAAGACTTCTCTTGATGAAAATATTTTATTCTAAATCTATAAAATATTAAAAGTAGTATATCTAGCAGAGAAGCAAATTCTCAGGGACTATAACTTTAAAAAAAGTTTAAAGATTAATCCAGATTTAGCATAATCATGAAACAACTTTGGTTTGAGTCTTTAATAAACTTTGATTGTATTAAGGACACCTATTTACAAAGTATATTTTAATTGATTATAATTCTTTAATTAAGTAGAAAAGAATTTATTTCCAAAGATGTGATATTGATCAGGTTATCAAAAGATGACAGCAATCATATATTATCTGTTATTATATTAACATAGAGAAAACAATGGAAAGTTAAAGAAAGGTAATAATGTTTCCAAATAAACTTAAGTTTCAAAGTGGAAAGTAATGAAATTAAGGTTGGATTAGTTCTTGTCGATTTGTACAAGCAACAAGAACAACCTATTCAGAAATAAATGCTTATTTTAATACTGTTGCATAAATATTACAACACATTTAGCTCATAATGAAGGAGCTTTAATATAATTATTTCTATACTGACCTGCAGATTATTTATTCATCAGATATAGAAAGATGGGGTATATATACATGTGAGTGCCATTGAGACAACTCTACATCAAGTCTATTAATTTTGCATACTTGTATTTATACAATCTGCAAAGTTTGCCATTGATACATATAGTTATGCAGCATAGCTTCATTGTATAATAAATTCAGTAATTTCGGTTTTTACTAATATCCGTATTTACAAAATTTAATGGAGTTATTTTTTAAAAAATTTCACATAATTTTTTATATGTTGAAATTGTATGTGTGTGAGAGAATTTATCCTCCACCAAATGAAATACTGCTTGTTAATCAGTAAATATTCTATATTATATAAATGTAATTTCATGGTAAGTATATTTAACCAAATTCATATAAAATGGTAATTTTTGAAATCTCAAGAAGAGATTTTATATGAATTTATAGGGTTAAATATACTTACCACAATCCACCACCACCCCTGGAATAAATTCAGTTTTTTGTTCACTTAATTGAAATTATTCAATTAAACGACAAATTAAAACTAAAGCTAGTGTATGTTACACAGGTGAACTATGACGTAGGTGAGTACATCTCATGGATGTAATTTTTAATCACCTAGTTAATTGCGATGAGAACATGTTGTGAAAGCAAACATATTCTATATTATATAAATGTAATTTCATGGTAAGTATATTTAACCCTATAAATTCATATAAAATCTCTTCTTGAGATTTCAAAAATTACCATTTTTTTAAAGTTGAAAACTTTTAGAACTGAAAACATTTTGATTTAAAATAATGTTTTTGTAAACTAAGAACAAGGTTGAAACATTTTTGGACATACAATTGCATGAAATGCAATGTGAACTCTATTGTGTCCTGCTCAATAGCTTTATTGTCCAGACTTGAGTTCTACCTTTGAGGTCTCAAACACCATAGAGCATTGAATAGGCCATTCCTAAGATACTATCAATGTCCAAATCATTGATTGATTGGTCTTAAACACCACTTTCAGCACTATACTGCTATTTCATTGCGGTCAGTTTCTTGGTAGATGATGCTGGAGTGTGCTTAGATATCCACCACCTTTGGTAGAAAAACTGAGATTGAAGTCAAACACTCCTGATATATGCAGGATTTAAACTCACAGTCTCAGTGTTGACAGGACTATGATACGGTAGTTCAACTTCTTAGAACACTCAGCCACTGAGGTCCAAATTAAGCATTTTTTTATGATACATACTTAAATATATGAAATAGATATAGAAAGATGTTGCATGAGTGCCAATGAGACAACACTCCATCCAAGTAACAATTTATAAAAGTAAACCATTATAGGTCAAAGTATGTATGTAACAAACATTACTCAAGAAAGTTTTGAATTAAGACATTAGTTTTCTTGATTAATTTGTTCGACATTTTTCATGTTGGAGCCTTTTATAACCAACTATATTATATGGGTTATTCTCATTGTTGAAGGAGGTACAATGGGCTATAATTGCTAACTACCACTAAATATTTAACTGATGGATAGTTGTCTCATTGGCAAGCATAGCACATCTTCTCATTTTTTGATGGAAAGTATATTTATGATATATTATTCATTTCCATCGTCAATAAACCTAGGTTGTACTATACTTATTTAGGATCACACAGCTAAGTACATTCATGTCGATACCAACACTGACCATGGGGATGAGGGCAAAGTTCAACTGTACAAAGTTGAGACACAAACACTGACTAATTATGATGAACTGTTTGTTACTGTGTGGGCAGTAAATAAGGTTTGTATTCTTAAAACTAGAGTTAGGTAAAGACAGCCACAATTATATTTTACTTAGAACACAATTTTTTTGGAAAACTTTTTAAAAGGGGGAAATGGTGCCTAAAAACTAGAAATAAAAAAACCATACCATTGGCAAAAAAGAACAATAATTCCAATGACACTATACAGTAAACAGAAGATTGAGCAACATAATCCTTGATATAAAATAATAGAGGTGAAATCATCAATTAGAGCTCAAATAGCGATACCATTCATGTGTTTGTATATGTCTTTTTGTCACCCATTGTAAAGACTTTCGTAAAAAGAGTTTTAAAAAATCATTTGTCACTGATTTAAGATTCTTATTTTCAATTATGTATTTTTATGATTTCTATTCTCCTTTATAAGATAACATGCATGTGTTACAATTTATTGTTTGTGTTCAATTAAGGTTGGTTTGCGAAGTCATATGGTGCACTCAGCCTTTACGAAGACTCCACCAAGTTCTTTGGATTTAGTTAGAAGATGTGATGCTCTATCATGTGAAGGTCATTGTGTATGTGCTCCACAGGACCAACGATGTCCTTATTCCTCGACTTTGGGAAACTGTACTGATGTATCAGATAGTAAGTATGTCAAGGTCATGATATGTGAAGGTCATTGTGTATGTCCTCCGCTGGATCAAAGATGTCCTTATTCCAAAACATGGGAAACTGTACTGGTGTATCTGATAGTAAGTATGTCAAGGTCATGTGTAGATTATTGTGTTTGTGCTCCACTGGACTGAGCTTTGGTAAACTATAATGATTTTTCAGACATCAGACATTGATATGAGTTATGGAAATGCCAATGAAAAAGCTATAAAACCATGTCACAATAAAGTGGATTTAAGCAATCAAAATTTTTACATATGGCTTTTAACAATGAGAAAAACCTATACCTATAGCCACTTATAAATGGTCATAACATGGCAAAATGTGAAAAAATTCAAAAGAAACAACCAAGGCCAAAACAATAAACAAAAACAAATATGACAGACAGCAAAGTACAGCAACCACTGAAATACATGGAAATAGTTCATTTAAAAAATAAATTGTGCCAATCATACAATTTTGGATTAAATTTAAAGACCCTTTTCAAGTACAAAGTATTTATTGAATTTTACAGTAACCAATAATATTTTACTTGATAAGTGTACTTTCTGGTCACCAGTTGCATTATATTTTGTAGGTGTATTTTCTGGTACCCAGTATACATTATTTCTAGTGAAGGATACTAATGGCTACTCCACTGTTGATCAGGCTGTGACTGCATCTAATAATGTTCTCAGAGCGACATGGCTCATTTCACAGATATATCCATCTAAACCTAAATGGTAAGTCTTATCGTGGATTTATTTGTCATATTCCTGATACCCGGTATGTCATATTATTTTAATTTGCCTTGTGCTATCATCACACATTTGTTTGGTAACAATCCATATATAGATATAGGAAGATGTTGTATGAGTGCCAATGAGACAACTTTCCATCCAAATTACAATTTAAAAGAGTAAACCATTATAGGTCAATGTACGGCCTTGAACACAGAGCCTTGGCTCACACCAAACAGCAAGCTATAAAGGGCCCCAAAAATTACTAGTGTAAAACTATTCAAACGGGAAAACCAACGGTCTAATCCATATAAAAACGAGAAAGGAGAAAAATGTATGAACTACTTAATTATGATTGGATTTTAACCAATAAAATGTCATATTTTTCTCCTCCTTCATCTTCTATAACCCTTCTATCATTACACATATATATATATATATATTATAGGTATGAATGGAGTGTTGGGTATGCAGACAGGTTAGGACCAGAAGGTATCTTTGACCCAGTAAATGATAAAGTGTGGCAGGACGCTGGTCAGTTGATGGATGCAGTGTTCACAATTGGTCCAGGTAAAATAATTATTGTAACTTGTGTATGACTCCTTCCCCTATTGAACAGCTGAACGAACTTCAATTGTATATGTATTGGATGTGACTTATTACCATATGAATGTGTTGTAACTAAAATTATTTCAATTTGTTGTGACTAACAACCCCCTATGAGTTTTGTTCTTGTATGTTATTCTCTTTGCGTTTACCTAAACATCCTGTAAATATTTTATGACCAATAACACATTGAGTATTTTGGGACTAATGACCAAATTGAGTATTGAGTCTCCCAACCATTTTGCATATTTTGTAAGCACCTGGTAACAACCCCATTTGATATCTTGTGACTAGCAACCCCCTTGAATATTTTGTTACTTGCAACCTTATTGAGTATTTCATGAGTATCAACCCTCTGTGTATATTTTGTGACTAATCACAGCTGTGTATATTTTGTGAGTGTTTTGTGAGTAGCAACCCCAATATATATTTTGTGACTAACTACCCCTGTGTATATATTATGACTAACCTATCTTCCTTTACACAGGTAAAGACTTACTGAAGAACACATTGGTATATTCAGTGTATGTAAAAGTTTGGTATTCCTCAAATATCTATGCTGTATTTAAAACAAATGGTATATATGTGATGACACAAGCACCTGTTTTAGCAACAGTCCGAGGCACAGCTGTAAGTAGGAGAGATGATAGCAGGAGTAGATAGTTTTCAATGACATATATAATATAAACTTTTTTGTTAAGAGGAAGGTTAAGTCTATTTAAAGTTTTCTGTTCTCGAAAGAAAAGAAAGTATACATATGGGGTCCATGACACAAAATCAGCATATGCACACCCAAAAAACATAAAAAGCAAAGGGACAACACTTTTATTGCTGTTCTTCATCTCAAAGTCACAGTGAGGCAAAAAAAAAGTACAAACTCTCACCTTGTTGGCATGTGTTAGTTAAAAGTAAAGTATGATCAATGAAGTAAATATTTTCCTCACCATTAAAAATGTTTGGTTTAGGTATTTGATTAACATTATGAATTCAAGTTTTCAGTTGATTCTCAGAATGAATTTATCAGAACTCAGTCAGTTTTCATATAATAATACATTTTATTGTGTTAAAAGACCATATTTCCAAAGAAGGAGGGAGGAATGTAATGAAATGGATATATATATATTAACATAGGTAACAGAAAAAGTACAAGGCACAACAGCTAAAGATGATGATTTCATGAGGATAGGACGACCTATAACCTACACATGGAAAAATAAATTCCTGAATGCTGAGGCAACGATAGAGAAATATAGACTGTACCTTAGTTCATTTCCTGGAGGTTAGTATATGGTTCATATGATCTTCTGAGGTCAATTAAAGTTCACAATGATAAAATGTATTGATTATGTGTATTATATGTGTCTGATAAATGTAGTAACAAAAATATTGTTTTATGCTTTAATGCGATATGATGACGTTGTCGGTTATGAAAATCTGACTATTACAAGAGTTTGCACCTTCAACTGGCTAGTTCAATTATGACATCTAGTTTTCTTACTTTATTCAGAAGATTCCAGTGTGATGTCACGACTATGCCTGCTGACGTCACAAAGAAGATACTCTTCTTTTTACAAATATTTAACAAAGGAGTGTTAAGTGTTAAGAAACAGATACCTCCACGAAATCTTGTGCTCTACAATTCATACACTCTCAATATTAAAATATCAATTATTTTATGAGGCTCGACTTAAAGATTTTAAAATTTTGAGTGGATAAATATTGTATTTCACTTGATGCAGTGGTAGAATCTATATTTATTCAGTTGATGTTGATATTTAGCAGTCATTTTCCGTGTTAACAGTGTAAAATATAACATAACCATTATATGTAGAGTAGAGATCATGCTACACTGGGTTTTGACTTAGACAATCCCATTTTTAATAGGTTAAGATATTCTGAAGATACATTGGACAGTGACAGGATACAATATATCCAGATTTAATCTGATATCTAATGCTATGATCTGCCATGATATCTAGGATTTGTTTTGTCTCTAGGTTATGATATCCTGACAATACCAGAGGTTATACCAGGGACAGCCACAGGATATAATATGTCTAGAATCAACCTGATATCTAATGCTATGATCCGTCATTATATCTGTGATTTTTTTTGTCTCTAGGTTATGATATCCTGACAATACCAGAGGTTATACCAGGGACAGCCACAGGATATAATATGTCTAGAATCAACCTGATATCTAATGCTATGATCCGTCATTATATCTGTGATTTTTTTTGTCTCTAGGTTATGATATCCTGACAATACCAGAGGTTATACCAGGGACAGCCACAGGATATAATATGTCTAGAATCAACCTGATACCTGGTGTTAGATATTACTCTAATGTTATAGCTTATAACTATGCTGGAGCCCACACAACATCCACATCTGATGGATTTATTGTGGATCATGTGGATCCATCATCTGGCATTGTTTATGATGGATTAGGTAAGTTCACAATCCCCAAAGTCAGTTGCCATGCTTTATTTGGATTATTTTATCTGTTTTATCCTTAGATAATGTGTTTTTTCTAAGTTATACTACTTTCGAGAGTTCTTAGTGTTCAGTCTGATCTTTTCAGTCTTTGAACCATCAGTTATTCAATGAAATCTAGCATCAGTTTGAAAAGAAATTTCTGAATTATAAACCTAAGAAATGGTGGTAACCTCACCCTTTAATGTGACCTATTGAGAACCAATAGCAATATTGATACTTTAGAAATACTTTACAGGAATACTGGACCTAGAATATCAGAACTCCACAGACTTTGTGGCAGCTCACTGGCATGGATTTATAGATACAGAGTCTGGTGTACTGTCATACCACTGGTGTGTAGGGGGGACAACTCATGTACACAGAATTTACGCCAACACAGAATGTAGTGTTTTACCATGGACTAATGTTGGACTTCATACCTCTGCCTCAAAGAATCTATCTATAGAGATATCACAGGGTAGGTCAATGTGAATAACTTTAATATTTCAATGTTACTGTCAATATTTCTAGAGAAATAGCTTCTTTGAAAACAAACCAAAATTCATAGTAGGCAATTTGCTAAAAAATAACCATTATAATATGAATAAGCTATACATATATAAATATACTCTCATGAAGTATATAAATTTATTTGTAATAAACAAAAGTGAACCAACTCCTGGTGAATTTTCTTGTAAGGTAGCATCCTTAAAGTGTATACATCAATGTATACAATATTGTTATAATAAACCAAACAAATGTAGGGTCTAGCTTACAACACCAACAATTGGCACACAAAAGGTAGTTTTATGCATTTCAACGGCCATTTTCTGTCCTCACATATTAAAGGTGGTGAGTCAAACCATGCTTTTCTTCTTTTGACATTCATTTCTTCATTTTTATGTTTCATATGTTCATTTTGTATATATTAGATACCAATTGTTACAATTTCAGGGTCCTCCACCATGTAATATACCTGGCTAAGGGGTTTAGGGCACTAAAGACATGTATAAAATATAAATCAAACAAAAAGCTTTCAAATTATATTCTTTTGTTTTGAATTCAAACACAAAAGAGGCTGATACATGTAATAATCACAACAATCGTGGATAAGGCAATACAGTTCCAGAAAAGAAGGAATCGACATACAGCAAGAGTCTCATTAAGTGTCAATGTTATAAGACTTTCTTTATGTTATTAATTTGTTGTTATAATTTCTTTTTTAGGAATGACAATCTACAGTAAAGTGTATGCTATTGATAGTGTTGGCAGAAGGTCATCTATCAATGTCTCTGATGGGATAATAATTGATATTACTCCTCCTATTCCAGAAAAGTTCATACATGCATCAGAAATTCTTGGAAATAATACGTCATTTGAAAACACTGGTGGAGATGATGTAGATTTTGAAAACGTTAGTTCTACTGATATTTGTATGGTTTCCAAAAGTTACCATCCCTTGTTATGGATACCTTCTGAGATAACATGTATGGCTGTGGTGTCGTCAGATATTAATTTAGCTAAAGACGGTCGATCCTTTTTGTTTATAAGAGGAAATGTTCACCAGGAGTTAGACCAAGTCAGGGCAGGATATCTATACAAAGTCTCATTCTTCTCCAGCCATTTACCAATAACAGATTCTGTTGGAGCAAGCAAAGAAGGGTTTGTACAGGTTGATGATGCAAAACATGTTTTTCTGATCTACACGAAGCCCTATCGTCATGATGGACATGGGCTTGGAAACAGTCGTGAGAAAATCTCCTGGCATGCTCACACCTTCTATTTCAAAGCCACCAATGATCATGCAAATATCACAATTGGAAGTATGGACATGACTACTGGGATATTTTTAGATGACCTTTCTGTACAGGAAGTTAACTTAACAACAGGTGCTGCTAGTGGCCATGTGCTTGGTCATGTTGTTTATTTACATGAATGGAGTTCTATCCATGGATCCTGGAGTTTCACAGATCTGGAATCACCAGTAGTAGATTACACTTGGGCTATAGGTAAATACATTTTAAACTTTGGTTAAGGTTGTGATAGAGGGAGGGGGTTGATGGGGCCCCCCTTTTGTGGAATAAATTTGGATGATTAGATGTGGAATCATTGATGCATTACTAGAGTGGCCTCTTTTAGAGCAGTCAGTTGGCACCCCCTAATGAAAATTTCTGCATCCACCACTAATTTGTCCACTCAGATCCCATGTTATTATATCTATTTCATGAGAAAGGGAGGTACAAAGATCTGACCATGTTGAAGTGTAGGACTCAATAGATTTGTTTGTGTTGTAGGTTATGCAGAAGGAGGTACACAGATCCAACCATTTAAAAGTGTTGGTTTAATGAACTTTGCCTTTAACAACAATGTAACCCTGGTCCATAACACCTATATTTATGTGACGGCTATTGCTACTAATGCTGCAGGATTGAGGGGTGTGTCATATTCTGATCCCATACTGGTAGATCTGACACCACCTGATATCAAATATGTTAATGATGGAGCAGGTAAATATATTTTATTTCAGTTTAAGTTAAGATATATATAATTATGAATAACAGGAATTGTGGTGTTCACATCAAGGATGCAGCAACCAATCAATAAAAATTAAAAAAAAATAATAAAAGTCAGCTTACTTTCAGCTTGCTATGTGGTTGGTGTTTTGCTCATTAAAGGTTGTAAGGTAATCTGTAGTTGCTGACTTGTTTTGTCTCAGAATAGCGTCCAGTGGTGGAGAGTTGTCTCCTTAGTAATCTGGCCAAGCTTTCTTAAACAGTCTTTATAAAACTAAAAGCATTTATACATGTCAACCCTTTAATAGCCTGAAACTCAAAGTGAATGTGAATTGATATATCCCGTAATATTTACAGAACAATCCCTAAATGACTTTTTATCTACATTGAGAAAATGCATCAGTGGGGAATAATGGATTCATAATAGATATCTCCTACTCTGAAGAGGGGGACATTATAGCACTTATCTAATGATAGATATCTCCTACTCTGAAGTGGGGGATATTATAATAATGATCTAATGATAGATATCTCCTACTCTGAAGAGGGGGATATTATAACAATGATTTAATGATAGATATCTCCTACTCTGAAGAGGGGGATATTATAATACTGATCTGATGATAGATATCTCCTACTCTGAAGAGGGGGATATTATAACACTGATCTGATGATAGATATCTCCTACTCTGAAGAGGGGGATATTATAATACTGATCTGATGATAGATATCTCCTACTCTGAAGAGGGGGATATTATAATACTGATCTGATGATAGATATCTCCTACTCTGAAGAGGGGGATATTATAACACTTATCTAATGATAGATATCTCCTACTCTGAAGAGGGGGATATTATAACACTGATCTTATGATAGATATCTCCTACTCTGAAGAGGGGGATATTATAATACTGATCTAATGATAGATATCTCCTACTTTGAAGAGGGGGATATAATAACACTGATCTAATGATAGATATCTCCTACTCTGAAGAGGGGGATATTATAACACTTATCTAATGATAGATATCTCCTACTCTGAAGAGGGGGATATTATAATACTGATCTGATGATAGATATCACCTACTTTGAAGAGGGGGATATTATAGCACTTATCTAATGATAGATATCTCCTACTCTGAAGAGGGGGATATTATAACACTGATCTGATGATAGATATCTCCTACTTTGAAGAGGGGGATATAATAACACTGATCTAATGATAGATATCTCCTACTCTGAAGAGGGGGATATTATAATACTGATCTGATGATAGATATCTCCTACTCTGAAGTGGGGGATATTATAATAATGATCTAATGATAGATATCTCCTACTCTGAAGTGGGGGATATTATAATAATGATCTAATGATAGATATCTCCTACTCTGAAGAGGGGGGATATTATAATAATGATCTAATGATAGATATCTCCTACTCTGAAGAGGGGGATATTATAACACTGATTTAATGATAGATATCTCCTACTCTGAAGAGGGGGATATTATAACACTGATCTTATTATAGATATCTCCTACTCTGAAGAGGGGGGATATTATAATAATGATCTAATGATAGATATCTCCTACTCTGAAGAGGGGGATATTATAACACTTATCTAATGATAGATATCTCCTTCTCTGAAGAGGGGATATTATAACACTTTGAGTTAAAACAAAAGAAAGAGAGAGAAAGAAAGAAATAAAACATAGCTTTGCCTAAAAACTGAGCACGGCTTAACAGATACAAAACACTGTGAAAAAAAAGACTGATGTTGTGTGTATTTATGGTCTAATGATTGATCCATAGTAATTCTCCTAAAAGGGTGGATATAATAAGATTCTAAACACTAACAGGTTGGGCATGCATGTTGTTGCTATCATCTTACCAACCGTGCCATTCAAGGTTGTTAAAAACTTCCATTTGTTGTCTTTCATCTAACAAATAAAAACCTTTCAAATATTTACATGCAGTAAAACTTATTTATATTAAATATGACAGGTACAGACGAGGATGCCTGGGAATTAAATGAAGTGATTGCTAACTGGGCTGTGGAAGATCCTGAGTCTGGTATCCTGTTATGTGATTGGGCTATAGGTAACAGATAGTTTAATAAAACCCACTAATAATTATAAATCCACAGTATAAAGGATTGTGATGAATATATTTTTTTATTGGCAAGATGTTCTTTTAATGTTCAAAGAATCTTAATCAGTAGAAAAATTTGATTTTTCAGCTGTATAAATACACTGCATCTAATGCTATAAATCAAAAATATTCTATATGTATTTCAGAAGTTAACAATATTTAGTATTTCTAAGCATTTTAACTGTAAACTATATAAACATTCAGAAGTGAAATGGGAACATTATTGTAGTACATTACAGTGGATTAATACTAAAGTAAATCATATAGGAAAAAGAAGAGTTATTATTTCACTTTGTCAAATATTGCACAAAAGATAGCCATAAATGTCAGATGTGTTTTGCATTGTTTAGGTTACCAGCCTGGAGGGAATGACCTACTACCATACACTGAAGTAACATCTACAACAGCCTACAAAGAGTTCCCTTACAGTGTGTTAATAGGGTATACTATTTACACAACACTGAAATGTGAGAACAAAGCAGGATTATCTTCTGTGATGTCATCTAATGGAGTAAAGATTTCAAACCTGCCTCCTACAGCCACATCAGCAGTGGTCCAAACTTTACCTTTGTCATTGACAGAGTACAGTCCAAGGGACTCATATCAAGGTGTTAATGATAGAATCAGACTAAAGTGGACAGGATTTGATGATAATATAGGAGTAGAGAGATACAAGGTAAATTTTCTAATTAGATATCTGCCAACACACCAGTTCTAGGGGAGAACTCAATCTTTTTACTTTAAGATCTAAAATCTCCCCCTTGGACCTGTCACCTTAAAAAACAATTTGTCTGTCAATGAATAAAACCAATAGCAGGGGCATTAGTGACCATGGATACAATCTTCTTGTTGAAATTTGATTGTAGAATTCAAATTTATTAGTGTCTTTGTTTTTCTATCTCTATAAAAACTTGAAAAAAGTGTTTGATTATCTCCCTTTATAAATCAATTTATGAACTTTTAGCTGTTAGTAATGTTAGTTTGTGTGCTTATATAATCAATGACAAGTTTGATATATTTTTTTAATATTTTTCTGTACATGGATTCCGTATGATTTTCTGATTTTCTAATTACAGGTGTTTTATCGCGATGACGGGATATCAGAGTTAATGTTCTTTGCAGATGTACAGGATGTACTGTATGCACATTTTACAAAGATGGCGCTGACAGAAGGATCTCACAACTTCTCAGTACAAGCTATAAATAAACTGTTTAAACGCAGCAATAAGGCTACCTCATATACTATAACAGATATGTCATCTCCCGTAGTCGATGGTAAGCTATAGATAAACACAGCAATACAGCTACGTCATATACTATGTCATCTCCGGTAGTCCATACATAGTAAGCTATTAATAAATTGGTATGATTGCCATGAGACAAGTCTCAACTAGAGACCAAATGACACAGAAATTAACAGCTATATGTCACCTTATTGCCTTCAACAATGAGCACAGATCATACCACATAGTCAGCTATAAAAGGCCATGAAATCACAAATGTAAAACAATTCAAACAAGAAAAATAACAGTATATTATGTATACCAAACTTCATAACAAAACAACATTTTATCATGTTTATTATAAATTTCAAAAGTTTGCACATAGCATTGCATGTTAAGTTGTTCGTCTATTCCCACCCTTTTTTTGGCTTTTTGTCCATGGTGCTTTCAATCTTTCTTTAACTTGAACTGAAGTTTTTTTATTGACATCCTCACCCCTTTTTAGCAATTTTAACCTTTACATTTTTTTTACAGCAACAAAGACCCTGACAATTAATTGGCTAAACAAACAGATCGTTGTTTCATGGGACAGTATTTTTACATCAAACAATGACATATTCTACGAAGTGTCGTCTGGTTCTACACTAGGGGGAGTTAATATTATCCAGTGGCAGGAAACCAATCAAACAAGTATAACATTTGGTATACCAGCCTCTGTAGCAGCCATCACTGGATTACCAGTCTATGTGACAGTCACAGCCATCTCTGTCAGTGGATTTTCAGCATCGAAAACAGGAACTTTCAAACTTCCATAGATGTTACTTTTCTCTGTTAACCAGTAACAACAAAAACTAAGACATATTGTTTATGAAACAATGAACCCACAGTTTTAAACATGGGCATTAATGATAATGTTTTCTTTCCTCAATTTTTTTTAGTATCTTACTAATAAACTTATTCATTTGAATAATACATGAAGGTACAAATACATCTATTTATGCAGGGACTTTCTATACTAACGGGACTCATCTCTATTGATTTTAACTGATTACTCAGCCGCCTGTTTAAAGCTACCACCCAAGAATAAACTTAAGTCACGTATCTGATATACGATGCTAGTAGTTATTTGCGTATTTCACAGTACATTGTAATTGTATAATTATTATTAGTTGTATATATAAAATCTGATTAATAGCGATTTAAGATGACAAAAAATATAAGATTTTGAAAGAATGATGAATTATTAAACTTAGACGTATCTTTTTGAAGAACACCCCAGTTATGTAAAATGGTTTACATACCAAACAAGATGGCGGCCACTGAAAATTCAACTAACAAATTCCTCAAAGTTCAAAGATCAATATTTAAAAAACGATCCGAGAAATCTTTTGAAAAACAGCATTTTGCAATGACAAAATGTATAAAATTTCATAAAAACGATTTTTTGTTAAACTTGAACAAATAGTTCATTTGTAGAACTTTACGAAGAATACTTCATAAATGTGAAATGATTTGCTATAAAGTCACTTGACATCAGCTACGGCCAAGATTAGTCTGATAATTTGTATAGATATCTTTATAAGTGACCAGTCCCGTTAGTATAGAAAGTCCCTAATTTATGGCAGTAAAGGTTTTTTTTACAAAAACTATTTAATAAAGAGAAAAATGACAGAAATGGTGCAAGGTTATATATTAATTTTCTTAGTTTTATTTTGCTAACTCGGCCTATTTAAAGTTTTATTTTTCATTCTATTATTCCCGGTTCAGAAAGTTTGAACAGTAATATGTAATCTTGCCACTCTTACGAATGGATATTTTAAAGACTTAAATGTCATCTTTTACTTATTTGTGACAATTTATTACCTATGAGTGTGATATGTTTTTATTTCCGTCCAACTTTTTTATACTTATTGTTACTTATTTTTTCATGTTATCTTTATTCATATTTGTGATATCTAAAAATGTGATATTTTGAGAGTTGGATTTCTCTCTTTTTAGATATACCCAAATTATTTGTCATTTTTTCATAGGATCTCCTAAAGTTTACAAAGGCATGTAATTCTTGCTTTATAACATGTACAGGAATGAATTTCAATTTTTGAAGGCAGATCAAATAATGTTTTTCAGAGAAACTTTTCTTTATTTCTTAGACAAGAAGAAATATTCAAAGTGAACATATGTATTGATGCCACTCAAAATAAATTTTATTAAATTTTCATTCTAATTCTAGATCATTACGTATTGAAACTTTCTGAAATAGACTATAGTAAAAAAGAAAAGAATTTGGAGAAATTCCTTGTTCACAACCTGTACTTGTTAAAAATTGTACACAGTTATTACTTCAGTCTTGGTCAAATTCAGATTGATTTTCATGTATCTATGATTTGAGCTGTGCTGGATAGAAATTGACCAATGCCACAAATGAATATTAAAACATCTTTACTCATATCAGGTTGAAAAAACTATATATGCCTTCAATGCTAAGTCTGTAACTATTTGAAAATTGAGATGATAAAACAACCATACAAAACAGGCCAACATTCATGTTTTATTTCGTATTTAGATATTCAAAGATCAATCGACCACTTATACATTCATATGTATACATGCACTTTCATAAGGTTAATTTCTATCCAATGCAGCTCATTTGTTAATATTGGAATAACATGTAATAATGTTAATGAATGTTCTTTTTCTCAAAGGATACAAAATAAATTCAAAACAATTGTTTTTCTTCTTCTATTTTTTTCCAAAAAAAAAATGGATAAATACCAAGGGGCAACAAAACTGTAGGATGAAGATTGGTTCATTAATTTTATATATTTAAAGCCACTTTCTGCACTCTTGGTTGTATTGTGGTGGCAAAGTTTTACTGGAGGAGGAAGCCAAAGTCTTGTCACAAACAGGGAGTCACATTTAGTAATGTCACGAACAGGGAGTTACCTTCTGTAATGTCACAAACCGGTAAACAAATTCTATAATGTCACAAACAAGGAGTCACATCTAGTAATGTCACAAACAGGGAGTCACATTTGGTAATGTCACAAACAGGGAATCACATTCGGTAATGTCCCAAACAGGGAGTCACATTTGTTAATAATATAAACAAAGAGTCACATTCTGTAATGTCACAGACAGGGAGTCACAATTGGTAATGTCACAGACAGGGAGTCACATTCTGTAATGTCACAAACAGGGAGTCACATTCAGTAATGTCACAAACAGGGAGTCACATTTGGTAATGTCACAAACAGGGAGTCACATTCTGTAATGTCATAAACAGGGAAACACATTTAGTAGTGTCACAAACAGGGAGTCACATTCGGTAATGTCACAAACAGGGAGTCACATTTTGTAATGTCACAGACAAGGAGTCACATTCTGTAATGTCACAAACAGGGAGTCACATTCAGTAATGTCACAAACAGGGAGTCACATTTGGTAATGTCACAAACAGGGAGTCACATTCTGTAATGTCATAAACAGGGAAACACATTTAGTAATGTCACAAACAGGGAGTCATATTATTTCACAAACATAGTCACATTTAGTAATGTAACAAACAGGGAGTCACATTCGGTAATGTCACAAACAAGAAGTCACATTTAGTAATGTCATAAACAGGGAAACACATTTAGTAATGTCACAAACAGGGAGTCACATTTGGTAATGTCACAAACAGGGAGTCACATTCTGTAATGTCACAGACAAGGAGTCACATTCTGTAATGTCACAAACAGGGAGTCACATTCAGTAATGTCACAAACAGGGAGTCACATTTGGTAATGTCACAAACAGGGAGTCACATTCTGTAATGTCATAAACAGGGAAACACATTTAGTAATGTCACAAACAGGGAGTCACATTTAGTAATGTCACAAACAGGGAGTCACATTTAGTAATGTCACAAACAGGGAGTCACATTCAGTAATGTCACAAACAGGGAGTCATATTTAGTAATGTCACAAACAGGGAGTCACATTCAGTAATGTCACAAACAGGGAGTCACATTTAGTAATGTCACAAACAGGGAGTCACATTCGGTAATGTCACAAACAGGGAGTCACATTTGGTAATGTCACAAACAGGGAGTCACATTCGGTAATGTCACAAACAGGGAGTCACATTATTTCACAAACCTAGTCACATTTAGTAATGTCACAAACAGGGAGTCACATTTAGTAATGTCACAAACAGGGAGTCACATTCGGTAATGTCACAAACAAGAAGTCACATTTAGTAATGTCACAAATAGGGAGTCACATTTAGTAATGTCACAAACAGGGAGTCACATTCGGTAATATCACAAACAGAGGAGTCACATTCGGTAATGTCACAAACAGGGAGTTACATTTGGTAATGTCATAAACAGGAAGTCACATTTGGTAATCAATTTCTTCATCTGTTGAAACCTTTCAGATTTATTTTTGTTTTGGAATGGAAGTAACTCCTTTATGCCAACAATAACAATTTGTTAGCTTTAAGGTTCCACTAAAGTCAAAATATAGGACACTTCATAAACATCTAAAATTTGCCTGTATTTTTCAACCTATAATGAATAAAGTCCTAAACTATGAGAACATATGTTCATTTAAACATACTTAACATATACACACTGTGTAAATAGTGTGTAAATTGAAAATAAACTTGAAATTGTTATGTTGTGGCCCAACCGGTTCTTGGGGTGAACACTTAATTTTCCAAAAAATCTGGAGGCCTGAGAGACGACTTAATTTGTTTATAATTGGTATGGAAGAATACTTGTATATCTAATGCAGGGCAAGGGATATGCCATCTTTTTTTGTTTTGACGGGGAAGTAACTCCTTAATAACCATATATGGTAACTAACCCCATATTTTTTAGGACACTCTATATCAAATATATATAGTCACCATGTGTAGTCCTTTAACCAATCATATCCCTGTAATAAATCTATAGGAGGTAAGATAAAGTTTGTTATAGGTATTTATGTATATGGACTAGGTGTTAATTTCTGTGTCATTTGGTCTCTTGTGGAGACTCTGAGAGTTGTCTCATTGGCAATCATACATCATCTTCCCTTTTACAGGTATTCATTCTAAAAGCAGATGTCAGCTTTCTAATAAAAATTCCAGAATATGGTCCATTGAAAAATGCTGTAATAATTCACAAGTCTGTAAAGATTTTGTACAATATTTAATACATTAAGTTATAAATATATTATTTACATTGTAAGAGATAAACATAAATAAAAGCAACAACAAGAAGATATGGATGTGAATAATCACAAGATTTAGAATTATCTTATTTTCTAAAATGTTATTATTATCTATTTATATCATGCTACTCCAGGGATATGAGTTTTTATAGTCAAGTAAAAAGAGATGAAGGAAGGCATGAGCCTAGGTCATGGCAATAAACAGATTATCAACGGCATTTCAAACCCAAGGATGTTGCTTGTCTGATCCCATCTCAGGGCTGTCGCCCTTCAAAGAGATAGTAGCTTAGAAACACCTTCTTGTATTGTCAACCATCGATAATCTATAATTCTCTGAATGAAGCAAGACTATGTGACTCCATTTTTCTTTTAATAGGATTTGACAACACTTGGTTTTACATCCTGTTCTTACAAAATTTCATTATCCTAGGAGTTTTCTATATCCTTGTACACCTTCAAACGTTTTGAGGTGATGGACATAATAATCAACAAAACAAAGAGTATGGAGTGTTGTCAGATTTTATAAAGGGTGGGAAAAGAATTTGTCTATATCAAATCAATCAATCAGGTCAAAGCTGCTTTACTACATACAGGTATTATTTTCCAGATTATCTTTTTATCAATTGAAAAAGAAGAGTCTAAAAATGGTGACTATAAAAACAGCATAATAAGATCATAAATATTTCAGAAAATATAAAAATCTTTGGAGAAAAATGAGTTTTACATCATTTCAATGTATACTGCATGGCATATACTCCCATTAGGGGATCTATTCACAAAAAAATCTTGCCACAAAAATTGATCCTAAGTTCTACTCAAATGTTCATAAACTTATGATTACTTTTTTCACATAGGAATTTTTGTGAAATGAGTTGCAGAACCATAAAGCTAGTTTCATCATGAGAAGGCCACAACAATTATATCTCAAAGCTAGATAATGAGATCTCTGTCTGTAAACAGCTAGACAATGTACATGTCAACCTTATACTCAATACATTTGAGTACAGCTGAAGTATTTATTGTAAACAGATAAAATATTTAAAATGTACAGCTGAACAATTTCTTGTATACAGTTAAAATATTTGTTTTTCAATTTTCTTTCATTTTTTTTTTTTTAACATTTTAAACATTCAATTGATGAAACTTTATCTTTGTAGACCTATTACATTTACTAAAAACAAATAACTTCCAGTGTTTTTTCATGGCTAAAACATTTCTATAATTACAATTTCTTAAAAAGCCATTGCAAATCATCATATTCTAAAATATGCCAAGGTTAGACAAGAGAGAAATTTTTTCAGTCATGGAAAAACAAGACATCTGTGGATACTTCAGATTGTAACTATTATAAATAATTTGTTGATAGATTGATTGATTGGTGTTTAACACCACATTCAGCACTATTGTGCTATTTCATGGCAGTCAGTGTTTATTGGAGGAGGAAGCTGCTGGGCCTTGAGAACCACAGATCTTCAGTAGGAAAACTGACATTCCTAGTCAATTAAGATTGAAGTCTAACACACCTGCCAAAAGAACAACTCACAACCTCTAGTGATACATTAGTTCGATTACTTAGACCACCCGGCCACAATGTATATTTTAGTATGTAACATCAACAATATAAATAGCTATAACAGGCAAACGGACAGGTTTTTGTACACATACAGTGGGTTTAACCCCATCAAATGTTGGGCTTGCACAAATTCAGGTTATGCAGACCCCATGATATCGGTACATCTTTTTTGGAAGAGTTGATTGCTGATGTGGTCTGTTGTACTAAACAATACTTCAAGCAATTCCTGATATTCATTTTGATGTGTTATGTTAATAGAATTTTTTAATTTTCAAAAATAAGAATGTGAACCATTTTCAAAAATCTTTCAAGTGTGTAAAAAAAACTTTAAAGGACAAAATCTCTGTGAAGTATACCTTTATAAAATCATCTCCAAAAATGTTTTAAGAAGTAGTTTTATGAATCATGAATTCAATTCTAAAGTCAATATTTGAAGCAATCATGTAAATTTTGCAGATAGATTATGAGTTTTTGCTTTAGCTGCATAGAATTAAAAGCATTAGTACAGATTTATATATATAAACAACAAGAAACACCTTTGATATTGATTCATGACACATCGCTCATACAACAACCTTAAATCCTGTAGAATTACCAGTCTAAATGTGCTGCAATCTATGCATTTAAAGTTAATTTTTACAATGCTTTAAAATCATATAATGGAAACAACAGTAATAATTCCATTCTGTACACCTCTGGTTTTAACATAGACAGGGTTACTATTGTGGATGACATTTATTATTGTCTAAGTTCTCTACTGATGTCAGATTTCACTGGTCTCTTTAGTCCAATATGTGCTAGCTCATCAGTCCTCGCTTGTCTCCTCAGTTTGGTCCTCTATGTTCATATTCTCTGTTAGTTCTAATATGTGTTCAACAGGCTGAGGGCAACCATCTGGACCAACCACACTCGGCTGAATAATTCCACCTCTAAAATAGAAAGGTACAATTGGTAAATTTTTAGGAATCATAATTGACCTACCACACTGAACTGGATAATTCCATATCTGAAATACAAAAACAAAATCTTGCTAGGTAAATAATCTGGATTCATTATGGACCTACTCAACTGGACTGGATAAAATTATCTCTGAAAAGAAGATACAGTCTAACAGGGATCATACTGGACTTTGAACTTAGAGTCCGGCAACAAGGAGGTACAATAATGTATCAAATACCTTTGTAGTTTGTCCATGGCATTGACTAGTTTCATTGCTTCGTATTCTTTTTGTTCATCAGACATCCCTTCAAATGGATTGGATTTCTCTGTTTCATATCTCCCGGTTACAGGATTGACACTGAAATAGGATGAAACATGTTATTAGTATATCTGTATGTGTAAAGCAAAATTATATCCGGGTGAAATATGATCCGGTGGAAAATATGTTACAGTAGTTGTTGTTATTTTTTTATCCGGAGGAAAATATTTCAGTATGATATATTTTCCATTGCCGTGAAATTCTATCTGGGAAGTTAAAATATTGTTTAGTTAATAAAAAAAACTTAATTTTTACAAATACTATGGAATATAATAATTGTGTATTTGGATATAAGCTAAATTAGTAAATAAAAAAAAACAAATAAATGTATTATGATGGGAAATAATTTCACAAGAGTATAATTGAAAATAATATCCTGAAATATTAAAGTAAATATCATTCTTTCAAAAGACAAATATCAGCAAATATCATGAAAGAAAAATAGAAGTAATTCGGACTTGGTGTGTCAGTGTTAGATCACCCTCTGGCCTGCGGCCATCAGGGTGATCTTACACTGACACACCGCGTCCTTGTGGGATAACTATTAAAGATCTCAATTGTGAAATAATATCATGATTAATTTTATATATAAAATAAGGTAAGTGAAATACAGGTAAAAGTGAGTTGTTTTCAGATCTCTGCACAAATAAAAATAGTAAAGGTAGAAATATAGTTGCATTACTAAAGTAAGCCATGATAAAAGGGGGTGGTGTCCAACCATAGGTCCCCATTCAATTGCATTGATCATCCAACCCCCGGAACCCTCCCCTGGATCTCATGATAGCTGAGCGATGTGTCATCTGCAAAAAGTCTGCATAGAGAAAAAATTCGTAAGGGTTCCACGGAACCCAGTGTCTCGCCTACTTTTGCTGTTAATCGCAGACTCAACAAAAATGAGAAAAAACATCAATAAAAATTTCCCTCTCGATACTGTCTTTTAATTGAAAGAAGCTTCCAAGTTTGGTAAAAAAATCCAGGATAGCTAGTTTATGAATCTAATAAATGTTTTATAAACTTTAACTGCAGACTGTATGTAATGTTAACTGGAAGAAAAACTAAGTCCATTTATAAGTAAAATACAGAAAAAGTAAATTTTTTTTTTACAAAATTTACTTCTGAATAATATCTTATGATCAGAAACAAGCTTTTGTCTAAGTTTGGTAGAAATCCAGGATAGTTTAAGAACATTATAAAAATTTTAAAAACTTAAACCACAGAGTGAATGTTTTGTTTTTGGCAAAAAAACTAAGTCCATTTATAAGTAAAATACGAAAAAGTGGAAATTTATTTTTACAAAATTTTCTTCTTGATACTATCTTATGATCATAAACAAGCTTCTGTCCAAGTTTGGTACAAATCAAGGATAGTTTATGAAAGTTATTAAAATTTTAAAAACTTTAACCACAGAGTGAATGTAATGTTTCCTCGCAGAAAAACTAAGTCCATTTATAAGTAAAATACGGGAAAAATGGAATTTTATTTTTACAAAATTTACTTCTGGATACTTTCTTATGATCATAAACAAGATTCTGTCCAAGTTTGGTAGAAATTCAGTATAGTTTAAAAAAGTTATTAAAATTTCAAAAACTTTAACCACAGAGTGAATATTTGTGGACGCCGCCGACGACGACGACACCGACGACGACGGAATGTAGGATCGCTTAGTCTCGCTTTTTCGACTAAAGTCGAAGGCTCGACAAAAAGTGTTTCCATAAAATCATTTATGTAAATTACACAAGAGGCTCTCAAGAGCCTGAATTGCTCACCTGTATTTCAGAGGAGAAGATTTTTAAATGTTAGCAAACTTGATGAACAAATTGTGTAAAATTGTCTTTAAAGGGCAATAACTCCTTAAGGGGTCTTGACAATTATGGTCTTATCAACTTTTTTGTAGATCTTACTTTGCTGAACATTATTGCTGTTTACAGTTTATATCTATCTATAATAATATTCAAGATAATAACAAATAAAAACTGCAAAATTTCCTTAAAACTACCAATTTAGTGGCAGCAACCCAACAATAGGTTGTTCGATTTGTCTGAAAATTTCAGGGCTGATAGATCTTGACCAATTGAACAATTTTACTCCTTGTCAGATTTGCTCTAAAAGCTTCAGTTTTTGAGATATAAGCCAAAAACTGAATTTGACCCCTATGTTCTATTTTTAGCCATGGTGGCCATGTTTGTCGATGGATCAAAACTTTGGATACAATTTATAAACTAGATACCTAAGGAACATTTAGTTAAAGTTTGAAGGTATTTGGTCCAGTAGTTTCAGAGGGGAAGATTTTTTTCCCTTTTTTCCCCTTAATTCTCTTTTGTTTTTTCCACTTATAGCTTGGTTTTTTCTTGTCCTATTAGGGTGAGGGTGAGTACATAAATACAAAGTTATTAGGTTTTTTTAGATAATTGTAAAATAAGATCCACATAAAAGGGATTAGGGAAAAGGAGAAAGGGATATCATAAAACTTCCCTTGCGCAACAGTTATCTATCAAGACAAAATAGCAAGGAATAAATGATGTACAAGTTAGCAACCAAAGGTCACTCACTGTAATGCCTTCAAGGGATAAATATTTATTTCAGGTTAAACATAAGTACCTTTCTTTGAGAGTTGAATATTCTTCTGTTTCTGAGTCATCAGAGTTACTGGAGTAATTTCCATCAGATTTACCACCCAGTAATAAACCTCTGTTAGCTAACAGGCCTGCACAATTACCATACCCAGTATACTTTACCATACGCTGAACTACAATGAAAAATACATAAATCTTCAAATCTGTCAAGATGTGACAAATACATTAATGGACCAATCCAATTCAATTATTTGTAGATATGCAAATCATTTAATAATTATTTCATCACATATTACGTTTGATGCTTATATTTGAATTTAATCATAACATACATTTCATCTTCCCCGATATCTTTCCTGAACCACTGATTTCGTTTTTTAAATAAACAGTTCATGTACTTGTTGTTAGTTTGTCAATTGTTGATATTCAATCATGACGTCAAATTTCTTGTCTCTTACTTTGTCATTGTTATAACATAGCAGAAGAAATATAACCATCACTGATTCATAAAAAAAGACTTAACAAGATCTTGTGGGGAAAATCATTTAAGAAACCGGGGCCTTTTATATCCGACTATACAGTATGGGTTTTTCTCATTGTTAAAGGTCTTACAGTTGCCCATAATTGCTTACATCCACTTCATCTGAACTTTGCTGGATAGCTGTCTCATTGGCAATCATACCACATATCCTTATTTTATATCAATAATGGATAGGCTAAATTACCAATCAAACATCTTCCAACTAAATGTTGTGACAACTCTCATGGAACACCTTTTTAGCTCACCTGGCCCTATGGGCTAAGTGAGCTTTTCTCATCACTTGGTGTCCGTCGTCGTCTTGTCAACTTTTACAAAAATCTTCTCCTCTGAAACTACTGGTTTAAATTTAACCAAACTTGGAGACAATCATCATTGGGGTATCTTGTTTAAATAAACTGTTAACACAGAGATATGTCTCGCCTTTTTGTAATTTTGATAATGCAAATGTTGAAATAAAAATAGCAATACTTTAACATGAAAAAGTTATGCAAATATTCAAACTCAATGAACCATGACTAAAGGTACATGGTTAAACAATCTCCATGGAAATAAAATGTGCCAATGCTAATACAACTGCATACCAAATACCATTGACTTATCATAAGTTGTGGGGTCCCTTTAAACAAACCTAAACACAAATATTAACTTGTAAATTATGTAAAGTTTCAAAGTCAATGAACCATGATTAGGGGGTGGGTCTATATAATCTCCATGGAAACGAGACTTGCAAATTAACATTAGCAGTTCATCTTAGACTGATCTAATCACAAACTTATACATGCAAACTAAGCAAAAGTTTCAAAGTCAATAGACCATGACTGAGGGGGCAGGGCAAAATAATCTCCATTGAAATGAGATGTGCTAATGCTAATACTACTGCATACCAAATATCATTGACCTATCACTAAAGGTTCACAAAAACTAGACCTAATCACAAACTAATACATTGTTGACGTGCCGCCGCAGCCGCTAGAAACAGCATATCTATGTCTTGCTTTTTGAATCCGTCAAGGCGAGACAAAAATGTGTCCGATGACCCAGACCGCCAACCAAGATGGCTGCCATGGCTAAAAATAGAACATTGGGGGTAAAATGTAGATTTTGGCTTATATCTCTGAAACCAAAGCATTTAGATCAATCTGACATGGGGTGAAATTGTTCATCAGATTAAGTTCTATCAGCCCTGAAATTTTCAATCAAATCAGACAACCCGTTGTTTGGTTTGCTATCCGTGAATTGGTAATTTTAAGGAAATTTTTCAGTTTTTGGTTATTATTTTGAATATTATTATAGACAGAGATAAACTGTAAAAAGCAATAATGTTCGGCAAAGTAAGATCTACAAATAATCAATATGACCAAAATTGTCAATTGACCCCTTAAGGAGTTATTTCCCTTTATAGTCAATTTTTAACAATTTTTTGTTAATTTTTGTAATCTTTTTCAAAAATCTTCTCCTCTGAAACTACTGAAATAAATTTATCCAAACTTAGGGACAATCACCAGAAGGGTATGTAGTTTAAAAATGTCTCCAATGACCCCACCTACCAACTAACATGGCTGACAGGGCTAATAATAGAACATAGGAGTAAAATGCAAGTTTTGTCTATCATATTTTGAACCTTTATAAATAGACAAAATCTGAAAGGAGCAAAAAATTTCAGAAATAATGAGCTCTACCAATTGTCTATATACGTCAAAACTGTTTGACAAATTCTTACAGGAGTTATTGCCCATAAATGACAAATGTTACCATTTTTTTTTTTTCATTTTTGTCTATTATCATGAAAACTATGTTTACCCTCTTTTGTGTTTTGAGTAAAAACTTAAAAAGATAGAGAGAAACTAAACAAACTAAAAGATCAGTAATAATAATGTTGGAGAGTGTCCTTTGTTTCATATGCACATAGACCAAGCTGAACGACACAGGCTCTTTAGAGCCTCTATAGTTTACAATGATATAATTCTTGTTAATCTTACCACTTTCTTTACACATAACAAACAGAAAATCTGCTACCAAATCTTTCACTTCTGTTATTGGTGAAGTTAATAATTTACACAACCTGGAAAAAAAAAATGATTTTACAATTACACTCTGCAAACTTCTTATTGGTGTTATATTATTTTACAATTACTGTCTATAAACCTCATCTAGTGTCAAAGGTTTTTAAGATTACTGTCTATAAACCTCATCTAGTGTCAAAGGTTTTTAAGATTACTGTCTATAAACCTCATCTAGTGTCAAAGGTTTTTAAGATGACTGTCTATAAACCTCATCTAGTGTCAAAGGTTTAAGATGACTGTCTATAAACCTCATCTAGTGTCAAAGGTTTTTAAGATTACTGTCTATAAACCTCATCTAGTGTCAAAGGTTTTTAAGATTACTGTCTATAAACCTCATCTAGTGTCAAAGGTTTTTAAGATTACTGTCTATATACCTCATCTAGTGTCAAAGGTTTTTAAGATTACTGTCTATATACCTCATCTAGTGTCAAAGGTTTTTAAGATTACTGTCTATAAACCTCATCTAGTGTCAAAGGTTTTTAAGATTACTGTCTATATACCTCATCTAGTGTCAAAGGTTTTTAAGATTACTGTCTATAAACCTCATCTAGTGTCAAAGGTTTTTAAGATTACTGTCTATAAACCTCATCTAGTGTCAAAGGTTTTTAAGATTACTGTCTATAAACCTCATCTAGTGTCAAAGGTTTTTAAGATTACTGTCTATAAACCTCATCTAGTGTCAAAGGTTTTTAAGATTACTGTCTATAAACCTCATCTAGTGTCAAAGGTTTTTAAGATTACTGTCTATATACCTCATCTAGTGTCAAAGGTTTTTAAGATTACTGTCTATAAACCTCATCTAGTGTCAAAGGTTTTTAAGATTACTGTCTATATACCTCATCTAGTGTCAAAGGTTTTTAAGATTACTGTCTATAAACCTCATCTAGTGTCAAAGGTTTTTAAGATTACTGTCTATAAACCTCATCTAGTGTCAAAGGTTTTTAAGATTACTGTCTATAAACCTCATCTAGTGTCAAAGGTTTTTAAGATTACTGTCTATAAACCTCATCTAGTGTCAAAGGTTTTTAAGATTACTGTCTATAAACCTCATCTAGTGTCAAAGGTTTTTAAGATTACTGTCTATAAACCTCATCTAGTGTCAAAGGTTTTTAAGATTACTGTCTATAAACCTCATCTAGTGTCAAAGGTTTTTAAGATTACTGTCTATAAACCTCATCTAGTGTCAAAGGTTTTTAAGATTACTGTCTATAAACCTCATCTAGTGTCAAAGGTTTTTAAGATTACTGTCTATAAACCTCATCTAGTGTCAAAGGTTTTTAAGATTACTGTCTATAAACCTCATCTAGTGTCAAAGGTTTTTAAGATTACTGTCTATAAACCTCATCTAGTGTCAAAGGTTTTTAAGATTACTGTCTATAAACCTCATCTAGTGTCAAAGGTTTTTAAGATTACTGTCTATAAACCTCATCTAGTGTCAAAGGTTTTTAAGATTACTGTCTATAAACCTCATCTTGGTGTTAATGGCTTTTAATTGTTGTTATCTTATGTACTGTTCATAAAAGCAGATATGTAATACCAAATTTGGAGGGGGAAAGAATAATATTCAACTGCGTGTTTTTGTTGACCCTTCGATCTTCGACTTAGTCACAGAAAAGCTCGATATAGGGATAGTGATCTGGTGGCGGTGGCAGCGTCAACAAACTTCTTAAAAGCTAAATATTCAGAAGGAAGAAGACCTTTATCCTTCATACTTTGTATATAGATGCCTTAAGTTATGAAGTTCCTGTCTGTCATATGTCCATTTTTAGTATTCTTAATTTCTCTCTTATTATGAGTAATAGGATAACTATATTTGGTATATGCATACCTTGCAAGGTCCTTGTGCCCGTCAGACAGTTTTCATCTGACCTCGACTTCATTTCATGGATTAGTGAACCAGGTTAAGTTTTCCTGGTCAAGTCCATAATTCAGATACTATAAGCAATAGGTCTACTATATTTGGTGTATGGAAAGATTGTAAGGTGTATAAGTCTAAACGGCAAGGTATCATCTGACCTTGACCTCAATTTCATGGTTTTTTGGTCAATATCAATTTTTTATGGCTAAGGTTGTTTCTTTAATACTATATGCAATAGGTCCACTATATTTATTGCATAGATTGATTGTAAGGTGTACATGTCTGTCTTACATGGTTCATCTGACCTTGACCTCATTTTCATAGTTCATTGGTCAATGTTAAATTTTCCTGGTTAAGTTTGTTACTTAGAAACTATAAGCAACCGGTCAACTATATTTTATGTATGGAATGATAGGAAGGTGTACATGTATTTCCGGTTTGGTTTTTCTGACCTTGACCTAATTTTGTTGGATCATGTTATATTTATGTGATACTTGTAGTAAAGCTTTATATTTAGGACAATCAACAATCTAATCAATGATCAGTAAAGCATGCGAGACATTTAAGTGTGTGTATTCTTGTTTATTTAAAATATAAGTCCTTATAACAAACCTGTTTCTAAAAGACTCTCCTTCTTCTGGTAACTTCTTTACTTCGTCCTTCAAGGGAGGTAACACCTGGAATAATCAAAACATTTTCACGCTGAAGTCATGGGATTAGAGAGGTACTACATGAAACAAAGCAATGTGACTGATACTAAAACTATTATTATCTTGAATATCTGAAAATTTGTCAAATACTTGCCTATATATATGACTGTCTAAGTTGCAAAAATTATGTTTACTGTCAATGTTTGGTTGTAGGATATACCAACAGTTATTTTGTTTTTTTCAGATTTTTCCAGCAATTGTTGCTTCTAAAAGTTTCTTGTGATTGTTACTAAATTGAATTACAGCTCTACTCTATTGACCTGGATTTATTTCAATGGTGAATTTTGAATCCATTTCTAGAAATGTTTGTTGTACATGTAACTTTGATGCATACTCTTTTCTATATACATTATTTTCATATATATTTCCAAAAATTTTTTGGTTGTAACCATTACCATGATTACAGTATGTAAAATATTTTCCGGAACATTTCTTTTATCACAACTACAAAAAAAACATTTGATGAAACAGACCAAAAGCACTTGTCCTGTCAATAACATTTGGTCAGCCATTGCAGAATTAAGGTCATTCATAATTTCTGAACTTAAATTGGTGTTGATTTCTCGTTATCTAAAAACTGAATAGTACACTAAAATTAGACTAATTAGAAAAATGATATAAGCATTAAGTGCAAAAATTAATGTTGTACATTTATTTCAGCTATATACAATTTTGAAATGTAAACTAGTACATTTAAACAGTGCATACATTCCCTAGACTTACATAATTTAAAAAAGTGTGCTAACATGTGCGTATATATATATGACACAAGAACACTTTAGCATTAGAGTTGTCTGACCAGTTTTACAGTTATCATTTCAAATAAACAATACCTAACCTAGCTCTACAGAATTTAGCGATTGATCTGTTAGCACGACACATTTCACATAGACAATACATACCCTCACTCTACAGAATTTTCTGATTGACCTGTTTGCACGACACATTTCACATAAGCAATGAAGTATTGGCGTTAGACTCTCCTTGAGTGATTTATAAGGCTGAAAAAAAGAAGAATTTATTTAATTGGTATTAACTGTCTATACAAGTAGAAAATGTAATCAACAGGGTCACTGTAGATCAGCTTATTATAGACAGAAGACATTATTGTTTTATACATGAATCAGGCCTTTAGTTTTCTTGTTTAAAGTGTTTTACATTTGCCATGTCAGGGCCTTTTATAGCTTGCTATGTTGTATTGGTTTTCCTCATTCTTGAAGGCTGTATGTTGATGCGTAGTTGCTAATTTTTACGTCATTTGGTCTCTGGTGGAGAGGTGTCTCATGGGTAATCATACCAGATCTTATTTTTATATAGAGATATCATAATTTGAGATGAACCAGAATTTCTTGGTATATATAAAATCTGTCAATCTCAATTATATGAATGCATATTTTCAGGATTGTTCTTGCATTGATAATTCTGTAAATGGATTTTCTTAGGCAGATACTTATGAATCCTCTATATTCAAATGCAAAATAAGTTGATTTTTTCACAAGTGAAAGATGTTATTTCAAAATGTTGAACCTATACTTACCCTATCAAGTCTACTGAATAGAAAATTTAATAAAAGTATTATTGCTTCCATATTTCTGCCATCGTATTCTACTTCCTTGTTCTCCATGCCCTCTATATCTATCTCATTCAGGGGAATTAATAACTCCTCGTAACAGTCTCTAGGTATATTGGTTAACAGGTTAACTGTGTGGCTGGAAACAAGCAAATATACAATATAAAGCTAATTCTTGTGAGTTTTTATCAATAGGAATAATGTTACTGTGTTAGCATGGCAGTAAAAAGAACTTGCATTCTGATATCTGATACATTCAGAGTTTAGTATGACGTCCATTATCACTGAACTAGTAACATATTTGTTTACGGGCCAGCTGAAGGACTCCTCCGTGGGTGGGAGTTTCCCACTGCATTGAAGACCCATTGGTGGCCTTCTGCTGTTGTCTGGTCTATGGTCGGGTTGTTGTCTCTTTGACACATTCCCCATTTCCATTCTCAATTTTATGCATGCAGCTTTTCCTGAACTTGCATTAATTAATCTCAAATTTTGGTTACTGTAAATTCAGAAATTATTGCATGCATTTATTATTGTGATTTTGTCATTTTAGACTTAAATGCATTTTAATTTTTACGATTTTGAGAAAAACTTGTTTAATTCATATGAAAAATTTCAAAAGGCAAGTTTAAATTAATTCCTCTTGTCTATCTTTAGATAAAGTGACATGATATAACCTATAAGATTGACTCACCTGGTTAACTCCTCTTGTCTATCTTTAGATAGAGTTTTGACCATTAACAAATCTCTCAACACACTGACCAGTCTCATAAAATGTGCTTCTTCTTCCTAGATACAAGTTAATTAATATTCTAAAAACTATTGTTAAGAAGACACTGTCATTTGTTAAAGTGGTTCATAAGTGTTTCTTGTTTCTCGTTTTTTATATAGATTAGATTGTTGTTTTTTTCCGTATGAAACGGTTTTACACTAGTCATTTTTTGGTGCCCTTAATAGCTTGCTGTTCAGTGTGAGCCAAGGTTCCATGTTGAAGACCATACTTTGATCTATAATAGTTTTTCTTTTACAAATCATAACTTCTATGGAGAGTTGTCTCATTGGCACTCATACCACATTTTCTTATATCTATATACATGTATTTATCGTAACAACAATGTTGGAAATATTTGAACTCACTAAAATTGTTTCTATTGGTCAACTCTGACTAGTGACTTATCTTTGGTCTGAGTACCATAACATCCTTATTTTACAATCAAAAGGAAATTAAATTGTTCATTAAAGTACTTGTTTCATTGATGAGTTTTCCTTCTTGGATAAGTGGGATGTCAAATTCATGATTTGCAATGAATTATTTTACAATACACAGCATTCTTGGACAGGTCACAAAGATAAGCTGTATTTTTCGTGAATTTAAAAAAAAAAAGATTTGAAAGGTACTAAAACTTTACTATTGGATTGACAATGTTTGGTTTGCTTCTAGGTACTAGATTAAAATCTTTGTATTATAGTGGCACACACATTAATGAACAAAAAAGTAACAGGGATTGAAGTTAACATTTTGGCATAATAGCCCACAGTTTAAATTTTTATTTAATATATAAAGTTCTCTACAAGAGAGGCAGAATTTAAGTATCCCATACCAAAGTTAAGGTACCATTGGTGAGTGAACCCGTGCTAATTTCAAACCTTGAGTACTGATTGATCATAATACCTCATCCAATGTGTTTTTATCCACTGTCACCGTTAAATTAAACAATATTTTTAGTATTTCACAGATCAGGTCAACCTCTTGGTCTACCAAGCCTGTATTTCTACTCTCAGCATCTCTTAATGTCAGATCTACTACTTCCATCAGATAGGTAAAGCCATGTAACTCATAACGAATCTTTGGTCTACAAACATAAAAAATAAACAATAAATACAATTTTCTGCACATAGGAAGATTACATTTTGTTATACAATCAAGAAATAAAAAAAATATTTTTTTGGTCTTCTGTAGTTTTGGTACTTCTGATTCCTATTTTTTTGGTCTTCTGTTGTTTTGGTACTTCTGTTTCCGTTAATGTATCAAATGGTGAAAATCCATTAAAAAACAGTAGAATAAAAATCTTTTCCGATACTTTGTACATCCAAAAAATATAGACAATGTGCTCCTTTATGGAGACAGATATGTACAATATCTTAAACCAAAGTTCTAGATAATAACTTAATAATTATACAATGTTTCAAAAATGATTGACAATGTGTGTCTTTATTGAGAAAACTTAATAGTATATGTTCCAAAAAAAAATGACAATGTGTGTCTTTATTGAGAAAACTTAATAGTATATGTTCCAAAAAATAATGACAATGTGTAATATGCAAATAGGTATAAATATATTCACACCCCCTCCCCCCCCCCTCCCAGTATGTAAAAGATTTACTTACCTGGTATCAGAACATAATGCTGTCAGTAAAAATAACATCCTCATATCAAAAAACTTTATTTCAAACTTTAATGCTGGATCTTTGTACGTTTTTAACCTCTGTATTGTTCCTTCCACACAACCATTTTTACTGAAAGTACAAGTGACTCAATTTTATATTTTTATATTACAGCTGTTCATGTAACTTAATCATAACAAATCACTTGGTAGGTCATTTGAAATTAGATAATTTATACTTCCAGGCATTTTTCCCCCACAATTTAGGTCATTTTATGACTTGAAAATTGGGATCACACTAGGTTCTTGGTATCAACTTACTAATATTGACGGTTTTATCACTTTTACTTCTTGAAATGTCTTGCCGTTTCTCTAAAAACGCTACACTGCATTTGATTTTGCAAACAGAAGTTAAGTTAATGATAATTTATGAGTGATTCAAGATTCACTTACAAGATAAGTTCTGTTTAACAAATGGCTAGATGTCAATTTTTTTCTATTAGTTTTACCTGTAAAAGTATTTTTATATATCTGATAATAGCTTCACTCTATTGTATAAAATGACTGCAATTATTTCTGTAAACAAAAGTTTTGGACGCACATCCTAAAGCACCATTACTATCAATGACCTTTCAGTTTAGGTCATGTCTGGCAAATGATCGTTTCGAAAGATTTTTGTGGACAAATAAGAAAAAGTTAAGGGGTCATCCATAATTGTCAACCATTTTCCAAAGTGTACAAAACGTACACTTGGGGGGAGGGGGTTAAAAAATCAACATTTTTACCGTACGCTTTTTTTTTTTTTATTTCTGGAATTTATATCGTTTCCGTAGGGAAAGACGATTTATAAAATCGAGAATTGGCTTGGGTGTGTTTCTCTTCTTATTTCTTCTCTATTATTTTCACATGATGATATTGATTTCGATATCATAATTCTACTCAATTAAAAGATCAAATCATATAAAAACTAAATCTTTCAAAAATGTGAACTAGTAAAATTGTTTAAACAAAAAGTTTGCAAGCATTTCTCAGTACCCCCGATTGTCAATTTCACCTGCTTTATTATTGATCGATATCGTTTACTCTGTTTAATAAACAACATTGATTGAAACACTAAATTCTTTGAATGTTTTGATTTTGACAAGATGCCATTTCGTGAAAAGATTTTAAACTGGTCCTTCGATTAATTTCCTTGTAATGCATTCCAAAATAGTAAACCAGTAAACCGGAATTAAACTTATTTTTCTTAGTATAAGCCTCCTTTAATTAGGAGCACCTCCATATGAAGTTTAACCTTAACTTAAAAAATATCCAATATATGTACACGTTACAGTATATATACATAAACGATAATAGTGCCATGAATGGCATATTTACAGGGACCTTTTAAATAGAAATACAGGCGGGAAATTTAAAAACCCAAAATGTTTTAAAACATTACACTTTGATTGATTGCTGTCTTGAGCTCTGATTCCATCAACAACTGTCAGTCCATACTTTACCAAATTGATGCAATATAACCATGCATTTCCCTTTCTTTGATTTCTTAGCATAATTTATGTGCCCTTTTGTTAATCTTTTGCATGCTCTAGGTGCCCTTTTTTATTGGAGTTACCATTCCCACTGTGTGATAGGGGAAACACTAATCTTTGTACTCTTTATTCTGACAAAACACAAGCATCACAGATAGATGTCATCAAATAAAACAGTCAGATATGTTTTAGGTTTTTTTTTCAATGCAAAGTTCTATATTAAACTAAAATATAATAGACAGGATCTTCTTTTTATTAAGAATGACTGACTCTTCTCTTGAAATCTGAAAATGGTTGATGTACACTTTTTGAGGGAGGGTGGGGGGTCTGAAAAAGTGTACGTTTTGTACACTTTGGAAAATGGTTGACAATTATGGATGACCCCTAACACTGATGTATAAAATGATGTTATACGTTTTTTACTTTAATACATGTGATATTTGTCAAATAAATATTTAATTCAATCTAACTTTTAATTCAATCTAACTTTTAATTAAATTTAACATTTAATATAATCTAACTTTTGATCTTTAAAAATTTTCACACAAGCATAACCATGATAACCATATTTTATTTTATTCTAAGCAACCTTATGTCTTTAACCTAAAAACACTGCAAACTGGAACTTTCAATCTGCATCATAGTCAAGTTATTTTATTTAACCCCATGCATATGTAGTTGTTAATTTATGTGTCATTTGGTCTCTTGTGGAGAGTTGTCTCATTGTCAATCATACCACATCTTCTTTTTTATACATACCTACAAATTCTCTGGGCTTGTGTACTGTTGAATATTAAATTGCACAAACATTTCTGGGCCTCAACTACCACTGCAAAGATAGATGATAAAGTTTCAGATTTTATTTGTGAGAATTCAATTATAAAAATTTTAAGAAAGATGAATCATGTTTAAAGCTAACGTAATGAAATTTACTTTCTTAAGTTTTGATTTGTTTTTATATTTTGTGATAAAGCTATAAGATAATGAGTTCATATTCTGACAATAAGTTATCATGGCAAATACAGAAAAGAAACCTTTGATAACCTGAAAATACATAAATATATATTTTTTAAATCCAGTCATTATTTTTTACAATTTTGACTTGTTTGTAGAGGTTTCATGTGCTATGCAGATACAAACCAGGAACAAACATGTATATTACTGTCAACCAACCAAAAACAGTCATGACAGCATTATTCTTTACAGAAAACCAACCTTAACAGTCAGTGCAGTGGGATTTTTCAACATTTTTTTACAACACAACATACAAGTGAAATTCATTTTTCTCCAAATTTAAATATTTTCTTACCATCCTGGTTTCCGCCATCTTGGATGGTAACACATTCTGGATTGGTTTGTTCAGCATAATGTTTTAGTCCCGCCATTTTCATGATAAGACCTAGTGAGTATTCTGTAGTCATAGTAACCAGTTTATCTTTTTCCCGACTAAACAATCGTAACATCTGTAACGCTAGAATATGACATTGTGTTGATGACTGGTCATTTTCAAGTCTCTTCTGTAAACTAGCAATAAACTCCTACAATTGAATTTGAAAATTACTTTAAACTTTTGGTAAATACTTTAAAGTTATAATCAAAAAAGACTGATTGATAATTTAGTCTTAGATACATAATTTTTTATTAGTTGTTAGTGGCTTTGAACTAGCTGTCAGTAACTGCGAGTACTTTCAGATCTGTACTTAGTGTCTTTTTGTTGTTGGGATCATCATAATATACAAGTACCTGGCCACGGCAATTCTGTGTAGTATTTGTATTTGTATCCATCTGATGAGTTCAGCCTTTTTCAATTGATTTTTATAGTTCGTTCTTATGTTGTACTGTTACACCACTGTCCAAGGTTAGGAGAGGGTTGGGATCCCACTAAAATGTTTAACCCTGCCACATTCTGTATGTATGTGCCTGTCCCAAGTCAGGAGCCTGTATTCAGTGGTTGTCATTTGTTGATTGTTACATATTTGTTCTTCTTTCATTTTTTGTACATAAAAAAGGCCATTAGTTTTCTTGTTTGAATTGTTTTACATTTGTCATTTCGAGGTCTTTTATAGCTGACTATTTGGTATGGGCCTTGCTCATTGTTGAAGGCTGTACGGTGACCTATAGTGGTTAATTTCTATGTCATTTGGTCCTTTGTGGAGAGTTGGCTCAATGGCAATCATACCACATCTTCTTTTTTCTATGTAAACACGGTAAATAAAGTACTTACCGTTATCTTTATGATTTTTCTTTCGTTAAATAATCAAGAATTTTCTCAATATACTGCTGAAATTTACCTTAAGGAACTTACTTTAAATAAATCAAATTTATACGATAACAACCGTCCTTTCCTGGATTTTTTTTAGATAATTCGGTTTTAAACAGGAAACTCCACACTAATATTTACGACAAAAGGGACGATTTTTCGTTCCCTTTTGTTAATTTTCCATTTTTAGATAGTGATGTTCCTTTAGCACCATCTTACAGTGTTTATATTTCACAGCTCGTTCGCTACGCCCGTGTTTGATGTGACGTTTTTGATTTTAACAAACACAATCTATGTATGACTAGTAAATTATTAAACCAGGGATATTGTTACCATAAATTAAAACCTTTACTAAATTTTCCATAGATATAAAGATTTGGTTTTGAAGTTTGGCTGTAGCTGTAGAAAACTTATTTCAAACGGGATAGCACATCCTCATTTTTACGGAAATGTTGTTAACCGTGCCCGGAAATTTAGAAATGATCCTTGAAAACTTATGGCTCCTTTAAATAAACTTATTATAAAAGGTTACCAATTCAACACTATAATAATATCATTGAATATTGTTTTTATGGATATAAATATGATTCTGTTATCAGTAAATCAAAAGCAAACTACTGTGGATTCATTTTTATTCGTGGTATACCAATTTTCGTGGGTTTCGTGGGTCACAGCGAACCACGAATTTAAGAATTCAACGAAGAATAATCCCGAGAAATGTGTATGGAGTTGGATGATTATTTCCGGTTATGTTATGCAGTTCTAGTATAGTGTTGACTAGCGATACACATTGTAACATAACACGTGAGTTTTATTGAAAGAAGATACAAGTATTTTGATTAAATCTATCATAAATATATCGAATATCAGTGATAATTTACTTTTTAAAATTGATTAAAACTGTTCATGGAAAATAACTGCAAGTTGTTAATTACCGTGTCATAGTTTGGTTTACCAGTGATTAAAAATCCGTAGGTAATATTGTTTATGACAGGAACATTTATTTTCACACCTTATACTTATATCACTGTTTATTATATCGTGATGAGGGAAATTAGCATTCAATCATAAAGTTTTGAATGCCTTAAAGAATTCAGACAAAAATTTATAAATTGTAAAACAAACAAATAATTAGTTGTCTCTGCCCATTATTGTAATCGAAGTTATCAATGAACACTTTAACCTAGAATGAAGCGAGGATTTTGACAATTCAAAACTTTTTCAATGAATTCCTTCTTTTTTGTTTTGTTTTATTATTGATCGAACCAAGGATGTTATATGATCTCCTAAATCAAAGAGAAATCCACGAATTACGTTTCTATTATTTTATGTTGTAATCAGCAATCCACGAATTTACGTATACCACGAAACGTCTTTTTTTCTCTATCCACGAAAATTAATACCCACGAAAATAAATGAATCCACAGTAAATATTACTAGTATGTTATATACATATACACATTCATGTTATCTACAATCTGTCGATACCTGTAACTGGCATTGCACAAGGTCATGTTTTTCTCTGACTGTTTATGACGTCTTTACACTAAATCCATTGGATGTTGGATGTGTACGGATTGATATTTTAGTCTTAGATGCATGATATTTTTATTAGTTGTTAGTGGCTTTGAACTAGCTGTCAGATAACTGCGAGTACTCTCAGATCTTTTCCTAGTGTCTTTTTTTTTGTTGGGATGTACAAGTACCCCTCCACGTCCACTTGTATTTTTGTTCATCTGATGAGTTAAGGTAGCACAATACAAAGATTTTTTCACTCCCAATCGGACAACTTTAAACTGATGTAATTCATTTCATCCTTCTTTATATTTTATAAATGAGGTACCAAAAGAAAGAAGAAAGATTTATCTTTCAGATTGTGATAATTTCATTATGACATAATTATTACATAATTAATTATTATGTAATTAGTCGCTATATTGTGATGTCCACACTTGAATGAATTTAGCGTCTTTGTTCTTCATAGCATCCCAAAATATTTTATAGAGTCTTGTATAACACAGCTTGACCTCCAAAACTGTGTCTCAGATTTCCAAAAACATCAATAGAACAAATTTTATACCCAATTGAATTTAGTGGTCTCTACTGAATCAATGTTGCAAACTTCACTGAAGATTTATGAGAGAATGAAATACAATAGGAAAAATCTGAGACACAGTTTTGGAGGTCAAACTGTGTTGTGCAAGAATCTATAAAAAAATTTAGGATGCTATTAAGAACAAAGAAGCTAAATTCATTCAAGATGGACATCACAGAATGGCAACTAATTACATAACAATTAATTATGTAATAATTATGTCATAATGAAATTATCACAATTTGAAAGATTAATCCTTCTTCTTTCTTCTGGTACCTCATTTATTAAATTTTAAGAAAGATGAGTGGAATTACATCAGTTTAAAGATGTCTGATTGGGGATGAAAAATCTTTGTATTGTGCTACCTTAAGCCTTTTTCAACTGATTTTTATAGTTCGTTCTTACATGTCTTATGTTGTACTGTTATACCACTGTCCCAAGTTAGGGGGAGGGTTGGATCCTGATAACATGTTTAACCCCACAACATTATTTATGTATGTGCCTGTCCTAACTCAGGAGCCTGTAATTCAGTGGTTGTCGTTTGTTTTTGTGATACATATTTGTTTTTCGTTCATTTTTTTATTTAAATAAGGCCGTTTGTTTTCTCGTTTGAATTGTTTTACATTGTCATATCGGGGCCTTTTATAGCTGACTATGCGGTATAGGCCTTGCTCATTGTTGAAGGCCGTATGGTCACCTATAGTTATTAATGTCTGTCATTTTGGTCTCTTGTGGACAGTTGTCTCATTGGAAATCATATCACATCTTCTTTTTTATATTGATATATCAAATATTGCATCCTTTTACAAATATACCAGCAATTATCATACCAAATCCTAGCTGGCACTTTACAAACCCTAAAGCAATGTCAAGTTATTTAACTAAACCCCAAAGCAAAGTCATGTATATAAAAATGGTGGGGGCCTGGAGGGGTCTAATTTAAAATCCATAAAATTTTCTAATCATTTGTCAAAATTCAGTTTATATCATGCTTTTTTTTCATTTAATAGTATGTATATATGGGTCACTGGGCTGTACAGGTTATGCAAAATTGTACAAAATTCTCAAATTTTATATACAATGTAGTTTATGCATAAAAAAAACCAATTTTATGTAATAAAACGAACACCATCATTTACCATAGAATATGTAGATAAAAAATGAGAAGATAGCTCTAATTACATGAAGTATATGCTTTCTAACTAGAAACAGAAAAATGGGGTCACAAGACTTGTTTTCTTGTTTCATAGTGAAAAAGGGTAAATTCACAATACATTCTATCATGTTCTAAAATAAAAGCTACTTGATCTGAGTTATCTCCCTTTATGAGGCACAGTTGAAACTAGACAAAGTGATCCCCCCTCCCCCCCCCCCCCTCCCCATTCCACTCAGAAGTAACTGTATTATAACAAAGCCAGTGTGAGACTTCCTTTGAGATATTATTGTGTCTTGGAGACACAAATGATGCCCTGCAGATGCAAAGTGTTATCTAAAAATGCACAAAATTGAACATGAGAACACATAGGTTTATGGTTCACTGAGAAGACTTTTCTTGTGAAAAATTCCTGGCATTCAAACTGTAGGAAAATTTACCCGGAAACACTTTGCACCTCTTATGCAAGTAAATACTAAAAAAAATGACAAAGTTCAACTATATCCAAAAAGAGCAAATATCAATAAAAATCAAAACCCTGATCACATCCACACCTTCAAAATGTGTACAAACAGTCAGCCTAACATTCAAACTGTAGGAGGAGTTATCTGGAAATGCATTGCACCTCTTATGCAAGTAAATAGACGTATTGTAATCTGGTATTTCAAAATCAAAGATGGAGGAAGACATCCTGGCTTACTTTTAAAGGCTATAAAACAAACCACAAAGCAATGTCATGTTTACAAAATTTCAGGTTTTTTTCGCTATCAGCTTGTCATATTTAGAAAGTTTAATATTACATGTACCTACCTGTTTGGCTTCTAATTTTAGATCTGGAAAACTGAAAGTCTGTGCATGCTGAAAATATCAAAGATATGATTCACAATTATAAAGTAATGTCAAAGTTCATAACTTATTACTAAGTTTTAGAAGACTGACTGTTATTTATGCATTTGTAAAGTCTGTGTCATTTTGATAACCATCAGCCACACATTCAACCATTTTTTTCAAAACTTAGATGCATGTACATGTACCATGTTTACAGGTCAGATAAATATCTCAACAAAATGATGGTCCATGCATGTGGTGATTCCTTTTGAAACAAAAACTATCAAATTTTAGTAGAAAATTAGTCAAAATCAAGAGTGCACAATTATGACATCATCAAAATCAAGAGTGCACAATTATGACATCATAATGACATTATAATACTTCTAATGAGTCAGAGTTTGTTGGTTTGTTTTTTTTTCAGATGATTTTACATCCAATGTTTTCTTTCATTATAGAATAAAACAATACAGACAACAACACCCATCAATTACCTCATGGTAAGAGTTTATTCTGGTCGACAGGGTGGTGACTTCAGCACAATATTACACATGAAATTGAACAGTGAAGTACAATTTTGGGAATTGTTAATTTTGGTAGATTCGTTCATAAAAATTTACTTTGCTAATAAAGTGTCCGTGGATCAAACTTTTCTTTATAAATATGTTGTGTGGTTTATGTGGTACTTCACTGTTTGATTTCATGTGCAATATTGTCCTAAAGACGCCACCCTTGTTGGCGAAACATGTCATCCAGAATCAACTCTTACCATGCGGTAATTGATGGGTGTTGTTGTCTTTATTGTTTTATTTTACTTATATAGCATGTATAGTGAAAGACAACTGTGAATACCTTTCGGTATCCACCCACTATTACCCAACCACACAATAACCACTTCAGGTGTTGGTTAACCTTGTTCAATTTCATTATAAAAGTTAAATTTCATGGAAACTAAAAATTTTGCAATTTTTCCACTTATAAAGGGGTATAAATCTCAAACCGTTTAAGTGACGCCACCAAAATTCAATCTTGATCTGTGTTTTGTGGTAATAAGCATTGTGTATAATTTAGAGAACAGAAACTAAAAATTTGGCAATTTTTCTATTTATAAAGGGCATAACTCTAGAACTGTTTAAGTGAAGCCACCAAAATTCAATCTTGATCTGTGTTTTGTGGTAATAAGCATTGTGTATAATTTTCATAACATTTGGTTGAGGAAAACTTAAGTAAGAGAACAGAAACTAAAAATTTTGCAATTTTTCTACTTATAAAGGAGAATAACTCTACAGTGGTTAGAGTGACGCTACCAAAATTCACTAGATCTGTATTTAGTGGTAATAAGCATTGTGTATAAGTTTCATAACATTTGGTTGAGGCAAACTTTAGTTAGAGAACGGAAACTAAAAATTTTGCAATTTTGCAATTTATAAAGGGGCATAACTCTAGAACTGTTAAAGTGACGCCACAAAAATTCATACTTGATCTGTGTTTTGTTTTGTGGTAATAAACATTGTGTATGAGTTTAAAAAGCTTACGAAGAATCCTGCGCATTTTCTAGCCAAACAAAATATTTAATGAAGATCTTCTAAGACAGTGTCATCAAGATAGCATGGGTACAATATCAATGAGAAGGCGTTGGAAAAAAATTGGGCATGTGATTAGAAGAGATAGAAGTTCCATCACTAGAACAGCATTACATTGGACTCCAGAAGGAAGGCGTAAGCGAGGAAGACAAAAAAACACATGGAGACATACTATAGCAGGAGAACAGAAGACCATGAATAAAACATGGGGAACAGTAGAAAAGATGGCCAAAGACACACAGAAATTGAGAACCTTTGTTGCTGCCCTACATGCCGATAGCATACCGTGCAGTAAGTAAGTATGAGTTTAATTACATTTGGTTGAGGCAAACTCAGTTAGTGAACGAAAACAAATTTTATGACGTACATACGTTCAAACGTATGAATGTACATACGTACAGACCGACAAGGGTAAAACTTAATGCCCCTCCGCTACAGCAGTGGCATAAAAATCAAGTTTCTTTTTTAATCGGATCCACCAAAGATAATGAATACAACAATCACTGAGATCAAAGAAATCAATCATAGTCATGATTTTTAGATACAGAGCACTAACATGGAACTTATGAAATGATTTATAGTCTTCTAGTTAAACTTTATACATATACACAATGTATGTCATGTATGTAGTAATGACTTTTGTGTAAAAAGTGTAGTTCCGTCCATTGACCAAACATCATCAACATGCTTACATCATGTACATGTATATAAATGTATAAGATTATTTTAGAAAAAAGGTGAATTTTGTATGTTATCTGACCAATATACGAAATACTGTTCCAAATAATAATAATAACTTATATATGTTTTGAATAGACTTATTTCCATCTTTGCAAATTTATATAATCCATACCTTTGTTGTTAGTTCAAGTAGCACACTACATGCTTCTTTGTCAGACCCACTGTTTAAAATACGCAAGCACCTGTCGTCAATATTCATTTTGATAACAGAATGTTGCTAAATAATATGTTTGTTTATGATATTCAGTGACATCTTCAGCTTCATCATTTTATGCGATTTCAAATAGTATTAAGCAGTCATAAATAAGTGCGTGCACATACAGCTTTTATCCTTACCGGAACCAACATGTAATGCTCGATAACGAAACGTATCCTTTATCAACTTTGTTTAATCTAAATATACGTCGCTTAACACGTGTAAATATTTCTTAATAATAGTCAACGATGTGTAATTAAGAAATATTAAATTTTTCATGAAAACATTAAAGAGGTACAACAGTGAATTAAAATTTTGCGTTTGAAGTCATATGATAATTTAAGGAGACTCAATTGATGAGTAATGGATCGGTAAAAGGATCTTATGAGCCCAACGGATGAAAAGTACATTTTAACGATCCACTGGTTCTTTCATTTAACCTTCTGATTAAGAGTCTTTTCACAATTCCTGTAATAAAAGACCACTTTCGAGTTCATCCGTCACCGGAAAAAAACTCGTCAATTATGCGCGCCTTTATGACGTCATTTACCAGATAGAGGGAATCGCCTGTATCAGTGGCGGATCCAGAAATTTTCATAAGTGGGGCACACTGACTGACCTAAGAGGGGCCCGCTCCAGTCACGCTTCAGTGATTCCCTATATAAGCAACTTTTTCCCAAAAAGGGGGGGGGCTGGCCCCCTTCCCCCCTAAATCCGCCTCTGTGTATCACTGCACTATTAACGTTCATCAAGCGTCTTAGTGATCGTCATTGTGCAGGAAATAATATTTGTTTTGTAAGTACTGAATTATAATTCCAAAAAGAGGGATGAAAGATACCAAAGGGACAGTCAAACTCATAAATCTAAAACAAACTGACAACGCCATGGCTAAAATGAAAAAGACAAACAAACAACAGCACATATGACACAACATAGAAAACTAAAGAATAAACAACACGAACCCCACCAAAAAACTAGGGGTGATCTCAGGTGCTCCGGAAGGGTAAGCAGATCCTGCTCCACATGTGGCACCCGTCGTGTTGCTTAAGTGATAACAAATCCGGTAAATAGTCTAATTCTGTAGGTCACATTCATTAAAGGGAAGGGGATTGTAGTTACGACGTAAGGAACATATCCGAAATCATTTGTGAAACGGTTATTCCATAACGGTCAACCAACTCGTGATGGCGTCCGTAAAATTTACGAAGGGATGATTTCTACTTCACCATTTGGAACTCTTGGTTTAATAACTTCCTTGTGAGCAGCAACCCTCTATCAAGAAAATCATGATAGGAAATGCAAGCACGGGAATATCGTATTAATTGGGAGATATATACCCCGTAGGCAGGTGCTGCTGGAATGTTGCTACTTAGAAATGGAAAGTTCACAATTGGAAAGCTGAAATATTTAACAAAAAATCTAAAACGAATAATACATTTATTAAAGTGTAACCATCATAAATACTTAATATTGGTTCAAAGAAGTCATTGTCTCGAGTACAATTGTTCATACATTTGTGTGGACCTATATAAATTCTCAAAGCATTGTGTCTGATGTTCCTAAAGAATGTGCACGTGCTCATACGACTAAAACATTCAGATTTAGTTCAGGGGAGACCGTATTTGTTTTTATACCTTCTATATTCAATATAACGATTGTCATTCTTAAGATTTCCTTCTTTTGTATATATTACCCTGGACGATGTTTCGTTGGGGTGTATATAATATTCTGGAGAAATCTTCCAGGAGGCTGTATACATTACTCAGGAAGATGTTTCGTGTGTCTGTCGGTTCGAACAAAAAGTTATATAATTATCGGTGAGAAGATCTTGCTGGCATGGTGTAATATCATATTGAAATGAAATTTGGTTTTTTAATACTCCTGACATCCAGCATGTTTACCGCAGTAGTATATCTTTTTGCACAATTGATGATTTGAGTTCAGTATTTGTGATTTTACTTTTTGGTGTTATTTCAAGTTTTGTCATGCATGAGGAACATGTACGCTGTTATATATTATTTATTAACATGCAGTTGCGCTATACATATTTCGACTATGCCCTGGCGTTAGGGGTTTCTGGATTAATTTTCTTTTGAATTTACAAATGAGTTCGATTCTGGCATTATAGCAATAACTTGGTGAATGTATCTGAGGAATGTATACTAATTGTGTTGTGGAAAAACATTAAGAAAGCACTGGCAGGAGTAATCGTCTCTTGTTGTTACAGAAGCATTACTGGTGGACCATAAACTTAAGAAAATGACATGCACTATATAAATAAATTTAGCGATTTTATTATCCTTCCTTTTCCTATCTGCATGGGGTAGCACTTTTTTAATTTTTATATGGTTCTTTTTTATTATTCTAGTCGTTAGTATTTAGGATTTAATTGATTCTTCACACTTATGACATACTACTGTCCTAACCTCGAAGTATACATATTTGCAATTTTAAACAAAATATATTATAAGCTTAATTTCTGAGATGTTTTGACGTTCATTTTATTCAAAAGTTAAACTTTTTAAAAATAACATTTGACACTATTTTTTTACTACCCTTATAACATGAAGCCATGAATATTCTCAGTCAATACTTTATGCCTTAAAATTGAATGTTTTGTTTCTAGTTCACTTTTTGTTTGGCAGAATCAGAACATCATCTTGTGTTTAAGCTTACCATGCTTACCGGTTCAAAATATATAGTGGATTCGAAGCTCTTCGGCCTAGAGTAACTTCTGTGTTTTATATTTGGATTCAAGTTGTACAAGGGACAGTTTCAGTGATCAAGTATTGGAAACCCTAAAAAGAGTATTTCAATAACAGTACTAGTTGTTTCTTTCTTTCTTTTTTCTTTCTTTTATATGAATTCATGAATATCAGGACGATCTTCATTCCAAATCCCTTCGCTGCAATCATATCTTATATCAATATTTCATATTTTTGAATAAGATATGAACTACTGGTAATGATATCAATTATTTTAAGGAAAGATTAGAACATTTAATTTTGAATCAAAATGTGTGTTGAGATTGAGTCTAAACCTGTTTGCCATATATATAAGGTCTCTTGTTATGGTTTAATCTCGGTGATTTGAAAATGAGAATATCGATATATATTTTTTTTTCTTTCAAAATATGCTGATATTCAAACATTCGACTGCTTACGGATTCATTTTGTTTAATATCATATTTATGAACAACCTTGATTTTATATGCGTTCATTTGACAGTGTTCTTAATTTATTCGCCTTAGCTGAACAAAAAAAAATCATTTATGTATGTTGATATCACAAAAGCAACCGTATATCGATCATAATAAGCAACACTACACTCACTATAAGGGAAAACAATCACTGCGGATCCAGCATCTAGAAAAAGGGGGGCCCGGGGAGGGGGACTAAACCTGGGACATTATATTGACATAGTCCCAGCCGAAACAAGGATTTTTGTTCGGATTGGAAAAAGGAAAAAATAAATGCATTAACCCCATATGTTGCTCCATAAGGGCGGGACCCCTAAATATTCCTTTAACTATAAAATTCGATTTAATTAAAAAGTGTTATTTGTGTACGCAAAAGAAGTTCTGATTAGTTATAACGTACTGTAAAGTAATATCGGTATTAAAACTGAACCTGATTGGATAATTTCGGCCAATGAAAGAAAAGATAACAAACGAACAGAAGTTAACAAAACGAGACCTCATATTGAAAATTAAGAAATGGTTTAAATAAAACCTTTTCATCGAGAAGGTACACATTAATTATAACTTAATAGATAGTCTTTTAATCTTTATAATCTGTACATGCTTTCATACCTGGTCACAAACCAAGGATCTTGTTTCTGAAAGAATAAAACTGCTCCTTTTAAGGTACCAATTTTTCTTTAAAAAAAAACAAGTGCCATATCAAGGCTAGTCCAAATAGTTCAGACGTCTGGCAAGGCTATTTTAAATTTTTCAGGAAGGCGTCCCAAAAAAAATTAAAAATAGCCTTGCCAGACTTCATAATTATTTGGACTAGGACAAAGCTTAACAAAATCAACTGTCTCATTAAAATCAACTATATAAACCCCATTGTCTATTATGATTTATTTGTTTGTAATTGATATGCCTGTAAGGGCCCTTTGATTAGGAAATAAACATTTGATTTGATTTAAACCCTTCGTATTACTGAACATTATATTAACATGTATTGAGTTGGTACCCTTCACCAAAGTGGGTAATACATGCAGGGTTCTCACTAAGGCGAGTCCATGAGTCCTGGACTCATCAAAATCTGTCTGGACTCACCATTTTCAAATCTGGTGAGTCCACAGATGCATCAAGATTGAAATATTTTGTATAAACTGAACACAGTTAAACATAAATATCATCATTTTATAGCAAAAGTTTAAAAGTCATCTGAATTTGATTTCATTTCATTGCTCTGTTAGGAAATGGAGACTAAAGTATTACTTTATATTGCAATAAAATATTTTCTTCTTGCTGTTGGACTCATCATACCTAAAAATGACGAGTCCCTGGACTCGCCTTCAAAAATCCTTAGCAAGAACCCTGACATGTAGTAACAAATTTATAAAATACAATATCATTATCTCAATGAGGTATTAACCATGTAAATCCTCTTAAATGGGTACTTTATCTTAAAATGGGTAATAGTTTACATTGATCAAAAACAAATTTTGTATTTTATGATACTGATAACTGTCATTTTTTAAATGTTCAATTAAATGGCAAAATGTCCCCCTTATAACAGGTTAGGGATAAGTGAGTAATAGTGCAGTATTCTCAGGTTTCAGGAAACACCCCAATTTTAAAACATAGTTTACAAGAATAGAATAGACTCAATAGTATTTTGTTCAGCTCCATGAATGATCAGAAATAATTGTGAGGTTTTTATCATTGCGAATAATGGGAATAATAAGAACTCCCCTTCTGATAGATGATACATGTACATATATCTGTATGCTGATTTTCCTGAAATCGCAATGATTAATCTAGCATATTTGTCCTTTCTACAAAAATGCATTAATAAGTGCACTCATTAATTTTTTAAATTTACAGTTTAGGGTTAGGAACAAAACAAAATTCATTCTATATATGTTTATTATTATTTCATGTTTTTATGCCCCGTCTACGATAGTAGTAGGGGCATTATGTTTTCTGGTCTGTGCGTCCGTTCGTCCGTCTGTTCGTTCGTCTGTTCGTTCGTCTGTTCGTTCGTCCGTTCGTCCGTCTGTCCCATGTCAGGTTAAAGTTTTTGGTCGAGGTAGTTTATGATGAAGTTATAGTTGCATCCATTTGTAACTTTACATACATAGTCATTATAATAGGGAATTTCTAAAAAGTACCTCAAATTTAGGTTTTGGTCCTCATTTCATGGTTCATTGAACATGAAAATGAGATTGTGTGAAACAGCTCTTTGCCAGGTTAAAGTTTTTGGTCGAGGTAGTTTATGATGAAGTTATAGTTGCATCCATTTGTAACTTTACATACATAGTCATTATGATAGGGAATTTCTAAAAAGTACCTCAAATTTAGTTTTTTAAATTAGAGTTTTGACCCCAATTTTACGGTTCACTGAACATAGAAAATGATAGTGCAAATTTCAGGTTAAAGTTTTTGTCTTCAGGTTAAAGTTTTTGGTCAAGGTAGTTTTTGATGAAGTTGAAGTCCAATCAACTTGAAACTTAGTATACATGTGCCCTATGATATGATCTTTCTAATTTAAATGCCAAATTAGAGTTTTGACCCCAATTTTACGGTTCACTGAACATAGAAAATGATAGTGCAAATTTCAGGTTAAAGTTTTTGGCTTCAGGTTAAAGTTTTTGGTCAAGGTAGTTTTTGATGAAGTTGAAGTCCAATCAACTTGAAACTTAGTATACATGTGCCCTATGATATGATCTTTCTAATTTAAATGCCAAATTAGAGTTTTGACCCCAATTTTACGGTTCACTGAACATAGAAAATGATAGTGCAAATTTCAGGTTAAAGTTTTTGGTCAAGGTAGTTTTTGATAAAGTAGAAGTCCAATCAACTTGAAACTTAGTATACATGTTCCCTTTGATAAGATCATTCTAATTTTAATGCCAAATTAGAGAATTTATTCCAATTTCACAGTCCTTTAAACATAGAAAATGATAGTGTGAGTGGGGCATCCGTGTACTGTGGACACATTCTTGTTATTTCTTAAAGTAAATAAATATTACATGTACAAGTAGTACCCCTTACTGTCCATAGGTAACCATTAATTGAGGGGCTCACTTCAAACCATAGAAAATGTTTCTAAAATTAGAAATTTAAGTGTTGGCATTTAGCTCAATGAAAAAGTTGGAGGCACATGTTAATTGTAACTATAAAACACATAGGTGAAATGAATTATTAATCAAATATATAATTGAAGTGAATAAAGTCTTGTTTCACATGAGAGACATGGATTGTGTGTACTAGATGTTATAGATTTTTCTTGAGCTCTCCCTATGAAGTGATCGAGTGTATGTGTATTGTTAAAAATATTGTGCAAAACATGTTGAGCATGTTGAGATAAAGGGTAAAACTGATTTTTGAGTTCATCATATATCTACAATGTACTATACAAATAATCACTTTTGCTCCTATTTATTTTATTTTTCAGAAATGGGTAGAAGAGGAAGAAGACAAGTACTACAATTAGGGGACAGTAGTGATAGCTATCTTGGTATGAATACTGTACATTTTATCAATTAAGACCACTAAAATCAAAAATTATGTAGTTACATTGCAGGGATGTAATTTGGTATTTTTTTCAGCTGATATTTCCTTGTTCTGTTTATATTTTCACGACCTTCATGATTATTGTTCAGATTTAAAAATTAAACTGTTAATGAAATGGTGAATTTTCCATTCCTTTGTGTCAGCATTTAATTACATTGGTTTCTATTTTATCAGGTTGATTGTTGATTCGTAAAAATCACTGAAACATGGATAGCAACCAAACATTCTAAACAAGAAGACTTATGAACATGATGAAGGTCATATAACATGCCCTAAATCGTACCTCTCATTCCAACTAAAATATTGTGAACTTTAGATTATTAAATTACAGAAAAGAAATTATGAAGTCCGTAAATCCATTGAATTGCTTTAATACTACCATCAGAATTTAGGAAAGCTCATGTTATTCAGAAAATAAATCAAATTGTGTAATATATATTTGTATATAATTTCAGCAAAGTATGGTTACAATAGACAAGAAGAAGACATTCCAGGTAGGAGTTGTACATTTCAGCCAAATATGAATATAAAAATAAGGAGGTGTTGTATAATTGCCAATGAGACAAGTGTCCACCAGAGTTCATATGCCAGGAATGTAAGCGATCTTAGGTCACCGTACATCCTTCAACAACACCAAAATGAAAAAGTCTATACTCTATAGTCCGCCTGCTGTAAAGAGGGTGGTAAAGGGTTATTTTCGTGCAACGTGATCGCCGTTTTTTATTTCACGTTCAACGTGTTTTTACTTTTTTATTTGACGTTCAGTCGTGCAAGACGGGTGCCTCGTTCAACGTGTTCTGCTTATTTAATTTTACGTGCATCGTGATTTTCAAAGTCTTATTTTGCGTGCTCGGTATTTTTCAAATAAAATTCAAACACTTGGCAGGGATCGTCAAGAAATACTTTTTCAAAAGCCGTAAACCAATTATATCATAAATGGTATACTAAATTGGGAATATCAAGTAAAACAAAGAGTTAATATATACAAGAAGACAGTGACTCAGTCACAAAAGGTTCAAATAAAGTGTTTTTTTTTCGTGCAACGTTCATTACAGAAATTATTTCACGTTCAACGTGAAATTATGTCTTATTTCACGTTTTTTTCGTGCAAGCAACCCCCCTTTACCACCCTCTGTAAAAAGCCCTGACTTCAAAATTGTTAAACATAAGAACATGTGTATCATGTATACTGTCAATTATTGTGATGTTTTTAATATTGCCAACAATGCTACAGGGTTATGATTGAATTTTGAATTTTTTTATATGAATTAAACAGGACTTTTCTGAATATCGCAAAAATTAAAATCACATTTTAGTTTAAAATGACAAAATCGCAATAATAAATGCAAGGAATAATTTCTGAATGTACAGTACATCAACATGATCAAAGTCAAAATTACAGAAAGCTTTATTTTTGAAGCTATCTTGAAATTAAAGAATAAAATCTATTTGTATCTTCATTGTCAATCACCTATCCCATTTATTTTACCATTCTAAAGGAACCTCAAATTTCTTCTTTTTTTTATTATTGTTCTTATTTTTAGACATTTTATTATAATCAATAGTTCATTCCTGTATATTGAAAATGATGTTTGTAACATACATTATAATGATTGCTATGAGTGTACTTTAAACTACCAAATATTATATTGGTAAAGTAAACTTCATGTAGCTAGGCCTTAGAAATTAAAATATATATTCCCTTAGTACTCTATTTTCAGGTGGAAATGATGAATCTGAAGAAGAGGCTGAAGATGAAGGTATGTATATTTGTATCCATGGTAAAAGAAGAAAAAAAAAAGTAAATGAATATTATTTTAACAGGTAAGTACATGACCAAGTAGGCAGTCTCCAACCTCTGTTAGAAATTTGTATTTTTGTACTATTGAGTTCATGTCTCATTTACGCAAATGTAATTCATATTTTTACTAGTTATACCAAAAAACAATTTCAGAATGATATTTTCATTAACAGTATTTAAGAAGATTGGTAGACACATACAATGTAGCACTAAGTAGAATTATTTATTTAACACATGCTTTATTTTACAGTTGGCTCTATTGATCCTCCAGCAGAAATTATCAAGCCAAAAGAAAATGGAAATGGAGATCACATTGATTCACAAGTAGCAAACTTTCTAGCTGTAGGTTTTTTCCAAAGTTTATAAACGTTCACACATCTGACAAGTTGGAAACATTTTGTTTAACCAGTGTTTATATTGATTTGATTTATGTGTTCTGTTCTTGTAGTTATTATTTCTAACAATTTGTCAGTTTCATCATGTTCATAAAATTTTACACAAAAAAATGTTCAGTTTCAAAATTGTTCAATATAACATTTTATAAAGGTTTCCATTATTATATTAATTACATTAGGCTGTCAGAAAGTAAATATTTTATTGATTTTTTTTTTAGAATTAGTCTTAATCTATAAACACACATATTTCTAATTACTTATTGAAAAATCTAAGCTAGTTCACACTGTATTATCTTCCAGCAACTTGAACATGAAGACAGTAATGATTCTTCTGACAGACCAGGGTTTGCAATGGAACCTGAGGCGCCACCTAGCTTCAAACAGAATCCAGATCAGAAACCTAGTAACACCAAGGATCCAGAACCAACCTTTGTTTCTAATAAAGCCAGATCTATGTACAAAAATATGTTTGTGAAGGGAGATTCAGAATTCACAGGGAAATCTGATACGGAAAAAAGTATGACAAAGAAAGAAAAAGATGTTGAATGGCCTGATGGTTTGTACTCTCTTCTTTACTTAATTACTTTAAATTTTTCCAATAACATCTCTTCAATACTCAATTGTTGTTAACATCTCACTGAGCACACAAAAAGGACTCCTAAATATAAATGAAATCAGAAAATCAGATGATATAAAAGCAGACCAAATTCTGCCTTTTTAACTGATAATTGGGGTTGCAAAGGGATGCTTCACTTTTTTATGCTTTCATTGCTTTTATAAATTGCCTTTTCACATTTGTGCCACAAACAAATTAGTTTGCAAAAGAGATGTGAAAGAGATACCAACGGAATATTCAAACTCATAAATTGAAATAAACTGACACTTCCATGGCCGAAATCTAAAAACGAAGAAAAGACGAACAACAGTGCACAAAACACTGCACAGGAAACTTCACAGGGGGAGTGCAACCATTGGATTTTCAAAATAACAAATGACATATATCTAATTCCACCTCTTCAGTTAAATCACAGGTCTCATTACCATCTATTATTTTACAGAGCCAACCACAGTCTGGCAGCAGACTTTAGATGATAATACACAATGTTATTACTACTGGAACACAGTTACAAATGAAGTCACGTGGGAAATTCCACCAGGCTTTACAAAGTATTTACTGCAGATGAAATCCTATGAAGAAAAAGTAGCAAAGCTTCAAAAGGAAGGCAAAGTTAAACCAGTCAAGAAAGAGTAAGATAATTCAAACATTTTTTTATGAAATGTGTGATTAACTGCTGAATTAAACCGTTTATACTGGTATTTATTATTAAAAAGCTACGTTAACATTTTGTATCTCAAAGTCATCACTTTGTCCATCTCCAAGTCAGAAACAAATTGTTTTCGCAGGAAAAAAATGAGCTTCCTTTGATTAATTGGAACCACTCATATAAATAGATGATGTAAGGAAGTTAAAGAACTTCTGATTTAGGGTTGGATAATTTAAAGTTCAATTTCACTATTACTAAAAATAGAAATGTATTTAGATAGTTTGTTTCTAGATAATAACTTGAGCTACAAATGTATCTTTATGGAAGATAAAGGCAAAGAGAAAATCTCAATGATTTTAAGGTTAATATGTCAAAGTTCATTGAAATATACAGAACTTTTGGAATTATTCTGTGTATTTTTTTGTGTAGAAGTGATTACTTGGGGCATACTGGCTGTATTTTGATAAGACTTTTATTTATACAAGTGGTTGATGGAACGAAAGGCAAAAAACTTGATTTTGAGGTTAAGGTAACATTTGCTAAAAGTAGCTGTAATTTTTTCAAAAGTTTTATTTCTAGATGATTATTTTCTACCTTGACTTATTTAAAATACAGGGAACAAGAAGCCACAATACCAGTAACCACTATTTAAAATACAGGGAACAAGAAGCCACAATACCAGTAACCACTATTTAAAATACAGGGAACAAGAAGCCACAATACCAGTAACCACTATTTAAAATACAGGGAACAAGAAGCCACAATACCAGTAACCACTATTTAAAATACAGGGAACAAGAAGCCACAATACCAGTAACCACTATTTAAAATACAGGGAACAAGAAGCCACAATACCAGTAACCACTATTTAAAATACAGGGAACAAGAAGCCACAATACCAGTAACCACTACTGCCCATATAATGCCACCAGAGGATAAATAATCTTTTAACAATGACGTTTTTTTTTATAGAGAACCAGAAGCCACAAGACCACTACCTGCCCATATAATGCCACCAGAGACTAAATCACCATCTGTACCGGTCAAAAAGAATGAACCAGAGAAAGAAGTGAAAGATGACAGAAGATCGGTAGATACTAAAACATCACCAAAAAGGGCATTATCAGCATTAGCTGCCTATGACGATAGCGACGCTGACACCTCAGCATCAGAATCTGAAGGTGATGATGATAAAAAGAAGAAATCAAAGAAAGATGAAGATGAAGATATAGATTTGGACCTTGATGATATAGATAAAGCACTAGAAGTTGCTCTAGAAAAGAAAAAGGTAATCAGTCTTGAGTTTTTTATCCTCCATTTATGTCTATTGTAAACACTTTAAATTTCTGTAAAGAATGAATTGATCAGGTATTATCCGACTGTACTTTTAATAAAAGACAGATATAGCAATTATGATATTGTACTCTGCATTTTAGTAAGTCTGTAAATACTACTAGGCATCACATGGACAACCACAATTATTTTGTTATCTTTTAAAATCAAGCTTTTTAATGGTTGCCAACTTGTTATAGATGATTTGTGTAATCAGAAAGACTTACACTTATGTTCCTTGTCTATTCCCTTGTATCTGAATACATTCTTTTTTCCCACATGAAATGGTTGTTAATAACAAATACGCTAAATATGATGAAATGTTTACTTCAGTGACTTACCTGAAGTCAGATTTGGTAAGCATTCTTTCTTTCCTGTTGGGCATGATATCTAATCAGTTATTATACATTTTTTATATTAAACACTTTTATCTGAAGCCTCTGTTATAAATATTAAATGCTAATTTTTCCAGACTGGAAAAGATTCCAACAGCCCTGACAAAAAAGAAGGCAAGAGTAAAAGTGAACCAAAACCAGCTGCTCCTAAAAAATTAACTTTAATAGACTCAATAAAGGAACAAATCAAACTAAAGCAGGAAACAGAAGCTCGTAGAAAGGCCGCCATTGAAGAAATGATGGCGAGGGAATTAGAGAGACGTGTTGGTCCACCAAGGAAGAGGTCTGGAGAAGAGGAGACAGTGTGGGATGCTAAAAGACCCAAAATTGTTGATTACGGCCACAGTAGGTCAAGGTCACCTGTTACAGAAATAGGTAAGACAATTTTTGAAAACAGTTTAGAAAGAGAAAAAAAAATATTTTTATTCTGTTAAGTGAAAGCATAACATACAAATATTTCTAATTATGACAGAGGACAAAATGAAAATTGCGACAACAAAAAAACACTTGAGACAATAATTCCTGTCTACTAAAACAGCAGATTGTTATTTGTGGTTAGTTATGTCTAAATGATATTTGCAAACATTGAATTTTTCAGTGCAGTTTATTTTCACATTTTTCGAAAATTATGTCTTTAAAGAAATGTTAAGTGTTTTTATAAATGTGCGCTTGGGGGATATTTCTATTACATGGGAACCGAAAATAAGCAAATAAATAATTTTCACAAAAATTTCAATATTTTTACTTCTGTGACTTTTACATCAGTCAAAACTATTATATAAAACATGATATTGAAGGTTCCAGGTTAGATGATAGAGATTCCAGAAGACGACATGAGAGTCACAGAGAACGTGACAGTGACAGACATAGTCATAAAGAGAAAAAGAAGAAGAAAGATAAAGACAAAGATAGGGAAGATAGACACCATAGGGATGAAAAAAGAAGGGATCATGATAAACATGAAAAAGAACATAAGGAAAGAAAGAAAGACAAGAAAAAGGATAAAGAAGACAAAAGGAGAGAGAAAGATGAAAGGAAGGATAAAGATGATAGGAAAGAAAAAGATGACAGAAAAGAAAAAGATGATAGAAAAGAAAAAGATGAGAAAAAAGACCGAGATAGAGACAGAGACAAAGATAAGGTGTGTATTATTTATTGTAAAACTAATTAGAAATTTGAATACATAGTAATTTACTTTGGCAACAGATTAAGAACCAGACAACCTCTCTCACACTGAACGTTTGGTTTTACAGGTTTCAGCCCAATCTGCAGGGTTTTAGCATAAATGTCTGTAACAGTTTTTTCAGCTAAAGAATATGATTATCTTACCTGAAAACATATTAAGGAAGTCAAAAAGAAGTATTTTGTATGGGTTTCAAACATTGATGTAGGAATTATTTATCAAAGAAGATTATATCAAATAATTATTTTCAAGGAAAAAGATAAGGACAGAGAGAGGAAAAAAGACAGACATGAAGAAAAGGAGAAAAGAAGTTCAGAAAAAGAGACTGAAAAACTAGAGAAAAAGACAAGTGAGGAAACAGAAAAAACTGAAATCAAATTGAAAGAGATAAAAATAGAAAAAGAAGACAATTCATATGAAGAAAAAAGAAAAGATGAAGAAATGATAAAAGTTAAAGAAGAAATAATAGAAGAAGAAGTAGTTGAAAAGCCCTGTAAGAAGTCATTAGAAGAGAAGCCCAGTAAGAAGTCATTAGAAGATAAGCCCAGTAAGAAGTCATTAGAAGATAAGCCCAGTAAGAAGTCATTAGAGGATACATGGGATAAGCCAAGTAAGAAGTCATTAGAAGATAAGCCCAGTAAGAAGTCATTAGACGTAGATATTGATGAAGAGCTAGAGAACATTGTTACTGGTACTATTAAAGCAGATGTGGAATTAGCTAATAAAAAGGTATGGCAATTTAAAAAAAGTTTACTATTTTTCTAATCACTCCGAATTAAATACCAAAGTTGTGAAGAAATGATTATGAAAAAGTATCTTTACACATTTGTAATGATATTCCTAGGGTGTTTTTAATCACTTTTAGATCTCTGGTCTAAACCTTTTCTCTTATGAACGAATCACTATTGGATTTTGAAACATGTATCATATCTTGTTTTATAAGAAAAAGAAGATGTGGTATGATTGATAATGTCAGAAACAACTCTCCACAAGAAACCAAGTGACATAGAAGTAAAAAACTATAGGTCACTGTACAGGCTTGTACTTATGTATTGTTTGAGATGCAAGCATCAGAATTAAAAGTCTTAATGATCAGAAAGAATCACTATTGGATTTATATACGTGTGTCATGTTTAAAATTTATATTTTTGTCAGATGCAAGCTTCAGAATTAGCAGACTTAGCATTGAGCAAGTTAGAATTTTTAGAAGTGACAAAAAAAGGGCTATCAAAGCTACAGATTCTCCTTGTAGAATTGGAGGTATGTTATAAAAAATAAAATCACAAAAATACTGAACTCAGAGGAAAATCAATTCGGAAAGTCCATAATCACATGGCAAAATCAAAAAACAAAACGCATCAAAAACGAATGGACAAGATCTGTCATATTCCTGACTTGGTACAGGCATTTTCAAATGTACCATCAAAGAAATGTATACACTCAAATAATGATCCTTACAACATAAAAAAGATAAAATGTCTTTGTTGAACTTTTTTGTTGAATTTTCCTGAACTATGTCACTGTTATTATTAATATTTAACCTTTTTAAAAGAATGGTTTAAAGTTAATTTCAAATTGATTATGTTGTAAAAGGAAATACATAGCAAGACTAGATTTAACATGACCTGTGGAAAACAATGTCAGATATTCTGGCACTTTGACTTTATGGCATACATTTGCTTGATTTTGAACAACAGATCAGGATAAGAAAAATAAAAAAAGATTTATTTACATTTCTACAGACCAGACACCAGGATTGGCAAGCTGGTGGATTGAACACTGAATTTTATCTCATTAAACTGGAGGAAGCAAACTGGCAGTTAGAGCAGTATGAAAGAAGTGCAGCTCCACCTGGGTGGTCTTGTCATTGGGACAGGTATGGTTTTACTTACAATTTTGTCATCAATGGGTCAGTGTGGACAGTAACCACGGTAACATAATTGTGTTACAGTGGGATTAAAGTGCTAAAAATGCTTTAGCAGAGAACTATTTTCTCTGCCCAGGCATTATGCAAATTTTTTGACTTAATCTAGACACAAAAAAATACATCATGGAATTGACAGTGATCATATTCATCTCAAATTCATCATATAAAGTTCTGATGAACACTTGGTATGGTCAACATATCTAAGTACTGGTAACAAGACATTGGTTCAAGACTCAATGGTGTCTTGTGATTGGTCAAACAGTGGGGATACATTGATTGTCAAAGAAGGAAGTGAAGAAGTCACACAATGGAGAGTTGCTGAAGAAACCAACATGACGGATGACAAAGTATCCTACAAAATGAGGTTTGCTGTTACCAAGGAAACATAATAAAAGGATAAGTTATATTCTTATCGGGTAAGTGTAAATTTCTCTTTTTACATTCAGAGTAACATTTAACCTTTTATTTAACTATTTGAAGAAACAGTTTTTTTTTATTACATTTTAAATTTGAAATTTTTTCTTCAATTTCTTCTAATTTTTAAGCTTTTAAATATTTTTTTTCATTTTGTTAAAAGTTCATTTATGCATTTTTTTTCTTCAAATTTTCTTTTTTTTCTGGTTATAACAATTAAAAAAAAAAAGGAAATAGTTCAATGAGAGACTTGTGATAATGCTGTACTAATTCTGTGCTCTATTTCAGTTTACCAGAAGTAAAATGTTGTGTAATATGATGTTTATTGCTGTTCTTCATCACACATATTAATATTTTATAATTTGCTGAAAAAATATAACATTTTTAAAAAGTACATCATTTGAAACTGCACATAAAAAAGATTTAAGAACCCTATGAAGCTGTACAGAAAAAAATATAACATTTAAAACTGCACAGAAAAAAATACAACATTAAATCATAAAACAGTTTTAACATTTGAAAAACAGGATAGAAAAAATATGACATTTGTATTGGTAAATATACAAAGTAAAACATTCGTAACAGCACTGAAAATGTATTGCATTAAAAACTGCATAAAAAAAACTGCATCTCAATTAAATTTATTATAGAAAAAGAAATGATGTTAAAATAAGGAAATGTGGTATGATTGCCAATGATACAACTATCCACCAAAGTTCAAATGAAGTGAATGTCAGCAATTATAGGCAACCTTATTTGGGGATAAACATATCTATATAAAATTATAAAATACACTATTTGACTATTAACATGTTGATTTCAGCTGATGCATTTGAAATTTCTATTTGGTAAATTATAAATAAAATGAATTCTTTGCAAAAGAACAACTAGTTTCGTTCATAACAATTAAGAAAAAAGTATGAACAGGAAAAAAAATAATACAACCAGAATTAACAAATTAAACAAACTCCAAATTATTGTTTTTTTGAAAAATTGAGATATTTTGTTGTAGCAGCCTTCAAGTTTAAAGTAAAAATGGTGTACAAGACAGATACTACAGTACATATAAACCTCTCATGAAGGAATGTAGTTTATAAATCAAATGATTTCACAAATAATCTGAATCATGTGCAAGCAAACAGCATTTATATTTTTCCAAAAGTATACAACAACCTAATAATTTGGTGTTGTAGTTTATGTCAAGTTAGTCAGATTTTACCATTTCAACTTTTAGAAATTATAAACAAATCCTCAACTTTGCTTCTCTAATTTTTTATAGAAGAGTTATATAAGTAGAAGATATGAAGTTGAGAAAGAGTTGATACTACACAGATAAAAGTTCAATTATAACACTTTTGTATACTTTTAAAAGTTCAGTTCAGAAAGTATATATGTCAAAATCATATGATATGAACAAATTTTCATAGAAGGGGAATGCACATTTTCAAGATGGCATATCTAAAGAAAATTTGATAAAGTATTTTTGACAAAAGGGGAGTTTAGATATATAAAATTGCAGCATTTGTGTGAGAAGAATCGGCAGATTATAGTTTTCTTATTGGTAATTTGATCTTGTTTCTAACATCCTGGTAACATTAAGCCACAAACAATTGATTGAGAATAATACAGGACAGCATGGTAGATTTTGGTCATTTCCTTCTGTCACAAAGTGCACAAAATTTACTTGTTTCCAATATGCAATTTCTTTTCTTGCATCCAATGAAGTGAAAATATAAGTCCTTGTATGCTTGTTTCTATTCAAAATTATTCACATTAGATTGCACAAAATGAAAGCACAATGTTGACAGGTAGAAATGTCAAAATCTCCACAGCTGTTATGTCTTTATTTATACCAGTATATATTGTATATTTCACAATTATATTTGACCAATTTTCAGATAAACATCATTCTTATCAATTTAGTGAAAAATAGTACATAAAATTGCTATTTGAATTATTTGGGGAATCTTAACGAAGAAGTGGTATACTTGATATTCAGTTTTCAAATTGATCTATCAAATATGTTCCAATTTTTAACTAGACCCAAAGATGTTATTCTTTGCCCTCAATTCTGATGTGTATCCTCCAATCAGTATATATATATGTTCTGGAGGTTCAGTATTTATAAGCAGAAAAAATGATAAAATGGCATTGATTGCAGATCTTTAGATGTTTTTCAAAAAATTTGAAGTCTTCCGAGCTGTGCTTAATTTGAAGACACTAATGAGACATAATGATCCTTCATATTTCACCAGTGACAGCCACATTTAGGTTCAGTCTGGGTGGAATTGTTTTTTAAGACATCATTAACTTTGTCAGACCTCAATAGAATCGTATGAAACAAAAAAAACCAAAATACTTTTTGTGACTAAAAATCAACATTTATTGCAAAATTAAAACAATTTATTTTTACATTATTCTGCATTTTACTCAAAAAGGACTTTTTTGTAGTCAACATTTAACTGATAAATGTCCTTTGTGAAAGTTTTTTTTAATCAAAAGCTTTGTCAGCCATCAGAAAATTTTATTATATATGTAAACAGATGTCAACATCTAAAGTCAATTTTTATTTAACTGATAGTTGAATTTGATTTTTTTTTTTAGTTCAAACTTTTAGATGTTATAACTTTGTCAAATTTTCATGAAATGTTATGTATCTTAGACAGGAGCCTTTTAATGATCAAGAAATGGCATTTGAATAAAAATTCTGTATTTAAGTCAAAGGGACTTCTTTGTTTTTCGCTTCTCCAAGCTCAATTTTTTTAAGGACTTGTTTGGTTTAACAAAAATTATTAGTGGTTATAGTATGTATCAAATTTTGAGTTAGAAATCCTAAGGATCAATTTTGAAGAAAAGCCCATGCATCCAGAATGTGTATTGGCAAGCAGTTAATTTTTGTGCTTCTGTGTTGTCAAAGAATGGGAAATGGTGAGTTCTTTTTCTGAAATTAAGTTAACTTTAGTTACAGTGTTTCATCTATCTTTTCATCTTTTATTAATCTAGGTCATACAGACGATACTTCTACATGAACAAGAGGAGTAAACAGACACAGTGGGATTATCCTGATGACGACGATGAGGATGAGGAAGATGATGCTAGAGATTCCTCACCTGAACAGGAACCTACAGTCAACAAGGATCCAATCAAAACAGTTACCAGTCAAGTTGAAAGTGAGGCTGTGACCTCAACAACCCCAGAACAAGATGAAGTTACTTCCACCAAAGATTCTGTTTCATCAACAGAAGATAATGTGGTAAAGATTTTTCCTATATCATGTTAAAATTTTATTCCATGCCATAAATTAATCTGATTAAGATATAAAGAAAAGTAAATATTAAATTTACAAGCTTTAAGTTCATCAGATTCAATACATGTATCAAAAACAACAACATAACTTTCCATATAAATACACAATGTTGAAACAGACTTTATTTACATACCTAAAATCTTATGATTACACTTAAAAACTATTTTTCGTATTCAGATTTCTCCAGTTACTACAAAATTCTGTTCGATTTGATGATGAAATGAGTTGACATGACTATGGACTTTATTTTGTTTGGTCATAAATCAGTATTGAGATGAGTTTTACAGATTTGCTATGCTTTTTTGTCAAAAATATTAAATTGGCACTAATAGATATCAATGACAAGTAATTCAAGTCTTAATAAACGTCCCTGGAAATTGTAAGAATTTATTTCACAAAATACAACCAAGTAAACTTAATGTATTTGTATTTGTAGGAGGAACCTGAGAGCACTATCAAACCAAGGATTGCTAAAGAATGGCCAGACTATGAAGCTGTAACAAACTTCATAAGTGGAACAGAATATAGTGGGGTCATAAGGGGAGAACCACCCCCTCCAGGGACAGACTTAGAATTTCTCCTTACAGCCCCACCCCCTCCCCCACCACCTGTGGAGGAAGACATGGAGGAGGAAATTTACTCATCGTACGATGTCCCAGGACCTCCCGAAGGCCATCTCCTGTGTTCTGATGATATAGACGGTGAAATAATGGAGGATGAAACAGATTTTCAGGTTGATGCCGAAACATCTGAATGTGGTAGTAACACTGATGTGAAGGAACAATATAATGAATCAGAAACAGTCCCTGTAGACCCTTCCATTATTGCCCGACCCCCTCAGATATTTACTGCAGAAAATCCATATCCTTCTTATTATGATCCAAATACCAGTAATGAACCATATCAGGAGACAGGGCAATATTATAGTGAAGGTGGGGCTGATATGCCAGTTGCTATGGAAACAGCTGCCACTGGAGATGTTGCATCATATTCACAGCTGGAGAAAGAGAGAAAGAAAAAGAAGAAAGAAAAGGTGAAACTTGGGTGATGATGGGTTATTAAACAAATAAATATGGATCAGTTTAGATCTTTCATTTTACTCATAATTATAAATTAGTAAGATTAGATAAGACTCAAAATATATCTGATGTTTAAAACAAAAGACATGCTTCTTAGATAAAGATGATGAAATATGCCTGTCATTAGCTATAGGCAATGCTTAAATATTTACTGTAAAAGAGAAAATTAAAAGAGATATTTTTTTGTTATAATCTCATTGCTGACTGTTTAGATGTTAAAATTTGTTTGATGAATACATAAACCATGTTACAAGTCTTTATGGATATATGTTTAGTTAAACCAGGTTACAAGTCTTTATGGGTATATGTTTAGTGATCAGTTTGTGATTCATTCTATTCTTTATATGTCACCTTCATAAATTTTAATTGATTTCTGAATCAGAGCCATTATGTATTTTAAGTTAATTTTTTTTATTTATAAACACACACATTCTTTGTAGAATATAGTATAATTGGGCCTTCTTTTACATATGTGTGTCCTTTATCAAAACAGTTGAATTGTCTGCCTTTTCATGCCAGTCCATTTCATGGTGACTGCTGTACAGTTTCATGTTTAACACTCAAGGGTAATAAAGCAACACATGATCTTCATGCTTAACATACATTTCTTGATTTTTCAGCAATCAGGTGGACAATTAAAAACCAAGAAGGTATCAAACCTTGTACAGAAGTGGCAGAAAGTGAAGAAGGAGGTAGAAATAGAGGAACAGGAAAGGGAGGAAAGACAAAACGCTATACGTCAAAAACTAGATGAATGGAAAAAAGAACACAACTGAAGAATAATTATGGCAGGTGAGTTGTTTAAAAATGTTTCTCTAATTCTTTGTTAATTTATCCCTTTCTACACTAATTGTATAAAAAAAAAAATCAACGTGTGGTTTGTTTGATCTCAGTTTATCATTGGTTAAAATCCGATTATGACGTCAAATTTTCTTTCTTTCCTCTATATTTGCTATTGTGACGGCATGAAAAAAGGGGACCATATCTGATGACGTCACATAGATAATAGAACACATCTTTTTGCAGATCATTCCAAAAGAATAAATAAGTTTGCCTGCATATTTTTAGAAAATCACTAGAGAAACAGATTCCACCACCAAATCTTGTGTAATACGATAATTATCCACTGTTGACAGTTAAATTTAAAATATTTAAAACGTGAGGCTTGCTGAAAATTTAACTGTCTCAAGTGGATAAATATCGTATCACACTAGATACAGTGGTAGAATCTAAATATAACTAAATGTAGGAGTGAAAACCACTAATATTGTAAAATCTTGTCTCTCATATCATTCAGGAAGTTCTGAGGAGCATTTTCACTTTTGATGCTGTCACATGGTTAACTTTTTTGTTAGGGCAACATTCTAGAACTACTTTACATTCTTTTCCATCGAAATTGTTAGAACAGCATAGGTCTTGGATTCCGTTAGGAAAGACTGTTAATGGCTTAACATATTCAGATTAGTTGAAATTTGCTTATTTAATTTAGTTTTAACATATTTCTTTTTTATCTCACCTGGCCTAAAAGGCCAAGTGAGCTTTTCTCATCACCTAGCGTCTGGCGTTGTTGTCGGCGTCGTCGTCATTGTCCTTCGTCGTTAACTTTTACAAAAATCTTCTCCTTTGAAACTACTGGGCCAAATTTAACCAAACTTGGCCACAATCATCATGGGGTATCTAGTTTAAAAAATGTGTGGTGTGACCCGGCAAACCAACCGAGATGGCCGCCATGGCTAAAAATAGAACATAGGGGTAAAATGTAGATTTTGGCTTATAACTCTGAAACCGAAGCATTTAGAGTAAATCTGACAGGGGTTAAACTGTTTATCAAGTCAAGATCTAGCTGCCCTGAAATTTTCAGACAAATTGGACAATCGGTTGTTGGGTTGCTGTCCCTGAATTGGCAATTTTAAGGAAATTTTGCAGTTTTTGGTTAATATCTTCAATATCATTATAGATAGAGATAAACTGTGAACAGCAATAATGATCAGCAAAGTAAGATCTACAAATAAGTCAACATGACAAAAATGGTCAGTTGACCCCTTAAGGAGTTATTGCCTTTTATAGCCATTTTTTACCAATTTTTCGTAAATTTTTGTAATCTTTTACAAAAATCTTCTACTCTGAAACTACTGGGCCAAAGTAAACCATACTTGGCCACAATCATCATTCGGATATCTAGTTTAAAAAAATGTGTTCATGACCTGGCCAACCAATCAAGATGGCCACCATGGCTAAAAATAGTACATAGGGGGTAAAATGTAGATTTTGGCTTTTAACTCTGAAACCAAAGCATTTATAGCAAATCTGACAAAGGGTTTAATTTGTTTATCAAGTTAAGATCTATCTGACCTGAAATTTTCAGACAAATCAGACAATCTGTTGTTGGGTTGCTGCCCCTGAATTGGTAATTTTTAAGGAAATTTTGCCGTTTTTGGTAATTATCTTGAATATTATTGTAGATAGAGAAAAACTGTAAACAGCAATAATGTTCAGCAAAGTAAGATCTGCAAATAAATTAACATGACAAAAATGGTCAGCTGACCCCTTAAGGAGTTACAACCCTTTACAGTCAATTTTTAACAATTTTCATAAATTTTGTAAATTTTTGTAATTTTTTAACAAAATATTTTCCTCTGCAACTAATGGGTCAAGTTCATTAAAGATGAAGATAATTGTAAGTAGCAAGAATGTTCAGTAAAGTAAGATCTACAAACACATCACCATCACCAAAACACAGTATTGTCATTAATCCATCTGTGTCTTTTGTTGAATATGCACATAGACCAAGGTGAGTGACACAGGCTTTTAAGAGCCTCTAGTTAGTGGATTGGGAAACAAGTAGTGTTGTCAAATCGTACACTTTTGCCTAACTGGTTACTCGTATAATCGTTCAACCGATTAACCAGTTAACCGGTAGTTTAAGTTGATGTTTGAAGGCCTTGTCAATAGTACCCTAAAAATCGATAAAAGAAGATGTGGTATGGGTGTCAATGTGACTACATTCCATCCAAGTCATACATTTACATTTTTATAATACGATGAATTGAAGTTTGGCCTTTGGTTTTATAAGGCTTGTCTGTGAAGATACCTGTCGAAATTTGACTTTTAATAATCAAATACACGGTATCAACTATGGCGTTTGTACTAACTTCAAATTGAAATATAAAAAAAAATTGTAGAATTGAATATGTCTGAAACCGATGATTCTTCCATTTTGTCTTGTTGTCTCCGAAAATAATGAGAGGTGTTTCAATTAATTTAGTTAAAGAATTGACCAAGAAATGCACGACGTAAATTGCACATTCAGATGAAGGTCTACAAATATAAGATCAAAAATGAAATAATGAAGTAAATCGTAAAATTTAATTGTATTACTGATTAAAAGTTGCTGTTTAAAAAACATGAAACTAATTGTGTTTTCTTAAGATCTTGCCCCGAGCTGAGAGACAAGTTCTAATTAATTCTATATTTTTGGATTAACAAACCAATCAAAATACTGGACAATTGATCAGTCAAATTAATTACCACGACAACAATTTTTAAAGAAAACACAACTAAACCGAAATAGAACCAGGAACCTTTGTGTTAGTAGTCCAATGCACTAACCAGTACACCATGGCTCTCACTGCTTATTTAAGATCACCTAATAAAGAATAGTTCCTTAACTTTGTGTAGTTTTGACAGTCATATGAAACATGTTCAAAAGGTTTATACTTATTTTATATTTTCCAGGTTTTGTGAATTTTATGACAATCTTTGTGATGACGCACATACAGCATTATGATGTGGCAGTCATATGAAATATGTTCAAAAGGTTTATACTTATTTTATATTTTCCAGGTTTTGTGAATTCTATGACAATCTTTGTGATGACGCACATACAGCATTATGATATCTGGTGATAGATTAGTATTAAGATGGTGCTTAATAGAGTAGAACAGTGTCACCCACAGAATCTCTTAATTGATTTAAGCAGAAAAAGAAAGTTGTGTACACTAGATCATCTAGACATCAAAATGAAATCTCTATTTTTCAACATGGTTGTAAATGTTGTAATGAATTTATAGCAAAAAATTTGTAAATTTTTCCCCTTGATATGAATGTGTATGCATTTTACTTAATTGATGTGTTGCCTTTATCAGCTAGCTCATGCCTTTTTCTTATTTGACATTTATAAAAAAGAGGCTTAATATTAATATATTTATGTCATGGATTGATTCAGAAATTCAACTTTCGACTGGCAAATTTTTGATGCACACTTTCAGCATTTGATGCTTAAGATGAGCAGTCACTAAAGGCTAGAACTGGTTTAAAAAAGGCTATCAAAAGATTCTATAGAGAAGGCTATCCTTTTGAGAATAATCAGTGTATAGCATACTAGGAGTGTATCAATATTAGTCAGTTTGTCATTCACAATATTCATTTTCTTGTATCATCTTTTTTTAACCATATTTCCTCAAATCTCTTTTATTTGTGAAAGGAAGGACATGATTCAATGTTTATTGATATTTGTCTAGTTTGCAACAAAGTTGTGTATGTGAGATTTAGGCATGATGTGTCCATGGTGTTTGATGGAGGATTCCACAAACCACTGATTAGGTTAGTTTAGTAGGAACTAGTGATGGTTAGTCAATGATACTTGGTTCACATACCATTGGCACAACTTATTTCCATTGATATTTGTGATCAAGTCAGTTAAATGGGAATACCTAATGGTGAGTTAGTCACATTTTGTATGTAGATGTTTTTCTATTGGTACAACTCATTTCCATAACTATATTCCTTCCCCCTCAGTCTGGGTATTTCGACTGAAACAGTTGTATTAGACTATCATATTACATGTAAGTGAGACAGATCTCTGTATGACTAGTATTCATCTACAATATTATTCCAAAATTGTGTTACTGGAATCCAAAAAAAAGGCACCACACCTTCAAATTTGTTTATCTTTTCAATGAATTAGATACATAATATTTATCAGTATTTTATTTGAAGTGATAATATCTGTTTAATATGTCTGAAGTAGTTTTCATTTGTTGAATGAAACAATTATTTTGATTTTAAAGAACAGAGATTGTATTGGAAACCACAGCAAATTTACCATTTGTTTTAAAAGATGCTAAAATGTAATGTGAATTTCTGCTGTATGAGATACTATGAGTACAAGAGAGATAATTTAAAATTACAAACTTGATTTTTTTTTATAGCTAGACACTGAAATATTTTGAAAAATTGTTGAAAAACCTCATTTAAATTGATTTGTAGTCTTCTTAGTAAATTAGGATACTGCTATATTTCAATCAAATAGATAGGATAGTGATTTTGGCGTATTTATTATACAATATGAAATACATTTTTATTATACTGCAATATGTAAAAATCTATATATACTTCTCTTTGTTGTAAAAAAAAGCTTTTATGCAAAGTTGTGGCATTTTGTCATGTTGAATATTGAATTCACTATGTGAATATAGCTTGTAATTGTGAACATATCTAATGTGTATATCTGCTTGAATAATTATTTTGTGCGCATAAATATTTTTATGAGCATTTAAATGACTTTTATCTTTTGTTTGTATAATGGACAATGTTATTTAAAGGTTGTTTATATGATTTTTCATCATGATATTTGTCCAAATTATGTTCCAACATGAGCGCAGAAAATTACTGAATGTATTGAAAAAAAATTGTATTCTAAATTTTTCTTAACATTTGTATAAAGATATTTTCTTGAAAAATTTAAACTATTTATTTATGTAAACATGGATAAAGATATTTTATTGCAAAGAAACTGTAGGGAAACTAAAACAGTTCTTTTCAATCACTTTTCTGCCTAAAAAATGTTTTTTTTTGTACGAATTTGAGTAAAAGTAACTCCTGAAACTAAAACTATTTCCCAATGCTTGTAGATTAAGACTTGGTTGGCTTTATTTGTTTGTATGAATGTTTGCTCAAGCATTGTTATTAAGATTTACATCTGAAAACAATAAAAATAGGCAGAGTTAAACTTGTATACATTTATATTAATTTTTGTTTGGACATTATCAAATAATCAAATTTGCCTTTATACAGGTACTCTGCCTACTTATTTTGTTTGCAGATGTCAATCTTAATTACAATGTATCAGCAGACATTAATTCAAACCAAGCAAATAAGGAAAGGAAGCAAACCCAATTCTTACTCTACATGCATTAGGTCTAAGGAAATTGACCAAGGATAAAGTATATGACCTGAAGTCTGCAGGTAAGTATAAAAGGAAGCCCCACATTGATTCCTATTACAAGCTATTCACAATCAATGCAACTTAGACATTTGGAATCAAAATAAATTTTGAGTGATTGTTCCTATAATCTTAATTTAATGGATATATTCCAAAGACTAATTTTTGTTTTTGCTTGAAAGTTAAAATTTTAGGTCTTAAAGGAATATGTATTTATAACATTTAGAAAGAAAAAAAACCTAGCCATCCTTATTCATGAAAAAATTACTTGGGTAAGTATTGGTACAATTGAATTGCACAATTATCTGACAAAAGTAATAAAAAAAAACCATGATTTATGTAAATTACAGCAACTTTGTTATCGAAACAAACTATGTGATGTCATTGTAAAAGCTTATTCATTAAATATGAAAAACTAAGTCTTGACCAATTTTTTAGCTCACCTGGCCTAAAAGGCCAATTGAGCTTTTCTCATCACTTGGCATCCGTCGTCGTTAACTTTTACAAAAATCTTCTCTTCTGAAACTACTAGGCCAATTTTAACCAAACTTGGCCACAAACATCATTGGTGTATCTAGTTTAAAAAATGTGTCTGGTGACCCGGCAAACCAACCAAGATGGCCGCCATGGCTAAAAAAAAGAACATAGGGGTAAAATGTAGATTTTGGATTATGACTCTGAAACCGAAGCATTTAGAGCAAATCTGACAGGAGTTAAATTGTTTATCAAGTCAAGATCTATCTGCCCTGAAATTTTCAGATGAATGGGACAACCTGTTGTTGGGTTGCTGCCCTGGAATTGGCAATTTTAAGGAAATTATACCGTTTTTGGGCTATTATCTTGAATATTATTATAGATAGAGATAAACTGTAAACAGCAATAATGTTCAGCAAAGTAAGATTTACAAATAAGTCAACATGACCGAAATGGTCAGTTGACCCCTTAAGGAGTTGTTGCCCTTTATAGTCAATTTTTAACCATTTTTCGTAAATCTTAGTAATCTTTTACAAAAATCTTCTCCTCTGAAACTACTGGGCCAAATTAATCCAAACTTGGCCACATTCATCTTTGGTGTTTCTAGTTTAAAAAATGTGTGGCGTGACCCAGCCATCCAACCAAGATGGCCACTATGGCTAAAAATTGAACATAGGGGTGAAAAGAAGATTTTGGCTTATATCTCTGAAACCAAAGCATTTAGAGCAAATCTGACATGGAGTTAAATTGTTTATCAGGTCAAGATCTATCTGCCCTGAAATTTTCAGACAAATCGGACAACCTGTTGTTGGGTTGCTGCCCCTGAATTAGTAGTTTTAAGGAAAATTGGCAAATTTTGGTTATTATCTTTAATATTATTTGGATAGAGATAAACTGTAAACAGCAATAATGTTCAGCAAAATAAGATCTACAAATAAGTCAACATGACCAAAATTGTCAATTGACCCCTTAAGGAGTTATTGCCCTTTATAGTCAATTGTTAACAATTTTCATAAATATTTGTTAATTTTTGTAAATTTTTAGGAAATATTTTCCACTGTAATTACTGGGCCAAGTTCATTATAGATAGAGATAATTGTAGCAACAAGAATGTTCAGTAAAAAAAAGATCTACAAACACATTACCATCACCAAAACACCATTTTGTCATGAATTTATCTGTGTTCATTGTTAATATGCACATAGACAAAGGTGAGCAACACAGGCTCTTGAGTGCCTCTAGTTAATGACAACTTTCCTTAGGGGTTATTGTTTGGTAATTATACATCATAGAGATGTTGGAATTTTAAACTAGAGGCTCTAAAGAACCTGTGTCGCTCACCTTGGTCTATGTGAATATTAAACAAAGGAAGCAGATGGATTCATGACAAAATTGTGTTTTGGTGATGGTGATGTGTTTGTACATCTTACTTTACTGAACATTCTTGCTGCTTACAATTATCTCTATCTATAATGAACTTGGCCCAGTAGTTTCAGTGGAAAATGTTAGTTAAAATTTACAAATTTTATGAAAATTGTTAAAAATTGACTATAAAGGACAATAACTTCTTAGGGGTCAAGTGACCATTTCCGTCATGTTGACTTACTTGTATATCTTACTTTGCTTAACATTATTGATGTTTACAGTTTATCTCTAGCTATAATAATATTCAAGATAATAACCAAAAACAGCAAAATTTCCTTAAAATTACCAATTCAGGGGCAGCAACCCAACAACGGGTTGTCAGATTCATCTGAAAATTTCAGGGCAGATAGATCTTGACCTGATAAACAATTTTACCTGATGTCAGATTTGTTCTAAAGGCTGCAGTTTCAGAGTTATAAGCCAAAATCTACATTTCACCCCTATGTTCTATTTTTAGCCATGGCGGCCATCTTGGTATGTTGGCTGGGTCAACGGACACAATTTTTAAACTAGATACCCCAATGATGATTGTGGCCAAGTTGGGTTTAATTTGGCCCAGTAGTTTCAGAGGAGAAGATTTTTGTAAAAGATAACTAAGATTTACGAAAAATGGTTAACTAGAGACTCTAAAGAGCCTGTGTCGCTCACCTTGGTCTATGTGAATACTAAACAAAGGACACAGATGGATTCAAGACAAAATTGTGGTTTAGTGATGGTGATGTGTTTGTAGATCTTACTTTACTGAACATTCTTGCTGCTTACAATTATCTCTATCTATAATGAACTTGACCAAGTAGTTACAGTGAAAATTGTTAAAAAAAAATGACTATATAAAGGGCAATAACTCCTTAGGGGTCAATTGACCATTTTGGTCATGTTGACTTCTTTTTAGGTCTTACTTTGATGTACATTATTGTTGTTTACAGTTTATCTCTATCTATAATAATATTCAAGATAATAACCAAAAACAGCAAAATTTCCTTAAAATTACCAATTCAGGGGCAGCAACCCAACAACAGGTTGTCCGATTCATCTGAAAATTTCAGGGCAGATAGATTTTGACCTGATGAACAATTTTCCCCATGTCAGATTTGCTCTAAATGCTTTGGATTTTGAGTTATAAGCCAAAAACTGCATTTTACCCACATGTTCTATTTTTAGCCATGGCGGCCATCTTGGTTGGTTGACCGGGTCACCGGACACATTTTTAAAACTAGATACCCCAATGATGATTGTGGCCATGTTTCGTTTAATTTGGCCCAGTAGTTTCAGAGGAGAAGATTTTTCTAAAAGATGACTAAGAGTTACGAAAAATGGTTAAAAATTGACTATAAAGGGCAATAACTCCTAAAGGGGTCAATTGACCATTTCGGTCATGTTGACTTATTTGTAAATCTTACTTTGCTGAACATTATTGCTGTTTACAGTTTATCTTTATCTATAATAATATTCAAGATAATAACCGAAAACAGCAAAATTTCCTTAAAATTACATATTCAGGGGCAGCAACCCAACAACGGATTGTCTGATTCATCTGAAAATTTCAGGACAGATAGATCTTGACCTGATAAACAATTTTACCCCATGTCAGAATTGCTCAAAATGCTTTGGTTTTTGAGTAATAAGCCAAAAACTGCATTTTACCCCTATGTTCTATTTTTAGCCATGGCGGCCATCTTGGTTGGTAGGCGGGGTCACGCAACACATTTTTAGGCAGTTAAGCTGCCTTATGCGAGCACCCTAGATTTTTGTTCTACCCAATAAATGCTGAAATATGTGCCATTGTTATTATCTAGCTGGATGTTATGTTATTCATAACTAATTGGACAGTTTTTTCATACTTTTAATTCTTGATTACAAAAAATATGATCAGAAAAACCTTAAATGATCGTCGATTTATCCAAAAGTTTTGAAGTTGCACATAGGAAGTAGGGCACATTAGGAATCTTTATGTAGTTAATTATCCCCTGAGATTTTGGCTAAGCTGTCAAAGAACAAATGTATGAAATGTTTAGTCACCGAAATTTTCTAAAGACAAGTAGTTTAGATTTCCCAAATGGCAAAAATCGTAGGAATATTGTTTGTCGTCAATACGTAGTCAACTACGTCAGAAGTCTTAAAATAAGTTCCACTGTTCATGCTGTTGGCGGCAATTTTAAATTATAAGACGAAATTTTTGTATCTTTTCAATTAGGAGGCAGGGGTTCAATTAGTGGTTGTCCGAGGTCTGCGAACTTCCACTTTTGCAGTCGGACTTTCGACTTGGTTACTAGCTACGCTCGACATGCACGACTTGAGAGGAATTAAAAAAATAACTTTGCAAACCTTTTTACCAAAGTCTCCTAATAAACGATCTCAAAACTTGTTTTTAGCATTATTATTCATGACAACGATGCTCATTTTGTTCAACCGCTAGCTTTATACAGAAAATCGCCAACAAATAATGTGTTAATTCGAGTAAAATCGTATCTGACAAAAACGAATCCGGGTCCGTTCGCGCCCAATCGCGTTCGCACCCATCCACGTTCGCCCCCTTTCACTTTCGCACCCTACACGTTCGCACCCAAAGTCCGTTTGCACCCTACACGTTCGCGGCCAATTGTACCGAGTTTTAGTACGTGTATTGCTATAAATATATATCATTATTTCTAAATAATGTGAGATTCTGACAAGTTTTTTTTGTATCATGGTAAGTTTATTGCTATAAAAAAAATATTGCTTTTAATTTAAGTGATTCTGACAACAATATTAAAAGTATTTCATTTATGTGTTGGATAATTCTTAATCATGTTTTGGTTTGTGCATTGAAATAAATGTTTTGTTTTTTTTCAATGTTTCTAGTCAATTAAGTGCAAATCTGACAACGTTTTGAATAAATGATAAGCATGGTAAGTGTATTGCTATAAATATTTTTTTTATGTGTTGTATAAATCTTAATCATGTTTAGGTATTAGTAAAGGTTTAGTGTATTACAAAAATGTACTCTCTATATACTTTTTTCTTCTTTGTTTCTAAATAAAGGGAGATTATGAAAACATTTTTTATGTGTTTGTAAAATCTTAATCATGTTTTGGTAAGTGTATTTCTATAAATATTTCTTTGTCATTGTTTCAAAAGGAATTGGGATACTTACAGAGTTTTATTATGTGTTGAAAATAGTTCGTAATCATCGTAAGTTAACCAATACAAATTGGGCGCGAACGTGTAGGGTGCGAACAGACTTCGGGGGCGAACATGTGAGGTGCGAACATGTAGGGTGCGAAAGTATATTGGGCCAAGTTCGGATGGAACTAGAGTTCTGACTAGAGTTCCATATGAACGGTAAATAACTTTGAAGAGTAAGGTCTCTAGATTACCGGAAGTACAAGGCCCCTACTCTGAATATGTTTAGTGTTAATGGCGGAAAAGCTTTATCCAATCATAACAGGTGTTATATATGACCATGTCAATTCAATCTACTCTAGATATCCATCCGAACTTGGCCTTGGGCGCGAACGGACCTGAACATTGAAAACAAAATGGCTGACATGAGAAGAAAATTCTAATATCGGATCTGATTCCGGCAGCGGATATGGGTAATTCCGGGTTTTGGCGATCTTTGAACTTTTAAAAAAATCAGACAGATGACAAAATACATCTTTGCATGGTAAATAAATATAAACACTAGAATTGAAAACCAAAAGATATATGTAAAAGAATGAAAAAACAGAAAATATTTTGTACTGAAAATGTGAGAAACGTACAATTAATTACAATGATGATGAAGTAGAGCAGAATATAATGGTGCAACAGTGCCAGCGTTCTGTAGATCCATAGGTATCCATAGGAAACTCAAAATTACTTTTTGACAAATTTTAATGTCAAAATCCAATACAATGTGAGTCTTTGTGACAGCTGGGAACAGTATATCTAACAATATATATGGTCCTGGTGACAGTATAAATTTTCTTTATCAGTAATAAATGTTGGTAAAGCAAGTTAGATGCTTTTAAAGTGTAAACATATTACTAAATGGGTATTTTTTTTCTCAATTTTGATGGGTCAGTTAAAATAGCTGGAAGTTTCTTATTTTACACATATAGTGCAAATAGATTATATGATACCTGAATGTAAGCAAATTATATGTATGTGGAGTCCTTTGGGGCACTCTACCTCCTCCTGTTTGATAACTTTGAAACGGATGAGATCCCCACCCCTCAACCATATACATTCATGTATGGGACTATATAACTAATCAAATGAAATATAGGTGAAGTCCCTAGGGTCACCCACCACCTCCTGCTTCAGAACTTGGAAAGTTGAGATCCTCACCCCTCAACCATATTTATTCATGTATGGGACAATATAACCAATCAAATGAAATACAGGGGGAGTCCCTGGGGTCACCCCACCACTCCTGTTTGGGAACTTTGAAACAGTCGTGATCCCCACCCCTAAACCATATATATTCATGTATGAGACAATATAATAAATCAAATGAAATATAGGGGGAGTCCCTGTGGGTCATTCCAGTGATCCCACCCCTCCTGTTTGAGAACTTGGAAACGGTCAAGATCCCCACCCCTAAACCATATATAGTCATGTATGGGACAGTATAACAAATCATATGAAATATAGGTGGAGGTCGTGGGGCCACTCTACCCCTTCCTGTTTGAGAATTTGAAAACGGTTGAGATCCCCTCCATAAACCATATATATTCATGTATTGGACAATATAACAAATCAAATGAATTATAGGGGGAGTCCCTAGGGTCACTGCACCCTCATGTTTGAGAACTTGGAAACAGTCGAGATCCTCACCACGTAACCATATATACTCATGTATGGGACTAAATAACAAATCAAATAAAATATAGGGGAAGTCCCTGCGGTCACCCCACCCCTCCTGTTGTTTGAGAACTTGGAAACAGTCGAGATCCTAACCTTAAATTAAACCATATATTTTCATGTATGGGACAAAAGAACAAATCAAATGAAATATAGGGAGAGTCCTAAGGGTCACCCTACCTAATCCTGTTTGATAACTTGGAAACAGATGAGATCCCACCCCTCAACCATATATATTCATGTATTGGACAATATAACAAATCAAATGAAATATAGGGGAAGTCACTGGGGTCCCCCACCCCTAAACCATATATATTCATGTATGGGACAATATAAAAAAATCAAATGAAAAATAGGGGTAGTCCCTAGGGTCACTCACACCCTCTTGTGTGTGTTTTGAGAACTTGTAAAAGATTGAGATACAAACTCCTAAACCATATTCATTCCTGTTTGTCATTTCAAAAAGATTGATTGACATACAAGGTCAATCTCATGGGCGTCACATATGCATATCACTTTGCTAGACCTAACACCTGTCATTTTATTCCAAACTTAGACATCATGGACTTGGGTTGGAGATGGGAGTCATTTACATTTACTATGGACAGGTCAGTTAGACCTCACTATTGATCCCTGTAGTAGTAAACATTTGTCTGATTTGTGTCTCATAACTTTTGTACTGTAGAACACAAACTCAGTTTTCTTTCCAGGGAAGCAAGTCCATTCATACTTTTACAAGCTCGTACTAAAGTCAGCTTGAAATACTAACAGTCAACTAATACGAACAATTACGATCAACTAGAAGAACTGCAATCATTGCGAATTTGTACCACTGCTGACTCGAGACTCATGACCATGAAAAAAATATACTTGATATATACGTTGCTATTGAAAACCTTGATAAAATATGAACTATTTGCCTTAATGATTAATTCATTAAATGAACATAAATGTACAATTATAAATGAATGTTTAATGTTTGATCTTTTAAATCTTTAAAAACAAAATTGAAGCAACATTGCCACAGTTTTCATAATTGTGTTTGCCTTGGTTTTTGGTTAACTGCCTACAGTGCTTACAGCGCTTTGATTTAAACTAGATACCCCAATGATGATTGTGGCCTAGTTTGGTTTAATTTGGCCCAGCAGTTTCAGAGAAGATTTTTGTAAAAGTTAACGACGACGGACGACGACGGACGCCGGACGCAAAGTGAGCTAAAAAGCTTCATTTCTGTCTCTTTGTCCATAAAAAGAGAGCAGAAAGAACAATCATTCTCATTAAAACTTGAAGACAACAATCAAGAATAAACTGTACCAAGAGCTATAAGTTTCTAAGTTTTATGTTGCTTAAAGCTTTACATAGGGATGGTGATTCGGTGTAGGCATAAACTAACCTCTTAAAAGCTTAATATGTAAAAAGTTGAAGAACTGGATGCTCCATACATTGTATATAGATGCTTTATGCTATGAACCTTCAGTCTGATATATGTATCCATTGTCCTTGACCCCATTTTCATGGTTAAGTGACTACTTGAATTAGTTTTTTAGATTTTTTGTGATAGTAACTTTTCTCTTATGAGTAACTATTTGGTATGTGCAAGGTCCTCATGCCTGTCAGACAGTTTCACTTGACCTCAACCTCATTTCATGGATCAGTGAATAAGGTCAATCAGTCAGTTTCTTTCTATCTCCTGCATTTATTAATCTTGTGGTGTTTTTCTTCAAATATCCTGTACCAAGTCAGGAAAATGGCAGTTATTATCTTATAGTTCGTTTCTGTGTGTGTTGCATTGTCGTTTTTTTTTGTTTTTTTTTTTTTTGTTGCACTTCAGTGATTCTGTTGTGTCGTTGTTTTCCTCTTAAAGCTGTGTTTACCTGAGTTTTAGTTTGTATTCCAGATTTGTTTTCTCTCAATTGAGTTAAGACTTTCAAACAGCGGTGTAATACTGTTTCTTTTCGTAATCGAATTTTAAAATACATAAAGGTTGCCATGAAACACTCCGTAGCACCTGAGATCACCTCCAGTTTTTGGTGGGGTTCGTTTTGCTAAGTCTTTAGTTTTCTATGTTGTGTCTTCTGTACTATTAACTGTCTGTTTGACTTTTTATTTTGGCCATGGCGTTGACAGTTTATTTTCAATCTATGAGTTTGACTGTCCCTCTGGTATCTTTCATCCGTCTTTGGGAAAGTCGAACGTCTGGTCAACTTTATATGGAACTGACTGATTGCAACTGTCTTTCCCAAAAATGAGGTAAACATCTTATCAGAATAGATTTCAAATATGAACAATATAAATCAAGTTTATAAATATGGAAGTAAGATTTGTTTTATAAAAAGAGGTGGCTAAATATATAAAGGATACATGAATATTCCATCTATAATTACACACATGGTGTACAAAATTTGATGCATAAGTCGAGGTAAAGTTCAACACGAATGTGTCCCAAGTATACGGATGCCCCATCAGCACTATCATTTTCTATGTTCAGTGACCGTGAAAATAGGATAAAATCTCTAACTAGGCATTAAAATTTGAAAGATCATTTCATATGAAACAGGTTTACTAAGTTTCAAGTTGATTGAACTTCAACTTATCAAAATCTACCTCGACAAAAACTTTAACCTGAAGTGGGACAGACAGACGGACGCACAGACCAGAAAACATAATGTCCATAAATGGGGCATAAAAACAAAATACCCAGTGTACATAATTACAATACAATAAAATATAAAAGACAAGAACAGCAAGTCTGCATTAGCACAAATCATAACAATAGAGTCACAATTACAATGCTAACAAATTCACAGGTCATCGATGTTATTTCACATAAAATTATGTTCTTCTTTGAGGCCAAGAACATATATATCTACAATGCACATGGCAGTTTTGAGTTCTTTTTATCTCCTTTAATTCTGAAATCGACTCATTTCCACTCCATAACTCAACCCTGTGAACAAATGATAAAATTAATTCACAAATAAAAAAGTAATTGAAGCTTTACTAATTATATCTTCTGTGTGTCATACAAAGTGCCTTGATTACACTTCCCCTTAAAAGTATAAAAAGGGTCAGTACAACACTTATATGTAACTGCCTATGGCTTTTTAAAGCAGGTTGATATGCAAGAACAGCAATCTGGTAGTCATCATTAAGTTTCATGAAACACATGAGTTCGGAAAAGTATAATTTTGATACATTTTCTGAGGACTGAATTTTAGAGAAGTTTCTGCCAACCACAACAAACTACAAATTCAAAATGCAAATTGTGTAATAAGCAGTCATTCCACATTTTTAGGCAGTTAAGCTGCCTTATGCGAGCACATTGGATTTTGGTTCCCCCCTGGGAATTTTTGAAAAAGTGCCATTTCTCTGATCTGGCAGGTCTGGTAGATTATTTATAACTAATTAGACATTTTTTTCACACTTTTTGTTATGAAAAACAATAAATATAAGGAAGATTACCTTAAATGATCGTCGATTTTCCCAAAACAATTGATGTTCCCCATTTGAAAAAGTGCTAATTAAAAAGTTAAGCATAGCTTTTTATCGTCTGTGCTTTTGATGAAGATGTAAGTGAGCTATTGTAAGAATAATTTTATTGTCGAAAATGTTTGTAATGAAGGCATTAAAATTTGCCAAATGGCGCATGGATATAATTTTGCGGCTATTTTTAATCAGTGACGCCGTTGAATGTGGTGGATTCCATCCCAATAAAGGTAAATATTTAAAAGCATTGTCTTACTTCCTCTCTGTATAAGTCTTGAATTTGTAAGAATACTTGATTATTTTATTTCTACATTGTATGAAGATATGTATTTTATTTAATTATTTAATGCAAGCTGATGTTATTATTATTTGTCATCGTGTCTCTCTGTACTTGCTATGTATCGTGGAAACCCCCAAACATTATACTCGATCAGGGCCTTTGCAATTTTAATCGGGACCTCATTTGAATACGTATTTATAGATTTTGTCGATGTCAAGGTCATTTCAAGATGGTTTCCTTAATCGTGTTTTAGTTGAGGCTTTGGTGTTACAGACTGCTACATGTGCTTTGATATAGCCAAAGGCGCTTAAAAAATGATAAGATTACTACTTCATCAATAATTTGCTAATGGACAGCATTATTTCACTTCAAAAGTATATAATTGTAAAATATTAAGTACGAAATTTGTGACGCTTCCTAAGCCGTAATTGATTTAGCCTGGGATCCGGCCCAATCTAGCTGCGCGTCGTAAGGGCCAGGTGGGGAACAAATACCATGTGATCGATTCAGTGCCAGTTGACTCTGAATCTAAAGTGAGGCTGAATAAATATTTGCATAAATTTTGATGTTTGATGTAAACCAGCACAATTGGAATCCAATTGACACCTTGGACATGTGAAATCTTAAACTTTTATACTGACAAGATTAGCTAGGACCCCAGGCTATAATTGATTTGGATTTACAAGCACTTTTCATTTTCCGGATATTTAAGCATTCGTGAAATTTTCAAGAATCATAACTTTTCGTTTCCTTCAGCAACTTGATACTGGTAAACCACTTTTCTATGAAATTACTGAAGGTAACGTTGTGCGTTACGAAGTTACGTTTTAACAAGTTACAAACAGTATGTTTCTTAATTCCTACATCAATTATTTATAGAAGAGATATATTATTTTATTATAACATTGGCAATGGATGACAGCGAATCCGTGATCAAGATATTTCACTAACAATTTCAAATAAAATTGGAATGAAAATGGGGAATGTGCTAAAAAGACAACAACACGACCAAAGAGCTGAGAACAGCCGAAGGCCACCAAATGGTCTTCAATGCAGCGAGAAACTCTCAAACATGAAGGCTTGCTTCAATTGACACCTAAACAAAAGTTACTAGTTCAATGATTATGGAGTTCATGTCATACTATAACTAAACTTAAGTTAGAATTATACACAAGAATCTATAATTGAAAATCATACAAGACTAACAAAGGCCAGACGATCCTGACTTGGGACCCTAGAGAATTTAAGCATTACAAATGTAATTATAAGGGCCTCAATGAACATGAACATGGACAAAACTAATACATAAAGATTTTAGACATGAATATATAAAAAAGAAGATGTGGTATGATTGCCAATGAGACAACTGTCCACAAGAGACCAAAATGACACAGACATTAACAACTATAGGTCACCGTGCAGCCTTCGACAATGAGCAAAGCCCATACCCCATGTAAAAGGCCCCAATAAGACAATGTAAAACAATTCAAACGTGGCGGGATTGAACATGTTAGCGGGATCCCAACCCTCCCCTAACCTAGGACAGTGGTATAACAGTACAACATGAGAACGAACTATAAAAATCAGTTGAAAAAGGTTAACTCATTAGATGGACAAAAATACAAGTGGACGTGACATGAAGCCTTTATGCTACATTGTATATGTAAACATTTTAAAGCAAAAATGAATATTATACCTATTTGTATTTGTTTTTATTTCAACTTGATTCCAATCTTTTGCAATGGCTAATACAAGAAGAGGCAAGGCATACATGTACATGTATATGGACAATACATGATTCTCTGTAGCAACTGGATTGTCTATTCACCCCTATAGTTCCACAACAACAATGAAACTCTAGACTACTACATGTACGATGTTATGAAAATATTTACATATACCTACATGTACATCTACATACATGATCAATTTTGAAGATTGTTTTTGCCAGGTGTAATCATGTCAACTAATACAACAAGTTTTGATTCAGCTTTCTGACAGGAATTATTTATAAACTTGCCAGCAGTTACAACAAATGAATATTATTAATTGAGTTAAAAATTAAGCTCATTTGGACAGTGAAGTGATTTTGACGCGTATTGAAGTAGACATTAAACATGTTAAACGTTTCAAATTGATATCGAATTATGTGTAAATGCAGCATTGATTTATTTAAGAAATTAAGAATAAAGAAATATTAAAAAAAGATGGACAAAATATTTGTATTAAATTTGTTGGAATTTTTGTCTTGCCAAAGATGACAGAGTCAAAAAGAGAGGCATACATGTATATATAGCTGTGTTGTTTTGTCAGCATGGTCAGCATCAACAATGTATTACAAAAATGTAGATTGTGATTGTGTGATTAGGTCTAGTTTATGGGAGGTCAATGATATTTGGTACGCAGTTGTGTTAGCATAGGTATATCTCATTACCTGATTACCAGAATATTTAGCCCCACCCCCTTTGTCATAGTCAATTGACTCTGAAACTTAGTTTACATGTATTAGTTTTTGATTAGGTGAGTTATTGAGGAACCACTAGTGAATGGTCAATGATATTTGGTATGCAGTTGTATAAACTTTGTCACTTTCAATTTCTTTTGAGGATATTTGACCCTGCCCCCTAAATTATTCTCTTTTCACTTGGAAACTTACGTTACTTTGAAATTTCATAAAGCTTTTGATTATTTTACTATGAAGGAAACCAATCGTCGTAAGTCAATGATGATTGCCATGTAGGTGAAGAAGTATTAGTACGTTTCAGTTCCATAGAGGATATTTGGTCCTACCCCTCGGTCATATGCATGATCTATTGACTTTGACTATAATTATGTTAGTTTAAGAAACCAGCAATCTATGTGTTAGGGTTTGTTTAAAGGGGACAACTTATGAAAAGTCAATGTTATTTGGTAAGCAGTTGTATAAGTGTTGGCACATCTTATTTCCATAGGGATTGTTCAGCCCTGTACAATCAGTCATGGATCATTGTCTTTGAATATATTTTACATGTTAATGCATTTCTATTTTAATTGTATTATTTGTATTATCAAAATAACAAATAGGCAAAACATGTCTCTGTATTAAAAGCTGATTATAGATAAGACATGTACAATTATTATAAAGATAAGAATATGTGGAATGATAGCCAATGCATCATAATGAGACAACTATATATATATCCACCAAAATAAATGAAGAAAGTAAGCAATTATAGTTAGGCAACCATACAGGCTTCAAAAAATGTTGTATCATTGCTAGGCCATTATAACAACATCAGCATTTATTGTAATATAACTTACAAGAAAATTACACCACTTAAGATAGTTTGAGCTATGATTTGATGATTGTGCATACAATGTAGGTGCACCAACTGATGCAACTAAAACTGCTAATATGGCATATTCATACTTTAGAATATAGTTGAATTAAACCATACACCACTGCTGGACCCCATTATTGAAATTATTAATCTGATAAGAATAATCCTCCATGCAGCTTGTAACTATTAGCAAAACCTACATGTATACTGCATAGTAAGCTTGAAAAGACCAGAAAATTACAAATGTAAAACAATAAAACTACAGCAGCCTGATTTATGTACAAAACAATTGTGAAAAATGGATATGATATACAGCAACAATTATCAAATTACTGGGTCCTCAATATGGACAGGCACAATTTTAACTCGTGGCAGGATTGGATAGTGAAAACTTTAGGGTACAAACATTATTCAATACTTGAGAAATAGCCGAGATAATATTTTCACCAATTTTTCAACAATATTCGTCTTAACTTCTGCCAAGTTTGCCTCTCTTTTTTTTGTCGAGCCTGCAACTTTTGTTGCAGAAAGCTCGACATAGGGATAATGATCCGGCGGCGGCTACGGCGGCGGCGTTAGCTCACTTCTTAAAAGCTTTATATTTTAGAAGGTGGACGACCTGGATGCTTCATACTTTGTATATAGATGCTTCATGTTACGAAGTTTCCGTCAGTCACATGTCCAATGTCCTTGACCTCATTTTCATGGTTCAGTGACCACTTGAAAAAAAAGTTCAAATTTTTTGTTATGTTGAATTCTCTCTTATTATAAGTAATAGGATAACTATATTTGATATGTGCGTACCTTGCAAGGTCCTCGTGTCTGTCAGACAGTTTTCACTTGACCTCGACCTCATTTCATGGATCAGTGAACAAGGTTAAGTTTTGGTGGTCAAGTCCATATCACAGATACTATAAGCAATAGGGCTAGTATATTCGGTGTATGGAAGGACTGTAAGGTGTACATGTCCAACTGGCAGGTGTCATCTGACCTTGACCTCATTTTCATGGTTCAGTGGTTATAGTTAAATTTTTGTGTTTTGGTCTGTTTTTCTCATACCATATGCAATAGGTCTACTATATTTGTTGTATGGAATGATTGTTAAGTGTACATGTCTAGCGGGCAGATGTCATGTGACCTTGACCTCATTTTCATGGTTCAGTGGTCAAAGTTAAGTTTTTGAGTTTTGGTCTTTTTATCTAATGCTATATGCCATAGGTCAACTATATTTGGTGTATGGAAATATTTTATGATCTTTATGTTAGTCGAGCAGGTTTTATTTAACCTTGACCTCATTTTCACGGTTCATTGCACAGTGTTAAGTTTTTGTGTTTTGGTCTATTTTTCTTAAACTATAAGTAATGTGTCAACTATATATGTTGTATAGAAGCATTGTTAGCTGTACCTGTCTGCCTGGCATGGTTCATCTGACCTGGACCTCTTTTTCAAGGTTCATTGGTCTTTGTTTAGTTATCTTGGTTAATGTTAAGTTTATGTGACAGTTGTAATAAAGCATAGCTTTATACTTAGGACTATCAACATAATATCAATGATTAGTATAGAAGGCGAGACATTTCAGCGTGTGCACTCTTGTTTACGTAACTGCCTACAGCGCCTTTGGTGCTTTGATTTTCAAGCCACCTTCCATTAATATGATAAATGATATCACTGAAATATTTTAACAACTGTTTAATTTCAGAATAATGGACAGGAATAACACCGTATGCCTCTACCGCAACCTTAGTCACTGAAAAGTCATTTTCATAACGGTCAACCAACTCGAGATAGCGTCCGTAAAATTTACGAAGTGATGATTTCATCTTCACCATTTGGAACTCTTGGTTTAATAGCTTCCTTGTGAGCAGCAGCCCTCATTCAAAAAATCATCATAGGAAATGCAAGCACGGGAATATCGTATCAATTGGGAGATATATATACACCGTTTGCAGGTGCTGCTGGAATGTTGCTACTTAGAAATGGAAAGTTCACAATTGGAAAGCTGAAATCATCTCTTTTGTCGTAAAGTTTTGTTTTCAACCGACCCTCATTGTCAATTTCTATATGTAAGTCAAGATATGAGGCCGACTTACCTGTAACTGTTGTATCCTTTATCTCTAGTTCGAAGGAATAGATGCGTTCAACATAGTCACCAAATTTTGAATTATTTATTGAAAGAACATCATCTATATATCGGAAAGTAAGAGTTAAGGATAAAGCTATCTTCTTATCTTTCTTCCTAAGAAATTCCTGTATGAAGTCAGCCTCATAATAATAAAGAAACAAGTCGGCAAGAAGAGGGGCACAATTTGTTCCCCTTGGAATGCCAACAGTCTTGAAAAACACGTCCTCCGAACGTAACAAATATGTTGTCATTCAGAAAACAAGCATCTTGATAATGTCAGTTTCAGAGAAGTTTTTGTGTGAATCAGAGTGATCCTTTACAAAGTAGGATTTATCCCTCCCTAAGAAAAGATACTTGTATCTACGTTGGACATTCTTTTTTATGAAACAAAGGAATACCAACTCTTTCAATTTGTCTTTTAGTTTGGAATGTGGAATACTTGTGTAAAGTGTAGAAAACTCAAATGTTTTAATACTATTACAAGATGAAAGAGAGTTAGATTGTATGTACTCTTAAAGATCTTTGGAATTTTTAAGTATCCACATCTGATAGGCAGTTTCAAAATAACTTTGAAGCCCGTCTTTGATTGCTGATAATATAGATGTTAATAATTTAGAAAGAGGTTTCGTGGAGCACTTGGAAGACCCACTAATAGGATTTTCTCTTTGGTAAGTGTCGTGAGGGTATATGTTGAGTTTCCAAGTGAATTGTCAATATCTAATTTGTTTATTAAGCAGTTAATGTAATAAGTTTTACACACAAAAACGATGTTGTTTGGGGCTTTATCTGCGGGGACAACGATTTATTTGTCATGAAGGTAGGATAAGTGTTTTGTAACATTTATGTCTTGATTGACATATAGCTTGGGAATAGATAGACCCATTCAAATTCTTAATTCTAATTTGTATCAACGACCTCACTGCCTTAACCCATTCGGAAAGAGTGTATACGTCGTCCTTCTCACGCTTAGCCTATTGCCTGGCATAATCGTCGACTGAGTCCATCAAAATTTTAAAGTTGTATTTCCAATTGATGGATTTAGGCACACGATATTTCAGACTTTTCGATAACACATTTCGTAGGGAAGTGTTATCAACAATGTTGAGGTCACCATCAATAACGTGGCCAGTCGGATTATATGTCAATTGGGAACTAGTACAAGTGCAATCAGGATGATTAGACTTGAAGTCGTCAATATTGAGATTCTGCAAAACGTATTTGTAATTGGAAATTTTAGTTGCAATAGGTTTGGTATAGGGGTAAACATATCATTCAAAAAGATTTCAAATCTAAACAATATGAATCAAGTTTATAAATATGGAAATATAATTTGTTTAATAAATAGAGGTAGTTGAATATAAAAAGAATACAATAAAATATTCCATCTAAAATTACACAAATAGTGTACTAAGTAAAAAACATTCACAATTTTACTAAAATTTCCATCTGACTTGTATAAAAAAAAAATGGGAAAAAAGTGTAAAACCATAGCTAGCTAGCAACTTAAAATGGTAATCTTATAAAAAATCATGGTTGTCATGGTTACATGCAAATGAAGATAATAATAATATTTATTACAATGAAAGAACAAAATTAATGTTACTTTATTCAAGTCCAGGTAAAGTTAAAACTTAAAAGATTGAGTATAAAGTATAAAATCAGTATATCAAATAAGTTAATAACAAGTGAAACCGCGAGCTACTGCTCACTGAAGATACCCCCGCCGCAAGTGGATAATATTAATAGTGTAAAAATATGCAAGTGTTCAGTAAACAGGAAGTTGTCGAGTGATGAATCTGAAAACGCATCACACGGTATAGCTGACTTATATAAATCCTGAAACCAGATTTCAGAAATCCTTGTATTGTAGTTCCTGAGAAAAATGTGATGAAAATTTTCAACTTGGCTATCATGTGTAAAATCATACAAGTGTTCGGTAAACAGGAAGTTGTCGAGTGATCAATCTGAAAACGCATCACACGGTATATCTGACTTAGATAAACCCTGAAACCAAATTTAAGAAATCCTTGTATTGTAGTTCCTGAGAAAAATGCGACGAAAAATATTTATGGGACGGACGGACTGACGGAAGGACGGACTGACGGAAGAACAGACAGAGGTAAAACAGTATACCCCCCCCCCTTTTTTAAAGCGGGGTATAAAAATTTGTCAATATAAATACTGATATAAAAAAACATTAATGCCAAGTGTACATAATAACAAAATAATAAGTTATAAAAGACAAGAACAGTAAGTCTACATTAGCACAAATCATACAACAATAGAGTATAAATTACAGTGCTAACGAATTCACAGGTCATCAATGTCATTTCACATAAACTATTGTTCTTCTTTAAGGCCTAGAATGTATTCATCCACAATGAACCTGGCAATTATAAGTTCTTCTATCACCTTTAACAAATGAAATCAACTCATTTCCACTCCACAACTTAACCCTGTGAAAAATGATAAAATAAAATTTGTATTATATTTGCCTTATTCTCTAATTTTCTTGTTTTTTTTTCTCTATTATGTTATTTGCTCATCCAGGATGTTATACACGTGTACTTGTTTTTATCAAGATTGCCCGATACGTACATAAACCTTTGAACATATCATCAAAAGGTGATGTGAATAAAAACAACAATGTTTAAATGACTGCAGCAGGATATTTTTTTTTTTTATTTTTTTTTAAATCATATATACTTTATTGAAAACTTTCACATTTGTTAGTTTGATACAGGAAGTACCGGTACCTTATCTCGGCCTCGTTAAACATTAGATTGTATTTTTAGAAAATTTGTTAGTAATTGTTAGTATTCAAAATATTATTTTGTATCAATTATTTCAATATTGATCAATAAAGAGAGAATTTTATTTAAGAAAGAGAGTGAGAAGAGAAGAGAAGAGAATAAATAAAAAAAACACAAAAATTTTTATTGGGGAAAATGTAAAAGTTTTTGGGAGGAGTTTTAAGCCATTTTTTTTAGGAATTGGGAATTTTCTCCAGGGGAAAAGGCCGAATTTCGGCTGTAATTTTAGGCAATCAATATCACTGCTCATACAAGTGAGAGGTTGAGCTAGCTATAAAACCAGGTTTCGAAAATGCCAGTACTATGTTAGGAATATGACAGGTGTTGTCCATTTATTTGATGTTTTTGAGATTTTGATTTTGCCAATTGATTAGGAACTTTCCGTTTTGAATTTTTCTCAGAATACAGTTTTTTTTGTACTTTTACTTTTTTGGTGTAGTTTTTCACCAAACACTGTATACATTCGTGGATTTCAGATGACAATAAATCAATCCAAGTCTTATACATGCACTTATACATGCACTTATACATGCACTTATACATGCACTTATACATGCACTTATACATGCACTTGCAGAAGGTCGATTTCTATCTAACACAGCTCATTAATGAAACCTGTAATGTCCTCATGTTAACCAATTCAAATAAAACTATTTGCAGGTGAGAAAAATAATTTAAACTAGATGTGTCAAAGTAACATGAATGGCCCCGTCCCAAAAAGTTGGGAATCTGCAATTTCAATATAAACACATAAGGACACAAACATGATGGTAGTCTCAGATATCAAAAATCAGCTCAAAATCTGTAGGGGAATAGAGAAAAAATCTGTATAACTGTGATTTTCAATAATTCATCAAAGTCCAAAGCCCGTAATTTCAGCAAAAATACGCAGAGCAGAATGAAACGTAAGCTTGACCTATAACTCATCATGGTTAACTCTCATACCAAAAATAAGCCCAATATCTGAAGGCGATTTGAAAAAAAATCTGTATAACTGTGATTTTCAACAATTTATCAAAGTCCAAAGCCCGTAATTTCGGCAAAAATTAGTGGAGCAGAACGAAACTTAAACTTGATCTGTAACTCATCATGGTTAACTAACCTACCAAAAATCAGCCCAATATCTCAAAGCGTTTAGAAAAAAAGGCTTTATAACTGAGATTTTCAACAATTTCTCAAAGTCCGAAGCCCGTAATTTCGGTAAAAATTAGTGAAGCGGAACGAAACTTAAACTTGATCTGTAACTCATCATGGTTCACTCATATACCAAAAATCAACCCAATATCTGAAGGCGTTTAGAAAAAAAGTCTGTATAATGGTTTGTTGCGGAATGATGGAATGACGGAATTAAGGAAAGACGGAAAGACAGAATTTTGGACAAGGGTAAAACTATATGGCACCGACAACTTCGTTTCTGGGCCATACAAATATATAAAAAATGCTATTTTATTTATTTGTTATCATACCTGTACAATCATATGGATAATCCAAACACTCAAGCTAAAGATGAAAAATCCACTGACATATATATCCACTCGTTCAGGTAGATACTTTAAAAATCATAACTAAGCATAGGAGGCTATGAATTTTATACATAGCTGTATTAATACTTTTTACTTCTGAAGAAGGAATTTGAACTTGATAAACATTTTTCTTTTAACAGAAGGAAAAGCAGCTAACAGATCTACAGATTTTAAAACTCTTATATTTACCGAAATACAAATTTAATGTTTGCCATTATGTTCTGCAAGCATTGACAGTCTGACATCATCAGGGTCAGTATCTGGTTTCCCTAAGAAAGTCAATTTATCATTATTGGTAAAATAACATTGTAATCCCTTTAAGTAAGAATAATTACAGTATATAGTGTTCCTTAACAAAGTCAATATACCAACATAGGTATTGTAGTTAAATTGCAGTCAAACACTGAATTAAGACTTATCTCAATTGTTAAAGTTAGTTTAATAAACAGCTGCGCCATGAGCGCATGATACGCCCGACGCCTTGTGTGGCAGTTTTATGCAATAATCATAAATAGTTTCTGAGAAAGTTTTAAAATTTTGAATTATCACCAAAAAGTATACAGATAACTTCCTGTTATTGTTGATGTGTTTCCCTAGGTTTTGGTTTGTAAACAGGATTCGTTTTCTCTCAATCTTTTTATGACTTTTGCACAGCGATATACTATTGTTATCAATTAGCTAAAACATACAATAACTGTCAAGATCTGCTCACAAGATGATGAGCACATTTTACATGAATCTAGAAAGTTTGAAATCATTGGGAGAAGTTGATTACACTAAATGACTGCTTCTTAAGGTAAACAAGTTTCACCATCTAGAAAATATGCATATATTATCTTCATGTGTAGTTCAAAAAGGGTTTCAGATGTTAAATATTAAATAAGTATGCAAGAAGTTTTGAAGGCCTGCATTGAATATTTAGTAATTGATTAAAAAGAACAGGAACCCTATTTTCCAACCCAATTTTCACGAGTCATTATGATGAATTTCCATTTCAAGAAACCAAACAAAAAAATAAAAATGGAACATGCATTTCTGTTGTTAGGGGGTTCATGCTCTCTGTATATTTTCCCACATCTTTTATTCAAAACTAAAGTCAATAGGACTGTGTATCCCACACATACACTTTTTTATTTGTCCTATAAACAATAGCCATAAAGGCACAGTGAGATGGCAAATCATTCACACAACCAAAAAGGGTATCTATGCATGAAACTGGTAAAATATTTCTGACAGGAACATGGTGATTAGGCCAGTATTTATAGTTTTATGAAAGGATTAGTAACCAGATTATTAGCAAGCAGTGTTTATCATAGAGAATTTCACCAAAATAGTCCAATAGCCATTATTATGTTGAGAGGACATCATGCTACATATGTTTTTTTCCACAGTTAAATTGAATACAAGTAAATGGTTATAAATATCTAGAATATGATTTAGAGAACCTATCCTTTAACTTTTCTATAAATAAAGTTTCAAAAGATGTTTTTGCTGGATTTATTACAGCAGACCTTTTGTTTAGATTCATATTTACCAACCCTTAAACATTAGAAAACGTTATGTATCAACAAATGTAGGGTGAGCAATACAAGGTCATAGTATTGTTTCCAATGTTCTCTGAAACTTGTCGTTGGACATTTTAAAAATAACATTTGGATCAATCAAATCTAAATTATCTCTCAACATAAAAAAGAATTCTTCCAATGGGAGGCTGATTATCCTGATAGAAAAGGTCTACCAAATTTTAACATTTGAATCTTGTTTCTGAAAGAACTAATTTAAAGATATCTATATCTTTTAATAATTTAATGTACACCAGTGCATGTTATATAAGTGTATTTGTTTTCATAATGTCTCCCTTGGCTAGTCTGAGGTGAAAAAATATATATTGCAAGTTATCCTTTACCACAAAATGTCAGTCTTTATGGAACAGAATTTATTAACAAATGTGAGGGGAAATCAGTAAAATATCCTGAGCTTTCTATATGGAACAGAATCTATGCACACAATATGGAGAAAAATCAATTGGAAACCCTGTGCAGTTTATATAGAACAGAATTTATTTAACAAATTTAGAGTAAATCAATACGGATATTGTTAAATGTATTAAAGTTATAATTTTATTTTTTATATTTTCTATTCATCTATAATAGTAAAGATCATTATCACCCATTTTATTTATAAGATTTTAGTTTATAGCATTTGCATGTACACAATTTATTTGTTTTACAATTTAATTTAGTAGAAATACTGACATAGCTAGATAATACAATATCTAATTACTTACACAATTCCATATTAATATTCATAGAATTGTTATAAAATACCTCAAATGACATAGTTACAAACCTGATCTTGAATTATATAATTTTTTTTAGAAATTAACCGGAGATGTCACTTTTTTGTTGTTGATCCAGTCTTGGGGTTCTATTGTGCTGTTTTTGTTTGCTGTTCTAGGTTGTTTTACATGTTCATTTTTATTCTATGGTTAGCAGGTCGAAATGTACTATTGTATTGTTTATTTGTGTATTTCTCTGTCCTGAATGTCCTTGCATTTATTTGTAATCTATTCCTGTCATGTAATGTTGTCATTTTAGTGTTATATTTAACATTGCCATAAAAGCATTAGGTTTGGCTAGCCACAAAACCAGATTAAACCAGCCATTTTTTCTTAAAATGTCTTGTACCTAGGAAAATAGCAGTAAAATATCTTATAGTTTGTTTCTGTGTGTGTAACATTGTCATTTGTTTTTTGTTGCACTTTAGTGTTTCTTTTGTTTTCTCTTATAGTTGATGTGTTTCCCTTGGTTTTAGATGGTTATCCGGATTTGTTTTCTTTCAATCTATTAATGACTTTTAAACCTCGGTTTACTACTGTTGCCTATTTTTAAATACCTTGTGATTTTCTTTTCTTGCAGCAGCAACAATATGCACCTACTAAACATAAGCATATACCTGCCAATACACCAGCCACTATCCCTAGTATTGTTGGAGTTGATAAACTACTGTCAGCATCCCTATGAGCCTGAGTAATGATTACTGTATTAATGAAAAAAAGTGTTTTAATTTTCCTAGAACAAAATTTAAAGAGTTAAACATTATATCATTGAGACATATTTAAACACATACTTTATAATTTTTCTCTTTGTGAACATCAAAACTAATATGTTATGTTTCCTGTTTTTGGTAAAGTGTAAATGATTCTTTATTTATCTCTATTCTTCATCAACAACAAAACTACAATATTACCCGGTGGCATCGTAGTGTTCAGCAATGAAGTGTAAACAACAGGTTGTGAGCATGTTTGGCTGTTGTTAACTGATGACACAGAGAGTACCCATAGCTCCTCTGTAACAGAACCATGGAGAAAATATCCTAGCTCCCATGTTATCGTCAGATTTTCAAATTTTGGTAAATCCTGTGGTAAACACCACCACCCCTGGAGATCATCACATTGAATAACCTGTAAAATAAAATATAAACCAGTAACTTTTGCTGCAACTTTTATATATATGATGATAAACTTTTATCCTTCAATCAGTCGACTCTAGTACAATATAGAAGCATACAATTTAATTTTGCTTTATTTCTACATGTATCTATAAAGTATTCCGTTATCATGCTTTTATGATGAGTGAATTGTTATTTTGCACTCATTGTGGTCCTCTTAGCACACCAAGTTTCACCAATGTCCTTTTCTGTTCAAACAAAAAAAACAATTTGGACTTTTATTTGGATGTTTATGCAGTGAAGGATAAAAAAACAATATATAGACATTGTCATACATGAATGTTATGACATATATATAAAAATTATAACATACAGAGGGTATAATCAACTATACATCACGAAAAATCACACCTGAAAACTATTACATTATTAAATCATAACATAAAGGGGGAGGGGTAATCAACCTGACAGTAACAGTCTAGCTTCCCCTTCAAACTGGTATATCTACCTCTTGGGGGACAACAGTATTAACTGATAAGTTCATCCTTAACATGTACAAAGTAAATGCCAGTGAATATTAACCAAACAACAAACAATCTATATGTATCTTCTAAGAAATCTAACAGATTAATTCATTTAAATTCATGGGGTCAAAATAAAGGTCTTTGACATATAAACTCCTTTTAACTTACCAAAGTGAAAAAAGAATCCAAATGTATAAAAATGGGCAGATATTCCTTTTTAGCTCGTCTACAGGGAACCCAATCTCTTTTCTCCAGATTTGCTTGGTGGAAACATATCTTCTTTGTATTACTTTGTACTTTTATGTTAGCAGTGCATGTTTTGTATTCTAATTCAACCATTTGGTCCCAAGTATTTGGTCCACGCTTAATTTTAAACATGTGAAGTGAATCCTCCAAACAACCATCCATTCTACACGGAAGGAACGGGCTAACTGAAATTCATAACTATAACTATTTATAACTAATTCTGGAATGAAAAAATGCAGGTTTAAACAGATGTGTACAATTGTATACATTATATTACAATAAAATAATGAAATCTTATTAAAATCTTAAGGTATATCAATGTCAATAATATGAAAAAAAATAATCCAAATACTGTCAATTCAAAAATTATTGCGTTTATTTATTATTGAAATTTTTGAAGAACAAAAATATTTGAGTCATAAGTGCAAACTCAGGCAAATCTGCATACAAATATTTGTATTAGATAAAGTATGCAATTATTTTTAACCCAGTTGCACTATTTGCAATAATGTCTGAGTTTGGAGTATTTTAAAAATAAGCCATCTCACAAGAAGTTGCTTTTCAGATTCTTTTTAAGTTGAATTCCAAGCTTTACTATTTTATAATGCATGCAATAATTTCTGAATTGACAGTATATAGATTTTTTTCCCATATTATTTACATTTTTGAAGAAACAAAACTCTAACAAAAATACTTTTTCAGCACTGATGTTATAACTTGTCAGTGAGATCTATAATAATACATATATCAACCTTTTAAATCTATACTTTGAAAATAATTTGACTTAACTATAATCACAGGGTCAAGAATCTCATGAAAAATCTAATTCATACAGTGTCTTTTTATTTAAAGGCATAGTTGTCTCATTGAAAAACGAAAAACACCAGTAAAATCAAAACAAAACCTTCCACAGTTTGAATGCAAAAGGAATTGGAAATTAAATTTATGTTCATTTACAAATATATCGAAACAACCCTAAGACTGTGAAATACATTTTACAATTATAGCCTTTGAATGAGGTCGAAACAAGGATATATTGACATGAAAGAAGTATATTGACTGAGGAGGAAGTATGGGTTGATATACTTCTTTAGGTATATATATCTGTATTCACCTCATACAAAGGCTATAATTGTTATATTTTTTTATTTTCGACCATATTTGTATCAAAATCATCATTTAATTTTGTTTGAATTTTATAGACATAACAACATATTAGTTGTTATTTCATTTATTTTTCATGTTGTATTTTTTTTTTTTTTTTTTTACATCTTATGTATTTTTAATCGATCATAGATATTTTTTAATCAAACTTTTAACATTATCATTAATTTCATAATATGACATTACAAAGTATATCAGTTTTTATATATTCTAAAAATAACAGTGCAATAAGTTTTTAACTATGCAATATGCTTTTTGCTATCTGCCTTTTTCTATCTACCACTGAAAATATAGTATATATGTGACTATCCATGAACGAATCAAATTAGTTAAAATATATGAATTAATAATATTAACTTATATAATAAAGGTTAAATGTTTTATTAAGAAAAATTGTCATGAATACCTTATTCTCACTGAACCAGACTAATCCCACAATCTACTTCAGAATTTATCTGTACAATGTCAAGAGTATGACCGATATTCCCGTATAGTTATCAAATATTGGATATAGTCCAACATTTCATTTTTGTTCTATGGAAGTCCCTGTTTACACTGATTTTACCTTAAGGTTTGTTATTTACGTTTATACTTTTAACCTGAACATTTTTTTTATTTACATTTGAAAGATGGTATATCAGATTCTATAAGATCAAGTCCTGTTAAATTGGAGAGAGCACAGTTGGAACACTCTTTCATTGAGAAAAGTATTGTCCCATTTCCCGTCAAATCTGTATTTTGTTGGAACTTAAAACTGTCCAAAACTCGGAACACTAATGTAAAATCTAGAGTCGGCCATCTTATTTTTACAGATCCCTTAAGGTTACAATCAAACTTCTGTAAAGATAAAAAGAATAAATCATAAACGGTTTACACAAAAAAAAAACATTTCTGTAATGCCTGAATCAATTATTCAAATTTTATTTATGAAGTCATCTTATCAGAAAGTTTGTTTCAAATTTGTGAGAAAAAGATGCCTGAGGATATATTTCTTTAAGTAGTTTCTATAACTAAAAATAAACATTCTGGTGTATATAATGATAAGATAGAAAATCTTTTAAAATTCAGTATTGCTTTTCCCATATAAATGTATACACATCCAATGTTAACATTTCAGAGTGTTACAGACATTGTATTACATAAAGAATACTCTCACAATACTTGTTCATATTAGCCTTTTCTTTTAACTCATACTTTCAAAAGGTATAGATGTGTCTGTTTGAAATGTCATTTCCAGATCATACATAGTTGGATTATGCACGTCAACAAATGCACCAAACTTGCAAGAAGTTATATTTTGTTCCACCAATGTCTTCCATTCCATAAAATCATAGGTGAAAGAGACAGCTTTTGTTTGTTTTTCATCTAGTTGTACCTCTTTACCACATATTTTAGGTATTTCATTTTCTGAAAGGAGTAACAGGTTTTAATTTTGAATTCAGAATATAAACATTGAATATATATGTATATATATATACAACTCGTCTAAACATCAACCCAACGATGTAAGATCTGTATATTTGCTTTCGCAAATTTTTTGTTCTTCCCTTGCCGGGATTCGAACCCATGCTACTGAGATATCGTGACACCAAATCGCCTGCACTGTAGCCGTCCAGCTAGACCACACGACCACCTGGGCTTCACAATAATAAAGCTTTCGGTGGCCGTGTGTAACCTTTCCTCGTCAGTTGTAATCTAGCGGCGTACTGCAGTACATGATATATAAGGCATGGAGATGTTATTGTTACAGATCAGATCAATTATCTATAGTAAAGGATCCTACAAATTAATGCAAGATACAGTCACAGAAAATAATTATATTAATAAGTATGTCTGAGTCAGTGACAACTCTACAACAGATTTATTCATCGGATCACCAGCAATGATGGTGATACATGGCTGTGTATATTGTGTATATACAACTCGTCTAAACATCAATCCAACAATGTTAGATCTGTAAATTTGTTTTCGCAATTATTAGTTGTTTTATTTAAGTGCAGCTTGATATAATATAATAATACATATATGAAACATATTTTATGTCAGCCAGCCTTCATAGGCTTATGATGCACTGTACTTCTAAAGTTCCCATAGTTATCAAATATCAATTTTAATGTACAAATATACTTAAGGAATGACTGTAGTATTTTTTCTGTCTATGAAGAAATAACATAAAAAATTTGGTGCACACTGAATAACGCGCGTAGCGGGTTATTTAACAGTGTGCACCACATTTTTTATGTTATTTTGAATAGACAGAAAAAATATTACAGTCATTTCTTATAATTTAATTCTAAATTCCATTTTAAACCGTAGAAAACCTTGAAAAAACGTTGATGACGTCACAGTCACATGACTAAATTATGTCTATGGTCTGATAACAAAATAACGTCGGCCAATCAAAAGACGCGTTACATCCAAAATTAAATTATATATTTATATTGAATGTCTGTTAAAAACATCACCACTAATCAAAAGAATAATCTTATTAATTTCTTTTTTTTTTAGTTCTTTTTTTCAATTTGAAGCATTATATATAGAATATCCAAAACTGTAGAGATAATAATGGTTAAGACTGGGGTCGGGTAATGTCCAGTAAAATTCAGACTTATTCAGACTAGTCAAGTAAAAATCAGAACAGTCGAGTACAGATGTAGGCCATTCCAGACTTTTACGGGTTTATAGCGTAATGCCAGTGAACAAACATAGACCATTGATTTTTACTAGTACTAGTGGACACAAATTGACAATCTATATCTTCTCATTCAAGAGGATTAAACATTAAACATCAATATTTATTAATTCTGGTGGATGAAAATTGGCCGTTGATTTCTACTGGTACAAATGACAAACATTTGAAGTGTCCAGAATACCATCACTTTAGTGAAATTATCCTAAATTTAAGATCTTACTTGTACAGTTTCTGCTGTCCCAATTTGTAAACTCTGCATGTCCAGGTGATATTTCTTCACATTCCACAAATACAAAGTCAAAGTCATATGGTATTTTTTGAAAATCATAGCCCTGTTTACAGATCTTTTTCTCTGGAAATTTTTTAATATAATATGTGTTGTTTGGTGAGGCCCCTTTTATTGTTGAATCGTCCACTTGGGGAAGTGTACATTCTAAACCTGCAAATTAATATAACAAATGTTGTTGAATCGTCCACTTGGGGAAGTGTACATTCTAAACCTGCAAATTAATATAACAAATGTTGTTGAATCATCCACTTGGGGAAGTGTACATTCTAAACCTGCAAACCAATATAACAAATGTTGTTGAATCGTCCACTTGGGGAAGTGTACATTCTAAACCTGCAAATTAATATAACAAATGTTGTTGAATCGTCCACTTGGGGAAGTGTACATTCTAAACCTGCAAATTAATATAACAAATGTTGTTAAAATCGTCCACTTGGGGAAGTGTACATTCTAAACCTGCAAATTAATATAACAAATGTTGTTGAATCATCCACTTGGGGAAGTGTACATTCTAAACCTGCAAATTAATATAACAAATGTTGTTAAAATCGTCCACTTGGGGAAGTGTACATTCTAAACCTGCAAATTAATATAACAAATGTTGTTGAATCGTCCACTTGGGGAAGTGTACATTCTAAACCTGCAAATTAATATAACAAATGTTGTTGAATCATCCACTTGGGGAAGTGTACATTCTAAACCTGCAAACCAATATAACAAATGTTGTTGAATCGTCCACTTGGGGAAGTGTACATTCTAAACCTGCAAATTAATATAACAAATGTTGTTGAATCGTCCACTTGGGGAAGTGTACATTCTAAACCTGCAAACCAATATAACAAATGTTGTTGAATCGTCCACTTGGGGAAGTGTACATTCTAAACCTGCAAATTAATATAACAAATGTTGTTGAATCGTCCACTTGGGGAAGTGTACATTCTAAACCTGCAAACCAATATAACAAATGTTGTTGAATCGTCCACTTGGGGAAGTGTACATTCTAAACCTGCAAATTAATATAACAAATGTTGTTGAATCATCCACTTGGGGAAGTGTACATTCTAAACCTGCAAATTAATATAACAAATGTTGTTGAATCGTCCACTTGGGGAAGTGTACATTCTAAACCTGCAAACCAATATAACAAATGTTGTTGAATCGTCCACTTGGGGAAGTGTACATTCTAAACCTGCAAATTAATATAACAAATGTTGTTGAATCGTCCACTTGGGGAAGTGTACATTCTAAATCTGCAAATTAATATAACAAATGTTGTTAAAATCGTCCACTTCGGGAAGTGTACATTCTAAACCTGCAAATTAATATAACAAATGTTGTTGAATCGTCCACTTGGGGAAGTGTACATTCTAAACCTGCAAATTAATATAACAAATGTTGTTGAATCGTCCACTTGGGGAAGTGTACATTCTAAACCTGCAAATTAATATAACAAATGTTGTTAAAATCGTCCACTTGGGGAAGTGTACATTCTAAACCTGCAAATTAATATAACAAATGTTGTTGAATCATCCACTTGGGGAAGTGTACATTCTAAACCTGCAAATTAATATAACAAATGTTGTTAAAATCGTCCACTTGGGGAAGTGTACATTCTAAACCTGCAAATTAATATAACAAATGTTGTTGAATCGTCCACTTGGGGAAGTGTACATTCTAAACCTGCAAATTAATATAACAAATGTTGTTGAATCATCCACTTGGGGAAGTGTACATTCTAAACCTGCAAACCAATATAACAAATGTTGTTGAATCGTCCACTTGGGGAAGTGTACATTCTAAACCTGCAAATTAATATAACAAATGTTGTTGAATCGTCCACTTGGGGAAGTGTACATTCTAAACCTGCAAACCAATATAACAAATGTTGTTGAATCGTCCACTTGGGGAAGTGTACATTCTAAACCTGCAAATTAATATAACAAATGTTGTTGAATCGTCCACTTGGGGAAGTGTACATTCTAAACCTGCAAACCAATATAACAAATGTTGTTGAATCGTCCACTTGGGGAAGTGTACATTCTAAACCTGCAAATTAATATAACAAATGTTGTTGAATCATCCACTTGGGGAAGTGTACATTCTAAACCTGCAAATTAATATAACAAATGTTGTTGAATCGTCCACTTGGGGAAGTGTACATTCTAAACCTGCAAACCAATATAACAAATGTTGTTGAATCGTCCACTTGGGGAAGTGTACATTCTAAACCTGCAAATTAATATAACAAATGTTGTTGAATCGTCCACTTGGGGAAGTGTACATTCTAAATCTGCAAATTAATATAACAAATGTTGTTAAAATCGTCCACTTCGGGAAGTGTACATTCTAAACCTGCAAATTAATATAACAAATGTTGTTGAATCGTCCACTTGGGGAAGTGTACATTCTAAACCTGCAAATTAATATAACAAATGTTGTTGAATCGTCCACTTGGGGAAGTGTACATTCTAAACCTGCAAAATTAATATAACAAATGTTGTTGAATCGTCCACTTGGGGAAGTGTACATTCTAAACCTGCAAATTAATAAAACAAATGTTGTTGAATCTTCCACTTGGGGAAGTGTACATTCTAAACCTGCAAATTAATTTAACAAATGTTGTTGAATCATCCACATGGGGAAGTGTACATTCTAAACCTGCAAATTAATTTAACAAATGTCCATACATAAACATGCATATTAATATATTTATCAAAACTTTATAATACTTATGATCCCTTACATATAGGTTATGTGCTTTATACCTTGGTATTTGACCTGGTGACCTTAAAATCAATAAGATCCTTTTATCTTCAAATGCTTGATTCGATCATGAAAGTTTGGTAAAGATCAGAATAATAATTCTATAGAAATAGTCTTTAATAAACAGTTTCTTAAAACAAAATCAGTCTTTTTAAAGGTATTGTGACCTTGAATTATGAGCTGCTGACCCAAACATATTACTTTAGTACTTTAAGAATGTACTTAGGTCTGATTTAGGAATTTTTGTGAGATGTTCAGACTCCTTGGTTTTTTTCCTTAAGATACAGGAAAAAATAGTTTGCCCCATAACACCCATTTTTCTTTTTATATAAGACTTCAATAGCTCATCAAATGTCATTTACCAAATTTTAAACAAATTCTTGATTTCTTTTCTTTTGATTTGACACCCATATAAAACCAATGCACATGTAACATAAAAGTCAGAGTCAGCTTTTTCCCGCCATTTAATTTTATTTTAAAGGAGTAGGTCCAGTAAGAACCCTTTTTGGCCCCAAAATATAGCAGTTTTACAAAGTTGTTAAAATGTAAACTTTTAGTTATTTATTGGACAGTAGAATGCTTCTGCTACATATAAATGGGCTTTTTTTTTACATAACAATGCACATATATCGGGTACTAGCACCATAAAGTCATGCTAAATTACTGAAATCTTCACATTTCTAGCATTTGAGTTAAATTTTAGACGGCTTTCGTGTAAAACGAAAGTGGCCGCATTCGTGTTCATCCTTAATATTGAAATGTAAGTCGTATTTTATGATAATACACAATATATATAAAGGTTGAGGATGAACACGGATGCGGCCACTTACATTTTTGACAAAAACCATCTGAAAAGTGACATTTTTCGGCATATTTGGTAGATTTTTTCTTTGGTTACATCTTCTGACATCAGACTCGGACTTCTCTGGAACTGAATTTTAATGTGCGTATTGTATGCGTTTACTTTTCTACATTGGCTAGAGGTATAGGGGGAGGGTTGAGATCTCACAAACATGTTTAACCCCGCTGCATTTTTGTGCCTGTACCAAGTCAGGAGCCTCTGGCCTTTGTTAGTCTTGTATTATTTTAATTTTAGTTTCTTGTGTACAATTTGGAAATTAGAATGGCGTTCATTATCACTGATCTAGTATATATTTGTTTAGGGGCCAGTTGAAGGACGCCTCCAGGTGCGGGAATTTCTCGCTACATTGAAGACCTGTTGGTGACCTTCTGCTGTTTTTTGTTTTTTTCTATGGTCGGGTTGTTGTCTATTTGGCACATTTCCCATTTCCATTCTCAATTTTATTTTCATATTTGAGCTTGAATCGGATCGCTTTTAATGACTAAATCAGTTAAAATCTTTCCATAAACTAATTGATTCAAATGAAATAGACACTTAAGTGTTTAAAAAGTGGTCAAAATCTTTCGTCAGATGAACCTGAAATTTGAGGCCAAAATCGGTCCTTACCGGACCTACTCCTTTCTTGAAAAGCAGCTCCATTACCTATGAATAATTTTAGATTATTCTGTATCTAATAACTAGTGTATTTAGTATCAACTTTAAATTCTAGATTTTTTTTTAGTTTCACCTAATTACATCCTTAAAACATGCATTTCAAGCTACATTCCCCCAAATTTATTTTTTCAATAGCTGATATGACCCTCATATATGAATTAGTTTCCTCAAAATCATTAGGAATTTTGTTCACTAGATGGGTCATTATCAAACCAAGTTTGGCTACGATAAAAATTGATGCTGTATCTTTATCCAGTTTAATGGGCATAAATTTTTGTTTGATCAAAATATCAAAAGTGATTGTCCTTTATACATTTTTCAATTGGATTAATTACAGTTCACATTTTTTAGGAGTAGACAAGGGTTTGCAATAATAAATGAATGCATTTATTACTGAATTTATAGTTGTAACTAACTGACCAGCTTAGTCATATCACAAAGAATTTACATTGACGGAAATAAGACATTGAACCATGTATATGATGACAAGGTCAAGTGAAAACTTTTGGATGGAATTGATCACCTAATAGTGATTTCTGCGTACCAAGTATTGTCGATTATTCTTAATGCAATTAAAAAGTTGATCTTATGGCAAAACATTAGCTCTGTGCAATTCCCTAAAACCTGAATTGCTCACCTGGCACAATTATGCCATTTCATTATAAAACAAGAGGCTCTCAATAGGATGAATCGCTCACCTGTATTTCTGAGAAGACTTTTAAATGTTAGCAAACTTGATGAACAAATTGTTTAAAATAGTCTTTCAAGGGCAATAACTCCTTAAGGGGTCAATTGACAATTTTGGTAATATAAACTTTTTTGTAGATCTTACTTTGCTGAACATTATTGCTGTTTACAGTTTATATCTATTTATAATGATATTCAAAATAATAACAAAAAAACTGCAAAATTTCGTTAAAACTACCAATTCAGTGGCAGCAACCCAACAATGGGTTGTTCTATTCGTCTGAAAATTTCAGGGCTGATAGATTTTCACCTGTTGAACAATTAAATCTCCATGTCAAATTTGCTCTTAAAGCTTTAGTTTTTGAGATATAAGCCAAAAACTGCATTTCACCCCCATGTTCTTTTTTTAGCCATGGTGGCCATATTCATATCTGCCAAGTTTTCAAAATGCCCATGGGGGTTTTGTGCGCAAGATGGCTGCCATACTCCTAAAAAACCTTCAAGGGGCCTTTAAATACAGTGTAATGTTGTTTTTTGGCTTCTTCATACTTTTATAAGCCTCAATTCATTGTAAAATTAATTGTTTTGTTAAAACTGTTGACATAATTGCTCTTTAAAAATTTCAATTTGGGAGCCTCCATGGGGGAAATCCCCCGCAAATAGTGACAAGTGGCAGGTATGCATTTTTGTTGATGGATCAAAACTTCGGATACAATTTATAAACTAAAAACCTTTTTATATAGGAACATTTAATTAAAGTTTGAAGGTATTTGGCCTAGAAGTTTCAGAGGAGATTTTTAAATGTAAGCAAACTTGATGAACAAATTGTGTAAAATGGTCTTAAAAGGGCTATAACTCCTTAATGGGTCAATTGACAATTTTGGCCATATTAACTTTTTTGTACATCTGACTTTGCTGAACATTATTGCTGTTTACAGTTTATATCTATCTATAATAATGTTCAAGATAATCACAAAATTTCCTAAAAACTACCAATTTAGTGGCAGCAACCCCAAAAGGGTTATTTTTCGATTCGTCTGAAAATGTATGGGTTGATTAATTTGACCAATTGAACAATTTTACCCCTGTCAGATTTGCTCTTATAGCTTTAGTTTTTGAGATATAAGCCAAAAACTGCTTTTGACCCCTATGTTCTATTTTTGGTCATGGCGGCCATGTTTGTCAATAGATCAAAACTTGGATACAGTTTATAAACTAGATACCCTATGGAACATTTAGTTAAAGTTTGAAGGTATTTGGCCCAGTAGTTTCAGAGGAGAAGATTTTTGAAATAGCTCATGACGACAAATGACAACAACAGACGACGGAAGTCAAGTGATGGCATAAGCTCACATTGTACACTTTGGGCCCGTGAGCTAAAAAGGAGATGTATTGTGACCCAAAATAACTCGAGACAACTTTCCATCATACTGTAAATTGCATTGATGGAAGCAACTAAAGGTCACTGTAAGGACTTCAACATCAAGCAACGCTCTGTACTGTATAGTCATATATAAAACCCTGCAGCATGTATGAATACACAACAATTTATATTAGAAAACCAATGGCTGATATTCATTATTTTTACATTTATTGAGCTACAAGTTTTCTTAAGGAAAAAATTATCTATTTTAATTTTTTTTTCAAGTGAATTCAAGTGATATTAGAATAGCATAAGTCTATATTATTAAAACCAAACTAGATGTGTTGAAACGGCACGAATGTCTCAAAAAAAATTGAAAAATCTTCAATTTCAATAACACATGTGGACACAAACATGATGGTAGTCTAACATATCAAAAATTTGCTCAAAATCTGAAGGCGTATAGAAAAAAAGTCAATATAATTGTGATTTTCAACAATTTACAAAGTTGTAAATCCTTAATTTTGACAAAAAACAACAGAGCGGACTTAAACTTAAAATTGATCTGTAACTCATGGTGGTTAATGCACATACTACAAATCAGCGAAATATCTAAAGGTGTTTACAAAAAAGTCTGTATAACTGTGATTTTCAACAATTAATCAAAGTCCAAAGCCCGTAATATCGGCAAAAATTAGCAGAGCAGAACGAAACTTAAACTGATCTGTAACTCATCATGGTTAACTAACCTACCAAAAGTCAGCCCAATATCCGAAAGTGTTTAGAAATAACCTCTGTATAATGGTTTGTTGCGGAATGATGGAATGACAGAAGGATGGACAAGGGTAAAACTATATGGCACCAACGACTTCGTTGGGGGGCCATAACAATTACAATAAAACAAATAATTTTCAAAATCTCTAAAGCCTTTGCTCCCTTCCCAAATCAAATTTTGACTTTTAACTGTTAAGTCAGCTTCCATAAAGGGTGTCTTTTCTTGACGTCCACAAAGATTTATTTTAGCTTAGTAGTGGCTGAAACTGCACACAAAATGGTAAGCAAACACATGACTGGTTAGGCCAAATAAAAATATATGTGTGGTTCCAGTAATCCTACCGTCCCTACTTTTTCGGCTTAAAAATAGCCTACCCTAAAGATTTTATTGTCATTTTTCATTAAGCACTGTTAAAGTCAGAATGTTGCTCCCATAGACTCAATGTAAAAAAAAAACATAAAATAAAAAAAAATCCCTACCTACCTACCCTAACTTTTTTTCAGATGTAACTGGAACCACACATACTTTTTTTATTTGGCCTTATATGTTATTCAAATTTCTTTTTCATGTTCCTTAGAAATAAAAACATTACGTTTAATGATGAAGTCAAATTTGCAAGAACTGATTTCCCCTGTTGAACTATAAGCTGTCACTACATTGGTATATCTGCCAATTTCATAAGGATAGTTTGTTGCAGTTTGGCTTTCAATAGTCCAAGGCTTTCCATGGCTGTCCAATGATGATGGAATAGTCCAGTTATACTCATACTTATATAAACGGTGATCTGATGTAGAAGTTGGGGTGAAGATTGTCATATCTTGTGGACATTTTAAAGCAAAGGCAGAATCTGAAATCATACAAACAGTTAATTCATGCAAGTTTATTAAATAATTAATGTACAAAATGAAGTGTAAGTTTATGTAAAATTGCAGGTGCAAAAATATGTTTGTGTGTGTGTGTGTGTGTGAATGTGCATGTGTTCATTCTCTAACCCTTAATGATGTTTATATTAAAAGATAATGTGCCAGACAACTAAAAAAAAAAGTGAAGTCCATAACAAATCAAATGAAAATCAAACCTTATCTATCAACGGAACAAGTGAAAAACAACTGCTGTATTCCTGATTTGGAACATGCATTTTTGAAGAAAATGGTGGGCTAAATCTGGTTTGTATACCTAGCTAAACCACACATTTTACAACACAACAGACTTATTTCAAGAAAAAAACATACAAATTAATCAAACAAAGACACCAACAAATAAATTGCTTCGCTGAGCACAGCTGGATGACCGCAGAGGTCCAACCCTGAACAGTTGGGACAAATATGGACACAATATTCACACTTGATACAGATCTGAATTTGGATTGTAATTAAAAATATTTGACACATAATAGGTTTCTGGTTTCTGACACAGAATAACTGTAGTCAAAGATCTTGAATTGGTTATGTGATTTGAATTTATATTCATATGTGTGTAATACATTATGCTGTTGCGAATTCAACCCCCCCCCCCCCCCCCCCCAAAAAAAATGAAAGCGCTGTAAGCACTGTAGGCAGTTAACCAAAAACCAAGGCAAACATAATTATAAAAACTGTGGCAACAAACATTAAACATTCATATATAATTGGACATTTATGTTCATTTAATGAATTAATCATTAAGGCAAATAATTCATATTTTATCAAGGTTTTCAATAGCAAGGTATATATCAAGTATATTTTTTTTCGTGGTCATGAGTCTTGAGTCAGCAGTGGTACAAATTCGCAATGATTGCAGTTCTTCTAGTTGATCGTAATTGTTCATATTAGTTGACTGTCAGTAATTCAAGTTGACTTTAGTACGAGCTTGTAAAAGTATGAATGGACTTGCTTCCCTTGAAAGAAAACTGAGTTTGTGTTCTACAGTACAAAAGTTATGAGACACAAATCAGACAAATGTTTACTACTACAGGGATCAATGGTGAGGTCTGACTGACCTGTCCATAGTAAATGTTAATGACTCCCACCTAAAATCACCCAAAGTCCATGATGTCTAAGTTTGGAATAAAATGACAGGTGTTAGGTCTAGCAAAGTGATATGCATATGTGACGGGGTGGGGGACCCCAGTGACTTCCCCTATATTTCATTTGATTTGTTATATTGTCCAATGCATGAATATATATGGTTGATGGGTGGGGATCTCATCTGTTTTCAAGTTATCAAACAGGATTGGGTAGGGTGACCCTTAGGACTCTCCCTATATTTCATTTTATTAGTTCTTTTATCCCATACATGAAAATATATGGTTTAAATTAAAGGTGGGGATCTCGACTGTTTCCAAGTTCTCAAACAACAGGAGGGGTGGGGTGACCACTTGGACTCCCCCAATAATTTATTTGATTTGTTAATTAGTCCCATACATGAGTATATATGGTTAAGGGGTGAGGATCTCGACTGTTTCAAAGTTCTAAAACAGGAGGGTGCAGTGACCCTAGGGACTCCCACTATAATTCATTTGATTTGTTATATTGTCTAATACATGAATATATATTGTTTATGGGTGGGGATCTCAACAGTTTTCAAATTCTCAACCAGGAAGGGACAGAGTGGCCCCACGAACTCCACCTATATTTCATATGATTTGTTATATTGTCCCATACATGAATATATATGGTTTAGGGGTGGGGATCTCGACTGTTTCAAAGTTCCCAAACAGGAGGGGTGAGGTGACTCCAGGGACTCCCTCTGTATTGCATTTGATTGGTTATATTGTCCCATACATGAATAAATATGGTTGAGGGGTGGGTATCTCGACTGTTTACAAGTTCTAAAGCAGGAGGTGGTGGGTGACTCTAGGGACTTCACCTATATTTCATTTGATTAGTTATATAGTCCCATACATGAATGTATATGGTTGAGACGGGGGGATCTCATCCGTTTCAAAGTTATCAAAGTGCCCCAAAGGACTCCACATACATATCATATGATTGCTTACATTCAGGTATCATATAATCTAGTTGCACTATATGTTATTATATCTGCCAAGTTTTCAAAATGCCCATGGGGGTTTTGTGCGCAAGATGGCTGCCATACTCCTAAAAAACCTTCAAGGGGCCTTTAAATACAGTGTCATGTTGTTTTTTGGCTTCTTCATACTTTTATAAGCCTCAATTCATTGTAAAATTAACTGTTTTGTTAAAATTGTGGACATAATTGCTCTTTAAAAATTTCAATTTGGGAGCCTCCATGGGGGAAATCCCCCGCAAATAGTGACAGTTGGCAGGTATCTATACTATTAAACAAGAAGACCTCATTTTGTGTGTCGCTTCTCTTCCTTCCACAATAAATTAATCATCATGTCTCTGTGTTCTTTAGGTGACATGAATAGTCGCATTTGTCATTTGTTCTTATGATTATTCAGATTGAGTTATTTTGGGAGAAAAACGACAAAATAGGTGTCCGAATATTGTTTCCGTTATCAGACTGACTTTTAGTCATAGATAAGACTTCCGGTTTTAAACATGCACAAGAACAACCAATTGTATGATAGATTACACAAAATGAAAAATAAATAAGCCAATCAGAGCGTTCTCAATATCATGGTTTTTAGATCGGAAGAACCACAACTATTATACCTCCTTAGAGACAATTATGTTTTCGCGTTTATCCACCTGTAAACTACGATTATACTACTTTAATATACAGAGACTCTCTGTATTCTGTCTAATTTTTTCTGAAATATTTACTATCTAAGGGGTCATACCAGTTGCATATATATATTGAAATAAGTAAAACATGTGGAAACAAGAATGTGTCCATAGTATACGGATGCCACATCGGCACTATCATTTACTATGTTAAATGGACCGTGAAATGGGGTAAAATCTCTAATTTGGCATTAAAATTCATTCCATACACCAAATATTGTAGACCTATTGCATACATTATAAGAAAAACAGGCCAAAAGACAAAAACTTAACACTGAGCAATGAATCATGAAGATAAGGTCAAGGTTGAATAAAACTTGCACAACTGACATAGATTATTAAATGTTTCCATACACCAAAAATGTTTCCATACACCAAATAAAGTTGACCTATTGAATGTAGTATTAGAAAAAAAGACCAAAACTCAAAAACTTAACTATAACCACTGAACCATGAAAATGAGGTCAAGGTCAGATGACACCCGCCAGTTGGGCATGTACACCTTAAAGTCCTTCCACACACCAAATATACTAGACCTATTATTGCTTATAGTATCTGAGATATGGACTTGACCTCCAAAACTTAACCTTGTTCACTTGTCCATGAAATGATGTCAATGTCAAGTGAAAACTGTCTGACAGGCATGAGGACCTTGCAAGGTACGCACATACCAAATATAGTTATCCTATTACTTATAATAAGAGAAGATTTAACATTACAAAAATCTTAACTTTTTTTTCAAGTAGTCACTGAACCATAAAAATGAGGTCAAGGACATTGGACATGTGACTGACAGAAACTTCGTAACATGAGGTATCTATAAACAAAGTATGAAGCATCCAGGTCTTCCAACTTCTAAAATATAAAGCTTTTAAGAAGTTAGCTAACCCCGCCGCCACCACTGCTAAGTCACTATCCCTATGTCAGCCTTTCTGCGACAAAAGTTGCAGGATCAACAATGACATACATAATCATGGCTAAAATTAAATTTTGACCAAAATGTTGTTTGCCAGACACATGTTACGTCCACAAACAACTCATCAAGGACATAAATAAGACAGTGACGTCACCTACAACAAAAAAATGTTTTTGTTGTTGATAGTACATACTGTATTTTATGCACTTTCCCAATAAAGTAAATAGAAATACAAGAGTGGAAAAACAAAATAGAATCACAATTGTAAAAACCCTTTGTGTCTAAATCATACATCAGGGGACATTTCTGCTATAGGAACGTCCATGGTTTACAAATCCGAATACCTGATAGCAGGATGAATTAATTCTTAGTCATGTCAAAAGTCATCCTATCAAGAAAAAATAATAATAGCATGAAAACAAATAAATGGAAAACTAAAGTAAAATAAAACAAGAATGTGTCCCCAGTACAGGGATGCCCCATCCACACTATCATTTTCTATGTTCAGTGGACTGTGAAAATGGGGTGAAATCTCTAATTTGGAATTATAATAGAAAGATCATGTCATAGGGAACATGTGTACCAAGTTTCAAGTTGATTGGACTTCAACTTCATCAAAAACTACCTCGACCAAAAACTTTAACCTGAAGAGGGACAGACAGACAAATAGACAGATGAACAAATGAACAGACAGACAAATGAACAGAAGGACCCACAGACCAGAAAACATAATGCCCATAAATGGGGTATAAAACTACACAACTTTAACACCTAGAAACTATAACTGAAGACCATCTTGTCTTTTTTGTGAAGTAGACAATAAATATTTATCTATCGGGTATTGGTTCTTTCCAAAGGACTGTTTGAGAAAATTGACGACATGTTCTTTGACAAATTTATTTCCCTCAGACACAAATATCTGAATAGTAGGTGCAAGCTCTTGAATATCATATGAGTGTTAACAAATGTCTATTCCATATGAAAGTAAAGTTGGAATATACCTATATAGGTTAGGAAAACTAATAATTTCCAACTTAAAATTGTCTCATTTGTCATAAACATATGTTTAAATATTTCCTTGTGGAAAAGGAATAAAATATATATCATCTGATGAAGACATAATCTTTCAATCAGTTTAATATTGAGGTCTGGAGCTGGCATGTCAGTAATTAACTACTAGTAGTCCTTTGTTAATTTATGTATTATTGTCATTTTCTTTGTTTCTTTTGGTACCTATTCTGACATCAGATTCAGACTTCTTTTTAACTGAATTTTACTGTAAGTTGTAAAGAGGGGGATGGTTGAGATTCTAGTATGCATGTTCTTTTTTTGCTTGTGTGCTTGGGCAAGAATTGATAGTTTATTTGAGGTCAAAAGTGTGAATTGACCAATGAAACAGTTGTTCTTAAATGATTCATCTAACAAAGTTTGTTGCACAGCCTTTCGCTAAGGTTGGCTGCAGTTGAGTGTAAGATATGTCTACATATAAAGTGGATTAGTCAAACAATTCTTGATATATTATTGTGACATGTGGACCCCATCATACCTCAATAGTACTGATAATTCCTAATCAACTTACAGGTATAGTTCATTACTAATACATTGATTTTACAAGAAAATTTCTGATGTAAAAATAAGTGGTTTGATACTTCATAAAGAGATAAACATACTTTGACAAACAGTGGCTTTATCTAACTGTAGAAAAGTCCTGTTACTATTATCCAGTTCACATGTATACACTGCTGGTCCACCCACAGACACTTTACCATCAGAACATGCAGCATTACATGATTTTCCCCATATCAGATTGGAGCAGTTAGTGCCACCTTCATAGTCACTTATATTGCTGACTTCCTGTTCACACCTAAGTACTGTAAAAACATAAAGATGCAAATGTGAGACTTCAGTAGTGTCACAAGTTCAAACAATGCATGTTATCAATTATTGAAGATATATTATCGATATTCATTTCATCCCAACATGTTTAACATACATGTACCTATATCTTGTCTTGTAGATAATTTTTTCCATTTTAAATTTCTATCAATCTACATGTATCATGTCTATCATATAGTTTTCAAAGTAAAAGGCAAAACACACAAAAGCTTGGTTAAAATTGTCAATTAAGGGCAACTAATAATAAAAGGAGTAGACTACTATTTCTGTAAACATTGCTGATCATTGTTAAGTTTTATCTATCTTATTAAGTTTTCAGGATTATCAGTAAAAATTCTAAAATTCGAAGAATGAAAAAGAGAATGTGTCTACATGGACACAGATGATGTCCCCACGTGCGTACAACATTATAAAGAACATTAAAAGTGACGCCACTCAAATTTGTACTTGATCTGATGTTTGCGGTAATAAGAATTGTATTGGTTTCATAATATATTGTAACGTGACTGAAGGGAAGGCCAACACCGACACAGACGGATGGACATAGCCATCTATGGCATGACAATATATCCTGTGGTAAATTCCAAGTAACTATATAATACGGTATTTATATACAAGTTTATTAACAAATGTACATTACTTCAGGCACATTGACAAAGTTAGCTACAAAGTTTAAACATATAAACGTCCTCTAGAATCTTACTGATTCAAGACTTAAGGAATACACATCCTTTCAGTATCACAGCTGATACACAAATCTGCCAGTCTCTTGACTAACTGACCTTATCATAGAGTTTAATTACTTCATCTCTAGACAAACCAATAGGCATTAGCTAATTTTATTACCCTACACACCAGGACATGGTTTCTGGTCTTAATCACATCTGACAGTTCAACTTTAACTGCAGATAATAAACTAGCAACTTGTCAAATTAGCCTTGCATCATTAATTTTCTCTGTACACAAATAAACAGTTATAAAGCCAAACTAACTAGAGGTCAATATTTACAAAACATTAAAATATTACAATATGTAGGGGCAAAATTAAGTTACAGAACTGCATGATGAACTAAAAATTTTACAATTTTTCGATTTATAAATGGGGATAACTTGATAATGGTTAAAGTGATACTACCCAAATTCAACTTATTATTTTTATTTCACTATTTCATTTTCATTAAAGTTGAACAATTTTTGCTATATCTCTTAGCTACTGCCCATTTAAAACCCTTTCAAGGCGAACAATGCATTGAGGCATCCTCGTAGCCAGGCCGAACAATGTGTTGAGTGCAAAAGGTCACACTCCTTTTTATGGAAGTTCGAAATAAAACAATCCAATCACTTTCCTCTCTCACTTGCCGATGTCAAGGACGCAAAATTATAGTAAATATTAGTAAAATGTTGTTTCATGGTCTGTATCGTGCCTGTAACATTCTGAGACACAAAAATGTCAGATAGTTCAGAGGACGAGTTTGAGGGATTTTCGATGGGAGAAGTAGAACTTCTTGGTAAACAGTATGAAATGCATTGACCTCAAAAATGACATCGGTGATGATTTCATGATCACTCCTGAAATGATGTTGAAAGAGAAGGGGTCAGCGAACTTTCAGACGAAAAAAATGACAGCTGGCAGATGTAAATAATGCCCCTGATGCCCCCCAACAATGACTGATGGCACCAAGAATTTTATATATTGAAATTTGAAAGAGGTCTTCCCCATTTATCCCAACCAAGAAGTATTATACTGGTCCACAAAACATATGAGGCCAAAAGAAGAATATTTTTTCCAAATGTTTGAGTCATTGAAAATTGCCTGAATTTGGTTACATTGTTCATGGATAAACACGTTTGTGTGCATAAACAAATTCTATGAGATAGAATTTTGTAATAAATTGTGAGAAGGTAAGTTTTATTTTATGTTTTAAGAAAATAAAAAGAGAAAATGGTGTCACCGAACTTGTTTTCTTGCTACAAGTAAATATAAAAAATTTCCCTAACCAATTTAGGCAATTTTCAATGACTCAAAGCTTGAAAAATAGCACGATGACACATACTTTTTATTAAATTTTTGAAAAAAGCATAGTAAAATCTTCATTTTGGCAAATCATAAGAAAATTCTGTGTCAAAAAGTCTAGACTTATCTTTAAAAATTTCCATTTGGGAGCCTTCAAAGGCGAAAACCCCCGCAAATAGTGACAGTTGGCAGGTATATTATCATCTACCTTAATTAATTTCTTACCTTTTACAACAACAGTAAAAACACATTTAGTGTCATTTCCTATGGAATAATCAATATCATTCCATCCTGTATATTCATATACTTTTACTGGAAGTTTGGGCTTAAAGTTATAGGCTCCTGGAATATCTGGGTTCACTTCAGCATAACGTTTTCCTTTATCAGCATTCAGTGTTTTAAGACCCTTATAAGGACATTCTTCCTCAGCGCATGTTACACTTAACTGAATTAAAAATCCTGAAAAAAAAAGAGAAAACAAGTAAAACTGTGAGCTCATTCTCACTGATGATCCCCGTCGAAATATTTCGGTTAGCTACGGCAGTTGTCGAGAGATGAATTTGAAAACCCATCACACTGTGTAGCTAATTTACATAAACCCTGAAACCAAATTTCAGAAATCCTTGTATAGTAGTTCCTGAGAAAAATGTGATGAAAGTTTTAAACTTGGCTATCATGTGTAAAATGATACACTAATAAGTGTTCGGTAAACAGGAAGTTGTTGAGTGATGAATCTGAAAACGCATCACAGTATAACTGATTTATATAAATCCTGAAACCAAATTTCAGAAATCCTTGTATTGTAGTTCCTAAGAAAAATGTGACGAAAATTTTCAACTTGGCTATCATGTGTAAATTAATACAAGAGTTTATGGCGCGGAATCAGGGTCATAAATATCGATTTTAGTATATCCTAAAATGATTTTAGTATATACTAAATTACATTTTAGCATACCCTAAATTGATTTTAGGATATCCTAAAATGAATTTAGCATATACTTAAATGATTTTAGCATATACTAAAATCATTTTAGGGTATCCGAAAGTCAATTCAGTATATACTAAAATGATTTTAGTATATACTAAAATCATTTTAGGATACCCTAAAATCAATTTAGCATATACTGAAATATTCAACTTATACAGAAATATAGGCGCGGAATCAAGGTCATAAGTAACGATTTTAGTATACACTTAATTGATTTTATTTCAGCATATCCTTAATTCAATTTGCTAATAGTTTTGTTCACCAATGAAAAGATCGCTTTCTGGACGAGTTGGAAAGACAGTCACTGCGGATCTTGCTGAGATGTGGCAAATGTCCTCTCACTTGATTTCATTTTCAGTTGTTTATATTTTATTTTTCTAAATGTTTTTGCTGGAAATGTATAGATATAATTGATTGTTTAGCTGCAACTGGTACCAATGAATGATACTCTATGATTGTGAGCTAAGGAGCGCTTAACAAACCTCCTCGTATCTGATGCAGAGAAACAAACATAAATGTAACAAAAGTTCAAGTTTATTCACTTGTAAAAAAACAGCGTAAACAATCATGCTACCCAGTATTACCTCAAATATAGTATACCATCAGTATTGTCTACTTTATTTTTTTTTACAATACTTAAACAATATCACAATATTGTCCTACCAGTATTGCGATTGCCAAGTACAGGAAATCCACCGTGTATACACCTGCAGATAGAATAAACATATGGAACTAAAAACAACATGGCATTTACAGTGAGGTCATTATATAGAGAATAATCCATGGCCTTTTCCATATCGACCCGGGTATCATCCTGAGACCCCCATATCAGCCCGAGACGTAGTCGAGGTGCTGATATGGGCCAATATGGAAAAGGCCATGTACTAATCTCTTTATCATATACTTCCGACAATTGTTTTATGTAAGGCAAATAAACAAATGAAATAACTAAAACAGTCAAAAACTTTATAAAGATGATCTATAACTGTCAAAGGCCTTTGTCACTTCCTGTAGATCCATATTAGAAAGTACTAAACTTTCATCATCAGTTTAAAAATCTATATCATGAAATTTAAGCATGTTTACTTAGAACTGTTTTTCAATAACAGCTGGTTCTGTACAAACAAGTTTAGCACTAGATCCAATACACTGTATCGCTATTTGTCCGCCATTACTGAACATCACAAAAGTTTCCGTAAAATTTTGACGTCATAATAAAAAAAATGTAAGACGCTACAATGGCAAAGTTATAAACAAACGGAAGTAACTAGCCCGAGAAGCACTGTTATGTTTTTTTTGCACGAGAGGCCACTGGTATGGGTTATTAGCCCGGGTGGAAAATTATGGCTTTCCGTTTCCGTTCTTTACACATATGCAAAAGCTATCATATTAATGCTAAGTATATGATAAATGATCATAACAAATGGACAAATATGGCTGTATTTACACCCAAAATATTATACTCTGAGCACATGCTTACCTGTGAAATTTAAGGTCTGGCATCCTCTAGATATATAAAAAAACTTTAATTCATTGATTGTTTTAGAAAGCTAAAATATTTTTTGATTTTGAAGGGCAAAACAAATCTAGATAATATTTTGTGCTATAATCTGGATATTATGCACAGCTAAGGTTTGCATGATTAACTACCTCAGATATAAACTGCACAGTTCAGATGTACTCTAGTCAAAACATTTACTAAATGTTATCATCGGTAAAAGGACATCATTCTTAAATATAAATCAACATGCAGACTTCTTATACGTTCAGGCACAGTCGCTTGAATTTTAGTGATATATGTATGAAAAGAATAAATAAAATACTGTTATATGTATAATCTAAAATTCAAGCGACTGTGGTTCAGGTATTTCACATCCAATATCTTATGCGTGGTAATATTCTTTACAAAGCACAAAAATGTCGGCATACACCTCAAAAGCTAACCAAACCTTAAAATAGACTTATTCGGAAAGGATATAGTTACGATACTGTTGTCAGGTCATTAAGGATTGCATATTTTGGTATTAATATTGATTCACTCATATTGTCTTTGCATCGGAAATAAACACATTTATTCTAAAACCAGTCAACTGTAGTTGGCATGATACGGGTTATGTTCTTCTCATATATTTTATAATGGTATGATACTTAACCCCTAACGGGAGGGATTTTACTTGATTTTCATATGATGAAGACATAATCTTTCAATCAGTTTAATTGAGGTCTACAGCTGGCATGTCAGTAACTGCTAGAAGTCCTTTGTAAATTTATGTATCATTGTCATTTTGCTTGGTTTCTTATGTTGTCTATTCTGACATCGCACTTGGACTTCTTTTAAACTGAGTTTTACTATGCGTATTGCTATGTGTTTCTTTATTCTACATTGGCTAGAGGTATAGGGGGAGGGTTGAGATCTCACAAAATATGTTTAACCCCGCCGCATTTTCAGTTGCGCCTGTCTCAATTCAAGAGCCTCTGGTCTTTGTTAAGTCTTGTATGTTGTTTTTTTTTAAATTTTAGTTCATTTATATGTTTTGGAGATTATTGTGACGTCCATTTTCACTGAACTAGAACACAATTTTATTTAGGGGCTAGCTGAGGACCACCTCCGCGTGCGGAATTTTCTCGCTGCGTTGAAGACCCATTGGTTGCCTTCGGCTGTTGTCTGCTCTTTGGTCGGGTTGTTGTCTCTTTGACATATTCCCCATTTCCATTCTCAATCTTATCTAATATCTTGAGGGGCGGATGCAGGATTTTCAAAGGCATATGGGGTTACTAGTAAATTGGAAATAAATCAGACGTTTACATGGGACATGTCTTCAGAATGTTGAAAAGTTAAACATTTTTGTTTGTTTTGTTTACTAAATGCACCATAAATATATATACATCTCTTTTCGGTTAATCTTCCTCTTGGCATATTCATTTAACGAGTTAAAAGTACATCAAACGGGACTAAAACTGTAGAAGATGTGAGTTATACGTCAATAAGACAGCAATCAAACGACAAAAAAAAACACCTTATAAATATAGGAAGATGCGGTATGAGTGCCCATGAGACAACTCTCAATCCAATTCATAATTATAAAAGTAAACCATTATAGGTCAAGGTACGGTCTTCAACACGGAGCCTTGGTTCACACAGAACAGCAAGCTATAAAGTGCCCCAAGTGTAAAACCATTCAAACGGGAAAACCAACGGTCTATATATAAGAATTTTTTTATGATAAAATAATAAATGCATGCCATTAAAATCCACATTAATAGTAAGGTCAATTAAAATTTAATCTATACAGCATAAAACGGACATATAGAAAACGGCAAAAATACGGTGTAACTTGTAACATTAAATAAGCATAAATGAGAGTTTTTGACCTAAAACTTATACAAATTCAACATATTTCCCTGCATTTTCGTATTACAGAATTGTTCGGATTCGGACTCGGACATCACACGAAATTCATCGCAAAAAAAATCAAAAACGATCATGGTAGATAAGTTTGGAATTATCTTCGTTATGTGTAAGAAGTAGTAATTTGGAAGGACTAATAATCGAAATGGAAGAATCGGCAAGAAAAAATATGTAATTGCAATTTTTTTATTTCAAAATGACTTGGTATTCAAAATGTGCATAACCAGAGGTTTAAGATAATCTGCAAAATATGAATGATTAGATAGTCTCGACTGAACACCTGAACTTTTTTAATGTCCAGCTATTATGTTACAATCTAAAGAAATGACGTTTTAACGCTATTTTCTGAAAAGGGTTTACGACATAGTCTCTAATCATTTCCATTGCACTGCTCTTATCATATATTTATTTATATTTCCAGAATGTGCATTTGCTGCACTTTTTTGTTCGAAAGAAAAAAGAAATATGTTGAACGTAAATATTTAAAGTTATGTGATAAACTACGGAAGCCGATAAGGGCCATTCAAAAAAAAAATTTTATGTCGTAAATACGACATAGCATGTCGTAATTTCGACATAACATGTCGTTATAACGACATCGCTATGTCGTAATTTCGACATAATATGTCACTATAACGACATAGCATGTCGTAATTTCGACATAGCGATGTCGTTATAACGACATCGCTATATCGTTATTTCGACATAATATGTCGTTATAACGACATCGCTATGTCGTTATTTCGACATAACATGTCGTAATAACGACATCACTATATATATTAAAGAATATGTATTATGATTGCCAAGACACTAAATGACACAGAAATTAACAACTATAGGTCATATCATAATGCCCCCAATAACTAGAAAAGCCCCCGCATAATCAGCTATAAAAAAGGGACGAAAGATACCAGAGGGAGAGCCCCCGAAATGCTGTGTGGCAGACAGTGTTAATAATTAATAATTAGCTCCCTTAGTAAAACTCCAAATTTCATATTTAATGTATTTCATTGTTAAATAATTTACATGAAGCTGAATAAGTATATATCTGTTAATTGCATAGATTTTGCTATTTGAATTCATTGATTAAAGATATTTATTTATATTGTAAAGTTTAATATTTGTATCGTCGCAAAATCTTTGGTCACCTTCTTTGGTTACCTTCTGTGAGAAAGTTATATATTTTATAGATCCTCATTGAAAGTTTTAAGAAACCGACCGGGGACTATGAGGATGGACCTGAAGTCCTCTCAAGGCAAGCAAAGCTTTCCACCTTATATCGAAGAAGCGCACAACTCCATTGGTTGTTGTTATGAGGGTGAATGGACGTATCGATTGCTCTGTATTTACTGTCAAACGATGGGCACGATGTTCCTAAAACACGACGTTACACATAAAAAGCGGCGTCGAAGAGGGTTTTTGATTAATTTTTGCAAGTTTTATTCGTTTTTTTATATGTTGGTTGATTTATTCATTATATTACAAAATTTTTAAAATTTCTGATTCTGGTTCTGTTCGTTTTGTGATGTCATTTTATCATAAATTACCTCAAGTTGTGGAAATCTATTTAATAATGTTTACCCTTTAAGTTATTTCAACTAAAAATGCATTACTGTCGCAAGTAATGTGGGAAAGAAAGATGGGACGGAAGTAGATATAGGAAGATGTGGTACAGTTTTCCATAAAAAAGATATATTTTTTTAGATGTACGAAACTATTATCATATGATGTTTAACTTTCAAGGTGCATATCATCTGTCATTGTAAAATTTCTATATCTTAACTCAACCCCAATACAAATATATCTGACACTCTGCAAGTAAATCGAACATTTTTACCCTTGGTTAAATTTGAATAGAATTGTATTTTCCCTGGTACATAAGTTGTCGAAATACACCCCTTCAATTACTTGAACCTACGCTTGAGAATTATTTCCGCAAGTCATCTATAGTGTTTAATTTCTGATATACATTTTGAAATATAGTAATCTACTCCTGGATCGTCCGCGAAAACGGCTTAAATAATCCCGGGTTTTTGAAATTCGATGAAACGGTTTTCGTCGCTGTTTGGGATTTGTCTTTCAATTACTAGTACCTCCATTTCATGCACAAGTTTATATTGACGAAAAGTTCCGGCTTCGCTAGTACAGGAATTTATTTCATCACGACAGTTATAACATGAATAGCAGGACAAATCGCGAAGTAAAACACTCCGTGAACTGGTATAAGTCTTTTAATATTGGTGATTGCACCTTACTGAAGTGACGACTTTAAATGATCTATGGAGTACTTCCACAATATAAATTTCAATTCGAATTTTACATTTAGAGGACTGTCTTGGTGTCTAAAATTTGTCTTTGCAATAGTTGGATGAAGTTCATGTAATGAGATGTTTTTCCCCATTTCACCATTCTTTTAAATAAATCGTTAAAAGCTATAAACGATTAATAAATATTGCAAAATTTAAGCTGTGTCGAACCTATGTCCCCGGGTGGAGTCTATAGCAACATGCGCTATTCTTTTTTTTCGGCAGCAATCATCAACCTGTTTTTCCAAATTTCATAACTTAATAAGAAAAGAATCTTGGCATTTTTTACTCTTCGTGTATCTAACTTTTGTTTTGATTAATTATAAAAAATACGCGTTAACTGCTTTGAAAAATGAAATATCAGCTTGGACAAAATGGCTACCGTTTGAAAAACGACTGTGTAGAGAAGATTTTATTGAATCAGCAATATTTAAACTCACGAACAATGAGGCAAATATTTGTACTTTTGTTAGATATTATTATTGTCTTACTCTTTTTATTCATTTTCTGCTACTTACAAAATTCACTTTCAGTCGTTGAGATGACGAAAAACGTCGTTGGACATTTTTCTTATTCCCGCTTAATATGAAGCCACCGAGTCAAATAAAATTTGGCAAAAATAACGGCTTTAACGCCACAAAGAACCGACACCTGTCGTTGTTCCTGCCAAGTATCAAGAAGATCAGAGAATAAGAAATAGGATCACTATACATAAGATTTAAAACAGTTTTTCATAAATGTAACGTTGGACATCTGTTTTTTTTTCACATAACTTGGCTAATCTAATCATCAAATATACTAGATATTACTTAGTATATGATCAAGAGCTGTAAAAACATAATTTGAAACATATATTGAATTTGTTTTAATATTGGTTCGTGTTTTCTAACATTTTTATTTTGTTTTGCGGATGAAATTTCGAAGATTCTGTTTTAAATCCTAGAGGTTGTAGGAACATCGTGTCCAATGTTTGAAAGTAGAAAGAGAGCAATCAATATTTCAATTCACCCTTCAGGGCCGTAACTACCTATGAGGCAGGGGAGGCAACTGCCTCCCCTGAATTTTCTACACCAATTTTTTTGGGGAAGTAATAAAATGAAATATTGACAATATGTACACGAAAAACTTGAATTTATATTATAAACAACACAAGTTTACAGTTTTAACAGTGTTATCATGATACGTGATATATCTGTCAACTTCCGGATTTTTTTACCGAAAGTGAACCGTTTGAGTAATTTTTTTTTGTCGTGTGGCCGTCCATCTGTTATTCAGTATTCGTACGAGAATACATATGAAATTTTTCTTTTAGACAATTTTGAATAAAACTTAACTATTTACATTTATTTAGGGGCTCCATTAAGCAGAGGAAATTCCCTTTGTATTGTGAATCTTTTATGATATCGGAAATTCGTTACCGGCTGAATCAGCTGTTGGGTCATTTTTTAACGTCTCCCGGCCGATCGTACGAGAACATTATGGTCAATGCCTTAGTAGTTAAACACTCCCATTCGTTGAAGCAGAGACTTTCTAAACTAACTAAGTATATACTAGTTTAGAAAGTCTCTGGTTGTAGTTATATACATGTATGTTCAGCTTTCAAAAATATTGAAATTCAAGGTCCTCGACAAAAAATATCTTGCTTTCTATGATCTTGCTTTATATGTTTTTTTAACTTACCAGTTTGATTTCTAACAAAAATATCTTTAAATACAGTTAATAATTGTTTGTATAAAATTCCAGAAATACTGATGTTTCTTAAAGTAAGGAAATCGAAGGAAAACGGGTGATTTTTAGCCCTATTGAGAACAAAATCCGCGGTCACAATGTATTTAATGTTAATAATTATAGGTCAAAGTACGGCCTTCAAGGCGGAGCCTTGGCTCACCCCGAACAGCAATCTCAGTTTGTTTTTGCATAAAAATTGCTTCCAGGTTCAAGCAATACTGATGTTTCTTAAAGTAAGTAAATCGAAGGAAAACGGGTCATTTTTAGCCATTTTACTGTGAGAAAAACATCGGCGGGGGCTTAGCCCCAACCCCCCTCTCTGGGGGCCCACACTTGGTGGCCCCCAAACCCCTGCCTCCCCTGAATTCAAACCCTAGTTACGGCCCTGCCCTTATTACACGAAGACATGTAGTTAGCGCTTGTTTATAGGTAGGACTGTATTGTCAGTCCTCATATAACTCCACACAAATTTGCTCGAACAAGTAGAAGGTTTATAAGACCTTGACTGACTCTGCATCCCTTCCACGGTCGGTATCTTTAAGGACTAAACAGTACCTATAAATTATATAAGTTTCTCACAGAAGGTAACCAAAGAAGGTGACCAAAGATTTTACAACGATACAAATATTAAACTTTACAATATGAATAAATATCTTTAACCAATGAATTCAAATAGCAATAGCTATGCAATTAACAAATATATACTTATTAAGCATCATGTAAATTAATCAACAATGAAATACTTTAAATATGAAATTTGGAGTTTTACCAAGGGAGCTAATAATTAAATAATGTTAACACTGTCTGCCACACAGCATTTCGGGGCCTCTCCCTCTGGTATCTTTCGTCCCTCTTTTGTAGCTGACTATGCGGGGGCTTTTTTAATTATTGGGGGCATTATGATAACATATAGTTGTTAATTTCTGTGTCATTTAGTCTCTTGGCAATCATAATACATATTCTTTTATATACATAGCGATGTCGTTATTACGACATAGCTATGTCGTTAAAACGACATAGTGATGTCGTTATTACGACATAGCTATGTCGTTAAAACGACATACTGATGTCGTTATTACGACATGTTATGTCGAAATAACGACATGTTATGTCGAAATTACGACATAGCGATGTCGTAATAACGACATGTTATGTCGAAATTACGACATGCTATGTCGTAATTACGACATAATTTTTTTTTTTGAATGGCCCTTATCGGCTTCCGTAATAAACTAAGTGTCCAGTGTTTTTGTTACGCGCTTGTTTTCTGGGGGGAAATGCCGACGTCGTAAATGGTTTTAGTAATTTGAAGACGTTACGTTTGTGGACTCAGCTTTGTGCACGCCGTCATAGTGTTCAACAATAGACAGGTGTCTAAACTTAATCCAATATGTTGGTTTAAAAGCTCACTCAGAGCTTATATTGTAGTTTCCTGTTTTTTTCCTTTAGATTTTGCATCTGTTGAAAAGATAAACTTTTCTAAAACTATTTGAGGATGTACCTACTAGGTGGATTTTTTTTTTTTTAATCTACAATTTAAAATTGATACATTAAGTCAAAAGAGCATTAGTAGGGAATCAGAATAGGCTAAAAATATTGATAGATTATTGAGTTCGTTATCGAGACTAGATCATACCCGTGAAATCGCAGCCCGTACCTGAATTAAAGAATATACGCTTTATTTTAGCCTGGATTTTTAGAAGTCGTATTGTGGTTTGGTAAAATCAAGCTGATTATAAGGTGCTCAGTTATGTCCAATGACGAAGTTCATGTATGTTTATAACCCGTGGTTATACACGGCCGACACTCAGCTAACCGAGAGATTGGTCGGTTAATCTATATTGAGTATGCGGCTATATGGGCGGTTGGTCTGTTAATCGGGTTGGTTATACGTCTGTTAAGAGTAAAACGCACAATTTAATGTTAAATATACAGATTTTTGACATATAATAAGAATACTTGCTGTTGGGTTCACAAGAAAGAGGACATCTTATAAAAATTATTGAAACCTTAAAAAAAACGAAATTTCAATTATAAAAATGATAATAGAAGAGACAAAATATTGACTTCATATACAAAAATGTTTCAGTATATTCTTGTATGACATTATCAAAGTTGTATTGGATACCTAAACTACATAAGTGTCCTTACAAGCAACGGTATATTGCTGGGTCTTCCAAGTGCTCCACGAAACCTCTTTCTAAATTATTAACATCTATTTTATCAGCAATCAAAGACGGGCTTCAAAGTTATTGTGAAACTGCCTATTCTAGTGGGGGCGTGAATCAGATGTGGATACTTAAAAGTTCCAAAGATCTTTTAGAGTACATACAATCTAACTCTCTTTCATCTTGTAACAGTATTAAAACATTTGACTTTTCTACTCTGTACACTTGTATTCCACATTCCAAACTAAAAGACAAATTGAAAGAGTTGGTATTGCTTTGCTTCGTAAAAAAGAATGGCCAACGTAGATATAAGTATCTTGTCTTAGGGAGGGATAAATCCTACTTTGTAAAGGATCACTCTGATTCGAACAAAAAATTTTCTGAAACTGATATTATCAAGATGCTTGATTTCTTGATTGACAACATATTTGTTACGTTCGGAGGACGTGTTTTTCAACAGACTGTCGGCATTCCAATGGGAACAAACTGTGCCCCTCTACTTGCCGACTTGTTTCTTTATTATTATGAGGCTGACTTCATGCAGGAACTTCTTAGGAAGAAAGATAAGAAGTTAGCAATATCCTTTAACTCTACTTTTCGCTATATAGATGATGTTCTTTCACTAAATAATTCAAAATTTGGTGACTATGTGGAACGCATCTATCCAATCGAGCTAGAGATAAAGGATACTACAGATACAGTTAAGTCGGCCTCATATCTTGACTTACATCTAGAAATTGACAATGAGGGTCGGTTGAAAACAAAACTTTACGACAAAAGAGATGATTTCAGCTTTCCAATTGTGAACTTTCCATTTCTAAGTAGCAACATTCCAGCAGCACCTGCATACGGGGTATATATCTCCCAATTAATACGATATTCCCGTGCTTGCATTTCCTATCATGATTTTCTTGATAGAGTTGCTGCTCACAAGGAAGCTATTGAACCAAGAGTTCCAAATGGTGAAGTTGAAATCATCCCTTCGTAAATTTTACGGACGCCATCACGAGTTGGTTGACCGTTATGGAATAACCGTTTTACAAATGATATCGGATATGTTCCTTACGTCGTAACTACAATCCTCTTCCCTTTCATGAATGTGACCTACCGAATCAGACTATTTACCGGATTTGTTATCACATAAGCAACACGACGGGTGCCGCATGTGGAGCAGGATCTGCTTACCCTTCCGGAGCACCTGAGATCACCCCTAGTTTTTTGGTGGGGTTCGTGTTGTTTATTCTTTAGTTTTCTATGTTGTGTCGTGTGTGCTGTTGTTTGTTTGTCTTTTTCATTTTTAGCCATGGCGTTGTCAGTTTGTTTTAGATTTATGAGTTTGACTGTCCCTTTGGTATCTTTTTTTTGCATCTCTTATATGTTGTTCCAAAAGTACTGTTTGTTTTTGAATGGCTTATCCAAAACTGTTGATCGGTCACCAACTTTCAGTTTGGCTATTTTTATAAGCTTTTGAAACTGGTTCTTCTTGCTGTTGCTTTTTCTAAAACCTCAAAATAATAGTTGTTCCATGTACATCCTTCACCGTATCATTGTTCGTGTGGAACATAGTAAATACAACGAATTTGTACAAATAATGTTTTCACGAAAGAGACATGCACGAATATCCACGTTCTTGTACATGACGTCATGTATGACATGTATGACGTTTTCATAACGGAGAAAACAATGGATCAGGAAGATAAAAGTTTAAAGCGGAAGCCAAGATTTACAGAGAAAGAGGTCGATGCTCTCATTGCTAAAGTACATCAGAATTCAAAAGTTTTATTTTCGAAATTTAGTGACACAATCACCAACAAAAAGAAAAAATGGCATGGTTGAGGTACAAACCTCTGTTAACGCAACTTCAGTTGTACCAAGATCTGTGGATGAAGTAAGGAAGAAATACACTTTATCGCTAATCCCGGCTGACCCGGCCGCTTGAACTTTTGATGCACATAACAATCACTTTTCCATTGTGGCGTCAGATATTTTGCTTTATGACGTCAAAATTTAACGGGAACCTGTGTGATTTCCAGTAATGGCGGAGAAATAGCGATAAGGTGTATGGGATGATGTCAAAAGACTCTAAAAGAAAAGAGCAACTGGTGTTAGGAAGGACCAAACTTTAACTGGAGGTAGAGAGAGGAGTATTTTGCCGTTGACAAATACAGAAGAAATTGTAGTTTCGCTACTAGTGTGAAGCTAGCCGTCGATAGCAGCCGGCGTTAATATTCATGAGGCCAGCCTGCAATAATATTCATGAGCCGTCAATAATATTCATGAGATGACTTGCGTTCGAAGAAGTGTTGCTAGAAACTATGAACAATCATTATGATGAAATAACGTTCCTATTCATATTTGATATTGCTTCAAACAGGCATGTCAATGGGTGTCTTCTTCGAGGTCCGCGTTTACTTAATCAACATTGGGTCTTCTGCAAGGTCTACGTCTTAAAAAAACATTGTAAATGTAATAAAAACAATGTTAATGCTTCCGTAAATATAAAACCAAGTAATGGTCTATTAAAATACTGTGATAAGAGAAATAAACTAAGGGAGCTACCATTTGATTTTTATGGGGGGGCTAGGATGAAAAATTTTGTCCTGCCTTTTTTTTTTAGCTGTAATCTCTGTCCTGCCTTTTTATTTTTCACTCTGTTCGGTCCTGCCTTTTTTTTTTTAGTTTATCCTGACTTTTTTTTACCTAAATTGTCGTCCTGACTTTTTTTTTTGCAAGTGTCTCATCCTGCCTTTTTTTTTACTCAAAACTCCTGTCCTGCCTTTTTTTTTCAAATTTCATCCTAGCCCCCCCATAAAAATCAAATGGTAGCTCCCTAATTTAAACTGAAGCGATAACAAATAAAATAAAATGTGATGTAATATAGAAATTTAACAGGACATTACACCGAAGAAATAAAGAAAAGAACAGTTCTTATAAATATTTCTGTCTTCTCAAAGTAACTAGTGTGAAGCTAGATAATTAAGAAATATTGAGCCAATAGGTGTCTTCTGCAAGGTCCGCGTCATTTAAAACGAAAGTAAATGAAGAGTTTAATTGCCTCAGTACACACAAAACAGAACAATAATGATTCATTAAAAATTTGTGATTATTGAATCAATGTAAACTACAATACATAAAAAGATGATTAAATATAGAAATTTAGGAATTAAAGGGAATTAATTGTCATGTGGGCATAATCTGTTCGTTGTCTACAAATATAGTCCAATCCTAAAACTAATATACGATACATACGATAGTATCATCCATTTTAAACAGATCAGAAAAAACAAAAAAACATAGTTAACTGAAGGAATATAAACAACAGAAAAAAAACTGTCAATTACTATTTCAAAGACATAATTCTTCAACATTACGAAGATCAATCAGAGTCATTAATCTCAACATGTCCAGTCCATATTATTGCCTCTAAAATGGCCCATAGCACTTATGCCCTAGATCCGTACGAGTTAGTCAGGGAATGATAATGGGATACCCTGGTTAATCACAAATTCGAAAATGAACTATTGCCGGCTGGCCAAACTAAGAGATTCTCCATTTGGGCAATGATACCAGAGGAAGAGGTACTTATTGCCTTTAAAATGGCCTATAGCACTTATACCCTAGACCCGTATGAGTTTTTCAGTAGAGGGTTAAAAGGGGGATATTGTATCCTGGATTACAACGAATTCGAACTGAACTATTGCCGGCTGGACAAACTAAGAGATTCTCCACATTGACCATTATACCAGAGGTAGAGGTGGGTATTGCCTCTAAAATGGCCTATAGCACTTATGCCCTAGACCCGTACGAGTTAGTCAGGAAAGGATAAGGGAGATACCCTGGTATATCAAAAATTCGAAAATGAACTATTGCCGGATGACCAAACTAAGAGATTCTCCATGTGGGCAATGATACCAGAGGAAGAGGTACTTATTGCCTTTAAAATGGCCTATAGCACTTATACCCTAGACCCGTATGAGTTTTTCAGTAGAGGGTAAAAAGGGGGATATTTTATCCTGATTACCAACGAATTCGAACTGAACTATTGCCGGCTGGCCAACCTAAGAGATTCTCCACATTGACCACTATACCAGAGGTAGAGGTGGGTATTGCCTCTAAAATGGTCTATAGCACTTATGCCCTAGACCCGTACGAGTTAGTCAGAAAAGGATAAGGGAGATACCCTGGTATATCACAAATTCGAAAATGAACTATTGCCGGCTGGCCAAACTAAGAGATTCTCCATGTGGGCAATGATACCAGAGGAAGAGGTACTTATTGCCTTTAAAATGGCCTATAGCACTTATACCCTAGACCCGTACGAGATTTTCAGTAGAGTGTTAAAAGGGGGATATTGTATCCTGGTTTACAACGAATTCAAACTGAACTATTGCCGGCTGGCCAAACTAAGAGATTTTCCACATTGACCATTATACCAGAGGTAGAGGTGGGTATTGCCTCTAAAATGGCCCATAGCACTTATGCCCTAGACCCGTACGAGTTAGTCAGGAAATGATAAGGGGATACCCTGGTATATCACAAAAAAGTGCCCGATTAACGGGTACGTTAACATACCCGTTAATTATCGGGTTTAACGCAACATTTAACGGAGACGTTAACGGGTGCGCTAATTAACAGAAGCTTTGTGAATACGAAAACTTAACGGAGATGTTAACGGATCCGTTAGCTAACGGATGCTTTGTGAATAAGCTCACTGATTAACAGACTTTAGCCAACCCGATTAACAGACCAACCGCCAATATAGCTGCATACTCAATATAGATTAACCGGCCAATTTCTCGGTTAGCCGAGTGCCGGCCGTGTTATAGCAAATCCTGAATACGTGTATTGACACCATGCCAAATTGCCTTCGTTGAAATTATGCAAACATCCCATAGAGCAAATAGCACGGACGAATAATCATAACCGTGTTTTAAGCGACACGTCAATGCAGGTCATAAATTAATTTGTTGAATGAAATCAAATCGGTAACTACTGATGGGTGCCGTAGAAGGTCTACAAAATTTTGGGGCGATAATTTCTTGTCATGGGTTGTAATACTGAATCCAAGGGGTCGCAATGAACCTGGTGTTGGCTTCGGACGTAGGAGGTTGTTGATATCTATTCTACACTGTTATCCGCTATACACACTGAACTTAAGATTTAAACCAAATACATGTATGAGTAGCTTGTAGTCAGGATAATATTAAAAGATAGAACTTTATGTTTCAACTCAGTGTGCTGGTCTTTTAAAGCTGAATACATTTATACAATATAAACATATAACATACAAATTATTTTCACCTTACATATGTATGTCCGTTGCAGCTAAACAATCAATTATATCTATACATTTCCAGCAAAAATATTTAAAAAAATAAAATAAAAACAACTGAAAATGAAATCAAGTGAGAGAACATTTGCCACATCTCAGCAAGGTCCGCAGTGACTGTCTTTCCAACTCGTCCAGAAAGCGATCTTTTCATTGGTGAACAAAACTATTAGCAAATTGAATTAAGGATATACTAAAATCAATTAAGTGTATACTTAAATCGTTATTTATGACCTTGATTCCGCGCCTATATTTCTGTATAAGCTGAATATTTCAGTATATGCTAAATTGATTTTAGGGTATCCTAAAATGATTTTAGTATATACTAAAATGATTTTAGTATATACTAAAATGATTTTAGTATATACTGAATTGACTTTAGGATACCCTAAAATGATTTAAGTATATGCTAAAATCATTTTAGGATATCCTAAAATCAATTTAGGGTATGCTAAAATGTAATTTAGTATATACTGAAATCATTTTAGGATATACTAAAATCGATATTTATGACCCTGATTCCGCGCCATAAGAGTTGGTAAACAGGAAGTTGTTGAATAATGAATATGGAAAAGCATCACACACTATAACCGACTTATATAAACCCTGAAATTAAATTTCAGAAATCCTTGTCAAGTAATTCCTGAGAAAAATGCCACAAAAATATTCATGGGACGGACAGATAGATGGACTGACGGATGGACAGACAAAGGTAAAACAGTACACCCCACTTTTTTTAAGCAGGGGTATAACTAGTGATGCTTAAAATATTCAATATCAGTATTACCATGATTTAACTAAAGTTATATGAAATATATTCAACTTGTTCCCGATCTTAAAGTCAAAACAAGAGCCTGTATGGCTCACCTGGTAGCTTCAGAGAAAAGACTGTGAGGAATCAAAGAGCTGATAGCTCTGAGGTGGAAGAAGGTGAATAAAAGGTAACCTGAATTACCACAAAAGCAGCCCCACTTACCAAGGCTGCTTTGATCCATTATCGTTATGATGTATTTCTTTTTCTTCAAACAAGGAAAGGTCATAAGTACATGGATTTCCCATCCGTACAATCATTTTCTATGTTCAGTGGACGGTGAAAATTAGGTAAAATCTTTAAATTGGCAGTAAAATTAAGAAGATCATATCATAAGGAACACATGTGCACTAAGTTTCAAGTTGATTGGATTTCAACTTCATCAAAAACTACCTCGACCATAAACTTTATAACCAGAAGCAGGACGAACGGACAGACCAGAAAACATAATGCCATATGGTAGTACAGTAGACTCCGGACAATCGGAAACCCAAAATTTCAGCTAAAAATATCCGATTACCCGATATATTCAATTAGACGATGAATGTATATTCAATGAATATTCTACAATAATAAGTAGATCTATTGCTTAATATGTGAAAGGGCTGGAGGATTGATGGAGTGATTTTTATCAGTTACATCACCACAATGTTTGCGAGAAAAATTATCAGCTGATTATGTAGCTAATGATTAAATTTGTTTCCACTTGCAGTTTTTAAATCCTATATTTATTAAAATCAATCAAATGTCCTGAAATATTTATGTAAATTATTATCTTCCATCCATAGTTTGTCTTTACTTGTTTAGTAAACAAATTATTTACATTTTCACACAGGTAAACTAATTTGGCTATAAATAGATCACAGCATGTCTGAGTAGAATCTCTTATCTAAAATCGTAATTGTTATAATTTTATTTCTTTAAATAATCAAATTTAAATCTATGAAAATAATCATGATTGATAAAATAGTATTGCATAAAGTTTACGCTTTCATAGACTATTTATGTTTAGGTCATGGTTCTACAGGCTTCTTCACATATTTGTAGACAAACCAATATGGCCGCCACACGTGATTACCTTTGCACATGTGAAAAATATATTTCTGACAAAAGTCAGATTTCTTTTGTCAAAAGGGATTTATATTTATATTGCAATAAATTATTCAGAAGGAGGTACATTCAGTTTCAATTATATTTTTTATTCTATGAGCATTTAGAGTTTAATCAAATTCTCCCAACAGTAACGTACTGCTCTTGTCAACTGAGTCTTGAATAATTTTATAAATAGATTCAAATCATTTGAAGTAGAAAGGCATCTAATTCACATGACAAGGAAAACAATGAATAAAGACACCAATTTAATAAGAAATAGATCCTTTTTATTTATTAAAAACAAAATCTTCTTGTCTGCAAGATTGCAAATTCGTAACTTCAAGGGCGAACTTGTAAACAGGGCGAGTTGTCCCGATACCAAATCTACGCATGCGTACTACAAATATCTACAGTAAAAACATCCGGTTATAAGTAAACAAATAACGTTCATGGATTTCATGTGGATGAGATGAAATCTATTAATTTACATGAATAAAAAGGTCATATTTACGATAGTGATTGTTTTTCAATCCTAATTTACAAATTTTAAAAATGATTCAGATGCTTAATCATGTGTAAAAATCGGTGTCCGGAATCTTAAGTTGTTATGAAATTGTAATACACAGAAACGAATGCGGCATACGGAGGCTCAATGAGTTTAAAGGTGTCATACCACCAATTAAAAGTCCCTATCTGTTCAACCAAATTTTGCAATTTTCACAGCTTTCTAAATATTTTACCTTAAGTTTAACTTCATAGAAACTAGGTATATCCTGAATCGTACAGGTGTCACCTTTCTGCATGCCAATTTTCAACATACATTCAAAATCATATAAGAAAGCAGAGAGCTTCCGAAAGGAGGTACCACTAAAAATAACCCCTGGTTTTCTGGAAATCTTAAATTAGTATACTATGGAGCGTATTAATCCTCAATTTTTAATGCAAACTCATAGACAGGTAAATTTTGGCTCAAAATGGTCTTAATATATTTCTCGTTCAACAAAACTTTCATTTCTGCAAATTTGTTGCTTAGTTTAGGTGAACAATGACATCAAATGCACTATTTTTTGTCCGAGTAGGCCTACTTTCACATACGTTCTAAATTTGAGGGAGTAATTGGTGGTATGACACCTAAAGTCGGTCCCATAGGTCTTCAGAAGACTTGACGTCTTCTTCCACCAAAAATGTTGTGTTCTTTTAATTTGATATATATTGCAAATCCTATCAGAATATAAGCAAGGGGTATCTGACACCTCATAAAAATCTCATACCGTACAACTCTAATAATCACTGTCATGACTGTCACATTGTTCACGGAGGGACAATGAAACAAAATAGCCCTAACCCAATATAAAGTAATATTGGTATCATTTATTACTGATTAATATATATATATGATACATAAATTCTCATTTAAAATCTAAATTAGCATGTATCAAAATATTCATTCAGCTGTCTTGAACTTTCAATTAGATATAAACCATTGCAAACTTTGAGAGCTTCACTGCATTATTGAGACAAAGAACAGCAATAACAAGAATGTGTCCATAGTACACGGATGCCCCACTCCCACTATCATTTTCTATGTTCAGTGGACCATGAAATTGGGGTCAAAACTTTAATTTGGAATTAAAATTAGAAAGATCATATCATAGGGAACATGTGTACTAAGTTTCAAGTTGATGTAACTTTAATTTCATCAAAAACTACCTTGACCAAAAACTTTAACCTGAACTTTGTACTATCATTTTCTATGTTCAGTGGACCATGAAATTGGGGTCAAAACTATAATTTGGCATTAAAATTAGAAAGATCATATCATGGGGAACATGTGTATTAAGTTTCAAGTTGATTGGACTTCAGCTTCATCAAAAACTACCTCGACCAAAAACTTTAACCGGAGGGACGAACGGAGGCACAGACCAGAAAACATAATGCCCCTCTACTATCGTAGGTGGGGCATAAAAATGCTTTGGGTATTTGTCAAGTGCATGTATGCATGTGTAGACTTGGAATAAGATGTATGAATACATACAGTTTATAACTACTATTTCATTATTTTGATACTAACCAATAACAATCAGCAGCTGTCTCCCCATTCTGTAAAACAAAACAAGTACAAGTAATTCATGTGTTCATTTACTATATCATAAATAAAAATTAGAAACTGGTCCCAAAACTGATCCCTGAGGAACACCTGCATGTATACTTCTAAGAGTTGAATAAAAGCCTTCTGAAACTACCTTTTGTTGAAGATCTGATCTCAATTGCTCTTCAACTGTGTACTTGTTTAGCTTTATAACTATTTTGATCTGAGTGTCACTGATGAGTCTTATGTAGACGAAACGGGCCTACTAAATTATAATCCTGGTACCTTTTATAACTAATTAAGCCAGATTGTTCAAGTTTGAATAAAAGTCCTTTAAGTCAAATTTTATCAGAAGCTCTAGATACATCACAAAATACAAACCTTACATCTCTCCCAATATCAATATTACTGATAATTTTATGATATATTTCAGTTAAATGATTAACAGTAGTCTCCTGGCTGGAATCCAGATTGAAACTTTGACAAAAGGTCATTACTCCTCATATAATTATTATACAAGTGTTTAAAAAAAAACTTTTTCCATAATCTTACAAACAATACTAGTGACAGAAATTGTACAATAGTTAAGAGCTGAATGTGGACTACCTTTTCCTTTGAAAATAAGATTAACATGTGCAATTTTCCATAACAATGGAACCTGTTAAACTGAAAGAGACATATAAAATAATTTAGTAAATGGTTTAGAAATAAAGCTAGCAACCTCTTTTAATATTCTAGGACTGATACCATCAGGTCTATATATAGCATGTTTATTTATATTCAAAAATTTAAATTGTCTCAGTCAGATGTCAAAATTGGTTACATGCCATCTGATTGGCTACACTGCAATCTTGCGTTATTCCTTAATCACTTCATTACACAATAAAATTTATCATTTATGATGACACGAGGTCCCACAATAAAGTGCACAGGTAAATTAAATAAAAACTTGATAAAAAAATCTTGTATTGAAATGATGATCCTAGTAAAAAATGTAATTATAAGTCATTGTAAGTATTGAATGCTTCTTTTTGTAACTTCATAGGGTTGTAAAAGCGTTGACCCTGTGCACATTTTTAAAATGTACAAAATGTACCTCAGTCAACGCTTTTACACCCCAATGAATGTACCTCAGTCAACGCTTTTACACCCCAATGAACAGTGGCTGATTCAGAGGGGGCGTAGAGGGCGTACGCCAGCCCCTTTTACTTGCACTTTTATGGACTGATGAATGATTAATCAGACTTAATTCGTTTGCCATTCCCTGTTTATTTTATGCGACAATTCGTTACTTATAAAGACATTATTTGCTCGTATTTACATGTAATATATTATGAATAATGATAATGTGACTGTCAACTACCGTGGAGTTGACCATTGCATCGGTTGGGTTAGGGTCTGAGTTATTTTAGAGAAAACATTTCGCACCTTTATTTTTGCCTAAAAAATAATCTGGCTGTACCTGGGTTGAAAACAATAATCTTGCCAACTTTTTTGCTAAAAGAAAAAAAAAAATCCCAAAAAATTAGTTAGCATTAAATCTATAAATAAAGGGCGTAATTTTTTTTTTTTGATAATCATAAAAATATACATTAATGTTTACTATTATTAGTTTTTTGTTAATGAAGAAGCTTCAGTAAATTTTTTTTTGTTCGCATGTTAATTCCAGGCCACCCTCAGAAAAATCAAATGGTCCGTGTCTAAACTCTTGTTGGTATTTGAATTACTATTCAGTCATGTCAGTATGGCTTAGACAACAGATTTGTACAGAAGTCATCACTAAAAACTCTCAATAAATGTTTTTGTGGATTTATTTTTTATTGAACATCAATTATATTAGTATGTATGATCAGATTCATCTGGGGGGCCAATCTAAAATTCGCAATGCATTCTTCAGATGCTAGTTGTGACCTCTATTTCAGTTATTGACTTGGCTAGGGAGAATTTTTCTATGCCCATTTTTTACTGACAAATCCCACATCAAATATATTGGTACATAACTTTGGATCCATCCAATCATTTTATAATACACAATTAATTGGGAGAATACAGAATAAAAAATGTCCAACTTTACACTTTAACAATTAAATATCAATGCCCCACATCAGGAAACTGTCAAGTTACTGCATTTTTCACATATTTTATGTCTAAAAAGCCAAAAAAAGGTCCAAAAAAAATTTCGCCTCTCTTCGTTCGGCAGATAATTAAAATATATGGCCCACTTCCAAATATCCTGGAATCGCCCCTGATGAAGTTACAAAAAGAAGCATTCAATTCTTAAATAAAAGATTACTGCAATTAGTATGGACAAAAACACAAGAACAATGTAATTTTGAAAATATTATTAAAGCTCTTTGTTCTCATGGTTCTGGGGGATAAATATCATGTTTGCACAAAAGGAAAATTGTAATCCTTGAAATACTGATATATTAACCTTTCCAAGTTTAATTTTTATAACCCCAATATCCTTTGTATGCAGAGGAATATTCTGAGAGGGTGGTAAAGGGTTATTTTCGTGCAACGTGATCGCCGTTTTTTATTTCACGTTCAACGTGTTTTTACTTTTTTATTTGACGTTCAGTCGTGCAAGACAGGTGCCTCCTTCAACGTGTTCTGCTTATTTAATTTTACGTGCATCATGATTTTCAAAGTCTTATTTTGCGTGCTCGGTATTTTTCAAATAAAATTCAAACACTAGGCAGGGATCGTCAAGAAATACTTTTTTAAAAGCCGTAAACCAATTATATCATAAATGTGTATACTAAATCGGGAATATCAAGTGAAACAAAGAGTTAATATATACAAGAAGACAGTGACTCAGTCACAAAAGGTTCAAATTAAAGTATTTATTTTTCATGCAACGTTCATTACAGAAATTATTTCATGTTCAACGTGAAATTATGTCTTATTTCATGTTTTCTTCGTGCAAGCACCCCCCTTTACCACTCTCTTCTGAATGGATGATACCACAAATCAAATAATAATTTTGAACATTACATGTATAAGCTATAAAACTGCAAGCTTTTTATGAAAGCTATCACTTATTGAATACATTTATAGTCAGAAGACACTATAATTGAATCAATACTCATTTGCACACACATATTAATGTACATGTGTTTACATTATAAATAAATATGGTAATGACATGATTAATAACAGACAATTACAGATGAACGATAAAACCATAAAAAAAAAAACGGAATAAGATTGTCATTTGAGAATTACAAAATACTACAAATATTAGTGCATTCTTAAATAATGTAAATAGTCATTGATTTACAATATGAACCCCAGCGGCACCCCTATAAATTAACAGACGTATTGAAGTGGCCTCTCCTCCGTGCCTCCTTTAGACGTAAATATTGTGATACCTAATAATAAGAACTTAAAATTAGGACAATTTTTATCAAACGTCAATGGCTACGGATATATCAGAACAAAATCAATCATGGAGTAAAAATAATTGAACTCACACTTTAGATACATTGTTACAACTTACATAGTGGTAGCGAGAGTGGTAGCTTTCTGTTATGGGATCCTCTGAGTAAGGGGAAAGAAATATCGTCTGTGTTGTTAACTCCACAAATACATGTACAATCTTAGAGGGTGGTAAAGGATTATTTTCGTGCAACGTGATCGCCGTTTTTTATTTCACGTTCAACGTGTTTTTACTTTTTTATTTGACGTTCAGTCGTGCAAGACGGGTGCCTCGTTCAACGTGTTCTGCTTATTTAATTTTACGTGCATCGTGTTTTTCAAAGTCTTATTTTGCGTGCTCGGTAATTTTTCAAATAAAATTGAAACAGTTGGCAGGGATCGTCAAGAAATACTTTTTTAAAAGCCGTAAACCAATTATATCATAAATGTGTATACTAAATCGAGAATATCAAGTAAAACAAAGAGTTAATATATACAAGAAGACAGTGACTCAGTCACAAAAGGTTCAAATAAAAGTATTTATTTTTCGTGCAACGTTCATTACAGAAATTATTTCACGTTCAACGTGAAATTATGTCTTATTTCACGTTTTTTTCGTGCAAGTACCCCCCCTTTACCACCCTCATCTTAGGCACCCAAGTCGTAGGTCTCAGTCGTAGGCACTTATTTGGATGCTTATAAATGACTGTACTTAAAATTTCTTCTGTACGTTGAATGAAGATTAAATATGTTTAAAATTTATCAGTATATCGTTAACCATGTAGCGAAAAGTACATGAAATAAGCAGTTTATTTCAATTACCCAGAGGACAGAAGAAAACATTCCTACCGTAATCAATATAAATCACTGACCGTGATTTGACCCTCGCATTTAATTAACACATATTTAAGCTCAGTTATTCATTGATACAGTGAACGCGGTGCATTGTCTTGGATTTCCGGCTGGCCCGGCACGGACGGTTAGATTAATGATTAGACTATTTACCAGATTTGTTATAACATGAGCAACACGATGGGTGCTACATGTGGAGCAGGCTCTGCTTACCCTTCCGGAGCACCTGAGATCACCCCGGTCACGTAGTTTTTGATGGGGTTCGTGATGCTTAGTCTTTGGTTTTCTATGTTGTGTCATGTGTACTATTGTTTGTCTGTTTGTCTTTTTCATTTTTAGCCATGGCGTTGTCAGTTTATTTTCGATTTATGAGTTTGACTGTCCCTCTGGTATCTTTCGTCCCCTTTTTAAATGTGTCTAACTCTGTATGAGTCAAGGCTCCGTGTTGAAGGCTGACTTTGACCCTGGGACTACTAGTATAGCACTGTCGTCTCAGTTTGACCAGAGATGTATATATGGGTTTGACAAATAATAGTTTACTTTTACACATTGAAACTTGGATGGAGAGTCGTCTCTTTGACACTCAAGTGATTACATCTACTTATAGATCTATAGATGTGTATATATATGTCTCTGATCAGGAACATACATTATTGGTGGCCTTCGGCTGTTGTCTGCTCTATGGTCGGGTTGTTGTCTCTTTGACACATTTCCCATTTCCATTCTCAATGTTATTATGTTATATATACTGTTCCCAGCGCTGATATATTAATTAAATTTAATTAATTTCACAAAAGATTACATAAGATATTTATTAGATTAAAATAAAAAAAAAAACGGATTGCTACTAAATACATGCGATAACACAGATAAGCAATACACAATACAAATATGGAACATATGAAAAAAATATTTAAAAAGAAAATACATACAGATATTTATGTTTTATTTCACGGTGTTCCGCAGAAATAGGAGGGATTTAACCGTACTACTAAGGTTAATTACAGGTCAGGGTAACACTTTCTAGTACGGTCCTTGCCAGGTTCATTTAGTCGAGAGGGCTAATGGTCCGTGCAAGGTTGTCGACAGGTGTGACACAGATCGGTAACTAATGTACTTATAAATAGGTTAGATAAGACTTGGTCTTGTTAACAGTTTTATGAATAAGTAAAGTTCGAGGCCTAGCCGAGTGTTCACAAAACATGACCAATTATTGCCTGACCAAATTAGAACATATTTACACCTTCGAGTGACATAACAATATTAGAATCTCATTGTAATCATGAAACTTTGATGTTAGCTCACTTTATGTTAACTTTGAGGCTTGTATAGGGTATATTGGGATACGGGATATTTGCCATTTTAATTTTAGGGATACGGGATATTTGTCCTAAAAGTAAATGGGATATGGGATATTGATGCATTTATAAGGATATTGAATTTTTAACATGAAAAAAAAAAATAAGTTAAATTTAAAAGTTAAGTACAGAAATATTTACATCTCACTTGATAAAATTACCACAAAAAGTTTAATATTAAAGGTCATTTTAGTGCTTTGTTGATTTTAATTGAGTTAATGGTCGTTTTATTTAAAAGTCATCCAAACCCAAGCAAAAAGTATTGATCTATTTTCGATATTTATATGCTCATGTGTACTGATAATTTTAAAAGTATTTGTTTTGCTTTCCATACTTCGTTCCTTATTGTTAATTTTCCTTTTTTGGATGGTGATGTTCCTTTGGCACTATCTTACAGTGTTTGTATATCACAACACCTCCGCTATGCCCGTGTCTGTTGTAACGTTTTGGATTTTAATGAACGAAATCTATGTATTACTGGTAAATAATATTAAGTCAGGGATTTAGTTACCACAAATCACTTAAAATCTTTACTAAATTCTAGATTTGGTTTTGAAGTGGTTCTACCTGTAATTTTTTTTTATTTCAAACGGGATAGCACATCCTCATTTTTACGGAGATGTTGTTTACCGTGCCATTGGATGTTGGATGTGTAATGATTGATAATTTAGTCTCAGATGCATTACTTTTTATTAGTTGTAATTGGCTTTGAACTAGCTGTCAGTAACTGCAAGTACTCTCAGATCTGTACTTAGTGTCTTTTTGTTGATGGGATGTACAAGTACTCGGTCACATCCACTCTCTGTTTTTAATAGATGTATTTCTATTTGTATCCATCTGATGAGTTAAGCCTTTATCAACTGATTTGTATAGTTCGTTCTTATGTTGCACCACTGTCGCAGGTTAAGGGGAGGGTTGGGATCCCGCTAACATGTTTAGCCTCGCCACATTCTGTATGTATGTGCCTGCCCAAAGTCAGGAGTCATTAATTCAGTGGTTGTCGTTTGTTGCTGTGTTACATATTTGTTTTTGTTCATTTTTTTTTATACATAAATTAGGCCGTTAGTTTTCTCGTTAGAATTGTTCTACATTTGTCATTTCAGGTCTTTTTATAGCTAACTATGAGGTATGGGCTTTGCTCATTGTTGAAGGTCGTACGGTGACCTATAGTTGTTAATTTCTGTGTCACGTGGTCTCTTGTGAAGAGTTGTCTCATTGGCAATCATACCACATCTTTTTTTTTATATTATATGCTCATATGCATTGATAATTTTCTTGAAATAATCATAGATTTTTGTTAGATGTATCTATCTGATGAGTTAAGCCTTATTGTTGTCAATGTTTTCATTTGTTTTGATGCTTAATATGATTACAGGATATTTTATAGTGTTTTACCTCTTATTTTTTACGTGGCGTGGCGAGGATCTTCAGAGGTCTCCATGTTTTACAGATTGTTCTGATGTGCAACGGCTGTTTTGCCAGACAAGCTGGGCCGAGGGACGTCAGAGCACGTCCCATATCAAAAAAGTAGATATTTCGCTGTATAAACTATGTTAATAACGAATAATTACTAAATAATCAATGTAAATTAATATATTTTCTTTCTATTACTGTTGTTGTGAGGAAGAAAATTAAAAAAAAGTAACAAAAATATTGGGATCTATGTAATTCATAAAGTTCAAGATCACAGAGTCAAATGTTGTGTCATTTCTTTGCAAAACAAGGGCTGTGCAAATTTTGCCTGCTGTAAAAATATTGCAACAGTTAAGTGTAATGTAGGTACATTAGCATAAAGCTTTCTTATGTTAAATTTTGAGTTATTGAACTTGCATGCTAAATATCCACTTTTTGATATGGACGTGCTCTGACGTCCCACAGTCTCAGCTTGTCTGGCAAAACAGCCGTTGGATGTCAGAGCAATCTTGGACAAGAGACAGGGTTGCGTCCTTCTGTTCTTTCCAACATAGGTTAACGTGTAGGATGAAGTTTCTTATCAATGAAAGAAGAATGCTATCAAAATTATATTTTACAGTCATATGCATCACGGTATGAACAATTAAAAAAAAAAGTCTGAAATTAGATCCCTTAAACTAAATTTATCGTTTAACATCACATAAAAGAGATTGTTATACAAGGCTCTAAAATGGAACACTTCTTCTTTTGGACACATACATTGTATATTCTTATTTAACACTAGAAGCAAGCACTAAATTTCCTTTAACACAGTTTGTTTTCCCAGAGTCAAAATTGTTGACGTTGTGATGATGAGGAAAAAAATGGGCTTGGGAATGAATTTATAATGATTTTTTGGGATATTTCAAAATAGTTTTAGGGATATGGGATATTTGTAAAAAATAATTATTGGGATATTAGGGGTAAACATTATAGGGATACAGGATATTGGGATAAAAACTTAATGGGATATGGGATATTGATACCCCCCCTAAACAAGCCTCAACTTTGTTAGTAAAAGATGTAAATATTTTAATGTTGATTTCAACAGATGGGACGAAATAGGAATGAAATATATATATATATATATATATTTCCATCTTTGTGCAATGATATTCAACACTTTTTAGTGTTTTGTTTTCCATCTATTTATCGGTATTGTTACACAATCTTTCAGACTCATATAATTTTTCCTGTTTGTGTAGTATTGTCAATTTTGATGATCCAATACCTATTAAGTTTACTGGTTGGTAGATCTGACTATATGATAGTAGTCAACGATTTTCGATACATGTACACAATAAATAAATTATATAAACGCCTAAAAAAGTGTACACAACAACTCCAAATACAAAAAAATGTAATTATTTAGAAATATTTCGGATAACAGATATCCTTCGTCAGTCAGATTCTGATGTTAAATGAATCATCTTTAAGTCTTCTTAGATTAAACTTTTACTAAATCTTGAAATTTATACAATAAAAAAGTCAAACCGAACATCAGTTAAGACGCTTGCATCATTCTAAAAATTTGTTAAACATGACATAGGTTATATGGCTTATTACAACAGAGAGCTCACATATATGCTTTACTGGTTGGTAGATCTGACTATATGATAGTAGTCAACGATTTTCGATACATGTACACAATAAATAAATTATATAAACGCCTAAAAAAGTGTACACAACATTAGAAAATGCCTGTACCAAGTCAGGAATATGACAGTTGTTATCCATTCGTTTGATGTGCTTGGACTTTTGATTTTGCCTTTTGATTTTTGATTTTCCTTTTTGAATTTTCCTCGGAGTTCAGTATTTTTGTGTTTTTACTTTTTAAATACAAATAATAATGTGCGATTTGAACCAGCACAATTCTAAAACTTTATCGGGAACAACAATTATGATAGTATAACATGTATAAGCATGATAACGTCTGTAAAATTACCAAATAGACAGCACTGAACGATCTAAATTTTAAAATATTTGAAATTGACAGAGTAAAGTAGCTACAACAAAGTCTGAATATTTAAACATCGCGAACAATTGGCCGTTAAAATGTAATAATTATTTTTGACTAAGTATAACTAGAAGAACGTGGCTTGTTACTTATATACATCCCTAAAAAAATTAAGTAATTTAAATTGGTATCTTCAACAAATTTATTTAATAAATGATAAAGGTTAAGAAAAAGAAACAGAGACTGTAATAATAAGTAATATATAACCTAAATGTGTAGCACTACACGGAGTCGAACTACATCTTTTCATTTATCCCATTTGGTGCCAAGGTTATTAATTTTCTTATCCAAAATCTTTCCCGAGCAAGTCTATCCTCCTTAGACCAAGCAGAGTTGTGGTCAATGATTTTAATGGTCAGTCGATTGAGATCTGCCTTAGTGTGGCCAGGGGATCTCAAATGTCGACTGAGAGGGAGGTCTGGCTTGCATTGGTAGTCGCTACGATGGCCGTTCATTCGTTTGTGAAACGGCTGTTCTGACTCGCCAACATACTGTTTACCACATTTACACTGTAAGAGATACACAACATTTGAAGTCTTGCAATTAACATTGCAAAATATGGTGTATTCTGTGCCAGTGGAGTGACTGTTAAAAGTCTGGGTATCCAGTATTTGTTTACTAAATTTTAACACCGGTACAAAGACATCATTCGTAAAAATAAATCAAAATAAAACCTTTAAACAGGCAAATACATGTATTATATTTTTCCGCTGACAAATATTTTTTTGTCAATTTACATTAACACAAGTCTGTCTATATATGTTCATCATTCTGTCTATGTGTCAACTAGTTAGTTTTTATTTCCAACAGTCTTTTATAATAGTCTGTCTACATTCTCAACCGTCTGGATATGTTTCCACAAGTCTGTTTTTTGTCCACTAGTCCGTCTACATTTTCATCGGTATGTCTATGTGTCCACCAGTCTGTATGCATTTTCAATAGTCTTCGTCTTCAAATTCACCAGTCCGTCTTTGTGACTACTATTCTGTTTACATGTCCACTAGTCTGTCTCCGTGTTCAATAGTCTATCTTCATGTTTACCAGTCAGTTTACGTATCCATTATTCTGCCTACTATACCAGTTTGTGTATGTGCCCACCAGTCTGTCTATACATGTCTACCAGTCATTCTATATGTCTACCATATTATACTGTGTCAATGTGTCCATCGTCTGTCTACATGTCCATTAGTCCGTCTGTTATTGCATTTTTTTGTGTTAATTTGTCTAATATTCCAAATCTTCATTATGCTGACATTTACATGCGTTCTTTTGACCTGAAAACTTACTATAGGTGTATACTCTTTATACTCTTTACTAATATATATGCTTTGAATTGCCAAAAGTTTTCGTTGGGTTTATCCTAAGCCAAGAAACATTTCTTATATGTATTGCCACAACAAGTTACTTTAGAGGTTTAGTTTTTCTGACAACAGGCTAGTATGACAAGTAAAACTTAAAAATAAGATAGTCTTATCTATCTCGGGTTGAAAAACCATACTCAATATACATGGTTTCGCAGTTTATGTCTATCTCTGCATGCTTATTATGCCCCACCTACGATAGTAGAGGGGCATTATGTTTTCTGGTCTGTGCGTCCGTTCCGTGCGTCCGGTCCATCCTTTCCGTCCGTCTGTTCGTTCGTCCGTCCCGCTTCAGGTTAAAGTTTTTGGTCGAGGTAGTTGTTGATGAAGTTGAAGTCCAATCAAATTGACACTTAGTAAACATGTTCCCTATGATATGACCTTTCTAATCTTAATGCCAAATTAAGAGATTTTATCCCATTTTCATGGTCCACTGAACATAGAAAATGATAGTGCGGATTAGGCATCCGTGTACTTCGGACACAGTCTTGTTTTTACTTGAAATGTAGCAATGTCTCGTACAAAACAAACCGTTAGTAGTCATTACGTGATTAAACAACAACCAGTCTTAGAGAACATGATTGTTATTAGTTGTAATTGGTTTTGAAATAGCTTTCAGTAACTGAGAGTACTCTTAAAGGTGCTAAGTGATTATTGTGCACCATACCAACATTTTTAGTGAAGCCAATTGCAACTGATATTTAACATTTTTTCTAATGGTGTGCTGTCCAAGGCTGGATTACGGGGGGAGAGTGAATGTTTAAAGCCGCCACCTTCTTTATGTGCCATTTCAAAGTCAGGAGCATGTAGTACAATTATGTTGTTGATTAATATTAGTTAATTATTAATTTACTACCAAACAGACAACAATAAATATAAACATGTATATATTAAACATGTACATGTATATTTTAATACAATGAAGGTTTTACCGCTAAAATAATTTAAAAAAAAAGGTGGCTCTAATTTTCTTTTTAGATAAAAAATTGGAACTGACGTCGGCGACGTTATAATTCAAGGGGGAAACATTAGCTCCTCGTGCTATTAGGGGGGAAATTAGCTTGATCCTGGTTTCCCCCCTATAACACTGAGGGGGAAAAGTTGGATCATGCCAATTTTTCCGGGGGGAATAATTGGATCGATCTAGTTTTTCCCCCCGGAAAAATTGGCATGGGGGAAGAATGGCTAAAGGACACCGGTAGGAGCACTAGGAACATAGGTAACCATTTCAATGTTTATTACACCGTCATTGTCAGACTTGTACAACGTTATAATGTTGACACAGGAACTGTAAATGATACACCAAGGTCCGGAAGACCCCGTTTAACTAACCGTCGTGATGACAGACTACTTATTCGTCGTGCTGAAGCCAACCCAATTACTTCTGGCCCGCAGCTTAGACACCAATGGCCTCCAGGTGGTCGTGTTAGTGTTTGAACATTGGTCCGTCGACTTCATAGAGGCAACCAAAGAGCACGTCGTGTTGTCAAGAGACCTGCCCTAAAAGCCAGGCATCGTATAATCAGGTTTTAATGGGCTAATGACCATCGACGCTGGAACATGAGAAGCTGGCAAAAAATTCATTGGTCAGATGAGAGGTGGTTTCTGTTACGACCAGTAACCAAAAAAGGGCCCAAATAAGCATTATTCTTGGTTTTCTCACAATAACTTTAGTATAAGTACACAGAAATGAATGAAATTTAAACACAAGGTTTATGACCACAAAAGGAAGGTTGGGATTGATTTTGGGAGTTGAGGTCCCAACAGTGTAGGAATTAGGGGCCAAAAAGGGACCCAAATAAGCTTTATTCTTGGTTTTCGCACCATAACTTAAGTATAAGTAAATAGAAATCTATGAAATTTAAACACAAGGTTTATGACCATAAAAGGAAGGTTGGGTTTGATTTTGGGAGTTTTGGTCCCAACAGTTTAGGAATAAGGGGCCCAAAGTTTCCAAAGTTGAACTTTGTTTGATTTCATCAAAAATTGAATAATTGGGGTTCTTTGATATGCCAAATCTAACTGTGTATGTAGATTCTTAATTTTTGGTCCCGTTTTCAAATTGATCTACATTAAGGTCCAACGGGTCCAAAATTAAACTTAGTTTGATTTTAATAAAAAATGAATCCGTGGGGTTCTTTGATATGCTGAATCTAAAAATGTACTTAGATTTTTGATTATTGGCCCAGTTTTCAAGTTGGTCCAAATCGGGGTCCAAAATTAAACTTTGTTTGATTTCATCAAAAATTGAATAATTGGGGTTCTTTGATATGCCGAATCTAACTGTGTATGTAGATTCTTAATTTTTGGTCCCGTTTTCAAATTGGTCTACATTAAAGTCCAAAGGGTCCAAAATTAAACTAAGTTTGATTTTAACAAAAATTGAATTCTTGGGCTTCTTTGATATGCTGAATCTAAACATGTACTTAGATTTTTGATTATTGGCCCAGTTTTCAAGTTGGTCCAAATCGGGGTCCAAAATTAAACTTTGTTTGATTTCATCAAAAATTGAATAATTGGGGTTCTTTGATATGCCAAATCTAACTGTGTATGTAGATTCTTAATTTTTGGTCCCGTTTTCAAATTGGTCTACATTAAAGTCCAAAGGGTCCAAAATTAAACTAAAGTTTGATTTTAACAAAAATTGAATTCTTGGGCTTTTTTGATATGCTGAATCTAAACATGTACTTAGATTTTTGATTATGGGCCCAGTTTTCAAGTTGGTTCAAATCAGGATCCAAAATTATTATATTAAGTTTTGTGCAATAGCAAGAAATTTTCAATTGCACAGTATTCAGCAATAGCAAGAAATTTTCAATTGCACAGTATTGCACAATAGCAAGAAATCTTCAATTGCACAGTATTTTGCAATAGCAAATATTTTCAATTGCACAATATTGTGCAATAGCAAGAAATCTTCAATTGCACAGTATTGTGCAATAGCAAATATTTTCAATTGCACCGTATTGCGCTATAGCAAGAAATATCTAATTGCACAATATTGTGCAATTGCAAGAAATTTTCAATTGGAGTTATCTTTCTTTGTCCAGAATAGTAGTTGAATCAACTTAAATTATTGTTTAACTTTTATACAATATACAATGTATATTCACTTTTTACTACCAACTGATAAATTAAAACAATCTTTACCATTCAGTGATAACAAGCACTTTATTTTACATTTTAATATTTTATGATGTATTTAAATGAGTAGTTATTGTTGCAAACTCCATTAGAAATTTGAATTGAGATCAGTTTTGGAAAAAGGGAAAGGGGGATGTGAAATAAAATGGGGGGGGGGGTAAATTTTTCTCATTTCAGATTTCATAAATAAAAAGAAAATTTCTTCAAAGACCACATTCATTCTGTGTCAGAAACCTATGCTGTGTCAACTATTTAATCACAATCCATATTTAGAGCTGAATCCAGCTTGAATGTTGTGTCCATACTTGCCCCAACCGTCCAGGTGCGGAGCATCTGGTTATAGTTCGTTCTTATGTTGTACTGTTATACCACTGTCCCAGGTTAGGGGGAGGGTTGGGATCTCGCCAACATGTTTAACCCCGCCACATTCATGTATGTGCCTGTCCCAAGTCAGGAGCCTGTAATTCAGTGGTTGTCGTTAACTTTGTTTATGTGTTACATATTTGTTTTTCGTTTATTTTTTTTACATAAATAAGGCCGTTAGTTTTTTCGTTTGAATTGTTTTACATTGTCTTATCGGAGCCTTTTATAGCTGACTATGCGTTATGGGCTTTGCTCACTGTTGAAGGCCGTACAGTGACCTATAGTTGTTAAATTAACGCCTCTAGCGGAAAACGGGAAAATCGACGTTTGTTGTTATGGGAGTTATCTCCGTACACCAGAAAAAGTATTTTTCAAGATGTGGGAATATATTCCGCTTCGTCGGAATAATGGTCAATTTGGTTGAAGAGTATTTAATGCACCTCAGTCATAAAAATTTCAAAAAATTGACGTATGTAAATGAAATATCTTGTAACAGTTAAACAGTGCTTCCCTCCAATGAAAATGAAAGTAACTTGGCATGTCGTGCTGGTCGGAGATTGATTTAGTTGGGTTTACTAGCTGACCTACTTAAATCTCGCATTCTACTCCTATTCATCATAAAGTTTCTACATAACTTTTTAAAAGAAACACTTACAGGCATTACACATATACACTCCCACAATAACAAATTGCTTACACTTTATATTAGCATTTTATATATTGCCTTGGAAATTCTATAGCAAATATAGTCAGTCTCAGTGCACCGTTAGCCACTAGTCCGATGCCCCAGACTAGTAAATATTGATCCGGACTTGTGAAAATTTCCCATAAACACCATGTAAAATCCTTTTTCGGGATAAATCAATTTGTTCTTGGGATAGTAATTTGTTCTTGTTATCCTTGGGAAATCGTGGTACCGTTGGCGATGTCCAATCGCTGCAACAGCTAATTAATACGTTAAAACTCCCTCGAAGACGATTCTTTAAAATCACATTCAGTTGTTAGCTTGATCATTACAGCTCACAATTGAATGTATATCATCATTCGGAGAATCGATTTAATGACAGATTATTTTTGTTTCTGTTAAATATGTTTACAAACATAAGTAAGATTTTTAAAGATGTCCTTTAAGATTGTGTTTAATCATTCGAGAAATACGTAATAAAGACATAGGATCTCGTATAATCACTGTAATTAATCATTTTAAAGCGCAGTAGTAAAGGGGGGTGCTTGCACGGAAATAAATGTGAAATAAGACATAAATTCACGTTGAACGTGAAATAATTTCTGTCATGAACATTGCACGAAAAATAAAGACTGAGTCACTGTATTCTTGTATATATAAACTCTCTGTTTTACTTGATATTGCCGATTTAGTATAGACGTTTATGATATAAATGGTTTATACGGCTTTTAAAAAAGTATGTCTTGACAATCCCTGACAAGCAGGGGCGTAGCTGTCGTTAGTGAGATAATCTGCACCCACATTATCTATACCTTTAACTGCTACAATTCTGTGCAATATGTCCATTCTTACCACACCTAAAGCACTTTCTATCCCTAACAGGTACAAATGAAGTACGTTCTGCTGGTTTTATACTTCTCTGTTCTTTCTTTGTACTATAATCACCTGCTTCCGGACCACTTTGGTTTCCTACTGAAGATGTGTTCGACTGATTACCTTTATCTATATGATTGGAAGCACTAGTATGTCTTGCCTCACGATACTGATCAGCTAAAGCTACCATTTTCTCTAAAGAATCTGGTATTCTCTCTTTCAAAAACAAAGACAAGTCCTTCGAACATATATGTAGAAACTGATCCCGTATAATCAAGTCATACAAACTTTTATAAGTATTTTCTGTATGTGCCATATCAATCCAACGCTTAAAATAGCTATCTAACCTAACAGAAAACTGTATAAAAGTCTCACCTGGCTCTGGTCTGCAACTTCTAAATCTACGTTTAAATCCTTCTTCAGTCATATCATACCTTTTTAGTAGAGCATCTTTCAAAGCTGGATAATCAAGAGCTTTATCAGCTGGCATAAGTGCATATACATCAAGAGCCTTGCCCTTCAATAACGCACTAAGATGAGTGGCCCAAATATCAGGTTTCCACTTTTGAGCAGTAGCATAACGCTCAAATCTCCTAAGATAACTATCTATCTCATCCTTACCTTCTTCAAAAGCTGGAATTTTAGGTCCACGAACTGTATCATGTGACCCCCCTGTACTTACTAATTGTGGTAACTCAGCTTGTTTACTTAACTCTTCCATTTTCTGACTATGCGTCAACTTTTGTAGTTCCCATTCATTCTCAACCTTAGCTTTCTCAATCAACGCTTTTTCTATAGCTGCTTTCCTATCTAGTTCGTCTTTCTGTTCTTGCCTTAAAGCAGCCCTTTCATCTCGGACCCTATCCTGCTGATCTTTAACAAACCTTCTCAACTCATCATCTTCATACCCTAATGAAGTACCCAAATCTCTAATCTGTTGAATCTGTTCCATCTTGAACAGTCAACAAACCAAACACCAATTTCAAAAAACAAAACGCCAATACCCAATGCACCTACTAAAAAAAATAATAAACAACGTTATCTGTAGATGAAAGCCGGTGAAGTTGTCAAAACTCTTTAATTATCGAATGTCCTGTGTACACTAGTCTCTCGTCCTTAGACCAGTGAATGGAATACTAGATATAATTGAATGTTTAAACTTTTGAAGATTTTACCTTATATAGAAACTATAAACTAGAACTTTGGCTCAGATCATTTCACTTCATTTCACTTCTATCAACAAAAACTTGAATGAACCTTAACTTGAGTTTTTTAATTTGTTAGTTTTCAACCAGCTTTCCACTTTGTCTTCACCCGACTTGCCAATGTTGGTCGTCTGTTTGGCTGTGCAGGATGTATAAATACGCAGTCACGTTTGGTCAGAATGGGGACATTAAATCCGATGCCTAGTTGTAGAGAGAATGCAACTCTTTGAGGAATTCATAGTTGTTCTACTGAAAGGCAAAATTTCTGCTTCTATCCAATAATCCCTCATTTTCCAATGCATGGCATTTTTAAATTTCCAGACCTTCGTCCTGCACGATACCTATTACAGGACCTAGCTCCAAGTGTTATTTATTGTAAAAAAAAATCAACGGTCCTGAACTTGCATAAATATTTGACACTGGATGTAAAAAAATCAATCAATCAACTGGCTTCCTGTAATTTTGAGTACTCTCAAATCTGCGTGTAATGGCCACAATTATATTCAAAATTCCTAAGCAGGTAGGGATTTTACAATAGAGGATATAAAACAAATACGAATTTCTTGAAATTTGTTAGGCATCGACTATGTCTGTATGTGTTTGTGTGGCTAGGGTAAAGGTTTAAAGATTCAAAAGATTGATGGTTGATGTCTAGCCAAAAGGATAGTTCTATTATATAGCAGTATCAGTGTTTACGTTCCTATTTTTTTAATGAAGGATCGTCAATATGCACTATTAATAATTCAAGTTAAACGTATATATATCAATCAGAACGGAATAGATATGATAATATCAAAAGGGTGTTCTGCTTAATTAAAGGGATACGCTGATCTACGCTGGGCAATGCATATTGTAAATATTTTTTTTATATTACGGATTGTACTGCGTTATTTAATTCACCAGTCAGATGTTACTGTACATTATTCATAATTCTTCGAACTTTTCATCATTTATATTATAATTATCATGATTAAATAACCAGTAATATTTTTGTACATAAAATTTTGCAGCTAAAACGCTGAAAAACCGTGTTAAATAACCAGTAATATTTTGTACATAAATTTTGCAGCTAAAACGCTGAAAACCTGCACCAATTGGGGGCCTTTAGCGGCCCCAGACCCCCTGCCGATTGGTGCCTACAGTTGACTGAATACCTAGCTACGCCCCTGACAAGTGTTTGAATTTTATTTGCAAAATACCGAGCACGCAAAATAAGCATTTGAAAATCACTAAAATTAGATAAACAGAACATGTTGAACGAGGCACCTGTCTTGCACGACTGAACGTCAAATAAAAAAGTAATCAAAGAGCTGATAGTTCTGAGGTGGAAGAAGGTGAATAAAAGGTAACTTGAATTACCATAAAAGCAGCCCCACTAACCCAGGCTGCTTTGTTCCATTTATTGTTTTTGAGATACGGAGGGACATATGAACCCCGCTTTTTTTTTTTTCAAAAAAACTAAATATCACTAAAATAAAATTTTGAATCAAAACCAAAAAGTATACAGATCTTTGGGTTAATATAACAAAGAAATGTGTAAAGTTTTAAGCAATAATCATAAATTGTTTTTGAGATACCGTGCGACATGTAAAAAAACCCTCCTCCTTTTTTACAAAATACTAAATAAATGAAAAATAAAATGTTTAATCATCACCAAAAAGTTTACAGATGTTGAGATTAACATAACAAAGAAGTGTAAAGTTTTTAGCAATAATCATAAATCGTTTTTGAGATACGGCGCGACATGTAAAAACCCCCTCCCCCTTTTTTGCAAAATACTCAATAACTCAAAAATGAAATTTTGAATCATCACCAAAAAGTATACAGATCTTAAGATTAATCTAACTAAAGAATGTGTAAAGTTTTAAGCAATAATCAAAAATCGTTTTTGATATACGGTGCGACATGTGAAAAAAAACACTGCCCTGTTTTGGTTACAAAGTGCCGTAACTCAAAAAGTTTTAATCTTATTTTCACCAAAAAGTATACAGATCATTTGACCATCATAAGAAACAACTATATCAAGTTTCAGTAAATTTGGATAAGTCGTTCTCAAGTTACGGTGCGACATATTTACGCCGGACAGACGGATAGACGGACACTGGACATTTGTATAACATAATACGTCCCGCCAAAATTTTGACGGGCGTATAAAAATCAAGTTGAGATCGTTAAATTGATTATTGACAGTACATTTATATTGCTTGATATTAACAGTTGTACCGATCTAGACAAAATTCAAAAAATGTCTACCAATATGTGCTATAGGTTGCATACCGAGAGAACTTGCATTCTGCAGAAACAGTGAATCCGTCTGATGAACTGTACATAAAAGTAAAACCAAATATTGAACATTTGTGATATGAGCTGTTTGTACATATGTGATAAGGTAGAGGCAGGGGTGTCCCCTTTATTTTTACTGTATAAAGCTTAAGTGATCCTGTCCAGTTATTATTTGTTTTTTATTAACATTTATATTCCAATCCGTAAACTTTGGATTTTTGCGCTTTCCATTGTATAAAGTACCCTATATTTTTAGATTTTAGTTATGTACAGTAAATCTTAAAAATAAATATTGAAAATGATTGATAAGGCCTAGATACTTTTAGAATGCGTAAAATTCCGTCCTTAAATATACTTTAAGAAGATTAAATTTGTTCGCACTTGAAGAAGAAGAAGATTAAATTTGTTTGCACTTGCAGTTTTTAAATCCTATATTTTTTAAAATAAATCAATATCCTGAAATATTTATATGAATTATTATCTTCCATCCATAGTTTGTCTTGACTTAATTGTTTAGTAAACAAATTATTATCCATTTAGACCATTATTTACATTTTCACACAGGTAAACTAATTTGGCTATAAATAGATCAAAGCATGTCTGTGTAGAATCTCTAATCTAAAATCGTAATTTTAAATTTTAATCTTTTTATTTCTTTAAATAATCAAATTTAAATTTAAGAAAATAATCATGATTGATAAAATAGTATTGCATAAAGTTTACGTTTTCGGAAGACTATTTATGTTTAGGTCATGGTTCTAGAGGCTTCTTCACATATTTGTAAACAAACCAATTTTGTTTTGCTGCTGATGAGAACGAGACTTGATGGTGGATGTACAGTTTTCTTCACAGCACAAGTTTTTAACCATTTTAATGTGTTATAGTTGACTTTTATCTACACAAGTGTAATATAATGTACAGATATGCACCCGTTGTCCATTTAATCCTGTAAATTGAACATTTTAGCCAAGTTTTCGTTACTTAATAGACACTTGAATTGTCACGTTTTTCACCGGCAAATCGACGCCATCTTGGAAAATTTTTACATAGTGTAAATAGAACTTTTATCCAGTGAATTTTTATCAAGTACTTTTAGTAAATGAATTTTTATTGAGAACTTTTACCCAGTGAACTTTTAGCTGAATTTTAATCCATCTATATATATTTTTAAAATTGCTAAACATACACGACATAGCGGTTTTGTCTCTGCTGGGTCTCAATTCACTCAATCACCATCATGTCACATACTAGACGTAGTTACAGAACACGAAATGCTCCAATAACTTATACCCCTACAAGACCAGGGAACGAAACTGCCAACTCAAATACAAGGCGTAGATCTAATGAACAGAGTCAAGCTAACATAGACACTTGTCGTAATGATATAGTTACAAACAGCACTATTAATGATACGTCCGTCCCATATACTCTCAACCTTAATAAAGCCATGTCGGGTAAAATGGAGGCGGCATGTAGGGAAAGTCAAATCAAAGTTGAATTAAAACATGACAATCTGGTACTTGAGCTTTCAGCTGCTTGCTATGAAGAATTTAAATCAATAGTCAAAAGATGTTTAGTCTCAAATCACATAAATTTCGACACATTCAACAAAACTGATCAAAAAGGCTTGGTTGTTGAGGAACAATTGTCAATAAAAACACTAATAAAAGACAACAGTATAGAATAAACTGTTACAATACAAGCAGTAGAGTTCTTGTAAATGGAAATGCATTGGAACTTTTTATGGTAAACATTTTACCCTAGGTTGTTGATATACTCAGTCAAAATAAAAGTATAGACAAATTGAACTCATTGATTAAACAAACATGTGGTAAATTTCTCCAAAAGTCAACATCAGGAAATAGTACATTCACAACGCCTTTTAACTACGTCAAAAAGAACGACAATATTATTGTCAAAAAGGCCAATAAATCAACTTGTTCACAAGAAACACAAAGTATGAAACAGAAACTATCTACGACATTAGACAAAACGATCATCAATGGCATATCTACTGAAAGTAATACACCAACAGACTCTGCTGAAACGCAGGATAACGACTCCTTCGCAATATGTCCTAATTGCAATACATACTGCAACAACAATGCAGTGGAATGCTGCATTTGTATGTACTGGTTTCACTACACTTGCTTGAACCTTCTACCAAATGAATCAAAAGCTCTTGAGTCATCACAGAACCCATACACATGTCGTGGCTGTGAACATATGCAAGACTTCCTTGACTGCGAACAGGCTGTCAACAGATCGTCAATTGAAATTTCAACTCCAGACGAGGACAGTAACACCCGATAATTACCTCTGTTAACATTACATCAAGTTCTGAAAATGCCGTACAAAGCTTGGCCAACTTAAAACGAGGTAGACCAAAGAAAACTGTGCACAGTAATATAGAAATAGACACTAATAGTCAAAATATACCACAAAATCAAACCTCTAGTGTAGAATTAGTGCCGAAAAACACCATAACTCCACAAAATACGGAGTATGTTCATCGATCTGAACTACAGAACAAAGAAAAGCAGCTAAGATCAACGGAAGGCAAATTGAGTAAAACTGAGCTGGACCTCAATCAAGCCAAGAAACAACTTGTTACTGCAAAGGCATTTATTGCAAAATTAGAAGACAAATGTAAAGATATGGAAGAGTCTAATTGTATTCAAAAAACTAAAATCCTACTTCTAGAGGGTATACATGACAATGATGATGGTAACCAGCCAAAAAGTAGCCAATTTTTACAACACCAATGTAGTTGCAATTCAAATACTAGCAACCCTACACTGCAGATTTATGAGCAAAGAATCCGTCAGCTAGAACTTGAGAATGTTCGAAATGCATGCCGAATTGACAGTATAGAAAATTTGGTGAAAATAGAAAACCTGACATCTCAGATAAATGCTATTAAAAGTAATGGTTCTAGTATTACAAGTCAAACAGGACTTAACAATACAACTACTCCGGCATTTCAATTATGAAATCATGAGGTCTCTGTTATCCAACATCCTTGTCCAGTTATTTCCACTCAAAACACTGATCATGCAGGAAACAGAAATACTACAGAACCTTTGCAATCTGCCATGCCAGAGATTATAACACCAAGCTGTAACACCGCACCAATAAATAACAATAGAACGGCTGAAACAGTGAAGTCTGATAATACTGATAGTGGCCAGTTGCCAACATTAGACCTAAAGAATCAGTCTTTTTTAGGGAAAACTCAAACCACAATCAAACCACCATGGGAGTACAACAACCCTCATCCAACAACAATCATGTAGACACACCAACCACCTGTAGTACCTATGATATATCGGCAACCACAAACTGTCCGTCAAAACCACATGATCATGGCGAATCCACCACACCTGCACCATCAGGTGATCAGACAGCAAATTCCAACAAACTACGTAAACTTAGGCTGGTATCCTACAACATCGAGGGTTTCCGTTCCAGTAAACCGTTTCTAACCTTACTAGAAAAAATGTCTGATATACTCATCCTGCAAGAACATTGGTTATACAATTTTGAAAAGGACGAAATCGAATATTTTATGAAAATTTTTTCTTGCCAAGTCAAATGTGTTGATGATAAAAATCCTATATCACCGTTACAGAGAGCAAGAGGTATGAGTGGGACAGCTGTCTGTTACAGGCGTGAAATTGCAAGTTCTGTCACAGAAAAACCTGACGGTTCAATGCGTATCAATGTTATAAAAGTTCATTTAAATCCTAAACCTTTGTTAGTAATTGGTGTATATATGCCCTGCCGAGGGGGGCTGATGCTGACAACGACTTCCGGGAAACTGTTGATGAACTCTCAGAAATTGTGTTAAAATATAAATCTTCATGTGACATTGTTATTGCTGGTGATATTAATGCTAGTACAGCTAGGGATAAACCAAATACTAGAGACAAGATATTTTTAGATTTTATACAGGAACATTGTTTATACATCCCGAATGGTCTAAATGATGTGAAAACATACTTTCATCCTAGTGGAACATGTTCAACTCAAATTGATTACATTATTGAAAGTAAGCCTGGGTTAGTTAATAACTTCAAAGCTCTCCAGCGTCACCCGCTTAACACCTCTCAGCATGATCCAGTTGCTGGATTCATCAATGTGGAACTTGATACTTGTGACTCCATGCCAGTCGTCTCCACATTACCGTCAAGAGTCAAATGGGATAAGGTAAACAAGGACAAATATGAAAAAATCGTTGCAAACAGACTTACAGAAGTAAATCTAGAAGTAACTAAAGCTTCCTATAGTGACACATCAAACATCACTAGCGAAATATGTGCCGTACTCGACACTGCCCCAGAGCATGTGCTCCAACAAAAGCCAGAAAACTAAGACCTAGTGCTCCGGAAATTAATGAAGCCTGTAAGCACAGCAAACAAAAATTCTGGGAATGGAAGTGCGATGGACGTCCACCGAATGCTGATAGTATAACCTTCTGTAACATGAAGGATGCGAAGAAGAAATTACGCTCTACTCAAAGGCAACATGAGGCAATAAAACGAAAATCAAATTATGAGAAGATCATGAAAGCACACGAAGGTGATCAACAAACGTTCTATCGCCTTATAGCTAATCAAAGGAAAGATGGATTAACACAAACATCATGTCTTAAAGTTGGTGACGAACAACTTACAACTCCACACGAAATTCGTAATGGCTGGGCTAATTACTTTGAAGAATTGGCTACTCCTCATCATGATAAAACTATTTATCATAACCAAGTTGAATTTATCATAACCAAGTTGAACTTGACTGCTTATTTTTAGAAGACATTTTTAAATCTAATCAGAAATCTCAAATCAATGTCAGTGAAAATTTAGTGAAAGAAGTTATTTGTCAATTTAAAAATGGAAAAGCTGCTGATAGCGCTGGAATCTGTAGTGAACATCTGAAATATGGTGGAGAAACCTTAGTCCATGTACTAACAAAGCTAATCAACCTTATATTTAGACATTGTACTTTGCCAGAGCTTTTTGAAATGGGATTAGTCAGTCCGGTATTTAAAAACAAAGGTAAATCTGCCACAGACCCAAATTCGTACAGGAAAATCACAGTTTCAAGTGTAATAAACAAGGTCACGGAAATATTACACCTGAATGGCAATAGTGGCATCATTGAAAAAATACAAAACTACCTACAACGAGGGTTCACAGCTGGAGTATCTCCAATATTTGCTGCAATCATTATAACGGAATTATTTGCTGAAGCAAAAGACCATAAACTTTTACTTATCCTTGCACTCCTAGATGCACAGAAGGCTTTCGACAAACTGTGGCATAGCTCTTTATTAAGGAAAACTTATCAGATAGGAATTGATGGTGATAAATGGCTAATGTTAAAAGCATGGTATCATGAACTTGTATCCCAAGTAAAATGGAATGGTGGCTTATCTCGTCCATTTCCCGAGAAACAGGGTGTTAGACAAGGCGGGCTGTGGTCACCTACGGCATACAAAATCTTTATAAATCCATTACTGAACCTGCTTCAACAGAATGGGTTGGGTTGTTACATCGGCTCCATCTATTGTGGAACACCAACTGTTGCGGATGATATCTGCTTGGCATCAAATTGTCCAAATGAGTTGCAAGCTATGCTAGACCTCCAGGAACACTATGCTTGTCAGGAGAACTATACAATCAGTGAAACTAAGTCTACAGTTCTTGTAACTGGAAATCAGTCGGACACTCATGATTTTATGCTAAATGGTTCTAAACTCAAACAATCAGAAACTGCCACACACTTAGGCATCTCAAGAGACAATAAAACTAGATTTGACTCAAGCAACCTACGCAATGATGGGAGCAGGACTACATGGTGCTAATGGCCTCAACCCGTGTGTCTCACTTCACCTGATACGTATATACATTGTTCCTCGTCTTACATATGGCCTTGAATCCATTCGACTGGCAGCGAAAGATCTAATTTCAATCACAAAATACCACAAGAGACTGCTAAAACAACTACAGCATCTACCAGATAAAGCAGCAGACTCCGCCAGCTATCTGCTCCTTGGTGAACCACCTATCAAGGCAGAAATACATAAGAGGATATTCACCACGTTTGGTAATATTGTCAGAAATTTTGACTCTATTGAACACCAGCTTGCTTGGCGTCAACTTGCTACGAAATCAAACTCCTCAAACAGCTGGTTTATTATGGTGAAATCTTTGCTGGAAATGTATGATCTACCTTCATGCTATGATTTACTACAAAATCCGCCGGGAAAACCTACTTGGAAAAACCTTGTGAACAGTACTGTGAACAGTTATTGGGAACAAAAACTAAAGCTGGAAGCAAAAACCAAGTCATCCTTAAAATTCATAGACATTGACCGTCTCTCAATTGGCAAAACACATCTGATCTGGAATAGTGCTGGTTCTGATACCTTTGTGATAACAAAAGCGTCAGTAAAATGTAGAATGCTTCTTGGAGTATACACATTACAAGCAAACAGACATCGTTTTAACCAATTTGAGGTAGACCCATCTTGTCCACTGTGTAAACAAGGACCAGAGGACAGAACTCACTTTCTTGTCCTATATCAACATCTTGCCACAGTCAGACAACCATTTATGGAATCTCTGAAAATTGTTATGCGGGAAATGTTACAAGATCTACATCAACAGATAACATCTGATCCACTACTGCTTACGCAAGTCATTCTTGACTGCTCGTCTAGCCCGTTAGTGCAACCTCAATATTGCAACAGACTTGAATGTTTAAGTCGAGGACTTTGCTATGCCCTACATATAGCACGCAGTACAGCACTAGAATATCATTACAAGTAACCTGCTAAATAGTGTGCTAGATTTCATTTGACATTTATCTACTTGTCAACTTGTCAACCCTCCTTCAAAGTCAAAATGGAAACAACTGGTTAACTCCTCGGTAAACTACTACTGGATAACCAAACTAAAATCTGAAGCGTCAGAAAAATCATCTTTAAATCTTTTAAACTATGCTGATGCTGAATTTGGAAGCATTCATCCTATTTGGAATACTTGTGGATCTGAACCTTACTCTACTTTGCGTGCCTGTATTAAATCCATGTTAGCATGTAATACATATACTCTTCAATGTGACAAGTCTAAATTTAGTAAACGACAAATCAGTGCAATCTGTCCGTTATGTAGAACTGAGGAAGAGAACCGGTTACATTTTATTTTGAGATGCAGTAGATTAAATAATGTGAGAAACAGTTTTATACAGAGTCTAAAAACTTTTATTAAAGATGTTGTATCTACTAAACTTTATGATGAACTATTTTGTTCCAAAATCAACACTTTACAGTTAATAATAGACTGCAGTGTATTTCATTTTCTGACTAGAGGTGATATTTTTACAGTGGAGTGCATTACTAGAGGACTATGCTTTAAGTTACATCAGGTGCGATCGACTTTATTGAGGTAGTACTATAATAAAAAAAATATCAACCAGCTTAATGAATAAGTGCGCGAATGTGACAATTGTTAATTTGAAATGGGGCAACAAACATTTTGAGTCCAATGACTTGCGCTCCAGTTTCGGTCATGTATATATTCATGGGATGTATTTATTCTCGTGTGTAAATAGAGGTGGTGGTTAATGTGTATAAACAAACAATATTAGTGCAATGGATTAACTGACAATTTAAATGATAAATGATATTCACACTGAAAAGTGGGTCGTCTGATATAGGCGGAACAGTACAGACTAAAGTAAAGTAAAGTATCATACTATCATGATTGAGTGATTGAGACATAGTAGGGACCACCCCGCTCTTAATGTGTACATAGACTTTAATTTAGTATTGTAGTAAAAGTGGGACAGTGCATATAGATATTTTATGAAGTGCTGGGTAACCATACCCAACACTACAGTTCTCCAGACAGTGGAGGAAAGATACAGAACAACAACAACATATGGCTGCCACACGTGATTACCTTTGCACATGTGAAACAAATATTTCTGACAAAAGGCAGATTTCTCTTGTCAAAAGGGATTCATATTTATAATAATTACATTAGATGTATGTTTCATTATGATACTTTATTCTGATTGGCTAACTGCGCATCACGTGTTATTCCGTAAGCAATTGCATTGCTCAATAAAACTTTTCATTCATGATAACACGTGGTCCCACAATAACGTGCACAGGTGAATTAAATAAAACAATAATAAAATTCGTGTTTTCATGATCATTGCTAAAAAAAAATGTAATTATAAATATTGAATGCTTCTTTTTGTAACGTCATAGGATTGTAAAAGCGTTGACCGTGCGCACATTTTTCGAATAGATTCAAACCATTTGAAGTAGAAGGGCATCTAATTCACATGACAAAGGAAAACAATGAATAAAGACAACAATTTAATAAGAAATAGATCTTTTTTGTTTATTAACAAGAGTGCACACACTGACATGTCTCGCCTTCTTTACTAATCATTGATATTATGTTGATAGTCCTAAGTATAAGGCACTGGCTACGGTTACATGGAAATGTAACAATAATAAAAATATTATTGTTACATTGGAGACTAATTGCCGGAATGCAAAGTTGGGTGAGGAACAGATTAATTACAAATGTAACAATAATTACTGAGGCTACGGTTACATTACTTTATTGTTACATGAAAAACAGCAATGTACGCTAGATTGATTAAACTTAAATCTTCTATAGTTGTATTGCTTTATTCTTTCATATGTACTAAACAATACTTGTAATTTAATACTGATAAATAATAAAATATTATTATTCAACAAATGGTGTACAACTTGAATAGTTTTACTACATATTAATGGTTATGATGTTCTTAAAGATACTACTCAAGATTAGGAGTGTGACTGTCAAAGGCGAAAAATATAGTTCAATGGTTTCACTTTTTTTAAAGTATTTAACTGCACACCTACTCTTATTACTGTCATTATACTTTGGACCAATTTTGTTTATGGTGAAAAAAATAAAACTTGAGATGGGTTTTAAACGAAACTGAAACAATATCAAGACATACATTTCATACAGCTTTATAACTTGACGCAAATTGATAATCAAAAGCAAAGTTTGCTAACTGTAACTTAATTAAATACTAAGAAATTCTGTATGTACACGTATCCGTGGAGGACGTAATTTCGTTCATCAAAAATGTGTCGGACTTTAAAAACACTGGATTTGTAGAAATTGTCATTGTAAATAAGAAAATACAGTAAATAAATTGTATGTTATAAATGAATGTAATAAATGTCCTCAACTTTTATTATTTAGTACATATTACTAGTCCCATCGTACATTGCTTTTTTTCATGTAACAATGACTCAATGTAACCGTAGCCTCAATAATTATTGTTACATTCGTAATTAAACAGGTCCTTACCCAACCATGCATTCCGGCATTTAGTCTCCAATGTAACAATAATATTTTTATTATTGTTACATTTCCATGTAACCGTAGATATTGCCTAAGTATAAAGCTTTATTACAACTGTCACATAAACTTAACATGAACCAAGATAGCTAAACAAAGACCAATGAACCATGAAAATGAGGTCAAGATCAGATGAACCATGCCAGGCAGACATGTACAGCTAACAATGCTTCCATACAACAAATATAGTTGACCTATTACTTATAGTTATAGTTATACTTATAAGAAAAATAGACCAAAACACAAAAACTTAACACTGTGCAATGAACCGTGTAATTGAGGTCATGGTCAAATAAAACCTGCGGGACTGACATATAGATCATAATATATTTCCATACACCAAATATAGTTGACCTTTGGCATATAATATTAGATAAAAAGACCAAAACTTAAAAACTTAACTTTGACCACTGAACCATGAAAATGAGGTCAAGGTCAGATGACATCTGTCCGCTAGACATGTACACCTTACATTCATTCCAGACAACAAATATAGTAGACCTATTGCATAAAGTATGAGAAAAACAGACCAAAACACAAAAACTTAACTATAACCACTGAACCATGAAAATGAGGTCAAAGTCAGATGACACCTGCCAGTTGGACATGTACACCTTCCAGTCCTTCCATACACCAAATATACTAGCCCTATTGCTTATAGTATCTGAGATATGGACTTGACCACCAAAACTTAACCTTGTTCACTGATCCATGAAATGAGGTCGAGGTCAAGTGTAGGACACCGGGGAGTCTGTTATTAAGGTGGAGGAAGCCAAAGTACTCAAAGAGAACCATGGGGCTTCTCGGCGGGAACAGACAACCCGAAGAGATTTCTGAAGATTGTGGATCATAGAAATATCCTTCTCCACTTGACAGAAAATGCTACCGGGGCACCACACATCTATTTGTATATCATAAAACAATTGAAGTGATTTTATTGTTTAATATCCAAGTTTTGTATATCTTTATTATCAATCAAAGAGCAGATTGCTCTGAGGGATACGATTGCCGTTGTTTCATTGACACATGTATACATGTAGCTGGATAATATTATTTTCAAAACTAATTCAACTGCACATTTTAAAATAGTTACAAAATAGCCAATCACGGATAAAAGTGTATGAGCAATGTAATCAGGCCTATGTTCTATTTTTGTACTATCAATTCCAAGTTTACTTTCCACAGCAGTGAGTCACTGAGACTCAGACTGAGAGAAGGTATTTCACTTCGTATCTTAACACCTATTTTCCTACGTTAATTCTAGGATGAACCCCATTCCTAACTCTTTAAATATTTAATTTCCTTTGGGTCAGTGATCATGACTCCTTTCCGTACACATTTATCGGTTTAAAATGCGATCGTTTTTAATATAATACGACGTTTATTGACAGAACGAGCTAATACTTGACGTGTTGTTATTCAGAATTCGCGGAAGGAGTCTTCCATATTATCGTTTCGAGTTGTCTCCCTTCCGAAAGGGAGACAACTCGAAACGATAATATGGAAGACTCCATTTCGCCTGAAGGGGTGTTCTACGATAAGGATTCCTTTTTTTTTAAATTTAAATGATGCATATGATTTAAAATTATGCAACAACAATAACCTTCAATAGCAGACATACAGAGAAAAAATCCCATGAGTTATAAATTAATTAACTGAGTGGAGAATCCAGAGCAACCATTCAATCTAAAACCCCTTGAAGTCAAGAAAACTATACGCATGCGCATAATTTCCAAAACAAACCCTGGAGCAAGAACGTAAAAATGTTTATTAAACGACCTAGATGGTTCTCTATTTCTTTATGGAAGTACAATCTCAAATATCAGTTTCATAACGGTAACATATAAGAAAAACTCCACTTCAGTTCTTAAATGACAGAAATAGATTTATCGGAATTCAGAGAATCTCGCATTTTATCAAAACTGGGAATTCCCTCTGACGTGTTTCTAAATTTATAAAAATACTAAATATAAATACTGCTTAATTCTCATTTTCCGTGTTGTTTAAAACACGCATGTAAGTCAAGGGAATTATCAAACATGAAGATTATGAAAAGAACATTATAGGAAAATTGTTTAAGTTCAATCCCTTTGTTTGTTTTTACCTTTTAAAGCAAGACAATCATAAGAATTTGAGATGTTCCTTAATGTTTAGAATAAAACGATTGACGTGAGGGCAATGCTCTGAGCCACCGGTATAAGTCTACAGATTGCTTGAAAGCAATCGTATCCCAAAAACTTGATACGACATTTAATGCTTGACAATATCTTTAAACGTTACAATAAAAATAGCATGCTTTATAAAATAATTGATTATTTCTTTGGAAATGTAGAAATCAATAGAATATAAAATGATAAAAATAACTGACAGTGGTTAAACAGGAAAATTCTAGATATTCATCAAACATTCACTCTTAGTTGATTTATTGTTTTATTTATATTATATGTAAGGAATATTTCCTTTTTTGCATTTTATCGTGATTATTTTGGTTAATACATGTACTTCATGAAAACCAAATTGCAGATGTTTGATATTGTTTTATTTCCAAACCATACAATGAAATTGTCATGTCCAATTTGCATTTTGGGATAAACTTATCTAATATTTAGATAAAGGTTTTAAGTTTTACTTTCTTTGGAATCAAAACAAATGCCATGTTTCAATTCATTCTCGAAATATGTTTAACATTTGGATAAAAAAAATGTACAACTTCTGTAACGTAAAATATATAATAAATGAAATTTACCTGATAGAAACACAACAAAAAGTGATTCAGTTCAGAGAATTTTCTAAAATTTCCAGTTTTGTTTCTATACTAACCAATCACTGAATATCACTTATTTTTATCATAAATGATAATGCTAGATACCCAATGTAAAGACATGTTGGGTTGCACTAAATTCTCAATTGAAACAAAAATAGAGATATTATGTGAGCTTTAGTACAGAAAGTTTTGTGAAATTTTATAAGAGGACTTAAAAATGGTATCACCAATGCTCAAGTTTGTATAATGCTCATAACACAGAAAATAACAAGAACAGGAGTGCACACGCTGAAATGTCTTGCCTTCTATACTAATCATTGCTAGCCTATTATGTTGATAATCCTAAATATAAACTTCATTACAACTGTCACATAAACTTAACATTAACCAAGAAAACTAAAAATTGACCAATGAACCATGAAAATGAGGTCAAGGTCAGATGAACCATGCCATACAGACAAGAACAGCTAACAATTCTTCCATACAACAAATATAGTTGACCTATTGCTGATAGTTTAAGAAAAACAGAGCAAAACACAAAAACTTAACACTGAGCAATGAACCATGAAAATGAGACCAAGGTCGTATAAAAACTGTGTAACTGACATATAGATCATAAAATATTTCCATACATCAAATATAGTTGACCTATTGCATATAGTATAAGAAAAAAAAAAGACAAACACTCAAAAACTAAACTTTGACCACTGAACCATGAAAATGAGGTCAAGGTCAAATGACACCTGCCAGCTAGACATGTACATCTTACAACAGTATTAGAAAAACAAACCAAAACACAACCAGGTGCTCCGCAGGGCGCAGCTTTATACGACCGCAGAGGTCGAACCCTGAACAGTTGGGGCAAGTATGGACAAAACATTCAAGCGTGATACAGCTCTGAATTTGGATTGTGATCAAATTTTTGACATTACATGTTTTTTTTTTACACAAAACAAATGTCAAGATTTTACAAATCAATTAAAGATTTCTTCTTCAAACTTTTTAAATCTAAAATTAAATAGTTGACACAGCATAGGTTTCTGACACAGAATGAATGTGGTCTAATGAACTTAAAAGATTTTTTTTGCCTTTGAGCAATTCACTATGCTGTTGAATATTAATCCTCTCAAAAAAATGTTTGAAGAAATTTTCTTTTTATTTATGAAATCTGAAATGAGAAAAATTTAAACCCCCCCCCTTTTTCACATCCCCGTTTCCCTTTTTCCAAAACTGATATCAATTCAAATTTCTAATGGAGTTTGCAACAATAACTACTCTTTTAAATACATCATAAAATATTAAAATGTAAAATAAAGTGCTTGTTATCACTGAATGGTAAAGATTGGTTGGTGGTAAAAGTGAATATACATTGTTTATTGTATAAAACAATAAAAAAAAAACTTCATCAGCAACATTTTATATTGGCAAATTTCCAATGAAGTTATTTACATAAAGTTATTGGCAAATAAAAATAGAAAATGACATCATAGTCATGTCTGGCAAATGTCCAACATACATTATCTAAAAACATTTTAGATAAGATAAGGAAAAAAAGCTTCATCAGCAACATTTTATATTGGCAAATTTCCAATGAAGTTATTTACATAAAGTTATTGGCAAATAAAAATAGAAAATGACATCATAGTCATGTCTGGCAAATTTCCAACATATATTATCAACTGCTATTCTATACAAAGAAAGATAACTCCAATTGAGAATTAATTGCTATTGCACAATATTGTGCAATTAGATATTTCTTGCTATTGTGCAATACTGTGCAATTGAAAATTTCTTGCTATTGCACAATACTTGATATGGAATCCTGATTTGGACCAACTTGAAAACTGGGCCCATAATCAAAAATCAAAGTACATATTTAGATAAAGCATATCAAATAAGCCCAAGAATTTAATTTTTGTTAAAATCAAACTTAGTTTAATTTTGGACCCTTTGGACTTAATGTAGACCAATTTGAAAACTGGACCAAAAATTAAGAATCTACATACACAGTTAGATTTGGCATATCAAAGAACCCATTTATTCAATTTTTGATGAAATCAAACAAAGTTTAATTTTGGACCCCCATTTGGACCAACTTGAAAACTAGGCCAATAATTAAAAATCTAAGTACATTTTTAAATTCAGCATATCAAAGAACCCCAAGGATTCAATTTTTGTTAAAATCAAACTAAGTTTAATTTTGGACCCTTTGGACCTTAATGTAGACCAATTTGAAAACCGGACCAAATATTAAGAATCTAACTACATAGTTAGATTCGGCATATCAAAAAAGCCCAATTATTCAATTTTTGATGAAATCACACAAAGTTCAATTTTGGACCCTTTGGGCCCCTTATTCCTAAACTGTTAGGACCAAAACTCCCAAAATCAAACCCAACCTTCCTTTTATGGTCATAAACCTTGTGTTTAAATTTCATAGATTTCTATTTACTTATACTAAAGTTATGGTGCAAAAACCAAAAATATTGCTTATTTGGGCCCCTTTTTGGCCCCTAATTCATAAACTGTTGTGACCTCAACTCCAAAAATCAATCCCAACCTTCCTTTTGTGGTCATAAACCTTGTGTTAAAATTTCATTGATTTCTATTTACTTATACTAAAGTTATTGTGCGAAAACCAAGAATAATGCTTATTTGGGCCCTTTTTTGGCCCTTAATTCCTAAACTGTTGGAACCAAAACTCCCAAAATCAATCCCAACCTTCCTTTTGTGGTCATAAACCTTGTGTCAAAATTTCATAGATTTCTATTCACTTAAACTAAAGTTAATGTGCGAAAACCAAGAAAATGCTAATTTGGGCCCTTTTTGGCCCCTAATTCCTAAAATGTTGGGACCAAAACTCCCAAAATCAATACCAACCTTCCTTTTGTGGTCATAAACCTTGTGTTAAAATTTCATAGATTTCCACTCACTTTTACTAAAGTTAGAGTGCGAAAACTAAAAGTATTCGGACGACGACGCCAACGTGATAGCAATATACGACGAAAAATTTTTCAAATTTTGCGGTCGTATAAAAACAACTACAATCACTGAACCATGAAAATGAAGTCAAAACAGATGACACCTGCCAGCTTGACATGTAAACCTTACAGTGCTTACATACATTGAATATACTAGACCTATTGCTTATAGTAACTGAGATATGGAATTGACCACAAAAAATTAGCCTTGTTCACTAATTCATGAAATGAGGTCAAGGTCAAGTGAAAACTGTCTAAAGGGCATGAGGACCTTGCAAGGTATGCACATACCAAATATAATTATCCTATTACTTATAATAAGAGAGAGTTTAACATCACAAAAAATCTTAACTTTTTTTTTCAAGTAGTCACTGAACCATGAAAGTGAGGTCTAGGACATTGGACAGGTGATTGATGGAAACTTCGTGACATGAGGCATCTATATACAAAGTATGAAGCTTCCAGGTCTTTAACCTTCTTATATATAAAGCTTTTAAGAAGTAAGCTAACGCTGCCGCCAGATCACTATCCCTATGTCAAGCTTTCTGCGTCAAAAGTCGCAGGCTCAACAAAAACCATTAGTTCAAATTCTAAACAAATTCATCGATCTTAACCAACATATTTTTCATCTTAAATTATCTATAATTACTGTATTTTTTAATACATTTTTAGAGTTAGTTTTAATTATTAAAGACTGAAAATCTCAAAAGAGATTATGGGAAATATAAATATTGAAGCATCTAATTTATCATCAAAACAAAAAACTAACTAGGTTTATATTAAAAATAAGGTAAACATTTATGTCAAATAGATTTCACATAAAAACAATAAAAATCAGGTTTAAAAATATTGCAATAAGATTTTTTTTTAAATAAAAAGAGGTAGTTCAATAACAGGATCAAAACCAAAAACAACATCCTCTGTTTAGACATGCATCATGTATATGACCTCAGAACACAATTATTCTTCCCCTTGGCTACAATGCATTTTTTGGTTAAAGTCAAGTTGAATTAAAAAGAAACGCATCGTTTCAAACATGAAATAAATTTAACTGCTTATAGACCATTATTATTCTAATCATATACTCTTGTCCCAGGACAATACATCAATGCTTTTTCTTACGAAAACCTTATTAGCATGCCAATGGTAGGATTTGAATCTTGAATAAATGATGAAGGCTAATTTCTACCCTACTTTCATTTTGGCCAAATCTCTACTTTCAATTCAACAATATTTTTTCCCACATGTTTTACTTATTTCAATATATATGCAACTGGTAGGACCACTTAAATAGTAAATATTTCAAAGAAAACAGTAGACAGATTACTTGGAAAGAATACCCCATATAATAATGGGGAACTATATTCCTAGACCATGAACAAAGGGAATTAATTGTGGTCTGACTCTGAGGCCATATAACTCAAAAGATGCATTAAGATATCATCTATAATTAAACACATGGTGTTCACACATAAAAAGCTTCATGCATATACATTCAGAATGTTGCTAAATTTTCCATCATATTTGTCATATAATTTCTGAAAATAGGAAAATGTTGTAAAACCATAGATGGCAAGTAAAAACAGAAAATCAAATAAAATTTACCATTGCCCTGGTGACATGCAGATGAAGATAGTATCATTAATTATGTTGTATCAGACCACATTTAGGTACATTTATCAGTCAAATCAGAAAATGTGAAAATAAATATCTCCAAGCTTCTGTCCAAATTTCATAAAATTAAAAAAGCAAGACGATTTGACAAACTTGTTGATGTTTCCAAAAAAACTTTAACCTTAACCTGTATCTAAGTCCGTCTACCAATTAAAAACAAAAAAATAATAAATATTTTTAAAATCTTTCTCTAAATACTGACTATTGTGATTTTTACTTTTTTGGTCACTTAAAATTTCTATCATTAATTACGAATATTCACTTCATTTGAAATTTGGAGGACAGTTGCCTCATTGGAAATCATATCACATCTCCTTATTTTTATATTCTGTCGGAATTACATAAAATTACATTACTGGCTTGAAAAAAAGATCTAGTATAGAGTATAAAAGTACTTCACATACTTAATAAATTGATAAAAAATATGTTACAAATAATTTAAAAACTGATATATAAAACAGTAATGCCAAGAGCCCATTTGAGCAGTTTAATATCTAATAAAAATATAATATAAATTGTAAAATATAGCGACTTGTTTACATATCAAGCACCAATCAAATAACAAAATAATCTTAATTGTAAAATACAATAATAAAAAGTCTGGAAAGTTCAAATCATATTTATTAAAAATAATTTGATCTTAACTTCAGGAAAACATAAGGAATAACTGTATATTGTCATAAAAAATGTAAATAATATTTGTATGAGGTTAGATACACGTAGAATTTAAAGGCTTCATGAGTATTTCTTTATTTTTTTGTACTACGGTAAGTTTAAAAAAATCTAATATCATAGTTACTTCACTCTTTAATATAATATGGGTAATAAAAAATAAGTTTATGTTTATCACCAACAGTGATCAAGTATATTTCCAAATAGCACTATATATGTTGACAATTAAATGCCTGTCCATTCCTAAAAGGTAAGTATAGCACTATAGATGTTGACAATTAAATGCCTGTCCATTCCTAAAAGGTAAGCATCATCTTTGTTTCTGCTGCTGAATTCAGTGGCGGATCCAGAATTTTTCCTAAGGGGGGGGCCCGCTCCAGTCTTGCTTCAATGATTCCCTATATAATCAACCAAATTTTTCCCACGAAAGGGGGGCCCAGGCCCCCCAGGCCCCCCCCCCCCCTGGATCCGCCTATGGATTTATTTGTTCCTTGATAATTATTTCATACAATGTAACTTAACAATTCTTGCTCTTTAAAATGAGGTAGACTTTTATCAACCTGTAAAACTGTAGACATTCTTTCACAAAATATAAAAAACAAAACAAAAGAAACAAAAACAATAACACTGCTCCTTCAAATTGCAATAACAATTCTTCATTAACATTTCAGTAAAACTAGGTAAACTAGCTAGTAATCAATTTTAATTTGAACAAAAAAATAATGCCATAGACTGCCATGAAATTATACAAATAAATAGTTGTGTTTAGCTTCATCAAAGAAACATAATCACAGGTGATCACATTATATTTTCCAGTAGTGATAAGTGTCAAACATTTCCAATTGCATCTAACATAAGTAGTGTTTCTTCTTTTAGGCACAGACTACATTCATCAAGGTTCAAAAGGCAGTTTAGTTCTTTCTGTCACCTTGAATTCTAAATTTAATTCATTTGAAATCCACTGCTTGACCCTGTGAATAATGATACAATATTAAAATTACAAAATCATTATTGATGTAACCCGTCAAAAAAATATTGTTATCTATGATGCGTTTATTGACAATGATTCAATCATTTTGAATCACATGGTATTGTATCCCAATAAACTTCTGTGGTTTTGACTAAACTTTATCACCCCACCCCCCTTACCATCAACTAAGAAATACTATATAAAAAAGTGTTGTTCCCCTGCCTGCACCCATATCATTAACATTAGTCAACAGGAACAAAACACCATCTCAATCTACAAGTCATCATAATCTCTGATGTATGATATAAAAAATATGTATATAATTTGGCAAAAGTTTTAGTAATTTTAGGTCCTCAATGCTCTTTAACTTTATTTAGCCTTTTTACCTTTTTTTTTTATTTGACCGTCACTGATGAGTCTTTGAAAGACAAACCATGCATCTAGCACATATACAAATTATAATCCTGGTATCTATAATGACTTTATTTTCATATTTTGTTTTTAGCCTGATAACTACATGTATTTCTTATAAAGTTCAGTTAACTAGAACAAAATGCAAACCCCATATGTAAATTATTGTACCACAAATCAGATTAATCAGGAATAAAGAAAAAGTCTGGAAAAATTCTAAGATATTAATATTGGGTAAGTTTTCACTGTTTTATTGTTCTATACTTTGGGTATTTCCTGATATTTTATAAACTTTAGAATGCCTAAGGTTAAGTTTTCAACAAACAAGTTTGAATTGTATAGTTTTTAGGATTTCAGATGAGAAGGATATGTATTTTTATTGTTTGTGATTCTTGTCATACTTATCTTTTTAACATTTAGTTTGGAGGAAGTGCAATCTTCCCAACTTTGGTAAAAAGTCATGTAAAAACTTTTATGAAGTTTGCTCAAGCATTATTAAAACAGTAAAACAACATTTGTGCAAGTTTGTGCAAGCATTACAATGTAAATGTGAAACAAAGTTTGTGGAAGTTAGCTCAAGCATCATAATTAAAACAGACACTAGCACTAGGACAAAGGTTTGGTAAGAATGAGGTTTAATTTAATTGACAATTTACAAAATGTATACAGTATATTCTGAACTTTGGAGTTTAGTATGATTTTCATTTTCTCTGAACTATTAAACATTTTTATTTAGGACCAGCTGAGGCAACCTCCTAGGTTCTGGATTTCCCTTGCATTGAAGACCAATTGACGGCCTTCAGCTTTATCTGTTCTTTGGTTGGGTTGTTGTCTGTTTGACATATACCCCATTTCTATTCTCATTTTCCTTCATTTATTGTTGTGATTTGTGTAGAATGAACAATATTTTATAAATTGCTGTACTCAGCCAATGTCATCATTCACATCAATGAAAAATTCTCGATAATTCTCAATTTTCAGTAATAGATGTGTTACTATTAATTGCAAAGTTTCGTACAAACTTATTTTATGTATTTTATCTAAATTCTACCCTAAAATACCTCTAAGGACGTGATTTGACAATTTCAAAATGGCAGCACATGCATAATGTATATATATACTGTTATGTAACATTATAGACAAGTGTGGACACACTATCATGTCTTGCCTACTGTTACATTGAAAAGTTTTAAAAGGCATTAACAATCAAACTGATTTGAAAATCAAAGGAAACCTGTTAATGTGCTCATATGAAATGTATATGTGTAAAGAATGTCCATAAAAATATTTGCAGGTGAGACAAAGAATTCAATTGAAATGCTAAAAAATATAAAAAATGTTGATGTGATTTGAAACTAGTGAAAGTATGTGAAAATATATATGGATGATAAAAACACTGAAGCTGAATTTATAAAGGTGCATTATTCAAAGACACATGTATTCACACTTTCAGATAGAGCCTTGTATAACTTAGCCTAAAAAGGCTATTCATTGTAGTCACTGAACAATATTTGAAACCTTTGACTTTAGATGTATTTTTTATTCTGATCAAGATTTCTATAGTTTACATAATTAAGAAAAGGAAAAGCAACTGGCAGATCTATTTATAGTCTTATACTTACCAAAGTATGAACTTAATGGTTGTCATTTTGTTCATCAAGCATAGACAGTTTGACATCAGGGACAGTTTCTGGTGTTCCTAACAAAGTCAATATACCAACATAGGTATTGTGGTAAAATTACATCACAATCACTGTTGGGAGACTCATCCCAATAGTAAAAGTTCATATAAAAACTAGAGAATACATACTGAAATGTCTCAATTTCTTCACTTGAGGTCGAGGTCAGTGAATCCTACATATGCCACTAAGGTACATGTGTATTTATCAAATTAGTGTTGAAAGTCTGAATTATGAAAGTTTTACTGCAAAAAAATTAACATAAGCAGTAACAAAGATTCATCAAAATGAAAATGTTGTAACGGTAAGATTGACCATGCTAGGCAGACATGTACATGTAACAATCATTCCATACACCAAATATGATGATCTTATCACTTAAAGAACCAGAGAAACAGATCAAACCATAAAATAGCAACATAAACCAATGAACCATGAAATGATGTCAAGTTTATATGAACCCTGCAAGACAAACAACCCATCCACTAACTATAGTTAACTTATTACTTTTATTATAGTAACTGATAAACTGACATAACCACACCAAATCAATCATTGTTCAATAAATTTAAAAAATTGACGTTGTGATTATATTAAAAATTCCAGTCAGACATGTACAACTTACATTCGGTGAATGCACAAAATATAGTTAACATAATGCTTAAGGTATCCAAGATATCCATGTAAATAAACTCATCATAGATACCAGGACTAAATTTTATATATAAAGTGACGCTCGAATCCAAAAAAGTTTAAAAAAAGACAAATAAAGTACGAAGTTGAATAGCATTGAGATCCAAAATTCCTAAAAGTGTTGCCAAATACAGCTTAAGGTAATCTTTGCCTGAGGTAGAAAAGCCTTAGTATTTCAAAAAATTCTAAATTTTGTAAACGGTTAATTTATAAATATAACAATATCAATGATAATTCATGTCAGCACAAAAAGTGCTGACTGCTGGACTTGTGATACCCTTGGGGAAATAAATCTCCACCAGCAGTGGCATCGACCCAGAGGTTGTAAATAAACTCATCATAGATACCAGGACTAAATTTTCTATATACGCCAGACGTAACTTTAACCTTTGTCCCTGTATCTATGAAATTAGGTCCAGATCAGGTGAATCCTACATATGCTCCTTTCAAACATGTAGACTTTCAAGGAATCCATTTACCACATAAAAGTAGTATAGGTAAATATTATTCATAATAAGAGAGTATTTCAGTTTCCAAGCAGTCATCCAACAATGACAATCATCAATGAAGTCAAGGAAAAGGGATGTCTGAAAGACAGGAACTCATCATAGGGTGTCTGCATACAGGTTATGAAGCACCTACGTATTCTAGGTTCTGAAATATTATTAATGGTGAAATCGGCGTAAACTTCAATCAATCAACCCTTTTCTGATTACCGGTATCAATTTGTTTGATGTGTTTGAGCTTTTGATTTTGCCATTTGATATGGGACTTTCGTTTTGAATTTTCCTGGGAGTTCAGTGTTTTTAAAAAAAAAATCTATGTTTTTTTTCTTGTTGTTTTGTAGATATATACATCAAATCAAAAATCTGTTTATATTGTATACAATGTATGTCATGTATGTCTAAAGTGAGATTGATATCAGACAAAACAGGTATTAGTTTGTTCTAAAATCATTGGCCATGCAGGTACAGTAAAATATATGCACACACAAACACAAGACATATCAATGCATGATACTGATCGAGAAATTCTGTTAAGGGGGCTCGCGGGTCTAAATCAAATTTTTATAGGATATAGGATTTCGCTATATTTTTCTATAAATGAACTTTATCTTATACTTAATAGCAAAATAAAATAAAAAAATGGGGTCACCGTTCATTTACGCTCACAATCTGCCTTCGAAAGAAGCAAACATTTTTGTAAATGTCCTTTTTTTCTGTATAGGAGCTAATAGGAGAAAAAGTCGTAATATGGAAATAAAAAAAGAACTGAAATCGCTTAAATTTTACAATTATTTACAACAATAAAAAATATTGGTCACCGATGAGTTAAAAAAGATATTTCCATTTAAATGCCAAAAAATAGCATTTTTGGCACCAAAGGGAGATAATTTGGATCTTTTTCAATGATATCTACATTTTAAAAGTCACCTGGGGCCAACACGAATTGATTTTTTGGAATGATTTTTGTACCATATGATAAAGGTAGTAAATAAAAATTTTAATGAAAAATAAATGTTTATTTTTTTTCTTGAAATCTTATACCCGCGAGCCTCCTTAAATGTCGAAGCATGGTGCTTAGGTGGCTTCACTAATTATAACTTGTTACTATACCACAACTATTTTTCCAGAGAGATGTTTTTGCCAGTTGAAAATAACACTGGTAGAAATCATCATGATGTTGTAAAAGATGGACCTTTTTTATCTATAAATTCATATTGAAATAAATTGCTTCAAAGTAAGATAGACAAGGCTAAATGATATATAAAAAATACATGATAATAAGTTGGTGCATAAGATATGATCTGATCACCAAAAAATAAAAATAAACTATTTAGAACTGAACTTTTAACAGTAAAATCTTGTATAAAATGTTCTATGAATAATGTTAGAACAGTTCATGTGATATTATGTATTTTTGTTTTCACAAAGTTTCGCTAGACTAGTCGGAGTTGAAAAAAAAGTTGTATATTGAAAATTATCCTTTACCACAAAATGTTGATATATAGAACAGAAATATTTTCACAAAGTATAGAGAAAAATCAGTAAAATATTTTTTTTAGAGGAAATCAGATATTTTTTGTAACAGTCTGTAAGTAACAGATTAGTTTCACAAAATATAGAGAAAAATTAGAAAAATACCTGGTGGAGCAGAGTTTAATCACAAAATTTAAGGGACATCAATAAAAATACCATGTACAGTCAGTTAAAAACAAGAATCTTTTCACCAAAAAAAAAAGAAGATAAAAGTCAGTAAAATTCCTTATGACGTCTATATAGACCAGAATCTATTCATAAGGTATAAAAGGAAAACAATAAAATAACTGGTTCAGTCTATATGGATCAGTATCTATTCATAAAGTATGGAGACAAATCAGAGAATTACTGTTTGCAGACTATAATGAACTAGAATCTTTTCACAAAATATGGTTAAATATCAGTGAATTAGTGTATGCAGACTAGAATTTAATCACAAATATGGGGGAAATCAGTCAAATACCTGTATGCAGACTATATAGACTAGAATTTAATCACAAAATAATGGGGAAAAATATACCTAATACACCCTGTGCAGTCTTTATAAAACTGGGCATGCAAAAGATTTAGGGGAAATCTATAAAATACCTTGAGATTTTCTCTTCTTGCAGCAGCAGCAATATCCACCCCCACACAATGTGCACAGAGCTGCCAATGAACCAAACACTATCCCTAGTATTGTTGCAGTCGATAAACCACTGTTATCTTCCTTAGGAGCTCGAGTAACTTTCACTGTTAATGAAAAACAAAAAATAAATTCAAAGGATAAAACAATTTATCTCTTTGCGAAAATATAATTCTTTATCTATTTTGATTCTTCGTCATAAACCAAACTTACAAGATATATAACATGGTTGTGGTGTATTGTAAATTTTCCTTTATTTATCTCTATTCTTCACATACAACAAAACTAATATGACATATTACCTGGTGTGGGTGTAGTATAAATTATAGGCTGTGAGCAGGCTTGGTTATTATTGCCGGAGGATGCAGAAAGTACCCATAGCTCTTCTGTAACGTAACCATGGAGGTATATCAAATTCCATGTGATCGTCAGATTTTGAAATTTTGGAAAATCCTGAGGTAAACACCACCATCCCTGAAGATCATCACATTTAATAACCTGTAAAATACAATAGGGACCAGTGACTTTGGCTGCCATGTTCGTATTATAATCGAACCTTTTATCAATCACCCAATTATTATATATATACTAAGACTTCAGATATTTTTGCAGTTCATTTTGGGGTTCTCTCAAGGGTTCATGTTCAACAATGGAAACAAAATATGTGAATATTACTACATTCCCCAGTTTTTGGTGAGATTCTTGTTGCTCAGTCCTTAGTTTTCTATGTTGTGTTTTGTTTACTAATGTTATCTGTTGGTCTTTTTCTTTTTTAGCCATGGCTTTGTCAGTTTATTTTCAACTTATGAATTTGAATGTCCCTCTGGTATCTTTCGCCACTCTTTTCCATGCTTTATATCAGTTAAATGTCACTTAATGTTTAGCAAACAACAATCAATCTGTATTTATTTTCTAATGAGCAAATTAAATCTTTAATTGATTTGACATTCTTAAATTTCGAGGCAAAAATAAAATATTTGCCTTATAAACTCAATTAAACTTACCAAAGTGAACACAGAATCCATATGTATAAGAATGTGCAGGTATTTATCTGTAGCTGGTCTACAGGGGTCATGAGGTTTTTCATTAAGATTTGCTTGACGGAAACATATCTTTTTTGTATTACTTTGTACCTCTATGTTAGCAGTGCATGTTTTGTATGCTAATTCAAACATTTGATCTCTGGTATTTGGTGCACGTTTTATTTTAAACATTTGAAGTGAATCTTCCAAACAACCATCCATTTTACAGGGAAGGAATGGGTTAACTGAAATTATAAATATGAATAAATTCATAATATTTAAAAATAAACAATGTAGTTGGATGTGTACAACATAAAATTGAGAATGGAAATGGGGAATGTGACAAAGAGACAACAACCTGACCAATGAGCAGAAAACTGCCAAAGGCCACCAATGAGTCTTCAACAAAGCAAGAAAATCCCACTAACAATATGTTTAACTTTAGTACTAACAGATTATAAAATCTAAATCATACAAAAGGCATGAAAATATCAACTGTTTTCAACTGAAAGTTGTAAATACTTGTTTGTGTAGTTTTCATGGCAATCTTGACTCTATCTATTAACAACAATATAGATTATCATTTCGAGTTTATAACGTCTCCAAAACAAAGATCATTTAATTTAGAGTCCAATTATTTCAGATGAAAGTTTGGGTCATTTGTTCATATTTTACATGTTAAAGCTGACTATAATGTATGGGTTTTTCTCAATTGTAGAAGGTCATGCGGTACAGTACTATAATCTTAGAATTGCTTATATCTCCTCCCTTAAACTCTGGAGGATTGTTATCTTATTTACTATGATGATTCACAGTGCTTAAAAATTATTGAAATTTATGTTCTTGTCATTGCTGACACAGAGTTGTGAAACATTTATTTGTAAATTAATGAAATAGAAAAGTATAAATGGCAAGAATGTGCTTACAAATTAATCATTTAATCCCACTTTGTAAAAAAAGGGCACATATATTTATCTTATAACTATGTAATGCCAGTTTAAATTTCTGCACCAGAAGTGTATTTCGACAACAAATGTCTCTTCAAAGACAGTTAAAATGCACTCCAAAAATATGAAATATATTAACTTATAGAATACTGTTACATGAATATTATTATATTTGGAACGATATTCATACATAACTTAATCGTAATCAAGAATGTTTACTTACATTTAAAAGATGGTATTTCAGATTCTATAAGATCAAGTCCTGTTAAATTGGAGAGAGCACAGCTGGAACATTCTTTCATTGAGAAAAGTATTGTTCCATTTCCGGTCAAATCTGTATTTTGTTGGAACTTAAAACTGTCCAAAACTCGGAACACTAATGTAAAATCTAGAGTCGGCCATCTTATTTTTACAGATCCTTTAAGGTTACAATCAAACTTCTGTAAAGATAGAAAGAATAAATCATAAACTGTTTACACAGATACATCTAATATAATTTTCTGACGTCAGACACACAAATCAATGTATGTGTTTGTAGATAGATGTTTTTGTGTTCTGTTAAATTGTTCCTTTTATAATTGTTATACGATGACTGATGTACCCATATTTTGAGTTATAAGCCAAAAACTGCATTTTACCGCTATGTTCTATTTTTAGCCATGGAGGCCATCTTGGTTGGATGGCAGGGTCACGCTACACATTTTTTAAACTAGATACCCCAAAGATGATTGTGGCCAAGTTTGGTTAAATTTGGCTTTGAGGTTTCAGAGGAGAATTTTTTTTTAAAAGAATACTAAAATTTTTGAAAATGTTTAAAAATTGACTATAAAGGGCAATAACTCCTTGAGGGGTCAACTGACAATTTTGGTCATGTTGACTTATTTGTAGATCTTATTTTCCTGAACATTATTGCTGTTTACAGTTTATCTTTATCTATAAAAATATTCAAGATAATAACTAAAAACAGCAAAATTTCCTTAAAATTACCAATTCAGGGGCAGCAACCCAACAACGGGTTGTCTGATTCATCTCAAAATTTAAAGCCAGATAGATCTAGACCTGATAAACATTTTTACCCATGTCATATTTGCTCTAAATGCTTTGGTTTTTAAGTTATAAGCCAAAAACTGCATTTTACCCCTATGTTCTATTTTTAGCTGTGGTGGCCATCTCTGTTCGATGGCTAGGTCACCAGACACATTTTTTAAACTAGATACCCCAATGATGATTGCGGCCAAGTTTGGATTAATTTGGCACAGTAGTTTCAGAGGAGAAGATTTTTGTAATAGATTACTAAGATTTACGAAAAATGGTTAAAAATTGACTATAAAGGGCAATAACTCCTAAAGGGGTCAACTGACCATTTCTGTCATGTTGACTTATTTGTAAATCTTACTTTGACGAACATTATTGCTGTTTACAGTTCATCTCTATCTATAATAATATTCAAGATAATAAACAAAAACATCAAAATTTCCTTAAAATTACCAATTCAGGGGCAGCAACCCAACATGGGTTGTCTGATTCATCAGAAAATTTCAGGGCAAATAGATCTTGATCTGATAAAGATAACCCCATGTCAGATTTGCTCTAAATGCTTTGGTTTTTGAGTTATAAGCCAGGTGAGCTAAAAACCGGAAAGAATTATTATCAATCGTTGTTTTAAGGGATATGCAGTGAGAGTTTCCCCCCATTTTCACCTAAATAAATACAATTTAGTTTATGAAATCTCAAAAAAAAAAAATTAAAATGACCCCCTACGCACCCAAGAAAAATATCTTGACCTCATCAAATTTGCTAGTTCTCCCTCCCATCCCAACTTTTAAAACTAGATAGTCATCTGTTAACAAACTGCTGCATGCTGGCGCTTATTTAATGATGTGGTTACATTTTGTATCAGGCCAGGAAATACGGCAACTTGACGTCATATGTCCAAACTTGACTTCAGTCGATGTATATATAATGTCAGCCTTGATGACATAACATTAGAGACCTAGCAAAGCCTCGGAAAAAAATTAAATTATATAATCTTTGGTCTTTTATTTGAAAGAGATGCAGTAATAAATAAGTAATTACATAAATTTCAAGCAGATAACAACTGAGGAGTTCCGGAAACAATCTCGAGATGTTCCGAAAGGGGTGCGATACGTGGTATGTGATACAGGGTAGATGATACAGACTGGAGTAGAGAACCTCCATTAGATATGCAAAATTTCTGTATTTTGTACTAAATATATGATAAATAGTTATATAGCATTATTAGTTAGTGTTTTTTTTTCTTTTCTGTTTTTGTTCAATGTTGTTGCTTTTATAGATAGAAAATTGATGCAGATATTATATTACATATACAATACCCTCCGAATTCTTGTTCATAATAATCTTAAATTGGATCACTTACTTTTATTTGAAAACTAAGTGATTATTCAGTTAAACTTTTGTCCACTTACTTTCATTGGGGTACCAAGCGATGATTCACCAGCGTATAATAATACTTCAAAGAAACATTTGTCAGCTGTAAGTGGTGTAGATGTGTCTGTTTGGAATGTCATTTCCAGATCATACATTGATGGTTTATCAACATTTACAATAGCGCCAAACTTGCAAGAAGTTATATTCTGTTCAACCAAGCTCTTCCATTCCATAAAATCATAGGTGAAATAGACAATTTCTGTCTTTTTTCCATCAAGTTTAACCTCTCTATCACAGATTTTTGGTATTTCATTTTCTGAAATAGGTAACAGTTTCAATTTTAAAATGTAAAATCAATATAAACATTATATATAAATGGAAATTGAATGTCAGTAAAAAATGAAAGTCCTGTAATACTAATATACCATCAATATCTTCTTGTACTAGTGGTCAAACATTAACTATTAGTATCTATTCATACAAGTGGACAAATATTGACCATCAATTTCTTCTTATACCAATGGGCACATATGGACCATCAATATCTACTTGTACTAGTGGACAAACATTGACCATCCAATATTTACTCATACTAAGAGACATACATTGACCATCAATACCTACTCATACTAGTGGACAAACATTGACCATCAATATCTACTTGTACTAGTGGACAAACATTGACCATCTATATTTACTCGTACAAGCGGACGAACACTGACCATCAATATCTACTTGTACTAGTGGACAAACATTGACCATCAATATCTACTCGTACTAGTGGACAAACATTGACCATCTATGTTTACTTGTACTAGTGGACAAACATTGACCATCAATATCTACTTATTCTAGAGAACATACATTGACCATCAATATCTACTTATTCTAGAGAACATACATTGACCATCAATATCTATTCATGCTAGTGGACAAACATTGACCATCAATATCTACTTGTACTAGTGGACAAACATTGACCATCAATATCTACTTGTACTAGTGGACAAACATTGACCATCAATATCTACTCGTACAAGCGGACAAACATTGACCATCAATATCTACTTATTCTAGAGAACATACATTGACCATCAATATCTACTTATTCTAGAGAACATACATTGACCATCAATATCTTTTCATGCTAGTGGACAAACATTGACCATCAATATCTATTCATGCTAGTGGACAAACATTGACCATCAACATTTACTCATACTAGTGGACATACATTGACCATGTGCATCTACTTAAATAGACAAACGTTGACCATCAATGTCCACTAGTACCAGTGGAGAAACATTGACCATGTACATCTACTTAAATAGACAAACGTTGACCATCAATGTCCACTAGTACCAGTGGAGAAACATTAACTTTGGATATTTACTTGTAATAGTGACAAACATAATTATTATACTTCACGTTAAAATGCCATATTTTGATTGGCTAATACGAGAAGAGATAATTCACTCTATCCCATGGCTGGAGACAATTTTTTGGAATGTCACCTTCTCATCCAGACCAATCAAAAATCAATAATTTAAAGGACAGTGAATTGAATTTAAATCAAGTATTTAAAGACAATGCTTAAGTTCTACCTTTTGGCTCAGATTTTATTATTTGACTGTCAAAATAAAAAAAATAAAACATCTTGATTCCTTTCTGTTGATCTTTCTAATATCCGTAACGTTGTTATGTATGTGACGTCATAGAAAATACTTTCAAATAAAATTCATCTGTAAAAGTCAATAATGATAGGACATTCAGTATGATAAATTAAATAACACATAGCTGAGAGGGTGAAAGAGCAGATTGGTACCCCTCCAAAAAGCAATGTCAACCTTGTCCTCACCATGGTTGACAATGTTTTCTCAGGGTAACAATCTGCTCTATCTCCCTCTCAGCTATGTGTTATTTATATAGTGTCCAGAATGCCTTGGTTTTGTTTTTTTGATGTAACTAATCATCAAAATAATATCTTACTTGTACAGTTTCGACTGTACCAATTTTTCCACTCTGTATGTCCAGGTGATATTTCTACACATTCCACTATCACAAAGTCACGGTAATTTTTTTTTGGTTTCAAAGCATAGCCCTGTTTGCAGATCTTTTTCTCCCCAAAGGTTGAGATAAGATATGTACGGTTTGGTGTAGCACCTTCTATTGTAGAATCATCCACTTGAGGAACTGTACATCCGTATCCTGAAAGTAATCTAATATTTAGATATATGTACAAACTAGTTGTAATTTCAGTAACAAAGAAAGACTTATATGTTCAACACCTGTCTTATTTAAATTTAAATAATGGAAGACAGGGCCTTAATATATCAGTGCAAATGTCTGTCTGTTTTGTAATACTGATGATCCCATGGATATCTAGATCTGTAGACTGTTTTTTAATTTATGCTTGGTAGTTGTTTACCACACATTATGTAGTATCTATTAATGATTGGTAAATATCAGAATTATAGCTGAATAAAAGATGTTTGTCAATGAAATTTTAGGCACAATTTCAGTCTGTTTAAAGACACTATGACTATGATCTATGGTCTACTGATCACCCCAAAAATGATTTTTTTTCTTTCAAGGGTGAATTTCAACCTACATTCCCAAAAATTTCAGCTTTCAGTAGCTGCTCTTACCTTTTCTCCTCAAAATCATAGGATTTTTCTTCACCCTATGGGAGCATTATCAAAAGTCAGGGCAAACATAATGATTAAGGCCAGAAAAATATTGCGTGGAAACTAAAAGGCTGATACTGAATATTTATCCAAAACTTTGATGGCCATGTTTTTTGTCTGATAAAATTATGACAGTTGGCACACTGAAATATCTGTTAGAATAATTCAATCAATACTGACAGTTGGCACACTGAATTATCTGTTAGAATAATAATTCAATCATTACTGACACTAAATTATGACAGTTGGCACACTGAAATATCTGTTTGAATAATTCAATCATTACTGACAGTTGGCACACTGAAATATCTGTTTGAATAATAATTCAATCATTACTGACAGTTGGCACACTGAAATATCTGTTTGAATAATTCAATCATTACTGACAGTTGGCACACTGAAATATCTGTTTGAATGATTCAATCATTACTGACACTTAATTGTATCAAAAGAGGCATACTATGTAAAGATCAAAGTACAGGTATTAATTAGACTACATATAGATATTCAAGTAAAGAAATTCAATTTACATCTAACCACTATACTTAATAGTAACTGACTACCTTATCACAAAAATTTAACATCGACAGTATAAGTTAGTGAATCCTGAATATGATGACAGGGTCAAGTAATTACTGTCAGATGGAGATGTATATCTAATATTTATACATCAAATATTGTTGAAATTGTTTAAGTGTGACTAAACAGTTGACCTAATAGCAAAAAATTATTATTAATCATTGATTATCAACAAAAGAGACTCCTAAATGGATGAGTTGCTCAATTGTTAAATAATTGCCTGTACTGATTTATATGTTACTTATATCTCTCATTCAACAACTTCGTGTTGGAAAGTAAAACATTACGTTTAATGATGAAGTCAAATTTGCAAGAACTGATTTCCCCTGTTGAACTTGTAGCGGTCACTATGTTGGTGTATCTGCCAATTTCATAATTTTTTTCCACTGCAGTTTGGCTTTCAACCGTCCAAGGATTTCCATTACTGTCGAATGAAGTTGGAATAGTCCATTTATCTAATGTGATGGCTGCAGAGCTCCTGTAAGTTGAATCCGGGTAGATTGTCACATCTTGGGGACATTTCAAAGCATAGGCAGAATCTGAAATCATACAGACAATTATTTCATATAGGTTTATTAATTAATTGAATATGTTTTGTGAGCAGGCTCACATACCCAATGCCCCTCATTGGCACTGGCCAAACAAAATCTCAGATTTCTAAGTTAAAAAACTCACAACTCCAACAAAAGTTGACTGATATTTTTCTTCTCTGAATATGCACATCTTCATAATATGTCCTCATTAACTACAAAGTTTTATGCAATTTTTTTGGGTGGTTTTAGGGGAGGTTCAATGAAAAACTGTTGCAGTAGTATATCTAGTTCAAAATCCAAAGTCCAAAGAGGTATAACTCCTATGACAAAAATTTTGAATCACAGTTTCCTTGTGAATATGCACATCTTCATAATGTTGTATGCACTCATTAAGGACAAGTTTTCATAAAATTCTGTTTCAGAAGAGTTGCAATGAAGAACTGTTGCAGTAGTATATTCAAGCTAAAGTTCAAAGGGCCAGAACTCCTAGAATCAAAGCATGGTTGGTGCTTTTATCCAGCCATTTTTTTGAGCTACAGCTAGGTACTTCCAACATTTTTTCTGATCTCATTTTAAAACAAACAAAAAATATAGCCAAGCTTCTGTAAGACATTTAGATACAATCATCACAACTTTAGAATTTGTGATTTTTGCCCAAAAAGTTATTATTTTTTTTTAACAGAGACAAAACCAAGGGACAATTTATATATGTTTTAAAAACAAAAGTAAGTGTCTGAGGACAGGAATGAGTCCGCTCAAGCTTTACAATATTCCAAGTTAAAATGTCTGAGGACAGGAATGTGCCCGCTCAAGCTTTACAATATTCCAAGTTAAAATGTCTGAGGACAGGAATGTGCCTGCTCAAGCTTTACAATATTCCAAGTTAAAATGTCTGAGGACAGGAATGGGCCCGCTCAAGCTTTACAATATTCCAAGTTAAAATGTCTGAGGACAGGAATGTGCCCGCTCAAGCTTTACAATATTCCAAGTTAAAATGTCTGAGGACAGGAATGGGCCCGCTCAAGCTTTACAATTTTCCAAGTTAAAGTGTCTGAGGACAGGAATGTGCCCGCTCAAGCTTTACAATATTCCAAGTTAAAATGTCTGAGGACAGGAATGTGCCCGCTCAAGTACAATATTCCAAGTTAAAATGGGGCATAACTATAGATTGTCAAATGACTCAAATTTGAAATCTGTCAGCCTGTTTTTGGTTCTAAGCATTGTGTATGAGTTTCATTAAAATCAAATTGCAATGAGGAAAACTTAAGTTAGAGTGAGGAAAAGAAAACAATTGATATTTTCCAAGTTATAGATGGGCAAAACTCAAGAACTGCATGTGACTTACTGCCTAAATTATAACTCTGTCTGCAAGTTTCGGTTTTTAGCATTGTGTATGAGTTTCATAAAATGTGCATGAGGCAAACTTAAGTTAAAGTGCAGAAACAAAAATGGGACAAATGGAAAAACAGACAGATGGAAGGAAGGAAAGACGGATGGAAGGACAGTCAACTAAGGTAACACTTAATGCCCCTGTTGACCATGGTTGACTACAGCAGCGGCATAAAAATAGACCACAATAGGATTAAATGTAGAACATGATAATTTTCATAATTATTTCACTACATATTTAACCGTGTTGTTTTTCTTTTTTAAAATCAGCTAATGAAATTCTTTAAAAAAAAATTCAGCAAATGAAATTCTCAGAAATAGTGTACTTTATCTTAGGTTCTTCTGACAATCAAAGCGATCATAATTACTGATGGAAAGACTGGAAGAGTTGTGAATTACAAATCATATTAAATATTGTGGTGAACATAAAAAAAAATTGATATATCACTCGTGCATTAAATTCAGATAAGTCCAACTTACACTTTTAAATAGTAATATGATAGGGGAATAAACACATACATTTGATTGCAGAAAATGTCCAGGTTAGAGTTATGCAATTTTGTTTATTTTATTATGTAGAATAATGATAATTGTAAATTAAATCATCCAAATTACTGTAAAATAGACTCTGATTGCACTTTTCAACATGTTTTGTAAAATAGACTCTGATCGAACTTTTCAACATGTTTTGGGTTTGTATTTTTGTCTTTTCTTTGCAAAAAATGCATCTTTTTTTAATCATCAATCATTTATCTTTAAGACATAAATTACAGCATAATTTTATTGATGTAAAAATATCCGTTTAATAATTTTTAAAAGATAAACATACCTTGACATACAGTGGCTTTTTCCAACTGTAGAAAAGTCCTGTTACTATTATCCATTTCACATGTATACACTGCTGGTCCACCCACAGACACTTTACCATCAGAACATGCAGCATTACATGACTTCCCCCATATCAGATTGGAGCAGTTAGTGCCACCTTCATAGTCACTTATATTGCTGACTTCCTGTTCACACTTTAGAACTGTAAAAACATGAAGATGCAAATGTATAATTTCTATAGTGTCACATGGTCAATCACACAATAACAATCATGTTATTAATTAATTTTTTTTTTTTTTTCATTTAAACTTATTTGTCAAACATTTTGAAATATACTGTTGATTGATTATTATTTGTGGAATACCAATTTTCATGCTTTATCTGGGCTTATGTAAACAACCAACAAACTACAAATCTTCTATAAACTTCTATGCAAACTCTTGCAAAACTTCAAATTCAAATATCCACAAAAATTTTGTAAAATTTCAATCCACAGATAAAAAAAATTAATCCATAGTACCAAAAACAGTGATAAAAACTATGATGAAGTTCATTCTTCTTTATATTTCTACAATTAACATGAGATTGTCCAGAAAAAGTGATACAAACAAGGAATTAATGACCAAAATAAATCAAGTGCTATTGAGCGCTGAAGGGTAAAGATTGCATTCATTTTGCAGTGGGTACTAAAAATTAAACATTGCTTAAATTGTAGTTACAGATATGTCAATAGTTGAATTTGGTTCAACTACAATTATGCTGGATGAAAGAAATTAATTTAAATATTACTTTAATAATGACATCACTAGAACCTTAGGTGCTGATAATAGATTCATGCACTATAAAGTAATAGTTTCTTACTTTTTACATAAACGGAAAAAAAACATTGAGTGCCATTTCCTATCTTATAAATAATAAATTTCCCTGCAGAATCTCCATCTACATTTGTTGGAAGTTTTGGATGAAAGTCATAGGCTCCTGGAATATCTGGGTTCACTTCAGCATAATCTTCCCCTTTATCGTTGTTCAGTCTTTTTTCGCCCGCATAAGGACATTCGTCTTCAGCACTTGTCAAACTTAACTGAACTAAAAATCCTGAAAAAAGGAAAATTTGTGATGAAAATATCTAATCAAAGTATAAGGTCATGAGATATATTCCACTTTTTCAATATCTAAAAAGGGCAAATTTTAAACAAGTCCAACAAAGGATCTTACAATGTCTTAGTAGCCTGTATGGGTCACCTAGTATAGCAGCAAAAAATTTAATTCATAACTAAAATCTCTTTGCTTCGATCTTTTTCACATTCCTATTTTGTCTATTATAGTTTTCAAGATAATAGGCTAAAAAGAAGAACAATGGTAAAAGAAATTGTCATTTAAGGGCAATAACTCCTACAAGAAGTGGTCTGACAGTTTTGATATCAATACACATGTAGAAAGAAGGTAGATGTATTGTGTTTTTGATTTGATTTTCTGTGTTTTAACCCCTCTTAATTGAAATCATAGGGGATGCCGCTGGGGTTCTGTTACCCCACCCTTTTCATATAATTTGGATTTTTAAAATGTATACCTTTACATATATATTGTGTATTAGGTATAAATGTAACCTTTTCCCATATTGTTTGAGTTTTAAGTAGTGTAATGCAAGACTATAATACCAAAGTGTCAAAAGAGAAGAGTTGGTTAATAAAATCACAGCCGGAAAACACCAAAAAAGATGACAGACGAAGAAGTTATGGCAACTTTATTGACCGTATCATATATTTCTGACTAGTTTCCCTGACCTAATCACAAAAATTATTTTCAAGCTTGAAAAGGTGACTTATTCCAGCCCCACGTCATATCACCTTGTATATAGGAAGTGGCTACCTAGGAGCCATTGTAAGCCATGTTGGTGGACAGGCCATGCATCAGGCAATACTTTTAAAACTAGATACCCCAAGGTGCAAGTTTTATTTTATTTTTTAATGAAATCTAGCCTTTCAAAGACTTTTTTAAAAACTTCTTAATGAATGCTATAATCTAACTATTATTTAGAGCTTAATACATGTATAAGACACAGACACGTGTTTGTTTAGAACACTTTATGCATATATATGCTGACCTTTAGATATCTTATGTTTTTTCAATTTTTCTTATAAATGAAATTCATATTATGTTATAACAAGAATGCTTTCAGTGCCATGTTGAGCATACACACACTCATAAATCAGAGTAATGAAAAACAAAAAGTTGGTCTGACAGATCTCAAAAGCACACAAACATTTCAAGTCATCACTGTTGAGCTGCTGACCATATATTCTGTTAAGCAGTGACGAAAAATTCTAAGTTCATTCAACATTTTGAAAATTTAAAGTATCTGCAAAGAAGTGGGTATCTGACAAATCTGAAATAGTCTCTCATGTTACAACTCATCACTGTCCTGTTGCTGACCAAACATGATACAAAATTTCTTAGAAATGTGTGACGAATATTTGTTGAACAAACAGACCGACCAACAAGCTGAGTGCAATAATAGCCCAAACTTTACTTGTGGGGGTATAATATATACTCTGATTAATAAATGATATTGTAATTTCAGAAATTAATGAGTGCAGTTAATTAATTATCATTGCAATTTTTAAAAAAATGGACAAAATTGTGAGATTACTAATTGTGATTACGTGAAAATCTGTATGCATATATTCATGTATATATGTATCAGATATAATAATGTGAGTTCCTATTCTTGTGATTCTCACTCAGTCGCACTATTCTTGCAATTCTCACTCAGTCGCACTATTCTTGCAATTCTCACTCAGTCGCACTATTCACATTTATAAAAACCTCAAAACAATGTCTGAATATACAGTACATTAATTTTCATTTCAAAACTACATTTGCAAGTACAAAATGTATCAAATTATTCATACAGCTGTCTTTTGTCATGAGATGGGAGCTTAAGCTACCTGTTGAAAGCCTCAATTTTACATTAAGATAAAGATAAATAATTTGAGGTATATTTTTCCAGTGCATATAGATAATTTGTATAAGAATAAAGAAGATTTATGAATTTATACTCTTTATCCCTTCTATTTCAATACCTTAATACTTACCAATAGCAATCAGAAGCTTTTTCAACATTCTGTAAAACAAAACAGGTTATTCAAGTGGTATTAAATATAGGAATTATAATTATCCTTGGGGACCTGACGGTACTCATGGCTGAGAAATAATTATGGACTAGCTATAGATATAAGAAGATGTGGTATGAATGCCAATGAGACAACTCTCCATCCAAGCTATCATTAGTAATTGTAATTATATCGCAGAGGACCTGATGATACTCATGGTTGAGATTTAATTATGGACTAATCCAAAAATTCAAATGTTGAAATATATTGAGAGAGACTGAACAACACTTTCATGACTTTAAGTCAACATGATAAAGAAATTACTATTGTCCATGATTTTTTTGATTTGTTATTCTTTTTATTACAATGCATTGATTTTTAATGTAATCATGTAGAAAATGCAAAGAACTACACTTTTTTCTACAAATTATCCTTTTAATTGTTTGATGCATCATCATTGACAATGGCTTTGATGTATAATGTCAGAGAAGTGATACCTATTATCATGATTATGGATATCTTGATACCCTTCATTGAAAACAATATAATAATATTGATTGAACCTTCAGGCTATTCCCAGGTTGACAAGGTCTTTACTTTGTTGCTTTCTGATCTCATTATTTGTGAATTGCCTTCTAAATTTTAAATTTCTACTCCCTATTTACAACTATTCATTAATAATTCTCCAGGTTACTTAGTAAAATGTCATCTTCACATTTCTTGTTTTATTTGTTTTGCAAAGTTAATAACATTAATAAACTTACATTACTGTATGTCACTCCAATCTTCAGAATGGCTGATTATTTTCTATAAAGAAAAAAAAAATATCTTATTAAAATTACTAACTTAGTGCCTTTGACAAAGCTCATAAGGGCCTAGCCACAATCAGATGTGCATTTTGTGTTTCACATGAAGTCAAAAATGAGTATAATCACCTCAGGGAAAAACTCTTTTGATATTTTGGTTCAAAAATGGTTTAAATTATGAAAAATTGCCATCGTTAGGCTAACACTGGAAGCATTTATATAATTACATGCAGTTTTTGAAAGAAATATTTAATATTTTTATTAAATAAATGGTGTTTAAAAACTGTATAATTTTCTTTAATGGCTGCCTTCAAGACATAGTCACCAGTGACCGATTTTTGGTCAATGATAAAGACAACAAAATATGCTTAGAACTATTGAATATCAAACATTTTAATTGAAAAAAAAAAATAACAAGAACATGTTTGACTCACAGTTATTTCAAACAGCAGTAGCTTTCTTTGATCATTAATCTTATCTGATAAAACTGTATCTAAAATTATCTATAAATAACAAAACTTCCAAAAGAACCCTTTCTTTTGGTGTATAGAACATCAAAATAACATGATGCATATTCTTACAATAAACAATCACACTTTGCAATACAATTTATATGTTTTGTCTACGGACAAGACAAATGTATTCATATTTAATGAAATGCATTATTAAAACCTAATTTTGATATAGCTGAAAGTGTTCTCTTAAAAAAAAAACATACATTTTATCAGGTTTATCTATCAAACGATGCTTAACTTCGAGGAAAATGGAAACAAATACATTTTGATAATGTCTACGGACAAGACATTTTATTGATATTCAATTAAATGCTTTCAAAGATGATTGTTAAAGTTAAGATTAAAAGTTACTAATTAAGTTTTAAGCGGTGTTTTTTAATTTTGGAAAATATAAAAATGTACCCATAATTCTTTACATATCTCAATAATTTATTGATTAAGCCAAAATGAAGACACATTCTTTTAACTGAAATCCATATATCTGACTGTTTAAAACAATCTAGTTGAATGTGTTCTCTTAAAAGAATAACATACATTTTACCTATCAAATTAGGCTGAACTCAAGGAAATTGGATACAAATATATTGTGGTAATGTCTACGGACAAGACAATTTCAGTTAAAAAAAAAATCTGTTAGAATTAATTGTGACTATATCTATGTTGAAAATACTGAGTTTTAATTTGAATAGATAACTTTCATCACCTATAAATAAGATTTAAGTTCCATAGCAGACAAATAATGGAATTTAATACTTGTTATGTACAAGTGTCTTGTCCGTAGACACTTCCTCATCTGCTGTTAATACTGAAATGCAAAAGATAAAGTTAGAGAGAGAGAAATACTTTTTCTTCATTTGATTTAGTTAATCTTTTAAGGTATGCAGCAACTGGAATAAACAATATTGAAGTAAAATAAGGTATGCTTTTTATGACTGATAATCTGACACTTTTTAAAATCTACTCCTGTAAAGTAATTTTACAAAAATTGAGAACACTTAAATTACCATTTATTTATTAAAAATAAGATATTTCTAAGTTTAAACAACACATAGGACTAATTAAGACCCATAAAGCCAAGCAATATTGATAAAAAGACATGTCTACGGACAAGACATGTGTCTACGGACAAGACATTCTGACATATTTTTGAATTTTTTCCTCTATTAATAATGGTAGAAAAAAATGTTAGTAGTGTTTTCATATCTACAAAAGAACAGGAACTTAGCAATGCAACATTAATGTAATTATGCTTCCAGTTTACTAGGGAATGCATGTGTACGGACAAGACATTTTTTCACTTTATTTGTATATCCAACTTTGATGGCATATATCTCCAGCTAGGGTACTGCAATTTTGATAAATGAGGTAGTTTTTGATAATGTATATACTAGAAGAGAAAACAAAACACATAATAGCATAAATTTGATTTATTTTTCTCTTTTATCACTACACTGAGCAAGCTAAAAACAAAAGTACAAAATTTCATAACGAGCGCATAGTATTCAACTTTTTATCATAACTTTGTAACCACTGAAGATTTTTTGTTGCAACAAACAGTAAAAGAAAGATGAATAAATTGTCTATAGCAATGAACCAATAATGTAGTTCAAATTAAGTTCACTTATTAACTATCAATTGATAAAAACAGCGAAATTTTAAATGAAACAACATAACGTGAAATTTTGCCCATTTTCAGCGTGTATTTTAGTGTTTTTTTTCAAAAAGGTAACACCTATACATGATATTTGATATTCATTGTGAAGCCCTACATTCCCTTCTTCAGTTCAAAGATGTATTACTTATGTAAAGTTTATCTTCTTGTCTTTACAAGCCTATAACATAGACCCAATATGAAATGCACATCTGATCTTGGCTAGGCCGATAAGGCTATATTGAATACAAACTTCAAAAATAAATATGTTACTACAATTAATAAAATATTATGTTTGAGAACACAAGATTTTACTGATTTAAGAAGTATACAAACGTACTGACAATAATCAACCCATGATTGGCATATATACAAATAAGAAGATGTGGTATGATTGCCAACTTCCACCAGAGTTCAAATGAAAGGTTCTTTCTTAAAGTAATATTCTGATTCTGATCCCTAATTTGAAAAAAAACATGTTCTGTTCAAGCAGATGACAAAAACAAATGTTCTGAATCCAGATTTTCCCCATACCGTATAGTGTTAAACTTTGAAGTAAATAATTTGATTGGTAGTATTGAAATATTAAATAAAATTGTTCGTGCTATGCTGAACCATACCACCCCCCTTGAAATTAAATGGTTGCTCCCTTAAAGCATTGACTTTACAGTTGGTTGCATGTTATTTCATAAAGACTTTTGTACAGTTGGACAGACATACAAAAGGTAGTACATGTATATAGTAGGGTACTCCACTTAGGTCTCAAGGCCTGGGACAGGAATATAAAAAAAAGTGGTGGCATTTTCCATGCTTTTGAGGGCTCAAACCTCCCAAAACATGGGGGAGCCATCTCTAGATGTCACAGTTGTATGAACAAGACATGCATACAATGTACCTGATGTACAAATGATATAAACATTTAGTTCATGACTCATAACAAAATATTTAAAAAAATCATTTTATAGGATATTTGTAGGTGTCATTTAGACATACAAAAACAAGTTACCTGTAAAACATAAAACAAAGTCGTGCAGTAAATACATTTTTTGCTAATAAGAAAAATGCAATAAACACATTTTATGTAAATAAATAACAGAATTAAATTAAGCACATCAACATGAAAAACATTAAACATTAAGAGTGTAAGTGGTGATGATACTTCTGCCAAGGTTAAGCATAAAATCTGTACCTGTATTACCATGTTCTTAAAATAAGACACATAACATAGAACATTATTGTCATGATGTGTTTGATGATAATGATTGGGGTTCTGGATAGGGGGTTACAGAAAATAATAAAAAATAGAGGAAAATGAAAGAATATTGTAAATGGAGGAAATAGGACTCCCCCAAAAAATACTAGATAATAAGTAGGTGCTAAAATATAAAGAATATATATAATAATGTACAACTAGAGGCTCCATGAAGCCTGTGTAGCTCACCTGATATTTTTGTTTACAATTGATATATATGAAATAATACAACCATTATACTTTTGCTTTAGTTTCAGAGATACAAGCCAAAAACTGCGTTTAAACCCTATGTTCTATTTTTAGCCATGTATGCCATGTTGGTTGGCTGGTGGGGTCTTTGGAGACATTTTTCAAACTAAATACTTAATAGTTAATACGTAATCATGGTAATTTGTCGCAGTAGTTTCAGAGGAGAAGATATTTGTTAGATAACAAAAATTTACGAAAAATTGTTGAAAATTGATTTTAAATGGCAATAACCAATAACTGATCCTCATTGACAATTTTGGTCATTTGACTTATTTGAAGATCTTACATTGCTGAACATTGTTGCTTTTTACAGTTTATCTCTATACATAATAATATTCAAGATAATAACCAAAAACTTCAAAATTTCCTTAAAATTACCAATTCAGGGGCAGCAACCGTACAACGGATTGTCTGCTTTGTCTGAAAATTTCATGGTAGATAATCTAATGAACATTTTTACTTTTTCAGATTTGCTCTTAATGCTTTATTTGAAGAGATATAAGCCAAATAGATATAGGAAGATGTGGTGTGAGTGCCAATGAGACAACTCTCCATCCAAATAACAATTTAAAAAAGTAAACCATCATAGGTCAATGTACGGCCTTCAACACGGAGCCTTGGCTCACACCGAACAACAAGCTATATAGGGCCCCAAAATTACTAGTGTAATCTATATAAAAAAAACAAGAAACAAGAAACACGTATAAATTACATAAACAAACGACAACTACTGTACATCAGATTCCTGACTTAGGACAGGTGCAAACATTTGCAGCGGGATTAGATGTTTTAATGGATCCAAACCTTCTCCCTTTTTCTGAAACAATAGCATTTTTAACATCACAACATAGAAAAACACACGATAAAATATCAATTGGCAGGCCTAACTCAATCAAAAAACGTAAATTAATACAATGAACACATAACTGCATTCGACCTTATGTACTTTTAAGTGCCATGTTGGCCATGTTGGTTGGCAAGCAGGGTCATCGGACACATTTTGTAAAACAAATTACCCTTGATATGATGATTGTGGCAAATTTGGTTATTTTATCTAAGAAGTTTCAGGAGAGAAGATTTTTGTAAAGTTTAAAGTTTAATATCTCTTATCATGATAATAATATTGAAGATATTAACAAAAAACTTCTTTTTTTTTAAATTACCAATTCAGGGTCAGCAACCCAACATCAAGTTGTCTGATTTGTCTGAAAATTTCAGAGCAGATAGATCTTGACCTATTGAACAATTTCACTTTGTCTGATTTGCTCCAAATGCCTTGGTTTCAGAGATATAAGCCAAAAACTGCATTTTACCCCGTTTGTTCTATTTTTAGCCATGTTGGCCATCTTGAATGGCAAGTGAGGTCATCAGACACATCTTTTAAACTAGATATCTAAATAATGATTGTGGCCAAATATAGTAAAATTTTGCCCATTAGTTTCAGAGGAGAAGATTTTTGTAAAAGTTAACAGACGACGACGGGCAACAGACTGACGCCAAGTGATAAGAAAAGCACACTTAGCGCTTTGGGACAGGTGAGCTCAAAAAAATGTGAACAATGAAGAAAATGGTCTTAAAAGCTTTAAGAAGTGGGGAATGTGTGTATGGAATACAACTTCATAAAAGGACATTCTCAAGAACGGTAAAAGTGATCCTATCCAAATTCGCATGAATCAGTGTATGGGGAAAATATGGATTCAGAATATTATTCTTGTCATCTGCTTCAGACTGCTTGACCCAAAAAAAAAATCCCTTAAGTATAGGTATATTTCTTTAAGGAAAAAAACATAACCCCCCCCATTCCCCCCTCCCCCTCTTGAAGTTAATTGTTGTTCCCTAAAATGAATGTTTGCCTGTTTATTTGTAACTGGGAATGGTATACTGTATGTGTTGTATTGTCAGTCAGGGGTGCTACTTAAACAAGTGATTTCATTATCACCTATTTCAGTGATTTTTTATATTCAGTTATCACCTATTTAAGTGATTTTGGTGTTTTCTTTGATCTTCAAATGCTAATTTCATTGATTTTCCATATTTTCACAAACTTTTCTATAATTTTCCTACATAAATCAATTATCCCTTTATCTTTGGATATCAATTTCACCAGTGCGCTTGGGCAGTAAGTTAGTGCCTAAAGCTTTTAAAAGTACCCTTGGGAATTGCTCTGTAATCAAATATTCATTAACTACTCTTACTATCAGACAAAGGTCAACAATATTAGGTGACCTGGTTGGTTTTCTTTAGAATTAGAATGATTTATTTTAAGGTTATGTCCTGATCTACAAATTATTCCAGTTTTTGCATATTCAAATATACTGTAAAAACTGGCAGGCTTATCAAGCAAATGGCAATTTCTGTATGTACACAGTTGTTTTTTCAATGGAATTTTGGTCTTTTGACTAATAAAAAAATCAAGCTTGTGGGAAAAATATCTAGAAAATGATATAAACACTTATTGAAGTGATTAAATTTTAACATCTCAAATTACTTGTTTCAGTGATTCGGATAAAGTCTGTGCGAAAATTTTAAATATTTCACAAGCAAAATCACTTAAAGAAGTGATTTTGAAATCACTTGTTTAAGTATCACCCCTGACTGATTGTGTCTCAAAAGATAGACTACCTGTTTTGACTACCTGTTTTCCCTAATACCTGTTCGCCCAGTTTCTACTCAGCCTTATTTTTATTTATTTTTTTACATAGTTTCATTATGTTCATTATTTGAACAGAGTATGTTAAAGTTTGTTGAAAAAGTGCTGAATATTTGCATTGCTTCAATTTCCTATAAATCAATGTTGATCTGCATAGAATAATATACTGGAATAGTTAGTGTACAGTGTATTCATCTTCAGAATAATATACTGGAATTTCTTGGGAAAATTTGGTGGTTTATATAAGGAATCACTGAAGTGTGAACAGAGCATCTCCCCTCTAGGCAGTTAGTGGGCCCCCACTTAGTAAAATTTCTGGATCCACCACTCATCTTTATAATATTTGTTAAAAAATTTAATAAGTCAAACTAGTCAGTCAATTCATAATTTAATGTATGCATGAATCCGTTTCATGTTTTACAATTGGTACACGATTGTTTTTACTCATTCCAATCTGACTAGTTTGTTGACCGTTATGGAATGACTAGTTCACAAATGATATCGGATATATGTTTCTTATGTCTTAACTATAATCCCCTTCCCTTTCATGAATGTGACCTACAGAATTAGAGTATTTACCGGATTTGTTATAACATAAGCAACACGACGGGTGCCACATGTGGAGCAGGATCTGCTTATCCTTTCAAACCACCTGAGATCACCCCTAGTTTCTGGTGGGGTTCGTGTTGCTTATTCTTTAGTGTTCTATGTTGTTTCTATTCTTTCATTTATAGCCAGGCGTTGTTGTAACACAATTTGTGTTCCAATCTACTAGTTACATAATTAATACAATTTCAAGTACATGTATTTGACCCTTGCAGACATTTATCGTTCATGTATTTTGCTGACGTTATATAATTGCATTGCGCAGATGTTAATAACATTGTCAACTGACCAACCTATACATGTATTACTTAATAGCTAGACTACTCTATACAACTGTTGACATTTATGGCCATTTTGGAACTTGATGGATGGCCCCTCTGAACTATATAAGATCCAGCTTTGGACATGGAAGAGGGAGAGATTGGTACAAGAGATTGGTACCGGAGATTCCGCCAAGGTCTCCCTCCTTCGTGGGTAGGCTGGAACTCATGCGCTTAATATTCGAAGTACTCTAACAGGAACGAACAGTTATACCACTATACGATCACGTGCCCGTGTGAGATACTGAACATTCGAACAATTCTACTTTAAAGACAGTTGTGAACATTCGAACGTTTGAACTTTAGAATCTTTCTTGACTTTGTAATTACATAATAAAATATATTTAATACTATTGACTGTGTCACATAAGTCACGATTTGGTGCCGTTTGACCACGATCGACTTGGATTGTCTAAAATAACGCGAAGGAATACAAAAGGTAAGAACTCAGTTACTTTCATTTTTCTTAATGGAAAATCAAGATATTTCTATGTCAGTACAAAAAGAAGAAAAGGCTTTTCAAGGGATGTTACACATATTAAGTAAAGTTTTTAATTTTAAAGGGATTGAGGCTGTACTTTTAAAAGGCTTAAAATCTGATGTTTTTTTCACGAAATGTGGTTGGCACGATTTTTGTTATTAGGTATTTTTAGGTACTATATATATATAGGTCAATTTAAAAATTATGAATACATATTTTTTTCATGATAAGAATGAAAGGTTATTTTTTGTGTTATTTTTTATGCTGTACGTGTTGTTTAAGGGATAGGATAGGTTAAACTTATGATTCTTCAAAATAAACCGTTTTTTGTGAAGTTTAGAGAAGCTAGTTTTTCGTTTAAAGTAAATATGTAAAAAGATAAAATGTCTGATACATTAGCATTTTTTCCGTATTTAATGGTGGTTTTTGGTCATATTATGGGTTGTTTTTTTGAAGATACACTCAATTATTCTTGAAAACATATGTTTTACGTAAAATTAGTTGAGCACCGGTGTAAATTAAGGTTGAATTAGAACCTTTGGTAGATGAAGTTAAGGGTACATTGAGGATACATTGTTTGCGTGTTATTGCCATTGATGAATTATGGGTTTGCGCAGTTGGGTAGTGTGTACGCACATTTGTTTAGAGAAAACAAATAGTCTATAATTTTAGATTCCAACCCCTTCTTCGGTTGATTAACATAAGTGATGTTAGTAATTAAATGGTGCAAGTTTTTTTTTTATGGTGTTAGATTACGCCATATTTACATATTGTAAATAGGAAAAGAGACGTATCTTCAGAAAATAGCACATAAATATGTTTTGCCCTAAGGGATTTACATACTAGTATTGTTGTGGTAGATTGATATTAATAAAAAAAAAAGAGACATACGAACGTAATGAGAAAATTTAAGTGAAATAGATAATTGATATTAAAGGAAAACTAGCTTTAAAGTAAAATTTAATTATTTTTCATAAGCAATCATGAGGACTATTATTATAAATTAAGATAAGAATAAGGAAATAATTAATTAAGGAGTTGAAAAAAGAATCTTAACGATGTGTTTTGTTCATTATTAGGCATAGATTTTTGTTAATTGTTTTAGTTTTTAAGATGTTAGTTAAGTTTTAAAATCAGATTTCAGTTTATACCCTAACGCTGAGCCGTATTGAAATGTATAAATAGGATAGGCAGTAGGTTTGAAATTTTAAAACAAATGAATTTTTTTATTAGATATATAAAAAAAGGAAGGGATCATTATGATAAGGACACTTATTACTATTTTTTGAAAAATGTAAAAGATTAAGGAGAACGACATTTTTTTTTTTTTTTTATGCTAAGAATTTTTATTGCACTTATAAATAAGGTACATGCATGAGATTCAAAACAAAAATTGATGTAAAACTAGATTTGTGTGATATAATGTTTCTAACATGTTGATGAAAATAAATTTTATCAAAAAAATTTTATTGAAGCAATTCTATCTTATTATTATTATAATGGAGGTCTGTATTGTATTATGATAATGAAAAAAATTCTGAGATAGGCTAGCTTGGCAGTTGCGACACCAGAGTGCAGTCCACAAACCCAAACTAAAGGGCTGCATGAGTCTGTCTGAAAACCTTACAATACCCATTTACAAGTAGATAAATATTCACCACTCCTTATTCAATTTTCTCTACAAATATGCTACTTTTATTCAGAAACTACCCCCTGTATTACAAAAGAAAGCTTTACTCCCCTCATCCCTCCATTTCAGCAATGTACTGCAAGTCTGGGGAGTTAATGTCTTCCATATGTGCTTGGCTCTAGATGTCCAACAACCCCAACAAGTTCTTAAAAGACCCACATATTTAAATTAAGAGCAATCATAATAACTAATGATAGAATGTCATTTAAAAAGATCATTGCAAGAGGAAGTCTGCACATGCCTTAACCTTTTCACCTAACAGACTTGATATCACTATGTAATGAATTTCCAAAATACATAAAAATCACCATATAACCAAGATAATTCTATTCATAATATTGATTGAATAATTATTTGGTGTTTAATACCGTTTTTAACACTATATGTATTGGCTTTTAAACTGTTAGTTTTTATTGAAGGAGGAGGCCAGAGTCTCACAAGAGAACAAGTAATCTTCAGCAGGAAAACTAGTGGCCTTCCCAGTCAATTGATATATTATTTGAACCACATGAGGGGTTTGAACTAACACTCTCAGTGATAAAGTAGATAACTGTTTAAACAACTGAGCCACAGAGACTCCTTCTACTTGTAATACAGAATATTACTATGTGTGTTGCATTATATAAGAAACAATTCGAATTACACCACAGATGTCTTATGACTTAAATACTTTATGCTATGCTTAAAGTGGCAGGTCTTGTTTTCTGGATTTGCAAATAACAAATTTTAAGAATAAATGAACTTCTGAGCTTAACATTCCAGCAATCATGAAAAATCTTCAATAGCAATTAAAATAAAATGAAATACATTCACCCTAAATGTGCCAAAGATAATTTTGGTTTTCTTACCATTATTATATATATACTACTAAAATTAGTATTCTAATGTGTCAAATATAAATTAAATGGAACAATCCACAGTACCAACTTCATCATGTGGTGTTTGGACTACCACCAACCAACAATGTATATATTTCTACAGGGTGTAAATAATACAATTAACAGGCTATTATTTGAACTTGGAATTATTTTTAATTATGGAATTTGCTTGATTACTATTTTTTGAAAAATGTAAAAGATTAAGGAGAACGACATTTTTTTTTGCAACAAGGTGTTGTTGGTGTTGTTGTTGTCAAATATGAAAAATAGTCAGTAACAAGACGTATTTGAAATTTTATCAAAGGAATCTTCAATGGTTTTTTTTTTTAGTGATGAGAATAAATCTTTGGTCTTTATTTAGAGTTAAAAGTTAAGATTAAATAATGAGGCACTAAGGTTAAAGAAATAAAAGTATTACAATTGCTAACAAGGTAAAATATAATTTTTATTAAAAAATTGTCATGTGTATCATGTAGGTGTAGGGGTTACATTAAATGATTGATTAACTTATTTGATTGTAAATTTATATATAAATGTATATCTTAAGTAATGAATAAATAAACATATCTTGTTTTTATTAGGTAGATTTTCTCAAATTTGTAGAAGTTGTATACAAGATTTATTTATTTTTATTTTTTTGTTTTAACCAGATAACTTGATAGTTTTTTTGATTTATACAAAGAAAATGTTTTATCAAATTTAGCTAGGCTTGAATAATCAAGAGAACTAAAGGAGATTTATAATATAAAAAAAAGAAATAAAGGGGAAGTTGACAATTTTTAGTTTTCCAAATTGAAATAAGTTTTAATTTATCAGTGGGGTTAAGGTGCGATCTTCATTGGAATAGCCATATTTTTGTACTGTTATATTATTAAGAATATATTTTGGTTAGCCAAAAAGAAGGGTGCGAGTTCTAGTTCTAATGCCACAAACAGTTGGCACAACATGGTGTCAACGCAATTGGTTGGAACAGATGTTACTGCTTCCAGAGAAACTGTTGTCTTTCTCTGCGCCATTGATCAAGGATGAAACTTAACCCAATGACGATGTTATTAACAGCCTCTTAAGAAGGACGAACCAACCAGCTAGATGAGTTAACTACTATGTAATGAAGATGATGATGACCGACACTTGTACAAAGATTTGCGCCCTTTCCAGCAGTTGATGAACTTTATACTATGAAGGTGGCGGGTTTTATGAACTCTATGTATCCAGATGTTGGAATTGCCGAATTGTATGAACTATATATGTGGTGATGGTAACCGAAAACTTAACAAGGAACTACTGGATTTATAATAGCATAAATGAAGAAGGACTATTGCATTTTACCGAACTTTCGTTCTCATTGCGAGGGAAGGCATTATGTAACACAATTTGTGTTCCAATCTACTAGTTACATAATTAATACAATTTCAAGTACATGTATTTGACCCTTGCAGACATTTATCGTTCATGTATTTTGCTGACGTTATATAATTGCATTGCGCAGATGTTAATAACATTGTCAACTGACCAACCTATACATGTATTACTTAATAGCTAGACTACTCTATACAACTGTTGACATTTATGGCCATTTTGGAACTTGATGGATGGCCCCTCTGAACTATATAAGATCCAGCTTTGGACATGGAAGAGGGAGAGATTGGTACAAGAGATTGGTACCGGAGATTCCGCCAAGGTCTCCCTCCTTCGTGGGTAGGCTGGAACTCATGCGCTTAATATTCGAAGTACTCTAACAGGAACGAACAGTTATACCACTATACGATCACGTGCCCGTGTGAGATACTGAACATTCGAACAATTCTACTTTAAAGACAGTTGTGAACATTCGAACATTTGAACTTTAGAATCTTTCTTGACTTTGTAATTACATAATAAAATATATTTAATACTATTGACTGTGTCACATTGTCAGTTTATTTTCGATTTATGAGTTTGACTGTCCCTCTGGTATCTTTTGTCCATCTTTTATCAGGACAAAATGTTATTTTTGTTATTAATCAATTAATGACAATTATGATTATTACAAAAATCAGTGAGAATTATTATAATCAGACACATATAATATAATACATGTACTACATTTATATGTCTCTGTATATGAACAATTAATGCTCCAAAACAAGCCAAATTAGCTTTAAAAAAAATTCCATTTATTTACATCATTTTCGAGAATTTATACCATGTGTAAATATCTGAAATAACTTTAATATTCTTTTTTGTTTCAAAAGTATGTAAAACGAATTAAATGCGAACGGACTCTACCGACGAAACGAACTCGGGGCGAACGGACTGGGGGCGAACATGTAATCAGGGCGAACGACCTGATACCGATACTTAATTAGTACTTGAGTCCTTAGAAAGTCAAGTTGACAACTGTGTAAATTAAATACCTATGTAGGCCTGGAATATATCAGAATACAAAATAATTTGGAAAAATCAAATGTATTGAAAATAAATAATTTTACTCACACTATAGAAACATTGTAGCAGCAAATTTGGAATGTCAGGTAAGATGGGATCCTTTGCGTAGGGGGAAAGAACTATCGTTTTTTGTTGTTTACTTAGATCCACTGTATGCTTCAACACCTAGGCAGACACGATGTCGAAACTCATAAAATGATAGCACTTTTATGTTTTACTTCTCATCGAATGAAGATTTAATATTTACAACACAATGCAATCGGAAAATCAAAAATCATGAAGCGTAAAAAAAATATTTATTTTGATATTGCCCAGAGGACAATTCTTTTTTCGAATTTCGGGATGTCGGGGTTTAAATTTATTTAAATTCGGGACCTCTAGATTTCGGTTTTTTAAGCCCGGGATTTCGGGATCCGGACCCCTAACCGGTACCCCCTTCTTGATATTACCATAGACATATATATATAATTCTCTGATAAAACACAGTGTTATATTAAGGTATATAGGAATATTATTTTTTGAGACAAGTGCGGCCGGTGGAGGACATCAAAACATTCTACAGTACTGCAGTTTATATCAGAGACATATACAAAATTGTTTTATATGTCTCTGTTAATATTAATTACTGACATTTAACACACTTCTGAACTTGAATTATATATATTAATACAAGGAATTGTATAAATTTTAAATGTACAAGTCAATTCCTTGTTTCATACAACATGTACAATAAATTTAGTATGTATATAATGTTTCTTCTCTTTATACTTGTTCAGTTCTTTTTTAAGAATATACATTACATTATATATATTATAAATGTCTTGTGATAGGTGTTCCGGAATAATAGGAGGGATTCAAGTCCCATACTATACCGTGTGACCTGTCATGAACTTTGCGGTAGACTAATGAAGGTCAATGAACCTTTCAAGGTTGTCTACAGGGGTGACACATATATCTGCAACCTTGTGTTTCACAAAGCGTTAACTGTCTCCATTCAACGCAAAAAAATAAATAAATTGTATGATACGGCCGGCACTGGATGGATATATATTATATATATGCCACAAAAAAAGTTGTAAAACGGTGTTTTTTTTAATATGATTTCTCTCTCATCCTATTTTTTTTTTAAAGTAATCAAAAGTTGTTTACGTTATTTCCCTTTGGCCAATCATTTTTACTACTAAACAATCCTTTAGAGTAATTGGAATAACATTTTCCACGTTAGAAGCTCTTAATTGTCTGAATACTGATAGTTTTGACACGAAAACTTTTACGGTTTTGAACAGTTTGTTAGAAGTTGTTCGCGATCTTCAGCGATTCGAGAAGTTTGAAAAGCAAATTCTGAAGATAGCTGTTATCCAGTGCACGGCTAACACACTTGCCCATATAGAGGATCATAGAGTTGATGATATAGAAAAGAATTTAGAGTATGTGATGAATAGGAGCACTGAAATGGAAGAGAGTGTTGCCAACATGGCTCACCTAATGCACAAAGTGGTAGATAGGTGCAAAGAAAACATTTCAGACATTCCAATTTTAAAACTGCAGAACTGCAACATAAGGATGATGTTATAGAGCTAAAGTGGCGCTCTATGAAAACCAACCTGATATTTTCTGGAATTCAATTTCTCTCGGAGAGACACTCAATTCGTTTATCAAACAAAAATTAAACATTGAGAAAAAAAAATCAACTTCGTTACAGTTCACAGATTCGGGAAAAGATGTCGCAGAGGTATCGTCCGATTTGGGCAAAATTATTTCAACAAAGAACAAACTCGGAATTTTAAATTGTATTGAAAAATGGATTCAAATTAAAGGGGACACATTTCGGAGTACAAGAACAATTTCCAAAAGAAATAGATGAAAAACGAAAAATATTATACCCGATGGCAAAACAGGCAAGAAGGGAAAAAGGAAAGTGCTGTCGGTTAGAGACAAGCTGTATATCGATGGTAATCTGTTCAAACCGAATACTGAAATATCTGGAATCGAAACACTACAATACGCAGGTGCCGATAGTAACATACTTCGGCAAGATATGCCACAACGATACTGTAACAAACGATCAACACCAAGTCAATCTGAATCGTCACACCACTAAACTAATATGTGTTGTATATGGCACGCCTGAACCACTTTTATTAATTAATCTTAGATCATTTCAGATGAACTAGGATTATCTCAGATAATCCCGGTTTAACTCAGATAAACTAAGATTATCTCAGCTTAATTATAATTCGAGAAAAATCCTAGTTTATCTCAGAAAATACAGGAAATTCATTATCTGGAGAAAATCCCGGTTTATTTCAAAATAATAAGAAAATCTTGGTTTTCCTGAGCGATTTTCAGATAATCCTTATTTATCTCCAGATAATTATTTTTTTTCAATTTCAGATAATGAATTATCTCATTTCTCAAAAAATCTAGGTTTATCTCGGTTTCGAAATATACAAAAGAACAATGTAACGAGTGTTTTAATTGGACGACAATCGTTTGACAGATTTTATATAAAAAATACCGTCCATTTTTAGAGGAGGGGCGACATTCTACACACAGCACGCAATTATCATATTAATATTAAACTACTTGTGGTGTGGACATCACTGCATGCCTTTCTTTTATTTGTTATTCCATATGTTTTTGTATCCGGTGAAAAGCTCACTAGAGCTTATGTTTGTACTGTTTGTCAATATGCCGAATCAAAATAAAGTTTTACTTTAATACTTACTTACTTACTTACCGTTATTGACACCTGGGCAAGCAAAATTTCTTGAATCAATTACAAAACAAGTAATATAAAGAAGGGCTGAATATACAATATACATATATACTTTGTACATCAGTGGCGGATCCAGAACTTTTCCTAAGGGGGCCCCCTGACTGACCTAAAAGGGGGGGGGGCCGCTCCAGTCATGCTTCAGTGATTCCCTATATAATCAACCAAATTTTTCCCACGAGCCCCCCTGGATCCGCCTATGTGTACCATACATAATAAACAAATTTGGTAGCTATTTCTTTTACACAAATTGACTGTTTATTACCGACGGCTAATTTCGACATCGATAATCATTCAATTCTCATATTTTTATTTATTCAGTCGGTCTTTTTTTTTTAATCGCTACAAAGTTTTGTAAAATATTTACTTTTAACTATTGCGCATTTATCGTCATTTGTCAGTAAACGAAATAGAGATATCATAACACTAGGAAGAAGGCAATTAAGTAATCCAATACTGTAACACAAATAATGATTCAATTATGTAAAAACAATAGTTTCATCATGGTTATTCTTAAGACATAATTTTCTTTTGTTTTCAAAATAATTACATACATAAGAGTTTATGAAGCGGCAGTTATGAATTGTAGGATAAACAATAAATGTACATTGTTGGAAATACTTAGTGTATGTGAACTCGCTAGAAACAGGAGAAAATCGCATCGTTCTGTTTCTAAATCTTGAACCAAAAAGTTTAATTTTTGCAGGTAAATGTAATTAAGGTGACATGATTATGATGATTGTCAAAGTTTTACCTGTTATATTGCTAATATATATACAGATATAGAGATAGACAGATAGATAGATAGTTTATTAACGTCTCACCATTAATATACACAATACAATATTTACAGATATCATAAAACATAAATATATATCAATGCCCCCAATATATGTTGCCATATATAACAGGAAAAAAGTAATAAAAGTTTTTTTAAGACTGTTCAAAACATATAAATTAATTCATGCACGAAAAAGAAATTTTAAAAGATTTACATTCTTACAGTTTCCGTTTTATCTTTTTCATTAATCTTTCATTATAATAATCACTTAAATGAATCGAAAACTATAGCATATTTTAACACAAGACATAATCGAAAACTATAGCATATTTTAACACAAGATTTAATGGTCTTTTAAGCATGGATAAAGGAGGAAGGAAGTTATATGATTTATATAAGTAAAATATAAATAAATTCATAAAACTTTGCAAGACAAGACAAGACAATTTATAACAACTTAGGCACACTTTACAAGAATAAAAGTTACAAATCTAATAGGAAATAATCTCCATGTTTGTACAAAATCTAAAGTTTGATCATATTTCATTTTTTTTTCTCCATTTAGGGTTAATAAATAACTTTTTATTAAAAAAAAAAAAAAATCATTCTTCAAGTTTTTAATTTCTAATCTGTCCAGACAGTGGACAATTTCAACAGAAAAATAGTTAATCAAGGAAGATGATAACTGTCTGTTTGATTGCATTTAAAATAAGACATTTTCAAAATTTCGGTGTTAAAAATATGCAGTCTTTGACCCCATTTTTCTGATATTTTAAAAACTTGAAAACTAATACTGTAAGTGTAGCTGGAATAAGCTATATGTATGATTTGAACATTCATTTAGAGCAAACATAATGTTGTTAAGAGCTTTTATAGTATTAAAGCTGGTTGTAATAGCTTGACTGATTAATAATATTGTATAAATAACACCTCCACGCAATGTAAATATAAAATATGTATCTCTTATCCTGATCATTGAGAAAATATGTTTGGTTGTTTTTTGTTTGTTTGTTTGTTAATTTTTGTATTTGTATTTTGTATATGTCGGCTGGTATCATTTCTGTATAGGAATTTACACCAATAAAATTATTATTTATTTATTTATTTATTTACAAGATTGATCGTTTATATAAATATACAGTGTTAATTTCCATTGTTTAACCCAAGCGTACATTTTAGATAAATAAATTGAATGAAAACTACGGTTCCTAATTTGTGCATTGGAATTAAAAATTCGATATGCATCATTACTTTCTTTTGTTTACAACTCTGTCTTGTATTGTTCTGGTCGTACTATTTCAAATATTCAATTTCATGACTGTATCATGTGTATCCATAAGTTTACCATAGTACTATCATATGGTTGGGTTAAAAATTAATGGTAAACCCTTAGGCTAGTTTTTACTGTTTTAATGTTTAATCTTACCGTTTTAATTTCTTGACATAACTGCACGACTCGATTCTCAATTATATGTGTTAAGATAATCGTTGCAAAGAATCCTGCTCAAACTTTAGTGAAAGACGGGGTTAATCTTGCTTTGTTGCGAGAGTTTATATTCTTTGTTGAAGGCAATTGTAGTGACCTGCAATACAAGTTCCATTCAATTGAGTTTAGTTATTATATGTCTTGTGTTTCTGTCTCTGCCCTAGGTTTTCTATATGAGTCTATTGGCACGAGAAACTTCATGTGAGCTTGACCTTTGCCCTCAATGTAAAACTTGTATATTTTGTTTGAATTAAATGGAAAATTAACTGTATGATTGGCATTCGTACCACATCTTCTAAGATATATTAGATACATAAGATATATTGTTAGTTTAGTGTACCACAATGACCCTTTTATCAAAATCCTTTTTTTTTCACAAGAATCTCTTGACCAGACTATGACTTTTTGACTCTTGACCTTTGCATATTGGATGTGTCTCTTGGTATGATTACCTTGACGTCAAGTCAGGAGTCTCTGGTTTTTGTTAGTCTTGTATATTTTTAATTGTAAGTTGATTTTATAATTTGAAGTTTGAACTGGTACACATTTTGTTAAGAGCCCGACTTTCGAAGAGGGATTTTCTCGCTTTGTTGAAGATATAAAAAAGAAGATGTGGTATGGTTGCCAATGAGACAACTATCCACAAAAGACCAAAATGAAACAGACTTTAACAACTATAGGTCACCGTATGGCCTTCAACAATGAGCAAAGCCCATACCGCATAGTCAGCTATGAGGACTCATAAATGGCTTTTGACTGCTTTCTGCTCTTTTGACATTGTTACTGTCTCTTTTACACATTCCACATTTCCATTCTCAATTTTTTAGAATGTTTGGTTCAAATGAAACTAAATCCTTTAATTTCCGTGAATATCAAGTAAGAAAATTTACTGCTTCAGTAGCATCATGTTCTGCCAGCTGTGATAGATAATGCAAAATGTTTCAATCATTTTACCTTAGATTTCATTTCATGGACATGTAGGTATGGATAGTCTGCTTTTACATCATAAAAATTCACACAGAAGGTATACGCATATCAATAAACTGAATTCAATGCTAAGAACCATTAAAGTACACTTAGACAGAGAGCTCAATCTAGTGAAACACTTTGTTAAGTTGGTCACATTTAACTTGATATCACTGTCTGTTACCAAACTGCACCGAGATCCTGAAAAAAAATGTGCAAGTTCAGTTTATTTAAAAAAGAATTCAATGGAAGAAAATAAGCTGATTACTGAAATAAATGTAGAAAATGTCTATTAATCACAGATGCCCCTGCTTGTGAAAAAAATGAGTAAACTTCCACATATAGATGCAGGATTCGCGTAATTTTGACCGTTTTGTGACCATAAGCATTGTGAATAAGTTTCAAAACATTTGGCTGAGGCAAATTAAAGTTAAAGAACGGAAACAATAGATTTAGCAGTTTTCCTATCTCAAGGCTCCGGGTTGACATTTGTATCATTGGTACTTGTAACACAACTTTTAACATCTAAAAAAACATGAACAGTGACGCCATCGTGACCCAATATTGAGCTTTACAGATCTGTGTTATGGAGTAATGTGAATCGCGTATAAGGTTCATAACATTTGATTGAGTCAGACTTATTTAAAACAAAGGAAACGAAAGAGTCAGCACTTTTTATATTTTTTTAAAGGGACATGATAACTCTTGAACGGTAAAAGTGATACTTAAAAATTTCAAATTTGATTTTGTGTTGAGGTGGGGATCCCGCTTACATGTTCAACCCGCCTTATTCGGTATGTATGTGCTTGTGGTAAGTCAGGAGCCTGTAATTCAATGAATGTCGTTTTTATGTGTTACATACTTGTTTTTCGTTCATTTTTTGTACATAAATTTGTTCGTTTATTTTCTCATTTGGATATTGTTTTACAATGTCATTTCAGTGCCTTTTATTGCTGACTATATGCGGTATTGACTTTGCTCATTGTTGAAAGCTGCATATGACCCATAGTTGTTAGTGCTTGTGTGATCTGGTCTTTTGTGGAGAGTTCTTATTGGCACTCATGCCACATACGGGGGAGGGTTGGGATCCCGCTAACATTTTTAACCCCGCCTTATTTTATATGCACGTGCCTATCTTGTTTTTCGTTTATTTTTTGTACATAACTTATACCGTTTGTTTTCTCGTTTGAATTGTTTTACATTGTCATGTCGGTGCCTTTAAAAGCTGACTTTGCGGTATGAACCTTGCCCATTGTTGAAGACCGTGTTGGTGACCTAGGCTACATTGTATAATTGTTAATTTCTGTGTCATTTAGTCTCTTGTGGAGAGTTCTCATTGGCACTCATGCATCAGCTCCTTTTATATATTGTGTTTAGGTTTTGAAGTATTTGATTGAGGCAAACTAAAGTAAGAAGAGCAGAACCCGTTTTTATGGGACATTCGGGACAGACGGACTAGTGTAACTCTTTATGTTCCTAAATCATGGCGCCAACACAGAAGTTCTTACTATTGTGCTGGTGATACACATCCCACTAGCACTGTCATTAACACATGTACAATTAATTTTATTATAAAAATAATATTCAATCTTAATCTTGATTTCTTTATTTTTGGCCGAATGATTATATATACATGCCCTTCACAACGACTGAATGAGTATCAAATTTGACAAATTTATTGTCCATAATTATACATTTTATTATATTTATAACTTTTTTTCCAACTAATTAAAGCTTACCAACTTATTGATCATTACTTTCCTTTATATGTCTTTTAATATTCTGTTTTGAACAAAAATATTTCTAACATATACTTCACATGTATTTCTTTCAAATCTGACATTATTAAAAATCCATTAAATAAAATTCAGTCGAACTTGATAATAAATGTGCAATCAAATATATATGCAAGTCGTCAACTGGTCAAGTGGCTAGATGCACATATCGTTAGCCATATAAACAACATGTCCTAATTGGGTGGTTTTAAAACTTCTAGCATAGGTGGATCCAGGGGGCGTCCCCCAAACCCTTTGTGGGGGAAATTTGGTTGATTATATAGGGAATCATTGAAGCATGAATGAAGCGGGCCCCCTAAGGAAAAGTTCTGGATCCGCCACTGTGTAGACATATTTACGTAAATAAGGGATGAGTAAAGGAAAAAAAAGAAAACAGCATGACTGAATTAAATAAAAAGATGTTCGATGTACTGTATACTTCGGTTTGTTTTAAAAATCTATACGATGCTTTATTTTTATCTAGTTTCCTTATCAAAATAATTAAAATGAGAAGATAAATACCTTATAGCTTCCTTTACCGTCGATGCTAAAATGTTTAATGTTATAAAATAATTTTAGCGTCTTTGACCTACTTTACCTTTTTATTCGGAGACTTGCGGTTATCTTCTGTTATGTTCAACGGGAACATTAGAATGATCTAGAATAGAACTAAGATGGAACCAAGAGCGGATCCAGGGGGGTGGGGGTGGGGGGGGGGGTCCTTCGTGGGAAAAATTTGGTTGATTATATAGGGAATCATTGAAGCATGAATGAAGCGGGCGCCCTTAGGAAAAGTTCTGGATCCGCCACTGTCTAGACATATTTACGTAAATAAGGGATGAGTAAAGGAAAAAAAAAAGAAAACAGCATGACTGAATTAAATAAAAAGATGTTCGATGTACTGTATACTTCGGTTTGTTTTAAAAATCTATACGATGCTTTATTTTTATCTAGTTTCCTTATCAAAATAATTAAAATGAGAAGATAAGTACCTTATAGCTTCCTTTACCGTCGATGCTAAAATGTTTAATGTTATAAACTAATTTTAGCGTCTTTGACCTACTTTACCTTTCTATTCGGAGACTTGCGGTTATCTTCTGTTATGTTCAACGGGAACATTAGAATGTTCTAGAATAGAACCCAGATGGAACCAAGAAGTTGGGTTGCCTTAACCAAACAACCCGGATGTTGAACCAGTTACCATGGTTTCGAACCAAAGAACCAAGGTTCAGAACCAGAAAACCCAGATGGAACCAAGGTTTAGAACCAGAGTGCCCGGATATAACCTAATTGCATTCGGAATTCTCATGACTTTTTATACCTTCAATGTATTTTCCAAATCATTTATTTATTTAGTATATTTATATATAATTTATTTATTTAATTACAAGTATGAAATATGTACATAACTTAAGTAATGCATTCACAATTTCATTAACATATAAATTACTCCCAGTAAATAGATACTTGTCAGTATAATGCTGTTTTTTAAATTGTTTTCTACTTTTTCTTTACACTTATTTAATTTTAGCGGGAATAGTTGTTAATCTCAATCGCAGACCACCGTAACCGTTGAAAAATTGAACTTATGATGCGTCAATAATTTTCCTGACACAGCAAACACACAGTTGTACATGACATGTTCTATATTTATAGTCGTGGGAATAACCCATTTATGCATTTCTTGAAAATCCACAGACCTGCAATGCTAGATACTGAGATATGACCGCTCGATCGTCCATATGATATGTCACAAAGATGTAACACATTGCTGTGTGTCTGGTAAGTACTCTTATAAACATTATGGAGCTTTTATCGTGAGCTCTAGGGGGATACAACATGGACACTCGGACCTTAGCGGCTTAAGGAACGGGAGTTTTTTTTTGTGTCAGATATTTAGACTCTTTGTTTTCACCCCTTAAATACAGAGTAAAATAATTTGCCCCATAACACCCATTGTACTTTTCATACATCACTTCAACAGTATATCGTCTTGGTACCTGTTTTGACGCGGACCAGAAATGACGCACCAATTTAGTTTTGGGTTTTATATTTCTAAACAAAAGATGTGACGTCATCGATAATTACTATTCATAACATGATGGTGAAGGTCATATGACTACAACATAGATGCCTCAAACTCTGTCCAGAAATGTTATTATTGCTTGAATTAGTAAAGATAATGCAATTTCTGCCATTTTATTAAGGTCAAAAACAGTCTACCCTTCCCAGAATGATTATCAGTCCTAAATCCACTTTGGCCGGCAAAAGTATGTATGCACATGCTGCCCCAGTTTGTGTTTTTCAAATCATATGACTGTCATGTGACATGGTTTTACATTTAAGCGGGAATCACTGTAGAACAAATGATCGTCGCTTATATAATTTTCTATTGTTTATCGATTTTTTTCATTCATTGTACGAAGTATACATTGATAAATGTTTTAATGTCAATGTTGTTTTATGAATGCAATTACTTCTTATTTTCAAGTATATGGAATATATATGTCACTTTGATAAATTTTGAACAATTTTATATAAAATTTGAAATAAAATATAGGTTACAATTAAATTAATGAAAAAAATTGTGTTGCTATCAACATGATCATAAAAGTGACTGTAAATGTCAAAATTTGTTATTAAAATTAAATTTGTTGAATAGTGTTAACTTTAAATTATCCGGATTGAAGCAATTTTTCGAACATCAGGTACACTGCAAGTGGTTTTTACTGGTTTGTTTATAGTGCGTCATTACTGGTACCCATCATAAGTTGACAGTCCGTTTGTAATGTTAGCAAACATGATTTTTATTGCTTTTACTGTTTCAAAAATCAACTGTTTAATGATTGAAATACATTAACAAGTGATCAATCTTTCATTCTATTCCGTGTTTCTTTTTCTTTTAAATGGTAGATTAAATGCAGAGACAAACACAACGTTAGGTGCGTCATTACTGGTTCCTCGGGGATATATAAAGGTTATTTCTGTATAAATTGAAGCAGATTCTAGATTTCTTACTTTCGATTTGAGACCCAAATGATACCAATGCAAATATAATGTATAAGTCCGAGTTAGCCTTGTCCCACCAATTAAAAAAAAAAAATACCTCGGAAAGTAGCTCAATAAACTCTCACATTTTTATGCCCCCCGGCCGACATAGCGGAGGGGGCCAAACTCCGAAACAGTGGTGACATCTGGCTACGCTTCGTAGATTTTTTTTGACTACACCTTAAAGTAATTTATATTTTTTATTTGATGTTTCTTACATACTAAATCTGACCGTTTGTTTTCTCTTTAAATACATTTTGTTTTTAGGGCCTTTTATAGATAGCTATGGGGTATGGGTGAAGAGCGTAGGAGACATAGTTGCTAAAATGTTCGTAATTTTGACTCTGGTGGAGAGTTGTGTTATTGGCAACCACGTTTCATACCACATCTCCCCATTTTTTTAGCTCACCTGGTCCGAAGGGCTTACTGAGCTTTTCTCATCACTTGGCGTCCGTCGTTCGTCGTCGACCTGCGTCCGTCATCCGTCGTCGACCGGCGTCCGTCATCCGTCGTCTGTAAACTTTTACAAAAATCTTCTCCTCTGAAACTACTGGGCCAAATTGAACCAAACTTGGTCACAATCATCATTGGGGTATCTAGTTTAAAAATTGTGTCCGGTGACCCGACCAACCAACCAAGATGTCCACCATGGCTAAAAACAGAACATAGGGGTAAAATGCAGTTTTTGGCTTATAACTCAAAAACCAAAGCATTTAGAGCAAATCTGACATGGGGGTTAATTGACCCCTAAATTTTCAGATGAATCGGACAACCCGTTGCTGGGTTGCTGCCCCTGAATTGGTAATTTTAAGTAAATTTTGCTGTTTTTTGTTATCATCTTGAGTATTATTATAGATAGAGATAAACTGTAAACAGCAATAATGTTCAGCAAATTAGGATTTACAAATAAGTCAACATGACCGAAATGGTCAGTTGACCCCTTTAGGAGTTATTGCCCTTTATAGTCAATTTTTAACCATTTTTGTAAATCTTAGTTATCTTTTACAAAAATCTTCTTCTCTATAACTACTGGGCCAAATTAATCCAAACTTGGCCACAATCATTTTTTGGGTATTTAATTTTAAATATGTGTCCGGTGACCGGGCCATCCAACCATAACGGCCACCACGGCTAAAAATAGAACATAGGGGTAAAATGCACTTTTTGGCTTATAACTCAAAAATCAAAGCATTTAGATCAAATCTGACTGTTGTGAAATTGTTTACCAGGTAAAGATCTATCTGCCCTGAAAATTTTCAGATGGATCGGACAACCCATTGTTAAGTTGCTTCCCCTGAATTAGTCATTTTAAGGAAATTTTGCAGTTTTTTGTTATTATTTTGAATATTATTATAGATAGAGATAAATTGTAAACAGCAATAATGTACAGCAAATTAAGACCTAAAAATAAGTCAACATGATCAAAATGGTCAGTTGACCCCTTTAGGAGTTATTGCCCTTTATAGTCAATTTTTAACCATTTTTCGTAAATCTTAGTTATCTTTTACAAAAATCTTCTCCTCTGAAACTACTGGGCCAAATGAATCTAAACTTGGCCACAATCATCTTTTGGGTATCTAGTTTTAAAAATGTGTCCGGTGACCGGGCCATCCAACCAAGATGGCCGCCACGGCTAAAAATAGAACATAGGGGTAAAATGCACTTTTTTTTATTATAACTCAAAAACAAAAGCATTTAGATCAAATCTGACTGTGGTGGAATTGTTTATCAGGTCAAGATCTATCTGCCCTGAAAATTTTCAGATGGATCGGACAATCCATTGTTAGGATGCTGCCCCAGAATTAGTAATTTTATGGAAATTTTGCAGGTTTTTGTTATTATTTTGAATATTATTATAGATAGAGATAAATTGTAAACAGCAATAATGTACAGCAAAGTAAGACCTAAAAATAAGTCAACATGATCAAAATGGTCAGTTGACCCCTTTAGGAGTTATTGCCCTTTATAGTCAATTTTTAACCATTTTTCGTAAATCTTAGTTATCTTTTACAAAAATCTTCTCCTCTGAAACTACTGGGCCAAATGAATCCAAACTTGGCCACAATCATCTTTTGGGTATCTAGTTTTAAAAATGTGTCCGGTGACCGGCCCATCCAACCAAGATGGCCGCCACGACTAAAAATAGAACATAGGGGTAAAATGCACTTTTTGGCTTATAACTCAAAAACAAAAGCATTTAGATCAAATCTGACTGTGGTTAAATTGTTTATCAGGTCAAGATCTATCTGCCCTGAAAATTTTCAGATGGATCGGACAACCCATTGTTAAGTTGCTTCCCCTGAATTAGTCGTTTTAAGGACATTTTGCAGTTTTTTGTTATTATTTTGAATATTATTATAGATAGAGATAAATTGTAAACAGCAATAATGTACAGCAAAGTAAGACCTAAAAATAAGTCAACATGACCAAAATGGTCAATTGACCCCTAAGGAGTTACTTTTTTTCCTTTATAGTAAATTTTTAACAATTTTCATAATTTTTTAAATTTTAACTAACATTTTCCACTGAAACTACTGGGCCAAGTTCATTATAGATAGAGATAATTGTAAGCAGCAAGAATGTTCAGTAAAGTAAGATGTACAAACACATCACCATCATCAAAACACAATTTTGTCATGAAGCTATCTGCGTCCTTTGTTTAATATTCACATAGACCAAGGTGAGCGACACAGGCTCTTTAGAGCCTCTAGTTATTACATGACGGAGTAAAAATTGAATTAAAGAAATCTGAATCATCTCCCTTTTAATATTAATTCATCCAATCCTACCTAACATTATAACAAGTTGCTTTTTCAGAAAAAAAAAGTCAAGACGTGAACCTTACCTTAGAACTTTTTTTTATGCAAATCTTATTTCAACTGAATTGTAAATTATACCTCAGTGTTTTCATTATCATCTGTGTGGAGGATAATATATTTTTTTTAATTGTAAATCAGGACAATTTGGGTATGTTGAGAGTGGTGTTTAATATAAAGTGAGGAGATAATTAATGTTTTTATTTCGATATTAATTTTTACCAACATGAAAGGTCAAAATACTACCAATGGATCACACTTCTAGGGTTCTTATTGGTAGTCCAACAGCCATTTTATTTACTTTTCTGTGAAAAAAAACCCCATATTATATAGATATAGGAAGATGTGGTATGAGTGCCAATGAGATAACTCTCCATCCATGTAATAATTTATAAAAGTAAACCATTATAGGTCAAGGTACGGCATTTAACACAGAGCCTTGGCTCACACCGAACAGCAAGCTATAAAGGGCCCCAAAATATACTAGTATAAAACCATTCTAATGGGAAAACTAACGGTCTATATAAAAACGGTCTAAATAAAAAAACGAGAAACGAGAAACGCGTATGAACTGCATAAACAGACGACAACTACTGTACATCAGATTCCTGACTAAGGACAGGTGCAAACATTTGTAGCGGGATTAAACGTTAAAGTACGATTATTTTGCTTCATAGAATATGGAATGTTTATTCCTACCAATAAGACAAAAGCAACTTACTTATCATTTGTTTGTGCATGTCGTAAAATCCTGTTCCACATAAGAAATGGGTTTGGATCCAGCAAATACATTTAATTTGCTGCTTATACATGTATACTTAATATACCTGTCCGAAATCAGGAGCCTGTTTTTTTGTTTGTTTGCTTATTATCGTTGTTTGGCATAAAAAAAAATGCCATTAATTTGATGCATATATGTGCATAGTGGTGAAAATATACCACCCATGGGCGCTCTTATAACTTGTTTGTATAACTGTCCATTAAACCCAAATTCATTGTTTCTTAGAAATAATTTAACAAATGCAGTTAAACCTTTTTTGTTGGGAATCTTTAAAGGATATTCTTGTGCATCAATTAATTCTACTGCATTGATAACCGTTTCTTTTAAATTAACCATGATCATATTTGTGTACATTTACGTTACATCATAGGCAATAAGAAAGCATTCCCTTTTTAGCTCACATGGCCCGAAGGGCCAAGTGAGCTTATGCCATCACTTGGCGTCCGTCGTCGTCCGTCGTCTGTCGTCGTCTGTCGTCGTCCGTCGTCGTCTGTCGTCGTAAACTATTTCAAGAATCTTCTCCTCTGAAACTACTAGGCCAAATACTTCCAAACTTTAACTGAATGTTCCTTAGGGTATATAGTTTATAAATTATATCCGAAGTTTTGATCTATCAACAAACATGGTCGCCATTGCTAAAAATAGAACATAGGGGTCAAATGCAGTTTTTGGCTTATAACTCAAAAACCGAAGCATTTAGAGCAAATCTGACAGTGGCAAAATTGATTATCAGGTCAAGATCTATCTGCCCTGAAATTTTCAGATGAATCGGAAAACCCATTGTTGGGTTGCTGCCCCTGAATTGGAAATTTTAAGGAAATTTTGCTGTTTTTGGTTATTATCATGAATATTATTATAGGTAGAGATAAACTGTAAACAGCAAAAATGTTCAGCAAAGTAAGACCTAAAAATAAGTCAAATGACTGAAATGGTCAGCTGACCCCTTTAGGAGTTATTGCCCTTTATAGTCAATTTTTAACCATTTTTCATAAATCTTAGTTATCTTTTACAAAAATCTTCTCCTCTGAAACTACTGGGCCAAATTGAACTAAACTTGGCCACAACCATCATTGGGGTATGTAGTTTGAAAATTGTGTCCGGTGACCTGGCCAACCAACCAAAATGGCCGCCGTTACTTAAAATAGAACATAGGGGTCAAATGCAGTTTTTGGCTTATATCTCAAAAACTAAAGCATTTAAAGCAAATGTGACATGGGGTAAAAATGTTCATTAGGTCAAGATCTATCAGCCCTGAAATTTTCAGATGAATCAAAGAACCCATTGTTGGGTTGCTGCCACTTAATTGGTAATTTTAAGGAAATTTTGCAGTTTTTGGTCATTATCTTGAATATTATTATAGATAAAGATAAACTGTAAACAGCAAAAATGATCAGCAAAGTAAGATCTACAAATAAGTTAATATGACCAAAATTGTCAATTGACCTCTTAAGGGGTTATTGTCCTTTAATGACAATTTTTCACAATTTGTTCATCATATTTGCTAACTTTAAAAAATCTTCTCCTCTAAAACCACTCAACCAAATTCAACCAAACTTCATTTGAATGATCAGTAGGGTGTATAAAATAAAGTTTGTGTTTTATTTTCTATTTCGTCAAAAAACATGGCCGAAGGCATTGTTTACCAGGTGAGCGATTCAGGCTCTTGAGAGCCTCTTGTTATCTTGTGTGTAACTCTATTTTATTAATGAAATCCGTTGTATCTAGAATTCAATTCTAAAGTTATGCCTCTTCAATAATGGTTTTTATATTAGGTCAAATAATTTCTCAATCTCAATCCATCTCGTGGGAGAGTAACCCCTATTGGTGATCGGTCGTAAGGAGCATTAATTAATGTACATTGTATCATACTAGTTGACCAGTTCGCAATGCCTCATTAATTATTTCTAAATGAATTTTATGAATGTTTGGAAGACTGAGGTACATGTGTCCATGTTTTGAATCATTATTATTCTTTAAAAATTATACGTATGGATAGCTATTTCGTTTTTTTTCTATATAGATTTTCAACTATATATTTTATTATCATATAGCATATAAGTGAGTAAGCAATCAGTGTAAAGTTCTTAATTATTGACCATGTTTTAAATATATTGAATACCCCGTATGGAGGTCAGTGCTCTTAATTGCAGGATGCTAATACAGATAAGAAGAAAAAATGTTCCGAATGAACAAAAAGAAAGTTTCCGAATATTCCTCCATAGACCATATTTTTAACTAATAAATATGCGTGAACGCCTGATATGCGTGAACCCTCAATTAATAAACAAAAGAATGAAAAACTATTTTCATCACTAAAAGTGTGAAAAAAAAAGAAAAAAAACAAACTGAGAATGAAAACTGTTTGTTTAACTTAAGAACATGAGCATGTAATAATTCATTTTCATATGATCGCTACAACGTATATCCAAATTTATCTCTCAATTTATTCCCTTCACAGTAAAGAATACATATTTTATATTTGGAAAAAAAAATGATAGAAATGTGCGAAGGGGCAACCTTAAATTTTAGGTATATATGGCAAAGAAATCCGACGGAAAAAGCGAGCAAGATTTCACAAAATACTACACAAAAAAACTATTAGTCTAATAGGAACACTACAAAAACTGTGATTGAACTCAGGTGCACGGAAGGGTGGTCATTTCCTGCTCCGCGAGTGACACCAACATCAAAATACACTAAACTGTGATAAATAAAGTTAAGTAACGATTGGGAAACTTTCTGAGAATAGCCCTGTATTGAAGTGCATTGAATCCTCCTCCAAAATCTGAGATAATAATTGTTCTACTCTTTTTTTTCAGTTGAAAAGAAACGATACAGCCATCCTCTTCTATAGACGTTGCAATACTATAACTACGACAGAATGGAATACAGTTATGGAACGCAAGGTAGAATGGCTAAAACAAGTTCTAATCAAAGTGGAAGAAACATAGAGCGACGTGCCTTGCGCGAACAGAAAACAGAGTCGAAGAAAAAAGGTCAAAATTTATATCTCAACATTATCAACTTTGATGGAAATGAAGAACAATTAAGGAGCCTTTTGGAGAAGGTAACACGCAGATCATTTCCTTTTAAAGAATTCCGACATGGAAATGGAGGCGCAAACTGTATTGCAGAGTTCTCCAGTGCGAGGCAAATTAAAGAAGCCCTTTATGACTTTGTAACTCACAATAAAAAGTCGAACATTAAAATAATAGGTAGACAAGAACTTGTTAAACGTCAGATTTCGAAAGAGAGCCAGTTGTCACAACATTTAGACAAGATGACGAACGAAGCTAGTGATGTTCTTTCTACACACCAAGGCCAGATAGATAGTATTAAAAACAGAATTGATCAAACTGGATATAAAAAGAAAGGATTCATGTCAATGGACGAATTCAACCGAGTAGAAGGCGAAGTAAAAGCTTTGAAATCTAAGCTCAAAGAAATGGACCTGCAAAAGAAAGAGTTTCGGGATTTCTTACAATGCACAATTGACAAACTTGAAAAGGTAAGAGAAACAAAAAAGATTGATTCCGAACTTAAAATGATCTATTCAGCATTCCAAGTCGAGTGTGCCCGATTGAGTTCTGCTTTACCAATGTACGCCCGAAGAACAGATATAATATCAATGGTAACCGAAAACAAGGTTTCAATTTTACTTGGTGAAACAGGATCTGGAAAGAGTACACAAGTAGCACAGTACATGTACCAGGCCGGATTAGCTAACACCGGATTCATAGTGTGTACTCAACCACGTAAAATTGCCGCCATTAGTCTTGCAACACATGTTTCACAAGAAATGAGAACATCTGTTGGACAACTTGTAGGATATAAAGTAGGAATGCAAATAAGGCAGTCACATGATACGAAAATACTTTATATGACTGATCATATGTTATTAAACGAATGCCTTAAAGATGAGAACTTTTCTGCATACTCGTGCATTATTGTAGATGAGGCCCATGAAAGAAGCATTTATACTGACCTCCTACTGGGTATGATAAAAAAGAGCATCAATAACAGACCAGATCTTAGAGTGGTAATTACCTCTGCAACTATAGACCCTGAAGTGTTTGTGGATTACTTTGGAACATGTCCGGTACTGCCAGTTTCTGGTCGAATGTTTCCTGTCGACGTCACGTGGACAGAAGATGAATTAACGTCAGAAAATTATGAACAGGCAGCATTAGACAAGACTATAGAAGTTCATCATAGCGAAGAAAAAGGGGACGTTCTCACATTTCTAACTTCCCCAATTGAAGTGGAAAGATGCTGTAATGCTTTTGAAAATGCATTGAATTCCGAGACTGACTTTATTTGTTTACCCCTCCATGGACGTTTACAACCTATTGAACAACAAAAGGTATTTGACCCACCTCCGAAAGGCAAAAGGAAAATTGTGTTTGCCACAAACAGTGCAGAAACATCTATAACTATTCCAGGAATAAAGTACGTCATAGATACAGGTGTGGCTAAGGAAATGCAGTTTGATCCGAAACGAAACATAAGTGCCCTTTGCGTAACTACAATAACAAAAAGTTCTGCAGATCAGAGAAAAGGACGTGCAGGCAGAACTGATGCCGGAAAATGTTTCAGATTGTACTCATTAGATACCTATAATGATATGGCGCGAAATTCACGACCGGAAATACTTCGGGTTCATCTCGGACATGCGCTGCTAAAACTTATGGAACTCGGTGTAGTTCCATTAGACTTTGATTTTGTGCAAGCCCCTCCGCGTGAAATGATGGATGCTGCCATGGAAACACTAGAGTCAGTAGGTGCAGTGTCTAATGGAAAGATAACAGTACTTGGGAAATGGATCGCAAAACTACCTATTGATCCAAAATTTGGAAGATTCATTCACGATGCGATTAAGGAAGATGTAGGCATTGAAGCGTTAATTTTATCTGCCGGTTGTGCAGCAGGTGGTTCTATCTTTTACCGATCTGGATCAAACGAAGAGAAAAGCAAAGCGGACAAACTTAAAGTAAGGTTTTGTCATGAAGGTGGAGATCTTATGACAATGCTTAATGTTTACAGAGAATGGCATGACCAACCGGAAAAAACAAAAGGGGCTTGGTGTTCCGAAAATTCTATCAACGGAAAATCAATCCGTGGAGTTCGAGAAACGGTCAATGAAGTTTTGAATATCTTAAAAAATGACCTCGGAGAAAAGCCAAAGTTTAAGCTGAAATTACCCTCTGATGTCGACAAGAAATTGCAGAAAATGTTGTTCAAAACATTTAGTCGAAATGTCTGCCATTACTTAGGACGTGAGAAAGCCGGATATCTCGTTGTAAAGAAAGAGCAACAAGTGCAATTGTTCCCGGCATCTTCATTGAAATCACTAGCATCACTTCCAAAGTGGATCGTAATAGAACAGGTTCTTAAAACGTCTCGTGACTTTGCAGTTAATGTCACAACTGTTTTAGACGAATGGATTCAGGAAGCTGTGGAGACGAACTGTATACAGCTTGATTTAGAAAGTTTAAATAAGCAGCGTGTAGAACTACGTATAATGTTTGAAGTTGGAGCGCAGGTATTTAGAGAGTTTATTGGTCCATGTTATTCAAAATTGCGAGAACTGGAGAACTCGTTCAAAGAAAAAAGTAAAGGAGAGATTATAATTCTTGAGGCGTCAAGAGAGTTAGGAGAAATAAGCTTGTATACTCAACAGAAATGTAATCAAGACTGTGCCGCCATTGTTAAAAATAGAGTTGACGAACTGATAGAGAAAATGCAACAAGACAAAAGCGAACAATTTTTGTCATCAACAAACACCGGAGTTAGGGTTGTAATAGGTTCTGGTTTGAATGTAGGTGATGTTTTAATGGTTGATGAATACAAAACGATTTTTATCACAGGAATTCCGAAATTCCTTGAAGAAAAATCCGTAGAAGAAATAACTAAAATGTTTGAACGATATGGTAACATTGTCAAGGTTGAGAAATTTTGGAAAAGCAAGAACAGAAACAACTGGGGGAAAATCACATTTGAGAAGAAAGAGGATGCTGAGCGAGCTGTAACCTTCATGCGAGAAGGCGTTGATATAAAAGCAAGACCTAGTGTCGGATTTCAGAACACCGACATTCGTGGATTCAGAACTAAGCTACAATGGTGCAGACGGCCATCTAGAGGATTTGGGTTTGTTAAATTTACAGATTCAACGAATGCTTTCAGGTCAAGGACAGCTCAGATAGCTATTGGCGGAACTAGAGTCCGAATTAAACCCAGTAAGAACGGATCTAATGAAGTGCATGTTGGTGACCTAAATCCTCATGTGAATGAAGATGTTTTACGTCAGGGATTTGTGGATGCTTTAGATCTTGTTCCAGGTGACATAGAACGTGTTTCAGTTATCCGGCAAAAGGTTAACACACCACAAGAAATGGTACATATGTTTCGCCAACGCATTCGTAAAAAAGTAGAAGAGTATGTTCACGAAGGCTCATATGACTTGGATTTAAGACCCCCTAGAGATGCTGACTTTACTTTTCTAGCCTTTGTATCATTTTCGAAAACAGAGGAAGGTCTTGCTGCATGCGCAGGCATGGATCATGGTTTTACAATGAATGACCAAATAGTAACAATGAAAGCAGACTTAAAAACGTCTTTAATGATTCCAAAACTCGTTTATACGAAATATTGTGACATTGTTGATAAATTGGTAGATACATTGTCAAGAACAGAGAATGTGAATATACAAAAGAAAGAACTGCGAAACGGTAACATAGTAGTGAACTTGCACTCTGACATTGTAGAGACTATTATTAAGGTGAAGGCCGATATTCTAATGGCAATAAAGGGGAAAGTAATGGACATGGACTCGCATGAAAATATAAACAAACTATTTTCCTGGGATGGAAAACGATTGATTAAGACTGTTATGGATAAAACTGACACAACTATTGTTTCAGACGAAAGAATCCTGTCACTGTATGTTCACGGAAAAGAAGAAAATCAAATGAGAGCTATTAAAATGCTAGAGGAATATTTACAGGAATTGAAAACTAGCAAGTCGAAAACTGTGGCATTGAAAGGGGACGATAAACCTCCTGGAGTGATGAAGGAGATTTTGTTGCGGTATGAATATGATCTTAGTAAGCTTGTCCAGGAATCCGGAGTCGGTTGCATAGAACTTAATCACCGGCTTCATTTAATCACTCTCATAGGGCAAACTGAAGCTATAGAGAAAGCATCCTCACTTATAGAGACAATGGTTACCCTTGTAATTCAGAAGCGTAAAGAATGCAAGCTACAACCTACACAAACACGTGATTGCATGGTATGTTTCTGTCCAATAGAAGAAGGAGAGCTGTACAGGCTTGAAGCTTGTGGTCATCCCTATTGTAAAGATTGCGTCGAGCTTCAGTTTAAAACTGACATTAAAAACCACACGATCCCACTAACCTGTAGCGGTGAAGGATGCAACGAAAATTGGACATGGAAGGATATTACAAAGCTTTCGGTCAACACTGGAATTCCTATAAACCTCTTGGTGAAGAAAGCTACTAATTCGTTTGTGTCGCAGAATAAAAAAGCGTACAAGTATTGTCCGACAGCAGACTGTCCTCTTATTTATCGTGTGACTGAGAAGGAGAAACTCTTTAGTTGTCCAGAATGTGAAGTTCGTATCTGTACAGCATGTCAAAATCAATTTCACGATGGTCTTACATGCAAAATGGTCGAGAGTATGAAAAAGGACGACGGTGGGTTGAAACTATGGATGAAACAAAATGCTGGAAGAGCGAAATACTGTCCAAAATGTTCAACTCCGATTGAAAAAATTGATGGATGCAACCACATGACGTGTCGTGGTTGCAACGCAGATATTTGTTGGGTATGCCTCCAGTACTTCAACTCTTCTCAAGATTGTTATGGACATATGCAACGGGCACATCAAAGTTTTGTTTAGACATGAACGTCGTTTGGTAATATTGAATTGTCGTTTAAGATAAAAAAAAAAAATGCAAAATTCAACGGAAAAAGTATGTTGTGCGCAAGTGGTTTATTTAAACTGTTACATACTAATAAGTAATCATTACTAGTTTATTATATATGGTATTTGCCTGAACCATGCTGTTTTGTTTTACGCTAGGATTTGGAGCTTTTGAAATTGCGCAGAGATTAGTTTTATTGTTCTCATGCATATCTTTTGGTTTTTATACGACCGCAAAATTTGTGCGGTCGTATATTGGTATGACGTTGGCGTCGTCCGAAGACATTTGGTTTTCGCACTATAACTTTAGTATAATTTAATAAAAATCTATGAAATTTAAACACAAGGCTTATGGCCACAAAAGAAAGGTTGGGATTGATTTTGGAAGTTTTGGTCCCAACAGTTTAAGAATTAGGGGCCAACAAAGGGTCCAATAAGCATTGTTCTTGGTTTTCGCACAATAACGCTAGTATAAGTATATAGAAATCTATAAAATTTTAACACAAGGTTTATGACCACAAAAGGAAGGTTGGGATTGATTTTGGGAGTATTGGTACCAACAGTTTAGGAATTAGGGGCTAAAAAAGGGCCCAAATAAGCATTTTTTTTGGTTTTCGCACAATAACTGTAGTAAAAGTAAATAGAAATATATGAAATTTAAACACAAGGTTAATGACCACAAAAGGAAGGTTGAGATTGATTTTGGGAGTTTTGGTTCCAACAGTTTAGGAATTAGGGTCCAAAAGGGTCCAAAATTAAACTTTGTTGGATTTCATCAAAAATTCAACTATAGGGGTTCTTTGATATGCCGCATCTGACCGTGTATTTAGATTCTTAATTTTTGGTCCAGTTTTCAAATTGGTCTAAATTAAGGTCCAAAGGGTACACAATTAAACTTAGTTTGATGTTAACAAAATTAATTTCTAAGGGTTCTTTGATATGCTAAATATAAACATTTTTTTTTTTTTATTATGGGCCCAGTTTTCAAGTTGGTCAAAATTGGGGTCCAAAATTAAACTTTGTTTATATATCAATAAAAATTGAATATATGGGGTTCTTCAATATGCTGAATCTAACCATGTATTTAGATTTGTGATATTTTGGCCCGGTTATCAAATTGGTCCACAGTGAGGTCTAAAGGGTGCAAAATTGAACTTTATTTAATTTCATCAAAAATTGAATTCTTGGGGTTCTTTGATATGATGAATCTAACCATGTATTTAATTTTAGATATTGGAATACCACAAAGGCACAGGGATGGTAAGAATTGTCTTTGGGAGTTATGGCTCAAACCGTTAAGGAATAAGGTGCAAAAAAGGGGGAAAGGGTTTCCAGGTTAATGGACAATTACTTAAGTACAAAACATAATTTAAAAGCAGTGTAAGATTGGTAATTGAAACTCATTTGAATATCTCACCTAAACTGCTTTTAAATTATGTATATTGGAAATTTGCCAAAAACTTCATTATTAATAAATTCCATCGGAAATTTGCCAATAACTTTAGTTTAATGAACTTCATTGGAAATTTGCCAATATAAAATGTTGCTGATGAAGCTTTTTTGTTTATCTCACCTAAACTGCTTTTAAATGATGTACATTGGAAATTTGCCAATAACTTTAGTTTAATAAACTTCATTGGAAATTTGCCAATATAAAATGTTGCTGATGAAGCTTTTTTGCTTATTTTTAGCCATGATTATTATTCTTTGAAAATTGGACTTATCTTTCTTTGTTTAGAATAGTAATTGAATCAACTTTAATCAATGCTATATACAATATACAATGCAATATTCACTTTTACTACCAACTGATAAATTAAAACAATCTTTGCAATTCAGTGATTACAAGCACTTTGATCACCATTCTAGGGTAATGCCTCTTTACAAGTGGAAAAATTGAAGATTTTTTTCGTTTCTGTTCTCTTAACTTAAGTTTGTCTCAACTAGATTTAATGAAATGTTTATATAATTCTTAGTACCTCTTAACCATGTTAACTCAGTTCAAGTTCAATTTTTGGCAGCTTCACTTTTACAGTTCTTGAGTTATGTTCCTTTTTAACGTTATATGCTAGTAGGGGCATCATCTGTGTCCCTTTGGACACATTCCCTATTTATTTTTTCAGAAGTTACTATTGATTAAAATTAATTTTAACCATGACATTTTATATTTTAAAATTTTATGATGTATTTGAATGAGTAGTTATTGTTGCAAACTCAATTAGAAATTTGAATTGAGATCATTTTTGAATTAAGGGAAAGGGGAGATTCATTCATTCTGTATCAGAAACCTATGCTGTGGCAACTATTTAATCACAATCCAAATTCAGAGCTGAATCCAGCTTGAATGTTGTGTCCATACTTGCCCCAAGCTGCGCCCTGCGGAACATCTGGTTGCCATATATATCATTAGTTTTGTACCCATTCACCTAAAATCAACCATTATTGCTTCATACACAAAAGGATAATTGGTAATTTTTATTTGTAAAGTCCTTTATTGGATTAGTTTATTTTTATTTGCAGATTTATTATTTTTATTTGCAGTTAAATTAAAATGATAAAATAGCTGTCATAGTAGATAAATGATCATAAATCTTAAAAAGGATGAAAAGCGAAAACCAACGTTGTATGAATTTATTAACGTCGTTAATGTATATATGCATGTTTATGCTTTAAATTATTAAATGTGATTTTTCATCAATTTATATTTCGTTTGTTATATATATGCAGTAAAACAATGCTTGCCAAAAAGCACCGGACCAATGCCATCACTTGGAATCAGACTCTAATTCAATGTCGTCATTTTGCATCAGTAACTGAATCAATGCCATTACTTGACATCATTGTTTACTGAATCAATATTACCGGGCTGATATATCTCATGATCACCACTTTTCACCAGTCGTTAACTTGAAACAATGTCGTCACTCTGCACCAAAATTGAATCAGATAATATCATCCGTTGGAATATGTTACGTAAACAATGTCATCATCCTGGCACCAGCCAGTGAATTGATGATGTCCCTTACATAATGTCCTCTTAGGGAGCTACCATTTGATTTTTATGGGGGGGCTAGGATGAAAAATTTTGTCCTGCATTTTTTTTTAGCTGTAATCTCTGTCCTGCCTTTTTATTTTTCACTCTGTTCGGTCCTGCCTTTTTTTTTTTAGTTTATCCTGACTTTTTTTTACCTAAATTGTCGTCCTGACTTTTTTTTTTTGCAAGTGTCTCATCCTGCCTTTTTTTTTTACTCAAAACTCCTGTCCTACCTATTTTTTTCAAATTTCATCCTAGCCCCCCATAAAAATCAAATGGTACCTCCCTTAGTGACATCATTCACAAAAAGATGTCTGATGTCATCCGTTAGAATCCGTGACTTAACCAAGGTCATCCTTTGGCACCAATGATTGAACTGATGTCAGTTGTTTGTTACTGTGTTACATATTTTTTTTTCGTGTATTGTTTGTACATTAATTAGGCCGTTAGTGTTCTCGTTTGAATTGTTTTACATTAGTGAATTTAATTCGGGGCCTTTAATAGCTGACTATGCAGTATGGGCTTTGCTCATTGTTGAAGGCCGTACGGTGGCCTAATGTTGTTAATTTGTGTGTCATTTGGTTTCTTTAAGAGAGTTGTCTCATGGGCAATCATACCGCATCTTCTTTTTTATAAGTGACGTAAGCAGTGTCCGCTAGTGGCATACGTCATTGTACCAAAAACAACCACTTGAACCCAATCTTACATTTGGTATCAGTACGAGAACCATTGACATCACATGTTATGAGTAACTGACCTAAAATGTCACCCATTGATATCACATAATCAATGTCATCAGTCACTTGGCATCATCCAGTGAACCGATATCGTCTTATGGTGACATCAGTCATCGAACGAAATAAATGTCATCCCTTTGAACATGACAATAAACTAATGTCATCTTTTGGAATCCGTCGCTTTACCAAACACATCCCTTAGAATCCGTCACTTAACCAATGTCGTCCCTTATAATCCGTCACTTAACCAATTTCAAACAAAGAAATCCGTCACTAAACCAATACAATCCATTGGAATCCGTCACTTAACCACTGCCATAACTTGGCATCAACCAATAAACCGATTTCACCACTTAAGTAATGTCCTCTTGTGGCATCAGTCACTGAACCAAATAAATTTCATCCCTTGGAATCCGTCACTTAACCCATGTCATTCCTTGGAATTCGTCACTAAATCAATGTCATAACTTGTAATACATACTTAACAAATGTCAACCACTAGAATTCGTCACTAAACCAATGGCGTCCATTGAAATCCGCCACTTAACCAATATCATCCCTGGATCCGTCACTAAACAATGTCATCCATTGATATCGTCACTTAACAAATGTCATCCCTTGGAATCCGTCACTGATAAATGTCATCCATGATGTCATCCTTAGAATCCGTCACTTACCTAATATCCTCCTTGGTATCCGTCACATAACAATCGCATCCATTCGAATCTTGACTTAACTAATGTCATTCCTTGGAATCCGTCACTAAACCAATATCATCCCTTGGAATCCGTCACTTAACCAATGTCATCCCTTGGAATTCGTCACTTAACAATGTCATCCCTTGGAATCCGTCACTTAACAATGTTATCAATTGGAATTCGTCACGTAACCAATGTCATCCCTTCGGATCCGTCACTTAACAAATGTCATCCCTTGGAATCCGTCACTTAACCAATGTCATCCCTTGAAATCAGTCACTAAACCTAAGTCAATGTCATTCCTTGGAATCCGCCACGTAACAAGTTCACCCATTGAAATTCTTACTTAACCAATATCATCCCATGGAATCCGTCACTTAACCAATGTCTTCGCTTGAAATCCATCACTTAACTAATGTCATCTTTTGGAATCCGTCACTAAACAAATGTCATCCCTAGTAATTTGTGACTAAATCAATGTCATAACGTGGAAACACTTAACAAATGTCACCAATTGGAATTCGTCACTAAACAAATGTCAACCCTAGAATCCGTGACTAAACAAATGTCAACCCTAGAATCCGTGACTAAACCAATGTCATCCCTTGGAATCCGCCACATAACAAATTCATCCATTGAAATCCTTACTTAACCAATGTCATCTCATGGAATCCGTCACTCAACCAATGTCATCCCTTGGAATCCGTCACTAAATTAATGTCATCTTTTGGAATCCGTCACTAAACAAATGTCATCCCTAGTAATTCGTAACTAAATCAATGTCATAACTTGGAAACACTTAACAAATGTCACCAATTGGAATTCGTCACTAAACCAATGTCGTCCATGTGAATCCGTCACTAAACAAATGTCAAACCTAGAATCCATGACTAAACCAATGTCATCCTTAATCAATGGCAACAACTAATAAACCGGTGTCACCACTTAAGTAATGCCCTCTTATGGCAACAGTCACTGAACCAAATAAATGTAATCCCTTGGAATCCGTCACTGAACCAAATAAATGTCATCCCTTGGAATCCGTCACTAAACTTATGTCATCCCTGGAATCCGTCACTAAAAAAATGTCTTCCATTAGAATCGTCACTTAACAAATGTCATCCTTGGAATCCGTCACTTAACCAATGTCATCCCTTGGAATCCGTCATTAAACAAATGTCATCCCTTGGTATCCACCATTTAACAATGTCATCCATTGGAAACCGTCACTTAACTAATGTCATCCCTTGGAATCCGTCACTAAATACATGTCATCTCTGGGAATCCGTCACTTTACCAATTTCATCCCAGGTATCCATCACTAAACTTATGTCATCTCTGGAAATCCGCCACTTTAACAATGTCATCCATTGGAATCCGTCACTTAACCAATGTCAACCCTTGGAATCCGTCACTAAACAAATGTCATCCCTTGGAATTCGTCACAAAATCAATGTCATATTCATTTAATAGAATGTTCTTTTGTAACATCAGTCACATTGAACCAACACTGTCACTTTTATCCAATGTAATATATATTTGGCATCATTTTAATTGGACCAGTCACGACTCAGCCAGATCCATTGTCGTCGCTCCGCATCAGTCACTAAAGCAAAGCCCTCACTTGGAATAAGCCACTGACCAAACGTTTCCATTGGTATGATTTCAGTTGGAACCCAGAACATAATAACAGTCATGATAAAAAAAAAAAAAAAACTACTCAGCTCTCGTCATGCTCGTCTCAGATTTAGAATGACTTTTTGTCTAGTCCTTATTTTATAGACAACCATATATACATACAACTGACCCCGTTAGTCACAGACGGTCAGATACATTAAATCAAACCAATTACATGATGGACCCATATGACTCATTGCCCCTCGATCTAAATCTGCCATATGAGCAAAACCAATACAATAGTGTAAACACGAATAAAAACGAATCATATGTAAATGCATGAACTTATATTTAACTCTAATCTCAAAGCTAATATGTCTGAAGTTCACATCTATAAATAGATATAGACATTCCATTACATAATTCTATAAATAACATTGAAAATTTCCATCAACAATACTATCGAAAATGAAAGTAAAATTTAAGTTTTTGGAAATTCTCAACAGTGTAACTACAAATTTTGACGAAGATTGAAAACTGCCTTAAGCTTGGTAAGTATATTTTTAGGATGATACGAAAATTAATTTTTACAAATAATTAATTACTTAGATATACGAAGATGTGTAATATGATTGCAAATGAGACAGTCTTCTCCATCTGAATCACAATTTGTAAAAGTAAACCATTATAGGTCAAAGTACGGTCTTCAACACGGACCCCTGGCTCACACCGAACAGCAAGCTATTAACTCGAGCTATTAAGGGCCCCACAATTCACTAGTGTACTGGTGATGTTAAAAACGGGAAAACAAAAGGTCTAATCTAAATAAAATACATGAACTACGAGAAATGTGAAGCACCACAACAACAAACGACAACTACTGAACATCAGATTTGTTCATTTATCCTTTTTAATATTTTGTGATGGACAAGCTTCGCTAAATTGGTTAGTGAATAAGCAATTAAAATATTAGATTTTTTCAACGTAGAGGGAAAAAAAGGAAAATAAAAATACACGATGCTTTGACAAAAACAAATGACACTGAAAGGTATACAAAAGTATACAAGACACTACAAAGAAAAATAAGGAATGACTTAGCAACACGAACTCCCTCTTAAACTGAATGGGGCCGGGGAAGATTTTGGGTATATTCATTCATTTCCGTCCATCCCACATTCATTCATTTCCGTCCATCCCCACATTCATTCATTTCCGTCCATCCCACATTGATACATTTCCGTCCACCCCACATTCATTCATTTCCGTCCATCCCACCATTGATACATTTCCGTCCATCCCACATTCATTCATTTCCGTCCATCCCACATTGATACATTTCCGTCCATCCCACATACATTCATTTCCGTCAATCCCACATTCATTCATTTCCGTCCATCCCACATTCATTCATTTCCGTCCATACCACATTGATACATTTCCGTCCATCCCACATTGATACATTCATTCATTCATTCATTTTCGTCCATCCAACATTGATACATTTCCGTCCATCCCACATTCATTCATTTCCGTCCATCCCACATTGATACATTTCCGTCCATCCCACATACATTCATTTCCGTCCATCCCACATTCATTCATTTCCGTCCATCCCACATTGATACATTTACGTCCATCCCACATTGATTACAATACCGTCCATCCCACATTCATTCATTTCCGTCCACTCCACATTGATACATTTCCGTCCATCCCACATTCATTCATTTCCGTCCATTCCTCATTCATACATTTCCGTCCATCCCACATTTATTCATTTCCGTCCATCCCACATTGATACATTTCCGTCCATCCCACATTGATACATTTCCGTCCATCCCACATTGATACATTTCCATCCATCCAACATTCATTCATTTCCGTCCCTCCCACATTGATACATTTACGTTTATTCGACATTATATTATCAATGGACGTTCATTCATTGACGCATATTTCTCATTTCCTTTCATTTATTTACAAGTATCCCTAAGCCCCTTTCATTCATTGACGTACATCCCACATCTCCTTTAATTATTAACTTACATCTAACATCTCCTTTCTTTCACATATCACATTTCATTAATTAAAATACATTCCACATATCCCTTTAATCATTGACGTATATTCTATATTCTCCTTTAATTCATTGACACACATTCTATATTCTCCATTTATTCATTGACACACATTCTATATTCTCCTTTAATTCATTGACACACATTCTATATTCTCCATTTATTCATTGACACACATTCTATATTCTCCATTTATTCATTGACACACATTCTATATTCTCCTTTTATTCATTGACACACATTCTATATTCTCCATTTATTCATTGACACACATTCTATATTCTCCATTTATTCATTGACACACATTCTATATTCTCCTTTCATTCATTGACACATATTCTATATTCTCCATTTATTCATTGACACACATTCTATATAATTCTCCTTTAATTTATTGACACACATACGGCCTTCAAAAATGAGAGAAATCCATACTGGACAGCCTTCTAAAAAAAGGTCTCGATATTTATCATAAAATATTCCAAATCACTTTTTCGAACAATAAATTGTAACACAGAAGATCATAGAAAGTTCTATCATCTTGATTTTAATAAATTACTAGTAGCTATGGTTTACGGTATGCATGTCGAAAAAAAACCTTGACAATAATTAAATTTGTAGGTAAAAAGACAATAGTTGCAATCAAAAGCTGATTTATGATCAAGCGTTAAATTTTATTATCACACTGTATTACTTAATGTGTATTTTTTTAAATGATTTGTTGTTTTTGACCTATTTGTCATAGTTTGCAATAAAAAAGTGAAAAACAAAGCTAACAAAATGCAATAAAACTGTAAGACTATATTTATTTAAGATAGATTTATAACAATGTTCGACTTAAGTAAATCATCACCATATATATCGATAGACCAAATAATGTAACTAAGATGATAAAGGTCCAAATACCCAACCATAAATTGTCCACCCATTTGAGACTTGATACATATCCCCAACTTTGTGAGTGCTCAATCCTATCTTAACGTGACAGAGAGGTGTAATAGTATAACATTAGAAGAAACTATAAAAAAAATAATAATGCTCTTGACATCCAAGGTCGGCACTGAGAAAAAACAAACCCATTAAGTACCGATCTAAGAGTAGTCGCAGTTATTGTAGGCTAATATCAACAACAACAAAAAGATAAAACAACTTTTTCCTGGTTGAATAGAATAGCAATTAGTACAAGGAAAAGTCAGATTTTTGTTTATAAAAACATAACTTTGTATTATGCCAAGAAACAAATATCGACAAGATGATAATAACTGTATTTAATTTAGTCATGATTTATTTTATAAAAAACCGATAAGGTTTCTACAGGTTCAAGCAAGTCTTCAAATTATTTTTGTCCATCTGATGAGTTGGGCCTTTTTCAACTGATTTTTATAGTTCGTTCTTATGTTGTACTGTTATACCACTGTCCTGTCCCAGGTTAGGGGAAAGGTTGGTATCCCGCTAACATGTTTAACCCCGCCACATTATTTATGTAACTATGTGCTTGTCCCAAGTCAGGACCCTGTAATTCAGTGGTTGTCGTTTATTTATGTGTTACATATTTGTTTTTCGTTCATTTTTTGTACATAAATAAGGCTGTTGGTTTGTTTTCTTTTTTGAATTGTTTTACATTGTCTATCGAGGCCTTCTATAGCTGACTATGCGGCATGGGTATTGCTCATTGTTGAAGGCCGTACGGTGACCTATAGTTTTTAATGTCTGTCTCATTTAGGTTTTGTGGACAGTTGTCTCATTGGCAATCATACCACATCTTCTTTTTTATACTTCCAATCAAATATATGTGTACCTTGGAGTACCTTAGAAAGAATTAAGTGAAGTTTTTTTATTCGAGCGTCACTGATGAGTCTTTTTGTTATGTAACTCCTGTCTGATATACACAATTTGAATCCTGTCATCGGGGTTTATTCATTTTATACAAGTGGTCTGCATGCATATAGTCATTGAAATTGACCCTCACCATACAATCAGGTAAAAAGTTAGGAAAAAGCCCCCAAAATGATGCCAGGTCAATGAGTTCTCCCGACCATTACGGGAAATGTAGCATTGCAAAACAACTAATTCGCAGTAATTTTGAACCAAACCAAATACACCGTATACCTATTTGAAAATATGTCCCGCTTGATCCGATAATCTGTCACACTTGAACTTTTGACATCATAAAACAATCACTTTTCCATTGTGGGGTCAGATATTTTTATTACGGGAACCTTTGTGATGTCCAGTAATGGCGGACAAATATCAATAAAAAAGGGACGAAAGATAACAGAGAGACAGTCAAACTCATAAATCGAAAATAAACTGGCAACGCCTGGTTAAAAATGAAAGAAGACAAACAGACAAACAATAGAACACATGACACAACATGTCTTGGCGGGACTAATAAGATTGAAGTCACGCTTTTGAATATCGATATATCTAAATTTTATTCCACAGCCATTTTATCAACACATGGGTGACAGACGACACTAACTGTTCACCGCCGACAAGCATAAAAAAGGTATACAGTCCCGTAAAGTACAATAAACATGCTAAATTATGTCCTACATTTCCGGTAACCAGAAATACCAAATAGAGGTATATAAAACATGTGGCACCCGTCGTGTTGCTTAGGTTAGTACAAATCCGGTAAATAGTCTAATCCGGTAGGGCACATTCATTAAAGGGAAGGGGATTGTAGTTACGACGTAAGGAATAAGGTATGTTTTTCCCTTGATATTTGTAAATATGTGCTTTTAAGGAAATTTCTGACTTTATAATTTGCGAGTTAAAACGAAATTTGGTTCATTGAAATCTGAACGTCACAATGAATAAACAATATCGTAAAAAAGTAAATTTAACAATTAACTAGAGGCTCTAAAGAAACCTGTGTCGCTCACCTTGGTCTATGTGAATATTAAACAAAGGAAGCAGATGGATTCATGACAAATTTGTGTTTTGGTGATGGTGATGTGTTTGTACATCTTACTTTACTGAAAAATTGACTATAAATGACAATAACTCCTTAGGGGGTCAATTGACCATTTCGGTCATGTTGACTTATTTGTAAATCTTACTTTGCTGAACATTATTGCTGTTGACAGTTTATCTCTATCTATAATAATATTCAAGATAATAACCAAAAACAGCAAAATTTCCTTAAAATTACCAATTCAGGTGCAGCAACCCAACAACGGGTTGTCAGATTCATCTGAAAATTTCAGGGCAGATAGATCTTGACCTGATAAACAATTTTACCCCCATGTCAGATTTGCTCTTAATGCTTTGGTTTTTGAGTTATAAGCCAAAAACTGCATTTTACCCCTATGTTCTATTTTTAGCCATGGCGGCCATCTTGGTTAAATGGCCATGTCACCGACAATTTTTATAAACAAGATACCCCAAAGATGATTGTGGCCAAGTTTGGATTAATTTGGCCCAGTTGTTTCAGAAGAGAAGATTTTTGTAAAAGATTACTAAGATTTACGAAAAATGGTTAAAAATTGACTATAAAGGGCAATAACTCCTAAAGGGGTCAACTGACCATTTCGGTCATGTTGACTTATTTGTAAATCTTACTTTGCTGAACATTATTGCTGTTGACAGTTCATCTCTATCTATAATAATATTCAAGATAATAACCAAAAACAGCAAAATTTCCTTAAAATTACCAATTCAGGTGCAGCAACCCAACAACAGGTTGTCCGATTCGTCTGAATATTTCAGGGCTGATAGATCTTGACCTGATAAACAATTTTAGCCCTGTCAGATTTGCTCTAAATGCTTTGGTTTTTGAGTTATAAGCCAAAAACTGCATTTTACCCCTATGTTCTATTTTTAGCCGGGGCGGCCATCTTGGTTGGATGGCAGGGTCACGCCACACATTTTTAAAACTAGATACCCCAAAGATGATTGTGGCCAAGTTTGGATTAATTTGGCCCAGTAGTTTCAGAGGAGAAGATTTTTGTAAAGGATTACTAAGATTTACGAAAAATGGTTAAAAATTGACTATAAAGGGCAATAACTCCTAAAGGGATCAATTGACCATTTCGGTCATGTTGACTTATTTGTAAATCTTACTTTGCTGAACATTATTGCTGTTCACAGTTTATCTTTATCTATAATAATATTCAAGATAATAACCAAAACAGTAAAATTTCCTTAAAATTACCAATTCAGGTGCAGCAACCCAACAACGGGCTGTCCGATTCATCTGAAAATTTCAGGGCAGATAGATCTTGACCTGATGAACAATTTTACCCTGTCAGATTTGCTTCAAATGCTTTGGTTTTTTAGTTATAAGCCAAAAACTGCATTTTACCCCTATGTTCTATTTTTAGCCATGGCGGCCATCTTGGTTGGTTGGCCGGGTCACCGGACACATTTTTTAAACTAGATACCCCAATGATGATTGTGGCCAAGTTTGGTTTAATTTGGACCAGTAGTTTCAGAGGAGAAGATTTTTGTAAAAGTTAACGACGACGGACGCCGGACGCCGGACGCCGGACGCCGGACGCAAAGTGATGGGAAAAGCTCACTTGGCCCTTTGGGCCAGGTGAGCTAAAAACACAAAAAAGGAACTCGCAAACATTTTACCCTGCTACATTCTTTATATGCCTGTTCCAAGTCAGTAGTTCAGTGGTTGTCGTTGGTTCATCTCGTTCATATTTGCTTTTCATAAATTTCATTGTTATTCAAGACTTTGCCAGATGCACAGGTTTGTCTGTACTCAGAGTAAATTGAGGTTAAAACAAAACAAATTTAACAAATTTAAAGAAAGGTCAACATGAACTTTGAAGACAAAAAAAATTAATTGATAGTTCGAATTCCACAGAATAACAATATTTATAGCAAATAAAACCAGTCTTCCATCAATATGACCCTATTCATTAAAAAATGTTGTACAAGATCTTCACATGTTAAGAACGCTAGGTTCATCTTAAGTACATCAACACTAAACCGGCGGTGTTTACTCCACAACATTAATTCCGAGAACAGTCAGACTTGTAAATCAATAAAAATTTAAGACATGACAAGACCTAGATGTATATGATATTTACATGAATTATCTGCTTCAGAAAAATTGTTCTCAGTTTGAATAACTAGTAGCTGTCTAACAAGAACAGTTCCTCTATTGTGATTGTTTAAGTATGAACATAAAAATAAAATGAATACCTTATAATGTTTATCAGCAAAAAAATCAAAACAAATTAAAATCTAACCAAGAATGTGTCCAAAGTACACGGATGCCCCCATCCGCACTATCATTTTCTATGTTTAGTGGACCGTGAAAATGGGGGAAATCTCTAAATTGGCATTAGAATAAGAAAGATATCATAGGAAACATCTGTACTAAGTTTCAAGTTGATTGGACTTCAACTTCATCAAAAACTACCTCGAACAAAAACTTTAGCCTAAATCTGGACAGACAGACGGAAGAACGAACGAACGAACAGACGGACGGACGAACGAACGAACGGACGAACAGACGGACGGACGAACGAACGACCGAACAGACGGACGAATGGACACACAGACCAGAAACCATAATGCCCCAAAATGGGGCATAAAAAAGAAAGAAAAGAAAACATGATTAGTTCTGAACTAGCTTTCAGTTGTGTCGTTTTGTCTTTATTCTTTTGTTATTTGCCTTTTAATGCGTAATGTCGATAGTTATCAAAGGTACAAGGCTTATAATTGCCAGACGCGAGTTTCGTCTGCACAAGACTCAACAGTGATACTCATATAAAAAAGTTAGAAAGCCAAACAAGTATAAAGTTGAAGAGATTTGCCAGAGTTTGGCCAAATACGGCTAAGGTAATCTATGCCTGGGAGAAAAAATTCTTAGTATTTCGAATAATTCAAACTTTTGTAAACAGTAAATTTATAAAATCGAACTTATTATTGGAGCTTTTGTTAAATGGATTTTTTACGATTTGTTTCATGTTGTGCTATTGTTACGACAAAGTCAAAGATTAGGAAAAGAGATGAGATCTCGTTAAAATATTTGACACCGTCACATTCTGTATGTACATTGTATCTGCCTGTCCGGCGCCTGTCATTCACTGGTTTTCAATGATTGCTGTCAATCATGTTTATTTGCCAAACATTATTCCGTTGGTCTTCCTGTCTAAATAGTTTTGAATTTGTCTATGGTCGCTTGGGATGTTTGTTATTCGCCAACGATTATACAAAAAAAGTTTACTATGCAAATACGAGATTGACTATATAAGCTGTGAATGCATTTTACAAGTCGTAATGTATAAAACGTTAACAATGATAGGTCAGAGTACAGCCGTCAAAACGGAGCCCTTTTCCACACCGAACATCTACATGTAGCTACAAAGGGCCCCAACATGACTAGTGGAAAACAATTTAAACAGGAAAACTAACGGCCAAACATGTTTTAAAAACTAGACAAAACATATATGTAGATGGCATTGTTATAATTCTTCCAATATTATGAAAACCCTGAACATACATATATCTCCTTATGTTTTGCTATTTGGCTGAACACGCGCCGAAAGTCTACTGGATCACGTTTGATCTTATCTTAAAATTTACGAAGACGTGGTGTGATTGCCAATAGAGACAAATTACACAGAGAATAACAACCAAATATCACCGTACGGCCTTCAACAATGAGCAAAACCATACCGCATAGTCATCCATAAAAGGCCCCGAAATGACAAATGTAAAACAATTGAAACGAGAAAACTTACGACCTAATTTATATACAGGAAAAAAGGAACAAAAATAAATATGTAACACAGCAACAAACGAAAATTCCTGAATTACAGGCTCCTGGTTAGGGTCAGGCACATTTATACAGAATGTGGAGGACTTAAACATGTAAGCGGGATCCCAACCCTCCCCTAACCTGGGACAGTGGTTTAACAGTATCACAAAACAAAATCTAACAAAAACACAGAGGGGACATGGCCAACAACAAAAGGCAATAAGTACAGATCTGAAAGAAAGCCACTAACAACTACTAGTAAAAAAATAAACTATGAATCTAAGACCAAATTATTAAAGTCTATTTATTAACCGGAACAGCCAAATATTTGGATTCCAACAGTATACAAACAAAAAGGAAAAACAGTCTCAATTGATTTTTTGCTTTTTCGTTCTGTATGAGGTTCCTATTTTATGAACAACCCCATATTAGGTAAACAAACATATTTGCACAGATTGTTAAGGGAACAAATTTCTTATTCATATTTTACATAATTTTGATAAAAAATCTATAACATTTCTTTATGTGAGTTGTGTGGAAAAGTGTATTGGACACTAGCAATAATTCCTTTGTTTTGATGTAGAATATTCTGGTAGAATATTGCATTGATGTTGTAACCGGAAACATTCATTATTCTGTGACGGGAAACTGCATAATTACCAAGTTCAATGTTTAAATAAATGAATACAAATTGCTTGACCAACATTTTTAATTTTTTGCAGATTGAAGTTTACAGAAAGACAGTTTTAACTTCTAACAATGGATAACAGACGTAAAGAAAACCAAGAAAAATCGACAAGTCATAATGAGGTTAAAAATAAACAATGGGGTCGTGGATGCAAAGGATTTAGTAGAATGGAAGATAAGGAAAGCAAAGAGCAATCAGCAAGTCATTATAGTGGGAGAAGAGATCAACCTTGGAATCGTGGATACAAAGGCTTTAGTAGAAACGAGAACATGGAAAGCAAAGAACAACATGAAAGTCAATATAGTGGGAACAGAGATCACCATTGGGATCGTGGATGCAAAGGCTTTGGTAGAACGGATGACCAAAGAGATCATGGATACAGTAACAGAAATAGCAATGGCAACAACTCTAGTAAGAAATATCAAAACAGGAGTCATAATGACCATTCAGACAGGAAATACAACGACAGAGGGAAAGGAACACAACATGGAAAATTTAAATCCAGCTTTGGTGAAGGTGCTCGGAAAATGGCACGACGTGAGGTGCATGAACAAAAGTCAGAGTCGAAGATGAAAGGGCAAAACTTATATCTTACAATTAACAATTTTAAAGGAAGTGAAGATGATTTAAAAAAGTTGTTAGAGAAAATTACAAGCCGACAATTTCCAATAAGTGATATCAGATATGAAGATCAAGCTGTACTGTGTACTGCAGAAATGTTTAGCGCACGTCAGGTTAAAGATGTATTAAACGAACTTGTATTCCATAACAGAAAATCAGACGTTAAAGTTATTGCAAGACAAGAACAATTGGGACGTCAGATTCCCATACATACATTGATATTAGAATGCAATGAAAAGATGACTAGAGAGGCTAGTGACTTCATATCTGAACACAAACTTCAGATGGAGAAAATTCAAGAAATAATAGACCAAAATGGAAGAGAAGATAATGAATTAACGGAGAACTCTGAACTAAAAAAAGAAATTAAAGCACTTAAGTCCAAACTACAAGAGATGAATTTGCAGAAAACAGAATTCCAAGGATTCTTGAAATGTACCATTGACAAGTTAGAGAAGGTCAGAGAATCTAGGAAGGTTGAATTAGAACTTAAAGCCGTCTACCTGGGATTTCAAGTCGAATGCACACGACTAAAGCATGCTCTACCAATATACGCCCGACGATCAGATATTGTTTCAATGATTAAAGATAATCAAGTGTCAGTTTTGTTAGGAGAAACAGGATCGGGAAAGAGTACACAAATAGCTCAGTATATGTATCAGACTGGAATGGCAAATACAGGGTTGATAGTGTGTACTCAACCACGTAAGATTGCAGCTATTAGTCTTGCAACACACGTGGCACGTGAAATGGGAACATCAGTTGGACAACTAGTTGGATACAAAGTAGGTATGCAAATTAAACAGACACGTAATACGAAGATTATGTATATGACGGATCATATGCTGTTAAACGAATGTCTGAGAGATAAGAATTTCTCTGCCTATGCATGTATCATTGTAGACGAGGCCCATGAAAGGAGCATTTATACTGACCTCCTTTTGGGTATGATAAAAAAGAGCACAAAGACAAGACGCGATCTTAGAGTAGTGGTAACCTCTGCAACTATAGATCCTGCAGTGTTTGTGAGTTACTTCGGAACCTGTCCAGTACTATCGGTGTCCGGTCGAATGTTTCCAGTTGATGTTGTGTGGACAGAAGATGAATCATCTTTTGAAAATCACGAACAAGCAGCATTAGACAAAACTATTGAAGTTCATCATAATGAAGAACAAGGGGACATTCTTACATTTCTAACTTCCCCATTAGAAGTGGAAAGATGCTGTGTTGCTTTAGAAAATGCATTAGATTCGGATACAGACTTTATTTGTTTACCCCTCCATGGACGTTTACAAGCAAATGAACAACAGAAGGTATTTGACCCATCTCCAAAAGGTAAAAGGAAAATTGTGTTTGCTACGAACAGTGCAGAAACATCAATAACTATTCCTGGAATAAAGTATGTCATAGATACAGGTGTTGCTAAGGAAATGCAGTTTGATCCAAATCGAAACATAAACATGCTTCTTGTTAAAACAATAACACAGAGTTCAGCAGATCAGAGAAAGGGGCGTGCTGGTAGAACTGATGCCGGGAAATGTTTTAGGTTGTACTCATCAGAAACGTATGATAAAATGGAACGTAATTCTCGACCGGAAATACTCCGAGTTCATTTAGGACATGCACTTCTTAAACTTATGGAGCTTGGTGTTGTTCCTTTAGAGTTTGATTTCGTACAAAGTCCATCACGTGAACTATTGGATGCTGCATTAGAAACACTAGAATCGGTAGGTGCCGTAGTTGACAGGAAGATAACAGAATTAGGAAAATGGATTGCAAAGTTGCCAATTGATCCAAAATTCGGTAAATTCATTCATGACGCAATTAAAGATGGAATAGTTATAGAAGCTATTATTCTTTCTGCTTGCTGTACAGCAGGAGGTTCTATATTTTATCGATCTGGAACAGACGAAGAAAAAAGTTTAGCGGACAAACGGAAAATAAGATTTTGTCATGAAGGAGGGGATCTCATGACAATGATGAATGTGTTCAGAGAATGGCATGAACAACCAGAAAAAATGAAGGGTGTCTGGTGTATTGATAATTCTATAAACGGAAAGGCCATTCGCGGAGTACGCGATACAGTTAATGAGGTTTTAAATGTTTTGAGAAGGGATCAAGGAACGAAGCATAAATTTCAACTAAAATCACCAGCAGATGTTGATACTAAATTGCAGAAAATGTTGTTTAAAACTTTCAGTCGAAATCTCTGTCATTTTCTTGGACACGATAAAGCAGGATATCTGGTTGTAAATAAACATCAACATGTGAAAGTGTTTCCTGGGTCATCATTGAAATCATTGGGACTGCTGCCAGATTGGATTGTTATAGAACAAGTTTTGAAAACATCAAATGACTTTGCCATTAATATAACTATTGTACCTGACGAATGGATTCATGAGGCGATGAAGGAAACAATGATGCAGTTAGACTTAGACAGCTTGAAGGAACAAAGAGTCGAACAAGTTGCATTATTCAATGTTGGCGAACAAGTATTTAGAGAGTTTGTTGGGGTCAAATATGCTAAAAAGCGAGAATTGGAAAATCAAATCAAGGAAAGTGGCAAAGAGATATTAGTTTTTCTTGATACATCAAAACAACTAGGGGAGATAAGTCTATATTCGCACGATAGAAAACATGCTATAGAATTTGAAACCATCATCAAAGACAGGTTGGAACATCTGCGAAAACAATTCAAGTACGAAAAGAGTGAACAATTTTTGTCTTCTGCACAGATTGGGGTTCGAGTAGTTATTGAAACTGGTATGGATATAGTGGATGTCTTAATGGCAGATGAATATACGACTTTATTTATTACAGGAATACCAAAGTTTATCGAGGAAAAGTCAGAGGAAGATATGATAAAAACTTTTGAAAAATTTGGCAAAATTAGTAAGGTAGAAAAATTTAGAAAAAGCAGAAATAAAAATAATTGGGGTAGAATAACATTTGAGAATAAAGAATGTGCTAAACAAGCTGTGGTAGAAATGAAGGAATCCCTAAACATAGGAGCAAGACCAAATACCGGTTTTCAGAGCGCAGACATTCGTGGATTTCGCACTAAGCTACAATGGTGCAGACGACCTTCAAAAGGTTTCGGATTTGTAAAGTTTAAAGATCCAACAAATGCCACAATAGCAGTACTCACACCTATACATGTTGGTGGTTCAGTTGTCAAAATACAGCATAGCAAACATGGAAGCGATGAACTTCACGTCAGCAATCTTAATCGTCTGGTCAATGAGGATGTTCTGCGTCATGGTTTTATGGATGCCTTAGATCTTGATATGGGTGACATTGAACGCGTGCAAATCATCAGACAAAAGGTGAATACATCGAAAGACATATTAGACACTTACCGACAGCGACTTCGTAGAAAAGTGGAAAAGTATGTACATGAAGGCACTTATGAACTTGATATGAGACCACCTAAGGACTCTGACTTCAACTTTAGGGCCTTTGTCTCCTTTTCAAAACCAGAGGAAGGTATTGCTGCATGCGCAGGTATCAATCATAGTTTTGTTATGAGTGATCAAGTCGTCACAATGGAAGTCGACATGAAAACGTCAATTATGATTCAGAAGCTTGTCTACAATAAGTACAATGAAACTGTTGATTCCCTAGTAGAAACCTTACAAAGAACTGAGCCAGTAAATATTCAACAGAAAGAGTTACGAAACGGCAACATTATCATTAATTTACATTCTGATAGTGTGGAATCTATAATGAAAGTCAAGAGTGATATTCTGAGTATTATAAAAGGGAGAGTTCTAGATGTAGAAACGCATACAAATATAAACAGACTGTTCACCTGGGATGGTAAAGAATGGTTGAAGACCGTGATGGAAAAGACTGACACAACTATAGTTGCAGATGAAAGGATTTTGTCCGTGTCCATTCACGGAGAAAAAGAAAATCAAAAGAGTGCTATCGATATGATGGAAGTTTATTTACAGAAATTAAAGACCAGCAAGTCGAAAACTTTATCGTTGAAAGGAGATGATAAGCCTCCTGGATTAATGAAAGAGTTAATGCTGCGCTATGAATTCGACTTTAAAAAGCTGGTGCAGGAGTCGGGACTACAATGCATCGAACTTAATCATCGATTGCATCTGATAACACTGATTGGAGAAGACCGTTCAATAGAAGATGCCGGTGTAATCATAAATAGTGTTATAGAATCGATGATCAAAAATCGTAAGGAATGCAAATTACAGCGAACACAAACACGTGATTGTGTTGTATGCTTTTGTCCAATAGAAGAAGGAGAAATATACAGATTGGAAGTTTGTGGTCATCCATATTGCAAAGACTGTGTCGAGCTTCAGTTTATATTAAGCGTGAGGAATAATACATTTCCGCTTTCGTGCAGTGGTGAAGGATGTACCGAATTATTAGCATGGAAAGATATCTCTAATTTGTCTTTAAAGACTGTTGTACCAGTAAACGAAGTAGTAAGGAAAGCTACCAGCTCATTTGTATCGAAACACATGAAGGATTACAAATATTGTCCAACCCCAGACTGTCCTCTTATTTACCGCGTGACAGACAAGGAATGTCTTTTTTGCTGCACAGAATGCGAGATTCGTATCTGTACAGCATGTCATAATCAGTTTCACGACGGCCTTACGTGTGCAATGGTCGAGAGTATGAAGAAAGATGATGGGGGTTTGAACCTCTGGATGATGCAAAACATTGGAAGAGCAAAGTATTGTCCAAGCTGTTCGACTCCTATTGAGAAAATTGATGGATGCAACTACTTGGTTTGTGCCGGATGCAATTCACACATTTGCTGGGCTTGTTCTGCTTACTTCGATTCGGATACAGAATGCTATGGGCATATGGACAGAGAACATGGCAGTTTTGTTTAAAGTAATACTATTTATAATTCAGAATTCTTGGGCATGACTAAAAAAAATGCAAGGCAATTTGTTTAGGGAACTATAATTGATAATTGATAATTCAGAACGCTTTTGGAATATGGATAGAGAGAATTGTAGAAACCACGATATCGTCTGTTTAAGTTAAGATTGGAATTGTAGCCTTGGTATCTTCACTATTGCTTTATTTGTATCATAATGTTTACATAATTTGACATGGAACATATTGTCTTTGTCTTAATTAATTATAATGTAGACTTATAAAACATATTACTGAGTTTTATTTGGACAAACATTTGATACACCTATTTCGTTTTATCCATGATCTAACTGTACATGTGTGCAGTGAACATGAACAAGTTAAGTAATCAATTTTAAAAAGGTGATTTTATATGATTGCGAAAGACACAACTATTCACAAAAGACCAAACATGAGGATGTTAAGAACTATATAAGTCATCGCACAGCCTTCAACAATGACAAAAAGTTGCCACTTATCGTCGCTGGGCTTCTAAAATGTTGTAAATTACAAATTTTGCAAGAAAAAAATATCTCACAAACAGGCTTTGAAAATTTTTGCAAAATGCATGCTTCAAAAATGTCGTATGTGAACTTGAACATTTTTGTGAATAGCAGTGAAATAAAAACTTTGACATTTCTGGATTATCCAAGAACTTAAATTATTTTCACAGAAATAAAGAAATGTACAATTATTTTGTTTACAACGATTTTCAAGTTTTCATACAATATTTTGGAAGCAAACTTTACAAACAACTGACATTGGCAATTTTGTAATATGTCTTATTTCACATATTTTGATTGGTCTAACTGAATACTATTTTGCAAAACCAAAGATGTCCTCCCGCCCAGACCATTGGTGTCAAAAAGTATTTTTTAGCCAAAAAAGTCATATACGACATTTTAGAAGCCCAGCGACGTTATGTGTTTAAAGCTTATGTGTGAAACGACCAGATTTGAGCTCAAAATATTACCCAAAAAAAACAATTATGACAAAACCCATCTAATCAGCTATGATCACTAGACAAAAGTAGCTGCGGTAACTGTTTATCTTAATCGTCGAGCTATCATTGTATCAAGATGAAGGTATCAAATATACAGTCATAGTTATTCACCGGAGGTTTTCAGTTTGGAGCGATAATTGAAACAGTGAAGCATAATATTTCTTCCAAAATTACTAAACTACCAGCTGGGATTCAAACCCGAGACGCCTGTCACTGTTATCTGCCAACTAAAACAAACGAATACTCCACTTGTGGTATATTTCTTCTTGATTATGAGTAGCACCGATAACATTCAAACACTTCATATTTTTCTCAATAACGATGATTTATTACGCACATTTTTTTGGTTTTACCACCTATCAGAATTTTGAATTTTTTTTTCCGAATATGGCGTATCAATGCATGACTGAAAATAAAGAATCAAGCGACATACTTTATTTTATTTAATATGTTAAAGTTTTAATGTGTTCTATCTAACAATGAAGTTCAATTGGGTTGAAGACAAAACAATACGTCAATACCAAAAACTATAACTATCTATACTATTCACAATGAACCAAAATATATACAGTAGCTCCTTGCCGATACAAAGTAACAATGAACAATAAAAACAATTATATATACACAAATATAATTATAACACAGCCTGTCCTCCTAACAGAACAATCTGTCCTATACGACAGTGCGGATGTGTACAGTATGGTACTACCAGACAGTGCGGATTGGTACAACTTGTCCTCCTAGTAGGACAGTCTGTCACTACCAGATAGTGTGGGCTGGAACAACTTGTCCTCCAAGTGGGACAGTCTGTCACTAACAACTACTGTGGACTATTGCAGTCTGTCCTCCGAGTGAGACAGTCTGGGCTACCAACTTCCAATGTTGGACCAACTTGTACCCAGAACAAGTTGTCCCCAATACAAGTTGTCCTCCTATCAAACTTACAGCTATGTAGCGTACTCACTATTCTTCTTCTGTAAAAACATCGACAGAACCCGATTTGTATACCTCACCCACTTATATACCCTAGGGCGAATTCACTATTTAATGAATAGGGGTGTTCTCTAAATGTTCCCGATACAGAACACAAGAGTACTTCTCAAACACCCCCATACAAATGGACCCAACCACTGACTCTCCCGCCAAACGTCTAAATCTACACAACGCTTCCTTCTACATGAAATATGCATATATATAACAAGATTCTTCTTGTTTGTTACCTTAACAACCAATAAACATTACAGCACCATCATTCAATAAGATGGTTTGGCACTTCATGAAACTCGGTCAATAATTTACGAACTTTATAAATGAATAAATATTTTATTGCAGAAGCAAAAAATAAAGCTATAGCAAAATAAAATAATATATAATAACAATAATGACAATAAACAGAGAACAACACAATAAAGTCAACTGTTTTGCGATTATAAAATGTTTTAAAACTACATCGTTTTATGCCATTTACGTTTTAATGATACTGCTGTCAAACGTCTTTACAGTGTAAATTTGGATTGTATGGTATAGCCTCAAATTCCAAATATCATCTAAAAATATAAGTCCATATATATATCTGCTAGTTGAGGGCTTAGGTGATTTGATTTTTGGTGTTTTAACGCCACTTTAAAGCACCGCTTTTGGGCTATATCGTGGTGGTAAGTTTTTATTGGTGAAGGAAGCCGGAGTGCCCGGAAAAAACCCAACGACCTTCGATAGGAAAACTGACAATCCTAATCGATTAAGATTAGAGCCGAGTGCACCCGCACGAGCGGGGTTCGAATGTTGACTGGCTAGTGATTACAGAAGTAACTACTTAGAACTCTCGGCCACCGAGATCCCCTTTAGGGCTTATAAAAAACTCTCAGAAACCAATATAAAATCTTACTGGAGGTCATTAAATATAGGCTATATCATTACTACAAATGATGAATTCTACATTTGAATTGCGACAGAACAGGTTGTGAGTGATATACAATCATGACAAGACATTTAGTTCAATTGATTTAAATTATATAGGTCATTTTAACAATACAGTTTAACCTATTACAAGTGATGAGGCAATTTAAAAATGTTTGATACATGATGTAGTATTATATACTGACAATTACTCTTCATTTTAATTCATCTTCAAAAAGCTAATTTACAGTGCAAAGTATTGTAATACAAATAATGTACTTGACTGGGAATAAAGTAAATAAACTCATCATAGATACCAGGATTAAATTTTGTATTTACGTCAGACGCGCGTTTCGTCTACAAAAGACTCATCAGTGACGCTCCAATCTAAAAAAGTTAAAAAGGCCAAATTAAGTACGAAGCTGAAGGTAGTTTTTCAATTCCATATTTTTTTTTGTAATTTTTAAAGTGCAGTTTTGATTTCGCTTACCTATTTTTTTTTTTTTTCATTTTTGACCAAAAAAATTAAGAAAGGACTAAACAGTAAAATCTTTATTACGGTAACGCCTGCTAAATTTTACGGGGTACTAGTAAAGTGCAAAACGGAACAAAAGCGGATAGAAAGAAAATAAACGATACGAAACAAAAGTTGCACAAAACGAAACGAAACGGATCAAAACGAAATGAGCATTTAGAATATAACATCGAACAGAGGATAACTTGGTCGATCAACATTGATAAAAATTGTCATCGCAAATAAATAAAGTTAAACCTAAATTAATTTTAGAATTTGGAATGTTGATACTATAAAACTTTGAGAAAAAATTGAGAAAAAAAAATAATGAAATACCTTTTATTAAATTCTGAAATATTAAGTGTTAGAAGAACTTGATTTGATCGGTCATAGATTAATTTATCTAATCGGAAGCTTTCTCAATAACGGTATGTTGGTATAAAATTAATTAACAATAATTGCATTCCTTGCCAGTTTCACATTTCACGTAGGAGATTATGCTAAGTCTGACTCAAAAAGGATTTAACAAAAATACCAACTCCAACGTAACTATAGAAGGAAGGAAGTCAATAAAACGTACAAAACCAATTGCAAACGTCACACTAAATTACACAAATGAAACAAATACATGGGAAACAACTGTCATATTTCCTGACTTGGTACAGACTGTTTCCCGAAGAAATTTAGAGGGTGATTTTATAGCTAGCAAAACCTCCCACTTGTATGGCAGTTGTTTGTACAGATTTTTAAATTCTATTTTCAAGAGTTAATCCACCAAGATTCGTGTAGGAACTATCTGTACGTACTGTGTTGTAAAGAAAGGACATGAATTTTCATTAAAAATAATTGCCAATGAAGAGAATGAACCAGTCTACAATTGATAAAGGAAAACAATATGTGCTGATATTCTGTAATATAAGTTGTGCATCTGCCCAAAATTGAAATAGAGAAGTGATAAAGTTTGTTTTCATGGTTAGCATTACACTCCACAGCGATTTCATCCTATTTATATCGAAGAATATTAAAGTAAACAATGTACTATACAGTAAAAAGTTATACATACACATTGGCTTTAAACTACGACAAAACGTACAACATAAGAACTAACTATAAAAATCAGTTGAAAAAGGCTTAACTCATCAGATAGATATAAATACAACTAACAAAAACACAAAACGGACGTGGACGGGTACTTGTACATCCCAACAACAGAAAGACACGAGGTATACAGATATGAGAGTACTCGCAGTTACTGACAGGCAGCTAATTCAAAGCCACTAAAGCCACGAAAAAACCTTTAAAAAGGTGGTGCTCACATTTAAAAGAGGGGCGAAAGATACCAGAGGAACATTTAAACTCATAAATAGAAAATAAACTGACAACTCCATGGTTATAAAAACAAGACAAACAATAGTACACAAAACACAACATAGAAAAAAAGGACTAAGCAACACAAATCCCACCAAAAACTGGGGGTGATCGCAGTTGATTCGGAAGGTAAGTAGATCCTGCTCCACATTTTAATAATTTTGTTATGTGACCATGACGTCATCAACATGTTTTCATGATTTCCTCCTTAAAATGGAACACAAAATTAAATTATAAGGAATGACGATAATAATTTTTTTCTATCTATTCGAAATTATCTTAAAATGTGGTGCACACTTTTAAATAACCCGCTGCCCTGGTTATTCAGTGTGCACCGCATTTTTTTTTCCATAGACAGAAAATATATTACAGTCATTCCTTAATGAAATGTGGTATTCATTACAAATGTAGGGTTAATCACCTAAATAACATCTTTACACATAAATCGCCTAACAATAAAAAAATATGGACAATTAATTACAAATGATAGATTTTCAACATAAAGATCAAAAGGTGTTCCTTGAACCCTAGGAAATTTATGCTATCAAATGATGATATAATTTCATTGATTATTTTTGACTTGAATGCACTTGTATCTTCATTCCCTGGACGTTGTTTGGCGGAAAACAAATTAAGCCTTTAATTCATTATTAACAAGGTCCATTTAATTTTTATTCGGCCACGCAATGACGGTAAAGGTGATGTTGCTAGTTTTTGTCATTCTTCTGAGTGTTTGTATGAAGCCTTATTCTGGTCAAAGCATAGATATAGTGTCCGAATGCGTTGCAGAAGCTGTAGGATTAGTTGACAGAAGGTTTCAGACAAGTGGTGAGTTTTTTTTTTTGTCTTTTTGTTCAATGTGTTTGATTTTACCTTTTTTAGAAGCTTAATGTTGTCATATTTTCATTCGAGTTCATATTTACCATTTGGAAAAAAAAGTATATCTTATATAAAATCAAAACTTTTACAAATTCTGACATGGATCGAGGGTTGTCTCATTTAACACTCATACCACATCTTCCTACATATGTAGGACTCAAATCTATGGTGGGTTCCAAATCTATGGCAGATTCCTAATCTATGGTAAATGTGACGTCATGCCATCCCAAATCTATGGCAGATTTTTTACAATAGATTTGAGTTGTTTGGCGTTCGTAACGTCACGTTTATCATGTTTATAATGTTTTATTCTGACTTCCCTTGATGTTAGGGCATCTTTAAACCTTTTCATAACTGCTCTGTGTCACCATAAATTGAAACTAAAAAAGCCGCTTTATTTACAGGAAAATAATATTTATTTCAGCGATATCGTTAATTCATCTTTTTTATTTGATGTGGATTTAAATCAAATTTGTATCCGGTTATTTGATCTTTCAATTTATAAACTTTTCCAGCCGTAAACCGTAGACGACTACTACCAAAATCATTTTCATAAATATGCGATACTGAAAATAGCGGTGACCTAATCACGGGCATTGACCGGTACAGCACATCTTGTCCCTCTTTGGAATAGTAGGTCACATCTTCCTTTAAACCACCAGCAAATTTTTGTCAGGAAAATTACTTCATCTTGAATGGTGTTCAAGTCTATGGGTTCCGCCATCGTTAGCGGCGGCGAAGATGTAATATGGCGTTATTCAATTGTGACGTTATATGTTACTCTCTGTAGATCTGCCATAGATTTGGAGAAAACAAAAATCTGCCATAGATTTGAGTTGTTTGGCGTTCGTAACGTCACGTTTACCATAGATTAGGAATCTGCCATAGATTTGGAACCCGCCATAGATTTGAGTCCTACATATATATCTAGTTTTTACTAATCAAAGATGTTTGTAAATAAAGCGGCTTTTTTAGTTTCGATTTATGGTGACACAGAGCAGTTATGAAAAGGTTTAAAGATGCCCTAACATCAAGGGAAGTCAGAATAAAACATTATGTCTGGCAGAACATGATACATTTATTAGTTGTTTTAAACTGGCTTTCAGTAACTGCGTAACAGTGTATTTATATCGGTGCTTTGTTTCTATTAATATTTAAAAAGTTGGTGGTTGTTTTTGCTTTTGATTCATCGTACCGATATATTGAGTCTAGCTTTTTTCATTTAATTTTTACACTTAGATCTTATTTTGTGCTGGGACACCACTGTCCAAGATTATAGACAGAAATGAATGATCACAAAAATGTTAAATCCAACCGCATTCTGTATATGTGTGCCTGTCTCAAGTCAGGAGCCTGCAGTAAGTGGTTGGTAGTTGTCATATTTGTGTTTTTTTTTATATAAATTGGGCCGTTATTTTTCTTTTTGAATTGTTTCAAATTTGTTAATATGAAATATATGGGCATAGGATTTGCTCATTGTTGAAGGTCACACCGTGAGCTTTTGTTGCTAATATCTACGTCATTTAGACTACGGTTGATTTAAGTAGTTGTCACATTGGCAATAATACAACATCTCCTTTTTTAGCTCACCTGGCCCAAAGGGCCAAGTGAGCTTTTCCCATCACTTTACGTCCATCGTCGTTAACTTTTACAAAAATCTTCTCCTCTGAAACTACTGGGCCAAATTAATCCAAACTTGGCCACAATCATCATTGGAGAATCTAGTTTAAAAAATGTGTCCGGTGACCCGGCCAACCAACCAAGATGGCTGCCATGGCTAAAATAGAAGATAGGTGTAAAATGCAGTTTTTGGCTTATAATAACTCAAAAACCGAACCATTTAGAGCAAATCTGACATGGGGTACAATTGTTTATCAGGTCAAGATCTATCTGCCCTGAAATTTTCAGATGAATCAGACAACCCGTTGTTGGGTTGCTGCTCCTGAATTGGTAATTTTAAGGAAATTTTACTGTTTTTGGTTATTATCTTGAATATTATTATAGATAGAGATGAACTGTAAACAGCAATAATGTTCAGCAAAGTAAGATTTACAAATAAGTCAACATGACCGAAATGTCAGTTGACCCCTTTAGGAGTTATTGCCCTTTATAGTCAATTTTTAACCATTTTTCGTAAATCTTAGTAATCTTTTACAAAAATCTTCTTCTCTGAAACTACTTGGCCAAATTAATCCAAACTTGGCCACAATCATCTTTGGGGTATTTAGTTTAAAAAATGTGTCCGGTGACCCGGCCATCGAACCAAGATGGCCGCCACGGCTAAAAAGAGAACATAGGGGTAAAATGCAGTTTTTGGCTGATAACTCAAAAACCAAAGTATTTAGAGCAATTTGACATGGACTAATGTTTATCAGGTCAAGATCTATCTGCCCTGAAATTTTCAGATGAATCGGACAACCCGTTGTTGGGTTGCTGCCTCTGAATTGGTAATTTTAAGGAAATTTTGCTGTTTTTGGTTATTATCTTGAATATTATTATAGATAGAGATACACTGTTAACAGCAATAAAATAAATGTTCAGCAAAGTAAGATTTACAAATAAGTCAACATGACCGAAATGGTCAATTGACCCCCTAAGGAGTTATTGTCCTTTATAGTCAATTTTTAACAATTTTCATAAAATTTGTAAATTTTTACTAACATTTCCCACTGAAACTACTGGGGCAAGTTCATTATAGATAGAGACAATTGTAAGCAGCAAGAATGTTCAGTAAAGTAAGATGTACAAACACATCACCATCACCAAAACACATTTTTTTCATGAATCCATCTGCTTCCTTTGTTTAATATTCACATAGACAAAGTTGAGCGACACAGGCTTAGAGCCTCTAGTTATATAGAAGATAACAAGGGGACAATCAATATGGAAAATCTTGACGAATACCATTAATTTGCGGAGTTTGCGGGTAGTTCCACGTTTTATAAACCTTAGAGACGCTTTTTGTAGATTTCACAAAAGAATAGGCACATGTCGTCGCTACAAAACACCAAATAATCAGCCATATTAAAATAACTCAATATGAATTTTCTTCCGAACACCACGATTCGGGTTTTTAATCATTGCTCATCTTTTTTATAATCATTTTCATGTGCTGCATTGCGTTAAATACCATGTTTTGCTGCATTGTGTTAAATACCAACAATAAATGAATCACTTTATATTTTGCTGCATTGCGTTAAATACCAACAATAAATGAATCACTTTATATTTTGCTGCATTGCGCTAAATACCAACAATAAATGAATCACTTTATATTTTGCAATAAATCGTGATATTTCTTTGGCAGTGAATTGTAAATTATTGCCAAGCAATTTATATATAAATATTTCTCAATAGGATTCATTTTCTATTTTGAATAGCAATTTTGTTCATTGTTTGTTTGTTTTTGTTTTTTTAATTTATATAACTATTGACATCTTAGAGTTGGAAGATATATATCAAAGGAAAAACATACAATATAAATGTAATTAAAACAGAGTACAAAATCAGACACTTTTATTAATCTGAACAGGTATAGGACAAAGGCGACTGGGTTACGATCCAGTGTCCATAATGAGTTTATTCAGTAGAGTGAAAGCAGCACCAGTACGAGTCTCCTCAATGGCCAGGTCAGCTGATATCTCAGAAATTGCTTCAGACATAATCACAAGAAGGTAAGAATCAAATATTCATTTATCATTAAAAAAACCCATAATGAATAAAGTAGAACATAAATTGAAATAGTTTTGGGTCTGACAATTAAGATGGAGGGTCATGGAGTAATTGGTCAGGTAACTAATTCAGAAGACAAATTGATTCCAAGGACAATGTCTTCCTCTAGATACCTCAGTAGATTCATAGCTGGTGGTGAATGCATAGCCAGAGACACACCCGGTCTCGCGCCATTTTAAATTCATAATTCTTAATTAATAAACTACACAGATGTATTGATAAAAATTTACACCGTTTTGGATCAAAAGACTGAACAATTTATTTGCACGGTAACTGAAGCCAAATTGGTTACAAGGACAAACAAAGCAGCGGCCAAAGTTTGACAATGTTGACCTATAGATACATCGTAAGTACTACTTATTTAGTGGATTATTTGCTGTCGTAATGACTTATAACACCACAATCTCCTTTTATTCGTCATTATAAAAAGGAACAACGACAACTGCAATATCAATTAATATGATAATAATAAAAACAATATTATAAGGCTATTACATGAATCGTCGAGGAATATTGTCCCGAATAGACTTATATAATTGCATGAGCTGTTAAGTGCAAAACACATTCTACGAGAAATGTTCACGTTCACCAATATTCATGGAAATGCTTTACAAAATTCCACGCAAATCTAAAAAAAAAAAAAAAAAAAAAATGTAAAAAAATAAAATAGAGAAAAACATCGTAAATGAATGATTTCTTATTTCTACAAAACGTTCAATATAATTATCTCATACAATACATGTTAGTAGACAAGACTTCACTAGAAAAGCTCGTGAAAAAACAAATTGGAAACCAAAAACATTTAAGTAAGCTATATAGAAAAGAAGATGTGGTATGATTGCCAATGAGACAACTCTTCACAAGAGACCAAATGACACAGAAATTAACAGCTATAGTTCACCGTAAGGGCTTCAATAATGAGCAAAGTTCGTCATATGCTGTCATCATTATACTCCTGTCAGTGTGTTCAGATTTAAAACAAAGAGAGAAGATTCAATGGTACAATACAAAATAACAAGAGAAAAAAAAAAGTAACACCATACCTAAATATTAAATGACAAAAAGACAAATCATAATGTATGCTCTTATACGGAAAACTAAAGATGAAACCTAATTGAACCCGGAGGCGACCTCGGATATCATAGAAGGACCAGTAGTTCTTTCTGCACTAGTGATAAGAAAAAGCTATTACTTAAGATAAGTACCGGTACCGTATGAATGAGTCCGATCTAATTGTAGAATGAGTATAACCATGGGCGACCTTCAAGGCTTAGGTATGAGCCAGAGATTTGCTACTGCAATGGACAGTAACTGTGCCTTAAAAAATATAATGTGCAATCCTGCTGACATATATAGACAACCAAATGGAGTCTGTAACAATTTGAAAAACCCAATGTGGGGATCTTCTATAACACCACAGCCTCGGTTTATTCCTCCACACTACGGGGATGGTAAGTATTATGATCAAAAAGATTTTAAGACAGACACGACTGAGAAAGAAACCTTTACAAACAGTTAGAAAAGAACCAAGAGAGAATAATATTAAATATTTATTTAATTTCCAGGTTTTGGCCTTCCTACACATTTGGATGTATCTACTATGTATTTGGCTACCTCGTAACCTGAATTACAATAAAAAAAAAAAAAAAAAAAAAAAAAAAAAAAACCGGTTGAATTGGCTTGACATCTAACATCTCTAACATTCAAACCCCTACTAACAAGAGTTGTCTCATTGGCAATCATACCACATCTTCTAATTTTTCAAGGAGTTTCAGGGTAAAACATGTCGCACCAGGAAACTCTAGGATTCCTAAGGTAAAAGCTATTTAAACAACGAGTAACCCTGATTACATCTAATTTGCACCACAATTTAATAGAGAATGTCACCAAGCATCAATTATTTTGTCAAACATATGGAAAGCGGCCAAATCATAGATTAAGGTGTAAACCACACAAAACTGTATGAGTACCTCAATATGTTATGTTTTAATGGAAACCAGGAGAAATTAGTTTCATTCACTTTCCACCTAATGTGTAATTATGCTTCTTGATATTCACTCTTAATTGTTTACTCTAGCGGTACACTCCCATTCACTATACACTATAAAGATAGTTGATATGCTTTGTTTATTTGATAAACTATAATATTCATCATTATGATGACGAGATTTGCCTTTTTGCCGTTTCTATGTATTTCAAATGTTAAGGTTTTAGTGTTCGCGATGAAGGTGAATTAACAAAAACACTTCGGCCGACCGAAATTTATATAAAGTGTAAGGTTCATTTGACAACTATAGTTTTATCATTCACATTAGATTAATATTTTGTTTCTTGTTTCAAAGGTTCAAGGTTTAACTTTTGAATAATGTTTCAAATTTTTATACGTCACACATCGACATTAGTTTTTTTTCCCTTCATATTACAAGAACGTACATTTTTCGGAAATCTTACCTATTAATGATATTTGACTTCCGTAAAACTGCTTTGCATGTATTTGATGTCTAAACTTTTATTCTATTTTGTAAAAAGGTAAGAACATTGGCATTATTCCCCGTTATCTGAGTGTAAGTGGTGAACCATTGCCTAATCCCCGACACATCAGTAATTCTGTTCACAATGGAGGTATCAGCCCACCTAGAGGCTGTCAATTTACTGTTTTACTGACGTTCTTTGGCCAGTTTGTAGATCATGACGTCATATCTACACCAACAAAAGAAGATAGAGAAGGTATGAAAAGATAACAGTTACCCTTGTCTTGCTCAGGTATGACAGGAGCTAACTACCCTTCCGAGGTACATGAGATTACTTATAGTTTGATTAAAATAGTATTCGTGTTGCTCTTGCTTTATATTTTGTGTGTTTTTGAAAAATTATTTTGCAATGATTGTAATGTTTCTACCGGTTACAGTCTAATTTATCCTTTGTCCTGAAAATGTGTGTCTTAATTTCAAAATTTCTAATGTGGTCCAGTTGAAGGATCGGAACATATACATAAAAGCTATTCGAATTTGGTGATGTCTTGACTTAGGGTATGCATGATAAGAGTCAATTACTAGTCCACGATTTTTCTATAAAATAACTTATCAACGTATTTAATAGAAGTAAGTAGACGGGTGTCACATTCGGGAAGGGACATGCTTACCTGTCTGCAGAAAAAAGGAAGATAACCTCTGATTTTTTTGCGGTGTTCGCATAGCCCATTCTTTGGCTCTTTGAGTAAAGTTTTGAAGACTCTTGGTTGCCTTTTCGTTGCTTTCACTTTTTGCCCTGACTTATGATTTAGTCGGTTTCACTTCGACTTGTAGCACTAGCTCACTAGCTCCGGTGATGACAAGAAAATATGATTCGCGTTTAGTCATCGAGGTAAGCACTAGCCTAGAGGTATGGTCCTGTGATGACACGAAATATGATTGACGCGGTCATTTTCAGTGTTGTTTTCTTCCCCGAGATTTAAATAGCGTAAGCACAATAAGGAACTTTAGAAATAGTCGATTTGAATGCTGTGTATTTTCATTATTTATTTGACATTTCAAAAAAGGAGACGTAGGTATACGTGAATGAAACAACAACCCAACGACACAAAAAAAAAAGGAAAAAAAAAAAGACATATGGTAAACATAAAGTGGTCTTTATGGCCCACATTTGATCACAATGACTACCATGTCCGACTTCAATATCTAAAACGTTTTTTTTTTTCGATTTTCTGTTTTAATTGTCTTAAAAATATTGTTGATATTTTTCAGGCGTTGAGTTTAGATGTTGTCATGGGAATATGCCAATTTTGAGGTAGAGTAATTTGGACCATGAAACAATGGACTAGAAGCCAAGAGGAGTATAAAAAACAACAAGAAGCAAGAAGAAGAGACACAAAAACTTCATTTAGATAAAAAAAAAAAAGAAAGAAAAAAAAAAGGAAAAAGACATAAAAAACTTCCAACAGTATACACACTCTGCATATAACACAAAAGATTGAACAGTTTGAGCCCTATTTAAAAGTCTGAGGCGAAGCCAGAATCTCCAGAAGGGTCAACAGTTCCTGCTTTATTATAATTGACAACTTGACAACAATTTCGTTAATCGTGTTAATTGTCATTGACAAGTTAAACATAATAATACATAATATAATACAACAACGGATTGTTATAAGTGTTTTTCTAGTTCTAAGACGCCATCATCTTTGGTAACAATCAAAGTGACGAATCTTCAATATCGTGTCCTAAAATGGTAAAACTAGCCAAATATCGAAATAAAGAAAAAAGAAAAAAGAAAAAAAAAAAGAAATTGTCTAATTAAAAGCTTAAAAAAGCAATCACATGTTACGTTAATGGGTTGGTCAAACCATCTTACACTCTGTATATTGATCTGACTGTCTATTGTATTGCAGTTTATACGTTTTCACAAATCTTATATATCTTTCATAACATTAGAACTGTGAATTTAGCATTATCACGTCTATAAACTCTGAAATAATGCCATTGTTGGCATTCTAAAGCTAATGACCAAAAGTTTGACATTATTCAGCTGACACTCATTGAAAAGGAACGTATACATTAGATGCAATGAAGAGGTTGAGGCACAATACATGAAGTGGCTGTGCAATTCATTTTCTCTAGTCTAACATGACATTCCTTTGTTTTCTCTAGTCTAACATGACATTCCTTTGTTTTCTCTAGTCTAACATGACATTCCTTTGTTTTCTCTAGTCTAACATGGCATTCCTTTGTTTTTAGACGACCTGAATGTTTTCCCTTCGGTACACCGCCAGGAGAGTTTAACTCGACTTGTATGCATTTTGTTAGGTCTGAAATTGCTCCAACAGTAGACTGTTTACCAGGTAATGTCATCAATATATGTAAATGATAATTTTGTTAATGATATTTTTCAAACAATTGTTATTATCATTATGCTTGAGACACCGTTCCTAATAGTATTCGACAAACACTTATTAATCTTCCTTTATAACAAAATATTTAAGCAGATTATACTAAAAACTTTATACACAGCTACTTTTGCATAGGTACTATTTCTGTTCCAAAAATTTATAGTACTGGAAATCTACTTTTAATATTCAGTACTATTTTTGTACTTTAAAATTATTGTAATATTTAGGTACCTGTATTTTACAGTACTTGATTTGTACTTGAAATTTAAGTACTACAGATTTTTGGTAAGACCGTTACATTTTCAGCATTTTGAAGGTTTGTCTATTCAAATCTCTTTACGTTATGATTTCCAAACATGGAATATTAAGATCACTGTTGGTATTATTTCTGTACCAAAACTTTTAGAACAAATCAAGTACTGTAAAATACAGGTACCTAAATATTACAATAATTTTAAAGTAACAAAATGAAATAAAAGTAAATTTCAAGTACTACAGATTTTAAGTACAGAAATAGTACCTATGCAAAAGTAGCTATGTATCGGAAAACGAATTGTTGATATGAGAACTAAGCATGGATGGCTGATGCATTATTGACACACGAATAAAAAACAGTTAAAAAAAGCCAAATAAATGACGAAGCTGAAGAGTATTGAGGAGACAAAATTTAAGACAAAACAAGAGATTAAGATGTTCTTGATTAAGTTTGAGAAGTTCTGACGACGTATTGTGACTAAATTTAGAATTAGTGACAAAAACAATCAAAAGATGCACATGACTGGTGTAAAAATTACTGCCGATGGACACGACGATCATGGGGGAAAAAAATCACAAATATAAAGTAAATATAATGTGTACAGTTTCGGTTGCTAGATTATTGTGCCTATTAATTTAACAGCATCATAATTTTATTCATACAGAAAATATTTAAGGAATAGTATTATGCGATAGTTTCAAAAAATGCATTCATTTGAGTCTTTTAATGCAACAGGTCCACGAAACCAGATGAACCAGGCTTCTTCCTTCCTTGATCTATCAGTAACGTATGGCAGCACACACGAAACAGAAGAGGACCTTGTTGATTTTAGCACAGGTAAGCAACGTAAATTTTCAATCTTGTAATAAAAGGCATAAGAACAAGAATCAGTACTTGCTAATACTACTAATAATAATGAAATAGAATCTCGAGTTCAAAATTTACCGACTTTGTTTAGGAGAGTCGTACGGAATCAAACAAACAAGACAAACATAAAAACGAAAGAAAAAAAAATACAGAGAAACCACAAACGCTCTATAAAGAGAACCATCCAAGAACTAAAGAGCTATCTGGTGATGGGACAGAAACGGACTTTTTCAGCTTCATATTTAAGTTAAATTTGAAGGTCATATCAGTAAAAACAGATGAGGCACACGTCTATGATACAGCATTTTGTTTATACACGTTTTAGCTTTTGAACAAATAGGTTTTAATCTTGTTTATGTTAAAACTGAAGTAATAATTTTAAAAGTTGTATGGACGCCATAATGATAATGGTAACCGTTATAGAATATCTTTGTCGTAGAGTGGGGCGCTCATATTCGCCGGGGACACAATTTCGCCGTTTTATGATTATGAGCTGTAAAAACTTCAAAGGCTGGCTGAAATGAAAGCAATATGCCGATAAATTATAATTTTATAACAAATATGATTATTTTTTAAACTTAAACAAAATTACGGCACTTACTGCAAAGGACCGAAAAACGGACAACGATTTTTGGTCAATTTCCTGATTGAAAAACAGGATTTTCAAAGATTTTTTCTAAGTAATTTTTGACTGATTGGCCTAAAGTTCTGTTTTTTTACACCTTTGAAATGTCTGCTGTTCATCTGTAATGAAGTTTATTTGATAAATATTATATAAAGCTGCAGTTATTTGGTTTTAAATAGATGTGTAAAAACGGCGAATATGTGTCCCCCATTGACAAAACATCAGGAAATTTCAAACACCCTTTAATCTAACTTTACAGATGATTATTTTCAAACAGACATGTTTTCAAGCTTGGGAATGTTTTGCATTTGAAGTTATCTTCATATAGAAATATCAGTATACTTCAAAAACATGTAGACCTGAACATAAACTGTAGAAAACATGGAAAGATATGGCGAAAATGAGCACCCCACTCTATGTGGTTACAATCCCGGCTTCCGTTCTCGTTAGTGACGTAATCCAATGCGACTTATCACGAGATATTTACTTAATATAAGCAATTCAACGAACGCCACTATTAGAGCAGAAACTATTAACTCTTCCGGAGAACTTGACTCCATCCTCGGAATAACTCTCCCGAAGAACCCGACTCCATCCTCGGAATAACTCTCCCGGAGAACCCGACTCCTTCCACGGATTTGGATAATTTGCCCAATCTTTGCTTTTGTGGAGTATTGTGGAATGATGCTTGTTAATTGGTCTTTGGTCGCTTGCTTTCTTTGACTTATGATTTTTTATGTCTCCTAGGTATCTCCGTCTTCTCTTTAAATAATTGTCGTATACGCAGCTAGAAAGTTACCTCTCTTCTAAAAAAAAGATGAAAAAAATGTAAAGCAATGATTGCTAGGCTACGGTTGAATTGAAGCATGACATATTGAATACGAAACTTTTTTTAACTTTAAATATGTCTTTTGATTGATCTACATTTAGCAGTTATTAAGGCGAAGTGTACGTAATTGCACGCCTCTAGCGGAATACGGGATTAAAAACGTTCGTCGTTAGTTACGCAAGTTATCTCCCTTACTCCAAGAAAGGACACACGAAAGAGAAACTACTTTCTGCGGTCTATAATGAATCCAACAAGCACGCCTGTGCTGTCTTAAACCTCATATAAATTATCTAAATAACTCCAATTAGAAATCACAGCATTCTGTACGTTGTTCTGTGTGCAACCTGACCTAAAAAAAAAAAAACACTGGTTTTTATTTTGTTTCATGTAGACGCGTAGGACATGTAGGAGAAGGCATTTCGTGTTTATGATATCAACAGAAAGAAAAAATGCCTCACAACAAAATTATAAACAAATAAACAAATAAACATGTAACAATTTTTCTTCTATTGATATCAAATTAATTAAAATGAAACCTGAATTGACCCAACAATATCGTTTTAAAAAGCCGTAGTCTTGAACGAAAAACACAGTACTCAACGTAAAGTTTTATAATAGGTCATGTAGGTTACAAATAATTAATGAAAGACGTGTGAATTTAATTGTTTAATTAAAAAGACGTTGAAATATTCTTATTTTGTGCAATTGAAAATTTAAAGACATGATTTATATTCATATAAGAAATCAGACGATACCAAGGGAATAATTTGACCACTGGTGCAAAACTTACCAGTCGGAGGAACAAAGACGGAAAACAAACAAAAATAAACAAATTAGGCCCTAAAATTACCTCGAAAATTACCCAGTTAACTTAAAAGTTGTCTCACTCTAACATTTATCTTAAAATAAGTAAAAATTATGTCATTCAACAACTTTTTCTACAGTACAGGTGTCTTCTATTCCGTCCGCAATTTATGGGAAAACTAAATCTAAATTTAGAACCATATTGAAATTGAAAGTACACATGTAAGATAAAATATAACATGTCATTTCTTCTTTCACAAATTCCAATTTCGAAGAGATATATAGCGAAATCTGTTTTCTTTTATTTTGCCTGTGTGCATCATTCAAAATTAGAGAATGTAATTTTGAAGTATCAAGTCTCAATTCAAGAATATGAATGAATAGAATATAGAATTACGGGGGGGGGGGGGGGGGGGGGGGGGGGACCTTTATCGGACTCCGGGATCGGGTGTTTCTAAGCTTGGGATTTCGGGATTGACCCTTTCGGGATCCGGGAATTCTATTTCTGAATTTCGGGTAGTCGGGATTTAATTTTTTTTTAAATTCGGGACCTCAGGATTTCGTGTTTTTAAACCCGTGATTTGGGGATCAGGACCCCTCCTTCCCTCTATTATGGTTAAAGAAAAGAGGTCAGGGAAGTTTTGTGATACTTGTAACTGCAATTTAATATCATATTTAATGGAATGAGAGGTTAAATGTGTTCAGACTATTACATTTCGATTTTTTTTAAAATGTAACCCAAGTTTACTGCAAGGAGTGTTTAACGACCTCGATGATTATCCATGATCACCTAGTTCATGATCATACAAGAATTGAGAAGCCTGTGGTTTACTAGTCTTATAATATGAGACTTTGTAGTTCATATAATTTACATTCAACGTTTTTAATCGAATATTTCAAGGCTTTTTGACTATCAATGTTGACCCCTCCCCCAATTGATTGGATAAAATGAATGGATTGCCGCCCCTATTTCAAACTGAAGTCCTATAAACTGACTGGTATTCGAATTTGTTAAAAGAAATAATTGGTATCTCACAGGGGCGTAGCTGCCGTTAGGCACTTTAGGCACGTGCCTACACATAATTTTTTTCACATTTTTTTTGTTTTATTAAAAAATATTAATAAACAACGTTATCTGTAGATGAAAGCCGGTGAAGTTGTCAAAACTCTTTAATTATCGAATGTCATGTGTACACAGTTGACTGAATACCTAGCTACGCCTCTGTCTCATATTGATTCAATACAGTAATGCCGAACAAAAATCATTTGTTTCCGCGAATTCCGAACAGTTAGAAATATATTCCCGAGTTTCAATTTGAGTAACTCGAATAATTCAAACCCTTTCCATGTCCGATTTTTTCTCACACGAGAAATGTAGCATTCGTACATCAGCTGAATAATACGACTGAATTATTCGGGTTACAATTTGTGTAAATCCCGAATGCACATAAAAGTAAAGGTCCAACCCGACTTTCGGAAAAGGACTGGTGTAGATTTCAGATTGATTTCCAGATAAAAATCATACAAAAATGTTTCATGCAAATATTCGTCTACAGACGTGTAAAGTTCTACAACGGTTACTAGCAGGTCTTGATTGTGATAAAAAGAAGCGCATGTAATGCATAAAATATATAATGTCGTGGCTCAGGGATGTGTTGAATTATAGAGATGCTTATCAGGGCCGTAACTAGGGTTCGAATTCTGGGGATGCACGGGTTCGGGGCCGCTGATAGAGGCTCCCAAGAGAGGTGTGGGGGCGCAGCCCCCACCGATTTTTCTCTCTCAGTAAAACTGCTAAAAATGACCCGTTTTCCTTTGATTTCCTTACTTTAAAAAACATCAGTATTGCTGGATCCTGGAAGCAATTTTTATGCAAACAGTTATTATTTGTATTTAAAGATATTTTTGTTACAAATCAAACTGGTAAGTTATAAAAAAAAAACACATACCATAAAGCAAGATCATAGAATGCAAGATATTTTTTTTTATCGAGGACCTAGAATTTCAATATTGTTGAAAGCTGAACAGACATGTATATAACTACAACCAGGGACTTTCTATACCAGTATATACTTAGTATAGAAAGTCCCTGCTACAACGAACGGGAGTGTTTTTAAAACTACTAAAGCATTGCATGACCATAAAGCTCTTGTACGATCGGGAGACGTTAAAAAATGATCCAACAGCTGATTCAGCCGATCACGAATTTCCGAGATCATAAAAGATTCACAATACAAAGGGAACTTCCTCTAGTTAATTCAGCCCCTGTGGCTAAATAAATGTGAATAGTTATAGTTTTATTCAAAATGTCGAAAGCAAAGTTTCATATGTGTTCTCCTACGAATACTGCATAACAGACGGACGGCTACACGAAAAAAGACAAATATACTGAAACAGTTCACTATTGATCGAAAATCCGGAAAATGACAGATATATCACGTATCATGATAACACTGTTAAAACTGTAAACTTGTGTTGTTGGCATGGAAACAAGGCTTCCCTTGGATTATATATATAGGCATTTATGCATATTTCAGCAAGAGACCTATTATTGAATGAAATTCAGACAAATTAATACAAATATTGAAACATTGAAACATTTTATTTCACTAAAGGCCTCACATGAGGCATGATAGTACAACAATATAACAAACATATTTACAAATGCATGAATAAATGGGAAGGTAAATATCATTTGTAAATTGACATTACAATTTTACAGAACTTGGCTAAGCCAATAAGAACAAATTTATCTTTGCTATTCATTAAATTAGAGAAGCTCATAGTATTTTTAATTTTACAAATATCTGCAGGCAAAAATTTCAGCCTTTCAGCATTAAAGAAAGTACAATCATATATATAATGAAATTCATCTCCTAACACATTGCTGTTACATAAATCACATATTCTTTCTGATCTATCAATGCTATAAAATCTACCACATTCAATAGGTAACCTATGACTACTGCATCTATATTTACACAAATTAATTCTAAGATCAAAAGGCAATGTAGTTAAATAATCTTCAAAACCAAACTCAGACTTATACATTCTATAATTTAAACATTTTGAGGTATTAAATATCTGAGCCTTCCATTCATTTACAAACAAATTGTGGTAATAGTGTTTCACATTTTTAGACAACTGACAATTTGTATCTATATATTGATTATTCCAGGCATTAATAAAACCACATTCAGATATAATATCTTTTACACAATTCAACCACTTAGAGTGGTAAACATTACCAGAATCAAGTTTATATAGCATTTCATACAATGTTCGAGAAATTTTCTCTTTTTTGCCAGTAACAATACGTTTCCAAAAACCAACCATTCTTGCTTTAATATTAACAGACATTGGTACTCTACCTAGTTCACCATATACAATGCAATTAGGTGTACATTTTTTAACTTTCATTATATATTTACAAAATTCTAAGTGCAGTGATTCAATAACATCATTTTTCTCATACCCCCAAACTTCTGCACCGTACATTAATATAGGGGCAACCATAGCATCAAAAAGTTGTAATAATACATCAATAGGTAAATACAATTTTCTTGCCTTACGTAACACATAAAACATTGCTTTTCTGGCTTGTTGAACCAGTCTAGATTTATTAACATGAAAAGTACCTTTTCTAGAAAATACAATACCTAAATATTGAAATTCATCAATAACAGATAAACGGTCATTATTATATGTAAAATGAACATTATCAGCCTGTCGGCTTTTAGAAAATATAACAACATTGGTTTTTTCAGTATTAACTTTGAGATTCCATGTTTCACAATATAAATACATTGCATTCAATGCTGATTGTAACTCAATTGCAGATTCTGCAAAAATGACTGTGTCATCCGCATATAACAACAGATACAATTTAAAATACACTTCAATATCATCATTGTCAAACAATAAATGAGACATATTACAAACATCATTCAGACCACTATAAGCATGTGACATAAACTCAGTCAAATCATTAAGAAAAATAGAAAATAATAGGGGCGAAAGGTTTTCACCCTGCCTCACACCAATATTAGATGCAAAAAAATCTGAACAATTAGATCCATCTCTTACACAAGATTTTGCATTTTTATACAAGTTTTGTAATACAATCAGCAATTTACCATCTATACCATTGCGTAACAATTTTTGCCATAATAATATTCTGTTGACAGAGTCAAAAGCCTTACGAAAATCAACAAAAGCACAATACAATTTTTTTCTTCTAAATAAATACAAATCAATGAGACATTTCAAGTTAAAGATATGATCAACAGTGCCATACCCCTTTCTGAAGCCTGCCTGTTCTTCACATAATAATCCTAAACTTTCCAAATAATTGAACAATCTATTATTCAAAATACATGTAAACAATTTTCCATAACAGCTCAATATTGTAATACCTCTATAGTTGTCAGCATTTGCAGGATAACCTTTCTTTTTAAATATAGGGCAGATAAAACCCTTTGACCATGAGTCCGGTATAATACCACTATCAAATACAATATTAAATATTTTCAAAAATACAGGCATAAGTTTACAAGCTGCATGTTTCAAAAATTCATTCAGTATCATGTCATCGCTACATGCTTTGTTATTTTTCAAAGACTTAATTGCATTTACAACTTCTTGTTCACAAATAGACTGATTAATTACAGTATTATACTCGCTAATATTCTCTGGTAATACAACATCAATATCATTTTCTACATTATTCAAATTTTTAAAATGGTTAAAAAATAAATCAAGAGCAACCTTCTGAGATACATTTTTACCTTTCTCACAGCCCTTGTTTAACAATGACCAATAAGACTTTGGATCAGTGGTACGCAAACCACGTAATTTTTCTATAAATGCCTTCTGAAACTCGTTAAATTGAGTTTTCAAAGTTTTCTTGTACTCTCTACTTTTACATACCAAATCATCATAATTAATTGTTGAACGTACTCTATAGTAATACTTCTTAGACCTGCGATAATTTTTACGTTTTATATAGCATTCACTATTGAAATACTTCTTACGATGTACAAATTGAGAGTTAGACTATAGCCCCAGAACTGACTAATGAGTTATGTCCCCTTTTGGAACTCTACGGTAATAAGAGACAGAAGATCTACACAAAAATTGTTACTCGGAATAATGATTTACATGCCATTTCTGGTATATTTTTTTTTAATTTTCCAACTTATCCGTACACTGCTATTCTAATTCATATTTTTTTTCGGTAATTGGTTATTTTTCCAAAACTCTTTCCTTGTGCGAAGCCATTCCAGATGAAAACCATTTTAACATTGCGCACTTACAACATCGGAAAAAGATTTAAACCAATAAAATATTTTTTTTTTGTTATTTCTGAAATTGAACCGTAACCATTTATAGAAGACAGACATAAAGGTGGAAAACGAGAGGCGAACTATACCAAAGGGACTTTCAAACTTGTTAGTCGAATTCTAACATAAACTGCTAATGCCATGGCTAAAAATGAAAGAGACAAAAATGACAAAAACAGTTGACAAAACACAACATAGAAAACTAAAGACTGAGGAGCATGAACCTAAAAAGAAATCAGGGGTAAGCAGATCCTGCCCCACATGTTGCACCCGTCGTGGTATTGCTCATGTAAGGATTATCCGAATTGAGTAGGTCACATTCGAGGAAAAGAAGGACAGGATTGTTCTAACGTCGATTGTAATATATCACTCATCATCTGTGAAACAGATATTCCATGACGGTCAACTAAATCGTGAAGGCGCACGCGGTAAATGTTTTGAAGAGACTGTTTTAAATTGGAACGCTTGGTTTTATAGCCTCCTTGACAGCAGCAACCCTCTATCAAGGAAAACATGATAGGAAACGTAAGCCATTGACTATTCACCAATAATGTAGTAAGATTTAGTAATGAAATTAGAACATCAGTAAACTACTGCTGTCTTTATTTTCTTAGAGTAAGACATGTGAAGTGCAGGTTTGCTAATCAACGATAAGTACAAGGCCGTAGCTAGGCATCTTATTTTAGTGAGGCAAAAGAATGGAGCCGAGCGAAGCGAGGCGAAATTTTTTTTTGAAGGGCATGAAATGAATGGTGCAAAATCCTGCATTCTAGGCATTTTTAGAGAGTTTGATAATGTTTTGAATTTGGACACTTTTTATATAATTTTTTTATATTTCAAGACTTTTACTAACACCAAATTTTTAACAACTTTGTTTAAATTTATATGTAAGATAATCATCCAAATATCATTGATTTGAGTCTGCTGCTAGAACATAGAACAAACATCGATTCAGTAGAGTTTGCCAAATTTTTCTATTGTCGGTTCAGTCAAATCGTTTCAGAATCATAATTTGGTCTGCTGATATCCTTATCGCGATGAACATGCAGCATGACAAGACCGCACAATCTCTCGCCACTCATGCATGCTCTTTTCCAAGTTTTCAGTCGTTTCAGGGCATTCTGTGTTTCTTAAGGTAGCACATTATCATCAACAAAACATCGTTAGCAGCATCGGTAGTAACAGTTTTGTTCGAAAAAGGGAATTAAGCTTTCCTGTAAGCACCATCATACAGTCGCAGTTACAAAATATTAAACTCGCTTTTATGCTGACAAAGAGTAGACAAACTAGGAATAGAATGAGATAAGATACAGGTATATGATTCTATCTATAGAGTAAGTATATCTGATATGGGTACAGGGGAAATTGGAATGGAGTTTTTGACGTTTACATGTAGGTCTGTAATTTCCAATTATTTTTGGAAATAGTTGGTGGTATTTTAGTTCCAGAATCTATAAATTTAGGGGTAAGGGGTTGGGGTGTCCGATTCCGAAACCCCGAATATAAAGAAACGAATTCCGTAGTCCCGAATAAGTAAAGACGAAATCCTGTGTTAAAGGTTCTACCATTCCTCAATAATATCAAATTGGAATATGGGATATTCTTTTAATTTTTAAGGTTAAAGAAACATGGTTTTTTTTTTCTGGACAAATTTTTTTTTCGCCTGCGGCGAAAAACAATCTATTTTTTTCGCCACAAGTCAAAAACATTTTTTTTCTTTCAATTTTAGCATTACATATAGTGGCAGCTGAGGGTGAAACAAACAATTTTTTTTTCTCAGAATCAAAAACAAATTATTTTTTCCTCCAACAAACTTTTTTTTCCAAATAAAACCATAGCCCCCCCCCCCCCCCCCCCCCCCCCCCCCAGAAAATCAAATGGTTGCTGCCTAAAGAGAAAGATTAAAGTTCGTGAAATGCCCAGTATACTTGATTTGTCAAAAGTTGGTGAAACGGAGAAATAAATACGACTGTCCCTTTCCGAAGACCAGTACTTGATTTGTCAGTCTACTTATCGTTTTTGGATTGTACTAATGAAGTTATATGCAATACTCAGACTCTGTTCACAAAAATAGTTTACTAGAATTATTCCTTCTTTACCTTCAGTGTCGCTTTTCCTTTTTCTGCAAGAGCCTGTTTTTAACTAGAGATCCATAATGATTATCGTTACTAGGTTAATGCAGAGACATATAATACATTGTTTTATATGTGTCTGGTTAATGTAATTGAGAAACATCACCCGTTGAGATGCTGAGTTATATCCAGGAAGAATAGTTTAAAAGGAATGATGACAAGTTATAGAAATCAAGGTTGAGACAGAACAACAAATGACTATTATATTTATATATATGTATAAGAAAAAATAATCAGTGTCGAAATTTAAGTGAGGCATTTGTCTCACTTGCCTCAAGGGTAGCTACGGCCTTGTAAGTATTTACATCATGATTTACTTTAAAATGTGACATCTCGATTGTATTTTATCATAGGGAAATTGTATGAAGGCTCATTTGGATTGCTTCCACAAGGAGAAGGGGAGTGTATTGAAAACACAAGATGTTTTCGTTCAGGTACGGACAAATAAATGAATGAATAATTTAAGATTGCTTTATAATTGAAAAAAATACAAAAACACATTTTATTGCTCTTAAATAAAAACATTCACATCTATGTTATTATATATGTAAATGTTACAGGCGTTTTATAAATTAAAAGTTTTTAAGATTTTTTTCTTAAATTAAGCTTTTTATTTGTAGAATAATTATATGCAATAAATGCAATTTTTGCAATCTTGGGAATGGAACCCTCTGGAATGGGTTTATGTTTATTTCATTTCGTTTTTTTTCCAGTTTATTTTATACGTGGTACGAGACATTTTATTAGGTCTTAAGTTTTTGCTAATAAATCAGTAATGACACGAGTCCAATGTTTCTAAAGTTACTTTAACATCGCAATTATCAATTGTAATGGTTATTCGTAGAACAATTTCAAATTGAAGAAACATCTCCTCCATTTCTATTTTAAGCTCTAAGGCTTTCTTAATCTTTATTTTAAATTTACTTTTATATAACATTTTGAATATTCGAAATACTATGGATTTTCTATCCTCTGGCGTAATTGACCGTAGATGTTTCATATTTGTAGATTATTATGTGTTGGTCATTGCTACAGTACACAGTCTCTCTCTGTCTGGGTTTTCAACATATTAACTGCTAATATTTTTTTGTTATTTACAGTTTATATCTATAATAATTTCTAAGAAAATAACCCCAAAACACTAAAAATTTGGTATTCCTTTATAATGTGATCGACAACTTAATCTATATCGGTAATAGTTTTTTGTTTATATAATTGTAATGGATTATATCGAATAGCTTTGGCAGCAATGTTAAGAAAGTTTTCATTCTTAAACTGTTAAGGAACATCGGAAACACTTAATTTAAAGTAACGTTATGTTTCTCTTCAGGAAGTTCAGTTGAAAAGTTATTTTTTATATATGAAACTTGGTTACACTCTGCTGTTGATCTACACGCAATGGCGATGAAATTGACGAAGTATTTTTTTTATATTTCAAGGTGACCAAAGACACACAGAAAATCCTTTTCTAAATACAATTCAAACACTGTTCATGCGAGAACATAACAGAATTGCTGATATTTTACACAAGATAAATCTACATTGGAACGGAGAGCGCATATACAAAGAGACAAGGAAACTTTTAACTGGCATTTATCAACACATAGTATTCACAGAATTCTTACCCGCATTGCTAGGTGATGAATTAACTTCGCAATTCGGACTTTTACCAAAGCCTGTTGGATTTAATACACTATATAACGACAATGTAGATGCAGGAACGAGAAATGCCTTTGGAGCGGCTGCGTTTAGAATAGGTCATACCTTTATAGGATCATTAATTGGGTCGAGTGATATGAACTTTAATGAGATGCACAATATCCCATTAGAGAATGAGTTCTTCAACCCCCGCACTATCTATGACAGGAAAAACTTTGGTGTTGAGGGTATCTTAAGATGGATGTTAAATCAATTCCAATCACAATCAGATAGGTTCCTAACACCAACTGTGAGGAATAGGTTATTCCAGACGAGACCAGGCAACGGTTTTGACTTGGGGTAAATATAAGTATATTGAGAAAGCTAGTTTTGGTCAAGTAATCTGTCGAAAATTGAAAAAAAAACACAATCAAGATAGATTTTTTTAAACATTACGTCAACCAACCACACACTTCCTTATGTACTACCGTACTTGAGTAAAAAAAAAAAACAGAACACAATTTGCCCATGATAATAAGCTTACATTGAAGAATCGAAGAACAAATAATCCCATCAAATGAAAATATGAAATTAAAATCACCTTTGTCGAACAAACTCATCAGACAAGTAACACGTCCAATGAGCATGCAATCATGTAACTCAATTGCATATTCATGAAATAAATCTATAAAATGACATCAAATATTTATATAAAAGTCATAACATCTTCATTGGTAGACAGATCATAAAAACATTATTTCAGAATACATGATTTGAAAGAATTTTTTTTATTTATTTTAAATAGTGCCCTGAATATCCAGAGAGGTCGAGACCATGGACTACCATCATACAACAGCTTTAGACGGCATTGTGGTTTGCAACCTGCTTGGACTTTTATTGCTGGACCAACTGGACTTGTAGACCACGACAAAGGGGCTGCGTTATCCTTGCAAAAGATATACAAGTAAGATATAATTTGTATGTTCACGTTTACTAAATGCTGTTCTTTTATATTATTTTTTAATTTCGAATTGACATCTCCTTATCAAACATTTAGTATTTTCTTAAATTAACCTCAGGAATAGATGACCTTAGCTGCATTTGGCAAAACTTTTACGATATTTTGGTTCTCAACGCTCTTCAACTTCGTACTTTGTTTGGCCTTTTTTTTTTAACATTTTTTTATTGGAGCTTTCGGATGAGTCTTTTGTAGACGGAACGCGTGTATCAATGATAAGTTTGTTTACAGTACTTCTGTGTTGACTTGAGTTATCATTGATATGTTTATAATAATAAATTAACTGTTAACAACAATTTGAATTTTTTGAAAAACTAAGGCTTTTCTACCTTAGGAGTAGATACCTTAGCTTTATTTGGAAAAACTTTTACGATATTTTGGTTCTCAACGCTCTTCAACTTCGTACTTTGTTTGGCTTTTTTTTACATTTTTTTTATTCGTGCTTTCGGATGAGTCTTTTGTAGACGGAACGCGTGTATCAATGATAAGTTATGTTTTTCTTCTTCTACAGACATCCTGACGATATAGATTTATTTCCCGGGGGACTGTCGGAAACGCCCCATAAAGGTTCATTGGTCGGGCCAACATTTGGTTGTCTTATAGGCTTACAGTTCTTAATGTACAAAACAGGAGACAGATTTTATTATGAAAACAAATTTCCGCAAACAGGATTTACCAGTGGTAAGTGCATTTGCCAATAGTGTTAAGGGACACTTTCTCGTATGACACACATAATGATAGGTCACGTGCATGTATGAAATCAATTTTGATTGGTCACTCGCAGTTATGCACAATAAGCATGTTACGTATTTCCATGCACATGACATGACTTAAGGGCATACGATACAGTATTGAACCTGTATTTACAAGTTGATGAAAATTTGCATACAAGCTAATTTTTACCTCATTAAATCAAATATGTAATAAAAAATATACCTTCATGTGCTACTTTCTGAGTAAAATGAGTTCGAAATTTTGTATATTTGCTCAAAATTCAGATTTGTGTCCGTATTTTCTTTTTCGAAAGAAAGACATAACTTTTTTGTTTTAAAAGATAAACACAAAATGGTTTTTGTTAAATAATCGGTAATTTCTGTATTTTATAAGTATCATTAAAAATTATGCAATTTTTATTCCGAAATAACTCTATATTTATCAAATGTTCATGAATAGAGGAAAAAACGTCATTTTTTGCAGCATGTTTATCAAAATTAAAAAAATTGCGCTATTTACAGTTTTATAAAATTTGGGTCACATAATCTCCTTGCAAAATGAAACAAATTGCTGTTTTAAAAAATAGGGGTCCATGCACTCGTTTTCAAATTAAATCAGTTTAAATGATAAAAATCAGTCGAAAAATGCATCTTTTCCCGATATGTCAGAGTTTGACGTCGCGAAAATAACATTTTACGTTAGCAACGTCATTACATTCCCTGTAACTGTATCGTATGCCCTTAAGGCATATACAAATAAAACTCAAACCTTCCAGGGTTGACTATACCTGAGAAAGTTGCAATTCTGTAGCTAACTTGATCAAGTAGTAAGCAAAATACTAAGAACAAAGGGAAACCATTTGTCAACGAAAAAAAACCCAAAACACAACAGACAACAGTCTCCGAGACAAGTTTGCATTTCCGCTGATCAAAATGATGTAACTATATTTTTTTCAAGAAAAACAATTCGAGCAAAATATTCCTCTTCTGACAAAAAAAACCAAAACAAAATTCAACACATTTTGAATAAGAGCGAATGGAACCTTTGAGATAGTGAGAAAAAAAAAGATGATGCAATAATATTCAAAACCCAAGTTGCTATTAATCATGCTGTTATCTTTTTTTCTTTCGAAGCAATTTTGATTTAAAAGTGCCTTACATATACATTTCTTTCTTCAATAATTGAGCAATGTTTCGTCTGAATATTACAGAACAGTTGAATATAATAAAACAGCAATCATTGTCTTCCCTGTTGTGTCGAAACACTGACATACACTCAGTCCAACCAAAAGCATTTGTTTCACCACTTCCGGGGTAAGTCTGTTTGTAAGTTAAAGGTGCTTAGTTAATGCTGATCTAAACTTAAAAACATGTTTAGAACGGGCTAAGTACAAGTTGTGACCGGATTATAGCTCGCGTGTAAGTTAAGGCTTTAAAGCATGGTCAAGAACAAATCAGTACAGTCAAGTATGTTAAAGATATGATTGGGGTCAAGTTATTTCTAGTTAAATTCACACTCATTCGAGTACAAATCAGTACAATCATGTAAAACCTGAGCCCCTGAAACCTTTATGATACCAGATAGAACGTTGTCCATATGATATTAAACCGTTTAATCTTACTGTGATTATTTTCTAAATAGCATAGGTATCACCTAGTAATGTATCAACTTTCTGAATGTAGAATGAATTCGCTACCTCCACGGGGACTTAAAAATAGCGAACTCTCATTAGTTGTCAAGAACTAAGCAAAATATATTATTTCAAATTTGGCAAAGTTTCTTTGTGGCTTTTAAAGAAACAAATATACTTGAAGTTATTGTATGGTGTCACAAATTGGTTATTTAAACGACAAGTCGGGTCATTGTTTAAGACATCATTCTAATAACTTATTGTAATAATTTCTTTATGATGTCTTTAGTTTATTCAAAGTTATTTTTGCTTTGAATCAATAATTGTTTGTTATTATTATCAGATTATTAAATGGCATTTTTCATATCACATATATTATCAGCCCTAGGTTCAATATCAGCCCAAGAGCCGCATGGCTCAGGGGCTGATATTGACCAAGGGCTGATAATACATGCGATTTGAAAAATGACATGTTATGATTTTTTTTATCATATGCTTCAACAATGGAGAAAAATATCAAATTCATATATTGATCCTTTTACGTGGTTCCCAAATAGAAGTCAGTCAAAGAATGAAAAGTTCACGGATGTCGGACCCAAAAATGTAGTACATCCGATATGAAATCTTTCTATCATATGCCTCAACAGAGAAAAAAAACCATTTCAATATGGACGAATTGACAAAAAAAAAATTCAACAATATACATAATGAAAAGTTTGGAAAAGTCAACTTTTTATGCCCCACCTACGATAGTAGAGGGGCATTATGTTTTCTGGTCTGTGCCTCCGTTCGTCCGTGCGTCCGTCTGTGTGTCCGTCCGTCCGTTCGCTTCAGGTTAAAGTTTTTGGTCAAGGTAGTTTTTGAAGAAGTTGAAGTCCAATCAACTTGAAACTTAGTACATATGTTCCCCATGATATGATCTTTCTAATTTTAATGCCAAATTATAGTTTTGACCCCAATTTCATGGTCCACTGAACATAGAAAATGATAGTGCGAAGTTCAGGTTAAAGTTTTTGGTCAAGGTAGTTTTTGATGAAGTTAAAGTTACATCAACTTGAAACTTAGTACACATGTTCCCTATGATATGATCTTTCTAATTATAATTCCAAATTATAATTTTGACCCCAATTTCACGGTCAACTGAATATAGAAAATGATAGTGCGAGTGGGACATCCGTGTACTATGGACACATTCTTGTTTTAATATAACTTTCTAAATTATGTTTGAAACTTTTAAAACATGCATTAATTTTATCTAATGATTTTTTGTTGTTTTTTGTTGTTTTTTTTAAATTATTTTACACACTATACTTTCCAGTATCAAAATAATTGTTTTGGACACTACTTTGTAATGATTTTTACTGAAAACGTAGCATTGAGGTGTAATTTCCGGATTTAGCCGTGTATCACCAGAATGCCAATAACGTTACGGAAAGGCATGTGAAAGCAGTCGAATCATGTGATAAACTTTTATTATCAGCCCGCTAAGCACCATTTCGAAAAATATGGAATTGTGGTTAATTTTATGCTATTATCATACAGTAAAAATCATATGTTATTAAGTCTAAGTATATGATAATTCTTATTATATAATATAATTTCAGATGTAAAGAAAGGTATGATATGATTATACAATTATTTAGACAAAGGAGTATCTACAACTTATGGTATTGACGATAGGTTTATTGTTAATGACCACTTGTTTTGTCAATATATTCTTTTCTGATTGTCTTAAGGTGGCTCGGGCCTATTCGAAGTTTCTATCAGAAGTGCCGTATTTTTGGTTATTTTATTCTTTACAGACAATGAATCAATTTGGTAGAAAAAAAATTGGGGGTCACGGACCATTTAAGCTCAAAATTTTACTTTTAAACAGGTATGTAAAAGGGACCATTTTTCAATGAAAGGATAGGGAAATAGAGGTGTTTTTATCAGAATATCAAAAAAACGTTCTATGACACTTGGTCAAAAACTGTAATATAAAAAGCTGAAATATAGCTTCAAAGAATGAGCAAATAAAAAACATAGGTCACCGAAAAGGGAAAAACATTTATTTTGCCTTAAAACCCAAATTTTGGCGGGAAAATGGTGAAAATGGGTGAAATGTCATTTTGACCCTTTAACAAATACGGATAATAACGAAAATATTCTATAAGTCACATAACTACATTGTATAATGATTTAACATTTCTAATCAATCAAAATATTTAAACAAAATCATATCGAATTTACGACAAATACTTTTGTAATTCATGCGTGAAATTATGCGCAGTCGAATAGTCCCGAGCCACCTTAAATACTAAGAATCACCAAAGGAACATGCAAACTCATCAGTGAAAATAAACTGACAACGCCATGGCTGAAAAGGGAAAATAAACTGACAACGCCATGGCTGAAAGGGAAAATAAACTGACAACGCCATGGCTGAAAAGGGAAAATAAACTGACAACGCGGGAAAATAAACTGACAACACCGTGGCTGAAATGGGAAAATAAACTGAACGCCATGGCTGAAAAGGGAAAATAAACTGACAACGCCATGGCTGAAAAGGGAAAATAAACTGACAACGCCATGGCTGAAAAGGGAAAATAAACTGACAACGCCATGGCTGAAAAGGGAAAATAAACTGACAACGTCAGGCTGAAAAGGGAAAAGACAAGCAGAAAAACATTAGTACACAAAACACAATATAGAAAGCTAAAGAATAAGCAACACGAACCCCACCAAAAAATGGAGGTTCGTGTTAACACGTTCATCTTTCTTTATTCCTATTTCAAATGTACCATTACAATCACTTTTTTATCCCATCAAATTTGCTTTTAAATGACGTAATCTCCTTCTGTAGTGTTTTGTTGTGTACAAGTTGGAATGATTAACTATTGATCAAAAGATAGGGGAAAGATACCAAAGGAACAGTCAAACTTATAAATCGAAAATAAATTGACAACTATATGGCTTAAAAAGAAAAGAAAAAAACAATCGGACAAATAATGGTACACAAGACACAACATAGAAGCTGAAAACTAAACAACACGAACCCCACCATAGAATTATCCTTAATAATCCAGGAATATGAATTGATTGTTTATTTCAGAATGCACAGACAGTCATGCAATTCATTTCCCAGACTCGGTGTACAAGAACTTAATGCATGGAAAGATTACAATTTGAGATAACTTCATAAATAAAACTTTCAAAATTTCTGGTATAGAATAGAACTTTTTTATGCTTATGCTGGATAATCCACTCAAACCTTTGTTAGACAACGAAATATACGGCGATGACGATTAGAGGTTGATATCAACCCTCATACTTGTAAATGTACATTCTTCTATAGCATACGACAGGATCAGAAATGTTCCTCTATTGAATAAATACGAACAACAACGAATGTACCAGGTAAATCAAATAAAATGATTCGTGTGAAAAATAAAAGTCAAGCAAGCAAAGATGTGCAGAAATGTATTTATATTATCTAGATTATCATTCTTAATTTTCAAACGAAGTGCAAACAACAGCAACATTCTTAGATTTTGACCATCTTAGAAAAAAAATGTTATAAGGGTGAGCGCAATCATGTGGCTTGCATGCGATTGTTGCAATTCTGTAGCTTGCCTGCGATTGCTGCAATTATGTGCGGGTATATTTTATAAACGCATTCACAATTTGTTTCTGAATCCTAATTGTGAATGTGTTTATAAAATATACTTGTATTATTCATAATCAAATATTGTTTACCCCAATTCTATGCGGGTAAAGGTGTTATGTTGACTGTAAATAGTGGTTCAATTCATCTATAAATTACAATTTAAAATAAAAAAATCAAACTGTTTCTTAAGATAATTTTTTTTTTATCTTAAGAATTAGCGTTCGTCCAAGTTTCAAACAAAATCCCAAAGTGAGTAACAATTAGAATCAGAGAGAACTCATTAGACAACGAAGTTCATTTACAATTTCTATTTTCTTCTAATTTGTTTATCTTGCAATGCAGATACATTCTGCTGTTTATAAAAGTTTAAGAGTAGTTAACAACAATACCAAACCCCAAGGCAAATGTAATACTGAACCTCAAATAGCAAAATCAAAAGGACAAACGCATTAAATGAAATGAAAACAAGTCATATTCCTGACTTGATGCAGGCATTTTCTTATGTAGACCATGATGAGTTAAATCTGCTGTTTTTATAGCTAGCTTTTTAAACCTCTCACGTAAATGACAAAAACAAGCTGTACGATTGCTAATGCAACAACGATTGTTAATGATGAAAGGCAAAGATGTGCTCAATTACAGGTTACCACACGTTCTTCAACAATTTGAAAAACTTATTAAGAGCTGAGCATGATCAAATGTGAAATAAATCAAAACCGAAGACCTGACAATATTATTGGACAACAATTAACATACCTAACATATATCGACCAACGACAACCATTGAATCACACGATTGGGAGAAGTACATGCATAATGTGGCGGGGTTTAACAAGTATGTGATCGTTCACATGTTCTCTACAATGAGGCAATGATACAACAACACAAAATATGTCAAGTTGGAAATTCCTTGAGGAGATGGTTTGTTTTTCTCTCTGGACAAACAATCTTTTTTCGTTCTGATTACACCCACTCTCCCCAAACTAGTTTCCCCTTTCCTTCTCCAACAATTAATATTATTATATTGTGTGAATAATTTAGAATTTTCTAGAATCAAAACCGTTAATTAGTGACTAATTTGAAAATGTCAAGATAGGATTTTTTTCACGTTTTTCAATTTAAATAAGAATATCATTGATTAAGAATTTTATTACTTCTGTAAATCATTTTACCATCGTTACATACCTCATACACTTCTTTTAACCTACATGTATTATCTAAGAAAGTTGTAATATTTTAAAGGTTAAAATGAAACAAGTTGATAATATATCTTAAAAAAGACGCGCGTTATCAAATCGCACTATATCTTAACCGCACACACAATGTCCCGCCTTTCCAGACGTTTCTTAATCTTGTCCCATCGATCGTTGAACACTTCTGTTTTATCACGTAAATACAGACACACAATGGCTGAGAATATGTTTCTGTACTGGGGTTCTGGTAGTGTTCCGTGTTGGAAAGCAATGATAGCTTTGGAAGAGAAAGGATTTAGTGGATATAAGAATAAATTAATTTCATTTGACAACAATGAAATGAAAGGAGAAGACGTCCTAAATCTTAACCCTAGAGGAGAGGTACGTAATCCATAATTATATATAGCACTCACATAATCACTGCGAAGACACTTTATGCATGTTCTATACAATAATCAATATTCATTTGCACTACTTTAACTTAACCGTAATCATAATTTCCGTTTATCGTACATTATTTAAATATCTTATTAAATATTATATTACAGAAATTCTTTCGTCATCATACATGTATGGATCCCCATACCTGACAAAATACGTCTAAATGTGTAGATAATTTACTTAAGTCATTTTAACTTGCTTGCATTCCAATTTAAGCCTTTATTTGTTATTTCTTTCATTAAATAAATAAGATATATGCGCGATTGCAGCATTCCTGTCTATTTTAACGACTTTAATCAGTAAAATTAAAAAAAAAATCAAGTGTAATACTGGCTTAAGGGAATAGGCTCTGAAACAAATTACTTAGGTTTTGTTATAAACCAACGTTTTCTGATGGAGATGTTTGTTGTTTAATGTATTATATTTGTTTTTGTATTTCAGTCTGTAAGTAATATTATCCTAATTATAGGTACCGACGTTTACAGACGGAGATGTGGTCGTTAATGAGTCTAGTGCAATATGTGAATATCTCGAGGTATGTTTGTTCTAATATTTTTTGTTTTATTGGTCTAACATTTAAATTCATTCAATTTGTCCACTAGTCATACAATTATTTATATAACATAAAGATAGGTTATTAGATTGAAAAAAAAACAAAAAAACTTACATTTAAATTCAATACATTGTTTTTAATTATTAGAATATAAACTGTTGGGCATTACCCATTACGTGGACAGACTTACTTTACGTGGACGGACTTACTTCACCTGGATAGACTGATATTGAGGTATCAGCTTCCAAGGGTGCGTTCGTGAATTGGAAGTATTTGATCAACAGATAAATGCATGGAGTTTTTCACTAAAGGTCCAAAATCCACCACAGATTCTCATTTCGGCAAGAGGCTGTAGTCGAGCATCAGGCATAGGTCGAGAAATGATAATCCGATCGATATGGAAAATGCCATGTATTAATATGCATTCTTTAAGTCAGTACCATGGTTATTCTTCAGAGCACTTATAAAGATAAAGGGACACAACTCATACCATCCGGTACAAAACAGAGGGCGCTTGTTCTACAAAGGATGAATGAGGTCAGTATATTATTTTTACTATGATATCTGTAACGATTGATTGCTCTCAATTGATGTCAGCAACTACAAACCATTTAGTTTATAACTAATCGATCATCAACATATATTTATTAATGAAGTATTTTATTTGTACATGCTGCCTGGTATTTACCAAATATATTAACACTTCGAGTCATACAGAAAATGTATCATGTATGACCCCCCCCCCCCCCCCCCCATGTACTAGTATGCTTGCAATACATGCATTAAGCGTAATTTCTTGTTAAATTTGTAATCAGTCGTGATTTTAAACCAAACCAAAAAAAAAAATGAAAATATTTATTTTTTAAATAAAAAATACTGCTGATAACGAGGTACAGTACTCAATTCAGAATGAAGACTAAAGGTAAAAACAGTTTTCATTCATCTGATTCGTTTGAATGGTTTTATATTTTTGTGATATCGGAATATTTTAGAGGTGACGATACGGTTTAGGTTTAGCTCATTGTTTAAGACCTGGTAGTTATCCATAATGTTTAAATCCACATCAATTGGACTTTGGTGGATAGATGTCTCATGAGCAATCATTCCACACCTCCTTTTTCGACACCCGTCAATGAGACATTATGGTATACCGTTGTCCCTCCGTCAAACAGTATGTCAACTCTTCGTCCGTTCCTCCGTCCAACCGTTTGTCAACTCGTCAACATTCTTGCAGCGCCAATATATACCTGTCCAAGTATATATCTCCCAGTTGATTCTATATTCCAGGCCTTGTATTTTCTATAATGATTTCGTTGAGAGAGGGATGCTGCTCACGAGAATTAATTATACCAAGAGTTCCTATTGAATTTGAAAATCATCCTTTCGTGAGTTTTACCCTTCAACTTTGTACTAGTTTGGGTTTATAAATATTTTTGATTGGAGCGTCACTGATGAGTCTTTTGTAGACGAAACCGCGTCTGGCGTACTAAATTATAATCCTGGTACCTTTGATAACTATTTACACCACTGGGTCGATGCCACTGCTGGTGGACGTTTCGTCCCCGAGGGTATCACCAGCCCAGTAGTCAACACTTCGGTGTTGACATGAATATCAATAATGTGGTCATTTTTATAAATTTCCCGTATAAAAAACTTTTGAACTTTTTGAAAAACTAAGGATTTTCTTATCCCAGGCATAGATTACCTTAGCCGTATTTGGCACAACTTTTTGGAATTTTGGATACTCAATGCTCTTCAACTTTGTACTAGTTTGGGTTTATAAATATTTTTGATTTGAGCGTCACTGATGAGTCTTATGTAGACGCAACGCGCGTCTGGCGTACTAAATTATAATCCTGGTACCTTTGATAACTATTTACGGTGGCCACCGCGATTTGGATGTCCAATATGGAATATCTGTTTCATAGATAATAGCAGATAATTCCTAATTATCGACTCCTATGAGTCGAGATAAAGAATTGAACGATGGACAGTTAATACGTGAATTTTTCTTGCTACTTGATTGGAAGATATTACGAGACGTGAATAATCAAAGTTTATTGATTGGTTAGGACAATCCAAACCTAGTAAATGTCCTTCAATCCCGTAGAGTATCGGATTTGTCCTCTCTATTTTAGCAATTAGATTTTGCCTGGTTATTAATCGAGCATATTCATTATATTGGTACACAGGTAACTTTTATCTATAAATAGTCGAATCTTCTGGAGTTTCGTAAACAACAACGTTAAACGATATATACTACCACATAACGTGTGACCTCACGCGTGTGGTAAAATTTGTTGATTGATGCACGTGGATATTCTAGGAAATGAATTAATCTACAAAGCGAGAGCACTTTCCATTTTCATCAGCTAAGAGTCGACTAGCCCTTTTTGAAAGACTAAAGCTTGTGTCGTAACTAAAATCCAAAAAACACTATTGGCGGTGATAATACTTTTATTTCTGTACACCAATCAACAATAAAACATCTCAATTAAATCTGTAACATTTTTCAATGACGTGTTTTTATTTTATTTAAGAGAGTTTTGTTGATTTAATTCTAGGCTGTGGCTAATTTAATGCACAAAATGTTGTTGGATTATCTCTATGAATTTATGGAGACGAAAGAAGAAGATATGAATCCGGTAAGTCAGACTAATTGAGTCAGCGTTATTGAAACAGGAGTACACAATCAAAGGAGTTATAGAGGTCAAAACACGGAGATAGACATGTGACTATACAGAATAGATATAACAGAGACAACAGTTCACACTCAAAGGACATATAGAGGTCAACTATACAGAATAAATATAACAGAGACAACAGTTCATACACCAAAGGACATATAGAGGTCAACTATACAGAATAAATTTAACAGAGACAACAGTTCACACACCAAAGGACATATAGAGGTCAACTACACAGAATAAATATAACAGAGACAACAGTTCACACACCAAAGGACATATAGAGGTCAACTACACAGAATAAATATAACAGAGACAACAGTTCACACACCAAAGGACATATAGAGGTCAACTATACAGAATAAATATAACAGAGACAACAGTTCACACACCAAAGGACATATAGAGGTCAACTATACAGAATAAATATAACAGAGACAACAGTTCACACACCAAAGGACATATAGAGGTCAACTACACAGAATAAATATAACAGAGACAACAGTTCACACACCAAAGGACATATAGAGGTCAACTATACAGAATAAATATAACAGAGACAACAGTTCACACACCAAAGGACATATAGAGGTCAACTACACAGAATAAATATAACAGAGACAACAGTTCACACACCAAAGGACATATAGAGGTCAACTACACAGAATAAATATAACAGAGACAACAGTTCACACACCAAAGGACATATAGAGGTCAACTATACAGAATAAATATAACAGAGACAACAGTTCACACACCAAAGGACATATAGAGGTCAACTATACAGAATAAATATAACAGAGACAACAGTTCACACTCAAAGGACCTATAGTGGTCAACATACGGCGATATGCATGTGTCTATCCTATACAGAATGAATCTCACAGAGATTTAAAATTCAACAAAAACTTTTAAAGAAGTTTATTATTAAACATAAATTCATATGTTTAAGAAGATAAAAGTATGCATATAATGCATGGTTCACAATGTTTTCAAGCAAGGGATTTAAAAATAAACAGTATAGATTACATTCTTGATAACAATTTTATTCACGTTCTGCGGAAATGTTCAATTTGTTTGTTAAGCAGAGACAAAACTCAAGATGAGACTGGTATGATAAATAGATACATGTACACTATCTACATGTAATACAGACAAAAAACAGACAATATTAACACTGCAAAAAAAAATTATGATTATATACATCCATGGCCTGTATTATAATTATCTTCCGCCATCGTCAAATGATCCCAACCATTGCTAATACAAAAAGTGTTGAAAATGTTCCTCATTATCGATAAATATGTTTACAGGATACTGTTGCAAGAAAGACACAGACACTGAAAGACGAACTAAATCGCTGGAATGATTACTTGGGGAAGGTAATAAGAAGTAAAATAACAAAAGTACCGAACTTAAAGAAAAATTCAAAACGGAAGCTCCTTTATCAAATGGCAAATTCAAAAACAAATCACAGCAACAGAAAACAACAGTCACATTCGTGTCTGGTTACTGTCATTTTCTTAATTAGAAAATGGTGGATTAAACCAGGTTTTATAGCTAACTGAAAACCTCTCACTTATGTATTATATTTATTTATCTTTATAAGTATGAAAAATAATGGACATTGTTCGAAACTGTAATTACTTCTTGAAGAATTCCTAATATTTTGCTATTCTTCATTTAAACTTCACAAAGAGGCACTCAACAGAAAACACTCACATCTCACTGCAATGATGTGAAAAGATGTGACTGAGGGTGCAGAGTCGAAAGGAGATGTTCAATATTTATCAATAACACTTAGTCTACACTGGTGCATTAAAACAAACCAAATCGATGAAATTACAAAACATTATATATATATATATGAAATCGGGAAAATCATTTTAACCAGTAGTTTACTAATGCAGAACTATGAAAACATTAAAACCACTAAAGGTCACCTATTGTGGATTGTCTGCATGTGGTTTTCGACCACAAAAGAGCAATTTAAAGAGAAGTTATAGCCAGTTTGGTAAAATAGCGATGACTAATTTACACCCAATAACGGTTTTTTTACAAGTTTGTTCGACCTACCTACATTTTTCCCCAGGAAGCAAGACACGAATATAAATATATATATATATTGTCATGATGCAACACACAATATTCTATTTATTTACAGACTGGCGCGTATCTCGCAGGTCCTGACTTTACGATGGCTGATGTGTATTTTTTCCCTTTTATTGGATTTGGTGTCCGTGTGGGACTGAACCTCGACAGTTTTCCCGCCATGAAGTCGTATTATGAGAGACTGAGCTCTCGTCCTAGTATTAAAGCTTCATGGCCGCCCCACTGGAAGGAATCTCCAGGATCTTTCAAACCACTAATTGGCAAGATGTGAACTAGATGGATCATGTTGAGGTGTCTGGCACCATTTATCACAAATCGTTGCTACAGACAAAAGAAAAAAAAATAATAGATATTTAGGACACATGTTCATTTGTAGTCATTAACCACACGCCTATAATCGATTAAAGCAGCTTTTTTTCAACTTTTAACTGTAAAAGGACATTAATAGTTAATGTTATCTTGGAATCAATAGAAGAAGATTTAAACCGAATGTGTATTAATATATTACTTTTATTTATAAGTTGTTATGCTTTAAGTTTGTAATTGTTTTAACATATATAAATGTAATTAAACATTTGTTCATGAATTAGTATTGGACTATTTCTACAATTGTACATTGCAGTTCGAAACATGTACAACTACGACTACATACTCTATATCATCGATTGCGACTCATCAACAGATTTTACACCTGTGCAACACAACTAAGCCCATTTTCTACATTTGAAAATGCCTGTACCAAGTCAGGAATGTGACGGTTGTTGTCCATTCGTTTGATGTGTTTTGTCATTTTGATTTTGCCATGTGATCATGGACTTTCTGATTGAATTTTCCTCGGATTTCATTTTTATGCAGTTAAGCTGCATTATGCGAGCACCCTAGATTTGTGTTCTACCCAATAAATCCTGAAATACTTGCCATTGTTATTATCTAGCTTGTTACTATGTTATATATAACTAATTGAACACTTTTTCAATACTTTTTATTCTGGATTACAAAAAAAATGACCAGAAAAACCTTAAATGATCGTCGATTTATCCAAAAGTTTTAAAGTTACACATAGGAAGTAGTGCTTATTAATAATCCTTTTGTAGTTCATTATGACTTGTGCTTTTAGCTAAGATGTCAAAGAACAATTGTATGAAATATTTAATCGCCGAAAATCTCTTAAGACAAGCAGTTTAGATTTCCCAAATGACAAAAGTCGTAGGAATATTGTTTGTCATCAATATGTAGTACAACTACGTCAGTAGTCTTATATAATTCAACTGTTCATGCTGTTGGCGGCAATTTCAAATTAGAAAAAGAAATTTTCGTAGCTTTTCAATTTGGAGGCAGGTGTGCAAATTAGCGGTGGTCCGAGACCTTCCACTTTTGCAAGCAGAATTTCGACTAGGATAGTTGGTTTCTAGCTACGCCCGACGTAGTCGCCTTACATTTGAAAGGAAATAAGAAATTACTTTGCAAACCTTTTCACCATGTTCACCAAAGTCTCCAATTAAACGAGCTAAAAACTTATTTTTATCATTATTATTCATGACGGCGATGTTCATTTTGTTCAACCGCTAGCTTTATACAGAAAATCGCCGACAAATATTGTATAAATTCGAGTAAAATCGTATCTGATTGACAAAAACAACATTGTAAACACATAACAATGGCGGCCGTGAAGACAAAATTTTACTAAATCGGATCCGATTTCGGAAGCGGATAAGGGTAATTCCGGGTTTGACGATCATTTACAAAATAAATCCAAGCAGGTGAAAAAATACATCTATGCATGGTAAATGAATATAAACACTAGTATTGTAAACCAAAAGATATATGTAAAAGAAAGAAAAAGCAGAAAAATATTTTATTCAGAAACTAAAAATTACTTTTTGATAAATTTTAATTTAAAAATCCAATAAAACGTGACAGCTGGGAACAGTATATCTAACAATATACATATTCATGGTCACAGTCTAAATTTTCTTTATAAATGATAAATGATGATAATGCATGTGAGATGCTTTTAAAGTGTAAACATATTACTGCAATTTCGAGGGGTTATTTGTTTTTTCTCAATTTTGAAGGGTCAATTGAAGTAGCTGAAAGTTTCATTCTTTATTTTCACAAATAATGCAACTATATTATATATACCTTAATGTAAATAAATCATATGATATATAGGTGGCATTCTTTGGGCCACTCTACCCCCTCCTGTTTGATAACTTGGAAACGGTCGAGCTCCCCACCTCTAAACCATATGAGGGGCAGATCCAGGATTTTAGGTTAGGAGGGGCGCAAACTTAAATTTTCACCGAGCAGAGCGAGGCTAAAAAAAATTGAGGTAAAATTATCGGAATTTTCTTTATTAAGCTGAGAACAACCCATGCTTTGCAAATTTAAGGGGGGTGCAAGCCCGCAACCCTCCCCCGTCTGAATCCGCCCCTGCATATATTCAAGTATAGGACAATATAATAAATAAAAAATGAAATATAGGGGGAGTCCCTGGAGTTACCCCACCCCCTCCTGTTTGAGAACTTGGAAACTGTTGAGATCCACACCCCTTAACCATATATATTCATGTTTGTGACAATATGAAAAATCAAATGAAATATAGGAAGAGTCGCTAGGGGTCACCCCACCCCTCCTGTTTTAGAATTTAAAAATGGTCGAGATCCCCATCCCTAAACCATATATATTCATGTATGGGACAATATAACAAATCAGATGAAAGATAGGGGGAGTCCCTGAGGTCACTGTTCACCCTCCTGTTTGAGAACTTGGAAATGGTCAAGATCCTTACCCCTAAACCATATATACTCATGTATGGGACAATATAACAAATCAAATGAAATATAAGGGAAGTGCCTGTGGTTATCCCAACCCTCCTGTTTGAGAACTTGGAAACGGTCGAGATCCCCACACCAAAACAATATATATTCATGTATGGATCAATATAACTAATTAAATGAAATATAGGGGAGTCCCTTGGGTCACCCTACCCTTCCTGTTTGAGAACTTGGAAACCAATGAGATACCCACCCCTAAACCATATATATTCATGTATGGGACAATATAACAAATAAAATGAAATGTAGGGGAAGTCCCTAGGGTCACCCTACCCCCAGTGGCGGATCCAGAAATTTCCATAAGTGGGGCCCACTGACTGACCTAAGAGGGGCCCGCTCCAGTCACGCTTCAGTGATTCCCTATATAAGCAACCAAATTTTTTCCCAAAATCCCTAAATCCCTAAATCCTCTGCCTACCCCTACCTGTTTGAGAACTTGAAAACCGTTGAGATCCCCACCCCTAAATTATATATATTCATATGTATGGGACAAAATAACAAATCATTTACATTTACTATGGGCAAATCAGTCAGACCTCATCTTTGATCCCTGTTGTAGTGAACATTTGTCTGATTCGTGTCTCATAACTTTTGTACTATAGAACACAAACTCAGTTTTCTTTCCAGGGAAACCAGTCCATTCATACTATTACATGTTCATACTAAGTCAAATTGAACTTCTAGCAGTCAAATAAAACCAAGGTTAACTACCAAGTAGAACAACTGCAATCATTGGGAACTTGTACCACTGCAGACTCACCATAAAAAATATACATTGATATATATGCATTGCTTTTGAAACCTTGATAACATATAAATTATTTGCCTTAATAAATAAATCATTAGATAAACATGAATGTACTATTTATGAATGTTTAATGTTGAGGCAACATTGCCACAGTTTTCATAATTACGGTTGCCTTGGTTTTTGGTTAACTGCCTTCAGCGCTTACAGCGCTTTGATTTTTTATGATTTTACTTTTTACTAGCTGGCACAAGATAAATTACCCTTTGGAAAGAAAATCTATAATTTGTAAAGAAATGATATCCGATGAGACATCTTTCCACCAGTGACCAATTAAAGTGTATGTACACACAATATAAATATCTTAAGTCATCATAACACTGAGCAAAATTCAAACAGTATGGTCAGAAATAAAGTTGTTTTTTTCAGTTTATTTGGTCTTGATCATATGTGTGAAGGATTTTTTCAGGCTTTAATAACCTAATTATACACTGAACACTGATAAATCTATTTTGTCAAAAATAAAAACCCATTTGAATTATTAATTTGTCTAAAATTACTAAGAAGATATAAATAGAATTGTTTATTAAATCAAAACACACTGCCCATATTTAGACATTTCCTTCCTACTCAAAATTCCAAAAAAATAAAATTTCTTTATCTTTTACTTTAGATATTCACAAAAATATTTCTCATACTCCAAATATCCAACAAATTCTATATCTAATATTCAACAAATCAAATATAATACAATACAAGAAAAATTAGAAAAAATATAACATTTCAATAATAATGTACACACTACATCAATATCTTTTAAAGGGAAATTCCGTGATTTTTTACTTATCATCTAATTATGTTCATCTTAACATAAAAAACACATTTGCAAAGTTTTAAATTTATATTCCTTCTAATAACGGAGAAAATCAAGTATTTGTAACTTTTTTGGTTGAATTCTCGAGTGGGTCGTGACGTATTAGCCCGATTTATTGAATTCTGGGAAAAAATAAAATCTGTTTAACTCTTATAGCTTATCGACAATATACGTAATTAAAAGCGCACAGCTGACGAATGGTCGAAGTTATGAACCACAATATAAGAATGAACGAAAATGAATATGCATATACCGTTTTGTATTGATTGAATTAAACTCCTATAAAATTATCTCTAGTAAATGTTTTTGAATAAATTTAATTAATTATTGTTGAGATTTTTTTCATAAAATATTTATTGAACATTTTTACTGATATTGAACTGAAAATATTTCAGTTCTATTTACCGTTATTGTTTTGATAATCATTTCAATGCAACTAATGTGTGAGCAGAGTGTGTATATTATTTTGTAAAGGTCACTGTATATTTCTCGGCTTGAGGTCAATTCGTTTACCTTGTAGCTATTTAGCCGCAGGTGTGAGTTCAAGCGTACACAGGTATAAATGAAGGATAAACAGAAAGGATTAGAAAGAGTATGCTGTCACGATGTTAATACACTAAGATTTAATACACGATAAGAATAAAGATACAATAATTAAATTGTGTAAATTAATTGAAAATAAAATTCAGATTCGTAATTCCGAAAGTGTATAAAAATAAAAGGAAACAATTTTTGATTACTTTCTTAGCGGCAATTGGCGTAAAGATTCAAATATGAAGCAAAAAATAGTAGTTTTAATCTTTTATAAAAACTAAATGCAATATTACCCAATTTGATATACCATTGTACATCTGTTTGATATCATTGACTTTACCGGAATTACTTAACTTGTATTCAAATCTGGCTGTGTTTAAATGCTAATAAAACTATTGCAATTTTAAAGTTTTTAACTGACAAAAAAATACAACATACAACATGCATGATTTTTTTTTAGTTTCTTTTTAACATTTTATTCTTACATAATTAAATTCATTTGACAATCATTTACACGAACTTTTTGTGAAAAGAATATCAATTATCTAAGCTAAGGCATTATTTCTTTTGAGGATTTTTGAGGATTTTTTTTTTAAATTCTATGATAATATTTGTGCAATGTTGAACATGATAGCCGTCATTAATCCAAATAAGTAATACAGTAGTTGTAATAAAAGTTATATTTTAGTCATGCATAACTGATATTGACGAATTTATAATAGTTCGTCCATACATCGTTGTTCTTGAAACAATCATTATTAGTATACATGTAAGTTTCCTGACGTATAAGAGCCATTGAGGATGAGCTCCAGAGAAATCAGACTAGTGGCGTTTCGTTCGTTTGTTTGTTGGGAAAGGAGAGGAAATGCAACCGCTTGTACAGATAAACGACAGAATTACCATACAAGCATTTATAGTCAACACAATCAGAAAGAGTTCCCATCGTTAGACGGGGAATATGAAGGCTTCCAAGAATGAACAAGTGACATGTCTAACTCTGAACAGTTAGAAAACAGACTATCGACATCGACCGCTTGTTCTTAATATTTGAAACTGTATGCATATATATACGTATACGTTTATGATATATATAGTGATGAGTTCTTGCGTCTGACAAAAACTAAATTCCTTCATGGTTATATCTTGCCATACGTTTATATTGGTTTGTAAGGTGATTACTCGCAATCGTTATTTGAAAATCCTGTTTGTGAGATGTAGATTCATTTCAATACAGAAATTTCGTCTATATATTTCACAAGTGTATAACACGGAGAAGCTCTGAAGGTCCATTACTCCCATTTTGTTTGGGTGTGAACCATCGATGTTTACAGCAATATCACAGAATAAGATGATGATGGTAGAAAGAACTATGGGCGTCATGTGGCAAATATTACATGCATATCGGACAATGAGTTGTCAATCTGTATGAAAAGATTTCCAATACAACCATATTATTGAGAAGGAATGTTTACATGCTATACTCTCGTACTAGTATTACAGGGTTCTTGTGGCGTTCACCTTAGACACACATCTTTTTAACGATGTTTAAAAAAAAGACAGAACCAATTTAATGTCATATTTCCCTATTTTTTAAATATAACTAAAAGTCTTTTATCTGACAAGAATACCCCTATTTAGCGAACAAGTAATTTATTCTTTTTTTCTGTTATTGAATACCAAGAAAGAAAATAAATCCCGAAATTAATTTGAAACTTTGATACTCAAAAGTTTCCCAGCAAAATATTCACATTCCCTGGGGATAATTAGTGTTCGTCCAGTGGCATATATAACAATTGTGATGACGAATTACTTCCTTTGTTCGAGAACAATCTTATTGAAATATAAATCTGTGATTTTACTAGGTCCACAGCTTCAATGAACCAAAGCAAAAGTTATACATCGACCTGTATTTAAATCAAATTGGTTCTCTTCTTCTTCTGGTATACAATAGTTTATCGACATTCGATGATTACATACTGTTGGCATACGTGGACTAGTCTATTTACAACACTTTTACCGCTATTTATTCAAAATATATGTTTTTTTCTTATGTTCAATGTATACATGTATATATTTTAAATTGCGCTATAGTTCCGTAACTTTCTATCCAGTCGTATAAACGAATCGTCGGCAAGTGCGTACATTTTTTTAAATCAATATTTCTGGTCTGCTCCAATCTGTCCTTCACTATTGACAATGACTATATATTACATTTTCCCAAATTCACCCTTGGAAAAAATATTTAAATAGATTTTAATTTCATCAAATCTTATTTTTTGGGTATTATTTATATGTTTATGAATTATATTCTTTACACCAGAAATGTTATTTATAAACAAGCGTATGAGTTTAGTAATGACAAGTAAGACAGAGTTGTATATTATTCATCTGATAGTTCAAAATGGAAAGTTATAAGTTATAAGTTATCAGCCGTGTACACTGATCAATACCTGCAGAAGTGAAACGATGCATGAACTTGCAAGCCCGACAGGAAATCGCTTGAATACCTGGACGTGTCACCTCACACCCCTCACAATACCTTTGGAAGTAATACCTTTAGCCATGCTGGTGATCAGATGAGGGAAGATCAAAATATATTTGTTTATTACTTTAAAGAATTATGAACAAATTAGATTTTCGAAAACAATTTTCACGGAACACTTATTTATGATTTCAACTTTGACTTTTCACCTAATTCCAATATCAACAGTTTAAAAACAACAGACCATGGTAATTTTAAAAAAGTAAGAATATTTTTCGTATCAAGTTAGTTAGTCGGATAAAACAACCGTACGATTGACAAGATATCGACACGCAATTACGACTACATCGGTTACTGTAGTTTTGTTTCTTTGTGGTTTATAGACATATCGTTTTTATTAATCGGGAAAGAAGACAAAATGGCGGATCTCAGAGAATTGATACTCTAAATTTAAAATCGATGGTGATCGCTTATCTAGCGGAATAAAACTTTAATATCTATGAATTTGAGCATTTTTATACAGAATGAACATAATATCAATTTTTGATTTTTTTGCGAAGTTTCCCTTTAAATACGTTATATAATTCATAAAAGTCTATACAGTTCTAAATAACTCTTTTCGGCGGTACAAATAACATATCAACATTTTTTTCAATCATAATATAAAAGTCATGTCTTTGGAATAATAACTTCAAAATAATGATGGATTCCATTGAGGACTACGTCAGAGTAGGGGCTAAACAAGAAGACGTTAAACTGGATACTTTGTCAGAATTGGTAAAATAAAAGAAACAATAGACACGGCTGCCTCTGCCTCATGGTCAGACTTATTCTTCCTATTTGACATTTACGGTCGTCTCAAGAATCTATGACAAACAAGACGATTTTAATTTTGAAATTATCCATTTCCCCCACCTTTTTAGCAATATATCAAATGCACCTGCATATGGGATATACATTTCCCAACTTATTCTATATTCAAGAGCTTGAATTTGCCACTCGGACTTTGTAAAACGTCACCAGTGTCTGAGTAGAAAGTTAAAGAACCAGGGGTATTTTAAAGAACGTCTCGTCCTTTTTCTAAAAAAAGATCATTGGAAAGTACCAAGACCTTGTTGAGAAGTATTTCGTATCAACTTCCCAAATAATACATGATGGTTTTGAAGTATAGATTCTGGAGGTTGTTTATCATCTTAATAAGGTAGGAATTATAGTTTTCTTTTATTTGTCGATTTGGATATTAATTTTACTATTAAGCATATTTTTGGTGATGTGACTTTGTACTTATACATCATCTAGTAATTGTGGTATTGTAACTTATGTATTCTTGTATTTTTGCTTATGTCTTTTGACTATATGCCTTTTGTGCTTCTGTGTTACATATTTGTTTGTTTTATAGTGATAAACACTTTAACACAATGTTGAATGTTGTACCCCTATTATGACATTTTACCTATTATGTCTATTTGTGTTGGTCACACGGTGGTGTAAATATAAGGAAATTATTCGCGACTGTCATACAAGTAAGAGGTTTAGCTAGCTATAAAACCAGGTTTAATTCACCATTTTCTTCATAAGAAATGACTGTGTCAAGTAAAAAATATAACCGTGGACTTGATTTTGTTTGATGTGTTTGAGTTTTTAATTTTGTCATTTGGTTATGGACTTTCTGTCAGTAATTTTCCTCGGGGTAATAATACGCCTCTAATTAAGATATTCAAATGAAATGTGTATTGAAATAAAGAGTTGTTCAAGGCATGATAATTACGAAAAATAATAATTTCGCTTCTTCACTCATAATCAAACCAAATATGTGAAAATTGACTTCGAAACGAACATCATATACATGTATATCCAAATATGGACAACTGATACCATTACCACTTATGTGAAATTGATTGCGAATATTGACCCATATGATAAAGTAAATAAAGTCTAAACAATTGTTTTATGCGGTACAAATACAATTTCAATATTTAGTAGCAATAAAGTAATCTAAATGTATGTTAACAAATAAACTTTAAAGTACCATTTCTATGAGATATTTTCAAATATTTTCCTATTACCTGATAGTTTTTGAAGTTGAGCAGAATGTTGGTGAATAAACATAATAGAAACACTCTAATGTTTCATGTAAACATTAAAAAAAAATCGCCAAAATCTTTAAAACACATACTCGCATGCCCGTTTTGTTTTTCAGTAAATTAATTTTATGTGTATCATAGTTATCATAATGATTCAGAATGATATCTGTTTCAAGGAAAGTCTGAATATAGGAATGGTAAGTTTATATATTTTTATAATGTTAAATTTGACTATAAAGAAAAACTAACTACTGATTAAAGATATAGATAACTGATTTTTCTGTCCTTAAGGTATAAAAATATCATCTCTCCGTTTACGTAGTCTTCAGATACTGGTAGTTAACTTGAAAAAATATCTACGGAAGTGTGAAATGTCCTGTTTTCACTGAAGAATATCCACCAACTGAGATTGCTGTAACTGTAACATAGACTGGTAACCCGGTGATAACTACTTCAAAAGCTGGTATACCAAATGTTATACTTGTTTGATTGGTTTCCTGCCACTGGATAATATTAATTCCTCCTAATGTAGAACCAGACGACACTTCATAAAATATGGCATTGTCTGATGTCAAAATACTGTCCCATGAAACAACGATCTGTTTGTTTATCCAGTTAATTGTCAGGGTATTTGCAGCTGTGAAAAAACAAAAAAACAAACGGGTTAACCTGTTCAGAAGGTCCATCTTATGAAATAAGATTGCAGTTGTCAAAGAGAATTTTTTAATTAAGTTTTAATATTGGATGTTTATTCTATGAGTTCCTGTTTATTACAAGGTCAACAATGATTCAATGCTTATGTTATTTTATTAGGTCTCGCAAGCCTAAAAGTAAACAACCAGGATTAGGACATACCTTTAAAAAGGAAAAGGGACTGAGAAAAAAGTGTTTACGCGAATCAGTTAATTACCATCTTCTATCGGAGAAGATATATCTGTTGTAGAATATGACATAGCTTCATTTCTGCCTTTTTAACAATTTATAAATAGCTTACTAACCATCCACTACCGGAGATGACATATCTGCTATAGAATATGACGTAGTTTCATTTTGCCTTTTTAACAATTTATTAATTATGCTTACTAACCATCCACTGCCGGAGATGACATATCTGATATAGCATATGACTAAGCTTTATTGCTGCGTTTATACAATTCATTATTAGCTTACTTACAATCCACGACCGGAGATGACATATCGGTTATAGTATATGACGTAGTTTTATTGCTGCGTTTAAATAGTTTATTAATAGCTTACTTACCATCCACGACCGGAGATGACATATCTGTTGAAGTATATGACATAGCCTTATTGCTGCCTTTTTAACAGTTTATAAATAGCTTACTTACCATCCACTACCGGAGATGACATATCTGTTATAGAATACGATGTAGCTTTATTGCTGCGTTTAAACAGTTTATTTATAGCTTGTACTGAGAAGTTGTGAGATCCTTCTGTAAGAGACATCTTTGTGAAATGTGCATACAGTACATCCTGTACATCAGGAAAGAACATTAACTCTGATGTTCCATCCCGTTTATAATATACCTGAAACAAAAATGAAATACAAGTCCTTTTTAAAACTTCAAGTCTATTACTAGAACATGTGAAACAGATCTAAAAATCCAAATTCTTCTTGAACATATTTCCATTAATAGTTATATATTCTACCGCGATAAAAATGAGGGCTGCTTAGAGAATTTATGAATTTGCCACTTGATTAAAATAGCAGGTTCATATGAATTTAAGCCAAATACATAATTATTATTTGTATGTTTAAATATATTTTACAATTGTGCTGAAAAATCTTTTACATTAAAAATAAAATTGGTTGCAAGATTGGATAGTATCTCACCTCAAGATAATTCGATACAATATAAAGATAGATTTCCGTCAATAAACAGTGAATACAAATTTCCATAGGCATTTAACTAGCTATATAGTAGGGTGTAGTATGATCAAAGGCATTAACTTCATGTTGAAATGGTACCACTCTCACTTGAAATAAGATATTTATCAATTCTTTCAAGCTGTCTGTTAACAGTGGAAAATTCGAATTAAAGAGAAACATAATCTTCTTCTGATAATGCAATTCAATACATTGATTGTAAAAATAGTATAATGAATATAACATATACCTTGTATCTCTCTACTCCTATATGGTCATCAAATCCCGTCCACTTCAGTCTGATATTATCATTGACACCTAAATATAAATCCCTTGGACTGTACTCTTTCAATCACAATGGTAAAGTTTGGACCACTGCTGATGTGGCTGAGGGTGGCAGGTTTGAAATCTTTACTCCGTTAGATGACACCACAGAAGATAATCCTGCTTTGTTCTCACATTTCAGTGTTGTGTAAATGGTATACCCTATTAATACACTGTAAGGGAACACTTTGTATGCTGTTGTAGATGTTACTTTAGTGTATGGTAGTAGGTCGTTCCCTCCAGAATGGTACCCTTAACAATACAAAACATTTTGTAAATAATTTATATTATCAAAATATCAAAGTTATGTTTAACATGTCTGCTGTAATGAAAGTGATGATTTCAGTATATCATTTCTATGTACACACTCCAGCAGCGCATTTACATAAAACGTATATCTCTTAGTAGAAACGATATTATAAAACTTTCATTTTCTTTTATTATTTCCTTGATTTGGAATTGCTGATTACAAGAAAACCATTGAACCAGAAGTTGGAAATGGTATAGTTGAAGTCAACCCTTCGAAATGTTACGGACGTTTTCATGAAATAGTTGACTGTTATTGGATATATGAGTCACAGACGACAATAAGTATTTACCACCGAAGCACATTGATCACACAGGGTTTGATGGGTTTATGTTGTTTAAAAGCAATAGCAAAACAATCTAATTTAACATAATATAACTGGTCAGTCATTGTAATCATTTAAATCCAATGATATGACCAAATATGACAAAATTACATTTCGTAGTATATAATGGGTATTCTGAAAAATACTGTACTGTTGAAAAGAAGAATAGAAATTGATTTTTGCAAACTAAAATGTTAGTAAATATATATTACCTATAGCCCTTTGGCACATCAGGATACCAGACTCAGGATCCTTAACGGCCCAGTTAGCAATTACTTCATTTAATTCCCAGGCCAATTCATCTGGACCTTGAAATATAACCATATAAAATATCTCAAACTGATTTACAAGATTCGAGCATTGGTAATTAACTATTGTCTTTAATCATTAAAGATCGAGTGTTGACTTTAAATTCAGGAGACGTATTTTCTTGTTCCATTCTTGACATATTAATTTATATCAGGTGTTTCAGGTCTACAAGTATTGGATAAAAAAAAAACACTCCTCTCAGTCCCGCAAGATTAGCTGCTTTAACTGTCACATACATATATTTACCTGCTCCATCATTAACATATTTAATATCCGGTGGTGTCAGATCTACCAGTATGGGATCAGAATATGACACGCCCTTCAATCCTGCAGTATTAGTAGCTATAGCCGTCACATAAATATAGGTGTTATGGACCAGTGTAACATTGTTGTTAAAGGCAAAGTTCATTAAACCAGCACTTCGAAATGGTTGGATCTGTGTACCTCCCTCTGCATAACCTACAACATAAACAAAAGTAAATCTATCAACACTTCTGAATGTTGGGATATGCGTACCTCCCTTAGTAAAACCTGCAATATATATTACTTGCATCAATACTAAACTTTTGAATGGTTTGATATATGAATACCTACGGCCTGAACAGTTTGAGTCTAAACAATCTTAGAACAATTTAGAAGTGGCAACAAAATTACCCTCCCCCCACACACACACATGATTTAAGTAGTGGTCACAGTTTACAAGTTTGTATCCCAAAAAAGATAGCAGAGGGACACACAAACTGACAAATAACAGCACACAAGAAACAACACAGAAAATCAACACAGTTCGGCTAGGGAAGTTAAAAAAGTATTTAGAAAGATATTAATTTGTGATATCAATTATCACAGTCATAATAGAATTTCCATTATTGTTTATTATTTCTTTAAATGACATTTCTCTTGTTTAGGTCGAACACTGTATTGGGCATATTCCCTAACACATTAACGTCTGTTTATTGCTATGTAATTTCAGATCATATAAAAAATGTGATAAATTCATTTACCTATTGCCCATGTGTAATCTACAATTGGTGATTCGGGATCTGTAATACTCCACGATCCATGGATAGAACTCCATGCATGTACGTACACAACATGACCAAGCACGTGTCCGCTGGTGGTATCAGTTGTAAAGTTCACTTCCTGTACAGATAGGTCATCAAATAATATTCCTGTAGTCATGTCCATACTTCCGATTGTGATATTTGCATGATCATTGGTGGCTTTGAAATAGAAGGTGTGAGCATGCCAGGAGATTTTCTGACGACTACTTCCCTGTCCATGCCCATCATGACGACAGGGCTTCGTGTAGATCAGAAAAACATGTTTTACATCATCAAGCTGTACAAACCCTTCTTTGTTTGCTCCAACAGAATCTGTTATTGGTAAATGACTTGAGAAAAAAGACACTTTGTATATATTTCCCGCTCTTACTTGTTCTAACTGCTGGTAAAGACTTCCTCTTATAAGCAAATATGATCGACCATGCTTCGCTAAATTGACATCTGACGACACAACAGCCGTACAAGTTATATCCGAAGGTGTCCATGACAACGGATGGTAAATATCAGAAGCCGTTCAAATATCAGTAGAACTAACGTTTACAAATTTAATATCATCTCCACCAGTGTTTTCAAATGATGTATTATTTCCGAGATTTTCTGACCCATGTATGGACTTTTCCGAAATAGGAGGAGTTACATCAATTATTACCCCACCAGAGACAACAATAGACGACGGTCTGCCAACACTATCAATAGCATACACTTTACTGTAGATTTTTATTCCTGCAATGGATCGATAGTTAGTTACTTCTTAAGCAATTCAATTTTGATGGTGTATTCTGCTTTTGATTTTGCAATTTAATTAGGGACTTTTCTTTTTTAATTTTTCTCAGAAATCAGTATTTTTCTGATTTTACATTTTTTCTGTACATTTGGTCTGACAAAGATTATCGACTATCAGTTTGAATATCCCTTTTAGTATCTTTTGCCTTTTTTAAAAATATTATGTTTTTGCTCTTTAAAAAAAGAAAGCACAACGTTTGTTTAAATGTCATGAATAAGATATCCTCGTGTACAGTGCAGTTCACCTTAACTTACCCTGCAATATCTGTGTAGATAATTTCTTTGAGGCAGAGGTATGCAGTCCAACGTTATTCCATGGTAAAACACTACATTCCGTTTTGGCGTAAATTCTGTGTACATGTGTTGTCTTCCCTACACACCAGTGGTATGACAGTATACCTGACTCTGTATCTATAAATCCATGCCAGTGTGCTGCCACATAGTGCGTGGAGTTTTGGTACTCTTTGTCAAGTATTCCTGTTTTGTATGTACAAAATACATTTTCATACTGATAGATTCTCAATGCTTTAGTAATACTGCATAAATTTATCTGGTGCATTGACCAGTTTTTCAATCATAATCATGAAAGCTATCATTGAACAAGTTAATAATTTGAAAACTAGTGTGTAGCATAACAGACATAGATGCACTACGGAGATCAGCAAACAAATTAAAATCAAATCTATAGATATAAAAGTATACTATGTAATGTTTTGATTGTGTCCTATCCAGATTGTTGCATTAAACTGAGCGTGGAATTCGAATAGTGGGTATAACTTGCATTTAAGACGACGCTTAATTAGAAAGGTATAATGGTTTGGAAAATTGTCAACAATAACTATAGTATCCAATTGTTCAATAACAATAAGGCCTTATCCATCATAAGAACGCAGGACGATGGATCAACAAAATACACAATAAATTGATCATATGTATATGCATTGTAACATAACCTAATTCATCAATTGCAACGCCAAAAAATAAATAAACATGATTCATAATGAAATTGTCTGCCGTTTATATAAATTAACTTACCCAATCCATCATAAACAATGCCAGACGATGGATCCACATGATCCACAACGAATCCATCAGATGTGGATGTAGTGTGGGCTCCAGCATAGTTATAAGCTATGACATTAGAATAATATCTAACACCAGGAATCAGGTTGATTCTAGACATATTGTATCCTGTGGCTGTCCCTGGTATAACCTCTGGTATTGTCAGGATATCATAACCTAGAGACAAAACAAATCACAGATATCATGGCAGATCATAGCATTAGATATCAGGTTAAATCTAGACATATTATATCCTGTGGCTGTCCCTGGTATAACCTCTGGTATCGTCAGGATATCATAACCTATAAATACATAAAATCACTGATATAATGGAAGTTCATATCATTATATATCAGATTCAATCTAGACATATTATATCCTGTGGCTGTCCCCGGTATAACCTCTGGTATTGTCAGGATATCATAACCTATAAGTACATAAAATCACTGATATAATGGAAGTTCATATCATTATATATCAGATTCAATCTAGACATATTATATCCTGTGGCTGTCCCTGGTATAACCTCTGGTATTGTCAGGATATCATAACCTATAAATACATAAAATCACTGATATAATGGAAGTTCATATCATTATATATCAGATTCAATCTAGACATATTATATCCTGTGGCTGTCCCTGGTATAACCTCTGGTATTGTCAGGATATCATAACCTATAAATACATAAAATCACTGATATAATGGAAGTTCATATCATTATATATCAGATTCAATCTAGACATATTGTATCCTGTGGCTATCCCTGTTATAACCTCTCGTATGGTCAGGATATCATAACCTTAAACACTGTAACCACTGATATAATGGAAGTTCATATCATTAGATATCAGATTCAATCTAATCTAGACATATTGTAGCCTGTGGCTATCCCTGTAATAACCTCTGGTATGGTCAGGATATCATAACCTTAAACACTGTAACCACTGATATAATGGAAGTTCATATCATTAGATATCAGATTCAATCTAGACATATTGTATCCTGTGGCTATCCCTGGTATAACCTTTGGTATTGTCAGGATATCATAACCTTAAACACATAAAACCACTGATATATATAGAATAATAGGTAGTTTCGTTTTTGATACTGACTATATCATGTGGAATATCTAAACGAGCCCGTACGGCGAGTTAAGATATTCCACATGATATAGTCAGTATCAAAAACGAAACTACCTATTATTCTGTTTATCAGTAATTATGACGTCACACAATGTATTGCCTAATATTTTCAGTGATACAGCCAGTACGTTGATACTCGAAAATATTAGACAGTAAGATCAAAAAAAAAAAATATACGAATTACCGATAAAATGTAGTTCATATCACTAAATATCACATTCCATCTATACACATTATATCCTGTGGCTGTCCTTGGTATAACCTCTGGTATTGCCAGGATATCATAACATATAAACTTATATAATGACTTGTATAAGGCAAATTTTAGCATTACATTTCAGACAACGCTGCTTCTTGTACATCTAGCTACATTATTGTTTGGATGTCATAAGCTTAAAATATGTTAAATTATATCATATCACCAACTCTATATGGCTATACATTTTGTCCTGTTCGGTTTTGTCCCCTCTTCACTGTTTGTTCTAATGTTTATGACTTTCAATCTTATTACCCTTGTGCATTATTGAAAGATGAAATTGGTAATCATACGCAGTTGTTGCAAAACCATTTGTACCAGTACTTGAGTACTGAAATGCAGATAATGAAAATCAAAGATGGCGGAATGCAGATCCCGCTGTTTTGTTTAGACCCTTTTAAATCATTTATCTCTTTATTTTCTTTTAGAATCAAGTTTTGTTCTTACGGTAATCATGTTTTACTGTATTGATTGTCTACAAACAAATATAAATCCTCTTTTTTTTTTTATGTCAAACTACAAAATAAGAAAACACTAGACCTTGGCTTATCATAAGAGACATAACTTTTATTTTCAATATCAGCATGGTCAATATGAACAGTTCTCTTAATTATGGAGGAACGTCCCTACACTCCAAAATTTGAGTCGGTTACACACTCTTCAGTTTCTGGTTCAATGCCTTAAACATTTTTGAACTAGAAAATAGTATTGTCTATGATTTGATAATTCATAATGATGTTTTCCATTTGGGACTATTATATTTTATGATTATAATTTCAGAGAGTTTTCTATTCTTTGATTTATTTGTTGATACAAATGGCACCTTTAAGAACTTAAGATATGAGTTTAATTTTGTTCAGTCCATATTTATTCTATTTATAGCTTCTCTGTGTATGCAGCATAATAACATTAACGGTACCAATTTTTCTGCACCAGATGCGCATTTCGACAAAACATGTCTCTTCAGTGATGCTCGTGGCCAAAATATTTGAAATCCAAAGCTTATATAAAAGATGAAGAGATATAATCTAAAAGGTCCAAAAGTATAGCCAAATCTATAATGTTGACCATACTCAAGATCTAACTGCTAAATCTAAAAAAAAAAATGAAATGTCTGTGTATCAAATTATTGTAATAATCAGGTTAAGATGAATTCAATATATATATATAAAGGTGTGGAATGAGTGCAAATTAGACAACTATCTATCCAAATCACAGTTTGTATGAGGTAAACCATTATTGGTCAAAGTACGGACAGCCTTCGCCACGGTATCTTGGTTCACGGTCATATTGACCATTTACTGACCTCCAGGAAACGAACTAAGATACAGTTTGTATTTTTCTATTGTTGCCTCAGCATTCAGGAATTTACTTTTCCATTTGAAGGTTATAGGTTGTCCTATCCTCATGTAATCGTCATCTTTAGCTGCTGTGCCTTGTACATTCTCTGTTACCTATTAATATGTTTATCATTGTTTATGTTTGTGAAAAGAAATATAAATTTCATTAATGACTACCCTTATACTACTGAAAATGTGTACACAAAAATGCGAAGAAACATGTTATAAGGAAAAAGGAGGCAAGAATTACCAAACAACATGACACACTACAACTGGCCATACCAACCAACAACACACAACTTTTTTAAGAAAAGTTAAATTCATATTACATACGTTGGAGCGATACATATTGCCCTGCTCGTAAAGCTTGAAGCAATTGTTCGGAATAGAATTATTTCATATTAATTATGAACCCTAAAATATCGGCATAATCAGCAAGCGGATTCAAACGAAATCTCGTTCTGTTATTCTCATAGAAGACTCTCATACTTAAAGTCAACTCAATATATGAAGGCGTTTACAAATCACTCTGACGTGTTCAACTGTTTTTCACAAATTTTCAAAATTTAAAGCAGTAATTTTGAAAAAAACATCAGTGGAAAATAGACAAACGTAATCTCAATCTGCACCCATCATAGTAGACTCACATACATGAAAGTCCGATTAACAGTTCTTTACAGAATGACAGAATGACGAAATGACGGAACGATAGATAAGGTTAACACTATATGGCCCGGACTACAGTATGCGGGTCATAATATCCAAACACCACGGCATATGGTATCGAAAACAAAGACTTCATAATTCCAAACGATATTTCACATTCGAATTAAGCGTTTCATTAAAATATTTACCGAAACAGTATAATGGCAATTGAATTAACAATACCAAACTCAATATTTTCATATTTTAGAAATCTTTAAGATTTATTAAATATATATAGTTAATATATCATACTTTAAGAAATAGAAACTAAACGCTTATTCATATGAATTCGTATAGAGATACCGCCTGATCATTTTTAGAGTAACCATTTGTGTCCTTAACTAGAAATAAGGTATACTGCGTGCCAGAAAATACACCTACAAAAAATGAATGTCGATACATCTAATGATATTCTGCATCTACATGTATAGATTACACTTTGTTTTAATAATCGTGATCTGCTGTCTTAAACATCAGAATAAAGGATAACAAATCGGTATTCTTGTGTAGTGGTGCACCAGAACAAGATGAAAATAAATGTCCATCACTATATAAAACAATGAAAGAAAGAGTACAGACTTGAAAAGAAAACCCACTTCAAATAACAGTCATACAGTCATATATGAAAATCAGTCGGTTTTTCCCTAACTTTATAGAGTTGAAGAAGATAAACATCTCTAATGTTTGGTGGTGTAAACGTCTTGAAATGATAATGACATGCTATTTTTTGATACATCGGCAAATGTGCCAGGAGTTCAGAACTATAATTGTTTTTTGTCTTGTCTAAAAAATGTGTGATGATGTCAACAACTGCTTGGCATGTGAAGTGTAACACATATTTTTTTACCTTTGAAATTTGCAGAATTTTAACCATCACTGATTATTTAAACACCAAGTACATACTTCTTGTTATACATTAAACTTACTTTTATACACTAATAATAAAATTTAATGATCTAATAATTAAATTGATTTATTGCATTAAAAATACATTTAGTTGTTTATTGTGTTTTAAAATGTACGTCAGTCCATTATTTACGTTTTGCCATTTAAATAATTACAACCATATATTTAAACATACGAAAGACTATGCTTTGAAGCGCCTCATAAACTTTGGTCACATAAAAACACGTGCTCCCGCTAAATTTTCATTCCACGAGTAATTTTCAACACGATTGCACAACCCACTCTCCCTCCCTTTAATAAACAAAATTGCTGCTGTTTTTAGTTTATTTTTCAGATTACATGTTGAACAGGTCCAAATGTTTTGAATGTTCCTATTAGATTGTCATGTATCATCAAACGTGTCAGACGTTTCAATATTCATCGGAAGATCCAATGAAACCTGAATATTCAAGGAATTTGCAGGAATAATAAAAAAGTGTCTATCGTCATGACATTCCGTTCAATATGAAAAGTGCGTTGGATGTCATCATCAACATGATTCAACTGGCAGTGATTTATTCAAATATCGTTCATTAAGCTGTTATGGATCTGCCCAGCAGCTAGAAATTGTTATGCATTTACTGTTGGTTTCCCTTCAGTGACCAATTGTCATCAAGTTTTTTAAAACTTGTTGGCCAGTTTGTTGATGTTGGTTGTTTGTTGGCTTATATTGTTGAATATTGTTGAATAAATGCCATGACAAATAATCAGCCAAATTTCAAATTTCAATTGTTTGTTTGTTGTTTATATTATTCTTGCAAAAGAATGAAACAAAACAATTCTGCAGTTGTATATTCATTGCGCACATTGAATATGCAATAACAGACTTTAACATATTCTGTCTGTCCAGCCTAAATCACTATTTTTACATGTTATTAGAATATCAACTCTAGAACTGAGATTGGTATCTCTACTATCTGACACAAAAGTACAGCTACCGAAAGATTGTACTACACTATATGTTGCACAAACACAATGCAGTGTACACTATAGTGATATACTTACTATCGGATTTATCAATACAGCTACCCAACGTTTGGTAATATGGACATTTTTGGTCCTGAGGACAGTGACCTTCACACGAAAGAGCATCACATCTTCTCATTAACTCTAAAGAGCTTGATGGAGTCTTTGTAAAGGCTGAATGGACCATATGACTTCGCAAACCAACCTTTAAGGAAAATTTCAATCATGCCTGTATGTATTTTCGTAATTACATAAAAAATTTAAGCAATTGTATTATATGTAATCTGCATGATTAGAAAATTATACTTATTCATTAATATTAAACAAAATAACAAGAAGATTATCCCTGTCTTCCAAGAAGGTTATTAAATTCAGTTCAATATAAAGTACAAAATTATAATGAAGCTTTTTCTAAATACAAAATGGCTAATTCAAATTTAAGTATAAAAAGGTTTTTCAGAAAGAAAAATACTTTATCAAACCAGTTCTTTAAAACACTGAAATGGTGGGTTTGAATATTGTCCAGGAATAATTTAGATAAGGTTCACCGAGGGATTTCCTTTTTTGCTCAATAAATAGTTTTATGTGCAGTGTTATATGAACCAGTGTTTGCTTTTTTTACATTTTTCTTTTAGCTATGCATTATCATAGAGCGAGAAGTCAATTTCCTACTTTAGTATGGAAAAGATGTTTATCCTTTATCCAAATATATTCAAAGTTTTTTTTGAAATCACAAACATAACTATGAACGTCCATCGACTATACTTCTATTCATACAAACCTTATTTACAGCCCAGACAGTAATAAACAGTTCATCATAATTAGTCAGTTTTTCAGTCTCGACTTTATGCAGTTGAACTTTGCCCTCATCACCATGATCAGTGTTTGTTTCAACATGAATGTACTTAGCCGTGTGATCCTATTCAGGTATAAAAATTGATATTAAATTGATATTAACAAGATATTATACATCATTATATGAGCTACGTCACAATAATTATACCCAATATCCAAAATAACAAGTCACAAAATACAGCATTTGCAGATGAATCTTTGAGCAAATAAATTAAAAGGGTATTTCCTATAAATGTATCCTCCACTCACCTTAGTCAAATCTTTAGCCATGTATGATAAGCCGATAGTGACCATATAATGATCTATTTTTGAATGGATATCACTGAATCCAAGCCATGCCAGGTAAACAGCATAACTCCCCCAAGTCATCTATCCTTTTTCGTTCCTTGCTAAGTCAGGATTAACTGCATGGTCTGTTGACATTGCAAAAGTTCCTAATGAAATAAAATGCAGCAAATTGATAAAGTTTAGAAACGATGTATCACGTATTAAATGTGTGTGTACCATTATTGCTTATACCTCTAGAGCACCTAACATTATCCCATTTCTTTTGGAGTAGGGGATAGTTTTGTTCAGGGCATACAATACAGTTTTGATCCCGTATTTAAATTTTGATGAACATTTGCATGTAGGCTATTTTTTACCTGATTTAATCAAATATGTAATAAAAAAATATACCTTCATAAGTTACTTTTTGAGTAAATTGAGGTTCATATTCAGATATTTCCTAAAAATACGGATTTGAGGACGTATTTTTCCTTTCGATAGAAATGCATAACTCAATTTTATTTTTTGTTTTAAAAGATAAACACGATCTGTTTTTTGTTAAATTATTTGGAGTCTATGTGTTACATAAATATTGCATAAATTTTGTACATTTTATTTAAACAAATAACTCAAATTAATCAAATGATCATGAATGTAGGAAAAACGCGTCATTTTTTGCTGTATATACATCAAATTAAAAAAATTTGCACTATTTACGTTTTCATGAAAATTGGTACACATAATCTTCTTACGTAATCAAACCAAATGTCATTTTAGAGGGGTCCGTGAACTCGTTTTTTAAGTTAAATCAGTTTGAATGATAAAAATCAGCCGAAAACTGCATCTTTTCCCGATAAGTCACCGTTTGACGTCGCGAAAATAACAATTTACGTTAGCAACGTCATTACCTCCCCTGTAAATGTAACGTATGCCCTAAAGTCTGCAGTTTTCTGTGTTGCGTTTTGTGTTCTGTTGTTTGTCTTTGTCCTTTTTAGTCATGGTCTTCTCATTTTATCTAATAAATAGATTTTTTTTATGCTGTCCTGTTGGTATCTTTCTCCTCTATTCTGTTGTCAAGTTCTAGACACTACTACAAATACAAATACAATTACAAATATTTATTAGCACAAACTCATCAACAATAAATGGTTAAGGCTCATGGTATATCAATTCCATAGTTGGTCAAACATAATAAGTATTGAAAATAATGACTATATTAATATGTAATATTATAAACAATGATTATGAATTAGACATATTGACAATTTTATAGAGTTTGTTCTGCTTTACGCAGGTTCAAACTGTCTGAGATGAAAGAGGAAGTCAATTTAAGGATTGTGTATGAATTATTATTTAATAAAAAGATTATATTATTTTCATGTTTTTGAAATTTTGTAGGATCAACAATTATATTTGAAACTTTATGGTAAAATATGTCCCTTTTAGTTGAGTATTTTCACAATGTAAAAGAAAATGTTTTTTCATTTTCAATTTGACCAGAATTACATACAGAGCAGTATCTCTCATTTCTGGGAATATTTAGATGTCTCCCTCTTTCAATCATCAGTATATGAGCGCATATACGGACCTTACATATTGCAGCTCTGTCACTTCTGTTTTTCAATATATCAACATAGGGTGGTCTTCTGCCCATTATGTAGACACTCTTATAAAAGTCTAACTTTTTGGATTCAAATATATTTGCATTTTGAACTTGCAAACATTGGTCATTAATTCTTTGTTTAATAGAATTTAAATTAACATAATTAAAGTTATTGATGATATAAGACATTCCAAGTTCATTCAAAAGACTCTTGACCTTTATGACCCAAGGGTTTGAATCTACAGATTTAGTTAATATATCATATGCCAAAGAATTTTCCGAAGAAACTATATGGTTCAACTAGTTGAATATTGAATATAATATTTTATTTTTCAAGGAAATTCTATTAAGTTCGGCTCGACATCCATCATTAGATGCCTTACAGTGAACCCCTAATATGTCTTTGATAAATTTAACATGAAGTTTTTCAAATGGATCAGAGTCTTTAAAATGTGAATCCACTCCCCAAATTTCACTACAATATGTAAGAATGGGAGTAACTAAACAATCAAACATTTTTTCAAGAAGTCTACATGGGTTGTTGAGACCTATAGTTTTCTTTATCTTATAATATGCCTTCCTGGCTTTTTCCATTAGAGTATTCACAGCAAGGCAAAAATTGCCATTATACTTTAAAACAATACCCAAGTAACAATAATTTGTTACCGTTTCAAGATATGCATTATCATAAGTAAAATGGTTTAACAATGTCTTGCCATTAGAATTAAATATCATAATTTTTGATTTATCAGTATTAACTTGTAGTTTCCATGTTGAACAATATTCATGTAAAATATCAAGAGATTTTTGTAGACCCTCGTTGCTTTCAGATAGTAAAACAATATCATCTGCATATAAAAAAATGTTCAAAGAGGTATCACCAATGGCAACTGGATCCGTATGTTTGTTATCAAGATTGCCTACTAGTTCATTTATAAAATAGTTAAAAAGAAGGGGACTCAATACGTCACCTTGTTTGACACCCCTTTCTGGTAGGAATGGAGGACTCAACCCATTAGAGAATTTTATTCTACATACTTTATCAGTATACATTGAATAAATAACATCATTAAACATTTTTTGGGGGATATTATGTTTTATGAGTTTAGAAAATAAACCTAGTCGCCATACAGTATCAAATGCCTTTTTTTAAGTCTATGAAGGCAGCAAAAACTTTTTTTCTTTTTTTGTCTATATTGATCAGTTATGGTCTTAAGAGTGAATATGTGGTCAGCTGTACGACTTTTCTCTTTAAAACCTATTTGATTTTTACTTATTAAATTTTTGATATCCATAAATTTTACTAAACGTTTATATAAAACTTTATTAAAAAGTTTACCCAGGTTGGAACTAATAGATATACATCTATAGTTCCCTGGATCAAATTTGTCCCCTTTCTTATGCAAGAGAACAAGTAAGCTTTCATTCCATATTCTCGGAAATTGACCAGATTCGAATATGCTATTAAAGAGTTTATGAAGTGGTTTTACTAAAATAGGGATTGCATTTTTCAACATTTCATTTGAAATCATGTCGGCTGATGTGCTTTTGCCATTTTTAATTAAACGAATAGCTGTTACTACTGATTAAGGGATAAAGCAAACACTCCATGTGATATAGATATTGTACAAATCTCTGCAGTTTTATATTTTATCCTCCTCTAGAAATATTTAACACAACTTGCAAGATATTAGTGACCTGTCTACATGGATTTCTTCAGATAAAAACATTATTCATTGATCAACAATAATATATATAATATATCGTTTCCTTCCCCTCTAGATACAGCCCTTGGGTGGTGTAAACTTTCCAAACAATGTGTATGGTGTAATTGTGTATGGCATATGGTGCAATGGTGTAAGATGTATGGTGCTATGGTGTATGGTGTAAGGGGAATTTTGTAATTATGTATGAGGAATGGTGTGATTGTGTAACGTTCGATCGGGAATGGTGTGAATGAACGGTGTACGACATTTCATTGGTCGAAAACGAAGTTATGTTTATTTATTTTTTCGGAGTGTAAACATAAACAATTATAATAGTCTTAATATTTGAAATTTAATTACATTATGTGTAATTTCGGATCGTGTAGATAGAATTGGGAATGGTGTATGGTGTAATGTGTAAGGTGTATGGTGCAAAGGTGTAACGTGTATGGTGTAATGGTACAAGGTGTATGGTGTTACGGTGTATGGTGTATGGTGTAATGGTGTATGGTGTTAGTGGGAAGTTTACACCATCCAAGGACTGTATGTACAGCCCTTGGATGGTGTAAATTTCACAAAAAAACGTGTATGGTGTATGGCATATGGTGTTAGTGGGAAGTTTACACCATTCAAGGACTGTATGTACATGTACATAGAAACTTACATCCCTGATGATCACTAAACCGAGGTACACACTCATAATATGCTAAAACAATTCTTGGTCAATAATATGGTCCATGGGATATTCTAAGAGTCGGCCGCGCTTTATCATGTGTGCTTTTGAAGAGCAGAAAGGCAAATCTTTTAAACTTTGGGGTCACTTTATTTTCAGAGAATTTAGCCGTGTAAAATGATATTGTTTATTGTATCAAACGGTGAATTTCGGTTCTCCTAATTTTGTAAAAATGTAATCCCGTCCGAAACCCGAAAACCTAGTCACATCTGTAAAATTTCGAAAAGAATAAAGATACATGTTCCATTTTATGAACGAAAAAAGGTACAATTTCTCTTCTAACTTAAATGAATTAAGCACATTTCCCAAATTGTGTTGTGCTATTTACAAATATTCCCTGATATGTTGACAATATACCCATTACATACAACCATAGTGTCTCCACTCTCTCTATGTTTATTAAAAACAAACCTCTAGATGGTGGTGTACTGTCTACAAACATATCATTGGAGGTAGAAGTTATACATATTTCAGCACTGTTACAGGAAATTAAGGTCACATAATAGGTAACTCCATCGTGTAAATCTAGTCCAGTAAATACATAGGACCTTATATTCATATACGATGAAATTGATATTAAACGATTACAATTATTATTTATGCAACCTAAATATTCTATTCATACATGTACTCATAATATAAATGAATGAATGAATGAATGAATGAATATATGAATGAATGAATGAATGATATGAATAAATGAATGAATGAATGAATGAATGAATGAATGAATGAATGAATGAATGAATCTTTATTTCCTCCATGTATATGAAGATTTTCCATACAAAAAGAAATTAATAATTATTTATACAATAAACAAAATAGAATACATTTTGAAATAAATACCCAATGAAAAAAAAAAAAAAAAAAAAAAAAAACACATTTAGATAAAGATACAATACATATATTCTAGTATACACAACAAAAACACAACGTTTTTCAATCAAAGTCTATTCAAAATTCAAAATTAAACCTGTTTTCAAATAATACATGTCTGAATTTTTTAAACGTGGGGTAAACATGTTTTGCTATGTAATACATCATTCTAGACCAATCTGTAGGATCGAGATCGTATACTGTATCATTAACAGCTCCTAATAGTACTTGAAGAAGGTCATCGTCGTCTAAATTGAAAATGTCCACAGATTTTTGAATGGGAAGTTCATCTACAATTTTATAAAACATAACATTTCTATCTGTTAATAAAACATGACACTCCATAATCAAAAGACTCTTTGTTACATAGAGTGCATGTAGCTTTCTTAATGGCTGACGATCCTAAAGCCACAAGTACTAGCAGTTCGAGTTTTGCATCGGGATATAAAACTGTCAACCGAATTAATCTATGTTCACAGAGGGTAGGATGAATTTTGGAATACCTTTTGAGTTCATTTCTATTTTCTAAATTTATTTTCCATCTGTTCTCTTCATAAATTTCAATCTAGACTGACGGACAATTTTCGACCACAGCACTTTTTCTGGTATGTAATCCTCATTTACATAGGTTTCAAGGAAAGAAAATAGATCGTATTTAACAAGAGTTGTTATAAGATTATAGGTTATAGAGTGTTCGGCGTTTTCATCCAGAATAAATTGACTGGTGCATATGTTGAACAATTTTTTATGAGTTGTGCCCGATTTACTCCTACATAATCGCCCAAAGAATAAAAGTTTGAATTTGTCGATTACAGCTTCCAATGACCATAAACCAAGGTTGCTTATAGTTGAGTCCGTTGGTGAATATTTGTCCATACACTGTATATATCGTGCAACATATCGTTGTGTTCTTTCTAAAAGTTCTATTTCAGAATTTGAGAGTTGTCCCCATACTTCGCAAGAGTACAATGCTGTAGGAAGAACAAAACGCTTCCATATTAACGTGTTTGTAATCGGCGTAAGGCCTTTCGGGTTTACTCCAGCACTATACAATGAGTGTAGATTTTTCTTTTAATTCTTAGCCGCATGTATATCTCGATTTCCGATTGGTCAATTCTATGGGAAAGTCTAAATGATTGTCGGAGTTATCTGATCCTGTTTCATTTCATACGTAAAGTCAAGAGAGAGTCTGCAGGACATTGACGTCATGGGAAAATTTGTAACTTATTAGACATACCACAAACAAAACTTGTTAGATTTTTTTCACGGTATATTATACAATTTTACTAACTGTATGATAAGTTCTTTTCATACGAAAACTAACAGGTTTTTTTCAAAACAATTTTTATAATAAATCATTTACTGCGGACGTGTATTGCCAATTCTTCAGCGGTTTGCAAAATTATTACGATTGACATACTTTGGTAGGATTGTTACGGATGGTTCCGACAACAAATGTAGGCATGTTATACACCATTGTAAAGATAAATCAATTTAGATTTACGATATAACAAGTTTTAGCGGGGTTGACAGCCTATAAAGCGGCATATAACGGAACTTCGTCACCACTTGACATTTTTCTAAAATGCAAGTTAAGTACCTTGTGTTATAATAAGGTACATGTATATAGGAAATTTTTTTCTGAGACAAGTGCCTGTGTTCTAGGCACTTTAGTCTTAGATATACATGAACTTTACAAAAGTTCTTGTCATTGCACTGACAACGACATTTTGAGACTAAATTCATTTCTATGTGTCCCGGTTTTTTCGATTGATTAAATTAATTTCCTGTAGCTTAAAATGTTATGTGTCCATGAATTTACGTTTGAAATCAATAAAAGGTCCAAATTAAGTACTTTTCAAGGTATGGAACCAATGCATTCATTAGTTTTAAAATGGTGTACTTACTGAACACTTGCATTTTATAAACAAGTATCGTTCATTTGTATACTAGTATATTGTTGTATTTCTTATCTCATGAATAACTTGTACAGTATATATTCGTGATCCTGGCCTGTTTTTGTAGTAATATTTGTGTTTAAATAGCATTTTTCTGATTCTTCACTGCCGTCCAGTAGGTTTCTAACTCTTTTTTTTAAACTCCGCACTTTTTGTGCTGACATGAATTGTCATTGATACGGTTATATTTATAAATTTACTGTTTACAAAATTGTGGAATTTTTTGAAATACTAAGGCTTTTCTACCTCAGGCATAGATTACCTTAGCTGTATTTGGCAAAACTTTTAGAAATTTTGGTTCTCAATACTCTTCCACTTCGTACTTTATTTGGCATTTTTAACTTTTTTGGATTCGAGAGTCACTGATGAGTCTTTTGTAGACGAAACGCGCCTCTGGCGTATTTACTAAATTTAGTCCTGATATCTATGATGAGTTTATATTCACCCCAAAACATTATTACCAACTGTAAAATCAAAAGTAGCATGACGTGAAGTTACTAAGATTATGAATCCCCCGCACAATGTTACTAGAAAAAGGATTTTTTTTTAAAGTCAAAAATACCTTTTTTCACTTTTCACTGTTACACTCGAAAATACCCGGACAATATCAAACACTGAATGTTGGGGTTGAAACAAGAAAATTCAAATATTGTGCCTTTTTGATGCTCTAAACATGAATAGTATTCACGATAAGATGGGTAGTCATGTAAAAAAATATTACTATTATTACGAAATAGCAGTTAAATTACCTTATCGCATGTTTTATCACTCGAAAAAAAAAAAGATCTACACTCGAAAAAAGTGGAACGATTTACTGAAAAGACCACGATCCTGAACTGACAGTATACCGACCGTGGATTAGCTTTTGTTGAAAATACAGTAAGAAATACATTTTGGAAAAATAGTTCCTCTCCTGTAAACACTTCAAAATGAGTAAAAAAAGTTTAAAATGTTCGCAATATAAGTAAATTACTGGAGGAACAGATTTCATTTATTTTTCTACTGACTGTTTAGCTCCCCGGAACATGTCAATTAACCGAATATGTATGCAGCCGGATTAGAGAAGTGCAGAAAAAGTTCAAATTAATCATTTGGTGTGCAACAAAGATTAAAACTTTTGAAATTAAGTTACTGAGCGAATCGAAACGGATCTTATCCCATGGTTAACATAGAAAAAGAATAGACCGAGAGGACTGCAAATACAGAAATTAAGACGTCATTTTCGTAAAAAAAAAATGTTTATTAATTAAAATTCTATATTCTATTAACCGATTACATACTCTACGCACATATTTATCTTTTTCTAGACTGTACAGACACAACTTTTACATTTTTATATTCACAAAATGACAATATCTTTATATTGAAAGTTCACGTGACAAAAGCAGATTGATGTACTTTAAAACATTTATGTGAAAAATATGTATATCATGGAGGGAAATTGTAACAAGTTAAGAACTGAGAAATGGATTACTCTGAAAATTGGTGACATGAACGATCTTTTATAAATTAGACATGAACGATCTTTAAATATGAAGCAAAGATTAACCCATTTTAAATTTCAATTTCACCAGTTTCTTATGCAATTATCGCGATACATAATTAGAATAAGTATCATGTATTCTCATGTATATTTCCAATACCAATTGAAATGTGCGATTTCTGTTTAGAAATAAATGTTAATACTCGTCATAAATGGCCACTCGCCGCCCAGGAAAACCCAACTTCTATAGTTTAGAAAACTGTGTCACGGAGCAATGCACGAACCGTTTCTTGGTAATGATGCCGTACTTCATCATGATCATGATTATATAAAAAGAAAACATTTATATTAAAGAAAGTTTTAACTGTACGATGTCTACGGCTAGTATGACCATCTAGACAATTTTTTCACGAATCCGCGAAAAACAAATTAGCATAACAAAACATGTCAACTGACCTATCAAATCATACATCATTCACCCATACAAAATATTATAGAAACTTTAAGACAGTATTTTTAAGCTATACTATGACAGTGTCGTTTCCAACAACGTTCGTTTACATCTGAATTGGCGGCTCGGTAGCCCCACCTGCTCTTTAAGAATGCAAACTAATGGTTAAATCAGGAAAAATACTGTTTAACCTACAAACTATACATTCTCTAGCTCCGGTATAGCTAACCGTTTATTTTTATATGTCAATGAACACATTAGTTTTGTTTTGATCTGAAAATTAGTCTAAATTTAAAATTATCTGATTCAGAATTAATCTTAGCTATTTGAAAATACGTTTTCAATAATAAATATAGACAGACTCTCCTTTACAAATGACAATTTCGTCACCCAATCTATATAGATCAGTTTTACTCTTAAATATATTGATTGAAAAATGATCATATTTGAAGACTATATCCTTACAACGAATAGCGCTTACTTCGTCATAACGAAGAAAACCAGCAAAACATAGAATTATCAAAGTTAAATCCCGTATAACAAGTTAATCATTACAATCTTTGTACTTAGAACATTAATTTACCAAAACATCTACTGTAATGTGATTTTTTTTTCGCTTTCGGTCTGTGTAGTCGTTTTGCAGCTTCCGTTAAATTCACAACGAAAGAATTTGCTGTGGGATTTTGAGTTCCTTGAAAATAATGCACCCACTTGATCCCGTAAACGGCAGATTGAACTACACTTTAAGTCGCGCCTTTATTCACTTAATAAAGGCAACAGTAGTATACCGCTATTCAAAACTCGTAAATTTATGGACAAAAACAAAATCTGGATAACAAACCAAAACTGAGGGAAACCCATTAAATATAAGAGGAGAACAACGACACAATATTAAAATGTAACACACACAGAAACGGCCTAAGCATTAGACTAAATCCGATGAGAATAACATCAAAACCAAATACAGTTAATGAGCTAAGCATAACGCAACGTGAATTGGAGAGGAGTGAATAGATTGTCCTCCTTCTTTAGATAAAAACGTTTAAAAGAATAAAAATATTTACTATTGGTGTTGCTACTATGTGAATGTATACAAAATTTATCCATTTTCTCACCAAGTTTATTGAAATTTTTTGAAATCGCTTCACACTGTGAAATTACTTTCCCAATGGTACATGTTACCCCGATCCCTTAAAAACCAATAAAACAATAAATATCTTGAATCTAATTTTAAGTGTCAACATAGTGAAATTTGTATCTTTCTTTCCTCCCTCTTCCTTTTATAACTACACTGGATGACACTAATCTGCTGTCTCCTACAAAACTCTTTATTTTTTTTGCGAACCGTCAGTACCCCCGTTTATAATTGGCCAAAAAGGAGCCGACTTCCAGTAAAGAATAATTAGTGTACCGATAGATTTTTCTTCTTTCATTTTTTGAATACATTTGGATACAAGTGACGGTGGTGGTACAATCTGATTAATTTAGATTTTCCAATCTTGATCGAAAGCATTAATATCTGAAGTATTAGGACACCCGTGCTCATAGTTGAAGACCAGACATTTTGTATTATAATCTGACATAAATCGATCTACCGTACGAAGATCCCACACATTATCTAGAATTGAATACACTTTTGGGTTTATTCCACAGTCATCACAGTCTACACTTTTACTGATCCGATCAGCCTTAACGTTCTCGTCTCTTGGTACCCACTGTGGTAAATATACAATATTGTTAAGCTTACATACATTGGCTGATTGGACGATTAATTGTAGATCGCCCTTTCTTCTACCTTGCTTAATAATGTAAACAATATTTTATAATCAGTATACGATTTAATAGTTTCACCATGTAATGTTACTAGTAATGACAACAAAACTCTATATACAACTTCTAACTCTCTTCATGTGGAGCTTTTAAAACTTTCTACAGAGTTCCAACTATCCATAACATCAGTGTCACTGATACTGACAGCATACCCTCCAAAACCTATACCGGAGGCATCACTGGAAACAATGCAAGAGTACTGTTCCACTACACTCAAATCTCTGCCATTCAGTATGGCTATGTTTTCCTTCCAAAAACAATACCATCTAATGCTTTGCTATTCAAACGCACAAGAGCGTTGCTTTATACAATTAGCAATCGTAAACACTCCTTGTACACAACCGTACTACTGTGCCCATTGCCCCTTGCATAGAAATAATCTGTCCAACAATGGACGCCAAAAACCTGGCTGTTACTTTTATTTCACCTTTTCCCAACCTGTGAATAATCACATTCAGCGTATCTTTCAACTTATTTAATCTAGTTTCTGTAACATAAACAATACCATTTTTCATGTCCCACACCAAACCTAGTCAAGTAACTGATTGACTTAGTTCTCAACTACACTTTACTTCGGCAATTAAAAAACCAGCGGATCTTAAAGCATAACGTACAGCTAAGCTACAGAAATAACCCTTACTAATTTCACTTGCCACACCTATTCCATCATCAAGATACATTATAATCTGTAATCCTTGGTCTCTTAAATATTTTACAATGAAATTACAACTTTAGTAAATATGTATCCTCCTGTACTTATACCAAAAGGTAATACGCTAAAAACGTAGTATTTTGTTATTTTTTCATGTTCATGAAACCCACCGAAACCTAAGTACGTTTTGTGATATTCGAATATTTCAATACGATGATATGCTTAGCGAAGACCGTATGCAAATAGATAGTCCCCCTTTTCGAACATATGACTAGCGTCAACAAAATATTCATATTTGAACCTAAATTTGTATATGTGGGGGTTTATATGCCTACACTCAAGAACTAATCTGACTTTTCTTTATTCCTCGCAACTGTGAGAGGATTGACTACTTTAGGTAACTCAGGTACTTGAGATATACACCCGACTAATTAACTGAGTGATATCGGATTTAACAAACTCTGAATTATCAAATTCTGCCTTATTGTTACTTAAGTAACAGCTTTCAGGTTATGTATAAAACGGAATAAAGGCTGCATTTCTTTCTAACACAAACGATGCAAACGACCAAGCGCGCACATGTTTTGATCATTTGTCAAACTATGCACTCGCTAAAAATGCGTCTACAGTTTGTCGTTCGTCGTTTGTTAGTACAAACGCTACATTTGTTTCTAACTTGAACTTGAGTAAACGATATTTGTTGTCTACGTTTGTTAAAAGTCTGTTAATCAACAACATGTGCATGCATTATTGAAAGTTAAAAAAGGTCAGTAAAGGCTTATTAAACGATGTATTTGTTTCTACTTTTATTTTATTGCGTTTAGAAAACAACAACAAACACGACACACCGTTTACAAAATATTGGTTAGAAAGAAATGCGGCAATAGTAACCATTTCTAATAATACTTAGAATATAGTCGTTTGCATTTATACTTTGCCAATAAGTGTACGCGTTGCCTGTTTACCGGTGAATGGTTAAACTTCACCTCCCTACCTGTACTTTTAAATGTGTTATCAAGCTTAACGAACTGTGAATGTGTCACTTTTGCAATTGTGCTTTTGTCAAAACTATCAAAGTTTTCAACAGTTTTATCAAAACTATTTACATTTTTACTTATTTAGTCATTTTTGTTTCTTTGCATTGCTGCACCAAATGCACCAGTTGATGGTCAACTCTCCAGTGTCGGGGAATACCACATTCATAACATTTCCCTGGGCGTTGAACTGGAACATTATTTCCAGGTGCGTTGGAATTAAATCTCGACGATTGAGAGGTACTGTAAGAGGTTGATCTATGCTGTGTACTTTGTTTCTCGTTTTTGATTTTCCGTGCAGCTTTGTTTTCGGCTCTGATGATTCGTTTTTTTGCGTTTCGCATTCTGTCACTATTTTCCAGCCACCCTCGGATTGATCTGCTAGTTTAACTATTTTTTTGTCCATGACGTAATATATCCAAACCTTCACTGATACTTTGTGCTGCCTTTTGGGTCTGTTCGGTTTGCTTATGGTCTTCCTTCAGAAAACATCTACCTTTCTTCATCTTGTTGGCAACTTTGGAATTAACTTTAAATTGTTCTTCATCCCCCTATCTCTTGAACACGTAATTGTCCGAATTCATCTTTTCAATCTTGGCAAATTGTGTTTTTGATGATTGTCGTTAATTTTCGTTCGTCCATTTTCGGAACGCGTCAAAACTGCTATCAATAATCCTGTCCATGTAATGTACGATATCATTCTGCGCGGTTAGAACAACTTCTTGCAAACGTTGTTTTATCAAAGAATCTAACTGTACCGGCTCCGACATTTTAACTGTACGATGTCTACGGCTAGAATGACAAACTAGACAATTTCTTTCACGAACCCGCGAAAAATAAATTAGCATAACAAAACATTAGGTCACCTGACCTATCAAATCATACATAATTTACCCATACAAAATATATTAGAACTATAAGACAGAATTTTTCCACTATACTGTGAAACGCTGTAAAATATATTTTTAAATAGCCTGATAGATGTTTAGGACATGAAAATACGTCACATCATCTACTTTTCATTCCTTGAAGTGTGGAGTTTCCCGTTTAAACCTTAACTATCTGTCAAATGATTTATTAATTAAATGCAATTTAAACGGATCTTTACTGAGTTTTATCATAAAATGTGATTCATAACAAAATAAAGTCTGCTATTAAAGGGTCGCAATTAGTGGTCATTTGACTGTGACGCATGAGGTCAAGTTAGTCATGTAAGTAGATTAGATGGGGTGTTAACTTAAAATTAATGTTATCTGAAAGGGAATATAGTGTAACATAATAACCATCAAAGCATAGTTGTCACTGCAAAAAAAACTGTAACCAGATCTGCTGTTTTATGTTACAATAAAAAAAAATATATGTAGTTTTGTAGGTTATTTTTTTGCTTATTCATTCGGCTTATTGTATCCCGCTGCAACAATATACTAGGATACTGCTCTAGATACAGTGTAAACTCGTGACATAGAATTCCGATAATGTTTTATGTGACAACTTGAGAAAAGAAACTGTACTTAAGTAAACACTTTCATGTATTCCTTACAAGTCCATACAATGAAGCTTTATGTTAGAATGTTGTTTAGTTATTCATTGATTTACCATCTTATATCGGTTTTGTGTTCAACACATTGCAAGATAAAAGAGACAAATAGTGGAAAACATGCGATTATAACGGCAGACTGTAAAAATATGGGACTAGTACATGTTCCTCAAAATTTACCGCGAAATATTACTGCACTGGATCTTAGTAGGAACGACATAACAGGTGGTACAAATTATGCATTCGTCAATTACAAAAACTTATTGGAACTTAATCTGAATTCAAACAAAATAAGTCATATATCAAACTCGTCATTTAAAGGATTAGGAAATCTTCAATCATTGGAAATGGCTGATAATTGTCTTGATCTTTCAAAAGTGTATATCATAGATTTGTTCGTACCCCTGAAGAAATTAAATATTCTAAACATCATGAGAAACATGGATCAGCCGACTAACTTTTCCACCATAATGACGTATCCAGACAAGGCATTGGGTGTTTTACATCAATTGACAAACTTATCGATCGACTTAATGCCAAAACCAAAGTTTGGACAAGGATTTAAACAATTAAAAAGTCTCAAGAGGATAGAATTCCAGTCCTGTTATGTTGTAAGCCTTACAAATGAAACATTTAAGTTTATCTCGTCTAGTGTTGAAACACTTATAATGCAAAATTGTAGATTGAATTTTGTTTATGCTGAAACAGGTACTCTATTGCCGTTTCCAGAGCTAAAAGTGGTCGATTTTTCTGACACATTCATGCATTTAAAGCAGGCACTGTTTTTGCTTAATCCATACACAAATAAAAACATGTCAATTATAAATTTTCATCACGTGAGCGACGCTGTTATTGACAGCAAGGAATTTCCTTATTCTTTTATCGTAACAACTGAGATGACAAAGTATTTACAGACTATTTGCGTTGAAAACTTGGATTTGTCACAAAATGGTATTGTTGATTATGAACCTGGATCTTTATTTACATTTCGTTATCCTGAATGTATACAACATCTGTCGGTAAGGGCAAATAGGTTTACTATAATATCTAATAAAATACAGCTGCAATATCTTAACAACTTTACCCGGGATGCCAGTCGTTTTAAGACGTGGGATATTTCCTATAACGTTGTAAGCTATCCCGTGTCTAAAGAAAATACCGTTTCTGCAGGTTTCGATAATCCTTCCAATTTTATTTTAAATTTTTCAAAATCTGTAGAAAGATTGGATGCTAGTTACGTGATGGCAAATGATTTACCTATTATATATCTTGTGCCTATTAATAATAGATTGAAGTATATTGACTTGTCATACTCAATATCGTCGGGGATTATACTTTTCGAATCTGATTCTCTGCATCATCCCCCAAATTTGGAAACACTGATTGATAGTGGAGGTGATTATTCCTTTATTTGGCAGGAATTTGGTAGATTTCCTCACAACAATCTGAAAACAGTTGTTTGGAAGAATCGCAATTTGAATGAGGGCATACAAGCGCATCCGAAAAACCTTTTCAGAAACTTGAATTCAGTGGAAACCCTTGATATATCAGAAAACAACATTTGGTACTTCTCAGACAATTTGTTAGACCCAATGAAAAATCTATCTCGATTAAATTTATCAAAAAATTTACTGCATAGTATCCCGATACAGATGATTAATCATTTAAAGATTAAAACACTTGATGTTCGAAATAATCTTTTAACAGGAATCAGTTTAGAAATAAGGAATTGGCTCGATCATATGCAAAACATGCATTCAATGTCACTGTTCTTAGCAGGAAATGCATTTGAATGTTCGTGTGATAATATTGACCTGATAAGATGGCTGCAGACAACAGATGTAAAGTTAGACAGTCGCTCGTATAAATGTGTTCTACCTAACGGAAGTAACAGCAATACATTGGATGCATATAACTCTTTATCCGATCTGTTTGCTCATTGTGAAAGTTTTATGTGGTTAACATTAGCAACAACATTACTGTCAACTGCCTTTATAATAGCGATATTGCTAGTGTTGTATAATAAACGTTGGAAAATCATATTTACCCTCCAGGGAATAATAAATCGTGTAGTTGAACAGAAAATCAAAAGGCAGTACACTTACGATGTGTATATTTCTTATGAAGGTAATGCGGTTTATTGGATCAAAGAAACGCTTGTCTCAAAACTGGAAGGGGAATGGGGTTTAAACATGTGTATAAGGGAGAGGGATTTCCTTGCCGGGATTTCTCACGCTGATAACGAGGCAGAAGCTATTAAAGAAAGTAGATGCATTATATTTGTGATAACTCCAGGGTATAGACTATCACCTGATCGTACATTCGAGATAGACAGGGCTCAATACGAGAGAACTAGGAGCAATTTAGAAACAGTGATAGTTCTGACAAAGGACATCAAAATTACAGATGTACCTCGTAAATTTTCTTATATCTGGAACTATGTGTACTTGATAGAATGGGTGGATCACAAACAGTTTAATTCGGATGATATTTGGGAGAAATTGAAATTGTTGCTCACACAAAAGAGGTTTTATTAAACAGCCGCCTTGCTCAAACGAACTCGCTTCAATGAAAGAGGAAATTAATAGGGTTTTGTTTCAATAAGTGAAAAAAATGTAGTTGTATAGTTATAATAAATACCAATACCTCAATGGGAAATACTTTAAGTCAACTAAGTCTGTATAGCTGGTTTGTACACGACCGGCAAAATTACCGAAAATCATAAATGAATATCATATGATATGCCAAATCACAAATAGACCTATTCAGTATATTAAGTCCCGTGTATAGATATCAATCATTTCTGATCTATGTGTGTGTTGTCTTTAATTTCCATTCATTTATTATTCATATCTGTTGCCGTGTTTTTTGTTTCTTTTCGGCGGATTGACATAAAGTAGCCGATAAAGAATTCATACATAAACGAAGGCAATGTAGGATGCATGACAACCATGGCAGTTGTTTTTCAATTTATGTGCTTTGTCTATATGCCATTTTGATTCTCTTTCTTGATAGATTTGTCTGAATAGTGATTACGATTATAACATGATGTCGTCTGTTGTATCCCTATTTTGGTCAATTTAACTTATTATGCCTGTTTGTTTTGTTAAAACATTGTTGCCAATATAATTAAATTTATGCAACTGTCATACAAATTAGAGTTTAAGCTTGATATGAAACGAGGTTTGGTGGGGTTCGTGTTGCTTATTATTTTGTTTTATATATTGTGTCATGTGTACTATTGTTTGTCTGTTAGTCTGTTTGTCTTTTTCATTTTGAGCCATGACTTTTTCAGCTTATTTTCGATTTATGAGTTTGACTGTCCCTCTGTGATCTTTCGTCTCTCTTGTAATGCATCGTTTTCAAATAAGGAAATATCTTTATCAAGTCTTGAATATGACAGTTGTTTCCAGTCTTTTACTGTGTTTGAGATTTTGATTTTACCATTTTACCAAGGAACGTTAACATTCCGATTTGAATTTTACATTTATTTATATTATTAAATTTACATAATATTTAAACATTTTCCTGACTTGGTGCAGAAGAAAAAAATGGTGGGTTGAACCTGGTTTTGTGGCATGCGAAACCTACCGCTTTTATGGCAATGTTAATTATAAAAAAAGTTATCAAAGGTACCAGGATTATAATTTAGTACGCCAGACGCGTAATGACAATATTACATGACAGGACTACAATAAAAATAAATTGTAGAACATATGGGATAGAGAAACACACAATAATAGCTAACAAATAGGCTACAATAGGTACCAAATTTAAAATTTAACACGCCAGACGTGCGCCTCGTACACTCAATACCAACCAGTGACGATCAGATGATCGAAAGATCAAAGTTCGAAAAAGTAAAAAGTTGAAGAGCACAGAGGACCAAAAAGCTCAAAAACGTTGCGACCAATAGGGGCTAGGGATTTCTGCCTGGGTTTAGAACATCCTCATTATTTAGAATAATTTATACTTATGCAAAAAATAAATTTTATAAAATGACTATATAATAGATATACATGATAAAGCTGAAGCGTTGACTAACGACAGAATAAAAACGGATACATTACATAAAACAACCTAAACTAGCACAGAAAAATACACAGTCGAGTTAGCCAAAGTTATCAACGCAATGACGTCACATTTAAATTTCTAAAAGTTTCCCAAAAATTACAATACTAATTAATATCAAATTGTGGTAGTAACTACAATCGTTAAGACATTTAACAAAATCCGATGAGAATAACAAATATAACATCAAAACTAAGAACATGAATTTGGGATAGAAAAGTACCGTGACACATCCTATAGCAATGCGAATTCACACTCTGCAAAACAGTCACAATCGGGAATAAGTGACGTTAGGTAATTACAAGATGAGATGACATAATGACAAACCACAATCTAACAATTGGTAAAAATGTCCTTAGTTAGTTTGGACAAAGACACATCGTATGGATCAATCAATTCGCGATGGTGTCCGTAAAATTTACGGAGTGTCAATTTTAATCTATCCTCCTCATAGCTTTGTTGAAGCAGTTTATGTGTTAGGAGCACACTCCTGTATATGAAGTCCGTAAAGTGTGAATATGCACGAGAATAACGTATCAGTTGAGATCTGTAAACACTATACGAAGGAGCAGAGGGTATGTTGCTGCTGAGAAAGGGGAAATTGATAACTGGGAAGTTGAAATCGTCCCGTCTATCATAGATTTTCGTGTGAAATCGTCCATCTGTGTCAATATTGAGGAAAATATCAAGATATGAAGCAGTCCTTCTAGTATCAGTAGTATCCTTAATTTCAAATTTACTGAGACATAAGAGATGTTAATATTGGCTGAAATATGAGAAATGCAATGATAGGACATCATCAACATATCACAAAGTAAAACTAAAGAATTTTGCAAAGTGCTTTTTCATTTTATCTCATAGAAGGTTCTGAATGAATTCTGCTACATACGAGTACAAAAACAAATCGGCCAGTAGGGGTGCACAACTAGTACCCATTGGAATACCGACTGTTTGTTGAAATATAAATCCCCCAAACTCAACAAATATATTGTCGATAAAAAAGTCAAGCATTTTGATAGTATTATCCTCAGTATATTTTCTGGTAGATTCAGTGTGGTTCTTTACAAAATATGAATTATTGTAACCCAAAACAAGAAATTTGTATCTACGATTCCCATTTTTATAGAAAAAGGTCTGTTTAATGAGAAGGTGAAGTCGACCTTTCAACTGAGCATGGGGAATAGTAGTGTAAAGCGTAGAAAAATCAAAAGTCTTGATTCCAAGAATTATTCGTCTGATTCTGAAACCAATATTAATGTTGTTCTTGTCCATACTATTTGCATCAAAGATCTAGACTGAAGGACCTTTCTTGAACAGACTTTTCTGAACATTTTTTCATTTAATTTTATCATTTCAAAGATCCAGATACGACAATGTCAGACAAAATATCAACCTTTGTGTTTGAGGCTTGAATAACTTCGCCTTTCAACAGTTTGATGCCGAACACAAAACGTTTATATTTTTGTATACATTGATGCATTATTGTTATTTTACTGGCACTAAAATGGCACCTGCGGGTTCTGGATTATCTTGCTGTGTTGAACAGTTGAAGATCCTTGGAGACAAGATTCAGAAATTGGTGGGATAAGGAACTGAAAATATACAGGTTCCAAATTCAGATAACATAACCACCTTCGAATCAAATTCCCGTCAATAGATTCAAAACATTCATACCCTTTGGGGTGAAGACCATGATGACTGGATCAATCTTTGAATGAATAATCAGAATTGGAACGTTTTAACTTTAAAGATAGGTTCTGAATGGTGCATCAATTGGAATGAATGAGGGTAAATTTATACTCTCACTAAAATTATCTTTTAGTTGTTAGTGGCTACGTTCACTCGTTTTTTGTAAAATGTATTTCTATTTATATTCATCAGACGAGATAAGCCTTTTTGAACTGATTTTTATAATTCATTGTTATGTTCTTATGTTGTACTGATTCCCCACTGTCCCAGTTTAGGGGAGGGTTGGGCTTCCGCCTACATGTTTAACCCCGATATATTCAGTATGAAAATGCGTGCCCGAGACAGGAGCCTGTTATTCAGTGGTTCACGTTTTTTGTTGTGTTACATATTTGTTTTTCGTACATTTTTTGTACATACATTTGTCGTGTTTGAATTGTTTTACGTTTGTTATTTCGTTGCCTTTTATAGCTGACTATGGACTTATTTTTGAAGGCCGAACTGTGACATACAATTGTTCATTTATGTGTCATTTGGTAATACACCAAAAGTATTCAATAGTTATGGAAAATATAAAATGTTGAGAGTTGTATCATTGGCAATCATACCCCATCTTCTTTTTATGTAGTTTGATAAAAAGAAACTTTTTAAAATTTTGTCTTGTGACAGGCTACCTATAGTAATTTCAAATTACTACAATTGTTCCAATTTTGACTAAACGTGACTGCGTATTTATACATACTTATAAACCGAACACCCTTCTTTAAAGCATGTGTTTATTTTCAGTAATCATATTTTAATACTTTATTTTTATCCTTGAATATAGAAGTTGACGGCTATATTTCACATAGACGTCTAGTATAAACAAATAGAATGAAATAGTAAATTAAGTTAAGATAAAGGAATGGATCTGATATGGTGAATACCTAAAGTTTGAAAGACATTAACAGTAAAAATGGTGGTCATTGAAGTATGTAAAGAATGTAAAGAATGTTTATGATACGTGAGTTGATGTTCTATCTGAACATAAAGTTCCCAGACATGTACAGTGTAACAGTATACAGTGTTTTGTTTTAAAAGAACTAAGTGTACTCTGCCATTAATAGCCACTTTTGTTTGCTTTATATATCATACTCTGAATGGGTTTGTTCCACTTTAGATTTGATGTCCTTGATACTTTGAGATATAAGGCAGTTCCAACCGAAACTGATGATATAGGATTAAGCAGATGAGGTATGGTTGCCAATGAGACATCTCTCCATAAGTGACTAAAGGACACAGAGACTAACGGTCTTCAACAGTAAACAAAGACAAGACCGTATAGTCAGTTGCTTTAAAAGGCATCGAAATGACAAATGTTACACTATTTAAATGAGAAAACTAACGGAATAATTTGTGTACAAAATAATGACCTAAAAACAAATGTATTACACAGCAACAAACGACAAACACTGAATAACAGGCTCCCGCTGACTTTGGACAGGCACATACAAAATGGGGCGTTGTTAAACTAGCTTGTTGGCACCAAACCCTCCCCTAAACTGATACTGTGGTATAGCATTTCAATATAAGAACAAACAATAAAAATCAGTTGAAAAAGGCCTAACTCGTAAGATGGATACACATAGAAACACATCTAACAAAAACACGACTGGACGTGGATGGGATCTTATACGTTCGTGCACACAACAGAAATCGATATGTCCAGATTTGAGAGTACTCGCAGTTACTGACAGCTAGTTTAAAGCCAACAACAACAGTTTTCTAATGGAAAAAAATATGCATCTAAGACTAAAATATCAATCAGTACACATCCAACATCCATTGCATTTAGTTTTTTTTTTAAAGTCATAAATAGTCAGAGAAAATATGACATTGTGAAATGCCAAGATACAGTTATCGACATATTGTAGAGCCATGAATGTGCATATGTATATAATGATTAATATATGTAGTTTGATTTTAATTTACTGATAACAAAATAATTATCAGGACCAGTATAAACAATATGCAAAGATCTAATTACAGGGTTAAATTTGTAACCTTTTAGAATAAGTTTATTCATAAAAAATAAATTTACAAAATTACTGAACTCCGAGGAAAATTCAAAACGGAAAGTCCCATTATGAAATGGCAATATCAAATGATAAAACACATCAAACGAATGGACAACAGCTGTCATATTCCTGACTTGGTACAGACATGTTCAAATGTATAAAAATAGTAGATTGAACCTGATTTTATAGCGCTTAACCTCTTATTTGTATGAAAGTCGCATCAAATTCAATTATATTTATAAAGGATCGATAAGTTTACCTTGATTGTTTCAAATTTACGGGCTCGGTAAACAACATCTCCGTAAAAATGAGGATCTGCTATCCCGTTTGAAATTTCGACAGTTACAACCAAGCTTCAAATCAAATTTTTAACTAAGGAGGATATTGTAAATGCTTTAAGTAATTTGTGGAAACAAAATCCCTGACTTAATAATTTACCAGTAATACATAGATTACGTTTATCGAAATCGTCCCTTTTGCAATAAACTTTAGTGTAGAGAACCCCATGAAAAACTGATATATCTGAATCTAGACAAATACAGTTATAACTGATTATATTTGATTTATTTAAAGTAAGTTCATTTGGATAAATGTTAGCAGTATATTTAGAAAATTCATGATTATTTAACAAAAAAAATCATCAAAATAATGATAAGTGTTGTCAAATTTAGCATTTATATGCAATTTTCCCTGGTCTTTAATATGTTTTTTTTGGCATAAACTGTGAATCATAATAGTACAAGAAGTACACGAAGGGGCACACTTGATGCCGATAGCAATATCTACCTGGCGATAAACGTAATTGCTGAAATGTACATAAATATTATCAAGGAGAAAATTAACAGCTTTAATCATCTAATCTCACCTGCAGTAAGTATATATCTATAAAACAATTAGATGTGGTATGATTGCCAATGAGACCAAATATCTCAGAAATTAACAATTACAGGTCACTGCAAAGCCTTCAACAATGAGCAAAGTCCATACCGCATAGTCAAATATAAAAGACCCAGTAAAGACCAATGTAAAATAGTTCAAACGATTAAAACTAACAGCATAATTAAGGTACAAAATATGATAGAAAAACTAATATGAAACACTTCAACAGACGATAGCTACCAAATTACAGGCTCCTGACTTGGGACAGGCACATACACACAAGTATTGATCTAGCATATTTTTCTGTCTCAATAGAGAAGAAAGCTTTGAATTAGTTGCAGCAAATATATATGCATTCATATTTATCAAAAGACCGTTTAATCAAATAGGAAAACATTTGTTTGGTAAGATGCAGATCATTATAGCAATTAATATGTGTTTTCCTAGTTACATGTGTAAGGCTGTAACTGCATTGGTCAGTCTTGTTTCAATTTGTTTGCCCCTTATAATAATCTTTCTGATATGTAGATTTTATTTGTCAATAAATGATACTGTCGTCAACAAAGAGCCTTGAATTAGGTTTGGTAATTACCTGAAATTAATATCATTTGAGACGGAAGATAGTTGTCCATAACGTAAAACCATCATAACAATAGTGTAATATTTATTGTGTCGATTCACTGCAAATAAACATGTAACCAGATCTGCTATAATTTATGTTGCAATGAAATATTTATGTAGGTTTGTAGGTTGACTTTTCTACTGATTCATTTGGCGTATTGTATTTCAGTGCAACAATATATATGATACCAATCTAGAATACAGTGTTTACTCGTGACAGGGAATTCCGATAATGTTTTATGTGAAAAAGTGAAAAAAGAAACAGTTTTTAGTAAACACTTTCATATATCCTTAACACAATCATACGATGGAGGTGTATGTTAGAATGTTGTTTATTTATTCATTTATTTACCATCTTATACCGGTTTTGTGTTCATCTAATTGCAAGATAAAAGAGACAAATACAAATATAACTGCAGACTGTAGTAACATGGGACTAATGCATGTTCCTCAAAATTTACCGCGAAACATAAATGCACTGGATCTAAGTAGGAACGACATAAAAGGCGTTACAAATGATGCATTCGTCAATAACCAAAGCTTATTGTAACTTAATCTGAACTCAAACAAAATTAATCATTTATCAAACTCGTCATTTAATGGATTAGGAAATCTTCAATCGTTGGAAATGGCTGACAATTGTCTTGATCTGTCTGATGTGTATACAATGGATCTGTTTGTGCCTTTAAAGAAATTAAATGTTCTAAAGATCACGAGAAACATGGGTCAGCCGACTATATTTTCCACCATATTTATGTATCCAGACCAGGCATTTGGTGTTTTAAATCAATTGACACAATTATCGATTGACTTAATGCCAAAACCAAAGTTTGGACAAGGATTTAAACTATTACAAAGGCTTCAAAGGATAGAATTCCAGTCGTGCTATGTTGTAAGCCTAACGAATGAGACATTTAAGTTTTTCTCGTCTAGTGTTGAAACACTATCAATGCAAAATTGTAGATTGAATTTTGTTTGTGCTGAAACTGGTGCTCTATTGCCGTTTCCAAAGCTGAAGGTCGTAGATTTTTCTGACACATTTATGCATTTAAAGCAGACACTGTTATTGCTAAATCCATACCCCAATAAAAACATGACAATTATAAATTTTCATCACGTGAGCGACGTTGTCATTGACAACAAGGAATTTCCTTATTCTTTGACTGTAACAACTGAGATGACAAAGTATTTACAAACTATTTGTGTTGAAAACTTAGATTTGTCACAAAATGGTATTGTTGATTATGAACCTGGATCTTTATTTACATTTCGTTATCCTGAAAGAGGGACGAAAGATATCAAAGGACCAGTCAAACTCATAAATCTAAAACAAACTGACAACGCCATGGCTAAAAATGAAAAAGACAAACATAAAATTGAGAATGGAAATGGGAAATGTGTCAAAGAGACAACAACCCGACCAAATAAAAAACAACAGCAGAAGGTCACCAACAGGTCTTCAATGTAGCGAGAAATTCCCGCACCCGGAGGCGTCCTTCAGCTGGCCCCTAAACAAATATATACTAGTCCAGTGATAATGAACGCCATACTAATTTCCAAATTGTACACAAGAAACTAAAATTAACATAATACAAGACTAACAAAGGCCAGGGGCTCCTGACTTGGGACAGGCGCAAAAATGCGGCGGTGTTAAACATGTTTGTGCAATCTCCACCCTCCCCCTATACCTCTAACCAATGTAGAAAAGTAAACGCATAACAATACGCACATTAAAATGCAGTTCAAGAGAAGTCCGAGTCTGATGTCAGAAGATGTAACCAAAGAAAATAAACAAAATGACAATAATACATAAATAACAACAGACTACTAGCAGTTAACTGACATGCCAGCTCCAGACTTCAATTAAACTGACTGAAAGATTATGATTTCATCATATGAACATCAGGCACAATCCTTCCCGTTAGGGGTTTAGTATCATACCATCATAACATATATGAGAAGAACATAACCCGTGTCATGCCAACAACTGTTTTTAGAATAAATGTGTTTAGTTCCGATGCAAAGACCTTATCAGTGACTCAATATTAACGCCAAAATATGCAATCTTTAATGACTTGACAACAGTATCGTAATTATATCCCTTCTTAATAAGTCTATTCAAAGGTTTTGTAAGTTTCTTAGGTGAATACTGACACCTTTGTGCTTGATAAAGAATATTTCCATAAAAAATTGAATGTGAAATACCTGAACGTATTAGAAGTCTGCATGTTGAGCTATATTTACGAATGATGTCTTTATACCGATGATAAAATTTAGTAAATGTTTTGACTAGTTTGTGATATCGAAAACCCTGGTGTAATAATTTTTCAGTAATACATAAATTTCTCTCGTTAAAATCTAAAACATTGTTACATACACGAGCGAATCGTACAAGTTGAGATATATAAACACCGTAAGATGGTGACAAGGGAACGTCACCATCTAAAAACGGATAATTAACGATAGAAAATGAAAAATCATCCCTTTTATCATAAATTTTAGTATTCAGCTTTCCATTAGTGATATAGATATCAAGATCGAGAAAAGGGCAGTGGTCATTGTTAGTATTAGCTTTATTTAAAGTAAGTTCAACAGGATAAATTTCATTAATATACATACTGAAGTCGTCATTATTGAGAGCCAAAATATCATCCAAATATCTATAGGTTGCACTTTGTAAATACAGCTGTTTCTCAAACACCTCTTTTGGGGAGTAATTGAATATTCATAGAAAATTGATTTTGTTTACATACTGGTTCCCAGTTATACTCTCTGTGTTCCATATCGCAGAGACAGAACTTGGGAATGTTACCAGTAAATAAACACGTGCATATTGTTTACATTGAAATTTGTGGTAACCTTTCATTCGAGGTAGGGGTCGTTAAGAAAATAAGTGTAAGTTTAAACTCTGAGAAGTTCAGGGCATATAAACGTTGAAAATATGCCGCACAGCCCTATATTTTGACCTTTGAAAAAAATTGTGTTGCATATGAACTTTCAATTTTAGGATAAGATTTTTTTCAAAACTTCATAGTAAAAGTGGTACAGTTTTAGCCGTAAAAGGAGTTCCTATGGGAAATTGCATTGTCAATATTTACAGAAATGCAACCTATATAGGGTGAAAAAGGGGAACATTCAGAATTTAACCAAATTTGCTTTATTTCACAGATTTTAAAGAAATTAACTGAAATAAGAAGTTTTATAAATATTTAATGAAGATTGATAGAATCCTGGGCCTTAAATATGATGACTCAGCATAAATTCACAGTTTACAGTATACATAGTTTACTGAAAGTCCTGGATACAAAATTAAATCATAATATTTGCATATTTGTAAGTTAAATTGTTAAGAAGTGCTTATATTTACTCTTTGCAGTCATTGAAACTCATAGATCCTTCCTGAATATTATTTATGGGGTATTTGTGTCCTTTCGATAACCCAAAAGTAAGCTGCAACACCTAAGTCTGCTTTTTTGTCACCACGGCATAATAAATACAAGCTAGAAAAACAAAAATATCTCAAGAAAACTTACAATAGTGTGTTCTATCCTGAATATGTACTAAATATTCCAAATTGCTAGAAACAGCAGAATGATTTAGGAAATTTGAGGCCCCAGGGGCAAAAAACATAGAAAATTGCCTACCCCCTAGGTCATAAAAACAAATAATTTAACTTGTAAATGCTATGATTTTATGATGTTAAAGTTCTTGATATAGAAAACAATAACTATGCTTGGAAGTTATGCAAAAATCAGATGTTAGCAGTCATCTCTACAACATTTGAAGTGAATTTATATCTCAGACTGGTATCTGCATTCATACAACTATTGCAAATATGGCTTTGTTTGAACACTTCTAGTATATATAGTAGCTAAATTGTGTCAGATATATGGTTACAGATGATACTGTTGTGACAAGAATTCTAAATTGACCATTTGAGGCAGAAAATGTGTTCTTTAATTGACAAATAGGCATACAGTAAGATGTGGACTGGAGATAGAGGCTGGATTGGATACTTTATATAATCTTGAATGTTGTAATGATTGACTGCTAAACATTACATTTATGATATTCTGATATGCTTTCAATATGTTATAAAAACAGTTTTTAACAGGTTCTAGACATTTTTTTATCAGAAAATATGCAAATAGGGTAAGCTGGCAATAATTAAAGTCTTGTTTTCAAATTCTTTAAAAAATTGAAACAGGGGAGGGGGTATAAAATGTATAGTAAAGAAAAACTTAGAGTATACACAGTGATTTCTTTAAGACTTTAATTCTGATAAATGAGTATTAATGTGAGAAAAACTGATTTTAGAGGGTTTTCTATTTGAATAAATGTCTGTATAGGTTGCACTTTGTAAATACAGCTGTTTCTCAAACACGCCTCTTTTGGGGAGTAATTGAATATTCATAGAAAATTGATTTTGTTTACATACTGGTTCCCAGTTATACTCTCTGTGTTCCATATCGCAGAGACAGAACTTGGGAATGTTACCAGTAAATAAACACGTGCATATTGTTTACATTGAAATTTGTGGTAACCTTTCATTCGAGGTAGGGGTCGTTAAGAAAATAAGTGTAAGTTTAAACTCTGAGAAGTTCAGGGCATATAAACGTTGAAAATATGCCGCACAGCCCTATATTTTGACCTTTGAAAAAAATTGTGTTGCATATGAACTTTCAATTCTAGGATAAGATTTTTTTTCAAAACTTCATAGTAAAAGTGGTACAGTTTTAGCCGTAAAAGGAGTTCCTATGGGAAATTGCATTGTCAATATTTACAGAAATGCAACCTAAAAGTATTATTAAATTTGTTTATCAGATGTTGTTTCGAAGGGTCTTTGCTTATTTTTGTCATAAATTGTAACTCATAACAATACAAAAACAGGTCTGCAATAAGTGGTGCACAGTTAGTCCCCATTGGAATTCCGATAATCTGACGATATACGGAATCCCCAAAGCGAACAAAAATGTTATCTAGTAAAAATTCAAGGGCATATATAGTATCAAAGCATGTCCAATTAACATAGTTTTTTTTGTTTATTGCTACTAAAAAAAAAGAATTTGAACATATATATTCACATTGAATTTATACAGAGTCTGTCGGTTAGGGCGAATATATTTACAATAATATCTAATAAAATACAACTGCAATATCTCAACAACTTTACCCGGCAAGCTAGCCGTTTGAAAACTTGGGATATTTCCTATAAAGTTGTAAGCTATCCCGTTCAAAACACAATTTCAGTAGGTTCCGATAACCCTTCCGATTCTATTTTTTATTTTTTAAAATCTGTAGAAACCAGATGCCAGTTACGTGATGACAAATGATTTACCCATTAAATATCTAGTTCCTCTTAATAGTAGTTTAAAGTATCTTGACATTTTATATGTATTGTCGTCAGGGTTGTTGTTTTCCGAATCAGATTCTCAGAATCATCCCCCAAATTTAGAAACACTTATTGATAGTGGAAGTGATTATTCTTTTTTCTGGAATACATTCAGAAAGTTTACTCACAATAATCTGAAAAAAGTTGTCTGGAAGGATCGCAATTTACATGAAGGCATAAAAGCGCATCCAAAAGAACTTTTTAGAAACTTGAATTCAGTGGAAACCTTTGATATATCAGAAAATAACATTTGGAACTTCTCTGACAATTTGTTAGACCCAATGAAAAATCTATCTCATTTAAATTTATCAAAAAATTTATTGCGAAGTATTCCAAACCAATTGATTAATCATTTGAAAATCAAAGAACTTGATGTTCGCAATAATCTTTTAACAGGAATCAATTTAGAAATAAGGAATTGGCTTGATCAAATGCAAACCATGCATTCAATGTCACTGTTCTTAGCAGGAAATGCGTTTGAATGTTCGTGTGATAATATTGACTTGATAAAATAGTTGCAGAAAACAGATGTAACGTTAGATAGCCGCTCGTATAACTGTGTACTAAAAAACGGTAGCATCAGCAATACATTGGATGCATATAAGTCTTTATCCGAACTGTTTGCTCCCTGTGAAAGTTCTATGTGGTAAACATTAGCAACAACATTACTGTCAACTGCCTTCATAATAGCGATATTGCTCGTGTTGTATAATAAACGATGGAAAATCATGTTTACCTTGCAAGGAATAATAAATCGTGTAGTAGAACAACAAATCAAAAGGCAGTACACTTACGATGTGTATATTTCTTATGAAGGTAACGCGGTTTATTGGATCAAAGAAACACTAGTCTCAAAACTTGAAGGGGAATGGGGTTTAAACATGTGTATAAGGGAAAGGGATTTCCTTGCTGGGATTTCTCTTGCGGATAACGAGGCAGAAGCTATTAAAGAAAGTAGATGCATTATCTTTGTAATAACTCCAGGGTATACACTATCCTCTGATCGTACATTCGAGATAGACAGGGCTCAATACCAAAGAATTAGAAGCAATTTAGAATCAGTAAGAGTTCTTACAAAGGACATTAAAATAACAGAGTACCTCGTAAATTTTCTTATATCTGGAAATATGTGTACGTTATGGAATTTGTGGAGGGCAATCAGTGTAATTCGGATGTTATTTGGGAGAAATTGAAATTGTTGCTTACACCCAGGAGGTTTTACTAGACAGTTGTCTTGCTGAAACCAGCTCTGATAAAAAAAGAAATTAGTAATGTTTTGTTTAAATAAGTGAAAATGTACTTGTATAGTTTTAATAAAGAATGTAAATACCTCAACGGGAAATACTTTAAGTCCACTAAGTATAAATGGTTTGTACACGATCGGCCTAATTTCAGAAAAACATAAATGAATACCGTATGATATGCTAAAACACAAATGGACCTATACAGTATATTGAGTCCTATGTAAAGATATGAATCAATTCCGACCGATTTGTGTGTTGTCTTTAATTTCCATTTATTTATCATTCATATCTATTGTAGTTTTTTTCTGCCTCTTTCTGCAAAGTGACATACAGTAGCCTATAAAGAATTCATACATAAACGTAGTCAATGTAGGATGCATGATATCCATGTCAGTTGATTTTTTAATCTATATGCTTTGTCTATAGAAAGATATAGGAAGATGTGGTAGGGGTTCCAACGAAACAACTCTCCATCCAAGTAACAATTTATAAAAAGTAAACCATTATAGGTCAAGGTACATGGAGCCTTGACTCAAACCGAACATCAAGCTATAAAGGGCCCCCATAAATACTAGTGTTAAACCATTCCAACGGGGAAACCAACGGTCTAATCTACCTAAAACGAGAAATGTTAAGCACATATGAACTACATAAACAGAGGACAACTACTGTACATATTTGCCATTTTGATTATCTTTCTTGATATATTTGTTTGTTTTGATAGTGATTAAGATTATAACATAATGTCGTCTTTTGTACCCCTTTTTTTGACAATTTCACCTATTATGCCTGTTTGTTTTATTAACACATTGATATCAATATGATTAGATTTTATGCAACTGTCATACAACTGAGGGTTTAGCTAGATATGGAACGAGGTTTTATCCACTGTTTTCAAAGAAGGAAATCTCTTTATCAAGTCAGGAATATGACAGTTGTTTCCAGTCTCTTAAGGTATTTTAGATTTTGATTTTGCCATTTGACGAGGAACGTTAAGATTCCGATTTGAATTTCATGAAGTTCCGTATTTTTATGCCCCACCTACGATAGTAGAGGGGCATTATGTTTTCTGGTCTGTGCCTCCGTTCGTCCGTCCGTCTGTGCGTCCGTCCGCTTCAGGTTAAAGTTTTTGGTCAAGGTAGTTTTTGAAGAAGTTGAAGTCTAATCAACTTGAAACTTAGTACACATCTTCCCTATGATATGATCTTTCTAATTTTAATTCCAAATTAAAGTTTTGACCCTAATTTCACGGTCCACTGAACATAGAAAATGATAGTGCGAGTGGGGCATCCGTGTACTTGGGACACATTCTTGTTGTTATATTATTTTTCCCTTACTATCTTGCTTGATAATGTACTTCCCAGAACTATTCGTAACATTTTCATCAAAGATCTAGACTGAAGAACCTTCCTTGAACATATTTTTATGTACATTTTTCCATTTAATTATATTACTTTAAAGATCAAGATAAGTCAATGTCAGACAAAATATCAACCTTTGTGTGTGAGGCTTGAATAACTTCGTCCTTCAACAGTTGTGCATGTCCAAAGTCAGGAGTCTGTAATTCAGTGATTGTTGTTTGTTGATGTGTTACATATTTGTATTTCGTTCATTTTTATGCCTCATTTATGGGCATTGTGTTTTCTGGTCTGTGCGTGCGTCCGTCTGTTCGTTCGTTCGTCCGTTCGTTTGTTCGTTTGTCCGTTCGGTCGTCCGTTCGTCCGTCTGACCCGCTTCATGTTAAAGTTTTTGGTCATGGTAGTGATTGATGAAGTTGAAGTCCAATCAACTTGAAACTTAGTACACATGTTTCCTATGATATGATCTTTCTAATTTTAATACCAAATTAGAGATTTCCCCCCATTTCAACGGTCCACAAAACATAGAAAATGATAGTGCGTATGGGGCATCCATGTACTGGGGACACATTCTTGTTATACATAAATTATGAGATTTGCTCATTGTTGAAGGCCGTACGGTGGCCTATTATACAATGTTGGTGTAAATTTCTGTTTCATTTGGTCTCTTATGGAAATTTGTCTCATTGCTAATCATACCACATCTTCATTTAAATAGTCAAGAACAGATTTAAGAATAAATAGATTAAAATTATGGTCATTGTCTTTCTTTGGGGACGGGACGTTGGAGGACACAATGGAATTTCTCTAATTTTTCTACACCTTGAAGAACAGTTCAGACCCATCCCCCTTTTTTCCAAAGATATAGACATTTCAACCCTGCCCCTTTTCCCCACCCAAAAAAGAAAGCAACCACACACACACACACACACACACACACACACACACACATTTTCAATACTTTTGCTCGTTTTAACACAATAAGCTTTTTCGATTGCAATAAAAGTTTGAAATATTGCGTCAGAGGTAAATATCGAACTTGAAGTGTGGAAGTTATTTGTGCCTTAATGGAAGTTAATTTTTATATGCCGGTATGGTTTCATTGATATGTACCACACCTTCATTCAATATCAGCTTCAGTAGAAACATGCCCAGCTAGAAGAAATTGTTGAAACTATTGATTTAGGTTTAAAAAATTGACATGAGCGAAACGAGGAGTAAAGTTGATGTTTTGGGATGACGAAGACGTCACCATAATATTAAACGACGGCAAAGCTATATACTATTAAAAATTGAACACCACCTTTCCATTAAAAAAAATCAAATCAAAGTCCCCCTATTTCTTGCTAGCCCCTCTTTTTTGGGTTACAAATGACCGGTCTCTTTTCAGAGCCTTTACCATATCAATGTCCTACTTTTGCCCATTTTATTTGTCTTTCTTGAGAAAACTAATTTATAAAGAAAAAATTCAACGCCTAAAATGACCAGCGAGGCAAAATTTACAAAATTGAACAGAAAGAAAATTCATGTACAACATGTACAATCCTTTTTACAGAAAAAACGCTAACGCTAAAATTATACAGATATTGACAATTATCGTACCTCCTATAGATTTGTCGGGATATGATTAGTTAACGGACTACACGTGGCGACTATATATATCTCGTATAGGGTGCTCTAAAAAAACATATTGTGGGGCGCTGTCTTCCTGCGGATAGCAATCCAGTGTACTAGCACTATAAAGTCATGCATTTACGGTAGGCTAGCACAAAGCAGTCAAACATTTTCATACACCCTTTGGTTTCTTATTTATTTTATTTTATTTTACTTCTCTTTTTTTAAGTACATACAAAACATCTCACTAATTATTATTGCAAAACTCACATACACAAATTTAGGCTAATTTCGGTTTATACAAAATATTTAGCATATAAATTCACATACACAATTTGGCATATCAAAATTATCCGCTCTTTACTTGGCTGTTGGTGTAACAGGAGAACGTTGCTGCCGTTCACTGCTGTTTGCCTGGCCTAGCTTTCCTCCTGTTCCTACTTCTGGTGGCTCAGTGTTTTTTAACTTTTTTTTTACCATATATTGTTTTTTATTTTATTTTTTTTATGAATTGTTTTATTTGAAAAAAATATATAATTTTACTAGATTTATTTTCAATTCTTTTCTTTTCATTTTTTATTTACTTATTCATCAATTTATCTATTCATTTATCTATTCAAATTTTGGCTCTATATTATTTTTTATTAAATTTTATTTTATCATTCTAAATTATTTCAATTACCATAAAGTAAAAATTGAACTATTGAATGCCCAAAAAGGCGCAATCCAGAGCCGACCGTGCAAGGGCTGTATAGCCAGTCAATGTCGTTAAAAACTTCAATTTGTTCTAAATAAAAGTACATGGTAAGTTACCATATACATGTAGAGTTAGCAACCATATGGGGGTTAGTAGGAAGTTACCGATCTTGAGTGTTGAGGAAAAGTCTGAAAGGATTTAACAGACAAAGAAATTGATGATGAAAGGTTGAAATAATTTCATTAAACATAATTGAAGCTAACAAGTTGTTATTGTTGGCATAACGGAGTTAATTCCCTTTCAAAGTAAAAAAAAGAAATCTGAAAGGATTCCACAAACGAAGAAATTGATACATGTAACGAACGATTGAAATTAAGTCATAAAATAAATTTAAATCTCAAAAGTTCATACTGTTGGCATTTTTTTCTGTAAAGACAAATGGAAGGAGGATCTTAGTACTAAGTATTGAAGACTTGATCACTTTGATAGTCCACTAGTTTAAATACCACACATAAGAGTATATTTGCACATCAGATAAACACATTTGCATATCATATAAGGATATTTGCACATCATATAAGTACATTTGCACATCATATAAGTATATCTGTACACCATATACGAGTGTTTGGACATCATATAGGAATGTTTGCACATCATGTAAGAATGTTTGCACGTCATGTAAGTACATTTGCACATCATATAAGTAGTTTTAGAAATCATATAAGGATGTTTGCACATCATATAAGGATATTTGAGTATCATATAATGGCAAGTGCACATCATATAATGAAAAGTGTAAATCATATAAGGACAAGTGCACATCATATAATGAAAATGGTCATAACAAGACAGCTTTGGCGTTCAGTTAGTATAGTTTTAATTTTTGTGTCATTAGATCTCTTGTTAAGAGTTGTCTCATTGGCAATCATAGCACATTTTTTATGTGTTTTTTAAAGTTGAACCTTTTTTAAATTGATCTTGTGACAGACTAACAATAGCCGTTAAATTACTGCAATTTTTAAAATTTTGACTTGGTTGCGGTTTTATACATCCCACTAAACCGAAATCCAATCGTAAAAAGAATGTGGTTTTTTTCAGTGATCATATTTTTCTTCTTTACTGCAGTTTACCCTTGAATATAGAAGTTGACGGGTATACTTACTTAGAAATCTAGTATAAAACCAACTTTGCGTTGGATAATTTTGAAAATATTTGTCTTGAAGATGATATAAGCAACAAGAAACGGCTTATAATGGGTATAAATAAACAATTTTTTTTGTGAATGACAATGGTTTTGTTAAATATAATCTGAATGTTGATATTTTGAATCATAGTAAATATTAACCTTTACATGACCTTGGACTATCATAGTGACTAGTCTAGCTATCACAGTCCAATACATGATGTTTGTGATAATTTAAACTTCCCTAAATTGTGATAGAACCAACATTTTTTGTAAAATACGAATAAAAACATCATTATAAGTAAATGTTCTACTAACCAATGAAAAGACAATGTGTGAATGCACTCAACACTACAACAGGTGTAGTGATTGTCATCTCAGATAAATGTATACAAATGATGGAAAAAATGTCATAACAAAATATACCCGATTCACCTTTAAAAATAAGATTTTCTACAAAGAATACTCTCATGCATGAATAGAAATTTGAGAAAAACCATTCACCGTTTACATATGTTATATTCTTGTTACACAAAACAAGGAAATGTTATAACTTTGGGAAACAATATAAAAAAAACGACCGAGGAAAATTATTTCTATAAAATTATACATAGGATTTTTGGATTATTATCTTAATATTAATATTATAGCTTTTAAATGAGTCAAAGATTATAAAAATCCAATGATCGGTTAAGGAGAAAATTAATCTTCAAAGACTGTTGGTTAGAGTCAAAAACTGTAGTGATTCCTTAAACCGGTTTGTTTGAGCAAGGCGGATATCTAATATTGCCTCCTTGGAATGAGAAGCAATTTTAATTTCTCCCAAATAGCATCAGAACGTAACTGTTCTTCATCCTCCCATTCTATCAGGTACACATAGTTCCAAATATAAGACAAATTACGAGGTACATCTGTTATTTTAATGTCCTTTGTAAGAACAATTACTGTTTCTAAATTGCTCCTAATTCTTTCGTATTGAGCTCTGTCTATCTCGAATGTACGATCAGGGGATAGCGTATACCCTGGAGTTATTACAAAGATAATGCATCTACTTTCTTTAATAGCCGCTGCTTCGTTATCAGCATGAGAAATCCCAGCAAGGAAATCCCTCTCCCTTATGCACATTTTTAATCCCCATTCCCCTTCCAGTTTTGAGACAAGCGTTTCTTTGATCCAATAAACCGCATTACCTTCATAAGAAATATACACATCGTAAGTGTACTGCCTTTTTAATTTTTGTTCAACTACACGATTTATTATTCCCTGCAATGTAAACATGATTTTCCATCGTTTATTATACAACACTAGCAATATCGCTATTATGAATCCAGTTGACAGAAGCGTAGTTGCTAATGTTAGCCACATAGAACTTTCACAATAAGCAAATAGATCGGAGATAGAGTTATATGCTTCCAATGTATTGCTGTTGCTTCCGTTAGGTAGTACACAATTATAGGAGAGACTGTCTAACTTTACATCTGTTGTCTGCAGCCATCTTATCAAGTGAATATTATTACACGAACATTCAAATGCATTTCCTGTTAAGAACAGTGACATTGAATGCATGGTCTGCATCTGATCAAGCCAATTTCGTATTTCTAAATTGATTCCTGTTAAAAGATTATTGCGAACATCAAGTGTTTTAATTTTCAAATGATTTATCAACTGTATCGGAATACTTTGCAGTAAATTTTTTGATACATCTAAAAAAGACAGATTTTGTATTGGATCTAACAAATTATCCGAGAAGTACCAAATGTTATTTTCAGATATATTAAGGGTTTCCACTGAATTCAAGTGTCTGAAAAGGTCTTTCGGGTGCGCTTTTATGCCCTCATTTAAATTGCAGTCTGTCCAGACAAATGTTTTTAGATTGTTATAAGGAAATCTACCGAATTCTTGCCAGATATAAGAATAATCACATCCACTATCAATAAGTGTTTCCAAATTTGGGGGATTATTCTGAGAATCTGATTCAAAAAGCATGAACCCTGACACCAATGCATATGAAATATCAATATACTTCAAACTACTATTAAAAGGGACTAGATATATAATCGGTAAATCATTTGTCATCACGTAACTGTTATCCACTTTTTCTACCGATTTTGGAAGATAAAAAATAAAATCGGAAGGATTATCGAAATCTGCTGAAATGGTGTTTTCCTTAGGAATGGGATAGCTCACAACATTATATGAATTATCCCAGGTTTTCAAACGACTAGCTTGCCGGGTAAAGTTGTTGAGATATTGCAACTGTATTTTATTAGATATCATTGTAAATCTATTTGCCCTTACCGACAGATGCTGTATACATTCAGGAAAACGAAAATTAAATAAAGATCCAGGAACATAATCAACTATACCATTTTGTGACAAATCCAAGTTTTCAACACAAATAGTTTGTAAATACTTTGTCATTTCGGTTGTTACAATCAAAGAATAAGGAAATTCCTTGTTGTCAATAACAACGTCGCTCACGTGATGAAAATTTATAGTTGACATGTTTTTATTAGTGTACGGATTTAGCAATAACAGTGCCTGCTTTAAATGCATAAATGTGTCAGAAAAATCTACCACCTTCAGCTCTGGAAACGGCAATAGAGTACCTGTTTCAACACGCACAAAATTTAATCTACAATTTTGCATCAACAGTGTTTCAACACTAGACGAGAAAAACTTAAATGTTTCATTGGTTAGGCTTACAACATAACACGACTGGAATTCTATCCTTTGAAGCCTTTGTAATAGTTTAAATCCTTGTCCAAACTTTGGTTTTGGCATTAAGTCAATCGATAATTGTGTCAATTGTTGTAAAACACCCAATGCCTGGTCTGGATACGTAAATATAGTGGAAAAATTAGTCGGTTGATCCATGTTCCTCCTGATGTTTAGAATATTTAATTTCTTCAGGGGCATGAACAGATCTATGGTATTCATTTCAGAAAGATTAAGACATTTGTCAGCCATTTCTAACGACTGAAGATTTCCTAATCCTTTAAATGACGAGTTTGATATATGACTAATTTTGTTTGAATTCAGATTAAGTTCCAATAAGTTTTTGTAAATGACGAATGCCTCATTTGTAATATCTGTTATGTGGTTTCTACTAAGATCCAGTGCAGTAATGTTTCGCGGTAAATTTTTAGGAACATGTTCTAGTCCCATATTACTACAGTCCGCCGTTATAGTCGTATAGTTTCCCATATTTGTCTCTTTTATCTTGCAATTAGATGAACATAAAACCGGTAAAAAATAGTAAATAATTGAATAAATGAACAACATTTTAACATGAACCTCCATCGTATGATTGCGTTAAGAATATATGAAAGTGTTTACTGAAAGACAATTTCTTTCCTCAATTTGTAACTTATAGGAATTATCTGTAACGAGTTAACACTGTAATCTAGATCGTTATCATACATTTTTGTAGTTGGGTACAATAAGCAGAATGAATCAGCAAAAATCACCTTCAAAACTACATAAAATGATCATTGAACCTTCCTTGTTCGAATATTTTTCGTTCACCTTATATCACAGTGTCGTTTAACTTTTATTGTAGAAAATCGAGTTTTAACTTTTATTCGCAGTTTTTATGACACGATACATATTACGCTTTTGGTTATATATTATGTAACACTCTCTACATGATCAATAATCATCATTCAGTTATGGAAGAAATCCTTGTATATTTTGATAATAAACGAACTTCTATTTGTGACGTTTTTACATATGGTATATCTGTTGGTTTTGTTCACGCTGTTTTGTTAACGCATCATTATGAATTTTATTAGATTTAATTCGACTGTCCTACAAGTGAGAAGTGTAGCTAAAAAACAATTGTTTTCAACATAATGAAACTGTTTCCGTCTGTCATACAAGTGAGAGGTTCAGCTAGCTATAAAACCGTGTTTAATCCACCATTTTCTGCATAAGCAAAGACCTGTATCAAGGTAGGGATATGACAGTTGTTATCCATTCGTTTGATGTGTTTTATCATTTGATTTTGCCATTTGATTAGGGACTTTCCGTTTTGAAGTTTACTCGGGGTTCAGTATTTTTATAATCTTACTTTTCATTTTCTTACGTTTATGAAAATTCAACCCGGAAATATGTGTTTAATTTTAAGGCGTGTTAAAATACCACTTTCAGTGACAATACACCCACGTCACTAAATTGCAGTAATTCCGAAAACATTTAAGACCCACAGTTCCAATGTTATAACAGGAGTCCTTAACATAGTTCATGACCAAGAGTTGAGAGTATTCCTCAGTAAAGAACCTATATGTCGTCCCCCGTCAATTATTGATTGGAATGAGCGTCGTAAGATGATCCACGACTCACTCAATATTTACTGCTCAAATGAATAAAACGAGAAAAAGCTGATAAGAAATCCTAATTAGACTGTATGTTTTAATTCAGAAATAAACATCATTGGTGTACGTATTCAACGTTTTAAAGAACGTTTTACTCTTAACAACCACCATATTAACCCTTTTTGTCCGTACTAAACATAAATTTATGAACTCGCGAAAGATTTGTTTTGTTCCAGCTGATAAGGCTGCTAATAATATAATTATTGTTTGACGTATATTTTACATTTAGGTTCTGCAAAAGGAAATCACCAATTCACCTACTATCAAACTGACACCATTCTCAGAAAATGACATTTGTAACAAACAAAAACTGTTAGCTATTTCTTTACAAGCAGAACCAAATGCAATGACAGATTTAGCTATGTATTGGCTCCCACGACACACTAGAAAAACAACTGAGTCCCTGTACACATATTATCGGGAACAATGTAGATGTGTTGCTTACATGTTTACAGCAGTATTGGTCACAAAGACAGTGCTCACTCCGACACAAAGGGAATCATAGGACATAGAGAAATCAGTTATCATGATAGATGAATCGGAAGTATTCGGAGAGGACCACCGAGCTACTAGGCGTGAATAGAAAAAAAGAAAAGATTTCAGCAGCTTTATTTCCTGATCAGAGTCAGGAGCAACTTTCACCAACGCCACCAAAGTATTCATGTAAGTCTAAAATGTGTAAAAAGTAAAATCACAAAAAAACTAAACTCCGATAAGGGAAGGTGAGTATCATCCTTTTGCTGTACAGAAATTCCCAGTGTCCCGAGATAAAACCGATCATGGGACCTTCAGCAATGTAGTCATCGGTCTTTTATTGTTCCAATAAAGACAATGTATGTGTGTTCCTCTTTTCGAATTGTCTATTGATTTGTGTAACATATGTATTTTTTTATTATTCTGTTTAAGCCAATATAGTACATAGTATTTTCTATAAAAAATGTGATAAAATATGTTTAACAACTTGGATCACTTTCATAAGTTACTAATCTTTAGAGATTATATATGTTAAACATGGTTTATTCAAATATGGTTATAAACATTGGTTGCATTTTAAAGGTTGAATTTTTTATGGTATAGAAACATGGGTTGAATTGAAAATGTGTTTCTTGTAACTTTTTAGTGCAGGTGTGGGGATTTGAACTATTCATTTTACCTTGCATGACGATGTAAAGTAAATTTGCTTTTTGACATATCTATACTTTTTCGTAGAATATTATCGGTAAGTATTCTTCTAAATTTAAAATAATATTATGATCGGAAATAAATTGTTTTGGTTTGAAATTGCTACATGTGTAAACGATTATTTTTATTCGTCTTTGTCACGATGAATTTGCAAATGAAAAACATCTGCCTACATCTATTTATTATTTAATTTGATAATTTGATAAAAACAAATCGTTTGTGAAAAGGAATCATACATAAAAGATTGATTCACTCAAACTGAGTATTAATTTGGGTACTAACTAAACCTCCCTATTTTCATATTAACAACACACTAGTCTTTAATCAGCTGATGCCGTTCATCAAGGGGAGTAACAGATTTATCGGATATTGCTGATTGATCAATAAAAATCGTCAATGCTCTTCAACCTTGTCATTATTGTAACGCCCTTTCCTTTTGTTTACCGATTAGGAAGTCTTTGGTAGACGAAACCAGTTTTAAACGAACAAAATGTTTAAGCTTGTTTTTAAGCTGACAAAATTAAGAATGAAACTGGGGAATGTGTCAAAAACCCGAGCAAAGAGGAGAGAATAGCCCAAGGGCCACCAATTGGTCTTCATCACAGCGAGAAAATCCCACACCCTGAGCGTGTTTCAGCTAACTTGATTTATATGCAAAGCTCGTCTGTCATTATCAAATAAAACACATATAGAATCTTATTTTAGCTGACAGATAAACATTAGGTAGTAACAATTTAAAGATTATTCGATAGTTGCTTTGCCCGCATGATGTAGAGTACTGCACACAAAACGTATGTATTTTTCTTTGGGCACAACAGAGATTGAATGTGTGGTATCGGTCATAACTACTTTATTATAGATGATAAAACTTTACGAGTCATCTCTTTTGGTCTTTCTAAATGAGCTGTGTTTACCTTATCAAAATTGAGTTATCGTAATACCATACATTTGTTCCTCATTTGGACAATAGATAAAGGAAGATGTGGTATGAATGCCAATGAGACAACTATCCATCCAAATAACAATTTATGTAAGGTAAACCATTTTAGGTCAATATACGGCCTCCAACACGGAGCCTTTGCTCACACCGAACAACAAGCTATAAAGAGCTCCAAAATAACTCGACGTGTAAAACCATTCAAACAGGAAAACCAACGGTCAAATCAATATAAAAATACAGAAACGAGAAAGACGTATAAATTACATAAACAACTACTGTACTTCAGATTCCTGACTTAGGACAGGTGCAAACATATGCAGCGGGATTAAACGTTTTAATGGTACCAAACCTTCTCCCTTTTTCTGAAAAAATAGTATAACATCACAGAATAGAAAAAAACGCACGATAGAATATCAATTGGAAGGCTTACATCAATCAAAAAACATAAATTAGCAAAACACATATTTAGATAAGTCAAAGTTGTCATGTTGATTATTCCTTTTTAAAAAATAGGCGAAGCCGAGGGTTGCAAGACACACTAGTTTAAGCTATCTCCTGACTTTTATAGTGTAAACAGTCGTCACTTTAAATCCGTAAAGAATCCAACAAGATGCTTGAGAACGTAAAGTGTCTGTCTATACTGTATCTTCTACTGTTATGTCATAATGGAAATGCCCAATCAATAGTAAAAACACTTGTAAATGAAGCGGTCGCATCAGCAGCAAATAGCATTCCGAACACAACCAATCAAAGGGTACCACGTAAGTGTAACATATTTATATCATAATTAAAATGTTTATGTAATTACTGACGGATTAATGATTAATTAAATTGAGAATGGAAATGGGGAATGTGTCAAACAACAGCCGAAGGCCACCAATGGGTCTTTAATACAGCGAGAAACTCCCGCACTCGGAGGCGTACTTCAGCTGGTCCCTAAACAAAAATTAATAGTTCAGTGATAATAGACACCATACTAAAATCCGAAATATACACACTTAACTAAAATTTAAAATTATGCAAGACTAAAAAAGGCCAGAGGCTCCTGACTTAGGACAGGCGCAACAATTCGTAGCATAGAGAATGGGCACGGAGAAAGAGTATCATAAAAACTACCAAATGTCACCAATTAGTCTTCAACACAGCAAGAAAAACCTACTCCGGGAAGTGGGCTTCAACTGAACAATATTTTATACTAGTTCAGCAAAATGGACACCACAGTAAATTCAAAAACATGCAAATAAACCAAAATTAACTGTCAGTTTATCTTGTCTTCATGTTTAATATACCATGAGTGTGAAAAATACAGAGAAGTTTTACCCCCTAACTTCCTTCAATTTTACTAACTAATAACATGTGGTACACAAAGATAACAATATGCATACATGTTCTGTGTCCGTAAGTAGTGGTCTACTCTTGATTTCCGTTTTCTGTGAGAACCATGTTTACAGAACTTTTGTTTATTTATGTATGATCAGTATAATCCTTACAAAAACAAAGGAAACACCTAAGGGGTACTTGCATGCTCAATAGAAAATTATCAAAAGACAAACAACATTCATCAAAATAATAAACAGATAACTATTTTTTAAGTAAACCGTTGTCCGATTAAATTGACTGATCGGGTAGTGCAACATTTTCTGCTTAAATAAAATAGCATCCAATATTTACTTTTTCTTCTTTAAAACTAACTCCTTCTCAGTGAATGATCATCAAAGATTCATATAACACTTTTAGAAATCCTCAGTCATATAATGGTTTTATTGTAAAACAAATGTAAGCATAGCAACAAATTCATGTATTTGGTTTTGATGTTATATTTGTTATTCTCGTGGGATTTTGTCTAATGCTTAGTCCGTTTCTGTGTGTGTGTTACATTTTAGTGTTGTATCCTTGTTCTCCTCTTATATTTAATGCGTTTCCCTCGGTTTTAGTTTGTTACCCCGATTTAGTTTTTTGTCCATGTTTATGAGTTTTGAACAGCGGTATACTACTGTTGCCTTTATTTACTGCCAGTATTTCATTGAGCACAAAACTTAAAATTCACTAACAAAGAAGTCGTTAAAATTGGGTGACTAGCTTCACAATGTATACATTAGTTGTAAATATTTGTAAACCTACTACTGTAATTAGCTTTCTTCTCTTAGAAATAGGAAGAAGGGGACCACAACTGGCAAAATCATCAATAGATTTGTTAAACTTGTTCAGTTCATTGCAGAATCAACAACAACTACGAAGGTCATCAAGGGTGGTGCTTATTACCGAAAAAGCTGTCTCCTCTGTGAATCAACGGTAATTGTAACCTGGTTTTAAATTACTCATGCCACATCGGTGGTTTGTTCTTTTAAATAGTTATCAAAGGTACCAGGATTACAATTTAATACGCCAGACGCGCGTTTCGTCTACATAAGACTTATCAGTGACGCTCAATCTAAATAGTTATAAAGCCAAACAAGTACTAAGTTGAAAACTCCAAATTCGATATAAATACACATTAAAGTCAAACCTAAATTTCAAAAAAATTATGACAGTACAAAAAATCACAAACACCAAACTCCGCCAGTGAAGGGACGCAATATTAGATAAAAGAGGGACGAAAGATACCAAAGGGACAGTCAAACTCATAAATCCAAAACAAACTGACAACGCCATGGGTAAAAATGAAAAAGACAAACAGAAAAACAATAGTACACACGACACAACATAGAAAACTAAAGAATAAACAACACGAACCCCACCAAAAACTAGGGGTGATCTCAGGTGCTCCGGAAGGGTAAGCAGATCCTGCTCCACATGTGGCACCCGTCGTGTTGCTTATGTGATTACAAATCCGGTAAATAGTCTAATTCGGTAGGTCATATTCATGAAAGGGAAGGGGATTGTAGTTACGACGTAAGGAACATATCCGATATCATTTGTGAAACGGTTATTCCATAACGGTCAACCAACTCGTGATGGCGTCCGTAAAATTTACGAAGGGATGATTTCAACTTCACCATTTGTAACTCTTGGTTTAATAGCTTCCTTGTGAGCAGCAAACCTCTATCAAGAAAATCATGATAGGAAATGCAAGCACGGGAATATCGTATCAATTGGGAGATATATACCCCGTATGCAGGTGCTGCTGGAATGTTGCTACTTAGAAATGGAAAGTTCACAATTGGAAAGCTGAAATCATCTCTTTTGTCGTAAAGTTTTGTTTTCAACCGACCCTCATTGTCAATTTCTAGATGTAAGTCAAGATATGAAGCCGACTTAACTGTAACTGTAGTATCCTTTATCTCTAGTTCGATTGGATAGATGCGTTCCACATAGTCACCAAATTTTGAATTGTTTAGTGAAAGAACATCATCTATATAGCGGAAAGTAGAGTTAAAGGATATTGCTAACTTCTTATCTTTCTTCCTAAGAAGTTCCTGCATGAAGTCAGCCTCATAATAATAAAGAAACAAGTCGGCGAGTAGAGGGGCACAGTTTGAACAATCACAATAACACCCGCTACATGTACATTCTGTATGTGCCTGTCGCAAAGTCATGAGTCTGTTATTTCAGGGTTTTTTTCGTTAGCTGCTATATATTTTAATTTGTTTTCTTGTTTTGTTTAAGAACGGAGCGGGCCATTGGTTTTCTTTACATATTGTTACTACGGATTTTTTTAAGCTAATGCACGATATAATTTAACTGGTTTGTAACGAGTAAGGTTACCAATAGTTTTTAACATCAGCGTCCATAGCTGTTTCATTGCTAATCAATCATGCACGCAGTTATGAGATTAAAAAATTGTTAAAATCATACATATCAAAACTTATTACCAATGAAACATCAGTGAATGTCCAAAGGGCGATTCTACAAGCATTTATATGTCATTGTTTGACCTTCAATAATTAGAAAAGTCATCTACGAAAAGGTAGAAATTGTAGGAAAAATGGGAAACAAATCCAACGAAAAAATAACGTTCTTAATTAGACAATTTAATAAAAATGAGAATGGACACGGGAAAAGTATCAAAGAGACATATCCCTACCAAGGAGCAGATTTACTGTTAGCCAAACAGTTAAATTAGGTTTACTGTATACTATGATAGAAAGTTAATAGTTTATTTTTTAAATGGTTTGCCATCGAAGACATCGAACATCCCTATAGAAATGTTTATATGATATAGTAAAATTGGTGTGTTAATATTGTAGTTTACGGAAAATGCGGGCACCTGCAGTACAACCGACAGCTATTTATGATCTTGTCGAAAAAGCGGTCGAGTCGTTTTGTGATCAGCGCGAACAAATTTCCTGTGATAAAGACGCCCCCTATCGGACTATAGACGGTACATGTAATAACCTACAGAACAAACTTACGGGTGCAGCTTTTACTCCACAATCCAGATTTTTGGAACCAACGTATGGGGACCGTAAGTTGATGTTTAATTTGAATAAAATTATTTCTTTGCTTTAATTTCTCTCAACTATATTCTCTTTTCCCTGTTGCTAAACATATTGAACTGTCTGAAGAAAGAAGAGAGAAGGGGTTGTTGGGTTTTTTAAAAGACAGTAACTTTAATGAATTGAAAACCATTTAATCGGCAATTGAATATTTCATATTCGACAATCCTTTAATCTTCGTCGATTTTTTCAAGGAGTTAATATGTTAGTCGGATACTATCAATGATCAGAAATTAAAATCCGATTTCTGCAGAACTGAGAAAAAACCCAAATTAAACCATTGGCAGTATTTCTTACTTGGAACAAGCACATGCACACGGTTGAACTTTTATAATGATCAGTATCAGTAAGAATTTCCCTTTTAAGCACTATCTTCAGATAAATAAAATGTAAAACATACATCGTAGTCTTTGGTTTAAACCAACATTTCAAACCTCTGGTGATTTTATTTGTATTTAGATACTTAGTATTCACTGCCAAATGTTCATCCGGATATTAACATATATTTACAGCGAATAATTTTGGTTCTGTTCCACGCATAAAAGGGAAGAATGGAGAAGATTTAAAAAGTCCCCGATTGATCTCTAATTCTGTGTTGAAAAGTGAACAATCCGCACCTGAAAGCAATAGATTCACAGTGGCCTTGACACACTTTGGACAGTTTGTTGACCATGATATTGTAGCAACACCGATATTTTCAGGTTTCCATTATTTAAGATACATTTTTCATGAGAATTCTGCATTAGAAAATACGCAAACTGTACGTTTAAACCAACTTACAATATTAATGCAAATGTTCTGTTTCACTGTACTTTTTTTCGTATACATTAAAGAACATCATCACCTAACACTAGAACACACCCGTATATCGCGGGTCCGTGACTGAATTAAAGTATATAACTATGCGCAAGCCTTATTTTAGTAATAGTATTGTGATCTGATAAAGTCATGCTGATTATAAGATACACAGTTTTCTCTACTTTCAAATCTTTCTGTTTGAACCCGTCGAACTGGAACTTATCAATTATTGATAATATTAATTATTTGGAAAACAAAAGGTCCTGGAATGGAGTATTTTTTAATCAACAGCATTGTCCTATATTAGTTATAAATATTGAATTCTTTGATTCGCTGTTTTACGTCATGCCCGCTAACAAATTGAAAACTGTACCTATACGCCTTATTTTAGTCCAGATTTTTAGTATTCGTATTGTTATCTTAGAAAGTCTAACTGATTAAAATACTACAATAGGTAACAATTTGATAATTAAGTAGTGTCAACCCTGTGATTATGACCCGTGTAATCCTGAATACACCGTTTGGTGGTGCGCCTGTCAGATGCGGAATGTACAGATAAGGTAATCGGTAACAGGTGAATATACTATTGGTATCGGTATCGGACTCGACCCGGAACTACACACCCGTGATATCGCGGGTCCGTGACTGAATTAAAGTATATAACTATGCCTAAGCCTTATTTTAGTAATTGGTATTGTCATCTGATAAAGTCATGTCGATTATAAGATACACAGTTTTCTCTGCTTTCAAATCTTTTTGTTTGAACCCGTCGACCTTGAACTTATCAATTATTGGAAACATTAATTATTTGGAAAACAAAAGGTCCAGGCTATCCAGGAATGGGGTATTTTTAAATCAACAGCATTGTCCTATATTAGTTATCATAGAAAGTCTTGCTGATTGCTGAATAAAGCTACAATAGGGAACAATTTGACAATGATTGAATTTAGTAGTGTCAGCCCTTTGATTATGACCCGTGTATATAGCAAAATCCTAAATACACCGTTTGGTGGTGCGCCTGTCAAATGCGGAACGTACAGATAAGGTAATAGCTAACAGGTGAATATACTATTGGTATCGGTATCGGATTAGACCCGGAACTTGTTAATTATTGGCAATATTAATTATGTGGAAAACAAAAGGGTCTGGAGTGGTGTAATTTTTAATCTACACCATTGTCCTATATTAGTTATATATAGAGTTGAATTCTTTGATTTGTCGTTTTTACCCGATGACGGCTGACAAATTGGACCTCGTAATTTTAGTATTATAGATGTTTTAAATGCATATTCTACATGCAATAGATACTTATTGATTATGATGATTTACACTATTCTCTGATATTTTTGTGAAATGATTTAGTTTATGTCAAGCCTATTGATTTAAAGAAAAAAATCACTGTCCCTTTTATTCTTTGTATTTGTATGTATATTTTGAGATTTGTTTTATGAGATATCTAACTGAAACGGTATCCATTTGTAATACCTACCATCAGCATTGACTGTTGTAAATACGTGTTTTTAAATATGAATTAGAGTAGTTTATTCGTCATAAGAGAACACAAATGATTATTCCGGCTTTGATTTAGAGCTTTGATGATGTATCTGAAAATCAAGCTGACAGAGCAAGTGATCCTTCTATTAATGTGATTTTGTTTTAGAGCCAGATGGTACAAGTATTTCTTGTTGTAACGGAAACGAACCAGTTAACAGGTACTGTATATCATTAATTTCTCCATGAATTTGAACAAAAAAATTCAATGGACAAAAAAATGAAAAAATATTCAACCCAGTTATTTTTTTATTCACATTGTTTTAAAGACAGAAAATATCAAATCGATCAAATAATGTAATTAGATAATTTTGTAAGATATTTATGATATAAAATATCATTAGGTACGTAAAATATCATTAAGTATCTAAAATATCATTAAGTACCGAAAATATCATTAGGTACGTAAAATATCATTAAGTACCTAAAATATCATTAAGTACCGAAAATATCATTAAGTACCGAAAATATCATTAAGTACTTAAATATCATCAAGTGCCTAAAATATCATTAAGTACGTAATACCGCAGTCCCACTAGGCCACGATCACACTATACGATCTGTGAAAAAAAAATACAAATTTTGATGATCGTAGTACGATCGTGTAGATCGTAGTAAGGTCGTATCACGATGAGCGTGGCCAACTTTGAACATGTTCAAAACAATCGTGGTGCAGTCATGGCGAAATCAGGTTGTAGTAGAAGCGTAGTTAGAGCAAACTAAAGTCGTAGAAAGATCGGAAAGGTCGCTGTACCATCGTAGTGAGAGCGTAGCAAACGCGTGATTCTATTCGAAGAGACTGCGCTACGATCTCACAGCGACGTTATAACGACCTCACTACGACCATCACGTTCCCACCGCAACCAAACTACGCTTCCACTACGACTATACCACGTTTAAACCACACTGTTAAAGACCATAGTACGATTTTAGCACGCTCTTCTTACGACCTGACTACGTTCATACTACGACCATGATTTTCATTGTCATTTTTACATAAAATATATTAAATCTCTCCAGGTTTTGTTTTTCTGTATGTAATTAGGACTTCCTGTCCATTTTCTCTAACGGCTCAATCATGCGTCTCGTTTTTAAATAGATTAGACCGTTGATTTTTCCGTTTGAATGGTTTTACACTAGTAATTTTAGGGCCCTTTATAGCTTGCTGTTCGGTGGGAGCCAATGCTCCGTGTTGGAGGCCGTACCTTGGCCTATAATGGTTTACTTTTACAAATTGTTACTTGGATGGAGAGTTGTCTCATTGGCACTCATACCACATATTCCTATATCTATTGACACATCTGTGTCATTTCTGGTATCGTTCACTAAAATATCGTCATTTGAGCTTTATGGACCAGCAATAGGCTGTAATTTAGGTTGGATTGGTCGGTCCGACATCTTCTGCTTGATCAGAATTCGTTACTATCAGAGCTCCCTCTGCCTCTACATCAACCCCTATAGCTACCCCTACACCTACGTGTTCTAGTAGATTTTGGTGGCAAGACTGTTTTGTTTCCGCAAAATCTACGTATTAATCAGAAATAGAAGGAATGGAACTGTATTGATATTGAACACGATGTTGACGTTATTGCTGAGAACGTAGTAAGATCGCGGTATGAGCGTAGTATAGTCGTGGTAAGAACGTGCTTTAATCGTAGTAGAAGCGTGGTAAAATCGTGTTGCAATTGATAACTCGTGGTATGATCGTAGTGAGAACGTGATGAGCGTAGAAAGATCTTGATAAGCGTAGTGAGGTCGCAGAATAAGCGCAATGAGAACGTGGTATAATCGTAGAGTGATCGTTGTAGAAGAGTTATGAGGACGTAGTAGCAACTTGAAAGCAACGAAAATTTACTTGTTCATGCCGTTCATACGCGTCCTCACCACGATCTGAATTTATTTTAGATCGCGTTGAGCGTGGTGCGATCGTGGTCTGTGGGACTTGGGCTTAAGTACTTCATGGAACTTTCGATCATGAACCATAAATCTGTCAAAATTTAAAGAACCGAACTTTGAGAATGCTATCTTTCAGTGGTTTGATTGTTTCGCGTTATTTTTTATTTATTTATATGTTTCATTATTTAGAAAGAAAGTTATTTTGGTAGATACTTCAATACAATTTTATATTAAACATTGATATGTGATTGGAGAGGATATAGCATAATGTTTTGTTTTAAATTTCAGGGGTGAATGTTTTTCATTTTCTACACCAAAAGATGAATTTAAGTTCACGTGCATGCATTTTGTTCGTTCACTGCCTGCATCGTCACCTGGATGCTCCCCTGGTATGTACAAATTACAACTGATATCACTTCATCGAGTTCTTTGTTAGTCGATCAATCTTTTCGTAGAAGATTGTTTGCGTTGATTGTCTTAAACAAGTTTGTTAACCTCGATGTCTTGATGATGTGTGCTTGCCTTATTGGTCTCGGAGACCTCAGTGATAGTTCACGCATCGGTTGGCTCGAAGTTGTGCACTTAAAGGTGGTGAGGAAGAAGGAAACAAAGCCGACTCAGAGACTCTAGTTAGATCAACACTGGAATTATATTGCTGTATCAGGTTATAATTGTTCTAGATGAGGATGCAATATTAGTCACCGGACTTCAAATAGCAATTGATTAATCAAGTTATGTTACATTACATATCATATGTTTCATTTAGAAAATGTTAAGTTTTTTCAGCACGAGCTTATAGATTTTTTTAATCAGGTTTGAATGATCATTTTAGTTCTAGCATTTTTCTAAAATTGATATAAACAGATTATTACAAAGACTAATTGTTTCGTATAAGCATGGACAACTTAAATGTCACTGGACAGTTTGCATAGACAGTGTCGAAATATAAACGCTTTGCAAGGGTAAACTTTCATTTTCTAATTCGCTTTGCGTTCGTTTAAATTTTATATTTCCAATGTTAGAAATGTGTTTAGTTTCAGACTTTGGAGTTGTTGCCAGAACAGACGTTTGTCGGGAACTTGTATTATCCCAGAAGCTAAGATTTACACCATAATGTTGTGTGCCTATTAACTGAATAACATATGTTAAAAAAAAATCGATCAATAAACTAAAATTCTATTGTAATAGAAACGAAGAGAAATACAAGAATTCAAATTTACAAGAAAGATGTGAACATTATAATTATTAAACAAATTAACATTTATTTTGTTAGGCCCGAGAAATCAAATGAACGTCATTACATCATATCTAGATTTATCCAGTGTGTATGGTAGTAGTAAAGAGAGACTGGACCAGCTAAGGAAACACGAAAATGGTATAAATCCTTTTATGTTTTGTTTCGGAAAGTTTTAATTCCATGTCTTCTTTTTTAGCAATTCATTTTTGCCACTATAAACAAACGTACACCAACAACGCTTATTTTCGTAGACAAACTTGGCTGTAATGCTTTGTTCACTTTTTAACATATCAAGTATTTCGCGAAAATCAGCCTGACAAATGCAATGTTGGTTTCCTCTATCAGAATAAAGAAATAAGTCATACACATATGCATTTCTTATTCTAGGTTTATACTAATGTTAATATATTTACTCAAACAAGTAGCAACAAAACTTTTCATTACAGGTGAGCTAGCAGTTGGAGATAATGATTTACTTCCAAACACGCCACCTGGTGCACCTGAAGAGTGTAAACGGAAGTGTTTCATTGCTGGTATACATAAAGTTTATTTAAGGTGTTATCCAACTTCAAGTTATTTTACTTTGGTTGAAGTTAAGACTGGAATCCGGGTATGAAATGCATACACAGTTGTCATGGCGTTGTCAGTTTATTTTCGATTTATGAGTTTGACTGTCCCTTTAGTATCTTTCGTCCCTCTTTTGTAGAATACATTTCAAAGACACAGCACATCAAACATCAGTTACGTGTCTATTGCTCTAAATCTTTAATCATAACATTTTAAGGGAGTTCGCTTCTCAGTTTCAAAGTAATTAACTTTTCAAAACACTAGTTTTTATAGATAGGGGATTAATAAAGGAATCCAAAGAGCAATAAAAACATATAGGTCACCATGCTTGTTTTCGAGATAAAAGCCATTGAAATTTTGGCGGGAAAATATTCTCTCTTGACTTTTCATAGCTTTATCATTGACAAGTTGAAGTTCTCAAAAACTGTTAAAAAGTAATTAAAATTTTATAAGACTTTTACAGATGGCTTATCATTATACATGTAAAAGATTTACAAAAAGAAAAATGGGGGTCACCGGGCCAATTTTTTAATGCATTCAAATGGATAAAACCAGAGGATTCCGAAAATCTGACAAAACATCTAAAACATGACAAGCCAGCTTCCTTAATTCTATAGTTATTCAATATTTATTTTTATTTCTCTAAAGTCTATACTGCTATACCGCTATACGCTTTGTTTAAATGAAAGATCTGTTCGTAAAAAGGGGCTTTCTATCTGCAGAAGTGGAAATTGTAAAAACAATTTTCCAGTTATAGCACACGAATAACCACACTGACTATTAAGTCATCAAGGTGCAAGACTTTATGAGCGACATTATTCAGAGAGCGAATAAATTTCCGTAGACGCAGATATGACATGCAGAATCCGGTCGAATGTCAGTGACTGTGTACTGATCAACCCTAAACAGATCAAGCAGACGCATATTTTCTAAGTCAACGGTACTCCATAAACGTTGTTAAAAATCACCTTTAAAAACACTGAAAAAAGCCTACTTTTATGTTTGCTAGACGTCTGTTTGTTGACATGACTCAGTGATGCTAAAAAAAATGGCAATTTAAAGTATGCAGATGAAACGTATAAAACAAAACTTTAGACGGACTTTTTTTTTATAAATTCAGAATCATAACATACACTGTGGATCTATTCTATTTATTTTTGAAACATTACTAATTTTAGGTGACAAAAGACATTCTGAGGTACCATTGCTTGCGATGTTTCACATCATATTTGTAAGGGAGCATAACAGAATAGCAAAGGAACTGTCAGATTTGAATTCTGAGTGGAATGATGAGAAGCTGTTTCAAGAGACTAGAAAAATTCTGACAGGGGTCTACCAGCACATCGTGTTTAATGAATTTGTAACTGCCCTGGTTGGACCAAAATATGCTAATATGATTAGCCTAACCAGTAGTTCTAAAGGTCATCAAACTTTTTATTCTCCTTATCTGGATGGATCCTCCCGCAATGAGTTTGGTGCCACCGCCTTCCGATATGGACATTCGCAAGTAGGAAACCACGTGGGTGCATCAGGTGATGATTTCAAGGAACTTCGAAGGTCTTTAATGCAGAATGAATCCTTTGATGTAAAAACAATCCGTGATCCCGAAAATAAATTTGGCATCAAGCGTATGGGTCGGTGGATGTCTGCGACACTAGGGGACAAAACAGATCGATTTATTTCAGACCAGATGCGTAATCATTTATTTGAAGTTCAACCGGGGGAAGCTTTTGACCTTGGTGCACTCAATACACAACGTGGACGCGATCATGGGATAGCTGGGTACAATGAATATAGAGAATACTGCGGTTTGTATCGTGCAAAACATTTTGGTAATGCATATGGTGGACTGGTTGATCATGACAAATCTACTGCACGTGCTTTATCGGAAGTATACAGGTATATTAGATCTATTTTGCATAACAATACAATAAAATTTACTTTAGCTTGTTACCACATTTTCTCATGGAATAGAAGTTCTTATATATAATACAAAAAGTTCCAAATTGAAGGAATGTACATCGGTAATAGTTTCACATGAACCATGTAGAAGAAAATATGAAATATACTGAATCAATAGATCAAAATATGATGTTGTACATAAATCTTTGATTTGGTTATCATATCCTTATGCCTTTCTTTCCCTTCAAACCAGTCATTACATTGTTCACCTATGGCGCCATATTTTTTTTTAATTTGAATGTTATAGTCTTCCGAGTTAGAAATTATCAAAAATAAATTTGTACAATTCAGTTAGCTTGCTATGATAACTTTTAATGTAATTATACTGTTAGATGCTAATAAAAAGTTGGAAACTATGCTCATTAGAGCGAATTTTCGTTTTTAAGCACAATATTTGTGAACATATTGCCAATGTACGTGCGAGGTATAGTTTGGATATACATGTATTCTATATGTTCAATACCATTAGTCTGATACATTACAACACAGAAGACTGATAACCTTTATAAACATTTATAACCGATTTCTATATATTTTGTAGTCATCCTGATGATATTGATTTATTTGTTGGAGGAATATCAGAAAAACCTGCATCGGGAGAATCTATCCTAGGACCAACATTCAGATGTCTTATAGCTCTTCAGTTCCTCAATTATAAACACGGTGACAGATTCTTTTACGAAAATAACTTCCCAGCGACAGGGTTTACACTAGGTGAGATAATGACCATGAGTTGTCTCAAATACCATTCTCTCATTTGATTTAGTTGCAAAATTGGTTGTGGATATTTGAACTTATTCACGTGTTAAGATCACCGGTTAACTTCTTACCCCTCCGGAGCACATGAGATCACCCCTAGTTGTTGGTGGGGTTAGTTTTCTATGTTGTGTCATGTGTACTTTTGTTTGTCTGTTTTTATTTTTTTATTTTTAGCCATGGCGTTGTCGGTTTATAATAGATTTCTGAGTTTTTACTTTCGTCCCTCTTTTCTGCTGTCTCTCTTATTTGTCTGTTATAAACATTCAGAACGTCATTTATTGAAAGAAAAAAAAACTTCTAAGAACCCAAAAATTGAAATATAAGTTATTTTTAACATCCACTTAATATTTAACTTTGGGTATCTAGTAGTTGTCTCATTGGCAATCGTACCACATCCTCCATATGTTTCTACATCAATGGTCTTTCAAACTCGGAGGTATTTTTTTTACCACAGTACATCTCAAGACTGTCGACCATCGATGAAATCGTAATTTAGAAACACCCTGTCCTTTGAAATACTAATCGATAATATTTATGAATAGCATAGGATAATGAGTTCCACAAACAGTACACACGGTAAAACTCCAATCGGATGAGTTCAGTTTGTAGACTGAAAGGGGTTGTAACTAAAGATTCATTACTTCTGTGCTGACATGAATTATCATTGATATGGTCATATTTATAAATCAACTGTTTACAAAACTTCTGAATTTTTGAAAAACTAAGGCTTTTCTACCTAAGGAGTAGATTACCTTAGCTGTATTTGGCAAAACTTTTAGGGAATTTGTCCTCAATGCTCTTCAACTTCGTACTTTATTTGGCATTTGAATCTTTTTTTGAATTCGAGCATCACTGATAAGTCTTTTGTAGACCAAACGTGCGTCTGGCGTAAATACAAAATTTAATCTTGGTATCTATGACGAGTTTATATTCAAAACGTTATTAAGTTTTCTGTGTTACATTTTTAGATCTAGATGATTTTTTTCTTTTGGTCAGTATCAGTTTTACCATGGCATTGGTAGTTCTTGACCACCTTTTTAATAATTGGTATCTTTCGTCTCTCTTCGTGTACTTTTGTGACATTCAATATATTTGAAACATCAAGATGAGGAAGAAACATGATTGATTGTTAAATTGATGTCTTTTATTTAAGATCAATTGAATGAGATAAAACGACAGACTTTTGCGGGAATTTATTGTCGGACATTAAGCCTGAAGTATATACAACCAAATATATTCATTAATCCGGGTAGCCAGTAAGTATATTTAGTCAGATAACGATTTATAACGATATATATTGTGAGAGATAAAGTAGTCTACAATATGACAAATATTTATACCCTCAAAACCATATGAATTATTTTCTCCCTCTGAAATAAAAATAATTATTTTTTCCCAGTGATGTCGTAAAAAATGTTTTATATATTCCTATATGAGTATGGGCCACATGAAGAACAAATCAACGAGTCATAAAGAAACGACAGGAATTAGTGGGCAAAAACAGTCTTCTGCAAGATATGTTTGTATCGGTGGTTTCATTTGGTAGTAGCTGTTTAAAGAACTGTTTATATTATAAAACATATATTTGTTTATTTTATTACGGACATTTAATCGTATCTAAATATTAATAAACGCATCTGTTTCAACATGTGAATACAGTGAGTGTTAAAACGAATTTGAAATCATAAGAAAATTTTATAATTTCAGAAAACCGCCGGTCAAAAGAATACGTTGTGACGAATTGCCAAGGTTAAATCTTGATTACTGGAAAACTTTAAAATCTATATAAAAAATATATAAAAAAATTATAAGATTGAAAACGACTTTTGTTTATTTTCAAAAAATTAAATATCAGTCAGTCTTGTGTATCTAAAATAGCTAAGCAAAGTTTGTAACTATTTGAAAATGGAGTTGATATAACCCTACAACATATACCAAATTCATCTTTTATTTCTAATTTTTCAATTACCCACTTACACACTACCATACGTGTAGTTCTTTAGGTCGATTTCTATACGACGCAGTTCATATGATTATTTTTTAAGGATATTGAAGTGGTTACAATTGGAGCATATCCGTGACCTCATTTTAGCAGCAACACTTCATATGCAAGCTAATGCATATCAACAATTACATTCGTACTTCACATGAAAAAATGTAATTACAAAATACTGAATCTAAAGGTACATTCAAAATGGGTAAATCTGTTACAACTAACAAAATCAAACACTTACCTATAGAATATATATATAGAATGGCGCTACTGGAATGTTGCTTTAACGAAATTAGATGGTTTCAATTGAACAGCTAAAATATGCTCTTTTGTCGTACAGATGTGTTCTCAAATGACCCTAATTGTAAACAGTTATTAAAGGTACCAGGATAATGATTTAGTACGCCAAACGCGCGTTTTGTCTACGCAAGACTCATCAGTGACGCTCAAAATATTTATAAAGCCAAACAAGTACAAATTTTCTAGATCTACGTCGAGATATATGGCTATATTAGCGTTCTTTGTGACAGATTTGCTTGAGCTTTTAATCATTAATCCTGATAAATAAAGGTAACAGTAGTATACCGCTGTTCAAAACTCATCAATCTATGGACAAAAAACAAAATCGGGGTAACAAACTAAAACTGAGGGAAACGCATTAAATATTAGAGGAGAACAACGACACAACATTAAAATGTAACACACACAGCAATGGACTAAGCATTAGACAACATCCGATGAGAATAACCAATATAACATCAAAACCAAATACATGAATATGGGATAGAAAAGTACCGTGACACGTCTTATAGTAATGTGAATTCACACTAAAACATAGGAGAAAGCAAACGACATAACGGAAACACAACGTAAAAATGTTACACACACAGAAACGAACTATGATGTAACAATGGCCATTTTCCTGACTTGGTACTGATAGACTTTGTATAAACTCTGCTTCTTATGAATAAAGGAACAGGAAGAGGAACACACATCATATTGTCTATATGAATCCCGATTCTCTGTTAAATATCTGTACTCCAAACGTAAATGGTATTTTTATTTCCCTAGTCAGGAGCCTCTTATATGGTTCTCGTTCTATCGTATAAGTTACTTGTTGAGATTAAGTACCATTGCCTCATTGTAGTTGTGCCGTATGTAATTGTAATTGTAATAAGTTTATTGCAAATCAGCATACAATATAATGCTATAGCATCAACAAAATATATAATATAGTAAGCGACATAATATAAATGAAAACAGAAAGCAAAATAATAACAAAAACAACATATTCAACAAATAGTACCATATATAATCTACTTTATCAGTTGTGACCGTAGTTTCAAGTTTTCATTTAACAAACAACAAAGTTTTAATACCAAAGTTCTTGAACATGTTTGAATAGGTGATAAACATTTTGACATATTAGGCCACGAACAATAATATTTAGGCAAAAATCTTAAGTGCAAAGATGTGTACAACCATATGAAATCTCTGTTTTCTTTACAAAGTCTGGAATATGACAGGGTTTTTTCCGCTTGTTCCAATAATTGATAGTGTTTTCACTATTTCACGTGAACAAAATTCCTGTGATTTTCACGTGGACAAAATTTATGTGATTTTCACTTGAAATTCTCGTGAGTTTAACATGATATTTACGTGAAACTCACATAAACTGATTTCACGTGAGTTTCACGTATCAGCTCGTTTGAGGTGAAATTCACGTGAGATTCACATGAATTTAAATTCACGTGAAATTGATGTTAATGAAATTTACCTGTGTACTGCCGTTTATTGATAGTCAGTCGTAACAAAATCTAAACCAATTAGACGGTAGAGAATAAAAATATGAAATGCAAAAGTCGAAAGCAGGTCTAGTAACCGATCAACACCCTCCGTCAAAAAGAAAACTTTCGCCAAAGTTTTGAAAGGGATTTTACTATTAAGTCAATAAGGTTGAGTTGTAGAGATTGTAAATTTTACATCTGTCATGGAGTCATTTCCTGTTTGTCGATCTTTTGAAACAAACTCTTCAAACTTTTCTTGAAGTGAATAGTTTTCATATTTGGTCAGAAACGATCAGTTTTTAACCCATATACATGGTAACTCAGTCAATTGCAAGCAGCGAGACAGGTCCAGAACAAAATTTAGATTTGTTTATATGTAAAACGATGAAATGATATATTCTTATTAAGTATGTTAATTACAGTAATTGGAAGTATGATAAAGAGCTTCTATCTTCTATTATTAGTTTGTGCATATACGGGAATGACAAGGTAGTCGAAGACGAGTTATAAAGCAAAATTAAACATTAAGCTCGTAAATGATATTTAATTATTTTTCAACAAATCAAAATGTTAAATTGAGAATTTTGATTTTGCATACATAAATGCATCTTTAATTCAGTTTATTTGAGGTCTGGAGCTGGCATGTCAGTTAACTGCTAGTAGTCTTGTTATTTATTTATTTTATGTATTTTATTGTATTTTATGTATATTTATTGTTATTTTATTTATTTTCTTTTGTTACATCTTCTGACATCGGACTCGGACTTCTCTTGAACTGAATTTTAATGTGCGTATTGTTATGCGTTTACTTTTCTACATTAGCTAGAGGTATAGGGGTAGGATTGAGATCTCATAAACATGTTTTCCCGCCAATTTTGCGCCTGTCCCAAGTCAGGAGCCTCTGGCCTTTGTCAGGCTTGTAAAACTTTTAATTTTAGTTTCTTGTGTATAATACGGAGTTTAGTATGACATCACTGTACTAGTATACATATTTTTAAGGGGCCAGCTGAAGGACACTTACGGGTGTGGGAGTTTCTCGCTACATTGAAGACCCATTGGTGGCCTTCGGCTGTTGTCTGCTCTATGGTCGGGTTGTTGTCGCTTTGACACATTCCCCATTTCCTTTCTCAAACGATATAATTTTCAACATTTTTTATTTACCAATAGCCTCTAACCAATAATATACAAAAGCAAAGAATGTTTTAATAAGTTTAATGTTTCCTTGTCTTCATTAATCCACAGTCATTCTCGTCAAAATCAACGATATAGAATAAGATTTCCCCAATAATTTAAAACATAAAAAGAAACACTAAACCATTCACAAACTAAAATCAACATAATATAACAATAACATATGTGGATTATCGTGATTATTGACATGCATTTAACTACTGCAGAGTAATCACTATTTCCTAATAAAGATCAAAATCCAAGTCGGGTAAATTTTTACAATCAATGCGGATCGTTGGATCTTGCCTAAAAATAAAAGCAAAGTAAATTTTGAAACATTTATGTAGAATTTTTTTTTTTTTTATTTCTCAATATAATTGAAATCAAACAAATCAAACACTATTTCGTCATATGCTTACCCTTCCGGAGAACCTGCAATCACCTCGGAGTTTTGATGGGATTACTTTTACTTAGTCTAGTTTTGTAGGCGATATTTTGTCTTTTGATATATTTTTCGGTTTTGCTGCGGTATTACTAGTTTGTCATTGTCTGATGACTTGGGTCTTTTTTTAAAGGAATATGATATGTTCACATTTGTGCTGTAATTGTCTGCTATAAAATTCCCCAAATATGCTTTAAGCCATAAAAAATACACTAAAATAACCACAATTCAGAATAATATTCCCTAAATACCAAAAAAAAAAAAAACACTAAAGCAATCACAAACTCATATCACCATAACATAACAATGAAATATGTAGATTAGTGACAAACATTTTGCTCCCCGTCACATTTTGAATATGCCTGTTCAAAGTCAGGAGCCTTTAAATAAAGACAACAGTAGTATACCGTTGTTCAAAAGTCATAAATCGTTTGGGAGAAAACAAATCCGGGTTACAAACTAAAACTCAGGTAAACACATCAGCTATAAGAGGAAAATAACAAAACAACAGAAACACTGAAGTGTGTATCATATTTGTTTTCCTTTATTATTTTATACATTTTAAAATGAGGCAATTTGTTTTGTTTTCTTGTTTGAATTGTTTTATATTCTGTTGTTTATAGCTGGCTATGCGATGTGGGCATTGCTCATTGTTGTAAGCCGTTTGTTGATCTGTAGTTTTTAATTTGTGTGTGTGTCATTTGGTCTTTGTGCAAAGTTGTCTCGTTGGCAAACATACCATAATTTTGTTATCGGTCGTGACCAAAAAAGGACGTGTACTAGTAAAGTATGACCATCTTTGATCATAATTTTTGTATTTTGTGGTTTTGAAGTTTCTCTCTCGGAACTATTGTTATCTTATTATTACGACAAAAGAGATGATTTCAGCTTTCCAATTATGAACTTTTAATTTCTAAGTAGCAACATTCAAGCAGCACCTGCGTACGGGGTATATATCTCCCAATTGATACGATATTCCCGTGGTTGCATTTCCTATCATGATTGTCTTGACAAAGAGTTGCTGCTCACAAGGAACCTATTAAACCAAGAGTCCCAAATGGTGAAGTTGAAATCATCCCTTCGTAAATTTTACAGATGCCATCAATAGTTGGTTGACCGTTATGAAATAATCGTTTCAGAAATGATATCGGATATGTTCCTTACGTCGTGACTACAATCCCCTTCCCTTTCATGAATGTGACCAACCGAATTAGACTATTTACCGGATTTGTTATCAAATAAGCAACACGACGGGCGCCACATGCGGAGCAGGATCTGCTTACCCTTTCGGAGCACCTGAGATCAACCCAAGTTTTTGGTGGGGTTCGTGTTGTTTATTTTTTAGTTTTCGATGTTGTGTCATGTGTACTGTTGTTTGGCTGTTTGTCTTTTTTCATTTTTGGCCATGGCGTTGTCAGTTTATTGTCGATTTATGAGTTTGACTGTCCCTTTGGTATCGTCCCCCTTTTATTAATATAAACTTACGTGTTATCTGGGTTCAGAAATATTTTTGGTTGAATATTTTTTATTTGCAGATTTTTGCAATATATTCTGGCAAGGGTCTGCTTTTTTATATCATTGACTTGAGCTGAAATAAATAAACATGTTTTAAAGAAGTTTCTTAATATATTGATATTACTATCAATTGGAAACAATTAATTTACATTACTGACATACAAGAGGACGGTTTCCACTAAAGTTATTTATATCCTATGTGTGTTTATTTTAAACAAGGTCAGTGTTGGGTAACTTAAAGATATGTGCGATATTACTCAAAACTGATCGACCCAGATGCAATACAAGTTATTCCAGGGTCGGTACTGCTGTTAATAAATGACTAAATGAACGATTATTAATGATAAATATATGTAAATTATTATACAATTCAATCTTTTCCATTCTCTAAAACTCGTGATACCATAAATACAAACCTGAATGGCTAATAAACATACCTAGAGTGAATCCAGTTACTGGGGAAAAATTTTCATAAAAAAATCTATCTGCATATTTATAGTAGAGGAATTGTACAGCAATTAGACATCTAAATGTTGGACCAAGAACTGTATCAGGCGATTCTGGTCTCTCAGATAAAGCCCCGACATATAGATCAACGTCATCTACATCCGAATCTGCCCTAGAAATTAAATTTATCTTTTAATTTATATCACATTATCTTTTTAGAATTGCCTCCTAATGAAAGTAAATCAGAAATACGAAATGTCTTGGTCTCAAGATTTTCGTGTTTTTTATCATATAAGCCTACACGTTCAAGACGCATACAACATGATCTACATATAAATGTAAGAAATGCTTAGCCTTTTGGACTACCCGACTTCACCCTAAGTCAGTATTCAGTTTTCTGTTGAATTTTGTTTTATTGGTGAATGTCTTTTCGACACATGGATGTTGCTGTCAATCCGTCGTCAACATGTCGGACAATAGATATAAAATTCTAAAAGCAATTTCATGAAACTTTTTTGAATTGTTTAAATCTTTTGACGTGAGCACCCTTTCAATTTTAATTACTAGTTTTAGATTCACTTTTCAAATTTTCGAATTTTAGTCATAAAAATGGGTGATTTCTCAATGTTCATGATCAGACAATCTTACCTCAAAAATGGTTTGAGTTTGGATGACTAGTTTATATTCATTTGAATAGGCTCCCTTTAGTTTGTTATTTTTTAGGTTTTTTTGTTTTTTTTTGTTTTTGTTTTTTTTTGTTTCTTTTTTATGACATTGAGTAGTTATGGAACTTAATTCTTCTAAAAAAAAAAACAACGGAAGGATCATGGGCTTATGGCAAACCTATTAGTTTCTTTTCGTCAATGGTTTGTTTTGTTTATTGTAAATGGACTTAGTTGTCCCCACTTCCAATTCCTTCTCTCTCGTTTTAAGAATTTTTTAAAAAATACTCTGATTTTTAAAGTTACCATTTGGATCTGTTTTCTTTGTAAATAAACTCATCACAGATACCAGGACTGAATTATGTATATACTCTAGACGCGCGTTTCGTCTGCAAAAGACTCATCAGTGACGCTCGAATCCAAAAAAGTTAAAAAGGACGAAGTTGAAGAGCTTTGAGGACTAGAATTCCTAAAAGTTTTCCCAAATACTGTGTTTGTAACAGTTTGATTAAGTGCGAAGTTTTGAAGTTGACGAGAAGACGTATACCTAGTAGACACATCCGTTTTTGTTCCGTTCTTGCGTTTATTTCATTCAACGGGATTCCTTTCTTATAAAAACAACACATGTTCTCAATACGTTTACTAGGTTAAAAACATTACATAACTATTTCTGCCTCTAGTTTGATTTATTTATATATGAATGTACGGAATTTGAGATAAGTGGTCTTGTTGTAGAGTGCTTGCCTCTCGGGTGGGAGTCAAACCAAAAAAAATTTAAATTGGCATTTGCTAGGCATGCGGCATTAAGGAGTAAAGCAAAGACTGATCGGCTAGTAGTCAGAATAATTAATGTGTTCAGGTTAGGTGAACTCTTTTTCTGTGGACTTTTACCTTGTTAACTAGCACGTTAAAGACCAGCTCAGCATGTCGATCTAGTACAAAGCAGGGTTAATATTCAAAGTACATTAACTGATTCTCGTCCTGAACAGCATTTGCCGCAGGACGTTAAGCAGCCATTCATGCGCCGTCCAGCTTTATCATTGACACAATATCGATATTCTGATTCTGTTTTTTTTGTTGTTTTTAAAGCAAAAGAACATACCCGTAAACCTCACGTAGCTTTGCTACAATCTCGGCCTCATGGTCTACAAATCCCCCTGGTGTGTTTGTCCAAAATACAGCTGGAAAACGGCCACAAAACTGTCTGAATCTATTATATCCTGGTAAACCATGATCTCGACCTCGTTGAATATTAAGTGCTCCAAGGTCAAGTGCATCTAAGGGGTTAATTGTATCTTGAAACAAATGATCCCGTACTTCTTTAGACAAAAATCTATCCATCTTGCTATCATATTGTGAAGACATCCATCTTCCAATCCGTGTTGGACCAAATTGAGCACTGTCTCGAATAGTTTCCGTGTTAAAAAATGTTTCATGAAGATCTTTAACCTTAACCTCGGTAAAAAATGAATTTGAAGCACCAACGGAATTGCCGACGAGAGAGTGTCCCATCCGATACGCCGCTGCCCCAAAAGCATTACGAGTTGCACCGTCCAAAAAACTGCTATACAGATTTGTATGACCTTGTGGTTGACTCATTAAACCAACAGCTATTGACCAATCAAAACCAAGAAGAGCTGGAAGAAATTCGTTGTATACTATATGTTGATAGACTCCTGTTAAAATCTTCCGCGCTTCATTTAATAGTTTGTCATTGCTCCACCCTGTGTGACGACTTCTGAGTGCAGTTGCTATTCTATTATGTTCCCGTAGGAAGATTGTATGCATGACAGTCAGGAGAGGTACTTCGGAGTTTCTATGGTCACCTGAAAACAGTGAGTAAATCATACATAATATGTTCCCATATTCACCAAACAACCTTTAATATTAACGATATTGATATATTGATAATCAATTGTAGTCATTAACACAGACTTAAAGTAATCTACTTATTTAATGTAAATTGATTTTTTAAGACAAGAACGGAGATACCATTGCAATGTAAAAGAAAATCAGACAATGAAAGAATGGGCGAACATGCGTAAATAAAGCAGGCAACAACCATAAGAAAAAAAACAACGACAATCCCGCAACTGTAATACTTTTTGATTTCTAGGCACAAAAATGAATGTCTTCGCATCAAAAAAAAAAATAATCTTGATTCACTCATAAAAAGGGACGAAAAATACCAGAGGGACAGTCAAACTAATAAATTGAAAATAAACTGACAACGCCATGGCTAAAAATGAAAAAGACAAACAGACAAACAATAGTACACATGACACAGCATAGAAAACTAAAGAATAAACAACACGAACCCCTAAAAAAACTAGGGGTGATCTTAGGTGCTCCAGAAGGGTAAGCAGATCCTGCTCCACATGTGGCACCCGTCGTGTTGCTTATGTGATAACAAATCCTGTAAATAGTCTAATTCGGTAGGTCACATTCATGAAAGGGGAAGTGGATTGATTGTTACGACATAACGCCCTGGTCACAACGAACTCACGACACATCTATACAGCGCCACGACATGAAAATTGGTCAAATCGTGGGTTATTTGTGATCATCGTACGATAGTCGCACGATATTTTGAGCATCGTGGCGCTGTCGTGTGTCGTGGGACGAAATTTGGACACGCACCTTTTTTGCTCTACGATTTTTTATCGTGTCACTGTCTTGTGGCTGTCGTGATAGTGTCTTACCACTGTCGTGGGTACCAACATAAACCATTTTAATAAAGAAAAATCGTACAACTGTTGCACGACTGGCGTACGACAATCCTACGACTGTCGCAAGACAATTGTAATACAGTCGCACGATTGTCTCAAGAATACCAAATTCCGTACGATGCTCGCACAACATTGATTGTCTGTCGTACGACAGTGGTACTTTCGTCGTGTAACATATTTTTGTTTTATTCAGAAGAATACAATTCGGCGGAAATGAATGTTTGGAAAAACATACAGTCTGTCGGTAAAGAGGACGACTATTACACCAGAACGATTACGCTTGGTCCCGTTGAATAGGCGCCTTGCCAGACTCCAACAAGAGCAAAATATTCATGAGGATAGAGCCTGGCATTCTTCAACACAGTGGCGCGACAGTTCTACGACAGTGGCAGGACAGTGACACGACAGTAACATGCCCATCACATGACATGAAAACCTGAAAAATAGCGCTAAACAACTCACGACTGTCGTACGACTGTCGCACGAACGACTTGCGACTTACCTACGACAGTACAATTACAATTCTTTTTCTCTGTCGTGTACCCATCGTGGACATGTCGTAGCTCATGTGACCACTCAAAATATTGGTTTTTTTTTTACATTTCGCACCACAGTGCCACGACAACTTTTTTTTATAGATCTTCCACGACAAAAAATTGTACGATATTGTAACATATTCGATATCATTTGTAAAACGATTATTTCATAACAGTCAACCAACTTGTGATGGCGTCCACAATGTATTAGCATCGGAAATAAGCAGGTGTTAGCATGATACGAGTAATGTTTTATTCATAAATTTTTTTATAATGGGATACATAGTCAATAACTTTTTAGTGTCTTTAAGTATCGGCTGTATTTGTACGAGGCTAGGAAACAAGGTGTATGCGAGCTTTTAGCGAGCTATTACACCTGTTTCGAGCCGAATACAAATACAGCTGATATTTAAAGACACTAAACAGTTATTGTCTTTATCCTGCAATTCATTCTGTATAAAAAGTAAAATCACAAAAATACTGAACTTACAGGAAAATCAATTTGGAAAGTCCATAATCACATGGCAATTTCAAATAACAGAACGCATCAAAAACGAATGGACAAGAACTGTCATTGGTACAGGCATTTTCAAATGTAGAAAATGGTGGATTAAACCTATATTTACATTGATGCGTTAACTAAAAAGACACAATAAATAAATAGTCAAAATATGGGTACATCAGTCATCATCGTATAACAATTTTAAAAGGGACAATTTAACATTGTGTTTTGAAAGACACAAAAACACATGTTTTGCATTTATTTTCGATTTAAAATCCCTTGAGGCCCGTTTAGTAATACGATTAAGTAATCTCACATTCAGCTGAAGACGGGTTCGCACAAAAAGAATCTCGAATGCTCAACAATAATACATGGCTCAAAGTGAATGGTTATCTATTTGTACATAACAAATAATTTCAACAGTAAAAATAAATAACAAAACATTGTCCAATTTGAAACAGGAGTGTACGAGTTGTCCTACGCTTCAGACTCGACATTCACTAAACATGCATGCTGAAATTGACATGGTTGTTTTTGTTACACAATCATACACATTCAAGTTTTGAAATCGATAGTTGTCATCGTAGAAAAGACTGCTGTTTATGTGTGAATGTTTTCAGAAAATTGGTGTGATTCTTATTGCTCTAAAGAAATGTTTGAAGACATACAGAAGGTATAAAAGTCATCGTTAATTCGGAATTGATACGTCATTGGAATGCAATTGCAATACACATACTGAGGTCACGCAGGTTCATACAATACTCAGTCCGGCAGTGGGCGGAGCTTTTAAGCGATATCTGTATATGCAGATACAGCATATCGATGTCTGTAGGGCTGTAGCTGTATAGTAGAACACCAAATTGCAGGATAAAATACTTAACACCCTAACGAAAGGGATTGTGCTTCATATTAATAAGTTGAAAGTATAATCTTTCTGTCAGTTTTATTAAGGTCTGAAGCTGGCATGTGAATATAGCCATTTGTTAAATTATGTATCATTGTCATTTTGCTTAGTTTCTTTTGTTACCTATTCTGACATTTGACTTGAAATTCTTTTAAACCGAGTTTTACTGTGCGACAACTTAAGAGTAGTCTCTATTCATAATTGTTTCATTTTCAACAAGTAATTGAAAACAGATTTAAAGCATTTTTACACTCTTAACGTACATCCATTGAATATTAATCAATATCCAATACTAATTCAACAACCACATGCACACCTATTACCTTAGAAGCAGTCCATAGCTTTCAAGAAAGCTCAAACTTGTACGATTTTTAATTTTAGTTCATTTACATGTTTGGGAGTTTCGTTTGACGTCTGTTATTGCTAAACTAGTATATATATATATATATGTTTATAGGCCAGCTAAAGCACACTCCGGGTCCGGGATTTTCTCACTGTGATGAAGACCCATTGGTGGCCTTCGGTTGTTTTCTGCTCTGTGACACTTTCACCATTTTCATTCTCAATTGTATTACCCACTTTATCTTTAACAATATTTTTTTAAGAAGTGATGCTTCACTTTCCAGACATATATCGTTTGGGGTTGTAACAGTGTTAAACCAGTTGAACCAATCATCACCTACCTGCATTAAAACATACTGATTGAGATGCGTCGAAACACGAATCATCGCCTGGGTTGTCGGGCAGTAAATCATTGTTACCTACTTTCATCTTACCTAAAGACAAACAGATAACGATTAAGTATTACAGACAGCTATTTACAATTGCTTTTGTGTCTAGTTCTAAGACACATGTATCTAACTAATTCTACAGATCTTATGTTGTGGTGTTAAAGCAATGTCTTGACATGGGGACAGATTTTACTACTCAAATAAGAGTTTAAGGAAGTTCGCTTGTCAATAATAAGAACTTAAACTTGTCAATGATAAAGCTATGAAAAAATATTTTCCTGCCAAAATTTCAATGGCTTATATCTCGAAAACAAGCACATTGACCTGTATATTTTGTTTTTGCTTCTTTGATTCCATTATTAATCCCCTATCAATATAGACTAGTGTTTTGAAAAGTTAATTATTTTGAAACTGAGAAGTTAACTCCCTAGACCCAAACTCATTATTTATTTGCCTGGTTCAGGTCAAACGCTTAACATGTCCACAAAACACTGTTTTACCACATGTACTGGTGTTGTATGATGAAAATAACTCTTTATAAATTAAAGCCATTAAACGTTTTCTGTATGATCTCAATTTTAACTTAATATATCCATTTTTTAAAGTATATCTTGGCAAAATGATATTTACCGTCGTTCCCGTTTGAGCGTAGGTTTTGCAATTCCTCATCACTGCTTCCATAGACACTTGACAGATCTAACCAAGAAGTTATTGCATTCTCCTGCTGTCGTGGACCTTCAATTTTACATTGAAACATTAAGTATGTAAAAATTCAAAACCTTATACAAACGTACAATTAAAGATATATCCTTATAATATCTGCACATGAAATTAAAAAAAAATCAGGGGACAGTCTAATGTCAGTCAGCATCAAAACTGACCATTTCGTACATATGCAATTCTATGAAATCTTCACATGCTCAATTTTTGATAACTTGGTATAGCTTTGTTTTGTTGAAAAGAAAGCACAATGCTTAGAGAAAACTCAGTTTATGAATATTGCATTGAGAAAGTAAGATTCAAAAAGCTGTATAAAACAATTCGTACCAATCGGAATAATACACGATTTGCAACACTAAACATCAAACGTTTCTTCCGCAATAATGATCAACGGAACACAACGGACTTTTTTCCTATCTAATTTTATACAACTCTAATTCATCCGAGTACCGCCATAAACACGGTGGGTATGGTTGTCCTGCGAGAGAACGTTCTGTGCTGGTGATTTGGTCCTGTCAGGTGCTGGTGGGTTTGTTTACATTGTATCAGGACGGCAATAAAACGACTGTTTTGTTGCCTAATTTTTCTCTGATGCGTCACAAGTACCATGCAAAGTATATTACAACAATATTATATTGCAAAAGTCGTGCAAGTTCCTTAAACGGAATTGTCCTGACGCTGTGCTGGTGATAAGAAAAACGGTCCTGGTTCTGTGCTCCTATGTCCTGGTTCTGTGCTTTTATATTTTAGTTAAAAGTGGCATATATTCAAGATCATTGATACTGTTATTGATTAATTAACTGTTGTCTGCTTTCTTGAAATTGACATTGTTGTGAATCTGTTTACTATTATTATGAGAGAAAAAAACCCTATTTTTTAAATTTATTTTTAAATTAACTGTAATCTTATTTATTGGCCTGTTAATGGAACCCTTCTTGCCCCCTTTTCAGATAAGAAAATATGTTTACGATTTTCGGGATTACGATCATTTTGCAAGATCACCAAAATACGTTGTATTTTATACAATACTTATATAAAGTAGATGATGTGGTATGTTTGTTGTCAATGGACAAATTTCCATAAGAAACCAAAGGAAGTATGTGTTAACAACCATACGTCATCGTACGACCTTCAACAATAACCCATAAAATAAAAATGTAAAAGGTTTTGCATAAAAATGGAGAGCAAAAATATAGAACAAAGTACTTTTTGAGCGTTTGAATCATATGTCTTTAGCAGCTTAAAACATATTTGTTTGTGAACAATTTAGTGCTGACTATAAGAATGACAATAGTATTGCGGGTTTGTTTTTTTTGGTTTTTTTTTGGGGGGGGGGGGGGGGTGGGGGGGGGGGGGGATAAGTTAGAGCGAGGTTACAGTGAAAGTTTTAAGCTTGGAATAGTTTCTCGTAAGATTTAAAAGTTGTATTTTAAAAGAAAAATGTATCTTATAGCTATTAAGAATCACTTGCTGTATCTGTAAGATTTTTCAACATAATTTTTTTGTCTGAACGGTTATCAGGTATTTATTTTTTTTCGAAAGTTCGATAGAACACTAAAAAAAATCACTATTCTATGAAAGGGCAGACTAGAATATGTCAGAGAATGAAGACGAGATAACCTTTGTACAGAGATTTTTGTTATGTTTAGCATGGGATCAACACAAGGGTACATTATCCTTAAAGGTCTATTTAAAAGTATTTGAAATTACCGTTTGCTTTGTTAATTGTGCCTTCAATTTCAAATATTTAAAATATCTCGTAGCTTCATACTACCAATTGAGTATAAAACAAGTATATAAGTTTAAAAAAGAAATTCTTAGATTAAACACCTACATTTAACTATAAAAGGTCATAACAGTTTAAAACAATACAAATCTACACACACAAAAAACTGGCTTACTTTCTACTGGTTATCAACCCCAATCGCAATAAGATCACTAATAAGCTCACCTGTGTCGAGGGGTCGTGTGAGGTTCATGTATTATCTTGGCGTCCGCAATTACAATAAGATCTTTTCTGAAATTACTTGACCAAATGTTACCAAATGATTTTTCAAGAGTGAATCTAGGAAAAACAATATTCATCAACAAACATGACCACTGTCTGTTAAAATGTATTCGAGTTTTCAGTTACAGCCGATTCCATTGAGTATGTAGGCAAAGGTAATATCTTTGGTTAGCTTGCTTGTTAGCTAAACCGTGAAGTCATTGTTAGGTAAGGTATACTACCCTCCTTTCGAAGTAGCCTGGTCCTACATACAGAAAGATGTGTCATTTGTCGGACTAGTCTACTCGTAAAGTTTACATAACCTAACAATGACTTTTCAGCAAGCAAGATAACCAAAGATATTCCCTTTGTCTATACACTCATTGAAATCGGCTTTGATATTGCAAAAGTTCAAGCAATTAGGGCAAAACCTACCGAGTAAAAAAAATCAAAAGGCCAATGTCTATCTACCTTGCACCTTTCAGAAAATTCAGATCAGATAACGAAACTGGGTCCAGCAACATTTATAAGCAATTTAAGATTTTGACCCTCACAGTTTTTATTCACCACAAATATTCTCGTTACAACGAATCATTTTAAATACAAAAATACCAGCTGCAGCCTTTTGTTTATCTATAAATATATGTATACGGATAAAGCTATGAAAGGCAGCAGGGTCACCAGGGTGAGGAGTCCATGTCATCTGAAATAAATGCTAAGCATAGATCTAGAAAGCGACAGATAATCATGACATTAAAAAAACTCTCTTCTTTTCGACTTTTTTCGAACAAATTGACACATAAAATGAATTATATAGTATTGTGGAATTTTTTAACCTGTATTCAATTCATTGGTTACACCTTTAACTAGGATGACAATCCTGTCAAGTATGAGCTGGGAAAAATATTTCAGAAAAGAAGATGGAAATGTGAAAGTTTCCGTGCGTCAGGTGCAACAGCATACGAACAGCTAACATGCCTCGTCAGGGTGGAAGCTAAAAAGTCCACGAAAATTTGATTTAAAGCCTTTATTCGTTCCAACAAAGTTATTGAGATTTTGTTGAGGATTTAACCATCTACGACAACAAGAATTTTTTTTTTAGAATTTACAGCCTTTCTATAAATATATGCAAAGCAAACCATTGATCAAATTGCTTGCTATGATTGTTTGGATGTTTGTAAACGACAGGTAAGTAGTCTGTTTACTATATACTAGAATTTGTTTGGACAATAAACATGTACTTCAATTCCTGTCAGTTTGTATTTGTCCAATCAAATCCCAGTATGTATTGAAACTCCGCCTACCTATTGTTTGAAAACACCCAAGCAAACATTTTTTTTTGTATGCTTTTATAGAAGAGCTGTACTATATAATGCAAAGAAGTCTTTCGCCAAAAAAATACTATCAATTTCTTTTTGTCCTATGTAAACTTCCGTACCATTTCCTTCCATTCATGATCATTAAATTGAACTGTAAAATATTTCTTGGTAATTCCTTTATAAATCTTATGTAATTTTAAAACATAATTATGACCATAACTGTTGTTAGCACAAGCTTCACTGCACACTTTTAAAGTTCTGCTTCATCAAACATTAAAACGTGAGACTTTTTTAATCGACACGATTGGAATTTTTGTATATGAGAACATGGTTTATATATTAGTTGAAAATTCGACTTTGAACTAGCTTCCAGTACCTGCGAGCATTTGTTGTTCAATAATGTGTGTCTTTGTATTATTATTTAATGTGATAAATTGTTGTGTTGGTACACCACTGTAACAATGAAGGAGGAAATGAGGAGAGTTGGTTGGGCTAACAAACATGTCTATGCGGCATGGGCTTTGATCATTGTTGAAGCATCAATATAAGGGGCATTTAATATCGTAATAAAACTATTCTCATTTTAGATACTATATATTGTTATCTGATATTGGAAGAAATATGTTGCATTTTTTTGTAATTATGTAATACAAGTTACGATCATTTGAAAACAAATATCAAACAGCCAAATGGATGCACAAGAGCTAAAATAGGAGTCATAGATCCTATTGACAACAATTATCTGCCCAATTTTATTGCGGATTTTGTAACATTTGTTTCAAATTTAACCAACTTCTTATCCAAAATCACCAGCACCGTATCAGGACCCACCAGCACAATGACAGGACCCACCAGCACAGTATCAGGACATGAATAAATTGAGAAAATGCTAAATTTTAATAAATTGCAATGTTTTCTCACAAAATAGTTTTGTCGTGTTGATTGCGGTATAGAAAGTGGACTCTATGAGCATTTTTGTTTTATTTTTTCAATTCTAGATTTTCTGAAAATGAGCATTTTTGTGTTACGCTTACTGGAACAGTTTAGAGGGTCAACTTTTTAATGGTTTACATATGAACCCATAAGAAACAAAATTGAAAAATCTCAACTGTTTTCTTCCATTTTTTATGAGTGAAAACGTCAAAAATCATCATTTTCGTCTTTGTTTATTTTTTCATTGATCACCAGCACAGAACGTTCTCTCGCAGGACAACCATACCCACCGTGATAAATGACGAAACAAAATGAGTTAAGAAAGATGTGCATCATAATAATCATTCTAAAAATGAAATCAGTAAGTAAAAAATACCTGCATAAGGGGGGTACGTCAATGTTGGTGCTGAACGAACAAAATTCATACAGGTGTATAAAAACTCTCCCGGTGGTGTTGAAAACGGAAAACATTGAGATCTGAAATTAATATTGAAAGATGAAGATTAGGTGTTTCTAGTTTCTCGTATTTTATATAGATTAGACCGTTGGTTTTCCTGTTTGAATTGGTTAACACTAATCATTTTTCGCACGCTTTATAGGTTGTAATTCGGTTAAAGCCAAGCCCCCGTGTTGAAAGTTTGGCCTATAATTGTTTTAATTTTATGCATAGTGACTTGGATAGAGAGTTGCCACATCTTCATGTTAAATAATACTTTATTTCCGTAAGCAAATACAGCTTATTGGATTTACACAATATAAATATCCAATAGATAATATACAGCATAATATAACATTTATACACAAATTATACAAATTAATGAAAGAATTAAGCGGAGTATGACATATAGACATATTAAACTAAAAATAAACATTTGAATAACTAACCATTACGTGCTTTTTCTGCCAAAAATAAATATTTTCCAAGGTTGTTTAGCTCTTTGACATTTCTTACAGATAACAGTTGTACTAATTTAAAAGTAGATGGTCTCTCATAGTAATAACTCTATATATTTACATCTGATGTCGTTATATTTATCACATTCTAAAATAAAATGATATTCATCTTCAATAGCATTTTTATTACACATACTACACAAACGTTCATTTCTGGCTATACTATAGTATCTACCTGTTTCTATACATAGTGCATGAGCATTTATTCTATATCTAGTAATATAAGACCTATACAAACTGTTTAATGGACGACTAAGGTAAAATTGCATAGTGTGACCATCGTGTAAATACTGATACAAAGTACATTTCGGCGAATTTTCAAAATATGATAAACCTTCAGATATATAATTATCTATTACTCTTTGTTTAAATTCACTGAAAAATAATTGACTGTTTCTAACTCTCTGTGAAAACCAAACATCACTAAAACCATATTTACATAATATATCTCGTACTTTACAAGACCAATTTAGCTTGTCATTTGGCTTCACACAACTAGATTCGTACATATCATTATATACATGTTTTAAAATACAGTTCTCTGTGTCTAACAATCTCAACCAGTAGGTTACCATTTTCACATATCTATTTACATACAAGGGCACTCTGCCTAACTCAAAATATACCATGTTATTAACAGTTCCTTTTCTAACTTTTAAAATTCTTTTCATATAATACAAATGCAATTTTTCTATATCTTCGGCTTTATGAAAGCCACAGACTTCACTGGCATAATTCATTATACTTGTAACATAAGTATCAAATAAAGATAGTAAAGTTTCTATATTAAAAAAATCATCATATGTTTTGCTAAGTAAGCTGAAAGTAGCTTTTCTACCCTGTTCAGTTAATGTCTTTTGTGTTACAGAAAATATACCGTTATAATTAAACAATAAACCCAGGTAAACAAATTCATTACATACTTCTACTACTTTACCATTTAAATACCATTTTTCGTTATCTTTTATTTTACCTCTATTACGAAAAATAACAATTTTTGTCTTACTTAGATTTATATGTAACCCATACTGTGTTGAACACTCATTCACAGTATCTATCATTTTTTGTAACTCAATAACACTTTCACTAAAAAGAACTGTATCGTCTGAGTACATAAACAAATATAAATTTAACATTCTGACTTCATATGGTTCAATACCCTGTTTGATTAATTCTATTTCTATATCATTTACATAGAGCGAATATAAAAAGGGGATAATGACTCCCCTTGCATCAATCCTGCGTTACAACTAAAAAATTCTGAAAACTGACCATCTAACTTAACACATGTTTTCAATTTAGAATACATAGATTTAATTAAACACAATAGATTACCAGTTATTCCACACTTTAGCATTTTTTGCCATAAAATAAGATGTGAAACGCTATCAAAAGCTTTAACATAATCAACAAAGCAACAATATAACCGTTTTCCTTTGCGTAAAGATTTAGCTATAACAGAATGAAGAGCAAAGATTGCGTCCCTTGTACCATATCCTGGAATGAAACCGAATTGCGCATCTGTCAAAATACTGTTTTCTTTACACCATTTCATCAATCTAGTATGTATCACCGATGTGAATAATTTTCCAACGTGAGAAACCAGTGATATTCCTCTATAGTTACCCGTATCATTCATCGAGCCCTTCTTGAATAGTGGTACTAATACGCTAGTAACCCATACTTCTGGGAACCATCCTGTACATAATATAACATTAAAAAGCTTGCATAGTAACGGCAGAAGGACAGTTTTACATTCTTTAATAAATTCATTTAAAATATTGTCATATCCTGGTGCTTTTTCACGTTTTAGTTTCTTTACACATATGTCTATTTCTTGTTCTGTAAAGGGGCGATCTAATTCTGAATAAACCACATCATAGTTTTCATCATTTACTTGACCATCTATAATATTGTCTTTCGATACTAAGTTCTTGAAATGTGTGACAAAGTCATCTAATGTTAAATTACTATTAAGTGTTTTTCTTTTCCTTCTAAATTTTCTGTAAAAGTATTTTGGGTTGGTTCTTCTCATCGAACTAAACATATCTCCTCTCTGGGTTTTGTAACGTCTTTTTAAAGTATTTTCCATACGCTTAAACCTTTGTTTTGAAATGTTTAAGTAAAGTCTATTTTTCTCACTTCTACATAAATTAAACTGTGATAATGCTCGTTTGTAAGTCCGGTATAACTCTTTACATTCGTCACTTATCCACGGCTTATCACGGTTAAAACCAGTTACTCCCAAATTTCGTTTTTTGCCGTTACAATAGTCACACTTAACAGTTTTTATCACTTCTCTTTTTGTGTATTTTTCTGTAATGTTTAAAAAAATGTCGTTCGTTTCAGCCACAATATCGTCAATATTGTCCGTTTCATTCATACTATTCACCAGATCGCTTATTTTATCTGCACTTGCACAAAGGTCTCTCTTTATATCATCTTTATACTCTTCATTCCAGTTATAGGTATTATATTTTATAATTTTACATGAACAAAAATCAGTCAATGATAATCCTTTCAGTTTGAAATCAATAATTACAGGAGCATGACATGAAAATGTATTAAAATTACCAATCATAAAATTATTTACTATAGAAAAAGATTCATGAGATAATAACACATAATCAATAACGCTACAACCATTTTTATTTTGAAATGTAAATTTACCACTGCTTTTCCCGGAACCGTCCATTACATACTCTAACCCCAGACGATTTACACAAGTCCAAAATCTTTCGACCAAAAGTGTTAGCAGGCTTTATGTCCTCCGTTAAAACATGTATGTACATTTTAATTTGATAATTCTCAATAAGGTTAAACTAAAATGATACCTTTTAATTTGGCAAATAATGAAATTTTAACAAGTTTTTGTAAATTAATATGAAATCAGATTTAAGAATAACTCTGACTGTATAGATATTCATACATATATTATATTTAACTAAAAACAAAATATACCTCTTTCGCGAGAGTCTGTATATAAAGTGAAATCATGTACCTGTTTCGCGAGAGTCTGTATATAAAGTGAAATCATGTACCTCTTTCGCGAGAGTCTGTATATAAAGTGAAATCATGTACCTCTTTCGCGAGAGTCTGTATATAAAGTGAAATCATGTACCTCTTTCGCGAGAGTCTGTACATAAAGTGAAATCATGTACCTCTTTCGCGAGAGTCTGTACATAAAGTGAAATCATGTACCTCTTTCGCGAGAGTCTGTATATAAAGTGAAATCATGTACCTCTTTCGCGAGAGTCTGTATATAAAGTGAAATCATGTACCTCTTTCGCGAGAGTCTGTATATAAAGTGAAATCATGTACCTCTTTCGCGAGAGTCTGTATATAAAGTGAAATCATGTACCTCTTTCGCGAGAGTCTGTATATAAAGTGAAATCATGTACCTCTTTCGCGAGAGTCTGTACATAAAGTGAAATCATGTACCTCTTTCGCGAGAGTCTGTATATAAAGTGAAATCATGTACCTCTTTCGCGAGAGTCTGTATATAAAGTGAAATCATATACCTCTTTCGCGAAAGTCTGTATATAAAGTGAAATCATGTAGGGAAATAAAAGTTCTAGAATATCGTAAGAAATGGGATGTATGTACTCTATATGCAGGCGCTGCAGGAAAGTTGAAACATAGAAACTTTTAAAGATAAAAGGTGACGATTTTCTTAATTATGACATGACATAATCTAAAAAAATGTAGCAGCTAATTGAGTGAGTAAATAGGCCGACCTTTATTTGTTCTGCTGCGATGCCACCAACTCCTCGAAACATAAATGCACTATTTGAGAGAATATTTAATTAATGCGTATCCCAGTCAAATAAAAAATACAGATACGCTTATCTATAACAACGTTTGATTTCATGACATTGTGGTTTTAGTTCTGATTTTTATGCACAATTGTGCTGATGGGAAGCTTTGTAGCTATAGCACTTTTAAGACTCATTTTGGTCTTGAAAGATATCTTACTTTATTACAATCACCTGAGCAGAGGAGACATTTCACTCGCTTGCGTATTTCTTCTCACAGACTAAGAATTGAACAAGGAGCTATCAGGGTACTCTCTGACAAGACAGAATATGTCTCAGGTTGATGATGAAAAACATTTGTTATTTTCGTGTACATCATCTCAAGATAAGAAAAATTGTTTAAATTCCACTATTAACTCACTATGCCCAATCGTTACTCATTTTCTTCCTAGCCAAAAACTGATATGGCTTCTTAATGTAGAGAATCTTGATATCTTGATATCTGTCTGTGAGTTAGTTAATGAAGACAACATATAACTTTAAAGATAAATATTTAAATCAGGTTTTATGCACTAGGCACGAGGTTGGCATGGTGGGGTACAGGACACATCGTAGTAGTTCTATTACCTTTCTGTTTGTGATATTTTTGATTAAACTGGTAATATTTTATCTTTTTCGTAATATGTGCACTTTGGCATGTCAATTAGCATTGTCCCTCTTGCAGTTGTGTCACTTTAAATAGTTTTGACTCCTCTGCACCAGGCACGAGGATGACATACCAGCTATGTGCAACTTCTTACAATATCTTACCATATCATTAATGTCCCGATACACAATTTAATATGCACTCACCATGCCATATAGCACCGTCCCTTGGTGCCTCCTGCAGTTCAGATAGATATATTTAGCCTACTCACAGAATTCTTTTTTGTTTCTTTCTAGAGGTGTTCCTGATACGAAGGTTTTATATACTTCTATAGATACGAATAAATGAAAACTGTTGTTTCTTATTTGTGTTTGTAACTATGTATACTTGTTGTTTATTATATTTGTGAAAATAATATTATAATGATTAAATTATGTTTCCTTGTGGGCCCATTTGATGGAAATAAAGCATCTTCTTCTTCTGGTAACCTCATATATTCCAATTGATAAATAACGCCTCAAAGCTAAGAAACCTCATATTTTACTGTATTTGCCGATTATCTTCGACAACTACTATTTTATTAATCAATATTTTCGAACTCACCTGATGACAGGGAAGTTTCCATTGCAGCATTCTATATCATTCCCATCATTATCTGTAAGTAGGTTAAAGTGACCAAATTGAATAAAAAAGTAAGAAAAATTATTTGCGACTCTTATAATGTTCCATGTCAATTTTTAATAACAGCACTGAGAGCGCTACATAAAATTGAGAATGGAAATGGGGCATATGTCAAAGAGACAACAACCCGACCATAGAACAAACAACAACAAAAGGTCACCAACAGGTCTTCAATGCAGCGAGAAACTCCCGCACCCGGAGGCGTCCTTCAGTTGGCCCCCAAACAAATAAACATATACCAGTTCAGTGATAATGAACGCCATACTATATCAGATTCAAATGCAATGGTAATACCTCCCTATACACCTCTAATAATATACTTCAACATTAGGTTTCAAAGTATAATGCATCTTACTCATCTGGTTGAACTACAGTTATTTAGAGAACACAATTATAATGTAACTCATTCGACGGGATATCTAACATGCTAAAACTTCGTCCGACAAATTTTTTTGGATGATCAAGAATTAAAGTGTTTAACATCTTGAAGTTCTTGAAATCACAGTGCTAAGGAATTTCAAGTTTGTTTTTGCCTTTTTTATGCCTCGTTCACACGGACATTTAATTCGAATTGAATGCGAATCGAATGCGAATCGTTTTCTCTAATCGCGTTCACACACTCTTATCCAATTCGCATTAGAAATACGCTTGTGTGAATACGAATTAAACGTTAACGTCGTTTGGACAGTAAAGCGAATTTCACGCGCATTGTAATTCAAATTAGAATTGATGTTAGGACGTAAAATGTTTCAAATGCGATTAAACTAATTCGAATTAGTTAATGCGAATCGAATTCGAATAACGTGTGAACTCAGCATGATATTAATATTATCCTTTATTCATAACAAAAAGTACAAAATGATATCCATTTTCTTTTTTTTTACTGAGGAGTTACAAATAGACAGCAATGTCAATATGATGGTATAAATATAACAATTAAGATATAATTCATAAAATAAATGTTATAAATAATATGCAGCGAAATGAATTACGTCCTAAAAACCTTTTTTTTTAAACTTCTATTTACTATTTTGGAAGCAATTATTTGAGTTTCCATTTGAAAACACTAAGATCTAATTTTCTGCGTCCAAAATCTCATAAAATCTTGTTCACCTTAGATTTGACTTACCAATTTCAATCGGAGTTGCGACAACGTCGTGGTCAACGAATTGACCAAAATGTGTCAAAGCAACATTAAACTTTCCACTTTTTGGTGAAGATGGTATACTCTTAAAAATCTTGTTTGATATGTCTCTTGGGTTTGGCAGTTGATTACCATTTTTCCCAAGTGTACGCGGATACAACCCTAGATTCCATACTGTAAATATATTTAAGATGTACTTTAAATGCCTATATCAATGAAAACAATTGCACCAATTTAAATATATACACGTGTATGTACAAATACAAATATAATATGTCGATACGTATGATATTTTCAATTCTTTTAGTTAATGTCATCAGAAATCCATCCATCCTAAATTCAGTAATCGAAATTTTAAGTACAGTACTTTCACTTAAGCTATTTATGAACTGTTAAGAGATTTTAGCGTAAACTGCATTATTCATAAAGTATTTTTATTACAATACCTATTAGGAAGACTTGATCAGAGTTTTTTTCTTATAACTTAGATTATTACTTTTATTAAAATATAATAGATGTTCTTTTCTGTGATAGCTTCGAACGTGTTTTATATTGGTTTACTTACTGTCACCATACTCTGGTGGTACAAATCTAGACTGTGGCGTCCCTGCTGCTCCCATGTTTGTCCGATACAAGTTATTGCATGTACCATCAATCGTCCGGTATTTAGCAGAAGGATTACAAACAATACTTTTAGCAATAAATAGCTCAGGTTCAACAGCTTTAACTCCATCGGAGATTCTTTTACTTAAATTTTCGTTTAAAGATGGTCGTGCTGTTCTTGACCTACAAAAGTTAAATAATGAATTGACCGGTAACACAGTTGGAATAGTGTCCTGTTGGAACTGTGTTTTTTTCGAAAGTGACCACTTTTGATCCAATAGATGGGTACAAGGCCTATAAAACCAAACTAATAAAAATACAATACACACAAAGCATCGATATAGGAGTACTTGCAGTAAATGATGAATTACATGTATGTAGTTCAAAACCATTAAATTGACGTGGGTGGATGTTAAGCCCTTTCCACCTTTTTCATATTCATATATTTATTACAGAGCATGGCAGTATTTATATTTATTTATCCTGCAATTGGGTGTCCTACTATACAGATACAGCCCTACAGATATCGATATGCTGTATCTGTATACTATACAGATATCGCTTTAAAGCTCCGCCCACTGCAGGACTGAGTATTGTTTGAACCTGTGTGACCTCAGAATGTGTATTCCAGTTGCATTCCAATGACGATGACAATTGTCGATTTCAAAACTTGAATGTGTATGATTGTGTTACAAAATCAACCATGTCAATTTCAGCATGCATGTTTAGTGAATGTCAAGTCTAAATTAGCGTAGGGCAACTCGTACACTTCTGTTTCAAATTTGACAATGTTTTGTTATTTGTTTTTACTGTTGAAATTAGTTGTTATGTTAAAATAGATAATTATTCACCTTGAGCGATGTATTATTGTTGACCATTCGAAATTCTTTTTTGCGAACCCGTCTTCAGCGTAATGTGTGATTTTGATATTACTACGCGGGCCTCAAGGGATTACAGATCGAAAATAAATGCTTAATATGTTAGTTTTTGTGTCTTTCAAAACACAAACAATATACAGAATTAATTGCAGGATAAAGACAATAACTGTTTAGTGTCTTTAAATATCAGCTGTATTTGTACTCGGCTCGAAACAGGTGTAGTAGCTCGCTAAAAGCTCGCATACACCTTGTTTCCTAGCCTCGTACAAATACAGCTGATATTTAAAGACACTAAACAGTTATTGTCTATGTATTGTTCAATAAGTGTATAATTTTTCAAAAAGGAGACAGATTTGTAAAAGCAAATTACTTGTTTCTAAATCCTTAATATTATTTTATTTGTATAATATTTTTTAAAGTTGATTTATCTAAATAATTATTGTTAACACTAAGCTATACCCATGCATGTCTTACACGGTCGGCAAAAAAAAATACTATTGAAATAAAATAAGGTAAGAAACTTGCGATCTGATTGGTTAATTACCTAGGTGTAAATACCACAGCATCCCAGTTCATCAGGGGATTTTTCCAAATTATAAAAAGAAGAAATTTTCCAAAATAAAAAAAAATATGATAAAAATTTCCACAAATTGTGTTTCTCAAAAATTCATCCAGAATCAGTTTGTTTTCAAAAAAGTAATATTTGACAAAGTGCTCAAACTTCGCTGTTGAAAATGTGTGTTGTAGGAATTCCTCGTAATAAATTTTCAACATAAGACCCTGGTATAAAAATCTGTAAAGGAACGCTTCATAAAAAAATGCATTCGTTATCTTTGTTTAAAGTTTAAAGAAACCTCAAATTAAAAAAAATAATGTATATGTTTTTTTATAACTCAATGGATAGTTTTCATTATAAAACTTATAAACATATGCTTTTTTCTGAAGAAAATTCTTTAATATGTTCATAATTAGAAGAAATTTACTTTATTTTAATTGCTTTCAGGAAGCAATTCCCCGACATATCTTCCGTATGCAAAGTGACCTCAGTGTGACCCATCTCGTAAACATCCGGTGATCGCAATACGCATGGATGTCCTTAAAATAAACTATTATCTGACTGTACATGTTAAACACGTTCTCAATATCCATATCTTTTTGTTTATTGTTGACAAACAGGTGACAATCGTTAAACTTCGGCTTCAAAACACGAAATTTGATTACCTGTCATATTTTCACAACAACAGTGACCGATTGAAAAAAAAATTGACGATTATACGAAATTTATGCAAAAAAATGATAAAATCGTGCACAGAAGACTAAGTTTATGATGTTTGTATGCATTGGGTTCAAGAATTAGAATAACATTACTTTTTACCGGTCACTCGTTTATTATGACTTTAATTAAGGGTGTACATAAATTTAAACGGTGGTGAAAATGTACCTCAGAAGGTATGAATTTTTAACACCGGTGTTAAAAGTAAAATACCGAAAACCAAGCAAAATTCAAAACGGAAAGTTCCTTATCAATTGGCAAAATCAAAGGCAAATACATGAAATGAATTGAAAACTACTTTCATATACCTAACTGGGTACATGATTTCCTTTATGTGCACATAATTGAGTAAACCTGGTTTTATAGATAGCTAAATCTCTGAAACAATACTGTACACCCCTGATTATACCAAAATAACGTATATTCTACAAGACTAAAGTACTTTGTTTTATCTAATTGACATCCAGATATGTCAAGGTTCTATTTGGCTATGATGCTCTAGAAAGGGGTATTGTTCTCTGTAATTTCAAAAATTGTTAACAGTCCCAACTTTCTAACTTTAACAGCAAATTTTATAAAATTGTCAAAACAAACCCAACCTATTAAAGAGAAAAGAGGGCTGGTGTGTAAGCTGTAACTCTAACATGTATGCATTTGACGAATAAAAACTTAGAATATAGTCAAAGTATTACCAATGTTATTTCAACTGATCGGGCGGAGCTTATGTTTTAATTTGCATAAGGACAGTTTATTTGAAAATGTGTGTGATAAGGATGATTGCCGTTATAATTATTATTGAATTCTAATCACTAATCAGTGTCATCAAAGGCATATACAAAAGAACTGAGTATATGGTATGGGACGAATAATTGGACACTTCATTGATTAGCTTATCCCAAAACTCCTGTCTATAGATGGACTGGTCTTCAATGAGCGAACTTCAAAACTCCGCCCGGTCAAGTGAAATGAATCTAATAATACATATAACAACTTTATAATGATTTTATGGGGTAAATGATTACCTGTTTTGTACATTAGCAGCTGTTTTCTCAATTAGAGTAGCAGCTCTTGTTCTTGTCAGGCCTTCCTGCCTTACTGGTCTGCGTCTTCCGAACAAGTTAGCACGTCGTGTGGACCCTCGTCGTGGAACTCCGGATGCCGTCTGTGATACTTGTGGTGACTGTGCTGCGACTCCTGGTCTTCCTGCTGCTCCTTGTTGAGATCTCAAGACTTGATTGAAGTCTGCAATATAAAATAAAACGCTTATATATTTAATGATCCTTTTGTTATGTGTTTGTTTTGTTATACCTTTTCATTTTGTTCACTGACGCATGTTTGATATTCTCTATACACATGACAATCATGATTTATTTTAATCTTTTCAAATTCTTACAGCTTCTTATAAAATTCAATATATGTATACATGTACGTAGTAGCAGAATGCCAGTTTTTGATTTCCAAAGTACAAATGTAAAAACTGATTTCTACTGCGATACAGAGATTATTTCGATTACAAAACAGTGATATATGGAATTTGAAAACATAATCAGCCCATGTAGATATATGTCTTGTATGTAAATGAGTGTATGAGGTTTTAACTCCCTCAGGCAACGTTAACCTTAGATTGATTTGGCTATTTGTTCTTGGTGTATAGATCTACAACAGTTAAGGTACTTTTAGAAGCTTAGCTTTCAAATATTCAGCTTTGAAGGTTCCTGATGAAGGTACATCCAAAAATGAAATTTATAACGTGCTGTTTCAATTTTTTGATAGTTGACCAAGAGCATCGGTAGGCATTATTATGGGATAAATGATACATGACAATAAAAACATGAATAGATCACATAAACTCAATATCTGGACTACAGTTCGAAGAAAAATTAAGCTTAAATACAACAGGTAGCAAATGAGCAAGCCGATGGCTTCCACCTCTTCAAACATGATTATTTAGATACAGACATATATTTTCTACTTACTGGTATTAATTTGTTGTGCACTCGTTTTAGGAGTGTCTTGTATTGCAGCATCAACTGCCCCTCTAATAATATCGTCAATGTTTTGAGCATAACATGTAAAAAATCCCAAGAAGGCTGAAATAAGTAGCAACCTCATCTCTACCTACAACATAAAAGTTGACTAACTAGCTGTCAGCTACTGCGAGTACTCTCAAATCGTACTTTCTTGTTATTTTGACCTGTTGATACTACTTGTAATGTTTTTTTTTTTTTTTTTGTTTATTTTATGTTAATATGGATCTTGTCTATATACCAGCTTTGATTATTTAGAATATCTAAAAATTTTAACTTCTTTGTTATTTCGAATGGACAGAAAAAATATAAGTCATTTCTTATAATTTAATACTAAATTCCATTTTAAACGGTAGAAAACCATGAAAAAAACGTTGATGACGTCACGGTCACATGACTAAATTATGTCTATGGGCTGATAACAAAATAACGTTAGCCAATCAGAAGACGCGTTACATCCAAAATTAAATTATCGTACTATGAACATCAAAATTATTTCATTTCTCCTAAAATACTTTCTCGCACCTGTACAGGAAGTTTTATCTAGCTCTAATTGTATAGTTTTTTGTTGATATTCACCCCATATGTACCAAGTGTTAGATTAGTTTTATTTATATTATAGAACGTTCTTGGTATTCCTAATCGGAAGATTTTATTTCACACAGACGAAGAAATATACTTAACGACACAATTATTTTTCGAAACAGGTTTTTTTTCAAAAGTGCTGATTTTCTATTTGTTAAATTTTTTACAGTGGTATCTTACTTTAACTTTGATACCCGTTTATTTACTTTCGACCTTAATTATGTATCCCTAATAGTTTTATTAACTTCGAATTTGCATTCAGGTATCGCAGATCAAATTTATTCGTTCATAGTGTGTTTATTTAATTTTTTGTTTGAATTAAGCCTTCAAATTGATATTTTATTGTGTGTTTTTCTATGTTGTGATGTTATACTATTGTTTCAGTAAAGGAAGAGGGTTTGGAACCATAAAAACGTTTAATCCCGCTGCAAATGTTTGCACCTGTCTTAAGTCAGGAATCTGAAATCTGATGTACTGTAGTGGTCGTTTGTTTATGTAATTTATACGTGTTTCTGGTTTTTCGTTTTTATTATATAGATTAGACCGTTGGTTTTCCCGTCTGAATGGTTTTACACTTGTAATTTTTGGGGCCCTTTATAACTTGTTGTTCGGTGTGAGTCAAGGCTCCGTGTTGAAGGCCGTACCTTGACTTAAAATGGTTTACTTTTATAAATTGTTATTTGGATGGAGAGTTGTCTCTTTGGCACTCATACCACATCTTCCTATATCTATTAGCTTTTTTCTTTTCCTTTATCTTTATGTTTCATAACGATTTAGAATAGGATATCAGTTGATATAAAGTAGATTTCAGTCAAATTTCAAAATTAAGGTCATCACTCAAGAAATTTTACGGTCGCCATCATGAGCTGATTGGCCATAATGACAAAAGTATGTCAGAAATCATATCTGATATTCTTCCTCAGTCATAATAACCTTCCATCATTACCGAACTGAACAAATAAATAACACGACAGGTGCCGTATACGATGCAGGAAATGCTTACCCTTCCGGAGCACCTGATTTTACTTCCGGTTTTTAGTAGAGTTCGTGTTGTTTCTTATTTATAATTTATACCTGTTGATGTAAATGTCTTTTGGATTTGTGAGTCTTTGTTTACTCCTTGGTTTTAATTGTTATTGTCTTCAATACAATAATAAGCAGCCGTCAAAAGGCTATAATCACGTGCACTGTGCTATTATTAAAATCATCCTAGTACGAATCTAGATATCTACTAGTAAATATAGTAGCTAAGGGGTCTAAATGTCTAGATCTTTCTTGAATAAACTCTTATGGAAGCTTAAGAGAATCTGGATCAATATACATTCAAATTTCAATATAAAAACTTGGGGTCCTGGACTTTGTTTTTTCATTAAAATACTTTGAAATCAACGAATTGCACTTATTTTGTATGAGTTATATTGGAGAAACTTTATATTTTCTTATTGGTGAATCATTGAACGAAAGAATCGGTTTAAATTTAATGTGAGAAATGCTTTCCATTGATACTTTCGAAATTGATTAGGGTTACGAGCATTATTTCATGAAAAATACTGTCCTATCAGGTTCAGTATATTTATCCCTTTATTTTAAAATATGTTTACTGGGTTATGTTCTTCTCATATATGTTATGATGGTATGATACTAAACCCCTAACGGGAAGGATTGTGCCTGATGTTCAGATGATGAAATCATAATCTTTCAGTCAGTTTAATTGAAGTCTGGAGCTGGCATGTCAGTTAACTGCTAGTAGTCTGTTGTTATTTATGTATTATTGTCATTTTGTTTATTTTCTTTGGTTACATCTTCTGACATCAGACTCGGATTTCTCTTGAACTGAATTTTAATGTGCGTATTGTTATGTGTTTACTTTACTACATTGGTTAGAGGTATAGGGGGAGGGTTGAGATCTCACAAACATGTTTAACCCCGCCGCATTTTTGCGCCTGTCCCAAGTCAGGAGCCTCTGGCCTTTGTTAGTCTTGTATTATTTTAATTTTAGTTTCTTGTGTACAATTTGGAAATTAGTATGGCGTTCATTATCACTGGACTAGTATATATTTGTTTAGGGGCCAGCTGAAGGACGCCTCCGGGTGCGGGAATTTCTCGCTACATTGAAGACCTGTTGGTGACCCTCTGCTGTTGTTTTTTATTTGGTCGGGTTGTTGTCTCTTTGACACATTCCCCATTTCCATTCTCAATTTTATTACTGAATATTTTAAGTAAACTTAACGACACTTAATTTCCTGAGTAGTTTAACATTTAAATTTCAAGCTGTACATGTTTCTGTTGTAAACATGTATCTAATGATTTTTGGTATTCTATTTTTAATGATGCAGTTTTGAAAAGACTGGCTTGAGAGACCAGTGCTTGTCTATGCCAATTGAGAATATACATTTAGGTAAATTCATTCAGCCAACTACCTGTCACTTGGTTTGGCTAAAACACATTACTGCTCCCTATTCGACCAAATAATCATTCGCGCAAAAAATAATGAAATCATGTCAAGAGTTCGTTTTCTGTACAGACAAAGAGAAACTATCAAAGATCGTGATTCTAAATATCTGAGATAAATCATTTGTATTGAAGACTTTAATACTGTAGTGAAGAATACTTTCGTTGTAAATCTATATCATTACAGAGTTAGCAGTTATATTAAATCTACAAAAATCTTATGAAAAAATCGAAAGCAAAATAGAACATGATACATCGAAACCTAAAACTAAGCAGCACGTTATCCCTCATATAATTTTCATGTGTTCCTGCTATGACCTTGCGAGAAAAAGAGCCCGGTATTAGTCATGCATTCACAGCATATTATTGGTAGCGTGATAATAATTTATTTGATTTTAAACACAGTTATTGTACGTACCTACTCCTCTCCCGATGAACGCTATTACAGTGCAATTTTCGTAAGGAGACGATTTAACAGTTGCTCAATATGTTGCATGTAAATTATCATAATACTATAAGTACTTATACAAATATTATAATATTTAATGTTCACAACACAAAACTAATTTAGTAAACCACTTTTTACTTCAATCAAAGTGTTATATATTTATCAATACATTCATATTATATGTGTTATAGAACATGTTATAGGGAAAACGGTGGTATTTATTATTTCATTTTTTAAAATGATTTTTACATTTTTGTTCCTATATAGATATAAGATGATGTGGTATGAATCATTGCGAGCCAATGAGACAACTACTCATTCAAGTCATATTTTATAAAAGTTAACCATTATAGGTACAACCTTCAACATGGAGCTTTGACTCACATTGATTGAAAAGCTGTAAAGGGTAAAAAAATGACATGTGTAAAACCATTCAAACAGGAAAACAAACGGTCTAATTTATGTAATAAACGAGAAACGAGAAGCATTTATGAACTTTATCAACAAACGACAACCACTGAACAACAGGTTTCTGACTTAGGATAGGTGCAGACAAATGCAGCGGGTTCAAACGTTTAAACAATTTAGCAGGCACCAACCTTCACCCTAACCTAACAATAGTGGAACATCATAATCTAGAAAAACATACAAATAAAATAGCAATTAACGATTTTGTCGATGCGTTAAAGACAAAGACCTAACAATTTTGACCTTCAGTTGTCGTAAAAATAGTTTTGTTGTACGGAGTATATGAAGTAATGAATTATTTTTTACAAAAATTATATAGATTTGCTGTTCAAAGTACGAGCAAAAAAGTAAACATTTGTAATCATACTTAATACTTAGGTATAGGGGCATCGGTGGCCAAGTGGTCTCAGTAGTTCTACTACTGTAATAACTAGCCAGCCGAAGTTAGTACAAACTTATTATGAAATCTTATGAAAAAAGATAGAAGAGCGCTTTGGTAGAAAGGAACCGCCACACATTGTAAGAAGATTTTTACACGATCTCAAACAAGACCAAGAGGAGTCATTAGAGGAATTTGCAGAAAGAGCACAAGAGCTGGCTACAGATGGCTACCCAGACACACCAAATAGTTTTTTTTACAAACGTTGGCAACAGATGCTTTTCTTAAAGGTGGTGTTGTCAAACGTGCAGCTTTGAGTATTCAACAATTAAACTAAAGGAACATTTAGTTTTGCGAAGAGCCGGAAATAATTCTAAGATTGATGCTAGATATACGGAGGAGATACCTATCGAAATAGGAAAGTTAAAATCAAAATGGAGGTTTGTAACTGCTAACATAAATGATAACATCATTCTGGGTATTGATTTTTTGGTGAAATTTGGAGCAGTTATTGATATGGCAAACTACACAGTCCACATAAACAATGAGGCTATACCATATGTCTGTTTGGTTGTGAACGAAGGAGAAGAAATAAATTTATACAGGATTAGTATAAAGAAGAAAACAGTTGTTCCACCTCATAGCTTAAAAATAGTTTATATGGAAATTGATCACACCCCAACAGATGATATAATTATTCAGCCGAAATCTAATTTGAAAGGTCTATTGTCCCCGAACGCTTTAATTTCTAAAGATGAAACAATGAAGGCTGTATTTCGAAACGACAGAGACACTTTTATTACTTTTATTACATTACATAGTGACAGATTTTCTGTCAATGTCGATAATCCATATTCGTACAAAACATCAGAAAACATAAGCGACAGATTTTCTGTCAATTCGCCATCTTGTTATTTTTAGACGTTGGAAAAGGTACGCGTAGGTGACAGGGTTTCTGTTAGTCCGCCCAAAGGTGACAGATTTTCTGTCAGTCCGTCCACAAAATATAATGTACAAAGTTTTTCGGAAATCAAAGTTTCACTAAAGAAACTGATTTATGTACTTTAAAATCAAAAGCTTTGATTCGTACTTTACAAAATGATGGAAATTCTGTAAAAAAACTTCTAAAATTCCAGAACACCTTCAATATTGGTTACTCAAACAGTTAAAGGTTTTGACATAGTTCGTAGCATAAACATTGCTGAAGTACTTATTGAATTTCAAAATATTTTCTAAAGGAGACATGGACCTATGATTGTTTAATGGGCACATTAAACATCGAATACACACACGAGAAGCAGCAGCAATTAAACAACAAATGCGTAGAACTCCACTGAAATTTGAAAACTAAGAAGAAAAACATCTTAGTCAAATGCTGGATAAGGGGGTTATTAAACCTTCTATCTCAGATTGGTGTACCTGTCCTGTTTTAGTAAGAAAGAAGGACGGCAGTCAGCTGCTATACTGTATTGATTTTCGTCCGTTAAATAAAGTAACGACTAAAGACGTTTTTCTTTTGCCAAAGATTGAGTCTTGCACGGATACCTTCAGAGGAAGCCTATATGAGTACGTTAGACATTGCTGCGGGATACTGGCAAATAGAGATCGATGAGAAAGATCGACATAAAACAGCTTTCGTAACGAAATATGGACTTTTCGAACATGTCCGACCGCCGTTTGGATTATGTAACTCACCAGCAACTTTTAGCTGAATTGTTCAGTTGTTTTGAAAGGTCTTACATGGAAAGAATGCCTTGCATATTTAGATGATGTCATCGTTTTAGGTCACATGTTTGGTGATCATTTGATTAAACTTGTACACATCTTAAAAAGATTTCAGTACTACAATTTAAAACTTAAACCGTCCAAATGCTACTTATTTCAAAAAGAAGTCAAGTTTTTATGAAAAATTGTAAATAAAGATGGTATTTCGGTAAATCCAGAGAATAAAGTTGGCGAAGACCAAAGAAAACAAAAGAAGTTCGAATCTTTTCTCGGATTAATAAACTACCACAGGGGACACATAAAGAATTATGATGTTACATCAATTAACAGGAGAAAAATCAGAGTTTGTATGGACTGAAGAACAGGAAAATGCTTTTAAACAATTAAAAATGACACTAATAAATTCTTCAGTTTTATCCTATCCTGATCCAGAAGCTACCTTCATACTCGATACTGATGCCTCGGACAAAACCATTGGTGCTGAACTTAGCCAACTACAAGATGGAAAAGAAAGTACAATAAGCTTTTCAAGAAAGGTTCTAACACCATCTCAAAAAAATATTGCACAAATCGAAATGAGTTATTAGCTATTGTCACTTTTACAAGGCAGTATAGGCATTATCTTTTAGGTAACCAGTTTGTTGTCAGTACAGATCATAAAAGCCTAACTTGGTTGTTAAATTTCAAGAATATCGAAGGTCAACTAGCTCGGTGGATTGAGGAATTATCACAATACAACATGATAGTTCAACATAGACCAGCTAAAATCATGTAAACGCAGACGCGCTTTCACGAATCCCATATACACTTAATGACTGCAATTCATACTTGCAAAGTATTCCATTTACTAATCTTTTATGTGGAGGGTGTAAATACTGTGCAAGAGCACGGAATCTGTAGTCCACATTTAAAGAAATGTCAAACCACTAACAATACGTGCTGTAAGCATTAAAGATGTCACATCCACAAATGAGAAGATATTACAGCCTTATACTGAAACGGAATTGAGAGACGCGCAAAAGAATGACATCGATCTGAGAACTCTTATTGTCTGGTTATCTGCCGATTTCTCTCCTTCAAAACAAGATCTATACAGATGCTTAGTCCATTTGTAAGACATTTGTAGCAGTCAAAATCTCAACTTAAATTTAGAAACGGTATACTTTACTATTTTTGGGACGATTCTGTGGCACCAAGACTCTTGTTTATAACAGGAAGGAAATCAAGACAGCAAATTCATCATCTCTGTCATGATTTACGACCAGCAGGACATTTAGGACACGATTGAACCTTGGCAAAATTAAGACACACAGTTTACTGGTATAGAATGACAATGGACTGTCAACGTAATGTTTCGACATGCCAGATATGCAATAGATATATAAAAAAAACTTTGAAGAACCAAAGCAAAATTGGGTAGGTACCACTCAGGCGTTCCTTTTGAACGTATTCATTTGGATATACTTGGACCATTGCCAGCCACTAAACAAAATAATACGTATGTTCTAGTCATCATAGATCAATTTACCAAGTGGTTGGAATATTGTCCCTTGCCAAACCTAAACGCTGAAATAGTAGCCAAAGCTTAAATGGTTAGCACTATATCCATATTCGGTTGTCCCATGGAGTTACATACAGATCAAGGCAAGAATGTAGATGTGAGGGTAATTAGACAACTATGTGATATTCTTGAAGTTTTCAAGACAAGAACATCTGATTATCATCCAGTTTCCAACGGTCAGGTAGAGAGTTATTACAAAATAATCACTCAAATAATCCGTTGTTTCTTAAAGAAGACTCAAAACAGATGGAATATAACCTAAAACAGTTAGCAGGTTCTATCAGAGCAACAGAGAATCGACAAACTGGTTTTACAACAAATTTCATGGTTTTCGGACGAAAGGATAAATCAGCCTATTGATCTGGTTTTAGGACAAATAAAGGAACGCGCTCCGGATCAAGATAATTGTAAGTATGTTCAAAGTTTAAGAAATTCATTAGAGGACGCTCATGATATTGCCAGGGTGAATTTGAAATCTGCACAGAAACGTCAAAAGCAAGATGATTATTTAAATCTTAACTTTGGGAAATATTGTTTAGGAGATATTGTATATAAATTAGATACAGCCAGGAAAGTAGGGACATCTCAAAAATTCAAAGCTCCATGGAAAGGTCCATATGTGGTTACTGAAGTTAAGTCTTCGGCATTGCTTAAGATTAAAGACAGGAAAAGAGAGGAAGTCGTGCATCATGATAAACTGAACCTGTGCATTGACAGAGAAATGCCTCTATGGTTACAGAGACTTAGAAATGATATTCGAGAATAAATTGGAGCAAGACACCAATATGGAGCTGGAAGATTTATATCTAGATATCTTATTTAGTGATGAGAATCAGAATAATCAAAATGATTTGAACTCTTTGTCAGAATCTCTGACTGACGGTTTTAATAACAATGATCCCTTCTTTGTGTCAGATTCTCTGACAACCGATTCAAAAAATGAACGGATAATTCTTGAAGATCTTCATTCACTAGTTGACATCCCTTTGAATTTAGACGCGACATTCGATTATGACTTGAGTCAAAATTCGCTGTTTCCGAACCATGATAAGATAAATCGTGATACAGATACATTAGATAATGGGTCCAAACGGGGACAAGCAGGTAGGCGCAAAAGACAAATGCCATCCTACTTGCATGATTATTTAAATAATAGTGTAAATAGGATTATAATTTATATATTTACATGTTTGTTAATTTGTTTTATTATGGATGATGAGCTTGATTATGGTCCATTTGATGGTGAAATTCCTGAAAGATTGGACGAAGATACAATGATTAAAGGCAGTAGTGGGAATCTGAGTAAGGCAAGACTCTGTCCGGTTTGTCTTGTCGTTTTACTAATGTAAGAAGGCATGTATTTCACCAACATTTGCCCTGGTACACTAATCCACTTACTGCATGTTGACTTGCCATAAGCAATTTAGTCAGAGCAAATTGTTAGAAAATCATTGCCTTGAACTCCACAACTGTAATATTGCTGACAATATATTCAAAGAAGAACACCAGTCAGTATGGGCAGAATTGATGAATGGTCTCCTTTTGGAACTCTGCCAGCGCTATGACAAAAAGACCCTTGACCATCTGGTAGATTATGTACAAACGGAAGCTGTCTTTAAACAATGCCTATCAGTTGTATTCCGTTGAACAGATATGCCTTTATTGAATTTCTACAATAAGAAAAAAATGATTTGATGTGGAGGTAACTCATGCTGTATTTCCTCCATCTGCAAAATATTCTTTGGTACATTGGAAAATTTTAGCCTTTTTATTAAAAGGAACTGAGAATGCAGAAAACCTCATTAAATATCCCTTTATCAATGCAATATTCAAAAGTTTATTATGGTGACTGATTCTCATTTCCATTTAGACAAGCCGAAACAACAAGCCACATTTTCTGTCTTACTGATCTATAAATGGAATGATGGGGAATCAGTATACCACATAAGACACCTGGTAGCAAACTATGCATTTCCAAGACGTTGGCTAACAATAGAAGAGATGGAAGAAATCAGGATGGATAGACAGATAAGAATTACTGCTGGAATAAATCCACGGATAGTAAAGTTGGGGAGATGAGTGTCCTGAATTCGTGGATTACAGATTTAGAGATGCTTATCTGTGTGAACAGAATGATGGCAGTTGGGGATGTAGGTTAGACTCTTCTGATAATCCAAATAGCAAAGAACTTAAGAAACAGGTCCATGTATTCGAAGAACAGCTGAGAATAGCAAAAAGGCAACATCTTCCTGTGGTTATTCATTACAGGGGAGTCAAGAAGATAAAGAATATGTGCAGAGTTTTCATTAACCAATTTCCTACAGGAAGACCATCCAATCCATTGGCATTGTTTTAATGGTTACATGGAGGAATACCGGCAATGCAAAACTATGTTTCCAAACGGTGAATTTGGCATCTCTCCTTTTCTGCTAATTGGTTACATATACCCAGTAAAAATATCAACTTTTTGTGAAATGGATTTAGACGATTTAGTTTTGGAGACTGACACGCATTATCTCCACCCTCAAGGATACCCTGAGGCATCTCCAGAACTACTAAAAGAAATTATCTGGAAGCTTGCATCTATGTTCGATGTTCCGTTTGCAGATAAAGCTAGGGTGAAAACAAGAAATGCAAGGCAATTTATAACATAGATTAGACGAAAGAGGATGAGATCTGTATATATTTTTAACCTGATTAACTCCAGCCCTGGTATTCCTGTCCGTACAGTGTATTATATACTAAGACTGCAGCTGATACTAGGAAAGATATATCAAATTATTGCACCTTTGCAACATTGGTGTCAGAAGTCGGTTCGAATCTACTTTAAACCGACTCGAGACATTCAGTGTTTACTGCCATTTTGCGGCAAAATTGAAAAAAAGAGAACTAATCAGAACAAAAAAAAATAGACATATTGTAGCTATGGAAAGGAACATTACACACTTCATGAGTATAATAACCATGGAAATTTAATGTCAGAATTTCTGACAACCGATTGCCCATATATCCATTTGTTTTCATAGACAATACCTGCTTTGATAATTTTCAATTTTGAAAACAACATAATTCCTGGTGTCAGTTTTACTGACAATCCGCAATACGGCTAATCATTGAAAAAAACCTGCATATTTATAAACTTGTGTCAGTGTTACTGACAACCCACAACACGGTTATTCAGTAAATAATAAACCGCATGTTTATAAACATTGCGGAAGTAGTCTAAGTAGTTCTACTACTGTAATAACTAGCCAGTCAGCCCCCACTTAAATCCGCATCTGACCATAAGACAGTCATTAAGGTCTATACAATTCCCGAATAAATATCAATTAACTTCCGGTGCTGTGAATTTTGAGAAACCGTAAAAACAAATCTACATGTATACAAAAATGTTTTGATATAAGCTTTTTATTAGACCTCAGAAACCACATTATATATATTTCTATAATTTTTGTTTTGCAATTGGTATCAGAGAAAGTATTTACTAATGATTTTAAGCCAGCTGATTTGAATACATTATGTTACGTGAAGTGACCATATTTGTTTTTCTCCTCCTAAAAATATACCTTTAGTAAATAAGAGTTTCATAGCTTGCTACAAACATAACACAAAGTTCCTTAACATGACATAATCTACCTATTCATTTAATAGGTATTATACATGTAACAGAAAATTAAAACAAATGTAAAACTGAATGTGTTTGAACACTAAGAAAATAAACCTTATATAATTGGAAAGCGTTTAAATCATAAATATACAGAAAAAGAGTTGGCAGTTATACCACATCTTATTTCTTTTTAATTATATACTAAAATATTATCGTTCATATATCGACATTAACATAAAAATATATTTATTTGAATTTCGATCCCCATACAAGGAAACATTAAGGAAGTGCTTAAATGTCGGCTTTACCTATATCATTCTAATGTAAAATCAACTGGTTCGTCACAAAATACGATTAGAATACAATCAATATGGTATAAATACTTGGATGACGTTGGAGATCGTAAACTTTTAACTTCTAGACGCCTTTTCTGCGTATCGTGAACGCTAGATACAGTATCTGGATTTTGTTAACGGATTATGGTAGTTCAATCGCCGTCAAACTACGGATGTTTCAAATTTGTTTTCGCTTAAAATAGGTGAAAAAAATAACTATTTATTTACAATATTTATGCAGTCTCTGTTGTAAATGGCTATACAATCTACGTTATTTCACTCATTTTACATCATCATATGCATTACACTGATGGAGGATAGATACATTTTATCCGAAATATTTATAGATAATTACATTTAATGTTTTCTATTTTTAATATTGGTGTTGTTTTGTACACTTTTTAGGCGTTTACATATTTGGTGCCACTGTATCTCATTAGCAAGAATACGAATTCCGGCCAGGAAAGAACAAAATGTTGCTTCGGCAAATTTCCAAACCTAGTATGTTTGGGCTGTTATCAAGACCAATTGTATGTACAGAATGTGTTTTCAGCTTTGTATCACCATCACTGGTGACTCAATAGATAAAATCTGTCATTGAGTTGTCACTGGTTCAGACGTACTTTTTTCACTAGTCATTTTTTTGGTTCTTTATAGCTTGCTGTACTGTGTGAGCAGGCTCCGTGTTGAAGACCGTACTTGTTTCTGTTTTACAAATTGTGACTTGGATGGAGAGTTGTCTCATTGGCACTCATACCACATCGACTTATATCTATTATATATGTGACCTAGCAAACCCCAAATCAATGGGCTTCTTACAATCCCCAGTTACTTGTATAAGTTTAACTAATTTCAAGTCACCATCTGAAACCATTTTTCAGTGTTTTTTTCTTTTTTCTTACAGTGACCTTTGACCAATTGACCTCAAAATCTATCGACTTTTTCCGTAGTGTTAGTTTTCATTGTATAAGTTACATTTCAATCAATTAAGAATTCCTCAATTCACCAGCTGAAACCATGCCACACACGGACAGACAGACTGACAGACAAAAACAATTACGACATGCCCTGGTTGTTTCTCAGGCACCATAATAACAGGAGAAACAAAACAAAATAGCAAACAGGTCTAGTAAACAAGACGACACAAAATAAATCACTGATTCTTCCAGGGAAAAGTCAATCAAACAAACACAACATCAATAAAGACCGCGATTACCCACATGCATACGCTCTATAAATAACAGAGCATCAATAAAGACCGCGATTACCCACATGCATACGCTTTATAAATAACAGAGCAACTCATTTTTTCAATCAGGATTTTAATGTACATGCAATGACTGGATAAAATGCAAACTGAACAACTATGAATTATTTCATGACTGGGCCTGATTTACAGGCAATTTGGCAGGATCAACCAAAGTAGCATCCCAAATATTGTTTGCATCACTTTTCTGCTTTGAGTAAGTCGGGAATTTGTTCATTTGGTTCACAGGTACACCAAACATGGCGGCACCAAGGTCAGAACTTAGCTCTGATAATATTTTAGGGTCTTTGTAATGAGTAACGGCTTGTGCCATGGCAACTGCTCGCTCTGGAGGATTAGAACTTTTGAATATACCAGATCCCACAAATACGCCATCTACTCCTAATTGCATCAGTAAAGACACATCAGCGGGAGTTGCTGAAAATTAAAAAAAACATGACAATCATCTTTCCGCAAAACATATTTTAAATCTGACAATAACAATATAAATTGTGATTGTAGGAGTTTCTCGCTCAATGTTGGAAATTACCAGTAATTTTAAGAGGTTTCGATGAATCCCCGTAAAAACCTCTCCCGTTTAGTGCGATTTGTACCGCTCGGTCTTTAGTTTCTTACAGGGTTTTGTGAATAATTCGACATTTCGTCGTCTCTTGTGTTTTTGCCATGGCACTGTCAGTTTCTTTCGACTATTTAAGTTTTGAATGTGCCCTTGTCATGCTTTTAATTCAATCTACTGATAATAACACCTCTCAGTAATACATACCTAATCCACATTCAATCTACTGATAACAACACCTCCAGTAATACATACCTAATCCACCAGCAGCAAAGTTTACAACTGGCAATCGACCAAGTTCAGAAGTCTTTTGTAGTAAATCAATTGGGACGCGGAGTTCTTTTGCATAAAGGTACAGTTCTGTTGAGTCCATTGCCTGAGCAATTTTAATTTGTTTTCTGATTGTCCTTGCATGTCTTACTGCTTCTGAAACGTCCCCTGTACCAGCTTCACCTTTTGTTCTGATCATTGCTGCACCTTCAGATATTCTTCTTAAAGCTTCACCTAGATCTCTTGCTCCACAAACGAATGGCACTTTAAAATCGTGTTTGTTCACGTGATTCTCCTCATCTGCTGGTGTCAAAACTGTAAAATATTATGACAGTGTTATAAAGCGCTCCAAATATTTGTATTTATAGTTAACAATTATAAATCCAAACCAAGATATTTTTGGTATAATATGCATTAGATATTTCAATGGGTTGGTCGTTTTATTACGGCATTTACACTTATAATTCATTTTCATTCATATTATATAAGTAAGCTCTAAATAATTCATTTCCATGAAAAAAATATATACGGACATTTAACGCAATGTTTACATGAAAATTAATTTTGGTAGTTTTTTTTTGTTTTTTTTTGGGCTGACCGATTCAAGCGATTTTAAATTCGAGCTAGGAGTCATTAAATGATTTTGCCATTACATAAACAATACCTTCTGACTCGTCAATCATATCAACTCCTAAAGCCTCCAAGATCTGTCCTTCTGCGAAATGTCCTATTCTACACTTGGCCATTACTGGTATCGTTACAGCAGCCATTATTCCTTTAATTTTCTGAGAAAATATAATTAAAAAAGATTAAGCTAAGATGTAAAAACAAAAGTTATGGCAATATTGACAAAAAGATCTCTAGAAACGGTTAGCAACCTTATTGACACATTGCTTCAAAGACAATCATGTAGTGGTTTTTAACAAAAGTAGGTCTACCACAAATAAAAAAGACAATTTAACGTATCGTCGAAATGAAAACAGCTATATTTGAGAGCTGTTGAGTTATAGTCAAGAGGCATGCAAACTAGTTAAAAAATAACCAAAACATTTTCCGATATGTGCAAGCCAAATTCTGTCTTATAACACTTTATCATTTTTGTAATAGAAAGAGGGATATGACATGATGAGTCCAATAATCCAACTCACTGATCACAAATTCAAATGTTTAAATCTACTTTATTAGACCCTATATAATGCTTTTAAGAAATAAAATGTATCTTATGGTGAAAAAAAACTTACGTCATATGGTTGCTGTTTTGTAAAATATATGTAAGTGCTGTCACAATAACAAGAACTATTTATTAAGTTTTGAGATATAGTACCACTCATGAGTGTTTGTATTGTTATACTATAATTGTGACATTGTAGATAGTATACGAATTACGAGTTTTTATATAGTATATAACCTTTGGATCCGTCATTCTCGCAACTCCGCCTTCTCGTCGTATGTCTGCAGGAACTCTCTCTAATGCCATGACAGCGCATGCGCCGGCTTCTTCTGCAATCCGTGCTTCTTCTGGTGTTGTGACATCCATGATTATACCCCCTTTGTCATCTGAGCCAGGCCTGCTTTGACTTTAAAGGTTCCTAAAATATAAATACAAATGTATTTTAAATGTCATAGACAATCATTTTGTATAAGAAGATTTCTGAAAATTGGCACTTTGTCAAAGATTTAATTAAAATTGATAGAAAATCATTTCCGGATTATTTCCGAAAAAAAAACGTACTAGATCATAACAGATGAACGACTTCAAACGTCAGAAAAAAGTAGTTTGATTATAACAAGATCGATGGCATAAATTCCAACACGAAGATAGTATAATAAAAACATAGCAGAAGATGATACCAAGGACAGAGCACGAGAAGTGATAAGTAAGCTCAAATATGTATTTATTCCTTAAAAAGATCCACTTAACACTTGTTAAATCTGAAAATGGTCATTCTACTCACCTGTATGGCCGTTAGATGTACTTCCATCCTTCAGCGTTAAATTCATTACGTCTAAAATATCTGTTCCGAAATAAAAAAAATAAAGCAGTGTTAAAGAATATTTGACGGATTGCACAGTTTGTGTCAAGCACTAGTCGTTCAAGGAAACTTATATTTCAATCGTGTCGGGTTTCATATCTTCGGAAATTAAAAAATAAAATAAGCAAACAAAGACAAAAAAATATATATATTAAGAAAAGTGCACATACAAATCAGATGGAGTCTAAAGATAGGCGTAATATAATGAATTATGTGATTTTGTTTTTCTCAAGAAGACTATTTAAAGAAAACGGAAAACACGAATTTAGTTAGGAAAAAAAAAATGTACATGTCTAAGAATTGCTATTATCAAAATTACATGTAATTGTCACCAAAAGCTGCATTTTTAAAACAAAAACTTGATGTGTAATTTATTTGTTATATAATCATGAGAGCCTTAATATCTTTCTTCAAATTATCTTTTCCAAATCGTATTTAAATGCAACGGAAACCTCAAGTAAAATATTTCATTTTATTATGATTCACCTACTATCAAAATACCATTTAATGATGAATGAGGGTTTCTTTTCTTTTGCCGAGATGCCCTCTTCTTTATTTTCGATTATCATAGTTATTAGCCTAACATCCAGTGGCAAGTATTTCAGGCATATTTAGGACGAGAGAGAAAAAATGTGTAGACCGTGAGGATAATTGGCTAGACGTTTAGTTTGATGAAAAAGGGTTTGTTTGAAATGTTTTTGTTGGGGGAAAAATGTTGACTAGCAATCTTTAAAGAGTACAAAACTGAAAATAACGCTAAAAAAGTTTGTACATTTGCTTCATTCGAAGGTCTTTGCTAGATTTACCTTCATCAGGAACACCAAAAAAAAATAAACATTCGAAAGACAAGAATGTATGAATACTAAAAATAGCTATTAGACCAAAAGGAACATAAAAATAATAAAAACAATCCATGACACCTATAAAAGTCTATTTGCCGAAAGGAACTGCAATCTTAATTTCTTAATAATATCTTAATTCATCACCGGAGACCGGAGAATTTTTTTAAAAAAGTGTATAGTATAAATCATTTCAAATTCGAATTCTAAACAGCGAATTTAGTGTTCTAAATCAGACCGGGCATGACTACGTGTTATAGAATTCAAGCAACTTAAATAATCACCCCTCTGTAGCATGGATTTTTAGTGTCTATTGTGAGCGATCGAAGTAACCCCGAACTGGGAAGTAAAATCCGTTGACTAGAATCTGGTAACATGTTGGAACAAATCAAAGTTAAATTCATACTTGAGTGATAGGTCAAAGTACCTTTTTCGAATGAGTGATGGGTAAAAGTACCCTTTTCGAGTGATTTATGGGTCAAAGTACCTTTTTCGATGTAGATGTAGATGTAGATGAACAATGTTCCTGCTAGAATTCATACCTTTTTCTTTACATAAATAAATATTAACTTCGACAGGGGCTGTTTTGCAATTTACATAATAAATTATAATGTTGCGTTGTAAATATATATATATATATAGCAGCAGAATTCAAGAAAAGTGATGTAACTGTGGACTATATAGTCTAGTGGAAGCGTAAATGCTCTTTTGTTCCGACGTTGGAAAGTTCCGGGCGGAAAGAAATAACTAGCCGAAAAAATCCGGAGGAACTTATCAACTAGTTACTTTATTGAAGACTGTATTGGCTTTTGTTTTACAAATTGTGACTTGGACGGAGAGTTTTCTCATTGGCAATCATACCACATCGACTTATATCTATTATATATATGACCTAGCAAACCCGAAATTAATGGGCTTCTTACAATCCCCAGTTACTTGTATAAGTTTAACTAATTTTTCAGTCTTTTTCATTTTTTCTTACAGTGTCCTTTGACCAATTGACCTCAAAAACAATCGACTTTTTTCCGTAGTGTTAGTTTTCATTGTATAAGTTTCATTTCAATCAAGTAAGAATTCCTCAATTCACCAGCTGAAACCATATCACACACGGACGGGACAGACAGACTGACAGACAAAAACAATTACGACAAGCCCTGATTGTTTTTCAGTCACCATAATAGCAGGAGAACAAAACAAAATAGCAAACAGGACTAGTAGACAAGACGACACAAAATAAATCACTGATTCTTTCAGGGAAAAGACAATCAAACAAACACAACATCATTAAAGACCGCGATTACCCACATGTATACGCTCTATAAATAACAGAACATCAATAAAGACCGCGATTACCCACATGTATACGCTCTATAAATAACAGTACATCAATAAAGACCGCGATTACCCACATGTATACGCTCTATAAATAACAGAGCATCAATAAAGACCGCGATTACCCACATGTATACGCTCTATAAATAACAGAACATCATTAAAGACCGCGATTACCCACATGTATACGCTCTATAATTAACAGAGCATCAATAAAGACCGTGATTACTCACATGCATACGCTCTATAAATAACAGAGCATCAATAAAGACCGCGATTACCCACATGCATACGCTCTATAAATAACAGAGCATCAATAAAGACCGCGATTACCCACATGTATACGCTCTATAAATAACAGAGCATCAATAAAGACAGCGATTACCCACATGCATACGCTCTATAAATAACAGAGCATCAATAAAGACAGCGATTACCCACATGTATACGCTCTATAAATAACAGAGCATCAATAAAGACCGCGATTACCCACATACATACACTCTTTAAATAACAGAGCAACTCATTTTTTCAATCAGGATTTTAATGTACATGCAATGACTGGTTAAAATGCAAACTGAACAACTATGAATTATTTCATGACTGGGCCTGATTTACAGGAAATTTGGCAGGATCACCCAAAGTAGCATCCCAAATATTGTTTGTATCACTTTTCTGCTTTGAGTAAGTCGGGAATTTGTTCATTTGGTTCACAGGTACACCAAACATGGCGGCACCAAGGTCAGAACTTAGCTCTGATAATATTTTAGGGTCTTTGTAATGAGTAACGGCTTGTGCCATGGCAACTGCTCGCTCTGGAGGATTAGAACTTTTGAATATACCAGATCCCACAAATACGCCATCTACTCCTAATTGCATCAGTAAAGACACATCAGCGGGAGTTGCTGAAAATAAAAACAAAACAAAACATGACAATCATCTTTCCGCAAAACATATCTTAAATCTGACAATAACAATATAAATTGTGATCTTAAATTGCAACTGTTATACACCTACCATCGTTGTAATTGTAGGAGTTTCGCGCTCAATGTTGGAAATTACCAGTAAATTTAAGAAGTTTCGATGAATCTTCGTTTAAACATCTCCCATTTGAACCCCTCCTGTTTAGTGCGGTTTGTATCGCTCGCTCTTTAGTTTCTATACAGTGTTTTGTGAATAATTCGACATTTCGTCGTCTCTTGTGTTTTTGCCATGGCACTGCCAGTTTCTTTCGACTTTTTAAGTTTTAATGTGCCCTTATCATGCTTTTTATCCAATCTACTGATAATAACACCTCTCAGTAATACATACCTAATCCACATTCAATCTACTGATAACAACACCTCTCAGTAATACATACCTAATCCACCAGCAGCAAAGTTTACAACTGGCAATCGACCAAGTTCAGAAGTCTTTTGTAGTAAATCAATTGGGACTCGGAGTTCTTTTGCATAAAGGTACAGTTCTGTAGAGTCCATTGCCTGGGCAATTTTAATTTGTTTTCTTATAGTCCTTGCATGTCTTACTGCTTCTGAAACGTCCCCTGTACCTGCTTCACCTTTAGTTCTGATCATTGCTGCACCTTCCGATATTCTTCTTAAAGCTTCACCTAGATCTCTTGCTCCACAAACGAATGGCACTTTAAAATCGTGTTTGTTCACGTGATTTTCCTCATCTGCTGGTGTCAAAACTGTAAAATATTATGACAGCGTTGTAAAGCGCTCCAAATATTTGTATTTATAGTTAACAATTAATCCAAACCGAGATTGTTTTTGTATAATATGCATTAGATATTTCAAGGGGTTGGCGGTTTCATTAGCATATACACTAATAATCCGTTTGCATTCATATTATATATGTAAGCTTTAAATAATTCCATTTCCATGACAAAATATATACGGATATTTAACGAACTGTTTCAATAAAAAATTAATTTGGGTAATTTTTGGGTTTTTTTTTTGGCTGACCGATGCAAGTGATTTTTTAAAAATCATAGCTAGGAGTCATTTAATAATTTTGCAATCTCAAACAGTACCTTCTGACTCGTCAATCATATCAACTCCTAAAGCCTCTAAGATCTGTCCTTCAGCGAAATGTCCTATTCTACACTTGGCCATTACTGGTATCGTTACCGCTGCCATTATTCCTTTGATTTTCTGAAAAAAATATATAACTAACACTTAAGATTGGATTAAACGCAACAGTTATGGCAATATTGACAAAACCATCTGAAGAATTAGTTAGCAAGCTTCAAAGTTGTTACCATTAACCCCTACCACACACACAATATGTTGCTTCAAAGACATTTATATAGTGGCTATCGACAAGAGTAAAAACAAACTGTTGAGTTAAAGTCAATGGGCTAGCAAACCTGTTAAAAAAAAAACAATTTTTGATATGTGCAAGTAAAATTCTGTCTTATAATCACTTTATCATTTTATTAATAGAAAGAGGGGTCTGCTATGATGTATACAATAGTCACACACTCATTACAAATGATTAAAGCTAGACCCTATATAATGATTTTAAGAAAATATAATGCATCTCATGCTGAAAAGAAACTAACGTCATTTGCTGTTTTGTAAAATATATGTAAGTGCTGTCAAAATTTCAAGAATTATGTATTAGATTTTGAGATAATTCAACTCATAAGTGTTTGTATCGTAATATTATGATTGTGACATTGCAGACAGTGTACGATTTACAAATCAGAGTTTTTATATATTATATAACCTTTGGATCCGTCATTCTCGCAACTCCGCCTTCTCGTCGTATGTCTGCAGGAACTCTTTCTAATGCCATTACAGCGCATGCACCGGCTTCTTCTGCAATCCTTGCTTCCTCTGGTGTTGTGACATCCATGATTATACCACCCTTTGTCATTTGAGCCAGGCCTGCTTTGACTTTAAAGGTTCCTAAAATACAAATATTATAAATGTCATAGACAATCATTTTATATTTGGAAGATTTCTTTGTTAACATTAGCCAAGTGTGTTTGAGTACAAACGTCAGAAGTATAATGGTTTGTTATAACATGATCGATGACACCAATTTAAATCAGTAAAAGTAGGCAGGAGATATCAAGGGGACTTTCAAAACTCATAACCGAAGAATAACTGACAATGCCATTGCAAAAAAAGCAAAACAAAAAGATAAACAATGCCACAAAACAGTCTGCATACAAGAAAAAAAATAGAACAACACGCATCCACCAGAATACAGGGGGCGAACTCTCCAGGTCTTCAGAAACGAAAGATAGCGACCAAATTATAATTATAATACATCCATTGTGCTGTTCCTTGACACATCGTATATATAACGACTTGTGATAAGTAAACTGAGATATGTATTAAATCATTAGAAAGATCCACTCAAAATGTTTAAATCTTAAACCGGTTTGGAACAAACCCTCTATATGGTGTTAAAATCTTCATTGTACTAACCTGTATGGCCGTTAGATGTACCTCCATCCTTCAGCGTTAAATTCATAACGTCTAAAATATCTGTTCGGAAAGAAAAAGAAAACAGTGTAAAAGAAAATAAGTCTAGAAAACGGAACGCACATTTTGTTCCAAGCATGAGTAGTTCAATTAACCTTCATTTCAATCGTGTTGGGTTTTATTTTTTCAGAAATTAAAAAAAAATAATTTGAACAAACAAAAACAAAACATATCAAGACACATGCACATATAATTCAAATGGAGTCTAAAGATAGGCGTGATATAATGAATTTCTGTGCTTTTGTTTTTCTCAAGAAGATTATAGGATTAATACTTGTAAAGATTGATCCATTTAATACTGGAAAACATGAATTTAGTTACAATATAAAAAAAAATACATGTCTTAGATAGTATAAGTCTCAGAATAATCAACAAATTATTTCCTTTATCATTATTTATGCATAAAAAACAGAATTGATGTTTGTAACATTCACGACGTGAGGTGATAATTAATTACATCCCAGCTCCTTTGTTCTAACAGGGGTAATCTGAGACGGATCACCCCAGTTTGAGTTTCTTTGTTATGCATGCTTTCCTTTGTTCTGTAACATTTTGGCGGGAATGTCAAATCCACTATAAAACTTATAATCAATTATACGGAAAAGACTATCTATCAAAATTCACGTAGAAAAAATCCAGTGTATATGCTGGGATTCGAACTCAAGACCTTTAGCATACCAAGCCACGACACATACCACTACACCAGGACGAATGGATACGAATTAATAGTAATTTGACATACTTAAAGGAAGCAAGATCTTTTTATAAGTGGGGCGAGTTGTCAAACCTTTATTCAGTGGGGTTTAAACCTTTTTCGTTATTAACATGAATAAGTGAGTTTTCAGACTGATTGTTCAATTTGATTTTACACTTTTTCAAAAGTGGGGCGAGTCGGTAAACAAGAGTGGGGCGATTTTTTTATAAAGTGGCGATATAGTGTGGGCCGATTAGCAAGTGGGGCGAGTTGACATTATTTGATATCTACTCATCGTGTTTGAGGGTCATTAAGGGTATACATCATATAGTAATATGGTTGTGTGGCATTCTAAACTAGATTTTATGAATTGTAAATGGTTTTCCGTCTAATCTAAAACAGCTGGGATGTAAAATAGTTATCCCATTCGGACTTGGTGTGTCAGTGTTAGATTACCCTCTGGCCTCCGGCCATCGGGGTTATCTTACACTGATACACCGCGTCCTTGTGGGATAACTATTAATAACACAACCTTAAACAGTTAAAGGACTTGTTTTCATTACATTTATCGCAAAGACATACATGTTTAAAGCTCGTATAACTGTTAAAACATGCAATAAAGAGTTGTTACTATTAAAATTACATGTTATTGTCATCAAAAGATGCATTTTTAAAATAAATTCTTCTACGCACTTGTCAACATGTAGTTTATTTAAGAAATTAAGATGTGTTATTTATTTGTTATATAACAATTAAAGCCTTGATATCTTTTTCAAAATATCTTTCCCAAATCGTATTTATATGCAACGAAAACTAAGTAAAATATTTCTTATATTATGAATCCTAAACTATCAAAATAGCATTTAATGATGAATGAGGTTTTTTTTTATTTTGCCCTGTACTTTATATTCGATTATCATAGTAAATTTGCCTAACATCCAGTGGCAAATATTGCATGCATATTTAGGACGAGAGAGAGAGAAAAAAATTACATCTCTGCAAATTGTTTAGACCGTGAGGATAAATGGCTAGATATTTAGTTTGATGAAAAAAGGGTTTGTTTGAAATGTTTTTGTTGGAAAAAAATGTTGACGAGCAATCTTTAACTTGAGAGCACAAAACTGAAAATAACGCTAAAAAAGTTTTTACATTTGGTTCATTCGAAGGTTTTTTTTCTAGATTTACCTTCATTAGGAACACCCAAAAAATAAGCATTTGTAAAACAAGAATGTATTAATAGCTATTAGATCAAAAGGAACATATTTTTTTTTATAAAAATCCATAGCACCATAAGCCTATTTACAGAAAGGAAGTGGAATCTCAATTTGTTAATAATATCTTAATTCATCACCGGAGAACGGAGAATGTTTTAAAAAGTGTATAATATATATCATTTCAAATTAGAATTCTAAACAGCAAATTTAGCATTCCAAATCAGACCAGACATGACTACGTGTTAGTATTCAAACAGCTTGAACAAAACCCCTAGATGTACATGTAGCATGGGTATTAGTCACTAGTGTGAGCAATCAAAGTAATGCCCGAACTTCGAAGTAAAATCCGTTGACTAGAATCTTGGAACAGTATATCTATGTCAATATATATGTTCCTGCTAGAATACATATTATTTTTTTTTACATAAATAAATATTAACTTCAACAGCGGCTATTTACAATTTACATAATAATGTAGCGTTGCAAATATATATAGCGGCCAGAAGAATTCAAGAAAATTGATGTAACAGTGGACTATAGTCTAGTGGAAGGACCCCACCCCCTGTCTCTTTTTTTTTTTTTTGCCGGAATAAGAGATCTAGGCCATATATATTTGTGAATAATGTTTGAAATTAATTAACATTATAAGATAATTAAATTCCAAATAAAGAACCCACTATATGAAAATTAATAGATAATTCCTTCTTTTAGAAGAAAAACGCCATCCTATCTCCCCGTTAAAACATAAAAAAAAAATCAAAACTAAAGAGAGAGATGGAGAGAGAGGGGGAGGCTATATCAAAACTATTGTCATGCTAAGAGAATTGTAAAAAAGAAAACAGTATTATTTAACTTACCACGTTTCTGCGACATAATTTTTGTTTTTCTGTCCACACAACTCCTATTTCAGATTAAGTATACATATATGAACTAAACTCATCCGGTTTATACAAGTTTGGTCTGACACTAACATCTGATTGTGGGTTCAATGGAGGGTTAATGAATACAACAATTATTTAACAGATTAATCGGCCATATAAGTACACTGACTTGTTAGGAGATAAGTAATTTGTTTACGGACATGCCCTTAATAAGCCTCTTATATTATCTTGTTTATGTTTAAAGATTTTTAAACCATTGACTTATGCAACGTGTTGTTTATAACTTATACAACTAATTTATATAACTCAAATTTATGTAAACGACAAAGGTAAGAAATTGCGTTGTATATTTTTAATTTATATTTCAATTTTGCATGATAAAAAAGTAAGCGAAAGTATGCTTTTTCAAGTAAATGATATATTGACGAATGAATGTAAACAATATAAATAATTTATTTATTAACATATGACATAGGCAAAGCTCTTTTTAACCGTGCTATTTCACTGTTTGGACTTGAAGATATCTAATGTCCGGTACGGTGACGGAACATCAAAAGACAAGCAAAAAGTAGGTTTATGTTTATATATTTGTTATTTTTATGATATCGAAGAATACAAATACATAAAAAATAGTTTCTAAACATTGTTATCCGGGGCAGTTTATACAGAGTTTATATCATATCGAATTATGAATAAAGTAAAGGTTTTTAATGTTTTAGCGATGTGAGACTGGTATCGAATTATGAATAAAGTAAAGGTTTCTAATGTTTTAGCGATGGGAGACTGGTTCCTTGAGCTCTCTTAACATGAAACCTTTTAAAATTTTATCTCAATAATAAAGATATGATTTTGGTAAACAGAATTAATTAGGATTTAGAATATTTTGTCCTGTTTATGTACTATTACAAGAATGATGTAATGTTGGTCATATTTTAAGTGTGTGCATCAACACGAAAACTGAATTAGACGCATATCAATAGACCTCGTTCAATTGGTCGTCGAATACAGTTGATGAAAAAGGGTCCAAACTATGAAAAATACTACTTTTTTTTCTTTTCAAGTACCTTGTTCATTAAATTTTGGCTAAGCTTTTAGATTTTTAAACTGAAGAAAAAAACACTTAATCTAAACACATTATCTCTTTATATCTATGATTTTCTCATGGTCCGATTATTTTGAAGTACATCAGACGGAACTAAAACTGTTTGACTGAAAGGAGATGTTGACATTCGATAATGATACAGGAACCTAACGACACATATAACCAAAGAAAATCATCTAGAGGTCAACATACAGCTTTCAACAATGGACAGGAGACGTATAGATGATTGGGTTTAAGGTCCATCGAGCAACAATGTGAACGGTTTTGTCGAGTGGGCACAGCGAACGAACTAAAATGATTCACTGTGTCGAGCATCTGATATTTTGAGATATTTATACGAAGAAAGTCCGATAATATGTTCATGTTTTATTGTTTCTGTTCGACTCCTACATGTATACATGTAGTTTTACACTGAACTTGTTGAGGTTTAGGATGTTTTGTCAAATGTTCCGGGACTTTACGATACAGAGTTAAATATTCTCCTCGTAAACCACATTTTTCTTTTCATATAAAACTACAATATCTCGAAAAAGGTCATGTTCCAAATTTTAAGGAGATTCTAGATTTTTTTCTTTCGATTTGACACCCAATTAATACCAATGCAAGTATAAGGTAGGAGTCCTAATTAGTCTTTTCCCGCCATGTTTTAGAAATTACATATCTCGGAAAAAAAAAAGCTCCATAACCTGTCGATATTTTCATAGCTTATCTTGTTCCTTAACTAATGCTCTTCTGTATAGTATTAGTTTTAAATTCTAGAATTTCACCTAAATACATCAAAACTTGATAACGTCTACTCAAAAACACGTCCACTTGTATGTTTGTCCATCTGATGAGTATAGCCTTTTTCAACTGATTTTTATAGTTCGTTCTTATGTTGTACTGTTATACCACTGTCCCAGGTTAGGGCAGTGTTGGGATCCGCCTTACATGTTTAACATCGCCACATTATAAATGTATGTGCCTGTCCCAAGTCAGGAGCCTGTAATTTAGTGGTTGTCGTTTGTTTATGTGTTACATATTTGTTTTTCGTTCATTTTTTTAAAATAAATAAGACCGTTAGTTTTCTCGTTTGAATTGTTCTACATTGTCATTTCGGGGCCTTTTATGGCTGAATATGCGGTATGGGATTTGTTCATTGTTGAAGGCCGTACGGTGACCTATAGTTGTTAATTTCTGTGTCATTTTGGTCTCTTGTGGAGAGTTGTCTCACTCAAAGCCATGATACCATAATAACGGAGCGATTGAGCAGAGTGATATATAGGCGAAGTGAAGGACGATGATTTACACAATATGTGAAGTTGTTCGGGTTGAGTAGGGTCACTTTAGCTCTATAACTAGCAGTATAACTAACTTATTCAATAACTATAGCATCAATGCATTTTTAAGAATTTTAACTATTTCTAAATGTTTTTAAATGTTCACCTGAGAATTTGCTAGAAAATATCCCGTCATTTTGTTGCAAGAACATTTTTACAGCATTTTACCCATCGTTCTTCAATTTCACCTCTCCTTGAATTTCATACATAACTCGACTGCAATGGCAATAACTTGCTCAAATATATTAGTACACTCGAGACTTGACAGTTTATTGAGGCACAATTTTATACTTTTTCGCAAATTTTGTCCGAAGCTTTTGGTCAATGAATAGCATTATATGGGCCAGATATTGGTGTATAGCTAGAACAGCAGTTTTGTGCATTTCATAAGGTATAAGGTGACTTATTAAGAGGTTGACATATGAAGCATGCGTCTGTCTATTTTTGTTTAAGACCGTGAGTTGTTTTTATTGCATTGTATTGCTTTTTCATTGACAAATATGTCATTACTCTTCAAACATTATTTTAATTTACTTAATATATTTGTAAAATCTTAACAGGAATCATAATTATAGATCTAAACATCTCCAGTAAATAAGCTCTGTTCACTTCGAGATCAAAAATTACTACTTGTCCTTTATATACATTACAGAATGCCATCTGCACTGCCAGTGGACTCCTCCAAAAAAGATAAATTAGCAATTGGTATCTTAGAAATACAAGGAGCATTCAATGAACATCACGTGGCACTGCGTAAAGCACAAAAATGCTTAAATATTCCTGACTTAGAAATTATTGGTGTAAGACATCCGGACCACATATCTGACAACATGGACGGCCTTATAATTCCTGGTGGTGAAAGTACAACCATTAGCTTATTTCTGCAACGTAATAAAATGGACGAACCTTTGCGGAAGTGGATAAATTCAAAAGGTCATGTGACCTGGGGTACATGTGCTGGAATGATACTGTTATCCAAGCAGACAGAAAACCAAAAGATAGGCGGACAACCCTCGGTATAACGATAAGTAAAACTTCTTCATATTACAGGAAACTCAATTTGCGACAGTCAAACTAGCGATGAACGTTTCAAAGCTTCAAACACAAAACAGTTATTTACTGAAATTCTATATTGTAAGGGAGCAACCATTTAACTCCAAGGAGTCAGAAAGTTTTAAACACTATAAGGTATGGAGGGAATCATCATTTAGAATAAATATTTTTGGTCATCTGCTTGAAATTTGTTTTAGAAAAAAAAATATTATCTAATCTCATAAAGTATAAACCTTTGTCTTAAAAAAATATTGGATTAGTTACAGCACAGACAAAAAAATCAATGTCTATAACACTGTCAAATATACACTAAATATCATTTTTGTTATTTATTTCAACAGCTGGCTGAAATGGACATAGACGTTTCCAGAAACTTCTTCGGTCGTCAGATCAACAGCTTTGAAGCACCAGTCAAATTAAAGCAAACACTTTTTGTTCCCGCGGATTTTAAGAATTGCGATACAGATGATATATATCATGGTGTTTTTATCCGGGCACCTGCAGTTGTGGAAATCTGTAGTCCTGAAGTAACAGCTTTAGCGACACTCGACAGATCCGGAAGTGGACAGACTGAAGTTATTGTTGCAGTGCAACAGGGTAATATGTTAGCTACCGCCTTTCACCCGGAACTGACAGATGATGTCAGATGGCATACACACTTCATAGAGATGACATGTATGGCAAAGAGAAATAGTAATGTGTGATAAATCATTTTTAACATTTGTATTTTATAATTATTCATTTTAATTAAATTTTCAAATTAATATTTATATTGAGATGATTGGGCATACGAAGGAAATGCGGATCTTATATATATCTTTGGTGATCTTATTTGTGTATGTAAAGCAAAATTATATCCGGGTGAAATTTGATCCGGAGGAAAAAATGTCACAGTAGTTGTTGTTATTTTTTTATCCGGAGGAAAATATTTCCCTGGGATATTTTTTCCTTTGCCGTGAAATTCTATCTGGGTAGTTAACTTATTATAGTTATTAGAAAAAAACTTATCCTTTAAAATACTATGAAATAACAATAGTGTATTTGAAATAAAGCGAAATTATTAAAAAAAAATGTATTATAATGGTAAATAATTTCACAAATTATCCTTGAAAAAATTTCCTGAAATATTCAAGTCAATATCATCCTTTTAAAAAGAAAATGATCATGAAACATAGGGAAGAAAAACAGAAGTAATTTCAAAGATCGTAATTGTGAAAATAATATCATGATTAAATAAGGTTAGTGTAATACATGTAAAAGTGAGTTGTTTTCAGATCTCAGTACAAATATAAATTTAAAAGTAAGGTAGAAATATAGTTGCATTACTACTGTTAACAGTAATAAAAGAATTTGATTATGATGATATTTTTAACTATATAAATAGTCTGGGGACAGAGATGTAGCTGTTGATTATATGGAAATCAAATAAATCATAGCATAACAATATATTGGAACAAAAGCATGTTTAACAGCTGGATAGTTTTTACCTGTGAAATGTTATCTCTCTTATTAAATCAAGTTGTAAGTCATCTTTTTATATAAATGAATATATAAAAAATAAGATTCAAGGAAAAATTTCACTATAAAATAGATTCAGAAATATATTATATTAATATCTTTAAAATATAAATTGCTCATAATTACCTCCCTTTGATAAATTATGCAAATTTGGTCTACCTTTGTGAAACATTTTATAATTATAGTCGGGTATATATTGATTGTGAGTAACTTACATAGTAGTTAATGGGACTCTATTTCACACGGTTCTGTGAAATATAGTACGGCAAATATATACCGGTACATACTATCCGCATAACACAGATAGATTTTCACTCCTCTGGAAAAAATCAACCTGTGAAATACCATGCCTGGAAAAAAATTACCGGGACAGATCATCCTCAGGATAAAATATCACAGAGGAAGAAATAAACCGTTACATGTACATGTACGCGTGTACTATTGTCGGCTTCAATGATGTTTTACTATTATGAATTTCTAAGTCCAGTTATAAATTTAGATCTCATTTCTTTAAATTAATTGGTTAAAGTTTATACACGGTGGGTATGGTTGTCCTGCGAGAGAACGTTCTGTGCTGGTGATTCGGTCCTGACGGGTGCTGGTGATCAATGAAAAAATGTAAACAAAGACGAAAATGATGATTTTTGACGTTTTCACTCATAAAAAATGGAAGAAAACAGTTGAGATTTTTCAATTTTGTTTCTTATGGGTTCGTATGTAAACCATTAAAAAGTTGACCCTCTAAACTGTTTCAGTAAGCGTAACACAAAAATGCTCATTTTCAGAAAATCTAGAACTGAAAAAAATAAAACAAAAATGCTCATAGAGTCCGCTTTCTATACCGCAATCTAACGACAAAACTATTTTGTGAAAAAACATTGCAATTTATTAAAATTTAGCATTTTCTCAATTTATTCATGTCCTGATACTGTGCTGGTGGGTCCTGTCATTGTGCTGGTGGGTCCTGATACGGTACTGGTGATTTTGGATAAGAAGTTGGTCATATTTGAAACAAATGTTACAAAATCAATAAAATTGGGCAGATAATTGTTGTCAATAGGATCTATGACTCCTATTTTAGCTCTTGTACATCCATTTGGCTGTTTAATATGTGTTTTCAAATGATCGTAACTTGTATTACATAATTACATAAAAGGGCAACATCTTTCGTCCAATATCAGATAACAATATATAGTATCTAAAATAAGAATAGTTTTATTAAGATATTAAATGCCCCTTACATTGATGCTTCAACAATGATCAAAGCCCATGCCGCATAGACATGTTTGTTAGCGCTCCGCATACCCCTCCCCACTTCCACCCAACCAACCCTCCTCATTTCCTCCTTCATTGTTACAGTGGTGTACCAACACAACAACTTATCACATAAAATAATAACACAAAGACACACATTATTGAACAACGAATGCTCGCAGGTACTGAAAGCTAGTTCAAAGCCGCATTTTCAACTAATAGATAAACCATGTTCTCATATACAAAAATCCCAATCGTGTCGATTAAAAAAGTCTCAAAACTTAAGTTCACATTTGAATGTTTGATAAAGCAGAACTTTAAAAGTGTGCAGTGAATCTTGTGCTCACAACAGTTATTGTCATAATTATGTTTACATAAGACTTATAAAGGAATTAAGAAGGTACCAAGAAGTATTTTACAGTTCAATTTAATGATCATGAATGGAAGGAAATGGTACGGAAGTTTACATAGGACAAAAAGAAATTGATAGTATTTTTTGGCGAAAGACTTAAACGCTTCCTTGCATTATATAGTACAGCTCTTCTATAAAAGCATGCAAAAAAAACTTTGATTGACTTGTTTGCTGTTTTCTTGGATGTTTTCAAACAATAGGTAGGCGGAGTTTCAATACATACTGGGATTTGATTGGACAAATACAAACTGACAGGAATTGAAGTTAATGTTTATTGTCCAAACAATTCTAGTATATAGTAAACAGACTACTTACCTGTAGTTTACAAACATCCAAACAATCATAGCAAGCAATTTGATCAATGGTTTGCTTTGCATATATTTATAGAAGAGCTGTAAATTCTAAAAAGAAAATTCTTGTTGTCGTAGATGGTTAAATGCTCAACAAAATCTCAATAACTTTGTTGGAACAAATAAAGGTTTTAAATCAAATTTTCGTGGACTTTTTAGCTTCCACCCTGACGAGGCATGTTAGCTGTTCGTATGCTGTTGCACCTGACGCACGGAAACTTTCACATTTCCATCTTCTTTTCTGAAATATTTTACCCAGCTCATACTTGACAGGATTGTTATCCTAGTAAAAGGTGTAACCAATGAATTGAACACAAGTTAAAAATTCCACAATACTATATAATTCATTTTATGTGTCAATTTGTTCGAAAAAAAATCGAAAAGAAGAGAGTTTTTTTAATGTCATGATTTTCTGTCGCTTTCTAGATCTATGCTTAGCATTTATTTCAGATGACATGGACTCCTCACCCTGGTGACCCTGCTGCCTTTCATAACTTTATCCGTATACATATATTAATAGATAAACAAAAGGCTGCAAATGGTATTTTTGTATTTAAAATGATTCGTTGTAACGAGAATATTTGTGGTGAATGGAAACTGTGAGGGTCAAAATCTTAAATTGCTTATAAATGTTCCTGGACCTAGTTTCGTTATCTGATCTGAATTTTCTGAAATGTGCAAGGTAGATAGACATTGGCCTTTTGATTTTTTTTCCTCGGTAAGTTTTGCCCTAATTGCTTGAACTTTTGCAATATTAAAGCCGATTTCAATGAGTGTGTAGACAAAGGGAATATCTTTGGTTATCTTGTTTGCTGAACAGAAAAGTCATTGTTAGGTTATGTAAACTACCCTACTTTAAGAGTAGACTGGTCCGACAAATGACACATCTTTCTGTCTGTAGGACCAGGCTACTTCGAAAGGAGGGTAGTACACCTTACCTAACAATGACTTCACGGTTTAGCTAACAAGCAAGCTAACCAAAGATATTACCTTTGCCTACATACTCAATGGAATCGGCTGTAACTAAAAACTCGAATACATTTTAACAGACAGTGATCATGTTTGTTGATGAATATTGTTTTTCCTAGATTCACTCTTGAAAAATCATTTGGTAACATTTGGTCAAGTAATTTCAGAAAAGATCTTTTTGTAATTGCGGACGCCAAGACAATACATGAACCTCACACGACCCCTCGACACAGGTGAGCTTATATATGATCTTGCAAAATGATCGTAATCCCGAAAATCGTAAACATATTTTCCTATCTTAAAAGGGGGCAAGAAGGGTTCCATTAACAGGCCAATAAATAAGATTACAGTTAATTTGAAAAAAAAATAAAAAAAAGGGGTATTTTTTCTCTCATAATAACAGTAAACAGATTCACAACAATGTCTATTTCAAGAAAGCAGACAACAGTTAATTAGTCAATAACAGTACAGCATCAATGATCTTGAATATATGCCACTTTTAACTAAAATATAAAGGCACAGAACCAGGACATAGGAGCACAGAACCAGGACCGTTTTTCTTATCACCAGCACAGCGTCAGGACAATTCCGTTTAACGAACTTGCACGACTTTTGCAATATAATATTGTTGTAATATACTTTGCATGGTACTTATGACGCATCAGAGAAAAATTAAGCAACAAAACAGTCGTTTTATTGCCGTTCTGATACAATGTAAACAAACCCACCAGCACAGAATCAGGACCCACCAGCACCTGACAGGACCAAATCACCAGCACAGAATGTTCTCTCGCAGGACAACCATACCCACCGTGTTATATGTTCCGGCGAATATACTCATATAGTCATGACCGTACGCGTATGGTCATAATACTTATATGGTCCGGAACATATACAACTTTTATGTTTAAAATTCTAACTGTTAAATAATCAAATGTTTCTTGTTTAAATTCTAGGAACGCGGCGCTTTGAATCTTTTATTTATCCTAAACTGATACAAATAAAAACAATTTGGTGGACAAACCACATAGTGTTTAAACTAACCCTTGTCATTTATATCCATTTATACTATAGATAAAGTGCAACAGTAATATACCGAATTTTGATCATCGTACATTTATTTTCAACATTCAACTTAAATTCAAAACAACTAAAGGAATGAACTCCAATTGAGAGAGGGGGTCGTCAATAGGTTACTAATAGTTTCTCAATATAAAAAAAAAGAAGACGAGACATGATTTCAAATGAGACATCTATCCTGCAGAGTCCATAGGACGTGGTCACTACATACATGTAGCATTGAACGAAGAGCAATAACCACATCGGATAGTCAGCAAAAGACTACACACAGCAGATAGTGCTTACAGATAAATGACAGTACAGTTACCGAAAACAAATCTTACAAACAGCTTCTACCACTACTTTACAAACCATTGACTTGGAACAGAGACATTTGAGAGAATGCGCAATTAATAAAAACTTGTTTAAAACGCCATTAATACCAGTAAATAAATCATGTTCTACAGTATCAATCAGCCACATCCAACGGTTTAATGTAAAGACGTCATGAACAGTCTTGGAAAAATTCAACAGTTTGCAATGACAAAATATAAATACTTGGTCCAATGTCCACTTAGATATATGGGATACAACAACTCGCTAAAACATGTGTTATTGTTCCCTTAGATACATGTATATGGGATACAACTCGCTGAAACATGTGTTATTTAGTTTGTAACCAGGATTTGGTTTTTTCTATCGATTTAAGGGTTTCGAACAGCGGTATAATACTGTTGCCTTTATTTATTGAGTGACAGAACATCATACATATATAAAAGTGTAATAAAGAACTTGGTCAGATGCTTTTACTTTTCCTGGAGCTATTGTAATAGGAAAATAAAATTTATTTATTTCATACAGTTAATCAATTAATACATGGAGGATCTCCCGTGAAAAGTGTTTTATATGCAATTATTGCTTAACTGTTCTATACTTGAAACGACAAGCTTTTTTCTTTCGATTTTAAAAGAGGGACGAAAGATACCAGAGGCACAGTACAGCTCATAGATTGAAAATAAACCGACAACGCCATGGCTAAAAATGATTAAGACAATCAGACAAATAGTACATAAGACACAACATAGAAAACTAAAGACTAAACAACACGAACCCAACCAAACACTGGGGGTGTTTTCAGATCCTGCTCCACATGTGACACCCGTCGTGTTCCTCATGTTATGTGTAATATACATTATCTTAAAATATCTATCTGTTCAACTGAACTTCAAGGTAGTCAAATTGATCTTCTGATAATACAAATATTACTTAAACGTTGACCTTCTGATAATTCAAATAATTACAATATATTTGCCTAACAACGTTTAGGCAAATTATGCCATAAAGTTTGACCACCGGTCAACCTACGTCAGCAACCGTATTTGTGTCAAGACATAGGTCACACATTATTACTTTTAATTAAAAAAAAATATATATATAAATTGCATTTACTATTATATTTTATTCTATGTTATAAATAATATGATAATTTTAAAATAAGAAATTGGAGAAATTAAAGATTTTTTTTTTTTATGTAACTTGTAGTTTTACCCTGGTTCTGGATCAATACTATAAATATGCGTTATAATTCTGTTAAAAAGCATAAAATCTTTTGTTTTGATAGGCAATTAGTGTTAGTTATGAATGGATCAAGCCACTATATGATATTAATAGCGAGTTTCTTGATATTCCAGTAGGTTTTTCTTTCCTATTGTTTTTTCCGGCCTCCTAACACGAGCCTACCTCTAGATTGTGTTACAATGCTAAAAATAAATATCAGGTTAAAATACATCGAACATACCAATATAAACGAGCTTTTGTATGAGAACATATCACATGAGAACAAACACAAGTCCACGTGCAGTTAATAATTATTGATACCGGCTCAGCATATCCACCGTGTAGAATGCCACATGCCACTATGACACGGGTGGCGGTTTTCAAGTATTATTATTTTTTGAGAATTGTTAGTACCAATTTATGTATTGTACGGATGAAACCGTGACATAATTTATTTCCTGCAAGAAGAAGTAGACGTTTTCAGTGCTCATTTTCTCAAACACATCTCCCTAGTTTTACATTTTGCAGATTTTGAGGTTTCATATGCAAATTTCTGGATAAAAAACAACTTTTGACGAAATGCCCCCGTATGACTTATATAGAATTGAATTCCTATCATGGAATTTAAGCAAATACCAGTTTCTTAGATAAAATGTATTGGTTTTATTACTAATTTTTCTTCAAAATATAAAGTGTCGTTGGGGTGTCAGATTTTGCGTCACCGCATGTGGCGTTCTACACGGTGATGTCAATCAATTAATAAATAAATCAGAATTAAAAAAAAGACTTGTTGTCGAACCAGCAAAGATGCACGGTTAAAAGAGATGTAGTCGATTTTTGAATAAGCATTTGTTTTGCTGTCGTTCATTGTACTGTACATTAACTACCTTGATTATAGTTATTGATTTGCAAAAGCAAAATTATAAAAAAAGAAACATTAGAAAATCAAACATTTATGCATAAATATAACTATTAATATATTGTTATGGTTATAAATTGTTGTTTTTTTTTTTTTTTTTATCATTTTCAGATATTCCGGAGAGAATACTTTACATTGGTTGACATGTTATTCTTGCAAATCCTAGCTCGGTATTTTGTAAACACCCATATGTATGACATGATTAAACTGGACCCTTGTTGTGGTCACTTCTCCGTACACTTCGATGCGGAGATTTAGATGGAATGGCTCTACACCTTTACACATCGGACATAGAAATTACCTTAATTGTCCTAATCAGAATCGAAATAGTTGATGCAAGCTATACTTTATTGGTATATTCGCTATCGCTCGGGCAAAAATAATCACGAATATATTGCCTACCCCATGTTAAAGCTACAATAAAGTATAGGTTACATCAAATATTTTAATTTAACTACATTTGGGCAAATTATTTAATCTTTCTATATATTTAAGATAGAGCCCCATTGACATTATTTCAAAAATAAGGAAAAATTTAACTTTAAAAATTAAAACATTTAAACAAATGAGCAAATATCAAAATGATACTCGCAATTATGTAAAGCAATCTCAAAGACCGTAGTGTCTGATAAGTAAGTTGAAACACATTAAACATGTGAAAGCATACATAATAAAAGAAACTTTTAAACTAAAATGCGAAACTGTCGGCAGTTAAATTTGCATAAAATCGTTTCAAATATTTTAACACGATTTCATTGTAAGAACATAAAGGGTAATTTAAATGATGCCAAGACCGGAATTTTGGCGACCTAGGGATGGATGGTTGTCTCGTGGACAGGTACAGAATAATAAATAATGAATAGCGTGAGGGTACCCAAATTGCACCTATTTTGACAGTTAGTTAACCTACGTTTATTTATGCTCAAGACAAAAGTTTCCATTTTGTGTTTATTTTGTAGATGTGTCATTATTTGCTATATGGTTCCACCAATTTAATTTTTAATCCATATCGAATCGTAGAAAAATTGGTCTGAACTGACCTCCAAACCATCAATGATTCTGTAATGAGAAATTGCATCCATGCTTAAATTCGCAACGTCAAAAGTCGAATAGCAGAGCTTTTGTTTAATTTCTACAAATATTTTGAACAATTGGATATTAGTCCATGCTTACTCTTATTTTTTTAAGAAATGGATGCTTGTAACATATTGTATTTGTCAATTTTAAAAAGATGACGTTTTGATGAAGTCGCATGGCGACGTTTCCGTACAGTTTCCGTTTTCAGTAAACACTTTATCTGTTGATAAATACTGTGAACGTTTTGTATATATCTAAATATATTTACCTATGTTGAAAGACGTGCATAATATCAATTTATAAAACAACCAATTGTTTAGTCTCTAGGAATTTCCGCTGCATTTTTTGGTAAATAGGTGCAATTTGGGTACCCGGTGCAATTTGGGTACCGTGGCGTTAATTATATCATTGAATCGACATAAACGGTATTTAGCATGAACACATTATGACAGTGGCATATAACTTAGGTCGTTGATTATTTATGTCATTTTGATTTAAATCGGGTTTTTTTTCTTGCTGCTGGTTATAATGATATCAATTAGTTAAAGTACAATACAAGCATTTCCATGGACAACACAAATGATTACATTGTCAATTGTTTATTGGAAAATGTTGCAAGTTTTATCTGTCTACTATGTTAAAGAAGCGGTATATATATTTTGCATCGTAGTATAGACTTAATTCTTACATCCAATACATTTGATATGTGGTGGATAGTTGTCTCATTAGTCGTTATACCATATCTCCTTATTTTAAGATAGACGCAATTAAAAGGCAACAGTAGTATACCGCTATTCAAAAGACATAAATCGATTGGGAGAAAATTCATCAGGGTTATAAACTAAAACAAAGGGAAACACATGAACTATAAGAGGAAAACAACAAAACAATAGAAACACCGAAGTGCAACCAAAAGAACAAACGACAATGCAACACACACAGAAACGAACTTTTTGAAAACAACTGCCATTTTCCTGACTTGGTACAGAACATTTTAAGAAAAAATGGCAAATCTCAAATAAATGAAAAATACCAACAGCTTAAACATAATTATGATAATACTAAAGTACAACATATTTGTCATTACTTTACACATCGCTTACGCCCAGTATATGAGTTTAAAGCATGATAAGTACCGTGGATTCATGAATTTTCGTTGGTTACCAATATTCGTAGATATTGTGGTCACAGGTAAACCACGAAATTAAATGATCAAAAAATGACACAATTTTCTATAGGCTTGTATGTAGACTTCCAAGGCTCCGTGTTGAAGGCCGTACATTGACCTATAATGGTTTACTTTTTAAAAGTTGTTATTTGGATGGAGAGTTGTCTCATTGGCACTCACACGATATCTTCCTAAATCTATTCATCAAAACCACGAAATGCCATTACTACTTTAAATGTTTTCTATCTTAAATCTGTGCAAAACATAATACCCGATCACTTCAAAGATAAAAGTACAACTATCATTTTATATCCAATATATTGCAATCAAAATATCCAGTAACAAAAGTGTATTAAAGATTAAAAACCAAACCTACATAAATGTGCTCTTTAAGGTTGCACTTGTGTAAAACCAGCAATGCAGTTTTCCATAGGAACTGCCTAAATTGCATATGCAGTCACTCTTCATTCAGGAAGTTTTGAGGAGAATGTTATATTTCCCTGGAAAGGAGACATGCACTACTTTTTTTTGCACTAATAAAAACATATAGCTGTGCGGCATATTTTCAAGTTTTACTGCCCTCCATTTATAAACATTGCAGGTTCGCACTGAATTTTTCCATTAAATTTGACTCAACACCCAAATGTCTTCCAGTCCTCCTAAAAAATAAGTTAAATAAATAGACATTTTTATTTATATCTTAATTTAATTCTCCAATCAAGTCTTAATTAAAAAAAAAAATTACTTTGCATCCATGGCAACAACTATGTAAACAGTAGCAGTATTTTATGCACATTCAATTTCTCCCCAAAAGAGGCGTGACTTGCAAATCACACGTGATTTACAAAGTGCAACCTTAACGTTGTCCCCATAAAATTATAGTGCCGCTTGTCCTACTCTTAAAAGGAGACCATGACATTATCTTGCATCGTAAACTTTGACCTACTTAGAGAGTTGTAAGACAAAGGCCCGACACATATTATTCCTTAGAACTACAAGCTACTGATGAATACAGTACATGACAATGACAAAACTGGACAAAGCGCTTGCCAGGATGAACAATCAACCAACTCGTGATGGCGTCCGGTATATTTACGAAATGATGATTTCAACTTCATCATTTATACCTTTTGGTTTATTAGTTTTCTTGTGAGCAGCAGTCCTCTATATATGAAAGCATGATAGGAAACACACGCCCAGGAATATCGTATCAGGCGCTGCTGGAATGTTGCAACACAGAAATGGAAAGTTCACAATTGGGAAGCTGAAATCATCTCTTTTGTCGTAGACCCTCATTGTCAATTTCTAGATGTAAGTCAAGATATGAGGTAGACTTGACTGTATTTGTAGTATCCTTTATCTCTAGTTCGATCGGATAGATTCGTTCAATAAATAAACTCATGATAGATACCGGGATTAAAATTTTGTATTAACGCTAGACACGCGTTTCCTCTACAAAAAACTCATCAGTGACGCTTGAATAAAAAAAATGTTTAAAAGGCCAAATAAAGAACGAGGTTGAAGAGCATTTAGGACGAAAAATTCCTAAAAGTTTTGCCAAATACAGCTAAGGTAATCTATTCCTGAGATAGAGAACTTCAAGCCTTAGTATTTCTAAAATTCAAAGTTTTGTTAACAGTTAATTTATTATTATGAACATATCAATGATAACTCAGGTCAACACAGAAGTGCTGACTACTGGGCGGGTGATACCCTCGGTGGTGCTAAATCTCCACCATAGTCACAATTTTTTTGTATTATTCAGTGAGAGAACATCATCTATATAGCGGAACATAAAGTTAAAGGATATTGCTTGCTGCTTATCTTTCTTCCTAAAAAGTTTCTGTATGTTCTGGAATAACCGTTTCACAGATGATATCGGATATGTTCCTTAAGGTGGCACGGTAGTATTTCCTGGCCCATAAGGGATAATGATAGCCTTTTTAGAATTTTCACCACTTTCTAACACTGCAAAAAATTCTACATTCACAGTTAACTGAAGTACTTTCATTTTACTATTCAGAAATGAATTTAAATATGTATCATGACCGTTTACTTTTTTTGTTATTTTCAAAAACCTAAGGCCACTAGTACTTTTAGGTCTTTTATGGTGCAGTGAATACAAAATTAAAAAAAATTCTCAAAAATTCATTTTCATCTGTATGTAAAATTATTTCATATTTTTCTACACCTGATTCATCCCTTAGTTTGGGAAAGTATGTTCAGTTGATACTGTATTTTTTGTCCAATCACATTGTTTAGATACATTTACCTAAGTAGGGTACACAAAAGAGCAACCTAAATTCTGGAATGCAAATACTACCGTGCCACCTTAACTAAGACATAACAAACTTGAAACCAGTTATGACACCTATGATGCATAGACTTCTTACTTTGGAACATATTACAATAAAGAATACTAGTCTGCACTCATTTCTTACCAAAAAAAATGAAACATTACACCCCTACCCCATCTGGCAGATTTTCATTTTTTTTCATCTTACCTTTTTTACTTAAGGATTGAACAAACCCCAAATATATGATGTTTCAAATCAACACAGAAGTCAAACATGGTGATTCAGGAGGAATTATTGGATTGCCAACTCTGTTTATGGTTAATCTGACCGAAAGAAACAGTTTAAGCACCAAATCATGAAAACTGATATTAAAGTCCATTCCACATTTTACAGCATGCCTTATATTACTTTAAACATTTCCAGATTATGGGGGCAATACAACAAGAGTCTTTAGATTGCAGTTAACTATTATTCCAAAATCTGTTTGACAATACATGTACTAGAATACATCTCTAAGTTGACTGTTTGTCTATTTCTCATGTATGCATTAAGTTAAATTATGTCCCCTTACATAATCAATTTGCCTTTATTGTGCTTTTCACTGTCAGAAAATCTTAACAACTAATGGTATTTGCATGGAAAATGAATAAACCATTTAATCTTGCTGATATAACACCATAAATACATTCTTTGTCAAAAATAATGTCTAGTCAATGCATAGAAACCCCTATTTCTATCTCTATTTTAGACAAATATGACAGCTAAATGAATAAGTAAGGACCACTTAACCACTTACTGGTTCCCCAAAAGCTCCTACTAGTGTCATGTTACATCAGAACTACAAATTAAACCTCAAGAAAACTAGTATGGCTGTACTTGTGTTGAAAAAAATAAGAAATTATGCAATTTATTTATTTCGGTGAAAAAAATAGGATGTACATGCAACCGAAGAATGTCGCGTCTCAAATTTCAGTGGTTGCATATGTGTCAGACACTGCGAAAAGTTAACGCAAGCATTTATAATTAAAAATGTATTGCAAGTTACATAAAAATAATGAAGTTCTACTTTCTAGGTAAATTTTTACATTATTACCTACAGATCAGGCAAAATTTGCTGAATCAGCAATTTTCACTCCCAGGGGTGTAATTTAAGGCTTGTTTTTATCATAGTTGCCCTAAATCAACTTTTTATTGATAAACTTACAAATTGCATAGTTAAAAAAAGTTCCTTTATTGATTTAGTGTAAAAATTTGTACCCCCCTTAAGGTGGCACGGTAGTATTTCCTGGCCCATAAGGGATAATGATAGCCTTTTTAGAATTTTCACCACTTTCTAACACTGCAAAAAATTCTACATTCACAGTTAACTTAAGTACTTTCATTTTACTATTCAGAAATGAATTTAAATATGTATCATGACCGTTTACTTCTTTTGCTATTTTCAAAAACCTAAGGCCACTAGTACTTTTAGGTCTTTTATGGTGCAGTGAATACAAAATTAAAAAAAATTCTCAAAAATTCATTTTCATCTGTATGTAAAATTATTTCATATTTTTCTACACCTGATTCATCCCTCAGTTTGGGAAAGTATGTTCAGTTGATACTGTTTTTTTTGTCCAATCACATTGTTTAGATACATTTACCTAAGTAGGGTACACAAAAGAGCAACCTCAATTCTGGAATGCAAATACTACCGTGCCACCTTAAGTCGTAACTACAATACCCTTCCATTTTCACGAATTTGACCTACCGAATTAGACTACTAGTATTTAACGGATTTGTAATAACATAAGCAACACGACATATGCCACATGTGGAGCAGGATCTTCTAACGCCTCAAGAGCACCTGAGATCACCCCCAGTTTTTGGTGGGCTTCGTGTTGCTTAGTCTTTAGTTTTCTATGTTGTGTCTTCTTTGCTATTATTTGTATGTTTGTCTTTTTATTTTTAGCCATGACTTTGTCAGGTTTATTTTAATCTTTGAGTTTGACTGTCACTCTGGTATCTTTTTTTCTCAATTACAATCCCGAAAGCAATTTTACAAGCCAATGCCGTAGGACTTAAGGTTAAGCGTGAAGACTGTGATAACTTGTCTTGATGCCCCCAAATCATGGCAAATGCACATCTTTTTTTATCGATGCATGATGTAAAATATTAAAGTCCAAAACCTTATACAAATTGTCAAACATTTTATTTTATTTCATGATTCTAGTTGTTACAAATGGTGTAGTTAAAATCATCCCTTCTTAAATTTTACGGACGCCATTACGAGTTGGTTGACCGTTATGGAATAACCGTTTCACAAATGATATCGGATATGTTCCTTACGTCGTAACTACAATTCCCTTCCCTTTCATGAATGATGTGATCTACCGAATTAGACTTTTTACCGGATTTGTTATCACATAAGCAACACCACGGGTGCCACATGTGGAGCAGGATATGCTTACCCTTTCTGAGCACCTGAGATCACCCCTAGTTTTTGGTGGGGTTCGTGTTGCTTCTTCTTTAGTTTTCTATGTTATGTCATGTGTATTATTGTTTTTCTGTTTGTCTTTTTCAATTTTAGCCATGGCGTTATCAGTTTATTTTCGATGTATGAGTTTGACTGTCGCTCTGGTATCTTTCGTCCCTCTTTTTATACACACTATACCTATATCTGTATACATACATGTAAAAAAAACTACCTTTTCCCTATCCTACTAATAGACAATAGACAATGTCTTATTGGCACAAAAACATTTACAATAAATGGAAATGGCCAAATTGATAAACAATTTACATGGTATTAAAATACAAACAATTATATATCTGTGAATAAAAAAATAAAGGTATAATGAAAATATAAATTATTCTTTGCATTTAAACAATTTGTTACGAAAGAGGATGATAGTTTTAGTGCCGTGTATGATTTATATTAAGTATAAGCTTTATTTTTTTTTATTGCACAATGTGGTTATTTTTTTCTGTAATCTTGGACATTTTGAATACCAAAGTCTCTCTAATACTGGAGTAACTTCAGCAGTGTAGCAGCATGTGCTGTTCATTTTCAATTTCGCATCTTTTACAGATCTCTCAAATTCTTTGGTCTCTGTGCACTTATAAATATCTTCCTCTTTCAATGGCAAGGTCATAAAAAGTAAATTCACAAAAATACTGAACTCCAAGGAAAGTTAAAAAAGGAAAGTCCCCAATCAGATGGCAAAATCAAAAGTTCAAACACATCAAACGAATGGATAACAACTGTCATATTCCTGACTTGGTACAAGCATTTTCTTATGTAGAAAATGGTGGATTGAACACTAACTCTTAATTTACACAATGATGATCGATCTGATCTATTTCTTAAAGCATCAATATCAGCTGCCCGTTCACTCATTTTGTAAACACTCGGGTAAAATGTTAATTTTAGAGATAGTGAAATTTGTGCATGTTGTTCCTGGAATCCCTGGTCAATTAGTCTTTGTTTTATAAAACCAAGAAAGGTTTAATAGTCAGGTTAACGTTTGACATATATGATAAAGCTAAATTTTAAATTATAATATTTAACATTTTAACTCATGGGTTGCTTTTTTGTAGCATTATCTATTTTTTGAAATAAATTTCCTTCTGAAGTGATTAAATGGTCCCATAATACAAGATAACATTTTCATATTTTTCAATCGCAGTCTTGCATTTTCGGAACGACATGCACCATTCGAGGCCTAACAGTGTACTCCAAAGTTTTCTTAGGTAAATTCAAAAAGGTATTGATAATTGTATAATTCCCATGCTTGTTAAACGTCTCATTTTAGAATGAAACCCACAACTATGGTCAACCACTGCCACATGTAATGTCCATATTCGATCATATTCCCTAAGTGTTTACATTTCTGGCACACATGTTCAAGGTCATTAAAAAAAATTAAATTAAAACACCATCTTGGGACGAAATCCAAAGATACAAAAATCCAGACGCTATATTCATAATGCGTCTGGGTGATCGAGACTAAATATTTTATTAATGTTTGTACAGGTAAACGAATAGAAAATGACTTCAGAGTTTTAGCACGATAAACTCACTTTATAAATTGACTGCCTATAAAGATCTCACAAACATGTTTAACCCCGCCGCATTTTTGCGCCTGTCCCAAGTCAGGAGCCTCTGGCCTTTGTTAGTCTTGTATTATTTTAATTTTAGTTTCTTGTGTACAATTTGGAATTTAGTATGGCGTTCATTATCACTGGACTAGTATATATTTGTTTAGGGGCCAGCTGAAGGACGCCTCCGGGTGCGGGAATTTCTCGCTACATTGAAGACCTGTTGGTGACCCTCTGCTGTTGTTTTTTATTTGGGCGGGTTGTTGTCTCTTTGACACATTCCCCATTTCCATTCTCAATTTTAAATAATACTGGTGAAGGATATTCACACTATAATACAACAAATATAACAAAATTACAATGAGCAGCTTTGCACATTATATACGAATATCGAAACTTCTATTCCATTCAGTGGTTCCTGAAACTTAATATTGTCGATGTGATCAAATGTCTTAGTAATGTCTTTTTTCTATGTTGATGCCAATAGGTATTAATTGGATATGTATATTGGCGGATGTGCTATATCGTATGTATCTATGCTATTTAACAGTTTAGTGTCTACTGTTTCGAAGAAACCTACTGTCTCCTGCAACTATACTTATGCAAGGGTTAGCTTTAACGGATTTTCTTACAGCGTTATCAACATATGGATTTGAACCGTTAATGCAGTTACACATTATAATTGTTTATAATCTGCAGCTTTTCACTTTACCAACTGTTATTTAATCAAACCATATTGTAACATTGCTTCACATATGTCATTGCTGTCTTTGACTTTCCATGCCGTATCCGTTCTCATCACGACGTGTCTGGGCATACAGAAGGTGGTAGCAATTAAGTTTCCTATTTGGACTAAATGTCATCTGACAAACACAAAATCAACTATGTGTTGTGTTATGTGTTTTTTGTTCTCTCTTACTATAAGCTTCCCACGTCATTTTGTTTTCAATAACATTAATAATCAGTCGTTGTGTTCCGTTAATGAGAAGGCACAACTCTTGTTAACATATTCCTCATTCTATTACTTTATAATTCAAACTATCCTTGTTTTATGCTGTTGCATTATCATGCTGATGTCAACGGCTTTTATAACCTACAAGTTAGTGATTAATAAGTTAAGAACTCGGATGACACAGCAGATAATACGTGAAAAGAGATCGGTTATTATGATAGCTATAGTCCTTGTTGTATTCCTTATATCAGAAGTTCCGAGATTGATGTTAAATATATGGTGTTTTGTGCAGTATGTCGATGATGATCCAAAATATAACTTTATACAAGTTCATTATTCTGCAGACATGATGATTAAGTACGAAAAAGGAATGGCATGGATTCTGGCTGAAGTGACGGGTGGAAATAACTTCAACAAAATATTTAGCGATAGCATTCTGTTTTCATTTTTGATAGAAAGTATAAAAGAGGGACGAAAGATACCAAAGGGACAGTCAAACTTCTAAATCTAAAACAAACTGACAACGCCATGGCAAAAAAATGAAAAAGACAAACAAACAACAGCACACATGACACAACATAGAAAACTAAAGAAAAAACAACACGAACCCCACCAAAAAACTAGAGGTGATCTCAGGTGCTCCGGAGGGATAAGAATATTCTAATTTGATTGGATGTCTTTCAAACTTTATAGTTTACATTATAATGAGCAAAAAGATGAGACTCGAAATAAGTTCTCTATTTCGAAGAGACGATACAGTTCGAGGTCGAAAAAAATATTGAGATGCATTCATAAGATTTTTGAAATACGGGATTGGATGTTTGCCTGCCAATACGAATTATTGATCCTTTCATATATTTACAACTTAAGATTTCGATTGATTAAGGAATAAAAAGTGTTATACGTTATTCACGTGCTTGTTCACACTATACGGACTTCATATAAAGGAGTGTGCTCCTTATGCAGAAACTGCTCCAACAAAGTAATGAGGAGGACAGATTAAAATTGACACTCCGTAAATTTTATGGACACCATCACGAATTGGTGGATACATACGATGTGTCTTTGACCAAACTAGCTAAGGACATTTTTACCACATGGTAGATTGTGGTTTGTCATTATGTCGTCTAATCTTTTAATTACCAAACGTGACTTATTCCCGATTGTGACTGTTTTGCTGAGTGTGAATTCGCATTACTATAAGACGTGTTACGGTACTTGTCTATCCCAAATTCATGTATTTAGTTTAAATGTTTAATGTTATATTTGTAATTCTCATCGGATTTTGTCAAATGTGTTGACGTCTTTTCTATTATATTTATGTGGTATGGAAAGAAAAATTAATCACCGCCTTCATTTATTAGATTTAATTTTGTTCAACGTAATCTGTACGATAATTTACGTTTGAAATTGGATTCATAACAAACTGGACATATATATATATATATTATAGTTAATTGTTATAAATAAGTATTGTAATATGCATTGTGTTTAAATGTAATATCAGTATTTAAGTCTATTATAATCTTAAATCAATCCTAATTCTATCTTACTTTTGAGATATAGTTTTTCATATGTGACGTCATTTTTGAACTGTTTCAGAAATTTCATAAATTCAAATGTGACGTAATTTTTCTGCCTTTTCACCATTGTATGTGACGTCATTTTTATGATTTATTGCGTTGAGGCCTGGACTGAGTCGGGTGTTTCTATTCTGTGTTGGTCTTTGCATTATGTATTCGGGTTTTGTTTTATGTCGTATTTGGCACAACTTTTTGGAATTTTTGATCCTCAATGCTCTTCAACTTTGTACATGTTTGGCTTTATCAATATTTCGATTTGAGCGTCACTGATGAGTCTTATGTAGACGAAACGCGCGTCTGGCGTACTAAATTATATTCCTGGTACTTTTGATAACTATTATGTAATTAGTTAATACTTCAGTTTCATTATGGATATCTTTTATATTCATTTGATAAAATTTACTGTTTGCAATAGCATTAATTGTTCTAAATAATAAGGATGTTCTTATCCCAAGCATAAAAACATAGCCGTATTTGACACAACCATTTTCAAGTTTTGATCTTCAGTGCTGTACAACTTTGTACTTTTTTTCACTTTCGATCTTTTATATCTGGGCGTCACTGGTGAGTCTTGTGTGGACGAGGCGCGTTTTTGGCGTATTGAATTTTAAACCTGATGCTTTTTGTTATCTATTAATCATGTGTTTCTTTGTCTAATACGTTCTCCTATTTATTTGTATTGTAGTCCTGTAATATTATGTTGTCATTTCAATGTTATATTTAACATTGCCATTAAAGTGCGAGGTTTGGCATGCCACAAAACCAGGTTTAATCCACCATTTTTTCCTTTAAAAATGTCCTGTACCAAGCTAGGAATATGGCCATTGTTATATTATTGTTCGTTTCTATGTGTGTTACATTTTAATGTTGCGTCGTTTGTTTTCTCTTATTTTTTAGTGTAAATTCACATTGCGATAAGACGTGTCACAGTACTTGTCTATCCCAAATTCATGTATTTGGTTTTGATGATATATTTGTTATTCTCGTAGGATTTTGTCTGATGCTTGGTCCGTTTCTGTGTGTGTTAAATTTTAGTGTTGTGTCGTTGTTCTCCTCTTATATTTAATGTGTTTCCCTCGGTTTTAGTTTGTTACCCCGATTTAGGTTTTTTGTCCATGGATTTATGATTTTTGAACAGCGGTATACTACTGTTGCCTTTATTTATACTGAAATGAATGTGTAAGAGGACATCAACATTTTAATGACACAATAAAAATGTTGATTGATAAAATGTTCGATAACATAGTTGTGTATATCATTGCCTGTATACTATATGAACATTAATAACACGTTCATACATGTAAGTGCAGGCCTAACTTGTACAGCAAGTTAACTTAATGAACAAATACTTTTATTGGTCAATGATAACCTAATACAAGTTAAATGAATTTTCCGATTGGTCCTATAATTAGAATCAAGAAAGCTGGTACTTAAAAGCCATCTTCGACACATCTTCCCATCTAAATTGTTCGTAGGACTAGCCATTGGAGATGTTAACTTTAGACAGATCTGCTATGGAAGTTTACTTTTACCTTGACTACTGTGATTGAACAAGACCTGTTCTAAAGCAACTATTGTGATGAGCTGTTCAACCCTTACTTCACTTGTGACCAGGACCGATTTATATCAATAGATACAATTAACTTATATCTTATGTTGCTGTACTTTTGAATAATTGAACCATACAATGGAGCAGACATAGTAATAAGTATGTTACTGTCCTTAAAAGGCAAACATAAGTCTGGTGTACCAACGATGACGTTAACCAGCCTGTGTCCAGGTTAACTTAATTATAGATAAAATGCAACAGTAGAATAGCGATTTCTTTTATCATCCTAAAATTTTCAACATATAACTTAAATTCAAAACAACTAAAAGAATGAACTCCAATTGAGAGAGGGGTTCGTCAACAGGGTAGTAAGCGTCTCTCAATATAAAAAAAGAAGAAGACGAGACATGATTTCAAATGAGACATCTATCCTGCAGAGTCCATAGGACGTGGTCACTACATACATTGTACATGTACAGCATTGAACAGAGAGCAATAACCCCATCGGATAGTCAGCAAAAAACTACACACAGCAGATAGTGCTTCTAGATAAATGACAGTACAGTTACCGAAAACAAATCTTACAAACAGCTTCAATCGTCAACCACCGAATTACTAAATTTTTAAAGCGTAATATACTTTAAATATCTCTCTGTTCAATTCAACTTTACGATGGTCAAATTGACCTTCTGATATTACAAATATTACTTAATCTTTAATCTTCTGATAATTCAAAATTGAACAAAATATGCCATACATTTTGAACAGCGGTAAAACCAAAACCAGTAACCTTATTTGTGTCAAGATTTAGGGCACAAACTAATACCACAGTTACTTTTGATTAATATCTAAATTGACACATAAAATGTTATTTCATATTATGTTATATATATATATATTTGAAATATATTTGAAACATAATTTGATAATTTTTTAAAAAGAAAACTAAGGAAAAAACATTTTTAAGTCACTTGCAGTTTTAGCCTCAGTTCTAGATCATTACTTATGATAGATAATTAAGGGTTACTAGGTCAGTCAAAATTTAGTATATAAACTGATCAAACCGCGAATATATTAATAGAACGTTTCTTGATATTTTAGTTTGGTTTTATTTCCTTTTGTTGTTTCCGCCCTCTTATCGTAGGCCTACAGTGCTTTACAATTGTTAGGTTACAAAAAAATCGAAAATACCAACACAATAGAACTTTTGTATGGGAAAATATCACATGAAAACAAAAACAAGTCGGACAGCAGTGTTCCACATTCAGTTAATATTTATTGCAATACATGCTAAGCATATCAATCCAGCACAAATAGATAGACGAAAAAAAAGATAAATAAACCCAATACGTCAAACTAATGGCCAGCGAAACCAGCTAAAATGCACTGTGAAACAGTTATCATTTTCGAAAAAAATGTCTTTCGTTCATTGCGTTGTACATTAGCTACCTTGATTGAAGTTATTGATCTACAAAAGCAAAAATATTAACAAAATGAAAAAAAAATTCTGGTACTTATATCTATTAATATATTTTTATGGTTTATAAATTATTTTGTTATCATATTCAAATATTCCGAAGAGAATACCAAACATTACTTAAAATATTATTATCCAAACTCAATATTTGTAAACATCTCTATGTATATCATGATTAAACTGAACCCTGTTGTGTTCATTTATCGCTACACTTCGGTGCGTATATTTAGATGGAATGGCGGACCAGTTTATGACATAACGTGTCTATTAACCCTGAGCTTGGAAATAAAACCTTTGTTCTAGCTTCATTTAAATACATGTGGGCAAATAAATAAAACTTTTTTTCTATTTTAAGAAAGAGTCCCATCTACCTTAATTCTAAAATAATGACAAACAATAACTTAAAACAATAAAACAGATATACAATATCAAAAGAATACTCGCAATTATTTAAAGCAATCTCGAGGACCGTAGCGTTTGTTACGAATGTTGAAACAAATTAAACGTTTGAAAGCATACATACAAAAAGAACTTTAACTTAAATGCGAAACTGTCAATGGTCAACTTTGCATGAAGGCGTTTCTTACACGTATTTCAACACGAGTTCATTGTATAAATATAAAGAGTTATTCGAATGATGTCAAGACAGGTGCTTTGGCGACTATGATATAAATAGTATTATTGTATAGCAATATAATATTTCCCACAGAACGTAACCAAAAGTTAGCGTGCAATAAATTCTAATATTGCACTAGTGCAATAAATCTTCAAAATTCATGACGTCATCAACGTTTAAATCTTAGTTTAAACCAATTTTTACTTTCAAATATTATATTGCTATACAATAAAAGGGTTATTGCATGAATATTGGGGAATATTGTTCCTCGTAGAACATATATTGCACTCGCAAGCTCGTGCAATATAAAATTCTACTCGGGACAATATTCCCCAATATTCATGCAATAACCCTATAGTCCCGGGGACAGATACAGAATAATGAATAGTAATATCAATGAATCGACATACAAGGTCTTAAGCATGAACACAATATGGCAATGGAATACAACTTAGGTCGTTTATCATTTATATTATTTTGATTTTAATTGTTTATCTTCTTGATGCTGCTGATATTAATTTCAATTTGCTTATGTACATTACAAGTATTTCCCTGGACAATATAAATGATTACATTGTAAATTGTTTACTGGAAAATTTATTTGTCTTCTCTTTTGAAGAGTTAATCTTAGTTAAGATTCATTCTACATCCAATTCATTTGAACTATGGTGGATAGTTGTGTCATTAACAATCATACTGCATCTTCTTATTTAAAAAAACTGGCAAATATAAAAAAAATGGAAAAAAACATCAACTCATTCACGTAGTAAAGCAGCTTAATTAAAATTATACAAATAAACGTGCGATATACTTGTCACTATCTTACACGTTGCATACGCCCAGTATAATACATTTACAAATATAAAGACTACTAAAAGTATTCATAAGATGAGTAGAAAGCATACGATGATTATATTATTTCTTTTATACTAAGGTGGTTGATATAAGGGTATCAGATATAACTAAGCTATAGAGGTCCATCGTAACCATTGGTACATCAATACATAGTACTGTTTTTCGTGTAGCTTTCTTTCTGTTGTGTAATTACGACATTATCTTGGATCGTAAACTTTGAAGTACTTAGAGAGTTGTAAGACCAAGGCCCGACACAACTTCTTCCTGAGAACTTTAGGTTACTTATAGAAACAATACATGACAAGGACAAAAATAGGCAAATCGCTTTCCAAATGAACGACAACTGGATACCGAACTGAGTTTTCTTCTATAACACAATGGATGGCTGTTCGATCATGCATTCAGATGCGCATTCCAAAGCACTATGATCACACGGGTTGCTCTGGACCCTTTCATGAAACTCGAGGTTGTTGATGGTTTATCCTCTCTTCGCGACACATACGGTGTGTTCCAGCATTCAAAGCCTAAAACATATTGATTTTATTGGCAATTTTCATTATATGGAAAAATGGGGTGCACATAACTAAGTTTAAACGTTACATTGAACGTCGTGTTTACACTTTTTTAATTTAATTGACAGTAGTTTGCTCTACACACAAAATCTACTTCATAGATTTATGAAGAAGAACGAAATAAGAATTTAAGACGTCAACCCAGTCGTTGACGCGTTTTCGGTTATACTTGCAGCAAAAACTGTCCAAATTAGAAAAAAAAAAACACAAAAAAAAAAACACAAAATAAAAAACACTCACACAAAACAAACCATACATTTGAAGACTGTGGTTTATTAGAAACTACAAATTACTTTCGAAATCAGGAAAATATATAAATCATAAAAACATTTTATTAGGCTGATGATATGGTATCACAACAATAGTTCAATTCAATAAACAATCTAAAGAATTATCAAGGTAGAAGTTCTAAAAATGTAATTACATAAAATTAACCCTTGACTGAAGATCATAATATATCACACTATATTTAGGGTACGAGTGGGCGGGTTGATTTTTTTTCTCTTACATCTATCGAAATTGTTGATCAACGCTTCAACTCGAAATAAAAATTAAATTAAATATTCTAAAAATGGTTCTGCAGAACCTTGTTCCTTGCTAGCGACTTATTCTTTCAGTGTAAAAGTCTGTAATGTTGACAGCCAAATTTCCATATATCAGCAAATACACAAACACATTTAGAATATTGCAACACTTTTAGGCATGTAAATTAGGTTCTCATCTGTAATGAATATATCCATTCTTTAACCTTTTCGAGACCGATTTTTAATTCGCTATTCAAAACAATTACAATTTTATTATCGATCTCAATAAAAGCCTCATCTAAAGAAGAGTAAGTACAAAGGGTTAATATACATATAAAAGGGTCGTTGACCTTTAATAAAGATCTACCAGGAAATTTAATCCACAGATCAAAGTCCGATTCATATTTGAGAAAATGCTTATTTCTGATTAGAAATGTATTTTTAAGAGCAAACAATTATTCTCCCTGATTCGATCTTTGATAATATAATTTATTTTACCAATATATTCATGAAAAATTATACCTCTTCATTTTAATTCTGGTGAATATTTGTCTCATTGGCAATCATACCTTCTCCTCATTTTCAATTCTATATCATATAGTTTTGTCCAATGGGTCTTCCTATCATTTTTGTATTTTTAAAACAACAATATTGCATACGCTGTTTAAAAATACTATACTTTAGACCAGAAAATCATATTTAGATAAACTGAATATTTTCAGTTTTTACAAAAATACCAAAACACCGATAAATAAATGTTAGATATTGTCATTATTTCAATGTATTTTTATCAGTTTGAAAAGCAAGAGATGATCGGAATTTCATAGCTCATCCGATATCGGGCTTGCTGTTTATAGGGAGAACGGTAGTATTTATTTTTCCGTAGGCGAAAATACTAACATTTTTTAAATTTACAACTTTTTATAATAAATACTTCGACAAAACAGTTATGTGTGATATATGAACTTTATCAATCTGTTTTAGAAATTGAAGTAAAATGGTAGCATGATCATCTTCCAATGGAGATTGTTTATGGTGTCCATTCCCACCGTCATTTCACATCAACTTTATGAAAATTAGGAAGCCTTTTGGAATATTTCTCAAGAAAATAGTTCAATGTGTTTCAAAATTCATATAAACGTCTAAATTGAAAACAACGTTCAAACCTATGATTGCGTTGGATAAAAACCGCAATTTTTATACGTGTGCATGCAAAACAAATTTCTTGGAAGAGGGGTCTAAATATAGCACTAACTACATTTTCCAAAAGACCCAAAAATGTATAGCTGTTATACACACTGCAGTTGTTCATGAATGAATAAAAACAAATATTATGCTCTTACATCTAATCAAAGCGCTAACTCTATACTGTGACATAAGGATATAAAGAATTCTTATGATACCGCCAATGTAATACTGAGTTAGTTATGAAACTATATGCCATAAGAAAACTTGTCTGTCTCTATTACTTATAGAAACATGGATCATTGTATGTCCCCACCCATACATGGTGGTTTACCTCTTTCTGTACCTATTTCAGATAAGACATGATAAACTATCTGTATCCAATTACATCTTATCTTTTTTTAAAGAATAGTCAACAATACAATTTAAGCAGATAACAATGAGCTTTGTATTCAATTTGTATTTATTTTATCCAACATTTACAACATAAGCACGCATTCATGATTTTCCATCCTTATTTTCATTCCATTATTCAGGTATATCAGTTATAATTTGAATAATTGATAGTCATACTGTAACTAAAAAGATATGTGTTATGTCCTTGCCAGGTTATAACTATTGCAATGTACATGTATCTTAAATGAATACACAAAATTTGATATAAATCAAATAATACACAAAATTGGCAATGCTAACAAATCATACAATTCAAATACACCGAAATACTTTTTCTTATATATATTTTATTTTAGACCTATCTTTTTTAGGTTTTCCGTGAATTCTTGCTTGCTTGTCTTCACAACACATCACACCATCAACATATGACTTGTTTATAGCAGGAGTGACATTGTTTGCTGTTGTTCATAAATTTTTCATGGGTACATCTATTATTCAGAATAGTTTTGTTTAGTGCAAGTGTGTGTGTCTCATCTATCGTGGTCGTATATCAAGTGAAGAGCACAATGATGATGCATACTTCTTAAATATCATTTGTGGTGTTACATTGTCTAGCTGTTAGTGGTCACTCATCCATTACCACTATAACTGTTATACTGTTATATGCAAATGTATGAACTAAACAGAATGAAAAAAATGATATAAATAAACTCATCATAGATACTAGGACTAAATTAAGTATATACGCCAGACGCGCGTTTCGTCTACAAAAGACTCATCAGTGACGCTCAAATCCAAAAAAGTTAGAAAAAAAAGGCCAAATACAGTACAAAGTTGAAGAGCATAGAGAACCAAAATTCCTAAAAGTTTTGCCAAATACAGCTAAGGTAATCTATGCCTGAGGTGGAAAAGCCTTAGTATTTCAAAAAATTCAAAAATTTGTAAACAGTAAATTTATAAATATAACCATATCAATGACAACTCATGGGCTTGTGATACCAACTCGGGGAAATAAATCTCCACCAGCAGTGGCATCGACCCAGTGGTTGTAAATAAACTCATCATAGATACCAGGACTAAATAAAGTATTTACGCCAGACGCGCGTTTCGTTTCTGTATGTGTTACATTTTAACGTTGCGTCGTTTGTTTTCTCTTAATTTTGAGTGTAAATTCACATTGCGATAAGACGTGTCACGGTACTTGTCTATCCCAAATTCATGTATTTGGTTTTGATGTTATATTTGTTTTTCTCGTGGGATTTTGTCTGATGCTTGGTCCGTTTCTGTGTGTGTTACATTGTAGTGTTGTGTCGTTGTTCTCTCTTATATTTAATGCGTTTCCCTCAGTTTTAGTTTGTTACCCCGATTTTGTTTTTTGTCCATGGATTTATGAGTTTGAACAGCGGTATACTACTGTTGCCTTTATTCGTCTACAAAAGACTCACCAGTGACGCTCGAATCCAAAAAAGTTAAAAAGGCCAAATAAAGTACGAAGTTGAAGAGCATAGAGAACTAAAATTCCTAAACGTTTTGCCAAATACAGCTAAGGTAATCTATGCCTGAGGTAGAAAATAAGTATCAGATCTTAAAGACAAGGGATCTAAGTTCAATTTAGGATCTCATTTGAAAAAGTAAAGCTATTTCCTTTCTGAGTTTAGAACTCATAATAATATAAATAATAAAATTTGACAAACACCCAACAACTGTTAACACTTTGATCATTTCCATGCTGAAGAAAAAAATCGCTACTTTGTTGTAGATATTAGTAAAATTTATAGTTTTCCATGAAATATATTCATCATCATATTTCATAACATATCTTGCAGCATCGTCTGTGAAAAAGCCCATAAACTGTGCTACACCATGTTCATACTTTACCAGTAGCTGTATGGACCAGCTTATATCATTGACAAACTGACTTGTAAACCCACCACTTACATACGTTATACAAAACCACAGGTTCGAACATAGCTTGGGGATTTCTGTTATAAGGAATACCACTAGTACTATCACAACCATAACAACGGACCTTCTTTCTTGTCTTCTATGTTCTGTCATCCGCCCATGGAATTTATTGTTGACTAATTTGTATATGATAAAAGAAGTTGACATGAACATTATAATACAACAGCCTGTCACCAATAGTGTCTGGATGAATATGTAATACAATGAGGAGTATTTTAGTAACACTGTGTTTGTTGGTTGCATTGTACATTTCAGAATTGGATCATATTGGAAATCGAGTACGAAATGCCGTGGAATACTAAAAAATATACATAAAAGAAAAGTTAAAACACAACAATGAATTGCTTTACGATTTGAAAGATGAGTTCTAGTCCAAATCGGAAACATAATTGCTATTACTTTTTGTATGCCAAGAAATGTCGTCAGTAGGTTTGACACTGTGTGAAACATGGCTGATAGTACTGACAGATGGGTGGCAACAAAACAGTACGGATAAGGTAAAAAACACGAATAATTTTTGTCAATGTCTGAGTAACTACACTCATACCTATATTGAAACAAAGGTTCAAGTCCATATGATGATAATGCAGTTAAAAAGTCAGCTACAGCCAAACCCTGCATTAGTATTGTTGCAGGTGAAATCAGGTTTTTCCGACACAATATACAAAACGCTAGGAGATTAAACAACATAGAAATGTAAGATATAACATCACCAACAGTGAATACATTAAATATATCATTATTCTTATCTGATAATATGTTATAAATCCACTTGCGATTTCCCATTTTAGTGAAATAACAATTCGTCTTTTATCCTGCAACACTCTTTTTAGTATGATGCAATTGATATTTAAGTTACTGGTGCCCTTTTCACAACAAAATAACAAAAACATATAAACGATCCCATGTTTTTAACTAAAATTAAAATTTGTCATGAATAAACTGCGTTTAATGGATTGTTATTACAAATCAACCAGCTTGATATTAATATTTCATCATGTGATCTTACATACTTCCTATGAACTTAAAGCTAGAACCTAGCTCTCCAGATACAATTATTTATTTTATGAACAGATAATAATGGATAATTATCAGTCTGGAGAGATAGCATCATTGTCTGGGGGTAAATATTAACGTAGTAACGAAGTTTGCCTTTGATTGTTGTACAAACCAGTACATGTATTCCAAGATTAGTTGATTGATTGATCAATAAAAACAATATGAACTTCAATTATTTAAAAAAAAAAAAGGATTTTACCTTTAATTACCGAAGTGTAAAAGATAATATACCTCAAAATTACACGAGGAAAATATCTACACTCGGGTGGATTAAATTGTATTTATCATAAATCAAATCTGAACTTCAAAGTTCATTCAAAGTGCATAAGTTCTCCCAACATGAAATTATGCCACAGATAAATGGATTGATTGCCTAGAATAAGCATTAATAATTGGTTTCTTAATGGAGGGACTATATATGGTTCAATATGTAGAATCTTGACAAATTCAGTACTTGTGTAAACGTCATTACTGAAGAACCGCGCTCCACATACTGGTAGTTAATGTATGCAACTGTTTTCTTTATATACAATAGAGAATTGAATGGAACCAGGGAATGTGTCATAGAAAAAACAATCCGACCAACGAGCAGAAAACAGCACACCAATGGATCTTCAACGCAGCAAATAAAACTCCCGCACCTGAAATTGGCTTCAGCTGGTCTCTAAGCAATAATGAATACTAGTTCCGCGAAATGGTCGCCACATTAAAGTCATAAACATACAAATTAATTTACATCACAAACACATACAAGACTAACAAAGACTATAGGTTTTTGACTGGGGAAATGCGTGTAAAACTGATAAAAACTCTGGTAAACAAATTTATTTGATGCTTAATAAATTCAATTGTTTACTCATGAGATGAAAGTTATCAGGTAGGTCTATATATATGGCTAGGAATTTAGCACAAATCCTTTTTGTTTGTTTCGCAGTTCATGAGAACAGTTTAAAAAAAAAATGCCGCATATTATTACACCAGATGATGATATAAATGAAAAATATACGAAAGCTTTTGATTTCTTACTGTAAAAAGTCATTAAAGATAAAAGGCAAAACATCTGGTACGCCAAAACTGCGTTTCGTCTGTACAGGCTCCTACCTTGGGACAGATACATTCAGAATTTTGTAGTATTATGCATGTTTTCATAAACCAAACCCTCAAAGAAGGGCGAAAGATACCAGTGGGACATTCAAACTCATAGATAAAAAATAAACTGCCATGACTTATAAAGAAAAAGACAAACAAAGGTATACAAGACACAACATAAAAATTAAAGACTAAGCAACACGAACCCTAACTAACATTCGACAGTGAAGTAACAGTAAAACATTAGAACGAACTATGAATATAAATTCAAAAGTTTTTTAATCGATGCAAAACAATTAAAATAACCAATAAAGACATGAAGTACCGAATTGAGAGTACTCGCAGTTACTGTACATTAGTTCGAAGCAAATATCAAGTATTTTTTAAATTATGTATTCAAGACAAAATATCAATTGGAATATATCCAATGGATTAAGTGTAAAAACGTCATAACCAATGTAAAAAGACAAAACCTTATGCAATACCAAGATATAAGTATCGACTTGATACTGCTAATTACTAAATAGTAAGACATATTAACTTATGTTAAGTTTATTGATAAGAAAATCAGTGTTAACACCCATATAAACAAATTTTAAAGATATTATGTCAATGTCTTTTCAAGTTGAGTGGGATATCTGACATCGCCTCTGTATTTGCATGTCTTTGAGAAGATGTTGTATGAATTTTGCTTTATATCAGGTAAATAAGAAGTCGGCAAGTAATTGTGCATAGTAAGTAAGTATCATTTAGAATACCGAATGTCTGTTGACATATATCAAAGCAAAAGTTGAATAAAAATATGGTCGATCAAAAAGTCCAGCATTTTTATCATATCATCCCCGGTGTATTTGCTTTCTTGGGAATGCGTTCGGTTCTTCAAAGAATAAGATTTTTTTTCATGACAAAAAACAAGAAACTGGTACCAACAAACTCTTTTCTCTTAGAACAAAGACAGTCTTATTTGATCTTTCAAACGAGTATGATGAATAGTAGTGAATTACAAAGAAAAATAAAAAAAGAATATATAGAATTTGGAAATAAATTATTACACTTGCTGAAACACACCAACTAAGCCTGAAATATCAGATCTATGACATATTTTGAAAGTATTACTATATTTGAAATTTAATTAAGAAAAATCAGGATTTAGATGGACTTAACGTCGAGTGTTATAGGCAGGTTTTAGGAAAATTACAGACCTAAAGGTATACGTATTTATTTGTTAACTTACCAAAAGTTATAGAAAAAGTCTATAAAAATCACATATCTCTCTTGACAACTATAGACCTATCACTCAGCTGAATTATGACATTTAGTTTTTAATCGATGTTTTGACTCAAAGAATAAAATTAATACGTTAAAAATATTTCATTCAGATCAAAAAGGTTTATATCAAAAACATATACATATAATTCAACATTAGACGAATTCAGAACATTATTGATTATGTTGATTACAACTGAAAAACATATACTCGTAAGAAAATTTGACAGATTTTTACTTTACGAAATCGCTATATCATTTTTTGTAAGAATGCAATTTTAATATAAAAAAAAGAAGATGTGGTGTGAGAGCCAATGAGACAACTCTTCACAAGAGACCTAATGACCTATTTCACTGTACTACCTTTAACAATGACAAATGTAAAACTATTCAAACGAGAAAACTAACCGCGTAATTTATGTACAAAAAAATGAACGAAAAACAAATATGTAACAAAGCAACAAACGACAACCCCTAAATTAATGGCTCTTGACTTTGGACAGGCACATACATTCAGAATTTGGCGGGGTTAAACATGTTAGCGGGATCCTAACTAAAGGCAACAGTAGTATACCGATGTTCAAACTTGTAAATCCATGGACAAAAAACAAAATCGGGGTAACAAACTAAAACCGAGGGAAACGCATTAAATATAAGAGGAGAACAACGACACAACACTACAATGTAACACACACAGAAACGGACCAAGCAACAGACAAAATCCCACGAGAATAACAAATATAACATCATAACCAAATACATGAATTTGGGATAGACAAGTACCGTGACTAACCCTCTCCCTTTACTGGGACAGTAGCGTAACATTACAACATAAGAACGAACTATAAGAATCAGTTGAAAAAGCTTAACTCATCAGATAGACACAAATAGAATAACATCTAACAACAACACAGAGTGGGCGTGGCCGGTTACCTGTAAATCAAAACAACAAAAAGACACTAAGTACAGATCTGAGAGTACTCTCAGTTACTGACAGCTAGTTCTAAGACACTGACAACTAATAAAAAAAACATGTTTAATGTTTAGATGATGAGATTGAAACTTTAGAGAACTTAAGTTCCTTTATCTTTCCTTTTTGGCGTATGATGTAGGGGTATAAATTAAATTCCTTGGTTTGCTGTGAATTCCAAGTTCTTTATAAAGACATTCCAAATAATCGTTTTAGTGTTTTAAAAAAATGGAAACGGCTTTACCTGCTTGAACAACAGATACGATTTTGTGTTTATATATGACTATATATATGATATGTTATTGGTTTTATTATTTTATAATGAGTTTTGGATGTTAAAAAAAAAATTCTCGGGCATCAACGAAAAGGAAGTTGTCAAAATGCGCATTATGTCCAATAAGACAATGCTACCGTTAATGTTATTTCGTTAATTGAGAGTACCCTCAGATATAGGCTTAGTGTTGATTTACATTTTTTGTAAATGTGTTTTGTTGACACGTGAGAAACTGATAAGTCAAAATCTTTAAACATTTTATTACATCTAATTGTTCCCATGTTGTTCTCTTACACCAACGACACAATTTAGAAGAGGAGGAGATTGAGCGCTTACAAACATTTTTAGTCCCACCATAATAGGTATTTGTTTGTCCTATGTCAGAAGCGTGTAAATCAATTGTTGTCGTTGTTTGTAGTCGGCCATTTTTGTTTCTGGTGGATTGTTTAAGAAAAAATCATCAGACGTTTTGCATTCTAGTTTAAGCTGTTTTTCAGTTTGGATGCCATGTGAGTGACTTTTACAACTAGATCTACGATATGGGTTATAGCTCATGGTTTAAGGCCAAATAGTGACCCATAGATGCTCATATGCATCATAGTATTTTTTGGGGATAGTTGTTTCATTGGTATTGCAACCACATCTCCTTATTTTTCTATAACGGTCCAAATGACGCATTTTTTAACACTTCTTTCTCTAAGTAGTGGTCATTAATTACAATAAAAAAAACCGCCAATATATATTATTCGAAATAAGTAGATGTGGTATGAGTGTCAATGAGATAACTTTCCATCCAAGTCACAATTTGTAAAACGTAATCAGTATAGGTCAAATTAGGGCCTTCAAAATATAGAATAATCTAACTGCCGTCTGCAGTAAGGAGCAAATAAATTTATCAAAATTTTTTTAACAGATCTTTTCCAAGATGTCAAAAGATAAATGGGTTTGATATCATTTTCAATAAATCACGAACAAAAGCGAAGAAACTGAATGCTTGGATGATTTTCCAGATTCTTTTCGCCATATGAGTTACATGTAGCTCTGGCTATTTAACAGATTGCTGCATTCTACTCAAATTAAAACATATATTCAATCAACATATTTGATCACTATCTTTCACATCTTGATTCTAATGAAAAGTATATATCTATCTCGCAGGTCGGTTACCAATGTTATAAGTTCTGTTCTTGTACTCTCGAGCACATCTGATGCATGTATAAAATAACTGCGCACAAAACTTGAAAAAGTTATTAATCAAAAAAAGGACAACACAAAAATAATGAAGTTATTAAAAATTGGGAAACAGATTTACCTTATCATAGCTGATTTAAGATATAATTACAAGTGTACATGAATAGAAATAAATAATACTTTTATTCATAAAACAGGAAGTTGAAGTTTTATTAATGGGCACATTATTTCATTAATGTTTGTACGTGTTAACATATAGAAAATGACATCAGGATTTTAACACAATATACTCAGTTTATGATCATAACTTGACTGGTTATACAAATAAAACTGATAAAGGATATAAACACTATGATTAAACATGATTACAAAATAACCAAAAGCAGCTTCGTACATCAGACATGAATTTCGAAATTTCATTCAGTGGTTCCTGAAACTTAATTTTGTCGATGTGATGAAATGTCTTAGTAATGTCATACATGTACCGTTTCGATGTTGATGCCGATATGTATTTATTGGATGTGTATATTGGCGGATGTGCTATATCGTATGTATCTATGCTATTTAACAGTTTAGTGTTTGGTCTACTGTTTCGAAGAAACCTACTGTCTCCTGCAACTATACTATGCAAGGGTTAGCTTTAGCTGATTTTCTTTCCGCGGTATCAACATATGGATTTGAACCGTTGTTGCAGTTACATTATAGTTGTTCATACCTACCAGACTTTCACTTTACCGAATGTGATTTAATCAAACCATATTGTCACATTGCTTTACATATGTCATTGCTGTCTATGACTTTCCATGTCGTATCCGTTCTCATCACGACGTGTCTGGGCATACAGAAGGTCGTTGCAATTAAGTTTCCTATTTGGCCAATAATTCATCTGACAAACACAAAATCAGCTTTGTGTTGTGTAATGTGTTTTTTGTTCTCTTTATCTATTAGCTGTCCACGTCATTTTGTTTTCAAAAACAATAATAATCAGTCTTTTTGTTCCGTTAATAAGAAGGCACAACTCTTGTTAGAATATTCCTCTTTCTATTACTTTATAATTCAAACTATCCTTGTTTTATGCTGCTGTCTACGGCTTTTATAACCTACAAGTTAGTTATTAATAAGTTTAGAACCCGGATGACGCAGCAGCGAATACGTGAGAAAAGATGGGTTATTATGATAGTTATAGTCCTTGTTATTGTCCTAATATCAGAAGTTCCTAGATTGATTTTAAATGTATGGTTTTTTGTGCAGTATTTTGATGATCATATATTCAATACAAAAAAATTCCGGCTCATTATTCTGCATATATGATGATTAAATACACTTATGTGCAGCATAGGTGACTTTATGGTACAATGAAAGACTAAATTTTAATTGTATTCAGTCTTGTGTTATCATGTTTTGTAAATTTTAGAAATATGTAGAAAAATTTACGGATGGTACATATGTGATTATCTAACCTGAAACTCTTTGGAATTTTGCAATTGATAAGGGGGCGCTGCTTCAAGCACATGTTTTAATTTCCAGCCTCTTTTCCAAATAGCTGCCAAAGGAAGAACACACAGAAATTTGGTGACATTCAATTTTCATAAAATATTTTAATTTCAAATTTAAGAAAGATGGATACAACCGAGAAAATACAAGTGTCAGAGATGGGGCATACAAGAATATGTATTTCGGAAAATCACAAGAAATAAATAAAATGATAAAAAAACGAGGTTGAAAAATCATCGAAATTTATCTTTCGGGATCACGACACGACACATTAATATTCATGCAAAGATAAATTTATTTCTGATGGAGTACATGAATACGAAAGGTCAATACCATTTATACAAGTCAATAAGAGGAGCAGTTATCAATGCCTGCAAAAAATGAAATAATTAGAGAACGGAAATTTACACGTATCTGAACCGCACTCAGTTTGTAATATTTTGTAAACTTCCGGTGGACAATCGCAACAAAATGACAATGATGCATAACCATGGTTCAAGTGGCACTAACCATAAATTAATACAAGATAACAACACAAAGCAGAAACTCGCATTATTGAATACAAACAAACAATTTAACGGATGAGTATCGTCCAGATTTATTTAATTATTCAAACAGGTTAACAATAACATGAATAATCAAGCTGAAATACAAAGAAAAATGAATACACATTCAATAAAACAAAATAGTCCTATTATAATATTATTTATGATTGAAAGTATCCGACTATCGTATTAAGTTTACATTAATATATTCCAGACAATGCCTCCAAAAAGACAATCCTCGTATGGAGTTGCATGTGCCATTAAGAAAATGAGGACTGCTGCCCAGAGGAAGAAAAGTTCAACCGCTATACAAAGTGGGCCTTCAATCCCCCAAATAATATAACAGTTATATCACCAGATGTCATGGAGGAGTTGACCAATAGGGTAACAGAAAGGGTAGCTAGCCGTATGGAAAGGAGGATGGAGGAAAGTTTTCACAAGATAGCTTCAAAAAATAATGGCAATTCAGATGTTCAGGCAGCTGAGGTCCAAAGTCATGTGGACAATCTGAACAGAAACATCCAAGGTAATGGAGAGCAAAACAATGACAGTAACAATGAAGTTGTCAGCCCAGAGGTTCTGGCTGTACAACCAAATGTTGATAAACAAATTGTTGGGGGACAATCAGCCTTTGTTAGTTGCTCACTCAAACCAGGGGGAAACATAGCAGTTAAAATAAAACAACAGATCTGGGCCGGACAGTATATTAACTTCAATTCCCTATTGGAAAATGATGAGACAAAATACAGATTACAACTGGTTCATGGGGCGGACAACCCTGAATTGTCCATTACAGAAGAACAAAACAAGAAAACATTAACTCTAAACCAATGGCTATCAGCCTGGAATAAATTTATATCAATAATTTGCACTAAAACGCCTGAATTAGGGTCTGTAATTCCCCACCATATGGAATTAATCATGGAAATGTCACGAGAAGGGGAGAACTGGCAATTTTATGATATTGAATTTAGGAAATTAATAGAAAGAGGAGAAGCGCAATGGGGGAGTACACACCTAGAACTATATTTAAGAGCAAAATTGGCCTGATCCAACTGATTCATTCATTATCAATAAGGTACTGAAATCAGTGCACTAGGGAATAAATCAAGATATGAGACTTCCAATCACTAGTACGATTTTGAATCAATTAATAGATGCATTGAAACAGACAATATCTAATTGGAATGATCAACTTCTATTCAAAGCAATGTTCACCCTAGCATAACATGCTTTTTTAAGAATGGGTGGGATGACAGTCAACAACAAAAACTACAATTTTCTAACCTTCAGTCATGTTTATTTGTCTCACAACTGATCATGTAATGACATATTTTGAGAATGAATTACTGCCGTTTATTATTCTATATTTTGTACAGGGCTTGTGGGTCACAGCTCATTACATATCGCATAAAGACTAACAGTTCGTATTATATGGAAACAGTGGACAAATGGGAAAGGTGAATTATGACGCTCATTTAAGCTGATACAAGGACAACCTAAAACCAGGAAATCATGTGTTTACCATTGAGATGATCAACTATTACTCAGAGGAAGTTGACAGAAGCTAGCTTGCCAGGACTGTTATCTTAAAATTTTCCATTTGCACTTAGTTGTATGAGACAGTAAAATTATAAGAATATATTAGGAAATACAGTTATTTGTGAAACAATTTCTGTAAATTGTTTTCTTTATCATATGTTGGTTTGTATTAAGGAGATACACTTTTCATGCTGTTAGGACACACCGTCTGTAAATTGTGTCTTTTTATTATTTTTTGATTTGTGTCAAGAAGATGCATTGATAGGACACAGTGTCTGTTAATTGTGTATTTTTAGTGTCTGTTAATTGTGTATTTTTAGTATATTTTTGTTTTGTATCGAGAAGATACGTTGATAGGACTTAATGTCTGTAATTGTGTCTTTTTAGGATAATTTAGTTTGTATCAAGTAGATACATTGATAGGACACAGTGTCTGTAAATTGTGTCTTTCTAGGATAATTTAGTTTTTATCAAGTAGATATGTTGATAGGACACAGTGTCTGTAAATTGTGTCTTTTAAGTATACGTTGATAGGACACAGTGTCTGTAAATTGTGTCTTTTTAGTATACGTTGATAGGACACAGTGTCTGTAAATTGTGTCTTTTTAGCGTACGTTGATAGGACACAGTGTCTGTAAATTGTGTCTTTATAGTACAAGTTGATAGGACACAATGTCTGTAATTTGTGTCTTTTTAGTACACGTTGATAGGACACAGTGTCTGTAAATTGTGTCCTTTTAGTATACGTTGATAGGACACAGTGTCTGTAAATTGTGTCTTTATAGTACAAGTTGATAGGACACAATGTCTGTTAATTGTGTCTTTTTAGTACACGTTGATAGGACACAGTGTCTGTAAATTGTGTCTTTTAAGTATATTTGTTTTGTATCGAGGAGATACGTTGTTAGGACACAATGTCTGTAAATTGTGTCTTTTTAGTACACGTTGATAGGACACAGTGTCTGTAAATTGTGTCTTTTAATATACGTTGATAGGACACAGTGTCTGTAAATTGTGTCTTTTTAGTATACGTTGATAGGACACAGTGTCTGTAAATTGTGTCTTTTTAGTATACGTTGATAGGACACAGTGTCTGTAAATTGTGTCTTTATAGTACAAGTTGATAGGACACAGTGTCTGTAAATTGTGTCTTTTAAGTATATTTGTTTTGTATCGAGTAGATACGTTGACACAATGTCTGTAAATTGTGTCTTTTTAGGATAATTTAGTTTGTATCAAGTAGATACATTGATAGGACACAGTGTCTGTAAATTGTGTCTTTTTAGGATAATTCAGTTTTTATCAAGTAGATATGTTGATAGGACACAGTGTCTGTAAATTGTGTCTTTTTAGTATACGTTGATAGGACACAGTGTCTGTAAATTGTGTCGTTTTAGTATATTTTGATTGGTATCAAGTAGATACATCGATAGGACACAATGTCTGTAAATTGTTCCTTTCTAGTATTTTTGATTCGTATCAAGTAGAATTTTTAGGATAATGACATTCGAGGGACTCAATGACTTTATATAGAATCATAAGTTTTATCATTTGCATAAGTAGGATGATAGATGATGCAGGTTTACTTTGGGGCAGCGTTTTCAGCTCCATAAGAGCTTCATACGTCATGGCGGTATCTGCTCCCAAAAGTTGAAATGTTACACTATTATTAACAAATTTATAGTCAAGGGGAGATAACTCTAAATTGATTGACTTTTCAAAAAATTCAATTTCAATAATTGATGACATTTGTCTTTTCATTTATTACATAATATGCTCATTGGTTCAGACTGTAAGGTCTATTGATAGTAGTGTATATTTAAATTCATAATTGGTACTTATAATTGTAGTGTATGCAAATTTTATACATGTATCTTTTGATATGATTGATTTTGAAACATAAACTGTCACATCTGTGGCCTGCATCATCATAATATGTGTTAGTTGTTATTTTGACTTTAGCGGACCATAAATACGAATATGGAATGGCATGGATGCTGGCTTTCGTAATGTTTGGAAGAGACTTCGAAAAACTATTTTTCGATAACATTCTTTATTCTTTTTTGATAGAAAGTATGAAATATTCTAACTTGATTGGATGTCTTTCTAATTTTATAATTTACATTATAAGGAGCAAAAAGATGAGACTTGAAATGAGTTCTCTCTTTCGAAGACACGATACCGTTCGAAGTAGATCAAGTATTGAGATGTATTCATAAAACATTAGAAGAAGCAGGATTTAATTCTGATTACCAATACGAAAAGACGATTCTCTCATATAAATACAAAATAAGTGTCTCCATTGTTTAATGAATAAATAGTGTTATACTAAAATGAGTTTTTAAAGAGGACATCAACATGTTGATGACACAACAAAAGCAAAAGTTTATAAGACTGTTAATTGATCAAATAAATGTTCACAAAATTGTTGTGTATATCATTGTCTGTATAAAATACTTGTACATACATTGCTTACACTTTCATACAGATGTGTGTAATCCTATTAAGTCCAGCAAGTTAACTTGACGACCAAATATTTCTATTGATCAATTTTAACCTGCTGCAAGCTTTAAACATGTTACGATTGGTCCTATAATTAATACTATGTTAAACTTAAACTTAAAAAGCAGTCATTGCTACATCTTCTTCTAATCTAAATCGATCTTAGGACTAAGTATACGTATTTATTAAAAATCGGTGCTTTGTAAATATGCAGATAATAAAATTGAGAAAGGAAATGGGGAATGTGTCAAAGCGACAACAACCCGACCATAGAGCAGACAAAAAAAAGTATGTATACTAGTACAGTGATAATGGACGTCATACTAAACTCCGAATTATACACAAGAAAATAAAATTAAAAATCATACAAGACTAACAAAGGCCAGAGGCTCCTGATTTGGGACAGGCGCAAAATTGCGGCGGGGTTAAACATGTTTATGAGATCTCAACCCTCCCCCTATACCTCTAGCCAATGTAGAAAAGTAAACGCATAACAATACGCACATTAAAATTCAGTTCAAGAGAAGTCCGAGTCCGATGTCAGAAGATGTAGCAAAAGAAAATAAATAAAATGACAATAATACATAAATAACAACAGACTACTAGCAGTTAACTGACATGCCAGCTCTAGACCTCAAATAAACTGATTGAAAGATAATGTCTTCATCATATGAATATCAGGTACAATCCCTCCCGTTAGAGGTTTAGTATCATATTATCATAAAATATATTTGAAGAACATAACCCGTGTCATGCCAACAACTGTTTTTCAAATAAATGTGTTTAGTTCCGATGCAAAGACCCTATAAGTGAATCAATATTAAAGCCAAAATATGCAATCTTTAATGACCTGACAACAGTATCGTAACTATATCCTTTCTTAATAAGTCTGTTTAAAGGTTTTGTAAGCTTTTGAGGTGAATACTGACATTTTTGTGCTTTGTAAAGAATATTACCATAAAAGATTGGATGTGATATACCTGAACGTATAAGATGTCTGCATGTTGAGTTATATTTACGAATTATTTCCTTATACAGATGATAAAATTTAGTAAATGTTTTGACTAGTTTGTGATATCGAAAACCCTGGTGTAATAATTTTTCAGTAATACGTAAATTTCTCTCGCTTAAATCTAATACGTTGTTACATACACGAGCGAATCGTACAACTTGAGATATATAAACACCGTAAGATGGTGACAAGGGAACGTCACCATCTAAAAATGGATAATTAACGATAGGAAATGAAAAATCATCTCTTTTATCATAAATTTTTGTATTAAGCTTCCCGTTAATGATATAGATATCAAGATCGGGGAAAGGGCAGTGGTCATTGTTAGTATTAGCTTTATTTAAAGTAAGTTCAACAGGATAAATTTCTTTAGTATACATACTGAAGTCGTCATTATTGAGAGCCAATATATCATCCAGATATCTAAAAGTATTGTTAAATTTTTGTATCAAATGTTGGTTCGAAGGGTCTTTGCTAATTTTAGTCATAAATTGTAGCTCAAAACAATACAAAAACAGGTCCGCAACAAGTGGTGCACAGTTAGTCCCCATTGGAATTCCAATAACTTGACGATATACGGAATCTCCAAAGCGAACAAAGATGTTATCAAGTAAAAATTCAAGCGCATATATAGTATCAAAGCATGTCCAATAGACATAGTTCTTTTGTTTATTGCTACAAAAAAATGACATAAAAGAGTTTGAACATATGTACTCGCATTCTGACTTTTTAAATGCCCATTTAATTAGGGATGTGAATTTTTTCTTAATAAGAATATGAGGTATATAGGGTAGAAAAATCAAAACTTTGAACAGATTCAAAATCACCAATATATGCATGCAATTTATCAAGTACTTCTAACGAGTTTTTGACACTCCAAAAGTAACTAATTCCACTATTTTCAAAGGCCTTATTTGAACAATTTATTATCAGGTTTATTATTGTACCAAGTGTACTAGTAATAGACAATTTAGTAGTGTAACAATGGCTCGAAGATGAAATAAATCTATATTTGTAAGGTTTTTTGTGTAGCTTCGGAAGCCAGTACATAGTTGGGACTTTCATTGTATTTGGTTCTGCTTGTAAAGAAGTAGCTAAAAGTTTGTGTTTGTTACAGATGTCGTTTTCTGAAAATGAAGTCAGTTGGAATGTTGGTTAATTCGTGATTTCCTTTTGTAGAACCTCAATATAAAATTTACGACAAACAATAATGATATTATTAGCAGCTTTATCAGCCGGGACCATAACAAATTCCTTGGCTAGTTCTTTAAGTTTATGTTTGCTACGCGAAATAGGGTTTTCATGATTGTTGTTAAGAGTAAAACGTTCTTTAAAATGTTGTATTCGAATATCAACTATCTTCATAACGGAAAAAAAAGAGTCCACAGATTTTTTGTAAGCTTTTTCCCGTTTTACCCATTTCAAACAGTAGTTACGGAGTGAGTCGTGGATGATATTACGACACTCATTCCAATTAATAATTGACGGGGGACGATATTTAGGTCCTCTACTGAGGAATGATTTTAACTCTCGGTCGCGAACGATGTTAAGGTCTCCTGTTATGACATGGATAATGGGGCCATAAGTGTTTTCGGAATTACTGCAATTACATGACATATGTGTATTTTCAATGATATTTACATCTTTACACAATTGGCTATAATTAAACACATATTTCCGGGTAGATTTCCTGTAAATATAACAAATTAGAGGGAGTTCAGTATTATCAAAATATCCAGGAATTTGGTCTTTAACAGAATGGTCGTTAAAAATACCGGCAATATTCACAAATTCAGTATTATCAAAATATCCAGGAATTTGGTCTTTAACAGAATGGGCGTTAATGTTTGCAAGAAAACATGTTTAAATAAATTGACAAAATAAGACAACAGACGTTGAAATAAGAAAATGCATGTATTAAGCCAGGAATATGACAGATGTTAGCCATTTGATTGATGTGTTTGATTTTTTGATTTTGCCATTTGACTACGGACTTTCTGTCTTGAATTTTCCTCGGAGTTCTGGGCCCGTATGCATAAAGCTACTTAAGTTAAGATTTTCCTTAGTTAACAACACTTAAGTTAAGGAAACTCCGCACTTTTTATCTAAGTGGTATGCATAAAAAGTCTTAAAGTAGGTATTTCCTTAGTACAATCTTAGTTGTTTTAAGTCACGCCCACAAAGCTTAAGTGGTATGCATAAAACTCCTTATACTAAGAAAACGCCTAAGAATTGACTTAAGTCTAAGGTACCTATAGAGCTACCTTAAATTTTCAAAAATAGTAAAATCAGTTGAAAGTATGATTTTTTTTGCAGAACATTAATAGCATAGATACAATTTAAGTGATTAAATAATCATCTCAGTGATAAAATACTAATAATTCGTTTGTTTGTTGCTTAATTTTAACGATCATCGTAATTTTCTTAAAATCACGTATAATCAACAAATCAAGTGATAACAGAGGGAAGATATATTCAATTAATTCTATCCTACCCTTATTTGTCAATCTCGTTGTTGTGTACACCGAAAAGTATTCAGTTTTTAAACGCGTGGAATTCATGCTATTATTTTCTTTTGTTTACTCTGTACGTGCATGTTAACACACATACCTTATAACATTGATCTTTTAAATACGCCTGGTGGTATCAATTGTAATCGTTAGTAAAAAAAAACAGTATGAAAAGAAAGAGAGAGATGAAGACGGCATGCATGCAAAATCTTGCATGTTTTCTGTGTGCGAGTGTGTGTGAGTGGCATCGGTTGAATTTTCAATTATTTAGTTTTATTCTAAAGCTGTAAGGCAAATTTCCCTTGAATTTGTTTCACTTACAAAATCGGAAAGTTTTAAGACCTACCCAGTGGTGGATTTAAGGGAGGGTGGTAGGGACATCCCTTTTGAGGGAAAAATTTGGTTGATTAATAAGGAAATCATTGGAGCTCTTATGGCAGACAGTGCCCCCCTCCCTCTTTATGAAAATTACTGGATCCGCCACTGCTAACATTTGCAGGGTCGGATCAAGCCATTTTCAAAATTGAGGTTCCAACAAACTGTCCCCATTCAAATGGATTGATCGTTTAAAAATGGGGGGTTCCAACCAAAGGACCCCCACCCCCACCCTGGATCCGCAACTGCCATGCAATTCGAAATTTTATTATATAACGTCTTTATGATACCTTAACCGCATATAAATGCAATTGCTGTTAGCTAAAAGTGATAATCGCACTAAGATGTTGATAATACCTTGCCGTGCATATAGCAATGTGTCTTAGTTAAGATTGTAGGACCTTTTTTGAAAAATGCCATTGTTTTTGTATGGATTCGTGGAAAATTTATCTTATTCCCTTTTTTTGTTGTAAAAGGTAAATGATAAAAATGATTATTTCAAATTGAAATAGATTTTTTAAAACCCAAGCAGGGGTCTCAAATTTATTTGTAAGCAGTAGTCTTGCTTACAATGCTACACTAGTGCTACGCCATTGGAATATTTATCATGTTTTGTTAGAGTTTTTAAATAATATTGTTGTCTCTAAAAATATATAACATCCAGCCTTTTCTCTTATGCATTAAGTTTTCATCCGTTTTCAGTTATTGAATTGTTTAACATACCGACATCAATTTAACCCAAATCTTAATAACAGTATCATATGTATTGATCAATCAATGTAAATAATCATAACGGATGATCAGTACATGCGATGAGCTAATATAATCATATATATCATACGGTAATAAGAGAAAGGTTCCGATTTAAGTATTCCTTAGTTAAGTGAAGAGTTAAGTGAGTTTATGTATACGACTTCAGATTTTTACTTAACTAAGGGAATACTTAGTGAAATCTAAGTCTAAGGAATACTTAAGTAAAGATGTTTTATGCATACGGGCCCTGTTCTTTTGTTATTTTAATGATTACCGATGATGAAATCTCGTTTATCGATTTGCAAGAGATAAATCCAGGTAACAAACAAAAACTGAAGGAATGGCAGAAATTCAAAGGTAAAGTCAACAGGCGTATCCTGCTATGGATGCATCGCTTGCCCAATAAAAGTATATTTAGTCAAAATGTCAATTTGGAAACCATACAACGATTCCTTCAGCTATTATTCAAATGAGTATTCCTTCCAAACAAATACAATTGACTTTTATGAGATATCATATTCACATAAGGCAATGGATATGTTTTAATTGTTGTAATCACACCCCCGTCTTATCTTTCACGAATATATCCAATCGAGTATGAGGCAATGGATATGTTTTAATTGTTGTAACACAACCCCGTCTTATCTTTCACGAATATAACCAATCGAGTATGACTTATGACCGAGTGTATAATAAAATGAGCATCAAGAATGGGTGTAACATGTGGAGACAGATCTACATACATTTTTAACTACAATCCCCTTCCCTTTCATGAAGGTGACCTACCGAATAAGACTATTTACCGGTTTTGTTATAAAATATGCAACACGACGGGTGCCACATGTGGAGCAGGATCTGCTTACCCTTCCGGAGCACCTGAGATCACCCCTAGTTTTTTGGGGGGTTCGTGTTGCTTATTCTTTAGTTTTCTATGTTGTGTGTGCTATTGTTGTCTGTTTGTCTTTTTCATTTTGGGCCATGGCGTTGTCAGTTTATTTTCGATTTTTGAGTTTGACTGTCCCTTTGGTATCTTTCGTCCCTCTTTTAAGTAGTTAAGACCTCCCTCTCGGTTTTTTGTTTACTTCATGTTTCTTCTATCAATAGGGTTTGATTGCCTCGTGGTTTCTATTTTTCTCCTATTTTTCTCAAGCACTCCTACTTTTTACTGTAAGTACTTTTCGAAAATTGTAAACATAAAGTTACATGAAATGTTAATTGGATAGTTTACATGTTCATTTTGCTTTATTAAGTAGATAAATCGGAATTACAATCGACAAATTTTGACTATTGACATAGACTTAGTATGTAGTCTTTTAAATGGTTCGATGCGTTCATTTCGGAAATTTATAGCACGCGATTTTTTATTTACTTATTTAATTCTATATGCATATATGAAAAGAAATAACACCAATTTACTAATTTCAGCTAGTTTACAATGATTTATTGTAGGGATTTGTATAGCCAATAAAACGTTATGGTTTATATCTAATTGATGTCTGCTGTATGGAGATCTTATTTTATCTTACCTCCTATACATTTCCAGGAATATGATTGGTTAAAAGCGTCCGCGTGCAAACCGTGTATATTTGATATTAAGTTAGTAGGGAGGCGGAGCTTATCTCATACACGGTTAGTAGTGGAGTTACGTCCCTTTATATTTCATATTAGGTAAGAAGGAGGCGGGGCTTATTTCATACACGGTTAGTAATGGTGTTATGTCCCTTTATAAAAACAAAACGGTACTGAGAAAAAATCTTCCAACAGACGAAGAAATTGATGATTAAGATTGAAATAAATTCATAAAACACATTTAAACCTTACAAGTCGTTATTGTTGGCATCTGTTTTTGTAGGATCAATGGAAGTATTTTCTTAATGCTAACAGTATTGAAGACTTGCTCATTTTGAGAATCACTAGTCTTAATTTCACACGTTCAGATAGTCGGTAAGATAAATTCGTTACATAGTGTGCTAGTGACGTAATACGGTATATATGGGGTCAGTAAATTCCATATGGGGATTCGAGCTTCGCCCCCATATATACCGTATTAGGTCACTAGCACACTATGTAACTAATAATATACCATTAATTTTGATCTTTAATGGAAAGTTGTATCTTTAGTGTTTTAACAAAATAATGGATAGTTATCCAAAAGCAAGGCAACATATATCATGAATAATGTTGACAGAAACATCCAAGGTAATGGAGAGCAAAACAATGACAGTAACAATGAAGTTGTCAGCCCAGAGGTTCTGGCTGTACAACCAAATGTTGATAGACAAATTGTTGGGGGACAATCAGCCTTTGTTAGTTGCTCACTCAAACCAGGGGGAAACATAGCAGTTAAAATAAAACAACAGATCTGGGCCGGACAGTATATTAACTTCAATTCCCTATTGGAAAATGATGAGACAAAATACAGATTACAACTGGTTCATGGGGCGGACAACCCTGAATTGTCCATTACAGAAGAACAAAACAAGAAAACATTAACTCTAAACCAATGGCTATCAGCCTGGAATAAATTTATATCAATAATTTGCACTAAAACCCCTGAATTAGGGTCTGTAATTCCCCACCATATGGAATTAATCATGGAAATGTCACGAGAAGGGGGGAACTGGCAATTTTATGATATTGAATTTAGGAAATTAATAGAAAGAGGAGAAGCGCAATGGGGGAGTACACACCTAGAACTATATTTAAGAGCAAAATTGGCCTGATCCAACTGATTCATTCATTATCAATAAGGTACTGAAATCAGTGCACTAGGGAAGAAATCAAGATATGAGACTTCCAATCACTAGTACGATTTTGAATCAATTAATAGATGCATTGAAACAGACAATATCTAATTGGAATGATCAACTTCTATTCAAAGCAATGTTCACCCTAGCATAACATGCTTTTTTAAGAATGGGTGGGATGACAGTCAACAACAAAAACTACAATTTTCTAACCTTCAGTCATGTTTATTTGTCTCACAACTGATCATGTAATGACATATTTTGAGAATGAATTACTGCCGTTTATTATTCTATATTTTGTACAGGGCTTGTGGGTCACAGCTCATTACATATCGCATAAAGACTAACAGTTCGTATTATATGGAAACAGTGGACAAATGGGAAAGGTGAATTATGACGCTCATTTAAGCTGATACAAGGACAACCTAAAACCAGGAAATCATGTGTTTACCATTGAGATGATCAACTATTACTCAGAGGAAGTTGACAGAAGCTAGCTTGACAGGACTGTTATCTTAAAATTTCCCATTTGCACTTAGTTGTATGAGACAGTAAAATTATAAGAATATATTAGGAAATACAGTTATTTGTGAAACAATTTCTGTAAATTGTTTTCTTTATCATATGTTGGTTTGTATTAAGGAGATACACTTTTCATGCTGTTGGGACACACCGTCTGTAAATTGTGTCTTTTTATTATTTTTTGACTTGTGTCAAGAAGATGCATTGATAGGACACAGTGTCTGTTAATTGTGTATTTTTAGTGTCTGTTAATTGTGTATTTTTAGTATATTTTTGTTTTGTATCGAGAAGATACGTTGATAGGACTTAATGTCTGTAATTGTGTCTTTTTAGGATAATTTAGTTTGTATCAAGTAGATACATTGATAGGACACAGTGTCTATAAATTGTGTCTTTCTAGGATAATTTAGTTTTTATCAAGTAGATATGTTGATAGGACACAGTGTCTGTAAATTGTGTCTTTTAAGTATACGTTGATAGGAAACACTGTCTGTAAATTGTGTCTTTTTAGTATACGTTGATAGGACACAGTGTCTGTAAATTGTGTCTTTTTAGCATACGTTGATAGGACACAGTGTCTGTAAATTGTGTCTTTATAGTACAAGTTGATAGGACACAATGTCTGTAATTTGTGTCTTTTTAGTACACGTTGATAGGACACAGTGTCTGTAAATTGTGTCTTTTTAGTATACGTTGATAGGACACAGTGTCTGTAATTGTGTCTTTATAGTACAAGTTGATAGGACACAATGTCTGTTAATTGTGTCTTTTTAGTACACGTTGATAGGACACAGTGTCTGTAAATTGTGTCTTTATAGTACAAGTTGATAGGACACAGTGTCTGTCAATTGTGTCTATTAAGTATATTTGTTTTGTATCGAGGAGATACGTTGTTAGGACACAATGTCTGTAAATTGTGTCTTTTTAGTACACGTTGATAGGACACAGTGTCTGTAAATTGTGTCTTTTAATATACGTTGATAGGACACAGTGTCTGTAAATTGTGTCTTTTTAGTATACGTTGATAGGACACAGTGTCTGTAAATTGTGTCTTTTTAGTATACGTTGATAGGACACAGTGTCTGTAAATTGTGTCTTTATAGTACAAGTTGATAGGACACAGTGTCTGTCAATTGTGTCTATTAAGTATATTTGTTTTGTATCGAGTAGATACGTTGACACAATGTCTGTAAATTGTGTCTTTTTAGGATAATTTAGTTTGTATCAAGTAGATACATTGATAGGACACAGTGTCTGTAAATTGTGTCTTTTTAGGATAATTCAATTTTTATCAAGTAGATATGTTGATAGGACACAGTGTCTGTAAATTGTGTCTTTTTAGTATACGTTGATAGGACACAGTGTCTGTAAATTGTGTCGTTTTAGTATATTTTGATTGGTATCAAGTAGATACATCGATAGGACACAATGTCTGTAAATTGTTCCTTTTTAGTATTTTTGATTCGTATCAAGTAGAATTTTTAGGATAATGACATTCGAGGGACTCAATGTCTGTATATAGAATCATAAGTTTTATCATTTGCATAAGTAGGATGATAGATGATGCAGGTTTACTTTGGGGCAGCGTTTTCAGCTCCATAAGAGCTTCATACGTCATGGCGGTATCTGCTCCCAAAAGTTGAAATGTTACACTATTATTAACAAATTTATAGTCAAGGGGAGATAACTCTAAATTGATTGACTTTTCAAAAAATTCAATTTCAATAATTGATGACATTTGTCTTTTCATTTATTACATAATATGCTCATTGGTTCAGACTGTAAGGTCTATTGATAGTAGTGTATATTTAAATTCATAATTGGTACTTATAATTGTAGTGTATGCAAATTTTATACATGTATCTTTTGATATGATTGATTTTGAAACATAAACTGTCACATCTGTGGCCTGCATCATCATAATATGTGTTAGTTGTTATTTTGACTTTAGCGGACCATAAATACGAATATGGAATGGCATGGATTCTGGCTTTCGTAATGTTTGGAAGAGACTTCGAAAAACTATTTTTCGATAACATTCTTTATTCTTTTTTGATAGAAAGTATGAAATATTCTAACTTGATTGGATGTCTTTCTAATTTTATAATTTACATTATAAGGAGCAAAAAGATGAGACTTGAAATACCTTCTCTCTTTCGAAGACACGATACCGTTCGAAGTAGAACAAGTATTGAGATGTATTCATAAAACATTAGAAGAAGCAGGATTTAATTCTGATTACCAATACGAAAAGACGATTCTCTCATATAAATACAAAATAAGTGTCTCCATTGTTTAATGAATAAATAGTGTTATACTAAAATGAGTTTTTAAAGAGGACATCAACATGTTAATGACATAACAAAAGCAAAAGTTTATAAGACTGTTAATTGATCAAATAAATGTTTACAAAATTGTTGTGTATATCATTGTCTGTATAAAATACTTGTACATACATTGCTTACACTTTCATACAGATGTGTGTAATCCTATTAAGTCCAGCAAGTTAACTTGACGACCAAATATTTCTATTGATCAATTTTAACCTGCTGCAAGCTTTAAACATGTTACGATTGGTCCTATAATTAATACTATGTTAAACTTAAACTTAAAAAGCAGTCATTGCTACATCTTCTTCTAATCTAAATCGATCTTAGGACTAAGTATACGTATTTATTAAAAATCGGTGCTTTGTAAATATGCAGATAATAAAATTGAGAAAGGAAATGGGGAATGTGTCAAAGCGACAACAACCCGACCATAGAGCAGACAAAAAAAAAGTATGTATACTAGTACAGTGATAATGGACGTCATACTAAACTCCGAATTATACACAAGAAAATAAAATTAAAAATCATACAAGACTAACAAAGGCCAGAGGCTCCTGATTTCGGACAGGCGCAAAATTGCGGCGGGGTTAAACATGTTTATGAGATCTCAACCCTCCCCCTATACCTCTAGCCAATGTAGAAAAGTAAACGCATAACAATACGCACATTAAAATTCAGTTCAAGAGAAGTCCGAGTCCGATGTCAGAAGATGTAGCAAAAGAAAATAAATAAAATGACAATAATACATAAATAACAACAGACTACTAGCAGTTAACTGACATGCCAGCTCTAGACCTCAAATAAACTGATTGAAAGATAATGTCTTCATCATATGAATATCAGGTACAATCCCTCCCGTTAGAGGTTTAGTATCATATTATCATAAAATATATTTGAAGAACATAACCCGTGTCATGCCAACAACTGTTTTTCAAATAAATGTGTTTAGTTCCGATGCAAAGACCCTATAAGTGAATCAATATTAAAGCCAAAATATGCAATCTTTAATGACCTGACAACAGTATCGTAACTATATCCTTTCTTAATAAGTCTGTTTAAAGGTTTTGTAAGCTTTTGAGGTGAATACTGACATTTTTGTGCTTTGTAAAGAATATTACCATAAAAGATTGGATGTGATATACCTGAACGTATAAGATGTCTGCATGTTGAGTTATATTTACGAATTATTTCCTTATACAGATGATAAAATTTAGTAAATGTTTTGACTAGTTTGTGATATCGAAAACCCTGGTGTAATAATTTTTCAGTAATACGTAAATTTCTCTCGCTTAAATCTAATACGTTGTTACATACACGAGCGAATCGTACAACTTGAGATATATAAACACCGTAAGATGGTGACAAGGGAACGTCACCATCTAAAAATGGATAATTAACGATAGGAAATGAAAAATCATCTCTTTTATCATAAATTTTTGTATTAAGCTTCCCGTTAATGATATAGATATCAAGATCGGGGAAAGGGCAGTGGTCATTGTTAGTATTAGCTTTATTTAAAGTAAGTTCAACAGGATAAATTTCTTTAGTATACATACTGAAGTCGTCATTATTGAGAGCCAATATATCATCCAGATATCTAAAAGTATTGTTAAATTTTTGTATCAAATGTTGGTTCGAAGGGTCTTTGCTAATTTTAGTCATAAATTGTAGCTCATAACAATACAAAAACAGGTCCGCAACAAGTGGTGCACAGTTAGTCCCCATTGGAATTCCAATAACTTGACGATATACGGAATCTCCAAAGCGAACAAAGATGTTATCAAGTAAAAATTCAAGCGCATATATAGTATCAAAGCATGTCCAATAGACATAGTTCTTTTGTTTATTGCTACTAAAAAATGACATAAAAGAGTTTGAACATATGTACTCGCATTCTGACTTTTTAAATGCCCATTTAATTAGGGATGTGAATTTTTTCTTAATAAGAATATGAGGTATATAGGGTAGAAAAATCAAAACTTTGAACAGATTCAAAATCACCAATATATGCATGCAATTTATCAAGTACTTCCAACGAGTTTTTGACACTCCAAAAGTAACTAATTCCACTATTTTCAAAGGCCTTATTTGAACAATTTATTATCAGGTTTATTATTGTACCAAGTGTACTAGTAATAGACAATTTAGTAGTGGAACAATGGCTCGAAGATGAAATAAATCTATATTTGTAAGGTTTTTTGTGTAGCTTCGGAAGCCAGTACATAGTTGGGACTTTCATTGTATTTGGTTCTGCTTGTAAAGAAGTAGCTAAAAGTTTGTGTTTGTTACAGATGTCGTTTTCTGAAAATGAAGTCAGTTGGAATGTTGGTTAATTCGTGATTTCCTTTTGTAGAACCTCAATATAAAATTTACGACAAACAATAATGATATCATTAGCAGCTTTATCAGCCGGGACCATAACAAATTCCTTGGCTAGTTCTTTAAGTTTATGTTTGCTACGCGAAATAGGGTTTTCATGATTGTTGTTAAGAGTAAAACGTTCTTTAAAATGTTGTATTCGAATATCAACTATCTTCATAACGGAAAAAAAAGAGTCCACAGATTTTTTGTAAGCTTTTTCCCGTTTTACCCATTTCAAACAGTAGTTACGGAGTGAGTCGTGGATGATATTACGACACTCATTCCAATTAATAATTGACGGGGGACGATATTTAGGTCCTCTACTGAGGAATGATTTTAACTCTCGGTCGCGAACGATGTTAAGGTCTCCTGTTATGACATGGATAATGGGGCCATAAGTGTTTTCGGAATTACTGCAATTACATGACATATGTGTATTTTCAATGATATTTACATCTTTACACAATTGGCTATAATTAAACACATATTTCCGGGTAGATTTCCTGTAAATATAACAAATTAGAGGGAGTTCAGTATTATCAAAATATCCAGGAATTTGGTCTTTAACAGAATGGTCGTTAAAAATACCGGCAATATTCACAAATTCAGTATTATCAAAATATCCAGGAATTTGGTCTTTAACAGAATGGGCGTTAATGTTTGCAAGAAAACATGTTTAAATAAATTGACAAAATAAGACAACAGACGTTGAAACAAGAAAATGCATGTATCAAGCCAGGAATATGACAGATGTTAGCCATTTGATTGATGTGTTTGATTTTTTGATTTTGCCATTTGACTACGGACTTCCTGTCTTGAATTTTCCTCGGAGTTCTGGGCCCGTATGCATAAAGCTACTTAAGTTAAGATTTTCCTTAGTTAACAACACTTAAGTTAAGGAAACTCCGCACTTTTTATCTAAGTGGTATGCATAAAAAGTCTTAAAGTAGGTATTTCCTTAGTACAATCTTAGTTGTTTTAAGTCACGCCCACAAAGCTTAAGTGGTATGCATAAAACTCCTTATACTAAGAAAACGCCTAAGAATTGACTTAAGTCTAAGGTACCTATAGAGCTACCTTAAATTTTCAAAAATAGTAAAATCAGTTGAAAGTATGATTTTTTTGCAGAACATTAATAGCATAGATACAATTTAAGTGATTAAATAATCATCTCAGTGATAAAATACTAATAATTCGTTTGTTTGTTGCTTAATTTTAACGATCATCGTAATTTTCTTAAAATCACGTATAATCAACAAATCAAGTGATAACAGAGGGAAGATATATTCAATTAATTCTATCCTACCCTTATTTGTCAATCTCGTTGTTGTGTATACCGAAAAGTATTCAGTTTTTAAACGCGTGGAATTCATGCTATTATTTTCTTTTGTTTACTCTGTACGTGCATGTTAACACACATACCTTATAACATTGATCTTTTAAATACGCCTGGTGGTATCAATTGTAATCGTTAGTAAAAAAAAACAGTATGAAAAGAAAGAGAGAGATGAAGACGGCATGCATGCAAAATCTTGCATGTTTTCTGTGTGCGAGTGTGTGTGAGTGGCATCGGTTGAATTTTCAATTATTTAGTTTTATTCTAAAGCTGTAAGGCAAATTTCCCTTGAATTTGTTTCACTTACAAAATCGGAAAGTTTTAAGACCTACCCAGTGGTGGATTTAAGGGAGGGTGGTAGGGACATCCCTTTTGAGGGAAAAATTTGGTTGATTAATAAGGAAATCATTGGAGCTCTTATGGCAGACAGTGCCCCCCTCCCTCTTTATGAAAATTACTGGATCCGCCACTGCTAACCTTTGCAGGGTCGGATCAAGCCATTTTCAAAATTGAGGTTCCAACAAACTGTCCCCATTCAAATGGATTGATCGTTTAAATATGGGGGGGGTCCAACCAAAGGACCCCCACCCCCACCCTGGATCCGCAACTGCCATGCAATTCGAAATTTTATTATATAACGTCTTTATGATACCTTAACCGCATATAAATGCAATTGCTGTTAGCTAAAAGTGATAATCGCACTAAGATGTTGATAATACCTTGCCGTGCATATAGCAATGTGTCTTAGTTAAGATTGTAGGACCTTTTTTGAAAAATGCCATTGTTTTTGTATGGATTCGTGGAAAATTTATCTTATCCCCTTTTTTTGTTGTAAAAGGTAAATGATAAAAATGATTACTAGTATTTCAAATTGAAATAGATTTTTTAAAACCCAAGCAGGGGTCTCAAATTTATTTGTAAGCAGTAGTCTTGCTTACAATGCTACACTAGTGCTACGCCATTGGAATATTTATCATGTTTTGTTAGAGTTTTTAAATAATATTGTTGTCTCTAAAAAATATAACATCCATGAAGAATGCATTAAAATTAAGTAGTTTTAAGTTTTGGAAACATCAAAACGTCAGCCTTTTCTCTTATGCATTAAGTTTTCATCCGTTTTCAGTTATTGAATTGTTTAACATACCGACATCAATTTAACCCGAATCTTAATAACAGTATCATATGTATTGATCAATCAATGTAAATAATCATAACGGATGATCAGTACATGCGATGAGCTAATATAATCATATATATCATACGGTAATAAGAGAAAGGTTCCGATTTAAGTATTCCTTAGTTAAGTGAAGACTTAAGTGAGTTTATGTATACGACTTCAGATTTTTACTTAACTAAGGGAATACTTAGTGAAATCTAAGTCTAAGGAATACTTAAGTAAAGATGTTTTATGCATACGGGCCCTGTTCTTTTGTTATTTTAATGATTACCGATGATGAAATCTCGTTTATCGATTTGCAAGAGATAAATCCAGGTAACAAACAAAAACTGAAGGAATGGCAGAAATTCAAAGGTAAAGTCAACAGGCGTATCCTGCTATGGATGCATCGCTTGCCCAATAAAAGTATATTTAGTCAAAATGTCAATTTGGAAACCATACAACGATTCCTTCAGCTATTATTCAAATGAGTATTCCTTCCAAACAAATACAATTGACTTTTATGAGTTATCATATTCACATAAGGCAATGGATATGTTTTAATTGTTGTAATCACACCCCCGTCTTATCTTTCACGAATATATCCAATCGAGTATGAGGCAATGGATATGTTTTAATTGTTGTAACACAACCCCGTCTTATCTTTCACGAATATAACCAATCGAGTATGACTTATGACCGAGTGTATAATAAAATGAGCATCAAGAATGGGTGTAACATGTGGAGACAGATCTACATACATTTTTAATTACAATCCCCTTCCCTTTCATGAAGGTGACCTACCGAATAAGACTATTTACCGGTTTTGTTATAAAATATGCAACACGACGGGTGCCACATGTGGAGCAGGATCTGCTTACCCTTCCGGAGCACCTGAGATCACCCCTAGTTTTTTGGGGGGTTCGTGTTGCTTATTCTTTAGTTTTCTATGTTGTGTGTGCTATTGTTGTCTGTTTGTCTTTTTCATTTTGGGCCATGGCGTTGTCAGTTTATTTTCGATTTTTGAGTTTGACTGTCCCTTTGGTATCTTTCGTCCCTCTTTTAAGTAGTTAAGACCTCCCTCTCGGTTTTTTGTTTACTTCATGTTTCTTCTATCAATGGGGTTTGATTGCCTCGTGGTTTCTATTTTTCTCCTATTTTTCTCAAGCACTCCTACTTTTTACTGTAAGAACTTTTCGAAAATTGTAAACATAAAGTTACATGAAATGTTAATTGGATAGTTTACATGTTCATTTTGCTTTATTAAGTAGATAAATCGGAATTACAATCGACAAATTTTGACTATTGACATAGACTTAGTATGTAGTCTTTTAAATGGTTCGATGCGTTCATTTCGGAAATTTATAGCACGCGATTTTTAATTTACTTATTTAATTCTATATGCATATATGAAAAGAAATAACACCAATTTACTAATTTCAGCTAGTTTACAATGATTTATTGTAGGGATTTGTATAGCCAATAAAACGTTATGGTTTATATCTAATTGATGTCTGCTGTATGGAGATCTTATTTTATCTTATCTCCTATACATTTCCAGGAATATGATTGGTTAAAAGCGTCCGCGTGCAAACCGTGTATATTTGATATTAAGTTAGTAGGGAGGCGGAGCTTATCTCATACACGGTTAGTAGTGGAGTTACGTCCCTTTATATTTCATATTAGGTAAGAAGGAGGCGGGGCTTATTTCATACACGGTTAGTAATGGTGTTATGTCCCTTTATAAAAACAAAACGGTACTGAGAAAAAATCTTCCAACAGACGAAGAAATTGATGATTAAGATTGAAATAAATTCATAAAACACATTTAAACCTTACAAGTCGTTATTGTTGGCATCTGTTTTTGTAGGATCAATGGAAGTATTTTCTTAATGCTAACAGTATTGAAGACTTGCTCATTTTGAGAATCACTAGTCTTAATTTCACACGTTCAGATAGTCGGTAAGATAAATTCGTTACATAGTGTGCTAGTGACGTAATACGGTATATATGGGGTCAGTAAATTCCATATGGGGATTCGAGCTTCTCTCACACCCCATATGGAATTTACTGACCCCATATATACCGTATTAGGTCACTAGCACACTATGTAACTAATAATATACCATTAATTTTGATCTTTAATGGAAAGTTGTATCTTTAGTGTTTTAACAAAATAATGGATAGTTATCCAAAAGCAAGGCAACATATATCATGAATAATGTTGACACGTATCAGACATTGAGACAAACAGTAATCTTAGTCTATAATTTTCTAAGATGTGTTTTTATTTCTTATTTTGGTGTTTTTGTAATTAAAAAATTGAAGTGAAGTTGCCAGTTTCTTTTTCCAGTTTGAATGACCTTTTGCTCTCTCTCTCTCTCTCTCTCTCTCTCTCTCTCTCTCTCTCTCTCTCTCTCTCTCTCCTGAAAATATGGACTCCATATAGTTCATTAGTTTTTAAACAGATAGTTTTCCAGGAAATTAGAAAATGAAACTCTTTTTATATTCTTCTAAATCAATCACAAAACTGCGTAAAACCTGAATAATGTTCTCCAATTTTTTCCCCTGTTTATTACCTCTGCCAATTTAACTGATTGTATCATTTAGATTCCATGAAAACAAATATTTAATCAATATAATAATAAGGAAGTAAAATGATGCCAATGAAACAATTTTCCACCAGCTTTTCTTCTGATACAATCTTTTTTAATTCAAAGTAATTAAAATTTCCCTCGCATTTCTGATAAATCGTCGTTTTGTTGTGTTGTAATGCTCTAGAGAACATGTAAAGAATATTAATTATATCATAATCAAACAAAACGTTAACACATTGTTTTCCCCTGATTTGTATAACAATTGGTTTACTGTACTGTTTTTACATCCTGTTACTATGTAAACAGTTTCAAAAAGCAACCACGAGATATTCTCCCAATTACACTATGATTAAACAAAACTGGCCTTATTAGAATTGACATTATAATGCACATTTAAAGTACGAAATTCTGGTATTATTCTAGGAGCAGCCACACTTTAAAATATTCATGTTTTAAAAGATGGATACAATATTTCATAACAATTGAACAAATTTACAAAGAAAGCTAAACAGTTTTGCAGAATATAGTTGGTGTTATTATTTTAAAACAGGACTTTGATAGATAATATCATTATTTCAAGAATAAGGATGTTAACACAAGGACACTTCAACACGACATAATGACTTTTACCCGCTTTATTTGAAATTTGATAGAATACCTAGAGATGAATTGGGTAAGATATGGATTCTTTGTCGATAAAGACAAGTATTTATTGGATATGTATATTGTCGGATGTGTTATAACTTATGTATCTATGTTACTTAACAGCTGTGTGTTTTGTATACTTTTTCGAAGAAACCTACTGTCCCCTTCAACGATACTCATGCAAGGCCTAGCCTTAGCGGATTTTCTTACAGCGATGCTAACCTACGGTTTCGAACCATTGTTTCAGTTACAGTATGATTGTAGTTTCCACAGCGATGATAAGGCATACTTGTGTTATTTACCATACCCATACTGTCTCATTGCGACACATTTGTTATTGTTGTCTTTGACATTTCATACCTTGTCCGTCATCATCACAACATGTCTCGGCATACAGAAAGTTGTGGCAATCAAGTTTCCTATTTGGACTAAAGTACATCTGACAAACAAAACATCGACCATATGCTGTGTTGTGTGTTTCTTGTTTTCAATTATCATAAGCTTCCCGCGACATTTCGTTTTCGATATCGTAAATTACAATTCTGCCTGTTCCGTTAATCTAGAGGTATCACTCTTGTTAGAATATTCCTCATTTTATTATTTTCTGATTCAAATTGTCATAATTGTATTTTGTTGTTTTATTATGCTTCTATGTACAGTTTTTATCACCTACAAATTAGTAACTAATAAATTTCGAACCCAAAAGACGAAACAGAGAAAACGGGAAAGGAGATCTGTGATAATGGTAGTTATAATCCTCGTGGTTTTCCTTATATCAGAAATTCCTAAAGTTATTTTGTATGTATGGTTTTTTGTTGAGTATTCTGATGCTGATAACGGGATAAAAAGTTTCTTTTTAGGTGATTTGCTTATAAGATATGAAAAAGGAATGGCGTGGATGATGGCTCTATTGAATAGCGGATGGGGTAAATTAGCAAGCGCAAATATTCTTTTCTCCTTTTTAATGGAAAGTATGAAATTTTTAAACCTAATTGGATGTCTTTCAAACTTTGTTATTTATGTTTTAATGAGTAGTAAGTTGAGAATCGAAATATGTTCCTTCTTCAAAAATCCACGTAATCGTTCAACCTAGAGCATATATCTTGTTTGGATACATTTATGCATAATTCAACTAGCCTAATTTAGAAATAATTTGATCGCCAAATTATAAATTAGATATATTTTAGATGTTAACATAATGATAAGGTCGTCAGCTATCATTCTGTTTTGATTTTCGAATTCAAATACTAGTAGACTTATCTTTTACGGGATATGACATTCACTTAACAACTGACGCATAATTAACGTCTGAGAATGGGCTACTCTTTTGTTATTTGTTATCATGTATTCTTTTTTTTAATTTTTATCCTGAATATGCATTATTGTCTTATCTTATTGTAGTATCAAGGTTTGTCAATTAATTCTAATTAAAAGTAGTTTATAAATTATCTATTATATTAAAGTACTTAGCACAGTGTATGGTGGTTTTTTTTTTTTTCGTGAATGCATAACATTAATGTCATCTGGTCAACGAATCGAATCAGACTGAGAGGACGTTGAAACAAATTAAACTTAAAAACGGAATGGTTTCGAAAAACCATCTTAAAATTTAAAACTATTGTCCAACTCCAGTAAATATATGTAATTGTTCTTTAAGACAAAACTAATCATAAATCATATGTTGTTTATGTAGATCATATTATCGACATTTACCAATGAGGAATGTTGAACAACCATGATGGTGATGGTCATTAATGATTGAAGTCAAAAACGAAAGACTGAGTTTTTCCCAGTTACTCACAGTTATTTCAGAGCATTATTACAACTTATTAAAACATCACGTATCAAACACAATCCGTACACATCCACAATTTAATGAATTTAGTGAGCTCGAGGTCATCCATAATCAGAGAAAAACGTGACTATGTGCATTCAAGATTCAGGTATAGAAAAGTTATAGAACCGTGAATATGAATATGTACATATAAACTATATTTAGGGTGGGTTAAAACAATTGAATATCTATACCATTAAAAATCATTCTTAGAAAAAGTTTTTAAAAGGTCCATTAGTTTACCAGAAATTTTTCTAAATATCAGGCCTTGTAAATAACATATAAATAAGGATGTGCAATCCCGTTTAAAAAGGTACGGCAAAGTTTCAAACCAAATACTTGTATCAATGGTAAGTCCTTTATGTATAAGTAGGAGCGGCGGATCATAATTTTAAAGATAGGCTGTTAATTCTTACTAGAAAGCTATTAAATCAATGGTTCCATTGTGAAATTGAAGAGATTCTTTCGTAATAGATTACAGACATTATTATTTTCTGCTTAACTGTTGTGGAATATCTGTTTCACCGATGACGTATGTGTTTCAATTGCTCTAATTACAATTCAGTCCTATTTTCACCGATTTTACCTCACCCAATGTGTACATATAAGTGCCACATAATGAACTGCATCTAGCAATTCTTTCGGATCGTTTGGTAGGGTTCGTGTTGTCTAGTTTATAATTTGCTATATTGTATTTTGTCGTTTTTCAATTTTCTGTTTTTGCCATGACAATGTCATATATTCTTCGACTTGAATGTTCTTTTAAGTATGTTTCGCCTTTTTTTTACAACAACATACTATTATGTTTTTGATCGATTCCTTCGGTACCTACTTGAATTTCAATCACTTAAAAGATAAAGGTCTAGTTTTATATATCAATTATGATCAATTATATCACCCTTATTTTCTTATTTACTGATTTTAGATGACAAATCCAAAATATTGTTGATGTCAAATGGCGGTCTTATAGATATAGTTATGAAATAGATAAACACTTCCATTAGGAATAGCAAAGCCAAGTTGTTTACATGCATTAATATGTGATGATCCTCCATCTCTTAAAATAGTTTATTGAAGAAATCTATCTATACCATAAGCACTATTTTTGTTGTCTCTCTTTTCATATATTTGTACTACTTTAGTTTATTGTAATTCTCTAATCAACCAAAAATATCATAACCATTACATTTAGTACTCCTTTGGGTCGTTACCTGATAAATTCCGCTTTGATATAATAGGACAGTGGTAAGGGTATTCAAACAATAGATGATATCAACGTCGCGTCAACAAACAATAAACAGCATATCTGATTCATAACACGAACACATTTATTGTATAAGGGATGATATATGAAGTCCGCCTTTTATCCGATTTTTACATGAATATACCACAATGTAATTTGAATATTACCTGATTTATATAAATAAAGGCAACACTAGAATACTGCTGTTCAACAGTCATAAACTGATTGAGAGAAAGCAAAATATAGAGTCGAGGGAAACACATCAACTACAAGAGTAAAACATCGAAATAACCGAACACAGAAGTGCAACAAAAAAACAAAAAACAATACAACATACATTGAAACGAACTATCAGATAACAACTGTTATATTCCTGAATTGGTACAGGACATTTTAAGAAAATATGATGGGTTGGACCTGGTTGTGTGGCTAGCCAATAAAGTGAAATAAATGTTGGTCCCATAATGGTCAATGCTACAAGATGGCGGTCACGAATTTCAACGTCAATGATAAAGATACGCAATGATGAAAGATATTGGTAACGATAAGCAATGATGAAAAATGTCGGTAACGATAAGCAATGATGAAAAATGTCAGTAACGATACGAAATGATGAAAGATATCCTTAACGATATGTAATAATGAAAGATGTCGGTAACGATATGCAATGATGTAAGATGTCAGTAACGATAAGCAATGATGAAAGATGTCGGTAATGGTACGCCATGATAAAAGATGTCGGTAACAGTACGAAATGATGAACGATATGAAAGATGTTGGTAATGATATGCAATGATGAAAGATGTCGGTAACGATACTCAATGATGTAAGATGTCGGTAACGGTACGCAATGACAAAAGATGTCGGTTACGATACACAATGATGTAAAATGTCGATAACGATATGCAATGGTCGACGATTCTGGCTATGATACGCAATGATGAAAGATGTCGGTAACGATATGCAATGATGAAAGATGTACGTAACGATACGCAATGATCGAAGATTGCGGTTATAATACGCAATGTTGAAAGATGTTGGTATCGATACGCAATGATAGAAGATGACGGTTATGATACGCAATGATGAGAGATGTTGGTAACGATACGCAATGATCGAAGATTGCGGTTATAATACGCAATGTTGAAAGAGTTTGGTATCGATACTCAATGATAGAAGATGACGGTTATGATACGCAATGATGAAAGATGTTGGTAACGATATGCAATGATGAATGATGTCGGTAACAATACGCAATGATCGAAGATGGAGGTTATGATACGCAATGTTGAAAGATGTCGGGAACGATACGCAATGATCGAAGATGGCAGTTATGATACGCAATGATGAAAGATGTCAGTAACGATATGCAATGATAGAAGATGGTGATCAAAATAGAAAATTGTATAAGACAATGGACACTTTAGTCAATGATATAATATGACGGACATAATAGTCTATTGATTTATTCCAAACCTGATAATCAATGATATAATACCTGGTACCTTTGAAAACATTTTACACTACTGGGTCGATGCCACTGCTTGTGGAAGTTTTGTTTTGTGCCCGAGGGTATCAACAGCCCTGTAGTCAGCTCTACGGTGTTGACATGAATATGAATTATATTGTCATTTTTATATATTTCCTGTTTACAAAACTTTGAATTTTTCGAAAACTAAGGATTTTCTTATCCGAGGGATAGATAACCTTAGCCGTATTTGGCTCAACTTTTCGGATTTCTTTGTCCATCGTCTTTTACGATATATGCCTATATAACATGATAGACACGAGAGTAAATGAAATAAGTTCACAATCGCAATATGATTATATCCTAGAATGGAATGCTCATATGCACTTTTATTTCAAGCATCAACATATAGGACTGTGCGTCAGATTTTCAACATTCATATGTCCTGAAATTCTAAGAGTTCAAACTTATACTAAAATTATATACTACGTGTACCACTCTCCTCACTTTGGGTCTTCCAACGCTTTTAATTAGACCGCTATGTATGTTTCAAAAACATAAAGGTAATAATAAAGTGCTTCACACTTGTAAGACATGTGAGATGCCCACTGAGTTGTTATCCCATTGATTTTAAACTCTTAACAAGACTATAGACTATATAAAATATACAGAACCTAAGTGGATAATTATAAACAATCCTATTGATATTAACGTGACACAGATATTAATGGTCTAATAAAATTTCAAATATTTTTTGTGACTTTTGTCCTATATATAAATCGCCTGATCTTTTTCTAGCCAGATTTGTAATTTTTCACTTATAAACTCACAATTAACATATCACCGTTTTGAATTTTGTTATATATATATTTGAAAAAGACTTCATTTATCTGTACAGATAAAAAGAGATTAAAAATAAGTTTAATGTAAATAGTAAATTTGTAAAAACAATTTTCTCTAATCTAAACAGAACTTAGAAGGCCGTACGGTGACCTATAGTTGTTAATGTCTGTGTCATTTTGGTGTTTTGTGGATAGTTGTGTCATTGGCAATCATACCACATCTTCTTTTTTATATTAGCCATTTACTGTTACTTTTTGTATTGTGACTTTTTATGGTCCTGCTTTGTCCTTTTGGAAAGTCACTGGACAAAAAGTAACAGGACAAAATTCAACACAATTTGTTTTGGTAATTGTTTGAATATATACGAGAAAATTAAAAAGAAAACAAATAATAAAATAAAACGCAGCAACATGAAAATGACAGTGCTTTATAAAAGGACTGTATGTATGTACTTGTAGATTCCTCAATTATCTGGAGAGCTCCTCGAGAGCTGCGAGGGTAGTGTGGAAACCGTGTCTGGATAAATGGAGATGTGTCAATGACGTATTGACAACAATATTAACAAGGACAATATCAACATGCACCAAACACAAAGGGAGTGATAGGACACTAGAAAGTTTGTTATTATGCTGGAGCAAGCCGAAGTACTCGTAGGGAACCACCGGGACACAGACAAACCGGAGAATTATCAGATGGTTGATCTCCAGGTCAAGGAGGGGACAACTTTGAACAACCAAAGCCCCTTAAGTACCCATTCTAATAAAAACTCCAGTCTGGGTACCACACATATGTTGGAGGGTGAAAATTACATTTATCAGAGTATATCACCGTTGTCCGTTAACTTTTACAAAAATCTTCACCTCTGAAACTACTGAGCCGAATTCAACCAATCTTAGCAACAATCATTATTGGGGTATATAGTTTTTAAAAATGTGTTCGAAGACCAGGCCGCCGACCAAGATGGTTGGCATGGCTAAAAATACAACATATGGGTAAAATGTAGATTTTGGCCTCTAAAACCATAGAGCAAATCTGACATGGAGTAAAATTGTTCATCAGGTCAAGATTGATCTGCCGTGAAATTTTCAGACAGATCAGACAAGCTGTTGTTGGGTTGCTGCCCCTGAATTGGTAGTGTTAAGGACATTTAGCAGTTTTTGGTTGTTATTTGAAGTTTATCAAATTTTTAGGTAGAGATAAACTGTAAACTGCAATAAAAAGTAAACTCACAAAAAATACTAAACTCTGAGAAAAATTCAAAACGGAAAGTCCCTAATCAAATGGCAAAATCAAATGATAAAACACATCAAACGAATGGACAACTTTGATAATCCTGACATGGTAAAGGCAATTTAAATGTAGAAAATGGTGGATTGAACCTGGTTTTATAGCGATAAACCTCTCACTCGTATGACAATGGCATCAAATTCCATTATATTTACAACGATGCGTGAACAAAACAGAAAAAATAGATAAAATTGTCAATTTCAGACAGATCATACAAAATAATGTTCAGCAAAGTATTATCTACAAATACGTCACAATGACCAAAATAATAAATTGACCCCTTAAGGAGTTATTGCCTTTTAAAGTCAAATTTTCGTAAATTCTTGTAATCTTACAAATATCTTCTCCTCTGAAACTGTCCGATGACCCCGCCTGCCAACCAACATGGCCGACGTGGCTAAAAATATGACATAGGGATAAAATGCAGCTTTTGGCTTATATCTCGGAAACTAAAGCATTTAGAGAATATTTGACAAGGTAATAATGTTCCACACGTTTAAATCTATCTGTTCTGAAATTTTCAGATGAATAAGACAAGCTGTTGTTGGGCTGCTGCCCCAGAATGTTTTTGGTTATTATCTCGAATATTATTATAGATAAAGATAAACTGTTAACAGCAATAATGTTCAGCAAAGTAAGATCTAAATATAAGTTGACATAACCAAAATGGTAAACTCACCCCATTAGGAGTTAGTGCCCTTTAAAGTTAAATTTAATAATTTTTCGTAAATTTTTGTAATCTTTTACAAAAGTCTTCTCCTGAATCAAATGAGACAAATTTAACCAAACATGGCCACAACCAGCATTAAGCCCCAGTCCCACTAGACCACGATCGCACCACGCTCACCGCGATCTAAAATAAATTTAGATCGTGGTGAGGTCGCGGTATGAACGGCATGAAAATGTTAATTTTCGTTACTTTCACGATGCTACTACGTCCTTATTACGCTTCTACAACGATCCCGCTACGAATAAACCACGTTCTCACCGCGCTTATTCTGCGACCTCACTACGCTTATAAAGATCTTTCTACGCTCTTCACGCTCTCACTACGAACATACCACGAGTTATCCGATTGCAACACGATCTTACTGCGATTATAGCACGTTCTTACCACGATTATACTACGTTCATACCGCGATCTTACTACGTTATCAGCAATACCGTCAATATCGTGTTTCATATCAATATAGTTCCATTCCTTCTATTTCTGATTAAATCGGAGATTTCTCGGAAACAATACAGCCATGCCACCAAAATCTACTAGAACACGTGGGCGTGGTGGTAGGGGTTGATGTAGAGGCAGAGGGAGCAAAGTATGAACGCCATACTAAACTCCAAGAAACTAAAATTAAAAATAGTACAAGACTCCTGACTTGGGACAGGCGCAACATTAGTGGGGTTAAACATGTTTGTGAGATCTCAACCCTCCCCTATACCTCTAGTCAATGAAGAAAAGTAAACGCATAACAATACGCACATTAAAATTCAGTTCAAGAGAAGTCCGAGTCTGATGTCAGAAGATGCGACTAAAGAAAATATTAAACAAAATTACAATAATACATAAATAACAACAGACTACTAGCAGTTAACTGACATGCCAGCTCCAGACTCCAATTAAACTGATACTATACACATAAGTAGTATAATACTTGTCATCAAGAGATGACCAATCAAACCTAAATTACAACCTATTGCTGGTCCATAAAGCTCAAATGACGATATTTTAGTGAACGATAGCAGAGATGACACAGATGTGTCAATATATATAGGAAGATGTGGTATGAGTGCCAATGAGACATCTCTCCATCAACGTAAAAATTTATAAAAGTAAACCATTATAGGCCAAGGTACGGCCTTCAATACGGAGCCTTGGCTCACACCGAACAGCACGCTATAAAGGGCCCAAAAACTACTAATGTTAAACCATTTAAACGGGAAAAACCAACGGTCTAATCTATATAAAAACGAGAAGCATGGTTGAGCTGTTAGAGCAAATGGATAAATGCATTCAGACAAACAAAATCTAGGGAGTTTTTTCATATATTTTATGTGAAAATGACAATAGAAATGATGGTCGTAGTGTGAACGTATTAAGCTCGTGAGAAGAGCGTGATGAGGACGGCAAGGGCGTGCTAGAATCGTACTATGGTCGTGAACAGCATAGTAAAGTCGTAGTGGAAGCGTTGTTGGGTCGCGGTGAGAACGTGATGATCGTAGTAAGGTCGTCATAACGTCGCTGTGAGATCGTAGCGCAATCTCTCCGAATAGAATCACGCTTTCGCTACGCTCTCGCTACGATTGTACAGCGACCTTTGCGATCTTACTACGATCTTAGTGCGCTCTCACTACGCTTCTATTACGACCTGATTTCGCCACGACCTCACCACGATTGTTTTGAACATATTCAAAGTTGTCCACGCTCTTTACGATCTTGAAGACCTCACCACGACCGTGGTACGACCTTACTGCGACCTACACGATCGTACCACGATCATCAATATTTGCATTTTTTACACAGATCGTAGTGCGATCGTGGCCTAGTGGGACTAGGGTATAATTAGGGTATCTAGTTTAAAAATGTGTCCGATGACCCTGCCTGCTAACCAAAATGATAGACATGCAATAGAACATAGGGGGAACATACAGTTTTTGACGTCTCTAAAGCTAAAGCGAAAATATAACGGTTGCATTATTTCATGCATCAATTGTAAATAAAAAAAATCAGGTGAGCGGCACAGTCTTCTTGGGGCCTCTAGTTCTTCATGTGACCTACAAGAATAGAATTATTACTTGATTTCTGATAACATGAGCAACACGATGGGTGTCAAATGTGGAGCAGGATCTGCTTTACCTTCCGGGGCACCTGAGATCACACGCAGTTTGTGTGGGGTCGTGTTGCTCAGTCTTTTTATTTTTTATTCATGGCGTTGTCAGTATATCTTGTACTCTATTTTACAGGTATAGTTGTTAATTTTTGTGTCATTTTGGTCCCTCCCTTGTGGACAGTTGTCTCATTGGCAATCATACCACATTTCCTTTTTTATATAAAGCAACATTTCATTTCAGATATGGTAAATCACAATCATAAGACTTGGTAACGTCTGAATCTTTACATTCCTCTTTATTTTGGAACAATGGTTGAATATTGTACGATGAAAATGTAGTTAAAAGTCAGCTATGACTAAACCTTGCATTATTGTTGCAGGTGAACGGACATTTTTCCAAAACAATATTTAGAATCATAACGTAGATTTTATTTTCTGTTTTTCTTCAACAAATTCTTATGTAAAATTGCTGCTTTTTTATTCTGGGGACTATGGTTAATGGCCGACTTATATTTTAGAATCAACTTTCTGCGTTTTCACTATTATCATTCCAAATGAATTCCTTTTACATTTATTGCATTCTACGATTTAATTTCACGACCTAAAACTAAAATGATTACAAAACATTTTATTATTTCTTTTACAAAATAATTCATTACTATCATAAGGACAAGGTAGGCATTATTGTCTACCGGGAAATTACGAGGTTGAAAATCAGATTTAAATTGTCTCAATTAATTCATAAATCAATATAAAGTGAAATATAACGTATTGCATGAACTGAATTAAGATCAATAACATGGGAGCTGTTAAAAAAACAATGAATATACAACACGATTACTATGCTCAAATCTGATATAAACACATCACAACCAAACAATGTACAAATTAATCAATCTAACCAGGTGCTTATAGGTGATATAACTATATCCAAAAGACGTTTACCAAGTGTGAAATCTCATAAATCGATAAAGAGAAAAATCAAATTAACAACAAACATTATGGATCTCATGCATTCCAAACGAAACTGGACCGCCCATACCTATCAAGTCGACAAGTATTAGCGTATAATTAGTACTCTTTGACATTATGACCGTATGTTGGAGGAATTATCAATTTCCCGAACTTTACAAATGTTTTTTATATAGAGTAAAAGTATGCGGTTTGTTTGTCAATAAGGCAACTATCAACAGAGACCATAGTATAAGGACGTTAATACCTACATCATTAAGGTTAATGAATGGCCTTCAGCATTGACCAAAATCACATAATTTCGTATGGTACTTGTCAGCCTCACAAAAAGCTCAAAGATAACAAATTGACTCATCATAGATACCGGGATTAAATGCGAAATAACAGAAAGGTGAAAAGTTTAGATATTTGGATGGTATTGCTCTCAAAAGTAGCTTATCTCGATTAACTTGCATCTTAGTTCAACATCTTTAGTAGAAGAATAGCTATATGATGAGAGCATGTAGCCAATTGTTTATATAAAAATGATGGATGTTGGCGGAGATATTCATTAATTGTTCACTGATTGAAATTTCTGTCTGGGGATTTGATTTATCTATTAGTAGTTTTTCGTAGTTAATTAGTACGGTCTTCAACACGGAGTCTTCGCTCACACCGGAGGGCAAGCTATAAAGGACACAAAAAATAACTAGTGTAAAACCATTCAACAGGCAACCCAACGGTGTAAACTATATAAAAAACGAGAAACTAGAAACACTCATAAACCATACCAACAAACGACAACCACTGAACATTAGGTTCACTTAGATCTGATGAGTCAAACCTTTCTCAACTGTTTTGACAGTGCAATCAGCATGTTGTAAGTTGTGCTGTTATCTTATTGGCGATGGAAACTTTTCAGTTAAAATACTGTTTACAAAAGGTATTCAAAAACTCTCTAATTGGTAGGTTTTTTATTAGGTATATCGTTTTGCCAATATACATACTTACATACCATTCTATATAACATATTATGACGAAGTTTTTGTGAGTTTTATATTGCTTAGGCTTGAGCTTTATCTTTCCATTTTCTGTTTTGTTGTGGTGTTTGTCTTTTTGTTGTTTTCCGTTTTTTTTTTTTGCCCTGATATGCCCTGACATTCGACATATGATTTGGCAAAAAACGACGAGGATGGGCACAACGATCCTGCTTCAGATGTGGCAGTCATGTTTTGTTCCTAGTACAAATAATGTCATTAGCCTCGTTCATTGCTGTCTTATTTGAAGAAAATAGACGTGATTGTTGTTACGATAATTGGAACAGATATGTCGTTATTTAGCTAAACAGATAAGAATTTTTTAGATCAATTATCATTATCATTGTCAATTTTTAATGTCTTTATATCAATGTCTATGATATACACTTCAGTTTAATCATGTATATCTATCATATAGGCATTTTATAAAATTTACTGTTTTCAAAAGTATGAATTATTCTAAATAATATGGCTGTTCTTGTACCAGGCCGATAACCCTGGCCGTATTGGTCACAACTTTTTGGAACTTTAGGTCCTCGGTAATCTTCAACTTTGTACTTGTTTTGGCTTTCAAACTGTTTTCATCTGAGCCTCGCTGGTTAGTCTTGTGTGGACGTGGCGCGCGTCTGGCGTATTTAATTTTTAACCTGGTACCTTTTGTTGGCTATTATTCGTGTGTTTCTCTGTCCTATATTTTCTCCCATTTATTTGTATTGTAGTCCTGTCATGTAATATTGTCATTCTAATGTTATAATTAACATTGCCATTAAAGCGGGAGGTTTGGCATGCCACAAAACCAGGTTCAACCCACCATTTTTTTCTTAAAATGCCCTGTACCGAGTCAGGAAAAAGGCCATTGTTATAATATAGTTCGTTTCTGTTTGTGTTACATTTTAATGTTGTGTTGTGTCGTAGTTCTCTTATATTTGGTACGTTTCCCTCAGTTTTAGTTTGTAACCCGGATTTGTTTTTTCTCTATCGATTTATGAATTTCGAACAGCGGTATACTACTATTGCCTTTATTTATATACATGCGTTCATTCAACTCTTGAACAATATATTAAAAAAGAAAACATTATCTATATAGTGGAACGTAATGTTAAAGGACATTGTTTTATAATATTCCATCTGAAAAGCTCCTGCATGAAATACGAATGAACAAAATACCTAAGCGCATTGCTAATTCAAAAACAGTTGACGTCAATAAAACCCAACACATGACAATACCAAGCAACCAAGACAAATGGAAAAGAAGATATAATATTCCTACATTTGGAGCTGGCAAACTTTCGTTTCATCGACTGAATCTGCAAAAGTTGCTGCTGGTTTAGTAAATATTTAAGATCAATTGATTGTGAATTAAGCAACTCTTATTAACATTCAAAGTTTTGACAGTTTTTTTTTATGTATAAATTTTGAATTGCAACACTGTTGTTTAGAGTGATTGTATATATCTTGTAGAAGAGATATACACACACGACCCTGTTCCAATATTATTTAAGAAAGTTATATAATTTGCAAACAATACTTTTTCTTAAAATGTAAAAATTTACGAACAATTATGTCAAGGGGTTCATTCAAACAAGGATTTACTACAATATCATTACAATATCATAAAATTCTAACAATAGAACAAACTAAGAATAAAATAACATTAAGGTGGTACATAACTGTACATGGAGATAACTCTGTAAAATCAGCTGAACTTTTTAAAAGAATTAAATTCTAACAATTGAACAAACTAAGAATAAAATAACATTAAGGTGGTACATAACTGTACAAGGAGATAACTCTGTAAAATCAGCTGAACTTTTTAAAAACATTAAATTCTAACAATTGAACAAACTAAGAATAAAATAACATTAAATGCATACTGGATCAAACTAAGAATAAAATAACATTAAGATCCTATGAGTACATAACACTACAGGAAGATAACTCTGTAAAATCAGCTGAACATTTTAATCTCGTTCTTTTGTTAAGAAAATATGGACGCCGATCAAAATTTACAATCAGCCCTTCAGATTTTGTTTATTCAGATGAAAATCAAAGAGAGCTTGCTTGATTGCTTGAAGAGACATATATATGCACTAAAAATGACAGGACAATGATAGTTATTTTGTTCAATGGATAATCACAAAATGATAATACAAATAGAAATAGAAATAGTATGTCCGATATTTGTGGTCGACATGTTTTACGATCTACGATTTAATTATATTGAATAAGCAGTAATTGTCTTCTAAAAACGACACAACATCATCGTATCGAATGCCAGCAGTGTGTTAGAACTTACACAGCAATTACATGTGTCTTTTTATATAATGATATGGTAGATTTTTACTCACTATTGACAACCTGTGATTGTTTCTGCTGAGCAGTTTTTATTTTGTTAGTTTCCTTTTTTATAAAACAAACACAGTTTCCATATTGTAGTTCGTTCCTTTATGTGTTACATTTAAATGTTGTGTTTCTGTTGTGTCGTTGTTTTCCTCTTATATTTGATGTGTTTCCCTCAGTTTTAGTCTGTAACCAAGATTTGTTTTTTTCTCAATCGATTTATGAATTTCGAACAGCGGTATACTACTGTTGTTTTTACTTCCCTCCAGTTTAATACTACACTCTATCAATCAATATGTCTATTACATTCAACTTTAAAAGTATTTGGTCAGAAAAGTGGTAAAAAGTAAAAAAGCAAAAAATTCCAAACTCGAAGAGAAATTCAAAACGGTGAGTGATTGATAATTCAACAGTTTATTTTAAATAATGATGCTACTTCTTTTCTGAGTTTAGCACTCATAATAATGTAAATAATAAGATTGGACAAGCATCCTAAAATTGTTATTACTTTCAATATTTCCATAACAAGGTATAAATTCCTGGACTTGCCCAAGATATCAGAAGCAAATATTGTTGCCCATGGACCTTTTTGTTCTTCATTTTTCATTGCAGATTTAACGGAATCATCTGAATAGAAGCCCATCAACATTGCTGCACCATGCTCATAGTTCATTAGTAGATGTATTGACCAGAACTTATCATCAGCATGAAGACTTATAAAATCATCACGTATATATGTAGGACTCAAATCTATGGCGGGTTCCAAATCTATGGCAGATTCCTAATCTATGGTAAATGTGACGTTACAAACGCCAAACAACTCAAATCTATGGCAGATTTTTTTTCTCCAAATCTATGGCAGATCTGTGGGAGAGAGTAACATATAACGTCACAATTGAATAAATAAATGCCATATAACATCTTCGCCGCCGCCAACGATGGCGGAACCCATAGATTTGCACACCATTCAAGATGAAGTTATTTTCCTGACAAAAATTTGCCGGTGGTTTAAAGGAAGATGTGACCTACTATTCCGAAGAGGGACAAGATGTGCTGTCAATGCCCATGATAAGGGCACCGCTATTTTCAGTATCGCATATTTTTGAAAAGGAGTTTTGGTAGTAGTCGTCTACGGTCTACGGCTGGCAAAGTTTATAAATTGAAAGATCAAATTACCGGATACAAATTTGATTTAAATCCACATCAAATAAAAAAGATGAATTAACTATATCGCTGAAATAGATATTATTTGAAAATTCAAACTGTTGATTTTTATTTGTTACTTTTTTATATGTTTTTAAATAAAAAGCGGTCTTCTTGTTTGTTAAAGGACTTATTAGTTGGTTTAATGAATGGGTTAAACAGATACCATGCACAGATTAAAAAATGTTTATTTTTTACAGAGCACATCATTTCATCTTGAAGTCTGTATTAAGGTTTATGAATTTATAATTTATGACCTTTTTTGGTTGACCATTATGGAATGTTTATTTCACAAATGTTCATAGACATGTTACCGTTGTCGTATATTTCCTCTTTCTTAAGACAAGGCATTGGTCGAAAATGAACTGCATTATTTTTTTTCCATTTGCAAAAAATTGCCATAGATTTTGAAACAATAAAAATCCGCCATAGATTAGGAAACTACAAAACTTGCCACAGATTAGGATTGTAAAAAATCTGCCATAGATTTGGGATGGCATGACGTCACATTTACCATAGATTAGGAATCTGCCATAGATTTGGAACCCACCATAGATTCGAGTCCTACATATACGTTATACAAAACCAAAGGTTCGAGCATACTTTGGGGATTTCTGTTACCAGAAATACAATCAGTACAAGAACTACCATTACAACAGATCTTCTTTCTTGTCTTCTATGTTCTGTCATCCGTCCACTGAATCTATTGTTGATTAATTTGAATACGATGAAAACAGCTGACATCATCATTATGACACAGCACCTTGTCATTAGAATTGTCTGTATCAGTAAGTAATACATTGAAGAGTATTTCAGTAGCCAAATGTTATTTGGAAGAATTCTACACCATATAGTGGAATCATACTTGAAATCAATTACAAAATATCGTGAACCACTAAAAGGCACACACAATTGAATAAGTGATAAAACAACAAATGACTGCTTTGCGATTTGTCAGGTGAAATCTGGTCCAAATCGGAAACCTAATTGCTATAACTTTTTGCATCCCCAGAAACGTCGTTAGCAGGTTAGACACAGTATGAAACATGGTAGAGGATATTGACAAGTATACGGCAACAGAACAGTCTGGATATTCTAAATCACACTCATAAGAATCGGTAATATCTGTATGATAACACTTATATCTATTCTGGAACAAGGGCTGAAGTCCGTATGATGATAATGCAGTTAAAAAGTCAGCTAGAGCCAAACCCTGCATTAGTATTGTACCAGCGGTGAAGATCTTCAATATATTATCATTCTCATCCGATAAAAAACTATACTTCCAGATGCGATTGTCCATTACGAAACTTATATTTTTAAGAGTTTTCTTCCACGTTATTTTTTTAATAAATTGCAAATAAAAGTGTTTTACTCTAGGAATTAAGACAAACATTCGAGTTCTATTTTGAAATCAACTTTCGACGTTTACACTTTTGTCTTTCCAAATAATCTTCCTTCATTTCATTCCGAGGTCTTATATACGTGTTAACGATCTTAAACTAGAATGAATGACACAACATACCAGTATTTCAAATAATTCATTACTATCAGGTTGAAAAGGTTATCGTTATTGTCTACAGGGTAATTACAAAGTTCATTAATCTGATTTTGTTTCTTCCATTTCTCTCATACATTTCTTACAGTAATATCATTAAATATGTAAAATATAATGCATTGAAATAAATTAGTTGTTAAAAAGTTGAGATGTAGCAAAAAGCAAATTAAGAAAAAAAATCAGACAAGAAAGGTACTGTAAAACAACTTGATTTAAAATTGAAAAAAAAATAATTAGATCATAAGAAAGTTAAAATTGAGCTACTTAAAAAAATAGCGGATAGTGGATGGAACACGTAAAATAACAAAAAATACCGAACTCCAAGGAAAATGCAAAACGGAAAGTTCGTAATCAAATGGCAGAATCAAAAGCTCAAACACATCAAACGAATTGATAACAACTGTTATATTTCGTTGATATCAAATAGGGATGAAGATCAACTAACACAAGCCCAGTAGTCAGCACTTTGTGTGTTGACATGAATTGTCATTGATATGGTTATATTTATAAATTTACTGTTTACAAAGTTTTGATTGTTTTAAATATTAAGGTTTTTCTACCTCAGGCATAGATTACCTTAGCTGTATTTGGCAAAACTTTTAGGAATTTTGGTTCTCAATGCTCTTCAACTTTGTACTTTATTTGGCCTTTTTAACATTTTTGGATTCGAGCGTCACTGATGAGTCTTCTGTAGACGAAACGCGCGTCTGACGTATATACTAAATTTAGTCCTGGTATCTATGATGAGTTTATTTACTAACACTTGCTGATCGTTCCCAGACTTTGGTGTTTTTTTGCAGACTGTTGTTGTCAATTCGTAGTATTTCGTTAATAGTCATGTCGTTGTAAGGGTGTCTTCTTTTTATATCTTTCTAATATCTTCATTTTGCTGTGAACTGTATCTGTATATTACTAAATTGTTCTTTTATTTTATTAACTTATACTTTTCTTTCTCAGCAAGTGATGATTCGCACAGAATGATGCATGATGCATGTATATTAGGAGTCGTTTTAACTGTCAACGCATGCGTTACAAAAGAAGCTTACCCGGAAGTAAAATATTTCAATGGACTGAACCAATCAGTACCAAGTTAAACTCTTACTTTTCGTATGGTTTGGCCTTTATATGTCGTCCTTTTTCTGTTGACTGCTAAAAGATTACTGTAAGTTAAATATTTAAGTTCCGTGTTTTTATAATAAATATCTAACGATTTTCTATAAATGCTCTCTGAAACTATTATAAGAAACTACTAGCATAATTATAATGGGATGATTACACGATATGTGAAAAGCGTGTAGCAATCTGGATACGAATATAACATTGGTCTAAATGTTACAGAAAAGCGCAATATTTTAAAACTACCAAACCTTGTACAGTTAGTAAGCTTCGAAGTCAAGTATTATATGTACTGAAAATCTCGGAAAATGATCTTTGTATGAATTAAATGATTCAAAAGAAATATGAGTATCTTATTACAAATAAACTCATTTGAAAAGAAGGCTTGCAAAATTACCATAAAAGTCTATTGAAAAAATATTTGGATGTACATGTGACCATACAAATTTGCAGTATAATTTTGTAATGAAAATGTTTAACAATAATTAAAACAAATTTCATTTCTATATAATCAAAAACAGTATACAAAAACGGTACTAATTGTACTGCACAACTTTATATTCCGTCAATTGTTTAATAATTATTGATGCCGTAGTATTGAAATTCCAAAATTATATTAAAACTTTATGGACTGATAAAAACAGGAAGCACCAAATATATAGGCGATTCTGGACACTGAATCAAACTTTAAAGTAAAGAAAATATAAACTTTATTTATGACTAGGACGTCATTGTAATTACTCGCATATCAAAACATATGTGTGAAATCAGGAACGCTCCAATCCGAATATTTGAAACCCGATTATTTAAAAGCACCAAAACAGATGAAGAGCTATATGATAAAAAGAAAAACTAAAAATGCTGATTGAACCTACGGACCATCACCACCAACGAATTTATATTTTCATATAATCTGGTTTTATTGTAATTTGAAATTAGCCAGCTTGATAATTAGTCTGAAAGCTTTAAGATGGGCGAACGATACTAGGGAGACATTCTCAACCATGAAGTATATAGGGGCTGTCAAAACAACGATAAACTACCGTTATTTCCAGTTGATATTATCATGACAATACTCTATGGTGGTATATACCATATTAACTCTGACCATTTAATTTCACTTTCGAGAAACATAAACAATGAATATTGTAACCGTTGTCGTATGTATTTTTTTAATTAAAAGGTTACCTTTTAAACGCGTCTTTAGAATATATTGAGGATGAACTGAATCTTATTGTCACATTGAATCGTTAAATTATGCAGACAGCTTAGAAATTGTATACGAAATATGATGAATTAAATTTTTCTCAGATTTTAACAAATATTGCTGTATGACATGATAACCCCACACGGTTTAAATAGCTATTTAAGGATTATATATTAACAAATCTGACAGGAGTAATATATATACATATCTTCATATTCCTGCGGCACTAAAATCTTTGATTTTTTTATGAGTTATCTTCCCTAGGCCATCATTGAAATGCTATTTCAGTGAATATTTCACGTACCTTTAAATCCCATGTTGTATTTACACGACTTATGAATGAATTGATATAGGTTAATGATTATTTTTACACTTTCACATAAGTTTGCAACATATACAACTACTTATTACAAAACAATGTACCTGTATTAGAATAGTATAATTGTAAAAAATGTAAACAGCAAACAAATATACAGATATATCATTCAATGTTTTACTGAGCATTTTATTACAGTTTACATGCATATGATACTTCTGTTTGTTGCGTCTTTCGCTTACATGTTCAATAATAGCATAATAATCATAATCATTAATTGCAATGCCTGTAGAATTGTTTAATCTATATAGATACTTTCCAAATGTCTAGCCTTTATTACTGATATATACATTCATTGTAGTATAAGTTCATTACGTCCAATACGAACATGATCAAGGCTTGGAGTCGATATATACGAGTAGTAAAAAAAATTATTCGGCTATAAAATGTTACAACTTTTAGTATTGGAAACATTAGTTTCCTGTCGGTATGAAGGGAAAATATTACACATTATCAATTTAAGTCACAGATACCGGATTTGCATTGTTCATGTTTGTACGTGTGGATTAAATGATAATGGGAATACCTGGATTTTTTTAGGTATTTTGTTTTTTATCTATTTCATTATGCTATGGTAAAGACTTCCTTTTAAAACTTCTTTTCATAGAAAAACATATAATAAAGCACTAAGAGGGTACAAAACGAAGTCTTGTCATTCTATGTTGTAAAAAGTGATTGCTGTTAATCAAATATTCGTAATAACTTGAGCAACCAAACTATATACTTTAACTATAGAACAAATATATGATATTAAAAGTTGACGCAAGCTCGGGTATCACATATCAGAGTGTATTAAACGGTTTTACATTTTCTCTCTTCTGTATTTATTTTTCTTTTTTTTGTGTGTGAATCAAAACTGGTTCTAATAAACGAATTTAAGAGATGGATGAAAGATACCAGAGGGACTGTCAAACTCATAAATCGAAAATAAACTGACAACGCCATGGCTAAATATGAAAAGGACAAACAGACAAACAATAGTACACATGACACAACTTAGAAAATTAAATAATAAACAACACGAACCCCACCAAAAACTAGGGGTGATAGCAGGTGCTCCGGAAGGGTAATCAGATCCTGCTCCACATGTGGCACCCGTCGTGTTGCTTATGATATATCAAATTCGGTAAATAGTCTTATTCGGTAGGTCATATTTATGAAATGGAAGAGGATTGTAGTTACGACGTAAGGAACATATCCGATATCCTTTGTGTAACATTGCTTACAGAACGACTCACTCAAGTGTAAGGTATCAACATATATACCATCAATGTACTGAATTTTCGTCTAATCTATACTTTAAATGTAATTGAATTTAATCCGTCCATGAAATGGAAACCCAGATTTTGTCTTAAAACGTACAGTTGACACATTTGAATAAACGTAAGAGATGAGGAATTTGTAACAAGAACAATCGTCGTTAATATTGTGAACAGTTTATAATGTGTTCCCCGCGGGGAAGTCTATCAATAAAGCATTTGTAAAGAGGCAAATCATTTATAAACAATGACAGTAAGAATAAAATGTTCTTCCAAATATTTTGTATTCAGTTTGTTTATATTAAGAGAACGTAAGACTGAGGGAGGTTTTTGACAAGTTAGCTTAAACTTTTGCTTTGCGTACAGTTTTCAACGTCGAACTAAATAAGTTTTCGACTAAATATTTATATTTATATATGTGACCGAAAATCAACTCTAAAATTGTTTTTTTTTTTTTTTTGCATATTTAGCAAGAAAACACCATATCACGCTATGATAACACATTCAAGTCAGGAATCATAACTTTACCCGAGGAAACTGTATTCCTTCATTTGAATAATACTAGAAATTATTAAAACCAAAGTACTCCCTTCTGTGCTACTGATGTACACTCGAGATTCGTAGTTCAGCAGAGCTTATGGTAGTAATAACATACGATACCAATTTTAATGCATCCGATTTGTATTTCGACGATGACAATCTCTTCAATAACTATTGAGTAGAAACCTGTATCTGACTAGACGTAGCAGAATTTTTTGTTCGAGGAGCAAATCCTCCTAATCACTGTTTAATCATATATGTGCTGTTTAAAAGACAAACCAAAAATTAGGATTTTTATACGACATTAACCCACTTTTAAATGTGTAGGTTATTTATAGAAACGATTATCTGACTAGACGACGTAGAATTATTCGTTTAAATTTGGTGGGTTTTTTTTACGTTTGACTTAGATTCTTTAAAGCACGAATGAAATAACAGCCAGTAATAGTTAACAAGAAGTTTACAAAATAACGACTCATACATAAGCTCGATGTAACGTATTTATTTGTACGATGTTGTAAACTTTGATTTATCTTAAACGCCCCTTTTTTATTTATTCAGGTACACAAATTGGAAACAAAATCAATGATTATAACTGGATGACAACAAGGTACGACGTTCTATATGAATTGACGACATTATCTGAAAACAGTGATAAATAATCAGTTATTAAAATCAGTTTACTTTTAAATTATTTCCAATTTTACAAGCATTCATCCCTGGTTGCAAAACCACATTCGAAGGTGTAATCTCACCATTGATTTTTCCCTATTAGTCTTTGTTAAATTTGCACTTTTCAAAAAAATGTGCAGAATTTATCTTTGTTTCAAATAAAGAAATACTTGGCATGAGTAATGTTTTATCCTGTCCGGTTCTATAGAAAAAATTTCACATAACATTTCATTGCATATAAGAAAATAACCATCATTGGAAGTTAACCAATCAAATTTCTCCCCTTATTTTATCTGTGTACAAGGTTTAGTCACCAGGTAACCTCAAGAATACAAAATTTTCTATAGAAATCCCAAATAAAAAATAATGGTGTTTTGAAAAACACAAGACATATGTTTATAAAACAGAAATGGTTTTACTGTAATAAAATGTAGGATTAATTACCTACAACTGTCAAATTTAAGGGAATATTTTTTTCGACCTACTTTCGTATACAACCGGATGTGACGTAACATGATTTGGTGGTATTACACCTTGAAATCGACCTTTCAAGTATATGAACGACTTTGGGAATTATAATATCACATCATGATGCTTCAGTTAATCTTGAAGATATGCAAGAAAGGTTCAGAAATACATCGTTGAAAAAAGCGAAATGCATGTAGGTATGATTTAAACGTTTGCATTAAGATCCATTAGACAAACACATTTGGTCTTTATAAGGACATAAATAATTAATGCGAGATGAATTGGTCAAAACCTTTCCTAAAAATAATAGATTTGTCTTTCATTTTATTTTTTTCAATGTGTTAATTATTTTTGTAAAATGCATTCCAAAATATGTTTTTCTTGATCAACTCTACTTTTAGATCGATATATCCACACTGACGTACAAAACTATTGAAATAGCATTAGAAAAAGAGGCTTGTTGTTGTCTTAAACTAAATAAAAGTTCATTAAAACTGAACTAGGACTGTTAGAAACACTCTGAAAGTTGTGAGGTTTCGTTGGTTTGGGTTTTTATAATGTTAAGATGCATGTGTTACTGAGTCTAAATACTGCTGATTGGTGTTTGATTTATTTTTGAATGACTGTACGGGATTGTTTTAATTTAATTTGTATATTTCAAACTAAAAGGGATAAAGTGGAAATCTACAGAAGAACATTAACCATAAATTGTATTATGACAAACGTGGTAATCGAAGTAAACATTATAAATAAGAAGATGTGGTATGAGTGCAAATGAGACAAATTTCCATCCAAGTGAAAATGTATAAAAAAAGAATAACAATTATAGGTTAACCTACGTGCTTCAACATGGAGCCTATGCTCACATTGAACATCAAGCTATAAAGGGCCCAAAAAACGATTTGTGCAAAACAATTAAAACAGGGAAACTAACGGATTAATTCATATAAAAACCAGAAACCAGAAACACTTACGAATTACATACCAACAAACGACATTCACGGAAAACTGGCTGTTGACTTAGAACAGGTACTGTTGCAGCGGGTTAAAATGTTTTAACAGGTGTCAATTTTATATACATGTTGACTTATTCAATTGAATCTCTTTAAGGGTTAGTTTTCTATGTTGCAAGATTTATAATGGATAATCATTTGATGCATGAGGCTACGGTTGCCGTGAATGGACACACTTTAGCTTTTCATCAAAGCTTGCTCCAATATATCGACTTATCATTGCCATTTTTTAAACTGATATCTGGACTCTAATATACACATTGAGATATCAGACAGACAAATCAAAATGTTGGTTTCATAAATTGAGTGATTGGGTACACAGTTTGGGATGCTAGGAGCTACTAAGACATCTTGGATATTCAAATCGAAATCAGGAGTTACCAAACCAAAATATGGAATAACAATGATCGAGATTTCGGAATTTATCGAAATTAGGAGTTGCCAAACTAAGAACGGTAATAACAATGATGGAGATTTCGGAATGTATTTATTTATTTAAAAGCTTCATTTACTACATGATTTTATCAAAACTGAAGGGAACTGGTTTTCTTCATGATTTATCTCGGAATATTTCTCAATTGTATAGGATTTTCTTTTTAATGTATTAATAAAACATTCAAATTCAAATAAGTGCGGTTCTTTTTTAAGGGTTCACCTTAAGTAGACCAGGAAATACGTAATTTCTAACTTTACAATCTATGTCTGTTTGTGCATGCTGTTATAGTATGAAGTTATTTTTAAACATTATCAAGGTCTTTTTTTTATTCTGATTCAATCGACGTCTTCAAGGTTATATAGAAAGTATGCTATAGGTTAGTTATTCAAATAAAAAATATGAACATGTGATGCCATGGTGAACATTGATCTATGAATTTGTTTTTGAAAGATAGGTCAGGGTTATATACCGGATTTATTCAAAAGATAAAAATGTACTTGTTGTACATTAGTAAAGGTTTTTTATAGTCAAAAATAATTCATGCTGTTATTTCTTTAAAAAAAGCTTTAATCTTCCTTAACAAAGAGAGGTAAAGTAGTTTTATGTTGCAACATCTTTATCAATAGTTTTACTGTAGTCATGAATAATTCATAAATAAATATTGTACCATATTGCTTTATTGTCATACACTTGCCAACCATATTCTTAAGCAAAAATACGTTAATTTATTCTGTTTATCTTCGATTTATGAGTTTTGAATGTCCATTTGGGATTTTTGACCTTGATTCAATTACTCCCTTATATAACTAAAATCAAATATTCATACAAATAAATATGCTGATCCTACAAATATACTTTATACTACGTCCTCATTTTAGTAGAGTTCAATAATATGAAAAGTTTGGTCAGGGCATTACAAACAGAGGCATAGAATACCAAAGGGATATTCAAAACTCGAATAATAACAAAACTGACAACACCACGGCAAAAGACAGAAGACGATCAAAACATAAACGCTATAAGAAAAATAGCATTGGCAACAGGAACCCCAACACAAACTTAAGTGATATCAGGTGTTCCTTAAGGGAAAAATATAATAGAATTTGACTGACGTCTTGCATTGGATATGACCCTAACATTTCTGGTTCCAATTTAATTTAAACTAATATTTCATTACAAGGACTTTTAAGTTGGGGAAATAAGGCGAATTTCATTTCATGTCAGATATATAGGACAATCATTGAATTGTCCTATATATTCAAACTTTTGTCGTGTAATTGATAAAGGAAGAGTTACTAATAATTAAGTTTGCTAAACGAATTTAGGTATAAAGCAACAGTAAGATGCTATTGTAATGACAAATACGTAGTAACAATAGCAGGATAAAATGTAATCACTAATGGATACCAACATCAGCAATACAGTGTTTTTTACGAACAGATACAGATATATACCAACAGCTGAATATTTTGAACTGATTGACAAATTTAGTTGTAAACTGACAGCAAGAAACAATTACAAAAACATGTTTCCAAAACGCAGTGCTCAGATGTACTGATCAACAAATACGGGTGAATAAAAACAGCAGTATAAGTTGCACTGTCTAACAAATATGGACACCTTACTGTTGCATACTAAAAGAGGAGAGGTTGTACGGTCTAACAAACACAGGTGCATATCAAAAATAGAAGAGTTTGTACAGTCGAACAAATACGGGTGCATACCAAAAACAGGACAGTTGTACAGTCTTACTTGCACGGGTATATAACAACAACAGGACAGGTTGTACGGTCTAACAAATATTAATGCATACAAAAAAAGTGTCAGGTTGTATAATCTAACAAATACGGTTGTATACTAAATTATAATCCTGGTACCTTTGATAACTATGTATACCAACAACAGGACAGGTTGTACAGTCTACAAATATTGATGCATACCACGACAAAAACTGAAGAGGTTGTTCAGTCAACTAATAGTAATGCATAGCAACAGCAGTACAGGTTGTATAATCTAACAAAAACGGGTGTATACAACAACAGGACAATTTGTACAATCTTACAATACGGATGCCTATCAAAAACAGAACAGGTTGTACAGTCTAACAAATATTGATTCATAGCTAAAACAGGACAGGTTGTATAATCTAACAAAAAAGAATGTATACCAACAACAGCACAATTTGTACAATCTTACACATACGGGTGCATACCAAAAACAGAACAGGTTGTACAGTCTAACAAAAACGGGCGCATACAAACGACAGAATAAAGGTTTACTGACTAACAAATGCAGATGTATATACTAATAGCAGTATAAGGTTTTACTGACGAAAAAACACTAACAGCAGTGAGGTTCTGACCAACAAATACAAATGTACAGCAACAATCAGGTAAGGTAACTGCTTACTGGTTAACAAACACAAATGTATTCCAATAGCAGGATACGTTGCACTGACCAACAATTACTAAAGTATTTCAGTAGCGGAACAAATGTGTGCCGACTTACAAATACTAATGGTGACCAACAGTAGCTCTAAAAAAACAGATTGATTCTAATACTAGTAGTAGTGATGCGTTTTTTCTCACAAACAGAGGTGTTGCGGTAAACATTGTACAGATAAAGAAATACGGATGGGTTTTTTTTTTCAACAGAAGTGTTATGGGATACATTATACGAAACAAGAAATACGGAGGTGTTATGGGATACGTTGTACTAAGCAAGAAATATGGATGATTATCAACAGAGTTGTTATGGGATACATTGCTCTAATCAAGAAATACCGATGATTACCAGCAAAGTTGTTATGAAATGCATTGTACTGAGCAAGAAATACGGATGTTTACCAACAGCAACCAATACCATTAAACTACAAGAAGTTTTACATTTTCAATGGATATATAATATTTGATTACTCTGCAATGCATTGTATCTTCTTACTAGATTTTTGTTATTTGTAGATCGATAAAAGAGGGACGAAAGATACCAAAGGAACAGTCAAACTCATAAATCTAAAACAAACTGACAACGCCATGGCTAAAAATGAAAAAGACAAACAGAAAAACAATAGTACACATGACACAACATAGAAAACTAAAGAATAAACAACACGAACCCCAAAACTACTTTTACATTTAATGTATTTCATATCTTTTGTCAAATAAAAACATGTATTTCATGTTGCTTACTTATACTACACCTAGACGACAACAGTTTTATTTTAAAACATACAATGAAACAAAATATTGTGCACATTTTCAAAGTTAGATCGTGGTTAGTTGCGCGCTTTTATTTTATTTTAAATATTTTTTTGTATAGAAAACAAATATTGATCTCTTTAACTGAGATGAATAATCCAAAATAAGTAGAATAAATTCCATCAAAATACTAGGTGTATTGATTACCATACTATATATTATATATTACTAGCACATTGAGAGATTGAAATTGAATGGCACTTGACAACTTTCAGCTAAAGCAACAAGACATATATATTATAAGACACACCAAATGCAATTTAACAGTTTTATTTGTGTTCAAGAACGAACGATAAAAACAATACAAGTGATAGGAATTGAGCATCGTGCTTTGATTTCTCCAGGATTCTAATCTTTATAAACGCTTCAGATAATTTAAAGACTTAAGTCTATTTTTTGTTCACCTCGTGGAAACATTTAAACAATGATTCAACAGTATGCAACTTTCGGCATAACATATATTGATACAATAAACTTTAGTTTGTAGAACGATCTTTCGAAGTTTAAAAGCACTTTCTGTGGACGATGGATGGACCGGATTCGTCATATTCCTGTTTACTAATCCACATCTGTTGGAAGGTGGAAAGTGAGGCCAAGATGGATCCACCGATCCATACGGAATATTTTCTTTCTGGTGGAGCAATAATCTTGATTTTCATTGTTGATGGAGCAAGTGCTGTTATTTCTTTCTGCATACGGTCGACAATACCTGGATATATGGTTGAACCACCAGAAAGTACGGTATTAGCATATAAATCTTTACGAATATCGACATCACATTTCATAATGCTGTTGAATGTTGTTTCATGAATACCTGCAGATTCCATGCCCAAGAAAGATGGCTGGAACATTGCCTCTGGACATCTAAATCTTTCATTGCCGATTGTAATAACCTGTCCGTCAGGTAATTCGTAGATTTTCTCTAATGATGATGATGATCGATGCAGCTGTGGACATTTCTTGTTCAAAGTCTAATGCTGCATAGGCTAATTTTTCCTTAATGTCTCTTACGATTTCTCTTTCGGCTGTGGTTGTGAAAGAATATCCACGTTCAGTTAGAATTTTCATCAGATAGTCTGTAAGGTCACGCCCGGCAAGATCCAACCTCATTATAGCGTGAGGAAAGGCATAACCTTCATAGATGGGTACAGTATGGGTAACTCCATCACCAGAATACAACACAATACCAGTTGTACGACCAGAAGCGTATAAAGACAAAACGGCTTGAATAGCAACGTACATAGCTGGGGAGTTGAAAGTTTCGAACATAATCTGGGTCATTTTTTTTTCTCTGTTGGCTTTTGGATTCAGGGGAGCCTCTGTCAGTAAAACGGGCTGTTCTTCTGGGGCAACACGAAGTTCATTGTAGAAAGTGTGATGCCAAATTTCTCCATATCGTCCCAGTTTCTGACAATTCCGTGTTCAATAGGGTATTTCAGTGTAAGTATTCCTCTTTTGCTTTGGGCTTCATCACCGACGTAGCTGTATTTTTGTCCCATACCAACCATTACACCCTAAAACACAAAATATCCATGTCAATACCAATTGCATTTAATGTCAAGGCATTTAATAGGGATATAACAACTGTCATATTACTGCCTTGAAACATAAAATTGAGAATGGAAATGGGGAATGTGTCAAAGAGACAACAACCCGACCAAATAAAAAACAACAGCAGAGGGTCACCAACAGGTTTTATAGCTTGCTAAACCACTCACTTGTATGACAGTCGCATTATATTCCATTATATTCACAACGATGCGTGAACAAAAATGCGTATATTGATACCAAGTCAAAGAGAGACAAAAGATACCTTTGTGACATTCAAACTCATAAGTCAAAATAAAACCTGACTAGTGAAAAGACCAACAAACAATAGTTAAAAAACACAACATAGCTAGCTCAGTTTCCAACATAATGTATTTCTTTTGAGGGTTTCTTTAAGCTTCAGCATATTCCTTCTTGAAAACAAGTGCAGTGCTCCCAAGACTACTTGTAAATTTTAGATGGCGCTATTATCAAGACTTATTCAATCAATTGACGGTTTGAGGTCAAGCAAACACGCAAGCTAGCATTATTATCTGAATTACTAAATTTATTTTCACAAAATGTCCCACACGCCATTTGATCGGTTTCTATTTTTTTATATAGTTAATAAAACAACATGATTAAAAAGAAGATAATTTATTTTTATATAAGTCTCAGTGAAAAAGTAAATATCAAAGATGATTTAGACGGTAGTTTCCACTAGAAACACAGAATAAATGCCATTTCCTCACAGTGTCACCGATAAAAAAAGGTTTTCATCTCGTTTTGAATTTTGTTATTCATAAAATGTATATCTAAGCTTAGTTTGTGGTACACAATAAGAATCGTTAAGCGTATGCATTTTTTAATTATAGATGTTACAATTTAGCTAATGCTGAGTTTGCAACTTTTGCATTAATGATCAATGAGAGCAAAGGATGATATGAACAACAATTTAAATTTTTAGCATATACATGTATATACGTTTCATTGGTAATGACATTATTTATCCATACAAAGATACATTTTTTGACGTAGCCAGTTCTATACCAGTATAAATCTTCACCGCATATGATCACCGGTAACGATAATCGTCGAACTGTATTGTACTATGTACTAGGTTCCTACTATGGCATACAAGTTTGAAATTATTTGTTATGACAGCACAAAATAAATTGAATTCAACAACAGAGCATTTTAAAAGGCTATCTACTGTTCAGCTACATAATTGTTATCTAAATCAATCAGCGTGAATCTAAAAGTTATATATAAAGTTGGAAGTGTTTTACCAACCTGATGTCTGGGTCTTCCAACAATTGATGGAAACACAGCTCTCGGGGCATCATCTCCTGCAAATCCAGCTTTACACATTCCTGATCCATTGTGAATTACCAATGCGGCTACATCATCGTCACACATTTTGAAATTAATGAGATTTTTTTCGATTTTTTATATTATTTATTGCAACCTTTCTGGTCCTATCACAGAGATCGACTGTGCCGATTTAAAAATTAACCCTACTTTCGTTCACCTGTCCTTTTCATCTTTACATTTTGGGATAGCAAGCTATTTGTTACCATATATGGCAATTCAGAATGAATCTTTTGCATACGAATATCGGAAAAGGTCTATAGTTCAATAGACCGTTGAACCTGTTAAAGTCATACGTCATGTGTTTTTATGCATTTCTTTTACCTACTGAATATTTATATTGATCTCACACTTGGTTCAAGAATACACACGTGTTTATACAATTTGTTAGTGAACCATCTTTCAAAGCTTTTTTCATTTAAATTCAACAAATGTGAAAGATAAGATTATGATAAATCGTTTATTTATTTTGCATGATAACGGTGACTTCAGTACTAAACATTGTTTGAATGGATGGTAGAGTTTATTATAATAAGAGCATGTGTAATCACAGCTGTGACGTGATATTCATATGTTCAGGATATAAATGTAGACACAAATAAACAGCCTGATCATGATCACAAAAACAATTCACATATTTCCTTACATGTCAGATATTTAAGTTAAAAGTGGTACTTAACATTGACTAAATAGCCGGTGATTTTTAAGGAAGTAATAATATGCATTAATTCAAAGATAACACCAATCGGACAAATATTTTAAAATTAACAGTATGTACGTTTCATTAAAATTCTTAAAACAGAAATAATGCCACTGTTATTAATTATAAAATCAGACCAAAATCCGTTAGAACTTTTACACTGATATTTGTTAAAGAATTAAGTTTTTGATAAATAACAGATCCCGATGATGTTTTAAAATCCAACTCAGGACTGTCATATTATTCAATATATAAATGTGAAATACTTTTGTGTCTATATAAAGCCAATGTAAATAAACTCATAATAGATACCAGGACTAAATTTTGTATATACGCCAGACGTGCGTTTCGTCTACAAAAGACTCATCAGTGACGTTCGAATCCAAAAAAAAAGTTATAAAAAAAAACAAATAAAGTACAAAGTTGAAGAGCATTGAGATCCAAAATTCCTAAAAGTGTTGCCAAATACAGCTAGGTTAATCTATGCCTGAGGTAGAAAAGCCTTATTATTTCACAAAATTCAAAATTTTGTAGTTAATTTATAAATATAACAATATAAATGATAATTAATGTTCTCACAAAAAGTGCTGACTCCTGGGCTTGTGATACCCTCGGGGAAATAAATGTTGAATCATGTGTGATTTAATTTAAAAACAAAAATCAATATAGTTACAATAAACAAGACGTTTATCAGTAATTTAAAAATCGTAGGAAGACGTTTGATATAATAGATATTGATGTATTTACTTCCAGTCGTTAGACGATATTAAATGTGATAAAATTTAAATGCATTTTCCTCATTGTTTGAAATTATATATAAGTTGAAAGTTAAATCACACACTTTCTAAATCTAATTGTTTAGACATGTCCTTTAAATGCAATTTATGTTTAAATGTCGTATCAAATTATAAGTAAAGAAGGTTAAACTATTGTCTCTGGTTGTTTATATCCACGATCGCAGTTTTATGATTTTGTTTAAAATATAATCGTGCTGTGCCTGTACAAATCAATATGTTTATTTATAAAAGGGGCAACAAAGTGAAGAAATAATATTCAAATTAGTCCGTGCTTTATCGAGTTTTTATAACTATTGCATTATTTAAATAAATTCACCGAATCAATGTATAACATATGAGATATAATTTTGTTAACCGTTATGCTTCACATGCTATCTGTGGTAGTGACATCTTTTATATGTGGCAGAATCTAAGTTAAACTTAAAAATAAATCCAAAAGTAATCAATTCAGAAAAGCATGTTTACCTTTAAAAAAAACACATATTCCATTGTGGATTATCCATCTTTAGTGGGGATCGAAATTCATATTTTTTAGTTGGCTTTACAAGACACAAACAAAATAAAACAGCCGGCATCTCAATCACCAGAGAAATAATTCACGATTTTAGATCTGTAGATAGAATATTCGTCTGATTTTTATATTCTCAAATTATTTCGTATTTCCTATCTTAATATCGACTACATCGTCTCATTTAATACAGAATTTTATGCAAAAAATGAGAAAGAAATAACTTCGTTGTTTAAGTCATGAAAAAACTAAACCGAATCCCGAAACAAATACACCGAAGATGATATCTTCAAAATGCCGGACTTTTATATATTATCGACAACGTATTTGTTAACTTTGATTGATTTTATATTTCAGCAGACAGTCGGTATTCCAATGGTTTCCAATAGTCTATATGTCAATTCTCGATTTGACTCTGTTATTTCTCAGTTTTAACATATGCTGTGTTTTGTAGACTGATGTTTGTCTTTTGGTCGTGTTTTGTAGACTGATGTTTGTCTTTTGGTCGTGTTTTGTAGACTGATGTTTGTCTTTTGGTCGTGTTTTGTAGACTGATGTTTGTCTTTTGGTCGTGTTTCTTATTTTGACATGGCATTGTCATTTCTTTTTCGACTTATGAGTTTGACTATTTCTTTGGTATCTTGTCTCTTTTTTGTTTCCCTTTGCAATAGTAACATTTGACTGCCTGTGGTTTGCAGGGTTAGTGATGCTTGCATACATGTAGCAGAAGACGATTACCCTGTTGACGCAACCAGTCTTTTTCATTTTGATTTTATGTGATTCAGTTTGTTCTGTGTTACCTTGATTTGTCTTTCCCTAATGAGGTATCAATTGGACATCGGTAAATTAATGTCGCCTTAAGGATTTATTCTTCTGACGTTACAATATCAGTGAAATCTCGTTCTGGAATTATTTCCAAAACATGTGATACAAGTGGAAAGTATCAATGAATTTTAAAAATGTTATAACTAAACTTCACCCTGTGAAAAAATGTGTATTTACAATTAGAAGTTTTTGAGTAATAAAATTTTCAAATTTTATAACAAATCAAGTCAGTCTCATTAGCCAAAATGTTGAGAAAATGGGTGAGGGGTACAAGAAATAATTTTACCAAAAACATGTAAATCCCATATCAATTTTTTTTCCTTTTCAAATTTCTTAGATATGTATTTTGTCAATCATTTATAACAAAAAAAAGTTGAAATTATATGATTTTTTTTCCAAAAGACGTTAACTTGATGCACCTACCAACTAATATTGCGTTAGGTTTATAATTCTTTTGAGCAATATGTAATTTATGAAAAAAGTAAAGATAATTGCACAATTTCACAACGTAATCATGGTTATAACAAATGCCTCAATATTTATATAAAAATCATGTTTCTAATATTGCGTGTTTCATTCATACAAACATTTATAATGACGCTTATATTTATACTCTATGCTACTTTTTCGTTATAATAGATTTTTCAGCAAAAGGTTTGAATTTTATACATAGAATGTGGTATATAAGTTTTCCTCCATCTTGACCGGAAATGTCACTATATGATCAGGTCTATATTACTGAAATTAGCTAATCATAAAAAAAGTAGAAACAATTATTTTAAGGTGGGTGGGGGTCTTAATTAGAATCCATAGAATTTTTTTAATAATTTGTCGAAATGTAGTTTTCATGATGCTTTTTCCAAAAATATAATAAAAAGTATGGGTCACTGGAATTTTTTTAACGCTATAGGTTGTGCAAAATTGTCAGATTTTGTATAGATTATGCATGGAAAATCCGTTTTTTGTGATAAAGAAAAAACTACACCATAGAATTTTAAGATTAAATGTGAAAAGATAGCTCTTATAACATGCTTTCGGATAAGAAAAAGAAAAAATGGGGTCACCGGACTCGTTTTATTGCTACATATTAAAAATTCACAACACTTTCTATTATAAAAATTACTTTATCTGAGTTTTCTTCCTACTATCTGAATTATCTCTTCTTTTGTGGCAAAGTTGAAAAATAATCAACCAAACAAATATATTTTGGGTTTTAGAATATAGAGCCGTTAATATGATGAAACACATAATTTTCTATATTAACATGAAAAGTCTTACAAATGAATTACATACTATTCTCAAAATTTGCACATTTCATTAAAAATCTAGACCAATTGTTATCTGCTACTTCAAAATCCAAAATGGAGGAAGACACCCCATAATATTTATATCACACAGATATTTAAATAATTGTTTCTACTTTTTTATTTGGAAAAAATTTAAGTAGGCATTCGAATGATCTTATGGTAACAGCTTCTTTCAAAAAATGCAGGACATTTCTTAAAACTACTGTCTGCTTATATTTCATTTCAAAATACTAGTTTATTTGTATTAAATAACTTAATATCGCAGATTTTCCTCTATGGTCCGTTACAAGAATTGAATATTTACACAATCTACAGCTTTCAACAGGCGGTGTGACATATAATTGTCATTCAATTTTAGAAACAGAGACGGATGATACCAAAAGTCAGACTAATAAACTCACAAACTGACAACGAAATGGCAAAAAACAAACAAAATGACCAAAAGACAAACAACAGTATACAAACATCAACATAGAAAACTAGACACTGAGAAACAATAAGCCCACAAAAAAAAACGGTGGTGATCTAAGGTGATACCGAAGGGTAAGCAAATCCTGCTCTACATGTGACACCCGTAGAAAATATCACGATACAATCTACATTTTTGCAAAGTAAATAATACTTCCTACAGAGGAGTATTTTCTAATTCTGCAATACTGGCTAGAATCATACAAAGTCGTTATTCAATGACAAGTAATTGATATCACAATCGAAACTGATCAGAAATAACTTGAAAGTGACGAGTCCAAGGTAAAGAATACTAAACTTACTATATCAAAGGGATATAGGGATTGTAACCAAGTGAAGAAAAAAGTAGACAAATCAAATGCAGTGATACTGGTGTACTGACCAACATACAGCAAACAATTAAACTCAAAAGTTTCCACAAAAAGGCTTCTAATAACAACCGCTATTGGTATGCGGCACTATAGGACGCTAGTCATATCTTACTTTATAAAAAAGAAGATGTGGTATGATTGCCAATGAGACAACTATCCACAAAAGAACAAAATGACACAGACATTACCAACTATAGGTCACCGTATGCATGCGACACCCGTTGTCTTGCCAGTCGTCAAAGCCAGTAACGAGAAGGGCCGAATTCGATAACATATATAAATCGCGTTGGAAATTACCATTTTGTTTGATATGACATGTATGCACAAACTGTATAATACAATATTTTTGGAATTCAGGAAAGGAAAAAACTATCTGGAAATGCAAATTGAAGTCATATGTTTTTCATAAAGGTATGCATTACATGCATTTTATATGCCAAATTTTATTACAAAGAGGCAGACGATACCGAGCGGACAACTAAAATACATAAGTAGAAGAACATTTGAAACGCAATTGCGAAAAAAGAAAAGACACAAAACACTTCATAAAAAAATAAAAAATGAGCATAAACAAACCACCCAAAAACACTGTTGCAGCTCTCATGTGTTTCGTTTGTAGATTTTGCTTCACATGTGGCACCCGTCATATTTCTAATGGTAATAACAAATGTACAAATTAAGGAATTAAAACCGTAATGAATTTTTTTGTGTGTATCGTTGTCACATTGACGCATTTCTACATCTTTTACTCATTTTTACATACAACATCGACTTACTTTTGCTACCCCATACAACACTAAGAATGAGCACTGTTCTGTTTCAAAACATCCCAGAAACAAATATATTACGCCCATTTCCCAAACATTAGCGGGATTGAAAGTCTACTACGTAGACTAATTTTACTTTCTTAAACCCAGTGTATATCTCATCATTAAATGAATATGACTGATTTAAAGCTGCATTTCTTAATGGACAATTGTCTATTTTTACGATTTTCTACTGCCTTAGTTAAACCTTTGTGATTTAACTTTCAACAAATATTTTGGAAAAAGAAATTATTGATCACTGTTATTGTAGTTAAAAGCAGCACCAGTGAAATTCAGCAAAACAATATTAAGTGATTCTGGTTTAGGACATTCAAGACCACACACATAATAAAACAGGATATATTATTGGCACATTGAGAGGTCGATTTCTTTTATTTTTTTTCATATTGTATTCCAACAGTTTTAATTCGAGCGCAACTGGTGAGTGTGATGAGTCTAACGTAGACGAAATGCACGTCTGGTGGGCCAAATTATTTCCCTTGTATCTCATATGACTTTTTTGAAACCACGACAACAATCTATATATTACACGACACATCAAATGTGTGTTTACTGTTTTATTTTTGTAATCCGAAGACTTTTATAAAAATTATACAAAATAATTTGAATTTACAAATAATACAAAAGCATCATATCAATACAAATATTTATATTATAACAATTACTTGTAGTTCTGAGCAAGATATTTCGCGGTTTAAAAGCACTTTCTGTGGACGATGGATCGACCGGACTCGTCGTATTCCTGCTTGCTTATCCACATTTGTGGAAAGGTCGAAAATGAAGCCAAGATAGAACCACCAATCCAGTCGGAATATTTCCTTTCTGGTGGAGCAATTATCTTGATTTTCATTGTTGGTGGAGCAAGTGCTGATATTTCTTTCTGTATACGGTCAGCAATACCTGGATACATGGTTGAACCACCAGAAAGTACGGTATTAGCATACAAGTCTTTACGAATATCAACATCACATTTCATAATACTGTTATTTGTCATTTCATGCAAACCTGAGGATTCCATTCTCACGAAAGATGGTTGAAACATTGCCTCTGGACATCTGAATCTTTCATTGCCGATTGTGATAACCTGTCCGTCAGGTAATTCATAGCTTTTCTCTAATGATGATGATGAAGCGGCTGTGGACATTTCTTGTTCAAAGTCTAATGCTACATAGCACAGTTTTTCTTTAATGTCACTCACGATTTCTCTATCGGTTTTGGCTGTGAAAGAATATCCACGTTCTGCCAGAATTTTTATCAGATAATCTGTAAGGTCACGTCCGGCAAGATCCAACCTCATAATAGCGTGAGTAAGGACATAACCTTCATAGATGGGTAGAGTATGGGATACACCATCACCAGAGTCCAACACAATACCAGTTGTACGACCAGAAGCGTATAAAGACAATACGGCCTGAATAGCAACATACATAGCTGGGGAGTTGAAAGTTTCGAACATAACCTGTGCCATCTTTTCTCTGTTGGCTTTAGGGTTGAGGGGAGCTTCTGTCAGTAAAACGGGATGTTTTTCTGGTGCCACACGAAGTTCATTGTAGAAAGTATGATGCCAAATTTTCTCCATATCATCCCAGTTTGTGACAATACCATGTTCAATCGGGTATTTCAGTGTAAGGATTCCTCTTTTGCTTTGGGCTTCATCACCGACGTAGCTGTCTTTCATTCCCATCCCAACCATTACACCCTGAAAACCACAAAACGTCATTATAAACATCAATTGTATATAACTCATATCGCAATTTTTATGTCCGACCATTTACCTCTGTATTTACATTATCTAACATTTATCTAGTACCAACAAAAAAAAACTATCGGGAGAACTCGGGAATTCAACTTGTCTGTTCATGTTGCAAATGGGAGAATATAAATTGTACCTTAATACTTGGTAGGTTTTCGACATGCATAACTCTGTGCATTGAAAGTTCTGATGCGAGGTTGTCAATCTTGAAAACTGTGCAGTGCTCTCAAAATGCGTCGTACAATTTGATATGATGGTAAAATTATTTGTTACACAGTGAGCTAGTGACCTTATACGATATATATGGGTTTAGTAAATTCCATATGAGTGAGAGCGAAGCACACTGTGTAACGAATTCATCTTACCGACTATCTTAACATGTTGTATTTAGACTAGTGGCTATCAAAGTGATCAAGTCTTCAATATTAAGAACCTACAAAAATAAATGCCAAAAAAAAACACTTGTTATCAATGTGTTTACTGTATCTATTTTCAGTCGTTCATCATCAATTTCTTCATCTGTTGTTTGTGCGAAACGTTTCAGATTTTTTTTCAACGTCATGTTGTTTTTACAAAGGGACGTAACACTGCTACTAGCACAATATTAGAATAAAACACGCCCACTATTCCCATATTAAATTTACAAGGGCCACGTACTGCTTTTGACCAATGATATTCCTAGAAATGTATAGGAGGTAAGATAATAACATATACAGCGTACTTACTATACAACTGATTAGCAAGTATAGATTATGTTTTGGTTTTTTTGCTGTGTTAATGGAAATGTTTGTTTGTTTGCAAGTGACTTAATATGTTTCAAATATTTCTTATAATCATTCACTCAATAGAGAGCTAGCGAACGTGCATGCAATCAGTTTGGAAATATTTGAATCAACACTTTCTCTAACCTGGATCTCACGCAACGGTATCTAGTTAAATAGTTCAGTAACACTGTATTGCATTGAGTATTAAGAGAAAAATATTGGTAAGGTATCATTATCCAAGTCTTCGACATATTGGTTCCGACTAGTTACACGTATATACTGTTATAGTCGCCCTTGGTCACCATATAGGTCGTTTTTCTGTATATTGCATATTTCTAATGATGAAAGACACGATTAGGCATTTGTGGTCGCAACGCTTACATGTTAGATCGATGACAAACAAAAATTGATTAAAAAGTATCAAAATTATAAGCCTTAATGATCGATGTGTGACACAAATATTTGTTTTCAAGAATGTACATACGTGGGCGTGGCCAAAGCCACTCAGGCGTAAATCATCACCAAATATGGGTACCGGCAACGTGTACGGTACAAAACACTTGTCGGATATTGAAATATATAGTTTTGAATAAATCAAAAACACAGCATCATTTTGCTTTCCATTGTGTAGCAAGTCAATTGGGATAAAATAAAAATAGACAAAGTTTACTTAATAGTTTGATAAAAAGTTTTAAATGTTAACAAACCTGATGTCTGGGTCTTCCAACAATTGATGGAAATACAGCTCTTGGAGCATCATCTCCAGCAAATCCAGCTTTACACATTCCAGATCCATTGTCAATTACCAACGCGGCTACGTCTTTATCGTCCATTTAAAAAAAAATTTACTCAACAATTGTCTACACCTACAGTTCTCAACGACTACGACAGGTTAGATTGTAAGTGGTCGTCTCAAAGTAATGATGATTGTATATACTGCTTACAAGGAACTGAATTGAAAGGATCTGTTTGCCTATATTTATTTACCACAACGATATTTTTTTGTTTGGGTTGTAATCGATTAATTGATTTAAATTCTTCAATTTCATTTTTGAATTTGGTTTGAATGAGGGTCTGGATGGGGTTTACAGAATAGACATAAATTAACCGATACTAAAAAATCATGGACAAAAAAATAAAGAATAGAGAAAAATAGGCAAAACAAAGAAAAGTATAGAGGAGAATTGGGTGTTTAACTACAAAGAATGGAGACAAATGGGCCAATTAAATAAAGATAGAGACAATGGCTTAAAAAGTAAGAGAGTTGAGGGACCCCATCCAGACTCTCATGAATGAATAAAAGGGAAATCTGTATATTCAATCAATATTTTTAGAAGATGAGATTCAAGCTACTTTAAACTAGCAAAATGAAAATAAAAGTAGTAAATATTCAAACAGACAATTGCTGTATGTCTATTGACAAGGGCGGCACATGTCTATACAAAGTCCGTTATTTTTAGTCTCAGATTCCTTAGTAATGTACTTCATACTTGGTAGGTTTTTTTAATTCACTCAAGCTATGTTCAATTTTTAATCTGTATTCAGAGACAATTTGTACAGAATATTTAGATAATGCGAATGTCCTATTTCATATTTTGTTTATATCTTGTTTATGATTCCAATAGCACTTTGATAATATGGAGAAAAAGGCAGGCGCGGGCAGTGGACACGACACGAATAAAGCATAAAAGCACATAATGCAACACATCAAACAGACATTCAGAGTTACCGCGTGATCTTCAATACTATCGGGTAATCATTACCAAGGGGCGAGACCTGATCGGCCCCGACAAACACAAAAAATCAAATTCAATGACGCAGCATAATATTGTAAAATAAACATTCTTCTGAGAAAAGAATATACCATTGACCAGCATATTCCGGGGTTTGAACAAGCGCACAACATATGCAGCGGGGTTTTTACTTATATAATTGGATCCAAAACCTCCCCTATGTTTGGTCAGAAATGAAATAAAATGGACCATTGGGACGCATAGTAAAACTAGATAAGAGTAGAGAACCGAAGCGTAGATCCACACAAAGGAAACTCAAGAAACAAAAACAAATCCGGGGACAAGAGAAAAAGGCCAATTTTCTCATAAACACCCAATTATATGAGAAAATACTGGCTCCGTTAAACTGGGACAAAAAAAACCAAAAATGGTCTGACAGAGTAGACAGTTATAGCCTTTGACAAGGCACTTGACGTGTTTCTCGTAAAGGTTATGCCCTGGAATGGAGAAAATATATCAATAACAAAGGGACAACTTATAACAGTCAATAGTATTCAATATGTAAAACAAGTACAGCGAAGATCTGTTGAGAAACGCAACATCCATAAGTGTGGTCTAAACGCGTTACGGACAGACAGATAGTCCCATTACAATATCCTCTCAGTAACTTAATTACTATGGGGATGATAAAATGTAGAGTCATCAAATAACATTCCAAAAACGAGTTAACGGCTATTTGCAAGCGGTGCGGTCTTCCATGGAAAACTCGTACAACTAAATATTAATAAATATATTACCGAAGAAGAAATGGATTCGGATGTGATAGATTGCCGATTTTTTTTCTATTTATAGAATTGAAAGAGAAATCGTTTACGACAAAAGAGATGATATCAGCATCCCAATTGTTACCTTTTCATCTATAAATCAAGAGATCCAAATGGTGAATTTGTAATCATCACTACAAAAATATTACGGACGCCATCACGAGTTGGTTGAACGTTATGGAATATTCGTTATACAGATGATATCGGATATGTTCCTTATGTCGTAACTACAATCCCCTTCCCTTTTCACGAATGTGACCTACCGAATTAGACTATTTACTGGCTTTGTAACAACATGAGCAACACGACGGGTGCCACATTTGAAGCAGGATCTGCTTCCCCTTCCGTAGTATCTGAAATCATCCCTAGTTTTTGGTGGGGTCCGTGTTGTTTATGTACCCCTATTTGTGACATTTTGTTCATGCAACATTGTCAATATAATGGAAATTGATGCGACTGTCGTACAAGTGATTGGTTAAGCGCTATAAAACCAGGTTCAATCCACCATTTACTACATTTGAAAATACTTGTACCAAGTCAGGAATATGACAGTTGTTGTCCATTCGTTTTATATGTTTTATCATTTGATTTTGCCATTTTATTATGGATTTTCCGTTTTGAATTCTCCTCGAAGTTCAGTATTTTTGTGATTTTACTTTTTATTTTTTATAAATAAATGTTTACATATAAAAATTATTACACGAAGGAAAGGGGAAAAAGCACAGAAAATCCACAATAGCTATATATTTGCTCAATATCCGTTCTTTTTCAAAATAATAACGTCCAAATCGAATATGTACGTATATGTTACATGCATGGTATACCTGAATGATTTTTATCTTTGATACGACCCCTGTATTTCTCCTGTAAACTCTAGGTGTCAATAACCAGGCTGAAGCTAGCGAACAATAAGCGAGCGAACAATAAGGCGATATATCTAAAAACTGAAAAATTGGAAAAGATAGCAACGGCCGTTAAAAAAAAATATTTAAAAGGCAGAATTTTTCATCTCTATCATGAAATAGGATTTACCACATTCTGTTTATAAAACAAGCAACACCCCTTTTCAGGGTAACATTCAGTACCACAGTAAATCTGCACATGTCAACGGATTGTTTGTAGGTGTTAGATCGCCAATGCATCCATTTCAATTTAGAACGTATGTAAAAGTCCTTCCCTGAAAAAATAGCACCTTTGTTGTCTTTGTTTAATTGAACTAACAAACAAATTTGCAGAAATGAAACTTTTGGTAATAAAAAAAATATATAGACCATTTTGAGCCAAAATGTACTTAACCTTGATTTATTTCCTATATTGTGTATATTTTGCTGGTTGCGGGATGCGGGTTGCTGGTTGCAGGTCGCGATGTATAAATCAGTTGAACAATAAAGAGGGAAGAAAAAATCACCAAAACATTGATATATTTTTAAAAGGTATTTGTGAAAAATTGTGTAAATATGTGTATACGTTATTATTAACAAATTTTTGTGATTTATTACTGGTCATTCATTATACCAATATATCAGAAAATAAATACAAAATATCAAAACCAAAAAGATCACTTATTCTAGAATTGATAAAAAATAAAAATTGTTAACCAACTAGGTCAGTGCTCTAGAAAAACCACAAAAAGCAAGTGTACAAAAGGGAACTTTTCAGAAAGAAAATTCAAATTACATAATTTCTTAAAATCTCTGAATTAAGTGGTTAATAAAAATCATGATCGTATTTGAGCAGTTTTTTTTGTTTTTTGTAATTTAAGTAATCTAAACGTGTCCAAAGATTGCTATGATTTTTATCTTACTATGATTCTAGATCATCTCATATTTGTCATACATTTGTCATTCAGATCTTAAACTGTTTATGTGCTATAAAAGATTGTTTTGTTTTGTTATATACAATTATATTAAAGATATAAACAAGTCTAAATTGAAAACAACGTTCAAATCTATGATTGCGTTGGATAAAAACCGCAATTTTTATACGTGTGAACGTAAAACAAATTTCTTGGTAGAGGGGTCGAACTACAGCACAAACAACATTTTCCAAACGACAAAAAAAGTGAAAAAGTATATTTAAACAAAACGCATTTGACTAGCAGGTCGAACAACTGGTGTTCTTAAAACTCTGCTGACTGCCATTGGCGATTAATATATTCATATTAAAGATATATATACTTTACTTTCTATTTGTTTGTGTTTCTTCTTTTTCTCCTTTTCGTTAGATAAAACATGATTTAATTGAAGATTATAGATAATTAACCAGATTTACCAAATTTTTAAGGTCAGTAATTTATTGCGTGAACCATCTAGCTTTAGGATGGATTTATTGGTTTAAGTGACAGATTTCTTCAGACAAAATTTTATATAACAAGTTTAATTGTTTCAAATGAAGGATTTATGTCCTTCTGTCCAAACTAATTATATAAAAGTAAAGGAGATGTAAAAGTTATGGATAATTGCATATATTTAAAAGACCTTTCATCCTTAAAATAAAAATGAAATAATTTTATAAAGTACCGAAACTTAATGAAAGAGAAGCCATAGAACATACAGCAAGTGCATACAAAGTGTCTTTACAAGAAAGAAGAGAAAGGTTATCGGTCAGTCAGTAGTTATATGTTTACAATTATATAAGAGGATAAGATAAGAATTTTATTAATCTAATCAAGAACCCATTAAGGGCATCATTTTACAACACAATATGATTGGAAAAAGCAAAACAGAAAACTAACACCATACTATAACGTTATGGACAGGATCAGAGCCTAACACAACATGTGTTTTATATAACTATCATATCAAATCTTATAACAATAAAATATTACATTATTTCATATATTTTGTTTACATCTGGATCTTATTTTTAAACCTTTAATAATGTAATTTCCTAGGCACATGATAGTTGGTAAATGCTCATTTGTGAATAGCCAGAAATATTTCTTATCATTAGTTAGTTCTTTAAAATTAGAACAAAAAGTGATAACTTTATCAAATAATAATTTCCTCTGCTCATCATATAATGGACAATTTACTGTAAAATGGGTCTCATCTTCAATAGAATTTGATCCATGTGATAAGCAGTGATGACAAAGACGTTGAGTTCTCTCTATGTATTTTTTACTATATCTATCTTTCTCAATTCTAAGATCATGAGCACTTATTCTCATTTTACATATAGCTCTTCTTATACTAAAATCTTTAATTGATAAATAAGCCTCCTTTACAAAGTCAGTCTTGAGGTTGAAATAATTTTCTAATTTACTATTACCTTGTGATAAGGTTTCAGATCTTTTGACCAACCAAAATGTTTTGAAACTATTACAAAGTTTACATTTTACAAATTTAGTTAATTTATTGAGCTTTGCATCTAAATTTTGTATATCAAGTGATTGAAGTACATATCTCATAGATATTAATGTTTTCTGCATCTAAAATTTTATTACAAACATAAGCATCATAAAGTAACCCTTTGTCCAATTTGTAAAGCCTGTGTACATATTTTACCATAGATATAATGACAAAAAAAATAAAGAGGATATATATATAATGTCAGATAGAATTTGTTCAAAATTCACTTATTTAATATATTTTTTTTAATTTGTGTTTTTATGGTCAGGCAATATGTCCTACTAAACTGGAGAAACAAATAAAGGTTTAAAACAAAATAAGATAATGTATATTTTTTTTTATTTGTGATAACTTTATTTTTGTTTATTAACAACAAATATATTCTTTATTCTAAAGATAGCTTGTTACAATTATACTTCACTGTCCAAGCGCCAAACATTTGTGATAATTTTACAAAAAATACAGAAATAATTTAATTTTCATCATCTGGACAAAAGTCATCTTCCTTATTATTTTTAACAAAATTTGATAGTTTTTTCTTTTTGTATACGCCCGTTTATCCGTTTGTCCGTCGGTCGTCAATATGTTGGACAATAACTCAAAAACGCTTTAATCAATTTGGATGACAGTTTGGTGAATTGTTTATATATATTGACGTAAGTTCCCTTGCGATTTATATAAATTTTACATTTTACACTTCCGAGTAATGTGGTTTTATTCAGTAAGAAAGGGGGATTTTCCAGTTTTCGTACAATAACTCAGGAATGCTTTTAGCAGTTTTCATGAAACTTTGAGACTGGTTTATATTTATTAAAATAACCTCCCTTTATTTTATTTTTTTATTCATTTCTGATATGACATTGAGGAGTTATTGAACTTTATTCATTGAAGAAGCGACGGGCTTACCATGCGCTCATGGCGCAGCTCTTCATTACCTTTCAACCAATTAGTATATAGATTTATTTGTAACTTTGTATTTTAATAAAATACTTAACTAGTGCAAACAGGCAAGGGTAAAACTTAATGCCTCTGCATCGATGAGAGCCTAAAAATGCACCAAAATTCATAAGTTGAAGAAAAACTTAAATCTGTGTGTTCACAGTTTACTAAATTATGAGTAAAGTTTGTAATTACATCATCAATTCTAAAAATTTGAGATTACCGGTAGCTTAAAAAACTGTGACGATTAGAAGACAATTAGAAGAAAATAGGAATAAGTCTTAGATGAGTTGTTAACTTTTTATTAAGACCAGAAAAGCAATGACTTTTATATAAAAAAAACAATGTTGATAAAGAAACATCGAATGGTATATATATTTTTAAGGTGATTTTTTTTACAGAATCAGAGAAGAAGAAAAGTACAGTTTCAAGAAAATGGGACCTGAAGATAAGATAGTATTCTTCATATAGCCTTTACCAAACCTTCTGTAAGCATTAAATACACACATGAGGGTGATACCCTGATTTGTTGCGTCTAATTAACCTCATCATAATATGGTTACTTCATAATGATAGCTTTGCGTAGTTTAAGAGGTTGTTCTTTAAGCAGTTTCAACTTGTTTAATGTTAAAGCAAGATAAATGCAGCATATCAATTTACCTTTAATGACACTTTGATGTAAATACAAATAAATTGCATATCCTGAGTTGTTTTCTGCAGAAAATTAACGAGGTAACATATAGTTTGTAAATGTATCACAGTGGAATTGCCTTTGCAATGTTTAGTATTGATACACTATTATTCTTTTCTGTGCCACATGGCCTATCCCATTAAGTCAGTGCTACATCAAAATAATCCCAGTAAAATGCTCTGAAGGGCGCAGCTTGATATGACCGTAGAGGTCGAACCCTGAAAAGTTGGGGCAATATGGACACAACATTCAAGATAAATACGGCTCTGAATTTGGATTTTGATTAAATATTTGACACAGCATAAGTTTCTGACACATAACTAACTTGGTCTTAGAACTGCCTATTTTAGAGGTGGCGTGAATCAGAAATGGATACTAAACAATTCCAAAGATCTTTTAGAGTACATACAATCTAACTCTATTTCATCTTGCAATAGTATTAAAACATTTATTTTTCTACACTTTACACGAGTATTCCACATTCCAAACTAAAAGACAAATTGAAAGAGTTGGTATTGCTTTGTTTCATAAAAAAGAATGGCCAACGTAGATACATGTATCTTGTCTTAGGGAGGTATAAATCCTACTTTGTAAAGGATCACTCTGCTTCAAACAAAAAATTCTCTGAAACTGACATTATCAAGATGCTTGATTTCTAGATTGACAACATAATTGTTACGTTCGGAGGACGTGTTTTTCCACAGATTGTCGGCATTCCAATGGGAACCAATTGTGCCCTCTTTTTGCCGACTTGTTTCTTTATTATTACGAGGCTGACTTCATACAGGAACTTCTAAGGAAGAAAGATAAGAAGTTAGCAATATCCTTTAACTTTTCTTTCCGCTATATAGATGATGTTCTTTCACTAAATAAGTCAAAATTTGGTGATTATGTTGACCGCATCTGTCCCATCGAACTAGAGATAAGGATGCAACAGATACAGTTAAGTCGGCCTCATATCTTGACTTATATCTTGAAATTGACAATGAGGGTCGGTTAAAAACAAAATTTTACGACAAAAGAGATGATTTCAGCTTTCCAATTGTGACCTTTCCATTTCTAAGTAGCAACATTCCAGCAGCACCTGCATACGGGGTATATATTTCCCAATTGATACAATATTCCCGGGCTTGTATTTCCTATCATAATTTTCTTGATAGAGGGTTGCTGCTCCCAAGGAAGCTTTTAAACCAAGGGTTCCAAATGGTGAAGTTGAAATCATCCCTTCGTAAAGTTTACGGACGCCATCACTGGTTGGTTGACCGTTATGGAATAACCGTTTCACATATGATATCGGATATGTTCCTTACGTCGTAACTACAATCCCCATCCCTTTCATGAATGTGACCTACCGAATTAGACTATTTACCGGATTTGATATGACATGAGCAACACGACCAGTGCCATATGTGGAGCAGGATCTGCTTACCCTTCCGGAGCACCTGAGATCACCCCTAGTTTATGGTGGGGTTCGTGTTGCTTATTCTTTAGTTTTCTATGTTGTGTCATGTGTCCTATTGTTTGTCTGTTTGTCTTTTTCATTTTTAGCCATGGCGCTGTCAGTTTATTTTCGATTTATGAGTTTGACTGTCCCTCTGGTATCTTTCGTCCCTCTTTTATAACGGGGCCCAAAATTCTAAATCTAAATACAAGGTTAGAATCGGCATATCAAAGAACCCGAAGTATTAAATTTTTGGTTGAAATAAAGATTTATTTTGGACCCTTTGGACCAATTTGAAATTAGGGCCCAAAATTAAAAATCTAAATACATGGTTACATTCAGCATATCAAACAACCACGTTATATCATTTTTGATAAAAATCAAACAACATTTTTAATGTTAAACCCTTTCAACCACAACGTAGACAAATATAAAAAGGGCCCAAAATCCAAAATCTAAATACACGGTGGATGCAATATAAAGAACCCCAAGAATTCAATACTTTAAAGGAAACCCTATTGAAATTGGTCAAGAAATAAGCAAATTATACAAAGTATTAGAAAAGTATTGTTTTGGCCTCTTTTTCCTAAACGGTTATGGCCATAACCCCAAAAATCAATCTTAACCATCCTATTTAGCTCACCTGACCCAAAGGGTCAAGTCAGTTCTTCTCATCACTTGGCGCCCGTCTTGCGTCGTCGTCTTTCGTCGTCCGTCAACTTTCACAAAAATATTCTCCTCTGAAACTACTCGGCCAAATTAAACCAAACTTGGCCTAAATCATCCTTACGGTATCTATTTAAAAAAGAAATGTATTCAAATACCTCGTCCACCAACCAAGATGGTCGCCATCGCTAAAAATTGAAGCATAGGGGTAAAATGTAGATTTGGATATCTCTGAAACCAAAGCATTTAGAACAAATCTGACTGGATTTAAATTATTAATCAGGTTAAGATCTATACAAATCAGACCACCCGTTGTTGAGTTGCTGCCCCTGAATTGGTAATTTTAAGAAGATTTGCAGTTTTTTCAACGCCCGTTTACGGGACATATTATGGTATACCGTTGTATGTACGTTTGTTTGTCCGTCGTCCGTCTGTCTGTCCGTCCGAACAAACTCAAAAAATCTTTCACCAATTTGCAAGAAACTTTAGTGAATTGTTTGTATCTATTGACATGATGTCCATTTCAAATTTTATAAATTTTTCATTTTACGTTTCTGGGTGATGGGCTTTTATTCATTAAATAAGGGAGATTTCCCAGTTTTCGGACAATAACTCAAAAATGCTTTCAGCAGTTTTCATAAAACTTTGGCGATTTGTTTATATCTATTGACGTGAGCTCCCTTTCGTTTTTTATGAATTTTAGATCTTAAGTTTCTGAGTTATTGGGGTTTTTTTTCATTAAAAAAAGGTATCTTTAAAGTGCTTTGAGCAGTTACCATGAAACATTGTTGACTGGTTTATATTTATTAAGATAACACTCAATTTCTGAAATGACATTGAAAAGTTATTTAACTTTATTCTTTGAAAAAGCAACGACGTATCATGCGCTCATGCGGAGCTGTTTATTGGTTATTATCTTGAATATCATAATAGATAGAGATAAACTGTAAAGCAAAAATGTTAAGCAAAGTAAAACCTACAAATAAGTCAACATGACCAAAATTGTCAATTGACCCCTTAAGGAGTAATTGCCCTTTAAAGTAATTTTTTCACAATTTTTCGTTAATTTTTGTTATCTTTTACAAAAATCTTCTCCTCTGAAACTCTTGTGCCAAGTTTGGGTATCTAGTTTAAATACATTATCTAATGAACGGATCCACCTACCAAGATGGCAACCATGGCTAAAAAAAGAATATAGGGGTAAAATGCAATTTTTGGCTTATATCTGTGAAACAGAAGCATTTACAGCTATTCTAAAACGATTAAAAATGGTTACAAAGGAGTCAACATAGTCAAAATCGTCAGTTGACTACTTATTAGAGTTATTGTCCTTTGATGACAATTTTTACCAATATCTTGCATTTTTAAACGACCGCCAAAATTTTTTTTGGGGTTCGTATAATGCTATGATGTCGTCGTCGGCGTCGTCTGCATCGTCGTCATCCGAAGACACATTTGGTTTCCGGACAATAACTTAAGTTGAAGTAAATAGATCTCTATGAAATTTTACAAGAAGGTTCAATACCAGGAAAGGAAGGTTGGGATTATTTTTGGGGGTTACGGTACCAACAGTTTAGGAATTAGGTGCCAAAAACAAGGATTTTTTCTAGTTTACAGAAAAGAACTTGTGTTTAAGTGTATGGATCTCTCTAAAATTGTACTACAAGGTTCCATACCACAAAGGGAAGGCTGGGAATGAGTTGGGGTATTGCTCCAAAGGGGGGGGGTCAAAAACTTTGGGGAATTTTTTTTTACAATCTCTGTTTTTTTGGGGGGGTCATATTTTTTTCTTCAAATTAATGAAATTTCAATTTTTTTCAAAAGTTTCAAGAAGAAATCTTCGATTGCCTAGTATAGCGAAATATATTTTTAAAATCTTTGACCACATTTATTGTGTGTCAAAAACATATACTATCTCAAAAATTTGATCACAATCCAAATTCAGACAGTATCAAGCTTGAATTTTGTGTCCAAACTTGCCCCAACTGTTCAGGTTTCGACCTCTGCGGTCGTATCAGGCTGCGCTCAGCGAAGCATTTTTTACCTTGTAGGTTAAAAATTATAATAGATAGATAGATAAATAAATAAGGTAAAATGATCAGCAAGACAAGATCTACAATTAAGATAAAAATGGAGGAAATCGTCTGACGACTCCTTATTCGAGTTATTGCCCGTTAATGATATTTTTTACCAATTTTTTGTGTTCTCCCTTATATCTTTAAAAATAATAATAGAATTGGAAACTTAAATTGGCAAAAATGATCAACAAGAATAGATCTATGATGGAAATCGTTGGAATACTCTTTATTAGAGTTATTGCCCTTAAATGAAGACTTTTACCATTTTTCTCGCGTTTTGCCTTATATGATAAAAATTATAAAAGATAAATAGACACTTTAAATCGCAAAAAATAATCAGCAACGCAAGATCTACTAACAAGTCAAATTTTACCGATTCATTTAGTAGACTGTCACTATTTATTTGAGTGATTGCCCTTAAAAGAGGATTGTTTACCCTCTTTCGTGTTATGAGCAAAAACTTATTTCTTTTTGTTGTTTAATGCATACATTGGATTTTATATATCTATATATAATATATAAGGAGAAGTGTAATAATTGTAAAGGAGACAAGACAGCTATCTACTAGTGACTTAAGAACATATATGTAAGCATATATAGGTCACAGTATGGCCTTCGACAATGAAAAACTCCTAACGTAATCTAATAGGCACTGGCATTTTAAATTGTGACCCAATTCATAGCTCTCATTTCTGCAAGTTCATTACGGCCCTTTAAAAGTACCAACGGTTATCGATAAAGCTTTATCTGTGCAATTGTATACAACTGATTTAGAGAAAGAAAATAAATGGGGAATTGGTCCATGGGACACAGATGATGCCTCCGCTTGCATATTTTATAAAGGGACATAACTCAAGAATGATAAAAGTGATGCCACCCTAATGGGTGCTTTATCTGAGTTCTGTGGTAAATATCATTGAGTATAAGATTCATAACATTTGGTTGAGGCAAACAAAATTAGAGAATGGAAACGAAAAATTCAGTAATGTTTCTATTCATAAAGGGGCATATCTAGAACGGTTAAATTGACGCCACCAAAATTTAAAACTTTTTGTGTATATGTTTCATAACATTTGATTACGAAAAACTAAATATAAAAAAGAAGATGTGGTATGATTGCCAATGAGACAACTGTCCACAAGAGACCAAAATGACACAGACATTAACAACTATAGGTCACCGCACGGCCTTCACCAATGAGCAAAGCCCATACCGCATAGTCAGCTATAAAAGGCCCCGATATGACAATGTAAAACAATTCATTAAAGTTCAGTTTTCACGCTTAACCACAAGTTATACAGTCAAGGCTTGTAAAATTGCTTTCAGGCTTGTAAAATTCTTCTCTACAAGCCAACAGAATCCAACTAAAATATTCAAAAAATTGAGCTTCGGGCTTATGGACTAAAAGTTAATCGTGAAGACTGAAAGTTAGAGAACGGAAACCAATTTTGGAATGTAGAGATGTACGGACGTAGAGACGGACAATGGTAAAACTTAATGCCACTGGCATAATTATAGTTACGGATATGATTAACAATCTATGCAAAGTTATCATTTTGTCAGCTTTGGTCACATTAGTATAAAAATGTGTCTTAGATTTGATGCTACATGCATTAATCATAGTATTTTATCTTTATCTATATTCAGTGAAGAAGATTTCATTTTAGTGAAATACTTTGAAGATGATGAATTAATAGAAGAGTCTTTTTTTCAGATGGGAACCAGGGCAACTGCTTTATTCGAATGTATTGGGCGTCAAGATATATATCTGGAGAACATGACTGTGTCTTTGTCCCCTGAATCTTCAAAGAAGAAAAGTGAAGATGTTTTTCCAAACACAAGTGAGGTGTCTTTGGATATTATCCCATTTGATAGCATATCTCAGGAAAAAACAATTGAAGGGTTAGAAAACATGGATACTCTAGATCCCATTATAATCAGTGATTCCAATTCTCCCCTAAAAGGATGTAATAGCTTTGCACCATGTTCACCAATCAACAATGTCATTGTTATCAGTGATTCTCCTAAGAAGACATCCCAAAAAAGAATCCAATATAAAGATCTTATATCTTCCTCATCCTCAGATGAACAAAACAGATTACCGATATTGAAGAGAAAAAGGAGAAAGCTGAGTCATCAGAAACTCGATATCACTGCTAAGAAACAGAGAAACTATGCAAAAGGAATTATTGTTTCGAGTGAATCAGATGAGGAAACAACAGAAACGATAACACGTATAAATAAGAATATGTATGACACTTGGTCTTTGACACCAAAACCGGTAGAAAATTACCTAACAACATTAATTGAAATGTAGCTTTTCAACTTCTTTATGACAATAAAGAGCGTAAGAAAATGACACCCTCTCAGGACGGTAGGTCATGAAAGAGGTATAACAAATCTTACACATACTATTTTAAGTCATCACATGGTACAAGGTTACGTACTTCATGCAAAGGATCCTTCAGATGTAAGAATGTTGGATGTCCATATTTGAAGTATTTCAATTATCAGCGTGTTTTAAAAGAAGGAGATAAAACAAATTGTGAGGAATGTGGGGGGGGGGGGGGTGGAATTTATTCACTGCGATGATGTAACTTTGTAAATGTTTATCATTTTGGAGACCACACTTGTCCGGTAATAAACAAACCTTATCCTCCAGTTGATAAAATTAAATCAATGTATGAATTGAATCCAGATTTTAAACCATGTGAAGTGTCATCTAAACTAATTATGAAACTGCAGCATTAAGAGAAGAAGTCGAAGACATGGCTTTTAATCTTGAAGACGATTCAAAAGCAAGAAACATTAAACAATCTGTAGTTGGTAAATCTGGTGAAGTGTGCAGAAAATAATTTGAACTTCAAAATAAATGTGTGGATATCTATAAAGATCCATATCTTCTGTATAAATTTCAAATGTTAGAGCAAAATGTAAACACTTCCAGTTGTAAAGTTATATTGTCGGAGTTGAAGAACGATAGAATTGTAAAATCAGAGTGGACTAGTAATGAAAAAACTATGTTTTTGTTCTAAAATAATCACAGGAAAAACAAGCTCTTGACAGAAATAGTGAAATTAGACGATATAATGGGGGCAATATGTATATGTAGACTTTAAGGAAAACAGAATTAAAGGAAAAGGTAAAAATTTAAAAACTCTGGGTTTATCAGTGTACCACGTCATATTAAAAAAGGTAGTATGGCTTGTTAGAATGGAGTGCGAAAAAGAAGATAAGAAAACTGTTTTGCTGTTTCTAAAAGGTATTGACGAAATGCTGAAACAATATTCCGATCAAAAAATAAATGAATTCAGACCTGCCTCAGGGTGGATGATGGATGAAAGAGGTGTTTTCCATTCAGCACTGGAAACCAAATATGGTGCAATTTACTGTCAGGACAGAGTTGTTACCTACCAACTACATTTGAAAATGTGTAGAAATAGACACACATCTTCCGTTTTTATAGGCAATGATGACAAACAACAGAATATAGTTGAATTGAGAAAGAAGATAATGACATGGTGCATTCAACAACGATTAATCAGTACAATTCACGGTACACTGAGGTTAACAGATTTATCATGGAAACCAATAAATCGTCTCTACTTAAATGGCTACAATGGTAGGATAAAAGGCGAAACCATGTTATGGATGCGTATAGGGATGTTTCAGCTCCTAATACCAACTTAGCCGAGGTGTCACATGCATCTACAACCCATTGTGGTTGTTCCAATCTTAATTTGATACAAACAACAGTTTTTGATATATCAGATTGCTTTAAGTACCCACAGGCTGTGAAAGGTTACTTTTCTGGTGTAGTAAAAGCTGGATCTGGTCCATCATATCAACGAAAACAGATGATTTTGGAGCAAAAGGCAAATAGTCGAGCAGAAAATCTTTTACATGAGTTAGATGATCAATTCAAAGGTGGTAAGGCTCCACAATTTCCAACATCTGTAACATTCATGGCTGAACCAAGTTCATCGCACAGAGCAGACAAAAGCTCAGACAAAAGACAAATTGGAAAGACAAGGACCAATAGTTTGAAAGAGTTTAACATCAGAATTGAAAAAGCTAAGGCAATGGGGGATTATAAGTGCATTGAAGTAAACATTCATTCACCAATGCAAGCTACTGTGAGCCTTGTTTCACCCCAGGGAGAAACATATGCAGTTTGTTTTGACCAGAAATATACTTACCCGGGTCCGTTTTCTTAAACTTCAAAGTACTGAAAAATTGAGAAAGGTGGCATGTAAACACAGATTTTTCATAGTGATTTGCTTGGACTATTCACAAACCTGCAATAGTATCAAACAATATAGCTACACTCTAACTGAAGTGGGGGATATAGTAAACAAACTTTATGCATTTGCCTTAGAATCAAACTCGTTAAAACTGAACATTCCTTCAATTTTTAATTATTCAGATTTGAAAAACAGATATTGGCATTTATCTTCAAGTGACCCTTTTGAACTGACCTATCGTCATGGTATTATCTATAAATGCTTTGGTTGTGATACACAGATATAAACAGAAAACCTCCATTTCATGTAATAATAAAACATTTGGAAATACGTCCTCGTTTCAATAAAGACAAAAAGAAGTGGTACATTTCAGCTAATAAAGAAAAATCAAATGCGTATTATCATTTACAGACTGACTGTGTGCAAAAAGTGCATCCAAATTTTAAGGCTGGCGATATAATTATCACAAATGAACTAAGACAAATATTGTCAGAAGAGCACAGGCATTATCTCACCAATTTAGGAATTGAACTTTAGTGTTTGTTTTGCTTTTGCATATGCCATTTCATCAGACGCATCCTTTTATATTACTTTACTGAGCATACTGATAAATGTTTGCAATTTGTACACGTGAATGGTTAAGAAACATTTTCTGCATTCTTTTCACTTTGATATTTCAATATATATTTGAAGAAAAAAATGGTAGGTTCTGAATATTTGTATTGCTTGTCAAAGAGACTGATACTATCAAGACTAACTAAAAGATGCATGAATGTAGTAATACTGTAATATTAATATGTACATATGTTGTTGATACTTTGTACTGACTTTATTTTCATTATTCCAAGGTAAAAGTTTCAATCATTATGCTGAATAAAGTCAATTTATCATTATTAACGAAACTGCTATAATAAAGTTATTATATTATGCTATGGTTTTATTCATTGTCAGATTAAAAATTAATGAGTCTATGTTTGTTGAGAAAAATCAAGATCGAGAAAAAAATAGAGCAGCCCGAAACCCGCAGCCCACAACCAACAGCCCGCAACCTGCAACCCGCAAAATAGTGATAATGTGAATATTTTGCATAAAAGTATCGGAAAAGTTTATAGTTCAATAGACCGTTGAACCTGTTAAAGTCATACGTCATGTTTATTGATGCATTTCTTTTAACTACTGAATATTTATAATGATCTCACACTTAGTTCAAGAATACACACGTATTTATACAATTTGTTAGTGAACCATCTTTTTTAAGTTTGTTTTCATTTAAATTCAACAAATGTGAAAGATAAGAGTATGATAAATCGTTGATTTATTTTGTATGATTACGGTGACTTCAATATTAAACATTCTTTGAATGGATGGTAGACTTTAATGTAATGATTAAATTTGTAACCACAGCTGTGACGTGATTTTCATAGTTTCAGGATACAAATGTAGACACAAATCAACAGCCTCATCATGATCTAAAAGTGGTACTTCAGAGCCAGTCAGATGATATAAAAATAGACGTTGAAACATGTATGATTCAATTTATCAACCAAAATCAATATATTGTACACAAAACAAGACGTTTATCAGTAAAGTCGTATGAAGATGTTTGATATGATAGAATTTAAATGTATTTTTCCTCATAGTTTGAAATTATATATAACATGTATAAGTTAAAATTTAAATCACACACTTTCTAAATCTAATTGTTTAGACATTTCCTTTAAATGCAATTTATGTTTAAATGTCGTATCAAATTATAAGTAAAGAAGGTAAAACTATTTGCTCTGGTTGTTTATATCCACGATCGCAGTTTTATTATTTTGTTTAAAATATAATCGTGCTGTGCCTGTACAAATCAATATGCTAATTTATAAAAGGGGCAACAAAGTGAAGAAATAATATTCAAATTAGCCTGTGCTTTATCGAGTTTTTATAACTATTGCATTACAGCCGGACAGCAAATCCCTGATTTGTCCGTTAAAAACCCGGATTTATTATTCGAGAATCAAGTGGAGATAATTTAAGAGAACGTCGTCAACAGATGTCGCTGCGTAGAAAAATAATTCCCCGCGGAAGACGACCCGGCAGGAAATCGTGAATTTGTTAAATTATAAGAAACTAAACGTATCACGAGCGGTATGCATGATATGATAATTTTAACAAGTATTTAAAAGATATGAGAAGTCAAATAATTTCATCGTTGAATCAGAAATTCAAGTCATTTATTTTCAGCCTTCGGAACCGCCATTTTTCAACATCGACTGTCATTGACAAATATTCAACTCTGGACGAATTGACACAAACCCGTTTTACTTAGGAAAAATAAATATGATAAGTTTATATTGATAAACTGGAGCATGGAGAACAGAACTGGGGTAGTCACATGACGTTACCCTTCCTTGTTTACACACGAACACAATTCCAGTACACATCACAAATTGGTAAGGCCCTGCGGGGACTCCCTTCTCTTTTTGATGAAACTGCTCTGCTCTTGACTAAAACAGCTCCGAAATATGACAGACTTGCCACTAATGAAAAGACAGTCAACATGTCATTTGAAATGAACAAAATCTGTTATTTTTTGTGTAATTTATTTCCCTTTTTCATGCCCCAGTACACAAAAATACTAAAAATGAACAACATTTGTTTTACTTTCATATAAATCACACAAATGTTATGAATTCAGCGCATTAAACATGTAATAAAATGTACACAAACCTCCCAATAACATCCCTTTAGCAGTGCATTATTTTTTGGGAAATCCAGGTGTAAATTATTGTGACACTTGTCAGGTTTTGTCCTGAATCAGTGAAAGAATGACATGTCCAGTGTAAACATTCTGAGATCAGATATATCATAGATAAATAACAGAGGAAAACAGTTTGAAGAGAGTCAGATCCTTATTTTGTAGCTTTCAGATGTAATTTCAAATGAATGAAGATGATATCACTTCATAATATAATATTGCTTGTGCTTGTTCCCTATTCATCTTCCAGGTTCTAGCAGTCATTCAATAATTGTTCCATAGATGATTGTTCAATCTGCATCCAGTTTACCTATTAGTAAATTAATCTCTATTAATGAATACTTAGTCTAGTTCATTCTTTTTTTACAATTGTTAAGCTGCATGCATCTGCATTTGATGATTGAGGATTTATATACATGTATCAGGTCAACATGGTATTTTTTTTTAATTCTTCATTATTACACATATTTCAGTCTATATATATATGTTACCAGAAATGGTTATATATCATATATTATGTCTCATATGGTATATATTATTTGAGAACATTATGTCAATATATATTATACTATATATTATATGAATTATATAAAAAGGTTATATTCATTATATAATTATTTTTCACACTCCATGGCTCAAGCTGTTGAATGTTGTGATTGTTTTTTTTTTTTCAATTTGAGTACATGCATTACTATCCCACTGAATTACATATAATTAGCGAGAAAGCTATTTTCAGTTTTACTTTATTCTAGAAAAATATAAAATTTACTTTATCTTAAAAATGCTAAACAGACATGACTCAAGAGGACTGTATGGGTATCCATATTCTATGCTTAGATTTATATAATATCTCCTAAGCCAAATGATTTAAAAAAAAACAGAAAGTTTAAACTACTACATTTCAGAATTTATATTTTACAATATAACCCCTTTTCTAAAATGAGACAGCACACAACAAAACACATGACAGTGTCACTATCAAGCCAAATCTAAATATATAGTTAGAATGAAAAACCACTGCAGAGAACAAAGTTCAATATAAAATGCAATATTTTTATGACATCTATTTTTTCAGGAATAGATTTTACTTTTTTAATCAGTCTCTCAATACAAAATGAAATAAAGCCCTGATTTTGTTTTTATTATTTATTATTTTTTCTAAATTTTTATTACTTTGTAATATTGCTACTTACAAACACATAGAAATTACATTTTTGGTAAATCCTTCTTATAGAGTCTTTGATTAATTCAATTTTTAATCAAAATTGTCAAGGGTATATATGATATCCTATCACCAGTGACTAGAAGTTGTTACATTTCAGTGTTCATCATTAATAGGCCTCACATATTAAAATAATTACTTGCATAGATAAACATATTTAGAATGGAAATAAACATTTAATAAGTTCACAGATATAACTGAAATTGGGTCTTAACTTAACAGAAATTCTCTAAAAACATTATTCTAGAATAGAATATATAACAGAAAAATTGTACATTTTATACCCATAATCTTTATAAAATATATTTTTATGTAGATCTACTAAGAAACAATATGTTTCTGCATCACTGAATGCTGAATCAAAATGAAGAATTTATGTGTATTAAAGAATAATAATTTATGATTCTTCTAAAAAGTATGCCATGAAATAATTATTTCCATCAAAGTATATATATATGACAAAATAGAGGTATACACATGCAATCAGAGAATATTCTGCAACATTCCCCCTTTAATGATGGAATTTTAACACCAAAGCTTTGGGCAAGTATTTTTTTTCTAACAATTTACTGGTCCAAAACCCCTCACTTTATGTAAAAAAATAACCATATAGAAAACTTTTTTTTTATATTTCTTCTGAAGCTGTAGTAATATATTTTTTAAACTGAATATGTAATAATATTTGCAATTTCCCCCGATTTCTAGATGATTATCAGATATTTTTATGCAATATGTAATTAAATAGTGATTTACCAAAGCAGACATACATTCTATTATACTTTCTCTCACTGTTTGGGTCTTGATACCTGACAGGTGCCCTCATTCCAATGATTAATTGTAATATCCAAGGTATTTTTCATATTTACACATTTTCCTTCGCACACTGATAAATTATTGGATATTTTACCCCAGAATAAACTCTTTCACTTACTAAAATTGAGCGAAATGGTTATTTTCTCTCGTTTCTGATCAGCCGTCCCTTCAACGACTTTTCATTCGAGTTATCTCCCTTTGGCCGGTCGCTAGTTTTGGGCCTGTTGAATTGACACAATGCCGTTTTACCTGGCGAGTTTTTGTATCAATAGGCATTTCATGATCATAATATCAGGAGGTATCATCCCTATAAAGGAAAATACGTTACCATTCCGTGTGTCATTTCAATTTACATTTATTTACCGAGAAGTGTCACGGCCGCGGCACGTTTTTTCATCTTTCCCAATCAAATAATCAAGGAAATTCTATTTTTTCATTCTTAAATGAATAACGTAGTTAAAGTTTGAAACCTGCCGTATTTAATGATGTATTTGGTTAAGCATGCTAAATACACAAAATAGCTTTACGCCGTCGATTTCGTGGCGTCATTGCCGTTGCTAAAAAATGCCATTTTTTGAACTGAAAATCACGTGACCAGAATAATAAAATCGACGCCATTATGAGATTTGCTGTCCGGCTGTTATTTATATAAATTCACCGAATCAATGTATAACATATGAGATACAATTTTGTTATCCGTTATGCTTCACATGCTATATGTGGTAGTGACATGTATTATATTTGGCAGAATCTAAGTCAAACTTAAAAATAAATCCAAAAGTAATCTCTCCAGAAATACATGTTTACCTTTAAAAAAAACACATATTCCATTGTGGATTATCCCTCTTTAGTGGGGATCGAAATTCATATTTGGTAGTTGGCTTTACAAGACACAAATAAAATAAAACGGCCTTCATCTCAATCACCAGAGAAATGCTTCACGATTTTAGATCTGTATATACAAGAATAGTCGTCTTGTCTTTATATTCACAAATTATTTCGTATTTCCTATTTTAATATCGACAGCATCGTCTCATTTAACAGAGAATTTTCTTTAAAAGTGAGAAATTAATAAGTTTAACGGCCTTCATCTCAATCACCAGAGAAATGCTTCACGATTTTAGATCTGTATATACAAGAATAGTCGTCTTGTCTTTATATTCACAAATTATTTCGTATTTCCTATTTTAATATCGACAGCATCGTCTCATTTAACAGAGAATTTTCTTCAAAAGTGAGAAATTAATAAGTTCTTTGTTTAAGTCATGAAAAATCTTAGTTGATGAAAAACCAAACCGATTCCCGAAACAAATACACCGAAGATGATATCTTCAAACTGCTGGACTTTTATATATCATCGACAACGTATTTGTTAAATTTGATGGGTTTTATATTTCAGCAGACAGTCGGTATTCCAATGGTTTCCAATAGTCTATAATGTCAATTCTAGATTTGACTCTGTTATTTCTCAGTTTCAACATATGTTGTGTTTTGTAGACTGATGTTTGTCTTTTGGTCGTGTTTTGTAGACTGATGTTTGTCTTTTGGTCGTGTTTTGTAGACTGATGTTTGTCTTTTGATCGTGTTTCTTATTTTGACATGGCATTGTCATTTCTTTTTCGACTTATGAGTTTGACTATTTCTTTGGTATCTTTTGTCTCTCTTTTGATTCCCTTTGCCATTACAGACTGGTAATATAACGAACAAAATGGGCTGCTGTCGATGCAAAGCAGGATACATGGAAAGTGATAATTAGGCATTTTAATCAATTTGGAATAAAAACTAACTATTGCTTAACAAACGATGAAATGGAATGAAAAGATTTTAAAAACTTAAAGATTACACACATTAATCACAGATAAACTTGATACTTCTGCTGGCTCTTCATTACCATTGAAAATAAATTGCCGTCCAAAGGGAAACAACTAAAGTACTTTCTCAAAGCCAAAAAGAAAACAAAATCTTACACAGTTCTTTCATTTCACTTTCAGATATATATTAATGATGTTCTGTCACTCAATAACCCACATTTCAATGGGTGCTTACATCTCATTTATTCTATTGAACTTGAGAATAAGGATACGACCGAAAGTAGAAGGTCTGGTACATATCTTGATCTCGTCCTCGATATTCACACAGATGGGCGACAGCAAACTAAAATTAATGACAAATTTGATGACTTCAACTTTCCATTTCTCAGCAGTATTTTACCCTTTGCTCCATCGTATGGCGTTTACATATCTCAGTTACTACGTTACTATAGCACATGTTCACAATATACGAATTTCATAAAAAGAGGTGTGTTCCTTACACAAAAACTGTTGAAGAACGACTGAAATCGACGTAAGTTTTATGGTCACCATACCGAATGAGTTGATCAACACGATGTGTCGCTGTGTCAACTCAGTAGCGATATGTTTTCGCGGTCTCAGATCTATAGTAATCTGAACTGTAATTTTACCAATTGTGTCCCATTCCCGATTGTGACTTTTTGAAAACGTATGAATTTGCAGGGTTAGTGATGCATGCTAAGCAGTAGACGATTACCCTGCCGATGCAACCGGTCTCTCTACTTTTGGATTCATGCGATTTCCTCAGTTTGTTCTGTGTTATCTTGATTTGTCTCTTCCCTAATCGTTTCTAAATTGAACATCGGTAAATAACTGTCGCCTTACTTAAGTGTTTTAATTGAGTCTTGAATGGCACGGCGTGTGATGTATGCATATCAGAAGACGACTACTTGTGGATGCACCTACCATCTAATGTTGCGTAATTTTTTTATTTTTTTAAACCATATCTAATTAGCGAAACAAATTAAGATTATAACACAATTTCACACCGTTATAACAAATGACTTAGCCTCAATATTCATATAAAATTGTATAAATGTTTTTAATAATGTTTCATTCATTCAAACATTTATAATGATCCTAATAAGTATATTGTATGCTGCTTTTTCGTTATACTAGATGTTTCAGCAAAAGGCTTGGTTTTTTATACATAGAATGTGGTATACAAGTTTTCCTCCATCTTAACCGCAAATGTCACTAAATGATCGGTTCCGTTTTACTTAAATTAGCTAATCGTGATAAGATATTAAAATAATTTTTATGACTTTTTTATTTGGAAAAATTAAAGTAGGCATTCGGTTTCAACTTATGGTAGCAGCTTCTTTTAAGAATGCAGGACATTCTTTAATTGATTCAGTATATTAAAAGAACTATCTGCTTATATTTCAATTCAAAATTCTATTTTTTTGTCGTTTTAAATTTTTTGAATAACTAAATATCGCATTTTTTCTTCTATGATTCATACAAGATAAGAATATTCACACAACCTACAGCTTGCAATAGGCGGTGTGACATATAATTTTCATTCAATTTTAGAAACAGAGACGGATGATACCAAAAGTCAGACTAATAAACTCACAAACTGACGACGAAATGGCAAAAAACAAACAAAATGACCAAAAGACAAACAACAGTATACAAAAATCACCATAGAAAACGAGACACTAAGAAACAATAAGCCCACAAAAAACCGGTGATGATCTAAGGTGATACCGAAGGGTAAGCAGATCCTGCTCTACATGTGACACCCGTAGAAAATATCATGATACAACCTACATTTTTGCAAAGTAAACAATATGTTCTTCAGATGAGTATTTCTAATTCTGCAATACTGGCTTGAATCATACAAAATCGTTATTCAATAACAAGTAATTGATCTTATAATCGAAACTGATCAGAAATAACTTGAAAGTGACGAGTTCAAGGTAAAGTATACTAAACTTACTATATCAAATGGATATAGGGATTGTAATCAAGTGAAAAAATACAAAGTAGACAAATCAGATCCCGCGATACGGGTATACTGATCAACATACAAAACAATAAACATCAAACGCTTCAACAATAAGGCTTCTAATAACAACCGCTATTAGTATGAACCATTATCAGACGCTGATCAAATCTTATTATGCATACGACACCCGTTATCTTGCCAGTGGTAAAAGCCGGTAATGAGAAGGATCGAATTAGATAAAGAATTTAAATCACGTTGGAGAACGGTAAAAGCCGGTAATGAGAAGGGTCTAATTAGATAAAGAATTTAAATCGCGTTTGAGAACGGTAAAAGCCGGTAATGATAAGAGTCGAATTAGATAAAGAATTTAAATCGCGTTGGAGAACGGTAAAAGCCGGTAATGAGAAGGGTCGAATTAGATCAAGAATTTAAATCGCGTTGGAGAACGGTAAAAGCCGGTAATGAGAAGGTTCGAATTAGATAAAGAATTTAAGTCGCGATGGAGAATATCATAACGTTTGACATGACATCTATGCGCAAACTGTATAATACATAATTATTGGAACTGAGGAAAGGAAAATAAATATCCAGATATGCAAATATAAGCTATCTGTTTTTCATAAAGGTATGCATTAAACGCATTGTAGATGCCTACTGTTAAAAAGGAGGCAGAAGATTTCGAACGGACAAATAGAATGGAAACTGAAAACGCCATGACATATTCCGAACAGACAAATAGAATGGAAACTGAAAACGACATGACAAAACAAGTATAAGAATATCTTATGCCTATTTCCCAAATACTAGCGGAATGGAGGGTCTACTTAGTAGACTAAAATTTACAATCTTAAACCAGGTGTCTATCTCATCATTATATTAAAAGGACTCATTTAAAGAGGTATATTTATTTCTACGACTTTCTTCTGTCATAATATAACCTTGGTAATTTGCGAACCGTTTTTTAACTTTCAAACTTTAATATTTTAATGAAGAGAAATTATTAATCACTGTTATGGTAATAAATAGCTGCACCGGTGAGATTCAGTCAAGCAAAACAATATTAAGTGATGCTGGAAAAAGAAATTGAAGACCACAGACATAATGAAACAATATATACTATTGGCTCATTGAGAGGTCACAAAATCATTAAGCTTTAAACTCTCTAATGAGTCTATCGTACAAATTCATTAGTCTGGTATCTCTGATGAGTTTGTACAACCACTGTTGGAGGACGTTACGCCAGCAGCCTAGAAGCCAGCAATTCGGTTTAAACAAAACATCATTCATAGGCTCATTTACTATAAACAATAAGTTGAATTAATCAAACTGCAACCGTAATATCCTGGTATCTATGATGAGTTTATTTATGAACAACGTTTCGATTTTGTTTTGTTTCATATTGTATTTGATTTGGCGTCCAATCGTTTTAATTCAAGCGCAACTGATGAGTCTGATGAGTCGTATGTAGACGAAATGCATGTCTGACGTGCCAAATTGTTATCCTTGTATCTTACATGTCTTTTTTTTACTTTTTTAAAGCCCAATCAACATTGCATATATTAAACAACAATTTAAATTACTTTTTACTGTTTTATTTTTGTGTATTTCAAGGACTTTAACGAAAATAACATAAAATAATTTGAATATACAAATGATATAAAAGTTGCATATCAACGCAAATATATGTATTATAACAATTAATTGAAGTTCTGAGCAAGACGTTTTGCAGTTTAAAAACACTTTCTGTGGACGATGGATGGACCAGATTCGTCGTATTCCTGTTTGCTTATCCACATTTGTTGGAAGGTAGAAAGTGAAGCCAAGATAGAACCACCAATCCAGACAGAATATTTCCTTTCTGGTGGAGCAATAATCTTGATTTTCATTGTTGGTGGAGCAAGCGCTGTTATTTCTTTTTGTATACGGTCGGCAATTCCTGGATACATGGTTGAACCACCAGAAAGTACGGTATTAGCATACAAGTCTTTACGAATATCAACGTCACATTTCATGATACTATTGTATGTCGTTTCATGCAAACCTGCGGATTCCATGCCCAAGAAAGATGGTTGTAACATTGCCTCTGGACATCTGAATCTTTCATTGCCGATTGTGATAACCTGTCCGTCAGGTAATTCGTAGCTTTTCTCTAATGATGACGATGAAGCGGCTGTTTGCATTTCTTGTTCAAAGTCTAATGCTACATAGCACAATTTTTCTTTAATGTCTCTAACGATTTCTCTTTCGGCTGTGGTTGTGAAAGAATATCCACGTTCCGTTAGAATTTTCATCAGATAGTCTGTAAGGTCACGTCCGGCGAGATCCAACCTCATAATAGCGTGAGGAAGGGCATAACCTTCATAGATAGGTACTGTGTGGGATACTCCATCACCAGAGTCCAACACAATACCAGTTGTACGACCAGACGCGTATAAAGACAATACGGCTTGAATAGCAACGTACATAGCTGGGGAGTTGAAAGTTTCGAACATAATCTGTGTCATCTTTTCTCTGTTGGCTTTAGGGTTGAGGGGAGCTTCTGTCAGTAAAACGGGATGTTCTTCTGGTGCCACACGAAGTTCATTGTAGAAAGTGTGATGCCAGATTTTCTCCATATCGTCCCAGTTTGTGACAATTCCATGTTCAATAGGATATTTCAGTGTTAGGATTCCTCTTTTGCTTTGGGCTTCATCACCAACGTAACTGTCTTTTTGTCCCATACCAACCATTACACCCTGGAAACCACAAAACGTCCATATCAATATCAATTGTATATAAATCCTATCGAATTTTTTCCGACCATTTACCCTCTAATTTATATTTTCTAACATTGATCTAGTACAAAGAAAACAAACTTATCTGAAGGAATTCCACCTTTCTGTTCATATTGAAAATGAGAGAATGTAAATTGTTCCTTAATACTTGGTTTTACGATATGCGTATTTATAAACATTGAAAGTTGCGCTTTCCAAAGCGAGGTTGTCGATCTTGAAGACTTGCAGTGCTCTCAAGATGCGTCGTACAATTTGATACGACGGTAATATCTGCTGTTTAACATTTGTCAAGTTGTAAATATGTTTTTGTTGATATAGCATATATGTGCTTTTTGCAATAAAGTATTCATTCATTTAACATATACAATACTAATTATACAATTGACTAGCAGTTTAGATTATGTTTGTTTTTGCAGTGTTAGTGGTAATGTTTGTTTGTTTGTAATTGACTTAATTTGTCTTAAATATTTCTTATATTCACTCATTTGACAGCGGGCGAACGTGCAGGCAATCAGTTTGGAAATATTAAAATCATTTCTATGTCTGATCGATGACAAACAAAAATTAATAAAAACAAACAAACATTTGAGCCTTAAAGAACGATGTGTGACACAAATATTTGTTTTCAAGAATGTGCATACGTGGGCGTAGCCAAAGCCACTCATGTGTAAATCATCACCAAATATGGGTACCGGCAACGTGTACCGGCAATGTGTACGGTACAAAACACTTTATCGATTTGTGAAAATGATGAGAAACAGATATTGAAATAGATGGTTTTGTATTAACAATCAAAAACACCACATAATTTTGCTGTCCATTGTGTAGCAAGGCAATTGGATGAATAAAAATAGACAATATTTACTTAATACACCTAATCGCTATTTATTCCTATCCGGATAAGTTCTGAAATTACTTTTTCATGCAGTTGAAAGTATGTGGGGCCCTTTTAAAACAATGTATTATGCTTATTATGGTAAACTGTTCAAACAAGGCATTTTGTTACTTTAATTTGTGTTTCAAAAAAGTGGATAATATTCTATCAAAGTTTCAAAATGTTCGTGTTCTAACTTTTTTCCCTCCCTCAGCTCGTTACTGATTACTTTTGTTTTTTGGGACACTTGACCAAAACAGGAAGTTGTCTAAGCGTATGTTTATTTTCGGATTGAACTAAATAGCAATAAGGTGTATAGTTTGATAAAAAGTTTTTTAACTTTAAATGTTAACAAACCTGATGTCTGGGTCTTCCTACAATTGATGGGAAAACAGCTCTTGGAGCATCATCTCCAGCAAATCCAGCTTTACACATTCCTGATCCATTGTCAATTACTAAAGCGGCTACGTCTTCATCGTCCATTTTAGATTTTGTTTTAACTTGTAACGACCTTTCTATTACTGTCACAACAATTGACTGGGAAGACTTTAAAATTCACACTAGTTTTATTAACTTGTCTTCCTCGTCAATGTACCTTGTTAAGAAAGCGAGATGTTACCATATATGGTGATAAGATATGAATAATATTTGCAGATAAATATAGAAAAAGCTTTCAGTTTAATACGTCTGTTTAAACGTCATGCTCTTTGGAGCATGGATTCATCTATTTTAAAAAAAAATTAAATATTCATAATGATCTTACACTTCGGTATTATACCTTTATTTGGTGTAAAACCATCAGGTGTAAAACCAGAAATGAGGTTTTTTTTTCTGCAAATTTTACAAAAATGATTATGGTGATTGCATGTTAAAACATGTTTATGATGAAGGTGCAAGCATTGTTATATTTTGTACATATAAATAAGATATAAAAAAAATTGCTGTACAAAGAAGTGATTTAACATGTATAGTTTACGGATATAAATGGTCACACAAATCAACCAAGCAAATTTGTCCTTTTAAAATCCGGTTCGTTTTGATCAATTCTCTCTAATTTTTTTATATTATTTATTTGTAATTGCTTTATTTACGTTAAAGAAAAACATAGTTGGACTTTGTTTAAGTGTGCAAATTTAACTTTTCGTTTTCCCTAGATATCATCTCAGAGAGAACATATCGTGTTTCTTGTGATACAATTATAACATCAGATATCTGATCAATAATCATTTAGAAAAGAAAAGACGAATTAGCTATGAATAAATATTTTCAGTTAATTTTCAAGTCTTTGGTTTTAGGTTTTAACTCAACCGCCAGCGAAGCTACAACCTTATTTACTGGAGATGAGCCTCAATAAATTGCAACGTGGTCATTTGAAAATAATAGGTATAATACATAAGGAAAATATACATGAAATACAATATGTTTAAATATAGATGTAAAATTGTATTTACTGAGAAAATGACATAGTATACATATATTTTAAAAAGTTTAAATAAAAGAACGTATAATTTCCGTATAACATTTTGAAATCTTTTTAATACATCAATGTTATTTTTCTTCTTATTCAATAGACAGAAAGATTCTTTGACAAGATAAATCTGATTATCGCTATTTTGTGCATTTTTCCTTTGATCTTTTTTTTGTGATGATTTTCATATCATGCTCCTCGCTTAATATGGAAAATTATTGCTATAGTGCCTAACAAGATTGTGTGAGGGAATTCGATGTTTGCTATACCACTGTTCATTTCAACACACTTTATGACAATACTCCTGTACCAATCGAAATGAATTTTTTTGCAGTGTTTTGAGAAATGATTTTGCTTTGTAGAAACGTATTGTTTTCGAAACATTTTATGTTTTAAAAGGATAAATTTTCTGTATAAAGTCAATAATTATGTGGACTTTTGAAGCCCAAACTTTGTACGGCCTTAAATACATAAATGAAAGATAAAAAAACTGTACCAATACAGAACGACATGTTAATGAAATTATAGCAAAACTTTTGGTTGACAAATTTTTATTCGTTATCGCTAAAAAATAGATATTGAATATCTTACATTTTCTCCCTACCCAGTTTATCCCTATTACTTATTATAATGTGGACCGGTCATTGTTATTAAATATTACGCAATTTGATTGGGTTAAGTTATAATTGGTTTACCTTCAAACTGTTTATACTTTTCATACATGACTATTGATTAAATCAGGACGTACATACAGTAACTAAAATGACCTTCAAACTGGACACTGGATGAGTCCATGTTATGTTTTATCAATGAAAGTAGAGGTATAAAAGGTGAGAAATGCCAATTCTCCTATTTTCACAAAATTTTCAAAATACACAGTAAATAGATTATTTTTTAATAGTCAATTGCGGAGAAAAACAGAAAAAGTTTTCAAATAAGACGTTTTATTCCAATCAACAAGTCATTTTTCGGAGAGAAATGCCGAAATACACTTTACACACCGCTACGCTAGGTAAAATTATTATTCATCTTTTCAAAAAAAACAACATTTTTCAGTCTCATTGGAACATGCTAATTACAATTAATCCCAAACTAAGTAAGTCATTAAATAAAGTCAAAATATGTCCGATCTACATATTTTTAGAGCAAAAAAGTCAATACGATCGTTTTAAGGTCAATTTCGTCTACCTCACAAAATCTTGTTAGGCACTATAGAAACTAAGCAGGCACGTTGCGTTGCTAACGAAATTGACATGAAATTGACAACGTTGCCATAGGTAAAATAGCGATAAACAGATTATCATTGATCATCTCAACTCGATTGCCTTTCTCGCTTTCGCCGTCCCGGCTCAAGCGAGAATATCAATCTCGTTGAGATGATCAACGATAATCTATAATTATATGACGAAGAATATCTTGGGATGTGGCAGTCAGTTGATATAGATGACAGACCTACATATAGAGATATGTCATAATAAGAAAAGAATATATGTTTTCACATAATTCCTTTAGGTTCCTCTTGATAAAATTGATGATTCAGAGTCGTATCTTAGTAGATGTTATGTTGGTGAAACTATGTCCTGGTAGTACCAATATACTCTAAAAAAAAATGTTTTTGAACGTTTTTTTTTTTTTAATTTTTCCTGTATAAGTCAGTATGTAAATATACCAAAGAGAAATGTGATGAAGTTAAATTATTCAAATTATAATCCGCTCTATGGAGTTTTAATCGAGGCTTTGCTTTCGCGTCAATCGAAATTTTCACTGATTTCTTTAATTCCTCAGTTGGGGTAAAACAAGGGTGTATTTATTTATTTTTGACTCCACATGTGAACAATCCAAGTTAAATGATAATGATATATCATGTCTGTTATACGCTGATGATTTAGTCCTTATTTCTGAATCTGCTAATGGCTTACAAAAATGCCTCGACAAGCTTAGTTTGTATTTCACATGTTGGGATTTAACAGTAAATCTTGACAAAACCAAAGTTATGATTTTTAACAAATCAGGTAAAAAACTTACAAAAGACAAGTTTGTTTTTATTGATAATATTTTGGAACACTGTACAGAATATAAATATATAGATATACTGTTTAAACCATCTGGTAGTTTTACAGAAGCAGTGAGACCTCTTTGTAAAAAAGCCTCAAAAGCTATATTTTGTATTAGAAAACTGTTATTTTCTGAAGATATCAATGTTTTACCTCACATAAAGCTTTTTGATGCTTGTGTTCAGCCTATACTTCTTTATTGTAGTGAAGTTTGGTCTCTTTATATGATAAAAGATATTACAAATCTAGAGTCAAAATATTGGTCATTGGCTACCATCAAAGTTCAAATTAAATTTGCAAAAAAGTTTTGTTACGACTAGCGGTAACTTATCCACTCTTAATTAAAAATTTATGACGCTTGTGAAATTAGGAACCATAGCTATTCAAACAGGCAAATGCTCCTTGTGTAACTTATATAATACGGATATACTTATGCATTTTATACTTTGCTGTGCATCTCTTTTACAAATTCGGACAGAAATGTTCTACACTTAGTTTTCTCGTTTGAATTTTTTTACATGGTCTTATCGGGGCCTATTATAGCTGACTATGCGGTATGGGCTTTGCTCATTGTTGAAGGCCGTAGGATGACCTATAGTTGTTAATGTCTGTGTTATTTTGGTCTTTTGTGGATAGTTGTCTCATTGGCAATCATACCACATCTTCTTTTTTTATACAAAATTGTCGATATTCTTGACGTAGAAGATTCCGTTCGTTTCTTTAATCAAGATGATGACGAAATTGTCGAGTCGTTACTTGGAAGTATGAATCATACCATGCAAACTGTAAATGCTTATGTATGGAGCCTCTTGGTGTGCCACATAGCAGATTATATGTATAAACTATATCAGGTCTTCAATTATGATCTGTATATAGTCTCATATTTGATCTTAACTAATATTGTTCTTGTATGAAATTGGTGAATTATAGACGTTTTGTTTTCGACTCTATTTCATATAGTTATGTAACTACCTATGGACTTTTTTTTATTGCTGTTTATATACTTTGATGTTGTTTAGAATATATATGTAAATATGTTAGTGTTATGTTCTTATAATATAAGTTGTGACATCTTCATATATATGGAGGAAATAAAGATAATCAATCAATCAATCAATTAAAATGCGTTTATTATATGCAATTCATACCAAACTTAATGATAGATATCTTAATTATTGGAAAGAAAATATATTTTGTGATAATAAATCAGTACACGGTAATAAGCTGAGAACATATAGACAGCTTAAAGAAAATTATAAATTGGAAACCTATTTATTGTTAAATATAGACAGAAAAGTAATAGGGCATTTTGCTAAAATTCGCATTAGTAATAGTGTTCTTAGAATTGAACAAGGGCGTCACACTAAAACCCCTGTAAAAGAAAGAATTTGTCCTTTATGTCTCTCAGAAGTAGAAGATGAATTTCATTTCACTTTAAAATGTACAAAACTAAATATAATTAGAGACCAATTGTTTTCCAAAATTAGTGAAATAGTTCCCTCTTTTTTAAATATGACTAATGAAACAAGATTTAATTTTTGTATACGTGTGGTGAGACTGATATAATTAGAATTGTTGTTAATTTATAAGCGATATGTATATTTCTAGAAATGCTTTATTAAGTACTAAATAACTTTGTGGTACCACCTCCTCGTATATATATATATATATATATATATATATATATATATATATATATATATATATATATATATATATACAATGTTTATGAATTTGGTATGATGTATGTTTTTGCGCCTGTCCCAAGTCAGGAGCCTCTGGCCTTTGTTAGTCTTGTATTATTTTAATTTTAGTTTCTTGTGTACAATTTGCAGTGGCGTAGCTTGCATGTATGCTCAGATGCTCAAGCATCCACATCATTTTCGACAGGGAAAAAAAATATAAATAAAGATATATTCGCAGCAGTTAAACTCGGAGGTATCCGTATGTAACAAGGGTTAGGATATGAGGATAACATCCAATTATTTCCGGTGAAGTATGCGTGGTCTTTTATTAAGGATAATTTAGTTCATGTAATAAAACAAGATGGATAAAGCGCAGAAAAGTGTTCTCGATTTTTTTTTCGTAAAAAGATTACGTCGTCGGCTACTGCAAGTGCAGAGGACGGTGCACAGATCCTCGACATGTTTCATCTGAAATTGAGCTTAGCGGAGCGATGGCTTCTACAACTGACTAACAACATAACTGACAACTAAACCACCATATCCTGATATCGTTTCCGGTGACATGAAAGACGACGTGAAAAAAAACACTAATCTATAATAGAGTGTGATCATTCCTAGGCTTATCAGTAAATTCCAGTTTCTATCTAGGTCCACATAATAATTTTATTTTCAATAAAAGAACAAATTTCATATGTCCCCTGCATACATATTTTATGTAACCAAGGAACAAGGGCAATAATAACTAATGTTTTTCCTTTTCCTTTTATTTTTAATGGAGAAATAAAAGCTTCAGGGAAAATGCAATGGGATTTCCGTTATAATTTATATTTCAAAAGGTCAAAGCTTAGGACTTATTTTCGAAATTGTCATTGCTGATGATATAAAAATCTGGCAAGAATTGTACACATGAGAGTGCAAACAAGACCGGATGGACGGACTCCAGGAATTTCGATGATGTCCCCTGCAACGCGTTAATGGGATCACTTCAGTTCCTATATTCCGAAGTGCCGCTGTGAAGGGGCCGTTTTTTTAAGAAATGCGGGAAAGGGGATCACTTCAGTTCCTTTATACAGAAGTGCCGCTGTGATGGGACCGTTTATGAGATGTCAAATATAACATTGGTGGGAAACTTTTACAAAATAAATAAATTATGAATTACATTCAATTTCGAGAATTTCGAGAAAACATAAACATTTTGTTTGAAATATAATTATATGAATTGGTGGGTATTTTAAAATTAAACAAAAATCTAACCAGTGTCGGATTCTAGGGGAGTACATGTGCTTACAGGAACAATGTCTGAAAAAAAAATACAATTTTCTGCATAAAATAGTCCAAAACAAATTCGCCTCTCTCTGCTCGGCGAAGGCATCCACATCATTTCAACCCTGGCTACGCCACTGATTTGGAAATTAGTATGGCGTTCATTATCACTGAACTAGTATATATTTGTTTAGGGGCCAGTTGAAGGACGCCTCCGGGTGCGGGAATTTCTCGCTACATTGAAGACCTGTTGGTGACCTTCTGCTGTTGTTTTTTTCTATGGTCGAGTTGTTGTCTCTTTGGCACATTCCCCATTTCCATTCTCAATTTTATTGTCATGTTTGTGTATAGCCAATGTGTATTGTCTTGGTATCAATCCTGTGATTTTGGATTTCAAACCAATAAAAAGTACTTACTTACTTACTTACTCAGTCGGTATTTTAATTGCGCTTAAACAATCTTTCATTTGCGCCACACACCTATTTCGTTTGTGTCAAAAATAAAACATTTCATTTGCCCCAATATTATATTAAATAGTTCCTCCGTTATTTTAATAAATTCACCGTATCAAATGTATAATATTTTAGAATTTCAAACTATCCATGATATAGACATGAGTAATGTAACATTCTCACACAGTGTATTGATAAGCCTTTATAATTGAATAAAGTAACATTTATTTAAGTGGAAATTGTTTTAACGAATTATGCTCCAAATACAAATTGTTTGCCAGACTCTCTTTGTGGTAAAAGTAAGATAACTCTGATTAATTTTACCAACACTTTTTTTATTATGGGGAGATAATCTAATTCGATTTTCATAAATAGCATTTGTTCAAAAAGTGCAAACGCTTTTTGTACGTGGATGTTATGTAGGACTCTAAAGTGCGATGGTACTCTCAAGTACGATGGCCACGCTAAAGTGCGATGGTCTACGCTAAAGTACGATGGTGTATAACGCTAAAGTGCGATGGTTGTTTGTTTGCTAAAGTACGATGGTATATCACGCTAAAGTGCGATGGACCAATATGATAAGGTTAAAAAGATAAAAATACATGGATTTAAAAAATAGTCTTTTTGCAAAAGCTAGTATGCTGAGGTATAACAAATGTGATAGGCTTTATGATTTTTCGGTAAGCTAAAGTGATAGTTTCTAAATTTAAAAGACCGACCACATTGTCTGAATAAGTAACATTTATTTGTACAAGGCGTTTAGCTTTAATCTCAATTGCGAGAAAAGAGCGATATTCGTCGAACTTTCTCTTTTCCGTAAAAAAAATCGATAATATTTTAACGGGAACCGCAATGAAAACTGCAACGTAAACAATGATTTCAGTGCATCCGTTCGCTGCCAATAGAAGCAGGATATACGATACATACATGACATATGCGTATACTGTTTTGTATCCATAAAGTAAAATGGTCGACTGCAGGACACACGTCATCTTCCAGCATCCAAATAAAATCATCACAATTGCTTCAGCCGATCGACGAAACACGGTTTGGTCATAAATTAAGTCATGGACATTTAGTTTATAGGTTGTCAATAAAATATTCTTAATTTATCTTCCGGCATATTCATTTTTGGTTTGTATAAACGACTGTTAACATCATAATCCAAGTACAATTCTTACGTCTATACTCTCGCGGACCATCGGACTTTAGCGTATGGAGAAATCGCACTTTAGCGTATACAATCGCACTTTAGCGTGACCATCGTACTTTAGCGTCCCCATCGCACTTTAGAGTCCTACATGTACATATATATCTTGTGTTGGTGTTGGGGAGAGTGTGGCAGATCTTCCAGGTTGTAATAAAAAAAACCAGGAAGGGTTCTAACAGAAAGATTTTGAAAACAGATAATATTGTGCACCTTATAATGAGCATGACCTTAACAGATGACAATTCAAATAAAAAACAATACAGACTAGAAATCAGGCGTAGGTACATTAATTCACTCATGGACAAGCGGGTGTGTTCTAGCCATATACAAAATGCTTAAGTTATATACATACCAGAAAACAGTGAAAATAACAATGTTTAACTAAAATTAGTCCGAATTCAACGCCTTTTTTGTTAGCCTTCATTAAAAACGCTCAAAGCCAAATCATTAATGTTCAAAAATCAAAGTAGCGACAAATGCGAAATACGACCAAAGGTCATATAATGACCAAATTCATCTTGAACAACTATATGTCTCCTTACGGACTTCAACAATGAGCGAAAATCCATATCGCATGGTCAGTTATAAAAGGCTGCGAAATGGCAAACGTAAAACAATTCAAACGATAAAACTAAATGTCTGATTTGTGTATAAAAAAAACAATGAAAGAAATATACATATAGTAAAAAAAAAACCGACAACCACTGAATTGCAGGCTTTTGACTTTGGGTAGGCACATGGAGAATTTGGCAGGGTTAAATATGTATAAGTTGGCGCCCAACCCTCCCCTTACTTTGGCCGTCGTCGTCACAGTATAACATATGACCAAACTATACTAAAAAATTAGTTGAAAAGGGCTTGACTCATCTATACAAGTACAAAAACAAGTACAAACTACTATTAAAATCAAATCGCTTAATGTCAAGGTCAAGTGAGAATTAAGATTTTAATAGGTCGTTTGTTTTATCATTGGCCAAGTTCGGATGGAACTAGAGTTCTGACTAGAGTTCCATATGAACGGTAAATAATTTTGAAGAGTAAGGCCTCTAGATTACCGGAAGTACAAGGCCCCTACTCTGAATATGTTTACATTCAAATTTGATTGGATTGACGTCATAACATCCGGGATATCGAGTCGATCTCTAGGAACCCTGCCTCAACCAGGGTTCCTCGAGTGTTAATGGCGGAAAAGCTTTATCCAATCATAACAGGTGTTATATATGACCATGTCAATTCAATCTACTCTAGATATCCATCCGAACTTGGCCATTAAGTATCTGTTCCGACAGAATTTCCTTACCATTACGTCATAGTGTAAAATTTTAAAGTAAATAACGTATTTCTGATTAAACATTAGATACATAAAACATATGACACATGATGCAAGTATTAGTAAAATATATCAGTGTTCGTATTGATTGTTCCGACATATTCAAGGTAATGTAAATAAAACTGATGATATTGGATATTTGTTAGAATATAAACAAGTAAGGTTGTGTTGTCCACTACTTCTACTCCTACCATTTTGCGGCCACCATCAATAAACTGAATATTTATGTTGTCTTATAACCGACATATAAGGTAGTTGGGTAATAGATGATAACTCACACTCCCTGTACACCTTATATATTTTTCTTTTAATCAAATTATGTATGAGATAAGATAAGATAAGATATATTGTATTGTATTTAGTGGACCCATTACAGGCATAATCAGTACATTGATTTTTTTTATCACACAATTGCAACATATAATGGCCTCGGATGTCTGTAATGGCCCTCGGCATTGCCTCGGGCCATTACAGACTTCCTCGACTATTATTACAGACCTTGGACATATAACAGGGCTATTATAAAAACACCCATTCATTAATACCATATTAATAAACCAAAGAAGTTTTCATTAATAAGAAAAATCAAAAACTATTTATGGCGCGGCAGTAAAAAAAACATCGTTTGTAGCTGCAGTTATGAATTTTAAGGACTATTTTATTAAAAAAAAAAACATAGATTCATGGGAAACTATTGGAGTGTTCGCTAGCTAGCTAGATAACCAGGTTTAACCCAAGATTTTCCGGTAATACAAGTCAGGAATATGACAGCTGTTTTCCATTCAATCAGTTTCTCATTTGCTAACAAATAAAGCAATAAGCATAACTAAATACTAAAATAAAGCAATTGGCATAGCCTAAAACTTAAATAATATATATTTTTCTTAGTTGCATATATATTCAAATAAAATGTATGAGCCTATATATATATCCCTATCATAATGCTTCTTTGTTCAAACAAATGGACAGCAATTAAGATGGACCTATTTGGGGTTTTGTATGATGTGATTAGGGCAGAATGAAAGTCTTCTACCATCTTTGAGTCTCATAAGATTTCATTTTTCAACGAATTATGATTCAATACATTTCTCTAATATTTACACGATATTATTTTAATCTTAGTCGTCCGAAGTTGTAATCTAATTTCAAGATATGCATTATTATTTCTGAAACTGATAAAAATCATATACGAAATTCTAGTATACTAACAATAAAATACAGGTATTCGGTTGTTCTGACCATCATATCAGAAATGCATGCGTACATGTACGGATCATCAAATACAATACCCTCCGTATACGGTTTCAAGGGTTTGTGTTCTGATCAACCGTAACAGCTTAACAGGTGTACTGATTAACACATACAGGCATACAGGTGTGCAAACCATCAAATACAGTCAGACGTATGTACTGACCAATAAATACTGCTATGCATGCGTACTAACCAACAATTAAAGATGTATATCATAAGCAAACAATAAAAGTCAATTGCAGTGATTCTAATATACAGACCTAATACCGATTTAAACCAAAAAATGGTATTGCATACTAGTCACAGCTGTTACAGTTTCCGATTTTAGAATGGCCCACATCGATCACGAAGTTAAGAAGCACTTGAAGAAAGTTGTATGAAGATTAATATTGGCACGAATTGTAAATATAAACTGCAGTTTTTACAAATTAATTGAAATCAGGAAAGGAAATTTCAAAATTTTAAAAACTTACTTCAGTCGTGTGTCATAATGGTTTGAGTTAAGTCATTTCAATTAATATTTTATAGTGTCTTTCTATATTGCAATGTTACACCATTACTTTGTTAGGAACCTGGTGTTCAGTGGTTGTCGTTTGTTGAAGTTGTTCGTAAGTATTTCTCGTTTCTAGTTTGTTTTTGTAAGTATTAGACCGTTGGTTTTCCTGTTTGAATAGTGTTAAACTAGTTATATAAGGCCCATTATAGCTTGCTGATGTGAGCCAAGGCTCCGTGTTGAAGGCTGTACGTTGCCCCAATTGTTTATTTTCTAATATGTGTGGCTTAGATGGAGTCATCTCATTGGTACTCATACCACATGTTTTTACATCTAAATATTGTGTTTAAACACCATGTTTGCTTATTTTTGTCCATATTTTTTCATATTATTAAACCATCATTAATTTCGTCATTAATCATTCTCGAAACATGGTTAACATCAGAATCAGTACTGGGTTTTGCTCATGTATACTTTTAATTGCTACTTAATATCTGTTTCACAGATGACAACGGATATGTTCCAAATGGTATCTGTTCCCGGAATGTCACCTAGCGAATAAGATTTATCAGCTGTTTTGTACTATTATAATATAATCGACAATACGGGTGCCACATGTGGAGCAGGATTTGTTTCCCTTTTGAGACACCTGCGATCACCACAATATTTTAGTTTGTTTGCTTGTCTTAAGTTTTTCATGTTGTGTCTTTTGTACTATTGTTTGTCTATACTGATCATTTCCTTTCTAGACATGGTGCTTCAATGACTCATTGGTACCTTTCGTCCCTTTTTCTTCAATATCACAGATAAAATTAAGCAGATTAAATATCTAGCACATTGTGGTAGAAAACAATTAATGTATTCGAATCATTTTAACCAAAACAACAACACATACATTTGTACTACCTTCTGCTGTTGTTTTTTCTATGGTCGGGTTGTTGTCTCTTTGACACATTCCCCATTTTCATTCTCAATTTTATGATATATTTTGAAACAGACAAAACAGAATTTTATAGTTTTATTTTTGTACAACAATGAACTTTATAAAAATGATAGAAAAATAGTTTGAATCTAACAGTGATACAAACGGATGCTGTTTGTACATAAAATATAACATAACAATTAGTTGAAGTTCTGAGCAGTTTAAAAGCACTTTCTGTGGACAATGGATGGACCTGCCTCGTCGTATTCCTGTTTGCTTATCCACATCTGTTGGAAGGTTGAGAGTGAAGCTAAGATGGAACCACCGATCCATACGGAATATTTCCTTTCTGGTGGAGCAATAATCTTGATTTTCATTGTTGATGGGGCAAGTGCTGTGATTTCTTTCTGCATACGGTCGGCAATACCTGGGTACATGGTTGAACCACCAGATAATACGGTATTAGCGTACAAGTCTTTACGGATATCAACATCACATTTCATGATACTGTTGTATGTTGTTTCATGTAAACCTGATGATTCCATTCCCAAGAAAGATGGTTGTAACATGGCCTCTGGACACCTGAATCTTTCATTGCCGATAGTGATAACCTGTCCGTCAGGTAATTCGTAGCTTTTTTCTAATGATGATGATGATGCAGCTGTGGACATTTCTTGTTCAAAGTCTAAAGCTACATAGCACAATTTTTCTTTAATGTCTCTAACGATTTCTCTTTCGGCTGTGGTTGTAAAAGAATATCCACGTTCTGTTAGAATTTTCATCAAATAGTCTGTGAGATCCCGTCCGGCAAGATCCAACCTCATAATAGCATGAGGAAGGGCATAACCTTCATAGATGGGTACTGTATGGGATACACCATCACCAGAGTCCAACACAATACCAGTTGTACGACCAGAAGCGTATAAAGACAAAACGGCCTGAATAGCAACGTACATAGCTGGGGAGTTGAAGGTTTCGAACATAATTTGGGTCATCTTTTCTCTGTTGGCTTTGGGGTTGAGGGGAGCCTCCGTCAGTAAAACGGGATGTTCTTCTGGTGCAACACGGAGTTCATTATAGAAAGTGTGATGCCAGATCTTCTCCATATCGTCCCAGTTTGTTACAATTCCGTGTTCAATAGGATATTTCAGTGTGAGAATTCCTCTTTTGCTCTGGGCTTCATCACCAACGTAGCTGTCTTTCTGTCCCATACCAACCATTACACCCTAAAGCAAAAAACGTGTATAATAATATTAATTGAATTGGTCATATTCCCTAAAATTCACAAAACAAAAAAAGAAAAAAAGTCAGAATGTGTATAAAAAAAAAACAAAAAAAAACAAATACAGAATACAGAAAAATGCGGTGCCTTAGAATAGAGAAAGGATACAAATACCTAAACAAACAAATTAAGAACACAGAAATTAAGAACCCAAATACAGATCATCTTTCATATTAAAATAACGTCGGTTAAAAGCTCAATATATCGTATGTTATGTCCTTGTGTGTATGCTCCCACGACTCTTAACCAAAAAATTTTTATTATTACTCATAGCTACATATACTATATATGCAGACTTCCTGGTATGTGTTAAAAATGTGAAGTTTTTTTAAAACTGGTAAATTTCCAACATACATATTTATATAAGAACATATGGTATAAGTGTCAATGAGACATCTCTCAATCCAAGTCACAATTTGTAAAAGTAAACCATTATAGGTCGAAATAAGGTCTACAAATATGTACGTTTCATTTGAAGTTTTCCTTCCTGTGCGAGATTGCGATTCGCAGCGACACCCTTGTGTTTAAGCTTTTGATTTTTTCAATTTTACTAGGGACTTTCCGTTTTGAGTTTTTAGTATTTTTGTGGTTTGCCTTTTTTTTACACGATATTGCGATGACATTAAATTTCAACACATATACGTATTAGTACATTGTGTTTGTATTTTCTGCATTGCTGGTTATTGTGGATTTCTTTTGGAAAAGACTTGCTTTGTATATGATTCGACCATACACGGTCTGAAACTCGGAACTTTATCTTCCAGTTGAAGCTATCTTGGGCCTTGTGTTTAGTAATATGCATAAAAAATTGTAAAAGGTCAGGTCTAAACCATGGTAAACAAAGCCTTTTTATGTTTGTATTTTTTGTTTTTATAAGTGGATCAAATTTTTATATTGTTCGCTTTATAATTTTTGTCCTCCTCAGCTGTTGTTGGTGACTTCTGTTTATTACACACTTGACCCCAACAGGAAGTTGTCTCAGTGACTGTGTTCCCCGGATTGAACTAAATAGCGATACGGTGTATTGAATGTCGAGCAAACTTGCCAGCAATCATTAGGTAATGTTTTAATCAATGCATTATCCTAATCACTGCCAAAGGCTATTCAATCGGGTTCTATTGACTTCTTTTCCATTTATACGTAATAACATTTTGTACGATAACAAATATGTTAAATACTCCCACTCAAAGTAGAAATATTCAAGTCTTGTACTTATCGGGTCACACAAGAATTTACTGTCATTGTCACATGTGGTAACCATATAAGGCGTTGTTCCGCTGATTGCGTTTATAGTCAATGGTCAAAACACACAATTTAAGCATTTTAAAGTCGAAAATATTGAATTTCTGATATATGGACAAACAAAACTTAATAAAAACTCAAACAAAAGGAAAAAGAAAGTGAATATTGATTTGCTGACAACACAGATTTGTTTGTCTATTAAATCGTTAAATACATGGGCGTGACCAACGCTACTCGAGTATAAATCTTCTCCTAATATGGGCAAAAGCAACGTGTACCGGCATTTCACATTGTATTAAAACTAGGCGCTGCCTTTTTCGAATTTCTAGAGATTTTGTCTTGACACATAATTAAGGCAATTGAAATAAGGGGTGGGTCCAGCCGTTTTTGAAAGGGGGTTCCGAACCCAGGATAAATGGGGGATAGGGGGTTTCAACTCAAAGCTCCCTATTCAACTGCATTGATCGTCAAAAAGGGGGGTCAAACCACCGTAATCCCTCCATCCCCACCCCAACACCCTGGATCCGCCACTAGATTTATAAGATGATAAAAATACTTCATATAAAACAAAATATAATGTGAACGGCTGAACAGAACCAATTCCCATGTGTATACCAATAGCTTAACTGTTTAATGATCCTTTAAAACGTGTACTTATTAAATTACATACCTGATGTCTGGGTCTTCCAACAATTGATGGAAATACAGCTCTTGGAGCATCATCTCCAGCAAATCCAGCTTTACACATTCCAGATCCATTGTCAATTACCAAAGCTGCTACATCATCGTCACACATTTTGAATTTGTTTAATTTTCTAAGCTGGTTACAACCTTTCTATTCCTGTTACAACTAATGACTGGGAAGACTTTAAAATCCACACTTGTTTTATTCAACGAACTTCCTCGTTTTGCACCTTGGGAAAAAAGCGATGTTACCATATATGGCGATAAGAAATGAATCATTTGCATATGAATATGGTAAAAGCTTTCCATTTAATAGCGTGTTTACGTTAAGTGTACTGTGTATTGAAGCATTCTGACCTCACCTTTTATTATAGATCACAGGTAATTTTACAACTCGTTAGTATTGTATTTGATGTTAAACCTCCAGGTATATAAACTTTTTTTACTTAACAAATAGTATACATTCTTATAATGGGAGTGCACACAAGTTTAAGTTACACAAATAAAATATGGATTTTTAAATTACATCCAAACGACGATACTACACAATTCAAATACAACATAACAAAAGGAGTTTCCTTTTAAAATCCCGTTCTTTTATTTTTCCTTCCTTTTAAAAATGTAAATAGGTTGATTAATTTACTTGTGAATTTAGAATGTAACATTTGAAATGTGCCCATGTTTTATAAGACATTCACGCTATTATCACAAAAGTATACGTAGTATAAAAGGAACGTTAAAATAGCAGTTGAGAAACCGGCAATCCTCCGAAGAGAAAACCTTGTGAAGCGGAAGAATAGAAGGAACATCACTTGACCGAAAGTCGATACTGGAAGTAAATGGAATTAAATGGAGCGGAATTCAGATTTTTTTCGAACGGGATTTAGAATGAATGTCTCGCTTGTTTTTATCCTTCTAAAGTATGGACTTTTTTGGTGCAAAATGTTTCAAGAAATTGATGTGAAAATGTCGGTTCATCACACTAATGGCTTTTGAATCAATGAAAATGTCGGATTACACTTCCTTAAGCAAAATGAAAATGTCTTATAAGCAAAATCGAAAATGTAGAACTGCAATTTGCACTTCCTTAAGCAAAACGAAAATGTAGAATTGCACTTCTGCAAAATGAAAATTTAGAAGCTACAAAATATCAGATACTTACGCTGAAGAAGCAATTATTTTCTTTTGTTGAAATGTATACAAAATTAAAATATCATTGAAAATTAAAGAAAAGAATATGGAGATGTAGTGATGCATATGTAACAACTTTCTACCAAAAACTTACAGGGTCTCAAAACCTACCGGTTACCATGCAGCCTTTAACAACGAACAAAAACCATGATGTAGAATGAGCATTATAAGACCGTGTGGATGACAAAAATATGAAACAATTCAAAAAAGAAAACCGACATCATGGTTTAAAACCAATGCCAATGATCATTTCAACACCTATTTACTATTTCCCTATCTTGCCTATCTTAAGGCCTGATGAAAATACTTTTATATTTAATCGGTTCTTTTGTGTTGCACTTTTAAACTGAATACTTCGGACAGGTAGCAGCAGTTTAGTTTTTTGTCATCTAAATATCAAAAGTGGTTCTTGAACCACATCTTCCTATATCTACTTAAAGCCCGATAAAGCTATCTGTTTTATTTCTATCCAGGATTTTTTTCAAATCTCAATTCCTTTTGTGTGGAAAACCCGTAGAGAAAGCATGTATAGAACATTTGTTTCATAGCAAAATTTGCTGAAAGCCCCCTGCCCCCTCCCTAAATCCGCCTCTGCGGTACATGTTTTCTAACCATAGTGGCGTTCTACATAACAAGATCAATAACTATTCGTCCTCGATCATATTTTGAAAACTAAACTTTTACCAGATTTTAAATGTTTACAGATTTAAAACTTTTTTCTGGTTTATTTAGAAAGGACCACTACTTATCTATATTACATCATCAACTTGAACGTCTAGTGAGACGTTTAAAATCGTTTACATGCTATACGTCTATACGGTTTCAAAATCATGAAAGTTAATTTTATTATTTGATTGATTAAAATTTAAAGCCTAAGGATAAAGTATTGGGTCAACGTAACAAGAACTTTATTTGTATAAAACTAGATAAATTAGAAGCTATGAGTGCATTTCTTCCTAACACAAACGATGCAAACGACTAAGCGCGCACATGTTTTGATCATTTGTTTTTAACATAGTGAAACGTGTACACAGGGTAAGCGTGTCTGTTTCTATTTTAGACGAAGAGGGACGAAAGATATCAAAGGGACAGTCAAACTCATAAATCTAAAATAAACTGACAACGCCATGGCTAAAAATGAAAAAGACAAACAGACAAACAATAGTACACATGACACAATATAGAAAACTAAAGAATAAACAACACGAACCCCACCAAAAACTAGGGATGATCTCAGATGCTCCGTAAGGGTAAGCAGATCCTGCTGCACATGTGGCACCCGTCGTGTTGCTTATGTGATAACAAATCTGGTAAATAGTCAAATTCGGTAGGTCACATTCATTAAAGGGAAGGGGATTGTAGTTACGACGTAAGGAACATATCCGATATCATTTGTGAAACGGTTATTCCATAACGGTCAACCAACTCGTGATGGCGTCCGTAAAATTTACGAAGGGATGATTTCAACTTCACCATTTGGAACTCTTGGTTTAATAGCTTCCTTGTGAGCAGCAACCCTCTATCAAGAAAATCATGATAGGAAATGCAAGCACGGGAATATCGTATCAATTGGGAGATATATACCCCGTATGCAGGTGCTGCTGGAATGTTGCTACTTAGAAATGGAAAGTTCACAATTGGAAAGCTGAAATCATCTCTTTTGTTGTAGAGTTTTGTTTTCAACCGACCCTCATTGTCAATTTCTAGATGTAAGTCAAGATATGAAAAATATATACACTGGTACAAATTTGTCTTTGGGTCAGGAACCAACTTGTCCTCCTGGTACAATAATTTACCCTACAAGTTTACACACTTGTGTTTGTTCCGTTGGTACAATTATGTACTTTACAAGGTGGTCACACAGACTCACACTTGTCCTATACGTTACAATACGGTTCAGCTTGTAAACGTACAAGTCCGTATTTATAACAGGCACCAAACTGTTCTTTATTACACTTAGTAATATTAACACAATATCTAATATATAAGAGACAGCGATCTCGAATATAAACGTACGTACCTTAGTCTTATGTCTCCGAAGATTTATAGGAATCTCTCCTGCTTATATACCCTAATGGTAGCCGTACCATTATTGAAGGAGGGGTGTTCTTCCAAAGTGTCTCATTACTCGTATTGACAGTTTCCTTTGGAACACCCCTTCATATTTGACCTGACCCAAAGTTTACCCGCGAAATATCTGATTCGTTTATAAGTTTATTATAGTTTATACAAAAACATAAAATAAGGCTTCTGCCGAACTGTAACCAATGTAAACAATTTAACCTTAGATACAAAATCATCACAATAGGTTTGCAAAGTTTACATAAACTTTGAAAAACTATGCACTAGCTAAAAATCCATCTACAGTTTATCGTTCATCGTTTGTTAGAACAAACGCTACATTTGTTTCGGACTTCACCCTGATCAAACGATGTATTTGTTTCTAGTACGTTTGTTTACCAACAACATGTGCATGCACTATTAAAAGTTCAAACAGGGTCAGTAAACACTGATTAAACGATGTATTTGTTTCTACTTTTGTCGTGTTTAGAAAACAACAACAAACTCCACACAACGTTTACAAAATCTTGGTTAGAAAGAAATGTAAGTCTATATGGCATACATCCTCAAGTAATCTGATTAAAATTCAGATCTATCTTAACTCGTGTGATCTTATATTTAATAATGGATAACGAAATCAGATATCGATATTTAAACTAGATTGATCCTCAAGTATCTTTTAACTGTAGGTTAACATTTTTTTGTATCTTAGTGCTAGATAAAATTGAATCACCAATCCGATTTTATTTACTGTCTGTTTCACTTTATATAAACTGGTCAATATTAAGGAGTATAGATAAAGACAACAGTAGTATACCGCTGTTCAAAACTCAGAAATCCATGGACAAAAAACAAAATCGGAATAACAAACTAAAACTGAGGGAAACGCATTAAATATAAGAGGAGAACAACGACACAACATTAAAATGTAACACACACAGATACAGTCTAAGCATTAGACAAAATCCTATGAGAATAACAAATATAACATCAAAACCAAATACATGAATTTGGGATAGATAAGTACCGTGACACGTCTTATAGTAATGTGAATTCACACTACTATTATAGGTGTGACACTGTAAGATAGGGAGCTTGTTATGCCAATCCTGCAGATACACCTACGATTACCTTCCGGGTTTGATTGCGTTTTGATTGCTTAAGTCTTAGTTTTTTTAAGCTGTGTTTTTCGTTCTTGTCATGGCATTGTTTATGATAAAAGCCATCGAAAACTGATCGACTATAGAAAGAAAAGCCTCACTTATGGACTTGATCAAAAACTGGTCAAGATTAACGGTCATGGACTAACCTATCAAGATTCTACCAGTTATTTAACACTAATCTATATTAAATATAACATGCATGACTTCTACAAATCATACAAAGACAATATTGTTGAAGGTCAAGGTATTGTTTTTACTGCACCACGGACATGATGGTAAGTAAAGGGGGACCAAAACGCACAAAAGCCAAACAAGTCTTAAAAACTAAAAATACGAAAGCTGAGCAACACGAACCCTGCTAAAAACTGGGGGTGATCTCATATATATGCAAATGATCCCGAGGCTTGTTTCATTCGTCTGGAGATTAATGAAACTGAGCCGAAGAAGAGCAATTGTAACAGAGAAGATTAGCTGAATGTCAACTTGTTTTACGGCCAAACTGCCACCAATAAACTAAATCAAAAAGAATAGTTTTACTTTTGTAATTACTAAAGGAAGAATTACAACATGTGTACAGTTTTTGTAAACGTATAGATTTATACCCACAACTGTTGTAAATGTTATTTATTTTGTCTTTCTAGGAATCAGTCGATAATAGTTGTTTCCGTTGTGCCGACAATCGAATTTTTATGTTTTTATTAACTACAAGGAAGATGATAACAGGAAAGTGTTACCGGAATGAATATCTATCATTTCTTTAAAAGATTAACCTGACAAATGCTTGTTTCAAATCGTTTTATTTTTCTAATACTATATACAGAAGGAGTGACAACTCAATCTTATGTCTTGTTTTTTTTTTTTTTTTGTACATTTGTTGGAAATTTCATTATTTTATTGTTATTAATCAAAATACGAGAAATGTGTCATGTTTAAGTCAATCTAGAAATCAGTCGTTAAAAGACAGAATTTGTGTTACTTTAATTTGAAAAGAGAAACAAGCTAGCATTGGAAACGTATAAAAAATATTTAAAAAATAAGATCATAGACAGGTTAAAAGAGTCTAAAAATTGTGTATACAAAAAATCATGGCCATGTCTGAGACATGTATGATGAGATAAGATAAGATAAGAAAATAAAATTTATTTTGATTCAGCATTTATAAAACTATATAAGACAACCTCTAGAGAACTTTCAACGAAATATAAAAACATATAAATAACATAAAAACAATAATAACAACATGCTTTACGTTCATAGAATTTGGAATAATCATAATATATATTATCACAGGTGAATTCTGTATCACATAAATTTTCTTCTATATTTTGTTATTTAAAAATTTCACATTTAATTTTTGTCTATACCTCTTTCAAAATTTCAAATTCATATAATTTTAGGCAACATCCTAAGTAAACTGAGAGTAGACGTCTCATTATAAATCTGTCTAAATCTGTCTGGCACTTTCTGAAAATCATAGTTGATAACAATATTTGAAACCTCACAATTATGTTCCATGTCGCATCTTACAAAAAAAACTTTTCAGTGACAAATATGACCGTCAACCTCTCTTCAAACTACCCATGCCACTTTCGTAATAATTTGTGTCTTTATCTCATGCATATGTTTTTTAAATATCTCTAATCACTAAAAAGTAAAAATAATTTCCAGACTTCATTTTAGTAACATTACAAACGGAAATAATTCAATCTAAAAAAATATCTTTATATCTCTTACGAAAAAGTCTTTCATGCACGCAATGCTATAGCATATTTAAACATCCAAGACAACGATGTTCTTGAAAGGAATATGGTCTACAATTAGAACTTCCTGATCAGCATCAGCGAAAGTATGAAACCTGCGGATGGTATCTTGCAATTGTATATCTGAAATAAAAGCATATTGTAGAAAATTCACGTTATCAGACGCCAAAATCTGTTGTCTTTGATCATAAGTACGTAGGTCGTAAATAGCCATTCCAGCATCAATATTGATCTTAACAATCGGTCCGTTCAAAAATCCTTTTTGTTGATTTTTTGCTCTGAATCTAATAGCATGGTCTTTTGAACCACAAGCCGAAATAAAGCGGGATGGTTTGTAGGATCCATGCGCAACATGAAGTACAACTGAACTTGGTTGGTTAGGAGCTTTTGCAGTAATGCCATACCTTAAATCATCTTCGTCTGTTCTTAGGAGCCTATAAACTTCCATCCGTACTGCGATATCTAAAGAAATTATAATAAAAATGCATAGAGTTCAGAAACAATTAATGGTGATACAAAACTATTTTTTATACCTTGAAAAACTATGTCATTGGAAATATGCAAAACTCTTTCAAAATATCCTGCTACATTGATCAACTTGAATATTACTACAATATTGACAAAGTTAAAACAATTATAATATAAAAAAGAAGATGTGGTATGATTGCCAATGAGACAACTATCCACAAAAGACCAAAATGACACAGACATTAACAACTACAGGTCACCGTACGGCCTTCAACAATGAGCAAAACCCATACCGCATAGTCAGCTATAAAAGGCCCCGATAAGACAATGTAAAACAATTCAAACGAGAAAACTAACGGCCTTATTTATATACAAAAAATAAACGAAAAACAAATATGTAACACATAAACAAACGACAACCACTGAATTACAGGCTCCTGACTTGGGACAGGCACATACATAAATAATGTGGCGGGATTAAACATGTTAGCGGGATCCCAACCCTCCCTCTAACCTGGGACAGTGGTATAACAGTACAACATAAGATCGAACGAAGTCTAGAACAAAAGTGTAGAAGTTAACAAAGATTGTCAAATATAAAAAAAGAAGATGTGGTATGATTGCCAATGAGACAACTCTCCATGCACAAGAGAGTTGAAGCCTGCCTAAAAAAATTACATTTAAATATAGCCTTAGTATTCTAAAATAGCAACCGATTTCAATTTTGCGCTGAATAAAAACAATAAAAATAAATAGAAAAATATGTTTTGCAATTGAATAGTAACAAGCATTAGCCTTTCAAAAAGGGCTAGTCGACTCTTAGCTGATGAAAATGGAAAGTGCTCTCTCTTTGTAGATTAATTCATTTACTAGAATAGCCACGTGCATCAATCAACAAATTTTACCACACACCTGAGGTCACCAGTTATGAAATTTTATATATCGTTTAAAGGGGCACTAGCTACGAGATATATAAAAAATCTAAAGTTTGATTTTTTTCTGTTCAATCAATAATGAAAGTGAAATAGTAAAATAACATTTCGCTTTTTGCAGCCAAAAAGGTTCAATTTTGTCAAATTAAGCTAAGAAACATTGATAATCAAAGCGCTGTAAGCGCTGAAGGCAGTTAACCAAAAACCAAGGCAACCGTAATTATGAAAACTGTGGCAATGTTGCCTCAACATTAAACATTCATATATAGTACATTCATGTTTATCTAATGATTTATTTATTAAGGCAAATAGTTTATATGTTATCAAGGTTTCAAAAGCAATGCATATATCAATGTATATTTTTTATGGTGAGTCTGCAGTGGTACAAGTTCCCAATGATTGCAGTTGTTCTACTTGGTAGTTAACCTTGGTTTTATTTGACTGCTAGAAGTTCAATTTGACTTACCGGGTAGTATGAACATGTAATAGTATGAATGGACTGGTTTCCCTGGAAAGAAAACTGAGTTTGTGTTCTATAGTACAAAAGTTATGAGACGAATCAGACAAGTGTTCACTACAACAGGGATCAAAGGTGATGTCTGACTGACTTGCCCATAGTAAATGTAAATGATTTGTTATTTTGTCCCATACATATGAATATATATAATTTAGGGGTGGGGATCTCAACGGTTTTCAAGTTCTCAAACAGGTAGGGTTACGCAGAGGATTTAGGGGGCAGGGGCCGCCCCCCCCCCCCTTTTTTGGGAAAAAATTTGGTTGCTTATATAGGGAATCACTGAAGCGTGACTGGAGCGGGCCCCTCTTAGGTCAGTCAGTGGGCCCCACTTATGAAAATTTCTGGATCCCCCACTAGGGGTAGGGTGACCCTAGGGACTTCCCCTACATTTCATTTTATTTGTTATATTGTCCCATACATGAATATATATGGTTTAGGGGTGGGGATCTCATTGGTTTCCAAGTTCTCAAACAGGAAGGGTAGTGTGACCCAAGGGACTCTCCCTATATTTCATTTAATTAGTTATATTGATCCATACATGAATATATATTGTTTTGGTGTGGGGATCTCGACCGTTTCCAAGTTTTCAAACAGGAGGGTTGGGATGACCACAGGGACTTCCCTTATATTTCATTTGATTTGTTATATTGTCCCATACATGAGTATATATGGTTTAGGGGTAAGGATCTTGACCATTTCCAAGTTCTCAAACAGGAGGGTGAACAGTGACCTCAGGGACTCCCCCTATCTTTCATCTGATTTGTTATATTGTCCCATACATGAATATATATGGTTTAGGGATGGGGATCTCCACCATTTTTAAATTCTAAAACAGGAGGGGTGGGGTGACCCCTAGCGACTCTTATATTTCATTTGATTTTTCATATTGTCACAAACATGAATATATATGGTTAAGGGGTGTGGATCTCGACCGTTTCCAAGTTCTCAAACAGGAGAGGGTGGGGTAACTCAAGGGAATCCCCCTATATTTCATTTTTTATTTATTATATTGTCCTATACTTGAATATATGCAGGGGCGGATTCAGACGGGGGAGGGTTGCGGGCTTGCACCCCCTTAAATTTGCAAAGCATGGGTTGTTCTCAGCTTAATAAAGAATATTCCGATAATTTTACCTCAAATTTTTTTAACCTCGCTCTGCTCGGCGAAAATTTAAGTTTGCGCCCCTCCTAACCTAAAATCCTGGATCTGCCCCTCATATGGTTTAGGGGTGGGGAGCTCGACCGTTTCCAAGTGATCAAACAGGAGGGGGTAGAGTGGCCCAAAGAATGCCACCTATATATCATATGATTTATTTCCATTAAGGTATATATAATATAGTTGCATTATTTGTGAAAATAAAGAATGAAACTTTCAGCTACTTTAATTGACCCTTCAAAATTGAGAAAAAACAAATAACCCCTCGAAATTGCAGTAATATGTTTACACTTTAAAAGCATCTCACATGCATTATCATCATTTATCATTTATAAAGAAAATTTAGACTGGGACCATGAACATGTATATTGTTAGATATACTGTTTCCAGCTGTCACGTTGTATTGGATTTTTAAATTAAAATTTGTCAAAAAGTAATTTTGAGTTTCTGAATAAAATATTTTTCTGCTTTTTCTTTCTTTTACATATATCTTTTGGTTTACAATACTAGTGTTTATATTCATTTACCATGCATTGATGTATTTTTTCACCTGCTTGGATTTATTTTGTAAATGATCGCCAAACCCGGAATTACCCTTATCCGCTTCCGGAATCGGATCCGATTTTGTAAAATTTTGTCTTCACGGCCGCCATTGTTATGTGTTTACAATGTTGTTTTTGTCAATCAGATACGATTTTACTCGAATTTATACAATATTTGTCGGCGATTTTCTGTATAAAGCTAGCGGTTGAACAAAATGAACATCGCCGTCATGAATAATAATGATAAAAATAAGTTTTTAGCTCGTTTAATTGGAGACTGGTGAACATGGTGAAAAGGTTTGCAAAGTAATTTCTTATTTTCTTTCAAATGTAAGGTGACTACGTCGGGCGTAGCTAGAAACCAACTATCCTAGTCGAAATTCCGCTTGCAAAAGTGGAAGGTCGCGGACCTCGGACCACCGCTAATTTGCACACCTGCCTCCAAATTGAAAAGCTACGAAAATTTCTTTTTCTAATTTGAAATTGCCGCCAACAGCATGAACAGTTGAACTTATTATATAATAGACTACTGACGTAGTTGTACTACGTATTGATGACAAACAATATTCCTACGACTTTTGTCATTTGGAAAATCTAAACTGCTTGTCCTAAGAGATTTTCGGCGATTAAATATTTCATACAATTGTTCTTTGACATCTTAGCTAAAAGTACAAGTCATAATGAACTACACAAGGATTCTTAATAAGCACTACTTCCTATGTGTAACTTTAAAACTTTTGGATAAATCGACGATCATTTAAGGGTTTTCTGGTCATTTTTTTTGTAATCCAGAATAAAAAGTATTAAAAAAGTGTTCAATTAGTTATATATAACATAGTAGCCAGCTAGAAAATAACAATGACAAGTGTTTCAGCATTTATTGGGTAGAACACAAATCCAGGGTGCTCGCATAATGCAGCTTAACTGCATAATTAGTAATTCACTTGCAAGTGAATGAGTCGACCTCTTTAAATCCATATGCATGTGAACTTCAATTTAACCCCTAGCTAGATATTGACAACGCATGCATTGTACGTGTACTGGTTATTTAAAGAAAAAGAATGTCAACAATGAAAGTGAAACTACGGTAAATCATTTGATTACTAATTCGATGCACATAAAATCATTCTTATACGGTTAAAAACAATGAGAAACATCTATTTTTAATCTATAAAATAAAATCAAACAGATCGACCTATAAAAATCCAATTACACGTGTTGGTTTAATCTATTCATATCTTTATTTATGTTTACATCGCTTATATGGTCATCTGAGGTCAAATCGATAGTTAATTAGATGGCGTCTGGACTAAAATACACACGAAACGAACCTATATATTATCTACCCCATGCTCTGTAAATTGTTTATTTTAGACTTTTGATAGTTTGTATAAATGTTTTACATTGTTATAAATCAAATATATTTTGAGTCAAATCGGTGACCATGAATTTGACAGCTAGTCCCCGTTTAACGTTGTTGTTTACGAAACTCCAGAAGATTTGACTATTTATAGATAAAAGTTACGTGTGTACCAATATAATGAATATGCATGATTAATGACCAGGCAAAATCTAATTGCTAAAATAGAGAGGACAAATCCGATACTCTACGGGATTGAAGGACATTAACTAGGTTTGGATTGTCCTAACCAATCAATAAACTTTGATTATTCACGTCTCATAATATCTTCCAATCAGGTAGCAAGAAAAATTCACGCACTGACTGTCCATCGTTCAATTCTTAATATCGACTCCTAGGAGCAGGAGCCGATAATGAAAGTAATGAGTTTTACGATTCGTTTAAATTCTATTAAAATCTGAAAGTCGTGTTCGTTACACATATTAATGAAAATATACTGAGTCGCCCAAGTAAACATTTAAGCGTACTGTGCACACGATACGATTTTCCATTTGATTAGCCAAACAACATCCGATTTTAGTGTCCACATGGTACGATATTTGTCGAAAGCAGGCGCTATATCTAATAAACTTTATAAGATATGTAATATATCATTTTCTTTACCCGGTATATATCGCCTCTCCTCAATGCTTTAAGACTTGTATTTTGAGGACATGATTTTTACAAAAATGTATGTAATGCAACTATATGTATTCTACATACCTTTTAAAAGTTCCAAATATTTGCAATCTGATTAAAATACTGATCCATATAAACTCGCCTGCTCGTATATATAGGAGTAAAATTAAATCAAATATTATATTCTACTTGAAATATTTGAAAACGGTTAATATTTCCTGATACCTTGTACACGTCAGATTATTAGTATAATACTTTTTGAACTCACAAGCTGTTTTTAAATGGATATTTTTTATTTATATATCAATGTATGAATGCCACATTGACAATATTTTTATTCAATCTTTTGTTGATAATTAGTTATTTAAATTGTAGAATCAGAGGCGGATTTAGGGGGGGGCCCAGGGGGCCCGGGCCCCCCCTTTTTGGGAAAAAAATTGGTTGCTTATATAGGGAATCACTGAAGCGTGACTGGAGCGGGCCCCCTCTTAGGTCAGTCAGTGGGCCCCCACTTATGAAAATTTCTGGATCCGCCACTGAGAATGTTTTTGTTCTGGAAAACAATTAACGTTTTAAGAAAATCTTTATTTACCATTATCTATTGTAAACCAAAACCGATACCAATAGCAATTGTTTGTAAATATTATTATAATGGAAGTGCACGCTAAGTTACACATAACTATATATGGATTTGTTTCGTGTGTTATTTAAATGAGTTGACTAAATATACTAGTGGAAGTTTGGACTACAATTCAATAAGACATTTCCGCCATTTGGGCACTATCACAAGAGTACTATATATAGAAAGATTATTCTGTTTTTGTGAAACCTATCCTCATGCGATATAAGTTTACCCTTGTCCGTACGTACGTACTTTCAAACACGTAGTTTCCATTCTCTAAATTTATTTTGCATTAACCAAATGTCAATAACCGTATACACCATGTTTTTTTTTTTCTATAAACGTAGATCAAGTGCGAATATGTGTAACGTCACTTTTACAGTTCTTTAGTAATGACCCTTTATAACGTTATATGCAAGTGGGGCATTCTCTATGTCCTATTGACTATTTCTCCATTTATTCGGTTAGATTGAGTAGTTCACAGGAGATCTCAGTAACATCATACATTTAAGATGTCTATCGTAAAGTGGTTTTACTAAAACTGCATATGTAATAAGAAAGACGTCTAAACTGTATGAATTTGTATTGATGACTAAAGTACAAGATAACGTCATACGTAAACAACGTTGGATATACAATAATCCGCGTTACGTTAACGTTCCCTTCTATGCGTGATTTCCAACATTCTCCGGCCCACGAAAAGTGAAAATTATAACTTGTAAAGTATTTAAAGTCTCTCTGTTAGAATAATAAAATGAAATTAACTTTAAAGTCCATCATTAAAATTAAAAACTTTTACCACAGTTTGTTATAGTACAGTGTCACATTTATTTCACGTTCTTTTTTCTTGTAAGTTTCTCCCTGTAATCCAATTCCTGATATAAGTAAAGCTGTTTGAACTGAGATTTTGATTTTCCCATTCCTTGTAAATCATCGTAAAAGCATTTGTTTTTGTTAGTGTCTCTTGTCCACATTAAAGCTGATTTGTCTGTTTCAATTACTTTCAACGGACCAGGGGTTCTTTGTTTTGTCCTTGAAGTGTTCACAAATGTAGAAATATGTTCAATGTTAATAGTGTTCCTCTCTGTTGTATCCTCGTTTGTGTGCGTCTCTTACGTTTCTCCTAAATTGATAGTGCTAAATCGTGTTTCGTTGATTGAATTGGTTCTTTTGAGTGGCCCTGAGAGTAGGTATCCTTGTTTGTCTTTACTGCTGTTGGTCCCTCGCCCCTAATGATATCATTCTCGACAATATCCCAGTATTGGTCAGCTCCAACAAGCAGTCCAATTTCAAATGATGTATCATCAGTTACGGCGTGTGCTACCTTAAGTTTTGCAAATACGGCAACTGTTTTGAAGTTTCAATGTTAGTCTTAAATGGTGCGGCGATTTTAGGTACAATCAAAACTTCGACTGGTATTTCTTGGCCATAGATAGTTTGTATCTTCACTGTTGCTGTGTTTAGCTGTTCAATAGAGTTGTTCTCATAATCGTCTCCAAATCTAGATAGCGTAATTGCTTCACTTCCTGTGGGTTTTAACTCCAATTTCTCTGCTAAATGTCTTGTAATAAATGACCTGGCGTAGCTGGGTCCTTTTGAAGTGCACGCCAACCAGGGGGGGGGGGAGGATTGCCCCCCCAAGGTTTTTTTGGCTAGACGCAAAATGGTGCGTTCTGAGGGCCTAAAATTGGTTTGAATAGCAAATTATTAAGACTGTAATTAATAATTTTTTATTGAGAAACATCAAAAATCTGCCCTTCGTTTTTTAGCTGCAACAAAAACGTTCATGGCCTTGTCTAAGTTTACCTGAAAATCACGGTGGATGTGCATTAAACCCAAAGCTGACAATCTGTCATTTCTCATTGTGGAACGGATGTACGTTTTCAAACCTTTCAGTACGCTAGACGACCTTTCAGCTGTAGCACTAGCAACGGACATTGTTAGAACACACAGTATTAATTGTATCAATAGACGGATACAATGCGGGATTAACGATATCAAGCGTTTGACACAGTGTTGTCGGCACTTTATCACTAGGTAGGATTCGACAGCGAGCTCACCAGCGTTCAACCTCTCTCTTGAAGTCTTGAATGCGTTGACGCCTTATTTCGACAGGAAGGTGTCAAAACAGAACAATATGAAGTAGCCTTTCAAAATATCACAATAATTTAAAGAGGGAATTCAGATTACCATGATTACCGTTATCGTAATTTACGTATAAAAGAGGGGCGAAAGATACCAAAGGGACAGTCAAACTTGTATAAAGGTACCGAGGGTATCACCAGCCCAGTAGCCAGTACTTCGGTACTGGCATGAAAATACGGATTTTTTGTGTTATTAAAATTTGCTGTTACACAATATTAAAAATTATTATAAATTAAGGAATGTATCTCCCTCATGCAAAGCTCTGATTCCTTTCACGAATTTGGCTATACTTTTTGGACCTTTTGGATTATAGCTCTTCATCTTTTATATAAGCTTTGGATTTCAAATATTTTGGCCACGAGCATCACTGAAGAGACATGTATTGTCGAAATGCGCATCTGGTGCAACAAAATTGGTACCGTTGATTTTATTACTGTAATTCATTAAATTGTTCAGGGTCGGATCCAAAGTTGCGAGATAAAAATGGAACAAAAGTCAATTGGTTATGTTTTGCCAAAATTATGTACGAAATTTACAACCCTTATATCCAAACAAAGACGTGGGTTTACAACCCCTGCAGCCCTGTTAGTTCCACGAAGCGCATTATATATTTTTTTTATTGAAATAGAGTTAATATACCTTGTCGGAAATTTGAAGGTGTGGACATCTTTCCATTTGTCGGTCAAAAGTTGTAATTTTACATCTTTTCCTAAGGATGTCGAATCTTTCAACAAAGAAATATCTGGATAAGATGGTCCCAGATTTTTTTGTACTGTCTTTGACATTGACACTGATGTGGCGCTAAAGCTAAGTTCTGACATCGTCAATTTGTGACGTTTCAGAGTCTATATTGTCCTGATTTGTTGCTGGTTGTGTTTCTGCATGACTATCACTATTGGTACTGTTAGTAGGATTTTTAGTGAAAAAATCGTCTAAAGTTTGCCATTTAGGCTTGTCACGCTTTGAACTGCTCATGTTTATGTTGCTTTTTATGCTTTTTACGTTGAAAACCGGAAAATTCACGCAAATAAATTAAAAACGATTTCGGTTAGAGTTGATTTTACATATTGAAATATAATTGTGACGTTATTAAAATAGTTATACTGTATCGTTTTCTAATTTGCTTGGTTAAGTTAAATTTTATATTTCGTTATTACTCGTTTGTATTTTTATTTTATTTTCCGGCGTAAATATTTTTTTTAGACCCCACGATGTGCACGCCATGGCGTGACAGCGTATATGGAGCTACGCCCCAGACCTTGTGGCGCCTTCGTCAAAAAGGATCTTTGCATCAATCGTTTGTTCTTTGTAGCTTAGTGGTGCTATTGCGGTCTTTAGTAAAACATTTGGGCGATCACAATTTAAAGATGAATATAAAACAGAAGTCTCAGAGTCCGCCGCGTTGTGTTTTTGTACTGTACTTGTACTACTTGTACTTGTAGTTTCTTTATCATGGTCGTTGTTACATAGGCTTGTGTGGTGACGTCTATCTCATTTCTTGCAGTTTGATTTAGATTTGCAATCTACTACGCGGTGTCGCCCTAAGCAATTAAAGCACAATCTATCTTCTTTAACAATTTCATGCGGTCATTCTGGTCCGTATATTTAGTACATTCCGACGAAAAGTGGGGTTTCTTGCAGTATGCGCAGCTAATTTGATAAGATTTCTGTGGTGAATTGGTTTTTGGCCAGATTTCGCACGATTTTGTGTTTGTGTAGAAAGTACATGTAGCTGTAGCGCTCGGACTTTCACCTGTTTCTGTACTTTTACCAAACTCTAAAATGGCAAGCTCCTTAAAGATAGATCTCCTTAGATCACCGAGAAACCAATCTAATGAACCGTGCTCACGTGTTAAGTTTTTTCGTATTTCACCAGGCATTTTGTTAAGTATGACTGGTACTAATAACGAGCCATACGAGTCTTGAGCTTGTCCAAGAGATTCTAGCCCTCTTATGTATATCTCTGTTCTGTCATAGTAACTTCTAAGTTGTGAAAGCGTATTCTTTGGTTCGGGTATGTCTAGTAGTGCTTGCATGTACGATTGAATGATCTTATGTTTTTGTCCGAACCTTTCATGTATGAGTTCAATAGCTTTGTTGTAGTTTGTGTGCGTAAGAGCAAATCCGGCAATTGTATATGACGCTTCTCCCTCTAGTAAAGACTTTAGGTAATTAAACTTTTGAACGTCGGTTAGAGTGTTGTTGTTGTGAATAGCTGAATCAAAAGAATCCCAAAAGGATTGCCATTCGAGTACGTTTCCATCAAATGTAGGTAAATTCAATTTCGGTAGTTTGTGGAAGTTGCTGCTATTGACGCTTGAATTTGAACGTAAAGACGTGAAATTGAGGCTAGTATTTTGTGAGTCATCTCTTATGTTATATACGGGGCCAACATTTTGAATGGGTTGCAGTGTCTCATTGTGCGGCGAAAAACTTCTAGCGGCTGCATTTAAATTTGATGTTTGAACGTGAATTAATTTACGAATTTTGCGTATTTTCGTCTCTAAATTAGATTTATACTCATCTGTGTCAAGTATCTCTTGCTCTATATCCTCCTCTTGTACACTATCTAAAATGTTCTTATCCAAATCCTTTAGAATATCTTGCTTTTCCTTTAATGTATCCAGAATTGTTTCCAACTCGTCCTCTTCCGGTTTTTCTTCTGTTTCACTTCTCTCCTCAAATCTTCTTAAAATCCTAGAAACTGCGCTTCTGTGTCCCGCTCGTATAGATTTCAGCTTTGAAGTCATCTTATCCTGGTCACGGCACCAATATCGTAAAGTGGTTTTACTAAAACTGCATATGTAATAAGAAAGACATCTAAACTGTAGGAATTTGTATTGATGACTGAAGTACAAGATAACGTCAGTTCTCTTCTGTGCGTGATTTCCAACACTATCTATTAGTACGGTGACCGAGTAAGGAAAAGTCGCTTATTTAAGGAGTTTAATTGTCATTCGGACTATACGGCTATAAATCACAGTATTGGTAGGTCAAAGGTTAAACTTAACATTTTGACTTGTCGTCAAAAAATCGTACGGTGCAATTTTCGTAAAATGGGCTTTGAAGTACGTTAGTTTACTTGAACGAAAAATCGACTAAGAAAAGTTTTGAGATCAACATTGTAAAATAACATCCGTGATACGGTTTCTGTTATTATATACATTGCTGTTACACCTTATTCATGTTATTTTAACGATTTCAAAAAAAGTTTAGCAAAATTGATTCGTTATTAAAGAGTTTTTGTAAAAGTTTAACACTACGAATACTTTGCATTTAATAGAGTACGTTCCAATTTAATTTCATAAATTTTTTTAACGCAAAATGTCAACTAATTAACATTTATATGATATTTCATACATTTGTACCTTTATTAATCAATAATATCAAATTCATTTGTCTCAGAAGCACTATTTCAGCAATTCAAGCCAGACAAAATTCATAACGCTCATATGACGGAGCTATTCGAAGCTCATATACAGCCTCATATAGATACATATACGCAATTGGCATGTGATGTATTACTTACATTTACATACTGGGATATGTTCCTTGAAGCAGTAGACATTTAGCTGTCAAATGTTAGAGCAGAACGAGAGGGAAATTGGTATCTTCCTTGAGATCGTCATCTCAAATGTAACATTATATTTTTGTAACCAACCGTACCGCACGAAGGTGGAAACTCGATATGCTTCAATTTTCTGAGAACATTTGATCACCTTTTATAGATGGCTACTTTGCTTTTTAGACAGATTCCTGGACATTTTAACAGTACTATTTCATGGCAACATAAAAGACCGTTATAAAATCCTCAAGGGGATTAGGTGGCACTGTAGGCATAACAAATCAAAAGTCTGCGCCTGTTAGATGGACCCTTACTAGACATTTCATAGAATCCATTAGTCGTGTAATGCTGAAAAGGGATGGAATTGCTGCAAATTCTGCAAATTCTGCAAATTCACAAGAAGAAACAAAGCCAACAGCAATGAAAAGAGATGAAGAACATGTTATAGCCATTGTGAACCATCTAAATGATCCATGACTGATCCTTTTGGTGTGGAATCCCACCCTCGATGTCTTATCAATATCTCTTCTTAAATGCATGCTTCAAGACATATTCGAGGTTCTTTGCGCTCAGTTGTCGAGGAAGGCTTGAACATGTCTAAACATTTTATCACTAGTGCTATTTCTTAAGATCACAAGGAGTTTTTATAGTCCAATATCAAAGTCAAACACAAACTTTAAATCTAAATAGGGGGAAATACTCTCAGGTCGCATAAATCCATAACTTGTGATTAGACGTGCACTGATTTCGGCAAAATGTAGAGATGATGTTATCATAGAACATGTGTGGTCGCACCCCGCGGCATTCCATTATCCCCTTTCCAAAATGACGGCACCATGAGAAAATCATGCAAGTCGGATTTTGTGAAGCAATTTGAATCTTAAATCTCTTGTGCACTTTCCCTACCTTCCTTTATACCATCACAACTTGCATAAGAGATGGTATGGCATTGATTCAATTTATTAATGCTAAAAAAGGTAAAACATACGGCGACCTTGCAGCTTACTATTAAAAAAAATATGTCCCAATGAATTTCTATGGCGCACATAGTAGTACATGTTTTTGACCGCTACGACACGAACAACTCTATAAAGTCTGCCGAAAGGGAACGCCGCACAGAGACTACATACAGCTTCCATCAAAGTGTATCATATTATAGAGCGGAGAAGTATTCCTGACTGGAAAACTTTGACAAATCCCATAAGATTCCACCTGATGTGAGCTTTACATAGTCAGAAAGTTTGTTAATTCCGAAATTGTCAAAGTTATTTATACCAACACTGTTCATGGCTGTCGTAGCTTGTTCAGCACTCAAGAGAAGGCCTATACCCAATGCCTTAAACTTTGACACGGAGTTTAGGGAAATGTGAAAGAGTGGAAGAACAATCATACGGACCTCTTATACAATTTTAATTGTTCTGTGTGTTCGCTACTATAATAAATAGGTCACATACAAGCGAGTTGTGGTTGCAGATGTGGAACATTAGCAGTGTAAATGATGGGCGGATATTTTCACCCATTCAATAGCGATGTGTCTGTCTTTCCCCAACAATTTGTAAACTATTGCCTGCTGCACATGTACTTACCGGATGCGACGCAACTTCGTCTTTGTTTGGAGTAGGTATACAAACTGTCTACAAGACTTCGAAGGACACGCACGACTATTTCGGTTGTTTTTAGAGTTTCGGTAATATTGACAATGATGAAGCCCTTGTTTTGGCATGAAAGATAATTTCAAAGGTTTATGATCAGAACTATCTCTTTAAAACCACTCCATCATAATAATTATTCAAGTTTGCCACTAGTAAAGATGTAAGTTTAGTCAGATTACCTTCCTGCGAGACGGCACTGAAACAGTATGTTTTACGTACTTCGTTTCAAACTAAAAATTTGGACCGCATTACTCATTGCTAAACCCCTATCCGGTCACCTTTAGAAAACGGTTGGCGAGAGTAAAATGATGCATTACACCCCGTGTAGTTCAAAGGGCATATTTCAGCAGAAATCTTGCAGGATCTTGTGTCTTCATTAAAAGGAAAATCTGCATGTGAAAGAGTCATGTGTTTGTTCACTACAAAACCTTACATGTCCGGGGCTTTGGTCCTGTAAAGGGTCAGAATTATGTAGAAAATTTCAAATCATGTTTCTTGACAATTAACCAGAATATATAATTCTTTTGTGTGGATCTCTTTGATTGGAATGTTGAATTGTAACTATTTTCGTATTGAGTGCTTTTTAGTTTTAATGAATTTCATGAATGATCTTATGCAAAATATGCCTTCATGACAGTAGGATGGAGGTAAAAATAATATTGATGAGGTTGAATGTCAGCCGGCAAGGTAACTGTTGTAATTTTAACAGAATATGTGTTGATCTTGTGTAATAGAACAAGTATTTGAAAAACGCCAATTTCCAGAAAAAATCGATTTCTTATTCATTATTTTAACATTTTCGAGATAATTCATTGATAATTGATATAAGAAAATGTCTGTATCTAGAATTTAATCTAAATTGTTACTATATATTTCTTCAAATTTTGAAAGTATGGAAGAAAAAAATAAAAACAGAATTTGATCTTTGACCTAATGTTATGCAAAACTGTTACCACATTTCTTTTTGACGACATCGATATTTCAATAGTACTAATTTTCCCGAATCCAATGATATAAAATATAGCCATATAGTATGTTTGACGATTAAATCTAAAAAATATTGGGTCTGGTCACCGTACTTTATGTGGAAATAAAGCAGCTGGGTGTGCTGGTAAGGTGATTAGAGCTCCAAAGTATACAAAACCAGGTAGTATGCACCATACGTCCAATACTGTCTATGAACGCCTTGAAAATGATTAGAAATGTTTGTGTTCTAAAACATTGAGTTCTCCTGAAACAGCATTGTCGAAAGTTGATGAAACCGAGGAACTCGATAAGAAATTGACTAACTTATAAGGCAAAAAAACCCAAGAAAATGAAAAGAAAGTTTTAAAACATCATCATATATGAAATAAAACTGAGGAACACAAACACTACTAAAACCCGAAGATAATATTGTGTGCTCTAGGAGGATAAGCAGACAAAGTGATAAATTACACTTCTTCGTCTTGCTACATTATGTTGGTAATAAAGTTAGAAATGGAGACAGGGACACTGATCCGAATAAAAACAATTACAATCGAGAAAAATTGGATAGACGTCACCACATAATTTTTTTTTTTTTTTAAACTTGTTTTATTTCTTTACAACTACAGAAAGATTGACAATATGCTATCGGACAGATCTTAGAAAAAGTAACCTGCAGGTTTTGCAAATTGTTTGTTTTAAAGTCATATGAAACCTCAATTAAAAAAATAATATGCATATGTTTTTTTTTTATATCAAAATGGATAGTTGTCATTATCAAACTTTTGTACATATACTTTTTTTTAAAGAAAATTCTTTTATTTGTTCACATTTAGAAGAAGTTTACTTTTTTAATCGCTTGCTTCCATGAATCAATTCGTCGACATATTTTCCGTATGCAAAGTGACCTTAGCGTGACCCTTATCGTAAAAATCCGGTGATCGCAATACGCATAAATCTGTTATTTAGATAAACTATTATCTGATTGAACATGTTATACATGTGCTCAATATCTATGCTTGGTTGTTGATTGTTTACTATAAGGTGACAATCGGTAAACTACGGCTTCAAAACACGACAATTGATAAGCGGTCATATTTTCAATTCATAACAAACAGAGACAAAAAAAAGTGACGATTATACGATATTTTTGCGTAAAAAATGATAAAATCGTGAAAAGAAGACTAAGTTTATGATATATACACACATTGGTTCAAGAATTGGATAATCATTATTTTTCACCAGTCACTGGTTTCAAATGACTTTAAATGTTTTATTTTCTAGTACTACAGTATGAGTGACAACTCAATTTTATTTTTGGATATTTTTTTTTTTTTTTTAAGAATTATTGAAATAAGTTATTCATTTAGTCTTGCTTCGAAACATACTTTGTTGTGGTATGCCGTAAATACTACACGGACGTTATAAAGAATGAAATTTTAATTTTATCTACACTCAAGTATGTGCGCTCCACAGAGAGTAAACAAACATATCATAACCACATAACCTTCTGAACATTCAAAGGCATCTACTATGTATTGATTACCTAAACTACACAAAATACCAGTAAAATTTTGCTTCATCTCGTCACAGTTTATGACCAAACTCAGTAAATACCTGTATTAATTGCATTTAATTGATAAATTCAACAACACCTACCACAATCTTGTTGATACTTTTTCTCAATATACTACTGAAATTTACCCAAAGAAACTTACTTTAAATTAATCAAATATAAAACGGTAAAAACTTTCCTTTCCTAGTTTTAGATATTTCGGTTTTTCACGGGAAACTCCAAACTAATATTTACGACAAATGGGACAATTTTTCGTTCCCTATTGTTATTTTAACTTTTTGGATGGTGAAGTTCCGTTGGCACCATCTTACGGTGTTTATATTTCACAACTCGTTCGCTCTGACGTGTATGTTCTGACGTGTATCTTCTGACATCAGACTCGGACTTCTCTTAAACTGAATTTTAATGTGCGTATTGTTATGCGTTTACTTTTCTACATTGGTTAGAGGTATAGGGGGAGGGTTGAGATCTCACAAACATGTTTAACCCCGCCGCATTTTTGCGCCTGTCCCAAGTCAGGAGCCTCTGGCCTTTGTTAGTCTTGTATTATTTTAATTTTAGTTTCTTGTGTACAATTTGGAAATTAGTATGGCGTTCATTATCACTGAACTAGTATATATATTTGTTTAGGGGCCAGCTGAAGGACGCCTCTGGGTGCGGGAATTTCTCGCTACATTGAAGACCTGTTGGTGACCTTCTGCTGTTGTTTTTTATTTGGTCGGGTTGTTGTCTCTTTGACACATTCCCCATTTCCATTCTCAATTTTATGTTGTGACGTTTTTTATTTTAACGAACTTAATCTATGTTTTATTGGTTAATTATTAAGATAGGGATTTCCTTGCCACAAATTACTTAAAATTTTACTAAATTCTTGCATAGATATAAAGATTTGGTTTTGAAGTTTGGTTGTACCTGTAGAAAACTTATTTCAAACGGGATAGCACATCCTCATTTTTACGGAAATGTTGTCTATCGTGCACGGAAATTTAGAAACGATCCTGGTAATCTAATCGATCCTTTAAATAAACTTATTCTAAAAGGTTATTGCGAAACTGCCTATTCTAGAGGTGGTGGGAATCAGATGTGTATACCTGAAAATTCCAAAGTTCTTTTAGAGTACATACAATCTAACTCTCTTTCATCTTGTAATAGTACTAAAACATTTGACTTTTCTACACTTTACACATTCCAAACTTAAAGACAAATTGAAAGCGTTGGTATTGCTTTGTTTCATAAAAAAAGAATGTCCAACGTAGATACAAGTATCTTGTCTTAGGGAGGGATAAATCGTAAAGGATCACTCTGATTCAAACAAAAAAATTATCTACAACTGACATTATCAAGATGCTTGATTTCTTGATTGACAACATATATTTGTTACGTTCGGAGGACGTGCTTTTCAACAGACTGTCGGCATTCTAATGGGAACAAATTGTGCCCCTCTTCTTGCCAACTTGTTTCTTTATTATTATGAGGCTGATTTCATACAGGAACTTCTTAGGGAGAAAGTTAAGAAGTTAGCAATGTCCTTTAACTCTACTTACCGCTATATAGATGATGTTCTTTCAGTAAATAATAAATAATTTGGTGACTATGTTGAACGCATCTATCCCATCGAACTAGAGATAAAGGATACTACGGATACAGTTAAGTCGGCCTCACGTCTTGACTTTCATCTAGAAATTGATAATGAGGGTCGGTTGAAAACAAAACTTTACGACAAAAGAGATGATTTCAGCTTTCCAATTGTGAACTTTCCATTTCTAAGTAGCAACATTCCAGCAGCACCTGCATACGGGGTATATATCTCCCAATTGATACGATATTCCCGTGCTTGCATTTCCTATCACGATTTTCTTGATAGAGGGTTGCTGCTCACAAGGAAACTATTGATTCAAGAGATCCAAATAGTGAAGTTGAAATCATCCCTTCGTAAATTTTACGGACGCCATCACGAGTTGGTTGACCGATATGGAATAACCGTTTCACAAATGATATCGGATATGTTCCTTATGTCGTAACTACAATCCCCTTTCCTTTCATAAATGTGACCTACCAAATTAGACTATTAACCGGATTTGTTATCACAAAAGCAACACGACGGGTGCCACATGTAAAGCCGGATCTGCTTACCCTTCCGGAGCACCTGAGATCATCCCTAGTTTTTGGTGGGGTTCGTGTTGCTTATTCTTTAGTTTTACATGTTGTGTCATGTGTACTATTGTTTGTCTGTTTGTCTTTTTCATTTTTAGCCATGACGTTATCAGTTTATTTTCGATTTATGAGTTTGACTGTCCCTCTGGTATCTGTCGTCCCTCTTTTATCAATTCAACACTGTAACTAGATCATTGAATATTATTTTATTGGTATTAATATTGCTTTTGTTATCAGTAAATTAAAAGCAAACTAAATATTATTGTTGTATACATATACCCATTCATGGATCTACAATCTCTCGATATATGTATCTTGGCATTGCACAAGTTCATGTTTTTCTCTCTGACTGTTTTAGACGTCTTTACACTAAATCCATTGGATGTTAGATGTGTAAAGTGATAAATTAGTCTTAGATGCATGCTTGTTTTTCATTAGTTGTAAGTGGCTTTGAACTAGCTGTCATTAACTGCGAGTACTCAAAGATATGTACTAAGTGTCTTTTTGTTGTTGGTATGTACAAGTAACTGGCCACGCCCACACAGCCATTAATTCAGTGGTTGTCGTTTGTTTTTGTGTTACATATTTGTGTTTCGTTCTTTTTTTTTAAATAAATTAGGCCGTTAGTTTTCTCGTTTGAATTGTTTTACATTGTCATTTCCGTGTATTTTATAGCTGATTATGCGATATGGGCGTTGTGCATAATAACTGGTGCAGCATAAGAAGCAGATCTGCTTTCCATTCCGGAGAACACAAATAACACCCATTGTGTAGTGTTGCTCGTGTTTCTTGTTCTTAAGTTTCTACGAAGTGCTTTGTTGTGTTTTCGTCATTCTGGGGATTGTATTTTTTTTTGTCGCTAAGTGTGTGAAGAATCTTTGCTTGCTGTATGATCTTCGTTTTTCTTTTCATTGTAATTCCATTCTGTCAATGGATTTTGTTATTTCATCCATTTCGTACCTCATTATCGGTATGGGCGTTGCTCATTGTTGAAGGCCGTACGGTGACCTATAATTGTTAACTTCTGTGTAATTTGGTCTCTTGTCGAGAGTTGTCTCATTGGCAATCATACCACATCTTCTTTTTTACATTATGATTATAGTTTCAAAATATAAAGAAGCTAGCATTGGAAACGTATTGGAAATGCAGCAAGATAAATAAAATATAGGTTTAAAAGAGTTTTTCCCCGAAAATTATAAACACAAAATGCATATCCATGTGCATAATAACTGGTGAGCATAAGAAGCAGGATTTGCTTACCATTCTGGAGAAAAACAAATAACACCCATTGTGTAGTGTTCCGCGTGTTTCTTTTTCTTAAGTTTCTATGAAGTGCTTTGTTGTGTTTTCGTCATTCTGGGGATTGTATTCTTTTTTTCTTGTGGCTAAGTGTGTGAAGAATCTTTGCTAACTGTATGATCTTCGTTTTTCTTTTCAATGCAATTTCATTCTGTCAATGGATTTTGTTATTTCATCCATTTCGTACCTCGTTATCAGTGACAGCGTTTTCTAGATGCTCAATTTCTTGCCAGATGGTCTTTCTTTATCTGTGTCTTATTATTCATTTTCATTCATTTACCCCTGTGTTTTATGCCGGCACATCTTGTCTCGTATGCATAAACTATGTCAGCATGATCAGGTATACAAATCTAAAAATTAGTTAGAAATGGCAGCATGACCGGGGTGCTCCGGGAGGCTATTCAATTATGAAATAAACTCATCATAGATACCAGGACTAAATTTTGTATATACGCCAGACGCGCGTTTCGTCTACAAAAGACTCATCAGTGACGCTCGAATCCAAAAAAGTTAAAAAGGCTAAAAAGTACGAAGTTGAAGAGCATTGAGGACAAAAATATGAGTAAGCAATGGCAGCATGATCGGGGTGATTTCAGGTGCTCCAGGAGGGTATGCGGATCTTAATCTTAGTTATCAATGTGAGCATGATCGTGGATGATCTCCGGTGTTCCGGAAGGGTATTTAAATCGAAAGATGAGATAGCAATGGCAGCATGATGGGGGATGATCTCAGGTGTTCCTGTGGGGTATTTGGATCTAAAGCTAAATTAACAATGTTAGCATGATCGGGGTGATCTCAGGTGCTGCGGAAGGGTATGCAAATCTAAAAACGAGTTAGCAATGGCGGCATGATCGGGAGTGATCTCATGTGGAAGGGTATGCGCATCTTAGGAATAGTTAACTATGGCAACATGGTAGTAGATTATATGAAAAATAGAAAATATTTTTAAAAATAAAACTCCGGACTATTTTTTACAGTAACGATCAGATTATAACCGCTTCTTGTTAAACTATGAGACATTACTGTCCTACATGTAGCACATTACTAAGCTGACATTGTGAAGAAAGGATGATCGTTTAAATATTAATAAACCCTATTTAGAACTTCTAAACGGTGATGACGTTGCGCAATCAGCAATTAGTCCAAATCTTTCATTCAGCACACTCATCTAATAAGACTCAAAATATGTTTCTGAAATAAGCGTTTCCATTCAAGTCTTTGCAAATCTACACATAAGCCATTCGCCTGTAAATGTAAGCTAACAACCATGAATTCAAATATTCTAACATTTAGCACCAGCCAGGTGTCCATACTCCATTGACTATTCCAGTATTATTACTGAATGTAGATTGCTTTGGGAAAATCTTAGCTCTTTTCCAGTACCTCTCCAAACGACTTTTTAACTTTCTGAACACCATTGGTTTACTTCCTGCCAGATTCTTGGTTTCTGTAGGGTCCTCTATAACAAAAAGACAATATAATGTGTTAGATATGTTTTGTTTATTAAAATGTTAAAAAAAATTCATTGAAATTCGAATACTAGTAATACAGTATCTAATCTGTGTATATTAATGTAAAGCATTTTTTTTTAAAGATTTTGAAAATCACATTGTATACATGTAAAGTCAAAACTGGCGTCCACATTACTAGTTTCCTTCTTGTATACTGCGTATAACAGTCGGAATACAATCAATCTATAATAATTTCATTTTGGATGTAACGCGTCTTCTGATTGGCTGACAATGTTTTGACAATCAGCTCATAGACATGATTATTTTCATATGATTATGACGTCATCAACGTTTTTTTCATTGTTAACTGTTTAATTGGAATTTATAGTTAAATTATAAGGAATGACTGTAATATTCTTTCTGTGTATTTAAATAGCATCATTACCTTTTATATTAAATAACAGGAACTTAGGAAATACCCACTTCTGCCTTTCTTCCTTAACCTTTTGCTTACACTTCTGTAGAGCTTGCAATCGTTTATAATGTCGCCAATACGAATACCCAGGCAATGTACTTCCAAACCAACTGATGTAATTCTTTATATTTCGGACAGCATTATTCAAATTATCGTATAAAAATATATCCTCGGGGACTTCTCCACTGTTACAGAACGATTTTGTTTTGGGTATTGTAAACCATTGGTTATAAATCCCTGGGCTTCCTACAATAAGTTTGTAATCACCAATTCTGTAATAAGATAAACGCATGAAGTGAATTGTCAATTTGATAAACACACGACATACATGTTCAAGAGACAGTATAATAAAATAAACATGTTTTTTTTAGTGTCGTCAAATTGGTTACATGCTTTGTCTTAATGGCTGAATTAAAATTTCTAAACTTTTAAATATAGACAAACTCATCATATATACCAGGATTAAAATTTTGTACGACAGATTTACGTTTCGTCTTCAAAAGGAGACTCAACCGGGACGCTAGATCAAAAAAGTAAAAAATGCTAAAATAAAGTACGAAATTGAAGAGCACTGACGACCAAAAATTCCTAACTATTTAGGTACTAGATATCTCTTCCTTGGGTAGAAGAATAGATTGAAGTATCATGCATATTATTTTTACAAGAAAGAAAGTGATTAATATTTGTTAACATTTCAATCTACTTATATCTCGGGGACGAAACATACTTTAACAGATTCATCGTCCTTGTGGTTGTAATAAATCGTAGGTAATACTAGTACCAGGTTAATAATGCATTACATCAGACGCCAGTAAAATACGTTATGGAGAAATGTTTGTTTGTGATTATAAACAGAGTATGAACAAGTAATGAACTTGTCTAATTTGACTTCTAGCTGTCTTTTCTAGTTTATAAAATTGAGAATGGAAATGGGGAATGTATCAAAGAGACAACAACCCGACCATAGAAAAAACAACAGCAGAAGGTCACCAACAGGTCTTCAATGTAACGAGAAATTCCCGCACCCGGAGGCGTCCTTCAGCGGGCCCTTAACAAATATATACTAGTTCAGTAATAATGAACGCCATACTAATTTCCAAATTGTACACAAGAAACTAAAATTAAAATAAAACAAGACTAACAAAGACCAGAGGCTCCTGACTTGGGACAGGTGCAAAAATGCGGCGGGGTTAAACATGTTTATGAGATCTCAACCCTCCCCCTATACCTCTAGCCAATGTAGAAAAGTAAACGCATAACAATACGTACATTTAAAATTCAATTCAAGAGAAGTCCGAGTCTGATGTCAGAAGATGTAACCAAAGAAAATAAACAAAATGACAATTTTACATAAATAACAACAGACTACTAGCAGTTAACTGACATGCCAGCTCCAGACTTCAATTAAACTGATTGAAAGATTATGATTTCATTGTATGAATATCAGGCACAATCCTTCCCGTTAGGGGTTTAGTATCATACCATCATAACATATATGAGAAGAACATAACCCGTGTCATGCCAACAACTGGTTTTTGAATAAATGTGTTTAGTTCCGATGCAAAGACCATATAAGTGAATCAATATTAACGCCAAAATATGCAATCTTTAATGACCTGACAACAGTATCGTAACTATATCCCTTCTTAATAAGTCTATTTAAAGGTTTTGTTAGTTTCTGCGGTAAATACTGACATTTTTGTGCTTTATAAAGAATATTTCCATAAAAAATTGGATGTGAAATACCTAAACGTATAAGACGTCTACATGTTGAGCTATATTTACGAATGATGTCCTTATACCGATGATAAAATTTAGCAAATGTTTTGACTAGTTTGTGACATCGAAAACCCTGGTGTAATAATTTTTCAGTAATACATAAATTTCCCTCGTTAAAATCTAAAACATTGTTACATACACAGGCGAACCGTACAAGTTGAGATATATAAACACCGTAAGATGGTGACAAGGGAACGTCACCATCTAAAAATGGATAATTAACGATAGGAAATGAAAAATCATCTCTTTTATCATAAATTTTAGTATTAAGCTTTCCATTAGTGATATAGATATCAAGATCGAGGAAAGGGCAGTGGTCATTGTTAGTATTAGCTTTATTTAAAGTAAGTTCAACAGGATAAATTTCTTTAGTATACATACTGAAGTCGTCATTATTGAGAGCCAAAATGTCACCCAAATATCTAAAAGTATTATTAAATTTGTTTATCAGATGTTGTTTCGATGGGTCTTTGCTGATTTTTGTCATAAATTGTCACTCATAGCAATACAAAAACAGGTCCGCAATAAGTGGTGCACAGTTAGTCCCCATTGGAATTCCGATAACCTGACGATATACGGAATCTCCAAAGCGAACAAAAATGTTATCTAGTAAAAATTCAAGGGCATATATAGTATCAAAGCATGTCCAATTGACATAAAATTGAGAATGGAAATGGGGATTGTGTCAAAGAGACAACAACTCGACCATAGAAAAAAACAACAGCAGAAGGTCACCAACAGGTCTTCAATGTAGCGAGAAATTCCCGCACCCGGAGGCGTCCTTCAGCTGGCCCCTAAACAAATATATACTAGTTCAGTGATAATGAACGCCATACTAATTTCCAAATTGTACACAAGAAACTAAAATTAAAATAATACAAGACTAACAAAGGCCAGAGGCTCCTGACTTGGGACAGGCGCAAAAATGCGGCGGGGTTAAACATGTTTGTGAGATCTCAACCCTCCCCCTATATAGTTTTTTGGTTTACTGCTACTAAAAAATGACCTAAAAGAGTTTGAACATATATATTAACATTCTGACTTTTTAAATGCCCATTTAATTAGGTGGGTGATTTTTTTCTTAATGAGAATGTGAGGCAATGTGGTATACAGGGTAGAAAAATCAAAACTTTGACCAGATTCAAAATCACCAATATAAGCATGCAATTTATCAAGTACTTCCAACGAGTTCTTGACACTCCAAAAGTAATTAATTCCACTATTTTCGAAAGCCTTATTTGAACAATTTATTATCAGGTTTTTTATTGTACCAAGTGTACTGGTAAGAAGAATAGACAATTTAGTTGTGGAACAATGGCTTGAAGACGAAATAAATCTATATTTGTAAGGTGTTTTGTGGAGCTTCGGAAGCCAATACATAGTTATAGACTAGTTGGGTGGCTGTTTCGTGAACTTGATTTATAGTATGATTTATTTCTTCGGGAGTGTACATTTAAGAAACAAAGTTCAAAACGATATAATCAAAAAAGAGGCGAAAGACATCAAATGGACATTCAAACACTCGTCGAAAAACAAACTGACAACGCCATGGAAAAAAGGCTTAAACATCAGTATAGAAAAAAAAACAGCACAGAAAACTTAAAATAAGCTCCAGAGGCATCAGCAGATCCTGATCCACATGTGTCATCCAGTTCGTGTCTGATCAAAGTAAAATGATATTTACCGTATTGCGGCACTTGTTTCACTTATAGAGTAGACGAATCCATTTCTTCTAGATGGTTTACCTCCACGTAACATAGGCCATTGGTTTATTCCATCTAATTTCTTGACTACAATTATTGAATAAGATATGTACGCCTGAACTAAGTGAGAGATTTCCTTACGTATATCTTCAAATGTGACGTCACTTTGATCTCTTCGGCTAATTCGACTGTGATTTTTATGTGCTGGTTTAGATTGTTTTATGTATACGTTTTTATTCTGTAGTTAGTCACCACCTCGGTGTTATCATGTATATCTATCATATAGTCATTTTTATAAATTTACCGTTTGCAAAAGTATGAACTATTCTAAATACTAAGGATGTTCTTATCCCAGGCAGATAACCTAAGCCGTATTGGGCAAAACTTTTTTGAACTTTTGGTCCTCAATGCTCTTCAATTTTGTACTTGTTTTGGCTTTCGAACTTTTTTTATCTGAGCGTCACTGATTAGTCTTGTGTAGACGAAACGCGCGTCTAACGTATTAAATTATAAACCTGGTACCTTTCGATAGCTATTATTTGTGTGTTTCTCTGTCCTATATGTTCATCTATTTGTATTGTAGTCCTGTCATGTAATGTTGTCATTTTAATTATATTTAACATTGTCTTCAAAGCGGGAGGTTTGGCTAGCCACAAAACCAGGTTGAACCTTCAATTTTTTTTATCAAATGTCCTGTACCAAGTCAGGAAAATGGCCATTGTTATATTATAGTTCGTTTCTGTGTGTGTTTCTTTACAGTATTGTGTTTCTGTTGTGTCGTAGTTTTCCTCTTATATTTGATGTGTTTCCCTCAGTTTCAGTTTGTAACCCGGAATTGGGTTTTTTTCCAATCAATTTATGAATTCAGAACAGCGAGAAACTACTTTTGCCTTTATTCGGCAGTATTTAGGCTGATTGTAAAAATAAAACAATTTACAAAACAAATATGATAGTTTGACAAAAAACTCCTACCAGTATTAGATTTATAAAACCAGTTTCTACACCAAATGGAAATGATTCGATTTAATGTTTTGCGTAAAAATGTTGGTAGTGAATTCAGAGCAGTGAAACCCGTTTGTATATGAAACTGTTCACATTTATTTAAACTAAGTAACATTTACCTTGTTTACCGCCAGCAGCAGCTAATAATGTGGGTACCCAATCAACAGCGTGCAACAACCTAAAAGATATGTTAATTATATTGTATATACCTCAACAATAATTTTCAAAATTGAAGTAAGAACGTTGCCACTGACGAAAGTTTAACACATTCTTGATTTATGCTACTATTAAACTATTTAAGGAATGTCGTATTGTTTCATCACCATCAGATACTCTGTACGATTTACTTGTTTACAATATAAATGTAGTCCTAAAAGGGATTTGGTAATCACATAACTGGAAAGGCCATTATGTGTACGTGTAGTACTGGCGGTACATGTTTGTGATTGAAACTTCCAATAGTTATGTTGTGCATGTTTATCTTATATGATTACATCTCTACAAAACGAACTCAATTTCGGGGAGTCCTGTTGTGTTTCTGTTGTGTCGGTATTCTCCTCTTATATTTGATGTGTTTCCCTCAGTTTTAGTTTGTAACCCGGATTTGTTTTTTTCTCAATCGATTTATGAATTTCGAACAGCGGTATACTACTGTTGCCTTTATTTAAGGTTAAAGGAGATAGCATATAAGTCGCTTACCAAAATGAATTAATGTGTTCCCTTAAGACAATACAAAGCTTTCCTTTCAATCGAATTTTGGTTTTGGTTAACGATATCCTTTATTTCATTTTGGGGATAAAATACTCAAAATTTGCATAAATTTTTAAAAATTGAAGTTTTTGGGCTTTCTTCTGGTGTTTATACAAAGGTGATATGTTTGGAAATGAGCCATACTGTTGTAAAATTCATATAGTTTATTTATTTGATTGTGAAAATGTGAATTCAAGTTAAGATTTAAAGACTTTGTGAAAATGGCCCTGGGGTGAAAAAAAAATAGCCTTTCTTTAAAAAGAGATAACTTTTAATTTTCCTATTGTGAAATTTTTAGTACGAACGTTTTAGCAAAACCCCGTGAAATATACATAAGAAATATAATGTATGTGTCTCCCGTGTACTTATATGTTGTGTTCTGTATAGTGTATTGCGGGTTGTGGATTGTTGTTTATCTGTTTTTTTCTTTTCATTCAGTTACAGGCATGACTGTGTGTTTCCCTTGGTTCTGGTATAAATCCTCCTCATTGCTTTGTTTAACATGATTTTACTTACCCTTCATGGACGTATTTTCTCTTGAACAATCTCTTACTATACACAAAACCAACCCCACGAGTACCACCTTCCCACAATGTTGTTTTAGACCCCCGGAGAGGCAAATTACTTCCTGCAATATTTGCTGCTCCTCCATTCTGAAAATATAAATAAAATGTTTAGAAAAAATAATAGTAAGATAATAGTAATACAGCCCACTCATCTTTAATATTTAGAAACGACAATTAGCTCAGTAGTCAACATTTCGGTGTTGACATGAATATCAATAATGTGGTCATTTTTATAAATTTCCTGTTTACAAAACTTTAAATTTTTCGAAAAACTAAGGATTTTCTTATCCCAGGCATAGATTACCTTAGCCGTATTTGGCACAACTTTTTGGAATTTTGGATCCTTTATGCTCTTCAACTTTGTACTTGTTTGGCTTTATAAATATTTTGTTATGAGCGTCACTGATGAGTCTTATGTAGACGAAACGCGCGTCTGGCGTACTAAATTATAATCCTGGTACCTTTGATAACTACAATAGTACCTTGACCATACTAGAAAAAAGTGTGAAAATCGACGTTTGTACACGTATCACTAATACCACTCTTCTTTCTTTTTTTTTGAGGGGGTATTCAATCTTAACAATTTATAAATAATTCAAACTGTTGTCCTGAACTGGTGGAAAGGAAGAATAAGGTTATCGTTTCAGGACACAAATGCACTGCGCACACAAGAAAAAAATGCAACTGAACAACACTTATTGCTGTTGTTCAGTTCAAAGTCATGACAAGGCATTTTAACCAGTAAAAAGTTAAATCACAAAAATACTGAACTCAGAGGAAAATCCAATCGGAAAGTCCATAATCACATGGCAAAATCAAATGAAAAAACACATCAAAAACGAATGGACAAGAACTGTCATATTCCTGACTTAGTACAGGCATTTTCAAATGTAGAAAATGGTGGATTAAACCTGGGTTTAAAGCGCTAAACCTCTCAATTTGATGACACTCTTATCAAATTCCTTTATATTTACAATGATGCGTGAATTAAACAGACATAATAAATAAAATAGTCAAAATATGGGTACAGCAGTCATCATCGTGTAACAATTTTAAAAGGTACAATTTAACAGAACACAAAGAACATTTATCTACAAACACATTCATTGATTCGCGTGTCTGACGTCAGAAAATTTTATACGTCACATAAATTTGACGTTCAATGTATACAAACAATTTAAAACTTTCACATGGGTAATGTTAGCATACAGGGTTAAAAAATCCAAGTATGTAAGAATTAATTTCAGAAGTAGACCGAGATTTAAAATAGTCCAAAAGTTATATAGAATTTATAAGAATCCACAAATAGTTCATTTCACTATGCGATTGAATAATTTTGACGTTTGTGGTTCAACGTATTTTCTAATTCATAATAGAAATATATCATAATGACATATAATAGAACAATATTATATTGACGGTATCTTTTAAAGTATAGAGTCACGTTATAAGAACCAAAAGAAACACAAAAAGTCGCATATTCAAAACACACCAGCAAAAAATGAAAGATAATACAAGTGTAACACAACACAGGGTTATTTGTAACAGTAGTTTATTCAAGCCGGTCAGGACCAGTGTCCATAACGGACGGTCTCCTCCTCATACAGTAAAATACATAAATATATATACAGAATATAAACAGTGTCAAGGTTTCTATTAATTTGACCATTATAGTTGTAATTCTAAAGATACAGGGATGAATATCTATTAAGTTGACTCTAATTGACATGTTTTGGCCAACCTGGAAATTGATGTTTGAAGAATACACGTATGTCCAGTGTTTTAACTAATTGTTATTGCAACATGTCACCACCTGGTCTGCATGTAAACATGTTATATGCAACGTAGCTGTCACTTGAACACCCTTTTACAAGGTCATGATTTTCTTAATAGATATTCCCCTGTATTTATTTTATTCAATTTAATAAACATTTTGAGAATATATAATCATAAATATAAATATAAATATATATATTTATATAGTTTTTAAGCCCATCATATTGTCACACAAGCACATTGACGGGATGTTTAGTACCGAGCCACGTTAAGCGGATATCACATAAAACAATCCAACAGTAAAAGTAATATTAATAATAGAACAAAGACAAATGAAAGAACAATATAACACGTTGTTAAGATGATAAACAACATCAGTACGCAGAATCTATACATCAAGACCATCATGTATTATTTGTGAAGTTGATACGGAATATTTATCAACAAGGTCTTGGTACCTTCCGATGAACTTTTTTCGAAAAAGGACGAGACGTTCTTTGACATACCCCTGGTTCATCAACTTTCTACTCAGAAACTGATGACGTTTTACAAAGTCTGAGTAGGAGCTGCAAGGTCTTGAATATCGAATAAGTTGGAAAATATATATCCCATATGCAGGTGAAGTTGGTATATTGCTACTAAGGTGGGGGAAATTTATAATTTCAAAATTAAAATCGTCTCGTTTGTCGTAGATTCTGGTACTGAGATGACTGTGTAAGTCAAATTCGAGGTATAAGTCTAAAAATGAGGCAGAGGAAGCATTGTCTGTTGTTTCTTTAATATCTAGTTCTGAGGGATATATTAATGGAACCCAACCATAAAAGTTCGGATTGTTTATGGAGAGAACATCATCAATATATCTGAAAGTGAAATTAAATAATCTGGCTTCTTTGATCCTCTTGTTTTGACAAGTGTCTGAAGGAACTCCGATTCATATGAAAATTAGAAGAGGCGCACAGTTTGTTCCCATAGGGATGCCGACAATTTGTTGGAAAAGTCTACCTCCAAACTCAACAAATATGTTGTCGATAAGAAACTCTAGCATACTGAGCACTTGTTCTTCTGTGTAGCATGTTTTACCTTTTTGTTTGTCACTATTAACGAAATATGCCTTATAATATCCCAAAGTAATAAATTTATAGCGTATGCTACCATTTTTATGGTGAAAGTCATCGTGGATTATATCTTTTAGGCGATTTTTTAATTTCACATGGGGAATGGTGGTATACAGGGTTGAAAAATCAAAAGTTTTGATAGAACTAATTTCAGAAAAAGACCGAGATTTAAAATTGTCTAGAAGTTCTTTAGAATTTTTAAGAATCCACATATGGTTAATACCACTACGCGAGTAAACAGTTTCACTGCGGATAGATTTTTAGTCAATCTAATGGACAATTCTTTAGTGGAACTTACATCAGTAGTAAATACAATAATTGTATTGCCCAGCATTTTGTATTTCCTCAGAGCAGAGAGAATTGTACCAACTGATTGGTCCATTGCCGTTACCATTCCTGTAATAGTATAAACAAACATATTGCAATGTTTTGCTATTCCATGTTTAAGGAGGTATGCGCGTTGTTCAGTGTGCACCACATTTTTATGATTTTGAATAGACAGAAAAAAATATTATGGTAAGTCCTTTTGATTTAATTCTAATTTCATTTTAAGATATATATCATGGAAAAACGTTGATGACATCACGGTCACATGAAAATTGTGTCTATGAGCTGATTGACAAAACAAATCAGCCTATTATAATGAATTTTCTTAGCCGATTATAAATGATATAACTGTAATTACTCTTGATATATTAAACCCAAATTTATTAGCAATAGGTTTACTAATATATTTACCGTTATAAGTACGTCGATCTTTATTTGTAACGTGTTTGTATATACGCTCATATTTCTTTGGAACCTGGAATAGCAATGGGAAACATGTTTCACCTATTAAAGAATGATTTTATAAATGGATATCTATGATGGTTTCTTCAATAAATACAAGTGTCGAATAACGTGTGTTTTCATTAATCCGTTTATATATAAGAGAAAGTAAAGTATTACATTCATGGGAATTTTATTCTACGATAATCAAATTATTGTAATTCTACGGCTATTACTATTTATATCTAAAGGGAGTAACTGTATATACATCACACAGCGTCGTATGTATACAAGGTTTGTCCGTGGTGTATTATTGTCATCAAGGGAATACTTCTTAAAATATCTTGCTTTAACATGAACTGTGTCATTAAAGAGACGAAGAAATAAAAGGAAATATCATAATCATTATCCTTGTGCTATATGACAACGCGGTGGTATATGTGGAGGTCGATTGAACGATGATGACATTACCTATAAAACTACTTGGAGAAGAATTTGTACTGCTATCAGAGGCTTCAGCATAAACTTAAGATACAGACACGCAAATAGTATTACGATAAAGACGTGCAAACAGGATTTAGATACGAGCAATGAGACGCGAAAATATGATATAGATACAAACGAGCAAATAAGATTTTTTAAAACAGCATCATTTCTAGATTGCCTATTTCTTGAAAATTCCAGCTCACATAAACATAGATATGAGAAGATGTGATATGAGTGCCAATGAGACAACTTTCCATCCAAGTCACAATTAGTAAAAGTAAACCATTATAGGTCAAAGTACGGTCTCCTACACTGAGCCTTGGCTCGCACTGAACAGCATGCTACAAAGGGCCCAAAAAGATGACTAGTATAAAATCATTCAAACGGAAAAACCAACGTAATAATCTGTAATTTCCTTGAAAAAAATAGCTAATCATATCATGAATGAACATACTTGAAGAGGGGTATGAACTGCTTGGTAGGATAGATATAAATACATTGGATTTTTTTTTCCTTTGTGTTGTCTAAAAAGGTCAACTGCTCTCCTAGTAAACGTTTTCTGAAAAGATAAGTAAATTGGACCAATATAAGTAAATTGTATTTTACTACATGTGTTTCTCTTTTCTTTTATAAACTGTTTGATTCTTGATTAAATAAATGTTTTAAAGAGGACGTAATCGTTTCCATGGAAAATTGGTAAAGATTTAATTTAGATATCAATTTAAGAAAATATATCGCTCTTGCGTTTTTGATTAAAATAGGTTGTTTTATTTTCTACATAAGAAATTGCCTGTACCAAGTCAGGAATATGACAGTCGTTATCCATTTGTTTGTTGTGTTTGAGCTTTTGATTTTGCCATTTGGTTAGAGACTTTCCGTTTTTAATTTTCCTCGCCGGAGTTCAGTATTTTTGTGAATTCATAACATGCTTGTCTTACCGTTGAGTATTCTCCCTTTGGAGGATAATAAACTGTTTTATTCAACCAAAAATCATAGGTATTCTCTGAAACGAACAAATATATGCCAAGTTATAATTAACAAAAACAAGTAGTAATGTAATATTCTTTACAAAGCACAAAAATGTCAGTATTCACCTCAAAAGCTTACAAAACCTTTAAACAGACTTATTAAGAAGGGATATAGTTACGATACTGTTGTCAGGTCATTAAAGATTGCATATTTTGGCTTTAATATTGATTCACTTATAGGGTCTTTGCATCGGAACTAATTAGATATAGGAAGATGTGGTGTGAGTGCCAATGAGACAACTCTCCATACAACACATTTATTTTTTTTTAAACATTTGTTGGCATGACACGGGTTATGTTCTTCTCATATATGTTATGATAGTATGATACTAAACCCCTAACGGGAGATATTGTGCCTGATATTCATATGATGAAGACATATATTCTTTCAATCAGTTTAATTGAGTTTTGGAGCTAGAATGTCAGTTAACTGCTAGAAGTCTGTTGTTATTTATGTATTATTGTCATTTTATGTATTTTCTTTTGTTACATCTTTTGACATCGAACTCGGACTTCTCTTAAGGAGGTAGACCTAGGTTAAGGGAAATAACTCTTAAAATCATCAGTACGTTTGTATCAACCATTTTCATAAATATATTCTAAGCTTCTAGGTTACATAGATTATTTCCAATCTGTTTCAGGTAAATGCTTAAAAAACATTGATGAAACTTGACTTTAACAAACACATAACTGATTTAAAGAGTTGTCTCCCTGAACAAAGGTCTACCACCTTAAACTGAATTTTAATGTGCGTATAGTTATGCGTTTACTGTAATTTCTACATTGGCTAGAGGTATAGGGGGAGGGTTGAGATCTCATAAACATTTTTGACCCCGCCGCAATTTTGCGCCTGTCCCAGGTCAGGAGCCTCTGGCCTTTGTTAGTCTTGTATGATTTTTAATTTTAGTTTCTTGTGTATAATTCGGAGTTTAGTATGACGTCCATTATAACTGTACTAGTATACATATTTTTTAAGGGGGCAGCTGAAGGACGCCTCCGGGTGCGGGAGTTTCTTGCTACATTGAAGACCCATTGGTGGCCTTCGGCTGTTGTCTGCTCTATGGTCGGGTTGTTGTCGCTTTGACATATTTCCCATTTCCTTTCTCAATTTTATTAATAATTTATATCATAGATATCTTTAGAATAAAAATAAAAACAGCACTGATGTTAACATCGTTGAGTTTAAAATTCATATGAAGAAAATACATGTATAAATTGAGGTGTTATAGCACTCAGTCTGTATAACCATATGTTATCTGATTGTAATGGGCTGTAGTATATTATGTTAAAGTTATTAAGACGATAGGCCTATATTTAATTCATCTGTAACACAATATTTTTTAGAAAGTTGTCATTTCATTAAAGGAAGAAAATTTTCGTTGGATCTTCAGAAAAATATAAGGAAAATCAAAGTCCTCTTTTAGTTTGTAAGTTTTATTCTATTTTAGTAGAATTCTATTTTTTATTTGATATCCCCTTACCTTTTTTGTGCTTGTAGTAATCCTGCCCACCGTTCAAAAATCCTAAGAAAGAATCAAAACCTCTATGTACAGGGGTGTGCTTCCAATCACAGAACCCTAGGTGCCATCTGAAGAACAAGATGCAGAAATAAATTATCAGTATTCCAAAAAAGTAGATATGATATGATGACAAATATCTACCAGAAACGAAGTTAAGTAACTATGTGTCATCGTAAATCCAATAAATAGGAGAAAATCAACGGTCTGAGTTTTGGTGAAGGATTATGTACCCTTGTGTTAATGCAATGCTAAACATGTGGAAATTTTATAGAAAATCAACAGCCTTTATCCTTGTACTCTCATATTTGGCAATTTGATGACTGATAGATATAGTATTATTGCATGCAGTGCTAGCATTGATTTCCTTTAAACAAGTTCATTAATGTAGTTATTGGTTAAAACAAATAAAAATAAGGACCTAATCAAGTACACCTTGTAGGGTGCACTCGACTTTAGTGACTCAGCACGAGGTATTTTGGAATTTACAAGTTGGTTAGAACTTTTTGCAAAAAATAAACACTATATACATTAGACCGTTGGTTTTCCTGTTTGAATGGTTTTACACTAGTAATTTTGGAGCCCTTTATAGCTTTTTGCTCGGTGTGAGCCAAGGCTCCATGTTGAAGGCCGTACATTGACCTAAAATGGTTTACCTTTATAAATTGTTATTTGGATGGAGAGTTGTCTCATTGGCACTCACACCACATCTTCCTATATCTATCTACTAGCTCATTATAGAAAAGCAAGTGAGAAATATATATTTCAAATTTTATAACAAAAATCTCTATTAAACGCTGTGGATTTTCTATAGAAATCTAGGTTTATTTGCCACAAAGTACTCTTTTTCTATTAAATGAAATGAAACAGTAAATAATAATACTTTGCATCAAGTTTCCCCTTGGTGTATGTACAAAATGGCCTATCTCTATAGTATTATTCGTTATATCTGTACTTTTGATAAACTTGAAGTTTGAAAAATTCGTACAAAAATGGCTACAGAAGGGTTCATAAACCCAAATTTCAGCACTCGTACGTTGGTTATAAAGTGGTTGTTAGTTTAATTGGGGAGGAGTGGAGTGTCCAGAGAGAACCATCAACCATTAATGACAAATCCATTTGTGTTTAATCCGAACTCAAAATCGTCTTTGGGTTGCTGTGTCATTGAAGTTTGTCCAATGTATTCTTGAATTCATAATTCGTAAAGTACGCTCGCCTTTTAAATTACGCTAAATAGACATGCAGAAGATATTTGATAGAATGCTCTTCCTTCGTGCATAATATATATATGCATTCTTTTTTTTTTAAATTCATGACCAGTAGTTCAGGAAGAAGAAAATTGAAAATGGCGAGTGCAAAAAGGTCACTGGCTGAAGAATGATTTAAATTCGGATTGGCCGATGACCTCATACAGACCTAGTTTGTGTGGAACCTGACTATGGCAAGCCGTTCTCGTCAAAACTATGTTTAAACCATTTTTCGAAAAATTTACACACTGAGAATTACAACAAAGCACACTGAGATTTAAAAACTTCAAAACGCACACTGAGAATTGAAAATTACACACTGAGAATTAAAAATTTACACACTGAGATTTCATAAAGACGCACTGAGATTACAAAAATGAAAAACGCACACTGAGAACTGAAAATTACACACTGAGAATTGAAAATTACACACTGAGATTTCAAAAAGACACACTGAGAATAAATAAACTGAAAACACACACTGAGAATTTGAAATTACACACTGAGAATTTAAAATTACACACTGAGAATTTAAAATTACACACTGAGAATTTGAAATTACTGAGATTTGTGCGCACTTTTTATGCGCACATATCTAATTAGCATACTTAATCTGAATCTATTACAAGCTTAAAACAACAAGGGGACATAACTCGTTAGTCCTTCGATTTGGTTCCAAATTATTAATAAAAAAAACTTTAGAAATACAAGAACAAGAAAAATACTCACTTACTCTTATTACAAAATATAACTAAATGGTGAAAAACTTTATTAAAATTATAAGAAAACATTGGAACAATCTGCCAAAGAATGCAGCGAAATTTTTACTCTCTCCTCTCGTCCAAGGAAAGTGTCTATTATAGCATATAAACGTAACAAAAATATAAAAGATTAACTAGCGAAATCAGGAAAACAGTTGGAAGACTTTTGAAAAGGGACCCATGTTTAATTACTGGTAGTAATGATATGAATTATAGGCAACAAACTAACTTATGAATATAAGCGATGTTAAGTCTTGAAATTTATTACGAATGTTGGTTGAAGGAATCGCATTTCATTATTATAATGACAAGAGTTCTTGAGATCAAGATATTAATCTGTTGAATTATTCATCTCATGAATATTCATTAGTAATTTGCATATTAATCTCAGTGTGTATTTTTGAAATCTCAGTGTGTAATTAACAATTCTCGGTGTGTGTTTTTCAATTTATTTCATCTCAGTGTGTCTTTTTAAAATCTCAGTGTGTAATTTTGAATTCTCAGTGTGTGTTTTTTATTTTTTTAAATCTCAGTGTGTAATTTCGATTTCTCAGTGTGTTATTTTAGGTTTTTAAATCTCAGTGTGTATTTTTTTTCGAAAAAAAAGGTTTAAACATAGTTTTGACGAGAACGGCTTGCCATACCTGACAATAAACGGTCAAGTGATGGCGTGATTTCTTTTTATCTAAACTATTTACAAACTGACCCATTTATATTGTATAAACAAATACTTAGTACTTCTTTTCTACTAAATACAATCTGATGTTTAAAGGATGACCAATGGCTATACAATGTTAAGAAGCGTAGAGTCATTGACCTTCATAACCTCCGATTGGAATACTTTTAATCCTATTTTTGCATAATTTTTTTAACGTCTTTTAAACAATTAAAATAAAACTGCAGCAATGTTAAAACTTCAACGGTTGTCATTGCATACACAAAGGAAGTGTGAATTTTTAACGGTAATATTCTAGTCTTGATAAATAAAATCTCCCCCCTTTACACTTTTGCGTTAATAGTAAATTTTCAACACAAATGAAACCCGTCCCTGAAGACCGTAGGATAACCTCTAGTTGTCTTATGGATATTTTGTTGTTATGGTAATTTCTATCGAGCGTCTAGTCCACATAAACTTGTGTTCATAATAAAAAGGACATTCCCTTTTCTACAATATAGCCATTAGTAATGAAGACTAGTAAAGTATGACTGATAGATATCGTTATAAAAGAGTGAGATGTTGAATGATTGCCTTGTGAAACAATTATATCTACCAGAGATAACGTTTAAATAAAGATCGCTGTGCAGCCTATTGCAGTGTACAAAACCCAAAGTTATAAATGCACCAGGGAAGACAAAATTTAAAGCAATTCTACAAAAGTGAAATTCACGGTCTGATCTGATCTAAACCAACGAATGTCGGTTTTAAAAGCTCTTCAGAGCTTATGTTTATACTTGCAATGCTTATACCGACTCTAAATAAAGCTTTATGTCTTATGTCCTATGGTCAAACACTGACATGTTGAAGCCAGCAAATGCATGTATATTACTGGAATTCCTTCTATAAGTGAATACTGAGTATACTTGACAATCAAATTTGAAGTACTGAATCGTGACTACTCTAGAAGTTCCTTAATCGGCGAAAATTCTCTGAAAGGATGGGTGGTCAAAGTTCAAGACGATTAAAATCTTTACTCTTCCCCATTATGCTTCCGTTACATTTTAACACTCCATAAAATAAAAACGTTATTTGATACTCTTTTAGCTTTTTCCAAATTATTAAGATCATTTCTTGAAGAGTTGGATAAATACATATATTAGCTAAACCTCTTAAAAAGTGTGATCTTTTAGCTATGGTAGTAAGATTCGTATATCAAAGTTTTAACCCAAATAATAATCTATAATAATATTTTTCCCATCAAAGAAAAATGAAATTGTCTTTTGCTAGCGTTTCCCTTTTTCATGTTAATATTTTTAATAAAAATGTTAATGGACCGATCGTTTCTGAACTATTCAAATTGTAATCTTTTTATAACGTTATTATATTGATATGTATGTTTAATGACCCGAAATGTCGTTTAAAAGGAATTTATACTGACCAGTAAAAATTTGACCGATGAATAAAATGAATAAAAATTATATTTAAATGGGTGTAAATGTGTTCAAATATGGGTTAATGTATATCGCAAAAATGTTATATCCCAATTTTTCCCATGCCCTATATCCAAATGTCGAAACCTAAATCTTGTACATACATGATAAGATATATTTTAGTACGCCATTCACGACGCCCATTGCTGAGCCGAATAAGCATAGCAATTATCAATAAACAAGGTTTTGAGCCTGATAAACAAAACAAAACAATCCATGATGAAGTACATACTTTCCTATCATGTGAGTAGAATATCCCAGATGTTTCAGTCTCTCTGGAAGGGTCGGAGTGTCCAATGACAGATGTCTAGTGTCTTGAGGTAGTAAAGAACTATGCTAAAACATACAATAAGATAGTATGGTTACATTGGAAACTCAGTGTTTGAAGGCACATGAAATGGGATACTGATATATATTCACAGCTAATATATTTATAAACATAAAATATAATATTTTTGTTTTTACTAATCATGCCTAAATCCGACTGCAAGATATTGAGAAGTAATGTGTGTATCTATTGTTTTTGTTACACTAAACGATAACTATTCTGTTTAGGAAAGTTTACCATTGGGAAATTGTAACGTCTGTGATACGGGGCGCCGAATGGGACTCTTGTGATTTTGTACAAAATTCAATTCTGTCATAACATAATCATTTTTGTCTTACAAAACTATGTGATACAGACTTGTTTTATGAAAACTTCAATTTTGTGATGACAAAATTCATTTTTGTAGACAAAATTCGATTTTGTCATTACAAAATTTATTTTTGTAGACAAAATTCATTTTTGTCATGACAAAAGTCAATTTTGTCAAAAACGTATGCACATATGTTTGAGTTTTGTTACCTGATATGGAAATTAAAACACAAAGGTCAATTGTTAGAGACAAAATTGAGTTTTTGGAGACAAAATTGACTTTTGTGAGACAAAAGTCAATTTTGTCAATTTTGTCTCACAAAAGTCAATTTTGTAAAGACAAAATTCAATTTTGTGCGACAAAATTCATTTTTGTGACAACAAAATTGACTTTTGTGAGACAAAACTCAATTTTGTCAATTTTGTGATACAAAAGTCAATTTTGTGATGACAAAATTCAATTTTGTGACGACAAAATTCATTTTTGTGACGACAAAATTAACAAAATTGAATTTTGTCTCAATTTTGTGAGACAAAATTGACAAAATTGACAAACCTGAATAAAAGTCAGTTTTGTCTCACAAAAGTCAATTTTGTCTCACAAAAGTCAATTTTGTCTCACAAAATTCAATTTTGTCTCACAAAAGTCAATTTTGTGTACAACAAAAGTCAATTTTGTGTACAACAAAAGTCAATTTTGTGTAACAAAAGTCGATTTTGTATGCAAATTAGTTCAAAGAATCCAAACTAAACTAATTTGCATACAAAATTGACTTTTGTCTCCTAATTTTCAAATTAGGTAACAAAAGTCAATTCTGTGTAACAAAAATGAATTTTGTCATGACAAAAGTGACTTTTGTCCACTGAAAGATAATTTTGTATGACAAAATTTTAAATTTGAAGTATGTTACAAATTTTGTCAAACTGAACTCATTTTTGTTGAACAAAATTCACTTTTGTCCGTACAAAAGTGAATTTTGAGTACAAAACCACAAGAGTCACATTCGGCGCCCCGTATGTGATACAGCTTTGTGTTCAACAGATTTATCAAACCTTAACTACAAGTGGATGGGAAGTTTTTAGAAGTGATATCTCCAACTTGCTTTATTATCTGTTAATTCTGACCAGTTGCATAAATTTCAATAAATTCATTTTGAAAAATCACACATTGAAGTTGATTTTTTTTATCATTTTAAAACTGGTTTAAAATGCTTGGTCACCCTCGTATTTTTAGTCTAAAGATTAAACTATCACAAGTGGATTTGTCATGCATTACAAGATGTAAAGATAAACGTATAATTTGAACAGAACACTATGTAAGAAAAAAGGGGGAGGCTCACCTGCAATCCAACTCTAAATGGATAAACTCCCGTTAGTATACTGTTTCTAGATCTACAAAGATAAACTAACTTTATATAGTCATTGATTTAATATCTGATTCGATGTAAAATATATTAAAGACTATTAATACTGGACTTCTTTTTTTTTATCGGTCTTTTGCTGTTTCCACATGCCATTTTATTGTCTTGAATATCTCTACCACCATCCAAAACCAACAATATACCAGTCATACGCGAACTTATGTAGCTTTATTATTTCTCCAGAGTTTTGTACAAATCTAATTGTAATTATTTGAAACTTTGTTAGTACAAGTTAATGCTTATCCTATGTTTTATTTTTAAAATGTGTTTAAAACAATTTCATCTGAAATTCGGTCAATGAATTTGTAATATAAATTTAACGCAACATGTGATAATATTCTTTAATAATTACTACTTTATCTCGAATATTATCACATATAAAAAAAAATAGTAAAGGCTTGCCCCATGCGAAGTCGTAGAAATTATTATTGCATATTATATATAGTACGATACACATAACTTAGATTCTACACTTAGTTTGCATTTACTGGAAACTTGAGGACGTAAAAGCTACGTGTATTTCTACACCATCCTATTGTATTATTCGTTATTTTTTAGTAGAACGGGGAAGTTGGGAAGAATTATAATTTCGTATGAAAATGGCCAATTGAGTCCAAAGTCCCTGTACTAGATTAAACTGCTTGTCATTCTGAGTAAAAAGCAATTGACAGATAATATTCATTTGTACGTAATTGAAATATGATATATTGAGAAATATTTATTATTATGTTATCAATGCTGCACGTGTTGTGAGAAGTACATTGATAATGCCATTAACAACTATAACTCTTATTAAAAATACAATAACATAGACATTTTTGTAATGTATTTAGAAATAGAAATCACTGTAAAGTGCTGGTTGAAAAAAATGTTGAAATTATTTGCTCTCATAGAGAAGAATTATAGTATATATACATGTCACAGCAAAATCGTAGTTATTGTACTATTACTGCTTCATGTTTTAATGCGTATATCATCTCTATGTGTCATGATTCTGTAATGAGCGAACACTTTTTTTGGTGTATTCGTCCCGGTTCATGTTGAAAGTACTCTAGTATCCATAAAGGAAAAAAACAAACTAAAAACATCCGGTGGAAATTTATTTACAGTTTATTTGTATTCTATTCGAAATAACATAAAAAATGTGATGCACACTTTAAAAAAACCCGCTACGCGCGTTATTCAGTGTGCACCAAATTTTTGATGCTATTTCTTCATAAACAGAATTTTTTTTACAGTCATTCCTTAAGTGTACACGAATATTTCTATACCCTGGATAAAACCTGCACTGAAAGCAGTATAGTTTACAGATTAACAAACTTACGGTGTACACGTGGGACTGACATAGGAAGAGTTTAGTATAACTCCATTCTTGGCAAGTCTGTCCAAATTTGGTGTTTTTATTTCTGGATTTCTCCATCCGACATCATTCCAACCTAAAAGAATATGTTATGAATATATATACAGTCGTAGAGTCGCAGAGTTGTCACTGGTTCAGACTTACTATAATATAATTATTTCTGTGACTGCATCCTACATTAATTTATAAGATCATTTAGATCTACGATATATAATTCAAATTATTTGTAAAAATTTCATCGTCATGCCTTATATATATCATGTACTGTGTAACGACGCTAAATAAAAACTGAGGAAGAAAGGTAACATTTTAGGGAGGGCATCAAAAGTTCAATGAAGGATAAAAAACTTAATTCACATAGTTTTTTCACTGACCCCCACAGCCCCCCTCTTAACTTAATTTGGGAAAAATTGATTGACCAATAGGGATATATGTAAAATCGATTTTAGATTAACAAAACTTGCAGCAATGTTGACCCCCCACCCCCAAACTATTTGATTTAAGTTTTTTTTATCCTACATCGATCTTTTGATGTCGTCCCCTAGGCCACTGTAAACTTTATTATTTTGTAGAGTTTATAGATGGTCGAGTGGTCTAGCGTGTCGGGCATAGTGCAGGGCGATTTGATGCCACGATATCTCAGTAGCATGAGTTCAAATCCCGGCCAGGGAAGTAAACAATTTCGGATTATCGAGAAAAAAACAAAAACATCTTAGATAAGACGAGGTTCATGACTTGAGACCTGCTCTTGAATAAATGTGAGTCTAATCTAGTTCTAGCTGGTTCAGTATATATCCTTTATACATTAAATATGTCCCTTAAGACTTGAATTAAACTGGTTTAATCAACTTTTTTTTCCACGAGAGCAGTACATTTTTTGTGTTTTAGAAATCAATAAAAAGTAAATAATGAAATATTTTAACCAATGACAATGATTATTTTGCTTTCCGTATGAATATTTTTCAAACTTTTCTCCTTAATCTTTTGTTTGAAATGGGGATTTTCCAGTTCATTTCGCTAAATTACACAAACACTATTTATATATGCATTATAGTTATGATGATATATATAATTGACTGTTTCATGTTAAATTCTAACGAAGTGTAATGTTTCTAAAAAGAGAACACTCTGCCCTTTGATTAGACACTTAGTTACAGGTTAATGATTATATCACCCCGGTATATCTTATATCTCGAGTAATGCGGTCAACATGGTCAATGAACTAAATCTAACCCATATTTCTCCGCTTTTATTAAACGTCAAATAATACTAGAACATGTAAATGCCACCGTCGTCAGTAGAGGGAGTATTAAGTGTTACCCGTCCGTCCGTTCGTATGTCCGTTGGTCCGTTCGAACGTCCCATAATTGGTTTCCGTTCTCTATCTTTTGTTTGTCTCAACCACATGTCTATTATTTGAGTATGTATATGATATAAGAAGTCATAGATTATATCTTGGATTTACAAATGAACACGTAAAACAATCTCAGAAAAACAATGCATCATATTTATAGGAGCGACCACTTCTTACATCAGACCCCATATTTTGCTTGTCTCAACCAAATGTCTATTATTTGAGTATGTATATGATATAAGAAGTCATAGATTAATGCCCTAATGATACCCTCTTTATTGTTAATTATGAATATGACATATAGTGCAGTAGTGCAAGTGTAATAAAAAGACATTGCATCAAAACGTGATTTTATTAACAAAACATTCGTCCTTTGATTATCCTATATGTAGCGAGCCTGTTTTCTACATTAGATGCGATAGGCCGTTAAAATTACGTAGCTATAAACCATTACAATTGCGTAATGTTGAATTACTAATGTAATACTTTGTAATAAAAATATCTATCTACTTTCCCATAATTTAAATTTAATTGAAATTACAACATTAAGTTGTGATTATAGCTCACAGGGGGTTTAATATTAGATTTAGGGTCCAGACGTGCGGACATGGATTTAAAACAACCCCAGTCTCGCGGAAATCACGATTCAAATTTATTTTCATGACAAAATCATAGCACATTCATACATTTCTCAGTTACCATATTCAATTTTTAACACTTAGTTTAATCTAAGGATAAAACAGCACCTATAAATATATATATAGACCTACACCGCTGACTATGCGATATTTGCTTTGCTCATTGTTGAAGGCCGTACGGTGACCTATAGCTGTTAATTTCAGTTTCATTTGGTCTCTTTGTGAAGAGGTGTCTTCTCGGGAATCATACCACATCTTTTATCATTTTACGTGCTTTATCAATTCCATTACAATAAGAATATCTCTTGTCTCTCTCTTTCTCAGAATAAATGATATATTTTTTATAGTTGCTTTAATTACCCATACATACCTAAGTCGTCAGCAACAATAAATATGATATTTGGTTTCCGATATGCATTGACTAAGGAAAGTATTGTCACCATAAAATAAAACGAATATATAGTATCCATTGTCAGAGAGAATTTCACAATAATTCAACAACCACCGGCAGTCGTCATCACATTCAGTTAGTTAAGATTCCAAGTACCTCAATTACAATTGCGGAAATCGGAAATAAAATATTTAAAAAATAACTCGGAAATGAAAAATAGATGCAGTGATATGTGAAATATCTTTAGCTTTAATCACAAATACTTCGAATTCGGAATGAACGATTATGACAGGTCTCTCAAAATAGTTACAATAAAGATACTGCTAACAGTGTGTATATAATTATATATACAGGTTCCTTGGTTGATTTACAGCACAAAAGGTCGCGTGTTTATAACTAATATATCACATATCAGATTTGTTCAATAGATTAACAACTTTTTGTGTGTCAACAATATTATGTAAAACTAAACTGGTTGACCTCAAAAGGTCAATACCCAGATAAATACTTTTAAATCGTTCTTCAGAAGAGGTCTGCATTTGTAATATTAAAATGTTCTGAATGCGACATGCTTGCAGATCCAATTGATATAATTAGTCACTTTTCTAGCGAATTTTAAGTGTTTTTTAGATAACTATCGTGTTCAGGTGTACACCTGTCAACCATTGACTCTTTAGACACACAAGAGAATCGTTATTCAAAAGATCACCATTCACAAACTGAGTAGTTAACTACCCGCAGATCTTACACAGTTAAATTGAAAATCAAATTCTTTAAACTTTTATTAACATCTATTTGCCGTAAGCACGTTATGGACTTTGAACCCTCTTCAATGTACAGTAATTCATTCACCTGACAGATATCGACATTACCACTGCATGGGATGAAATTCATTTTTTTACTAGAATTAGATAGAGATTAAAGTGGCCTACAGGTTAACTAGGGGCTAATATAAAATCGAAGATGTGGTATGATTACCAACGCTTCACAAGAGACCAAATGACACAGAAATTGATAACTATAGGTCACCGTATGAACAATGAGGAAACCACATGCCACATAGTCAGCTATATAAGGCCCCAAAACAATTCAAACGAAAAAATCTAAAGGCTTATTAATGTACAAAAAAATGAACGAAAACTAAATATATAACACAGCAAAAAACTCAACCTCTGAATTACTGACAGGCTCCTGACTTGGGACAGACACATACATACAGAACGTGGCGGTGTTAGACATGTTAGCGTTATCCAAACCCTCACCCTAACTTGGGACAGTGGTGTTACAGAAAATATGTGCGGATTAAACTTATGAAGGTGGTTTGACTTTTCATTTCGCTCTGATTACGGGGTATTTCTGTCACCTTAGCTTGACAAAAAAAAAACATTTGATGTAATTCGGTCTCGGTTACCATAAAAGAGATGAAACATGTAATACAAAACGTGTTCTCAAAGTGTTTAAATGCCTCGGTGCTAATTTTAATTCATGCGAAAGTGATTGGACTGTCTTTTGATTCAATGATGTCGCTTTGCATATCAGGGAAACAAAAATATTATAACAAGTCGAATTTTTTTATTTATTTATCAAAAAGGAAATTTCCAGTCTTAACACGAAAACGGTAAATTGTATATGTATTTAACCTAATTTCTTTTGTCTTTTTTTGTATGATTGTTAAACTTATAGCGTTTCGTTCTTCTAGAAAAACAGGAACCATAATTATTGTCAATTCCAAAAATTCATAAACATTTTTTTGTCTGTATTTTTATCAAATAAAGTATTTTTCTTCACTCCATATGCATCTGTAAGTACTTTCTATTTTCCTTCAACACATTACTCTCGTCTATTTTCCGTCCACACACTATTCCCATGTATTTTCCGTCCACACACAATTCCCGTGTATTTTCCGTCCATACACTATTCCCGTCTACTTTCCGTTCACACACTATTCCCGTCTATCTTCCGTCCACCACTATTCCCTTCTATTTTCCGTCCACACACTATTCCCGTCTATTTTCCGTCAACACACAATTCCTGTCTGTTTTCCGTTCACACACTACTCCCGTCTATTTTCTGTCCACACACAATTCCCGTGTATTTTCCGTCCATACACTATTCCCGTCTACTTTCCGTTCACACACTATTCCCGTCTATCTTCCGTCCACCACTATTCCCTTCTATTTTCCGTCCACACACTATTCCCGTCTATTTTCCGTCAACACACAATTCCTGTCTATTTTCCGTTCACACACTACTCCCGTCTATTTTCTGTCCACACACTGTTTCCGTCTATTTACTGTCCACACATTATTCCCGTCTATTTTCCGTCCACACACTATTCCCGTCTACTTTCCGTCCACACACTATTCCCGTCTATTTTCCGTCAACACACAATTCCTGTCTATTTTCCGTTCACACACTACTCCCGTCTATTTTCTGTCCACACACTGTTTCCGTCTATTTACTGTCCACACATTATTCCCGTCTATTTTCCGTCCACACACTATTCCCGTCTACTTTCCGTCCACACACTATTCCCGTCTATTTTCCGTCAACACACAATTCCTGTCTATTTTCCGTTCACACACTACTCCCGTCTATTTTCTGTCCACACACTGTTTCCGTCTATTTACTGTCCACACATTATTCCCGTCTATTTTTCGTCCACACACTATTCCCGTCTACTTTCCGTCCACACACTATTCCCGTCTACTTTCCGTCCACACACTATTCTCGTCTACTTTCCGTCCACACACTTTTCCCGTTTAATTTCCGTTCACACACTATTTCCATCTACTTTTCGTCCACATACTACTCCCGTCTACTATTCGTCCACAACTTATTGCGGTCTATTTTACCGTCCACAACTTATTGCGGTCTATTTTACCGTCCACACACTATTCTCGTCTATTTTCCGTTCACACACTATTCCCGTCTATTTTCCGTCTACACACTGTTCCCGTCTATTAACCGTCCACGCACTATTCCCGTCTATTTTCCGTTCACACACTATTCCCGTCTATTTTCCGTCTACACACTGTTCCCGTCTATTTACCGTCCACACATTATTCCCGTCTATTATCCGTCCACACACTAATCCCGTCTACTTTCCGTCCACACACTATTCCCGTCTATTTTCCGTCCACACACTATTCCTGTCTATTTTCCTTCCACACACTATTCCCATCTATTTTCCGTCTACACACTATTCCCGTCTTATTTTCCTCCACACACTATTCCCGTCTAATTTTCCTCCACACACTGTTCCCGTCTATTTTTCAACTCTTCATTAAACAGAGAGGTATTTTCTATCAGCACGTAAAGACTGATCACGGCAATATTTTAATTAGTGTTAAAATTTTGTAATTCTCCAATATATAGGACGAAATACATGTGGTCCGAAATGTTCTCATTTTTCTTTCGGAACTTTTAAGATAGATCTTATTTTTGTACGATAAATCGCGAGTCTCAATTAATCTCTTGTATGTTTACAAATGGCGACCAAGTGACCGCCAAGATGCAGGTGCTCACAAATCAAATTATATCGTCTACATTAGAGAATGGAATGGCTTGAAAAAACGTAACCCAAACAGAAAAAGACCTGAAGTTATTTAAAAACAGTTAGCATCAGAATATACATGATTATAACAGTAATTTATGCAAACCAGAGACATATATACACATATATCGTCGTGTCATATGTTTTCGTATGTCATATGTTTTCGTATCAAACACATTTCGTCGGTTTCGGCTGCATACGCGTACATTGTGGCGTGTTTTTCGGTTTCTATATTTAGAACAACAACACCACTACAACTTGACATATTCAAAACATATTCAACGTCGCTTTTTAAAGACGTTAGAACAAATTAAATAAAACTGACCTATTTAGCCATTTTTATTTAATGTAAAAAATATGCATCACTAGAATAGTTGTGGAAAAAAATTCTGAAGGGTTAAAATAAAGTCCAGATATGTTTTTTGCAAGTCAGATACTGGATCTTCAAGACATATGACTGTCATGTGTTTTTTGGGCCGTTTTAATTACAAACCAGCGAGTTAAAATTAGCAGGGTTCTTATATAAAATGGTTGTTCAAAATCTAATTATTCAATATTTCATTGATAATTTTTTTTTATACATCCTTGATTCATGAAGATGAAAACAGTCTTGACTTTTTATATTTAATCCTAAATTTTGAAAACTGCATTTTATTTTAGAAAAAATAATGTATTTTGTACAAACCAGGTGCCAATCTGAAATTAATCAAAATCTTAAAATTTCAGCACACAATTCACCTACCATAAACTATTTACTAGTAATTTTTAGTACTGAAAAGTATTTAATAACTTTTTTTATGATTCAAGCGATCATTAGAACCACGACTTTAGAAAATATTAATTTCCGGATTTTGTAGTTATTTCCTGTCCGTGTACTGATCCAATTTTTATTTCATACGAAAACATATGACGCCGTTTTTTTGACATACAAAAATCGCAAAGTAATCGGAAACAGTAAAAAATCGTAGTAAGCATTGACAAAAAATCTAGATACCTAAAATCAATCTACAGGACGTGCTTTTTAAATTTGAGTAAACACCGGAATAAAAACTCAACAGTGAAAACTGTAAGCAGTGAAAATTGTTATTAGTACGAAAACACATTACACGATGATACATGTATATGTCTCTGTGCAAACACTTTAAACTTTAAAGATTTTTATACTACTACTCGATATTTACATTTATATCAACCAAGGATCCTTGTATCAACCTAAAAGTTTTTTTTATACTACTACTAGATATTTACATTTATATCAACCTAAAAGTTTTTTTTATACGACTACTCGATATTTACATTTATATCAACCCTTAAATTATTATTCTATATTACCTGGAAACTTTCATAAGCATACAAAAAAAGATAGTTGGCAGCTGTGAAAAGGGGCGATGAAAGGTGCTACTTTTTATGCCCCACCTAGGGGCATTATATTTTTTTTGACAAGGTAGTTTTTGATTAATTTAAAGTCAAATCAACTAATAAAAATCAGTCGAGAAGATGTGTACAAACTCATAAAAATAACCAACATATTAAAGCTTCAGGACCAGACACTATCGCTGGCAAAATACTGAAAGAAAACATTGAAATAACCTCAGACATACAATCATTTTTTGACATGCAATGTACCATTAAAATTGAGAATGGAAATGGGGAATGTGTCAAAGAGACAACAACCCGACCGTAGAAAAAACAACAGCAAAAGGTCACCAACAGGTCTCCAATGTAGCGAGAAATTCCCGCACCCGGAGGCGTCCTTCAGCTGTCCCTAAACAAATATATATAATGTACTAGTTCAGTGATAATGAACGCCATACTAATTTCCAAATTGTACACAAGAAACTAAAATTGAAATAATACAAGACTAACAAAGGCCAGATTAGTCTGGAACCATGCAAACCTTACAACAATGTATAAAAAAGAGACGAACATGTACATCATCCTGGTAATTATAGACCAGTTTCACTTACCTGCATCTCATGTAAATTACTTAAACATATACTAGCTACATATGTAGCAACATGATGAAACACCTTGAATCAAATGAAATACTATATGAACAACAACACTGATTTAGATCAAAAAGATCATGAGAATCTCAAGTAATATCTCTTATACACCAACTAGCTCAAAAAATGTTCAAAATGATGCCATTAGAATTTAGTGGATACAATGTACATCCAATATGGCTACCAAACAACATTAAAATATATCTGCATTTTAATATACAGTCTTGAAAAATAGAAAGATATCTATACAATGTATCAGGCTCTAAATTAAATGGCCCAGAGTCTAGACAACTCAAAAGATTGGAATAAAATTCAACAGAGATCTGTTACAAAATTACTAAACATGACAAAATACAAAACAAAAAATGTGTCCAAAAAACACTTTTATAATATTTTGTTCAAATCCCAACCCTCCCCACTTTAATTTTGATCAGTGGGCAATTAAAAGTTTATGGTACATTGTATGTTATTCAAATCTGTACAGAAAGAGTACTCTAAAATAAAAGTATAATAGAAATTAGATAACATTTAAAAAAACACAAGTACATGTACATATTAATAACAATATTAAACAGTATCTAACATATCTAAGCTGTTACTGAAAGCACACTGTAAAATCGATTCTTAGTGTAAGATTTTAAGTAGATTTGTTCTGTGAATTTGAGTCCATTTTGAGAAAATCATGCCTTTCGTTGCCATATCATACATAAAGAAACATGTTAATTTAAGTTAACATTGTGAATGCATTTTATTTTTTTAAAGGTCAGTGATACAAACAAAGACCAAATATGTCTCTTCGAACAAAGATCCGTAGCTTTACAGCCTGGGTCAACATGAGACTGTTACAGTATGACCAACTGTTAAACAATTGTCTGATGGATCTACTGACTGGTACCCATATGAAGTTTCTAATTGAGAGTATGACTGGTAGCAGTATAAAAAGATTGGAGAGTTTTGATGGGTAAATAGTTGTATTTAAGTAAAATGTTATGAAATTTTCAATGCTATCCTATAATATCTCGCCAACAAATACAAATTTTATATGCTTAGTGGGTCTCATTGTCGATTTTTTTATAAGTGTGGCAGGTGAAAGTAAAATTATTGTGCCTTGAAAACAGGAAATAAAGTCTAGCAAGACACTGGAAAGTACCAAAAAAATGAGAGTTGCTAACATTTATAGTGGAAGCAGGATACAGGAATCTGACAAACATTTATAAGCGGGATACAGGAATCTTACAAAACAATAAGCGGGGTCCGGGATCAGAACCCACCCCAATGAGACTCCCTGCTTAAGCCATCACTTATCATACTTTTTTTTAGCCAATATACCTATAATTTGTAACCTTGCTCTGTCACTCAGTAATTCAACAGATTTGTATCATAAAACAACTGATCTCACAGTGAAATCACAAAGTTACAGCGGAACTTATCAGGCTACCTTCCAGACAAAAAAACAAAACATAGTTAAGGGATGCAAAAAAGTTATTGGAATTTAAAAAAAAAAACAAATATCTAAATTTCTGAATTGAGTCTGAGATATTTTGAAAGGTTAGTATGTAGAAAATCAAATCTACATGTATACTATTTACCAGTCTGGCAGTCGAAAGTACCTCGTTTTATTGTTATATCCTGAATGTGGTGGAATATTAGATAAAACTTTCAACACAATAATGCAAGTCCAGAGCACATTGTAATATAAACAATTATGTGTCTTGTTATGTCAACCTTTATTGATCTGTAAGGCAGTGATAAATAGGATGTGTCAATTCAGGGTTTCAGAATCTAATGCATTCTGGGTAATATATTCAAAAGCGTACACAAAAACCTTTCTAAACAATGGAAATTCAACCAAAGACATAATGCTTTTTCATTTTGGTGTACGTACAATGTGATTACCCATAGTCCTCTAGTTTCTGAATTAACTATGATGTATTGAACTGTGTAGGTTGTCACAGCAGCAGAAACAGACACGTATCGACTGGATCGTGGATGAGTTGAAGAACAATGGTGTACTACCACAGGATTCCTCGGTTGATTCACGGTTGTTTGTGATGAGAAGTGCTGATCAGGTTGGATTATAATACAAATTCTTTTATTTTAAATTATGCTACTTAATTTATTGATTTATATACAAAACATGATTCAGGTGGTTTTTTTTTCATTTTTCCAAACTTGGGAACCTAGTCATTTTTAGTAAAAAATTAATTTAAAATTATTTTTTTGGGGGGGGGGATCAAGGTGTTCATATAAAAAAAAAATTGAGAGTAAAAATACTTGTAAGTCATGAACATTTCAATTGTAAGATATCGTTTTTGGAAAGAGTTGCAGATCTTTGGAATGGACAGATAGTTTGAAAACCTGATGAGGTTGTTCATCTTCCACTATAGAGTTGTTTGGATTTTTCATTTCCATGTATTTAAATGTTCTGATACTTGAACTTACTTCAGTTTAAACCATTTATAAACCATTTTATATTGTTCAAGAAACAATCTATGCAACCTTCTATTTGAGACTGATTCATTTTTAGTTATAACAATAATTATATATCATTTTGCTCTGTCAAAGAAAGCATTTAAAGTCAGATTTCATACACACAAATTGAAAAAAATGGAGATGTGGGGTAAACATGTACATGAACAGCTAAAGACATATGAAAGGCAACAGGAGGTTTTCTTTAGCCTATACAATAAGTTGAATACGTCAAGCATTATCATCTTAAGTCAAATCTAGTTGTGAGAAAACAAAAACTATCAAATTAAAGATTCACCAAATTTTTGAGGTCCCAAAAGAAGAAAATATGACCCAAAGACAACCCTTGAATGACAAAATATATTTATATATGATGTGTTTACAGAAAGAGAAAGGAGAACCAGTGGTAAGGACTTGGTTTTGGGAAGCAAAGAAATAAACATGTTGTTAAACAAAATAGATGGTTGTTTTATTTTTATTTCTGTATTACTTTTAAAATGTTAGTTACAGGAAAAATTTTATTTCCTTTCATTGATATTAACTTTGTGGTCATTCAAAGAAACCCCCATATGATTTAAATGTCTATTCTAGTGTTAAATGTTTCAATTTTCCATCATGGTGGCACTTAACTTATTTTTGATTATTTTTTAATTTAATTTTGTTTTATTTCCATTTATTCACGATAAGGTATTTTGGAATGGAGACAGTTCAATGCTTTTAATGCACAGTTTGTATGAAACACAAATTCTCTGTATCACATATTATTTTTCCAAACAAAGGCCATTTTTATGTGATATTTTTAGAGTTTTGAAGGCGATCGTTATGTGAGTAGAAATGAACAAATTATTAATTTTACAACCAATAGACAGCAAATGAATCTATCTAATTAGCAATAAAATAGTGTATTTTGGAAGAAGCAAACAAAAATTAAAGAATTAAATGATGTATTTAAATAAAAAATTAAAAAAATTACTATGAATTTATATTCTAGGAATACTAATTTTGATTGATTTCCTTAGAATAGGTAAACCAAAAATTTGAATATTCAGGGAAAAGTTAATTGTCTATATATTTGTGTGCAGAATTTGTGAATAAAATAAGGAAATCAAATACCTTCATAAATACCATTTTATTCCCAATTCTCAAAAATGCATAGGCATGAATATAAATGTAAACATTGTAATGTGAAATGGAAAAACAACCCATATGGATGTTCGCCTGTGTAAAATTTGCTGTTTATTGGTAATAAATTATCCGTTCATTGTGATCTACACAACTGTGTATGGTAATGGGGATTACTTTGGAAACGTTTGCTCTGACTACTTGGTGTATTGTCTTTTTGTCTTGCTTTTTGATATTATACAATAACTCCATCAATGTATCAGTTTGAAGTTCTCTTATGTATTCTAAGAAACTCTCTAAAGTCTATGTGGACCATTGAATTTTGCAAAGAAGGTGATTCTTTCTCTTTTTGATATATAAGTACTTTTATTTTTCACTACAAAAAGTAAAACTTAATAATCTCTGTATAAATATCCCAGACTTTCTCTAGAATGTTTTTCACTGTATACGTTGTAATATAAAGTTCCTTTAATTTCTTCAAAGAAAACTTCTTGGTGAATACATTCTCACACTACATATTTATTATTATATATATTCTTTTTATTTCCTGTAAGATGTAAAACTTTTTCTTTGTGTACCATAAGAAAAAAGAAAGTTAAATTTCCACTATAAAGAAAGTACTTTCCATAGACTCATGACTGGCAAATATCTCAGTTTACAGAAAGGCTCAGTGTTGAATCTTTGGAAATTCTTTTGACAGCACATCAAAAAAACATTATAAGTTGAGTCTGTAAAATTAAACAACAAAGAAGACTTTTAAAAGTGCTAAAAACATTTGTGATATTTCTTGGTACAATGTGATTATCTATGACTTTGATTTAATAAAAGTGAAGTTTTGCAGTTAATATATAGATAAATTTTGATGTGTAAAACTATATCTGACTGTCTTAAACATTTAACATTCTTTTTCTATTTTCAGAATATTTGTCCAAGTCAAGTGAATTTACAATTATTAAGATATAATTTGTTTTAGGTATTTGAAGTCATGTGGAGGCTAGTCAGTCATGATATTTGGTTTGTTTGGGAAAGAGCTGAATACCTGCAACACGAAGATGAAGATATACTCTGCCAAGTACCATTTAAGGTATGTAACATAAGGATATTTGGACCAAAATACTTACCACTTGTAAGTCAGAAATTTCTGAGCAAAATAAAACTTTAAATTGATGCTAATACTAAAGCATTTCATACTGCATTCAGCTTTTCTGTCTGGCTGTTCGTCCAATAAAAAAATTTTCTCAGAATTTACCAAACAGAATGACAACAATTGGTCAGCAGCTTTTCAGTAATAAGTTGTATGTGTAAGCACTGTTTTAATCTGTCACATACCTTCTTCTTGTTTGCAGATACTTTGTATTTTTATGCCCCAACTACAATAGTAGAGGGGCATTATGTTTTCTGGTCTGTCCGTTCGTCCGTTCGTCCGTCTGTCCCGCCTCAGGTTAAAGTTTTTGGTCAAGGTAGTTTTTGATGAAGCTGAAGTCCTATCAACTTGAAACTTAGTACATATGTTCCTTATGATATGATCTTTCTAATTTTAAAGACAAATTAAACTTTTGACCCCAATTTCACGGTCCACTGAACATAGAAAATGAAAGTGCGAGTTTCAGGTTAAAGTTTTTGGTCAAGGTAGTGTTTGATGAAGTTGAAGTCCAATCAACTTGAAACTTAGTACAAATGTTCCCTATGATACGATCTTTTTAATTTTAATGCCTGATTATATTTTTACCCATTTTCACGGTCCATTGAACATGGAAAATGAAAAGTGCGAGTGGGGCATCCGTGTACTTTGGACACATTCTTGTTTTTGATATTTTGAACGAATTATAATATTTCTTCACATTTATCTCAGAAACTGTTAAACAAATAGACTTCATTTATGTATGTGGTCAACATTTCAACTATGGCTTGTTGTAGCAGATGTGGACTTTTAAAATCTGTCCGACACCTTCTTCCTGTTTTACAATATTTTGAACTACGATTGGGGGTTATACTTCGCAGGAAAATCCATGCTTTCTAATTAGTCTATCTATTGACAAAACAATTACTGCATAACTATTACCATGACTGTGTCTTTATACTGCAGTGGACTCCAGAACCTACTCCAGAAAAACCAAAAGCAAAGAAAGCCAAGAAATCATTATTGACAGGCTTTGGTCCTGGAGCTGTGATAGAGGAGCAATCAGAATCGCAGGTATCTCAAACATCACTACATCATTGTAGGCAGTTAAGCTGCCTTATGCTAGCACCATAGATTCTTGTTCCTCCCAACGAATGCTGAAAAAAGTGCTATTGTTGTTTTCTAGCAGACTAATATGTTATTTAAAATCTAATTGGACACTTTTTTCATACCTTAATTCTGGAATACAAAAAATATGATTAGAATAACCTTAAGGAGGCTCACGGGTACAAAAAATTCAGCAAAAAATTAAACATTTGTTTTTTCATTACAAATTTTATTTATTACACTATTAGTTATTACTTTATGATATGGTACAAAAAACAACCCAAAAATTTGTTTTGGCCCAGATGACTTTAAGAATGTTTATATCATTGAAAAAGCTAAAAGTTATCTCCCTTTGGTGCAAAAATTGAAATATCTTTTTTAACACATCAATGACCTATATTTTATATTCACTCCGTTACACTTACCTGATAGGTTTACATAATTGGATATTCTCTCCGGTATTTGGTCTTATCTCGCTCAAGCGCTTAGCTGATCTTTTAAAAATCATCTACATCTATATCAGTTAAGCGCTTAGAACCTCAGTCTTCTTTCCGGCGAAAATCCAGCCGGTCGTGTTTTCGCTCTGAGAAAATACATTGAAATAATTAGTTTATGAGTTAAGAAGTATTAAAATAATTAACATTATGGCAGAAGTCGCTATGAACGGTTCAAATAGCGAAGACGACGTTTTGCAGGAACGTCCCAGTTTGTCAACTGACGCGAACGAAACGACAAAGATGGCGGCTCGTACTCGTTCTTCTTCTTCGTCTAAGAAGAGCAAAAGCAGGTCTACCAAGAAAAAGGACGACCAGCTAGACGCCTTAGAACAGAAATGGGAAAGCAGGTTTGCCCAATTTGATTCAAGGTTAGACAAAATATGTAATTTTATGGAAACTAGTCAAAACCCTGGCACTTCGGGTGAGCAGGTACAAAATGTTTCTACTTGTAATCAACAGGATAGCGGCTCTTCGGGAGCGCGCAGACCTTTACAAGAAACACAAACTCCTGATGTAAATTTGCCTACAGATAATGAGGCAGAGGAAAATTTACATGGAGATGTTATGTCTCTGGCACCAGGCCGTTCAGAGAGACTTAACATTGGGTTATTCTCAGATGAAGAAGATGGGACTTCAATGAGAAGTGACAATGAAAACCATAATACTGTAGCTAGGTTCAGTAAATATTTAAAGTGTCAAGAAACTGAGGAAACAGACTCTGGTATTGACAATCTTAATCAGTTATTTGGTGACGACGCCAAAACTAAATCAGTTTCTAAGTCAGTTGGCCTTGTTTTAGACAAAAGTCAGATTGATATTCTTTCTGGATCATGGCATTGTGAAAAACCAGAAAAGATAACTGCATACAATGAGCAATATAAGTTATGTTTCCCAGTACATGAAAGTTCTGAAAAACATTTGGATATACCTAGTCTAGATAGCTTTACATCAGACCTACTAGTTAAAAAACATGGTCCAAAAGCTTTTACAATTTCTAATAAGAAAAAGACTTTATATACACCTTATCTAAAATCAGTAGAAAAATTGGCTTATCAAGGACAAGCTGCTGCTAAAATGGGTATTGTTTCATCGTCTTACATGCAACAGGCATTAGGTACATTATTAGAAACATTATTAGACAAAGAGGTGAATATGGATAGGGCAGTACAACAAGTCCGTGATATCTTTGCTATGTCAACAAAAAGTGTTGATCAGGTTGCAAGAGCAGGTGCTTTTCATCACCTTATTAGAAGAAAACTAGTAATGGAAGATACTGGGTTAAATGACATAAAAGAACTAAAAAATTCTTTAATTTCCTTACCACTTTCAAGCAGTGGAGTGTTTGGTGACAAGTTTGAACAAACCTTGAAAGATAGGATAGAAAAAGACAAACAACTTAAGGAATTGCTTCCTGAGTTACATATTGGAAATAAACCTGGGTCTTTTCTGGGTAAAAGAAAAAACACTGCTTCTAATGATTGGCAAGCAAAACGTGTGAAACAAAATGTTAATCAGAACAGTTTTAAATCAACTCCAAGTACTCAGCGTTCTTTTCAGAGAACAAGCACTGTTTCAAGACCTGACAAGAGTGACAATAAGTTCGAGAAAACAGGAACTAATTTTCGTCCCTCATGGGGCAACCAGGGAAAAAACCAACAAAGAAAATGACTATTTAAAGGTAAGCAATATCATGGCTTGTCATCCGGAGATACCTGTTGGGGGACGTCTAATTTATTTTCTAAAAAAATGGGAACAAATAACAGACGATCAATGGGTGCTTTCTGTTATAAAAGAGGGTTACAAACTGGAATTCTTAGAGATTCCAAAGAACACAGGAATAAAATACACCTGTGTATCTGCAAAAGATCTAGATATTTTAGATACAGAAGTAAGAGAGCTAGTACAAAAAGAAGCTGTAGAATATGTACCTCTGAACGAAATAGAAAACGGTTTTTACAGCACATTTTTTCTTGTCCCCAAGAAAACAGGGGACATGAGACCAGTAATAAATTTAAAACCCCTCAACAGGTATCTCCGAAAACAACATTTCAAAATGGATTCCCTTTCTACGGTTCTCAATCTGGTGAAACAAGGAGATTGGGGAATCAGTCTGGACTTAAAGGACGCATATTTACACGTCCCAATTTACAAAACGCACAAGAAATATCTGAGGTTTTGTCTAAAAAACGGGAGAGCTCTTCAGTTCAAGGCTCTACCTTTCGGTCCAACCTCAGCCCCAAGAGTTTTTACAAAAATTGTGGCAGTAGTAGCTGCCCATTTAAGGTCAAGGGCATACGACTGGTTGTCTATCTAGACGACTGGTTCCTTCTGAATCAGGGAAAAAGTCAATTAATATTAGATCGAGAATTAGTACTCAATCTCCTTGTCGAACTAGGATTCATAATAAACTTAAAAAAGTCCACTTTGGATCCATCACAACAGATAACATACTTAGGGGCAATGTTTCTCTTGGATCTGGGGATCGTTTTGCCAACAGTGGAAAGAACGTCCAAATTAATAACTTCATCCCAGGCAATGATCCTTCAAAATCAAGTAATAGCCAGAGATTTTCTTCACCTTCTAGGGATAATGTCATCCTGCTTAGAAATAATTCCCAATGCAAGATTACACATGAGACCTGTTCAAATACATCTGTTGAAATTTTGGAAACCAGTTTCACAGAATCTGGAGTTCAAAGTCCCAATTACTGCACATCTAAGAAGCCATCTAAAATGGTGGTTAGATCAAACCAACATAAAAAAGGGGAGATCATTGAAACATTGGGAAACCCATGCCACTATGACAACAGATGCCTCAACATCAGTGGGTTGGGGAGGTCACATGGGGACTCAGATAGCACAAGGAACCTGGAACCTATCGGAGAAAAAACTCCATATCAACTGCTTAGAAATGGAAGCAGTGATAAGAACGATAAAACACTTCTTATCCCAATTGAGGGGGAAAAATGTATTAATACGTTGCGACAACTCAACGGTGGTACAATACATCAATCGTCAAGGGGGGACCAAATCAATGATTCTTTGTCTAAAAACTTGGGAATTATGGAATTTGGCAATCGATCATCAGATTCAATTGAAAGCAGCCCACATTGCGGGCAAAGCAAACATTCTAGCGGATTTATTGTCGAGAAACAAAATAAGACACACAGAATGGACACTAGAAAGATCTATAGTACAAAAAATATTCCTAAAGCTAGGGTCACCAACAATAGATCTGTTTGCATCAATCCTCAACAAACAAACTCAAATTTTTTGCACGTGGTTTCCTCACAATCAAGCTTATGCTCTAGACGCACTGTCAATTCCATGGCAGAATCTGTTCGGGTATGCATATCCTCCAATATGCCTAATACCAAAAATTCTACAACACATGTCCCAGTACAGGTGTCAAATTCTTCTAATAGCACCACATTGGCCAAGAAGACCTTGGTACCCAGACCTGTTGAAATTACTGGTAGATTACCCTTTAAAAATTCCAATTCAAAGCAATCACCAGCCAGAATCACGGATTTATCATCCAAATCCAGAAATATTCAATCTAACTGTATGGCCTCTGTCAACAGACTCTTTAAAAAGAGAGGCTTTTCTAAGGACACTAGACAATTATTGTCTGCCTCATGGAGGGCAGGAACTCACAAAGATTATTCTGGCAAATTCAAAAAATTCTGTAGCTGGTGTAATGAAAGGGAAATTGATCCCTATACTGCCTCTTTGACAGAGGTAGCAGATTTTTTGACAGGTCTGTTTACTAAGGGACTTCAATATAGAACAATAGCTGGATATAGGTCCATGTTATCTACAGTCTTACCGCCTATAGAAAAAATTCCTGTAGGCCAACATCCATACATAATAAGACTTTTAAAAGGTGTATTCAATTCAAGACCACCTAAAATTAAACTTTTACCTGAATGGGATCTTCGGAAAGTTTTAGACATGTTACAAAAAAGTCCATTTGAACCAATGAAAAACAGTGTTTTAAAATATGTTACTTGGAAAACTATTTTCTTAATTGCTATTACTACTTTCAGACGCTGTAGTGATCTTCAAGCATTGAGAATAGGAGATGGTAATATTAGTGTACATAGTACTGGTGTGTTTTTCATTAGAGAAGGCCTTTCAAAGCAGGATCGTCCTGGACATAATGGTTCAAAAATATTTGTTCCAAGTTTTAAGGACAACAAATTATTGAATCCGAAAAGGTCATTGTTTTATTATTTAAAAATGACAGATAACTTCCGTAATTGTGACAGAAGTAACAGTAAACTGTTTTTAAGTGTAAATAGTCCGCACAACCCGGTCTCTAGTCAGACAATTTCGAATTGGATTGTCCAAACCATCCAAATGGCATATAATGACAAAAATAAGTCTGTAAAGGCGCATAGTACAAGAGCTATTGGTCCTTCATGGGCCCTATTTAATGGTTCATCTATGAAATCCATCATGGAAGCAGCAGACTGGAGTAGAGAGTCTACTTTCACGAAATTCTATTTGAGAAATCTAGAACCAAGCGTTTTATCTTAATTGTTGAATAAGAAAAAAGAAAGAAAAAATATATAAAATAAACATTAAAAAAATATTGTACATTCATGTATATAATATATAGATATTGAAATCCTCATTTCCGACGAGATGCGATGGAATTTTAGATGATGAATATAGACTACAAAGTGTTTGAATGATAGAAAAACAGAATATTCATTTTAATATTAGTGTAAATAATGGATGATATTTTACATGGAGAAGAGGAGGAGTGATTTTATTGTTTTAAAAATGTACAGTGTATATATATAAATTGAACAAGAAATTACTACCAACCACAGAACAAAGTACTGCTTTGAATTCTGGATGTATCCAATTATGTAAACCTATCAGGTAAGTGTAACGGAGTGAATATAAAATTATATAATTTGGTTCACAAATTTGAATTTTGTGAACGGAGTTACACTTACCTGATATACTACCCACCTCCTCCCCTCAGTAATTTCTTTTGGTGAATTCAGCTGGATTTTCGCCGGAGAAAACTGAGGTTCTAAGCGCTTAACTGATATAGATGTAGATGATTTTTAAAAGATCAGTTAAGCGCTTGAGCGAGATAAGACCAAATACCGGAGAGAATATCCAATTATGTAAACCTATCAGGTAAGTGTAACTCCGTTCACAAAATTCAAATTTGTGAACCAAATTATATAATTTTTTATTATTGTTTTCAAATAAGCTGTACATAAACTAAATAATTGTAAAATTTATGCAATTTCTGTAATTAGGTTATTTTTTTTATTTCGATATTACCTATATTTCTCCTATTAGTTCAACAGAAAAAAAGGACATTAATAAAAATGTATGCCTTTTTCAGAGGCAGATTGTGAGCTTAAATGAACAGTGACCCCATATTTTTATTTTATTTTTCTATTAGATATAGGATAAAGTTAATTAATAGAAAAAATTGGCAAAATCCTATATTAGAAAAAAAAAGTTGATTTATACCCACGAGCCCCCTTAAATGATTGTCAAATGACGTAAAATATTTGAAGTTGTACATAGGAAATAGTGCTCAATAGAAATCTGTACGTAGTAAATTATCCCCTGTACTTTTGGCTCAGATGTCAAAGAACAATTGTATGAAATATTTCAGAAAAACTCTAATAAGTAATTACAAGTCGTTTACATTTCCCAAATGGCAAAAGGCACAGGAATATTGTTTGGCGCCAAGTATAGCAGTCTAAGTTGGCGATAATTTAAACTTGCACGAAAGTTTAAAAGACACATATTTGGAATAAATTAGAAATAACTTTTGAAAATGGTAGTATTGGATAGCAGAAACATTAAGGTACAATTTTTTTGATACTTTAAATAGCTGAGAAAAATAATTAAACCCATTCTTCCACACTATTTATCTTAACTTCTCTACCACGTTTGCTGTGGTTTTTATGCCCCACCTACGATAGTAGAGGGGCATTATGTTTTCTGGTCTGTGCGTCCGTCCGTCTGTTCGTCCATTCGTCCGTCTGTCCCGCTTCAGGTTAAAGTTTTTGGTCAAGGTAGTTTTTGATGAAGTTGAAGTCCAATCAACTTGAAACTTAGTACACATGTTCCTTATGATATGATCTTTCTAATTTCAAAGCCAAATTAAACTTTTGACCCCAATTTCACGGTCCACTGAACATAGAAAATGAAAGTGCATGTTTCAGGTTAAAGTTTTTGGTCAAGGTAGTTTTTGATGAAGTTGAAGTCCAATCAACTTGAAACTTAGTACACATGTTCCCTATGATATTATCTTTCTAATTTTAATGCCTAATTATATTTTTTATCCAATTTCACGGTCCATTGAACATGGAAAATGATAGTGGGAGTGGGGCATCCGTGTACTTTGGACACATTCTTGTTTTTTTTTTTAATTAACTACCTATAGCGCCCTTTGTGCTTTGATTTAAAACTCTAACAGAAAATACAAATGCATTGTCACAGGTCATTAGGTTGTTGGAAAATTGTCAAATCTATAAATAACAAGGTTTGTACTGAATCATACCAAATGGATTAAACTTCACAGATGTGCTTCACTTCATTTAAATCTGATATATTTCTGTTCATTCTGTTTATTTTATGGTCAATTTTCCTTTTAAAAATTATATTTAATTTCAATGGAGTCCTACTCGGGGATCTCATTGGGGGGTTCTGATCCCAGGTCCCGCTTACTGTTTTGTCAGATTCCAGGATCCCGCTTACACTATGTACGTAAGCAATTCTCATTTTTTATAATTTCCCGTGTCCTTCTAGACTTCATTTCACGTTTTCACGGCACAATAATTTGACTTTCACGTGTCACGCTTACAAAAAATCGGCAATCCCGCGTCACGCTTAGACCCCAATGAAACCCACCTACTCCTGACTCCTCAGTACTAACTTCTGTTTTGTTTTTTAGGATGAGATAGAGGTAGTAGAAGCAGAGCCCTATTCTAGATTCCCTAATGCTGATTATGTAAAGAAATTTAAAAAGAAAAAAGTCAAGTATGACGAGTATCCTAGTCCAGAGGAATGTATTATGGAAATGGTCAACTATCAGTTAAAGGTATTTATATTTAGAATCATGTTTATCATGTGAAGCTAATTACTGGTAACTCGGCACTAAATAATTTTCTGTGAAGTATAAATGATAGAATGTTGTATTGACCAAATATCTGGTTTTCTGTGCTATTTTGATATCAATGGATGACCAAGAAAATAAAATACTGTTTTGAGAAAGGTTCTGATTTCAGAGGTAATCTTGAAAATTCTTTAAAAGAAATTATGTGTATTGTCTTTGATTGATTGATTGAATGCTCCTTAAAGTCACACCACTGTTTGGTTTCATTAAAGAGTGTCTAGAAACAAATACATGTCATTAAAATGTTGACAGGTAAAAACAGTTTCGAGAAATGTAAAATAAAATATTTAGGTAATTGATTGGTCAAAAGTCACCCCTTCTCCTTTCAAAAAGTAGAACATTTGACAAAGGATAAAAGATGAACAGCCAACAAACTAGGGGATTTTAAAAAAAACCATCTTGGTTCCTAACCATGAAAATACTCAGATTGCTAATTTTTGTTGTTGGAATTTCATTTGCTATCTTTTTGACATAGCAGTTTCTGAATTAAAGAAAGCATGGCTAACCCATATATATAATAATGTGAACCAGAAATTGAGGTTTGAGAAACTAGATTTTTTATTAATCTGGCCTTGAATATATATTTTATTTGGAGTCTTTGCTGATTAAGATTTATTTTTCAGAAAGAAACAGTAAGTAATAAGGCCAGCATTGAAAAATTATATGTTTCTTGTTTCTATAATGAAAATTAATGCTTTAAAAAATCTGTGGAAATTGTTACTGTGTTTTTGCAGATTTAAAAAAAAGTATTTTGATTGACGAGAATCTATATATTATTTTATTATATACTGTACATGTGGATTCATCTTTTTTCATGGGTACATGTATCAATTTCCATGAATTGAGGAAAAGGTGTATTTTCCTGGATATTTAATCCTGTTTTTGCCAAAATCTGCATACAAGCTCAATGCTATTGGTCATTTAAATTTGTGGTTTCCCTAAAAAAAACAAAATCCACAAATTTGGTACCCCACAAACAATAATGAAACCACAGAATGTACATTATAGAAACTTGAAACATACATTTTTTATACTGCCCAAACTTGTATTTATTGGCTTAGGAAATGCACTAAGAAACTCATTCCTGAGTAATAACTTACAGCTCTCTAAAACTTTTATAAATAAATATATGTAAATTTTTATCACACTATATTTCCTTTGCCTTTTTTTAAAAGTCTTGTAACAAAAATCTTCTGCAAATTATCAGTTGCTTTCTTGTAAATATTTCTGTCTTATATGCTCAAATAATGATGAATCCTTGACTAACTTTTTCATAGATGTACAACGCTTTTTACCTAATCACATATTGAAAGCAAAGTATCAAATTATAAAATTTTGAAATCCTAGATTCTTTGTAGTACATTGTATTAACAATATGAAATAAAAAGCATAAGTTGTATTTATACATGTGTACTAAAATACAAAGCCACTCCACGTGCTTGTATTTTGAAGTTGTTACAGTATACTTTATCAGCGAACTTTAACTTACTTTCACTGACATCATGTACATTTCATTTGGTCAGAATAAGAAATAAAGTGTTTAGCCTGATAAAAAAGGAATTAAATAAAAAGAGAGGTGGTGCAAAATGTAAATGAGACGGCTACCCAACAACATAAAACTAAAAGACACCTACAGGTAAACACACAGCAAGCATTCATACAATTGTTCAAGCTTTATATTCCTAATTCCCTAAGAATAGATAGTAGACAATTAAAAGGTGTTTTTGTCTAAGAACAGGAACATCACCATTTGGTTTAAAGGGATAATTCGCGATTTTTCACTTTTCATCTTATTATGTTCATAATACCATAAAAAACATATTCACCAAGTTTTATTTTGATATGAAATCTAATAAAGAAGAAAATTGGGAATTATTAATTTTATTTTTTGAAACTTCCTGACTTATGTGACGTAGTTTAAGTCTTTGATGCATGCCGGGAGTGAAAATATCTCATTTAAGTCTTGTTCGTTAACCATCTAATAACGCGATTTAAAGCGCATCGACGACTTTTGGTGTAGCTATTAACCAACGAAAAATAAGTGATAGCCATGCAACTTTTAAAATAAGATCGTGTGGATTTTCTAAAACGAATTTTAATAAAAAAAAAAAGTAAATCATACAATAGAACATTTTTATGATTTTTTTCCTAAAAATACTTTAAACAAACATACGAAACTGACATGATCGATAGTGTATTAAAAATACATGTTTGTATTCTGACCTTTTTGCTTCATTCCAGCAATCATTTTCACTTGCTTGTACGGTGGAAACAATAAAATGTGTATTGTTTTGTGACACCTAAAGAATGTGGAATGCGTAGTTTAACTCAAGGTAATTAAAAGATTAGCATTATGTAATTCTAATCTTTTGATCCTCATTCAGTGAATTCTAGGCGTCACGGTTCACTGGCATTTCAGGTGTGAACAACATTTCGTATCAATTGTAAACGGGAGTCAGACAAAGTTTCAGACACATGAATTTAAAAAAAATTAATTAAAATTAATTAACGGGAATAATAAGATCGCACAATAACTGGATAGCTGTATATTTTTATATTTTGCATAAGATCACTTTTAATGAATTATGACTTTTGATTATTTTAGTAACAATAAAATACTGAATTATTTTAATTGAAGAATTTATAAATAAAAATAGCCTTCTAAACACGAGTTTATGAACTAAAAATTGTACTATTTCAAATTAGGAACGGCAGCCTTAAATATTTCAAACAGATCATTAACAATTGCAATTATATAATTTAGTCCATCCAAAGTGATCTTTAATTACCTATTTAGGAATTAAACTGCTCATCAAAATATTTTAAATCTCACAACACATGAATACTTCAGATATTTGAAAAAAGATGATTTAAAAGATTGACAGGAAATTAAAGGATCTAATTGGAATGGAATCAACAAATTACGAACAGATATGCTTTTCAAGTGTGAAAAACATCAACAAAATTTATACATAATCGGGAATGTCCTTATTAGAATACTCTTTGTCTCACACCGTAACTATATATAATACTTTAGCTATTTGACCAACGATGTATTAAAAAAAAATGAACGAATTAAATGTCATCTTTCCCTATTTTTTAATGTAATTATAAGTCTGTTTCAACTGGCAAGAATACCACTAAAACGGACAAGCAGTTTATTCTTTAAATTGCTGTCATTGAATATCAAGAGAGAAAATAAATCCCGAAATTGATTTGAAACTTTGATACTCTATAGTTTTCCTGGAAAATATTCACATCCCTCGGTATTAGTGTACTTCCAGTTGCGTATATATTACATGCATGTCGGAACAATTGTGATGATGGCGAATTTCTTCCTTTTTTCGAGAACAATCTAACAATTGATATATAAATGTCCATAACTTCGATGAGCCAAATAAAGTTATATATCGACCTGTATTTAAATCTCTTCTTCTTCTTCTTTTGGTATACTATAGTCTATCGTCATTTGATGATTACATACTGTTGGCATACGTGGACTTGTCATTTTACAAAACTTTTACCCCAATTTACGCAAAATGTATGTTTCTTTCTTATGTTCTATGTATACATGTATATGTTTTAATTTGCTCTATAGGTCCGTAACTTATAATCCAGGCGTATATACGAAGAATATGGTTGACAAGTGCGTACATTTTTTTAAATCAATATTTCTGGCCTTCACCATTGACAACGGGTATATATTACATTTTACCAAATTTACCCTTGGAAAAAATACGTATATAGATTTTTATTTCATCAAATCTGGTTTTTTTTTTTTTGGTATTATTTATATTTTTATAAATAATTTTCTTTTCACCAGAAATGTTATTCATAAACAAGCGTATGAGTTTAGTAATATCACTTTCGGACACGCAAGATAGAGATGTATATTATACACCTAATAGTTCAAAATGGAAAGATATAAGTTATCGGCCGTGTACACTTATCAATACACTAAGAAGTGAAACGATGCATGAATTTGCAAACTCGACAGGAAATCGCTTGAATACCTGGACGTGTCACCTCACACCCCCTACAATATCTTTGGGAGTAATACCTTTAGCCATGGAGCGAAGATCCTAATTTATTTGAATAAAGTTTATTACATAAAAGAATTATGAACTAATTAGATTTCTGAAAACAATTCAAGTTTCACGGAAGACTTATTTATGATTTGCAATTTTGACTTTTTCACTATTAAATTCCTATATTATCAGTCTAAAAATAACAGATCATAGTTATTTAAAAAGAAAAGAAGAAAATTTTCCGTATCAAGTTAGTTAACTAGTTAACTAGTCGGATAAAACAACCGTACGATTGACGAGATATCGACACGCAATTACGACTACATCGGGTTACTGTAGTTTTGGTCCTTAGACATATCGTGACTGCAAATCGGAGAAGGTGACAAAATGGCTGACAGCAGAGAATTGATACTCTAAATTTAAAATCGATGGTGATCTCTTATCTAGCAGAATAAAACTTTAATATCTATGAATTTGAGCATTTTTATACAGAATAAACATAATATCAATTTTTGATTTTTTGGCGAAGTTTCCCTTTAAGTTAAACTAGCTTTCAAGTACATTGTACTTTAAATTCCTTTCTTTACTATCTATAAAAATATAAATAAGGGGATATCATATGATTGTCAATGAGACAACTCTCTACCAGAGACCAAATGACACAGAAATTAACAACTATAGGTCACTGTACGGCCAGTCAGTGGAATAACAAAAGATATGTATAAGAAATTGAATAAAAACCCAATTGAAGTTTAGTAAATTATATAGTTTCCATCATGGTGCAATTGTCTTGGTATATTTTGTACATAATTTATGACATAGTACAAAGATTGTCCTACATATATTGTCTAAGATGGGTCAAGATAGGTACCAGTATTTTCTGTGATAGATTTAGTTAGGAACATGTTTTTATTAGTAGGAAAAAAAAAATTTTATTCAAAAATTGTTAAAAAATTAATGAAATATCTTCTAAATTGTTAGCATGAGGTAAACTTAATATAAATCAATCTTTTTTTTATGCCCCACCTACGATAGTAGAGGGCATTATGTTTTCTGGTCTGTGCGTCCGTTCGTCCGTCTGTCCGTTCGTCCGTCTGTCCCGCTTCAGGTTAAAGTTTTTGGTCAAGGTAGTTTTTGATGAAGTTGAAGTCCAATCAACTTCAAACTTAATACACATGTTCCCTATGATATGATCTTTCTAATTTTAATGCCAAATTAGAGTTTTTATCCCAATGTCACGGTCCACTGAACATAGAAAATGAAAGTGCGAGTGGGGCATTCGTGTACTGAGGACACATTCTTGTTTCATCTGATTTTGTAAACATGTATTTTACACTTTTTGAAATATTGTATAATTGACTTTGATAAAAAGTGACAGTTTCTGTCCCTGCACATGTTTATTTCTACAGTTGTATCTGGTAAAAGGGCATGTTTTTGGGAAAGGTCACTATTTCTGGCAGTTTTCATTTTTTACAAAAGATATATTTTCCTACATATGTATAGCAAATACTACACAGTTATATAAACTTTATTATTGCCCCCAGTACATCACATATGAGATATGCGGATTATTAGTCTGTCAGAAACACATCAATTCTGAGATACCATTTGACATCATATTGTCATACTTGATAGTATTACATGTATATGTTGTCATACCCTGATCTTGCAATATTGTCACTTTGATATTTACCGGAGTTATGGGACTTGGACTATGTTTTTTTCTTGATTTTGTAAGAAATTGAATGACACTTTGAATGCAACTCCTATAATTCTGTTTACTGAAATTCTCATACTTCAGATTGTTTGCCAACGTGTTTAGTTGACAATGATGTACACATTCCAACATTTTTACAGGAATTATGTATTTTTGTGTTTATTGTCACAATAACACCTTGTGAATACAACAACTAGAAAGATCTTATACTTTTAGGATTGTTGGCCATCATGTAACTGACCAAATTAAGCAGTTTGCTTGATCTGACCATTTTTATGGGAATCACAATATTTGTAGTTGATATAATTAAATAATTAATTTTTTCATAACCAAACATATTTGTATGAGTTGTTGATTTCCCTATTTTGTAGAGTATTGTGACAATGACAGCTTATAAATGGAACTCCCCTGACATCGATTGACATAAATCTCTTATACTGCATACTATTATGTGCCATCATGTGTAATTGATCATATTTACCTCAAGCTATGGATATATAACATTTTTGTCGAGCCTTCGACTTTAGTCGAAAAAGCGAGACATAGCCATCCTACATTCTGTTGGCGTCGGTAGCGTCCACAAATATTCACTCTGTGGTTAAAGTTTTTGAAATTTAATAACTTTCTTGAACTATCCTGGATTTCTGCCAAACTTGGACAGAAGCTTGTTGATGTTCATAAGATAGTATCAAGAAATAAATTTTGTAAAAATAAAATTCCAATTTTTCTGTATTTTACTTATAAATGGACTTAGTTTTTCTGCCAGGAAACATTACATGCACTCTGGGGTTAAAGTTTTTAAAATTTTAATAACTTTCTTAAACTATCCTGGATTTGTACCAAACATGGACAGAAGCTTGTTCATGATCATAAGATAGTATCCAGAAGAAAATTTTGTAAAAATAAAATTCCAATTTTTCTGTATTTTACTTATAAATGGACTTAGTTTTTCTGCCAGGAAACATTACATGCACTTTGTGGTTAAAGTTTTTAAGATTTCGATAATTTTCTTAAACTATCCTGGATTTGTACCAAACTTGGACAGTAGCATGTTTCTAATCATAAGATAGTATCCAGAAGTAAATTTTTTGAAAAAAAAATCCCATTTTTCCCGTATTTTACTTATTAAGGGACTTAGTTTTACTTCCAGTTAACATTACATAAAGTCTGCAGTTAAAGTTTTTAAAACATTTTTAAGATCCTTAAACTATCCTGGATTTTTACTAAACTTGGACAGAAGCTTCTGACAATCAAAATATAGTATCGAGAGGAACATTTTTATTGATTCCTTTCATCATTTTTGTTGTGTGTGTGATTAACAGCAAAAGTAGGCGAGACACTGGGTTCCGCTGAACCCTTTCAAATTTTTTGGGAATATTGTCATATGATACATGTATTTTCTAGCTATGTTTAAGGCCCATTGGTGGCCTATGGCTGTTTTCTACTCCTTGGTTGGGTTGTAGTCTCTTTGACACATTCCCCATTTCATTCTAAGTTTTATAGTTATTTTTCTGCATGTTATGGGATTTTTACCCTATTTTGCTTGCCATACTATAATGACACATTGGGACACACAAACTGATTCCTCATTTGTACTGTTCAGAATACATTCCTGGTTTGCATTGCAATCTTGATCTCACCTTTTTGTATTTCACCCAAAATGACATGTGGTTATCATGTAATAGTTAATAATTCTGACAAGTGATAAATTTTTATTTATAGAACTGATAATGCTTCCAATGAAATACTTTTTCCATTATTAAGAGTAGCACTTAACAACCTACATGAGTCACATTTTATAATACTAGTATGATGATTAGAAAAGAAAGGCTGAAGAGAGATATTCAAACTCATAAAATGATAGCAATAATGAAAAATTACCAAAAGTCAAACAACAGTATACATATATAAACAAATAACATAGAAAACTAAAGACTGAGCCTAACCAACCCTACCAAAAACTGGGGGGGGGGGGGGGGGGGGATCTCAGATGCTTTGGAAAGGTAATCAAATTCTGCTCCACATGTGGCACCTGTTAAGTCACTCATGTACAAATGTACATGATGAGTCTAATTTGGTGATGTCACATTCAATGAAAAGAGGAGGAGATCGTGATAACCGCAACATGAAAATTTCTGTCATCACCTGTAAAACAGATATTTCATAATGGATAACCAACTAGTGATGGCATCTGTTAAATTTTCAAAGGGATGACTTCAACTTCACCCCTTTGAATATCTTCCTTGTAAGCTATAAGTTCTTTACTATACAGATAAGATAACATTAAAACAAAATTAAGGAGATCAGGTTTTACTGCCAATGAGAAAACAATCCACCAGAGTTGAAATGGTATCAAGCCATTATAGGCCAAGGTACGGCCTTCAACAAAAACCCATACTGTATAGTTTGCTATAAAAGACCCTGACATGATAAATGTAAAACAATTCAAACAAGAAAACTAACAGTCTAATTTATTAAATGAAATCAACATAAAAACAAATTTGACAGACATGAACCAACAACAACCAATTGACAACAGATTCCTGACTTGGTACAGGCATATAAAGAATAGTATGTGGTTAAACTTGTTTGTGAGCACTCTTGGGAAGTGATGTAACAGCACAACAAAAGACATCATAAACAGTCCGAAAAAAACATAGCTTTGTGCAATGCCTAAATATAGTTAAAGATTATGGGCAAGATGTAGAATCATGAGTTCCCATTACTGTATATAAAGCAATATACATTTATTATTGTTTTAATTTTTCAAAACAAAATCAATTTTATACCAATTGAAACAATGTTTGCTTTCAAAGTAACCCATGTCATTCACATTAATCACAGTGGTGGTGGACTATTTAAACATTAGTATTGATCTTCATGAATATTGACCCAAGCTCCCTTTAGATTTTTCTAAATTTTAGATTTTATGTTTCTGAGTTCTGGTTTTATTCATTAGAAGGGGGGATTTTCCAGTTTTCCAGTTTTTTGACAAGGCTTTGAGCTGTTATCAAGAAACTTTGGTGGCTGGACATAGAAAGATGTGGTATGAGTGCCAATGAGACTCTCCATCCAAGTCACAATTTATCAAAGTAAACCATTATAGGTCAGGGTACGGTCTTCAGCACAGAGCTTCAGCACGGAGCCTTGGCTCACGGCTGAACAGCAAGCTCTAAAGGGCCCCAAAAAATTACTAGTGTAAAACCATTCAAACGGGGAAACCAACGGTCTAATCTATATAAAAAACAAGAGAAACACTTATGAACCACATCAGCAAACTACAACTACTGAATATAAGATAGCATCCCTTTACTCTTTTCATGAATTTCTGATATGACATTGAAGAGTTATTAAACTTCATTCTTGGAAACAACGACAGGTATATCATGCGCGTATGGCACAGCTGTTTATTTAAAAAAGTTTGCTTTATTTTATTTTCACAATTTAGGAGGGATGAAAAGGGTGTGCATATTATACATAAATGTGTACTATATACACAACTGAAAACAGCACATTATGATGATCTATGATGTATAATTTAAAAAATTATGCCAAATTATGTTTTGAACCCGATTTTGCTGTTTACCAAAAATGATTAGCACAAGGAATTAATGTTTAATAAAGGAAATGTGCTATTTTCTTTTTAATGGCCCGGCAACAAAGTTGTCGGTGCCATATAGTTTTACCCTTGTCCGAAATTCTGTAATTCTGTCATTTCCTCATTCCTCAACAAACCATTATACAGACTTTTTTTCTAAACGCCTGATTTTTGGTATGTGAGTGAACCATGATGAGTTACAGATCAAGTTTAAGTTTCATTCTGCTCTGCTAATATTTGCAGAAATTACGGGCTTTGGACATTGATAAATTGTTCAAAATCACAGTTATACAGACTTTTTTTCTAAACGCTTTCAGATATTGTGATGATTTTTGGCATGTGAATTATCGAAGATTAGTTACAGATCAAGTGTAAGTTTTGTTCCGCTCGGCTAATTTTTGCCGAAATTACAGGCTATGGACTTTAATAAATTGTTGAAAATCATAGTTATACAGACTTTTTTTCTAAACACTTTCAGATATTGGGCTGATTTTTGGTATGTGAGTTATTCACGATGAGTTACAGATCAAGTTTAAGTTTCGTTCCGCTCTGCTAATTTTTGCCAAAGTAATGGGTTTACAACTTTGAAAATTGTTGAAAATCACAGTTATATACAGACTTTTTTTCTATACGCCTCCAGATTTAGAGCTGATTTTTTAATATGTGAGACTCCCATCATGTTTGTGTCAACATGTAATATTGAAATTGCAGATTTTTCAACTTTTTGAGACGGGGCCATTCGTGTCACTTTGACACATCTAGTTTGTATTAAAGACAATGAGTACAATATACAAGTCTGTGTTTTATTCCTCAATATGCTATTTTATGTTTTTCTTATAAAAATGTCTTTAGAATCCAGAACATGTGACAGCACTTAGCATTTGAATTCCATTTTCTCTGCTTTTGATCCATAAGGTCTTGTGTATGTCTATTGTCATCACACTTGGCATAATAATTCCTATTGATTTTAAGTCTAGAATTGTCAGCACTGTACCTTCAGAAGTCAGAATATGCAGAGCACCTAAAAACTTATCAGAAATGATGAGATTGTTTGACTCTGTGGTCAAAACTTCAATGGGGAAAAATGGCTGAACTTCAGAATTTATAAAAGTTTTCCCACTATACTTCCACTGAATTATTCCATTGTTGTCTATATGGACAACATATCCAGAAGCCTTAACCCTCCAAGAACAATCTAGATAACAAATGGTCCCATCCTTTAAGGTTGTACAGCATCGCACAAGGTTTCTTGTCAGTAATTGTCCACCAGTATTATTATAAACCTGAATGATCTTCCCATCAAAGTCTATTCTCATTATGAATGGCTGGTCGTCAGATCGTTCTGTTTCACGTAGATCCATTCCCACAATAATTTCATTACCTCTTGATATATGAATAGTAATAACCTTGTTTGGCGTGAAGTCTTTCACGATTTTGATATTGTCCTTTCTAGTTAAACACCAAATTTGTGTAGAGCTTGTGAAATAAATGTTGTTTTTATTTAAACATCTTATTTCTCCTATCTTGCATTTAACTGTATATGATTTTACTGTATTAACAGCATCTTTTATTTCCAGTTGTATTATACATTGCTTGCCATCTGCTATCCACAGCTTGCCATCCTCATCACTGGTAATACTAACTATGAATAGATTAGAGGTTTTGTATTTGCCCTTCTTTTCAAGTTTGATGTCTGTAACAATTGATTTAGCTATTGGAATGCCTTCCTGAAGTTTTTTGAAAACTGTTATAGAATCGTTGAATTTTTCCATATCACTTTGGAGATTCCTTGTGCCATCAATGAACTTTTCAGTTTCTTTAGTTTCAAAACTTTCCTCTATCTTTTGAAGTTCCTTGATAAGATTTTCATCCTGCTCTTTAGTTTCTTGCAGAAAGCCTATCTTTTCCAATACTTCATCCATTTGGTTTTCTATGTTTTGACGAAATCCCTGTACTTGTGTAAATTTATTTTTAAAAATAGTTTCCATTTCTCCCATGTCATGTTTGTGATGAGTTTTTGATAAACAGATTGGACAAACGAGTTGTTCACATGTTAAGCAGTACATACAGGAATATTGTTTCGAATGGTCTCTACATTGGACTGGTTTGAATTTAGCTTCATGTGAGTGAATGTCCTTTAAGGCCACAACATCGTGTAAATCAGCATTCTTGAACTTAGCATGTCCTTTGACTTTACATGTTTGACATAAGTAAAGATCACAGTCCATACACTCCCCTACAGAAAAAAAAGTTGAGGGCCAGTTGATGGCCATGTGGCGGACAGTTGAGGGCTAGCTGTTTTAAGCAAAATAGTTGAGGGCTAGGTGTTGAGCATCTTAGCTCAACTCAAACCTGGCCAAGCACTGTATATTGGATATATGTCGCTCAACTGGCCCTCAACTGAAGCTGGCCATTAAGTTGAGGAAAAGTTGAGCAATTGATCTTTGGTTTTCATATAGTTGAGCAAAAGTTGAGCATTCAGACTTTGAAACTTTTGTAGTTAGTTGAGCAAAAGTTGAGCAATTAGAAATATGACCTGGTGATATAAATGTTATGTGCCATCTGTTTTCTCTGCCTTTAGTGCAAATGGACAGGAAGTACTATTATAAATGTACACAAAGTTTGAGGCAAAATTAGGGGAAGCACATGTTTTTATACATTTTTCTGTATTTTAACTTAACTAAATCTTTGACATAAAGATAAAAAACAAACAGTATTTCTTTTATTATAAGATATCAAATATTCAAGATTTAGGTAATAAACAGTTATTATTAGGGGCAAATATCAAAGTGATCACACCCAAAATAACCTCAAACATTTAAAATTTGAACTGGGTTTGAGCATACACATAGCAAGCAAAGGTGTCTTCTAGCTATCATGAATAAAATATGAATTTCACAATGAATGTAGATAAAAAAAGTTACAAATAACTGTATTGACATTGAAAAGTGCAGTGTATTCTTTTGATGATATGACTCTTGGATTTAGGAAGATTGATGTTTTAACACATATTTCTGGAAACATCTTTTGGTAAGTACATTGGATTAGATTTGATTTCCACCATTTTGAATAAGTGTATAAATAGTCATGCTCTTTTAGTTCAAAATAGTGATGTTTAAAGTGTCTTCTTTATAAACTTTAAAGAGTGAAGAAAAAATTGAGACAATATATTTATGCATTAATTTATATATTGTCAAAAGGTGTAAGACAGGAGACATGTTTATTTTATTATTAAGACAATTTGTTTAAGAAGTATTACTAATAAAATAAGAATATTCTAATATAATGAATTTGATTTAAAACTAGAGATCTTTTCTTTATTTGCTAGATAACTTCTAAAAAGCAAGGATAAAGCATTCATGTAGTCTGTTGTGAGTTGAGATCTTTCAGCAGTATTTTGGCTATAAAAATACACAATTTAAATTTATTTTTTCTACAATGTGTAGTCATCAGTTTGCAATTACCACATAATGCTCAACTTTTAAAGACCTAGCCCTCAACTTTTAATGACCTGGCCCTCATCTATTGGCCACCTAGCCCTCAACTTTTAATGACCTGGTCCTCAACTGTTGGCCAGGTAGCCCTCAACTCTAATTGCTCAACTGTTGGACACCTAGCCCTCAACTATGATATTTTCTCAACGTTGCTCAACTAATTTGCATAAAGTTGAGCATTGATAGTTGAGGGCTACCTAATTTGCATGGCAAAAATCCAGCTAGCCCTCAACTGGCCCTAAACTATTTGCTCAACTGATGGCCAGCTAGCCCTCAACTGGCCCTCAACTGTTAGCTCAACTGGCGGCCAGTTGAGCAATGCAGTTGGCCTAGTGATCATTTTTTCTGTATGGGGCTTGACTTTAACTTTGGTGTCTTTTTCACATAATCCACAAACTAAAACATCTTCAGATTTTTTAACAGAAGCAGAAAAAGCCATTATTTCTTTCTTGAAATTAAAAATTTTAGATTATTATGGAAAGCATTTAACTAACTTTGTGATATGTTACAATTTCCCTGTCTGAATGATCACTTGACCTATTATTTTAAAAGCAAATTTTAAAAAGACAACATCCTGTTTAACCAAGGAAATTATTTATTGTTGACCACATGTTTCATCACTTAGGGTGGCGACTTCAGGATGACATAAAGATGGGAAAACAAACACGGACACAAGTTCACGCATCTGGGAGATGATTTATTTTTTAAATTGTAATGACTTTGAACTATCTTTCTGTAATTGATTGAGCTCTTATGTTCTACCTGACTTTGCTTGTCAGAACATAAATTATTTCTGATTCTATATAGATAAACAACAAAGAATAATCTGGCACAAAATACACACCAAACAGTTTTTGTCTCTCCTTGACGGAGTCAAAAAGCGAGACATAGGTATGCTGTTTCTGGCGACGGCGATGGCGTCAACAATGTATTAGTTTGTGATTAGTTTTAGTTAATTTTCCTGGCAACAACTTCCAACATTCAAATTTTAACAAAAAACAACTAATTTAAACATGAACTATAGGGGAAAAAAGGTTGGTGGAAATTTTTGCTGTAAAGCTTAATTAATGAGTGATGTTCTAATTTTGCATTTTTATAAAAGAATTGAAAAAAAACAATACTTAAATGTTCTCCATGGAATGACCTGATCTAAGGTGAGACAGAATTAACCTTCCTCTCTGAATATATCACCAGGTTTTCTTAAGTAGCAAACATCATGAATATAGTTTTAAAATCTTTTGCCTAGTATACAGATTTATATGTACCAGCCTAAATGTAAGAAAAGATTTCTCTATTAAAAATGAACCATGGTCACTTAAAAACTTCACATAACTATGGTATGGTTTTTAGCTCACCTGGCCCAAAGGGCCAAGTGAGCTTTTCTCATCACTTGGCGTCCGTCGTCCGTCGTCGTCGTCGTCCGTCGTTAGCTTTTACAAAAATCTTCTCCTCTGAAACTACTGGGCCAAATTAAACCAAACTTGGCCACAATCATCATTAGGGTATCTAGTTTTAAAAATGTGTCCGGTGACCCGGCCAACCATCCAAGATGGACGCCATGGCTAAAAATAGAACATAGGGGTAAAACACAGTTTTTGGCTTATAACTCAAAAGCCATAGCATTTAGAGCAAATCTGACATGGGGTAAAATTGTTTATCAGGTCAAGATCTATCTGCCCTGAAATTTTCAGATGAATCGGACAACCCATTGTTGGGTTGCTGCCCCTGAATTGGTAATTTTAAGGAAATTTTGCTGTTTTTGGTTATTATCTTGAATATTATAATAGATAGAGATAAACTGTAAACAGCAATAATGTTCAGCAAAATAGAATTTACAAATAAGTCAACAGGACCAAAATGGTCAGTTGACCCCTTTAGGAGTTATTGCCCTTTATAGTCAATTTTTAACCATTTTTCGTAAATCTTAGTAATCTTTTACAAAATCTTCTTCTCTGAAACTACTGGGCCAAATAATTCAAAACTTGGCCACAATCATCTTTGGGGTATCTAGTTTAAAAAATGTGTCCCCCGATGATCTGGCAATCCAACCAAGATGGCCGCCACGGCTAAAAATAGAATATAGGTGTAAAATGCAGTTTTTTGGTTTTAAACTCAAAAACCAAAGCATTTAGAGCAAATCTGGCTGAGGTAAATTGTTTATCAGGTGGAGATCTATCTGCCGAGAAATTTTCAGATGGATCGGACAACCTGTTGATAGGTTGCTGCCCATGAATTGGTAATTTTAAGGAAATTTTGCCGTTTTGGTTATTATTTTGAATACTATTACATATAGATAGAGATAAACTGTAAACAGCAATAATGTACAGCAAAGTGATACCTTAAAATAAGTCAACATGACCAAAATGGTCAATTGACCACCCAAGGAGAAATTGTCCTTTATAGTCAATTTTTAACAATTTTCATAAAATTTGTAAATTTTTACTAACATTTTCCACTAAAACTACTGGGCCAAGTTCACTATAGATAAAGATAATTGTTAGCAGCAAGAATTTTCAGTAAAGTAAGATGTACAAACACATTACCATCATCAAAACACAAAGTTGTCATGAATCCATCTGCGTCCTTTGTTTAATATTCACATAGACCAAGGTGAGCGACACAGGCTCTTTAGAGCCTCTAGTTAGTATAGACATCACTCAAAAAAATTCTCAAAAATCAAATATTTGCTGTGGTGATCCATTGCCTTCTAATGATTCAACATTTTTTTAACTGGCAGTACCTTGACCTATAATGGTTTACTTTTATAAATTGTTACTTGGGTGGAGAGTTATCTCATTGGCACCCATACCACATCTTCCTATATCTATATATAGATAGAAAATAGGTCTTTGTTGTTTAAAAATTCACATCATAAAATGAACATGAACTGTAATTTTCAGCCAAAGTCAATGAAAGCATGCTATAACAGTATTTGGGACTAAGAAACATGAATTGAATGTGTCTTCAAAAAATCTTATTAGGGCTTTATATTTCCTAGGCCTAATTGTAGTTGAAATCCAAAAGATTTTTTCAACATTCACCCATATATATTTTCCTGACCTTATCATACTATAATTGCTACAGTTAACTTTTATTTCTCTCACATCATGCATTGACTTGAAACACTTTTTAATTTTGGAGTAAAGGACTTTATTTTAGTCCAAAAAGGGTCTTTAACACACCTACTCATTGGAAACCTACAAATTTGAAGGCAATAAGCGATACAGGTTTTCTGTTTTTGCTCTCTTTTGTCAAAATTTTTTGAGATATACTAAAAAATTAAATTAATTTCTTGATTCCTGTATGTTATAAATCATAATTTTGACTGAATTCTTTATTTCAGACAACAAGGGATGGTAGAAGCCTTTATGCCTATGTAAGTTATCTTTAAAATGTATTCACTGCAACACAGCATATTATTTTGACAGGACGTATTATGGTATACAAATGTCCGGTGTCCGTCCGTCTGTCTATCCGGCTGTCCGGCGTAAACATGTCGCACCGTAACTTGAGAACGACTTATCCAAATTTCATGAAACTTAATATAGTTGTTTCTTATGATGGTCAAATGATCTGTATACTTTTTGATTCAAACTTTTTGAGTTACGGCACTTTTATATTAATCTCAATATCTGTATACTTTTTGGTGATGATTCAAAATTTCATTTTTGAGTTATTGAGTATTTTGTAAAAAAGGGGAAGGGTTTTTTTTTACATGTCGCGCCATATCTCAAAAATGATTTATGATTATTGCTTAAAACTTTACACATGTTTTTGTTATAATAATTTAAAGATCTGTATACTTTTTGGTGATGATTCAAAATTTCATTTTTGAGTTATTAGTATTTTGTTAAAAAGGGGGAGTTTTTTTTTACATGTGCCGTATCTCAAAAACGATTTATGATTATTGCTTAAAACTTTACACACTTCTTTGTTATATTAATCTAAAGATCTGTATACTTTTTGGTGATGATTCAAAATTTTATTTTTGAGTTATTGAGTATTTTGTAAAACAGGGGAGGTTTTTAGTGGAAGAAGACGTCAAGTCTTCTGAAGACTTAAGGGGCTGACCATTCAGCCGGGAAGCAAATCTCATAATGGCGTCGAAAATGCGACAAAGGTCACGTGATTTTCCATTCAAAAAAATGGCATTTTTTAGAAACGGCATTGACGTCACGAAAAAGGCTGCGTAAATACATTTAACCTCTCTCCCATTCATAACCAAGTATAAGCTTAGATGCGGCAGGATCCAAACTTTCACTACGTTATTATTAAACGGCTGAAAACACAATAATTCATTGCAAATTAGGTGGTGAAAGATGAAAATACGGGCCGCGGAAGTGACACTGGAAAATAAATAAATTGAAATTGAAATGACACACGAAATAGTAACGTATATTCCTATAGATGAGATGATAACTATTGATATTTTGTTGAAGAAAAGCTCACTGATAGAAAAACTCGATAGGTAAACCGGCGGTGTGACGATTCAACAAGTCGAAAAATGGGACGTTCAAAGGGGAATAACTCGATCCCTAAACAACAACAATACGACGGTGATCATATTATGACTGAACAAATGTTTGCTACTTATTATTGATTTGTAAAGCAGTGTTACTAAGCACAAATTTGAGAGTATATTAAAAATGTGAGTTTCAGTTTCTAAAATTAGCATTGAAAAAAACGGTCATTTGTTAAATACCATGTCTGCCTGTCAGTGTCCTGTAACTGTAAGGAGATTAATAGTCCCATCAGGATATAAACAATGATGCCCCTCCTCTGTTGTTTTTTAAAAGTAAATAGTGGTCTGCACAGACTGACTGTTTGAATATATATAACACGTCCACCGGTTTTATTGGTGGATACACTCCTGATAATTGTAAGAATGTATTGAAAAATATTTCATGGTTTCATTTCAGTTATTCTTGCCATAAAAAATGTCATCCTTAATTTCTGAAGAAATGAATAGCTCATAGTTGTTAATTGAATTAATCAGAGACATATTAAACCACATATCTCAGGTTAAATAATTGTTTGTGAATATTGACAATGACAGAAACAAAATGTTTTAATATTTATTTCTTTAAACTAAAAATGAGACCACAGAAATATATGTTTGTCCATACTGTTCTTACAATATCTAGAGGCCCTCTAGCAATCCAGTTCAAAGAACAATTAAACAAGCCCAAAATAATTAAAAAAAGTATATTAATCTTCATCTTCCTTAAAAAAATTCCAGATGAAATAAATTGAAGTTACTAGATTATATCTGGTAGGCTATCTACAGAAGGGCATTTTGTAAATTTTATGTTAAATTTTTCAATTTAAAATAATCATTACCTTTGAACTGAATTATGAGCAGAACTCGTGTTCTTTACCCCTTTATTAATAATTCAAAAACCCTTATTCAATTATCAAAAGGAAAAAAAAATACATTTGAAAAATGCAGTTTTGTTTTTGATTATTGGTTTCACAGCTGAATCAAATTTTAACTATAAAATCAAAAAAAAGGAAAAAACAATACATTTCAATAGTTAAAAACCTTTACTAAAATTCAAATGAATAGAAATTAATTCATTAATAAAGTACTTATAGGAATAAATTTATAAATGCCAAAACAATATGAATAGTATTAAAATCTATATATTTTTGAATGCAAACTTTTATATATCAAATTATTTATCATTTATTTCTGAGCCTTTTAACTGAAATAATTAATTTGTGGACATAAAGTCTTTTATTTTATACTTTGAAACAAGACAAATAAAAATGGAAAAAATACCTACTATTCAAAAGTTTGGTTCCTTACAGTTTAAAAAATTTATATAACCGATATATATAAAAACATTATTTTAAAACCAAATCAAGTCATTAATAAGGATTTCAAGATTTTGATTGGGAAAAAAAATACAATTTAAAAAAAATAATTTATCATCAAATATATTCTGAATTTAATGTTCAAAATTTATATCCCATTTTTAGAATATAAACATGATTGCTGTGTTTAACAGTACACAGAGTTCTACTCCTGGCTTTAACATATTTAAAACACAACAACCAGCAAAGCCAGAAAGGGGTATTTGCAAACTATTTATAAACAATAAACAAACAATAAACAAAACAACCTACAAACAATGTAAACATACTTACATTCAACCTGACAGTATTTTTACACTTTACCCACCAATTATTGAAATTAGGTTAACCTTATGTTAAAAAACTATTTTAAAGAAAAGTCTGAGCTAATGTATCTATAAAAAGGTTACCTTTTAAAGTTAACCAGTTCCTTGAAAAAAGTTGGTCTTGCTATTTTGGTTCTTTTCTAATAGGATTCTATAGGTAAATTTTAACTGATTGCGTCTTTTTAAAATTATACTTTTCATTCTTTATTAAAAGACATAAATTAGAATTAAACTTTGAAATTTCACATTTTTTTTTAAAGAAAGCATTATAATGAACTGTAAGGCTACATAACATTAAAAAAAAAAGAGAAATATTAGTATCACCTCCACCTACTATTAAATCAGCATAATATAACCAACCTCAAAAAGAGGGAAACTTACAAATGCTTGGTAATCTGAAATTTCATAATTGTAAGTTTTATAATTGACCATGAAATGGTATGTGACCAGTTTTATGCTAATATAAAACAAAAAATAATGTTGTAAATAAGTAAAAATATAAATAAAGGAAATGAAACCATAATAATTATCATATTAAATAAATAAAACTATAATAAATAAGTAATAATAAATATAAAAACAACAAAAGTGAATTAATTAGTAAAAAGCCAGCAAGTATTATGTGATGACCTTAATAGCATTCAATTATCTCGTCCAGTGAACTTAGCGTTGCAAATAGGCAAGCCATTTTACCACACAACTTAACATATATTCAACATGAAATCTGATATCTTCAACATGAAATCTTGATATCAAATACAATTGTAAAGGTGCAAATGTACAATATGACAAAATGCAACCTATGACATGGAAAACATAGTGACCTACATTTAAATGGAGCTGTGACCCATGACCTTAAAAAGGTACAGACCTTGCAACCTACTTGTAATGGTGTAAATTTACTAGAGCCCCATCCCCATTGGCATCATCTCAATTATGTTACAATAAATTTAAGGACCATCTGTGACCAATATTTATAAATATTTTTAAATGTTTTAGAACCCATTCTAATCATTTTCTATCAAGAGAAAGTATTACAAAAAAAAATCCAGTTTATGTGACACTCATTTTACATATGAACATTCATATTTCTTGGCAAAATAAGAACACCCCCTTTTTTTGGTTGATCAATGCATTTGAATGGGGACATATAGTTTGACCCCCCCCCCCCCCCCCCCCACCCCCCTTTTGTCCTGGTTTGGAAACCTCCCCTTTTTGAAATGGCTGGATCTGCTCCTGTGTGCAGTTGCTTAAAATTTATTACCAGTAAGGACTTGATTGGAATTGATATACTTTATGATATTGGACAGTATAAGTCAGTCAGTGAACTCTATCTAATGCCATATGTGTGGTAGGACCTAGGACGAGAGCAATTGTTGCTTTACACAGTTTTCATTATATTTCATAGCTACAATAAGTAAAATATACAAATGAATGACCTCATAGAACATCAGTTTACTTCATGCATGTTATCAACTAAACTCATCTGTATCATTAGCAGTTAATGAACAATAGTCTTACCAAAAAGTATGATTTTTATATAAAAATTTATTAAACCAATGGCTGACATCACCATAAACGTCAGTGTCCAACCCTATGGACAACGCTTTATGATGCCTTTTTGGTTAAATATCATCAGACGTATCAAATTCATCTAAAGAATAAAAGTTAAGTTTTGAAATAAAAATTTATTAAATCCTTTATGTACTATCACATAGTATTAAGAAACTGTTGCATACTTTTTTTATTACTTATTGGTTTAACTTATATTCAACTGCATACCAATAATAAATTTGTAAAGTTGAATAAACATGGAAGTATGTTATATATATATAATTATTAAAAATCTTAGTTGTAAAATGGATAGTAGTTCCATCTGAATTGTGTGTGTGAAGGGGACTTAGTATTTAATAAACTGTTTTACACCGAGATACATGTATGTCTTAAATTTGTAACGTTGTATGATGCACACAACCATATAAGCTATGCAAAACTTCCAAAATCAATGAACCATGACTAAAGATACGACTTCAAAATCCTCCATGTAAATGACATACCAAATATCATAGACTTCTTATAAAATCAAAAGAAAAAATGCTTATACAACTTCATAACAAAATATAAAACAAATGACAATTACTGGTTCCCTTAAAACTGACATATATACCGGTATGGCATTTCCCTACCTTACTAATTAAGGTCTTGGATGGATAGTTGTCTCACTAGTAATCACATCTTATTTCAATACTAATGACATAAAACTTAACCACCAATAAGAGGCCCAAAATTATAACTCTTGGAAATGAGACTTATAAATGACTATACAACTGCATACCAAATACCCTAAATTTATTCACAATGGTTCCCTTTTAACTGATTAAGCAATAAATTAATTTCATATAGATTTATAAGTTCACTGTTGCAAGTTTGGTTAAAAAAATATGCACATGATCAGATACAATAGAATAATCTTTGTACTAACATTCACAGTAAATGAATGAATAAATCAATACATACAAGTATAAAATTGCTTTCCAGCCCCAAAGAAATTGTGTTGTTTTATATCTTTATCATATTTATATTTTTCAAGATGGTGAAACTTTCAGAACACATGTATATAACACTCTTGTCTTATTCATTGGGTTTTCAAATATTTTTTCCACCCAGTTTTTTAATAATAATGCAACAATGTTCTAACTGTTAGGACTGTAATTTGACCTATATAAATTGCTAACTATACATTGTGACTTGGATGGGGAGTCGTCTCATTTTCACCCATACCACATCTCCTTATTTATTTTATTTAGCAATGAGCAAAATGCAGAAAAAGTATAACAGAACCATCATATTGTATTGACCTTGGGGAATTAGAAATAGTTATAGTCCTTTAGGAACTATGTGGTTTTATCTCATTACACCAGTCATGCTATATTGGCTTAAAACCTTCAGGAATAAGAGAAAGAAATATAGACAAATTTGAATACCACTTATTTCGAGGAAACAGAAAATCATTGCTTTGTAGTTAAGTTATATACCAAATTCTATTGACCAACACCATTGTACAATTATGCAGCAATTCAATAAACAACTGAAAGCCTCATTTTTAAAATGGGTTTGCTATTGGTTTGTTATCTCATTAATTTATACCACCAAATTGCATTTATATGAACCATTAAATCTTACCATTGGCAATTTACCCAATTTCCATTCCATTTCAAAACTTTTTGAAAAAAAAAATGTTCACATAGGATCCACAAAATAATTTTTTAGATTCAAATCCTCCAACTCCATGAACTCCTTACATCTTACTTAATTTACTGGGTAAAACAATATTAACAGCAACTGCCCACCAATGAGCACCTAATTCATCCTTGAGATATATAGGGTACAAAATGTACATGTCAATACCAGAGCAATTATATTACAGAAAAAAGTGAAATAGTTTTAAGCAATGAAAACAAATAACAACATGGACGTACAATATACCTAAACCTCTCAGAGGGTAATTACACCATAGAAATAAGCGTATGCAATTGTAACACTACTGCTTAAGTTTCACACTTAAATAATTTGAAAAAGACAAACAGGCTAACTGGGTTTACTTTTTGTCCATGTTTTTTCATCAGCTTGTGAATGTGATAACAATACAAATAAAATTGAACTATTTAATATATGTAAATAGTGTCTCTATTTATACCAATATTAACCTAACTTATAGACTGTCCATGAAGAGACTGCAAGAAAGTATGTATATATACCAACATGAGCCAAACGTATAGACTACTGTCCAAGAAGAGAATGCAAAAAGGATATCTATATACCAACATTTATGTATTTGGAGGATTAGATTCTATAAAATAATGCTATGTTTCCTATTTGATAGATGGCAATGACCTAGGCTTGCAAAAACAAAACAAAAAATAAAAATATATTTGTATATGACTCAGACACCTTTTTTTCATGTTATTTAGTTGATTTTTCTAATATTTTAAAACCATTGACTGACAATTTTTGGTATTTCTGGTACCATATTTGTTTGATTAAATTTTTGATTCATATCTGATTGGATCATTGTTGAAGACCGTCAGTATTATATTTATTGTAAATGCTGTCTTATTCTAAATTTTCAACATTTACTTCATAGCATTCAGTACAGCACCTCGAAGACTTCTATAAAATCTTCGTGTTCCTTCTAAATTAAGGTGCGTTCCATCCCACAAGAACAACTTGTCCTGAGCTACTACAAGGCGGGATCCATGGAACCAAAAGTTGACTGTAGGGTTGTCTTTAAATTCCAAATATAAATACTGGTCTATGTATTGTTTGCCATAGTGGTAAACACGGGTTGGCAGTGCCAACATCCTCCTACCAAAAATTTCACAAACAACTACCTTTTTAACTCCATATGTCTGCTGTAAAATATTTATAAAGGAAACCACTTTCCTTACATAAACATGCATATCAAACGGCTTGTTGTCTAGGTCATTGCCACCTATTTGCAACACTACAATATCTGGAGGAAATTCCAGGCATTCGTCACGAATGCTACCCTTTTTATCTTTCAGTAGAGTATCAATGTTACCACCCCCAAAACCTAAAAAATGTGTTCTCACACCTGCCTCCCTCAAATTGAGGTTCTGGACAAGTATTCTATCCCATGTGTTTGTAATTTTATAAGACAAACGATGGATAAAACTATGCCCTAAAATCAACACCATTGTACGATTAGACATATTACTCACTGGGACTTGGTTTTTTTGGTAAATCTGCAAGAAATAACAAATTTCAATTCATTTCAGCTTTCTTGTAATTGATTTAATAATTCAAAAATCAGTTGTACACTCCTCTCTAATCATCAAGATAAATATGAATCTGTTTCAATATTCCTCCTGTTAAAATATATTTGGGGAAATGTGACAGATGAATTCAGTACATTGATAATTCCTGGTAAATGTAGTTTGGTAAGCCATTGACTATTTCAGTTGGGGACTGATATAGGAAATAAAAGGGGGGGTTAACAACCTGCTACTTGATAACATGATTAAAAATACCACAATTAGGATGATTTTGTCATGTCACGTATCAAATTAGCCTTGACCTGTTTAAGAAAAACAACCAAACTCGTACTAAATTTCCCGAATTTTAGAATTTGAAAAAATGAAATTGCAATAAGAAGAATAAATAGAACAGAATATTTAACTTTTTGAAAACATGAAATTGCAATTAGAAGAATAAATAGAACTGAATATTTAAATATAAGTTATCTTAAATTGAATGGATACATACTGTTTAAAATCTTTCAATTAGCTATTTCTATAAATTGCCCCAAAAAATTGGGTTCAAACTAAGTCTTAAAAAAATGTAAGAGTTGTCTTCCTTAGTGCACTTATAATCTGATTTTACAACTTCTCATTTAAGGCAACCAGAGTAACCTCCCATATAAGTAATGAAAATTTAATTAAACAATCCCTATTGGCGAAGTTCACAAAACATATCATGAAATATACTTTTGAGTGGCTATATTATGTAGGTCTCAGCTTCTTATTTGTGTTTTGAAGAACCTGAAGTGTAAATTAAAAAAACAACAAAGTTAGTGATCTGTTTCCTTACTGCTTCTGGACAAAAAGTGTTCTTTTTCTGTCTAGTTTAATATAGCTTTGACCTGTTTAAGAAAACATTGAAAGCTAATACAAAATTGCAAAGGTTTTGGAATCTGAAATTCAATTAAAAGAAAACTGACAAATTAAGTAACAGTTTTCCTTACTGCTTCTGGTTGAAAAGTGTGTTTTTATTTATTGTCTGTCCAGCTGAAATTTGACCTGTTCAAGCAGTAAAAGCTCATAATAAATTTCCATTCTTTTTAGAAACCTGAAGTGCAATTAAAAGAAAAGCAACAAATTGAAGTGATCTGTTTCTTTACTTCTGGTAAAAAAAGTATCTTATTAATTAAATTTGGGGAACAAATGCAAAGCCATATATTTTGTATGACTGATATGGAAAAGGTGTGTGTGGGTTTGGTGGTGGTGGTGGTGGTGGTGGTGGTTGTGGGGGGGGGGGGGGGGGGGGGAATTTTCTTTAAAGAAGATAACAATCCTAGTCCTAGTACTTGATAGCACAGTTAGTTAGAAATACACATTTTCTCCTGTCCAGCAGCAGGAGCTTAGTTTTAACCTGTTTAAGAAAACATAAAAATGTCATACTTAATTTCCCCATTTTTTAATTTAAAATTTAAAACTTACAGTGCTGTTACAAAAGAAAAGATTTAAAAATTAATATTCAAATTTAATTAAAATTGATTCAAATCCCCAGAAAACTGTTAAAAATGAAACTTAAAAAAATGTAAGAGTTGTCTTCCTTAGTGCACTTATTTACTTAAATTTCAGCTCTTTATTTAAGGCAACCAGAGTAACCTCCCATATTATGAATGAAAATTTTAGTAAATTTTGGACACTCCTTGTTGACAGAAATCACAGAAAATTTCACAATGAAATTAACATTTCAGTGGCCATATTATGAATCTGTAAACTTTTTATACATGTTTTAACTAACTGGAAATTCATAATGAAATACAGACTATTACAGAATATTATACATTGTATACATGTATTGAACATCTTCAAATTCAAATGTACATACAAATAGAATAAAAGTTGAAAGCGAGAAACAGCATATATAGTACAATGTATTAATTATTAGAATGGTTAACAAGTGTGGACACAGACCAGCATGGATAGTAACCAACATTCTAAGAATATTGTCATCCCCTACCAGTTGAAATTCATTGTTCCTGATCAAAAACAAATTTGAACTTGATATGTAAATTGTCATGTTAAAACTGTATACCAAATATCAAATCAGTATAATGGTAGTCTGGCATGACTAAAAGTAGAAATGCAGAAAATTGATTTGTTGTGTGATTTTTCTATTTCTTGATCTAGGAAGATGTGGTATGAGTGCCAATGAGACAACTCTCCATCCAAATATCAATTTATAAAAGTAAACCATTATAGGTCAAGGTACAGCCTTCAACACAGAGCATTGGCTCTCACCGAACAGCAAGCTATAAAGGGCCCAAATAATAACAATTTTAAAATCATTCAAAAGGGAAAACCAACAGTGTAATCTAAATGAAAACGAGAAAAACATATGAACTACATTAACAGACAACAACTATTGAACATCAGATTCCTGACTTGGGACAGGTGCAAACATGTGCAGCGGGATTAAACGTTTTAATGGTACCAAACCTTCTCCCTTTTATGAAACAAGTAGTATAACATCAAGGGCTGAGGATCATATACATGTAGCTCTGCAAAATATCATCAATCAGAAGAAAATTGAAACTTGATCTGTAACTTTTAAATGTAAAGTTATATGACAAATATGAAGCCAATTTCTTCAAACATAATGGAAAAAAGGGCAGAAAATGGATTACTTATAATTAAATGTGATTTTTCTAAAACAAGGGCCATAATTCTGATAAAAGCTCGTCAAACCGGAACAAAATTATAACTTGATCTGTAACTTGTCATGTTTATACTATAATATACCAAATATCAAACCCAATATCTTCAAGCATGACCAAAAAAAATATGTTTAGCTGATTTGCAGGACGGACGGATTGTCAGATAGACTAACAAACACTTGAAAGTGCAAACCTAAAGTCCATTCCAACTTTATTGGTAGGGGACTCAAAAACTATTGTACATGTATGTATACATAATATACAGAATATTATAATAATTTTTTTTCCAATAAGATGGTTAATACAAATTAGATTTCTCTAATTTTTGTGCTATTTTCACATTTCCTGACCGGTGTGAGAAAAATATTTCTCCTCACTAGTGAAAAATTTGTTCTCGGCAAATGATTAGTTGAAATTTGATTATGACGTCTAAATGTTTTGTTTTCTTCTGAATTTTCCTCAAGTTTCTGAAAATCTTTGAAAAAGAAGGATAAAAATCATTAGAGAAACAGATATCTTCATGCATATGCTGCCATTAATAAATAAAATCTTTGTAAATATCCATTAAAAATAAATGCCTATTTAATCTTAATTTTTTTTTTTGCAAAGAAATATAATTAGAACAAAAGAGGCTAACAGGGGGGATGATAAACTTTTTCTAGATCCTCAAAACTGAAATTTATTCAATAAAATTAATTTCTTGAAATGTAACAATGCTTAATATAAGAAAAAAAATATTGTTCTGATTTTTAACAGATTTATGTTTAGAAATACTAGTTTTTTAAAACAATTCTTCACATGATCCAAAAAAGGTGGTTTATTTTTTATCATTAAAAATTATAGTGATATGTATTTTTATTAAGAAGAGTATCTACTTCCTACCAGCCTTTACTCTTAAAAAATCAACTGGTAACTAGGATCATTACATCTCAACGATAAAAATAGTGTTATTGAAGCCAATACTATAAGTGATTCCCATAAATATTTTTTTTTCAGCATGTTCAGCAAAAAGTGAAAATTTTATCAAAATTTAAGAGCCAAATGTATTTATAGTCGAACAGTGGGTGCCCCGGTAATTTAAAGGCAAATTCAAATTATTGCCTTTTTAATTGCTACTAGAGGTTCCCCCTTTATTTTTTTAAACTGATTCAATAATTTTTAGGGTAAAAAAAACCCCACTTTTCATGAATTTAAAAATTATTACAATTCTATTGATTCAAATCAGGAAAAATATATAACAGGTTATATGGCAATCAAGTTTCTTGATAATATGAAAAATTAATACAGTAAATGTGTGAAATATTAAAAAATACATCAGTCTGTAGGTAAGGCAAAAATGTAATTCTCAAAAGTGTCCCAGTAGTTAGTGTAGTTAGTGGCTGTATTTACAGATGTATCCATTGGAATTTCATTATGGTCGGTTTCAGAATCAGAATCATAGGAAATGTTCTCTTCAGTTTCACTATCCTCGAAATCTGAATCTGGATCATCTGCAATATTCTGATGCACATTATTTGGCAGATTAACACAATTGACACACTTGCAACCCGGTGAGCAGAATTTGTTGGCTGATTTCTTACAACTGCACCTTAATGTTGTACACCCACTTTTACAAGAGCAACCTTTGGTATACCACTGTATGGTATCATTCACTTTTTGCACATTCACTTCAGAGTCCCAAACAACTGTAACATCTCCATTTATCATATTCCATCCAAAACATTTAATATCTGGAAGTGACATAAAATTAGTGCTGCTCTGTTTCCAATACTGCATAACCCAGCAGCATCTTAACCAATGCAATTTCAATGCCTCTGCATTTGGAATCATTTCGACTTCTGATACAACACGTTCCCACATATTCTCACGGAATTTCTTAATAAGTGCTAGGTGTTTATCTAAGTCACTTTCACATAATGTGTTGTCGTACATTTCCTTCACTGAATTGGCAGGCTGGAATGCTGCACGGTGTTTTGAAAAATACACACAGAGAATGAGGCGGAAAAAAGCACATAATCCTTTGATGTTATCCTTATTACAAATTGAAAGATCACTCGATATGAAGTTGGCATTTAGACGAAATATGTCGAAAAAGGTTTTTTTGCCATATCCATGAAAAAAGGACACAAAATCACATCCACTTGCTATGTACACCATCTGTAAACAATTCTCTGAATTTTCTAGCTCTTTAAAACACGCATCATTTGACATTTGCATTGAAAACCTGTGCATATCTACAAATTGTTGATCAAATGTGGAATCTTTCAGCTGTAAGTATATGGTCTTGTCAGCTAAACAATTAATGAAAGGTAGCCCAACAAAGAATGTGTCCGTATCGGGACTGTAAATGATGATTCTTTGTGCTTTAGAGTGTATCGCATGCAACCAAACTCTTGTATCACCCTCTTCATGATTACTATTAAAATCAGAGAATTCACTAATCTCTCCATCACCAGCACCTAAAGCCTTATCCACATACAGATCCTCATAACCTCCAGCTGTTACGACAGTGCACTCATGGTCTTGAAATTTTTGTAATGCAAAATTTATCAACTGAGAACTGAGGTAGTTCACAAACTTTCTTTTATGGTCACGGACATTTAGGAAATTTCTCCAGTTGTTTGGCAGAAGCAAATCTGATGACACAGTATTGTATGTAATATTCTCTTGGTTGAATTCTTTTGTACGCCTTGATCTTTCAATATCCTTGGGACTTTCACCATTTCTATTTGGGTGATCGAATACTACATGTATCTCTTGAGCTTTAAACTGAATATGTGTTTTTACTATCCATCTGGTAAACAGAAATTCTGCATAATCAATGAATGTTCTATGTGATGATAACGGAATGGTGTTGATAAGAAACATTCCTTCAAGAATAACAGTACTCTGAATGGCATCCTCAACGACCGGTAGTGAAGTCAGAAAGGCATCCCTATATGTAGATTTCAGCACTTTCATTGCATTTGACTTTGTTCCCTTCACTGGTAGGCTGGACGCATCAGATATTGCTCTAGGCAGTGAAATAAACTGATCCAAGTCTGTAACAGGTTTCTGAGTATGCTTTGAGAATGCAATCTTCTTTCGGAGACAAGAAATTACAGTTTGGTTGTCTTTAATTTCCTTCTTTTGTTTATGCATACTAACTTTCGGAGGAGCAAAGGTTTTTAAATTCATCCTCCTTCTTACATAAAGCTGTTTAGCTGATAAATCCGGCGCTTTAATCAGAAAGCATGTGATGTACTTTTGCATGTCTGTGATTCCATATTGCCTGTAATTCAACATGCTGTCAGACTGGTCTTTTGTTGCTACATTTTTTTTGAAAATATGCACAAGATGGCTCTCTGAATTATCCGTAAATAACGAGGTAGTAGCTAGTTCACTAATATATTGCCTAATGGTGAGTTCCTCAGTTTCAATATATGGCTTGTTGGTCTCCCTGTGTTGTGAATCAGTTTTTTCTATACACAACTGATTTTTGAAGTTATGCAATGTTTCAGCTCTGTATGGTAAGTAGTGTGTCAATGAAGCAAGGGCAGCGGAGCTAAATGAATTGATTGCCTGCTTGGTTTTCAGATTAATTTCCATTTCATGAGCCTCATCCAAAGCAACACAGTAATAATTATTTCCGGTGATAGAAACGGAAAAACAACCTGCCTCCAAATGGTCCAGAACCGACTGTGGAAATGTTTTTAGATCTGCTAAATGGTATGGAATCATACGAAGGTAGTTATGTCGGTCAAATGCATAAAATAAGCATGCCAGTTTTTTAAGGGAAATATTCCTTAAATTCCAGTTTCTACTTCTTATTCCAATATATAATCCTAAATAAGCCATGAAATCAGTATGGATAAATGTATCCCAGAACTTGAATGTAGCACTTGCAGCTGAGTTTTGAAATCGCCACTGAGAGAAATTATAGCGCACACTTTCTAACAAGGCTTCAAGGTTAGATTTCTGTAATAAAACACTATTCCATAATTCAACATCAAGAACATCTCCTGCACACTTTTCACTATATTCCGGCGTATGATCGCAAGAGCTCAACACATTTTGTAGCACACTATCTACTTCTTGTCTCCAATCGGTCACAACCTCTTGCCTTTTATAAGCTTCTATTTGGCATCTAATCATGGCTTCCCATACATGACACAAGAATCTATGAGTGACACTAAACTTTGTACACTCAGTTAATACCTTCAGTGTAGCACCATGGTGATAAATTCCGGCTAGTTCTTTGATTCCTGCATCATAAAAGATCTTGATAAATATTGGGAGAATGTTTTTCAGAATATGCCAGTCTCCGGGATATGGCAGAACCCAGTCCAATGCGCTGCCATATTCAGTTTTCAATTTTATGAGATGATCGTATGATTTTCCATCACCAACGACAACTAAGTGCTGTAGATGTTGTCCAATTTGAAACCTGTCATGCAGGATGTTGAGTGTTTTCACAACTGTCTCTTTGGAATCAGCAGGATCATTCAGTACTGCAACTGATCGAAATGTAGAAGGTTCAGTCGTCTTATGTGAATGTGATAAGTAGGTTTTTAGACCAGGAATGAGAATATGCTTTTCCTGTACACAATCCTTCATAAATCCATAGCTTATCAACTTAGTTTCAAATGTATTCCAGTGCTCTTTTTCTAAATCAGTTTCATGAAAATCATCCAGTTTTAATTCCTGAAATTTATTAGACTTGCTCTCAGATGGTTCACCGATGAAGTTGTTTGGTTCTGTCAAAGATTTAATTATGACTGATGGCAAGGTTCTACAGCTAGACATTTCAACTGGTTTACTACTGTCCATATATTCAATGTAATCATCAGATGCAGTATTCAACTTTTCATTCTTTTCGCTTGGCCTAGGTATCACAGCCTGAATAGTCGTACCATGAAAACCTGATTTGTCTTTTCCGGAACCAACTAATGCGTAGCTCTGATTTTTGTCCAGGTTATCAAACGAAGCTAAGGCGAAACTTTCAGAACTGATGGAATTATCTCTGTTCAGTTGCACAACTCTGTTGGTAATAAATCTCTTTAATGTGTCCTTAGATATACCTGCACCAAGTCTCGAATTAATCGTCATAAGATCAGATGAAGAACTGCTGTACTTGTCTGCTATGTCAGATGCAAGTAAATGAAGCGGCTGAACGCATTGCGGGCTACTAGCATGGAAGATGCAACTGGCAATGTAAAGTCTAGGGAAAAGCCGAATGTTTTGCTGTCTTTCCTCGGTCATATAATGCCTATTCCAAGAGAAGTAATTATTCCTTCTTATTTTCTCTTCCTCCTCGTTGGATGTTAATACATAGATGAAGTTCCATAATGTAGGATTTACTTTCCTAATTTCTTCATATAAGTTAAAGGAATGAATATCTGGTAGTTGTGTTTTCATTGAGTCTTGAACATATAGCTTTACATGGTTTTTCATCAGTCTGACAGTCTTATCCAGGCATTCCATTGAATTCAAGGAAGAGCTTTCTGCTATGTTTGTGATGTTACTGTTCAATTTATTTTCCAAAGAACTTATCTTTTCATTAAACTCATCGATTTCTCTGCTATGGTCAGAAATAGAAGAGTGTAAACACTGAAGCAGGTCAGTTCCACGCCTGTAAATCATTCTTCCTTGTTGTTTTTTTGGTGGAGTATACACACACAGAGCTGGTCCAAGACTAGATTTCAACATTGTAAACAGCCATTCTCTACGATGCTGTATTGCTCTAAGACGATCTTCATTCACAACTAGTCTGAACTCTTTGATTGCTTTGTCTACCTCTGATACATAATTACAATGTAGTTTGTACAGTAATAGTGGCTTATATGATCGGAAACTGCTTATTACATCTTGCAAGACTTTTTGGTAACAGTATGTATCTATATTGATTTCATCACACTTAGTAACATCAATAACAGAAAGGCAGTCTGTTAAATACTCATCTGTGTTAGATCTAGACTTTTCCATTTCATCAGACTTTGTGTAATTATTGAAGGCTTTGTAGCATGAAAGACAGAGCACATGATTTTCCTCTGAAATAAGTGTTTCATTCTGTAACTCTTGTGTTATATACAACTGTAATAATCCCAGTCGGTCCTCTACATTTACAGTTTTCATCTTAGTAGTGCTTCTTTCACATATACAGCAGTTCGATCTTGCAGCAAAATTTTTGAATTGCATGTAATGAGTATGACAAAGGTCAATTGCTACTTGTTCATTTCCTGGTTGAATAAATGTTTTGTCAAATTTTATGTGAAAACATTTTTCGAAAGATCCAATATCGACAGATGATGTCTTTAGTTTTTCATCTTTATTGCACAGGATGTCTTTAGCAAGATAGCACAAGTGCTTGTTTATAATAGCAGAGCCTTCGTGTTGAACATACTGTTTTTTAACCGGAGTAGCTGCATCTTCAATATCTTGACCTACATGCATGTTTTGGTCACATTTTCTGCTGAATAATAATTCACATTTCCTGCAAATGCATCCTTCATCTTCAATTTTATATGCTGTTTTAACAAAGGCATACAAATCAGGAAAACTTTCTTTTTTCTGTATAAGATGGGTATACCTGTCTGATCTTTCATGCTCTCCACAATGAATACATGGTCCAGGCGGTCTACCTTCATGAACAATATCACAATTTTTTTTGCGTGGCATTTTTACATTTATAAATAGGGATCACAAATAATATTCTTTATAATAAAAAATAAACAAATTATATTTAATAAAAGAAAAATAAAAATTATTAAATCAAAACAGATAAATTAACCTAGGAAACCTTTTAGTAAGTTTAACACAACCAGAAAATAAATAAAATAGAAACAAACAAAAATTTGTGGTAAAATCAGGTCAGAATACAAGTCGCGAAAACCGTTCTGCTGTCACGACGTCCGTTAGCAGTGAAATAACTTGTGCACAAAAATAAATATATATAAATCTGAAAAGAAAGACCTACTACATTGCTGTAATATCAGACTGAAAAATTAAGAGGTCATGACTGCAACTTGCAGGACTAATAAATTGAGATTTAATTTTAATGATTTTATCTAAGGTTGTAATATGTTATCTAGAATTTTATTCTTGTTGTAGGTTATTTTCTTTAAAGTAAAATCAAAAGGAATTGACAGGGGGGATGGGCAATTATTTCAGAAATATTCTGCAGTAGCAGTCAATGAATGCAGACTGTTACATTATGTATAATATGTATTAATTTAATTTAAAATGTATTCCTAAGTGTATTGAAAGTTTTCAACGAGTCAGAAATACGATTTACAGATAAAAACGTGGAAGTAATTGTTTGTAAACAATATTTTTCAACTGTGACCTCTAATGTCAGACTACGTCATTGGGGCAGAAAAAGGGTTAAAATAGGTAAAAAATAGTTGGAAAGATTAAATATTTGAGAAAATATCAAGATCACATAATTTCTTTACGATTTAACCAGTATTAAGTTTCATTTGGTTCAAAATATGGACGTATTTCCAAAAAAAGGAGAGGAAATTTTTTCCCGCTACCTACAAATATTCTTTGGGGCTGAAAGGCCGCTTAAGTATTTTGAATCGCCTGGTAACGTCATGTGACCCTACTGTAGCTCTTCTCCATGCCTCAATGTATCAGTAGATACCAGTCATATTTATTTTCACTAGGTAAACCGGCGGTGTGACGATTCGTTTTGAGCTGAAAAATTGACCAGGGCAGTCGATGTGAAAAAAATGTCCGTTTCACAAAATGGAAAGAATCGCTTGAATTTATTTAAATGGCTTATGTCATCTCGCTTTTTTTATAAATTTAATTTGCTTTAATACTTTAGATGAAATAATTTCAAGATCGGTCTATAATTCCGTTTATTTTAAATGAAATTTGCGATATTTCGATGTGTCATTCACGGCCAATTTTCTTTTAATCGCGGAGCGACATCTGTTGACAGCTTTTCCTTAAATTATCTCCACTTGATTCTCTTGCCGCATATCCGGGGTTTTAACGGACAAATCATATGTTTGCGTTCCGGCTGATTGGCATTGAGTCTCCGTATGCCGCATTCATTTCGTGTATTACAATTTCAAAACAACTTAGATTCCTGACACCGATTTTTACACATGATTAGGCATCTGAATCATTTAATTTGTAAATTATGATTGTAAAACAATCACTATCGTAAATATGACCCTTTTATTTATGTAAATTATTAGATTTCATCTCATCCACATGAACGTTATTTGTTTACTTGTAACAGGATGTTTTAACTGTAGATATTTGTATTACGCATGCGTGAATTTGGTATCGGGACAACTCGCCCTGTTTACAAGTTCGCCCTTGAAGTTACGAATTTGCAATCCTGCAGACAAGAAGATTTTGTTTTTATATAAATAAAAAGGATATATAAAGTGTTGTCTTTATTCATGGTTTTCCTTTGTCATGTGAATTAGATGCCCTTCGTAACATACATGTGAACCTCCCGTTTAGGAGAAAAAACTCCCGTGTATGAAATTTTTCAGACGCCATATTTGATCATTTCTTACTACTGTATCTGTATCTGTATCTGTAAACGAATTTCTGCCAATCAAGGCACACCTCCGTAAAGAGGAAAGTAGTTCCGTCAATGAAATTCCTCCACCAATATATGTACACAGGTAAATTCACAGTTCACAATAGTCATACACAAGGTTATCTTATTTAACATACATGTTTACGCCACGACAGTGTTAAAAATATTTCAAATGCAATTAAAATGGTAAAAACTAATTTTAAAATAAGTTAAAAATAAGTTACAATAGAGACAATAAGTACAATTATATATTAATTGTACGGGTGTAATTGACACCTGTGTTAAATTTTACCTGAACATCAAAGAAGATGTATAATTATATGGCTTCACTTGACAGCTTGGGTGTCAAACATACTGGTAATCAACGATGTTTACCTCCGGCTAACTGCCGTTGTGTTATCAAAACGATGTGTATTGGGAATATTGAAATACTTTTTTGTTACTTCCCTTTGTTTTATCCTGTTTTCAGTTATTTTGCTTTTAAAAATGTAAATTGGAAAAAGACTATAAATGATTAATATTTTAATCAAATAATCATAAAAGGATGTTGATTAAATGAATTTAAATGATTTTGGACAAATAAAAAAATTAAAATTTATAAATTATTTTAGCAATCTAGACCTCCTTTCAAGGATTAAATTGAAGTTTATATCATAATTTTGTTTACAACAGAATGTTTGTTTAATTAATTTACGATGTTGCAAATATACATGTGGAGCTTATTTCTTTCTTATTTGTCTATACATTTACAAATGATAAGGAGATGAAGACATGAACAAAAATATATACAGATAAGATATATAAATATAATGATTCATTTGCTAGCAGTGAACAATCATTTGTCAAAAACAAAACAAAACAAAACAAGAAACAGATTCTTCTTATTATTTTATTTTATTCAAATAGAGAGGCAATAATGGAACTATAAACATTACAATTTGATGGAAATTTGAAGAAAAAACACAATTTCTACATCATTTGGTTACATTTATGACAAAATTTATGTCGATAAAAAAACATGATGTTTTGACCATTCAGTACTTAACCCTTTCCTCCATAATGACGCTTTTTGATGCCACCCCCTTTACTCCATAATGACGCCTTTTGACGCCTGTGTAGTACCTCAGTTGAAACACTTTGACTACAAAGTGTCTGCAGTAGACTCAATAAAATTTGTATCCAATATGAAAAGGAATATCATAGGAATATTCTACTTAAATTTATTTAATGAAATATTTGTTTTTTGCAATGCATTTTAATACTTTAAAGCCTATTTTCAGCATTTTATTGAAAAATTATATTTTGTGTTCATTTTTTACAGTGGGTTGTGATGATCTTCCAGTTAGGTTACCCTCATTTGGAGTGTTGTTCCCAACCTGTTAAAGGTCCATCTTTGTGCATAATTCAAAATTGGAAATTTCAACAAGCATCTAATATTCTTAATCTGGAAAATAAACCCTGGTCTGCTAGCTTCATATATATTTTTTCTACCGATTTAATATATAACTAGAATCATGCAAACAGACTTAAGGAAAAGGCATGTAAGTTCATCATACAAATATGACACTTTTTCTAGACAATCCAGATCTTGCAAAATACGTCGCTAAAAATTGTAACCTTTAAAATTGTTGTGCAGTAAAAACCCATATGGGAACTTTCAAAAGTTGGCAGGTATGTAACAAGTCTTACTATTTTTATGCTCCATTTATGGGCAATATGTTTTCTAGTCTGTCCGTCCGTCCTGCTTCTGGTTATAAAGTTTATGGTCGAGGTAGTTTTTGATGAAGTTGAAATCCAATCAACTTGAAACTTAGTACACATGTGTTCCTCTTGATATGATCTTCTTAATTACTTCCAAATTAAAGATTTTACCTAATTTTCATAGTCAACTGAACATAGAAAATGATTGTACGGATGGGAAATCCATGTACTTATGACCTTTTCTTGTTTGAAGAAAAAAAATACATTTTAACGATAATGGAACAAAGCAGCCTGGGTAAGTGGGGCTGCTTTTATGGTAATTCAAGTTACCTTTTATTCACCTTCTTCCACTTCAGAGCTATCAGCTCTTTGATTTTTACATGTCTCGCCGTATATCAAAAATAATTTATGATTATTGCTTTAAACTTTACACACTTCTTTGTTATATTAATCTAAAGATCTGTATACTTTTTGGTTTTGATTCAAAATTTTAGTGATATTTAGTTTTTTGTAAAAAAAAAAACAGGGTTGGGGGTTTCACATGTCCCGCCGTGTCTCAAAAACAATATATGGTTATTGCTTAAAACTTTCTCAGAAACTATTTATGATTATTGCATAAAACTTCCACACAAGACGTCGGGCGTATCATGCGCTCATGGCGCAGCTGTTTATTCTCAATATTGAAAAAATTTAAAATTTCAATAATTATTGCATGCAATAATTTCTGAATTCACAGTAATACTTTACTTAAATTATAATGATTGAGTTGTAAATATATAAAATGTCATGTTTTAGAAAATGTTCAAATAATAGTGAAAAAAACTTGATTTGTTTTTGCGCAACAAATAATCATTTCCTGTCATCTTTTCCTCCATAACTAGAAAATTTCATATCAACAATAAAATTTGAAAATAGAAACAATAATTTTATGCAGCTTCCTCCCATTTATAAGTGTGTCATTAATCACTGAAAACTTGAGGGTTGCCTTCAAGATGAATGAAGGACAATGAAATATCTGTCCGCATGCTTTGTGTTTTACTGTATATTAAGTAATTTCATGAACATGTTTTTGTAAATTCAATCTTTTAAATCTCAGTTTATGGAGAGAAAAAGAAAATTAATAATCTAAAACTGATATTTAAAAGATATTTAGCAGAAATACTTGAGATATAAATTAGGAGAAAATCAGAATTTTTTATATTTTTTTACTTACTAATTTAAGTGGGTCTCATTGAGGTCTAAGCGTGACGCGGGATTGCTAACTTTTTGTAAACGTGACACGTGAAAGTCAAATTATTGTGCCGTGAAAATGGGAAATGAAATCTAGCGGGACACAGGAATTTACAAAAAAATGAGAATTGCTTATGTACATAGTGTAAGCGGGATACGGGAATCTGACAAAACAGTTAGCCGGATCAGGGATCAGAACCCCCCAATGAGACCCCAATTTAAGAGAATAAAATCAATTAATCAGTTGGAGAAAGTCTAAACTTAAGTATTTGAAGATAACACGGATTTTGTAATATTGTAATATGATAACAGTCTCATGTGTATGAAGAAAAGACAAATTAATTAAAGAAACTGTATTTAATCTATGTATGTACTTAAACTGAAGAATAGGAGTAAAAGGAGCAGTGTCTATGTCAATGAGACAACAACTATAAAAAACGCAAATAATAAAAAAAAACATCAATTTCTAATTCAAGGCTTAACTAGAAAATATTCAAGTCATATTACCTTTTTAACCGGATTTTTGTGACAAAAATGTCGGTTATTGATTTGGGGATGTACGGCGGGCGGGCGGGCGGGCGGTCGGGCTGTCGGGCGGGCGGGCGGGCGGGCGGCAATCAAATGTTGTCCGTGCATTAACTCATGAACCGTTCAACCAAAGCTTTTAAAATTTTAATATGTTATTACTGACAACTATACGAAGGTCAAGTTCAATAATGGCGATTTTGACTTTTACCGTTCAGGAGTTATGGTTCTTGAAAGATTGAAAAATGGAGTTTCCAGTCGTGTTCGTGCATTTACGCATGAACTGTTCTACCAAAGCTTCCCAAATTTTAATATGTTGTTACTGATGACAGAATGGAGGTCAAGTTCAATAATGACGATTTTGACTTTTACCGTTCAGGAGTTATGGTTCTTGAAAGATTGAAAAATGGAGTTTCCAGTCGTGTCAGTGCATTTATGCATGAACTGTTCTACCAAAGCTTCCGAAATTTTAATATGCTGTTACTGATGACAAAATGGAGGTCAAGTTCAATAATGACGATTTTGACTTTTACTGTTCAGGAGTTATGGTTCTTGAAAGATTGAAAAATGGTGTTTCCTGTCGTGTCCGTGCATTTTCTCATGAACCATTCAACCAAAGCTTTTGAAATTTTCATATGTTGTTACTGATGACAAAATAGAGGTCAAGTTCAATAATGACGATTTTGACTTTTACCGTTCAGGAGTTATGGTTCTTGAAAGATCGTAAAATGGTGTTTCCATTCACGTTGTTGCATTTACTCATGAACCATTCCATCTAAGCTTTTCAAATTTTAATATGTTGATACTGATGACAAAATGGAGGACAAATTTGATATTGACGATTTTCACTTTCACCATTCATCAGTAATGGTTCTTGTGATATTGCCAGGACACAAATAAATGTTAATAAATCCGGTTTGCTGTCGTTGTGACAGCCTCTTGTCTGTATTTATACAGATAATCAGTACTGTGTAAAAAGGTAATGGTTGTTACAAGTTGGATTATTTTTAAATACGTATTATATTAATCTTTCAGAAAGTAGACGATTTAGTGGACAGTCGTGTTCTTTGTGCGCTAGTGAACTCATTTGTACCAAACACCTTCACATCCGACCTCCTACTAAATGATAGGTTTGTATATATATATATATCATTTGTCAGATCACACCTCACTCCCTCTTGTTGTTAGATGATTTAGTGGACAGTCGTGTTCTGTGTGCGCTAGTGAACTTATTTGTACCAAACACCTTCACATTCAACCTCCTTCTGAATGATAGGTTTATATATATATATATATATATATATATATATATATATATATATATATTTATCATATATTTAGTACAAAATACAGCAATTTTGTATATCTAATAAAGGTTCTTTTTTCCAGTCTGTATCACCTACCCTGTATCGCATACCCCGTATCGCATAGCTAAACCCGTATCGCATACCCCGTATCGCATAGCAAAATCCGTATCGCATGCCTGGCGTGACGTCATAATTAAAATGACGTCAACGTTTGACCTATGACGTCCAGTTGCTGCATTTTCAGGCTTAGGGGAAAAAATGATTTCTATTAAAAAAAAACGTCCTATCATTTCAACTAAAATCGATTTTTTTTCCAAATAATTATTACCCAGTAACTTGACGAGCGATTTGTATTTAAAATAGTACAATAAGATGTAGAAATATCTGAAGTTTTATTGTTTATTTGGTCATAATTTTCGTGAAGTTTGTTTCTGCACAAATGCATTTTTTTACAATTTTAATTTGGTTTTTAAAAAAATATGATAAACAGAATAATACATGGCAAAATCCGTATCACACGCCGTATCACCCTCGACCAATATCATCCCTCGGGCCTAAAGGCCCTCGTGCTGATATTGGTATCTCGGGATGATACGGCATATGATACGGATATTGCCATGTATTATTCTCTATATATATATATATATATATATATATATATATATATATATATATATATATATATATATATATATATATATATATATATATATATATATATATATATCACATGTCAGATTGCACCTCACTCCCTACAATTGTCTCAAAGATTAGGTGATTGAGTTTTGTAATATGTGTACTCAGTAAATTAGTTTTTACATCTTTACTTTAAGTCACTTTCAAAAATGTTCTAGCTATTTTCAATATGAAATAAGCAATCATAGTGCTGCTTTTATTTCCCAAAATGTTTTTATGATTTTTCACTTGTACTGATATGAAATGGGTAAGGAAATAAAAAAAAAACGTGCTACGTTTCGTTTCTGACAGGAATTTTAAGAAGACAATAACAATCAAAACCATGGAGTAAACAAAGACCCCCAAAACCAAAAGACATTTACATCAACAGTTATAAATAATAAATAAGAAACCACACGAACTCCACTAAAAACCAGGAGTGAAATCAGGTGCTCCGGAAGGGTAAGCATTTCCTGCACCGTATACGGCACCCGTCGTGTTATTTCTTTGTTCAGTTCGGTAATGATGGATGGTTATTATGACTGAGGAAGAATATCAGATATGATTTCTGACACACTTTTGTCCAAAAATGATGGCAACCGTAAAATTTCTTGAGTGATGACCTTAATTTGATTGATTCATAGCCCTGTCTTAGCAACTTTTGAGAAAGCAGTATCCCTCGTTCAACAAAATCAACGTACTTTGAGTTAGCTCTAGAGTAACGTATCAATTGAGACACATATACTCCATATGCTGGTGCCGCTAGGATGTTGCTACACAGAAATGGAAAGTTGACTATAGGAAAATTAAAATCATCCTGTTTGTCATAAATTTTAGTATTTAACCTACCATCAGTAGTCATTTCGAGAAAAAGGTCTAAATATGAAGCAGATTTATCTGTGTCGGTAGTATCTTAATTTCAAGTTCTCTTGGATATATTAAATGTAAGTGATCACTGAATCTATTATTATTAAGAGAAAGAAATCTACATGTGATAATTAATTCTTTTAACTTCTAAAGTGTAGTGTATGACACATACATAACTAGGCATAACCTTAGTAGACTTTTTTATAATTTAGTTTCCTTTAAAACTAAATCTCTGTTCTTACCTTATTAAAAGTTATTTATTGTACTCTAGAGCTTCAATTATTTCCCTGGAAGCACCGTTTGTTGAATAAGGACTAATTGTAACTTGATATCATGGGTTACAAATTCTGCATACAAGCTTATAAGAAATTTGTATTTATAAAATCAAAATTCATGGTCCATTTATACCCATAAAATGAACAAAAAATGAGCAATTCACACAAAACATTGAATCAACTGTTTTATTTGTTAATGTTTGATTTGGTGTTAATAATTCTAGGTGGACAATCAACCTGGCACTGAAGGCAGCTGAGAGGATGTTCTATGCTGACACACCATTTAATTCTGAAGACTTAGTAGAGGTATTTATTAACCAATGGTACCAACAATCTACATATAAAGTTAACTGAAAATCAGGACCTAATGGGGAATGTGTGTGGTCATCATTATTTTAAAATATATAGTTGAAAAATGGTATAAAATGTAACTTATACAATGTATAACTTGATTTCTGAACAAAAAGAGACATCAGGTATAACTCATTGAGACATATACAGCAACCCACCAAAATAACCACAAGACATCTAAGATCAAATGTGACATGACCTCTCAATTTAATTATTGTGATATGATCGTCGTATAATTGATTAAAAAAGAATTCAACCCAAGAGGCACAACCAAAACTATAAAAGTATCTAAGAGAATTTATCCAATCAAATTAGATAACACACTTCCATATATTCTGTTTCTGTAGATGCATGATTATTTAAAGATAATTATTTGGTTTTCTTTCAGTCTGACCCCCAGTCTGTATGTGCCTATTTCTGCTTTTTCTTTATGATGGGATATAAGTTCAGACAAAGCCAAGCAGTCCTTAGTAGATTTGTAAGTATTTATGGAATAAATCATCATGAAATGCACCATTGTATAATTTGTGTATTATACAGTAAGATTGTCTGACAGTTTATGACAGTATTTTTAGAAGTCTGCCAGATACAATTTATAATTTGTTGATATTACATGTAAATCTCACAGTTGTGTAGGATAGAAATTTAACTTATGCAAATGAATATCAATATAACTGTTTACTTTTTCGGTTTGAAAAAAATCTATATGCAAAGTCTGTTGCAGTTTGAAAATTGATTTGAACCCTACAAAATGGATGCAAATTCATCTCTTTTGCCTATTTGAATGTTCTGAAGTCAATCAAAGCCTTATACAAGAACATGTATATGTGCACTTGAATATTTAAACTGGTCGGTTTCTAAACGATGCAGCTCAAATATTGTGTATCAACATCTAGCATAAATTCAGTCTATCCATTTAGGGGCTAATTTAATTTTCAGTTATGCAAGTGTTTCTGCTTCTTGTTCAAGGCATTACTGTGACTTGAAGATGAAAAGCAGCAATAAAAGCACTGTTCCTTTTTTTGTGCACATAGCCATTTCGTGTCATGAATTGATACAGTATATCTTTCTTGTCCCCTAAAAAGCAGTAACAAAAATGAAACTTTAGATTTGCATAATTTATATATGTCATTATTAGCATTTCACTGTTCCTTATGATATTTTGATATTTTAGCATCAACAACAATTTACTATATTGAATAGGCTGTAAAAGTAGGCTTAGCAGTATTGTACATTTTATATAGAAATTTACCCAATTTGACTGAGATTAAAATAAAAACAGACAAAAATTTAACTTAAACATCCAAACACTGATGCTTCTACAAAAAGTGTTTGACAGACAAAAATAGAGGCAACCTAAGAGAGTGCTACTTTTAAAAATGGCTCTTATATTGTTTGTCTTTACAATTGTTTATATATGTTATATCAATGATTGATAGAATATGTGGGGTATGTCATTGACACATTGTACCATATATAAGTATTTTTCTAATAATTTTTATGTCAACTTCAATTTTTATTTTATTATTTCTTTAAGGATTTTATGAATCGTTTAATCCGAGAATGTAATCACCAACTGGACAAGATGCCAGCGATGATTTCTAACATGCAGGAACTACAGAGAAGGAAAGATTTAAAACAGGAGATAGAACAACATAAACTAGGTTTGTATATATCAGTAGTATTTTCTTATTTAACTGCACTATATATAAGTCATTGACATTTAAATGAAAAATAACCTACTGTGGATTCATACTAATTTTAGGGGATCTTGCCGGTACAATTGAACTGCGAAATTAAATGTTCAACGAATGACAAATTTTTTTAAGGCTTGTATGCACACTCTGAAATCATGAAATCAAATTTCCCCAACATGTCAGTTTTCCTTTATCCACGAAAAAATTGATATTCACGAAAATAAATGAATCCACAGTATTACAATGTGTAAAAATTATTTCATTAGTTGTTTGAAGTGGCTTGAGGTCTGTTGGATTTTTTTATCGTTTACTTTCTTTTGATTGGAATAAACATTAAGTAATGAATATAGGATCACATTGGAGTTCTGTTTGTTCAAAAAACTTATTTTATTTTAGCTCAGGAAAAATTGAAGAAAAGATTTGATATAAAGTACTGTCAGAAATGGATGCAGCATGTGGAAGATGTCAAAAGTGAGGTAAGTATCTTATTACTATGTTTATAACTGCATTTACAAAAAACATTTACTGACAGGTTAGACCTTTTTGCCAGCATTCTGTGCTAAGCTTGATAATTAATACATATGTATCTAAATTTTATAATCTTCCCACCAAAGTTTTAAGCTGGTGAGGCTCATACAATTAAAGATATGAATGACATATCCAGGGGTCTCCATGGATGAAAATTGAACAATGGAGGAACTTTCACCATCACAAACCGTGTCTACGCCGTACAGTGTAGCGTGATCGAAAGTTTTTCATCCCTCATGTAAGGAATGGTGAACATGCTAATTGATTGCTTATTTAGATTATATTTATTTGAATTTTCATTATAGAAGTATCATTATTTTCATTAATTGCCGTTTGTAACCATTCAAATGCCAAGCCTTCATGGTCCCCTCTTAGTCGAAAATGACCAAATGCTGTCATGAAGGTCACCATGTAGTTTTCCTGCTAGTTTTGGTAATTGTTATGGGGGTTAAAAATCATGTGGAGCTTATTTTTCACGGAAACTGTCAAATTCAGAAGTCATGAACCCATTACCAGTATGGCTGATTTGCAGCAACAACAAAACGATTTGTACGGGTTATGTAAAAAGTTGAAGAGATTTGTAAAGCAACGTTGACAAATGAAAAGGTTTTTAATGACTTTATCTAGCAAATTGATGCTATGCAATATGCTTCTTTTGAGTCTGAATGTTAACCGGAAACGCAGATGTATCAATTTGATTGTAAACTACAAAAATTCGGAATTCCAATACAATATTTCTTCACAGTAAATATTTAAGTTTTTACTTTTTACTTTTAAAGTAATTCTATATTATAGTTACAGAAGTACTTGAGTTATTTGCGATGAAATAATATTAATATTTTACGTCTTACTTTATACTTCTTAAAAAAAAGGGATGCTGATTGCGTAAGTCAAAATGAAAGCACGTGTTTGACTTGTTTAACTGTTTTCTGTGTAACTGGATTATTAATTTATTTATTTAATCTAAATTATCATAAGCATTTGCTGAAACTGAGTTGTATAATCCGATAAATGAATCGTCTATCGTCAGATAGTATTCTCCTGTCTGGTTTGTTGATCTACCTGTACAAGCTCAGGTACAAGTGATTAGCGATCTTAATCCGGATATCCCTCAGGCGTTAGAACTGTATTGGATTATAATATAAAAAAGCCTAAGGGTTATGCAATTACATGCATTAGATTATAATTGCTAAGAAAATGGCGTTGGGCTATAAAAAACAATAACAGTTTTGAACTATGGCGGAAGACAATTTAACGATGGCGCAGGTCATTTGATGATGGAGATGAGATGAAGATATTTGAACAATGGCGGGGCGCCATCATTAAACAGGCCATGGAGATCCCTGAATGAAAAGATATGTGGAGAATGTATCCAACAACACAAAAAACTGGAAACATCTAGGTTTCCATATGTGATCTTTTAAAATATACAAAGTGTCAATGTAGTATGTCTAGATCTAAATTACCATGAGTGAAAAGCTGTGGATAAAATTGCTTTTATATTGATATTTTATCTGTGTATATTTTAACATCATTTGTGTTCACACAAAAAAGGAGCTCACATGGGAATGAAAACGTGTGCTTCAAAATGATTGTAAAACATTTTATATCATTATAATAAATAAGTCAAAAAAAAAACTTCCGTCTCTTTTGTGTACAAATTCTCATGAAAAACAGATGCTTTGAAAGGTCGTAAAGAACACACATGTATGTATCTTTTTTACTGGGATTTTTTTCTCAGCTTTATAAAATAACAGATATCTGTTAATGAGTTGAAATGATTGAAACTAATGAAAATAGTAGAATGTCAAGTGCCATTGAAATGGACTATGTTACTGTTTTAATGGTAATTAGAAGTGAATTTAAAACATGTTATACTTTTACAAATTGTGACTTGGATTGAGAGTTGTCTCATTGGCACTCATACCACATCTTCTTATATCTATATATATTATCTTAGTAAAAAATATTTCATTTGTTTAAAGTATGGATGCCTTATTTTGTAACTATTTATTTATATCCTGATAGGTTAGAAAACAGATCCGTGATAAGATGAAGGACAGATTTGATGTCATAGACGTGCCACGTAATATCAGTGTTAATGACTATTGTCTGTCTTGTGTTGTTAACTTAGTGAGCATTTATCTATATATAAGTCTTCTCATATACTTAGACATTCTACATTCTACATTTATTTTGTATACAAAAAAAAAATCATCAACTTTACATGTTGAATAAAAGATAATTGAGAATTTTATGCATTGTAAGGTTTTCCCTCTATCATTCAACATACATTTTATTGGCATTGGTTGAAAAAGAAAACTGAAATAATCAAAAGTATTGATCAGAACAAAAAACCTGCATGACAAACACTGACTCCTCGGAGTAAATAGTAAAAATACAAACTGCTAATGCCACATACTTACAGGTATTGAATGTTAGGACAATAAACTGATTATTGTTTACTTTTCAGACTTTAACGAATGGATCAGGATTTTATTTGGCCATGCAGAAAGAGTCTCTGCCAGAAGGGAGAAAAGTCGTGTTGAGAAATAAACGTACAAAAGATTTTCATGATGATTTCAGTGGAAAACGAGGTTTGTATTCATAGAAATGATTGGATAAAACCGCTATAAATCGAGTTATTGCCAACAGCCTAACAATCGCAGTCAATGTTAAATGGATATTTTAATAATTTTATTTTGGACATTTTAAAGTATGTAATTATAGTAGTGAAAACAGTAATGAATTGGAAGTTGTCAGCATTAAAAAAAATCAAATCTGCAATTGATACTAGCCCCTTTTCCAACACTGTTTCTGAATTATCAGAGTAAAACTGAGAACTTAAAAAGTTAACAAAGCAGATAATTTTTCTGTACTAGCTTAATTCAGATTCTTTCTGAAAGCAAAAAATAGCTACTTATTACATCTGTTATATTAGATATAAATGTTAAAGATTAACCATAGTGCATCTAAGATTTCAGTCAAACCATTTAGAAAATTGTCACTTTTCATAAAAAAAAAAATTTAAATGTTCACACCATATATATAGATAGATGTTTTCAATATATACAGACATTGTTCTGTGTTTTTATCATGTAGATGCTGAACCATGGTCATTTGGCAAAGATAATAATGGTAAAGTGGAGTTTGTGGTTCTTACCTTTGACCCTTATTTTGTGAACTTGTTTGATCCTTTTCAGAATATGTACGACTCAATACTGGCAGGATCCAAATATACCCCTTTGACCCTCAATTTTGATTCCTTATTTTGTGAAATTGTTTGATCTTTTTCAGAATGTGTATGGCCAACACATGCAGGACCAAAATTCACTTTTGACCTTTGACCCTCTTGAACCTCTTAGAAAGTGTGAGACCATATTCTTACGTTTGACTGACCCTTGAAATTATTTAGATTGTGTGTCAGCCTTTTCTTTCTTTAATAGTTCAAACATAGGAATGACTGTGACTTCCTTTTGACCTTTTCTTTAAAGGTCATACTGTTTGATAATCCTGGCTCTTAGTTTACAGTTGGAGCTAAATTCATCTATTATAATCCTATTTAAACACCAGTTTTGATCCTGAACCTTTCTTGAGTTTGACTCTGTCCTGAACTTTGACTTTTGTTTAGATAAAAGTTTATTATTGCTTTTCTCCCCAAATGATACCAGTAGCTGACATTATAACTTAGATGTAATAAACTTAACAGAAAAGATTGTAACTTGATTTTAGAGAAAAACTATGGCTTAGAAGCTGTATTATCTTTATGTGGCGAATTAAAAAAACACAAATGATGGTACTGATATCTGATGATAGGATTTGGAAACTTAAGTTTATGTTTAAATTACGAGTTTAAATTTATGACCTTGTCCTGTATCTTGAATTATAACACTTGGAATCTGTTGTTATCTGATTATTATACAACATGTGTAGTAACAATACATATTATGTACAGGAAAGAATATATACAGAGGTATGTGTAATGAGTGACAGCTGTAGTCATGTTGTTATAGGTGATGGTTTGGGCGTCATATCATGTTTTGTTTTCATTTGCATAAAATTTTGTTGAATTAATTAGATTTTGCAAATACTTGCAAATTAGATATGCCTTTATTTGCTCAATTTTCAACCGATGCAAGACCTCCTTTTACATGAAAGAAAATTGCATATTCTGTTTAGTATTAATTTTGGTCAAGGTTTAACAAATAAACAATTGGCTTATTTTTTTTTAACAAGGGTTCATCAAAATTTATGACACATCCATATTTTACATTTCATTTATTTTAGTCAAACTTAACCTCTGAATTCAGTTCTCAGATACTAAGGGGTCAAATATTGTATTGCTTGGTGTCATGGACATCTTGGGGAGTATACCAGCCACCTTTCAGCTTTGAAAAAAAATCACATGTGTTTAAAATCAGATCTTTAGTTATTACAAATCTTACAAAATACAAGTACACAACTTTGTGTAAAGCTGTAAATGAATTTTAGATTCATACCAAGAGAAGTAACTCTGACTTCATTTTCATGTAACATTGACTGGTATTACTATTAACAATAGTGTTTAGTTTAAAGAAAACAAAGTGACTTACAGTCGATAACTGATGTATTGAAGGGATTATATAGCTCCAACTAAAAGTAAGCCTGACCTAGATTTCATGCTTCATTGACTTTCATTAATTTTCATCATCATAAAGTAAGTGACATATGTGTAGAGATGGATCTAGGATACATACAAAAATAGGTTTTGTCCCCCAAAAAATTCTTTAAATGATTTTGATAAAACTTAAAATCAGAATTAAATTATTTCTTTTTATCAATATTTTTTACCTGCAATCTTATGGATGCATTAAATTATTTCTCAGTCCTTCATGATTTAAAATTCCAACTTTCTTCTAGAAAAAAATGATGAATTTATTAGGGTTTAAGAAAAAAAAATGTTAGGAGGCAAAGTTTGTTACCATGGTTTACCTATTTTTTTACTGAGATTAACAGTAATTTGGTTTTTGAATGTTAACTGTTTATATATTCAATATAACCAAGAAACAAGTGGATAGTAGATATATATAATTATTATATATTCTTAATTTTATTGTATATTTATTTAAGTTTACAATTTTAACCTTCGATCCCCAAAATATTATTCTTAGAAGATATATATCTGTCAAAGAAATGTTTCACACCTTCAAATATTTCAGCACTTGTCTATACTAGCTAGATGATAAGGGAAAATTTCAAAATTATACTTTGAAAGTGTTTACATGTTTATGTCTGATTGTATTCATAAAACTTCTGCTAACAAATCCTTGACTAGAAGTGTTGGGCTCATTGAATATATATTTTGTACTTTTAAATAACTTTTATAAATTTTCAGAAAAACAGGATGATAAGAAAAGTGGTACAAGTTTTTAGACTATATATTTGATTGATTTGAATGTACTTAGAGGAAATGGGAGCACACTGTATGGTTCTGTTTTCCTGTGTTTGCTGTATTTGTACTATATCAGGGTTGAACATTTTATATCACATCAGTTGCATGGAAAAGAGCTATACATTTTTCAAGAAGATTGGTTTTAGCCATTTTATACATATACTTGAGAGTGGTGTTTTTTGCCATCACATTATCAGTCCTTTAGTCCAAACACATAGTTGTGTCTTAACAATTCTTTAGTACTAGTGATGAATTGTAATGTGTGAATTGCAGAATGTTTGCTTAATGCCCAGTGGCAAATCTTTTATGTATATTGGGGACAATACTATAATTTAAGTTATATGGTTTGCTACTGACCCCCTGGGAATCCATAGAGGGTTAGTAAGATCCATAGGGGATGAGGCCTATATGGATTCGTAGGGGGTCAGAAGTGAACCGTATGACGAATTTATCACACGCAGGACTTTTCCTGCTGCGTTTTGTAGAAAAATAAACAATGAAATACAACAACATCAATAGAGAACATAACCATGTGACAGCTCATGGAATAGCAATTATTTCTTGTATATCTGTTCCTTCTTCAAAAGTAGCAGTTAAAATGCACTCAATAATTTCTGAATCTACAATGAGTAAATCTTTTAAACAAGTTAATCATTTAATTTATTCAAAAAGTCATTTCACAGGTGGAAGTAGTCTTCTTCAAAAGTCAGTTATGCTTATTTCAATTTTTATTTTTTACAGGACCAAGTGTACGTGAATTATTAAAGTTACCCTCAGTTGGTTTGGTTGATGTGCATCCGAATGATCATCCAGAGTATGAGGTCAGTACAAAGTAGATATTGAGGAGGAGATGGGGATGTTATTTACTGATCTTACAATTTATTGTTTGGGTTGATATACAGGGAAATTATTATTCAGGTTTTAGTTCAATCCAACAAAATAAGGAAAGGAAGTGAATAACAAACTACTGTTAACCAACCTATATTCACCTGTGTTTCAATTTCACTAGTAAAAGAATATAGCTAATATTAAAAGCTGTGTATATATTTCAAACTTGGATAAACCCTTATTTAAATACATTAACAAAATTAGAAAATCATGAATATAAGTCACTGCAAAATTTGTCTTAAAGGACCATATGTACAAGAAAACATTCCATGGAAAAAAGTTATTTTACATAACTTGTTATGTATATGATTGCAATGCCAAAGTTAAAGATCAAGATAAATTTTACAACAAACTTGCCTGCAGGGGACATAACTTGTGTTGGAACACAAGATACAGTCAAACCTGCTAAGAGATCACCTGCATTAAGTAAAGACAAATTTTAGTTCCCTCTGTAGTACATTTCATATCAATTGAACCTGTATTAAAAGACCATCTGTCTTTTAAAAAAGACCACGTTTTGCTCTCCCTTAGTTGGTCTCTTAAAACAGGTTTGACTTTACATGAATAAATTCATCTAAAAAAGTTCTTTATGACTATATGGTATTACATTTTTTGTATTTGTCATTTTAGATATATGTTGAAGCCTCTAGTCGAAACAAACAACTGAAAGCTGGCCAGCAGTTTCTGTACCAAGTTTTCCATGGCAACACAGTATCATGGCAGAGATTATTTATAAAAGCTGCCAGAGACAATGAATATGAGACTGTTGAAAAGATGATTGTATTTTTCCAAAGTCATCCTGCATTTATTAATTCTAAGGAGCCAAAATCTGCTAATACAGCTCTGCACTGGGCTTGTAGAAATGGACATTTTGTATGTTTACCATATAATCATGCTTCTAGAAATGGTCTTTTATAATTATTTGAAATATATAATAATACACAAAAACATTGAAGTCAATTAATTTGAATGTCTCATTTTTTGTTTAGTATATTCTCTATCAACATACAGAAATCTTACAAATGCTGTCATTAATGGCTAGACAAACTCACTGAAAATACAGAAACAATAAACAATGCAAATATTAAATTAACTAGGCATACTAGGGGCACATCAATAAATGTGTAAGATAACTTGACAAAAGTACCTTTCCTCTGATAAGTCCTTTTTTGGTATTTTCATTTCAGGATGTTGTACGATTATTATTAGAAAATGGTGCAAATATTGATGCTAAAAATATAATGAAGAATACTCCATTGAATGCTGCTATTGAAGGTCTTCATAGAAAAGTCTGTCATGTAAGTGTAAATCATAACAAAGGGAGAATACTCCATTGAATGCTGCTATTGAAGGACTTCATAGAAAAGTCTGTCATGTAAGTGTAAATCATAACAAAGGGAGAATACTCCATTGAATGCTGCTATTGAAGGTCTTCATAGAAAAGTCTGTCATGTAAGTGTAAATCATAACAAAGGGAGAATACTCCATTGAATGCTGCTATTGAAGGTCTTCATAGAAAAGTCTGTCATGTAAGTGTAAATCATAACAAAGGGAGAATACTCCAATGAATGCTGCTATTGAAGGTCTTCATAGAAAAGTCTGTCAATTAAGTGTAAATCATAACAAAGGGAGAATACTCCAATGAATGCTGCTATTGAAGGTCTTCATAGAAAAGTCTGTCATGTAAGTGTAAATCATAACAAAGGGAGAATATTCCAATGAATGCTGCTATTGAAGGTCTTCATAGAAAAGTCTGTCATGTAAGTGTAAATCATAACAAAGGGAGAATACTCCATTGAATGCTGCCATTGAAGGTCTTCATAGAAAAGTCTGTCATGTAAGTGTAAATCATAACAAAGGGAGAATACTCCAATGAATGCTGCTATTGAAGGTCTTCATAGAAAAGTCTGTCATGTAAGTGTAAATCATAACAAAGGGAGAATTCTCTAATGTTGCCATTCTTAAAAACAAACAAAAATTCCTTTTCATTGACATTAGACAAAGTATATGTAATTTGACAGTATTAAAAAAAGTTTATGAAATGTTTTAAGTATTTAAAATCTACTCCATTTGAATAAAGAAAATGTTATATGTGTTTTAAAAATTATAAGCTTCCAGAGATATGATCAATTTTGAGAGAGAAAAAAGAATTTTATAAATGTTTTTGACAACATAATTTAGTAAAATTTACATATTAACTTCTTTTATTTTGTAGCTCCTAATAGAATGGGGTTGTGATGTCCACTGTAGAAATACCAAACAACTTTCACCGTTTGAAACTGTCAAAAATGATGACTTTAAGAAATATTTGATAGGTATGTTGATCAAACATATTACCAATGAAATATGAAAATTCACACAAAATGCATAAAAAGTGAAATAACAAAAATATCTAACTCCAATGAAAATGCAAAACAGAAAGTACCTTATCAAATAAGAAAATCAAAAGATCAAACACATAAACAAATGAAAAACAACTGTCATATGCCTGACTTATTACAGACGTTTACATATGTAGAAAAATGATGGATTCAAGCTGGTTTTGTAGCTAGCAGAAACTCTCACAATTTATGTAGGAATAACAGTTCTGTGTTTTTATAGCAACTCTTCTACAGTACTGTTATTTATAGCAACACTTCTACATTACTGTTATTTATAGCAACACTTCTACAGTACTGTTATTGATTATGCAATATTAGCAAAATCTTCAAAATACAATCTTTGAATTTTCCAAGAAACGTTGTTGCCAACATCTGTGACACATTTCAAAAAAGTTTCTAAGTCCTGAAAATTTCGGTATGAATTACAATTACAAGATTCTTTGGAAAAGGAGCTTCAGACCCTCAACAATGTAATTGACGGCAGATGTCATCCAACGAAAAGTAGCATTACATGTTATATTGCATTTATGTATTTGGGAAAAGCAAATGATAGAAATACATTGAATATAGTAAAGCTGCTCCTGAGAGGAAAAGTTTCATGAATCTGAAATACAAAGGGCAAGGCTAAGACTTGAGACAAAATCAGTAAGGACAAACCTCACTGTTTTCCAAGAAAATTCTACTACAAGTCATAAAGAAATGACGTTTTGTAAATGTACACATCTTGGAAAGTTACAGTGACATGTTAAATTCTTATTTACTTCATATTCAATGTACAAATAACTTTGGTTAAGAATAACATCCTTTGTAATGAACAAACAAAAATATATAGTATCTCCTTATTTGGTTACAAGCATGTGACAGTTTTTGGGAAAAGATTTGTAGGAGAAAATATACCGTTAAGTCGTGAACATGTCAGTATATTAATAAGAATAATAATTAGATTTTCTATATTAAAATAGTCATTAGGGATTAGATATAGTGTATAACAGCTCATGACATTCAGTTAGATAACCTTATGTTTTGTTCCAGAATTATATGAACACTATTCCAATATAGTACCTAAAATAATGTCTGGTGATATGGATCTATTGGATAGAACCTTGTCGGACCATTCCAGGGGATATAAAGAGTATTGCTGTTTAAGAAGCAGGTCAGTATAAATAAAATGTAGGACTCATCCTAAATTGATAACAGATGCAACTTAATATATTTGTCTCACCTTAACTACGAGAGACTTAGGTATGTTGCTTCTGGCAGCGTCAACAAATTGTTAAAGTTTGTGATCAGGTCAGTTTAAGGTGAACTACTTGTGTTTTAACTACTGTTAACCAACTTATTTCCGTGGAAGCTTTATTTTACATTCCGCCCTTTATAGTCCATTTCACTATGATTTAATTTCACGATTTTCAAATTAACTGGATTTAGTTAAATAAGAAAAGATCCAATTTTCACATTTTCACTACTATTTCTATTCAGATTATTTTTCTACTCATGAAAGTCACAAAAATGAGTTGGTTTACAGTAAATTCAACCCCATAATATTAAATAATTGATATCATATAATCTTTCCTAGGATCTGTTCCTTCAGATATAGATTCTGTGAGGTATGGCCTTTTGTATGAGAAGAATAATATGACAAGAGATGTTACAAAGTATTTCTATTTTCAGATGTATAAATGGCAGTACCCTACTTCACACTACAGCTTATCACGGCCACATACAGGGAATAAGAGATATTCTGTCATTGAGGGTTGATGTTAATGTGAGAGACTACAAAGGAGCTACAGCGTTACACAGATCCAGAAATGCTTCAATACTTGAGGTAAAAATAGATTTACAGCTTTACACTTAAGTGAAAGTGAATAAATAAATCATACTTGTGCAAAGTGACACCAACAAACACATTTTATGAGTTTCTCCATGTCTTTTCATGATTTATATTTACACAAAAATATTTCACTGCGGACTGGTCATATAGGTGTAGTACCAATTTTGTTTTTAATATTGTTAATTTGTATTCATAAAATCACCTCATGCTAAAAAAAATATATACATGATAGTTACATTACAATTTACTTTTATCTTACTTGATAGTTACATTACAATTTACTTTTATCTTACTTGATAGTTACATTACAATTTACTTTTATATTACATGATAGTTACATTACAATTTACTTTTATATTACATGATAGTTACATGATAATTACATTACAATTTACTTTTATCTTACTTGATAGTTACATTACAATTTACTTTTATCTTACTTGATAGTTACATTACAATTTACTTTTATATTACATGATAGTTACATTACAATTTACTTTTATATTACATGATAGTTACATGATAATTACATTACAATTTACTTTTATCTTACTTGATAGTTACATTACAATTTACTTTTATATTACATGATAGTTACATTACAATTTACTTTTATATTACATGATAGTTACATGATAATTACATTACAATTTACTTTTATCTTACTTGATAGTTACATTACAATTTACTTTTATCTTACTTGATAGTTACATTACAATTTACTTTTATATTACATGATAGTTACATGATAATTACATTACAATTTACTTTTATCTTACTTGATAGTTACATTACAATTTACTTTTATCTTACTTGATAGTTACATTACAATTTACTTTTATCTTACTTGATAGTTACATTACAATTTACTTTTATCTTACTTGATAGATACATTACAATTTACTGTTATCTTACTTGATAGTTACATTACAATTTACTTTTATCTCACATGATAGTTACATTACAATTTATTTTTATCTTACATGATAGTTACATTACAATTTACTTTTATCTTACATGATGCTATTTTGTTAGTAATAAAAAAACTGAAAAGGAGAAGTAGACAGGAAAAGTTAGACTTAAACTGATGATAGTTTCCATTGTCCACAATGTTTTATGACAAAATGTGCTGTACATTTTAGGAGATACTTGACTCAGGAGCTTTAGTTGATGCTGAGGACTCTGAGGGAAACACACCTCTACATGTTAAATGTTACGGAGAAACAGGGAAACCAGCAGAAATGGCCAGTATAGAACTTCTGCTTCATAAAAATGCCAACATTTGTAAACGGAACAACAGGGTAAGATATCTGATTGTTAAAACCACCATCTATTCAGCTAGTCTGTCTATCTGTGAGTGGGAATCACAAATCATTTCCACTCTATATCCTCAAAATCCCATGGGAGACGAGAAATGGCATGCTTATTTACCGCTATAAAAAGATGTGTCATGTACAAGGATGAATCATACATTTAAAGTCGTGGTAATAGCCCCCCAACTTCTCCTTCTGAAATGTACAGAAATACTTCCTGTTGTCACTGTTGGTCCCCAGTAAATTTGGTATCATCATTCCACATTTGGAAGATAAGTTGTGTATAAAGAAAGAAATTATACATTGAAAGGGGTTTAAGATTGCTGATTGCTTGTTATAAGTAGGTGGGGTCCTTAATTTAGTGCAATAGTAAAAGGAACAACAGTGTAATATGTTGTATATTGTTTAAATAAGAAATTGATCTTCATTTGTAAAATGATGGGTTTTTTTTGTTATGATATTTTTTGATAATTTGCTTATTTTTTAAATTTTATTTTGTCAATATTGTTAGTGTATTTATCAACTGCCAATGGATAGCATACAATTTATAAGGGAACCCCCTATGAATGTGGAAATGAGACTTCAGTAACAATATTAAAAAGAGTCAAAGATATGATTTTAGTGTGTCCTTCTAGTGTGTGTTACATTATACCAACATTTAAGGAGTAGGGGCTTTATTGCAATCATCTTGTACATCTGTTAGTTTGTCCAACAAACATTTTTCTCACACTTCTCAGAAACTAAAAATACAGAATAAGATCATTTGATCAGCAGCTTAACTTGATGAGGCGTATATTGTGTCAGCATTTGTTTTGTCTGTCAGGTACCTACTATTTTGTTGCCAAATACTTTAAATAATTTAGTATATTGGATCACACATTTCTTCTATACCTCTGAACAGAGTGTCTTTGGATTTGGTTGACAAATATATATTACTTGTACTATGTGTGCATTTTTGGGTCTGTTAGTTGAGTATGCTTAGCATGAAAATGCATTGATTGATGTTTTAATTGTAATACATTACTATGCCTATCAGGGATGTGATGATGTGAACTTCATATGATTATTTTTTTTGTTTTAGAGCCTACTACCAATACATTGTTGTGCTATGCAGGGTCGGATTGATGTTATGAAGATGTTAATTCGTAATGATCAGGAGGGTTTAATGATAAAAACAATTAATGCAGAAGAGGATCAAAATCCACCAAGTTTGCCACATTTAGCTGTGGCTAATGACTTCATAGACTCAGCTAAGTGGTATGTATCATATATCCTAAGTGTGCCACATCTAGCTGTGGCTAATGACTTTATAGACTCAGCTAAGTGGTATGTATCATATATCCTAAGTGTGCCACATCTAGCAGTGGCTAATGACTTTATAGACTCAGCTAAGTGGTATATATCATATATCCTAAGTGTGCCACATCTAGCAGTGGCTAATGACTTTATAGACTCAGCTAAGTGGTATGTATTATATATCCTAAGTGTGCCACATCTAGCAGTGGCTAATGACTTTATAGACTCAGCTAAGTGGTATGTAAATTATATCCAAAGTGTGCCACATCTAGCCGTTGCTAATGGTTTTATAGACTCAGCTTTTTAAAGTGGTATGTTTTATTGTCAAACCATTTTTAACCAGAGTCAAAGGAAAATATCAGTATTAATTGTATGATGTATGCATGAGGGTGGCTGCCATACAGAGTCTGTGCATTTACTTGATAACGCCTTAAAGAAAACTTTTTAAATTTAGATGTGTTGTTTCCTGTGACTAAATGAAGGTCAAGTTCTATTTTCACATTTTACCTATTTCATCTTTGTTGAATTTTAGACCTTTAAGTAGTGAAAAGTGATACTTAGAGCTTTGTCCGTGTATAACTTGAAGACACTTTGACGAAACCTTTTCAAAATTAGATATGTTGTTTCCTGTGACTTAATAAAAGTCAACTTTCTCAATTTTAGCTTTATTGTTGATGGGTTGGAAAACCTTTAAGCACGGAAAAGTGATACTTGGAAGATTATGACCTTTCCATTTTTTAACCCTAAAAAAAATTATTTATTTTTTTACTTGATCCTGTTTGGTGTCCAGATTTGCAAAAATAATTTTCATTTAAGAAAATCGGGTTTGCTGTCAATTTGACAGCCTCTTTTTTGGAGATCTACTACTGATTTGGACTTTATATTATATAGATCAAGATTAGTTAGATGACATAAGAATGAGCCACTTGTCCATAAATGCTCAAAATGTTTTAAATACCTTTAATTTTGAAAAACAACTTTATACATTTTACAGGCTGATAGAAAATGGATTTTATTTCAAAGAAAAGGAACAGAACATTTTACTAAGGAGAATATTAACAGAGCAGTTAAATTTGTAAGTAGAGAAATGTTAGAGTAAATTTTATAGGTCATATATTACTTTTAAATTGAGTTGTTTGATACAATCAAATGATTTATTAGAATTTAAGGGTAATTTACAGTAAATGAGTAATGTCATAGATTTTGGTACCATTGTTTTTACACCTTTCGCTATTTGAACTATGAATTAGAATTAAGTGAAAAAAAGTTATAAAATTAGTCTTAACAATTATCAAATCTCTGATTATCAATTTATAGATTTTCCTATAAAATTGATATGTTGATGATACAATAATTTATATTGGAGTATTGTATCCACATTCCTCATTTATGCAGCAAGGGGAAAATATTGCTACTGTGTAGAAATCTTGTTTGGCGTAGTTTTAATGTTCAGACCTATTTTCTTTGTACAGTACACCCATTCTCATTTTTTTAGAAATCACTCCCTATCTATTCAGAAAAAAACAATGGTGATTGTGGGTGAGTCTTCTCTGTATTCTCAAAGTTCCTCCTAAGAGTGATTTTTAACAGATTAAGAATCTTGTGTTTACGGTATAAACAAATTACATTTTCATTCGATGTAAAACATACATGTATAAAACAGTAAGTCATATCTACAATCTATTTTCATTAGCTGTAAAAATCCACCTAAAATCGACTTCTTTGGCATACATTCATGGTAAGTTATGGTGGAAGGAGGATAGGGTTTATGAATATTGTAAAGGTTTTTACAATATTTTTAGGTCTCCTTTAAAAAGTCAATGAAAAATCTTTATATTTTTCTACTTTTCTAATGTCATCAAAGTCTTAAGATTTATATAATTTAGTTTCTGTATTAACAAATTATCTCCCTTAGCTATTAGTGTTAAAAGTAGAATGGTGCTGTTCTCTGGTTATTTTTCTGTAAACAGACATTTTATATATATGTAGATCTGTAATGTTCAAAAGTATTTATAGGAAGACATAAACGTGTCCCTTATAGGAGAAGGAAACCAATAGTTATTGTTATTATTGACAAATCTATTACTTATTAAAATAAATAATAAAATATTTTTTGTTTCTTCAAGGTAGAATCGTTTGACAACATGTTGTTAGTTCTGAATATGTAATTTTCAAGAGTATATGTTACTTGTCTCTTTAGATAAAGTGGTTATAATCTTTGACCATAACTGTATATGAGTACAACTCATACTTATACTGTATTTGCCTTACTGAATTTAAAGTGATTATCAGCTGAGTTTGTATATATGAGATTTTTTACCATATTATGTAGTTATGATCAAGTATATTTAATGTATCTATATTTACAGGAAGAGTTCAGTAGATGCTGTCCAGTTTTTGCTGGACAATGATGCTGAAGTTAATCCAAGGTACCCAGGGGGTAATTGGTAAGTGATATTATATTTGTTAAGAATAATACATATGTAAAGAAATTTTGTAAGTTACATAATTGATATTTAGTAAATGCATACAAATAAAGTACCAGTACTATACAATATATATGTATATTTTATTTAAAGCATAATTTTCAGGTTTATGACTTGCAATCTTAAAATAAGTTTGATTTCAGAAATTCTTAAGATCATACAATTATCAGTAGCTTTACTTGTGCTTTCTTATTTCAACTCAACGAGTCCCCTTACATCCACTTGTTGTCTAAATTCACATACATATCCTAAGAGACTAAGAATCATTGATAAGTTATATGATTCAGTCATTATGCGATATGATTTTGTATATAAAACTTATTGCTTGATTCCATCAACATAAACTGGCTGCAGTGAAATAGCCAAAAAGGCTTAAAGAGGAGCTTAAGCTTTATATGCAATCAATCTAAACGCAAACAAAAATATTTGTATATGTCACAAAAGACAACCACTGATTAATTGTGAGAGGCTTGTTAGTATGTGGACTTGTTCTCTATTACAGTGCACTACATTATTCTGCTGGACTGGATGGGACATCAGAGATACTGGAACTATTTTTATCATACGGAGCTGATGTGGACCCCATCAATGAGGAGGGAAGGACACCACTGTTTTATGCTACCCAGGCCAATAATCAATTTGCTGCATGTGTTCTCCTGGAGCAAGGGGCTAATGTCAGACAGAAAGATGTGCATGGTAAGTCTTAGTAGTAAAAGTTAATATAAATCAGTTATATACAATCCAGATAGATATGGACTTAAATGTCTGAATGAAGTCTTAGTATTAAAAGTTAGAGATAAATTAGTTATATACAATCCAGATAGATATGGACTTAAATGTCTGAATGAAGTCTTAGTAGTAAAAGTTAGAGATAAATCACTTATATACAGATAGATATGGACTTAAATGTCTGAATAAAAAAAATACTTTGATTGTTATAGATGCTCTTCTAAGGCCTTTTAATACTTTCAACACCTGTTTAACCTAGAAGACATTGTGCAGTAAAAAGTAGATTTTTATTTACAGTCCTTTTATCACTTCCATTTACAGTTCCTAAATTATTGAATCATTTGCATAACAATTTGTTGTAATCAAACGTAAGTCTGTTGTCCTATTTTAACTTTTTCTGCTCTGCAGCTTAGGTACATGTAACATGTTATATGTTTACTTTTTGAAGGCTTGACAGCATTTGATTACATTGTGGATTATGATGAGTGGATTGAATGTGGATATTTTACTGATGATATAAAAGCCAGATTAAAAGGTAAGAGAAAATCAACGTACTGTGGATTCATTATCCCACTGTGGATACCAATGTACTGTGGATCTGTGGATACCAATGTATTGTGGATCTTTTCAATGTAATACCAACCACAAATTCAAAACGTTCAACAAAGTATAAATTCCCTATAGCATTTCTTGGCAAAGTTTGAAAAAGCAAGAAATCCAGTATCAAAGAAAATTTGTTTTTCTTAATCAAAGTAAATTGTTACCATAAGAATTAAAAGACCCCCAAAGTATTTAGGCTACTACAGGCTGGATTGATATTTTTTCTATTTAAGGAAGGTCAAATTTCAAACTTTTAATGGTAAGTATTTTGATTTTCAACATTTTGAAATTTCGTTTAAAGCATGTTTAATTTTTACGGACTAATTGATGCATGGTGTTCCCTGTTTATGCTGTTATTTTTAAAACAATAAACCATAGGAATACTTTTAACTTCCAATATGGAGTTTGCTGTACTAGCATACAATTAAGAACCTATCTGGCCATTTAAATGGTATGATCATTTTACTGTGCTGTTACAGTGGATACCAAACCACTATCCAGTCAGAAAATCTACAGACATATAAGTGAAACGTGGTATTAAAAACATTGATTGTCTTAAGGATGTATTTAAGTGAGGTTTATGAATTAATGTCAAATGCTCGGACTCCTGGTTTTTTTTTTCAAATGATACAGGGTATAATGTTTTACCCATTAACACTCATTTTTCTTTTCATATAAGACTTCAATAACTCATAAAAGGTCATTTACCAAAATATAAGCACTAGCAGATTATAGATTTCTTTTCTTTCGATTTTTAAAAGACACAAATACATTTAAATACAGAGTGTGGTCATAAGTATTCATCACTTGAGATTTTTCGCTATATATTGTATATAAAACTACATTTTTCAAAATATTATTTTGGGGTCCTTTTTGGTTTGATTTTGAGCAACTTGGTACCAATAGAAGCAGAATTGTCACAGGTTTATTTGTTTATATGGTTATATTATTTTTGTTGATCATTTTCATTTTTTCACAAGATAAACTCAAATATTATTTTCTGTTTAGAAATGGGCTATATAAAACTACATTTTTCAAAATATTATTTTGGGGTCATTTTTGGTTTGATTTTAAGCAACTTGGTACCAATAGAAGCAGAATTGTCACAGGTTTATTTGTTTATTTGGTTATATATTTTTGTTGATCATTTTCATTATTTCACAAGATAAACACAGATATTATTTTCTGTTTAGAAATCGGCTATATATTCAACCAAATTAAATTATGAAAATTTATTGTATGTGTTCACATCAAGAGAACACAAAAACACCTGAAGACAAAACTGTAACCAAATAAACACATACTTTAGACGATTCTATGTCTTTTAAGGCCTTGTTGATAAAAATCCAACCATTAGTGCCCTCAAAATATTTTATTTTTAATGTGTTTTTATATGAAATATATAGCAAAAAAATGCAGGTGACAAATACTTTTGGCCAGGTACTGTACCAATGCAAACATGAGCCAAAAGTCAGAGTTAGCCTTTTTCAGCCATTTTTTTAAGGTTTATTATCACAAAACTAATGCTTATCGGACTTATAGTCCCAGTTTTCAAATTTAGATTTTTTAAATTTCACCTAGTATATCCGATAAGAGAAGATGTAATAAGAGTCCATATTTGGATGCTAAACTTTCTAAAGTTGTAAAATTCTTCAATCTTTTCAAAAGTGGTCTGTCTTCACTTTCACTTTTTAAGATGAATCCCATTAACAGCTAAACGATTGGAAAATTCTTCAATCTTTTCAAAAGTGGTCTGTCTTCACTTTCACTTTTTAAGATGAATCCCATTAACAGCTAAACGGTTGGAATATTTTATTGCAAATAGATAAATTGTTTTAAAAACTCAATAATACCAAGCCAATGTGACTGATGTTTATTTGTGTTATTACAGCTTTCAGTTTAAAGCATGCCAGAGACTTGGTCAGAGCTATATCTAAGAAAGTGAAGACCAATCCATTCCATCCGTTACGTCAGAGAATGATAACAGAGTCCACCATGGGGTTAACAACTCCTGGGTCAGCCATGCACAGCCCAGTACAGTCCAAACCATTGTCTAGTGGTTCGGCAATCTCAGCTTACAGCCAACTTAGTCAAATATTACCTCCAATAAATAGGAGACAGTCTGTCGGTGTAGGCTATCTTCACCATACTGGTAACCTTGGACTTGTGTGATGTTATTCCATATCATACCTCAACTCAAGTCCTCAGTCAGATATCTGGAATGAATAAGTAACAGAATGTTTGAATTAGACTTCTAAGATTACAAGACTAGTATTATAAGACTTGATGATCACCACACTATAGATTTCTCTGGTGTCAAAATATTCTTGATAATGTCTTGTATTGTTATAAAGGATAAAGATAAATGCTTTATTTTTACATTTTTATCATTTTTTTATATTTATTGTTTTATTTATTTACTGTTCTTGGTCAAATTTTATTCATGTTATAAACCTTTTTTAATGAAATTTTAAAGGCTGCTTTTCTTGATATGTTTCATGGTGACTAATAAGGATGTGTTATAAATTTCCTGTATAGACAATAGTGTACTTATGTACTTATCACATGGGACTTACCGATTAAGGTCTATTGTTACTGTTAATTTGCACATACACACTAAGCACAGGCAATGTTCACTAATGCTGGGGCATAACATTGTTTTTCTTCAATAAGAAAATATTCATACAAAAGTAATTTATCATCCTTATTTAAGACATTCAAAATATCTTATCTTGTAGAAATTATAATTTTAACAGTGAAGAAATATTTTGTTGTATTTAACTTTAATAAAAAATAGCCAGGAAGTATGAACGATTGAATCATTATATGAGATAATTATAAACTATTGTTATCTGTAAAAAGTTTTAGATGTGGACTTCCTTAAAACTTCAAGTAGAAGTACAAACATTTTGTGAGAACAAGGAATTTAATATATTATACACAAAGGCTGTTTATTGATTAGAAACAAATATATATTATATCATACTTATAAACCACTGATAACAAATGTTATTCTTTTTTTAAATTTAAAATATATTGCATAAGGTTATCTACATACATGGACCTGATACTAAGTAGAAATCTAGGGAAATTTTGCATTGAAAAACAGAAACTACATTTTTTTTCTTCTAGAGGCCATTGAACATAGTAGCCATCATAAATACTAAATTGGAAACATTTTTAAGAAGAAAACAGTAATATAACAAATCTGAAAAAATATATCATGTATAATGGTAAACTGAGCTACCAAATGTATTCAGGCTAATGAAGCTTTGTTAGAAGATGATGGAGTTTTTTTTCATTATCCAGAATTTGTCATTAATATGCAAAGATATAAACTAAGTGATACAGCCTACTTTGAGCTTAAGTTTGTCAGTACATTCCATAGTAGTTTATTATTCATATTTTTAATCGATCCATATGTTTTTCTATTACACAGTTTGAGATGTGCCAAAATTTGTTCACTTTCACTTTGCATCATTTAAATGATTCACATTTCACCCGTCAAAATAGACAATGATATGATAATTAGTTCTGTTATTTTTTTTTACATATTTTTTTGCCAAAATTATAAAATTCAATTTTCTTCAAATGAACACTTAACACTGAGGTATGCCAAATTTTAGTTTTCTTAACTGTGAGATCTAGATTTATATAAGAATTATACATGTTTGTATGAAAATTTTATTTAAATGTTTTATATCTTTTTATTAATTTTTTTTTAATTATAATAGTATTATTCCGTCCAATATTTACAGAAATATATATTTGTAGCTATATTTTAAATGTGATAGTGTAAGAACAGTTGGTAAATTTGCCAAGGTTGTCCAATTATTGTTATATCTAAATGTTGATGTTTGTTGTTACTGCTGATACAATCTGTGATCTTCTCAATAAAAATCCAATCTTCCATCGTTTTTTTATGTTTGTACTTTATTAATAATGTTGAAATATTATTAATAATATATTGAAATGTAATATTTATGTCCCTGTTTGATCAGGATCAAGGTGGTAATAGTATTACCAATTCATCCATTTAATTTTAGTCAATAAGTTCGGGAAAGGTTTTGAGTTCCATGATGATACATTCTATAATTGATTTCTATCTCCTAGCCTGTTAATTGATAAATATCAAATGGCTCACCTCAAAGGTGAAAATCAGGGAGTGAGGGTTTATATAACATATATGAAGAATGTTTATCAAGGAATCAAGTTCAAAGGTCAACATCATAAACTTAAGTTTAAGTAATATTGATGAAGGAGCTGAGTTCACAGGTCAACATCATTGATTTGATATGATATATTAGAGTAATGTTGTTGAAGGAGTCAAGTATAGTATACAATATAGAAATAAGAAGATATGGTATGACTGCCAATGAGACAACTCTCCACCAGAGACAAAGTGACATAGAAGTTAACAATTATAGGTCACTCTGGGGCCTTTAACAAGAACAAAAACCCATACTACATAAAAAGCACCTAAATGGAAATATAAAGAGAAAACTTATACTGTCTGATTTAAATGAACAACAAAGCAAATATGATATACAGCAGGAAATGACAACCACTGAATTACAGGCTCCTGACTTAAGACAGGAATATGTAGAATTAGGAGATAACTGTATTGTATTTTAAGCTCCGACGGCATCAATTGGGGATTTGATGGTCGCAAATTACGTTTACTGGCAACGCGTTAGAGGAGACAGTAAACGGGTATTTGCGACCATCAAATCCCCAATTGATGCCGTCGGAGCTTAAAATACAATATTGGTATCTCCGTTATAATGAAACTGACAGAAAACAATGTTAAAACATGTATTTAAAATTTGTCATATGCCATCTGCGCTTGCGCGTTCGTCCCATAACATCAATTGTCAATTGATGCCATGAAAATAAGTGACGTTATCCAATCAAAATGAACGTTACACACGTTGTTGCATTAGAATATGACATGTTTGAAAACACCAACCCCAGGTTAAGACTTAAGAGGTCAAGGAGATTGGATTTAAGACAGATGGAAACTTCATATCAGAAGGTAAAAGACCTGGATGCTTCAATAGATGCCTTATGATATGAAGTTTCCATCTGTCTTAAATCCAATCTCCTTGACCTCTTTTTCATGGTTCAGTGACAACCAGTAAAAAAGGTTTTGTAATGTTAATTTTTCTATTATTATGTTTAATAGGATAAATATATTTGGTATATGCATACCGTGCAAGGCCACCATGTCTGTCAGTTTCCACTTGACCTTTACCTCATTGCAGGGATTGGTGAAAAAGGTTAAATTTTTGGTGGTCAAGTCTATATCTCAGATGCTATAACCAATCAGTCTACTATATTTAATGTATGTAATTTATACTGTAAGGTGAACATGTCAAACTGGCAGGTGTCGAATCAAGATGGCCGCCACGGCTAAAAATAGAACATAGCGGTAACATGCAGTTTTTGGCTTATAACTCAAAAACCAAAGCATTTAGAGCAAATCTGACATGGGGGTAAAATTGTTTATCAGGTCAAGATCTATCTGCCCTGAAATTTTCAGATAAATCGGACAACCCGTTGTTGGGTTGCTGCCCCTGAATTGGTAATTTTAAGGAAATTTTGCTGTTTTTGGTTATTATCTTGAATATTGTTATAGATAGAGATAAACTGTAAACAGCAATAATGTTCAGCAAAGTAAGATTTACAAATAAGTCAACATGACGGAAATGGTCAATTAACCCCCTAAGGAGTTATTGTCCTTTCTAGACAATTTTTAACAATTTTCATAAAATTTGTAAATTTAACTAACATTTTCAAATGAAACTACTGGGCCAAGTTCATTATAGATAGAGATAATTGTAAGCAGCAAGAATGTTCAGTAAAGTAAGATGTACAAACACATCACCGTCACCAAAACACAATTTTGACATGAATCCATCTGCTTCTTTTGTTTAATATTCACATAGACCAAGGTGAGCAACACAGGCTCTTTAGAGCCTCTAGTTTGGTTAAGTGGTCAAAGTTAAGTTTTTGAATGCAGCATCAATATTTGGTGTGTGGAAATATTTTATGATGTACATGTCAGTCAGACAAGTTTTATTTGACCTTGACTTCATTTTTACGGTTCATTGCTAAATGTTTAGTTTTGTCGAGACTGTGACTTATGTAGCAGAAAGCAAAGATAATGATCTGGGGATGGTTTTAACTTACCACTTAAAAACTTAAAATTTTAGTGTGTGGAAGACCTGTATATTTTGTATATAAATGCATTATGTGATGAAGTTTCCATCTGTCACATGTCCTATGTCCATGACCTGATTTTCATGGTTCAGTGACTTCTTGAAAAAAAAATCAGACTTTTTGTCTTGCCTTGACATTCAAAAAGTGAGACATAGGTATGTTGTTTCTGGCGTCAGCTTCATCTGAACAATGTATTAGTTTGTGATTAGGTCTAGTTGATGGTGAACCACAAGTGGTAGATCAATGATATTTGGTATGCAGTTGTATAAGAATTGGCTCATCTTTGTTTCCATGGAGATTATTTGTCCCTGCCCCTAAGTCATGGTCTATTGACTTTGAAAATTTTGTATATTATATATGTATTAGTTTGTGATAAGGTCAGTTCAAAAGGAACCATTTGTGGTAGCCAATGTCAGTTGGTATTCAGTTGTATAAACATTGGCACATCTCATTTCCATGGAGATTATTTGGCCCTGCCCCTCAGTCATGGTCTGTTGACTTGGAAACTTTTGCTTAGTTTACATGTAATAGTTTGTATTAAGATCAGTTAAAGATGAATGTGTAATGTTAAGTCAATGCTAATTGGTATGCAAATTTATTGGCATTTGCAGGTATTGTTTCAAGCCCCTACCCCCCCCCCCCTTTTCGTCATGGTTCATTGGCCTTGAATCTTTTACATAGTTAACAAGTCAATGTTTGTGGTTAAGCTTATTTAGAGGGAACGACTTATTAGAAGTCAATGGGTTTTGATATGGAGTTGTATTAGCATAGGCACATCTCATTTAATGAAGCTTGTTTAGCCATGTACCTTCAGTCAGGGTTCAAGGACTTTGCATAACTTACATGTTAAAGTATTGCTATTTTAATTTCAATATTTGCATTATCAAACATACAGAAAGGTGAGACATAACTCTGGGATAACAGTTTATTGTAATGTTGATTTATCTCTTATTATGAGTAAAAGGACAACTGTATTTAGTATGTGTGTACTTTGCAAGATCTTGTCCAACTACTAGTACCAGGTGTCATCTGGCATTGCTTTCATTTTCATGGTTCAGTGGTTAGGGAGCTACCATTTGATTTTTATGGGGGGGCTAGGATGAAAAATTTTGTCCTGCCTTTTTTTTTAGCTGTAATCTCTGTCCTGCCTTTTTATTTTTCACTCTGTTCGGTCCTGCCTTTTTTTTTTTTAGTTTATCCAGACTTTTTTTTACCTAAATTGTCGTCCTGACTTTTTTTTTTTTTGCAAGTGTCTCATCCTGCCTTTTTTTTTTACTCAAAACTCCTGTCCTGCCTATTTTTTTCAAATTTCATCCTAGCCCCCCCATAAAAATCAAATGGTAGCTCCCTTAAAGTTCAGTTTTTGTGTTTATACCTTTTTTTCTAATACCATATGCAATAAGTCCAATGTTTGGTGGGTGGAAATATTTTACAATGTATGTTTCAATCTAACAGGTTTTATTTTACCTTGACCTCATTTTCATGGTCCATTGCTCAATGTTAAGTTTTATGTTTTCGTCTGCTTTTCTTGAACTATAAGCAATAAGTCAACTATGTTTGGTGTATGGAAAGATTATCAAGTGTACATGTCCACCTGACAGGTATCATCTGACCTTGACCTCAGTTGCATGGTTTATTGGTTAATGTTAAGTTTTCATGGTTATGTTTGTGTCTTAGATACAATAAGTAATGTGTGAACAATATTTAAGAGCTGATCTCAGAGAAAACCATGCAAAATGGTCCCGAAGCAAGGTTGTCCAAATTTGATGTAACTTCGACAATAGGTTGGTGCATGCATAGATTGATTTAAGCTGTACATGTCTGTCTGGCATGGTTCATCTGACCTTGGCCTCATTTTCATGGTTTTTTGGTTCATGTTAAGTTTTCCTGGAAAAGTTTAACATAAACTATAAGCAACAATGGAATGATTATAAGGTGTACATGTATTTGCAGTTTGGTAATCTGACCTGGACCTCATTTTCTTTGATCATGTTTAAAGGGGACTAGCTACGACATATATAAAAAAAATCTGAAGTATGATTTGTTTTGTTCAATCAATAGTGATATAATAATAGGCTTTTAGCAGCCAAAATGGTTTCGAAGGAGTAGGTCCCGTAAGGGCCGATTTTGGCCTCAAATTTCATGTTCATCTAACGAAAGATTTTAAACACTTTTAAACACTTAAGTGTCTATTTCAATTTATTCAATTAGTTTTTGTGAAAGATTTTTAACTGATTACGTCACTCCGATTCAAGCTTAAATATGAAAAATCTATCAAATATGCAAAAAAATCGTCACTTTTCAGATGGTATTTGTCAGAAATGAAAGTGGCATCCTCAACCTTTATATATATGTAATGTATTATCATCAAATACAACTTACATTTCAATATTTTGAATGAACACGAATGCGGCCACATTCATTTAAGACGGAAACCGTCTAAAAGTTAACGAAAAAGCTAAAATTGTGAAGATTTCAGTAATTTAGCATGACTTAATGATGTTAGTGCCCGATATATGTGCATTGTAATGTCAAAAACAGCCCATATTTGTGTAGCAGAAGCATTCTTCTTTCCAATAAATAGCTAAAAGATTACATTTTCACAATTTTGTAAAACTGCTATATTTTTTGGCCAAAAAGGGGTCTTACCGAACCTACTCCTTTGTGAAATTAAGCTAAATAACATTGATAATGAATTATTTACTTGCAAGTGAATAATTCGACCTCATTAAATTCATATTCATGTGAACTTCAATTTAACCCCTTAACTAGAGATGGACAACGCATGTATTGTACGTGTACTGGTTATCTAAAGGACAAAAATGTCAACATTGAAAGTGAAACAAAGGTAAATCATTTAATGATCTTTAATGCCTAGTTCGATCCACAAAAAATATTTCTTATACAGATAAAAACGATGAGAAACATATATTTTTAATCTATAAAATAGAATTAAACAGACCTATAAAAATCCAATTGCACGGCTACAAAAAGTACCTAAATTACAACAACAAAAAATTCCAAAAGAGAAAACTTGCTGTCTGATTTAAATGAACATTTTTTTGGTCGCAAAAGTTTTGTGAAGGTATGAAAGTTTAACTCGGACATTTCCACAAGCCATTGCAAACCTATTGTTTTGAATTGAATATGTGGCTCAACTTATTTATCAATTTGAATTTTTGGAGCTTACACTGAGTGCAAAATGATCGTGCTTACAATTTAATAAATTATCTGTCAACATTTTATTTTTTTAACTGAAATGTTTCAAGTTTCCAAACAAAATTTCCCATGGGAAATTTCCGAACATCATATTCATTTCAAAATGTCTATGCATATTTTAAATGGAGACATCCATGTCAACCAATACTGAAATATTTCACGTCATACATTTGTAGAACATTCATGCAATATTTTTAAGAGTTGCGTGAACATTTCGCGAATTTTTCGAGTTTTGTGTTTCGAGTTTGTTACATAGGAGTTGCAGCGTTATAAGTAACCGTTTTTTTTTGTTTTTTTTTTTTTTGCACTTAAAGGCATTAGAGAAAGACACCTACTCAAACTGAGTAGAACAGTTCATAAGAAACAACTACAGTGAGAGTATAATAGATTTGAAAAAAGAGGACTTATTCCTACAGTTTATACTAGATTCATCTTAACAAAAGTTAGATCATATAGTCAAATTAAAGTGTGACATCATAAGGGACATAGAATGTCTGACAAGAACTTTTTGTAATGGTTTACACACCAAAACGGTCAGTTTTGCTATAAAGAAAGAAGTGAATGATGTATATTTGAATCTTACTTTTCTGCTATTCCATAAAGGTGTGACCCTTAGAAAGTTGAAAATGCCAGACAGGTGCAACCTAAAGCCTGCCTCAGGTTGCAAGATTTACTCGTAGTGTTAAAGAACGATTTGTGAACTTTTCTGCTCTTTGGCCGGGTTGTTGTCGTTTTGGCACATTCCCCCTATTCATTTTAAGTTTTATAATTACCACTACAATCAAATTCTCTTTCTATTCAAAGAATTACAAGCATCAGCTGTCTTCTGTACGAGAATTGAAGGCTTCAAAGAGCAGATAGCTACATCTGATATATTATAATAAATGAACTTTTTTAATAATGAAATATAATGTGTTTAGAATTATCAACTGACAAGAATGTACTTGAATATAAGGTTGTTCAACGTTGTTTTTTTGTTCATTTAATTGGTCATGCACTGTTAAAAGTCAAAATTTGCGGAATAATTATACGGAAATAATGGTTATTTCCAAAGCACATTAAATCTATAAAGAATGTAACTCGGTACTGGTTAATTTTAAACTATGCCACTGTCTGAAACTGTTTCCTCTGACACTGTCCTGGTTTTCATGTCCTATTTCATTGAATTTTATCCAATGATACAACTAAGTTAATTTAAATGATAAAACCAAAATTGCACTTTCCTGTCATTTTTGGGTAATAGCTAAAATTTGCATTACAAAATGAACGTATATAGATATGAATTGGTCACATTTACGTCATTTTGTCTCTGGTGAATAGTTGTCTCATTGGCAGTCATACCACATCTTCTTAATTTTATCTATAACTTAAATTGACATATATCTGTTTTAAAGAGACAGAAGATAACAAGGGGGCATTAAAAGTCATTAGTCAAATAAGACCGACAAATTATGGCCATAAAGAAAATTGATGAAAAGACAAATAACATTATATATATATAAACAAGAATGTCGTAGGTGGGGCATAAAAATGAAGATGTGGTATGAATGCCAATGAGACAACTCAAGAGACCATGGACTTCAACAATAATCAAGGAAATATAACAATTATACAAAACACTACACAGAAAACAAAAGACTGAGCAACACGAACCCCATCAAAAACAGAAGATTCTAAAGATTATAAAAGTTATCTGAAATGTTCTTATCTTTATCGAGAGAGTTTCCGTACAGACTTCAGTTCTTATAATTAAATTTTTGATGCTAATCCATAAAACTACGAGTTAAGCTTGTTTTCAATTTATTATTGGGTTCAAATTCGAATTCGAACGTGGACAAACTTCGTCATCTGCCCATACAGATAAATGTACAATGTATATTCTTTCACCATAAGAGTTCATTCTGTTATTGAATTTGACACACCAGTGCCAGTTTAATTTCACAGCAATAATATTAAATTTCACTATGCCGAGACATATAATTGTATTATGTGTGTCTGATATAACAAATATGTCACGTCTGATCTCAGTGAAAGTCAGTTTTGTCAAAAATTACCAAGGATTTATTTCGTAAACAAATCATTGGAATCATGTAGATTAGTTTGATCCGATTATTTTTTTATGCCCCACCTACGATAGTAGAGGCCATTATGTTTTCTGGTCTGTGCGTTCGTTCGTTCGTTCGTCCGTGCGTCCGTTCATCCCGCTTCAGGTTAAAGTTTTTGGTCAAGGTAGTTTTTGATGAAGTTAAGTCCAATCAACTTGAAACCTACTACACATGTTCCCCATGATATGATCTTACTAATTTTAATCCAAAATTAAAGTTTTGACCCCAATTTCACGGTCTACTGAACAAAGAAAAAGATAGTGCGAAGCTCAGGTTAAAGTTTTGGTTAAAGTTTTTGGTCAAGGTAGTTTTTAATGAAGTTGAAGTCCAATCAACTTGAAACTTAGTACACATGTTTCCCATGATATGATCTTTCTAATTTTAATGCCAAATTAAAGTTTTGACCCCAATTTTACAGTACACTGAACAAAACAAAAAAAGATAGTGCGAAGCTCAGGTCAAAGTTTTGGTTAAAGGTTTTGGTCAAGGTAGTGAAGTTAAACTTAAAGTCCAATCAACTTGAAACTTAGTACACATGTTCCCTATGATACAATCTTTCTAATTTTACTAAATTAAAGTATGGAGCCAAATTTTACAGTCCACTGTAAAAAAAAAGATAATGCGAAGCTCAGGTTAAAGTTTCGGTGAAAGTTTTTGGTCAATTAAGGTAGTTTTTGATGAAGTTGAAGTCCAATGAACTTGAAACTTAGTACACATGTTCCCTATGATATGATCCTTCTAATTTTACCAAATGAAAGTATTGGCCCCAATTTCACGGTCCACTGAAAAAAGAAAAAGATAGTGCTAAGCTCAGATTAAAGTTTGGTTGAAGTTTTTGGTCAAGGCAGTTTTTGATGAAGTTGAAGTCCAATCAACTTGAAACTTAGTACACATGTTTCCTATGATATGATCCTTCTAATTTTGCCAAATTAAAGTATTGACCCCAATTTCACGTTCAACTGAACATGTAAAATGATAGTGCGAGTGGGGCATCTGTGTACTATGAACACATTCTTGTTTATTATGTTGTTATTTTAAATAGATATGAGATAAATCTAAATGAATGTTTAATGAAGTGATATGGAATTATCGCACTGGTTATCAATCAATTATATCAAAAACATATAATATGTATTATATGTGACGTCTCTCTAATTGTACATAAGACTGAAATGTTGTTTTTTTTGGTTTACCAGAAAAAGTTCCCCTTAAATTAATAATATTTTTGCTTTAAATAGTAAAGCTCTAAATTTAAATATCTATGTTATCTTAATTTGTTAATTCGCAGTGTCTCGCATGTCATATGTTTGGCTGGATATTAGTTGCTTTATTATGTATTATGTATATATTGTGCTTTAAATATTCCTTTTTATGGCCCTCAATATGCGACACTTTAATAAAACATTTTATTATTATTATCAATTTTTCTTATTATGTTGCTGATTTCAAATAATTCTAATATGAACAGCATAACATAAGGAGATGCGTATGATTGCCAATATGACAACTTTTCAACAGAGACCAACTGACGTATGAATCTACTATAGGTCATCGTACGTACTTCAGTAATGAAATAAACATATACCGCAAAGCAAGTAATAAAAAAAAATGCCCTGACAAATATCATTCAGTCAGGCAAGCAATTCAACTGAGAAAGATAACGATTTATGTATAATACAATATAACAAAATGAAAAACAATTATGATATACAGAAGCAAACGACATTTAACATCTGAACTTCTCTGAATTGTTTTGACTGACATTTCAGTTTCATATAATGGAACTCTTTACTAAAATTTAAGATTATAATTTTAACATTTCATAAAATACTTTAAACCGTTACAAAATTCTTTCACACAAATTTCCATTAATGTAATTCACAACTTAATTAAATTTAAGAAGATGAAGTGTGAGTGCCAATAAGACAACTCTCCATGTATCCAAGTCACAATGTGTAAATAATAAACAATTACAGGCCAAATAACGGTCTTCAACACGAGCCTTTGTTCACATCGAACAGCAAGCTATAAAAGGCCCCAAAATGACTAGTGTAAAACCATTCAAACAGTAAAACCAACCGTTTAATCTATGAAAAAAAAAAAAAAAAACAGAACGAGAAACAAGAAACATGTATGAACCATATCAACAAACTACATCAACTGAACATCAGGTTCCTGGCTTCAGACAGATACAAACAAATACAGAGAGTATAAAAGTAAAATTTAAAATAAAGTATAAAATAGAGGTCAACCTTCACCCAACCTGAAACAACAAATCAAGTATAACATTACAACATAGACATTCATTGCTATATATAGTTATCAAAACTTATAATCTTACAATTCTCTAACTGATTTTGACTTTTTACACTTATTGCGGTACTTGTTTGGTTTTATTAAGTCAGGAGAAAGTTATATTTCACTTGAAATCGTAATTTTTACTAAGTTTCAGTAATTGCGACTATTATTTGTGCCTATTGTCTATTTGTCAGTTGTTCAGCTTGTGCTTAGTACCGTTCCGATGTCAACCCCATGCTAACTGCAAGATGGTTATTTTTTTGATTTAAAACCCAGTGCTGTCACACAATTGTTGCCAGAAAGGGGATGATTTGGCGATCAGAAACATATTCCAAGCCTAGAGTCTATACCCAGTGGTTGACGTCTGTATAACTGTTTAAGTATCGTGAATTGGTAGTAATTCACAGTAGTTTTTACTTCCAGTCAATTGAGTAATGTACAGTAGCTTTTAATTCCAGTCAATTGAGTAATGTCCAGTAGTTTTTGCTTCCAGTCAATTCAGTAATTCACAGTAGTTTTTACTTCCAGTCAATTGAGTAATGTACAGTAGCTTTTAATTCCAGTCAATTGAGTAATGTCCAGTAGTTTTTGCTTCCAGTCAATTCAGTAATTCACAGTAGTTTTTACTTCCAGTCAATTGAGTAATGTCCAGTAGCTTTTGCTTCCAGTCAATTGAGTAATGTCCAGTAGCTTTTAATTCCAGTCATTTGAGTAATGTCCAGTAGTTTTTGCTTCCAGTCAATTGAGTAATGTCCAGTAGCTTTTAATTCTTGTCAATTGAGTAATGTCCAGTAGCTTTTAATTCTTGTCAATTGAGTAATGTCCAGTAGCTTTTGTTTCCAGTCAATTGAGTAATGTCCTGTAGCTTTTAATTCCAGTCAATTGAGTAATGTCCAGTAGTTTTTGCTTCCAGTCAATTGAGTAATGTCCAGTAGCTTTTAATTCCAGTCAATTGAGTAATGTCCAGTAGCTTTTGCTTCCAGTCAATTGAGTAATGTCCAGTAGCTTTTACTTCCAGTCAATTGAGTAATGTCCAGTAGCTTTTAATTCCAGTCAATTCAGTAATATACAGTAGTTTTTGCTTCCAGTCAATTGAGTAATGTCCAGTAGGTTTTACTTCCAGTCAATTCAGTAATGTCCAGCAGCTTTTGCTTCCAGTCAATTGAGTAATGTCCAGTAGGTTTAACTTCCAGTCAATTCAGTAATGTCCAGTAGCTTTTCAAACAGGCAAATTGGCTCAAAAGAACCGAATTAAACACAGATCAGTCTCAAAATTGGCTGAATGACTGAACATGACTGGATTATATATTGTTCAGTTATTTAAGAGCCGTTCAAGCCAAAATAACCTTCCCAGTTCAAAATCCGTTTCATTGTGCTATAATTTCCATGGATATGAGCTATTACAACGATAATATAGCTGCATATCTAATATCATTTAATTTGTTGTTCATCTTAAACTTACCGTGTCACAATACATGTACACACTCGCTAAAAATCATAGACGAAATCGGACGCACCATACGACCTTTAACAACGAGCAAAATCAATTCAATCATATGTCTCTTATGTATACAATGTAAAGACCCCGAAATGTCAAACAATTGAAGCGAGAAACCCGGATAATATGTTCAAAACTCATATAATAAACAAAAAAAAGCAAATATATTTATGACAGACGGCGACTAAATAACAGGCTCCTAACTTTTGGTGTATTTGGATTCTAAACAGTATATGAGTGGCCGTTGTATATAATATAACTACATATAACCTGGTACTATTTACAAACTTTTTTAAAATTCTGTCATAGATCTATACAACTGAGAATATCGTTCGGGAGTTAATTTAGTTACAATTTACTGTGAACTAATTCATCAAAGGAAATACGAACTGAAACATCTAGTAATATATTCAACAAGAACTTTATTTTCAGTTTTTGAATTATTTGTTAATTTCGTTCTTCACTATACTGACTTTCTTAAGTTTATATCTCAAAGAAGATCTGATGTATTAATTTTTTATAAAGAAAACGGAAAAAGAAAAACAGGATTTATTTTTTGAAAAAACTTGAAAGAAGTGTCATCTATGATCGTCTATTGTACTTGTTAAATCAGGGCTATATTGATATGCAATTAATCACTAAACGGGTCACAATTACCAGAGATTAACTTGAGACAATAAACAAAATTGTTTATTTTACCCATCAATCCAAATATGTTTATTCCCCTTTTAACAGCACACAGTATTCAGTTGTATTTAGATGCAAGTTGTGCAATGAACCCATTGATGTCGCGTTAAGTACACACTAGGGCACCGATCAATCAAATCATAATCATTCTATAAAGTCTTATGAAGAAAAATATTTTTAATTTTGTTTTCAATCTTCTGGAAAACTATATATAGGCCAACTGTAAAATTAACATTAATGAAAAATTCAGCTAGTAAACATTTTTTTTTATGAAACCTCTTTCCAACTTCATCAGTAGCTTTTCGTTGTCACCTTTTCAGAAACTTATGTCCTTTTCGTCAAGTTTATTCTTTTTTATTTTTAAAGAAGGTTATATAAGATGCTTATAGAACCAGAAACACACACACATATATATATATATATACTGTTCCCAGATAGAACTTAAAAATCAAGGCGTCATATAAACACGGAATTGTGTGTTCCCCTAATCCGATTTTGTATTTTAAACTACATAAGCAATCCGATCCGATGTTGCAAATTACTTTGATTTGAGTGCTAATACACTCTGTTTACGACCAAAATGCAACCAAAAACAAACAAAAAATGTCAATGCCTTGCAAAATAATGATGAATCAGGATGTAAGAATACATGCAAATATGTAATTTGGTGGTAAAAGGGATAAAATTTGGAATTATCAGTCCATACTAAAATCCCCAAAAGCAGGAAATGTGAAACATGGCGGAGGAAACAGAAACCGCCGATGATGTGATAGAAAAATGTTCGGATGTTTTCCTTAACGGTGAATCTGAAAATTTGGATGGTACGGGTGACGACAGCAATTCTCTAGAAAATGAAGAAAATTCTATATCGGATAAAATCATGCCAAGAAAAAGCAGTTTTATGAACAAGACCGGGAGTAGAAAACCTCCTAGGAAAAAAACAGTATCTTTTAGTAGCATGCCAACTGAAAGAAAAATAGCTACAGGTGTGTATGAAATGAAAGACATACATTGTATAAATAGTAATTGTCATGATTATAATGGCAACTTGGTGCCTTGGTAGTTGTCACTTTGTTATTCCTTTCGGGATTCAGAGTCTAAACGATTTGGTTGCCAAATTATTAATTCCGCTCCAGAGTAAGAATTTCAAAGGGTATTAGTCGTATGGTAGTTTGCTTGCCTATTTAGTGAGGTTTTAATTTATGTGTATGTACATGAAGGGTCAATTCCTGTGTGAAAGCAGACTTTAAAAATTGGAATAGCATAGTCCTCGGCCAAGCTTCAAATGTAGCTGCATCTTAGGGGGGCTTGAAGTAAGGATTATGTGTCCAACAATGATACAGACTGTTATGTATCATGTGAGCTGGGAAGCATGGCAGTGTTTTAATTCTGAATTAACAGGGTATATGCATATTTTAGGGATTGAGGAATGTATAATAATCCTGAATATGCATGTTATATATTTAATAGACCATTTTTATATTACCGACTTTTGACTAAGGGTTCTACAATTATTTGGCAGGTTAACTACTCTGTGGAGATTTTTGTACTCTGTCAATTACACATGTATGAGCAACCAAAAAAAAGTAAAATCAAATAAATATCAGTGCAATATTGGGGAACATCTACAAACTTGATTATTTTAAAAATAGGAAAAATGAGTAAGGTCTGTAGATATTTACATCTAATGAGAAAGACTTCAGGACATTGTACTGATTGTACATTTCACATGTATGCTAGAATGTATGTGGTACAGACATCTCCAAATCTTTAACATCTTTAACATCTTTAACATCTTTAACATTGTTTGATAAACCTACATTTTTGTACCTGTCAGTTTTAGATTTATGAAATATAAACAAATGATTAATGCATTTGATTGAGGATTACCGGTTCACACTTTGACATAATTAAAATGAGATAGTAAGGTATAATTGTTTAGGGGCTGCCATTTATAATACACATGACTCGATGATAAGCGCTTACTCAGCCTCTTTTTACAAGGAGAATTACATGTACATGTTTGTGTATATATATTTTTTTCCATATAGACAGATAGAGTCAAAATATTTTGTTCATTCATTTCTTAATTTGTGCACAAACAGTTCCATCTGACGGTGACCTTGACCTCAGTTTTAGAGATTATCACTATTTAAGATAAATCTAATATAAGCAATATAATTATATTGCATGAGACTAGAGATTTTACTGTGTCATTTCTTGTTCCATGTGACTATTTTACATGTATGTACTTGCCATTTATACTCAACTCCCAACATGCTGAACACTTTGCTGTCTTTTAGAAGTACAATGTTTAGAACATGTCTAGCAGATAATACAATGTACAAAAATGTAGCTGATGAAAGAAAAAAAATGTTAAAGAGTACACCATCTTGCATCATCATCATGTACATTATCTAATAGATAACCATGATAACTGAGAATAAGTCTACAAATGATTATTAAAAATATAATGATTTTGTTAAATAGTGGACAAAAATGTGAGATTACTTGTCATGCTTGTTCTGATTTCTGGAAATGTATATTTTGTATAAAAGAATGCTATTAAAATTTGAAATGCAAGGTTGTTTACTGCACTAGTCACAATTTAGGCATAATCAAAACATTGCAAAAACGACAGTATTCATGGGTTTGGAATCATTAACGTTGATTCACAGTACATTGTAGGTTCAAAGAACATCAAGACCTGTTTTTAAAGATTAATTAGATTATTCTGCATGACATGATTATTTAATTATCATGATTATATTCTTTTATCTTTCAGCTCAAGATTGTCTTTCATACATGCAAAATGGAAGTGAATTGATTAAAGTCCGTTCTAATAGTCGGCAATATCATCGCATATTTACACTTAATCCAGACATGACAGAAATCCGATGGCAACCTACATCTAAAAAACCACACAAGGCTAGAAGTAAGTCACACATATTGGGCCTACTGTAGGCTACATCTGAAAAACCACACAAGGCTTGAAGTTAGTCACACATTTTGGCCCTTCTGTAGGCTACATCTAAAAATCCACACAAGGCCAAAGGCTAGAAGTAAGTCAAACAATTGGGGCTCATGTCTTGTCAACACAAGGCTAGAGGTAAGTCACATAATTGGGGACCATGTCTTGTCAACACAAGACTAGAAGTAAGTAAAACAATTGGGGTCCATTTCTTGTTACATTTGTAAGTGTTTAGACTTGAAGCCACCTATATCATAAATGCAATCACAGATCTTCAGGGTTCTCACTAAGGTGAGCCCATGAGTCCTGGCATGGACATATATATCCTCATTTATTTAAAAGTAATGTGAATTTAATGTCATTTCATTACTGTATAATGTATAATTAGGTCAGGGACTGATGGAGACAAAATTAAAATGTTAAATTTTATTGCAACAAAATATCTTCTTTATACTGTTGGACTCACCATGGTAAAAAAATGACCAGTCTTTGGACTCACCGTCAAAAATCCTTATTGATAACCTGATCTTAGATTGGACTTTTATAGACCTTCATCTTCTATGGTTGACTTTAAGGTACAAGTTTTGGCCTTCCTTTACTTGAGGGCCTGGGGTCCCAATCCCATTATTACTGTTGGAAAATAGAGTGTCCCAGAAAATATAGGGCCCACAATATATAGTGTAGACGTATTTAAAATGCATTTTGCTGAACATTGTTTTATTATCATGATTATATATATACTACATAATATAGTGTATTGATTGTTTATCAATGTTTATATACATGTACTATTGGCTTGTATATAGGTTGTGGGACCCCTAAAGTAAAAGAAGGCATTATAGGAATTTATATAGCACTCTTTACTCTACATAAAACAAAATATTCAATACTTTTACAACAGGCCTGACAGGTAGAGAGGTAAATATTTTATATTATTACAAAAAAAGTTCTTTTATGGAATAGGATTTCTAAAACAAAATCCAAAAATATTGGGACCCCTTAGTAAAAGAAGACCCAAGTTTTGCTCATTCTTGGAGGCCGTTCATTGTATACTTCATCCATGGCATTTAGACTTTGGAGGATAGTTGTCTCATTGGAAATCATACCATATCTTCCTTTTTTTTTATAATGATAGATGTACTGAAAAAAAACCTACTTTCAAAGATACATATATGTAGATGAGGTTGTTGTTTCTGAAAAAAAAAATCACCTGTAAACTGACTTCAGAACATGCAGAAAGAAACCTCAATTTGTGTTTTGTTTATTTTTATGTGAACATTTTATTGTTCTATCCTCTGCTCAAGTCTTTCAGTTTCAGATGCTTAAATCTCAGATTAAGAATTAAAAGAAGGGGGGATTCTATTTATCTTTTCTAGTTGTTTAGTTGCAGTAATGATTGTTAGCCATTCTCTCCCGTAGCCATTCATGGATCAGGTTTAGTGGTTTTGCTTCAGTACATGTACACTCAGTCAACTGAAGTTAGATGAAATTATATTCAATACGTACACGGTTAACCAAGGTTCAATCTTATATATCAAAATTGTTCATAAAGAAATGGTACATTTATAATATACATGTACAATGTAGGACTGCATGATCATAGTTTTTCACACACATACAAGAAAATGGTTTAAAATATAATTATTTCTTCTTAAAAGAGCCAGACAGCATGGACAGTAAAACTTGTATGATTGATGTCTTTGATCTTAAATTTATTGGTTGCTTTTATTCCAAAAAAATTTTTGAAGTACATATGCAGGTACATGTACACTGTGATTACATGTATGGTGTTAAACTGTGGCTTGTGAAACACTTCTTTTACAACTTTTCCTAACAACATATGCATGCACATTGGTTGTACATCATGGTTTTAGACTGTGATATTCTATAGATAGGCTAGAGAAATGAATAGATTGTGTTCTTACTATGTACCTTTGTAGGTTCTGACTATTTGAAGACTGATTATATTGATAATATTGTCATTATAAACATTTAGCCAGTAAATAATAGGGTTTGTTTAATCTCAGAACAAATTCATGTTTATTTTTTAAAAATAAATCTTGTAAATTGAATGAATTGATTTAATTTTTTAGTGTATCTTTAATATGAAAACACAATGAATAATCAATGCTGTATACAAGTGACACAATACATGTAAAGCATTTCCTAATTCAGCTATAGTGGTGAAACAAGATGCACAATACATGTAAAGCATTCCCTAATTCAGCTATAGTGGTGAAACAAGATGCACAATACTTGTAAAGCATTTCCTAATTCAGCTGTATCCTTATAACAAGGTGCACAATACTAAATAGTGTTACGTATTGGAGAAATTGAATATGTCTGCAGACTGGAATTGATTTGATAGAATTCTTTCATTATTTGATATTGTAATGAAATGAATAGATGTGTATGTCCAGCCATTAATTCCCATGTTGCCATCTCTTTGCTGAGACAAAAATGGTCAAACTGATTAATTGATTGTGATGGCTTACAAAAATAGTACATTAATCAGGTCTAGTTGGACATTTCCCCATGAGAGTTTGTTAGATGTTATGTCAATAAAAGCATATTCTCTCCATAGCATATTCTGTCATCCTTCGCTCTTTTGTTTAATCATGGTGACGACATTCCATTATGTCCAGTTGGTACAACTACAAGCTCATGTGTATGGGAATTTGTACTGTTATCAATTTATTTTGTCTTATATTTTGCATGTATTGATTCAAAGAATTGACAAATGCTAATTATTGAACTTTTAAACAGCTGAATTGTTTCCAGAATCATGTCAATAATTGCAGGTGATCAGATATATGTCAGAGAAGTTGAACATCTTTACATTTTTTAGGATTTCTTGATTTTATCACATCCGGAGTTTCTGTCAAACTTGACTGGAGAGAAAATTTTTATTTGCTATCACTTTTGCTTTGTGATGTCAAAATTTAAATATGAGAACATTTGTAATACTCTATTATGGCACAACAATATTCATGATATTGATGATCAGGAGGTGCATTGAAATCCAAGTCTTTAGGATCATATATGCTAGCCTTCATAGAGGATGAATATTGTCTTTGTGTAGAAATTTTTTTGGAAGGAAAATAGTTATAGAAATAAAAGAAATAATGATTTTGAAACTTCAGTCCTTCTCTTCACTTCAGAACTACAATAGTTTTCACATATAGTAGATTAGGAAATTATAATCTATCGCCTTCACTCCTACAGTTCCTGTATTTTTGTTGCAAATAACAGCTTTCAAGTCAGTGTTTCAGACATTTTTCCATTTTAACTCTAATTGACGAACCTTGTTCATGTTGTTGGTTATCAAACACTTCTAAAAAGAGTGATGAAATTTTGCTAGGGGTACATTATAGGCAAAGTCTGTAAAAATAATCTAACTGAAAAAAAAGTTATAAAAAAAGGATATATGTGGATTAAACCAGTCGCTATATATATTATATATAGCTAGCTATATAGACAAATACTAGAACTATATGTATCCCAAGAAAGTCTGCTAATTCCTGATAGAACTTTGATTATCTGTTTGTATAGTATTTGACAACATGTTATAGTATAAAATCAATAAGTCTATTGAATTTATATGTGAGGACACTTTCAATTTTCTTCCTGTATTTAACCAGTCACCGATACTGTCTGTGAGATTTATCTACTTCCATTATACCACCACTTAATGAAGCAGTTATAGAGTAATCATTCCTTAATTTGTCCATCTGCTCTATGTAGTATCCACATTTTCAACTCATAGTTGCAGAGTGGTCTAATTTGCCCATCTGCTTTATGTATTCATATGTACAAATGTAGATCTGTACAACTCATATGTGGATGAGTGGTCTTAGTTGCCCATCTGCTTAAAATGTATTCACATGTACAAATGTAGATCTGTACAACTCATATGTGGATGGGTGGTCTTAGTTGCCCATCTGCTTAAAATGTATTCACATGTACAAATGTAGATCTGTACAACTCATATGTGGATGGGTGGTCTAATTTGCCCATCTGTTTTATGTATTCACATGTACAAATGTAGATCTGTACAACTCATATGTGGATGAGTGGTCTTAGTTGCCCATCTGCTTAAAATGTATTCACATGTACAAATGTAGATCTGTACAACTCATATGTGGATGGGTGGTCTAATTTGCCCATCTGTTTTATGTATACACATGTACAAATGTAGATCTGTACAACTCATATGTGGATGAGTGGTCTTAGTTGCCCATCTGCTTAAAATGTATTCACATGTACAAATGTAGATCTGTACAACTCATATGTGGATGGGTGGTCTAATTTGCCCATCTGCTTTATGTATTCACATGTACAAATGTAGATCTGTACAACTCATATGTGGATGAGTGGTCTAATTTGCCCATCTGCTTTATGTATTGACATGTACAAATGTAGATCTGTATAACTCATATGTGGATGGGTGGTCTAATTTGCCCATCTGTTTTATGTATTCACATGTAAAAATGTAGATCTGTACAACTCGTATGTGGATGAGTGGTCTAATTTGCCCATTCATATGTACAAATGTAGATCTGTACAACTCATATGTGGATGGGTGGTCTAATTTGCCCATTCATATGTACAAATGTAGATCTGTACAACTCATATGTGGATGGGTGGTCTAATTTGCCCATTCATATGTACAAATGTAGATCTGTACAACTCATATGTGGATGGGTGGTCTAATTTGCCCATCTGCTTTATGTATTCACATGTACAAATGTAGATCTGTACAACTCATATGTGGATGGGTGGTCTAATTTGCCCATTCATATGTACAAATGTAGATCTGTACAACTCATATGTGGATGGGTGGTCTAATTTGCCCATCTGTTTTATGTATTCACATGTACAAATGTAGATCTGTACAACTCATATGTGGATCGGTGGTCTAATTTGCCCATCTGTTTTATGTATTCACATGTACAGATGTAGATCTGTACAACTCATATGTGGATGGGTGGTCTAATTTGCCCATCTGCTTTACATCTATGTATCCACATTGGTTGTTGTCTTTTTATTGTATTCCATGCATCTTCTATTCTTTTCATTATCCATTGCCATGTATATTATGTACAACTAATGTAAGATATTAGGAAGCTCATAAGGTTAATTCTACGGATTCTTTTGGGTTCCATTTTTCATGGATTTAGGAAAGCTTGCATATTAAGGGATATTGAAAATCCTGGTTTTGGCAAAGTCTGCATACATTCCTTTAGAAAATTTGTAATTCGTTGAAAATATAAATTTGTGGTTCTGCTGTACCCCTGAAATCCAGGAAAATAATTAGCACAAATATTAATGAATCCACCGTGAAAAACTTATGAGACCTATTAAAATGAGTTGTACTCTTAATATACAGTTGAAAATAACATGAAATATATAGTATAAATATTTGGTTTATTTTGTAGTTTCTGTAGCAAGTATCAAAGAGGTACGAGGAGGGAAAACCACCGAAGCCTTAAAAAATAAAGAAATAGCTGGGATTTACCAGGATGAGTGTGCCTTCTCTATTATATTCGGAGATGACTTTGATTCCATGGATTTAATTGCTAATACTCCTGACGAGGCCAATATCTGGCTAACGGGGTTAACTTGTCTCATCAACACCAACACAAAAACACGCACTTGTATGTATACACAATTTTCATCAGTTTATTTTATTTGCTTCAGTACCAAGCCAGAGACAAGTTCGCAGCATCATGGTTATACCACTTAGTCATAATGCTGTAATTGCTGAATTTCTCCCTCTAAACGCCACTGCTACTCCCCCTGAAATAAATGAATATGAGTTAAGTCAACTTTGCATTTTATTATTCTGATCAATGAATCTATCCATAAAGAGTACATTCTTTTATAGAAAACCTGCTTCACCCCACTTTTCTATAAATAGACATTTAAGAATAAGTACAGTTATAAAAACCAGTTTATTGTTATGAGATTTACTGGGAGAGTAGAGCTTACCACAACAGTATTAGTTTTGAGGTAGCAGATTTTTCTCTGACTATATCTCTAGAGATATCGATCTGCTAAATATAGAAGTCAATGAAGTCTCGTTAATCATATAATTCTGTCAATACATCCACAGATACAATTTATAATCACTAGATTTATATTGCTACAATTCATAAGCATCAGATTTATATGGACATATTGACCATATGGCTATAAATACCACCTATGATGGACAGGTTGACTTTTTATAGGGGATATTAATAGTCATGGTTGAGTGCTCTTTGATGACTTTTCAGAGAGTCTGAAGCACATGATATAGCATTGAGAATTTACATAAAATGTTTTTATTGCATAAATTTAATTTTTAATTAGCATCAGTTGTACACTCAATTTAGTGAGTAAATTTATTAAAAGCAAATAAAATCTTTAAACGCCTACTACTGAGAGAAATACAGCACCAGTTCTCTAAATTGATTTAATTTTTGAATTTATAATATGTTATAGAATCATTGTAAAATAGACTTGAACTTACAAGTTTGAACTTTGCAAGTAGAATACAATAATCCCATTGTTGATGAAGATAAGATTCATTTTTTATCTGTTACAAAGTTTGCCAGTTGATAAATTTATAGTTCAGAATTTGATGAAAAAAACATTTGTCTTTAGCATGTATCTATGTTTTATGCAGGAAAACATGTTATTAAGATAATCTGACATGGTAATAAAATCAGAACATTTTTAACCACAAATTTATTCCAAATTGAGATTTTCATTAATTTCATATTTAAATGAATGCAATATTTGATTATGAATAAAAATTATTATTAGAAAAAAAATGACTGAATGCCTCCTAAAACACAATTTTGTATAAATTCTCCAACAGTATTTGAATTCTCTGTATATAAAATTCTAATAACAATGTCATATTGTTTATTATATAGATATGAGATATTTGTTTCTATTTTGTTCCATGTAAATACATGTATTTTAGCAAATAGATTTTCTATTTTGTTCCATGTTAATTCGTGAGGGAGGGCAGACTACACGAAATACGTCGGACCGTCGGACAAATCCGGTGAATAATGGATCGGTCTGGTAAAATTTTGTTGAATTCCGGTCCGAATGTCCGGTGTTTTTTTTTCATGGATTTTTCTAACATTCTAGCAAAATTGCCAAACGATCTCAAATTCATTTTCATCTTTATTATTCATCACAGCGATGTTTATTTTGTTCAACCGCTAGCTTTATGCCGAACATCGCCAACCAGTAATGTGTAAATCCGGGTAAAAAACATATCTGACTGTCAAAAACAACATTGGCACAACCGGAAATGTAAATAAAACCGGATCAGATTCTGGGAACGGATAAGGATAATTCCGGGTTTGCCGATTTAAATACAATAATTGAATAAAAATCCAAGCAGATCACAAAATTTAGCTATGAAATATAACCACAAGAATTGAAAACCAAAAGATATATGAAAAAGAAAGAAGAAACAGGAAATAATATTTTATACAGAAACTCTTAATTATGTTTAGTTCACAAACATTGTCAAAATCCAATAAAATGGGACATTACTCTTCACTGAAATGCATTCAAGCAATTGTGCACAACTTTCATAACAATATCCCCTCTTGTTACATCATTTTGTTTTAATTTGTGCATTTTGGGGAGGAGTAGGGCACAACAAAGTCATATGTTTGTTGTTTTTTGTCGGATAATATACAATTAGATGTAAAAAAAAATTGGTCTGGTAAAATTTCATTCGGTCTGGTAAAGCTAGGATGCTTACCAGACCGAATGTCCTGTAAAAATAAAATTCATTCGCGTAGTCTGGTCCGAGGGCAATAGGGGGTCCCGTTAACATGTTTACACCTCGATTTTGGCAAAAACCGTTAACAACAAATGCAAAAATGTTATAAACAGTTAACAAAGTGGATTGAAAACATTTAACAGCTTAAAGTTATCTCAGATAACCTGTAACAACACCTTGAAAAGGGCCAAAACAGGTGAACTTAAAAAGTTCTCCCTAATTCAAGAGATTTGCCATTTTGTTTCACACACTATCATATGGTTGACTATTTGCATGTTAATACATATATTTTATCGATGAGATTTTCTATTTTTGTTTCAGCTCCTGAAGCTATAGAAGAAATGCAGCAGATGAGAGATAGATATCCTTTTATATTATATACTTAGAAGTAAATACCTGTAAAAATACCTGTAAACTGTATGTGTTATCATATTGAAAAAGCCATGTATCACTATGATATTCTCTAAATATTAAACCAAACTATCTGCCAGGTGGTACTCTGGGATACAGGACAAAGTTGCTATTATTTTCATCATACTTTTTGGTTCAAAAGTGTTTCTCAATTCTCATTTTTTATAAAGACTAGACCGTTGGTTTTACTGTTTAAATGGTTTTACACTAGTAATTTTTGGGGCCCTTTATAGCATACTGTTCGGTGTGAGCCTAGGCTCCATGTTGAAGACCCTACCTTGACCTATAATGGTTTACTTTTATAAATTGTGACTTGGATGGAAAGTTGTCTCATTGGCACTCATACCATTTCTATATCTAAATAAAAAAAAAAAAATTGGAAATCATGTTCTTTACAACATTGCAGCCTCTGTCAAAAGTGTAGCATATATATACTAAGGCTGCATGTTGTGAATTAAGAATTGTACAAGCAAATTCAGTCGAAATTTTGATCTTTGTAACAGTTTGTGGTTAATATTTTCTTTTCTACTCAATAGTTACTATAAATAGATCACAGTAATCTATACAAGCAACCTGCTTATTTACCATGTAAACTAATCTCCTTTCAGCCTTTTAAAGACATCTGCTGCTATTAAACTGTACTATTTTTAACTTGGTCAATATATTCAGTTGTTTCCAGGAAGGGGATTAGACATTGCAATAGCTATATAGTCTTTCCCCCTGTCATGTCTGTCTATGCAGTAAACATGTATTTGTATGATGGCTCCTTATTAAGCTGAGATATTTTCACATTTGTGGTTTAATTCGTTGGTTTTCTATATACTGCAGATATTTCATAGTAAAGACTCAAAATAGAATCAAATACAAAAGGGCAATTTTATTTTTATGTCCAACCATGAACTTGGGAGAGAAATCTAGATTTGCCTTTAAGACAAAGTCAGAAATACTATTTAGATAATGGATATTCAATAGTCCTAGGAATAATGATTAATTCTTGTAAACATGCAGAACAGACATGACAGGTTGCTTGTTTCAAAAAAGATACAAAATAAAATGACGTCTTCTGACCACTATTTCTCTATTGCTCATTTAAAGGCTGATAAATATTGACCAGTTAGAATCATATGCAGGCCTTAATTGGCCTAGAGGAATTAAAGGTATTATTTTCTTTAATATAATTTTCTATAATGTGATATATGTTCCCTATTGCTATTGGAATTTTTGAAACAAGGATTTTACAATCTTGATAATTATATGTCGAATCTGTGTACTTCAAAACAAGTCCTAGCTTTGTCATGGTTTACAGCAACTTATGAAGCTTTGAACACAGTTATATGTAAAATCACAGGAAATCTTCACCATTTGACACAAAATCTGATAAATTTTACAAATCATGTATAACCCTTGTCTATCATGTCTATGCAAAGAAAGAAAGATATTTACACCAGAAATTTGGAGTATAGCTAAAGGTTATTAGTTTTAAAGAAAAATATTGTGTTAGTGTTGATATAATTAAAAAGAGCACTTCACTAGTAACACTGTAAGAAAGGTTTATTTGTTGTATAATTTTTTTTTTTTTTTACAATTCTAAAATCATCTGCAGGTTTTTACAGATATTATGACACATATCGGTGATAAATCAGTGGCACACATAGTAGTCAAAACATTTTTAGTGTTTATTTATTTAAAGTTATACCCTCAGAGGTGTCAATGTTATTTATGTGAAAGTTTATGATGTATCGATAAGGAATTTAAAAAGATTGTAAATCCCTGTTTTGTTTAATTTATATATATCTTATATATAATTTATGAAAATAATGATTTTTTAACTTAAAAATTTCAAGCCTACCAGTTGTAGATATCAATTTTAAATTTTAACAGTACTTTTAGTAAGTTTTTAAAGGATCTCGATGGCCTGAAACAAGATGAAATAAATATAAAATATGATTTTATGAACTGTACAAAAAATTAATGTTAAATTTGAGGGCTTAAGTTCTACCGAAAGACAGATGGAATAAATGGAAACACTTGGCTGGTATGGTCATGAAAAAAAGCCATTACAGCCACAAGAAAGCTAACATTGTTGGCACACAGATTCCATTGAAACCTTATGAAAGAATGCATGAAGTATTTGCCACTGGACTTTTAACAAATGCAATTTATGCATTAACACTCAGCTATTAGAATTCTTGGTACACATATAGGTTATCGTGGTAATAGATCAGTTACATATAGGTTACCGTGGTAATAGATCAGTTACATATATAGGTTACCGTGGTAATAGATCAGTTACAAGTCATTTATTATAACTTTTTAATTTAAAAAATGATAATGTTAAAATGTAAATTTAAACAAATTAAGAAAAAAACATATATTTTCTTTAACATTGTTACTTGGTTACAAGAAATGTTTGATGCTGAGGCTGACCAATCTACGGCTATGTTAGATGAGTCAGGAGTAGTTCGTCTCATGCAAAAACTAAACAGCAATATTGCACCAACCAGAGTTCAACAGAAGGTCAAGGTAAGTCTTATTACAATGGTTCTGAAGTAAGAAACAAAACCTTCCCCTTTGTTGCATGATTCTACGTCAATAGTGTAGCGAACCCACAGGGCCTGTATGGTCCAAATAGTCATCTACAGTTATCAATACCCTTTCCATCACTGAGGACTTAAGTTCAAAGCCCCCTTGTGGATAGGTCCATTTGACTCTTGATCTTGATTGACAAAGTTATTGTTGCTATTGACCATTCCTCTGCTAATAAAACATGGCTGTCATCATGGTTATTATTATACCTAGAGTGTTGAAAGTGGTGTTAAATGCCAATAATTAATCAATCAAGGTAACAAATTTTATCTTTATTTATATGACAGTCTTGTCATAGGAAAATTTGGAGGTTGTCCAGAGTAATACTTCTTCATATTTTAAATATTCATTGGAAATTTGTAAATTAAATAAGACAGCTAGGAATCTGTGCAATTATTTTAGGAGTCCGCTTAGATTTATGCGGTCATTTGGTCTTCAGTTGAGTTTTATCCACAACAGTGAAGCTGAAGGCATAAATTTCTACAGTAACACACCAATAATTTGAAATATAAAATCTAAACGATGCTACTGTACACTTATTCGGTTGTAATACATGTAAATGTATGTTTTAATCTTTAATTAATATCCTTCTATGATACTTGTGGTTATTACTAACCCTGAATCTAAGAACTAGATAAATGACCAATTTTCAATTCCATTGATAAAATCAGTAGTTTCTGAACGTATGGTGAAAATGATTTGGTAAGATATTAAATCCTTGGCATACATGTACTGTCAGTACTGTGGAGAATTGATTGCAGTTAATCCCCTGTCTCTGTGACAGTAATTACCCTCGTAAGACGGGAGGAGGCCAACTCAGCGCACAACTAACATGGCATTGTGTAATCACTCTCTGTATTGATGATAGCTAAAATTGATTTTGACAATATGTAAATTCTGTTACATTGTTTTTATCCCTATGGAATGCAGAATAGAATTAACAATTAAGAAAATGGTTGAACTGGGATTAAACAAGTAGCATATTACTTAATGAATAAATTTATAAATAGGTGATTATATCTTTCTATAATGGATCCATATGATATATCATGATACTATAGATGATTTAATACAGCCATTAACTCCATTCTGAATAGATAGTGATCCATAGATTGCTTTGAATAGGAAAGGAGTAAAAGTCATGAAGGTTTTATTTATATTTTTTGCCATTAAAACTGTACAGTGTAACTTGCCTAATCAAACATCTGAGTATTCCAACATCCTGCTTTAACCTACACATTTTCATGGTTCCAATATAGCCTATTTTTGCAAAAAAACTTGAGTTTTCCAACACACTGGCTGCTTAATCCGTTACCAGCATGATGTTGAAATGTATAAAACTCATAATTTTTCTATAAAATTGAGAAGGGAAAAGGGGAATGAGTCAAAGAGACAACAACCCGACCATAGAAAAAACAACAGCAGAAGGTCACGAACAGGTCTCCAATGTAGCGAGAAATTCCTGCACCCGGAGGTGTCCTTCAGCTGGCCCCTAAACAAATATATACTAGTTCAGTGATAAAGAACGCCATACTAATTTACAAATTGTACACAAGAAACTAAAATTAAAATAATACAAGACTAATTGTTTTGTGTACATCATTAAGGAGTAAGATTTCAATTGTTGACAAAATATTTACAGATAGTTAATGTTTAATTTTATCAACAATTTTCCAAATGTAGGGTGATTGAATGCTTCATATATTTTATATACACCTGTCTAAGTGTTGAAGACAGTTAACATTTGTGTTTTTGTGTCATTAAGGTTGCCCTCTCATTGACTTATACCCTGGATCTTTTCTTACTCTTATTACTCATAGTAAAAGCACTGAGTTTGATAATTTCTTCATTGTTAGAGTACTTGATGCTGACAAAGCCATAGAATTTGTCATCATAAAATAGTAATTTTTACTGATTTTCTTGGCTGGATGCTGTTAGTGTTACAATAACCCTGTTGGTAATTTGATGATTTTGTAATGTCAATTAAGATGTGACATGGTGATATCACAAAAGTGTGTCAGACTCAATCAATAGTAATGTCTAATAGCTTCCTGATATATCAAATCTTTTATGTAAGCCACAAACTGAACTAGTATAATTAATACTGACACCATAATGTCATCAAATATAATTGGATATCCTGCTGCATTTATCATGTGTTTTCCCTATGAAAGAAAGCAAGATTTTGAAAGACCCCCCTTTTTTCCTCAATAAATTATTGTAAGGTACCATTATGCATTTACAATAATATGATTATATCATGGTGAAAATAAGATAAATTCTATCAGTGTAATGGCCTCATGAGTATATCTATTACATATAATCTTAATTTTCACATGTATATATTTGCTCACCACTTTGTTAGACATACATGTTAAGTTTCTCACATGGATTTTGTTTGATGTAAACAGAAACAAAAACTTCATTTTTATTAGCAGCTTTTATCATTTGTTTATGTTAATGTTTGTTTATTCTGGCTTTGATCTGTTGGTGTGATTACCAGCCTGTACACATTGTAATGTGATCAGATGATTAGATGATAAGTACAGTTTATCAGTGCATGAACACTTACATAAGAAATAATTGAGCCCTCATCTTTCTCTGTTTACTTCCTACACCTTATTTTTCTTCTAATATAATTGTCTTCATTTAAAAACCATTTGTGCCTGTCTCAGGTCACTGGAATCTTTAGCTTTGTTTGTCGTGTATGTTTTTGAAATTTAGGTTCATTTGTATTTTCTGAGTTAAGATTGGTGTCCACTTGCCAAATTAGTACACTTTGTTATTTAGGGGCCTGCTGGTACCTAACTCGAATAATTCAAGCCCTTCCGTGTCCGATTTTCTCCCACACGAGGGCTTGAACTCCTTGTGATCATTGGCCGCGTCGCCTGCTCTCTGTGAGAGAGAGCCAATCAGCGGCGATCAGGATATGAGTCTGCGCAACTCTCTTGAAATTGTCTTACCAAACACGTGTGTTCAATTAACACAAATCCGATAATAATTAATTAACATCAATTAACATCAGTTTACATCATTTATCATCAATTAACATCCAAAACTCCTCCTTCTTTAGCTGCCAATTTAAATCAAAATTCCCATATTGCAAAGCGGTGTGAATTTTCCGGTTGACGGTTTTGATCGAGGAAGACGTTCAGGCGTTAATGTAGCCTTCGTAGATCAGCGGAATATAACGACTGAATTATTCGGGTTAGCTGGTACCTGCCTCCTGTGTGAGATTTTCTAACTGCTTTGAAGACCAATGGTGGCCTTGGGCTGTCTTTTGCTCTCTTTTTTACACATTGCCTGGTACCATTCTCTATTCTAAGTTAGAGAGCTCTTCCATATGTCCACACACATGTTTCTCAATTTAAAAAAAAGGTTGTTATCCCCTAAATGTATTGATGTTTCCTGATTTATGTTAACTGTTATTTCCTGGTTCCCTGTTAACATAGAAATGAGAGAAGCATGATAATCAGACGATTTCAGATGTTTCAGGTATGTTTATCAGGAATAGTAGGAAGAACTTATCATTTGGCTTGCTCTCCCAGGAAATCAATTCCTCTTTTATAGGCATGACAACCTGTTTAATGTTAGGCTTTGTTTAAAGATGGAAATAGGTTTTTGTGGATAAATAGTAATGGGTGTTTACAGTGTTGGCAGTTATGTGGTATAATTCAGCATTAAATGATTATGGGTTCCTGTAATGTGATAGTGGTTTTACATGGAAGGAACGTAAGACTCTTTTCATCTTACACAATTTATTGTTAAAACGTAATAAAAGTTCTGTAACTATCCTCTTTGTATCAGTGTCATTGATCGCAGGTAAATTTATTGCCCATTATAAGATTGCAATTAGAAAAAAAATGAGGCAATAAAATTTCTATAAAAACTGGTAATGTTTTGTTCTTTTAAGCTATGGTACTATAACTATACAGTACCACAGGGCCTGTGAGAGATGACGGGCATAAGACACATCTAATAGCTAAAAAAATTAATATGACTTTTAATGAACTGGAAATCGGATAATAATATGACAACAAATTTAATTAGAATGTCAATATTTTATAAAGTCTTATAAGCTCCTCAAATTTCACCTTTAAGCTTATTGTATTAAATCTCCTAATTAAATTATTGTCAGCTTGTTCTATCTTAAACATAGATTTTATGTAGAAAAAAACAAAGTAATATAAATAAAGCAATTTGACAGAGAAGCATAACTTCTGTGTAAATTTATTCATGATAATATCAAATTAAATGACTGGATTGATGCAGTATCTTCCAATTTTAAGCAAGTTTATTGTATTTTTTAACTCAGGTGATATATTTTGTTAATAAATTTTACATTTTAAAGATGATATAATATAAAGCTAATATCAGCTTGTTTACTGCAACATGTCAAAAACAAACCATAAAGACAACCATAAGGAGATGTATACTCCACAATCCACATTCTTCATTCCATGCATTCATACAAAAGTTTTTGAGAAGAGAAGAACTCAAAACAGTCTTTTAAAGCCAGTTAAGAATACTATGATGTTTGACTGTGCTACCTTTCCAGTAGATTGTACAGTGGATTTATTAATATTTGTGTATGATACTAATTTTTGTGAATTTCGGGGGTAAAGGTAAAGGGTTCATGAATTTTAATGTCCATCGAAATACAAATTTCTACACAGCCGCTTGTATGCAGAAATTTGCATTAGGCAAAACCATAAAAGCAAACACTCTAAAATATGATTTCCCTTAAACCACTAAAACTGATATCCAAATACCAGTAAAAGAAATGCTAAAACAGTAGTTGACAAATGATACAGCTGGATTTCCTGTCATTTTTTTCTAGCCTGGCGTGATTTAGATGTTTTGTCTAGCCAGGCAAGATTTAGATGTTTTTTGTCTAGCCTGGTGAGATTTAGAGTCCATTATTGGTAACATATAACTAATATAGTTTGTGATTAAGTTACAAAGGCCAGACATATCTCTATTTTAATCGTTCATTCATGCTTAAAAATGTGAAGCCTTAAACCACTTTTATGGTAATGAAGTAATCTTTTAATAAAGATGATATTAAAGAAACATTAAACTGAAACCTTCAGGAAAATTGTTTTTCAATATTGAATTTAGAAATAACATACTAAATATAGGATTCTATTTGTAGTTTTAAATTTTTTTTTTAAAGAACTTTAAATGAACAGGGCCATCAGAATTTGAAGTCATTTCAGTATGTATTAAGATAAAGAACAGTAGTTAATAAGCATTAATTGATTGTTATTTGCTTAAAAGTCCCTGTATCTTTGGTACCTTATATTGATATATCAGGGCCTCTAATCTGCCTGTGTAGACTTGTTAGCCATACTTAACTAATCACTAGCCTGTCAACACTGAGGCTGACAGATGACCTTGACCCCATTCTTAATTGACTAGGATTGTCAATTTTTGTCGAGCCTGCAACTTTTGTTGCAGAAAGCTCGACATAGGGATAGTGATCCGGCGGCGGCGGCTACGGCGGCGGCGTTAGCTTACTTCTTAAAAGCTTTATATTTTAGAAGTTGGAAGACCTGGATGCTTCATACTTTGTATATAGATGCCTCATGTTACGAAGTTTCCGTCAGTCACATGTCCAATGTCCTTGACCTCATTTTCATGGTTCAGTGACCACTTGAAAAAAAAGTTCAAATTTTTTGTAATGTTGAATTCTCTCTTATTATAAGTAATAGGATAACTATATTTGATATGTGCGTACCTTGCAAGGTCCTCATGTCTGTCAGACAGTTTTCACTTGACCTCGACCTCATTTCATGGATCAGTGAACAAGGTTAAGTTTTGGTGGTCAAGTCCATATCTCAGATACTATAAGCAATAGGGCTAGTATATTCGGTGTATGGAAGGACTGTAAGGTGTACATGTCCAACTGGCAGGTGTCATCTGACCTTGACCTCATTTTCATGGTTCAGTGGTTATAGTTAAATTTTTGTGTTTTGGTCTGTTGTTCTCATACTATATGCAATAGGTCTACTATATTTGTTGTATGGAATGATTGTAAGGTGTACATGTCTAGCGGGCAGATGTCATGTGACCTTGACCTCATTTTCATGGTTCAGTGGTCAAAGTTAAGTTTTTGAGTTTTGGTCTTTTTATTTAATACTATATGCCATAGGTCAACTATATTTGGTGTATGGAAATATTTAATGATCTTTATGTCAGTCGCGCAGGTTTTATTTGACCGTGACCTCATTTTCATGGTTCATTGCACAGTATTAAGTTTTTGTGTTTTGGTCTATTTTTCTTAAACTATAAGTAATAGGTCAACTATATATGTTGTATAGAAGCATTGTAAGTTGTACATGTCTGCCTGGCATGGTTCATCTGACCTTGACCTCATTTTCAAGGTTCATTGGTCTTTGTTTAGTTATCTTGGTTAATGTTAAGTTTATGGTACAGTTGTTATAAAGCTTAGCTTTTTACTTAGGACTATCAACATAATATCAATGATTAGTATAGAAGGCGAGACATTTCAGCGTGTGCACTCTTGTCCTACCAAAGGTTGGTGGTTCTTTCAGTGCACACTGGCTTCCTCCAGCATTAAATACTGACCACTACAAAGCAGTACAATAGTGCTGAAAGTGGCATTAAATACCAATCAATCAATCAATCCATAACATGGCAATAAGTCTACCATTTGCTACTTTTTTAGATGACTGCATATGTGACATGTTTTTATGTGCACTAGTTGATCTACTGTGTAAACTCTGTACATGTTCTTCTATATTGCACCTGTTGATCTCTGTCTTTCTGTCATGTACATGTCTTTATGTATAATCCCAAAGTCTTCACCTCTCAGTGTCATACACACAGATAACCTTCCAAAGATTCCTATGCTACAGGAGAGTGTGGACACAGATTAGTACCTTTATGTTCTTACCTAATCTTTGTAGAGTGGACTAATTTATAGTCTTCACCTCTCAGTGTCATACACAGAATAACATATACATTCCAAAGATTCCTATGCTAGATGAGAATGTGGACACAGATTAGTACCTTTATGTTCTTACCTAATCTTTGTAAAGTTGACTAAATCAAAGTCTTCACCTCTCAGTGTCATACACAGAATGACATATACATTCCAAAGATTCATATGCTAGATGAGAGTGTGGACACAGATAAGTACCTTTATGTTCTTACCTAATCTTGGTAGATTGGACTAAATTAAAGTCTTCACCTCTTAGTGTCATACACAGAATAACATATACATTATGTATAATCCCATAGTCTTCACCTCTTAGTGTCATACACAGATTAACATATATACATTGAGAATAATGTACCTGTCTTTGCTCATTATGTATAATCCCCTTCACCTCTCAGTGTCATACACAGAATAACATACACATTCCAGTGTCCATTTTTAATACTAACCCTAATTTTGGAAGGATTTATTTTGCTTTTATCTTCTGTTGTCTGTGTAGTAACATTGTGTTTTGTCATTACTTTGATTTTCTGTGGCTTATTAATTTTGATCATTGTAACCTGGTCACACAAAATGTGCAAATTTCACTGGTTTGGGAGTTAGTATTCTGGTTCTTAGGTATGCCCCAAACTAAGCTAAAATAATCCTTAATGTTCATAAGTTTATTTGTATCCAAATGAGTCTACCATCTGACTAACATAACTGTTCTTTCTACCATCTGACTAACATAGCTGTTCTTTCTACCATCTGACTAACATAGCTGTTCTTTCTACCATCTGACTAACATAGCTGTTCTTTCTACCATCTGACTAACATAGCTGTTCTTTCTACCATCTGACTAACATAGCTGTTCTTTCTACCATCTGACTAACATAGCTGTTCTTTCTATAAATAGAACATGAGGTTTTCAGTACCTTGTGTAATAGATATTTTTTATGCAGATCTTTATTGGTTTGACATATATACATGTATATATATATATTGGTTTATAATCATTTGTTGTAACAAATCATATTATTTAAGGTTTATCTATGGTTGACTGATATTTGGTATGATTAGAAGTAACATATTGCAAATTAGTTCTGTTCTGCATGATTAATTACCCTTTATGTCCTTAACTTTGGCCATATGACAGATAATTTCATGAAAATGACACTTTTTGTTCATTTATCAATTATCCTCGAGGGATTATAGTGCTGATATTATGCAATTTGATTGTGAAATGAGAAAAACAGATAACCTATGAAGTTGTTCCAGTTTACGTACTGTTATGATGGATGGACCTAATTAGAAAGATTCATGATAAAGGATTTTTCCTTCATTTGACATCTATTCAGAGGTGACATTTAATTGTATGATATGGAGTTATGAATGATGTTATGTTTGTTAGAGTTTTAATCTGACCAAGGAGTTAACTCCTTGGAGTAATTGTATAACAGTAGTTTCAAGTCCTATTGAATACTGGGTATATAAGTTTCTGGTTCCCAGACAGTAGTTTAATAAATTAGAATGGGAAATTTTGGGGTCTTGGTAGATCAAAGTTGCACGATTTTGACATATGGGTCAATCTCTGATACTGTGGATTCATTTATTTTCGTGGGTACCAATTTTCGTGGATTAAGAAAAACTTTCATATTCGTGGATATTTAATTTCGTGGTTTTTCTGAAGTCTGCATACAAACCTATAGAAAAATTATCATTTGTTGAATATCTAATTTCGTGGTTTGATTGTGCCCACGAAATCCACGAAAATTGGTATCCAACGAATAATAATGAATCCACAGTATCTCTAAGGTTCGTCCATCCGTCCGTCCGTCCATTCCATGAATATTTTCGTTGCCTTTTTCCGGTTTACCAAACACTTGTATCATTTTACACATGATTTCGTCACATTTTTCTCATTAACTACAATACAAGGATTTCTGAAATTTGGGGTTTATTTAAGTCAGTTATACCCTGTGATGCGTTTACTGGTTGTTCCTTTGTTGGTTTGGTGTATTCTGCTGATATTGAAAAGAACTCATGTCATCATGGTCATTGATTTATGGGAAACAAATTCTGTGAGGGATTATGGGAAATAACTCTTGTCAGGTATTAATGGGAAATAACTCCTGTATGGGATTTATGGGAAATTACTCCTGTCAGGGATTTATAGGAAACAACTCCTGTGAGGGATTAATGGGAAACAACTCCTGGCAGGGATTTATGTAAAACAACACCTGTGAGGGATTTAAAGGGAAACAACTCCTGTAAGGGATTTATGGGAAATTACTCCTGTTAGGGATTAATAGGAAACAACACCTGTGAGGGATTTATGGGAAACAACTCCTGTGAGGGATTTATGGGAAACAACTCCTGTGAGGGATTATGGGAAACAACTTCAGTCAGGGATTTATGGGAAACAGCTCCTTTCCAGGATTTAATAGAAAAAACTCCTCAGGGATTTATGTAAAACAACTCTTGTCAGGGATTTATGGGAAACAACTTCTGTCAGGGATTTATGGGAAACAACTTCTGTCAGGGATTGAAGGGAAACAACTCCTGTCAGGGATTTGTGGAAAACAACTTCTGTCAGGGATTGAAGGGAAACAACTCCTGTCAGGGATTTGTGGAAAACAACTTCTGTCAGGGATTTAAGGGTAACAACTCCTGTGAGGGATTTATGGGAAACAACTTCTGTCAGGGTTTTATGGGAAACGACTCCTGTCAGGGATTGAAGGGAAACAACTTCTGTTAGGGTTTTAAGGGAAACAACTCCTGTCAGGGATTTAAGGGAAAAAATCCTGTCAGGGATTGAAAGGAAACAACTTCTGTCATGGATTTAAGGGAAACAACTCCTGTCAGGGATTTATGGGAAACAACTCCAGCCAGGAACTTATGGGAAACAACTCCTGTCAGGGGTTGACTACCTCCATCATAATTAATTCTATATGTTTAGACCACTGTCTGAGAGACAAAATGAACTTGATCTTAGTTAGGGAGCTACCATTTGATTTTTATGGGGGGGCTAGGATGAAATTTGAAAAAAATAGGCAGGGCAGGAGTTTTGAGTAAAAAAAAAGGCAGGATGAGACACTTGCAAAAAAAAAAAAGTCAGGACGACAATTTAGGTAAAAAAAGTCAGGATAAACTAAAAAAAAAAAGGCAGGACCGAACAGAGTGAAAAATAAAAAGGCAGGACAGAGATTACAGCTAAAAAAAAATGCAGGACAAAATTTTTCATCCTAGCCCCCCCATAAAAATCAAATGGTAGCTCCCTTAGCATGTGGACATGTAATGAAGTGAACCTGTATCAGGAGCTGTGATGTATGGTATCATTATGAAATAGACATCATCATAAACTGTTTCCTTTGTGCAAATTATTGTACTAATTACAGCAGAGAAAACTTCATAACCTGTTGTCATACTCAGTTGGTAATGAATCATTCATGATGCAATTTGGGGCTCAGTAAAGGTGTCACTTCTGTATATATCATGGTTTAATTGAATAAAGAACCCTTGAAATAATGATTGTATAAGTGATATACAAATACGCAGTACATTGAACCCCTTTAAACATTACATGCATATTGTGTTCTTACTAAATGCTTTTAAAACTTCAGAGGATAAATGTTTAACATTTAAATGTTTTGGAACTAGTCATTCTGATATTTTCATTAGAATACTTTCAAAAAAGGTCCCCCTAAAGTTTTATGTTCAAGCTTCTGTAATTATATATATTATGTGCATGTAAACTGTTTTAGCCGAAACTATATCAAAAACATTATAAGACTTAGATTTACACTGATCTAATGAATACTTCTAAAGACTTTAATAATATCTCAGTTGTGGAGGGGCATTGAATAATCAGAAAAATTGATTAAAAACTCACAATATTTTGGGTCAAGGTATTGAGGGTTGCAGGCATATTCCTCCTATATATCCTCCCCTGTATCTGAAAAAATTCAAATGCAAGATTGAAAACATGATCATGTAAATATTTCAATAAATTGAATGGTGCAACTAGTAACTACAAATCATGATGATCCAGCCATCAAAATACCTCACATATAGGGTAGTTAAAATTGGATGTCAATGTCTTAATAGAGTGACAGAACTCTGGTCTGAGTTACTAAGAACAAATGTCATTCTGTAATTAAGACATTGAACAAGACATGTCTTTAATCTTGTTTATGATGCCACTTCATTGAATCTGTTTGGAGGTGTACTGATTAATATTCTAGTCCATTAAAATGTTATTTTTGAATTACAAATTCTTTGATATAAGGGTTGGTTTTTATTGGTTTTCAGTTCTTGTCATTGATAGTTAGATTCTACAGTGTCTTGTCCTCTCTATGACATTTTTCACTTTAAGCTTTTTATGGTGGTCTGTCATTTTATGTGTAGGCAATTGGTTTTAGTGATTTCAGTAAATAGATAAAACATGGGATATAAACAGAATGTAACGAGAGCATAAACATAAGTTATAAGGATTTCCTTTCAAGTGCATTATGAATATAGATGATAAGGTTTGTAAATAATTTCTCCTTAGGGAGCCTTAGTTATTACTTGTTATGAGAGGAAGCCATCTATCTGTTAAACAGGAAATGTTACGCTCAAATCACAATGAAAGGAAAATATTTTAAACCTGAATAGTAAATAGTTACCCATAATCACGCAACTAAATTATTTATATCGATTTTCACTTTAAAATATTTATGGAAAACCCTTAAGGCCGAAAAATTGTATTTTGTTTAAATATCTGTTGATACTTCCTGATGTGCTACACATCTGCTACGTGGGACATTTATTCTTTATCTTAAGAATTTAAAATTTAGTTATGTGTTGGCTTGAAAATATATAAATAAAAGCTTTCCATGCCTAATGCATTATATTATAATAGGATTAAACACCACTTGAACATTTTACCCCACTTGACTTCTGTTGACTGTCTGTTTGAAATTTGACATTTTCTTAATTGCACTATCTGTATCTCATTTTCTCTCATAAACAACTAGGCTAGCAAATGGCTAGTTGTGGGTAAGTAGTTTTTCACCAGTCATTCATTTTCATTTCCATTTGCTAGCTGTAATGGTTGAGATTGGAATTGCAACCATACTTGGATATATGTCAAATATAATGAGAGGAAGATTCTTTTTGATTTTAAGGTCACTACATTTAATGTCAAGGTCAGTTTTTAAAAATAGACAAAAATTTCAGCATAAAATTGGTTTTGGTATGGTAAATCAATGATGCTTCAACCTTACTTAAAGCAATAGGTCAACTATAATTCATAAACATTTAAAAAAATTCTTATTAAATATTTCGTGGAAGGGCAGACTAGATTTGTTTTGTGGTTGAAGACTATAAACCCAAGTTATTACACAAAAAAATATAATTTTTCGAAGATATGCATTTTCCTCATCCAACTTGAAAGACTGTCGTCAAGTACTTTCAGTAAAAAAATAGCTATTCGAACACACCTACTCTGTTTTTGTGATTCATTAGATAGGTATTTCACTTGACCCATATATTTCATCTTTTAGTACTGTGATTTTTTTATGTTATAAAGTCAACCTGTAGCTTTGATATAAATATAAAAATGATAGAATCTGAAGCGAGATGATGTATGAAATATTCTTGCTTTGTAGGATATCAAGACAAAATATTCAACTCAAACACACCCTAACATTAAAATGTGCACTCAATTTTCTCTTTTTGATACTATTGTTACCCATTTTTTGAATTTTTTCTTGAGTCGCATAATGGAAGGGCAGACACGAAAATTACTCAACTAATAGATTGATATTTTTTCCATCCGTGGTAATTCTTTTTTAAATCGGAGGTTATGCATTTTCTACATCCAACTTGAAAGATACCCATGTCGTCGACTTGATATCTAATTGTTCTGCTTAACTATGTACTAGATAAATTGAAAACTTATGCAAATGGTGTTTTTAAAATAAAACACTTCGTAATTGAGAAGAAAATTGTAATTTTGTTTGTTTCTATCAACTTTTAAAATTTTTGCCACTATGGTAAACATTACAGAAGACATTTATCGCCTTCTCTAACAAAGAGCTTCGATTCTGTTCTGATTCGATTTTGTTCTATTTCAACCGGGTTTCCAACTGTAAATTATATAGAAACTATCAACCTGATCAAAGGTCTGCTATCCATACTAAATTATCATAGACCAGTTATTTAATGTCTGCTATCCATACTAAATTCTCATAGACCAGTTATTTAATGTCTGCTATCCATACTAAATTCTCATAGACTAGTTATTTAATGTCTGCTATCCATACTAAATTATCATAGACCAGTTATTTAATGTCTGCTATCCATACTAAATTCTCATAGACCAGTTATTTAATGTCTGCTATCCATACTAAATTCTCATAGACTAGTTATTTAATGTCTGCTATCCATACTAAATTCTCATAGACCAGTTATCTAATGTCTGCTATCCATACTAAATTCTCATAGACCAGTTATTTAATGTCTGCTATCCATACTAAATTCTCATAGACCAGTTATTTAATGTCTGCTATCCATACTAAATTCTCATAGACCAGTTATTTAATGTCTGCTATCCATACCAAACTATCATAGACTAGTTATTTAATAAATTTCTCACCATTGACACAAACATATTTGTCTAAAATAAGTCCATTGTATTTGGAAACATAATTAAGATATAATTTGTGATTAATGTATTAAATTTATTTCAGGAAATTGAGTTAAAACGTCAAGATCCCAGTATTAAAGGACAATTGAACACTGAAGAATTCATCACTTTATTTAAGGAAGTCTCAACCAGACCTGAGATATACTTCCTTTTAGTTCGGTATGTATATAGAACAATACAATTGTAGCTAGAGGACACAAGACTACTATGTTCTCTAGTGTGTGACAATATAAATCTGCACAATGTAGAGTTTTCTTAATTTTCTGTTTCCAAGGCTATTGCATTCTGGGAAATATTTTCAAAATTGTACACTGAAGCTTTTTGATTGGTTGATAACATCATAAACAGTAGATATCCAACCAATGGCGTGTTGTTCATTTTGATGTAACAACCATGAAATCTAATTGATTCTTAAATGGTGAATTGAAAACACTTGTACATACATGGACAATTTGAATTATCCAGCCCTTGATTTAATTTTCTGGATGCCCTTTAAATTGTGGAAACAAATGGAAAACTTTTAATAATACACTTTCTCTATCAGCAGCACAATTTTTGTGTGTCTCTTATTTGAACAAGAACAAGGTTTTCTGTGTATTGTCAAGAAGACTTTGCTCACATGGGAATATTGGAAGTTTAAGATGTAATCATAATATGTTTTAAAACCATTTATACTGATTTCAGCAAGAGAATGAAATCTTACAGTTGTGATAAAGTCATTATACTCATCAGTTTAATGGTTCTGGGTTCAATCAGTATACATAATCAAATTAACCACAGGTCTATAAATAGAACAATGATAAATGTTGGGATATTTGATGCCAATCACTAAATACTATTTATATAAAATACCAATCTAAATTGATACTGGTTTGGTTCCTTCCATTAACTTTCTGATTGAGGAATAAGATTTCATCTGGAAAATTGTAACTTATTATTGTATGTTTGTATAGTGTAATTAAGCAGCATTGCATTCCTTTTATTTCCTACGTTACTGCAAATTATCTTTATCAAAGCTAATGGAAAAAGATTATGGGGTTTGCTGTGGTGAAATAATTGGTCCTGTATATTTTATAAAAAGATTCATTAACCTTATTTCTATGACATTTTGTTTTGTATGAGTTTTGGTGTAATCACGAACTGACAATGTAATAGTTGACCACTTGTTTCTTGAACTTTATTTCTATGACATTTTGTTTTGTTGTAATTACGAACTGACAATGTAATAGTTGACCACTTGTTTCATTAAACTTATTTCTATGACATTTTGTTTTGTTCTAATTACGAACTGACAATGTAATAGTTGACCACTTGTTTCTTGAACCTTATTTCTATGACGTTTTGTTTTGTTGTAATCACGAACTGACAATGTAATAGTTGACCACTTGTTTTACTAACCTTATTTCTATGACATTTTGTTTTGTTGTAATTACAAACTGACAATGTAATAGTTGACCACTTGTTTCTTGAATCTTATTTCTATGACATTTTGTTTTGTTGTAATCACGAACTGACAATGTAATAGTTGACCACTTGTTTTACTAACCTTATTTCTATGACATTTTGTTTTGTTGTAATTACGAACTGACAATGTAATAGTTGACCACTTGTTTTACTAACCTTATTTCTATGACATTTTGTTTTGTTGTAATCACAAACTGACAATGTAATAGTTGACCACTTGTTTCTTGAAACTTATTTCTATGACATTTTGTTTTGTTGTAATTACGAACTGACAATGTAATAGTTGACCACTTGTTTCTTGAACCTTATTTCTATGACATTTTGTTTTGTTGTAATCACGAACTGACAATGTAATAGTTGACCACTTGTTTTACTAACCTTATTTCTATGACATTTTGTTTTGTTGTAATCACGAACTGACAATGTAATAGTTGACCACTTGTTTCTTGAACCTTATTTCTATGACATTTTGTTTTGTTGTAATCACGAACTGACAATGTAATAGTTGACCACTTGTTTTACTAACCTTATTTCTATGACATTTTGTTTTGTTGTAATTACGAACTGACAATGTAATAGTTGACCACTTGTTTCTTGAATCTTATTTCTATGACATTTTGTTTTGTTGTAATCACGAACTGACAATGTAATAGTTGACCACTTGTTTCTTGAACCTTATTTCTATAACATTTTGTTTTGTTGTAATCACGAACTGACAATGTAATAGTTGACCACTTGTTTTACTAACCTTATTTCTATGACATTTTGTTTTGTTGTAATTACGAACTGACAATGTAATAGTTGACCACTTGTTTCTTGAACTTTATTTCTATGACATTTTGTTTTGTTGTAATAACGAACTGACAATGTAATAGTTGACCACTTGTTTCTTGAACTTTATTTCTATGATGTGTTTTTTTGTTGTAATCACAAACTGACAATGCAATAGTTGACCACTTGTTTCTTGAACCTTATTTCTATGACATTTTGTTTTGTTGTAATCACAAACTGACAATGCAATAGTTGACCACTTGTTTCTTGAACTTTATTTCTATGACATTTTGTTTTGTTGTAATCACGAACTGACAATGTAATAGTTGACCACTTGTTTCTTGAACCTTATTTCTATGACATTTTGTTTTGTTGTAATCACGAACTGACCACTTGTTTCTTGAACTTTATTTCTATGACATTTTGTTTTGTTGTAATCACGAACTGACAATGTAATAGTTGACCACTTGTTTTACTAACCTTATTTCTATGACATTTTGTTTTGTTGTAATCACGAACTGACAATGTAATAGTTGACTACTTGTTTCTTGAACCTTATTTCTATGACATTTTGTTTTGTTGTAATTACGAACTGACAATGTAATAGTTGACCACTTGTTTCTTGAACTTTATTTCTATGACATTTTGTTTTGTTGTAATCACGAACTGACAATGTAATAGTTGACCATGTGTTTCTTGAACCTTATTCCTATGACATTTTGTTTTGTTGTAATAACGAACTGACAATGTAATAGTTGACCACTTGTTTCTTGAACTTTATTTCTATGACATTTTGTTTTGTTGTAATCACGAACTGACAATGTAATAGTTGACCACTTGTTTTACTAACCTTATTTCTATGACATTTTGTTTTGTTGTAATCACGAACTGACAATGCAATAGTTGACCACTTGTTTCTTGAACCTTATTTCTATGACATTTTGTTTTGTTGTAATCACGAACTGACAATGTAATAGTTGACCACTTGTTTTACTAACGTTATTTCTATGACATTTTGTTTTGTTGTAATAACGAACTGACAATGTAATAGTTGACCACTTGTTTCTTGAACTTTATTTCTATGACATTTTGTTTTGTTGTAATCACGAACTGACAATGTAATAGTTGACCACTTGTTTTACTAACTTTATTTCTATGACATTTTGTTTTGTTGTAATCACGAACTGACCACTTTTTTCTTGAACTTTATTTCTATGACATTTTGTTTTGTTGTAATCACGAACTGACCACTTTTTTCTTGAACTTTATTTCTATGACATTTTGTTTTGTTCTAATAACGAACTGACAATGTAATAGTTGACCACTTGTTTCTTAAACCTTATTTCTATGACATTTTGTTTTGTTCTAATAACGAACTGACAATGTAATAGTTGACCACTTGTTTCTTGAACTTTATTTCTATGACATTTTGTTTTGTTGTAATAACGAACTGACAATGTAATAGTTGACCACTTGTTTCTTAAACCTTATTTCTATGACATTTTGTTTTGTTGTAATCACGAACTGACAATGTAATAGTTGACCACCTGTTTTACTAACCTTATTTCTATGACATTTTGTTTTGTTGTAATCACGAACTGACAATGTAATAGTTGACCACTTGTTTCTTGAATCTTATTTCTATGACATTTTGTTTTGTTGTAATCACGAACTGACAATGTAATAGTTGACCACTTGTTTCTTGAACTTTATTTCTATGACATTTTGTTTTGTTGTAATAACGAACTGACAATGTAATAGTTGACCACTTGTTTCTTGAACTTTATTTCTATGACATTTTGTTTTGTTCTAATTACGAACTGACAATGTAATAGTTGACCACTTGTTTCTTGAATCTTATTTCTATGACATTTTGTTTTGTTGTAATCACGAACTGACAATGTAATAGTTGACTACTTGTTTCTTGAACTTTATTTCTATGACATTTTGTTTTGTTGTAATAACGAACTGACAATGTAATAGTTGACCACTTGTTTCTTGAACTTTATTTCTATGACATTTTGTTTTGTTCTAATTACGAACTGACAATGTAATAGTTGACCACTTGTTTTACTAACCTTATTTCTATGACAGTATGTTTTATTGTACTTACGAACTGACAATGTAATAGTTGACCACTTGTTTTACTAACCTTATTTCTATGACAGTATGTTTTATTGTAATCACGAACTGACAATGTAATAGTTGACCACTTGTTTCTTGAATCTTATTTCTATGACATTTTGTTTTGTTGTAATCACGAACTGACAATGTAATAGTTGACCACTTGTTTCTTGAACCTTATTTCTATGACATTTTGTTTTGTTGTAATAACAAACTGACAATGTAATAGTTGACCACTTGTTTCTTGAACTTTATTTCTATGACATTTTGTTTTGTTGTAATTACGAACTGAGAATGTAATATTTTATCGCTTGTTTCATTAACCTTTTTGTTTTGTCGTAATCACAAACTTACAATGTAATATATTTTCCCACTTGTTTACACCAAGTACAGTAGAATCAATGATTATAAATCTTTGACTTTTCATGTTGTTACATTATTTGTCTGCATGATCACTATCTATAATGAGCAAAGTTATACTCTTAAGGGCAATCTTAAATGAATGTTATTTACATGAAAACGGTTATAAACAACAAAATGCTAAAGAGCTAACTGTTTAATCAATCAACACCACCAGTACATTGAGTATTACAGCACTATTAGAATTAAACAGATCTGTTTGTGTAACCTTGGAATCAGCCATCATTTCTAATTAATTCCACTCATAGTTAATTAATATAAAGGTACGAAGATGTGGTATATAAACTGTCAATGAGACAACTCTCCACAAGAGACCAAATGACACAGAAATTAAAACAATTATAAGTCACTACACAGCCTTCAACATATGTCCTATAACCAAAACCTTGGATAGAAATGGAGAACCATTTAAAACCAAGGTAACCTGCACATTTTAAAACACAAGTTTTCCAATTTCCTCATTTCTCAAGTACATGTATTCTTAATTCAAACATGTGTATTAGCCTTGTGTAAATAAGGTTGTCAAAAATTAGAAGAGAGAACATAATGATTTGCAAGGAAGGAAAAGTTGCAAATATTAGTCACTATACTTGTTGCATGGAAAGCACATTGGTTTCATATTGAAGTAAATTTCCCCCATATGATAAAATAACCCTCTGCAGACTCTGGTCTGTTGTACTGTTTAGATATGTTTCGTAATTCCTACACTAGTTAGAATGATTTTCCCTGACATATTGGTCTATAAATCTTTTTCTCATCATATGTAACTCTAATAGATATATTAGATAACATAACAGACAGTATATATTGGCAGGAAACCAGTTTGTTTACAATGATACATTGATTTCTATATGTCACAACAATATACATGATATACCACCTGCAAGTTTTTCCTCTCAACTTATAATGAAGGAATGTTTTTTTCTAACTTTTTCATTCATTGATTATTTTCTTTACTAATTATTTACAGATATGCAAGCAATGCTGACTACCTCACCACCGATGATCTGTTGCTATTTTTAGAAGCAGAACAAGGGGTAAGACATAACAGTAGAATCTGTATTAACATCTTTATTCTGTACTTGCAGGTGTGTTTCTATTTATGGATCATACATTGTGCTATGGGGTTTCCTTAAGAAAAAACATGGTAAAGCAGGATGGTATTAAAACAGAAAAAAATTAATTTGAATCCATGAAATAAAAGGACATTTTCCCCTAATGTTACACACTAATAATAATTAGCATTATACTCTATTAGTCTGGGGTTTCAGAAAGGCAGAGGGGGTCTATAGACAGGCATAGTAAATTAGATGACTAATGAATGTCTGCAATCATATTAAAGCTAAGAAATTTCTATTATGAAAGTAGCTGAGGAATATATCTTCATTTCTCCTGAGAGGGCTTAAGTATGATTTCTGTACTGACATTTCATACAAAGGTGCAAGACACTCACAGTTAGTCAAGAACATTGAAATAAGGCAACAACCATTTTCTTATCTGGGGGGGCCTGGGATTTTGATTGTGTTCATAATTTTTTTTTCAGAACCTTCCTCCGACAAAATATTTTTTTTCTTATGAGAAGGAAAGCAAAATTTTTTTTCCTATAATGTGGAACAGAAATACAATTTTTTTTCACAAAACCATAAAATTAACATAAAATTCATTTTAATTTTTTAATTGATGTAAAATGTAAAGTGCATGGCTCTGTCTATATCCTGGCATTGGCTGTTGTCTCAGTTGTTTTTTTTTAGCCCACTTTCTACATTATGATATTCTCGGAGTCCGTCATACAGGTATCCTTAAATTTTAATACTGCAATTGAAGTGGCCACCATTGCCATATGTAATGGCAAATAGTGAGTAGCTCCAACTTATAAAATCCACTGTTTCCAACTATGATAATTGACATTCCATTGAAAAAAAGTGGTATAAAGAATGATACAAACGGAAAATACTACCAGTATACAAGTCTGTGTCATACACAATCAGGGCTATCTTAAAAGACTGCTTATGATACCATATCTATTCCTGTTATAAAATGACCATTTCATGTTTATAATAGTTGCAGTTTTAAGTATGGTCTTACAGTAGTAACATATATATGCGGGAGATTTGGAATTCTTATAAATATTTCTGGATCAAACACTATTATAGGAACATACAAAAAGTGATAAGGTATAAAGATCTATAAATAGAAATCTTAGCTTAATCTGTATACTGGACAGATGTTTATAATCTGCTGTTTCACTGTCTCGTCTGTTGTTAGTTTCACCATTCTCAAATTCAGCAGTGCAAAAAAAAAATTTTCAAGCAGGTGACAGCATAAAATTTTTTTCAGCTTCAGTGCAAAATATAATTTTTTTTTCGGTCAGCTAGGCCATCAAAAAAATCCCAGGCCCCCCCCAGATAAGAAAATGGTTGTTGCCTAAAACCTTCTTGTTGTACTGGCAGTAGTCGTGCTATATTCTTCTACACAGAATGTTATAGCAGAAAATAATGGAGGGTTATAAAAAATGTATAGTGTGAGTAATTAGATAGCTGTATTTGGTATATATATGGGATCCTTGCAAGATCTAAATGTCTGTCGGAGGACCTGGTTCTCGTGACTTCGACCTCATTTTATTTATTATGAAGGTTATGTTTTTCATGGTCAAGTGCTCATCCCAGATACCATTAGCAATACAGCAACTTTATTTGATGTATGGAATGATTGGAATGATTGCAAGGTTAACTTGTATGTCTGGCAGAATTCATATGACCTTGACCTCATTTTCATGGTTCTTTTGCCAATGTAAGGTTTTCATGGTTACGTCTGTTTCTCATTTCAAATAAGTAATATATCTATATTTGGTGTATAAAATTATTTTGTAATGTTCATGGTATCTTAGAGGGTTCGTATGACCTTGGCCCATATTTATGGCTCTATGGTCAATATTTAGTGTCTAATTAGGTCTTTTGTAAGATGCTTTAAGCAATAGGCCAACTATATTTGTTGTAGATTGTGATTGTGATGTGGACATGTCTGTCTGGCATAGTTCATCTATCCTTGGCCTCATTTACATGAATCATTGATATTGTTAAGTTTGTGATACCTGTAGTAAAATATTCACAAATAACATATTTTTATGCCCCACCTACGATAGTAGAGGGGCATTATGTTTTCTGGTCTGTGCGTCCGTTCGTCCGTTCGTCCGTCCGTCCGTCCGTCTGTCTGTCTGTTCGTCCGTCTGTCCCGCTCCTGGTTAAAGTTTTTGGTCAAGGTAGTTTTTGATGAAGTTGAAGTCCAATCGACTTCAAACTTAGTACACATGTTACCTATGATATGATCTTTCTAATTTTAATGCCAAATTAAAGTTTTTACCCCAATTTCACGGTCCACTGAACATGGAAAATGATAGTGCAAGTGGGGCATTCGTGTACTGAGGACACATTCTTGTTGTTACAAGTTTAATACTGATAAGTCTAGCAGTGGAGACATTTCAGGATGTGCACTCATATTATATCTTTGAACATACAACAAAAATAATACATTTTGACAAATAATGAAAATTTCTATCATTTTCCTTTTGCTCACATTCTACCTGAAAGAAATTATAATAGGTACTTTAGCCTTAATGTTCTTAATCACCCCTTTCTTACAAAAATAGGGTAAAAAGTATGGCCTTAATTTCTTCAATGAGTGCAGTTGTTTCATCAGTAATTAAAGAAGAACATAAAATTAGTGTACATCTTAGATTTGACCTTGAGTTAAGTATTTGACCTAATTAACAGACAAATATCTGACATATGAAGGAGTTCATGCCAAGTGGTAATTATAACAGAGAATGTGGTTGTTTTCAATGTAGAAAAGTATCAGATATTTTATCTGTATTATTACAGATCGAGGTATAAATCAGATGATAATGTTAGAGATCAACTGTAAATTACCCAAAGTGCATACTTGCTATTTTATATATAATACAGATATTTTTTGTCAGCATGGCAAAAATGTATTTATTTCATTGCAAAAAAACTTTTTTAATTCACCTAGCTTGACACAGCCTGAACCTTTATAAACTATTTGACAGTGTATCAAAATATATATTTATTTAAACCAGTCCCGACTGATCAGTATTTCAGAATCCATCCCTGTATGACTATAGTTTGTATTGTATTTGTGCAACTGAAGTTATCATCAAACATGGAAAATAAACTAAAAAGTTATTATAATATATACAAGACATTAAATATTAGTAAAATTCGTTAAAATATGAGTTGCCACACTAATATGAAGCTTTTATATAGATAATTGAATGCGCATACAAATAATTCTGCAACATTTATATAGTGGATGCCAGAAGTAGCAGTTCCTTTTTTTTGTTAGTAAAAGCCTCTACATATAGGTTCTCTCTGTAGTAAGACATCAATAACTTTGCTTAACCTTCATGGACTTTTATGAAATTTGCACAGGAGCTTTTTTTTTTTTTTTTAACCAAAAGACAGTTTCTATAGCAAATTTACATTGTCTCATAACATAAGTTTTATTGATTTATTTGTATTCAGCTCAAATCAGTATAGAAGTACTTGGCAACTCCTTATATTCTAACTGTTGCTAAGTCTTATGATCTTTCATAAATCTCCCAATATAGGACAAATTAGAAGAACAGTATTATGTAGAATTACAAGATATGTTTAGAAATTAAAAGACTAGGTACTTAAATGAAGAAAAGTTAGAATTTAAAAAGAGTTAAAAAAGTTCTCCAAAAAGAGTGACTAGATTAATTTATTTAAATCTTGAGGTGTTTACCCCAACAGATGAATTAACCATCAGTTTCAAACTTTTTGATTTAAGTCTTCATGTTAAGGTTAATTCATAAAGCAGTTTTAACACAACAAATGTGATACTCTTTAATTTCTTCAAGGATAGAAGTGTTTGCTAATGTGATTAATGATTATATTCACATGTGTCAGTCTGTTTATCATGTTTATAAGATAAACAGTTTGTAGCTTTTTAAGATTCTTAAAATCATACAAATTGTTGAGTTTATTACATTGGAATTAAAATGAAGATATACACACATGTCACACGGCCAGATGAACAGTACTAAAAAGCATGTCGAAATTCTTAAAATTGTAAAAAATTGTTGATTTTATTGCATTGGAATTAGAAAATGGTTTATTATGCAGCAGATAGAAATGTAGTAAAACCATGGTTAAAGTTTACATTACTGATCTATAAATTGATATAAAAAATCCCTTGAACCTGTTAATGTAACTCTCATAATAGAACATTGCATCAAAGTTTTATTCTAAAAGAATCGATGCCATTTTGCTTTTAATCTATCTATTTTCTGCAGAAAGCCATAAATATCTAATACAGTTTATATAGAATGTCATTACACTACAATATTTCACTTGATTGATTCCTATTTTTTTTAAATGCATATTTAACTGTAATGTTGTAATTAGCGCGGATCAGCTGTTGAGAAATCGGTAGATATATCAGGACGTAGAGGAGAGTGTTGACTTCAAGATAAAACTGATTGATAAATCACTAGTTGTCAAAAGTGCATTATTCAAAACAAACCTTTTAATTTTCTTTACTGCATTGGAAATTCTGAAGTTTCTAAGCCTTGTAAAGTTGGAAAATTATGAAATGCTTTTATGCTGCAGACTTTTGTATAACATGAAAGACATGCAAACAAACTTTACCAATCAATAAGATGTTGAAATCAATCCATTTAAAAAGCCTGTACATCTGTCTAATATTGATGATTCCAGAAATCCTTATCAAACAGAATTAGTTATTGAATTGGGTGTACAATGGTTTAGTGTTTGTTGACTTTGGTTGTTTCTGTGCAATAACTTATGAATTGGGTGTACAATGGTTTAGTGTTTGTTGACTTTGGTTGTTTCTGTGTAATAACTTATGAATTGGGTGTACAATGGTTTAGTGTTTGTTGACTTTGGTTGTTTCTGTGCAATAACTTATGAATTGGGTGTACAATGGTTTAGTGTTTGTTGACTTTGGTTGTTTCTGTGCAATAACTTATGAATTGGGTGTACAATGGTTTAGTGTTTGTTGACTTTGGTTGTTTCTGTGCAATAACTTATGAATTGGGTGTACAATGGTTTAGTGTTTGTTGACTTTGGTTGTTTCTGTGCAATAACTTATGAATTGGGTGTACAATGGTTTAGTGTTTGTTGACTTTGGTTGTTTCTGTGCAATAACTTATGAATTGGGTGTACAATGGTTTAGTGTTTGTTGACTTTGGTTGTTTCTGTGCAATAACTTATGAATTGGGTGTACAATGGTTTAGTGTTTGTTGACTTTGGTTGTTTCTGTGTAATAACTTATGAATTGGGTGTACAATGGTTTAGTGTTTGTTGACTTTGGTTGTTTCTGTGCAATAACTTATGAATTGGGTGTACAATGGTTTAGTGTTTGTTGACTTTGGTTGTTTCTGTGCAATAACTTATGAATTGGGTGTACAATGGTTTAGTGTTTGTTGACTTTGGTTGTTTCTGTGTAATAACTTATGAATTGGGTGTACAATGGTTTAGTGTTTGTTGACTTTGGTTGTTTCTGTGCAATAACTTATGAATTGGGTGTACAATGGTTTAGTGTTTGTTGACTTTGGTTGTTTCTGTGCAATAACTTATGAATTGGGTGTACAATGGTTTAGTGTTTGTTGACTTTGGTTGTTTCTGTGCAATAACTTATGAATTGGGTGTACAATGGTTTAGTGTTTGTTGACTTTGGTTGTTTCTGTGCAATAACTTATGAATTGGGTGTACAATGGTTTAGTGTTTGTTGACTTTGGTTGTTTCTGTGCAATAACTTATGAATTGGGTGTACAATGGTTTAGTGTTTGTTGACTTTGGTTGTTTCTGTGCAATAACTTATGAATTGGGTGTACAATGGTTTAGTGTTTGTTGACTTTGGTTGTTTCTGTGTAATAACTTATGAATTGGGTGTACAATGGTTTAGTGTTTGTTGACTTTGGTTGTTTCTGTGCAATAACTTATGAATTGGGTGTACAATGGTTTAGTGTTTGTTGACTTTGGTTGTTTCTGTGCAATAACTTATGAATTGGGTGTACAATGGTTTAGTGTTTGTTGACTTTGGTTGTTTCTGTGTAATAACTTATGAATTGGGTGTACAATGGTTTAGTGTTTGTTGACTTTGGTTGTTTCTGTGCAATAACTCATGAACAGTTCAGTGCTTTTCAAATACGTTGTTGGTTGATCATTTCAAAATATAGTTAAAGCTTTGTCAGTCAGGTGTTTTGGTTTTTGGTTCTTTTAAGACCAACACAAACCCTAAGAATACAGACACAGGTTTTTTTGCAAACTAGATAGCATATATGTTCAAATATCATCTCAAAGTTAGAAATTATTTCTGCTGGATATGTTACTCACTATTACTCAACAGTATAATCTAAATTCAAGGTACATGTTGGAAAAAATTTTGTAAGCATATATTATGAAAAATTCGTAACTTTCTAGGGGGTCTCTTAGGAAATCCATCTCCTCAATAAGTATGAAGAGATATAAAATTGACACAAACCATGATGTATATCTTGAAACTATAGAAATCAGACACATGCAGGAAATATAGAAATCAGACACATGCAGGAAATATAGAAATCAGACACATGCAGGAAATATAAAAATCAGACACATGCAGGAAATGTTAGAAATCAGACACATGCAGGAAATATAGAAATCAGGCACATGCAGGAAATATAGAAATCAGACACATGCAGAAAATATAAAAATCAGACACATGCAGGAAATATAGAAATCAGACACATGCAGGAAATATAGAAATCAGACACATGCAGGAATTATAGAAATCAGACACATGCAGGAAATATAGAAATCAGACACATGCAGGAAATATAGAAATCAGACACATGCAGAAAATATAGAAATCAGACACATGCAGGAAATATAGAAATCTGACACATGCTGGAAATACAGAAATCAGACACATGCAGGAAATATAGAAATCAGACACATGCAGGAAATATAGAAATCAGACACATGCAGGAAATATAGAAATCAGACACATGCAGGAATTATAGAAATCAGACACATGCAGGAAATATAGAAATCAGACACATGCAGGAAATATAGAAATCAGACACATGCAGAAAATATAGAAATCAGACACATGCTGGAAATATAGAAATCAGACACATGCAGGAAATATAGAAATCAGACACATGCAGGAAATATAGAAATCAGACACATGACACATGCAGGAAATATAGAAATCAGACACATTCAGGATATATAGAAATCAGACACATGCAGGAAATAAAGAAATCAGACACATGCAGCAAATATAGAAATCAGACACATGCAGGAAATATAGAAATCAGACACATGCAGGAAATATAGAAATCAGACACATGCAGGAAATAAAGAAATCAGACACATGCAGGAAATATAGAAATCAGACACATGCAGGAAATATAGAAATCAGACACATGCAGGAAATATAGAAATCAGACACATGCAGGAAATATAGAAATCTGACACATTCAGGAAATATAGAAATCAGACACATGCAGCAAATATAGAAATCAGACACATGCAGCAAATATAGAAATCAGACACATGCAGCAAATATAGAAATCAGACATGCAGGAAATATAGAAATCAGACACATGCAGGAAATATAGAAATCAGACACATGCAGGAAATATAGAAATCAGACACATGCAGGAAATATAGAAATCAGACACATGCAGGAAATAAAGAAATCAGACACATGCAGGAAATATAGAAATCAGACACATGCAGGAAATAAAGAAATCAGACACATGCAGGAAATATAGAAATCAGACACATGCAGGAACACATGTAGGAAATATAGAAATCAGGCACATGCAGGAAATATAGAAATCAGACACATGCAGGAACACATGTAGGAAATATAGAAATCAGACACATGCAGGAAATATAAAAATCAGACACATGCAGGAAATATAGAAATCAGACACATGCAGGAAATATAGAAATCAGACACATGCAGGAACACATGTAGGAAATATAGAAATCAGGCACATGCAGGAAATATAGAAATCAGACACATGCAGCAAATATAGAAATCAGACACATGCAGAAAATATAGAAATCAGACACATGCAGCAAATATAGAAATCAGACACATGCAGCAAATATAGAAATCAGACACATGCAGGAAATATAGAAATCAGACACATGCAGGAAATATAGAAATCAGACACATGCAGAAAATATAGAAATCAGACACATGCTGGAAATATAGAAATCAGACACATGCAGGAAATATAGAAATCAGACACATGCAGGAAATATAGAAATCAGACACATGACACATGCAGGAAATATAGAAATCAGACACATTCAGGATATATAGAAATCAGACACATGCAGGAAATAAAGAAATCAGACACATGCAGCAAATATAGAAATCAGACACATGCAGGAAATATAGAAATCAGACACATGCAGGAAATATAGAAATCAGACACATGCAGGAAATAAAGAAATCAGACACATGCAGGAAATATAGAAATCAGACACATGCAGGAAATATAGAAATCAGACACATGCAGGAAATATAGAAATCAGACACATGCAGGAAATATAGAAATCTGACACATTCAGGAAATATAGAAATCAGACACATGCAGCAAATATAGAAATCAGACACATGCAGCAAATATAGAAATCAGACACATGCAGCAAATATAGAAATCAGACATGCAGGAAATATAGAAATCAGACACATGCAGGAAATATAGAAATCAGACACATGCAGGAAATATAGAAATCAGACACATGCAGGAAATATAGAAATCAGACACATGCAGGAAATAAAGAAATCAGACACATGCAGGAAATATAGAAATCAGACACATGCAGGAAATAAAGAAATCAGACACATGCAGGAAATATAGAAATCAGACACATGCAGGAACACATGTAGGAAATATAGAAATCAGGCACATGCAGGAAATATAGAAATCAGACACATGCAGGAACACATGTAGGAAATATAGAAATCAGACACATGCAGGAAATATAAAAATCAGACACATGCAGGAAATATAGAAATCAGACACATGCAGGAAATATAGAAATCAGACACATGCAGGAACACATGTAGGAAATATAGAAATCAGGCACATGCAGGAAATATAGAAATCAGACACATGCAGCAAATATAGAAATCAGACACATGCAGAAAATATAGAAATCAGACACATGCAGCAAATATAGAAATCAGACACATGCAGGAAATATAGAAATCAGACACATGCAGGAAATATAGAAATCTTGTCAATGATATAAACATGATTTATCTTTAGAATTTCTCGGAAATATTTATCCAAGTTCAAAAATTGAGCTCTTATCTGTTACTTTTTTATTAAAAAATCAAGTTAATAATGTTATCATTGTAAGAAATGAGAGAATTGCATGACAGGGGTAACATATTGTGTCGTTAATTTTGACAAATAAATGGGCTATTTTATAAAGGAATTTTAAGAATTTGTAGGTTTCTGCAATCGCAAGGGATTAAGATTGTCTCTTCTCCGATTTCTCCTTATTTATTGAATATTGATTTAGTCAAGATTTTAAAGACTAAGTATCTAAGAAGCCATCATCTTGTAATTGCCATTGAAGATTTGAAGCATTAAAAGCTGTAAGTGGTCATAAAAGTTCCTTGAAATTAGTTAAATAGTACAAAATCACTATGTTAACTTAGAAACTCTCAAACAGAATCCCTTATTGGTTGGCATTTTCAATCTTTACAAGACTGTCTTGTCTGCTTGTCCAAATATTTATGGAAAGTTGAAACATAGTCTGATATAGATGTCATCTGTATCATGGTAAATAGAAGTTTTGTAACAAAATATCTGTAAATAGGTTCTGAGGTTCTAAGTTTTTTGAACAGTTGCTGAAAAATCATGGCATTTTAGTGGCAGCACTTGTTCTATGTAATAGGTCAGCTCCCAAGCCCTCAACAAATTAATGCATTGCCAAGAGTTTTAGTGAGCAGAAAATTTTATTGTGACTACAAGTAATATTGTTAAGTTGTAAGTCATTATTATTAACCGGATTTTTGTGTCAAAAATGTCAGTTATTGATTTGGGGATGTACGGCTATCAGTCGGGCGGGTATTCGGCAACCAAATGTTGTCCGTGCATTTACTCATGAAGCGTTCAAGCAAACCTTTTAAAATTTTAATATGTTGTTACTGACAACAAAATGGAGGTCAAGTTCAATAATGACGATTTTGACTTTTACCGTTCAGGAGTTACGGTTCTTGAAAGTTTTAAAAATGTTGTGTCCGTGCATTTACTCATGAACCGTTCAACCAAACCTTTTAAAATTTTAATATGTTGTTACTGACAACATAACGGAAGTCAAGTTCAATAATGACGATTTTTACTTTTACCGTTCAGGAGTTACGGTTCTTGAAAGTTTAAAAAATGTCGTGTGCGTGCATTTACTCATGAACCAGTCAACCAAACCTTTAAAAATTTTAATATGTTGTTACTGACAACAAAATGGAGGTCAAGTTCAATAATGACGATTTTGACTTTTACCGTTCAGGAGTTACGGTTCTTGAAAGTTTAGAAAATGTTGTGTCCGTGCATTTACTCATGAACCGTTCAACCAAACCTTTTAAAATTTCCTATTAGGAGTTTTGGTCCTTGTAATATTGATAAATGCCAGAACACAAATAAATGTTAAAGAATCCATTTTACTGTCATTTTGACAGCTCTTGTCTTATTAGATCTTTGATAGACATGATAGATGCTGAATTCAAAATATTAGATTTGCTAAATTTGAAATTATTTATATTTTCAGATGACAAGAGTAACAAAGGAAAAATGTATAGAAATTATAAATGAATATGAACCATCAAAAGACGGCAAGAAAAAGGGCCAGTTAGGAATTGATGGTAGGTTTTCTACTATATATGTACACATTACATACCATATGAAAATAAGGAGATGTGGTATGAGTGCTGATGAGCCAACTGTCCACCTAAGTTCAAATGATGTGGATTTCAGCCATGATAGGTTACCTTACAGCCTTAAACCATGAGAAAAACACATACAGAATAGTTGGCTATAAAAGATGCCAATGTATAACGAAATAATTTGCAAACAAAAAACAAATATGGCAGACATGAACCAAAGACAACCACTGAACTACAGGCACATATAGAATGTGGAGGGGTTAAACATGATTGAAGGCGTCAATCCTCCCCCAGCTCAGGTTATTGGTGTAACAGAACAACACACGAACAAACTATATAACAAAAAAGGAAGAACAATTTTAGATACAGCAATAAACAACCAACCAACCGATTACAGGCTCCTGACATGGGACAGACACATTAAGAATGTCATCAAGGTCAAATGAACTATCTGATAAAGAACTGTATGATTTGACACAGAAGTTGGATAGTATCAACACTAGACATTGTGCCAACCATTGTAACCAACATCTAATGTTGGAATTTATATTCAAATTTCTTCTTTATTTGGAAGTGTGCTTGTGAACAAGATTTGACCTTAACTTGAGTTGTTCTATATTTTCATGTTGGTGTATAACCATAAGGCAATGTGTTACATATCATCAGTGCTCTTAACTTTGAACTTCAAGAGAAAAAAAGGTTTCTATGTCAGAACCACTATTACCAGGTGTTTGGAATGTGTTTGTATTACTAAATGACAATATGTTTCATACTATTACAACAAATAGATCATCTGATTAGAACTTATTACGCATGGTATTTGTTTTTTTGTTATACAATACTACTTGCACTCATTTGAGGAGTAAACATATGTTTTAGTCCATTAGAATAATTTAAATATGTTTGTCAGTTATTCAGTTATTAACAATGTTGGAAATGTATTTATGATATTTGAACATTGGTAAAGTGGTGTTGCGTTTGATTTCATAATAATGAAGATATTTGCATACCAAATTTATTTATTAGTTATTTTTTGTTGTTGAGAGAATAAAATAAGTTTAAATGCAATGTACAAGAGGGACAAAAGATACCAGAGGGACTTTGAAAATCATAAGTTGAAAAAGAAGCTAACAAATGCCATCGCTAGAAAAGAACGGAACACTTGACAAACAATAGTACACAAAACCCAACCTAGAAAACTGTAGACTTAGTAACCCCCCCACCAAAAAGAGGGGGTGATCTCAGGTGCTCCGTAAGGATGGAAGGATACGGATCTGATGTATCTAGAACTGACTCAGTGGTCTTGTAGTGTGTTCACATCAAATTGTCATTGAGTCGATTCCTGGCAGTGCAATGACAGCTGTATAAATAGATATTGTCATTGAGTCGATTCCTGGCAGTGCAATGACAGCTGTATAAATAGATATTGTCATTGAGTCGATTCCTGGCAGTGCAATGACAGCTGTATAAATAGATATTGTCATTGAGTCGATTCCTGGCAGTGCAATGACAGCTGTATAAATAGATATTGTCATTGAGTCGATTCCTGGCTGTGCAATGACAGCTGTATAAATAGATATTGTCATTGAGTCGATTCCTGGCAGTGCAATGACAGCTGTATAAATAGATATTGTCATTGCGTCGATTCCTGGCAGTGCAATGACAGCTGTATAAATAGATATTATCATTGAGTCGATTCCTGGCAGTGCAATGACAGCTGTATAAATAGATATTGTCATTGAGTCGATTCTTGGCAGTGCAATGACAGCTGTATAAATAGATATTGTCATTGAGTCGATTCCTGGCAGTGCAATGACAGCTGTGTAAATAGATATTGTCATTGAGTCGATTCTTGGCAGTGCAATGACAGCTGTATAAATAGATATTGTCATTGAGTCGATTCCTGGCAGTGCAATGACAGCTGTGTAAATAGATATTGTCATTGAGTCGATTCCTGGCAGTGCAATGACAGCTGTGTAAATAGATATTGTCATTGAGTCGATTCCTGGCAGTGCAATGACAGCTGTATAAATAGATATTGTCATTGAGTCGATTCTTGGCAGTGCAATGACAGCTGTATAAATAGATATTGTCATTGAGTCGATTCTTGGCAGTGCAATGACAGCTGTGTTTGATGTTTCATTTGATGTTTTACTTAATAATTGTATTCTATTTTTTAGGTTTTACTCAGTTTTTATTATCAGATGAATGTAACCTGTTTGAACCAGAACACAGAGATGTGTGTCAAGATATGTCCCAACCCCTATGTCATTACTTTATCTCAAGCTCCCATAACACGTAAGTCAGTGTAACATGTAGGTCAATGCTTTATATTCACGTTATTGTTCTACTTGCAAATGTCGCATAAATAAATTGCTGAGGAATATCATATAAAAAAAATGATGTGGTATGATTGCCAATGAGACAACTGTCCACAAGAGACCAAAATGATACAGACATTAACAACTATAGGTCACCGTACAGCCTTCAACAATGAGCAAAGGCCCATACGGCATAGTCAAGTATAAAATGCCCTGATAAGACAATGTAATACAATTCAAACGAGAAAACTTATGGCCTTATTTATATAAAAAAATTAACAAAAAACAAATATGTAACACATAAACAAATGACAACCACTGAATTACAGTCTCCTGACTTGGGACAGGCACATACATAAATAATGTGGCGGGGTTAAACATGTTAGTTGATTTATAACATACAATCTTTTAAGAGTTGAGCTTAAGATTAAATGAACAAATTTAGAAAAAGAAAATTTTTCTGTGAAGACAACTACAAGCTATGACAAGTTACAAACTATATATATATATCTTTTGCCATTGGAAATGATTTTATAATTATTGTTAATTTACTTACAGATATTTAATGAAAGACCAGTTACAAGGTCCATCCAGTACAGAGGCTTATATCAATGCATTAGACAAAGGGTGTCGCTGTCTGGAGTGTGAGTATATACACGTATGCATGAAAAAATAAATGCATCTGTGTTTTCAGTGTGGCATAAATTAAAGAAACAAGTGTGTCTGAGTATTCAGTTTATTTTCACGTATAAAGTAAAGTATGGGCCTTCAGCTTTTTTAACTCACCTGGCCCGAAGGGCCAAGTGAGCTATTCCCATCACTTTGCGTCCGGCGTCCGTCGTCGTCGTCCGTCGTCCGTCGTCGTTAACTTTTACAAAAATCTTCTCCTCTGAAACTACTGGGCCAAATTAATCCAAACTTGGCCACAATCATCTTTGGGGTATCTAGTTTAAAAAATGTGGCGTGACCCGGTCAACCAACCAAGATGGCCGCCACGGCTAAAAATAGAACATAGGGGTAAAATGCAGTTTTTGGCTTATAACTCAAAAACCAAAGCATTTAGAGCAAATCTGATGTGGGGTAAAAATGTTTATCAGGTCAAGATCTATCTGCCCTGAAATTTTCAGATGAATCGGTCAACCTGTTGTTGGGTTGCTGCCCCTGAATTGGTAATTTTGAGGAAATTTTGCCGTTTTTGGTTATTATCTTGAATATTATTATAGATAGAGATAAACTGTAAACAGCAATAATGTTCAGCAAAGTAAGATTTACAAATAAGTCAACATGACGGAAATGGTCAGTTGACCCCTTTAGGAGTTATTGCCCTTTATAGTCAATTTTTAACCATTTTTCGTAAATCTTAGTTATCTTTTACAAAAATCTTCTCCTCTGAAACTACTGGGCCAAATTAATTCAAACTTGGCCACAATCATCTTTGAGGTACCTTGTTTGAAAAATGTGTCCGATGACCTGGCCATCCAACCAAGATGGCCACCACGGCTAAAAATAGAACAGGGGTAAAATGTAGTTTTTTGCTTACAACTCTGAAACCAAATCATTTAGAGGAAATCTGACAAGGAGTTTAATTGTTAATCAAGTCAATATATATCTGCCCTGAAATATTCAAATGAATTGGACAACCTGTTGTTGGGTTGCTGCCCTCCAATTGGTAATTTTTAAAGAAATTTTGCTGTTTTTGGTTATTATCTTGAATACTATTATAGATAGCGATAAACTGTAAACAGCGATAATGTTCATCAAAGTAAGATCTACAAATAAGTCCACATGCCCTAAATGGTCAATTGACCCCTTAAGGAGTTATTGCCCTTTATAGTCAATTTTTAACAATTTTCATTAATTTGGTAAATTTATGTAAATTTTTACCAAATATTTTTCTCTGTTACTAATGGGCAAAGTTCATTATAGATATAATTGTAAGAAGCAAGAATGTTCAGTAAAGTAAGAACTTCAAACACATCACCATCACCAAAATACAATTTTGTCATGAATCCATTTGTGTCCTTTGTTAAATATGCACATAGACCAAGGTGAGCGACACAGGCTCTTTAGAGCCTCTAGTTATGGTCTAGTTGAGGATCCAGAAATTTTCACAAGTGGGGCCCACTGACTGCCTAAGAGAGGGCCTGCTTCGGTCATGCTTCAGTGATTCCCTATATAATCAACCAAATTTTTCCCAGAAATGTGGGAGCCATCTAAATCTCCCTGAGCTGTGGTCGGACTGTTGTCTCTTTGACACATTCCCCATTTCCATTCTCAATTTTATGTATCCTTTGGTGTGATTTCTTGTCAGAATGTTTATTGTATGAATAGAGAGAAACTAAACATTTACTACCACTTAGGACTAATGTATTTTTGGGGGCCGTATTTTTGTGGTACCACATTTTTTGTTATTGCATTTTGGAAAAAAATGATAGTATATGGATGCTTTATTTCCTGGTTTAAGGGAGGTCGCTTCTCAGTTTCTAAATAAATAGCTTTCCATAACACTAGTATATATTGCTAGGGGATTAATTGAGGAATCAAAAAAGCAAAAAAATATAGGGGTCAATGTGCTTGTTTTCAAGATATTAGCCAATGGAATTTTGGCGGGAAAATGTTCTCTCTTTATTTTTCATAGCTTTATCATTGACAAGTTAAAGTTCTCAAAAACTATTGAGAAATAAAATATTTTATAAGACTTTTACAATGGGCTTATAATTATACATGTAAAAGATTTATAAAATAAAATGGGGGTCCATGGGCAAAATTTATTAAGGCATTCAAATGGATAAAACCAGAAGGTTTTGAAAATCTGACAAAAATTCCAAAACACAACAAGCAAACATCCTTAAATGAAATCTGTATACAAGCATATTACACATTTGTATTTTCCTTTGCACTATATTGGTGGTTGATGTGTACCCACCACAAAATCCTCGAAAATAAGGATCTGATGAATCAACAGTATACATGTATAAGTCTGATAACTTGTCCTTTATTTGTTTGTAGTGGACTGTTGGGATGGTCCTAATGATGAACCAATGATCTATCATGGACACACCTTTACCTCAAAGATAACCTTCAAATCTGTCATACAAACCATCAACGAATATGCTTTCAATTTTTCCAAGTAAGTGACTCTCAAATCATCTGTCATACAAACCATTAACAAATATGCTTTCAATTTTTCCAAGTAAGTGACCTTCAAATCTGTCATACAAACCATCAAGGAATATGCTTTCAACTTTTTCAAATAAGTGACCTTTAAATCTGTCATACAAACCATCAACGAATATGCTTTCAATATTCCAAGTATATGACATTCAAATCTGTCATAGAAATCGTGTTAAAACAAATACACTCTAATTTGTATATTAAACATGACAAGTTTTATGAGATGTCCATGATATTTAGATAGCTGATGAGCTGATGACGTTGTTTCTTATTATTGATACACAAACTGTTAAGGTTGTAATTATAACAAACAATTGTATATAAAAATGAATAAAATCTGTTATTGAATATTGAATATAATACCCATACAGAATGCATTAAGGTGATGTATTCAGAACATACTTTGGGATACATCCATTAACAAGCAATGTAATTGACTTACCACAAGTGGTTCACTATAAACAAGACATACAATTGTTGCAGTGCAGCCACTGTCAATGTCAGGCCAGAAACTGCATACCTATGTCTGGATTTTTGTCACCATCAAGGCGAGACAAAAAAACTCCTGTATGGGTATTATATGCAATAATTGATTATGCTTAAATTTTGATGCATCGCTTGATTTTACAAATCCTGCATTGGTTTCAAAAATCACAACTTGCTAAATCTTTCATTAGTATTGGCATATCTTATTTCCATGGAGATTCTTTGGCCCTGCCCCCTCAGTCATGGTCTATTTACTTTGAAACTTGAGATGGTCATGGAAAGTACAAATTGGCTAAGAATTCAAGATAGGTTTATAATACCATAACAAAACAATCTTTGAAGCAAAGTAAATCCAAGATTTTATAATTAACATTTTATATTATTTTTAGGTTTCCAGTAATTCTATCTATTGAAAACCACTGTAGTATCAAGCAACAGAAAACAATGGCAAACTATATGACAACGATATTTGGAGATAAACTATATTGTGATAAAGTTGATGAAAATGCATCTTGTTTGCCTCCATTGGAGTCATTAGTTGATAAAGTTCTTATAAAGGTAAATATTGTATCTCTTTAACAGGATGTAGGTCACAAGGTAAATATTGTATCTCTTTAACAGGATGTAGGTCACAAGGTAAATATTGTATCTCTTTAACAGGATGTAGGTCACAAGGTAAATATTGTATCTCTTTAACAGGATGTAGGTCACAAGGTAAATATTGTATCTCTTTAACAGGCTGTAGGTCACAAGGTAAATATTGTATCTCCTTAACAGGATGTAGGTCACAAGGTAAATATTGTATCTCTTTAACAGGATGTAGGTCACAAGGTAAATATTGTATCTCTTTAACAGGATGTAGGTCACAAGGTAAATATTGTATCTCCTTAACAGGATGTAGGTCACAAGGTAAATATTGTATCTCTTTAACAGGATGTAGGTCACAAGGTAAATATTGTATCTCTTTAACAGGATGTAGGTCACAAGGTAAATATTGTATCTCTTTAACAGGATGTAGGGCATGTTAATGGAGTAAACTATCAGAAGTTACAAGCCTGGGACTCTTTTATCAAAAAATCGTACAACTGAAATTGGTCAGAAGTTATCCTGAGATGTTTCAGATATTTTGTGAGAGTAGTTGCTGAACACTCATCATTAGTCCTAACCATTGGTCTGCAGATTATTGAACATAAAAATCATTATTGTTTCAAATGTCCAATTTAGTTTTAAAGTTATTTTGAAGAAGTTTCTTAATTTGCAAACTTGTTCAAATCGATCACAAACTGAATTGCCTACTTTATATATTGTTCTGCAAGTTTTAATGTGACATTGAAAAATGTAATAAAAGTAAATTATTACATTGGTTGCAATGGATTACATTGATTTCCCAGTTAGATAAAAACCGATAATTTCACATGTGAAATAAACGTGGTTATTTCACTCTCTGACGTCATACAACAATAGGCGTTGTCAAGACGTCGATAACGTCGGATCAAAACAAATTGTCAATGCGTAGGAAAAAGATATAGTTCCTTACATTTTCTACATTAATTTCATAAAAAAAAAAGCCATTTGCCAATGTAATAAAAAGAATAACTAATTGCCGTATTTGAATATCAAAAATAAGACAACTTGTGACCGAACGCCGCTATGGATTAAACTCGTGCTGCGCACTCGTTTAATCCATGCGTCGTTCGGTCACGCGTTGTCTTATTTTTGATATTCAAATACGGCGATTAGTTATACTATAATTAAGAAACATTGTGTTCACCCATACAACTGTGGAACCATTTATTTTGTGGAAACCAATTTTCAAGGGATTGAGAAAAACTTTCTTGTATAAAATTATTTCTTGATTTTGACAAAGTCTGCATTAAGTCCGTGGCAAATTTGTAATTTGTTGAACATTTGAATTGTGATTCACCTGTTCCTACGAAATCCATGATATTTGGTGTCCAACTAAAAATGATGAATCCACAGTATTCTATTAATAGGAAGTTAGAAGGGATATAGTTTTACAGTTAAAGTTTGAAAAAAAAAACGAATTCAGAAAAAGATGTTAATTGTACATTGATTGTAGAAAATAATTGTATTGTATTTTCAGGGTAAAAAGTTAGATTTACACACAGAATCTGATGAAGGGATGGTCACTGATGAAGACGAAGGGGCGGAGTCAGAGAAAAAGAAAAACAACAAATCAAGGGTAAGTTTTCTAATATTTTATCCTGTAATTTTTTTTACAAAGCAAAACATAGTGATTTCAATTTTATTTTTTTAGTATTTTATGAAAGATTATTTCTAAAAGTTTGCTTTAAAATTTTGACTGGGTTGACTTTTATGTCAAGGATATCTCAACATGAAGCAAAAATAAAGGCAATGTATAGATAACACATTTATAGCTGAGAAGGTGATAAAGCAGATTGCTATCATCAGAAAATATTGTTAAATGAGGCGAGGTACAATTGATTAAGGGTCACTGTGAAGGGTAATAAAAATTTTTTAGTAAATTTATCTCCCTCTTATTAACCAATTAAAATCTGGCATTTTAACTGAAATTATAAGAAAAAAAGCTAACCATTTGTTCATTTACACAATAACACAGTTCCGTGTGTTTTGATTTTTCTATTTATAGGAAGGATCAATAAAGAAACACAAATTAGCAAAAGAATTATCAGACCTAGTAAATTACTGTGTGTCAAAACGTTTTAAAGACTTCCAAATGTCTCAACATAGTCGTAAGTATTGGTTACTTTTATTCATTCACTGATTCAGTTGTGTTAGTTAGCTAAAATGGGATGTTAAATCTGATGCCTTGTGTATAGACTAACAAGCTCTCAGTCTTAACCACATCCCACCAGCCCAGGCTTGTAAAAGGCTGTTTAGTCTGTAAAAATCACATCTACATGCCAATTGAATCTAAACTAAAATTTTCAGCGTCAGACCTCTTTATAATGAAGACTGATAAGTCTAAACCTGCCATCTAAGTTTCTAAAACCTACCTATTGTATTTATTGTTAATAGTTTCTTGTCCTTTATATACATAAAATAATGAATCGTGCAAGACCTTGATGAGTAGCAAAGATTGTTATAAAGCCCCCCTCATTGTTGGGGTTATGTAATAATTCCCACTGGACGTTAAGCTAACAACACTCAATTGATAGATACTTTAAAACAAGAATCACAAGATTAGAAAGCTGGTTATTTGGTTCCAGGACTATTTTAGATACTTAACAAGAATCACAAGATTAGAAAGCTGGTTATTTGGTTCCAGAACTATTTTAACTGTTTTCCCAGACTTAACCTTTTAACAAGATTAATAAGGAAGTCTAAGAGGTAATAAACTAAACAAAACACTCTGGAAACTTCCTAGTCTATAAAACATCAGTCATTTAAATGGAGTCTACACTAGTCTGGGAGCTGTCCAAAAAGATTTACATAAAAAAAGAAATTAATTACCAGATATAATTGCATAGCACTGTCTGTAGGGATTTGTTCTAATAATCAGAACATAACAGTATGAATATTTAATGGAACAAAATATATGGAAACTTTCCATGTTTTCTGTCAATATCTATATTTAGTGACTGTAATTAGTTTTGAACATAAATTGTAAAACTTGGTTGTCCCATGGGAATTGTTAGGTTATAAATATTGTCAAAGAAGTCGCACAGAGAATATTGTTTTGCTGATTTTTAATAAGACATTAATTGGAGGAACATTTTTAAGATTTTGAGAATCAATAATTTGTTGGCTAATATCTATACAAATATTGATTGGTCTAAAATTAGATTAAAGTTACATCTTTGAAATAAATTATGTTTGTAAAGTTATTTCCCCCATTTTATCCCTGCTACAGGTAGCTAAATTTTGTAAAGTTTTAAAGATGAACAACACATATTTCTTTATGTTTGTTTAAACTGGTCAAATTAATGTTACATTGAATTTAATTTTAACAAAAACTTGACTGACATGTGGGGTCACTTTACCAATTAATTTTACTTGAATTTTATTAAAAAAATAAACTTGGAAAATAACAAAAGGGAATCTTAACCAACATGATGAAAAAGACTGACAAATCATGGCTAAAAACAAAAATGACCCAACAGACAAGTCCATAAAACACTGAATAGAAAACTATAGACGGAGCAATACAAACTCCATCAAACACCATGTGATCTGTGACAGTTTTGTTATGTGATTCTAGGGGTGACCAGGATTTAGACTTTGCACAGTGCACATACTCACATTAAAGATGTATAAACTTGGACTATCTTGACTCTGTAGGCAGTCAGGATCATAAAAAAAATTACCTTGTGGTTTGCCAATGTACGAGAACATTTCTGTAAATTCAGAAATTATTGTGAAAACTGAGACAGGGTTTCAATTGCAGTAATTAAAACTTGCATTTTGAAATTTTTTATATGAATTAAAAAGATTTTAATCAATATTGCAAAAATTAAAATCTCTCCTTTGTCAAAAAATGACAAAATCTCAATAATAAATGCAAACAAATTATTTCTGAATTAACAGTTTCATCAATCATACTCTTAGTTTTATTAATTCAGCTCATTTTATTTTGAGACTTTATACCAAAACTGGTATATGAATGATCATATTTTGTATGTCAGATAATTTTGTTTTACAGAGAAATATTGGGAGATGTGTTCATTCAGTGAGAATACAGCTTTAAAGTTAGCCATGGCTTGTCCAGAGGAGTTTGTTAACCATAATAAACGATTTCTTTCTCGTATTTATCCTAATGGAATGAGGGTGGATTCTAGTAATTATAATCCACAAGATCTGTGGAACTGTGGCTGTCAGATGGGTAGGTTATTATAATAGCTGTAATTCAATACTGGTATAGCATTGTAGCTTGCTCCAAAGTGCTGGTCATGAGCTCTCATTTAACCATCAGTGGGGACAAATTAGTAAGGAAACAACCAAGATAAGCCAATCAAAATTGTTGTTTCTCCTGATCTTTGGGAATTATAAACTATAAACGTGCTAAATTTTAAACTTATAATTGTTTAACTCAGACTTGTAAAAATCGTGATCATGGCAGATCAATTTTGAACTGCAAGAATGTTTTTTCACATCTTTAGAAGTAAATCATGACTGATTGATAAAATTCAAAGATGCAGTTCTACCATGAACCTAATAAATTGTAGCTAATGGACATATGGTAACATATGGTACATGTTGTCCTTCTTGTAACAACCAAATCAATGAACAATGTTCTATCTTTTATATTTCACAAGATATTTTTCCTTCTATTTGCATATTTTTATATTTGAAAAGTCAACAATCACTTTAATATTCCTGTGGCTATAAAAAGAAACTATAACCTGGTATTCTAGCTCCTTTTTCATGTTTTCTTCACAATGATATAAGTATTAGAATCATGCAAAAGAAGATGAAAAGCTTCTCAGCTCATCATTATATACCCATATATAAAAAGATATGGCACTCTTTTTTTTCTAGAGCACAAAACAGTGAGCTAAAAAAACATAGCATCTGTATTCAACATTTGAAATTGTTGTCACACACTAAAACATCATATGGTGATTTTCAAAAGTTGACAGATATGATATTTGAATATACTGAATATGTAATAGGTTTAAACCTATAATAAAATTCAATTTATGTTAAGTGTTAGATAAATTGCCTTTTAAATTAAGTCTTACTTGATTTTATGGGATTTTATGTATGATTTCAGTGGCCTTGAACTATCAGACAGCAGGACTAATGATGGATTTGTATAATGGCTTCTTCCTAAAGAATGGTGCGTGTGGTTTTGTATTAAAGCCAGCCATTATGAGAGAAGAAATTGCTTATTTTAGTGCCAATACTAAAGATGTGATACCAGGAGTATCACCACAGATACTTCATATAAAGGTAAATACCAGGGGTATCACCACAGATACTTCATATAAAGGTAAATACCAGGAGTATCACCACAGATACTTCATATAAAGGTAAATACCAGGAGTATCACCACAGATACTTCATATAAAGGTAAATACCAGGAGTATCACCACAGATACTACATATAAAGGTAAATACCAGGAGTATCACCACAGATACTACATATAAAGGTAAATACCAGGAGTATCACCACAGATACTTCACATAAAGGTAAATACCAGGAGTATCACCACAGATACTTCATATAAAGGTAAATACCAGGAGTATCACCACAGATACTTCACATAAAGGTAAATACCAGGAGTATCACCACAGATACTTCATATAAAGGTAAATACCAGGAGTATCACCACAGATACTTCATATAAAGGTAAATGTTGTATTTAAAGTCAGATATATTGGAGTGTTTATTTTAAAATGGAGACACAAATAAGAACTATGTCATAAATCGTTAATTACATTTCATCATTTTTATTTTACTCAAATTGCAAGAAATAGAAAAAAAAATATTTTCATAGTTATATGAAAGACATAGTTTAAGGTAGCACAATACAAAGATTTTTTCATCCCCAATCAGATAACTTTAAACTGATGTAATTCATTTCATCCTTCTTTATATTTTATAAATGAGGTACCAAAAGAAAGAAGAAAGATTAATCTTTCAAATGGTGATAATTTCATTATGACATAATTATTACATAATTAATTATGATGAAATTAGTTGCTATATTGTGATGTCCACACTTGAATGAATTTAGCATCTTTGTTCTTCATAGCATCCCAAAATATTTTATAGATTCTTGTATAACACAGCTTGACCTCCAAAACTGTGTCTCAGATTTCTAAAAACATCAATAGAACAAATTTTATACCCAATTGAATTTAGTGGTCTCTTATGAATTGATGTTGCAAACTTCATTGAAGATTTATGAGAGAATGAAATACAATAGGAAAAATCTGAGACACAGTTTTGGAGGTCAAACTGTGTTGTGCAAGAATCTATAAAATATTTTGGGATGCTATGAATAACAAAGAAGCTAAATTCATTCAAGTATGGACATCACAATATGGCAACTAATTACATAACAATTAATTATGTAATAATTATGTCATAATGAAATTATTACAATTTGAAAGATTAATCCTTCTTCTTTCTTTTGGTACCTCATTTATAAAATTTAAAGAAAGATGAGAGGAATTACATCAGTTTAAAGATGTCTGATTGGGGATGAAAAATCTTTGTATTGTGCTACCTTAAATGTATGCTGTCAGGCCAACATCTGGGCTTTAATAAACACTGTTATAGACATGAGGGGCGAACAAGAGCTGGGTTTACTGGTTTATGTCTGGTGGTCTGTCCTTTTCTTCATCAGTAGTTCTTTCAGTTCCATAAAAATGTTAATGGCATTTTTCTTAGGAACTACAAATAAAAGATTCTGAAGTTTGGAATCAGCTTTTGGTTCATTATAGCATGCTATACTGAGTGATACATTCTTCACATATTCATCACCTTTCAATTTCCTGTTTACCAAATATTTGGAACAATGTATCACTAGTGAGCAAAATCTCAAAGTTGTGAAATTTGTTTGCTATTTAAATACACATGAAATGGAAATATAAATTAAAGTGTTTTTTAGCTCACCTAGCTCAAAGGGGAGCTGTCGTCGTTAACTTTTACAAAAATCTTCTCCTCTGAAACTAGCTCACCTAGCCCAAAGGGGAGCTGTCGTCGTTAACTTTTACAAAAATCTTCTCCTCTGAAACTACTAGGCCTAATTAAACCATACCTGGCCACAATCATCATTGGGGTATCTAGTTTAAAAAATGTTTCCGGTGACCCGCCAAACCAACCAAGATGGCTGCCATGGCTAAAAATAGAACATAGGGGTAAAATGTTCATTTTGGCTTATAACTCTGAAACTAAAGCATTTCGAGCAAATCTGACATGGGGTAAAAGTTGTTGGGTTGCTGCCCCTGAATTGGTAATTTCAAGGAAATTTTGCCGTTTTAGGTTATTATCTTGAATACTATTATAGATAGAGATAAACTGTATACAGCAATAATGTTCAGCAAAGTAAGATCTTCAAATAAGTCAACATGACCAAAATGGTCAGTTGACCCCTTAAGGAGTTATTGTCCTTTATAGTCAATTTTTAAAAATTTTCATTAATTTGGTAAATTTTGGTAAGTTTTTACAAAATATTTTCCTCTCTAAGTATAGGGCCAAGTTAATTACAGATAGAGAAAAATGTAAGTAGCAAGAATGTTCAGTAAAGTTAGATCTACTAACACATCACCATCATCAAAACACAATTTTGTCATGAATCCATCTGTGTCCTTTGTTTAAAATGCACATAGACCAAGGTGAGCGACACAGGCAAGAGCCTCTAGTTTATTTTGCATTAAAGATACTCAGTAATGGACAATGGATAGGAAATCTTGTTATCTTACAAAATTCCCCATCCAGATCTTGAATTTTTATTTTTTGTTATAGGTGATAAGTGGTCAGCATTTTCCTAAACCTAAAGGATCAGGCTCCCGAGGAGATGTGACTGACCCATACGTTACCGTAGAAATATTTGGTATCCCTGCCGACTGTGCTGAGGAAAGAACAAAAACTGTTCCACATAATGGTAAGTATTCAAATGACAACCAGAAACTCTTTCAAAGAGAACCATAAATGATTATTGCAACATAACTATAAACCTATAATGGTCAGGAGGTCAACTCACAAACTTTTGAAATAGAGTATACCTGCACTACAAAATAATTATTGCAGATTGATAGAGATCAAACAGGTGTCCTTATTATAAGCAAGTAAAGACCAGAAGGTGATAAAAATAGAATAACTTTGGAGACAATTTTTTTATATTCTTGTGTTTAAAATGTTCGGACTTGTTTGGTTTTACTTTTTTAAAAGCGAACCTAGACTTAATTACATCTATCATTCTTTATTTTGTAGGTATCAACCCTATATTTGACGAGAGTTTTGAGTTCCAGATAAACTTGCCAGAATTAGCATTAGTACGTTTTGCAGTACTAGATGATGATTATATTGGTGATGAGTTCATAGGTCAATATACAATACCATTTGAATGTATGCAAACTGGTAAGTTATACCGTCCTTGCATACTGTTATTAAACAACTTTTTAACTCACCTGGCCTAAAAGGCCAAGTGAGCTTTTCTCATCACTTGGCGTCCGGCGTCCGTCGTCGTCCGTCGTCGTTAACTTTTACAAAAATCTTCTCCTCTGAAACTACTGGGCCAAATTAAACCAAACTTGGCCACAATCATCATTGGGATATCTAATTTAAAAAATGTGTCTGGTGACCCGGCCAACCATCCAAGATGGCCGCCATGGCTAAAAATAGAACATAGGGGTAAAATGCAGTTTTTGGCTTATAACTCAAAAACCAAAGCATTTAGAGCAAATCTGACATGGGGTAGAATTGTTAAACAGGTGAAGATCTATCTGCCCTGAAATTTTCAGATGAATCGGATAACCCGTTGTTGGGTTTCTGCCCCTGAATTAGTAATTTTAAGGAAATTTTGCTGTTTTTGGTTATTATCTTGAATATTATTATAGATAGAGATAAACAGTAAACAGCAATAATGTTCAGCAAAGTAAGATTTACAAATAAGTCAACATGACTGAAATGGTCAATTGACCCCTTTAGGAGTTATTGCCCTTTATAGTCAATTTTTAACCATTTTTCGTAAATCTTAGTAATATTTTACAAAAAATCTTCTCCTCTGAAACTACTGGGCCAAATTAATCCAAACTTGGCCACAATCATCTTTTGGGTTAGTAGTTTGAAAAATGTGTCCGATGACCCGGCCATCAAACCAAGATGGCCGCCATGGCTAAAAATAGAACATGGGGTAGAATGCAGTTTTTGGCTTATAACTCAAAACCCAAAGCATTTAGAGCAAATCTGACATGGGGGTAAAATTGTTTATCAGTTCAAGATCTATCTGCCCTGAAATTTTCAGATGAATCGGATAACCCGTTGTTGGGTTGCTGCCCCTGAATTAGTAATTTTAAGGAAATTTTGCTCTTTTTGGTTATTATCTTGAATATTATTATAGATAGAGATAAACTATAAACAGCAATAATGTTCAGCAAAGTAAGATTTACAAATAAGTCAACATGACTGAAATGGTCAGTTGACCCCTTTAGGAGTTATTGCCCTTTATAGTCAATTTTTAACCATTTTTCGTAAATCTTAGAAATCTTTTACAAAAATCTTCTCCTCTGAAACTACTTGGCCAAATTAATCCAAACTTGGCCACAATCATCTTTTGGTTTAGTAGTTTGAAAAATGTGTCCGGTGACCCGGCCATCCAACCAAGATGGCCACCATGGCTAAAAATAGAACATGGGGTAAAATGCAGTTTTTGGCTTATAACTCAAAACCCAAAGCATTTAGAGCAGATCTGACATGTGGTAAAATTGTTTATCAGGTCAACATTTATCTGCCCTGAAATTTTTAGATGAATCGGACAACCCGTTGTTGGGTTGCTGACCCTGAATTGTTAGTTTTAAGGAAATTTTGCTGTTTTTGGTCATTATCTTGAATATTATTATTGATAGAGATAAACTGTAAACAACAATAATGTTCAGCAAAGTAAGATGTACAAACACATCACCATCATCAAAACACAATTTTGTCATGAATCCATCTGCTTCCTTTAATATTCACATAGACCAAGGTGAGCGACACAGGCTCTTTAGAGACTCTAGTTTTTTAATATACACAAATAAATTCATACTACATTAATTATCATGTCACATGTTAAAATATGTCTATTCTAATTCAGGAACCTTAACTTAAGTTATAGTTTGTCATTTATGTGATCAAGTTATTTTATAGTTTGTTTGTAATTGTAAAATTTGAACATTTTAATGCCCCTTTCACACTTTCCCTTGTCCATACATCCACACACCAAGATTAGTTATCTTTTTCTAAATTTAGTTTTCCTCTACCAAATGTTATGAAACTTATACACAAAGCTTATTTAATACCACAAAACACAGATCAGGTCACATTGAATCACTTATATTGTTCTTGAGTTATGTCCCTTTGTATTGTAATATTCAAGTGGGGCTTCATCTCTGTCCCATGGACACATTTTCCATTTATTTAAACTAAACTATATTTTTTTCAAAGTACATTATTATTTGTTGGATACCAGTTTTCGTGGGTTTTGTAGATACAGGTAAATCATGAATGACTTATTTTCATTGGGCTTTGTATACAGAGATTGGCAAAACCACAAAGTTTTCAGCATTCCACGAAAATTGATAACCAACAGAAATAAACGATCCACACAGTAAGAGCAATGAGTTTTTATGTCAAGAAGGAAGTTAATATATTTCCAAAAAGATTAGCTGTATGAAATGGATGAGAAACTCCCTGAAATGAAAAATCTATTAATTGTGGTCTAAAATATGTTTTAATTTCCATTTCAGGGTATAGACACATAACTATGCTGTCAGCTAGTGGGGATCCTATAGAAAATTGTTCTTTATTTGTACATGTTGCCATTACAAATAAAAGAGGGGGAGGAGTAAGTTCTATTTTTAGATACATATAGAAATATATTATATAGACCACAGAAGAGGTATTCATTCATGATGTGACACACTTGTATTTAAGTTGCTTACGATAGTTTTTAGGCAGTTAAGCTGCCTTATGCGAGCACCCTGGATTTGTGTGCTACCCAATAAATGCTGAAATACGTGCCATTGTTATTATCTAGCTGGATATTATGTTATTTATAACTTATTGGACATTTTTTTCATACTTTTCATTCTGGATTACAAAAAATATGACAAAAAAAACCTTAAATGATCGTCGATTTTCCCAAAAGTTTTGAAGTTGCACATTGGAAGTAGAGCACATTAGGAATCCTTATGTATTTTATTATCCCCTGAGCTTTTGGCTAAGATGTCAAAGAACAAATGTATGTAATATTTAATCGCCGAAAATCTCTAAAGACAAGTAGTTTAGATTTCCCAAATTGCAAAAGTCGTAGGAATATTGTTTGTCATCAATACGTAGTCAACTACGTCAGTAGTCTATTAAAATAAGTTCGACTGGTCACGCTGTTGGCGGCAATTTTGAATTAGAATACGAAATTTCGTATCTTTTCAATTTGGACGCAGGGGTTCAAATTAGCGGTGGTCCGAGGTCTGCGACCTTCCATTTTCGCAGTCGGACTTTCTACTTGGTTACTAGCTATATATATATCTACGCCGACGGACCTTGAAAGAAAATAAAAAAATAACTTTCCAAACATTTTTACCAAAGTTTTCTAATAAACGATCTCAAACTTATTTTCATCATTACTATCCATGACAGCGATGTTCAATTTGTTCAACCGCTAGATTTATACAGAAAATCGCCGACAAATAATATGTAAATCTGAGTAGGTAAAATCGTATCTCACCTTATCTGTCAAAAACAACATTGAAAATAAAATGGCTGCCGGGGAAGACAATTACAATATCGGATCCAATTCCGGAAGCGGATAATGGTAATCCCGGGTTTGGCTATCATTAAAAAAAAATCCAGACAGGTGACAAAATACATCTATGCATGGTAAATAAATATAAACACTAGAATTGAAAACCAAAAGATATATGTAAAAGAAAGAAAAAGCAGAAAACATTTTGTACACAAATTTTAATGTCAAAATCCAATACAATGTGACAGCTGGGAACAGTTTATCTAACAATATATATATGTGTTTCTGGTAACAGTATAAATTTTCTTTATCAGTGATAAATGTTGGTAATGCATGTTAGATGCTTTTAAAGTTAAACATATTACTGCAATGATCTGCAATTTCAAGGGGTATTTTCTTCTTCTCAATTTTGATGGGTCAGTTAAATAGCTGGAAGTTTCTTATATAAAAAAAAAGATGTGATGTGATTGCCAATGAGACAACTGTCCACAAAAGACCAAAATGACACAGACATTAACAACTATAGGTCATTGTACTGCCTTCAACAATGAGCAAAGCCCATACCATTACCACATAGTCAGCTATAAAAGGCCCCAATAAGACAATGTGAAACAATTCAAACAAGAAAACTAATAGCCTTATTTATATAAAAAAAAATAACTATGAAACAAATATGTTACACATAAACAAACGACAACCACTGAATTACAGGCTCCTGACTTGGGACAGGCACAAATACAAGGGGGGGAATCTACGTCATCACGCAGGGTGTCGGCTATTGAAATTTGACCACCATTTTGTCGCTTCAAGGTAAGAATGTTACTTATTATGCCAGTTATATGACGGTTATGATTATACAAAATAGTCCACCAAAGACTATATAAAGTAGGAAAATAAATGAACCATCGCTCAATATTATTGGTTATCTCAATTTTGCAAACACTTCGATACCAGTTTTAGGAATTGGGTCAACATGCAGGATATCGGCAAAATTTTTCATAACAACATCTTGATTATCAAGAACCGCCTACTTTATCAACAAATGAACATGTCCGAATTCTTTATTGTACTCGGGAAAATATTTGTTACTCACAAATATCCGTCATTATGGTCGAAAAACGTCTTATTTTTAAAAAATGGAAAAAGGATGTCGGCAACACATCGAATATCGAAGGATGTCGGGGACACACCAATATATACTATTTTCAACATATATGTTATTCAACATATGACTAAATCTAATTCAAAACTAATGGTCATGACAAGCCGCAAATCAAATTTAAACTTGTGCAGGCGGAAATGATCGCGAATACAATCCGATGTTAAACAGCCGACCAGATCGCCCACTAAATCGCCACCCGTTAAAAAATCAAAACCATGCAAATCCTCATTTGTCATCAAAATAAAAACGACTGGCAAACATATTAAGTTTCCCTAAGTTTTAGTTTGTAACCCGGTTTTGTTTTTATTTCTCGATTTATGAATTTCGAACTGCGGTATACTACTGTTGCCTTTACTAAACACTTGGTAGATGTAGGGTCAGATGAAATGTCATATATATATATATATATATAGTATAAAATAAACTCATCATAGATACCAGGACTAAATTTTATATATACGCCAGACTCGCCTTTCGTCTACAAAAGACTCATCAGTGACGCTCGAATCCAAAAAAGTTTTAAAAAAGCCAATTAAAGTACGAAGTTGAAGAGCATTGAGATCCAAAATTCCTTTAAGTGTTGCCAAATACAGCTAAGGTAATCTATGCCTGAGGTAGAAAAGCCTTAGTATTTCAAAAAATTCAAAATTTTGTAAACAGTTAATTTATATAAAAAAAAAGACTTGGTCCAATAATTGACCCCTGTGGGACCCCTGGCTTAACTGAAACGAAATCTGACTTTCACCTTCTAAAACTTTTTTTTTCTCGAATATTTACAAAAAGTGAATCCTGAAATTGAGTGCATGAAATGGAAGCAAGCAAGGAACACTAATCCTGGTTTTTTTTATCGTATCTTTATTATGGTTGATATAATCAAAGGACACTTACATTGTTAATATATTAGTGTGTCCCCGACATCCTTCGATATTTGATGTGTTGCCGACATCCTTTTTCCATTTTTTAAAAATAAGACGTTTTTTCGACCATAATGACGGATATTTGTGAGTAACAAATATTTTCCCGAGTACAATAAAGAATTCGGACATGTTCATTTGTTGATACAGTAGACGGTTCTTGATAATCAAGATGTTGTTATGAAAAATTTTGCCGATATCCTGCATGTTGACCCAATTCCTAAAACTGGTATCGAAGTGTTTGCAAAATTGAGATAACCAATAATATTGAGCGATGGCTCATTTATTTTCCTACTTTATATAGTCTTTGGTGGACTATTTTGTATAATCATAACCCTCATATAACTGGCATAATAAGTAACATTCTTACCTTGAAGCGACAAAATGGTGGTCAAATTTCAATCGCCGACACCCTGCGTGATGACGTAGATTCCCCCCCTTGAAATAGTGCAACTATATATATGATATTTATGTAAGCAAATCTTATTATATATAGGTGGAGTCCATTGGGCCACTCTACCTCCTCCTGTTTGATAACTTAGAAACGGATGAGATCCCCACCCCTGGACCGTATACATTCATGTATGAGACTAAATCAATAATCAAATGAAATATAATGGAAGTCCCCAGGATCATCCCACCCCCTCATGTTTTAGAACTTGGAAACAGTCGAGATCCCCACCCCTAAACCATAATATTTATTCATGTATGGGACAACATATAATTAATCAATTGAATATAGGGGGAGTCCCTGGGGATCACCCCATCCCTCCTGTTTGATAACTTGGTAACTGTCGAGATCCCTATCCCTAAACCATATATCTTCATGTAGTGGACAATATAACAAATCAAATGAAATATGTAGAGGGAGTCCCTGGGGATCACCCCACCCCTCCTATTTGAGAACTTGGAAACGATCGAGATCCCCACCCCTCCTATTTGAGAACTTGAAAACGGTCGAGATCCCCACCCCTAAACCATATATATTTATGTATGGGACAATATAACAAATCAAATGAAATATGTAGAGGGAGTCCCTGGGGATCATCCCACCCCTCCTATTTGAGAACTTGGAAACGGTCGAGATCCCCACTCCTAAACCATATAAATTTATGTATGGGACAATATAACAAATCAAATGAAATATGTAGAGGGAGTCCCTGGGGATCACCCCACCCCTCCTATTTGAGAACTTGGAAACGGTCGAGATCCCCACCCCTAAACCATATATATTTATGTATGGGACAATATAACAAATCAAATGAAATATGTAGAGGGAGTCCCTGGGGATCACCCCACCCCTCCTATTTGAGAACTTGGAAACGGTCGAGATCCCCACCCCTAAACCATATATATTTATGTATGGGACAATATAACAAATCATATGAAATATAGGTGGAGTTCGTGGGGCCACTCTCCCCCTGCCGGTTAGAGAATTTGGAAACAGTTGAGATCACCAATCTTAAACCATATATATTCTTGTATGGGACAATATTACAAATCAAAGGAATAATGTGGGGGTCCCTAGGGTCACTGTTCATCCTCCTGTTTGAGAACTTGGAAACATTCGAGATCCTCAACCCTAAACCATATTTATTCATGTATGGGACAATATAACTATTCAAATAAAATATATAGGGGGTTCCCTGGGGGTCACCCCACCCCTCATGTTTGAGAACTTGATAACTGTCAAAATCCCCACCCCTAAACCATATATATTCATGTATGGGACAATATAACAAATCATATGAAATATAGATGGAGTTTGTGGGGCCACTCTACCCCTTCCTGTTTGAGAATTTATAATGGTTGAAATCCACAATCTTAAACCATATATATTTATGTATGGGATAATATTACAAATCAAATAAATTACAAGGGGGTCCCTATGGTCACTGTACACCCTCCTGTTTGAGAACTTGGAAAAATTCGAGATCCTCACCCCTTAATCATATATACTCATGTATGGGACTATATAACAAATCAAATGAAATATAGGGGAAGTCCATGTGGTCACCATACCCCCTCCTGTTTAAGAACTTGGAAACAGTTGGGATCCCCACCTCTAAATAAAATGAAATATAGGGAGAGTCCCTGTGGTCACCATACCCCTCCTGTTTAAGAACTTGGAAACAGTTGGGATCCCCACCTCTATATAAAATGAAATATAGGGAGAGTCCCTGCAGTCACCCCACCTTTAAATTAAACCATATATAATCATGTATGAGAACTGATCAAATGAAATATAGGGAGAGTCCTTAGGGTCACCCTACCCACTCCTGTTTGATAACTTAGTGTACTGTTGAACACAAACTCAGATTTCTTTCCAGGGAAGCAAGTCTATTTATACTTTTACAAGCTCGTACTAAAGTCAATTTGAACTTCTAACAGTCAACCAATACTAACGTTAACGAACTGCAATCATTGCAAACTTGTACCACTGCAGACTCATGACCATGAAAAAATATACTTGATATATGTGTTGCTTTTAAAAACTTTGACAAAATATGTATTATTTGCCTCAATGATTAATTCATTAAAGGAACATAAATGTACAATATATGATTGTTTAATGTTTGTTCTTTTTAAAAAATCTTTAAAAAACAAATTGAAGCAACAATATTTGTTTTATTATATAAACTTCTGCCAAGTTTGCCTCTGCTTTTTTTTACTTAACTGCCTACAGCGCCTTTGGTGCTTTGATTTTTTTTTTTACAGTATTTAAAACATGTGGTGTAGTATACATGTATTACAAATTTGAAAGTTAGGTAAATTCATAGATTAGGTAAATTCATAGATTAAGAACATGCTATATTTGACAATGTTTTTACTGAAATTAAACAATACAGTCTTCACCTTAAAAAGTTAAATTTAGATGGTTAAACAAAATCTTGAATAAAAAATTCAGCAAAGTTTTGGCTTTGATTTCCTCTTGAATGGAATATATTAATATTCCTCCTAAATTTCCTTCCAAATTTTAAATAACTACAAACATTAATTATGTAGTCCAACAATAGAATGCTAATATAAAATCATTTCAGTGCAAAAAATTTATAACTTCAAAAAAGTTAAAAAAGAAAACATGATTTTGTTGAACAGAAAACTCACAGAAGAGGGATGTCAGTGAAGAAAACAAAGAGAAAGAAAGATTACACAAGTATGAAGTCTGTTGGTGTCAAAAGTGTGGATGAAACATTCAAGGTAAATCACGTTGAAAGAATTATGTCCCAAAATTGGCTTCCCTCAACCAAATGTAATGAAACTTATCAACAATGCTTATTACAACAAAACACAGATCAAGTTTGAATTTTGGTGGAATCACTTCACCCCTTCTAAAGTTATGTCCCTTTAACAAATTGAAAAAATGTTGAATTTTTCGTTTCTGCTCTGTAACTTGAGTTTGCCTCAACCAAATATTCATTGACATATGACAGAAACAGCCTCAACCAAATGTTCATTGACACATGACAGAAACAGCCTCAACCAAATGTTCATTGACACATGACAGAAACAGCCTCAACCAAATGTTCATTGACCCATGACAGAAACAGCCTCAACCAAATGTTCATTGACCCATGACAGAAACAGCCTCAACCAAATGTTCATTGACACATGACAGAAACAGCCTCAACCAAATGTTCATTGACACATGACAGAAACAGCCTCAACCAAATGTTCATTGACACATGACAGAAACAGCCTCAACCAAATGTTCATTGACACATGACAGAAACAGCCTCAACCAAATGTTCATTGACACATGACAGAAACAGCCTCAACCACATGTTCATTGACACATGACAGAAACAAAGTTTATATCAATAGTAGAGGGGCATTATGTTTTCTGGTCTGTGCCTCCGTTCGTTCGTCCGTTCGTCCGTTCGTTCGTTCGTTCGTTCGTCCCGCTTCAGGTTAAAGTTTTTGGTCAAGGTAGTTTTTGATGAAGCTGAAGTCCAATCAACTTGAAACTTAGTACACTGGTTGCTTATGATATGTTCTTTCTAATTTTAAATCCAAATTAGACTTTTGACCCCAATTTCACGGTCCACTGAACATAGAAATGAAAGTGCGAGTTTCAGGTTAAAGTTTTTGGTCAAGGTAGTTTTTGATGAAGCTGAAGTCCAATCAACTTGAAACTTAGTACACTTGTTGCTTATGATATGTTCTTTCTAATTTTAAAGCCAAATTAGACTTTTAAGTTTTTGGTCAAGGTAGTTTTTGATGAAGCTGAAGTCCAATCAACTTGAAACTTAGTACACTTGTTGCTTATAATATGATCTTTCTAATTTTAATGCCAAATTAGACTTTTGACCCCAATTTCATGGTCTACTGAACATAGAAAATGAAAGTGAGAGTTTCGGGTTAAAGTTTTTGGTCAAGGTAGTTTTTGATGAAGTTGAAGACCAAACAACTTGAAACTTAGTACACTTGTTGCTTATGGTATGATCTTTCTAAATTTATTGCAAATTTAGATTTTTTATCCAATTTCACGGTCCATTGGACATGAAAATTGATAGTGCGAGTGGGGCATCCGTGTACTTAGGACACATTCTTGATAAAACTAAATTTTACCTACTATAATTTGGTATATTATATGAGAGAATTGAAATTGATTTCCCAGCAAAACATGAAATTCAATGAGATTAACCAAGCTTTAACAACCATGAATATAATTTGTAGGTAGCAATACAGCCTTTGAGGGATGGTACAGATTTACGGGACTCTGTTCAGCTGGCTTTGGCAGAGTTTAAAGAAATCTGTGGATTGTCCCCCATAGCTAATATAAAACAGTGTATCCGTCTCCTAGCAACCAGAGTATCTAACTCATCGGAGCAGGCCTCCTTAAACCTTGTTATGAAGGGAGATGTAAGTATCAACTTTAATGGAGCATCCCTTCCTACAATATGTATTGTTGGATCGGTCTTATAATAACCCAACATTGCTTAAGTTGATTAACTTTCAGAAAATTTGAAAAAGTTTTAAGATATTAATTTGGCTCTCAGTAACTTCATGTTACAACATTCAAACACAAACATGAAAAAAACCATCCGCAGGTTTGGAAAGGCTTAAAAAAACCATCCACAGGTTTGGAATGGCTTAAAAGAACCAGGAACCTGATTTATGGTCATCTGTGTGGAAACTATTCAATAACAGTCCTTGGAATCAAGATGACAAGAGGTAATATTAATTGAGGTCTGGCCTTGAAGGCATAAAACTTTGCTCAGTGCTCGGAGCACAAAAATCATGCTCGAAACATGAAATCCAGCAATTTGATTGGTTGATTTTCAAGTCAGAGTACAAAAATCATGCTCGAAAGTTTTATGACCGTGAGGTCTGAAGTGGAATAAGGGAGATAATAATCATTTAGAATTAATATTTTATGTTCTTTGTTTCAGTATCCCTATTTAGAAGCTCAAGGAAATCTTCCAGATATATTAAAGAAAGCTCTAATACATTTTGATGAGGTAATATATGTTTACGACATTCAATTAGTAACTGTAATGCTGTGAGTTGGATTTAAGTCTGATGGCAGTGTGTGTCTACTGTGTCTCAGCTTAAACATTTTCAGAGATCATTACACCCACCCTTTTAAATTTGCACAATATTCTTTTTATATATTTAACTTTCATCAAGAATAGCTGAGTTAAATTTTGCAAGAAAACATTAAAACTTTACAGGAGTTGACCTCAAGTAACAAAAATATGTGTGAGCATAATTTATTGATAATACATTCAAAAATACGTTCAAAAGGATAACCTGAATTACCAATTAAATAAGACAGCACAACAGACCACACATTAAAAATTTCATACCTGGCAATTATATTCCAGATTGGATGGGCTTTATACTTTATTATTTGTGCATCTGTTCTTCCATCTACCTTGTATCAGGTTAAAGTTACTTAGTTAAGATGTTTATTATGAAGCAAACTTTTAAAAATATGTAAAATAATGGTTTTGATCCATATCTTGGGTGCCTGGATTTGTTTTTATTTAAAGGGCAGATGTATCAAATTTATCATAATTTTTTAATATTTTAATTAATTTGTTTTTTATTTCAGCTTGTAGCAGAGTGTAAACATTTGATAGACCAAGCTGATGGAGTGTATGAAAGGGTAACTATTTTATATCTTAATATAGTTTTATGTGGAAGTCATTCAGTATATTAAGTTGATATTGTAATATCCTACTTTATCATTGTAAGAATTGAGTTATCTTTCTTGGGACACAGACCTATGTAGTTGTACTACATATCTTCCGTATCTGTTTTGTATAATACTATGATTATGCGACTTCCCTATTAAATCCATGTGCAAGTCCATTGTCTTTGTCTGAACGCCTAAACCTATAAACTACCAGAATATCACAATGGCGACGAGGTAAAACAAAGAACCTAAGCAAAAACCATGGCAGGATCACTCCCACCATATCCAACCTTTGATTATGCCAGTGACAAATCAAACGCAGGTCCCAGATGGGAAAGATGGGTATCACGACTGGAAAATTTGTTTGTTGGCCTTAAAATCGAAAATGAAGAACGCAAACGTGCCCTACTCCTTCACTACGCTGGGGAGAGTGTGTATGACATTTATGATGCAGAAAAGGGGGAAACTGAAGCTTCGTATACTGCCACAAAGCAAGTGCTAACTACGTACTTTGAACCGAAGAAAAATACTCAAATGGAAGTATATAAATTCCGTACACATAAACAAAAAGAAGGACAATCACTTGACGAATTCGTAACAGAACTAAGAAAACTAGCAAAAACATGTGAGTTCACAAACGTTGATAAGGAAATCCTTTCACAAGTTATACAAAATTGCAAGTCTAACAGATTACGCAGGAGAGCTCTGCGAGAGCCAGACAAAACTCTGAATGATATATTAACACTTGGAAGAACTCTTGAAATGGCTGACACTCAAGCTACTGAAATGGAGAGAGAAACAACTGTAAACAAAATTACAAACACAAACAAGACATATCCAAAGACAAATTATAAACAACAAAGAGGTCAACAGGCATCATCATCATATCATAATCCAAATTACTCTAATCGCCCAACTAGACAGACACAATGCAGAAATTGTGGTGGCCAATTTCCTCATAAAAATGGACCGTGCCCAGCAAATGGCAAAACATGCAATGCATGTCACAAACAAAATCACTTTGCTAAAGTATGTCGAGGCAAAAGCAAACAAAATAAATACACAAGAGACAGACGGGTACATGAAATACAGACAGAAACGTCCCAAAGAGAATCATATCAAGCAAGTCTGGATAGTTCAGATGAAGAATATTCATATAGTATTAAAGAGGCAGTATACTCAATAAAGAAATCACCCTTCACTATGATCAAAGTAAATAACACAACATGTTCAATGATGATAGACACTGGTGCGACAGTCAATATCTTGGATGATAAAACACATAAAAACATTGGCTCTCCAAAACTTAACAAAAATGACATAAAACTTTTGCCTTATGGAGGGGGCAAACCTCTTGAAGTCACAGGAGCATGTGAGCTAGGAGTAGAAACAAAACACAAATATGGTGTACACAAGTTTTACGTAGTGAGAGGCGGACACGGCGCATTGATTGGCTATCCTACTGCATCACAACTAGGACTTGTTAAAATAATTCAACCGATAAGTATACAAGCTCCCGAGAAGAGGTATCCTGATGTGTTCAGGGATGAAATTGGAAAATACACAGGTGGTTCAGTAAAACTACATATTGACACTGACATCAGACCGGTTGCGCAAAGAAACAGAAAAACAGCATTTCACATTAGACCAAAGGTAGAGAAGGAAATACAAAAATTACTAGATCAAGACATTATAGAGAAAATAGGGAATACCCCAACACCCTGGGTGTCACCGATTGTAACACCACCAAAGAAAAACCCTGAAGAGATACGTTTGTGTGTAGATATGCGTGAGGCCAACAAGGCCATTATAAGAGAAAGACATTTATTACCGACAGTTGAGGAGCTCATTCATGATTTAAATCACGCTTCAGTCTTTAGTAAACTAGATTTGAGAGCAGGATATCACCAACTAGAACTACAAGAGCCCTCTAGATATATCACAACATTCAGTACACACATGGGATTATTTAGATATAAGAGACTTAATTTTGGCATCTCTTCAGCATCAGAAATTTTTCAAGAGACAATTAGGTGCGTAATACAAAACGTACAAAATGCAAAGAACATTTCAGACGATATCATTATATATGGAAAATCTCAAGAAGAGCACGACGAAGCTCTTAACGATACACTACAAGCTCTACAAAGAAACGGGTTAACAGTTAACAAAGCCAAATGCGAGTTTAACAAGAGTAAAGTTACATTTTTTTGGAGTCGTATTTTCAAAAGAGGGTATTTCACCAGACCCGAGTAAAGTCAAGGCAGTCAAAGATGCCACACCGCCAACGACAGTTCCAGAACTTCGTAGCTTCCTTGGAATGACAAATTATTCATCTAGATTTATAAGAAACTATGCTTCTATTTGTGAACCATTAAGAAGGTTAACACGACACAACATGGACTGGGAATGGACTCCTGAGCAACAAAACGCATTTGACAATCTTAAAACTGAGCTATCTAGTGAGACAGTAATAACTTATTTCAATCCTTCTCTACAAACAGACATATATGTTGACGCTAGTCCAGTTGGACTTGGAGCAATTATCTCTCAAAATCAAAAGACAATAGCATATGCAAGCAGAGCATTAACAGATGTAGAGTCCAGGTACAGTCAAACAGAAAGAGAGGCACTGGCCATAGTATGGGCCTGTGAACATTTTGACATTTTTATCCGTGGAGCTAAAAATGTAAATATCATAACTGATCATAAGCCGCTAGAGAGGATATGGCAAAAGGCCAAAATACCACTGAGAATAGAACGATGGGGTTTACGTCTGCAACCCTATAAGCTTACAATCAAGTATCAGCCAGGGCGTGATAATCCTGCAGATTACATGTCCCGTCATCCTATTGCTATGTGTAGCAAGACACGATCACACGAGGAGAAGGTTGCTGAACAATATGTGAACTTTATTGCAAATCAGGCAATTCCAAAAGCAATGTCGCTAAGCGAAGTCAAAGGCGCAAGTTTGACCGATAGAACACTTCAAAAAGCTATTGAATTAACAAGAAATGGAAAGTGGTACGAGTTAAAGAAATTAGATGATCCCAATTTAGATATTCAAGAACTTCAAGTATATCGCAGCATTCAAGATGAACTTGTTGTTCATGATGAAAACATTTTACTTAGAGACAATAGAATTGTTATGCCAATGTCACTTCGTGACCGTGCAGTTAGTCTTGCACACGAAGGCCATCAAGGATTAACAAAGACAAAAGCGTTCATCAGATCAAAAGTTTGGTTTCCCGGCATCAACGACAGAGTAGATTCACTCATCAAAGATTGCATAGCATGTCAAGCTCTAACACGTTCTTAGCTAATGGAACCACTCAGAATGTCAGAAATGCCAGGAGAACCATGGACTGCACTAAGCGCAGATTTCTGTGGTCCACTACCGTCTGGAGACTACCTATTTGTGATAACAGACGAATATTCTAGATATCCTGTAGTTGAGATAATAAGATCCACATCAGGTCACACTGTCATACCAGTGTTGGACAAAGTGCTGGCGGCATATGGGATTCCAAAAATACTAAAGACCGACAATGGAAGTCCGTTTAATTCATATGAATTTAGAGAATATGCTGCCAGCATAGAATTTTCACACAGGAGAATCACGCCAAGATGGCCACGGGCTAATGCTCAAGCAGAATCGTTTAACAAACCCATGATGAAAAGCATAAAAGCAGCAGAGGTAGAGAGGAAAAGTTGGAAACAATCAATGTATAGATTTTTACGGCAATACCGCAATACTCCACATAGTTCAACAGGAGTAAATCCTTTCAAATTGCTGTTCGGAAGGGAAACAAACACAAAATTACCGAGCATACCAAAAGGAAAACGACCAGAACTAGATGAATATGCACGCCAAAACGATGAAAACGCAAAGACACGAATGAAACATTTAGCTGATCTGAAAAATAAAGCTAAGTCAAATGACATTGAAGAAGGAGACACTGTGTTAATTAGAAATGAAGTTAAGAAGAACAAATTAACACCGATATTTGATCCAAGACCTCAAACCGTCATCAAGAAGAAAGGAACCATGATAACTGTTTCGGACAGCGAAAAGCAAACAACACGCAATGCTTCATTCTTCAAAAGTACAAAACACAGTGCCAAATTCTCCGATCAATTGGATGAAGAAGAAGAACTCGATATTGAAATTCATCCGAAGGAGGAAAACAAATCTCCAATTCAAAGTCGTCCAACACGTATCCGCAAACCACCATCATATCTTCAAGATTATGAGTGTAAAGTGAGGGGCATAATAATCCCCTAAATATGCATTCAAAACAGGATATTGTGATGGGGCATAATAATCCCCTTTTAAAAGTGCATAATAGTTATTGTTCATTATAGAAATTTAGTATTAGTTATTCAGAAATAGATTTGCAATGTGTGATGACCAAAACCTGATGAACATTTCAGATGAGATCTACAGAAAAAAACTTTCAGACAAACAATACAAACTTGAACATTTGATTGCTTAACTTTTATATTGACATTTAATTATTTCAGTAATTACAAATACAACATTAATAGACAATCAATAATATAAATCCGTCCGATATTTATATTTGTTTATATGATCATAATACTCATTGTTTCATTTGCATAATATAGAAGTTCTCATCCATACATTTATTTAATCATTTTTTTTGTGAAAAAGATATATGTCAATCATTTTTCTATTTTTATTTTGTTAAATGATAATCTAGTCATAGAAAAGATTTTCTAGTCATTTTAGAATCTAGTCTTTATTTTTAAATTTTATAATTCTTTTTTGAAATTTATCTTATTATAGATTCATAAATTCAACAAAGGGAGGAATGTAATATCCTACTTTATCATTGTAAGAATTGAGTTATCTTTCTTGGGACACAGACCTATGTAGTTGTACTACATATCTGTTCCGTATCTGTTTTGTATAATACTATGATTATGCGACTTCCCTATTAAATCCATGTGCAAGTCCATTGTCTTTGTCTGAACGCCTAAACCTATAAACTACCAGAATATCACAGATATTATAAAAACACACCACTCAAAACATATTTAATATAAATAAACAATGCTCAACACATATTAAATAGATATAGGAAGATGTGGTATGAGTGCCAATGAGACAATTCTCCAAGTCACAATTAACAAAAGTAAACCATTATAGGTCAAGGTACAGTCTTAAACACAGAGCCTTGGCTCACACTGAACAGCAAGCTATAAAGGCCCCCCAAAAAATACTAGGGTAAAACCATACACCTTATCGCTAATAATCCCGGCTGACCCGGCCGCTTGAACTTTTGACGCATACAACAATCACTTTTCCATTGTGGCGTCAGATATTTTGTTTTATGACGTCAAAATTTTACGAGAACCTGTGTGATATCCAGTAATGGTGGAAAAATATCGATAAGGTGTATTCAAACAGGGAAAAGCAACGGTCTAATCTATATTAAAAAAAAAAAAAATGGGAAAAAGTCTGATCAACTAAATGGCATTTCTGACACATATGTGATTAGCCATACAGACCAGAATGGAAATGACATTTACCTTTCTGTATAAAATATTCATATTCTATAAAACATGTATGCAATGTTTTTACAGTTAATTCATTCTCAAAGAGCTGGATTAGAATGGCATGAAGATTTAGAAAATGTTTGTACAAATGCTGGACTTAAGGGAAAAAAATTAACCAAGGTATTTTAAGCTTTCATTTACTGTTCTATTTAATAAATGATCTTAAGTTGATTAATTCTGCACATGCAGTTTCATACGGTTTACATGTGATTGTTGCTGTAACTAAAGATAGAAAGTACAAAAACCTTTTAAATGGTAATTGAATACAACCAATATAAACTGTCATTCTTTGGAATTATAGAAATTTATTCAAATATGGGTTGTAAAAAAGAATTGATACCCAAGGAAGAATCTAGAGAGAATTATATCCTGCCAAATTTTCAATTGATTATGTGTTAAAAACAAGGACATCAACTTGTTTATCTCCTGCTTGTTAGGTTCCTTCATTTATATATTATCAATTCATTAGTCTTTTTAAAAGCATGATTTTGTTAAACAGAGGAGAAAAAAGTGGTTCATCCAAGTAATACTGCAGTCAAATGTTTCAAGAAAATCAACTAAATTTAGTAAGGGATGACCACCTTTGTGTATGACTGACATCATCAATAATATCAATGAACTACACACGTTTATTTGTTTGTTTTTAAGGCTATGGAAAACTTTGCATGGAATATCCGAGTCCTAAAGGGTCAGGCAGACCTACTAATGCAAGCCAAACACGACTGTAAAGAATATCTCAGACAGGTAAGTTACACTTTTAACCTGCAAGAATATAGAGGAATTTTCCCTTTTTTTGAGAGTTTATAACTTATTTTTTTCACCAATGTTTTCAAAAAACTATTGTATCAATTTTGCAGAATATTTGTACACTTATTCAAGTTGTTCACTTCTCATTATATATAGCCGTTTTCTACAGACTTTTTCCACATTTTTTATGACCCAGATCAAGTATAAATTTGAGTAGTTTCTCTTTTACCTTCCTTGAGTTATGAGTTTTACAACATTATATGCAAAAGGGGGCATCATCTGTGTCCAATGGAAACATACCCCATTTATTACATTTTACCTTTTCTTATTCTTAAATACTAAGTCAATATTGCTAGATTGTTTATTTTAATTTTGAATAATACAAAGAGCAATTAAGAATACAGTAAAACATTGACTACACATGAAGATTCTATTTAAATGTCCAACGATGGTCAAACCTTGTTCAATATTGTATCACAGCACTGGAAAAAAAAGTCATCAAATCCTATGGTACTGAAAAGTCAGCATCCCTTCCACCAATTTCATTCCCAGGGTGAAAAACTGGCCTTTCTACAATACTATTTTCCATTGATTAAGAAACATGATCATTTTTTGGGATACGATTGCTTTCAAGCAATCTGTAGACTTATACCGGTGGCTCAGAGCATTGCCCTCACGTCAATTGTTTTATTCTAAACATTAAAGAACATCTCAGATTCTTATGATTGTCTTGCTTTAAAAGGTAAAAACAAACAAAGGGATTGAACTTCAACAACTTTCCTATAATGTTCTTTTCATAATCTTCATGTTTGATAATTCCCTTGACCTATATGCGTGTTTTAAACAACACGGAAAATCAGAATTAAGCAGTATTTATATTTAGTATTTTTATAAATTTAGAAACGAGTCAGAGGGAATTCCCAGTTTTGATAAAATGCGAGAGTTCTCTGAATTCCGATAAATCTATTTCCGTCATTTAAGAACTGAAGTGGAGTTTTTCTTATATGTTACCATTATGAAACTGATATTTGAGATTGTACTTCCATAAAGAAATAGAGAACCATCTAGGTCGTTTAATAAACATTTAATATACATTCTTGCTCCAGGGTTTGTTTTGGAAATTATGCGCATGCGTATAGTTTTCTTGACTTCAAGGGGTTTTAGATTGAATGGTTGCTGTGGATTCTCCACTCAATTAATTAATTTATAACTCATGGGATCTTTTCTATGTATTTCTGCTATTGAAGGTTATTGTTATTGCATAATTTTAAATCATATGCATCATTTAAATTAAAATAAATGTTGTCCTCATCGTAGAACACCCCTTCAGACGAAATGGAGTCTTCCATATTATCGTTTCGAGTTGTCTCCCTTCCGGAAGTAACTTCCGTGAATTCTAAATCAAAACAACACGTCGAGTATTAGCTCGTTCTGTCAATAAACGTCGTATTAAAAACGATCGCATTTTAAACCGATAAATGTGTACGGAAAGGAGTCATGATCACTGACCCAAAGGAAATTAAATATTTAAAGAGTTAGGAATGGGGTTCCTCCTAGAATTAATGTAGGAAAATAGGTGATAAGATACAAAGTGAAATACCTTCTCTCAGTCTGAGCACATCGAAGAGAGAAGCGCGAGAAGCTCTACTGTGAAAGTCGACTTTGGTATATTTTTACCCCCTTATTGATAGGATTTCAAACTCCTGTGGTCTGAGCACAGGCAATTGTTTCTATCCATTGGAAGACCCACTATCAACGTATATTTACGAGTAAATATACGTTGATAGTGGGTCTTTCAATGGATAGAAACAAGTGCCTGTGAGTCTGAGTCTCAGTGACTGCTGTGGAAAGTAAACGTTTTAAACATTTAAACGTACAGTTGAATTTGTTTTGAAAATAATATTATCCAGCAACATGTACATGTGTCAATGAAACAACGGCAATCGTATCCCTCAGAGCAATCTGCTCTTTGATTTCTCATTAAGACTGTGGTGTTACTGTAGAATGTTTGAAATTGATGCAATGTTTTGTTTTATTTATTAGATTGTAGAGACTTCTGGATCAACAGGTCTGAGGAAGGAAAGTGAGGCTGATGATGACGACCTAGAAATTCAAAACAGTCCACTTTGAAGAGGTCAGGTAAGGTACATCTTACAGATAACTCAAGATTTTTATGCCTTAATTATAAGCAAGCAGTGGTATTCATGTTGTCTGATAAAAAAAAAATAATCAAAAAACTTTAATCTTTAAAATGTTGTACATATATTTAAAATTTTGTCACATTTAGTCAGCAAAATTGAGCTGGAGTATGGTTAGTGAGTAATACCTCACAGTACAACTTGCTTCACACTTGATGGATCAACACAGAACTAAAGTATAATGGTATACTAAGAGCTTATATATCAATCAAACAGAGCTTTTTCAAAAGTGCACTAAGAGTTGAAAAGCTCACACTTAAAGTCATATGAAACGAGTGACTGGTGAAAAATAATGTTTATGCAATTCTTGAACCAATGCATTTTATATATCATAAACTTAGTCTGCTGTGCACGATTTTGTCATTTTTGATGCAAACATATCGTATAATCGTCATTTTTCTTTTTTTTTTATCTCTGTCTGTTATGATGTGAAAATATTAATTGTCGTGTTTTCAAGCCGTAGTTTACCGATTGTCACCTTACAATAAACAATCAACAAAGAAGCATGGATATTGAGAACGTGTATAACATGTACAATCAGATAATAGTTTATTTAAATGACAGATCCATGCATATTGCGATCACCAGATTTTTACGAGGAGGGTCACACTAAGGTCACTTTGAATATGGAAAATATGTCGTCGAATTGCTTCCTGGAAGCAAGCAATTAAAAAAAGTAAACTTCTTCTAAATGTCGACAAATTAAAGAATTTTCCTCAGAAAAAAGTATATGTACATAAGTTTAATAATGACAACTATTCATTTTGTTATAAAAAATAAATGCATATTTGGAGGTTTATGAAATTAGAGGTTTCATATGACTTTAACAGCTAAGTCTAAATCACCATCATTTAATATGCATTTGCATATATATATTGTATATTTAAAGATGTAGATTCTTTTTATTTCAGAAACTGACTAGATATAGTCCATGAAGGTCACATAATGAGTAGAACAAACTAAACCAGACAATGTCCTAATCAAGGGAGATAATTCTAGTGTAGATTGGTGTCATAGATTTTAAGTTCTAGAGATGGTCTAGGCTCTACAGTAATGTCAGATTCTCCATTACACCAATGATGCACCATTTTATATACTGATAAAGAAAAAGTTGGTGTTTAATTAGTACATGTTTAAATAATTAGCTTTTGTAACTAATTCTCAAAAAAATAATAATGGTATACATTGTACAAATAGTTTTTATTATAGAGCCTTTGAAATGAAGTAATATTACAATTAGAGTTGCTTCCCTTTATTGATCTGTTTGTTATAGATTGACATTTATAATTCATTATAATTGACAATATCCATATTTTGCTTGTGTTCAAATATAGATAAACAGTGCTGTATCCAAAGGGAGATAATTTCAAAATAATGACAAAAACAAGAAAAGAATAATGACAAAGGTCAAAAACTGGGTTGCTCAAAATGTTGCCTGTCTGTTCATTTATAGCTTGTTATATTTATTTTGTTTATGTTTGTATAATTATTATATTAATAATCAATTTTGTTCAGGGTAGACATAATATAAGTATTTAAATAAATAGGTAGAGTTTATACAGTGAAACATGGCAGTGATTAGTTCTGTCTCAGGTCTTTTTCTTCTCTTTCTGGGTTTTCCTGGTAAAATAGTAAACTGTGTCCCATATACAATTTATGTTGTTCTTTCTATGCTGGTCTGTTGTCAAATTTTGTTTCCGTACATGTTTAATCCTCTATGTTCTCTCTGGAATTTTATCAAACTTCATAATGAGACATTTTTTGTTGGTTTTCTATTCAGAAGTTCAGGGTCAAATTTAAAGCATTGTTTCTCTATGTTGTCTTCATGCTATTTCAGTAAACTTTATCTCAGAGTCTTGTTTGTCTTCACCTTGATGTATCAGTTCAAAGCAGAAGAAAGCTTTTATTTTGATTCACTTCATACATTTGAAATATGTGTTAACCCTCTATTTTATAATTAGGCTTACTAATTTGTTTTAAATGCATATGGCACAATTAAGTAGAGTTATTTGGAATCTGACAATAATATTTGACTTTGCAACATTTATAGTAAAAAATAAATTGCAAACAAATATGGTTAGAGAATGAAAATTATTCATAGCTTTGATCAATCTTGCCCATTAAAAACAATGTTCATCAACAGAAACTTAGTCTATCTTTCCTTTATCTCCCTTAGCCAAAATTCCAAAAATTAAAAGAAAGTTGATTATTTAAAATGATTTTTTTTAGGATAATTATTTAATGAATTGTAATTTATTTCCCCATTAATTGATAGATTTATGTTTGAGATATGTTTTACCCTATTTAATGTGTTGAGATAAACAATAGTATGTAAATGAATATCATCAACATTTGTGTAATCGTGTATACAAGTTGTTTGTGTGTAATCATTCATTAGTGCTATATATATCTATATGTCATAATTTGTATGTTTATATAAAGCTATTTTTAGTAAAGCTTTGTAAAAAATGTATATGAATTAGTATCCATAGATGTACGGTAGGCTACTATTCTTAGTTATAATCATCCTGAACTTGCGTGAAATATTTGCCACTGGATGTTAAGAAACTAACAATCAATCAATCTTAGTTATAAGTTCACTATTATATAAAAGCAATTATACAAATAAACAATCTCTGACACTTGCTAACTTTGTTGTGAATGTTTTTATCAAAGATTCAAATAACAATAAGATAAAATGCAAAATAATAGTTTTCAAATAAGCAAATCTGATACTTCTTGTTTATTCAATTTCTATTTTAGTATCATAGGGGGTAACTCTGATTTATTTTGTATCAAACCACATTCTTTCTCTACATAATTGTGAAAAAAATGGGTGGGACAAAATAATCCGTATTCAAGGTTGCATACAAATCATGGCTTTCCCCTGTATATCATTAGACAATAAACTTTTTATTTTTAGAAGTCCCATGAACATGTTGATGTTATTATAACCTCTGTAACATATAGTGGTCAATAGTTCTGACACTGTCTTTTAATCTAGTCTTATGTGAATTATAGAATCTCAGATAAATAATAGTTTGTTTATTTGTCAAAGGTACATTGTACTTAGTTTTGTTTTTGTTTTATTTTCTATTTATCTATGTGAAAGTCAGAGCATTAAGCTCCTCCTCTTAGTAATCCTTCAATGAATGTCAGAGCATTAAGCTCCTCCCCTTAGTATTTATTATGGGACTCTGAAAGCAATAAGCGCTCCCTTAGTCATCCTTATAAAGAGCTTTTAACTCCACCTCCTAATCATTCTTCAGTGAATGTCAGAGCATTAAGCTTCTCACCTTAGTGATCCTCCAATGACTGTAAGAGGATATTATTATATCCCTTAGTCACCCCTTAGTGACTTTATAAGTTTAATATTGTATAATTGTTAGATTATCCAGGCTTTGGCTCAGTTTTGTTAAACTTTCTTTTAGATATAACAGGTTATATGTATGAGACACAGATTAAAGTATATACCCCCCCCCCTTTTTCTATTTCCACATGTTAGGTATTTGACCAATAGATTTGTTTCTTTTATTAACAGCAGTAAAGTACATGACCAAGGAGTTTACCACATGGCATTTATACATATATTTGAAATAATGGCTTAAGAAATAGTTCACCTTTTTTTATTTTGCTGATGATACATTTATTTATTGTATAATTTATGTTTTTGCTGAGATTTTCTGTGTAGTGTGTTTTTTTTATGTTTTAAGCTTGATACAGGTATAATTATCTAGACTTATTTTTTTAACCTGTATATATATATATTATGCCAGATGACAAATTTTGCCAAAGTTTTTGTCTTTCATTTTATTAAATATGCTTATTTTTAAATAGCTGAATATAATTTTATTTTATAACCCTTGTTGATTATATTTTATTTGTATAAAGTACAGTCTGGTGCAGTTGTAACCCCCACCTGTGTTCTATTTTATGCACTTTATCAACTTTTGTTTGGATTCATGTATTTCTGATCAGTGTTGATGTTCCCTATTTTATTCTTACTTATCATACAGTTATACATGTTCACTTCTAGTGTAATGTTACAGTTAAAATTGTGCACTTAGGTGTAATGTTGCAGTTACACATGTGTACTCAGGTGTTATGTTACAGTTTAACATGTACACTTAAGTGTAATGTAACGGTTACACATGTGTACTCAGGTGTTATGTTACAGTTTTACATGTACACTTAAGTGTAATGTAACGGTTACACATGTGTACTTATCTGTAAAGTTACATTTAGATATATGTATTTATCTGTAAGGCCGTAGTTACACATACACACCTAGGTTTAAGGATACAGTTACACATGAACGCTTAAAAGTTATGTAACAGTTGCACTTGTACACTACACATATGTGTATGGTTACATTTACACATGTACACTAACAGTTGCACATCTACACTTAGGCGTAAAGTTACAGCTACTCTTAACGACTTAGGTGTTGGGTTACAATTTCACATATACACTTAGAAAGCCAAAGTTACACATGTACACTTACATGTCTAGTTACAGTATCAGCCTTAAGTATTTGTAAAGTAAATAATTATCTATCTAGTCATTCTATTATTTTGTTATTATATTAAATATTGATAAATAAGAGGTAATGCAATAGCAAGCATAACCTTTACTTGCTGTTTTTTGTAACCTTCCTTAAGGAGAGTTATTGCAGACATGAGAACAATGCCTAATTTTTGGGTTGATATATAAAGCAATCTTTTTTAAGGATTAACTAGTAGAAATTAAAAAAAAAAGAAATTTGTTTATTTCTTTGTTCAATCATTATTAAATGTGAATAAGTCAAATGATTCTTTGATTGTAGGAGCCAATTTGATTTAATTTTGTCAAAATAAGCTATGAAACATTGCTGATGAATTATTCACTTGCAAGTGAATAATTCAATCTTATTGAATCGGTATTCATTTGACTTTCAATTTAACCCCTGAGCTAGAGTTGGGTTAGGCATGAACCATTTTATTAACTTATTCAAACCATAAAAACTTATATTTATACAGGTTAAAACTCTAATTAACATATGTTTTTAGCCAGACCTAGAAAGATCCAATTGCAGAAGTTTGCTATCTATGGTTTATATGACCACTGTCAGTCTTTGGAGATCACCTTTATGGTTAATTAGAACATGTCTGGACTAAGATTAACACGAAATGCTGATGCTTATTATTGAGCCCTTGTATTGTTAACTTTTTATTTCAGAGTTTTTATAATTAGGAAACCGGTATATGTTTTAGTATGTTTTCAATCAAATATGAGAATTTGAGTTAAAGGGTGAACATGAATTTGACAGCTTATGCCCCTGTTAATCACATGAATATTTCTGAAATAAGTAAATTAAAAAAAAACAATAAGATTTAATTGAATAATAATAAATGCATTTTCTCAGAAAAGTCTGTGTTCATTTAAGTGAAACCTGTCTCTTTATTTCTTTACCTCATTATTTTACTTTAAATTATTTTAAAAAAATAGCATATAGTAATTTTAACTCTTTTTTTTCTGATTTGTTGAGCTGTTTTCATCACATGGAATCTCTCAGTTGTTTGGAAAATACATGTCCTTTAGTCACTCCTCTGGTGACCTAGAATCAGACTTTATTTAGACAGTCTTCAACAGTCTAGCTGAAATCAAAGATGCCCACCATGATTTGTTTTATTTTGTGTATAATTGAAATTAGTTGACAAAAACTCAATTAAGGAAACAAAAATAAGTAATAAACATTTTCACTTGCTCAATATTCAAAACAAAATGGCTTCTTATATCTAATATTTCTCCATATGAAATATAAATTCATAGTACATTCATCATTTGTTGTTTTTTTTTTCTCTCTAAAATTCATGATTTTGCTTTGTAAATTATGTAGCCAGACTGTAACTATGGTAACAACATCAGGTTCTGTGCAATCTTCTGATTTTTAATGAAATCCAGATAGAGTACCTCAGAAATCATACTGAAATGGACAATTGTTTGATAAATAAATATATATATATATATATATATAATGATGTATTTTGTATTATTCAGCAATTATTTTACAGGAAATAAGAGTGGTTAGGCTAACTCTGAATTAGGTTTGTGAAGTGCAGTTTCATCACTGCTTCTAAAGATTTCATGTGAAACAGAATTTTGAAACTATTCTGTGTAACTTAGAGACTTAGAAAATATGTATGAAAATGGTTCATTTGAACACAGCAGTGAATTTAAGAGTTAGGTTTCTTAACTACCTCCTTATCATTTTAATGTAAGCTTAAGTATATTGCCTGCATAGTAAAACCAGTTCAGTAGTATAGATGATATGTTAGTATTGTTAAAGAATGTCAGATTTAATACATTTATTTTGTATTTGATAGGAAGTTTTGTAAAGCATGACTGATACCCAAGTTCATACGTTTGTTTTGTAGTATGCCTTGTTAAGGATGACTGGTACCTTAATCATTTTATTTTCTTCATGCTTACTTATATGTTGAGTATATTACTTCATAAGTTAATACAAGTATTATGTATCTCTATTAGAATCTCAGGACTAGTTCCTTTATTTGGTTATTATTTTAACATGTCAGTCAAAACTAAAGTCCATAATAAACACCTAGTATAAATCTACACACCAATAGCTCAAGACCTCATTTTCATTTTGAAATGTTAGGACATTCATGTTTTGTAATCTAAGTTTAAAAAGTAATTATTTCAAGAATACTTTATATCTCTTACACACTATTTGATTTCCTACTCTATTGTCTCATGATAAATATCTTAGTTGTCTCCTTTTTCTGATAGGTACTATCATATCTTATTTGTCTCCCTTATCTAATGAGTTCTATCATATCTAATTTGTCTCCCTTTGCTGATAGGTAATTTTAAATCCTAGTTGTCTCCCTTATCTAATGAGTTCTATCATATTTTATTTGTCTCCCTTTGCTGATAGGTAATTTTAAATCCTAGTTGTCTCCCTTATCTAATGAGTTCTATCATATCTTATTTGTCTCCCTTTGCTGGTAGGTAACTTTAAATTTTAATTGTCTCCCTTATCTGATTTTCACAAATTTTTGTTGTCTGCCTCCCTTTTCTGATTTCTGATAGGTTTTTTTTGTATCTTAGTTGTTTTTCGTGTCATGATAGTAATTTCATACCTTTGTAGTCAAAATGTATGTAAATTATTTTACATTTGATTTGTTAAAATATTCATGAAAGCTGCCTTTATATTTAATGATACTCAAAACTTATCCATTTCATAATTCCCTGTTTGAGAATTTCTATTGAATCAGAGAGCAGTATACAGTAAAAAAGATACAAAATTGGTATCTTGAAAAATATCATCTATCTAAAAGTTTAACTGAAAGTAAACTTGCAAAAGACTACTTTAAAACAAGCAAAGGGCATACATTTAAATGTAAACGTGAAGTAATTTATTAATTTTAAGTTTGTTTAGAGAACTTAGATTGTTTGTTACGTATGTTGTTACTAATAGATATATTTGTTATCATTAACATGTGTTGCTATAGTTACAACATTGACCTTGACATGCTCATTCATAGCCTATCATTCTTAGTTTAATTATTGCTGTTTAGAATATTGTGTATATAAAAATGACATCTTATGTAGTTAATTGTGATACATCATGTTAATATTTTGCAGGCAATAAAATAACACTTAAATATTTGTTTGTGTTTTTGCTCTGAGCTCAGCTAGCCCAATCTTTGATAAGTCGGTTGTTTAGCATTTTGATACATGATACCACAGAACACAATTTCAGGAAGGTTCTTCAAACAGCTGTTGGGAGAGACAAATGATTATCTTTGTTTTCATCCTTTAGAAGAGAACGTTTGATCACTATTGAGCTGTGTTCTCCATACAGTCTAGTGATGGCTGGAATTCTTGCACTCCCCTCCGAGATTGAGATTTTTCCAAGTACAATACTCATTTGATCATCAATGTGCAGATTTTCCATCGTTGTTTAAGACTTTCTATTGCTCCCATTACTATATTGGTGTCTATGTCCAACCATTTGTCTAAAGGAACTATAAAGGCCGGATTCAAATCTGTGTGGTCTATAACAATTCGTTAAAATTCACCTTCTTGTCTTTTGACCTTCTCTAAAATATCGATTTACATCTTGTGCATTTGTTTGTTTGAGATCTTTTATCTAAATATTTTCCATCTGGTCTTAAAGTGAATTTTATTTGTTGTTTTTTTGCCAATGTTTTCATTACTTGTTTGTTAAAATGTGTAGGATATTTCTTTATCATCATCATCATTGCCTGATCCACATTGTATATTAGTATCAGGTTGTTGGGGCTCCAAGTCGATCCGGCTGACAGTCAATCCCTTCAAAATCAATTTGTCCAACGCCGATCTGCTCCACATTGTATATTTTTCCTGTGTTGATTATTAACGTTTAAGACTTTATCCTTCAATCGCGCAATTGAGATAAACTTACATTGTCAGAAAAAGGTGAACAATTATCGTTCGTAAATAAACTGTCTACCATTTGATGAAATCTTCTTGTTCCTTCAACTGAATGTTTCCAGTTTTAACTGACACCATGAACATGTCAGTAGTCCCGATGAGAGAGAGGTATCTCTTGTGTGGCAGATTTCTTTGTGTTTTTTTTTCAACTCGGTCAATGATTCTAGTTTTGTTTACACCGTTCGCAAGTTAGTAAAAATACAGTCTATCTAAAACGTATTTGGTGTAAAAACGTATTATCCAAATATAGGCCAATTAAATGAATATTTCTGCATCTGTAATTATCTATAGCGTTTACGATTTCGGAAATACTTGCACCTTGCATTTATCTCTATTTTATTAATTGATAATGATTTGTCTAAAAGTTTTGTCCATGTCTTCGTATAAACTAAAATAATAATCTGGTGTTGTTTATATTATGATAGACACTCATTCATTTGTTTTTATCTATGTTTGCTCAGACACCAATTCTATAAAACGACATCATTCATACAAAAATACATCAAGGCCTTTGTAGGTTATATCAGCAAAATTGTCAATTACGGACAGTTGAGTAAAGATAACAATTTTCACATACCAACACCCTTACCATTTTTGTTACATTATTACCCATTATGTCTGTCTGTTTGTTCACACATCTTTGTCAATATAATGGAATTTTATGCGACTGCCATACAAATGAGAGGTTTAGCTAGCTATAAAACAAGGTTTAACCCACTGCTTTCTACATAGGTTAATGCATGTAACAAATCAGAAATATGACAGTTGTCCGTTTTAAATTTGATTTTTGTCGAGCCTGCAACTTTTGTTGCAGAAAGCTCGACATAGGGATAGTGATCCGGCGGCGGCGGCGGCGGTGGCGTTAGCTCACTTCTTAAAAGCTTTATATTTTAGAAGGTAGAAGACCTGGATACTTCATACTTTGTATATAGATGCTTCATGTTACGAAGTTTCCGTCAGTCATATGTCCAATGTCATTGACCTCATTTTCATGGTTCAGTGACCACTTGAAAAAAAAGTTCAATTTTTTTGTAATGTTGAATTCTCTCTTATTATAAGTAATAGGATAACTATATTTGATATGTGCGTACCTTGCAAGGTCCTCATGTCTATCAGACAGTTTTCACTTGACCTCGACCTCATTTCATGGATCAGTGAACAAGGTTAAGTTTTGGTGGTCAAGTCCATATTTCAGATACTATAAGCAATAGGGCTAGTATATTCGGTGTATTGAAGGACTGTAAGGTGTACATGTCCAACTGGCAGGTGTCATCTGACCTTGACCTCATTTTCATGGTTCAGTGGTTATAGTTAAATTTTTGTGTTTTGGTCTGTTTTTCTCATACTATATGCAATAGGTCTACTATATTTGTTGTATGGAATGATTGTAAGGTGTACATGTCTAGCGGGCAGATGTCATGTGACCCGGACCTCATTTTCATGGTTCAGTGGTCAAAGTTAAGTTTTTGAGTTTTGGTCTTTTTATCTAATACTATATGCCATAGGTCAACTATATTTGGTGTATGGAAATATTTTATGATCTTTATGTCAGTCGCGCAGGTTTTATTTGACCGTGACCTCATTTTCACGGTTCAGGGCACAGTGTTAAGTTTTTATACGACCGCAAAATTTGAAAAATTTTTCGTCGTATATTGCTATCACGTTGGCGTCGTCGTCTGCGTCGTCGTCGTCGTCGTCGTCGTCGTCGTCGTCGTCCGAATACTTTTAGTAACTCTAACTTTAGTAAAAGTGAATAGAAATCTATGAAATTTTAACACAAGGTTTATGACCACAAAAGGAAGGTTGGGATTGATTTTGGGAGTTTTGGTCCCAACATTTTAGGAATTAGGGGCCAAAAAGGGCCCAAATAAGCATTTTCTTGGTTTTCGCACTATAACTTTAGTTGAAGTTAATAGAAATCTATGAAATTTTGATACAAGGTTTATGACCACAAAAGAAAGGTTGGGATTGATTTTGGGAGTTTTGGTTCCAACAGTTTAGGAATTAGGGGCCAAAAAAGGGCCCAAATAAGCATATTTCTTGGTTTTTGCACAATAACTTTAGTTTAAGTAAATAGAAATCAATGAAATTTAAACACAATGTTTATGACCACAAAAGGAAGGTTGGTATTGATTTTGGGAGTTTTGGTCCCAACAGTTTAGGAATAAAGCGCCCAAAGGGTCCAAAATTAAACTTTGTTTGATTTCATCAAAAATTGAATAATTGGGGTTCTTTGATATGCCGAATCTAACTGTGTATGTAGATTCTTAATTTTTGGTCCCGTTTTCAAATTGGTCTACATTAAGGTCCAAAGGGTCCAAAATTAAACTTAGTTTGATTTTAACAAAAATTGAATCCTTGGGGTTCTTAGATATGCTGAATCTAAAAATGTACTTAGATTTTTTATTATTGGCCCAGTTTTCAAGTTGGTCCAAATCGGGGTCCAAAATTAAACTTTGTTTGATTTCATCAAAAATTGAATAATTGGGGTTCTTTGATATGCCAAATCTGACTGTGTATGTAGATTCTTAATTTTTGGTCCCGTTTTAAAATTGGTCTACATTAAAGTCCAAAGGGTCCAAAATTAAACTAATTTTGATTTTAACAAAAATTGAATTCTTGGGCCTCTTTGATATGCTGAATCTAAACATGTACTTAGATTTTTGATTATGAGCCCAGTTTTCAAGTTGGTCCAAATCAGGATCCAAAATTATTATATTAAGTATTGTGCAATAGCAAGAAATTTTCAATTGCACAGTATTCAGCAATAGCAAGAAATCTTCAATTGCACAGTATTGTGCAATAGCAAGAAATCTTCAATTGCACAGTATTGTGCAATAGCAAATATTTTCAATTGCACAGTATTGCACAATAGCAAGAAATATCTAATTGCACAATATTGTGCAATAGCAAGAAATTCCAATTGGATTTCAATTGGAGTTATCTTTCTTTGTCCAGAATAGTAGTTGAATCAACTTAAATCATTGTTTTATACAATATACAATGTATATTCACTTTTACTACCAACTGATAGATTAAAACAATCTTTACCATTCAGTAATAACAAGCACTTTTTTTACATTTTAATATTTTATGATGTATTTAAATGAGTAGTTATTGTTGCAAACTTCATTAGAAATTTGAATTGAGATCAGTTTTGAAATAAGGGAAAGGGGGATGTGAAAAAAAAATTGGGGGGTCAATTTTTTTCATTTCAGATTTCATAAATAAAAAGAAAATTTCTTCAAACATTTTTTTGAGAGGATTAATATTCAACAGCATAGTGAATTGTTCAAAGGCAAACATATTTTTTTGTAGGTTCATTAGACCACATTCATTCTGTGTCAGAAACCTATGCTGTGTCAACTATTTAATCACAATCCAAATTTAGAGCTGAATCCAGCTTGAATGTTGTGTCCATACTTGCCCCAACCGTTCAGGGTTCAACCTCTGCGGTCGTATAAAGCTGCGCCCTGCGGAGCATCTGGTTGTGTTTTGGTCTATTTTTCTTAACCTATAAGTAATGGGTCAACTATATATGTTGTATAGAAGCATTGTTAGCTGTACATGTATGCCTGGCATGTTTCATCTGACCTTGACCTCATTTTCAAGGTTCATTGGTCTTTGTTTAGTTATCTTGGTTAATGTTAAGTTTATGTGACAGTTGTAATAAAGCTTAGCTTTATATCTATAGGACTATCAACATAATATCAATGATAAGTATAGAAGGCGAGACATTTCAGCGTGTGCACTCTTGTGTTATTTAATTAGGGACTTTTCTTTTTGAATTTTCCTCACTGTTCAGTATTTTTGTATTTTTTTTCTTTTAAGTCGTTCATTATATCTACATTCAGATGTTTACAATAAATCTTTTTTATATAATCTCTAATGATGGAAACTCAGAAATCAAAACAAAACATAACGGATAACAATAATGTATTCAATAAAATTAAAATAGGAAATGCCTTGTGTTACAATATTTATTAAATGGGGGTCGTATTCTTATTGAAAAAATATAACTTGTCATGAAGACATGCTTTCTTTATCCCAAAATATAGAATCATGCTCTTCATAAAAGAAACAGCTCGTATAATTAATATCTTTCTGTAAAAATCTTTAAAAAAAAACAAAAGTCGGATATAGTATCAATAAATACTTGATAAACTTACTCTGTTCTCTGACAGTTTTAAAGTTACTTGTTTTGTTCACTGTTGATAGGTAACACCGTTCTTTTCTGTGTTTCTTCTAGTAGAGATGTTCGTCTCGGACCTGGCGCAGCAGTTAGTTTAAGTTGCACCAAATTTATATTCAGAGTTCTTAAATAAAAAATATTTCTTCTGATAATACATTCTAATTTAAATTCAAAACACTATAAATTGCTGACATATTTTCTTCATACTGTACAAACATATCATAGTTGTTTCTCTTGATATGAGACTTGTGAACTTCAATCATAACCAACTATTGTTCTGATTAAAACAAAACAAAAATATTAGGTAGAAGTATGATATACAACGTTACTGTTGTTGCTGGTTTTCTACCTCAGGCATAGATTGTCTTAGCTGTATTTGGTTTTCTACCTCAGGCATAGATTGCCTTAGCTGTATTTGGTTTTCTACCTCAGGCATAGATTGTCTTAGCTGTATTTGTTCTACCTCAGGCATAGATTGTCTTAGCTGTATTTGGTTTTCTACCTCAGGCATAGATTGTCTTAGCTGTATTTGGTTTTCTACCTCAGGCATAGATTGTCTTAGCTGTATTTGGTTTTCTACCTCAGGCATAGATTGCCTTAGCTGTATTTGGTTTTCTACCTCAGGCATAGATTGCCTTAGCTGTATTTGGCAAAACTTTTAGGAATTTTGGTCCTCAATGCTCTTCCACTTCGTACTTTATTTGGCCTTTTTAACTTTTTGGGATTCGAGCGTCACTGATGAGTCTTTTGTAGAACAAATAGGCGTCTGGTATCTGGTATTTAGTCCTGGTATCTATGATGAGTTTATTTACAACCACTGGGTCGATGCCACTGCGGGTAGAAATTTATTTCCCCGAGGGTATCACAAGCCCAATAGTCAGCACTTTTTGTGCTGACATGAATTGTCATTGATATGGTTATATTTAAAAATTTACTGTTTACAAATTTTTGAATTTTTTGAAATACTAAGGCTTTTCTACCTCAGGCATAGATTGCCTTAGCTGTATTTGGCAAAACTTTTAGGAATTTTGGTCCTCAATGCTCTTCCACTTCGTACTTTATTTGGCCTTTTTAACTTTTTGGGATTCGAGCGTCACTGATGAGTCTTTTGTAGAACAAATAGGCGTCTGGTATCTGGTATTTAGTCCTGGTATCTATGATGAGTTTATTTACAACCACTGGGTCGATGCCACTGCGGGTAGAAATTTATTTCCCCGAGGGTATCACAAGCCCAATAGTCAGCACTTTTTGTGCTGACATGAATTGTCATTGATATGGTTATATTTAAAAATTTACTGTTTACAAATTTTAGAATTTTTTGAAATACTAAGGCTTTTCTACCTCAGGCTTAGATTGCCTTAGCTGTATCTTGCAAAACTTTTAGGAATTTTGGTCCTCAATGCTCTTCCACTTCGTACTTTATTTGGCCTTTTTAACTTTTTTGGATTTGAGCGTCACTGATGAGTCTTTTGTATAATTATGAGGAGGGCCCTCATTTGACCCTATATGTAGTCGGTAAACTCTTTTAAATCTTTCAATATTACATTCAGTTATATATAAAACTTATTATACAAATTCAAATCTTACAAGGGGGAATTAGCAAACCGTAACTCAAATGCGAATAGTACTGTTAAAGGCTAACAAGGGTATGGATGAACATATGCAAAGAACATCATCTTGTCCTCGCACTTTCTTTTCTTACAAATAAGATTAGCTTGACTTCTTATTGTAAGGATTTATGTTAATTTGTTGTACAACAAATAAGTTACTTCACTTTATATCTCCGCATGATACTCTAGTGGTAGTATATAATGAACATATCTATAATAAAGTTGAGCTTGACCTGATAAATTTAATACTCAAATTTCACTATGACAAAACACAAATAAATATATCAAATGTCCTTATTTTCAATACAATCAACCTCCTCGACTTCCTTGTAGGTTTTAGCGGATGAAGACATTAACAGAATGTTGAAAACAATCGTAATCTTCAGTTTGACAATATTGTTTCCTTCAGCTGGTAAGTAATTATAAACTAAAGCCAGTACCGGATATAAAAATTGGGGGGGTGGGGGGGTATTTTTATATATTTTTCGCTATTATTATAATTTTAATTCTAAATACTAACTACAAAAAAGACAAGGGCTATATGAACTTTAATCCGTTACATGTTTTTAAATGGTTGATACAAAATATGGGTTTCTACGGCAAATTTATATAGGGACCATGTCTAAAGTGTATTTCCCTGAAGCATTAGACATCCAAAAGTATAGAATTAACAAACTAAAGTAAATACCATTTATTCAAGGTAGCACAATACAAATATTTTATACCTCCAAGTCCCCAGTTTTAAAATGCTGTAACTTTCTTTATAATGCTTGAAAATTTATAAAAGATGTATATATGGATAGCTTACAGATTACTCTTTCAAATTAATGCAATGTTAGTATTATTCAACAATTATGTAATCAATTATAATGTTAACTGTATCCATAAAATTTTACAAGACATTTCCTCTTTCAATTGAAATTAGCTTCTTCATGGATATCCCGAGAGGGTTGATTTTATTATATGTTGTTCTTAGAGCCATTATCTACAAAAGGGTGTCTCAGATTTTGGTTAGAATCTATAAATCAAATTTTACATCTAATCAAACATTATTTACTTTTATGTGGTAAGGATGTTTACACTAATTTCAGATTTATGAAAGAATGGAATACAATTACGATAATTTGAGACACCCTTTTGCAGCTCCTGCTGTGTTGATTAAGATTTTGTTAAAATTTCCTGTATAGCTATAGAGATGATAGAGCTAAATTCATTCAAGTGAACTGACCAAGATGTTGCCATTAATTGCATAATAATTCATTACATAATGATTGCATAACAAAAATATTGCATTCATTTAAAAGATTAATCATTTATCTATCTATATATACCTCTATTATTATTGTATACACAGTCTTAAGAAAGTAACAACAATTAAAAGGTTGAAGATTGGAAGTAAAAAAATCTTTGTATTGTGCTACCTTAAGAATGATTAAGCTATAAATTGATAGAATAACAAAGTATCTCACAAATTAGATTTTGAGGCATCAAATTGCTTAACAAGTCAGGAATATGACAGTTGTTATCCATTCGTTTGATCTTTTGATTTTGCCATTTGATTAGGGACTTTCCGATTAAAATTTTCATCGGAGTTAAGAATCGCTTTCTCTTGATTTTGCCATTTGAATAAAGACTTTCCGTTTTGAATTTTCCTCGTAGCTCAGTATTCTTGTGTTTTCCCTTTTTTTTAAACGTTTTTACAAAAATGATTTTTTAAAAGAAATGTGGTAAATCTGGAAAGCAGTCAGTTCCAGAAGAACTCTCTTGTTTTTTTAGAGGAACACACTGATTTCTGTGACACCCTGCTGGTGACTCGCATTGCATTTGTTGATTTGCATACTTCTGTGGCATCTTTTGTTCACCAGTTCAGTTCCTGTATGGCTGTGTTGGTGATCATATCTAATCACTAGGTATTTGCTACTAACGTTAGGTAAAGCGTGTTGTATATTGAACATTCTCACATCTATTGTTAATTTAAATATGAACTAGATTGGTGTCTCAAAGATGCGGACTTAGCCTGATTTTTAAGTTGAAATTATTTATGAAGAATATCTACTTACATCATTTTATTGTTCTTCAAAAATGTACGAGAAAGAAGAAAAACATTATACGCTAAATTGAAAGACATGTCAAAATATTTTCTTTAAGTTTTTAGGGGATTGGATTTTATGACCAGATGATATCTGATAATGTTTCAAAACATAAATCACAAACAATGACGCTGATATGAAAACATATACTACGATATCTTTCGGTTGAAACAAGTTGAGTGTCAACTAAAATAAATATATGATCTCTCTCTTCGGTATAGAATTGATTTGGGAATATGCTTGAACGAATTAAGGCTACTCTCATAAATAATTTTACGATATCGCATTACTATAATAAAAAATAAATCACAAAAATACTTAACTCCAAGGAAAAATTCAAAACGGAAAGTCCCTAATCAAATGGCAAAATCAAAAGCTCAAACATATCAAACGAATGGACAACAAATATCATATTCCTAACTTGTTACAGGCATTTTCTTATGTAGAGAAAAGTAGATTGAGCCTGGATTTATAGCTAAGTAAAATCACTCACTTGTATAACACTCGCATCAAATTCAATTATATTTACAACGAAGTACGAACAAAACAAACTAACATAATAGGTAAAATGTTAAGAATAAGGGTATAGCAGTCAGCATTGTTTTATAATCTTAATCACTAGAAAAACAAACAAATATGTAACAAAGAAGCACAAAAAGGCATATATCAAATTTAAACAACCTCATTCATTGTTATGCCCCACCTACGATAGTAGAGGGGCATTTTGTTTTCGGGTCTGTGGCTTCGTTCGTTCGTTCGTCCGTCTGTTCGTTCGTTCGTCCCGCTTCAGGTTAAAGTTTTTGGTCAAGGTAGTTTTTGATGTAGCTGAAGTTCAATCAACTTGAAACTTAGTGTTGCTTATGATATGATCTTTTTAATTTTAAAGCCAAATTAAAGTTTTGACCCCAATTTCACGGTCCACTTAACATAGAAAATAAAAGTGGGAGTTTAAATTCAATTTAAAGTTTTTGGTCAAGGTAGTTTTTGATGAAATTGAAGTCAAATCAACTTCAAACATGTTCCTTTTAGTATAATCTTTCTAATTTTAATGCCAAATTAGATATTTACCCTATTTCACGGTCCATGGAACATGGAAAATGATTGAGTGGGGCATCCGTGTACTTTGGACACATTCTTGTTCATTTTTATTATACAATTTTATTTATTTATATTTAATCCAACCGTGAAGGATTGAACAATTTTAGTACTGGGACCGAATCCGAATCCGAACAGGCACATGATAAATGATTAATAACACCTTAAATACTTCCAAAAATGATTGTGTTAAGCATTGATGGTTACCTCGTCAGCAAGGCATGTTTTTATTCTCGTTTTTGACGAAGAAGCTCAAACTCTTTTGGAATGGCTCGAACGGTTCTAGTTATTTATTCTACAACTAGTATACCTTGTTAAAATAAAACAATCGAAATTGAACTCTTAATGAGAGAAGGTAGGAAAGGTCAAGTGTGGATCTTTTTTGTGCATAAGCATAAATACAATCGAAAAAAAATAAACAGAAAGATAAAAGATTGATTATTTGGAATCTTTACCTTCCCCCATTTTTGGGCGATAGCTTTTAAGAAAAATATAAAAATTGGCAAGAATTTCATCGAAAAGAGAAATGCAACATCAACTTTACATTTCCAGGCCCGTTTGGGTCCACTATTTTGTCTGAAAACGTATTTGAAACATGGCCCCGCTTCAGAACCTAATTTTTGTATATTTAGACAACAGATTGATATCGTAGCATTAATCATCCACAGTACTGTAAATTGGAATGTATGGTCAAGTACAATTCCTTTCTAATGAGTTCATAACAACATAGTATGTGTTTGATTAGGGTTTAATTAACAAACTTTTGCTCTTTAAAATGCATATTTTAAAAGAAAAACTCAATTATTAGTCCTCAACCTCTGTTTTTATGCCAAACTACGAATTATAAATTTTGAAAATTCCACCTTACAATGCAACCGATCAGACAAAAGTTGACTAAACGCATAAAAGAAGATTACAGGATGCCAAGTAGCTAGTATATACATTTGTCTTTTAAAATACTACGTTTCACTTACATGTAACGATCGTAATGACGCTATAAATAAAGACAACAGTAGTACACCGTTGTTCGAAATTCAAACATCGATTGAGAAGAAAACAAATCAAGGTTACAAACTTAAACTGAGGGAAACGCATCAAAAATAAGAGGAGAACTACGACACAACAAAAACATAACACTAAATTGTAAAACACACAGAAACATGATATAACAATGCCCATTTTCCTGACTTGGTGCAGGACATTTTAAGAAAAAAATGGAGGGTTGTTAAATCTATCGAGTAAATTGACAGTGCGTCATTCTCACAATGGCTTCCTCTTTTAAAGTTGTAAAAATTAGATGTTGTTTAAAACAGTAAATGTAGGTTATCCATATGCATAATTAATAGATGTTGTCTGATGACTTATTGGAAATTAAGGGACTGTTAATCAGCTCGTGAATCCTTGATGACATCACAGATACGGCCATGTTTGTTATCAACGATTAAAGCCAATAGCAAATCGACCAAAAGAGATGGCTTTGTTTTTATATTTAATCTGGTTTTGAATAATTAGATTATACGATACTCCAAAACTCTCGATTTAATTTAGTTATTGCTGATGTTATATATTGTAGTAGTTGTATAGAAGTCGTTCCCTTTGTTTATAAGTACGAGGAGGCGATCATCACAATCGGCCGTGCTCCTTTTGTAGTTTATACGTTTGCTAAAGTTTCTGGTGGTTTTTTTATTTACCATAACTTGTATCTTTTAAATTGATTTTTGTTATTTTAAAATTGGTTAACTACTGCTAACTTTAATTCATGCTTTGTAACTGGATTGTAAATCATGGTGGACTATAGATGTATAATACAGTTAGCATGATATGTGATAATGAACTGCCCTCTAATGATTAGCTAGATGTAATGTCATATTTATTTGTATCGATCACAAAATATGCTTTTTTGTATTTAAGGCGAACCATCCGTTTCCCTTGGTTGGATTGATGATATAACAAACGTCACAGTAATAGGTACAGTCACCTAGAAGTTACATATATTTCATGGAAAATAAGGGTGCAAAGTTCGACTTTACCTTCCTGTAGGACGACATATTATTTTTACGGTGTCAATCAGTAATATCAGACAATTTAAGACTTTTTGTTATCTTCAGAATATTATAAAATTTGTCAGAAGAAGATTTTCAGGTGAAATTTGTTAGTGTTTTGTATAGTTTTGAAGAAATCAAATATGCCCGTTTCCATGGACAAAATGTACATCGTCTTAATCTTTGAAAGACATCAATGCCATAACGAATAGCAAATATAAAAGCCTTATCATCGTCTTATGATACTGGATAAGCCAATCATTTGTAGTAAAATACCTTCACATCATGTACATGTATTACCAACCAAGAATGAGGAGATAAAACAATATTCACCCGGACAGGGTTTTTTTTCTGTATGTTTATAATAAATTCTTTGGCAAGCATACTTTTCAAATACAAATCCAAATCATTTAGTTTCCCCATATTTCAATTTGATGTATTCTGGTTAATTTAGATGATAATACCATACTGAGTAATATTGTCAACCTAATTATAATTTTTACACTTATTACGACTTATTATTTTCTTTAGAAAAAACAAAAACATCGCAGATGGATACAATACTAATAAGTTTTGGAACAGTAATTGGGATTCTACTTGTTATAGCAGTAATAGTTGTTATACTTACAAATAGGTGAGCTTTATAGCAATCTGAACAATAAGTTGCACGCAAAACAGCATAATGAGTGTTTTCCTCGGGTTATGTTTTTCACCACGATTTGTTTTTGCTGATTTTTTTACAATTGAACAGCTGTATGCTACTGCTGCCTATATATTTTTTTCACCACCGGATCGGAATTTCTGCTGTAGGACAGTTATGTCCGCGAGTTGTCTACCAGTCTGGTAGCCTAACAGCATGAATACAAGTAGAATAGATAACAATTTACTTGATGAAACGTCTTCCAGGATAAAAAGGTTACAATCGGATGGTGTAAATGGCACACCAACACTGGTTGTATAGGTCGTCCCCACGAGCCACTTAAATGATGTAATGAAAACGACACAATTGTGTTCAATGATCAGAATTGAATATGTTCTTTGTACATTGATTAATGTCGGAGAAACTCGACAAAGACTTAATTTATGGATAAACAAACATCAGTGTAATGTTAATGATCATAATAAGAACAAATTTCTCTATAAAACTTTTAATAATCCTGACCTTTCAATTTGTTTCAATGGCAGTCCAGATTAAAGAGACAAATATTTTTTTTCAACAAATGACCTTATATTGTTTATTAACGAGAAGACCATTGGATTAGAGCGTTGGAAACAAAATTGGTGGTGTAGGTATTTTGTCTAGTCGTAGATGTAGTATTGTCAATTAGTTAATAGACATCACGGTCAATATTTACGGATTATAGCTAACCATATACTATTCTAACCTGTATCAAATACTTCCAGAGACAATGAAAATGTATTTTTATAGTGTAAGATTCGTAAAAAAAAGGTTTAGATGCTATCAATATCAGCAATATTTTCCAAAAGAAATCTGTACAAAAAAACTATACTAGATTACCTCAAAAATAAAGCTAAAAGCAACACCAGCAATCACTAAGCCGATTGCATACATGATTTTCAACTTTAGAATTTGTGAGGCTTAAATCTTAAAGATGGGAAATTCAAACCTCCAGATTGCTCATGTGGATCTTCTAATTCACTTTTAATCCAGCCAGTCATGTTATTACTGACAACCTTGGGAAGAGAGTTGTTAGTCATGAGTCTAACATATAGAATTCTACAGCCCATGCACAACATAGGGTTATTGTTTTGGATTTATGAGTTTGACTGTCCCTTTGGTATCTTTCGTCCCTATTTTATTAATGAATGCAGTTGAGCAGTAGGCCTAAACATGGGTAATGCGCGAATATATAAACAAGAGCTAGACACTTTGTTTGAATTGGGCAAAGTTGTTCGATCATGAATTCAGAAACTTGTATGTACTTTCAGTACGCAAGTGTCTAACCCGTTCAAGAACCACCAAGGTTGTTGATGCTTTGTTCTCTCTTCATTGTCATTTGGGGCATTTATAGCTGACTATGCAGTGTGAGCTTTGCTCGTTGTTGTGGGTCGTACGGTGATCTATAGTTGTTGAGTTCTTTGGCATTTTGGTCTCTTGTGGAGAGGTGTCTCATTGTCAATCAAATATCATCTTCTTTTTTACATAAAAGGTCTCAAACATTACCGTGTTTATGTAAATAAACCTTGTGTGGATGAAACACACAAAACTCCATTTATTATTAGCAGATATCACACGATACAAGTGCTTTGCTTGATTATAACAGAACTCGCTATAGTACGAGGTAATGTGATGTGATATCAACTGGTCAAGAATTTCGATCATGCGTAACGACTAGCAATCTTTGTCCGTTGCTGTGTGTGTTACATTTTAATGTTGTGTCGTTGTTCTCCTCTAATATCTAATGCGTTTCCCTCAGTTTTAGTTTCTTACCCCGATTTTGTTTTTTGTCCATAGATTTATGAGTTTTGAACAGCGGTATACTACTGTTGCCTTTATTTGATACGTTATATCATTATTGTTCAAAAATGTTGTCTTTGTTTTCTTTATTCCGATTTTCATGAATTAAGTTTTTTATATGCGTTTCGGTGAACCCCTTTGAATATACATTACCTATCGTAAGTGAGAAAAGATGATCGAGATCTAAAAAAAGTCTATCCCACGGCTTGTTCGTATAATGACTTTCTTTTGAATGTTTTAATGGAAGACTTCTTCCTGTAACATTAAGAGAGAAAGGGAAAACTCATATTAAACTACAAGGTAAAAGGTAATTTGTGACAAGCTTCATAATATATGAGATGACCAAAAGATTTGCTAAAATACAAATAAGTGTTACTATTATGAGTGTTGCATTTTTGTAATATTACGTATATTTCTATACTTGCAGGAAACAGGATCATACTCGTCAATCTCATTATGAAGAACAGGACATGAGAACAGGTTATCTCTGTATACTTGAAAAGATTATGTCATAACACACGCAGTAGCAATATGCTACCATATTTAAAATCTCATTGAATATTTTCAATTAATGAAAATGCTGAACAATGTCGTCTGTTATATGTCTGCAATTCTGACTATTACAGATATTGGTTTCATTCCCTTAAATAGAACTCCAGTAACAATTTAAGAGTTTGTAATAAGTTGAAATCATTAATTCAATTGTGAAAAGGGACTCCGGAGTATCTCAATTAATAGAGCAAACAGTTTATATCTATTCGTGTGTTTATTCTTGAGCATTATCAACCTCAGGAGGAATTGAAATAAATGACGGGATTAACATGAACCAGTTAATGAATGCAAACATGGTATTACTTCCGTGATTTTATAAAAGGCTACAAGGCTACAATATTAATCAGAAGATGTGGTATGAGTGCCAATGAGACAACTCTCATTCCAAGTCACAATGTATAAAAAGTAACATTTAAAGGTCAATGTAAGGGTATCACGAGCCTTGACTGACACCGATCTGAATGTTATAAGGGATTCCTAGTTAAACTAGTGTAAAATAATTCAAACAGAAAAACCAACGATATAATCAATATAGAAATCGAGAAATCGCTATGGGTGAAACAAACCAACAAAATAAAAACCACTGATGAACAGCTACCTGACTTAGTACAGATAATACTAATGCAGCGGATTTAACTGTTTAAACAAGCGCCAATTGTCACTGTTTGCTACAAATTCAAGGAAGAAGGTCGATTGTCTTTATTCTGAACACTACTCATTTTCACCAACTGCAATTTGTAAAGATCGAATGCATATACATTTCATCTACACTTATATGTGTCGGTCAAAAACTGCTGCTGGCAGATATCAGTTCCTGATAATTTTATCTCGTTATTCTCCTTGTTTAATCTTGTTGTTTTCTTTGTTCTTAAGACGAAAATCATAGATACGGGAATACACGTGATCGTAGTGTATACTACAATTCACAAGAAGAAGTCAAAATAGATGTCATAAATACTGGATATGTAAGCTTCTTTTACTCATTCGAGTTTAAACAGTTTCACTTCAACTTCACATAAATGTCACACGGCTTACTCAGTTTAATGCATATGTTTTTTAGAGGAAAAAACGATGTTTGGTTGTTTAAGATAAAGCTAAGAGAAACTTTGATATTGCACTGTAAAAATGATTCTCTTCCGTTGTACCTGTACCAATGACAATAATCTGAATCTATTTCAATACATATAACGTCTGAGTTTTGTATCACAAAGCTTGCTGACATTGACAGAAACTGAAGTAAATCGTGGTCCAAATGATTAAGTTGAACTCCCAAACTCTATGACATAAATTATTGCGGTGAACTTTTTAAAATTGACCTCAATTTTACGTAGCCTCATATCTAAAATAGACTTCAAACTTTACAACCTATAAGACATTGCATTGACGTTTAAGAGTGTACTATGGTTTAACAATACACACACAGACGAATCGATCAAACTTTAATCTTCATTATTCGTTTTATCCTAAAAGAGCCCTACGAAATGAGATGAGAGAAGATAGTACCTGTTTTTGTTAGAATTCATATTGCTCATATTAAATAATTAAAAGACACTTAGAACTTTGAAAAAAACAAACCACTAAATCATTTTTTAAATAGCGAAAAAATCTAAAAGAAATTTGTAAAAATCTCCTTATGGCGTACAATTAATATTTTTATAGCTGCTGGCAGTTATTTTAACGATCACCAACTTGCCAATTCGAGAAGTTTTGCTAACTCAGTTTTACTAAAAAGATAAATGAACAGACACATTCTCTTGAGTTATTGTCATTGGTTCTTTAACTTTTATAAATGTGATCTGTGAAACTAATTATTACATGTCTGTACAATTGTTATTTGTTTGAAAATAAATAATTACAAAAAATTAAAGAAGTGTCAAATAAATATCAAGACATATCAGATCTTTACTAATTATCTAAATTTAAAGGACTATTGTTCGACAGAAGGAATGCTTGAAAGATATGATGTCTCTGAACTGAAAAACGATTTAGAGAAGAAGGACCTTCTTCAACCAAGATTGACTGCTGAATTTGAGGTGAATATATTTCAATATTTGTTTTTAAAAAGTATTTGTTAATTGTTCGTGTTTGTAATTCATCAACCTAGATTTAAGCAAACTGTTTTCATACATACATTTCACAAGATGTATGGCATAGCTTTTCGTAGTAATGTCAAGACGAGAAATACACAAGTATTGAAAATATTGCTGTGTGTATATTTATTCTACATTGGCTAGAGGTGTAGTTACACTCATGATAGATACCAGGACTAAATTAAGTATATACGCCAGACGCGCGTTTCGTCTACAAAAGGCTCATCAGTGACGCTCGAATCCAAAAAAGTTAAAATGGCCAAAAAAAGTACGAAGTTGAAGAGCATTGAGGACCAAAATTCCTAAAAGTTTTGCCAAATATAGCTAAGGTAATCTATGCCTGAGGTAGAAGAGCCTTAGATATAGGAAGATGTGGTGTGAGTGCCAATGAGACAACTCTCCATAGAAATAACAATTTAAAAAGTAAACCATTATAGGTTAAAGTACGGCCTTCAACACGGAGCCTTGGCTCACACCGAACAACAAGCTATAAAGGGCCCCAAAATTACTAGTGTAAAACCATTCAAACGGGAAAACCAACGGTCTAATCTATATAAACAAAACGAGAAACGAGAAACACGTATATATTACATAAACAAACGACAACTACTGTACATCAGATTCCTGACTTAGGACAGGTGCAAACATTTGCAGCGGGATTAAACGTTTTAATGGATCCAAACCTTCTCCCTTTTTCTGAAACAATACCATAACATCACAACAAAGAAAAACATACGATAAAATATCAATTGGCAGACTTAACTCAATCAAAAAACGTATGATTAAACAATGTTTTCAAAAAATTCAAAAATTTGTAAACAGTAAATTTATAAATATAACCATATCAATGACAATGTAGCAGAGGGTTGAGATCCCACAAAAGATGTAAAACGCACGAAATCTTTGCGCCTGTCGCAATTTAGAAACCTTGTGCCTTTGTTAGTCTTTTAGTAGATAGATAGGTTATTTTCAATGTTAATTCATGCTTATGTTTAGGAGTTTATTGTGACGTTAATTTTCAATGAACTAGTACACATTTTCGTGTCGGCACCAGGTGAATCACGCCCCCGGGTGCGGGATTTTCTCGGTGTGTTTTTGACACATTCCCAATTTCCGTTCTCAATTTTATTGTTATATAATACACAGTGCTCTTGCAGTTAATTTTTTTTTTATATTTTTTATAGATGCTGACTTCGCCTATTCAGGAATACGATTATATAGAAAGCGATATCCAAAGAGGTAAATAAGATCTTACATAATACTGAAATACATTCAAAGCAATTTCAGAAAGTGGACTTCTACAAAAATATCCCAAATTAGCATTTAATGGTTAAAAGAAACATCCATACTATTGACGTGGTACATGCATTTACTGAATAAATTGGTGCGTTAAACCTGCGGTGTAGGTTACTAAATCTCTCAGTTGTATGACAGTCTTAATAGTTCCGTTGGTTTGAAAAAATATTTTAACATAATGTCTGTGTCATTTGGTCTCCTGTGATGAGTTGTCTCTTTGGCTATCATACCATATTTTCTTCTCATATATGATAAGTTATTGTGGCTATGATAGGGATCTAGAATCTAGAACTATGTTAAAAACATCATAAACATACAACACAACTGACTAAAAACTTCAAACAGACATACAAGTAATCTAACAAAGTGGATAATTTTTATTAACAATTTAATGAAAATCTCCCTTTTAAAAAGTAAAACAACAAATTAAGTTGAACAAAAATACTGAACTCCGAGGAAAATTCAAAACGGAAAGTCCCTAATCAAATATCAAAATCAAAAGCTCAAACACATCAAACGAATGGATAACAACTGTCACTTAAAAAGTATTGATAGTGTATGAAACATCAAAGTAAAATCGATTACAAAAAAACTTCAGAAGTCTATGTACTAACAAACAAAAATCGTCATCCATGTGTATCTCTTCGTGCAATCGTAAACTTGTTTTCCAGTCCATCCTTTACTCTAGATTTAACTGCAGATTCAAAGAATTAAACATATTTGGTTTCATTAAAAAAATGAAAACCACTAAATCTGTCTTCTGACATGGTACGGACACATGCTGAGTATTGCCAAGTTTAACACTTTTTTAGTGCTCAACCCTTAATTCAATATCAACAGTGGTGTAAAAGCAGAACATTGGAAAATATTTATATAAATCGTTTGCAAATAAGTGCGACCTGAACCGCAATTCCGAACGCTTTGAAATATGAAAATCTATGGTCTATGGTTCGCAAATATAAAAAAAAAACAATATTATAAGGGTTATAGTTTTGTAGCTACACTTTTCTTCCCGACACAAAATGGTGGTGAAAGTACAAATTATTTTATCAATGCAATCTCATTTCATGACTGTATATTATATAAATCATCGATTTGATATATTTACAGGTTTTGGAAGACCACATGATAATGCAATCATAACCATTCAGGTATCACGTTCGGATTAGTTTATTTTTCCATTTATGTTTTGTATTGGACCATTGCTACGGAAAACATCCGTACTAGTATTAAAATGTAATGAACCCATCTATTATATGATTCGTCAAACAATTAACATCTTCAACATTATATTACATTCAATTTGCAACTTTACATAGAAAATCAAACCTCAACTGTAGGACGTTCCGGCCGAACAATCTTCATTATCGAAAGAAACAATATCATAACTGAAGATATTTTTTATAACTCTAGTACATGTTAACGTTTCAATTCGTTGAGCTTTCGATGAAAACACAACTTGTGATTTTTAACTGTGAAGTTAACATCAAAATTTTTCTATTGATTACATTATATTATTGGTACGCTTTTATAAAACTGTGAGTACAATTTTGAATGTATTAGCACAATACACATCTCAACGCTGTACATAAATAATAGTACAAAGTATACAAATCTGCGTAATATCGACCATCAGACACAACAAATTTCATAAAAGACACCACTTTATAATTTAGAACGTTAGTACGCTAAATGCTCATATTGTCCACATACGACTCATTAGTGGCGTACGTATAAAAACAGCTCAATTACTCAAGAAATAATAATGTAAATAAGCAATGAAAACCTAACATTCAAAACACAGTGATACAAATCGGGCTTAGTGTTTCGAATGACTGAAGCATTTTATGAGCAGTAAGTTGACAGATGACAGTAACAGATGATCATGTAAATGATATTTTATGACAGCACAGAAGTGAAGACCACTGACCAGAGAAAAAGAAATTACCACAAGAAGCGGCATTAATCTGGAGATTGTAAAATGCTACACACTATGCAATGATTTTGCAAAACAAATCAATTTGTGTATATAATTTATCACATATGTTTTTTTCATCCTTATCATAAAACATTGTTTATGGGTTTCCTATAGTATCAGTCAATATGTTTTGTACGTACTGTATCCTATCGCACAACTAGTGATGTTTTGTACGTACTGTATCCTATCGCACAACTAGTGATGTTTTGTACGTACTGTATACTATCGCACAACTACTGATGTTTTGTACGTACTGTATCCTATCGCACAACTAGTGATGTTTTGTACGTACTGTATCCTATCGCACAACTAGTGATGTTTTGTACGTACTGTATCCTATCGCACAACTAGTGATGTTTTGTACGTACTGTATCCTATCGCACAACTAGTGATGTTTTGTACGTACTGTATCCTATCGCACAACTATGTACGTACTGTATCCTATTGTACAACTAGTGATGTTTTGTACGTACTGTATCCTATCGCACAACTAGTGATGTTTTGTACGTACTGTATCATATCGTACAACTATGTACGTACTGTATCCTATCGCACAACTAGTGATGTTATGTACGTACTGTATCCTATCGCACAACTAGTGATGTTTTGTACGTACTGTATCCTATCGCACAACTAGTGATGTTTTGTACGTACTGTATCCTATCGCACAACTAGTGATGTTTTGTACGTACTGTATCCTATCGCACAACTAGTGATGTTTTGTACGTACTGTATCCTATCGCACAACTATGTACGTACTGTATCCTATTGTACAACTAGTGATGTTTTGTACGTACTGTATCCTATCGCACAACTAGTGATGTTTTGTACGTACTGTATCCTATCGCACAACTAGTGATGTTTTGTACGTACTGTATCCTATCGCACAACTAGTGATGTTTTGTACGTACTGTATCCTATCGCACAACTAGTGATGTTTTGTACGTACTGTATCCTATCGCACAACTATGTACGTACTGTATCCTATTGTACAACTAGTGATGTTTTGTACGTACTGTATCCTATCGCACAACTAGTGATGTTTTGTACGTACTGTATCATATCGTACAACTATGTACGTACTATATCCTATCGCACAACTAGTGATGTTTTGTACGTACTGTATCCTATCGCACAACTAGTGATGTTTTGTACGTACTGTATCATATCGTACAACTATGTACGTACTGTATCCTATCGCACAACTAGTGATGTTTTGTACGTACTGTATCCTATCGCACAACTAGTGATGTTTTGTACGTACTGTATCCTATCGCACAACTAGTGATGTTTTGTACGTACTGTATCCTATCGCACAACTAGTGATGTTTTGTACGTACTGTATCCTATCGCATAACTAGTGATGTTTTGTACGTACTGTATCCTATCGCATAACTAGTGATGTTTTGTAATGGTGATAATGACAGAAGATGCAAGACAAACGTCAATGAGACAGTAACACACCAGACCCAGCAAGCATAATTGTCGATTAAAATACATTTTATGTATATAGAGATATGAAGAAACACGGCATTTCGGATTTTGAAACTAACTTTATCAGCAATAACATCAAGCGAACCTGTAAGGACGTGCTGATATTCGAGCTTATGAAGTCAGTTTCAAAAACTGAAAATAGTAATATTCTTTTTATCGCCAATTTGTCTTTATAAAAGTTGTTGAAAATGTTAGTAAAACTAATTTTAAGCGTTCAAATGTTGTGATAGTAAACCGGTTACATGTATATGAATGAATTCCCGTACTTTTAATTATCGAGTGTAAAGTCCTATCCGCAATCTTGAAAAATATTAAATAATATCTTAGAAAAATGTGTTAATTACCGACAAAATCAACTAAAAAACATTAACTACAATAAACCTAACGCTTTTATCAACTTAGGAGCATATTTAGAACTTTGGCTAACCTAGATTTATCATTGTTTATTACATCAATTGTCACAGATTTGATATCAAATTGTTTCAACAATAATGATATATTTATTTTTAGAATGGGGACAATAGTTTGATGATTTCTGACATATCTAAACTCCACAACATTGAAAACTTCTGGAATATGATATATGAAAAGCAGATTCAGAATATAATTCTTCTTGCAAAAATGGGAGAAATGATACCAGAATTGTATCCTACATTAGATGACAGCGTAGAAATAAATGAATTGGTGATAGAAATGGAATCGGCTGAGAAAATACATCACAATATACAGCTGCTTACATTCAAGTTATACAACAAAGTACATGTTAATATAACGTATATTACAAAATGAAATCAAATTTACCATTTTTTTTAATCCGACGCTTTTTTCTGGATGTATTCTCACCAAAAGAACGCTCAAAGCTAATGTGTTTTGAAATTTTATCAATTTATTATTATGCTGAAAACATATATTTCTTGATGTTGATTAACATAAGTATAAAGTCTTTGTAAGAATTTGGTAATATAAATGAATTTCAAAACATGGCTGAACAAATCTCTAACCTAACCAACATATTTTGAAGTTAGCATTCAGTTAGAAATTGTACATCTTTTAGTTCTGTTTGTCAAGTAATTCGAAAAAAAATCTATATACATTGTGGTTAGAATGATAGCAAGTAACAGAGTTAGCACCCCTTAAATTGTAATTTCTAGTGCATTTCAAGCAAATTATACCTTGAAATACAAGGAAAATAAAACAAGTATTATACTCGTGCACTATTCAACATTTTGAACTGATACAAATGCAAACTTGAGTGGGTTCTTGTTTGTGATGTTTTCTCCACTAAATAATTCTTACCAGATTGGCACTTCAGCATTTTTATACTATCAAAAAATGTTGGCTAGATTAATAAAGGCAACAGTAGTATACCGCTGTTCAAAACTCATAAATCCATGGACAAAAAACAAAATCGGGGTAACAAACTAAAACCGAGGGAAACGCACTAAATATAAGAGGAGAACAACGACACAACACTAAAATGTAACACACACAGAAACGGACCAAGCATCAGACAAAATCCCACGAGAATAACAAATATAATATCAAAACCAGATACATGAATTTGGGATAGACAAGTAATGTGACACGTCTTATCGAAATGTGAAATTACACTCAAAAATAAGAGAAAACAAACTACGCAACGTTAAAATGTAACACACACAGAAACGAACAATAATACAACAATGGCCATATTCCTGACTTGGTACAGGACATTTTTAAAGGAAAAAATGGTGGGTTGAACCTGGTTTTGTGACATGCCAAACCTCGCACTTTGATGGGATTGTTAAATATAACATTAAAATGACAACATAATAATACAGGACTACAATACAAATAAATAGCAGAACGTATTAGGCATAACAAACACATGAATAATAGATAACAAAAGGCATCAGGTTTAAAATTCATTACGTCAAAAACGCGCCTCGTCCAAACAAGACTTACCAGTGACGCCCAGATATAAAAGTTCGAAAGTCAAAAAAAGGGGGACAAAATTGTACAGCTCTGAGAATCAAAAGTTGAAAAAGGTTGTGCCAAATACGGCTAGGGTTTTTTGCTTGTGATAACAGTTGTGGTCAGGTCTAACCTCTAGTCCTAACTAGTCAAAATAATCTGTCAAAGAATCATTCTAAAACGGTAAAATCTTAGAACATTTGTGGGGTGGAACCGTCCAAAACTATTCGAAGGTAAATCAGTCCAAAACTTTTCAAGGATGGAAAAGTCCAAATATGTTTCTGGGTAAAACAACGTATAGGGTAGGACTGTCAAATTTTTTTTTTAAGTAGAGTATTTGTTAGTAAAAACCGTTCTTGAGATGTCAGTAGAATTCTTATAGAAACTGTTAAATAACTGTTTACCTTACACTTCCTGACCTGTTTACATATAGGGTTGATGGCAATAAATTGAAATTGCATGCGGCACATGCAGAAAGTTGAATGCAAAAAGTCAGGTGCCAAAACACTTACACTTTGTGTGGACAAAATGCACTTCTGGCGTATTAAGAAATTTAAACTTGTTGCCTTTTGTTAACTATTATTTGTGTGTTTCTTTGTCAATTGTGTTCTCCTATTTATTTATATTGTAGTCCTGTAACATTGTTTTGTCATTTTAATGTTATATTTCAAATGGCCATAAAAGAGGGAAGGAGGTTTTGAATGCCACCAAACCAGGTTCAACCCACCATTTTTTCTTTTAAAAATGTCCTGTACCAAGTCAGGAATATGGCCATTGTTATATTATAGTTCGTTTCTGCGTGTGTTACATTTTAACGTTGTTTCCGTTGTGGCGTTTGTTTTCTCTTATTTTTGAGTGTGAATTCACATTACTGTAAGACGTGTCACGGTACTTATCTTATAATGCGTTTTTCTCAGTTTTAGTTTGTTACCCCGATATTGTTTTTTGTCCATGGATTTATAAGTTTTTGAACAGCGGTATACTACTGTTGCCTTTATTTACAACTATGTATTATTATTTGTACAAAACAAAATCATCTATAGATATGAAATAAAAGTACCAAGTACGTTTTGCAGATGTAACAAAACAACTAATTTGATTTAAAACATATTATGAGATCATATTAATTCTTTTACGACTTTTGAATTTGATTCTGATACTGCAAAAAAGGACAGTCGTTACTGACAGAAATCTTTACATTTGTCGGTGTATGTGCTTCAGAGATCAACTGGGGGTGTTCCTAAATAATTTGTTTTCTTCTTCTAAATCAATGACCATCAGTATACAATGCCAAAGAGTATTTAAGTTTTAAGAACATAGTATGCAATCTGTGAGAATTGACGTTCATACATTCCAAAATAAAACAATATATAACTGATTTTATACATTTAATATTTTACTGGGGCTTTATCGCCTCCTTATCATCTGGTCCTTATATTGAGGCCTATATCTAAAAATTAACCTGGCAAAATCAAAAAGTAATGACAAATATATTTGTGCTACTATTAATTGATAACGTTCCTTTCTAATTATCAACAAATGAATTGAATGATTACAGAGCACAAAGTCATCTATCCAAATTGAAATACATAAAAGTTCTAACTCAAAATATACAGATAAATACCCGTCTGTTGATGTACTAAGTTACCTGGTTGATAAAGTGAGTGACAGAAGTGGAAACGTTCTTCTTCTTGGCAGGTATTTTATTAACGTAAAATTATATTGCCCTCTGAATGTTTTATCTATATTCAACTTTGTATAAATTTCCTGTTTAAAAAAGTATGAATTTTTCGAAATACTAAAGATTTTATTGTCCCAGGCATAGATTACCTTAGCCATATTTGGCAACACTTTTTGGAATTTCGGGTCCTCAATGATCTTCTCCTTTGTACTTGTCTGGCTTGAAAACTCTTAAATTTGATCTGATCGTCACTGATGAGTCTTATGTAGACGAAACGCGCGTCTGACGTATTAGATTATAATCCTGGTACCTTTAATAATTAGTATGATGTTTTAGTATTATAAATATTATACTTCCAAACAAAACTAAGTAGATGTGGTATAATACAACTCTTCACAGGAGACCATAAATTAAACGACATCTTGTCGGTTTCACATTTATGTTCTTGGTATACATCGAGATTAATACGCTTCTCATTTTTATAGTTTTTTTTTTTACAATTAACTTCATTTAAATTCTGCTTGATATATACGATAAATATATTCAATGAAATAACTTGGAAAATGCAAACTCGATACAAAAAATATTAAACAATGTTTGGTGTAAAGGTGCAATCGATCTATATCACGATTGTGATGTGGAGCAGGATCTGCTTACCCTTCCGGAGCACCTGAGATCACCCCTAGTTTTTGGTGGGGTTTGTGTTGTTTATTCTTTAGTTTTCTATGTTGTGTCATGTGGACTATTGTTTTTCTGTTTGTCTTTTTCATTTTTAGCCATGGCGTTGTCAGTTTGATTTAGATTTATGAGTTTGACTGTCCCTTTGGTATCTTTCGTCCCTCTTTTGTGACACTTCTGTTCTAAAAACTTGGTTTGATTCATATAAAAAAAACGTGTTTTCTGGACTAATTGTTTTCTTAAGCGACAATATTTAACAAAAAAATTGGCTTATTCATTTGATTTAATTAGTTTAATTGCATTTACACTTTGCTATATAATTTGTATATCTATATAAACTCAAACTGATGTATTGGTTAATATTAACAAACTTAGAAGTACTGTTACACAGTTTTAAATATAAAAATAGATATATTGATTTTTCTACCATTGATATCTAATTACTAATTCAAAATCCACTATTTCCAATATGCAGTAAACATAATTATTTTTATTTCTTCAGCAAATCCTTTGGGTTGAGGATCAGTGGTGTTCTCTACGTTTGTTTAGATGTAGCTAAAGCAATGAAGAAAGAAGGTATTTTCAATCTGTTAGAAAGTGCTATAACTGCCAAACGAAACATCAGCAGTGTCTTTCATGATTTTGTAAGTTTCGTATGCATGTATATATAATGTAGGAATGAAATTATGGATGTTTGTTTGTACTTATGCATGAATGTATGTATATGTGAAAAAAACACTTTTTAAGTTCCATACTTTATAAATATTTTGATACGAGCGTCACTGATGAGTCTTATAAAGACGAAACGCGCGTCTGGCGTACTAAATTATGATCCTGGTACCTTCGATAACTATTTTGAATCTCTTTTCTGGATTAACCAACCCGAAAAAGAATTTAATGAATACCAGTGACCATGATCTACCACGTTGTTATTTGTTTTTTCGAAAGTCATAAATCGGTTGAGAGAAAACAAGTCCGGTTACAAACTAAAACGGAGTTAGATGCATCAACAATAAACAATGAAACCACAGACACACTAAAGTGCAAATAAAACAAAAATGGCAATGTAACACATGTAGAAACGAACTATAAGATAACATGTGCTATATTCCTAACTTGGTACAGTTCATTTTAAGAAAAAAATGGTGGGTTGAACCTGGTTTTGTGGTTAGAAAAACCTCGCACTTTTATGGCAATGTTGAATATAACACTAAAATGACAACATTACATGACAAGACTACATAACAGAAAAATGCAAGATCATTCATGACAGAGAAATACACAGATAAACATTACAATTAATAGGAAATTTCGACATGCTTTTAGGTATCAAAGTCTTTCCATTATTTGATCTAGTCGAGTGTTTGGTTTTACAAAATTTATTGATCAGCTTTCAGCTTTGAATTTAGCTTTGGTGTTTTTATCTCAAAAGCTCTTACAAGACTGATCAAGTAATCATAATGTCATTTTCAGTCTCTCGATCAATGTTTGGGCTCATTCTCTACTGGCAATCTAGTACTGTTCAGACAATTAGTGTGCAGGCATATGTGAGGTCTATGTTGAGGTTTTCAGAAGTTATAATTTACCTGTCTATTTCAAGATCATAATGAATTGTCTGAAAAGCTACAGATCAATGCTAAATTGACTGCAAGGGAATAGTCTAAGAAGTAAAGAAAGTAAACTGAAACACTGCACAAGACTGAAAACAATTAATCTATTGTTCAGACTTTAAATTGATTAAAGAATCAAAACGAACATTTAAGACTTATTTCATACACTAGTGTATAATACTATTGCTGAACTGTATAGATCTGATGTTTTTATTTTAGGATGAATATGAAATGTGTTACAGAGTGACAGAATACTATCTAGAACACTATCTACACCATGTCCATACGTACGATCATATTGACTGATGATAACTACAAAACATCTAAAAACAACTTTAAGGGTGGCATGGGTGTCTAAATTAAAAAGAATAAAACTTTTTCATACTTTGTCAACACGTAGTTTTTATTGATATATATTTAAATATATGATAAAAATGATAGGTCACCGCGCATTTTCTCAACCTACAGTTTTTTTTCTGGCTAATATACAAAATAGCAGATTCCTTCAGAAAATGCACTACTTTATAGTTACCTCCCCTTGAAATGCCAATTTAAAAATGTTAAATCAAGCAAAAATAATATACACTTGTACAAATATTTATAAATTATAATCCTATAAATTTGTTCACATGAATTATTTGCATTCCAGCATCAAATTTTGCTAACTTGATGGAAATTTGGACCGTGGGTTCTTTACTTTTTATAAACCAAGATGGTGAAAGACTCCCATACCACCCCAAGTATTGTAACATAAAGATTATTTAAGACAGTATTTGTATTCAGTATAATGAAATGCATTAGTTTAAGTTATTTATCAGTTAGTCAGATCTTCTTTCTTTATAAAATATATGCATACGATTGTCATATCATGATTAAATTATTCCCTTTTTAATAACTGTATGTTCCTGCTTCTATTTATAAACGGATTGTTGTTTGTCTTATATCAGTTCTGCACTGGCAAAAAATCATTTTTTACGTAAAGCTGTCTTGCTTTTTTTTCTTATTTGGTAAATGTAGCCCCACGCAACAAAGGTAGATTGCTCTACCTAGAACAATAGTATTATTGCAGTTATGTTTTTTTTTTATTTTATTCAAAATTCCAAAAATAAAATGCTAAAACAGTCTCTTTTTGCGATCTGTCAATAGGCTACTTGCCAATTCCCGTTATTGAACCTGTAATTAGAGATCCCCTTTTTAGTTGTCTCCCTTATGATGGACATTAATTTTTATTTATAATGGAGAGTCAACAGAAAGAGCAAATTTACCTGTGCTAAATGTGAGTAATCTTTAAGGTTTTTAAATCTTATAATTACATTAATTTGTTGTTCAGCTAAATACTTTTGACAACAGAAATTATTTATTAGAAAAATTAGTTAAACCGACGATACTTCACATTCAATTCATCATACTTTGCATTGAAAAATGCCAATTTTGTCTGGTATGGAACCAGTCGAAGATTGCCAAAGGGAAGTAATTTGCTTAAAAAGTTTGTAATAACAGAATCAAATCGGTAATTGGCAAATGGACTATTACCTAATTAAATTGATGTTTTGTTTGATATATCTTATCCGAAGATAGTACAATGGATTGCATTTATTTCTGGGTAGGGCCTTTGCATTTAACTCATCAGACCAAAATGTATGGGCTAAATGACCATTTAAACTTTATTTGGTCTCTGGTGGAGAGCTGTCTCATTGGCAACAATACTACATCTTTTTATTTTTTTAATTTCTATGTCAATATTGAAATTTGTATGATATCGTAGTGACATTACAACATTCCAGATGTATCATCCTATTCATGTACTAATATAAGTAACATAATCTTTAAAGGTGTAAACATGTATATTTTTGACAATTCAGTGACCAAACAGTGTTTTTTTTAATACCTCCTATTATATTTAACTTTCACAAGAGGAAATTATACAAATATATATCCCAAAATTAGGACTCCTAAAGGAGAAAACAGAGAGAAAGGTTCTGGATGCATCAGCTACGTACTCTTCAACCTGATGGACTTAGTGAGAGGGATGCAAAACAGTTTTACCCAAAACCAAAGGAAAAATCATGAATTTTATTCTATTTAACTAAAACAACTATTTGTTTAGATTTAAAAATTGTTATGTACAATAAACGGCAAAAATATTCTTTATATAGACCATCAATAAATATGTTAAACTTTTACACAAATTTTGTGTAGCTCAAGCTACAACGATATTTTTTGTCATGCATCCGATTTCACCTAGATAGATAGATGCACACGCCCGATGAAGCTAATTTGTTTAGCGAAATATTGCTTGAATACTATATAAAATATAACAACTAATTTTATAATACTTGTTAGTGTGTTAAAGTTATATTCTTAGACACTTATACATTATATGGCCTTCCAAATACCGTTTCGATCCCAAACAACACTGAAGAGACATTTATTGTCGAAATCCGGATCTGGTGTACTAAAAAAATGTTGACACCTTATGTTTGTGGCATAACATCATGGCCACAAGTTTATTGTTTTCTGTTTAGTTTTAAAGTTATATTAAGATCAATTTTGTTACATCTTGTGATCAATTTTATTTGGCAATCGCCAATGGCAGTCAACAGGGTTAAAGAACATCAGTTGTTCGACCTGTTAGTCAAATGCGTTTTGTTTTAATATACTTTTTCAATTTTTTGGTCTTTTGGAAAATGTTGTTTGTGCTGTATTTAGACCCTTCTACGACGAAATTTGTTTTACATGTACACATATAAAAATTGCGGTTTTCATCCAACGCAATCATAGGTTTGAACGTAGTTTTCAATTTAGACTTGTTTATATATATATATTTCGTCCTCCGAAAGCTTCATTTTTGAAGCCCAGGTGGTCGTGTGGTCTAGCGGGACGGCTACAGTGCAGGCGATTTGGTGTCACGATATCTCAGTAGCATGGGAACGAATCCCGGAGAGGGAAGAACAAACAATTTGCGAAAGCAAATTTACATATCTAACATTGTTGGGTTGATGTTTAGACGAGTTGTATATACATTATGTACACAGCCATGTATCACCATCACTGCTGGTGATCCGATGGATAAATCTGTTCTAGAGTTGTCACTGACTCAGACGTCCTTATTAATATAATTATTTTCTGTGACTGCATCTTACATTCGTAGGATCCTTTACTATAGATAATTTAGCTGATCTGTAAAAACAACAACTCCTTGCCTTATATATCATGTAATGTAGTACGACGCTAGATTAAAACTGACGTGGAAAGGTAACACCCGGCCTCCGAAAGCTTCATTTTTGAAGCCCAGGTGGTCGTGTGGTCTAGCTGGACGGCCACAGTACAGGCGATTTGATGTCACGATATCTCAGTAGCATGGGTTAGAATCCCGACGAGGGAAGAACAAACAATTTGCGAAAGCAAATTTACAGATCTAACATTGTTGGGTTGATGTTTAGACGAGTTGTATATACATTATGTACACAGCCATGTATCACCATCACTGCTGGTGATCCGATAGATAAATCTGTTGTAGAGTTGTCACTGACTCAGAAGTACTTATATATAGTTATATATCTTTAAACGTGTTGGAGAAAATGCAAAAAAACAAGGAAGTAAGAATTGAGAACTTGATGTTGACCTTTGACCTTGGCCTCATTTTTAAGTAAGAATCTAGGGACCTAAAATAAAACGATTACAGGGTTATACAGTTAATAGTTTATAATTAAAAGATTTACCGACAAATTTATTTGGTAAAGGTAGATAACTCCTATAAAATTTCATCGAATCGCTACGATCTAAATAATGCCACAAATTCCTGAGGATGTTACGAAATTTGTTAAAAGAATTTTGTCGATATCTTTTCTTGTTACGAATGAGATGCAAACACATGATAAACAGTAAATACGGAGAAAACTCTTACAAAGAAACATGTTTGGTTGAACAGTATTAAAATCTAAAAGCACATACATTGTATGATCCTATATAAGAAATATCCGAGCTACATATTGCGAAACACAAATATATCACAAGAACAGATTTTGGCGGAAGAAAAAAAAAGTTAAAAACCAATTGTTGGGATAAAAATTCAGAGAACAATTGAAGGTTCTTCCGTCAATAAAGATCTATTTTGATATGAAATTATCTAAATTCAGTTTCAAATGTCATTTCAAGCGTCAAATGGTGGCTTATTGTATGCTAATTCAAAAAATATGTTGTTTCTATACAATTTTTAATAAGGGAAATAATTTGCGATTTCTGTTTTGAAAACTGACACTTTTGGTATTATTTGATAGTTTACGTGACACTGATTCCAAAAATATATGGTTCTATATACTTTATAAAATTAAGAATGGAAATGGGGAATGTGCCAAAGAGACAACAACCCGACAATAGAAGAAAGAAAAAAAAATAGTAATAAAAAATAGCTACTTCCGGTTTACACAAGGTCATTGTTGGCTTTCCAACTTCAAATGATAATACAAAAAGTCCCATGACTTTATCATGTTTACATATGACGTAAAAGCACAGGTCAAAATGAAGAACTTCAAATTTACCTTTAGCTTAATTTCAAGATCATAAACCAAGGACCTCACATCAAACGACCCAATGTCTTAATTATATATGGTTAATGAGTTATATTACCATACAGGTTATTTTGTATATAAAGGCGGAGAGAACTTTAATTTAACGTAAGCGTACCCTTTTAACCAAAATGTATGTATTCCGACATGTCACAACTAACAACTGAGTAAGAATGGGTTGTCGATATCTTATATGATATGACCTTCACCTTTGACTGAATATTCATTTTTTAGAAAAAGTGGAATTCAATGTTTTTTCTGTGTATTTTTAACTTTTATTTTACAACATTTTTACCATGCTGTTTGGAATATTAACAATTAAGATTAAATTGTTCTTATTGTTAACAAAACTAAAGATTTCAAATTGAACTTATTTCAGTCTACTTGCAAATTTTCTTTTCGTACTCTGCGTTGCTTCTACCATGATTGGTATGTGCGTCTACATACATTTTTATATTGACCGTCATGTATGTATAAATAAAAACATAGCGTCAATATACTTAAAAATAGAATCAATGCTTTAGATACAAGAACTATTATTTGCAACACGTGATCGTATATCCAATGAAAGCAGGAGAATGATACACCGTATGTAATATTATAAATATACCTTCATGTGAGTGAAAAGGGGTCAAAATGTTTGATATTTACTTAGAATTGCGGTTTTATGACATTTCTATCTTTTGGCTAGACATTTGCGTTGTACTGCCATGAAAACCGTAAAGATGTATTTTCTGTTCAAGTTTGCAATAGTAATAGAAGGAACCAGGATTATAATTTTGTACGTCAGACGCGCGTTTCTTCTAAATAAGACTCATCAGTGACGCAACTGCTTCACAATATATCTAGGCCTGCTGAAAACTTCTTCAGACATTATTTCTGTGGCCTGACAACGCAAATGTATAATGACTGGTTTGTTTAGTTTGGACAAACCAAACAATCTACCTAGTACTTTCTCCTGAGACCCCCAGTGTATTCAATTAACGGGTCTGTTCAACTCGATCTCACCTAGCGCAGATACAGGCATGTCAGACAAAACCTGCGGATATGTATTCTGATCGCAATAAAAAATTACCCCTCCGACTAACTCCCCTGAAATGTCTGGCTACGGTATCAATTTCTCCTTAATCCTGAAGATGTTCTTCTACCGACATCGCTAACGAACTTTTCTGTACAATACTGGCTCTGTCCAAGTGAAAGTGACTACCAAATGCTCGTGAAACAAGTGAGATGGTTTGATCAGTTCTATCATTATTCAAGTCTTATGTACTTACTGGTGTCACTATCAGATTTGTCCTCCTGATTTTATTCCCTTTATCTTCTGAATTTACAGAATTTTGCCTCTTTCTGTTTAAAAATGTCCCTGGTATCACTGTATCACAGTTCTTCCAGCAAGCCGGCTCTATAAATTGCTCAGAGTTTTTGTAACAATTGCAACTGTGGGTGTATTTGAAATCACTTCACAGACCCTGGTCAATTGAATTAACATCTGTCATCCGTCATTTGGGCGACTACTCTTGTCATATTTTGACAGGGATTTGTTGACCTTTAAGTGTATCTGACTTTCATTTAACTGTCTATTGTTGTCTTGGGGACAACACATAGCATGTCCCAATTATGCAAAACTCTGTCTGTCGACTTGGAGATAATTGGACCAGAAGGGTTATCAGATCTCGCCAGCTGGCGAGTTGAATGGACATATCGTATGACCATCCCCGGCTGGTGTCAGATTACGCATCTGATCCTGGCACTTTTGCATAATTATACAATTGTATGGCAGAACATTCGACGTACTATTGCCTACCTTACCAAGTCATAAACCGTCGCACGTGGGCCTACAATCAACATAGATAAAGTATGTATTGCTGATCTGCTTTACTTCTGAAAGGCTGGATACTTTTAAAATCCATCCAACAGACGATCTTCCAGTATGTGAGGCAGGTGGTATTGCCAACTTTTTAGTGGATTGTACACAAGTCAGAATCGGGAAAATTGACAGAGAGTTGCATTTTAACTTCAGGCTCTTTTTATCATCTGGCCCTTGAACTTCTGGCACTATTATCTCTAGTTCTTTAAATGCTGTCACTTTGATAATTGCCCCTTAACTGGTGACACTTTGACTTCGGACCCTTTAACGGCTGTCACTTTGACCACAATGTCTGTTTGACGAATCACGTTCTGTTACCTCTTTTGCTGCAGGCTCTTCAGGAACCTGGTGTCTGTTCAATCAATATAATTGGCATATTGCGAGTCTGGAACATCCTCTTCCGGAACATCAAGAAGGTTCTGCCTTGTGGACACTATCCTTATCCTCGCGTTCTTCCGCCGGGGTAAAAGGCAATGTTGTGCGTATTCCTTCATAAGCCTCTGAAGGTGTTGGAAACTGTTTCTCTTTAACTAGGCCTTTAACATATAAATAATATCTCCAATGATTAATAATTACAAAATACACAATTTGAAAAACTCAATAAAAACTGTTTATAACATATGCGTACATAATATAAATACATCATTATCACGTTTCATGGTATTCTGTGTAGTTCTTAACGTGTTGTGCGCTATTTCATATGCAGATGTTATGGCACCAAGGAGTCTTATAACATACTCATCTTGTGTCGAATCATTTGTTTTAGTACCATGTAAGCTGTACAATAAATCAACAGGCTGGTTAACCTCTATCCCAACCATCAACATGTTTGCCGTGAGACCAGTACATCGGTTTACTGACTATCAAACACCCCCTGCCAACTGTGCCAATTGTTCAAACCAATTGTCTTTTTGTTTAGAAACGAAGCAACAAATAGCGTCCAATAGGTTTCTGTTGCAACGTTCTCCTTGTCCATTTGATGATTGTATGTACGGAGTACGGATTGTATGCCACCGACCATGAAGACATATATTGTTTTGGCAAAGTGAAGTCGAATAATTCCCTTAGTCCCGAAAAGACGAAAGACGGATAAAAAGGAATGAAAAATGTTTACTTTCAAATACCAAAAACTATTGTGGTAAATTATTTTTTCTGTCGATGTGTTAATTTCTAATTTTTGTATACATTGTAATTTCGTTCAGCTAAACAAATGTCCATGTGTTTGATAAAGGAGCAACCCTTTTTCTTTTAATGGAGGGTGTATGGATAAATTTGTTTTATTTCTAACGTTTTTGGGCGAAATTTCGACCTAGCCTATATATTGTCATAGCTTGCCAACATGATTTATTTCTACATTCCGAATCAATATTTAAACAAATTCATACACACATGACTTAATTGTCATGTACACTAACATATTTAATTTACACAGTTCGGTGTGTTTGCATTTATTTGTTCTGAAAATAGGCGCATTCGATTGGTTATATTAAGTGGTAAATATCCATTGATTCGATTCTTAAACTTTATATGTAATTTATTTTTATATCTTCATGCTTAAATAATAATTGGTTAAAGTCATATTTATGTAATGTTCATTCATGTGTATATTTATGTATATATTGGAGAAGACGTTACTAAGTTGAAAAACTTGTGTCTAATCCATTTGTCTCTTTTGGGAACAATATAATATGTTTAAACTATTCCAACTTGTTTTGTGGTCACTTTCTTTTTAATTCTGCATTTGATTTTGTTAATACTCTTCACAAAATGTTCAAGCTAAGTTCCAGGGTCCTGCCTGTTATTCCAAATTTGATCTAGGCTCCTCCTAAATAGATTGTATAAAGAAGAACCTTGTGGTTAACGCATAAACTTGTTTAATTTGTCATTAAGTCATCGATCATTTCGTTTTTCGGTGGGGGAGGGGTTTGATGCTGCCATTCTGTTTTCATAAATTAAATATAAAATGGGCAAAATGTAGGCCTTTTTAACTGAAGGTGCTGACCAACTATGGAATCAATTTCATTCAGACAATATCCGACTGATATCTGAAATTCTGCAACCGACAAAGGGAGACAGTTATATTGTAAGTTTAAGTAACTTGTGTTAACGAACGTAAGTTTCGTTTGAATTCTCTCAGAAGACTCATTGGTATTGAAATTTAAAGTTATTCATTAAAAATTCATTAAATTTATTTTCAACCAAGTTGAAGAAGTTTTTACTTTTCATTGTTGTTTAAATGTCGTTTGATTTTAAAATATGTTGGTCTATTTTCAACTTTGTAGTTTCGTGTATGTACGAACTTGTGTATATTTGTTTTAACATGTAGAGTAATTGTAGTGTTATATAATACGCTATAAAAAATGTCTTGTAATAAATAATCAGTGACGCTCAGATCAAAATAGTTATGTAAAGGCAAACGAGTCCAACGTTGAAGAGCATTTGGGATCAAAACTAAGGCTATTCTATAGTTTTTCTAACGAGAAACATATTCGTTTGCATCATAAAAAAATGTCATTGATCATTAATTTGTTTTTACAACGGTTTATTTAAGGTGGTATCCGACACCTTCACTTAAATTAAATTGGCTCGTTTAATTTTCATAAAATTTTGACAAAGTATTTACTTTGACCCTGTGACAAAAGTATAAAAATTTCAAAATATTTGAACCAACCCTTTTATCAGAAAAATTACACTGGTTACATAACAGTTTGACAAAAACTAATTTTGATCATTGCGAAGCTTAATATTTCCTCAACAACGCAACGTAATTAAAACGTTCAGCTGATTTTACAGAGTTATCTCCCTGTAGTGTTAGGTACCACCTTAATTTGTAATATATTACACAATTAACTCTCATATTTGATTTGGAAATAAAGCTTGCCATAATTTTACAAGTATAAAGAATATTATATTTCATAATATATACATGTTTATAAATAATCGCTCTATTTATCATCACAATATATCTATTGTTGTGTGATTATCAATCAAAGGGTGATATCTATAATATGGCACTCATTGCGACTTCCGGAAGTACTGTAATTTCATGATCACGAATCGTTGCATTATTTTCTGATAGTTTGTCCTGTGTCAAAAAACTTATCAATTCAAAGTCCAGTGGATATTCCGAGGCTAAGTCGTCGGCGATAGACTTATTTTTGCTGGATGTTGTCGGAACATAGATACTAATGCATGCGTCTTTGATTTTATGTGCTGGACAGATACTAATGCATGCGTGTTTGATTTTATGTGCTGGACAGATACTAATGCATGCGTGTTTGATTTTATTTGCTGGACACTCTATTTTTGTATCATTTGATGTTGGTGTGTAAGCAAATGTATCCTCGCATATGGAATGAGTCGCGTAACAATTTACCTGTTCATTATGAGTAGTATGATCGGTACGAACATTATTTATAGACAGCAGACCGTCATTTGATGTAAGACAGTAAGTGTGGACATTTTCTAAGCCTTCGTCCTTAATCATTTGATACGGATTCAAATAACTGTCATCGTCTATAACCTGAAGGTATACATTTTCGGGGGAATTTGATGAACTGCTGTATGACGACGGATGAGTTATTTTTAAACGTGGTGAGCCGCTACTTATTAGTTGTGTAACATTTGATAAGCAATGCCCTCGTATTGGAATTAAATTTGAAACTTCAGGAAGCATATCTGATTCATTTATCGACCATAATCTTGTAAATCGTTTTCATCTGGTACCTCTCCAAATGATAAACTATTACCCTTTGCTTCAAGAGGAACATTAGACTGCACACCGTCTTGGTTCAATTTCAAATCATTTTCTCGGCATTTAAAACACTTCAGTATGAAAGAAGCAAATAAAAAACACAATCCCAATATCAGACAACCTCCAATTATACTGTAGTTGTTTAACACTGTAGGTCCTACAAAATATGTATAATGTACTCTTGAATAATATTATGAACAAGCAAATTCAATAAAATCCATTCGACTTTGCTTTGCTCTATAATAATGAACCTGTATATTTACAGTGTGATAACATTATGAATTGGGTCGTTGTTTGTCAAAAATCTTTGAGAGCTTGAGAAGAAACCTTTTTTGGGGACATCAATATTGGATATGCAGGAACATCATCTGGTAAATCATATACAGTATATCCAATCAGACAGTCGTCTAGCCTTGCAAAACAAAACTTTATGTATCGACTACAGGTTAGTGTTCGACAACACTACCAAATAAGGTCGTGTTTACATTGACATAAAATCGGTGTTGTGTTAGTGTAAATTGTATGGTAGGGTTGAGTATGTATATATTTCTACTGAACTTTAAGCAATAAAATTGCTCAATATACACGTGTATTATTTTATTTTGCTTAACGACTTCTTACTATCTGCATTCATGTTTGCAGAAAAAATCATTAAATGTACATGTTATCGATTACAATAATCAAATATTGTACATATAAACAGATGTGGTACGGGTGCCAATGAGAACACTCTCCATTCACGTCATAATTTATTTAAGCAAACCATCATAGGTCAAAGTACGGTATTCAACACGGAGCCTTGGCTCACATCGAACAGCAAGCTATAAAGGGCATCAGTTCATAGTATTGGTACGATAGGAATACTGAATCCCTAGTTTCGCAATGAACTTTGCGTTAGCCGCGTTGTTGATATCTATTTTACACTGCTACCTTCTATACACGACGAATTCAATAATGAGATCAAATATAAGTAGCTTGGAACGAAGAAACTGTTATAAGGTATATAAATAAACTCATCATAGATACCAGGATGTAAATTTTGTATTTACACTAGACGCCAGTCTACAAAAGACGCATCAGTGACGCTCGAATCGAATTAAATAAAATAAGTCATGGCTTGTTTTAAAATCCAAAAGGGAACCTACTTTACATTATTGTAGTATTAAACCAATTTTTTAGACGTTTCGGCCATTGCCCTTCTTCAGTTTCTTATCTTTTCTTTATAGCTACATGGCAGACTTTGTTTTCTTTTTCAATCATTTTAAGATGTTAAAGGTATAATTATAAAAGAGGCCAAATAAAGTAAATGTTAACATCCAACTCATCTTCCTGGTTTTGGAAAAGCTGCTTACAATCATATCATATATAACGTATACCATAAACATTATTTACAGCCTGCATAGTAATGTAATAGTTGCCCTGTACATTAAGCCCCATTTATTCATTTGTTGGTGTCGGCATTTGGAAAGTTGAAATTTTTAAAAGTTTATATCAACGATAAATGGTAATCTAATTGGGAATCAGATAGTTAAATATTGTCAATAAGGTGATACTTAGTTTGACTTGGATACTTCCACGAGGGGGCTTCAATAATGATGCATTAATCAGGTGCGGATCAATGAATTTAAAAAGGTGGGTGCTAGTCAGGGAACGACCATTTCACTTCATTGGGGTATGTTTTGAAATGTCGTTGATATCAACTTTTAAAAAATGTTGTCAAATTACCATTTCAAAATGCCGACACCTACAGATGAATTGATGAGCGCTTGATATACAGCGGCAACTTTAACATTAATATACAGGCTTAATATTTACTAGTATATGGTATGAACGTAAAAAATGTAATCAACCTTCAAGCTAATTATGTTTGATCTATCTCTTAAATTCAGAATGTATAGCGGATAGTTTTGTAAAAAAATATCATTAACCTCCCGCCGTTCATGGATAGCTCAACGTTCATTTCGACACCGTACATTCAGTATGCTACAAAATAGTATATATAACTTAAACTATTGTGTTGATTTATGTTCAAAATCAAAGCCAATTCATAATTAGAAGGTATTGTAAGTGAGTTTAAAGAACCATTTAATCGTGTCAAACGATTCGTTACAATAAATTAAAAATGGTTAAAACAATCAAATATAACACAACACGTTTGCTCTCCAAGATCTTCATATTATCAGCCATCGGTATATTATCTGTTTTGTTTTACAAAAAAAGACATATTTGAACTTTTTTCTAATAAAATTGAGAATGGAAATGGGGAATGTGTCAAAGGGACAACATCCAGACATATATATGATATTTATAATAAATATGTTTCCGAAATTTCTAACAAGAAGCCTTATCCTAGGCACATCACGATTTTATAGCATATGAATATGTGAATAAACATTTGTAACATTATGTAGTAAAGCAGATAAAACCATACTACTAGTCACACTGTATATTAATTCATGAAAAAGAGATGGACAAAAAGAATGTAATTGTTGTTGTTTCAAACATGTGAAATAGCCAACAATAATCCAATAATAAACTATCAAACTCGCTTATATTACACAACATATCCACAATAACATACAGAAGAAGAAAAAGACCAATAAAACTAGAGAATTGGTGAAACAAAAAATAAACAATATACAAAAAGAATACAGAAATTCGAATATAAACCGTTAATTCCATACCTTTCCTCATTGATCTTAACAATGAAATCTCGCCGCTACCAACTGATACTATACATTTGTCTATAATTATGTATGCAAAAAGGTACAAGCCCTGTGTGTCCGTTGTACCGATATATATATATATATATAATGAACTCATCATAGATACCAGGATTAAAATTTTATATTCACGCCAGACGCGCGTTTCGTCTACAAAAGACTCATCAGTGACACTCGAATAAAAAAAATGTCAAAAGGCCAAATAAAGTACGAAGTTGAAAAGCATTGAGGACCAATAATGAGTATAATAGATATTTAAATTGTAACCCATTGATAACCGAAAGGTTTCGTCGATATGTTGATGTCAGTAATACGTAACAGAATTCATGGACCTGTTCGATTCCCACTTAAAGGCATGAAATATTACAAAAATTGAAGGTACATTTTAAAAATAATTCCATAAGTGAACAGAAATAATTAACTTAATTTAGCCAAATCAAACTCAATGAAATTAGGCACACAAAGAAAGTAATTAAATGTAATTTGGTAAGTTCATGTCAGCGACCAATAGAAAGTGTTGATTCTAGAAAAAGAATCAGAGGTAATTGAATAGGCAGACGTCATCACAATGGTTTAACTGTAGCTAACGGTAGACTCGGAAGCGATACGAATGGTAAATTCACGTTTTGTAATAGTAAAGGGACCAGTGTCAACGATTATCTTCTTCTGTCTCCGAACAGTTATAGTATTACTAGTGACTTTGAAGTTCTAGACATGAATGAGTTCTTGGATCATATGCCTTTATATTTTGAACTTAACTTTTCCACTTTATGACCAATGATACACAAATACTACAACACGCAATTACATTAAATGGGAAACAAGTAAAAATGATGAATGTGCACAAATTTTACAACCTCATAGAAAAAAACTACTATCTGTTGTGAATGATATTACTTCAGATGTCGACATACATAACGCCGATAGAGAGATAACTCGTATTATTTTCAATAGCGCTTAAAAAATGTTTGGATTCTCAGTTTTTAGTAATAAAACCATAGATCGTCAAAATCGCCAAAAAAATGAATGGTTCGATGAAAATTGCAAAAAAGCCCGAAAAATATTTCTAGTCACGAGAAAAGTTGTTATATGTCACATAACTGATGCAAACAGGAGTAAATACGTGATTGATAGAAATTCTTACAATACAGTGAAACGAAAAGCCCAGTACAATTTTAAGAGGAAAAAGGTCTGGAACTTTATGGTATTGCAAAAAAGAATCCGAAAATTGTTGGTCAAACTAAAAGCCGAAAAACAAATCAAAGCGTGTAGTGGACAACGAATCAATGTTTAATTATTTTAAAAATGTTCTTGGTATGAACCCACCCGAGCTTTCTCGAGGATTTAGCCTAGGTAAACTTTTCCTTTGATACATAAGGGATACTAAGGAGAAAAGCATCAACGAAATTGAATGAGTACAAACTTACCTGATTTGCTGATTTCCTTCTCAGTGATTGTGTTTTTCAATGGTTGTGTACTTGTGGAATCTGAAATTAAAATAAACAAACCTAAAATACGAAGATGGACGTAAGTATTTATTAGTTTCTTTTCAAAAATATTACGATATCCTTCCGTATCTCAGTACACATACTAAATATAATGTCCATCTTAGACTGTTTGTAAATCGATTTACATATCAGTCACATGAAACGAATGACTAATGGAAATAATGTGTATTCAAGTCTTTAAACAATGCATGTATATATCATAAAATTAGTCTTCTGTGCACGATTTTATATTTTTTACGGAAACATATCGTATAATCGTCATTTTTTTTTATCTCTCTGTCTGTTATGATGTGAAAATATGGCAGCTTATTAATTATCGGGTTTTTAAGCCGTAGTTTACCGATTGTCACCTTATAGTAAACAGTTAACAAAGAAGCATGAATATTGAGAACGTGTACAACATGAACAATAAGATAGTAGTTTATTCTAGTGACAGATCCATGCGTATTGCGATCACCGGATTTGTATGAGAGAGTAAAACAACTACTAAATTAATTTACAAACAGTTTAAGATGTAAAATTATTGAAATCATTTAAACTTAAAGTTTTAAGAAGTTTCAACACAAAAAAAAAAGCATTAGTGAAGAATAATATTCTTGTACATGGTTAAAAGTCATTTAAACACATGAACTCAAATTATATATTTCTTTCTGAACCGTCTGCTTAGGATGCTGATATATTACAATAAGATCCTCATCCAAACGAACAATATTAAAATTTAACTTTCAGCTATATCTTTTCTTAAATTTGCATATTGTCTTAGACTACATCGTGCACGGTGGCTTTTCGTTGCACTGAAAGTGTTAAATTTATATTTTACTTACTAGTATTTAAGGCATGCGATGTTGCAGAATGGCTATTAGTTATATCCGAAGTAATGCGTGCTGTTCCACGATCTTCCCGGATGAACAACTTTCGGTTTTCATCTAAAAGAAACAAATATTAATAGAATATGTGGTATGATTGCCAATTTGACAACTCTCCAAAAAATAAAAATGACACATAATTTTAAAACTATAGGTCCCATACGGCCTTCGATCAGACCATACCTAATTTATGTACAAACTAATGAACAAAATACAATGTTATACAGCAACAAAGACCGCCACTGATTTACAGGCTCCTGATTCGGGAAAGGCATATATTACAGAATATGGCGAGATCAAACTCGTTTGAAGGCGTCACACCTCTCCTCGACCTGGACAGTGATGTTATTTAACTCATCAAATGGGTACAAATAAAAATACTTCTAAAAATATACAACGTTCATGTGGCCGGGTATTTGCAATTGTACATCCAAACAACAAAAAACACTAAGTACAGATCTCAGAGTACTCGCAGTTACTGACAGCTAGTGCAAATAGTTATCAAAGGTACCAGGATTATAATTTAGTACGCCAGACGCGCGTTTCGTCTACATAAGACTCATCAGTGACGCTCATAAAGCCTGTAAAAACGAATACAAAAAGCATGTATTTAAAAATATCAATCCTTACTCAACAAGCATCCAATTGATTTAGTGAAAAGACGTCAATATCAGTCATAGAAAAACATACTTTGTACTTGTGCAATGTTAATATTGGTATCGACAGATTGTATTACATATGTGTTATATCTACTATGGCTTTAATTAACAAAATCAACATGACTTTGTATATAATTATTAAATATTCAAAAATTACAGTGTTAAATAGGCAAGCTTTTAGAATAAGTTTATTGAAAGGATTGATCGTGTCTTAATTACTCGGTAAACAATATTACTGTCCTGAATAGTAAAGCAGGCTATTTTTACAGTTCAGTGTATGTCCACTTGTGTTAATATGTCTTTTGATTGGGTTAAACCGTTCCAATTAATATTTTATAGTGTGTCTTTCTATGTTGTGATGTTACACTATTGTTTCAGATAAGGTACCATTAAACATGTAAACCCGCTATAATTGTTTGCACTTGTCCCTATTTAGAAATATGATGTTCAGTGGTTGTCGTTTGTTGATGTGGTTCATAAGTTTTTCTTGTTTATCGTTTTTAATACAGATTAGACCGTTGGTTTTCCGTTTGTATGGTTTTTTAAACTATAAATTTTAGGGCCCGTTATAGCTTGCTGTTCGGTTTGAGCCAAGGCTCCGTGATGAAGACTGTACTTTGACCTATAATAGTTTCCTTTTATAAATCATGAACGGGATGGAGAGTTGTCTCATTGGCACTCATACCACATCTTCTTATATCTATAGATATTTCAGCATATTTCATCTTGTTTTTATTTTCTATTTTACAAACCTAGATACAATCAATTGCAAGGTAATGATGTATATAAAGCATATACATTTAAATGTACGTCATACATTTTTGTCATGTGTAAAAATAAAAATAATACAAATACAGATAGTTGTTTTTTTTTAACAACTTCAAATACTTTTCATTCATAAATATTCAGCACAACATTGCACATTAAACACAATGACCCAAAGGCACAATAAAGAAAAAGTGAATAAAAAAAATCTATTCATATTGCTTCAATGTACCCCATTAACAATAGTTTAATAGTTTATTTCAAACCAAAAGCAATACAGCTTATAGGTATATCATAAATATGTACATGTATATCATAACAGAACATTTTAAATACAATAGGAGGCAAGACTACATAGTATAAATCATTCAGAAGATTGTCATGAAAATTTATATCTGTGGCGTATTTCAGATATTTTCCTAAATTAGATAATTCCGAAACATTCTTTGTTGACAATAATTGAACTAATTCAAAAACAGATGCATTTGTATAATAATACCTTTTTATATACATTTTTCTAATATTGTCATATTTTGGACATTTTAAAATCAAATGAAACTCATCCTCGATGTCACCCTGGTTACATAAGATACATAATCTTTCATTTTTTGCTTTTTTGATGAATCTACCATATTCAATATTCAATTTGTGTGAACACAGTCTATACTTAGTTAAAAATCTAATACATTGTGGACTTAAATTTTTTGTCAAATAAAACTGCAATTGAACATTATCCACAAGGTGTTTATAGATAGTACATTTTGATGATGAATCGAAAAACACATTTCTTTCTTGAAGAAAATGGTCAATAAGCCTTTGTTTGAATAAAATAATAAATGCTTCTTCGCATACAACATTCTGTGCATACCACACATGTCCAAAACCTAGGCTAAGTAACATAACTTTAACATTATTAACCCATGATGACTTATTTCCTGATTCACACTCATCATACATATCATTATCAATAGCATTAAGAATACAATTTCTCGTCCGTAATAGACGAATCCAATATTTTAATATTTTTACTTTCCGAGATATCAATAAAGGAAATCTTCCCAACTCAGAATAAACCATTGCGGTAGCAGTGGATTTTTTAACAGTCAAAATATTTTTACAAAATTCTATATGAAGTTTTTCTATATCAGATGCATGATGAAAACCCCATATTTCACTTCCATATAATAAAACAGGTGATACTTAGACATCAAATAAATACAATTTTGTTTGTACATTTAAACACATATGTTTTATTTTACCATACAACATTGATAAACATTTTCTGCCTTTGGCAGCAATATTGAACTGAGTTTGATTAAACTTTGCATTGTAATATAACATAACACCCAGATACAAATAATGATCAGCAACTTCACAATAATTTCGCCATTATAAAACCATTTTTCATCGCTTCGTAATTTATTACCATTTCTGAAAACAACCACCTTAGTTTTGCTTGTGTTTACAATAAGTTTCCACTTTTTACAATAATTATGTAGTGAATTCAACATATTTTGCAACCCATCAATAGTTTCGGAAAATATAACAGTGTCATCTGCATACATCAATAAAAACAATGAAAATTCTTTTATGTCTACTGGTAGACATAAGCTATTAATAAACTCATTTTCAAAATCATTTCAAAACATGGAAAATAGTAAAGGTGATAATGGTTCCCCTTGCAATACTCCTTTTTCTACAGAAAATATGTCAGAAAATTCACCTTTAAATTTTGCACAGCTCATAGAATTATCATATAAAGATTTAATAATTGAAAAAAGTTTACCACTAATACCACATTTTGCAAGCTTATAATATAAAAAGTTTCTATTCAAGTTGTCAAAAGCACTTTTATAATCTATAAAACAACAATAAAGTTTTTTCTTCAATCCCAAATATTTAGTAATAATTGATTGTAAGGCAAAAATAGCATCAGTTGTGCCATGACCGGGTCGAAACCCAAACTGAGCATCAGTTAAAATGTCATTTTCGTTAGCCCACAATATAAGCCTTTCATTAATAATAGTAGTAAAAAGTTTGCAGAAACAACTGCTTAGTGTTATACCTCTATAATTATCAGTAACATTTACATTATTTTTTTTTATGCACAGGAATAAGTATTCCTTAAAACCACTGTTTCGGCATATATCCAGTTTCAAAAATTACATTAAACAATTGCAAAATTAAAGGTACGAGAATGTCTTTAAAATGTATACAATACTCATTTAACAAATTGTCAGCACCTGGCGATTTGTTACATTTTAACTTCAACAAAATTTTACATACTTCTTCTTGAGTAATAGACGCATCAAGTTCGTTATACACACATTCTTGGTTATCAGCTTCAACATCATTGGTTATATTAGGACTGGTTTCAGCAGTTAGGTTTTTGAAATGATTATAAAAATCTGACGACTTTAAATTACAATAAGTGTTCTTCTTTCCTTTTTTAAATACATCAAAAAACTGTTTCGGATTATGTTTTCGCCAATAGTCAATTTGGTTTCCTTCATATCTCAAGTAGTTTCGTTTAACGCGATTTTCATACGATTTGTAGTTCCTTTTTGACTCGATCAGAATTTGGCGATTCAAATTATTTCTGTTCCTATTGAAACGCCTAATATTACAATGATATATTTAATACAGTTCTTTGCATCTATCGTCGAACCATGGTTTATTTGGCAGTGAGTTTTTATTGCTTTTAATGTTCGTAGTATTCCTTTTAATACAATAACGTTTTTCACAAAATGGTTTGAAGACAGTATTCAATGTTTCAGTAAGTTTTATAACAGTATTCTCAATACTTTGTTCTGTACACACCATTTGCTCAACGTTACTGCTCATTGTGTCCATATGACTAATCAAACTAGTTTTCATTTCCGTAATTTTGTCCGGATCCCATCTGTATGTGCTGTGAAAAATATTATCATCACTTGAATTGAATGTTTTTATACCAGTATCGGCTATTTCAAGCCTTAAACGAACCGGTGCATGATCAGACCACATATTAAAGTCCATAACAGCAAATTCATTTACAAGATATAAATAGTTTTTATGTATCAATGCATTATCAATAACACTAGATCCCAAATGGTTATAAAACGTTAATTTTCCTATTTTGTCACTAATTGATCGACCATTACATACCCGGAGTCCAGTAGATTGGCAAAGACGTAATAGTTTCCTTCCGAAATTGTTTACTGTTTTATCCTCAGAAAATCGAACCTGTTCTTCGTCATCACTATCATAGCTGATAAAATTATCAATGGTATTTTTAACCGTGATGTTAAGTTCATCGTTTTGTATAAAATCTGGTTTAAAACCTATTCGACTGTTCCAATCAACAATAGCAGCAACAGGACCTAAACTGCTGTAACTTGCGATGTCTTCAGTAAGACAGTCATAAATATCAACATCATATTTGTCATAAAAAATGTTATTTTCATGGGGTACATATACAAAACATATATAAACACATTGCTTTTATCTAAAAATAAAGTTTTGTCCACCTTTACCCATATAACAGTATCATGAGAAACTTTCAATATTTCTATATGCTTTTGCAATGATTTGTTGTACAAGAGGACCATTCCACCACCTTTACCTTTTTTTCTTGGATAACAATTGATTAAAAATTTATTACCAAAAATTTCATCATTTATATCAGTATTTTCATCAATCCAACATTCAGATAAGAAAACAATATCATTCTTTACAAAATTTTGAACAAAATCTGCATTTTCAAGCTTATTCTTTAATGATCTATTTACATTCCATGAGACAATATTAAGCTTATGCCTAACCTCCTTTGAATCCTATGATTCAACAATCCCTTTTGGTTTGTACAAAACATTGTTTATATAGAGTTTATTATAAACCATTCAAACAGTGTGTCCCTCATCTTTATTTTTCTTGAAAATAGGATACAGTTTTTTCTTTTCAGCAATAATTTCCGGAGGGTATTGTACGTTTATATAGAAATGTGTACCCTTTAAATTTGGAGCCATAAACCTCACTTTCTCTCTTTGCTTATACTCGGAAAATTTGGCAATTATAGGTCGCGGTTTTTTGTTTAATGGGCCTCTGCGGTGAACACGGTCAAATTTGATTACATCCGCATCCTCTTGAGACATCTTTAAATCATTCACAAAAAATTCTCGAAGAGTCGCTTCCGTTTTGTCTGTAGTCTCATTTTGAAATTCATTTATACCCACAAATACCAAATTATCCCTCATTGATCTGGCCTGTATGTCAACGATGTCGTTTTTAAGCTTATGATTTTCCTGCCTAATTAATTTGAAGCTATCCTCAACTTCAGATACAACGAATTTTATACCATCTACATCTTCCGAGACTTGCTGAACCTCTTGTTTAACCGTATCCATAAAAGTTTTCATACCGAGCATGTTACCCTCCATATTTGACATTTTTGTTTCAAGAGTTAAAACTGACTTTTCAATAGTTTCTAATTTGTTCATTTTCAATTCCATTCGGTCCAAACGGTTGCACATATCTTGAAGAAGAAATTCAATATTACTATTCATTGCAATAGGTTGTGTATATGCTGCTCCGGGTGTACTTGTACAAGAAGGAGGGGGGAAGCCCCCTTGTGGTGAACATGGAATATAGCTGTTATTACCACCACCTTGTGGCATTTGCTGTGGCATTTGCTGAAACATTTGCTGTGGCATTTGCTGTGACATTTGTTGTGGCAGTTGCTGTACGGGTGGAGGTGGATGATGCATGGAATACATATTTTTTTTATTAGCAGGTGTGGACGTTTTGGGTTTGGGTGGTTTTACTGCTTTAGTTGCGGATTGTGATTCGTCTGAAGTTATTGTGGACTCGACCTCTTTTAATTTACGTTTGGCCGCCTTCTTTGCTGCTTTATTTTTCTTTTTCATGGTTCATTCTAGAGTTTCCGTATAGATCCTCAGTTTTGTCCTTTAGAGTAGTTAGACAGTTAATTACGGCTAGTTCACAATGGTAAGTAAATACAGGTGAGTTTGTTTATGTTTATGTATGACGTATGAGCTGATTTGATTTCATTTGATTTATGCACACAAATGTTTGATTATGATAATAGTCAACAACAAAGATATATTTACTTTCTTCCAGTACTAGTAGACTGCACGTTTCATTTCAACGTTCTTATCGTCGACAATTGTCCATAGTATTGTTTTAACGTATAACATTTGGCGAAAGCTCACCTCCAATTTTAACACGTCTTGCTAGTCCAGCGGCCATATTAACATGCTACTACAGGGGTGTTCAACAACCTTGACTACCCATTAGGGTCTCCAATCTAGAACTTAAATTAATAAAAAAAGAAAGAAAAAAAAAGAAAAATTGATAAAGAAAAAGAAAATATAAACCAAAAAAAAAAAACAAACAAAAAAAACCCCAAAAATTTAGTTTGATGTCTAATAATTTTGTATAGTTGCTAATTCATCAAATTATCCTGTAAAGCTTCCTGGTAAATGCACCAAGCTTGATTAAATTTATCAAAACATCTATTTTAAATTGATATTTTCTTCTCCAAAATATAATGATGATTTATTTTTTCAATCAATGCTGTTAAACTTAATTCTCCTTTAAAATATCTTGTATTATAGATTCAGATTTAGATTCAATAGTTTATTAAAGTTTCGCCACATACAACATGATTAAAACAAGATACAATTATAAAATTAATTATAAAGTAAACAAATTTAAAACAATTGAATATAATGTATGTGCCATTCTTAAAAGAACTATGAGAGACTATTAAAATACATACATATATAATACTTATTCATTTTATAAAATACTACAAATACAGTAGTTAATGATATAAAATACTGTTTCTCCTTGTTTTGGCAACAATATTACAAATATTGGTATTTTTAAACATATATATAAATTTTTCTTCATCAGACAAGTTTAAAAACATATCATTATTATATATATATACATTGTTTAATAAAGAGAAAAAATTATTTTGAGGGTCACCTTTGTACATTCGATATAAATTTCAAATTTTTTTTGTTGTGTAAATGGTATACTAATACAATTCTGGGGAAACCACATGTCAGTTTGGTCAATAAATGGTTGTACATAATAACAGTCCCACAGTTTATGTTCAATTGATTCCAGTTCAGTCTTACAAAAAGTACAATATGGGTTTTGCACTAACTCAATTTTGTTTAAAAACTTATTTGTTGCCAGAATTGTATGACTTATTCTATACTGAAGCTATTGTAGCTTAGTATTTTTTGTAATAGCAAATGGTAGTTGAAAAATCTTTTTCAAGTTCTGATTTTCTAAAACTAAAATTGCTTCCCATCTTTTTACTCCTGTAGGAACAGTGTTGTTTTTGTTTAGCACCAAATACATAACTTTAGACCCCTTTTTGCTTTTGAGAATGGTCTTTATAACTGATGGTATGAAAGGAGATTCTTATTTATAATCTCCCCTATTTTTTTGTTTAGAAGTCTTAGTTAGCATAGAAATTTTGCTATTATATTTTATGATGTCTAATTCATCTGAAAACACTCCTGAAATTGAAAAAAATTTAGAAAGGTACCATTCTCCCAAAACAATATCATTTACATGTAGAATACCCTTACTACACCAGTCTTTAAAAACACTGGTTTGTTTTCAATTTGAAATAGGCTGTTCGTCCAAATTAAACTGGAAAGAAAATATTCCCAGTCGTGCAAATTCATTTCTTTTTCAATAACCATTTGCCAAGCACCCAGAACGTCCTTTTAAAATTTAATTTTTAATACTTTGCTGTAGTTGCTTTACATAGCTATTACAACAACCACGGTGGGTATGGTTGTCCTGCGAGAGAACGTTCTGTGCTGGTGATTCGGTCCTAACGGGTGCTGGTGATCAATGAAAAAATGTAAACAAAGACGAAAATGATGATTTTTGACGTTTTCACTCATAAAAAATGGCAGAGATTTTTCAATTTTGTTTCTTATGGGTTCATATGTAAACCATTAAAAAGTTGACCCTCTAAACTGTTTCAGTAAGCGTAACACAAAAATGCTCATTTTCAGAAAATCTAGAACTGAAAATTTAAAAAAAAAATGCTCATAGAGTCCGCTTTCTATACCGCATTCCACACGACAAAACTATTTTGTGAAAAAACATTGCAATTCATTAAAATTTAGCATTTTCTCAATTTATGCATGTCCTGATACTGTGCTGGTGGGTCCTGTCATCGTGCTGGTGGGTCCTGATACGGTGCTGGTGATTTTGGATAAGAAGTTGGTCATATTTGAAACAAATGTTACAAAATCAATAAAATTGGGCAGATAATTGTTGTCAATAGGATCTATGACTCCTATTTTAGCTCTTGTGCATCCATTTGGCTTTTTAATATGTGTTTTCAAATGATCGTAACTTGTATTACATAATTACATAAAAGGGCAACATCTTTCGTCCAATATCAGATAACAATATATAGTATCTAAAATAAGAATAGTTTTATTAAGATATTAAATGCCCCTTACATTGATGCTTCAACAATGATCAAAGCCCATGCCGCATAGACATTTTTGTTAGCGCTCCGCATACCCCTCCCCACTTCCAACCAACCAACCCTCCTCATTTCCTCCTTCATTGTTACAGTGGTGTACACATAAAATAATAACACAAAGACACACATTATTGAACAACGAATGCTCGCAGGTACTGAAAGCTAGTTCAAAGCCGCATTTTAAACTAATAGATAATGTTCTCATATACAAAAATTCCAATCGTGTCGATTAAAAAAGTCTCAAAACTTAAGTTTTGATGAAGCAGAACTTTAAAAGTGTGCAGTGAATCTTGTGCTCACAACAGTTATTGTCATAATTATGTTTACATAAGACTTATAAAGGAATTAAGAAGGTACCAAGAAATATTTTACAGTTCAATTTAATGATCATGAATGGAAGGAAATGGTACGGAAGTTTACATAGGACAAAAAGAAATTGATAGTTTTTTTTTTTGGCGAAAGACTTAAACGCTTCTTTTCATTATATAGTACAGCTCTTCTATAAAGCAAGCAAAAAAAAACTTTGATTGACTTCCTTGCTATGTTTGCTTGGATGTTTTCAAACAATAGGTAGGCGGAGTTTCAATACATACTGGGATTTGATTGGACAAATACAAACTGACAGGAATTGAAGTTAATGTTTATTGTCCAAACAAATTCTAGTATATAGTAAACAGACTACTTACCTGTCGTTTACAAACATCCATACAATCATAGCAATTAATTTGATCAATGGTTTGCTTTGCATATATTTATAGAAGAGCTGTAAATTCTAAAAAAAACATTCTTGTTGTCGTAGATGGTTAAATCCTCAACAAAATCTCAATAACTTTGTTGGAAAGAATAAAGGTTTTAAATCAAATTTTCGTTGACTTTTTAGCTTCCACCCTGACGAGGCATGTTAGCTGTTCGTATGCTGTTGCACCTGACGCACGGAAACTTTCACATTTCCATCTACTTTTCTAGAATATTTTTCCCAGCTCATACTTGACAGGATTGTTATCCTAGTAAAAGGTGTAATTTGTGGTGAATGGAAACTGTGAGGGTCAAAATCTTAAATTGCTTATAAATGTTGCTGGACTCACTTTCGTTATCTGATCTGAATTTTCTGAAATGTGCAAGGTAGATAGTAAGACATTGGCCTTTTGATTTTTTTTACTCGGTAAGTTTTGCCCTAATTGCTTGAACTTTTGCAATATTAAAGCCGATTTCAATGAGTGTGTAGACAAAGGGAATATCTTTGGTTATCTTGCTTTTAGGTAGTGACAATACTAAATGATTAAAAATTGGCAACATAAGTATCTTTACAACAGTAATTCGACCAATAACAGTAATGTTACATCTAGAACATTGTTTGACTAGTCTTTTTATTTTTACAATATTTTCATCATAATTGATTTTAACTAGTTTATCTAAATCAACATAGAAATTAACATCCAATAATTTAAAGGATGTGCTTCCCCAAGTAAGATGATTTGTACAAAGTTTTCAATGAGTGTGTAGACAAAGGGAATATCTTTGGTTATCTTGCTTGCTGAACAGAAAAGTCATTGTTAGATTATGTAAACTACCCTACTTTAAGAGTAGACTAGTCCGATAAATGACACATCTTTCTGTCTGTAGGACCAGGCTACTTCGAAAGGAGGGTAGTATACCTTACCTAACAATGACTTCACGGTTTAGATAACAAGCAAGCTAACCAAAAATATTACCTTTGCCTACATACTCAATGGAATCGGCTGTAACTAAAAACTCTAATACATTTTAACAGACAGTGGTCATGCTTGTTGATGAATATTGTTTTTCCTAGATTCACTCTTGAAAAATCATTTGGTAACATTTGGTTAAGTAATTTCAGAAAAGATCTTTTTGTAATTGCAGACGCCAAGACAATACATGAACCTCACACGACCCCTCGACCCAGGTGAGCTTAGATATGATCTTATAGCGATTCGGGTTGATAACCAGTTGAAACTAGGCCAGTTTTGTGTGTGTGTAGATTTGTATTGTTTTAAACTGTTATGACCTTTTAAAGTTAAATGTAGGTGTTTAATCTAAGAATTTATTTTTTAAAACTTATATACTTGTTTTATACTCAATTGGTAGTATGAAGCTACGAGATATTTTAATTTTTGAAATTGATATTTTCTAGTCTGCCCTTTCATAAAATAGTGAAATTTTTTTTAGTGTTCTATCGAACTTTCGAAAAAAATACCTGATAACCGTTCAGACAAAAAAATGATGTTGCAAAAATCTTACAGATACAGCAAGTGATTCTTAATAGCTATAAGATACATTTAAAAAAAAAAATACAACTTTTAAATCTTACGGGAAACTATTCCAAGCTTAAAACTTTCACTGTAACCTCGCTCTAACTTATCCCCCCCCCCCCAAAAAAAAACCCCAAACAAACAAACCCGCAATACTATTGTCATTCTTATAGTCAGCACTTAGTTGTTCACAAACAAATGTGTTTTAAGCTGCTAAAGACATATGATTCAAACGCTCAGAAAGTCCTTTGTTCTCCATTTGTATGCAAAACCTTTTACAGTTTTATTTTATGGGTTATTGTTGAAGGTCGTACGATGACGTATGGTTGTTAACACATACTTCCTTTGGTTTCTTATGGAAATTTGTCCATTGACAACAAACATACCACATCATCTCAAAATGGTTGGTTCAAAATTTTTGAAATTTTTATATTTTTGTTAAAGGGTCAAAGTTAATACATTGTCAAAATTTTATGAAAATTAAACGAGCTGGGTACCACCTTAACTTGCTTAAGACCGCAACATGTTTAAGTATCAAAATGTGTATATTTGGTTGCTAAGGACAGTAAACAATAAAATAAACATAAATTGCATTCCTAGCAGATTTTTTACCTTCAGAACTAAAACAAGAACATAAAAGACTAAAGATTTGTGGAAAATTTTATCTTAAAAAGTGCATTTCTGTGCTTTCTGATGTGCCATAAGGTAGCACTCCACAGTTAGAAAAACATATTAAAAATGAGCCACAAAATGTTTTATCATCTCCTATTCCAGGATTTCTAATACATTAACCTAACTGTTTGTGTTGTACATGTGCATATGTATGTAATCAGTATATTCCATAGATTTGATTTTCAAAAGTTAAAAGAGTGAAAATTAATTCCTTTTATGTGTATCCATGGCAACATTCTGCATTTATTTACCGTAAAATATTTAACAAAAGGGGGTGGACATGTCACATATCCCCCCACAATTTTGATCAAACTAGAATTTCAATGCCTTTGAGTGATACCTTTTTAGAAACTGTTTTCATAAATCTTCCTAATGATCAAATAAAAATGGGTGTCGTTTGCCTCATTTTTTCGTAAAATCCAATCACAAATTTCGTGCGATAAAAAGTTGGAAAAAAACATTACAATAATTGCCGGACCAATGTATGGTAGAGACATGCAGATACGGACTGTCATACAGAAAACAGTCTATATTACATACATTACATAATCTTGATGTTCATATAAACCCAATACAAAGGCTATTTTAATACTCAGCTATCCAAAAATGAATTTTATTGCACACTAGCTCTCATATTTGAAAAATCCACAGGGGCCAAAATGCGAAACTACACACCTACATTTATAACTGTGGAGTGCTACCTAAACTGTAGCTTTAGGTGGCCGGGTGTTACCTTTCCACGTCAGTTTTATTCTAGCGTCGTACTACAGTGCATAATATATAAGGCATGAAGATGTTATTTTTACAGATCAGCTAAATTATCTATATTAAAAGATCCTACAAATTAATGTAAGATACAGTCACAGAAAATAATCATATTTATAAGAACGTCTGAGCCATTGACAACTCTACAACAGATTTATCCATCGGATCACCAGCAGTGATGGTGATACATAGTTGTGTACATTATGTATATACAACTCGTCTAAACATCAACCCAACAATGTTAGATCTGTAAATTTGCTTTCGCAAATGTTTTGTTCTTCCCTCGCCGGGATTCGAACCCATGCTACTGAGATATCGTGACACCAAATCGCCTGCACTGTAGCCGTCCCGCTAGACCGAACGACCACCTGGGCTTCACAATAATAAAGCTTTCGGTGGCCGTGTGTTACATTTCCTCGTCAGTTTTAATCTAGCGGCGTACTACAGTATATGATATATAAGGCATGGAGATGTTATTGTTACAGATCAGCTCAATTATCGATAGTAAAGGATCCTACACATTAATGCAAGATACAGTCACAGAAAATAATTATATTAACAAGTACGTCTAAGTCAGTGACAACTCTACAACATATTTATCCATCGGATAACCAGCTGTATATACAGTACTGCAGTACATGATATATAAGGCATGAAGATGTTATTGTTACAGATCAGCTAAATTATCTTACATTCATTTGTAGGATCCTTTACTATAGATAATTTAGCTGATCTGTAACAATAACATCTTCATGCCTTATATATCATGTACTGCAGTACGCCGCTAGATTAAAACTGACGTGGAAAGGTAACACACGGCCAGCGAAAGCTCTTTTTTTGAGAGCCCAGGTGGTCGTGTGGTCTAGCGTGACGGCTGCAGTGCAGGCGATTTGGTGTCACGATATCACAGTAGCATGGGTTCGAATCCCGGCGAGGGAAAAACCAAAAATTTGCGAAAGCAAATTTACAGATCTAACATTGTTGGGTTGATGTTTAGACGAGTTGTATATACATTATGTACACAGCCATGTATCACCATCATTGATGGCCATCCGATGGATACATCTGTTGTAGGCTTGTCACTGACTCAGACGTATTTATATATTTATATATGTTTATATATTTAACTCGTCTCAACATCAACCCAACAATGTTAGATCTGTAAATTTGCTTTCGCAAATTTTTGGTTCTTCCCTCGTCGGGATTCGAACCCATGCTACTGTGATATCGTGACACCAAATCGCCTGCACTGCAGCCGTCCCGCTAGACCACACGACCACCTGGGCTCTCAAATTAAAAGAGCTTTCGCTGGCCGTGTGTTACCTTTCCTCGTCAGTTTTAATCTAGCGGCGTACTACAGTACATGATACGCCGCTAATAATGATGGTTACATGACAATGTTTTATTTTATAATTCATATACTACGTACAATTTAAATATTGATGACATAGTTAGTTTTCATCGCTAATTACATTCTTGCATGAAGGCTTGGGGTGACATTGATTTGGCTATACTTTTTGGACCTTTTGGATTATAGCTCTTCATCTTTTATATAAGCTTTTGATTTCAAATATTTTGGCCACAAGCATCACTGAAGAGACATGTATTGTCGAAATGCGCATCTGGTGCAGGGAAATTAGTACCGTTAATGTTATAATTCCACACGGTATCCTAGCTTTTTGCATTTGCAAGTCTTGGTTGTGCACGATTCTTTTCATTTGCACCTTTAGTTTGCGAGTAAAAAGCTAGCCTTTGTGTAGCTGTGTACAGTGATACCGAGGTCTTTGGTCATTCCGATATGTCTACGGTGTTTTTAAGTAGCTCTAGGTCTCAAATATCGTAACATGACTGCAACACACCATATTCACAAGTAAACTTAAATAAACTATGTTACTTTCCAGTGACTTCTTTACTTTTTTTCGGATTATTTTTTTTAAGTCGACATATTGCTATTCACGCGTAATAACAAATCGGTAATAACCATCGGTAATTACCATCGGAATAAAATGTGTTTATTATAGTTTTGACAAGTAAGTAAACTTAACTATGTAAAAATTCTAATTTTCATTTAGCTTATCTTTTTATTATAATATAATAATAAAATCACCTATATGATAGCGTCTTTTTAAGCAACGGTCATACCATATGAAGAGTTTAGAAGTATTAAAAGTAAACTGTAACAGAGTGTTAATTGCCCCGACCATAAGCGTACGGTTTGACCATACGCGTATGGTCGGACTATATGAGTATATACCCATATGGTCATGACCATACGCGTATGGTCCAAATACTCATATGGTCCGGAACAAGTACTTATACATCCATCCCAAATGAATGAAGCCCTGTAATGTAAACTGGTATTTTAAAAAAATCTTCGAACTGTAAAGCCAGTACGGAAGCCGGAGTTACTGGAAACAAGTGAGGACAGGAAAATGAGTGTCTCATTCTATGTTTTTTCATTTAAGCCCTCTAGGGTAACTGTCCTTAACTTTCTTACCCAAAATCTTTCCCGAGCGACTCTGTCGACCTTCGACCAACCCTCGTTGTGGTCTATGAGTGTGATGGTAAGGTTTTTGAGATCAGCTTGTGCGTGCCCAGGTGATCTCAAATGACGACTTACGGGTAGGTCGGGCTGTAGTGTAGTCACTTCGATGACCATTCATGAGTTTGTTGAATGGCTGCTCTGTCTCGCCAACATACTGCATGCCACATCGACACTGAAGGAGGTATACAACATTCTGGGTTTTGCAAGTTACATTGCAAAATTTAGTGTACACATCAGGTAATGATCACCATGGTCCATGACGGGGACGAAAATGGCACCGTCTTATGCCAATATTTTCATGGGCAAATTAAAAAAAAACAAATTATTGCAGCATCTTTATCCGAACCTCTGTCTTGGTTCCGTTTCATTGATGATGTTGACATGAAATGGATTGAATCCCAACAAAAACTGGATGATTTCATCAGACATGCAAAGAACGCCCACCATTCAATTAAATTTACGTATGTAATTTCCGACTCTAAAATATCTTTCTTAGACACAACCACATCTATAAAGGACGGTGTCATATCAACAGACCTCTACTGTAAACCCACAGATAAACATCAGTACCTTTTCCCCCAAAGCTGTCACCCCAAACCCTGTACAAAAAGTATCCCGTACAGACAAGCTCTCAGAGGAAAGCGGATTTGCTCCTCTGAGGAGACTGTCACGAAACGTTTACATGAACTTCACGGATTTTTGCCAAAACGAGGCTATAAGAAATTGGACATAGATAAGGGGTTTGCGCGCGCTAACAATATCAGCCGCAATGACCTCTTACAGTACAAACGGAAGAGGCGCAGCAAAATAGTCCCTTTTGTTCTAACATACAATCCAGCCTTTACTAACCTTTCACGTTTGATCCGTGCCAATTGGCAAACTATTGCCAAACACCCTAAATTATCCAAGATCTTTCCCAATCCTCCTGTCTTAGCTTTTCGGAGACCAGCAAGTCTGAAAGACTTATTTGTTAGAGCTGACGCCTCCTCAAATAAAAGCTGTTCAATTGCAGGATGGTGCAAGTCATGTGGTAACAGACGTTGTCTGACTTGTCAACAAATACTAAATACTCAAGCATTTTCTTGCCACTCGACTGGGTCTGTGTACACTATATTTTGCAATGTACAACAGATTTATCCAACAGATATATATATATATATATATATATATATATATATATATATATATATATAAACAAGTCAAAATTGAAAACTACGTTCAAACCTATGATTGCGTTGGATAAAAACCGCAATTTTTATACGTGTGCATGTAAAACAAATTTCGTTGTAGAAGGGTATAAATACAGCACAAACAACAATTTCAGAAAACCAAAAAAGTGAAAAAGTATATCTAAACAAAACACATTTGACTAACAGGTCGAACATCTAATGTTCTTTAACCCTGATGACTGCCATTGGCGATTACCAAATAAACTTGATCACAAGATGTAACAAAATAGATCTTAATTTAAATTTTATACTAAACAGAAAACAATAAACTTGTGGCCAGATGTTATCCCACAAACATTAGGTGTCAATATTTTTTTAGTACACCAGATCCGGTTTTCGACAATAAATGTCTCTTCAGTGATGTAAAGGCCAATTTCTTGTTTAGAATTGTAACAAATTTCGTTTTGCAAATTTATTGATTTTTAATGAAACTAACCTAGGTACATTGGTTACTTTCCGCTACTTATATATTTCCCTGAAAATTGAGAAATGAGTCACGACAATTTTGAGCCCTTTAATTTTGAATAATACAGAAATATCAGAGTCTAACATATAAGGTATGTTGATTTTTACGTTTATTCTATGCAGTTTGCGATAATATGAAAGTAAATTTAGCTATTTCAATGCCGTTAATGTTAACTTGAGACAGAAATAAAAAACCAATCACATTTAACTACACATTACACAATCATTCATTAGAATATGTAACAACAGCAAAATATCTGGGGGTCACCATCAGTTCCAACCTTAAATGGGATGTGCATATTAACAACATATGCAAGAAAAGCACACTAGGCTTTCTAAGGAGGAACCTGAACATAAGTTCAACATCCATTAAAGAGCAAGCATATAAGTCCCTAGTAAGACCATCACTAAAGTATGATTGCTCTGTTTGGGATCCATACTTACAACAAGACATAGATAGCATTGAAAAAGTTCAAAGAAGGGCTGCACGTTTTGTTACCAACAAAAACAGAAACACCTCAAGCGTTGGTAACATGTTACAAAATCTTGAATGGCGCAGTCTCTCTGACAGAAGAAAAGACTCCAGATTGGTAATGCTTTACAAAATTGAACATGAAAAGGTTGCATTACCTAAAAATAATAAATTGATTCCACAAACAAGACAAACAAGACATTCTAATTCGAACAGCTTCCAAATTCCATCCTGCAAAACACAGTACAGAAAAGAATCCTATTTTCCAAGAATTATTACCGACTGGAACAAACTACCGGATAACATTGTAAATTGCACTTCAGTAGACTCTTTCAAATCTTCAATTTCAAAGCATCAGTATTAACTCAATACATATTACTTAATTATACAAAACATGTTATTTTTTAAAAAAATTTCGTATTTTTTAAAAATTGTACATTTTTCAATCTATGTCTTGTTGTAAGTTTCCTCCTGTGACATAATCTTCAATTTGTTGAAGGTGGTCACTAAATGGTAGAATAGAAAAAAAAATGACAAAATATTGCCAATCTGATAATTGTTTATTTTCGAAATACGAACTTTATTCATTGCTTGTGTAAATCCTATATGTTACAATGACTGTTTTCTACATTTTCACACCTATGTTTATATTTTTATGATTGATTTGAACATTTTTATTGGTATAAATCTCATGATGATTGCATTTTCTTTGTAGTCAATCTCATCTCATCTGTTTATACATTGGATCCAGTAACATGGAATATTTTCGATTAAACTTGAGGTGTGAATTGTGTTATATTCATGTCGACTGATATTAGAGGGATATAAGTGATTTTAGGGATCGAAATGGTATTTGGAAGGCCATATAATTTACCCTCAATTTAAGATAGACTCTTGAATTTTAAGAGTCAATATAGGATGAACGGATCATATAAACCGGAGCCAAAATATAATACAAGCCCAAACGAAAAAATATAAACAAGTCTAAATTGAAAACTACGATCAAACCTATGATTGCGTTGGATAAAAACCGCAATTTTTATACGCGTGCATGGCAAACAAATTTCGCTGTATAAGGGTCTAAATACAGCAGAAACAACATTTTCCGAAAGACCAAAAAAGTGAAAAAGTATATTTAAACAAAACGCATTTGACTAACAGGTCGAACATCTGATATTACTGCCATTGGCGATTGCCAACTAAAATTGATCACAAGATGTAACAAAATGGATCTTAATATAAATTTAATACTAAACAGAAAACAATAAACTTGTGGCCAAGATGTTATGCCACAATCATTAGGTGTCAATATTTTTTTAGTACACCCGATCCCGATTTCAACAATAAATGTCTCTTCAGTGATGTTAAGGATCGAAACGGTATTTGGAAGGCCATATGAATATATAAATAAGACAGAAATCATTAATATCTTTGCACACGCATGCGGAAGAATATCTCAGGAGCGTTCGCAATCTTAAGGAACGATAACTCTGCATGAGAGATTAAACATTTTTTTGCGGGAAAAAACGTATGCCTTTTCAAATCCAATGGATTAGAAAAATCGAATTATTACCTAAAAGTGTTCATCATGCACTTTCATTGCACTCTTATTAATAAAGTAGAATACTATATACATGTAATTAACATGTATAATAAACAAATAGTAATATAATATATATAACAATTAATAAGACTATACTGATTTGTATAACTACAATATAATCTGTACGGTGAGGTTGAATTCCCTGTCATTAATTTATCATCCACGCCCTAACTTGTCTCAGAAAAAAATATTTACTGGAACAAGTGCTTGTCGGAACATCCACAAGAGGTTGCGGTCTTCCGATGTTCAGTACCTCAGTACTTTGATTATGTTTAGCCATTGTGTTGTCTGGTTAAATTGAACTAAAAATGTTCGATTGACCACACTAGATCGGTATCTCGTTTTGTTTGGTGGTTTGTTGTATTATTGTCTTTAATTACTATCTTTCTGGTATCTTTCGTCCCTCTTTTATCGTCTTCAACATGTTTTCAGTGGGATAAAGTACATGTTAGGTCGTCTTGTTACATACAACATTATTTAAACGTGAGGCTGTCGTCTCAAAGTGGTTGTTTCTATTGTTGGTGTTTATTTGTTTCGGAATGCGTAATAGTATATAAGGTTTTGGTAGTATCTTATTGTATTTTAAGTAAGTTTGCAATATATTGCCTTATTCTTTAGTTTTTTAATGCCACACATTCTAGTTCAAAGGTTATGTTTTGTTATTTGATAATTTGATATTGTACTTGTTTAGTTATAATATCAATCTGATCCAAATCGGTGTGCGCGTAATTTGTCTACAACTATAATAAGCAAACAACACAACTCATCTTTATTTAGTAATTATAATAGCAACACACAAACTTAACAACATAATAATCTCAAAATGTATGTTATTTACTAAGGTAATCAACAGTTTTAAGTCACATAAAAGATCAAACTTGACGCAAACTCATTATCAATACTGTAAATTCTAAAAGTTTGCAGGCAATTTCTATTGGAATGTTGACAATGCATGGACAAATTGCGCAATATTAGTTATTGCGAGTTCAGAAAATGCTGCTTAAAAATAATTCTGAGTATTTTTTTTCTTTTCCCTTATTAATCTCGTCGCAATTTTTGCACTGATTTATAATAATATAGAAAAAATCTAGAAACTTACAGTGTTGAATCTGACACGTCATTTGAATAGCTTCACCGAATAGTAGATATTGAAATTAACATTTTTATGTTTGTATATAATAAGACACGTTAAAGATATGTTTGAAGGGTTGGTTTTAATGAGACAAGTTAATATAACATATTATTTTCAAAATAAAAATCGTGTAACGGTGTAATAATTATTGCTATGCTAAATGTGATGAAATTATTAAATATTAATATCCATGAACGTTAACTGTTAGTGTAAGACGCTTAAGGGGGACTGTTTATGGAAACGGGATCTAATACTGCTAGTTTTTTTTTCTGTATAATACTGAGTGTGTCATACAAAACATATTTTCCCTAACCAATGAACAAACCATACTCCAGAGTAACCGATTTAGGGCGTTAGTCTTGCTCTAAATGTAAAACAAAAAGCTAGTGTCAAAAACATGATCTATTTAAACGTTTTGATACAAAACAAACAAAAAAAAAACATCCGTCGGTGTGGCTTTCATAGCCCATCAATGAAAGTTATATATGTATAATAATTCACCATTTGCCGTTTCTGTCGAAATGCAAACAGCCCGCAGATTATACCCTTGAGGTTAACATATATCTGCCTGTCCAATACTCAAAAATGTTGCCTTGTAGCATTCAAATTAAAAATTAAATATCAAGTTATTCTATCAGTTAAAATACATTTTATTTATATATAGATATTTAAAAACAAGTATTCAAAATACTGTAAAATTTAATGTATAAGGACATAAAAAGATACATACATGCATCTAATATAAAGCAAAACATAAGAACTGCTTCTATATTTTTTTTTATCACTAACACATACTTTTAATATCGAGGTAATGGGTAGTTATAGATTCGTTTGATGTAAAATGTTTACAATGAGGTAGGCCTGTGAGTTATCATAAAAATACAAAACATTTTAAAAACAAATTGTTGGAAAAAGGTTTGTCTAGTTAATTCTCGAGCAACATACATTGTGTACTATTAGTTACATAGTGTGCTAGTGACCTAATACGGTATATATGGGGTCAGTAAATTCCATATGGGGTGAGAGCGAAGCTCGAATCCCCATATGGAATTTACTGACCCCATATATACCGTATTACGTCACTAGCACACTATGTAACGAATTTATCTTACCGACTATCTTAACGTGTGAAATTAAGGCTAGTGATTCTCAAAACGAGCAAGTCTTCAATACTGTTAGCGCTAAGAAAATACTTCCATTAATCCTACAAAAACAGATGCCAACAATAACGACTTGTAAGGTTTAAATGTGTTTTATGAATTTATTTCAAACTGAATCATCAATTTCTTCGTCTGTTGGAACTTTTAAGATTTTTTCTCAGTACCGTTTTGTTTTTTACAAAGGGACATAACACCATTACTAACCGTGTATGAAATAAGCCCCACCCCCTTCTTATCTAATAAGGAATATAAAGGGACGTAACTCCACTACTAACCGTGTATGAGATAAACCCCGCCTCCCTACTAACCTAATATCAAATATACACGGTTTGCACGCGGACGCTTTTAACCAATCATATTCCTGGAAATGTATAGGAGGTAAGATAAATGCATATACTATATAAGAACAGGAATTTACCAGCTCATATTTCTGCTTCTCACATTCTGATATTAATTTCAAATAAGTGTAAATTTGTGATTGTGCTGTGTCTAATATAATGGTTTGTTGATTGTTATCATGCTGATTGTTCTTCAAGTTTGAAAAATATTTAAAAAATATAAATAATATTTTACTACGTTTGTTTTTAACACAGGTCGACATTATACTTTATCTTTTAGCAAATATAAATTTAAAATAAATAAAAATAAATGTATTTATCAGTTATAAAATCCAGTGAATCAAACTGATTAGTAGCGATTCTATGACACCTATCATACACCATTCAGATATTTCTGATAAACTAGTACATCGCTTCTATTCATACTTACATGTATCTACACGATTTCTATTCAAACAAATCTACAACAGATCTACAATGTTATAATCATACTCCACTCGTACAAATACAGATCTTTAGCTGCTCTTGTTATTAAACAGGTCTTTGATATCTTTCATATTGCGTTTACATGCATATCTTCACAACTGTTTTGATACACTCAGACGCAGTGTTTGCGCTACAGAGACATTCAAGATCATTCAAAATATAATATTATGCAATATAAAGTACTTGGTGCATACTAGAATTTTGATTTTTACACATGATTGTTATAAACATTATCATGGTTATTACAGTCATCCGATTTTTAAGATCTGGTTTACATCAATACGTGGTACGTTAAACAAACGGACGTTGTTCAAACATCTGACAATAACAATATAGAGTACAATGTACGTTGTTGTATTTATCTTGTTCAGACACCACAACATGAAGGATGACAGATAGGACCACACGTTGCTGATCGTGGGGGTTTCAATACAGTGTGGACTCTAATGGTGTTTTCATCAAAGAAATCATTAGAGGAAACCAAGGCAACAAAATCTCCAAGAAAACTTTCCATCGTAGTAGAATTCAAGAAATGTCTAATATATATATTCCTGCAATGAACTTTATCGACATTCTTCAGAATTGCCCAAAACTTTATAAAACCGTCTTCCGCTAGAATGCAATTCTTCTTCCGGAAGTCTGGAGTAGAGAAGAAATTAAAAAATCCCGTGATAACTGGGCGCATTTTGTTCCCCATATCTCCGGGATTGTAAATTCCCTCCAGATAAGCGACATAGTCTTCAACAGAGATGTGTTTGTTGGCTCCTCTTTTGAAAATATGATCATCCCACCATTTTTTCTGCGCATCTGCATTTAAAGCCGTCCTCCTATCGCCAACGGCCAGTCGTAACTGATCGAGCGTGTTGTTGGTTTTCTTCATGTCATCAGAACTGATTATTCCATCTTGGTCGGCATCAAGAAGACTGGCCCACTGGTGCCATTTATGTCGCATAAACCAATTTTCTGTGATTAAAAAAAAGAATACCTTGATGAATATTCATGTATATTAATATAAATTCAATTGATAACACAAAATATAACATCCATTTATAAACCAGCCATTTCAAAAATAAATTTTACTTTAAAAAAGATTGTGCCATCAGTTAATTCCTGGTATTTATGATGAGTTTATTTGGTAATTAAAATATAAAGATTATTAACGTATAAAACATAAAAAGAAGAATATCTTTTTTGATAATTCTTCTTCTCTAATATAGCCCATTAACATTGAATGTTGTTCTTCCCTCAGCGAGATTCAAATCCCTGTATCAGAGGCATCGTTGCAACACCACCTGTATCGTGTTCATCGCACTGGACCAATCGACCAGCTATGCTATTTAATAGTCAAGTCATGTCTTTACTAAGAAATATTGCGTACTTTTGAAACTTATACGTGGTTTTACACCTTATAAATCTGTCATCTACAACTCCATTATTTAAACATCTCTCACTAATGATAATTAACATTAAGAATGGGAATGGGGAATGTGTCAAAGAGACAACAACCCGACCAAAGAGCAGACAACAGCCGAAGGCCACCACTGGGTCTTCCACGCAGCCAGCAAATCCCGCACCTTGAGGTGATCCTGAGCTGGCCCCTATATGCTGAGCCTGACTCAGCTAGTATAACCAAGGGACTGTATCGCAATCTCGGCAAATTATAAAGAATAACAACTTGTGGGTGAAGATTGTAGATTATAATTCCACCAGAAATGATACAGGAGTTTTACAGAGCGTGTATTGTTTGGTAAACTGAAAGAAATAAAAATACAATATTTTACAATATGCACGAAAGAAATATATGAATGTTCAAAGCAACGTGAATATCAAGTCAAAAACGAAAGTAGAATTTGCAGTTCAATTCATAGAAATAACGATTACAGTTCGTATTTGTTGAATAAACGTGGAATTCAAGTTAACGGAATTAACGGTATATATATTTAACAGTTTATAATCGATTTGAAACGTACTTGACGGTGATTTGTCACAATATCCACAGGAGCAGATTTGTCGTGGCATCCATTTGCAATAGACAGGTGAGGAAGAGAAAGTAAACGGTAGTGAAAATACGGATAAGTCCAGATTATTTCCGGAAAATATGAATGTCTGAAAATTCAATCCAATAGACTTTCTAGTTAATATAATTGCGAATGTGATCCAGAATACTCCCCGTCTGAAATCTACCTGATATCACTATTCCATAAGATATAACACATATGAATGTCACTATATAAATCCAAAATATACCACAAGATGTAACACATATGAATGTCACTATATAAATCCAAAAGATATACATATAGTTACGCAGGGTTGTTCTCTATGAGAAAAATCATGTCCACGATAGGGCGTGTGTAGATTGCGGCTTTTCCATTAACGATTACTCGCACTTCTGCTTTTCGGACATGTTCGTCTGAACTTTTAAATGAGTTCACTATAATTCCAACGGGCCATTGGGTACGGCAAATGTTTTTGTCCTTTAGAAGAATGACGTCTCCTTCGATGAGATCACGGCGATCTTCGGTCCATTTTCGTCGTTGTTGTAGTAACGGCAGGTATTCCTTCCTCCAACGGGACCAGAAAACACTGGCAAGAGCCTGTACTCGTCTCCATTCGGCAAGACAGAGATCTCGTTTGTCGAATTCCCCAAGATGGTCTGAAGTGAAAACGTAGTTGGTTTTCTGTGTCAATAACATAGCCGGAGTTAATATTAACGGATTCTCTGGATCTGTAGACACCGGTACCAGAGGTCTAGAGTTCACTATTGCTGAAACTTCTGCCATTAGTGTGTTGAGCACATCATGTGTTAGGCTTCTTCCGGCTGCGTTAAGAAGCATAGAATCAAGAATTCTCCTAGTGATACCAATCATTCTTTCCCAGGCTCCACCCATGTGGGACGAATGCGGCGGATTGAAGATCCAAGTTGTACCAGAATTGTACAGAAAGTTATTGAAGGGTCCATCTTCAACGTTGATTGAGTCAATCTTTAAATCGTCGATTGCGCCGATAAAGTTCGTTCCACGGTCAGATCGGAAAATCTTAACTTGGCCTCTTATAGCGGTGAATCTCCTGACAGCGTTTATGAAGGCTGAAGAACTCATTTCCTCGATTAATTCGATGTGAATAGCTCTTGTCACTAAGCATGTGAATAAAATTGCCCAACGTTTTGAGTTGGCGTATCCACCACGTGTTTTACGTGAAACAATTGTCCAGGGTCCAAAGGTGTCTATTCCAACGTTAGTAAACGGAGGTGAAGGTTCAAGACGGTCCTCTGGCAAATCAGACATGATTTGATACTCGGTTTTTCCTCTGAGTTTGCGGCATGTCACACATTTGTGAATAATAGATGAGATCAAGCGTTTTGCTCCTACGATCCAAAATCCTGCGGATCGAATCGCTCCATCTGTGAAATGGCGACCTTGATGTTTTATCTTGTTGTGGTAGTGTCGAACTAATAATGTCGCTATATGATGGCGTCCAGGGACGATCAATGGTTTCTTTTCACGGAGGTTTAAGTCAGATTTGGCGATACGGCCTCCTACTCGTAATAGTCCTCGTTCGTCCAAAAACGGATTAAGGTTGGCTATCGGACTCCGCTTGTGAATTTGTTCCTGACGTTTAATGCAATCTATTTCATCTCCGTAAACCTCATATTGAGCAGATATTAAGATGAAATTTTCGGCATTCGAAAAGCCTTCCAGAGAAGTCACTGGTGCTGTCTGTTTTGACCCGTGTAAACGGGAAAAACGTTCCAAGAAGGCTATCGCTCGCACAAGTCCTGTCCAGTTGGAGAATCGATTAAATCTATCAGTTCCGATACCTTTATGCCCAGGTGTGGAAAATGTTTTTGCAACGTTAACAGTAGCACGGATTTCTCCATCTTCTTCTGGATCTATAAGTTGGTATATGTCCTCGGAATTCTTCTGTTCTGAGGAAAAAAGTTGTTTTGGTCCCAATAACCATTCACTGCTGTGAATTTCATGGGCTGGTACGGACCTTGTTCCCGAGTCTGCGGGATTACGGTTAGTTGGTACATAACTCCATTGACTTGGAGAGCTAAATTTCCTTATTTTCTCTACTCGATTGGCGACATAGATAAAGAACCTTCTTGTCTCGTTACTGATGTAGCCTAGGACTACTTTACTGTCTGTGTAGAATTTTACGGTGTCTATATGTAAATCTAAATTATCCATGATGGTCTGTGTTATCTCGACTGCTAATACTGCAGCAGATAGTTCAAGGCGTGGAATAGTATGACCACTTGTTGGTGCAACTTTAGCTTTCCCAAGAATGAAACCTGTGTTTAGTTCGCCACTACTGTCGGTGGTGCGTAGATATGCAACAGCTGCTATGGCTTTTTCTGATGCATCAGAGAATACATGTAACTCCTTTGTGGCGGTTTTGCTGAGATACGGCACGTAAGTACGTGGAATGCGCAATGTTTCGATAGCAATTAGAGTGTCTCTCCAAGATTTCCACTCATCTGCTGTCTCATCAGAGAGAGGTTGGTCCCAATCGACGGTTTCTGATACTATTTTCCGTAATAGGAGTTTCCCTTGTATAATCACCGGAGCCAAAAATCCTAGAGGATCGTAGAGACTGTTTATCGTCGATAAAATTCCTCTCCGAGTGATCGGTTTGTTTTCTGATGATAATTGAAATAAGAAGTTATCAGTGTTTACGTCCCAGCTGAGATCAAGACTACGTTGTAGGGGTTTGCTGTCGCATTCTAAGTCTAGATCTTTAAGATTTGAAGCCAAATCACTGACATGAAATGCAGACATAACTTCCGCACAATTAGAGGCAAACTTGTGAAGTCGTAAGTTTCCATATTTTGCTAATGCTTGCTGTGTGTCCTTCATGAGCTTAACAGCTTCCTCTTTAGTAGGACATGACGTTAGACCGTCGTCGACATAGAAGTCTCTTGTAACAAAGCTAGTCACGTGACTGCCAAACTCTTGTTCTGATGCTTGCGCTGCTTTTCTGAGTCCAAGCGTAGCAACGGCAGGTGACGGACTATTTCCGAAAACATGAACTCTCATGCGGTATTCGACAAGGTTCTTCTGTAGGTCATTGTCTTTATGCCATAAAAATCTCAGATAATTTCGGTGGTCTTTTCTGACAACAAAGCAGTGAAACATATGTTGAACGTCTGCAGTAACTGCGACCATTTCTTTCCGGAAACGCAGCAGTACTCCCAAGAGATCATTGGTCAAGTCTGGACCTGTTAGCAGGACGCTGTTGAGTGAAACTCCATTACATTTGGCGGAAGAATCAAACACACCCCTAATCTGATCGGGTTTCTTCGGGTGATAAACACCAAACAATGGTAAATACCAGCACTCTTCATGTTCGCCCAACGGTGGTGCGAGCTCTGCATGATTATTATCTAAGATTTTACTCATAAATGTAAGAAAATGTTCCCGCTTTACTGGGTTTCTATTCAGACTGGCGTCTAACATGTTAGCACGATGAAGAGCCTGTGGTTTGTTGCTTGGCAATGGCTGTCTTGGCACTCGGAACGGTAACGGTGCTACCCAACTTCCTTCCGAGTCTCTGACAAATTCGTTGTCCATCTGTTTCATGAACATTTTGTCTTCATATGACATTCCAGGCTTATCATCGTCCTTTGTTTTTTCAAAGAGTGGTGATTGTAAATCTTTCTTAACGGGGTCTGTGTAGTTTTCCCGAATGTCAAATTTGCTTGTACATGGTTGAAACGTTGAAGGTTGTCCTGTAGGTAAAATGTTAGTTATTTTGACATTTAACTCAAGAGGCACATGCTGCTTGTTAATGCAAGTTTCTCCTATCACTACCCAACCCAGTTTCAATTGTTGTGCATATGGAGTTCTGGGTGGTCCTATGCGCTGGTCAAGGACATGGTGTGCCTCTATAAGGTCTCTGCCAATTAAGAGAAGAATTTGGCAATTTTCCTCTATTGGTGGAATGCTAGCCCTAAGTTCTCTTAAATGAGGGTGATGCATTGTAACTTCAGGAGTAGGTATTTCGTCCCTATTATTGGGAACATGATCACATTCAATCAGTACAGGAAGATCAAACTTGTCATTACCATTGATTGATTCCATGACGAAACCTCTTCCTCTTTTCCCGGAAGTGACTACTTTGCCGGAGCATGTTGATAGAGTATAGTTCTCCGGTTTATCTTTGACGTCGAAAAGATTAAAGAATTCGGGCGATGCTAGTGACCGGTTGCTTTGGTCATCAATGATGGCGTACATTCGAATAACTTTGTACTGGTTATCTTTGTGATAAACATTCACAGGAAGTATTTTAGCACACGATTTCCCGCTATATGTATCTTTGCAGATCTCAGTACAGATAGAGTTAACTGAGGTTGACTTAGTTTCAGCCGATTCTATAGGCTCCCCGCCGTAGGCTTGCTTAGGCGAGCTAGACTGAGAACTTGCAGGTTGCTGTGGTCTAGTGATGTGAAGTGCGGTAGTGTGTTGTTTACTTCCACATTCTTTACAACTTATGCGTGCGTTGCATTCCCGGCTTCTGTGTTTGGTAGAATCACAACACTTGTAACAGACATTGTTTTCTTTCAAAAGACCTTTGCGTTCCTCTATTGATTTGGCTCGGAACGCTCGACATTCATTTAAGGAATGCTTTGTATTGTGCAGAATACAAAGACCTTGTTTGCTGGCGTCTCCGGATTGTTGCTCAACCGCTGTTTTATGAGTACCAACTTTAGTCTTGGGGTAAGACGTGAACCTTGGCGCAGCACCTTTTGTATTTGGTGTGACTTTTGACCCAAAGATTAATCCAGGATCGTTTTTAATTCTACTGATTTCACTGATGAATGCAGATAACTCTGTAAAAGGAGGAAAGGCAACGCCGTGATTAGATTTGTATCTAGACGCCCTTGTAATCCACTTTTCCTGAAGTCCATATGGTAGTTTTTCAATGACAGGGTTTATTCCGGTCGGTGAATCAAAATAAGCTAGCAGACATCCCAGCTTGGGATTTTCCTTGTGGTATTCTATTTCTGATAGAATGTCAGACAGTTCATAAAGACGTGCGTTGTCCTTATTCGTCAAGGTTGGGAATCTGTCAAGTTTACTCCTGAGAGAGGCTTCCAACATTTCTGGAGCACCATACCGCTCGTCAAGCCTCTTCCATAATCTTTGTATACCTATTGTAGGATTATTGGCGTTCGACGCTCTTATGCTTATGGCATGTTTAGCAGACTCAGGACCGAGCCACTTGATCAATAAATCAATCTGTTCCGAGTCAGATACTTGTAACTCGTCTGTCACGTTTTTAAAGCTTGCTTTCCATGTATGGAAGGATTCTGCCCGATCGTTAAAGCTTGTTAATCGGGAGAAAAGCAGGTCCTTGCGCAAGAGAAATCTAGTAATCTCCGATGTTGGGTTGATTTGTTGCTGGTGTGCAACAGGGATCTCTTCTATTACGCCTTGTTTTTGGTGTGAAACAGGGATCTCTTCTATAACGTCTTGTTTTGTGCGTAAGACAGGGATCGCTTCTTTAACACCCTGTATTTGGTGTTCAGCAGGGATCTCATCTGAAAGGCCTAGTTTTTGTATGCCGGTTACTAATCCCAGATCTGGGATAGAGGTAACTTCCGGTGACTTAGTATCGGAAGGCAAGACAGCAGATGTCTGTGACAGTAAGTTCAGTGCCACGGATGGCACGAACGCTGGTGCTTCGTGACTCAGCTCGATCTTAACAGGAATTTGTTTTTTCTTTTGAGGTCCTGTTACTTCCTTTACAACAGTTGATACAGGAAGTTTATTGACGAAATCTTGCACACGCTGGAGCGGGTCTTCCTTTTCATCAGGAAGATCGCTAAATGCTTGGCTGCCGTCGTATTCTAGGACACGAGCCTCGGCTTCTGCGGCTGCAGCTTCTCTTTGTGCTTCTAGAATGTTCATAGCAGCTTTAATTTCGGCCTTTTCCCGTGTTGCACGTGCAGCCTCCTGTTCCATTAAAGTTTTCCTGCGTATGGCCTCGCGTTTCATTTCAGCTCTCTGGTGTGCAGCCTCAGCATTTCTACGTATAGCCTCTTGCTCCGCCTCGGCTTTTCTGCGTGTGGCCTCTTGCTCCGCCTCGGCTTTTCTGCGTGTGGCCTCTTGCTCCGCCTCGGCTTTTCTGCTTGAGGCTTCTTGATCTGCTCTGATGGCTTCTTGTTCTGCTCTGATGGCTTCTTGTTCTGCCTCGGCCTTTATTTCATTTTGCTTGAAAAGAGTCTGTTCTTCTATCATTGCCTCCTGCTTTAGGAGCAAGGCCTGTTTTTCAGCAAAGGCTATCTGAGTTCTGGCAGCCTCTGCTTTAGCACGCTTCTTCCGTGCAAGACTTGAAATGTCAGAGACGTGGGAGCTCCCACTGTGTGAGGATTTCTTGCCTCTAGATGTCTTTGTTTTTGTAGATTTAGCCTTTGTAAGAGCGAGGCGATGCTCGTGTAGTTTTTCCATAACTAGCTCCACTTTGGACAGACGTAAATCCAAAGAGAGTTTACATGCATCAATTTCCTTTAGACTCTCCAATGTTCGGGTCCTTTTCAGAAAGTCTAGGTATTCATCTGTGAGCCTACGATAATTATTACAGGCTTTAACAAGTTTGTCCTGGACTGTTAGGAGTTGCTGGAGATCGTTAGGAGGCGTTGTTACTTCCAATAACTGGGATTCAATGTCTGCCCAGAGAGCCTCTAGTTCCTGACAGAACTTGTCACGTTTTTCAGTGAAAGCTCCTCGTCCTTTTTCCGTGAGGTCACGTACTCGCCTAGCCTCGGGAGTTTCATCTGACTGTGATGTATTAGACGGATTTTCTAATAGTTCAAGGACATCTCCTTCTTGGGGCTGAATCTCTTCTTGTTGTTCCACATGACTGGGATCCATATTGACTCAACTTTGTTAGGTTGCTGTCGAGTTCACACAAGAGTTTACACTGTGAGTGTAAAGGTATGTACGTATGTACGTTGCTACGTTGTCGTTCCTTGTCTGGATATGTAAAGACAGGTTGTCGTCAATTTACTATGCTGAGCCTGACTCAGCTAGTATAACCAAGGGACTGTATCGCAATCTCGGCAAATTATAAAGAATAACAACTTGTGGGTGAAGATTGTAGATTATAATTCCACCAGAAATGATACAGGAGTTTTACAGAGCGTGTATTGTTTGGTAAACTGAAAGAAATAAAAATACAATATTTTACAATATGCACGAAAGAAATATATGAATGTTCAAAGCAACGTGAATATCAAGTCAAAAACGAAAGTAGAATTTGCAGTTCAATTCATAGAAATAACGATTACAGTTCGTATTTGTTGAATAAACGTGGAATTCAAGTTAACGGAATTAACGGTATATATATTTAACAGTTTATAATCGATTTGAAACGTACTTGACGGTGATTTGTCACAATATCCACAGGAGCAGATTTGTCGTGGCATCCATTTGCAATAGACAGGTGAGGAAGAGAAAGTAAACGGTAGTGAAAATACGGATAAGTCCAGATTATTTCCGGAAAATATGAATGTCTGAAAATTCAATCCAATAGACTTTCTAGTTAATATAATTGCGAATGTGATCCAGAATACCCTAAATACAAGTGTGTACTAGTTCAGTGAAAATTGACATCACACTTAACTTCAAAACATTTAAATGAACTAAAATTAAAAACACATACAAGACTGAAAAGGCCAGAGGCTCCTAACTTGGAACAGGCGCATAAATGCGGCGAGGATAATCATGTTTTGTGAGTTCTCAATCCTCCCTTATACCTCTAGCCAATGTATATAAAGAAACACAGCAATACGTACATTAAAATTAAGTTTAATAGAAGACCGAGACATATGTCAGAATAGGTAACAAATAAACTAAGCGATATGACAATGGTACATTAATGAACAAAGGACTACTAGCAGTTACTGACACGCCAGCTGAAGACTTCAATTGCTTTAGGAATAACAATAAACATTGAGACAATGACGTAAACAGCATACCTTATCAGTATGGCCATCTGTCCTATCTTGGTATCGTGGTAAAAGTTATAGAACTCATCGTTACACTTCAATGTATGGTTTTTAGTGGCATCATGGAATTGGAAAACTTTTGTTGCTCCTGGATAAAAATTGTTATATTAAGTTATTTCAAACTTTCTGTTGATTCACACGCACACACATAAAACAAAGTACATAAACTTTCCCCTTTACACACACACACAATATATTAAAGTAGTTATACGTAGTACGCAAGGCACGTGGTTTAGGAACGGATTTTATCAGGTACACTCGAAGATTACGAAATCTTATTGTTGAAATTTTGTTTATAATATCCCTCATGTCTATTTAAAATATTACTGGAAGGTGTATTACCAAAACTTGAAGGATCATTTAATACAACCTTAATAAAATCTATCTTCCAGATTTATGCAAAACACAAGCCATAATCGAACATTTATTCAATTCGATACTGTAGAGAAAAAAACAACAATAATTATTATTTAACAGATTTATAACAGCAGTATACTTCTCTTCCCCTACAGTCCTTTTTTCTATTTCTATATAGTCCAGCGAAATTGACGTGACACTGAACTCCGAAACATACAAATAAACAAAAATCTAAAAAGAACAAAGACGAACAAAGGCTAGAGGTTCCGGACTTGGATAAGGTGTGAAAAATTCGGCGAGATTGGAAATGTTTTATGGAATCTTAATCCCTCCCCCACCATCACCGCCTAAACAAATACTCAGCAATACGCACAGTATTAACTATACAAAAATGTAGCTTTTAAAATTGTCTTTAATTCTAATTAAACAATTTAATTCCTAAATAAAAACACTTTTAAATATCTGTCTATTGTGTTGCTTTACTGACGAAAACATGTGTTGAAGTGTTAAGTACATACCTAAAATACATAAAACAAAGGTTGCAAAGCAAAGAACGCAGCAAAAGAAAAACAAGTAGCCTCCACATTTTTTTCTTCCCTCCAAATCTGCTTTGTTGATGCGATGTGTCCGCTTCCTGTCACAGATGAATATTAAACGCCAAAAGAAGACATAGAGAACTAATGCACAAAAACTCCGCCCTCTGCTTTCATGAATGAAGGAAGGTCTTCTTCTTCTATGGTTTTACCGTTTCCATCGTACTTTTTCCGAAAACATTGACCAGCATATTTCAAACCTTTAGAAATAAACCAAAAAAATAGTTAACATTATAAAAAGGAGTTGCCGAATATTCGTGAATTCATTACAAGCAAACGTCCCAAAAATCCAACAGAAATATATGACTTCTATTTCTTTAACATGTTTAACGAACATTGTGCGTACGCACTAAGTCCAATGAAACAACAATTGGGATAGCTATCATTTTGTTTTGGTTTAAATCCCTTTTAAAATTAAAAATAATAATAAAAAATCTAGATGAGGGTATAATAAAACACACAAATATTGAACTATATCTGCATACATATTTATTCAATTAATCATTCCATTAATATTAACTTACCAAAACGAATGTAGGTTATCGCAAAGACGAGAGCACCAAGCCAAGTTATTTGTTGTAGGACTGAAAAAAGCAAATAACACATCAAAACAATAACAGCATGTTGTAAACATTTGAATGTCAACCTTTAAATCGCACACAACATCTGAATAAATATTAATAGGCAAGAATTTTAATAAAACACATGTTTTCAACAATCTACATCATAATAAAAATGTAGTCGGACTACAGGTGCTTGGTTGTTGGGTCAGAATTGGTTTTACTGTCAATAACGGTCACAATCATATATAAAATTGATTTGACAGTTAAACCTCATCTGATCAACATAACATTGACAATAAAACTTAATCTGATCTAAATATAAATTTATGTTCAACGACCCGTTAAAACTATGTCACTTTATTGCGTTATTGAAGCAAAATTTATCATATAATGACTACTCTTTTTAAAATAATTTTTGGCAACTTTTGACTTTTTACCCTAAGACATGTAAGAGAACAAACTCATCGGAAATTGGCTTTTAAATTGTTTCAATCCGTTTTTGGTTATTTATCTATACAACCTGTTATTTGTTCTTATCAACACGATATAGTACGTGTACACTTGTCAGTTTTACTATCGAAGGTCGGAAGTTTTCTCCGGGCACTCCGGCTTCCTCCACTAATAAAAACTGGCCGCCACGAAATACCCAAATGTGGCGCTTAAAAAGTGCGTTAAAACACCAACAATCAATATAATAGTGCAATGCTACATGTTACAATTTGTATGTTGACGTAAATATCCACAATATCAATCGGCCATACTCGGGTGAATCCGCTACTCTCCTTCGTTAGATGAAGGTACGGAATAGGCCGAGTTGTGACGAATGCCCACAATATCAATCGGCCATACTCGGCTGAATCCGCTACTCTCATTCGTTAGATGAAGGTACGGAATAGGCCGAGTTGTGACGATATCCACAATATCAATCGGCCATACTCGGATGAATCCGCTACTCTCCTTCGTTAGATGAAGGTACGGAATAGGCCGAGTTGTGACGATATCCACAATATCAATCGGCCATACTCGGCTGAATCCGCTACTCTCCTTCGTTAGATGAAGGTACGGAATAGGCCGAGTTGTGACGATATCCACAATATCAATCGGCCATACTCGGATGAATCCGCTACTCTCCTTCGTTAGATGAAGGTACGGAATAGGCCGAGATGTGACGAATGGCCACAATGTATATACTTACTCTAGAATTCAAACCATTCGTGAACTTTCTCCCACACATTTCTGTCATCATGGTGCACATTAGGTTTTGATTGTCTCGAGCTCTGTTCACTGACGAAAATTGAATCGTATGCTGGTGGAGGTGCTGAAACAAGAAAGATAACTCTAATTCTAAAGTTATTGTAAAAATGTATATATATTCTGACTATAATTGTATTGCTTCTCAATAAAGTATTATTATTTTTAAAAGCTTCGAGTATATAAATTTCAAATTTGTACCATTTTCATCGAACCACATTTGTAGAACAGGAATGGTTGGGTCTCATATGAGCTGTCTGCATTATGAATTATGATCAGCATTGGCCATTCGACGCCCTATATTAATAATTTTATGCATCTGAATTATTTAAATTTGTGAGAAATCCCTCTCTATTCTTTATCAAACTTGTTTTGTTGATTAAATTTAGATGTAGTTCATTTTGTTCGTGTAAATAGATCAAGATAGGAAAATTTAATTGATTCGCCGACCGCATCTGTATACGACCGCACAGGTCCAACCCTGAACAAGTGGGGCAAAAATTGACACACTATTCGCGCTTGATACAGGTCTGAGTTTGGATTGTGATTAAATACTTGACACATAATAGGTTTCTGACACACAATAACTGTATAGTTAAAGAACTTTGAATTGGTGATATGATTAAAATTCATATATACAATGTTTAGCTTTTGTGAAATACACTATGCTTTTGCGAATTGACCTCCCCCCTCCAAAAAATACCCCCTTTGTTTTGTGTAATACACTATGCTATTGCGAATTTCCCTCCCTCCAAAAAAAATATGCTTTTACGCGAAAAATACTTGAAGAAATTTTCTATTTAATTTCTGAAATCCTAAAGAAAATTGCCCCCCCCCTCTTAAAAAAAATCTTTCCCTCAAGATATGGTCATAATCTCAATTCAAATTTCCGATGGAGTTACCCATTTAAATACATCATAAAAGTCTTAAAATAGAAAATGACATGCATAATCATGGTTAAAATTAGTAGTAATTTTTAAAATAAATTGACATCTAATCATTATACATAATTCAAAAGCAGTATAAGGGAGGAAATTCAAACAAATTATTGTACTGTAGTAATTGTCCATTAACCAGGACATTCTTATTTTCCCTCGCTTGCCCCTAATTCCTAAACGGTTTGAGCTATAACCCCAAAAGCCAATCCGAACCATCTTTATAGGGTATGTAAACTTGTGGAATGATTTCAGATAAATTCATATGTACCGGTCACAAGTTATTGTCTGGAAACTAGAAAATGCTTATTTGAGCCCCTTTTTGATCCCTTATTCCTAAACTGTTGAGACCATTATCCCCAAAATCAATCTCAACCTTCCTTTTTGTGGTTATAAACCTTGTGTTAAAATTTTGCTGATTTCTAGCTACTTATACTCAAGTTATTGTCCGGCAACCAAATGTCTTCGGGCGACGTTGACGACGACGTGATACCAATTATACTTTTGATGGTTACGTTGGTATGGTACTTGAATACTAAAATCCTCCGAATCACAAATACATTTGTACAAAATTAATGTAACCGGTACTACACCTTTAATTTATATTAGGTATTAGCAGACGTGTTGTATTTTCTTTATATCTCCTTAGGAAATAAGTTTTAAATTAGTGTGAAATGCTCTGATACAACTTTCCTTATGTTTACTTACGCTAATAAGAAATGACGTCACCTCTCATGTGATAACCCCTCCTCACCCCAACTCTACTTTCATACATTTATATGTATGTAGATATAAGAAGATGTGGTACATGTATGAGTGCCAATGAGACAACTTTTAATCCAAGTCACAATTTGTAAATGTAAACCATTAAAACAAAACCATTATAGGTCAAAGTACAGTCTTCAACACAAAGTATTGGCTCACACCGAACAGCAAGTTCCATATAATATGTCCCTTATTAGGGACGTATACATGTATGTTGCTATGTCTGTGATAATTCAATGTCTTGTCTTATATTTTAAGAGTATAAAAGTAATCTAGGTGTGTCGCTGATCTACGTATATGTGCATCTTCAATGTTGATAGCTACATCTATCCACCTTTGTGGACTAAACAAAAACTATGACAAAAATCTGTATTTATTTTGATCTTCCATTACAGATCATATTTCTATGTTAACAACTCTTTCTATCTTTATTAGGTTTTGCCAAACATAAAGAAAATGGACGATATTTGTCTTATTTGTAAATCTTGTCTTAAAGGTCAATATAGCAATATAAGTGTATCTTTTTCTTTTATGGATTTCTAGGAAATGGGCAAAAACACTAAAAGTTTATAAAAATTGTCATTGAAGAGCAGTAGGCCTTGTGTTGCTGTTACTTTTTGCCAGTTACGCTATCTACAAAATGTATCTTTTATATTTTTTTATATTTTTTTAAAACACATATATAAAAGCAAAAAACGCAAAGATATTGGTAAAAATCGTGCATTTTAAAAAGTGCAACAATTTAAGAAGTCGTCTGACAGTGTTGATGGAAATATACATTAAGAAGATCTCAACATTCTAAATATTTTAACTCAGAATTATATAAAGTTCATCTGTTTAAAGTGTATTATGTGAATTGGACTGTTTTTGTGACTATCGATAAAAGAGGGACGAAAGATACCAGAGGGACAGTCAAACTCATAGGTAGAAAACAAACTGACAACGTGTCTATCCCTTCGTATTGGAGCCGTGCGATGCTAATACACGGCATATTTACCTAATAGACCTACAAATGTAACAATGAGCAAGGTTCATCAAAATTAATTGTGAAATATAAACACCATATACCATTTATTAGATTAGTATTAGATAAGTAGCATTGTACGAGCTAGATGAATAAAAATATTCAAATTCATTTACATTTTTCATAAAATTTATAACTTTCCTTGATTTTGATATCCCTTGTTAAGCTCCAACTGAAAAAATAAACTAAGTTTGGTAAATCGTTTGAGACGTTCCCCTCAGGTAATAACTAATAATTTGTATTGATCGAGATAAACAATAGAGGACAATAGATAACTGAACAACAATAGTCCTTTTAACTGTTAATTGATTGAACGTATCACATTTAATTCGGGTATTTAATTATTTAACCTTTGCAGGCTTGGAAAAAAAAGACTAATAATTTGAAATAGTATTCATCTTGCTGAAACACACAATGCAAATAATAATTATAACTATAATTCCTGTTATGCATTAAAAAGATATTGGCAATGTTGCCAAAGATAGTTTTGTGAAAATATGCACAGGTGCTTGAGGACAGGATCCTGTTTGAGCCCCATATAGTCCCTCCCCCTTATTATCATAAATCTCAGATTTTTCGATATATATCACTTATTTGTACCATATATATACTAATATACCATATTTATACTCTAAATATGCATGTTTACTATAAACGTGAATCTCGACTATAGAGCGAAGCGAAAGGTTGCCAACTTCTTGTCTTCTTGTCTCCGTATGAGCCTCCTTTAAATAGGAGCACCACCATAGTTATGGCGTATAAAGGAGGACATTTGGAGCCTGTATCGGTACAGATTAATGTGAGCATTTGCCTACCCAATTCCCCAGCCAGGCCGTGACGGGTCTTATTACCAGAAAGCCAACCTTCCCAAAACATAAATACAATGCAATCAAATAAAACATACCAACTTCGTTTCAAGAAATTGGGGCAATGGTCGGGAAAAAATGTTTTAAAATCTAATAAAATGTCACTTGTCGGTCTAATCAACGAGTACTTGCTGTTCCTATATAATTATCCTTATCGAATATCAATATCCAGACATAATATATAACTATTTAAACACTTTTAATTAATTTTTTCGCTGGCGGTGTTGCGGTGTTTTTGTCCCTTCAACTTCGATCAACGGAAGTTACAAAACAACGACATCTGTGTGGTCTTCAGCTCAAGAAGGATAACTCCACCTGAAAACGCGGGAAAGAAGATGAGTTCCGAGAAACAATATACTGAACGAAAAGGTAAGAGAATTTCGCATATGTAAACAATCTATATAGTTATACAGAAAACGTAAACATTGTAAAATAAATCTAAAATTATGTTAGACGAGGATCAAAAGATAGCTTTTGAGTTAGCAAATGGGCACAACCTTATTATAAGTGGTCAGGCAGGAACAGGTAAATCCTTTCTACTCAAATATATAGTAAAGGACCAGTGTGAAAAACAGAAGAACGTCGCTATTGTATGTTCAACGGGTATAGCATCCACTCTTTACGAAGAGTTGGGGGCCAAAACATTGCACAAATGGGCCGGGATAGAGGATGGGAGGCATCTTAATGAGGAAATTATACACCTTGTTCAATCAGATGAGCGTTTTATGTCTGTTAAACATAATATCCAAACAACAGATCTCCTGATAATTGATGAAGTGTCAATGGTTAGTGCTAAAACATTTAAAAAAGTTGAGGTTCTATGCAGAAAAGTTAGAGATAATAATAAATACTTTGGAGGGATACAAGTAATTTTGTCAGGTGACTTTTATCAATTACCCCCAGTTCCAAATAAAATTATTGGAGATTCTGGTAGCCACTGTTTTAAACTGCCATGGTTTGATGATTGTTTCCCACACAAAGTACAATTAAATATAATTAACAGGCAAAGTGAAACTGCATTGATTCAGTGTATTAATGCGCTTGAAAAGGGAGAAGTTTCCAATGAAAATGTAGCTTTTTTGAATTCCTTAGATCGTCCATTGCCAAATGAGGACACAGCTGTTCATCTTTATGCTAGGAACTATGATGTGGATATATTTAATTATAATAAACTACAACAGTTGCAAGGGGACCTTAAAACTTATAAATCTACTGATGTAGGATCTGATTTTTATTTGTGAAAGTTTTTGGCACCAAAGAATTTGGGTCTAAAGGTTGGTTGTCATGTTATGCTTGTGAGAAATTTAAGTGATACATTAGTAAATGGATTGTGTGGTACGGTCACTCAACTAAACTCAGATTCAGTTGATGTGAAATTTATTATTAGCAATAAGTTATCCACAGTTACACTGAAACCTGTTGTGTTTACTACATATGATCCTGCAGATAAGGAATATCTTGCAAAAAGGACTCAAATACCGCTTAAGTTAGCTTATGCTATAACTATTCAAAAGGCGCAAGGCATGAGTTTAAAAAGGGTCGTTGTCAATTGTGAATACTGTTTCCAACCAGGACAAATAGGCGTGGCCGTAGGTAGGGCAGAACAAGTTGAGGGTCTGCGAGTTTGCAACTTTAAAAAATCAATGTACCGAAAGCATCCTTCCCATGTTTCAGATTTTTATAACAATTTTACATTAGGAATTTTGAAGGATGATCTTTCATGCTGTAGACATGTTATAGAGAATAATGGAGAAAAAAAATGATGACTCTGATTCTGATGAAGATGATAATGATGACGATGATGATAGTAATGATAATACATGTACATATGCCATTGATGATAATTTTAACTCTGATTCTGATTTCTCTGATAATGAAATTGAAAAACTAGAAGTTCTTGATAGTTTCATTGAAACTAATGTTTTGAGTAAAGATCAATCATCATCACAAGCTAAGGCTGCTATTGATTCTGTTTTTAATGAATATGTTGGGTCACATTTAGAAAATGATATGAAATCTTTCAAAATGACAATTTTAGAAAAAAATTCTATTTTTGATGAGTGGTACCAATCACAGATATCAGTTATTGAAGACATTGGACTAATAAGTCTTCCGGAAGGAGAAAAAAACTATACAGCTAAACAACAACACGATTTTTTTTAATGAAATTTCATAAACATTTAAATTCAGAGGAGTATGTTAATAGTGTCAAGTCTACTATAAGTATGTATTCCAAAGATGAGGGTACATCTGCAATATATTATCAGTTTATGACAGCTATTTTATTTTACTTGGAAAGGAGATTTTTTGAAGATTTACCTTCTCATTTAAATTTACAGGAGCCAGAATCAATTAAAAACATTCCCACATCTGATGAGTTGTCTTCCCCTGCAAGAGGAAAAATTAGATATATTAGTGGTTATGTCCTAGCTAAATTAAAACATAATTTGTCTATTAAAATAAGAAATTCTTTGTTTGCTGTAGGATCAGAATCAAAAATAGCAAAGCTTCAAGATCAAATGAACATATTATCTTCTCTTTGTTCCTCCTATGATGCCTTATTGAATTCTAGCATTGATCCAGAAAAGTTTAGAAGAGACTAAAAGAAAACAGAATGAGCGTGAAAGTTTAACCAACATTACTGATGTAACTTTTGATTTCTTTAGTAAACTTGAAACTTTGTGTAGACAAAAACTTTCTCATATAAATCTTGTTGAGCATGGAAAAAATTTATTCAGCTATGTCACAGATGAAATTTTGAATGACAAATGTTTATTTGATGTATGGGTTCAAACACTTACTAGTAATTACAACATCCAGTATACATCCTCAGACAATATTCATAATATTATTCACTCCATAACCATTTCAAGTGAAAATTATATAGACATTTACAATTCAGCTGTGCATCTGTTTTTGAAGGTTTCTTTCAGTCAATTCAGAAGGGATTATTTAACTTTTCTCAAAAAAGAGAAAGGAAAGGCGCTTGTAAGACAGTATCAGAGAAATCAAAGAAGGTGGTGAAATCTTTTAATATGCAATTTTTGATTGAAGACAAGTCAAAGGACAAAGAAGGTTCACATTTGAGACTGAAATCAGAACTTATGCAGAATGAAAAGTTTCTTTCAGAAAATTTTTTCAGAAAATTCTTTCACTAAGAAAGAATTGCTTATGTTATGTCTTATGTACAATGTAAAAATTTCCACTCAAAAGCGAAAGGAAGAAATAAGTTCTGAATTGGGTAAAACAATATTAAAAAGTGATTGCATACCATATCCGGATAAAAGTGATGTTTCTGGAACAGGTGCTAAGCCAATTTCTAACATTATAGTTTCAGCAGCTCCTCAAACAATGGACTCAGAAGTTCCAGTCCCTAGTAATGTACATGTAGCCTCTACATCAACTGGTTCTTTGGCTTCAGAACTCCAACCTACAATTCAAAATAAAGATAAAATACAATCAAATAAAAGGAAAACTTCAAGGAGAGGTAAAGGAAAGGGGAAAGGGAAGAGTAGAAAGAAAAATATTACTATACCTGATGAATCTGATGACAAATGTACTGTGTGTAATAAGCCAGATATTGGAGATGAGGATTGGATATGTTGTGATGCTTGTACTTTATGGTACCACAGGGATTGTGCAAACTTACAAGATGATGAAATTTGGACTAGTCTTAGTGAAGAAGGTGCTGTCTTCACCTGTCCACTGTGCCAATAGAGTATATTCCCGGGTAATTTGTAGCTTATATGAAGATTGATATTTATCACCCCCCCCCTCCCCCCCCCAAAAAAAAAAAGGGAAATGGGTGATTTTTATTTCATCTTAGATATTATTATGTATAATTGCTAACGAGACTACTTTTTATCTCTGTTCTGCATAATTTTTTTTTAAATAATTCTTTTAACACATTAGAACATTTTTTTCAGTTTTCAGTTTCAGTGTTATGTTATATATATAACAATGTATAACATCTAATGTGGTTTAACATTGAGTTGTGGGGTATATGCAAATGACAGCAACCTAACAAAAATAAGAGCAAAAGCCATCTGCATGGCAAGGTTCATTCTTCAAAATTAAACCATGATTGTACCTTTTTATTTGCCTTAACTGCTTGGTTCAATTGTGCTCCCTCTCCACCTCCTGCATTAGATTTGCGAGATATTGATGTCTGTCCAAGAATAACTGAATTAACTGAATGACAGTAACCAAGATATGTTGGATTAGTATTAGCCCCATTATGAAGTGTTCTCTGTTGGCAAAATATTTTCTCTATGACATCACTATTAACACGACTTGGAATTATTGATGCATTTGAACACTTGAGTTTATATATACACATTTCTTCAAATCCCGTAATAAAAGAAATTATATCTTCTCTAGTCTGATGTGATATAAGATGTTTTTCCTTATTTTTTATTTCACTGTTGTCTTTAATCATTTTTTCCCACTCAATAAACCACTGTAAAACATCATTGTTTTGTTTAATCCTCTCATCGCTTATATCTGTTATAGGACGCGAGTCTTTGAAGTTTTGGATGAGCACGCTTGTTTGCTGTAGCAATTCTATGGTTGCATCAACCTTTGTTCCAGCATCACCTAAGCTTGACTTGTAAAGTTTCATCAAATGTAACATTTTACTATTTAAAACGTCCTCTGCTAAATGATTCCTCATTTTATTTTCTGATGTTAAGAACATGTGTTCTTGTGTCAGTTTATGATGAACTGGGAATGGGTTCGTTGAAATGTCCCATCACTAGGAGAGAAATACCACCATCTGATTCTAATTGAATTTCAATCATTATTTTACTACCATTTATAATTTCTCCTGTAAAATGTCCTATTTTCATTGATGTTTGTGTTTTTGATATTACAAAATAGTCTTCAGGGAGAAGAGTTTGAATGTCAATAAATAATATACTAGGCTGACTGATTGCGTCCTGTTTCCATGACAAACCATAGTATCTTTGAGTAGATTTACACCAGATTTCTTTTGAGCGACCTGATTTTATTTTTACATTGTTGAAAACTTTTTTAATAACATTACCCACAGCAGAACTTGTTACTTCAAATTCACATTTTTTCTTAATTTCAATGAGATCAACAAATTCACAAGAAACTAAAATGAAAAATAATATAAGACTAACAAAGGCCAGAGGCTCCTGACTTGGGACAGGCGCAAAAATGCGGCGGGGTTAAACATGTCTATGAGATATCACCCCCCTCTAAACCTCTAGCCAACGTAGAAAAGTAAACGTATATAACAATACGCACTTTAAAATTCAGTTCAAGAGAAGTCCGAGTCTGATGTCAGAAGATGTAACCAAAGAAAATAAACAAAATGACAATAATACATAAATATAACAACAGACTACTAGCAGTTAACTGACATGCCAGCTCCAGACTTCAATTAAACTGATAAAAAGATTATGTCTTCATCATATGAATATCAGGTACAATCCTTCCCGTTAGGGGTTTAGTATCATACCATCATAACATATATGAGAAGAACATAACCCGTGCGTGTCATGCCAACAACTGGTTTTTAAATGAATGTGTTTAGTTCCAATGCAAAGACCCTATAAGTGAATCAATATTAACGCCAACATGTGCAATCTTTAATGACCTGACAACAGTATCGTAACTATATCCCTTCTTAAAAAGTATTTGATTTAGTAAAACATTATATTCGTTTGAATTTGACGAAGTAGATTAATTTATAAAGCGTTTTTTTGTTTTGTAAATATTAAACAGGGAAATGCGGTATAAAACCGGAATGTATACAAAGCTGTTTTAGTTTGTCTTATGTAGAGGGCATACCAAGATTGGATAATATAATTACTTACTTGTGTCTTCTATACGATCGGGCGTCATTATTTCCACAGGCCCTGGATATATCCCGGAGTTTGCTCCGCCTTAAAACTGGGTCCTGGTCCTAAATACTCCGGGGGTGCTAAAGGATGAACGACCTTCGACATTATACTGTAACTGCACCCCTATGAATATCCCACAATGGTCTATCTTCGTACAAAACTCGAGTATTTCACAATACCATTTATAGATATTCATTAAGGATCTTCTATGACTATCAGATATTCACCAATTCCCTTATTTGAATATAGGGTATTCAACAAGTAACTGCTATGACAATAGGATATTAATCAAATACATGCAATGACAATAGGATATCCATCAAGTAACTGCTATCACAAAAGGATATTCATTAAGTACATGCTTTGACAATAGGATATTCATCAAGTAACTGCTATAACTATAGGATATTCATCAAGTACCTCATATGATAATAGGATATTAATTAAGGATCTTCTATGACTATCGGATATTCACCAAGTCCCTGCTTTGACTATAGGATATTCATCAATTCCCTTATTTGAATATAGGATATTCAACAGGTAACTGCTATGACAATAGGATATCATCAAGTACCTGCTTTGATTTAGTATATGATATTAATCAATTACCTGATATAGCAATAGGATATTCATCAAGAAATGCTTTGACTATAGGATATCTATCAAATAACTGCTATGACTATATGATATTCATCAAGTATCTGATATGATAATAGGATATTCATTCAGGATCTTCTATGACTATCAGATATTCACCAATTCCCTTATTTGAATATAGGGTATTCAACAAGTAACGTGCTTTGCCAATAGGATATCCATCAAGTAACTGCTATGACTATAGGATAGTCATCAAGTACATGCTATGACAATAAGATATTCATCAAGGAACTACTATGACTATCGGATATTCACAAAGTCCCTGCTTTGACTATAGGATATTCATCAATTCCCTTATTTGAATATAGGATATTCAACAAGTAACTGCTATGACTGCAGGATATTCATCTAGTAACTGCTATGACTGCAGGATATTCATCAAGTAACTGCCAGTACTATAATATGTTCCTCAAGTTACTGCTATTATAGTATGATATTCTTGAAGTGTCCACTGTGACAATAGGATATTCATCAATTACCTGCTAAGACAATATGATATTTCTCAAATAACTGCTATAACTATGCGATATTCAGCAAGTAACTGCTATCACAATAGGATATTCATCATGTATCTGCTATGACTAAAGGATATTCATTAAGTTCCTGCTATGATAATAGTATATTCATTAAGTTACTGCTTTGACTACAAAATATTCATCAAGTACATGCTTTTACAATAGGATATCCATCAAGTAACTGCTATGACTATAGGATATTCATCAAGTACCTGATATGATAATAGGATATTAATTAAGGATCTTCTATGACTATCAGATATTCACCAATTCCCTTATTTGAATATAGGGTATTCAACAAGTAACCTGCTATGACAATAGGATATTCATCAAGGAACTACTATGACTATCGGATAGTCATCAAGTACCTGCTATGACAATAGGATATTCATCAAGGAACTACTATGACTATCGGATATTCACCAAGTCCCTGCTTTGACTAAAGGATATTCATCAATTCTCTTATTTGAATATAGCATATTCAACAAGTAACTGCTATCACAATAGGATATTCATTAAGTACATGCTTTGACATCCATCAAGTAACTGCTATGACTATAGGATATTCATCAAGTACCTGATATGATAATAGGATATTCATTAAGGATCTTCTATGACTATCAGATATACACCAATTCCCTTATTTGAATATAGGGTATTCAACAAGTAACATGCTTTGCCAATAGGATATCAATCAAATAACTGCTATGACTATAGGACAGTCATCAAGTACCTGCTATGACAATAAGATATTTATCAAGGAACTACTATGACTATCGGATATTCACAAAGTCCCGCTTTGACTATAGGATATTCATCAATTCCCTTATTTGAATATAGGATATTCAACAAGTAACTGCTATGACTGCAGGATATTCATCTAGTAACTGCTATGACTGCAGGATATTCAGCAAGTAACTGCTAGTACTATAGAACGTTCCTCAAGTTACTGCAATTATAGTATGATATTCTTGAAGTTTCAACTGTGACAACAGGATATTCATCAATTACCTGCTATGACAATATGATATTTCTCAAGTAACTGCTATGACTATGCGATATTCAGCAAGTACCTGTTATGACAATAGGATATGCATCAAGTAACTGCTATTGCTATGGGACATTTCTCAATTAACTGTTATGACAGTATGATATTTATAAGGTACCTAGTATAACAATAGGATATTCATCAAGTTCCTGACATGACAATATGGTATTTCTCAACTAACTAATATGATTATACGATATTCATCAAGTAACTGCTATGACTGCAGGATATTCATCAAGTAACTGCTAGTACTATAGAAAAATTAACAAGTACCTGCTATGACAATAGAATATTCCTCAAGTAACTGCTATGACTATAGGATATTCATCAAGTACCTGATATGACAATATGATATTCATCAAGTAACTGCTATGACTATAGGATATTCATCAAGTACCTGATATGATGATAGGATATCCATTAAGTAACTGATATGACTATAGGATATTCATCAAGTACCTGATATGACAATATGATATTCATCAAGTAACTGCTATGACTATAGGATATTCATCAAGTACCTGATATGACGATAGGATATCCATCAAGTAACTGATATGACTATAGGATATTCATCAAGTACCTGATATGACAATATGATATTCATCAAGTAACTGCTATGACTATAGGATATTCATCCATTCTCGTATTTGAATGTGGGATATTCAACAAGATGCTGTTATGACTATAGGATATTCAACATTTAACTGCTATGACTATAGGATATTCATCATTTAACTGCTATGACTATAGGATATTCATGAAGTACCTGATATGACAATATGATATTACTCAAGTAACTGCTATGACTATAGGATATTCATCCATTCTCGTATTTGAATGTAGGATATTCAAAAAACACCTGCTTTGACTATAGGATATTTATCAAAATACTGATATGACAATATGATGTTGAACAAGTACCTGCTTTGAGTATATGATATTTATCAAGGACCTGATATAGCAATAGGATATTTATCAAGTTCCTGCTTTGACTATAGGAAATTCATCAAGTAACTGCTTTGACAATATAATATTCATCAAGTACATGCTTTGGCAATAGGAAATTCATAAAGTAGTTGCTATGACTATAGGATAGTCATCAAGTACCTCCTATGACAATAAGATATTCATCAAGTAACATATATGACTATCGGGTATTCACCAAGTACCTGCTTTGACTATAGGATATAAAAAAGAAGATACCGATGGCCAATGAGACAACTATCCACAAAAGACCAAAATGACACAGACATTAACAACTATATGTCACCGTACGGCCTTCAACAATGAGCAAAGCCCATACCGCATAGTCAGCTATAATAGGCCCCGATAAGACAATGTAAAACAATTCAAACGAAAAAACTGACGGCCTTATTTATGTAAAAAAATGAACGAAAAACAAATATTTAACACATAAACAATGCAAACTACAACCACTGAAATACAGGCTCCTGACTTGGGACAGGCACATACATAAATAATGTGGCGGGGTTAAACATGTTAGCGGGATCCCAACCCTCCCCCTAACCTGGGACAGTGAAGTACGTAACTGCTATGACTGCAGGATATTCATCTAGTACCTGCTATGACAAAAGGATATTCGTCATGTATCTGCTATGACTAAAGGATATTCATTAAGTTCCTGCTATGATAATAGGATATTCATCAAGTTACTGCTTTGACTACAGGATATTCATCAAGTACCTGCTTTGACTATAGGATATTCATCAATTCTCTTATTTGAATGTATTTACATGTACATGATTTGGAGCAGATTTTATTTTGCAGGAATAGATTTGTATTTCAGAAAGAAATTTATTCATAAAATAATAATAAAATAGAAATTGGATTCCAAAAAAAAGGTTTTTTTTTGTATTGGATGATTTACAAAAATAAATTGCATGTACGCATCATGATAGATGTAAATTCTGAAGCTATAATTAGTAAATTGTTAGTTTTTCCATTTCAGTGGCATGAAAACCCCCCAAAATACTAAGCGTATAATTTCGACAAATACTCTCGACTTAAATAATGTCATGAGTAACATTTTGCTCACATTTTTTAAAATTTTACCTCGAACATTTTTTCTGAGATAAAGCAGTTTGAAGTGAATGTCAAAATTTGAACATGACCTTGACCTTGACCTAATTTTCTAATTTGGGACCCAAGGAACTTCAATAAAGCGACTCTATGTTTATACGGCTTACGGTTTATGAGTGTATATGCCTGAGGTATATGCATATCACTTATATCAAATGCATAAGGGGAAAGAACTTTGGTGCAATCCAACTCATCATCTTGAAGATATAGCAAGCACTTTGGTAAAATAGATTTGTCGTAATCTTTTACGGTTGTGAAGGAGTAGTGGACACAAGGAAAACAGTGTTCGGGGAGATAACTCTTACAATGTAAAGTGTACGGTTTAACAGGGTCAGTTTCAAAAGCGCAATAACTGTTCGATATCATATGCGAAAAAATCTAGGCGACATCTTGCGAAACCACAATACTACGCAAGAACAAAATGTGGCGGAAGAAAAAATAATAAATCTCAGAACAAAACCAATAGGGTTTTCCACGGAAAAGTTTAAAGACCTAATAATCAAAACCAAATAAATGGGTCTTTCCACGGAGAGGTGGAAAGACCTAATAAACAGAACAAAATCAATAGGTCTTTCCACGGAAAGGTAGAAAGACCTAAGTAATATGATTGTCAATGAACTTTGAAAGTTTTACTATTATTCTAGCAAATAACCTTATGTCATCTCCGTGCCTATATCATCGTCCTAAGAATATATGAAATATTTGCCTCTGAACGTTAATCAACCAATAATCGATAATTCATTAATATGTCAAACCATTGAACGTAACATGAAAACTACGTACAAACTAGTATGATTGTCAATGAACCATAAAACTTATACTATTATACTACCAAACAGCCTTGTCTCTTTATTATAGCCCTAAAAAACATGAAATGTGTGCCACTAGATGTTAAGCGACCACAATCAAGAATTCATCGCTATATTATTTCAAACCTTATACAGAACATGAAAACTAGGTATAAATCAATATGACTGTCAATGAACTATGGAAGTTATACTATAATACTAGCAAACAACCTTAGGTCATCACTAGATCATAGTCCTACACATACATGAAATATTTGTCACTGGCATTAAAACAATCACAATCAATAATACATCGTTATTTCAAGTCAAACCTTAGTTGGAAACATGGAAAATAAATACAAATTAATATGATTGTCGATGAAATATAGATGTTATACTATTATACTAGCATTTAACCTAATAGGCCATCACTATATATATATAGCTATATCATCGTCCTAAACATACATGAAATATGTTCCACTGAACGTTAAGCAACCAACAATCAATATTTCATCACTATTTCAAACCATTGAAGGTAATATGGAAACTAATATGATTGTCAGTGAACTATAGAAGTTATACTACTATAATAGTAAACAACCTTATATCATCACTATATCATCATCCTACACATACATGAGATACTTGCCACTGGGCTTTAAGCAATCAACAATATATAATTCTTCGCCAATCGTATCAAACCTTAGAAGTTAACATGCAACCTGATTACAAATAATATGATTGTCAATGAACTACCTATGGAAGTAATGCTATTTTAATACAACAGATAGTTGGCGTTTTAATGGGCGGAGTGGCCTTCCTGGTAATATCTTATATTGCTATATTTGACAATGACCATAATAATAAACAATAAAATAAAGCAATATCTTACAAAAATAATATCAAATTGCACAAAAGAACGAAAAATAATGGATTTAATATATTCACAGAAGACGGTGAACAAAAACTATTTGAATTTTTTTTTTTACAAATTGCGAGAATTATTAGAAACAATAGCAACATGTACAAAATTTGTTTCTGAATATATTCTGTCTATAGATATTCATTGGTTATAGTTCTGCCAAATTAAAATATTTTGATTCTTTCAGATTAAGCTGTCTGCCTGTGAGGCTTACTTTCTTTAAAAAGTGTTTCACCGTCTATATGATTCTTTTTTGTTTCTCTTGATAAACTTTATTTAATTATGTACAATTAGATATTCACTAGACAGTATTTGTCGGCCTCTGATGAGGGTTTACCTTGGAATATTCCTGAAAGAACCCAAAACATTGCATATTAAATTCTATAAAATTAAGCAATATAAAGTACGTAGTGTCAGGTCAGAAATATTGATGCCATACCACGAATAAGTGGATTTATTGTTATTGTATACACCAAACAAATAAAAGGCTACTTTCTCGGCATTTCTTTTAATTTAAAAATTAAAATCTGGTAATGATCAGTTGATATTGCAAGAAACTTTTCTGTACCGCATTTGTTTGCTAAGGTTTGCTTCTTAATTACACAGTGAAATTATATGTGTCCGATTTTCCAATAATTAATAGTTCTGTAGCCCGAGTTGTGACTGGATTTACAGGTGTGCGATTGCGCAATTTATTGCCCTCCAATTAATCACCTGAAATTAAGCTGGAGGTGAAGTTCTAAATGGATTATCACTTGGTAATTGTTTTTACAACTAAACAAATTACTTTATTTAAACAGAAGCAATGGGCAATACTATGGTATTCAATCCGGAAAAAACAATATATGTCACGGTACATAATTATATATTATATATATGTGTGTCTCTGTTAATGATAAAAACAAAATACACGATTTTTTAATATAAAATATTAGATATAAAAAAAAATATTTTGTTATATTAAAAATGATAAATGATGCATTAATATTGATAAATAGAAGGTAAATTATTCTACAACGACTTGCCATGTATATGAAATTAGTGCCAGTTATAACTTATTAACTTTGTAAAATTATTATAAGTATAATAATTAATAACTGTAAACTTGCATGTAATATAATTTCGTCTCAATTTTTACAGATAAACAGTATTCTAAAATACTAATAATTGCCTGTTGTTGAAATCTAGCTAGACGATCAACTTGACTTAAACGCGTTGTCATTTGAATCGATGGATATGATTGGACAAAATTAATTAGCATTGTCGATAACCTATTGTGATTGGGTACATATGAATTGCTATCGAAAACAGGGCGTAAATGCATTTACGAATCGCCCGTTAAGCTGTAATTATCCAATAATGTGGTTCCCGCGTTCCTTTATTATAGATTGTCGACTGTTAATGCATTTATGATCGATAATGATAGATTGTCGACGATAATTTCGTAAATGCATTTACAACCGTAAAGTATACTTTACGCCGTACATCTATAATGGTCGACCGATAATCTATCATTATCCCCGATAAATTGTGATTATCTCATGTATGTGGTTCCCGCGTGCCATAGATCTACATTAAGCGGGTAGCTGTTTACAAATCTATAAATATCGATCGGTGTTATATTATAAAGGTAAGTACGTCAATATATGTAGTCATATCAACAAGGATGTAAGCAGGTATTACAAGGTCAATAACTAGGCCGAAGCGAAATATATTGGTATATATATGGTCATTTATCTGAAAAGAAGAAAAAAGATGTCGACGACATTGTACACAAAGCGTATTCTTAATTAAGGATCAACTAATAAAATCGAAGGTGATGATAAATAGAAGTTAGTGTTTTTGTTTACAAATACTAATATGATTCTTAGCTGTGCCAAATTAAAGCCTGTAATCTTAAATTCAATCTTATTTCAAATAAGACTAGAAATGTTTTATACTTTTTAGCTCACCTGGCCCGAAGGGCCAAGTGAGCTTTTCCCATCACTTTGCGTCCGTCGTCGTCCGTCGTCCGTCGTCGTCCGTCATCGTCGTTAACTTTTACTAAAATCTTCTCCTCTGAAACTACTGGGCCAAATTAAACCAAACTTGGCCGTAATCATCATTGGGGTATCTAGTTTAAAAAATGTGTCCGGTGACCCGGCCAACCAACCAAGATGGCCGCCATGGCTAAAAATAAAACATAGGGATAAAATACAGTTTTTGGCTTATAACTCAAAAACCAAAGCATTTACAGCAAATCTGACGGGGTAAAATTGTTTATCAGGTCAAGATCTATCTGCCCTGAAATTTTCAGATGAATCTGACATCCCGTTGTTGGGTTGCTGCCCCTAAATTGGTAGTTTTAAGGAAATTTTACTGTTTTTGGTTATTATCTTGAATATTATTATAGATAGAAATAAACTGTAAACAGCAATAATGTACAGCAAACTAAGATCTACAAATACATGTAAGTCAACATGACCAAACTTGTCAGTTGACCCATTAAGGAGTTATTGCCCTTTATAGTCATTTTTTAACAATTTTCATAAATTTTTGTAAATTTTTGTAAATTTTTTGAATATATTTCCCACTGTAATTACTGGGCCAAGTAATAATAATTGTAGCAAGAAGAATGTCCAGTAAAGTAAGACCTACAAACACATCATGATCACCAAAACACAATTTGGTCATGAATTTATCTGTGTCCATTGTTTAATATGCACATAGGCAAAGGTGAGCGACACAGGCTCTTGAGAGCCTCTAGTTAAAATAATGTTCTTATAAATAAGTTTATAGTAAGTAAGTAAGTATAATATTAGTTTTATATCAATAAACGAATTCTTTATTAAATGTTTTTTCATGTTTATATAGTCTCTTATTGTTCTGTACAGAATGGCTCTCATTTTTAATCTATATATTTATATTTTTACACTTAATGTAATGTTGTATTATATATTATTGAGAAATGAAACTTAAAAAAAATAAATAATTGAATACTGAAAGGGTTCTGCTGTCTTTTTGGCTTCAGTAACAAGTCATTAGATTTGTAAAAGTCTAGCATTAGGCCAACTTGGTCTCAACATGTTACATGGGACCCGTATTTAAACTAGACACGTGTAGCTGTACCCTCCTTTTTTTGCCCTCCCCAGATTTGTATCATATTTTTGAAGTCTTGTGAAAAGCACGACTAATTAATATGTTTCATCACACAATCATAATCCATTATCAATGTCTTAGCTTAACATCATAATTTGATTTAAAAAGATAAAACAGCATTTTACAAAATCTTATCGGAAGATGGAAACTACTGACCCTTTAATATTTTGCATTGATGGCATTGCAAACTATATAATAAGATTGGCTGTGAAAAAGGGGTCTATATTAGTTGGATATATGTGTGCACAGTCATTTAGGATTACCCCCACCCCACCCCTCTTTCTGTGGTTTGACCCCCTTTAAGGACTGTTTGTTCGGTGTTTGTCCTCCTATATACCAATTTCGCTATATAGTATTTAGTTCCCCCTCTTTCTGTGGTTAGACCCCCTTTAAAGACTGTTTGTGCTTGTCAGTGTATCAGTGAATTATTTGTAAAATTAATGATTTTGTAAAGTTCATAGAATTTAAAAAAAAAATATTATAAATTGAATCAGTGATTTGATAATTTTTATAAGATATATTTTTTCGACTTTCAATTTAATAAAATCCCTAAAATTCTCGAGATTTTTTTTTATGGTTTCAAGATTAACTGTTTTTTTCATTCTTAATAAAAATAGTTAATCTTAATTCAAACAAAATCTTTTGTTTTAACAATCTGCGTCTACATGTAATATCTGGTCTTAAAATTCCAAGATAATATTTAGGACTAACTCTCTGGGAACGATATTTTTAGTTAGAAATCAAATCAAATCAATGATTTACTGGTGTAAAGTCCAGTACATGAATGATACCAGCTGGCAATAGCAAAGTATAAACAAAAACAAGAACAAACAGATTCATTCAGAAACATAAATGGTTACTGATAAGAGCCACATATAGTTTAATACATTGCAGGGGTCGCGTGTTACATATGCATACGTCCTATATTACAATACATGCCAATAGGCTTAAACGGTGCATCAATTTTAAAGAAATAAATGCTGCTTTAAATGAATATAAATTACCTTAGATTATTTTATTTATCTTCATCTTTCTCTATCATATAGATATAGGAAGATGTGGTGTGAGTGCCAATGAGACAACTTTCGATACAAATAACAACTTAAAAAGTAAACCATTATAGGTTAAAGTACGGCCTTCAACACGGAGCCTTGGCTCACACCGAACAACAAGCTATAAAGGGCCCCAAAATTACTAGTGTAAAACCATTCAAACGGGAAAACCAACGGTCTAATCTATATAAACAAAACGAGAAACGAGAAACACGTATATATTACATAAACAAACGACAACTACTGTACATCAGATTCCTGACTTAGGACAGGTGCAAACATTTGCAGCGGGATTAAACGTTTTAATGGATCCAAACCTTCTCCCTTTTTCTGAAACAATAGCATAACATCACAACAAAGAAAAACATACGATAAAATATCAATTGGCAGACTTAACTCAATCAAAAAACGTATGATTAAACAATGAACGAATAAGCTTGATCTGCGATATCTGAATACAAATGCACAGTTAATTAAATATTAGAGACAAACATTCATGACCAAAAAGCTAACAAACAAATTCAAACACAGGACATGACTGAGAAATATTTAACCAATCAATGTTCACTTTAGAAAAAACCGGTTTTTTTATAATCTTGAAGTTTATACAAATGTTGTAAGAATAAGTGAAAAATTGAAGATATTACAAATAATGAAAGCTAGTGTACAGACAAGATCCATATAAATAAAAAATAACAAAAAAGCATTATAAACAGTATCAACAGGTCGAATTAACAAGAAAATACGATTTGAGAGTACTCGCAGTTACTGACAGCTAGTTAAAAGCCAAAACCAATAAATAATAAAAAATCATGCATCAGAGACTAAAATCGACTAAAACACATCACAGGGATTTAGTATTTTAACGTCATTAATAGTCAAAGAAGACATGACTTGTGCAATGCCAAAAATAAATGTATCGACAGGTAGTAGTATAGTGAAGAGCGACTTCTATAGAAATAAAAGTTAACGTGTCTGTGTCTCTATACATCTCGCCTCAAAAGATAATGAAATTTAGTTATGTTTTAATTTGCTAATGACACTATCAATATTAGTGCCAATGTGAACTACATTCAGAGATCTTATTACAATATTGGTACGATAACCCTTACTTATAAGTTTGTTTAAAGGTTCGATGAGTTTACAAGGATCACATAGTGATTTCCTCGCTTTAAGTACGTCTTTTTCTTTTTCCTGCATTCAATTTTCAATATTCGACCATATTGTATGGCACGCCGTTTTTATATTTATTCAAATTTGAAGATATCTTATTGAGTATTAAGATATCTTTAATTTTTATAAGATATCTTATTTAATTTGAAAGTAAATAAGATATTTCTATTAGTTTATAAGATATCTCTATTAGTTTATAAGATATCTCTATAAGTTAATAAGATATCTCTATTAATTAATAAGATATCTTATAAAGTATATAAGATATCTTACTTCTTTTAAATACAGTTTCGGAAAAAGGGAGAAGGTTTGGATCCATTAAAACGTTTAATCCCGCTGCAAATGTTTGCACCTGTCCTAAGTCAGGAATCTTATGTACAGGAGTTGTCGTTTGTTTATGTAATATATACGTGTTTCTCGTTTCTCGTTTTGTTTACATAGATTAGACCGTTGGTTTTCCCGTTTGAATGGTTTTATACTAGTAATTTTGGGGCCCTTTATAGCTTGTTGTTCGGTGTGAGCCAAGGCTCCGTGTTGAAGGCCGTACTTTAACCTATAATGGTTTACTTTTTTAAATTGTTATTTGGATGGAGAGTTGTCTCATTGGCACTCACACCACATCTGCCTTTATCTATTTATGAGATATCTTATTAATTAATAGAGATATCTTATAAACTAATAGAGATATCTTATTAACTTATGGAGATATCTTATATATTGAATAAGATATCTTTATAACCAATTAAATAAGATATCTCTATAAGTTAATAAGATATCTCTAAAAGTTTATAAGATATCTCTATTAGTTTATAAGATATCTCTATAAGTTAATAAGATATCTCTATAAGTTAATAAGATATCTCTAAAAGTTTATAAGATATCTCTATTTGTTTATAAGATATCTCTATAAGTTAATAAGATATCTCTATTAATTAATAAGATATCTTATAAAGTATATAAGATATCTTACTTCTTTATAAAAATATCTTTTAAATACATACTTTATAAGATATCTTATTAATTAATAGAGATATCTTATAAACTAATAGAGATATCTTATTAATTAAAAGATATATCTTATAAACTAATAGAGATATCTTATTAACTTATGGAGATATCTTATTAAGTAAATAAGATATCTCTCTTATTAACTATATAAAATATATCTTATATAGTTAATAAGATATCTTATAAATTATTAGAGATATCTTATATTTTAAATAAGATATCTTTATAAACATTTTAATAAGATATCTTATTTAATATATAAGATATCTTATTTAATAAATCAGATATCTCAATTAATATACAAGATATCTCATTTTGTTATTAAGATATCTCAATTAGTTTATAAGATATCTTATTTAACTAAATAAGATATCTCGAAACTGAATAAATATAATAACGGCGTGCCATAATATTGTGTCTTAATTATAGTTTGTGTATTTTCGAATGATAAAATTTACAAGAAATCATCCAAATATATTGTACTACACATGAAGATAATACATCTAATATAATGTACATGTGAATAGCGTAATCTGAGAAGGATTATAGAATGAAATTCAAAACAGTGTGGCTGTGGCCATTGATTGACACATTAAATTCATTCATTGACTGGGACAATTTACGTGAACGTTTGTCTGTAACGACCACTGTTCACGACGTACCTACGATAGACATTTAAACTGTGGGGTCACCAAGGTTTCTTAACGCCTTTAATTATATAATACAGGGTTGTCAATAAGATTTAAAGTAGGAGGCTAAATAATAAAAGTAGCAGGCAACACTGACGGACGGCGTAGCCGTTCGGCGCGACGAGCTTGCTCGTTGCCCTTCACGGCGAGGGGTTTGGGGGCCGCTTAAGGCCCCTAGATTTTTTTTTTAAAATGGTGCAAAATCCTGCACCCTGGGGGGCTCCTGAACTCTAATTTTGTTCTTTGCAAACACCATTTTTTTAATGATGATAAGGTCAATGAGCAGCAAGATGGTCATATTTTCTATAAAGTTGATCACATAATATCATCAAGACTTTCAGCTAACAAGTTATTGAAGTTGTTTGCAGATTTTGGAGGAAAATGATGAAGGCATGACTCTGTAAGACATGGTGATCATTCAGGAAAAGATTGAAATTTGATTTTATTAGTAGAAAATATTTTTAATTTAACTGTAGACATGCAATTATTCAAATAGTTCTAACCCATAGAAAACATTTTTCAGTATTAATAATTTCAAATACTTATCACAATTAATCAAATGATGAATTCAATGGACTGTTTCAGGCAAAAAGGATGCACTTTGGTGAAATTACAATAATCTGGAATTTAAAATTGATACCATAAGTCAGAAGAGCATCAGTTAAGAAGCAAACAAAAGGAAAGAAATAAATCTAAGATCTGCTTAAATTTTGGTATTAAAATGACTTTTGTTGAGTTATTATTAATTGAAGTCTTATATTTAAGAAAGGAAAAATGGGGTCATCATGGTCATGGGTCAAAATATTTTACCCTGTATCATAGGAAAAAAACAGAGATCAAACATCTGACAGAAATTCCAGAACCTGGCCAAAGTACATCCTTGAATGCATAATGCAAGACTCACACTTCTTTATAATCATAGGGAGACATCATTATCATCCTCATTTTTTTATTATTATTACTTGGATCAGGTGAGTCAGAGCATGATTGTGTGAGATTTCTTTTTTAATAGCATTGTGTCATGCATGTTTGGGGAATGTTAGGCAAGACCTGTCATGTGTGATAAAAGTATATCCTCCTTTACACGATATATCTCTTGGTGTCAGGTGGTGCTCCTTGTATTTATGACTCTATATGAAGCTACACAATGACATGCAGACGAGCTATCTCTACATTTTTTTCTTTCATTTCAAAGGAAAGGCCATGGGACAGGTATACATATGATTTATGGTAAAAATAAAGAGTCTGCTGTTAAGAGGCTCTATCACTTGAAAACAAGAAAATGAAAATCATGTAATGTCTGCTTTTATGAGACAAGACATTGCCCTTTTTTTTCATTTCATGGTAGGACGACGATCATGCACTTCATGAACATTACCAAGGAGGGTGTCTCAATTATTTGAATGCAAATTTCATAGAACAAACCTTTTTTTCGCTTTGTTTTTGATTGAAAAAAATCTGAAATTCTTTTCATTTCTCTGACTGTGCTATGGACTGGTTACAAAATCTCGTTATTACTATGAATGCATACTTTTCCTGGTTTCAGTACAAAATCTTATAGTACTTTGCAGCGAAATCATCACCCAGCATCTATTTTACCGGAAATTTAATTTTATTAACCAATCAGAAGTGCCGTTATATATCTCTCTAGATTGTCCTAGATTGTGACCGACGATCTAAAACTGAAAGTACGATTTATATTTTTTTGACAGCAGAAAAACAACCGATGGGAATTTGATTATAAACGACCATTTCAATCGGCAATCGGTTCTTAATGAATACGCTGCATAGAGATAATGGCATACAAGAAGATTTAGAAAAGATAACACTAGAAAAAGTCAATTACAACCAGTGGATAAAGATAAACATTATTGATGGTAAGGAGAGGATGAAAATAGTAGATATAGAATTAGGAAATGACGACTTCAAAGTTGAAATGGTGAAGCAATTTGAATGCTTAACGTTTCATGTTGATAGGGTCAAAGCGCAGTATACTGCAGTAAGAGACATGAAAAAACAACTTCCAAACAACCACGCACTTGTCCAAATGGACTTTGCAGAAAATTATTCTTGTCAGACCTTAGAAGAAATACAGTCAGCATACTGGAATGCTTCGATGGTAACTTTACATCCAACTATTACATATATTCGTTCAACCGATGGTTCCATAGTCCATTTCAGTACGGTTTATGTTTTCAGTATTCTTACACATAATGCCAGCATGGTGTATGCAATAATTAAAGATCTTATCAATCACCTGAAGGACGAAAACCCTGAGCTTACCAACATACATTTTTGGACAGATTCACCTACCTCGCAATACAGGAATAAATCTATTTTTGACCTGATAAGTTCCTTCGAAACTAAATTCAGTATCAAGGCATCATGGCATTATTTTGAATGCGGTCACGGAAAAGGACCATGTGACGGCATAGGTGGCACAACAAAGCGGAACGCTGATAATGCCGTCAAACAAGGGAAAGCTACCATTCAAGATGGACACGATTTTATGGCATGGGCATTAAGTGAATCAGCCAGTCAAATAAGTTATAGATACATATCTACAGAGGAATTTGAAAACAGTAGAACAGAGATTGTGAATAGACTAAAAGAAATCAAACCAGTGAAAGGTACAATGACACTTCATGCTGTTGCTGCTATTGCTGATGGACGGATCCTCACGAAGGAGACAACATCCGTATGTCAGGAATGTTGTGGAGATGATGGATTTAAGGAAACAACCAACTGTAATTGGACTGTTCAGTCTGTTCTCAAAAATCGTGATCAGTTGACACCAGATGTCAATCAAACGGAGATTGATGAAGTTGAAATACAAAACAATGAAGTACCAACAGAAATAGAAATATCTTTAGATAATAAAATTAAGATAGGGTCATATGTAGCCGCGATATATGATAACATTATTTACATGGGTAAAGTGTTAGAAATAGATGCACCTGAAAAAGAAATGAACATATCTTTCATGGGTCGAGGAAAACTGGAAGGACATTATAGATGGCCTAGCACAGAGGATACTGTTTGGATAGATTTCACAAAGATACTTTGCAGAGTTAATGACCCTGCTCCGACAGGAAGATCTAGGAGAGTTTTTGTCTTTCAAATTGAAGATGTTGCTGAACACTGGACACTTTTAATTTGCAAAACACTCATTTGAAAATCCGCCGCCGCCTCAAATAAGAGCTACAATGTCATGTATATAACCAAAATGTGCGGAATTACATGGGATTCAATAATTTCGTTTGTTTTCTACTGTTACTATTATATTTATTTTGCTATTTGATTTATAAAAGCATGAGATCTTCAATATCCCATGGGACAGGGCAAAATCTATTGGGATCGACCATTATCCCATGGGACTTTGGTTAAATCCCATGGGATAATTGTAGTCCCATGGGACAAAAAAAAATCCCATGGGACTATAATTATCCCATGGGTCAAATTAAAATTCTATGGGATTCAATTATTATAAATATATAAATATAAATATACAGTAATGTGTTTATTACAATGTATTCTATTTGGTAGTAAATTGTTATTAGATGAATCTTTTTAATCATGTTAATTGAATATATTTTTTTTCTTTTGAAATGTTAATTCAACATATTGTTCTATAACTGTTCAAAACTAAACTTTTAAACAACAAATCAGATTATGTAAGTATCAATATATGTTTATTTATGAATTATAAAAAACTTTCGCGAAACACAAGTATTTACCAATCGAAATCAATGAAAAACTTATTATTATGCTTAAAATAATAGTAGCTATTTAAGTAAATCTATTTTTTCACAATTTCCTCCACACAACACATTAATAGTTTCTTGTCAACAAAGGGATAAAAAGGAAAAAGATTTATTATGTGATATTGAAATATTAGAAGCTAAACTGGAAGAAAATTTATTACATAGCTTAGAAATCAAAAAACAAGAATTAGAAAGTATAAGAAAAGAAAAGATTAGGGGTAAATTTATACGCTCTAGAGTGCAGTGGATTGAAGAAGGTGAAAAACCTACAAAGTATTTTTGTGGTCTTGAATCAAAAAATTTTACAAGCAAAATAATTCCAAAAGTCGAAAAGGATGATGGGAAAATTATTACAAACCAATTTGATATTCTAAAGGAGACAAAATACTTTTATGAAAATTTATACAAAAATAAGGATACTATTGGCAATGGGTGTAAACTGAGTGATTTAGAAAGAGATTTGAAAGATTTAAATTTTAATAAATTATCTGTGGATGAACAGTTGGATTTAGAAGGGGAGATAACTATTAATGAAGCTAGCATTACTTTACAGAAAATGAATAATAATAAATCACCAGGGTCAGATGGTTTTTCAACAGATTTTTTTAAGTTTTTCTGGAAGGATTTGAAAGCTTTTGTTGTGAAATCTTTAAATCATGGGTCAAACTTGGGACATTTATCAGTGACTCAAAGGCAGGGAATCATTACATGCTTACCAAAAGACAATAAACCAAGGCATTTACTCAAAAATTGGAGACCAATCTCCTTACTTAATACTGTATACAAAATTGGTTCAGGGGTTATTGCTAGTAGATTTAAAAAAGTTTTAGACAAACTGATTGATTTAGATCAAACTGGCTTTATAAGTGGGCGTTTTATTGGGGATAACATCAGATTGATTTATGATCTTTTACAATATACAGAAGAACATGATATTCCAGGTTTATTGCTTTTAATTGATTTTGAAAAAGCATTTGATTCTCTATCTTGGGACTTTTTGTTGTCAGTGTTGCAATTATTTAATTTTGGTGAATCTATTATTAACTGGGTTAAAGTATTTTATAATAATATCTCATCTGCAGTCATTCAGGGAGGAAATCTTTCAGACTTTTTTCAAATAGGACGTGGCTGTAGACAAGGGGATCCCTTATCACCCTACCTTTTTATACTTTGTGCAGAAATTTTGGCAATTAGAATACGAGGGAATAAAAATATTACTGGCATAACTGTGGCTAGGATAGAACATAAGTTATCACAGTTTGCAGATGATACTTCACTTATTCTAGATGGAAGTGAACACTCCTTAAATCAAACTTTAAATGAATTAGATTGGTATGCAAACCTCTCAGGGCTAAATATAAACTTTTCTAAAACACAGGTAGTTTGGATTGGGAGTAAAAGATACTGTAGTGACAAACTTTGTCCAAACAGAAATTTATCCTGGGGTGCAACATCTTTTAAGTTATTGGGTATTAATTTTGACGTAGATCTTGATAAAATTATTAACATCAATTATAGTGAGAGAGTTTTGCAGATAAAAAATCTAATCAAAATATGGTCCAAAAGAAATCTTACAGTAATTGGTAAAATTACAGTTGTGAAAACTCTGATTTTACCTGTCCTTAATCACCTTATAATTACATTGCCAAACCCAAATCAAGAACTTGTGAAAAAGATTAACGAGCTTATTTTTACATTTATTTGGAATTCACCTGTTCATAGAGTCAAGAAAGATCTGTTACAAAAGGATTACAGTGAAGGTGGATTGAAAATGATCAATCTTAATTCCTTCATCATAGCACTCAAATCCACATGGGTTAGAAAACTTTTTCAATCTAACAATAAATGGAAAAATATTTTATTTTCCATAATAAATCAAGAAAAATTATTTAAGTTTGGAAATGGTTATCTGTCAAACATTAAAGTAAAGATGAAAAATAAATTTTGGCAGGATGTATTCCATTCATGGGACAGTATTGTTGATAAAGAAGAAAAGAATATGTGGGAATATTTTTTGTCAAGTCCACTGTGGATGAATAATTGTATAAAAATAGAAAATAAACCTGTATTTTATAAAAACTGGTTTAATAAAGGTATATTTTTCATTAATGACATTGTATCAGATGCTGGAAAATTTTTCAGTTTAGAACATTTAGTAGAAACATTTAAAGTTGATAGAAATGTTATGAAATATAACAGCATAATTTCTGCTGTAAAGAATGCAAGAAAAGGATATGTTTTTGATAATTATAAACTAGTCACACCTTTTATTCCTTCATTTGCCAAGATTTTTTTTAAAAGCTCAAGGGGAACTAAAGACATGTATTCACTGTTAATTAAAAATAATATAGTTTCAACAGGCCAGAAAAAATGGGATCAAATTGTGAAGGTAGATGAAGAGGAATGGAAATTAATTTTTAAGTTACCTTTTAAAGTAACAAAAAATACCGAACTGCAGTGGTTACAATACAGAATAAATCAACATATTTTAGGTACAAAAAAATATTTGAATAAAATTAAGGTCACTGACAACCCAAATTGTACTTTTTGCCAAGAAGAAGTAGAAACTATTGTACATTTATTTTGGAATTGTGAGATTGTTCAAACATTCATTGATGAAATTGACTCATGGTTATTGTCAAATGGTATAAGCGTTCCATTTACCTTAAAATATTTTCTATTTGGGGATACTACAAAATCATTTAAGGGGAATGCTGCAAATTTGATTTATATGCAGATAAAACAATATATTTTCAACTGCAAATATTTTAAGAAATCTCTATCAATGCAGGCAGTGCAAAGTAAAATAAAATCTTTATACAACACTGAAAAATTAATTGCTGTTAAAAATAAAAGAGTAGAAATTTTTGACAAAAGTTGGAATGCTTTTGCCATTCTTTTTGATGAATGATCAGATATTTTGTTTTACATTGTATATGTGTACATAAATTAGTAGAAATAGAATTGTCATATGATATATTGTTTCTAACATGAGAAAGAACTACATTATTCATCTCTGCAAATAACTGAAAACAAACAAAAAACTTATAATTTCCTTGAAATTGAATATTTATCTTTCAATTATCTATTTACTTATTTATTTATTTTTTTTTTTGTTTTTTTTTTGTTTTTTTTTTTTTGTTTTTTTTTTTTGTTTTTTTGTTTTTTTTTTTTCTTCATAATTTTGAAAATAATCTACAGACATACCTAAAAATATATAGCTTATATATATTTATTTTTATTACTTCAACTACTCACATTATATATTTTTTTCATAACCTGTGCATTTGTTATATTAGATAATTATGGTTGATTATCTTAATGGTAAACTTCATTTTTTGATATTACTGATATGGTATATAATATTTTCAAATATGGAAAATTGTATGTATAATACTAACAAAAACTAACAGTTGTATATATATGTTATTTACTAATGTTAACGAGGCCGGGATAAGGTACCGGTACTTGATTGTTTGAAAACTAACAAATGTACAGATTTCAATAAAATATGATAAATTAAAAAAAAAAAAATAGTTTCTTGTCATCCAGCATTGTGTGATTGTATAGTCCACGTTTTGGTCATTCAGCACAGAACATTAACATTATTGTGGTTTCAATATCTTTTGGTATTTCAAAGAACTTCAAATCATTGACTGAGTGATGAAAATAATAACTGATCCAACTTCTGTCTTTGAATTTATTCTGGTCTTGTTTCTATGTTTTCTCCATTTATTCTAGGTGATGAAGTTCAATCCTTCTAAAAAAGTACCAATAAAATCTGAAGTTATGTATTATACAAAATTGTTTGCATGCAAATTTGCAATATACCATATCTTCCTATTCTTATATCATGTAACAATCAGTTAATGTATTCTTCTTTATAACATTTAGGTATTTTCAAAAGTTATATATATGATATATAAAAGATCAATAAGTATGAATTTTACTGATTGTTGAAGGTTGTCCAGTGTCATCAGTTGCTAACCTCCTACATGTAAATCCTTTGGTCTTTGATGTAGAGTTGTCAAATTAGCAATATACCATATCTTCCTATTATAATATCATGTAACAATCAATTAATGTATTCTTCTTTATAACATTTAGGTATTTTCAAAAGTTATATATATGATATATAAAAGATCCATAATAATATATATGGTATATAAAAGATCAATATTAAACTTTAGGCAATTATAATAACATTCCATTATTCACAAGAATTTGCAATATATAATACAAAACGCAGACAACAGAAACAATATTTCCTTAAGCTTTTGAAGTTCTGACAGAGTTAAACTTGTGTGTTATTTCAATTAAAAAATACCTTGAAATCTTTGGACATATTGGAAATTATAACATTAATACAAAACATTATATTGTTTTATCCTTACAGTTTATTTTGTTGGCTTGCTGTCTCATTTTTATATACAATTATACATTCATCAATAATCTTCATCTTTATTAAAAGTAAAAATGGGATATTTTTTTTATTTTGATATCCCAAAACATTATAGTTGTATCGAATAACTTATTACCAAGCTCACAAACACCAATGTGTTTGATATCAATTTTAAGACATGTATAAATGTTCCAGACCATATCAGTATTTGGACCGTACGTTTACAGTCCGGAACATATTAAGTATACTCTTACAGTTCGACCATATGCATAGGTGGTAGACTGCATTTTATAGGTTTTACAGTAATTGTGTATATTTTTACATTTAGTTTATTGTGTTGTATTTTGTAATTAGTTGATTAGTCTATAAATATATGCTTTTGTTCATTTTATTTACGTATGTGACAGTTGGACTTATTGACATACGACATTTTCTACTGGTTTGGGTAACTTTGGTTTGACTGTAGTTTACTTAAAAAGTTTTCTTTTTTATGCTTTATTGGACCGCACTCTTTCTTTATTTCTATTGGTCATTTTATTTTGGCGCTATATTTCTTTTGTTCTTTTATGCTGGTCATTACTTTTCTATATACTGGTGGACATATTGATATGTGCTTGATGAAATTCAAAGTCTGAACTTATATTCTTTCTTAGTTTTCTTTATTCTGTATTCAGGTCAGTTATATTTCTCTATTACTAATTATACGTTAATAGTCCATTTATTATTTTACCTAGAACGACTGTTTAGAATGAAAAGGCCGATGTGTAAATGTTGAATACGAGATGAATGCTTTAAAATGATATAAAAAAGATAAAGTACAATAAAAAATTATCTGATTGATTAAATTGTTTAGGAGACGTTATTTTCATATTTTCATAAATAAAGTACTTTTAACTAATTTGGTAAATTACTAATCTCATACACATTGTATGAGAATTCGAGTGTTCCGGAATCACTGGTGGTAAGCGGATGGTCGTAACTAAAAGTTACGACCATCCGGAGATGGGAGACAACTCTAGGGATAAGTTTTTCTTTTCCGATTTTCGTGCACTAAAAGGTTCATTTGAACCAAACCGCTGGTCTCGTACATACTATTCGGCAGTCCGGTGATATTAAAACCAAATTTGATGCATTAAAACATTCCAATTTTCGTAAAATAGTCATTCAAAAATTCAAGCATGATGGTCGTAACTTTAAATGTGTGATGGTCGTAACTTCAACTATAGTATTTTGGATGATGGTCGTAACCGACACAAGATGGTCGTAACTTTGAAAGATGACCGTAACTCGAGTATTTAGACAAACTTGTATTAATGTATTTTAATTGTTAAGGTAATAGACTCAGATGTAATATATGATTTGCTACAAACAATACTATTTGTAACTCTGGTAATGATATGCAGAAATCAAGCTAGAGAATTATTAAACATACACATTTCTGATGGATTTCAAACGCTCATCTTATAGGAGCAACAGTGAAAACTAATAAATGAAAATAAATAAATAAATAAATAATCTTTATTTCAAGAGGATGATCCCATTAGTTAAAACTAACCTTCCTGAGAGTCCTCAAAATAATAATAACATAGTTATAAGTACACACAGTATTATAAAGTTATATTATACACAATATACAATTATAATGGAAATAATAATGAAAAGGCATATTAATTTGCACAATTGATGAAAAATTTGTAACATTTTGTTTTAAAAGATACAAGTGTATCACTCGTTTTGATTTCATTTGGTAAACTGTTCCATATTTGAGAACCTGAATATGTAAATGTTTTCTTTAAAAAAATTGTTTTTGGTTTTGGAAGATTTAATAGTTTTTTATCAGCTGAACGTAAGTTATAGTTTTGATAATCAGTAAAATGAAAATTTTCTTCTAAATAGTTAGGAACCATACCATTAATTGATTTAAATATAAGTATTGCCTTTTGGTATTGAATTCGTTTTTCCACATTTAACCAGTGTAAATTATTAAACAATAAACTGGATGATGTCATTATGTCAGCTTCTACTATAACCCTAGCAGATTTCTTTAATAATTTATTAAGTTTATCTATTCCACTCTCACAACAACTTCCCCATATATTGCAACAATAATCAAATAATGGCAGAATATAAGCATTAAAATAGATAATACGTATATGCATAGGTAAATATTTTCTTATCTTTGTAATAAGTTGATTCTATTTGATATAGTAATTGACATTTTATCTTTTTGCTGACTCCAATTAAAGTTTTTGTCAATATATAAACCAAGTAGTTTTTCACAAACTACATTTTCTATTTGTTCATTTGAAATATTGATATCAAAACTGTTTCCAGTAAAACAAAGCCATTGTTTTGAACCAATAATCATTGATTTACTCTTTTTTGGCATTTAATTTCATACAATTTTGCGAGCACCAGTTTTCAATTACATGAATATCATTTTGAAGGTTAGAAGCTAACTGAATTACATCATTACCTTTACAATGTAATGTAGAATCGTCTGCATATAAATCTATTAATGAATGTTCTAAATAAAGTGGTAAATCATTGATATATAAAATAAATAACAAAGGGCCCAGGATAGAACCTTGTGATACACCAGTTTTTCTGCATTTAGTATTAGACATGACGTTATTGACCTTAACTTGTTGGCTTCGTTCAAACAAGTATGACTTAAACCAGTCAAGTGTACTATTAGAAACATTATAATATTCAAGTTTTTTCAATAAAATTATATGATTAACCAGATCAAAAGCTTTCTTTAAATCTAAAAATATAACTCCATTTATCTCTCCATTATCTTTTTTTGCTAACCATTCATCTACTAATTTAGTATGTGCAGTAGTATACGAATGATTAGTTCTGAAACCTGACTGTGTAGTATTAAGAAGGTCATTACTATTTAAAAATATATACAAACTATTAGCTATATGTCTTTCTATGATTTTAGATAGACAAGCCAAAACTGCTATTGGTCTATAATTATCAGGATTACAGGCATTGCCACTTTTAAAAATTGGGCATACTCTTGCAGTTTTAAAAAATACTTGGAAATTTACCATAATTGATGTTTAGATATATGTCAAAGCTGGTAAAATGACATTGCTGCACATACTCAAAATAATTGGTCCGACATCATCTAAACCAGTTGCTTTCGACTTGTCAAGTTTTTTTAAATACATATTTACATCTAAAATGCTCATTTCTGGTATAATGAATTTTTCACTACCCCTTTGTAACTTTGATTTTACAAATTTATTAAGTGCATCAATTTAATCAACTCGCATTAAGCCAAAAAGTATGTTAGGGTTGAGAATTGATATATTTTTTACTGTACGTTAAGGCATTAAATTATTAAATGCACGTGTATTCCCTTATATTTGTTTTTAGTATTTTTTATTTCCGACTTTTTTTTTTATCTGCAATCATGTCGGCAGATGAAATTATTAAACGTACAGTCTGAACAATCATCTTTAAATCATTTATTGCAGCTCTTATGTCTTAGAGTTTTTGAGTCTTTGTTTACTCCTTGACTGTTTTTAAATTGTTATTGTCTTATAAACTATTGGCCTTCAAATATTCGTCTTTTGGTCGTTCATGAGGAAATAGAATCCACAAATGCACTTCTGAGTCAGGGTTGAGTTCAATATCGTAGCTGCTACGTAGTGCTACGTAGATCTTGACGATTGGACATGCAGCTATAGACTAGTTGTTACATAGATATTGATAGCAGCTACGTAGCCGCTACGATATTGAACTCAACCCAGGATTTTATTACGTGTTGTCGTTATTTTTTATCGATTACATAACGATTATATATTGCTGTATAGTATTGATATTAGTTCTAAGTATTGGTACGGAATGAAAACTGAATCCATGGTGTCGCAATGATCATTGTGTTAACTTCGAAAGTAGGAAAATTGTTGATATATATTTTACACTGCTACATGCACTGAATTTAAGAGTAAAATAAAATACTTGTTTGTAGCCAGGATAATGTTACAAAGACTTAGGTCAAACTAAATGTACTGCGGCAATTATTACATACAAATCCCGGTATGCAGGTTGAAAATCATGTGTAAGTTATATGTTTACATTGTATGAATGGCTACAAGCTACTCATGGACTTCGTCATTGGGCATTACTGTGCACCTGATTATTAGCTTGATTTCACCAAACAACAATATGACGTCTAAGCATCCAGGCTAAAAATAAAGCGTATGTTCTTTTTAAAACTCAGGTACGGACCTGCGAATTCGCGGGTATGCTCTAGTCTCGATAACGACCTTCATAACCTATCAATATGTTAAGCTTATTTTGACTCCTTATTAATACTCTTTCGACTTAATGTATCATTCTTCAATTGAAGATTTTAAAAAATCAACTAGTAAGTACATCCTCAAAAAGTTTATGTTTGCAATAGATGCGAATTCCAATCGGAAAAAAAATAGGATACTGCTATTTCATGTGATGTCCAATTTGTTAATTTGTTTCTTAAACTCATTTATTTTGTAATTAAAACAATTACATGTATTTGATACATTTTGTGCTTTTAATTTCTAACAAAGAATGATCATAACCAGAGCTGTGTTTCTTGTTTTAAAATGATTTCTCCACTTTTGAGAAATTTACATTGTTAATGAATTTAACCGCTTACATTAATTCAACTATTTGCCTCTTTATTAATTTTATACATTATATTTTAAGAATATATGACTGTTCATTTCATTTTGTATTGTTTCGTTCGATTCGTTCCAATTTTCTTCTTTACAGGTATCCCTCTCTCCATCTAGTTTTTATTATTTGGTGAAAACAACTTCACAAATATATAATATGATATATGATATATTCATATAACAGAAGACAGGTTTAGAACTCTTAACTGGTTCGGTTACATTTGAAAAATTTGGAATTTTAAATCGAACTTCAATCAAAATTCCCCAAAACTAATATTTGAAAACTTTTAAAATTTCTTAATTGATAAGTGTTACACGCATTGAAATTGCTTTATTTTACATTGTATGTAAAAAATGAAAAAAAAAAAAGTCTTCAGAAGTACATCATATGAAATACTAGTATGCATATAATAAAAGACACGTTTAAAACTCTTGACTTGCCTTATTCGGTCTTATTTAAAACAGAGTTACGACCATCACAAATTTAAGTTACGACCATCCTCAATATTTTGTTTTTTTAGTTACGACCATCATGCTTGAATTTTTGAATGACTATTTTACGAAAATTGGAATGTTTTAATGCATCAAATTTGGTTTTAATATCACCGGACTGTCGAATAGTATGTACGAGACAAACGGTTTGGTTCAAATGAACCTTTTAGTGCACAAAAATCGGAAAAGAAAAACTTATGCCTAGAGTTGTCTCCCATCTCCGGATGGTCGTAACTTTTAGTTACGACCATCCGCTTACCACCAGTGGGAATGAATGTGTTAAATACTTTTAAAGGTAAAGATATAAACATAATAACAGTTACGTGTATTGATTAATTATTTTATCTAAGAGTACTAATCGTAAAATGTATTTTATTTCGTTTGAAATGGGGGTTTTCCCGTTCGCTATTTGTAGTAATTATTTATAGATGGGAAATAGTATAACTAGTTCGGATACTGGTTTTGTAATAGTATGTACTTTTTATAAATTTGATGTTAGGTGCAGGAGGCACGAGGAAAGTTTTGGTGGTTTTAATGGGTGGGGTTTAATGGTACTATATAAAGTTTGGCATTTAAATGTATTAGTATCGAAGGTGCTCGCAGTTACGTCGAATTGAAGTTGGTCACATAGGTATATATGCAGTTGCTGCTATGTTTATTGTACGTACAGGCGTTGGAGTTATTAGCCGAGGAAAAAGAAACAATGCGAAAGAGGAACAATGTTATATGTCATGTATTTATATATTGTTTCAATCGAAGAAATATGTACAATAAAGTAAAATAAAATATTGTATCGCAAGAGAAAATAAGATGTTACTGCGAGCAACTAATCCTATATCTGTGTTTGTCTTGTTTATAGCCTATTGAATTTAGAGATTAAATACTTTAAATTCGGACGAGCAAGGCGAGGGAGAATTTAACAGGTGGTTTATTACAGTAAAACATGGATTACAATTTGTTCATTTGTTATACAGGTATATTTTAAGTTATCCTGGGATGATGTGTAATTAATTTCCATATAGATAAATCAGGAGGCCTTTGCACCTCATGCGAGGTAAGCTAAGTGTTATTTTTATAATGTTCGAATTTTGTTTGTTGCTATTTTATGCTTACGGCATTCATACAGCATGCAGCTATTGCTTTTAGTTTTGTTAAATTGCGTATGTTAAAGTTCGTGTTAACCGCTTTAGTTAATTTTCGTATATTTGTTTATTTGATACGAGTCGTTAAGTGCATATGTACTAGACTTTGTCAGTTACGCTCAACGATATAAGCATATTGTTGCAAATACATGCAGAACAGTTTTATTTATATTTCTAATAGTAAAACATTTATTTATCATAATACATGGATAGAAACCTATATACCAGATTATTTAATGATGAACGGTCAGAATCTTACTATTGTATTTATTTTGTAGGATATTTTTATATATATTTGTTATTATCCTGAAGTTAGTCCAGAAATAAAAGGAACCACCTTTAACAAAAGTATTGTGTTTTAATAAGCCCCAGAAAGTCAGTCTGTATTTTATAGGTTTTACAGTATTTGTGTATATCTTTTTATTGTGTTGTATTTTGTATATTATATGATTTATCCTTCCGGATCACCTGAGATCACCCGTAGTTTTTGGTGGGATTCGTGTTGCTTATTCTTTAGTTTTCTATGTTGTGTCATGTGTCGTGTGACCGTCCATTGTTAAAATGAAACACATTTCTGTAACAAACGTCTTGTTAATAAAAAAAACTTTACATTAATCCACGCAATTAACGTTTATCAATAACAATCAAAACGGCAACACACCTAGTTTTTGGTGGTTTCGTGTTGCTTATTCTTTAGTTTTCTATGTTGTGTCATGTGTACTTTTGTTTGTCTGTTTGTCTTTTCATTTTTAGCCATGGCGTTGTCAGTTTGTTTTTCGATTTATTAGTTTGACTGTCCCTCAGGTATCTTTCGTCCCTTTTTTAATTAAGAAATAATTAATGCAAGTCATACTTTATTGTAGTTTTAACATGGATAGGCACAATATTCGTGATTATTTTTGCCCAAGCGATAGTGAACCTCAATTGTTAGTTTGTAAAGAAGCAAACGACTGGCACTGTGATTTATTAGAGGGATGAGTTTGCTCGTTTTGTCCTGAAAATGCATAAATTAAAAAAAAAATGTTTGATAAATCTGGCTTTAGCATCGATTTGTTTTAAGTATATATTAAGGCGACATGTCAATATAGTAATACTAAGAACTCACAGTTACGTATCAGAAAATGAAATAAATGGTTGAAGTGAAATACCTTTGAAACGAATCATTACTACAGAGACGGTGTGTTTGAGACAAAAAAAAAAACCTTAAAAGGGTCGTAATATTACCAATATCTTAATAAAAGTGTACTTCTTAGTCTGGTATTTTTTTTGTTAACTCATTTTTCATTCATTTTCAAATAACATTCAGGCTTATTTTATTTTTATTCATGAAATGTATTTATATTTAGAAACGAAGGAGACATCGTTCCCTCCGTCCCCCTTAATTCTTTATCAAACATCCTTGACGACAGATTTTATTTTGGAATTATAAATTGCAAAACTTAAAAAAAAAAAAATGGTGAATAAAAGTATGTGTTGTCTCGAACTTTGGGGGGAAAAACTAGACAACCGTTCAGACAAAAAAAATATGTTGAAAAACATCTTAAAGATACAGCAAGTGATGTTTAATAGCTGAAAGATACATTTCTTTTTTAAAGTAAAACTTTTAAATCTTATGGGACACTCCCTTCCACTCATGGAAAATGTTTTTATGGTAAAATTATCATCTGCAGTAAGAAAATCGTTCTTTAACATCTGCATCATATCATTTTTTATTATCAATTTTAGAATTTCAAAACTATTACAATTCCAAGCTTAGAAACTTTCACTGTGACCTCCCTCTTCTTTACTTTAATTTAAATATGGTTGTTAACACATACTTCATTTGGTTCTTATTGAAATATGTACATGGCATTGACACATTCAACATCATCTTTTATAGAGGTATTGTATATTTTGGTGAAATGCTAAAGGATCTTTATCCCGAAAATCGTAAACATATTCTCTTATCTTTAAAGGAGACAAGAGGGTTTCCATTAACAGGTCAATAAAGAAGATTAAAGTAAATTTAAAATATTCAAAAGCGATAGCAGCATAAAATAATTTTAAATGAGAAAACAGAAAACAGTAAGATAAAAATATTATAACAGGAAATAAATTCACAACAATGTCAATTTTAAGAAAATAGATAACAGCTAATTAGTCAATTACAGTTAATTATCAATGATTTTGAGTATCTGCCACTGTTAACTAAAATATAAAGGCACAGAACCAGGACCAACCAGCACAGTATCAGGAATGTTTTTCTAATCACCAGCACATCGTCAGGAGTTTCGTTTTGCAAATAATTCTTTTTTTTTATAATATTCTTTGCATGGTACCTATGGCGTATCAGAGAAAAATGAAGCATCAAAACAGTTGTTCTGAAACAATGTAAAAAAACCAGCCAGCACAGAATCAGGACCCACCAGCACCCGTCAGGACCGAATAACCAGCACAGAACTTCTCTCGCATGACAATCTTACCCACCGTGATGAGGGTCGGTTGAAAACAAAATTTTACGACAAAAGAGATGATTTCAGCTTCCCAATTGTGAATATTTATTCTATGTAGCAACATTCCAGCAGTGCCTGCATACGGAGTATATATCGCCCAATTGATACGATATTCCCGGGCTTGTATTTCCTATCATGATTTCTTTAATAGATGACTACTTCCCACAATGAATTCGAAGCTATGAAACCAATAGTTCCAAATGGTGAAGTTGAAATCTGTTCTTCGTAAATTTAACGGACGCCATCACGAGTTGGTTGACTGTTATGGAATGATCGTTTCACAGAGGATATCAGATTTGTTCCTTATGTCGTAACTACAATACCTTTCCCTTTTCACGAATGTGACCTACCGAATTATACTGTTTACCGGATTTGTAATAACATAAGCAACACGACGGGTCCCATGTGTGGAGCAAGATCTGATAACTCTCCCGGAGCACCTGCGATCACCCCCAGTTTTTGATGGGGTTCGTGTTGTTTAGTCTTAAGTTTTCTATGTTGTGTCTTCTGTACTATTGTTTGTCTGTTTGTCTTTTTATTTCTAGCCATGGCATTGTTAGTTTATTTTCTATCTATGAGTCAGACTCTCCCTCTGGTATCTTTCGTCCCTCTTTGATTAAATGAAAAATAATCTATTTGGTAATTTTGTGTGATAGTTGTGTGGAGATTGTCTTTTAAAATACACAAATGTCAAACGAATTGAACCGACTATCAAAAGCACGCAATTAATACAAACAAAAAGCAATGGGCTATAGCACTGAAATTATAATTAGTTATTCAGTAGAAGAATGGGAACTGATTAAAAGGAAGACAGATAATTCGTTGTACTGTTAGTACTGTACTGTTTCCATTTGACGTGATGAAACGACATTTGCAGTTAATTAATGCTTGTATCTGCATTAAAATTGAAGATTTTTTTGTAGATATAATTAGTCAACGAAATGGTTCACCTTTATTTCACTCTCAATGTTGATATTCGTTTAATGTCTGAACACGATTTATTCATTCAACACAAATCTCTATCTAAGGGGTTAGATTGAAGGTCATATGAGTACGGATTGAATGAGGTCGAATAATTCACATGCAAGTGAATAAATCAACAGCGATATTTCTTTGCCTGTTTTGACATGATTGAAGCAAACTGGCTGCTAAAACGAATTATTTTTTCTTTATTCATTATGGTTGAACCATCTGAAATCTAATTCCTCTTTTTATATCTCGTAGCTAGTTTCCCTTTAAATTTAAGACAGTCTACACAAATATTTTCATTTTGATTAGGGCAACAGGTGGTTTAAGAGGCAATAAATAATATTCGGCACAACAGTGTTTGAAATAGTAATTCAATTTCTATGTTTGAAAACTATCTTGCCCCCAAATTTCAACTATATGGCAGTATTACTATAATGGCAATACACTTCCTATTAGGAATGATCCCGTAAATATAGACTCCTTGTACGTCAATGAAAAACACAGATCTTGGAAAAATACACATAAAATTTTTTTATTTAAATTCACATGACAGTTTATCCAAAGTGTTCCTGTAATTGCAATTTGGTCGTGAATGTTTGCTTCAGTCGAGGTTAAATTTGCTTATAGCGAGACAACCCATTTCTTCCTCTACTATATATAGTTGTGTACAGTCGCTATTGAATGTAAATGCTTTTGGATTCTCTAACACTAAGCTTCCGATATATTTACCTTCTTCTGAGAGTATATGCAAATTATTTATTTCAGAATCTAGATAATATATGCTTTTGTTTACATCTACTCGGATACATGTTGTGGGCCTAGTTGTTGTGTTTCCTGGTGTCTTCGTTTCTACAGGAAGTAATTCATTACCCCTCATATTAAAACGGTGAAGCTTATTAGATCCCAATGAGCTGAAATATATTATGCCGTCGTTTTCATTGAGGGTTAAGCTTATTATTGAATAATTGATTTTTAGTGTTCTATAAGGTATAACTTTTGATCCGTAATGTTTCAATATGTCAATCTTATACACCCCTCCTATAAGTATATAGCTTTTTGTGCAGGCAATACAGCACTTAACACTGCCTTCGAGTTCCATTGTGTTGATACATTTACGACTTAAAGCATTTACGAAAAGGATAAAATTATAGTTAACACAAGTGATAACAACAAAATTTGTTTTTGGAATGACATCGATTTCAAACGGTTTATCTTCTAACCGTACATGTGCTTCTTTTTCACCAGTTTCACTTGACACGACTAGCTGCGGTTTGCCTCTATCACATAGAATTATTAATCCATCTACTGACACCGCTATACCACTGATACACATTTCAGTAATTTTATTTAAATGGAAACATCCTTCGAGTTCTAAACTCGCTGATATACGCTCCAAATTATCTGACGTCGACGATTTTTGAATACGTTTGTCTCGGAAGACAAACCTCCCTGGACTGTTGGTAATAAAATTTCCATTTCCATAAGATTCAAGTAGATCATTTACATTTTTGTCATGATGCAAACCTATTTTTCTGTCGAACTCTTCGAAAAGAGATTCCAAATAATAAATAACGAGGAACGAATGCTTTCTAGATCCAATGTCCAACGTGAGTTTTAATAAATTGTACTGTTCGGTTATTGTTTTTCGGAATATATCAAGTGCAGCTATTTTTCTGTCTAAATCGGAAATGCTCTTTCTTCTACTTTTCTTTACAATTGACACTAATCTTTCCTCATCACCTATGGTTTCGTTTTCGTTGTCTGAACTGAGGACATTATCCCTGCGTTTGTGTTGATCAATATCAGGTATTAGACCGTGTGTTTTGTTCTCATCATTTTGAATTACTTTAATTTCATTTTCGTACCTTTCTTTTAGCTTTTCTGTTATTTCTAGCCGTTCTTTACAAGCTGAATCCATCTGTTTGTTTTTATATTTATGAAAATACAGGTCAATTGAGTTCAAATTATTGCACATGTTATGTTTTTCATCGGCACATTTTGTGCAGCAGACTATTTTATGCGATACACAAAGGTATTCACATTTTGATCGGTTATGTGTACTGCATAAAAATGGAGCGTCATAATTTTCTGGAAGTTTGTGTATGTCTATCACGTAATGTGTGTTAGTTATTTTCATTGACGAATGATAGTCGATACATGCTTTGCAAAAAGCCTCTACGCAATCAAAACACCACATCGTTGCCTTCGTGCTAAGTTCTCTACATCGTGAATTACACGGGTTGCAGATCGTATAATTGACAGCCTGTAAAAAAATGTTCTATGTTAATAAGATTTGAAGTATTTTATGTTGGTATTAATAAAATGAATAGGTTAAAACTCTGTCACATCTGTAATACATTTTCATTCAAAGGTACTATGGTTTGAACACAACATTGGGTATAACTGCTCTAAAATTTCGTTATCATGTCTTGTTATCTGTTTTTTCTTATTAATAATCTAGTGTTGTAACAGTTTTACTCTTACGTGAAAGATTAACAGTATTTGTTATAACGGTAAAGGTATAAACTATAAAGTAATATAAAGTAAGAACATCGATAATGAGGAATATAAATTACTTTATTTTGTTAACACTTACAGGTTTTAATTCTTTTTCTCTATGTAATCTATTTTCTGCTTGCTCATCTACAATTAATAATAAACTATAATAGATATAAAAAGATGTGGTATGAGTGCCAATGAAACAAATATCCATCCAAGTCACACTTTTTAAAAGTAAACCATTATAAGTCAAAGTACGGTCTTCAACACGGAGCCTTGGCTCACACCGAACAGCAAGCTATAAAAGGCACAAATAATGACTAGTGCAAAACCATACAAACGCGAAAACCATCTGTCTAATCGATATAAAAAAACGAGAAACACTTATTAACAACATTAACAAAGGACAACTACTGAACACTAGATTCTTGAATTAAGACAGGTGCAAACATTTGCAGCGGGTTTAAGTGTTTTTATAAATACCAACCTTCGCCCTTATAAGTATTTTATAATGTTGTGCTTTTTTACATAAGCATTTATTATATCAAACTGGATTCCATGTATATATATCGTTCAAGGGAAGCCGAGACATCCCCAATCACATGGTAGTATTGAGCGATCGAAGAGAGATATCTATTACATAAATTTCTATCAAGTTTTCTTATAAAGTTTTAATAAAAAATAACCTTTAAACTTCAGTTCTCATAATTTCATCATGTAAAAAATGTATGTTTATGTAAACGACTAAATTTCTTTTGTTTCGTCGCATTTATATTTAAGACATTAACCTTAATGCCTGCACACATTTTTCAGGATTTAAGCTGAAATCCTATGATTTGAGACTAATGCCTAACCTCATTTAGGTTTTTTAAAACGTTTATCATTCACAGGTTGCCTGTCCACGAGAACAAAATCAATAAAAGAGGGACGAAAGATACCAAAGGGACAGTCAAACTCATAAATCTAAAACAAACTGACAACGCCATGGCTAAAAATGAAAAGACAAACAAACAACAGCACACACGACACAATGTAGAAAACTAAAGAATAAACAACACGAACACCACCAAAAAAACTAGGGGTGATTTCAGGTGCTCCGAAAGGGTAAGCAGATCCTGCTCCACATGTGGCACCCGTCGTGTTGCTTATGTGATAACAAATCCGGTAAATAGTCTAATTCGGTAGATCACATTCATGAAAGGGAAGGGGATTGTAGTTACGACGTAAGGAACATATCTGATATCATTTGTGAAACGGTTATTCCATAACGGTCAACCAACTCGTGATGGCGTCCGTAAAATTTGAAATCTGCACAAAATTAAGAAAACCTAATATACATAATGCCGTTAGTTTTCTCCTTTGAATTGTTTTACATTGTCATTTTGGGACCTTTTATAGCTGACCATGCGGTATGGGCTTTGCTCATTGTTAAAGGCCGTGCGGTCACCTATAGTTGTTCATTTCTGTGTCATTCTGGTCTATTGTTGAGAGTTGTCCCATTGGCAATCATACTACATCTTCTTTTTTATATACTTATTAACAAATGGTAAGAAACAACTAAAAACACAGCCATCAAATAAAAAAATAATTGTATGGAGTGTGATTTACTTAACGTCACACTTACAAAAAGTGTGTACTAAAAGAAAACTTGTTACACTTTTTGTTTTTTATTTATTACCTAAAAATTCGTGATTTCTTTAAAGAAAGAATTATTTTAATCTTATACTAACATTCTTGCAGATGATAATCAAATTATTTGTAGAAGTAAAAGCTCAATGATACTAAGTTAATAAAAATAAAACTTTAATATTTTTTTAAGACAGCTCTTCAGTAGATTTTGTAAAATTTTCCCTATAGTTAATAATATTCCCTGGAAATTTCAAGTCCTTAACTTCAGTCAACAATTTATCATTGAAGAGGGGTTGGGATTGTTTATAAATATTCTGAAAAACTAGAATTTTAGTCTTGTTTGTAATTATACTCAACTACCATTTAATGCAATATTTATTTAGTTTGTATAATGCGTTTTGAAGCCAATGGTGTGTCTCAGACAGTAACACTAAACCATCTGCGTAACTGAGAGTTTTGATACTTGACGTACCAGGAACTGGAGGGTTACAAGTTACATCAAAAATTGAACGTAAATCATTAATATAACAATTTAACAAAGAAGGACTTAAATCATCCCCTAGTCTTACATACATCTGTAATAATTGCAAAAGACAAACATTGTTCATTACGAATCTTCAGTGCACACTTGGATAAGCTATACATATTTTTTAAAATATTTTAAAATTTCACACCAACACTTTTATTTATCAATTTATACAACAGGCCATTATGCTCAACAGAGTCAAAAGCACCGTGCAAATTTACAAAACAGGCAAACAGATTTGTCTTATTTTTTTTTCAAGTATTTGGTGACAAGAGTTTTTAAAATAAATATGCTATCAGACGTTCTATGATTTTAACAAAATCCAAATTGATGACTGGAGGACTTATTTTCATAATGCTTTATTAGTCTTGTTTTTAAGTTTGAACGTGTCTTTTATCATATATATATGAAAACATTAAAGGATATATTTGTGAATTTTTTTTTTTTTAATTTTCAAATATTATTTTTTTAGAATTTTGATTGAAGTTTTGAAATATCAAAATACCAAATTTTAAAAATATTTTGCACCGATAAAGGCAAGTCAAGAGTTTTAAACGTGTATTTTACTATAGGAATATAGAATATGATATATTTGTGAAGCTGTTTTCACCAAATGATAAAAACTAAAAGGGGTGAAGAGAGGGGTACATGTAAAGTGCGAAAAGGAAGAAATGGAAACGAATCGAACAAAACAATACAAACTGTAAACAGAACAGTCACCGTTACTTAAAATTAAATTAAAAAATTAAGCAGGAGGAACTAGTTGTAAGCTGTTAAATTTAATAACAATAAAAATTGAAGAATTCATTTTAAAACAAGAAATACAGATCTGGTTACAATTATCATTAGTTAGGATAAAAAAATCACGAAATGTATCAAATCATTTTTTTAATTACAAAATAAACGATTTTAAGAAAAGCTGTTTTAACAAAATGGATATCACATGAAAAAAATAGTATCCTGGTTTTTTGTCTTTAGATTTTGCATTTATTGAAAATATAAACGTTTTAAAAACTATTGGAGGATGTATCTACTAGGAGGAATTTAAAAAAAATCTACAATTTAGATTTGATACTTTAAGTCGAAAGAGCATTAGTAAGGAATCAAAATAAGCTAAACATATTGATAGGTATCATGGAGGTCGTTATCGAGACTAGACTATACCCGCGAATTCGTTGGTCCATACCTGAATCAAAGAACATACGCCTCGTTTTTAGCCTGGATTTTTAAAAGTCGTAATTGTCATTTAATAAAGTCAAGCTGATTTTAAGATGCCCAGTTATTCCGTGTACAATGACGAAGTTCAGGTATGCTTATTACCCGTGGGTTTAGCAAATCCTGAATATGTCTTTTAGTACCTTCGTTGAAATTATGCAAACATTCCATAGAGCGAATAGCACGGATGATTAATATCATAACCATGTTCTAAGCGACACGTACTTGCAGGTAATAAATTTATTTTGTCAAATGAAATCAAATCGGAATCTACTGATAAGTGCCGTAGATGGTCCACAGGGGTTTTGAGCGAGAATTTATTGGCATGGGTTGGAATACTAAATCCATGGGGTCGCAATGAACCTTGTGTTAGCTTCGAACATAGGAGGTTGTTGATAGCTATTCTACACTGCTATCCGCTATACAAACTGAACTTTAGAATGGAATCAAATACATGTATGAGTAGCTTGTAGCGAGGATAATATTAAAAGATAGAAGTTTATGCTTCAACTCAGAGTGCTGGGCTTTTAAAGCTGAATACATTCATGCAATATAAACATATAACATCAACATTATTTTCAACCTGCATATGTATGTGATAGTTTCCGCAGTAGATTTAGTTCTACCTTGCAAAATTATCCTGGCTACAAGCCTGGCTACAAACTACTAATATCTTTCTTTTAAATTCAGCGCGTGTAGCAGTGTAAAATATACTTATAGTTTAGTATATTAACAATATCCCTACTTTCGAGGTAAACACAATGTGCATTGCGACACCATTGATTCAGTTGTCGTCCCATACCAATACTTGGAACTAATATAAATGATATACCGCAATATATGATCGGCATGCAATTGATAATAAACAAGAACGTGTCTCTAGTACATGAATGCCTCATCCGCACTATCATTTTCTATGTTCAGTGGAACGTGAAAATGTTGTAAAATCTCTAATTTGTCAATAAAATAAGAAAGATCATATTATAAAGAACATGTGTACTTAGTTTCAAGCTGATTGGACTTCAACTTCATCAAAAACTACCTCGACCGAAAACTTTAACCTGAAGCGGGACAGACGGACGAACGAACGGACGGATGAACGAACAGACGACGAACGAACGAACGGACGCACAGACCAGAAAACACATGCCCATACATGGGGCATAAAAATAATAAAGACAAAACGTTAAAACCTTCAGGACTCCGATTCACCTTCATCATGAACAACCAGAAGCCAAATATTTAAAGGTAAATTGTTTATAAGAACTACCATTGCTGATTTAAAGTTAAAGATGATTGTTCAAAATTGTAGCTTCAATAATGTCACCTGCCGACATGATTGAAGATAATAAAAAGATGAAAAATAAAAAAAAATCTAAAAAAAAATTATGAGGGAATATACGTGTATTGAACATTTTTTTCCCTTAACGTCCAGTAAAAAATATATTAATACTCAACCCTAACGTACTATTTGGCATAATGCGAGTTGATAAGTTGTCACTGTTATGAATGGCGTTTGGAATACATCAGAACTGTGTATGTTTAATAGTTCTTTAACTTAATTTCTGCATACCATTATCAGAGTAACATTTTTACAGTTTGTTCCCATTGACTTGTGCTGTATTTTATAAGACGAAGATATTTGGGCTTTATAATGTTGAAAACCAACTTTTATTTATAAAAAACTGCCATGATTAAAGCTCATTTTAACATGTAGGCAATACATTTGTAAATATGCTTTTAGCGTTAGCTAGGTAAACATATTGACAAATATAAAATGCATATCAATGTCAAAATAAGCACAGAAGATGGCTTAATGGAATTAATTCGATTCGTATAGGACCGTTTAGAACGTTGTACTTCTAAGCGGACATAAAATACTCTTTCGAAAGACTACCGTCTAGATTTGAGGTAGCCATAACCGTCAAGTCTTTCTATGAATGTCCGTAAATTAAAAAATGAACGAGTAGATGATAGTAAATATATTGTAAATATAGCGTATATAGATTTAGGAAGATGTGGTGTGAGTGCCAATGAGACAACTCTCAATCCAAATAACAATTTAAAAAGTAAACCATTATAGGTCAATGTACGGCCTTCATTATATGTCATTATGATATATTTCTATTATGAATTACAATATACGTTGAACCACAAACGTCAAAATCATTCAATCGCGTAGTGGAATTAACTATTTTTGGATTCTTATAAATTCTATATATAACTTTTGGACTAGTTTAAATCTCGGTCTATTTCTTAAATTTATTCCTACATATTTTTGATTTTTTAACCCTGTATGCTAACATTCCCATGAAAATTTTTAAAATTGTTTGTACGCACATTGAACGACAAATTTATGTAACGTATAAAATTTTCTGACGTCAGACACTCAAATCAATAAATGTGTTCGTAGATAGTAGATGTTATTGTGTTCTGTGAAATTGTTCCTTTTCAAATTGTTAAACGATGATGACTGATGTACCCATATTTTGACTATTTTATTTATTGTGTCTGTTTATTTAACGCATCAATGTAAAAATATCGGAAATTGATGAGACTGTCATTAAAGTGAGAGGGTTAGCGCTATAGAACCAGGTTTAATCCACCATTTTCTATATTTCAAAATGCCTGTACCAAGTCAGGAATATGACAGTTCTTGTCCATTCGTTTTTGATGCGTTTTGTTATTTGATTTTGCCATGTAATTATGGACTTTCCCAATTGATCTTCCTCTAAGTTCAGTATTTTTGTGATTTTACTTTTTTTCAACACGGAGCCTTGACTCACACCGAACAACAACCTATAAAGGGCCCCAAAATTACTAGTGTAAAACCATTCAAATTATACTATCTTAAGTTAAGTCTTATGATGAATTGATATGGTATCATAATTATACCACATCTTCTTATTTTTACATCATTACAAACAATTTAAGTAAATAAACAAACATCATAAGGAATTAACGTAAATGCATGCAAAGAAGTATTTATTTCTAATCAAACTTCATAGATCAATAAGGTATACTTCAAAAATGTGTTTATCCTAAAGTACCGGACATTATATACTATCGAGTTCGAATATTGTTGGGGTAGTTTAGACACAGTTGACTTTACAGGCTAAGTTATCTGTTTCAAGACCCAGGTTAGATATGTACTCTCTTTTATTGACACTGGGTTGTCAAATTTGTAACATAATGCTACTGTTTCTGTGAGTATGGAATATTCAGTACATTTGTAGTATGACCACATTATTGTCAGTTTCATTGAGGTATTTCTGCATCTGTAGCTTGTACGATTTATGTCGCAGTCACATGTTACGGCAAACGTGTGGGTTTCCGACAGGACAAACACAACTCAATAAGAAATTAAGCGATCATCTATGATGAGTTTTGATCCCTTTTCAGAGTAATTATAAGTACTGCTAAACAATAAAATAACAAATTTGCATATCTAATCATTTTACTTTTCATGCAGGGCTTGAGGTAAATTATGCATATGTAAACTGAAAATTCATGCTGACTCATCATAGAAATGTCCATGGTTTTTTTCAATATTCATGAAACTTTATATTTGAGTTAATGACATTAAGGTTCTGAAGGTGAACAAGATTTAGTGAAATTCTGTTGGAACTTGTATTATGGCTAAAACTCTACCACTTTTACTATGAAGTTACGCGAATAAAGGTCGATATATGTGGATGTGCATGCATTTCTTCTACATTGATATGCATCGAACTTGTTGATGTTTAAACCTTTTCTAAAATTCTGTACTATCCCTCCATTCACTTTGAGTCATCAGATTTCAAGTCGGTTGCTATACATGTGTTAATATATAAAATAACATTTCAAAGCAATATTTCTACGAGATGAAACATAGTGATTGTATCTGGAAACAAAGTTAAACAAAACAAAATATCAGTGAATATGTTATATATCATCCGAAAATAGTTTGTAAAACAGCTATTTTTTCAAAGTGAACCTAACAATACCAGATAGTAATGTATTTACCGAGATATGTCAACGTTGAACAATGAATTCAAATGGTAAGTAACTGTTGGGAAATGGGAATCTTGATCATTGGAAAATTGAAATCATGATGTTAGTCTTGATTTTAATTGTAGCCGTACAGTAATGACAATATCAAAGAATAAGATAAGAAGCAGACCTTTTACATTTAATAGATAGGTTCACTCTGATATTATGTTATGTATGGGATATAAGCACTCCAAGTATATTATTAGATTAACTTGAAAGGCAAACATATCAATGTAGATCGAATCGCTTCTACATGTTCTAATTACTAGTTACTGTTTTTCGATCTTTGTAGCCTTTAATGACGTCTTATTTCACGCGTCCTAAATTTTAATACATGTGTTGTTTGTCATTCATAAACTAATGGTGTTTGATTGTCTTTATATCTTCTCTCTGTTTTTATAAACTAACGTATCAGTATTTTCCTGAGGTACGTGCATCTGTATACCCAGACAATGTGCCAGTTTGAATTCTTGCAGGTCCATTTATTGCTTGTGTTATGCTCGAAAACTGTTATATATCAGTATGTAAATACAAGAAATGAAATTATTGTACCTATAACACTTCATCATACCATTAACTTGCATTCTAGACATTATATTATAGATATTAGATATTAGCAGTTTATATAAAATACTCACGAAGTAAAGATAAACGAGATTCTGAATCTACTCCTTCACTATCCGATTTTCGTTTACCTATAGCAAGAAAAGAGTAAGAATCATCATAATAAAATAATTTTGCAGGGGAATTGGATTTCGTTCTCTTACTAGAAAAAAAAAAAACACACTCACAATTACCATTATTATGCATACTAAATTTATAGCACTTTGGTGTGGTTAATATATGTTTTTTTAACAACCCGATGGACGAAAGGTGCAATCAGAAGATAACACACTTTGTTCCGAAAATAGCTATTTTAAATATTTAAATAGCCTTTGCGTGTTACCAATATGTTTTATAGAAAGGGTATGTTTATTGTTCATGTTTTTTTAAGACAAAATATATGATAATGATGATGACAGATTTTTTTTTATAATATATATGTTACTACAGTAAGACATTTGTGCGTTATTCTTTAACATATCATTTCAATGGTTCAAAAGACCGTTCTATTGATTTATTAATTTTGGACCATTATAGTCAACTAAAAGTTAAATTTTACTTCGGACTTTGAAAATAAGAATTTAATACGGTAAATGATTTTCTTTATTCATCATTTCGTATTTTAATAACAGATAATCAAACACACAAAGAGTATTACTTAAGAAAAATAAAAAAAATATATATAACATTAAACTTATTGACAATTTGAGTATACAGTGGTGTACCCAAAAGGAAGAGGGCGTTACAGAAAACAAATAACCGGTAATTTTTTTACAATTTTGTTTTGAAATGAGTAAATATGGATATTTGTTCTCTCTGAACAAACGATGAACAATCTTGTGAGTTACAGAAATTTTCCTATTTCTGTCTTTCAGCTGACGAGAGTCAATTGTCCAACGGACTGTCTATTTTCAATTTAAGTAGAGTCTATACATATTTAATTAACAAATTGGGTGTGGATGAGACACAAGTCAAACAGACTTATGCAGTATTCTTTTAACATGAGAGAGAGAGAGAGAGAGAGAGAGAGAGAGAGAGAGAGAGAGAGAGAGAGAGTTTGTGATTTTACTTTTTAGTATAAGAATTACTAGTCATTACTTAACCTATTTTCATATCAAAATATCTTCAAATTATTAATATCTATTTTTAATATAATTTTTATAATGTAAAATATCAGGACTTAGTTTTACTAAAATTAAAAATTAACCTTTTATTATAAATGTACAAAATTGTATAATATTTCCTGTATTTTTAATAAGTAGCTTTTGATTTGAGACTGAAAAAATATTCGGCCAATCAGAATTAAGGTTTCATTTGACTATGGTAAGCTATTTTTGAAAATTGCCTGGAGCTCATTCAGTTTTGAATTTGAACAAAAGTTTACAGAGTTTGTTGAAATAATTACACGAGAACCTTACAAAAAGGACACTTTGTGGGTTTTCATGTTTCTGGCTACTCTTTGTGTACTAATTCAATTAAATGAAAATGTAACACAAAGAGTTGCTGGGGAGGTACATTTGTTGCCCATGTTAACTTACAACAAACAAGAGAAATGGATTATAACAAAGAATATAGTATATGATCATTCTTTAAAAAGGTATGTTACTATTTCAAATTATATACATTTATAATAAAACAGTGTAGAATTTTCATTTTAATCTATAAATATATTATAAATTTATATATAATTTATGTGTTAAACAATTACTCAAAAAATATTAAAAGAATTACTTACTTTTATTAATACATATAATCAATATGTATTAAAAGAATTACTTACTATCATTAAAAGAAATACTTAATGCGTATTAAAAGAATTACTTACTTTAATAAAAAGAAATACTTACTTTTATTAAAAGAATTACTTACTTTTATTAAAATAATTACTTACTGTAACTAATTACTTAAAGAATTACTTACTATAATTAAAAGCAATACTTAAGGTGTATTAAATGAATAACTCACTATAATTAAAAGAATATCGTAAAGTGTATTAAATGAAATACTTACTATAATAAAAAGAATTACTTAGAATATAGGAAAGACATTACTTAAGTACTCATTAAAAGAATTACTTACGATACATTGAAAAATTACTTAAATTTAATTACTAGGTAATTACTAACAATTACTTGGCATTACTAGGAATTACTCATTTTTTGACAAACATTTTTACTAGTTTTTTTACTTAATTTGAGTAAATTAAATACTTGTTTTAAGTAAATTCAAGTAATTATTTTTTTTGATTGCAGTTGTGTCAAATGATGTATGCAGTTCAAAATATTATGAATTGTCAGGATCGCAGTTTTTGACATCACCGTGCGATTCTGATTTTATAAACTGCAAACCTAAAGTTAGGATGAAAAGTCTTGAGGAAGATTCCAAGGAAATATTCAAACATAAAAGTCAAAAATAAACTGACAAACAACAGTCTACAAACACAACATAGATGTATGAACATGACAGCAAAGGTATCACCTCAATTGTATGGTAACACGTTTTAGTTGGAACCGATACAACATGTTTTTCTTGTCCATTCAAATGATTAACATGACTTTGTTATGAAGTTCAAATTTCACAAGGCACATTGTTATTTATGATATATTCAAAACAAAAAGATATCAGGTTGAAATTCCTATATATCTACAAATAGCCAAAATTACGATATTCCCGTGCTTGCTTTTCCTATCATGATTTTCTTGATAGAGGGTTGCTGCTCACAAGGAAGCTATTAAACCAAGAGTTCCAAATGGTGAAGTTGAAATCATCCCTTCGTAAATTTTACGGACGCAATCACGAGTTGGTTGACCGTTATGGAATAACCGTTTCACAAATGATATCGGATATGTTCCTTACGTCGTAACTACAATCCCCTTCCCTTTCATGAATGTGACATCCCGAATAAGACTATTTACCGGATTTGTTATCACATAAGCAACACGACGGGTGCCACATGTAGAGCAGGATCTGCTTACCCTTCCGATCACCCCTAGTAAATTTGGTGGGGTTCGTGTTGTTTATTCTTTAGTTTTCTATGTTGTGTCGTGTGTGCTGTTGTTTGTTTGTCCTTTTCATTTTTAGCCATGGCGTTGTCAGTTTGTTTTAGATTTATGAGTTTGACTGTCCCTTTGGTATCTTTCGTCCCTCTTTTACGTCATACAAATGGCTACTATTTCAGACATTAGCAGTTTGCATTAATATAAACTTACCAATTGCAGCAGATAGTTCTGTTTCAACTTCGACACCTTTCTGCCTTTTACCTAGACCGTAAAGTAAGAGATGTTATGTTCTACAGTAATTAGTATCGAATCAGGTACGTTTTGTCGTTAATCGTTAAAACAATAAAACAAAAAACACTTTACATTTATATCTTTTTGATAAGGTTAGTACATGCTTTTTACAACCAGATTTGAATCGGTCTATAAAACATTTATGCACTGATTTGAAAAGTCTTTAAGTATTTTATCATAACATTACCTGAACATGGTATATATGTATGTACAAACTGCACTTTACCTTTAAAACGATATAGACTTTGTGTTATATACTGTTTAAGCTTACGTTTTTGTTAAGTTAAATATTAGATGATTTTCTAGTTATTCTTTAATGCTTCACAATACACAGAGAACACAAATAGTGACCAGAAATGTAAAAAGAAAAACAATTGAATTGAAGTGTACTGTCATCAATCAGGCTTATCGTGTTTTGTTTTTGTCCCCGACTACAAATACCAGGCCAGGAATTAGAACCAGGATTTTACATATTTTAATGGTATGATTTAGTTATCTATTTTTGCTTAAATTACATATAAAAAGTAAAATCACAAAAATACTGAACTCAGAGGAAAATCAATTCGGAAAGTCCATAATCACATGGCAAAATCAAATAACAAAACGCATCAAAAACGAATGGACAAGAACTGTCATATTCCTGACTTGGTACAGGCATTTTCAAATGTAGAAAATGGTGGATTGAACCTGGTTTTATAGCTAGCTAAACCTCTCACTTGTATGACAGTCGTATCACATTCCATTGTATTGTCACCGAAGAAAAGAAGAAACATAATTAACGATTTATAAAACATTATTGTTTATAGATAAATAAATAGACGTGGTGTAATTGGAAAATAAGACAACTCTTTAACAGAGACCACATGGCGTAGATACATGTAACAACTATAGGCCACTTTAGGTCACCATAGTGCCTGCAACAACAAGCAAATCCCCTAAAAAATAGATCGCCATAAGAGGCCCCGAAAAATGCAGTCGATTCATTCGAGAATATTAGCTGCCATATTTATGTACAAAACAATAATCGAAAACAAAAACCCATATACACCAATAAGTGACAATCACTAAATTACATTATAATGACTTGAGATAGGCACAAACAGCATGTGTTGGAGTTAAACAAATTTGCTGGCGCCAAATTCCCCTCCCTTAACTTGAGACAATACAACACTAGAACTAACTATATTTCACATGATGACATCTTGCGTTAGCTAACATTATAAAAAAAATATATATTTCCATTAGCTTGATATTGAAGATAAATCCAAAATGTATACTTTCTACAAACACACAGTAGCATCCATAACACGTAGAAATTGACATCTGTATCTGGTTATTTTTTTCATATACTTTCTGTTATAATTGGACTAGAATACTGTATAGATGGGATGTGTTCTTACCTTGTTCAATAAATAAATATAGCAGTCATGATGAATTTAGAAGAAATTGAATAGTTTTGAATGGTAACTTGACAGTGTTTTGATATAAGTACATACCTTGCAACTATTTCCCAGACATTAAAAATAACAATTACTAATGAAGATTCTAAAGATTTAATTGATTTTGGTACAGTGCTATGTGTTCAGTTTAGATTGAACTATAATAAATGTTATTGTAAATGCGCTTACCAGTTTTTCGATGCTTAACCCAACAATACGTTCCTATTCCAAACACAATAACCACTAAGACTGTAAGTACCATTCCTATTATCCAAAAATGATGTTGACCTGCTAAAAGATATCTTTGTTGCTTGTCATTTGTGCTATTTTTAAATTTATCTATATAAAGGTTATATGAACATGTCCTTACCTTACACTAGTCCAATCCCCTCCCACAAAAACACCACTAGTTCAAATTACGACACTGAATGCCTAAACGTGATTATATGTTGTTAAACGCTTAAACGTGCCCTTCTACAAACGTCCGATTTGGTTCTTATTTTTAAAACCAACAAACGTGTACATGTATATTTTTAATGAAAAATTCATATTTTAATAGACGTATGAAGATTTTTTTCTATTGGCAATCATATCACACATCCTGATATACAACAAGACAAATGTAGACCTGACTTCATGAACAATGGACACTACAAATAACTTCATATTCATAAAGTTTCATGTTATAAGGAAAAAAGGCAAAAAGTTGGTCAACTTTAAATAAAAATGACACCTAACATCCACGTATTCCAACATCAATCTGAATTTCGATAGCAAACAATCTTATTCGGAAAACTTTGTATACATACTATAAGTACTTTATTGTAATTGTATTACAACATATTGATAACATGATGCTAGTATTACTAGACTTGCAATTGCTTTACATCAATCCGACACTAATATAGTGTTTCGGCGGTTTTTATATTATATGCTAATGATAAATGTATAAGACTTAGATTGTTTCGAAAAGAAAAATGAGTTTTCATTACTTATATCATGGTAAATTGGATGACATTCATCCCTTCAGAGTTAAATCTGGACATTCGCCACATTTAATCTGCAACACTCTTGAAAATTACCTGTTCAATACAAAGCACGAACTATCTTCAATGCAAATTCGAAAATTTCGAAACAATCTAAGTCTTTCACAGAGGTTCGGCATTTATTCTCTGTTAAATGATGAATCATTAATCATTAAGAAAGCCGATAAAGTAACAATGTTGTTATTTTAGATAAGGTCATTTACCTTCTTGAAGGCGATCGCCAATTAAATACACAACATAACACCAAATTGGAAAACTTTGACCTAAAAGCACTTTGATGTAATATCAATACATATGTCAAAGGCATGTACACCAGAGGTGTTATAGATTATTCCACATTTAATTACCTTAATTATGGTAATCAAATTGATTATTGGCCTGGTTATATGCATATATTGCCTAAAATACATCGATTAAATGAATCGGTATTAGTACAAATTAATAAATATAGGTTTAACATTGATAAAATAAAGCCTCCATGTCGGCCATTCATATCTCAGATTGGTACTGTCACAGAATTTATTGGACGCTATATCAATTATTTTTCAGTATCTATGGTACAAAACAACACACGTATATAAAGGATACGTCTGATCTAATATACAAGTTGGAAAGAATTAAGCCTTATGCATATTGCTGGCTGTGTAGTTTTGATGTAGTATCAATGTACACTAATTGCCCGACTGATGAATTATTATCAGCAGTTAGAATTTCGTATGATCAGTTTGATAAATCAGATTACAAAATAAAATGCCCAACGACGGATGTTTTAATCAGAACAATATTTCTTATTTAAATGGACAGTTATATAAGCAAACCATAGGAGCCGCAAGTTTGAACATAGAAACAATATATTGTTCTATGGAAGGTATCGTGATGATATTATATTAATATATCACGGTGATTAAAAGGAAATAAAGGATTAGCTAGAGTTAGCAAATAATCATCATCCTTTCCTGAAATTCACATTAGAATTCTCATCTAAAGAAATAATATATCTTGATGTTAATATTTCGAAGGAACTAGATTTTCTAAGGAAAATATTTTGGATGTGAAAACACATTTTAAACCGACAAATGCCTTCCTTTATCTAGATCGTAAAAGCTGTCACAGTAGACGTGTGTTTGCAGGGTTTATCAAGGGCGAAGTAATCAGATATATTAGAACAACAAATAATGATGTTGATTTACAATATATTTTGTAACAGTTCAGATTGAACTTAATAAAGAGAAGATATAAGGAGATTGGAATCAAAAAGTACATAACTGAGGCACTATCATGTTATAGATCTGATTTAATCAGAAAAAAGGCAAAACAAAACACAAAGGAAATTTCTTTAGTATTGGCAACGAAATGTAATCCTTGCATTCATAAAATAAAACAATGCATTAGTAAACATTGGGATCTACTAAAACAGGATGCAGTTTGCAACGAAATATTTTCAAGCAAACCAATAATAGCTTATATAAAGCATAAAAATATTGCAGATCTATTGACAACGACAAAATTTAAATAAATTGATATAGGTAAATCCCTGATGATGGCGGGCCTAAAAAGCTTAAACCCTTTCATAAATGTTATACATTTATCATTAGCATATAATACAAAAACCACCGAAGCACGATATTAGTGTCGGATTGATATACAGCAATTGCAAGTCTATTAATACTAGTTTCATGTGATCAATATGTTGTAGTATAATTACAATAAAGTACTTATAGTATGTATACAGAGTTTTCCGAATAAGACTGTTTGCTGTCGGAATTCGGTGATTGATGTTGGTATACGTGGATGTTAGGTGTCATTTTTATTTACAGTTTCATGTTATAAGGAAAAAAGGCAAAAAGTTGGTCAAAGGACAATGATAAATTAAGTCGATTTTGGATTTAGATCATGTTGACATATTTGTAGAACTTGTCTTGCTGATCAATTTAATATCTCTCAGTATATATTAACGTTTTCTAAATGAAAAGAATTTAAAATTGTAAAATATGTCAATAAAGGGTAATAAATCCTAAAAGAAGTCCTTTTGACGGTTTTGACATGTAAGGGCAATTGGTAGAGTTCAACATCCTGAACATATTTCTTATCATGTTTTCTGTCCTTATAATAGTTTATAAAACAGTAGACACAACTTGCACTGTTCTATTTATTGCCATGTCGGCCATATTAGTTGGCAGTCGAGGTCATCATACATATTTGAACTACACGAAGTTACCCTAATGATGATAGTTGCCAAGTCTGATTAAATTTGGAAAGTTATTTACAAAATTACACAAATTTACAAAAAATGATATAGATTTACTATAACGGGTAATAAATCCATAAACGGTCATTTGACAATTTCGGTCGTGCTGACTTCTTTTTAAATATAACTATGCTGTACATTATTGCTTTTTACAGTTTATCTCTACATATAATAATATTCAAGATAATAACCAAAAAACTACAATATTTCCTTAAAATTATTAATTCAAGGGCAGAAACAGTGCAACAGATTGTCTGAGAGATGTATCAGTCAAAAACTGCATTTTACCCATATTTGTAGTAGTGTCGAGCATGTTCATTGACCAGCGGGATCATCGAACAAATTAGTATGACTAGATACACAAATGATGACGTCTATGTTGAATTTTTTCTTGGCAGTTTAAGAAGTGAAAAACTTAGGGAAACAAAAATTTATGAAAAATTGTTAAAGATTGACTAGAAAGAGCAATAACTCCTTTCATGGTCAATTGACAGTTTCGTTCATGTTAACTTATTGGTAGATCTTACTTTGCTGAACATTATAGCGGTTTACAATTTATCTGTAATAATTTCAATATAATAACAAAAAACAGCAAAATGTCCGTTAAATATTTTTTTCAGGGGCAACAACCTATTAACATATTGTCTGATTCGTCTGCAAATTTCAAGGCAATAGGTCTAAACCTGAAGAACATTTAAACTCGGATTTGTCCATTAATGCTTTAGTTTTAGAGATATAGGCCGAAAACGGCATTGCTCTTCATGTTTTAAGTGTCAGAGATATAAGCCAAAACAAATAAACACGACATGATACCCCTATGTTCTATTTTTGCAAAATAATATCCCAATAATGATTGTGGTCAAGTTTGATAAATTTGGTTCAGTAGTGTCAGAGGAAAATATTTTTGTTAGAGTTCACGAGCGACGACGACGACGACGGAAGACTGACGCCAAGTGATGAGAAAATCTCAGTTGTCCCAATGTGTTCGAGAAGCAAAAAAGAATAAGTTAAGATTGTCTGATTGTTGAATATAGGACAATTTATGAATGAACTGGAGCCAAGTGGTAACAAAGTCACAGTTGATGACAAAAAAAGTTATCTATACTGTCTGAAAATCGATAAATTTCTATACAAACAGAAATCTTATCGACATTCACGTTCAATAAATATAATATACATTAGAAAACAAATGTCAACGATTCATGTCGTTTTCAGCTATTTCGGCTAATAAGTTTAAATATCCCTTCGAAATGTTTTGCCTCTCTTTTCCATATGCGACAAGAGAAAAGTCGAAGTTTGTCACGAAATAAAACCAAAAAAGTAGTTTGGTCGGCGGTGCCAACAGTGGACATTTAAAATTTAGAATTTGAAGAGAATTTGACAATGCTATGGCAATAAATTGAAGGTCGCCAAAATTAATAACAGATCCATTCTATGCGACATTCAAGGTTTAGCTAGCTTTAAAATCAATTTAATCCACCATCTGCTACATATTGAAATGTCGTTACTAAGGCAGGGATATGACAGTTGTTTTCCATTTGTTTGAAGTGTTTACGCTTTTGATTTTGCCATTTGAAAAAGATTCTTTTTGAATTTTACTTGGAGTTTTAACGGTTGTTTTTTACTTTTTTTTACTTTTTATCTACAAAATACATCATAGAAAAATTTAAACTGTGCGTCACGAACTAAAAAAACTAGGGTTAATCGCAGGTTATCCGGAACAGTATGTAGATCCCATTTCAAAGCAGAGGAAGTGACTATAGGCACGAAAATTTTAGCGTATTTATGCACGTGGTAGATGACAACGATATTCCGTAACGGTCAACTAACTAGTTATGCCGCCTGCTGGAAAGTTGCTACATAGAAATGGACAAAGTCACACGTGTGGAGCTGAAATCATTCCTTTTTGTTTTAAATGTTGGTTCTTAATTGACCCTCAAGTTCTAAATGAAACAATAATAACAAGAAAACTAAGATGTATATTTGGCAATTTTTATTCCGAATGCAAGTCAAATGCAAAGGGATAATTATATAACGCGTTTTCCTTATATATAAACTGCATGCTATGAAGAAAGTAACAATTCAGAAACAGAAACTAAATAAACAAATATACATCTCTTTTTTTAAATGTAAATACGTTCGAACATTCTGTATGAAGATATTCACGGCTTGCTTGTCTTCAGTATAACTTTATATGCGAAACTTTGAAATTTCTAGGATTTGGTGACACAATAATGAAATGGTTCACAACCGTTTACTATAATTCATACAGGTGTATGGTTCTAACGCTAATTTTGAATTTTTACGGATTGGAGCATAAATGGGCTGTGTTGAGGAGCTAATCACAAAAAAAATTATGGAACCATTCAGGATGTTTTCTTCAGGAAAAAGGTTGATATATGTGTTGATAATTTTTATAAATATTCAAAAAGTACAAAATCTCTTAGGTGATTGGTCATTTAGAAATATTACTATATATAAGAAAAAATTGTACGTGTGACAACTCTTGCCTTACCAATTCTATTTCAATGTTTTACTAATCTACCAGATCCATCACCAGATATATAAAAGCAGATACAACAAAAAGGACAAAAAGATACCAGATAAATTCATACATAAAAAAAAACTGACAACGCTATTGCTAAACACGAAAAAGGCAAACAGACAATACAGTCGATCATAAAATTATAAACGCCATAAAATCAGCAGATAACGTATCAAAACATTTTAAGATTTTTTTCTACACAATATAAAGGAAACTCCATATCGTATATATCGGAAATGGAAAATGAAATTGGGAAACGATTTTGTGGCCGAAGAATGGATATTCATTTTTAGTCTTCCTTTATTTATATCCGAAGATCACACAGTAAGGGCATTTCAATATAGAATTCTAGTAACAAATACTTTGCTTATGAAATGAAAATATAGTAAAACAGAATTTTGCACTTTTTGTAAAGAAGCTGAAGAAATTGTTATCTCTTTTTTTTAATGTGGATGTGTTTGAACATTCTGGCTTAATTTTCTTCTTCAAAAGTTGGAAGAGGTAGGTAAAATAAGTTTTTCACAAAATTTTTATCAAGTATAATCTTGAATGTTAAATATCATGTGTTTAAATATATTCTTAATACAAGTGTTCTGATATTGAAGATGTGTGCTTACGTATGTCGAGACTGACTTACAGTTCCATCTGTTACTGAAGCAGTTGAAGGCTTAAACCTTATTGTAGAATTGACATGGTATCTTTGAGTTTGTGCTCTTCCAATAAAGCAATAAGCATTAAAGACATATGGTCAAATATTGATAATATTATACAGAAATAGAGCTAAAAAATGTATTCTGTACTGTATTATTGACCTAGTATTTTGTAATGTGCACCACTTATGGTTAACCATATATATTTATGAGTTATTACACGCTAACGCTCAGTGTAAAATATCGACAAATTTAATTCCTACTTATGATAAAATAAGCATTAAGCATGACATGAAGAGATGATTTCATAAATGAAAAAAAAAATTGTTACAAAAAAAAGATATTATATCGTTCATAACCAGATTATTAAAGAAACATTAGTTTACTGCTGTTCAAAAGTAATAAATCGATTAAGAGATAACAAATTCGGTTACACATTAAAACTGACGGAAATACACCAACTTTAAGAAAAAAACAACATAACACTGAGTGCAACAACAACAATTGACAATGCAAAATAAAAAGAAATGAACTATTAGAAAACAACTGCCTGACTTTATACAGGACATTTTAAGAAAAAAAATGATGGGTTGAACGTGGTTTTGTGGTAAGCCAAAACTCGCGTTTTTTGGAAATGCTAAATATACTGCTAGAACGACAACAGTACATGGCGGGAATAAAGAACATCAAAACAGAGAAATACATAGATAAATAATATAATAGTTCATTTCATAGAATGCCATTCATCAACATCCCTATTTAAACATTACCTTGGTGTAGTGGTTAGTGCATCGGACTACTAATATAAAGGTTCCTAATTTGATTCCCGTTCCGGAATGAAAATTTCAGGGACTGAATTTTCGGCTCTCCCTTGACAACATTTTCGAGTATGGTCTTGAGGAAACAATGATATTCCGTCAGAAGGGGACGATAAATGGTTGACACATGTTATGAGAGAGCCATGTCTCTTGCATGTTAAAGACACCCTTGTAGATTTAAAAAAAAGAGCAGGCTAATGCCGCTACAAGGCAGCACTCGTACCCGCAAAGGGGAAAGGGGTTATATAAGTTGCAAAACTTGTTTCCAAATCCAATATAAATAAATATGTTTAATCTAAACATTACCTTCTGAATTATCTGTACTATCATCGATATTTTTTCTCTTTGGTATCGTTGAAACACTTTTGTTAACATCTGAAATACCAAAAAACAATTGACGGTTTATCTAAATAAAAATTACGCCAAAATCCTTACAAGGAGGACGTTCATTGTCAGCAGATCAACTTTTATTGTTAACATTAAAGAAAGGATTAATTCTCTTATTTCTACCTGTTTGAATGTTTAGAAATGTAATAATTCAAAGTAGGAAATTTAGGTTTTTGCACAGCATATTATCTTGCCGTTTTCAGTAATTAGATCAAAGTTCTTGAAAAAAGACAACCAAAATATACAAATGTTAACTACTTTAAACTAGCAAAATGTTCCAAAAAAATTGCACAATTACACCTTATAAAAAGTAAAATCACAAAAATACTGAACTTAGAGGAAGATCAATTGGGAAAGTCCATAATCACATGGCAAAATCAAATAACAAAACGCATCAAAAACGAATGGACAAAAACTGTCATATTCCTGACTTGGTACAGGCATTTTCAAATGTAGAAATGGTGGATTAAACCTGGTTCTATAGCGCTAACCCTCTCACTTTAATGACAGTCTCATCAATTTCCGATATTTTTACATTGATGCGTTAAATAAACAGACACAATAAATATAATAGTCTATAATTTATCAACACCTATGATTAAAGCTTCGGCTGAATATTATAACATTTGTGTTTTCGTGTGCTATATATCACTGTGTCTAGACTACCCCGGCAAAAATGTTTGGACTCGATAGTATCTTATGTCCAGTACACTGACGAAATATCAACATTGAGTAAAGGTATAATTTTTGTGTATTTATTTGTTTTTCCTGATAAGGAAGAATAAACATACACACATCTTGCGTTCCATGCTCATATATTGAATATTTCATATTGAAATCTCCGTTTTAATATCTTTTACCGTACAACAGAAACACTGAGCTGCGCCAACATACATAGAAACGGATAGTTTGATAACAACTAGTACTGCCATATGACATTTTAAGAAACAAATGTGGGTGTAACCTGTTTTATTGGCCAGCCAAACCTTCCGATTATATGGCACTTTTAACACATCCTTTACCTCATTTATTGATTTACCATTTTTTTCCGAAACGACAGAAGGAGACTCGATGGCCGAGTGGTCTAAGTAGTTACTACTGTTATCACTAGCCAACACTGGGGTTGTGAGTTCGAATACCACTCGTGTGAGTGCAATCGACTCCATTCTAAATCAGCAAGGATTGTCTGTTTTCCTATCGAAGGTCGATGATTTTCCGGGCACTACGGTTTTCCCCCACTAATAAAAACTGGCCGCCACGAAATTGCCTAAAGCGGTGCTTAAAAGTGGCGACAAAACATCAAATATCAAAACACTAATAAATCCTAAACAACAATATAAAAAAGAAGATGTGGTATGATTGCCAATGAGACAACTATCCACAAAAGACCAAAATAACACAGACATTAACAACTTTAGGTCACCGTGCTGCCTTCAACAATGAGCAAAGCCCATTTCATAGTGAGCTATAAAAGGCCCCATAAGGCAATGTAAAACAATTCAAACGAGAAAACTAGCGGCCTTATTTATGTAAAAAATGAACGAAAAACAAATATGTAACACATAAACAAACGACAACCACTGAATTACAGGCTACGCATGGAAAAAGTTAAACACGTTAAAGTCGATAGGGAAAATACACTATCATATTGTTCTTGCAGATATTGTAACATTCTTATCATCATGAAAGTCATTTACAACTTTAAATGAATGTCAATGATGTGGTGACTTTGAATTTTAAGATTATATTTAGATTTATTTGACAAGAGATTATCAAAATAACACGTTGACTGTGATATGTATGTGTCATTTGATATTTTCTATTTGTCGTTACCACAATCCTTCCCCTTGTTTCGATTGTGAAATCAACAAATAAGAAAATAAGACTCCCGTTCGAATATGCACTAACCATCAGAAATTAGACGAATGCAATTTAGTAAATATTAATAAGAATATCCATCCGGCGCACTTATATTTATGTAGGGGTTCACGTTAACACTCAGTTAAATAACTCTAAGAATTATTATTGATTCTTGGAAAATTCGGCAAGCCATACGTGATTCATTTACAGGTGTGTGCTCCATAAATATGAAGTGTTCAAACATAGATAAAAAAACGAGTAAAATCGATACTACATACTTCAAATTACCTTTTCCTGCTATTCTAGTCTACTGAGGAGGATTTTTTTACAGACTTTTCGATACCTTTTGATACGGTACCTTTCGATGCTTTTAGTTGTTTTGATCTGTTAATAACAGATATTTCCGATTGCAAATATGTTTTTGCATCGTGGATTCTTAGTAATAGTTGCTAAAAGTTTAAGAGTGCTTGTTATCTCATCTAATCACCAATATTTTTTTAATCTACCATTGTTGGCCATAGTGTTTATAGTGCTAATTGAGATATTCAATCTATTTTTATGAATGGAATTTCAATGAGAAGATTTAAAATTACATGCATACAATTGGCATACAATTGTTGAATTTGAAATGCATATACAAATCAATATCTTTCTTACTTTATTCCACAAATAATTGTCGTGTACTTATAACTACTCATTCACCACATATTATATATATATTATATTGTTTATATGCATACCTTTTAGGTTTATATCAATGATTGGCAGGTCGGCGGGTTTGGTTATTTCCAGTAAACTACCATTGTAATGGAAACCTAAAGTAAAAAATATAAATAATGGTTCACTGGAGGAAAATAAATTGATTGAAATGTGGTCAGGATTTTGATGTTTATATTGTTTATCTCATTTATGGCTCAATTAGAATCATAAAAGAACTACACATTTGACTTAATTTTTTAAAGCAATCACAAGTACAAACACTTAACAAAATATAGTTACAAATAATCTTGTTACTTTATAATAACATCGCTATTTCTAGAAAAGAAATTTAACGTGTTGAAGAAATGATGTTTGTTTTTTGTCTTCGAATATTTGATTTAAATAATTTAAAAAAAAATATTTTTATCAACATATATTGATATACTATGTGTGAAATGTTTTCATTTTGATAGACATTTGAAAGGGTGCACATTTTTGACTATTTGTCGTACATGCGAATTGATAAAAATAGTTAAAAACCGGAATTTCAAATTTGTTAATACAAGCTTCATAATTATGCTTAACACTTTAAATTAGTTCAATTTAAAAGGTTTTTGTAATGATGTTTGTTTTATAAAGATTTGTTTCTGTATATACAGAAATTATTCGTATTCATTTTAAATAAAATTGAGAAAGGAAATGGGGAATGTGTCAAAGCGACCCGACCATAGAGCAGACAACAGCCGAAGGCCACCAATGGGTCTTCAATGTATCGAGAAACATTTAAAGATATAAGTACCTAACATTAAAGTCATAAGAAACCTCAAATTAAAAAAAATATGCATATGTTTTTATAACTAAATGGATAGGTTTCATTATATAACTTATGTACATATATTTTTTTCTGAGGAAAATTCTTTAGTGTGTCCACATTTAGAAGAAGTTTACTTATTTTTAATTGCCTCCTTTCAGGAAACATTTCGCCGACATATTTTCCGTATGCATAGTGACCTGAACGTAACCTTCCTCGTAAAAATCCGGTGGTCGCAATACGCATGGATATGCTTTTTGTTATTTGTTTATTATAAGGTGACAATCGGTAAACTTCGGCTTCAAAACACAGCATTTAATGAGCAGCCATATTTGTTAAATCATAACAGACAAAGAGAAAACAAAAATGACGATTATACGATATATTTCCGTAAAAAATGAGAAAATCGTTCACAGAGGACTAAGTTTATGATATATACATGCATTGGTTCAAAAATTGGATGAACATTATTTTTCACCACTCACTCGTTTCATATGACTTTAAGAACCTTTTTCTTATTTTTATAGACTGAGTTAAAAATACTTTTTAAATTGCATAGAGTCCAATTTATAGGACAGCATGTATGTTGACAGGGTTTAAAGAAGCCCGCCTCGTTATCGTTATCGTTATAGAATACCTTTAGACAACTAACCCCACCCGTCGTGTTCCTACGGATATTTAAAATTTCAAGATGTACACGTACTTGATGACAAATTATCAGCGATGAAAATAGATCATTATCAATGTAAATATTTATGAATTTATTTCTAATCAATTTTTTGTAATGTCATTATCACTTCTTCCAATTAACAGTTGTCATTACATGTATGTTTTAGATACGGAAAAATGCAAGGAAGAGTAATGATACACTTTGTTTCTATTCTCGTTATACTCACGTTTTCCATCAAAGTACAAAGTGGTTTTTTTCCGAAATCTAGAAGATAAAGCTTGGTCAACAAATCTCATTTCACATGAAAAATGTGTGCCAGTTGATTTGTTATATATCTCAAATATATGGACAAATGTAGTACCAGTAAGATCACATGTAAATTCATCTGGATGGCTGACACCTCTGCCGTTGAAACACGTCTCTTGTATCTTGTTAAATGTTATACTGTCTTTTGATACATGGTCAACAAGAAATTCAACAGTGTTTCGATAAGGCTGTCGACAAGAGAAGCATGATATCTTTACCTGGTTCGATGTTTGTAGAAGATCACCTTTGATAAAGATGTCAGTAGAAGACGCAATGCCTGAGTAATAAGAACAATATCTTATTGACAGTAATGAGAAGACAAGTTCGATGATTCTTCTATAGAATACCTACATATACAGGCCAAAATAATTTAACATAGGCTGTATGAATAAAAAACAAAACTTAACAATCTGTTTCCCCTAATGGAGCAATTTTTCAATAGCCCATTGTTTTCGTTGTAGTATACGAACACGGATAAAATTACAAATAGCAGAAATTTAAATGCTTTGATGAAAGGCATTTAACCATATTTTCGCTAAGTGGGATTTTTCTTGTACTTGCGACTCGAATTAACTGTCTATGTACTGTCATTCATTTTCTAATGGTTTTGCCGGTTTGTCCAATATAGTTTTCTTGACAAATACTGCACGGGATCATACATAGAAGGTTTTGCGATGCACATGAAAACTGTTCTTGGTTTTAAAAATGTGTCCTAATGAAGAAAAAAAGATTGCGCATTGTTATATCTGAGGTTAACTATTATTACCAATGTTATTTCAACTGATCGTGCTGAGCTTATGTTTTAATTTGCACTAGAACACACCCGCGAAATCGCGGGCATATACAGCTTGTGAACTGTTGTAGGATGATGTTTGTAAAAGATAATTATGTATCATGGATAATTTCAGAAAAGGTATCAAAAGCCCTCTCCCTTTTTTCCAAAATTCGATATTTGTTTCCTTTCTGTTAAATTCAACTAATTTCGTGTTTCTGGCCTCAGACCACAATTATTACTCTCCTTTGCTACAATGCATCTTTTGGTAAAATTCAAATTAAACTATGAAAATTTGCACTGCTTCAAACATGAAATAAATGTAACTACTTATATATAGACCATTATTAGTCTAATAAAATATGCTTCTTGGACAATCGGATCCATCAGTGCTTTTTTCTTTTGACAGCCTTATTAACATGCCAATGGTAGGATATGAATCTTGTATAAATGGCTAAAACCGACTTAGGCTAATTTGAGGGGTGGTCGGAGGGGTCCTGATCCCGAAATCCCGGTCTTAAAAACATGAAATCCCGAGATGCAGCTAGAATTTAAAGAAATTCATATCCCGAAATACCGAAATCGAAAAATATATTCCCGTATCCCGTATTGATCAATCCCCAGATCTCGAGCTTAAAAACACCCGATCCCGAAATCTGAAAAGGTCCTGCCTCCCTCTAGTCTCTACCCTACTTTCATTTTTGCCAAATCACTACTTTCACTTTCAACAATAAATTTTTATGCCCCATTTATGTGCATTATATTTTCTAGTGTGTACATCAGTGCGTTCGCACGTTCGTTCGTGACGTCAGTCCGTCTGTCTCGCTTCAGGTTAAAGTTTTTGGTCGAGGTAGTTTTTGATGAAGTTGAAGTCCAATCAACTCGAAACTTAGTAAATATAGTCCCGAGGTGGCATCTGGACACATTCTTGTTTCCACATGTTTGGCTTATTTTAATATATAGGCAACTGGTATGACCCCTTAAATAGTAAACATTTCAAAGAAAACAGTAGACAGAATACAGAAAGGATCTATATATTAAAGTAGCATTATCGTAGTTTACATGTAGATAAAACGCGTAAAATAATTGTCCTCTCTAAGGAGGTATAATAGTTGTGGTTCTTGCGATCTAAACACCATAATATGGAGAATGCTCTGATTGGCTTATTTAATATTCGATTTTTGTTATCTATCATATGATTGGTTGTTTGAAACCGGAAGTCTTATCTATGACTAAAAGTCAGTCTGATGACGGAATCAATATCCGGACTCCTTTTTTGTCGTTTTTCTCCCAAAATAACTCAATCTGAATAATCATAAGAATGGATGACAAATGCGACTATGCATATTACCTATAGAACACAGAGGCATGGTGATTTATGACTCATGGAAGGAAGAGAAGCGACACACAAAATGAGGTCTTCTCGTTTAATAGTATAGATAAGGACAGTTTATTTGAAGATGTTTGAGAGAAGGATGATTACCGTTATAATTATTATTGAGTTATAATCACTAATCAGTGTCACCAAACGCATATACAAAAAACTGAGTGTATGAGAGGACGAATAACTGGGAACTTTATTGATAAGTTTATCCAAAAACTCCTGTCTATAGATGGACTGGTCTTAAACCAGCAACTATTTAAACCCCGACCAATAAATATAGTAATATCAGTTTGGAATGTGGCGTGGGTCATACTTATTTGTCAACGACTTCGATTGTCGTTTGATAGTAATGACTTTATGTGAATTGAAAAATTACCAGCATCATCTAATTGTTCTGTAAAAAAAGGTAAATCATTATGTATAGTATTTGAACACTTCATTATTTATGGGGTTGTGAGTTGAAATGTACGGTAAAACGGTGTCTTTAGAATGTGATTAAGTTTTCATTAATTCCAGTAAGCTAATTTAATTTTTCTATGGTTATACAGTCATCAATGTTTCTCTTCGGATCTAAAGATACATTGTATATATAGATATCTCACTCTAAAGGGGATGATAAAATAAAGAATTTGTTAAAATTATTCTACTACTAAGGGGTAAAATGAAAGAAAAATATTTAACATAGCTCTTAACGACAACCACTGAATAACAGGTTTCCTGACTTGGAACAGGCACATACATATGGAATTTATACTGCTAAAATTCCCAAGTTATATCTCTAATTGGTAGAACACAAAGATCATATATGGGAATCAGTATGTAAGCAAACAAAAATATCTATGAACATTATATATCATATATAACACAAAACACTGGAGTTTTCGGTTGTAACTGAAACTAGCACTGTTACTGTAATTAAATATTCTTCCAATAAACAACCACCTTATATGATTAGTTATCCTCCATCAAAATAAAAAGTAATGTCTCCTAACGCTTGAAATGTTTACAAATTTACACTGACTAACTTTATATCAAAACCTTCCTGACCTATTACAGTTTACAACTGACAGACATATTTGGAAAGCAGAGAAAACTGTGTACCTTATAATCAGCATGACTTTATCAGATGTGAATACGAAATTTTCAAACCCAGACAAAAAAAAGCGTAGGTAACTTCCAATTTGTTAGTCGGCAGAGCATATAATCGACTAATCAAGTAATTTACTTTAAATATATATCTATTACTTATCAATTGAAATGGTGCTGATTAAAATTTTCCCTATTCCATGCCTTTTTCGTTTTCAATAAATCAATATTACCAATAATTATCAAGCTCCAGGACGACTGATACAATTGTACACCTTATCATCAGCATGATTTATCAGAAGATATTACTCGTACTAAAAATCCAGTTTAAATATAAGGTTAAGATATTTAGCAAGGACCCACTTTGTCGCAGATGTGTTCTTGTTACTTATAAATGACATTACTGTTATGATAAGTGACTGGTTGCTTGCCTAAGAGAAATGAACATTTATATTTGATAATACTGCATTCATTACCTTTTGTTGTAGACACCTCTGTTTTTGAAATATTTCCCCCATTAACACAGGTCCAATTGCCATTTATATATTTCTGGTGAATGTCCTCTATAGTGAGTTTGACTTCATTAGTTTTGAAATTGGTTTCAATTTTTCCATTATCAAGATTGAAACGACAACGCTGTTTCTGTTGTAAACATATTCCAACAATCTTGTCATCCGTATCAGCAAAGTAAATGGGATAAATTAATTCGTCAACTCTGCATATGAGTTCAAATTTGTTTTCTTTGATTAACCATGTTAGGCACGAATAAACGTTAATTGATGAACCTGAAATATACATATATAGAAAGTTTGAAAATCATTTGATTTCATATTTTGTTTGAGGTATGTGTATATATTACTTAAATACACCTCATATTTAATGGGAATAGTCAAAATGTTTTTTGTCTGATATAAGTATATTGGAAGTAGTTTAGGGGTATAGAAAAAAAATGAATGAACTGTCTTATACTTTGCCAAAACAAAGATTTTACTATGCTTTTTTTTAAAAAAATAATAAAAAGTATGGATCACAGCACTTTTTTTCAAGGTACTATTAAATCAAAATTGCAAAAATTTGCTTAAATTTTCATTAAAAAACACATTTTTGTGCATAAAAAGATATCTATAAGACAGAATTTTTAATTAAAATATGAGAAGACAGGTTTTGTAATATATTTTAAGAAAATGAAAGAAGAAATGGTGTCACCAAACTTGCTTTCTTGTTACAAGTAAAAAATGAAAATTACCATACATGTCCAGTTAAATTTTGTACTCAAAGAGATATCTCCCCTTAAATGGCTTATTTTGAAAATTAATTCTAAAAACACAAATATTTGGTATTTGTTTAAGCATTTTGGATAATGCTATATATAACTAATTTTTCTTTATATAAATAAACAGTGTAACCAATAAATTACAAATCTGTTTCCAAATTTGCAGATTTTGGCAAAGAACTAGACCGATTAATTACTGTGATTGTACAATTCAAGATGGCGGTATACCCCTGAACTACCAAATTTCGTTTCTTTAACGGCGAAATTACTCCTTTTTGTGGAGTCTATATATTGCTCAGCTGGTATGATCCAAAAGTATAAAATACCAAAGCTTTAAAGAAAATAGTCAAATATTCAGTAGACGTCCAGTCCATATATCCAAAGTTTTGTAGGTGGTTTCGAGTTTTCAAATGTCAATTTCCTGGTGAATAATTTTTAATGAAATAAGAACCCCTATTCCCCCCAATCCTGAATTTTGTCTGACAAAATCGTATACTTTAAATACAAATCGTAATGAAATAGAAAATAATAACCATTGTAAAGAAACATGTAAAAAATTGTAAAAGTTCAGGTATGTAATATATTGCAATAAAAGAACAAAAACAGAAAAAAGTAACACATTTTTCACTATTATATGAATAATTTAAATGTACGATGGCAGAGGCATATTTCGGCGGAGATGTGTCGGGCGTGCATCCCCCTTATATATGGAAAGCCTGGGTTGTCCTCAGCTTAATATCCGTCGAAACCACGAAAATTATTGTCGTCGCATTCCATCCATTTTAACATTCAAAGTATTTAAAATAGCAAGTTTAACAGCATCAACGTGATTACTAATCAACTGACCTACGGTTTATTTAAGTTATATAAAAATACTCCAAAACAAGGTGTCGAATGCGATGCTGTATTTGATTACAAATATGATAGCCTTTTTAGCTGTTTAAGTAAAAGCAATTGTTACATTGCGGTTTTTATAAACAACTTCGTTGATAATCGAAGTTCTAAAACATCCCTAGCTCAAATTCCAACGCAGTTCGCAAAAACGCCCTACCCGCGGTTTGGTTGGTTATTTTATCATGACACGGCCATGAAAACAGTCCAGGTTAGATTCGTTAGAAATACTGGTTCAAGAGGTCAAGATCACCGACACGTACTACCCTTTTAATAAAGGTTTACCGATTTGCTACGTATCAGGTACGGTTGGTAAGTAACACAACTGTAGTTGCTGTTTTTGAGGTATCATTTAATGAAAAAGATTATTGTATTCATAATGATGAAATTAAAGAAATCGAATTGTATATCAGCGATAAAAACATTAATTTTTAATTTAATTACGATTACACAGCTTCATATACACTTTCTTCATGATTTTATAAATTGTACGATAAAATTGATTGTGTGCACAAGAGAATGAATCAAATAGTCCTTTATTGAAGCTGAGTTGCCTCGACCTTTATATTATAAATATAGATTAGGTTAGATAGGTTTGTTTGTTTTGTTTAGTTTTTGTTTTGTGTATATTTAGAAAAACAAATAGAATAAAGAATGTTTTCTAATACTTAAAAAGAATTTTAATAATAAGACATTATTGATTTATATCTTTCTTAGTCATATGCACAGGTGTCGTTATAACCAATAAACTTAACAAATAATCATATTATTAAGGAAACGACCATTTAACGTCAAAATGGGGGTTCAAAAACATATTCTGATCCCTAATTTGATGAAAAAGTCTGTTCAAACTGAGGACAAAAAAATATTCTGAATCCCAATTTACCCCATACATAATAGTGTTAAACAAATTTTTCGCGCGTAGCTCTGACAAAAAACTGTAAAATTTGCTAAGTTTAAAAGTAAGTAGAGGCTCTAAAAACTGGAATATAATTCATTAATAAAAACTCGTCTTTTGATCATTTGTCTTTTTTAAATTTCGATCTATCTTCTATATTTTGCCCTACACTTATAAAAAAATGTATAAAGATTGCCATGTAAGAGCAATAACTTTCATATGTAAACAACTGATAATGCCATTTATTTTGAACTATTTGCAGATCCTTAATTGAGTCGACTGCTGTATTATGACTGCTGATAACTTTTTTGTTTGACGAAATTCTCTATCTATGGAAGATTTCAGGATAATTAGTCGTACTTTAATCTATAATGGTATACTTTTACAAATTATGACTTAGATAAATAGTTGTCTCATTTGTACTCATGCCACATCATTATTATATCTATATACAACTGTGTTGTAGGGACTGTATTTTATCTGAACATGTCATACGTTTCTTTGGGAGGGGTGTACTTCCTTAATATAAGGTGACAGGACGTGCCGCTGGAATAGGTAATCTTTTCCAGCTTGAAAATACATGTATGTGAATGGGTCGAGAAAACTGCCAGAAATATATGATTAGGTCAATAAATTTCCCATAACATTTTCGTCTGTCATCTTTCTTTGTGTTCCCGGCTGTTTTCATCACCCAATTTTACTGTTTTGGTACTTTAGTTTTGTACTCTCACATGTACACTATAGACCATAACACCCCCCATAAAACCGAAGTAATATGGGACAAGTTACTCACTATCAATCAAGAATTGGATTAACCAAGCGTAGTTCAGGTTTTGCTATTAACTTATCATTATTCTATTATAAAGGTCAATTTATTTTCTTAAATTTAATTTCATCTGTTAATTTTTTCTAAAATCCTACAAAAATATACAAAACTTTATATTGATATAAAGTTATTACGAACACCATTTACATAGGTTATGATAAAAGTTGTATTTTAGCTGCTTTTTATCTATGTTTGTTCAGGGGAAAATAACTTTTAAACTATAAACCTTTCCTACAAACGGTTACTTCTAACGGTTGCTTGAAAGCTTAATCGAGTACGACACATTGTGTTGGCTTTGAATATAAGAGGTTATCACATGAAATTAGTACCAATTTACATTTACAAATTCGCAAAATAGTTCTGCATATGATTTATAAACAAACATTGATATACAGTGTATACATCAATTATTTCCAACTGCGACAACAACTCGACCATAGGGCAGAAAACATTCGAAGGCCACCAATTGGTCTTCAATATAGCGAGAAACTCCCGCACCCGGAGTCGTCCTTAAGCTGGTTCCTAAACAAATATGTATACTAGTTCAGTGAAAATGGACGTCAAACTAAACTCCGAATTATACACAAGAATCAAAAATAAAAAATGATACAAGACTTCCAAAGGCCACAGGCTCCTGAAAAGCGCAAAATTGCGGCGGGGTTAAACATGTTCTTTTTTATATCTCAACCCTATCCCTATACCTCTAGCCAATATAGAAAAAACAAACGCACAACAATACGCACAGTTATACTTCGATATATTAGTTTGAATGTCCCTCTTGTATCTTTTGCCCTTCTTTTGTTCGTCAATACTTCCTACAAATTTACAGCGAAAATGCTTTTTTGTTTTATTCATGAAAATTGAATTAGGATGAAATATTAACAAAAAAATGGCATAATTTAGAAAAGAAGAGATATCAAACCTTTTTACAAATCCTCATGCGTTTATCTTTTGAAACAAAAATGTTAAGTATGTTTGTTAATCATGCCAAAAGGAAAGACATTTAGCATATGAAAGTATATATGCTTTATTATATATTTGAATAAGCTAGGTGAAAGTAGTTTGCATAACATGTTTCGTAAAAATTTATCGAGGGATCAACACTGTATGTGAAATTGTCTTAACACAGAACGTTTACTCATTCCTGTCTGAAATATTGTTATGAAATAATTCAGTTTCGTAAACACTTGTTTTAAACTGATTAACGTGCGAGCTTGACGTATACGATTTTTTTCATGAAGACAAACCTAAAAATATCATTCATGGCGTAAAAATCTCGCTTCACAAAGTGTTATCACGTCGTTAAATCATCTCAGTTAAGTTAAACGTAAAATTACTGAACTCCGATGAAAATTCAAAACAGGAAGTCCCTAATCAAATGGCAAAACCAAAAGCTCAAACACATCAAACAAATGGACACAAACTGTCATCTTCCTTACTTTGTTGTATAAAAATTAAATGGCATATTTCCGAATTGTTGCACCATTCATTTAAAATAGAAAGTATGTTAAGGATGGATATTAATTATAAGAAAATTTATCAGAAGTTTGTAAATAAAATTATCAAAATTAATGTTTTTTTTTTTAAAGTCCGTTAGTAACTTTCAGAGCTAAGAGTCATGCAACATATATTCCTGGAAAAATCCCATGAACTAAAAACCAATAACAGACTAGTACTGTACTGATTATTATTATACTAAAACCGTTTGAGTTGGTCTTAAATTTACTCGATATTTTTCGACTGGAGTCAAAACCAAACTTTACAGTCTACAAATACACTTGTACTGCAGCTTCGATCCATCAGTACTTAACAATTTTATAAGTTTCATAGGTTATACGCAATCAAGTCGTAAACATTGTCGACCAAGTCTGATCCATGTTTTTCCTTGTCTGAATTTTACGCATTTTAGTCTGAACCGTATTCGACCTATTCTGAACCATTATCGACCAAGCCATATCCAACCCGACTTATTTCTGTATCAATTAATATACAATGTATTATCAATTAATATACATTTACCTTCAAGATATATAACAGTAAGAACACGATAATCAATAATACCATGTTATAAATACAGTTTTCAATTGAATAGTTTTTCAAATCAAATCAAATCAAGTTTAGTGTACAAAAACAGGCCTCCAGCTTTATAAATTATAAATTATAAATTCACCATATGCTTTCATCCTAATTCAACTACAGTTTAACAATCACATAATCATATTAAACAATACAACAGCCACATATTACACACACGTATATATATATATGTCTTTATTAATTTTGAATTTATTTTAATAAACTTGTATTTGTAATAAATTTATTTATTTATCAAGTATATTCATTTTCATAAGTCATAGTGACAAAACTTCTTCTCTACAGCATTTATCTTTTTTTTTTAAATACAGCAAGATTTTTCAAAGTAATCAAATTTTCTGTTCTATAAAGACTAATTTATATGTCTTTGATATAATTATTTTGACACCACAGTGGTTAAAAATATCTCCTTGTATTAGCCAAAATTGGACATACTAGTACAAAATGGAATACATCTTCTATTTCATTTGTATTACAAATTTTACACAGCCTATTTTCCCTTAGTTGATTTTCATGTCTACCTTGTTTTAAAGCTTATGGTTTGAACATATAATTGAAAAAATTTCATAACTACGGTTATTTGTTGTTTTTAAAAGATTAAAACAAACAATTTTATTGATTTTTATGAACTTGATACTGCTTGAAACAATTGTTATTACGATATTCATACCCAATATATATTAGTATACTATAGTTATTATTTAAGTCTTACCTAAACAAAGTAGTGAAATATGAACCACGTATACCAGGAACAGGAATAAAAACATGAAGACCATATCGTAGGTGGTATACAGAAGGTCTCTAAAACACGAAGAAAATCAGTAAACAGCACAAATACTATCAAATACAATGTTTTCCTTACCAATTTATTCATGATTATACGAAACATTTAAGTGTGCTCAATTCCGAGAGATAATAATAATTCAATGGTTTATATGTAATTGTAAAAGTTCAATGATAAGTCAGTACTGATATAAAGATAGATCTGAAATATAAAAAAAGGTTGTTGAGATATTCCAGAGCCCGAAGATCGAGGAAATCCAAATGTCATTTTGTGAGGAGGTCAATTAATATCAATATTAACTTAATCATTGAAAACTGCTGGTATAGGTATTCTATCTAGTCCTTCCTGTAGCTCGGTGAATGTGATGAATATATTTAACTCTACGCCTCCTTAATTTATGGATCAGTCTGTACCAATGATTTCTTATACATATACCAAACCAATTGCAACTAACATTTTCAATTACAAACACCTTTTGAACGATCTCAATATTGACGACTTCAGGCCTATACCTCCAGATAACGCCTGTGCTAGTTCCTAATTCACATACAATCCGGATGGCCACGTTATTACCGGAGACCTCAACATTGTCAATAACACTTTCCTGCGAAATTTGTTGTCCAAAATATCGTGAGCCTAAATCAATCAATTAACAAAAAATACAAATACTGATGGATTAATTTGGGAATATGCTAGGCAATGGGCTAAACGCGAGAGAGAAAACATAGATACTCTTTCCAAATCGACTAAGGTTCGTAGTTGTGAGTACAGACAATAGTTATCAAAAGTACCAGGATTATAATTTAGTTCGCCAGACGCGCGTTTCGTCTACGTAAGACTCACCAGTGACGCTCATATCAAAATAGTTATCAAGCCAAAGAAGTACAAAATTGAAGAGCATTGAGGATCTAAAATTCCAAAAAGTTGTGCCACATACAGCTAAGGTAATCTAGTCCTGAGACAAGAATATCCTGAGTTTTTCGAAAAATCCAAAGTTTTGTAAACAGGAAATTTATAAGAATGACCACATAACTGATATTCATGTCAACACCGAAGTAAAGTGTTGACTACTGGGCTGGTGATACCCTCATGGACGAAACGTCCACCAGCAGTAGCATCGACCCAGTGGTGTAAGTAGTTATCAAAAGTACTAGGATTATAATTAAGTACGCCAGATGCTCGTTTCGTCTACATAAGACTCATCAGTGACGCTCATACCAAAACAGTTCTAAAGCCAAACAAGTACAAAATTGAAGAGCATTGAGGATCAAAGATTCCAAAAAGTTGTGCCAAATACGGCTAAGGTAATCTATTCCTGGGACAACAAAATCCTTAGTTTTTTCGAAAAATTCAAAGTTTTGTAAACAGAAAATTTAATAGAAATGACCACATAATTGACATTCATAACAACACCGAAGTGCTGACTACAGGGCAGGTGATACCCCGGGGACGAAACGTCCAACAGCAGTGGCATCGACCAAGTGGTGTAAAACCTGTGCATCTGGATCAGTTTTCAGGCATAACATGCCCTAACTAACTAAAATTTAAACGAATTGTATGATTCAGAAAATCACTAACTAAACTGGATTTTGCAGTGCACTTTTTTTTTGGTCCCTGCAGAAGGTGATAAAATTAACAACCAGTTGAGTTTTGTTTGATATGGTCCACTCGGGTACACAGTTTAAATCACCAATTATTGTCAGGTATCTATTGCCCATCTATTCTCCATGTAAAACAAAACAGCTCACTTCAATAATTACCTATGGGGAAGATCTCAAACCTCTTTCCCAACTTAGGTTATTTTTATACCTTCTTGAGAAATGAAAAAAAGTGAACTGCAAAATCCTGTTAAGTTTTTGTTTTTCTAAAACAGAAAACATATTTGAAATTTATTTATCTTGGGCAAACTATGCCTTAAAACTTTCCCAGATGCACAGGTTTGTCTGCACTTAGAGTAAATTTAGAGGTAAAAATACGGCCATTTCACCCAAAGGGTCCAAATGAACCTTAAGTTTGAGAAATATTTTAGTATTTTGTCAAATAATCATTTTTTATGTTCCAGACCATATAAGTATTTGGACCATACGCGCATGGTCATGACTGTATGGGTATATTATCATATGATCAGACCGTACGCGTATTGTCTGGGTAATTATTAAGTTAACAGTTATACTTAACTCTTCATAAGGTATGACCCTTCATTTTAAAAACGATATCAAAGGTCATTTTTAATATTATAATAATAAAACAAAACAAAAACAGTTTCACGCATTTGATTTTACTCACTGGTCACATTTAGTAAAAACATTTATATTTATGGTTTTTATCGATTTTTTATCACTCTAGAATGGCAAGATGTCGATATTTTCAAAAACGTCTTAAAGAACTGTTGTAGAATTTCAAAAACCTCACTGCACGAATCTGCTTAGAACATCTTTCACTCGAAAGCAAATAAAGTCACAAATCGATTTATAGAAAACAAATCCGGATTACAAACTAAAACTGAGGGATTCACATCAAATATAAGAGGAAAACAACGAAACAACAGAAACACTGAATAAAAACTGGGATAAAAAGTATAACTGTGAATAATCGTGCATAACCAAGACGTGCGAATTCGGAAAACCTATGTACCGGACTATACGTGTATGGTCGGACCATATGAGTATACGCATATGGTCATAAGCAAACGCATATTGTCCGTAACATATACATTGTGCAAATTTAAATGTGAAAGTTACCGATTGCCGGTTGAGACGGGAGGATGGCAGGTCTTTCAAAAGACAACAGAGTATGCCATTTTTGTTACTCAACAGACATTGTGGTGACAAATACCACTACATTATGACATTTGAACCACTTAAAACAAATGAAACAAAATTGTTCATTTACCAGACAGAAGGCGCGCCTGTATACCTGCTCTAATAAGAGTTTCAAGCACTTTCGTAATCGTCATTTTATGTGGTAATATAGAAGTAATTTATGTGTTGTAATTCGTAATCCTGATTTCTGTACGACTGAGGGAGGGTGACCATCTTATTACATTTTAATTTCCAAAATATTTTGTGCAGTATAAAATCAAACGTTTTCACCCGTTTGCTCAAAATGATTTGGAAATTTCGATTTATACATTTTTGTCACGTAGTGATGGAAGTCACATGCCAGATTCGTCTGAAAACCGTTTCCCGGAACTGACCTATAAAAAAATAAAACCCATAACAATTAAACCGACGTACGATACATATCAACTGATGGGATGTTAAGAAACAAAAGGAAACAAAACATACAAATCTGAATCGGAATAAAAGATTGTTCACAACACACTTAGTCAAAAAGAAGGGTACTAATGAATTTAAAATTCACTGAAAATGCAATTTAAAAAAGATTTTCATTAATAAAAAAAAAAAACATTGACATTGTGTGTTTTCTGTTTGAATATTTGTTGTTCGTCATCATGATTTTTTAGGTAATCAAAATGTTTAAGAAGTATTCCTCATAAGCTGCTAGCCTACCCCTACAACTGTTTTCTTTTTTCTTGGGTTCAGGTGAAACCGCTTATGGAACCTGTTTGTTTGTCCTGAAATTAACGATCATGCTTGATGGTACAGCGCATCTGCAGCATGCAGATTACTTAAGATTATTGATTGAAGTCCTCTTTGGATTTCTGATGCCCATTCATAGTCAAGTTCATTGAATTCTTGAATTATTCTAGTCTGAAAGTTATTTGTTCGAACAGGAAAAACTTCACTACCTTTCTTTTCACTTTTCTGTCACAGAGAAAGCAGTGATCATGGAAATTGAATTGCGACTTGGAAAGCAAACAAGGCATTAAATTTCATTTCCTTAATGATGTTTTTCTGATATTTAAGAATTTCTGTTGGATTTGTATATGTTCTTCTGCAAAACTGACCTGACTCTACATTCAAATCACCCCTCTCTCGCTACTTGCTTTAGCAATAACATGACTCTCCTTTTCTCACAACTTGACCAGGGATTCTCTGTCTTCATCTTGAAGACAAATTCCACATTGTTCCATACTCATATATTTATCATATATATCAGAATCATATTACATGATACATCGCCCTGTAAGATTAATCGTTGACTATTTATTCAGTCATTTTATCACATCAAAAGGAAAAAAAACTGTTAAAAATAAAGGAACATTCTGATGGCTTAGTAATAAAGTTAAAATTGGTTTATGAAAACAAAATTTCTACGCGCCAACACCAGATATTCAAGTAGAAAAGCGGATCAAAAGTGACATTCGATCAGTTGAAACTTCCCATTTCACTCAGACGTAGCATCGGTAGATCAGAATTTGCAATATGTTTCAGATAGTTTAAGATTCTTATGAAAACATGATGAACAAACATCTTTAAGACACATGGCTGATTTTTGCACATAGTTTTGCACTTTTATCAAGACATTGTAAATCGAGAAAAATTTAAGATAACAAAATCAATTAGGGAGACAGTATCTGTAAAATAAAACACAGTCAAAAAAGATATAATGTTGTCACCATATTTTAATCCCTTTTTGTTTATATGACAACTATACCAGATATGAAAATAACTTGAAACAGCAAATGTTGTCACCAAGCTAAATGTTGTTGTCTCTTAATGAAGCTTGTTTTTTTTTTCTTTTTAACTCTTCCATATTTATGAAACAGTAAACAAAATAAATACCTTTGAAAATATTTGAATAATTCAAAAATTTACCCTTAAAATATCAGAGAAAGATAAAGATAAAAAAAAAATCAACTAAAGACTAATGATTATACATCACTACATGAAGCTGATAAATTGATTGCTCCAATAATGTCCAGTGGCAAACATGTCATATAACAATTGTTGAGTTACATTTAAGAAGATAGAGCGTTGTCTAGAGGTAAAACGTTTACCATACTAATGTAATACTAATGTACGAATAAATGGGAACCAAAATCGTAAGTTAAACTATTTATTACCCCGTCCCTCTTTTTTGTTCTATACGGTAGAAGATCAAATGCCAAAACAATACGACATAAATTTACAATCAATAATGGACACTATAAGTAAATGAGATATGGGCTAATTATCCTGTTGCAGCAAACATCTACTTATTTCTGACCTGTGCTGTATTTCCACTCAAATACTCTCTGGTTATTGATTTGAGATATTAAATCAACAAAAGCACTGAATCTCTGAAATTGTATATTATGGTATTTCGCTGGCTGTTTTTCCCAATCTTATTTGGGGCCCACTGATTCACAAGAGGTGTGACGAATCAGTCATTTCCAATTAACTTTTAATTAATTGACCCTTACCTTGCACACCTACATCTGGGCCAGTTTATCGAAGCGCTCTCATGACTAGTCCTTTCCTAAGAACATTTTATTACGTATCGTTTTCTTAAGTGCGTTTATCTGACATGTCTTAAGATAGGATTTGTCATAGTAATAGTCCTATCTTTAGGACACCTAAGTACGTGTCTTTAAATGGTCTTGGGATGGTATTAACTTTAGGATATGAATAGCAGTAACAGTTAAAACTAATACCAAACAATCGATATATAAATTTTTGATTGAGGTTAATAGGAAGTTTCACGGTTTTATGTCTGACAAAGTTCAAAGTCAAAACTCATTTATCTTTATTAAAAATAGATTTTACATACATAAATTCATTACGGATCACCTGTTGTTTGGTAATGTTTCCCTTTTTCCGAACCATTTTTTTTAGAGTAATTATTCTTTATGTCCAGTGCTATAAATACATTTTCACATATCATTTCATTGCATTCAATAGAATAGAATAACCATCACTGGAAGTTAACCAATCAAATGTTCATTTTTTTTAACTGACAAGCTTAAGAAACCATGTAACCACAAGTTTCTTAAATATTCTCTGGAAACCCCAAATCACAAAATAATGGTGATTTAAAATACACATGATATATGTGTATTACCTAGAAATCTTTTGCTGCAATGAAATGTTGGTTTATTACGTACAACTGTCAAATTTGAGGGAATATTTTTTCGACGTATTTACGTATGCAACCGAATGTGACGTACTTTGATGGTGGTAGTACAACTTGATATCTTAACCTATGTTCATTTATATTATGTGATTAAAATATATACCATGCCGCTCTATTCCGATTTTTCAAGTGGAAAATTGTGAATGGAGGGATGATATACATGTATATACACTAATATTTTTGTTGTATCTTTTTGATAAAAGCCAAAACACATTTAATAAGATTTATGCTAAAGTAAGGACCATTCTTAGACCATATTGAGACACCTACTAATGTGTCATAAAGTAAGGACGATTCCTAGGACTATTATGTCATGTTTGATAAACGCACTCAGGACTAATATGATCCTAGGACATGTCATGCTCTTGCGGCCTCAGACCACAATTTATTCCCTTTGTTCGTGGTCTAGGAATATAGTTCCTAATAATTATATGGGGTATTTCTTCATAAGAAATTTGTCTACTGTTTTCTTTGAAATGTTTACTACTTGAGTGGTCCTATCAGTTATATATATATTGAAATAAGTAAAACATATCGAAAAAAGTCATTGTTGAAAGTGAAAGTAGTGATTTGGCCAAAATGAAAGTAAGGTAGAAATTAGACTTCGTCATTAATTCAAGTTTCAACTCCTACCATTGGCATGTTAATAGGGCTCTCAAAAGAAAAAGCACTGATGGATTGTTATGTGAAAAGCATAAATTATAAGAATGGTAATGGTCTATAAGCAGTTTAATTTATTTCATGTTAGAAACGGTGCAATTTTTTTTTTAATTCAACTTGACTTTAACTAAAAAATGATTGTAGCCAAGGGGAAGAATAATTGTGTTCTGATGCCTTAAGTTGGAACAGATATAGCAATTTTTTTCTCATCATTGAATTTTTCTTAAAATTTGCATACATATACTATGCAATGGCCTCTATAAAAATTTGAGTAAAAATAGTATTTCACCAGACTCGTTTCCAAGGTAACGGTCACCAAAGTTGGTACGTCACGTGTATGCATAAATACATACCTGATGTTGAAACTCTGGATTTTTTTCAAGCCTTTGAAAGTATTTTGAAAGGTTTGTTCTTCATTTAATACAGAATTATTATTAAAAATGTAAATAAAACACAAATAATAGCAGTTTTATTCATATTTAATAATTTCGGCTTCAATTTCATCAACACTGCTGTACACAAAAAACACAGATTTTGTTAAAAAAAAAAATATTTCTTAAATGTCCAAAAAAATTGTCCATTGAATATGTTTTTAAATTTGACATAAGTTGGTCAACACAATAAGCTTTAAAAAAAATACAAATAAAAATATGGGTCACAGACTATTTTTTGACCGAAAAACGTTTTTGTGACCTCTAACGACACAGTACTCAACAGCAGTTCTTTGTATATCTTTCAAAATCGGTGTACAAAGTGTGACACAAGTTGTCATATCCTTTGTTAAACTTACACAGAATAATAAGACAATCCAATGAAAGCAAGTTTTGGTTTCTACGAACAACGGTTACCATGGCAACTGGACAAGAATTTGGAAATTTAAGTTTTTGCATTGTTCTGATGTGCAAAAGTTACAACTTAACAGACACAAAGAGATCAAATACTATGAATTAGAGCTACAACACATGGCATCTATGTAAATGTAAACACATATTATGATACATTGTTGTGCAGCTTGTATAAGCATTAATGTGTTCTAAAATGAGCAAAATAAATTACTCAGAAGATAGCGAAAATCACCATATATTTTGTTCTTTCAATTATCGATTCATAGGTTTTTTAACTTTCTTTATTTTTAATGCTTCAATAATTAAGCAAACATATAGACTGTTGTATTTAAAGATATGTATATAGTTTACTACTCTGATTATGTCAAATACTTATTGATAGTCATAACATAATTAGAGTTCACTTTGTTCCCAGTCAAAATTGTCAATCCTTCCATATTGAATAGTACAAGTTGCTCCCAGTCAGATATATCATATTACTATTTATAGTGGTATTACGAAAAGAAAATACCAGTTATTTTGCTCGCTTCATTTAAAATATCACATCTTTCCATATTACATCCCTGGAATAGGTTTGATCCACTGACAGCTGCTACCTGAGTGATTTTACTATTTCTTGAAGGACGTCTTGTTTGAAATTCAAAATCTAAACATTGATCTATATATATATATATATATATTATAAAGAATATGAGAAGAAATTTGCTGAATGTCACAAGCACTAAAGCATTGTCGTTTACTTCAATTTCTATTTCATATGTTGTTCCTTCTTTAACATTTGAAACTACGTGGGGCCTCTTTCTATTCTTTTTATTTCAATTCTTCTCTTTTAAATTCTGTGTTTCCTGGTTACCTTTTTGCCTCTCTAAGTTCTTATTCATACTTTCCCAAACTTTCAGCGTAAATTTTCCTGGGGAATGTTTTGATGCCTCATTTATCTGAAAGTTTAATTTATTTATTTTTAATGAAAAGGTGTTATATATAATATTACAGTGCAAAATTAATCCAATCATGCTTTAAAACATAAACTTAAAAAGATTATATACCTAACTAACAAAGGCACTCATTAAGCGTTTAACATCATAATATGACATATGGCAAGGTTTTTGAAGTGATTGCAATAATTAGGTCACCCGATGGGTTTGCAATTTTATATTGCTTCTGCACATGATGTACATCCTTTTTAGTGTTTTCTTATGTACAATGGCAATTTGGAATGAAATATAAGTGACAATATAAGGAGCATTATAGTGTCCAATGCAAATTCAAGGTATATAATTGATAGCTGTGACCTGACCATTTACCTTAAATCAATACAGCTGAACTGTTCTTTTTGGTATACATTTACATATTCAGCATGTGACCAAGTGAATTAAGGAATCTACATCACACAGTTAGCTTCATTGTGGCACATAGGAACCAGTGGCAGTCTTGATAATATACTTTATATTAAAATTATAAAATAAAGTACAAATCAATAGTGTAAAATGTGGATCACTGTGACTTTTGTATTGAAGCTGAGTTACTAACTTAGACTCTGAGAGTCATCTGTGTATATAAGTTTGCATGATTTGACACCTTATAGTTGCTGAGATATATGAACTTGGATGTTTAACATAACCAAAGTCAGTGAAGTGGCAAATGTAGGTAAGTGACATCTGCGTACACGTTTACATGATCCTACAATTTATAGTTGAATCTACTAAATATATTGTCTAAAAAGAAATGTAATTGCCAGCAAAACACCATTATCAGATTAAAAAGTCTCAAATGAAACCTCAAGTTTTTTTCTCAAAGATAACTACATGTAATTATCCTAAAATGTATGTATTTACCATTGACAGCCATTTATATCCTTCATTTTTCTGTAAAACTGCTGCTAATAACCTGCTGTTAAAGGATGACCATAAGACCTACAACTGATGAGAAATATAGTAACAATTGTATTAAGAGTAAATTTATATAATTATAGAATTCATAATGAATGAGACTTTTATATTACTTGTTATCAAATTTGGTTGTTCAATAACAAAATAATGAAAATAATGAAAAAGGAGCCATTTTCTTTTTTAATAAATTAACTTACTACAAAGTCACTTATATTGAAACCGAGAAAAAAAATCATATTCCATATAATAGCAAGAGCATTGCAAAGTATGGCATCCTCTTACCATAGACGACTGTTGCTTATTAAGATTTCACAAGGGTGTTTAGAATCTACAATGTCCACTTTGACTTTGACATTTGGGAATAACTTTTCTATTAATATAGTTAAAGCCTAAAATCTTTAAATTTACCTGTATTAATTTCATAGTTCCAACCAGTACCAAACATTTGCCATTCTGCAACAAAACTGGCTTCAACCTATTGACAAAATTAGTACCAAATGTATAAATGGAAGTACATGCAGTGTAAAAATACTATAGCTAAGACATATTACATTTAAAATTAACTGAAAACTCAGGTTGTTGACAATGAAATGTGTAATAATAATAATGTATAAAAGCTTTCAAAACCAATTTTGTATCATTTAATTTGTTGCAATTATTCATAAATACAGATTTCATTTAATAAATACAAATGCAACCAATTCTAGTTCAATATTTTTGTTGAAACAACTTCTGTCATGATCTATACATAAAAGTCTTCAAGTATACATAACACTGCTTTACCACAAAATTAATTTGAAAACTTGACCCTAAACTTGGAATTATTACCAAGGTCTGTAAATTCATTTTTATGACTACTATGGCAAATATGAATTTAATTATGGTCCTCATTATACTTTATATATATCTACTTTGGAAAATTATCAAAACAATACTTTGAAATTATATAACTTAAGATTTAATTACCTTCCAGTTACTCGTTATATCAAACATGTTTAAAACTGTTTCTTCTCCTGATTTAATTTACAGGATTCTTTTTCCAACTGCAAATAGTTTCTTTTCAGTTTCATTCTCCTATTCTTTATATATGGTTGATGAATTCACAGAATGTACATTCAATCCATTAAGAAAATTGTTAAAATATGTGGCACCAATTCCTGCATACAGTATCATTCCTGAAAAATATGATATGAAATGTCAGTCTGCACATTGGTTAATTATATAAACTATAAGCTATTTAGACTTGAATTTATAATTTTATTTGGAATATACAATTGTTTTTTTAATTGATATTTTTATCATATGATTGTAAATCCATGTTTGCTTTTATTCTTAAAAATCACAGACTCATATAAATTTCTAATAATGTGGAGTGAGAGTGGGTGCCCCTTCCTCATTTTTTTTTGCCTTTATGCATTATCCAGCATTCTTCACATCATTCTAGGTGTGTTTTTAAATGACTAAATCTGTAAGGTATCAGACCACAAGTTTGTTCTATGATCATGATGATCAAATGTAAAAGATGAATAAATATGAAAATTCTGATTATAAAATAAAGACAACCAATATTTTGAGTTTGTAAAACATTATACTGGGAATGAATCATTGTGACTGTATTTGTTCTATTTTTCATTTCTAATTTCATTTATGATAAAGTGCTACCAAATAATTACTTAATAAAAATCCCTTATGCATAGATGTCTTTCTGTTCATTGCAAAAATGATAAATAACTTCCAGGTGCAAAATTCCAGAAAGTCCAGCTTCATAAAACAATTGGGCAGAACTTCTCCTCAAAATAAGGCTTTTTACCCTCAAACCATATAAACCCCAGACCATAATAGAGGGGGAATTGGAGAAAGAAAAAAAGAGAGGTGTGGGGCCGATTCATTTATACAAAACATGAAACCAAGCACCTTCTCCACCCAGAAAAATGTGTTAAGAGAATCCAAATAGAAAATTTAAATCTCTTACCATGTGCGGCTTTTTGCAGTGATAACACATTCACCAGTCTCATTTCTTTTCCTCGTTTCTACGCTGTTTAAGTGTTACATATGCATGATATGCAGGTTACATGCACTGCAGCTATACTACGATATGGTATGGACGAAATGCTCCACGGCCTCCACCTCCTGGTCCAAGGTCGTTTTTCCGTTCGCAGACAGTATCTGCAGGGGACAATCATACATCTCAACGAACAGATTCTGCGATAGGTGGTAAGCCAGAGCTAGCCGTACACCTTCTTTCCACCGCAGGTTTCGAAAAACGAAATGTCACTGTCGGACGCCGAATTTCTCCAACTCACAAAATTTTATATCATATGATCTTATAAGTTGAGAATCATTTATAAGACTGTGTGAACTTTCAGGCTGAAGCTTTTCATATTCTTCATTTAGAAGATTTTTATATAAATTTGGTTGATAGAAAATGAACGATTGTGCAATGCAATTTCATGGAAATACCTCAAAACACTTATAATAAAAGTTATATACATACATACTAATCATGGCACAGTTTTTCTCCATCTTTTTATTAAAGTATTGAGGGCAATGAAAAGTTGTGGATTCAAAGTCTAAAACATGCTGACTATATACAGAGTATTCGCTTTCTTAAAGCATGTATTGATGTACCCTTAATATAAGCGAATACATTGCGAAATATATTTTTTGAAATACTGTCAATAGTTTCATAATGATTTAATCAATAGAATTGTCAAAAAGTGCAGTAAAGCGTACCATTGTATATTAAATATCGGGTTTCCTCAGTAAATCTTTAGACACAATAGTTGTCAATATTGTAAATCTTCAGACGCTCAGGAAAAAATATTGTCAACCCGATGAATAGAAAAATAATCTTAAACTCGTGAGAAAGAAACGTATCCACACTCATAAATGAATTTGTCATTTGATACAACATATTTTCAATAGCAGTGAACAATAGAAAATACGATAAGATATTAACTTGCATGTTTTAAAACGCAATTAAAAAACTTGTTTATAAAAATGAATTGTAAGGAACTCACCTTCGTGACTGATGTTATATTTGGAAGAATGTGGATCCTTCAATACAAAGGCGTTTCTTTAAATGTTGCTACAAAATATAACTGTGTTACTAACTTGTTGATAAAAATGTCAAAAGTGTAAAATATAAGATATATTGTAATTTATTTTTATCGATTTTCAGTAAATATCAGATCCGACAAAATACCTTTTTTCACAATTGAAATACATATTTTTGAAATGTTTTTTAATCTTGTTAAGATATTTTTTTTTCTCATTAAGATGGTGACGCTGGTAGAATAAATTTTAAGTAAATTGTTATGATATGATATGATATGTTTTCATTGAAATATGAAAATTCTCCCTTCCATTGGAAACAAATATTAAATATTCATATAGTTATTAGCCTATACATAAATTCATTTTATGTATATTATGTACACTTTATTCCTGGCAGGACCAGCACCATAATGCGTTTCAATCATCATTGGTACTTAGTCATTCACAAACACTGAAGTATATAAGGATGAACAAATGTTCATTGGTAAAATGTTTTACTAATTTTAGATATCTTAAAAGTGTTGACAATTTTGTTTATTTCTCTGCAAAATATCTCTCTATCACAATTATATACTGAACAGTAGATGATAAAATGTTGTTCATCTGTTGTTGTTTTCAAAGGGATAAAACACGCATGGACATTATGATCCTGACAAGCATGCAAGGTAAGGTAGCGTGGTAACATTATGTTAAGATTTCATTATTTCGTGAAGTTAGAGTCTGCTTTGCATTTAAAACATTTAAATTATGTGTGCAAATAGTAAGTTTATTGCAAATTCGGGAATATAACATTTGTTTTAAATGGGTTTGAAGTGTTTGAGGTTTATATAGTCATTTGATAAAGTGCGTTTCGTTTGGAATTTTCCTTGGAGTTTTTTTTTGCTATTTTATCGTTTTTCAAAACAAGCGTTAAACACTATGAATACACACACATGTCTCACACATCAGATGAATTAAAGTTTGTGATTGCCAGGCATGATATAGGTTGTCTTATAATAAATGATTGAACGATTACAATATAGTTTTGAGGTAATTATTTGGTATCAAATGACTGATTAAAGGAATAAACATATCTTTACTATTAAATGAGAAGACCTTATTTTGTGTGTCGCTTCTCTTCCTTCCACAAGAAATTTATCATCATGCCTCTGGGTCTTATAGGCACAATGCATAGTCGCATTTATCATCATCGCTTATGATTATTCAGCTTGGGTTATTTTGAGAAAATCGAGAATAAAGTCGTCCGGATATTGTTTCCGTCATCGAACGAACTCTTGGGTCATAGACAAGACTTACAGTAACATTATTTTATAAGTACTTGTGGACAGGACAATGTCGCGAATATACTATAGTCATATAAATACTATAAATTAAGTGTAATTGCTATTTACTATTAATTACCAGTTTACTATCCAAGGCGGTCAATGTCTTATAGTATATAGAGACCTGTGCCGGATAGTAAAATGTTTATTTGGATTTGATAGTAAATAGTAAATACACGTTATTTAAAAGAAGGTTAAACGGGAAAGTCATTAAAATTAACTCATAACAAAAAGTAACAGTTTTTGGAAAAAATGTGGAGGACTAAAAATTACTTTTGATACCTATCCTTAAAAATAACGGACTTTGGAAAAAAGAAGGAGGGCTAAAAATTACCCCTCCTTAAAACTTTTGATTTTCATTACAAATCAATCAGAGGCATTCCATTTGAATATACATATACATACTAGGAAAGTTCTGTCTCTATGCGATGAAAGATGAAGATTATATCTAGGAACCGGTAGGTGGTAAATACAAATTATATATGACTAGTATTTATCACCCAAAAAGAGTCATGGTTTGTGAATATCTCTAGATTTTAATAACCTCAATTTGATATATTTTGCTTCTTCCGGTTGTGTCTTTATAACAATTATATAAATCAATATACATGAGTTTAGTAAAGGAGTAGGTTCAGTAAGACCCCTTGTTGGTCGCATAATATAGCAGTTTTACAAAATTGTTTAAATGTAAACTTTTAGTTACGTTTTGGAAGGTTTAATGCCTCATCTACATAAATATGGGCTGTTTTGGCATTACAATGCACACATATCGGGTACTTGCATCATTGAGTCATGCTAAATTACTGAAATCGTCACAACATTTAAGGCGAAGAGTTTCAACTCCCTTGCTAGTAAAAAAAATATTGTACATGCTATATAAACAAGTAGAATAATTAGGAATAGAAATATGTTTGAATACGCTTTAAAATGCAGGAATTCTGTTTTATTGACGGATATTCTGTACTTCGTGATACCGTCCTTACTACATGTATAAAACATATTAAAAAAAAGTATTCAATGAATACATTGCAAACCTGTGAAATTGGAATTTTTATTGCTGCTTAAGGTAAGAATATGCTTACATAATATACTTAACTTTTCTTGTACCCTAAATTTTCTGCATGCAGTATTCTAAATACATTGTTTTGATACTTGCCTATCTTAGGAAAAACAACCCCGTAGTGTTTATTTGGTTTAATGCTTAGTCGTCTTAGTAGGCTACTGTCTCATTCACATACATTCATACATGGTACTTATACATTCTTTATTTCAGGTTAATGGTTCATTTTTTGTACTGCGTTAACATCATGCTATCAAGATTTAGATTGTGAATGTTCTTAATATATATTTTATAAATGTTAATAATTATAAGAACAAAACAAACATTTATCCTTTTATATTAGTTGGGGTACTGAAATTGACTTTTCAAATAGTCAATCCACCTTTCCTAAACAAACAAGTCCAAGGCAAATACATTTATGGCATACATATGTTTCACATTTAATTAATAATAAAGTGTACTGCACATGCTGAGATTTCAAATGGTAATATTCAAACATGTAAGCGATGCAATCAAATTAATGAACGATTGCCGAAGGTACAAGGCTAAAAGACTGGTAGCAAAGTATGTTAAACTATAGATGACCTAAAGTAAATGTTTAGAGGAAATGCAAATCAAGTGACACACACTACTCACATACATTATACAGGAGCCATTTAAAAGAATAAACAGGTTGGTATGCGCCATATCACGACACTCCTGGTATGTTCCTGGTGTCGAACCTACAATTCCTTTCTCTCATCACGAATGCGATCTACCAAGTTAAAATTATAACTGAATTTGTACGAACATGAGCAACACGACGGATGGACTAGTTTTCAACCCCTTTTCCGTATGTAAACGGATGTGACAACAACAACCCACCAAACTAACACACAGCCCCATCCACGAACAATCCCCAGATGAATGGTATATTCTTTATTCATAATTTAAAAAAAAACCATCCAGGTCAACTGTTATATAGTTACATTTTATACCAAATAAAAGTTAAGATTTGCAAAGAAATTTACAAATGAACTCTTTATGTCAATATTTTTTAAACAATTAATAACAAAACAGCTGAATATCTCAAATGTAAAATAAAAACGAGGAGTCCGTTATCAAATAGCAAAACTAAAAGCTCAAACTCATCAAACGAATAGATAATAACTGCATATCATACTCCTGACTTATACTGTATTTTCGTGTGATGAAAATTATCAATTTAAACTGGTTTTAAAGCTATCCATACCTTTTGTTGTATGACAGTAGCTTTAAATTCCATTATATTGACATTGATGTGTGCTTTAAATAAACAGACATAAAACTAGGTAAAATATACAAAAAAATGGGTTTACACATTACGTTATAATCTTATTCACTATATGGAAAACATATATAACAAAGAAACACATTAGGGAATATAGACAAAGCACATTATCAAAATGAAAGACAAAAACATAAAATTTTACCATAGCACAATAAAACAATTTCGGGATGTACAGTGTACATAAAAACAGTCACCTTTCATGATTACTAAAGCTGTTCTTGATTTAATCGATGCCTATGTTTATTAATTGGCTGGATCAACTTTACCTACATATAGATTCGGTTGCTGTCTTACTGATGCATTACCAGTAAGGGAAGTCGCCATTGAACTCTATCTAGTAGTGATGCACTTTTTTTATCCAGATGTGGATACTTAAAAATGCCAAAGATCTTTTAGAGTACATACAATCTAACTCTCTTTCATCATATAACAGTATTAAAACATTTTTGACTTTTCTACTCTTTACACAAGTATTCCACATTCCAACTAAAAGACAAATTGAAAGAGTTGGTTTTTCCATGCTTCATAAAAAAGAATGGCCAACGTAGATACAAGTATCTTGTCTGAGGGAGGGATACATCGTACTTTGTAAAGATCACTCTGATTCAAACAAACAATTATCTGAAACTAATATTATCAAGATGCTTAATGTCTTGATTGACAACATATTTGTTTCGTTCGGTGGACGTGTTTTTCAACAGACTGTCGGTATTCCAATGGGAACAAACTGTGCCCCTCTACTTGCCGACTTGTTTTTTTATTATTATGAGGCTGACTTCATGCAGGAACTTCTTAGGAAGAAAGATAAGAAGTTAACAATATCCTTCAACTCTACTTTCCGATATATAGATGATGTTCTACACTAAATAATTCTAAATTTGGTGACTATGTGGAACACATCTTTCCCATCGAACTAGAGATAAAGGATACTACAGATACAGTTAAGTCGGCCTCATATCTTGACTTACATCTCGAAATTGACAATGATGGTCGGTTGAAAACAAAACTTTACGACAAAAGAGATAATTTCAGCTTTCCAATTGTGAACTTTCCCTTTCTAAGTAGCAACATTCCAGCAGCACCTGCATACGGGGTATGTATCTCCCAATTGATACGATATTCCCGTGCTTGCATTTCCTATCATGATTTTCTTGACAGAGGGTTGCTGCTCACAAGGAAGCTATTAAACCAAGAGTTCCAAAATGGTGAAGTTGAAATCATCCCTTCGTAAATTTTACGGACGCAATCACGAGTTGGTTGACTGTTATGGAATAACCGTTTCACAAATGATATCGGATATGAACCTCACGTTGTAACTACAATCTTCTTCCCTTTCATGAATGTGACCCACCGAATTAGACTATTTACCGGATATTTTTATCACATAAGCAACACGACAGGTAGAGCAAGATCTGCTTACCCTTCCGGAGCACCTGAGATCACCCCTAATTTGTTTTTTTTGGGGGGGGGGGATCGTATTGTTTATTCTTCAGTTTTCTATGTTGTGTCATGTGTACTATTGTTTGTCTGTTTGTCTTTTTCATTTGTTTAGTTTAGACATGTTTTATTGTTCAAAACCAAATGGATTAGACACAAGTTTTTCAACTTAGTTCCGTCTTCTCCATAATATACATGAATATACATTATATTTATATAGCACATTACATAAATTTGTATTTTTCTAATAAGCATGAAGGCTTGAAAAATAATTAAATAAATCACAACTATTGTTATTATAATATTTATACACAAAAAATAATAAAAACGGCTCAATGGATATCAAACGTTCTTATTTTGAACAATCAAACACACCCAAACGATCGGTCTAAAGGGAAAACACCTACTGTTACTAGTGTGTTTTTCAATGACTTTCTATAATATTTACCTGTATAAGTTGTAAAAGTAACATGCAATATTATGAATATATATAATTGTGATACGGACATTAAATTCTGACGTTACAAATGCGGATAAAGGGATGACAAGAACATAGATTTAATGTAAGTATCGTTTTTGTATTAACTTCAATAATTGAAATCCATTGAGGCGAAACATTATGTTAACCGTTATGAACAACAAATCGATCATTCGAACAATGTATCGTCGTCTGTACTGTAGACTAGTAAATAAAACAATAACCAGCAAGGTTGTTATCAGAGTGAGAAACGTTGAGTTTCTTTTATATATTTATGTACAGCAGAAAATATTAAAAAATTGTCTTTTGTATCTAAGTTGTCATTACCAAACAATAACAAATCAATTGTAACAGTAATTTTAAAGTTAGTCAGTTCAGTAAGCATAACATTTCTTTGCTATGCAAAGTTATTGCAATATAATAAATAGTGTTCAATATTTTCATTAGTGTATCCACATGCACAATATGCATCATGTACTAAATTGGCCTTGTTTAAATCTGCGCTAAATGCACTGCGCTAAGTGCACTGCACTTGTTGCGTAGCCTTGCATGTAATATAGATAGCAGTCTATATCCATAAAAATAGTACAAAGGAGGTTTTACATTATGAAAATACAGTTGTTGCAATTGTAACTTGAAAGAAGAGAAAGTAGGAATTTGATTAATATGCAAATCTAATTCATTCCACAATGTAATAGATGATGGAAAAAAAGACTGTTGATAAACTGAAAGACGATTAAATGGTATATTAATGTTATGTCTATTTCGCAGGTTATAATTATTAATATCTGATACATACGGAGGAACCAATACTTGTAAATAATCCGGTGTTTGGTTCTTTACAATTTTACAGTTTTTTAACTTCCCTTCTGACACTTAATTTCTCCCATCCCGTCTCTCTATAAATAGAGTTGATATTAGCATAACATGGTAAACCGGTAACGTGCAGCTTCAATCTGAATCTTTTCTAACCTTTCGGGATTAGTTTGCCCACAATTGTCCCAAACTTCAGATGAATATTCCAAAATAGGACGAATAAAAATCATATAAATCTTTTCAAGATATTCCCTTTTTAGTCTAAATTTTAGTTTCCTCAGTACATTTACTTGTTTTGACGTCTTCTCTATCAGTTTATCAACATGTTAATTCCATTTACAGTCACTACTAAAAATAATACCTAAATGTTTATGTGTATCTACAGGAGCTATTGAGACTCCACTAAAATCAAAAGTAAGGACGTTCTGCATATTCCTAGTATTAAAAATCATGATATCTGTTTTATTAGGATTAAATTTTAGCATCCACTTTTCAAACCAATTTGGCAAATTATCTAAATCAATATTTATTAAAGTGTTGAGACTTGTAACATCTGGTGCAGTATGGCCAATAGATGTGTCATCAGCAAAAAGTCTACTGAACCCACTTAGATCATCTGCAATGTCATTTATGTAAATCAAAAATAATAATGGACCAAGTACCGAACCTTTGGGCACACCAGCTCTTAAACAGCCCAATTTGGATAGTGAATCTTATATAACCACTCTTTGTGACCGTTCCGATAAGTAACTTTTCAACCAACATAATAAATCCCCTTTAATACCATATTTTTCGAGCTTATATAAAAGACCGTTGATCCAAACTGTATCAAAAGTTTTACTAATGTCCACAAATGTTATACTAGTAAGTTGTTTGTCGTTTAGTGACTTTATAATATAGTTATACAACTCAATCAATTGATGGGTAGTAGAATATCCAGGAATGAATCCTGATTGAAACTTGTATAATAGATTATGTGAATGCAAATGATTAAAAAAAAATTTAAACTATTTTTTCCAGAAGTTTACTCACACAAGATAATAAAGAGACAGGTCTATAATTTGAGGGCAAAGATTTATCACCACTTTTAAAAAATGAAACAACATGTGCAATTTTCCACTGGTTTGGGAATATTTTACATTTTTCATTTTTAGCCATGGCTAGTCACTTCACAGATCTTTGAGATAGAACAGGGTGTACGACAGGGTGGAGCCATTAGCGCTGATTTATATAAACTGTATGTTAATCCGCTATCGAATATTCTAAGTGGAACAGGACTGGGTGGACATATAGGTGACATTGGATGCTGTGCCCCAACTTGTGCTGATGATGTAGCCATAATTTCAAACAACCCTATGGAACTTCAAATGTTGATAGACATTGCTGTCAACTTCAGTAAGAGAGAGGGCTATACGTTGCAACCAACAAAAAGTGTAGTCATACCAATTAGTACCTCTACTAAATCTATTGAAATCGATGAAAACTATTGGAACATCAATAAAAATCCGATGCCAGTTGTAGAACATTCCACACACATTGGAATACAAAAATGTCAAAAAAATTCTGCAAAACTTACTGCTGAGGAGAACATGAAAAAAGCAAGACGATCACTCTATAGTCTTATGGGTACAGGTCTACATGGAAAGAATGGTTTGGATCCTGGAACAGCTATAACGATCCTATATACTTATGTCATGCCTATTTTAACCTATGGCCTTGAAATCTTACTTCCATCTGGCCGTATTTTGGATTCTATACATCAATTCCATAAGAAAATGATAAAACAAATACTGTCATTAGCCAAAAATACAGCTGATCCTGCGGTATACATTTTAAGTGGATTTCTACCTATGGAGGCTGAACTACATCTCAAAGCATTATCTCTATACGGAAATATTACAAGAGCAGATAGATCTACCATTGAATGGAGACTAGCAGAAAGACAACTACATTTAAAGACAAACCAAAGTAATAGTTGGTTCATCCAAATCAAGAAAATATGTTTGAAATATGACATTTTGGACTGTCAGGATTTTTTAAATAACCCTTTAGGAAAATTGCAATGGAAAAGTTTAATCACAAAAAAAAATACATACCTATTGGAATGACAAAATTAATAAAGAATCAGAGAAATACTCCAGCTTAAAATACATATCTGGTGAATTTATGGCAAAAAGAATACATCCAATTCTTACAACAAATACATCAAATTGTAGAGACATAATCAAATTACCCATTAGGACCAGATTTGCAACTGGCAATTACATCTTACAGACAAATAGAGCAAAATTTAATCAAAATGATGTATCTGCCGTCTGCAGAGTTTGCGGTAAAGAGGATGAAACCATTTCACATTTTCTGATTTCATGTACACCTTTAGAAACTGAAAGAATGTCTCTCTTGAAATCTCTCCGAGAACAATATATCAAAGTGCTAGAACTACTAAACATTAATATGCATGATATAGATGTAGACTTCATCCATGTTATTATCAATCCATATCATCTAGTAAATTATTGTGGTACCTCTCTAACCAGTGAACTTTGTGCTTTTATTAACATCCATATAGAGCCTGCTTGTAGAACATTAATATATAAGCTTCATTTACACAGATACAAACTTTTAAATTTAGATCAGAAAAGATCTAGAAAAAATAATTTAAGATCATAGCCCTATTTAATGGAGAAAAAAAAAAGTTGTGTGTGGACTGCAAATCTCATATTTTCTATTAAGGACTCATTTTTAGATTTTATAGATGAGAACGTGTGTGATTTGTGTGTAAAGATATACCGACATTTGTAAATAGTGTACATCGTTATATATATTCTATTGGTGATTGGATATTGTAATTCACTACTGTATGACATTCTATTGGTGAAGGGATATATTGACTTCATACTGAAGGTGTGCCTATATTGGCAAATATACAGATACAGATACATGGCGTTGTCAGTTTATTTTAGATTTATGTGTTTGACTGTCCTTTTGGTAACTTTCGTCCATCTTTTACTGTTTGCAAAATTATAAACTGTTCTATATAATAAGGATGTTCTTATCCCAAACAGAAAACCCTTGCCGTATTTGGCACAATTTTTTTGAACCTTTGATCCTCAGTGCTGTACAACTTTGTACTTTTTTTTACTTTCGAACTTTTGTATCTTAGCGTCACTAGTAAGTCTTGTGTGAACGAAACGCACTTCTGGCGTATTAAATTGAAAACTTTGTGCTCTTTGTTAGCTATTATTCGTGTGTTTCTTTCTCTAATATGTTCTCCTATTTATTTGTATTGTAGTCCTGTAATGTCATGTTGTCATTTTAATGTTATATGTAACATTGCCATTAAAGCGAGAGGTCTGGCATGCCACAATACCCACCATTTTGTTTCTTTCTTTTTTAAATATCCTGTACCAAGTCAGGAAAATGGCCATTATTATATTAAGTTCGTTTCTGTGTGTGGTCCATTTTAACGTTGTGTTCTGTTGTGTCGTTTGTTTTCTCTGATATTTGAGTGTAAATTCCCATTACTATAAGAAGTGTCACGGTACTTTTCTATCCCAAATTCATGTATTTGGTTTTGATGTTATATTTGAATACTACATGAAGCAAGGGTATTTGATATATATCTACAAAACGTTCTTTTTATATACGAATGAGCGTGTCATTCTCTAAATACATTCTCTACATACATACGTGTCCACAGACAGCCTCCCTGTATCAGAAATTATGTCATGAAAAGAACCAAGTAGATAAAATGTTCACATGCAGAAAATAAGTTCACTCGTTTAGTATGTAACTTTACCTAAGATCATACATAGACAATAACAAATGCAAAGTCTATAAAAAAGACCATCCATAAAATTTAATATGTACCGAATCGTCTAGAAAAATAATACTGTGCAGATAAGAAACAACATATAAAAGTCTGAACATTATTTGTTCAGGTGAAATATTTGTCAACACGATTTTAATACATAATCTTCGTATAACACCATCTGATATTAGTGTTGATGCGAAAATCTTTATTCTTGTATACATAAATTTATACCTGTGTGTCTTTTGTCTCTCTCTTTTTCTAAACCTGTTCACTGTTAAACTTTAATAAAACCGTATTGGTCATTTCTATAATCTTGGTATACATCATATGATTCCCATACTTTATGTGATGTAAATCAAATTCCTACATGTAATATTTTATTGAGTTTAAGGTTAACTGGAAGTGTTATCCTTAGAAATCATCAAATTTTATAAACAGTAATATATATAAACATTTATAACAAAATTTAAAAAACTAATTCCAACCTGTTTTAAAATAAGCTATTGGAGTAGGAAAATAAAAATGTCATAGAAATGTTTCACATGAAAGACGAAAATAAATGTTTGAACTAACCGTACACCTACTTCAGATTAAAACTTCCTTGTTAATCGTTCTACCTGTTTGTTCACAAATGATTTTAAACTCACAATTGCGATCATAAACAAGCAGCCTATAAAAAAGACAATGTGTTGCCTCTGATATTTTATAGCAAACTATGTTCAATTATCTTTTAAAATAAAATGCAATATTCTTACCTTCTGTTTTTTGTAATATTATTTAGTATCTATATTCACATATGTAGTAAGAAAATAAAACCTACTTTAAATGACATTCAGGTAACCCATTCAATGATCAGGTCTACTTCGATTCAGGAATTTAAAAATCATACGATCAAATACCCGTGGATATCCAGATAGAGTTATTAAACTATATTCTCTTGATTTGAGACAGCCACCAAAATACTTTGATTATTTTCTTATTTACGATGAGTTGACCCAACAAAATAATTGAGGAAACAAAGTTTGTGCATAAGAATATTAAAGTTTAATAACTGCCACCGTGTTAAAAAGAAATATAAAACGGGTATTCAGCACGAGAATTAAAAAAAAAATTAAATTTGTCGCGAATATTATTTGATTTTTTTTTAATTATTATTATTGTAACAATAAACCAATTTTTGAGACGTTTCGGCCATTGACCTTCTTCAGTTCTTTATTTGTACATACATTTGTTTTTATTAGATGAGATACTATGTGCTCAACAGGCAAAAGGTATACTTCAATTGTGTAAATGTCCGTTTATGACAACCTTTAATCCACTTCAAAACAGATTCAAACAAAGTGAAATTTTCTGGAAGAATTTTGGTTAATCTACTAGTAAATTCTACTTCGAGTATTCCCATATTCGACATGTTTATAAGTTTTAACCTTTTACTTTAACTCAAGCATATTTATGGTAATTTATGTATTTCTTTAAACTTTCCATAGTACAAAGACTTGGTTTGGAAGATTGGTGTTCGGTGTTACCCGTTGAAAACGTCTAACGGAATACCACATACCATATTTTAGCAGTGATCACTTTTACCGATACTATCTGTGTAAACTAATCTACTAAAATTGGGGTGATATGAAGTGCTCCAAATGGGTAAGCAGATCATGCTTTATATATGGCACTCCTCACGTCCCTCATGGTATTACTAAACCAGTGAAAAGTCTAATTCGATAGATCACATTCGCGGTATCTTCTAACGACAATTTGACATTTATTTTCAAGGACACATATGTAGTTAATTAATTACGGTGAAGGAAGACATGTGTCTTTAAAGATTGATTCATTAACCCATTAAATTTAATTCTAATCTATATCTCACAGTCGTATCTACGTCTTCCTTCTTGTGTTTAACCCATTAATTGGCATAATAATTATTATGTCAAAGTTTTATTGGAAATTAATGGACGATAGGCAATATTTCGGGCATTTGGATAGCAATTTTTGTAGAGAAGTGTTATTGAAAAGATTTGGTCACCAGTTATACTGTGGTCATCCCGCAGATTATTTAGAAATGGGGATCTAAAACAAGTGCAATCATGAGTTTAGACTTGAATTCGTCAATAAAACGATCCTGCAAAATAAGGTTTCGGAATCGATCTTTTCTCTTTTACATTCGTTTCAAAATGAACTGGTTTGAAATGTCTGTGAATTGAAATTGTTCAGATGATTACTGTAAGTTTGTTTTTTATGATTTCCAAACATAGTTTGTACAAAGAATACAGTTTTGTAAAGGGCAATGAATAAAGCTTCGTACAACGGGATGTATACCAAAAAGCTTTCATATAAATGTACTAGCATACGTGAAATCGCAGGCAAATAGAGCGCGGTTGTGAAAGTATATGTTATCTGTTATCACTTAAGGATGAATTTATGTAAAAGTTTATGACTAGAATTTCAGTAAAGGTTTTTACAGGTTCTTGTGCCATTACAATTTTGATTTAGCCCTCCTTCTTTTTTCTAAAATCTTTTTTTTTTTTCTATTAATTTCAATTATTTTCACCTTTTTGTAGACAGTATACTATGGCATTACATATACTATAAAAAAAGGGTATATGATATTTACTATAAATTCCAAGTTTGCTGACGTGAATTTCACGTGAATCTCATTTCACGTTAAGTTCACGTGAATGTCACATGAATTTCACGTGGATTTCACGTTAATTTCACGTGAGTGATTTCATGTGAAATTCACGTTAAATTTTCACGTTAATTTCACGTGAAATTCACATTAAGTTTTCACGTGAAATTCACATTAAGTTTTCACGTGAATTTCACGTGAAAAAATATAAATGGTGTCTAAGTTAAAAAATTAACTGAAATTCAAATATTTTGTCAACTCTCATACCTTGTATTATATGTATCATATATTCCCTGGGAATCTTTATTTAATTTTAAACATTCTAATTTCACCTGAACATTTTTAGCTTTATATTGTGCAGCCAAACTTTGAAATCTTTTAATGGTATATGCCTGTTATTTGTCAACACTTTCTTTTTTATTTTATTAGTACAATTAGATATGAGGTATACATCAATCAGACCGATAAAACAACAAAAACACCTGAAAGGCATTTAGCTATAGGTGCTAACATGCAGTCTTCAACAAGCTAGGTGTCTAAAAGATTTGCCATGATATATTGAATTACAATTACAATATGAGTCCAGATAGAGCTGCCATCAACACCAAATTCTCTGAATAATTTTCTTTTAATTAATATGAGATTATAGACAATCACTGAAAAGGTTTCTGACTTTAAATGGGTAAAATTGAGAATGGAAATGGGGAATGTGCCAAAGAGACAACAACCCGACCATAGAAAAAACAACAGCAGAAAGTCACCAACAGGTCTTCAATGTAGCGAGAAATTCCCGCACCCGGAGGCGTCCTGCAGCTGGCCCCTAAACAAATATATACTAGTTCAGTGATAATGAACGCCATACTAATTTCCAAATTGTGCACAAGAAACTAAAATTAAAATAATACAAGACTAACAAAGGCCAGAGGCTCCTGACTTGGGACAGGCGCAAAAATGCGGCGGGGTTAAACATGGGTACATGAATATGTGGTGAGGTGAACTAGTTATTTCTTCAAAACCATCTACAAAAATTGGCATCCTTTGCAAATAGTTTTTATCCAGAATATGATTGGTTTGTGTCATAACTGATGACCACACAATATGACTTATACATATATGTATACATTTGTACATGATATAAATCTTTTCAAATGTTATAGTACATCAGTGCAAACATCTTCTTTAAATGACCACAATCCATAAATGATTTACATTTTTGTTTTAGACAAAATAAATTGTGGATACAAAGAAAATAAAATAGAATGGAAGCATGAACACATGACCAAGAAGAATATTTTTCATGCTTATATATGTATCAAAACAAAATTTGTATTAGATTAGAATTGACTTACATGAATAAGCTCAAATCCTGTGAAATGTGTGTTATTAAGGCTGAATTCACTTTAATTTTATTTAAAAAGAAGAAGCTCGATTCATGTTAATTTCACGTGAAAGTTTAATTCACGTAAATTTCACATAAAAATTTTCACGTGAATTTCAGGTGAATCAGTATTTCACGTGAAATTCACGTGAATTACGCGTATAAGCTCGATTAACGTGAAATGCACGTTAATTTCACGTTAAATTCACGTGAACAAAATTTGCCTGTGTATGGGTTCCGCTCACTGTTGACTTCATTTCGTCTCTTGTTGAGAGTTGTCTTATTAAAATTCATACCGCATGTTCTTATTCAGATATTTATAGACACAAAATGGGAGCTGCTGAATACTCAGTTCGTACTGAGTATTATTTTTATCTATGAGAGTTGTCTAGTCGAACATTATATCAGCTATGGACAAAGATACTTTTAACTGACCAAATGAATTTTCTTTTACATACAATTTCGTTTTATTTGTGCGATGCAAGTTTGTAGCGATAGATTTAAATGATAAATGAACATGAGAAAATTGTCATATAACCATGGCTTGGCTATCAGAAAAAATATTTTATTTTTAGAAAAACGTCAATAATAATGAACAAACATAAATGATTTAAAGTTACAAAAGTTAATTGAAATTGTAAATCATAAATGTAAGGAAAACAATGAACTGTTAATCTAGTAAGACTCAGAAGTGTACAAATAACAGAAAACACTCAAATCGGTCACGGAAAAAACAAATGTTGATTTATAATTACTAACTTAAATGAATCGCAAAATAAGGGATCGTTGCACAAATTAGGCAAAATCTGCATAGGTCATGGAAAACGCTACAAGGTAGGAGGTAGTAAAATATCTTGAAACTCGGGTATTCACTCTTGTTCTTTTTTCTTACAAAAATAGAGGACAAAAAATAATTCTGTCTGATAACGATATATACGATAACATATATTTTGTAGGGATATTATTTGTTTTACTTATCCACTGCTATTTCGAACTCCAATAGCTAATGCTTTGCCTAAAAGTGCCTACTATAAATTTTACAAGAGATTATCTTGTTTTCAGCGGCCATATATTCGATCACAGTAAAACATCCTAGCTCATTTTTTAACGTTATTGTATAACCCATTAAATCTTATTTAAATTTCCTGCTGTTGTGCAGTTGCTTATTTACATGACATTTCTAACTATTTTAATCTGTACCATTTGGAACAAAAATCAGGTGATAGATGACATTTTGTTGTGTGACGTCAGCTAGCTTTTCTATGTTTAAAACTTTGTGATATAAAAAAACGCAAATAAATCTCTTTAAAACACATAATTCTTTAAAACAAAGATACTGAGGGTGTTCTAATTCATTTATAACGCATGATTTTGCAATAAAAAAAAATATGGTGTGAGTCCATATTTAAAAGAAAGGCGAATGATATAAGAGGGACATTCAAAGTTGAAACTAAACTGACAACGCCATGGCTATAGAAGAAAACAACCAAATATCTAACAAAACACAACACATTTCTTTTTTTCTCTTAATCTATATTGCTTACTAATTGCTGCATATTAAAAGGTATAAAACCACTTAAAAAATAGTACAAACAAGTTCCTTCACATGCTCGTAACTTTGTCAATTAGTAATATATTATATATAAAATAAATCATAGTTTGTGTATCAAATGGAACCTTAAAGAGCTTCGATCGCTATAGAATCTATTGAAAATAGAACGGCTTGTGTAGACCAGACGTACCTTTAATTCTTATACTACCAAACTGCTGATATCACTTGGGTTTAATATGCAATTAAAAGCATGTAGTTTTTTTCAGCGCATATTAAGATAAAGTTTAGTTTTGAAATGCTGCAATTCATTTGTAGCCAAAGTAGCCAGTAATTCAGTTATATTTTTTTAATCATTTTATGTTACGTTTATATAAGCATGCATGAAACCAAGTCTTAACCTGACGTTTAGATTTATGCATTATTTAAGACTGAAATCACTGAAAAATGCATATTATGACTGGTTTTATAATAAGGTATTATCTAGTTGGGAGATACATTAATTTGTGTTTGTTGATTCACTGTTTTATTCAACATATTCACGAATATAACTGTTATATCTTGCTTGTGAGTTTCTCTGTTATGTATGTTCTTTCCTGTGCATGTTGTGTATTTCTGTCACGTAGTGTCTATTGATATTTATAAACATTGTCATAAAATCATAAAGTGGGAGGTTAAATGTCATTAAACAAGGTTCAACAAATGAATGTTTCTTGAAATGTCCTGTTCTAAGTCAGATAGTTATCAAAAGTACCAGGATTATAATTTTATACGCCAGACGAGCGTTTCGTCTACATAAGACTCATCAGTGACGCTCAGATCAAAATAGTTAAAAAGCCAAATAAATACAAAGTTGAAGAGCATTGAGGATCCAAAATTCCAAAAAGTTGTGCCAAATACGGCTAAGGTAATCTACTCCTGGGGTAAGAACATCCTTAGTTTTTCGAAAAATTCAAAGTTTTGTAAACAGAAAATTTATAAAAATGACCATATAATTGACATTCATGTCAACACCGAAGTGCTGACTACTTGGCTGGTGATACCCTCGGGGACGAAACGTCCACCAGCAGTGGCATCGACCCAGTGGTGTAAATAGTTATCAAAAGTACCAGGATTATAATTTTATACGCCAGACGCGCGTTTCGTCTACATAAGACTCATCAGTGACGCTCAAATCAAAATATGGCAGTCGTTATCAAATAGATGCTTCTATGTGTGTTGGCGTTTGTATTTGTTGCACTTCGGTGTTCCTGTTGTTCCTTTGTGTTCCTACACAACCTTTTGGATTTTTGGATCCTCAATGCTCTTCAACTTTGTACTTGTCTGACTTTATAAATATTTCGATATAAGCGTCACTGATGAGTCTTTATGTAGACGAAACGCGCGTTTGACGAACTATATTATATTCCTGGTACCTTTGATAACCATATCATATAGTTGATGTTTCTCTCGGTTTTGGGTTGTTACCCGGATTTGGTTTTTTTCTCAATCGATTTAATACTTTTGAACATCAGTATACTACTTTTGCCTTTATTCACATAAGAGTAAGGCTTTTACCATTAACACACTCCTTTTCTCACACAATTATCAAATACACAACTATATTTACATTCAATGAACATTAATACATATAGGTAAGAACATTGTCATTTGAGTAGATAAACAAATACGAACAGGTCATAATAAAAAAAAGTTTCATATTCATTTTTTGGTCACTTTATGATACATATGGATATTTCTATGTTACACCAAGCTTATATGAGCTTGAAAATGCCTGTACCAAGTCAGGAATATGACAGCTTTTGTCCTTTCGTTTGATGTTATTTATCATTTTGTTTTGCCATTTGATTACGGACTTTATTTTTTGAATTTTCCTCGGAGTTCAGTTAATTTACCTTTTGGATATATTGGTATAGCGTTTCGACTAAAAGCTTGATGTGTTTTCCTATATTAATTTGTGATTTATATAAAAAAAAATATAGTAGATTTTTCCTGTTGTTCAGATCAGACGAGTCTATTCTTTTACTTCCAAACTTCTGGGAACCTATTTTCTCTTATGTGTAAGGTATATCAAATTGCAATTCAATGTGTATTAAATTTTTCATTTATGTCACGATAAGGCAAACTTTTTAAACTGCCCAATCATTTGAACTTAAGACAAGGTAGCCATCAATGCTGGATATTTCAGAATTTAACATAGAAAGCAACATGTGCAAATGCTGAATGATCTTGAAAGTTTGAAAATTGATTGCGTTACTGTACTCATTTACTTTGAAATTGTCTCATTCAAATGAAACCCTTATGTAGTTTTTTCTTTACCAATATCTCAAGATTGAAGATACTATAAAACAGACAAAACTAATGTCGAGTTTCGTAATTCTTGATACAGAGAAACCCTTAAGTGATGTAGATTACATCAAGTTTCATCAGAAAATTAGCCTTATAATGAATAAAACATCAGGTATCGACGACGACGGTACGTGTAACTGTGATAGGGTTTCGAATTCAGCAGTTTGAACACATCCCCGTAAACGAAGAATCAATTAAAAACTCTCCAACAGAAGAATCACAGTGATAGTTATATATTCAAAATAGATTGTAGAGGACTACTGGCGACCCCATGAATGACCGTGAGATCTTTATTTATGTAACGTGTTCAACGTATTAAAACGCATTATATTTCCGATTGTAAAATGCGATAATCTGATGTGTGTAATAAATAACTTTCGTACGACAATTTTGTCAACAAAGTAGGAGATGAAAATAATTTACTTTTAATATATGTTATTCTCAATGATAAAAATAACAGGATCTCGTCATGTCTTTTCAATATTGCACAAGAAATGCAAATGAACTATTTTTCAAGCTTGATATAATATAGCTCTATTTTAAAGTCTTATACTAGATTATGATCTTTAAAGAAAATTATATAACAACTTGTTAAGTTTTAAAATGTTTTTTTTTATAAACTCTAAGTATAGAAAATAAACGGTAAAACTGAAAAGAAATCATCACTTTAGGCCTGAACCTACACACAAGAATTATTTATGATTATTCAAATGATTTGTAACTTCAGATTTATACATGTAGTTGACATTCAAGTCTTCATAAACAATTATTGCTAAGTTATAAAAATTGTAGTTCTAAATTATTACATGTAGGGCAAATATGAACAGGTAAACAGGTAAAGGTGCAGCAATAATATCTTTATCTTATCGAAATACGATTTTATATCAAAATCAAAATCAATATTGGGGGTATATTGGGTACAGAGAAAATGGCAGAATATTTAAAAAACATTTTCTATAAATACTTCAAAACACCTATCAACCAAACCTGAATGTCTTTGTTGGCATATTTTTTCTAGCTGCCAAACAAATATTTTTTTTTTGTCAATTGAACCATTGTAAAGAAGACATCAATTTCCCTTACAACACATTTTCACACATCATAAAATACACTCAAGAATATGTATTAAAGCGCCGGTAAAAATATAGTCAACGATAAATAAATTTTCATAACCTACACATGTGAAATATATATTATGCTGCGGTTTATATTTTAAACAAAACTCAGCAAATTACGAGTTCGACAAAAAAAACCCACCATAAATGAAATTGGTTTAATGAAACACAAATTTAACATTTTGTTGTCTTTCTACAATACTTTATTTCTACTTTAGACAAAGGAGACGCGAAAGATACCAGAGTGACAGTCAAACTTGTAGATAGAAAATAAACTGACAGCGTAATGGCTACAAAAGATATGAAATAGACAAAACGGGACAACTACTTTCACATCAAAATAGTGATGCAAGTACAATTCTACCTTACTTTAATTTTGTACCAATGAAAACTAATGAAACACTCGTATATGAAATGTACTGTTCATTCAGCACGATATTATCGTATCTATAATACTAAAATTACGAGGTCCAATTTGTCAGCCGTCATCACGTGAAAACGACAAATCAAAGAATTCAACTTTATATACAACTAATATAGTACAACGGCGTAGATTAAAAAATACACCACTCAAGGCCCTTTTGTTTTCCACGTAATGAATATCGCCAATAATTAGGAAGTTCCGGGTCGAGTCCGATACCGATACCAATAGTATAATCACCTGTTACCTATTACCTTATCTGTACGTTCCGCATCTGACAGGCGCACCATCAAACGGTGTATTCAGGATTAATATGCTATATAAACGGGTCATAAACATAGGGTTGACACTACTAAATTGTCAAATTGTTACCTATTGTAGTATTTTAATCCGTAAGACTTTCTAAGATAACAATACGAATACTAAAAATCTGGACTAAAAATAAGTTTCAATTTGTTAGCAGTCATGACGTAAAACAGCGAATTAAAGAATTCAACTTTATTTATAACTAATATAGGACAATGCTGTTGATTAAAAAAATACTCCATTCCAGGACCTTTTGTTTTCTAAATAATTAATATTACCAATAATTGATAAGTTCCAGTTCGCCGTGATGGGTTCAAACAGAAAGATTTGAAAGCAGAGAAAATTGTGTATCTTATAATCGGCATGACTTTATCAGATGACAGTACTAATACTAAGATAAGGCTTGCGCATAGTTATATACTTTAATTCAGTCACGGACCCGCGATATTACGAGTGTGTTCTAGTGTATACTAAATAAAGATTATTATAACAAAGGACGCATTAATTATAGAATAGCTAATCAAAGAATTGAAATATAGAAAACTATGCTGTTGGTCACGAGATGAATATGTTCTATATTTGAATGCTTCAATGTGTTCCTCTTTTTATTACATTGACAATTAATGGACTTTTAAATGGAATTAAAGTAGAAAATGTTAGAGTACATATCTTTTTCTAGACATTCAAAATTGATGCAATATCATCGACATCGTCAGAGGAGTGAAATAACCAACAAAGATTATTTCACAAGAGAAGTTATCGTTTATTATTTCAGTGGGGAATCACGGTAAGTGATTGCAATTAATATAATAAGTAGATAGATTATGAATTGTGTCAATTATATCAGAACATTGTTTCCTCTTTCGCATGTTACTCAATGGAAAGCAAAGTAAAGAATTACTAGAATTTGTACAGAATATGAAAATCACGATAAATACTGGAATGGAAGTATGAGTTAGAAAAGGTAGAACTTGTCCATACTATGTCAAAACGTAGTATACATTAATATATGTTCAACAAAATGATAGGTCACCACGCATTTCCTCAAGCTACAGGTTGAGACAAAATGACATTTTTTCTATGGATTATACAAGAAATAAATACCATTATGTGGTTAGAAGGTAAACTTAATGAGAGAATTGTAAAATAAAATACGATAATTTTTAAAAAATGCTTTAGAATATTAAAATAAAATATAAAATCACAGTACGTTTTTTTCCGGCTAAAAACAAAATAGCAAAATTCTTTGTAGAATCTTTCAGAAAATGGCTATTTCAAAGTTTGGTTATTGCTAAGTACGATGTTAACTATATTAACATGTAAATGCACTGAGTCATTGCAATTTGGTATACAATCGTCTTGCACCTGAATACCTGTTATGAATATTTATGAATATTAACAGCATTTCAAATTATTTTACTGTTGAGGGGAATCTGTGAGTTTTTTTTAAGTATTCCAGTGAATAAGTCAATGTATAACAAGGGATTTGAGTGAGTTCATATTTACAAGTTGTTAATTTTACAAGTCATAGTCAATACAAACGTTTTTGAAATATAGTAACATGATTACGGGAAATTTTCAGCTGAGTCCGCGTATTTATCTTAGTACTAAGAATTGTATGATCAATGACTTAACCTATTTATTGAATCGTTATAAGTTGTCCTGATAAATTCGTCCTATTGATTGATCTCGAAAACTGTTTAACCTTTATTGAATATTGTTTGAAATTACAAAATATCACTTCGTCTTATATTGCGCTGGCATATTGTGTACATTTTTACTTAATTAGTTGTCGTCTTTCAAACATTTTGTTCTCGAGCATCATCAACAATATCGATATGTTGATATGTGTATCTGATGCTGTCAAACAAGTACCGTCTATATATACATTAACGAGAAGAAATGGAACGCTTGGAGGATAAAGTTTGTAAAGCGAAACAACCTGTGCAGACTAGGTATACATCTCTTTTATTGGAAGACATGTATTTGATTCGATGCCACACTTTATATGCATTGATTTAAGTCTTTTGTGTGGACAGTGTATAACTTGCAAAATGTTTTCATAGATTTTCAAAATTCATTGTGTTTATTTTTCATATTTTGATCAGTTCATCCATTTGAACTTTTTTAATATCCGCATTATTAAGTTCATTCCTGTATGAATTGTCTCGGGTTAGGGGAGGGTTTGTCCCTTCAAAAGAGGTCAACCCCACCTCATTATATATGTGCCTGTCCTACGCCAGGATTTGTTTTCGTTCAATATTGTGAACGTACATTATTGAGGCCATTTGTTTTTCTCGTTTGTATTTTATTATAGTTGTCATTATGAGTCGATGTATAGCTGACTATGCGGTATGGACTTCTTTCATTGTTGAAGGCAGTGCTGTGACCTATAGTGGTTAATTTTGTGTTTCATTGACAATCATACATCTTCTTCTTTCGATATTGTAGCAATTTAATTGTATACCATTTCCAAATTTCTTTTTTAATATGTCATTGGGTGAATAATGTTCACTTACAAATTTCAGGTAAATGTCATATTTGCGCCTGCCAACAGCATAAAAAAACGTGACTTACTACAACCAGTAAAAAAACCGTTTTAATTTTTTGTAAATGACTCACAAATAAAAAAATAATGTGTCTTTAAAATGAACATGTGGCATGTGTATACAAATACAGATACGAATTGCAATATTTGTTATATAGAAGAGGGACGAAAGATACCAAAGGGACAGTCAAACTCATAAATCTTAAACAAACTGACAACGCCATGGCTAAAAATAAAAAAGACAAACAGAAAAACAATAGTACACACGACACAACATAGAAAACTAAAGAATAAACAACACGAACCCCACCAAAAACTAGGGGTGATCTCAGGTGCTCCGGAAGGGTAAGCAGATCCTGCTCCACATGTGGCACCCGTCGTGTTGCTTAAGTGATTACAAATCCGGTAAATAGTCTAATTCGGTAGGTCATATTCATGAAAGGGAAGGGGATTGTAGTTACGACGTAAGGAACATATCCGATATCATTTGTGAAACGGTTATTCCATAACGGTCAACCAACTCGTGATGGCGTCCGTAAAATTTACGAAGGGATGATTTCAACTTCACCATTTGGAACTCTTGGTTTAATAGCTTCCTTGTGAGCAGCAAACCTCTATCAAGAAAATCATGATAGGAAATGCAAGCACGGGAATATCGTATCAATTGGGAGATATATACCCCGTATGCAGGTGCTGCTGGAATGTTGCTACTTAGAAATGGAAAGTTCACAATTGGAAAGCTGAAATCATCTCTTTTGTCGTAAAGTTTTGTTTTCAACCGACCCTCATTGTCAATTTCTAGATGTAAGTCAAGATATGAAGCCGACTTAACTGTATCTGTAGTATCCTTTATCTCTAGTTCGATTGGATAGATGCGTAATGAGTATGTCTGTTCGATAAAAAAATATTTATATATATTTATATATATATATCCCTTCTGTTACATCTTGTGATCAATTTATTTTGCAATCATCAATGGCAGTCAGAAGGGTTTATGAACATCAGTTGTTCGACCTGTTAGTCAAATGCGTTTGGTTTAAATATACTTTTTTTACTTTTTTTGGTCTTTTGGAAAATGTTGTTTGTGCTGTATTAAGACCCTTCTACAACGAAATCTGTTAAAATGTGGACTATTAGTTATTTTTTGGAAAGTAGAATGCTTCTACTACATAAATATGGGCTGTTTTTGACTGAATAGGTTCACTTTAGAAAAAATGTATTTTTCATATATTCGACCAATATTAGAGTACGGGGATGTCATTTGGGATAATCAAACACAATACTTGATTAATAAAGTGGAAAATGTTCAAATTGAAGCTATGAGAATTGTAACAGGTGGGAGTAAATTAACTTCGATACAGATGCTTTATGGGAAAACGGGTTGGGAAACACTTTCGGAAAGAAGGGAAAAACATAAGCTCACTATGTTTTATAAAATGGTGAATAAGGAAACTCCAGATTATTTACAAAACTTGGTACCAAATCAAATAGTTAATTTACATAACCATTTCACTCGTCAGACTCAAAATACTTCGGAAATTCGTACAAGAACTAATCTATACTCCGATTATATCCTTCCTTCGTATATTAAATTGTGGAATAAGTTACCAGACCAAACGAGAAATTCTACGTCTTTAAGCATTTTTAAAAGTCGTATAAAAAAACCCAAATAATAAATGCCCTAATGTTTACTACACTGGTACAAGAATGGGTCAAGTATTGCATGCCAGGTTAAGGATGAATAGTAGTTCTCTAAATGAACATTTGTTCAAACGAAATCTAGTCGATTCTTCAAACTGCTCGTGTGGATTGATCGAGTCTACAGCTCATTTCTTATTGCATTGTAAAAAATATGACGAATTGCGTAATGACATTATTTTCTCAATTAATTATCCAGTCACGCTTAACACGGATTTACTTTTATTTGGATCACAAGCTCTAAATGTAGACCAAAATAAGGATATTTTTGGAAAAGTACAAAAATTCTTACTTAAGTGCAAGAGATTTACAAGATAAATTGTTATTCACTATTTTCACAAAGTTGCATTTCATCTAAACATGTGTATAGTATTTCAGTATAGTTTTCTTTTTTCTTTCTTTTTACTTTTTTTTTCTTCTTTTGTTGTATTTATTTTCATTATTTTAGAATTATTTTTTTTCCTCTTTTCTTTTTCAGTTACATAGTAACTTATTTATTCTTGTTCCATATCATTGTAATATTGCATGCTATATTTATGTAATAGTTAGCTGGAGTTGGTATTTCAAGGAAACGGATTAATATAAGCAGTACAAGAAAATGATTGTATCTGCCTTTGAATCTGATCAACATTGTGTACATTTCCATAAATATCTATATCTTAAAAAACAATTATTTTTCATTATGAAATAAAAAAATTATTCCTACCTGCTGCTTCACATACTTTTTTGTTTTGTGCGCATGTTTAGTCTAACAAATACAAAACACAGGTAAATTTTTGTTTAGTTAAGGTCAACTTCAATACATAGGTTTAAAAATCGTACGATTGAATACCTTTGGGTTTTTGAATAGAGTAGAGTGACCTGATTATTAACTGATATGGTAAGTCGTTATTTTCTTGTCTTTACAAAATTATGATATCCTTTCTATCCTTACCGACTCCTAATATTTTCGAGTTGTTTGCACACTTACGTACATCAAAACATCAAGGTAGACCTTAATACACAGCGAGGATACATGTTGTTTGCACACTTACGTACATCGAAACGTTTTACAGTTGTTGGCATGACACGGGTTATGTTCTTTTCATATATTTTATGATAGTGTGATACTAAACCCCTAACGGGAGGGATTGTACCTGATATTCATATGATGAAGACATAATCTTTCAATCAGTTTAATTGAGGTCTGGAGCTGGCATGTCAGTTAACTGCTAGTAGTCTGTTGTTATTTATGTATTATTGTCATTTTATTTATTTTCTTTTGTTACATCTTTTGACATCAGACTCGGACTTCTCTTGAACTGAATTTTAATGTGCGTATTGTTAATTATTTTACTTTTCTACATTGGCTAGAGGTATAGGGGGAGGGTTGAGATCTCATAAACATGTTTAACCCCGCCGCAATTTTGCGCCTGTCCCAAGTCAGGAGCCTCTGGCCTTTGTTAGTCTTGTATGATTTTAAATTTTAGTTTCTTGTGTATAATTCGGAGTTTAGTATGACGTCCATTATCACTGTACTATTATGCATATTTTAGGGGCCAGCTGAAGGACACCTACGGGTGCGGGAATTCTCGCTACATTGAAGACCCATTGGTTGCCTTCGGCTGTTGTTTGCTCTATGGTCGGGTGGTTGTCGCTTTGACATATTCACCATTTCCTTTCTCAATTTTATTATCGAATTTGAAAATGAACAGAATTTACAAAAATACGTTCAAGTCTACTCTAAAAGCTCAATACATGTATAGAGATTCATGCATACAGTCATTACAATTTATAGCTGTTTTTTCTAAAGTACACAGGAAGACGAATCAAGACATTGATAGAAAAAACATGTATCCTCGCTGTGTATTAAGGTCTACCTTGATGTTTACTCTTCTATATTTCAACGTTTTACGTTTGGATCATTCTTTTCATTGTCGACTCTGTAATATAACTTCAGTATGTGATTATCGTCCGGGTAAATCATATTTCCTTTCTCATTACCTTAACGATTTATCCTTTTTAAATACCTTAAAACGGCGTAGCTAGGATTCAAATAATCTGTTGGTATAAAATTGTAGCACGGGGTCTGGGGTATGAGGCACGGACTGGTAGGGGGTTCAATAGTGAAATGGTCTGAACATATTAAAGAACTAGTTTTTTATTGTTTCTATATTAGGTGTAATAATGACATACAGTTCAAATACTCCACAAATGCACTAAGGATGATATATTACAGTTGGGTGCAGACCAATCATAACATACACGTTAATATGGAACGCCGGAACTGTCTTATAGTGTAAATGTTTAATGTGTTCTGTCGCGTTGTCTTTACGTTCTGTCGTTTCTTCTTTATGTTATGTGCAAATGTCTGTATTTCATGACACGGCATCTCTGTGTTATGTCAAATTAGTCATTTGTTTGGTCAAACAGTAGTATGATTTGTCATTGCTGAAGTTTGTTGTGTACAATAGGCATTACATCATGCTTATACAACTATATATTCTGTGAATACTTCGAAACTTTATGATCAACCACCTTTACATTCTCTCATATTTTATCTATGTTCTATCTATTCTTCTTTCATGTAAGTCAGTTAAAAATTGTGTCATTATAGTCTTTTGGCGTTATGTTGTGTTTATACATATGTATCTTCGGTGAAAAACACAATACATCATGGTATAATTCCTATGCGTTTTGCCGAACAGTTGATACTCTCTGTGAGCATTCATTACGTCATGTGCAAATGCCTTTTACATTATGTGCAAACAACGAATACGTTTTGTGCAAACCTCGTTTACCTTATGTGTAAACATCGTTTACCTTATGTGCAAACACTTATTACGTTATGTGCAAATACCTATTAAGTTATGTCTAAAAACTACATCATTATGTGCAAACACTATTACGTTATGTGCAAATACCGCTTACATTATGTGCAAACACCATGTAAGTTATGTGCAAATGCCTATTACATTATGTCCAAACATCTATTACGTTATGTGCAAACACCTATTACGTTATGTCCAAACACCTATTACGTTCTGGTAAACGCTTTTTTGACACAGATTAAAACAAAACGCATCAATGATATGCATTTTGAAAATGAAGAAAATAAAAAGTTTGACCTTTCTAACAAACTGTTGATTTTTATATTAATCATATTGATTGGTGTAAAAATGCTATATACATACAATGTATCTAGTTTTATGGGAAATTATTTTGCTCTACTTAAAGAGTGTGCGTTATGCATCCATGCTTTAAAAATTTGTTTACTTTTCTTGTTGAAAATTGTAACAAATATACAGACACGACTTTAGTTTTCAAGAGGTGCAACCGAAAGAAACAATACGAGATAAAAAGGAAGATGTGGTACGAATGTCAATGTGACAACTCTTCACAAGAGACCAGGATGATAAAATCATTTGTTATTACCCTCCCAGTAGGGTTTTCATCTAGTGAGAAACGTGTACTAGATTAATGCTACAAATGTTATGACGTCTCCCACGATTCATGTAGCAGCTAAGGACTCCTACAAATATTTAAGAGTCCGCGTTTCAATAATTGTAAAAATCAAAGACAATGGTTAAGATTTAAACAACTTATGCTCAAATGCCAGGTGTAAATTGTAAACAATATATGCACATTGTCAGAAATATAAAATGTATTAGTTCTTGCTGGGAAACAGGAGAAAATTCGGTAAGCCTCGCTTTTCGTCCTTTTTCTAAGGCTAGTACAAATAAATTTCACGTTTACCGACAAAGAACATTTATAATCAATACATTATTCCACAGTTGTTGATATGAATTTATCTTTTTGTTAAATATCGTCGTATGAATTAGGAACATCAACCTATTTTCCGAACGGAGAGTCATAAATTCAACGAATATTATTGCGAAATATACGGTATAAACGGTAAGCTTCGATGCGTTTAGTTATGAACGCGAATGGTTCGATAAATATAGCTAAATACACAATTAAGCCAAATGTTCATAAAAGGGATTTGCTGCACATCATTATTTTGAGAAATCTTATGTTAAAAAATATAAAATTTCAAACAAATATATTCTTTTGGATCTAATATAATATTCTAAAATATGTTTTGACAGTTTCGGTTAAATATTGCCATTTGTAGATATATCGGTCCCCCTATTCTCGGCTACTGTTAAAGCGAGACGTTTTTTTTTTTAAATTATGATAGCTAGCGAGGCATGAAGTTCATATGATTCAATCCAAATTATCCTCAAAGTGCGGTAAAAATCTTGAATTGATGCAATTTTGTTCGCCTTGAAATCGACGGAACATATTTAGTCAAAATTCTTTTAAATAAAATCACCTATATAACGAAAAGAAAACTGTGACAGACTTTAACACGAAAGGGAAGGCTAAATTATTCTGTAATTTTCCTGCTTCTGATAATAAATTAAGAAAGTTCACTTGTCATGTTTTGTATTGTTGGAATTTCGGAACCCTGTTATTTATCCGTTTAAAGCACCATGAAACAATAGCCGGCTAACTCCCAGTTTTCAAAAATCTTTAAATGTGCAGTATGTCATTGATACAATTTGAGTTCTCAAAATGAATCAAGATAAAATAAGAATAATAAGACAATTGTAAAGAATATAAAACCCTTGTTATTTTTTATTAGTTTCAGGGCCGTAACTACATTGGGGCAAATGAGGCAAATGCCTCATGTTGGAAATTTCAAAAAAAAAAAGAAAAAAAAGAACTGAAACAAAAGATTGTCTTCACGGAAAGTGTCTTGCAAGACGCAAGTTCTCTTTACTCTCAGATGTCGCCCTTGCATGTTTATCGTGGTCCATGTTTCTATCTTATTTTTAGTTTTCAGAGTTAATGGTCTATTGTTTGTACTTCTGTGTCCCGAGTTTGTCTTTTGTTCATTTATTGTCCTTCTTTAAAACTATAAAGATATAGGAAGATGTGGTGTAAGTGCCAATGAGACAACTCTCCATCCAAATAGTCTGAGTGCTGATATTTATTTGTAAACGTGTGGTTTTGTAATTTTGCATGTCCACCAATGTCCAGACATTGTACGAGAAAGTATTTTAAGAATGTTTACGATGCTACTGGACACAGAAAACTATGTTCGTTTCCGCATGGAGAATTGAACTTGATATCAAAGAATACAAAACTGACTCTTTTTGTTGTAGATAAAACTAGATAGCTAACATAGTTTAAATTAAAGTAAGACCACCAATTTCCTGGTATCAAATCATCCATTAAACATCAATGTATTGCCATATGATCTTTTACATTAAAGGGTCAAACTTGCATTAAGTCGTGTTCAGGCCCCTATAACAGAAATAAAAGAAGATGGAGTAAATGTGCACGGGACCTAATCTCACACAAAATTAATGCATAGTAAAAATACAAATGATCAATGGTCAAAGTTTTTATTCTTGTTCTTCATCTTGATAGTTTCTGGATGGTCTTCAACAATAAAAGAATCATTAATACCTTAAAACAAGGTCAAGGGGATCCTTAGTGTCGACTTAAGCAGTACTAGTACTTAAAATATACTACTGCACTGTCACTATACAAATGTATATAAATCTAGTCACAAAAAAAAATCACCAAAGTCTAAGAACAATACGAGACAAAGAACAGACAGACAGATGCGATTTTAATGATTGTGAGAATTACGATTTTTGCTTTATCCTTCATATCGGTCTACTTTTAATGTTGTCCCCGTAAAACCCGTAGAAGTCTTAAATTACAATGAATCTATGTTTTTGCTTTGAAACCAGAATATTGTAAAAAAAAAGCGCTAAAAAAATTGCGTTTCAATGTAAGAAAGAGTCCGGGAAACGCTCAGAAGGCACGATTTTGCTTTATTTTTCTCAGAGCTTCTGGGGGCCTTGAGCTCGTCGAATATATTTTGCCTCACTATTTAAAGAGGCTAGTCTGAGTTTTTGAGAACATCTGTATGTTAACGATATTAATCGAAGTACTGAAGTACTGAACATCGGATGACCGCAAGTTCTAGTGGACGGTCACAAGCACTTCCCTGTCTCAGAAAACCAAATCACATCTCTTTACCTGAAAGTGACGTGATAATTTCAACCTCTTCATCGAAGTGATACAAATCAGTAAACTCTGTTTTTTTTTTGTTATACATTATTTTAATATTTGTAAATTACAGTTTATAATTTTTATCCATTTGTATATCATTCTATTGCACTATATTAATTATAGTGCTGTGCAAGTGCATGGTGGACACTCTTCTGTACTACATGTAATTCGATTTTTCTGATAGATTGAATTTGAGTGGGCATTCATATTTTCTAGCAAAACATTCAATGCCCCACGCAGAGAGAGTTAGCAAAGACAGATAACTCTGCATGGGAGATGCACACGTTTGTGACCAAGGAAAAAATCAGCTTCGTTTATTATTTTGGCCTTTAATTTAAAATTTTCAAATTTGATATTTTATACTTTAATTCTCTGTGTTTTATAATTCATATTATTTTATAATTTTGTTTCTATTTACATTTCGTATCCAGGACTTAAAATCAACATGCTTTGCTATGCATTTAATTCTCAGTTTGGACATTGAGTGACATGTTATACTCAGTCTGTTAGCTAATTAGTGACATTTTACCTTTTTCATAATGTATGTTCTTAATTGTCATAATCAGATTATCATTTAATATCTATTTTTCAAGTTCTAAAAATAGTTTAATCTTTGTCAGTGAACAATATTACTGAAATTAATTGTTATTTGTTATGTCTATACTTGTCAATTCAATTGTGTATAAATACTTTCTTATAATTTTGATAAGCAAGATTCGGACTCAGAACTTTTATAAATTACACTGAACACAGTCCATCTGTAATACAAGTATTAATATTCCATGCTGAATTATTGGTTTATTCATCGCTAGTTCCAGAGTCTCAGTAGTTAGTTTTCACCAGAGTTTCAGAGTTCAGAGTTCTCATTGCTATTCACAGCAATCGTGCGTTGTGTGATCAGGTGCATCACACAGTTTCAGTAACAAGAGGTCATTCAGTCAGGCTCTTGTTACACAACATCACAAGTCACCTTGTTTCTCCGGTGACAGATTCTTGAGATATTCTTCCGTATGCGGTAACACACTTTTTCTGTACGTGTGTATAAATATTAAAGAATTTTTTACTTTATTTATGTTTCTAACGAGTTTAACGACATTTTCATATCATTAATTTATGTTAAAAAAATGTATTTTTAGGAGTATTCATTTGAAATGAATAAGAACAAGTGATAAGGCATGTAATTTTGCACTCGATAATGTCCGTGTATTTATAATTATCATGTTTATAGATCGGTTACAATATCAAAAAGAAGGTTACGTCCGATGTAAAATGAATAGAGAAGTTGTTCATTAAGATATCATTAGATAAACAAACACACGGACCAATTGTTTTTTCTCTTTTTGATTTCTCATTCAATGACCAGTGGCGGAACCAGAATTTTTGAAAATGATGAAGCTGCGTTTGTTGGTTCTATAAGCAGTTTGATTAAGAGGGGCTCTGGACTCAGTTTTGCCAAAACTCCCTGCTAATTCAAAAAACAAATACAAGATAAGAGGTGGCGGGAAAATATCTTCGTCATCGGTCAATATAATCTGAATAGACGCATATATAATGTGTTGACCTTGTCAAAAGTCTATAATTCATAAATGTAATTCGGCGCATCCAAAACTATATGTTATGAATATGTATGCAGGATATGGCGACCTATGAAATGACCCGCTTGGTGCAATGAAGGAGAGCATTACATAAATAAGGCCGTTAGTACTCTCGTTTGAATTGTTTTACATAATCTTTTCGGGGCCTTTTATTGTTGACTATGCGGTATGGGCTTTCCTCATTGTTGAAGGCCGTACGGTGACCTATAGCTGTTAATGTCTGTGTCATTTTGGTCTCTTGTAGAGAGTTGTCTCATTGGCAATAATACCACGTCTTCTTTTTTTTATATCAACTTATTTTCCGTTCACATTTTCCGTAAAGAAATGAGGTTGCATTTTGTTTTTTACTTGTAGCTTTTTTTGCTTCGAATAGCAGGACAGAGCTTTTAGTTTCAGTCGATATACACGCCATCTTGAAATTATTACTTGTCACATATAAATTCTGTTTGTTTGCTTCATTATGTGGCTGATATTCAGCAACAACTATTGGCTTAAATGAGATAAATAATTACAGACTGTTCTCTTCTAAGGATATTAAGCCATCAAATGCCGGAAAATTAACTATGTATATTACATTTCAGATCAAATGTTATTAATTCATGGTCGTTTTATTATGCATATATATTACATACTGAAATTGAAAATTGAAATATCAATCATTAATACGTCTTTATTTGCACTGCTAATCTGCAATATGCACGATTTGTTTGCTAAAAAATGTTCCTGTACAATGTTTTCAAAAATGCATTAAATGTATTTTATGACTTTTGTCAATCTAGGCACACCTCCAGAGAGACACACCTCGAGAATCGTGTCTATATATTTGTAAATATTTTAATTTTCAACAAGTAAAGTGAACAAAATATAAAAAGAATGGATGTATAACGCACACTCTTTAAGTAGAACAAAAAATCCTAAATATTTATATAACATATCAATCAATATATAAAAATACTACATTTCCAATACTAAATCAACATCCCGATGCACATATATTACCTTCAATCCACATTCAGCATCCAATGGATATTCAGTGGCGGATTCAGCCATTTTAAAAAACCAGAGTAAAAAGGGGGGGGGGTTCCAACTATATGCTTCCATTCAAATGCATTGATCGGCCAAAAAAAGGGACCCCCCCCCCCAACCCTGGATATTACCTTGAAAAAGAATACAGCGAAGTAGTTCAGAGCTTTTTAGAAAGCTAAAACTTATAATTTTCTTAATTTATTGCTTCAACCAAATACCTTGATTATAAAGCTAAAACTTATAATTTTCTTAATTTATTGCTTCAACCAAATACCTTGATTATAAACATATATTTTAGATGATTATGATACTTAGTTTGCAAATATTGTTCTAGATTTTGCGTATTCAATAAGATGTGTAATAATTTGAAAACTCAAATTTGTAGACCTCCATACCCGTATGATTATCAACTATCATGATATAGTAATTTAACTGTTGTCAATTTATACTGCATTTGAGTGCAGTTTAATCCAATTACTACTTACACCTTTGATTGTAATTGTTTGATTTGATTTTTGATTTTTGGTGTTTAACCCAACTTTTAAGCACAGCATTTAGGCTTTTTCTTGGAGGTAAGTTTTTATTGATAGAGGAAGCCGGAGTGCCCGGAAAAAATCATTGACCTTTGATAGGAAAACTGACATTCCTAGTCAATTAAGATTGGTGTCAAGTACACCAACACGAGCGGGTTTCGAACTCACAACCTCATTGTTGACTGGCTAGTGATTTTTAAAAGTAGTAACTACTTAGACGACCCAGCCACCGAGGCTTCTGTAATTGTTTGAAAATCGTGTGTTAAATTTCGTAATTGTTTACGTTATATAACGTTTAAATATCAAAGTAATATGTGGTGCATTGATTTGTACTGATAAAAATCAGTCTCAACAGTCAACCTGCAATCTCTTCATTTAACAAATGAATTTTAGGTTCATCATAACAAATGGACAAATATGGCCGTATTTTCACATCAAAAACTACTCTGTACAGACGTACCTGCGCTGTTTGGAAAGTTTTTAAATCCTAGCATCCACTAGATACATAAAAGTTTAATTCATTTTGTGTTTAAGAAAGATGAAATCTTTTTTGGTTTTTCATGTTTTCCTATCTGCAGAAGGTATAAAAATTAACAAACACCTGAATTACTTTGATAATGTCCACTCAGATAAACTCTTTAACTCGCCTATAGTTGTGAAGATACCATTTGTCCATGTCAATTAAGGACAATCAATTCAATACAACCCAGTTTTTACCTGAGGAAGCATCTCAAAGTTGTTCCACAACTTAGTTAATTTTCACACCTTATGCATGAAGGAAAACAAATGCCCAACAAAATCCAAAAGAGATTTTATCTTTTTGAAACAAAAAATGCATTTTAACTTTTATATATCTAGTGGATAACAGGCATTAAAATTTTCCAACTGGACAGGTCAGTCTGTACTCAGAGTAGTTTTTGGCAGGTAAATACAGCCATATTTGTCCGTTTGTTATATATGATGAACCTTAAAAGACTTTCCTCTAATTAGTAACTGTCTTTGTTCTTCGTGTAAATAAATGTACGACATATGCAACTGTCCCTGCCCTGTCAATTGAATCTTGGGTTTAAAGCAAATTGGTTTTTTAAATGTTTCTTCTTAAATTGTTTGAAGATGTACCAAGTAACTTAATTATTAAATAGTTTGAAGTATGTTTTACATATAAAACATACATAAAGTATACTATATGTTTGTTTATAAAATGTTACAACACTATATAAGACTTTGTCACATGAATGGTAATGTTTCCTTTGTTCTAAAAATAAGTTAACTTCGGTTATTTTTAATGGAGAGCGTTAACTGAATGATTTTGTAATTATTGCTCTCTGTAGTTAACTGCATCTCCTAAACCAAAGCTATATATTCCATCTCCGAAGTTGTAAATGCACATTCTGGCACCGCCTCCTTCGAGATAATAAAGAAGAAGTGAATCAAAATGAAATAAAAATTTCTATACATTTCCTTAGTGCTATTTTGGTCGGATTCCTGTTTTTTTTGTGTTTAAATTAATATTACTATAAAAACAATAATTATATGTCACCGGATGTTTAGTAATTTTCGCCATTTTATAAAGGTTATTTCTTTGAATTAATCTCGCTTCAAATAGTTGTCCCTACACCTTTCTCGCAATCAACAACAAACCTTAAAACTTCTTCGAAACTACACGCTCTTTTGGTGTTATAAGGCATATAAACATCGAATAAAAACTGTGAACAAGGAAATGAAGAATAATTATTTAATTGGTTAAGCCTTAGCTTTGTTAGTTTATTTTCGATTTTATGAGATTGACTGTCCCTTTGGTATCTTTCGTCCCTCTTTTAATTCATAACATTTATGAAAAATCATAAAAAATATGTTGTGACCAGCCAAATTTACACATTAATGACTGAACATACATTTATTAACTTTTATTGTTATGCCCCGCGAATCGTAACGGTGTGAGAGGGTTAATTGTTCTTGTCTGTGCATCTTTACGTTCATCCGTTATAAAAAATAGTCTGACCTGTATCAATTTAGGTTATTAACCAGAAAGTTTTGAATCTAAGTACACATGTGTATTATGATGCGGTCTTTTCAAATGATTTATCATATAACGGTTTTGACCCGATTTAAAATGTGTAAAATAAGTACATTTTCATGTAAAATAAATTTGTAAATTTATTTTCCCATGAATTATGCTGTAAACTTAGTACAATTTTGAATATCAAGTGAATTATGTCAGAAGGTTCGTGTTTTGAGTTCCTCCCCTTTCGTTATTTTAATGTAGGTGAATCATGCGATGCGGATGGACGATGATTTGTTTTGAGAAAATTCTTCAAACGATTTTTACACAATGAGCTATTAATAACTTGGATTGTGATCAAATTGTTCCCACATGACATATTGTTAAAAGTTGAAGTATAAAACTGACATGGTTATGCTTGTGTGAACCTTTTGAACGAAGTTTAAATATGCTTGCGAGATGTCTATTAAGAAATATGCAGAGACAGGTTAAGAAAATAAACAAATTAATTAAATGGAGTCGAACGTCTGAATTTTAAACGACAACTACATGTAAACAATTCTGTAATCTACCTTGAAACTCATAAAATTCTATTTTATAAAAATACCAAAGTCACTTCAACGTGATGTTTAACAAATCATAGACTTTTAATGCATCGTATTGAAACTAAACTGAGGTGTTGTCTACAAATTTAACCGTTCCAAATCCAAATGTTGTTTCGCCCAAGCAGTTAATCTTGCTACAATCTCAACTTAGGATAAGATGTGAAAACAGTAATGTGATTGTTTTTTTTTTTTTGCGCAGAAAAGGATTGAAGTACTGTTTACGTGCGAAAAATGTAAATAATAAATACAACTAGTATCTCAATTGTTTGTAAAACAATACACCTTTCCACTATCTACTGATAAGCCCGCCCCCCTTAGCAACACATGGCAACCCAGCATCTTAGGTCAAGCTAATCAACAAAATGGCGGTTATTATGAACATTGGATAATAACAAAGTAAAGAAAATGTTATAAAAAATATAAAGAAGAGCAATATATATATGTTTTTGTGTTAAAATATGATAATATGGTTACTCCTAAAGAGTTGAGAGATAGATTAATGAAATTCTGACCATTTAAACTAAATTAAAAGAAACAAATAGAATATTGAAATTTGAAGCTATACTAGATTATAACTTTCATTCACAAAAATGTAGTTTTCACAACAAGATATAGAATATGATATGATTGATAAGATAAATTATGATGATAAATTACAGGTTTAATTAAACATGGCTAATGAATGCTGATAAGTATGTTTACTATGTAGACAAACACAGCATTTGGTCAACTTGTGAAACATTAGCATCATTGCTCCAGTACCTAATAATTGTTTATTGAATAATTTTTAACCAATTTTCCTTTTTTATGTCCATAGATAACTTATACTGATAATTAAAATTCCTATAACTAAGTAAAAAGTAAAGAACAAAAGAAAATTAATTCATTTTTTGCTTACATGTATATTTGGTCATTGAAGTTCGTCTTGGCTTTAATTCATATAGACTCTTATCCTTTTAAAACAGAAATCTTTGCACATTGTACCTTTTTAATTTCAAATTAAGAAAATAAAATATATCCAAAACTTCTCACTACTTTTTTTTTCCTTTTATAAAATATATGATAATAATCCCGTTTAATCAGTAAATATTCCCACAGAAGACCAAGTCGTATCAAAATAACACTTTATTTTACTAATGAAACATCTATTGAAATATATCTTTTTGTTGTTATTCAAGTTTCCCCTACCTTTTAACAAAATTCTAAGAATAACAGTACAAACATAAATACTTTCATTTCTATATTTAATTCTTTAATTGCTGAATCTTTACATTATGATATATATAATGTAATTTCAAGAAATAACACATTCTAACTTGGATGTTTTATAGTATAATAAATTCTTAAATGAATGAAAAAAATATCAATTTGAATTCTAATTCAATTTGTAAACCAATCCAAATCTTGTGTTTCAAAATATATATTTTTTCATCATTTTTTTTAAAATACTATTAGCATGTAAACAATATTTTAAAATCAAGCACTACCATCCTAGTCCTTTTTAATTGATTTATTAATTAGTTTCATTCATGGAATAACCTTTTATTTTGTTGGAAATTGACAACTTGACCTTCCTCTACCCTCTTACATTGATTACTTTTCCTAAAACAATATAATTAATGATTTAATTGCAAAAAATTCAAAAAAATTTAAAAAAAATTCACTGTTCAGATAAGAAAGCTTGACCGAGGTTATGTCCGACAACACGTGCTGCTATCAAATGTTTACACATGACCACATGTGATTGGTCAATTAACTGATGATTGGCAGGAGAATGGATAGGTGTATTGAAAGGTCTTTCCTGTAAAAGTGATGTTTTCGTAATGTACTTTGTATGACCTTTCGTTTGATATACGACAAGCATATCTTCTGAAACTTTTCGCTTTTTACACTTAATGACCTCATCCGCCTACATTTTGAGATCGGAAGTATGATATATGTAACACAGGGTAGATGAGCTTTCATTTGATATGCGACAACGCCATGTTCTAGAAAGTTTGATCTTTGCACTTAATAACCCCATCCAACTAATTTTTGGAGGTCAGGAATTTGATATTTCAAATGTACACATCATGACCTTTCGTTTGATATACAACAACCCTATTGTAAACGAAAATTTATTTTTTGCACTCAATGACCCCATCCAACCAATTTTTGGGGGACGTCAATTTGAAATTTGAAATGTACGCTTTATGTTCTTTCATTTGATATGCGACAACCTTACCATCTGAGAAATTTGATTTTTTGCACTAAATGACCCCACCCTTCCACCTGGGATGAAAAAGAGGTTTATTTTTTTTCATTTTTAAGTAGAGATTATTGAGACCTTCAATTTGATATATCAGATGACCCAATTTGACAAAGTGCCAAAAATGATGAAATATCAACGATAGAAATAGAAGTTATGAAACTTACAAAGTCAATGCAAAACATGAAAATTTAAAAATGATTTTTTGGTGTTTTTTTCCATGGAATGTTTTTGGTATTTTGTCAAACATATAACTATGTTAACCTCTTCAATTTGTTAAACATTTTAAGTGGTAAGATGTTGTTGATTCAGAAATACATGCCGCGGCTCGCAAAATTTCAAACTGTATTATCTCTAAAACGACAATAGATATCTCAAATCTGTTAAATGGTAAATGATCTGCAGTTAAAGGACAACATTATAAAAAAAAATTGGGACAATTTTAAAGTTCACCAAGGTCACAATTAATCATCAAATATATGATGCAATACCAAACTTGAGAACCGGAAGTCGTTGAGACATGGGACTATCACCAGTCAACACAGGACCACTTGACCTTTCAAATAGCACAAGGTCAAGGTCATAGTATAATGTGAAGCTCAAGGTGAAATTTCATTATGACCTGACATTGACCTCAAATTGAAGGTCTTGAATTACTGATCATCTTTGCAGTTTTTAGTAGGTTGATATCTGTTAACTTTAAAAAGATATACACAAAATACTATACTTTTAAGAATCATCTTATGAATGAACAGACGGTCGGACATTTTTGGACTTATTATATAATATGTAGAGCTCGTCGAGAGGAACATTTTATACGCTGTATGTATGCAGCAAAGTCTTATCGTTTTCCTAATATGTAAACTTGAAATTGCAGCGTAATTTTATTTTGCACTCTGTGACCTTTGACCTTGGGTGCATATTAAAGGTCACATGAATTACAGATTATTGGCGAAGGTCCCAAGTCTCTACGACTTCCGGTTCTGGAAATACAATTATTCTATAATTGTACACAATTTTTCAAGGGGAATAACTCCTTATAAGGGTTAATAACAAAATGATTGTATATGTTTATAAACATTGCCATCTGTTCCTGTACATGTTGCCGTTTTCAAATCAATTCTATCTCAAATACTTTTTGAGAAAAATGCAAAGAAAAGAAATTGCTTCAAGGGAATATAACTCTCATAGGGGACGATGCAATCCTATTCAACCTCATGTGGTAATACATCATGATGAGATCTACCTATTGTCTAAATAAGGTAATGATATCTTCAAAAACAACAAGGGGGGACCATGTCGAAAATAACCAATAAAAGGGAGATAACTTCTAAAGGGGATGATGAAATCCTACACAGCCTCATCTTGTAGTACTTCATGATGAGGTCTACCGATGGTCCATATTTGGTCTTGATAACTCCAATAGAAACGAGGGGATGCCATGTCAAGCAAATGCTGGATGAAAAAAAAAAACACATGCGAAAAACAATAAGGTCTTTCCTCGCGGAGAGGAAAGACCTTAATTAGAAAAACAATAAGGTCTTTCCTCACGTAGGGGAAAGACCTTAATGATCACATTGTTAAGTAAGTGTTGGTAAAATTGTAAAAATTGTTAACTTATTATCGAATTGTATTGAATTTAAAATAATATGTTGCGAATGTTCAGAAACGTTTACATATCGTTGAATTCAGACTTACTTTACTTTCGAACAGTGAGGAGCGTCTAGTCTCGATTAAAGTTCGCCTCGGATTTTTTACGAATACTGCGTGGTTCATTATTAATTTAAACCTAAAGTGTAAGCACTAAAGCAATGAGAGCGCACAATCGTTTTGTATCTCCACATTACGCTAGTTCATGATTTTGCCATTGAATGACAACTGCTTCAAATAGTGCAAGGCACAGTTTTTGGTGTTGAAAAATTAACAATTTATTAAGAGTTTCAATCAAAATAAAGTGTATCAAAAGAGACAAATCGTAGAACAATTTCACACGTAATTAAGATGATCATCAACGTCAATATCTAGAATATATACTTTAACACCATCATGTATTATTTGTGAAGTTGATGCGGAATATTAATGAACACGATCTTTGCATCTTCTGATAAACTTTTTTTTTAAATGACAACACAACAGGAGGTGTTCTTTAATTTGCACTAGAATACAAGATGCAATCATTTATAATTCAGCCTGGCGATTTAGTTAAGAGTGTCTATATACCGGGTCAATACGCGCAATTCATCTCAGGTTTACAGTAACGGTACCATTTTCCCTCTGCTTTTCGAGACTTAGAATATTAATAACTAAATCTGGTTCGCATCTGCGTGATTTTCATCAATATGCAAATGGTTAAAAGTAAAATCTCAAAAGTACTGAACTCCGAGGAAAATTCAAAAAGGAAAGTCTCATCAAATGGCAAATCAAAAGCTTAAACACATCAAACGAATTGTTAACAAACGTCCTATTCCTGACGTGGTAGAGGCATTTCTCATGTAGATATGGTGGATATAACCTGGTTTTCTAGCACGGTAAACCTCTCACTTGTATGACAGCCGTATGAAATTCCATCGTATTGACAACGATGTGTGAACAAAACAAATAGACATAATAGGTATAAATGTCAAAAATATTGGTACAGTAATCATTGTGTTATATTCTTAATCACTGTAAGAACAAACAAATATATAAACAAACATTAACCATGGCACAATAACACAATAACAAACGTTTCAGTACAGAGCCACTTCAAATGTAACAAAGAAACACAAAAGGGCATATAGACAAAGCATATTTGCAAAAATGAAAGATAAGAATACAAAAAGTATCATAGAACAATGACTGAATATATAAGTACAGAGCCATTTCATTGTAACAAAGAAACATTGAAAGGCATATAGACAAAGCCTATTCAGAACAATGAAAGACAAGAGTACACAAATAATCATAGAACAGTAACACAATTGTGAAGTTGATACGGAATGTATATCGTTACATTATTGGAGTTCGAGGTACTGTTAAAATTCCGCAATTTTGTATACCACTTTCTATAACCCTCTGATTTCAAATCAGCAAAAGCAATTAAGCTGGGTCTCTTGTTATCACAGGAAACATGTCAGATATGATTGAAAGATATATTTTTCTACATACAATTCACCTCCCTTTGAAGCATACACAGTTTTTTGAATCACTTATATGTATATTTTGTGTAACTTCAATCGTTCAATCTTTCATTTATATTGATTGATTGATACCTTGTTTTCATTTCTTTATTATATGACAATAACAATTTAACTTGGATATACTCAACCTTATCTAAAATGATTTGTATGACTTATCTTTGACAAAACAGATGCGTGTATATCCATCATTTATAAATATCGCTTTTTCGGATATTGTTAAGTGTATCTGGGTTTTTTTTTATGTCATGTTTTTTTCTAAACAATTCAGCTATCGAGCTGTTTAATTGTAGAAAGGATTCATGAATTTGCCTCATTTGAAAGATTCAGTTCTTTACAACTGAACGTACATTCGATTCACAGATCTGATACTTTAAATTACCTTTAAAAGTCAGATATAACATATTATCAATTTATTCATTAAACTGTTATTTTTTTTTTGTATTTAAGATACCAAAAGTTACAGATGGTTACAGACTTTAAAAGTGCAATAATATTACTCCTTGTATTATACGTGAACGGTAAGAAAACGACTTATCAGAATTTCTTATAACCCTATCTGTTTTATTTTTCAAATAAGCAGATGAATTATACTGCACAAAGTTTTCTAAACACGGTAAGACCTTTAGAGCTCTACTAAGGTTGGTTCATAGACATATGGTGTATCAATAAAATCAGATATTATGTGTGTGTCGATGATACAAGATACGATGATCTAAAGAATCACGAGGCTAGATCTATGTCGAAACATATTGCACATTTAAATCGTTTGTTTGAGTCCCAATGGTAACATGTGGCATGATGTTCTACACGTAAAAGCATTGTTAAATGTATGCGTTATAACTTAACCAAAGTTTTAAAACAATAGGAGACGGTATGACAATGTCATTTATATGGCCACTTTTGTTCGAAAAAAGCAAAGTATTATAAATCTACTTCATAAAATTCTTCAAATGTTCATACAACATAAGACAGACACCAGTATGTATACTTTTGATTTGTGTCGTACCTATTGGATTTTATCTTTCTTGCTTGAAATTTAAAACTTCAATCATTTCCATACAACAAAGACAGAAACAGAAAGCAAAGAGACAAAGCACACTAGCAAAACCATTAAACAAGAATACAAACATTTACCATAGCACAACGACGGGATGTATAAGTACCGAACCACATTAATATTAATAAATTAATATAACCAGAAAAAGAATAAACAGTAAATAATTTACAAAGACAAATAAAAGAATACTATAACACGCAATTAAGATGATAAACAACGTCAGAACTAAGAGAGGGACGAAAGATACCAGAGGGACAGTCAAACTCATAAATCGAAAATAAAATGACAACGCCATGTCTAAAAATGAAAAAGACAAACAGAAAAACAGAAAAACAATAGTACACTTGACACAACATAGAAAACTAAAGAACAAGCAACACGAACCCCACCAAAAACTAAGAATCTATACTTCAAGACGAGTATAATTGAAACACGAAAGCAATCAGTGGTCACTTTAAACTGGATTCTTTAAAAATTTGTTTTCACAAAGTAACTATTTACATTTATTTTAATCACATTGTTATAAATCATGATAAATATCTAAACTGGATGAAGAATACCTTTAGAGACCAGAGTCTGGTTAATCTCTATTCCAAAATAATGAAATATAAAAACTGTTTTTTCATGAATCACACAAGAGACCAGCCTTTGCAGGAACGATATCTGTTTCACCTGGAAGGTTACCAATGGTACTTTAACGTTAACCTGTAGAGTTTATAATTTATATCTGAGCGTTTTTATTGATGATCCGACTGGAAAACCACAAGCTGACTGTTTACCACCTAGCCAACCAAACAACTGTGAACCATATTACAAAAATGGCACTGTCGTCCAATATAAATCAACAAACGAAACAGTTTTTCGAGTAAATGGTAACATAGATTACAGTCTAAATGGAAATTGGACGTGTAGGCATGGATCAAGAAAGGATATTGATACTGTAGAAGTAACTGTCCTGAGAGTAAAAGGTATACAACTAATTCATTTCATAAGAACTTTTTTAAATGAAATCATCAACTAAATTACTTATAAAATAAGTCAGTCATGTATTTTGTTTACTGAAGAATGCTTTTTGTCAGCCGTTCGATTACACTAAAGCTAGATTACCCAGTAAGTCAGAAAATATCTTATTTTTTCTATATTTATGTGATAATGTTGTGGTTTTTTTTAAATATTAATATTGATACTAATAATATCGGTACTATCTGTTTTGCCCGGTCGTTAAAAAATCGCACGGTGCAATTTCCGTCAAATCAAGATCAAAGCCCAAGGACGAATAAGTGCATATTTTCTAAAGTGTCAGCTTGATTGCATATTATGACTTCTATATACTAAATTCAAGTATGCAAACAATCTAAACTTTTAGCGGAGAGATTAACAGTCATAAACCAAACGCATTTTAAAATATTTAAACCGTGTTTTTGATAAACAGCATATGTTTCCTGAAATTCGAGTAAAAGTTAACAAAATGTGTGAAAACCCATTTTTTTTCTTTACTGATGCAACTGCTAATCACTTAAAACTAAACAAAACCCTGTAATAACAATCAATGAAGTTTTTGGCATCATAAATTTCCTAAAATTATGCTTACTTCTAATCAAACAGCAAATAATTACAACTCATACAGTTGCCCAAAATACCGCGAAAACACAGCTTTTAAGCATTTCTTCTTATTTAAACATTGTATTTTGTATTTTGCGTCGTAATACAGGTATTATAATTATTTTCTGTGACTGTATCTTGCATTAATTTGTAGTATCCTTTACTATAGATAATTGAGCTGATCTGTAACAATAACATCTCCATGCCTTATATATCTTGTACTGTATTACGACGCTAGATTAAAACTGACGAGGAAAGGTAACACCCGGCCACTGAAATCTTTATTTTGGTGAAGCCAAGGTGATCGTGTGGTCAAGCACACCGGATACAGTGCAGGCGATTTGGTGTCACGATATCTCAGTAGCATGGGTTCGAAATCCGGCGAGGGAAGAACAAAAAATTTGCGAAAGCAAATTTACAGATCTAAACAGATCTAACATCAACCCAACAAGGTTAGATCTGAAAATTATATATATATATCACCGTCAGCAAATAAAGTTACTTTCGCGGATATTTATCTTATTGCGTTAATATTTATCACTTTACTTTGAGGCGAGTTTTTTTGCAAGTTAATGCCTTTAAAGTAAAATAATAGCGAAGGAACAATGAACATCTCAAACCATAACTCAAATAAACTTAATTAAAACCATGAACAAAATAAAATTAAAAGTCCAAGAGACGAACAACAGTCCACAAAACACAGCACAGCATGAAAACGATCACTGCCTAAAGCAGTGAATGCTTCACAACTAATAATAATGTTTTACATACCCAATGACCTGCATTATTTTAAAAGTTTTTGTTGAAAACACTCAAAACATCTTTTATTCAAATAATTAAAGAGAGTAAACTTCTAAACATACTTAACATGTATGACACGATTTTAAACTAGATAAGAAGCAGTGGGATTTGTGATGAATTTCAATTTTCGGGAAATATTGCGCATGTAACCTTTTATTTTTTGTTTGATTTGGAAATAATGTATCATGTTATATAAAGTTCATACGATCTTTTGAGAAATTGTATAGTACAAAAATTTGAAAATGGTTTTTTTGTAGTAATCGTAAAAATTGGAATGATTAATCATGACCTTTGACCTTGATTTAACAGAAGATGCACCGTATGATGTTTTTATGAGCGGGTAAAACAGAAAGTACAGATTATTAGCTTTCGAATGATATATAATACAGCCGTATATTAGGTGGGTGCATTAAAGTCGCTAACTAAGTGTCTTTTTTAAATAAGTCACTCGCCTATATTCAATATATTTCTGAAAATGGTACGGAGTTCTGGTGATTATAACTAAAACCACTTGTGTATTCTATAATATCAAGTTTGCTAACTGCATGTGATAATATTGATATCTTCTTTCATAGACGAGAATAATAAAACCGCTACAGATGAGTTATGCCAGACTGGTAAGTATTGTATATATACATAAAACACATAATTTACAATAATATTGATTTTAAATTTGGTATAATCTATCTTTATTTTTCATTAATGTAATTCGAGATTTCCAGAAATTATGAATACTGTATTCAAAGCTGTTGTTGGTTGGTTCTTTACAATTTCAGAATTTATTGAAAAATATATATATCGATGTGTGAAATTGTCTTGTTTTTTTTCATAATAAGCCATTTTATCTTGTTTTCTTCCTTATAGATGTATATTGTATCAAGTCATCGCTACTCTGGACTATGATCAGTTATTTTTCTTCTGTGATGATTTGTATGGTACTTATATCAATAAAAGTACAGATTTGTAGCTTTCGAAGCATGGACGGTATAGTTTACTTTTCTTTAACTTTTACTCAACTACTAATTTCATTGTTAGTTCAGAATTAACTTGCGATTCGTGGTGAAAAACATATCATAATCATGTTAATTTTTGCTATTAAAAATCTTATTTTTATGCCCCACCTACGATAGTAGAGGGGCATTATGTTTTCTGGTCTGTGCGTCTGTTCGTCCGTTCGTCCGTTCGTCCGTCTGTTCGTTCATCCGTCCGTCCGTCCGTTCGTTCGTCCGTCTGTCCCACTTCAGGTTTAAGTTTTTGGTCAAGGTAGATTTTGATGAAGTTGAAGTTCAATCAACTTGAAACTTAGTATACAGGTGCCCTATGATATGATCTTTCTAATTTAAATGCCAAATTAGAGTTTTGACCCCAATTTTACGGTTCACTGAACATAGAAAATGATAGTGCAAATTTCAGGTTAAAGATTTTGGTCAAGGTAGTTTTTGATAAAGTAGAAGTCCAATCAACTTGAAACTTAGTATACATGTTCCCTTTGATAAGATCATTCTAATTTTAATGCCAAATTAGAGAATTTATTCCAATTTTACGGTCCACTAAACATAGAAAATGATATTGCGAGTGGGACATCCGTGTACTGTGGACACATTCTTGTTTTTAATATGTTAATGAGTTTCCTTGTGGAGAGGGCTTACATAGGCTATGCATGTTGCCCAATCAAATTCAATTTATTTGAATAAAATATTGTTTAAACTGTATACAAAATAGTTGCATTATGCTTTTTAATACTTACTTTATCAGCAAATATATTAACCGATCCCGCTAAGGCAAGCTTATATTGGAGCTGATATATTCAGTATAAAAAATAAGAGACGCCATTATTCTTTTCATCGGCAATTTGTCTTAATTATAAGAAATTAGAAGATGTGGTGCAGATGCCAATGCGACAACTCTCCACAAAAGACCAAATGACAAATGAAAAACCCAGACATAACAAATGTCAAACAATTTAAACGAGAAAACTAATGGTCTTATTTATGTACAAAATAATGAACGAAAAAAACAAAAATTATACACAGCAACAAAATACACAGAATTACAGGCTAATGACTTGGAACATGCACATAAATAATATTGATGTGGCAGGTCTAAACAATTTTGAAGGCTCCTTCCCTGTCCATACCTGGGTCAGTGGTGAAACACTTCAAAATAAGAACTATGAAAATCAGTTGAAGGAGGCTCAACTCATCAGATGGATACAAATACGAAAACACCTAACAAAAACACCGATCGGGCATTACAGTAAAGTGAAAAAGTTAGAAAAAATACTTTTGTGCGTACTAAACGTTGAAATAGATGTACGGTTTTATAAATGAAGTCGCGCGCATTGCACTGATGAAATGTTAAGAATAAATGTCAGCATATGACCTGCTACACTGAAACATGACTTCATTTCCTAATAGTTTCAGGTATCAAATCCTGTCTATGATCTTAAACCTATTAGGCAGTATGAGCACAGAGAAAATATGCAAACTGCTGTTAAATATAAAATAATTGCATTTCAATTTTGGTACTGACTTTATCAGCAAGAAAATCACGTTAGACTGCTTGGACGAGCTATTATTTGAGCTTATAAAGAAAGTATCGTAAACGCCATTATTGTTTTTATTATCGGTACATTGTAACTTGTCTTCAGAGTATTATTTTTGGTTTTAAAGTTGAAATCAAATGAAATAGCTAGTTTGTTTACTATCTACATAATGATATGAAAGTTGGGGTTCGTGTTGTTTATTCTTTAGTTTTCTATGTTGTGTCATGTGTACTTTTGTTTGTCTGTTTGTCTATTTCATTTTTAGCCATGGTGTTGTCAGTGTATTTTCGATTTGTGAGTTTGACTTTTTCTTCTGGTATCTTTCGTCCCTCTCTTGTACTGATGTATGAAAGAAGTCGTGTACATTTCATTGATAAATTGGCGAATTGATATGAACACATACCGTAACTGCACTGAATCATGACGTCTTTGTCTAACATTTCCGAGCATGAAGTCTTGCCCATGATCTTCAAAATATTAGGCTGATAGATCAACGGCAAAATGTTCCCAGTGCCGATATATATCGAGTAATAGCAAATGTGTTTTTTGATACTGACTTTATCAGCAAGAACATGAATCGAGCCTGCAAGGGCGAGCTGATGACGTCAGTATCGCAAAAAATTAAATGGCATTATTCTTTTTATTGGCCATTTTTCATAACAGTAGTTTTTTTTATAGTTTTGTTAAGAATATAAAAAAGAATGAAATAGTGAGAAAAACTACTTTTACGGGTACGAAACATAAGAATGTTTGGTCAGTTGTATGAATTACATTGATGAATTGACGCGGATGGATTTGAGCCAGCGACGTCACTGCACTTATGTATGTGGTCATTGCCTATTATTGTCGAGAATCAATTTTCTGTCTATGATCTTAAACATATTAGGCAGTAAGATGAAAGGAAAACTATACCAATTGCCGATGAATCGACCAATTGACTACTGCATTATTGAATTTGAATAGTCTACTGAAGTGGAAAATATATGAAAGATGTTGTTGCAATAGTCGGAGGCCCTCTAATTTATCAAAAAATAAATAACAAAGTAAACAAATCAAGACTAAGAATTGGAATAAGATATTATATTTATTATTTTGTATATCAGATGCTACATTACAGAAATGTAGTGGTCATCTTCAAAAATGCTAATTGATACAATTCTGAACATAAAATCCCTTAGGACCTCCAACAAAAAAGATGATTAATAACTGGTCCCTGAATGGATTTAAACAGATAAAAAGGTTAGAATTCGAATTACTACACAAATGTTTGCCATTCGATGATCTTGAAGTTTAAATGACTACATTGCCTTATTTTGAACAATTGAAAAAATATACATGTAGAAATATGTTGCTTTATTTTATACAACGAACACATGTATGAACTATAGCAACAACTGTTACGAATGTTAATCTTTTTTGATAGATATTGTGAATAAGATAATTATGAGGAACAAATGGATTCAAGCTGATAAAATAGCTTTCCTGTCAGGTTGGTGTTATGTAGAGTATTTATTAATTTTCCTTATATGCCATCATATCCAACACTTTTTGATACAATATGTCAAGCTCTTTAAGTCCATAATCTTGAAAAGTTGTCAATAAATTAAAGAGAGATTACCCTCGTGTTGTTACTTATTTATGTAAATACTACATTTTATTTTGTTTAAAAGTATCAAAGGATGAATAACAATAATGTGATGATGGTGATGGATGGCTGCTTAACGTCCAGCTGCAAATTTATATGCATTTTCAGGACGATGACATGTTTATGTATATAAATATTTACCCTGCTTTGTACTAGACCGACAATCTGAGTTAAAAAAAATATTAAATGTGCTTTCCCACAAGGTAATAGTTCACAAGCAGCCAAGTCACCTTCCCCGGACACATTATTCCTTATCCGAACCAGAATTTGGAATTATTTCATGAAAACTCAGAACAAAAAAAAAAGATATTATACTAATTGAAAGCTATTCATCTATAACTAAGTTTATACCAACTTATCGACTACGTTTTACATTCGAATCAAATGTGGTGTTAATAATAGAAATGAATAATTATAAACTTACTGTTTTCGATTTATTTTTAGTGTACAAGAAGATATCTTTTACTTTATTCACTGTGATGTTTTTATCCTTTGTGGTGTTTTTGAACTTACTGCAGCAAAAAAGTTGTAATTGTAAGTTATCTTAAGATTAAGTATTCAAAAAATATTACATGATGGAAACGGCAGTAAAAAATATGACTACGTATTAAACAGAGAGGACAAATAAAAATGTTCATTAGAAGGACGATCAACACCACAACAGCAATAAGACAAAAACTGACTACAACACCCTATACAGTTACTAGCTTAGAGTTTCGGAATTGTATGCTATGAAAAGGTTAACATTTACATACTAACTACTGGCATCGTGCATACAACTCATTACACGTTTATTTTTTGCAAAAATTCGCATTCAATAATGTACGAGTATATTTAGCTATGTTCAATTAATACTATTTACAACAATATGAACAGGGCAATCTTTCGAATACTTCATTTAATATTAAAATTACAGGAACTAATCTAACAGTAAAATCAATGCTCTTCAACTTCGTACTTTATTTGGTCTTTTAAACATTTTTTGATTCGAGCGTCACTGATGAGTCGTTTGTAGACGAAATGCGCGTCTGGCGTTAATGTAAAATTTTAATCCTGGTATCTATGATGAGTTTGTTATCAAATGTAAGCATATCATGGAGTGTATCATAGTAAGTTAATGTCCCTTCTAGTCTATGGCTCTCAGTCATCAAATTTACTCAGTATTCGGAGTACAAGATAGGAGAATATATACCATAGTCACATTTCGTGAGTCGAAAATAAACATACAAAGCCATGGCTATTAAATTGTCCTCCAAAAACCTAATCCAATATTTTGATTGATTGACTTACGTGTTGCGACTGTCATATAAGTGAGAGGTTTAGCTAGATATAAAACCAGGTTCCATCCGCCATTTTTTACATATTAAGAAAATGCCTGTACCAAGTCAAAAATATGACAGTTTTTATCCATTCGTTTGATGTGTTTGAGCTTTTGATTTAGCCATGTGATTAAGGCATTTCCATTTTGAGTTCATTATTTTTGTGATTCTATTTTTCATGAGTCCGAGTCCCATAATCGTTCTCGAAATTGCATGATAGCTTGTTGTTCGGTGTGAGCCAAAACGCCGTATGTAAGGCCGTAATTTAACCTAAACTTATTAACCTTTTTACACATTTAGACTTGAATGGAGAGTTAAATCATTATCACTCGTATACCTTCTTTTTATTTCTACATTATAAATCATGTCAGAACCAAAGCTATGACTACAGAGCTAACAATAACGTTTGACTAGACTGTCGCCTTTATAGATATATAGCGGTATTATTTATATGAAGCAGCAATCTGAATCATGGTGTTTCCATTTTTAGTACAATACGTCTCTGTCGGCCTTGGGGTGATGTTTGCAGTAATAAACAGTGTCATTTTTCTCAACAAGGATCATGGTAATTATTTTACTTTTACAATAAGCTGATACAACATTTACTTTCAACGTTTTATGATGGTATTCCTTCATTTGAATATCATTCTCAACAAAATCATCTTTATTAATTGTCCATAACCATCGGCGGATCAATATAAATTGTTTTTGCAACCAACATTTGTCTCAAGAATTATGTAATATGTATTTCAATTTTTGCATAAAAAAATTATGTATACTTAATCAGAGCTATATATAATCATTTACTGTCCTTTTAAAAAAACATTCTTTTATAAACAAATGAAATAAGCATTATTTTACAAATACGAGTCCTTGATGACGTCAAGTAAGGAAATATAATCCTTATTTATTTTACGTACACATAAATTGGAAAAGATGTGGTACCTTCATGTCAAGATGGTGTCTCCTCTATCTAATTCTTATAGTATAAAACAAATTTAAAGACTGTGTTGCACTGTTTTTATTTTAAATGGTGTTTTGTTGGCTGTTGTTTTTTTTTTATCCCTTTTTGTTTTGTTATAGGGTGGTCAGTTTTCTATAAATAATAATGTCAAACTGTTGTCTGCCGTTCCCAATTTAGAGTTTATTTTTCCGTTTCACAACTTTTCTTTATTTGCGATGGTGTTTATTCATTTTGATTTAATGAATATCATCATGCTGTCGGTTTTTGAGAATTTTTTTATAACAGTTTCATTACTGTTTTTTGAGGATTTAAAAAAAACTTACATAGCCCTTGGTGAATTTCTGTGGCGATACTAAAACTAAACAATACCATTCCCGGTTTTGAATTTTATTCAAGAATGAAAGCACTTTAGTTTGTTCTGTCTAATTCAGAATGCAGAATATGATTGCAATTTTCAATTCTTGACTTTATTAATTTTTTTTATAGACGATTCAGTAAGCTTTGACGATACTTCTGAAGAAAGAGAAAATGTACTGACATTTGAATCTGTGGTATAAAGATGATCCTCGTAAGTTTGATGGCTTTGGTTTTGTCATAAATTTTCCACGTCTTACATGACTGCAAAACATGTTAACATTGCCACTATTGTATTCAAAACAGGACGATATTGGTGAAATATGTAAACAGACCGATCAATTTATCCAATAGAAGAACAGAATATTACTTTCCTTCAAAAACAAATCTATACCTTTTGCAGACAGTTAAAATAATACTCCTTCGAAGTCAACCATTTTATGAATTTGTAACAAGAACCGAATCTCAAAGTTCATGACGCCTTCATTTTCTGTTTTTATTGTGTTTTCGTATATTATTTTTATTTGTCGGTGGGGATCAGTATGATCATTTAAACACACATCTTTTGGAACATTTGTAATGTTTGAGTACTATGTATTTTTTTGTTCAAATAAGCCTTTTACACTTAAATGCAGGTTCTTCTTAATTGCAGGTAGCATGCAGGTACGGGAAATTGTGACGGTTTTTTAAGCATATAAAGGACAAATGTTGGAGATTAATTAAATAGGAAAGAAGAAACTGGTTGTTAATAAATGAAGCGCTCTTCATAAAGAATTTGTACAAAAGAAAGTATCCAATTGGTTGGAGATTGATCATATGTGAAATGTAAAGTGTTATGATATAGAAAACGAGCTCCTATCAAATATTTTTTGCTTTAGTAATAAATAGTAATACACTCCTGTTTAAAAGTCATAAATCGATTGAGAGAAAACAAATCCGGGTTACAAACTAAAACCGATGGAAACGACGGAACAACAAAAGTACTGATGTATTAAAAAAACAAACGCCAACATTAATAGAAACAAACTAGCTGATAACAACTACCATATTTTTGACTTGGTAATGCCCCATTCCCACTAGACCACAATCGCAGCACGCTCACCGCGATCTAAAATAAATTCAGATCGTGGTGAGGTCGCGGTATGGGCGGCAGTTAAATATGAATGTTCTTTTCTTTCACGTTGCTACTACTTCCTCATTACGTTCCTACAAAGATCCGCTACGATTATGCGACGTTCTGACCACGCTTAGTCTGCGACCTCCTTACGATTATCACGATCTATCTATGCTCATCACGTCCTCACTACGACCATACGACAATTTATCCGATTGCAACACGATCTTACCACGCTTCTACAGCGATCATAGCACGCTCTTACAACGACCATACGACGTTCATACCGCGATCTTACACTACGCAGCAATAATTTCAACATCGTTATCTATATAAATACTGTTCCATTCTTTCTATTTCTCATTCATACGTAGACTTTCGCGGAAAGAACACAGTCATGCAACCAAAATCTATGGAACGCCGACACTGTCTTATTATGACATTTCTCATTATATGATGTTCATTTGCCTGTATATGATGTTATTTTACCCTTATATGATGTGCAAATGACATTATATGATGTGCACTTGTCCTTATATGATGTACACTTGTCATTATGTGATGTGAACTTGTCCTTATATGATGTACACTTGTCATTATATAATGTGAAGTTGTCCTTATATGCTGTCCAAACACATTTATATGAGGTACAAACATCTTTATATCATGTCCACAATTCATTATATAATGTGCTTTCTCCATTATGTCATGTGATTGCGTCCTTATATTATGTAATGCTTTCCTTATACGATGTAGAAACGGCATTATGTGATGTGCAATCACCTGTATATGATGACAATGTGACATTATCTGATGTGCAAATTATATTATATGATGTGCAAATGGTCTTATATCATGTACAGATGTCGTTATATTATGTGTAAACTTCTTTATATGATGTGAACGTATCCTTATGTTATGTGCTAACATCGTTATACAGTTATATGATGTGGTTATGTCATTATATTATGACAATTTAACATCATAGGGTGTGGTTCGGTTTACATCTTTATAGGGTGTCAGAACAGCATTATGATGATGTCGAAACATCATTATGATTATGTGCATTCATCGTCCTGATGGTCAATGAACATGATTACGATTAAAGCGATTACTCACTACGTCAGAACTGATTCCGATCTGCTTCTACAGAATTAATATAAACCCGGATCAAATCTTTAGCTATCGTTTGGAAAATGGTTGAGATGTAAAAAGAAAAAACCCTGACATGTTTGTTCCTTGATTAAAGATGAAAAAAATCACACCAGATATTATTGAAAATTGTCAAATTATGAATTTTTATCGATGGGTTTACAATAATGAATATACGGGATCTACAATAATGAGCATATGTAGTTAACTTATTACTTTTTAGAAATAGATCTTTAATCTTTTAAGCGAAAGTGCATTTTTAAGATAAAGTGAGACAATGCATTTTAAAAATCACACCAGATATTATTGATGGAAAATTGTCAAATTATGAATTTTTATCGATGGGTCTACAATAATGAATATACGGGATCTACAATATTGAGCATATGTAGTTACATGTAACTTATTACGTTTTAGAAATAGATCTTTAATCTTTTAAGCGAAAGTGCATTTTTAAGATAAAGTGAGACATTTGCATTTTAACAAAAAATGACGTTTCAAACATTTCGGCGGAAGATTAAGATCAATTGATACAGGAACTAGTTGAAGAATTTCCCTGCAGCGGCGAAAATGTGATAAAACAAATTTTGTGGCTCTTATTTATAGCTTGCTGTTCGGTTTGAGTAAAAGCTCCGTGTTGAAGGCCGTAATTTAACCTATAATTGTTTCCTTTTACACATTATGACTTAGATGTAGAGTAGTCTCTTTGGCACTCATATCATATCTTCTTATTTCTATTCATTCCAAAAGACAGCAATGAACTCAGAGTCAATTTTAAAAATTATTACTAACGATAGCTACAAAATTATCCTCTCTTGCATTTATAATTGTACCGGTATGGAGGATTGGTTGATTAATATGTTGATTGATTGCTTTTTAACGCCACTTTCAACACCATCATGCTATATCGTGGCGGTGAGTTTTTATATTGATGGAAGAAGCCGAAGTCCCCGGAAAGAACCACCGACTTTCGGTAGGAAAAACTAATAATTCTATTAAATTAAGATTGGAGTCGAGCTTACCTGCCACGTGTGGGATTCGAACTCACAACCTACATGTAAGTGTTGACAGGCTAAATACTTGGACTACTCGCCAACCGAGCCCCCCCCCCCCCCCAACCCAACCCAACCCACCCACCCCCAAAAAAGGAATTAAAGGAGATATGGGATGACCTTCAACTCAGTGCATGACACTTGATTGCATCTTTTTATTATGTTTTCGTGCATTTATTGCACACTTACATGATTATGAATGTATGCTTGACGTCCTTCGGAAAATTGAAATATATATTCATTATCACTGAACCAGTATATATTTGTTTAGGGGCCAGCTGAAGGACGCCTCCGGTTGCATTGAAGACCTGTTGGTGACCTTCTGCTGTTGTCTGCTCTATGGTCGGGTTGTTGTTTCTTTGGCACATTCCCCATTTCCATTCTCAATTTTATTATATATATATATAAAAGACTATGTGTTATGATTGCCAATGAGACAACTCTCCACAAAACACCAAAATGACACAGAAATTAACAACTATAGGTCACCGTACGACCTTCAACAATGAGCAAAGCCCATACCGCATAATCAGCTATAAAAGACCCCTTAATGACAAATGTAAAACAATTCAAACGAAAAAACTAACGACATAATTTATGTACAAAAAATGAACGAAAAACAAAAACCGGTATGTAACACGTCAACAGACGACAACCCACTGAATTACAGGCTCCAGACTTGGGACAGGTGCATATTCGTACGGGAACATTTTAATGTAAAATGAATATTAACCCTGTTTTGTAATAGACCAACATCCTGAGTCGGATTTTTAACATGCTACTTCACAGAAATCCATTTCACCTTACCCGGACAGATTATTCTGATAAATATGAGAAAATGAGAGAAAAAATAAAACAATAGTGTTTGTCCTGGAACAAGGAAGCACACGTCCTCCTGCCCACATTTCATGTTTACATAACGATGACCATGAGGGCATTCCGATGTATTTTCGCAACAGAGATTTGACTTTCGACTTTGACTGGTACATGTTACCGATCGTATAAAAACGCAGACATAACCGAGTGCAAAATAGCTTTCCTTGTCGCTTCAAGTAATACTAATAAAAAATCTTTTTAGAACATATTAAATTAATTATATGAAAATGTTGCGTCGTTAGAAATATATTTTTAAGTTATAAGTAAGTTATATCTAGGCACACATACAGGACAATTGTGTTAACGCATCTCAAGAACGTTTATACGGGAAAAATGAATGCCTACATAAATCCAAACTATTAGAAAATCCGAATTATTATAGAAGTGTTTTCACCATGCACTTGCACTGCACTATTATTAGAATAGTAGAATAGAATGCTATAGCATTTGGATAAAAATAATGTATACATGTAACTGTTATATATAGAATAATAGGTAGTTTCGTTTTTGATACTGACTATATCATGTTGAATATCTAGACGAGCTCGTTCATCATCCACGCACGAACTTGTCTCAGAAAAAATATGTCTCTGTAAGTTAACCTCACTTTCAGGTATTGTGATGTGATTTTCTTTAATACAAGTGCGTGTTACCATCAACGAAAACTTGTGGTCATCCGATGTTCAGTACTTCAGTCCTTTGATACTTTCTGTTCTAGTAAATATTACATAAGCCAATGACATTCAGCCTTCACATTTTTGAAGGTGTATATAAATCCGACAAAACCGAGAATCCCAATGGTCTTTAAACAGAAAATAGAATGGAGCGTTTTCAGATCCGCGTAAGCATAGCTTGGACACACAATAGCTGTAATTTAATTAGATTTGTGTCTGAATGAACATAAAAATACTATATTTATTTTTTGTTTACTGAGGCCTGGTGGTCTCTGACATATAGAGAGTTGTGTTTTATTTTTTCTAAGTGAAGATTTACGGTGGTGACTTTTAATATTTTAGGTTTATCTTTAAAACTACAATAGATTAAAAAAAAATACTGCAATGTGTCTGAATATATTTTATGGTAAATTTTAAGGTCCCATTTTGGGCAATTTTGGCTCTTATGAGTTTTGTTGTTTTATTGCCTTTTATCTTGATACTTATTTATAGGGAAACCTTTTCTGAGCGAAAAGTTTTCTCGTTTGAATTGTTTTACATTGTCATTTCGGGGCCTTTTGTACTGACTATGCGGTATGGGCTTTGCTCATTATTGAAGGCCTTACGGTTACCTATAAGTGTTAATTTCTGTGTCATTTTGGTCTCTTGTGGAGAGTTGTCTTATTGTCAATCATACCACGTCTTCTTTTTTTATATTATAAGAACAGATTTAAAAATAAGTAAATTATAATTATTGTCATTTTCATCATTGGTGGCGGGGACGGCGTAGGAAAGATGTGAATTACTTTAATTTATTTTCCAAGTTATTACCGTGAAATAGGGAAAAAAACAAATCATTCCAAAGACATAAACTTTTCACGACTCCCCCCCTCTAAAAAAAAAACCACAAGAGAACAATTACACACACCTTTCTCAATACGTTAAAAAAAATGTCCATTGAAATAAGTTGAAAACAAACAATCTGTATATACAAATATGTGAACATTACCAAACCTGACCATTTTGCATTTCGCGGGCAGTACGTGGATTAAGCATGCAGTCTCCGAATTTGGATATTTTGGCTTTTTCTGAGGAAAAAAAGATTGTTTCAAAGGCAAATAAAGGAAGTATAAAACACTACATGTATACGTCATATCACAAATATATCCGACTTTGTATGGTTTTGGAGGAGTAACACTTAAGAATTGAATGCTTCTTTTTGTAACTTCATTGGGGTGTAAAAGCGTTGACCGAAGTACATTTTGTATGAAGCGCGGAAGCGCTTCATACTAAAAATGTGCACACGGTCAACGCTTTTACAACCCTATGAAGTTACAAAAAGAAGCATTCAATACTTAGAATGAAATTCAAAACAGTCTGGTTGTGGCCATTGATTGACACATTAAATTCATCCATTGACTGGGACAATTTAGGTGAACGTTTGTATGCAAAGATCACTGCTCACTATGTACTTTTTAAAGACACTTGAACTATGGGGTCACCAAAGGTTCTCAACAGCTTAATAAAGTAATTCGAAAAATTAATCAGAAATAACACGATGTTTTGATTTATATCAATTATATAAATCAAAACATAAAGGTTATTTACGGAAGCGTATTAGCGCCACACATTTTTTTTTTATTTTTCTTCTTATGTTTGCGTTACAACGCAAACCTTTGCGTTATAACGCAAACATTTGCGATATAACGCAAACATTTGTTTTATCTTATTTCTTATTTAAGATTCAAAGGAAACAGTAGTTATTAATGGAGGAGGCTGGATATAATAAAATTTATCACCTTTGTAGTAATTGCAAAGTAAACTGCTTGAATAATTAGATCATATCAATGACTAATAATGAGCAGAATAATATAAGAAGATGTGGTACGAGTGCCAATAAGAAAACTCTCCATCTAAGTCACTATTCGTAAAAGTAAACCATCATAGGCCGAATTACGGTCTTCAACACGGAGCATTGGCTCACACTAAACAACAAACTATAAAGGTCCCCAAAAACGATATCCAAGTTACTACTAGTATATATATTACAAAGAAAATTGAGTAAATTGAGGTTATACCTAAGAAAAAAATCAACCCTGCTAATATAGCTATAACCGAATATAAATATACTTCCAAAGTAAGCTCTCGTTTGAGAACTGTGTAAAGTAGGTTACATTCAAACAAGCTACCCTTTGGCAATAAATGTATAGAATGAAGATGTTTTATTAATAAAATTATGTTCTCTCTATTCAAATTGCTACCCAAGCATCTTAAAAATACTTCATTATATTGAAATGAAAATTCAATGACTTTCTATCAAAGAATCTTGATCATATTCTAAGATTTAAAAAAAATGTTTCTTTATTAATAATTCATTTTAAAGCAGAAAGATCATTTTGTCTATTTGACTTGGAGGTTTCACAATTGTATGACATTATTTTTGATCTTTAAATTTTAATTTGACTATATACTATATCTATTTTCTTGTTAAATTATATACTTTTCTGATGCACAAATCAGTCTTAATTTATGTATAATTGCACTTCAATTATTCCATTATTCCTATGCATATTTATTATAATGATTTGGCCTTGTATGTATGTTTCTTTTTTTATCTACTAGTAAATCACATCCGAAATGAATGACAGACGGACATATATACAAAACTTAATGAATAATTGAAATAAAGATGTTTGCGTTATATCGCAAAGGTTTGCGTTATAACGCAAAGGTTTGCGTTTAACGCAAATATTTGCGTTATAACGCAAAGGTTTGCGTTATAACGCAAAGGTTTGCGTTATATCGCAAAGGTTTGCGTTTAACGCAAAGGTTTGCGTTATAACGCAAAGGTTTGCGTTATAACGCAAACATAAGAAGAAAAATAAAAAAAAAATGTGTGGCGCTAATACGCTTCCGTAGTTATTCCTGATTAATTTTTCGAATTATTTTATAATTAAAGGCGTTAAGAAACCTTTGGTGACCCCACAGTTTAAATGTCTATCGTAGGTACGTCGTGAACAGTGGTTGTTACAGAAAAACGTTCACGTAAATTGTCCCAGTCAATGGATGAATTTAATGTGTCAATCAATGGCCACAGCCACACTGTTTTGAATTTCATTCTATAATTACATTTTTGTAGCAATTATCATGAAAACACGAATTTTATTAGTTTTATTTAATTCACCTGTGCACTTTATTGTGGGATCACGTGTTATCATGAATGAAAAGTTTTATTGAGCAATACAATTGCTTACGGAATAACCGTGACGTGATGTGCAGTTAGCCAATCAGAATAAAGTATCACAATGAAACATACATCTAATGTAATTATTACATCCTACATCTTACCATTTATATTATTCAATAACAGTTTATAAAACAAACCATCTCGCCATATTATGCATGAGTAGATAATGTTATAGCTATTGTTGTGAAATATTTTTAACATTAACTGAGTTCAATGATGCATTTTGCAATAAATAGAAATAAGAAGATGTGGTATGAGAGCCAATGAGAAAACTCTCCATCCATGTCATAATTTGTAAGAGTAAACACTCATAGGTCAAAGTACGACCTGCAACACGTAGCTTTTGCTAAACCCAAATAGCAACCTATAAAGAGCCTCAAAATTTGTTTTATCATATTTTCGCCACAGCCGCAAATTTCTCCAATTAGCTCCTGTATTAATTGATCTTTAAATTATCTCCCTCTGAACTGTTTAAAACGTTGATTTTGTTAAATTGCATTGTCTCATTTTTCCTATTAATTGCACTCTCGTTAGCGATGGACACATATTTGAGCCGGGTTTATAGTTTACAGAAGCAGATCGGAATCAGTTATGACGTAGACAGTAATCATTCTAATCGTAATCATGTTCATTGACCATAAGGACGATGAAAGCACATCATATAATGACGTTTCGACATCATATAATGAAGTTAACCAAACCACATAATATAAGATTACAAGCACATAATATAATGACACAACCACATCATATAGATATTTGCACATAATATAATGATATGTACACATCATATAAGTATATTTGCACATGACATAAGTATATTTGCACATCATATAAGGATCGTTGTACATAATATAAGTACGTTTGCACATCATATAAGAATGTTTGCACATCATATAAGTACATTCGCACATCATATAAGTACATATGCACATCATATAAGTATAATTGCACATCATATATGTATATAAGCACATCATATAAGTATATATGCACATCATATAATGATGTTTGCACATCATATAATGATGTTTGCACATCATGTAAGGATATTTGCACATCATATAATGACAATTGCACATCATATAAAGGTAAATGCACATCATATAAAGAAAATGGTCATAACAAGACAGTGTTGGCGTTCCATAAAAATCTATCAGAACTCATGGGTGTGGTGGTAGGGGTAGAGGTAGAGACAGATAGATATCTGATAGTAACGAATCATGATCCAGTAGAGATATGTCGGACCGACCAATCAAACCTTTATCACAACCTATTGCTGGTCCATTAAGATCAAATTACGATGCTTCTGTGAACTATAATAGGGACGACACAGATGTGTGAAGCATGGTTCAGCCGATGTAGAAAAAATACAAGAGGTCAAAATTACATACAGACAAACAAAACCTGGAAAGCTTATATATATTTAATATGACAATGAAACTGAGCATGATGGTCGTAGTATGAACGTAGTCAGGTCGTAAGAAGAGCGTGATGAGGACGACATCGGCGTGCTAAAATCGTATTATGGTCTTGAACAGCGTGGTATAAACGTGGTATATTCGTAGTGGAAGCGTAGTTGGGTCGCGGTAAGAACGTGATGGTCGTAGTGAGGTCTCAGTAATGCGGGGTTCACACATTGCCGATTATTGCTCCCGTTTGAGATCGGACAGCAATACGAAACGAAAAGTGAAAAAGTCGGATTACTATCCTCAATTATCTGGAATGTCCTATCATTGTCTGAACGCAGTCGTTTTAGTTCGTAACAGATTCATACGGGTCGGGAAGGGTCCGAATAGTTCGGCGAAGCACCCCGACAGTTAGGTGCGTCCCGTAACATTCGGGGAAACACAGCCGATTTAGTCTAGTCGGATTACAATCGTGCCTATGTCGTGACAGATTCTGCTGTATCGGATCAAAATCCTAACAATGTTCTGTGTATTCTGGACGGTGTCCTGTGGAACGGGAATGATCTGGAGAAATTTTTCATTGCTGTTTTTCTGCCATTTGAGTCCAGATTGCATTCAGATCTTGTGAGGATTGCGAACCGTTTTTGACGAAACCGTTCCGGATCTGTCCCGTTATTAATACGAAATTCGTCAATAATACCCACGTCAGAGTCCCGACAATTTCAGAATACAATACGACTGAGACCAGACAAAGCCGGTTGCATTGCGATAGAGCGGACCTGTTACGACAGTATCTGCTCATCCCGATTATGCCGACAGTTTTCGAACGGATAACATCCGTCAGCGTCGTTTCACTGTCTGGTCACTGTCTGATCTCTGTCGGATTACATTCGGTAGAATCGGGACGCAGTCGTAACAGACTCGGTCGAATTTTACCTGACGAAAGATACAAATTGGATTAGAAGCGGATTGAGAACGGGATAATCGGGATAAACTCGCTTGGAAACGGTTGAATATCGACGCTTCCTGAACAATATCTGATTGTTGTCGTGATTAAATTATTTGTTTTAAAAATTCTAATTAAAGTTTGAATTGCCATCCACGATTCACAGGATCTTGATCAGACTTTTGACAAATTTTAATCGTGAATGGTCCTGTCAAGGACGGTAGTAAAAATCGTGAATGTGTGACCCCAGCTTAACATGGCTGTGAGATCATAGCGCAGTCCCCCCGACTAGAATCGCGCTTTCGCTACTCTGCCGCTACGATGATACAGTGACCTTTGTTATCTAACCACGACCTTACTGCGCTCTTACTACGATTTTACTACGACTGCACCACGATTATTATGAACATGTTCAAAGTTGGCCACGCTCATCACGATCACGAAGACTTCACCACGACCGTACTTCGACCTTACTGCGATCTGCACGATCGCACTACGATCGTCAAAATTTGCATTTTTTTTCACAGATCGTAGTGCGATCGTGGTCTGCAGTATAAAAGATATTTTCAGACAAATGTTTGGTTGAACTTGGTTTTATGGCTAGTCAAACCAATCCGTTTATATGTCAATGATACAAGTATCCATTAAATGCCAAAACTACGTGACAGAAATACAACACAAACTCACCACAGAGAAACGCACAAATAAGTAATATAATAGTCGTAACAACATGTAAATCTAAGAATAACAACGAACATCTTCCATTCAAGAAATCACAAGACATAACAAACAGTGTCGTATTTTTGTAACGAATATATAATCTTGAAATTCATACAATTATTTTCACAATACTAGTTAACACAATGATCATGATTATTATGAAGGTATTGAAAGGCTATTTTGAATAAATGCTGTGATGACGTCATAATAATTTGGACTTACACATGTATAATATGTTATAAAATGGTATTCAACTCGACTAAACTTACATATAAGACATGTGTGAAATGAACCGAAAGTACATAATCCAAAACATAAACTAAAGACATTACACAATATCTAACGGAAACCACAACAGAAGGACATTAATAAATACATGTGTACATGTATGTTGGATTTAATGAATACCAAGACATTTCGTATATCAATGCAAATTCACACTCGACAAAACAGACATATTCGGGAATAAATCACGTTCCTTTTATACTGACAGACGACAGAGAAGTTAAACTAGAATTTAAGACGTATTAGAAATGTTATCGGTTAGATTAGACACAGACACGTCGTGTATATCAACCAATTCGTAATGGTGTCCATAAAAGTTACGAAATGTCATTTTTAATCTCTCCTCCCCATAACTCTGTTGAAAATATTGGAATTATCAATTTTGGAGCGTATACAATTATTTTAATGTTTTGGATAAATTATGTATGCTATGGTGGTTTTTTTTATATCCGGATGACAGTTAGGACTTTTCCACTCTTTATACGGACACTTCTACATATTTGTATCAAACAAATGTGTGTAATTTAATTAAGTTTTTTGAGAACAAATATATTTGCTGAAACTAGTATTAAGTGTTTTCTCTAGTGGAAAACGTGAATATGCTGATTATACAAACTGGTGTGATGGGACGTTAAAAGAAGCAAATGATCTTTCCTGTCAACATTTATGTATTGTTCCACAATTGAGTTTCTAGAAAGGATGTTGGCATTTTGAGCAACAGGACAGGTGCCACATGTGGTTCCGACGAATTCACGATCTCTACACGATCTTTACACGACTAGATAGACCAAATCAACTATACTCGATCTCAGCAAGATCTCGGCCAGACCAGATCGACTTGATATAGGGGTCGTAGGGATAGTCGGTTATTGGTCGGGTTTGTACAATTTCAATATAAAAACACCTGATTTTTTTTATATCACCCGCTGCAGCGGAAGGAGGCATAAAAGTGTTACCCTTTTCCGTCCTTAAATACGTATTCGTACGTCCCATCAATTAGTTTCCGCTCTCAAACACAGATCAAGTGCGAATTTTCGTAGTGTCACTTTTACCGTTCTTGAGTAATGACTCTTTATAACGTTATATGTAAGCTGGGTCATTAGCTGTGTCAAATGGACACGTTTATTTGGTTAGATTCAGTAGGTCTGGGTAAAAATATACATGTAAAATATCTACATGGAAATAAAGCAGTTGGATTGTTTAGCAAGATGGTTAGAGCTCAGATAGACATGTTAATAGCTGTGTTGGAGCTTGAAGAGAGCGTAGAAAACGAAGAAAAACGGGTGGACAGCAAAGGTTGCCGAAAAATCAAGATGATGCAGTGATGACAAGGCAACCACTGTGTCAGAGTATAAATTGTTATAAACTAAGAGGAAAATTTAAAACGAAAATTCCCTTATCAAATGGCACAATCAAAAGTATGAGAGACTTGCAGGAGCTGAACGAAGAGGACCCGATGGTTATAGAAACTTCCTGAAAGTAAAGTAAGACGCTTATTTGTTATGGGAGTTTTACTGCTCTTTTTCTTCAAAATGAGCTAGTCACTGGATTAGAACTGATGTAAGATAGCAATATACATAAATACTACCACCCCCTTTTCCTTGCTTTCTCGCAAATTAAGCCTACTGTTTGTGTCATGTGTGCATATGTATGTAATCAGTATCTTTCTATAGATCTGATACCAGTAGTTGAATGGTTCAAGATATTTCTTTTTGGTGTATCCGTGGCAACAACCTGCCTTTTTTTACTAATTATATTGCAAAAAGGGGGTAAAGATGTCACATATTTTCCCAAAATTTTACCAAAAAATCAAATTTCAACCCCTTGGAGGACACCTTTTCTGAAACCATTTACATATATCTATCACGAGTTCAAATAAAAAGAAATTGTCTTTCATCTCATTTTTTTTAATGAAATTGTGTCAAAAAAGTGTATGAAACATTCGACCGTACGGTGACATATTGTTGTTAATTTCAGTGTAATTTGGTGTCCTGTGGAGAGTTGTCTCATTGGCAATTATACCACATCTTCTTATTTTTATACTGTAAAAAATTCTGGACATACGGAAAATACGGACAGTCAAACAAAAATAGCTCATTAAACAGCTTAAATACAATATTGATTTTCTTAAAAACTAACTTTGAAGGCTAAATCAGTCATCAGCTGTCGAATAATAAATTTTAATGCACAATTATTCTCAAATTTGAAAAATTGTGTGGGGCCAAAATGCAGAATCTACTTTCCTTCCGAAACACCTGCATGAAATCATCCCAGATTTTATTTGGTTTCGTGTTGATAAGTTTTTAGTTTTCTATGTTGTGTTACATGTATGTAGAATTCTGCTTGTCTTCTCGTCGGCTTTCGTTTTTCGCTATGGCTGTGTCGGTTTGACCTTGAGTTTGATTGTTCCTTTGGTCTCTGTGTTTTCTCTTTTAAAATTTTACACCTCCATGCAAAAGTACAGACGCGTACTGTACATGGAAAAATTTGTGTACAGTTAAAAAATAAGTAGTGACAATATATTTTTGCAGAAAAAAAGTTATGAAAGTTAATCAGAGCTGCAAACATTTTTAGAGAATTGTGTAGTAGTCATGTAAACTCGTGTATGGCCGAATAGAGATCGAAGGGTGGTCGAATGTAGTCGAATAGAAATCGGGTAATGGTCGAGTTTGTCTGGGATGAAAAAAATATAGAAGTCGCAGTGATCATGAAGCGATCGGGCATTAGTCGATTTAATCTTGACCACATATCGTACAGGTTGTCGTTGATCGGGAAATCATCGGATATTAGTCGAGCAAAGATCGAAATGATCGAGTTCTGATCGGTAAACTATTTGTATTCCGACCAAACTCGATCTCTACACGATCCTTTCACGATCAATTCGACCGCTACTCGACGAATTCTCGATCTCTTCTAGAGTGACTGGCTTGTCGATCTTTACTCGAATGTTTTTGACATGTCAAAAACTCTCGAGTAAAAAGTCAGATCGATGATGACCAAGGTAGACCACCCCGAACATTCATGTCGATTGAGACAGACCAGTTTCCCGATCGCTTAATTTGTCTTGATCGAGGTTGATCGAGTTGGTCTGATCGGCAGTGTGAACCTAGCTTTAAGCAGTACATACCTGCGTATGAAATTTATAATTCAACACGCTAGTTACTATAGAGCTTTGTAATTGGAAATTCTTTTTTGACAATGCTAATCAGGGGTTGGGAGTCCAATGACTTATGTTATCCCTCCTCTAATTATATGGTAGTTTACGAACTGATTAACCACACACATTGTCCTTTTATCGCAGATCCATGATTTACCAGTTATCGAAAAATACGACCACTGAGTTTCTTACAAGAAGCGGGAATTGCTTAGCTATGGACTTTAATGGGGTCCGTGTTAATCAAGTATCGTTAGTTTTATATGTTATACTGTCATTGCTATATTTTATTTTGTTGTCAACGGGTCAGAAATTGTTTCTGTTTCTCTTTTCCTTGACAAAGCTTTGCCAGTTTAATTTATTCGTACTAATGATTCTTTCTAAATTTCGTCTATGACAATACATAAGGGAGGTTTTGTTATCCACTTAGTATAGTAAAACCCCATCGCAAGTATTGTGCGCCCGAACAAAGTCCTGAAAATGTAATTTGTACGGCCTTCTTACGGTTGATATTCTATTTAATGATATGATATTTTGAAATTATGCTTCGCTTTCATATTTGATTCCTTTTTAGTTGATCAGAGATCGTTTTTTTTTTGTGTTTTTTTTTTGTGTTTTTTTTTTTTTTTACCGTAAAAATAACCCTTTTCTTCATTCTAAATTTAAAAAAAAAAAATCCATGTCATTTGGACTCTGCAATCATTGCCAATCAAATGAATTTTAAGCAAAAAATCCAAAAGTATTCAATAGTGTTATTTTCAATTTATATTTTTGAGACGACCCCTCACAAATTACTGTCGTAGTCGTGCTCAACTGTAGGAGTAGACAATTGTTGAAAAGGTCTAATTAAGCGTTATTCTGTTGTTCGGGATATAGAATTAATAAATAACAAGCCATGTCCGGTAAGTGTATTCACTGTGTATCATCGCCACCGGAAATTTGGTACTAACGAAGCGGAGAGAAATAGAAAAAAAAGGAAACAAGTTCAGAATTCATTCAATTTAAAGCATTTCTTCTCATTTGATGAGGGTGCCGCTTACGAAATGATTTTCTGATATATCTTTAAATTATTAGGCCGATAAGTACAAAATTAAGACAAGATTTTGTTTTATACTCCAAAACTTGCCACTTATAGTACCTGAAAATTTCGAGGTCGATCGTCTTCTGTCGCCCCATTGTCAAGATATACAACTGTTTTTTAGATTATCACAGTGTGGCATCATATTTACTGAAATTTGTTGTCAAAAAGATGTTTTTTGGAGAAAATAGACAAAAATATTGTTTGTTTATTGTACGGCGAATTGCAGAACGTTGTACGGCGAATTGCAAAATAACAACTTTTGTCTGTACGGCGTCTTGCAATATATTGTGATTATAAGATGAAATTAATCACTGTTTAGATAATATCAAGTGACGATATTTTGTCGATATCAAAGCTTTGCCGGCTTACAAATATACAAAATAAACGGCTTTGTACAAAAAGGTTTTTTTTCAACCATATTATTCTAAATACATTCATATATCGTTATACTTATTATTATAGAGAGATTTTCATTAAATATTCTTCAAAGTTTGAAGTATAATGTAATCATAGTTTAGTTATACTTGTCCAGATAAATGACCATGTATAAAATTTTATTGACCATGTACAAATTTAGCCAGTGGGGTTTATGATGTGAATAAACACTAGATTCGGATAACTGAATGACCATGTTACATAAACACCATGACACATGTTACTTTTAAGTGTATTGGGGAAGTTAAGACTTTAAATAAGGGTAATTCATCGGTCACTTCAAAGGTGCAAATGTTAAGTACCGACATTTATGACTTTATTTGAATAATGGGATAATTTCTCCGGGTACTATATAAACAAGTTTGTTCAGTTGGTGTTGTCGAGGATAACTAGAGACAATCACATTACGCGGGATTCATACATGTACTTAAACGCGTTACCGCTCTCTATATGTAACGTCATGGTTGCTATGTATTAACGTCATTGTATTCCAGCATTAAATCATCCATTTATACAGTTGGAAAGCAAGTCCTTGGAAACGTCCGTTGTCGTCAAGCCTTATCAGCAACACTAGCAAGGGGAATTAATTAGGTGGCGCTACAGTCGTCCGTAGCGTCAAAAAGTCCGCCAAATCAATCGGCTAAAAGATTGACGTTTAAATTATTTTTTGCAACTTGTCATGCTTTTATTATAATTAAATTTCAAAATTTGTAGGTTTTGTGACCAATATAATTTCTTTACGACATACAAACATTACAAAAAATAGCTTGTTATTGCTATTCCTTTATCCTGTCCGTTCTAGAAAAATTAGTCATCTTTTTTGTTCGCCAAAAAAAAATTGATTTTTCCTAATTTGACGTTTGCGTATCCAAATACAGAAAAGAACGGTTATAATCTTAAATGAAACCGGGAAACCTATTTCAAATTTCTACACTTTTTTGAAGCCATCATTTTTTTACTTTTATACATCAATTTTAGTGACCACCAGCCATGTCAATTTGTATATCTGGTTTTAGCTGCGTTTCTACTTCAAAACAGGGAAATTTATCTTCAGTCTTTTAATTATATCTGTTTTAAAGTGCTCTAAAATACTGATTTTATGAAAGACATGAATGAAATTTTGATTAAAAGTTGTGGATTTTCACAATTCCATACGATACCTGTATTTTAAAGTAACTAAAACCGCTTTTGATCCCCTACACAAATTGACGGTGACATTGTTTTCTTTTTTCAACATACGTCATGTAACGTTTATTACAAAATATGTGTCAGGGTCATGTACATAGTAAAAACTTACACATTGTAAAAGTGAAACAACAAACAAAGATCTTCTTTATTGCGTTTGAAAATTCTGACAGATCTGACAAATTATTGATAGCCTACTCAGGCTACTGTATGGATGGACATTAAAAGCACAAAAAAATAGCAATAGAAAATGCATTGCAAAGAAAATTCTGTAGGAAAAAACATAAAAAAAGGAAATGAAGGTCAGTTAATTATATTTATCTTTTATAAAATAAAATCTTGCTTATATTATTATCTCTTTACTAAGTAAGCTACAGTAATAAGAGCAAAAACTAGCTTATCAAGCCAAACAAAAAGTTAATTCATAGAGATGTGTTCTTACAAATTTGAATTTATTCCAATGGCAAATTCTTCTCAAATTTAATCATTATTTATCATTATTAAAGTAAAATGCACAAGATTTGTCCCACCAATTTCATTTCATTTCTGAGATTAATATCCAATTATTCAGGTAAAATATACAATAAAATATGTAAAGCAGCTGCTCAAAGCCCCATTTTTCTCTCAAAAAGTTAACTTTCAACATAAATAAAATACACTTGAAAAATAAGGCAAGTGCTACTAGCTGTGCTAGCTTTCCTAATAATTGAATTTTATTATAATAATTATGATTTTAAAATTCAAAATTATGTCACTTTCAATTAAAGTATTATTTCTGATAGAAATTTCTGTCAAAATCTTTGGTAAACTTATCCCTTTTTTGTAATATTAGGATATTTTCTAGTCAGTACTGTTACTAAGAAACAAAGGATTGAGTTAATTGCTTTTTAACTTTGAAGAAACTTATTGTCTGCCTCTTATAGTCCAACTTTAGAATATAAAATATTAATGATCAGTATTATTTATTATTTTCATTTTCAGAAAGATTATTTAAATTGTATAAAAGATGGTTTATTGCATTAAACATTATTAGAAGTGGTTTAAGGAAATTCTACAAAAAGTGGTCCCATATATAAACCTTTATAAAAATTGCAAAGTAAATTTCATCAGCAAAAGCTTATTTAAAGCAAAAAAGCTTTAAAATAATTATGAATGTTTATGTTTAAATTTCTTAATTTTTACTCATATTTTGTCTTTTAATTTTTACATTAAATTCTTCTCTGAAAAGAAGGAAAGTACTTCTTAATATTATAATAACAATGTTGTAAATCGAATTTCATTTATTTTCCCAAGTATTTTTGGTAAAGTAAACTCCATTTTATTCATTTTGCTGGGTTTTTATTTTTGACTTGTAATATCAAGGGGAGGTAACTTCTTGCACAAATCGGCAGAAAACCACCGCTTCGTGTCGAACTTAATTTGACGTTTGCGTATCCAAAATTCAATTGGCTAGATATTCATATCGAGTGTTTGTCTTAATGAGATGCTTTATTAAATTTAAATTCAGCCCATCATTTTTAGTTTCCTCAAAATTATTTAGATTTTTCGATCAGGAGACTTGACAATTTTCAAACAAACTTCAAGTTTGAAGATAAAATAAAGAATGAATGACTTTGAGTTAATGTGTAAGTTTTGACGAGTTGAAACTATGAATATTCATATTATTTGGATCAATAAGTTTTTATTACGACAGTGGTATTTAGTGAGTTACAATGGGGTTTGTCTCATCCGTAGTTTTACTGAATTTTCACGGTCACGTGACTCTATTGTTGCTGATAAACTTGGGGTCAAACCGTGACCTGCTTTCCAACTGTGTATAGACGTCTTTTTCTCTATTCATACAACACAACGCAAACTACAATTATACGATCACGAGATTGGTGCCGTGAACAAGATTAAAGATGGATTCGTCGAGAATCAAGTCTATTCGAGCTGGAAATCGAGCCGCTGTCACGAAATTCTTCAAGAAACTAGATGAGCTGAACACTGATTCGTAGATGGATATAAACATTGCAGGTCCAATTATTGACGCTATAGTGAAAAAAACAAAGTGTAATTCTTAAACTGGATGAACAGATTTTGGAAAATACATCGGATGAAGATATAGAAGTTGAAATCACAGAAGCAGATGAGTATAATTTAGATCTTGAAACGCATTTACGCCGTTATAAGAAAGTAGCACAAATAGTTACACGTACATGTACAGAATTATCTCACGAAAGTATTCCAAACACAAGCCCCGTCATGAACATGCATGAAGTCAATTCCGAAACCCGTCCTGTAATGAACACAGAATTCATTCCAAGATTTTCTTCACAAACTTGTTCCCTGTCTAGTCAAAATCACCGCTTGCCGAAGCTAACCCTACCTACTTTTTCTGGAGATATTCTTGAGTGGCAATACTTTTGGGAGTCGTTTGAAAACACAATTCACAGTAATCATACACTAACTGATGCAGACACTATGAATGTCATAAATGGTTTAAACTTGTCCAGCGCAAATTATCACAAAGCCGTGGAGTTATTAGTAAATCGCTTTGGGAAAACACACAAAATTGTGAACGCTTATATGAAAGCTCTTTTAGATTTTCCAGCATCCTCATACACATTAGATAGTATCCGTAATTTTTCGGATAAGTCAGAGGTTTATATCCGTGGATTAGAATCTTTAGGACAGTGCCAAGATACGTATGGTTCCCTGTTAATCCAAGTTATGCTTGGTAAGCTCCCTATTAGCGTAAAAAGTAATATCACAAGAGAAAACGGAAACGACGACTGGACCCTTGGAAATCTAAGAAAGGCAATACAACGGGAAATATCTATTCAAGAAGCCAGTACTAATGGGAGCGAGACTTATGATATACCTACCGCAAGTTTCCATGCCGGAATTGGAAAGAAAAATAACGTGAATAAATCAAAATCTAAAAACTATTCTCCAAGTAAAACGTGCATTTATTGCAATGACCAACATTTCCCTGCAGATTGTAAAAAGTTCACCGAAAGCAAATCAAGAATGGAGATTGTAAAGAAGAGAAACCTATGTTTCAATTGTTTGGGAAACCATAAAATATCAGAGTGTAGGTCGAAAAACACATGCCGTAAATGTCAACGTAAGCATCACACAAGTTTATGCCATGAATCTACAATTCAAAAATCACAGAGTCAGAATATTACAAGTAATACAGAAAATGGAACGCCAATCATGCATACATCTGCTTAACAGGAAAATTCTACCGTCTTCTTAAAACCGGCAATCGCTCCAATATGGTAACAGAATCAGTGCGCCGACGCTCACATCCTTTTCGTAGGAAATAGCCGACAAGTTGAACGTTAAGCCAAACGGAAAGGAAACCCTCAATATCTCCGCCTTCGGAAATTCTGACATGAATAAAGCCAGAGTGTATTTAGAAGCAGACTCAGGAAAGAAAATACCTTTACAGGTATTGATTGTACCTACCATAGCAGCGCCGATTCAGAATAATCGCAGGTACATTTCGCAGCAACTACATTATTTGAAAGGACTAAAACTAGCCCATCCGTTATTAGAGGATAATAGCTTTGAAATTTCTTTACTCATTGCAGCAGACCACTACTGAGATGTAATCAAGGATGATATCGTTTGAGGCGACGGACCGACAACGATGAGCTCAAAAATAGGATAGTTGTTATCTGGACCACTTACATGTACAAGAGGACAACGCAATTCACATATGATGCACAAATTATCTAGTCACACAAAAGAGAACTATGATATTGAGAGGTTTTGGAAATTGGAGTCCCTTGGTATACAAGAAAACGACAAACTTAACACGGAAAAACAGAACATCAAAGAATTTTCATCAACATCGATAACATATGAGGATGGAAAGTACGTTGCAAAACTTCCATGGATTGAAGAATGTCCTAAATTACTGACAAACGAGATGATTGCAAGAGCAAGGACCCATAGAGTCGTCAACCGCTTAAACCTGGAACCAAACTTATTCAAAATATATGGCGACATAATTAAAGAGCAGGAAAAACGTGGTTTCATCGAAAAGATAAAGGAGAATGAGGACGAGCCACAGCGAATACACTACATACCGCATCACCCCGTCAAGAAATATTCTACAACTACTCCGATTAGAATTGTGTATGATTGCAGTTGTAAAGAGAACGCAAAAAGTCCGAGTTTGAATGACTGTCTTCATTCATATCTGCCAATTTCAAATGACATAACAGAGCTACTTACCAGATTTCGTACTCAGAAGTTTGCAGCGACAACAGATATCGAAAAGGCATTCTGCAAGTTGGACTTCATAAATCTGACCGCGATGTAACTCGCTTCTTTTGGTTAAGTGACCCAACAGATTCAACCTGTCTGTTTACAACTTATCGTTTCAAGTAAGTCTTATTCGGAGCTACATGCTCACCATTTATACTGAATGCAACTTTATTAAAAAAAACTTTGAAGATAATCCTAGTCCAACAGCTTCAAGAATTACACAAGATTTGTACGTAGACAATGCTTTAACTTGTTTCACTGATGAAAACGACTTAATGCAATTTTAGAGAAAAAGACGTCTATACAAATGGATGATATTTTAATTCTTTCTTTCATTTTGTAAATTCTAAAAATACTAGTAAAACGTGATGGAAAATAAGTGTAAACAGGACAAGTCCTCTCGGCAATTCTACAAGTGTGTTATGCATTTCTTGTTTCTGTCCCTCCCCTTTTTCCACCCCCCCCCCCCCACACACACACACATATTTCAGTCCTTTGCTACGCCACTGCTCATACCTCAGAGTCCTTAATTTTTTATGCTTATAACAAAAATATGTATTACAGTTAACCTAAATTACTAAAGGAAGAGACCAATTTTATTGAACAGCAACTCCTCTAAAAAACAAAGAAAAAAAAAGTTAGAAATATTAGTGATATGACGTATAAATGAAATGTTTTGTACTTCTTAAATTTTTCATTTGAATAATCTTGTTTTCTGCCAATTTTTGAGAAAATATTCAAATTCGAAGACCTTTATGGATCCGTGTCTTATACGCTTTCGTGCATGCTCCGTGGACGTAAGGCCCGTGAAATTTAAGATACAATTCGTGTTAAATATTATATAATTAATCTAAATCAATCAGCATATCAATGCAAAATTTGACGAATCGTCAATCAGATAAACCTTTAGGCCCTTATCCTTTATTTTTGTCGAGGTTGGGTGCGATTGCACGGATGCAAAGGTTGGTTTTTTTGTTTTTATTGGAAAAAAACTTTATTCTGTTTCAGTTGAAAACAATTGCGTTTAAATCACATACAGTTTTTTTCATTGAAAACTGAGAGTTAAATTGATTCCCTAATTTTCAATGAAAACAAAGTTCTCTTTTCAATTTAACTTCTAAAATATTTTGTCGAGACATTTAATACCAACAAATTCATTACTACAAAAAAAAATAGAATGGACGGTGCGCCTATATCTTCATTTATTTATAAAAATACTAGTATGGAAGTCAATCGTTAAATCTTCACTCAGAGAACAAAGATGAAATACAGGATTTACATTTATTTATCTATGAAATTAACTGAAAAACGCTTTCCAGTCCTAATATTATCAAAAACTTACGAATTAAATTTCGTTGATAATTAAAGCGATCTTTTTTAAAGATTTCAAATTCAGTTTTGGTGGATAGTCTGATTGGCAATCATAACACATCTCCTTATCTTTATTTAGATGGTCATATTCATTGAACAACTACAGTGTGTGAAGTATAAAGATTAAATTAAATAAAATATTGCAGAAAAAATGTTATACATAATCATGATTTTTAGGCATAAGAAATCTAAAAGATATGTTAGTAAAAGTGGTAACACAGGAGAGAATTTCAAAATAGATAAGACACATATTGGTGCATATGTTGACTTACAACAGGCCACTTACGGAGAACTCAAAGAGGTTTTGAGGTGTAAAGACTTTGTCAAGTGCATGAATCTCCCTTTGGGAGATATCGGTTGTGTGTCCCTATTTATACATTCGGTCAACACTGTGGACTGAACGGACAGATTGATATGGCACCTATGCTTATATTTTATCACAATATAACACTTATGTATAGTAGAATAGTCCATAAGCCCGGTAGCAGCCTTTGAAATCTGAACAACGGCTGATTTTCTTTCCAAGCCAGCTTGCGAAGTTCGCAGGGCACTGCGAATTATCTTTGACGTCAAGGAACAACGTCACAGCGGAAAACAACATCGGCTTTGGGCCGATCCTTGGCAGTCAAAGGTACTGTTTCTGCATCGGCCAAATCGGCCCTATGGCAGAAAGAAGGTTAATGCTGGAATACAATGACGTTAATACATAACAACCATGACGTTTCATATAGAGAGCGGTAACGCGTTTAATTACATGTATGAATCCCGTGTAATGTAATTGTCTCTATTATCCTCGACATACTCGGGGCCGCGAATTTGTGCAATTTAAGTCTCAATGAGCAATTTATCCAAATTAAGAAAATTATCAATATGAAAATAAATGAAATATTTTAAACTTTAAAGTCTATGAATCACATATAAAACTATCTCTGAATCAAGTTGCAATTGCAAGTTGTTCTCAATTATAATTGCAGTCTCTGATTGCGGTTTTGTAAACGAACACTTCTTCTAAGTATTTGCGATTCATCATTTTGTTGAATTTGCCGGTCTATGTCTTTACTTTCATTGTCTGTAATTGTTGTCATAGCAACGGAATTTCGATCCCAATGCGGCCATTGTTCTTCATGTGCAAGCCATTTCGGTCCGTTGAACCAAGTATCATTATTCAAAAACTTAGATGAAGACATGTCGCGCGTAAGATAGTCGGCGGGGTTACAGTCAGTTGGACAATACCTCCAAGTTTTATTTTCCACAAGTTGTCGGATTTCTCTAGTTCTATTAGCTATAAACGGTTTTTGTATTTTCGACGAATACAACCAACTCAGAACGATTTGGCTATCACACCAAAATGTAATTTCTGTAATTCCTAAAATATTCGACACATGTTTACCTAATTTCGCTCCAACTACGGCGCCCATCAACTCCAATCGCGGCAAAGTAATTACTTTAAGCGGTGCAACTCTGTAAATTGCAGCTGAACAAAACTTTGTGGTTTTATTTAAAGGTTAGTAAACTTTACACATTTTTTGTAGCGACTTAATCATTTAAATTGGTAAAGCATTTGTGGTTAAAAGTTTATTTTTTTAAATTCAATTATTTTTATACATGTGTTTTTATTTACTTTAAGAAAAGTGACAACATTAGTTATCTATTTACATGCTTAAAATGCCATATAATGTAAAGTAATATTTTTGATTTAATTGTCAAATATATTAAAGTATTTTATGTATTTCGTATATATCAAATCTATGTATTGTTTTTAGAATTCAAAATCAAATTTAACATATTATGTAAAGTTTATAAGAAGACTTGAAATACTAATTAGATTTATGTTTCAGGTACTTTAATACTTAATTCATTTTCAGGGAATGAACAATATACATGAACAATAATTTTTACTATGATACGATAAACATTTCAGAGACAAGAAAATGTGAATTGTGAACTTTGTGAAATAAGTGAAAACTGTAATCCGAAAATAGAAACAATGTACTCGTTTAATTTTATCAATTTAACGGAAAACTTAAATTATTCAATGTCATTTGATTTATTTACAACTTTATTGTATTTGTTAATTATTACTATTTTAATTTGTATTTTAATTTGTTGTTTTGTTTTGTATTATTATTTATAATAATTAAAACAGATCTGTAAATTCCAGCTGAACAGAACTTTGTGCTTTTATTTAAAGATAACCAGACAATTTCTGAAACCCTTGTGGTATGATCAAGTCCTGAAAATACATTATCTGCCTATCATACAAAGTTTCATCCAACCTCTTGCTAAACCAAGTTGAGTTAGTCCAACCCCAAAACAACATCAAAACCAAATATGAAATAACTAAAGACTGTTGTCTTATTTGTTGTTAGGGTGAAATTTTGTAAGTTCAATAAAAAAAAAAAACGACCATTCATCTTTTGTTGGTGCTGGTATTTTTTTTTTAAATATATAAACAGTAGAGATGTGGTATAATAGCAAATAAGATAATTATCCATCAGGATCAAATGAAGTGTATGTGAGCAATTATATGCTATCGTACGGCCTTCAACAACGTAAACTCGTACCTTATAGTCGGCAATAAAAAGCCCCGACATGAAAAATATGTAAGGATTCAACAAGAAAACTAACGGCCTAACTCATAACAAAACAATTTATGAAAAACAACAAATATGATAGAAATGAACAAACAACAACCACCGAACTACAGGATTGAGACTTCGGACAGACACATATACATGTAAAGTATGTGCTGGGTTAAATACATTGTTTATTAAGTCTCCCAAACAAAGTTTGGAGACTTATTGTTTTTGGTCAGTTCTTATTATTTTTATTATTCTTCCTCTTCCTCTTCTTCCTCTTCTTCTTCTTCTTCCGCCACTTTAAAAATGAACTTGTCCACAGCTGTTTTCCTAAACGGCTTGTCAGATTTACTTATGATTTTACAATATGTTAGACTAACATGTCTAGGTGAGCCATCAATGTTTGGTTTGTGCATTGGGGTCTATTAAGGGGTATTTTGAGGGGTAGAAAGGAGGGAGGGGTTTACTATAGAACCCTATGGGATTTTATTTTCTAAAAATTTCAAATGAATATAACTTAAAAACTGTAAGTGATAGATACATGCAGTCTTCAGAAATGATTATAGGACAATAAAACACATCACATGAAATATAGGGGGAGTCCCTGGGAGTCATCTCCACCCCCTTCAATTTGAGAATATGCTTTTATCTTGTAAACGGTCCAGATCCCCACCCCTAAACCATATATATTCTTGAATGGGACGATAAAGCAAATCAAATGAAATTAAAGGGAAGTCCCCGGGGGTCATCCCCACCCCGTTCAATTTGAGAATGTGCTATTATCTTGTAAACAGTCCAGATCCCCACCCCTAAACCATATTGTAATGATATTGTAATTATTATGTTTATTTATGTTGGCCTAATTTGTGTTGTATGGCCTGATAGTTGTTTACCAAATAATCTTATAATTGTGCAGTTTAGGAATCACTGGAACAATCACAGAATGATTGGAACTTTCTAGAATGATCCTTATAAAAGATGCGTAATTTAAAATTCTACGTTATTCCAGAAACTTCCGTTGTAACTTTCCAGGATTTTCCACAATGTTCCATTATAGAGTGTTCTCTAGAATTTTCCATTGACAACACTATATATACAGACACTAAAGTTAAACTCTCATAATTAAAACTTGGACATAGACATTGATAGACATTAGTATTCACAGCATTTGGATTGACACTTTTATTCTACAAACAACATCATACTGGATTGTGACATTAGTAGTGAACGTAATATTCAAATTGGATTCCGAAAGATTTCCGGATACAGATAAAGATAACTGATTGGACTCATATTTTGACAGTTAAGTTAACAGTAATATTTGTGTAATACCTTTTGTAAACTTTTGTATATTAAATATTGTTAAATTTTATTATTGATTTGTGTCTTTTGTTGGCTACAATTTAAAGGCGATTTCTGGCCGTAACAGAAATTGGGGGCTCGTCCGGGAGAACGAAAATATCTTTTTCAAAATTTATTCAATATTTTTATTATAACTAGCCAACAAAATTCTACAAAATGGCATTTGATGCTGGTAAATTTTTGAAAACGCCAGACCTGGAGAGTTTTGATAATTTAAAGAAAGAGGAATTAGTGTTGCTTGCTAAAGAACTGAAATTAGTTTTTAAAGTATCTATGAGAAAACAAATTATAAAAAATTTGGTTATAGACAAATTAGTTGACGCAGAAATTTTAGGTGAAGAGGCTCTTGAACTTAAGGTCGAAAATGTAGATGCCTTTAAATTAAAACAGCTTGAATTAGAACATGAATTTAAATTAAAACAAGCAGAACTGGAAATGAAGAAAAGGTTGGAAATAGAGAGAAAAGAAAAAGAAGATGAATTTAAATTAAAAGAACTGGAAATGAAGGAGAGGGAGAAAATAAAAGAAGATGAATTAAAATTAAAAGAACTTGAAATGAGAGAAAGGCTAGAGATGGAAAAACTGAAAATTGAAATGGTCAAAGAAGAAAGCAACACTAAAGTCCAGTCGGAATCAGATTATTTTGATGCAGCAAAAAATATACGTTTGGTTCCAAAATTTTGTGAAAAAACAGTCGATAAATATTTTCCACAGTTTGAGAAAATTGCTAATAATTTGAAATGGCCAAAGCCATATTGGACTACAATGCTACAAAGTGTTTTTGAAGGAAAGGCCGCTGAAATATACTCTGCACTTCCATCAGAAAAAAGTTCCGATTATGACACCGTGAAACAGGAAATTTTGAAAGCCTATGAGCTAGTACCAGAAGCATATAGACAGAAATTTAGATCTTATAAAAAGTTTGATTCGCAAACCTATGTGGAATTTGCTCGGGAAAAAGAAGATCTATTTGATAAATGGCTTACTTCAAAGAAAACAAAAAACAATTTTGATCAACTAAGACAATTGATGTTATTAGAAGAGTTTAAACAATGTGTTCATTCAGAATTAAAAACACATTTAGACGACAAAACTGTTGAGTCAATACATGATGCGGCTGTAATTTCAGATAATTATACTCTTTCACATAAAAGAAGTTTCAAGAGTCAAAATGTTAATACTTCCAGTGGAAATTACAAAAATCAAAGCACTGAGCGTACTGATAGTAAGCCTGTTCCACAGAATAAGAGTCAGTCCAGTTATAATATGTCTAGTCCAAAATTTGATACTTTTGAGAAGAAGTCACTGACTTGTGCTTATTGTAAGAAGATTGGTCACCTAATGGCTGATTGTTTTAGACTCCAGAAGAAGAATGAACGAGATAATAAGCCGAAGACCAGTGCTTGTACGACACCTTATATTACCAGTACATTGGAATGTCCTGCGAGTCAGGCTTTTAAGTCCAGTTTTTGTGATTACATGGAGGAATACAAACCCTTTATGTCTGATGGGTTTGTTTCTATTGTTGATGATACCACTCTTCAGCCTATTAAGATTTTACGGGACACTGGAGCTTCTCAGTCTTTATTGTTAGAAGGTGTGTTGCCTTTGTCCGAGAAGACTTCTGTTGGTGCCTCCGTTTTGTTACAAGGTGTAGAGTTAGGTTGTATAGATGTTCCTCTCCATCGTATTTATCTGAAGTCAGATTTGATAACTGGACCAGTTGTTGTAGGTGTTCGTCCTAATCTCCCTGTTGAGGGTGTTACCTTATTGCTAGGAAATGATCTAGCTAGGAACAAAGTGGTTGCTGCACCAATTGTTACCAGTGAACCGGTGGTGGATGTTAAATCACCTGAAGATGATGCTGAATTGTATCCAGCTTGTGTTGTTACTAGGGCGATGGCTAGAAAACAACAAAATGAGAATTTGCAAGAAGACAAGTTTGATTACATGGACCTTTCTGACACTTTTATAGCTGATATTGAAGATCCTGGTAACTCAGAAAAGGCTATTATAAAACCACCTAGTGTTAACAAAAATGTTATTATGCCATGGCCAGATGTAAACAGCCATTCATTAGACCGAAATAATTTACTCGAAGAACAACATAAAGACCCTGAGGTTCTTCAGCTCAGCCAGAGGGCTCAACCACAGGAGGAAGCAGACAAAGTGGCCGAATGCTTTTACCATCAGGACGGCATTTTAATGAGGAAGTGGAGGCCTCCTGATGCTACCCCAGAGGAGGAATGGAGAGTGGTGTACCAAGTGGTGGTGCCTAAAGTTTATAGGCAAGAAATTATTGGTCTTGCCCATGACACCCCCTTGGCTGGACACTTAGGTATAAGGAAGACTTGCCTAAAAATATTGCAACATTTCTACTTGCCCAGACTTAGAAACGATGTTGCAGAATACTGCAAATCATGCCATATATGCCAGGTTGTTGGTAAGCCTAACCAGAAAATATTTCTGTTACGGCCAGAAATCGCCTTTAAATTGTAGCCAACAAAAGACACAAATCAATAATAAAATTTAACAATATTTAATATACAAAAGTTTACAAAAGGTATTACACAAATATTACTGTTAACTTAACTGTCAAAATATGAGTCCAATCAGTTATCTTTATCTGTATCCGGAAATCTTTCGGAATCCAATTTGAATATTACGTTCACTACTAATGTCACAATCCAGTATGATGTTGTTTGTAGAATAAAAGTGTCAATCCAAATGCTGTGAATACTAATGTCTATCAATGTCTATGTCCAAGTTTTAATTATGAGAGTTTAACTTTAGTGTCTGTATATATAGTGTTGTCAATGGAAAATTCTAGAACACTCTATAATGGAACATTGTGGAAAATCCTGGAAAGTTACAACGGAAGTTTCTGGAATAACGTAGAAGTTTAAATTACGCATCTTTTATAAGGATCATTCTAGAAAGTTCCAATCATTCTGTGATTGTTCCAGTGATTCCTAAACTGCACAATTATAAGTTTATTTGGTAAACAACTATCAGGCCATACAACACAAATTAGGCCAACATAAATAAACATAATAATTACAATATCATTACATTATTTTTCTAAGAAATTAGATAAACATCAGAAAAATTATTCAACTATTGAAAAAGAGTGTTTTGCAATGTTGTCAGCACTTCAACATTTTGATGTATATTTGAATCCCACTGTATATCCTATTCTTGTTTATACTGATCATAATCCTCTCACCTTCATGCATAAAATGAGAAACAAGAATCAGAGGTTGACTAGGTGGAGTTTATTGTTACAGGAATATGATGTAATTGTAAAACATATTAAGGGTAAAGATAATGTAATAGCTGATGCTTTATCTAGAGCTTATTAAATCACTTTGTATATATTATGTATTTTTGTTCATATTATTCATGATAAGTTTTTGTTACACTAAAACTTCTTTTAAGGGGGGAGGTGTAATGATATTGTAATTATTATGTTTATTTATGTTGGCCTAATTTGTGTTGTATGGCCTGATAGTTGTTTACCAAATAATCTTATAATTGTGCAGTTTAGGAATCACTGGAACAATCACAGAATGATTGGAACTTTCTAGAATGATCCTTATAAAAGATGCGTAATTTAAACTTCTACGTTATTCCAGAAACTTCCGTTGTAACTTTCCAGGATTTTCCACAATGTTCCATTATAGAGTGTTCTAGAATTTTCCATTGACAACACTATATATACAGACACTAAAGTTAAACTCTCATAATTAAAACTTGGACATAGACATTGATAGACATTAGTATTCACAGCATTTGGATTGACACTTTTATTCTACAAACAACATCATACTGGATTGTGACATTAGTAGTGAACGTAATATTCAAATTGGATTCCGAAAGATTTCCGGATACAGATAAAGATAACTGATTGGACTCATATTTTGACAGTTAAGTTAACAGTAATATTTGTGTAATACCTTTTGTAAACTTTTGTATATTAAATATTGTTAAATTTTATTATTGATTTGTGTCTTTTGTTGGCTACAATTTAAAGGCGATTTCTGGCCGTAACAATATATATTCTTGTAGGGGACAATAAAACAAATGAAATGAAATAAAAGTGATGTCCCTAGGGGCTTACCTCACCCCCTCTTGTTTGAAAACTTGTAAACGGTCAACATCCCCACCCCTAAACCATATATATTCTTGTATGGGACAATAAAACTAATCAAATGAAATTAAATGGAAATTCCTGGGGGTCATCCCCACCCCGTTCAATTTGAGAATGTACTATTATCTTGTAAACGGTCCAGATCCCCACCCCCTAAACCATATATATTCTTGTAGGGGACAATAAAACAAATGAAATGAAATAAAAGGGAAGTCCCGAGGGAGTCACCCCACCCCCTCTTGTTTGAAAACTTTGTAAACGGTCAAGATCCCCACCCCTAAACCATATATATACTTGTATGGGACAATAAAGATAATCAAATGAAATTAAAGGGAAGTTCCTTGGGGTTGCCCCCATCCCGTTCAAATTGAGAATGTGCTATTATCTTGTAAATGGTCCAGATCCCCACCCCTAAACCATATTTATTCTTCTAGGGGACAATAAAACAAATGAAATGAAATAAAAGGGAAGTCCCGAGGGGGTCACCCCACCCCTTCTTGTTTGAAAACTTGTAAACGGTCAACATCCCCACCCCTAAACCACATATATTCTTGTATTGGACAATAAAACAAATCAAATGAAATGTAGGTAAAGTCTCTGGGGGTTACCACCACCCCCTCCTGTTTGAATACTTGTAAATGGTGGAGATCCCCACCCGTAAGCCATATATATTCTTGTATTGGACAAAAAATCAAATCAAATGAACATGGGACCATATAAATGGCGAGTTATGGAATCTTTTTTGGGAGACTTCGTAACAGCATCCTGTTACAATTACTTCTTGTTTTTTTAATTTTTACACATTTTTTGTAGTGACTTAATTATTTAAATTGGTAAAGTATTTGTGGTTAAACGTTTATTATTTTAAATTCAATTATTTTTATACATGTGTTTTTATTTAAATTAAGAAAAGTGACAACATTAGTTATCTATTTACATGCTTAAAATGCCATATAATGTAAAGTAATATTTTTGATTTAATTGTCAAATATATTAAAGTATTTTATGTATTTCGTATATATCAAATCTATGTATTGTTTTTAGAATTCAAAATCAAATTTAACATATTATGTAAAGTTTATAAGAAGACTTGAAATACTAATTAGATTTATGTTTCAGGTACTTTAGTACTTAATTCATTTTCAGGGAATGAACAATATACATGAACAATAATTTTTACTATGATACGATAAACATTTCAGAGACAAGAAAGTGTGAATTGTGAACTTTGTGAAATAAGTGAAAACTGTAATCCGAAAATAGAAACAATGTACTCGTTTAATTTTATCAATTTAACGGAAAACTTAAATTATTCAATGTCATTTGATTTATTTACAACTTTATTGTATTTGTTAATTGTTACTATTTTAATTTGTATTTTAATTTGTTGTTTTGTGTTGTATTATTATTTATAATAATTAAAACAGATCTGTAAATTCCAGCTGAACAGAACTTTGTGCTTTTACTTAAAGGTAACCAGACAATTTCTGAAACCCTTGTGATATGATCAAGTCCTGAAAATACATTATCTGCCTATCATACAAAGTTTCATCCAACCTCTTGCTAAACCAAGTTGAGTTAGTCCAACCCCAAAACAACATCAAAACCAAATATAAAATAACTAAAGCCTGTTGTCTTATTTGTTGTTAGGGTGAAATTTTGCAAGTTCAATAAAAAAAAACGACCATTCATCTTTTGTTGGTGCTGGTATTTTTTTTTAAATATATAAACAGTAGAGATGTGGTATAATAGCAAGTAAGATAATTATCCATCAGGATCAAATAAAGTGTATGTGAGCAATTATATGCTATCGTACGGCCTTCAACAACGTAAACTCGTACCTTATAGTCGGCGATAAAAAGCCCCGACATGAAAAATATGTAAGGATTCAACAAGAAAACTAACGGCCTAACTCATAACAAAACAATTTATGAAAAACAACAAATATGATAGAAATGAACAAACAACAACCACCGAACTACAGGATTGAGACTTCGGAATACATTGTTTATTTTTTTAATTTCAGAAATGATTCATTTGTAAAAAGCTTAAGAAAGGCTAAGAAAATACTTTGTTTTCAATGAAAGTTGGGAGAAATAAATCGTGAATTGTGTTTCGAATTAATTTTCTTGTTTCTTTTTGAAAATTAGATTGCATTTCTTTTTTAGTTACAGCAAATTCAATCACACTTTTAATTTACATGAAAAAAAATTAATAAAAGACTGTTGCTAAGGTTGTTTGGCCTAAACTTAAAGGAGTGGATAAAGGGGTAGTGAGAAGGAGTGTATTCGTCCGAATTCTAATTGTAGTACATTTTCAAGATAATTATGTATAATATTTTTCAGTAAATTTTAATGTGATATTGTGCCAATTAAAATTATATAATAAATACAAATAAGACTTGCATTTGCGTTAAAAGATATAGCAGCACGTGATTACTTGTTTTCAAACACAGTCACCTTTTCTGTTTTAAAACTTAAAAAGGTATGGATCTCGGCCTGATCTGTTTGGTTGAAAATAAATGTGAATTGATTGTGTTTCAAAATGTTATCCCTATTTTTGTGTGTGTGTAAATAATCTTATCTTTACTAGATAGATGCTAAAATTAACATCTTGTTTATAATAAGAAGAAAAAAGTGCAACTTACGCACGCCTGGATGCAAAAGGGTGAACTTGACTTATTCTTTCACGAATTTACCGATTACGGTATTTTAGGAAAATTGTTTACGAGGGCAAATAAATAAATGAACGCTGTCAAATCAACAGTTATAATCGTGGATTTTCCAAAAGAATTTATGAGTATGCAGCATCAGGATCGAAAAATATTTCAACCTGTTCTGATTTATAGATGTTATTTGATTTGACGGGTCACACGGACATGGGTTACACTTAACGCTACGTCAGGGGCATACAAACAGGTCAGTGAAACAGTGACATGCCTTTTCGAAAGTTACAACATTAACCTGCTTTTGGTAAATGTCGTATTCAAATTGTATACATCTGGTATGTAAAAGGTGTAATAGGACTGTGTTTAAGCCTTATATTGTGTATACTTCTTAAATGCTGTAAAGCGAATCATATTTTTATCAAATGCATAATTAGATATTTGAACTTTTATACTTTATTTGCTTTAAAACGATGGCAAATGAATATTTTAAAATTAGCCATACAGTAAATTTGTCAACACGAGCAAGTTGCCGTACCCTAGACTTTATTTTTTATGGTCTATATTCTCTAAAAAAAATCTTTTTGACAACAAATTTCAGTAAATATGATGCCACACTATAATAATCTAAAAACATGTTAGAAAAAATAATGAAAAACAGTTGTATATCTTGAAAATGGGGCGACAGAAGACGATCGACCTTGACCAGGTACTACAGTAAGTGGCAAGTTTTTGAGTATAAAACAAAGTCTTGTCTTAATTTTGTACTGATCGGTCTAATAATTTAAAGAGTTACATTTCAGGAAATCATTTCTTAAGCGAAACCCTCATCAAATGAGTAGAAATGCTTTAAATTGAATGAATTCTGAACTTATTAACTTTTTTCTAATTCTCTCCGCTTTGTTAGTACCCAATTTCCGGTGGCGATGATGCACAGTGCTATTTGTTTGATGTTTTTCCGCTTTGTATATATTTGAGGAGTTCGGCTTTTTCAAACTGATTTTTATAGTGTTTTCTTATGTTGTGCTTTAACACCACTGTTCCGGGTCAGGAGGTTGAGTGTTCTAAGTCCGGATCCTATGATTCAGTGGTTGTTGTTGTTCAATTTCTGTCATATCCTTTTTGTAAACTCCAAACATATTATGCTTTCAGTAAATTCTTAATTAGACTATTTACCGGGTTTATAATAATATGAGCAATATGACGAGTGCCACATGTGGAGCAGGATCTGCTGACCGTTCCAGAGCACCTTAGATCATTCCCAAGTTTTGGTTGGGTTCGTGTTGCCTAATCTTTAGTTTCTCGTGTTGTGTCTTGGGTACCATTATTTGTGTGTTTGTCTTTTTTTTTTTGTCATGGCGTTGCCTTTTTGATCTATGAGTATGAGTTTGAATGTCCCTCTTGTATCTTTCGCCCCTCTTTTAAGGGAAAGAGAGATTGTGAGAAACTTATTAATTTGGAAAGAAATACACCATTACCTTTTTTTTTGCAAAAAAAATAAAACTACTTTATGTAATATATGTCATGTCATTGAAGATTATGAACATAATTTTTTGATAATTTTAATTTTGCCACAATATCACCCTTTTCTATTAGTTGCAATAAAATAAAAACAAATAAAGCTTTGCTCGAAGTTAACCCTGGGTATATGTACAAAATGGGCCATCTCTATTATTCATTATCTTTGCCGTTTTGATGCAATTGCAGTTTGAAAATTTTGTAATTCACATGACCACAGAAGGGGTCATAAACCTTAATCAATGTCTTAATCAATAAACTTGTTCTAAGGAAATTATTGCTAGCACTGCATGCAATAATACTCTGTCTATCAAGCACCGAATTATCAAATATTAGAAAACAAGGTAAATGGATGTTGATTTTCCAATAATTTCCATATGTTTAGCATGAAATAACACAAGGGTACATTATCCTTTAATAGGAATTTCTTCAATCTTATGAAATGTTGATAAATAAAGAAGGCAAATGTGAAAAATTTCATAATTTAGTTGCAGGAAAAAATAAATATATCTTCTTAAACTAATAGATTATATTATCATCTTTTAGATCAGTTGCATATCATATATAATAACAATATTAGTATATACATTGCGTACAAAAAAGTACAAATCTTATCATTGATATGCTGTATATACTAACGTGGAAGTCATATGAAACCTCAAAATTGAAAAAGTTAAATAAAATTGAGAATGGAAATGGGGAATGTGTCAAAGAGACAACAACCCGACCAAATAAAAAAACAACAGCAGAGGGTCACCAACAGGTCTTCAATGTAGCGAGAAATTCTCGCACCCAGAGGCGTCCTTCAGCTGGCCCCTAAACAAATATATACTAGTCCAGTGATAATGAACGCCATACTAATTTCCAAATTGTACACAAGAAACTAAAATTAAAATAATACAAGACTAACAAAGGCCAGAGGCTCCTGACTTGGGACAGGCGCAAAAATGCGGCGGGGTTAAACATGTTTGTGAGATCTCAACCCTCCCCCTATACCTCTAACCAATGTAGAAAAGTAAACGCATAACAATACGCACATTAAACATGTTTCAATTGAATGGTTTAGTTTTACTTTTATAAGAGGTGAATGTGCACTTTTTAAAAAAATAAATCCTTTGTATTATCAAATTCTTCATAAAATGTAACGATATCGAATTTATTAGCTTCCCAGACAATAACTAACCGGTATGCAGTAACCTTAACACCGCAACATCTCGTAATAGCTTCGGCCACCACACAGTGCAATTGCCAGCGGAAAACCTTGGTTAAAGTATTAAATTAAAGACAGTCGTAAACTGCTCCATAACAAGATACCATCTGTTCAACATTTCCTATCTAGATCGCTTTCCCTTTACTTTAACTACACGACAAATATGATATACTGTTTGCTGGAGATTCAGTAGCAAAGAAAATGATTTCTTGTACCAATATTTGTTAAATTTCCACATGCACGTTCCCCAAAAAATTTGTAAATGCATATTATCTTGAGAATGGCTGTAATAAGGTCAAAAGAAGAACCTGCATATGAATTTCAGCCAAATAAAAAAGATCGCTGTGTTTTGAATAACTTCCTGTTGCATAACTCCTGGCCTGTGTTATGCCTTAGCATTGTGTATATTGGAATGATATAGCCGTATTGTTTTAAAAATGTAATCTCCAGCTTTGTGTATAGTTTTATAATATAAATGTACTGGTGGCATGATATAAATGTACGGATGTAACGCTATAATGATGTATTAAGGGCAATGTTATGAGAATATAATCATCCAGTATGATGCTAACAAATGTTTCTAGTGTAATTTCATTAGACTGTGATGCTAAACGAGTTTACCTTGCGTGTTGTGCCTGTAATAAATAAATTGTTGTTTTTTTAATGTGATTTAAAAGATAGGAGATGTGGTACCATTGCAAATTGGACAACTGTTTGCCACAGTTTAAGGTAGATCTATCGGGTGTATATTTTTCTGAGCGTCCTTTCTAGTCATGTAACAAAAATTGTTTTTTTTGTTTTTAAAATATTTTAACAAGTATCATTCAATATACACCAAAATACGTTCAACTTGAAATTTAAAGTACAAAGTGTATTTTTTTTACTTTTTTTTTCTTTTATTAGGTCCGTGATCCCCTATTGTTTTTTTTTTATATTTCAGAAGTATAAATTAATGAAAAGCATCTATCTCACTGAGGTTTAGCTAATTCTATCGTTTAATGTTTCTTCAATAAGGAAAACTTAAGTTTCCCCTATATTAACAAAATAAATTACCCCAAATGTCGTTAATTTCAATGTTTTATTATGAAAAACAAGGTCCTTAATCCCCAGTTTTTATGATATTTAAAGGAGATGGGACAATAAGGCCCTTATTTGGCCCAAAACATACTGCAAATTTAAAAGTTATCATACATAATTTTAAATTAATGTACAGTATCTTAGGTACAAGGTCTTCAGAAAAACAAAACAATTTTGGACGTTGAACAAGTTACCATTAATTTGCAGAATTTGTAAAATTTTGTGATTTTCTTTGTATTTCATCAAATTTTTAAGTATATTTTAGATTGAAAAAGTATGTGCGCACCTAAGAAACAACTTTATATTTGGTGAGATTTTGTCAATAGTTATAAGAAAGCTTCTGTTAAATTATTTTGTTGTTTCTTGGCTGCGCACGATGTTTCCACTACAGAAATAAAGATAGAAAACTGCATAAATTATGTATTTTTTTATCTTTTTTGTGAACACAGTGCATATTATGACGTAATTGTGACGTCATCACATAAAAATCTTAATGCTTTTCATTGATATTTTTTGACCCTATGCATTTTTAAACATTATGTGCCAATTTGAAAAAGTTATCAAACATTTTATTTTCTTGGGCCAAAACCAGGCCTTAATGCCCCTACTCCTTTGAAAGTCTTTTATAGTAGTAGTCAGCACTTCTGTGTTGACATAGTTATCATTGATATGTTCATAATAATAAATTAACTGTTAACAAAACTTTGCATTTTTGAGAAACTAAGGCTTTTCTACCTCAGGAATAGATAACCTTAGCTGTATTTGGCAAAACTTTTAGGAATTTTTGGTCCTCAATGCTCCTCACCTTCGTACTCTATTTGGCCTTTTGGACATTTTTTTATTCGAGCGTCACTGATGAGTCTTTTTTGTAGACGAAACGCGCGTCTGGCGTAAATATATAAAATTTTAATCCTGGTATCTATGATGAGTTAATTATAGAAGCTTATGTTGATAATGGGTTATATCCAATAAATTTTAAAAACATGCATGCAAGACTTAGTTAAGTATATATTCATACATGGGTTCAATGATTTTGATAACATTAAAATTTCAGGAAACTTTGTTTCAAATGACTTAAACTAGGTCAGGATAAGGTACAGGTAATTAATGTGTCTCTAACAAATGTACAACTCAAATTATATACCATTTAAAAAAACGCGTACCAATATCTGTTACTGTTTATAATGCATAAACTTTTTTTTAGAAAAGGCAGTGTTTAGTGGGATAATATTACAAAATTATAAGTTTTCGGTTACCTGGTGTGACTTTGAACTGTTTGTTATCATGTACCAAACAGCTTTTCTATATCTGGCTAAACAAATAGAATGTATAAATGATAAAGGAAAAAATCAAAAAAACAAAATCAAAAGGTATTTCCATAGAAATATGAATAACCAAATATAATCGAAACAAACACTGTGGGTCTTCTTTTTTTTTTTTTAAGTTGGAACAACATCCTATGACAACCTACGCTGCTAATGATTTACTTTTTGTTTCAAACAGGCTAGTATAACTAGAATTATTATAACTAAATTTGTTTTAATCGGCCAAACAAGTTATCAAAACAATTTCATCCATTCTTTTAAAATCTTAAGTTTGAAATTTTTTGCATTTTCCTTGTCCCAACTAGATACTTCTCTCCAGCCTTCCATAAATTTGCTTATTCAATTAACAAATTTTTGCATATATTTTATTTGCCTGATTATACAGTATTAAAAACATTGAAATTCGTTGATAATGAATTGAACCGTTCAATGTTACGAGTATTACTAAGGTCGTCCGATTTGCATTTAGGTCTTAAATGTGTACAATTATTGGTTCTCTTGTAAAAAGGTAAGTTCACTTCTGGTTTGTTATTTACACAACGTTCTGCTTTATTTCGTAAATATAGATTACTTGTGGTAACATCGTCGCATGCAGCAGTTGTTGTACAATATGTATGCAAGTCTGCATCCTCTCGTGTATCATCCAATGATTGGTACTGATTACAACAAAAATCGCCTATATCTTCGTATTCTGAACTGCATGTAGACACTGAGGACCTACAAATCAAATACGTATCTGTTGTGCTAATTTGCAAGTTGTTTTCTTGAAAGGGATCATTGTGATTAAATTCAACTGCATCATGTATCAATTCATTTTCATTGATTGTTTCATAATGTACTGTGAGGTCTTCTGGACTTTGAATTTCTGCTGTTTCCTGGGAACAGTTCTGAATATCAATGTTGGACGTTTTTATAATTATGATTTTATATCTGCCACTTATCAATACTCTGCATAGTATGATGGAAATGACCAATAATAGAACGCTTATCGATGCAATGATATAGTAGATTAGTTCTTCATTCCTTTCTAAATAAAAAAAAACACATTACGTTTTTATTCAATACATTTGACGTGAACTATCAATCTATCAAGACCAAACTACAGAAAGAAACGCGCAACAGACTACACACGAAACGCAGAAAAAACAAAAATAAAAAAACTGTACTGAACAACTGAAAAAAAATGACTAGCAGAATAACAGCACATATATATGCATCCATTCGTCATTGTTTAACGTTTATGAATTGCGAGCATTAACTTCAAAGTATTCGGGACATTAAAAAACAATGGTCACGTTATAATTGAGCAAGTTCATTTGAAGAATTTGATCGGAATATGTAAAGATTATGCCGACGACAAATCTATGTTGTTCTGTGGTTTTATTTTTATTTTCTTTTGTGTATTACTTACCCGATGTTTGTATATCTTTCTTATTAGTATTAGCATCAGTCATGTTTGTAACTCTGAACTCCCCATACTGAATGTCTGTGTAAACATAAAAGCCATATAATCATATTGCAAAACATTTCTGATTGTTGCTATTTTATTTAATCTTTTAAAGTATTATTGTGAAAAAAATCATGCGTACACATTTCTCTTTACTACATGTTGTATTCACGATTGAAAGGATGATGTGTGTTTGTTTTTTTTTCTTTATATGCTTGGTATCAAGATGGAAAGCAATTAGTCGATATAATATACAGGCCATCTGCAAATTTTTAATAACAAATTGGAACTAAGATCCCAGTTACACGATACCAGTCCATTACGCATGAAGTCCTGTTACAACAGTAGTTTTCCTTTTTTATATTTAGATATTTTTTATATTTAGATATTTCAATTTCTAAAGGGAAATTCCATACTAGAATTTATGATTTTTCATTCCCAATTGTTACTTTTCCTTTTTGAGACGGCGATGTTCCTTTGGCTCATCATTCGGTGTTTATGTCCAAGTCCATATGAGTATTTGGACCGTTTGCATACGGTACGGATCGTATTTTGTAAGCACATGTCCTTAGTCAGGAGCCTGATGTGCAGTGCTTGTCCGCAGTTGATGTTGTTCATAGGAGTTTCTCGTTTCGCTTTTTAGTTTTTATTTCTTATATTGATTAGACCGTTGTGTTTACCGTTCAAACTGCTGTGCACTAATAATTTTGCTGTTCGGGATGAGCCAATGCTCCGTGTTGAAGGCTATACTTTTAACCTATAATTGTTTACTTTTTACACATTGGTACTTGGAGGGTGAGTAGTCTTATTGACTCTCATACCACATCTTCCTATTTATATTAAATGAAAAGTATATCAAAATGCTTTACAAATTTCCACTTCTATCAATTAAGCTTTTGAAAACATATTCACATATCATCATTGCATGACGTTTTCACGACAGTATTGTATTTCAAAAGCTAAAACGTACCTCCTAGACATTGAGCATCATTTAAAGTACTTTTGTGTTTTGTCAATATAAAACTACTGTATAGTCAGGAGTCAAAAAAAGAATTTTTGAAGTTTCAAAAAACACAAAAAAACTAAAATTAGTGGAAGGGAAGACAAAAACTTTGGTTGAAGAAGAATATATATTTAAAAAAAAATACACAAGATAACATGCACAAAAAAAGTTATGCATGAAAAGTTCCACAAGTAGCCTATCGTCGAAGGTTTTCGGTAAAAGGAATAAAAGATTTGTTCGACTTTTTCTAGTATAATTCTTGAATACGATAATAAATGTGCCTAAAGTTTAATTACATATGAAAAAACAAAAATGAAATAGGATGCAAATTAGAAAAACACCTCAATTTCTATTTTTTGTAGTAGCACAAAGTCCTTGTAGTGTTTTTTTTAAGCACACCGACTCATTTGAAATGTAATTTACTTGATCCATATACTTCAATTTTTAAAGCTATCATATCGTAGTCTGAATATTACAAATTGTATTGAATCTAAAGCGAGATATTGTATCAAATAGTTTTATTTTATACATTTTCCAAGACAAAACAGTCAACTTAGACGCAGATTTGAAAATTAATGCTTTTAAAAAATATTCATTTTATCTTTTTTTTTTTATTTGGTTCGGCGGAATTTATACTTTGCAAAAAGAAATCATGCACCTACCATGATCGACGATCGACTGTAAAATATTTGTCTTTGATATAAAAGTTTCGAATATCTGCAAGCTCCGTATTAGATTTAATGCCACAGTACGTCTCTGTGAATTTATCCTACATGTCATTGCAGTAAAAAATATTCTGAGTCATAAACATGTATTTTGGGTGTTTAAAAGCACCATTCTTTTTTTATCAGGTGTTTCTTTTAAATATTTATGGAAACTTGAGATTAAATAGTTACTTGAACTTGTAAACAGGAGATATTGGTAGAAATTCGATTGATTAACTTTCAGTGAAGGATAGTATAAATGTCATTGAGGTCAAACGAGTCCGCCCCTCACAGGCAAATCTGCTTAAACGAAGGATTACATTGGGCAAATGATTTTCGATGACCAAAGTTTTTACTTATGTCATTATCCAAACATTACAAACCTGTCGTTGTTAAATAAGCAGAAGTTGTTGCAAATGACACATTCACAATTTCTCTCAAAGGTACATCTTTCCCGGAGAATGTAGTATATTTGCCGCTGCTGACACCACCTTCGTAAAGCAAGTAGAAAATACGAACAATCAATTTTTAGCGTCAAAGATCCCGTTACATTTTCCTTTTCTATATATAAAAAATATATACACATACAAATAAATATATGACGCGTTCTCTTATATACTTTTACTCCAACCCGACTTAACATGATAAATGTTTCCACAAAAACTCAACTTGTGAATTTCACTTTTTTGTGCAAATTTCTTTAACTATTCTTGTTCCTAATGGTGATTTGGTGTATCACAAACTCTAAAGTTCAAACATCCTATTGCCAAAACCAAAACTGTTAAATTCATAAATTAAACTTGAACCAAGATCTGTTGTTTTTAAGCCTTTAAAAACATTGTGAATAGAGTGATGCAATTAATATTAGGACACCCATATCAGGTCTATAACAATACGTGTCTGAAATATTCAAAGATGAAATTAAAAAACAGTCGAAGATCATCACGGAAATGATTAGATCACATCATTTCAATTTTATTGTTCCTACAGTTCCTTATGTTAACAGAGTGGAATTAACATAGTTTTTTCATTAGTACAATTAAAGATTGAAACACGTTTATAAATAATAAAAATCGATAAACGACCATAAAGCATTCAAAGTAACTTTAAGCAACATCTGTACAATAATTAAATTTGTTTCTTTCTTTGTGATCAAAATAATATGAATGCTTTGCCTCCTTTGAATGTCTTTATTTTAACGATCTAAATTTTACACACTTTGTGGACCTTATTCAAGCTAAGCGGACATGCTTTCATGGGGTTTCTTTGTACCTAGATATTAACCTGAGAGTATAATTGAGAATTAAATAATTTGTTTTATCTAAGTATTTCATATTTTCAAAAACGTTCATTTTTAGCCATGGTCTATACTAATTTTACCTTTTACATTTTTATTTCTTATCTAATTAATATATCTTATAACCATGATAAATAACATCATCATTGTAGAATTTATCAATTATTGTTGTCTCTGTATGTTTTGCCTTTTATATTTTATTGTGTGTGTGTGATTTGTTTAAGTCTAGTCTGTGTGTCATTGACTACTCAAACCTGAAGTTATTCCAACTTTACCAGTTGTGCTAGAAATTTCCTTCGTTATGGCTTCACTAGCTTTGCCTAGAATATAAGCAAAGCTTTAAAATGTAGGCTTAAATTCATCCTAAAAGGATCTGAATATTAATCTCTTTGTAAGTCATATATGTCTTTGCTATAACTGGAATTACGGAATATACCTTTGTCTAAAGAATTTGCAATTTGAAAAAATGATGCTCTACAGTTTTAAATAACGATTCATATCTTATTTCTTTGTAAAATTCATCTAATTGTTCGTTGCTTGCTTCGTGTTGGTTTTTGAAATCGGAGTAATTTAACGAGGAAATTACGACTTTAGAAATGAATCCATCAAACATTTACAACGGAAAGCTAGGTAGACCCTAATACAAAAGAAATATCAATTTATTTATCCCGAATAAACGCAGATGTGAGTAAAACTTTAACTAGACTTCACTGAAATGTACAATGTACAAAACAGTATAAATCTTATTTTATTTTGAACATTATCTACCACGTTAAGTCTTTCTAAAAATCAGGCAATTTAGATATAATTTCAAACACATGGTCGAAAAAGAAACAATCTACCTAACCATCCAATTTTAAGTTGCCCTCATCCTGAGTTAGAAATGAAAGGTCTTTCGTTTCGGGGTGTCTGTTGGTTCTAGAAATAGACCTAATTTGTATTGTTATAGTGTACGTTAACTATTGTATAACAACTTGTATTTAGACTTACTCAAGCAGAGTTTACTTAATTTTGTGAAAGGCCTTAGTTATAGTGTTGGACATTCATTATTTTTCTTGTCTAATGTAAGTTACAGAAACGTATTGTTTATCATATAATTCTTGGTTCGCTTATGTTGTGTTCGAAGGTGAAATTGTAGAGACTTATAATAACGACTTATTATATTTATTCCTTGTTGTTTTGTCTGTGTTGACATATGATCTGGGTTTTTGTGCAGTGATTCAGATTATATAACACAATATTTACTGCTGTACCCCTAATTTTGAAATTGTTACATATGATGTCAGATTGTTTTGTTCACATATCGTTGTCAATATAATGTAATTTTTCGCGACTGTCATACAAGTGAGGAGTAAAACTAGCTAAAAATCCAGTTTAATCCATCATTTTCTACATAAGAAAAAAATCCTGCACCAAGTCAGGAATATGAAAATTCGTTTGGTGTGTTTAAGCTTTTGATTTTCGCATTTGCCTTTACAATTTTTCTAGGAGTTCGGTAATTTTGTTATTTTACTTCTTACGTAGTATTAAGTTTAAAATGTTTGTTTTTCTTTTTTCGTTTGTTCTAGTAAAGAAATACAGGAAGAGTATTTGATTGGCAAGAAAACGTGTTTCAAAAATACCTGTAGTATTTTCTACTGTGTTCATCCATAGGACATATACTATTGCCTTGTCCTTATTGGTCCCATGACGACATGTCCATTTTCCATTGATTCGATGGTCGATATTGCCGCTTAGTGTGAACATCGTTTCTTTCGTCAATTGATTATGTAATATGCTCCCATTTTTGTAGTATGCTTCACATTCGTATGGAATAGGAGGAAAACACTCTGCTTGTGTTTTACCAAATGGATCATCAACAAATATTCCAAGGTGCAAAGAATCAATTTTACATGTTAAACTAAGCTCGTTTTTGGTTACATGCCATGTAAGACATATATTTTCATCACATGTTCTTGTTCCTATAAATTTAAAAAAAGACGTATATATGAAAAAATTGAAAACAAATTATACAGCGTTTTAAATACATTATTAAATCATTAGGATTAATCACGATACTACTGTCTGTAAATTTTTTGATCGTTTAATTGCATAATATTAATGAGCTTTCCTGGAAAAAATTAACACATTATCAGATGTCTTTATTTCACATTTTTACCTTGAATTAAAAATTCTTCTGTTTATTAATAAATTTAAATAATGTTAAGACTAGTCTTTCTAAACAACACCTCATTTGAAATATATATTATGAGTTACATGGTGTGGTAGTGACCTTATACGATTTATATGGGGTCAGTAATTTCCATATGGGGTTAGAGCTCTCACTCCATATGAAATTTACTGACCCCAAATATATCGTATTAGGTCACTAGCACACCATGTAACGAATTTATCTTACCGACTATTTTCACATGTGGTATATTGACTAGCGGCCTATCAAAGTGATCAAGTCTTCAATACTTGTATTAAGATCCTTCTTCCATTTGTCTATACAGAAAACGAATGCCAACAATAACTACTTTTTAGCTTGAATTGTGTTTTTCTGAATTTATTTCAATCGTTCATTAGATGTATCAAACTCTTTGTCTGTTGAATCCTTTCAGATTTCTTTTCTTCTTTTTGGGGGAAAGAGAATATATAGTTATCAAAGGTACCAGGATTATAATTTTGTACGCCAGACGCGCGTTTCGTCTACATAAGACTCATCAGTGACGCTCATATCAAAATATTTATAAAGCCAAACAAGAACAAAGTTGAAGAGCATTGAGGATCCAAAATTCCAAAAAGTTGTGCCAAATACGGCTAAGATATTCTTTGCCTGGGATAAGAAAATACGAAAAATTCAAAGGTTTGTAAACAAGAAATTTGTAAAAATGACCACATTATTGAAATGCACGTCAACACCGAAATGTTGACTACTGGGCTTGTGATACCCTCGGGGACGAAACGTCCACCAGCAGTGGTATCGACCCATAGGTGTTAATATTTATCAAACAGAAACAGATTCCACCACTGTAACTCGTGTATTACGATATTTCGCCACTCTCAACAGTTAAACTTTTATTTTTTAAAAAGCTCGGCAAGCCTCGCGCTTTCAATATTAAAATTTAACTGTATCGAGTGGAGAGAAATCGTAATACACTTGTTGTAGTTGTGAAATATATATATTTCAACCTTTCATCCTCAATTTCTTTGTCTGTTGAATCCTTTTCAGATTTGTCCTCAACAACGTGTTGTTTTTATAAAGGGTTCTGGCCTTATTATTTGTTTTGAAAGGGAAGTAACTCCTAAAGAACCCCATATGGTAACTAACTATGTATGGTAATTAACCCTATACTTTTAGGACAATCTGTACCAAATATGCATAGTCAACACGTGTAGTCCTTTAACCAATCATATCTCTATAAATCTATAGGAAGTAAGATAAAATTGCTTATATCTACTTCAGTTGAACTGTGGTGATATTTTGCAATGTGTTGTCTCAATGGCAATCATACCACGTGTCTTCATTTTTTTTACATTTGTTGTTTGTGTACTCACCCTTTATACAAAACAATATACTAGCGAATATCTCAATGCAATGAGTCTGTGTCATGATGATACTGTGTAACCTGAAAGTTATATTACTTTGAAAAACATGAAACAAAAAATATAATAAAAACATATATTAGACCGATGAAATGAATTCACTTAACACAATAATTCAATAATAATCAATAACAAATTTAAGAATAACCAAGATTGAAATTCAAATTTTTTTAATGCATAAAATCAACCCTAAAACCAGTAGAGAAATATGTAATATAATACCCATTTATAAATAGGGCACAGGTGTGTTAGTTAAAATTGTTGATAGACGATTTAACAATGTCATATCTATATAAATTGTAAAAATGTTTGCTAAATTATCAAAATTGTTGATTCCAATTTTTCAAACTCAATATTTAATTTTAGTCTCTTCTCTCAATAATACACTATTACATAAAGTATAAAGATATATAAATATAAATATTTATTACATTGGTTGCAATGAATTACATTGATTTCCCAGTTAGATAAAAACCGATAATTTCACATGTGAAATAAACGTGGTTATTTCACTCTCTGACGTCATACAACAAAAGGCGTTTTCAAGACGTCGATAACATCGGATCAAAACAATTTGTCAATGCGTAGGAAAAAGATATAGTTCCTTACATTTTTTACATTAATTTCATAAAAAAAAAAGCCATTTGCCAATGTAATAAAAAGAATAACTAATCGCCGTATTTGAATATCAAAAATAAGACAACTTGTGACCGAACGCCGCTATGGATTAAACTCGTGCTGCGCACTCGTTTAATTCACGCGTCGTTCGGTCACGCGTTGTCCTATTTTTGATAGGATAAAGATTGAAATTCAAATTTTTTTAATGCATAAAATCAACCCTAAAACCAGTAGAGAAATATGTAATATAATACCCATTTATAAATAGGGCACAGGTGTGTTAGTTAAAATTGTTGATGGACGATTTAACAATGTCATATCTATATAAATTGTAAAAATGTTTGCTAAATTATCAAAATTGTTGATTCCAATTTTTCAAACTCAATATTTAATTTTAGTCTCTTCTCTCAATAATACACTATTACATAAAGTATAAAGATATATAAATATAAATATTTATTACATTGGTTGCAATGAATTACATTGATTTCCCAGTTAGATAAAAACCGATAATTTCACATGTGAAATAAACGTGGTTATTTCACGCTCTGACGTCATACAACAAAAGGCGTTTTCAAGACGTCGATAACATCGGATCAAAACAATTTGTCAATGCGTAGGAAAAAGATATAGTTCCTTACATTTTTTACATTAATTTCATAAAAAAAAAGCCATTTGCCAATGTAATAAAAAGAATAACTAATCGCCGTATTTGAACATCAAAAATAGGACAACGCGTGACCGAACGACGCGTGAATTAAACGAGTGCGCAGCACGAGTTTAATCCATAGCGGCGTTCGGTCACAAGTTATACTATAATATCAAAAAAAGTTTAATCCATAGCGGCGTTCGGTCACAAGTTATACTATAATATCAAAAACATTATAAACATAAAACATATCTATAAGCACATTATTTACAGTATCAAACATGACTACCTCTATTTAAAAGAAGATACAAGGCTTTGGAACAGCTTCGAATCATATTAATATCTGTTAATAAAAACACTTATTTCTGTTTATCATCAAAAGACATGAAATCACTTCTGAATTATGTGGCCTCATCAAATATTATTTTTCTAAAAGAGTCATATAAAGGGTTTATTCCTTGAATGCCAACATCATTTGGTCATGTTTGTCAAGTTGTTGAAATTAATTTGTTGCTGTTACAGCTTGAACAAAAATGGATTCTCTTTAAAAACAAATTGAAATTTTGAACAGTGTTGCATCACGAAGTCAACATGTGTATATTATCAGGAATTCCTTTGTGCACACATTCTACTTTAGACTTTTTGCACTTTAATCAAATTGAGAATGGAAACGGGAATTGTTTCAAAGAGACAACAACCCGACCATAGAGAAAACAACAGCCGAAGTCCACCAATGGGTCTTCAATGTAGCGAGAAACTCTAGCGCCATGAGGCGTCTTTCAGCTGGCCTTTAAACAAATATGTATACTACATGTATTATGATGTAGTTCACACATTACATTGTACTTGATGGAATTTCTTGAAACTTTGTAGATTCAGATTCAGATTCAATAGTTTATTATAGTCTCACCACATACATACAAGTATAAACACTATTAGTTACATAGTGTGCTAGTGACCTAATACGATATATATATACCGTATTACGTCACTAGCACACTATGTAACGAATTTATTTTACCGACTATCTGAACGTGTTGAATTTTATAGACTAGTGGTCCATCAAAATGAGCAAGTCTTCAATAGTGTTAGCATTAAGAAACAACTTCCAATGATCCTACAAAAACAGATGCCAACAATAACAACTTGTTAGGTTTAATTGTGTTTTATGAATTAAAATTTTACTTCAATCTTAATCATCAATTTCTTTGTCTGTTGGAACTTTTAAGATTTTTTCTCAGTACCGTTTCGTTTTTATAAAGGGACGTAACATCACTACTAACCGTGAATGAAATAAGCCCCGCCTCCCTTCTAACCTAATATGGAATATAAAGAGACTTAACACCACTACTAACCGTGTATGAACCTACTAACCTAATATGAAATATATGTTCCGGACCATATGAGTATTTGGACCATACGCGAATAGTCATGACCATATGCGTATACTCATATGGTCGGACCATATGAGTATAATACTCGTTTGGTTATAAACGGGCCGGACCATATGAGTATTTAGACCATTTATGTATATTTATTTTCAAATTACATTATAAACGTTTCAATAATACAAAAACTTTATCTAAAAAAACAATGATGGGTACATGACAGTTCGTTAATTTTATAATTCAAAGATAACGTAAAAATTAAATATTGATGCCACAATGAGTTTTCATCGCTAGTTACATTCTTGCATGTAGGCTTAGGTTGACATTTACTACCAAGTGGTATCATGTTGTTTTGTTTTTTGCATTTGCGAGTCTTGGTAGTGCACGATCCTTTTCAGTTACGCCTTTTGTTTGCGAGTGAAAAGCTAGCCTTTTTTGCAGCTGCGTACAGTGATACCGAGGTCTTTGGCCATTCTGATCTCTACGTTTTTTTTAAGAAGCTCTTACTAGAGCTCAAATCTCGCAAAATGACTGCGATACACCATATTCACAAGACATTTAAAATAAACTATGTTACTTTCCAGTAACTTCTTGTTACAGTAACAGTTCATTAGGAGATTTTGGGAATTTAATTATTTAAGTTGAAATATTGCCATTCACCCGTAATAACAAATCGACAATGGACATCGTTAATGACCATCGGTATAAAATGTGTGTGTGGTTTTTTTTATAGTTTTGACAAGTAAGTAAAATAAACTTTTTTTTATTTAGCAAATCTTTTTATCATAATATGATAATAAAATTCGAATTCAAGGGAATATTTTTTTAGACCTACTTTCGGGTGTGACGTACCATGAATTGGCGGTATTACACCTATATTCATCAGAAAGAGACTGAATTTCCAAGTTTAAAGCATATAATTCCAATATTACAAAAATGTATAAGTAAATTTGAAAAAAAATTAAAAGATGGCCCTTATACGATACCGTATATTATAGATATAAATGTGGTTCATAAACATCATTAATATTACAAAAAGACATTTTTTACTTATTTAAACGATATAAATAAATTTGATGTATTTACTACATCTTCTGATTGGTTAAAAGTATTACTTTATTTTCGTTGTTCTCAATTTTTATGGCGACACGCCACGTCTGACGTTGTGTATTCCTACGCCAACATGTGTGTGCGTTGTTATCGTTAATATAAATAATATAAAAATTTCTTTGAGCCTTATTTTTGATAGACATTTATTTATAATGAATGGCAATAATTTATTTTGAATTTCTTGAACCACAAAATTAATTTTTGACTCGTCACATTTTACATAATCCTCTTCGTGGATTATTCAATGTGAAGAGTCAAAAACTAATTTTATGGTTCATTACATTCAAAATAAATAATAGCCATTCATTAAATAAAAATGTTGACGAACAACAGGCATGCAGTAATTGCTTTAAGACACTTTTTTTCTTATAAAAAAAACCAGACAAAATAGCATTGAATCATAATTGTCTATAACCATTTTTACAAACAAAAAGAAAACCGTAAAAGCAATAACTGTTTAGTGACTTTAGATATCAGCTGTATTTGTACGAGGCTAAGAAACAGGTGAAATGCGAGCTTAAGGGAGCTTTTACTCCTGTTTCAAGCCGAGTACAAATACAGCTGATATCTAAAGACACTAAACAGTTATTGTCTTTATCCTGCAACTAATTCTGTATATTGTTTGTGCTTTTAAAGACACATAAAACTCACAATTTTGCATTTATTTTCGACTTAAAATCCCTTGAGGAGCGCATAGTAATATTAAGATCACAGTTAGCGGAAGACGGGTTCGCATAAAAAAATTTAGAATGGTCAATAATAATACATCACTCAAGGTGAATAATTATCTATTTCAACATAGCAAATAATTTCAACAGTAAAAACAAACAACAAAGCTTTGTATAATTTGAAACAGAAGTGTACGAGTTGTCCTACGCTTTAGTATTTTCAACTGAACTTGAAATTCACTTAACATGCATGATGAAATAGACATGTTTGCTTCTTTTACACATGTACACATTCAAGTTTTGAAATCAATGATTGTCGTTGTAGAAAATACTGCAGTTCATGTTTGTCTGTTATACGAAAATTGGTTTTATTCTTATTGCTCTAATGAAATGTTTGAAAACAAACAGAACGTGAAAAGTAATCGTTAAGTTTGCATAAGGTCAAACAATACGTCATTGGAATGCGACTGCAATACACATTCTGTGGTCACGCAGGTTCATACAACACTCGCAAACGTAGTCTGGCAGTGGGCGGACTTTAAAGCGATATCAGTATAGTATACAAATACAACATAGTGATATCTGTAGGGTTGTATCTGTATAGTAAGATACCCAATTGCAAGATAATTTGTGTTATCGCTATTTTGTGCATTTTTCCATTATCTTTTTTTGTGATAATTTTCTCGGTACTCGCTTGAGATGGAAAATTATTGCTAGAAACTAAGCATGCACGTGGCGTTGCTAACGAAATTGACATGAACTTGAACAATGCGAAATTGACATGAACATGAACAATGCTCTTAAACTTCGTACTTTATTTGGCCTTTTTAACTTTTTTGGATTCGAGCGTCACTGATGAGTCTTTTGTAGACGAAACGCACGTCTGGCGTATATACAAAATTTAGTCCTGGTATCTATGATGAGTTTATTGACATGAAACTGACAACGTCGTCATAGGTAAAATAGCGATAAAAAAATATCATTGTTCATCTCAACTCGATTGCCTTCAGATGATCACCGATAATCTATAATTATCTGTGTTTTTTGCAAGACTGGATCTTTCACGAGTTCCAAAAAGTGGTACCGATCTTTCACAATAGACAATATCAACTTTATACAAATGCTGACTCACTTTCTGATTAAGCTGCTTCAAAACATTTTAAGGCCAATTGAAACCTTTGAAATATAGCACGACTTTGTTCATGACTATATAATGTTTATATTTATAAAATGAACTGAATTTTAATGTGCGTATTGTTATGCGTTTACTTTTCTACATTGGGTAGAGGTATAGGGGGAGGGTTGAGATCTCATAAACATGTTTAACCCCGCCGCATGTTTGGGCCTATCCCAAGTCAGGAGCCTATTTTTAATTTTAGTTTCTTGTGTATAATTTGGAGTTTAGTATGGCGTTCATTATCACTGAATAGTATATATATATGTGTAGGCGCCAGCTGAAAGGGTGCGGGAATTTCTCGCTGCATTGAAGACTTATTGGTGACCTTCTGTTGTTGTCTGTTCTGTGGTCGGGTTGTTGTCTCTTTGACACATTCCTAATTTCCATTCTCAATTTTAAAACTTGTTTCTGTATATTTTTTCATGTAATTGAAATGATCAAAACAAATCGTACTACAAAAAAGGAACAAAATAGCACGTAGACTGTCTGACAAATAGCTGGGAAACTCAACCAAAAGAAATACTAAAGGTTAAACAGTCTCAGCACCAGCCCTAGAATCTAAAACTGAAGTCCATAATGTACTATTTGTGAATTAAACACTGAATTTTTATCTTTAGGTCTTGGAACATTTTAAAAGACTCATTATATTTTTGCTCAGAATCCGATGTTTTATTCTTCTAAAAACGAAAGAATTATAAACGGCGGCAATGTAGGCTTAAAATTTAATGAAATACTGTTGCCAGTCGAGAATATAAAATATAGGCTAGAAACGATTGATAAGAGTATTGTAGATGTGATTTACAGTTATGTTTCCTGGTAGTGATGAATATAAAAAAGTATATATCGGAAGTAAGAAGTGTTAAATCCTGTAATCATTTCCCCAATATAATTATGTGCATTCAGTTTTTTTAAACTTGTTCCCTAATCTCTGTATCTTAACATTTACAATTATGGATTTTTATTTTTCTGCATACAACTAAAGGATACTGTGATAAGCAAAGGCTGTAATGCATCGAAAGTCCACAACACCGCTTACGTTTACATTAACTTTACGCTTAAACAAAACAAAACGTAAAAGTAAAAAAAATAAAAAATGGTCCACTAAAGTCGACAAAAAAACACCGTTACAGTCAGCATATATTTTTGTTTTTTTCACATCTAAAAATCAATTCGCTTTCTTTTTCATCCCAGTGGTATAATAAGCATGGACTTTTTTTTCTTGGTAGTTTTCAGCTTTAACTTTTTTTTTACATGAAAATGTTACAGTTTCTATAGATTTTCTTAAATTTGATCTTTAAAATTGAGAATGGAAATGGGGAATGTACCAAAGAGACAACAATGCAACCATAGAAAAAAACAACAGCAGAAGGTCAGCAACAGGTCTTCAATGTAGCGATAAATTCCCGCAACCGGAGGCGTCCTTCAGCTGGCCCCTAAACAAATATAGCTCAGTGATAATGAACGCCATACTAATTTCCAAATTGTACACAAGAAACTAAAATTAAAATAATACAAGACTAACGAAGGCCAGAGGCTCCTGACTTGGGACAGGCGCAAAAATGCGGCGGGGTTAAACATGATTGTTAGATCTCAACCCTCCCCCTATCCCTTTAGCCAATGTAGAAAAGTAAACGCATAACAATACGCACATTAAAATTCAGTCCAAGAGAATTCAGAGTCTGATGTCAGAAGATGTAACCAAAGAAAATAAACAAAATGGCAATAATACATAATAACAACAGACTACTACATGTAGCAGTTAACTGACATGCCAGCTCCAGACTTCAATTAAACTGACTGAAAGATTATGATTTCATCATGTGAACATCAGGCACAATCCTTCCCGTTAGGGGTTTAGTATCATACCATCATAACATATATGAGAAGAACATAACCCGTGTCATGCCAACAACTGGTTTTTGAATAAATGTGTTTAGTTCCGATGCAAAGACCCTATAAGTGAATCAATATTAACGCCAAAATATGCAATCTTTAATGACCTGACAACAGTTTCGTAACTATATCCCTTCTTAATAAGTCTATTCAAAGGTTTCGTTAGTTTTTGAGGTGAATACTGACACCTTTGTGCTTTATAAAGAATATTTCCATAAAAAATTGGATGTGAAATACCTGAACGTATAAGAAGTCTGCATGTTGAGCTATAATTACGAATGATGTCCTTATACCGATGATAAAATTTAGTAAATGTTTTGACTAGTTTGTGATATCGAAAACCTTGGTGTAATAATTTTTCAGTAATACATAAATTTCTCTCGTTAGAATCTAAAACATTGTTACATACACGAGCGAAGCGTACAAGTTGAGATATATAAACACCGTAAAATGGTGACAAGGGAACGTCACCATCTAAAAATGGATAATTAACGATAGGAAATGAAAAATCATCTCTTTTATCATAAATTTTAGTATTCAGCTTTCCATTAGTGATATAGATATCAAGATCGAGGAAAGGACAGTGGTCATTGTTAGTATTAGCTTTATTTAAAGTAAGTTCAGCAGGATAAATTTCTTTAATATACATACTGAGGTCGTCATTATTGAGAGCCAAAATATCATCCAAATATCTAAAAGTATTATTAAATTTGTTTATCAAATGTTGTTTCGATGGGTCTTTACTTATTTTTGTCATAAATTGTAACTCATAGCAATACAAAAACAGGTCCGCAATAAGTGGTGCACAGTTAGTCCCAATTGGAATTCCGATAATCTGACGATATACGAAATTCCCAAAGCGAACAAAAATGTTATCTAGTAAAAATTCAAGGGCATAAATAGTGATATACAGTGAATCAAACGTCCAACATTTTTTAAAAGTTGTCCAGCTACTGTGCTCTATTTGTTAATACACTAGAAAGACAAGTGTATATATAGTATTCTCTTAATGTACTTGCCAGAGACACTTGTATGTCTTGGAGCCTATATTTAACATTTTTGTCATTTTTTGTTAGGCTCTATGACAGGCAAAAAAGTCAAAAAATCTCAAAGATAGACTTTAAACGATAATGTTCTTGTTTGAAATCAAATTAAATAATAGATAACACAATTCCACTCATGCATTTGATGGTGCTAAGCAGATTTCGATCACTCATTGGTTTGTTAGTTTGTTTGGTTTTCAACAAGGAAAAAGTATTTGTTTAGAACGCGTTCAAGATGAATTGAACAAGTTATACGCGGATGCTGATCTGTATTGTGCTGTACTCCGATGGTGAGTAATTATCTATTAGAACAGTATATATGTGGTCTAGCGCGCCGGTTACAGTGCAGGCGATTTGGTGTAACGATATCTCAGTAGCATGGGTTCGAATCCCGGCGAGGGAAGAACCAAAAATTTGCGAAAGCAAATTTACAGATCTAACATTGATGGGTTGATGTTTAGACGAGTTGTATATACATTATGTACACAGCCATGTATCACCATCATTGATGGCGATCCGGTGGATACATCTGTTGTAGAGTTGTCACTGACTCAGACGTACTTATAAATATAATTATTTTCTGTGACTGTATATTACATTAATTTGTAGGATCCTTTACTATAGATAATTTAGCTGATCTGTAACAATAACATCTTCATGCCTTATATATCATGTACTGTAGTACGCCGCTAGATTAAAACTGACGAGGAAAGGTAACACACGGCCAGCAAAAGCTGTTTTTTTTAGAGCCCAGGTGGTCGTGTGGTCTAGCGGGACGGCTGCAGTGCAGGCGATTTGGTGTCACGATATCACAGTAGCATGGGTTCGAATCCCGGCGAGGGAAGAACCAAAAATTTGCGAAAGCAAATTTACAGATCTAACATTGTTGGGTTGATGTTTAGACGAGTTGTATATACATTATGTACACAGCCATGTATCACCATCATTGATGGCGATCTGATGGATACATCTGTTGTAGAGTTGTCACTGACTAAGACGTACTTATAAATATAATTATTTTCTGTGACTGTATATTACATTAATTTGTAGGATCCTTTACTATAGATAATTTAGCTGATCTGTAACAATAACATCTTCATGCCTTAATATATCATGTACTGTAGTACGCCGCTAGATTAAAACTGACGAGGAAAGGTAACACACGGCCAGCGAAAGCTCTTTTTTTTTTTTGAGAGCCCAGGTGGTCGTGTGGTCTAGCGGGACGGCTGCAGTGCAGGCGATTTGGTGTCACGATATCACAGTAGCATGGGTTCGAATCCCGGCGAGGGAAGAACCAAAAATTTGCGAAAGCAAATTTACAGATCTAACATTGTTGGGTTGATGTTTAGACGAGTTGTATATACATTATGTACACAGCCATGTATCACCATCATTGTTGGCGATCCGATGGATACATCTGTTGTAGAGTTGTCACTGACTCAGACGTACTTATAAATATAATTATTTTCTGTGACTGTATATTACATTAATTTGTAGGATCCTTTACTATAGATAATTTAGCTGATCTGTAACAATAACATCTTCATGCCTTATATATCATGTACTGTAGTACGCCGCTAGATTAAAACTGACGAGGAAAGGTAACACACGGCCAGCGAAAGCTCTTTTTTTTTGAGAGCCCAGGTGGTCGTGTGGTCTAGCGGGACGGCTGCAGTGCAGGCGACTTGGTGTCACGACATCACAGTAGCATGGGTTCGAATCCCGGCGAGGGAAGAACCAAAAATTGGCGAAAGCAAATTTACAGATCTAACATTGTTGGGTTGATGTTTAGACGAGTTGTATATACATTATGTACACAGCCATGTATCACCATCATTGATGGCGATCCGATGGATACATCTGTTGTAGAGTTGTCAATGACTCAGACGTACTTATAAATATAATTATTTTCTGTGACTGTATATTAAATTAATTTGTAGGATCCTTTACTATAGATAATTTAGCTGATCTGTAACAATAACATCTTCATGCCTTATATATCATGTACTGTAGTACGCCGCTAGATTAAAACTGACGAGGAAAGGTAACACACGGCCAGTGAAAGCTCTTTTTTTTTAGAGCCCAGGTGGTCGTGTGGTCTAGGGGGACGGCTGCAGTGCAGGCGATTTGGTGTCACGATATCACAGTAGCATGGGTTCGAATCCCGGCGAAGGAAGAACCAAAAATTTGCGAAAGCAAATTTACAGATCTAACATTGTTGGGTTGATGTTTAGACGAGTTGTATATACATTATGTACACAGCCATGTATCACCATCATTGATGGCGATCCGATGAATACATCTGTTGTAGAGTTGTCACTGACTAAGACGTACTTATAAATATAATTATTTTCTGTGACTGTATATTACATTAATTTGTAGGATCCTTTACTATAGATAATTTAGCTGATCTGTAACAATAACATCTTCATGCCTTATATATCATGTACTGTAGTACGCCGCTAGATTAAAACTGACGAGGAAAGGTAACACACCGCCAGCGAAAGCTCTTTTTTGAGAGCCCAGGTGGTCGTGTGGTCTAGCGGGACGGCTGCAGTGTAGGCGATTTGGTGTCACGATATCACAGTAGCATGGGTTCGAATCCCGGCGAGGGAAGAACAAAAAATTTTCGAGCAAATTTACAGATCTAACATTGTTGTGTTGATGTTTAGACGAGTTGTATATACATTATGTACACAGCCATGTATCACCATCATTGATGGCGATCCGATGGATACATCTGTTGTAGAGTTGTCACTGACTCAGACGTACTTATAAATATAATTATTTTCTGTGACTGTATATTACATTAATTTGTAGGTTCCTTTACTATAGATAATTTAGCTGATCTGTAACAATAACATCTTCATGCCTTATATATCATGTACTGTAGTACGCCGCTAGATTAAAACTGACGAGGAAAGGTAACACACGGCCAGCGAAAGCTCTTTTTTTTTAGAGCCCAGGTGGTCGTATGGTCTAGCGGGACGGCTGCAGTGCAGGCGATTTGGTGTCACGATATCACAGTAGCATGGGTTCGAATCCCGGCGAGGGAAGAACCAAAAATTTGCAAAAGCAAATTTACAGATCTAACATTGTTGGGTTGATGTTTAGACGAGTTGTATATACATTATGTACACAGCAATGTATCACCATCATTGATGGCGATACGATGGATACATCTGTTGTAGAGTTGTCAATGACTCAGACGTACTTATAAATATAATTATTTTCTGTGACTGTATATTAAATTAATTTGTAGGATCCTTTACTATAGATAATTTAGCTGATCTGTAACAATAACATCTTCATGCCTTATATATCATGTACTGTAGTACGCCGCTAGATTAAAACTGACGAGGAAAGGTAACACACGGCCAGCGAAAGCTCTTTTTTTTTGAGAGCCCAGGTGGTCGTGTAGTCTAGCGGGACGGCTGCAGTGCAGGCGATTTGGTGTCACGATATCACAGTAGCATGGGTTCGAATCCCGGCGAAGGAAGAACCAAAAATTTGCGAAAGCAAATTTACAGATCTAACATTGTTGGGTTGATGTTTAGACGAGTTGTATATACATTATGTACACAGCCATGTATCACCATCATTGATGGCGATCCGATGGATACATCTGTTGTAGAGTTGTCACTGACTCAGACGTACTTAAAAATATAATTATTTTCTGTGACTGTATATTACATTAATTTGTAGGATCCTTTACTATAGATAATTTAGCTGATCTGTAACAATAACATCTTCATGCCTTATATATCATGTACTGTAGTACGCCGCTAGATTGAAACTGACGAGGAAAGGTAACACACGGCCAGCGAAAGCTCTTTTTTTTTAGAGCCCAGGTGGTCGTGTGGTCTAGCGGGACGGCTGCAGTGCATGCGATTTGGTGTCACGATATCATAGTAGCATTGGTTCGAATCCCGGCGAGGGAAGAACCAAAAATTTGCGAAAGCAAATTTACAGATCTAACATTGTTGGGTTGATGTTTAGACGAGTTGTATATATATATATAAGTACGTCTGAGTCAGTGACAACTCTACAACAGATCTTACATTGTTGGGTTGATGTTTAGACGAGTTATATATATATATAAGTACGTCTGAGCTAGTGACAACTCTTCGACAGATTTATCCATCGGTTCGCCAGCAGTTATGGTGATACATGGATGTGTACATTATGACGTTATACACAGTGTTCGGTTCAGTAATGGTAACGTCAGTCGACGTAATTTTCATTTATTTCAACCGACTTTTGTACAAAACGTTCAAGCGTTGCACTATTTTTAATACATATGGCTTTTTGGTGTTTGACTACTTATTTAAAAAATTATACACTGTGAACATGACTGATTATACTTTTTTGATGAAAAATCTTTCCATTCTCTATTTTATTTATTTCCTCATAATCTTAACTTGTTGAAATAAGTTTAGGGTCTTTCTATCCGTACTACCAACAGTTACATTCCAAATATGAGTCTTACGAGAAGATTATAATGAAAAATAATTCTCGTTCGGGTCAATGGCAGCAACAGCTACTATATGTATCCTCTGTTTGCTTTATCTATAATTTCAATTTCATTCTCAGCTTTTGGAAAGAAAACGGCAGTTTGAAATTGCTCATTTTATTAAGATTAAAAAGTGATCTACAGTCCTTGAATTAGGATCAGTATTTTTCACATGCGTCAGTTTGTCGGATGCGTGGAAATAACTCTTAGTGTATGCAACAAACATTGATTTCGTACTAGCAGAAACATATCTTTTACTAAAGGTCCCAAAGTCGAAAGGTTCGGAATTATAGAAAACTTATCATTTATCAAAAACGTCGACGCCTTTAAAATCAACACATGGTTTACAAAACTTTGATGGAAGTCAAATTTCTTGTTGATTTATTACATAAATATTTGAAAACTCTCTCCAAACAATATATCATTCAACAGAACGTGTCAAATGATTAAGACACAAAAATGCTTAACTTTTAGTCTATGGAAAATTAAATATATATATACGTTACATTGACTTTCCTTGCAAAAAACGTTCAATTTGGACTTGGTAACATTTTGGGGAGACATGGAAAACTTGATGGAAATTGATGAAAAAATTAGCGTTTGCTTAACATTGAAGGCTTAAACCAATCTTTAGTAAAATTACATTACAGTAGTAACATTTCTTTTCATAGTTCATCTGTTTGTCACAAATTTAAAATACCCTAAATTATCATGGTACTGAAAAATCTTAAACAATAGCTCTATGGTAACATTTAAGGGAGACACGGAAAAAATGAAAAAAAATGAAATGAGAAAAGCTATGTTAGAAATAAATATGTGTTCGTAAAATTCAATAAAATTACATTTGCGTGTAGAGGCGTCGAACTTTTTCTATGAATTTTGTGAAAATATTGTAATACCGAAGTGCTTGCTTTCATTTTTGTAAACTCGAATTTTCAAATCTTACAGCTGTATGGAATTTCGAAAATGGCCACTAGAATGCGAACTGACAAGAAATTTATCGTAACCGTTTCACACCATGCATACGGTCATATTATATCCCACCTGTTTGAATTTCATCGTAATCCATTCAGTAGTTTTTGAATTTTTTTTTATTTATATTTGTATGGTAAGTTATTGTTGTTACGTCTTACACGGCAAAAATGGCATTATGAACACGGGACTTATTGCTTAATTATGTAATAATACATAAAATTAAATATTTTAAAATTAGGTCTTATTTAATATCGGTTAAACTGATGAACCAAGACAAGTAATTATTTGATAATACGCATAATTGATTTGTTTCTGTCCTACTTGTGCATCAAGAAATGGTCCGAAATGAAACGAGTGAATACCGTGCGTAACGTCTATGTATATACAACTCGTCTAAACATCAACCCAACAATGTTAGATCTGTAAATTTGCTTTCGCGATCACGGCGAGGAAAGAACTTAAAATTTGCGAAAGCAAATTTACAGATCTAACATTGTTGGGTTGATGTTTAGACGAGTTGTATATATATATATATATTACGGATTACAAATGTGTCGAGGTTTGTGATTGGATAACAACACAGAGATGTCAGTATATATTCAGGAAACTGCCGGGGTATATACGACGTTTTTATCCCCAATTGGAACCTCAAAAACGTCATCATAACACCGGTTACTATGTGACGTAGTCAAAAGCTATCAGACTGTCAGAGGTTCACAGAGGGAAAATAATGACGTGCTTCAGTCAATAATACATTTAAATACAATGATGTAAACGCAACACAAAAAATTCCGTTAATATGTTAACATCTTGAACTTCGACCCTGGTTTCAAAGGGATTTATAAACCGATTCACAAATAGAGATCTTCTTCTTTAGAAATTTTTGACGGTCAGTTTAACCCATTTATCTTAATATTAACCCCGATGAAAGACCCATTCGTGTCAAAAGTGAAAATCTAATCTATTTGATGAACTAATTTCTTCTAAATTGTACATGCATTATTTCTGTATTATTTGATAACCAATCACATTCACATTGCATGATAATGGGTACCGTATGAGTGAACTGTGTAGTGTATTGCAAGATCGATGCAAATTGTGACGTCAGTGCGCGACCACGTGACATTATTATTTGTAAACAAACCGGCTCATGTAACACGTGTCTGAATTATACATTCAAAGTGCAATCAATCTTTCAATCACTATTTTATGATATTTTGTGTCTGTTTTTAGGTTTGCATATCAGTAGTCGAAGTAAATTAGACATAGTTTCATATTGTTCCTGTTCTGAGTTGGGATTTTTTATATAGAATAAGAAGGTAAGTCTAAATAAGTCATTATTTAAGAGAGGTGATCGGAGGGGTCGTGATCCCGAAATTCCGGCTTAAAAACATGAAATCGCGAGGTCCTGAATTAAAAAAAATATAAAATCCTGACAACCCGAAATTCGTAAAACGAAATCCCGGATCCCGAAAGGGTCAATCCCGCAATCCCAAACTTATAAACACATGAACCCGACGTCCCAAAAAAAGGTCCTGCCCCCTTTCATTTAACTTAAGTCCAAAAAGATGATTCAAAATTTCGCTCTAATTTTTCCTCTATTTGTTGAAACCTGCATACTAAATACTTGAACTCTATTTGGCCCCTTCTGTCATTTCCCTCTATATTTGTTTAAAAGTCATATATATACTCTTTCGTCCGTTTACAGTAACAGCTGTTTTGTGATTTTGACAGGTTAAAATGTAACTAGTCAATAATTTTCATATTGAACACATTTATCCATTTGGTTTTCCATGTATTTGTGTCTTATATGCAGGAGGTTTTAGGTCATGTTTTCCTAAACATCTTATTGCTATTTATCTGCTATAACTGGACATCACCCAGGTTCCTGTAAAATTTTGACTTCACAATACAAAATAACTGATGCAACAATGGAAACGGGATTGTTGTATGACATCAATAGTTAAAGTGGGACAGATTATCTGGTCAGCGATAGTGATAAAGTGACCGTTGAATTAGGGTCATTTGCATAAATCAGTTCCAATGATGCATTGGACACACACAAAATGTAAGGTTTTCTGTTGGTCATGTGACAATTTTTATACGACCTCAAAATTTTGAAGAATTTATATTATTTCATGTACATGCATTTGAAATATTTAAGATATGGGTCATTTACAAAAAATGTTGAATTTTCAGTACACCCATGCTAATTTTTTTTTATTTCTAATGGAAATTTCAGTTGTAATGGTTTAAATGTTTAAATGAAAGCTTGTCGGATTTGTGATTCAGAACATTAATAATAAACACACCTTACATCTATTTTGATAAGATTAAACTGCATTTAAGTCCGATTTTGGGGGTATTTGTGTGCGTACAGTGTCAGAAAAACGTATTTCAAATGTTTTTTTCCCGATTTTCTGATCGCCTTGATATCTGCAAAAGGATATTAAGGAGGTAAAAGAACGTTAATTATTACTCTAACGAAAAATCGTAGCTTTTTTTATCATTGTATGTAACATATTATCTACAGGCTAAATTCAAACAGCGTACGGGAGGTTCATGTCCATCTTGTTACCTCTACTTAAATCAACCGTTAAATTATTCTCCCTATGAATATTGAATCAGTCAGTGTTGATTTCAAAAGTGCAAAGTAATCTTTACATTTAAAACGCCTCGTTTCTTGAACGACAGCGTAGAGAAAAGAAATTTCAAGACATTTAGTGAAAAAAATAAAGTTTTTTTTTATGTCTATGCTGTGACCAACAATTTTGATTAATTACACCCACAGTATGCTTGTAAAAAGTGAAATAACGTGTTGGAAACCAAATTCACAATAGAAAACCATAATCACTTCACCAAAGGGAATAGTTATTCCACAACAGCAATCAAAAACGAAGAAATTTGTCTATTTCTGTTATGTCTATCCTGTTACTATGGTTGCTATGGTTACAGTAACAGGATAGACAATTGTAGACAAAAACGTCGTTAATTTTTTTTATCTTAACATAAAGGTGCAGGATAGACAAAAAGGTAACAGGATAGACTTTTATATAGTGATATATGAGAAACGTACGTTCCTGTTACCAATGAAATAAAGAGAAAAGTAAACTTGTGAAGGATTTACTTGATGTTGGCTTTATTTGAAAGGGTGAAAAAATGCCGAACAATATAAATTGCTATCTTAGACTTGCATTACTGGTGGTAATTTTTCCAACCTTTGAAAACCAATTTTAGAGGCATTTTCAGTACAACCAGGAAAATTGGCAAATAATCTATAATTTTACAGAATGAATATATATAGAAGTTTATTCTCTTGAAAACCATCTAATTGGCTACGTAAAACAAGCTTAAATAAAGGCAACAGTAGTATACCGCTGTTCAAAACTCATAAATCCATGGACAAAAAACAAAATCGGGGTAACAAACTAAAACTGAGGGAAACGCATTAAAATATAAGAGAACAACGACACAACATTTAAATGTAACACACACACACACACACACACACAGAAACGGACTAAGCATTAGACAAAATCCTATGAGAATAACAATTATAACATCAAAACCAAATACATGTATTTGGGATAGATAAGTACCGTGACACGTCTTATAGAAAACAAACGACACAACGGAAACACAACGTTAAAATGTAACACACACAGAAACGAACTATAATATAACAATGGCCATATTCCTGACTTGGTGCAGGACATTTTTAAAGGAAAAAATAGTGGATTGAACCTGGTTTTGTGGCATGCCAAACCTCCCTCTTTAATGGCCATGTGAAATATAACCTTAAAAATGACAACACAACATTACAGGACTACAATATAAATAAATAGGAGAACACAATTGACAAATAAACACACAAATAATAGCTAACAAAAGGCAACAAGTTTAAAAAAAAAATAAAAAAATGAATACGCCAGAAGTGCATTTTGTCCACACAAGACTTACTAGTGACGCCCAGATACAAAAGTTTGAAAGCCGAAACAAGTACAAAGTTGAACAGCAATGAGGACCAAAAGTTCAAAAAAGTTGTGCCAAAAACTGCCAGGGTTTTCTGTTAGGTACCAGAACATCCCTATTATTTAGAATAATTTATACTTTTGCAAACAGTAAATTTTATATAATGACTATACAAAAGATGTACATGATAAAACTGAAGCATTAGCTAATTACAGGAAACAACCGAAATACATTGTATAACCCGACAAAATGCAACACATCCGAATAAGTTTACCTCAACGTCAAGTGACGTCATATTAAAAATTGTAAAAAATCACAAAAAAATGACGTCACATTTGAATTTGTAAAAGAGATCATCAAAAAATGAAAAATGACGTCACATTTGAATGAATAAGATAGAATTAGGATTGATTTAAGATTATATTTGAACTAAATACTGATATTACATTTGATAATAATGCACATCATTTTATCTAAACCTTTTCTAAATAACCCAAAATTGCTTTTGAAAATGGTAACAGGATAGACAAAATATTGTACCACTGATCAAAAAATGTTTCAAGATATTCTTGTATGACATCATTAAGATTGCATCTTTTAATATGTTGTTCTTAAAGTACTGTTTGTTTTGATTTGCCTATGTAGAGGGTTGTTTGAAAAAGTAACTTTTAATATTTTTTTCAATTTCAAAATTCGACATTTTTTGAAAATGACCCATATATATTGTATCAAATTTTTATACAACCGCAATTTTTTGGGGGGGATCTTATAAGTGTGTGATGTCGTCGTCTGTTTCGTCCGAAGACACATTTGGTGTCCGGACAATAACTTTAGTTTAAGTGAATGGATCTTTATGAAATTTAATTGGAGGTTCAATACCACTAATGACGGTTGGGATTGATTATAGGGGTTTTGATTCCAAAGGTTTAGGAATTAAGGGCAAAAAAGGGGCCCAAATTAGTATTTCTATAGTTAAAAGTCATGAGATCAATAACTTGTGTTGTTGAAGTGTATAAATCTCTCTGAAATTATACCACAAATTTCCATAATATAAAGGAATGGTTAGTGAGGGGTTATGGCTCAAATCAATTAGAAATTAGGGGCAAAAAGGGGGAAAATAAGACGAGGGTTTTTCTATATAAAGGACAATTTAAACAATTTAAAAGCAGTGTAAGGGAGGTAACCCAATTCCATTTAAAAAAAAACTGTTATGTAATATTTAAAGGACAATTTAAACAATTTAAAAGCAGTGTAAGGCAGGTAACCCAATTCCATTTACAGAAAAATGTTGCGTATATTTAAAGAACAATTTAAACAATTTAAAAGCAATTCCATTTTCAACAATACTGATATGTGTAATTATGTTTGATTACCTCCTTTACACTGCTTGGAAATTATGTATTAAGAAATGATGATGGTCTTCAGATGATTAGCTGTAAATTTATTCTTAGTAGTTACTATTAATAAATATTAAATTTAACCATGACTGTATGTCATTTTAAATTTTAATATTTTAAAAGAAATGGGGGTTGGGGGTTGTATAAGAATTTGCAAGGGGGTACAATTTTTCTCATTTCAGATTTCAGAAATTAAAAAAAAAATCTTCAAATATTTTTATTTAGAGGATTAATATTCAACAGCATAGTGTATTGCTCAAAAGCAAAAAGAAAATTTTAAGTTCATTAGACCACATGCATACTGTGTCAGAAACCTATGCTACATGTATGTCAACTATTAAATCACAATCCAAATGCAGAGCTTTATCAAGCTTGAATGTTATGTCCATACTTGCCCCAACTGTTCAGAGTTTGACCTCTGCGGTCGTAAAAAGCTGCGCCTTGCGGGGCACATGGTTTAGTTTTAGGTTCCACCTAGCTAGTAACTACCATTTTAGAAAACTGGGATTTCAATGCTAGTCTAGTAGAGGGATATTTATTTTTCATTAGTTGTAGATATGGAATCTTATTTCATCATGAAGACAGATTTGAAAATGACTTGGGGAATGGAGATATCAGTAAAGACCGAATGTCAGTTTTAGTCTTATATATGTACTTTAAAATCTTGCATGTATATAATTATGTGTACATATATCACTGATTTAGTGGCAATGGTAAATAGATATTTTATAGTTTTGAATGTTTCTTCATCAGTTGACTAAAATTAGATAGAGGTGTGTTCTTATTTCCAACAGAGGGACACTCAACCTATGTCAATTTGTGCATGAAGCAAATTGACAATTGCTAGATACTGAATGATTATACCACAAGAAAGTTTGTGTACATGTGCATATATATACTTAAAATACGAAAAAAAATCTTTTTCAGGACTTAAGATCCAACCATGTAGTATGGCATGTTATTGAGATATGGTTTTGGTCGATGAAGGACCTCTGCAGTACAAATTATATGACTGGATTCAGCTCTTTGTCAAAGTTTATTATTAAAGTACTTTGCTTTGAGCTCAGTTCATTGTTATGCAATTCATTCTTTGTGAAATAAAGATTTGACAGACAACTGTCCCAGGTTAAGGGGAGGGTAGGGATCCCGCTAACATATTTAACCCCGCCACATTATTTATGTATGTGCCTGTCCCAAGTCAGGAGCCTGTAATTCAGCGGTTGTCGTTTGTTTATGTGTTACATATTTGTTTTTCGTTCATTTTTTTTTTACATAAATAAGGCCATTAGTTTTCTCGTTTGAATTGTTTTACATTGTCTTATTGGGGCCTATTATAGCTGACTATGCAGTATGGGCTTTGCTCATTGTTGAAGGCCGTACGGTGACCTATAGTTGTTAATGTCTGTGTCATTTTGGTCTTTTGTGGACAGTTGTCTCATTGGCAATCATACCACATCTTCTTTTTTATATATCTCATGTACAAGGATTTGTCAAAGTACATCTAGTATCACCTCTATGTATAATGTAAGTAATAGGGAGATAAAAGCATTCTATTTCAATTTGAACCAAACATTATATGTCCATTGACCAAATTTAAAAAAAAGAACAAATGTATCCGACAATGCTACTCCCGCTACTAGCAATATGATACTAGGTTGTTTTAATACATCTGTATTGCCTAATGATGACTCTGTCCTGAGTGTAAATGGTTTCAATTATGTTAACAAAAAAATATAAGGCCTATCTGGCCTAATCGATTTCTAAAACTATATTTCATCGTAAATGTTCAACATTTTTCATTCATTTGTTTATTTCTTAATTTGTGTGAATTAACACTTTTACAGTAAATGTTTTAAATTAATACACTTTCATACCACAACAAATACTGTATTGGTACATGTATCACTTATAGTTGTATCCATAAAACAAAATAAATTGAAAAGAGAATAATTTTGCAATACCTTTTTAATACTATAACTTTTTAGATATTTAGACATATTAAGACTAATTAAATATCCACTTGACATGCTTGAAATTCTATCAGATTACTTTTGGAGCAGTTATGAGTCTTTGGAGCATGCTTACAAAGGTCCTTTTGGTGAAATCATTTTCATATTGGTAAAAAAAATTCTTTGTTTCGACCAGCTTTGGAGGAGATATTATCAAAGAATTAATAAAAATCAATACAAAGGTTTACCATATAGCTCATGTAGCCCCAAGCATCATGTCAGGCATTGTCATTACTAAAAACCAATAAATGTATTCTAATCTGAGGAACAATTCAACATTCTAATTAGGGTTTTTGGAAAATGACGCTTTCAGCGGCATGTTTCCGATACTGCTGACCTGAACTTCCATTACATTTCTCTGCCTACCGCGCTTGGTTCGTATTTACTTTCCATTACATTTCTCCGTCTACCGCGCTTGGTTTCGTATTTACTATTTTACATACAGACTGGAATCTGCGAGTATTATCATGTAGTAATCAACCGGGAACCAGTTTACATACTTTATTCACAGAATAAAACATTTTGACCTGTTCATACAGTGGAGATCAGTTCTAACCTCTCATAAATTCTGGCAGAATCTGTCAGGAGAACTGTTCTAGAACAGTATGTAGAACTGTCAGCCTGACACCTTTTAGTCAGTTCTAGGTTAGAACTGTTCTAGCTAGAACTGATTTGGTCAGTTCTACCTAGAACTGATTTGGACAGTTCTAGCTAGAACTGATCCTGACAGTTCTACCCTAGAACAGTTTTAGACAGTTCTAGCTAGAACTGACCAAATATTTGGTCAGTTCTACTTCTAGAACAGTTCTACGGTTAGAATTGATTTCAAATTCTACGGCTAGAATTGATTTATAAATTCTACAGCCAGAATTAATTTATAAATTCTACGGCTAAAATTGATTTTTAAATTCTACGGCTAGAATTGATTTATAAGTTTTAAGAAATATTTGTCTTAATATAAAGGCTTCGGCAAAATAGCGATTAATATCTTATAGAGTTTTGCTATTTTGCCGGTTTTATTTCAGATTTATAATCGGCAAGAGAACATGTTTAACCCCGCCATATTCTGCATGTATGTCAGTGCCTGTTCCAAGTCAGGAGCCCGTAATTCAGTTATTTTCTTTTGTTGATGTGTAGTATAAAATATTTGGGTTTTTTTTCATTTTTTGTACGTAAATGAGGGCCGTTAATTAGAATTATGGGGGGGAGAGGGTTATTATTTGAATTGTTTTACATTTTTTATTCTGGGAGTCAGGATGGCTCGTTATCACACAACAAAATTATCCTCATTAACCAAATGTAATATCTGTTTACGAGTAGTTTTCATATCTCGGACGGACCTGTTTAACAAAAATATTTTGACAACATCAATCTAAACTGACCATTGCTGACTTTGCTCTTCAGTCTTTCTGCAAATCTATATAGCTGCACAGTACTTCAGTTTTAATTTTAGATCAAGAGGGACTGTACTATACAAGTTTCAGCAATATTGGAAAACAATTTTGTTCGCATCAATTTATAGTGCCAGCATGCAGGGGCAGATCCAGTCATTTAAAAAGGGGGGGGGGGTCCAACTATATGTTCAAATTCAAAAGCATTGATCGTAAAAAAAAGGGGGGTTCCAACTCATGACCCCCTTGATCAGCCAATGAGCATGTCTTCTTTCTATTCAAAATATTGAATCATAAACAAATATCAGTAGTTTTCATACTTCAGACTGAGTCGTATAATAAAATGTTTTGACTGCATCAACCGAATCTTACCATATTTGCTTTTTTTTATGTAAATCTAAATAGCTGCACAGTAATTCAGTTATAATTTTAGGTCAAGAGGGACTGTAGTATATAAATAACTACAATATTGGATTTGAGAGTGCCAGCATTTCTTATTTTTATTCAAAATATCGCATCAGAAACAAATATCAGTCATGTCAGTAGTTTTCATACCTCAGACTGACAGTAACATGTAATCATGTCACAAAATTATTTGTCTGCATCAATCAAAACTGACCGTATTTGACCGTATCAACCAAAACTGACCATATTTGCTATTTTTTATGTAACTCTTATAGTCGCATAGTAAATCTGTAATATTTTTATGTAAGGATGGATTGTAAAATCATGAAAATACAAATGATAGAAATATGGGAACACAATGCTACCTAATTTCATTTGCATCAATTTAGAATGCCAGAATGTCCTCTTTTTATTCAAAATATTTCATCATAAACAAATATCAGTAGTTTTCATACCTCAGACTGACTGGTATAACAAAACAATTTGTCCGCATCAACCAAAACTGACCATATTTGCACTTTATTATGAACATGATGTGAATCTTAATAGCCGCAAAGTAAATCATGTATATTTTTATATCAGGATGGATTGTTTAATAAAAATGAAAGCAACTATTGGAAAATCAAATTATGCTCACATCAGTTTATAGTGCCAGCATGTCCTCTTTTTCATCAAAATTTTGAATCGTAAACTAATTTCAGTAGTTTTAATATCTCAGACTGACTCATGAATATAACAAAATTATTTGTCGCATCAACCAAAACTGACCATATTTGACAGCATCAACCAAAACTGACCATATTTGACCGCATCAACCAAAACTGACCATATTTGCTCTTTTTTATGTAACTATTATAGTCGCATAGTAAATCTGTAATATTTTTATGTAAGGATGGATTGTAAAATCATGAAAATACAAATGATAGAAATATGGGAACACAATGCTACCTAATTTCATTTGCATCAATTTAGAATGCCAGAATGTCCTCTTTTTATTCAAAATATTGCATCATAAACAAATATCAGTAGTTTTCATACCTCAGACTGACTGGTATAACAAAATAATTTGTCCGCATCAACCAAAACTGACCATATTTGTATTTTATTATGAACATGATGTGAATCTTAATAGCCGCAAAGTAAATCATGTATATTTTTATATCAGGATGGATTGTTTAATAAAAATGAAAGCAATATTGGAAAATAAAATTATGCTCACATCAGTTTATAGTGCCAGCATGTCCTCTTTTTCATCAAAATTTTGAATCGTAAACTTATTTCAGTAGTTTTAATATCTCTGACTGACTCATGAATATAACAAAATTATTTGTCGCATCAACCATAACTGACCATATGTGACAGCATCAACCAAAACTGACCATAATTACACTTTGTTATGAAAATCTTAATATATATATAGCCGCATACTAAATCACTTGTAGTAATACATATACCGGTAATGATGGATTGTATAATTCAAATGACATCAATATCAATGAATATTGGAACACATTGGCTACAAAAAAATTTCCACATCAATTTAGAATATCAGCAAGTCCTCTTTTTATTCAAAATATTGAATTGTAAACAAATTTCAGTGGGTTCGATATATCCGACTGAGTGAGAGTTGTTTTAACAAAATATTTGACCGCATCAACCAACACTGAACTTATTTACACTTTATCATGTAAATATACATGTATATGGCATCATTGTAAACATGGTAAACCAATGTTATTTCTATGTGTGGACCGATCGTATGATGAAAATGATACCAACTTTGAAACACAATACACCTTATTGCTAATCCTGGCTGACCCGGCCTCTTGAACTTTTGAAGCATACAACAATGACTTTTCTATTGTGGCGTCAGATATTTTGTTTTATGACGTCAAAATTTTACGGGAACCTGTGTGATATCCAGTAATGGCAGACAAATTGCGACAAGGTGTATTTATACCATATCTAAGAATTTAGCGCGCCGTTATTTCCTCTCTGTATCCATAATAATGAACCGTCATTAAACATGCTAAAGTGACTTTTTAACATGTTTAAGTCAGTAGTTTGAAATGGTTTTTTTTTTAAACAAAACTATTTAATGGCATCATCCAACACTCACATGACTGATTCATATACTTTATTTTAAAAATAAAATAAAAAGTACATGTATGGGAAGTTCTCTTCTTGGAATAGTATACTGTGAATATAATTTGAAGAAGGCAAAGAAAAATGCATGATTTTGTTTGTAGCCGAACGTTTAGGGGCAAATGTTTCATTCATGTTCAGATCCAGTATATTTTTCTGAGTTCCAGACTCCCAGATATCATTTATTTATATAATCGTTATGGATAAGTTTGGCTGAGATAAGATGGTGCAAATGTATATATAGTTTTTTTACGTTACACAACACTTTTTTCATTAATATCCCATAATTCATCCACTGTACAATTTTCGTTTGAACATTTGTCAAAACAGAATTATAAATGAATGTAAATCCAAGGCAAACAAGGTAAATTACGATTAAAATTCCATGAATTAAATGTAGAGTTTTATTTAGGAGACTGTTAAAAACGGGGAACGAAGAAACGTAAACAATGATGTTTCCGTATGCAATCTTATAAAAATATCTCCGATGAGTTGGATAACCTTCTATTCACTTCGATATTTGTACATGTAACGTAATAAAAGTCGTTTAATTAGTAAAAAATATAGAAAATCTGCTATTTAATATATAGCAAAGTACTTGGAAGTGATTTATTTCTTCTAAATTCTAAAGTGCCCTTACTGCAGTGACGTCATTTAGAACTGTTCTACAGTCCTGACTGATTAAGTCAGTTCTGCTGATAGTTCTACGGTTAGAAGTGATTTGGACAGTTCTACCTAGAACTGATCCTGACAGTTCTACCCTAGAACTGATCCTGACAGTTCTACCTAGAACTGATTTAGTCAATTCTACCTAGAACTGATTCTGACAGTTCTACTTAAAACAGTTCTAGGGTAGAACTGTTCTAGGTAGAACTGTTCTAGGACAGGTTAGAACAGTTCTATGACAGAATATTCTGACAGTTCTAATGAGAGGTTAGAAGTGATCTCCACTGTATGTTTATTGTTATTAAATGGTATAACCCGAATGGTATTTTGAGCTTTCACTTTGTTATATTTCTCATATTTATTCAAGCTTTCGCTTTTATCTACGTAATGGACAAATATATCCGTTTTGACATGGTTCTGGACTTTTCACACACCAATGATCAGCAATCGCTAGACAAAATAGTTCTCCTAAATAATGTCAGCCTTTCTTACCATTTCACCTTACCAACCATTAAAAAAGTATTAATCGGAATTATCCTGACATCTTTTGGATAGATACTGGACTTTATCCAGATTTACGAAGTTTTGAATAATCGGAAATTAGCAAACGCGGTGCGTATGAATCGTCTGATGACACTTGGTCTCCGGTCCTTCTAATACCAAATAGATCGAAGTGTACCAACACAATGTTCTTAAGATACTCATAAATCTATTTTTATAACTTTATTGATTATGTGAAGTAAAACTTAAACATTGTTAGAACAATAAAGATATATAATTAATCGGGGGAAAACTTGATAGTCTTTTCGTTTTACAAACAACTGATTTTATCATAAGAAAATATAATGTGTCCGTGTTGGTCCACTTTCTACTGGTTATAAGACTGATCGAAATATTGCGACTTGTTTACGTTTCTGTTTCACTTTCTCAGAATAAATGTTTAATAGCATCGATCTCGATAGTTTAGACTTCGTTACGTTCGTACGCATTAATTTGACGATCTTTTCTGCATTACTTGTCAATCTAAACTTCAAATATGTTCAAATAACATAAATAGGACGTTATATTTCTTACTAATCCGTAAGTCCGGTCGGGCTTGCGATAATTAAAATTGACTAGTCCGAGCTGAAAATTTATTACTAGTCTGGGGCATCGCCGGGCTAGTGGTTAACGACGCAGACTGGACTCCCGACTCAATCTGTTTACAAAGTTACAGCAGCAGAGTCTGTAACAGACTGTATCTGTATGACATGTGAATAAATTGTCGATATCGATGCAGGCTTTGAGAGAGCGCCGCCGATTTATTGGCGGGGCGTGAGAACAGCTAGATTTGAAGCTCTCTACGTTTGATGCGTGCACAATAGTGTCGTCTGGCTGATTTGATGCGATCACTATCTTACAAAGGATGAGTTTAAATGTTGTACGGTGTTTTACTTGGTGGAATTTCACTCACAGTTAATGTTGACGTCAGAGTTATTCTTCACTTGCTTTTCCACAATAATTGTTGCGTGGTATTCTGTGAATTTCTCGGCAGTTATGCCTTATGATGTTCTTCGGACATGCTTTTATGAGGAATTCGTCTGGTTCAATAGCGTGAATAGGCCCCTCAACTACTTTGAAGAAGTTTATGTGCAGAAATATCATTTTTAGCAATTGAGAATAATTTCCAGAAACATGCTAGCGTAATGGCATTAATATAATTGCCAAAACAGCTAGTATATCATACAATGGTGACACTACATAATTTTATTTTCTTTAGCCTTTTTTCGGGAGAATATAGATAAACAATCTAAACCATATGACTGTCATGTAAAACGGAGCTTTTTGAAAAGTTGTTGCTGGTCATAACACATAGTCGTAATGAATGATATTATACGATGTATTCAATAAAAAATAACCGTGGCTTCATAAATGTTATGTTTTCAATATTGTATAAATAATCTGATCGTTAAACCTTGGAACTGTAGACACGTTCCTAGTTCAAAACATAATAAAATAAGTTCCCATAAAATCAAACAGCTACAGCTAGGTCATCATATGGAATTAAACTCATAGCAAAAAAGTCACACTGGCACGAATAAGATACATACAATGTCTTTACTCTGACTGTTGCATTTTGAATAAACAAGTGAAAAGTCCAGCGCAATGTAGAACAAAATAGTTTCAACATTCATATATTATTATCATGATCTTGACCTGCATGGATATGCAACTGGACGATTAAACAAAACCGTTATTGATGACTGCATAAAAATCTTCAACCTCAGAAAAATCATGAAATTAACTGTTCAGGAAAAATTGAAGTCCATCTTGTAGTAAATACGGGAAAATGAAAATAAATATTTGCAAAATTCGGCCCTGGATACTGTATTTTGGACAGAAAGAAGCTTCTGTCCCAATTTCCCCAAAAATACTTTATGTTTGACAACGATTTTGATGTTAAACAAAACTTTAACCACAGGCTGAACCTGCATGTATGCTGAAGTAGTCGGCGTGAATGCTGACGACGGAATCTATGATCGCTAAGTATCGCTTTCGCAAAACATGTCAAAAAGAAGGATGTATGTCAAAAGATCCAAGTAGGCAGCTATTTCACTCATAAATCTTAAAGACCTCCTTGCTTTCGACAAGACGACAATAATTGTTTCTTTTTGTCTAGGGGGGGGGCGTCTTTTTTCTATAGTAATTGTAATATAACAACACTGTTCATTAAAAGTATGTAATCAAATGCCAAACTATATATATATATATATATATATATATATATATATGCGAGAAAATTTACTTTCTGAAGTTACAACAACAAAAAATATAAAGTATCTTTTTTTCTGTTTTATATCTTATTAAATCTCATTGAAATTAACTAGATATTCTGTATACAATATTAATATATATCAATATTATATTGAATTAAGTACCAAACAAAAATATGTAAATTCAATACACGCATGCAATCAGGGCTAGCATTTTGAACATATATTTTAATGGTACCTAACAGTCAGAACATGATTATGATTATTAAGGGTATATTAATTGTGTCTAACTGTCGCCTGGTGAGATTAATAGTTTAAGGTAAAACTTTATGATACCATATGGCCTAGGTGTTGATTGACTTTTATTTTTATGACCTAAGATCAGTGCCTCAGATATGGTAATGAAATAGCACCCGTACCTTCTTGAATATACAGACGATCTGCTAAGTGAACATCACAGCATGAATCTGTCCATTTTTACGTGAAGGTAACACTCAAAGTCAGGTGACATATATCAAACCGTAACTGTTCCTTTTCTAATCAGTAAGATTAATTAACATAGCGGTCAAAATAGTCTGTTTTCATATGTCAGTGGAAAGATACTTAGATTTTCATTGTAATCTATCTATATTAACAAAATTGCGTAGCGGCACACTTAGATTAAATGTTGAAGTTGGTCGTTATCTGAATATTCAAAGAGAAAATAGAATTTGTATATGTTGCAATATGAATGTTTTGGAGGACGAATATCCTTTTGTTTATCATGGCCAACGTATAGATCTGTGCGTATAGAATTTTATATTTATTCTACTGTTCTTGGCCAAATCGGCACAAGTTAGATAATTTATTCTAAATCTCTGACAGTAAAACTTTGCAATTATTAAATGCAGCTTGGAAAATTAGATCACATATGATTGTCATAATATTATTGTATACTCTGTAACTTCTGTTCTCTGCTGTCTTATGTTTGTCATATGTTGTATATTTTCGTTTGCCATAGCATGTATATGCTTCTTGAAAATAAAGAGTTCATTAATCTGAATGCAGTAATTACGATGACGATCTGATAAATCAATAAACTGATAATGCCCCCAGTTTATCAAATCTCGTATCTTATTAGTCGATAACGCAAAATCACGATCGCTCTTGCACATGCGCATTGTTTCCCTGAACTAGAGTATAGTATATGCTTCTTGAAAATAAAGTGTTCATTAATCTGACTGCAGTAATTACGATGCCGATCTGATAAATCAATAAACTGATAATGCCCCCAGTTTATCAAATCTCGTATCTTATTAGTCGATAACGCAAAATCACGATCGATCTTGCACATGTGCATTGTTTCCCTGAACTAGAGTATTGAAACTTATATCAGTGGGAAAGCCACGGATCAGTTCTGCGCCTCCTTCCATATGACGTAACGGCCAAAAAATCAAGGGCGACAATCGCGATTTTTACATAGACGGCGACAGTATCGCGCCATCTCGGTAATTTGTTTACATCGTGTACGTGTGGTTTTTCAAGAAATTTACTATTAAAGACAATTAAACTTGTGTCATTTCATCATTAATTAGTTATATAGGTAAGTTTAACAGGTGACTATGCTATATTTTCTTCTTAGGAGATTTTATTTTACAAGAAACAAACATCTGAAAATGGCAAGAGACGTTGTTATTTTGGAAGATAAAAATATGGCGGGTGTTTTCCGCTTCTGAAAATTACTGACACATTCGCATCCTGTTGGCGATTTAAATATAAAATGACCAAAAATAGTATCTATGATGATAGGAGTCCCTAAATATTTGCATAAATACCCATCACTCTTTGTCAAATTGTAACTGAGGCTGCGAAAAGGAAGCACATAAATCGACGCCATTTTTCAACAGATTAAGGTTTCTGAGCTCACGAAATCCTACTATTATTACTTTTAATGGTTAGTAGAAAGATATGAACATTATCCATAACATAATTTATTGATCAGATCGGGTTATGGCTATATGTTTGCCTCTTTTTCGATGCTGAAATCCATTAAATTTCCACAGACCACACGAAATAAACTCCCCTTTCTCAGCCCGAGACTTCAATTTTGATTAAAACTTGAATTTTGGCATGTCAATGTTAGCATTGGAATTTTAATTAAATTATGACGGTTGTGTAAAGCATTTGTGATTTGTGCTGATTTGTTTGGTTGTCTCGAATAATAAAAAGGTTAATTAAATGGTTTTATATTATTATTTTTGAACCCAAAAAGTGTGTGACAAAAAATAAAAACAAACAAAATAAAATTATAGGAAAAATATAACAACTACATAAGTAAAGTTTAATTTTATCCTAAATCTCTATCCATCATTTCTTACAGATAGTACAGGGTGAGGGTTCACAAAATAGGGAACAAGGGGTGGATACGGCCGTTTTGAAAAGGGGGTTCCCTACCAAGGATAAAGGGGGGTTCCAACTAAATGTCCCCTTTCAAATGCATTGATTGTCCATAAAAAGGGGGAATTCCAATCCCGGAACCCTATCCCTGGATCCATCTGACATCTGACGTCTGACAAGGCTATTTTATTTTTTATCTGGGACGCCTTCCTACGCATCCCAGAAAAAAATTATAAAATATCCTAGCCAGACGTCATAATTATTTGAACTATTGATGTGCTAATTCAGTGGCGGATCCAGAACTTTTCCTAAGGGGAGGCCCGCTGACTGACCTAAGGGGGGCCTGCTCCAGTCATGCTTCAATGATTCCCTATATAATCAACCAAATTTTTTCAGGGCTCCCCCCTGGATCCGCCTATGTAATTTATATATTGAGAAAAGAGAAATGATGGACAAAAAGTATAAAAAAAATAGAGACAAATGAACGTAAAGAATAAATGATAAAGTAATGGAAAACACCCCATCCAGACCCTTGTTTATCTGAACAACAGTACTATTATTTTTGAACCTTCTTATTCTTGGACCACATATAAATTTGTAGACAATTAAAATATATTATAATTTCATATAACAACTGTAGAAAAGTTCGAAATTATTTTCATTTGATAATATCATCTGCATATATTATATATTTTCAGATAACAATAGGAATAAGAAGAGCAGGATTTCTATTTTGAGGATTTACATGTATGGGACAGAGGACTATTTGACTTGATTTTACTTTTAACTTGGACTTTTTAACAATAATACTCTTAAATTATTTAAAATATTTTTTACGTATGTTTCATTTTAACATTATTTTTATGACTGTATTTATTTATCATTTAATAAACTTTTATTTCTAAACATTTTTATATTTTTAAATATACAATGTAAAACACTCAACAATTTAATATTGATAACGTGGGGTAAATGTACATGAGACAATAATGCTGTTGCATGCAATACAATAAAACTTATTGTCATTGAAAAACCTGAGATTCATAGATGCAAAGCTAGCATATTCATAGGGGTCCCCTTTTGTGGTTGATTTAATAGGGAATCACTGGAGCGGGCCCCTCTTAAGTCAGTCAGCAGCCCCCTAGAAAAAGTTTTGGATCCGTCACAGATATGATGCATATACATGGACTTTAGTATTTGAGACATAAAAAAATCAAAGATATAAAAAGTCAACTTGATGGTCTTTAATAATTGATTAGGTGTGAAGGACTGAAACAGAAAGGTTTTAAAATCGTTCAATTCTCCTAGACATAGTGAGGTATCCTTGAGGTCTCTCAAATGGCCTATCATGACGACTTTCCACTGTTTTTCTGAAGTGTGGTAACCCCTGCAACTAAATAAATAATTTTCAGTAGCCTCTCTTTTTTCATACTTTTTTGATGAAAAGTCAACTAATATTCAAATTAGAAAAAAGAAAACTGAGCAACTTGAACCCACAACATACAATTGATTCTGTGTGTTCTGGAAGAGTAAGTAGATCCTGCTCCTTGTGTAGTATTAGGAATGAGATGTCCTTGTGCCCTTTTCCTATATGCAATCACATGATTTTGCAAATTATTGCAATTGTGTGCTTTTAGAATGGAGTAAAATGTGTGAAAAAGTATTAAATTGCAGAAATATCAGCACAAAGATATAGGAATAGTATGGTTCTGATTAACTATAGATCCTGTGTCCAAGCTTTGTTTTCTTTTAGATAGGTGTAAAATAAAAATGTGGGTCAAGCATTTATATCAATGCAACAAAACAGAATCACCAAAATCAGAGTGAGACTTTCATATGCCAATTTCAAAGTAGACCTTAGAAGTGATATAGCATTTTGTTAATGCTTTAAATGGTCATATAGCTCTAACATGTATTAAGAATTGGATGTACTAGGCATTGGGCATTCCTATTGAATGTTAATCTCAAGTTCTCAAGAGTTAAACATGGTCCAGGGCCCAAAAACACTCAAACATGAATGGTTAGTGTACACCATGTTGCTTGATATGCATGACAAGGACAGGACAGACATTTATAAACATGTGTGAGTGTCAACTTCCAACTTGCTTAGTTTTTTTATATAAACAAAAAGAACGAAGACTAAAAATCAAGTGAACATTATTGATGCATCAGATTAATATTTGTTGATTGGTACTTTTTTAAATTGACAAGTTGATTTCAGATTAATATTTACTGAATCAAAGAATGACTGTAACCATTACCCTAAAAAAAAATGGCTTAAAACAAAGATTAACTGAGTGCTTACACTTTGCACTTGCGTAGGCTTTTTCTCCAGACAATAACTTTTGACTAACCCCTTGCTCAAATTTTTGAAAAGTTGGGAAAAAAAGGGGGTACTTCAAGACAACTGAAATCATTTATATGGACAAATTCGTTCATAGATTAACCCAGTTTCAATGTACTACATACATCTGTTACACACTGCATCATATTAAAATAACTACAGAAAATGTAATACGAGGAGTTTGAGCAACATGAAAAACATCAACAAATGACGATGTAAAGCCTTCAACTCATCATCATTTTTAAGTAAAATATATTTAAAATCCTGGAAACATCATCACCCTTCATTGTCTCAATGAATTTCGTGGTTAAAAACTGTTAAATATGACATAATTTGCTTAATTTTCCGCCGAAATAACTCCAAAAACGTTTCAAAAGTGTTAAATTGTGACCTTACGGTTGAAGTATTTATTATGTAAACAAGACTCCGAGTGACGGGAAATCCTATACATAGTCATGTGCCCATATGTTTCTGGGTCACATTTATTTATATCTCGACCAATGAAAAGCTTTAGGATGCATTTGTGTCAGTTCCTAGCAAACTGGGGGATTACCCGCGGTTTTTTGGAAATCTACGGAGGACGTCTTTTGATTTATCATATTTCAGTAACGCAGCACTTATTTTAATACCTAATTTGGCAGTCGTGTGACAAAATCTATTCTAATGAAAAATTAACCTCAAATACTGATGGATGTTAAGTTGTTTTAATAAATTTATTGTCTGAAGCACAGGCTATATTTTTGTTTACACGCTGGTTACAGCGCCACCTCGAAATTTTTAGATTATCTCCCCTTTCCCGCGTGACCACCGGAAGGAGCTCTTCAATGTCACTGGCTTTCCCACTGTATTAAATTAAGCATAAAAGAAGCAACTTTCCTACTGACTCCAGACCGTACACGTACGGTCCAAAAACTCATACGGTCTGGAACATGTATATAAAATTAACCGCATAGTTATCCTTCATTGTACTGCCATTTGATGAAAATATTTCAAGATTGTGATCTCACTGTCGGACTTTTCAATTTAAAGTCATAAGAAACCTCAAATTAAAAAAAAAAAATTATAGCTCAATGGATAGTTTTCATTATAAAACTTATCTACATATACTTTTTTCTGAAGAAAATTCTTTAATTTGTTCATATTTAGAAGAATTTTACTTTATTTCATTTGCTTCCTTCCAGGAAGCAATTCCCCGACATATTTTCCGTATGCAAAGCGACCTCAATGTGACCCATCTCGTAACAATCCAGTGATTGCAATACGCATGGATGTCCTAAAAATAAACTATTATCTGATTGTACATGTTAAACATGCACGTGCTCAATATTCCTGCTTTTATTTTGATTGTGACAAACAGGTGACAATCGTTAAACTTAGGCTTCAAAACACGAACTTTAATTACCTGCCATATTTTCACAACAACGCTGACCGATTGAAATACAAATTGACGATTATACGAAATTTATGCGAAAAAAATGATAAAATCGTGCACAGAAAACTTAGTTTATGATGTTTGTATACATTGGTTCAAGAATTGGAATAACATTATTTTTCACCGGTCACTCGTTTATTATGACTTTAAATGGAAATCCTGTACCACAATTTGTATCAAAATGATTAATTAATAAGAATTATTGTATACTAGTCATGCTAGTTAACTTATAGTTGTATTGCTAATGGTGTTTTCATACTTACAGAACAGATTCTATAAATCCTGTGCCATTATCAAATTGTCAAAATTGTAATTTTGCAATGATGATTAATTTTTGATGTTATTGTGTTTTCAATTATATTCCAACTTCAATAACGTTACCGGAAATGCCTGATGGACTTTTGTTTCCGTTATGCATTACAATATTGATATAGTTATATATATATTTTTTCATTATCCAAAATTATAAATTAAAACTTCCTTTTAAATTCACTCACTACTGAGATCATGTATGCATCAAAAGAACTTCGTCGTTTTAAGCTTGTTTTACAGAATTCAAAAGAAGGATATGTGGTCTGATTGCAAATGAGACAACTTCAAAATATACCTGATGGTGGTCGGCCAATCTCTGTGGGTATTGAGAATGTCCTATTTGCCATAACAACAATCCAGTCTAACTCCTTAACTCATTTACAGCATCACAAAAAGGGACTATTTTTCTGTCGAGGACACAACGGGTACCGGTGGAACAATGAAGCAGGAAGCGTTTACCAATTCGGAGCACTTTTGTTACCTTTGATAGGTTTTCATGGCCTGGTGTTTGTCTTCTCGTCTTCTCGTCTATTTTTTAGTTAAGTTGCCTTATGAGCTCAGCTGGCCCATAGTTGCAAGAAAGCTTTCCTCATCATTCAGCGTCCTTCGTCGTCCGTCATCGTTAACTTTTACAAAAACCTTCTCCTCTGAAACTACTAGACCAAATTGTTAAGTTGCTGCCCAATAATTGGTAATTTTAAGGAAATTTTGCATTTTTTTTATTATATAATAATAGATAATTATTATAGGGATAAACTGTAAAGAGCAAACTTGATCAGCAAAGTAAGATATACATGAAGTCATCATGACCAAAATTGTGAACTGGTCCAATCAGGAATTTTTGCCTTTTAAAGACAATTATTCACAATATTTCGTAAATGTGTGTATTTTTTTACAAAAATATTCTCTCCTGCAACGAGTGAGCCAAATTTAACCAAACTTGGACATAGTCATCCTAAGCATGCTAAGGTTACTTTATTCATGACCCTGCCCATCAACAAAAATGGCTGCCATTGCTTGAAATAGGAAATGGGGGTCAAAATGTAGTTTTCGGCTCATATCTCTGAAACAAATGTATCCGATAACCGCGCCCACCTACCAAGATTACCGCCATAGCTTAAAATTGAACATTAACGTAAAATGGAGCTTTTGTCTTATATCTCTGAAAATAAAGCATTTAGAGTACATCTACTTGAACGGGGTTAAAATATTTATCAGGTCAGCATGTCCAAAATTGTCAATTGACCCCTTAATGAGTTTTTTTTTTTTTTTTTTTTTAACAACATAAATAAATATTTATTTCAAATATTGGCTTGTTATAATTTCATTCAGGAGTCCAAGCTCCTCCTGATGTTCCCTATTACAATCCACTAATCACTCAGGGTAGTGATTAGTTGTAAAATATATATTACATTTTTTACATCATACAGTTGAGATCACTTCTAACCTCTCATTAGAACTGTCAGAATATTCTGTCATAGAACTGTTCTAACCTGTCCTAGAACAGTTCTACCTAGAACAGTTCTACCCTAGAACTGTTCTAAGTAGAACTGTCAGAATCAGTTCTAGGTAGAACTGACTAAATCAGTTCTAGGTAGAACTGTCAGGATCAGTTCTAGGGTAGAACTGTCTAAATCAGTTCTAGGTAGAACTGTCCAAATCACTTCTAACCGTAGAACTGTCAGCAGAACTGACTAAATCAGTCAGGACTGTAGAACAGTTCTAAATGACGTCACTGCAGTAATGGCGGCACTTTAGAATTAAAAAGAAATAAATCACTTCCAATTACTTTGCTATATATTAAGGTAGCACAATACAAAGATTTTTCATCCCCAATCAGACATCTTTAAACTGATGTAATTCCACTCATCTTTCATTAAATTTTATAAATGAGGTACCAAAAGAAAGAAGAAGGATTAATCTTTCAAATTGTGATAATTTCATTATGACATAATTATTACATAATTAATTGTTATGTAATTAGTTGCCATTCTATGATGTCCATACTTGAATGAATTTAGCTTTTTTGTTATTCATAGCATCCTAAAAAAAATATAGATTCTTGCACAACACAGTTTGACCTCCAAAACTGTGTCTCAGATTTTTCCTATTGTATTTCATTCTCTCATAAATCGTCAATGAAGTTTGCAACATTAATTCATTAGAGACCACTAAATTCAATAGGGTATAAAATTTGTTCTATTGATATTTTTGGAAATCTGAGACACAGTTTTGGAGGTCAAGCTGTGTTGTAGAAGAATCTATAAAATATTTTGGGATGCTATGAAGAACAAAGACGCTAAATTCATTCAAGTGTGAACATCACAATATAGCGACTAATTACATAATAATTAATTATGTAATAATTATGTCATAATAAAATTATCACAATTTGAAAGATTAATCTTTCTTCTTTCTTTGGTACCTCATTTATAAAATATAAAGAAGGATGACATGAAATACATCAGTTTAAAATTGTCTGATTGGGAGTGAAAAAAATCTTTGTATTGTGCTACCTTAAATAGCAGATTTTCTATATTCTTTACTGATCAAACGACTTTTATTACGTTACATGTACAAATATCGAAGTGAATAGAAGGTTACCCAACTCATCGGAGAAATATTTTTATAAGATTGCATACGGAAACATCATTGTTTACGTTTCTTCGTTCCCCGTTTTTATAAGTCTCTTCCTAAATAAAACTCTGCATTTAATTCATGGAATTTTAATCGAAATTTACCTTGTTTGCCTTGGATTTACATTCATTTAAGATTCTGTTTTGACAAATGTTCAAACGAAAATTGTACAGTGGATGAATTATGGGATATTAATGAAAAAAGTGTTGTACAACGTAAAAAAACTATATATTCATTTGCACCATCTCGTCAATTTAGACAGGTTTATCCATAACGATTATAAATGATATCTGGGAGTCTGCAACTCAGAAAAATATACTGGATCTGAACATGAATGAAACATTTGCCCCTGGACGTTCGACTACAAACATAATCATGCATTTTGCTTTGCCTTCTTCAAATTATAATAACAGTATACTATTCCAAGAAGAGAACTTCCCATACATGTACTTTTTATTTTATTTTTAAAATAAAGTATATGAATCAGTCATGTGAGTGTTGGATGATGCCATTAAATAGTTTTGTTTAAAAAAAAACCATCCCAAACTACTGACTTAAAAACATGTTAAAAAGTCACTTTAGCATGTTTAATGACGGTTCATTATTTATTATGGATACAGAGAGGAAATAACGGTGCGCTAAATTCTTAGATATGGCATAAATACACCTTGTCGCTATTTGTCTGCCATTACTGGATATCACACAAGTTCACGTAAAATTTAAGAAGAAATAACGACGCGCTAAATTCTTAGATATGGTATAAATACACCTTGTCTCTATTTGCCGGCCATTACTGGATATCACACAGGTTCCCGTAAAATTGTGACGTCATAAAACAAAATATCTGACGCCACAATGGAAAAGTCATTGTTGTATGCTTCAAAAGTTCAACAGGCCGGATCACCCAGGATTAGCGATAAGGTGTATTGTGTTTCAAAGTTGGTGTCATTTTTATCATACGATCCGTCCTCACATAGAAATAATATTGGTTTACCATGTTTACATTGAGGCCATATACATGTATATTTACATGATAAAGTGTAAATAAGTTCAGTGTTGGTTGATGCGGTCAAATATTTTGTTAAAACAACTCTCACTCAGTCTGATATATCGAAACCACTGAAATTTGTTTACAATTCAATATTTTGAATAAAAAGAGGACTTGCTGATATTCTACATTGATGTGGACATTTTTTTTAGCCAATGTGTTCCAATATTCATTGATATTGCTGTCATTTGAATTATACGATCCATCGTAATATGTATTACTATAAGTGATTTATTATGCGTCTATATATATATTTAGATTTACATAACAAAGTGTAATTATGGTCAGTTTTGGTTGATGCTGTCACATATGGTCAGTTTTGGTTGATGCTGTCAAATATGGCCAATTTCGGTTGATGCGGACAAATAATTTTGTTATATTCATGAGTCAGTCTGAGATATCAAAACTACTGAAATTAGTTTACGGTTCAAAATTTTGATGAAAAAGAGGACATGCTGGCACTATAAACTGATGTGAGCATAATTTTATTTTCCAATATTGCTTTCATTTATATTAAACAATCCATCCTGATATAAAAATATACGTGATTTACTTTGCGGCTATTAAGATTGATATCATGTACATAATAAAGTGCAAATATGGTCAGTTTTGGTTGATGCGGACAAATTATTTTATTATACCAGTCAGTCTGAGGTATGAAAACTACTGATATTTGTTTATGATGCAATATTTTGAATAAAAAGAGGACATGCTGGCATTCTAAATTGAAGCAAATGACATTAGGTAGCATTGAGTTCCAATATTTCTATCATTTGTATTTTCATGATTTTACAATTCATCCTTACATAAAAATATTACAGATTTACTACGCGACTATAAGAGTTACATAAAAAAGAGCAAATATGGTCAGTTTTGGTTGATGCGATCAAATATGGTCAGTTTTGGTTGATGCGTCAAATATGGTCAGTTTTGGTTGATGCTGTCAAATATGGTCAGTTTTGATTGATGCAGACAAATAATTGTGTTACATGATTACATGTTACTGTCAGTCTGAGGTATGAAAACTACTGATATTTGTTTCTGATGCAATATTTTGAATAAAAATAGGAAATTCTGGTACTCTCAATTGATGCGAGAAAAAAACTTGTGGTCATTGATTTCCAATATTGTAGTTATTTATATACTACAGTCCCTCTTGATCTAAAATTTAATAAAATAATTACATAAATAAGATCGCTTTTAATCCAATTCTTTAAAAATATATCTTTATTTTTAAATTTAATAAATTTATTGTTCCATAATATTTGTTTTCTTATATCTGTAAATGTTTCTGGTTTTTTTGTTAGACCTCCACCAGTTAATTTCCAACATTTAATAATATCTTTATAAAAATCTGGGATATATTCAATGTTTTCGTCTGTCTTATCCCCACTGTTTGTTTGAAACCAGTTTGACCCAAAATTATACAAATAGTATTGAGGTATAATTGTCCACCCTCCTTCACAATCATTTATTAGTCTTTTTACCAAATAGCTTTTAAAGCAGTGAAATAACTTCTGATATCTATCATATCCAATCCCCCCTTTTCATATGGACCAATAATTGAATTTCTTTTTACTTTATCTGGTTTATTATCCCAAACAAATATAAAACAACTTTTTTCTATTCCTTTTAAAAATTTCTCTGGAACTCTGCAAGCAGATCCCACAAAAGTAAAAATGGGCACAATAAATGTTTTAATTATCAAAATTTTTCCCAAAATATTTAGATTTCTTTTTTGCCAAGAACAAAATAATTTATTCATCTTTTCAATCTTATTTTCCAAATTTAGTTTTTCACATTCCTCTCTACCATGCCCAAAGTAAATGCCAAGAGTTTTAACTGGTTCATTGCTCCAGTTGATTCCCTCAATTTTGTCTTTACAAGATTTAAGCTTTCCTACCCATAACCCCTCTGTTTTGTTTCTGTTTAATTTCAGTCCTGAATAAGAACCAAAAATGTCAATTTCATTCATAGCTACTTGAACATCATATTTAGAACAACAAAATAAAGTACTATCGTCTGCCAGTTGCGAATTTTTATAGTATGGTTTTTGCAGTCTAATTTTACTCTGATACCTTTAAAATCAGTATTGCTTCTTAATCTTGAAGCCATAATTTCCACAAATAAAACAAATAATAAGGCAGATAAAGGACACCCTTGACGTATACCCCTTGTGTCTTTAAAGACCTCAGATATCCAACCATTATTCATTACACATGTTTGAATATCGCTATATAAAGTCTTAACCCATTTTATAAAAGATTCATTTAATCCAAAATATTTTAAAACTTAAAACATAAAATTCCATTCTAGAGAGTCAAACGCTTTAGAAAAATCAACAAAGACTATAGCCCCCTAAATTTTGTATAAATCAGTAAAATCAATAATATCTTGTACCTGTCTAAGATTAAAACCAATAAATCTATTTTTAACATATCCAGTCTGATCTTCTTTAATAAGTTTTTGTAAGATTTTTTAATCCTTGTGCTAGAGCGTACGATAGAAGTTTCATATCAATATTTAAAAGAGAAATAGGACAGTAATTATCTAGTGACAATGGATCACCTTTTTTTTAAATAAAAGCGTTAATACACTTGTACGCTGTGAATATGTAAGGGTTTGATCTTTATATCCAATGTTAAGAATGTTTACTACTATGAACTTTAAGTTATCCCATCAACGGTTAAACCGTCTAATCCAGGGGATTTATTAAGTTTCAAATTTTAAATAGCATCTGAGTATTCTTCTACTGTAATATCCCCTTCGCAGAGTGATTTATCATTTTTATCTATTTCTTTATCGAGTTTTGTCTCAAATATATATTTGTCGCTTGATGTTTTATCAGGGCTTTGCGTCGAGTATAACTTTTTATAGTATTCTCTAATACTACAAAGTATATCAATTTGATCCGTTAAAATCTCACCATTTTTCCCTTTTAATTTATTGATTGACTTTTTTACCTGTCTCTGTTTTTCTAAACCTAAAAAGTACGAGTTATTTTTTTCCCCAAATTTAACCCATTTCTCTCGTGATTTTATTTGAGCCCCTTTAGCCTTTTTTTCATAAATTTTGGCAATATTATTTTCAAGTTCTTCAATATCTTTATCTAAAACGTTATTCTCAGATTCTTGTTCATCTCTAATTTTCAATTTTATTTCTAATTTTTTTTCAAGAGTTCGTAAGTTTTCTCTTGTAAATTTTGCTTTACATTTACAATAAGCTATAGTTGCCTCCCTTACCTTTATTTAAAATATATCCCATGCTAAACCAAGTTCTTAAAATAACGATTACCCATAAAGCAGCTTTCCATTTCTTTATTTACTAATTGTATGTAGTCATTGATGAGTTATTGCCCTTTAACGTCTATCTTTCACAAAATTGATCTTCTTTATTTCTGATAGACTTAATGGAAGTAAACTAAGCCGCAATTACCAAACTGTAACAAAGTCAGGACTATGGCAGTTGGTATACAGTCCGTTTCTGTGTATGTTTGCGTTTGTTTTTCTAGCAGTTCAGTGTTGTTTTTCTCTCATAGTTGATGTTTTTCCCTTGGTTTTGGTTTGTGACCTGGATTTGTTGTCGCTTAATCGATTTATTTACAGCGGTATACTATTGTTGTCTTTATTGAAAGGGGTAAGGCCACACCAATTTAATTTCTTGTTCTACGGATTTTTGGACTCTAAAAATTGGGGCGAGCGAGCAATTTGAAAATTTTATTAAAAAAATATTTAATTTGCAAATTTTTGAGGCGAAGCTTGAAAAGTAAAGGCGATTATAATTTTTTTTTGTAAACATAAAATAATAGGATTTGACAATATTAAAACTTTATTTATCACTTGTACTTTGACATTTCTTTAATTTATGAAGTATTTTTTTCCCTGTTTACCAAGAAATAATTGAATAATTAAATCTGGCCTTTGTATGTGTGACTGACCATGAGACAATTCTCCATCCAAGTCATAATCATTAAAGTCTGATGATATCCTTCTCTCTGAAGCCCTGAATGTCTCTAGATCACTAAATAGTTTAAACAAAAATAATTGGTATAGTTGTATTGCTATTCTTATGAAATATCTTGATATAGATCTTACACTTGTTAAAAATTCAAAGATGGATTTAAAATCATTAATTTACCGGAAATTAAAACAGATATATTCTTGTATCTGGAAATCTGAACTTTACAATGATAGACAAAATAAACAGCATGGAAATAAACTAAGAACTTACAGATTATTTAAAGAAAATATTCATATGGAAAAGTACTTATTAATTTTAAATGAGGATGAAAGGAGACTGCTCACTAAGTTCAGAGTCAGTGCACATAAATTAGAAATTGAAAGAGGCAGATATGTGGGGCTTCGAGTGGAGGATAGAATATGTAAATTATGTAACACTGAAGTTGAAGATGAAATTCATTTTCTTCTTCAGTGTCCTGTTTTAGAAAATAAAAGATCTGAATATATAGATTACTTAAATAAGGTTAGCAAAAACTTTAAAAGTCTCCCAAATAAATCAAAATTGATATGGTTAATGTGATCTGAGGATAATGTTATAATTAAAAAAAAAGTAAGTTTATTATTGTGTACTTTATTCAAAGAGAGAAAATTAATTCTAGATACAGTTTAGTCACCGGTAGTTTGTCCATCTATATTATATTGCAAAACTATATATATATATATCTTTTCTGCAGAATTTATTTGGTTGAAAAAGACTTGACTTTGTTTAATTGTTAAATAATCAATGTAATCAATATGTAATCACTTGTATGAAATTGAAATTAATTGTACTGCTCAAATTATTGGGCGTCATAATTGGCAATAAAAAACTTTGTATTTGTACTTGTATTTTGTATAATCAGGTTGGGAAAACCCCTTAATGTTATAAATATCCCTTTTAATGAGGGGTCAATATAACTTTATATATAATATATTTTTTTGTAAAAAACACTTTTTAGTACACAAGGGCTCATATTTTCCCAAAGAACTATATATCTATCTGGTATTAAATGGTCCAAGAATTTTGTAATATTTCTGGACTTTTACCATGTTAACATGTTGTATTTCACCTCTTTTTGAGTAAAAAATTCTAAGTTATCAAAGGTCTTGTATAGTAGCACTTTACAAATCCTTGGTATTTCTATTTTCTTTTCTACAACAGTAAAATGACCCCTTGTCTGAAAAAAGGGGGGGTATTGTTCCCAACCTGATAATAACAAACACAGGTCAAAGTACGTCCTTTTATACAGGGCTTTGATCAATACTAAACAGCAAGCTATAAGGGACTCTAAAATCATTAGTGTACACAATTCGAACAAGAAAACCAACGATCTAATTTGTATATCCAAACGGGAAAATACCAATGAGGGGGGATAGGAACTTTATCGGGACTCCCGGATCGAGTGTTTTTAAGCTCGGGATTTCGAGATTGACCCTTTCGGGATCCTGGAATCCTTTTTTTCGAATTTCGGGACCTCGGGATTTCGTGTTTTTAAGCCCGGGATTTCGGGATCTTGTGTTTTTAAGTCCGGGATTTCGGGATCAGGACCCCTCCTACCCCTCCGGGATTTCGGGATCAGGACCCCTCCTAACCAATGCACCACATATCAACAAACGACAACTGCTGAACGACAGGTCCCTGAATCAATCAGGACAGGTGCATAAACATACAGCGGCTATGGATAGTTTTGTTTCGCCAGCATACAATATAATTGCAGTTGAAGGCAACTCTTTCAGAAGTTCCTTGTATTTTATTCTAACAACGAACATTTTGTGATAGGGAATATAAGTAAGAGGGAAAGAAACCTATGTTTTGTTCTGTATGGGTATTTCCGCTGTTATATTTCGGACCACTCCAACTTGGGATAATTGGTTTCACAGATACAGTGTATGCACAGTGTGGTGGGGTGTAATAGGTTTAAAATCGTTATATACAGGTTTAAAAGACTTTGATCTAAAGACAAATGTTTATATCTTTTTAAAATATTTACAAAAAAAATCGGTGAGGGAAATGGACATGATTACATTAACGGATGCGGGAAGCGGGAATATAAAAAAAAATAAAAAAAATCTGTTTTGAAAAAAATAGGTGCGGGCGAGTCCTTCGAACAAGGAATTAAATTGGTGTGGCCTAAGGTCTCGTAAAGTTATTTTACTTTATTTTTTAAGCAAAAGGAAAGATACTGGCAAATATTTTCTCGCGTTAATATTTTTCTGAGGGGGGAGGGGATTGACATCTTTTCTGCAATTCTATTACAAAGGTCTTTTTACAATATTTCAGAAATTTTAATCTGTTATTTATTCAATGTTGGTGATATTTTTTTAAACGGAATCATTCTGCTCTTGTTGTACACAAACTTCTCATTTTTAACTGATATGGGTTTTTTTCTTTGAAGCATTCCAGAGAAAGTATAAATGTTTCAAGGCCATCAAAATAGTCATAAATGTTAAAAGTAAATATATCATTGCATTTAAGAATGTAAGAAATGTCAAAAATCCAACTAGACCAAACTAACGTCAACATGAATGATATTTGTCAAAAAGTACAAGCAAACCTGTATCTCAGTATATCTTGAAAATTTGCAAGGTTTTAGATCATAGATAAAATATAAGTGCATTTTATGTTTTAGAAAATTGAATACTAACTTATTTTTGCAGTGCACTTTTTTGTTGTTACCTTCATTAATCAAATTACAAACAGATAGTAATACATAAAATATCTCTTCATTTTGTTGCCAGATCAGTTTCTATTACTTAATTTAGTTCTTTTTAGATTCTTTAAGATAAGAATGATGTGCATGAACAACAAAATGGTTTTTGTCAAAAATTTCATCTGAAAAGAGGGGCGAAAGATACCAGAGGGACAGTCAAACTCATAAATCGAAAATAAACTGACAACGCCATGGCTAAAAATGAAAAAGACAAACAGACAAACAATATTACAAATGACACAACATAGAAAACTAAAGAGTAAGCAACACGAACCCTACCAAAAAGTAGGGGTGATTTTAGGTGCTCTGGAAAAGTAAGCAGACCCTGCTCCAAATATGGCACCCGTCGTGTTGTGCATGTTATAACAAATCCTGTAAATAGTCTAATTCGGTAGTTCACATTCATGAAAGGGACGGGGATTGAAGTTACCGATATCATCTGTGAAACGGTTATTCCATAACAGTCAACCAAATCGTGATATCGATGGTGTTCGTAAAATTTACAAAGGAATGATTTCAATTTCAACATTTGGAACTCTTGGTTTAATGGCTTCCTTGTGAGCAGCAACCATCTATCAAGAAAATCATGATAGGAAATACAAGCACTGGAATATCGTTCCCATTGGAGTGCCGACAGTCTTGAAAAACACATCCTCCGAACGTTACAAATATGTTTACGTATATATATACGCAAACACTTTGAAGCCCGGTTTTGATTGCTGACAAAATAGATGTTTGAAAGACCCAGCAATATACCGGTGTTTGTAAGGACACTTATGAAGTTTAGGTATCCAGTGATGGAAGATCCAGTGTTTCATCTTTGGTTGAAATTCCAAAGGAACATAGAACAGACCTTTAATTATCCAGGATTTCCTCTTTGGTAAGTGTTGTGAGAGTATATGTTGAGTTTCCAAGTGAATTGTCAATACCTAATTCGTTTATAAAGCAGTTAATGTAATGAGTTTTACACACAAAAACGATGTTGTGTGGGGCTTTATCTGCGGGGACAACAACATATTTGTCATGAAGGTAGGATAAGTGATTTGCAACATTTGATTCTTTCAAGATTGACGTAGCATGGGCATTGATAGACCCATTCAGTTTCTTAATTCTGATTTATATCAACGACCTCACAGCCTTAATTCATTCGGAAATAGTTCTACGTCTTCCTTCTCGCGCTTAGCCCATTATCTGGCATAATCCTAGACTGAATCCATCAAAACTTTGAAGTTGTATTTCCGATTGATGGATTTAGGCTCACGATATTTCGGACCTTTCGATAACACATTTCGCAGGGAAGTGTTATGGACAATGTTGAGGTCACCGGTAATAACGTGACCAGCCGGATTATATGTAAATTGGTAACTAGCACAAGTGCAATCAGGAGGTTTAGACTTGAAGTCGTCAATATTGAGATTACGTATAGAGATAAGAAATGATTGATACAGACTGATCTTTGCAATAAGGAGGTATTTTCGGCTGAACTAATTATGATGAAGGACATTGCCTTAGTTGACGACATCGAGACCTTTATTGGCAAAGGAAAGAATAAGAAACGATCTTTTCTCTTTTTCATCTTTTGAAGTGAACCTGAGAAATACTGAAGTATATCGACCTTGTTCAATTGAAAGTCTATGTACAAAAATACCTAATCGAGTAAAATGTTTCCTCCGTTCAAATGATCACAATAAACTAAGATATATTTCAATACCACAATTTGCCTTGAAAGTGCTTGAAATCTTTTCATCAGCACTGTTATGAGTTTAGAGTCTCCAATGATCCTCATAGCACTGGCCTTTTCCTTGTGTATAAAAATATTTAAAAGTTTTAACTGCTTACAGAAGCTAAACTGCCAACTGCTTTTATATTCTCTGAGACACCTATAACACTGTGTTATTATTAAAGTAGCATTTTTGTTCTCATATTCTTCTGAACAAAAAAAGGTCGTTTTAATTAAAATTTTACCCACAGGACACTCGGTAGTTTATTATCTAACGTTGGTTATTGTGTATCATGAATCTACAGATAAATACTGTTTCGTTAAATCAACATGCACAAGGTTAAACGTGTTTCAATTGTAAAATAAATCTTTATTCCTTAATGTAGTAAAGGGAATTTACTAAGACTAGTGGGAAATTTATTAACCTATTTATAACAACCAATCAAATAAACTGAACTACGTACGTTTGATCTTAATTACATTCAATAGTCTAACAGGTGTCCTTATTACTTGTTCTGCTTCTGTTGGCTAAAATGGATCATATTGCTGATTTTCATATGCAAACTGGTGACGATTTTACGTCTCTGCAACCTACTGAGTTAATTTCACAGGATAACCCAATATCATATTATCAGGTTGAGAATAGTACTGGAGGATTTGTGTCTCTAATAACGGACTTAAAGAGAGTTCTAAGATTTCTATGTTTGGGTACAGAAAAAGGATCGTATTATGCCAAAGAAAACATACATTGCATCGACCGGTAAAATTTTGGTTGTATTTATTTTTAAATACATGTACATGTTTCCAAAACAGAACAATAAAAATCCTAATTGAAACATATTTTTAAAATGCTGAAAATCATGCAATACTGCTAATTGAAATTCATAGAAAATTCAAATTAAATAAAATTGTATAAAAAATTATCCTGACCTGAAAAAGGCATGCATTTCACTATTATTTTTTGGTACTAATTTTCCTGATATTCCCATTAAATATATATATGAAAGGTTTATGTCTTCAATATGAAATTGAATACTGCGATGAAATACCTTCATCGAAGCTTTTAAAAAGTCGAATTATCAAACTCATCTTTTAATTTATTTGATCCAACTCAAAATATTGTCTCCAAATATGTTTTGTATTTGTGGTTTGTTTTTTTTTTGTTTTTTGTTTGTTTTTTTTTGTTAAATTAAAATTGCCGTAAAATAAAGTTTCTACCTATTTAATTTTTAAACAATTGTCAATGTTTATATTTTAACTGAAGTATAAAGAATATACTTTTTATATAGTATTTTATTTTATTATTTTAATGGCAGCAATGAAAAGTTATTTCGGAATTTGAATTAATAAAAATGTGGTTTTCTTTTAGATATTGTTAAAAAAAATCAAAAATGTTTATTGATTTGTTGAGAGCGCACGAACATTTAAAATATATTAAGCGTTTTGTCTAATGCTTAGTTCGTTTCTGTGTGTGTTACATTTTAATGTTGTGTCGTCATCCTCTTATATTTAATGCGTTTCCCTCGGTTTTGGTTTGTGACCGGGATTTAGGTTTTTTTCTATCGATTTATGAGTTTTGAACATCGGTATATTACTGTTGCCATTATTTGTGATTTCATCAAAACATCTCTTGAATATAAAACACAAAATTATTGATACTTCTCAAAAATATTTATACAAGGAAAATAAACTCTTTGTTTTGAGATATGATAAGTGTTGAGAGGTCAATAATAATTAAGATTATACAAAAATAAGGTCCGTCGCATGCGTGAATATATTCCTATAAAAAAAAATCGGGAAAAAATTCACGAAATTTTCATTGTACCAAGGATTTGTACTAAACAAATCCTTGATTGTACTAATAAACTCAAAATCGTTAAAAAAAAAATTGTGTCGCTTTTTTTAATTCCCGCATTTACGAAGAACGTAGAAATATACTTCCTTCTTCCGGTCTCGTTGGCGTGAGACTTTGAGTAGTCAAGTAAAATATAGGAACTCAAGGAACATAATACCAATATTTCATTTTTAATAATTCTTTTTCACTGATATTAATTAACGTGACCTGCTGCATTATGTTTCTTTGTTTATATTGAAAATGACGTCATAACTTAAATAACGTCACAAGTAAAATTCCTAACAACAGAACCAACATCGGAAACGTTACGGTATTTCCGTTTCTTTTTTTTTCGTCAGTCAGGAACCTGATGTTCAGTAGTTGTCGTTTCTCGTTGATTACATTGATTGACCGCTGGTTTAACGCTTGAATGGTTTTAAATGTACACTAGTCATTTTTTAGGGATCTTTATATCCCACTGTTCGGTGTGATCCAAGGCGGCAGAGCTCCAGATAAAAATTCACAAATTGGGGTTTTTACCTCTCCATTTTTTTTTAATTGAGTGAAATAGTTTTTCAATTGCATTATTAATTCCAAGTCACCACTCAAGCAAATATCAAATTTGGTTTTTCACCACCAAGCTCTTTAATGTATTGTTTTTTTTCATTACCACGATATTGAATGTGTGTGTACACTCATCAACTAAAATGAAATATATACTATATATACTCTTATACTAAAAATAAACAATGTTTTTGTCTTATTGTATTTACATAAATCTGGATTTACTTATTAGAACTTTTGGATTCCGATACTGACTTCATATAAGTGATTTGGCCTTTCATGTGCCAACCGATTTAGTTTTGACGAGTTCTAACCCTGTTATCGTTATGGCACGCAAACACGCCTGGACGCGCCATTGCACGACCCTGTGCGTTCAAGGGATGCTTCCTGACAACACTAGCCGAGTCTTGTTATCATCATAATCCTCTCAAAAAGAAACTAACACATGCTTCTATTCAATATTTTTACCGGAAATTTACTTTCGTTTTAATTCATTGCTAAGTGTTGTGTTAAGTCCTGAGAAGGACGAAAAGGATTATGACGACATGGCTAACGCTTATTGGATAAAGACAGAGAAGACCGAAATGTTTTCTTTGCCACGTGCACCGTACCTTTAAGCAACAGAACATTTCAACAGGGACCCTTTCAAAAATCTATTTTTAGAACGAAAGGACATTTTCGATTTTTAATACTACACAAATAGATTTACGCGACGACTATGTAATAGATAAGGGTAAATAACCCACACGATAGCGACTAAAAGCGTTAAGAACTCATGGTTTTGGCAAATTATTGGGTTTTTCTTTGCATGCATTGGGTTTTAGAACTCTACAATGGGCAATTGCTTTGGGTTTAATTTAATTGCGTGATCATGCAAATACGCAGCTTATCTGGAGCTCTGAAGGCTCCGTGTTAAAGACCGTACTTTGACCTATAATGGTTTTCCTTTTACAAATTGTGACTTGGATGGGGAGGTTGTCTTGTTTCTATTCATACCAAATCTTCTTATATCCAATTAGAATTGTAACTTATTGATAAATTAACCAATATCTTTTGTATTGGATTGAATAGGATGACAGAAATTTTCTACTGCCAATAGGAAATAGAAATAGTTATTCATGTACGTGATGTTTGAAGATGCAAATGATTTAGAAAATTAAGTGTTTTGTCAGAAAAGGTATCGACAAAGCTCAATGTGCGATGGTCAGGATTTACCAAATATGTACGTAGTGCTAGAACTTAAACATAATTAACATCAAACGTTGTCTTAATGCCCGCGTCACACTGTCCCGATTTTTACGCCGATGGCAACACGATTATGGAAATTTTCAAAATCGGGACTGATCGTATCTAGATCGGGCTATTCGTAGTGCCATCTTTAACCATCGTAGAACCATCGGCCACTTTTTCTAGCCTTCGTGGACAACTTCGGGAAGGATTCTAAATTTTTTAACATGTTAAAAAATCCCCGAATGTGCGTCCGATGTTGAGGGTTCGTATTGAGTTCGTATCACCATCCTCACCATCGTAATGTCACCGGGAATGCATATTTGAACATCGTATTGCATTCGTGTTTCCATCGTTTCCATCGGGCAGTTTTGACATTACGATGTCTACACGAATGAATCACGAAGCTACCCGAAGGTCTTACGAAGGCAACACGACTTCGTGAAGACCTCGCAATCCCGTCGTGTTGCCATCGAATAAAAGTACGAAGGCGACAAGATGGAACTACGACGGCAATAAATCCAGCTAAATGTAAGTTAATTTTCGCGCTAAAATACATTTAAAGTACCATGCGCGATATGCACTGGCCAGTCTAACACGACAGTTAAGAAAGACGTTCACAAATCATGGAGCTAATATCATATGATTCTATGAGAACAAGAAAGGCAACAGCGTTGTTTCTATTAATTCAAATGGAACAAGAAGAGCAGCTATAACAGGCTCAGGATTTACTTTTACAAGTAAAATATTATTTTTTGTCAATTTTTCATATCAAGTAACATAATGAAAATCACAAACGCGCCTCGTACAGCAACACTGCAGGTACACGTATATAGGGAAACCAACTTTTTCTTCATTATTCTGATTTTTTATGTATCGTCTGAGTTGTTGTCACACGAATGTTTACTCCATAACCATTTGGTTTTCTATATGTCATATTTTGCCGCATTTGTTGCTTTCACAACAACCTTCCTTTTGTTTATATTATTATGATATTCTCCTGGAAAGAGCTCTTTTTGAATAAAAAGGGATCAACGAACCCATTACCTTACCTTTAAGATAGATCAGTAAACATGGGCATAATTATGGGTGATTATTCAGACTAGTGCACACATTTTACAGTTCAAACAATGCAGTGCCGAGCGTGGCATCCCCTCGTATGTAACATAATGGGGACAAATATGGACACTATATTTGTATATGACACATGCAGAAAATGGTAAATTGAATATGCATATTTGATACATAAACTATTTTTTAGAAATCTACCAAAACATTCAGTAACTGGAAATACCGTTCGGCATATTATTTAAATGCATCGTAAGCTGTACACGACGTCTTTTAGACATCGTATGGCCATCGCGCCATCATCATAATTCATCGTGTAGCCTTCGTGATCCATCGTGTAGGCTTCGGCTGAGATATGAAGCTTAAATACCCGTCTTCGGTTAACCTTCGTATGTCCATCTTTTGCTATCGTATATAATTTCGGCACCATCGTATAGACTTCGTTATTCGTCGTACTTGCTTCGGTCACTGTTTGGTATTTTACCGAGATCGGGACCAACTTCGTACGAATTTACAATTTTCGCATTCGGGTGTCCATCGTATATAAAAATCGGGACAGTGTGACGCGGGCATAACAATCAAAATAAATGGAACAACAATAAAGATCCTGATTTTAAAACATAAAAACACCAGAATTTCTTATTGTTAAACTCTTAAAATGCATGTTGTTGGATTCAGTAACTATCAAAGAATAAACGGATCTGTTCAAAACTGTCATAAGCTTAGTTTTTTTTAACTTTTCGTTTATATAATATTTGAAGGGATTGTGTATAATGCCTATCAGTTTTTCCAGACCTGACAAAATTCTTGTTGTATGCATTTTGTGTGAATGTTAGATAAAAAAAATGCTTGTGAATATTGAAAGAAATGGGGTACGATGAGTTGGGCCCCTTGTATACGAAATTAAAAAGTATTTTTAATGTTTATATACTTTCCAATCTCTTATCACTTATCTTAATATTATTATTATTTCCTTCAGATATATATAACTCAACTTTTCCGTGAAAACTGTGCACATAATCAACATGAAAATTAGTTACAAAAGATTCTTAAAGTAGAAAAGGGGAATTCATTTGTGGCAGTATGGAATTTATTTTCCTATTTATAGATTTTACCATCGACTAAACAACCTACCTCAGTAATTTTTCAACGTCATTTATCAAATGAGTCCATTATATTATTTTTTTATCTATTAACAATATACCTATCCTAAATATTTATGTTTTTGTTGGATAAAATTAATCCTAATGATGATCATAAAATGCAAACTAAGATGAGTTTGCATCTCTGCAACCTATTGGGTTAATTTCACAGGATAAAGCAATATATTATGATCAGATAGAGAACATAAATGGAGGGTTTGTTTACCATATACCTGACTTGTTTCTAAGATTTCTATGTTTGGGTACAGAAAAAGGGATTGAATTATGCTAAAGAAAAAGATCGTCAGCGAGAAAACAGTCAATGTATTGACCAGTACAATTTTTGTTTCATTCAATTTTTACGTTTTTATTGTGTTCTTAAAACAGAACCAACAAAATATTTTAATTTATAAATCTTTTCGAAATGCTGAAAATCATAAAATACTGCGTTATTAATTAAAACACTTAGAAATTCACAGAAATTTCAAATGAGATAAAACATGCTTATGAGGTAATTTTATATATAACATATAAATTAGTACAAAAAAATATGCTCATCCCAAAAAAGCCATACATTTCAATTTAATAATTGTAGTACGTATTTCCCTAATATTCCCATTAAACTTATATAATGTGAAAGTTATTACCAAGAAAGCCGAGAAATACCTTCATCGAAGATTAAAAAATAGTCGAAATTATCAAACCCATTTTTTGTCATATAAAACTAAAATCAAAATACTCTTTTTTGTTCTTTTAAAATAGTATGAACTTTTTTTAACCAATTTGCAATGTTTATATTTTGACTGTAGTATTGAAAAAAAAGTATTGAGTAAGACAGTACGGTCGCATTTTATTTTCTTTTATAATTTGCAAAAGTAACATGCAGCAGAAAAAGTCATGTCAGCAGTAGATTTAAAAACATCTTCTTTTTTTAAATTGTTGATTTGATGAGAGCTCAAAACAGAAAGAAATATCTAAATATGTTGAGTGTTTAAGTGTTTTTTTATCAAAATATCTATTGAATATATTACTACAAAATAAGTTATACATGTAAAGTTCATATAATACGACCCCTTTGCTTTAAGGAGACACTAGCTGTCAAATTCATGTATACTGATTTGAATGAAATTCTCATATTTTATTGATAACAAACTAAAACGTGTATCCAATTAATAGAAAGTATAAAATAAACAATTTACTATGCACAGCCTCGATTATATGTATCAAAATGTCGTGTGTATTTTAGTCTATACGCCTTCTTTTTAACCATCATGATGACCTCCGAAGACTATCGCCGGTTATATAAACCGATATAAACATCAATAAAGATATAAATAGAATGAAAACTCTTGCATTTAGACTCTTCTAGGTCGGTGTGATTTCATATTATAGGTTTAGAAAATATGTTTAATATGTTTTAATAATGGAAAATAAACTAAATCTTTTAAATGAAAGAGTAGACAAATTACCTGATAGGAAAAATAATGAACTTTTTAATCAAATAGAAAATTTAGAAAAAGATTTAGAAGAGATTTACTCTTTTAAAGCCAAAGGAGCCCAAGTTAGATCAAGAATAAAATGGGCATAGGAAGGGGAAAAAAATACTAAGTACTTTTTATCCCTAGAAAAGAATAGACAGGCTAAAAAATCTATTAATAAATTAATGACCAAAACCGGTGAGGTTACTGTTGATCAAAGTGAAACATTAGATGTAAGTTAAGAGTATTATAAATTTCAGTACAGAAGTACATGTCCTAAAACTGAAATTTTAAAGACATACATAGAAAATACCCCCATTGATCATTCTTTAAATCCTTGTGAAAGCAAACAAGTGGATGGTAAATTAACCTTAGAAGAGCTAACATCTTCTATTTATAATATGAAACTAAATAAGACTCCAGGCAAAGATGGCTTAACAGTTGAGTTTTATCGACAATTTTGGTCAAATTTAAAGCATATTGTATTGAATGTTTCTAACACATGTTATGAAAATGGAACTTTATCTGAGACCCAAAAGATTGGGATAATATCATTGATTTTCAAAAAAATGACCCTTTGTCCTTCGATAATTACCGTCCAATTTCTTTGTTGAATACTCATGTAAAACTTATTACATACAATGTATACCTTAGCACAAAGACTCAAAAAAATCTTACCCCTGATTATACATAGAGATCAAAATGGTTACGATAAAAATCGATATATTGGATTCAACGTACGCCAAATTCAAGATATTATAGATAATGCTGAAAACTTTAATATTGATGGATCTATACTATTTATTGACTTTTCTAAAGCCTTCGATTCACTTGAATGGGACTTCATGCTGGAATCATTGAAAAAAAATGGATTTAACAAGTCTTTTCAAAAGTGGGTCAAAACACTTTATTGTGAAATAAAAGGATGTATCTTAAATAACGGGTGGATTTCTGAAACCTTCGGGATTCAACGGGGAATTCGACAAGGATGCCCTTTAAGCGCGTTATTGTTTGTTTTATCTGTTGAAATACTGGCTTGTAGAATAAGAGATAATAATAATCTGAAAGGGATACAAATAAAAATTGATAAAAAAAACTAATAGGCTAAAAATCTCACAGCTAGCAGATGATACAACTCTCTTTTTAAGATCTAAAAATGAAATAAAACATGCACTTAATTTAAAAGAAACTTTTCAGAAGGTATATGGTTAGGCAAACTAAAACACTGCAAAGACAAATTTGAAAGTATAAATTGGAAAGATAAGGTGAAAAGTCTTGGCATTTATTTTGGCCTTAACAAAAAGAATGTGAAACACTTAATATAGATAGACAATTTGAAAAATCAGAAAGGATACTAAATGATTGGAAGAAAAGAAAATTGAGTATGATAGGAAAAATAACTAGAATTAAAACACTAGTTATTCCCAATATAACATATGTTGCTTCATTGATAAATCTAAGCAGTGAAATTATAAGTCAATTTAAAAAAATCTTATTTAATTTTTTATGGGAGGGTGGTAGCGAGAAAGTTAAACGCTCAGTGTTAAGAAAAGATTATATTGAAGGGGGATTAAAAATGACAGATATTGATGCATACATTGAGGCTATTAAAATAAATTGGGTTAAAAGATTAACTGATGAAACTTGCGCTAACTGGAAAATCATACCTACTTTTTATCTTAGAGAGTTTGGGGAAAATAATTTAATATTTAAAATGAATCTTCATTCTCATAAGTCACTAGAAAACCTTAAAGACTTACCTACATTTTACTTTGAAATTTTGAAATGTTGGATTAAAAATGGAAGAGGGAAGACAAAAGTACCTGATAATTACAGGGAAATAAGAAAGCAAGTTATTTGGGGAAACCAATATATAAAAACATGTGGCAAAAGTTTATATTATAGTCATTGGGTAAAGGAAAACATAATTTTTGTTAATGATGTAATTGATGATAAAGGAGAAATTTCTCATAAAATATTAGATAAACTTAAAAAGAAACAAATTTGGATCGCTGAATTAATTACTCTTCGAAAAGCTTTACCCAAAATTTGGATCCAAAAATTAAAGAGCAATATATCAAAACATACTAAAATCAACATAACACAAGACATTAAAATGTTTTGTAATGGATTGTATTACAATCTAGACAAAATTAAGTTTAAAGAGTATTTATAATATTATAATCAGGTCAAATAAAGAGCTCCCAGTAGATTTTTGCTCATGGAAAAAACAACTATCAGGCAAAAATGTCATATATTTCATTAAAAAAAATCTATCTTTTACCTTTCTTTTTTTAAAAGATAATAGATTTAAAATGTTTAGATGGAAACTACTGCATAATATTTTAGCTATTAACTATAATCTGTATCGCTGGAAGGTAATTAATAGTGAAAACTGTGAGCTATGTTTCAAATCTGATAGCTATAATCATTTTTTCTTTGAATGCACATGGGTAAAAAATTATTGGAAATTATTACACCAAATATTTATGTATCTTAATATTGGTCAACATGTTTTTTGTCTGAAAAATCTTGTAACAGGGTACAAAATTGAAGATGAGGAATATTATGTACTTAATCATATTATAACAATTGTTTGCTTTGTGATTTATAAATTCTTTTATTTATCAGAAAATAGAACCAAATATGTGAATATGATGTCAGTCCTAAAAAACGAAATTGATACACAAATTTTATATCATCCGGAAAATTCCTTTTTGAGAAAATTTCAAAGAAAAATTTTAGAAATTTGATTCTTTGTCTTTCTTGTTTACATTTGATTGACCTAGATTTTTGAGAATCACAAAAATTTCATTGAAATAAAAAGAAGAAAAATTTCTAAACAAAATTGCTCTTTAATTTTTTGTTTGAATATCAGATATATTATATTATTCAATGTTAAGTGTATTTGAATGCTAATATAGTATAATTCTATATACTTTTGAGTTTTGAATACATTGTTCTTACGATTACTTTTATAATTATTAGTACATGTACACAGAAAGAAAGATTTGAACGTTGAATAAAAGGACAACACAATTAAGACATCCGTTACAAAAAAAGTGCTCATGAACCAACTACTGTTATCCCGCGGCATTTAAGAATAACCCAAACCGGAAGCGTTACGTAAATATGTGATACTAGAACTGTCTTTTTCAGACAAAAAATTATCTCTTGTAAGAATTCGCTCAGAGCCTGATAGAGAGTTACACACAAGGAAACATTACGCCATTGATTTAAATTGTCATTGATACAGAGTCAAGGAAAAAATACACCGAAGAGGATTTCACTGCTATGATGGACTTTTTAATTGACAACATTTTTGTTGAATTTGGAGGTTTGGTCTTCCAGCAGAACCAATGGGTACCAATTGCGCTCCTCTACGTGTAGATTTATTTTTGTATTCCTATGAAGCAGAATTTATCCAAGGGCTTGTACAGAAAGGCGAAAAGAAATTAGACCAGTCTTTTAATTTCACCTTTCGGTATATTGATGATGTACTGTCTCTTAATAATAATAGATTCAGTGATCACTTAAATTTAATATATCCAAGTGAACTTGAAATTAAAGATACTGAAATGACTACTCAAATTAATATCATCACTCAAGAAATTTTACGGTCGTCATCATGAGCTGATTAGCCATTATGACAAAAGTGTGTCAGAAATCATATCTGATATTCTTCTTCAGTCATAATAACCTTCCATCATTACCGAACTGAACAAAGAAATAACACAACGGGTGCCGTATACGGTGCAGGAAATGCTTACCCTTCCGGAGCACCTGATTTCACTCCCGGTTTTCAGTGGAGTTCGTGTTGTTTCTTATTTATTATTTATAACTGTTTAGTATGTAAATGTCCTTTGGTTTATTTAGTCTTTGTCTACTCCTTGGTTTTGATTGTTATTGTCTTAACAAATTAAACGTCCATGCATACTTTTACATGTTGATAATCAATCAGTTATATTCTATACATTTTTTGGTATTCTTTGTCTTTCTGTTACTGTATAATTAACGTATATCCAACATCCCCTTATATGTGTGTGTCTTTAATTATTTAAGTCATGGTTGATTATCAAAAGAAAGAAATATCTTACATTTGTTTGTACCCAAGACGTAAGCAATTGCTATAATATATTTTGAATGCAATATCCTCTGATACTTTCAAAACAGAAAGCAGTACTACAAAACTGAATACTTATGTTTTTATTAAGTGCACTTGTGCACGTCAGAACGCCAGAAAGTGTTGCCTTGGAGCTTCACGTTTAACTTTCCACATTTTCGGTTTTACATCAAAATTCTTGGTTTCAATTTTCCACGTTTATTACGAAATTCAAATTTGTGAAGCCTTATTAACCGATTCAAAGGCATTCACTGTGATGTCCGACTGATATTAACAGTGGTTGTATCTTCTTATAGTGTAAAAAAACATTATTGTTTGTTCCCCCCCTCCATCCCCCCAAAAAAAACTTAATGAGGTCCGTTAAACAAAAACTTTCTAAACTTTCTACTTAAACATTTAGCACGGTAGCTGTGTTTGAAAATAATTTAAAGATATATCTCCGACGTGATAACCAATTTTATTTGCTAATTGAAAATTAAGCGGAATAAAATAATTTAAGACAGCAGAGAAGATAATTCTGTTTTAATTGGTTTACTAACATAGATGTATTACATCTATGTTATTACTAACCGACTTAAATAAAAGAGTGAGCTATTAATACTCTGAATGTATGATGTCTCTAGTCTGGTCAAAGGGTCAGAGTGTCCTACTTAATTAAACTATAAATTGTAGAAATTAGATAACCTGTTTCCACGTGCAGAGAAATTTCACTTATGACCAATGCATGATTGGATTTCATCTTTCTTATTGGTCAATGATCTTGCGGGTCAGCACGAGTTCACGTGTAAGTGCATTATGGTCACTTCCTTTTATCATCAGCATTTGATGTGTTAACTTGTGATTCTTATCAAACAATTTGTTCAAAATTATATGTGATTTTGTTTTTTGTTTTATGGATAGTTTTGGACTGGAGTGATTTCATTTTAGCTATTTCAGGTATAATCGAACTATACTTTTATTTTTAAGCTATTCTATGCTTACATTTTGAACAAACGTACAGTTAATTATTTTTTAACCATTCTTCCATTCGGATTATAGAACACACGATTTAGATTAATGCCAAACATGAGCAGTTGGTCAAATTCATTTCTTTGTCAAAGAGAAAGTGGGTCAAATTGATTTTTATGTGGGTGGCGACACTGTGCGTTTGCGATCAAAATGTAATTATTTATCATTTATCTGATGATTAACCTGATGCTGTAATTTTACAAGTTACTGGATCCTTTACAGCATCAGTATGTTTGCAGAACGTATATCCGCCTTATGTATTTGATACACGATTCGTTTACATTTAACTACAATTAAAAATTGGATTATTGCATAACGATAATAATACCATACATGATAGAATGCAAAGTTATACACTTATAATTTATACGATGTTATTAACGGTTCCATACTTTTTAAGTACTCTTATATGAAAGAGCAAGACAGTTTAAGTTTTAATGCTAAGCTATTGTGTTACAAACACATTTGCCTTACTTGTTTGGGTAAGGTTGACCAAATTTCAATTGGTGCAGTGAACTTGACCGCGTGTACGTATGACCTCTGAGTATGTGCTTTTTCAATTACGTTTTATGCAGAGTTCATAGTTCTATGCTTTGTCACGAAACTCGTGCTACTTTCGTAAATCTCGTCACGGTAGTTTGGTTTGAGTTTATTATAATTTTGCAAGTTAGCCTTAGCGCCATAATTGTTAGTATTTTAATTTATGCAAGTGTACCTTGTTTACTTTATGTAATCGGTATAAAAAGGATATGTCTCTTACCTATATCGCAACCCAATGCTTTATTTATTACGAACCAATTTACCTGTCTTTGCCTGTTTGGGTAATGTGGACGATATTTAAATTTTCGAAGAGGGCGTGGTTGCTTGTACTTATGTCCTCTGTGTATTATTTTCTCAGAGGTTGTGGTAGCTTGGTCTATGACCTCTGTGTATTTACTTTTGCAAATATTGTAGTATGTAGTGGGTATTGTTTTATGCTTCGTCATGAAACTCATGCTGCTTTGGTTTTGCAGAGGTTGTAGTAGCTTGGTCTATGATCTCTGCATTGTTTTATGCTTCGTCATGAAACTCATGCTACTCTTTCAGAGGTCGTAGTAGCTTGGTCTATGACCTCTGTGTATTTGCTTTTGTAAAGTTAATATGTAGTGGGTTTTGTTTTATGCTTCGTCATGAAACGCATGTTATATTTTTGCAGAGGTCGTAGTAGCTTGGTCTATGATCTCTGTATTGTTTGATGCTTCGTCATGAAACTCATGCTAAACTACTTTTAATTATTATTTCGTCATGGTGATTGGTTTGGAATAGATTAATTTTGTAATCAATTCTTTAGCTAAATACAAAATTGCCAGTATTTTGAGACATGTAGCCAGATTTACATGTTTGTCAGTTTGTAATACATGTTTTTAATGTATTATTTTATTCATCTTTACTAGTATAATTCATGTACATGATATAGTTTGGGATGCGATTAACGTTATTGATAATTTTTATGCCGATACTTATGCACTGTAAGGTCGTTTGCTTTTTTCTATACACTTGATTTATTAATAAAAATAACATTGGACAAGACATATATATATACTGATGCTATTTTAAAGTTCATAGTGATACTCTTCTTTTAATACATGATAAAAACATCTTTTCTGTTTAATGGTTGATTATTAAAGAAGAGCAACTATGATAATTTAATTATCGCATATTATTCCTTAATATGTGTTATGTTTGTGGTCCTTATGTAAGATCAAGTTTGTTTTTTAATAGGAATTTCATTTTCTCCATTATTTATATTCTTATTTTGTTTATTTCATGCTTTAACTATGGACAAAGAGCGCTTAGTGTTGTAACGTTGGTAGCCTATATATATATTAACTAAGAGACAAGCCATGTGTACTGATTAACATACTTTTAATATAATGCTAGAGCTAAGTAATCAACACAAATACATAAAGCAATACGACGCGACCTTATCTGCTATGTCCATCAACACAACACGTGCGTGAACTCTGAACTGTATAGATATTTATGAATGAATGAAAGTTACAATATTACATCTCTTCTTTTCTCAGATTAAACTTCTACTTTAATTAATTATATTACTGTCTGTGTAGTCATAAAATCTTTAACTGTCTGTGTAAACAAATTAAGTGATAAGATGCATAAAATTGTATCAATAGAAAATTAAAACTTTATAGTCTGTGATAAATGTAAATTATCTGGTACGCGTACTGTAATGTCAATATAATTAGTGGATCGTCTGATCAATCTGATAAGGCTATCATTACGAGTGTGAATAGTAAATTCCACAAAATCGATTTGTATCATAAATTCACAAACATATAAATCAACATCAAACCTAACTGATACATCAGAAAGAGCACAGGATTATTATGCCTGTAACACAGCTCTTTAACGCACATAATCATCGAGATGTTTCGGTGTTTGTTTTTCTCGTGATGATCTTCTTAATGGTGTGTTTGGTATAATGTCATCATCAATGATTTCTTCTATTTCCTCATCAGTCATTATCTTAGATTTCCCAACCTTTTTGAAGTGTGACGAATTTCGAGTTATATCTTTTTGTTGTTCGTTCGTTGCCGTAATCATACTACCCTTTTTATTCTTGATTGTTAATGGTTGAGGATTGTACGGGGTAGATAGTTTATCTTTCTTTTCCTGTTTAACTAGTACTGTATCTCCAACTGTAAAATTAGGTACTTTTACTGAATGTTTTTCCTCGAAGTATAATTTCATTTTACTTTTGTTCTTGTGGTCTTCTTTGCGAACTTCACTGTCGGCATGGTCATTTGTTGAAATGTTCGGCATTTTTGTATTGATTTTCCTTCCAAATAAAAGTTCTGCCGGGGACACGTTAGTTGTTGAGTGTGGTGTTGCTCTATAATTGCGAAGAAATGTGTGTATTTCTTGTCTCCAACTACGATGTTCCGTTTGAGCTGCACGAATTGCTTTTCCTATAGTTCTCATAAATCTTTCACTTTCCGCGTTAGCGCGAGGCCATAACGGAGTTATTTTGCGGTGCTTAAAACCTATGTTATCTGCAAAATTTCGGAAATCTTGTGAATTAAACGGCGGTCCGTTGTCTGTTTTCAGTTCTTTCGGTATTCCAAAAATTGAGAAAGTTTTGTCTAATAGCGGTATGACGGATTTTGCGGTTAAACTGGTTAAGGTTTCTATTACAGGATACCTTGAGTATTCATCAATTATAACCATAACGTAATATCCATTCGGAAATGGTCCACAAAAGTCCATGCTGAGATTCTCCCATACATTATTCGGTATCTCAGACATTTGTAACGGTTCGAAAACATTTTTCGGGGTTGACGCTAAACATGGTATACATGATGTACACGTTTGTTCTACAAGTTTGTCTATTCCAGGGAAGTATACCTTTTCACGTAACAACTGTTTTGTACGTACTATGCCCTGGTGCCCTTTATGTGCAAGGTCAATTACACGCATCTGTAAATCTTTCGGAATGACAATTCTATTATCATGAAGTATGATCTCCATATTATTAACGGGAACGACTGTTAATTCGTATCGTAATCTTGAGAATGTATCAAGCGTATTACTCTCATGCTTGTCCCACCTGTTTGATTTTAATGCAGTAATAACAGTTTGTAGATCTTTATCTTTTTGTGTACTGTCAGCTATTTCATTAAGGGTCATTGCCTTCGGCACAGCGTTGTCAGTTAAGTATCGGACATATTCTTCAGCTAATTGAGAATGTTTACATGCGATTGATGTATTCGGGGTCGGATGTCTTGACAAATAATCAGCTGCGTTCACCTTTCCTGGTTTGTACTGTACTTTGAAATTGTATCCCTGTAATCTTAATCTCCATCGTTCAATGCGTGCTGGTGTTTTTGCCTTTGGACTGTTGAATATAGTTTCAAGCGGTTGGTGATCGGATACCAATGTAAATGATTGTCCGTACAAATAAAGGTGAAAATGTTCAATTGCCCATACAATTGCTAATGCTTCCTTTTCTGTTTGGGAATAGCGTGTTTCAACGTCTGTCAATGATCGGCTTGCATATGCGATTATTTTTCCATTTTGTGTTAATAATCCAGCTAATCCAACGGGACTTGCATCTACTATCAACATTGTCTCTTTGTTAGGGTCAAAGTATGACATCACACGGTCAGCAACAAGTTCATTCTTTAGCTTGTCTAATGATTCCTGTTGTTCAGATGTCCATTCCCACTTGGAATTCTGCTTTGTTAATCTGCGGAGCGGTTCAGTTATAGTTGAGTAATTTGGAATAAAACGTCCAACATAATTAGTCATTGCTAAGAAACTACGAATTTCACCTACGTCTTTCGGTATTGTCGTGTTCCTGATAGCGCTTATTTTTCTTGGATCGGCTGATATGACATCTGCACTAAAAATGTGACCATAGAATTCAAGTTTGTTCTTATTAAATTCACATTTTGCCTTATTTAATGTCAAGTTCTTTTCTTTAAGTCGTGCAAATAGTTTTTCCAATCGTTGATCATGTTCGTCCTGGTTCCTTCCAAATACGATTATATCATCGGATATATTTCGGACTCCATCTAATCCTTCCAGTGCATTACTCAGTGTGTTTTAGAGTAACTCTGCGGCTGATGAAACACCAAAACTGAGTCGTTTGTATCTACGTAATCCTACGTGTGTCGTGAAGGTTGTGATGTTCCGGGATTCTTCGTTTAACTCCAATTGATGATATCCACTTCGAAGGTCCATTTTCGAGAATACTTTAGATCCGTTTAAATCTAAGATCATGTCATCGAGTGTTGGTGTAATATGACGTGAACGCAAAATAGCTTTGTTCGGTTCCCTCATATCCACGCATAATCGAATTTCGTTCTTGTTTTTCGGTTTAGGGGCCACAACTATCGGGGACACCCAAGGTGTTGGTCCTTCCACCTTTTCAATTATATCCTGTTTTTCGAGTTTCTCGAGTTCTGCTTCTACTTGTTTGCGAATGTGAAACGGAATACGCCTATGTGGTTGTATTACTGGTTTTACACTTCCATCAATATGAATTTTCACTTTTTCATCTTTTAATTTTCAAATTCCATTGAACACATCGCTATATTTATTGCATAATATTTCATGTTTATCTGCTACTGAAGAAATGACTGGTACTATGCTTAAGTCAACAGATGTATCGTAGCACAATAAATTCCCGTATCTTCATTTCATCACATACACCGGTGCGGTTGTTATTTTATGGTCAGTCTCTATTGTAGCGTGAAATTTTCCCATTAATTTCAAGTTTTTATCTGATCCATATGCGAAGACTTTAGTGTCAGCGTTAGAAAGTTTGGGTTTACACTTGATGTTCTCGAATGTGCTTTCATCAATAACATTAATACTTGATCCTGTGTCAATTAAGATATCCACATTAGAATTATTAATTTTCACGTTTATTTTCGGTTGTCCTTTCTGTACTTTATTCACAGTATTTTCTCGTAATCCAAAAACGTAACCATCGTCAGAACTGCTATCTCGATTATCATCATGTTCGTAATTGTCAACTTTGTTTACTTTTCTTTTAAAAGTGCTAGTTCCATCCATACGTTTGGATCTACATACAGAAGCGAAATGATTCAACTTTTTACATGAGTTACAGCTTTTTCCAAATGCAGGACATTTGTTTGCATGTGGAAAATCACCTCCACAGTTTCTGCAAGTATTCTTTTTCTTTACGTTTTGGTTAGTTTGTGTCTGTAGAAATCGTGGTCCGTTTCGACGTTTTCCAACTCCTTTTCTCACAGCATTTGCTGATTGTTTGTCTGATTGTATAATTTCCGTTGCCTGTTTTTCGGAAAGTTCTAACGCTCTAGCTGATGAAATTAATCCTTCAAGGGTCGTGTCTTCCCGAAGAGCCTTTCGTCTTAGTCTAGTTGAATGACAACCTTGGATAATTTGCGATTTTACTTCTTTAGATGTTTCAGTAAATTCACAGTTTACAGCTAGCTGGCGTAATCTCGTGTGAAAACTGTCGATAGTTTCATCAGATGTTTGTTTGGCTTGTCTAAATTTGTAGATTTCATATTCCGTATTCTTTTTCGGAGCAAAGTAAGCGGTTAACTTGTGTTTAGCGGCAGCAAAGTCTTCTCCTGTATTGTCAAGGGTATCAAAGACTTCGTTTACATCTTCTCCAGCGTAATGCAACAAGAGTGCTCTTTGTCGTTTGCTGTCCTTTATGTTCAAACCAATGAATAAATTTTCAAGTCTACTTATCCATTTACGCCACCTTATTTCAGCATTATTCTCATGTACCGGAAAACTCGGAAAAATTGGTAAAGATGCAGCCATGGTTTGATTATCAGTGTCACTAATTATTAAATCCATTGAAATACATTTTTAACATTTCCAACTTTTGTTTTTATCCTCGTCGCCAATGTAACGTTGGTAGCCTATATATATTAACTAAGAGACAAGCCATGTGTACTGATTAACATACTTTTAATATAATGCTAGAGCTAAGTAATCAACACAAATACATAAAGCAATACGACGCGACCTTATCTGCTATGTCCATCAACACAACACGTGCGTGAACTCTGAACTGTATAGATATTTATGAATGAATGAAAGTTACAATATTACAAGTATGGCACCCATCTACGAAAGAACTTTCCCCATTAAAGGAAAAGTGCAATAAAGCGTGATATCAACAACTTCCATATACTTTCATTTGTCAGCGGTATGCCATAGTTCCGATAATACAAATTGATGGGTTGCTGTTTCATTGACATTAATGACACATACCTAATTTCGAGATTATAATTTTGATCCACAAGTGCGAGTCGTATCAACATGACTAACCGAAGCCTAATCTGACTGTTGTACAAATTTACAAAATACGATTTCGATCAGCATTTTGATACACAACTGGACCCAAGTTACAATGAAAGATCAAAGCACCTATTGTTATTCCATCATCTCTTTAAAGTTGACTATGTCGTTAATTGTCAAGGACTCTCGTAACTACAATACAGCACTTAGTTTTAGAGGAAGGAAAATAAATCAAATAAAGACTTCTGCCGCAGTTCTTGGATGGAATTGTCCTAATAATATCCGTGATTCAAGGATTGAAGGCATATGCGTTTATGGATTTTTACAGCTTAAAAGAATAAATTTAATATCAGAACTTTATACTTCAGCTGTTGCGGGTCAGTATTACCCGACAAAACATTTATGATCTTTATTGCATACAATAACAACGGTCTTGTTTTGGGTCAGCATTGCCTGCCAAAACATTTTATGATTTTTATTTCTTATAATTACAACTGTCTTGTTTTGGGCCAGCATTGCCTGCCAAAAGATTTTATGATTTTTATTTCTTATAATTACAACTGTCTTGTTTTGGGCCAGCATTGCCTGCCAAAACATTTTATGATTTTTATTTCTTATAATTACAACTGTCTTGTTTTGGGTCAGCATTGCCTGCCAAAATATTTTATGATTTTTATTTCTTATAATTACAACTGTCTTGTTTTGGGCCAGCATTGCCTGCCAAAACATTTTATTATTTTTATTTCTTATAATTACAACTGTCTTGTTTTGGGTCAGCATTGCCTGCCAAAACATTTTATGATTTTTATTTCTTATAATTACAACTGTCTTGTTTTGGGTCAGCATTGCCTGCAAAACGGTTATTATCTTTATTTCACACAATTTTGCCGTATCTTGTTTTGGGTCAGTATTGCCTGCTAAAACGTTTAGGATCTTTATTTCATACGATTGTGTCTTTATTGCCGTCATCCTGCCGGTGCTGTCTTTACACATTGTTCAGACTGTCAATGCGATCATTCGATAGGCTACCTTTAAATTGTGTTTTAATTTTATGGCCTGTTTGTATACATGCATTGTTCGTAAATCATGATATGGTTTTTAATGTTGCCTATCTAATTCATATTAATTATTCAAATTATATATATAAAAAGACTTGATGGTTTATTCCATTGTTGTACTAAATGCTATGGTCTTTAGAGGTAAATCCATCACAAACCAAAGTTTTATATTTAACTAAACTGGTTATTATTTACTAAATTGTTTTTTTTTTCTTTCTTTTCTTTTGGCATGTTTGGTTTAATGTTTAACGTATGTGTCAAAAGCTATAAATATTCTCTCGGTTAAACTTACATCTTTTAACTTTCATCGCAATTAAGGTACAGTTTAATTATATGAAACAATATTATATTTTTCATTTTACAACTTTATTTACTACCATACAATATAAACCTTTTAAATGCATTACGAAAATTATTTCTATAGTCTCTATCAATTCGGATCACAACAAATACAACTGAGAGTTAAAAAAAAAAAAAAAAAGTTTACAGATACTTATTTGCTAATTTCAATTTAAAACTTTTTCCCTATGAACTTCACACCGCCACATTATGTATGTATGTGCCTGTCCCAAGTTAGGAGCCTGTAGTTCAGTGGTTTCGTTGGTATATGTGTTACATTTTGTTTATCGTTCATTTTTTATATGAATAAGGCCGTTAGTTTTTCTCGTTTAAATTGTTTTACATGGTCATCTTGGGGCCTTTTAAAGTTGACTGTGCGATATGGGCTTTGTTCATTGTTGAAGGCCGTGCGGTGACCTAGAGTTGTTAATTTCTGTGTCATTTTGGTTTCTTGTGGTGAACTGTCTCATTGGCAATCATACCACATCTTCTTTTTTATATTTATTCAATTTCGATTGAAAAATGTCAAGTGTAGTATGAGAATCATTCGCTCATGATTCCATACAGAAATAGTCAGATACAAAGCTTCGTTTTAGAAAGGATCCAGGGCTTCGTAAAATGTACTTTAGTTTTGTTTGAATTTTTTAGATTAAAGATACAGTTTCGATTAATTAATGTACTAGTTGTTTGTACTAAATTATATAGAGGATTCTATTCTTAAATGTCTGGATGTACGAAGAAATATGAATTCTTGAACATACTTAACGACGATTCTATTGTAATTTTATTGCTGTGATCCTGACCGGAATAAAATTTACACCTTTAATCATTTTTTACCAGTAAGAGAAAATTGAAAAGTAATATCTTGGTATATGTTATTATAAAGTTTTAAAATTTCTGCTAAATGTGGAAACGTTTTACATAATAAAATGATATTTGTTTGGTGAACATGTATGTGACTGTCATGCTTGTTAATTTTTTCAAGTCATATATAAATTGTATTCACGTCGCCAGAGTCCTCGGGTGGGGGATCCACTCTTTCAGCCTTAGAGTGGATTTCGGATCCACTCTTTCAGCCTAAGAGTGGATTGGTGGCAGATTTTTCTCCCCACCTTTGCTATTCTTTGTCATTTATTCAATTGATATGATATTAGTTGATGTAATTTCGTATTAATTATGTATTATTATTTCATATTAAATATGAACTTTTATGTCAAATGTTTTATTTGCAAAATGTATTTTTTGCATTTTATGATTTTGAATAAATGACCTTTTTTCGTCAGTTTAGTTTTTATATCATATAGCAAATCAAGCTCAGACTCTGGCATGTGTATACATAGTATGTTTCTGGTATCTAGCTGTCTGTCTTAAAACCAATTTTATTTGCTAATTGAAAATTAAGCGGAATAAAATAATTTAAGACAGCAGAGAAGATAATTCTGTTTTAATTGGTTTACTAACATAGATGTATTACATCTATGTTATTACTAACCGACTTAAATAAAAGAGTGAGCTATTAATACTCTGAATGTATGATGTCTCTAGTCTGGTCAAAGGGTCAGAGTGTCCTACTTAATTAAACTATAAATTGTAGAAATTAGATAACCTGTTTCCACGTGCAGAGAAATTTCACTTATGACCAATGCATGATTGGATTTCATCTTTCTTATTGGTCAATGATCTTGCGGGTCAGCACGAGTTCACGTGTAAGTGCATTATGGTCACTTCCTTTTATCATCAGCATTTGATGTGTTAACTTGTGATTCTTATCAAACAATTTGTTCAAAATTCCCACCCTCATACCTCCCTTATGTTATCTTTTGAAGCAGATATGTATATATGTTTATTTATGGGGCAGATTTTTCTCCCCACCTTTGCTATTCCTTGTCATTTATTCAATTGATATGATATTAGTTGATGTAATTTCGTATTAATTATGTATTATTATTTCATATTAAATATGAACTTTTATGTCAAATGTTTTATTTGCAAAATGTATTTTTTGCATTTTATGATTTTGAATAAATAATCTTTTTTCGTCAGTTTAGTTTTTATATCATATAGCAAATCAAGCTCAGACTCTGGCATGTGTATACATAGTATGTTTCTGGTATCTAGCTGTCTGTCTTAAAATTTCAATTTTCAGCTCTGTCATTGAACCACTTCATTTTTGAAGTGTTACTGACGCAGTAAAATTGGTACTCTTAATGATATTTAAACCTTTCATATGATTCCCATGACTGTAACTTAATCATTCACAATGATTGATTATTATCATAATATGATATTATAATTATAATATAGATTGTATATACATGTAAAATTGAGAATGGAAATGGGGAATGTGTCAAAGAGACAACAACCCGCCCAAATAAAAAACAACAGCAGAGGGTCACCAACAGGTCTTCAATGTAGCGAGAAATTCCCGCACCCGGAGGCGTCCTTCAACTGGCCCCTAAACAAATATATACTAGTCCAGTGATAATGAACGCCATACTAATTTCCAAATTGTACACAAGAAACTAAAATTAAAATAATACAAGACTAACAAAGGCCAGAGGCTCCTGACTTGGGACAGGCGCAAAAATGCGGCGGGGTTAAACATGTTTGTGAGATCTCAACCCTCCCCCTATACCTCCAACCAATGTAGTAAAGTAAACGCATAACAATACGCACATTAAAATTCAGTTCAAGAGAAATCCGAGTCTGATGTCAGAAGATGTAACCAAAGAAAATAAACAAAATGACAATAATACATAAATAACAACATACTACTAGCAGTTAACTGACATGCCAGCTCCAGACTTCAACTAAACTGACTGAAAGATTATGATTTCATCATATGAACATCAGGCACAATCCTTCCCGTTAGGGGTTTAGTATCATACCATCATAATATATATGAGAAGAACATAACCCGTGTCATGCCAACAACTGTTTTTAGAATAAATGTGTTTAGTTCCGATGCAAAGACCTTATCAATGTAGCTGTATATCCATTATGTATTCTAAAACATTTTTCATCAATCTGAATCGTTGAAATTATTGAAAATCTATCAAAACTGTGGTTTTTGGTAATCCTTGCGTGTTTATATATTAATAATGTGTGTACATGTAGAAAACCAACAACATATTGTGTTAGGAACTCAACGTACACACAAGATGGCACACAACTGTGAGTCCATTCGTTTTTGATGCGTTTTGTTATTTGATTTTGCCATGTGATTATGGACTTTCCCAATTGATCTTCCTCTAAGTTCAGTATTTTTGTGATTTTACTTTTTAAACTGAAATTGAATCAATTATGAAAAGGAACATGTATTTTGACTTATCCTTTAATCGAAATACGCAAATTTAATGAGATTTATGGATCTTGCCTTATGAACTTTATAGTTAACAATATAATTCGCAGTATACCATTTGTTATCGAACTTTTTATGAAAAATCAGACATGTTCATTTGAATCAACAGTTTTTTAAATGTGACGTCATTTTTTGTGTTTTTTTACAGTTTCAAATGTGACGTCACTTTTTGCGTTGAGGCTTTGACTAACTCGGGGTGTAATTTTTGTGTTGGATTATGTGGGTTTATGTCATGTGTCCGGTTTTTTTTTGTAATTAGTTATTACTTCAGTTTTATCATGTATATCTCTTGTATAGTGATTTTATAAATTTTACTGTTTGCAAAAGTATAAATTGTTCTAGATAATAAGGATGTTCTTATCCCAAGCAGAAAACCCTAGCCGTATTGGGCACAGCTTTTTTGAACTTTTGGTCCTCGGTGCTGTTTAACTTTGTACTTGTTTTGGCTTTCGAACTTTTGTATCTGGACGCCACTAGTTAGTCTTGTGTGGACGAAACGCACTTCTGGCGTATGAAATTTTAAACCTGGTGCCTTTTGTTAGCTATTATTCGTGTGTTTATTTGTCCAATATGTTCTCCAATTTATTTGTATTGTAGTCCTGTAATGTTATGTTGTCATTTTAATGTCATATTTATTTATTTATTTTTTTTTTTTTTATTTTTTTTTTTTATATTTAACATTGCCATTAAAGTGGGTTTGGCATGCCACAAAACCAGGTTCAACCCACCATTTTTTTCCTTTAAAGTCAGGAATATGGCCATTACTATAGTTCGTTTCAGTGTGTGTTACATTTTAACGTTGTGTTTCTGTTGTGTCGTTTGTTTCCTCTTATATTTGAGTGTGAATTCACATTACTATAAGACGTGTCACGGTCCTTTTCTATCCAAAATTAATGTATTTAGTTTTGATGTTATATTTGTTATTCTCATCGGATTTTGACTAATGCTTAGTTCGTTTCTGTGTGTGTTGCATTTTAATGTTGTGTCGTTGTTCTCCTCTTATATTTAATGCGTTTCCCTCATTTTTAGTTTGTAACCCAAATTTGGTTTTTTCTATCGATTTATGAGTTTCGAACAGCGGTATACTACTGTTGCCTTTATTTAATCAACGTATAAAAATGTGTATAAGTCATACATTTTTAGGTGATTCAACACAATTTTATCTACATATTTTGTAAATGATGTTTTATTTCAGTTGAACGAAGAATAGTGACAGTGAACTCAGAAAACGCCCCAGGTAATTAAGATATTCGTTGAACGATGCACTTGATACCAAATAAATAGAAAATAAGGCAACGTTATTTCGTAACCCCAAAATATGCCCAACGCAGGTGCGAATATCTTGGTAAATCATACTTTGTTAAAACCCGCTATGTTTTAAACAACTAGTTCTCTGAAACTGATATGATCAAGATGCTTGATTATTTTTTATTAATGACTAATTTGTCCGTATGGAGGACGTGTTTGCAACAACTGTGTGTGTCTCCTTGCAGATATGTTAACAGTTCCTTATTCTCATGAGGCAGATTTCATATATATTCTACTCATGAAGGTCGATAAGAAGCTGGTATTAACATAGAGCGCTTCGATCCAATACTTTTGCTATCGACATAAATTAGGCCGTTTTCTCGTTTGTATTGGTTTTCATGATCATTTCGGGGCCTTTTATAGCTGACTATACGGTATGGGCTTTGCTCATTGCTGAAGGCCGTATGGTGACCTACAGATGTTAATTTCTGTGTCATTTTGGTCTCTTGTGAAGAGTTGTCTCATTGGCAATCATATCACATCTTTTTTTTTCATCTGTCCTATTAAAATAGAAATAAATCATGGAGGCTTGAATTTATATTGATTTTACCACGCTGTCGCTCGTGGTAAAATAATTCGCTTAGTTGGCCTTCCCTTGGTAGAATCACGATAAATTCAAGCCCCCATGAATTGAATTATTTTTTAATTGAAGAAAAAAAAATGTTTATATAGTAGCAGAATCAATGCTGGATGAGGTTAAATGATGCGGACAACAACTTAAAAAAGTGTATAGTTGACAGCATAATGACTACAGATGTCAAATGATATATGTGTTATTCATCTGAATAATCTATTCAAATTAAAATTTGACACAATACTATCTATAGACCAATAACATTACCATAATACGGCTTTAAAAGTAAACTTTTGAGACAAGTGCACCATATGTACTCTCACAGTAGGTTTCCTCATCAACCTATGTACCTTAATATGTATCTAAATAGTTCCGTGTAACACTTATCAATTCCAAATTTTAAAAAGTTTTGAAATTTTAGATTTCTGGAATTTTGATCAAAGTTTTAAAATATCAAAATTCCAAATTTTTTAAAAGTTTTGAAATTTTGAAATTTTGACCAAATAGTTAAAACTTTAAAATTTTAAATATCGTTATTAAATTTTATATAAATAGTTTAGATATTTGGTCAAACTTTTAAAGTACTAATCTCATTATAATAACGTGTAGTTTTGATGATTTCGCTATTTGGAAGTTGAAATTTTTGGAAATTTTTGAATAAATTAAATATAAAAAATAGAAAGGGGGCGAAAAGATGGGAACCCTAAAAGTGCGAAACGGAATTAAGCAAAATGGAACGAAATAAAACGAAAATAAACGAAACAAAATGTAATGAACAGTTACTGTTACTAAAAAGTTAATGTATAAAATAAAACAGGAGGCACACAGTTGTAAGTGGTGAAAAATTGGATAACAAAATCAATATTTCTTTAAGTGCAGAATTCATATTCATTTTAAGATAAGAAACACGGCTCTGATTGTGATCACTTTTAGCACGAAAATGTATCAAATCATCTATAAATTAAAATAAATGATTTAAAAAGAAGTCTGTTTTTTTATAAAACAAATTGGATATCACATTTTTAAGATTTAGCATCTATTGATTTTTTTTATTTAAACCTATTCAAACCGGTATCAAATATGTTGATTTACTTATAAAAATATAATGGCAGATTTAAAACCCCTAATGGAGATACAAACATGATAAATGCATATTTTTTTACAAGCATCAGTCGTTGACTAAAGGAGCAACCATTTCGTTTTCAAAAAGAGGGGTATGGTTTTTTTTGTCGATGATAGAATATTTTTTTTCGCGCTCAGTGCAAACAATTTACAACGCTATCAATCATAGTATTTGTTTCAAAATTAAACACTTTATTGTATGGGGAAAATATGGATTCAGAATATATATTTTTTTTTTGTTCTCTGCTCGAAGCGAATATTTTTTTTCATCACATTTGGGATCAGAATATTATTTTAGGAAAACAATATACATTGTACCCCCTTTTGAAGTTAAATGGTCGTTCCCTAACTAGACCCCCGCCTTTTCAGATTCATTGATCCGCACCTAAAAAATGTACCATTATTGAAGCCCCTCGTGGAAGTATCCAAGTCATATATTTAGTGTCGACTTAGTGACAATATTTGTATTTTTGATTCCCAAATAAATTACCATATATCGTTGATTAAACTCTCAAAAAATCAACAATTTACAACGCTATCAATCATAGTATTTGTTTCAAAATTAAACACTTTATTGTATGGGGAAAACTGCGAAAAATGTTTATGTTATACGTTTATATGATATGAATGTATTCAGCTTTTACAAAATCAGAACGATGAGTTGGATGTTAGCCTTTACTTTATTTAGCATTTTTACTTATTTGACACCATTAATTCGCGACAGTATTTCTGCCGTATCAATACTTTGAACTAAAATCAATGATAAAGGCGACAAGTAATAGCTTTTCGAAAAAAGCTAGCCGTGACGGTCTCTCGCCTGATGAAAGTGGAAAGTGATCTCGCTTTGTAGATTAATGCATTCAGAATAGCCTTGCATATCGATCAACCTTTATCACAGACGTCATGAAGCAGTATATCGTGTAATGCTGTGGGTCAAATAAGGTCCTTATCGTACTAATCCTTAAAATAATGGTTGTAAATGTTAACATATTTTTCAAACAATTTGTTCTCTCATCATGAAACATCATAACCATGATTTCCTTCAAGTTTTCTTATGTTTTTCGTGTCTACATTAAATTTTGTAAAATGTATAAACAGTGGGAGTTTGGATTGCTTGTGAAACAATCATGTTTGTGTTTACAAAACTCCAGGAAATTCGGCTATTTATGGATAAAAGTTACCTGTGTATCAATATGCACGATTGATGACCAGGCAATTGCTAAAATAGAGAGTACAAATCCAATACTCTACGGAATACTCCAGTTCAGGGAAAGCGTGTTCACGACCTAGAATATTGAGTGGGTCAAGCGTTTAATTAAAATCCATGCGGAAGTATGCGAGATTTGGATAAACTGGGGGCAAAGTCATTTGGTATAAATCAATATTCGATGTTAAAGACGTCCGCCGCTTTCCCGTTAACCTGTGAAGTCGTTGAGAGTCATCTGTTTTTTTGGTTTATGTTCATGTTTAATCGGTTAAAAAAAAATATTGCCACGTTGTAAAATTTCGAGACCTAGTGTTTGAAAATTACGGGAGAAAATTGGGAAAGAAATTGTAAGGAAACTTGAAATGTACCTTGCAAATAACAAAAACCAAATGTTTGATAAAGAAGGAACGAAGGAAGGAGCTACCAAGAACTTTTAGGAAGTTTATGTGCAGAAATATCAACTTTGGAGATTGAGAATAATTTCCTGATACATGCTGACGTAATAATTGGAATTTTTAATTGCCAAAACAGTATATCATTCAACGGTGACACTACACTGAGATAGTAGTCTCAGCACAACTTTGGCTTGTGTCGGTCGGATATAGATAAACAATTTAAACCATATGATTGTCATGTTAAAAGGAGCTTTTTGAAAATGTGTTGCTGGTCTTAACACAAAACCGATATCATGAATGATATTATGCGAAGTAAAATGTATTCAATAAAATATAACTATATGGCTGGCTTCATAAATGTTATGTTTTCAATATTGTATAAATAGTCTGATCGTTTAAGTTTGTAACAGTTTATACTTTCCTTGTTCAACCCATAATGAAAAAAGTTCCAATAAAAACAAAACAGCTACAGGTCGTCTTATGGAATAAAACTCTTAGCAAAAAAGCCATACCCACATAAAAAGCTATATACAAAGTCTTTGCTCGGACTGTTGCGTTTTGAACTAGCAAGTGAAAAGTCCAGCGCAATGTAAAACAAAACAGTTCCAACATTCATATATCATTATCATGATCGCTGCATGGATATGCATTTAACTTGCAACTGGAAGATTAAACAAAACGGTTAGTGATGACTGCATGAAAAACTTTAACCCTAGACTAAACCTGCAGGAAACTCGGAGACCATTTAGTAGTAAGATAGAACAAATAGAAATAGAAAAAAAGAACATAAATTTTGCAAAATTTTGCCCTGGATACTGTATTTTGGTCACAAAGATGCTTCTGTCCCAATTTCCCGCAATTCCATTATGTTTGACAAAGATTTTGATGTCAAACAAAACTTTAATCACAGAATGAACCTAAATGCTGACACAGCCGCCGTTAACGCTGACAACGGAATCTAGAATCGCCAAGTCTCGCTTTCGCGAATTTTTCGCATGCTTGACAAAAAGAAGGATGTTTGTCAAATTAAAGATCCAAGCAAGCAGTTATTTCACTCAGAAATCTTAGCATCTTTTATTCTTTTAAGATCTGATAAAATGTCATTGAAATTAATTAGATATTCTGCATAATTTATTATGGTATGCTTCAAGATAACATGCTGAACGACCCAGATATCCGTCCTTTCAAAATTGTCAATATCTGATACATTTATATATATATGGAAGTGTTAACGACATTGACTGGCTATACAGCCCTTGCACGGTCTGTCTGATACATTTGAATCAAGCACAATACCTTTATGTAAATTTAATAGATATAGGAAGATGTGGCATGAGTGCCAATGAGATCGTGATTCTCCATCCAAGTCACAATTTGTAAAAACATAGATATAATAGCCATTAAATTATAGTGACTATTATATCTATGATAAAAGTAATACACAATTGCAATCAGGGCGAGTATTTTGAACATATGTTTTAACGGTAACTGTCAGAACATGATTATAGTTATTAAGGGTACATTAATTTTGTCCAACTGTCGCCTTGTGAGATTAATAGTTTAAGGTTAAACTTTATGATACCATATGACCTAGGTGTTGATTGACTTCTATATTTATTACCTCAGATATTGTAATGAAATAGCACCCGTAACTTATTGAATATATCTGCTAAGTGAACTCTGTCCATTTTTGCGTGAAGGTGACACTCAAGGTCAGGGGACATAGCTCACCAGGCCCTTTTTTCATCACTTGGCGTCCGGCCTCCGGCGTTGTCATCCGTCGTCGTCGTCCGTCGTCTTTAACTTTTACAAAAATCTTCTCCTCTAAAACTACTGGACTAAATTTAACCAAACTTGGCCAAAATCATCATTGGGGTTTTTAGTTTTAAAAAAATGTGTCCGGTGACCCGGCCAACCAACCAAGATGGCCGCCATGGCTAAAAATAGAACATAGGGGTCAAATGTAGATTTGGCTTATAATTCTGTAACCAAGGAATTTAGAGCAAATCTGACCAGAAAAAATTGTCTATCAAGTCAAAATGTATCTGCCCTGAAATTTTCAGATGAATCGGACAACTGGTTGGTGGGTTGCTGCCCCTGAATTGGTAATTTTAAGGAAATTTTGCCGTTTTCGGTTATTTTTCTTGAATATTATTATAGATAGAGATAAACTGAAAACAGCAACAATGTTCAGGAACGTAAGATCTACATATATGTCAACATGCCCAAAGTGGTCAGTTGACCCCTTAAGAAGTGATTGCCCTTTATAGTCATTTTTTACCAATTTTTCGTAAATTTTTGTAATCTTTTACAAAAAATTTCTTCTCTGAAACTACTAGGCCAAACTTAACCAAACTCCGCCACAATCATTATTAGGGTATCTAGTTTAAAAAAATGTATGCGGTGACCCAGCCAACCAATCAAGATGGCCGCCATGGCTTAAAATAGAACATTGGGAAAATGTAGATTTTGGCTTATAACTCTGAAACCAAAGCATTTAAAGCAAATCTATCACGGGTTAAATTGTTTATCAAGTCAATATCTATCTGCTGTGAAATTGTGAGATGAATTGGACAACTGGTTGTTGGGTTACTGCCACAATTGGTAATTTTGGTGAGTTGACTCCTGAAGGAGTTATTGCCCTTTATAGTCAATTTTTAACCATTTTCATTAATTTGGTAATTTGTTTGTAAATTTTTACAAAACATTTTTCTCTGTAACTAAAGGGCCAGGTTTATTATAGATAGAGAAAATTGTAAGTAGCAAGAATGTTCAGTAAAGTAAGATCTACAAACACATCACCATCACCAAAACACTATTTTTTCATGAATCCATCTGTGTCCTTTGTTTAATATGCACATAGACCAAGGTGAGCGGCACATGCTCTTAAGAACCTCTAGTTTTTGTCATATATTTATCACTAAAATTCTATCGTATATATCCTCTATCTTTATTTTGTTTTCATATATTTATCACTAAAATTCAAACGAATGGTATTACATTAATAACGATGCCGATCTGATCATGGAAGTAATATTTTAATTCAATATTACTTCCATGATCTGATAAATCAATAAACTAATAATGCCCCCAGTTCATCTAATCTCGTATCTAATCAGTCGATATCGCAAAATCACGATCGATCTTGCACATGCGCATTTTTTCCCTGAACTAGAGTATTGAAAGACATTTACTAGGTTTGGATTGTCGCAACCAATCAACGAACTTTAATTATTCATGTCTTCCAATCAGGTAGTAAGGAGCATTCAGCCTGCAGACTGTCCATCGTTCCATTCTTAATAACGTCTCCTCGGAGACGTTAACAATTGATCTTCATGTAATAGATAAAAAACGAAAACAAAACGTTAAAATTGCATGCGCTTTTCTGGATCTACCTGCATCAGTAACGCTCACATCCAAATATTTGAAGGCCAACAATTTATAAAAAAAAAACGAAATAGTTGATAAAGGGTTAGAAATGATCGTTCAAAATGTACATGTAATGATTTCATCTACAAACATGATTGCAGATAGAAATTTTAATGAAGTCGTTAAGCAAAATAAGAAAACAAATTTGAGATAATACACGTGTATCTGAGCCATTTGTGTGCTTAAAGATCAGTAGAAAATATCACTTCATACTCAATCCTACCATACTATTTGGCCTACTGCCACTGTCAGTTTTCACTGTTACTCCTTTATAAGCCCCAGTCCCACTAGACCACGATCGCACCACGCTCACCGCGATCTAAAATAAATTTAGATCGTGGTGAGGTCGCGGTATGAGCGGCATGAAAATGTTAATTTTCGTTGCTTTCACGATGCTACTACGTCCTAATTACGCGTCTACAACGATCCCGCTACGATTAAACCACGTTCTCACCGCGCTTATTCTGCGACCTCACTACGCTTATAAAGATCTTTCTACGCTCTTCACGTTCTCACTACGACCATACCACGAGTTATCCGATTGCAACACGATCTTACTGCGATTATACTACGTTCTTACCACGATTATACTACGTTCAAACCGCGATCTTACTCCGTTCTCAGCAATACCGTCAATATCGTGTTTCATATTAATATAGTTCCATTCCTTCTATTTCTGATTAAAACGGAGATTTCTCAAAAACAATACATTCATGCCACCAAAATCTACTAGAACACGTGGGCGTGGTGGTAGGGGTTAATGTAGAGGCAGAGGGAGCAAAGTATGAACGCCATACTAAACTCCAAATAGTACACAAAAAATTAAAATAAAAAATAGTACAAGACTAACAAAGGCCAGAGGCTCCTGACAGGCGCAAAAATAGTGGGGTTAAACATGTTTGAGAGATCTCAACCCTACCCCTATACCTCTAGCCAATGAAGAAAAGTAAACGCAGAACAATACGCACATTAAAATTCAGTTCAAGAGAAGTCCGAGTCTGATGTCAGAAGATGTGACTAAAGAAAATAAACAAAATGACAATAATACATAAATAACAACAGACTACTAGCAGTTAACTGACATGCCAGCTCCAGACTTCAATTAAACTGATACTATACACATAAGTAGTATAATACTTGTCATCAAGAGATGTCGGAACGACCAATCAAACCTAAATTACAACCTATTGCTGGTCCATAAAGCTCAAATGACGATATTTTAGAGAACGATAGCAGAGATGACACAGATGTGTCAATATATGTAGAAAGATGTGGTATGAGTGCCAATGAGACAACTCTCCATCAACGTAAACATCTATAAAAGTAAACCATTATAGGCTAAGGTACGGCCTTCAATGCGGAGCCTTGGCTCACACCGAACAGCACGCTATAAAGGGCTAAAAAAATACTAATTTTAAACCATTTAAACGGGAAAAACAAACGGTCTATTCTATATAAAAACGAGAAGCATGGTTGAGCCGTTAGAGCAAATGGATAAATACATTCAGACAAACAAAATCTAGGGAGTTTTTTTTATATATTTTATGTGAAAATGACAATAAAAACGATGGTCGTAGTGTGAACGTAGTAAGGTCGTGAGAAGAGCGTGATAAGGACGGCAAGGGCGTGCTAGAATCGTACTATGGTCGTGAACAGCGTGGTAAAGTCGTAGTGGAAGCGTAGTTATGTCGCGGTGAGAACGTGATGGTCGTCGTAAGGTCGTGATAACGTCGCTGTGAGATCGTAGCGCAATCTCTCCGAATAGAATCACGCTTTCGCTACGCTCTCGCTACGATTGTACAGCGACCTTTGCGATCTTCCTACGATCTTAGTGCGCTCTCACAATGCTTCTACTACGACCTAATTTCGCCACGACCGCACCACGATTGTTTTGAACATGTTCAAAGTTGGCCACGCTCTTCACGATCTTGAAGACCTCACCACGACCGTGGTACGACCTTACTGCGACCTACACGATCGTACCACGATCATCAAAATTTGCATTTTTTTCACAGATCGTAGTGCGATCGTGGCCTAGTGGGACTAGGGTATAATATCTAAAACTCAGCTTTTGTTAGAGATTTCTTTAAACGTGCCCTAGTTTGATGCAGGTTAACATAGTATTTGTTTTTTCAATGGATGGAAAACCTTAAAAAATAATTCAGAATATTGTTATCTCATGTGATGTCCAATTTGTTTAAAAAAAACGACTTCTTCTTTAAATTATTTATTTTGCAATTAGAAATGATTTGATATAGTTCGTGCATTTTTTTCCTAACTAAGAATGATCATAATCGGAGCCGTGCTTCTTGTTTTAGAATGAATTCTCCGCTTTCGGGAATGTTTCTTTTGTTTTCCAATTTTCCACCGCTTACAACAGTCTGCCAATGGTTTTATTTTATATACAAACTTTTTAGTGACAGTTACTTCATTTTATTTTGTTTTGCTTCGTTCAGCATTTATTCCGTTTCACAGTTTACAGGTACCCCTCTTTTCGCCCCTTTTCTATTTTTTATAATCTTAATCAAAAATTTAATAAAAAAATCAAACTTTCAAAAAGCGAAATAATCAAATCTGCACGTTACGTTTAGTACTTTTTAAGATTGATCAAATATCTAAATAATCAAATTTCAAAACGATATTAAGAATTTTATAACTTTCATTATCTGGTGAAAATTTCAAAATTTCAAAACTTTTAAAAAATTTGAAGTTTTGATAATTTTAAAGTTTGATCAAAATTCCAAATATCTAAAATTTCAAACCTTTAAAAAATTTTGAATAGACCTAAATAATATCTTTAAATTCTGAATATTCTTTGTATTGGTATATAATAATTGTAGACGTTTCAAAACAAATAAATAAAACTATAGATATCCATAAATGTCTTTATCCGTGTCAGTTTTTTAATATTATCACAACTTTCTGTTAAGATTTGACTAAATACCCATATCCCGCTACAATTCCATTACAGCCGATTACATTGAGTGTGTATCTAAAGATAATATCTTTGGTTAGCTTGCTTGCTAGCTGAACCGTTAAGTCATTATTATGTAAGGTATATTCCCCTCCTTTCGAAATAGCCTAGTACTACAGACAGATATATTGGTTATCATGATCAGTCGGACTAGTCTATTCTAAAAGGAGGATAGTTTATCTAACCTTATAATGACTTCACGTTTCAGCTAGCAAGCAAGCTAACCTAAGATATTACCTTTAGCTACACACTCAATGAAATCGGCTGTAACAGAAGTGTGCTCCTGACGCAAAACTTTCCACAGCAGGGTTCTGTGGAAGAACTACTGAAATCGACACATGCACATACGATTTACGGACCACGAATTTGTCTGTGTCTCAATTCACTAACGACACGTTCCACTGTCTTCAATCTGTATTCCAGTATTATTATAGTTGTCATATCTGTAAATGTACCGATTGTGTCATATTCCACATCGTGACATTTTTAACAGAGTGTAGATTGGCATGACTTTGAGATGTATGCATAGTAGGGGAACAAGTCATCCTGTCGATGCATCCGGTCTCACTCTTTTTCAATTCGTGCGTGTGATTCCATTTTTGAATTTTTGGAACCTAGTCTACTTCTACATGTATGCATTACTTTAGTATACATGTTATGCTATTATATTAAGGGAGCAACTCCTGAGACAAAATTGACCACAGACAACTTTGGCTGTTCTGTTCAGGTCACTGTTTCATAAAAGGTCGTTAATCGTGAAATATAACGATATGCGACCGTTTCACAAATATTTACGATTCATAACTACGCTCCCAGCAATAACGTCAACATCGTGTTCCATATAAATACTGTATCATTCCTTCTATTTCTCATTGATACGTAGAGCGGAAACAACACAGTAATGCAATCAAAATCTACGTAAGGGTAACGGTAGAGGGAGAGGCAGAGGCAGATATGATAGCAACGAATCATGATCTAGAAGATATATGCCGAACCGACCAATCCAACCTGAATCACAACTTATTGCTGGTCCATCAAGATCAAATGACAATGCTTAAGTGAACGATATATATTATAGTAGGGATGACACAGATGACACAGAATGATTGAGACGTTAGAGATAAAGGACAAGAGTTCCAAATTACAAACAAACAAACAAAAGCTGAAAAGCTTTTATAATTTTTATATGACAACGACAATGAGCATGCTGATCGTAGTATGAACGTAGTCGGGTCGTACGAACAGCGTGATGAGGACGGCATGGGCGTGCTAGAACCTTGAAAAGCGTGGTATAAACGTGGTATAGTCGTATTGGAAGCATGTTAGGGTCGCGGTAAGAACGTGATGGTCGTAGTGAGGAAGTAGTAAAGTTGCTGTGATATCGTAGCGCAGTCTCCCCGACTAGAATCGCGCTACGATGGTACATCGACATTTGCTGTCTTGCCACGACCTTACTGCGCTCTCACTACGCTTCTACTATGACCTGATATCGCCATGACCGCATCTCGATTGTTTTGAACATGTTCAAAGTTGGCCACGCTCATCACGAACATGAAGACCTCACCACGACTGTACTACGACCTTACTGCGATCGTCAAATATCTCATTTTTTCACAGATCGTAGTGCGATCGTGGCCTAGTGGGACTAGTACTGCGGTATAACTTAAAACTATTCTACAATAGTAACACTTGAACTTATTTGATGGTTCTACCATGATAGTTATGCTAGCCTTTCTAGAACAATTAAATAAAATTCTTAATCTGACAGTTGTAATGACTGGTTAGAGCTGATTCTAACTGTACAGTATCCATATATCTTAATAGCTTATATCTGCCACAAAACCAAACGAATGTCATTTTACCATACAAGGTCATATTTGGCACATGGGTGCAGCTTAGTTAAATAATTAACAATACAAAAATGTTTTTAAATATTGTAAGGTTCTGAGTTTTTTGGGCACCATCTGTTCACAGATGAAATCGCTCGAAAAGAGCAAAAAAACGCCTTTTTGTGGCATATTTCGCTGGTTTATTTTTTAAAAATATAGCACTGCAAATGAAATATTATTAAATGTTCGCATTAATACATCCCTTTGAGTGCAAGAATGCATATACTTAACTAGTCTGTCTATATAGCGTATGCATCATCAAACTGTTCCAATTCGTCTGATTAAGCAAAATGTCCAAAATGGCTGATTTTGGTAATTTTTTAGAGCCAAAATACCCCAAGACCTGTTTATTATTGTAAAACAACGTATCTATCTGCAAAGATTATCTATATTTAAAACATTGTTGTGCAAGTTTATTTGTTTGTCAAGAAAATCTGTTATTATTGTCTGAATAGGAATATAACGCAAAACTTTGCTTATCAACGACGAAGAATATGGTAAACAGAAAAGGGAACACGTTACCACAGGTTAAAGAAAACAATCGTGTGTCCGATTCGCACTTTGTTTGTAGTGATCATTATTTCAGAATTACGTGTACGCTTTTGAAATTAAATAAACGTCCGTGCTAGATTTAATCCTGCTAGAAAACACCAGCGAAATCGCGGGCATTTAGTGTGTGATAAAGTACATAAATTGTTGTAGAATGAATTTTACAAAAAGATTTTATTTATGACTAGAGGAAATTTAGGCAAGGTATCGAAAGTCTTATCCTGCGAGTATCGTGGTGATCGGACAATTTTTCGTTGCCCTCTTCATTTTTTCCAAAGTTTTTTGTTTTTTCTATATACTATGAACATACATATACTAAAATAAAGTGTATTTGATGTTTACTATCAATTCCAAGTTTAACTTACTATCCACGGCAGTTACTGATATATTATAGAGAAACTCTATTTTAATCTTCTAACAAGACTTTGCTTTGAAAAAAGGCGTTTACTTAATTGCAAAGGGAAATCGAATCAAAATTATATTTCGGTAATATGAAAAAAACTCAAAGGACAACAAAACGCAAATAAACTAAAAAAAAAAGGAGCGACTCGCACCTTGAAGGAAAAAAAATTAAATGCGGAGGTGGTACGGTTTGGGTAAACAATAACCGTTTCTTGTAAGACAACCGCCGAGTCAGGGTCAATTTTGGTGCATGAGGAATTGTGAATAATTTTTGTTTTATCTTGTATGGTAGGTGAATATATCTGATCGATTTCTCGATCTCCTGATATTTCATGGTGATGAATTCAGAAATTAAACCTATATTAATTCATATTTTATAAATAAAAGATATTATATTATGATCATAATTCTCTATTTATTTTCATTGAAATGATATTAGACGGGGAAATTCCAATGAATTACAAAAGAATTTAAATTGATTGCACGATTGCTATCTCATCATGTGTGCTCATTAGTTGTATTTAATAGTCTTGTGTTTGGAACAAAATCGACTGCGGGGATATGGTGGCATTTTTCCTATAACGGGAACCTGTCTTCAAGCTTCGTGTGTTTTTCTTCTTCTTTTTTTCTCATTCATCTAATTAAAAACTTGTCATTATAAGCTGCTATAACGATATCCTCTTTGTTGTCCGCACTGAAATCGGGTATATATGAATACACATTTGATTTTAATCCAAACTTTTTGAGTCGCACTATCTAGAACGTCCCCATCAGATTAAGAAGCTTCTGTCTCTAATACCTCAGTCTGCTCTCCTTGCTGTTATATCTGTAATGGATGAGTCACTGTCAGGGGTCGAATTTAAGCTTTTTTGTGTACTGGCCAGCCGGACCAGTGGACTGAAAAATCTACTGGTCCGGCTCCAAATCTACTGGTCCTGCAAAAATTACATTAATTTGACAAACACTATTAGGAGAGCATTTGCATTAATCAAGTATTTGCTGGCGTATCCGCATCGACGTATCGTTTAACACGTATATGAGGAAACTAAGGATAAATTAAGTCAAGTTGGTCCCGATGAAAATATTATATAATGCATTTTACTTTAATTGAGATCGGGGTAAAATCATTATTGTAAACAAATCTGTTCGAAACGTATACGTCGATCCGTGCAAGTATCCTGGTACGTGAATAATGCAAATGCTCTATTAGAGCACCAACTTGACATAAATTATCCTTTCCTCATATACGTGTTATACGATACGTCGATACGGATACGCCAGTAAATACTTGATTAATGCAAATACTCTATTAGAGCATTTGCATTATTCACGTACCAGGATACTTTCACGGATCGACGTATACGTTTCGAACAGATTTGTTTACAATAATGATTTTATCCCGATCTAAATTAAAATAAAATGCATTATATAATATTTTCATCGGCACCAACTTGACATAAATTATCCTTTCCTCATATACGTGTTATACGATACGTCGATACGGATACGCCAGTAAATACTTGATTAATGCAAATACTCTATTGGTCGGTCATTTACCGTTGAAACGTATCAACCGTATCGTATACGTTGACGTATCCGCATCTGCAGATATATTAAAATATATTATGTGATCCCGAGCTTATTAATAAGACCATGCTTCATTTTTATAAAAACAACTGATTGGAATCTCTTCGAAACAACCAACGTATATGATACGGTTGATACGTCTTTAAATGACCGACCTCTAATATAAATGACAGATGTTTAATTTTATTTTGATGCTTTCGTTTACATTTCCTATCTAGGTCTGTCACTGCAAATTTTTCACATATTGTACAGTTCATTAAATTCCGATCTATTATAGAATATAATAGAATAGAATATTTTTATTTCCCAAATTACAGGGCCCATAAAGGGCATAAAATCAGATACAATTGATTTACATAATTGGTAACAACAACAATAATAGAGGCATATACATATATATTTGGAATATAAAGTCCTCTGTGATCGCTTTGACTTTGCTTTCAACAGGGTATATTCCATATTGATCAATTCTATGACCTAAATACACTACTTCAGGTGCTAGAAATACGCATTTGTCCTTGTTGAGTCTCATACCGGATTCCTGTACCTTGCCTAATACAGTTTCTAAATTGTTTAAATGTTCACTCTTTGAACTTCCAGTGATAAGAATGTCGTCTACTCTCACAACAACTCTCGGGATTCCTTGCAACACATTTTCCATTGTTCTTTGAAATATTCCAGGTGCGGATGAAACTCCAAACGGCAAACGATTATACTGATACAATCCTTTATGCGTGTTGATTGTTACATATTTAAATTTGTTGATAGGCCTGGCTCAGATCTAGCTTGGAAAAAGCTTGTTCCCCACTTAATGTTGCATAGAGATCATCGGTTTTAGGGATCGGATAATTGTCAAGTTTAGACACTTGGTTAATAGTTACTTTGTAGTCCCAACAAATCCTGACTGATTTGTCCGGTTTTACTATTGGCACTATGGGAGCAGCCCATTCGGAAAATTCAACCTTTTCGATATTTCCCCCTTTTTCCAATCTATTAAGTTCTTTTTCATTTTTTTTCTTTGAGTGCGTACGGCACTGGCCTTGCTTTGAAATATTTAGGTGTAGCGTCTTTATCTACATAAATCCTTGTTTTAGTGCCCTTTAATGTACCTAGTCCTTCTTTAAATACTTGAGGGTACTTACGTAACAAGTCTTGTAACTCCTTGTCCTTTTCCGGTTCCTGATTGTGTGACAATTGCTCAATTTTGAATATTGATTTCCGGTTGAGTTGTAGTTTATGAAGCCAATCACGCCCCCATTAAACTCGGTCCCATTCCCTTAACCACGGTGATCGGTAAATCCACACTTTGACTGTTGTATATAACGGTAACATTTCGTTTTCCTAACACATCAATTTTCTCTCCTGTATATGTACGCAAACTACACGGTGATTTTTCTAATGAATTGTTACTTCCAAATACTTGTTTATATGTCTCCTGACTTATCACTGAAACTGATGCACCTGTAGCGATTTCCATATTTATTTCAGTGTTGTTGAGTTTAACGGACACTAGATACGGTTTTCTTTTTGTATCTTCCAATTGATACATTGTATAGGTATCCTCCATATCGTCACTATCCTCCTCAACAAAATGTGTTTCAGTCGGACGCTGTTTAGGGTACACTTTCCCTTGTTGTGTTTGTTGGTTAAATTTCGGTTTTTCTTTAGCATTTTGCTCCCCCTTATTTCGGCATTTTTTCGCTAAATGTCCCTTCTTTTCGCACACATAACACTTTGCGTCTTTCCATTTACAATCCGTTGCATTATGAGATCCTCCACATCTGTAACATTCCTCATTACGAATTGTAACTTTGTGCACTTGCTTAGGTTCCTGAACTTGCAGAAATGCGTTCTTAACTGCCATTTCCATTGCTGTTGCAACTTCCATTGCTTTTTCGAATGTCAATCCAGGTGCAGCTAACAAACGTCTCTGAATACGGTCTTCTTTTATTCAACAGACAAGTCTATCTCTCAACATATCATCAAGAGTAGCTTTGTAATCACAATGTTCAGATATCTGTCTAAGCTCTGCTACAATCTGGCTCACCGATTCGTTTGGCTGTCTCAATCTACTGTTAAACTTGCACCTCTGTACGATAGATGACGGTTTTGGATGTTGGTGATCCGTGACTAACTTAACAATGTCATCGTAAGTCTTTTCCCCTGGCTTTTGCGGAGCACTTAAATTCCTCATAAGTTTATATGTCTTTTTGCCACAGGCACTTAAAAGAATTGCTCGTTGCTTTTCCATACTTTCAATGTTATTTGCAATAAAATAATGGTTAAGTCTTTCGGTGTATTGTATCCAATCTTCTGAAATGTCATCAAATTCGTCAATACGTTCATAATTTGTTGGAATTATTATAGGTGGTGCAGCTTCGTCTCCCATTGTTATGTTCACAATGTATTCACTAAATCGAAATAAGTTTTAAATCCTCGTCGCCAATTTATGTGGCATCTTATGCTACATATATATAAAGTAGAATCCAAGTAAATACTTATATTTATTATACAACTCAAACGGTCGAACTACAGTTACAGAATGGTTATAATCCTGATAAAAGCCTTATTAAACTATGTGCAGATAATGAACCCGTGTGTGGTCGAAATGATAGATACATAGAAACTGTCACAGTATCAATTATCAGCGGATGTAACTGTTTATATTAATGTCACTACAGTGTGGAAGTGTAGCGTAAAGAGTAGAAGATCAAAACTGTCAACAGAATCAAAAGGACCATCAAAAGCACGTAATTTATCTTAAACATCCAAAGAATTTTTTACACTCCAAAAATAGTTTATTCCACTATGTTCATATATTTTATTACAATATTTTATGATATAAGCTCTTTAATAGAAGTTAATGAACTTGTTAAAAGCACTGAAAGATTAGTTGTAGAACACTTACTAGAGGCCGAGATTAAACGATATTTAAATGTTGTTTTTTTTTTTGTGTAGTTTAGGTAGCCAATACATAGTAGGGACCTTCAAATCTTCAGAAGAAGCCTTAAGCTTTGATGTGGTTCTGATATGTTTGTTTACTATATGACTCTCTGTGGAGCTGATGGGCTTGAATGTAGATGAATTTAAAATTTCATTCTTAAGAACGTCCGTGTAGTATTTACGGCATACCATCACCACATTGTTGGCTGCTTTGTCGGCCGGTACAAAAACAAACCGCTTTGAAAGTTCTTGACGTTTATTTCTTATTCTGGAAATAGGTGTATTGTGTACTCTATTATTTACTTCTAAATCATTTTCAAAATGTGATATTTTATCCTCAGAGATTTTATCACATTCAGCAAGCGATAATATGGATATTTCTTAATGTTTATGTATTTCTACAACACCTTCTGCTATTTTGTCACATAGTTTGTATGTATTGTAAGTATTATTGATGTTGATGTATCTGAAATGTGTACCTATAGTTTATATAGACTTTAGTTATAAAGATATAAGTATAATGGTTAACAGTTAATTTTGGGATCATCTTCGCGGTCCGCGTTTCAATTATTGAAAAAAAAATCGTAGCAATGATTTGAATTTGAACAACTTATGCTCAAATACCAGGAACAAATTGCAGGATCAAAACAATATATGTATATTGTTGGAAATATAAAATGTATTTGTACTCGCTGCAAAACAGAAGAGAATTCGACAAGCCTCGCTTTTCGTCCTGTTTCTAAAGCTCGTACAAATAAATTTTATGTTTTCCGCCAAAGCACATATACTATAAATCCTAGGCGGTGTTGTCGTAGAAGTTAGAAATAAAAAGTACAGGTTCCAGCCCCGGCCGGGGAGGAAGTTACGAATCAAATCTCCTCTAACATCGTTAGGTTGATTTCCTGTAGGCACTTTATACATATTCCAAAGCCTGGTATTTCTTAATCATAAGACATCCGATGGACAAGGTATTATTTGCAGTTGTCACTACACACAGGATATTTATTTACAGTGATTGTATGCTTCTAAAAATAGATAAGCATCCTGTAATTATACTGAAGAGATGAGTAGATGATCATTTCTGTACACTAAAAAGAATACTTCGTGTATTGTATCAGAGATCCTTGTTTAATTCCTACGAAGGTTATATCATCCGAAACGAAAGCATATTTTTATAAGCTAGAGTTAGAGGAGGGGATAAGTAAGGTCTCTGCGCTATGCTAGTCGGTGTTGTCTTAGAAGTTAGAAATAAAAAGTACAGGTGCCAGCCCAGAAGGAAGTTACGAATCAAATCTACTCTAACATCGTTAGGTTGATTTTCTAGGCACTTTATATATATAAAATTTAAAGATCTAACATTCTTGGGTTGATGTTTAGACGAGTTGTATATACAGAATGTACACAGCCATGTATTACCATTACCGCTCGTGATCTGATGGATAAATTTGTTGTTGAGTTGTCACTGGTTCAGAGGTACTTATAAATATAATTATTTCTGTGACTGTATCTTACATTAATTTGTAGGATAATTTAGCTGATTTGTAAAAATAACATCTTCATGCCTTATGATTCATGTACTGTAGTACGACGCTAGATTAAAACTGACGTGGAAAGGTAACACCCGGCCACCGAAAGCTTCATTTTTAATGAAGCCCAGGTGGTTGTGTGGTCTAGCACGCCGGTAACAGTGCATGCTATTTGGTGTCACGATATCTCAGTAGCATGGGTTGGAATCCCGGCGAGGGAAGAACAAAAAAATTGCGAAAGCAAATTTACAGATCTAGCATTGTTGGGTTGATGTTTAGACGAGTTTTATATACAGAATGTACACAGCCATATATCACCATCACTGCTGGTGATCCGATGGATAAATCTGTTGTAGAGTTGTCACTGGTTCAGGCGTACTTATAAATATAATTATAATGTGACTGTATCTTACATTAATTTGTAGGATCCTTTGCTTTAGATAATTTAGCTGATCTGTAAAAATAACATCTTCATGCCTTATATATCATGTACTGTAGTACGACGTTAGATTAAAACTGACGCGGAAAGGTAACACCCGGCCACAAAAAGCTTCATTTTTACGAAGCCCAGGTGGTTGTGTGGTCTAGAGCGCCGGTTACAGTGCAGGCAATTTGGTATCTCAGTAGCATGGGTTCGAATCCTGGCGAGGGAAGAACAAAAAGTAAAGATCTTACATTGTTGGGTTGATGTTTAGACGGGTTATATATATATATATATATGTATATATATATATATATATATACAACTCGTCTAAACATCAACCCAACAATGTTAGATCTGTAAATTTGCTTTCGCAAATTTTTGGTTCTTCCCTCGCCGGGATTCGAACCCATGCTACTGGGATATCGTGACACCAAATCGCCTGCACTGCAGCCGTCCCGCTAGACCACACGACCACCTGGGCTCTCAAAAAAAGAGCTTTCGGTGGGCATGTGTTACCTTTCCACGTCAGTTTTAATCTAACGTCGTACTACAGTACATGATATATAAGGCATGAAGATGTTATTGTTACAGATCAGCTAAATTGTCTATAGTAAAGGATCCTACAAATTAATGTAAGATACAGTCACAGAAAATAATTATATTCATAAGTACGTCTGAGTCAGTGACAACCCTACAACAGATGTATCCATCGGATCGCCATCAATGATGGTGATACATGGCTGTGTACATAATGTATATACAACTCGTCTAAACATCAACCCAACAATGTTAGATCTGTAAATTTGCTTTCGCTTTAGCTTTCTATATATATATATATAGAAAAGTGGTAGAATCAACATGTTTCGGTTTAGTATTTTATATAGTTTCAACTAGCTACTACATTTATGAGAATTATTTCTTAATTGAGAACAATTTATGATAAAAAAAAAAAAGCAATTTTTTTTTTTCAGATTGAATTGTGTAGTATTTATGAAAGCTTTCTTTATTTTACACCGAAAGAAAATACAGGTATCATTGAATTCTAAGAATTATACAGTTAATCATTGAATTCCGAAAAATAGTCTTTGATTGCAGTTAAATACCAAAACCAATTTTATCAATCATTTAACCCTAGTTATACATTTTAATAAACATGTCGGTAATTATTGTTAAAAATATATAAATAACAAATTAAGAAGAGGGTGATAGAGCAGATTGGTACATTGAGAAAACGTTTTCAATTAAGGAAAATTCAAAAGTTTACAATGTTTTTTTCGGGGGTAACAAGCTGCTTTTTCAACTCTAAGCTATGTGTATATCGTCTATTATACTGAATATTCTGCCATAATGTGAAGTCCTGTACATAATAAAGTTACAGTTATCTGAAAAACAACAATTATAGTTCAAAATGATGTTTCTTTTATTTTACAATCTTTGAAAGGTTTATGAAACTAAATAATTACGATTGACATACTTGGGTAGGATTGCTACGGATGATTCCGACAACAAAAGCAGGCGAGTTATACACCATTGTTAAGATAAATCAATTTAGATTTACGACATAACAAGTTTTAGTGGAGTGGACAGCCGAGAAATCGGCATTTAACGGAATTTCGTCACCGCCTGGCATTTTTCTAATTCGCAAGTTAAGTACCTTGTGTTATATAAAGGTATATAGGGGAAAAAACGAGACGAGTGCCTGTGGTTAAGCACCACATGTAGCTCAAGCGTACGGAAATATTGTGTAACGCGTTACTCTATGATACGGGAACTGACTGTTACACGTAGCTCTAGTGTATGCATACTAAAAAGTGAAAATAAAGATACCCAACTTCAAGGAAAATTAAAAACGGAAATTTCTTTACCAAAAGTAAAAACCAAAAGCCCAAACACATAAATGAATTGAAAACAACTGACATATTGCTGACTCGGTACATACATTTATTTATGTTGAAAATGGTGGATAAGGCCTGTTTTTATATCTACCTCTCACTTGTATGACAGTCGCATAAAATTTCAATATATTGAAACAATGTGCGAGAAAAAAAAAAGACATAATAGGGAAAATGTCAAAAATACGGGTACAGCAATGTTATATTCCTAATAACTATATCGAATCAGTTGGGAAATGTATATCCCATATATAGGCGAAGTTGGAACATTTGTCAAAGATTCTGGTACTGAAATAACTGTTATATTAAATTCAATGTATAAGTACATAATGAATTGGGGTTAGCCTTCTTTGTTGTTTCTTTATTTTCATGTTCTGGAGGATATGTTGATATTTCCATCTTATTTAGAAAAGTTTGGATTGTTAATGATAGGAACATCACCAATAAATCTGAAAGTGAAATTAGATAATGATCTGTCTTCTTTAATCTTCATGTTTTGACAAGTTTCTGAAGGGGACTCCGATTTATATTATAATAAAAAGTAGTCCGCAGCGAAAGGTGCACAGTATGTTCCCATAGAAATTCCAACAATATGCAGACAAATTATACGTTCAAATTCAACAAATATGTTTTCAATAAAAAACTCATACTGATCACTTGTTCCTCGGTATATCATGTTTAACCTTTTATTTCATTTATAACAAAACATATGGTATCCTAAAGCAATAGATGTTGAGTGTATGCTACCTTTACTATAATGAAAAGCATTGTGGTTATTTATTGTAGACGGTTATCTGTTTCACATATGGAATTATGGTACTTATAAAGGTTGAAAAGCTAAGGTTTTGAATAAACTTTAGAAAAAGATCGAGATTTTGAATTTGTTCAGAGGTTGTTTAGGGATTTTTTGTAAAAAAAAAAAGTGAAATCACAAGTATACCGAACTCCGAGGAAAATTCAAAAAGGAGAGTCCCTAATCAAATAGCAAAATCAAAAGCTAAAACATATCAAACGAACCGATAACAACTGCCATATTCCAGACTTGAAACAGACATTTTCTTATGAAGAAAATGACGGATTGAACCTGGTTTTATAGCTAGCTAAACCTCTCACTTGTATGACAGTCGCATCAAATTCTATTATGTTGATAACGATTTCAGGAAAAAAAAAACTTACACAGTAGGTAAAAATGACAAAATAAGAATACAGCAGTCAAAATTGTGTAATCATCTTAATCACTAACAAAAAAATGTAAAAAAGCACAACAAAGGATACATCAAGGTTTAAACCCCGTTTTGCTTTATTATTATACGATTTAATTATATATGTAAAATCCACTCATAAAGGATTGAAATATTTTATGAACTGGGACCGAATCCTTACCATGACTAACACATGATTACATTAACATTAACTAAAAGGTAGAATCACGCGTTTGACGTCACACAGGTAAAATAATATTATCTTGTCGTTCAATGTATGATTCAAAAATAGTGGTTCTGAATGTTGATTGCTTTTTGTTTGCTCAGGTAAAAAAAACTCATCATAGATACCAGGATTGAAATTTTATATTTACGTCAGACGCATGCTTCATCTACAAAAACTATTAAAAAGGCCAAATAAAGTACGAAGTTGAAGAGCATTGCAGACCAAAAATTCCTAAAAGTTTTACCAAATACAACACAGAAGTGCTGACTACTGGGCTGGTGATACCCTCGGGGAATTAAGATTCCACCAGCAGTGGCATCGACCAAGTGGTTGTAAAATAATGTTTCAGAAGATTGATTGTTTGTTGTTTGCTAAATGTTTACTGAAAATAATTCATGCTAGTTCAGCACTAGAAAAAAATAATGATGAAAAGATGGCCAGCAGTAGAGATGGAACATTCTAAAATAAAATTAGGAAAAGAAATGGGGAATGTGTCAAAGCGACAACAACCCGATAATAGCGCAGACAACAGGCGAAGGCCACCAATGAGTCTTCAATGTAGAAAGAAACTCCAGCACCCGGAAGCTTCCTTCAGCTGGCCCCTTAAAAATATGTATACTAGTTCAGTGGTAATGGACGTCATACTAAACTCCGAATTTACCTATATGGACCACTTTGATATATATTTTATGCAAATGAGTTCTTCGGAGGGAGTATTTTTTGTTATCTGTCTATCTAATGTTAAACAGTGTTTCGGAGGGTTGATTGCTTATGGTTTGTTACTGAAGCGTCTACTGAAAATAATTCATGCAAGTTCAGGTCTAGTAAATTATGAATACAAAAGAGGTTGAACATTCTACCTATACGGACCACTCAGTTCGTTGTTTCAATGGTTCTCTATCGTGCAAATAACAAGATACTGTCTTTGCACGAGATATTTGATTTAACGTCCCCATTTAGTAATAAGAAGGAAGTTCAACGGAAACATCCAGTGGCGGATCCAGAAATTTTCATGAGTGGGGGCCCACTGACTGCCTAAGAGGGGCCAGCTCCAGTCACGCTTCAGATGTCCGTTTTAGCGACATTTATCCTTTTTTTAATACAGATATTTATAATTTGTGTCAAGTATATGTGTTTAGTCGTTTTGAAATATTTTCTAAAGAATATTACTTTTTGAACATAAAAAATACATCATTAAATAGTTTCGTGTCAAGTTCGAATGTTGTTTGATTTTTGTTTGTTTGTCTGGGTTTTTTTTCTTTTCTTTTTGACTGTAGAAAAAGGGGTTGGACGGATCACAGACATCATTTTCGCATTGTACCATTTTTCCTATTTGTAAAAGTAAACCTTAGTCTTGATTTATCTTATCACAACTGGATAAAGATGTGAATGAAAAGGTGAATGTTCTAACGTAAATGATTTCTTTCATTAGGGAGCTACCATTTGATTTTTATGGGGGGGCTAGGATGAAATTTGAAAAAAATTGGCAGGACAGGAGTTTTGAGTAAAAAAAAAAAGGCAGGATGAGACACCTTGCAAAAAAAAGGCAGGATGACAATTTAGGTAAAAAAAGTCAGGATAAACTAATAAAAAAAAAATCAGGACCGAATAGAGTGAAAAATAAAAAGGCAGGACAGAGACTACAACTAAAAAAAAATGCAGGACAAAATTTTTCATCCTAGCCCCCCCCCCCCCCCCCCCCCCCCCCCCCCCCCCCCCATAAAAATCAAATGGCAGCTCCCTTAGGATAAGTGTTGATTGTTTTTTGTCGGTTATAAAAGCTCAGAGATCTTATGTTTATTTGTTATGTAACATGACGACTATAAATTAAGCTTTGAATTGAATTCGTTTTTATCATTCGGAATAATATATTCGGAATAGTATTACCTGTTTTGGTGCATTCATTCGCCATATGGACACCTTGAAAATGGAAGTTGATAATTCAAAGTACTTGTTTTTCAAAGGTAAAGAACAATCGAAACAAATTGTTTTAACCTAAAAATAATAAAACAAAAACTAAATTATTTTTTATAATTTTTATTCACATGATTTATGAACATAACAATCACCACAATTACACATGTTTGAAGGCATACACTCACGTGACCATAGATGAAACACATTGATGACCATGATTAATGAGCAATGAAAGCTGGATGTCGATTGGTCAGATTTGTCATGTCTTCTTTGACACATTTAATGTCAAATTATTTGACAAATTGTTGAAATCGCAAACCCATAACACATAATGAACCTTGTTTTGACACTTGAAAGCCAAATAAAACCCACTTAAACGATAAAATTGATAAATTTTGTGTCAGAGAAGAGCTCAAGCATCACAGGGCTGATATGCTTGGATATTTTATCCTGTACGTGGACCTCGGACTTGTTGTGGGGGCGTCCAGTATCCAGCATCAAATAGTCTTTGTTGTAGAGATTTTGGTTCCTGTAATTTAAGAGAAACGTATTAATTTAATTTGATTATAAGAAAGGAATAGATCAGAAACATTGCTTATTTGCCTGATAAAAGAAATGAAAAAAGTTTAATTTGCCAAAATACAAGAAGATGTATTTGAATTGTGAAATGAATGTAAGCCTCTGCAGTAGATAAAATGGGTTTCTAAGCCTATGCATTTCTTTTAAGACTTAAATTGAAAAAAATATTTAGCACCTTATTTGAATGTTTGTCTACAAAATTTATTGAAAATAGGTCAAACTGAGAATGATAAAACGACATGACCAATGAAATAAAATCCAATATGATGACTGTTCGCTTTTCTCTTTCATTCATTTTCGTTCCTACTACTTGATGGACAAATTTTTAATCAGTATTCCAGCCGGGTAATTGTGTGCATGCAAATTGTGATAGACTATAAATACATGTTAAGAGATATATATACAATGGATAAGCGATGATTCTTGAAAAAGAAACCATGAGCCCGGAGGTAAATGAATAGGCTGACGTCACCGCAATGATTAAAGCTGTATTAACTGGTACCTACCTCAACTTGTAGAGTTGTTACTTTACTAAATTTAGTCGTAGCATTATTTCTGTAAACAAAACAACAAAATTGATTAAAACTATCATTACAAAAGCAAATGGCATGCAGTTTAACTGTTCATGAAACTTCTAACATAGTGCATTGGGAAGAATATCAATTAAAGAATGAAAAAAAAAAGATATTGGTTTAAGAGACAGAAACCCAACATAAATAATAAAGAAAATGCGTCAATCTCTAAATGATCTGAATTGCCAATAATACAGTAAACCGACGTAAAAAAAATAACCAAAATACACCACGCGTCATTGAATCAAAAAATGATCTAAATCGTCCAGAGTCTCACAAAATTTGAATTAAGTAATAACAAATATTTTCAAAAACATCTCCAATTGAAATGAAATAACTATTAGGATATTAGATACGACAACAACTGTCCGGTGTACGATTTATACACAACAGCTTTCATTCAGATCAAACTATGAATCTAATATTGAATCAAAAGTATCAATATAAAGATTACCTTGCTCTAAATTTCAGTTCTGTCATCTTTAAGCTTGAAATATCTGTTGCTGGTTTGATGTCCTGCCATTTATTTTGTGTTGAGATCACTTGCTGTGTAAATGCTGGATATGATCTGTCAGTCTGTAAAATTTTCCTTACTTTGGCTGGTTGTCCATTTTTGGCTGGTTCGTTGATGGTAAGGATTCTACAAAAGTAATGAACAATACTACAGTTTCGATTCTTCTGTAAAAGAACAACTGTAAAAAACATATACATTCCTTCTTGTTTCACGTGTACAAGTATAATAATTGTTACATCTAGATGATTGAGATCACGTGTACAAGTATAATAATTGTTACATCTAGATGATTGAGATCACGTGTACAAGTATAATAATTGTTACATCTAGATGATTGAGATCACGTGTACAAGTATAATAATTGTTACATCTAGATGATTGAGATCACGTGTACACGTATAATAATTGTTACATCTAGATGATTGAGATCACGTGTACAAGTATAATAATTGTTACATCTAGATGATTGAGATCACGTGTACAAGTATAATAATTGTTACACCTAGATGATTGAGATCACGTGTACAAGTATAATAATTGTTACATCTAGACGATTGAGACAACAACATAACAGCACAATAAAACAAACTTTAATTTCATGTAAAAAATAGCTGCAGTGCACAACAGTTAAAAAAAGTGTATTAAAATATAACAGCGAACAACTAAAGATCAACTAAGATAATGAGCCATAAATATATATATATATATATATATATATATATATATATATATATATATATATATATATATATATATATATATATATATATATATATATATATATATATATATATATATATAAAACAGGACAATGATCCAATCAACATTCAAACAAGACAACTCAAAACCATAAAACAATCTTATAAATAAATAAGTCCCTAGCATGGGACGAATATCCGAAATAAGCCTGAATTAAGACGTACGTAAAACAAACAATAAATATGTTGATGCTAAAGATAATTACCTTGCGCCTGGAGGAGGAATAAATGGTTGAATACCATGGTCTGCCAACCTATCAAATTCCTTATGACCAATAACACTCAATAGTTCAACAAGATCTTTTTCCTGGGCTTTTAGGTCTGGTCTTGGGAAGCCCCGTCGGAGGTTAATTCTGGGTTTGTAAGTAGACTCCCATGGAGCTTTATGCCATGCCCTTTCAGCAAAAGCAATCAACCTTGGCATAAGTAGCTGAAACAAATGTTCTTCGCTTCTGATTTTCGTAGTCCATACCTGGGTTTGCATTCCTAGAAATTAAGGAGATATACAATTAGATATAAAATTAAACTTGACGTAGGAAAAAAAAAACAAAGATGTGGTATAAGTAGCAAATATCGATTATTATATCGCCAATTTCTCATCGGAGAATGACAATAGATTTGTGTCTTGACGACTTGAACATAAATTCTACAATGAAGATCTGAATTTTGGTAACATTAATGACAGAAAAAAAGCCATCACCTTAGATAATAAGAATAAAAACAAACACCGTCTGCCTGTGTCAAGAGACCTATTTTGTGAACTATTAACATTTTCATTAATATTTCAAATTATAAATACTTTCATTTATTTTCTTAATATCTTTTTTTTTATAAAACTTTAAATAAAATACATAAATCATACCTTTCAAATTTGAATAAATTCTATCTACGAGTGTTTTGCCAATTGGGAAATCACAATATATGTCATCTAAGCAGCCATAGTTCTCCATCTCGTCAGTTCGGGTAGAAACATAATTAAATTTGTCTGGTCGGAAGTTACAGCAGAAGTTATCTGGAGCATAACCATGGATCTTTGATATATTGATGTATCTTGTAGCCCAATAATCGCCTGGAAGACTGGAATCAGGTTCACTCACGTGATCTAAAGCCATGAAATTTGAGGGCGATAGAATTACCTATAAAAAAAAATATATAAAAATTAATTGTGTTGCATGACGCTGCTGTCTTTACCAAAAGACTTGCATCACCGGCTAACTGAATTAACTATCTATAAGGCACCAAATAATGCATGCACATTTTGAAATAATAATGGTATTTGCATTCGTACGCAATCCAAAAAAAAACAACATAGTAGAATCATACATTTCAAAATCAGTTTCACGACATCTGTCTATGCCCGCTTTAAACCAGAGCATCAAACGTAGAATAAAGGACCTGAAGTTGTGGAACGTTACAGACGAAATTGCATTAGGATTCATATATAATAAGCTAATTTTGAAACTTTAATTCACTTTTTAGTTATACTTTTATTAAATCCTTGTAAATTTAAAAGTAGTAAAAATAGTATTTGAAAACATCAATACACTTACGTTATAACTGTTATTGGCGAAAACAAATGCTCTCTTCAGCAAGGTATCTGTCTGAGTATTTCTTGTTGTAACGAAGATTTCGACTTCCTTTGGAAAACGTGACCTTGAAAAGGGAGTAAGTGGACCACCAAGGGGGTCCAGTGTTGGGAAAGCGACAAAGAATTCTTCATAAGCTCCTAGATTGACTCCATTAGCTCTGGCTAAGTTAGCCAAGTTTGTGGTATAGTTGACTTTAATCCTCATCCATGGATCGGGATCGACTATTCCTAAATCAACGCAGTATGTAGAATTCAACCATGCAGCACGTGGAGAATCATCACCGCCTACATTGAACAATTTAAGGGGATGACCTGCATCCTTGTGGTAAGCCTTTAATGTTTTGATGATACGGTCAAGGAACCTATATGTGGATGGCATACATGGATTTATAGCATTGTCACTATACAAACTGTCACTTAAGTATAATGGAGCATTGGTTACGTCCATTAAAGCCATGTCGTAATTTTTCGTACGTTTAGAATATGCATTCATGGCCACAATAGCAGCACGTGCCCGATTAGCCATATTGATTGATGGAATTATTTCAATGTTTCTAAATTTAGCTGCACGTAAGATGTCAATGTAATCCTTTTGAGTGTAGTATCCTGATCCTGTTCCGTTCCCGCTAGGATCTGAACCAAGTTGGGAAAATAAACATTTTGTTTCATTAATGTCGTGACATCGTCTACCACCAATCTGAAAAAAATAAAAACATTTCATTTTAATTAATTTATTATTTCAGTTTAATTTTGCAAATACGGTATACTCTGATCGTATACTTGCTTTCTGATTTTACATAAAACCTATTATACTATCAATAAAAAGGTTTTGATTTTTCGTTCTTCATCGCTTCTGCTTACTCAATTTGTTTTAGTTTAATTATGCCTCTTTCTGATTGAAGAGTGTTCAAATGAAAAGCGGCATAGTGCTTATATTATATTCAAGGGATTCAACTTAAGAACGCAACGCAAACTTGTTACTAGTGTTGACCTTCAATTTGAAATATTCTGACAATCAAATTAAGTATAATTAATGGTAGGCTGAGTAAAATCCAACCCCTTGGACTGAAAAGAAAAAAAAAGGACTGATTGAGATTTGAGAAAAAAATCAGATACCGTGGTATCAGTATATCGGTCTTTATATGCGTGTACTTTTTACGAATCGAGTAAATCTTAAACTGAAGGTATATTTGGCTACCCTTTTCTGGTTTCCGGGACAAATAGTTAGTTAACCCCTACATGGTAAGTACATCAAGAAGATCGGAAGTACTTGGCCCTAAATGATACCTCAATTAGTTAGATTTTGAACTCCCAGCCCTATATGCTTGGTACTTACACCAATTATTTTCGGAACACCAGGCCCTGTATATATTTGCATCAATTATTTCGTATATACCCACTTATTTTTTAAACTTACATCAGTTAGTTCGGGAATACCAGGAACTTCTATACGCCACCCTTCTTCATCGGCCATATTTAATTGTAATTTATTAAGCTTGTACATTGCCATTATTTCCAAAAGTTTCAACACAGTCGACTTGTTAAAGAAATTCCTGGCAACGTCCAATTGTATTCCCCTGTATTCAAATCGAGGTCTATCAACAACTTTCATGACGGGTAATGTACTTCCAGTAGCCATTAAACTAAGGAATGTTTGGATTCCGTTGTGAAGTCCACCTAATGTTCCACCAACGATGAGTACTCTGGCAGGTTTTACTGTGATTTGTAGAGCATAACCTTCTGGGCCTTGCTTTTGTCCAGGATTGAGTGATAGCTGGATGACATTTGGAGAGTTGTCCTTCTTATTGACGACTTTCATATTTGTCAGTGGGGATTCTACAAACCACAGAAGGAAATAAATTATTACTTGATATCTATACTTAAAATATTGTTTTTAATATATATCGCTTGATCATCACTTTTATATAATTATCCATGGTACTTTTCTAATCTTAATAAATGAATTAACTTGAAATTGATGCGATATTTTTTGGAAAGCAATCAGCCTAGCAATGCTATGCCAATGGTGAATACTTGGAAGTATGCTGATGATAACCTCAATTCAAAAACGTCCTCCGCCAATATTTATTTTCAAGCAGTGAAAAATCCAGTAGTTTAATTGACTATTGGGTGTAATATGATTGTAAAACAGTAAGTGTACCATAACACCACCAAGGTATTATTCGGAATTGATATAGTTTACAATTGGAAAACGCAGTTTTTGTTATCTGCTACTAGTCACGACCTGCTGAGCTAATGTTTAAATATTCGGAACAGCAAATTAAATGAGCCTCATACTTTTGACAGGAAAAATACAAGATATAATAGTATGTAGCCCGAGTATAATTAGACCAGTTTTCACCTCCTTTTGTAATTTGGGAAATTATTAAAAAGATACAAGTGGGTCACATTAAAATCATAATCATTCATTAAATTTAATTAAAAACTAACATGAGTTTCGTGAGAGGCAAAAAGTGTCACACAATTCATTTTGATCAAATGATTATTTTGGGTATCTACGTAATAGGAATGAGGCAAGTATTAACTCAAGAGAATGGTATGTAAACTTACTCTTGCTTCTTATATAATCAGCCATCCCTTGTAGAATAGGTCGTCCGTTCGTGTCAATTGTCCATGTATTATCAATAGTGATGCTTCCTGGCTTCGTTTCTGTCATCAATGGTGTTGGTAGAACTTTATGTTTGACTTCTTCTTTGCTCGAGAAATTGTAACCGTTATATCTCTCCCATGGTGTCAGAGGAACGCCTTCAGCATCATTTGGAATGTTTCTCATGAACTTTGGAAAGTCATCAAGTGGAGACACGTATGACAAATCGTTGTCTTTGGTGTTTTGTAATATAGCTGTGTGGGTTTCGTTTGCAAGGTAGAAGTTTGGAAACATGTCGAACTTGCTTACGGCCCAATTGGAGGCTAAAAATGAAATATTTCTTCGCTCTCCGGGTTGAAGGGGTAAAAAGTGGTACAAGTAGTTTTCGCCGTTATATGGTTCAAACTTGAACATGCAACCTTTGATATGGCTTAAAGTAACGTTTCCAGACAAAATGAGTCCGCCACCTGTGTACTGGTTTGTTGAAGCATTGAAGTAAACCGGCTGGATCAGAGTATCGTGGCAGAAGAAAAGAGCCCAGCCATCACGTGGTATAGATTCCGTACCGGCGTTTTCTAATGTAATATTTGCGTAGTACGAAACTGTTCCATACATAAGTATTCCATTCCTGACAACATCATATCGGACTTTCAGTGTTTTAGACAATTTGTCCAAGTCTAAAGCAGACACGGACGCTGAAAATAGAAATTATTTACTTTTATTACTTTTACAAGTGATATCTATCCATGGTATCATTTGGAACGACAAATTAAACCAGCTAGAATAAATGAATGAATAAATAAATAGTTTATTAAATTTCAACCTGAATTGACATAAAAATATATACAAAAGTTACGTTCAACTACATTTTCAGGCTTACCATAAACTCAGATACCAGGATTAAATTTTGTATTTACGCCATTTGTATTTGTATTTGTATAGTCGGTTAAAGAGCTCACCAGAGCTCATGTTTTGTCTGTTAAATTGTATATATATACCGACTCTAAATAAAATATACTTACTTACTTACTTACGCCAGACGCACATTTCGTCTACAAAGCAAGTGTGTTATTTTAAATCATTACTATACATGTAGCTGCTTTTGATTTGTTATGACAAATTAAGTTTTATAGTTTTTACGTCGTGTGGTTTTGATAAAGAAAAAGTGTTTATATACTCATTTTTAAACAGTCTATGACAACGTTTGCCACAGTTTTCGAGTTGTTCGTTGACAGTTCTTTTAGTGCTTCATCAAAGGAGTCATGATCATGAATCAGTTCGTTTCTTCTATCGGAGTAACGATCACACAAAAGCAAAAAGTGGTTTTCATCTTCGATCAATTCAAATTGCACAATTGCATATTTATCTTCAGTATATATACTGATGCACCGCATACAATTTAAAAAGAAATATTTCACCTATAAATGATATTCGAAACCAAAAAAAAAATCTTTACTATTTGCGTTCATAAGAGCAATATGTCGATTGTATATAGATGTATTCACATTTGATCGTATTTTCTGTGTAAAATTTATAGGAAGTTATTTTTTTCTTCTTAATATAAAATTACTGTATATAAATAGGATGATGTGGTATAATTGCAAAATTAATGAGGAAACTATCCACACCAATTGCAAGTAACTAAATAAAAATTCAGAATGAAAATGAAAATGTTGAATATGTCAAAGACACAACAACCCGACCGAAGAGCAGATAACAGCCGAAGCGTAATATTTTAAAACCTTATCAACACTGGAGTTTGTTTATAAAGTCTATTATTTTAGATCCTGATCAACACTGGAGTTTGTTAAGTCTGTTATTTTAAAACCTTATCAACACTGGAGTTTGTTTATAAAGTCTATTATTTTAAACCCTGATCTCGTGACACCGGAGTTTGTTTATTTTTTTATTAACTTTTTGTAAATGCAAATATGATAAAAAAAAAAAACCAAGATATTTGAGAATCATAATTTTTAAATAAACAAGGAGCTGTCACAGAAATTGACTGATTGCGACCATTTGATAGGTAATAATTGAATATGAATGTCATGTGATGGTAAAAAACCATTTTGTCATGTGATACTTGTATACTTGTTATGTTGGTAATAAACGGACATCAAACATAAGTCTTAATCACGATGACAATTATTTGTCTTTATAATTTGATGACTTAACAATATTTTTGTGTAATTGAGATGTATGGTTACATGTACCACCAGGGGGCAGAGTATGTTTCTCTTGTCATTCGTATAAAACATAAGCTATAAAACTAATAATCTAATTTTTTTTCTTAATGAAATGGATCATCATAAAGATGTTATTAGCCCTTAACATAAAAAAAATGATGAATGTTGTTTAAAATCAGATCTCCTTGGCCTTGCTTACATATGTTCATTTATGTAGCAACCATTTATGATTACTTTGACCAGAGACTTGATTGTATTATATGTCTCTGAATTGACAAAAATAGCTAAACGTTGCATAACTTTAATATTGTTTCAATTATCAACTGATCGAAAGGTATAATTCACAAGCATCTTTAGTAAATGGAGGGCAGCAATACATCTACTGAGGTCAAGTGAATATCCATTTCCTTCTTTACTGCCATGCAATCTTATGTTAGTAAAAAAATGTTTTAATAAAAATTAACTGAAATGATATCATTTGCTATTATGAAGCATCTGGGAAAGTATTTGAGTATTGACCATTGCAAAGGATTTATTTCTCTTTTATTATTGTACTGTTCCAATGTGGATTTAAAAGTTTTCCCCTTTGTCAACATTGATTTTAAAGTTGTTTGCCTTTAACATATCCAACAGTTGAATTTCAGAATGGTTTCCTGTGAACTCTATTGTATAATGTGACTCCAAATAAAGTGGAACCCCTCTTTGTAAAATTGACTTATTTGTAGATAACAGTTTACTGGTGTTTATGAAACAAAAAAGCAGCAAGTAAATGAACATTTCTCTCTTATTTTCAATCCTGTAAATGCATTACTGAAATACAAAACCATTTTGTTTCACACAACAAGGTTGAATGCGTCCCCTACTCTCCAGTGCATTAATAAAAAATATATCTGAGAATGAGTTAAGCAATGAGAAATACTCTGTCATGGTTTTATAACAACTTGTATATCATATTGTTTATTTGGTAATAAATATAGGCGTGCGACAAGGCTGTACATTATTCGCCTTTATTAGTAAAATCATTAAAATAACATTATTCTGCTTAGTTACCGGTATTATTTTAAGAACTTAGACTTATACCAAACTCCATGAGAATTTCAAATATCCAATAGCCCTAATTCACGGAGAGAAAAACAAACAAGAATTTAACAAACATTAGAAATTTGAAATACATATCCCTGCTAAAGTTAAGTATTTGCCGAGACAATATTATTTGAAAAATTGATTTTACATAAAATTTTATTTTTTTAATAAATTCTATCAAATGATTCATTCCGATATGTTTTCATCTATTTACTGGTGAATTTTTATCTTATAATTGATATTTTAGAATTGGAGTCCGTAAACTTTGGGTTAGTTTTTGCTCGTTGTTACAACACAATGGTTGTCATCTTTGTTTTTCATAAATAATTTTGTTATAAATTTTACCATTAGTTTTATAAATTAAATTGCTTGATATTTTTCATATCCGGATCCATTTTAGCCGACCATACGGTTTGGTTTTTTTCTCATTGTTGAAGGCCGTACGATTACATATAATTGGTTCCGTCACTGAGAGACATTATCCACTTCATTTTTGGTGGAAAGTTTTCACACTGGCAATCATTAAACATCGCCTTATTTTATGCATTATTGTATTTATATGCGCGGGAATATCCTAAAGTGCTCAAAACCTTAACTAACATTTTTTTTTCAAAATACGCTTGTGGTAAACATGTGCACAAGGAGACACCTTCTTTGTTCGTATAAAGGTACAAATTTTAAAATAGTAAACAACTATAGGTACAATAAATCATATTGTAATTCAAAAAAGATGTATGTGCATAGAAATTAAAATGAACAAAAAATCAAAAAGAACATACAATCTGATAAAATATATGTTTTCATAGATATAAAATCCGAAACTTCATAATATTACATCAATTCTGTCTATCATGAAATTAATCAATTCAAATCATCCTTTCCAAGAATACAGATTATACTTACCAGGAAATGTGTTTCTCTTAAACCAAATGAATGATTACAGTATTACTTAAACATAAATCCCATGGTGCCTACCTAAGTGTTGCACTTTAATAAGAGACAACAACAAATGCTATATATGAAGTATCATTACGTTATTTAAGATACACGAATTTTATAGCAAATAAAAAGAAAGATAAATTTAACTCAAAATTATTTAGCATTTTTAATAGTTCAGGTCATTTGATATATAATTCATTTATTTTCAAAAGAAAGTTTTTGTACAGATTATTTCTTTCCTCCAAAAACATTTCCTTTTTTTGCTGGTGTATTGTTGTTACACATTGTCCTCACGTTTAAGAGCAAAGTGCATTAGTTTATTTTAATCTCGTTAAAATAAAATATTTAAGTAAACTTTCAATTAATTCTAGTACAATTGTCAAAAAATGTGTTAAAAGCAAAATTGTTTCTAATACAAAAAAGTTATGCGACATGCGCTTGTGGCAAACACGTGTACCAAAAGAATGGAATTAAAAAATAAGTGCGATATGCAAAGAAAATTTATGAGAATAGAACGGATATAATTATATGAATAAATAGCAATGTATTTTTTGCAAAAGTATAACGAAACATTTGAGCAATAACACCTGATATAAAACACATCTTTAATAGATCTTTTCATAAATCCGAAACTTCAAACATAACTATATGCCTATATAAAAATGAATGTATCCAAACTATCCTCAGCCAAAAACACAGATTTCACTTACCAGCAAATAAAATGCATAAGAGTACAAGTCCTCTTAGTGTTAACATGTTCCTGAACCAAGTGAACGATTACCGGGTCCTTGAATCTTAAATAACCGACAGACCCGCCCCCAGGAGATGACCAGTCCATATTAATAAAAATGACCATTTTATTGTTGTAAATGTCAGCATTGACAAATGAATATACAATCTGTGTAATAGCTTTTATCTTAAATGATTGTTGATGGCTCTAATAAGGGTTAAGATGGGTTACCTTCAATACATATTTGAATTGAGAAGTAAAATGCTTTACAGGGCACTGTCATTTAAAATTCGTTTAAAAAAAAATGTTAACAAAGTCATCATATTAATTAAGATCATAATATATTAATGTTTGCATATCTTTTTAAGAGTAAAAAAATAAATGTATGAATAAAATATTCCTGACAAAATAACTTAAATATGAGCTTTAGGCAGCAACCATTTGATTTTCTGGGGGGGGGGGGGGGGGGCTATGGATTTTTTTTCTGGACAAAAACAATCTATTTTTTTCGCGACAAGTCGAAAACAATTTTTTTCTTTCAATTTTAGCATTATATATAGTGGCAGCTGAGGGGGAAATAAACAATTTTTTTTTTCTCAGACTCAAAAACAAATTATTTTTTTTTCCAAAAACTGGAAACAAACTTTTTTTCCAAAAAAATCCATAGCCCCCAGAAAATCAAATGGTTGCTGCCTTATACACCTTATCGTTATTTATTCCAATCCGGATAAGTCTTAAAACTATTCAACTTTTTCAAATCAGTTGAAGCTATCTGGGACATTGTTCAGTAAGTCAAGGTATTGTGCATAAAACTTTTCACAGAGACATGTTAAACCATTGAAAACACATAACACAAAGCATTTCATTGGCTATAATTTTGTTTTAAAGATTGCTTCACAAACTACCAAACTTTTAAAAGAGGTACGTAAGATACCAGAAGGACAGTCAAACTCGTAAATCGACAATAAACTGACAACGCCATGGCTAAAAATGAAAAAGACAAACAGACAAACAATAGTATACATGACACAGCATCGAAAACTAAAGAATAAACAACACGAACCCCACCAAAAACTAGGGGTGATCACTCTCCAAACATTTTCATCCTTCAGCTCATTGTTGATGACCTTTGTTTTTACTTCACTTGACCTAAACAAGAAGGTGTTTACGTAACTGTTTTTCTTGGATTGGACTTAAAAGCGACAAGGTGTTTTGGTACTAGTTTACTGATTTATTAGATAGGGTTTATTTTTTACACTGCATCAGTTCAAAAAGGTTATTTCCCGGAGAGAGCTATATTTCAAATTCTTAATATTTTTTTTTGAAATCATACAAAAGGTTGTCAATATACATACTAAAATACTTCAGATAAAACGAAATCAGTTATTTAGTTACAAATTATAGTTGTTTGTGCTTAGACATTTGACATTCGTCTCTCATAAATCTGTAAAGATTGGCTTATGTATACAAAATGTATCTTTTATAAATGTATTGTGTAATTTTATACATAAGGTGAGACGTAAATAAAATATTGAATTGAATTTGAAATTTTGTGTGCTACATATTTTGTTTAATCACATTTTCCTTTTTTATGTTGCCTTTTTATACGTTAGTTCTGCCTAATAAGATAACACAATGCCATTGTTGTATTGATGATTTTCTTGATCTTTTCCCCAGAGTGATAATAATACAAGCAAAATCTATATATAACACACCGCATAGAACTGCATCAAATAAGTTAGCAATAGATAATTAAAAAATGAGTATTAAGACGAAATAAGGACACGTGCTTCCTTCAATAAGACATATGTAAGAATATCGGTATCATGTTAAACAGACAGATAGTCATTTTGTAATTTTTTACTTTTCTATTTGTTTTAATGATTTTGTTTTCTATATCTGAATGGTCACTGGTCAGAACATTATAAATCAATGATGTACCCCTCGTTCTCCTCGCTACTGTGTTCTTACGTGTGTTAGCTATAAGTGTATGCGTATGATTATACATCTTTACTGCGAGGGATGACAGATATATTAGTATTACCTATAACATGACGTGGTCAAAACAACAACCTTACTGGAATTTTATATCTCATACAATGGTGACGTCTTGGGCTTCTTATTTTAGTTTTGATAAAATTATGACGCCGAGCACTTCTCATTTTAGTTTTGATAAAAATGTGACGTCTTGCGCTTCTTATTTTTATCCTCCAATCGACTTTTCTACTATACTAAAACAGGTGTACAGATAACAGGAAGTGGTATATTTTACAGTTTCCTGCTATCCTGCTTCTATTGTGAGCGATTGGTTATGTTAAATTACTGTTTACATCAAAGTTCAATTTGGGGTTTTGATTGTGGCCCGCGTTTAAGTCATGTCGATAACATAAAAAATTACGATTGTGATAGGGGGAAAATGTACAAAATTAATTGCAGGATAAAGACAATAACTGTTTAATGTCTTAAAATATCAGCTGTACTCGGCTCGAAACAGGAGTTATAGCTCACTGTAGCTCACATTACACCTTGTACAATTTCAGCTGATATTTTAAGACACTAAAATTGAGCATGGAAATGGGGAACTTTCAAAGAGACTATAACACGACCAAAGAGAAGTAAAAAAAAAAAATGCCACCAATCAGTCTTCAACACGGCGATAAAATCTCGCATCCGGAAGCGGTCTTCAGCTGGCCCCAAGACAAAAATGTCTACTAGTTCAGTAAAAATGGTCGTCATACCAAACTCCAGTGTTATATTTTTATGTTTCTTCAATAGAAATGAAAGGATATGGGGTATCCATCCATTATATATAATGAGTACATAGGATATGGGGTATCCATCCATTATATATAATGAGTACATAGGATATGGGGTATCCATCCATTATATATAATGAGTACATAAGATATGGAGTATCCATCCATTATATATAATGAGTACATAGGATATGGGGTATCCATCCATTATATATAATGAGTACATAGAATATGGGGTATCCTCCATCCTTTATATATAATGAGTACATAGGATATGGGGTATCCATCCATTATATATAATGAGTACATAGGATATGGGGTATCCTCCATCCATTATATATAATGAGTACATAGGATATGGAGTATCCACCCATTATATATAATGAGTACATAGGATATAGGGTATCCATCCATTATATATAATGAGTACATAGGATATGGGGTATCCATCCATTATATATAATGAGTACATAGGATATGGGGTATCCACCCATTATATATAATGAGTACATAGGATATGGGGTATCCATCCATTATATATAATGAGTACAAAGGATATGGGGTATCCTCCATCCTTTATATATAATGAGTACATAGGATATGGGGAATCCACTCATTATATATAATGAGTACAAAGGATATTGGGTATCCATCCATTATATATAATGAGTACAAAGGATATGGGGTGTTTATCCATTATATATAATGAGTACATAGGATATGAGGCATCCTCCATCCATTATATATAATGAGTACATAGGATATGGGGTATCCATCCATTATATATAATGAGTACATAGGATATAGGGTATCCACCCATTATATATAATGAGTACATAGGATATGGGGTATTTATCCATTATATATAATGAGTACATAGGATATGGGGTATCCATCCATTATATATAATGAATACATAGGATATGGGGTATCCACCCATTATATATAATGAGTACATTCACGACAACAAATAAGCAAAGGAACAGCGCTTTTATTTCTTTTCTTCGGCAATGTCACAGAGCGGCCTTCATAGTTCGTCTTAAATAATCATCAATTTTCTATATCTTATTGGAGTAATTTATTGTGCATCTGATATATATATATTTACTGTAAGCTAATGTAAATTATAACAGACGTCATTTTAATTTTTACACTACGAACCATAAGTATAAGAATGGTGCTCGAGACAAACCAATAAATCATAAGCAGCTATATTCATTTGGTGTTTGGTATGATTGCATATTGTATGCATTGTGTCTTGCAAGGTTCATCTGACTTTGACCTATTTTTTTGGCTATTGGTTGACTAATGTTAAATTTTGGTAATAAGGTCTGATCCCCAAATACTCTAAGCAAACGGCTACCAATATTTGGTATATTGTTAAGTTTGAATGTAAGGTGTATGTGTCTGTCTAGTAGGGTACATCTGAACTTGACCTAATTTACATGGATCATTGATTATGTACGTTTATGAGACTGTTTTAGTAAAATCTACTTATGACAGACTTTCAATCATGAAAAGTAAATGAGGCGAAACATTTCAGCGTTTGCTATTTTGTTTTGAATCCCTAACGTGAATAAGCAAACTGCAGTTTTAAAATAAAAGATAAATTTCGATTCAAAGTGTTTTATCTCATTAATGTGAAGCATCTTTTTTTTTTTTTTTTTAAAGCTAAACCTAAATTGGCCATAAGTCAAATATGTAAATTTCAACATGTTTTTACGGCAGAATGATAAATACGACATTTGTGTTCTTTTAAGTGAATACACAACACCATCTTATTCATTTATTTCTCGAATTAGCATAATTTTGAAAGATTTGAAATTTAAGAGCCCACACTGTTGCTGATATCAAACGTCATTTCTTTGGTTATTTTGATCTTTACAGGATAAATCTTTCCGAGTGATGACGTATAAGCTATAAGCAATATACCAGGAAGTAATCATGTACTAAAACAGTACTAACTTTGTATTGTTCTAATTGAACTGACCCGTAGTATGGGCGTCTGTGTCATGTTCCACCGAAAATGTAGAATTTGTGTACTCTAATAAAGCTAGAATATTCTGGTACTCGCATAGGGCTGAGACCCTCACAGTGGCGGATCAAACACTTTTTATCAGACGTGGCCCGCTAACTGAACTAAAAGGGGAGGCGCTCCGGTCATACTTCAGTGATTCCCTATATAATCAGCCAAATGTTTCCCACAAAAAGGGTCCCACTAAATCCACCGAATACTTCACTGCATCAGTTCAATTTTGGAGTCCCTGGATGATACCAGTGACAATACTGAAATGCCATTGAAAAGCCGTTCATGGTTAACGCTCAAAATTGAGCTCAAAATAAACAAGCTAAAGTACAGGATGAAAGGAAGGACAGATAAGGATTTAACGTCCAGTGGCAAATTATATTAGGACAAGAAGATGATAACGTGATAGCAATGAAACCTTGTACTAGACCGACACACTAAGCCAGATTTTGAACGTGCTAGTTCACAAAGTAACAGTCTACATTAAGGTATTACACCTTACCCGGACGCATTATTTTGACTCTGAGTCATTTATTCAGCGTGATTAGCGCAGATGCAGCAAATACCAATTCTACTTTCATTGTTTCAAATCTACAACAGTTTTGTAATACTTGGGATAAAAAATGGATGGTTGAAATGATATCAATGGTTTAATTGTGCAGAGTATGCTAAATTATTTTGGTGTTGTATTATAATGAATTTTAAGATGAGAACTTGTACAAATCAAGAATTTAGCAAACTCTTCAAGCTTTGAATGATAAATTGTCAAGTTCTTTGGTTTAACTCTGAATGGATTCTAACCCACGACATCCCGTAACCACGAGATCACCATCCGAGGTCATCTACAGATGTGAACATGACCAAGCACCTTGTTTTTTAGGTAATTGTGAAATATTATAAAATGCTGTGTATACATAAAAAAAAAAAGTAAAATAACAAATATATGCAACACGTATATATGTAATGACGATGTCCATAAATGATTTCTAACATTTCCTTCTACTGTATTTTTTCCTTGTTAGAGACAATAAAATATTATTGTTCATCACAAAACAAAGTACAATTTACAATAACAAGCAATATGTAATAACTTACAATGTTTTTGTCAATCATTTATTTCCCGAAACTGAGGTTTGCCACAAGCCTTGGTAAAACCACTAAGCTATAATAATTTTATTACTTGTGATTATTCATAATTATATGATCGAATATTATGTTGTTGTTTACCTATTAATTTGCTTATTTTGTATTTTTGTAATTTTTGTAATGGGTTCTGTCCTGTTAAGTCAGCACTGCCTAGTAATGACAGAAAGTTTTGTAACAAAAATGTACCATTTAAGTGGCAACACTTAAACAATACATCATACCGAGCGGGTGGTACATTCGGTGGCTTTCGGTCCATCAGCAGTAAATATTTTTCGAAGCCAGTTGTGGCATATTCACTCGTAAACGGAATATCAATTTCAGCACGCCTGGCTTATGAGCTAGTATCGAATTGATATGTTTTTAGAAAAACAAATCAATATGCAATCTCCAATAGCAAAATACCATAAATGACCAAACAATAATAAAAAAAATATATGAAGGTAAGATTATAACCTGCGAGAGAGGCAACCTCAGATTTCGTACAATGGCTTATATGGTGAAACCAAGCACACAGACAGTTCATTTATTTCCGCTTTTTTCCCCTTAATTTATATATAGTTTTTTTATTTTGAAACAGAGGAGCGAACTTAAAATGTTGTTCAGTTTGTTAAGCTATTTAAGGAATGACTGTAATATTTTTTCTGTCTATGAAGAAATAACATAAAAAATTTGGTGCACACTGAATAACACGCGTAGCGGGTTATTTAACAGTGTGCACCACATTTTTTATGTTATTTTGAATAGACAGAAAAAATATCACAGTCATTTCTTATAATTTAATTCTAAATTTCATTTTAAACCGTAGAAAACCATGAAAAAACGTTGATGACGTCACGGTCACATGACTAAATTATGTCTATGGGCTCATAACAAAATAACGTCAGACAATCAGAAGACGCGTTACATCCAAAATTAAATCATTAGTAAATGGTTTATAATTATGTCACCCGATCGACAATGTCGGGTGACATATTGCTTTTCCTCTGTTTCTTTTTCCCTATTATTATTATTTTTCTTCCACCTAATTTTGTCCGACCGCTTTCTCGGAACCAAAGGAACCAATCTAAATGATAGTTCACTATAACAAGGAACCCTGACTTTCGAGTTGCAGTGCAACTTTGGAACTAAAAAATGGCTGCCGTTACCATGGAAACAGAACAATTGTGAAAAAATCCAGTTTTTGGTTTTAATGAATTATTTGGATATGCTTAAACTCAGAATCATTATATTTTGATACAATGTAGGTGCCCACTATATACTGGTTTTGGAGGATTTTGGCAATCATTGGAACTACTATGTTGCCATGGAAACTACACCAAAAATTTCAAAAATATCAGAATGCTCCAAATTTAACGAAACTTTACAGTAACGATGAGCAACATTGGTAGATGTGGAATTTGGCGTTAGAATTTCAAAAATGTCTGCCGTTACCATGGAAACAATGCAAAACAGGTCAAAATGGTTCAACAACCTTAAAGTGCCATATACTTTCTTAAAATGGTAGGTCAAATTGATCGAAACTTTGATGGCATGGTCCCTCCCATGTACCAATGTGGTATATATAATCCTGGTACTTTTGATAACTATATATGCCATTAACTTTTGGGAATGGTCTCTGTTGCCATAGGAACAAATCAAAATTTCAAAAATTTCAAAAGTTTCAAAATGCTCCAAAATTGATGAAACTTAATAGGATTGTTGACTGTCAAGTCTGCATGAGACTTTTGAAGTTGGAATTTCAAAAATGGCTACCGTTGCCATGGAAACTGGAAAAATGTCAAATATTTTCGAAATGCTCCAAACTTAATGAAACTTAATATTATTGTAAACTGGCATGTATAGATGAGACTTTTGACTTTGAAAATTTCAAAATGGCTGCCATTGCCATGGAAACAGCAGAAATGTCATGTTTTTAAAAATGATCTAAATGTACTGAAAATTTACAGAAAAATGTATAGCCATGCAAATATGTGCATTCACTGTTAAAAGTTTTTAAAATGGCTGCCGCTTAGTGGCAATTGGGGGAAGGGTGACATCCGCTATTGCTTGCAATAGCAATTCTAGTTTCAGTTGCTATTATTGTCGTCATTTTATATGCAGTAAAGGCGACTTACCCTTTTTTCAGAAATAGAACACCTATTCATAGCCCCATTGCTTTCTACGTTAAATTCGTTCATTTAAACCGTTAATGGCTATCTTGTCTCAAGTTCATATGAGTCAAAAGTATACCTTACCCTGGTTCACGGAAGTTTGGTAGTACAAATACAGGTAATTGTATAATTGTGATCTAACCAATCGCGCATATATATTTCTTTTAGCATTTACAAGAAACTTTCAAAAATGGTTCTACGATGATCCTAAATCCTTAAGCTTTCATATGATATAAAGAGTATCAAAATATTTTACTTATTGACAAAGGTGCAAATATAAGTGCTCTATTTTTGCGCTTTTTTCTGATTTTGATTTATCTCAGTACAAAAATGCAATACCAAAGGCAAGAAATTGAAATTGTCAAAATATATTTTTGAAATATAGCTAGCTTCCTTTGTTTATAAAAAACCGACCCCCACCCCCCCCCCCCCCCCCCCTCCACGGTTAAGGATGTCAATTGGCTGAGATACTAAATTGATGATAAAAAAGGGAATAATTAAGGGTAAGGCAATGTTTTTCTTTTCTTTCAATCTATTTAAGATGTCGTTTGCCTCAGTTGTGGTTTAACTAACTATACATCATGTTAAAACAAACTTTATTGACAATGATAGATATATACATGCTCTCTTAAGTTGTTTTGAAATTTTTTGACTGCATATTTGTCATTAGTGTGATGAAGTGTATTCACATGACTTTGGATAATAACGAAAGAGAGAGGGACAGCAGAAAAAAACACGATTTATTATCATTCACGTTAAAGTATATAACAGCCAGTTTGTACATACTTTTGTTTAAGTCTAAGATACACGCACAATCCTAATACGCAAAACAGTTTACTTGATGGATGTGTTAAACAGTCCAATTCTTGACGAAATGCTAATGTTATATAATTCTTTTAAATGTATAAGTCCAATTCCGGGCGAAATGTTAGTCACTAAGTGCTAATATGCTTTTAGATTGATAACGGTCCGAATTAAAACATGCCGAACACCTCAAAATACTGTAACATGTTTTATTCCAGTCAAATGAGCTTTGCTGTGTCTCCTAAATATAGGTCCCTAGTAGACCAGCAGTACTTTAAAATGCAAAGACAAAAGGTCTATCGAGAATCGTATACACTGACAAAAGGTCTATCGAGGATCGTATACACTGACAAAAGGTCTATCGAGGATCGTATACACTGACAAAAGGTCTATCGAGGATCGTATACACTGATAAAAGGTCTATCGAGGATCGTATACACTGACAAAAGGTCTATCGAGGATCGTATACACTGCTTCGCAATAGATGCATAGGATCCACCAGCGTTGGTCACTCATTTCAGTAAAGATAGCGCTATTTATATACATCAAGGGTATTGCTGTTTCACAAAAACCAATCGTTAACTCCAGCGGTAAATAGTACATGCATAAGAATAAGAATATTTCATTTTCCAATTAAAGGACTCTATGTCGAGCTTTTATCATATTGCGTACAAATACATAAGATTAAACATAAATGGAGAAACATAAAAAAAAAAAAAAAACAACACAAAACTGTTTTACACTATTAGAAATGTTATAAAAGGCATTTATATACATCTAAATTTTCTTCATAAAAGGTATCTACTTTTTTATTTCTTTTTGAAACTATTTATTGTTGCATTCCAAATATTGAAGCTTTTAAATAAAAATATTTGCATTTGAAAATATATCGTTTTATTTGCATATAAATCAATTTAAAGACGTCTCCCCGAAAAGATTTTGTAATATCACCAAACAGAAAACATTTCTAAGCAAATGTGCAATTTGGTTTTCGATTTCTCCGTTACCCTGACAATAATTCAAGCCATTTTGTCTTTATGTCAAATCCTTGTCGAGTGTATTAATAATGGGAATTATACGTCGTTTAACATTTATTTCGTTTTTCATATGCATTTGAATAATAGGTCAATTTGCCTTTCAGCAATTTTACCAAAAAGATACGTTCAACCACAGGTTATACATCAATATTAGACATCAAGGAAATATCATGTGTTGACCTGTGTCCATGAAATACCACTGGTAATATAAATAATAAGTGTGGTTTGTGTATTCACGTCATCAGAGTATAAAAATAATTCATTTATTGTACAAATAGAATGTTATTTGTTTGTTATTTTTATTATTTTTTGAGTGATGACAGTGATTGAATATTGGTTCACCTTCAAAATAACTCTTACTTTATTTCCTCGAATTTAAGTAAAAATTTATACATTTGAAAAAATGTATGAATGTAAATTGATAAATGCCTTTCGACTTTTAAAATCTATTTCAAGATAAAATTTATTACAATGGAATCTTAAATCAAACTTTCCAATCTTGTTTAAGTTATTTCATTTATCTCTACAATAAGTTCGTACGGGTTGAGATTTAATAAACCCGACATAAAAGTATGAATAAATTAGATTCAAGGGGTTTAACTATAAACGAAGTCGTGTTTAGATTATGTCCCCAGCACGGTATAGAACTATCTATCTACTGTCAAATTCACAATATTTGACTCAAATAAACAACACTCCAACGTCAACAGTTGGCTTGCTTGTAGAACTGTGAGCATCCCTGGACCACCTAGAGAGAAAACACAAGGTAATAAGTGGATGCCTGGCTGACAGTACGGAATGCATGTTTTGCCGTTAAAAGACGATCATAGTAATAACTATTCGATGACCTTAAGTATGCCTGTTGTAAAGCAATTTTTTATAAACCGCTATGAAATATACCAGAATTATCCATGTGGAGTCATATTTGGAAAATTGTTCATTCCGGTGACCCGATTTGCAAAACAAACCTTGGTTTACTTGTTATTTCATTCATGTAGCATTGAATTGCACGAGATAGTTACCACTGAACTTAAATCAAAGAACTTAACCAATCTAAACCCCTTCAATTAACAAATTTTGCAGAGTTTTTATATAATCAATTTCAAATATGAAATATTTCCAAGCCTTTATCAATGTTTTATATCCTGTTGGATCTTATCTAAACTAGGTATATGTTTCAATGTCGAATACTCTTTGTGAAGTTAAATTGCTGTTGTTTATAATAGAGGTCGGTCATTTACAAACGTATCAACCGTATCGTATACGTTGACGTATCCGCATCTGCAGATATATCAAAAACTATTATGTGATCCCGAGCTTATTAATCAGACCATACTTCATTTTAAAAAAAAAACTAATTGGAATCTTCGAAATATTCAAACATACACTTTCAATATTTGTGATAGTAGTGTTTTGTAAAAAAATAAATAAGGGGTTCTATCAACTACTTTTACATGCCCTTAAAAAAGAGCCAATGTAGGGCAGGTACACGAATATCGTACAAAATCCTTTAATAATCTAGTTAAAAAATATTTCAAGATTTTATATGAATAAACACCAAAAAAATCAAATGTACTACTTATATACACGCAACGAAATTTGAATATTGTTCATTTGAGATTTTATCATAAAAGGTAATAGAAAGTACTGAGTATCACTCTATATTTGTCAATTAACAATTTGGTTCTTCGTGAGCACAAGTTCATAAACAAATTAAACTGTCAATTGTTCTTGAACAATTGAGAGGTCTTTCCTTTTTTAATGTAAAATACAAGTTCCAACAGACGTAGAATGTATTGAAAAGGTCAAGGTCAACCTTAAAAAGCTCGAAAACACACTAAAAATCCTTTAAATAAGGTTAAAAACACTAAATTCGCTATCTGGGACATGACCTTGACCTTTGACCTTTTGACCTTTGTCAAGGTCATTGGTCCCCAATGCCATAACTGAAGACCTTAAGGGTCTAGGAACTTTGGTTATATAGTAAAAGCTGATTTTGTCTTTTCAAAAACCTAAAACAGGGGTTATGCCCCTTATAGAAAGGTCAAATCTCTTTGGTCAAAATGTAACAAAGTTGCGCCATAATGACCCAAACATTTTCCACCATTTAAAACTTCTGTAAGTATAATGGTTTCTGAGATTATTCCATAACAAGGTGTTAGGTCAAAGGTCAAGGTCAACATACAAATTTGACCTTGAGGTATTTTTTAAAGATACATGAAATGATGATGATTGGTGAAGATCCTATGTGTCTACGACTTACGGTTTCTGAGTTTTGGTGGCCAACCGACACCGGTTAATTTTCATAGGGGCATAACCCTACCAATGAGTCGTTGAATCTTTTCGATCCAAATGTAACGAACAACCGGGGTCTGGTCCTGAACAAATTTCACCCTTCATTTTTTTTCTACCTATTACGGTTACGGTGTTGGAACGATAACAAGGTTTTTGTGTTTCGGAGGGATTACTCCGAACCGACAAAATATTTCGACTAACAGGGTGAGTTCCAGATAGGTATTCATGACACCGATACAAAGTGTGAACATGAAAGCAACACGTCTTACGGTTAACGCGGCTAAATTTGTCAAAGTTTGGCGGAAAAAGAATAATAATAAACTGTCAATTGTTCTTGAACAATTGAGAGGTCTTTCCTTTTTTAATGTAAAATACATGTTCCAACAGACGTAGAATGTATTGAAAAGGTCAAGGTCAACCTTAAAAAGCTCGAAAACACACTAAAAATCCTTTAAATAAGGTTAAAAACACTAAATTCGCTATCTGGGACATGACCTTGACCTTTGACCTTTTGACCTTTGTCAAGGTCATTGGTCCCCAATGCCATTACTGAAGACCTTAAGGGTCTAGGACCTTTGGTTATATAGTAAAAGCTGATTTTGTCTTTTTAAAAACCTAAAACAGGGGTTATGCCCCTTATAGAAAGGTCAAATCTCTTTAATCAAAATGTAACAAAGTTGCGCCATAATGACCCAAACATTTTCCACCATTTAAAACTTCTGTAAGTATAATGGTTTCTGAGATTATCCCATAACAAGGTGTTAGGTCAAAGGTCAAGGTCAACATACAAATTTGACCTTGAGGTATTTTTTAAAGATACATGAAATGATGATGATTGGTGAAGATCCTATGTGTCTACGACTTACGGTTTCTGAGTTTTGGTGGCCAACCGACACCGGTTAATTTTCATAGGGGCATAACCCTACCAATGAGTCGTTGAATCTTTTCGATCCATATGTAACGAAGAACCGGGGTCTGGTCCTGAACAAATTTCACCCTTCATTTTTTTTCTACCTATTACGGTTACGGTGTTGGAACGATAACAAGGTTTTTGGGTTTCGGAGGGATTACTCTGAACCGACAAAATATTTCGACTCACAGGGTGAGTTCCGGATAGGTATTCATGACACCGATACAAAGTGTGAACATGAAAGCGACACGTCTTACGGTTACGGAGGGAAATTTTGTCAAAGTTTGGCGGAACAAGAAGAATAATAATAATTAAACTGTCAATTGTTCTTGAACAATTGAGAGGTCTTTCCTTTTTTAATGTAAAATACATGTTCCAACAGACGTAGAATGTATTGAAAAGGTCAAGGTCAACCTTAAAAAGCTCGAAAAAACACTAAAAATTCTTTAAATAAGGTTAAAAACACTAAATTCGCTATCTGGGACATGACCTTGACCTTTGACCTTTTGACCTTTGTCAAGGTCATTGGTCCCGAATGCCATTACTGAAGACCCCAAGGGTCTAGGACCTTTGGTTATATAGTAAAAGCTGATTTTGTCTTTTCAAAAACCTAAAACAGGGGTTATGCCCCTTATAGAAAGGTCAAATCTCTTTGGTCAAAATGTAACATAGTTGCGCCATAATGACCCAAACATTTTCCACCATTTAAAACTTCTGTAAGTATAATGGTTTCTGAGATTATCCCATAACAAGGTGTTAGGTCAAAGGTCAAGGTCAACATACAAATTTGACCTTGAGGTATTTTTTAAAGATACATGAAATGATGATGATTGGTGAAGATCCTATGTGTCTACGACTTACGGTTTCTGAGTTTTGGTGGCCAACCGACACCGGTTAATTTTCATAGGGGCATAACCCTACCAATGAGTCGTTGAATCTTTTCGATCCAAATGTAACAAAGAACCGGGGTCTGGTCCTGAACAAATTTCACCCTTCATTTTTTTTCTACCTATTACGGTTACGGTGTTGGAACGATAACAAGGTTTTTGGGTTTCGGAGGGATTACTCCGAACCGACAAAATATTTCGACTCGCAGGGTGAGTTCAGGATAGGTATTCATGACACCGATACAAAGTGTGAACATGAAAGCGACACGTCTTACGGTTACGGAGGGAAATTTTGTCAAAGTTTGGCGGAACAAGAAGAATAATAATAATAATTAAAAACCAATTGTTCAGAGAACCATTGATGGTCTTTCCACCAGTAAGGATCTTTTTTTATATGAAAATATTAAAAAATTGGTTTTGAATGTCAATTGAACCGTCAAATGACAGCTTATTGAACGTTGATTCCAAAAATGTATGGTTTCTATGGAAAAAGATATAGATAAGGGAGATAATTGTTAACTTCCGGTTCAAACGACGTAATTTCCGGTATAGTTTGATAGTTTAATTGACACTGATTCCAAAAATATATGGTTCTTTATACTTTTACATTTATTTAGAACAAAAAATAGCTACTTCCGGTAAACAAAAGGTCACTTCCGGTTGGCTTTTACAAGGTCACATTGCTTGCAACCTATTGCAAAAAGTCCCATGTCTTTATCATGTATACATATGAGGTAAAAGCAAAGGTCAAAATCTAGAACGTTAATTTTGCCAATGACCTTGAGCTCAATTTCAAGGTCATCAACCAAGGACCTCAAATCAAAAGACTTTAGTCCTCTACTTTATATTGTTTATGACTTATATTACCATACATATGATATTAGATATAAAAAGGGGGAAAACTCACGTCAAATGTCTACGTACCCTTTCGACTAAAATTTATGTGTTACTACATGTCGTAACTAACAATTTTATGAAAATATTTTGTCAATATCTTATATGATTTCTGAAAATAAGTGATAACAAGCCAAAATCAAAATTTTGATCATGACCTTGACCTTTGACCTTGACCTCATTTTCAATTTTTTGGACCAAGGACCTCAAAACAAAAGACCCTAGGCCTCTAACACTTATGGTTTTCCAGTTAAAAATGCATATCACTTATATCAAATATAAAAGGGGAAATAACTCTCATATGGAGTCTCCGGAAAGCTTCGGTCAAAATAAATCAAATCATCCTGAGGATATAACGAGCAATTTGGTAAAATAAATTTGTCGGTTTCTTATACGGTTGCGAATATTAAGCGATCACAAGAAAAACAGTGTTCGGGGAGATAACTCTTACATTGAAAAGATTTTGGTTACGCGGTGTCAGTTTCAAAAGCATATTAATTGCTCGATATCATATACCATATATCTAAGCGACATCCTGCGAAACAAAAAAATTGCGAAGGAACAAAAAGTTGGCGGAAGAAAAAAAATAATAATAATCAGAAGAAAACCAATAGGTCTTTCCACGGAAAAGTGGAAAGACCTAATTAAAATGTCAATTGTTCTTGAACAATTGAGAGGTCTTTCCTTTTTGAAATGTAAAGTACATGTTCCAATAGGCGTAGAATGCATTGAAAAGCTCTCAAACACACATAAAACCGCTAAAAAATGACAAAAACAATAAATTCGATAATTTGGACATGACCTTGACTTTTGACCTTGTGACCTTTGTGAAGGTCATTGGTCCACAATGTCATTGTAAAAGACCCCATGGGTCTAGGACTTTTCGTTCAAGAGTTAAAGCTAATTTTACCTTTTCAGAAACCGTTAACGGCGGTTATGCCCCTTAAGAATATGTCAAATCCTTTCGGTCAAAATGTAAAAAAGTTGTGCCTCAGTCACCTTAACATTTTTCACTGTTTACTATTTCTGTAAGATTAACCGTTTTTGAGATATCGACTAAAAAGTTGAAAGGTCAAAGGTCAAGGTCAACCTTAAAAACACTTAAAACACACTCAAAATGCTTAAAATAAGGTCAAAAACACATAATTCGCTATCTGGGACATGACCTTGACCTTTGACCTTGTGACCTTTGTCAAGGTCATTAGTCCCCAATGTCATTGGTGAAGACCCCACGGGTCTAGGACCTTTGGTTATATAGTAAAAGCTGATTTTGTCTTTTCAGAAACCTAAATCAGGGGTTATGCCCCTTACAGAAAGGTCAAATCTCTTCGGTCAAAATGTAACAAAGTTGCGCCATAATGACCCAAACATTTTCCACTATTTAAAACTTCTGTAAGTATAATGGTTTCTGAGATTATCCCATAACAAGGTGTTAGGTCAAAGGTCAAGGTCAACATACAAATTTGACCTTGAGGTATTTTTCAAAGATACATGAATTGATGATGAATGGTGAAGATCCTAGGTGTCTACGACTTACGGTTTCTGAGTTTTGGTGGCCAACCGACACCGGTTAATTTTCAGAGGGGCATAACCCTACCAATGAGTCGTTGAATCTTTTCGATCCAAATGTAACGAAGAACCGGGGTCTGGTCCTGAACAAATTTCACCCTTTGTTTTTTTTCTACCTATTACGGTTACGGTGTTGGAACGATAACAAGGTTTTTGGGTTTCGGAGGGATAACTCCGAACCGACAAAATATTTCGACTAACAGGGTGAGTTCCAGATAGGTATTCATGACACCGATACAAAGTGTGAACATGAAAGCGACACGTCTTACGGTTAACGCGGCTAAATTTGTCAAAGTTTGGCGGAAAAAGAATAATAATAATAATAATAATAATAATAATAATAATAATAATAAACAGAAGAAATACAGTAAGGTCTTTCCCTTTTGTAAAAGGAAAGACCTTAATAATAATCAGAAGAAGAAATACAGTAAGGTCTTTCCCTATAGTAAAAGGAAAGACCTTAATAATAATAATAATAAACAGAAGAAATACAGTAAGGTCTTTCCCTTTTGTAAAAGGAAAGACCTTAATTAAAATGTCAATTGTTCTTGAACAATTGAGAGGTCTTTCCTTTTTTAATGTAAAATACATGTTCCAACAGACGTAGAATGTATTGAAAAGGTCAAGGTCAACCTTAAAAAGCTCGAAAACACACTAAAAATCCTTTAAATAAGGTTAAAAACACTAAATTCGCTATCTGGGAAATGACCTTGACCTTTGACCTTTTGACCTTTGTCAAGGTCATTGGTCCTCAATGCCATTACTGAAGACCCCAAGGGTCTAGGACCTTTGGTTATATAGTAAAAGCTGATTTTGTCTTTTCAAAAACCTAAAACAGGGGTTATGCCCCTTATAGAAAGGTCAAATCTCTTTGATCAAAATGTAACAAAGTTGCGCCATAATGACCCAAACATTTTCCACCATTTAAAACTTCTGTAAGTATAATGGTTTCTGAGATTATCCCATAACAAGGTGTTAGGTCAGAGGTCAAGGTCAACATACAAATTTGACCTTGAGATATTTTTTAAAGATACATGAAATGATGATGATTGGTGAAGATCCTATGTGTCTACGACTTACGGTTTCTGAGTTTTGGTGGCCAACCTACCAATGAGTCGTTGAATCTTTTCGATCCAAATGTAACGAAGAACCGCGGTCTGGTCCTGAACAAATTTCACCCTTTGTTTTTTTTCTACCTATTACGGTTATGGTGTTGGAACGATAACAAGGTTTTTGAAGTTTCGGAGGGATTACTCCGAACCGACAAAATATTTCGACTCACAGGGTGAGTTCCAGATAGGTATTCATGACACCTATACAAAGTGTGAATATGAAAGCGACACGTCTTACGGTTAACGCGGCTAAATTTGTCAAAGTTTGACGGAAGAATAATAATAATAATAATAATAATAATAATAAACAAAAGAAATACAGTAAGGTCTTTCCCTTTTGTAAAAGGAAAGACCTTAATAATCAGAAGAAATACAGTAAGGTCTTTCCCTTTAGTAAAAGGAAAGACCTTAATAAACGATTTTACCGTGTTCACTCCTATCATGCCTGTAAACTGTTCCAACTATCCGGAATATCTTTAAAAGTAGGGTTACATATTCCACAAAAACTCGATATTTCCTTATTGTTTTGTAAATTTCTGCATTAGAAATTAATCAGTCGCCCATTTGCATTATTGAAAGTACATAAAATTAAAGCTCGGGATCATAATATCTGCAGATGCGGATACGTCAACGTATATGATACGGTTGATACGTCTTTAAATGACCGACCTCTAATACAGTGTCAAAAGTGTAAACGAAACTGTACTTTTGCCGATCTTTACTTTACTAGTATGTCGAAAAACATGTGTAGCGACCAACGGGACAACAAATTAACACTGATATCAAACGGCACATAATTTTGAAAGCAGGATAGGAACAAAGATAGATATAAGAAAGAGGGACGAAAGATACCAGAGGGACAGTCAAACTCATAAATCGAAAATAAACTGACCATGCCATGGCTAAAAATTGAAAAGGACAAACAGACAAACAATAGTACACATGACACAACACAGAAAATTAAAGAATAATCAAGAAGGTATGAGTGCCAATGAGACAACTTTCCATTCAATTCACGATTTGCAAAAGTTAACCATTATAGGCGAAAGTACACTGAACAACAAGCCTATCTTTGGAACCGTCGGGGTATCGCCTGTAATTATGTATACAGTGAAACTTCTCTAAACCGGTCCCTCATAATACCGGTTCTCCCTTCATACCGGCCAAAATAACAAGTCCCGGCCGGCGTGTATGTAAATAAACGGTCAGGTAACCTTATAAAACCGGCCACCCCTTTAAACCGGATACCGGCCGATATTTGTGTATTTGTGTAATCAAAATCAATAAAATATCACCTCATAAAACCGGCCTTGTCATTTGTAATCATTAGTCCATATATAATACTGTTATATAAACAAACAATTTAATCCGGTCAATTAGACACCTGCATGGCCACTGAGTAGTGTTTACCTGTCAATGTCAAATCAATACCCGAATAAATTATCGGTTGAGAGATTATGATCTTCACCCACGCTAATCAATGATGATAATTAATTTTCATTAAATGTTTTAGCTTGGCTACTTTATTTCATCATTTTAAAATAATAATTTTTAGGCAAATTACAGAAATTAATCTTTTTGATCTTTCAAAATATATCGTAAGTAGATATCATCGGAATAATCTATTGATGTTTACTATAAACTAATGATTACTTCAGTTTTATATATTTATGAACATGTTTAATGCTATAATGTTGGTGTACTGCTTGTGAAGGATTAACATCGTATGGTACCGATGATGAATGTATTGCTAAACGAGTTCAATAACATAGTATATAGATATTAAAACTGTTTTGTTATATAGTTGCATTTTATTTGTTATTCCTGCAAAATAAAAAATAATAAAGACACAAATGATGTTTTACTATTTATTTCATAATCAATTTAGAATACAAAGCTAAATTTACACAACAAAACAAACTTTGATTGAGGTACAATACATGGTAAAAAAAAACAAATGCACAAAAATTAAAGGGAAGTAACTCTTATTAATTTCAAATTCAACAAACCGGCCACCCCTGAAAACCGGCCGAATCCCGTGGTCCGACGGGCGGCCGGTTTTGAGAAGTTTCACTGTATAAGGGGATGCGACGACAACCACAGAAAATCAAGATCACTTCTCTAGGCAATTAGCTGAGGTTATCACATATCTTGGTTGAATATATACAGCCACGTAAGAAAAGAAAAGAAAACAAACGCCACTGCCTACAGTCATAAAATTTGATTGAAATCGAAGTATGTGTGAAATGTCAATAGTAATTTCAATTTGTCAGATCGAAGGCTGTACACGGCCGACACTCGGCTAACCGAGAGATAGGTCGGTTAATCTATATTGAGTATGCGGCTATATCGGTGGTGGGTCTGTTAATCGGGTTGGCTAAAGTCTGTTAATCAGGTGTTATCGTGAAAATCAGTGCAAGGTCAGCATGTTTCATTGTATAACTTTTTAATTATATTTATATCATAAAAACTATTCATGTCTGACAAAATGATTTGGAGTACTGAATCCAGTGGTGTAATTAATTTTTTTCTAGCTTCAATAAACGATCTATAAAATGAAAAGGCGAGTTACTCATCAGTAAATTTATACACATTTTACACACACAAAATGTACACAAAAATGACAAGTCGGTTGAGTTTACTTGCATGCAATCTTTTGAACATCGAAAAAAGACTGGCATTATGTTTGTTTACCATATTAACATCAATATGTGAAAAATCTACACGAAAAACTGTATTTTGGTGACATATATCAATTTTTTATAAAAATATGGTCTGTTAATGGGTCGGATGTATAAAACTCGGTCTGTTAATTGGTCTGTTAAGAGTTATGAATGACATTACAATTATATAATTCAATTGTTATATGGGGTGTTATCTGAATAAAGAGATAGGCCCAATATTAGTGGCTAGAATAAATGGAAACAACACATGAACAATGAAACATAAGTTTAGACAATGGAATCTGAAAATTGATATAAATGATTTTAAAAAGTGTAAAATCAGAGTAATATTATTTCATCAAAGAAGGGTCGCATATATCATGTGGATTCTGTTTCATTGATATGAATGGCACCAATTTGTCATTTACATAGTTAACAAGTACATAAATCAGAGATAAACTTCGTAATGTTTTGATTTTTTTATCAAATGAATTGAAATATGTTTATAATGCAAACAAATATAGACAAACCTTTCAACATTAACCTTTCTCTACACCACCTTGAAGGTCACTCGATAGAAAAACAAGCACGTTTGCGGACTGCGAGTCGGCTAAATGACTTACGATATCATTGGTATAGATCAATACTCGAAAAATAAAATTATTATTATGCATTCATTGTGATTTACAGGAATATAAATTGTCTTGTTGTTACACATTAGATAAGCACCCAACACTTTAAAAAAAAAACAAACTAATGTCTATCTCTTGTTTAGAACCACGGTTTAGAACTTGGTACAGACATTTCCTTAGGCGGCAGAAAATGAGAATGATGACTCGGTACAAAGGAATATACATACCGGAAATAAACTCCTCATAGATACCAGGATTGAAATTTGATACTTGCGCCTTATATTTACGCCAGACACGCGTTTCGTCTACGAAAAACTCATCAGTGACGCTCGAAAAAAATGTTTAAAAGGCCAAAAACAAAGTTGAAAAGCATTGAGGAAATACAACTAATACCGGCGTCACACATCAGGTATAGCTCCGGCGTGTTAAAAATCATTTACGCTGCCAATATGCTTTAAGCGTGTATTGGGCGTACTAGAAGCGTACCTAAGGCTAAGCGTTTATCCGGTGTTCAAGAAACGAATGTTGGCGTATGTTGTATTTTTTTTTATGCTGCATAAAAATTTCCTCGGGTTGTAGCGTTCATCAAGCGTATTTACTTTCCTTCAGTGGCTAGAGGTATAGGGGGAGGGTTGATAATACATAAACATGTTTATCCCCTCCGCAATTTTGCGCCTGTCCCAAGTCAGGAGCCTCTGTCCTTTGTTAGTCTTATATGATTTTTAATTTTAGTTTCTTGTGTATAATTCGGACTTTATTTTGACGTCCATTATCACTGTACTAGTATGCATATTTTTTAAGGGGCCAGCTGAAGGACGCCTACGGGTGCGGGAGTTTCTCTCTACATTGAAGAACCATTGGTGGCCTTTGTCTGTTGCCTGTTCTTTTGTCGGGTTGTTGTCGCTTTGACACATTCCCCATTTCCTTTCTCAATTTTACCTTTGTATTTCGACGTACTTCAAACTTATGCAACGCGCTTTGAACGATTGCTAAGCGTTCCTATGGCGTGCAACTAACGTATACCGACTTTGTCAGTTTTCTCTGTACGTTTGGTGCACGCTGGTCTATCCGCCAATGTGTGACGCCGGCATAAGGTAATCTATTCCTAAGGTAGAAAAGCCTTAGTATTCAAAAGAAAACGCATGGAATTTAACCAGCTGAATTGCAACACATGACAGATTCATAGATGTTACAGACTTTGAACAGACAAAAAAATAAGGCTGATTGATAACTTGGCGTAAATAATAAATTCATGCGAATTCGAGCGGCCAATCAGTCCATATAACGCTAATTAGAAGTGACACACCCTTTTAATGAAATGCAGAGAAAAAAAAATTAAAATAAAAGTGCTCTTTCTATAAGGATACTGTTGCACCGTATTGTAATTTTTTCGTCATAAGTACATCTCATTTTTTTTCATGTGAAAATATAAACTCAAGGTAGTAAGACTATTGTCGTGGCTAAATAACTCTTAACTGACACGATTTAAATTGTCCAACCCATTAACAGACTGTATTCCCCTAATATTCATAAAAATGTGGTATAACTCAACTTATATAACAATTATGAAATATTTATCAATGACAATTGATTTTTTAGAACCAAAGTACTACTTTGTGTCCTTTAAATCATATCTAAAAATGGTTTTTGGCCTTTTATCTAAAATATTGCTATGCGTACAAGCATAAAAACCACATACTTGCGCGACGCCTTTTCGTTTTACTTAAAATTGCGCAGGCTATGCATTTTTTTTTAATTGTGGAAAATGTTCTATGATAGATATCATTTTGTCAGACACTTTTCTTTTTTTGATGTGATTCTCATAATGTGCCAAAAAATCTGTATATTTAACAGAGTTCAACATTAAATTGTGAGTTTTACTCTTAACAGACTTTAGCCAACCCGATTAACAGACCCACCGCCGATATAGCCGCATACTCAATATAGATTAACTGACCTATCTCTCGGTTAGCCGAGTGTCGGCCGTGCTGTAGCTCTTGTAGTTGAAAGATGACAAATCAATTTCTAGTTCATAATTTTTTCAATGATGCAGTTACATAAAAAAAAACCCAATACAACGAAAGCTACACGATGGAAACTGCTGCTGTACTCCTATTTTGACAATTTTACCTGTATGTCTGTTTTGTTCATGCATCGTTGTAATAATAAGGGAATTTGATGCGACAATCAGACACGTGAGAGGTTTATCGCGATAAAAACAGGTCCAATCCACCATTTTGTACATTTGAAAATGCCTATACCAAGTCAGGAATATGACAGTTGTTGTTCATTCGTTTGATGTGTTTTATCATTTGATTTTGCCATTTGATTAGAGACTTTCCGTTTTGAATTTCCTCGGAGCTCAGTATTTTTGTGATTTTACTATTACACTGTTGCAGATGTCTGATCTATGACCATGTTGAAAGCCGTACTTTTATCTATAATGGTTTACTTTTACAAATTGTGACTTGGATGGAGAGTGTTTCATTGGCACTCATACTTCATTTTATTATGTCTATTTACGCCCTGTGATCAAAGATTCTCTACACTAATTATAAGTCACCGTGATCCAGGACTCTACACGCCTTTAAATATCCCGTTTTCAAGGATTCTATATACACTTATTAATGTACCATGATCTAGTGCTCTCTAAATAATTATTAGTATGGTTAACCCTGTTTGAATTGACTGAGAATTGTTGCTATATATTATACTATATTATGTTTACAAAGGAGAAAAACTTAAAACTCAATATATTTTTGGTCTTGTTACACAAATTTATGATATAATAGACAGAAATAAACAAAATAAGTTAGTTTTATTTATCAAAAAGTAAGACACATTCACAAAGCCGTATGCTAAAATCTGGATGGACGGCAGAAAGACCATGGCTAGCTCAACACATTTGTAGAAATGCCGTTTATTGTTCACTATAGTCATTTTAGAATCAAGAAGTCGTGAAAACTTTCTACCCGGTAGGATTAAACTGACGAGGTTGTTGGACCGGTGTTCCTGCAGCTTGTTGTGCCGTTCCAGCTGTCTGTTGATTGGTTACACCTGTGGCACCTGGTTGCTGAGCTGGTTGTTGTGGCATTCCAAACTGATTGAATTGATTCGTACCACCCATCTGTGCTCTGGCAAACTGATTGGCTTGTTGTTGTTGTTGTATCATAGCTTGTCTCCTTCTGAACTCCATTGCTTGAGCTGCCTGCATTTGTCTCTGTCGTTCTAGTTCCATCTCTCTACGGATTTTGGTGACATTACCCAGGATTTCTTGTTTTAAACTCAGATACTAAAAAAATATGATAAAAGATTTTTAAAACAATAAATGTTTGCCGACAGGCTATTTTTGAGGAAGAAGCAGTTTGTTATAATGAAAAATTATGAAACAATCACAAAACGGTCATTGCTCTTTTAATGACTTTCAATTTTGACATTGAAATAAGAAACTTTGAAAACTGTCAAATTTTCCTTTAAATAGATATAAGAAGATGTGGTATGAGTGCCAATGAGACAACTCTCCATCCAAGTCACAAGTTGTAAAAGTAAACCATTAAAGGTCAAAGTATGGTCTTCCACACAGAGCCTTGGCAGAAAGACGGATGAACGGTCAAGGGTAACACTTAATGTCCCATTCGCCTAGTGGCGAGGATATATCAGATTGTGCTATTTATTTTATCATTTTTAGGACAATGTATATATTTTAAAAGGGGTTAACATGTTCCATGTGAAGCATTATCAACCTTAAAATATCACTTGAGATGTTCGTGTGGATTGTTTGCTGCCTCCTTGACGTATACTTCATGTCTCTTTTTTTGTGTGCATATTGTGTAACTTTTACTGCAATATTTATTGAACAATTTTAATGCAACGTCCTAAATAATAACAGAGAGACATTATTTTTTACATTACCCAGAATGCCCCAGTCTTATAGTAAATACTTACGACTAATGGCATCGTCTGCTCAATGCTCTCAAGTCTTCTGTTCTGCATGCCATTAAATCTATTAAAAAATTAAACATTAATTAGATAAAACTATGGCCATCCGAGATATGAAATAATTTCAAAATAAACAAAGCAGCTGTTAGAAAACACAAAAAAAAAGAAAAATTATTGTGTTATATTAAAATATTGAGCTAAATTTAACCTGAAACAGAAGGCAAAAAACAAAGCACACACACTAAATACAAGGACGAATAAAAAAAAATCCTAACGACAATCAACAAACTTTGAACACTGCAAAATCATTAACTAGGACGGGGCCAAATATACACTTAACTTGTATGCTTCAAAAGGTTAATAATGCGGACCACATTGTAATCCAAGATAATGTCCCTTCCTGACGACTTGGTTTAAACATAGAAAAAATACTGTTTCTGCAAATTCGACCAGTTCATTGTACATTAACAGGAGTATACGTCTATCTTGTTATTGTGTATTCCAATAACTTAATAAATGGACGCGAACAACTTGTGAAAAATATTCTATATAAAAAGTATGGATTACATGAAATAATGAATAAAAAACCATGAGTGACTTACAATGTTCGCATTTGAAAGTCTTTGAGTTTGAGAGTAGTAACATCGGTTGTGTTTTTGATGTTACTCCAGTCTGCCAGAGAACTTTTTATTTGTGGAGTAAGTCCGGGGTAAGATGTGTCAACTCGTAACAATTCTTTTGTTCCCATTTTTTCCTTTCTGAAAATATAGAATGATAATAATAAGAAAAGGATTTCATTACCTTCAAGCTATGTTAAATCTGTGAAATCAATCAAATGAAAGTACAAAAGAACGTAAGTACATATAATGGTTTACTCTAACAAATTGTGACTTGGATAGAGAGTTAATCATACCTCATCTTTTCATACCTTTAGTTTGTTTTCTCTTTGTGATTGTTTTGTATGTTTTACCTGTGAGATGGTTAATGGCTGACTATACAGAAATTGTTTTAGCTTTGTTAAAGGCCTTTTAGTGGCATATTATTACTTACATCTACTTCACCTGAACTCTGATGGATAATGGTCTCATTGGAAATCATACCACATCTTCTTATATGTTATATTGATTTCGGTAGATGCATTCCAAACATTGTAATTTTAAATATATGTTAATATTATATACTTAAGTTTAATTTTGGTAAGATTTTGTAAGAAGGTAATATCGAAGATATTATGCTAAGTTGTAATATTAAAAAACATAAAAGCTGTTCAATTGAGTCAATACAAAACGTGTTAGTTCCATAAACATTTCATTTTTGATATTGTCAATTTAACCATTAAACAGAAATGCTGGATAATAACTCAGATACGTATTTCGTGATTGTTTAGGCATTAAGTATTTGATTATAGCAAACTTAATAGTGAATACTTTATAAACATGTGTTATATATTTTAGTGCATGGAAACAAGACTGAAAGTGTAAACGTATTATACTTACTTGGCACCAGGCGGCAGTACGTTTGGTTTTACATTCAAAACATTAACCAATCGGGGATATTCTTTATTTCCTATTATGCTGGCAACACGTGTCCAGTCTTCGTCACGTGCAACGAGATCTGGTTTTGAAAATACTACTTCCGGTCCAGTCTGAGGGTTAAATATCTGTTTAGGAGGTAGGTAAGTGTTTTCCCATGCCGCTTTGTGGTATGCTCTCTCAGCAAATGGTATCAGTCGTGGTAACAACAATTTAAACAAAGTATCCTCGTCTTTTACAAACCTTGTGCTAAGTGATGCTTGTATACCTATATTAGAAGGGAAGAATTTTAAAGTAATGTCAAATATAAAAGACTGATTGTTGTTTGTAGTTTTTCAGTAATTAATTGATTAGTGTTCTTATTTTCAATCTTACTATTCAAAACGGAACGTCCCTTATCTAAAGACAAAATCAAAAGCATGTCACATGAAGTTTTGAAAAATTGTAAATAAAGGCAACGGTAGTATACTGCTGTTCGAAATTCATAAATCAATAGAGAAAAACCAAATCCGGGCTACAAACCAAAATCTGAGGGAAACGCATCAAATATAAGAGAACCACGACACAACAGAAACACAACATTAAATGAATGTACAATGAATGTAGACGTAAGTAGAACTAATCATTATTTACCTAAAACATTGTCTTTTTCCGTTAGGGGTTCACATTGATCCGGGACTGTGCAGCCAAACGATCCAGTGTCTGTTAATTCAAAATTACAGCACAGATTTTCGGGCAGGAAGTTGAAGACTTTTGTGGCATTGATGAATCGTGTTCTAGAATCATATTCACCAGGCATTTCAGAGTCCGGCTCTGCTGCAAACTGTAAGGCTGTATAGTCAGATGGTTGCAGGATAACCTATACAAATAACAAAAACATTTAAAAAAAACATTTTTGCAATACAGTTTCACATCAATAATAGAGGTTGATTCTTCATATCTCAATTTGATGCAAACATTGGAAATTATGTATACGTTTTGCGGAAATCTTAAAGAAGACATAGCGATCTGCAGTGGTTTTAGAAATTACTCTCGTCTCTGTGTCAATAATCCTTAAATAAATGTTAAATGTAGCATAGAAGTTAATTGTTCTGAATCGTTCATAACATATTTAGTCAACTTTGACCGTTAAAGTTTTTTTTTTCTTCTGTTCTGTTTTGTCTGTTTTGGCTGCTCTGTTTTTAGATGCTTAAAACAATTTAGATTTTCTGAATTTTATTTTTTTGATCTTTTCCATTGATAACTGAACAATCACAAAAGCAACTGTTATACGCAAGGACAACAGATAACTAGTATATTTTCAGTTTGGAGTTTGCTTTTTCTGTCTTTTATCTAGTCAAGTGCTAAAGTAAAGCATATTACTACTTACCTTATACCCACTGTTAGCCATCAGTTGAGGTCTTCGTCTTTGTGGGAATTGATTTATAGTTGTAGAGACACTGATGATATCGCTGGAGTTACCAAATCTGGTTCTGCTGAAAGGAGTGAGGAAGGGGACAATCCTAGGTGGCCCTAAACGTGATGGCCATGCCATGAAGAATTCCTCTAAACTTATCAAACCAACTCCATGTTTTGTTGCTATATCTCCTAAAGCCATACTGTAATTGACTTTAAGTTCTAGGTACAAATCTTCTTTTTCTAAGTGAAGTAAACGTTGACAATGTGTGGAATTGAGCCATGCAGGAGGAGGACTATCATCTCCACCAACGTGGATGTATTTGAGCGGAACGCCTGCGCTCTCATGATACTTTTTCAGCTTTGTTAAAATAAATTCAAAGAATTTCTCCGTGGATTCATTTGGGAGACATGGGTTGACTGCTGAGTCTGAGTACAATGTTGATGTCATATATCTAGGGATATCAGTCGGATCTTGTAACACCATCGTTTTATCTTTAGTTGTCATTAAGTGTACCCTCATAGACTTAATAGCAGCTCTTGCTTTTACCCCCATATGTATTTGTGGTATTATTTCAATATTTCGGACAGCTGCATATTTAATAAGATCTTGGTAATTGTTAACAGTTAAATATCCTCCGTCGGTCCCATCAGGTTTTGATCCTAATTGTGAAAAGAGACAGCTATCCTCTGATGGATCGTGACATCTTTTACTACCAATCTAAATATAAAAAATACCGGAAAGTGTAAATCAATAGGTCGCCTAACAAAAAAACATATATTTAACACAGAAGCATGTAAATTCACGAATGTTTAGGAGTAACTTAATTTATTTCATCCCATGCTCTATGGTCATTTTAACATGGGTAAGCATAATATTTGTCAATATCTAAAACCGAGTGATATAATTATCTCGATTTTAAAAGGATAATTAAGATCTTTTGTACTTCGAATCGGACTTATAATATCTACGAAAGGCAGCCATTGTGATTTGGTGAGCCAAAAATGTTATTGATTTAATGAGTTGTAGTATACATGCACTTCCGTGTATAAAAACCAAGGCCCTTTAACTATCATTGACACAATGGTCAAGTTTTATCTTGTTTCTGACATTCATATTATAAAAGTTTAATGTCAAAGTTTAAACATAAACTTTCTTTTCTCAAGAAAAGATTTTGGTACAGAAAGAGAGGGGAGACAGATACCAGAGGGACATCCATACTCATAAATCGAAAATAAACTGACTACGTCATAGGTAAATTAGAAAAAGACAAACAGACAAACAATAGTACACAAAACACAACATAGAAAACTAATGACTAAGCAACACAAACCAAACAAACTCTGAGGTTGATCACATGTGCTCCGGAAGGTTTATCAGATTCTGCTCCACATGTGACACCCACCTGTCGTGTTTTTTATGAAAGTACAAACCCGGTAACACATACGAAAGGGGTTTGTTGTGATTCTATACCAACTAAACCAACATATCTGGACACTGACACAAAGCGAAAAAAAAAACACATTTATCAAGTCAGTAAATTGATACAAATAAAAATATTAATGAAACACAATTTTGGCCAAAAAGAAAGTCAAATCTTTTGCATGAAAATTTGAACTCAAATCTACATGTTTTGTATCACAGCATATCAAAATATTTACAAATAACACAATGATTAAAGAACTCATACATCATGCAGTACGTGTTGATGTCGTTATCATTTGTTTCTTTTTTTCTGGTGATTTATTAAGGTTTTTTCGCCCGGTGGTTTATGTCTATTTCTTTCAAAGCTAGCTGGTGCAGTCTGACAAAATAAATGATACCAATTTAACGAATTAACAAGGGTGCTTGAAGAACAACTTAAAACACTAAAATTGCAAATTACAGCAACAAATAATACAAAACTAAGTAACATAATATTTTACAAACTGAATTAGTTATGAAACGACTCCAATATTTCTATTCTAATTTGTCTTTCACAACAATCAACCACTCATTCAATCTATTTTAAGGGTGTACGATACAGTTACAGGGGAGGTTAAGACGTTTCTAACGTAAATTGTTACTTTCGCGAAGTCAAACTATGACTTATCGTGAAAAGATTCAGTTTGCGACTGATTTTTATCATTCAAACTGATTTATCTTGAAAACGAGTTCATGGACCCCTCTTTTTAAAAATGCCATTTGGTTTGATTATGCGAGAAGATTATGTGTGCCAATTTTCATAACAACGTAAGTTTAATCAGGTATAAAATAGTCTATATGGATTTTTTTTTATCAAAATGTAAATACGGGATCAAAACTGTATCGTATGCCCTTAAAGATATAAGAAGATGTGGTGTGAGTACCCATGACTTTAGAAAGCGATAACCAATCTAATTAAAAACCGATCTCTCATCGCTCCCGTTTTCTGGTATGCCGCGTTGGAGCACATATCAGAAAACGGGAGCGATATGAGATCGGTTTTTAATTAGATTGGCGGTATACTACTGTTTCTATATTAACCCCAGTAAATGAGATCCGTTGGTATGTGTGTCTTTCTATCTCCACATTTACTTTAATAAGCGTAGGTGTCTCCAGCTTTTCTATTGGTACATTAACTTTCGTATCTTGAGGAATATTTGACTTTTCTTCTATTTTATATTTACCTTAGTGAGAGAAGGAATCTCTGGTATTTCTATCCTCCAACCATTTTCCTCACCAAGAATTAACACCAGTTTATTAAGTTTGTAAAGTGCCATGACGTCAATAACCTTTTTAACGGTACTTGGGGGGAAGTAATTACTGGCAAGATCCAATTCGAGTCCTCGATATGGGAATCTGGGATAATCATTAATTGTCATACTTTTGATGGTTCTCCCACCGGCAAGCAAACTTCTTAATGTGTTTATCCCATTAATAACAGCTGCATTAGAAAATCCATTGATGACTATTCTTTCATTATTTGGATTGACTTGTAACGTATATGCCTCTGGGTTTGTAGAAGCCGCGGGCTTGCTAAGAAGGATCTGTATTACTTTACGTGTTCCATCTGCAACATTGCTCAATCTAAGTGACAAGCCCGACTCGCCTTTAATACTACCTAGAAGATAAAAACATGATAATATGAAATGATATTGCTCAATCTAAACTCGCCCTTAATGCTGCATAGAAGATTAAAACATGATAATATGAAATGATAATATTAGTGTTTTGAAATGTTTAAAATCATTATATATTAACAATGTTTTTACTAAAACGGGATAGATATCCTTTGTTTTTAGTTATCAGATACGTATTTGTTGTATATGGATACTTTGAATATCATTCATAGTTCTGCAATATATTCTTATAAGTTTCATCAGATAACTAGGAATGCAATTCATGCGTCACACTTTAGGTTGTCCAATGACCAAAGCTGATGACAAACATTTGGTTGAGATTCAAATCTGATGAGAACTTAAAATGTTTTAAGGAAATTTCTCTGAAGACCGTTAATTTAGAACAACAAATCAGACGGTTGTCATTTCTATTGAGCTTCCTGTGACACCCTAGGTTAGTCCTAGTAAATATATACATCAGAAGAAAGATTAAAGGCAACCCAAGGGACGGAAGACTGAAAGGTTCTGAGTGATAACAAAAGTCACAAAAGGAGAATATAGCAAATATATGTATCAAACATATGCAATCAAAAACCAAACCACACAACGTCATTGTCAAACAACGAAAAGACAAACTAAGTCAACGTAAACTATGAAGAAAACTAAAGACTAAGAGACACGAACCCCTAAGGAATTAAATATTGTGCTTTGGATGGTCAGAAGTTCATGTTCCCCTGGTTACACTCGTCATGTGACACTTGATGAGTCTTATATTAAGCAAAGTAGTATACTGCTGTTCAAAAGTCATCAATCGATTGAGAGAAAATAAAATCAGGGTTACAAACGAAACACGAGGGAAAAACATCAACTGTAAAGGGAAAACTACGAAACAACAGAACACAGTAGCGCAACAAAACAAAGAAAAAACAACAAGGCAACATACATATAATAAAGGAACTATTAGATAACAACTGTCATATTCATGACTTGGTACAGGACATTTTAAGAAAAATAAATGGTGGATTATATGATAATATTATACAATAGTAGATAGGTGTTTATTCTTTTTTATAACCCCATCACCAAATTCCTAAACTATCAGAATATACAAATCCTAACACTTGTAGTATATAACGCTATTAATATTTGAAATGAAAACACAGTCGTAAGCAGAACAAATGATAAAGTTGTCGAGAAGAATATCCTCGTTGTTGCATTATTTAAAACATGATGTTTTAGTTTGCAATAACAGTAATTTGCAAAATCTGATTTAGTTATGTGGAGTCTTTTCACAGATATGTTTTAATTCGTTTACGTTATACTTACTTTGCAGGTATGTTGCTATATTTGCCAAATTTCGAACTCCATTATAATCAATCAACCAGTTTCCATTTACGCTAACTGATCCTGTGTTTTCAGTTTTCTTAAATGGCGTTGGTAAAATTTCAGATTTAGTTTCCGGTTTGCTTAAAAATCTATATCCTCGATATCGATCAATTGGAGATAGCTTAATACTATCTAAATCGTTAATGTATCGAGTATACTGGATGTTATGTTCGAACGGACCGACAAACTTCCGGTCGTTATCCATTGTATTAGGAATAAGATTTGTATGACTTCTATTAGCAATATACCAGTTTGGATACACAGAGTATCTACTCACTAAGAATTCACTTGCAACTATTGGAATAATAAGAGTTTGTCCAGGTTGAATAGGCTGGGCTTTAAATCTGGGATCTTCTCCTAAGTACGGAGTGAAACTAAACATGCAACCTTTAATGTGTATAACAGTAACATTGCCTGGCAATATAAGACCACCACCAGCGAACTGTAATCCAGATATATTATAAAACATTGGATGTATAAGTTTTTCATGACACATGTATAGACTCCATCCGTCTGGATTTATAGGAGTCTTTCCGATATTCTCCAATGTAATGTTTGCTAAGTATGTTGTTATTCTTTGGCCTGGACCGAGGTCTAACGGTAGTCCATTACGTCCAACGTCGTAACCAATTTTTAGGGAGTTAGCAATGTTTCCAAGGTTTGCTTCGGACAATGCTGAAAAGAAAGAAAATTGGGATTTCGTTTTAAAATAATAAGATATTGAAAATATTTCGAAATAAGCTGTTGTACGTAAATGTTTATATATAAATATATAGTTCAGTTCAACGGTGGATGTCTTGTGATTTTACAACATGCATTACTCATCTAAAAATTCAACTTAACTGCAAAACCCACAGTTATGATAGCTAAAACAAATGTATATTTCTAATTTGGTACGCAATTATTAGATATTTACAAGTAGCACAAAATCTGTGACACTAATGGCTTTGTTGGTGTTTGCCCAGACCCAGGGCGATTCAGAGTTTGGTATATTATGATGAAAATATGCAAAACATTTCCGTGAGTTTGTGCTCTAAATGTTTAAATAAACTGGTATCAGCCCTTATTTTAGTTAATAATATGTGTAAAGACTGTTTACATATACGTATTCAATTACACAGCAGTTGAAACTACTCCCCATTAAATATAATTGAATCTAACTTTATTGAAGAATAGGGGAGATGTTACATAAACGATTCGCTTAAAAGGCAGTTCGTTTATTTATTGTTGAAAAGGAATATACATGTACTATCAGATAGAACATTTTATTATGTTAGTGTTTATACTTGGATTTATAAAAAGTAAGAAAACAAAAATACCGATCTCCGACGAAAATTCAAAACGTAAAGTCCTTATCAAATGGCAAAATCTAAAGCCCAAACACCTCAAACGAATTGAATATAACTGTCAAGTTCCTGACTTACTTTCCTCATATATGAATTCGTGTATTGACCCTGGTTTCATAGCTAGATAAACCTCTTACTTGTATGACAAAAATTGACGAAGGAGTAAAAGTTAAAAATAGACAAAGACAAAAGTATACATTTTTTCACACCATGTATTCAGTATTTTAATTAACATGTATAACTTTGATAAATATACAACCTGAACATATATGCAGAAAATAAAGCCCCAAATTTACGGTTGTTTTATGTTAATGTCGAGATAATTCATTGTGTTCTCGCCAAAAAGTGTCTTTTTTGTCAATTAATCTCTTAGTGGACAACGTTTTAGTTAATGTACTAGTCATAAGTACTAGACATTTTTACAATGTAATAGGATAAATATGCGTTAAAAAAGAGCATACAATAGTTTGTTCACTCTGTTTTATCGATCAATATTTAGACAAGTAAGTTAGAGGTTCGGGTAAACGAATTCAAGATATATATATATAACGAATATCAAAATTCAATCAAATATCCAGAATCTAAATGCTTGTACAACTTAATATTCAAAATATTAAAAAACAATTGATTGCATATGGAAATTATTGATGCTAACAATGTTTACTTAAGTTTTCTTCACAAGAACACACAGGGTATGAAATAGGAGATAAAATGATCACGAAAACTGAGAAAGATCCCACATAACAAAGCTATAATGTTCTGTGCAATTCTATACATTTGCAGACCTTTAATACACGGAATCAGTGGATATCCCTGTAGCATACCTTAAATTATCAGATGATTATATATAGATATGTATGAACATAAACATTTTATTTTAAAATCATTTGATAAAAGAAATATATTTTTATAAAAGTACTATTTTATTCTTTTTTTAGAATCAATTACCAAAACGTAAGCTTATGCAATTATCTTTTCTGCTTTTTATTATCTAATATCATCCCATTTTTTATATATAGATTTATTGAAGATATAGTCTTACCTGTGCTTAAAACAAGCAGAAGACCAAAGCCGGCGACAACATCGTGTAGTCTCATCGTTGTCTTGTAGTGTGTATTAATGTGAATTACACTTGTACAATTACTATTTAAATAAGTGAATGGATCTTGTACCGCCCTTTTTTATTTTTTCTGTACATCAATCTGCGTTGTTACACGTCAAACATCAATTTTCTTGATATTTTACGGCAAATGACATTGTCGTCTGAACGAACCACTGACGTTTGGTGTTTTGTCATCCATAGGTATATGTACTTGTTCACCTCTTGCATGAAAGAGCTTGTAGGAAGAAATTGTTGTTAAAATTTAATTTGTTTTATAACAAAGTACTTTTGAAGAAATTTATCTGAGTTTTATCGTTTGTTTATCTCATGTGACGAATATTATAATGATTCAATGTCGTATGACAGGCGTGTATACTTATATTACGTATAGTGCTGTAATTGATTCTGATTCAATGCCGTATGACAGGTTTTGTATACTTATAGTATATTGCTGTAGTTATTTCTGATTCAATGTCTCGTGGTGGGTTCTATACCAAATACGAATATTATCACTAAACAATTGAATAAGAAATTACCATACAGACTTGGAATCATGGTACATTTTATATTTTCTGGCTATATTAGTTAACCGATGTTTTATTTTTAGCCACATAAGTAAACCGTTGATATATTTTTCTAGCCACATTAGTTAGTCGATGTGGTATTTTCTAGCCAAATAAGATAGCCGATGTTCAAATCTCATTAATTGTTTAAGATGATCCAAATTGGGGTTAAAATAAAAAAAACTCAGGAATCTTAAAAAAAGGACCGTAAGCTGACATGGACAAGTTGAGCATTTCTTGCTATGCATACATCACCCGCCATGTGAAACCACAATGAGTTAGTCATTTTCGATAATGTGCTATATCTATATGTGTTTGGTGTTTCCTTGATACATATGACGTGGCTCTGTACTTATACATCCCATAATAATGCTATTTTAAAACATTTTTGTATGCATTTTTGTCTTTCATTTTTGCTAATGTGCTTTGTCTATATGCCTTTTTATTATGTTTCTTTGATACAAATATGAAGTAGCTCTGTACTTATACATCCCGTCATTGTGTTATTGTTCTATGGTAAATTTGTGTATTCTTGTCTTTAATGTGTGCTAATGTGCTTGGTCTATATGCCATTTTGTGCTTCTTTGTTACATGTTTGACTGTTTTATAGTGTGATTAAGATAATAAAACAATATTGAATGCTGTACCCCTGGTTTTCTTTTACATTTCTACCTATTCTGTCTGTTTGTTTTGTTCACACATCGTTGTCAATACCATGGAATTTGGTGCGAATGTCATCCAAGTGAGAGGTTTAGCTAGCTTTAGTTTGTAACCCGGATTTGTTTTATCTCAATCGATTTATCATTTTCGAACAATGGTATACTATTATTGCCTTTATTAAAAAGTAAAATCACAAAAATACTGAACTTAGAGGAAAATCAATTCGGAAAGTCCACAATCACATGGCAAAATCAAATAACAAAACGCAACAAAAACGAATGGACAATCCACTAATTTCTACATACGAAAATGCCTCTACCAAGTCAAGCATATGGCAGTTGTTATCAATTAGTTTGATGTATTTTAGCTTTTGATTTTAACATTTTGATAAGGGACTCCTTTTTAAATTTTCCTCGAAGATCAGCATTTTTGTGTTTTACTTTTCGGAAATACTTAGTTAAGATTCATTTCAGACAACACTTCTGATATAAACGCTAGTGAGTCACAGACACCTCGTTTTGGCTATCCCAATCGTGATGGTGAGAGTGAAATATATTTAGTGTTGATTAAATCAGACTCCACGTAATGCTGTTACAGCAGTTTTGTGCAGGGGTCACTCTCCTGTAAATGAAGTCCGTTTTGTGTGAATATATACGAGCGTAATGTTTGTAAACACTATAAGATGGGCCAGACGTAATATGACTGCTTGTAACGGAGAGTTGACAATTTGAAATTCAAACTTAATACGTTTGTTAATTATTCTAGTCGGAAGTTGGCCATCTGGGTGATTATCGAGAAAAATATCAAAATAGTTTCTGTTGTATCTGCTATTTCTATTATTTAAGGAATGACTGTAATATTTTTTCTGTCTATGAAGAAATAAAGTAAAAAATTTGGTGCACACTGAATAACGCGCGTAGCGGGTTATTTAACAGTGTGCACCACATTTTTTATGTTATTTCGAATAGACAGAAAAAAAATTACAGTTATTTCTTATAATTTAATTCTAAAATCCATTTTAAACCGTAGAAAACCATGAAAAAAACGTTGATGACGTCACATGACTAAATTATGTCTATGGGCTGATAAAAAAAATAGCGTCAGCCAATCAGAAGACGCGTTACATCCAAAATTAGATTATACTGTGATATATTAAATGCAAGTACTCATTGGTGATGATTTTACTCTATAATTGTGTGGCATCCACTATTATACGAACACAATATGATTTTTTCAATATGGGTAGCATATACAACAAAAGCTGATTTTTACATATTTATCTTTGAGCAATGTTTTACATTTTAAAATTCTATGATAAACATTTTTTTTTGTATTGTGTTCCTTATTCTTGTAACATCTAAGACAAATAAAGCAAGATGCATGGAAAAGATGAATTGTACTTAGGTTTCAATTCCCTCAGGCAAACTTCGATTTAAGTGGATTTGGTCTTTTCTAGGTCTTTTTTTGTTTTAGTTATATAGTTTTCTTTGAGCGTTCCTGATGTAGGTAAATATAGACAAGCGCTTCGATCGCATGAAATTCATGACGTTTAGTAAACAAATTTTATTACATGGGCCTGTAGCGACTGTCTGGTTTTATCTACATCAGGAAATAAGGAACACTTAAATATACATGTGTAGAAATATAATAAAAAAAAATGAATACAATATTATGCTCCAAGATATTAATGATTTTGGTAATACACATTTCAGATATTTAGACGACAATGCGGTAAATCACAGATAATACCTGATGACCATTAGAAATGTATGTCTCAATTTTTTTTAAAGTGGTCACAATGATAACATTAAACTGTCAGAAAGACAAATGTCAACTAACACTACACAAGTTCAAGTTTCATTGATTATGTGGTACAACATCTGACCTCAAACTATATAAACCAAGAGTAAGATATCATCAAGTGACACCCGTCTGACCTCAATTATACAAACAAAGCGTTAAATATTAATAAGTGACATCTCATTTATCCAGCTCGTATTGATAGTCAATGAAACGTTTTGATTTGTAAAGAATAAATAAAGTAGAAAATAGATAACACGACTGATATTTTGCACTTGCTCTAGACGCGTGTTTCGTGCACAAAATGGGTAATCATTTTTATCTTTCAATAATTTGTTGTACATAATCACACTTCAACATAAGTCAAAAATACTAGGTACTATTAAATTACCGAGTGTTTAATTCTTGTAAATACATTTACGAAGAGTTACCAAGTCAGCAAGAGTATGCAGATGTTTTCCATTTGTTTGATATGTTTCATATGTTAGAGCTTTTGATTTTTCCATTCAATAAATGATTTTCCATTTTGAAATATTATGGAAGGTCGGTAGTTTTGTTATTTTACTTTTGAATATACAAGTCAAATATTCCCCATTTCGCTTCTCAATTGTACGATATACTGAGATAATCGCCTGAGCATGCATTATGCCAATGAGAATCAAGAATAAAAATCATTATCTTTAAAACGAAAAGGACACACCGGTAATTTGACTTATAATTAAAAGTTTGATGACTACTAGTATGTTGAACATACTTATTCCATACAATTGGAAATAAAGCATACAAAAGAAATAAACAATAAGGGTCGTTTGAGAAGATGATTTACTACTTTTGAATTCAGGTTCCAAAATGTAAACTTTCCATTTCTAGGTAGCAAAATTCAAGTAGTGCCAACATATGAAGTATATACCTCTCAGTTTATACCACATTCTAGAGCTTGCGTTTCCTATAACATATAAAGTGATCACTTAAGGACAAGGTAAACTTGAAACTTACATTTCGCAGATGATATGTCTAAAAGAACTATAGACTATATTCTTTTCATACTTTGAACAAAATCAGTTTATATCTCTACCAATGTGACGTTTACATTCTCACATCATACGCGCGATTCTACGTCAGAGGTAATGTTAATGTAACCATTCGGTCTCAGTACTTATGGCTGAATTAAACATACATAAAATACTTAAATAAATACAAAAATAAGAAAGCAATGCTTTTGTTTGTGCTGCTTTGAGCTGCTTTGTTAGTTTTTATTGTGATTAAAAATATTACACAATGTTGACTGCTGTACACCTTTTTTGACTTTTTCACCTTTTGTGTCTGTTTGTTGTGTTCACGTATCGTTAATATACTTTAATTTGATGCGGCCGTCATACAAGTGAGAAGTTTAGCTAGCTATAAAACGAGGTTCAATCCACCATTTTCTACATGTACTTAATAAGAAAATGCCTGTTCCAAATCAGGAATATGACACTTGTTATCCGTTCGTGTGATGTGTTTGAGCTATTGATTTTGCCATTTGATAAGGGATCTTCCGTTTTACTACTGTTGCCTATATGTAGAGATATAAAGTATACAACAAATACAGTTACGTCTGCCTTATATCTTGATTTACATCTAAAAATTGACAGTGAGAGTCGGTTGAAAACAAACTTTACGACAAAAAGATGATTTACAATTCCGTTTCAATTTCACATGTTTCACGAATGTGACCTACCGAATTTGACTATTTACCGGCGTTAAGATCACATAAGCAACACGATAGCGCCACATGTGGACAATAATCTGCTTACCCTTCCGAAGCACGTGCGATCACCCTTATTTATAGTGGTGTTTTGTTGCTGTCGTACCCCTATTTGTGACATTTTTACCTATTGTGTCTGGTTGCTTTGTTCACACATCGTTGTTAATATAACGGAATTTGATTTAACTGTTATACAAGTGAGAGGTTTAGCTAGCTTTAAACCAGGTTTAATCCACCATTTTTTAAGTAAGTGTGTCAGAAATCATATCTGATATTCTTCCTCAGTCATAATAACCTTCCATCATTACCGAACCTGATTTCACTCCCGGTTTTTTGTAGAGTTCGTGTTGTTTCTTAATTATCATTTATAACTGTTGATGTAAAAGTTATCAAAGGTACCAGGATTATAATTTAGTACGCCGGACGCGCGTTTCGTCTATATAAGACTCATCAGTGACGCCCATGTCAAAATATTTATAAAGCCAAACAAGTAAAAAGTTGAAGAGCATTGAGGATCCAAAATTCCAAAAAGTTGTGCCAAATACGGCTAAGGTATTCTATGCCTGGGATAAGAAAATCCTTAGTGTTTTGATGTAAATTTCCTTTGGTTTTGTGAGTTTTTGTTTACTCCTTGGTTTTGATTGTTATTGTCTTCTACATTAGAAAATGTCTGTACAAAGTCAGGAATATGACAGCTGTTATCCATTCGTTTGAAGTGTTTGAGCTTTTGATTTTGTCATTTGATTAGGGACTTTCGGGGTTGCATTTTCCTCGGAGTCCATTATTTTTATTATTTTACTTTGATATCAGAGTTCCTGCTTAGAAAGAATTAATTCAAGGATATCAAGTAGTAAAATTTAAATCATCTACTGGAAAATTGTACAAACGTCGTCACAAGTTGGTTGACCTTTATCGTATATATATTTTACAACAGATCTTCTAAAATGGTTTATTTTACCCTTACTGATAAACGCTCCGGAAAGATTAGCAAATGCTTATCAACATGTGACACCCGTGGTGTTACTCCATTATAAATTACACTGATTAGTCATTTGAAGTTAAAAGGCATCAAACGAAATCGGATTTCCAATGAACTGATAGTTATGTTCGTATAAGTATACATATGGTTACTATTCTTCGAATACTCATTATTTTAATTTACTGTTAAAAGGGTCAATACCTGCGACAATTAAATCCGTATAATTTTTTTTTTTCATTCTTTATTTTCTAATAATAATTGTAATTCTTGTCAACATCGTCTTAACAAATAACAGTTGGTATGCAATACCGGCGTATGTTGCTGTAAGGTACTTAATATTTAAGTCCTCTTTTCTTAAAACCCTCTTTAACATCCAATCTAGCTGTTATATAACGTTACAAATAAACCAGTTCAACTCTGTATGTAAATGTGTCATTGTGTACTTATTCTGTAAAACCTTAATTTTTTTTTTATGATTTACAATGTATTCATTATTCATTATGTATGTATTATTAAAAATCTGCATATCCTTTTACGTCCTTATATGTTTTTTAAGGTCACATTTGGTCCTGGTATATGTGATGAATTTATTAAGATTAACATAAAAGTTTTAAAAACCCTACCGTACTCCAAGGAAAATCAGACACACAAAACGAATGGAAAACAACTGTAATATTCCTAATTTGGTACAGGCCATTTCATTATGTAGAAAACAGTTGATTAAACCTGGATTTATAGCTAGCTAAACCACTCATTTGAATGACAGTCACGTAGAATTTCATTTAATGGACAATTATGTGTGAGCAAAGTAAATAGACATTATGAGTAAACATTTCACAGATGGGGGTACAGCAGTCAACGTTGTGGTATAATCTGAATCGCTATAAAACTATAACAAAAAAGAAAAACAAACAGGCGTATAGACACTCTATATGTAAAGCACATAAGCGAAAAATGAAAGACAAGAATACAAACAAATTACCGTAGCACAATAACACAATAGCGGGATGTATAAATATCGAGCCACGCCAAAAGTATATTGTAAAAATTTGAATAAACAGTATAGGTTAAAAAATATTCTAAGTCAATATAATTGACACTTAAAACACAATTAAGATGATAAACACCGTCAGCACCTAGAACATATACTTTAGGACCATCATGTATTATTGGTGTAATGGAATATTTATCATCAGATATGTATCCTATATAATCCTGTCTTTCCTGTAGTTACAACATTTACAATTAGTTCAGGATAAAATCCAAATCAATATGAAAGTCGATATGGACTATTAAGATCAGAATAGTGTTGAAGTGTATTGATATTCACATATTGAAGAGTCGAAGTAATATACTCGAAAAAATGTTCAACAAATTTAATTATTAGAATAAATAAAGGCAACAGTAGTATACTGCTGTTCAAAAGTCATCAATCGATTGAGAAAAAAACAAATCTGGTTACAAACAAAAAACGAGGGAAACACAATGGAACAACAGAAACACTGAATACAAACGCCAGTGCAACATACATAGAAACGAACTATTTGATAACAACTGAATAAATATTTTTTTTCTAATTTGTACATCTCGCTCTGGAAAACAATTTGGATTCAGTATTTACAATTTCATGTTTCGTCAAAAGGCATTCGTTTTTATTGAGTTACTTAAATCTTAAATCAATGCTGGACGAAGGTGACACTGCAATGATTACTTAAATTGTATGTTATTAAGAAAGGAAAACATTTTGTATCCCTTTGCTATCGTGCGCTACCCCGAATATTCCTCCGGCCATATTTATAATAACCATATAGTTAGGCCATTAAAAGAGGGGCGAAAGATACCAGAGGGACAGTCAAACACATAGATCGAAAATAAACTGGCAACGCCATGGCTAAAAAATAAAAAGACAAATAGACAAATAATAGTACACAAGACACCACATAGAAAACTAAATAATTAGCAACACGAACCCCACCAAAAACTGGGTTTTCTCAGGTGCTCTGGAAGGGTAAGCAGATCCTTCTCCACATGTGGCATCCATTAACATGTTGATCCAATTTCGGACAGTAACCATATTTGGTTATTACTAATTTTACCATGTGTGGGCTGACCAAGAAAATGATGCTTGCATATAATCAATGTAATGATTGCGTTATTAGTAAAACAATTACTGTGAAAGTCAAAGTTCGAATTTCGAATTTTATAGGTGTATCCCGACCCGCTCTTACAACAGCAGCAATATTATATTATATTATATTATATTAATTATTATTATTATTATTATTATTATTATTATTATTATTATAATATTATTATTACTATTATTATTATTATTATTATTATTAATGAAATAGTAGTAGTAGAAATAATGGTATGACTCAAGCATAGTTTTAAAAAATTGCATGAAGAATATATAATATATAGCGGATTAAATGTTTTAGTGCCAACTTAAATGAGGTTAATCTCGGGGTTTAATCAGATTATCTGCTTAAATTCTTTAAAGTTGATCACAAGGTAAACTTACATACTCTCTAGTATTCTAAATAAATAACTGTGTGCGATATAAATGTTCTAAACAATAGACAAAAGTAAGAACAATGTCGATAAGATATTTTGTGTTTGTGTTTTTTTTTATCTCCTGTAACAATAACTTATCAGTTGAGACATGTAAAGTAGAGGATTGGATTAAGTTGGATATGAAACAAATGTTGTCTTACTCACAAGTTGTGGTAATTGGTCGTGAAGTAAGTAATATTACAATATTCGAAAGCATTAACATTAATTTGGAAGTTCATTGTGTATTAAAATCGGATGGTTATAACGTTTATGAAAACATCACTATCTTCTCATTTTTCCCGGTTTCCAAGTGTTCCGGAACATCCGGTTCATATAAACAAGGTGATTTGATAATGGTCGGACTAAGGAGAATCGGTAACCACACCTTTCAGTGGGATGAACATGTTCCCATAACTAGTGTAGCATTTCGTGTAACTGTAGACAACCTTGTGGAAGTATCTACAGTTTGTGGATTGCAGACTTGGAATAAACCCGAAGGAGCTATCGTCGATAAGTGTCCTATTTGTTCGACGGATGCAACTTTTGATTCTCAAAATTATGCAAACAACGTCACGTGTTTCACCGACAGAAACCGAAGTGAATGCACACAAATTCCACGAATCGAAATGAAAAGTAAATGCAGCTGTAACGGACCAACTGTGTCGGTTGGAGATAATGGCGTTACCGCCCCTGGCATTACTGCAACGATTCTTCTATTATCAATGATGACTGTCAACGGTATTTTGAACTGTATTACTGCATAACCAATAGAAGTACCAGCGATCTAGGGAAATTTACTGATTGGAAACTATTGTAGATCAAGGATTTACTTCAATTTAAAAATGTGTTCGTATCTTGTCAGAGAAAATGTAATGTTTTTCTCGAAAGCTTAGTAATATCACTGAATTATATAGAATGAAATACAACACAAACACTTTACTTTAACATGTCGTGTATATACTACTGTAAGGTACCAACGACGTATCACATTAATAGTCATTCAAACTTAGTGAACAATCCAACGTTTCCCCGCGGAAATACATACCAAACATGCTGTTAACAGTGGCGGATCCAGAGGGGGGGTTCCGGGGGTCCGCACCCCCCCTTTATTTTGGCCGTTCAATGCATTTGAATCGGGACATATGTTTGCACCCCCCCCCCCCCCTGCACCCCCCCTTTGCCCTGGGCTAGCACCCCCCCTTTCGAAAATTCCTGCATCCGCCACTGCTGTTAACACGAAAGGATCTATGAAAAAATTATCGTAATATTGCATATGTATATTTTTCCCAATTAGTCAGAGCAAGTCTTTAGTTGAAATTAATAAAAAATAATTATCTGCTTGCGAGAAGGATAAGTATCTTAATTCGCGGTTAGAATTGAAGGCCAAGCAAAATAATTGATTAACAATAAATATATAAACAAGAATGATAGCCCATTCTATATTGAAAAAGAAAGGCAAAAGATACCACAGGAACTTTTGGTTTATTAGCTTCATTGCAACATCAACCCATTATAAAACTGTGTAATATCATATCAACTTATAACTCCATATGCAGTCGCTGCAAGAATGTGGCTCCACAGAAATTCAAAGTTTTACAATATGGAAGCTGAGCCAAGATATATGTGTAAAAGATTTAGAGCAAAGAAAAACAAATATACCAAATTTGTATAAATCTATATATGCATTCAAGACAATCTTCTATTCCATCACGCAAGTCGAGGAAAGTGTTTTCTAAAGACTAGTATTTTTAAGACAAAACTAACTCCAGCCTAATTTATATATTAAATACAATTGAAGCATATTTATAATGTTTTAATTAATTCAACATTTTCATATATATTTTTTATCCCGATATGTATTAAAGTATTTATTATTTGACATTAAAACCTCTTCATTTTGTGTATATTTATTGAAGTCGCTTGCGGACACTACCTCGTTCTCAGCCGAAAATTCGTCAAAGTCACTTTCCAACATAAACTCGTTTTCAGGCGAATATTCATCAAAGTCGCTTCTCAACACAATCTCGTTCTCATTCGAAAATTCATCAAAGTCACTTTCCAACAAAACCTGGTTATCGGCTGAATATTCAGCAAAGTCATTTGACAACAGAGCCTCATTCTCAGCCGAATATTCATCAAAGTCACGATACAACTGAGCCTCGCTCTCACGACGTATGGTTTGTACTTCTACATTGTTATTTTCATCCTCATCAGAATCATCGATTACTGGTTTAAATCTCTTTGTCGTATGTGCAACAAGGCGGTGTTTATGTCGAACCACAAGAAAAATCACAAACACCCAAAAATCCACCGTAAAACTATAGCACAAATAAATCAGATGTTCAATCCATGGAGCTATAATAAAAAGATTTTGTATTAACAAAGTCTCTGAGAGTAGTTATAATGGTACATTTTATTAGGTTCAACAACTTGTTAATCAAAATCTGCAACTCACATATAAAAAAACTTATAGGATAAAGTAGGCTTTACATAAGTAAATTAAAAACTAAAAGTATAGTACGAATTTTCAGTTTACTGCATTTAGTAAGTGATTTTATAAGTGGCTTCCAACAAACACCCAGTTATCATGATTTCTTGCTCAATAGTTATGTCCATTTAACCTAGATTTGATAGAGTTATAATACAGAGTGTTACTATAGTTACTAGAATGGACTTTATTTAAAAACCAGTTATTGTCATGCCACGGGTTATGTTCTTCTCATATATATATATTGATGGTATGATACTAAACCACTAACGGGAGGGATTGTGCCTGATATCCGTATGATGAAGACATAATCTTTATATCAGTTTAATTGAAGTCTGGAGCTGGCATGTCAGTTAACTGCTAGTAGTCTGTTGTTATTTATGTATTATTGTCATTTTGTTTATTTTCTTTGGTTACATCTTCTGACATCAGACTCGGACTTCTCTTGAACTGAATTTTAATGTGCGTATTTTATACGTTTACTTTTCTACATTGGTTAGAGGTATAGGGGAGGGTTGAGATCTCATAAACATGTTTAACCCCGCCGCATTTTTGCGCCTGTCCAAAGTCAGGAGCCTCTGGCCTTTGTAAGTCTTGTATTATTTTTAATTTTAGTTTGTTTCTTGTGTACAATTTGGAGTTTAGTATGGAGTTCATTATCACTGAACTAGTATATATGTAACACTCCCAAACGTGTCCGATTCCCTCAAACGTGTCTATTCCCCAAAACGTGTCCGTAATATTCAATTTTGCCCAAACGTGTCCGATTTTATAACCACCAAAGGTGTCCGATTCTTGTCGTTCGCCGAAACGTGTCCACTGTTATACGCCAAACGTCTCACGTCTTTTAGTGCTAATACACAAATGTCCTAAATGACATCAATAACGTTTACGGCAATTCTATGATGGGGGAAACAGTTGGTAAAAAGTACCATTAGTTTGTTCAATGCCGATTGTTAACGATTATCACATTTGCAAATTTAATCTGTAACATATTAACTTTTAACATGTGAACATACAAATAATTTTAGTACAGTTGAACTACTAAGTGAAATATTTTATACTAATAATCTCCAATGATGCCTTTTATATTAATCCGAATATTGCACGGCGGACTTTTAGCAGAATTAACTTCCCTTTTTTCAACAGTTCTGGTATTTTAAAAGCTCTTCAAATCATAAACTGGTAATCATTTTTTAAAATATATTTTAGGTTTCGAGCAACACTTAATACACACGAACAAGAGACATACCATCCAGTGACAAATATTTCAGATTCTATTATCATACCGGTTATTCGGATAGAATTTTCATTTAAAAATTTTAGAGCAAGTAAAGACCGATATTTTATGACTTCTCCGTTATGTAGTAGAGGCCGTTTTATATAAAAGTTTAAAAAATAAAAAATAAAGGTTGCCATACAAAATGCAACTGATGAAATGAAAGAGTGAAATGCTACAAAGATTTTTATGCGCAAAGAATGAGACATTCATCTACTCGAGGTATCTGATTTAAAACCTACACATTAACTGAACAAAGCTGTTTACATTTACATTCAACATAGCAAAACAGACGCCCCGACTCTTACCAGGGGTATACTGCCTAGCTAAAGTATTATTTTTTTTAAATGAAATAGAAAAATGAATATACGTTTTTAATGAAATAACAATAACTAATTAATCTACGTATTTATAATATGGACACGAATGATAGTTCCAGTAAAAGAAATAAAATAAGCTTAATATGAACACGTTTGGGCGTTTATACAAATGACACGCTGTGGCGCACTTTTACATTTAGACATTTTTTGTAGTTCAGTGACGTTATGGAGACACGTTTGAGGGGAAGGACACGTTTCTGAGTGTTACATATATATTTGTTTAGGGGCCAACTGAAAGACGCCTCCGGGTGCGGGAATTTCTCGCTGCATTGAAGACCTGTTGGTTACCTTCTGCTGTTGTCTGTTCTATGGTTGGGTTGTTGTCTCTTTGACACATTCCCCATTTCCATTCTCAATTTTATTTATTGCATCTCTAGGAGTTGAACTTTCCTGTTCTGCGTTTTGAGATTTAAGAAGAACAGCGTTTCCTCAAAGATGGAAAATTGGATCGACTAAATTTCTCAATTTAGTTATTTTTGGTAAATACACTTTTTTACTAATACGACACTTATCCTTTTTTTTTTTATTACTTACGCAATCCAGGAGGTGGAAGAACTGTAAAAAAAAACAGTATATATATATATATATAAGAACATGTATTCTAAATACATTTAAAAATGTGTTTTGAAAGAGTATGTCTTAATTGTGATTAAGATTAAAACACAATGTTGACTGCTGTACCCCTATTTGTGATTGTTTGTGTTGTTCACGTATCGTTGTCAATATAATGGAATTCGATGCGACTGTCATACAAGTGAGAGGTTTAACTAGCTATAAAACAAGGTTCAATCCTTCATTTTCTACACAAGAAAATGCCTGTACCAAGTCAGGAGTGTGGCCGTTGTTGTCCATTCGTGTGATGTGTTTGAGCTTTTGGTTTTGCCATTTTATTAGGACTTACATCTAGAAATTGACAATGAGGGTCGGTTGAAAATAGAACTTTACGACAACAGAGATGATTTCAGCTTCTCAATTATGACCTTAACATTTTTAAACAAAGAGTTCCAAATGGTGAAGTTCAAATCATTATTGCGAAAGTTTTACGGACGCCATTACGATTTGATTGATCGTTATGGAATATCCATTTAACAGTCAGATGATATTGGATGTGTCCCTTGTGTCATAACTACAATTCTGTACCCTTTTCGCGAATGTGACCTACCGAATTAGACTATTTAACGGATTTGTAATAACATGAGCAACACGACGGGTGCCCCTTGTGGAGCAGGATGTGTTACCCTTCTGGAGCACATGATATCACTCTCAGTTTTTGGTGGAGTTTCGTGTTGCTGTTGTTCCCCTATTTTTGACATGTTTACCTACTGTTTCCGTTTGCTTTGTCCACACATCGTTGTCAATCTAATGAAATTGTATGCGACTGTCATACAAGTAAGAGGTTAAGCTAGCTTTAGAAAGAGGTTTAGTCAATCATTTTCTACACAAGAAAATACATGTACCAAGACAGGAATATGGCAGTTGTTATCCATTCGTTTGATGTGTTTGAGATTTTGATTTTACCATTTGTTTAGGGTCTTTTCGCTTTGAATTTTTTGCATACAAGCCTATAAATGGAAAACTTGTCATTCATTGGACGTTTAATTTCGTGGTTCAACTGTACCCACGAAATCCATGAAAGCTGGTATCAAACGAATAATAATGAGTTCACAGTATTCTGTAGACACATGTCTCTTTTTAAGACTGTATATTAACCTGTATGGTAAAAATAATTCATGTCAAAATTTTAATTTTTGTTGATCCTGCGATTAACAGAGTAAGCGAGACAAAGGGTTCCGCGGAATCCTTACTAATTTTTATAATATTTAACGAAATCTTTTCCTAATTCTTCTAATATATTACCTTTCAAATGGAAAATCATTCTTGTTCTACCAGCATAAGAGCATGTGTATGAGCGGGAATCTTCTACTAGTGAAGTATGTATAACAAAAACATTATAGGCATCGATTTCTACTCTATCAGCCATCTTCTCGCGTAATTTTAATGACGACATATATTTTGTTCCGTTTATCCAATAAACAAGAGTGTCTATCGACGATCTGAAACAAGAAAGGTTTAAAGATTTATTATTAATTGCTAAACGAAACAAAAAAAAAAACCACAGTATTGTTATTGACAATCTTACCATCTCTCAAACAGTAAGAGGAAATTATTTGAATCGTCATACTAAACTATTGTAAATGAGTCTCTTAAGTTCGATGTAGATTACATTAAACAATATCATTCGATTACAATCTGTTTTACTTGTTTATATTTGGAAAGATCAACTGAAATCAATCTTATTTAAGTGGTCGACCACCTCATTTAACTAAATGGTTCGGTAAACTAAAGGATGTTAACGTCTGAATCGATTGCAGTCGGTTAAAGTTATAATACTGATGCATCAAATGTGGTAATGTTTTACAGCCAAACAGATTGCATAGAAAGAAATAGAATGGAAGGAAATTCATTCTTAACATGTACTGAACGCCTTATTTCTATTTCTTTAACTTTTAAAGGGAAACAAAATGCTCATGCTACTTTCGTCATTTTTGTTTTTATAATTCATAAAATATGAAATTATCGCAAGAAATTTAAAACAAATCATGACTGTTGACCTATAATGGTTTTCTTTTACAAATTATTACTTGGATGAAGCGTTGTCTCAGTGACATTCATATCACATCTTCTTATATCTGTGAAATCAACTGCAATAACTTTATCGACGACAAATATAAATAAAAAACTAAAACTATGTATAACGATGTATACCCTGGACAAATTAAATCAACTCTGTCTCCTTCTGTCGCAATTACTGTTGTCTCTGGAACTGTAAATATAAAGTAGTAAAAACCCGTCAAGCATCCAACACTACCGAATGACGCTTATATAGGATGACAAGGTTAATACTTTTAAAAGAGTAAGACCCAATCAGGGCCGTAACTACCTATGAGGCAGGGGAGGCAAATGCCTCCCCTGAATTTTCTACACCAAAAATTGTTGTTTTAAGTTATTAAATGAAATATTAACAATATGTAGTACTACACGAAGAACTTGAATTTGTATTACAAACAACACATGTTTACAGTTTAACAGTGATATCATGATATGTGATGTATCTGTCATTTTCCGGATTTTTGATTGAAACAGTGAACCCTTTCAGTATTTGTTTTAGTTTTTTTTTTTATGTGGCCTTCCATCTGTTATTCAGCATTTCCTATGTTGTACGAGAACGCATAAGAAACTTGGCTTTCCCCAATTCTAAATAAAAATAATCACATTTATTTAGGGGCTCAATTAAGCAGAGGAAGTTCCCTTTGTATTGTGAATCTTTTATGATATCGGAAATTCGTTACCGGCTGAATCAGCTGCTGGATATTTTTTTTAACGTGTCTAACAAAAATATCTTTAAATACAGATAATAATCGTTTGCAAAACAAATTGTTTCCAGGTTCAAGTCTTCCTGATGAGTCTTAAAGTAAGGAAATCGAAGGAAAACGGGTAATTTTAAGCCATTTTATTGAGAGAGAAAAAATCGGCGGTCACAATATATTTAATGTTAACAATTATAGTTCAAAGTACGGCTTTCAAGACACAGCCTTGGCTCACCCCTAACAGCAATCTCAGTTTATTTTTGCATAAAAATTGCTTCCAGGTTCAAGCAATACTGATGAGTCTTAAAGTAAGGAAAACAGGTAATTTTTAGCCATTTTACTGTGGAAAAAAAAATCCGCGGGGGCTATGCCCCCAACCCCCTATCTAAGGGGCATCAATCGGCGGCCCCATACCCCTGCCTCCCCTGAATTCAAACCCTGGTTACGGCCCTGCCAATGTGTTCTAAAGTCTAAAACATCTTCCTTATTTTTTTTAATACAAATTATGAAAAGAACAATGTGAATCCTAGTGAACAATACCAGTTCCTGCTAATAACAGGTTTTATCTAGCATTTTGGAGACCTATGTTATGTAGTCAGCACTTCTGTGTTGACTTGTGTTATCATTGATATATTCATAATTATAAATTAACTGTAGACACAATTTTGAATTTTTGAAATACTAAATCTTTTCTACCTCAGGAATAGATTACCTTAGCTGTATTTGGCAAAACTTTTAGGATTTTTTGGCCCTCAATGCTCTTCAACTTCGTACTTTATTTGGCCTATTCGAGCGTCACTGATGAGTCTTTGCGTGCGTCTGGTGTAAATATGAAATTTCAATCCTGATATCTATGATGAGTTTATGTTATGTATTCCTAAACGGACTAAAAGAATAGCAAAAGATAGAAAGACAAATACGGTAAAAGTTTTCGTCAGTTGTAAATGACACAAACCTCATATAAATCGATTTTTTTCTAACACAAAATTAAAGTAAAACTTGAGATACTTAAAATTAATCATATTTCCCCAGTGTATTCCAGCATTCTTTTATCTCAATAATTTTACATAACAAAACAACCCTCGGTAAAAAAAGATTTAGCAACTCATTTTCTATTTTCAATTCTCAATAAATAGACTTTACTCTTAAACAAAAAAATAAACACATAATTGTATCAAAGAGAAATAGAGAAACTAGTCTATATTAAAACTCTATCATGAAATTTCTTTTCTGCAACTTCTGCAATTTTAACATGTTTAATTCCAAGTTTTTAAATTAATCTATATATGTTACAAACAAATTGTATTACCTCCGATTATATTTCTAATTGAAGAATTCTAATCATTTTATACAATCTTGATAATCTATATATATATATTTACATACATTTCTTCATAACGTCTGTGAATTCTATCTTGTCTAGCTTGACTGATGCAAATTTTTTCCCGCCACTACCACCTATAGAGTAAAATATAAAACATTCCTTTTAAAAGGTAATTTCTATGTAGCAATAGCACATCGGCACAGAATTATAAATACATAAAACGGACAACAGGAACTACCAAATATGGACAATTCAACAAACCACAACAGCTAAAACACGACTATTCACGAATAATTGAGGTAAAAACAATAATGAACAACACATTGTCAAGTTCCAGCTTCGACTTTGCACGAAATGGGGCGGAGTTATACAAGATTGCCGTGCGCACATCAGTTTTTGCCCATTTTGAACATATGTCGTAATAGTAAAACACACAATAAGAAAATATGTGCAGTACAGCTACCACTAGTATATCAAACATCTTGAAGAATGAAATAAAAGGTATCACATCATTTGGAAAGCATGGTCAACATTTGTTCGCTACTATATACAGGAGACCCACTGATGTAGCAACAACACTGTTGCTGAAGAAACAATATGCCTAACAAGTTTCACGAGTCTTATTGTGTTATTTACTTGTAAATGAAATCAGGTAGAATTTGTAAGAGGTCAGTTAGTATTCTGAATAGTGAGACAATGAAAATATTGATTTTTTTTTTATTTACTTGTTTTGTATTTTAACATGTTTAACTCAATCAATAGGTGACCGACGAAAATCCAAAACGAAAAGTCCTTTATTAAATGGCAAAATCAAAAACTCAAACACATCAAACGAATGGACAACAACTTTCATATTCCTGACTTGGAACAGGCATTTTCTTATGTAGAAAAAAAGGGAATTTAACCTGGTTTTATAGCTAGCTATTCCTCTCACTTGTATGGCAGTCGCATAATTTCTTACAGGGTTATATCTATATATGGCATTTGTTTACTTACCTTTCCAACATTGCACGTGACACGACTTACCCTTCCAACATTGCACGTGACATGACTTATATTCCATCTCGTCTGGTCGATCACGGTAACTAGACATACTATAATAATGTTTACCTACCCTTCCAACATTGCACGTGACATGACTTGTATGCTATCTCGTCTGGTCGATCACGGTAACTAGACATACTATAATAATGTTTACCTACCTTCCAACATTGCACGTGACATGATTTATATTCCATCTCGTCTGGTCGATCACGGTAACTAGACATACTATAATAATGTTTACCTACCCTTCCAACATTGCACGTGACATGACTTATATTCCATCTCGTCTGGTCGATCACGGTAACTAGACATACTATAATAATGTTTACCTACCCTTCCAACATTGCACATGACATGACTTGTATGCTATCTCGTCTGGTCGATCACGGTAACTAGACATACTATAATAATGTTTACCTACCCTTCCAACATTGCACGTGACATGATTTATATTCCATCTCGTCTGGTCGATCACGGTAACTAGACATACTATAATAATATCTCTCAAACAGCGAGGATCTACATGGTAACCCGGCTTTGTACGAACGTAAAATGTAATATAACTGCTCAAAATTTTGTATCATCTGTCTTTCAGAGTATAGTTTGGCCATGCATGTTCCTGTAACAAATCAAGAAAACATAAAAATATAGGTGCTTCGTATTAATGTAAGACGTAAGATAAATGTTCTCCACCATGCTGAAAGGAAAACAAATATGATAAATCTATCTTTTATGCATGTACATATTCATCTAACAAGAATGGAGTTCCCTATAAGTTTGAACCTCTCCTACAAATAAACATAACAACATTATAACAATTTATTATTGATACGGTCTTATTGTTATTCATTAGTATAATAACTTTAGTTTTAAATGGATTTCTATATTTTGATACCAGCACCAATAATGTAAATAAATATTCGCATGTGCATGATGAAACAACTGGAAAACTTATCTTCGTTTTACACAATGTCCACAGGTACATACAGTGTATAAACTAATAGAAGAGTACCAATCAGTTAGTCAGAGAGCTATTCGGCCCCTTATGGTCACAAGCTTGTGTTTTTAATATTTAATTTCACGTAAATTTCACGTGAAAAAAATTTGCCTGTGTAATGTTCTAGTTTTTTGTATGATAATCATATCCTCCACTAATGACATTGTCTAACCTGTCTATTGTTGAAACTATACTTGAACATGATATCATTGCTTTTTTCTTTGCAACGTTTCCTTAATGTTTTCGTCAACATCTTGTTTTATTCATTTTTAATGGGGTAATTTTCACAGAAAAGTTTTTTGATACGGTGTTATTATTATTCATTAGTATAATAACTATAGTTTTAGATTAATTTCAAAATAAAAAAAAAACATTCATTTTTATCTTGAAAACTACATTCTATAAGGTATCGTGAATATTTTTGAACATACCCCGTCTTTTGCGCTCGCCTTCTGCACCACAAACACTACATGGCGTCCAGTCACCCCAGCTTGAGTAATACACAAGGTTGTCGCGTTTTGCTATAAATAAAATGTATGGTATGTTGCAGATCTTTGATTTGTTATTTTTGTATTACATATAATAGTTTTAGAAAAAAATTTTGGGGATAATTTGATTCGTTGAAAAATAAGATCATTAAAAGCGTATTGTGTTAGTTCAAGAACCCCCTTCTCTTTTCTAATTATTAACTAGATTGAACAGCTATAGTTCAGAAAGAACTTTATCCAGTTTGAACAATATAAAAATACTTACAGACTTGTTCTGGAAGAGGTTTGCTAAATTTTATGCCTTTGGAGTCAACTGAAATCAAATGTGTGTCTATAGTTTATACAAAGAATAATAAAGGGTCTTTTAGTGTAAACATATTTATATATATATATTGTGGATTGGGAAACAAGTTATTGCAACTTATATGATCTTATATTAATCTCTTACAGCCACTTCATTTGAATTTAGGTGGGTAGTTGTCTCATTGGCCAATTCATACCATTAGGAATATCTTAAAATCTATTATGAGACGCTGCACACAACTACGTTGTCAGTACACAATAGTTTCAATCGTCATATTCCCGACTTTATATATACAGTGCATTTTCCCCGACAAAGTATACAAAATTATTTTCGTGTTTTTTAATCTAAAAAAAAAATATTTTCTTTATTTGAATCGATTTTTACTTTGGAAGAGTGGGGATATACTGAAATATTATCCAGTCTTTAACTGACTCAAATTGATATCTCGCCATTAAATAATGCATTATAATTACAACTACATCCAAAACATTGACGATCATTACTCGTGTGCAACATTTGTTTGGAAAGTATTTTCTTTCAAATCGTTCTAAATCACTTTGATCAGTCTTTATACTACTCGAAACAGAGAACACGCAGTGGAGGATCCAGGAGGGGGTTTCTGGGCTTGCCAACGGAATCCCCCCTTTTTTTTAAATCAAAACATTTGAATGGGGACATGTGCCGGTTGGAACCCATGAAAATAAACAAGTAAAACATTAAACATAAATAATGTTATTTTTTTTAATAAAGCCGTAAAATCAAAAATCTGAACAATAAACAAAAAATATATGTTAAACATATACCTACCCTTCCTTATTGGAATATCTGTTTCTTGTATAACTAAATAAGAATCAATAAAGTAGTCACAAGTCACTCAAATATGTGGCTTCATTATTATTCGTTGGATACCAATTTTCGTGGATTTCAACGACTAACAAATTTTCTATAGGCTTGTATGCAGACGTCGGCAAAATCACGAATTCGAGTATCCACGAACATGTAAGTTTTTATTAATCCATGAAAATTGGTACCCACGAAAATAAATGAATCCACAGTTACTAGAGGAACTAATTGTACAAAAAACGAATACAGTATCAGTATCTCAGTTTCCCATTCTAATCAACAGGGAATTGAGGCCAAATAAAAAAGTATGTGGTGTTTCAGTTACATCTAAAAAAAAGTTAGGGTCGGTAGGTAGGGATTTATTTTTGTATTTAATGTTAAATTTTAATTTGACCTGACAATTAATTAATACTGTACACAAAACAAATATCACCAGGGTACCATTCTAGTCAACAGGATATTCACAAGTAACTAACAGCAGGTAAAAAATATTCCACATACAATATTGAAATTCGTAAAATTTATCTTTGTTTTACTTTCATTATCTGAACACAAATATTATTGTGATATTTTTAAGGTCTTATATCTTGTTTGTTGCATACGGATACAAATGGAATATATTTCAAATACATAACGTTTACTTTCGTATATAAAAAAAAAAACCTACCACTTACCTTCTAAATGGAAAAAGACGCGGAATCTGTCACTACTGAAGAAAAAGTTTTTCAGCATGTTAACATCTAGATATTTCTTCACATATACATCCTTGGTTTTCATATCGTGACAAAAGTAAGTCCCTCTATCCGCTACAAAAAATATCAAATAATCTATTAAGGGGCACTTACTGACTAACTAGCTGTCAAATTCACTAGTAATCACCGATTTGACTCAAATTCTCATATTGGATTTATAACATACTAAAACATATATTCAAATAACTACTAGTCTGAAATTAACAGTTAGCACGTTGTAGTTAGTTGTTTTGTACTCGATAATATATAATTACTAGAACACACCCGTGATATCGCGGGTCTGTGGCTGAATTAAAGAATATAACTATGCGTATAAGCCTTATTTTAGTATTGGTATTGTCATCTGATAAAGTCATGCCGATTATAAGATGCACAGTTTTCTCTGCTTTCAACATCTTTCTGTTTGAACCCGTCGACCTGGAACTTATCAATTATTGGTATTATTAATTTTATATGGAAAACAAAAGTCCCTGGAAAGAAGTATTTTTTAATCAACAGCATTGTCCTTAATGAGTTATAATTGAAGTTGAATTCTTTGATTCGCTGTTTTACGTCATTCCGGCTAACAAATTGAAAACTGTACATGCTGCACCTATACGCCTTATTTTAAGTCCAGAATTATATTATTCGTATTGTCATCTTAGAAAGTCATACTGATTAAAATACTACAATCGGGAACAATGTGACAATGATTGATTTTAGTAGTGTCAACCCTGTGATTACGACCCGTGTATATAGCAAAATCCTAAATACAGCGTTTGGTGGTGCGCCTGTCAGATGCGGAACGTACAGATAAGGTAATAGGTAACAGGTGAATATACTATTGGTATCGGTATCGGATTCGACCCGGAACTTCTTAATTATTGGCAATATTAATTATGTGGGAAACAAAGGGGTCTGGAGTGGTGTAATTTTTAATCAACAGCATTGTAATATATTAGTTAGATATAAAGTTGAATTCTTTGATTCATCGTTTTTACGTGATGACGGCTGATAAATTGGACCTCGTAATTTTAGTATTATAGATATCAGATTACCACCAGAGACTGCCAATGGTTATATAAACCAATGTTGACATTCTTTTCCTTTAAATGGCTAGCTATTGGGTCAGTAAGGATGTATTCTTCTGACTTTTCAGTGTCGTTCAGTCTCGTTGAAATCTCGTTTTTGAATTATTTCCGAAACATGTGATACAAGTGGAAAATATCAATGAATTTTAAAAATATTATAATCAAACATAACTCTGTGAAAAAATTGTGTATTTACAAGGAATGGTTTTTGAGTAATCCAGTTTTCAAAATTTACGACCAATCAAGTCAGTATTTTCAGACAAAATTTTCAGAAAATGGGTTAGGGATACAAAAAATGATTTTACAAGAATCAAGGATTTGTATAGTTAGAATCATGTACATCCCATATCATTTTGGTCTTTTCAATTTTCTTAGATAAGAATTTTTTCAATCATTTATAACAAAAAAGTTGAAATAATATGCATTTTGTTCTTAAAACTGAGAAAAATTATAATTCTGGTACTTTTGATAACTAACTACAAAAATACAAAATTGACAGCATGGTAAATTTTACACAAAAAAGCGTCAAAATATGATAAAACTTTCTTATATACACACCTTCCTATAGTTTTTAAGTAAAATTTATTTAGATTGGCCCACTTCATCTTTATAGAAAGTATGAAAAAAAGTTTGTGGAACTGTGATTTTTTTCACGATAATAGCCCAAAAATAGGTAAAAATCGATGATAAATCATCAAAATTGGACATTTTCAAAGGGCCGTAGCAAAAAAAGAAGTGCACCACCATATGATTTTTTCTTCACAAATTATTTTGTTACAGTCTTATAAACCCAAAAATCAGGTTAAGAAAAAAAGTTTAATTCTAGAAATTTTTGGCTCCTCAGAGGTGTACATCCTTAAATTGAAGGTCACATGAAAACGGATCCAATAAGGTCGAATTATTCACTTGCAAGCGAATAATTGATCAGCAATGTTTCTTCGCTTATTTTGACAAAATTGAACTAAATTGGTTGATAATAACGAATTATTATTTCATCATTTCATTGGTATTAATGATTGAACCAAATAATTTATTTATCATATCTCGTAGCTAGTGCCCTTTTGAATGGTGGCCTTCAACGGTAAAAATCAAAACATTCGTAGGTCATCTTTTATAGTATTTATTGACATTCACTCCACATAAAGGACTTTTGAAATTCCTTCAACGTCATTTGAACTTGTCGCCCAAAATATTGAACATTGTAAAGTTATGAACTAGTATTGTAACCAAAGTAGCTGTTGAGTGGTTTACAAATGATCCCTATTCGAATTGGGTAAGAGCCCGCCACAATCACAGTACCAAAAATCATACAATTTTACCTTTTATAAATCAGAGTTATACCGCTTAGACCCAGAGATGCGAACGATACTAACGGAGTATGAAAAACGACAAGACGACGATGTTGCAGTAGACTATTGAGTATCACCTGTAACAGCTCAACTGATGAAAATGTTGAAAATATCACCGTGTTACTTTAAACATTTCCCAATCCGCCTAAACATATATTAGTATATTTACAAAACTTATTTTTTTCCATTACTACAAATGAGACTTCTTATTAAAATTCTTCGTTAAATAATTCACCTGTTGTAGCGTTTTTGATATGCAGGCCGTATTCTTCATCAATATACACACGATTATCATTCTCATCGTCGTGCATATCTATATCCATTCTAACGATACGGAATTGCCTCCCTTTTGCCTTCTTTCTGTCAAGTTTCTTCCATTCGATTGTTTTCCCATATGTTTCTTTGTCACCACTGATAGAAATTATAATGATAATAGTACAATATAACATAGTTTGTCATAGTATAATATGAAATAACACAAAAACTATAACCTCACGTGACAGTGTTGTCTTATAAGAAAACAGAACTAATATTTTTGTTAAGAACTAATATTTTTGTTACAATGAACTCATGTAACATTGTTGTATAATCAATGACAGAGGATATTATACCAATATTTTTACAATATAATCGGATGTGACATTGTAATGCCTTTTTTTTTATAAAGTGACACCAATATTTGTATAATATACCCTCCTGTTTGTCTTAAAACTTTTTTTAACAATACTGTCAATAGCAGCATATTAGATGTAGTGTTTATAATACTCACCAGTAATGACATGTTAAAACGATGTGCTCATGCTCTTCCACACTATACATTAATTGTAATGGTGCACCTCTGTTCTGTTTTCTATAATTTTCGATGTATTTCTCGCATTCTGGTAAATTTCTATCTATCAAAAATACAATAAACACGGATTTAAGTCTAATACCTTGTACCAAAGGCAAAGAAATGTTCTAATAACGTTAATACTTATGATGATTCCTCAATAAGTAGAATAAGATTTTGAATTTTACTTCAAATGGAATAAAATTGATTTAACTTTACAACTATATAAGTTTTGCGCATTAGTAAATGTCTTACAATTGTTTTACATTGTCATATCGAGGCCTTTTATAGCTGGCTATGCGATATGGGCTTTGCTCATTGTTGAAGGCCATACGATGACCTATAGTTGTTAATGTCTGTGTCATTTTGGTCTCTTGTGGACAGTTGTCTCATTGGCAATCATACCACATCTTCTTTTTTATATTTACAGTGTTTGGTACCCATACGTTTTTCATCTTTATCCAGTATCAAACTTACCCATGCCTATCCCTTACACTCCCCTAGTCCTAAATTCATCATTGACAAACCCTATCCTAATCCTTTTCCTAAAATGAACCTTAAACTTAAAACAAATAGTTTCTGTAAAGTAAATGTAGATCAAATATATAACTCTCACTCCATGGTACTTGATCCTGAACACTGGCTGTATCTCGTCGTGGTCTTAGTTTCGCTTTATATTCTTTGTCCATATTTTCATCAGGTACGTCGAATGGAAGGTGGTCTTTCATTAGTTCTAAAATAACAATACTATAAGTGATTTTTATCTTCAATATTTCCAAACTGAAATATCCTTTGCAATCTTAATTTAAATTTAAATTGCTGTTTCATTTTTGCCTTTAAAGATCTCGAGAAAATATAAATCTATGGATTGTATGACTCTTTGTAAATATCTCTAACACTGCATTAAAATTACTGTTAACGGTGACGGCAGGTAGGTGTTTTTATACTTTAACCACTGTTAACGGTGACGGCAGGTAGGTGTTTTTATACTTTAACCACTGTTAACGGTGACAACAGGTAGGTGTTTTATACTTTAACCACTGTTAACGGTGACCACAGGTAGGTGTTTTTATACTTTAACCACTGTTAACGGTGACGGCAGGTAGGTGTTTTTAATCTTTAACCACTGTTAATGGGATGATATGTTTGTGTTTTTTTATCTGTTGCGATGGCGACGAAAGGTGTGCGTTCTTATATTTTAACCACTGCTACAGAGGAACGCAGGAAGGTTTTAGTCTCTTCTAATGTGGGTGGCTTGTATGTTTATTTTTGTCTTAAACAGTTCAAAAGGGGACGGCACGAAGGGGTTTAAGTCTTAACCACTACTAATGGGGACGGCAGTTTAGTATTTTGTCTTAAGCATTGCTAATGGTGACGGCAGTTTTGTGTTTTGTCTTAAGCATTGCTAATGGTGACGGCAGTTTTGTGTTTTAGTTTTATAAACCACTAAATGCTGTGGGCCAAATTGGTCATAGTCACAATGGCAAAAAATGTGTTCAGTGATTTCATGAATTTATGTATGGGCCTCGGAACAAAGCACATGATCGCTTATTTCTTCTGACATCTCTAAAGTACTTTGACATTTGATTCAGCTATAATAAAATTGTTATTTTTATGTTTCACCTCGGCATAAGCAACTTTTCGCTGAACCACTTAAATATTATAATCAATACTTTATGCCCGTTAATCCTTGAACAACCATGATAACATACCATCAAGCTCCTCGGTTATATTATATTTTTCCCTATGCCCGTCGTCATCTTCTATTTCTATAACCATCTCTAGTGCCGAGACAGTTAAACCTAGATAACATAAAGTATTCAGTCACCATTTATACCAAGAAAAGATCATTACTATAAACAACATTACTTTGGAAATATAATACGACAGATTGGTAAACTGTATCATAGAGGGTATGAATGAGGCTTACAGATTAGAGAAAACCCCCACACTTAAAACAGACCAAAACAAAATAAAGAATAGAGAAAAATGCTGCTTCAAAAAACAAAAGAGAATAATGTTGCACAGAAGCTTTCAGTTCTTTAGTTCTTTACTCCCTAAGTCGCTTTCAAATATGTTTTTTTTTTTATTTAAAAAAAAAACAAAAAAAACCCAGACTGTTCGAGTTGTAAAGTGCGGAGAATTTGAATACATTGCATTTTTCATTTTGATTTCATGACAATTTCTAAAAAAAAACCAATCATAGTAATTGTTTCTCAAATCACATGTTTTTGATAAATTAATTTTGTTCTCGTCTCAATATCATATGCAGGGTGAAAGGGGAATCAAAACGACAAAGTATCAAAATGGCACATTACAAAATAGAATTGTTCAAACTTAAATTATTTTATAATCAACAAGAAAAAAAAAAGCACAACAAACAAAACAAGACAACCTCCTTTTATTTTCAAATAATCAAATGGAAATTACAAAAAAAAAAAAAAAAAAAAAAAATCAAATGACGTTCAAGTGGCAATAAGGTGTTTCAAAACGGCGATTTCAAGTTTATGTTATCATGACATAAAATCATATAGTCCAACATAAAAGTAAAATAACGGTAATGTCTTAATTGTACCATTTTGTCAATTTAAGATATTTCGAATTCCAAGATTTCCCATGAAAATACTGTGTCCTTTTCAGCACGATATTTAAAATGTTTTCTGAAATCATAAACGATTCAATTGGCTACCCCTCAATTCCAAATAAAAAGTCCGTCCCAGCCTCACACGTTTCCCCCTTCTTATCCTTTTTAAATACCCTTGTTTTACCCCTTATAATTTATTCTCACATTTCAAAAGCGTGTCACCCCTCAAAGATGTTATTTCTATTTGTCTTATGGTCCTCAAATAGTCGCAAAATTTAAGGGACTAATAAACATTAATAGCTGATAGCTTCTGCAACACTTGACACGAAATTTTGTGGCCTTTAACGTATTGACGTCATAAGTGTCAAACATTTTCTCTTGTGACGTCACCAGAGCTTTTGTGAAAGTATATTGAAATATCGACAGCTCGAGGTTGTAAAACATAACCACGGGGGGGGGGGGGGGGGGGGGGGGGGGGGGGGGGGTAACTTCAATATTTTTTTGGTAGGGGTGTGCCATTTTTGCCTTAAAAAACGTACCCATTTTAATATAACATTCACTGAAATTCAGTACCTATAGTTATATAAATATTTAAGAAAGAATGACCTATACTTATATACAATATTTAAAATATGACCCATGCTTATATAAGCACTAACTCATCATCACTCATAATTCATAAATATACCAGCTACCCTTAAGTTTTTATATATGAATTGACATCGTTTGGTGCACATATATTTTATCGTTATATATACGCATGGATTCTCAATAGCATATTTATATATGATATGTAGATCATATCCCAAATCAATATACAGTTATCAAACGTAAATGCATTTTAATATAGGATGTCATTAAAAAGGAGGGTCATTTTTATATAAAATCTCGCAAAATTATGACCCATATTTTTGGCACATCCCCGTATACCAAATAATAGGAACTTACCCCCCCCCCCGTGAACATAACAGACAATACCTGTCAATAAATAGATAAACACTGCACATCTATACATTTCTTCTCTTAAAGATTGGCAATACAGCAAGGAAAACGCTTCGTGACGTCAACATTTCAACAATGACGTCATATACTAAGTTATCTACGTTTATATTTGTAGATGTATAGATATATTTTAACATCCTTAGCTATTGAAAGTATCCAAGTACAACCGGAAGCGGGCTTCAGATTGTCCCTTCATTATTGGCAGTGGCTATTTTTATCGGCGGCGACAAAATTGAAAATATGTTTATGAAAACTTGCAAAATAGCATATTTTTAAAGCAACCTTTTTTTTTGCTTGTGCCTGCAATATAGACTAGTTAATTTATATATATATATAAACTTTTGAAAGGTTTTACACAACTGTGCATTGTCAACATAAAATAATCGATATAACTCACTAAGATAAACAGCAACAATATCTGAGATACATAATACTTAAAAACATAAAAACATATAAGAGTGCAAATAAGAATTTGTAAAAGGAAATAAAAAAATAAAAATAAAAATATTGAGCATCCATTTATAGCAATGAAATCATATTAAAATTGGGTCTCATTGGGGTCTAACGTTAAGCGTGACGTGGGATTGCCGATTGTGACACGTGAAATACCAATTATTGTGCCCTGAAAACGGGAAATGTAGTCTAGGAAAATACCCGGGAAAATACAATAAAAATGAGAATTGCTTACGTACATAGTGTAAGCGGGATACGAGAATCTGACAAAACAGTAAGCGGGATCCGGGATCTGAACCCCCAATGAGACCCCCTTAAAAAACTACTGATCTCCGGTAGAAAAACTGACAATCCTAGTCAAGAAAGATTTGAGCCGAGCGCACCTGTGCAACGAAATCTACATGGTGCAAAATGAGGAGCAGGTTCTGCTTAAAGTTCCGGATCACTTGTAATCAGTGAAATAAATGCTGGATATCAACACTGTTCCCATTTAATAAGGGAACATGCAAAGACTGCACAACTATGATCCAAAATGTAATCAGTGAACACAATCTGCATATTAACTCTGACCCCCCTGCAATTAGTACACAAAGTCTGCATATCAACTCTGATCCCCATGTAATCAGTGAACAAAGACTATATACCAACTCTAATCCACATGTAATCAGTGAACAAAGACTGCATATCGACTCTGATCCCCATGTTATCAGTGAACAAAGACTGCACATCAACTCTGATTCCCATGTAATCAGTGAACAAAGACTACATACTAACTCTAATCCACATGTTATCAGTGAACAAAGACTGCATATCAACTATGATCCCCATGTAATCAGTGAACAAAGACTACATACCAACTCTAATCCACATGTAATCAGTGAACAAAGACTGCATATCAACTCTGATCCCCATGTAATCAGTGAACAAAGACTACATACCAACTCTAATCCACATGTCATCAGTGAACAAAGGCTGCATATCAACTCTGATCCCGATGAAATCAGTGAACAAAGACTGCATATCAACTCTGATTCCCATGTCATCAGTGAACAAAGACTACATACCAACTCTAATCCACATGTTATCAGTGAACAAAGACTGCATATTAACTCTGATCCCCATGTAATCAGTGAACAAAGACTACATATCAACTCTGATTCCCATGTAATCAGTGAAATAAGACTGCATATCAACTCTGATTCCCATGTAATCAGTGAACAAAGACTGCATATCAACTCTAACCCACATGTAATCAGTGAACAAAGACTGCATATCAACACTGATTCCCATGTCATCAGTGAACAAAGACTGCATATCAACTCTGATTCCCATGTAATCAGTGAACAAAGACTGCATATCAACTCTAATCCACATGTAATCAGTGAAATAAGACTGCATATCAACTATGATTCCCATGTAATCAGTGAACAAAGACTGCATACCAACTCTAATCCACATGTAATCAGTGAACAAAGACTGCATATCAACTCTGATTCCCATGTAATCAGTGAACAAAGACTGCATATCAACTCTGATTCCCATGTAATCAGTGAACAAAGACTACATACCAACTCTAATCCACATGTAATCAGTGAAATAAGACTGCATATCAACTCTGATTCCCATGTAATCAGTGAACAAAGACTGCATATCAACTCTGATTCCCATGTAATCAGTGAACAAAGACTGCATATCAACTCTGATCCCAGTGAAATCAGTGAACAAAGACTGCATATCAACTCTGATCCCGATGAAATCAGTGAACAAAGACTGCATATCAACTCTGATCCCCATGTTACAAATCTTATCCCCCAAATAATCAGTGAAGTTAGACTGAATATCAACACTGTTCATCCATTTTTTTTTTAAACTAAAAAGAAAGGAATAATGTTACACTTCTGTCAAGGTTAGGGTGAAGATTGCCACCTTTTTAAAACTTTTAAACACACGGAATTGTTACGCCTGTTGGTCACTGGTTGTCAGTTTGTTTCTGTGGTTCATATGTGTTTCTTGTTTTTATATAGATTAGACTTGGTTTTCTGGTTTGAATTGTTTTACACTAGTCAATTTAGAACCCTTTATAGCTAGCTGTTTGATGTGAACCAAGGCTTGTTTTTGGAGGCTGTACTTTGCCCTATAATTGTTATCTTTTATAAATTGTGACTTAAATAGAAAGTTATTTCATTGGCACTCATACCATATCTTCCTTTTTATGTAACATGAAGGGAATAATACAAATACTAGTGAAATATTTTATTTTCAAAGGAAGACAATCTATTAATGACCATCACAAAAGATATCACAGACAAGACACCAGTTTATACTGGTCTACACTAAAAAAAATAGTTACATTTACTCTGATCACAAACAGGCTAGGATTACACTAAGAAATTGTAACATTCAATCTGATCACAAACAGACTCGGTTTACACTAAAAAAAATTACATTCACTAAAAAATTGTAACATTCACTCTGGTCACAAATAGACTCGGTTTACACTAAAAAAAAGTAACATTTACTCTGTATAAATCACAAACAGGCTTGGTCTACTCTAAAAAATAGTTACATTCACTCGATCACAGTTTGGTTTACACCATAAAATAGTAACATTTACTCTGTATATATCACAAACAGGCTTAAATTTTAGAAAATAAATTTTATTTTAGATGTTGAATTTGCTAAAAAAAAAAAGGAGTACACATGGCAAATTTCAAGGAACACAGTGATAAATCCAAGCCTAGTAAGCATGAAAAATAAAATTATTTACTCTGTTTGCATGGGGTGAGAGTTATACCAATGAACATGGGTCTACTCTATATCTCAGTAAATAACTCTGTGACTAATTTAATGGTAGACCTAACTGTGATTTTACTGTATGAATAGTATTTATAAGGTTATCTTATTTAAGACTTAACAGATTCTGTGTCCAAGCTTTGCTGACAATAATCTGACAATGCTCTGTTCTACATTATTGTTCCTCTGGTTATGTCGTAGATAAGGCTGAAATTTCATTGGCTGATTTAAGAATATCCAGAGAGACAAGGAAGTAGAATGGCCTGTTTTCAGATCTTGGTAAGAAACGCATGGACACAGAACCATTATTGCAATCCGATTAATACTTTTCAGATTCTAATAAAATATACTGATTCTCATAGAAAACTATTCAAATTAAATAAACATTTCCAAGTAAATACATAAAAAAATGAAAATATTATTGAATACAATTGTTAAGTGTCAAATTCTGACAAATAAAATGTCAAATTGAGTAATAAAATTCTGTTTCTCAAAGTTTGCTACTATGGATCTATTATTGAATTACTCAAATAAACTAAAACAACTTCAGACATAGAATACAGCTTTCATACATGAAACATATCACTTCTATTCATCATGTTATAATATACATAATATAAATAATACAAAATTTTAGCACTACTCTAATAATGAATTGCATTTGACAGAAATGTAAAATTTGAGTCTAAATGATAGGCATGTAGAAAACAAAAATTATATGACTTCAGTGTTCACAACACTTGTGTCATGAATATCCTCATTTAAATATTTGATTTCTCAAATTCAATAATCTCTCTTTAAAAATACATAAATCAACTTCTTTCACTTGGAAATTCCAATAAAGTTAAATCCTATACAAATATTCTAAACACATCAACACACAAACACACAATAAATGCAGGTATCACATAAACAGTGTAAACAATAAATGCCAGATAAAGTTAGAATTATCTTAAGCAAAGTTTTTACTTATCGGTCAATAGACAGAGTATATTTTCACATGGCTGAAACTTGTGTCTTGATTTGCATTGACATTGCTAATATCTAACTTAAGCACAAACTAGAGTCTAACTTAGGCACAAACTAGAGTTTTGAGAGAGGATTATCACATCTATACAACATATAAACACATATATAGTGAGGTTAGTTGTCAATGGATACCATTTATAATAACAAACTGTCACAATACCTTGTAAGCACAGCATGAAGTAAATATTTAACATAAAGGATAACATCACTTGACATGTCAATATTCTCAAAATGCAAGCCACAATTTAAATTAAACAGCAAAGATTACCACAGTAGGTTTACAGGGACTATTCATTTATCAATACACATAATTGGATTTCTCTTCAATGAAAAAATAAACTAATGGTACATAACTTGTACACCAAGACAATGTAAATAATGCCATGACTTTATATTGCATCTCAAATGTTTATCTGCACTAATTGATGGTGACATTATGGATGGTGATGTGATCAAATCAATGGTGATGGTTGATGTCTCATGCAACACTTACAAACATGACATGGTTTGTGACTACTGTCACAGTAAGTATATGTAATGGTTTATGAATCATACGTTATGGTTTATTACAGTGAGGACTGACATAGTATGTTAGATATGTCATGGTTTAAGACAGTGCGTACTGAAATTGTATGGTGTATAAGTTTATGATATTAGATACTGACATAGTATGACAAATATTTTCTGGCTTTATAACAATGTATAATGAAATTGTATGTTGTACAAATAAGGATTCATGACACTATGCACTGACATAGTATGTCATATTTGTTGAAAAGATAGCAATTTGGTTCAAAATGTAGATATTCAAAAATCTAAATAACTGATATCAAATACTATAAAAATGAACATCTAAAAATATATAAATTAATATCATATAAAATTACAAAAAAATCTTTTTGAATTACAGTTCTTGGTGGATTTAATTAAAATAAGTTTAAATCTTAATTTTTGATAAAACACATGCAATCACTATTCATTTACACTTGATATCTTTAGGACAAACTTATAAACTGGTCATTAGCTCAACCTTCTAATGTTCATGATCTACATTTAGATGAAACATCAAAAGTAAGGTGATTAACACATTATTGCTTGAACACATTCATAAATGACTAATTTTATCACCTGATATTAAATAAACTTATGGCAGAATTAACCCTCTATTTAGTCATACAAAACTTTGGGTCATTTTTATAATGTTGGAGAGTAATCAATTAAATTTAAGTTCTTTAACTGTTGTTCTTTCAAGCAGACGGTCTGTAATGCCCCTTTAATTGATCTTTAATAGTAATTCATAGATTTAGACATTTTTAATCATAATACCACTAGTTCAGGTTTTTAATATTAGTCCCTAAATATTCACCACCTTTAATAATGGTCTTTCAATGATATCTCTGTAATAGTGGTCCCTCAATTTTACATTTGTTATTATGGTCTCTCAATGTTTTCTCTATAATATTGGTCCCTCAATTTCATATCTAATTATAGTCCCTCAATTTTACCCCTTTTATTATGGTCCCTTAATGTTCACCATCTTTCATAATGGTCCCTTGACGCTAGCACCTTGAAACATAAGTCCTTCTTTAAACATGGTCCAAATTGTTACTTCTTTTTACATACATTGTACCTTTCAGCATTAACCTATGTCTATGATTGTGGTCCCATAAGTCCTTAAATGCTAAACATTGGTCCATTATTATTAATGTTTATGAATTATATCTATTTTATAAATCTTAACATTATGAAACCAAGACTTATTACAAATGGTAATGTAAAGTGGTCACTTCCATATTTTATGTAATAGCTTGAAGCCATCGAAAAGTTATATTTTTTCAAAGATTCTCAGATGCTTGTATACTATTCTTACCGGTATATATTCCTATGAAAATATCTTATGAGTAGATTTGAAACTCAGGATTAATTCATTCATCTTTCTTGACGTAAACAAATAATTTCTTTTCCAATGCAATAATCTGCATATTTGTACATGTATCAATCATTCTTCAAAGAAGGTTTACTGCAATTACAAACTTGTGGTGTAATAATTCTGTCATTTTAAGTCTTTATCTTTACTGGTACTATCCCTTACTTATAGAATGTCTTAGACAATGTCATATATCCTTTAGGACACTAGGTTTCCTCATTTCATTGATGAATGTCTTCTACGACTAGGTACACGTTGTGTACTAATTCTATAATCTGATTGGTCTGTAGATAGATTTTTCATTTCATGGTAGAATTTCTCTTTAGTATAAAAACATGTATACCAGGATTTTTATTTCTTATTTGAGTGTCTCCTTCGTATCAGAAATTCATGATGCAATAGTTGAGTAGCTGATAATCTCTTACTTTGGTCCCTGAAAAAAACAAGAACATTTATAAAACTCAACCAATTGAAGTTCAATATCTCTGAGAAAATAAACATGGCACTGTAAAAAAAAAACTAATTGTGATAACTGTGTTTGTGATGCTATTCAGGGGGTAGTTGTCAAATCTTCATGGAAATTCATGGCAAAGGACAAGGTATGATAAGGGCTATTTTTGGCCCCCTCTCCAAATAAGTTTATATTGATATCAATGATGGTCTTAGTGTAGACACTTGAAAAAATAATGATTTTATTGTGTTCCTGTGAAAGGAAGGTTGCCTAGCAACGGTTTTTATTAAGAATGAAAATTATCACATAATAATTGCTTTATCAGTAAAAATTTAAATATTTGCAAATAATATTGTTTGTCCAAGAAGAACTTGAAGTCACAAATGAAAATACCCTTTGAATTTGTTTATTATATGTTTAAAACAACCTTGGCAACAGAAATGTTGCCTAGCAACGGTTAAAAAATTGGTGCTTGCCACTGTTAAGTATGAATTAAGCAGTTGTTTGAAGATTTTTCTTTCCATTTGGAGTTTCATTCCAATATTTTTTCATATACATCTTTTTTTTATTCTTTACAAATTTCGTATTGAGCATAGCAACACAAGTGTTGCTTAGCAACAGCAAAACATGTTTGAATTAAAGCCAACTACAAATCAATTAGTCATTATATTGAACAAATTAAATTGAATGCAATGCAGATTGTCTGTTTGTGAACATGTTTAGTTAGAAATGAACACTTAGTTCAATTGTAGGTCACTACACGCTGATCAACAACTAAGATACATAACAAGTGCATATCAACCATGCAATAATAGGTTCTTTATATTTTTTGAAGTATGAACTTAGTTATTTTTTAGGAATATACTTCCTAATACGGTGTTACACTATAATATAAACATCTAGATTATCATTATTTTTTGGACGAATTCTATATCGAGTATAGAATCCCACATCTTGCTTAGCAACAGCAAACATTTTTTTTTAAATTGTAGACAACTACAACACCTTTGTTTGACTTTCAATGTGAAAGTTTTTTCATGAAAACAAGAATATATAGGATTTAATAATTTGAGATGAGTTTGAACAGCTTTCAAAGATACTTAACAGTTAATGGAATCAAAGAGACGTGACTTTACCACATACAGACATTCAAGGCCGTAGCTAGGCATCTTAATTTAGTGAGGCTAAATAATTGAAAATTTTTTTTGGAGGGTATGAAATGAATGGTGCAAAATCCTGCATTCTAGGCATTTTTAGAGAGTTTGATAATGTTTTGAATTTGGACACTTTTTATATAAATTTTTCATATTTTAAGACTTTTACTAACACCAAATTTTTAACAACTTTATTTAAACTTATATGTTAGATAATCATCCAAATATCACTGATTTGAGTCTGCTGCCAGAACATTATTAGAACAAACATCGATTCAGTAGAGTTTGCCAAATTTTTCTATTGCCGGTTCAGTCAAATCGTTTCAGAATCATAATTTGGTCTGCTGATATCCTTATCGCGATGAACATGGAGCATGGCAAGACCACACAATCTCTCGCCACTCATGCATGCTCTTTTCCAAGTTTTCAGTCGTTTTAGGGCAGTCTGTGTTTCTAAAGGTAGCACATTACCATCAACACAACGATCAATGTCTTCTTCCAATTCCTTCTCCATCCGTAATTCGTTAGCAGCATCGGTAGTAACAGTTTTGTTTGCAAAAAAGAATTAAGCTTTCCTGTAAGCACCATCATACAGTCGCAGTTACAAAATATTAAACTCGCTTTAATGCTGACAAAGAGTAGACAAACTAGGGATAGAATGAGATAAGATACAGGTATATGATTCTATCTATAGAGTAAGTATATCTGATATGGGTACAGGGGAAATTGGAATGGAGTTTTTGACGTTTACATGTAGGTCCGAAATTTCCAATTATTTCTGGAAATAGTTGGTGGTATTTTTTAGTTCCAGAATCTATAAATTTAGGGGTTGGGGGTGTCCAATTCCGAAACCCCAAATATAAAGAAACGAAATTCCGTAGTCCCGAATAAGTAAAGACGAAATCCTGTGTTAAAGGTTCTACCATTCCTCAATAATATCAAATTGGAATATGGGATATTCTTTCAATTTTTAAGGTTAAAGAAACATGGATAAAAACTAATCCATGCATGTTTTATATTATTTTATTTATCTGTAAAGAGAAAGATTAAAGTTCGTGAAATGAATACGCAGACAGGACTGTCCTCTTGCGATGCCCAGTACTTGATTAGTCAAAAGTTGTTGAAACGGAGAAATGAATACGCAGACAGGACCCCCCCATTCAGAAGACCAGTATACTTGATTTGTCAGTCTACTTATCGTTTTTGGATTGTACTAATGAAGTTATATGCAATACTCAGACTCTGTTCACAAAAATAGTTTACTAGAATTATTCCTTCTTTACCTTCAGTGTCGCTTTTCCTTTTTCTGCAAGAGCCTGTTTTTAACTAGAGATCCATGATGATTATCGTTACTAGGTTAATGTAATTGAGAAACATCACCTGTTGAGATGCTGAGTTATATCCAGGAAGAATAGTTTAAAAGGAATGGAATGATGACAAGTTATAGAAAGTAAGATTGGGACAGAACAACAAATGACTATTATATTTATATATATGTATAAAAAAAAATAATCAGTGTCGAAATTTTAGTGAGGCAATTGCCTCACTTGCCTCAAGGGTAGCTACGGCCTTGGACATTGTGTGGAATAAAATGTCTAATCCAGGCAATTACGAATTAATATGATGTAGGGGTTGGAATAGGAATGTGTCCTCTGCATGGGTACAAAACCTACCGGTATAGTGAATTAGAAACGACTTATCAAGGCAAAAAGGGGGGGGGGGGGGGTTAAATCATTTTTGAAGTTATTAACGAGGCATTAATTGACCTAAGAAATTAATCCTATTGTGCAGTAAAAAAAATGGCATAGCCTGTAAGAATATATATATATATATGGTTTAAGGGTTGGACAATCACTTAACCATGAAAGTTAAAGGTCAATTAATTGTACCTTGAGATCAACGGTAAATGTCATAATGATATTAGACTGTTATGATATCTGAGTCATGGCTATACACTGTATGCCAAATATCATAAGTCAATGTATAAAAACTAAATAAGTGTAGACCCGGACAAGTGTGTATGAGAATAAAATTCCAAAAAAGAAGAAGAATAGTTATGTTTAACATAATGTATCCATTCATTTCATCTTGGAAGCCAGGGAAAATTGACAAAGACAAGTGAAAACTGAGAACAGAATAAACTGATGTTTCTTTCACGATGAAATGGACTATGGTTTGAATGGTTTTACAGTTCGGTGTGAGCCAAGGCCCCGTGTTAAAGGCCGTACATTGACCTATTATGGTTTACTTTTATAAATTGTTATTTGGATGGAGAGTTGTATCATTGGCACTCACACCACATCTTCCTATATCTATGGAACATTTTTGTTATCTGTAATTATGATGTGGATACTGGCAATGACGAAAAATGTTTTCACTTTCCTGTCAGTGTCAAATGATTTGTGAAATATCATGTAAAATGCATGTATGTGATTAAGTTGCATTTTGTATTGTTTCGTTTTGTTTTTGTGTTTTTGTAATTTGTTTATCAAAATGAACTACAGTTATAATTGGACATGCAAGTTACTAATAAAAGTATATAAGTTTGGGTTAGGGTGAAGGTTGTCGCCTGTTTTCACATGCTGTGTTTGTTTGCAACAAGTAAGGAACCTGTTCGGTGGTTGTTGTGGTTCATACGTGTTCCTCGTTTCTAGTTTTTTTTTTATATAAAGATTAAACCGTTGGTTTTCCTGTTTGAATTGCTACATTAGTCACTTGTGTGTCCTTGATAGCTTGCTGGTCGGTGTAAGCCAAAGCTCTGTGTTAAAGGTCGTACTTTGACCTATAATTGTTTACTTTTTACATGTTGTGTCCTGGAAGGAGAGTAGTATCATTGGCACTCATACCACATCTTCTTATTTCTATATATGTTGCAAAAGTTATTTCTTTTGGGTGGATGTGTATGTTTAAGCGTGGATTCATATAAGATGGATTCTTACAGTATGCACCCTTTTATTAATTCATTGTACAATTAAATAAATATAATAAATGAATTAAAACGCCTGATATCGTGGGTTCTGACACCGGCCTGGTCAAACCTAAGACTCAAAAATTGGTATTTGCTGATTTCCGTTAATCAATTGGCATTAAGGGGTAAGAACAAAGACTAGTTGGATCGGAGTGTCAAGTTAGGGTAATATGTCTTCCTGTGGACTGTAACCTTTTTAGCTATAGCACAATAAAAAATAATGAAACAAACAACCCATGCAGCAACACGATGTCCAAAAGTTAGCACTTTGTGTAAACATGAATTATTATTAAAATAGTCAATTATATGAATTAACTGTTTACAAAACTTTATATTGTTTGCAAAAACTACGAATAATATATTCAGGAATAAATAACCTTTATTAGCTGTATATCGCAAAAAAAAAAATCGGAATATTGAGCCTTTTATGGTCTTTTGACATTTTTTTATTCGACCGTCACTGATGAGTCTTTTGTATGCGAAACACACCTCTTACAATCAAGATGTCTTTAATTATGATGCGTTTTATTCCTTTCATATTCAATACTTATTCTTATTCTTTTGAATATGTTTAAATTCATTCTACATGTAGTGCTGTTATTTAAGAAGACATATGATTGATTGAATGTTGTTTCCTGGCCGTCCAGTGACAAATACTTTATGCATGCAAATTTTAGTGAAAAGATATGTAGAGAATGATTTGCAAACAAGAAATATGAAGTAGCACGCGTTGTCGTCAAGATAGAACAACGGGAAGGCGGGTGACAATTACAAATAATAAGTCCAATAAATTCAACACCATGACCAAAACATAACTCAAGATACATAATTTAGATCATAAAAGTGTTGGATAGTTTTGTTTAATCTTGATTATTGTTATACTTACACAATTAACTAATTAAAATTGTCACATGGTGTCTTCTTATGTCATATAAATTACAATGTATGTTATTATTCACAGTTCTGTAGTTAATTTCGCCATCGCCATCTGTATTTATATTAAATGATTGTCTAAAATGTTAACTTGGCATGCCATACTTGGTAGAAATGCGGACGTGAAAGAAAGCACTTTTCACAAAAGTGTCATCGGAGATTAAAACATTCCAGGGCGACGATTTCGTCAACTATGAAACAAAATAAGTATAAATGCACTGTTTGAGTATGAACCAGTTATTTTATTCATTCACAAAATTACGTTCCCAGAATTTCTCTGAAGTTTGTCACAGTTTCGTCTAATTTGGGTCAAATTTCGACGGTCTGCTAAAATGTCACTTTAAATTCAAGAATAATGAATTATACAGGAATATCCTGTTTTCCTGTCTCAAATATGTTCATTTTTCGTCCTGAAGAAACTAGCCATTATTATATAGCGTACCATGAATACATTTCCGTCGGATCCAGTAAATACCGGAAATCATCTCCGGTCCGCAATTCGGTTAAAAATTTCAATGATTCAATAAAAACTACCGACGATTTTTGTCACTTTTTTGAATTTTTAACTATGAGCGTACTTACGACCCACTAAAATATTTGAACTGCATCAACATTTATGTTCAAGGAATGTCTGGTATAAATATGATCGTGGGTCGTAGGTACGCTCATAGTTTAAAATGCAGAAAAAGGTTTAGAAACTGCCATTTTTCTGGCCTTTTCGCGAATCTTGAGGTCTTTACAGCAACAGAGCATGAATAATATCAGCGGAAGTTGAAAAATCTATTGATGTTTACAAAAATATAGGTTTTAAACTTTAAAAATAATGTATTATAATTAATGGCAGGTCACTTTTAATTTGAACGAAATTAGGGGGCCGTTCTCTGATGCTTATCGTACCTTGTCCTTTTCCATTTCAGTATCAACTTTATTTCTAAGTATAAAATGAATTCAAGGCTAGACAAAATTATAACATCTTTTACATTAATTTTCTCTGGAATACCCTTTGATGCTAAATTTTTTAAGTACATCCATTCCATCAAATTAAAAATTGAAAATGTACACATAATGTACACATAATGTACACATTATTATGTATTGAATATGATGTCAGGTCTTTTATCTGGCAAGGGAACTAGTTGCAAAATATTTAACTTTAGTAGAGAACTGATGAAGTAATTGTTCAGCTATACTTTTCTTATCTCTTTCAATCTACACTGCTTCCTTTTCTTTCTTAATACATTGGTTTAGACTTATATATATATATATAATAAAAGAGGATGTGTTATAAAGAGGCATAACTCAAGAACAGTAAGAGTGACAGAGGGTGTCAAACAGCATCTTTTGTCAATTTTCTATTTATGAAGGGGTATAACACACAAATGGTGAAAATGATGGCACCCATACTCAAACTTGAAATGTGGTTTGTGGTAATAAGCATTGTGTATAAGTTTCAGAACTTTGGTTGGGGAAATGTAAAGTTAGACAGTGGAAATAACAAATTCAGCAATTTTTCTATTTACAAAGGTCACAACGGTGAAAGTGGCACCACCCAAATTTTATTTGATCTGTGTGTAGTGTTAATGATCATTGGAAATAAGTTTTAGAACATTTAGTTGAGGCTTACTAAAAGGTACAGAATAAAAACCAATTTAGGGACATACAAACAGAACTTGAGAAGGCAAGGGCATAAAATATCTAGGGATGAAAAAACTAGTTTGCCCCTACCCATTCATATACTCCTACAACATACCCCTACCCCATTCACACACTCCTACAACCAAACAAAGTTTTTACCTGGTAAGACAACTGTTGACAAAATCTCTGGCCTCTAGTGTGAACCTTTCTGGCAACTCTGGCACAGGTCTGTCACAACCAATGGCAAAAATGGCTGCCATAGGGTTCATATCAGACCTGTAATACACATTTATTGTTCTATTAATACTGTCATAATCTGTTATAATTATATAGATTCAACACCTGCAACAAGTGTGTTACAATATTTCTCCACTCGAAAAAAGATGCAATCGATTACAAATTTGAATTTGGATTTTTTAATAAAATAATTGGTTGATGTACAATAACAACTAGGCTTTTAGTTTTCTCTTTTGAATTGTTTATACATTTGTCATTTCAGGGTCTTTTATAGCTGACTATGTGGTATGGGCAATCGTACCACATCTTCTTTTTTATTAAAACATAATTAAAGGGGAAGGATTGAGTGCTAACAATCTGTCACATTCTGTAGTTGCTTGTCCTAAGCCAGAAGCCTTTATTGCATTAGTGGTAGTAGGTTGATGTCTGTTATATAATTATGTTTTTGTTCATTTTATTTTTGTTTTATATTTTGTCATTTTTTTGTACAGTCTTTTATAGCCAACTATGCTCTATGGGTTTTTTTATGACAAAGGCTGTATGTGACTTATTATTGATTTAATCTGCTTTAGTTGGACTCTGTATAATAGTTGTAGCATAGGTATTCAACCATGTCTCCTTATCTTATATTATATATAAGTACTCGGACAGTAGATTCAGTTATATGGCTGTTATTAAACATGACATAAATATTTAATTCAGTTTTACGAGGACAACTTGTTTTTACTATATGAGCCACATCAGTGGCGCTAGAACCACTTGAATAGATAAATCTATTACTACGTAATCATTAGTATATAACTCACCATGGAGGTTTCCTTGTTGCCATTTCAAATACAGTACAACCAACACTCCTGAAAATATAAGTAACAGTAAACATCATTTAAATTTTATTTCAACTGGTCTTTTTCCATTTTAGCATTACCCCGATTTATATTTGTCTAGTGACAGTGTCTCATAAATATGGTTTATCATCAGAAAGGTAAAATATCAAACTTTGAAGAAGAGAGTTGAAAGATACCAAAGGGGCATGCAAACTAACTAGTTAAAAATAAAATGACAAACAACAGTACACAGAACAGATAACTAAAGAATGATCAACATCAAGCTGAAATTTAGTTCAACTATAACTTGTTATACCTTACATACTGTCAAACAGTCTAATTTAATTGTTGCTATGAAATGTTTCTATTTCAAAAACAAACCAGTTTGCAGTGTTTTATTTCTTCATTTTTCTTTCTTTTCTTCTTTATAGGTCATATTTATTTGAAGGATTTTTGTGGGAATCTGGTCTCAACTGTGAAATAACTAAATCAATGTGAATATAAACTGCTTGCCACACTTCACATACAAAGCTTTAATATGTGATTCAACTTACCATATATCTGATTTCTTCCCATGTCCAGTTTCATTGACCACCTCTGGAGCCATCCAGTACGGTGTACCCTTCATGGACTTGAGTATTTGTGACTGTCCCATACTTAGATTTATACACAAACGTTTGGCACATCCAAAGTCTATCAATTTTATAATCCCATTTGGCATCAACATCACGTTTCCTCCCTTTATATCTCTGGAAAAAACACCCATATATATAATAAAAGAAAATTGTAAATACTAAACCAAACCAAAATGATAAACAATAAATAATCTTACTTTGAGTAAAATATGTAGCATTGTTTGGAAATTTTCAGTAATAGGCAAACTGTAATTTTACAAATTGTGACTTGGATGGAGAGTTATCTCATTGGCACTCATTCCACATCTTCTTATATCTTTATACCTTGATTTTGATAACAAAGCTAGGTATTTTGTTTGTACTTTTGTTTTTAGGACAAAAATTTCCAATAATTTTTTTAAATCTAACAATCAAAAATTAATTTGCCAAATGAAAATTTCCTCTTACAATTTTAAGTTACAGCTTAGGATTTCAGAAGCTGTTTTCCCTTAGCCCAAACATTTTTTACTATAACTGAGTCATCTACAAACCTGTGAATGACATCATTAGAATGGAGGTATTCCACACCCTCTAGAATCTACAAACCTGTGAATGACATCATTAGAATGGAGGTATTCCATACCCTCTAGAATCTACAAACCTGTGAATGACATCATTAGAATGGAGGTATTCCACACCCTCTAGAATCTACAAACCTATGAATGACATCATTAGAATGGAGGTATTCTACGCCCTCTAGAATCTGTTTGGTATATTTTCTGAACACAGCTTCGTCTAAAGCACCAAATCTGGCCAATATACTGGCTATAGAACCTCCAGGAACAAACTGCATGAATATAGCGACAATGTTTTCTTCTAGGCTAGTTCCAAGGTATCTGAAATTAAATTATTTTTCTTAAAACTAAAACTTGTTTTGCTTTGAAAGAAGTTAACAGAATAATTTATTAGTTGAAAAACAAAGTCAGTTGAATAAAAGTTTTTTATGTCCCACCTACGATAGTAGAGGGGCATTATGTTTTCTGGTCTGTGCCTCCGTTCGTCCATTTGTTCGTCCATTCGTTCGTTCGTCCGTCTGTGCGTCCATTCGCTTCAGGTTAAAGTTTTTGGTCAAGGTAGTTTTTGAAGAAGTTGAAGTCCAATCAACTTGAAACTTAGTACACATGTTCCCCATGATATGATCTTTCTAATTTTAATGCCAAATTTTAGTTTTGACCCCAATTTCATGGTCCACTGAACATAGAAAATAATAGTGTGAAGTTCAGGTTAAAGTTTTTGGTCAAGGTAGTTTTTGATGAAGTTAAAGTTACATTAACTTGAAACTTAGTACACATGTTCCCTATGATATGATCTTTCTAATTTTAATTCCAAATTAAAGTTTTGACCCCAATTTCATGGTCCACTGAACATAGAAAATGATAGTGCGAGTGGGGCATTAGTGTACTATAGACACATTCTTGTTTTATGTTAATTTCTGGTAAAGATATGCCTTGATTAAGCCACTATAAGCAAGATATATTTCCCTTTTGTGGCCATGTTGGATGTTAAAGTGCACAAATTCCTTCCTTAATCAGCCCAATTCAAATTGATAAACATTCTTTTAAAAGTTACCTCAAAGGTTCTAATTCAGAAACCACAGAAAAAGAGAAAGGGAATGAACACAAATTACTAGATTCTTTTGATGCTGTGACACTTACCCTACAATATTTTTATGATTAAGTGTTTTGAGAAGTTCCACCTCTTCTTGAACTTTTTCATATTCTCTCTTTGCCTTGTCATTGTCCATTGTATTCAATTCTATCTGTTTCACAGCTATCAACTGTCCCTCATTGGTCAATCCACACCATACCTAAATATATACATTTATTTGAATGAAATTTTGAACATCAATGAAATGTCAATGCTTAAAGTTAATATTCACCAAATTTCAATATTTTTTAAACTATGTATAAGTATATGATACATATTTTGATTAAACTAGTTTTAACTACAATTTTAGTAGTTATATTTAGTAAAGTTAACAGATCTGCTCTAAAACTATCAGAAATTACCTTCACATCCTAATTAATATGGATCTATTTTTATCATTAGAGTTATGCCCCTTAATATCGTAAAAAGATATAAATTCAAGAGATCTACCATAAATAAAGAGCTTCCTTTCTTTTAAATACATAATTTGTACTTACCGTTCCAAATGCCCCTTTGCCTAGAACATTGCCTTTTTTCCACTGTATTGTTTCCTCTGTCTGGGAGAACACTGTACAAGCGCTGCCAGATCTACTGTCAGAACTTGATAAATGGCTGACAATTGTCTGGAAATTAGGAAAATCATTCAAATCAAAGACTTTCAACAATTGAGAACAGTATTATTGGCATAACAGTACCATTAAAAATGGTTTATATGGTTTTTTTTTATAATAAGTAAACATAAATATTTAAACCTAACATGACAAAAATAGTTATTACCCCAAAAAGGTGCTTCATTAATGAAATAGCAAAATTTTACACCCGTGTAAAAATAACCCGCTTTACAGTATATTGGCTGTGCCTCTAGTTTTTGCTAACTACTGTTAATTCAGAAATGTATAGATTAGATGCATTTTGTTTTTAAGTGTTGTTGGGTTGCTGTCTCATTAACATATACCCAAATCTCCTTTTATTAACAACAGATCCTACCTCATTATCAGGTATCAGTAGGTCTTCCTCTTCAAAGTCCCCTCCAGCAATAGGTATCACAGGTAATTCTACCTGTATACTAGGTTCTACTGACTGCCGGATGAAAGATTTCTGCTGTAAATGTAAAATAGAAACAGGCATGATTGATTGATTTTTGCTTGATTAATGTCCAGTGGCAAATATTTCATGCAAGTTCAGAGCGAGACATATTAGTGTACCTGTATATTGGATTCTTCTGATTGACTAAAAAATAGATCCTCAATAGAATAATTACCTCTTTTGAAAGCTAAAAATGTTCACTACCCTTATTGATAAAAGTTATTATATAAGTACTCTGAAATAGTTATGTACCTCCAGTATAACTATTATGAAAGGATTGTATTCATATAATGGGTTTTATAAAGCTAAACCTATAAACCTTGGTTTTACAATGTCAATAGCTGAGGTCAAATACAAAATAAAATTACGAATGCATATAAGTGTAAACAACTTGCAGATCAGTAATCTATGCCAAATTCAGTTATAGAAATTAATAATGTACATGGAAAATGCTAATTAAACATTGCACTTAGATTTATAGTGAAAGAAATACATCAAATTACCTTATGTGAACCACTCTTTAGATTATGAGAACTACTCTTTACAGCCCTGCTATCCTCCAATCTTGTCGAGCTCTTAGCAACTCTCCCTTCCTCAGCTCGTGGGGTCATCTTTTCCTTCTTAATCTCAGTGAATTTACCAGCTGATTTGGCTTTAGATGGGGTTCCTGGTCGAACTGATACCCTAACAGCAGATGTCGGTACAGATGCACTAATCTCAGGTTTTTTCACATCTTTCCTTGTCTCACGTTTGTTATCACCAACATACATTTCCATCTTTTTAAAACTATTAAGAATTTTTTTCATTGTTTCTTTAGTTTCTAAATCAACACTCTGATTAAGGTGAGGTTGACTACTACTACCAGGGGTGAATGACTCAGCAAGTCTATTTTTCTCATCTTGGTCAAACATTCGATTTCCTCTAGGCGTAAAAGACTCAGCAAGTCTACCTGCATGAAATGGTGAGTTATCTGCCTCAGCGGTCATTCTCAATAACAACTGACGATCGGCTGGAGTAATTGTGTCCGTACGATTAGACATTCTAAATGATCCGGTAGATCTGATAGACGATGTTGACCTATAGGTATTGTTATTTAAAATTTCTTCAATAACTGTGTCAATATTATTTTCATCTTCAGGTTGGTCACTTTTACTTTCAGAAAACTTTCTTTCTCTCCTAGAACTAATGTTTCCCTTTGCATCTAGCAGACATTCTTCAGATGACTCTCTCTCATTAATAAATTCTTCATTCATTATTTTGACTTCACTACTTTTCCCTACTTCATTGATTGCCTCCCTTGATTTTCTTTTCTCAGATTCATTGATGGCTTCACTTGACCTTCTAAGGTCACTAGAACTTTGACGTGACAGTCTACCTTTTGAGTTTCCAGACTCATTTCTAGAATTTAACCTTGACCCACTATTATTTTTGTCTTTGACTGAAGTATTACTAGAACTCCTACTTGCAGGATTATGTCCCCTTTTCTCAGACGATGGAGTTCTTTCAATGCGTCTACTCCCACTATTTTTACCAGAGGGAGGGTGAGAATTTGTTTGTTTAGGACTTGAATTTAGGGTATTTCCTAATGCAATATCAGTTGCACTGTTTCTTACCATATTCTCTGCACTATTTCTCACATTGCAAACATTATTTACCCCATTCTCTAAACTCTTATTGTTATTTCTGTCTGAATTAAGTCCTAGTAACTGATTAAGTGCTTCTTCTTTCACTTTATGATCAAAATTTTTTATAGCCTCTGCAGTTTTAAGAACATGAGTGGATTTTATGGACGGAGATTCTGGAATAGGAGTTAATTTTCCCAGTAAGATTTGTCTATGTAATGCAGCTGTCTGCTCGTCAACTTCAGGCGAATTAGCGTAATCTAGATCATAATTTACATCCTGAGGTATAACTGCCAAACTTTTAATTGCTTGATCAAAATTCATTTCTGAGCCAGCTTCTTGATTCAAGTTTTTTAAGAAATTTTCTATATCAAATGCTGATGGCAATGAATTCTGTGTTACATCCAGGTTCATTGGTGGGTAGCCGTCATTATCTAATACTGGAATGTTTTCGTTTCTCTGTTGCTGTCGTTGTTTAACTTCAAGGAACCTAGGAGAATGTGCAGACAATTCAGCAAGGTTTGAAGTTTCGATATGTAATGGACGATAATGTCGTGGTGTTGGCATGTCAAGGTCATCGCTGTCTGATGACTCTGATGAATCTGACCCAATTCTTTGTACAGCAGCAACATCAGATTTATCATAACAGGAAGTGGCTACATGCCAACCTATCCCAGAAATCAAAGCAATATCAGATTGTTCCGACTGTTTTGTAAGTACAGTATCAGTTGCAGATTTTTTCCTCCTTTTTCCAGATTTAATTCTTCTTTTTGTTTTTCCACTTTTTGGTCGATTATTTCCATCATCAGAATTTTTACCTTCTTTATTTTTCAAAACTTTTCGTTTGCCTCCAGTTCGACTGGATGTAGCTGAGCCAGGTTTTCCATCTTTCCCTGCCTTCTTTGCACTCTTCCCTCTACTTCTAATTGAAGTCTGTGTTTTAGATCTCTCTATACCTGGCTTTTGTACAACAAATCCATACTCTGTGGCAGAAACAGCTGTCGGCTTATCAAACTGTTCAAAAGGATTAACAATAATAGGTGTAGCTACGGGCTCTAATGGATTTATGAAAACACCTTGAGTCCTTTTTGACCTTGGAGTATCAGATGGTAATATTTCTACTAATGGTGGTTTGCCAGCACTAGCAGGTTTATATTTGAAATTAGCAGGTTCTTCCTCTTCAATTTTAGCTTTTATATTTGAGTCACTTCCTGATTTCGTAACATTAGAATTTGATTGAGATTTGAGATTTCCCGATTTGTCATTGTGTGATTCCTGAATGGTAGACATTGATGCTGATTTAATGATCAGAGGTGAAGATGAGATTTTGGCAGATAAATTGTTTTGTTGTGATGGCGAGTTCTTTCTGCTTGTGGCCGGTGAAGACACTTTTGTGACAGATTTCGAGACAGCAGTATTAGAATGAGATATATTCTTGGATGAGTTAGCACCATTTATCTTTCCAACAGCCGGAGGGGGAGGACGTTTTGGCGGGTTATTTTCTGGTTTAGTATTTGTTACTTTATTTCCAGACGGAGTTGATGTGTTTGTTGTATTTTGAGTAACTTTGTCTTTAACACTATTTTTAGTATTTGAGTTGTTTTTACTACCTTCATCCGTAGTCATAGAAACAGAATTATTGGTAATATCTGTGTACACAATCTTTGCAGACCCTGACCCTGTACGTAAAAACTCTGACGGGATGGCAGGCGTTTGTTTATTCTCTGTTGTCACTAATGGACCTGAATCAACGGATTTACTCACTGATGAGTTTTTCTGTTTAGATTTTCCAGAATTTGGCACAACAACACTTTTAGCAACATTTATCATTTGTTTTATACTATTTGCTAAAGATGAATTTTTGGCAGAGTTCTTTCTTTCAGCACCAGGATCCTGTTCATTTTGCCCAGCAGATTTTTGTCTCTTAACTTCATCACGAACATTAGATATAAGTTTATTAGAAACCACTTGCATTGGTTTGGAGCTACCTGGCTTGGAACCAAGTTTAACAATGACGTTTGAAGAAACTGTTGTAGTTATAGTATTACTTTTGATGGCAGATTTATCTCCATCATTTTCTAATCTACCAGAATTAGATGTTCTCAAACTTTGCACAGTTCTTTGTTTCTGACCTTGAAAGTCTACATGACCTTGTGCAGTTTTAGACTGACTAGATTGTTTAACACTAGTTTTACTTTCTTTTGAAACACTTGCTGAACTCTGACCCTGAGATTTCTCCTGATTTTGTGAATTACTATTTCCCGTAGTTTCTTTCCTTGCTGAATTTATTTCACTGTTTAACAAATTGTTTGAATGTACTATTACTTTATCACTATTTACAGCTTGTCCAACAGGTGGCGTATCATATCTTGTCTTTAAAACATCTAAATTCTTCTTTGATGTACTTTCCGTTACTCTGTTATTATTGGGTCGAAGTTGAAACTTTTTACCGTCTTTCGGAAAACTTCTTATATTTTTCTTTAAATCTTGCTGTTTTTGAGGAACAGGTTTTAAATTATTGACTTTTTTATATGGTTGTCCATTATTCTCTTTTGAAGAGTCACTACTGCGACTAGAAATGGATCCATAGTTAGATTCCTCACTTCCAGAGGACTGCAAGATCAACAGTTCTTTTAGATCTTTGGGTCGACTATCTTCCAAAACAAAGTCTTCCTTGTACTTTGTTTTAGCCCTCAGTAAAGTAAGGGTACTACTAAATGCTTGTTTAATTTCTCCTCCTAAATTAGGGTGGTCTTCATCAGAACGAGGAGAAGTTTCCTTAAAGAAGAAAGTGTTATAATAAATTACATTTTACATAAGTTCTATATAAATCACAAAAATTCTAATTGACAAATAATACTAAGCTGATGCCTATATCCCCAAGTGTAGTTGCTCCATAGTTCTCATGTCATGGCTTAGTGACTTTTGAGCAGTAACTTAAAATTAAACACTGTACTGTATAAATAAACAAAGCAATGCCATTCCTTTATCATTATTTCAGATTAAAGTTATCTTTATTTGTCCATAATTCTAGGTAGAACAGATATACTGTAACTTCAGAAATTATTGCCAGGTTTTTATTATTGCGAAAAATGCAACAGAGTTGTAAATGCAATAATTAAAACTCGCATTTTGAAATATTTTATATGAAGTAAACAGGATTTTTCTCAAAATGTGTAAAAATTAAAATCGCATTAAAGTCTGAAATGACAAAATCGCAATAATAAATGCACACAATAATTTCTGAATTTACAGTATTCAATTGCAATACTTTCTGAAACTTATTTTCTTGGTTTTCTTGAGAAGTTATGTTTTACTAATCATTTTGTAATTAACTGCTTAATATGGACATGGACATGATATAAAAATGTTTACCACAATCCATTATGCTGTGTGAAGTCATTAAGGCATAAAAGAGGCCTAACATTTGGTTAAATACATATATCAAGACAGTGACTATAGGGTTTTGATTATAACGTGTGTAATCCTTTCCTCAGCAAGACCAAAACTCAAACTGATGTTCAATGAAAACAACCATGATACCTTGACTTCTCACCTAGGATCAAGTCCATTGACAAAACTCATACTGATGTTCAATGAAAACAACCATGATACCTTGACTTCTCACCTAGGATCAAGTCCATTGACAAAACTCATACTGATGTTCAATGAAAACAACCATGATACCTTGACTTCTCACCTAGGATCAAGTCCATTGACAAAACTCATACTGATGTTCAATGAAAACAACCATGATACCTTGACTTCTCACCTAGGATCAAGTCCATTGACAAAACTCATACTGATGTTCAATGAAAACAACCATGATACCTTGACTTCTCACCTAGGATCAAGTCCATTGACAAAACTCATACTGATGTTCAATGAAAACAACCATGATACCTTGACTTCTCACCTAGGATCAAGGCCATTGACAAAACTCATACTGATGTTCAATGAAAACAACCATGATACCTTGACTTCTCACCTAGGATCAAGTCCATTGACAAAACTCATACTGATGTTCAATGAAAACAACCATGATACCTTGACTTCTCACCTAGGATCAAGTCCATTGACAAAAACAACCATGATACCTTGACTTCTCACCTAGGATCAAGTCCATTGACAAAACTCATACTGATGTTCAATGAAAACAACCATGATACCTTGACTTCTCACCTAGGATCAAGTCCATTGACAAAACTCATACTGATGTTCAATGAAAACAACCATGATACCTTGACTTCTCACCTAGGATCAAGTCCATTGACAAAAACAACCATGATACCTTGACTTCTCACCTAGGATCAAGTCCATTGACAAAAACAACCATGATACCTTGACTTCTCACCTAGGATCAAGTCCATTGACAAAACTCATACTGATGTTCAATGAAAACAACCATGATACCTTGACTTCTCACCTAGGATCAAGTCCATTGACAAAAACAACCATGATACCTTGACTTCTCACCTAGGATCAAGTCCATTGACAAAAACAACCATGATACCTTGACTTCTCACCTAGGATCAAGTCCATTGACAAAAAGTATAACAAAAACAACCATGATACCTTGACTTCTCACCTAGGATCAAGTCCATTGACAAAAACAACCATGATACCTTGACTTCTCACCTAGGATCAAGTCCATTGACAAAACTCATACTGATGTTCAATGAAAACAACCATGATACCTTGACTTCTCACCTAGGATCAAGTCCATTGACAAAACTCATACTGATGTTCAATGAAAACAACCATGATACCTTGACTTCTCACCTAGGATCAAGTCCATTGACAAAAACAACCATGATACCTTGACTTCTCACCTAGGATCAAGTCCATTGACAAAAACAACCATGATACCTTGACTTCTCACCTAGGATCAAGTCCATTGACAAAAACAACCATGATACCTTGACTTCTCACCTAGCATCCAGTCCATTGCCAAAAACAACCATGATACCTTGACTTCTCACCTAGGATCAAGTCCATTGACAAAAAGTATAACAAAAACAACCATGATACCTTGACTTCTCACCTAGCATCCAGTCCATTGCCAAAAACAACCATGATACCTTGACTTCTCACCTAGGATCAAGTCCATTGACAAAACTCATACTGATGTTCAATGAAAACAACCATGATACCTTGACTTCTCACCTAGGATCAAGTCCATTGACAAAACTCATACTGATGTTCAATGAAAACAACCATGATACCTTGACTTCTCACCTAGCATCCAGTCCATTGCCAAAAACAACCATGATACCTTGACTTCTCACCTAGGATCAAGTCCATTGACAAAAACAACCATGATACCTTGACTTCTCACCTAGGATCAAGTCCATTGCCAAAAGGTATAACAATAATACAGAACTCTCAAGGTAAATTCAAAAAGACGATAGTAAATAATTACTGACATAAGGAGACTTTATTTCAACCAAAAAACTGCCATATTATTTATTGACTTTGTACTGCCATTTTCCATTCCAAATGTTAGTGTAAACCTTGTTTTATTTAAGGAATGACTGTAATATATTTTCTGTCTAACTGAATAACGTGCGTAGCGGGTTATTTAACAGTGTGGACCACATTTTTTATGTTATTTCGAATAGACAGAAAAAATATTACAGTCATTTCTTATAATTTAATTCTAAATTCCATTTAAAACCGTAGAAAACTATGAAAAAACTTTGATGACGTCACGGTCACATGACTAAATTATGTCTATGGGCTCATAACAAAATAACGTCAGCCAATCAGAAGACGTGTATTAGTTTTTCAATATATAAGTCGTACTATGTATCTGAGCAGAAAACAAAAAACATAGACGGATTCAGAATTTTTATTAATGAATACACCAAGAGAGTAGATACCAATATTAATGGACATAAGACAATAAGTCCAATGTTGCTTTCAATTAAAAGAAACATAATCAATGAATAATTTTTATATTGTTAATATAGAGTTTTGTAAACAAAATGTATGTCAATTAATTTAATCAGCTGATTATTCCCTGGGTAGTCAGTGGATTGTAACAGGGTACGTCAAGAGAAGCTTGGAATCTTGATGGTTTATGTAACAAGCAATATTTGATGAATAAAATTATTATGTAGTTAAAAAAAAAAAAAATCAGAAGACGTGTTACATCCAAAATTAAATTATTGTCAGTTAAATAAATTACCTTTGATGAATCAGTATCATCTCTGTTGATAGTCTTAGACTCTAGACAACTGTTCTCATTTGTACACGTAGGTGTAGGGGGCAGCACTTTAGATGATGTAGGACACACTGGTGCTCCCTGGACTGGTGTTTGGCATTTGTTTACTAAACCCATTCTCTCTGGAAACAAAGATTTATTCCTTGTATGGATGTAATATTCTTTTAAAAGCTGACAATAACAGATAAAACAGTTTTACATACATAAATCACATATAACTCTTTATCTGTCAAAAACTGGGGGTTTTTCTTTTACAATTGTTTCAATTAATGCTACATTATGAATAAATATGAATTATGAAAGCCTTTCTGTCTTACAGCAAATTTTTTTTTTTAATAACAATAAATATGAAGACACATTGAATTATCATAGATATAAAAAAAAAATCAAATAACAGAATGTTTTGAAAACATCATTTTTTTGTGAAAGTCAACCAGCAGTTCTGTGTAGTTTTCATACTAATCTAGCAGATATATCCTATACAATCATAATAACCATTAATTGTTTTCTATTTCTATCTTATTTGAAAGTTTTCAAAGTATTCAAGTCAACATATATTTTTTTTGTTTTTAAAAACTACATCTACATCGCTGGATTAACTATTAAAAAAAATATATATTTAAATTTTGAGTTATCTCCCATATTCATTTATTTTGATTGATGTATTGACTTGCTTACTTAACTTCCAGTGGAAAATTTTAAAATTAGAATTAAAAATATAAAATGATTAAAAACAACATTAATGAAAAAAACTTAGTTAATCTACACTTTGTAAAATGAGAAGCAAAGGAAAATTCAATTCCAAAGGAAGAGAAAGACAGGAATTGTTCATATTTTATTTTTTAAATGCATTCTAAAATTAATTAATGCATACAATTTTTATTGAAACTTGTATTTGTTATGATTACTTCAACTCGTGTGTTAATGTTAGATGAAACATTTACCCAAATCCAGAACAACAGCGTGTGTGTTAGATTTATGTTTGTTATCTTCTCTTGTTTGTGCAGGTTTTACTCGTATTAAATACGGAGATGATGTGAAGTCATCACTACGACTCAATGGATGTGACACACGTCCTACAAACAAAATGAGGTTTCTAATGAGGACAATGATGTGATCAAATTACGATTAAAAAACATAATGACAAATATGTTAGTTATATTAATACTGACACATATATAAAACCAACTACACAAGCAATAAAAATATGATTGGTATATCTATAGTATGAGCTTATCAAATCAATATATCAATTTACTATTCAACTCAAAATACTTTCTTTGCTAGTGTGGAACATTGCTTTACCCCAAAACAAAAAGAACATTTTTTTTATTCAAAAGAACAATTTAATATCAAACATTACATTTTACAGTTTGGAACATTTTTGATTGGAACAGAAATGTTTCAATTTTTAGATTGATTTAAAGGGCAATAACTTTCATGGCTGAAAAATTTTGTTCTCATTTTAGCAAATAATATCAATACATAAAGGGTTCTACCAAGTGTTTCCACTGTGACTTCTTATGTCTTTGTGATGGGGAAGTAGTGACTGATTAAAAACTAAGTCCATTTTATCAGTAAAAATGTGGAAAAAAAGTCAGACAAAAGTATTATTTTGGGCAAGTTTCTGTTTAATTTTCTATTTTTTTTTTTAAAAGGAAAAACTTTACCCAAGACTGATTTTAATTGTTGGTGGCAAAAAAAATGTCAATTTATCAAATAAGGCCAGGGTTTTTTTATTTGTTGGTTTACGGATTTTCCCCATGAAAAAGTCGGGTCGGTCGGTCGGGAAAAAAAAGAAAAAAAATATCTTTCAAGACAGAAAAATATGCAAATAAATATATATTTCACCTTTCTGACAATATGTTTGTTATGCTATTTTGTCATCATTTCTTAGATTTTAGTTCGATGAAATTGTATTGCTCAGCTGTCATAAACATCGCATGACATTCTAATAATTTTCCGTACAAAAAGGGGGGATGCACGGAAAAGACGAAATTAAATTGTCATTTCACAAACAAGAAAAACAGATTCGCGTAGCTCTTTATCAACTCCAGAAAACTTGTTGAAGTATGATCTTCAAGCACGAAAACTGATTAAGAAAAAAATGTAAAAACGTCGTACGAAAATAAGTTTCAACACACGTGTCAAAAACAAAATAGACTCGTCCATTGGAAAAACGAGAATATCGGGTTAATCTGCAATCTCCCATGCAGAGTTGTCGGTCCTTGCTCTAGAGAGAGCAAGGACCGACAACTCTGCATGGGAGATTGGTTAATCTGTTGTCATGCATTCCCGTTTTTTTATCCAAATGGACGATATTTTTTTATTATCTATAAAACAAGAAAATTCTAAATGATTATCTAATATTCAGTACTTTTACTTGATGTCTTCTACCTGTGTACATTTGGACAAGTCTATTTCTATCAGATGATGCATCTTACGGACTGATTACAAATACGGGAAACGAACTCATTGTGTAGTTGGTTTTAAACACAGGTTTCGTTTCGCAAAATTATTTGCGCAAACGACATTTCAAGGTCATTTATAATTGATTTGTCAATTGTTAGAAACGTAAACTGGAAGTTTTATTTTTTCACTACAGAAAGTGTTATCAATTTTGTTATGATTAAAGCATTTCATTTCATAAAAAAAAGATTGTTTAATTATTTTTCAGGGATAATGCATTTGTTAAGGTCGGCGGGAATAAAAAAGCATGAAAGTCAATTTTATTTTTATTCTGAAAATCGGCAAAATCGGGTCGGCGGATCCGTAAACCAACAAATTAAAAAATTCTGGCCTAAGTACAGGATTAAAAATTAAAACATTGCTTTTGATGCTGTCTTTCATCATTCCTAAAGATGCATATTTTCAAGTTTATAAAATCCCATAAAAGTGTTATTAAATGGTTTCTAATCATTCAAATTCAGAAGACATAATGTTTGCATACGAGAGATAAAATATACTATAATAATATGAATCTAGCATGATAATATCAGTTATATTGGTATGATAATAATACAAATAATTATCTATTACTAAATTAAATTACTAAGGATTAATTTGTAGATAATTCAGCTTTGTGTTTAAAAATAAATATGAAAATTAAGTAATCTATGTATGATAATAAGAGATTCTTGCATTGTATTTGAGTAGTCATAAGGATTTTTCTAGTCAAAATTGACTTTTTCCAGCATTCAATAAATGAGCTAGTAAAGCTTTTAAATCAAATCCAAAAGTTCTCAAATACAATATGTCATCTCAAAAGCTACTAGTATAAAGCCAGGAATTATCTATTTTTATTTTCTATCTCTGAATAACTGTGAAATGTTTTCTGCAGCTCATTCTATATCCTTTTCCTTTGATCAAACAATAAACCATAGGTTTTCCCTTTTTAAAAATTTGATGTCACCCAATAAGAATTGACCTTACAAACAAAACTGTATTATATTATAACTTAAACAGCAATTTTACTGATAAAAAACTACCGCTACCATTAGTAAACATAAAATTGACACTTTTAAGTACAGGAGATGAACACTTTACCTTTCTGAGCCATGATAGGATCACATGATGCAGCTACATGGCCGACCTTCATTGAGGTTGCAGTGTCTGATCCGGATCTTTTGTGTTTTTTCTTTGACAAACTTGGAGATGGTGATACAGGGGTTAATCTGTGGAATAAATATGATTCCAAACAATACAAATATAACAAACAGTTCAGTGTGTGTGTCTTTGGCTTTTTTATTCAAGTTGTTTCCCTTTTAATCATGGTGAGACCTATTCCTATTCCTAAGTAGACGAAACACACATCTGGCATATATACAAAATTTAGTCCTGGTATCTATGATGAGTGTATTTACTATACCATATGTGAATATCATTCTCTCATTCAAAACATTTTCTCATTTGTTTTTTGTTTTGTTTAATTTTCTTGTTTTGGTATCAATTTCATTTGTGAAAACAGCCAACTGTTAAAAACCTAAAACAAATGACTTGATTCCAAACTGTAAACTTCCAAATTAACAATTTATTTTTTTGTTTACCTATATATGTACAACCATCCCATATGACATACCTAGAATTCTGTAGACAGTTATCCAAGTCTTCTGTTGGAGTATTTACACCACTGTCTTTGTTGAACCGGGAACCAGGTGATGGGTGGGTTACTAAAGAATAGAGAATCAATAAAACATAATTTAGCTAATTTTTTAATTTAACAACATTTTACTTTTTTATTTTGTGTGTAACTTAGTGACTTTAATAAAATATTTATGGGTTGCTGTTAGTGCTATTTATGTTGAATAAGTAAACTTTCTAAATTCTGAAATCAGTTTGTTAGTGAATGAGCTGAATTAACTCATCAATGAACTCCTTCAAACTTTTTTTTTTCTTTAAGTAACTTTTTTTTATAAGTATTGAAAATAACTTTAATTATTTAATAATACATTGGTGATTATTTGTAAAGAGTGGGTTGTTAGTGGTTTAGTGAGGTCAATTGTACTGTTCAATATATTTGGTTATACTGTGGACTTATTTATTTTCATGGTGTATTAGTTTTCATGGATTGACGAAATAATTGCATATACGTGGATATTTGATTTCCTGGATTTGTCAATCTCTGCATACAAATAATATAGAAAATTTGTAATTATTGAACATTTGATTTTGCGGTTCACCTATGGCTACAAAACCCATGAAAATTGGTATACAACGAATATCAATAAATCTGCAGTATTCCTATTCTAGATATGTATTGAAAACTTACATAATTTATTACTATTATTTCTGTTTCGACTAAGTCTGCCCTCATCAAATGATTTTCTAAATCGGCCATTTCTGTTAAATGCTGGCGACTCTCTCCCACCATTGCTGAGCCTGTCAGGACTAACTGATGGGTGTCGCTCTTTGCTGTTAACTCGAGGTAAAGGTGATGGTTTACGTCCTCTGACAACACCAAGACGACGTGGTCCTTCTCTGTAAAATAATATAAAGTGTCAATTAAACCACAACTTGTGTTCTAAATCTTTACTGATTTTACTAAATTTTGTTTTGCAATAATGGTTTCATTCCATTTAAAAATATTTTTTTTGAGAGATTTTATTATTCACAATGAAATCTGCCAAAGAAAATGATAACTTTTAAAATCAAAGCGCTGTAAGCACTGTAGGCAGTTAACCAAAAACCAAGGCAAACATAATTATGAAAACTGTGGCAATGTTGCTTCAATTTTTTTTTAAAGATTTAAAAGAACAAACATTAAACATTCATAAATAATTGTACATTTATCGATTCATTTAATGAATTAGTCATTAAGGCAAATGATTCATATTTTATCAAGGTTTTCAATAGCAACGTATATATCAAGTATATAATTTTTTTTTTCATGGTCATGAGTCTCGAGTCAGCAGTGGTACAAATTCGCATTGATTGCAGTTCTTCTAGTTGATCGTAATTGTTCGTATAAGTTGACTGTTATATTTCAAGTTAATTGACTTTAGTACGAGCTTGTAAAAGTATGAATGGACTTGCTTCCCTGGAAAGAAAACTGAGTTTGTGTTCTACAGTACAAAAGTTATGAGACAAAAATCAGACAAATGTTTACTACTACAGGGATCAATAGTGAGGTCTGACTGACCTGTCCATAGTAAATGTAAAGGACTCCCACCTTCAACACAAGTCCATGATGTCTAAGTTTGGAATAAAATGACAGGTGTTAGGTCTAGCAAAGTGATATGCATATGTGACGCCTATGAGATTGACCTTGTATGTCATTCAATCTTTTTGAAATGACAAACAGGAATGAATATGGTTTAGGAGTTGGTATCTCAACTTTTACAAGTTCTGAAAACACGCACAAGAGAGTGTGAGTGACCCTAGGGACTACACCTATTTTTCAATTGATTTTTTATATTGTCCCATACATGAATATATATGGTTTAGGGATGGGGGACCCCAGTGACTTCCCCTATATTTCATTTAATTTGTTATATTGTCCAATACATGAATATATATGGTTAAGGGGTGGGGATCTCACCTGTTTCCAAGTTATCAAACAGGATTGGGTAGGGTGACCCTTAGGACTCTCCCTATATTTCATTTGATTTGTTCTTTTGTCCCATACATGAAAATATATGGTTTAATTTAAGGTTAGGATCTCGACTGTTTCCAAGTTCTCAAACAACAGGAGGGTGGGGTGACCGCAGGGACTTCCCCTATATTTTATTTGATTTGTTATTTAGTCCCATACATGAGTATATATGGTTACTTGGTGAGGATCTCGACTGTTTCCAAGTTCTCAAACATGAGGGTGCAGTGACCCTAGGGACTCCCCTATAATTCATTTGATTTGTTATATTGTCCATTACATGAATATATATGGTTTATGGAGGGGATCTCAACCATTTTCAAATTCTCAAACAGGAAGGGGTAGAGTGGCCCCACGAACTCCACCTATATTTCATATGATTTGTACACTGTCCCATACATGAATATATATGGTTTAGGGGTGGGGATCTCGACTGTTTCAAAGTTCCCAAACAGGAGTGGTGGGGTGACCCCAGGGACTCCCCCTGTGTTTCATTTGATTGGTTATATTGTCCCGTACATGAATAAATATGGTTGAGGGGTGAGGATCTCGACTGTTTCCAAGTTCTGAAGCAGGAGGTGGTGGGTGACCCTAGGGACTTCACCTATATTTCATTTGATTAGTTGTGTAGTCCCATACATGAATGTATATGGTTGAGAGGTGGAGATCTCAACCGTTTCAAAGTTATCAAACAGGAGGGGGTAGTGCCCCAAAGGACTCCACATACATATAATTTGCTTACATTCAGGTATCATATAATCTAGTTGCACTATATGTGTAAAATAAGAAACTTCCAGCTATTTTAACTGACCCATCAAAATTGAGAAAAACAAATCCCATTTAGTAATATGTTTACACTTTAAAAGCATCTAACTTGCTTTACCAACATTTATTACTGATAAAGAAAATGTATACTGTCACCAGGACCATATATATTGTTAGATATACTGTTCCCAGCTGTCACAAAGACTCACATTGTATTGGATTTTGACATTAAAATTTGTCAAAAAGTAATTTTGATTCCTATGGATACCTATGGATCTTCAGAACGCTGGCACTGTTGCACCCTTATATTCTGCTCTACTTCATCATCATTGTATTTAATTGTACGTTTCTCACATTTTCAGTACACAATATTTTCTGTTTTTTCATTCTCTTACAGATATCTTTTGGTTTTCAATTCTAGTGTTTATATTTAAAGATGTATTTTGTCATCTGTCTGATTTTTTTAAAAGTTCAAAGATCGCAAAAACCCGGAATTACCCATATCCGCTTCCGCAATCGGATCCGATATTATAATTTTATTTTCATGTCAGCCATTTTGTTTTCAATGTTGTTTTTGTCAGATACGATTTTACTCGAATTTACACATTATTTGTCGGCGATTTTCTGTATAAAGCTAGCGGTTGAACAAAATGAACATCGCTGTCATGAATAATAATGCTAAAAAAAAGTTTTGAGATCGTTTATTAGGAGACTTTGGTAAAAAGGTTTGCAAAGTTATTTTTTTATTTCCTCTCAAGTCGTGCATGTCGAGCGTAGCTACAAATGTAGTAACCAAGTCGAAAGTCCGACTGCAAAAGTAGAAGTTCGAAGACCTCGGACAACCGCTAATTCAACCCCTGCCTCCAGATTGAAGATACAAATATTCGTCTTATAATTTAAAATTGCCGCCAACAGCATGAACAGTGGAACTTATTTTAAGACTAGTGACGTAGTTGACTACGTATTGACGACAAACAATATTCCTACGACTTTTGCCATTTGGGAGATCTAAACTACTTGTCTTTAGAAATTTTCGGCGATTAAACATTTCATACATTTGTTCTTTGGCAGCTTAGCCAAAATCTCAGGGGATTATAAACTACATAAAGATTCTTAATGTGCCCTATTTCCTATGTGCAACTTCAAAACTTTTGGATAAATCGACGATCATTTAAGGTTTTTCTGATCATATTTTTTGTAATCAAGAATTAAAAGTATGAAAAAACTGTCCAATTAGTTATGAATAACATAACATCCAGCTAGATAATAACAAGGGCACATATTTCAGCATTTATTGGGTAGAACACAAATCTAGGGTGCTCGCATAAGGCAGCTTAACTGCCTAAAAATAGTTAAAAATTAGAAGAAACACTTTAGTATGTTTGTTAAATCAGATTTGAGAAAGTTAAAGTGGGTGTCTTGGTGGTGTGATTGTTCTTGGATTAAATAATCTACCACTGATGGCTCATGAAATTAATAAAAATTTAATAATTACAGTATTTCACACACTTACTTGGCATATGGGGATGGACTGAATCGTCCAGATTCTATATCTTTATTCATCAAAGCCTCGGCTCGACTGGCTTTCTCCTTCAAACTTAAATGTCTTGATACAGGTTGACCACCTGAAAGTATAAGGATCCTTATTAAAAAAAAAAGATTTCACAACAATATGAATAAAAGACATGTGAGGTATGCAAAATTATGAGGCAATTAACCACTGACAATGTAAGAACACTTAATCATTTTATTAAGACACATAGGAAGGTTGTCCTGAGTGGCCGCCATCATTCAGAGAACATGCAAATGCAGGATGAGTTTTTTTTAAAGTTGAGTGAACCCTTACTCTAGAAATGAATTCACTCCATGTTCATGATTTCTTTTGTTGTGCTGTTACATCACTATCCCAAACTGAGAGGAGATTTGAGTATACTCAAACATTTTCATTTATGCCTGTTCAATTATGCCTGTCCCATGTCAGAAGCCTTTAATTCAGTGGTTGTTGTTAGTTGCTGTTAGTAATATTTGCTATTTATTAGTTATTTAATAAATAATCTGACTTAATGTTTTCTCCTTTGAATTGTTTTACATTTTGTCATGGGTGAACCTTTTTGTTCATTGTTGAAGTTTGGCCTCTTGTTGTTTATATCCACTTCGTTTGGTCTGTGGCGTATAGTTGTCTCATTTGCCATAATCTTTTTATTTTTATATTAATAATTTTAAAACGAAATGATTTGCATGAAGCATAATAGCATGATAATACTCACGATGAGGTGTGCTCTGCATGTTGGCAAATGGATTGGAGGGATAACCCTGTAACGGAACGAAATCATAAAACTTAGTAAAATATATAAAAGTATGTGTAAGAAAATGTTTCAATAATCTGCAGCTTAAAGTAATATACAAAGTAATTAACAATATAATAATTATAAAATAAAATGGTGGATGTCCTTTGTTTCTGTCAATAATAATTTATTGTTTTAGCATAAATTAGGCCACTGATTTTCTCTTTTGAATTGTTGTACATATTGTCATCTCAGGGCCATTTTTCTTTTTTATAATTTACTTTAACTTATGGATTTTTTGAAGGCTGTACTTGTTCAAAATTTTATCCTCTGGTCTTCAATGTTGGCATTCATACCACATCTTCTTATTTCTATATAGGTTTAAATTCATACTGAATTGTTATCAAAAGTTTCAAACTTTCCTATAATCTGTTCAGAATAAATGTGACTGAATTTTCCAATAACTGCCTTTGTGTACTACATGATAAATAGAGTAATGCAAATATTGATGAGTTTTTAAAGCCAGTATTTATCTTTGATAAGGATTAAATTATTAACATTATCTTACATCAAAAATAACTTCTCCTTTTCTCTTGGAATCAAACTTTTCTACAGATGCTCTGACCTCTTCTCTGCTTGGGGCTCTAATGGGGGCAAGATCTACAACAGGTTTTCCCCTAGTAGCCTCAATCCATGCCTCCTTCAGTGTAGCTTTCATTTTCTTCCCTCTGGCCAGATCTAATGATGTCAGACCCCGATCATCAGTCAACATTACCTGAGCCCCATGACTTAGTAGACAGGAAGCTGCTTTCTCATGATCATTGTAAGCCTTAGAATTTGAATATATTAATGGTACAATCAGTTATAAATTTTGTAACTTAATGCCTGTAGGGTTTCCACTTGTATTTTGAGATGATGTCATGCAAGGACCCCAATTTTTATCAGACATTTTAAATTTCTATCCTTAATGGACATATTAAATTTCAAAGTATCGGAATCTTTTTATATCTGAAAATTCTTTTCATGGTACAGCACAATATTACATAATTCCTTACTTGGTTGTTGTTTGTTGCTGTGTTACAAATTTGTTTTTCATTCATTTTTTTGTACATTAATTCGTTTTACATTTGTGATTTTAGGGGCCTTTGATAGTTGACTATACAGTATGTGCTTTGCTCATTGTTGAAGGTGGAATATTGACCTATAATTTCTGTGTCATTTAGTCTCTTGTGGCGAATTGTTTTATTGGCAATCATACCACATCTTCTTTTTTATATAACAACTCAACATTATAAGGTTATTTACACAATGCAGCGTCATATTATAAGAGTAAAAACTTACTGTTATATGTAGAGGGGTGGTACCAGCAAACCCCCGACTGTTGACACTAGATCCACCTTGTAGTAATGTCTCTATTGTATCGACATTGCCCGTTTGGGAGGCACAGTGTATAGGAGCAAACAATCTTTTATCTTGCAATTCTGAAATATAAAACAGTATCATTGTGAGGTATCATGTATACAGCAATGCTGTAAAGAAAACTGTTTGTTGGTGTTTAAACGCCATATTCTTGGACATCAACTTTATCATGGCAGCTAGTTGTTTTTTCCCCTTGAAACAGAGGGATAAAAACCAATGGCAGCAGAATAGAGATGAGCAATGACCTTTGGTAGGAAAACTATTAAAGATCAGAGTGGAACACATTGCCACAAATGGGATTTGAACTCATTTAAAAAGAGTTATAGGGTAGTGATTGTTGAAGATGAACTTCTTTAATAAACCAATCTTCCAATCAAGATCCCAAATCTGAATTCAAATCAATGGAATCTTTTAATAATTTGTCAACATATAGTTTAAACATGCTTTTATCCAAATATAATAAAAAGCTAGGGTAACCAGACATTTTTTATGCTGCAGGTTGTGCAAAACTTTCTGATTTTGTATAAATTAAGCATTGAAAGTCCAATTTTTTGTGATAAAACGAAAACTGCTCCATAGAATTTTAAGATAAAATATGAGAAGATAGCTCTTATAACATGCTTTCTGATAAGGAAAAAATGGGGTCACTTGACATGTTTTGTTGCTACATATCAAAATAGGTAAATTCCCTACACTTTCTATTATAAAAGTTATCTGAGTTATCTCCCCTACTGAGTTATCTCCTCAAATTGAAAATCAATGAATCAAAAAAGAAATAGTCTTTTTATAGAAAAACAGGTTTAAATATAATACAACACAAAATTTCCTATATTAACATGAAAAGTCATACACATGAATTACATACTACTCTTTAATTTGCACATTTCATTATCTACATCAACCAACTGTTATCCACTACTTCAAAATCAAGATGGAGTCACCTTGACTGTATGCCAGTTAGTAATTCAAATCTAATAACAGTGTTGAAAACCTACCTATATCTGGTCCTGCTGTTATTATTGTTTGCACCACCATAGGGGAAATGATAGCTTTAGATTGAGATGCGTAATGTAAACAAGTTTTCCCATCTCCATCTATAGCATGGATATCACTGTAATAAATGGAGATTTTCATAAAACAGGTTCATAACACTGATTTACCTTATAGATCACAACAAAACACTAACATAAAATTTCATAATAAACATGATATTAACATCCTTATTTAAAAATTCTTACTACCAAAAGATTTCTTAATGTAGTGGTCATTTTCATCAACTATTTGTACAAGAAATACTTCTTGTTCTTGACCTTGTACTTGATATTCATATGATGACGACATAATCTTTGAATCAGTTTATTTGAGGTCTGGAGCTGGCATGTCATTAACTGCTAGTAGTCTTTTGATTATTTATGTATCATTGTCATTTTGTTTAGTTTCTTTTGTTAACTAATTTTGACATCGGACTCAGACTTCTTTCGAACTGACTTTTACTGTGCATATTGTTGTGTGTATGTTTTTTATATAGGTATAGGGGAGGGTTGAGATCTCAAAAAAACATGTTTAACCCTGCAACATTTTTCCGGTCCCAAGTCAGGAGCCTCTGGCATTTGTTAGTCTTGTATGATTATCAATTTTAGTTTCTTGTGTATATTTCGAAGTTCAGTATGACTTCCATTATCACTTAACCTGTTTACATTTTTGTTTAGGGGCCAGCTGAAGCACGCCTCTGGGTGTGGGAGTTTCTCATTTCATTGAATACCCTTGGTGACCTTGGGCTGTTGTTTGCTCTTTGATCAGATTGTAGTCTCTCTGACACATTCCCTATTTCCATTTTCAATTCTATTTACATCTTTCTAGTTAAATGAATTATATTTAAGAGATAACTGTATTGTACTTGAAGCTTTAAGGACCTCCATCGGTAGTTTTACTGTCACAAATTTAGTTTACCTGACGTCCGCAAAGCTTCAAATACAATACAGTGATCTCTATTCTAATGAAAAACAAGTTCATAATTAAATTTCAATCTTTATTTCAGTGTAAAATCTTCATTAAAGAAAATTCTGTGAAAAGATGTTATCTTCTTTGGTCCCTACACTAGGTGACTCCATAGGTATGCTTCCGGCGTCAAACATAAACACCGGGCGTTTTCTGGCTTCTGTGCCGCTTCAGAATGTAATAAAATTTGATAAAAGAAGACTTTTAGATGCAACATGTGATTTTTTGGCTTAGTATTGTAGAAATTACTTGTCAATAAATTTAGCAATTCAAAATGTCGGCTTCCTTAGTTACAGACAAGGAGATAGAGAATGTTATGCTAACTGTCATCCAATCAGAACCATTGATACAAAATAATTGCATTAGAATTAACATTTAAAGATGTTTTTTTAAAGCAGATTTATGCCAGATTGAAATAGTTTGTGGTAGATCTTTTTTCTAACATCTACAAACCTCTAATTGTCATGGTTACTTACAAAAGATATATAAAAAATGTGACAACTTTGCTATACATGTGAATAAGTTTTATTGGAATTTTCAGCCTATTTCCACCTAGTACTTACCATGGTATCTAATCCCTGATATTTGAGATTTGACATTTATGCTATTTCTGAATTTTCTGACATATTACCATAGTAACTTACCATCGATATCTGAGGAGTTCTGCAACCACTTCTGCTGGATGGTAGGGTTTGTTTAACTGTGTACAAAACTTTTCTAACATCACCATGTCCCTCGTTGCCAATAGTAATGGTGTCAGACCTTCAGAATTACAGCAATTTATGTCACGTACTTTGTTTTCATTCTGCAACAATAATTATTGCATTATAATTAGCATATCCTTGCAGTTTTATTTAAGGTATCCTTTTGTTCAGCAGAACATTAAAAGTTGGCAATTTTGTTATTGTATTTCATTTATTTATTTCTTCAAATTTTATTATATTTTGCTGTCTTTTTTTAGTCACTTTTTTCTTACATTTTATGCATAGTTTCTATAACTATAAAAGAAAACTCTTAAAATAATGTTTGGCTAAAAACTAAAAAAAATGACATAACTAGCTATTTCTAAAAAGCTGTTTAATCATGCAAATAAAAACAAGTAAGCATGCCATATCATACTTCCTAATACTGGGCATCAACTTTGATATCCCCCACCCCAACCCACAATTTCATTTATATACTTTTTCAAACATGTAGTATAAAAAACTTAGTTATATTTTCATTTCTCCTAATATTATAACCTGGATCATTTGTATTATAAGCCTACACAGGTACTACAAACTTTTAGCAGAATCAAGCCATACTATTCAACAGCATATAAAACAAAACTTATCAACCTCTTTATTGTCTCCTCCTGAGTAAGAGTTATGTCCCTTACTAGAATGGGGTCTCTACAAACACAACAACACATCAGAATAAAATTCTAGTAATATTAATGTTTTATATTACACCTTTTAAAATTTGTCCACTTAAATGACGCCATAGATCGTTAATCATTGTAGTATTAAACCAATTTTCAAGAAGCTTTGGCCATTGGCCTTCTTCAGTTTCTTTATTTTCCATCTAAACAACATGGCTGACATTTTTACATTAAAAATGTCATATAGTTGAGAAGCAACTGAAGAAGGTCAAAGAGGCGAAACATCTTGAAAATTGGTTTAATACTACAATAAGTTAAAGTATGTTCCCTATTGGAATTTTTAAAACAAGAATTTTATAATTGACATTCAAACATATAATATGGTAAACTATATAAATTTTGATTTGATATCATTGAAAATTTAGCTTACAAAGATTTTATAATAATCACACAATGGCCACACTCCATAATGAAAAAGTATGGATGAAAATGAACATAGAAAGTTATGTTGAACACAAAAGTTTAGAATTCATAACAATCATTCTTCTTTCAAACCCTTTTGTCCTTATAAAAGTTTAAAAGTTTAAGCCATATTATGAAGTTCTTGGTTAGAAAATAGAACAATTACTGATGTTCCAATAAATAGCATTACATTGTATACATTGTATAAAAAAAACACCTCCAAAGAATTAATCATTATTATTGATGTCTCTTTAAAAAAAAAGTATAAAAAAATGAACAGAAAGTTGGAGAATAAATGTGCAAAAACATCCTATTAATATGTGATTAAAGTGTTAGAATCACCTGTGGTATATTGACTGATATCTTGGATACAGACGACACTTCGATTGATTTTCTATCACAGAAATCAATGCTGATGTGTTATAATGCAAGTCATCTCCTGTTTTGTGTTTTAATTGGCTTTAATAATGCCATGTTTATTTTCTTACAATTGTTCTCCATTTAACTTAATTTCTAATGTATTTATTATGATTTTAACATAAATTCTTTTCCTAAAGTTTTGAAGATTTCCAAATACATTTAACCAATTTCTCGACAAGTTTGTGAAGAATTTACCTTTTCAAAATCACAGGATTTTCTTTGTTCATTTTCCAAATGGAAACAATGCCATGTTGTTGTTTGAACTTTCATTTTTACAATATTTGGGCCTACTAGTATAATCAATCAAAATGTTTGGTGTACACTTTTGGAAGTATTACCCAGAATGCTTCATATACTGATAAGTGCAATGATTCTCGACATACTAAGCAATGACTTATCTTTCAAAACTTTAGAAATACTAAAAATTTATAAACATAGAAAAGATTACCTTAGCTCAGCTCTGATTATTGAATTTTGGGTCTTCAGTGCTTTTCATCTTATTAGTTTTTTGGATTTTTTTATCTAATATTACCCTCACTGGAATGCTATACTTACAAGTAATTTCCTGACAACTTTGACATTTCCCTGCCATGCTGCCTGCAGCAGTAAATGATGCCATGATTCCGTGGTTCTTTCCACAGAATCCAGCAGCACCATCTTTATAGTGGAGGAGGCAACATCTACGGCCGTCTGGTTCTCATAGTTACGTAGCGTTACATCAGCACCATGTTTCAACAACAATTGTACTATCTAAAAATTAATTACACTTACTTTGGTTAATTGAATGAAAGGTTGATAAAAAAAAAGATATATGGCAAAGACTCAAATACTGTGCGTTCATTATTTTTTATGGTCAACTCATTTTCAAGGTTTAAGTAATTTTAAATATACAAGTTTAAAATGTCCATGAAAAACATTTTTTTCTAGACTACATTGTAGAACGCAGAATAAGTCTGAAAAAACAAATCAAGTATCCCCAAAAATGTTCACAAACAAAAACAATAATAATTTATATTATATAAAATATAGTCTTTAAAACTTGGAGGACAAGACATCTTTTGACAAATAATAGTATTTAAGATGTTTGAAGAAGCTGGTGGCCTAAGTTTCAAACAGTCAAAATAAGACAATTGGATATATAGCACTGTCCTTTTACATGCAAGACATCAAATACAGATTCAATTGAATTTGTCATAGGTAGATAATTACATAAGACTATAATTTGGCAGTGTGAAGTTAAGATTAAGATTAACCCTGACCTAACCAAATATTATTAACTATACATAGTCATAACATATTACTGTAACATTAAAATCATACAATGATTACTGCCAATAACAGATCTTAAAACTGCTGACTTTAGCTAATATTCATGTTAAACTGCAATTTTATAATTTGGGCAACAAGTGATTAGTATAACATGGTCTTATCTTTAAATTAATCCCACAATCTAATGATGTTCAGCAACATTTGTTAGAGTGAACTTATTGCAAAAACTTTCATATTTATATTAAATATATACACAATCAGAGAATTTTGACCCAAAACTCTTTGGTTTGGTAATCATGTTTTTACAAAAGAGATAGGGAAGGGAGATAATTCATGTGTTTACACAATTTGTTTTGAACTTACAGTATACTTGTTACATTCACATTGGGAATATTTGAAAACAATTTCTTTGTAATCTGTCTGTCTGTCTGTCTGTCTGTCTGAACTGATTGATTGATTTATGGAGTTTAAACACCACTGAAAGCATTACTGGCAATTTCGTTGCAGTCAGTTTTAATTGGTGGAGGACCAAGGAAGCTTAAGCCAAAGTCTCCTGAGAGAACAATCAGCCTTCAGAAGAAAAACTACAAGACTGGAGTCCAATGCATCTGTCATGTGAGGGGTTCAAACACACAAACTATAGGTGTTGAGAGGCTAGTGATACAGCAGTTGAGCTTCTTGGACTACTTGGACAACCCCCCCCCCCCCCCCCTTTTGCACTGTTATTACAAGAGACTGACACAATCAGTTTTTTAAATTTGATTCTTAACATTTTAGTACTCTTTAAATTAGGGCCAAAAAAGACTTTAATAAATCATTTCCTACAATGTAAAAGACCGCTCTGCATGTCTGGCAACCTACTTTCCTTTTTATGTGACTTTATTTAAAATTTATGTCCTGAAATCCTTTGATTTTAAAACAACACTGAATATCTGTATATCTTCACTTTTACATTGATATAAATTATTTTTATGTGTCAATTTTACACTCCAAATCCTTTGATATTCAAACAAAATTGACTTTTCTGTCAATGTCCTATAATGTATATCCAAATGTCACACACATACAAAGGGGCACTGACCAGCCATCATATTACTTATCAATATACTCAATTAATTTGTTTTATGAATTTATCATTGTCAGGTCAATCACATTTAACCCATTTTTCAAATCAATCTATAATTTTTTTGGTATTTAAAACTTGGGTTTGATTTATTTTTTAATTGCTGTAAATTTCAATCCAGTCACTATATAGTTATTGGTAAACAATAGGAAGGCAAGTTTGATGAGATTTGATACTATATATCCCCAAGTTTTTCTAACCAAATTTTAAATCAATTCAGTTTTTATTCAAAGTTAAACCTGATTATTTTCACTCAAATGTCACTCACAAAAACAAGATTCAGTATTAAAGTTTAAAAAGGTCAATAAGATCTATAGAACAATTTATTCATTAAAAAAGCCAAAGTACAAATTTTCAATATTTTAATTTAAATGATAAAGATACAGAATAAAAGAATTTATAATTGATTTTTTGGTTATAGAATATATAGACCATGGATTTATTCATAATCTAAGACTGATATAGTTTTAAGGCTTTTGTTAAAGTACAGTATATACAAGAGATCAATATATTTTTCTAATGACTTCCACTACAAAGCAATCTTTTCCATTATTTTTTTCTAAAGAACATCTTCACTTTCCAAATTTTAAGACCCTTCATCCCTATAATCAAACAACTGTTTGATGAAACCATAATACTGTTCTCTTTTTGTCAATTGTGACATCAGTAAATGTGCCTCATCATGGAATATATACTCAGCATGAGCAACATGACTTGGGACACTAGTAGAGAAGAATTGGCTTATTATCCTTCCTGAGCACCTGCAATCACCACCAAGTCTTGGTTGGTTAAGGTTTTATTTAGTTTTCTAGGTAGAGCATTGCATGTGGACTTGTTTGTATTTTCATCATCTTATGTTTTTTGCTATGGAATTGTCAATGTATCTCAATTGATTAATTTGAATGTCCCGGCCTTTGGTATCAACCGCCTCTATTTTTATTCAGGAAGTTGGGGAAAATGTTTTACGATCTTATTTTTTTTGTGTGACCCGATTAAAATTTGTCTCCCCCTGTCTCTCTGAAGTATGTATAACCTAGTGCTAATTAATGCAACTAAGTTGAAATACATTTTCAAAAACAATAACTATCTGAGTCATTCTATTACTAATTTAAAAGTCTAAAAGATCTGATCACAATATAGTACTGTATCTGATCTGTGAATATAAACAATGACCTTGGTAGTCTTACTATATGTTTTATAATTATGTGTAATTAAATCAATTATCTGTACTACTATAATATCTAAAGATTGGTATACAGGACAATTGGTTCATTCAGAAGGTTTATTTTTTGCGGTTTTCTGGTCATAAGTTTTATTCTTATAGAGACCAATGTAATGTATTGATATGTCTAACTACCAATCAGAATCAATGGCAATTTGTCATCTAGGACAATTGTTTTTTTTTAGATTGACTAGTTTTTTAAATGAGCTTGCAGAAATATACAATTCATAAAATTTTACTGAATTTAGGTCTCAGATATGTTCAAACTCTTAAAGCCTTGAAATGGACTCAAAAACAAAATGCATTCTGGTACAAGCTTAATCAAATGACAACCTTTAAGATTCTCACCACATTAGTTTTCACTCACGTTTACAGGACTTCACACAACATTACAGCCTTACAGAAAGTTCTAAGAATTCAAGTATATGTACCTTTGTGTGGCCCCTTTTTGAAGCCCATATTAAGGGAGTATTTCCAGTCCTTTTATCTTTAACATCAACACTAACTAAACAATCACTACGTCGTTGTAAGAAATTTTCGATTTTCTCATAATCACCATCCTGTAAAAAATTAAAGATAACTGTTCAATCAATTCTCATTTCCTGTTATTTGTTTTATTTTAATAAACTCTAACATCAATAAATTTCCAATGACTAAACGGTTTAGATTCTTTTCTTAGTACTTATCAGCAACTTATACTGAAACTTGAAATGCACGACTTCTTATTCGTGTTTATGATTTTCAAGACAACATTAACATTGCCTTCTTTGAAGATAAGGAACAGCAATGAATACATTTTGTTTAGGGATGGATCGACCCAGTCATTTTTTTAAACGGGGTTCCATTTTACCCAAGATAAAGGTAGAGGTTCAACCCAGGATAAAAAGAGGGGTTGTGTTTCCAACCATATGTCCTCTGCCACTGTTGTATGTCTCATTATAGGTTCAGAAGACCTTTTTCAGGAATTCAAGATTGAGCCATATGATTTTCTGAAATTCAGGAATAGCTAGTTATTTTGTCAAAATTTTGAGATTTCCTGATCAGGATTAAATAATATTGTGATGCAGAAATGCCTACATTATTTTCATGGGATTTTGAAATTTGACATTTATTTTCACTGGAATTGAGGATGAGACACCCTCCTACCTCTCTCATATGAGTCATCTTCATTTATTTTTATGTAAACATGTTGAACTTACTCTAGCAGCAGACAAGAAAATTTCCTCAAGGTCATCTGTACGACCTTGACCTAGTAACGTAGATGCTATGTCATAGTATGTAGCCGATCCTATTCTTTTCCTTGTGGTATTAAGTTGATTATTTAGTGAATTATTAAGTTCAGTACGTTTACTAGCAGATCCGTTACGGCTTTTTGGTCGTTGCTCATTGTCTGGTAATTCAGGCATTCTTGTTTAATTTTCTCCATGAGTTATATAATCCATCTTGAATTTACTCTTGTTTAACGGATTTTGTATAAATTCTTTCTGAAAGAACAAAATCAAACTATGTTAAAAATTAGACTGTTATAGCATAGATGTAATAAACCAATTACATTTGAATGCTTTAATTTTACACTAGTAATTTTTGGGGCCCTTTATATCTTGCTGGTTGGTGTGTGCCAAGGCTCTGTGTTGAAGGTTGTACCTTGACCTATAATGGTTTACTTTTACAAATTGTGACTTGGAAGGAGAGTTGTCTCATTGGCAATCATACCACATCTTTCTATATCTAATTATAGTGATAGACATAACATTCAGTGCAAACTTCTAAAGATATAAAAACTACTGATAACTAAATATAAAATAAATAACTTAAATCTACTGAGACATATATAAGGAATATGTTTGTTTGTTTTATTGGGAAAGACATCACTTTCTACTCATCATGTGCCCTTATAGTAAGTGGGTCAATGAGAAACCAAATATATATATCTATACCCTTGCTACCAAAGTAGCAATATGATTTATTAAATAAACTGTAAGATATCATTGCAATAGTCCAAATATTCATTTATTCACTGATAGGTGTCTAATATAAGGTACTCAAACCAACAAATGTGCAATATGCCCACAGAGAAACAAACCAGGGCCTGACTGTGCAAGGGCTGTATTTAAAAACTTCCATTTGTTGTAATGTGTTGTAATGTGCAATAATTCTAGATTGGTGTCCTATTATCTATAAATGCAGATTAAAGTTGCAGAGTATGAAGAATCTTGATAAATGTTGGACTATATATTGAATCAAAGTACAATTGCTGATTAAATTATTTTTTAAATTACACAGTAAAGTCAAAAGGTCAATGGTAACATTTAAGTGTATATTACATCAGCAACACTAATACCCTGCCCTTTTTAATGTCCTTAATCTCAATAATAAACATGACCAACATGACCCAACAATCCATTTAAAATTATGGCCCCTGTCAGGGAAATCACCTGATCTTTACAGAAGGTCTGATATTCCTATTAATTAATCTTCAAACAGGTATACATTATGTAGCAAATGTGATTTAAATAGCCATGGCTAGTATTGACATACATTTATTTTCAATGAGAATACCTTTATTGGACATGTTGAAATTTATATAAAATAATACTGAAACTTTACATAAGTCTGGTGTACGTGACAATTTCCAGACTTACTGAAAAAGGTTAACTATTCTTACAAGAAAGCATACTAGATATCTGGTCACAATATATTTTGATGTTTCTAATAAATATTGTTTTATATTTTAAATACACAGTCAATAAAAATAGTGAGCCATTTTGTCCATAGAAAGTAAATGTTAAAACTACCAGAATGTGATTGGAACCATGCCATGTGTCGGCAATACATATAACAGTACTATTTTTGCAGCATTAAGTCATGTAATTTGTATTGATTAGATGCTTTTTTTGTAAATCAAATGACCTTTTTACAGCAAAGGAAGAAGATGTTTCCAGTGCCTCTAATATTTCCTACCTATAAGCTGTTACCTATATAATCTAACAAATTTTTCCCACGAAAGGGGGGGGGGGGGGCTCGTAAGGGGGGGCACGAGCCCCCCAGGCCCCCCTGGATCCGCCTTAGAAATGACATAAAAGATAGGTAATTGTATGGCCTTCAAAAATGAGCAAAACTCAAACCACAATTAATATAACTAGCTATATAAAAGACCCTGATATGACAAAAATAGAACATTTAAAACATATATAACTAACAACTATATTTATGAACAAAACAATAAAAATATATATGATACAGCAACAAGCAACCACTGAACTAAAGGCTCAGACCTGTGACAGGCATAAACAGAATGTTTTTTGCCAGGAACACCACTCGGTATTTATTTATCAGGTGGTATTCATTAATCAACTATATCTTGCAGCCACATTTTTATCCCATTTATGTTTAATCTAATTTAGAAATCAATGTATTGAAGTATATATCCTTATGTAAATAAAGACAACCTTACCCCAATGACAACTCAAAGAAAATATATTCCCCACCGAGTTCCACATTCTATTTTATGACAGGTGTTCTACAATGTAGTAATTATTTTCATCCTGCACCTATATATATATTTTTTCATCACACATAGATCAGGAAATCCTTCATTTTAATAGAATAGTACCCAAACACCTCACAATTTAATTAAGATCATATGCAAAGGAAAATAAAAACATACAACAGTCAACAATGTCATACCTTTACACAGGTAAAATCTCAGGTAAAAATCAGGTATGTGTTCTTTGTCCCCAATACACCTTCCAATGAATGCACATAATTTCACCTTTTGATCAGATCAATACTAAAATTGATCAATTTAATTGATTTAGTTTGAAACATGTACTATATCATGTCAAGTCACTTTGCTGCAGTCTATTCTAACCAAGGATGTGTATTGCCTGTGACAAGGGTGGATTACTCTACCTGTCTGGACAGGTAGATAAAGACACCTCAAACAGCTGTTTACTTCCACCTTTTAAATAACTGTTAGGACTGGACAAAAACTTCAAAAGACAACAGGTCTTTATCAATAATGTATGTCGAATTATTGGATTTATACTTAAAAAGTTGATTAATTAATTAATCAATACACTGTATTATAACCTTTGTCCTTATCCAAACAAAGAAAAGAGATGCAATCTTTTAAATATGTGAGAGAAAAAAAACGATGGTGCTTTCCATACTAAAAAGAATCTTAAGCCAATCATTTTGCTGCTGAATGTGATATATATCTGAATCAGGTTGAATTTTTTTCATCTTATTTTGAAATAGATACAATTACAGAATGAATCGTCCAAAGTCATGAAAGTGGAATTATCACAATCAAAATTGAGAATGGAAATGAGGTAATGTATCAAAGAGACAACAACCCAACCAAAGATCAGAAAACAGCCCAAGGCCACCAAAGGGTCTTCAAAACAGCGATGAAATCTTGCCATTGGAGGCTGGCTTCATTTAGCTTGCCCTTAAATTTGCACAGCTCAGCTGACCACACCAGCACCTAAACCCTGGTACTTTACACCAACAATCTGGTAAAATAACTATTAAGGTATCTGGTACTGAAATCAATGAAGTTTAACCCATAGACTTCCTTGTTCTTATGACAACTCAAAGAAAATATATACCCCACCGAGTTCAACATCCTTTTTGGTGACCAAAGTTTAACAATGCTGTAATTATTTTCCTCCTGCACCTATATACATGTATTATATATTATATTTTTTTTCATCACACATATAGATCCAATTTCTTTAATAATTAATTGGTACAATTTCCTTACATTTATTTTAAAATATCTGTTAAAAAAATAAGTTGTTTTTCACAATTTTCATTATTATTTTATCAGAATGAAACAACATATAAAAATAAGAAGATGTGGTATGATTGTCATTGAGACATAACCAGGATGTTTGAGTTGATTTAAAAGATATCAGTGAAAATAGCAAAGAAAACACTTTATTATTACTTATTTTTGACTGATGATATTTTAAATGAAAAACAGGCTATAAAATGTTAGATTAAAATCCACCTTTTAAATAACAATTTTGAATTTAGAAGTTCTATTTTAAAACTAAAAATGATAAACTTAGCATGTAAAAACTCTGTTACTTTTGCTTCAATAGTTTAGAGAAAATAATCAACCTCTTAAATCTGTAAAAAAAAATAGGCCACTGGAACACATTTATTAACTTAACTGCCAATTCGTTATAACATACATACAAATGTATTAACATCACTGTCAATTCGTTATAACATACATACAAATGTGTTTTTGATTCAAATATATAAAAGAACCTTTTCAAGCCATTGAACACAAATCTTATAAAAAAAGCTTAATTTAGTTAAAATAAAGTGGTATATATATATATGTTAAGGGTGGGACAGATTTGTTCATTTAAAAGCATCTATTAGCTAATACACATAATACACTTTCATTTGTTTTACATCCATGACACACTTGTCGTTTTGGTCTCTTGTAAGACAAATTTGCAGTTATAGGTCTGACATGAATATACAGTTATCTCTATGGCAATTCCACCACATCTTTTTATTTAAATGACACCAAATATAGGCATCCTGGAGAGGGAAATGTAAAAAGTTTATATGCTGACCATATATTTGGCTCAAGAAAGGGCCAATTAATCTGCCTCTGGAAACAGAATTGCTGTTTACATGATATTTCAAATGTTTTCAGAAAAGAATTAAGCTATCTAACAAAATGAAATATATATTGGCAAAATCTAAAAATAGACTATAGTGATAACACCTTATTTAGTGAACCTTATCTTGTTTCAAAGTTGGAAGAAATCATCAAGAACAATGTTTCAAAAGATTAGCAATTGAATGAGATTATTCAAGTGAACTAACTGCATTTTACATGTATCTTTTATTATAAACCTATAGTATATACTGGGATGAATCTTTGTTATTTGTTTGCCAGGAAAATTTATAAACCTAAAAATGTAAAAAATGTAAAGCATTAATAAATTTGTGAAGAAATTTATTCAAAAGGAAATTCAAAAGGAAAACACAAAAGGTAGAATATTCATAAAGGTTATCAGTACAGAGAGAAGATGGCTTTGAATATGATTCTAAGGATTATTGTATCCAAGGTCAGAGGAATTTCTCAGTCCTAGACACAATTTATAATTTTTTCTACACAATTTACAAAGGCTTTAGATTAAGATGACACATTTTCATAATACATTTTGCATTTAATATAAATAGATTGAAAGCTTTGTCAAGGTCATTTATTAAATACATATATCAAAAGTTCTTCATACTAATAACATGACCATGCCAAATAATTTTACGCACTATTAATCATATGATTTCTGATATTGCTAAATCATATCTTCCATATCATATGAACATTTCTTTTTTAAATGATCTTCATCTTACGCCTATTTTTATTTTGGGCATTTCTGATGATGGTCCTTTCATTAAAGCATGTCAAACTTTGTTTGCAGGGGAAAAACAAGAAGAGTTAAAAACTTTTATCAAGGATTTGTATAGTCCCAGGAGGGGATCCAGGTTTTAAGGTTAGAGGAGGGGAACAAACTTTATTTTTTGAGGCAAAATTGTTAAAATATGCTTTATCAAGCCTCTGGTTCTTACTTTACAAATCCTTGGTTTTATGGTGCAGTATGGCTCTACATTGCCCCGAGTCTATGAATGTGATGAAATTGTCAACCCATTTAATAGACATACAAAAAGAACATGGGTTACCTGATTGACAATTTGACTAGTTTCAATATAAAACCCTCCCCCTCTCATAACTTCACAGGTAAAATAATCAAATGTAAATAGAAGAATGCATCATACAATAGACTATTTTCATATTACTTCTTTACGTTGCTCTAAATTGACTGAGTACCAGGATGTTGTAGGTAACCTGTCTAAAAATAATATATAAACCGAAGTCAAAATTGAAGTCAAAATTCGGTAATATATGAAAATAGTCTATTCATTGCAACTCTATAACATCAGAATTACAGAAGTAAACAAAACTGTATTACAATATAATGCACCACAGTGACTGAAAACATTCACATGCTTATGATTACATTATGTGTATAACGTAACGGTACCCAAATTGCAACGACTACCCAAATTGCACCTATTTTAGCAAAAATGGCAGTGGAAATCTTACAAGATTTCCTAGAGACTAAACACGTTGTAATTTTATGATCCGATAGTATGCACATCTTTCAACATAGGTAAATATATTTAGATTTACACAAAACGTTTACAGTATTTATCAACAGATGAAGTGTTTACTGAAAAAGCAAAATGTACTGAAACGTTGCATGGCGACGTCATCAAAACGTCATCTTTTTAAAATTAGCAAATACAATATGTTTCAAGTATCCATTTCTTAAAAAAAGAAGAGTAAGCATGGACAAATATCCAATTGTTCAAAATATTTGAAAAAAATAAACAAAAGCTCTGTTATTCGACTTTTGACGATGCAAATTTAAGCATGGATGCAATTTGGGTACTCCTCATTTCAGAATCATTGATAGTTTGGAGGTTAGTTCAGACCAATTTTTCTATGATTCCATATGGATTAAAAATCAAATTGGTGTACCTATATAATAAAGAAGGATAGGGCTACAAAATAAACACAAAATGGAAATGTTTGTCTTGATCATAAAAAAACGTAGTTGAAAAAACTGTCAAAATAGGTGCAATTTGGGTACCGTCACGTTACATGTATATTATTTCGTATGGCTTACAGCAATCTCACTTCATTCTGAAATTCTAAAATTAACCTTCATTTCAAAATGAAATATAACATTCATGATGACACAAGCATACCACAATGCTTCTTTCAATAATTTTATAGGGTTGTAAAAGCATTGACCATGCTCACATTTTTAGAATGAAATGCTTTTGCCTTTCTTACAAGATATACCTCTTTCAACGCTTTTACTTTCCAATAAATTTAAGAAAAGAAGCATTCAAATCTTCATTCTGACTCTCAAAAATGGTTAATATCTATTTTCAGCAGTATTGTATATCTTTTAAAATGTAAATCTCTTCCAAAGAAATGAACATTTTAGAAACAATAAAAAATGACCCATAAAAAGTCACAATTCTATACATATCAAATATACATGGCATTGTATGAACTATGTACATATATTGATTAGCCACTAGGACTGTTATAACATTGATACAAATTTCATTATAATACGAACAGATCAAAGAAAGAAAATGATATTAATCCATATACCTGTTAATTAACTGTAGGTTTTCATATCAAACAAGTTCAACGCTTTAGCTGAAGTCCATTTAGAATCATGATCATTAAAAATAAAATAAAGTATTTCAAATGTTATCTTGGTACAATTCTGTTTAGTAAGCATCACAAAGAAACATTGAGAGTATATATATACCTTTACCCCAGTGTCAGCTGGTGGGTTCTCTTTGTGTCAATTGTATGACAAAAGATCCAAGCCATGTGTGTATTGGATTAGATTGGCATAGGGCCAATACACATCCCAAAGACAGGTGAAAATAATTAGAGTTTTACCTTAACAATGATATCACCTTAATTAAGTTATTACATTTTTTTTTAAAATAGTCCTTGTAAATTGTTTCTGGACAATGATGGCCTGAACTTCTGACCTGAGGAATTGTGAAAAGACACAATATAAATCTTATTAGTTTTGTTGGTGACTAATTTGAGATCTTTTAAATGTTATTTTCACGGGTACTTACTGAATAAGTATTACTTGTATTGTCTTTTGTGTTGTTTAATAAATTTTAAAATTTCTTCTTTTTAAATGTTTATTGTATTTGCCTTGTATGAATAGCTTCATTTAAATGATTTATATAAAATGATCTATACGTATACCTATATATATCTATTCATAAAGGGATTAAATAAATTATATAAAATAGGAGCAATATAAATATCCTAATGCATTTAATTTGTAATACATGTAATTCTAAACAGAGACAGTGGTCCAAAACTATTGATTTTTATATAATCCAATATTGTTCAAATCCCCAAAACAGCCAGTATTGGAATTGTAAATAAGTGAAAAATTAATACTTGTAATTCACAAAATTATAAGAAGATGTGATTTTTTTTTTAAATTTTGTATGTGATTATGTTTCTCAAAATGAGACGAAGCATCTTGAGAGTACAGGTGAATCTTTTTAATATATAAATAACAACAAACCCTTTGTAACTGTAATATAACCTTAGAAGATTCATCATGTCTATAATCCTTCAATATGATTTAATTTGGTTTTAGTACCATACCCCAAACCAGTACAAGACTTCTGGCTATAACCATGCTTTGATTTGGCCAAGTACAATACCTCAAACCAGTACAAGACTTCTGGCTATAACCATGCTTTGATTTGGCGAAGTACAATACCTCGAACCAGTACAAGACTTCTGGCTATAACCATGCTTTGATTTGGCCAAGTACAATTCCTCAAACCAGTACAAGACTTCTGGCTATAACCATGCTTTGATTTGGCCAAGTACAATACCTCAAACCAGTACAAGACTTCTGGCTATAACCATGCTTTGATTTGGCCAAGTACAATTCCTCAAACCAGTACAAGACTTCTAGCTATAACCATGCTTTGATTTGGCCAAGTACAATACCTCAAACCAGTACAAGACTTCTGGCTATAACCATGCTTTGATTTGGCCAAGTACAATACCTCAAACCAGTACAAGACTTCTAGCTATAACCATGCTTTGATTTGGCCAAGTACAATACCTCAAACCAGTACAAGACTTCTAGCTATAACCATGCTTTGATTTGGCCAAGTACAATACCTCAAACCAGTACAAGACTTCTGGCTATAACCATGCTTTGATTTGGCGAAGTACAATACCTCGAACCAGTACAAGACTTCTGGCTATAACCATGCTTTGATTTGGCCAAGTACAATTCCTCAAACCAGTACAAGACTTCTGGCTATAACCATGCTTTGATTTGGCCAAGTACAATACCTCAAACCAGTACAAGACTTCTAGCTATAACCATGCTTTGATTTGGCCAAGTACAATACCTCAAACCAGTACAAGACTTCTAGCTATAACCATGCTTTGATTTGGCCAAGTACAATACCTCAAACCAGTACAAGACTTCTAGCTATAACCATGCTTTGATTTGGCCAAGTACAATACCTCAAACCAGTACAAGACTTCTGGCTATAACCATGCTTTGATTTGGCCAAGTACAATACCTCAAACCAGTACAAGACTTCTGGCTATAACCATGCTTTGATTTGGCCAAGTACAATACCTCAAACCAGTACAAGACTTCTGGCTATAACCATGCTTTGATTTGGCCAAGTACAATACCTCAAACCAGTACAAGACTTCTAGCTATAACCATGCTTTGATTTGGCCAAGTACAATACCTCAAACCAGTACAAGACTTCTAGCTATAACCATGCTTTGATTTGGCCAAGTACAATACCTCAAACCAGTACAAGACTTCTGGCTATAACCATGCTTTGATTTGGCCAAGTACAATACCTCAAACCAGTACAAGACTTCTGGCTATAACCATGCTTTGATTTGGCCAAGTACAATACCTCAAACCAGTACAAGACTTCTAGCTATAACCATGCTTTGATTTGGCCAAATACAATACCTCAAACCAGTACAAGACTTCTAGCTATAACCATGCTTTGATTTGGCCAAGTACAATACCTCAAACCAGTACAAGACTTCTGGCTATAACCATGCTTTGATTTGGCCAAGTACAATACATCAAACCAGTACAAGACTTCTGGCTATAACCATGCTTTGATTTGGCCAAGTACAATACATCGAAACAATAAAAGACTTTAAGCTATAACAATGAACTAGCAGTTGAGTTTTTGGGTTGATACTTTGACAGATACAGAGAAGAGCAGACTAGAGGCCATCAAATAGTCAGATACAGAGAAGAGCAGACTAGAGGCCATCAAATAGTCAGATACAGAGAAGAGCAGACTAGAGGCCATCAAATAGTCAGCATCCCACAATAAATTGACATTTCAAATTCTTAAATTCAAAAAACATTTGATTCAAAGTATTTTCTACAGATATCTATAAGGTACAACCTGCCAAACAAGTGCCTGAAGTAAATATCAAGCAAGCATTCTATAGAATACAACATATGACATAAAAATGATTATTCGTCTAACATCATAGAGCTATTTATAGATAAACCATTTCAAACACAATGACTCTTGACAAACGCGACAAAGACAAATTATTCCTAGACGTAAATAAGTGCAAGTTAGTTCTAATCTCAAAATGTAAATATTTTTGGTCTTTAGTTAGCCAATTTCCGTTCTATTGATTTTATAAACTACTACTTCAATATTTATCATAATGTCTTTTCTTTGTTCCATATACTATCCTGGCAAAGTGCCAATACGAGTCAGCTGTTTGGTGTTTACATTGCCATATATACTGATACATTTAAACTCATGATCAAAATGAAAACATTAGAATGATAAATATGTGTCAAGTTTCACCTCACTATAACAAGGATACATTTTATTAAGAAAATCCTCTAGTATTGTACATTGATCCTTTTTGATATGTTTTAATTCTGATGTGATGATTTTCTTTGTTTGGAATTATCTGGCAGCAAGCCTAGCGATGTTTCAATTGTACTCTCCTTTTTAGTCGGTTATCTGTTTGTAAAATATAAAGTTCAATTTCTAATACATGCTGTTGTCAACTTAAAGGGCTGTCTAATGCTTCACACTAATAAGTCTAGTTAATTCTGGTTCAGTTATAGTCATAATATGGATAAAGTAACCCGGCAGTGAGTCAGTGCCCAGTGGTGAATCCAGGAAGGGGGGACCAGAGGTTGGAACCCCCCTTTTTTATAGACAATAAATACATTTAAATGGGGACAAATGGTACCTGGGGTAGAAAATATCAGTATTTCAAAAAATTTAGTATTGTAAACAGGTTATTTATAATTTAACAATATCAATGATAATTCATGTCATAACCCATAATGACTTAATATAGAAAAGTCAAATAGAAAATAGTTTCGTCTGACAGAGCAATACTACCAACACTGAATCCAAAAATTAGCTAACATCAATTTTCATAAATCTCAGTGCAAATCAAGCACCACTTTACAAATGTTATAACTATCTTTACAAAATTGTTCTACAACCAAATTAAAGGTAAACATTGTTAAACAGAACAAAACAAAAAGATTTAAACAACTTGATATGTCATTTCAAGGTCGTTGGGGCAAAAAAATCACTGAAAAACAATACCAGTAAATAATAGCCTTTATCTGACTGATTATTATTACTTTAATTATACTTCAACATGAGGAACCTTTATATTGTATACCATTCATTCACTGCTGACAAAAGGGGATACACCACAATTTTCTGGGATCATAAATCAGGAATAATCTTCTTTGTCAAGATGTATAACATGTATGGTGGCAGACGACACTATGACATGCAATGTCATGATGAAATTACTATAGTTACTAGTCTTTTACTGCCAGCATTAGTTACTTGTCTAACGGCAGACGACACTATGACATGCAATGTCATGATGAAATCACTATAGTTACTAGTCTTTTACTGCCAGGGCAGACGACACTATGACATGCAATGTCATGATGAAATCACTATAGTTACTAGTCTTTTACTGCCACCATTAGTAGCAGACGACACTATGACATGCAATGTCATGATGAAATCACTATAGTTAAAAGTCTTTTACTGCAAGCATTAGTTACTTGTCTAATGGCAGAAGACACTATGACATGCAATGTCATGATGAAATCACAATAGTTACTAGTCTTTTACTACCAGCATTAGTAGCAGGACACTATGACATGCAATGTCATGATGAAATCACAATAGTTACTAGTCTTTTACTGCCAGGGCAGACGACACTATGACATGCAATGTCATGATGAAATCACTATAGTTACAAGTCTTTTAATGCCACCATTAGTTACTGTAAAATCAGAAAGTTTTGTGATGGTTTTGTCATTTTTCATTTGTAAAGTGGCATAATTCTAAAACGGTATAAGTGATGCCACAAAAATTCAAACTTAATTTGTGTTTTGTGGTAATGAGCATTGTGAACATTTGGTTAAGACAATCTAAAGAGAACTAAAATGAAAATTTCAGCAATTTTTCCATTTGTAAAAGGGCATAACTCTAGAATGGTAAAAGTGATGCCACCAAAATTAAAACCTGTGTTTTGTGGAAATAAGCAAGTTTCATAACATTTGGTTAAGACAAACTAAAGTTAGAGAACGGCAACCAATTTTGGGACGTATGGACATACAGTCAGACAAGGATAAAACTTAATGCCCCCTCCAATATGGCGGGGGCATAAAAACAATTGTGTACATAAGTGAGAATAAATTTTAGAGCAGCAATGTAAGGGTAGACTCAAAGGTAAGATTGGGTCTTAAAATAAGGGTTGGGCTCAAAGTAAAGGGAGAAGCTCAAAGTAATGGTAAGAGCTCCAAGTAAGGTTTAGTGTTCAACTTGATAAAGTACAGGTACATGTAGGTAAGAAAACAAGAACCTGATATTGTTTGTTTTTCAAAAGCATTAAAAATAGATTAAGTTAATTATATCACCTGCAGTTTTTATTTATCTTATAGTTAAAGAGCACCGCATGCGTTAAAAAACACCTGGCCATGCTGATTGCAGACTATTATGATAAGAACTGATATAGTGATGTGAACAGTACCATCTGAACAAACTACCTGTATAGTTAACACCTTCAGAGAAACTTATTGACATAAAACACTCTACATATCTATGTCCATATGTCACAACAGTGTTAAAACAGGAACAGGTTTCTTAGATAAGAGTTTTGGACAACAAAAGATGCAAAGTATGAATGGCAATAACTCACATTGTTCAAATGAACCTGAGTTGAGTGTTAAGGAAGAGTTAACTAAGCTAACAAACATAATGAGGGCCATATATGGTGACCTTAATCTCTTATGTCACTTCTTTGTAAGGGAAGAAAGTTATAATAAAGCCAATTTAAAAAAGAACTAATTTGAGTCTTGCAAAATTTATTTAAGCCATTGTCTGATGATTGTGAAAAACAACCATCAGTCAATATAAATCAAGTAACAAAAACTAACATGTACCTAAATTATATCTTAAACATAGAAAATTACCTTAAAATCTATTCAAATAGTTCAATTCATGTACTTCCTATATATTTAACTTCTAAGATCCATAAAGTAACAAAACCATCTGATGGAGTCACACATATATCATTGTATATATATCCAGTACACAAAAAGTAAATATCAACAGACTCGCTCCAAAGAGTACACATCACGATTAAACCGTATTATTGTAGATTTGTCACGGATTATTTATAGGGTCACCCTGTTTTAAAGGCACCTTTTATATCCAGTTAATTAATTAAATGTACAGTAAAAGACCATTTTACAAATCTTTTATGTACATTTGTATGTACTCAAGTTAAGAAAATTACAGGAGCACCTGTGACCATGGATTAGACTTGTTATATATCATTGTATATTCTCAGTAATTCTTCATGAAATAATGTGTAATTAAGATTTTTAGGTCTAGTACAATAAACTCCATAACATACACTGACAATCAGAAAACACTTTTAGTTCAGGTCAATAGCATATTTAAATACATGTTTTAAACAAGAAACCGACCCCTACATGTATGAGACCAGGGCAAAAACTTGTCATAAAACTGTTTGGGTTGGCTGCTTAATAGTTTTTTTTAAGCTGGTATGGAGGCAACACCAAACAATTTCAATTCTATATTTTGCCTAGGTCCTGTTTTGTCCCTCAAATTATATTTTCCCGAATCAAAACTTTTCCATAACTTTCAGACAATCAACGATTAATTTGACCTTGAACTTTGACCTATGGACATATATGGTTAACGTTATTTCAGATTACCAATAGCTGATCATGATGTGACCTTAACCTCCAAAACCTCCAAAACTCTGAGCTCACGAAACCCTTAGCACCAGTCTGAGCAGAATTCTTTGCTAGATGTAAAATAAACGTGAGCTCTCTTCTAAACATAGGATGGAAATAAAAACAGAAAAATTCTAGTTTTTATAACATTATAAAATCTTCTTTTGGGGTAAAGAAATGTATTTTAGCTACAATCATGACAAATAGCACAGATCACATGATCAGGGCTGTATAAATTCCATTAAAGAACAGTATCAACTGAACTCAGAAGAAAATAATGTGATTTCATTTCTTATAAATAATTCAGAGAGAAATAAATTTCAAAGACATCTTATTAATTATATCAATATTTTAGAACTTTTATAGTCCAGGAAAGTACTTCACAAAAATATTCATTAAACTTTTATGTGTCATTCTTCTCTTTAACGTACAACTCTATGTTACATGTATATTGTGTTACAAAATTGAGAATAAAAATGGGGAATGTTATGTACATCATGTACATGTAGACATTGGTATAAACTTAATAGTTAATTTTTATTAAACAGGACCTAATGAATACTAGTTAAATAACTCTGGTCTGAGCTGATATTAGTTTGCAATTTACACACCTATACAAAAGAAATTGTCAAAAATATTGCTGCACCACTTATCATACCAACTTCCCAATGGTAAAAACAATACATGTACTGGGACTTTAAAAAAGTGCCTATTCTACTATAAATAGTTAATACTCTATTACATGAAAAATTAGTATAACTATAATTTATAACAACCCTACCTTTACCAATTTGACTTTCACCAATGAACGTACAATTTTGACTGTCTTCTGATGTGCGATCAGCTGATAGAATGTAAACAATAACAATTTGCGTACTTTTAAACTGTGATGGATTTATGCCAGTCTTTTAATCTTTTGGTTTGATGCCAAAATAGAGACAGTCAAATCAATATTATGTAAATTCTTTTAATGATGTATATTTATTGATTATACAACCTTTACAAACTTAGAATGTCTATAGATTTTAATGCATTCAATTTCTTACTTTATGCAATGATTAAATTTCGAAGCAGAATGCATATATGTGCATGTCCATGTTGCATATATGTATATTTTCAGTGCCGCAGCCTGAGTGAGTTACCAGTTGAGGTATAAGAACCCTCATTGATAAAAAAAAATACTATTATATTGCACAGGGATATATATGGAAAAAATTTCTGAGACAATTGCAAGTGCCTGTGTTATATTGGCATAACAAAATTCTAATTACATCACAATGATTTCAACCCCCTTTCCTCTAACCCTGTACACCCACCTAACCATGACTGATTTTATGTTGATAGTCATTATGAATAAGTTTTAATACATTTGCATCACATAAACTTAACATTATGAATGATCCATCAAAATTAGGCCAAAGTCAGATAAACCAAGCCAGACTGAGACATGTACACCTTATAATCATTCCGTGTACCATATACACGGAGAAGATGTTAAATAATTGAACTATTACTTACATGAATGCTCAGATCAGCACACGCAGTTATTGAAAAGAATTGTACCTGATAAAATCAAATATAGGAAGGAAGCAAACACACTTAATTCTGTTGACTGATTCGGACCTAACAAAAAAAGTTTTTACAAGCAAATTGATGATTTACTAAATTACAAATATTTTTATCCATGGAATTCCACCTTTAATACGACTATATGTAATAATGTTGTATGGTGGTTTTTTGGTGTTTAGGCCTATAACTAATGTACATAGAAAATATATTCTTTTATAAATTAAAGAGTCTGACCACCATTTAATATCAAAGGCAAGGATGCATAAAATCAAAGTTATAATAGTTATCAAAGATACCAGGGTTATAATTTAGTACGCCAGACACTTGTTTTGTCTACATAAGACTCATCAGTGACGCTTATATCAAAATAGTTCTAAAGCCAAACAAGTACAAAGTTAAAGAGCATTGAGGATAAAAAATTCCAAAAAGTTGTGCCAAATAAGGCATAATATAAGTTATATCTTTTCTAGAGTTTGACATTTTTTTATCTACTGTTGTTTAGAAGCCAGAGACCTGTGTGCCTTGAAATGCAGGCTCATGTTTTCAAAAGACAATACCAGAAGTCAAATACTTAGTCTTAGGTAAAAAATTGCTTATAAAATCTTGATATATCCATTTTATTTTCTCATCCTTAGTAATTTTCTGATTTGGCTGCCAACTCAATTCAAAGTACTGTTATTCAAGAGGGTAGTAATGCCCTTTATTGTCAGGCGTCAAACGGCCATTTTGATAACAGCAGGAACATATAGTTAGATATACTGTTCCCAGGTAACAGTTAGCGTCAAATTGGTTATAAATCTACCATGATTCGTCAGAGGTGTATCAAATAATTATCATTACTGTCATTTTTGGGAAAAAAATAATGTGATTCATCAAAATCAGTCGATTTTCTTAACGTCTACAAGAAAATGTACATTTTAACATCATGCACCAAAAATTACTGTGAACGTCATTTGACAAGAATTTTTACAGTTATTGGTCATGAAGGTACCCCCATTACCCCCTCATTGAAACCACCACTATTGAAAGCTTTATCAGCTATTCTCTCTAGCCTCAAATTAAAGAAATCAAACCAAAACATGCACATAAACGCATATTTTTAATCTGTAAATACAAACACTTAAATTGCAGATGTCAACATTCAACATGATGGTTATACACCTTATCGCTATTTGTCCGCCATTACTGGATATCACACAGGTTCCCGTAAAATTTTTTACGTCATAAAACAAAATATCTGACGCCACAATGGAAAAGTGATTGTTGTATGCCTCAAAAGTTCAAGCAACCGGGTCAGCTGGGATTAGCGAGGGGGGATAGGACCTTTATCGGGACTCCAAATCGGGTGTTATTAAGCTCGGGATTTCAGGATCGACCCTTTCAGGATCCGGGAATTCTTTTTTTTGGATTTCCAGATTTACTTTATTTAAATTCGGGACCTCGGGATTTCGTGTTTTTATGTCCGGGATTTCGGGATCAGGACCCCTCCTATCCCCCCTCATTTAGCGATAAGGTGTATTCTGAATATGCATACAAGTTCATACAACATGCACATTCTGTTTCTACCAGATAATGGCCACAATCAAACTGATTACACTGACATGAGTTTTGTGCACATACAGAACCACCCCCCTGTCCAACAGTGCACTCATGACGAACAGATGAACCGGTGGAAAGTCAAAAGGGGGCTGTTCTTTTCTGTCTAGACATTCGCTTGTATTCGAATACCATTTTTCGACGACACATTTTTCAATTTATGAAGGATGTATGAAATATTTGACAATATTAAAAAAGTTGGTGACTACCTGAAAGCTTCTGAGATATCCTGGTATCATTTGTTTACTCTGCATCCAAGGTGCTCGAATCCACCATATTTGATACCAATGACAAATCGGCCCAGAGCCAACTCGGACCAAGTAATAAGTCATTTCGGACCGTCTTGAAAGTCCGTCACCCGACTTCCTTCAGTGATTATAAATGATTGAATGTTATAATTTACATAAAGGCGTCAATTTAGTGTTTCCGAATCAGCAAAAAAATATATTAATTCGTTTAACGTGTTTAATGTGAATCCAAAGGAGTAGGTCCGGTAAGGGCCGATTTTGGCCTCAAATTTCAAGTTCATCTTACGAAAGATTTTAGACACTTTTTAAACACTTAAGTATCTATTTCAATTGATTCAATTAGTTTATGTGAAAGATTTTAACTTATTTAGTCATTAAAAACGCTCCGTTTCAAGTTTAAATATGAAAAATCTATCAAATATGCCGAAAAACGTCACTTTTCAGATGGTTTTTGTCAAAAATGAAAGTGGTCGCATCCGTGTTCATCCTCAACCTTTATACATGTAACACTCCCAAACGTGTCCTTCCCCCCAAACGTGTCCGATTCCCCCAAACGTGTCTATTCTCCCCAAACGTGTCCATAATATTCAATATTCCCCAAACGTGTCCGATTTCAGAACCCCCAAACGTGTCCGATACTATTGCTTTTCGCCCAAACGTGTCCACTTTTAAACGCCAGAACGTCTCGCGTCTTTTAGCGTTAATACATATCCTAAACGCGACATCAATAACGTTCACTGCAGTTCTATGATGGGGGACACAGTTGATGAAGTGATATTTTATCAGCATTAACTTGTTCAATGCCGGTTGTTAATGATTATCATTACTGAAAATTTAATATGTAACATATGCATTAACTTTTGACTTAATTTGCTTATTGTCCAGTTGCAAGTATTTCATGCTCATTTAAAGCGAACATACAAATAATTCTAGTACAGTTGAATTAATCGTTTACTATGTAAATTATTGTATACTAATAATCTCCGATGATGCCTTTTATATTAATCAGAATATTGCACGGTAGGCTTTCAGTTGAATTGACCTCCCATCTTTTTTTAACAGTTCTAATTGTTAATAAATTTTAGGTTACGGGCATCACTAAAGACACACGAACAAGAGAACGTCCAGTGCCAAATATTTCATTCGTTAGTTGAACGATATCATATTAACGATATATACTGTAGATAGGTTATATTACAGGCAGGAGTCTACTTCGTCAAAATTATCTCCCCATTACGCCAGTTCATTTTCACAATCGTAGAAATGGAAGCCATTGTAGGGATGACGCGCTACCAATATTGCTCTTGTAAACCGATAAATTTATCCACATTGCACCATTACGATCCTTATATGTCAGTTGTAGTTTAAAAGACAAATGTATCAACTAGCTAATGAGCATCAGTTAATAATCTTGTCTGCATTGATTCAACTTAAAACTATTGTCTGATCGGTTGTCAGGTGGAATTTTCGAAAATTCATAAACATTTAAAAAAATTCTAATTAAATATTTCGTGGAAGGGCAGACTAGATTTTTTTAGTGTATGAAGACTATAAACCCTAGTAATCACACACAAAAAATTAGAATTTTTCGAAGATATGCATTTTCATCATCCAACTTGAAAGACTGTCGTCAAGTACTTTCAGTAAAAAAATAGCTATTCGAACACACCTTCTCTGTTTTTGTGACTCATTAGATAGGTATTTCACTTGACCCATATATTTCATCTTTTAGTACTGTGATTTGTTTGTGTTATAAAGTCAACCTGTAGCTTTAATATATAAAAATGATAGAATCTGAAGCGAGACGATGTATGAAATATTCTTATTTTGTACGATATCAAGACAAAATACTCAACTCAAACACGCCCTTACATAAAAAGGTGCACTCGATTTTCTTTTTTCGATACAATTGTTACCCATTTTTTTGGAATTTTTTCTTCAGTCACATAATGGAAGGGCAGACACGAAAATTACTGAACTAATAGATTGATATGTTTTCCGTCCGTGGTAATGTTTTCATAAAAATCGGAGGTTATGCATTTTCTTCATCCAACTTGAAAGATACCCATGTCGTCGACTTGATATCTAATACCCCGTTCACACTATGCATTTTTAAACCGGGTTCGACCCGAATTAATTAATCCGGATTAAATTCCAATAGTGTGAACACGTTAAACTGGGGCGAACCCGGGTTAAAATTACCCCTCATCTGAGGTGGAGTTAATGTGGGGCGAACCCGGATTAGTTACCCCACATTCTAGTGTGAACGCAAAGTGGAGTTAATGTGGGGTTGTTGCCATAGCGTTACGTGACGTTTTCTGCCGTCTGTCATTGCCAATACAGAGTATAGACATGGATGCCGAACAAAATTCTTCAAAAAAGAGAGGTCTAACCTGGAGTGACCAGGAGACGAAGGCTTTACTTTCAACGTGGGGAGAAGGGAAAATTCAATCAGAATTGGACAATTCAACAAGAAACACCCATGTATTTTCTTCAATTATAAGAACAATGGGTGGCTTGGGGTATCTTCGTACGGCACCGGAATGTAGACAGAGAATTAAAACTCTTAAAAGAAATTACTTTAATGCAAAGAACAGCAACAAATTGAGTGGAAATGGCAGAACAACTTGTAGATATTATGACGAACTTGAAGACATTTTAGGAGGGCGCCCAGCAGTAACCCCACCGAAAGTTAAGGACTCTTCGGAAAACCACAGCTCTAGAAAAAACTCTTCTGTTGAATGCAGTGAGCCAGAAGATGAAGATGGAGATATGGACATTTTTCAATAGCCATCCACTAGCAGTTCTATTTTTTCGCTTTAAATTTGTAATCTTCCGCCGATTTTTCCGTATCAGTGACAAAAGAAAGAAGAACAGTACCGTGGCGGTTTCCATTTCGTTTGTTGTCACAGACGCTGTTTACAAGATGTTGCGCATGCGTGTCTATTTTTGTTGAAGGGAAAAACCCAAAGTGGGGTAATTCTTTTTCAAGTGTGAACCGGTGTAATTAATTCGGATTAACTAACCTGGGTTCGACCCGGTTTAGATTTCATAGTGTGAACACGGTATAATTGTTCTGCTTAACTTTGTACTAGATAAATTGAAAACTTATGCAAATGGTGTTTTTAAAATAAAACACCTCGTAATTGAGAAGAAAATTGCAATTTTGTTTGTTTCTATTAACTTTTTAAAATTTTGTCACTATAGTAAACAATACAGTAAACATTTATCGCCTTCTCTAACAAAGAGCTTCGATTCTTTTGTTCTATTTCAACCTGGTTTCCGACTGATTATCAAACCGGGAATTTAAAATTGGGCATTAATTTTTACGGTTATTTTGGATGACCACTAGTTTGGATTTTAATCTAAAGAAAAATAAATGCGAGTAAAGACTGATTTGTTTATGACTTCAGTAAGAAACTACTTCAATATCTGTTATGTAATATAGAGGCCGTTTCAAATAAAAGTTGCAGATCTGAAGTTAAAAAAAATGTTGCCTTTAAAATAAGTAATTTATTTTGATCTTTTAATGAAATAGTAAAAGATCGTAAAATGAGTATACAATGATAATAATAAAAAAAAACACACAAATAACCTACGTTTTTATAATATGAACACGAGTGATAGTTCCAGTAAAATAAAAAGCTTGATATGGACACGTTTAGGGGATTGGACACGATTGGGGGTTTATTAAAAATGGACACGTTTGAGCGTTTATACAAATGACACGCTTTGGCGCCCTTTGACAACTAGACATGTTTTTGCAGTTCAGTGACGTCGATGTGGACACGTTTGGGGGAATCGGACACGTTTGGGGGGAAGGACACGTTTCTGAGTGTTACATATATATTATGTATCATCACCAAATACAACTTATATTTCAATATTATGAATGAACACGAATGCGGCTACTTTCATTTAAGACGGAAACCGTCTAAAATTTAACTGAAATCAAGGACGTATAACTAATATACGTCCTTGCTGAAATGCTAAAACTAGTTTTGAAGATTTCAGTAATTTAGCATGACTTAGTGATGCTAGCACCCGATATATGTGCATTGTATTGTCAAAAACAGCCCATATTTATGTAACAGAAGCATTCTACTTTTCACTAAATACCTTAAAGATTACATTTTCAGAATTTTTTTAAACTGCTTTATTTTGGGGCCAAAACGGGGTCTTACTGAACATACTCCTTTCGACATTTTTTTTAAAATAATTTTAAAATTTCATCATACAATTTAAAAACAGAGACACATCGTCTCAGATAAAATAGAATTATTCATGGTTGCTATATTATTTAATTAAAAATAAAATGAATTATGAATGTTTATTATAGTCTTATTGCATTTTACCTAAATCTTAATAATTAAATACCGGGAGATGCACATTTTGGGATACTGACGCAGGGGCGGATAACGTGAGCCATTTTCAAAGGTGGTCTCAACCCAGGATAAGAGGGATCCAACCATATGTCCCCATTCAAATTCATTGATCGTCAAAAAAAGGGGAGTTCAAACCCCTGAACCCCTTTCTGGATTCACCATTGTAAAGTATATGGCAGAGTTAAAATCGTTTGAAGGCAACCCTCCGTCACAAGCTGGAACAATTTATGGTGTTAAACCAAGGATTTGTATAGTTAGACTATACAAATCCTTGGTGTAACAGTATATAACATATATAAAGAACACACTGTAAAGATCAGTTGAAAAAGGCATAACTCATTAGACGGTACAAATAGAAATACATTAAACCAGAGACATATGATTTATGTCTCTGATTAAACAGAAACTCAGTGGACGTGGACGGGTACTTATACATCTTTTTAAACCCTCCATCACTTAAAATCAGTCACAGAACGTACCCAATTGCCTTTGATAAATTTTAGATAATTAAAAATCCTTTATTTATTCAAATCTATAGTCGTTGTAAATTTATTTATTTGTATTTGCATGAAGCTGCATGATTGTTTAAGGATAAATAGTCGCCGGTTCAAAATCTAAACAAACCTCATGTTTTATCTGTTACCAGAGACATATCTATGTGTATATATGTCTCTGCTCTTACTATGTCAAAATGTGCCGACTTTAAATTAAATTTACTTTAAAATACTTACATCCACATAACAGAAAGACACTTAATACAGAACTGAGAGTACTGTCAGTACTCGCGGTTACTGACAGCTAGTTCAAAGTTTACTAGATTCATTTTATCTTAAGACTGTAAAACATATGTTATAGTAGATCATAGGCGGATCCAGGGGGCCCTGTTGGCCCGCCTCCTTTTGGTGGAGAACATTTGATTGATTATATAGGAAATCACTGAAGCATGGCGGGAGCCCCCCTCCCTCAGTTTATGGAAAGTTCTGAGTCCGCTACTCAGTATCATTATGCAGTGACATTGCGCACGATGTTAATTATTAACTTAATACCACTGAGGGTTACACAACGTTCGATCCTATATAACAACGCGGAATTTATTATACCACTAAATTTTTTTTTTTTTTACTCTTTTGGCAATAGCCACGTGGTTAACTGAATATTCTGCATCGCCCCTATCACATGTATCAGAGGTTTGAGAAGATCTATTCATATCAATATCAATAGTAAAGTTCAGGAAAAAATCAAAACGTAGTGTCACATCCGCGTCGCCAGGTAAACTAAATTTGCGACAGTAAAACTACCGATGGACGTCCTTAAAGCTTCAAATACAATACAGTTATCTCTTAATTGTAACGTCACAATACTCAGGGGCACTGACAACGTCAAAATACGGCGTCAAAAGGGCGATTTTGGCGGGAATGAAGCAAACTGAATTAAATGCTTTAAAAGTATACTTTAAACGGATGTCAAGAAATGATACAGGATGATAAGCTTGTTAGTACTATAATAAAAATTTATTTAACGTGTTTACTAATTATCTAGTTCGTCATTTTCATGTAAAATGTTGCATTATTTCGAGAAGTTTGTTTTACGTTTTTTTTCGAACATCTATCACAGAATATCTCATATAAATCAAAAATCTTATCCCTGATAAATAATCATAAAAAAAGGTAACTGTTATACTTGATTACGTTAAATATTAATATTCATTCACACTACACCATACACGCTTTATCTAAAAGAACTGGATAATTTATTTAGGGCTCAAATACCACGATTGAAATATCAGCTAGGATTTTTTTTTGTAAAAGTACACACATGTTAACCGATGTACTTGTATTGCCATACGATATTTCAATACATTTTAAACCTGTTTCATCATGGAAGCACTGCCTTAAAAATGTTTATTTTCATTCGAAATGGGGATGTTAAATTAGTAGTAGACACATAGACACAAAGTGACAACCTCTTTTTTTTTCTGGCATTCACCACAGATCTTTCACTTTGTAGGACTCATTGAGCAATAGATTTATTGTATATTGAGTTTCAAATGTCCTTAATAGTGCATGAAATATTTGCCACTGAACGTTGAGAAGAGAATAATTTATCAATTAACAGATTTAAAGATATTTCGTATATGTCAATTATAGAGTGTACTTATCATAGTAAATGAAAATGATTTATTATTGATCCAGGTTCACTTGTAGACAATAGAAATTCATTTTAGAGAATTTCTTTCCTCGATTTTACTGTTTTTTTTTAATTCGTATTCTCTAAAATTTTGAGCAATAAGTGGTCAACAAAATTATGATAAACATGATTAAAAAATAAGCAAAATGAATATGGATAATAATTTTTATATAAAAAATATTTCCTCGCCTACCGAAACAAGGATTTAAATCATGATAATTTTAATCTGACACGTTTGATACTTTACAACAAGAAGTAGTTCATAGAATCACAGAACAGCTGCTCGGAGATTTTATTCATTTTTATGAATTTGTACACGCTTTGTTTTTGTTTTCATTTTCATTGAGTGCCGTTGTTTTGCCGTTTATATAATGATTATAGAGATTTTTTTACAGTACTTATACCAATTACCTAATAAAAAAACCGAGAATAAATATTTTACTATTTTATAGGTGGTTAAGAATCATTTATGCATTTAACTTGACAAAGATAAAACAAAGTCGCCCTTAAAGCTAGTATAGCAATTGGTATATTATTTTCACTTTATTTTAAGACAAGAAAGATAAAAAAAAAAAGTATATTCCAAGGTTAAAAGTTGTATTTGTAAATAATCTGGTATTAAAAACATCGTTTATGACAATCTTAGAGCATATTTAACTTCGTAAAATTACTTATACATCGTTTTCATAATTACGGCTACATTGACGCGGGAAAAATTATGGACGGCGGGAAAGCGCAGTTCTACAGATAGGCACAAGTTTTGCAACGTCACAGATAAGAAACGTCAAGATGCTTTTGGCGCGACAAAGCAAGAAAAAAACTCGGCAGCAAGACAAGAGGGTTAAATAAAGTGCGAATCCAGTCAGTTAATTTTCACTGTTGTATGCGAGTAAGTTCATTGTAGAATAAAGAATCATGGGAAAACATTATTTGTTTACGTTTTGAAATTACCAAAATAATTGATTTGAAACTAAATTTTAACATATTTTCATTATGATGTGTCTTTTTAATGTAAAATAAATGTATTAAAGTTCAAATATGTGTTATAAAAGCAACATAATATAGAATATCAATTATTAAAGGCGATCCATTTTCACTATAGATGCGATGAATTATCACTGTATGGCATTCATTTCTGATGTAGAATTTTCGAAGATGCGATGAATTTTTATTGTAGATTAATGTGATAATTAGACTCAACAAATGAAAAACTTATTAGATTGCTTTAATATTTATATCTATTTATAACTTGTTTGTGTCTATAAAAACTGGCTGGCCATTTATATCTTTTCTCACAGTATTGACATGTGTGAACTGTATTGCCATGTTTCCCTGCTTTGTGATTCGCTAGGTCTTTAGAAGTTGCAAATTCCTGATTACACAAATCACACTGATACTTTTTGTTGTTTTACTGGTGCATGTTGTTTCAAATTATGTTTGTAAAAAATATACTTTCTTAAATTTGTAGGGCTTGTTGTTTAGGTGCTTGTTGACTTGGCCATCAAAGAGTTGTTTTTATACGACCGCAATTTTTTTTTCGGTTCGTATATTGCTATGACGTCGTCATAAGACACATTTGGTTTCCGGACAACTTCAATTTAAGTGAATGGATCTATATAAATTTTAAAGAAGGTTCAATACCACAAAATGAAGGTTGGGATTATTTTGGGGATGATGGTTCCAACTTTTTACGAAAAAAGGGGCATAAAAGAAGCATTCTTTTTAGTTTCAGGATAATTTCTTGTGTATAAGAATTTCGATTGCTCTGAAATTGTAATACAGCGTTCAATACCACAAGTAGAAGGCTAGGATTCATTTTGGGGGTTATGGTACTAACAGTTTAGGAATGAAGGAACAAAAAAAGGGACAAAAAACAATCCTGTTAACTTTGTAGTTTCCGGACAATTACTTGTGTGTAAGTTTTTGGATCTTTCTGGGATTGTGCCACAAGGAACAATATCACAAATAAAGGGAAGACTGGGGTTAGGTTCGGGGATAATTGTCCCAAACATGCAGAAATAAGGGGCAAAGGAAATGGCAATTTTTTTTTCTAATTTCCAGACAATATCTTGTGTTTAAGTGTATGGCTCTCTCTAAAATTGTACTACAAGGTTCATTACCACAAAGGAAATACTGGTATTGGGTTTGATGGTTATTGGTCCTAGACTGAAAACAAAATGTAATGGTCGGGTTCGAATTTTTTAAAGGGGTTCATATCTCTTTTTATTTTTTTTTTAAATTTCAAATTTTAGAAAAGTTTCAAGAAGAAACCTTCAGTTGCACAGTATTGCGCATACGATTTGTAAAATCTTCGACCACATTTACCTTGTGTCAGAAACCTATATAACGTCATTTCACAATTCAAATTCAGATAGTATCAAGCTTTAATATTATGTCCAAATTTGCCCCAACTGTTCAGGGTTCGACCTCTGCGGTCAGCGAAGCATTTTAAATGTTTAACTACAAAACGAGCTGATGTGATTAAAAGTTCCTGTTGCTTTCTTCATATGGTGAGCCAGGCCAGCATAGGCGTATCAAGGGGTGCCTGTAAAAATTTGGTTGATTATATATATAGGGAATCACTGAAGCGTATCAGTTTGGGGCAAGTATGTACACAACATTTAAGCAAGACATCTTTTTTGATGAAATAAAGAAAATGTTGAATATTGGACCCTTTGGACCTCAATGTGGACCATTTCGATAACTTGGCCCAAAATACCAAAATCCCAAAAATAAAAACACGGTGAGATTCAGCATGCCAAAGTACCCCAAATACTCAATTGTTGTTGAAATTCAAAGGAATTTATTTCTTGACAGTTAGGACCCCACAAACTTGTTAAATGGACCAAAAAAATAATAAACTCAATCATGTATGGATTCAGACTACCAAAGAACCTCAGGTTTTATTTTGGACCCTGTGGGCCAATTTAAAACCGGACCCAAAATCAAAAATCTTACGTCAAAACCTCGTTGAAATTGGTCAAGAAGTGATTTATAAAAAAAATTTATAAAAGCATTGTTGTTTTTTATCCCTTTTTATCCCATTCTATTTCGATAGACATGATAGATGTACGTATTCAGTGATGAAGTGTCATTGCATTGGATAAATATAACTGTACTTTAAATAAAGATGCTGATGAATTATAAAAAAAAATCTATGACATGCTTCTTCTGCTTTGTAAATAGACCCATACTCGAAATCCAATGATAAAATGTGTTTGCACATGCGTATAATGACTACTGCAGAAACATGAATTTTATCAAATTGGCATGCATTTTAAAATATATTTCTTTAATCTAAAACAGTTACACTTTCAACTCTTAAATGATCCACATGTTGTTATATCATGACTATAATGTATTATATATAAAATAAATTTTAATTCTATTGAATTAAATGGATTGTTCAATCAAACTTTCCATCTCAAAGTCAGTACTATCAAACCCTTTTCTTACTTTAATCATTGTTTGAGCAAGTCGGCTGAATTAGGAATTTATTGCATAAAAATGAATAAAATTCATACAGTGAAAATGCATCGCTTATACAATACTAATGAATCGCTCTACAGTGAAAATGAAAGTAAAGTATCATTATTCAACAGTAAATATGACTCGCATAAAGATAGCATCATAGTGGAATTCAATACAATATGTACAAACCGAAAAACAAAAGCTATTCTACGTTATACAACATTAATAATCGTGTTGAAATGAATATTTTTCTTCAACTACATCTTTCCTGCTAGTTTTTAATCACCTGCACGATTTGTTCGTAAAACGTCCTAAATATTCACCTATTTCGGTATATATTTCACGTATGGATGGCTCTCGTCGCGATAAAAACCCGTTCCCATCTCTTATTTTGTCTAACTTGTATTATTTATTACTAAACATTTACATGTGAACTATTTTTCTTCGTTTTCTTCAAATATCATAATTTTTTCGTCTGTTTATTTACCATTCTACATCAGAAATGCGTGGCATATACAGTGAAAATGGTATTTTAGGATCCGCACTTTACATACACTGGTACTTTAATCATTCTAATCATTTTCTGTGCTTTATTTTGTAATTCATTTGATTGTATAGCTCAAATTTTGGGCACCATGATTGGTTAATAAAATTATCTATCTATCTATCTACCGGTATCTGGCAGCTCGACTTTGGACCATCTCGATTTTAGGGTCCAATACTGAACACGAATATGGTCGGACTCGCGCCAGATATGACTGAGTTTTGATGTTCTGATATGATGTTTTTAGATTTCTTTTAAGGAGCCCAATTATTTGTTGCCATTATCTATGAGTTTCGCTATGTATGGATCTGATGAGTTACGCCATTTTAATCTGAATTTAACAGATTGTTCTTAAGTTGTGCTGAGACACCACTGTCCCAGGTTAGGTTGAGCGCTCACAAACATGTTTAAAAGAGATCCTGGTAAACTTATCGATCCTTTAAATAAAACTTATTCTAAAAGGTTACCAATTCAAAACTGTAATTAGATCATTGAATATTTTTTTTATTGGCATTAATTTTGATTTTGTTATCACCAAATTGAAAACAAGCTCAATATATTTGTTATTCATTCATGGATCTATGATCTGTCGATACCTGTTTTTTGGCATTGCACAAGGTCATGTTTTTCTCCGACCGTTTATGACGTCTTTAGGCTAAATCCATTGGATGTTGGATGTGTACTGATTGATAATTAAGTCTTAGATGCATGATTTTTTTTAATTTGTTGTTAGTGGCTTTGAATTAGCTGCCAGTAACTGCGAGTACTCTCAGATCTGTACTTAGTGTCTTTTTGTTGTTGGGATATACAAGTGCCCTGCCACGTCCACTCTGTGTAATAGTTCTATTTGTATCATGCATCTGATGTTAGTTAAGCCTTTTGCAACTGAATCTTATAGTTCGTTCTTAAGTTGTACTTTATGTATGTGCCTGACCCAAGTCAGGAGCCTGCAATCTAGGGGTTGTTGTTTGTTGATGCGTACATAAATTAGGCAGTTAGTTTTCTGGCTTGAATCGTTTTACATTCGTCATTTCGGGGCTTTTTATAGCTGACTATGCGGTTTGGGCTTTGCTCATTGTTGAAGGCCATATGGTGACCTAAAGTTGTTAATTTCTGTGTCATTTGGTCTCTTGTGGAGAGTTGTCTCATTTGCAATCATACCCCATCTTATTTTTTATATTCTTGATGCGAATATCCAAGTCAGGAAACTGTGGTTCAGGGGTTGTTGCTGGTTCCTGTCTGTCATATTTGTTTTTCTTAAATGATTTTGTTATAAATTATGCTGTTAGTTTTCTCTATTGAATTGTTTTATAGCTGCATGACTATATCATGTATATGGTATGGGTTTTTGTCATTATTGAAGATCATACGTTTGTCTATAAATGCTTACATCATCTTCATTTGAACTTGGGTAGATAGTTGATTAATCTTGCTTATTGGCAATGATATCACATCTCTATACTTTAATAAAACTAGAGGCTCTAAAGAGTCTGTGTCGCTCACCTTGGTCTATGTGCATATTAAACAAAGGAGACAGATGGATTCATGACAATATTGTGATTTGGTGATGGTGATGTGTTTGTAGATCTTATTTTACTGAACATTCTTGCTGCTTACAATTGTCTTTATCTATAATGAACTTGGCCCAGTAGTTTCAGTGGAAAATATTTTGCCAAAATTTATAAAATTTATGAAAATTGTTAAAAATTTACTATAAAGGGCGATAACTCATAAAGGGGTCAATTGACCATTTTGGTCATGTTGACTTATTTGTAGGTCTTACTTTGCTGTACATTATTGCTGTTTACAGTTTATCTCTATCTAAACTAATATTCAAGATAATAGCCAATTGTATACCCTATGTACTATTTTTAGCTGTGTCGGAAATTTTGGTACGTGGGCAGGGTCATCCAACACAACTAGATACCCTAATGATGATTGTGGACAAGTTTGTTTAACTTAACTTTGTCTCAGTTTTCAAATGATTTTCTTGCTATTCCTTGAACTGAGGGAACTTTTGCACCATAATTCAAAATACCTAAATGACACAATCTGCCTGCACAATGTTTTTATAAAAAAAATAACAGATATTAAATTACTCATGTAGCCGTAGAGGATACAGGATGGTATAATTTATCCCGCTGTCTTCATGTTTCGTGAAAGAAGTGGCAATTATAAGTGCTTTTACATTTAAATGGGTAAAAGTTAAGAAAAGAGAAAAGAAGGCCCCACAAATAAAAAATACAAAATAATAGTGTTTTAAATTATAAAGAATAGTGAAAAAAGTGCAAAAGCAAAAGAAGAATAAAGAAAGACATAAAAAAAAAGAATATAGAAATGAAGAACCGACCCCAGACCTTCGTGTATGTTAGATATATTAATGGCAAGCAGCATTACTATTTTTACTAACTTTAAGATATCTATATAAACGCAATAAGATATCTCATATACTTTTTAAGATATCTCATATATATATAGTTGATAAGCTATCTCATATAATTTATAAAATATCTTATAAACTATATGATATATCTGTTGTACTGACTTTCTGTGCTGCGTCTGATGACTTTTAGCGCCTGGTGTAAAACAAGAGAAAGTTCTAGTAAATATAGATGTTTATTTCTTGAAATCAGTAATCAAAAAGTGACCGTTGAAAACATAAATTGTTTCCATGCGGGCGTGGTCACATGATCACAGATTTCTTAACTTTCTCCTGTTTTCACCAATCAAAAATTACCTTGTAAAGCTCCCTTGACCACAACCTATTTTCACTGGTTGGTCAATAATTCAGTCATGGGTGACAGGTGTTATAAACAATTTCACACATGAGTAATAGGAAAAGGTTGTTTAACAAAAGCCTTAATTTACGTGTAAGGTACATAATCCAAAGTAAATAATTTAGCGCTTACATGTCTCTTTGTTATCCGTCTTAATTATGTAATATAAATATTAAAGTTGTATGTCATTCTTCTTTATCAAAAATTAACATTCCAAAAATAATGTAACTTACATAAGGAGAAATTTTAGAAATAAAATAAAAATTTAAACTTCAAAATACTTTAACTCAAATTGTAAAAATTGAATAATTTTCACTTTAGTTTGGTCTGTTATATTAAAATTTTGCCTTTGGCAATTCACAATTTTACTATAACAACTCTTCCTCAACCTCAATAAGCTTTGTCCCAAAGCTTGAATTTGAAACATCATCTGAACAGATAAAATAAGAATAATAATTATATATTTATATATACATGTTTAAAGAATGAAGTATGATAAACATAATGTAAATGTTCATAAATAGTCATTGTTTGTATATTACATTTGTGTGAATGTAGTTTTGTGATCTAATGCCCATAAAATACTTAAGTTAAAAATTAAAAATACATATTTGTATGGTCATAATTGCAGATTTTCAATAAGATACTTCCAAAATTTCAAAGGATGTTATGTTTATTATTTGTAATGGGGAGGCACTGAGGTATTGTATGTTTGCAAATATGCTTTTAATTAATATTGTCATTTTGCATATGAGGATGAATATTAACACTTCACACTAAAATATGTGTGTTTTAAAATAGTACTGATGCAGTTTTCCAATAATGAAAAATCAAGTAAACAAGGTGCTAGTGCAACAGAAAAGTCAAAGTACCAATAAATTTTCATATTAAAAGACAATATAACAATATAAAATTCAAATATAAAACATAAAATGAACAATTCATTACATGCTCACTTCTTGCAAGCGCATGTTCTGCAATCTCCATGGCATAATATATTCTAGAAAAATGTTTAATATATCTGTGTTAAATCCTACAAAAAGAAATAAACTAAACATTAATACGCTTTAAACTCCTCCACTTTGGCTCTCGGTAACATTTCACTGAACACTTAACTTCATCATACATAACTATAACATTGGAATGGATTCTAGTTTCTCAGGACACTCAGTTGCTAAAATAAAAAAAAAGTGATGATTAGTCGAATGAGCACGGCCGTACTCTAGCACTACTGACAACAAAACACTGATGCATTCTGTTAGGTTTGACTTCACATCATAATTTGCCTATCAAATTTCTGAAATTAGAAAAAAATGTTAATCAAAGGGTCAACTTGCCTAAATAAAGAATGGTCCACTGCGCAGATTCGAAACTGGAGTTCAATCCAGATTATTTGAATGTAAGTGAGTTATTGCCATTAAAGCTTTATCTGTGTTATTCCAGTGAAATTTGTACAGTAATTTGTTTTCACCTATGGCCTCGTAAAATATTTTTTCTGTTTTCTCCTCCTTCCTCTCCTAGTTTTCCTTTTAAAATATTCTTGTATCAAGCCCTCTCCTATATTCTGTTTTGGTTCCTATGTCGGTTTGGAACCATCTTTCCATTTCACAAGAAAATACTGCATTCCTCTTGTTTTCCTGTTATTTAGTAGTTTCTCAACCTCATGAAACGTATCATCAATAACATTGTTTGGTTCATCTCTATTATTACTGTTAGTCTCTGAATCTGTACTCTCATTGTCTGCAATTTGATCATCTTGATCATTATCTGCAGGTGGATTATTTTGCTCATGAGGTGCATTATCTGGAACTGGACGTTCTGGAGCTTGTGGTGGATCACGATAATCAGTGGGATCTACATATTGCCTAAGATTGCTCGCATTGACCATAGATTTATGTTCCTTCTGGTCACTGCAGCGTCTTAATTTATATGTGAAATTCGGCCCACAGTCAGTTATGTAATAAGGACCATTAAATTTATCAACTAATTTTGGTGAACGACCGACAGGGACTACATGTTCTTTAAGTAAAACTTTATCTCTAAGCCTAAATTCTGGAATTTTGGTATTTTTGTCGTATCGTTCTTTCATTTTTGCTTGTTTAAGCTTAATATTTTCAGCAGCCAAATCTTGGGTAATTTTGAGGTTTGAAATTATTTCTTCTAAATGGTGTTTTGCATCTTTTGACAGATTGTCTTTTGGCAAAACAGATGCGTCAAAAGGTAAGTTCATCTCCTTGCCGAACACCATTGAGAAGGGAGAATACTCTGTTGATTGAGTTGATGGAGAATTTCTAAAAGCCTTTAAAATACCAGGGAGTTTATTTGGCCAATTGTTCTGGTCCTTATCACTATAAGCTCTGACTGCCTGTATCAGTGTGCTATTGGTCCTCTCTACTAATCCATTTGTTTGAGGATGGTATGAACTTGTATGATGCCTTGTAATATTCAACATTTCACACAAAGCATTCACCAAATTCGATACAAAATTTCTACCAAGATCTGTTACTAGACACTTCATTGCACCGTAACGACTAATAATCTCACGAAATAAAACCTTTGCAACCTCAGAAGCTTCTTGAGTTTTTATAGGAAAGGCCTCACTCCATTTTGAAAAAAAAATCTACTAAAAGCAACACATAAGAATAACCTTCATTAGTTTTACTAAGTTTCAGAAAATCCATATGCCATCTTTCAAAGGTTGTGTCAACTGGCAGAGGATTAAGAGGTGGTTTCTTACCCTTTGTATCTCTTTTAATTCTCTGACGGCGATCACATGATCGAATGTAGTTTTCAATACTTTGGTGCATTTTAGGCCAAAAGTACTTAAGACTCAAAGCATGATAAACACGTTCAATCCCAAGATGTGCACCACCTACGAAACTGTCATGGTAACTTAAAAGAGCATCCTCTCAGAGCTTGAGGGAGACATAATTGTTTGATCCACTTTTCACCATTATCAACTCTGACTCTCTTCTGAAACCACTTATACAGAACATTATTACAGATGGAGTAATCTTGAGCAGATTTTTGAACTTTTGAACTCTGATCATTGTCTGCAGGAAGAATACCCTGAGTAAGAAATTTGTACATATTTCCAAAATCATGACAATTTTGTTGCAACTTTGCAATAACAGGAAGGTTTGACAATTCTGGTCTGGCAATAACGGGATCTAATGGAGCAACCATAGTGTAATCATCATAAAAGAATTCCACTTGGATACTCTCAGAAGTCTTATCATTGCCACTAGCTTCTGTTCTAGTATTCACTTCAGATACCTTTACAGCTGCGACTTCATTTTCGTCGTCAGGCTGTTCAGGATATGAGCGTCTACTGACAGCATCAGCTACTTGATTGTTACAACCCTTTCTATACTTAATCTCAAAGTTGTAATGCTGTAAGTCCATAGCCCATCTTGTAAGTTTACCTGTATTTGCCTTCTGATTCATGAGATATGTCAAAGCTTTGTGATCAGTATATATAGTGAATTTTCCAGTAGCAAGATAAGTGTTAAATGTTTTTACACCTTGAACTACTGCATAACACTCTTTTTCTGAATTTGAAGCATCACAAGTCAGCATAAAGGGTTTATTCATGTCAGGGTAAGCCAGGACAGGGGGTGTTAGTAAAGCCTGTTTTAAATTGTCAAAAGCTACCTGACATTCCCTATTCCATTTAAAACTTCTTTCTCTTGTTATAGTAAAATTGTGAATTGCCAAAGACAAAATTTTAATATAACATATCTATACACGATATCTAATCTATCATATAAGATATGTTGAAGTTAGATTAGATAGTAAAACAGCTTGACATCGATATTGTTCTATTGTAAGCTGGTGTGTGTTTATAAGGCCTTTTCTGTATGCCTGCGTGACATTCATCTGATATCTTTTCTTTCTCAATTGAACAAAATGGAAATGATGGTTAGAATCAGGGTTATCCCACTAGTTGCATTGGATCAGTGTAATTCTAATCGGTTTTCTTTCAGTATTGTTGGGTTATTTATATTGTCAAGTTCAACCGACTGTGTGGATTAAGATTTTTTTTTCTGCTGTTTTCAATCTATCTCCTCATGTCTGATGGGAATATTTTCACTTTTTATATAAATTTCTGGTGGATCTATTATAATAGTTATTTTAATCAAATTATATTTTACTGACCGGACATGCAGAGGAGAAGGCAGATATAAATTGGTCATTCACACAATTCAGTTTGTTTGTATCATTTATGAGATCTGTTTCTTTTCATCCATTTCTTCTTAGTATTTCTATTTCGTTTTTTTATCGCCTTTCGTATGTTTGATGTAGTTTCAGAATCGTTTTATTGGTGGGCGAGTGTATTCATTATCTTCTTAATATAGTATGTTCTCTATATTTCTAATTAAGCTCTTCTGTTTTCTGCTCTTTGGTTGCCGGGTTGTTGTCTCTTTGACATGTTTCCAATTTCCATTCTCAATCAGTTTATTGTCTTGGTATTATAATATTTGAGTGGTTTTCTTTTATAGAAGACGTGGTATGATTGCCAATGAGACAACTCTCCATGCATTAAGTAACAATGTCTAAAAAGTAAACATGCAATGCTTAAGTTGCTGAAACCTTTTGATATCAGAAAAGTGAATTGATTTCGTTAATTTGTAGGCTCTTATATCTCTTTTCCTGATAAGTCTCATTGTTTGCTGGGGCATCTACCGGGTCAATGGTCTTGCATGTTTCGGAAGATTAGTTTGTTATGCCCTTCAATGTCTTCTTTGGACATATTCCAGAAAGTATTGTATCTTTTTGTCACTGTAAGTCTCTTTTATCTAATTTCAAGTTATCTTTTTCATGTTATGTTCAGTATGCTGTATCATTTTGCTCCTGTATTGTAACTACCAGACTGAAATAAACATATTTCGACTTTTCTAATTGTTTGATTTGAAGATTCATTATAAATATTGATGTAGTGAAAAGACCTTTTATTTATTCAATGTTAATTGAAAATTTAGACCAAAATAAATAGAAAATAAATTGATGAAAATTGAAATTTCAAAGAATTTCAAAAACTAGTAAACACATTATAAAACTTGACTACTTGATTGCTTAAATTGCGTTGTTCATTGTTTACATGCATTAATTCATCAAATAAGAATAATTTTGAAGAAAAATTATCCATTAATACGCAACGATTCTAGTTACAACTAGACTTCCTGAATAGCTTGAATGACTAGTTCATTTTTCATACGAGGATGACTTCATGCAAGAGTTTCTGATGACGACTGAAAAGAAGCTATCATTATCTTGAAACTTCACTTTCCATTATATAGTTGATGTCATCTCACTAAATAGTGCAAAATTTGTGACAATGTTGGACTCGTATTTTCCATTGAAATTGAAAATAAAATACTCAAAAGATATAGTTTACTCTATCACGTATCTTGAAATCGATGATGAGGGTTGGTTGAGAACAAGTTTTACGACAAAAGAGATGAGCATAAAACAACCCATAAAAATACCCCTTACTACCAAATTATAAACTTTTCATTTCTATGTAACAACATTATAGCAACGCCTGCATATCTATACTACTAAAGGAGGAGACCGATTTCATTGAGCCTCAACTCCTCTGAAATAAAGGCAACTATAGTATACCGCTATTCAATAGTCATCAATCGATTTACTAGTAACTGAAATAAATCCGGGTTTCAAAGCAAAAACTAGGAAAACGCATCAACTATAAGAGGAACACAACGATATAAAAGAAACACAGAACTGCTACAAAAACAAACGCCAACATACAAAGAAACAGATTATTCGATACCAACTGCCATATGCCTGACTTGGTACAGGACATTTGAAGAAAAATGGTGGTTTAAACATGTTTTAAACCAGAGTTCAAATGCAAAGTTGAAATCATCCCTTTGAAAATTTCATGGACGCCATTACGAGTTGGTTGACAATTATGAGATATCTGTTTCGCCAGATGACGACTGATAAGTTCCATCGACGTAACCAAATTGCCGTCATTTCTGCCGTGAATGTCACCAACCGAATAAGGCTTGGCACCGAGTTTAGAAATACATGAGCCACAATATGGGAAAAAGAGAGCCGTGGTGTAGTGGTAAGTGCATCGGACTACTAGCACAAAGGTTCCTGGTTCGATTCCCGTTCCGTGATGAAAATTTCAGGGACTGAATTTTCGGCTCTTCCTTGACACCATTTGTGAGTATGTCTTGGGGAAACGACGAAAGTCCGTCGGAAGGGGACGATAAATGGCTGACCCGTGTTAAAAGAGGGTCATATCTCTTGCACGTTAAACACACCTTTGTAGATTTCGAAAAAGAGCAGGCTTATGCCGCTACAGGGCAGCACTCGCACCCGCAAAGTGGAAAGCGATTAATTTAAGTTGCAAAACTTGTTTCCCAATCCACTATAAATAAAAATGTTTAAACTAAGACGGGTGTCACATGTGGAACATGATCTGCCTACCCTTTGGGAGCCCTTGAGTTCACTCAAATTTTTTTGGGGGGGGTTTGTGTAACTCAATCTGTAGTTTTATATGTTGTGTTTTGTATACTGTTGCTTGTCTTGTTTGTTTTTTGCCCGGCTTTCTCAGGTCGTTTTTAATTATGAGTTTGATATCCCTTTGATATATTTCGTCACTATTCAAGTAGTAAAAGGTTTAAAAATTATAGATCAGTGTAGCTAAATGTATCATGATAACGATTTTGTTCTATATATATATATATCACCGTGAGCAAATTAAGTTATTTTCGCAGATATTTGTCTTATTGCGTTAATCCTCTTCACTTTACTTTGAGGTGATTTTTTGGCCGATTTTCATTACTGCAAGTTAATGTCTTTAAAGTAAAATAATACCAAAGGGACAATCAACATCTCAAACCATGAATCAAATAAAGTTAATTAAAACCATGAACAAAATAAAATTAAAGTCCAAGAGACGAACAACAGTCCAAAAAACACAGCATACCATGAAAACGAACACGTCTAAAACAGCGAATGATCTTATGAGGTCAGAAAGGGTATTTAACTTTTTCATTTTGTTATTTCACAACTGCTTATAGTGTTTTACATACACAATGACATGCATTTGTATTTTTAAAGCTTATGTAGAAAATGCTCAAAGCATCTTTTATTTAAATAATTAAAGCGATTAAACTTCTAAACACATTTAATATGACTTACTATAACACGATTTTAAACTAAACAAGAAGCAGCCGCATTTTATTTAGTTCGTCTACATCCCGCTTGAGACAACCAAGTGTTTCTTACCAAGGTTACTTATTTCAATGTTGCCTACGATTTAGTCGCAAAGTAATGTTTGCATTTAAACATGATTACAAAAAGTAAAAAAGTTTGACTTCGTAAAAAACATATTTTAACCTCAATTACCGCGCATATATTCTTTTCTTACTTTAAATACCCCTTGTTTTATTATGGAAAATCATTCTTCTCCCTGATATTCACAATTAGCGATGTGCGATTTTAACATAGATTAACAAAATGATCGCTATTTGCAGATGGCAGATTTTTGGGCAACTGCAAACACTTCAATAGAAGGCTATCAACAATAATTAATAATTGCATCTTAAAATTACAAAACAAATATTCCTTGACCTAAAACATATACATTTATCTATTTTTTTAGCATACAAATATCGATTCCCCAAGATATATTTTGCTTTTTGGATAATTTTTCATTTTTTTTAGGATTTGTGATAAATTACAATTTTCGGGAAATTTTGCGCATCGAATCTCTTATTTTTTGTGTGATTTGGAAATTATGTATCATGTTCCATCAAGTTCATATGATCTTTTGGAAAATTTTATGGTACAAGAATCAGAAAATGGCGTTTTATTTAGTAATCGCAAAAATTGGAATGTTTTTTCATGACCTTTGACCTTGATTTAACAAAAATTGCACCGTACGATTTTTTTACGACCGGGCAAAACAGAAAGTACAGATTAACAGCTTTCGAATGATATATAATACAACCGTGTGTTAGGTGGGTGCATTAAAGTCATTAACTAAGCGTCTTTTTGAAATAAGTCACTCGCCTATTAGTATTTTCATATTTTCTATGCCCTGCCCGATAACAATTAGTATTTTATTTTCTATGCCCTGACCCATTAGTTGTAATCTCTGTCCTGCCTTTTTATTTTTCACTCTATTCGGTCCTGTCCTTTTTTTTTATTAATTTATCCTGACCTTTTTTTACATAAATTGTCATCCTGTCCTGTTTTTTTTTGCCAAGTTGCTCACCCTTCCTTTTTTAACAGCCCCCCCCCCCCCCCTTACCCATAAAAATCAAATGGTGGCTCCCTAAAGTGGTATAGTGTACAAACAAGAGGTGGAAGATACCAAAGAGACATTCTAAATTCACAAGTCGAAGAGAAACAACAACAGTATACAAAACAGTCATAGAAAGGTAAAGACTGAGCAACACGAATCGCACTAAATACCGAGTATGCTCGCACGCAATCGAGAAGGGTACGTAGATCCTGCTCAAAATGTGGCACCAGTTGTTTGCTCAATTTTGTCAATGTTTAATAATTAATAAAACAAATTACAAGTTGTTAAATATTTTATGTCGTTGTGTATTCTGTTGCATCTATAATACTAAAATTACGAGGTCCAATTTGTCAGCCGTCATCACGTAAAAAAGACGAATCACAGAATTCAACTTTATATATAACTAATATAGTACAAAGGTGTAGATTAAAAATTACACCACTCCAGGCCCTTCTGTTTTCCACGTAATTAATATTGCCAATAATTAAGAAGTTCCGGGTCGAGTCCGCTACCAATACCGATAGTATATTCACCTGTTACCTATTATCTTATCTGTACGTTCCGCATCTGACAAGCGCACCACCAAACGTTGTATTCAGGACTAATATGCTATATACACGGGTCATAACCACAGGGTTGACACTACTAAATTGTAAAATTGTTACCTATTGTAGTATTTTAATCAGTAAGACTTTCTAAGATAACAATACGAATACTAAAAATCTGGACAAAAAATAAGGCTATAGGTACAGTTTTCAATTTGTTAGTGGGCATGACGTAAAACAGCAAAGCAAAGAATTCAACTTTATTTATAACTTATATAGGACAATGCTGTTGATTAAAAAAATACTCCATTCCAGGACCTTTTGTTTTCCAAATAATTAATATTACCAATAACTGATAAGTTCCAGTTCTACGGGTTCAAACAGAAAGACTTCAAAGCAGAGAAAAACTGTGTAGTATCTTATAATCGACATGACTTTATCAGATGACAATACTAATACTAAAATAAGGCTTGCGCATAGTTATATACTTTAATTCAGTCACGGACCCGTGATATCACGGGTGTGTTCTAGTAGTTATAATAATGGAGAAGACAACAGTTGAATTAAAATTCAAGAGATAAGAAATTAGCTAATAAAAGTGTTGTGCATATTCAAGGATATCTTGAAGCCCTCTATTGTAGTAAACTCTTCCATTTACCCTACAATAAAATAAACGAATGCATATGATAGATTAAATCATGAAAAACTCTTTATTGATACGAAAACAAGTTTTGTTTTATTTTAAAATGCATTTAAAACACTGTTGAAAGTACTTTCTCTTAAAAATTAAACACAACCACTTTATATGTGCAAAGCAAAGATTGCCGGACAAACGCTTAACTATGAAAAAATTGTTCATTTATTTCATATTTGTGTTATCAAATTACGCTGCAGTATAATAAAGCCAAACCAACTCGTGCTCGCCTTAAACGCTACATGTCGTAAGTTTGATCCCGACCAGGGCAGCTGTTATTGCTACTTTTCCGCTAAGTAGGGGCCATCATTGGAATAGAGAACAAACACTGGCCGGCTCGGATTCAGAATAATTGTCCTGGTAGTGTGGCATGTATTCGTGCGGACTGTTACCTTGTGAACTAGCAAGTTGAAAAATCCGGCTCAGGGTGTCGATCTAATACAAAGCAGGGTTCATATTCATATCGCATTAACCTGTTTTCATCTTGAACATGCAATTAATTTTCAATTGGACTTAACATAGCCATACATCATCATTGCCATCATCACCGAACAGACTACACATGAATAACGGAAAATGTATATGTGTCCATTGTTCATACATGTATTACTACACATAAATCTACTAACCTCAGCAACCAATACATTTGCACCTCAATCTGAACCAGCCTCCACAGTAACCTCCCTTGCATCCACGAGCTAAACAGTAAACATGACATTTATGTTGGTTCAATGGACATCCATAGTGAGCGTCAGCAACTAATTGAAAATAGACCAGTATGAAATATCTTTAACTTCGAAAAAACAAAAGAGACTCAATTGTCAGCTAGTAAAAAAACGTAGGCCAGTTTATGAAATACAGTTGGTAATACAGTGTTTTCTGAATTATATAGTTCCAAAGCGTATTAGGAAATTAGAGATATTCATTTTGATATAAAATTCCTGGCGTACGATTATAAAAAAATGTATGCAGGTGAAATGAGGAACCCCACCCCTCCATACACACACAATGAGAAAGAATAAGAAAGAAAGAAAAAAAAAAACCACACACACACACACACAAAGCCCTGATAACCACGATTTTTCATTATTTTGTTTTTGGAAATTCAGATTGACATCAAAAGACTCAATGACATGTGATTGTAATTTATTTATGTTTGTCTTTAATTTTTTTTATTCTATTTGATAACGGGGATAAAAAAAAACGTGTACCTTCTACAGCCACACAAAATAGTAAGGCTAACAAAAGAACAACTGTTACGGCTTTCATCGTTGATAATGCGTATAAGCTGAAAGTAATTTTCTCTGAAACTGGAAAATATTATAAACTTTAAATTAAATCTGAAAGCTTGATCTATGTTATATATAATAAAATAGTTCAAAATATTATAATTTGTAGGATACAAGATATGTTTTAGATTCTTTGTAGGTTTGAATGTAAGTGTAGAATCCTGCGTCTTATAGAGACCGCCCCAATAGGAACAACTAGTCCATTATTGTGTGATGCCTTACATGTATCACCGAATATGCTTCGTCAACTGGTTTTAAAAAGGATTAACACGACAGATGTCTTTAGTGAAGCAGGAACTGCTGACCTTTACGGTACACAGGAAGTTTCATGAGGTTCGATCGTTACTTTAAATAAATGTGTAGATAGTAAAAATAAATTTTCGCTCGGTTTGCCGCACGCGCGCTCGCAAAACTGCGCCACAACCACCCCCTTCAAATATGAAATGATCGTTCCCCTTGTTGACCATTATGTAATATATGTGTCACACGGATCTGGTGCGGTAAAATTGGTACCGTTTATGTTATGCCAAATGAACAGGGTAACCACAATTCAATGGTCTATTTCTCGATTGTAAAGTTTACGTGCAAGCCGGGGTTCTATGAAGGGTAACGTTAGTGGAGCAAGAGCTGCTAACGCTTCGACAACACTAGAGTTCACCCCCTGGTGGGGATCGTGTTGCTTAATCTTTTCCAGTTTTCTATGTGTTTTGTTGTATTAAACAGTGCATTGGTCTTTTTCGTCACACAGACCTCAACATATTTTTCAATGTTAATGTCACTGTGATTCCTTGAAGAAGTTAAGAAAAATAAATAAGCAAAAGAAAAATAATGAGAAAACACTTACTATTTTGTGAAATCTTTTTAGGTGTTCAACTGCAGACGATGTACAAATAGCACAATGTGAATATTCTATATATACGATTTACTATGAACCAGTAATGAACCAGTTATGTCAAGGAAACCCGGTGAACATTTATATCTTCCGTTTGTTTTCTGCGTGATAATATACTCTGTCCATTTTTGTAAACATCTTGTATACACATCTTTTCAAGTTCATATCTGTTAAATAAAAAAAATATAAATAAAAAAATTCAGTATGCACAAAATTTTGCGTTAAGAGATTGTATGGAATAGATTTAAAGATGTCCAATTACAATATAGAGGGGCTCAACTTACACAAAAACAAAATGACCTCCTTCTTACTGAACAACTTTATACAACAACAATATTCTAAATAGATATAAGAAGATGTGGTATGAGTGACGTTGAGACAACTCCAAGTCACAATTTGTAAAAATAAACCACCAAACTGCTTAGGCACCATGCCGATCGTGCGATGGTTTAATTGCAAGTCAATGTAGTAAAACACACCCACTAGAACCAGAAGAACAATCTGACATTAAAAAATGGAAAGTGTTTTCACTGCATGTTCGTGTAGCACTTTGTTATATATACAATTAGTTGTATCAAAATACGGAAATGAAGTACGATTGTCAAAGATACAACTATCCAACGTCAACAACTGATAAACATAAGATTTATTACAGGTCACTGTACGGCCTTCAACAATGAAAAGAACCTATACCGTATAGTTTAATATAGAAGGCCTCGGTATGAAAAATTGGTAAACAATTAAAAAAAAAACAACGGCATGAATAAAACTATTCTACTACAACCTATACCAACCACAAGATATCAGGCCTTGCGGTCATAAAACTTTCTAGCGCGATTTTTGTACTCAGACTCAGAAATCAAAGATATATTTTGATAAGATATATTTTATTTCCAATAGTGGACCCATTACAGGCATAATCAGTACATTGATTGTTTTATTACACTGTAGCAGGAACAATTCTGCCTAAGATTCGGGGATGCGGACAACAGCTAATTCTAGTTTGTAAACTGATGTGTGCGGAAAACGACTGATACCAAAAGTGATGCGCGATAATATATCTAAGTAAATGAAAACCAAAAACAATATATAATTTATTCAACAAGGTACAACTTTAATCATGTAGAGCCAAAGGTGAAATAGAGATCGAGCATTCAATTACTTCTAATTAACCTGTACTATGGAGGCATGTAGCTAATGCACTAACCTAAACGATTTGGAAAGCTCGGCTTTCCTTGGTTGGACTGAAGGTCAGTCCTTAGAGGCTTCAACATAATAATCTTAAACCAGTTATATAAAATATATAATAAAATTAACGGTACCAATTTTCTTGCACCAGATGCGCATTTCGACAATACATGTCTCTTCAGTGATGCTCGTGACCAAAATATTTGAAATCCAAAGCTTATATAAAAGATGAAGAGCTATAATCCAAAAGGTCCAAAAAGTATAGCCAAATTCGTGAAAGGAATCAGAGCTTTGCATGAGGGAGATACATTCCTTAATTTATAATAATTTCTAATATTTTGTAACAGCAAATTTTAATAACACAAAAATTCCGTATTTAGCAAATTTTAATAACACAAAAATTCCGTATTTTCATACCAGTACCGAAGTACTGGCTACTGGGCTGGTGATACCCTCGGGGACTTAATAGTCCACCAGCAGAGCCATCGACCCAGTGGTAGTAATTTTTTTTTTTATCGGTAGTAATAAAATTAACGGTACCAATTTTCTAGCACCAGATGCGCATTTCGACATTACATGTCTCTTCAGAAGTTTCTCAAAGAAGGTAATCAAAGGTTTTGCGACGGTGCAAATATTAAACTTTATAATATAAATAAATATCTTTAACCAATGAATTCAAATACCAAAAGCTATGCAATTTAACAAATATGTACTGAATAAGATTCATGTAAATCATTAAATAAAGAAATACATCAAATATGAAATTTAGAGTTTTACCAAAGGGAGCTAAAATTAACTAATAACACTCTCTTCCACAACACCATTGCAATAGACAATAAACATAAATAGAAATAGAAATACGTTTGACAAAAAACATGAAATATAAATTGAGTTAATAATACATGTAGTCACATATCAAAACCTGTATGTTTAGTGATATATTTTCTAAAAGTCGACAGGCTGAAATTGTTCATTTTATATATAACAATGACCGTTTATCTGTTATTGATGAATTCAAATATTTAGGTATTGTATTTTCTAGAAAAGGTACTTTTCATTCATGTTAATAAATCTAGACTGGTTCAACAAAATGAACAAGCCAGAAAAGCAATGATTTATGTATTACGTAAGGCAAGAAAATTGTATTTACTTATTTTAGATGTTTTGTTACTTTTTGATGCTATGGATGGCCCTATATTAATGTACGGTGCAGAAGTTTGGGGGTATGAGAAAAATTTTGTTATTGAATCATTGCACTTAGAATTTTGTAAATATATAATGAAAGTTAAAAAAAATGTACACCTGATTGCATTGTATATGGTGAACTAGGTAGCTATATATAGAGTACCAATGTCTGTTGATATTAAGGCAAGAATGGTTGGTTTCTGGAAACGTAATAATTGTTACTGGCAAAAAAGAGAAAAATTCTCGTACATTGTATGAAATGCTATATAAACTTGATTCTGGTAATGTATACCACTCTAAATGGTTGAATTGTGTAAAAGATATATTACATGAATGTGGTTTTATTAATGCCTGGAATAATCAATATATAGATACAAACTGTCAGTTGTCTAAAAATGTGAAACAGTATTACCACAATTTGTTTGTAAATGAATGGAAGACTCCGATATTTAATACGTCAAAATGTTTAAATTATAGAATGTATACTACAAGTCTTGTTTTGAAGATTATTTAACTACATTGCCTTTTGATCTAAGAATTAGTTTGTGTAAATATAGGTGCAGAAGTCAAAGGTTACCTATTGAATTTGGTAGATTTTATAGCATTGATAGATCAGAAAGAATATGTGATTTATGTAACAGAAATGTGCTAGGAGATGAATTTCATTACATATATGATTGTACTTTCTTTTATGCAGAACACCTGAAATGTTTGCCTGTAGATATTTGTAAAGTTAAAAATACTATGAGTTTCTCTAATTTAATGAACAGCAAAGATAAAGTGTTCTTTTTGGCTTAGCCAAGTTTTGTAAAATTGTCAATTTGCAAATGATATTTACCTTCCCATTTATTCATGCATTTGTAAATATGTTTATTCGTGCATTTTCATGTTTGTTCATGGTCGGTTTGTTGTCTCTTTGACACATTCCCCATTTCCATTCTCAATTTTATTATTTCTTATTTGTGATATGAAATAAAATATTTCAATGTTTCAATGTTTCAACCTGAAGCAAGAAAATAACTTTGGGACACTATTTTTTTCTAAAAGCATATTACCAAACATATCTTCTCTAAAATGCGATGTCATTGATTTTTTTTAATTCACAAATTATATACATTTGAAGTACTATAACTGTCCCAATGGAAAAGTATATTGATGAGTCGACTAACGTCACTAACTCAGATAACAAGTGTGTGCGGAAAATTGACTGGAATAAAATTGACACTAATGAATATGAAAGAAAATTGAGCCATAAACTAGACTCTGAACTCCAAAATTTGGATTTGGAATCGCTTGATAATTTTATAGATAATCTGTGTGAAATGGTTACTGACACAGCTAGGGAGCTTGTCCCATCTAAACAAAATTCTGGATCACGTACTCGTAGGAAAGGCAGAGTTTGGCCTCCACATATTGTGGATATTATTAGGAAAGAGAAACATTGTTTTTGGAAATGGAAACAAGCTGGTCAACCAAAAAGCAAAGATAACAAATATTTTAAGGAATTTAAACAAACGAAAAAAGATCTCAGGTCTGCTCAGCGACAGCTTAAAGCATCTAAACGTCAAGACAACCTTATCAATATAATGGAACTTCGTGAAACTGATCAAAAACAATTTTATAAACTTATCAAACGCCAACGGGACCACAACTATATATCAACATCTGTTCTTAGATCTAATGACAAGATTTTTAGTGACTCTATAGCCATTTGTGAAACATTGGCTCACTATTTCCAAGAGCTGTCTACCCCTTTTGATAATGAATTTTTTGATAACAGTTATAAACAATTGGTCGAAGATGATGTAAAAATACTACAGGATCTTTTTAACACTAACAAAGAACCCCTAGAATTGTTATCTGAGGATGTTGTGGGAAAGTGTATAATGTCTTTCAAAAATGGAAAAGCAGCTGATGAACAAGGTATTACCATTGAACATTTAAAATATGGTGGTCAACCTATTATTAAAATTATTGTGAAATTAGTAAACTTTATATTTCAACATATTAACCTCCCATCTAATCTAAAAAGTGGTATATGTTATCCAGTATTCAAAAACGGGGGCAAACCTAGAGAAATGCCTAACTCTTATCGTAAAATTACCGTAACTAGTACTATTGGAAAAGTAGTGGAAAACTTCATTTATCAAAAAATGTGAACATTATTTAAGATAAACAAAGTCGGTTGCAAAAAGGCTTCACAGTTGGGGAATGTCCTTCTGTAGCAGCATTAATCTTAACTGAACTCAAGGCTGAAGCTAAGAAATTAAAAAAAAAAAAAATTAATCATAACTTTTAGTGATGCTCAAAAAGCTTTTGATGTTGTGTGGCACTCTGGGCTAATGAGAGAGATGTATAAAGGTGGAATGACCGGTGACAATTGGTTACTTTTCAATGAGTGGTATAAGAACTTGGAGTCCTCTGTAATGTGGCAAAGTATCAAATCAAAACCAGTTCATGAATTCCAGGGTGTTCGGCAGGGTGGAGTTTGGTCCCCGACTGCCTATAAGGTCTTCATAAACACACCATGCACACTACTGAAAACGTTTGAAATGAATGGTCTTGGTGCTCACTTGGGTTCTATTTACTGTGGAATACCCACTGTTGCCGACGATGTTACTCTGATTTCCAACAACCCGTATGAGATGCAAACAATGTTAAATGTCTTGTCTGATTATGCAAATAAACATCGCTACATAATTAGTAGTCAGAAGTCATGTACTCTACAATATGGAAGTAAAACTGAACATTTATTTACACTGAATGGTCAACCTCTTCAAAATTCTGTTAAAGCGACTCATCTTGGTATAGATCATGCTGTAAATTCTAAATATGGTGTGAAAGATTGTGTACCTAATAGAATTCAGACAGCTAGAAAAACTGACAGTGTATGCCCTCATGGGAGCTGGGCTCCATGGATTGAATGGACTTAAACCTAAAGTTTCTATGCATCTGGTGAAAATTTATGTGCTACCCAGACTTTTGTACGGATTAGACTCCATTATACTTTCTGTCTCAGATATGAAATTACTCTCCGTATATTACACAAAGCTTCTAAAGCAGATCCAGCATTTGCCAGAGCGCACCTCCACTAGTGTTGTCTACTTACTTCTCGGTCAAATTCCAGTTGAGGCTGAATTGCATAAGCGTATGCTGAATTTTTTCGGTAATATCATCAGAAACCATGGTTCTGTCGAGCGTGATGTTGCTATAAGACAACTGGCTGTAATGGCAAGGGATTCAAATAGTTGGTTTGTCAAAATTGTTGACTTAACAGAACAGTATGGCTTACCATCACCACATGATCTTATTAATGTGCCTCCGGGAAAAATCGAGTGGAAAAATATTGTAAGAAAATCTATCTCTTCGTATTGGATTGATCTTCTAAAATCTGATGTAAAACCAAAGTCATCTCTAAAGTTTTTAAATGTCAATAATATCACTCAAGGAAAAACCCACAATGTCTGGGATAGCTGTGGAACAGAGCCGTTTACTGTCAACTATGGCCAGTATTGAAGCAAAAATCATGTGTGGAACTTATACCTTACAGCATGACAGAGCTAAGTTCGACAGATCTGGTAGAACTAATTCAGCATGTAAATTATGTGGCAAAGGAAGTGAGGACATTAAACATTTCCTTCTATATTGTGAAAAATTGAGAGACATACAGGAATATTTCCTAAATATCATACTAGTAAAGTTATATGACTATGTTGATATGGAAGTGTATAATGAAATATTATCATCAGAAGACTTACAACTTAAAGTTATTATTGACTGTTCATCCTTTGAATTTCTAGACGAATCCATCATCTCTAATATTGAATGTGTATCTAGAGGTTATTGTTATAGACTACATCAAAGAAGAGCTTCGCTACTTCAAATAACCTAGTTATCGTCATTATTCAATTAACAATAATCTTGAAACTGTGATTAATTCCATGTGGAGAACTGTGCAAGTAGAAGTATGAATAAGCCAGGAGTGGAGTCATGTACATATTTGCTTTAAAGTTTATATATTAAATTTCCCATGATTTAAAGTATATTTAAATTCCCATTAAAGTATATATTAACCTCCCATTAAAGTATATATTAACCTCCCATTAAAGTATATATCTTCCCATTTATGGTCATTATTTGTATATACCTGGTTAACATAAAATTCATGATGAAACCCATAATAAATCATGTAGTTAAGGTGTGATTGAGCCCCTGTATATAGCAACACCCAAGTTACACCGTATGGTGGTGCGCCTGACAGAGGCGGAACTTACAGATTAGGTAACAGGTAACAGGAGTGGATAAATCAAAGACTTGTTCGGAATTTTATCAAATCCGTCATCGACTCAGATTTTTATTCGACTTGGGAGTTTCCGGATTTTTTTCCCAAAAGGATGAAAAACGAAGAAATGCTAGTGGTAATCAAATCATAGTGTTTAGTTCATTTAATCTACATAATAATATCCCATATTCTATTTATACCAAGCGTACAACAGTCTGTACTTCAATGTGTATAAAAATATACCAGTTTACTGTGTGTGACCTTGGAACAGTTTTTTGTTCTGGTCTTTCTAAGTCTTCAAACGAAAACAGACACTTTAAAATACAGTTTCATTCCAAATACCATTAAAGACTGGAACCTACTACCACCAGATATCTTCATCAAAATTCAGACAGCAGAAGAACCAGCTAAAACCTTTAGTACAATTGTAAGGGGGGCCCATCTTAAGTAAATTACTTGACGCACGCGCTGTGTATTAATATCCTTGGATGTATCACCGTAAACCTATCAAGATCTAGATGAGTTTGAAGATACCAATTCTGGCTTTTAGTTTTACTCAATGGGACATACGGGATGAAGACAATTTAAATGGACTGAACCTGGTGCTATATATATAGCTAGCTAAACCTCTCACTTGTATGACAGTTGCATCAAATTCCATGATATTGACAACGATGGGTGAACAAAACAAACAACCAATAGCATGAATTGGTAAAAATGTCAAAAATAGGGGAACAGCAGTTGACATTGTGTTATCATCTTAATCACTTAAGCGCAAAAAGGCATACATAGTGTACATCAAATTTAACAACCTCATTCATTGCTTTTTTTTTTTATTTATATTATACAATTTTATTTATCTATGTAAAATCCACCCATTAAAGATTTCACATAGATAAATAAAATTGTATAATATGAAAATGCTACAGCCTATACTCTGTCCAGACTTTGAACGACAAATTTATTTTATATCTACCTGTGTGACGTCAGATTAACATTAACTGTGATGTAGAATCGTGTGTCTAACCTCACACAGGTAGATATAAAATAAATTTGTCGTTCAAAGTGTGGACAGAGTATAGTCTGTAGCACTTTAAGGCATATCCTCTGCAGAATCTTAATTAGAAGTTCCCTTGTCCTTAATATGCTTATTGTGAATTTCTTCTAAAAATTATCAAAGAAACACAAAAGTGCATAAAGACAAAGCATTAATTTAGCAATTATGAAAGACAAGAATACAGAATTAAAAAATAGAACAATAATACAATGACGGGATGTATACATGTAAGTACAGCACCACATCATCTGTATCAAAGAAACACAAAAAGTCATATACATGTAGACAAAGTGAGAGATACAAAAATTATAGAACAATAACACAATGAAGGGATGCATATTGTACAGACTGAGAGTCACGTCAAATGGTAATTTTCAATGAACTTTTAGAAACTAGTTTAGAAACAAGTAATATATATAATGACATCATGGTCAGATCACAAAAATCAGATCTTTAATAATTAAATTCAGCTTACCAGGTTCATGATGTTTACCATCAATTTTTAACATATAAAATACACAGGGATGATTCCAGGTGTTTTCAAATGGGTCTCAGTCACTCTCTTGAACATTAAATTTGGGAATCTTTATTCTAATTGGGAATTTTTCAAGCATAAAATCTAAAACGAAAAAACATTATTTTCCTGTTAACGGAAAATGTATATTATTAAGTTTAACCTGTACACTGATGTTCATGTAAATTGTAACATTTTAAATGATTCTGGATGGGCTACTTACATGAATATCATTGAACATGATGCACTAGTCTATCATCTTAGCTATAGTTACCTAGGCCTATTACAAAAACATATATTTCAGCTAACATAAACCACTGAAAAAAATCATTCATCAGGTATTTTTTCAACAGCAGGTCATCTCTATAAATTTACCTTGATTCAAATGGATTTCAAATTGAACTGGTCAATTGTCGAATTCAGAAAAGCAATTACAAAAGTTCAATACTTAATTTATAAGATATTTAAAGCATAAAGCCATTGAACCAGTGTTCTTTAAAATTATTTGGATCATCTTCAAAATTTTTGAAATAGTTCCATAATGATGACATCGTATTTCATGAATGGTCTATCATCAACATTATTTTCAAAAAACGCTCAAACTTTTGTCTTTTGAGGAAATAATTTCTTTTACAAAACAAGCTGGGCAATCTGCTTTTACGAGATCGGCGCCCATTAAACTTAATCCATCAATGTTATATCAAAATTTGAATTTGCCCTCTGCCCAGGTCTGCTTTGACACCCATTTTTATCAACCTGCTGGGCAATCTGCTTTTACAAGATCAAATACTCCCATAACATATTAATCAATTGAATTTGGCTGCTAAAATTGTTTGCCACATGTTGACATAACAAAATCGTTGTTAATAAAATGCGATCGTAAACAGCATTCTTATCTGGATTTTAAAACGTTTTGACAACAAGCTATGAAAAATTATAGTTGCCTTAATCGGTGACAGAAACTTTTCCAGAAATATCGATTTTTTGTTATGCACCATGTTTTGTAAAATCGGTAAAAAAGATCCAACATGCAAGACATTTTTAATTGTTCGTTCATCGTGAAATTGCAATTTTATTTCGCGTTCTTCCGTGCAGATACCCCCCTTAACGCCCTCTTCTTTGGTGAACAAACTTTAAAATTGAGAATGGAAATGGGGAATGTGCCAAAGAGACAACAACCCGACCATAGAAAAAACAACAGCAGAAGGTCACCAACAGGTCTTCAATGTAGCGAGAAATTCCCGCACCCGGAGGCGTCCTTCAGCTGGCCCCTAAACAAATATATACTAGTTCAGTGATAATGAACGCCATACTAATTTCCAAATTGTACACAAGAAACTAAAATTAAAATAATACAAGACTAACAAAGGCCAGAGGCTCCTGACTTGGGACAGGCGCAAAAATGCGGCGGGGTTAAACATGTTTGTGAGATCTCAACCCTCCCCCTATACCTCTACCCAATGTAGAAAAGTAAACGCATAACAATAGGCACATTAAAATTCAGTTCAAGAGAAGTCCGAGTCTGATGTCAGAAGATGTAACCAAAGAAAATAAACAAAATGACAATAATACATAAATAACAACAGACTACTAGCAGTTAACTGACATGCCAGCTCCAGACTTCAATTAAACTGACTGAAAGATTATGATTTCATCATATGAACATCAGGCACAATTCTTCCCGTTAGGGGTTTAGTATCATACTATCATAACATATATGAGAAGAACATAACCCGTGTCATGCCAACAACTGGTTTTTGAATAAATGTGTTTAGTTCCGATGCAAAGACCCTATAAGGGAATCAATATTAACGCCAAAATATGCAATCTTTAATGACCTGACAACAGTATCGTAACTATATCACTTCTTAATAAGTCTATTCAAAGGTTTTGTTAGTTTTTGAGGTGAATACTGACACCTTTGTGCTTTATACAATGTTATAAACATGATAAAGAATATTTCCATAAAAAATTGGATGTGCAATACCTGAACGTATAAGAAGTCTGCATGTTGAGCTATATTTACGAATGATGTCCTTATACCGATTTACCTGTACATAACATAAGTAATTCAATTATGCTTTTTTTTATAAGTTGTAAAGAAAATACAAATTAAGATCACTAAAAATACAGCACCCATGCTGAGTTCAACAGGATACAAATGTACATTGGGTAGTGTTGTATTATTACACTTTATGTTATAACCTTCTATGAAATAAATACTTACAAGATATGAACAATAAGTCCCATTTACGATGTGGCTGTATGGCCAACACATCCTATGGACGTCATGGAAATGTGTCTGTCATCATGGTCATGTCTCGAAAGAAAGAGGACTTTGAAACATTAGTCCAATTCCTTTATTCATGTCCTCCTCTAGCATTGTCTAGCCTCTACTAGAAAATATGTTTGCTTATCAATAACAATGAGATCTGCTCAAAATGTAAAATATTAGAAAAGTTAGAAATAGCATGATGAATCTTGACATTTTTGTAAAAATGTAAGATATGAAATCTAGGTAGTTTTTTCCCCCTGATTCTTATTCAAACCCAGAGTCACTCGGCCAATATTCCTTGTTGCTCTGAGTCATTGAAATGTTTTCAGAGTTCTTGAAATGATTTTTCCCTGGTGGTCCATCGAAGAAAATCTGCTGTTCCTTATAATTTCACATTGCATTTACAAAATACCAAGAGGTCATAAATCATGTGTCGATCATTTGCAAAATTTTGTTGGTCTAAACTTTCTAACCACCATTTTTCAAGAACTCTGTACATGTGTTTTAGGGTTGTCATGCATGGTTGTAGTCAAAAATATGTTCAGAAGTACATGTACATGTACTAGGGGGACAAAAACAGACATACTTTATTGCCTTATAATTTTACTAAGAAAAATACAACTTCACAGTTACAAATGTACACCAACAATTTGCTTCAAGTTGGATTTTTTGTAAATTGAACATGAGAATTTCATATATTTTTACTTAGATTAAAGTATGGTCCTTTTTGATTTTATCATGTTTATTAGCTGTTTAAATTTTGTAGAAGGTTATGGATATTTTAATATTTTGGCCTCAAGTCCTCAACATTCTCTAGAATCCCTAATGAGACATAAAATGTTGAAATGTGTTTGAGCTGGTATCGGGTACAGTAAAGTTGTTACTGTTAATGTTGTTGCTTCTAATTCTATAACTTATTTCCAATTTGATGATCATCTGAATCTGCATAAATTATAGTTCAAGATACAGGAATATTGCCCATATATATGTGTAGATTTGCTTATGACATTAAAAAGTCCACAGGCATGAATAATTCAATAATAAAAAAAGAAAATGTGGTATGATCTCCACAAGAGACCAAAATAACACAGCAATTAACAATTCTAATGCAACAACGTTTGTAACATTCATTTTGATTGGATAACTTCACTTTTCTATATTGGCATCAATATTGCAGATTTTCATTACATGTTTTAACGTTGTTTTCTGTCAGTTTCATTAGAATGGAGATAACAATATTGTATTTTAAGCTCTGACGGCATCAATTGGGGATTTGATGGTCGCAAAAACCTGTTTACTGTCTCCGCTAACGTGTCACCAGTAAACTTAATTTGCGACCATCAAATCCCCAATTGATGCCGTCGGAGCTTAAAATACAATACAGTTATCTCCTAACTATAGGTCACCATACAATTTTCAATAATGAGCACAGCCCATACCGCATAGTCAGCTATAAAAGGCCCCGAAATGACAATGTAAAACAATTCAAACGATATGTTTAAATATGTAATAATTCCCTGTACATGTGGAAATATACATTTATATATTTTAGGCAGAGATGTCACTGAAATAAAGTGTAATGCATCTTGACAACCAGCTGGAAATGAGTGGGTCTGAGATAATACACCTAAATGTAGGTGGCACTGTTTACACTACGACAAGATCTACATTGTGCAGATATCCAGATTCAATGTTAGGAGCCATGTTTAGAGGAGACATTCCATCAAGGCTAGATCTGAATGGACATTATTTTATAGATAGAGATGGTGAAATTTTTAAATATATTTTGAATTTTCTCCGATCGTCAAAACTAAGTTTGCCAAATGATTTCAAAGATTACGACTTACTGTTAAGTGAAGCTGACTTTTACCAGATTAGTCCCTTGATAGAATTAGTGATACAGACACAAGATGATTCCTCTCAAAATAAATCTCATACTCATTACTTAGAAATTATAGAGGTTAGGATAGGTACAACTGCAACAATGCCGTCCAAAAACTCACGAGTAAAAACAATAATGATAGGTAGGAAAGATGTCATTTTGTCATTACCCATACAGTTGATAGGTGAGGATGCCATTGAACGCCTGGACACAACCAATGGTATGGATTATGTAGAATTAGAGTTGAACAGTGCGAACATCAGATTGAGGCTTGCAGAAACACTGAAAAACAGTAACTGGGAACTAGTTCATTCTAACTTGTCATCGTCATCATCAGTAAAGAGTGCTAACGGTGGGTCCCTGTGTATAGAACAAACATACAGAGATCGTTGGATGTTAAATCTGCCAAAAATAAAAAAGTTTGTAACATACATGTAGATCTTTTTCCATTTCCTCAAATTGTGATAAAAAAAAATGCTCCTTTGCTTTGCATGCTACACAGATAAAATATCAGTGGTGGATCCAAAAAGAGGGGGGGGGGGGTTCCAGGGGTTGAAACCCCATTTTGTTTTGACAATCAACATATTTGAATAGGGACATATGATTGGAACCTTTTTCATGGTCACGTATACAGTTTAATTGGTGGTGGGAGTCAGAGAACCCAAAGAGAACTGCACATCTTAAGAAAGTTAGCAATCCTAGTCAACTCAGATCAAAGTTGGCCGCACCTTACTGCAAGAATATTTTAAATGCACAATATTAGTCAGTAGTGTAGGTCTTTTATTGATCAGAGCATAAGGTTTTGGAGTATGTGATGTTAATTTACATACCGGTATGACATCGGTATATTCCAATCCATAATTTTCACTCACTCAGAATTACATCCCTTTGAATGTTAGATTATTAGATCCATTCCACTACCTTCCTCATTTGAAAGGTACATCTTAATGAGTCACTGATGAGTCTTATGTAGACGAAACGCGTGTCTGGCGTATTAAATTATAATCCTGGTACCTTTGATAACTATTAAGATATATTTATCTTTAAAAGGCCTTCTAATCCCTTGAGTAATACCTCAATTGTGGGGGCACAAGGGGTCAGTTGATGGGGAATGTTGAATTAGTTTTTTAAAGAATATAATAAATATATTGCTTTAGAACAGACATTCAGTCATGTGGATGTGTCAACATGTATGGCAAAGGAGCATTATAAATCTGTGTGGATGTGTCAAGAACATGTATTGCAAAGGAGCATAAATCTGTGATGTGTGGTTGGATTTGTTAATTTTTATTTATTTTTATTTCTGTTGTGTTTGATAGTTTTAAGAGTGTTTATAAGATGTTTTACTTTTTGAAGTGGATTTTATTTATTTTGATGTATTGTATTTTTAAGTACATACACAAATTCATCCAAACTTGTTAAGGAATGATTTTATTTCAGTATTAAGTTCTGTAAAGAGTGTTCATCAAATCTTTTTTTGTCTATTAATTATATGTTTATACAATTGTGGCAGCATATCAGATATTGTCATTTGTCGATTATGATAGTTAAAAGTAACAAAAATTACATATTGGGTTAGTCCCAAAAATATCTCATATTGGGTTAGTCCCAAAAATATATATATTGGGTTAGTCACAAAGAGGACACATATTGGGTTAGTCACAAAAATTAAAATTTAAGCATGGGGTTAATTTAAAAAAAAAAAAGACACACATTGGGTAGGTCACAAAAAAATCACACTTTGCGTTAATCACAAAAATGACACATATTGGAGTTGTCACAAAAATGACACATTTGGTTAAATATAAAAATGATACATATTGGGTTTGTCACAAAAATGACACATATTGAGTTAATCACAAAAATGGCACATATTGGGTTAGTCCCAAAAATGACACATTTGGTTAAACACAAAAATGTCAAATTCGGTTAATCGCAAAAATGACACAAATTGGGTTAATCACAAAAATGACACATAGCAGCTGGTTAATATGTTAACAGTAAAAAAAAGTAGAAATTTAAATGTTTAATGTTTTAAAGGTCTTGGATATTAGCTGATACAAAAGGATACTGAGGAATACATCACATCAACCTTGAATCAACTTTGGAATCTGTTAGTCACATTTAGTGCTACTTTAGAAATCTAATCTTAGTTAGATAACCTAATTACCATTTATTTTTTATCTACATAAAATAAAAACAGGTATTTGGTTGGTCCTTATTAGCTATTCTAAAAATCTGTGCTATTCATTGACATAACAGAAAGTTAAATGACTTAATTTACGGGACATGTAAAATATTGCCCCTTTATATATCATTGACCCAGTGCAGAATTGTTTCCCTTGGGCTAAAAAATAAATCATAAAAACTGTACTCATTTGTATTCTAAAATTTTGGTAATTTTGGAGTCTAGTTCATTTGTGTTTGGTGATCTGAGAATATAAGAATTTTGTAAAATAATAATAATTAAGAGCACTGGCTAGTTTTATTATTACATTGAATTCCATTTCAGCAGTAGAAACCTGTCATTCTGTAAAATATTAACATGTTATTTAGAAAAGGTTATTTTGTCTGATTCAGATTGGAAATAACTGATATAAAAACACATATCAATAATATTAATATTAAAATGGAGTCTAATCTATGCCATTTAGTCTCTAGTGGAGAGTTGTCACATTGCTTATCGTACCACACCTTCCTATTTTATTGTATTGTATAAGTTATCTCCATGATCATATTGGTTAATGTCACAAACATAGGATATTCTATAGGTTTTTACTCTTTGCTGAATGTTGAATGATTGCCAACAAGGCATAAGTTTAAATATGAAAGAAAGTTGGGTATACATCTGTGAGACAACAACCCAACAACACCATATATCAATAACAACAAAAAGAAGACTTATAGGTTAACATACTGGTTTCACTGATAAAAAAGTGTCTATATCACTTTTTGGTCCTTAACATGCATGAAATATATGGCACTGGACATAAAGAAAACATGAAAAAAATTAAATTAAATAACAGTAAAATGTATATTCTCAATTAAATGAAAGTATTAAAGTGCTTATTAGAAATTATGCATTATTGACATTTTCTTATGATTAATTTTTTTTTTATGTTTAGATGGTTTTTTTAGTTTATTTTTTTTTTGGGGGGGAGGGGGGGATTTCTTAGAGTTTTACAATTTAAGATTTTTCAAAAACTCAAAAAGACCAATTTCTATTTTCCAAAGGATTCATTATATGAAATGATAATTTTCCACTTAGTACCAAATTGTAAAAGAGTTTCCTGCTTATCCCAAAAAAAGGAGAAGAGAATTTAGATTAAAATAATGAATCATACTAAGTCTAGCTTACTCTAAGTTCAAGATACATGTGATTTGAGAGCATAATAGATATTTACAAAGAAGATGTTAATTTTGATGATAATGACCAAATGCATGTTCTTTTAATATCAATCTCTCTATCTTCTTATCTTAGCTTAGCTTTTTATACATTTGTATATGAGTACTTCATGTATATAGTACATCTGCATATCTGTTATGTATCTGTATATCAGCACCTGTTATATATGTCAAATATCATAGCTCTATATAGAAGGGTCTGGATGGGGTTTACAGAATTGAAAATAACGGGCCAAATTTACAGAAAATGGACCATAAGATAAAGAAAAGAGAAAAACTGGGCAAAAGATTAAGAAAACAGAATAATGGGTGGCTAAGATATAAAGAATACAGAATTATCATTAAATGGGCTAAAACATGTGATGAATAGAGAATGAATACATAAAAATTAAAGGTTACAGAATTTAAGGATTTACCATCCAGACCCAAATATAGTGTAGCTGCTTAGCTTATTATATTATATATATTGTTTTTCTATATTCGTTTCACCATTTGAAAATATGCTAGTATGGCTTTACACTGCTTTATATCTGTATTTTTACCTGTTTATGTATTCTGGAACACCGATTCATATTTGTTATAATTGTTTGCTGATATCATAAGACAAGACATAGACACTTTTTTCTGACATAATATGTTATGTAGTTTCTTAAACAATAAATTTTTAATTCATAAACTATAAGCTAATAATATATTTTGTTTATACTTTCATAAATTTCAATTGCTAGGAGCACAATATAGACAATACCTGTGAATTGACCTGATAAAATAACAATATATGGACAAGGCTTTGTAACAAGAAAAAACATTGCTCTAAAAACATTTTTTTTTCATTTAGTGCCATATCCTTATATCTTTTCTATGTCAAGTCACTATACTATTGTTGACTTTATACTGCAATCTGAAACAATGGTATACCTACTTAATTATTTTGAGCTCACATGAAAGGCCAAATGTGGTTTTCTTTTAATTTACTTGGCATAGGTCGTCCGTTGTCGTATGGTAACTTTTACAAATATCTTTTCCTCTATAACTTTTACACCAAATTTAATCAAACTTGGCCACAATCATGATTAGGGTATCTTGTTGAAAAAATGTGTTGAAATTAATGAAACATCAATGTATACAGGGACATTTATGAAGAATTTATAATACTATAATTAGTTATTAGAACCCAATATGACTCAAAGTAATGTTTTTTTGGTCAACAAATGATTCAATTAAAATTTGTTTTTGTAAAAATATGCTGAATAAGCTATTCTTTCAAATCGATAATGTTTGGTTAGAATGATGGCTAATTGCGTAGTTATCTCACCTTATTGTTATTTCTAGATTTTCTAGTGTATTTTACCCAAATCGTAACTTGAAATATACATTCTTGCATCATTATAGATTTTGAACTAAAATTAATGTAAACTTGAGCAGGTTTTTATATGCTCGCAAAAAATTTTGCAGTCGTATATTGGTATCACGTTGTTGTCGTCGTCCGCGTCGTCAGAAGACACTAAGTTTCCGGACAATAACCTTAGTTTAAGTGAATGGATCTCTATGAAATTTATACACAAGGTTTGAAACCAGGTTTGGATTGATTTTGGGGGTTATGGTCCCAACTGTTTAGGAATTAAGGGCCCAAAAAGGGGTTCAAATAAGCATTTTTCTTGTTTCCAGACAATAACTTGTGTATAAGTGTATGGATCTTTCTGAAATTGTACCAAGAGGTTTCATACCAAAAAAGGAAGGTTGGGATTGATTTTGGGGGTTATGGCCCTAACTGTTTAGGAATTAGGGTCCACAAACAATACTTTTCTAATACTTTGTACAAATTGCTTATTTCTTAACCAATTTCAATGGGGTTTTATTCTTGAATTCTTGGGGTTCTTTAATATGCTGAATCTAACCGTCTATTAAAGTTTTTGGATTTTGGGCCCCTTTTTTAAATTGGTCCACATTGAGGTCCAAAGGGTCAAAAATTAAACTTTGTTTGATTTTATCAAAAGTTGAATGATTCAGGTTCTTTGATATGCCTAATCTTACCGTGTATTTAGATTTTTAATTTTTTGGTCCAGTTTTTAAATTGGTCTACATTAATGTCTAAAGGTTCCAAAATTAAACTTAGTTTGATTTTAACAAAAACTGAATTCTTGGGGCTCTTTGATATGCTGAATCTAAACATGTATTTAGATTTTTGATTATGGGGAAAGTTTTCAAATTGGTCAAAATCAGGGTCCAAAATTAAACTTTGTTTGATTTCAACAAAAATTGAATATATGGGGTTATTTGATATACTGAATCTAACCGTGTATTAAGTTTTTGGATTTTGGACCCCGTTTTTAAATTGGTCCATATTGAGGTCCAAAGGGTTCAAATTAAACTTTGTTTGATTTCATCAAAAATTGAATTATTGGGTTTTTTTAAAGGCAGTGCTTTAAGGCCTGACTTTCAAGTCATGAGGTTAATCTTTTCATACGCAATCTATGCAGGGGGTCTTTTGGCCAGAAAAAGATCCGGAAATGTTCGAATTTCTCCTCTTCTTTTTATGGTATGATATGGTTTTTGTTTCTTTCATTTACATTGGGGACTAAAGAAACGATCAGTGTGTATTGTTCGTTTTATAGAACTTGTTATTAATGTGTATTTTGCATTATAAGCAGTCAACCTGACTACAAACTATCATTATTTGTATTCCGTGTGGAAAGAGGTCGGGTCAATTTCGAGTGTTATCTGAGATCTAAAGATTTTTTAATTAGTTCAGACGTTGATATAACAATGAAAAGTCGACTGAACATGATTAATATTGCATCTTCTATAATTCAAAGCGGAATTCAGTTTATAAACGAGAAACCGTAAAGCGTTTTCAATTTCGGTATTAGTTATGTATGTTGTCTACGTATTATCCTGGTTCCCGGTACTACGTTCCGGGTATTAGCTATTTGATATATCTGATGTGTAACATTACGATCAGGTACCAGCCAATCTACGTGTGTATGTGTACATGATTTCCCGCCAAAATGACCGACTTACAGCTATGGAAAAATAGTCCATAAACGTTCCGTATAATGATATGCAAATTCATAATTAATCGTAACTTTTTTTATCTTTATATAATAAATATAACAAAATGGATTCCACAAAATTGAAAATAGCATTATTTTAAGAGGATTTCTAATATTTTTTTCACTTCCGGGCGCAGTAATACGTATGTTTTGAAGGAGCTCGAAGAAATTGACAAAGTGAATTGAGAAGGAAACGGATAGATATACGTCCTTGCTATCAGGTAAAACAATTTAAATGTTACCTGTTACCTACCTATTCTGTACTTTCCACCTTTATCAGATGAACCACTTCAGTTGGAATATCCTCTTGAAGTGTAGAATCCCTTATGTTCACTATTGGATTAAAAACATCTTCTTTATACACTTATATACACCGCCACCACACTTATTTAAAAGTATTCAAACTGTATGTACAGAAAAAACACATTTACTTCACACAAATAGTACAGGCTTAAGCATTTTATTGTCTTATACACGACTGTAGTCTAGTGTTTAAACGACGGCGGTGACCTACAAGGTACGGGTCATACTGGGTCAAGTCTAAATATGTAAACATATCCACGTGCCATTAGGTAGAAAGCATCGTAATGCAATATCTGCATTTTTTTCCTCCTTTATACATCGTTTAACCAGATATATTTCTCTTTCAAATACACTTAAACACGGGTTGTATGTACGTATCTTTTCTAGTGTTTTCTTGTCCTTTAATATTAAAGTTCATTTGTTGATGTTTAAATATTTTTGAACGACTGAACACAGGAGTGAATGAATGCAACAATGATATATACTGAAGACTTGGGCTGTACAATGATAGTGTACGTATATCATACTGATAATTATTCTAGCAGTAATTATGTTAATTTAGGATGTAATGACAGGAATTCATGAGCTATGCCTCAGGCTTTCTGAAAAAATATCAATGACAATGTAAACAGGAACAAAACATTGACACGAATGATGCTCTCTTCTATGTTATAGTTATTTAGGTATGTGTGTTGCACAAGTTTCAAAAAAACTTAAGTTATAAAACTTTTTTCAGGGCACAAACCCACTTTAAAGAGACTTGTCTACTGCCATACCAATCCTATTTTCATGCACCATTTGCAAGCAAGAGACTGAATGGTTTGCAAAATTAAAAATCAGGACGGTGTCCAATTAAACCAAAAGAACTAAACTGGATGAATATTGTAGGAGAAATCTAGAGGAAAGTTTTGATTTGTGAAATTGGTTTTCCTGAAAAGTCATTCATCCTAGCCTGCAGAAAGGAACTAAAGTTAACTGTCCACCACCAACTGACGAGCTAATGTTGAGCTTCACATATGGAATTACTCAAATACCATCAATGTCTATGTTTTCAGCACAGATTTCACAAGTTATGACACAGCTGTGCTTTTTTTTAATACCTGTTAAAGAGTTGTATACTAAATTTTATTTTTTTAATCAATAAATATATCTTGTGTCATTTAAGAACTTGTATTTTGCCAAAAGATGCATACTAGTGAATGAAAGTGGTGCAGTTCATTTTGCTTTGGTATATTGAATTGAATTACAATTGTTCATGTTATTGGAATGCATATAAAAATAAGGAGATGTGGTACAATGTATATACATGATATTTAGTGAGTTTATCAAGCAAAAGTGAATAAGAAATAGGTATAAGCAGTTACAGGTACTACTGTACAATCTCAAACAATGAGAAAAACTCATACCGTAAAGAGAATTTCATATTTACAAGTAAGTTTTGTTTTTGCGTTGAATAATTTTCTTCTATTGTTTTAATTGCAAATATGGGAAGTGGTTAAAATGCTAATGAGACAGCTGTTATGGCCACAGAGCCTTAATTGAAAACTTCTTTTTCATTCATACCGGTAGATTTTGCCTGGAGTTAGAAACATATCTGCCAACTTTTCAAAATGCACAAAACCTTCCAAGGGGGCCTTCAAATGGAAGCAGGACAAGTCGCCCCACTGGCTAATCGCCCACTTTTAAAAAAACCGCCACAAACTGATTTATCAAATCGCCCCACATGTGAAATTGGTTAAATCATGTTAAATATTACTCCTGCCAACCCGCCCTACTTATGAAAAAACGGTAATATTTAGATTAATATATATATATATAATTAAAAATAAAAACTCGCACCACTTTAATGAAAACTAATCTACACAGAATACAAACAAACCGAAAATTTATTTAATTACTATTATTGATATACTGAAATTATAATTCTAAAAAAAAAATGTATTGTTGAAGAATAACTTAGTTTTGAAGCTTTGTTATTTGCATAACAATTGAAAAGAAACCTGTTAATTGTATCATAATGCAATATAAGGAATTTAACTTATATTCAACGGGATAACATCTTTTTCCATAAGTGGGGAGAGTGGCAAGACCTTTTCAGCTTTTGGTCTTCGGTGCTGTGCGGCTTTGTGCCTTTTTCACTTTCGATCTTTTATATCTGGGCGTTATGTATTCGGGTTTAGTTTTCTGTAATTAGTTAATACTTCAGTTTCTTTATGTATATCTCTTTCATATTCATTTGATAAAATTTACTGTTTGCAATAGCATGAATTGTTCTATATAATAAGAATGTTCTTATCCCGGGCATAAAAACAATGCCGTATTTGGCGAAACCTTTTCAACTTTTTATCTCCAGTGCTGTACAACTTTGTACTTTTTTCTTTTTCGATCTTTTATATCTGGGCGTCACTTGTAAGTCCTGTGTGGACAAGGCGCGTTTTTGGCGTATTGAATTTTAAACCTGATGCTTTTTGTTATCTATTAATCATGTTTTTCTTTGTCTAATATGTTCTCCTATTTATTTGTATTGTAGTCCTGTAATATGTTGTCATTTCAATGTTATATTTAACTTTGCCATTAAAGTGCGAGGTTTGGCATGCCACAAAACCAGGTTCAACCCACCACTTTTATTCCCTTTAAAAGTGTCCTGTACCAAGTCAGGAAGATGGCCATTGTTATATTATTGTTCGTTTCTGTGTGTGTTGCATTTTAACGTTGAGTCGTTTGTGTTTTCTCTTATTTTTGAGATATTGAGATCAGACGTGGCACGGTACTTGTCTATCCCTAATTCATGTACCGGTATTTGGTTTTCATGTTATATTTGTTATTCTCGTGGTGTTTTGTCTGATGCTTGGTCCGTTTCTCTGTGTGTTACGTTTCGGTGTTATGTCATTGTTCTCCTCTTATATTTAATGCGTTTCCCTCAGTTTTAGTTTGTTACCCCGATTTTGTTTTTTGTCCCTGGATTTATGAGTTTTGAACAGCGGTATACTACTGTTGCCTTTATTTGGCATTACTAAATTCATCCTGGTTAATAATATATTTATCTAGATTTCACTGATTTCCATTAGGTGGGACCAGTTGGCAGGAGTAATATTAACGGAATTTAACTTATATACAACGGGATAACATCTTTTTACATGAGTGGGGCGAGTTGGCATTAGTAAATTCTTCCTGGTTAATAATATATTTATCTAGATATTATCGTTTTCTATAAGTTGGGGCAAGTTGGCAGGAGTAATATTAAGGGATATAACACATTTCACAAGTGGGGCGATTTGGTTATCCAGGTTGGGGCAGTTTTTTTTTAAAAGTGGGGCGAGTTAGTGAAAAAGTGGGGCTATTTGCTAATGGGGCGATTTGTCATGGATTCCCTTCAAATATATTCTAATGTGGTTTTTGGCTTCTTCGTGCATAAACAAGCTCATTGCCATTGTTGAATTAATTGTTTTCTTTAAAATAGTCGACAAAATTGCTCTTACAAAATTTCCATTTGGGAGCCTCGAGCTCGATGGGGGAAATACTCTGCAAATACTGACAGTTGGCAGGTATGGTCATCAAAAAAGTTGATGTGTTACTATGTACATTTACCATTATGTTACTTGATGTTCTTGCTATACACACAGTACAGAGACTAGTCAATCTTTGTGAACTTCTTTTTATGGGAGTCATAGAATATGCGTATACAATCAATAATTAAAAATAGTCTATTTATATTGAAAAGGAAAAGTTCTTATATGTCTAAAGAAGAGAGACGAAAGACGCATAAGGGACAGTCAAACTCATAAATTTAAAGCAAACTGACAAGGCCATGGCTAAAAATGCATTTCATGGCGAGGCACAGAAAATATACTGTAAACAGTAGACTATAGATATAGGTGAACTAGGTACAAAAGAACTCTAAATCTTAAATTCTACAAACCACCTCTGTTCTATGGAAGATAATGATATAACTGGACTAGAAATACACACAACCTGTAATTAACTGCCTTTACAGCGCTTTCGCGCTTTGATTTATATGCCGAATCTAACCATTATTTAGATTTTTAATTTTACGGCCGGTTTTCAAATTGGTCTACTTTAAGGTCCAAAGGGTCTGAAATTAAACTTAGCTTGATTTTAATAAAAATGAATTCTTGGGGTTCTTTGATATGCTGCATCTAAACATGTATTTAGATTTTTGATTATGGACCCAGTTTTCAAGTTGGTCCAAACTAGGGTCCAAAATAAAACTTTGTTTGATTTCATCAAAAATTGAATTCTTGGGGTTCTTTGATATGTTGAATCTAACCATGTATCCGTTTATATACCAAACAAATAATATTGTATGTTTTGATAAAAATCAGTTTCGGTAATATATTTTCAGAAAAAGACACAGGTTACATGTGGATGGAAAATCTTTTCCCCCTAATTAATGGTGTTTTTGGTTTTGTTTCTTCTAATTTCAATTATCTTTGTGTCTATTTCTTAATTAAACTTTTAACTGACAACACCATGAACAAACAACCAAAAGACATACAACAGTTTTAAACAAGAGTGCACACACTGAAACGTCTCGCCTTCCTTACTAACCATTGATATTATGTTTTAAACAAGAGTGCACACACTGAAACGTCTCGCCTTCCTTACTAACATTGATATTATGTTGATAGTTTTAATACAAAGCTTTACTTCACATAAACTTAATGATATCCAATAAAATGAGGTCAAGGTCATAAGAATCTAACCAGAAATACAAGTTCTCCTTGCAATCATGCAATACACTAAATATAGTTGATCTATTGCTTATAATGCTTATAGTTTCTGAGAAACCGACTTATCCAAAAAATAAACATTGACCAATGAACAATGAAAATGAGGTCAAGGTCAAATGAACTATGCAAGGCAAGCAGAAAAATTAGGTCAAGGTTACATATAACCTGTGAGACTGACATGTACACCATAAAATATTTTCATACACCAAGTAGTGTTGACTTATTGTATATAGTATCAGAAAAAAACTGAACTTTGACCACTAAACCATGAAAATAAGGTCAAGGTCAGATGACACTGCCAGTTGGACATGTTCAACCTTACAATCATTCCATACACCATATATAGTAGACATATTGCATAAAGTATAACTTAAGAAAAATAGACCTAAACACAAAAACTTAACTATAAGTACTGAACCATGAAAATGAAGTCAAGTTCAGATGACATCTGTCAGTTGGACATGCACACCCTCCAATCCTTCCATACACCAAATATAGTAGACTTATTGCTTATAGTATCTGAGATATGGACTTGACCACCAAAACTTAACCTTGTTCACTGATCCATGAAATGAGATCGAGTTCAAGTGAAAACTGTCTGATGGCCATGAGAACCTTGCAAGGTACGCACATAACAAATATAGTTATCTTATTACTCATAACAAGAGAGAAATTAACATTATAGAAAATATGAACTTTTTTCCAAGTAGTCACTGAACAATGAAAACATTGACTAACTTATGTAACATGTATAAATATTGCGATTTTAGTTTGCATAATCAAAATTACAAATAAAGCGAGACATATCTCTTTGATAACAGTTTATTTATTGTTATACTACTGTTGCCTTTATTCGTGGTTAATTGACTACTTACACAAATGATTTTTTGTAATGTTAATTTCTTTCTTATATGAATAATATAATAATTAGATTTTAAATTTGTAATTTGATGCTACTGTTATACAAATGAGAGGTTTAGCTAGCTTTAGAACCATGTTAAATCCACAATTTTCTACATAAGAAAGAAAATGCATGTCAGGAATATGACAGTTGTTATCCATTCGTTTGATGTGTTTGAGCTTTTGATGCTGCCCTTTGGTTAGGGTCATTCAGTTCTGAATTTTCTTCGGAGTTCAGTATTTTTGTGATTTTACGTTTTCCTTACAAGGTCCTCGTAGCTGTCTGTCAGTTATATTGACCCCGAACTCAATTCGTGTATAGGTGAACAAGATATAGTTTTCGTGGTCAAGTCCATATCTTAGATACTATAAGCAATAGGTCTACTCTATTTGGTGGATTGTAAGGTGTCCAACTGGCAGGTGTCATCTCACCTTGACATCAGTTTCTATGTTTGGTGATGTCACCGTAGCTATTTATTGGAGTACAGTTATATACTAGTACAGCACTATATGTTGTGTGTACTATATATTTACTACGTTCATTCATACATTCATTTATTCATTCATTCATTCATTCATTCATTCATTGACGGACAGTTAGAAAAAGACTTTATTCTATATACTACTCTGCACGAAGTTATTATGCATGCAACCCCGCCACTTTTTCTAGCACTATATATATGGTGAGCTCGTACTAATGCGAGTTTCACACACTTTAGCACGCACGCTACATAAGGGAGACCTAACTTTTCCCCTACTTTCAGGTAAGCACATTTTCTTTTAGGCCTTATCATACATGTACTTATATCCAATTCATAGTTCAATTTATAAGAAAACTTCAAGTTAACATTTGAAATAAATGTTTATTATTATTATGTACTTTCAGTGTGAAATAAATGGTTTGCTACATGTTATTTAGTCACAATATTCAACGCCCTATTTAGAAAGACCAAGTGGCAATTAACCCTGTGACAATTTGGAGGTTCCACCGAGATCATTATTGGCAATCCTTACTTCATGCTGTACCATTGTTGACTATGAAGTCCGTGTCAGTTTAGTATTCGGCACAATATAGATGTCTAGTTATATCCTGTCTACTTGACCCCATTCGTCTCCGTATTCCGTCAAGTAACAGTTTCTCAGTTTCGCAATGAAAACAACGAAAACCGTTTGACGAAAATTTGTGACATGCCGGCCTGATGTATTATTATGGAGAGTATATTTTTAATGTGTTCCGTGTGACAAGGTACGCAAAAGTATAATTACTACAGTGTTTAGCGCATACCTTTATAGAAAGATTTGTGAATTGTTTCAATTAGTTTGAAATCAATGTTAGTTTCATGTGAAAATGTATAAATCTAACATATTAAAATGTTTGTGAATGTACTACATATGATGTGCTTATCAGTATATCCGTATAATATGTATTGATTGTGAAGTGAACTTCATTTGTAATTTTGTTTGACTACGAATCTACTCAACCGTAGGATTGATTATATATATTACGACTACCTATATATATAAATGAGGATCAACTAGAAAATCACGTGTTCAAGATAAAGATAAACAGAACAGTGTATTTCTTTTATTCAGACTATACAAAGAAAATATAACAGTAAATTTGTTTAAAAATATTTGATATTGTTTATGTATTGAAATTTATAAATATTTTATATATATATATCATTAACTCTTTTAACATATTTTTCAGTATATCTCAAAAGTAACACAGCACTTCAATGTCAAGTCTAGAGCCCTGCACGACTCTGTTTCATATTCTTTTGCACTTTGACCTTTGACATGTGAAAGGTGAGTAGTCATTATTCATGCTCATTTCATCATTTTCATTATTTCCGTTTGTATTGTCCTTGTATTTGTGTATATGTTTGTATTGTCCACGTATTGTTACCTTGTTCTTGTATAGAACTGCATATTTTATTAAGACACAGTCAGCCCAGTTTGAACATTTGTTAGTATCATGGCTAGTAATAAATCCGCCGAGGAGGGCGAATTAGTCGAAAATGTGTCTAAAGTAGACATAGACAAAAAGATTAAGTTCTTACATACACATACAGATTATAAAGTTATAGCGGGGCATGAACAAAGACACAGTACCCCAAAGGTGAAAACTGAAGGTATACCACCAAGGCCCCCTCCCCTACACCCATAAGAGGGTCTAGTTTTTTACGTACTGGAGGGATCCAAGGTTTTGGAAATACGTCTAGTAGTTTTAGTGCATATCAGCGACCGAGATTCCCAATTTTTTCTGGTGAAGCTAAAAGTGAAGCGACTTTTGATGTTTGGATGTTTGAGGTTAAGTGTGTTTTACGTGAAGGGAATTATTCTGATTCAGTTGTATTACAGTCTGTTAGAGGGTCATTAAAGGGTAAGGCGCGAAGCCTGTTATTGTCGTTATCTGAGCATGCCTCTCCTCAGCAGATACTTGATAAGTTAGAGGGTGTGTATGGTAATGTATATACTAGCGAAGCCTTACTTGAGAAGTTTTATAAGGAGACCCAACAACAAAATCAGACAGTAGCTGATTTTGGTATGACTTTGGAGTCTATTATTCAGCCTGCTGTTGAGAAAGGTGACATTACTTTTGAAACAAAGAATGAAATGCTTCGTTCTAAATTTTGGTCCGGGATAAGAGATCCACTGCTTAAAAATTCAAGTAGGTATAAATTTGACACTGTTAAGGATTTTGATCAATTAAGGAAAGAAATCAGGGCTATTGAGCTTGAATTGTTAAATTCAGAAAAGCCTACTAGTATTGTTCAGCATCAGCCCATTTCTTCAGATTCAGTCAAACTTGATGATATCTTGAAAAAGATAGATCGTATGGGTAAAAGGTTGGACACTCTAGAAAAAAAACCACCAGAGGAAGCACCAAGGACGACGGGTAATAATCAGTTTAACACTGGGTATTCTCGTGGTAATAGACGTGGAAATAATTCACGGCGATATGGTAGAGGTAATAGATATCAGAATGATCGGGGTGGTAACCGAGGTACTTATCAAAGAGAGTCTGTGCATGCAATGCAGTATACGGAAGATAATTTAAACGAGTAGGAATCTCCAATGAGGGACAAATTGGGGATTCTAAACTTGTTGATGTAAAACATGGTCCCACATTAGCTAAATCTAAAAATGATACGGTAAGTAAGCCTAGAACTACATTATTAGATAGGATGGTTGGAAAGTCAAATGAAACACATGTATATGTAAATGGAAAAAAATGTAAGTCTTTGATAGATAGTGGATCTATGGTTTCTACTATTAGTGAACCTACATTGAGATATTTACATCCAATTCCGACAGTAAAAACTTTAGATGAGTTTATATTATCAGTGCGAGTTGCTGAAGGTTCGCAGTTACCATACCATGGATATGTTGAGGTAAATATAAAAGTGCCTTTTCATACTGAATCCATGATGGTTCCGTTATTGGTTGTACCAGAAACAGATTATAACAGATCTGTTCCTGTTATTATAGGTACAAACGTATTAAGACCTATTAAGTCCACATTAACATGTGACTCTCAGGTAAATATACCACGTGAATGGGAAACAGCATTTTCAGCTATGGATGCTAGTATTACAAGTCTTGTAAAGTCAACAAATAGACGTCCTATTAAGGTAAGTCCAATGTCTATCATGACTGTTACTGGTTTATGTAAGACAAAGTCGGGTAACCAGACGGCAGTTACCGAGTGTCTTGATGATAATCAAGGTAGTTTAGGGATATGCCCTAGGGTAGTTAGCCTCAAGCCTACTGGTAAAAGCAGGGTACCAGTTAGGATATTTAATATGACAGCAAAGGCAATATACCTTAAGCCTAGGAGTGTTATTTGTGGATTAAATGAGGTAAAGATAGTACGTCATGCTGATTTAGATAAAGATAAAATACTAGAAAAATTAGGAGTGGAATTAACAGAGTTGACACCAGAAATGAAAGGTAAGTTGGAAAACCTTATCTGTAACCTTATCTGTAATTGGAAGTCTATATTTTCGACTGGTCCAACAGATTTAGGTTTTACCACTCTAGTAGAACATGAGATAAATCTCACAGATGAAAAACCATTCAGAGAACCCTATAGGAGGATACCACCATCAATGTTTGACGAGGTAAGGGAACATATTAGCGAGATGATAGAAGCAGGGGCTATACGGGAGTCAGCTAGTCCTTTCTCTAGTAATGTAGTATTAGTACGGAAGCCAGATGGGTCCTTACGCTTTTGTATTGATTTTAGAAAGATTAATAAAAAGACTATTTTGGACGCCAGAAGTTTGCCAAGAATAGATGATACTTTGGACTGTTTAGCAGGAGCCAGGTACTATTCAAAATTGGACCTTCGCTCAGCCTATTGGCAGTGCGGGGTTAAAGAGTCAGACAAACATAAAACAGCATTCAATTTAGGACCCTTAGGGTTCTACGAATGCAACAGATTACCATTTGGGCTCACTAACGCATGTTCCACCTTCCAAAGGCTTATGGAACGAAGTATGGGTGAGTTACATTTGAGGGAATGTCTAATATATTTAGACGATATCATTATTTATTCAAAGACAGAAGAAGAGCATCTGAAGAGGTTAGAATCCGTTTTCTCCAAATTAAAGGAACACAACCTGAAGTTGAAAGGTAAGAAGTGCGAGTTTTTCAAGAAAGAGATCAAGTATCTGGGTTTTATTGTACTAGTATCCAAGGAGGGTATAAAAACAGATCCAGAAAAGATCTCTGTCGTGAAAAATTGGCCTACCATTAAGAATGTGAAAGATCTGAGGAGGTTTCTTGGTTTCACATCTTACTATAGACGTTTCATAAAGGATTACGCTAAGATCGTAAAACCTTTAAATGACCTTTTAATTGGTCATTGTACACAGAAACAGAAATCTAAGGTAAAACGCAAGAAGGCGCCAACTAAGTGGTTTTGGGATGAAGCTCAGCAGGAAGCTATGACAAAGGTAATAGAGAAATTAACCTCTCCTCCTATACTGGCTTATGCTGATTATACCTTGCCGTTTACTGTGCATGTTGACGCTAGTAATGACGGTTTAGGGGCAGTACTATACCAGAAACAGGAAGGCATTGACAGAGTTATTGCCTATGCAAACCGTAGCTTACGAGGAGCGGAGAGGCTGTACCCAACCCATAAAAGAGAGTTCTTAGCTCTTAAATGGGCGGTGACAGATAAATTTCACGAATATCTATATGGTAGCAAATTTGAAGTCAAAACGGATAATAATCCGCTGACATATGTATTTGATCGAGCGAAGCTAGACGCTGTCGGGCATAGATGGGTCGCTTCCCTTTCTAACTATGACTTCAAATTGACCTATAGAACAGGTAAGTCCAATATAGACGCCGATGCGTTATCTAGGATACAGCCGGTGACTAAACAGATGTTTAATGATGCTATAAAAGCGTTATGTACATCTTGTATAGCTTCACCCAGTCCATTTATTGAGACCATTTTATTGACTCAGAATGTCGTTACTGAGGATTTACATGAGGTAGATATTAGTAGTATTGATTGGCAGGAGGAGCAGAACGCAGACCCATCTATTCGGAGAGTTATTGCCTTAGTACAGAGCGGGCATAAACCCACAAAAAGAAAGATATCATTAGAACATGAGGATGTCCGTAGGTATTTGCGGGACTGGGATAAACTGGCCTTAAAAGATGGGATATTATACAGGCACAGTAGTCTGTATAATGAAAAGGTAGTACAACTAGTGTTGCCATCAGTACTCAGAGATATCGTTTTACAGGGTCTACACGATGATGTTGGACACCAGGGCAGAGATAGGACGCTATTTCTAGTGAAGTCTAGATTCTTTTGGCCTGGTGTAGACAAAGATGTAGAGACAAAGGTAATGTCCTGTAGAAACTGTATTTTGAGGAAGACAAAGTGTAAAAAAACTGCCGAAATGGTAAGTATACATACATCGTATCCACTTGAGTTAGTATGTATTGACTTTCTCACTTTAGAACAGTCAAAAGGTGGGTATGAGAACATATTAGTCATTACGGACCATTTCACTCGCTATGCTCAAGCGATACCTACACGTAATCAGACGGCTAAAACAACAGCTAAGTGCCTATGGGAGAATTTCATCCAGCATTATTCATTTCCGACTAGATTACACAGCGACCAGGGTCGTAATTTTGAGTCGAAGATTATAAGGGAGTTGTGTAAGTTAGCTAATATTAAGAAGTCCAGGACGACTCCGTATCATCCTCAGGGAAACGGACAGTGTGAGCGGTTTAACCAGACACTATTGAACATGTTGGGTACGTTAGAGGAAGATCAGAAATCAGATTGGAAAACCTATGTAGCACCTCTTGTCCATTCTTACAATGCATCCAGACATGAAAGTACAGGATATAGTCCTCACTTTCTAATGTTTGGTTGGCATCCAAGACTGGCTATAGACGCGTTCTTAGGGATTTCATCTGGCTCACCTGTAAAAGATCACAAAACATACGTAAGTAATTTAGAAAAGAGATTGAAATTCGCTTACAAGACAGCCGCTAATGTAGCTGAAAAGGCAAGTAAACGTCATAAGACTAGGTATGACTTGAAGGTACGCCATTCTAATCTGCAGAAGGGAGATAGAGTTTTATTAAAGAAAGTCGGATTTAAAGGTAAGCATAAGCTTCAGAACAAGTGGGATAGAGATCCATATATTATAGAATCTCAACCTGACCCAAGTACTAGTATACCTGTATACATACTAAAACCTGAACACGGTCGTTCAAGGAAGGTGACTGTACATAGAAATATGATATTACCTATTTTCTCACTACCTACCGAAGAGATAGTACGAGAACAGTCTCAGTCAAGAAGTAAAAAGGATAAATCTCCAACTAGACCTTCTCTGGAATTACAAAAAGACGATAACGTTAAAAGAGATGAAAATGATCAAACGCTAAATGAGGTAAGTGTTAACAGTGAGGAAGACGAAGACGAAGACGAAGATGACGATATATGTGTTGTTGTTGCTCGGTCTCCGGGGATAAGAGACGAGAACCGAAATGCTTCTTTGGTTTTAAATCCTCGAGCACCAGAGTTTTTACCGACATCTTTTGGTAGTTCTTTACCCGTTTCGAGTGTCAGTTCCGATTTTAGTAGTTCTCGTCCGTTGTCTATAACACAGTCAGGTTATAGTGGTGAAGTTTTTAGTGATATGTCTGGTCAGACACGTATAAGTCAGTCTGAGTTAAATCCTAGTTCTAGTTCTACATTTAGGGGTGCATCAGGCAGTGATAATTCGAGAGAGAATTCTGATACACGTGAGCAAACGGATGCACAACCTGTTTTACGTCGTACGACAAGACAGAGCAGAGTTCCTCAACGGTATCAGGATTTTGTTTTGTATCGTTGATATTTTTGTGTCAGTTTTAAGTTGTTTTAAGTTTATTTGTGTGTATATTCATTGATATTTGTCTTTTTCATTCTTTTTATTCATATGGTGTAATATAGTTTTATAAAGGTTTTTTTTTTTGTTGTTTATAGATACGGTGTCTTATCCTCATTCATATCTGTTCACGTCTAGTAGAGGAAAGTGTTTCTATGGGATGGCTTGTAAGGATATTTATGTCAAGTCTGGTGGTAGATTACAAGATTTGTGCCGTATAGCGGTTTCTAGACTAAAGGGCGATATGAGTGGTTGTATAATATATTTTGTTGTTGGAATTCCTGATATCTGTACATTAACAAGAAAAAAGGATCAATTTAATTTATACGAAGAGTCTTGGTTAGATCTGGAAGTTGATCATGTTTCTAAATTGAAAGAGATTATTTCGGATACTGAGCGTAGAATTAAGGAGTTTGGGGGAAAAGTTGTATTCACAACTATTACAACGTCTAGTTTCCGGGATTGGAATAGTCATAGGCTTAGGATAAATAAAACAAAATATCTATTGTATGAGGAGGAATATCCGAAAATGCAAGAAAAGTTACACGAGATCTTGCGGGAAATAAATAAGTTCATAACTGAGCTTAATTGTAGAAACAATATGATCACTCCTTTCCTTCACACGTATGTACACAAGAAAAAGGGTGATAAGATAAAATATATCTTTTCCAAGCTAGTGGATGGTGTACATCCCTCGGAGGATCTTGGTTGTAAATGGTTTCAGTATATGGAGAGAATCATTTTGGAAAATGAAACAAAATTGGCTGGTACCACTGTGAAATGATCCTTGTTGGGTTACTGTCGTTTTGTGTTCATTCATACATTACTGTATATACATATATATTGCGTTATTTCATTTTTTATTTTCGTAGATACTATTTTAGAGTTTTGATACAAGGATAAGATCTATATGTTTCATGCTATAAATTTCCACCATTCTACCTTGGTAGAGTTGCACTTGCAGCCTATCTACTTGGTATGATGGAATTTCACATGAATATTTTTTTTTTACTTGTCCTTTTTCCTAAATTCGGGATCATTGCTGTGTATTATGGCAGATAATTTTGCTTACTATTATATTTTCCTTTTGAACTAGTCATGCTATGAGATAAAAATTTCGGGGACGAAATTTTCCCCATGGGCCGAGAATGTGTCACCGTAGCTATTTATTAGAGTACAGTTATAGACTAGTACAGCACTATATGTTGTGTGTACTATATATTTACTACGTTCATTCATACATTCATTCATTCATTCATTCATTCATTCATTCATTCATTCATTGACGGACAGTTAGAAAAAGACTTTATTCTATATACTACTCTGCACGAAGTTATTATGCATGCAACCCCGCCACTTTTTCTAGCACTATATATACGGTGAGCTCGTACTAATGCGAGTTTCACACACTTTAGCACGCACGCTACATAAGGGAGACCTAACTTTTTCCCTACTTTCAGGTAAGCACATTTTCTTTTAGGCCTTATCATACATGTACTTATATCCAATTCATAGTTCAATTTATAAGAAAACTTCAAGTTAACATTTGAAATAAATGTTTATTATTATTATGTACTTTCAGTGTGAAATAAATGGTTTGCTATATGTTATTTAGTCACAATATTCAACGCCCTATTTAGAAAGACCAAGTGGCCATTTACCCTGTGACAGTGATAAAAGTTAGGTTTTGCTTGTTTTTGTTAGTTTTTCGAATACTGTCCATATGGAATATGTCAACCATATTTGGTGTTTGGAAATAGTTTACGATATACATGTCATTCTGGCAGGTTTTATGTGACGTTTGGATTTTTTTCGAGGTTAATATTTTGGTTTTGGTCTTTAGTTATAAACAATAGGTCAACTATATTTGGTTTATGTAATGATTTATAAACGCGGTCAATTATAGAAGGTGTTAGATATAGGAAGATGTGATACGAGTGCCAATGAGACAACTCTCCATCCAAATAACAATTTATAAAAGTAAACCATTATAGGTCAATGAATGGCCTTCAACACCGAGCCTTGGCCTACACCGAACAGCAAGCTACAAAGGGCCCCAAAATTACTAGTGTAAAATCAATCAAACGGGAAAACCAACGGTTTAATCTATTTAAAATAACGAGAAACGAGAAACATGTATAAATTACATAAAAAAACGACAACTACTGGACATCAGTTTCCTGACTTAGGACAGGTGCAATCATTTGCAGCGGGATTAAACGTTTTAATGGTACCAAGCCTTCTCCCTTCGTCTGAAACAATAGTATAACATCACAAAATAGAAAAACACACGATAAAATATCAATTGGAAGGCTAAACTCAATCAAAAAAACGTAAATGAACACATTGCGAACGAAAGACTCGATCTGCGATACCTGAGTGAAATACATAGTTAATAAAATTATTAGGGACAAACATTCAAGGCCAAAAGCAAACAAACAAGTCCAAACAAATCCATGGCAAGACACCACCGCAAAATATTTAACAAACCTTAGAAAATCATCACTTTTGAACAAAAACGGTTTCATAATATATACAGGTAATCAAAAATAACTTTGTTGATATAGGTATACTACTTCTGTGTATATGAAATCTTCCAATAAGGAATAATTAGAAAGTTCTGTAATATAAATAATCCTAATTTAACACTTGATACATATGGGGTTAATATCAACAATAAAACTATAGAATTAGAACTAGATAAACTTCCTGTACAGATTTAAGAAGAATAATTTTGATATTCATAGTACGAAGAAGTGAAAATTAGTAGATATTCAAAATAATCAAAGCTGGTATATAGACAATATCCATATTAATATGAAATAACAAAAAAGCATTACAAATAGTATCAACAGGTCAAATTAACAAGAAAGTACGATTTAAGAGTACTCGCAGCTACTGACAGCTAGTTAAAAGCCAAAACAATTAGTAATAAAAAATCATACATCAGAGACTAAAATCAACTAAAACACATCCCTAAGATTTAGCATTTTAACATCATGAACAGTCACAGAGGACATGACTTGTGCAATGACAAAAGTAAATGTATCGACAGGTAGTAGGATAGTGAGGAGCGACTTCTTTCGAGATAAAAATTAACGTGTGTGTGTCTCTATACATCCCGGCTCAAAAGAAAATACAATTTAGTTATGTTTTAATTTGCTAATGACGAAATCGATATTAATGCCAATGTAAACTATATTCAGAAATCTAATTACAATATTGGTACGATAACCCTTACTTAAAGTTTGTTTAAAGGTTCGATGTGTTTACACGGATCATAAAGTGATTTTCGCGCTTTAAGTACAATATTACCGTAAAATTTAGGATGTGAAATACCATTTTTAATAAGTTTAATAGGTACAGCCAAATTTACTAATTAAATCTTTGTATCTATGAAAGAATTTAGTAAAAGTTTTAAGTAATTTATGGTATCGAAACCCCTAAAATAATAATTTCCCAGTGATGCATTGGTTACGTTCGTTAAAATATATGACATCAGAACACACACGGTCATACCGAACGAGCTAGGATATATAAACACCGTATGATGGAGCCAAAGGCACATCGCCGTCTAAAAAAGGAAAATCAACAATAGGAAATGAAAAATCGTCTCTTTTGTCGTAAATTTTAGTATGGAGTTTCCCTTTAGAGTTTCCCTTCTAAATCTAGAAAAGGGCAACTGCTGCTGTTTATGTTAGATTTAGTTAAAGTAAGTTCTTTTGGGTAAATTTCGGAAGTATACTTAGAAAACTCTGGATTATTTATCGAAAAAAAAATCATCCAGATAACGGTAGGTATTGTTGAATGTATCAACCAAATGTAACACTGATGGGTCTTTACTGAGTTTGGTCATAAACTGAGATTCATATCAATACAGGAATAAATCTGCTAATAAAGGGGCACAGTTAGTGCCCATAGGAATACCTACTACCTGACGATACACGTTATCGCCGAAACGTTCATAAATGTTATCTAGCAGAAATTTTCAAGCTTCAATCGTATCCCCACCTCATACTTTCCTTTTCATGTTACACATTTCTAATTGCTGACAACGTCGTTAATTACAAAAGTCAACATAATGTTCTTCGAGTTAAAAGGTCGTATCCTTATAGAGTATCATATAAAAGTATTAGTAGCAATAAACAAAAGAACTCTGTCAATTGGACATGCTTTGATACTATACATGCCCTTGAATTTTTACTTGATAACATTTTTGTTCGCTTTGGAGATTCCGTATATCGTCAAGTTATTGGAATTCCAATGGGGACTAACTGTGCACCACTTATTGCGGACCTGTTTTTGTATTGTTATGAGTTACAATTTATGACTAAAATTAGCAAATCCCCATCGAAACAACATTTGATACAAAAATTTAACAATACTTTTAGATATTTGGATGATATATTGGCTATCAATAATGACGACTTCAGTATGTATACTAAAGAAATTTATCCTTGAACTTACTTTAAATAAAGCTAATACTAACAATGACCACTGCCCTTTCCTCGATCTTGATATTTATATCATTAACGGGAATGTATACTAAAGATATTTATCCTGTTGAACTTACTTTAAATAATGTATTACTGAAAAATTATTACACCAGGGTTTTCGATATCACAAACTGGTCAAAACATTTACTAAATTTTATCACCGGTATAAGGAAATAATTCGTAAATATAACTCAACATGCAGACATCTTATACGTTCAGGTATTTCACATCCAATCTTTAATAGTAATATTCTTTACAAAGCACAAAAATGTCAGTATTCACCTCAAAAGCTTACAAAACCTTTAAACAGACTTATTAAGAAGGGATATAGTTACTATACTGTTGTCAGGTCATTAAAGATTGCATATTTTGGCTTTAATATTGATTCACTTATAGGGTCTTTGCATCGGAACTAAACACATTTAAAAAAAAACAGTTGTTGGCATGACACGGGTTATGTTCTTCTCATATATTTTATGATAGTATGATACTAAACCCCTAACGGGAGGGATTATGCCTGATATTCATATGATGAAGACATAATCTTTCAATCAGTTTAATTGAGGTCTGGAGCTGGTATGTCAGTTAACTGCTAGTAGTCTGTTGCTATTTATGTATTTTTGTCATTTTATTTATTTTCTTTTGTTACATCTTTTGACATCGGACTCGGACTTCTCTTGAACTGAATTTTAATGTGCGTATTGTTATGCGTTTACTTTTCTTCATTGGCTAGAGGTATAGGGGGAGGGTTGAGATCTCATAAACATGTTTAACCCCGCCGCAATTCTGCGCCTGTCCCAAGTCAGGAGCCTCTGGCCTTTGTTAGTCTTGTATGATTTTTAATTTTAGTTTCTTGTGTATAATTCGGAGTTTAGTATGACGTCCATTATCACTGTACTAGTATACATATTTTAGGGGCCAGCTGAAGGACACCTACGGGTGCAAATTCTCGCTACATTGAAGACCCATTGGTGGCCTTTCGGCTGTTGTCTGCTATATGGTCGGGTTGTTGTCGCTTTGACACATTCCCCATTTCCTTTCTCAATTTTATCAATTGTACAATGGTATCACATTCTACTCGAAACGATCCCTTCGTAAATTTTACGGACGCCATGACGAGTTGGTTGCACGTTATGGCATAACCGTTTCACAAATGATATCGGATATGTTCTTTACGTCGTCACTACAATCCCCGTCCCTTTCATGAATGTGACCTACCGAATTAGACTATTTACCGAATTTGTTATCACATAAGCAACACGACGTGTACCACATGTGGAGCTATATTTGCTTACCCTTCCGGAGCACCTAATATCACCCCTAGTTTTTGGTGGAGTTTGTGTTGCTTATTCTTTAGTTTTCTATGTTGTGTCATGTGTACTACTGTTTGTCTGTTTGTATTTTTCATTTTTATCCATGGCGTTGTCAGTTTATTGTCGATTTATGAGTTTGACTGTCCCTCTGGTATCTTTCGTCCCTCTTTTAAAAGTCAATACTATAGAAATAACCGTCGGGTACTAGTACTCAGTCAGTGCAATTGTAAATGTCTGTCGTTCATTATTTTGTGATTGTTCAATTATATATAAAAAAGTTTGTTTCGGCTATTTATAAAAAAAGATCATAAAAGTATGATCACAAAATCAAATTTATTTTATATTAGACATATAATATTTACAATTACATTCAAGCAAGACAACAAATACAACATTATGTATTTGAATCAGTTAAATCTTGAGTATTATTTATAGAAACAGACTTAGTAAAAAAAAAGATAACAAATACATTGGTTGTATCTTATTCTACTCAATATTGTCCAATACACACTGGAAAACAAAAACTACCATATCAAATACTAAAACAATTATAATAATAACAATATTAACAAACAAAAAGTCACTCAAATTGAAGATACCCAAAGGTTGGATTTAGTCTTAGAAATGATGATGCCCCTCGGCTTTTCTCCTGTTTTGGTAGCTAAACACTTGCTATAGTGGGATGTTTGTTCGGCTGTGTATAATGTGTCAATTCGTACGTATTCAAGTTCGGGCGGAATAGGGACTTTAAATGCAATCCCTTATGTTGAGAGGGTCACATGCTATCGTTATAAAGGGTTTTTGCAAATTTTGTGACATTTTAAAGGGCAAATTTCCTGCCCATATCTTACGAAATAAATGTTACTGAACATCACTTATCGTAAGCAATAATTAAGCAGAATTTGGAACATCATTTAAATGCAAAAAAAAAAAAATTGTATATAGATACATTTTATAGTTCAATAGCCAGTTATTTTACTTTTAAAAATTGATATAATTTTTATATATCAAAAGTCTGTCACATTCTTTCTAATCACTTTATAGTGTTGTTCGTGTATTAACTTACAAAAAATCTTGTGCAGCCTGCTGCTTAAAAAAAACTAGATCGGAACAATATTAATATACATATATTTTTTTGAAAACACCAAAAATAAAAGACAAGATTGATTTGCACTGAAACAATTACATTTAATGGTTGACTGGAATGATAAGATATATTGTACAAACTAAAAAAATAGGAAATGATATATATGTATAATAAAAAACTATATGGAATTCATAAAAAAAAATCAATGACTACATATAATAGGGTATTTTTAATAATCATTCAGGGCCATGTTCAAAATTATGAACAGACTTTAAAATAAGACAGACTTTCTTATTGTGATAATTTATGTATTTTGCAGTGATTTGTGTAATAACTGGCGAACTGCTGATCAATTTCAGTTATATTGTTGAATGCAATTTATATGGTAATTTGAGATATTGGTGTTATTCAATAAGGCATAGATTGACAGACAAAAACGAAACCGTATTCATCTTCAATTGTTTTCCTGTTACAAAACAGAGGTGTCAAACCCTCACATTTTCCTGTAATAGGAGTGTAACAGTCAACAAAAGAAGAAAAAAACATCAGTTGAAAATGTATTTACACAAAGCAAAAGAAACAACTAACAAAAACATAGACTGAACTGGGCAGAGAATGTAAACCAAATCGTACTCTATGTACAGATCTGAGACTTCAAAGTCAATAACACCTAATAAATCATTTATCGGAGAATAAACTATCAACCAGTCCACATCCACCATACAATAGATTTTGATAAGGAACGTCATGCACAGTCGGAGAAAAAACATGACTTGATGTAATGATAGTCTACAGATATCGACAACATTTAGAACAGTTCATGTCAAAAAGAATGAGTCTTAAATATCATGGTTTCATTTACATCTAACAACATATATATATCAAGGAAAAACAATATTTTAAGATCTTCTTCCAGGGTAGTAGCATGGCTAAGATCACTGAAGAGATTTTCATTTTCTAAACAATTACAGTGTTAGTAAATATTATTTTTTGTTTTTAAACTCCCTTACTTAAAATTGTACGTCAGACGTGCGTTATGTCGTGCGTTATGTCGACAACAATTTCTAGTTTATTGTTATTCCATGGTAGCAGTATGACTAAGCTGTCTCCAGATATTCATTCTCTAGTTAAAAACAATTACTTTATGATTTAAATATTATTATTTTTACATTTTAGACGCGTATTTTTTCGACAAAAAGGTCATCAGTGAAATGTGAATCAAAACACAGTTATATAAGAATCACTGTATTGTTGCAGCTCAATGTAATGGCACCGTATCAGTCTACGCGAGATTGACTATTTAAGTATATGCCGTCGTCTATTGCAATGATCTCAAGGCTCAAGGAATAAGGTTAAACTGGTTAAGATTGACTGAAGTTCATGTAATGATTTATTGAGATGTCATACATCACAGCCAATCAAAGAGTAATCCCAAAAATGACCTTCTTGGAAATCACCTGCATCTCTTTAAAAAATGTCAGTCTATTCTTTGTGTTTGAGTCATTTCAGTGTCCTTGGTGTTACAGCTAGTTTTTATTTCCTGCTGGATTCTTTTCTCTTTCAAATGTACGACAGTTCACTGTTTCATGTGCTTGTTCCATGTTTATTTTAATTGTACTGCGGCTTCCAGTTTCTTGCATCACATTCATTTCTTTGTCATGTGTACGGCGGATTCTAGTTTTTTGTATGAAATCCATGTCTATCTCATGTGTACGGCGGATTCCAGTTTCTTGTATCAAATCCATGTCTATCTCATTTAAACGGTTGTTTCCAGTTTCTTGTATCAAATCCATGTTTATATCATTTGTACGGCGGATTCCAGTTTCTTGTATGAAATCCATGTCTATCTCATCTGTATGGCGGATTCCAGTTTCTTGAATCAAATTCATTTCTTTGTCATCTGTACGGCGATTTCCGGTTTCTTGAATTAAATTTATTTCTATCTCATGTGTACGGAGGATATTACTTTCTTGTATCAAATCCATGTTTATTTTATTTGTATGACGGTTTCCAGTTTCTTGTATCAAATTCATTTCTTTGTCATCTGTACGGTGGTTTCCCGTTTCTTGAATTCATCATATTCATTTCTATCTCATGTGTACGGCGGTTTCTGGTTTCTTGTATCAAATCCGTGTATATCTCATTTGTACGGCGGTTTCCAGTTTTTTGTCTCACATTGATTTCTATCTCATTTGTACGGCGGTTTCCAGTATCTTGTACGAAATTCATTTCTTTGTCATGTGTACACGACGGATTCCAGTTTCTTGTATCATAATCCTTGTTTTTATCATCTGTACGGTGGTTTCCCGTTTCTTGAATCAAATCCATGTCTATCACATTTGAACGGCGGTTTCTAGTTTCTTGTATCAAATTCATTTCTATCTCATTTGTACGGCGGTTTCCAGTTTCTTGTGTCAAATGTTTTTCTATCTCATTTGTACGGTGGTTTCCAGTTTCTTGTATCAAATCCATTTCTATCTCATTTGTACGGCGGTTTCTGGGTAATTGTGTCTGTGTCTTGTCTGTCTCATCTGTTCGATTATAGGTACTTCTCGTGAAAATCAAACTGATTTCATTCCTCATTTTGGTTGACATTATTATATAGATGAAGAAGTTGGACAGACATCCCACGATTGTAAATAGCTTTACACCTTCCATGAGATAGAGACATTTTTTCAATGCAGAAAAGTAATCATCACCTCTGAACATATGTGTATTAGACAACATCAACCTAGCCATCACTTTTTCAAATCTTTCCAACATCTTAAAAGCCTCATTTGTTTTGTCCAATTGATATCGATCCAATCTGAATAGATTATCAGATATGTAATTGTAACACCACCATATGTACAAACATACTTTTGGAACTTCTGTGATGAGAAATACGACTAGAACTATTATAATCATTATAACTGATCGTCTTTCCTGCTTTCTCTGTTCCGCCATCCTACCCCGGAACTTGTTAGTTAGTAATTTGTACAGGATAAACATTGTGCACAACAGCATGAGAAGACAACAACATGTCACTAGAACGGTTTGAATAATCAAATAATAAACAGATGAGTATTTTACTGGCACTTCTAAATTCTTAAAACGCATACAGTGAGTTCTAACACTGCTTTCTTTGTACACAATGGTAAAATGTCGTGGAAGGCTGATTGTAATGGAGAAAAAGAAGCATCCGACACAGCACACCACAGCTTTCTTGTTGGTAAGATGATTTCTTGTCCAGATTGGAAACCTGATGGCTATGACTTTCTGTATCCCAAGACATGTAGTGATCGTGTAGGATATTGTGTGGAATGTGAACGATGATATTGAGAGATGTGATTCCAAAACGCAATATGGATATGGTAATACTCTATCAAAAGGATTGAGAATACAGTCGTGCCCCCTAATTCTTCTATCAAAACACTCATATCGCGAATTGAACAATGGCTGAAGTCCATATGAAGAAAACGCTGTCAGGAAATCAGCTACGGCTAAACCCTGCATCAGTATTGTTGCAGGTGAACGTAAGTTTTTCCGACATAATACTAAAAAAACCAAAAGGTTGAATAGCATAGAGACATATGAAATAACAAAGCCAGCGGTAAAAATGTTAAGTAAATATTTGTCTATTTGATCTATATATCCGTATGAAATAAACATATTCTAGTATCTAATATCCGTTACTGTTTATGTTACAAGACACATCAAGTAAGATATGTTAAATGAGACAGATTTCTTAACAGACATTACAAAAATCAAATGCTATCCTTCCTTTCATTAATTTATAAATGAATTCAATAACAGCTACTTCTAAACATGTTAATGACAATATTACAATAGCTGGCCTTTAAATACGACATAGCACGTGTTATTCATTTTCATATTGCAAATATTTCATAATGTATAACCTATGAAGGGTGTGATACCCTTTAGAATAAGTTATTTTGCTGAACCTTCACAAAGTATACGAGAAGTGTTGACCATAAAGCCATATTGTATGTAAACAAACAGGACTACATGTATGTCAATCTTATGGTAGTAAAAACAAACATTGTGTGGCATGATCTAAGCTACTATCACTCTTAAGGTTGCATTTCTGTAAATATAGATAATCCTATTTCCTATAGAACATCTTTTACGACTAAAACGATGCAACTTTTACTATGAAGTTTCGTTAAACAATCATATCCTAGTCATTCCCTAATTTTTAGTAAAGGTCAAAATATGAGTTCTGCGGTATATGTTATAGATATTTCATATCTTTTGGATAGTTTTTTAGTGTTTCGTAAAACATACCATAGCTTTTTGTTGAAAGCTCCGGCCTTAACATCACGCGACCGAAGGTCGAGTGTGGTTGCCGGGGGGTTTAACATAAACTATGGAATAATTTACGAAACATCGCAAAACTATCCAAAAGACATGAAATATCTGTTTTGACCTTTAGCATCTTTTAATGTTTAAAATTACATACTTTATATATTCGTGTATGTTTAATTTAAAAATAAATTTGATAAGAATCAGCTATATAACCCTTTTCGGGGCTTACACACAAAGCTCCGCCTACTTTCTTAAATAAGCACGGGGTTCTGAAACCGCGGATATATCAGTTAGACCTGAATTTTCGACACCGAAGGATGCACAATTAAATTGGTGGCGGATAACGTTACAGATCTAGACGAAAACATGGCGAAGGAATTAGATTTTCTGGATATGGACGCAATTTAAGTCACTCTCTTGAATCCCACATTTAGGGTTAGTTTTTATTTATTTTATTTCAACGATCGAAATGTTAAATTGGTTTTTTTTTTTTTATTATTAAGGATTATGTACCCTTGTGTTGATTCAATGCTAAACATATGGAAATTTTATAGAAATCCACAGACTTTCCACTTGTACTCTCATATTTTGCAATTCAGTGCTTGATAGAAGAGGATTATTGCATGGAGTGATAGCAATGATTTCCTTAAAACAAGTTTATAAATTTAGATATTGGTTAAAACAAATAGAAATATGGACCAATTCAAGTACACCTTCTAGGGTGTGCTCGACTTTATTGACAGCACGAGTTTTTTTTCAAATTTAAAGATTGTTTAGAACTTTTTGTAAACATTTTTACGTTAACACATCATAGAAAATTAGTGAGTAATCTATGTTTAAAATTTTATATAAAAAATCTCTGTTTAAAATTTTATATAAAAAATCTCTGTATTAAAGTCCGTGGAATATTTACAAAAACTTGGTTTTATTTTCCACAAAATGCTCTTTTTCTATTAAATGCAATGAAACAATAAATAATGCTTTGCACGAGGTTACCCCTTAGTATATGTACAACATGATCAATCTCTATTATTCATTATCTTTGCTGTTTTGAGACTATTGCAGTTTAAAATTTTGTAATTCACATGGCTACAGAAGTGGTCATAAACCTAAATTTTTGATAACAAGGAAATTAATTTCACCAGAGCGTTTAAAGTCGTACTTTGACTAAAAGGGATTTCCAAATGATCACGTATAATTTATACAAAAAGTTGATCATTTTGAGTAACCAGTTGCTATCTAATTTTAACGGTCCAACATTATTGTTATAAAAAGTCTAATGTATATATCATATATATGAAGCTCATTAAAAGGGGCGTGTCTCCTTTTCTATCCCTCTTAAAAAAAGCCTTGGCAAATTTAAATCTAGATACGTAGCTGTGCAGTGGAGCCTATGAGGATACAATCTAAGTATATATTTAAATAACTTAAAATCAGCTGATATTTTCAAGTAATATAGATTCTATATATTTTTTAAACTATTCGTTTTGTTGTTTTGAGAGGGAATTTTTGTTTATTTTAAAATATAGGACAACGGAGTTGCTGTACTTTGGTTCGATTCCAACTTTAGGCATTTATTTAAATCGGCTGGTGCAAAGCGGGCAGTTTAGCTTAGTGGCCCATCATTGACTCGTTGTTCTTGTGTCAAAAAAATCAAGAGACCAACGCCAGGTCTCCATATCTTTCTTTTTCTTTTCGACGACCATATCCAACAAAACCATGGTATAATTGTGAAAATTATACCATAGATAGCTATGGTGTAATTTTCGGTTATTATATTTATACTCTTGTTGCATTCCCATAGGTTACATTCTACAGCTATAGGGTAATTATAAGATAAATATGTCTCGAATGTTAAGATTTTAATTTTATACAGTTCCGTACTAGCCTGTCATTTACATTACTTTAAAACTTAATTCCAAACTTGTGTCTCTGTGAAATGAAACATATAGATCATATTTGGGAACAAGTAGATTTAAAAAAAAATCACAATTGTATAAACTAGGGTTCTGGCTTTTCGAAACAACACTCATTGCCTAATATTCAATGTGCCCGTAGTCAGGTGCTTTGATTGATTAAAGTGCTTTTGTCTGTACTGTTTATTTTATATATCTATCAAATACAATAAAAATGATGCGGTATCATTACCAATAATTATTTATAAGGTGTGAAAAAGACGAAAGATACCTAGAGAGTACTCAAAAGTCGAGATGAAACTGATTTTTTGGCGTATTGAATTTTAAACCTGATGCTTTTTGTTATCTATTAATCATGTTTTTCTTTGTCTAATATGTTCTTCTATTTATTTGTATTGTAGTCCTGTAATATTATGTTGTCATTTCAATGTTATATTTAACTTTGCCATTAAAGTGCGAGGTTTGGCATGCCACAAAACCAGGTTCAACCCACCACTTTTATTCCCCTTTAAAAGTGTCCTGTACCAAGTCAGGAAGATGGCCATTGTTATATTATTGTTCGTTTCTGTGTGTGTTGCATTTTAACGTTGAGTCGTTTGTGTTTTCTCTTATTTTTGAGATATTGAGATCAGACGTGGCACGGTACTTGTCTATCCCAAATTCATGTATTTGGTTTTCATGTTATATTTGTTATTCTCGTGGTGTTTTGTCTGATGCTTGGTCCGTTTCTGTGTGTGTTACGTTTCGGTGTTATGTCGTTGTTCTCCTCTTATATTTAATGCGTTTCCCTCGGTTTTAGTTTGTTACCCCGATTTTGTTTTTTGTCCCTGGATTTATGAGTTTTGAACAGCGGTATACTACTGTTGCCTTTATTTGAGGTAAACAAACGACTAATTGTTCACCAAATTACACAGAAAACTAAAAACTTAGCATTATCCCCCTCCCCAAAAACAAACATATAAACGAAAAGAAATAAACATTATCCTTGAACTTGACGCTCCGCTTCATACATGACCTGATGTATCTGGAGCATGATTTTTAAATTTTGTAGCATCTAATTATTTGATTACAAGCGTTGTTAGTTTTGTGTCGACTTATGAGTATTTGGTGTCACTCTGGTATCTTCATAGCGTTGTCAGTTTTTTGTTGTCTTATGAGTATTGAATGTCCCCGTGGTATCTTCATAACGTTGTCATTTTTGTGTTGTCTTATGAGTATTGGATGTCCCCCTGGTATCTTCATAGCGTTGTCAGTTTTGTGTCGACTTATGAGTATTGGGTGTCCCCCTTGTATCTTCATAGCGTTGTCAGTGTTGTGTCGACTTACGAGTATTATATGCTCCCTTGGTATCTTCAAAGCGTTGTCAGTTGTATGTCGACTTATGCGTTTAAGATGTTCCCTTGGTATCTTCATAGCGCTGTCAGTTGAATATGGGCAACCCCCTTGGTTTCATTATAGCGATGTCAGTTTTGTATGGACTTATAATCATGAGTATTGGATCTTCCCTTGGTACAAATGTATATCAATAGCGATGTCAGTTTCGTATGTACATGTACTTTTTTCTGAAGAAAGTTCTTTAATTTATTCATATTTAGAAGAAGTTTACTTTATTTTAATTGTTTCCAGGAAGCAATTCCTCGACATATTTTCCGTATGCAAAGTGACCTCAGTGTGACCCCATCTCGTAAAAATCCGGTGATCACAATACGCATAGATGTCCTTAAAATAAACTATTATCTGAATTTACATGTTAAACACGTGCTCAATTTCCATGCTTTTTTGTTGATTTTTTGTCGATTGTTGACAAACAGGTGACAATCGTTAAACTTCGGCTTCAAAACACGAACTTTAATTACCTGCCATATTTTCACAACAACACTGACCGATTAAAAATAAAATTGACGATTATACGAAATGTACACGAAAAAAATGATAACTTCGTGCACAGAAGACTAAGTTAATGATGCTTGTATGCATTGGTTCGAGAATTGGAAGAACATTATTTTTCACCGGTCACTCGTTTCTTATGTATGACTTTAACATTAACTGTGATGTAGAATCGTGTGTCTAACGTCACACAGGTAGATATAAAATAAATTTGTCGTTCAAAGTGTGGACTTAGTATAGTCTGTATCACTTTAAGGCATATCCTCTGCAGAATCTTAATTAGAAGTTTCCCTTGTCCTTCTTTCTGCTTGTCTATAATATGTTTATTGTGAATTTCTTGTATCAAAGAAACACAAAAGGGCATACAGACAAAGCATTAATTTAGCAATTATGAAAGACAAGAATACAGAATTAAAAAATAGAACAGTAATACAATGTAAGTAGAGCACCACATCATCTGTATCAAAGAAACACAAAAAGTCATATACATGTAGACAAAGTGAAAGATACAAAAATTATAAAACAATAACACAATAAAGGGATGCATATTGTACAGACTGAGAGTCACGTCAAATAGATATCACAAACAACAGACTATGAAACAGAACTCAATATTAATAAAGACAAATAAAGAATACTAAAACACTTCATTAAGATGATTAACAACGTCAGTACGCAGAATCATATTACAAGACCATCATGTATTATTTGTAAAGTTGATACAGAACATTTATTAACAAGGTCTTGGTAATTTCCGATGAACTTTTAGAAACTTAAGTATAGAAACAAGTCATGACATCATAATCAGACCACAAACGTCAGATCTTTAATAATTAAATTCAGCTTACCATGTTCATGATGTTTACCATCAACTTTTAACATATAAAATACACCACCCTCAACCAAATAATAGGACAGTATTGTCCATACATTTTTTTACTTCACGGAGATGCTCTATCCTACATAATAATCTATAATCTATCCAAATAAATATGACGTTTTCCAAGGCTTATTTAATTTTTTTCTGGGACATCTTCCTGAGCTGTTCCTACGACAGGAAGGCTTCCCAGAAAACAATAAAATAGCCTTAGAAGTAAAAAAGGTATGGATGATACTGTCCTATTATTTGTTATACACTTGAAATATGCATCATAAATATATCATATATATCAATGTTTTATCTAATGGAAAACATAAATATCTTTTTCCCAAATGGATGTTTAATATCTGAAGCTTGTGTAAAATCAAACTGAGAAACTTAAACAAAAATGAATGAATATATCAAGTATATCCTAAATGGGAGATCGTTTACACAATTCAAGTTTAGTTTTTAAAATATATAAAACAAAGTAATCAGATAATGATAGATTTTTAAATTTAAGAAGATTTCTTCTTTGAGGGTGGTAAAGAGTTATTTTCGTGCAACGTGTTTTGCCATTTTATTTCACGTGCAGTCGTGAAAAAGGTTTGTTATGCACCGTGTTTTGTAAAATCGGTAAAAAGATCCAACGTGCAAGACATTTTTAATTGTTTGTTCATCGTGAAATTGCAATTTTATTTCGCGTTCTTCCGTGCAGATACCCCCCTTAACACCCTCTTCTTTGGTGAACAAACTTTACCTGTACATGACATAAGTAATTCAATTATGCTTTTGTTTATAAGTTGTAAAGAAAATACAAATTAAGATCACTAAAAATACAGCACCCATGCTGAGTTCAACAGGATACAAATATACATTGGGTAGTGTTGTATTATTACATTTTATGTTATAAACATCTATGAAATTAATACTTACAAGATATGGACAATAAGTCCCATTTACGATGTGGCGGTATGGCCAACACATCCTATGGACGTCATGGAAATGTGTCTGTCATGTCTAAAAAGAAAGAGGACTTTGAAACATTAGTCCAATTCCTTCATTCATGTCCTCCTCTAGCATTGTCTAGCCTCTACTAGAAAATATGTTTGCTTGATCAATAACAGTGAGATCTGCTCAAAATGTAAAATATTAGAAAAGTTAGAAATAGCATGATGAACCTGACATTTTTGTAAGATATGAAATCGAGGTAGTTTTTTCCCCCTGATTCTTATTTAAACCCAGAGTCACTCGGCCAATATTCCTTGTTGCTCTGAGTCATTGAAATGATTTTTCCCTGGTGGTCCATCGAAGAAAATCTGCTGTTCCTTATAATTTCACATTGCATTTACAAAATACCAAGAGGTGATAAATCATGTGTCGATCATTTGCAAAATTTTGTTTGTCTAAACTTATTAACCATCATTTTTCAAGAACTCTGTACATGTGTTTTAGGGTTGTCATATATAAAAAAGAAGATGTGGTATGATTGCCAATGAGACAACTATCCACAAAAGACCAAAATGACACAGACATTATTAGTCAAATATATGTTCAGAAGTACATGTACTAGGGGGACAAAAACTGACATACTTTAATTTATTGCCTTATAATTTTACTGAGAAAAATACAACTTCACAGTTACAAATGTACACCAACAATTTGCTTCAAGTTGGATTTTTTGTAAATTGTACATAAGAACTTCATATATTTTTACTTAAATTAAAGTATGGTCCTTTTTGATTTTATTAGCTGTTTGTAGAAGGTTATGGATATTTTAATATTTTGGCCTCAACATGCTCTAGAATCCCTAATGAGCCATACAATGTTGAAATGTGTATGAGCTGGTATCGGGTACAGTAAAGTTGGTACTGTTAATGTTGTTGCTTTTAATTCTATAACTTATTTCCAATTTGATGAACATCTGAATCTGCATAGATTATAGTTCAAGATACAGGAATATTGCCCAAATATATGTGTAGATTTGCTTATGACATTCAAAAGTCCACAGGCATGAATAATTCAATAATAAAAAAAGAAAATGTGGTATGATCTCCACAAGAAACCAAAACAACACAGCAATTAACAACTATATTTCACCGTACAATCTTCAATAATGAGCACGGCCCATACTGCATAGTCAGCTATAAAAGGCCTCGAAATGACAATGTAAAACAATTCAAACGAGAAAACTAACGGCCTTATTTCATGTATTTATTTAAAATATGTTTAAATGTGTAATAATTCCCTGTACATGTGTAAATATACATTTTTATATTTTAGGCAGAGATGTCACTGAAATAAAGTGTAATGCATCTTGACAACCAGCTGGAAATGAGTGGGTCTGAGATAATACACCTAAATGTAGGTGGCGCTGTTTACACTACGACAAGATCTACATTGTGCAGATATCCAGATTCAATGTTAGGAGCCATGTTAAGAGGAAACATTCCATCAAGGCTAGATCTGAATGGACATTATTTTATAGATAGAAATGCTGAAATTTTAAATATATTTTGAATTTTCTCCGATCGTCAAAACTAAGTTTGCCAAATGATTTCAAAGATTACGACTTACTGTTAAGTGAGGCTGACTTTTACCAGATTAGTCCCTTGATAGAGTTAGTGATACAGACACAAGATGACTCCTCTGAAAATAAATCTCATACTCATTACTTAGAAATTATAGAGGTTAGGATAGGTACAACTGCGACAATACCGTCCAAAAACTCACGAGTAAAAACAATATTGAAAGGTAGGAAAGATGTCATTTTGTCGTTACCAATACAGTTAATAGGTGAGGATGCCATTGAACGCCTGGACACAACCAATGGTATGGATTATGTAGAATTAGAGTTGAACAGTGCGAACATCAGATTGAGGCTTGCAGAAACACTGAAAAACAGTAACCGTCAAGAGTGCCAATGGTGGGTCCCTGTGTATAGAACAAACTTATAGAGATCGTTGGATGTTAAATCTGCCAAAAATAGAAAAGTTTGTAACATACATGTAGATCTTTTTCCATTTCCTAAAATTGTGATAAAACAAAATGCTCCTTTGCTTTGCATGCTACACAGGTAAAATATGATTTGACAAATAGGCAAAGTGTTCATCAGCCTATATTGTACAAAATATCTGTCTGTCTGTGTGTCCTTTATACCAAACCCTTGTAATATGAAGACATCAATATAGGTATTTTGTTTGGTTTTACTTCCTATTTTTATGTATACTTTGTCTATTTTCTTGTGCATGTATGTTAATTAGCTGTTAAAATTTTTGTTTGAATGTCTGATTCAATGTTAAAACCGTTATCACATGCTCTACTGCTTGTCCCATTTGGTATACCCTTTATCACACATCCTTCATGGCAAACTGACCTTCTGCTGTTGTCTGTTCTATGGTCGGGTTGTTGTCTCGTTGACATATTCCCCATTTCCATTCTCAATTTTAATATTATAATATCCCTCATTTGGAATACCTCTAGAATTATCGTGTTTTAAAATATGACAAAATAAGCCATAGATGATAAAATTTGTATTTCATACTGACCTACATGTAACCATTGATCAATGTCAGTCCTTAGCTGATCAGGACATCATTATTTTTTTTAACACCACATCCTGCACTTTTAACTGGGAGGCCTTTGATTTATTGTTGTGTTTAACACTACTTTATGTACTTTTGGCTTTTTCATGGTCACAAATACAGTTTAATTGGTGGTGGGAGTCAGAAGGCTCAAAGAGAACCAAACACCTTTGACAGGAAAGTTGGCAATCCCTAGTCTTTTCAAATTTAAGTTGAAAACACTTTGCTTCAAGAATATTTTAAATTCACAACATTAGTGTAGGTCTTTGATTGATCAGAGCATAGGTTTTGGAGTATGTGATGTTAATTTACATACTGGTATGACATCGGCATATTCCAATCCATAATTTTCACTCACTCAGAATTACCTCCCTTTGAATGTAAGATTATTAGATCCATTCCACTACCTTCCTCATTTGAAAGGTACCTCTTAATGAGTCTTCTGTAGACGAAACGCGCGTCTGGCATATTAAATTATAATCCTGGTACCTTTGATAACTATTAAGATATATTTATCTTTAAAAGGCCTTCTAATCCCATGAGTAATACCTCAATTATGGAAGCACAAGTGGACAGTTGATGGGGAATATTGAATTCGTTTTTTAAAGAATATAAGAAATATATTGCTTTAGAACAGACATTCAGTCATGTGGATGTGTCAACATGTATGGCAAAGGAGCATTATAAATCTGTGTGGATGTGTCAAGAACATGTATGGCAAAGGATCATAAATCTGTGTTGTGTGGTTGGATTTGTTAATTTTTATTTATTTTTATTTCTGTTGTGTTTGATAGTTTTAAGAGTGTTTTTAAGATGTTTTACTTTTTGAAGTGGATTTTATTTATTTTGATGTATTGTATTTTAAGTACATACACAAATTCATCCAAACTTGTTAAGGAATGATTTTATTTCAGTATAAATTTCTGAAAAGAATGTTCATCTTGTCATTTTTGTCTAGTAATTATAAGTTCATACAATTGTGGCAGCATATCAAATATTGTCATTTGTCGATTATGATAGTAACAAAAATTACATATTGGGTTAGTCCCAAAAATATATATATTGGGTTAGTCACAAAGAGGACACATATTCGGTTAGTCACAAAAATTAAAATTTAAGCATGGGGTTAATTTAAAAAAAAAAAGACACACATTGGGTAGGTCACAAAAAAATCACACTTTGCGTTAATCACAAAAATGACACATATTGGGGTTGTCACAAAAATGACACATTTGGTTAAATACAAAAATGATATATATTGGGTTGGTCACAAAAATGACACATATTGAGTTAATTACAAAAACGGCACATATTGGGTTAGTCCCAAAAATGACACATTTGGTTAATCACAAAAATGACAAATTCGGTTAATCACAAAAATGACACAAATTGGGTTAATCACAAAAATGACACAAATTGGGTTAATCACAAAAATGACACAAATTGAGTTAATCACAAAAATGACACATAGCAGCTGGTTAATATGTTAACAGTAAAAAAAAGTAGAAATTTAAATGTTTAATGTTTTTAAAGGTCTTGGATATTAGCTGATGCAAAAGGATACTGAGGAATACATGACATCAACTTTGAATCAACTTTGGAATCTGTTAGTCACAGTTAACATTTAGTGCTACTTTAGAAATCTCTGCCTAGTTGGATTACCTAATTACCATTTAGTTTTTATCTATATAAGATAAAAACAGGTATTTGGTTGGTCCTATTTAGCTATTCTAAAAATCTGTGCTATTCATTGACATATGTAAGGGCCTTAGGGAATATTAGTTTATTGTAACTAACCGAGTTTACCCTCTTTAAATAAAGAATTTATTATTATTATAACAGAAAATTAAATGACTTACTGAACATGTAAAATATTGCCCCTATATCCTACTGTAAGATCTAGTGTACATTGTGGCTTCAATTTTATGATATTGTAACTCACAATCTCAATTTGTTTACCAACACTTTTATGTTGTTGTCTATTTGTTTGATGTGTTTTATCATTTGATTTTGTCATTTGATTAGGGACTTTCCGTTTTAAGTTTAGTTTTTTTGTGATTTTACTTTTTTTTCATACTTTTGGAGATGAATCATTTTACATATGTATTTTAAATTTCTCAATCTTGATCCATTAGAATTATACTTTTCATATCTTATTTAAGTGAAAAATGTTTTTGATGTTTTGGTAATAAGAATATATTATATGCTGGTCATTCTGAAATCTTCAACTGGTCAGGATTTTTTAACTTTCTTCCTAATGCTTGCAGATTATTGATTCAGATTTTTGTAAATTAGTGTATGATGATGACCAACAGATGGAAGAAGGTCCCTTATTTATTGAACCAATATAGAATTGTTTCCCTGGGGATAAAAAATAAATCATAAAAATTGTACTCATTTGTAGTCTGATAATTCTGGTCTAATTCATTTGTGTTTGGTGATCTGATAGAGAGAGAGAGATCACTTTTCATATCAGTTTACTTTTCTTTGCATTGAGTTATTAGACAGGGCATGTATTCTTACTGCCACTCCTAATTTTCTTTTTCTTTTTTTTTTTGGAAAAATCAAAATATAAGAATTTTTTTAAATAATAATAAGAACACGGGCTAGTTTTATTATTACATTGAATTCCATTTCAATAGTTAAAACCTTTCATTCTGTAAAATATCAACATGTTATTTAGAAAAGGCTATTTTGTCTCATTCAGATTGGAAATATCTAATATAAAACACATATATCAATAATATTAATATTAAAATGGAGTCTAATCCATATCATTTAGTCTCTGGTGGAGAGTTGTCACATTGCTAATCGTACCACATCTTCCTATTTTAATGTATTGTATAAGTTATCTCCACGATCATATTGGTTAATGTCACAAACATAGGGTATTCTACAGGTTTTTACTCTTTGCTGAATGTTGAATGATTGCAAACAAAGCATAGTTTTAAATATGAAAGAAAGTTGGGTATACATCTGTGAGACAACAACGCAACAACACCATATATCAATAACAACAAAAAGAAGATACTTTATAGGTCAACATACTGGTTTCACTAATAAAAAAGAGTCTATATCACTTTTTGGTCCTTAACATGCATACAATATTTGGCACTGGACAGAAAGAAAACATGAAAAAAATAAAATTAAATAACAGTAAAATGTATATTCTCAATTCAATGAAAGTATTAAAGTGCTTATTAGATATTATGCATTATTGACATTTTCTTATGATTAATTTTCTTTTTTATGTTTAGATGGTTTTTTTAGTTTTTTTTTTTTGGGGGGGGGGGGATTTCTTAGTGTTTTACAATTTAAGATTTTTCAAAAACTCAAAAAGACCAATTTCTATTTTCCAAAGGATTCATTTTATATGAAATGATAATTTTCCACTTAGTACCAAATTGTAAAAGAGTTTCCTGCTTATCCCAAAAAAGGAGAAGAGAATTTAGATTAAAATAATGAATCATACTAAGTCTAGCTTACTCTTAGTTCAAGATACAATGTGAGTTAAGAGCATAATAGACATTTACAAAGAAGATGTTAATTTTTATGATAATGACCAAATACATGTTCTTTTAATATAATAATACATCTCTCTCTATCTTCTTATCTTAGTTTAGCTTTTTATACATTTGTATATGAGTACTTCATGTATATAGTACATCTGCATATCTGTTATATATCTGTATATCAGCACCTGTTATATGTGTCAAATATCATAACTCTATATAGGAGGGTCTGGATGGGGTTTACAGAATTGAAAATAACGGGCCAAATTTACAGAAAATGGACCATAAGATAAAGAAAAGAGAAAACAGGGCAAAAGATTAAGAAAACAGAATAATGGGTGGCTAAGATATAAAGAATACAGAATTATCATTAAATGGGCTAAAGCATGTGATGAATAGAGAATAAATACATAAAAATTAAAGGTTACAGAATTTAAGGATTTACCATCCAGACCCAAATATAGTGTAGCTGCTTAGCTTATTATAATATATATATTGTTTTTCTAGATTCGTTTTTCTAGATTCACCATTTGAAAATATGCTAGTATGGCTTTACACTGCTTTATATCTGTATTTTTAGCTGTTTATGTATTCTGGAACACCAATTCATATTTGTTATAATTGTTTGCTGATATCATAAGACAAGACTTAGACACTTTTTTCTGACATAATGTTATGTAGTTTCTTAAACAATCATAAACTATAAGCTAATAATATATTTTGTTTATTCTTTCATAAATTTCAATTGCTAGCAGTACAATGTAGACAATACCTGTGTGTGACCTGATAAAATAACAATATGAGGATAAGGCTTTGTAACAAGAAAAAACATTGCTCTAAAAACATTTTTTTCATTTAGTGCCATATCCTTATATCTTTTCTATGTCAAGTCAATATACTATTGTTGACTTTATACTGCAATCTGAAACAATGGTATACCTACTTTATATAATTTTGAGCTCACATGAAAGGCCAAATGTGGTTTTCTTTAAATTTACTTGGCATAGGTCGTCCGATGTCGTATGTTAACTTTTACAAATATCTTTTCCTCTATAACTTTTACACCAAATTTAATCAAACTTGACGACAATCATGATTGGGGTATCTTGTTGAAAAAATGTGTTGAAATTAATGAAACATCAATGTATACAGGGACATTTATGAAGAATTTATAATACTATAATTAGTTATTAGAACCCAATATGACTCAAAGTAATGGTTTTTTGTCAACAAATGATTCAATTAAAATTTGTGTGTGTAAAAATATGCTGAATAAGCTATTCTTTCAAATCGATAATGTTTGGTTAGAATGATGGCTAATTGCGTAGTTAGCTCACCTTATTGTTATTTCTAGATTTTCTAGTGTATTTTACCTAAATCGTAACTTGAAATATACATTCTTGCATCATTATAGATTTTGAACTAACATTAATGTAAACTTGAGCAGGTTTTTATACGCCTGCAAAAAATTTTGCAGTCATATATTGGTATCACGTTGTTGTCGTCGTCCGGGTTGTCAGAAGACACTAAGTTTCCGGACAATAACCTTAGTTTAAGTGAATGAATCTCTATGAAATTTATACACAAGGTTTGAAACCACAAAAGGATGGTTTGGATTGATTTTGGGGGTTATGGTCCCAACTGTTTAGGAATTAAGGGCCCAAAAAGGGGTCCAAATAAGCATTTTTCTTGTTTCCAGACAATAACTTGTGTATAAGTGTATGGATCTTTCTGAAATTGTACCACAAGGTTTTATACCAAAAAAGGAAGGTTGGGATTGATTTTGGGGGTTATGGCCCTAATTGTTTAGGAATTAGGGTAAAAAAAAACAATACTTTTCTAATACTTTGTACAAATTGCTTATTTCTTGACTAATTTCAATAGGGTTTTATTCTTGAATTCTTGGAGTTCTTTAATATGCTGAATCTAACCATGTATTTAAGTTTTTGGATTTTGGGCCCCTTTTTTAAATTGGTCCACATTGAGGTCCAAAGGGTCCAAAATTAAACTTTGTTTGATTTCATCAAAAGTTGAATGATTCAGGTTCTTTGATATGCCGAATCTTTATACCGTGTATTTAGATTTTTAATTTTTTAGTCCAGTTTTTAAATTAGTCTACATTAATGTCTAAAGGTTCCAAAATTAAACTTAGTTTGATTTTAACAAAAACTAAATTCTTGGGGTTCTTGGATATGCCGATTCTAAACATGTTTTTAGATTTTTGATTATGGGGAAAGTTCCAAATTGGTCAAAATCAGGGTCCAAAATTAAACTTTGTTTGATTTCAACAAAAATTGAATATATATTGAATCTAACCGTGTATTAAGTTTTTGGATTTTGGGCCCCGTTTTTAAATTGGTCCATATTGAGGTCCAAAGGGTTTAAAATTAAACTTTGTTTGATTTCATCAAAAATTGAATTATTGAGTTTTTTTTATATGCCGAATCTAACCATTATTTAGATTTTTAATTTTACGGCCGGTTTTCAAATTGGTCTACTTTAAGGTCCAAAGGGTCTGAAATTAAACTTAGCTTGATTTCATCAAAAATTAAAATTCTTGGGGTTCTTTGATATGTTGAATCTAACCATGTATTTAGATTTTGGATATTGGACCATAATAGGTAAATGTCCAATTTAAAAATTTAAGTTCTTAGACCATATTCATTCTGTGTCAGAAACCTATGCTGGGTCAAATATTTAATCCCAATCCAAATTCAGAGCTGTATCAAGCTTGAATGTTGTGTCCATACTTGCCCCAACTGTTCAGGATTCAACCTCTGTGGTTGTATCAAGCTGCACCCTGCAGAGCATTTTTTTCTTTGTCATGTTTTCACAACTGCATGATCCCGAGGTAGTCTTGCACTTATAAACATTCTGAAAATTGTATGAATTTCAATATTCAAAGTAAATATCATCTGTTTGAAACTGATCTCTTAAAAAGGGCATAGTTCATAAAAATGTTAAAAAAAAGATCATTTCAATCAATAACTTTTTGTAAAATGATATATTTGTTGAATATTTCTATTTGTTAAATATGTGTATAATTCGCATTATGTGTGTAAATAGCATAAATGGTTTATCAAAAATTGACAACTTTAAAGAGGCCTGGTCTCATATGGTAAATACATGCAGTGTGATTTGTATAAAAAGCAGGACGTAAGTCTAGTGTCATTATTTCGTCCACTGAAAAACAGTAGAACTACTACAGCCTTTCAAAATTGTGGTAAATTTATTGACAAAGGATTAGAGTGATATATCATGAAGTGTGACATGGGGATCTGCCATTTTTTCAGAAACTATTTGTATAAAGCTTTATATTTGAGAAGGTATAAGACCTGGATGGTTCATACATTGTTTGCAGATAACTTACGTCAACACATGTCCATCTGTCATATGTCCATAGCCCTTGGCCTCATTTGATGGTTCAGTGACTGCTTAAAAAATTGTCATGTGAATTTCTCACTTATTTAACATTTAAACCTTTATCTTTAAGAAGACTTTCAACATTGATTTGATTTACAGCAATTAAAGAAGAAAAAACAACAGCTTGAACAAAAGAAAAAGATGGAAACAAGGCTTCACAGGCGGATTTAGGGGGAGGGCCCAGGGGGCCCGGGCCCCCCCTTTTTGGGAAAAAATTTGGTTGCTTATTGCTTATATAGGAAATCACTGAAGCGTGACTGGAGCGGGCCCCCCTCTTAGGTCAGTCAGTCAGGGCCCCCACTTATGAAAATTTCTGGATACGCCACTGGGCTTTGTATAGTTTTCAAATAATTTGGACCCTTTGGACAAGATATAGACCAATTAAAACGGGGCCCAAATTCCAAAAACTTAATACACGGTTAAATTCAGCATATTAAATAACCCCATATATTTTGTTGAAATCAAACAAAGTTTTATTTTGGACCCTGATTTGGATCAACTTGAAAACAAATAACTATACACATCCTTGATGGAAATAAACAAATAACTATACACATCCTTGATGGAAATAAACACAATTGAACAAAATGTAAAAAAAAAGACAATGTGAAAAAAACTGTTAACCAAATGAAAGAATTTTGGCCAAACCAACCTTTTAAAGATTCACACTACCATCACTACAGACATATTTGAAATAAACAAATTTGGTTGTTTTTCTCTGAAAGGATACACCATATACACTTCAGAAATTACATGGTCTTCATTTAAAATAACATTATGCGGTATGAGCTTTGCTCATTGTATAAGGCCGTACGGTGACCTAAAGTTGTTAATTGCTGTGTCATTTTGGTCACTTGTGTAGAGTTGTCTCATTGGTAATCATACCACATCTTCTTTTTTATATTGTAACAAAACAGTAATTTTTAAAGTATCCAATATATTTTGTGGAAAGTTATAGTTATTGTTGCCATGGTAATTGACCATTTAAGGATAGCAAAACTATCATTTCCTGACTAGTAAATATATCTTTAACATTGATAAAAGAAAACTCGTGCCAAATAGTCTCAGAAAACAAATTTGTGCAAAGATAACTTGGAAATTGAATATTTAATGGGTTGTACTTTGGTTGCTTCAAATTAGATCATTGAAACAAATGGTTACCATGGTAACATAACTCAAATTTCCACTTAAAATATTGCAATTTTTACAGTGCCAAATGAAAGAGCATGCCAAATTACCTTGGAAGCCCAATTTTTAGGAGGTAATGCAAATAGTAAAGGAATAGCAGCCAATTCAAGAGAAAAATGCTGGACTCTGTCGTTTCTACCGTTCGGACACGTTTCCGAGGGTGCTTGAAGAACTATTTATGGTGTTTATATTTTTGGAAACTTTGGGTTTATGTAACTAGTAAAGACCATACCAGTCTTATATATCCCTAAATAGAAGACTCAGAGATTATTTAGGTTTTGTTAGCAACAAATGTGGAGATAAAAGCCTCTAAAATTAGAGATTTTATCATTTTTGTATCATATTTAGCAAAAGTGGCAGAAAATATCGTTTTTATGAGCTCTGTTAATTGAAAGCAGTTATATTATGGAAGGGATGTGTTAAAAAAAATCTTGTGTCATACCTACATTTAATGGTCAGCAAAGTATACGTAACACATTTCAGCGTGCGCAGTATTGTTATACTGGTTAAACAGTTTATGCAGTTTTGCACTTTTAAATTTGAAGACCGAATGCAAATATTATTTGCAAGACAAAAATCAGAAGTAAAATACTGGTGTCTGACAAACATATGTCTTATTAATAGCTGAAGGAATATAAGCTGCATCTACATATTGGTCTAAAACATAGCTAAATATTTTATTTAGTCCACCCCGTGGTTATGTATTATACATTCTTGGTGTTTACGGTATTTTTGATTGAGCAACTGATAAAGCTTTAATGTAAACCAAAAAGTACCTATTTTTTGTTTCATTTAATGATATTTTTAGAAAACAGAAATGATAATTAACTGTTATCTCCAATCTAAAACCCCTTACAATACAAAACGACCAGATTCTATTTCTTCCTTCATAGCAAAAAACCCACATTTTGATAGCCTTTCTAATATAATCAGCAATATTCCATTCGATGGCGTTTTCATTGAAAATACCAAATGACATATGTTGTTTATGTATATATCAACCATATATAGCGTTTTAAGGCTTTATCCATAGCAGACTGAACCTTTATAGAAAGTTCTAGATTCTACCGATTATATTTTAATCGTTTCAGATATAAATTTCCTGACAATCCGTTTATATACAAAACAAATAATATTGTTTGTTTTAATAAAAATACGTTTCAAAGCCTGAAGTATATCGGTAATATATTTTCAGAAAAAGACACATGTGGATGGAAAATCTTTTCCCCTAATTAATGGTGTTTTTTTTTTTCTTCTAATTTCAATTATCTTTGTGTCTATTTCTTAATTAAACTTTTAAGGCGACGACAAACTGACAACACCACGAAAAAACTGACAACACCATGAACAAACAACCAAAAGACATACAACAGTTTTAAACAAGAGTGCACACACTGAAATGTCTCGCCTTCTTTACTTACAATTGGTATTATGTTTTAAACAAGAGTGCACACACTGAAATGTCTCGCCTTCTTTACTTACAATTGATATTATGTTTTAAACAAGAGTGCACACACTGAAACGTCTCGCCTTCTTTAGTTACAATTGATATTATGTTTTAAACAAGAGTGCACACACTGAAACGTCTCGCCTTCTTTACTTACAATTGATATTATGTTTTAAACAAGAGTGCACACACTGAAACGTCTTGCCTTCTTTACTTACCATTGATATTATGTTGATAGTCCTAATACAAAGATTTACTTCACATAAACGTAATATGATCCAAGAAAATGAGGTCAAGGTCATAAGAACCTAACCAGAAATACAAGTACTCCTTACAATCATGCAATACACTAAATATAGTCGATCTATTGCTTATAATCCTTATAGTTTCTGAGAAACCGACTTATCCAAAAAATAAACATTGACCAATGAACAATGAAAATGAGGCCAAGGTCAAATGAACTATGCAAGGCAAGCATGTTCAACTTACAATCGTTCTATACAACAAATATAGATGACCTAATACTTGTAGTTATAGAAAACTGACCAAAACACAAAAACTTGATACTTAGCAATGACCAGAAAAATGAGGTCAAGGTTGCATATAACCTGTGAGACTGACATGTACACCATAAAATATTTTCATACACTAAGTAGTGTTGACTTATTGTATATAGTATCAGAAAAAAAACTGAACTATGACCACTAAACCATGAAAATAAGGTCAAGGTCAGATGACACTGCCAGTTGGACATGTTCAACCTTACAATCATTCCAAACACCATATATAGTAGACATATTGCATAAAGTATAACTTAAGAAAAATAGACCTAAACACAAAAAACTTAACTATAAGTACTGAACCATGAAAATGAAGTCAAGTTCAGATGACATCTGCCAGTTGGACATGCACACCCTCCAATCCTTCCATACACCAAATATAGTAGACCTATTGTTTTTAGTATCTGAGATATTGACTTGACCACCAAAACTTAACCTTGTTCACTGATCCATGAAATGAGATCGAGGTCAAGTGAAAACCATCTGATGGCCATGAGAACCTTGCAAGGTACGCACATAACAAATATAGTTATCTTATTACTCATAATAAGAGAGAAATTAACATTATAGAAAAAAATAACTTTTTACAAGTAGTCACTGAACCATGAAAACATTGACTAACTTATGTAACATGTATAAATATTGCGATTTTAGTTTGCATTTATATATAATCAAAATCGCAAAAAAAGCGAGACATACATCTTTGATTACAGTTTATTTATTGTTATACTACTGTTGCCTTTATTCATGGTTAATTGACTACTTACACAAATGATTTTTTGTAATGTTAATTCCTTTCTTATATGAGTAATATGATAATTAGATTTTAAATTTGTAATTTGATGCTACTGTTATACAAATGAGAGGTTTAGCTAGCTTTAGAACCATGTTAAATCCACAATTTTCTACGTAAGAAAATGCATGTACCAAGTCAGGAATATGACAGTTGTTATCCATTCGTTTGATATGTTTGAGCATGGAAGTATTATATTGATCAATATAATACTTACATGGTTTGAGCTTTTGATGCTGCCCTTTGATTAGGGTCATTCAGTTCTGAATTTTCTTCGGAGTTCAGTATTTTTGTGATTTTTCGTTGTCCTTACAAAATCCTCGTAGCTGTCTGTCAGTTATAATGACCCCGAACTCAATTCGTGTATAGGTGAACAAGATATAGTTTTCGTGGTCAAGTCCATATCTTAGATAATATAAGCAATAGGTCTGCCCTATTTGGTGGATTGTAAGGTCTACAACTGGCATCTCACCTTGACCTCATTTTCATTGTTTTGTGATAAAAGTTAGGTTTTGTTTGTTTTTGTTAGTTTTTCGAATGCTGTACGGATTAGGTCAACCATATTTTGTGTATGGAAATAGTTCACGATGTACATGTCAGTCTGGCAGGTTTTATGTGACGTTTGGAATTTTTTCGAGGCTCATTTTGTGAGTTTTGATCTTAAACTATAAATAATAGGTCACTTACATTTGTTGTATGTAATGATGTATAAACCCGGTCAATTTTAGAAGGTGTTACACATTTCTAATTGGTGGCAACGTCGTTAATTCTAAAAGTCAAAATAATGTTCTTCGATGTGTTCAAGTAAAAAGGTCGTATCTTTATAGAGTATCAATTGTACAATGGTATAACATTCTACTTGAGACGATCAAAACCAATATTATAGAAATAACCGTATGGTACTACAAGTATTTTGTTTTACTCAGTGCAATTGTAAATGTCTTTGGTTCATTAATTTGTGATTGTTTAATTATATATAATAAAGTTTGTGTCGACTATATAAAAAAAGATTAAAATAGTATGATCACAAAAGTAAATTTATCTTATTTTCATATTAAACATATATATATATATATATATATATTTACAATTACATTCAAGCAAGACAACAAATACAACATTATGTATTTGAAGCAGTTAAATCTTGAGTATTATTTAGAGAAACATACTTTGAATTGACGGCCTTACGGTGACCTATAGTTGGTAATGTCTGTGTCATTTTGGTCTCTTGTGGACAGTTGTCTCATTGGCAATCATACCACATCTTCTTTTTTATATTGGTAAAAAAACAGATAACAAATAAATTGGTTGTTTCTTATTCTACTAAATATTGTCAAATACACACTAGAAAACAATAACTACAATATCAAACACTAAAACAATTATAAAAATAACAATATTAACAAACAAAAAATCACTCAAATTGAAGTTACACAAAGGTTGGATTTAGTCTTAGAAATGATGATGCCTTATTGTACGCATTAATTAAGCAAAATTTCTATCTCATCTTGAAACGCTGGTTTTCAGTTTCTTGTATCAAATTAATTTCTATCTCCTTTGAATGGCGGTTTCCAGTTTCTTGTGTCAAATTTATTTCTAACTCATCATCTGTACGCTGGTTTCCATTTCTTTGTATCAGATCCATTCCTATCTCATTTGAATGGCGGTTTCTTGGTATTTGTGTCTGTGTCGTGCCTTCCTCATCTGTTCGATTATAAGTCCTTCTCGTGAACATTAAACTAATTTCATTCCTCATCTTTGTTGACATAACGATATAGATGATGAAGTTGGACAGACATCCTACGATTGTAAATAGTTTTATACCTCCCATGAGATAGAGACAGTATTTCCATCTCATATAGTTCTCACCACTAAACATATCTGTATGTCGAAGCAGTAAGTCCTTCATCACCTGTTCATATTCCACCAAAATACCATATGTTATTTTTTTGTTAAACCCTTCTAGTCCACCCATATCAAAAAAGGTTCCAGATAGGTAATTGTAACACCACCATACGTACAAACATACTTTTGGAACTTCTGTCACGAGAAATACCACCAGAACTATGATTACCATTATAACTGATCTTCTTTCCTGCTTTCTCTGTTCTGTTATCCGACCCCGGAACTTGTTAGTGGCTAATTTGTACAGAATATACACTGTAGACAGTAGCATGAAAACGCAACAACATGTTACTAGAACAGTCTGAATCATTAGATAATAAACAGATGAGTATTCTGCTGCTGCTTCAAAATTCAGAAAGTACAAACACATATCGTTATCCCTTAATCGTATGAACCCAATGGTAAAATGTCGTGGAATGCTGATGGCAATTGAGAAAAGGAAGCATCCGACACAACACACCACAGTTTTCTTGTTGGTCAGTTGATTTCTTGTCCAGATTGGAAACCTGATGGCTATGACTTTCTGTATCCCAAGACATGTAGTGATCGTGTAGGATATTGTGTGGAATGTGAAGGTAGCTAATGACAGATGATGAACCATAGAACAGTATGGATATGGTAAATCTTTCAATGTACATTGATTCGTCACAGAACCTCGCTTGACATAACGACAAAAGAATTGCGAATTGAACAATGGCTGAAGTCCATATGACGAAAACGCTGTCAGAAAATCAGCAACAGCTAAACCCTGCATCAGTATTGTTGCAGGTGAACGTAAGTTTTTCCGACACAATATTAAAAAAACCAAAAGGTTGAACAGCATAGAGACATATGAAATAATAAAGCCAGCTGACAAAAAGTAAAGCGAATAATTGTCTACGTACAACGAATGTCGATGTAAATGCATGTTCTAGTATTTAGTATCCGTTACTGTTTATATTACCAAGACACATCAAGTCAGATATGTTAAATGAGACAGATTTCTTAACAGACCTTGCATACATCGAATGCGATCATTCCATTCTTAATCCATAAATGAATTAAATGACAGATACTTCTAAACATATTGTAAAAGGACATTATAACAATAGTTGGCCTTTATAATACGACAGTCGACAGAGAAATATTGTCTTTTTTCATTTTGCCAATATTTTATTATGTATAACCTATGAAAAGTGTGATAACCTTTAGAATAAGAGAATAAAACTATTTTGCTGAAAGTTCATAAAGTATACCAGAAGTCAACTTGACTATAAAACAATATTGTATGAAAATAACTATGATCAATTGGAACAAACAGGACTACCTCAGTACCTGTATGTCAATCTTCTCGTAGTTAACATTATGTGTCATAATCTAAACCTACTATCACTCTTAAAGTTGCATTTTTGTAAATATAGACAATGCTATTTCCTATATATCTTTTTGTACGACCAAAACGGTGTCACTTTTATACTGGAGTTTCTTTTAAAATAATATCCTAGTCATTCACATTTTTTTTTTTGCTTAAGTCAAAATATAAGGTTTTGCGGTACATTTTCAACCAAAAAATTGCCTCGAGTTTTAAGATTCTTAACTTATCCAGTTCCGTACTACCGTAACCCCTTCCTTATACTTCCTTCGAATTCAGTTTGACGGCTATCCATTGTATTTCTACTGGTTAAATTCCCAACTTGTGTCTAAAGAAAATAAAACATAGAGATTATATCTGGGAACAGGTAGATAAAAGAAAAAGAAAAAAATCACAATTGGATCAACTAGGGGTCTGCCTTTTCGAAACACTACACATTGCTTAACATTCAATTAGCCCGTAGTCAGGTGCATTACGTGGTTAACGTGCTGTCCTTGTACTGTTTATATATTATAAATATAATTATTTTCTGTGACTGTATATTACATTAATTTGTAGGAACCTTTACTATAGATAATTTAGCTGATCTGTAACAATAACATCTTCATGCCTTATATATCATGTACTGTAGTACGCCGCTAGATTAAAACTGAGGAGGAAAGGTAACACACGGCCAGCGAAAGCTCTTTTTTTGAGAGCCCAGGTGGTCGTGTGGTCTAGCGGGACGGCTGCAGTGCAGGCGATTTGGTGTCACGATATCACAGTAGCATGGGTTCGAATCCCGGCGAGGGAAGAACCAAAAATTTGCGAAAGCAAATTTACAGATCTAACATTGTTGGGTTGATGTTTAGACGAGTTATATATATATATATATATATATATATCAGATACAAAAAATGATGTGGTACCATTACCAATAAGGTGAGAAAAAAAAAAAGGCGAAAGATACCGAAAGTTTCAAAAAAAGTTGTGCCAAATACTGCTAAGTTAATATGAGATCACCCCCAATTTTGGTAGTGTTTGTATTGCTAAGTGTTTTCTATTGATTGTATTGTGCATTATTGTTTGTCTATTTGTCCTTTCCTTTTTTAGCCCTGGCGTTGTCAGTTTTTGTTCAATCTATGAGATGGAATGTCCGTCTTGTATCTGACCCCTCTTTTAAAAACCCGCAATCCAAGGATCCTTATTACCTACTATCTCAGTAATACTTACAACACACATTCTTAGAAATCCTTATGACCCACAATCTCAGAAATCCTTTTGACCCACAATCTCAGAAATCCTTATGACCCACAATCTCAGAAATCCTAATGACCCACAATCTCAGAAATCCTTATGACCCACAATCTTAGAAATCTTATGACTCACAATCACAGAAATCTTATGACCCATCTTCTTCCTCTTTCTGTAACTTCCTCCTACTAATGAGGAACACATCCAATAAGGATTTAAAACAGTTTATGGCTTATATACATGGGCACAATTTTGTTAATCATCAATAGGGCTTATATTACACGGGTAAAATTGGCGATGAGATCCATTTAAGAATATATCACTTTAAAATGCACATCCTAAAAGTTTTCAGTTTCCATAACACATCTATTTACACGATTAAATGTAAAAAAAATTACCAAAAATCCCAGAAATCCTTATTACACGCATTCATAGGAACCATAAAATTAGAAACACAGCAACAGATTTTTCCGAAATTTATATCCATCCTCAAAAATAAAGAAATTATAACAATTAACGAAATAATAAGATAAACAAAGGATTTGGAAAAAGCTGTGAACAAATGGTAAATTAACATATAGAGAAGGAATTCTAAATGGTTTCCAATTATGAATAATATATCTAACTAGTTCAACCCTTGAATTTTGACAAATCAGAAACTATAAGTTGAGCCAGACGGTGGTATATGCAGAAATACAGATACCTTCGATGTGGGACACTTATAAAGAGAAAGTGCAGAAATACAGATACCATCAATGTGGGACACTTTTAAAGAGAAGGTGCAGAAATACAGATACCTTCAATGCAGAACACTTTTAAAGAGAAGGTGCGAAAATACAGATACCTTCGATGTGGGACACTTATAAAGAGAAGGTGCAGAAATACAGATACCTTCGACTAGGGACACTTATAAAGAGAAGGTGCAGAAATACAGATACATTCGATGTGGGACACTTATAAAGTGAAGGTGCAGAAATACAGATACCTTCTACGTGGGACACTTATAAAGAGAAGGTGCAGAAATACAGATACATTCGATGTGGGACACTTATAAAGAGAAGGTGCAGAAATACAGATACCTTCGATGTGGGACACTTTTAAAGAGAAGGTGCGAAAATACAGATACCTTCTATGTGGGACACTTATAAAGAGAAGGTGCAGAAATACAGATACATTCGATGTGGGACACTTATAAAGAGAAGGTGCAGAAATACAGATACCTTCGACTAGGGACACTTATAAAGTGAAGGTGCAGAAATACAGATACCTTCGATGTGTGACACTTATAAAGTGAAGGTGCAGAAATACAGATATCTTCGATGTGGGACACTTATAATGAGAAGGTGCAGAAATACAGATACCTTCGACTAGGGACACTTATAAAGTGAAGGTGCAGAAATACAGATACCTTCGATGTGGGACACTTATAAAGAGACGGTGCAGAAATACAGATATCTGCGGTGTGGGACACTTATAATGAGAAGGTGCAGAAATACAGATACCTTCGATGTGGAAACTTTATAAAGAGAAGGTGCAGAAATACAGATACGGTGCAGAAATACAGATACCTTCGATGTGGAACACTTATAAAGAGAAGGCGCAGAAATACAGATACCTTCGATGTGGGACACTTATAAAGAGAAGGTGCAGAAATACAGATACCTTCGATGTGGGACACTTTTAAAGAGAAGGCGCAGAAATACAGATACCTTCGATGCAGGACACTTTTAAAGAGAAGGTGCAGAAATACAGATACCTTCGATGTGAAACACTTTTAAAGTGAAGGTGCAGAAATACAGATACCTTCGATGTGGAACACTTTTAAAGAGAAGGTGCAAAAATACAGATCCCTTCGATGTGGGACACTTATAAAGAGAATGTGCAGAAATACAGATACCTTCGACGTGGGACACTTTTAAAGAGAAGGCGCAGAAATACAGATACCTTCGACGTGGGACATTTTTAAAGAGAAGGTGCAGAAATACAGATACCTTCGATGTAGGAAACTTATAAAGAGAAGGTGCAGAAATACAGATACCTTCGATGTGGGACACTTATAGAGAGAAGGCGCAGAAAAACAGATACCTCCGATGTTGGACACTTTTAAAGAGAAGGCGCAGATATACAGATACCTTCGATGTGGGACATTTATAAAGAGAAGGCGCAGAAATACAGATATCTTCGATGTGGGACATTTTTAAAGAGAAGGTGCAGAAATACAGATACCTTCGATGCAGGACACTTTTAAAGAGAAGGCGCAGAAATACAGATACCTTCGATGTGGGACACTTTTAAAGAGAAGACGCAGAAATACAGATACCTCCGATGTGGGACATTTTTAAAGAGAAGGCGCAGAAATACAGATACCTCCGATGTGGGACACTTTTAAAGAGAAGGCGCAGAAATACAGATACCTTCGATGTGGGACACTTTAAAAGAGAAGGTGCAGAAATACAGATACCTTCGATGTGGGACACTTTTAAAGAGAAGGCGCGGAAATACAGATACCTTCGATGTGGGACACTTTTAAAGAGAAGACGCAAAAATACAGATACCTTCGATGTGGGACACTTTTAAAGAGAAGGCGCGGAAATACAGATACCTTCGATGTGGGACACTTTTAAAGAGAAGGCGCGGAAATACAGATACCTTCGATGTGGGACACTTTTAAAGAGAAGACGCAAAAATACAGATATCTTCGATGTGGGACACTTATAAAGAGAAGGTGCAGAAATACAGATACCTTCGATCTGGGACACTTTTAAAGAGAAAGTGCAGAAATACAGATATCTTCGATGTGGGACACCTTTAAAGAGAAGGCACAATAAATACTGCCAAGAAAACAACAATGGACAAACCGGGGACACATCTTTTGCATTATTCCGTTTTTAATTTTTTAATTTCTATCTATTAACATTTTTGTTCTCGAAATTACACATGGTATTGGGTGTCAACCATGACATTTTATCTGGTGCAGTAAAATTGGTACCGTTAATGTTATCATTATCATGTTTTTTTTTTAAATCAAGGATTGAACCTTTGTAGAAGATTCTAATAAACTGATTATATTGATTTTAACATGTCATTTCTATTTGTATATCAATAATTCAAGAGATTGTAGTTTTGAACATGAATGTCATTTCGAATCACTAACATTTGATTGCAAAATTTCACTTTGATAAACAATAATACAAAAAATTACCATATATAGCACAACAACACATTGGCAAGATGTATAAATACCGAACCACACTAGAAGAATATTACCAAACACTTATACTAGCAGTAATGGTTAAAAATATGCATGTTGATTTACTATGGTATAAGTGTACTGTGAAAGAAAGAGGTTGTTACCATACTATTGTTTTCATCGTCCAAATATTTATAAATATCAACAATTGATGAGCTCTAATTCAGTGGTTGTCGTTGGTTTATGTGTAACATATTTGTTTTTCATTCATTTTTTTATATAAATGAGGCCGTTAGTTTTCTCGTTTGAATTGTTTAACATTGTAATATCGGGGCCTTTTATAGCCGACTATGTGGTATGGGTTTTGCTTATTGTTGAAGGCCGTACAGTGACCTATAGTTGTTAAATTCTGTGCCATTTTGGTCTCTTGTGGACAGTTGTCTCATTGGCAATCATACCACATCTTCTTTTTTATATCTAATATTTTTATTTGTTCTTGAAAAACTATGTAGATAAAATTATAAATGTGAGGGTCTCTCCTCCTGGTTATTTTGTTATTTAATGTTAATGTTTGTATTGTTCACAAGTGCTTTAATATTTTATGTATAAATTATTTATTCATATGTAACTATGTAATTTGTAGTTAATGAGAAATAAATTCATTCATTCATATCTGGTTGCAATGGTGGATCCAGGAGGGTCCGGGTGTTGAAACTCCCCGTTTTGGCTGGATCTGCCCCTGGGTTAGGCATTGTTTGGAAAAAAACTCATCAAAGATACCAAGCTTATAAAACAGCAAGTATGGAGGTTCATGATCTGTTCTGATGTAATGAGTCAAGCCCTCTCCAACTGACATTTAGAGTTTGTTCTTATGTTGTGCTGGTGCGCCTCTGTTCAAGGTACGGGAGGTTAAGCACTCACTAACATACTTAACCGTCCTCATTCTATATGTGTCAGTCCCATGTCAGGAGCCTGTCATTCAGTATGGCTGTCAGGAGCCTGTAATTCAGTATGGTTGTCATAAGTTGCTGTCAGGAGCCTGTCATTCAGTATGGTTGTCATTAGTTGCTGTCAGGAGCCTGTAATTCAGTATGGTTGTCATTAGTTGCTGTCAGGAGCCTGTCATTCAGTACGGTTGTCATTAGTTACTGTCTGGAGCCTGTAATTCAGTATGGTTGTCATTAGTTACTGTCTGGAGCCTGTCATTCAGTATGGTTGTCATTAGTTGCTGTCTGGAGCCTGTAATTCAGTATGGTTGTCATTAGTTGCTGTCAGGAGCCTGTCATTCAGTATAGTTGTCATTAGTTGCTGTCTGGAGCCTGTAATTCAGTATGGTTGTCATTAGTTGCTGTCTGGAGCCTGTAATTCAGTATGGTTGTCATTAGTTGCTGTCAGGAGCCTGTCATTCAGTATGGTTGTCATTAGTTGCTGTCAGGAGCCTGTCATTCAGTATGGTTGTCATTAGTTGCTGTCAGGAGCCTATCATTCAGTATGGTTGTCATTAGTTACTGTCAGGAGCCTGTCATTCAGTATGGTTGTCATTAGTTGCTGTCAGGAGCCTATCATTCAGTATGGTTGTCATTAGTTGCTGTCTGGAGCCTGTCATTCAGTATGGTTGTCATTAGTTACTGTCTGGAGCCTGTCATTCAGTATGGTTGTCATTAGTTGCTGTCAGGAGCCTGTCATTCAGTATGGTTGTCATTAGTTGCTGTCAGGAGCCTGTCATTCAGTATGGTTGTCATTAGTTACTGTCAGGAGCCTGTCATTCAGTATGGTTGTCATTAGTTGCTGTCTGGAGCCTGTCATTCAGTATGGTTGTCATTAGTTGCTGTCTGGAGCCTGTCATTCAGTATGGTTGTCATTAGTTACTGTCTGGAGCCTGTCATTCAGTATGGTTGTCATTAGTTGCTGTCAGGAGCCTGTAATTCAGTATGGTTGTCATTAGTTGCTGTCTGGAGCCTGTCATTCAGTATGGTTGTCATTAGTTGCTGTCAGGAGCCTGTCATTCAGTATGGTTGTTGTCATTAGTTACTGTCAGGAGCCTATCATTCAGTATGGTTGTCATTAGTTTCTGTCAGGAGCCTGTCATTCAGTATGGTTATCATTAGTTGCTGTCAGGAGCCTGTCATTCAGTATGGTTGTCATTAGTTACTGTCAGGAGCCTGTCATTCAGTATGGTTGTCATTAGTTTCTGTCAGGAGCCTGTCATTCAGTATGGTTGTCATTAGTTGCTGTCTGGAGCCTGTCATTCAGTATGGTTGTCATTAGTTGCTGTCAGGAGCCTGTAATTCAGTATGGTTGTCATTAGTTTCTGTCAGGAGCCTGTCATTCAGTATGGTTGTCATTAGTTACTGTCTGGAGCCTGTCATTCAGTATGGTTGTCATTAGTTGCTCTCTGGAGCCTGTAGTTCAGTATGGTTGTCATTAGTTGCTGTCAGGAGCCTGTCATTCAGTATGGTTGTCATTAGTTGCTGTCTGGAGCCTGTAATTCAGTATGGTTGTCATTAGTTGCTGTCAGGAGACTGTCATTCAGTATGGTTGTCATTAGTTACTGTCAGGAGCCTGTCATTCAGTATGGTTGTCATTAGTTACTGTCAGGAGCCTGTCATTCAGTATGGTTGTTGTCATTAGTTACTGTCAGGAGCCTGTCATTCAGTATGGTTGTCATTAGTTGCTGTCTGGAGCCTGTAATTCAGTATGGTTGTCATTAGTTGCTGTCAGGAGACTGTCATTCAGTATGGTTGTCATTAGTTACTGTCAGGAGCCTGTCATTCAGTATGGTTGTCATTAGTTACTGTCAGGAGCCTGTCATTCAGTATGGTTGTTGTCATTAGTTACTGTCAGGAGCCTGTCATTCAGTATGGTTGTCATTAGTTGCTGTCTGGAGCCTGTCATTCAGTATGGTTGTCATTAGTTGCTGTCTGGAGCCTGTCATTCAGTATGGTTGTCATTAGTTACTGTCTGGAGCCTGTCATTCAGTATGGTTGTCATTAGTTGCTGTCAGGAGCCTGTAATTCAGTATGGTTGTCATTAGTTGCTGTCTGGAGCCTGTCATTCAGTATGGTTGTCATTAGTTGCTGTCAGGAGCCTGTCATTCAGTATGGTTGTCATTAGTTGCTGTCAGGAGCCTGTCATTCAGTATGGTTGTCATTAGTTGCTGTCAGGAGCCTGTCATTCAGTATGGTTGTCATTAGTTGCTGTCAGGAGCCTGTCATTCAGTATGGTTGTCATTAGTTACTGTCAAGAGCCTGTCATTCAGTATGGTTGTCATTAGTTGCTGTCAGGAGCCTGTCATTCAGTATGGTTGTCATTAGTTGCTGTCAGGAGCCTGTCATTCAGTATGGTTGTCATTAGTTGCTGTCAGGAGCCTGTCATTCAGTATGGTTGTCATTAGTTGCTGTCAGGAGCCTGTCATTCAGTATGGTTGTCATTAGTTACTGTCAGGAGCCTGTAATTCAGTATGGTTGTCATTAGTTGCTGTCTGGAGCCTGTCATTCAGTATGGTTGTCATTAGTTGCTGTCTGGAGCCTGTCATTCAGTATGGTTGTCATTAGTTGCTGTCTGGAGCCTGTCATTCAGTAGGGCTGTCATTAGTTGCTGTCTGGAGCCTGTCATTCAGTATGGTTGTCATTAGTTGCTGTCTGGAGCCTGTAATTCAGTATGGTTGTCATTAGTTACTGTCAGGAGCCTGTCATTCAGTACGGTTGTCATTAGTTGCTGTCAGGAGCCTGTCATTCAGTATGGTTGTCATTAGTTGCTGTCAGGAGCCTGTCATTCAGTATGGTTGTCATTAGTTGCTGTCTGGAGCCTGTCATTCAGTATGGTTGTCATTAGTTGCTGTCAGGAGCCTGTCATTCAGTATGGTTGTCATTAGTTGCTGTCTGGAGCCTGTCATTCAATATGGTTGTCATTAGTTGCTGTCAGGAGCCTGTCATTCAGTATGGTTGTCATTAGTTACTGTCAGGAGCCTGTCATTCAGTATGGTTGTCATTAGTTGCTGTCTGGAGCCTGTCATTCAGTATGGTTGTCATTAGTTGCTGTCTGGAGCCTGTCATTCAGTATGGTTGTCATTAGTTGCTGTCTGGAGCCTGTCATTCAGTATGGTTGTCATTAGTTACTGTCAGGAGCCTGTCATTCAGTACGGTTGTCATTAGTTGCTGTCTGGAGCCTGTCATTCAGTACGGTTGTCATTAGTTGCTGTCAGGAGCCTGTCATTCAGTATGGTTGTCATTAGTTGCTGTCTGGAGCCTGTCATTCAGTATGGTTGTCATTAGTTGCTGTCTGGAGCCTGTCATTCAGTATGGTTGTCATTAGTTGCTGTCTGGAGCCTGTCATTCAGTATGGTTGTCATTAGTTGCTGTCAGGAGCCTGTCATTCAGTATGGTTGTCATTAGTTGCTGTCAGGAGCCTGTCATTCAGTATGGTTGTCATTAGTTGCTGTCAGGAGCCTGTCATTCAGTATGGTTGTCATTAGTTACTGTCTGGAGCCTGTCATTCAGTATGGTTGTCATTAGTTACTGTCTGGAGCCTGTCATTCAGTATGGTTGTCATTAGTTGCTGTCTGGAGCCTGTCATTCAGTATGGTTATCATTAGTTGCTGTCTGGAGCCTGTCATTCAGTATGGTTGTCATTAGTTGCTGTCAGGAGCCTGTCATTCAGTATGGTTGTCATTAGTTGCTGTCAGGAGCCTGTCATTCAGTATGGTTGTCATTAGTTACTGTCTGGAGCCTGTCATTCAGTATGGTTGTCATTAGTTACTGTCTGGAGCCTGTCATTCAGTATGGTTGTCATTAGTTGCTGTCTGGAGCCTGTCATTCAGTATGGTTATCATTAGTTGCTGTCAGGAGCCTGTCATTCAGTATGGTTGTCATTAGTTACTGTCAGGAGCCTGTCATTCAGTATGGTTGTCATTAGTTACTGTCTGGAGCCTGTAATTCAGTATGGTTGTCATTAGTTGCTGTCAGGAGCCTGTCATTCAGTATGGTTGTCATTAGTTGCTGTCTGGAGCCTGTCATTCAGTATGGTTGTCATTAGTTACTGTCAGGAGCCTGTCATTCAGTATGGTTGTCATTAGTTGCTGTCAGGAGCCTGTCATTCAGTATGGTTGTCATTAGTTGCTGTCAGGAGCCTGTCATTCAGTATGGTTGTCATTAGTTGCTGTCTGGAGCCTGTCATTCAGTATGGTTGTCATTAGTTGCTGTCAGGAGCCTGTAATTCAGTATGGTTGTCATTAGTTACTGTCAGGAGCCTGTCATTCAGTATGGTTGTCATTAGTTGCTGTCTGGAGCCTGTCATTCAGTATGGTTGTCATTAGTTGCTGTCTGGAGCCTGTCATTCAGTATGGTTGTCATTATTTACTGTCAGGAGCCTTTAATTCAGTATGGTTGTCATTAGTTACTGTCTGGAGCCTGTAATTCAGTATGGTTGTTGTCATTAGTTGCTGTCTGGAGCCTGTAATTCAGTATGGTTGTCATTAGTTGCTGTCAGGAGCCTGTCATTCAGTATGGTTGTCATTAGTTGCTGTCTGGAGCCTGTCATTCAGTATGGTTGTCATTAGTTGCTGTCTGGAGCCTGTAATTCAGTATGGTTGTCATTAGTTGCTGTCTGGAGCCTGTCATTCAGTATGGTTGTCATTAGTTGCTGTCTGGAGCCTGTCATTCAGTATGGTTGTCATTAGTTGCTGTCAGGAGCCTGTCATTCAGTATGGTTGTCATTAGTTGCTGTCTGGAGCCTGTCATTCAGTATGGTTGTCATTAGTTGCTGTCTGGAGCCTGTCATTCAGTATGGTTGTCATTAGTTGCTGTCAGGAGCCTGTCATTCAGTATGGTTGTCATTAGTTACTGTCAGGAGCCTGTAATTCAGTATGGTTGTCATTAGTTGCTGTCTGGAGCCTGTCATTCAGTATGGTTGTCATTAGTTGCTGTCTGGAGCCTGTCATTCAGTATGGTTGTCATTAGTTGCTGTCTGGAGCCTGTCATTCAGTATGGTTGTCATTAGTTGCTGTCTGGAGCCTGTCATTCAGTATGGTTGTCATTAGTTGCTGTCAGGAGCCTGTCATTCAGTATGGTTGTCATTAGTTGCTGTCTGGAGCCTGTCATTCAGTATGGTTGTCATTAGTTGCTGTCAGGAGCCTGTCATTCAGTATGGTTGTCATTAGTTGCTGTCTGGAGCCTGTCATTCAGTATGGTTGTCATTAGTTGCTGTCTGGAGCCTGTCATTCAGTATGGTTGTCATTAGTTGCTGTCAGGAGCCTGTCATTCAGTATGGTTGTCATTAGTTGCTGTGTGACATATTTGTTTTTGTTCACTGTGTATAGTATAAACAAGCTGCTAGTTATCTCCTTCACGAATGCTTCATATTTTGTCGTGCATTTCTAATACTGTAAATTCAGATATTATTGCAAGGATTTATTATTTCAATTTTTTGTGGAATGAATTAAAAAGCAAGATTGATTGTTGTGTTTTCAGGGAAAACTGCAAACAGTTATATATATCATATAGAAGAATGTGAGTTCTTGTTATTGAGATACTCATTCAGTGGTATTATTAGCATTACTAAAGTCATCACAATAAGTTCTGTATTAACAGTAGTTGAAGACCAAACAGAGACCTTTAGTTATTTCAGATAAGAACTCAATTATTTAAAGTAAGGTGAACAAAAACATACATGTCTCTTCAAGATTCCAAATAGTTTTTGTTTGTGAATAAATATTATAAAAACATTTCATTTCATATATATTTTAATATATAACCATTAAGATAACTTTTATATAAACAATTTGACTAGACTACAATTATAAAATTACAATTAATTACAGTGTCATAATCTCAATCAATTATAAAATAACAATTAATTACTTTGTCATAATCTCAATCAAGTCATCAAAACAAATTGCTTTACAACAGATTTTTCTTTACATTATGAACAGGTTTTAACCAAAACAAGGAATAGACCAAGAACTAGACCAAGAACAAGCATAAATTTCTTATGAAAACTGAAGGCACTTCAAAATTAAGATGAATCTAATAATTTAATACAGTGTCAAGTAGATACATCCCTTTATGTACATCCAAAGTTCTCAAGGGCTAAAGTGTCAATTTGGTGTCTATCAGGTAAGTTTGGTTTTTTTATAAAAAAAAAATGATTTTCTTTAATTGAATTTTGAAAATGCATCCACCAGGGACAATATCCTTGTCAATTAAAGATTTTCCCTTACATGAATAATTACTAATAAAATACAGCAGCATTTGCTTAAGTAAGTGTACCCAAAGATAAAACTACAATAAAAACTTCATTTAACATCATGATATAATGTAAATAAAGGATTTAGGCTCTGGTCAATTATACAACTCTCAATTGTACATCAGGTCTTTGATTAGTTTTTTTTTATTCACTTTTGATGAACATAAAGGTTACGTCTTATAGTATTTCTAAGATCAGGAATTTACTGTGTAGAATAATTCTATTTGAATTTCCAAGATAATTAAACAAAATATATGATAGTAAACAATACCAGCTGAAAAATGTAAATTTTCTTTATTCTTTCTAACAATAATCCTTGAATGACTTTTTCTGTTTTGCTCAAACTAATTTTAAGTGTGTAAATAACAATCGTAACATTTTCCTTCTACATGTACTTGTCAAGTTTATACAACAGTTTATTATGAAATCAATATATTGCACATTAAATGAATATCAACAAACATCTTTAGTAGTTAAAGCTTGTGTAGTTTTCCAGAAACTTAACATCATAATTTTACTCCTCACTTGTGTATAACATAATACTTAAAGATGATTCTTTAAGCAATACAGAAATACTCTGAAAGGCAAATGTGTGGTAACACAAACTCTCACCAATGAAAGGATACATGGGGTATATGTCAAAATCATGCATTACATGAAGATAATTTATTGGTGAATAAGTTTAAATAACATGACTTTGAAATAGTTGCTGGATGATGAGGGAGTTGTTGTTTGAACGACCTCGACTACCCATGAGGGTATAGTTTAATATTAAATGTAGATTTATGTATTTTGAACAATTAAAAAGTTTTTATTTTTCAGAATGTTTTCTCTTGACTACATGTTATATTGCAACTCACTTGCTATCAATTTGGTATAGTCTTATAAAACATGAAATCAATGCCAAAATTCTAAATATGCTACATAATAATTAGACTTTTAGTTTAAGAAATAGTTTGAAGGTAAATATTTATAAAGGACAAATAATTCATTCATGTTTCATCACAAAAAAATATTCACTTGTGTCCTCACAAGTGATTTGAGAATGGTATTGTTGGGACTGTGTAATATTTGACATTCAAATGGGTCTGTTTTAGTATAAAATCTAAATATACTGGTACGTTTCAGTAAAAATCTACAACATAGTCTTTCATTATAAAAATGTTGGCAAGTTAATGACAATTTAATGAGTATTTATAAAGCACCTTATTTAAATACAACAATTTCAGTGAGTGAGGTATTATGCAGATAGCTTGTTCAATTAATAATATTCAGATCAACATATTAAAGTTATGACTCTCAACATCTTTTAAGTTTAAAATGAGTAACTGCCTCTTTGGCTTAAAGATTGTCAAAAATTACAAGCTTTACAAATAGAATTATTGCTTTAATACTTGCAATCCTAATATGTGGAAGGGTAAAGCTTTAATATTATGTTGAAAATGAATAGAACAGTGACCCTTTTCAACAAAAATCTTACGATAAAATTTAATAACTTAAATATTTTTTATATGAAAACAGCTGTTGCTTAGTAGTACAATTATGATTTTAAATGAGGTAAAATTTGGTGAAAATCTGAGATGGTTGTTTTTAATGGAGTGTTGGTAATCTCATGGGTGAGTGATTCTATAAATGTTATCAATGACTGTTTGTACTTGTCAATACAAGCAGCTTCAATTCAAACTGATATTATATTAGTTGATCACGTCAAGAAGTGGTTTCAAGCAATAAATGAATCCTTCATAAAACTTTCAAGTATGATTGTCATACTCAAACTCAGTAATCAACTATCAAATTTATACTAGATTTGGCGTTTCACAAAGTTTCTGATCGGAATACTGAGTAAAGTTGTATGATCAAAAGGCCAGGAAAGCTTTATAAAGTATATATGATATTTAATAACTTTTGAATTCATTTCATTTATGTAGATTGCAAATTGGAAACAATATGTGCGTTATTTAAAACATAATTTTATCTCATTGTTCACAACTTTGATAAATACATAATCCAGAAAATCAATCCGTAAACAGATGATTGCATTCTTTGAAGTTTTCAATTCTGTCAGTTTAGGAAAACTATCCATGTAGTAACTGCCTTCAACATCAGTAAAGCTACTTTTGAAAACCTGAATGCCTTGAATCCTTGGGTTGTGTACCAATAGTTCTGGCTATTGTTTACAATGTATGTAGGGCTACTTTTGAACCTGAATGCCTTGAAATCCATGGGTTGTGTACCAATAGTTCTGGCTATTGTTTATTATGTATGTAGGGCTACTTTTGAACCTGAATGCCTTGAAATCCATGGGTTGTGTACCAATAGTTCTGGCTATTGTTTACTATGTATGTAGGGCTACTTTTGAACCTGAATGCCTTGAAATCCATGGGTTGTGTACCAATAGTTCTGGCTATTGTTTATTATGTATGTAGGGCTACTTTTGAACCTGAATGCCTTGAAATCCATGGGTTGTGTACCAATAGTTCTGGCTATTGTTTACTATGTATGTAGGGCTACTTTTGAACCTGAATGCCTTGAAATCCATGGGTTGTGTACGAATAGTTCTGGCTATTGTTTATTATGTATGTAGGGCTACTTTTGAACCTGAATGCCTTGAAATCCATGGGTTGTAAGTTGTGTATCATCAAAAGCCTGTCTCCCATCTTCACCTACAAATATACATGGAAATGGACATTAACATCTAGAAGTTTTAATTCACCTTAGAAAATAGATGTTGATTGATTGATTGATTGTTGGTTGTTTAACATCCAGTGGCAAATATTTCATGCATATTCAGGACGAGAACAAGTTCACAATAAATACAATAGGTAGGTTGATACAATAGAGGCCATCTGGGATGATGGTTGGGGAAATTTAGACTGCCACTGGAAAATGAGGATATATTGAATAGGGACAGAAATTTTGCCTTGCAACAGGTCACCTACGGACCCCTCAAAGAGTTGTTGCAAGGGTTCTTAACATGCAAAGAGCGTGGCACTCTCTTTACACGAGGCATCGGATTTAAGGTCCCCTTTCTGACCGGACGCGACTGTGAACTTGATACATCCCACACAGCCAAACGGACGCCCCACTTCGGCAAGTGTTTTACTGCCGGTCGGGCAAAGACCAAGTGACCATATTTCTACACCCCAGTCACCCTTAGGGTAAATAGACGTTGACAATTTAACTATAAAATGTGGAGGTTAAAAAACATCAGGCTTCAAGGCCTGTATCCTTCAACTAGCATCTGAGCATCATTTATATTTAATCATTTGCTTCAGAGGTAGGCTAAGCAAATCAAATGTTTCAAGAATGAATTTATTGGCTAAGTTTTTTGAAATAAAAAAATCTTTCAGTAAACTATATAGAAACTTTGTTGCAGTTGAAAGACCATGGAAATGAATTATTTATAAATCAAAATTTGACATCAATGCATGCTTTAAAAGAAAAAAAAATTGCCCTAATTTCTGCTTTAAGTAACAGTATTAAAGCTGACATGTTGAAAGGAGATGTGATGATAAGAACAGGATTGACAGACTGAGAAACAGAAAGGTCAGAAACATTATCCCCTTATGCAACTTTGTTATTTAGAAGTTGTATGGGGTGTAAATACTAAAAGAGCATCAACATATTTTCTGATTCTACCATTTCTTGACCAATCAGTTCAAAGAAATACTATACCTAATGAGGTAAGGGCTGCCTTAGCTTGGTCCTGGACTGTAGTTGACCTATCTGTCTGACAAATATAGGCCAATCTGTCTATACTCTCTGTAGCCTAAAAAAACATACACATTTATCATTCAAATTGGTCAATATTGTCATATTTATTGTATCAATTTTCACTAGTTTGATGAAATGTTAATTAATGTAATTGTTATCATTATCAAATAAGATTTTATCAGTACATTGTATATTGTTTCTGTGGTGTAGTTGTTATTCATAATGATACCCCACATGATAAAAAGACTAAAAAAAATCTCAGAGAAAGGACCAGATGTGTAACGTGTTATCAACAAAGCATTTACTAAATGTCAAGGCTCTTACCTCTAATATCTGTAGAGCTTTACAAGAACCTGCTCTGATCTCAGAAGTCTTGTCTTCTAAACCTTCAGCAAATACAACTAAAGCCTGTAAAATAATATTGTATATATAAAATATATTGTTAAGAGAGAACGGTTTCCACATTAAACGATTGATTCAAAATGGATGTCTGGTAGGTATTTCTTGTTGTTGCAATGGTTATGTTTATTTTAACACGCTAATCTTTAGATTTTGTATGTTTAAACAAGAATGTGTCCATAATACATGTATGCCCCTCATACAATATCATTTTCTAAGTTAAGTAGACTGTGAAATTGGGGTCAAAACTCTAATTTGGCATTAGAATTAGAAAGATCATATCATAGGGAACATGTTTACTAAGTTTAAAGTTGATTGGACATCAACTTCATCAAAAACTACCTTGTCCAAATACTTTAACCTGAAGCGGGACAGTGTTTTTATATATATGCTATGTGGGTTTTTAACATGGCTTAAATTTATGATGTCAGTTATTAATGTTAGGGTTTTATTGGTAGAGGAAGTTGGAGTAGCCTGCAAATACCACTGATTTTTGGTAGGAAATTATACATCCTTATTAGTTAAGATTGGAATGGAACATGCCTTGTGATCAACTGATTTTAAATTCACAACCTTAGATTTGACTGGCTAGTGATAACTGAAGATAAACTACTTAGATATAGGAAGATGTGGTGTGAGTGCCAATGAGACAACTCTCCATCCAAATAACAATTTAAAAAAAAGTAAACCATTATAGGTCAATGTACGGCCTTCAACACGGAGCCTCGGCTCAAACCGAACAACAAGCTATAAAGGGCCCCAAAATTACTAGTGTAAAACCATTCAAACGGGAAAACCAATCAGTCTACTTAGACCACTCAACAACAGGGGCCCCACAAACGGTATAAATTAGTCCTAAACTTTGGGTAATAAACTTCTTTTAATCAATCTTTAATCTTTAATTAAATTATTTCGTTTAACTTTTGTAGTTTTTATACTAACCTTATCTCGTGATTCTTTGTTCTTGTTAATTTTTCTTAAATAAGATTCTGTAAAGAAAAATTCTACATATATATTACATTACATATAAATGAATAATGAAAACCACCATTCAATGTTATAGTTATTTATATATTTATTCATGTCAATTTTAGTTTTGTATAAATTCAGAAACTATTGCGAAGGTTCTTATTGATGTGATCAGAGGCCTCACAAAGGTTCTTATTGATGTGATCAGAGGCCTCACAAAGGTTCTTATTGATGTGATCAGAGGCCTCACAAAGGTTCTTATTGATGTGATCAGAGGCCTCACAAAGGTTCTGGTACAAGAAGCAACTCAGTAAGAATCTTGTTTCACAATCCTACCAGTCACAAATTTTCCCTGGTCACACGTAAACACTAAATATTTTGAGAAATTGTAATTGGGGTAGTACAAGATACATACCTATATAATCAGCTATTTCTGTGTCACTTCCCATTAGAAGTATTTTGATACATTGAGGTTGGGGTAGTCTAAGATACATACCTTCATAATCAGCTATTTCTGTGGCACTATCCATTAGAAGTACATCAAGTATTTTGATACATTGTGGTTGGGGTAGTACAAGATACGTACCTATATAATCTGCTATTTCTGTGTCACTACCCATTAGAAGTACACCAAGTATTTTGATGCATTGTGGTTGGGGAAGTACATCTTTTAATTGTAATATTGTTTTTATCACAGTATCTGAATCCTCGCAGCATAACTTCTCAATCATGTTAACTGGAAAAGAAAATTGACAAAAAAAAATATATTTAATAAAATAAAAGGAGATATGAATTTGCATCAGTAACTTTACAGTACAAAAACTTTACAAAAAGGCTTATACGAACATGCTTTCATAAATTTAATATAAAGCACCTTTTATTGCAAAATTTCCTATTTTTGTAAGTTAATAGTACAAAATTGCATACTTAAAAAGATACTTACTTTCACTGGCTACTGCATCAACATGTTGTAGACCACCTTCCTCTTTAAAATAGGTCATGAACTGGTGAAGTGTTACTATACAGGTGGGTTTTATAGTTTCAGGGTCATAATTTGGGACATCTAGTAACCTCATTACTAAATGACGTAATACTGAAAAAAACAAACAAAATATTTTTATTTCATCAAAACAAATTTTCTTCATAGAAGGTTTATTTTATGGATGTTCAGAGTATATTTCAACTAGATTTGTAGCTTTAAGACCTCATTCAGATATTCATTACCCCAAGATACTAATATCATGTCCTAAGTTATCAAGAATAACTAATTGAAGAATTTAAATAGAGAATAATATTCAACGAGTGACCAAACAACACATTAATTTACAAATGTTTGAAGCAAATGATTTAGAAATAAGTGTTGTTATTGTCATGAGTTGAAAATATTTTTCCATATTTGAATTCCTTGATTAGTTATTCTATTTATTACATTGAAAATGGTATTTTTAGTTGAATTAAAGTAAATAATGTAAGAAACTATATCTTTTTTTTACGCATTCAATGTTGCTGTGATGCAACGTCATGAATTCAGTTGATGTTATATAATCAGCAGGAATGTATGTTCCTATAGTCCATCTTGAAAAAAGGAAATAAACATATGCTTACATACTATTGATTATACCTAAACATGATAATTAAACTGCAGCAATAGAGTTAATTCCACATGATACGTGACATACCTCTCTTTGGATCTCTCTCGTATTTACTACGTAGCTGAGCACCATACTTTTGATCTAAACAGGTAACCAGTTTTTCTGGTTGTATATACAGGAGATTTTGATCAGTACACCTGGCCCAAAACTCTCGTAAACTTTTATCTTCAGTTAAACTGGACATCACTAAAAAAGAATCATTATAACACAAATAAATATTTAATAATCACACATCTTATTATGTCTAATAATCCTCATGAAGTTTTGATTTTATAAAGTCTGACATGAGATTAGTTATATCTATATATTTAAAAAAAACTTTTATTTTTTTTAAATTAGTTATTTCTAAATACAGTTCAATAGACCACTTTCGAGTTCTTCCGTCACCGGAAAAAGATCGTCAATTATACGCGCCTTTATGACGTCATTTACCAGATAGAGGGTGTCGTCTGTATCCCTGCACTATTTACGTTCATAAAGCGTCTTAGTGATCGTCATTGTGCAGGATAAACTAGAAATAATGGTTGTTCTCTAGGTACTTAATGACAATTTCCTAATGACAGCAATGCTGATTGTCAATTTTGAGAATTCAATTTGCCGAATAATTCGTACAATATAGAATTATAGTTTTCCAACCACTCGCTCAACATTGTAATGGAAGTTTATTACCCTAAAAGAGTTCCTGTTTCATTGAAATATACCCCACATCTTCTTTAAGGTGGTACATAACATTACGGGGAGATAACTCTGTAAAAATGAAAATGAAACAAGCCAAATGAATTTTAGTCATAATGTTTGGTACCAACTTTATACCAGAGTAAACATTTTCTTCCTTTCTCTGAATCTGACCGGGGCATATTTTATTATTGAACATTCTCTGAATCTAACTTAAAAGAAATTTACTGTATAGAAGCCACTATATAGAAGCCAATCTCTGTAATCTTCATACTTAAAACAATTTAACTATATATTAGACGTTCTCTGAAATCTTACCAGACAATAAATCAATATCTGAGCTATTCTCTGAGATCTTTATCAAACTATCTATTATATCAGCTTGTTTCTGGAGTCTATCTAATGCATAGATTTCCCTGCATTTTAATGGACCATAAACACCAAGGCTCTGCAAAATAAAAAAACCCTCATTAGTTCCATTTCAAATTAATAATTGGTTTGATGTGATTTTAGTGATGCAATATATGATTTTTTTATTTTATACATGTATTGTTTGAGTCATGTTTATTTTAAAATTGGTGGTATTATTTTTTAAGGGTGTAAAAACCCAAATTTATGATTGAATCTACAAACATTCTGTAACCACAGTTTAATAATTTGTTTAATGTCTACAAGGCGCTGCACAAATCTAAAAGGCTAAATTAGTATGATATCCAAAAATTCCAGGAATTAAAAAAAAAACCTTAAAATTCTTGACGGAAGATATGCATAAAAGACGATATGGATCTCAAATGTAATTTGATTTAATCACAGGTCAAATTTTGAATAAACAATTAAAACCTCTACTTTTTATAAATTGTTACTTGGATGGAATGTTACGTCTCATTGGCACTCATACCACATCTTCCTATATCTATCTACTAACCTCCAGTAATCTCTCACAATAAACTAAATGATAGACTAAGGCATGATCCACTTGGTCATTCTCTGTAGTCGGTGGTAACGGACTGGAACCTAAACTGGATCCAAGCTGTGTGTCTTCACTTAGGCGTTTTGCTAATGACTCAATCCCTGAGTCAGCAGTTTTGGCAGTTGAATCTGGACTAGACATGACATGGTCAAATACAGAAGCATCACTGTAAAATAGAACATTAATGTTTATTATACTTCACATTTAAATGTCAGATTTGATGGGTTGATACAAGGGAGACAATTTTTATATTCTTAAGTTCTATGTTTAGATATTTTTCATTGACTATCAACATAAACAAATTATACCTTGCTTCCTGTTTGTTGCTTGTAGAGGTCGGTCATTTAAAAACATATCAACCGTATCGTATACATTGACGTATCCGTATCAGCAGATTTATCAAAAATATTATGTGATCCCGAGCTTAAGAACACTGTACGTTCGAAACAATCAAACATTCATTTTCAAAATTTGCAATAGTGGTGTTTTGTAAAAATAACAATAAGGGGGGTCTATCAACTACTTTCACATGCCCTTAAAAAGGAGCCAATGTAGGGAAGTTACACGAATATCGTACAGAATCGTTTAATAATCTAGTTTTAAAATATTTCAAGATCTTACATGAATAAACACACACAAAATATCAAATGTACTACTTATATACATGTAAAGAACTTTGAATATTGTTCATTTGCGATGTTATCATAAGAGGTAATAGAAACATGAGTTGTCTTCAGGTGTCACATAAATAAATGTACATTTAATAAAACAGTACTAAGTATCACTCTATTTGTCAAATAACAAATTGGTTCTACGTGAGCACAAGTTAGCACACAAATAAACGATTTTACAGTATTCACTCATATCATGCCTGTTAACTGTTCCAGCTATCCGAAATATCTTTAAAAGTTGGATAACGAGTTCCATAAAAACTCGATATTTCCTAATTGTTTTGTTAATTTTTGCATTAGAAATTAATCCGTTGCTCATTTGCATTATTGAAAGTACATAAAATTAAAGCTCGAGATCACATACTGTTTTTTGATAAATCAGCATATGCGAATACGTCAACGTAAAAGATACGGTTGATACATCTTTAAATGACCGACCTCTTATTCAAATAACTGAAAAATTCTTAAGTACATGACATCAAAGTATATTACATTCGAATTACAATTTTTTTAAAGACAATAATGAAAAAAACATTTATTATTATAAATTAAATACACATAGCTGCAAGCGTGAGAATGCAGATTATTACCCCTCAGAAAAGCATTGTCAATCTAGGCAAAGACCCATTTGACTATAAACAATCTGCTCTTTCATCCATATAAATCATAAGTGTAATTTACATATATTATATAGTTAAACAGATTATTATACATGAAAATTTGTAATAGTGTAAAAACTTACTGATGATTTTCTGTATCCCCATTCTCTTCTTCTGTATTCAGAAAATCAAACGCACCCAAAGCACTTTCAATAGAAATACTTATACTAGAAGATCTTGAACTGCATCTTGAATGTTTCTAAAAATGTAAATAAACATAATGTAAATATTTCCATTAAATTTTAAATGTTTGTAATAAACTACTTTGTAAACATTTAAAAATATTAAATCTTCTGCTAGTCTACAATTATATATTGTACAAAGAAACATTTTTTTGTCTAATTTTGAATAATTCATTTGTCATATTTCCTTATGTGAATGATAAAATTGAGAATTGAAATGGGGAATATGTCAAAGATGCCACCAATGGGTCTTCAATACAGCGCGAAAATCCTGCATCTGGAGATGTTAATTATTTTTACAAAAAACAGTAAGCAAAATTAATTTAGTATAAAAAAATTGTGAATTACTAAACATTTTTTAAAATCTATTTTCTTCACTAAATCTGAATATGTGATCCATCTAAAGAGTATTGCTGGCATGAACTTATCTGGCAAATACTTAAATATTTTCATTTATACATTTATAAAATCCTGTTCTGGTTTAAGAACATTTTATAATTGTATGATCCCTTTTTGACAGGAATCAAAGAAGTTATGCAGAAACTATTTTGTTTATACTTTGAACTTTAAATGATTGAATGGACTCATGAATGTTATTTGCATACAAGTGCAATCATACTTATATCCTTCTTTCAAAATGAAAGTAACATTAATTATAATGGAAACTTGTTTTCTATGGACACCACTATATGTCTACAGAAAATTTCAGCCTAACTTATCACAAATTAAAGACAAAACAATAAAGAATAGTTATATTTCTTAAGACACAGCAGTACTATAAGTTATTTAAGAAATAATTCCTTCATGTCATGCTCTATGCTCATTTTAACATGGGTAGGCATTATATTTGTCGATATTTTACACTGAGCGTTAGCGAGGTGTAAAATGTGGTCAAATATAATGCCTACCCATGTTAAAATGAGCATAGAGCATGACATGAAGGAATTATTTCGATTCTAATAGGACAAATACAGTATTTTTATAGGTCGAAGCGTACGAAATTACCGTAAAAATGTTTGGCTGTTCCCGTTTCCTCCTCGAGGAGTCTGTGCATTGCATTTCAAATTTGATAAGTTTAAAAACTACGAGCAGGGTAAATATATGTTGTTTCATAAAAAAATATAATAAAAGTTTATGTTAGCAGCTTAAATGTATATATTTTAAAGGATAACGATGGAAATAATGTTAATATAAACAGTAAGTTCGTGCGCATGTGTCAAACATATTTTGTGCTCATTAGAACACGGCTTTGTTTACAAAGCGTAATAAGGACGTCATATTAGAATTATGTTTGATAAAATCCTCTTTGATACTATTTTCTAATTAATGATAAAGTTCTTACTCGTAATATTTGTTCTAACATGACAACTACGTCTTCCAGTTTTTCTAATTCCCGATACTGTCCATGATAATCCTCTAACGTTGTCATCAGACTGTGTAAAGCATCCTCTACATTGGTTGGCTCGTCTTTTGACAATGTCACAGTGTGACCTAATGCCACTGGGAAATGTAAGTGTGAATACCACGATGATAATAACGATGATGCTGGCGAGGATGTCACTAATGGTGATATAGAGGGCGCTGCCATTGGTTTTACAATGTCAATATTGTTATTTGTAGTAATCTCTGGAATTTCCATCACTGGTACAGGTGGCGCATGGCGTTTCATTCCTAAAGGTGAATTAGCACTAGGTACATGTATAACACTAGAAAATCCAGAGTCTCTTTGTAGGTTAAAAGAATTGTCAGAATGAACTGTACGATACGGTGATGAGAAACTACTATGATTGCCACTCGTACGTAAAATAAAGTTATCGTCTTTGGTAGTGGTTAGATTTGGTGGTGTAGAATGGCGCCTGCTGTCGTCTGATGATAAACTTGAGTAACTTCCACTCTGTAAACAAAACTTGTAGTTATTATAGTTATATATGAATATTTAAAGTTATTCTGGGTAATAGTTAATTTGAAAAGTTGGTTTTAATTGTAGATCTTTTATAATTTCTGTTAGATTATTTCAAACTTTAATATGGTTAAAGTCTAAAAGTAAAAATTGACATTTTGTATAGACATAATGTCTATTGGAGAAGATTATTTCTTCCTCTCAAGATGTCTTTTTGTGATTTGTAGTTTTGAGGTGTCTCACTGATGAATATCCAACATTGCTTTTTATTCACTGCACAGAAAGCCAGAGTGCTTGAGAGAACCACAAAACTTTGGTAGGAAAACTAACAATCCTACTTGATCAAAATTGGATTCAAACGCACATGCCACAAGTTAGTTTCAAACTTACAACCTCTGTGTTGACAGGCTATTAAAACAGTATATAAGTACCATCAAGACCCCTACTGTTGTAAGAGAACAAATCCTAAGTTCTTGTACAAGGTAAATCCTTTGAATTGGACAAGTAATAAATGTGCTATCCAATCATAACAAGGTAATGCCAATTAGACTAGTAAGAAAATCTGAATGTTAGACATGATTTATATCTTACTAGTTCTCCATTCAGAGCCAACACAGATACAGGTCTCTTCCGTGGAGTAGACTGTGGTCGGCTGGGAACATCGAAATATGACATTGCTTCTTCTACACCTTCTAAAGGACTGAAATACAATAAAAGTACAATTTAGTTTGACATACAAAGCTTGTCTTTTCCCCTAAGTTCTTGGAAACTAAGGTATGCTAATCACTTTCAGCTATTTTTATGTTGATGTTATAAGCAATGTCAAATTACCTCATCTGCATATTGTTCATTTGTTGGCAATTAAATAACAAGGTTATTTAGAGAAAAATTCAATTTCTACACTTTATAATTTTGTTTTATGACTAGTTCAACTTGCATTCATTAGAAAATAAAACAGAATTCATATTTTATTTTTTTTAAACGGCCTGTATGAGCCTGGCTATTCCATGTGATATTTACACTAAGTTTAAAACAACCATTGACAATGGTGCTATTTTGACCTCTGACCTTGATACTAACTTCCATGTGATTATTGCACTAAGTTTAAAAGAACCATGATTTTTATGCCCTTTGTTTTGACTTCTGACCTTTATACTTACTTCCATGTGATTATTACACTCAGTTTAAGAGAACCATTGGTATTGATGCTGACAGTCATTAACTGTGGATTACAAGAGAACAAATCTTTCGTCTCACATGTTTTTTGTCCTAATATCACAGACTTAAAGCTTCTTACTTCTACTCCCTGAAAAATAGAAACAAAATATAAAATAACGATGGCTCAGAGTATGTTCGTTCAACAATAAATATTTTCTTTTATGTTAAAATAACTAAAATTTCAATATGATTAATAGAAGTGATGCTATTCATTGTATAGCAACAGATAATTATCTCCCTTTTTCATTGAAGGTAGATAGCAATGAAACTTCTCTACAAAAAAACAAATGGCACAGGAATTACCAACTATATGTCACGGTACAGCCTTCAACAATGAGCAAAGCCAATACTGCATAGTCATTTATAACACACCCCAAAAAGACAAATGTATAACAATTCAAATGAGAAATCTAACAGTCTAATTTGGGTGTATTGCACTTTGATTTTTCGCTTTTTGTTCTTAGACAGCAAGCAAATCTCTTCCACTGTGAACAAACTATATAATGTAATAGAAATTCTTTGAAATATAAGTTCTGAGCAGTTTTATAAGTGGAAACAAATTTCAAAGATAACAACTATTGTGAAATGGAAATTAAGAAATGCAACCTCTATGAAAATGACCCAAATTATTTCTGTAAACTAATATATTTTTGACCTAAATCCCAATTTATAAATTTGGTCAATGATCTTTCATTTTTGGTCATGACTGGCAAATATGACTTCTTCGAGAACCTTGGTGAAGACAATATGTATAACTTTTTAATGTCTTATACATAATTTGTTTTGTTAGGTGTGTTGTCTCATTGACTTTTGTAAGGACATCTGTATTAAAGACTATTTGTTGGTCAATGATCTTTCATTTTTGGTCATGACTGGCAAATATGACTACTTCGAGAACCTTGGTGAAGACAATATGTATAACTTTTTAATGTCTTATACATAATTTGTTTTGTTAGGTGTGTTGTCTCATTGACTTTTGTAAGGACATCTGTATTAAAGACTATTTGTTGGTCAATGATCTTTCATTTTTGGTCATGACTGGCAAATATGACTACTTCGAGAACCCTGGTGAAGACAATATGTATAACTTTTTAATGTCTTATACATAATTTGTTTTGTTAGGTGTGTTGTCTCATTGACTTTTGTAAGGACATCTGTATTAAAGACTATTTGTTGGTCAATGATCTTTCATTTTTGGTCATGACTGGCAAATATGACTACTTCGAGAACCTTGGTGAAGACAATATGTATAACTTTTTAATGTCTTATACATAATTTGTTTTGTTAGGTGTGTTGTCTCATTGACTTTTGTAAGGACATCTGTATTAAAGACTATTTGTTGGTCAATGATCTTTCATTTTTGGTCATGACTGGCAAATATGACTACTTCGAGAACCTTGGTGAAGACAATATGTATAACTTTTTAATGTCTTATACATAATTTGTTTTGTTAGGTGTGTTGTCTCATTGACTTTTGTAAGGACATCTGTATTAAAGACTATTTGTTGATGTCTTGTTTTGTTGTTGTCTATTTACCTTTATATGAAGACCATCTCCGATGACAGATTTAAATGTATATTCTGGGTTCTCCCATCTCTGGTTTCCGGTTTTTTCCACTCTGCCACGTGAACGCCACTTCTGTGATCCATGTCGCAGAGTAATATCAAACACGTCTCCTGGACATAGCCTTGCAAAGCCTGCCATACCTGTAAACAATACACTGAAATATCAAACATGCCTCAAAATATTCACATCTTCAAACCCGCTGTAATTGTTTGCACCTGTCCCAAGTCAGGAACATGATGTTCAGTGGTTGTTGTTTATTGATGTGGTTCGTAAGTGTTTCTCGTTTCTCGTTTTTAGATAGATTAGAATGTTGGTTTTCCTGTTTGAATGGTTTTACACTATTCATTATTAGGGCCCTTTATAGCTTGCTGTTTGGTGTGAGCCAAGGCACCCTACTATGACCAATAATGGTTCACTTTTACAAATAGTGACTTGGATGAGAGAGTTGTTTCTTTGACACCCATACCTCATCTTCTTATATCTATACACCTTGGTATCTGTAAGTTAAGAATCCAGCTCAAGTACTATTAAAATTAGGAAAATGTTTATTGTGATCTTTGGAACTGTGTTTTTTATGCTGCCTAAAATTGATTTTGATATAAACTAGCTTTATTTAAGATCCTAAGTACAGTGCCAATTCTGAAACTGAATTTCAGGGTTTTCTCACTATAAAAAGTTTGCTACCATATTAACTTTCTGTTTAAAAATCTTACCTTTAATTCTACAATGGAATGTTCCCATCATAGCCTCTAACTGAGCTTCTATTGCACACATTGTCTACAATAAATTTCAATGAAATAATCACTTAATAATTCAATATTAATTTCTGAGTTTGTTATGTAGAAAGAAAATAATTAGCTCATGTATCCATATATTTAAATATTCCATTGTTATTGTCCACTTTATTTATATGATTGCCATAATTTTACCAGAAAGGAAACTTTTAAAGACAACTAAGAAAAATATTTTATACAAGAAAAATTTGCTAATTATCCAATAAAATTGAAATTAAAAATTCTGTATTAAAAAATTAAATAATAATTTAAGCAAGATTTGAATTAAAAGTGAATAAATATATGTAAGCGTCTGTACAAACCTGTATACATTCTAACATGCCATATTTAACATTACTAAGTGTGTCTTTTTGACTTGTTGGTGATGTGGTATAAGCCTTCTGTAAATTTCTGGTACCTATAAAAAAAAGATAAAAACAATTAAATCCTACTTCACAACAGTGCGAGGGCTGTATGTACAGTCAAGGTCATTAAAAACCTGTATCATCATCAATCCTAGTTCCTCTGCTTGTTTGACATGTCTAGGTTATTTAATTGTTATGCTTCTGTAATTAGATTATACTTGTATTTGATGGTCAACATAACTAATAGGCAGTGTGACTGGCTCAACTCAATATTTTAATGTGATGCTGCATTAAGCAATCACCAATCAAATCTTATGTGTTGCTGCATAAAGTAATCTCTTTTTGACACATCTTCTCATTTATTCCATTTTGGTATTATATTAGTAGGTTTCTCTATATGAATTGGATTTTGAATAAAAAAGCATATTCACCTGAGAAAGTGTTATTCACCGCGCTAAACGTCACACACTTTTACATGCAACATTACAGTTAAATATTTCATGTAAAATTTGTTTTGGTATATGTTATTCATTAAATACATGTTCTTCTCTCGGAATATGGAATAAAACAATTACTGTCTTTTGTTTCGGTAAATATGGGGTTTAATTGACTTTTGAAAAACTGATATTCACTTCGGCCGTCGGCCTTAGTGAATATCATTTTTCAAAAGTCAATAAAACCGCATATTTACCTCATCAAAAGACAGTAATTGTATAATATTTATATGTCCTTGCCTTTCAAATTTTAGGATTTGAACATGCCACTGAAAAAGGCAGATTCAGACACACAGTATTTATGAAAGTGTAAATTAACTTTATAAGGTGTATTTTACCTTCTCTTAGTTGTTGTTGTACCATGTAACAATCATGTAATTCTTCAATCTGAAAAATAAAAACAATTATCTCAACTTTGTTTAATGATTCATACTAAACGTTAAGATATATCAATTTCTTCTTTTCAGTTATTTACTAAACCTTCAAATACACGAGAAAGGTCTATTTTAATTGAGAATGGAAATGGACAATATGTCCAAGAGACAACAACCAGACCAAAGAGGTTAAAATAGGACCGGTAATCAAATTTAAATCTAGACATTTAACCTGATACTGGTATGGGAGTGACACATGGACTAGAAAACATAAGGCTCCCTTTAACCTGATACTGGTATGGGAGTGACACATGGACTAGAAAACATAAGACTCCCTTTAACCTGATACTGGTACGGGAGTGACACATGGACTAGAAAACATAAGACTCCCTTTAACCTGATACTGGTACGGGAGTGACACATGGACTAGAAAACATAAGACTCCCTTTAACCTGATCATGCTGATACTGGTATGGGAGTGACACATGGACTAGAAAACATAAGACTCCCTTTAACCTGATACTGGTATGGGAGTGACACATGGACTAGAAAACATAAGACTCCCTTTAACCTGATACTGGTACGGGAGTGACACATGGACTAGAAAACATAAGGCTCCCTTTAACCTGATCATGCTGATACTGGTATGGGAGTGACACATGGACCAGAAAACATAAGGCTCCCTTTAACCTGATACTGGTATGGGAGTGACACATGGACTAGAAAACATAAGATTCCCTACAGCCTTATATAGTTCAAGCATAATAGAAATATGTAAAACTGTTATCCTGTAAAAGATTTACATGTTGACATTGAAACCAGCTAAATGCAATAACCACAGGAAAATGAATACGAATCAGGAAAAAATATAAATCATTAAAGTGTCAGGAATTCAATAATTGTTTCCTAGTCAGAATTACTGTTATTAATGAAGAGATTTTGACACGTTATTTTCAAATTATTTACTTTAAAGTCAATAATAAACCTTAATTTTTTTCAAACACAAGATTGTTCAACATGCACTTTGAATTTATCAATAACTTATGATATATTATTATCCCTGATAAATTATTTTCATAAACCATTTGTAAACCTACACATTAATTAATACCAGGTAAAAAGTGAGGTATGATTTGACAAAAATTTGAAGCATATGTCATTTGACATGTATGAAGTGATAATATATAAATTAAAACTAATATTACATTAAGGAAATGTGGGATGATACATAATTTCACACTGCTCTATGAGTATCAGTGTATCAGAAAGAGACCTACCCATTTCATGGTTCAACAACTACCAGAAAACAACCCAGGTGCTAGTTAGAACTGCTGGCGTTTCGTGGTTCAATGACTATCAGTAATTAACCATAGAGCCAGACAGAGGCACTACCCATCACATTGTTGTTCAATAACTACCAGAAAACAATCCAGGTGTTATAGTTGTAGATTCCTGCCCTTTCATGGTTCAATTACTACCAAATACAACCCATGTGTCTTTCAGACCCTTTGCCCTTTCATGGTTCAATGACTACCAGGAAACAACCCAGGTTTCAGTCAGAGCCTCTCCATCCATTCATGGTTCAATGACTACCAGAAAACAACCCAGGTGTTAGTCAGAACCCCTCTGCCCATTCATGGTTCAATGACTACCAGAAAACAACCCAGGTGTTAGTCAGAGCCCCTCTGCCCATTCATGGTTCAATGACTACCAGAAAACAACCCAGGTGTTAGTCAGAACCCCTCTGCCCATTCATGGTTCAATGACTACCAGAAAACAACCCATGTGTAAGCCAGAGCCCCTCTGCCCTGCCATGGTACAATGACTACCAGAAAACAACCCAGGTGTTAGTCAGAACCACTCTGCCCATTCATGGTTCAATGACTACCAGAAAACAACCCATGTGTAAGCCAGAGCCCCTCTGCCCTGCCATGGTACAATGACTACCAGAAAACAACCCAGGTGTTAGTCAGAACCACTCTGCCCATTCATGGTTCAATGACTACCTGAAAACAACCCAGGTGTTAGTCAGAAACACTCCGCCAATTCATGGTTCAATGACTACCAGAAAACAACCCAAGTGTTAGTCAGAACCCCTCTGCCCATTCATGGTTCAATGACTACCTGAAAACAACCCAGGTGTTAGTCAGAACCCCTCTGCCCATTCATGGTTCAATGACTACCAGAAAACAACCCAGGTGTTAGTCAGAGCCCCTCTGTCCTGCCATGGTTCAATGACTACCAGAAAATAACCCAGGTGTTAGTCAGAGCCCCTCTGCCCATTCATGGTTCAATGACTACCAGAAAACAACCCAGGTGTTAGTCAGAACCACTCCGCCCAATTATGGTTCAATGACTACCAGAAAACAACCCATGTGTTAGTCGTAGATTCCTGCCCTGCCATGGATCAATGACTACCAGATAACAACCCATGTGTTAGTCGTAGATTCCTGCCCTGCCATGGATCAATGACTACCAGAAAACAACCCATGTGTTAGTCGTAGATTCCTGCCCTGCCATGGATCAATGACTACCAGATAACAACCCATGTGTTAGTCGTAGATTCCTGCCCTTTCATTGCTCAATGACTACCTGTAAATAACCCAGGTGTTTGTCGTAGATTCCTGCCCTTCCATGGTTCAATGACTACTAGATAGCAACCAATGTGTTAGTCGTAGATTCCTGCCCTGACCTTCCATGGTTCAATGACTTCAGAAAACAACCAAGGTCTTAGTAAGAGATGCCTGCCCTTTCATAGTTCAATAACTATCAGAAAACAACTCTTTTGTCAGTCAGAGCCTCTAACCATTTCATTGTTCAAAGACTACCAGAAACAAGAATGTGTCCATATCCCCATCTGTACTCTCATTTTGTATGTTCAATGGAACGTGAAAAAGGTGAAAAATCTCTAATTTGGCATTAAATTAGAAAGATCATATCATAGGGAACATGTGTACTAAGTTTCAAGTTGATTGGACTTCAACTTAAAAAAAAAACTGCCTCAACCAAAAACTTTAAGCCTGAAGCGGGACAGATGGACGGAGGGAAGGAAGAATGAACAGACGCACAGACCAGAAAACATAATGCCAATAAATGGGGCATAAAAAAAAACTGGGTACCAGTTAGAGCTACCTGCCCTTTCATGGTTAGATAACAATCAGAAAACAACCCAGGTGTTAGATGCTGCCCATCTCATGGTTCAATGACTATAAGAAAACACCCAAAGTGCCAGACAGGGGTGCTACCCATCTAATAGTTCAATGACTACCAGAAAATAACACAGGTGTAAGTCGAAGATTCCAGCCCTTTTTAAAATAGTTCACTTTTTGGTCTGATAACTGATGTGTATAGTATGACACTACTTTATTTCCAGTAACATGAGTATTTTATTTCCTAAATCAATACTTGGTTGCAGTGAATCCTCACATGACTAATGACAATTCTTCATATAAATGTTTTTTTTTATTTCTTATTGATTTCACAGGATATGTTTCCTGACTCATTTCATCTGATAAAGTGACAGTATTGTATAAAGAGAATAAAAATTCTTATTGGTTTCAATGATATACCGTCAAATTATTACCAATGTAAAATAAACTCTGTACTTTCTCTCGTCTTTTGTCATACAAAAATAAATAAGAGATTAAATATTAAAAACTAAGTGAGAACCTATAGTAATAGATTTTTTAAATTTTTGAAAAGAATAACTAATTCAATGATTGTTCAGAAATCTTAATCATAAACTTGTTTGCACTAATTGGAATCAGTTTTGTATCCAAGATTTTGAAAAGGGGGAGGGGAGACAAGGCAAAACATGGCCTCTTGGGATCATATCATATGTTTTTGCAGATTATCACTTGCTTAGTAATGAAGTAGTGGATACCAATTCTGTATTATTTGATCCACATTGGCAATAGACCTATAAAGTTCTCCAACCAATCATGCTACCAACGACTTTCAAAAATAAATTACAGCATCTTCACTACTGTAAGTTCAGATATTATTGCATGCATTTATTATTGCGATTTTGTCATTTTTAAGACTCAGATGCGATTGTAATATTTCGAAAATTGAGAAAAATCCTGTTTTATTCATATTAAAAATTCAAAATGCCAGTTTCAATTATTGCGACTATAACCCTGTTGCATTTTTCGCAATAATAAAAACCTCACAATAATTTCTGAATTTACAGTACTTAAAAATTATCCATTTAGCTGAACAAACATTAGGGACAATTTGTACAAGATAGTTATATGATATCTGTATTGTCTATTGATTTGTGCACTAAGTTTTTGATGTTCCATGTAATACAATTACTTGTCATGCCTATATACTTTCTAGTCTGATGCAGAACAAATATCTGTTATCTAATGTTTAGTCACAAATCAATGGGAACATATAACATAAGAGGCATTTTGAATAAAATAACATAATCCAAGATATTACTCAATGTCAGACATCTATTTTTAGATGTCAGCAACAAATGAAGTAACTTCCAAATTGTTGCATTTTTTGACATTTTTATCATATATTTGTTTGAAGGGGTTATATAAAACATTCTGCTTCATGTATAAATTTGCATAAATTATGACTCACTTTTTTCCAAAGCAACTTGAGTCATGAGAAATACCATCAACCTATGGTTTGTTTCCTACAAATAATATCTCTCTAATTCTTAATCTTTCAAAGGACTAACAGAGGTGGGATAGGGGGGCGAATTTCACTTGGATGAAATATCCCAGAGACAAATATATACTAGATATAGTCAATGTGTCAGACAAGAAGATTTTTGTTGCAGCTCTGCCCCATGTAAAATCCTTAACTGAATTCACAAAGTTACCATTCCAACCTTCAAACATTCAGGTATGGTAAAAATGCCTGGACCTTAGAATACATGTATGATTATGGTTAAAATACCAACCTTAGACAGATGAAACTCTAATCTTTTAAGGTATCGCTCTGCTGCTTTAATTTGCTGAAAAGATAAGAGAAACATTATATATCATACTGATTAAATATAAGGATCCAGCTTTTGATTTTAGAGGTGACAAGCAAGTTGTCCAGAATTTAAAAAAAAAAAAAATGGACCCAGACAAACTGTCTGATACTGATCTGGAGCATCACAGCTCATACCAACTTTTATCTTGAGGTTCTTGTTGCTCAATATTTAGGTTTCTGTGTAGTGTTAAAGGTGGTCTGTTTTTTGTTTGTTTTTTCCTTGTTTTTTTTCTGTTTCCCAATGATTGATCTGCAGGGAACCATTTGTTTACCAATTCCTGCCTCTAAAATTGATATTAATACATGTCCATTGTTGAATATCATAAGTTGATCTCTAGATATTTTTTTCTGTTTTGTTGTTGTTGTATTGTTTGGTTTCTGTCTCATTATCAAAATCTTGTATAAATTCAACAACAATAAATGTAACATTCCTAGTCATGTAAAGTTGGACTGTACCCCAGCAGTTGTTTTAGTTTATTTACATATACAGCAATTGCATGGTAATTGGGAAAGTTTCTGTTTTGTCAAAATTGGGATCATCAAAGACACTTCCATTTTGGATTTTATATCTTCTATAACTTCTGTAAGACTGCAAAATCAAGCTTATTTTTTTATTTATAAATTATGCACAAAATGTAACCTACAACACAGCATCTCTTAAATTCCATTTTCATGTGACTAAAGTGACCTTTCAAACATGCATTTTATTTTATTATGAGTTTAATACCATGTGACCTAGGTGACATTCAATCATGCATTGTGAGTTATATTAGTGTACAAACAACAAAAATGTCCAAACATGAGTCCTTCATATTAGAAAACTTGTTGACATTAAACAAACATGTAACAAACTTCATCAAACAAATCATTCTCAATAATCCAAACCATATTCCAACAGGCATGCAAACAATTCAAAATACCAACATATCCATAATCAACAATCATCATCATGCAACACACAAATCACAAACACATATTTTACCTTATCTGTTTCCAATAATTTACCCTGAAGAAAGTAAGGTTAACATACAAGAGTGTTAAACTGACAAGTAAAAAATGTTATTTCAGTAGTATCCTTAAATGACCTTGAGATGTGGATACTGACTTTCTCATCATTCTGTTGGAAATATTACTCAAGTACAATCATGCCATAACTCCTTTTTTTATATTTTAAGAAAAAAATTATAGAAAAGAATTTAAAAAGAAGGGAAAACATTAGCTCGAAAGTAGTTAAGAATTAGTTCTGTTAATAGCTTGTCCATCCTTTTAAACTGAGCGGACCAAGGTTGAGATGACTGTATAAAAATAAGATGATTGCCATTGAGACAACTGAACCACCAAAGTTCAAATGGAGCAGATGTAAGCAAATATAGGCATCTGTATGGCCTAAATATTAATGTTTTTTTTTAATTTCCAGCTTTTAGTACTGTCTTGATTTAGTCCCCCATGTTCTTGCATGGTACTTAAAAGACACCTCTATCATGACCCTATTAAATCTAACTATTCTATTCTAGTAAAAGCATCCCCCTCAAATAGCTTAACATTTTATGATCCTGTAAAAAAATCAAATAGTTTAATCTATCATGACCCTGAAAAGAACCCTCTTCAAATAATTAATTGATATGACATGACCCAGTTAAAGAACCCTCCTCAAATAAATTGATCGATCATGACCCAGAAATAGAATTATTCAATCTTATTATATATTCAGTAAATGTATTCATAAATATTGATGAGGCATGTGAGAGAAAATTTAATTAATCAAAGTGCTGTAATAAATATTTTACTATACACCAGATTTACTGAAGTTCATAAAGAAACTTCTATCTTTGTTATTCACTTAAGGTAGCACAATACAAAGATTTTTCATCCCCAATCAGACACCTTTAAACTGATGTAATGCCAGTCATCTTTCTTTAAATTTGATAAATGAGGTACCAAAAGAAAGAAGAAGGATTAATCTTTCAAATTGTGATAATTTCATTATGACATAATTATTACATAATTAATTGTTATGTAATAAGTTGCCATATTGTGATGTCCATACTTGAATGAATTTAGCTTCTTTGTTATTCATAGCATCCCAAAATATTTTATAGATTCTTGCACAACACAGTTTGACCTCCAAAACTGTGTCTCAGATTTTTCCTATTGCATTTCATTCTCTCATAAATCTTCAATGAAGTTTGCAACATCAATTCATAAGAGACCACTAAATTCAATTGGGTGTAAAATTTGTTCTATTGATGATTTTGGAAATCTGAGACACAGTTTTGGAGGTCAAGCTGTGTTGTACAAGAATCTATAAAATATTTTGGGATGCTATGAAGAACAAAGACGCTAAATTCATTCAAGTGTGGACATCACAATATAGCAACTAATTACATAATAATTAATTATGTAATAATTATGTCATAATGACATTATCACAATTTGAAAGATAAATCTTTCTTCTTTCTTTTGGTACCTCATTTATAAAATATAAAGAAGGATGAAATGAATTACATCTGTTTAAAGTTGACTGATTGGGAGTGAAAAAATCTTTGTATTGTGCTACCTTAATGTTGTATTCAAGAAATTGACTGGAAGTTTTGTTTTAAAATACAGCCTTAGATTTTCATTCCTAGACCTAGTACATAACTTTAATAATAACATGATATGCTGTAGATTTTCATTCCTAGACCTAGTACATAACCTTAATAATAACATAATATGCTAACAAAGTTTTCATTCCTAGACCTAGTACATAACTTTAATAATAACATAATATGCTAACAAAGTCTTCATTCCTAGACCTAGTACATAACTTTAATAATAACATAATATGCTAACAAACGTTTTCATTCCTAGACCTAGTACATAACTTTAATAATAACATAATATGCTAACAAACGTTTTCATTCCTAGACCTAGTACATAACTTTAATAATAACATAATATGCTAACAAACGTTTTCATTCCTAGACCTAGTACATAACTTTAATAATAACATAATATGCTAACAAAAGCTTCCCTTTACAGTACATCTCGAACATTCTACTTAAGGTCCACAACGACAACTGAATTTGTCATTTTAATGTTAGATTTTAGGTCCATCCTTCATTTCAGATGATTAGGCCAAGGTAATATGAACATTTTTAGTGGCATATCTTGTGACATACCGCACATCTTTCATTACTGAGGATAAGGCCAAGGTAATATAAACATTGTTTAGTAGCACAAGCCACATTATACTTCTTACAGAGGATAAAAATCAAGGTAATATAAACATTGTTAAGTGGCACAAGCCACATTATACTTCTTTACAGAGGATAAAGTCAAGGTAATATGAACATTGTTTAGTGGCACAAGCCACATTATACTTCTTCACAGAGGATAAAGTCAAGGTAATATGAACATTGTTTAGTGGCACAAGCCACATTATACTTCTTTTTAGAGGATAAAGCCAAGGTAATATGAACATTGTTTAGTGGCACAAGCAACATATTCTTCTATTCAGAGAATAAGACCATGGTAAAATGAGCATTGTTTGGTAGCACATCCTTCATTTCAGAGAATTAGGCCATGGTAATATGAACATTATTTTATTTCAGATAATAAGGCCATGGTAGTGTGAGCATTGTTTGGTGGCACATCCCTTATTTCAGAGAATTAGGACATAGTTATAAGATTTGGCCAAGGAAATATGACCATCAAAGTATTCAGTTCAGGTTGGATTGAAAAAAGGAAATTTACCAAATTACAGTGCTGCTAATCTGTGTACATAGACATTATTATCTCCCCCTTTTGATATCATATTAGTTATGTCTAATTTGTTATTTCCCAATCAGACGTGATGCTTTAACAATCTTTGAAAATACAAAACATATATTCCTAAACATCATGTGACCTTACAAAGGGACATTACTCTCCAGTACTGGAAAGGTGATATAAAACAGGGATATGACTCTACATGTAGTATTAAAATTGGCCTAAGACTTTCCAATACAAGAAAGAAACCTATATTGACATAAGTTTACAACAATGGGAAGATAACTCTGTTTACCTGAGCAGTAGAAGTTGCTTGCTCAACACCTCTGGCACATAACTGGTCTACATCGTCTTTAGTAGCTTCTATAAACTCCCTGAAACAAAGAAATATTCAAATTAAACATAATTATATTGGTTTGCAGTATTGGATTTAGTTAAACATCTGGCTGGAATCATACAGTCTCATTTTCATAAGATCATAACTTTATCCAGTGGAAACAATGTAAACAAAAAATTTAATTCTATGTTTTCATCTTTGGTCAAATGATCAATTTGTCAATTATCATTTATACATGTAAGTTATTGAACGATGGGGTTAGAAATAAGAGGCTATCAACACTCAGTCATCCAGTTAGTAACAAACAACAGCTATATATGTAATTAACATTTAAAATTCAGACCCCCACATCACTGAACTATGTAAGGTCATTTACATATCTCCCTCAGGCAATATGTCACACTGACTGATATAGAATGCTCTCTTAATGAACTATTTGTATTCTTAATTAATGTGAAATGTAAATTACAGCTTGTTAAAATACAAATTGTTCTGATTCTGTTTTCAAGTCAAAAGATAATGATACAAAAAAAAATTGGAATTACACAAGACGTTTATAATATATGGGGACACTTCAAGTCCCCAATTACAGTAGAAAATTCAATAAAAAAAAAAAAAATAAATCGGGAAAATTTTCCCGATATTTTCATTGTACTAATGAACTCAAAATTGTTCAATTTTTTTTTTGTCGCGTTTTTCAATTTCCGGATCTGCGCAGAAATCTACATCCATTTCTGGTCTTGTTTGCATGAGACTTTGAATAAAATGTATATTTATCAGTCTAAGAAAGGAACTCAATACTAATTCATTTTTAAAAATTGTTTGTTATAAAAAAAAAAACGTTACCTGATGACAGCGTTTCTTTGTTTACATTGAATATGATGTCATAACTTAAATAACGTCACAACTAAAATCCCTAGCAACAGAACCAAAATCGGAAACGTTACGTTCTTTGTTTACATTGAATATGACATCATAACGTCACAACTAAATCCCTAACAACAGAACCAAAATCGGAAACGTTACGGTATTTCCGTTTCTCTTTTTAACATGCTTGATTTATAAAAAAAATCATACAGACTTAGTCCCCATTCACAGGTTATGCCTGCCTCATATTAACAGGGGAATCATCGATGTGGATTCATTAATGTTTCATAAATTGAGAGAAAACATTTTTTTGTGGATATTTAATTTTGTGGTTTTGCATGGAAGTCGTTTGAAAATGATTTGAACTTAATCTAACATTGATATTTGTGCTTTAACCTGTGCTCATAAAAATTGTTATACCACCAATGATAAAGAATCCAAAATACATAAGGATCACTATATAAGTCCAGTAGTCTCAAAAACTTTTCTTTACTTCTTCCAAACTAACCAGACATCAATGGTTACTTAGCTTAAACACTTCATGTACATGGAATATTAATACTTTTTATAACTGCCTTTTATTTCAAATGACATTTCTATTTCCCTGAATAAAGGATGTGTTTTTAATAATATCTACATGGTGTTAAAAATGGCAGTATATAATTTTTACAATACATGGAGGCCACATTTTTGCGCCTTTCCCAAGTCAGGACCCTATGTCTTTTGTTAGTTTTGTATGTTTTTTTAAATTTTTTGTTTATTTATATGTTTAGGAGTTTAGTATGACATTCATTTTCACTAGACTAGTAAACATTTTTTAGGGGCCAGCTGAAGTCCGCCTCCAGGTGCGCTGTGTTGAAGACCCATTGGTGGACTTCAGTAGTTTATTTTACTCTTTGGTTGGGTTGTTGTCTCTTTGACACATTCCCAATTTCCATTGTCTATTTTAGTTCAAAAATCCATATACCATATCTTTTTTTAAAGAATAAATGCAGGAAAATGATTAGACTGTCATTAACTCTTTAGATTCCATTCTTGGTCAGTAATTATGCTTGATGACCTCAGCAGCATAGAATGGTTGTTCATTATTGAGAACCCTACATGTACATTGACCTTTAAATGTCCTTTAAATGACTCTTATTGTTGTTGTTGATTTGTTATCAACACATTAACATTTATCATCAATATTACATCTAAATCAAATCAATAATTATATATATTTCAGAGTTAAAACATGCCACTTGTTGATACATGTAGTAAAATTTAAAACAATTTTAAAATTAATGTTTTCAAAGAAAACAAATAGATGTTTGTTGGACAAGAATTAGAGATTTAAGTGACATAATTGTTAGCGGTCAGTGATAAAATTCATGTCAAATATAACTTGGGGATAAGTACAAGGGTGTTTGATTTTCACTGATATTATTTTAATCATGTAGTTAGATCACCCTATTAACCTTAAACATTGATGAACTGTTTAACTTTCTTGTAAGTATAATTACAGAGGATAAACCAAGTATGACCGTAAGATAAATATCTCTGAATGGGTAAACGACTAAATATATGAATGATCAAAGAGAATCCATGAAGAACAATAATTTAGGTTTATAGAGATGACTTCACTTTTCATAGTCTGACTATTTCTCATTTCCATAATACCAAAAGTTTATACCATCTCAGTGGATTCATATTTATAGTGCCGTTGCCTAGAATGTGGGGAGTCAATTGTAAATTCACTTTGAAGATTATTCTTAAAATTAAATCTTTTAAAAGATTTTTACAATTCATTGTATGGTTTACAGGGAAGAAAACATTCGATCTGTTATGAATGAGGCCTATGGAATTTAAAAGCAAGGACTTTTTGGGTCAGAGCAGTGGGTCAGAGGCATAATTATGAGTGCTCCTGTCTTATGACTGTTCACTTCTAAGCCATTTTCCCATGAGAAGGGTTATGATCCAGCCCCTCCTATCAAAGATGCTTGCAAGACATCTTCACTAGCCAAGGGTTACGATTGATCTAGTCTCTGCCTATCAAAGAAGCTTGCAAACTAGCTTGATAAAGTTTGGCTCTGCTTGTACAAATCAGAATCCATTAACATTAATATCACAAAATTATATTCTTGATCTGCATCAATGGTTGAAGGATTGCCCTAAGAATGTTAATTATAAAATATCTTTCTAACAGTTTTATCAATTTTCTTGACTTTAGTAAGAATACATTGTTTGGGAAAAGCACAAAATTTACACTAGCTAACAAGAACTAATAAAAAAATTTGTTCATAAAAAACTTTGAATTCACTTTTTTCTATAAAAAAAGGGGAGGTAATTTAGAAAATATCATCCATTCTATTATTTTTTTTATAGAAAATACCAGTTATCTACCATCACAATTACGTTGTTTATGATCATTACAAGATGCAAAGAAACTTACATAAATAAATGAAGAATGTGCCCATGAGACACAGTCTAAATGCTCCCACTTGTAAATATACAACAAATTCAGAAATTTACATTTCACTAAGGGACATTACTCTTAACAGTCAAACTGAAGTTGAAGAGTACAAAAAACAATGTATGTAAATGAAAATGACACTCAGAAATTTTTTAATCTACAAATGAACATAACCCCAAAACAGTGAAAGTAACATTACCAAAATTTGAACTGAACCTGTGTAGGATTGTGATAAGCATATTGTATAACTATAAGTTTCATAAGTGTAGGTTTAGGCAAACTAAAGTCGGAGAACAGAAACTAATTTAAAGACCAACAGATGTAAAACAGACCAGGGTGAAACTAAATGCTTCTTTCGCCATGGCAGGGGCATAAACAGATGTGGTATGACTGCCTATGATGTACGCAACAAGTCAAGATATCATGTAAAAGACCTATGATTATTTTTGTCATTGGGTTGCTGCCTCTTTAACTCATGTAAAAGATGGATTGAGCTACATGTATTCTCTTGCTTGAAATATGATAAAATCCAAATGAACATACCTACTCTGAATAGGAAGTTTTCTTACTGTCAGCTAAATCTACGTGTACTAATGTTCAGGATAATATTAATATTCAAGTCATTCTTGACATGATAAATATTCACTAAATTTCCCCATTATTTACAAAATCTCATTAATCTACTTTTTTTTTTTTATTTATAGTACAATGAATTATAGCTTTGCACTTTAAAATTACATATATTTCTTTTCTCAGTTTTACACTTTATTCAACTATATGCAGTAAAAGTAGGAAGAAACAATGTCTTAAAGGCAAATCATTTATCATAAACATCCTGAAGATTTAGAGGAACTAGGGATTTTGTCCTTAAATTTTTTCATGAAGGTTGTCTGAAAACAACCTTTATTTAAGAATTGAATGCTCTGTTTGTAAATTCATTGGGGTGTAAAAGCCTTGACTGAAGTACATTTTTTATGAAGCACTGAAGCCCTTCATTCTAAAATGTAGGCACAGTCAACACATTTTTTCGCTATGATCATGAAAACAAAATTCCTATCAAGTTTTTCTTTTATTTATACCTATGCACTTTATTGTGTCATCATGTATGTTACAATTCATGCAATTCATTTTGAAATGAAGAATGACTCAAGATTGCTATTAGCCAATCAAAATAATGTATAATAATGAAGCATGCATCTAATGTAATTATTTAAACAGTCTCAACTCAGTTTGGATTTATTTTAAGTTTGATGATAAGTTATAACAAGAATGTGTCCATAATACAGGGATCGATGCCCCACTCACACTTTCATTTTATATGTTCATTGGACTTTCAAATTTGGGTCAAAACACTAATTTTTACATTAAAATTAGAATGATCATATCAAAGGTACCGATAGTGAACTAAGTTTTAAGAAGATTGGACTTAAATTTCATCAAAAACTACCTTGACCAAAACTTAAACCTGAACCACAGGCACTCGTCTCAGAATTGTTTTCTTCCCTATATACCTTTATGTATATAGGATTTTTTTCTGAGACGAGTGACTGTGACCTGAACCATGACAGATGGACGGGACGAGGACAAACGAATGGCTTTAGACGCACAGACCAAAATAACTAATGCCCCAAGGTGGGGGCTTAAAAATAAAAAGATATGGTATGATTGCAAATTAAACAACTCTCCACCAAAGACCAAATGACTAAGAAGTTAACAACTATAGGTCATCACATGGCCTTCAAAAATGAGCAAAACCCATACAGCATAGTAAGCTTTAAAAGGATGTTGACAGTTTTTTTCTGTACATTGAGTACAAATTCCTATCTTGCTTTTAAAATAATCATGACTCAAATGAATGTTGGTTATCAATTACTAAGTAATGAGACAGTAACTCAACAATACAATAAAATAATGATGTTTGGAGGTCAATATGTTTAGAGGTCAATGTCTTTAGTGGTAACATTGCCTAGTTCATATATCATTAATATTTTAAATCCCCTTAGACTAGACAAGGAACTGATTGCTGTTAAACAAAAGGTTGGAAATGTCTCATGCATATTCACGGACAAAGTAAAATAACAATTAATACCAACTCTGAGGAAAATCCAAGTACTTAATCAAATGGCAAAAATCAGAAGCTCGAACACATCAAACCAATGGATAACAACTGACTATATAGATAATCCATAAATGAAATTCAAATACTGGTGCTATTGCTTTTTTGTTTTGTTTCTAAGTAATATGTATAATACCTGATTCCTTTTTTCACACTCTCAAACATTAAGGTCGTCCAATTAGGTCGTGGAATCTTTGGTACTTTTGGTGACTTTCTGTAATTGACTCCAGATCTTGGCCTCGGAGAATGTGGAATTTTATGTTGTGTCTTACTCCTATATGTAGCCCCTAATACAGGGGTTCCTAAGGGAGATTCCATTAGCTGACTAGATCGACTGGCCATGCCAGCAAATGAATGACTTCTTGTAACAAAAATCTGATGATGGTTGGGGTCCACTACGGGTTGAGATGACACTCTGTGGGGTCCATTAAGGTTTTCCAAGGGAACATTATGATAAATCTGGGATGGATCCTTACGAGTCATGAAGAGTGGATCTGAAATACAAAACAAGTGTAATCTAAAATAATGTACATTTTATAAGAATTTATAAAGTAATTGCTATAAAATAATAAAGAGATATAGTATCATCATGAAGGAGATAACCAATCACCCAAATGAAGATATAGACAGCAGTAAACCTTCAATAATGAGAAAAAAAAACTGTAGTCAGCTTTAAAAGAACCCAACAAAAAATGTGAAACACTTCAGTTAAGAAAACAAATGGCTTCATTAATTCATAAGCTATGTTTATTTCAAGATAACATGGTAATTGTATAGTGTACAGGTGAAAGCTGGCCATCTTTTTTTTTAATTTTTAAAAGAAAAACCTAAGGTTTATCATTATTTCCACTTCTAATTCATTGTACATGTAATTAGTCTTTATTGCTTTATTGGTTACTGAATGCCTTGTGTAAGGCATGCATGATTTAAAATTGTAACTAGGATCCAGCTATTTTCAAAAGAGGGGTTCCCAACCCATGAAAAAAAGGGGGGGGGGTTTCCAACTATATGTCCACATTCATGCATTACATTTGAAAATCAGAGATTTGTCAGAGCAGAATTTTATTTAATTTTTGGCTCTCAACATTTTTCCAATGACTTGGACTAATTGCAATTGGTGTGTCAATTTTTGTTTAGAAATTGGTTCATAGATCTATATAGAAAGATCCAGTATGAGTGCCAATGACACAACTCTCCATCCAAGTAACAATTTATAAAAGTAAACCAACTTCAACACTGAGCCTTGGCTCACACCGAACAGCAAGCTGTAAAGGGCTTCAAAAAATACTGTGTAAATAGTGTAAAACCATTCAAACAGGAAAACCAACAATCTAATATCTGATTACAATTTTTACATGTATTCTCAATAAATCATATAAATATAAACCTATTTTTCTAATTTTAAGCAATTCAATAATTTGGACCTGGGACTGTCATATACTAGTATAATAGTCCCAGTTTGGACATACTTATTTAGCATGAGTATAATATTATGAATGCATGAATCATGTATAAATTTGTTGTAAATCCAAGAAAAAAACAGACTAGGATAGAAACATAAGTAAAATTGTACTATTACAGTTGAAGGTATATAGATATTTTTTTGAATTTTATTCCAATCAAATATTATAAGATATTTTACTGAGTTCAAACAAAATAAAACACCTTACCTTTTTGTCTAGAAAGTACTTTTTAAAATCCTTAGAAATATGTGAAATATTTGATCAGATTATCCCCCTAATTGTTGTTCCTGAATTTGTTTACAAATCAAAGGTTGATACAGGTGTGAAGTTTACCTGATATTTACCTGAGACATATTATCAATTAAAAATCAATCAGCTGACCAGACAATATCAATAAAATTATTGTTTATTACCATAGTATTGTTTGATTTCTATTTTATCTAACCAATCAAAGAACTTCTATTTATAGGGTTTGTTGGAGGGGATATCAGTCTTTCTAATGAATAATGTTGGTTACAAATAATATTTTTTTTTAATTTTGCATAAAAACACATATTTATTAACCTTTTGACTTATAAAAGCTTCTGTAAGTAAATTTAAAATTGAAAAGAAAACCAATGTATTTCTTTATTTGATAATTTACCTTTAAAATAAATGTGAAAAAAGTTGGTTAATTAAGACTAATAATAAGAGTGACCAAAAAATTGCTAATCAGTATTGTATTACCAGAGACATATATATTATTACTGTATTATATGTCTCTGATTATACCAAAACCATTAATTAGAGGTATAATTCTCTATTTCAATGTGTTATTAGTCTTGAGCCTCATTGAAACCAACAAGTTAACACATGTAGAAACCTGTTAGAATCTGTAAATTTTTGTGTGAATTTTGTGATAATAATATCATTCTAAGTATATATGTTGGAATTGAAAGTTTAAATTTAGTTTTTTTTAAGTGTAAACTCTGCCTAATTCTTCCTTCCACAAACTGAACATATTTTAACCCCCCCCCCCCCACATTATGTATGTATGTGCCTGTCCCAAGTCAGGAGCCTGTAATTCAGTGGTTGTCGTTTCTTTATGTGTTACATATTTGGTTCCGTTCATTTTTTTATATAAATAAGGCCGTTAGTTTTCTTGTTTGAATTGTTTTACATTGTTATTTCGGGGCCTTTTATAGCTGACTTTGCGGTATGGGCTTTGCTCATTGTTGAAAGCCGTACGGTGACCTATAGTTGTGAATTTCTGTGTCATTTTGGTCTCTTGTGGACGGTTGTCTTATTGGCAATCATACCACCTCTTCTTTTTTATATATATTTAATTCCTTTGGACTAAAGTGATGAAATAATACTGATTTCTAAGTTACACAAGTGTATAATGCAAATGAAAATGAACTCTCTGTTGACCAATGCCTTGTTCTAACTCATGGCCAGTGGTGGTAAAATACTATTAATGACATTTCCATAGATTTCCTTTCAATGACCCTTCATGCAAAATTTGAATCCAAATCACTCAAACAATAAATATAGGCATAGTGATTCAAATGTTGATGATGATGGGATTTTTAACGACCTTGACTGGCTATACAGCCTTTGCACGCTTGGTTGCTGAATGTAGCTTAAATATAAGACTAGGGGTTAAATATCCCAGATATGCTAGGTACCATATGATAAATCGACATAAACTAAAAATTCCTCACCAATTCCAGTTGAACAGTGAGAAAAAGGTAAATTGGTAGGCCTCAATCACAACAACAATAAATATTCTACTATGAAAATACTTGTTCACATTCATAACATAGTTATACAAATTTTCAAACTTCTTCAAAATTCATGAAATTTAAATTTAAGTGTCCTCTTTATATAATAATAATGTTATCATGACATTTGATAATTTTGTTATTATAGGTATTTTAGAAACAGGGTCAAACTTAAATGTCAACTAATCTGTACATTTAGTAAAATGGTAAATCTATATATGCCTTATATAAATTATTCCTCTAAATATCAGCCCAACAATGTTGGATCTGTAAATTTGCGCAAACACATTTGTTTTGTTCTTTCCTTGCCAGGTTTCAAACTCGTGCTACTGAGAAATTGTGGCACCAAATCGCCTTGCACTGTGCCCAACACGCTAGTCCACTCGACCACCTAGGCTCTATATATGCCTTATATATCGCCTTGCACTGTGCCCAACAAGCTAGTCCACTCGACCACCAAGGCTCTATATATCCCTTATATATCGCCTTGCACTGTGCCCAACACGCTAGTCCACTCGACCACCTAGGCTCTATATATGCCTTATATAAATAATATACATTGGTAGAAAGGGAAAACAAAAATTAGCATGTTGTAAAGTATTGAATATGAATACCCATCCACAAATATCAATTATGTTCTTAAAGATATATTAAAATGTATAATGAATGTCCAGTTTGACCTATGTTATTACCTGTAGGACATTAATAGGTAATTAATCAAGGAAATAAACAGGTAAACATCAAAAGATCAGGTGACAAAACACATGTATCCTGTCAAATGTTTGATGGATGAATCAGAACTCACCCACTGTTCATTAGCTTCAACCTGATGCTGATGATCGACTCTGTTCATATACAATATTAGTGGAACAGGGTCTGCTAACCTTTCAAAAGCACCTGAGCTGACTAGTAGCTGTTAGTAGAGCTGTTTCATGCTGACCCAATCAAAGCACACGAGCTGACTTAGTTCATTTTAACTGTTAGTAAAGCATTATCACAAACAAATGGAAGTTTCTAACAACATTGACTGGCTATACAGCCCTTGCACGGTCGGGAGCATTATCATGCTGACCCTTTTAGAGCACCTGTTCATTCAAAATATATGTTGAGCAGGGTCTTCAAGAGCATTTGACCTGACTCTGCTTATATCATATCTTAGAGGATCAATAAAATACTGACCCAACAAGAGGATCTGAGCTAATTCTCTTTATTCTACATGTAAATTAATATTGGATATTCAGGAGCAATCTGACCTGATCGACTATTCCTTTTAGATGTATGTTAAGCAGGAACTGCAAGAGTTTTAGTTGAGCAGGATTCACTGCTGACCTTTTCAGAGCATCAGAGTTCACTCAAGTTTTATTTGAGGACACTTTTATTCATTATTGAGGTTGTTTTTATGTTGCTCACTATTGAAGTTTTTAGTGTTTTGTGGGCTTTAGTGTTTGTGCTTTGTGTTTTCCTTTTGTCAATGGCATTGTCTGTTTTTCTTCCAATTGTCAGTTTCAAAGCTGTGCACCTCTTCATCATTCTTTTCAAACTGAAGACTTTGTCAAGTCAAGTCCAAACATTTATGATCATTTATGATTAAAACATTGGGAATATATTATGTCAATGTATGTAAAGCATGATTGGGTACATATTAGTAAGACACTACAGTAACCACCAAGGATTATTTTTGGACAAATTTAAAACTACATGTTGTGACCCCGCCTCCTCCAATTTTTAGGTCAACTGTTTGGTAAAAAAGGTGAATACAGAATAAGGAGATGAGGTATGATGGCCAATGAGACAACTATCCATCAAATTTCAAATGAAGTGGTTGTAAGTAATATAGGCAACCATTCAGCCTTCAACAATGCAAAAACCCATATTGTATAGTCAGCAATAAATTTTGGACTCATCAATGGGTTATGTTTTCTCAGGTATGACAAAAGATGCTTTTGCTGGGTGTGATCTTAATCTTTGGATGGTTGGGTTGGAATCATTGGTGACAAATGATTAATTTGGGATTTGAGGAGGTATAATTCCCAAAAATGTTTGAAGATAAGATGATCTATTGATCATTAACCACCTCTCTTTATGTCTCGCAAACAATAACCACAAATTTTCTCTTATTCCTCCTGAAAATGACATTTTTGAGAGTCATAAACATGATCTTACAAGACAATTACGCATGATCATGATGATTAAGATTATAGGTTAAACTTCTAAGATTTGTTTGACCAAAAATTCAAAGGTCTAGCTAGCTGTCTAACATTTTTTTGCTTCCAAGTAAATGAAGGACAATATCTTTTTTTTAATGACCCAACTTCCTTTGAAAAGTATACTTCCTCATTCTTAGTCCTTGGTTAATAAATCATCAAGGTGACACTAGCCAATAGAAAATAAATTAAAAATCTTTATGCTTTTTCTGTTTTTACAAAACGGCCTTGTACTTTATAATGAAACCATGCAATTTGTTTAAAGTAAGCTGCATTCGGTTGACTCATTCTATAGCTACTATATTCAAATTTTCTTTGTAGAAAACTGATTGCTGCATGAAGATCACTTTTCCTAATATTATTTTGCCCCCCCCCATCCTATAAATTCCACTTATCTTGCACCACAGATTTTAAATAAGATGCTTTACATAAACATATACTAGGTATATTTCAACATATCTTCTTTCACTTTTTTCATTTTTTTGCGTAGCATGATCATTGACCGCACCCATTTGCCCCCACTTATTGATAATTTTGAACATACCTCACAATCAAATTGTTTAGATGTCTTTCATCTTTGTCAGGTAAATATTTGCTATGAGATTAACATCCAATTGATAACATATATTTTATCCTTTGATCCGAATATAAAAACTTTTCCCTCTAATCCTCAGTTAAATTGTAATAAACACCTTTGCAAAAAACACCATTTTACAAGTCATTTTTGTATTTAGAAATTAAACGTTGTACAATAACAGTGAATAACTACATAAAATCGTTTTGTATTTGTTGAATGACATATAGGTCGGATGTAGATGGTGACATAACGATGGATTTCATTTCCGTTCAGAAGCAACATTCATAATACACATACAAAATTCACATCGTTTCCAATTTTATAATTTTGTAGATAAATATATATATTTATATAGATTATTGAAATCTTAAAATATCCAGAAGTATCAAAGACATCTCTGTATAATATACTCATTTCACATAATCAACAAATAGTGAGCAGTCTATTTCAATGCAACAAAACTTTAGTATTGGAAATATATATACACATGCTGTGCTTCCATTAGTATAATTATGTCATGACGGATAGTTAAAATTCCACAAAAGAAATGTCAAGAAAATCACATGATCCCTTCACTTTATTGTTTTTGACTTCTTAATTCAATTTTATAAAATTCTGATTCAGAAGAGTTGATTGGTCCTATGGTATGGTACAGTCGTTAAATATAGCCTTGAGTTATACATCTCTCCCTTTAATGAATCTACCATACTAATCAATTGTAGTATAAAATGCATAACATCATCTTGAGTGACCTCATTATTCTCCAGGATTATTGATCATCATAAATATGCAGCATATTTACTATGTATAGCTCACTGATTGTTTATCTTCAGGCTCTTTCAACATCATGGATATTATACATGAAATATTGGCTGACTTATTAAAATATTCAAGTAGGATTTTACAAACTTAAGCATGTTAAGAGGACCCAATGTATCTCTTAATCATCTAAATTGAGTGTTATTAATTGAAGATACAAGCAGTTGCAGATCTAGAAGGGTGGGAGTTCTGGACATCAATGCATTTAGATGGGGGACATACAATTGGATTCATTCCCCTTTATCCTGAGTTGGGACCCCCCTTTTCAAAATGGCTGGATCTGCCCTAGATAAATGTTTTTGATGATTCAACTATATACAAACATTTTATTCTAACTCCTTTTTAATACCTACTTAACTGACATCTCATGAGAAAATTTCCCTATAACATTGGCATTAGGACATGCTAAATTTCATCATATAAAAATAGGTACAGGTTTTCTGGACACCTTTCTTGTAATTGTTGTAAGAATTAATTTGGGTATAGTTTCATCACTGTTGTTACATATTCAGGGATTCTTTTGAAACTTCTTAATCTCCATGGTGGGATTCAATTTTGTCTTGAGCAAGAAATATGTTATGTACTTACAAAATTTTCTATTTCAATATATTTTGTTCTGATAAATTCTTTATTTGATTATTTCACAAGTTACACACTCATTGACATAATTTTTATCTATTTATCTTGCTGATTCAAAATAAACAAATTAAAATGTTTCAAATGAAAATTATGCTAATTATAACCCAGATTAATCACCATATGATAGGATGGGTACTGATCAAGGGAGATAAGTGCTCTTGTTTATCAACATTGCAAGACCAAGCAAAATATAAATTATTTGCTAACCCACTGTCATAATACAACTTTACTTAAATTGGGGAAGCAGAGGCGGATTTAGGGGGGGGGGGGGGCAAGGGGGCCGGGCCCCCCTTTTTTGGAAAAAATTTGGTTGCTTATATAGGGAATCACTGAAGCGTGACTGGAGCGGGCCCCCTCTTAGGCAGTCAGTGGGCCCCCACTTATTAAAATTTCTAGATCCGCCAGTGGGAAGATGTAGATTTTTTTCAGATCTCTAATTAAAAATTTATATGTCTGCGCACAACAATGACACTTGGGAGTATTTTTTTTAGGGGGGAGGGGGACCACTTAAAGCAAACAGTGACATGAAAGTAATTTGAATACAAAAAAATTTGGTCAAAACAAACGGAGATAACAGAAGATTTGTTAATTAAGATATTAAGAGAGCGGAAACTGCAATTTCATCAAATTTTCTCAATTTTCAAAGGGATAATAACTCAAGATCATGAAAGTCAGATGCCACCCAAATTTGATCTTGATCTGTACTTGGTGGTCACATAACCATAAGCATTGTGTAATTATTAGTTTCATAAAATTTGTTTGAGGTAAAATAAAGTTAGAGAAAGGAAATAAAATCTTATGTAGATGAGGATAATTAATTAAACCTTATTGCACCATCAACTTATACAGGTGCAAAAAAGGTAGATAGCATAAAAATTATGGAAACAAAATGTTAAGTACACATTTTAAGTATAAGGGCACAGAAATTAGTTACTATGCTGATATACATGTTCAATTTATTACTGGTTCTAATCACTTGGCAATACAACAGGTGTCGTCTATAAAGCTGGCTATATACGCTTAGCCTTATTAGAAACAATGGTGAATTCAGGTTTTCAAAAAAGGGGATGGGTGTAATTTTTAAATTCAAGATGTTCGTATAAACTTAATGACCAAAAACAAAGAAATAATCTACAGGTACTTAATAAAATGTCACTGCAGAGTATTATTTAGCAGATTATGAATGCAATTGTAATCATGAAAACCTATCTTGACCAATTTATCAGAAGGAAGTTAACATTTCTGCTTACAGTATCACATGGGATGATGTGAACTTACACTTGATATGGTAATTACTATTAGTCACTATATTCAAGTGTTTATCTTATATTGGTATACAGGATTGTTTTTATGAAATGAAATTAAAAACTTTTACTTCCTTTATTATAGTAGAGTAAAAAGATTAAATCTCAATTAATATTTTCACACAAATGATTTGTAAATTTCAATTGTATAAGACGCCAACATTCTAATATTTTTCCTATTTTAGGAATTGGGAAGGTGGACCTTGTTGATGGGTTAGAGCAGATTTTAAAATTGAGTGAACATATTTTTCAAGGAAGAGTGAAAATAACTTTTTGCAACATCTGAATAATTGAATCATTATATACATGTATAAACATTACGATTCTAATCAAGTTAGAAAAAAAATTAAAACTGGTTTACAAATATTTGCTGGTTGGGATAAAACATTTCATTTCCATACACATGTACTTATTAAGTTAGGTGGCACATTAGCTATAGTCTAAGATTTGCAGTTTATTGTTGTGTCATCAGCTAAAGGTTGCATTTCTGTAAATATTGTCAATGCAATTTCCCATTAATAAGGAACTCCTTAATTATACAGCCAAAACTGTATCATTTTACTATGAGGTTTTGAAAAAAATCATATCCTAGAATTGAAAGTTCATATGCTCTACAATATTTTTCAAAGGTCAAAATATACGGCTGTGCGGCATATTTTAAACGTTTATATGCCCTGAACTTCTCAGAGTTTAACTAACACTAATTTTCTTAACTGCCCCTCCTCGACTGTAGGGTTACCACAGATTTCAATATAAACAATATACACAGGTATATTTACTAGTAACATTCCTAAGTTATGTCTCTGTGAGATGCAACACAGAGAGCATAACTGGGAACTAGTATGTAAACAAAATTAATTTTCTATGAATATTCTAGATCTCCCCCAAAAGAGGTGTGGTTTGAGAAACAGCTGTATTTACAAAGTGCAACCTTTAACCAAAGCCTATGGGGTGGGGGGAGTGTAACAAAAATATAGAATTCCAAGTAAAGGCTATTGTAGCCTTATGATTTAAAGCAGTCTATTAATTGTTAATGCATGCTAATACCTCAACATTATCACAGCCTGGGACTATATGTCTATTGTAACAGTTAGAGATTAATCTTGCTTTGTAATAATCATTCTATCTATAATTTCATTTTTCTATAATAAAACATTTAGTATGGACTCCTTTAACAAATATTGACTTGTGATATCTCCTGCAGCATATCAATCATATCACAATTGTCATACATAGTTAACATACTGATGTCAGTCATAATACAGGGATGAAATGATAAATAGATAGTGGATTCTCATAGGACAACATCTAACAAAGACTTCAGTGACTCTTTCACCAAAAATTGAACTTTAAGATCAATTCTAAAATTAAGATTTTTGTGAAAAGAGCCCCTGGAATAATCAAATAATTACAAAGAGTTTTAAAGATTATCATCAAGTAAAAATCATGTATGATCTCAATTTATCCCCTCTTTATACAACATATGAATGATCTATCAGTAGTTTGATCTAGTTTCTATCAAACGAAAAACACCTACATGACAGGCAAGACAAAAACCAAAAGAGATAACACTTCAATATTTTTCTAAACAAAATAAGTTCAACATATTATGAACAGTAGTTTTAAGCTTTTGAAAGGGGCATAACTCTAAAACAGTGAAAGTGACACTACACAAATTCTAACTTGATCTATGTTTTATCGTAATGAGCATTATGTATAAGTTTACAAGCATTTGGTTGAGGCAAACCAAAATTAGAGAATAGAAACCACATTTCGGACATACATACAGACAGATTGACAGACAAGAGTAAACACTTAGTGCCCTCTCTGCTGAAGCAGGGGCATACAAATAAATTTAGGCACACTTGTACTCATTAAACCCATGGATGTTCTAATCAAGTATTCTTTTGATAGGGTATGCATTAGTTTCTCTGATGATTTCACTACCCCCATAGAGATTATGAAAAGTTGGTAGGTATGCAGATTTAAATTTTTCATTTTCATTTTGCCTGTCACCATTCTTCATTGATATCTTGTGTTTTTCTTTGGTGACAAAATTTTAAACTACATCTTCAGAAAAATATATCTTAGTCTTAACAGTGATTATTCCAAACCAGGAATTTGGTTGGTTCTATTAATGTAACAAAATTTCCTTTTCGGTACAGTTTGCTTTATTATTAGATATGAAATTTATAATATTTTCATTATCTATAAGGTCATAAAGTTTTCTTCATTATCACTGAGTTTTTGTGACCCTAAATTTGTATAAAATGTCTCTTTTTTTCTTTTACATTTATTTCTACCCCTTACCTTATCATGGCTTTCCAGGATTAAACCAAAAATGTAAAACAAAAAGGTTTCGCTACTAAATCCTGGAAAAAGATGATCAACCACAGACAATATTTCCGTTATTTATAACCTGATCACAAAAGTTCAAGAAGTTCATGGATGACACTTGATAATAAAGTATGTACAATTTTTACAATTTGATATCCCTTACATGAAGTACATGTAGTATAAACTTGTTTACATTTTATCAGAATAATTGAGGTCAAAAATTGTCTCTAAACATAACTTTTTTAATCTTTTTGCAATTTTTTATATACCATACATACTATAGATAAAAAAAATCTATATTTATCGGTTTTTTTTTTTTATCTTTTAAAAATATTTTGTAAATATAAAAAAGAAGATGTGGATGATTGCCAATGAGACAACTCTCCACAAAAGACCAAAATGACATAGACATTAACAACTTTAGCTCACCGTACGGCCTTCAACAATGAGCAAAGCCCATACCGCATAGTCAGCTATAAAAGGCCCCGATAAGACAATGTAAAACAATTCAAACGAGAAAACTAACAGCCTTATTTATGTAAAAAAATGAAGTTTTCCTACATATAGTTTAGATGAAATGATAAGCTGATTTCTAGGAAAGTATGATTAAATATTTGTTTAATTCAAATCTCATTTATTTAACAGTCTGTGCATACAGAGGACACAGATTTTGGTGGCTCTGTTCAATTAGACTAGTAGTTTGTTTTTAAATTCTCATATGGTCTTTTTTTTATAATGGTTCATATGTATGTTAAAAGTGTTTGAGAGATTACTTTAGTGTGGTGTCCATTAGAGATTACTTTAGTGTGGTATCCATCAGAGATTACTTTAGTGTGGTGTCCATCAGAGATTACTTTAGTGTGGTGTCCATCAGAGATAACTTTAGTGTGGTATCCCTCAGCGATTACTTTAGTGTGGTGTCCATCAGAGATTACTTTAGTGTGGTGTCCATCAGAGATTACTTTAGTGTGGTGTCCATCAGAGATTACTTTAGTGTGGAGTCCATCAGAGATTACCTTTGTGTGGTGTCCATCAGAGATTACTTTAGTGTGGTGTCCATCAGAGATTACTTTAGTGTGGTGTCCATCAGAGATTACTTTTGTGTGGTGTCCATCAGAGATTACTTTTGTGTGGTGTCCATCAGAGATTACTTTAGTGTGGAGTCCATCAGAGATTACCTTTGTGTGGTGTCCATCAGAGATTACTTTAGTGTGGTGTCCATCAGAGATTACCTTTGTGTGGTGTCCATCAGAGATTACTTTAGTGTGGTGTCCATCAGAGATTACTTTAGTGTGGTGTCCATCAGAGATTACTTTTGTGTGGAGTCCATCAGAGATTACTTTAGTGTGGTGTCCATCAGAGATTACTTTAGTGTGGAGTCCATCAGAGATTACTTTAGTGTGGTGTCAATCAGAGATTACTTTAGTGTGGTGTCCATCAGAGATTACCTTTGTGTGGTGTCCATCAGAGATTACTTTAGTGTGGTGTCCATCAGAGATTACTTTAGTGTGGTGTCCATCAGAGATTACTTTAGTGTGGAGTCCAGATTACTTTAGTGTGGTGTCCATTAAGCTGAACTAGTACTGTGGATTCAGTTATTTTGATGGGTTACCAATTGCATGGATTAAGGAAAATGTACATTGTTACTGTATATTTGATTCCATGCATGGTTTTGCTAAAGTCTGCATACAATCTAAAGGATATTTGTTATTCATTGAGCATTTAATTTCGTGGTTCTGAACCAATGAAATCTACAAATATTGGTATCCAACAGAATAGTTTATTTGCCAGCTAATGCCTGCCTAGAGGCGCAAGATTTTCCTACTGCAAACAGTTTTCAGACTGTTTTTTGCTTTTTGGTGTGTTTTTAATTTCAAGTATTTGTTATCAAAAGAGAGACTATGTTACTCAATAAGACAGCAACTAAACAACAAAAATGGTCAACAGGTATATAAAAGGCAACAAGCTGCCTTCAATACTTATGATTGATTGATTGATTGTTGGTGTTTTAATGCCACTTTTAATGCCACTTTTGTGCTATTTCATGGCAGGCAGTTTTATGGGTTCGAAATTAACAACTGCAGTGCTGACTGGTCACTAATTTTCAGTTGTCTAAAATATGTTCAAATTCTTAAAATATTTGTCAATAGTCTCAGTTCCTGTTTTGTAGGCTTTTACTGCCTTTTTTTCACTTGGTAATCAAATTATATATAGGAATTATCTCCCTTACAAAATTTTTATACAACTTGTAAATTTTCATATTGGAGAACATTCTCTCAAACACTTGCTCTCAGTTGACAGAGAACCAGAATATCCTAATGTTAAAGAATTCTATACTCCTGGAGTCAAAAGTCGGTAATATTAAAATAGTCCATTTACTTAGAGCATTGTATTGAAATGTGTCAACATCTACTTTATAACAAATGAACGGAGATCTTTAAACCAACCAAATGTTACAAATAAGCATATGATATCTTTTTTTATAATGTCCCACAAATGTATGGAAATCTTTAATTTGAATAAAAATGTAGAAAACATAATTTTCCCATCAGTTCCTGTCCTCACAGAAATATTTGATTCAAAGAAAGACAACTCTTGACAAGGAAAAAAGTTTTGAAGGTTATGTCAATAAAACAAGACCAGTGACACTTCCCCTCAATTATGTCTTTTTCAATTATCATAAATAAGCTTCATTACATTTATATATAGCCCAAAGAAATATTTCTATATTAATTTTATTTATTTCGGACTGACAGTCGGAAACATGACAGTATCATATTACCATAAACAAAACAATCTATAAATATACTCACAAACATCTGAATGACGCCTTTTTGACCACCGTGTTTTTTTCATAACATCGAAACTTTCCTTGTGAAAACCTCCAAAATGGAACTCTCCATCTACGTCAAATTCATTGCCCTCCATTTTCAAATATTTTTTTAAAGGTTCTAACAGAAAATTACTCCAGTCAGTCAGACAAACTGATATTGAGAAGAATGATTATTGGTAATTAAATATCATAAATCTGTCACAATATTTTAACTAAAATGGCACTAAAACTGTAAATATTGGGATAATAATAGGTCTATTTTACAATCTATGGTAATCATATAAACCAATTATCAGTGGCCAATAATAATCATATCATATTATCTCCTGGTTTATAATGATTGTATTCCAATAAGTTTATGAAGAAGTTGACCAGCTATCTCAGAATAACAATAACACTCCAGGTGTCAGTTTCTTTGAAGTCATAAATCATAGGTAGATATGCTGTTATCTCACCTGAGCAGCTGTAATGTTAATTGTCACTTTAATCAAGTAGCATCATATCCAACAGGATCCTTGCAAATCCAATTATTTGCTCCAATATTTGAAACAATGTTTATTTTATATCCAATTGCAGTTATTACTTATTTATCTCTCTTAAAAAAACTAACTTCAATGAATATTGCTTCTGACAGCTTTACTGCTACCACTAAACATTTGAATACCAGTAACATCCATAAATCACATTGTTCTAATGTTCAAGATTTCTACCATACAATTTCTGCTTAATGAATTGTCTTCAATTATTCCGAATATAATTGTAAACCATTTTCAGTATCTACTGTTGGTCTTTTACAAAACTAATTATTTATTTTCACTTGTAAAGAAAAAAAAAGTCCATAAAGTAATTAAAACCCAAAATGTTTACTAAATTAAACCTTGGTGGTAAATTCCTGCCCTCATACTCAGGTTGATAAACATATACCTACAACTAAAGGTGTTGTCATTGTCTTTGTCAATGTCAATCAAAAATTAAATGCAGACAGGTAAATTGTTACAAACTTCATGTTGTTTTTCTACTTGCACAATAAAATTACCATCATAATTGTAGGCAAAACTTAACTTATCTTTGAAGTGAAGGTCATCATTCTCAAATGTTGCTTTAATCTTTTTAATTTTCTTGCAATAAAGAATAAGAATAAGAATATTTATTATTCCAATCAAGGGCCCTTGATGGGCAGCATAACATGTACACATAAAACAATACATCATGTTTTGTAACAGAATTTTTTTTTTTATAAACTAAAATGAAACATTAAAAAAGTTCAGACAGACGTTATTATCTTCATTCTATAAAAATCATATACATTTAATTCCAGGCAGGATTAGAACCATAAAATCAATATGATTTTTTTTTAAGGTCAAACATAATGTAGGTATCAAGTATCATATTGTAAAGAATATATATTACCCAAAGTCCTTGAACTTTGCCATACTTCAGTTAAATACAGGACAGGATTTATTTTTTGTTTGTTGGTGTTTTAATGCAACTTTCAGCAGTCTTGGATATATCATATGGCTGCAAGTTTATATTGATCAAGAGATGATAAAGTACAATGGCAAAACAATGACATAGAACAGAAAACCTTGCACTCCTTGTCAATAAATGTCTGATTCAAGCACACCTCACTGCATACTCAAAAAACTCAAGAGTTCAGTGGCGTTTGATCACTGGAAATGATTTGTAAACCTTGACCTTGGGTGTGCAACATTTGACTATGATGATGACCTTGTTAAATAACACATAATTCAATGTTGTGCATGACATATCTTTTAATACTGAGAACAGTGAAACAAAACATCTTCATTGAAATGTCTAATGTGAACCTTAAAGGTCTGCAACATCAATTCTTAAGTTTATGACCTTGACCTTCTATCTGTATTCCAAACTAATTATGATAAACTTTCCTGTCATGATGAACAATTACTGCACCACTCAGAGTATTGACAGAAAAACTTGTAATCCCTGAGAAGCTTAAATCTAATTTATACTGAATGACAAAAGCATTATCAAATGCACCACATTATCATTTAAAAAAATATTGAGACAGAAATTCAAACATATATATATATAAATATTATGTGCAAGTGCTTCAAACGACATTTAAAATTTTTGTGTAATTAAACTTGCAGACAGGAAATTGTTGCTTAAAATTCATTTCCTCATTAAGATTCTAATTTTACTTTTAAAAGCAAAAATGCACTTAAAACACTTATGACTTCATATTTTATAAGTTTTTAAAGCCATTTCAATAAGTCTTGATTTATTTTAAGTACAATCAATTCTGAACAAGACTGATTGATAGTTGGTGTTCATTGTGCCTCTTTCCGTGTTGACTACTTGCATTTCATAGCGCTCAGATTTTGTTTGAGGAGAAATTAAGCCAAACCATAGAAGTATTAACGAATAGCTGGTTATTTTTTTAAATTTTACGCCTATTTTTGCGGCCAGAACAAAATCGCCCAAATAAATTCTGCTAATTTAAAACAAAGGTATTGATAAAGTTTTGAACCTGCCAAAATAATAACCGCAAAAATATATTGTATACCTTATTCAATGAAAATTGTGAAAATTTAACACCAATGAAAATAAGCCGCTTTGCACTATATTATAAAATATTTCCAAGACCAAACTAAAGTGGAAAACAACAACCTTCAGTAGATACTGGTAATCTGATAATTCTAAATTTGTTGAGAATGAAGTGTTTAATTGATTATTCTGTCTAAAATCAAGACATATTCAGTTATCTTGTGCTGTACTTATTTTTTGTTTTTTTTGCTGTGTTGGTGTATTTTGAAACAACATAACTTTATTTATGCAAAGCATGAAATGTTATTTGCATAAATATGTTTATCGTGTCAAGAATACAAAGTTAATTGTTTTTAATTATCATACTGGGAATTCAAATTAATTACCGGAAACTTAATCCCAAAATTTTATGTAAATTGTTTTGTACATAAACAAAAGATTGGTGACCGATTTAAAAAAGCTAGGCGGATGGAACGAAGAAAAAAAATTTGACAATTATATGCCAATCAAACCATTAAAATTATAACTACCCATGAATGTAAAGTTTAATTAATTATTAAAATGTTACTCAATAATTCCATATCAATTTTGTACATAATGTTTTCCTTCTAAAAGGTATTATCTTAGACAATTTTAACAATTGATTTTAAACCAGAAGTCATTTTGAGTTATACCCCTTTTCTTAATATTTCAAAAAAGTAATTTCTCTTAAGAATTTAAAATATTTCAACGTTTAAGAAGTCAATTTGTCAAATTCAGCATTAATAATTCAAACACATAAAACTGTAAATGACATTTTGACAAATACGGCCCATTAAAATGTGTTTTTGTGATCTAAAAGTGTGAACGATGTATGTTAAAAAGTATGACATATTTATTAGACGGTAATAACAATGTATTTGAGAGTTAAAAACAGGTACATTTAGATTCATTAGATATCTCTCACAGCCGTGACACATAACAGTTAGTACTTTACCATTTGTTTCTAATAACTGTACATCATTTTTGATACATTAGAACCTACTATTGTTAAGGTCTTTTTTTTAATGTTGTTTGTAAAACATTTTAAATATCTTTAAATGCTTTCCTGGGACAATTTTTCTGTGTTAAATTTTTTTTTTCACTTCTTAATATCCATAACTTTTGAAGGAGTACTAAGAAATATAGAACAACCATACATCATATTTTTTTTTTGTACAAGACCAATATGTGAGGTTTTTGAAACACATTGTCAATGTCATAGATAAGCCAGTGATTTAAAAATACATATTTATATGATCATTGCACAAAAAGCAAACTAACACGTTATGTTGGCATTCACTGTATATCACAGTCCTGCAGTTCTAAGTTCAATATCTAGGGTTTTTATTGAAGAAGCTAAACGTTTTTGTTGATAACAATATCTCTCTGAGTTCCCTCAAGAACTCTGGGTCATCAATAAAGAATGGATGCTGGTTTGATATTGAAGGGTGTGGGGAAAAAAGGGGGTATTATCCTCCAGATGTTAAGGCTTTGGTTGCTATGTTCAAAGCATGCTGTCTGCGTATTAATTATATCTACTCATGATCTTCTTGTTTATATAAAAAAAAAGATGTGGTATGATTGTCAATATGCATGACTTAATTTTATGGGAGTTAAACTCCTTTTTGATTAGTACAGATAGACAAGACCATAATTTATCAATTTCCAAGGAAACAGTTACTGAAATAATTATATAAGCTCTTCCATTAGAAATAACTTGATTTTACTAATATAAATCCATGTGATGTTATAAACTGATATACATTGCTGGCCTACTGTAAAGATGTCCAATTACATTCAATTAGAAGTATAAATTATACTGGGTAAATATGGCAGGTTTTATGTTTTTATAATTTTGTCTTGCTCTGGTATTGACCTTATAGTGAAGGTCAAAATTTCAGTATAAAACTGACCACCATTAGTACATGTGACCTCAGGATAGAAACTGGCCAACAAATAATTACATCTCTTACTAGTCAACATTCACACTTTATTACAATAAATGACATTAAATACAACCCTCTACTTTAATAATCTCTATCTTTCATCTCAATATCTTTGTTTCTAGAAAATGTCCAAAACAACTGACACAAATTGGTTATAGTACATTTCTCTATTAGGTATTTCTTTTTCCACCGCCCTATTTAATCATTTCAGTCACCTTTATTTAAAACACTGTTTTGGTTACCCTGTGCACTACATACATTTTTAAATTGCAAAGTAAAATGAAACATTGTTGATACATGTTTTACTGCCTCTAAGAAACCTGGAATCTTTACTATGTGATGAATTTACAAAAGGGACTAACTCTGATTTATGTAAGGGAACTAACTCTGTGTTATGTAAAAAAGCATACTCTTTCTTTCATTGACTGACAGACATTGACAGATAGTCCTTAAAAGTTTTTCGTTTAAAAGAATCATAAAATGTACTGGTATGGTATATTAGGAAGAAGTAATTTAAACTTTTGAACTAATCTTTTCCTCAAAAAAAAATGTTGAATACAAGGGAATTAACTCTAACCCTCTTCTACTACTGAATCTCATTAAAAAAAAGAAAACAGGGATAATTTAAAAACAAGGGGTTCCCAACTAACGCAAAATAAAACATAAGAAAGTCAAGCCTTACTTTTTAACAAATGAATTTCAAAACAGGAAATGAATGAACAAAGGAGGAATGACCATCAAAATCTCCTTGTAGGGAAATAAAAAAAATCCCTTCTTATCATATTGTATAAAGAAAAATTAACTTGTAGCATTTCTGTCAAGTTCTCCTTGCAGAAAGAAAGCTTTAATTTTAAACTTAGGTGAATATATTTTTCAAGAATAAACTCTTACCCTTTCTACCAAATCCTCCTCCTAGAAAACTGGAATGTCTTGTAACACCAATACTTCTTCCTGAAAAAGATAAAAAATACTGTTTAAATTGCCATTGATATAATATGACTCTTGTTAATATTATTTTAAAATGCCTATATGTAAATAAAACTATGAGGTTTAAATAGGTGAATAAAGTGGATGAGGTGGGTATATGCCAATAAGACTTTGAATTACTCAAAAAACAGTCATGTAAAAAAGGCATATAGATGATAAAAAATGATAAAGGGTCTGCTGAACCCTGTGCCATGCCTGTGAAGGCTGTAAAAATGTAATGGATTGGTGACGTAACAAACAGCACACCAGATTATATTTATTGATCTTAAAGTTTTATTACAATCCTTACACCAAGATGAAATAAGATACCCTGCACTAAATAACGCGTGGTCAAATATAATTCAACTTTTTTCTCAAAGATTATTGGTAACATTATAACCAAATTCTTAATTTTCAAAGTCAGATAACCAAAAATATAACTTCCAAGTTTTGTTCAGATAAACAGAAATATAATAATTAACTTTTCCGAAGTTTTGGTTATTAAAAAGGTACCAAGTTCATAATTGGATATGCTAGAAGCCTGTTTTGTCTACATTAAGACTCATCAGTGACGCTCAGATCAAAATAGTTAGAAAGCAAAACAAGCAAAAACTCCAAAAAACAGCTATGGTTATCTTATAATGCCTTGGTATGAATGGTTGGATGGGCAAATTCAACTGGGTTAAATATGTTAAATGAATTATGTATCAAAACAAGCCAATACACTGTGTCATTTGCTGTATCAATCTCCATTGAAGAGGATCATTACCTGATCAGACTTCAAAGGAATTTACCTGAGGATGATTGACAGGTGTAATTAACAAATTTATACACCTTTTAGTAAGGTTTTCTGTACAGAGATAAGACTAAACTATATAACACTATTTTCAAAAATTTCATAAACAAAACTAAAATATTTACGGACTTGTGTCTTTTTGGCTCGTCTGTCTAACTCTTACGTTTATTACACAATCTTAACTTGTATATTCTTAAATAGTATTCCTTGCTGAAATATCTTATTGGTAAATATGTTAGGTGTCCCACTACCACCCTTCCCTCTTCTTTAAATTTAAATTGACGGCATCCAATACCACACAAACTCAACCCAACACCACAATCTTTTCCCTAAAATTCTATCAATCCTGTCATATGATAAGCTGGAAGACTTTCCCACTCTGTTGTGGTTAATGTGGTTAATGTTCATTCATTTAAATCAATTGTTTATAAACATATTTTCTTAAAAATAATAAAAGTCAGAGTCATATTGTTATTTGTAAAAATAATGAGATATTGTACAAATCAGTTTAATATCTCAGTTACATTATAAAGAAAAGTAGTAAAATAGGTTTTTATAAAAAGTAAACAGAGTACCAGGAAAGAAAACCTGACAGTGATTGCTATAACTGAAAATTTTAATATATAAATATTATTACTGTAAAATCTGATTAAACTGAACTGAAAATGTTGTTCAGATAAGATGGGTGAACAGTTTCCACAAATTTAAGTATGAAATAATTTATCACTAAAAGTGCTGATAGGAAAGTTCAGGGTTGCGTTCAATATCTTAGCCTCTACATAGTGCTACATAGATCTATGACTTCTGAACATGTAGCTAGCCTAGCTGCTACATAGATATTGATAGCAGCTAGGATAGCCACTTGTTCAGTAGACAAAAATATACGTAGCACTATGTAGCCGCTAAGATATTGAACGCAACCCTGTTAGAACTGTTTTCTATTACCATGGTTAGATTTTCGACAGGTTTCTCTGTTGTATTAATACTGTATACAGGAATGTCTGTGACTTAACTTTATACTAGGGTATCTAATGAAGCATGTGTAAAAATAAAGTTTATTTAATAAAATTTTAATTACTTATTGTGTTTGCTTCACTATCTGGTACCTGGCTGAGGCAGACCTGGTTATTATTGTTCTGGTACCTGGCTGAGACAGACCTGGCTATTAATATTCTGGTACCTGGCTGAGATAGACCTGGCTATTATTGTTTAATTTGCTTACTCATGATGTTGTGTAACAGCTGGTCAAACTCAAGTCAGTTGATACAAAACACTTGATATTAAAATAAAATATAATGGGAAATAAGAAAACAGAATATTGATTGATTAAATGGCGGAATATAATAAAATTCTGTCAGTTACAAGTTCTACAGAGCTTATGTTACATGTATAGTTTATAAATATGTACTGATTTTAAATAAAACTTCTATTTTTTGTCTACTATCCTCTGTATCTTATTATACAAGCCAATAATTATCAGAAGTTAAGTCAAGGTCATGACACCTTTAATCAAGGGCAATAACTTTATTCTGCAATTGTCAAAAGGTCATTTCCTTGAAGCCTGACTTTCGAACATTTTATTTCAATCGCATTGCAACATGAAATGTCAAAAAATTTTGGTGCTGTTGAGCATTTGATAGAATAAAAAATAATTGCATCCATTACATTATTGTTTAGGGCAAAATGAAGGCCACCTCCAGGTGCTTGATTTTCTTGCTGCATTGAGGGCATATTGTTAACCTTGTGTTGTTTAATTCGCTGCTATTTGGATTAGTTGTTGTCTCTTTGACACATTTCCTGTAAAAAGTCATTGTGCTCTGTCATAGGGTTGAGGCGATCTAAATCTCAAGCTCTTGCCTTAGCCCACAAATGACTATAACAATTGAGCAAAATTGCAAAAATCCAAACAATCTTGACTATTTGTCTCAGTCATAATGATGAATGATATACAGCTCAACCCACACCTAAAATGATATTCGCACAGGAAGTGCATCTTGTAATATATAATTGATGGCATTAAATCACCCGTTGGTCATTGCATGTATATAAAAGTAAAGAGAAATGGCTAATTTCATATTTATATAATTATGAGACAACTAACAACCAAAACATAATACAAAGATATTCTCTAATTCATTAAGCCTAAATATTTCTGTAAATTCCAAACGTTTGCCAAAAAAAATAAGACATTTAATCAACCTACAACTTCATACTAAATGATGTAACAATCAAATTGTGTCATCAAGAATTAGCTAATATTAACATAACAGATCCATGCAGGCTTTAGAAAACAATAAGCAAAGTTTAAAATGGGACGTATTAAAATTCTATGCATCAACTATGTAGCCTCCATAAGAGGTTTGGACTCCTGACCCTCCCCTCTAACCATCAACCTCTGCATAAGTTGATCTCTTCTTTAAGAAGAATTTGCTTGGCCAAATTAGCCATTAAATATACTTGCTTCTTTTAAAAAAATTGAACCAAGTTACCTCCAGAAAATTTTGATAATCCTCATAGGCTGCACTCACAAAACCACTTATCTTTTTTTATTAAAAATTAAACTAAACATTGCTAAAGCTATTTATTGAGTATTCTTGTGCTTAAATTCTTTACAGTTTTTGGAAGTTTGTAGATGTGATATATTTCTGGGATAAGTTAATTGGCTTATAGATTTAGATTTTATATCTTATATATCTATAATATATACTTAAATACAAGTAATCAAAAGAGGATAACTGCATGTACAGAACAATATAAGTAAATGATAATTAAACCTCCCTCTTTTTTTGTGTCCCACAATAAATGTAACAAACATACCTCTTCTTGCAGCAGATGCCGGTAAATTTTGTCCTAAATTGAATGTGACAGAACGTTTTACACCTTTGAATATTCTTAACCGATTCTGTTTCATGCTAGGAGAATGGTGTAAGTCAGTTAACCTGCTCTCGTCTCTCAAACGCTGCATTTTGATAGTTAAAAGTTTTCAAATTATTTGACATCTAACAAAATTCAATTTTTTTCTATCTCACTTAAAATTCAGATTTCAAAAAATTCAAATTCTTGAATTTCTTCAAGAATATATATTTTTGAAATTTCAAATCTAATTAAAAATTTTCCACTTATATCCAATTTTCACTCAAAAAATGTCTGATGCTATCAATGTTTTCCACCTATTTGGTACTGATATTATAATACTCCATCTCCCCATTAAAGGCACTCTAGTCTCCTACAGTCTCCAGTCACATTAAAATTCCACAATGTAAACAGATACTTTTATCAATGAAGTAATTAAATCCCTGGTAAGAATGTCTTTGTTTAGAAATGTACTCACTTTGTAAAAGGTTCGTTTACCTTTAGGTGTCAAAAATCACTTGATCAAGTAATGATGTATTAATTATTGTCACCTCTCAAAATCAGTCACTTATAACCAAATATTAGTATTACTTATAACATTAAAATAATTTCCCCCCATTATCCTCCAGGAAAAAGTCTATTAATTCTAATTTCAAAGATGCGAACTGTGAATTATCCTTTACTATTAAGCTCCCACATTTCACTGAATTGATTTCAGATGCTTAAATGCACGAAAATCATTTTCAATAATTATTATTCTCACTTTACAATTATTTTGAACATAAATGAATATTCACAATTTTTCACAGTATATTATATGTGAGTGAAGTCCTTTGTTATAACTTATATAACGTGTAAGTATTGGAAGACTATATTCAGATGTTTACTTCCATATGTTACCACAGGAATGTAACGTTAGTCATATTTGGTATTAAAAAAACACTATTTTTTACCATTTTTAATTAAGTTCCGGTTGCCAATAAATTCAGTATCAGTAGCAAAAATCACATTAAACTTTGTAAATAAAGTAACAATAAGTTTTCTCAGGTTAAATGTAACGAACTTTAATTGCTTTTCCCTTTTTCTATCATGACTGAAATTTTTGTTGAAAGCCATAAAGGGTAATTTCTATACACTATGTTAAATTGAAATTGCCATCGCAGCCTCCATGTCAAGATTTTATCATACAAATAGTTTCGTGGTAGTGCCCATGCATACCTGTAAGTAATTACTCCAGGTAGATAGAACCTATTGTATGCTGGATCACATGTCCAAAGTCAAATGGTCATTCTATACCAATATACTTAAGTCAGAAAATCAGAATAACCATGTGTATGTATTGGCTCACCTGGTGTTGAAAAAAAAACCAGCAATAAAAAACCCGTCATCTTTAGCATTAAAAAAAAATCCCTTGCTTTGACATGGATAAAAATAAATTTAGCAAGGCCAGAATTTACTTTACTGTTAAAGAGAAATTTTCTGAAAAACAAATGTAGTAGGGTCCCAGTTGATTCCCATTTCAATATCCCCTGGCCCTTTATAATTCCCAGATCTTACTTTACTGTTAAAAAGAAGCCCAGAAAAAAAGGTGGCAGGGTCCCTGTTGATTCCTTTTCAATATCCCTTGGCTTATTAAAAATTCAAGTTCTGTCATAACTTATAAAGTATACAGAATTTTGACCTTTCATATTCTCTGCTGATTTTTTCTAAATACAACAAGTGAAACTGCGAGCTACTGCTCACTGATGATACCCCCGCCGCAAGTGGATAATATTAATAGTGTAAAAATATGCAAGTGTTCGGTAAACAGGAAGTTGTCGAGTGATGAATCTGAAAACGCATCACACGGTATAGCTGACTTATAAAAATCCTGAAACCAAATTTCAGAAATCCTTGTATTGTAGTTCCTGAGAAAAATGTGACGAAAATTTTTAACTTGGTTATCATGTGTAAAATCATACAACTGTTCGGTAAACAGGAAGTTGTCGAGTGATGAATCTGAAAACGCATCACACGGTATAGCTGACTTATATAAATCCTGAAACCAAATTTCAGAAATCCTTGTATTGTAGTTCCTGAGAAAAATGTGACGAAAATTTTCAACTTGGCTATCATGTGTAAAATCATACAAGTGTTCGGTAAACAGGAAGTTGTCGAGTGATGAATCTGAAAACGCATCACACGGTATAGCTGACTTATATAAATCCTGAAACCAAATTTCAGAAATCCTTGTATTGTAGTTCCTGAGAAAAATGTGACGAAAATTTTCAACTTGGCTATCATGTGTAAAATCAGACAAGTGTTCGGTAAACAGGAAGTTGTCAAGTGATGAATCTGAAAACGCATCACACGGTATGGCTGACATATATAAATGTTGATACCAAATTACAGAAAGGGTGGATGTGTAGTTCCTGAGAAAAATGTGACGAAAGTTTCATGGGACGGACGGACTGACTGACGGACGGACTGACGGACTGATGGACGGACTGACGGACGGACGGACAGACAGAGGTAAAACAGTATACCCCCCCCTTTTTTAAAGCGGGGGTATAAAAATACAATGTATGTCTGACTGGAATACTATAAATACAAAGGGTTATTATAAACTACCAGTAATTACATGTAGCTCTCAAATTCCTTTAAACCAGGTGAGCTAATAGATTTCACCTGACATTTACCTTATATATATATATATATATATATATATCTAAAATGAAAATAAAAATTTCATTTCCCATTTGTTAAAAACTAAAATGCGGAGGTCAAACTTTTAAATATTTTGGGCCCTTGGCTATTTGTAACAAAGCCACAGCTCATTTAAACAAGCTTTAATTACATTTTAATAGATTTTCCATTAGATCACCACCCCTGGCTACTTGACAAGGAAAAGTATCTAAATATTTACCTATTATACCATATAATTAGGGCCTAGACTAATCTATCACTCTTAATTCATTTTTATTCATCCTATGTCAATACACAATACATATCATCAATTATTTGGTAAGAATGTCACAATGATTTAAAGAAATCGTCATGGAAATACTATTTTTGTTATTACGTAAAACATGTAATACATCAGAACAGAATTCCATCAATTAAATTCACAACATGAGCATAAACAAAATAACCAATCTAATATGCAAACCCTACACTTAGTACAAAATAAATAAAATTCTACAAAAAAATAAATCAGGAGGGGTGTTACTTGTGAATGAGGGATCATTGATACAGACTGAAACAGAAATTTCAACTTGAATGAGGGACGTCCTAGGTTCATTGTCACTTATTTTAAGTCATTAAATTTTTTTTTGAGGAATGGTGGTTTCATACATAGGACTACACTTTACCTGTCCTGGTTTTAAGCCCCTTATCGTACGTACAGAATAGAATAGAATACGTACAGAATATTTTATTATTCCAATCAAGGGCCCTAGATGGGCAGCATAACATGAACACATAACACAATACATCATGATTTGTAACAGAAAAACATTGTTATAAACTAAAATGAAACATTAGAAAAAAAAGTTCAGACAGATGTTATTATCTTCATTCTATAAAATCATTTAATTCTAGCAGAGACATATATCCAGGCAGGATCAGAACCATAAAACCATTACAATTATCATTGTTATTACATAAATTAATTAACATTTCGTCTAACATCTAGACATGTAATAATGTAGCTCCCTAAATATTTAAGTACAGACAAATTTTCATTAGTGAATAACCAAACAAATTTTACCTCATTTGAAAGTTGTATAAAATTAGGACAAATACAGTTTATCTCCTTGAAAAATATCTCCTTATCATTTTTGTATGCTGGACAACTAGTTATAAAATGTTGTTCATCTTCAACCAGATTTAGAGTACATTTCTTACAAAGCCTTTGGTCTCTTTCTATATATAATGTTTTATACCTGTCTCTTTCTATTTTGAGGTCATGTGCACTGATTCTAATTTATCTGATTACAACTGTCACTTTAAATGTAGGTCTTTCCTAAAATACATCAATCTTAATGTCTATTGCTGGACCCTATCAACAAACATCAATAAACCACCAAGGACATCTGTATATGGGTCATTTTCAAAAAATGTCGAATTTTGAAATTGAAAAATTTATTAAAAGTTACTTATTCAAACAACCCTCTACATAAGCAAATCAAAACAAACAGTACTTTATGAACAACATATTAAAAGATGCAATCTTAATGATGTCATGCAAGAATATCTTGAAACATTTTTTGATCGGTGGTACAATATTTTGTCTATCCTGTTACCATTTTCAAAAGAAATTTTGGGTTATTAAGAAAAGGTTTAGATAAAATGTTAAGCTTGTTTTACGTTACTAATTAGATGGTTTTCAAGAGAATAAACTTCTATATATATTCATTCTGTAAAATAATAGATTATTTGCCAATTTTCTAGGTTGTACTGAAAAATGGCTCTAAAAATTGGTTTTCAAAGGTTGTAAAAATTACCACCATGAGTAATGCAAGTCTAAGATAGCAATTCATATTGTTCGGCCTTTTTTCACCCTTTCAAATAAACCCAACATCAAGTAAATCCCTCAGAAGTTAATTTACTTTTCTCTTTATTTCGTTGGTAACAGGAAAGTACGTTTCTGATATATCACTATATAAAAGTCTATCCTGTTACCTTTTTGTCTATCCTGTTACCGATATCAGTATTGCACCTGCAAATGCTTAATTGGGAAGATTAAGACGTTATAACCTTAAGATGAGTTCAAACAATGAAATATTTCATTCGTTTTCCACCTACATGTTAAGATAAAAAATTTAACGACGTTTTTGTCTATAATTGTCTATCCTGTTAGACATAACAGGATAGACAAATTTCTTCGTTTTTGATTGCTGTTGTGAAATAACTACTCCCTTTGGTGAAGTGATTATGGTTTTCTATTGTGAATTTGGTTTCCAACCATTATTGCACTTTTTACAACCATACTGTTAGTGTAATTAATCAAAATGGTTGGTAACAGCATAGACATGAAAAAAAGTACACTCTATTTTTTTTCACTAAATGTCTTGAAATTTCTTTTCTCTACACTGTCGTTCAAGAAACGAGGCGTTTTAAATGTAAAGATTACTTTGCATTTTTGAAATCAACACTGACTGATTCAATATTCATAGAGAGAATAATTTAACAACTGATTTAAGTAGCGGTAACAGGATAGACATGAACCTCCTGTACGCTGATTGAATTTTAAGTTTGTAGATAATCTGTTACATACAATGATAAAGAAGCTACGATTTGTCGTTAGAATTATAATTAACGTTCTTAAAAAGTCCCTTTTGCAGATATCAAGGCGATCAGAAAATCGGAAAAAAATCATTTGAAATGTGTTTTTCTGACAATGTACGCACACAAATACCCCCAAAATCGGACTTAAATGCAGTTTAATCTTATCAAAATAGATGTAAGGTGTGTTTATTATTAATGTTCTGAATCACAAATCCGACAAGCTTTCATTTAAACCATTACAACTGAAATTTCCATTAGAAATAAAAATTTTAGTATGGGTGTACTGAAAATTCGACATTTTTTTAAAATGACCCATATAATGCCTGCCAAAAATATTCTAAAGTTAAAATTGAACAGAAAGGGCTCTACTTCCAAAAGGCAATATCAGAAAGATGTCAACTCTGCTATATATGCATAAATTGCAAAAATTAACTGAATATATAAAATACAACATTTTCAATATACCTGTTATATTACTATTGATCTGTTGTTAACAGCTGTTTGTCTGACAGGCAACATATTTCAGTGTGTAGTTTTATAAGTAATGTTTTCTTAGTAATTTGCAGGGTTTGGCAGAATAAATACTGCTAATTTAGAATTTAAGGCCTATATTTATTAAGCTTTAGTAGAAAACTGTAAGGCGATTTAACTGTACATTGTTGTTGTATGAATAAAAAGAGAGTTAGAACAAATTTCAATTAGAAAAAAAACAAACAAAACAAATAATTAAAAGACATCTTGAGGTTTTCAGCAATAGACAGGTTTATATACATTGCAAAGCCCTAAATTATCCTAATTCTAAACTAGTTGTTAATGAAATTACAGGAACTATCATATATATATGTCATTAATTCTATATTCTCTAAATGACAAAAAAAGCATGAAGATATTAAAGTTCCCATGACAACTACTGACAAGGTTGCTTACCTGTGAAGGCCCCCCTGCTTTGACATGTGATGGGGTTTAAGTTTTTATTGAGATCTCAACCATCCCCCTTTTCTGTCTCTCTACAAACTAACAGAATATACTATTCTAAAATACACCAGGATGTCATTTAATGTAATTGGGTATTCTGCCTTAACCATGCTTTACCATAGAGCATGTTATAATTAAATAAGTAACAGCAACAACAGACTCCACCAGAGATTAAACAATGATTTGTTTAAATTTTTTTTATTGCAAAACTTATCAGTGAACATTTATCTAGGGAATATAAGACAGAGAATGTATGTGAAAGAGACAGCCAACTGATAGTTTACTATAAACTAGTATGTCTTAAATATTGAATATTTCATACTATTAAGATGTGGAAACATTTGTAGAATTATCTTACAAAAAGGTATCAAGCATTTTTTCAATTCAGAAATAAACCCATTTCCATTCTAAATTTTATTAAGAACATTTTACATGCCTGACATAAAGACCCACACATTATAATTTTGACTTTTGCACATTTATGCCACTAAAAAACAATGTCTTCAGTAAACCTGTCTCATAATTATCAACTATTATGTCTCTGTGTGTGGGATACATGTACATGTACTAACCCCCTTGTCACAGTCATGTTTACATATGTAGCAAACAATGTTTGCGTTGGTCAGATTCCGTCAAAGTTGACACCTTTAATGGTTTTAATAACAGATATTTTGTGTCCTTGTTGTCTAATCTGGTGAAACTTCACACAAACATAGTGGTAAATAATGTACCTTTTTTTCTTTGAAAATTTATTTATTAAAAAACAATATTTTATTTGATATCTATTCTTATTCTTTTATTGACTAAAATGGTAGTAAAATTCTGAACAACAATTAGCCAGAATTCTTAAACCCTTATCTTGTTAAATTTTTCTTGTATCCTGTCTTTTTTTCTTCCCTAATCATACAGTAATATAACAAACAAGATACCAATCCTCCTTGCTAATGATCGGTTTAATATTTATTTAAAATACCATAGTTATATAGTTATAGACTTAGACAGGTCTACACACCCTACATGAATCAGAGAAGAAAATAACTGCATATCTTATCTAAAGTCTCTTACAAAATTTAATTAGTTTGTTACATATTTTTATTCTGGCAAGGTTATCATAAGCCAGAATGGGAGATAACTCTAAAAGATATAATTGAATGTTCTCCAACCTTTCCAAAAAAATGGAAAACAAAATAACAGATATATAGGATTAGCTATTCAGAGATAAGAATTTCCTTGAGATTTACCATCTTACAATTTTTTTTACCTTTCAGTTTGCACTTTGTTGAAGTATCTAAAAGCAGGTCTACATAACAGAGAGTTGTAAACTGCTACACCACTTAGTCCTGAGTGGAATTTGATATATTGACAATCATAACACATCTTCTTATTTTTATACCGAAACCACACAGCAGTAAAAACAGATGTAAACATAGAAACATGGACATAAAGTCCCTCAACATTTCTAGGAAAACAGGGACCATTTGTTTTTACCTTCCACATGTCCATAACCACAATAGGTTCAATGAGGTTTCTTAACAATTCTGTGATGACATGGACCATTATAACCTCAAAGTGTAACTTATTTCAAACGGGATAGCACATCCTCATTTTCACGGAAATGTTGTTTACCCTGCCAGGAAATTTAGAAATGATCCATGTAAACTTGTCGCTCCTTTAAACAAACTTATTCTAAAAGGTTACTATTCAACACTGTAATAAGATCATTGAATATTGTTTTTATTGGTATAAATATTGATTTTGTTATCAGTAAATTAAAAGCTAACTAAATATTACTAGTATGTTATATGTATATACATATTCCTGGATCTACAATCTGTCGATACCTGTAACTTGGCATTGCACAAGGTCATGTTTTTCTCTGGCTGTTTATGACGTCTTTACACTAAATCCATTGGATGTTGGATGTGTACGGATTGATAGTTTAGTCTTAGTTGCATGATTTTTTTATTAGTTGTTAGTGGCTTTGAACTAGCTGTCAGATAACTGCAAGTACTCTCAGATCTGTTCATTGTGTCTTTTTGTGTCGGGATGTATAAGTACTGGGCCACGTCCACTTGTATTTTTGTCCATCTGATGGGTTAAGCCTTTTTCAACTGATTTTTATAGTTCGTTCTTATGTTGTACTCTTATACCACTGTCCCAGGTTAGGGGGAGGGTTGGGATCCTGCTAACATGTTTAACCCCGCCACATTATTTATGTATGTGTCTGTCCCAAGTCAGGAGCCTGTAATTCAGTGGTTGTCATTTGTTAATGTGTTACAAATTTGTTTTTCTTTCATTATTTTTTTACATAAATAAGGCCATTAGTTTTCTCGTTTGAATTGTTTTACATTATCTTATCGGGGCCTTTTATAGCTCACTATGCGGTATGTGCTTTGCTCATTGTTGAAGGCCGTACGGTGAGCTATAGTTGTTAATGTCTGTGTCACTTTGGTCTTTTGTGGATAGTTGTCTCATTGGCAATCATACCACATCTTCTTTTTTATAGTCTCCTAGCACTTAACACTCAATGATATCCCTTGAAAATTCTACAATAACATGGACCCTTGTCAGCTTTTGGTGTCTTCAGTCAATAAGGTCCCTTGGCAATTCTTCAATGAACTGGACCCTTGTTAGATTTAACGTGTCTTCGGTTAATAAGATCTCTTTAACAACATGGACCATTGTAACCTTTAGATATCTCCAAACACTTAGGACTCAAAGATATCCCTTTAAAATTCTACAATAACATGGACCACTGTTAACTTTTAGTGTCTTGGGTCAATAAGGTCACTTGACAATTCTACAATAACTTGGACTATTGTAAGCTTTTAGTGCCTTGGGCCTTTAAGGTCCCATGACAATTTTACAATAACTTGGACCATTGTAAGCTTTTATTGATTTTAATATTAAGGTGTCTCCAAAACCTGAAGACTCAAAGATATCCCTTGAAAATTCTACAATAACAAGGACCAATTGTAAGCTTTTAGTGTCTTGGGTCAATAAGGCTCCTTGACAATTCTAAAACATGAACCATTGTAACCTTTGGGTGTCTCCAACCACTAAAGACTCAAAATGATATCCCTTGAAAATTCTAAAATAACATGGACAGTTGTAAGCTTTTAGTGCCTTGGGTCAATAAGGTCCCTTTACAATTTTACAACACTGTTGGTGTCTTCAGTCAATAATGTCCTTTTAACAACATGGGCCATTGTAAACTTTTAGTGTCTTGGGTCAATAAGGTCCCTTTACAATTTTACAACACTGTTGGTGTCTTCAGTCAATAATGTCCTTTTAAAAACATGGACCATTGTAAACTTTTAGTGTCTTTGGTCAATAAGGTCCCTTGACAATTCTACAAGTTAGTGCAACATGGTTAGTCTTCGGCACAGGGGGTCTTTTCCTATATGATCGTATATACAGATGTGCGGCTTGAATGGGTACATTTTTTCACACATCAAATATATCAATGGGTTGCGATTTCACCAAGGTAATATGTCAATGGGTCAATAATTTTCATCTTTTGATTAGATTTTTGTATAAATGCTGTTTTATTGTTTAAAATAAAGTCAAGATGTAGAAAATTTGATTTGTGACAACTGTGAAATATATATGAATGGGTTATGATTTTTCCAAGAAATATGTTTATTGGTCAGGATTTCTCAAGACTACAATATATGAATGGGGGGTGTTTTTGAAATCCCAGCTCACTCAGCACATCTGTAACTAAAAAACCCATGTTGAGACCCCCTAATGATCTTCAGTGAATAAGATGACCTCTCACAATTTTGGACCAAGCTTTCTAATTTTTTAAGCAAAACTCAATGAAGTTCTTAAAAATCTCTACATTTTAACAAGGCCATTGCACTCTCTGATACCAAATACAAAGGTCAAACATAGTTCATTAACAAACCAATAGAAGGGAAATAACTCATACTTCCTACCTGTTATTGTTGAATAATTCCGAGGACACTGTTGCACCTCAGTGTAAGGCCTTATCCAATATTCTGTTGGAATAATATTTTCCCAATCTAAACTTGTCATTATGAATAACTAGCAGATACAATTCAAATTGTAAAACATCTCTATCCTTTATAACAGCATCCCTTTTTCAAGTATTATATTTCCAATAAAGCTTCAATTCTCTACAAGTATGTTAAATTAATTATCACATAATCAGTGGTCAACATTTAAATCTGTAATAATATTTCTCCTTCTGTCAAACCATTTTCTTCACATTACTAACAAATCACGCCACATAATTAAGATGTTGTCTGAGAGTTGTTTTTGGCACGCCAACAGCGAACAGGTAATATTTTTCTGCGACAAAGTGCCAAAATACTTCCTGCTATGTATATACCTTGTGTCAATAAGTTTCAGATGTAAACGATAAAAAGTAAGTTTGTTAATCACTATGTAACGATTATTTTGGGAATGATTTTACACATTTTTCTTGTTTCAAGTTATTAATCAGTAGTCCGTCATACTAAAACTAATTATAATGTTTTTTCGGCTGAAGTGAATTTCTGGTCAATCTTTGTCCTTTTTGTTTCCACAGAAACAAAATTAAATCTAGAAACTTGCTAGAAAGTCAAGCAAGCAAATATTTCCTCGATTATTTTCATAAAAAAGTCTGAAGTAGAAAAACTTGGCACTATCAGCAAATATAATCGAAAAAATATTACTGGTGATTATGTTTATATCAAATGAAATTATTTTCATCTGCATGATTACTTCTTTTTAGTATTTCAATCCTCCAGTAAAAAAAGACGAGCTTACAACAAGATCTCCAAAATTAGCTGACAACGATGCAGGAAATATCTAATTCAAAAGCTATCTGATCACACAGGTCCATAGATGTTAACACCCCCGCTGATTCTAAACATAATCTTTGATCATGCCCAGAAATTGATGTTTTAATGGAACACATAAAAAAATATCAGTTGCAATCATTACATATGATCAACCACGTTCAGTTATTAAATCTTTTAACATATATTTCTTCTTTTGAATATTGTTCAAAGTTTTTTGCTATTATCTATATGTTATTAGAAATGGTTTATCCAAAGAAATATATCCTCTTTCATTCCACCAGAGCGTTATATAATCTCATGTCAAACATTTATCTTCAACATTTCAAGGAAAAAACTCAGCAGATATCAGACAAACTAAGATTAAATTTCATAAAAGTTTAAATCTTGCACAGATTATGAAGTCAACATGTAAAATGAACTCCTCTATATGAAATTAAATTTGAAGAGATGGATATAAATATATAGTTCCCAAACCTTGTGATGTAGACATCAGATAATGAAAATAAATCCTAAAATATCATCTGAGGTGAAAATAGGAAATATATCAGAAAAATGCTTTGTTGCTGAAATTCAAGGAAAAAACATGTCAAATGTAAATCAGAATTTTCCAGAATTTTCAATAGTTGTATATAAGTCTTTATTCTAGTTGCTGTATGTTTTTTTTATAGGACTTTAATGTATATATAAATTAAAAACAAATCAAGGTTTCTCCTATTATATGGCCCCAACTTTCACCTGAATTGATACCTATAATCTAACCAACTTTCACCTGAATTGATACCTATAATCTAATCAATTTTCAATTTCTATTGTAATAGTTCAGAGTACAATAGGTAAATGATAGGTAATTTGCTCTGTATCCAAATTGTCAAAATATATCCGATCATTTATCAACATCACCATATCATGTACATAAACTTTATACATATATATTTATATATATTAATGCCTTTGTATTATTCATGCCTAATCCTCAGAAGATCAAAGTATTCAATAAATAAAATAAATCATGAACCAAAATTTATCTCTTGAAGGATTTATGTTTTTGTTTATTCTGAAATTACTTTCTTCTTGATTTCACTGACATATATTTTATTGAGTGACACTGTATAAATGGAATCCAATAATTCAACAAAACAAGTGTTTATCTAACAAACTTAAAATTATCCAAATTTATTAAACTTGCAGTCAGACAGACATGAGAACAATATTCATTTTATGTAAATCGCAGATTAACATGGGCAAAGAAAAAGTTGAAAATGTTGATAAATCTCTTATACATCATGGAAGGACAAAGTTTAAGAGGGGGGTTTACCTAACAATTAAACCTCTCAGTGCAAACATCTGCACAGTTATCTTCATGCAAGTATAAATGATGTGAAATATCATATATATAACTATAACCCCCTATCACTTCTAATATAATCCAGGATGAAATGTCAGATCTAAAGAGAAAAAAAAAACTTTCTAAAATTTTGACATGAGAAAGGTCCCATAATTGATAATATCTTTAGTAAATCAAAACTTTATCAGATTGGTATAATGTCACTTTACCAGTGTTTCTTTAATTCTAATTTGGTAAACCAAAAAAATGGCAATCCCTGATTTTATAATTTTAGCTTTTTTTTTCATTACAACAAGGGGAGATAACCACAATTTTATCTGTAAAATTTTATGACATTAATGATCTCCATCAGCAGAATTTAGATAATTGGTCCAATTATTGCTGTTGACCAAAACTGAGACTATCCCAATAATTGAACTACACACAGTTGGAAGAAAAATTTAAATCATAAATCATTCAATGACAGAACTTAATGCCCAGATCTCCATTTTTTCTAAGTCATTAAAGTTTAACAATAACCTATAAATGATGGTAACATCCTCCTTTCTAATATTATCAGCATCAAGTTTATTGAATACTGTAGAACCCATCCCTACCGATCATGCTTACAATTTTTGGTCTTCATCCTTGTTCTAAAGGTGGCTATTTATTATTTTCCCAAGAAATTTCTTTAAGACATTTACTAACAAAAAGAAAGTTTTAAAACAGTACCTTTTTGTTTAAATTTATTGCATCACAATAAACCAAATTTTAATGTTAAAGCCTTTCAGAAATAATGATAAGATCAGGGTAAAACAATTATATAATACAAGCTTATAGAAATGTATTCCTGATTAGAATCAGATTTATTCATCAGACTATACTTCAATGTTAATATGCACTAGGGAGAATTATACTGATTTTTTAACCTTCTACATAGAAAATTAACTAGGCCTATCCTTCTTCTAAATCATATGATGATTTATAAAGACTGATCAACATGATCAAGGACAATCAATTTTTACGTGAGCTAAAAATGTTTGGTTTTTAATTACTCAGACACTTTCTCTTTAGATTTGACCTTTGACCTTTAATATAATCATTCTCTGCTTATTGTTATTAGATTGATGCACACTACATTAGACTAAGCTTTCCAACCCCCTTTTTTTTGCCTCCCCCATCACAATAAACATTATAACTTCAATGATGCATTACACTACATTCCATTCAGCCTCCTCTTTGTAATATATTAAGTCTGATGATAAATGTTGAGTGTGTTTTGACAGTTATACAGACCACTTCTGTTAATCTATCATCTCAGCAAACTAATAATCATTATATGTCTAGTTTGTGAAAATCATATCTTAATGTCATTTACTTCATTGCAAAATAATCATTTCAAGAAATCAGGAATATCTTTTGTTATTAAAAACTGGTCAAGTTGACACATCTAACCTTCTAAATGAATAGCTTACCATTGCATTTTGTCGGCCTAATATGTGTATATTGGCAAAGTAAGAGTATTGGGTACCTTAATAGTGGGTCTCATTGGAGTCTAAGCGTGTTGCAGGATTGCTGATTTTTTGTAAGCGTGACACATGAAAGTCAAATTATTGTGCCGTGAAAACGGGAAATGAGGTCTAGTGGGACACGGGAAATTACAAAAAAATAAGAATTGCTTACGCAAAAAGTGTAAGCGGGATAAGGGAATCTTACAAAATACTAAGCGGGATCCGGGATCAGAACCCCCCAATGAGACCCCCTTAATAAATATAAAATTTATTAAAAAATCTAAATAAACTTGTGGTCATCTGAAGTTTCTTGAAGAAAAAAATTATATTATATAATTAAGTACTTACCATTGCTGTGTGTGTGGGTAATTAACAAGAATCTTTAATTAATCTGTAATTAAGTGAGAAGTGAAGATAAGCATGTCTACAATTTACACATGGATTACATATTATGCATCCCTATAGTACATTACATGGATTATTCACCACTTTTAAAACAGTTCATTACAGTGTAACAAATATCATCTGAACCTTTCACACAAACTGATCTTCAATGAACAGCAGCATTATCAATATACGTTCTGGTAGCTCACCATTATAAATAAAAATTAATGTCCCTCATAAGGGAGACAACTGAAAGAGGGATCTCTATTTACAGGGTCAATTACAGGAATTGGCAAATAGCCTATTAGAATACATTAAGATAATTATTCAAGAATTTTCAATTTGGACTTTTTGAGTTCCTGATGGAGAAATCCTGAAAAGACTTAGCTTCAAATTGCAAAGTTCATAAAATTTAATTTCCATATTTAAAGATAAAAAGGTTCATATCATAAACATTTTACTGTAGATTACAAGGTCATATACTAGATGCTGAAAATGAATGATTATAACATGCAAGGTTAAAGGTAATGGTTTCAACAGATTTAATGGTTTCAAGTGCAGAGAATTATTAAAAACTGCATATTCTGGTCTGCTCAAATAACTGAAAATATATTTGTTTGCCCATGACAGAATATTCTGTCCAATAAAGATAAATAATTAAAAAAAATTTTTCTCAAAATGCAGGAGTACAGATATTTATATAGATCTACTACAAAAACGAAAATAAATAACCTATACTAGCTACAGGTTAAAATGGATATGCCACCTGCCAAAAATGCTCCTGTCCTGATCACCATATCTATCTTCAAATCAATCATGCCATTTTATCTGTCACGGAAATTTATCACCGGTACCGACTCCACATTTTTTTTTAGAAACCGCGGGAAATAATCTCCCCTGTCTTTGCAATGTCAACAATGTGAGATAAAGGACAAAATAACAATGGATGAATCTATCAAGTTTTAGATTTTAAAATATGACTGTATATACAGTTTGAATACTTTTAAATAAGTGTGGTGGCGGTGTACATAAGTGTATAAAGAAGATGTTTTTAATCCAATAGGAATATAAGGGATTCTACACTTCAAGAGGATATTCCAACTGAAGTGGTTCATCTGATAAAGGTGGAAAGTACAGAATAGGTAACAGGTAACAGGTAACAATGCACAAATGAAGATTTCGAAATGGATGTACGATCTTTCAAAAAATAACAGTTGATAAATATTATAATGTGATTAACTGTCATTAGATAAGTTGTTGGTATGTTTGTTTAACAACGAAACAGACTGTCATGTCGGTAAGAAATTAGAATAAATTGAGGTTCATATTATAATCATATTTGACTGATTCTTAGCAAACTGTTGACACATTCTGTATGTATGAGGCACAGGCACTTGAAGAACTTAATACATCTCTAAGCCGTACAAATGGGAACTCAAAAGCTACTATAATCTTAGGGGGGGATTTCAACCTTGGTCATATAGACTGGAAAATACCATCAGTAATTCCTGGAAAGCCAGATAACAAACAACACCAAATTTTAATTGACATAATAAATGACCACTCCCTGGAGCAAATAGTAGACAAACCAACAAGAGGTGAAAGAATACTCGATCTTATCTTAACAAATGCACCAAACATAAAAAATAAACTGGAACTAATGCCACCTATTGGTAATGCAGATCATGACATCGTATTCACTGAATGTTCAATATCACTGAAAAGGAACAAAAAACCAGCAAGACAAATTTGCCAATTCAAAAAAGCAAACTGGGAAAACATTAAATCAGACATACAAGTACTAGAAGGAAAGATTAAAACTATATACAATACAAGTAACACCAATGAACTTTGGCAAACATTCAAAGAAGACCTTATAAAGACAATCAGTACTAACATACCACAAAAACAAATAACACATAAAATGAAATTGCCTTGGATCACAGACCAACTAAGAATCAAGATAAATAAAACTAAACGTCTGCATAAAAAATCAAAGAAAAATCATCATCTGCAAATTAGATACAAACATATGAAAAAAACATTGCAGGCAGATATGCGTTCAGCCTATTGGCATTATATTGAAAACATGATCCTAGACCTCCCAATTGAAGAACTTGGAACCACCAACAAAAAGCACACACCAAAAAACTTGTTCTCATATATCAAGAGCATGAGAAATGGTAATTCAGGTGTAGCTGCACTAAAAAAGGATGGATTGCTCGTAACAAACACCAAAGATAAGGCAAACATCCTCAACCAGCAATTTCAAAAGGCATTCTCTACTGAATCATCTGCAGATCCAATACCAGTAAAAAACTTATCATCACATCCACAAATGAATGAAATTAAAATATCAGAAAAGGGCGTCAACAAACTTCTTCACAACATTAATCCGAATAAAGCCACAGGCCCTGATGAACTATGTGGGAAGGTATTAAAGGAAATGAAAGATCATCTCAGTCCTATCATCACACTCATCTTTCAAAAATCTATTAACACTCATAAAATACCTACAGACTGGAAACATGCAAATGTCTGTCCTGCATTCAAAAAAGGCGACAAAAACAATGCCATAAATTACAGGCCAATTTCACTAACATGTATACTTTGCAAAATAATGGAGCATATCATAGCTAGTCAAGTAATGGAACATCTTGAAAAAAACAATATTTTATATGATTTACAACATGAGACGTATACAAACAAGACTAGTGGTATTCTATAAGATTATACACCAACACATAGCAATCTACCCTAAAGATCTTCTTGTTACATCAGACAGTAGAACAAGATATAAACATACAAACCACTTTAAACAAATTCAAACAAATAAAGATTCATACAAGTTTTCATTTTATCCACATACAATAGTACAATGGAACCTACTTCCTACATCAGCAATCCTTTGTACAACAGTCGACGGCTTCAAAGAGCAGATTTCTATATCTGCTCTTTCACAAATATTCTAAAAAATGCATAACATGTACATAGTTTTAACAAGAAATATACATAGGATAACAATCCACAAAAAAAAATTAAATCACTGTTATATTTTTACTTTATTTATTTTTTCTAAGCACCAATGCAATGTAACGTAATATTACTACAAATTTATTTATTTTTAATTGTAAATAAGCCACGCATGCAACGGCACGTAATAGTCAGAGTTGTGACTGAGTGCGGAAATATGAAGATAGATAGATAGGCACTTGTTTCTATTCATGGGAAGGTAAACTATTCGTATAAATAGAAGCTATTTATATGGATAGTCGACCTTCCCATGGATAGAAACAAGTGTCTGTGGTCTGACAGGGCTCGACATTACCGTTTGTCCGATTGTCCGGGACAAGTGGAAATAGGTGTCGGGCAAGTAGATTCATCATACTACTTGTCCGATGGGACAAGTGAAAAAATCGATGTCAGATGTTTTCATAGATCAAATTCAAGACTTATACATTCCCAAAAATATGAATGATTGTTTTATTGATCATACAAAATGAAATAAATATTCATTGATTGAACCAGAGACATATAATACATGTATTATATGTCTCTGATTGAACTATTTGTACATGCTGGCAGCCATTGACCAGGGGAAAATAAGTAAGCGGATGGAAACCAATGTTAATGTTTCTTCTTAGTATAAGCCTCCTTTAATTAGGAGCACCTCCATATGCATGACATGGAGTTTGACCTTAACTTTAAAATTTTAAATTAAAGTTTGTATCATTTGATTTTGCTTTTAGGCATATCAATACATTAAAAGAGGTTTTATTTAATAAGATCTATATGTTAAAATAATAAGTTAAGATGTAAAAATTAAATAAAATCTAAAAAGGCAGATTTTTTCCTAAAATGTTTTCTGTACTTCATGTTCATATATCAATGTATGTAAAAATCAAAATAAATTGTAAAATCTTGTTTTGAGACCATCAATAAATTAAAAAGGTTTATTTATAAATAAGGTGCCAGGTGTATTTGGTTTAAACCATACCACTACTTCAGAATGAATATAGGTCCATGAATAGGAGAACCTAGTGGTATGGGAAGATATATGATTTAATGATCGACACATGATAGTGACAATGAGTCAGAGAGCTCAGTCTTGCAAATAATCCTTCAGTCTGAAATAATAAAATGAATTTTGATGTGGTATTCATATAACATAACAAAATGCTCCCTTTATTAGGGTACAATCAAAGCACAAGTGTTATTATTGCATATAACATGTATAATCAATATGTAGGATTTTCAATTATAAATTCGGACAAGTGAGTTAAGAGTTCGGACAAGTTGATTTTCTTGCAACTTGTCCGACAAGTTATGAAAAATGATAATGTAGAGGCCTGTCTGAGGGTCTTAATTGGGGATATTTGTGACGACTTACGGTAAAAATTCTTGGCAAATGACTTTAGCAGTAACAGTGTCAAACAATTCAAATGGGAAAACCAAGGTCTAATTAATCTATATAAAAAACGAGAAACATTAGCTTATAAACCACATAAACAAACAACAACAAAAAACAACCACTGAACATCAGATTCCTGACTTAGGACAGGTGCAAACAATTGGAGCGGTATTAAATGTTTTAAAGGTACAAAACCTTCTCCTTTTTCTGAAACAGTAGTATAACAGTAGTATAACATCACAACATAGAAAGACACACTATTAAATATCCGTCAAAAAGTGACAAATAAACACACACATGACACAATGATCGAATAAATTTGATCTGTTCTTTGTTCATATATATATATGGAACATTAATTAGGCATTCTTTTTTTTCTTTTGAATTGTTTTACATTTGTCATTTCAGACTTTTTTATGGCTGCATACTATGTGGTATGGGCTTGCTCATTTTTGAAGGCAGTTCAGGGACCTTTAGTTGTTAATTTCTGTGTCATTTGGTCTCTTGTGAAGAGATGTCTCATTGACAATCATACCACATCTTTTTTTTTTATATTTTGAACCAATACTGTGGTGCTGATAGTTGTTTTTCAATTTTTATGTGCCTCTTAATCATACCTGCCAACTTTTCAAAATGCCAATGGGGGTTTTACGTGCACGATGGCTCTTATAGTCCCACAAAACCATAAGGGGCCTTCAAATACATTTTAATGTTGTGTTTTGGCTTTTTCACACTCATACAAGCCTATTGACATTGTAAAATTGATTGTTTTGTTTAAAATTGTGAACAAAATTGCTCTTTCGAAATTTCCATTTGGGAGCCTCAATGTGGGAAATCCCCTGCAAATAGTGATAGTTGGCAGGTATGCATAATTTTATTCACCAGTTTTTACCAGAGTAGGCATTAAGTGTTCCCGTGTTTATGTGCCAAAATTGGTTTCCATCCTCTTACTTTAGTTTGCCTCAACCATATGTTATGAAACTTCTACACCATGCTTATTACCGCAAAACAGAGATCAAGTTTAAATTTGGGTCATATCACTTTTAACATTATTTATAAATACAAGTGGACAACTCCATTTACTCATTTATATTTGAATACTTTTAGGATAAACAATCAGCCAGATATGGAAGAGAGAAAAGTCAAGACTTGAAAGATTTTTTTAGGAGTGTTAGACTTGGTGATGTTAAGTCTATCAGGTAACTTGGATCAAAACACACTGAATTTCTGTTTATTGTCTACATGATGTAGAACTATATATTAGCAGAAACAAAATCTTATAACCTTAAAATCCACTTATTCAAATTGATTTATGTTGATATATGATAGATACCTTATCTGACTATTAAGTTTTGGTTCAAAATATAAAAAAGAAGATGTGATATGATTGCCAATGAGACATCTCTTCACAAGATATTTATTTAATAGGCTTAAGAAAACAGATTATCATTGACTACATTATAAATCAGTTTAATATCTGAATGGATACATGTATATGGTGTTATACTGCAATCAGCTATTTTACTATACAGATAAAGCTATAAGTATAAACGTAAGCTTTATACGTCAATGACCTCAACTAACCTATAAGCCCCGCCTACTTACCAGAACTACTGTATTTCATCAACAACGTCACGTCACAACCATGACAACGTGTAGTAACAATGGTCAAACTTTTATGAATTTAAACTTGTTATGTCTTCAAATTGGTAATTTATATCAGTCGGAAAGCTGACCCCGTTTTAACCCCATTTCTTAAAGCAACAATGGACGTCATGTGATTACCATATATGGGCATTTTTTTACCAAAAAAAGTGAAGCTCGTTTTTTTGAATTTGTAGTTTTTTGCATGAATTAAAACTAATTTCCTTTTAAGTGAACATTCTTGGGTATATAAGAAATATATTACTCAACTCAAAATTATGGATTAAACTCATTTATTTTCTCTCAAAATGTGTCTTCATTGTCAAGGTGTTGACGAAAAAAATTGGTCACAAAAAATTAAAATCGTAATTTTCTTTCTTAACTTCTCGGGAAGCTATCCTGAATTTAAATTATGTTATGTAACATAACTTGGACTATGATATGTCAAATTTGTGCCAGTTGATATGCTAAGATACGCAAATGTGCCACTTCGATGTGTCAATATTTCTGACGAAGTGGGGCCGATGGTAATTCACGAGTTACATCCCTTTGTTTGACACTTTCATGAACAAACTATTGTTATATCAAGCACCATATGCTGTTATTTACCTGTGGATATTATTAAAAAGGATCTTATTAAATATATTTTGATACTGTAAATATGTGCCAAAAGAATAGAGAAACACACAAAACTCAGTCTCAGTAAAATAGGCCCTATGTGTCCCTATGTGCCATATAATAGGGTTAATAATTTAATATTAATTTAATATTCCAAGAGTTAAATTAATATTCATGTTTTGGTAAGTATTTTTACTGCTGCAACCAAATTATTTTAACACAGAAATAAATGTCTACTCAATTTATACAAGGGGTAGTCTAAATATTCATGAATAATGGATCAAGACAGATGTATTAAAATGATAAAAAACAGGAATTCCTTTTCATTACTGACACTTGCAAGTTGGTCCTACCTTTTTCATTTAAACTTTTAAAAAAGAGATCATAATGAAAGTATTCTGAATGTAAAATCTTCATTATTTTAAATTATAAAAGGAAAATTAGTTTGCAATCCTTGTATGAACAAACTAAATATAACAATACATGTTGTCTCATTGATTTCATGCAAGTTATAGTTCTAATGAATGGACTCAAATTATAAAAATAACACACTAAACCAATAAATAAATGGTGCCAATCATGAACTTGAAAATAAATAAGAACAAAATAGACTCAGTAATATTTTTCTTTTTCTATTTGATAAAAATAATAATAACATTAAAAAACTATGCATTTTTACATTTATATAAAAGTATTTCAGAGCAGTTTCTGGGGGCTAAGTCAACAATTATGTTTTAGATCACAAGTCAAAATTAAGTCACACTTCATGTCAGTATGATAATGCTTTGAATAAGATTGATTAAAATGATACTCTGAAAGAGATTGTTTGAAGGCAGCAAACATTTGTTTTCATGGAGGGGGGAACTATGGATTTTTTTCCAGACAAGTTGAAAACAATTCTTCTCTTTCAATTTTAGCATTTCATTTAATGGCAGCTGAGGGTAAAACAAACATTTTTTTTTTCTCAGGGTCAAAAACAAATTATTTTTTATCCAAAAATTGGAAACAAACTTTTTATTTCAAAACAATGATATAAATAGCCACCACCCCCTACCCCCACCAGAAAATCAAATGGTTGTTGGCTGTCTAAGTTCAAATTTAGGACAATACATTTTCATTTACTTTTGCAGGATTCCTTCATCACAAAAAAAAATATATTATTATAAACAACGAATGTGTTTTATGTCAGTCATTTAAATCAGTTAAGGTTGTGCAAAGACAGTATAAGATTTCCTTACCTTGTTTTAGTTAAGTCATACATTTCACTGACTTAAAGAGAATAATTAATCCAGTCAAATATTCAAAGCTGATCTCGCCATTACTTTTTCAAACAAACATACTAAATGTGTGTACATTGACTGTGTTCAGATGCCAGGTGACATGATGTGTAAGACCGAAAAACTACAATGTCAAAAAATGTCTTTCTTTTGGAATTTAGTTCAAACGGGGTTTCCCAAGGGGTAATAGAACGTTATACTTGATGCTTTTTTTTAAATTTTGAGATATGTATTATTAATTGTTTGTATAGTACATATAGTCTTTGTTAATCTGTGAAAAATAGAAGAAAATAATTTTAAACGACGATCAACGGCATTACGGGATCGTTAAAAGATGGCCGCAATTTGACATGTTTGAGATTTTTTTTTCCTTTTGATAATAAACTCCATGCTTAACAAATCGAAATAAATCTATTTCAGACCCTAATGGCAAGTAGGAAACTGAAAAAAAGATAAACTTCCAAATTGGCGCCAAAAAAAAATTCCGCGAAATTAACGCAATTTCAGAATGGCGGGTTTTAATATCAGTACCATTGTTGTCTTAAGAAAGTAGCAACAACGGTCGTTTCTAAGGGCTTGCTTTCTGACTGATATACCATGTTTTTTTAAATGTTATTAATTAAGTTCATTTTCCCCCTTTCTGATTCCTTAAAATGTTAATGTCTTACCGCAGGGACTACGCTCATAGGGAAATACCCCAAAATGGTACCCCATGAGGGAAATTTCAAACACTTTTTTTTAACATCAATTTGTTAAATATTTTTTTTTTTTTTTTTAATTTTTTATCGATTTCAGTATAAAGACAATATACGTATAGTGTCTTGAAATATGAAATTTATTTGTATTCGGCACGAAATGGGAAAATGCTCGGTACAACCTCGCATTTCCCCCGTTTCTAAGCCTCATTCAAATAAATTTCATATTTCAAGACACTATACGTATATTGTCTAATTGAATTGTCATAAGTGTTTATAAGGAAAGTTTGACCATGTTCAATTAAAATCAGGGGCAGATCCAGCCGTTTTAAAAACTATATGTGCCCATTCAAATGCATTGATCTTCAAAAAAAAGTAGGATTCCAACCCTCAGACCCCTGCTCCTAAAGTATTGAAATGATCATAGATGTATTAATTTTATACATAATCATAAATATATTTGTCCAATTCCTGCTTTTATCCTTTTTCTGACCTTTTGATAACTTCTATTTCAAAATTCAAAACGCTTGGCAAGCCTTGCATTTAAAATTTGAAAATTTAACTGTTTCAAGTTGATAAATATCGTACCACTTTCAATGCAGTGGTAGAATCAATATATATTATAATTCGTCTCAATTTAGCCCAACTATGTTAAAAAGCAAAGTTTTGTTCATCCCTCAGCAGGATTTGATAATTTTCTTAACAAATTATTCACTAAAGCTTCTTTGACTAATGTCCTCAAAAAGTGAAATCTTTTGATATATATTTTTTCATTGTTGGGCTAAATTGAAGTTTGTATTTATATTTTTCAGTCGTTTCATAGAAGGCAAGGGCATCAATGTTAATACTACTGACAATTGGGATAATACTCCTTTGTAAGTATAACAGATTCTAAATTACCAGTGTTTACTTATGTCAAATAAATTTTCCTGGTTATCGACACAATTTTAATAAAAAAATACAGAGTTTTTACAATTTCCTGATTTAAAAATACTCCCTTGTGAGTATAACAGATTCTATTTTACCATTGTCAGTACATATATGTCATACCTGTCAACCTGTGACGATGAAAATGCAGGTCATGACCTGCATTGAAGAATCAAATCTCAGGTCATAACGCGTACAAACTTTTTCGAGCTGAATTTCAGTATTTATGGTACATTTTCTTATAATGTATATCAAAGATACCAAAACATCAATGCATGTTCACTTTGTTAAGTCATTTTAAATCTTATTAAATATTATTTCATTGCACTTTTAAAGATTTTTATAGATTTGTGTAACTCAGTCTTATGTGCTTTACTTTTTGAGAAAAAATACTACAATTATCAATCACCAGAATTTAATGTAATTCTTAAGTGTTTGAGACTATTTTTTTTTATCTTTATGTTTGAGACTATTGACTATGTAGCCTACAACCATATTATTTTTCTTGAACAAGGAAATTAGACTATGATAAAATATAGTAATACAGTTAAAGGAAGTATAAATGTAAAAAATAATTTTCAACTTTTTTAAAAAAATTGTATAAAGGTATAAAAATAATGAAAAGTTATTTTTCAATATGTATTTGAATTTTATATTTTTATGATTTAATCTTTTTCACCCATAAAACGTAAATATAAGGAATAATTTTGAATGGTGACAAATAAGGGGAAGTAACTCTAGTTCAGTTTGTAAACCACCATCTACGACCTAAAGCTACTTAAGTAATTGGTGTTAATTAACAGTGTGTTTGACACCAAAGCTGTCAAGTGAAGCCATGCACTTAATGGGTCACTTAATTTGACAGTTTACATAGCTAGATGAACTTCCTGTTCATGGAAGAATTACGAATTTGCCGGTATTTCAAAGGAATATTACTTATGAAATCAATCTCAAGGCTAAGAAATACGGGTGAAATCGGGTCATTTTCGGAATTCCCGGGTTATTTCAATGACCCGGCGGGTGTTCCGGGTGATCCCTCAGAATTGTGAAAATCTCGGGTCACACCCACAGAATACGGGTCAGTTGACAGGTATGATATATGTACTTATGTAAAATTTCATGGAAATTGACAAGACTTTGGTAAAGAAAAATTCTGCCATTAAACAATGTTCCATTCAAATTTCATTTGTATTTGACTTATGTCAACCTTTACATTTAATATGACTAAAATTCTGTTTTCTGCTTTCATCAAGATATACATATATACCAATATAAGTACTATGAAAGTTGGAAGATTTTCAAATACAATCAAGTTTTCCTTAAACAGTTTCAAAAGAAATAAAATGTATTAGTTAATTTCCATGAAAAGTCAGCTAGAACTTTTATTTGCAAAATCACTTGGTTAAACATACAAAGTAAAGAATGACTTTCTAAAAAATAAACAGGGAATGAATTAGTTGAATGTTATGATACATCCTGGTGAAAATCTTTACCATTATTTTATAGGTACTTGGCTTGTTTGTGTGGACATCTGAATGCTGTCAAATATCTGCTACAGAATGGTAATTATGATGGCTGTTTTGTATGATTACATATGTGAGGGGGGGGGAAGGACCTTTTTGGGACGTCAGGATCCTATGTTTTTAAGCTCAGGATTTCAGGATTGATCCTTTTGGGATCTGGGAATTCTTTTTTTCGAATTTCGGGATGTCAGGATTTTAAATTTCTTTAAATTCGGGACCTCTTGATTTCATGTTTTTAAGCCCCGGATTTCGGGATCAGGACCCCTCCAACCTCCAACACCCCCCCCACCCCCCTCATTTGTCATAAGTTTTAAAAACAGGGGAGATAACTCTCAGGAGGCAATCAAAACCAGACATTGATGATAACAACAACATGCTAGGGTCAAAAGAAAACAACCAAAAGACAAAACAGTCCAAACACTACACAGAAAACTAAAGATTGGCCTAACAAGAACCAGAAATACAAAATATAACAACCAAAATAAAAGCAAATCAATCCCAAACTAGGTAAGCAGTTCTTAATCCACTACTGGTACCTGTTGGGTTTACTACTCATCAGGAGACAGTTTAGTCATTTACATATATATATTTCACCATTGCAACAAGTTTGTTACGATATTATTGATTTGAGACATTAAATTTCAACTTTTAAAGCATGAGGCTTGCCAAGCTTTTTCAATAATTAAAATTTAACTGTTGAGAGTGCAGAAAAATCGTTATACATGAGTTATATTATATGTCCATTATTCTCCATTCTGTAGACCTTATTCAGACCCCCTGAAATGGAATTTGTTTTAATTTTTTTTTTTTTTATATATATTTTCACAGGAGCAAGATATGACACTAACAGTGTAGACAGTCAGAGATGCTTTCTGTCTTCTTTAACTAATGACATCAGACAAGTTTTGAAGCAGTATGAATGTTCCTTAATTGTGGAAAGTACAGATCTTAAATATGTGGAGTATTTACAACAGTAAGACTTTAATTGATATTCTACTTACTAAAACACAGCATAACAAAATATGTTTAAACTAGCACAGCAAAACAATGGAAATAGCTGTGGTATTACAGACAATAATTTATCAGACATGATTTATTCATGGTAGAACAAAAACATAGATTAAATGCTATCTCAGTTTATTAATAACAGGTAAAATGGCACAATTTCCACTTTTTCCAAATATTTTAAAACATCTTTTACTTAAATCAATTGTTTGAAGGGATCTCCGTGGCTTCTTCCACTAATAGAAACTGACTGCCACAATATAGCAAAATAAGTATTGAAAGTGGCTTTAAACACCAATCAATCAGTAAATCAATTGTTTTTAGCAATGTAGAAAATCTAGTCATAAAAGTTTTAGCTTAGAACTTTCTCAACAGACCAGTCTCCTAAAATAAACTTAAATTTTTTAGTAACTTATTGTTTTATTTCAGGTTATATGAGAGACAACCAGGATATGACATTGAACTTGAAATTCAAGGTCAACTATATTTAGCACATCGTTGTATTTTGTCTGTGAGATGTAGATACTTTGCAGAATTGTTTCAGCATAATACTAATGGCAGGATTGCATTAACTAAAAAATGTGTAAGTTAAAATATGCAAGGTCCTGAAGGAAAGATACACCTCAAAACTTAGATAACAACTTATATTTATATAGAAATAAGAAGACTTGGTATGAGTGCCAATGAGACAACTCTGCATCCAAGTCACAATGTGTAGAAAATTAACAATTATAGGTTTCTTTAAAACTTTAAAAAAAATCTATGAAACTGCTTTTGAAAGATTTGAGCCAAACTTTATATAACTGTTCCTTACAATATCCTGTTCAAAACATCTATCTCAGGTGTTGGTTCATCGAAACAATGGCTTATATTGATAGAACATATGCTCTAACTGCAGTTTTTGGCTTATATCTAAAAAAAAATGTAAGAGATTGAAAAATGCATTGTGTCCTTGAGTCATTAATGCATTATAGTTTAATTGGCAATCATAGTACCACTTTTCCGTATTTTATTTTAAAACATTTATGTTACAGTTGTGTGCTGATGTTTTTGGACCAATTCTTCATTTTATTTATACAGGTAAGGATGCTCACATTAATAAACATGACTGCTAGTTTTATTTGTATCCATGTCTGGCAGAGTCTTTAAATAATGTTTATGTACTATGTAAATAAAATTGTAGATTTATTATGTTTTACTGGCCAACTTTAGCGGACTTTTAATAATTCTATCATTAAAGAAATTTATATATAACATTAACACTACCAATTTTACTGCACCAGTTGTGCATTTTTCACAATTTCTTCCCTCAGGGACTCTTTGAAGCCAAAAATTTTAGAAAGTTCAAATTCTAATACAAATGTGGAAGAGATGATAAAACCAAAAAGGACCAAAAATGAAAACCAAACTGGAACCAGGAATCAGAGGATTGCATTATTTCTTTTAATCTGTTTATTTTATTACAGGTAGATTGGATATTGAAAAAAGACAAAGGGATAAGACAATAGCGTTAGCTAAGTTCTTACAGTTTAACAATTTAGCTGAAATTTTAGAAAGAGGTAAGAGTTAGGGCTAATTTCCCTAGTATTGTTTCACTTAAAGAAGGTCAAAATTTGAAATTTGTAAAATCAATTTAGAATAAGTTTATTAAAGAATCTTTACAATATTCTTTTTTTTAACCATTTTTTTCTCATCACTTGGCGTCCGTCAGTTGTCTTCCTTAACTTTTACAAAAATCTTCTCTTCTTAAAATACGGGGCAAAATTTAACCAAACTTGGCCACAATCATTATTGGGGTATCTAGTTTGAAAAATGTGTCTGGTGACCCGGCAAGCCAACCAAGATGGCTGACATGGCTAAAAATAGAACATAGGGGTAAAATGTAGATTTTGGCTTATATCTCTGAAACCAAAGCATTTAGAGCAAATCTGACAGGTTAAAAAAATTGTTAGTCAGGTGAAGAGATGTATCTGCCCAGAAATTTTCAGACCATTCAGGCTTACCGTTGTTGGGTTGGTAATTTTAAGAAAAATTTTCAGCTTTTGGTTATTATCTTGAATATTATTATAGTTATAGATAAACTGTGAACAGCAATAGTGTACAGCAAAGTAATACCTAAAAATAAGTCAACATGACCAAATGGTCAATTGACCCCTTAAGGAGCTATTGCCCTTTATAGTCAGTTTTTAACAATTTTCATAAATTTTGTAAATTTTTACAAAATATTTTCACTACAGGGCCAAGTTCATTATATACTGATTGACTTAAGAAATGCAACACTAGATTATTCTTTGTAATTCAAATATTCATATTTTTGTAAAAAAACTTATGAACAGAAAGTTCTTTCATTACTTCAATTTAAAAAAAAAAATGCCAGGTTGAAAATTGAATTGATTACGTCATTTTCAACTTTCAAATATTGTGCTATACACTGAAACCCTGGTTTTACCCTTACCAATGAACTCGAACCTTCAGAAGCAATGACTGCCTGTAACAAACGCCAAAATGATTATCAGAAAGGTCAACCACTCTGTTTGGCACGTTTTGGGTTCTGTTTTTCACGTTCTGATTTTACCGTTGTTCCACCCATTACAATGGGTTTTGGCAATTATGCGGTTGAAACTTTAAAGGCTTTAAATGTTTTTCTGCAGTCGATTCTTTGGCAGTTCAATTAATGGGAAACATTTATGGCATAAATCTGTGCAAAATGGCATTTAGCAATTTAAATAGCAGTTGACGTTGCGGCCGTAGACCTGTCTCGCAAATGACGTTGCGTAATCAAATTCTATTGACGTTGCATTGTCACTACATGTCGATCTGGTCATTGATGGTCTTCAACAAATCGCTTCTACCGTTATCATTGTCGAAAGGGCAGTAAGACGAGTTTCTGACGTCAAATTGTCTGGTTGCAGCACGTTCACATTTTCCTGTTTGCAGTATGCTAATGGGTTGATTCAGTTTTTTATTCCTCAGTATTTGCAATATGGTGATACAAAATTTTAAAACTGATTTACATGTTAGTGTGGCCAAGGATTAAAAGAACTGTTTCACAAAGAAAAAAAAATTAAAAAAAATCTTTCATTGGCTCGAAATTTCGCTTCCTGAATTTGGTGCAATCTCACTAATTCGGTATGTTTAATAACGATAGGTAAGTCAGATATTGATTTTTTCGAAAGAGAAAGAAGTATGATAAGCATGAAAAGTAGTTGTATGAAGATCAAACATGATTTGGTAAAAAAAAAATCTACAAAGTGAGTGTTGCGTTTCTAAAGCCAATCAGTATAGATAGAGATAATTGTAAGCAGCAAGAAGGTTCAGTAAAACAAGATCTACAAACTCATCACCATTACCAAAACACAATTTTGTCATGAATCCATCTGTGTGTCTTTTGTTTCATATGCATGTAGACCAAGTTGAGCGAACACAGGCTCTTTAGAGCCTCTAGTTTTATCAAAATATGAGATATTTCCATAAAAAATAAAAATGTTTTTAAGCTCTTCATAACCAGAACCAGTTAATTTACACCAGTTTTGGGCAGAAATCCAATTGAAAGTAGAAGATTGCGATGAACTGTCTTCTTTCTTCCAGTTCCATTTTCTTTCTTGACCTCATACACAGGTATCTCTTTGTTAGGCTGATTAACAATCTGGTATGGATCTTCTTCCCACTTATCAGCTAGCTTATGTTTCCCGTCGAAGGCCAAGATCTTTACTAGGACTCTGTCGCCGGTTTGTAAGATGGCTGATCTAGCTTTCTTGTTATAGTTGTGTTTTTGGAGAACGAAATCATATAATAGAAACATTGCTAAATTTATCATTTACATGTGAAAATATTAATTATATAACAAAGAAATTAATTTACATTAAATAGGTTATATGTTGTGTCCACACAATGAATTAAAACACTAACACAGGTACAAAAATGTATATAAATTCGGGATACAATATAATGCGACTGTAATTCTCAATCTCCTGTGCAAATCTACCTGGTCAATACCAAATATAAATTGACTGCGAAAATGACAATGACCAATCAAATACGTAATTTAAAGTAAGAACCTTTTGAATATTCATGAACTAAATATAAAAAGTAAAGTGTAGATTTTAACTTAAATAATAATATTCCTTTATCAAAATTCAAGATTTAAACGTTTATAATAAATACAATTAATTATAGAACTTTATAAAGATATTTTTACTATTATTCAATAGGCGTAAAAATGACACTACTACATATAAACAATACCAAATTTTCACATAATTTTCCAAATGCTCACAAGGCCACAAATTTGCAATTTCTAAAGAAAAATAAATTTGAATATACCCACACCACCTCCCTTTTGTACATTTCATGAGCAGGAGAGGATATACTATAGCTGCATACGAACCCCATCAATGTATCATGCTTTACATGAATTTAAAGAAAATCAACCAAAAACTGACAAAAAAAGGGCTCATTTGTACGCATATTGTTAATTTCCCTAGAAAATGCTGATTTTGAGTTTTCCTCAAGTTAGATTTTAGGGGACTTTTTCCTGTGTATATTTGGGGCTTAATGCTATAGATTATAACTAAAACATTTTCTGTTGGAATTAGTTTGGAAACTTTTCTATTTATCAAACTCATCAAAATTTTCCTAAGTAGAAACCTTCATAAAAATGATACAAGTAGTCCAGTCAAACTAAGGATTAACCTCAAAAAAAAAAACGTCTGATTCATTGCTGAAAACTACATGTTTTTAATACAACCAACATAATATATTTATGTATTTCGAATATTTTTAAATCATAATTCTATATTACATCTGTGTTGGAACTCTAATCATAAAAGTATGGATGGTGTGCAAGACTCAATAATCCCCTTATTATTTGGTGATTGGATTAAGTTATCTCTATCAATAGATATGAAAATTGCCAATCATTGATAAAAAAAATCTAGACCTTCAAAACCAAATATGTTTTGCATTTTTCCTACAATAGGAGGGGTGCTGGTCCCGAAATCCCAGACTTAAAAACATGAAATCCCAAGGTCCCGATTTAAAGAAATTTAAACCCTGATATTACGAAATTCAAAAAAAAAATCCCTGATCCAGAAAGGATCAATCCCGAAATCCCAAGCTTAAAAACACCCTATCCCGATATTCTGAAAAAGCTCCGGACCCGCATATATGTTGCAAGTAATATATTTTTGTATTTTAGATATTTTTCTATGAGAGAAGTGAATTTTTCCGAGAAATGCTAATTGATAAAGAGGATGAGCAGCCACCAGTCTATGGGGATTATCTCCCTTCCATTAAATTAGAAGGTATTACAGCAGATGTATTTGTACAGATTATTTCCTTTTTGTATACAGAGGAATATGAGGTAGGATGAAAGACAGTCTGTGATTTCATTTTATAGTCATGATAAATGTGTAAACTGTTATGGATTGTTGTGATAATTAGACAGAAGCTAATATTCTAGACAAAGAAATAAGATCTGAAGAAAAAGTTTTGAAATTCTGTATTTTGCTCATAAATTGACTCTCTTTTGAGTCAACTTTATACTTTTACACTGACAGCATATTTTTTAATTTCACTATCTTTACTGAAGTTTTTGGACTTTGATCCTTTTTTCGACTATTGTACTACAAATACACACTGTCCTGTCTATTAAATAACAGGAATAAATACAAAAGCTCAAAATACACTTTATAATATATTCATGTTCCTGTTACACAAATCTTTACTGTACACAAAATTGAATTTGTAATTTACACAGTGGTGGGGGACATTTAACTAAAACCTAGCAACCTTGTTGACACTGCAACCATGTTGCATATAAGTACACATTCCTTCGATTAAATACCTTAAGTGGTATTTATTACCAATTTTTTAAAAGTTTAAAATTTTATATCATTATCAGAAATTTAGAAATAAAATGTAAAGCTTAAGAATCAAGAATATAAGTGATACATTTTGTTGTCTCATAAGTATAGGGAGATGGGGTATAATTGTCTGTGAACCAAAATTATCTTACAAAGACCAAAAAAACAAGTATTTGACCAACCACTCAGATCACTGCAAGGTCTTCAATAATGAGCAAGACTCACTCTTCACAGCTGACAATTAAATGCCCACAAGTTTAAAAAAATAGTAAATGGCTGATTTTAGCTCAGTTTGGTATGCACTTTACTTTTAGGTAACCAAGGAAACTTGTATTCCACTAATGAGAGCAAGTACTCAATTTGTACTACCAGTCATAAAGAAGAAATGCTCAGAGGAAATCAGTAAATACATTGACCCTAGCAACGTCCTTGACATCTATCAAACTTCTGTGGAATTGGATATACCACGCCTTATAAACAGTTGTACAAAGTATATGGCTGATGAATATGAACAGGTTTGTTTAATTATATTATCTTATATGTCCTGTGTTTATTCAGTTTGTGACTGTTGTCCAATTGTTTTGTTGTGTAAAGAAAACAAAAAGTAGTAAACTTCCCCCAATATTTGTGTAACAGGAGCAGGTCCCAGTACACGGTGGGGTTCAGTTGGGACTAGTCCTGGACCGTGTAGTGGAGTACCCGTCCTGGTTAGTATCTGTCAGATGCTTGTATAGACTTTGAAAAACAAAGATTTAAAGTACAACTTTTATTATAACAAAGTACAAAATTTAATCAGTATACAATATCAAAACAGATTATACTTATTTATTTACTTATCTAACTGAAAACCAGGATTCCTGTGACAATTGACCTACCCGGAGTATCTATCATACAAATTATACTTTTTTATTTATTTATCTAACTTGAAACTCGGGTCCGTGTGACGATTAACCTACCGGGAGTTTCTATAAAATCGTCCTAACAAAACTTATCTAAACCAAAAGAAAAGAGAGACTCTATATAAACCACAAAATTGTGCAAGTTTAAATACCAATATACTGGATTGAAACAATCCTCTCTGGCACTAAACTAAGTAAACGTTATCAAAGACGAGAACTGCATACAATTCCCTCGGGTAACATACCTGTTGCCTTTATACATGAACCAATGAATACAAGAAATATATGGACTTATATAGTAGAAAAAATATAACCTTTTTGACTTAAATGAACCCTTTACAGTTCACAGGTTTTACTATGTAAAATACCTAGCTTTCCGATATAAACATATCATGCTCTGTTTGACTGAAATATTTATCATTAGACCAATGAAATTAAGTTACTAAAAATTCCTGCTTCTGCACGAACTAAATCCAACTTCCAGCTTGATAAGTAAAATCAGCTGAGAATAAAATGAATGAAAACTTCAAGACTTTGAGTAAATGTGGACCTAATACCTTTATAATTAACAAAAGGGGATAAAACTAAAAATAGGTAAGAAATTCTGAGAAAATTCCGATAACTTTGAGCCCAGAAAGTTAATAAAACTCATATTTATAACTAAATTATAACGATGGCAAAACCACAACTGTCACATTTGTATAAATTTTCCTGACATAGGAAGTTTTCAGCAAAATTACTAAAAGATGTTAAAAGTTTTTTGTTTTGTAATCAAATCCTTGTACAGTGTTAAGGAATTTTTATATTTCATATTTTAAATATTTGAATGTTCAATTTACTGAGGATTCTCTATATTTTTAAAGATTCTTTCTGCACAAACCAGCCATTTTTAAGTCTCTGATCTATTTTTTATCAAATGTGTGTCAGAAAGAGGTCAGATTAAACTGTAATTTATAAACATTCAGTTGCAAAAGAGACCAAAGATACCAGAGGGACATTAAAAACTCGCAAGTCACAATGCCATGGCTAAAAAATAAAAAAAAAACACCAACAGACATAGAATAGCACACAAACACAACATAGAAAACTAAAGACTTAGCGACACAAATCCCACCAATAACTGGGGGGAACTCAGGTGCTCAGGAAGGGTAAGTAGCAAATTTCCTGAAACAAACCACATTCAAGATACAATATAGCATTATGAAACTTGCTGGTGATTAGATAGTCCTTCTTCTGTTCATTGCAGGGAAGAAATTTATAAAATAACTGTTATCTGTATGATTCAATTAAAGAAAAGAAAACAGTAAAAGTTGTATATAAAATTTAGTACACAGAAAAATTTAGCAGTAGAAGCCTCTAAATTTCAATTATTGCATGTTTAATCATAGATATATCTACATTGGCCTCAGACTACATCCATGGTGAGTATAGCATATTGATTAATTAAAGTCTATTATTTTTTATTTGTAAGGTTACACTGTATTACTTTTGTTTACAGATGATTACGTTTCCCGAGTTCGAGATGTTTATTAGAAAACAGTTATCTCCCCTAATGAACGAAGGTACACCATTTGATCAAATTTCTTTTTTCATGGATTTCCAATATTACCTCCGGCATGAATGTTCAAAATGGGAGGAACAGAGAACAGCCAATGAAAAACTCCAGAAACTGAATTATCTACTAACGCATAGAATAGGATTAGATGTCAGTATACCCCTGTTCCAGATCGGTCACTCAAGGCCAGAACCTGTCATTATTGTTGGTCATCGAGTTTTATCCAAAGAAGAAGTTAGACAAAGGACGGATGACACGTACCTCAAGCGACAACAGGAGGAAGAGGAAAAGAAAAGAAAAGAGATTGCAGAGGAAGTCAGACGTAGGAGGGAAAATGAACATTTTACTGTCAATAAAAATGAATAATTATAACATTCAAGATTAAGGGTAATTGTTTCAACAGATTTAATGGCTTTTTAAGTGCAGAGAATATTAAAAGTGAATAGTCTGGCCTGCTCAAATAACTTATGATATATGTCTTTGCCCATGACAAAATGTAGGAAAATGAATATTCTGTCCAACAAAATACTTTCAATCTTGCCAAGCAAATTTTACTTTACCACCCATCACTAACTTCTTGTTGTTTTTGTTGCTTTTTGTATCATCTTATACATATACTTTATTACTCTTATCAGGAAAAATATCTCTCAAATTACAAATACATTTTAAAAGAAATTTTTCAAATTTGTAGAATTAATGTATAGAACCATTTTCAAGGAAACTTTGAACAAAACAACCAGATTTAAGAGTTACAAAATTAGAATTATGTATTTTATTGTGCCTAAAAATCCTTATTTATTTTTATTTGAATACTTTCAGGGTAAAAAATCAGATAGATATGGAAGACAGAACAGTCGAGACTTGAAAGATTTTTTTAGAAGTGTCCGACTCGGTGATGTTAGTGCTATCAGGTAACTTGGATCAAAACACACTGACTTTTTGTCACAGTACAAGTGGGTAATGCATGCATAACATTCCATATTTAGATTTTGCTGTGATTTTCACACTGAGCATGCTTTTAATTATCAGGAATAGTACATTATATTATTTTCTAAACAAATTACTCACTACAACTTCTTTGACTAATCATTTTACCACTTCAAAAATTGTATTTTTTTATATAGATTTTTGTATTAAACCCTCAACTGAAGTTTGTTCTTTTTTCTAGTCGTTTCATAGAAGGCAAGGGCATCAATGTTAATACTACTGACGCTTGGGATAATACTCCTTTGTAAGTTTTTTAAGTGCACAGTACTTATGTCCATATTCTAGTTAATGAATGGTACTAGAAGTCCTGGTATGAATGCCAATGATACAAATCCACCAGAGATCAAATGACATAAAAGTTAGCAAACACCATATACCACATAGAAAGCTATTTAAAAACCCTGTAATGACAAAGGTAAAGCAATCCAAACAAAAAAACTAATGCCCTGATTTATGTGCAAAACCGTCAAAAAGATTTACAGCAACAAATGACCACTAAATTACAGGCTTTTAACTTAGGAGGGTCTGGAAACGGTTATATATGCCAGTCTTGTCCTAAACTGAAAGTATTTTTCCTAAACCAGTAATTGGGATTTAGGAAAAATTTAGGACAGACAAATACAGTTTGTTGCAGGTTTTATTTTGAAGATAATAGCTATAATAGGGTGGTAATAGGAGTATGTCAATAACGGAAAAAATTCACGCCAAATGATGTAAACAGTTTTGGTTCATGACGATAAAATGTACACTTTCTTTTTGACAATAAAAAAATCGAGTGATCGTGATGAATCATGTTAAATTTTTCCAAAAATATTAGTAACTGTAATTAATTGAGGCCTCTGACAATAAGGATATTTTGACGAATCATGTTAAAATTTTAACTAATTTGAAGCTAATTGAAGTTAAAAATTACCATTTGACCCCTGACTGTAAGGGGCATTACTACCCTCATATATAGATTTGCACCATACAATAATTGAATGAAATTCAAAGAAATATATAAAACACTTTATTGTGTTGATAAACTTTATCTTTATTTTATAGGTACTTGGCTTGTTTGTGTGGACATCTGAGTGCTGTCAAATATCTCCTACAGAACGGTAATTATCATCACTGTTTTGTACATTTATATTTATTTGTTATCAGTGTAAAAAACAGGGGGGGAATACCATGGCGACTATTAAAAAAAAGACACTGGTGAAAAAACAATCTAATTAAAAACTGATCTCTCATAGCTCCCGTTTTCTGATATGTCGCGTGGGAGATCTAACGAAACCCGCTTTGAGGTCACATGTGAGTGACCTCGTAGGTGTGTCTTTTTCGACCAATGAGATTGAGTCTTCCACGATCTTGGAAGTTTAACGTAAGGTAAAGGGATGTAACTCATTTTATTTACGACAAAATCGTCAGTCAAAATAATTCATAAACTTTTTTGATTGGCTTATTAATAGGTCGTCAACTCATTTGCATATCATTATAAATTCATAACTTTTAGTTCACTCACATGTGACCTCAAAGCCGGTTTCGTTAGATCTCCCACGCGACATATCAGAAGCAGGAGCGATGAGAGATCGGTTTTTAATTAGATTGGTGAAAAAAACACCCATTATGGGTGAAAGACAACCAACAATAGACAAAACTACAGTCAAACACTACACAGAAAGCTAAAGATTGACCAAACCAGAACTTCACCAAAAACTGGGATGCTGTGAATTGTCTACAGATCCTGCTCCATTAGTGACACTAGTGATTAGGCATCAAACAATAGCAAATTGATTAAAGGATCTTTTCTTTGTTGGCTAACCCTAAAACATCACAAAGTTTAACCACCATTGTAAAACTAACCCTAGAACTTTTTAATATGTCATTTGGTCTCTTGTGGAGCGTTATCTCATTGGCAAGTTATACCACATCTTCTTTTTTTATATTGACTAACAAAGGCCAGAGACTCTTGACTTGGGACAGGCACAACAAATGGGCAGGGTTAAGCATGTTTAGTTAGCTAGCAGCCCTCCTCCTACACCTATAGACAATAAAGATTAAACACATTCACAGCAATATGCACAGTAAAGTTCAGTTTAAAAGAATTCTGAGTCAGATGTTAAAACAGGTAACAAAAAAAAAACTAAGCAAAATGACAATGATACATAAATTAAGAAAGGACTACTAGCAGTTACTGACATGCCACAGCTCCAGACCTAAATTGACTGATTGAAAGATTATGCCTTCATCATATGAAAATTAAGCACAATCCTTCCCCCATCATAAAACATATGAGAAGAACCTGAGAAGCATTGAGATACATAGATATTAACATAATATATAATATGAAATATAAGTTTTAATATTAAATTTTCAATAGCACAATCTAAAGCTAAAATGTTGAGTACCCTACCGTTATGCAGAGCAGCATATATGGTAATTATCTACTCGATATAACTCTGGAATAAATTACAAAAATACGTAGGAAAGGAAAAGTAACAATGGCATTGGCCTTCTCCTCTTACTACATGTATCTGTTACACAATAGGCACTAGTGATCATGAAGGATCAGAAAGGCCATGTGGGATAGAATACAAAGTAAATACTGTAAATTCAGAAATTATTGCAATGTTTTTTATTATTGCGAAAATTGCGACAAGGTTATAATCGCAATAACTGAAACTTGCATTTTGAAAGTTTTTATATGATTTAAAACAGGGTTTTTCTCAATATATTGGAAATTAAAATTGAATTTAAGTCTAAAATGATAAACTCACAATAATAAATGTATGCAACAATTTCTGAATTTACAGTAACAATCATAGTCAAGGGGAGACAATTCAAATACAATGATATATACGTATTGTATTGCGTTACACTTTTATTTTCCACAATTAGTATTTATACTTTTGAAATCATTATTGTCTATTCTTTTTTTTATTTCTAGATTCAATATATTATTATTCGATATTATTCTGTATTCTGTAAACCCCATTCTGACCCTCTGAAAATTACTTTGTTTTTTAAGTGTTTTTTTAATGTTTTAACAGGAGCTAGATATGACACTAACAGTGTAGACAGTCAGAGATGCTTTCTGTCTTCTTTAACTAATGACATCAGACAAGTTTTAAAGCAGTATGAATGTTCCTTAATTGTGGAAAGTACAGATCTTAAATATGTGGAGTATTTACAACAGTAAGACTTTAATTGATATTCTTCTTTATACTTATTAACAACACGTAAAATATCATTATTTTCTCCATTTCCCAGCTTTGTACACCTAGTCATTAACTTATGTTTAACTTTTTGAATGAAGTAGAAAGTCTAGTCATAAATTTTTTAACTAATATGAATTAGAAGATGTGGTATAAGTGCTAATGAGACAACTATCCATCCATGTCACAGTGTCTAAAAAGTAAACAACTATAGGTCAAAGTACAGACTTTAACACAGAGCCTTGGCGCACAAGCTATAAAGGGCCCCAAAATGACTAGTGTAAAACAATTCCTACAGGAAAACCAACGGTGTAATCTATATATTAATATAAAAAAAAGACAACAATAGGCTACTGACCTTTGACAGGTGCAATCAAATGCAGCTTGTTTTATTGTTTTAACAGGTGCCAACCTTCACCCTAACCTGATAACCATAGTGTAACATAACAACATGAAAAGACACACAAATAAATATCAAATGAAATGACTTGGCTCAATCAAACGACATATAAACAAAAACAGTTAAATATACACTGTATGAATGAATGATTTATGACACAATTAAAATAAGAAAATATAACAATGTCAAAATTTTAAGTCAACTTCAACCTATAATATTCTCACATTAAAAGATTTAGTATGGGGTAATAAAATAAATGATGTGCAATACTATGAAATTAATTATTTGATTACAATTATAATGTTTTGTATATATAAGGCAAATTATATGTCTGAACAGAAAACTAAGTCTTTAGATGTATATTCTGTATTTAAAGCAGAATTCATGTACAGCTACAAAATGCAGGCAACTAGTAAACATACTAAGAATAAATGTCAACTTGATAAAGTTGTCAAATTATTGTTATAATTTTTATGTTTGCAAATGTATATTCTAGCAAAAAAGAAAATGAGAAGGTTAATAATATAAAAATTCTAGATCCCGAACTGATTTAGAGAAATAATTTTACCTATCACCGATAAGCGTGGAGATAACAGTATTTGTTATCCTCAGTTTTTTAACGTTAAAAAAAACAAGAAAATATTTACATACTAATTTATTTGAGAATCGAAACAAATATAATTTTTATTGATACATACCTTTGAATAGCTTATATTAATCATATTTAAATCACTGTTTAAACTGGTAATTTCCAAACCAGGAAGAGATATCGAGATATCAATACAATATTAAGAAATCGATAATGGCAAGTGTGAACTATTTGCGTAAACTTTTTCTCTCCAAACAAGCTAGATATACAGATTGATAAATTAGAATTTCATATATACTTATTTATTTACAGTTGAAAATGAAATATTTATAATATAGTTTAGATAAATTGTTATAATGTATTAATGTTAAACAGAGAGTAATCCTGGATTTCTTGTTAAAGTCATAAAGGGCCCTTCACTATAAAGTAAATTGTTAACAGCAATCAATATATTGTTGAATAAAAAAAACAAAAAAATAACTTCAACCTATTACAAAATGTCAGTAAATAAAGTAAGGTGTACAGGTAAATTTAAATATAATAAGCACTTTTCAAGTGACCGAGTCTCCTAAACTAAAATAAAATTGTATAGTAACTTTTTGGTTTAATATTTCAGGTTATATGAGAGACAACCAGGATATGACATTGAACTTGAAATCCAAGGTCAGCTATTTTTAGCACATCGTTGTATTTTATCTGTGAGATGTACATACTTTGCTGATCTGTTTTGTACTAGTACCAATGGCAGGATAGCATTATCACATAAACTTGTAAGTAAAAAATTTGTTGCTTATTGTTTTAGTATAAAAGAGACAGTAAGTTTTCTTGTTTGAAATGTTTCTTATATTGTCATGTTGTGGCCTTTTTATATACAGTAGGATTGTTGCTCATTAAATGTTGATGGCCATATCCGATCCTTGTCCTTTAGTTATAAATGGATAGTCTAATTTGAAATCATGAAACTTTTTCTTATTTCTATTTTAAAACTTTTATTTTACAATCATACCACTTTTCCGTATTATATTTTAAAACATTTATGTTACAGATATGTGCTGATGTTTTTGGACCTATGCTTCGTTTTATTTATACAGGTAAGGTTATCATCAATTCAGAAATTATTGTGTGCATTTTATATTGTGTTTATTGTCGAGCCTGCGACATTTGTCGCAGAAAGCTCCACATAGAGATAAGGCGGCAGCGTTAGCTAACTTCTTAAAACCATTATATTTGATATGGTGGAAGACCTGGATGCTTCATACTTTGTATATGGAGGCCTCATGATATGAAGTTTCCATCAGTTACATGTCTAATGTCCTTGACCTCATTTTCGTGATTCTATGACTACTTGAAGAAAAAGTTAAAATTTTTTGTAATGTTAAATTCTCTCTTATTATAAGTAAAAGGATAACTATATTTGGTATGTGCGTACCTTGCAAGGGTCTCATGTCTGTCAGACAGTTTTCACTTGACCTTGACCTCATTTCACAGATCAGTGAACAAGGTTAAGTTTTGGTGGTCAAGTCCATATCTGAGATACTATAAGCAATATGTCTAGTATATTCGGTGTATGGAAGCACTGTAAGGTGTACATGTCCAACTGGCAGGTTTCATCTGACCTTGACCTTATTTTAATGGTTCAGTGGTTATAGCTAACTTTTTGTGTTTTTTTAGGTTTTTTGTTATACTCTATGCAATAGATCTTCTATATTTGGTGTGTGGAATGATTGTAAGGTGTACATGACTAGCTGGCAGGTGTCATCTGACCTTGACCTCATTTTCATGGTTCAGTGGTCAAAGTTAAGTTTTTGAGTTTTGGTCTTTTTTTCTAATACTATATATATGCAATAGGTCATGGTAATATTTATGATCTACATGTCAGTTGAGCAGGTTTTATATGACCTTGACCTTATTTTTACAGTTCATTGCTCAGTGTTAAGTTTTTGTTTTGAGTCTGTTTTTTTTAAACTAGAAGCAATAGGTCAACTATATTTGTTGTATGGAAGAATTGTTAGCTGTACATGCCTGTCTGGTATGGTTTATCTGACCTTGACCTCGTTTATATGGTTCAAAGGTCAATGTTTAGTTTTCTTTGTTTATGTGACAGTTGTAATAAAACTTTATATTTAGGACTATCAGCATAATATCAATGATTAGCAAAGAAGGCGAGACATTCCAGTGTGTGCACTCTTGTGTCATTTTAGACTTAAATGTAATTTTGATTTTTGCGATATTGAGAAAAATCCTTTTTAATATTATATATATATACAACTTGTCTAAACATCAACCCAACAATGTTATATATATATATGTAGAAAATTTCTAAATGTGAGTTTAAATTATTGCGATTATAACCCTGTCACATTTTTTGCAACAATAAAAAACTTGCAATAGTTTCTGAATTTACAGTAATTGCTCTCATCAACCAGCATGACTGTTGATACAATATGTACTCAGGCAAATCCTAATCTGTCTGGTAAAGTTTTTGAATACATTAATATATAGTAATATTTAAATGGTATTGTAAATTTATTATGCTTTACTCGCCAACTTTATAGGACTGAATAAGTAAGATAAATAATTTGATTTTAACATAAAAGAAATTTATATATAACATTAACAGTACCAATTTTAATGCACTGGATGTGCATTATGACAATTAATGTCGCTTCAGTGAAGCTTAAAGCATAAAGCAAAAAAAATTATGAAAAATTCAAATTCTAATACAAATACAAATATGGTTAACAGGACAGATGAATCTGGACCAAATCTACTAGACTGACATGTGCCTTCCATTCCAATGCAATATATCAAAACTATTTTTATATGACATTTTTCTGTAGTCCTATAATGAATGGTATGATGTTATCGTTGCTTTCATTGTTTGAAGACATTTGAATTCTAGACAATTTGAAGACCGTTCCTTGACCTATAATTGTTCACTTTTATAAATTATGACTTGGATGGAGAGTTGTCTCATACTCGTTGGCACTCATACCACATCTTCCTATATCTAATAACCTTAGTATAAGTGTAAGGATCTTCATGAAAATTGTACCACATGGTTCCATACCACGAAAGGAAGTTTGGGAGTGATTTTATGGGTTGTTGTCTTAACTGTGTATGAATTAGAGGCAAAAAGGCACCAAAAAAAACAAGCGTTGTTCTTGTTTCAGGACAATAACTTGTGTATATGTGTATGGATCTCTATTAAATTGTACCACAGACCAGGAAAAGGAACTAGAGTTATGCATTATGTCTTTTAATCTGTTTATTGTATTACAGGTAGATTGGATATTGAAAAAAGACAGAGAGATAAGACAATAGCATTAGCTAAGTTCTTACAGTTTAACAGTTTAGCTGAAATCTTAGAAAGAGGTGAGAGTTAGGGCTTATTTCCTTAGTATTTGTTTTACAAGAGGTAAGAGTTAGGGCTTATTTCCTTAGTATTTGTTTCACTCACAGTAGGTAAAGCTTTTTAATTTGTGAAATAACTTTAGAATTAAACTATGAAAGAGTCTATACAACAGCAAATTAGTTGTAGCTATCTATCACTCAGATATTGATTTTTTTTTATGATTTTAAACAAACTAAACAATTCTCTAAGGTCAATCTGTTAACTTTCATTGTATTTTCACAAAATGTACAAAAAACAAATCAATTTAATTTTTAACTCAACAGGGCCCAAAGGGCCCCGTGTGAGCTTACGCTATCACTTGGTGTCCGTCGTTGTCCATCATCTGTAGCCGGCATCGTCTGTCATCGTAAACTATTTAAAAAATCTTCTCCTCTGAAACCACTGGGCTAATTACCTTCAAACTTAACTAAATGTTCCTTAGGGTATCTAGTTTATAAATTGTATTCCAAGCTTGATCTACCTACAAACATGGCCACCATGGCTAAAAATAGAACATAGGGGTCAAATGCAGTTTTTGGCTTATATCTGAAAAACTTAAGCCTTTAGAGAAAATCTAACAAGGGATAGAAACAAACAATTAGCCCTGAAATTTTCAGACATCAACCCATTGTTGGGTTGCTGCCACATAATTGGTTATTTTATTGAAATTTTGCAGTTTTTGGTTATTATCTTTAATATTATTGAAGAGAAAGATAAACTGTAAACAGCCAAAATGTTCAGTAAAGTAAAATCTACAAAAAAGTTTATATAACCAAAAATTGTCAATTGATCCCTTAAGGAGTAATTTCCCTTTAAGGACAATTTTACACAAGTTGGTTATGTTTTTATTATGCCCCACCTACAATAGTAGAGGGGCATTATGTTTTCTGGTCTGTGCGTCCTTCTGTTCTTCCGTCTGTCTGTCCTGCTTCAGGTTAAAGGTTTTGGTCATGGTAGTTTTTGATGAAGTTGAAGTCCAATCAACTTGAAACTTGGTAAACATGTTCCCGATGATACGATCTTTGTAATTTTAATGCCAAATTAGAGATTGTATCCCATTTTCACGGTCCTCAGAACATAGAAAATGATAGTGTGGAGAGAGCATCCATGTACTTGGGACACATTTTTGTATTTTATGTACAATGCATTGTTTGAACATGGCCCTAGATAGCTTCAACTGGTTTGTGACGACATGAAAAAGTTATTTTAGAAGTTATCCGGATTGTAATAAATAGCAATAAGGTGTATAATTGTTATATTAAATTGAGTACTGTCAAATATAAAACAGCCATACTGTAATGGTTTAATGTTATGATTAGAAATGAAATTTATTGACATTTAATAAATTCCAGATAAAAGTTTACTTTTGATACAACATTGGCAACTTTTGAAAGACTTAAAGAAAGATTTTGGTTGCTTAGTAACATCAGCAGTATCGCCATCTGTAGTAAGTAGTAGTCACTATAGCTGTGAAAACTTAGCTCTATTGTCCTTTAAAATTTTCTATGGTCCGCAAATATCAAAATCATCAAAAGGACCTTAAGAGCTATAGTCACTAATGTAATGATTAATAAATGATGGGTATTTTATATAAAAAAAACCTTGCCATATAATTAACGCATACAATCTGATTTAAAGGAAATTGCCATCTGCATTTTTATGAAAAAAAATACAGTACTGTAAATTCAGAAATTATTGCGTGCATTTATTAATGCAATTTCGGAAGGATTAAAGTCATATGAAACCTCGAATAAAAAAAATGATGCATATGGATAGTTTTCATCATAAAACTTATGTACATATACTTTTTTCTGGAGAAAATTCTTTGATTTGTCCACATTTAGAAGAAGTTTACTTTTTTTAATTGCTTGCTTCCAGGAAGCAATTCGCCAACATATTTCCCGTATATGCAAGTGACCTTAGCATGACCCTCCTTGTTTAAATCCGATGATCGCAGTATGCATGGGTCTGTCATTAAAAAAAACTATTATCTGATTATACATGTTATTCACATGCTCAATATCAATGCTTCTTTGTTGATTGTTTACTATATGGTGACAATCTGTAAACTATGGCTTCAAAACACGACAATTAATTACCTGCCATGTTTTCACATAATAACAGACAGAGAGGGAAAAAAAATGACTATTATACAATATGTTTGCGCAAAAAAAATGATTAAATCGTGCACAGAAGACTAAGTTTATGATATTTACATGCATTGGTTCAAGAATTTGATAAACATTATTTTTAACCAGTCACTCGTTTCATATGACTTAAAAAATATATATAAAAACGTGAATTTTTATTATTATTTCAAGAAAATCTGCATACAGATATATGTATATCAGATATCAGTGTGTGAGTTTTTATTATTGCAAAACTAAACCAGTTCCAAAGGTGTTTTTACAGTTAAAGAACAGATATAAACAATGAGCGAAATCCCATTGATAACAATTCAATTTCAATTCTTTATTTACACTCAGACACAAAATATGTGTTACATGAGGACAAATTACAAATCAAATACAATAAATGACAGAATAGACAGGTAACTATTAACAAAAGTGTAATTTCTAAAGATAATAAAACTTGTAAGATACATGCATCTTTCTAAATGAAGGTAGATAGTTTCTTAATAAATATAACTACCGTAGATTATACAATAACTGACAGTGACACAATGACAGCATATTTTGCATTTTCAGTACAGATGGGTATGTTGTATAATATTTCGGTATATATTTCTTCCAAAGTTCAGTAATAGAACTATTATTACATACATATAAATAATGATATTCATCACCAATACATGATTCATTACATAAGGTACATATGCGATCTGTTCTAGCGATGTTGTACCATCTGCCAGTTTCCATAGGAATTTTTAGGTTACATGTTCTCAGTTTTGAAATCCAGATTCTTTTATCCTCTGGAAGACGTAATAGATAATTTTCCAGACCAAACTGAGATTTAAATAACTTATAATATTCGCCACGAGACGAGTTATCAATATTACTGGACCACTTTTGAATAAACTGATCTTGAAGAATCTGTTTTATAACGGGTTTTGAAAGTTGAATAATCAATGTATTGGTTGAAAAACATATAACCTAATCCTGAGTTGTCAAATATAGATTTTACAAATGACACCCATTTAAATTCACATCAGCGTGTAATTTGAAAATAAGCTTAAAAATAACAAAATGTGACACAAATGTTGTTTTTTCTGTTGTAGGCAGTCCAGAATGAAGCTTGTGGTTTGGATGTTAAAACATATCCAGATATAATATTTGAAGTTCAAGGTCACTCATTTAAATGTCATAAGGTGAGTCCATGAACCAGACCCAGTAGGATCTGAGATTTCAGTTAAAAAATTATTTTATTGACTTCCTCCATAGTAGGGCAAGGGTGAGTTATTTGCCTCAAGTTGCATCACCCCCTAGTGGTCAGTGAGCATTCCTTCACTGTTTTCATCTCTCATTCTAAAAAACACTTCATTAGATTTTGCAGTACGGTTATATTTTATTAAAGGTCCTTAATACAAATTTGTTTCATCACGATTAAGCATTTATAATCTATGCCAGCCAGTAGGTTTTTAAATTTATGTTGGGCCTTTTATATCTTGTACAAAGATGTAACAAAGGGTATAATTTAAAAAAGAAGATGGGGTATGATTGCCAACGAGACAACTCTCCATAAGAGACCAAATGACACAGAAATTAATAATTATAGGTCACCATACAGCCTTCAACAATAGCAAAGCCCATACCGCATAGTCAGCTATAAAAGGTCACGAAATGATAAATGTAAAACAATTCAAACAAGAAAAAAAATGGTCTAACTTATGTACAAAAAGTGAACAAAAAACGAATATGTAACGCATAAACAAACGAAGAAGAAGAAATTGGAAGATTTTGATAAACGAAGGCATTTCTGGTTCAGAACTGTATATTATGTATTTGTCCTTATGCATCCATAAGTAATACATTTATGTATTTCAGATATTTTTCTATGGGAGAAGTGAATTTTTCCGAAAAATGCTGATTGATAAAGAAGTTGAGCAGCCACCAGCCTACGGTGATTATCTCCCTTCCATCAAATTAGACGACATAACAGCAGATATTTTTGTCCAGATTATTTCGTTCTTGTATATAGAGGAATATGAGGTAAATTGGGAGGTAAAATTAAGGAGCAGAAAAACCTGTCTCTTAGATTTCAAGATTATATGTCAACTTTGACCTGATTATACAGTATATTTGTATGTTAATGGTCAGAAACCTATATATGGTAAAAAATTTGTTCACAATCCAAATTCAGACAGTATCAAGCTTGAATATTGTTTCCAAACTTGGCCCAACTGTTTGGGGTTCAACCTCTATGGTCCTATCATGCTGCACTGGGCAAAGCTATTACAGTGACTTGACTGTTAGTGTTGCTATTCACCAATTGCAACTCATTCAAAATTTTGACCCAATTGCAATTTGTTTTATTAAATCAAATTGTTCAACTGGTCAAAATTTTGAACAAAACTGTTCAGCCAAAATGTGAAAGTGCAAAGTGATAAAATAAATCATACTTACAATCCTATAAGTCTGTAACTCCACTGTATTGATGTAATTCCTAAATCAGTCTATCAATCTGTATAGTTATATTACAGCCATTACCATACTAAAGGTGAACTGTTTTATTTTGAATTGCTATAAAAATGTCAAAACTAAGCTTTTATAGAGTTTTTCTTTCGAAAAGTATTCTATATTTATACGAATCACACATTATGTGAATAAAAACATTTCATATTCAGTAAAATATGTATGAAATAACAATATGCTTCCTTGGGGAGATAACCTAAAATACTATTCTTTTGAATAAAGACTTTTTGAAACCAAAAAGCGATTATCTCCCCTTCCTACAAACATATTGCAATTTCAAATATTTTACTGAATATGAAATGTTTTTATTCACATAATGTGTGATTCTTATAAATATAGAATACTTTTCGAAAGAAAAACTCTATAAAAGCTTAGTTTTGACATTTTCATAGCAATTCAAAATAAAACAGTTCACCTTTAGTATGGTAATGGCTGTAATATACCTATACAGATTGAGAGACTGATTTAGGAATTACATCAATACAGTGGAGTGACAGACATATAGGATTGTAAGTATGATTTATTTTATCACTTTGCACTTTCACATTTTGGCTGAACAGTTTGTTCAAATTTTTGACCAGTTGAACAATTTGATTTAATAAAACAAATTGCAATTGGGTCAAAATTTTGAATGAGTTGCAATTGGTGAATAGCAACACTAACAGTCAAGTCACTGTAAAGAGAAAGTCTGAAATGTTTTTCAAACTCTGTATTTTTTTTTATGGATAATTAGACTCACTTTTTAAGTCAACTATACACTTTTAAACTGACAGCAGCAATCGTAGGTGTGACACAGGGTTCCATGAAACCTCTTGCATATTATTTAAACTTAGTTTATAGTACACTTTACTTTTAGGTAACCAAGGAAACTTGTATCCCACTGATGAGAGCAAGTACTCAATTTGTAATACCTGTGATAAAGAGGAAATGCTCAGAGGAAATCAGTAAATATATTGACCCTAGCAACGTCCTTGACATTTATAAGACTTCTGTGGAATTGGATATCCCACACCTTATAAACAGCTGTACAAAGTATATGGCCAATGAATATGAACAGGTTTGTTTAATTATCTTATGTGTTCCATGATTCAATAGCTTGTGATGATAGGCATTGTTTTAGAATGTTCATTTAGTAAGGCAACCTAACCTGTAGTATCTCTATAAAATTATAAGACACAATGTATGCCTTAACCAAAGTGAGAGGCTAATTATAAGACACAATGTATGCCTTAACCAAAGTGAGAGGCTAATTATAAGACACAATGTATGCCTTGACCAAAGTGAGAGGCTAATTACAGATCAACTAGTATATAATACTTTACATTTTCAAATTCAAGGGGCCAAAAATGTACCTTCTCCTTTGTATTAAAATATACTAATAAACTATTTTATATTATTGACTTTTGACTCTGTAGTACAGTACTATGGTTAGACATTGTACCTGGTCAATTAAGAATAACGGGAAGAAAAAAACATGTGCTTACAATCTGTGTAATTTTTGGGGAAAAAATAACTGTTTTCCAATTGTTCTGTTTGGTGAAAAAAACAAACAAAAATAGTAATTTTCCCAAATATATGTATAATTTCTGTATTGGAAACTTTTTAGTAAAATTTCTGAAAAAGGGTACAATTTTTGTGTAATCAATTTATATGGTGTTTAACCCAGAACCCTGAAGTTGTGTACCTGCTATTGTGGAATCATTGAGGAATGTTTACATATCATATTTCCACTATTTAAATGTTCAGTATATTGTGCATTCTCTATTACTTAAGAAACATTATTGAAATAGCATTGTGAAATTTTCTAGTGATAAGATATTTCCCCTTCTGCTTATTTAAGGGAAGACATTTAAATAAAGAACTGAAAAATAACTGTCATCATTGTGCCATTCAATTTTAAAAATTAAAAAGATATATGTTAAATTGGGCACACAGAACAATTTAGCAGTAGAAGCCTTTCAATTTCCATCAGTGCATATTAAATCATAGATGTACCTCCATTGGCCTTACATTGACCTACATCTTTGATCAGTATATCATGTCGATTAAACTCTTTGATTTGTATGCCCCTGCCGTAGTGGAGGGAACATAAATTTTACCCTTGTCTGTCTCTATGTCCCAAAATTGATTTCAATTCTCTAACATTAGTTTGCCTCAACCAAATGCTATGAAACTTATATACCATGCTAATTACCTCAAACTACAGATCATGTTTGAATTTTGGTGGCGTCACTTATACTGTTGAGTAATAAAGAAGACATTTTTGTTCAATAAACTGAATGTAACTTTTTCCCATTGTAATACTGGTTATTTCAAGCATTTCTATTAAGTTTTGTCATAATCAGTTCTATAATTTGAGAAAAATCTAGTATAATGAAAGACGACATCTACAGCGATTCGAGCAACATTTCTTTGACAAATCCAAACCAAGCCGCATCAAGATAGAATAGAGTGTGGACCAATAAATGATCAAATATCTATCTTATCTGCCTACAAACATTTGAATATGATACACAAGATGATTTAAGGAAGATGAATACCACTAATGGACCTTTTTGTTTTTCTTATAAGGTCTCTTTTGGTCAATTTATACCTCTCATTTCCTCAAAATTTCAACTTTTCAGGCCAATAAATAAAAATAATGGGGTAACTTTCACTCAGTTATGGTAGAAATGTTACAAGAAATGAGTAATTGAAGCATTTTAGCAGAATGAACAATCCATATAAAAGTTTACTGTCTCCAAGGAGGTTTCAATAAGTCCTTACGTAAAAATTAAATTTACGCCGCGTTCCAAAGAGGTACATAAAAGGCTTCTCTTTAAGTAAATAATTTTCATTACGGCATTAAAAATAATTTCATCTACTTATAACTATATATTTATTTAAGTATTTTCTAGGAAAATGTTCTATCATAGCAGAAAAGAAGATATAAGGAGAAAAAGCCCCCCCCCCCCCTTTAGTATGGCTTGTTCTGTCAACTGAATATTCATGGTAGAGTCCTATTTCAAGACAATTTTCAAATAAAATGTGTTTTGAAGACTCAATCCACTCAGAATATTTCATTTTTTGAACTATTTCACTTAAATAGCAAGAAATTTTAACACATGAGATTACTCACAAGGTCAAAGGTGCATGTACAGCTTCCCATATTAGTCTTTGTTAAATTTGAACTTTTCAAAAAAATGTGCAGAATTTATCCTTGTTTCAAATAAAGAAATACTTGGCATGAGTAAAGTTTTATCCTGTCCAGTTCTATAGAAAAAAGTTCACATAACATTTCATTGCATATAAGAAAATAACCATCATTGGAAGTTAACCAATCAAATTTCTTCCCTTATTTTATCTGTGTACAAGGTTTAGTCACCATGTAACCTCAAGATTACAAAATTTTCTATAGAAATCCCAAATAAAAAATAATGGTGTTTCGAAATACCCAAGACATATGTTTATGATACAGAAATGGTTTTACTGCAATAAATTGATGAATTACCTACAACTGTCAAATTCAAGGGAATATTTTTTTCGACCTACTTTCGTATACAACCGGATGTGACGTACCATGATTTGGTGGTATTACACCTTATAAGGAAATTGTTGAATGTTTTCGTTTCTGTTCTCTCACTTAAAGTTTGAATCAACCAAATGTTATGTAACTGATATTCATTGCTTTTAACCACAAAAACTCCGATCAAGTTTGGATGGTGTCACTTTTATCTTTCTTGGGTTATGTCCCTTTATAACTTTATATGCAAGCAGGGGCATCATTTGTATCCAATGGCCACATTCCCCATCTATTTTTCATTGGGAGATTGTTATATTTTAACTATAATTCTTTTTTTTTTACAGATAATAACATTACCAGAGTTTGAGATGTTTATAAGAAAACAGTTATCTCCCCTAATGAACCAAGGTACACCATTTGATCAAATTCCTTTCTTCATGGATTTGCAATACTACCTCAGGCATGAATGTTCAACGTGGGAGGAACAGAAAGCAGCCAATGAAAAACTCCAGAAACTTAATTATCTATTAACACATAGAATAGGATTAGATGTCAGTATACCCATGTTCCAGGTCTGTCAAACAAGGCCAAATTTTTCCATAGAGGACGATAGACAAAGGGGAGAAAATGAGGAATTGAGGTCCAATCAGGAGGAAAAAAATAAGCATAGGCAAAAGGGAAATATAAATACTTGTTGTTTGTGCAGAAATAGTAAATCATGTATAATCCTGTAGCTAATGATTAATAATCATAATCATTTGATGGTTTTTAAATTCCAATAAATGGAGATCTCTTAGTTTGTGATTCAGCTTAGCTGGGGCTATGTGATCGCTCTGGATTTTTACTTATGACAGAATTTAAATTGAAGATGTATCATGAACGTATGATGTGTTTTATGAATTAGGGGAAGATAAAACAGCATTTTATTATCTGCCACCAAAATGTTGACAATGTCATGTAATTTATCTTTAAATTAAAAAAAAGGGTCTAACTGCTACTTAAGTTTAGATTTCTACTTGTATATAATTTCCTTGTAAATCAAAATTTATGAAATCTATGATCTCATAAGTAATATTCCATAGTTTATTACTACTTGTGTCCATTTTCAAGATGTACATAGACAGTGGTTAGCAACACTGGCTCATTTATAGAGCCTCTAGTTTAGTATTTTGCCATTAAAACCTTGTGACTGCAAATTCTCTAAGACTGATGTAAAACAGACATCTTTTACACTCAATAGGATTGTTTGCCATCATGTGTAATATTAAGCTGTCACTCTGATCCAATAATGTTTAATGAAGTTATGGGATTTGGATCATTTTTATGCCCCACCTACGATAGTAGAGGGGCATTATGTTTTCTGGTCTGTGCGTCCTTCCGTCTGTACGTTCGTCTGTCCGTCCGTTCGTCCCACTTCAGGTTAAAGTTTTTGGTCAAGGTAATTTTTGATGAAGCTGAAGTCCAATCAAATTGAAACTTAGTACACATGTTCCTTATGATATGATCTTTCTTATTTGAAAACAAAATTAGACTTTTGACCTCATTTTCATGGTCCACTGAACATAGAAATTAAAAGTGTGAGTTTCAGGTTAAAGTTTTTGGTCAAGGTAGTTTTTGATAAAGCTGAAGTCCAATCAACTTAAAACTTAGTACACATGTTCCTTATGATATGATCTTTCTTATTTTTAAACCAAATTAGACTTTTGACCCCATTTTCATGGTCCACTGAACATAGAAATTAAAAGTGTGAGTTTCAGGTTAAAGTTTTTGGTCAAGGTAGTTTTTGATGAAGTTAAAGTCCAATCAACATGAAACTTAGTACATATGTTCCCTATTGGTTGATCTTTTTACTTTAAAGGCCAAATTAGATTTTTCACCCAATTTCACAGTCCATTGAACATGGAAAATGATAATGTGAGTGGGCATCTATGTACTATGGACACATTCTTGTTTTAAAATAGTGTAATAAATAAACATTGTCCAAGCAGTTTTTCAATCATTTTGATTGTTGGTAGCACAGAAGATGACCTACACTTTTTACTCAGAGTTAAAGCTTTGAAATTTATAATCCATTTTAAAAAAACAGGTAGGTGTTTCATTTAAACACAAAAACATACTAAAAAATCTTCAGCAATACTATTGATTAGCTTACCAATGATAAATGCTTCAAATATCATTGTCAAACCATGCTGAAATAAATTGCTAATTAACATGAACATTATTAATGATATTAATATTATGTATACTGCTTGTTTGTATTTATTGTTTATAATTTGTATGTTCTACATGTATATCATTTTGTACTTACTTTATATGTAAAATGGGTTATCACTTTAGATAAAGGATATTATTATTAATATTCGTGTTGTCTATTTTTATTAGACTTTTGAATTTAAAACTTGTCAAATAGTGCCATTTTTTGTTGTCATATTGTTTTGTATATTTTTATCATAAAAGTTTCTGATCGAACAGTTTAATTCAGGTTAGAATGAAACTTCTTTTCATAGTTTCTTACTTCCATGCATGTTACATTGTGCATTTTTTTGGATATGGAAATGTTCAATAGTTTGTTAATACTTTTACTTGTTAGAATCAAAAGTTTATTTGTTAAGATTTGAACCTTTTGTTATTCTTGTTTGCAACTGTTTCCAATTTTATATATTTTGAAACAACTACCGGTATATTGACGCTTCATCCTCTTATCCTGATGTAAAGATGAACACATAGGGCTACATGAATTTCTACTACCAAATAAATAGCTAGCCTAGCCGCTAAATGATTCTAAATAGTTTTGAAAAAAATCATGCTATCAAAGAATTCAACATAGCGTGAGATAGGTGATTATTAATGGTGTCATTTGGATAGCCTAGCTATATAGACTATCATTCAACATAGATAGATATCGAAGACATAGCAGCTATACTAACTGCTACAATATTGAATGCAAACCAGACTGGTTGAGATTATTTATGACATGCAGGTTTCTCTAGGTTTAACTAGGTCATTAACAAACTTTATCATTGATTCCTAGTTGAAATGAATTGTGTTATCATGTTGTAACCCATGTGATTGCCATTTTGTATTATACAAATTATCATTGTGACTATCATATAATTCATACTAGCTTACTGTACACTAAATTCATATTTATTTGGTGTACACTTGATTCATACTACTACAATATTATACAACTATTGATTAGCCTGCTGTTCACTAGTCCAAACAATTATGAGGCTATTATGTTTTTTACAGTGTCAAAACAAAAATATATAATAACCTTTGAAGACATCATAATTGTCAATTATTTGTACTAGCTGTTCACTTGATTCAAACTAGATTGTTGTACACTTTATTCGTGCTTGCTTAATGTACACTTGGTTCATACTATATGGTTGTACACGTACTTGATTCATACTAGTTTGCTTGGTGTACACTTGGTTCATACTATATTGTTGTACATGTACTTGATTCATACTAGCTTGCTGTACACTTGATTCATACTAGCTTAGTGTACACTTGATTCATACTAGCTTAGTGTACACTTGATTCATATAAGCTTGCATGGTGTACACTTGGTTCATACTTTATTGTTGTACACATACTTGAATTATACTAGCTTGCTGTACACTTGATTCATACTAGCTTGCTGTACACTTGATTCATACTAGGTTAGTGTACACTTGATTCATACTAGCTTGCTGTACACTTGATTCAAACTATCTTGCTGTACACTTGATTCATACTAGCTTAGTGTACACTTGATTCATACTAGCTTAGTGTACACTTGATTTATACTATCTTAGTGTAGCACTTAATTATACTACAACAAAATTATACACATTTTTATTAACTTGCAGTACACTTGATTCATACTAGGTTGAGTTTTTTCACAGTTGAAATGATCTTATTTGTTTTCACTGTGAAATCATGATGATTCATTGCAAACAGTTAAATGTAAGCATTTATTGTGGCCTAGAATTATGATGTCAAGTTTGATTTGTTGATTGTTATATATTATTGATTTGTCTGTTATATTTGCTGAACTGTATCAATCAGTAATATGAAACATTTTCTTTTATACCAATTTATTTTTACAAGTTTTAGTGATTACACGGTTGTGCTTTTAAATAATGTGATAAATATAGTTTTATATTAGTTATACTGTTGTCTTTTTATATGTTATTTATTTTCTTTACACAATTTGAAATAAAAGTAATAAATTCAGCTTGACTTGTGTTTTGTATAGTCTGTCCTACATATCCACATTAAGATCTGCCTTTAGGGTTTCTATCCAACCTCAAGCACTGTAAGTGTGTGTTACATTTTACCACTGGACATTAAGCAATCATTAATGAATCATCATATCAAAGACTGTTCATAAAATTCTAACAAAGGCTGTATACAACTTATAAAACAGATTATGGGGACCATATTCTTTAATTGTTATGAACTAATTGAATACATCTTATTGCTATATGGAAATCTGCACCGCTTGACACCAGAATCTTTGAACTATTGACGTCATATACATCAATCACTTTTCCATTGAAATTTTCTGTTCCTAAAGCTATATCAGTTTTAAGAGTAAGAAAATAAAGCTGCTAAACTGTAGTTGTTAATGTCTGTGTCATTTTGGTCTCTTGTGGACAGTTGTCTCATTGGCAATCATACCACATCTTCTTTTTTATATTATAAACATTGGAATTTAGCAAAATATAAATTACATTTGCAAATATAACTGTCAATTGCAATGACTGTCACTGCTTCAGGTAAGACAACTGATCCATTTTGATCTATAACTGGAAACCAGCAACACATTTTTTATGGAGAAATTTACTACATAAATTCATGGGTTCAAATGCCATTGGCTAGATGTGTAGATCTTGGGGAAGTAATTTGACTGCAATATCCCTAGTACATAATCAGGAATATAAGCATCTTCTTTGATTCTGATATTGAACTATGACCTCTTTTAAACTGAGTTTTTATTGTGTGTATTGCTTATTCTACATTGGCTAGAGGTAAAGGGGAGGGTTGAGATCTCACAAAACAAGTTTTTGTGTCTGTTTCAAGTCAGGAGCTTCTGGCCTTTGTTAGTCTTGAATGTTTTTTTTTCAATTTTAGTTTATTAATATGTTATGGAGTTAAGTGTGGCGTCTATTTTCATTGAATTAGTTCACATTTTTTGTAGGGGCCAGCTGAAGCCAGTCTCTGGGTGCAGGATTTTCTCACTACACTCACTGGTGACCCATTGGTGGCCTTTGGCTATTTTCTGCTCTTCAGTAGGGTTGTTGTCTCTTTGACACATTCCCAATCTCCATTCTCTATTTATCCAAGACAGGAACATATGAATATATGGAAGGATTGGGTTCAAGCCTCTCCATACTCTATAATCCTCAAAGAGTCTGAACAAGAACGTGTCCATAGTAAACAGATGCCCCACTCCCACTATCATTTTCAATTTTCACTGGACCTTGAAATTGGGATCAAAACTTTAATTTGGAATAAAAATTAGAAAGATCATATCATAGGGACCATGTGTACTAAGTTTCAAGTTGATGTGACTTCAACTTCATCTAAAACTACCTTGAACAAAAACTTTATCCAAAACTTTACCCTGAACTTTGCACTATCATTTTCTATGTTCAGTGGACCGTGAAATTGGGGTCAAAACTTTAATTTGGCATTAAAATTAGAAAGATCATATCATGGGGAACATGTGAACTGAGTTTCAAGTTGATTTGACTTCAACTTCATCAAAAACTATCTTGACCAAAAACTTTAACCTGAAGCGGGACAAACAGACTGACGAACGGACGAACAAACGAACCCACAGACCAGAAAACATAATGCCCCTTTACTATCGTAGGTGGGGCATAATAAAAACAATATTTAAATTGTAAAATTTTATTATTCGTAATAAATGCAATATGTATTGCTTAAAAAATGTCAACAAAAATAAATTTATGGAATGTCATTTTACAAAACTAGTGCAAACAAAAACAAAAACATAAAAATCTAACATCCAATGTCAATAGAATATTAACATGGCTTTCACCAATGAAATAAAATAATATAAAAAATATGGAGATGATACTTCTCATAAATCATCTGCTATGTTAAGGCCTAAAAAAATGTTATATTAAAGAGATCAATCAAAAATAAGTTAATTATTGTTGTATGGGTACTGTCATAAAAAATATGTTCTACTTATAATTATTTGCCCCAGTTATAAATGAAAACAAACAAGCCTATTTTCACAAAGAAATCTACCCTCTCAAATATCAACTATTAAATTAACGAAGACAGGACTGTTAGTGAACATCAGTACTTACATTTGACTGTTTGCATATTATGTATTATTATAGTATGTAAAGAAATTGAGATCATATAAAAATCTGACTATACTTTGTGTTGGATAATTGGACAGGAAAATAATAATTATAAGAAATAAAGTGAATAGTTCTGCTTACATCAAACTAGAATCTGACAATTTCAGGAAATATGATTTAGTGAGACAAAAATAATATATTGTATAATATTAGTAATATCAATCTGCCTGAAATAAAGCAGAAACTTACTTGATTGCTTGTTATGATTGTGTCACAAAGTATTGAAGTTTATAGATTTCTATTTTTAGATATAAAAAATATAAATCTCTTTTCTATCAGTGTTTTCAGTGTATTTTGAAAAATACAGTATAACATCTTGTAGTAAACAAATTAAAGTAAAATAAGATAAGATATATTAATTTCATATATATAAATCATACTTGGTAAGACCAAATTTTGATAGTAAGGATTTATTCAGCAAGTCACAGTAAAGGGAGATAGCTGCAATCTTAATTTGGTATCAAATAAAAATTACTGTACTTCTTATATTTCAACATTTAAAATTATTATAATGATAGTCCAATACAAATAAAAAAATACAAAGCAAGACTGTACCATTATCAGTTGGTAAATAATATCTCTAATTACAACTATCCACAGTTACAGAATTGTAATTGTTACAAAAATATATACTATGTGGTAATCTAAATTATCTTTAAAAATATATTATAATGAAACAATCATGTATACTGATTTGCCTTAAAAAACTGAATAAATGAACGCTGTATAGTTATGCTTTATTGATATCAGTTCTGTTAAGCAGAGATGACCAGTTATACATGTATAATCAAATTGTATTCATCCATAATGATGGCAGTGGTCAATATACATGTGTTGCACTGAAACATTCATTAAATCAAACAATTGGTTTTACAATTAAACTCATGAAATCATGAATCTTTAAATGAAATCAGTCATAAAAAGTAGCCTGCATGATATTTTCCCATACCCCTATGAAAAATTCTAATGTTTGTAATTTAGACTTCTGCCACCTTACTACCTTACCACTATTCTGAGATGGCTCCTATTTTCTATCTGACAAGTTCATATTTCTATATATATAGTATATTGACAGCAATATGAAAACATTCCGTGTAACATAAACAAATTCAATTCCAATCTCCTCTTTAGTTACACCAATAAATAGCACTTATAAAACATGTCCATGAAATACTGATACATTTGAAGCTGAAAAAAATGTTTTGATTCTAAATAGAAATATTTTCTAATACTTTTTTTTAATACTCTATGAATTTCTAATACATCTTAAGTTATCACCAAAGAATTTTAATACTTCTTCAATTATCACCATGCAATGAATTCTAATACTTCTTCAATTATCACAAATAAATTCTAATACTTTTATATATATCACAGTTTAAAAAAAAATGATAACACATAATGAATTAACGATAAACATGTGTTATGATTTCTGGCGAATCAAAAGGTTTGTCCATCTGTCGTCTTTCTTCATATCGTGGTATTTTTGACCAATCAAATGTGGTAAAAACAGTGACTGACTTCTTTAATCGTCTAGCGTTTACAGCTTCTTCTGTGTTGTCGTAAGGAGGACTGAAGTAAAACAAGAACATTTCTATAGTAAACAACAATATTGTTCTTATTATCTGAGTTTTGTTATAATAAGCATTGTGTATAGGTTTCATAACAATCAATTGAGGCAAAATTAAGTTAGAGAATGGAAATGCTGACTTTTTCCATTTATAATTATAAAGCAGAACTCTAGTGGGGTGAAATAGACGGCACCCATAGACTATTTACATATTACCGACTTTTCGACAGGTTACCTTCTTTCTGGTTTGACATCCAGGTACTCGGTTTACCGAGAGCAACTTTAAGAAGCTTTTAGTCGGTAAATGTTTTGTAGGAAACAAATTTTAATGCTTTAATTATACGACAAAATAATAAAACAAACCAATTAACTTGCCCCCTCAAAGTGCACAGATTTTAGAATTGATTTTACTTCTGTTGGTTGCTCTTACTTGACTGAGAACCAGGATGTCTTACCACAGATTAGGAATCCAGTCAGAAATTATACAATCCTGAGTCAAAAGTTGATTTATAAGAAAAAGTTCTATCTAAAATTGATCTTTGTTGTATGGTAATAAACATTTGGTTGTGGCAAACTCAAGTTAGCGAAGGGGAATGAAAAATTCAGCAATAACACACTTTGAAAAGGTCAAAGTGCTAGAGCAGTAACAGTGGCGCCATCAAGATTCAAACTAGATCTGTGTTTTGTGGTAATAAGCCATGTGTATAAGATTCATAACATTTAGCTGAGGCAAACTTAAGTTAGAGAACAGAAACGAAAAATGCAATAATTTTTCCATTTGTAAATGGGCATAACTCTAGAAAGGTAAAAATATCACCACTCAAATAAAACTTGATCGGTGTGTTGTGGTACATGTACTTAGCATTGTGTATTACTTTCATAAAATTTTGTTTAGACAAACTTAAGTTAAAGAAACGAAACTATATTCAGTATGTACGGATAAGGGTAAACTTAAATGTCCCCTCCACTACAGGGGGGGGGGGGGCATAAAAACCCAAAGCATACTGTGGATTCACTATAATTCGTTGGATGTCAATTTTCATGAGTTTTATGGATGCAGTCTTTATAGGTTAACCATGAATTCAAATGTTTCACGAATTACAAATTTTCTATAGGCTTTGTATGCAGAGATTGGCAGTACAATGAAAATAAATATTTACGAAAAGCAAGTCAATCTATGAAAATAAATGAATCCCCAGTAGGTTTTAAGTGAATAAACAGTATACAATTGTGAGCAATAAACAAATAAAGTCAAATAATGTACATGAATATAAGAATAAGAAAATGGAGTATGATTGTCATTATAAATGACTTTTCACCTGAGACTAAAATTTCACTAAATGACATGGACATTAGCAACTATAGGTACATGTAACTGTACAGATATCAACAATGAGCAAAACCATTACCATATAGTAAGGGAATAAAAGGTTTTAGACATGACACAATGTGAAACAATTCAACCTGTTCAGTGGATTATAATCTATATAATTGTCTGATGTACTTTACTTACTTGTCTCTCAGGTAACTGTTTCCTATATGTTTGGATTCTGAAATCAAAATGAATAAAATGTATTAAACAACCATGTGTATTTATATTTTTTTTTCAATATTTTCTGCTTTGGTAAATAAATATAAATAATATCACTAAATCAATGCTTTTTTTTCATGTCATGTCATACCCGACATAGACATTTTTTCTGAAGTACTTTGTTTTTATTAAGTAAGTGTTTTTTTTTTCATTTAACCTTTTCAAACTTAAAGGTTGCATTTAATTGATAAATTAATGCAGATTGACTTGAGCATGTGACATTGCTACATGACGTCATTGCTTAATATTAAAGAGTATTAAGTCCTGTCCATGATCTTAAAATGTCAGTAAGTAACATCAAAGGGAACATGTAAAAATTAATATAATATAAAAAATAATAATATAACGAATATACAGAATCGAACTTTTACTAACCTATATCTGTGGTCCGTGATCTTTCTAGCCCTGGAGGGTAATATAACTCTGGGGGGCCTTCTGATCGTCTACCAAATGCTATTGTCTCCCTTATCTTTTCTTGTTCCTGTTCGTAAACTCTCCTGGCTTGATCTGTTTCTGTTTTCCCTACCTCTAAAGTAATCAAATCAATAATTATGGGTCTTTAGAAACAAATCAATAAATATGCATCATTGCTTTTGACGTCAAGTTTTATATTTTTAAAGTTCAGAAACATATCAAAAAAGAAAAACTTGCAAATATGTGCACAAAAGTATTTTCTATGTGACATTCTTAGTTTTCCTTTATTTAATTATTAATTCAAAGTTATAGGGTAAACTCAGTCTTTTCTATAAATTAACTAATCTCGATTAACTACTTGCATAGCATTGTTTTAATTCCAGTTCAGGTCTAATGAAATACCACATAGGAATCTACAAATGAATTTGGAACAACAATAAATCAAACTCAAAAAACGTTATATGAAGTAAATGTCAATGAGACAGTAATCCAACAAGTAAACTAACAGTGTACAATAATAGACAATGAGTTTACATGATGAGGATGAAAGTAATTATAGGTTACAGTACAGCTTTCAACAATGTAAAACTAGAGGCTCTCAAGAGCCTGTGTCGCTCACCTTGGTCTATGTGCATATTAAGCAATGGACACAGATAAATTCATGACATAATTGTGTTTTGGTGATGGTGATGTGTTTGTAGATATTACTTTACTGAACATTCTTGTTGCTACAATTATCTCTATCTATAATGAACTTGGCCCAGTAATTACAGTGGAAAATATTTTCTAAAAATTTACAAAAATTGATGAAACAAGAATGTGTCCACAGTACACGGATGCCCCACTCACACTATCATTTTCTATGTTTAAAGGACTGTGAAATTGGAATAAATTCTCTAATTTGGCATTAAAATTAGAATGATCTTATCAAAGGGAACATGTATACTAAGTTTCAAGTTGATTGGACTTCTACTTTATCAAAAACTACCTTGACCAAAAACTTTAACCTGAAATTTGCACTATCATTTTCTATGTTCAGTGAACTGTAAAATTGGGGTCAAAACTCTAATTTGGCATTTAAATTAGAAAGATCATATCATAGGGCACATGTATACTAAGTTTCAAGTTGATTGGACTTCAACTTCATCAAAAACTACCTTGACCAAAAACTTTAACCTGAAGCCAAAAACTTTAACCTGAAATTTGCACTATCATTTTCTATGTTCAGTGAACCGTAAAATTGGGGTCAAAACTCTAATTTGGCATTTAAATTAGAAAGATCATATCATAGGGCACATGTATACTAAGTTTCAAGTTGATTGGACTTCAACTTCATCAAAAACTACCTTGACCAAAAACTTTAACCTGAAGCCAAAAGCTTTAACCTGAAATTTGCACTATCATTTTCTATGTTCAGTGAACCGTAAAATTGGGGTCAAAACTCTAATTTGGCATTTAAATTAGAAAGATCATATCATAGGGCACATGTATACTAAGTTTCAAGTTGATTGGACTTCAACTTCATCAAAAACTACCTTGACCAAAAACTTTAACCTGAAGCCAAAAACTTTAACCTGAAATTTGCACTATCATTTTCTATGTTCAGTGAACCGTAAAATTGGGGTCAAAACTCTAATTTGGCATTTAAATTAGAAAGATCATATCATAGGGCACATGTATACTAAGTTTCAAGTTGATTGGACTTCAACTTCATCAAAAACTACCTTGACCAAAAACTTTAACCTGAAACATGCACTTTCATTTTCTATGTTCAGTGGACCGTGAAATTGGGGTCAAAAGTTTAATTTGGCTTTAAAATTAGAAAGATCATATCATAAGGAACATGTGTACTAAGTTTCAAGTTGATTGGACTTCAACTTCATCAAAAACTACCTTGACCAAAAACTTTAACCTGAAGCGGGACAGACGGACGAACGAACAGACGAACGAACGAACGAACGAACAGACGGACGGACGAACAAACGAACGGACGCACAGACCAGAAAACATAATGCCCCTCTACTATCGTAGGTGGGGCATAAAAATGCTAAAAATTAACTATAAAGGGCAATAACTCCTTAAGGGGTCAATTGACAATTTTGGTCATTTGAATAATTTGTAGACCTTACTTTGCTGAACATTATTGCTGTTTACAGTTTATCTCTATCTATTATAATATTCAAGATAATAACCAAAAACTTCAAAATTTCCTTAAAATTACTAATTCTGGGGCAGCAACCCAACAACAGGGTGTCTTTTTTGTCTGAAAATATCAGGGCAGATAGATCTTCACCTGATAGACAATTTAACCCTGTCAGATTTTCTCTAAATCCTTTGTTTTTTTGAGTTATAAGCCAAAAACTGCATTTTACCCCTATGTTCTATTTTTAGCCGTGGCAGCCATTTTGGTTGGATGGCCGGGTCACCGGACACATTTTTTTCAATTAGATACCCCAATGATGATTGTGGACAAGTTTGGATTAATTTGGCCAAGTAGTTTCATAGGAGAAGATTTTTGTAAAAGATTTCTAAAATTTACGAAAAATGGTTAAAAATTGACTATAAAGGTCAAGAACTCCTAAAAGGGTCAACTGACCATTTTGGTCATGTTGACTTATTTGTAAATCTAACTTTGCTGAACATTATTGCTGTTTACAGTTTATCTCTATCTATAATAATATTCAAGATAATAACCAAAAACAGCAAAAATTCCCTAAAATTACCAATTCAGGGGCAGCATCCCAACAACGGGTTGTCGGATTCATCTGAAAATTCGAGGGCAGAAAGATATTGACCTGATAAACAATTTTAACCCTGTCAAATTTGCTCTAAATGCTTTGGTTTTTGAGTTATAAGCCAAAAACTGCATTTTACCCCTATGTTCTATTTTTAGACGTGGCGGCCATCTTGGTTAGTTGGCCAGGTCACCGGATACATTTTTTAAACTAGATACCCCAATGATGATTGTGGCCAAGTTTGGTTTAATTTGGCCGAGTAGTTTCAGAGGAGAAGATTTTTGTAAAAGTTAACGACGCAGGACGACGACGGACGCAAAGTGATGGGAAAAGCTCCCTTGGCCCTTTGGGCCAGGTGAGCTAAAAACAACAAATTCCCTCAAGTCAGCTTTAAAATTGTCTTACCTTGTCTATCCAGGAGTTTTAAGGAGGGAACTGTATGAATTAATAACAGTCGGTAACCTGGTTCCTGAGAAACTGGATTGTCAAACAGGTCTGAAATGATAAAAACAAATAAAAATATAATGTAATCTGTTAATGTTTTTCTTTTTGTTCTTAGCTATAATTCTTTGTTATTCTGAATGGTTTATAGGACAACCAATGTCTACTATTATTCTCAATCATGCAGGAAGTGTACCTATTATATACTACCTGTACTACCAATGACAACAAAGCTTTACAAAGGAGTAGGTTTGGTAAGGGCCGATTTTGGCCTCAAATTTCAGGTTCATCTGACGAAAGATTTTGGACACTTTGTAAACGCATCAGTGTCTATTTCAGTTGATTTAATTAGTTTATGTGAAAGATTTAAACTGATTTAGTCATTGAAAAATGCTCCGATTCAAGCTTAAATAGGAAAAATCTATAAAATATGCAAAAAAATGTCCCTTTTCAGATGGTTTTTGTCAAAAATAAAAGTGGCTGCATCTGTGCTCATCCTCAAAAAGGGGTCTTACTGGACCTACTCTTTTTCAACATAATATTTAAGAATATATGATCTTTTCAACTCTCAGATACCTTCAAATGGTCCTTAACCATGACAACTTGTGCATAAATAGTAAATCTACACATATTTTGTTTTAATTATTTTCACACCAATCTTCAGTTGTCTCCCTTTAATGTAATTATAAGAATAAAAACAAGAATGTGTCCACAGTACACGGATGCCCCACTCACACTATCATTTTCTATGTTTAAAGGACTGTGAAATTGGAATAAATTCTCTAATTTGGCATTAAAATTAGAATGATCTTATCAAAGGGAACATGTATACTAAGTTTCAAGTTGATTGGACTTCTACTTTATCAAAAACTACCTTGACCAAAAACTTTAACCTGAAATTTGCACTATCATTTTCTATGTTCAGTGAACCGTAAAATTGGGGTCAAAACTCTAATTTGGCATTTAAATTAGAAAGATCATATCATAGGGCACATGTATACTAAGTTTCAAGTTGATTGGACTTAAACTTCATCAAAAACTACCTTGACCAAAAACTTTAACCTGAAGCCAAAAACTTTAACCTGAAATTTGCACTATCATTTTCTATGTTCAGTGAACCGTAAAATTGGGGTCAAAACTCTAATTTGGCATTTAAATTAGAAAGATCATATCATAGGGCACATGTATACTAAGTTTCAAGTTGATTGGACTTCAACTTCATCAAAAACTACCTTGACCAAAAACTTTAACCTGAAGCCAAAAACTTTAACCTGAAATTTGCACTATCATTTTCTATGTTCAGTGAACCGTAAAATTGGGGTCAAAACTCTAATTTGGCATTTAAATTAGAAAGATCATATCATAGGGCACATGTATACTAAGTTTCAAGTTGATTGGACTTCAACTTCATCAAAAACTACCTTGACCAAAAACTTTAACCTGAAGCCAAAAACTTTAACCTGAAATTTGCACTATCATTTTCTATCAGTGAACCGTAAAATTGGGGTAAAATCTCTAATTTGGCATTAAAATTAGAAAGATCATATCATAGGGAACATGTGTACCAAGTTTGAAGTCGATTGGACTTCAACTTCATCAAAAACTACCTCGACCAAAAACTTTAACCTGAAGCGGGACAGACGGACGAACGGACGAACGAACGGACGAACGAACGGACGAACGAACGGACGAACGGACGCACAGACCAGAAAACATAATGCCCCTCTACTATCGTAGGTGGGGCATAAAAATAGTCCAGTCAAACTAAGGCTTAACCTCAAACTAATTGCAACAGAAAATGTTTTAGTTCTAATCCATAGCATTAAACCCTGAATATACACAGAAAAAAGTCCCATAAAATCTAACTTGAGGAAAACTCAACATCAGCATTTTTAATTTTCCTATGGAAATTAACATTGGAAAGGGAAGATACTAAACTCTGCAAAAATGAGTCTCTTCTCAGTTTTTGGTTGATATTCTTAAAATTCATGTAAAGCATGATACTTTGATGGGGTTATAAGTTTGTATTTGTCTATATTATATCCTCTTCTGCTCATGATATGTACAAAACCGACGTCTTATGGGTATTTGAAAAAAATAATAGTGCATTTTTCATTAAAGAAAGTGCAAATTTTGGCTTTGTGACCATTTAAAAAAAAAATGTGCTGAAATTTGGAATTGTTTATATCTTTAACTTATATATCGTCAACATCCACATTGTTTAAAGAAACTTCAAAACACAAAAAGAAGAATATTTATATACTTAATTATTTTCATTAAATTTGTTGGATAATTTAATATATGGTAAACTAATAAATTATGAAATCTAGGTTGCAGCTTGATAAAAGATATGAAAAAACCTTGAGAGTTGTTTATTATACTCTAAAGACAGCTAAAATATCTTGCTGAATAAAAGCAGTAAAAGGGGTAATTTTGTATCAATTATTATTGATGTTTTTACCTTTTTGCAGAGTTATCTCCAATTTCAATGCAAATCTCCATAGGAATTTTAAAATCATGATTTTTCAGTCTTTCTCAAGTTATGTTTTGTTGGACTTTTGTCAGTGTATATTTTGGGTGTAATGCTAAAGATTAAAACTTCAAAATCTACTGTTGCAATTACGTTTAAGGTTAGGGTCAAATTTATGCTACATTGACTGGACTAAATGTGGTATAATTGGCAATGAGACAACTCTCCATCAGTATAACAGCTATAGTTCACTATTCACCTTCAGCAACGAGCAAAACCCTTACCACATGTAAGCTAAAAAAAAAAGAAACAGTTCAAACAAGAAAATTAGCAGCCTGATTTACGTACAAAATTAAACAATAAACAAAATACATTTATGAAATACAGCAATAATTGATAACCACTAAATTACAAGCTCTTGACTTGGGACAGACAAATTTCAAAATGTTGTGTGGTTATCTTAGAATAGTTAGTTCTCATACTCATTTTATGACTGAGAGTTCCAATGTGACAAAGGGATGTAATTCATGTGTATTGATACCGAAATGCAGAGATGTTTGCGATAAAAGACAAAATATTGATGTTTAATTACCAACTAACATTTAAAAGAATTATTTATAATATATGACACATGTTTCTTATATCATCCTCATCGGATATGGTAAAAAAGTTTGGGGGGAAAAAAAAAATTGTGGGCTTAAACAGAACATCCAATATCTTATTTGTCTATATCATTATTGTGGTACTATGAAAAGTTTTATAAATGAAAACTATGTCATAATGTATTTATCTAAATTATGTCCATACCAAAGCACTATAATTGTTGAAATTGCAGTTTAAATATATGTAATTCTACATATATTTCATAAAATTTCATCTGACTATTAATTATTGTCAGGTCTTACTTTCCATGTATTTAAAAGTGTGAAAATCTTACACATTTGGTTCAGTTAGACTAACATTAACATATAGTAACAGGGCACTTACTAAGTGTGTGTAAAGTTTGCATTTTATTGAATTCTTTAGCGACCCTCTCTAGTTTAGTGAGTTGATTGTTATGTAACATTAGAACCTCAAGACAGGTCAGATGTCGTAACTTTCCACAGATTGTTGTTAGCTGGTTGTTCTCAAGATGGAGTTCTTTCAACAGGAAGTTGTTTGTCAAACAATTAATACTTCTTAGCTAAAAGAAAAACAACTAATATAGTAATGTTATTTGTAAAACAATATAAACATAAGTGAAATCTTAACACCATTATCTTGCTGACATGACTTCTTATCAGTTAAGAAAAATAGTTTCATTTTAATACCCATTTTCCTGGTACCTTTGATAACTATTACTAGATACACATGAAGAATTGAAAATTGAAGATGCTGATCTCCATTATTATGTTATTATTATTGAGTTGTCTCCCATTAGATATGATTTTACTTGTATAATTATCATCAGTGTCAGCAGATTCCAAAATTATGTCATAATTAGTTTTGTAAAATGAAAAAGAAAAAACAATTCAGATTCATTTATCATGTTTATTCCCCATTATCAATGTTTTGTGTAAACTTAAACCATGATTGACATTTATTCAGAAAAAAACTTTTTTGTCTCTATACAAGTATCTATACATACCTTATTTGCATTCAACCATAATATCTTCAAGAATTTAAATCTGGTTAAATCAACAACTTCTGAAAGATCTCTGAAATGCAGAATATAATCATACAGTCTTTAACATTTCATATCTTTTGTTATCTATCAAATGCTAATGTCAAATCTCAGAAATATAAATTACACTTTAAATCAGGATTTCCAGAATGAAGTATTAGACATATTAGTTAGTTTTGAAAGTTTAGAAATGAATTTTAAAATGTTAATGATCTGATAAACACAGTCTTGATGTTTATATATACATGTACATGTCTTACTAATGCATTGTAATAAGTATTGATACATGTACCTTATTGATCTTATAAATACAGTACATGTACATGTCTTACTAATGCATTGTAATTAGTATTGATACATGTACCTTATTAATCTTATGAATACAGAAATTGGTTCAAATACAAGTCTTACAGACTTATTTACTGATGCAATACGTTTTGACACTTTAATAAATCTGATAAATACAGAAATTACCACTGAAATCTTACTGATCCAATAAATACAGAAATTACCACTGAAATCTTACTGATCCAATAAATACAGAAATTAATTGCCACTGAAATCTTACTGATTCGATAAATACAGAAATTGCCACTGAAATCTTACTGATTCGATAAATACAGAAATTGCCACTAAAATCTTACTGATTTGATAAATACAGCTCTTCCACATCTTTATCTTTTTTGATGCCACATTTCTCCAGCAATGATTTGATGGCCTAGAAAAGTAAAAATTCAATCATCACGATCATAAATTATGCATTCAGTTTATATGAATTCGAACCATCAGGACCCCTCTTACATACCTGCCAACTTTTCAAAATGCCCATGGGGGTTTTGCGTGCAAGATGGCTCTCATGGTCCTACAACACCTTTAAGGGGGCCTTCAAATATATTTTAATGTTGTTTTTTTTGGCTTCTTTATACTTTTACAAGCCTATAGCCATTGTAAAATTTGTTAATTTGTTTAAATTGTGGACATAATTGCTCTTTTAAAATATCCATTTGGGAGCCTCCACAAAATCCTGAGGTCCCAAATTTAAATAATTGGAATTCCCGAATCCCGAGCTTAAAAACATCCGATCCCGGAGTTCCAATAGAATCCTATCCCCCCTCATAATTCCAAGACCATATGTTGGCACCAGAAGCGACGAAGCAGCGCCACTTTTTGATATGGGACAAGCTCTGACGTCCAACGGTCCAGCTTGCCGGCAAAACAGCCGTTGGACGTTAGAGTAATCTTGGACTATTTGGGGTCTTTAAAATATTATCAGAAGCCAAATTGACTTTAAATATGTGCCTATTTCACCAGGTGAGATTTGACTTTTTCTATGGGTGGCACCGTGCCGAATTGACCTTTTCTATAGGGGCCGATTTGACTTGTACATTTAAAAACTGTAAATTAACGATTCATAAACGAATTTAAAACACAGGCTTATCAAACGCAAAAATTTAGTAGACTGCAGATCGAAAATACATCAGGCGGTGAACTGAAATGCAAACTGAAGAAGAAGAAAACTTGACTGTATTTCGATGTCATTACTTGATTTGACTTGTAATTATTTTTTATCAGTCCAGTGTCCGCCATCTTGCTGGTTGTCAAAATAATGTAAATGAAGCTGGTACTATTTTCGTAACTAAGTTTTTGTTTAAATATAATAATTGAAACCATTTATATTAACAAAAAAATTTATATTGCATTGTTATCTCTTTTACCATTCAATTGAACATATCTGCATATTGGTATAAGTTTTAGTTTCGTATTTAGTAAGGGGATTTCCAGCCTGACCTGCAGACACATCAGATGTTTGCTACCATGCATTCTAGTTTGCTCTTCAAAAATAGAAACCAAGATGGTTCTAAAAATCAGCTGAAGCGAGAATAAAATGCAAAACTACACTAATAAACACCAATTCAATTTTTTTTGTCAAGTTGGCAAAGTGAAAGTGAAAGTAGATTTTAGATGACAAAATTCAGAAGAGTAAGGACTATAAAAGATGTCACTCTCAATTAATGAGGTCCCAAAATATTGTAAGATATGTCAGAAAGGTCCCTTTTCGAGTGCTTACAGTGCTGATGCTCATTTTTCAAGTCAACAGCATAAGGAGGCTGAAGCTAAACAAGTTAGCTTACAATGTGATTCATTGAGTCATTTCTTCTGTAGAGTTTGTAGTGAACAATGTAATGGGCCAAAATCATTTATGGAACATATGGCCAGTCCAAGGCATAAGGTAAAGATGGAAAAATCACAACAGTTTCAAGTATCATCAGAGCAATATGACACTGCAGAGAGACCGTATGATTTTGATGGAAAACGTGGCTACTGTCATGTCTGCAGAGTAGATTTAACATCACAAGAGAATGCATCTCAACACCTAAATGGTGAAAAGCACAAGAAAAAGTCAAACCAAATGCAAAGTGCCCCTCAACAAACTAGAAAATGTAATGCATGTAACATAACTTTTCCTGACGATGCAAGCTCAGAGTTGCATATTAAAAATTTTCATACAACTAAAAATACTGAAGGACAATTAAGTATGAAATTGTCATTTAATGAAGCAAATAGTTACACATCTTCATCTTTACAAACTGACCAGCCAAAATCTGGAGATGATCTTGATAAGTTATTCCAGAATTTTCAACTAGATTTGCAGAATGAAACACCCCCTCAATCAGTCTTAGAAAATTTAACAAAGAGGTCAGGATATGGAGATCCAGATGTAGAGTTCACATTTAATATAACCACTGGATTTTGTAATGTTTGTCAAGTAGAGCTTACATCTATTAAAAACAGAGATCAACACCTTTCAGGAGCTAAACATAAAAAAGCTAAAGAATCATGCTTTCTACGAAAACAAAATGAAACTAGAAGTATGTCAAAAGTTCAGCCTGAAAGCCAGCAGAGAGGTCAATTTAACACTGTTTCGTTATCATCACCACTTCATGAAGAGGTTGAATATGAATTTGAGGGGGAGAGTGGATTTTGCAATGTATGTAAATTGAGGCTTACATCTATAGAGCAAGCAAGTGCCCATCTTAATAGTGCATTACACAAACTTGCAAAGGAAGGTTGGATGCAGGCAGATTTAAGTCTTACTAAAATTATTGCTGAGCCATTATCACCACTAACAATACCACCACATTCTTTCATTCTTCCAGTTCAAAGTAAACCATTAAACATGCCAAAGTTAAGTCCTGCACCTCCAGTATCAAAGCCAACTCCTAAAAAATCTGAAGAGCCTGATTATACGTTTGTAGGAAGCAGAGGATATTGCAATATATGTGACCTTGAACTTACCTCTAAACAACATGCAGAACAACATTTAAAAGGTGCTAAACATCACAAGGCAAAAAATGCAATGAATATCCAAGTTCCAGTAGTAAAACCATTAGTTACCACAGGTGTTCCAGCCAGGTCAGATATAAGGGGAACAGGAGGGGAAGAATATACATTTAATGGCTCCAGAGGATACTGTAATGTGTGTAAAATAGAACTAACTTCTAAACTTCATGCAGATGATCATCTAAAAGGTAAAAATCATGCAAAAGCTAAACATCGTTGGCTACAAGGGATAACAGAAAATGTACCAATGTTTTGTGAGATTTGTCAGATAACTTGTAGTGGTCCTGAGAGCATGCAGCAACATCTGGCCAGCAAAAAACACATAGAGAAGGCTGGTCTGGCCACTTCAAGTCAAAATGAGCCTCCTGTTAGAACAGTTGACACATCAGATAACACCAAATGGTTCACTTGTAGTTTTTGTAACTGTAAACTTAATTCACAACAACAGCTTGAAACCCACAAAAACTCTCCAAAACACAAAGTACAGGAAGAAAAGGCAATTCGACAGTGTACAACAGGCATTGGAAATCAACAGACTGGGTTTGATACAGATAAAAAATTTAATCCTCAACAAGGACAATTAGGTCAAAACTTTAGACATAATTTAGGAAAAGGCTTTAATGAAATTTCAACAGAAAAGCAGGACCCCATGCCTGGAAAATATGTAGGCAATCAGTTTAATCAGACAAATTTTCAAACAAAGTCTACCACCACTGTTACTCCTAGTTGTGTCACACCATTACCTAAAGTAAAGGGAATATCATCATCAGGTGTTACATTGCCACAGGCAGTGTATTTGCCACCAACATCTGTAACTAAGGAAAGATATGACATCAAAATAAATACAGTAACTCAAAATGGTATGACTGTTTCTGAGGTAGTAGCAGAATTGCCACAGAATCCAGTCATTAAAAATGGGGTTATGAATTCTAATTCAAACGAAGATTTGCCTTCATTAGTGCCATTCAGTACATCCTTGATATCACACCTTACCCTAGGATCATTGAGAGATGATGAATCGCTTCTAAAAATAGATGAAGAAAAATCAATGATTGCAATGGCACGACCAAAGGTGTTTACAACAAATTTATCTGACAAAAACATTAGAGGTCAAACTGAGGTTAATCATTATCCTCATCTTGCTGATGAGCAGACCAATGTTAAAACCATTCCATCTATAGAGAAATCTCCAATCATGCAAAGAAAAGGTGATTTCAATCTTGCATCAGCATCAAATGACAAAGAAGAGATATCAAAAAGCCTTCAGTTTAAGTCATGTAAGTCTACCATTAATAAAATATCTAATGATTTACATGGCATTGACAGTGAAAACCCTGAAGAGAGTGACTCAGAGCACAGTACAACAGATTCAAGTTTCTCCGAGTCAGACGGAGAGGAATCAAGGGAAAATGAGAAAGTTACTCCTGAGAAAACTTGTGACAAACTACCAATGTTTGGAGATAAATATTTTATTGTGTCTGAGCAATCTGATTTGTCAGTTTCATCTCGAAGTAAATCATCTGGGACACGAAAAACTTCTGGCTCTGAGGAAGCTAGAGCGATTAAAAACAGATGCAAAAGTAAGCAAAGTTCGCTTAGCGGGGCAGATACATCTCTTGATAGCCTTTCTGAACTGAATTTGAATGCTGTGAAAGAAAATGTTTTTGAGAAAACTCCAGGTGGGAATAATATCCAAGATAACTCGGATGAGTCACTGGAAAGTATACAGAATAATTTTGCTAGAAGTACAACACCATTGTCATGTGAGGTTTCTGGTAGAAATCGAGACAAACAAAGTCCTTTTCCCTTCTATTGCTCAACATGTGAGAGACCAATGAATACAGAGAAGAGTTACAAGGAACATTTACGTGGACAGCGGCATTGTGAGAAAGCTGCTAAAGAAACTGCTCCAGAGCGGGAACACCCACAAACTGTCAAGAGCATGAATGATTATGGTAGGATAGGATTTCATTTAACTACAACGACACCTAGAAGTTATCAGATAGAACTATTTAACAAGGCTATGGACAGTGACAGAGTCTGCTTTTTACCAACAGGTATTGATATAACAATCTATTATAATAACGAGGGGCACATCCAGCCTTTTTTTAAAAGAGGGGGGGGGGGGGAGGGGGTCCAAACCCAGGATAAAGTGGGTTTCCAACTATATGTAAATGTATTGATCCTCCCAAAAAGGGGGGGGGGGGTCCAATCTCAGAACCCTCCCCTTGAACCGCCACTGATTACAATTACATAATTTTTATTGGACAAGGCATTAAAAGTCCAAATTTGATTTTTTTGTCGAGCCTGCAACTTTTGTTGCAGAGAGCTCGACATAGGGATAGTGATCCGGGGGCGGCGGCGGCGTTAGCTAACTTCTTAAAAGGTTTATATTTTAGAAGGTGAAAGACCTGGATGCTTCATACTTTGTATATAGATGCCTCATGTTACGAAGTTTCTGTCAGTCACATGTCCAATGTCCTTGACCTCATTTTCATGGTTCAGTGACCACTTAAAAAAAAATTCAGAATTTTTGTAATGTTAAATTCTCTCTTATTATAAGTAATAGGATAACTGTATTTGGTATGTGCGTACCTTGCAAGGTCCTCATGCCCGTCAGACAGTTTTCACTTGACCTCGACCTCATTTCATGGATCAGTGAATAAGGTTAAGTTTTGGTGGTCAAGTCCATATCTCATATACTATAAGCAATAGGGCTAGTATATTTGGTGTATGGAAGGACTGGAAGGTGTACATGTCCAACTGGCAGGTGTCATCTGACCTTGACCTCATTTTCATGGTTCAGTGGTTATAGTTAAGTTTTTGTGTTTTGGTCTGTTTTTCTCATACTTTATGCAATAGGTCTACTATATTTGTTGTATGGAATGATTGTAAGGTGTACATGTCTAGCGGGTAGATGTCATCTGACCTTGACCTCATTTTCATGGTTCAATGGTCAAAGTTAAGTTTTTAAGTTTTGGTCTTTTTAATCTTATATTATATGCCAAAGGTCAAATATATTTGGTGTATGGAAATATGTTATGATCCATATGTCAGTCCCACAAGTTTGTTTGACCATGACCTCAATTGCACGGTTCATTGCACAGTGTTAAGTTTTTGTGTTTTGGTCTATTTTTCTTAAACTATAAGTAATAGATGAACTATATTTGTTGTATGGAAGCTTTGTCAGCTGTACATGTCTGCCTGACATGGTTCATCTGACCTTGACCTCATTTTCATGGTTCATTGGTCTTTGTTTAGCTATCTTGGTTAATGTTAAGTTTATGTGACAGTTGTAATAAAGCTTTATACTATAGGACTATCAACATAATATCAATGATTAGTAAAGAAGGCGAGACATTTCAGTGTGTGCACTCTTATTGTAAAATACAATAGCTATGACTGTATATGCTCTTTACTACAAAGATAAAACAAGAAATGCATAGAAAACTAAATGAATGCTTAATTTCACTATTATTTCATGGTTGTGGTGTTTGATGCATAACAGTCGAACTAGTAAAGAATTTAAAGCCTCTTTTTGTAATTTCAAAGGGTTTTTAAACATGTTAAAAGCACTGTACATGTACCTGCTCACATTGTAAGTGTTAAGCATTTTATACAAAAATTGCTTCAGTCAATGCTTTTACACCTTGATACAATTATAAAAAGAGACAATGCTGCCTGATCTCCTTATTTTTATGTACATATTTGCTACCATGAAAGATTTACAATGTTATGCACGTCAAAATTTGCCTAAAAAATACTTGTTTCACTATTTATGCTTAACCCATTTCTCCTCATCAGAAATAACAAATTTCAGAATAAAATCCCCATAAAAACTATTACAAGAATAAACTGACTACGCCATGGCTAAAAAAGAAAAAGAAGGAAAACATTTGAGGTCTCATGTATGTATTTTTCAGGAACTGGTAAAACTTTAATCAGTTGTATGACTATCAGTGCCATGTTGGAACAGAATCCTACCAGACAAGTGATGTTTCTTGTAGATAAAGTATTGTTAGTACTACAGCAGTCAGAGTATATCAAGAGAGAAATAGGAGACAGAATATATAAAAGGTATATGTGACCATTAAAAAAGAAAATGATGAAATTTAAACTTATGTAACTTTTCTCTTTTTCATCATCTGGACACCTTCTCTAAATGGTATTTTGTTGTCTGTGCCAGTGTGACTATTGTACATATTCTAAAGTATTGATGGATTTGTTGGTGTTTAATGCCACTTTTAGGGGATATTGGCCTTTTCACACAGAAAGCTTGAGTGCTCGCTGAAAAGTATACCAACCTTCAGCAGGAAAACTGACAATCCTAGTAATTAAGATTGGAACATGGCACCTAAAATAATAATTACCAAAAAAATAATTTAAAATACAGGTATATTCTAACATTGAAGAATTTATTTTTGCACCTGTCCCAAGCCTTTGGCCTGTGTTAGTCTTGTATAATTTTTAATTTTAGTTTATTTAAGATACTTCAGAGTTTATTATAACTTCCACTATCACTCAACTAGTACACATTTTTGTCTAGGGGTCAGCTGAAGCACGCCTCAGACTGGAGGGTTTTCTCGCTGTGATGAAGACCCATTGGTGGCCTTTGTTGTCTCTTTGACACATTTCCAATTTCCATTCTCAATTTAATCTTATTCTATTTCACTATACAATATATATGAACACTATAATATTGTTATCAGACAAACTATGATACCAGATGACCATTTATTAGTCTTGATGATAGACATACTAATTGATCTTTATATGCACCAGAAAGTAACCCAGGACCCTATACAAACATACACATCAATAAATAAATAAATTTGGTGTATTTACTGTCTTCTGATTGGTTAAAAGAATTAGCTTTATTTTCAATGTTATCAATTTTTATGGTGATACGCCCACTCTAGCGTTGTGTATTCATACGCAAACATCTGTGTACGTTATTATTTGTATTAATATACATCTTTGAGCCTTATTTTTGATAGAAATTTATTTATAATGAATGGCAATAATTTATTTTGAATTTATTGAACCATAAAATGAATTTTTGGCTCTTCACATTTAACATTTATAATCCGCTTTGCGGATTATTCAATGTGAAGAGTCAAAAATTAATTTTATGGTTCAATAAATTCAAAATAAATAACAGCCATTCATTAAATAAATTAGATTTATCTCAGACAAAGTAAGGAATAATAAAAAAAAACTTGTGTATTTTATTGTAGATTTAGTCACACAGATCTGTCCAAGTTTGAGGAGAGAAAACCTGTTATAGCTGCCTTGTGTGGGGGACTACAAAAAAGTGGAGGGGTACCTCTGTGGAAACATGATGTTATAATAGTTACTGCTGGTAGGCAACAAAAATACATCTCTTTGTGGACATGATTTTGTTAAAGTGACTGCAAGTAGGCAACGCAAATATAATTTTTATGGAAATATGATCATGATGATAATGAAATGATAAAAAATTCTTTATTTTCAGAAGGTTACACAGTTAATGGAACAGATAATCCACTCCGTGGCCTTCTAATCTACATATAAGAAAAACACAATTTTTAAAAGATTATAATACAGAAAAATAATTGTAATAAAGAAAAAACATACTACACTGCATGTTTTTGTAGATACTGCAGGTAGGCAACAAAAACACTGTGCGAATAGTTTAACCTACCTACAATAAATGTGCCAAAGAGACAACAACCCAACCAACGAGCAGAAAAAGGGCGAAGTCAACACAGTTAGAAAATCCTGTATCTGGATTTGCACTTCAGCTGGCCCCTAAATAAAAATGTATACTAGTTCAGTAATAAAATACAAGAATGCTTTACAGTCTTACACTTGTGAAATAACCAAACTGTATAAAAAAACGTAAGATGCTAATGACAGATTGTTGAAATAGCTAATTCCAATTTTTTTTATATTTTAACCAATTCTAGTAATCTATGTTTTTAAAATTAATTCTTGTATTTTTAGCATTCTATGAGAACTTACTTCTAAGGAAAATACTTCGATGGAATGACACTAGTTTGGTTGTGTTTGATGAGGCTCATCACTGTATAAAAAATCATCCATTCAACAAGCTGCTCCAGGGATATCATCATAAATGTCCAAAACAAACCCGTCCCAAACTGCTTGGTCTGACAGCATCACCAGCCGGACGAGATTCTGTGCAAGAAACAGTGAGGATGTTGCATCAGTTGATGGACAATCTAGGTGGAGCCCTGATTGCTTTGGTGGAAGAAAATACATATGAATTAAAGAAATATCAGTCTAGTGCACAAATTGACCCTCAATACATTGCAATGTCATCAAAAGAGAGGTTGTTTAAAGAAGAACTTCAGTTATATTTACTTAAATGCTACATGCGTCTTGGTGAGGAAACTGATTTGCTGCAACATTTTGATATTGGATTAGCATCAAAAACTAAACATTTAACGGAGGAACAGTTAATAAAATATGCTAAAGAAGTCGATGGAAGTCTCCTGAACTCATTGGAGATCACTGTTAATATGGCAGGACCGAAAGAAGCTTCAAAATCTGGTGTAAGACTGTTCTCAAGGAATATAATAAAACATACACAGAACATTTGTATTGCCTTGAATGTGTTACTAGAGTCTGGAGTTAACATGGCTATTGAAGAGTTACAAGAACTAATGGCTGCTGACCCCTGTGCTAACTTTGAGTTTGCCGAAGCCATCCTATTACCATGTACAAGGATAAAGGATGCTCTACAGACTTGTATGAATGTAGAGGGACCTTATCTATCACTTCAAAATCAAGATACAGATACATCTCCACAATTGTCCAAATTAGTCGAAATTGTTACGAGACCAGATTATGTAAATTGGTCAAATAAAGACGCCATGGTTCTTGTGTTAGTGAAACAAAGAGAAACAGCTTTTAAGATGAAGCAGCTGTTGCGATCACATGATTCAATACAAAAATTACAGCTGAAGGTTGAAGCTGTAGTTGGCCACGGAACCACCAGTGGTACTGAACAAGGTATGACTGTTGCACAACAAAGACAAATATTAGATGACATGAAAAGAAAGGTCATCGACATTGTTGTGGCTACGTCAGTCGCTGAAGAAGGTGTGGACATTCCAGAATGTGAACTAGTCATTACATTCAACCCTCCCTCTACAGTTACTGCATTAGTTCAAATGAGGGGGAGGGCGAGAAAAAACAATAGTAAATTCGTTGTGTTGTGTAATAATTCTAAAGAGAAAACTGAGTTAGAAGACTTAATGAAGAAAGAAAAAAATATGATAGAAGCTGCAGAAACTATTGTAAGGGAACAGAAAACCAGAAAATTATAATGATGATGTGTCAATTTATTGTTCTCCACATTCCAATGTATTACTTGTATAATGTAAAATATTATTGCTGATTCATTATTAGACATCAGGTACCAATTTTTATGGATTTTGTGGATACAGAAAAAACATGAATTTGAATATTATGTGAAATACACAATTTTTCATTGGTTTGTGTGCATATAAAAAGTTATTTGCATAAAGACAAAAACAAATATCCACCTCAAACATTTTTACGCATCGACATAGTGGAGGAGGCATTAAGTTTTACCCTTGTCATGCTTGTCCCTCTGTACATACGTCCTAAAGTTGGTTTCAGTTCTCTAACTTTAGTTTGCTTCTTGAGTACAAATGGAAAAATTGTTGAATTTTTTGTTTCCATCCTCTAACTTAAGTTTTCCTCAACCAAATTTTATTAAACTTGAATACAAAATGCTTATTACCACAAAAGACAGATCAAGTTTGAATTTTGGTGGTGTCACTTCAACTGTTCTAGAGTTATTACCCTTTACAAATGGAAAAATAGGAATCGTTTATCTGTTCTAAAAAGGTGGTGTCACTTCAACCGTTCTAGAGTTATGGCCCTTTACAAATGGAAAAATAGGAATCGTTTATCTGTTCTAAAAATATCAAATGTTTCAATGATATAATTGTTAAAAGTAATTTTTTTGAAATTGGAGTTATCTTCCTTTGTCCATAATTGTAGTTGAATCAACTACAACCAATGCTTTATACAATGAAATGTTCACTGACAAAATTAAAGCAATCTTTACTCTTCAGTGCTTAAAAGCACTTAGATTAATGTTCTTTAGTTTTTTCCCTTTATAACTGTATATCATATGCAAGCGGGGCATCATCAGTGTCCAATGGACACTATCCCCATTTATTTTCTGGTAAATCCATGAACATTTTTATCCACAAAATTAATGAATATATATGCAGTGTTCTTTGTAAGATTTTTCAAGACATTAGTAAAGGATACTGAAAGATTCTATTTCAAAAAAAGAAATTGTTGAAGCAGAATTTGAACTTCCAGTTAAAACATGGGACAAAATAATGGTTGTATTATTAACAAATCATTTGAACATTATAAATAACTGATGCTATGGAAGAGTTATTACCTACTTTTACACATTGTTATGAAATCCCCTTTCCAGGAATCTTTTCTTATTCAATCTGTCTGTATTTCTAAACCTTGTGAATGCTAAATATTTATTATTTACACTAGAATGACACAAAACTTGACAATTATTTGTTTTTATTGTGTTAAAAGTTTATACTGTTAACTTACGCTCATCATTTTGTTTCTCATTTGCCACATTTGTGGTCTGATATACAACTCACTTTGTTATTGTTTATCATGTTAATAGAACACTGCTTCTTTAATAAACTTTTATATTGGCATTCATAGAGTTATATAAAAGGTAATGGGCATTTTATACTTTAAATTCTATTTTCACAATGTTTAATGGTGCTGGTCAGAATTAGCTAGAAAATAAAAAAAAATATCATTTTCAAAGTCAGCTATTAAACTAAAAAAAAAAAAAACACAAAAAACTTTACTTTTAGTTGTACTCTTAAAAATGCTAGAAAATTTAGATGGAAGTTTGAGAAATATGCTTGAATTTTTCATGAATACTTTAGATTTTTTTGTGCGTTTTAAATAATTTTTTGTTTTGGTAATTCCAATTTTCATGCAGTGAGATTCTGCAGAAATTCAGTTCTTTCTAACATTTGATTAGCATGGTAAGCCCATGGTTTCATATTATTGGTATATGGTCCTCTGCTTGGAAACAGTACAAACAGATAACTGTAATAGTAAATGGTGCCCACTAATTGTAAATAAAATAATTATGAGATTAACATGACTTAACTTGAATTGTTTGATGATGTGATTATTTGATTACGTGATTATGTGATTCTGTGATTCTGTGATTATGTGATCTACTGTTAGTATAGCTTGAGTGTTTTAGACCTCTGCCTGTCATCTTGTAGTCATTATTGTTCAATTTGATAAATCCAATTGCTTAATATACTAAGACTGAAAATGAAAAGGCGTTGAAAAAGTTAAAAGAATGCATAAATTTGTCTTCTTTAATTAATGAAAAAGTGGTTGTATGAGACTTTTCTTTAAAATATTAAAATTTTTGAAATATTATTTTGTCTGTTAAATTCCAAAAATAACAGCATAAATACTGATATTAAAGAGTAACAAAATAGCATAAAGACAAATCATTGATAAGGAAAGAGGAATACTAGCCTAGATTAATGTACTTTTTTCATACTTTGCCATTTTAAATTACAACAGTTAGTTGGTTTATTATGTTTAAAATGAATATTAGGAAGATATTTGTGTTTGGTTTGATAAATATAATGGGAGATATAGTCTAAGATGGCTCTCTGATGTCTGACAATCTTTGAAGGAACTGGTGGGTCCCAAAGCCACAGAAAATTCCTAATATAGCTGTCAGATATAGGAGCAATCTTGGAGGATATGAACTATTGACTAGAACACACTTGATTTATTGTTGATGTTTATTGTTAAATCATATTCCAGTATTATTAGTGACACTGTAAAGGCATTAAAATTGGAGTATTTGTTAATTGTTTTCTTATTAGTATTATTTGGAACATACAACAAAAACTGTGACATTAATATGAATTTTAAAGGTGATAGCAGGTGCTTGGAAATAAAGCATGACATAGACCTCACTGTGACTTAGATCTGAATTCCAGGGATGATTGTTATGCTCGAAAATATAACTTATCCTTTGAAAAGCCTCACTATGATTTTGATGTGGAATCCAGCAATAATTTTGAGTAAAATAATAAATACACATTTAGATTTGTGTATACGCCAGACGCGCGTTTCGTCTACAAAAGACTCGATCAGTTAATTTATAAATATAACCATATCAATGATAATTCATGTCAGCACGAAAAGTACTGACTACTGGGCTTGTGCTACCCTCTGGGAAATAAATCGCCACCAGCAGTGGCAACGACCCAGTGGTTGTAAATAAACATCATAGATACCGGGACTAAATTTTGTATATACGCCAGACGTGTGTTACGTCTACAAAAGACTCATCAATGACGCTCGAATCCAAAAAAGTTAAACAGATATCATCTGTCATATTGCCTGTTTATAGTAGCTTGTAAAGATTGCTATCATCTGTCATATTGCCTGTTTATGACAGCTGGTAATAATGATAACATCTGTCATATTGTCTGTTTGTGAAAGTTGCTAATTATTAATATCATCCGTCATATTGCTGTTTATAGCAGCTGGTTATAATGAATATCATCCTTCATATTGCCTGCTTATGTCAGCTGGTAATGATTGATATCATCTGTCATATTGCCTGTTTATGTCAGATGGTAATGATTTATATCATCCGTCATATTGACTGTTTTGTCAGCTGGTAATAATTGGTATCATCCTTCATATTGCTTGTTTATGTCAGACGTAATGATTGATATCATCCGTCATATTGCCTGTTTATTTCAGATGGGAATGATTGATATCATCCGTCATATTGACTGTTTATGTTAGCAGGGAAAAATTAGTATTATCCGTCATATTGCCTGTGAATGTCAGCTGGTTATGATTGACATCATCAGTCATATTGGCTGTTTATGTCAGCTGGTAATGATTGATATCATCCTTCATATTGCTTGTTTATGTCAGATATAATGATTGATATCATCCGTCATATTGCCTGTTTATTTCAGATGGTAATGATTGATATCATCCGTCATATTGACTGTTTATGTCAGCAGGGAAAAATTGATATCATCCGTCATATTGCCTGTGAATGTCAGCTGGTTATGATTGATATCACCAGTCATATTGGCTGTTTATGTCAGCTGGTAATGATTGAATGTCAGCTGGTAATGATTGATATCATCCGTCATAATAACTGTTTTTGGCAGCTAGTAATAATTGGTACCATCCGTCATATTGCCTGTTTATGTCAGCTGTTAATAAATCGTGTCATCACTCATATTGCCTATTTATGTCAGCTGGTAATGATTTCTATCATCCGTCATATTGCCTGTGAATGTCAGCTGGTTATAATTTGTATCATCCGTCATATTGTCTGTTTATGTCAGCTGGTAATAATTGGTATCATCCGTCATATTGTCTGTTTATGTCAGCTGGTAATAATTGGTATCATCCGTCATATTGTCTGTTTATGTCTGCTGGTTATAATTGGTATCATCCTTCATATTGCCTGTTTGTGGAAGCTTGTATTGATTGGTATCATCCGTCATATTGCCTGTTAATGTCAGCTGGTTATAACTGATATCATCCGTCATATTGGCTGTTTATTTCAGCTGTTAATTATTGGTATCATCCGTCATATTGCCTGTTTATGTCAGCTGGTAATAATTGGTATCATCCGTCATATTGCCTGTGTGTGGAAGCTTGTATTGATTGGTGTCATCTGTCGGATTGCGTGTTTGTGGCAGCTAATAATATTGGTATCATCCGTCATATTGCCTGTTTGTGGCAGCTTGTAATGAGTGGTGTCATCCGTCATATTGCCTGTTTATGTCAGCTGGTAATTATTGGTATCATCCGTCATATTGCCTGTTTATGTCAGCTGGTTATAATTGATATCATCCGTCATGTTGTCTCTTTATGTCAGCTGGTAATGATTGCTGTTATCTGTCATATTGTCTGTTTATGTCAGTTGGTTATAATTTATATCATCCGTCATGTTGTCTGCTAATGTCAGCTGGTAATGATGGGTATCATCTGTCATATTGCCTGTGTAAGTCATCTGGTAATTATTGGTATCATCCGTCATATTGCCTGTTTATGTCAGCTGGTTATAATTGATATCATCCGTCATGTTGTCTGTTTATGTCAGCTGGTAATGATTGCTATCATCCGTCATATTGCCTGTTTGTGGCAGCTTGTATTGATTGGTGTCATTTGTCAAATTTCCTGTTTTTTGTCAGCTGGTAATGATTGGTATCATCCGTCATATTGCATGCCTGTGGCAAATGGAAATGATTTGTATCACCTGTCAAATTGTGTGTTTGAGGCAGCTGATATTTATTGGTAGTATCCGAAATTGTTAGTTTGGTCTGCTGCTTGTTATCACCTCGTTTTGTCTTTTTGTGGTAGCTGGTAATGATTGGTTCGTCCGTCATATTGTCTGTTTATGGCAGCTGGCATTTCTAAGTACCATCCGTCATATTATCTGCTTGTATTGACTAGTGATATAACCCTTCATATTGCCTGTTGTCGGTAACATCGTGTAATGATTGGTTTTGTTTGTCATATTGCCTGTTTGTGGCAGCTGGTCATGATCGATATCACCCGTTATATTGTTTGTGTTGGGCAACAGGTTATTATTTTGTTCCACCCGATGACCCGGCATATTATCCATTTGCAGCATTTGGTAATAATTGGTATTCATTTCGATGTATCCTATTCTAGTCGACCACTTTTTGGTTTATGTAGATATAAAATCATATAAGAAGATATGGTATGAGTGTCAAAGAGACAACTCTCCATTCAAGTTCTAATGTCAGACATGGCGTTGCCTGTTTATTTTCGTTCGTCCCTTTTTCATTTTGTAAAAGTAAACCATTAGATGTCAACGTACAGTCTTCATCACAGAGCCTTGGCTCACATCGAACAGCAAGCTATAACGGCATAATATAGTTGCATAATTTTGCATTTTAATATACAGATACTTCCAAACAATAAAGAAAATATTCCAATGGAAAATGTTTTGTTTATATAATTTGTTCTTAATTCATTGGTTATAATTTATATAATTTTATAAAATGAATATAATGCAGTGTAAATGTCATATTACTCCGATATTGAACAGGGAATGTCACGTTGTCAGTTTTGAGTGCATGAATGAACAATGAATAGTATTTACTACGTATTCTTTACAACATGTATTATTAGTTTTTGATAGATTAATTTATTACAATTATCACAACCAAAGGTCTGGATGGGCTTTACAGAATAGGAAGATATAATTCTGTAAACTAAAATAGTTTCCTTGCCATCTAAGCAATGCTAAATCCCTGCTCTCCTGGTGCAAAAGAGCGGCGGAAGACATAAAAAGGGATATGTAAACTCATATGGCGAAAGCAAACCGACAACGCCATTGTAAAACCGTCAAAATACGTTACAAATGGTGTCATCCCACAAACGGTCTGATTTCTTTAGTTTTTTTTTAATCTTGATTCGTTTATTGTCAGTGGATGTGTCAGATTTAAAATGCTCCCATATGAAGTCATCTGACAGTTCACCTTCATAGACAAATGTTAGAGCTCGACATTCTAAACATTTGTGGTCCTGTCAGATTTTCTCTATTTATAACGGTTATCAAGATAATAGACAAAATTTACATTATCTCCCTATGTTCCATTTTTATCCATGTCTGCTATCTTAGGTGGCTGGAACGGTCATCGGATACATTAGTTAGATACCCCAAATGATGAGTGTGGCCAAGTTTTGTTAAATTTGAGTTTCGGAGGAGAATATTTTTGTAAAAGTTTATACACGATGACGGGCAACGATGGACGACAGACGCCAAATGATAAGAAAAACTCATCAGGTCTATTGTTCAGGTGAGTTAAAAAATATTATATAATTTTCAATCGATTAAGTATATAATCAATAACTTTGGACTATAATATAAGTTTTTAACTATTATCACAATCTACTCAAGCGATTATAACATTGAAACAATGCTATCATTATTTGCATTTATTGATATTTAAAACTGATCTTAATTTAAAACATTCGAACTATTTTATGAATAAAATCAGGTCCCTGTTAAATTTAACAAGGCATTATCTAATTTCAATTTTAAATGTTTCAATAATGTACGGGTAGGCAATATTCTCGGAATTTAAAAGTTAGTTCGATTTTTTAAAAGTATAATTATAGTTCGATTTTTCAGAAGTATATATCAATACATAATTTGCTGACAGAAGGAAAATAAATTGTGGATCGGATTTAAGATATAACTGGATGTGATATTACTTTACGTTAGGTAGCTGCATTATAAATATTCATGACATATACGAATATCCAGTGGAGACATGTATGATCTAACTTTTTATATTTTATATAATTGGTATTACTGTTGTGATAAATGTTGTAGTTCTTGTTGTGATGGAAGAAGAAACGAAGGAGATAGTGAAAATGAAAACCATTATACAAATTCAAAGAGAAATGAAATTATAAAGAAAAATGGAAAGATGTATACTAAAATTGGCACTGTTGAAATCTCTCCGACGTGGTGCTGTGCAAACGATAATACCAAAAAGAATAATATTACGAAAGGAAAAATTTTGATTGTTCGTCTTTTTATTCATGTATTGTTGAAAGTTGCTGCAAATATTATCCAAATAACTGTGTTTGGTGCATCTGAAAATATAAATATTCCAGGAGCTTATGAAAAAGGGATTGTGTCCCTTGAAGCATATATTTCTTGGATAAGCGAGATTTTTGCGTTACTGCTTATGTTTTTTATTTTGGTTTTATGTGCATGTTGGTTGGACGGAACTAAAACAGAAGGTGACTTTCAAATTCGATGTGCGGGATTTAAATTTCTCGAGCTATTGTTGGATGTATGTGCGTTTTTATTTACATTTTTCATGGGCATTGATCTAGGAGGTATTCTAGATATTTCGTCTTGGCTAACAATAACTTTCAGTTTATTCTTTATTTTTGAGCTTGTTGACTTATTAATGGATTTAATTCAGTTCATTCTCTATATGTTTAAAATATGTTGCGGATGCTGTGTAAAAAAGAAACAGAAAACTGAAGATCCACAATACATTTATACAATTTATAAATCTGGTAAAAACAAGGTGAAGCCGTTGGATAGTCCTGATTTTCTGTCCGTGAAAATAGATGCTGAAGAGAAAAAGCGTGTGAAAAAACTCTTTCTACAAAAAAGACAATACGATGATCTATAGCTATTACTAGTAATTGCTTTGTAATTTGGTCTCTCGGGGGTGGAGTGTCATACATCTTTTTAATTTTATACTTCTAATCATATTAAACCTTTCGAAATATAAATATAAATTGCCTTTTTCGTCGTGTTATACTGGTCATGAGTTGACAGTTTTTCTTTGAATTAGGAGTTGGAAATGTCCCCTTGATATCTTCGACATCTTTTTTATTCATATTGATACTCGTTCTTTATAACTACACTTAATTCAAAGTCATGTGTTCGTACCAGTTTCAAAATTTCGTTGTTTTATTTTAAAAAGTTTACTAAAATACTCAAAGCTGTGTTTTAGATTGTTTAAACATACAAATTCTCTGGAAGGAAATCTTGTAAATGAACACGTTTCAACAATGACTGATTTGACAGACTTTGTCATGGATTTATACTCAGATTATGGTGCCAAGGTATAAACCAAAATATTCTATGTTACAAGATGTCTTTATATATTTATTTGGGTTAATTATCTTTTTGATTAGACATTGGATTACGGTATAACTTATTAATATAAAGAAGATGTGGTATGATTGCCAATGAGACAACTCTCCACATAAGACCAAAATGACACAGGAATTAAAAAACTATACGGCCTTCAACAATGAGCAAAGCCAATACCTTATAGTCAGCTATAAAAAGCCTCGAAATGACAATGTAAAATAATTCAAAAAGGGCATTATTTATGAACAAAAAATGAAGTCCGTTAGGATGCAATTAGCTGTATTTCTTACATTTATACCCCTTCATCTCTATGAATCAAAACTCTGTGAAAAAGAACTATTCCGTTGAATGAGTTATAGATTAAAGCACTGTTGCATTATAAAAGATAAAGCAATACAAAAGATAAAACTAATGGCCGGATTTAAGCTTATTACATTTCACGAAAAAAAAACCTGGTAAAAATGCAAATGTTTATTATATTTTATACTCTCCCATATATAACTGCGATAGCAGCACAACATCAAAAAAAAATTCAACAGAATTTTAGATATACCGATTGTTATTTCACTGATCGTGCTTGAGGGCATACGATACAGCTACCGGGGAGATAATGTAATGTTGTTAACATAAAATTACCTATTTCACGTCAAACTGTGACATATCAAAGCCCATTGAGCGCTGATGGACAGGTAAGTGAAAACGGAACGAAAGTGAACTATCAATAAAATAGTTGTATGTGTATGTGTATGTACTGTAACTATATATAACGCTTGTTAACCAATGTACATGCATTTATACATCAGGTTAAATGTTATTGTGAAACCTGCAACATTTATGTTAATTCTAAGTAAAAAGTATGATTTAAATGGCTTTCAAACCAACAGATGAGTATCAATTATTGTTTTCAAATGTTTTAATTTAAGAATGCATCAATAAAAAGACTTGTGAAGCTACATTAACTATACAAATATATTTGAAAAAAACATAGTTCATTCAAACTTGCGAGTAGGAGATTCAGTTTCATTTCATTTAACATTCAACATAGATTAAAACAATTATGGTGAATTGTAATTCCTAATATCCCTTGGTTTGATTTATTTTTATTTGCGCCGGACACGTGTTTTGTCTTAAAAAGACTCATCAGTGACACTCGAATTAAAGTTTAAAAGGCTAAATAAAGTACAACGTTTAAGAGCAACGATGACCAAAAATTCTTAAAGTTTTGCCAAATACAGCTAAGTTTATCTATTCCTGCGATAGAAAAGCTTTTACTTTTTTATAATCTATCACAACTTTTGTTGATTTTGCATCTTGTTTTAGTTAGTTATTGTGCAATTGGAAGAAATCGGAATATTCGAGAGATATTTAAAAATCACTCTTCGAACGATCAACGGAAAAGGGGTAATCGTTTGATTGCTTAGTAAACCAAACTGGATAAAAATATTCAAAACACATTTCAGGAATATGACTGTGGCTATCCATTCGTTTGATGTGTTTAAGCTTTTATTCTGCACTTAATTTAGGTTCTCAATTTTGAATTTTCCTTTCAGTTCGGCATTTTTGTTTAATTTACTTTTTCAGAACAGCAGTTACCAATTTGTAAACCTATCAAATATGTTCTTGCATACTTTCTGTCACACATTACAATGTTTCGAGTCGTGCGATATGTTATTAATGCAGTGATTAAAGAATACCACGATTTTGTTTTAGATTCTATAGAGTTGATGCAGATTGGAAAAATAATGTACAAACATGTAACTTTTGAACTCTTTTTAACGGTATATATTTTATTGACAATTTGAATTAAAAAATATAAAACAACGTTTCGCTCGAATGCAAACTTACTCATAGAAGAGGACTTTAAAGGGTTTAATATCGTAAGGATTTAAGATAGCATGTATTCGTATTATTCGGCCGCTATTTTTAATATAGTATTACAATTTATTATTTTGAACTATCAACTTAAAGGTATGATTAGTGTCATCAAATTCTAAAGCGATTATGACAATACAGCAATGATATCATAGCCCTTATTCATTCAGTTTACAAAACTGCATTATAATCAAATCATTCGTACTACGTTCAGATATAAAAATCTTCGTCTTAATATATAGCTAATAAGTATCTAGATTCAAATCAAATAAATGTCCTTATATGGCTAATCAATTATCAGAACTTAAAAGTCAATATGGTTTTACAGAAGTATAACAGTACATAATTCCCTGAATATCTTGTAGTATAGTCGCTCAGACTTTGCACATAATATGAAGGATTTGGAGAAGTAAATTTGTGCATAATTGTTTTTGAATTTGGAGAAGTATAACATATAAAAAGAACAGTACATAATTGTTGAATGTAAATAAGAAACAGTTTATAATTTATTGAATTCGGAGAAGCATTTGAAGATATATAACATAACACAATTTGTATAACCTAGAGTAGACATTACTGTTAATAAGTTCTAAAACTTGTGTCTCATTCATTTGCCATTTGAAACATGTTTAAACGAAAACATAAAAAATGTAATATCAACTGACCGATAAATAGGATTATTATCCATTCTGATCAGTTGGTCGTAGCATGTATGATTTAACTTTTTGTATTCTGTCTAATTGTTGCTGCTGTTTCAAGCCCTTTTGTGGTTGTTGCTGTGATGAGGTTAATGGTAAAAAGGAGTATGATAAAAAAGGAAGACTTTTGATATTTCGTCTTTTTATTCATGTTGTGTTAAAACTTTTTACGAATATAATCCAGATTACTGTGTTTGGTGCATCGGAAAAGATAAACATTGCAGATGCTTATGAGAAAGGAAGTATTTCTCTTGAAGCATATATTTCTTGGATAAGTGAGATATCATCATTTATAGTAATGTTTTTTTATTTTGGTATTATGTGCATTTTGGATTCCTGATACTAAAACAAAATCACAGTTTCAAATATCATGTGCTGGTTTCAAATTTCTTGAGCTCTTATTGGATATATGTTCATTTTTATTTACATTTTATATGGGGATTGATTTAGGAGGTATTCTGGATACATCGTCATGGCTAACAATTCTTTTTGAATTATTTTTTATTTTAGAATTGATTGACATGATAATGGATTTCGTTCAATTTATTCTTTATATTCTTAAATTTTGCTGCGGATGTTTTGTGAAAAGCGAAATTTCTGTACGCAGAAACGAACTACCACCGTATAGAACGAAAACACAGCAAAGGAAACTATCGAAAGTTCCACATTACATCTATGTTTTTCATTTATCTCGTAAGAATGTTGTTAGGCCAGCAGTTCCTTCTTGTTTTCGTCCTGTTGAAATTGACGATGAAGAAGAAGGATTGAACAACAGAAATTTGAATCTTTCCTAGAAAGCAAACATCGGTCTTAAAATCGTATCTTGTAATTTATTTAAAATCGTTCCAATAATTTAAAAACGATACCTCGATGTGAAGGTATAAATAAAGTGTATTGCATTAGTACCATCTGTTAATTGCATCAAGAACGTTTTTTAGCTGTTCAAGGAAAGTAATATTTGAAATGTGTTAAACTGAGATAATAAAGTTCAGAAAGTTTATGCCATAGTCTTCTCCGGATTAAAGAATCGTAGATCAACACGTTTCAGCATCATTAGTACTGAAAGCTATTAGTTACACTGCAAGGTTGTTGATATGTATTGCGTTCTTAATTTACATAAAACACAATATAACTTTCGATTTATATCTCTATTCAACACATCATACTGTGCATATTTTACATAAAGAGCAAAGAACTAGCCAAGAAATTTGTTTTTGTCCCGGCCGATAAAGCTGCTAATAATATTATTATTGTTTGACGTAAATTTCTAAAGGTTCTGAAAAAAGAAATCACCAATTCACCAACATTCCAACTGACTCCATTTTCAGAAAACGACATCTGTAACAAACATAAACTTTTAGCTACCGCTTTACAAGCAGAGCCAAATACAATGAAAGTCCCAACTATGTATTGGCTTCCGAAGCTACACAAAACGCCTTACAAATATAGATTTATTTCGTCTTCAAGCCATTGTTCCACTACTAAATTGTCTATTCTTCTTACCAGCACACTTGGTACCATTAAAAACCTGATAATAAATTGTTCAAATAAGGCTTTCGAAAATAGTGGAATTAATTACTTTTGGAGTGTCAGGAACTCGTTGGAAGTACTTGATAATTTGCATGTTTATATTGGTGATTTTGAATCTGTTCAAAGTTTTGATTTTTCTACCCTGTATACCACATTGCCTCACATTCTCATTAAGAAAAAATTCACACACCTAATTAAATGGGCATTTAAAAAATCAGAATGTGAATATATATGTTTAAACTCTTTTAGGTCATTTTTTAGTAGCAATAAACAAAAAAACTATGTCAATTGGACATGCTTTGATACTATATATGCCCTTGAATTTTTACTTGATAACATTTTTGTTCGCTTTGGGGATTCCATATATCGTCAGATTATCGGAATTCCAATGGGGACTTACTGTGCACCACTTATTGCGGACCTGTTTTTTGTATTGCTATGAGTTACAATTTATGAAATAAATAAGCAAATACCCATCGAAACAACATCTGATAAACAAATTTAATAATACTTTTAGATATTTGGATGATATTTTGGCTCTCAATAATGACGACTTCAGTATGTATATTAAAGAAATTTATCCTGTTGAACTTACTTTAAATAAAGCTAATACTAACAATGACCACTGCCCTTTCCTCGATCTTGATATCTATATCACTAACGGAAAGCTGAATACTAAATTTATGATAAAAGAGATGATTTTTCATTTCCTATCGTTAATTATCCATTTTTAGATGGTGACGTTCCCTTGTCACCATCTTACGGTGTTTATATATCTCAACTTGTACGATTCGCTCGTGTATGTAACAATGTTTTAGATTTTAACGAGAGAAATTTATGTATTACTGAAAAATTATTACACCAGGGTTTTCGATATCACAAACTAGTCAAAACATTTACTAAATTTTATCATCGGTATAAGGACATCATTCGTAAATATAGCTCAACATGCAGACTTCTTATACGTTCAGGTATTTCACATCCCATTTTTTATGGAAATATTTTTTATAAAGCACAAAGGTGTCAGTATTCACCTCAAAAACTAACAAAACCTTTGAATAGACTTATCAAGAAGGGATATAGTTACGATACTGTTGTCAGGTCATTAAAGATTGCATATTTTGGCGTTAATATTGATTCACTTATAGGGTCTTTGCATCGGAACTAAACACATTTATTCAAAAACCAGTTGTTGGCATGACACGGGTTATGTTCTTCTCATATATGTTATGATGGCATGATACTAAACCCCTAACGGGAAGAATTTTGCCTGATGTTCATATGATGAAATCATAATCTTTCAGTCAGTTTAATTGAAGTCTGGAGCTGGCATGTCAGTTAACTGCTAGTAGTCTGTTGTTATTTATGTATTATTGTCATTTTGTTTATTTTCTTTGGTTACATCTTCTGATATCAGACTCGGACTTCTCTTGAACTGAATTTTAATGTGCGTATTGTTATGCGTTTACTTTTCTACATTGGCTAGAGGTATAGGGGAGGGCTGAGATCTCACAAACATGTTTAACCCCGCCGCATTTTTGCGCCTGTCCCAAGTCAGGAGCCTCTGGCCTTTGTTAGTTTTGTATTATTTTAATTTTAGTTTCTTGTGTACAATTTGGAAATTAGTATGGCGTTCATTATCACTGAACTAGTATATATTTGTTTAGGGGCCAGCTGAAGGACGCCTCCGGGTGCGGGAATTTTTCGCTACATTGAAGACCTGTTGGTGACCTTCTGCTGTTGTTTTTTTCTATGGTCGGGTTGTTGTCTCTTTGGCACATTCCCCATTTCCATTCTCAATTTTATGTCCTATCAGGATTTCCATGATATAGGTTTGTTGTTCACAGGTAAGCTTTTAAAACCAAGAGTTGCAAGTGGTTAAGTTGAAATTATCCGTTGGAAAATTTTATGGACGCAATCACGAGTTGGTTGGTTGTTATAGATCTGTTTAACAGATAAAATTGAGAATGGAAATGGGGAATGTGTCAAAGAGACAACGACTAGACCATAGAACAGACAACAGCAGAAGGTCGCAAACAGATCTTCATTGTAACCACATATATATTTTAAACGTTGCAAATAGATTCACGTCCACCTTTTACTGGAATGTGATCAACTGAATAAGACTGATTACCGGATATCTTCTTACATGAGCAACATGAAGAGTGCCTGATATGGAGCCAAATCTGCATACCCTTCCGGGTCTCCTGAGTTGACCCCAGTTTTCAGTGGGTTTGGTGTTTCGCAGTATTTAGTTTACTTTGACGTGCTGTGTATTTTGTTATCTGTAGTAGCAGTAAACATTTGGTTACTCCTAATTTTCTTTTTATCAATTGTATTTCTTAAAGTTTAAAAAGCCGTTTTAAAAGTCTCTTGTTTTTCATTGTTTTTTTTTAAGGAAAAACGGTACCAATGTTAAATGTATGCAAAGGAAAACACGAATCTTTATCCGCGCAAGAAATTAAATGGCATATTTCCCCTCAACTAGGACAAGAAAAGTGTATGAGATTCGCACCATGTTAGATGATTCTCAATAATAAATAGTTTTGAAATGAGAAAATAAATAAATTATATTTAAAAAATTGTTTTGCAGTATTCTTCAGAAACAGTAGTAGCCATGTTCTTTCTTTCTTACATCCAATACATTCCTTTACAATTTAACGGCTGAACTACTTGAAAAAAATATTAAAAAGAGTACATTTCATCATAAGACTTAAGTTTACATTGTTTTACGTTTTAAGAAATAAGTTGTGTAATAAAAATATGGTATACATGGAAGTCTTTGATCTGTATTAACAAAACAATGTGCATCTGTAAATCTAACAATCGTGTAATGCAATTTACTGTATAAACATCGTTGAGCACGTCAAAGTTGTAATGTCATAAAACAAAAGATGGTAAAAAGTATAATTCCAAAAAGCGCAACGTTACATATGCGATTTCACAAGTCCTAGTGAAAACTGTATTTCATATTCTTACAAGTATGAAATAATAATATACATTCAGCAGTTCACAATAAATATAAGTATGCAACATTTGAACCTTTTAAATCTTTCACCTCTGCTTTTATAGTTCCCTAATTTACAGACTCTCAATACTGAACATTTTTTTCAAAAGCTTGTTTAAAATAATACTTCTTCTAGAACACAGGATTAAAAGAATATTGATTCACAAAATGAAAGCATTTTTGCACGCACGAGTAAATAAACTGCTTCAACAACGCTTGTGATATTGTTCGGGATACAATGGTTTCAAGTTAAGTTTACACATTAACAACACAATTTCGACATGTTCTATCAACATACATGAAAAAAAAATACAGTGTCAGTGCTGTTTTGGTATCAGAATGGCGTTTGTTTTCCTATTTAATGAAGGTCAAGTATCAAATATTGCAAACGAAATAATTTAGTGACATTAATTAAACACTACGTGTAAATAATTTCAAACAAACAAAAAATAAAATGACTGTCTGCATTATGTATATCCACATTCTACAGTAACCTTAAGTTATATAACCAGTGGTTAGTGTTATATCCAACCCACATAACCACGTAGGTCATTCAGGAGAGGTTTAGCAAGACAAATTGCAGCAATACTTTTGACCTCTTCCCAGCAATCACATCTTCCCATCAGGTTGTTAAACGGGTTTGCAGGATCCATCACATGATAACTTTCCTTCAATGAGCTACAATTTCAAAAAGTATGAACTTGTTAATAAATTTTATGTATAATTCATAAAGAAATTGATAAAACATTTAAATTAATGAGAATACTAAAAAGATTTTCAGCTACGTGTTTAAATTAGGTCATTTGCAAAATGAATCGGAGTCAACGGAATAATTGTCTACATAAAACATAACCGGTAAATAATTTTTCCACCATGCAGGGACAATTTGTCTATGTTTTTATGTCTGTAGTTATCTTTGTGCAAAGGATAGGCCAAAGATACCAACGGGACATTCAAACTTATAGGTCGAAAATAAATTGAAAACACCATGGCTAAAACAGAAAAAGACAAACAGAAACAACAGATAAAAAATACAATAAGGAAAACTAAAGACTTAGCAACACGAACACCACCAAAACTTTAGGGTTATCTCAGGTGCTTCGAAACAGTAAGCAGATTCTGCTCCACATGTAGAAGTTTATTGTCGGAGAATTGAGTTGGATATGATGTCTGATGGATAGATATTCTTTGTATTGCACCAACATTTATAGATAGTTATAGAAGAGACTTTGTTGGGTTCGTGTTGCTTATTCTTTAGTTTTCTATGTTGTGTCGTGTGTATTATTGTTTGTCTGTCTGTCTTAGCCATGGCGTTGTCAGTTTATTTTCGATTTATGAGTTTGACTGTACCTCTGGTATCTTTCGGCCCTCTCTTACACGTTGGGTGCCTCATTTGAAGCAGGATATGTTTACCTGAATGAGCACATGAGGCCACACCCCGTTTTGATGGGGTAGTGTTAGTGGTTGTGATGGACTGTTTTATTTTGTGTACTTTTATGTGGTATGATCGATTGTCAATGAGACAACTACCCGACACAGATCAAATGAAGTGGATGTAAGCAAGTATGGTAACCGTACGGCCTTAACTAATGAGAAAAAAGAATACCATATAGTAGACTATATCTGGCCCAGATATGAAAAATATGCATTATTCAATTGAGAAAAATAAAGGTCTATTACAATCGTTTTTACAAGAAAACAAATATTACAGACATAATTTAGACATTAATCAGCAATAACTACTTTACTACAGGCTGTTGAATTGGCACATAAAGAATTTGTCGGGGCTTAACATGTATGTTAGCGCTCAATCCTTCGACCCTCTCTGTTTGACACTTTGTCGTATTTTTGTTTTGTTTTGTATTGCTAATTGGTATTTCGCCCTATAGATTTGCATTTGATATTGTTTGATTCTTCTATTGTGAATGTATCTACATGTAGGCACATTTTATACTACACCCCCAACGAGAGGGATTGTGCATGATTTTCATATGATGAAGACATAATCTTTCAATCAGTTTACATGAGGCCTCGAGCTTGCATCTCAATAACTGCTAGAAGTCCTTTGTTTGTTTATGTTTCATTGTAATTTTGTTTTTTTCTTTTGTTACCTTTATTGACATCGCCCGGACTCGGACGTCTTTTAAAGTGAATTTTATTGTGAACATAATTGTGTGTTTGTTTTTTCTACTTTAACTAGAAGTAAAGGGGTTCAGATCTTACTAAGCATGTTTAACCCAGACGTATGTTTGCGCCTGTCTCAAATCTGGAGACTCTGGCCTTTGTTAGTCTTGTATGATTTTTACTTTTTTAGCAATTTATTTGTTTTGGCGTTTAGTATGACGTTAATTTTCACTGAAATAATACACAATTTTGTTTAGGAGCAATGTTCAGCTCCCTTTCGGCTACGGGATTTTCTTGCTGTGTTGAAGACCCTTTGATAGCCTTCGGTTGTTATTTGCTCTTTGGTCAGGTTGTTGTATTTATAACAGATTCCTGATTTCCATTCTTTATTTTAAATGTACAGAATATAGAACTCCTTATTATTATACAATTTGATCGATGTTTTCACTGACACATGCCCTTTATAAAGTTTATTTTTCATTCAGTTACCTTTTCACATCAGAAGACTTGTAGTTATCTTCACAGACATAAGCTAGATTACAATAATTCACAAGTGCTTTCAGAACGTTGTAGAAGCCTTTCCTTAAGTCGAAGTTTTCACGACCACATTCTTTGAGCCATTGACTGATAGTGATGACTTCCAAAGGGTATGATGTTGGGAGTCTTTTGCCTGTACTTTCCTAAGAAATGATAGTATGCATGAAAGTTATACGCATACAATTTACAATTTTATTTTCACATTTTCAGTATTTGCTAGATCCGGTGCTGTTAGAGTATTGGTCTCACAATATTAACATCAACGTAGTGAATGTGTACTGACATGACTAATATCATAAAAAGTAAAATCACAAAAATACTGAATTCCGAGGAAAATTCAAAATGACAGTCCCTAATCAAATGGCAAAACCAAAAGTTCTAACACATCAAACGAATGAATATCAACTATTATATTCCTGTCTTGAAATGGACATTTTGTTATGCAGAAAATAGTGGATTAAACCTTGTTTCATAGCTAGCTAAACATCTCACTTGAATGACAGTCGCATCACATTTCAATATATTGACAACCTTGCGTGAACAAAACAAACGGACATAATAGGTAGAAACAACAATAGTTTGCCAATGTTTAAATCTCAAAGATATATTTATAATGCAGCTTGAACACTTTATATGGTATCCGTCTATTAAATATAGTGACATCGGGATATTTCGTGCAATGTCGATTTCAGGTAACATTACCTTTAGTTACCATGTTGGGTTGTCTTCTTTATGGAAAGATGTTTCATTTTTGTGTAAATATTATCATAACGACAATGAAATCTATTAGCTGCAGATTAAAACTATGTAAGGTTAATGTCGGAAAATGTCAACGTTTTTTTTTATTAAACAATGAACAGTTGAAGGGCACGGTTACTCTCCCATGATTCTAAGCCTCATGCAAAAAGGTCGATATTTTTTTTCTGACATTGATCTTATATTGTATATTTACAACATACGAATCAAGATAAAAACAGACGCTTAGAGAAATACTGTCTCCAAAAATACAGATGCCAATAAAGACTTAAATAGTTATCAAACGTAAATTTGTATCAACCAATGTGACGAATGAACAATAACTGAAATATTACTGAGAAAGTCACAGGCATTTTCAGATGAAAATATTAGGTAACAACTGGTTTTATAACTAGTTAAACCTCCCACTTGTATAACAGTTGTTAAAGCAAAAAAGTATCCCCCAAACAAAACAATTTAGTCTTGCGATTTTGGTACGACATCAAGATGTTTAAGGATATTCCATCTCTACTTAAGACGGTTTATTAAGAAGACAATACGACTGTTTTAAAAATGATATTCACATATACTAATACCAATATTGCATCATTTATTTTACCACATACGTTAAAAGATGTTTTCCTCCAAAACTTTACTAATCGAATCAAGGACTTGAGTTTTGGTGGTCGTTGAGATACAAACTCCATTTGTAATGGTGACAACGCAGCAGAGAAGAAATACTGCTCCTTATCATTTAAACCTTTCATCATTTGATATATCGCTCTCTTTGAATCTGAAATAATATACAGCATATCTGTTAAATCATCTTATATGTGATTACATAAAATTACATATTTAAATCCTTGCGGAAACTTCCGTTTGATATATGTACTAGTATTGAAACATTTTTATACAAAAAGGTAGATGAAAGACTTCCTAAGCTAATGTCTAACTGACATCGTGAAATACTTTTATACAAATACATGAGTACTTCAGAGGTAAAAAAGATACGGACGTTTTACGATCGTTTTGAAATACGTCGGTAAAAAATCCGTATAACGGACTCTTACGGGAAAATATGTGATGTATCTATGAATGTCAACACAAAATTAAAGGTCATATATACATCGAGCGATGTCTGTAACTTGCATGATCTCCACAAGTGTTTTTAGAGTATTTCTATAAATAAACTCATCATAGATACCAGGACTAAATTTTATATATACGCCAGACGCGCGTTTCGTCTACAAAAGACTCTTCAGTGACGCTCGAATCCAAAAAATGTTAAAAATGCCAAATAAAGTACGATATACGATATACGTATATCACATATTTTAAATATTGCACAATCGAGAAATACACGCAAAGTGTTCTTAGATAGGCATGTTAAAAATTTTATTCGAGTGTCACTGTTAATTGTTTTTTGTTTCTAGACGAAACGCACGTCTGACCCAAATACAAAATTTCTATCATGGTATTTATGATGAGTGTATGAATATAGACATGTAAAAGAGGGACAAAAGATACCAAAGGGACGGTCAAACTCATAAATCGATAAAAACTGACAACGCCATGGCTAAAAATGAAAAAGACAAACAGACAAACAATAGTACACATGACACAACATAGAAAGCTAAAGAATAAACAACACGAACCCCACCAAAAACTAGGGGTGATCTCATGTGATCCAGAAGGGTAAGCAGATCCTGCTCCATATGTGACACCCGCCGTTTTGCTTATGTGCAAATAAATCCGGTAAATAGTCTTATTCGGTAGGTCACATTCATGAAAGGAAAGGGGATTGTAGTAACGACGTAAGGAACATATCCGATATCATTTGTGAAACGGTTATTCTATAACTGTCAACCAACTCGTGATGTCGTCCGTAAATAAAGGCAACAGTAGTATACCGCTGTTCAAAACTCATAAATCCATGGACAAAAAACAAAATCGGGGTAACAAACTAAAACCGAGGGAAACGCATTAAATATAAGAGGAGAACAACGACATAACACTAAAATGTAACACACATAGACAAAATCCCACGAGAATAACAAATATAACATATATATATAACATCAAAACCAAATACATGAATTTGGGATAGACAAGTACCGTGACACGTCTTATCGCAAATCGAAGGGATGATGTCAACTTCATTATTTGAAACTCTTGGTTTAATAGCTTCTTTGTGAGCAGCAACCCTCTATCAAGAAAATCATGATAGGAAATGCAAGCACGGGAATATCGTATCAATTGGGAGATATATACCCAGTATGCTGGTGCTGCTGGAATGTTGCTACTTAGAAATGGAAAGTTCACAATTGGAAAGCCGAAATCATCTCTTTTGTCGTAAAGTTTTGTTTTCAACCGACCCTCATTGTCAATTTCTAAATGTAAATCAAGATATGAGGCCGCCTTGATTGCATCTGTAGTATCCTTTATCTCTAGTTCGATGGGATAGATGCGTTCCACATAGTCACAAAATTTTGAATTATTTAGTGAAAGAACATCATCTATATAGCGGAAAGTAGAGTTAAATGATATCGCTAACTTCTTATCTTTCTTCCTAAGAAGTTCCTGCATGAAGTCAGCCTCATAATAATAAAGAAACAAGTCGGCAAGAAGAGGGGCACAATTTGTTCCCATTGGAATGCCGACAGCTGTTAAAAAAACACGTCCTCCGAACGTAACAAATATGTTGTCAATCAAGAAATCAAGCATCTTGATAATATCAATAGTATATATGACACAACATAGAGGGCATGTAACTTGTATATGTACATATCTACATTACGCACAGAAGAATTTACATAGTTTAGACAGCAACCCAATGACAAAAAAAATCCAACAAAAAACAAACAACATAGAAAGGGGTAGTCTTTTGTGTACGAAACGCGCGTCTGGCGTACATATAAAATTTAGTCCTGGTATCTATTATGAGTTTATTTACAACCACTGGGTCGATGCCACTGCTGGTGGAGATTTATTTCCCCAAGGGCATCATAAGCCCAGTAGTCAGCACTTCTGTTATGATTATCATTGATATGTTCATCATTATAAATTAACTGTTAACAAAAGTTTAAATTTTTGAAATACGGCGGCTTTTCTACCTCAGGAATAGATTACTTTAACTGTATTTGGCAAAACTTTTAGTAATATTTGGTCCTCAATGCTCTTCAACTTCGTACTTTCTTTGGACTTTTTACATTTTTTGATTCGAGCGTCACTGATGAGTCTTTTGAAGACATACCTCTCGTCTGGCGTTAATATAAAATTTAATCCTGGTAACTATGACGAGTTTCTTTATATATTTTTTTCTTTGACAATTGACATGTGTCTTAACAATATGCAAATCTCGTATATCTCACAAGTCTATACAAGTTGTAATAGGTTAAACAGACACAACCAGACGAGCTGTTAACAATAAATACTCTAAATTAAATAAGACAAAATTGTCAAACAACCCCGTACTATGTTTATTGACTATGACAGTGAAATAAATATGTGGAAGGGTGAACTAGCCTTTTGATTCATGCAAAAGGAATACAAAATATCAAAAGTCTTTTACATAAATTACATACAACTCGATTTCAAAATTTGCACATTTCATCAAATATCTAGACCAAAGTTATCTGCTTCTTCAAAATCCAAGATGGAGGAAGATACCCGAGCCACCTTAAGACAAAGATGTGTTGACGAACTTAACATTGTAATCAAAATAAGGCACCTGTGTGAAAAAAGAATCAAATGCATTTTACATGAAGGTCAGAGGTCATTGTCAGGTAATGGTCATGGTAATATGCATACACCTTCTTGTCAAAAACCATTGATGAGATAAAATAGTATTTATGCTGGCATGATTGTAACGGAGCAATCGAGTAAGACAAAACACAATTAAACAAATGTTAAGGCTCTATCTTTGTCTAAAAGAATTACATAAATTAAAAAAAACTATGTATGTACTTATATTTGTGTCTTGTACAGTGGTTATACTGATCTATGTCACCATTATTCATAAGTCTGTACAAAAGACAAAATTTAACAGTCTGTATGATAGACGCGTTACCGAGATGAAGACGGACGTTATACGGATGGGAAAACGGACGTTTTACGTCCGTGGCACTAAACGTCTGTAAAACATCCGTTTCAATCGGACGCTTTACGTCCGTAACTTTTCTACCTGTCTAAAAGAATTACAGGATACATTTGGTGGCAATCACTCCCCAGTTAGGTGTGTAGTTTCGCATTTTTTATTTGATCATTAGGAAGATTTATGAAAACAGTTTCTATTTATTTTTTTTTTGGGGGGGGGGGGGGGTATGTGACATGTTTACTTCCCTTTTTGCTATATTTTATGGTACATAAATGCAGAATGTTGCCATGAATACACATTAAAGGAATTATTTTCACCCTTTTAACTTTGTGGCTCATTTTTAATTTTATTTTCTAACTGTGGAGTGCTACCTTGTATAAGATGAGTCGCAAATTATATCCACGTTAAGGACGAGAACATGTTAGAGTGAAATGAATATGAATCGTATAATACAAGACTGACTGTCTAAGAATCGATTTATAACGTAACAATTCACATTAACAGTCATATCATGACATGTATCCCTATTTGGATTCATTCCAAGCTGTTAAATCGCTTGAAACTCATTTGGGATTCATTAAATAAATTAAAAAATTGTTATGGTTTATGTTATTATAACGACTGTGTTAATAGAACAAAGATACAATATTATGTCTAATTATCCACATATGTAGTGATAGCTAAGATTAGATTCCATTAATGATATAAATAAAATGGAATTTGTTGCGACTGTGATACAAGTGAGAGGTTTAGCGCTACAAAACCAGGTTCAATTCACCATTTTCTACATTTGAAATTGCCTGTACCAAGTCAGGAATATGACAAACGCCATTGCCTTACAAAAATGAATTGCGTAATGAGATAAATAATTTCCAATAACAGGTAGTGAAATAAAGTCAACCAGTAGCTATTTGTTTTACCATTTGGAAGATTTAGAATGAGATGAAGGTAATATTATAAACTATGTCTCTATAAGAAGAACAAATAATACCTTTATGATCTGTGCTGGTCGAAGTTCTGCTGGAAAATTATTTTTCATGAACTCACATAAACGATGAACAACATCACAACATCTTAAGTTGTATGCAGTGTCTGGTTCAAGTTCATCCTTTACAAACTTGTCTAGATCATATTTCGATACGTCATATAGCGGACTTAATGGTGGTGATAACTCTCTAGAATTACAAACCACAGATGATCTATACATCGTTGATGAATGACTCTGTGTACCATGTGCTGCTGATAGAGCCGAATAACGAGTATATCCTGGAGTTCGAAACGAATAGTCGTAAAATGATTCAGGGCAGTGTCCATGTTTATCACGGTCATGTCGCTGATGATCGACAGGACGCTTGAATCGTCTTTGTGGAATGCACGTGCCACAAGCTTCTGGAAACATATCTGGGTGCTGTCTCCGATATTCAAAACTGTATTGACGAACCATTCTATCCTACCAACAACAATAGTACACGCATAAAGCATACGATTAATTATTATATTATACTTAAGGTGGTACCTAACACCACAGGGAGATAACTCTGTAAAATCAGCAAAACGTTTTAGTTACGTTGTGTGGTGAAGGGAATATCAAGCTTCTCAATGATCAAAATAAGTGTTTGCCAAACTGATATATAACCAGTGTATTTTTTCTGATTAAACGGTTGGTTCAAATTTTTTGAATTTTTTATATTTTTGTCAAAGGGTCAAAGTAAATACTTTATTGAAATTTTAAGAAAATTAAACGAGCCAAATTGATTTTAGCTAAGGTGTTAGGTACCACCTTAATATGCATTAAGACAGTTTTGTCCTATAATTGTTTTCTACGTTCGAACTTTTCAATTCGATTTTCGTGGGAATATGGGGTAAAATGCATATAATATTTATTTGACCTCTTGATAGATAAATGACAATGGTTTTCAAAAAAGTTACCATTCGAAGTGATTGAAGTTTTAACTTGAACTCAAGTAAAGAAGCTAAGTTACATTATATTTGCACCTCTCAACTTGTAGTATTTAATACCAAACAAAAAAATACAGATTGTTGCATTTTCCCCACTACAAAAAGAAACAACATTCACTATTTGAAATGCATGCTATTGACATGAAGAAGAGAAGTTAAATAATTGAAATGATCGCATATAACGAAATAAACCTTTACGATAATAGCATGTAACTGCTAGTCGTATTGACTTTTGTGCTTTTTAGTGGCATTATCATAAGGGTTCATAATTTTGCTTTCAAATGTTTTTGGTTCATTTATCTCAAAACACAAGTTAAAGAGCAGTTGGGTCCTCTTTCATTGTCTTATAATTACAAAATGAATATTACCTGCAATTCAAATGTCTTTTGGTTTAATATCGAGGCAGCATTATTTACGGTATACAGCACAACTGGAGCAATGTCTTCATATAACAAAACTAGCATTACATTTTTCAATATGATACTTTTTGGTGCTTTTCTTAATTATGAAAATCTGAAAATAAAGTACAAACTTACCTTTTTAATAACAGTATGACTATCTACAAAATCTAGATGTATACATATAATATATACACCTACGTTTTATATCGATGACTTGTCAATATAAATAGATTGAAAAACTTTTCAAATTATTTAGAACTTTATTATGTTTGATACAATGAACGATAACCGTTAATACAAGAAGAAATGGCAATCATCCAAGAAGAAGATAATAACTGGACGGTGTTATATTTATGTGAACAATGAAGTCAGTAAATATAAATATTGATTTAAAGAGCCATTGAAACTGAGTAATATACAATCATAGTAATATTCTCAGATTTGATTTGAACTTATTTTTTAACCACAATATATTTATTTCCCAAGCCAGACACACTGTCTTTTGTGATATTTAGTTATGTCTAAACTTCATCCACGGATGGAGTATACATTTTTGAACTCATACGATATTTAAAAGCTTAAAGCTGCCCTAAGACCTTGTGAAACATCATCGGTTTCTGAGCAATACATAATGAACAAAGGCTTTTGTCAAAGGACGTCTTGCTCATTTTGTCAAAAATATCTTTGAAATAATTTTATTTCAGGATTGATTGACTTTGCTATGAATTAATTTTAATTTCTTCTCTATATTCTCAAAATTTGCTGCGGATGCTGTGACATTTTTGAAAACAAAATGAACTACCTTCTCCAATAAAACAAAACCATCAAAGAAAACCGCGGAAAGGTCCACGAAACATGTATCTAATTCATTTATCTGGTAAGAATGCCATTAAGCCATCAGTTCCACATTACCTTTGTCCTGTCAAAATGGACGATTAAGCGAGAAGGCTGTACAAAACCATTGATTTCTTTTTCTTAAACATAACAGAGAGTCAAAGAATCTTAAAGGGACATTCGAACTCACAAGTCGAAACCAAGCTGACAACGAAACTGCTAAACAGGAAAAAGACAAACAGACAAATTACACAATGCAAAACAACATAGAAAACTAAAGATTGTGCAACACGAACCCTACTAAAACTAGAGGCGATCTCATGCGCTCTCCAAAAGGGCAAGAAGATCCTGTTCAACATTTGACACCCGTCGTGTAGATCATGCTAGTACCAACCTGGTGACATGTTCAACTCGGTAGGTCACATTCATTAAGAAGGGTCAGGGTTACAACAATTGAACATATCTGTCGTCATCTGTACAACAGATATTTTCCTCAATATTGACGTAGATGGACGACTTCACACGAAAATCTATGATAAACGGGACGATTTCAACTTCCCAATTATCAATTTCCCATTTCTCAGCAGTAACATACCCTCTGCCCCTTCGTATGGTGTTTACATATCACAATTGATACGTTATATTCGTGCTTGTTCACACTATACGGACTTCATATACAGGAGTGTGCTCCTTACGCAGAAACTGCTCCAACAAAGTTATGAGGAGGACAGGATAAAATTGACACTCCGTAAATTTTATGGACACCATCACGATTTGGTGGATCCATACGATGTTTCGTTGACCAAACTAGCTAAGGACATTTTTACCACATGGTAGATTGTGTTTTGTCATAATGTCGTCTAATCTTTTAATTACCAAACGTGACTTATTCCCGATTGTGACTGTTTTGCCGAGTGTGAACTCGCATTACTATAAGACGTGGTACGGTACTTATCCATCCCAAATTCATGTATTTAGTTTAAATGTTTAATGTTATATTTGTAATTCTCATCGGATTTTGTCAAATGTGTTGACGTCTTTTCTATTATATTTATGTGTTATGGTAAAGAAAATTAATCACCGCCTTCATTTATCAGATTTGATTTCGTTCAAAGTAATCAGTACGGTATTTTACGTTTGAAGTTAGATTCATAACAAACCGGACATAGTTTTATAATATAGTTAATTGCTACCTCAGTTTTATATTAATAAGAATTAAAATGTGCTTTGTTATTAAATGCAATATCAGTATTTAGTTCAAATATATAATCTTAAATTAATCCTAATTCTATCTTATTCATTCTTATGTGACATCATTTTTCATTTTTTGATGCTCTGTTTTACTAATTCAAATGACGTCATTTTTTCGTCATTTTTCAGTTTCAAATAGGACGTCACTTGGCGTAGAGGTTTAAACGTATTCGGATGTGTCTACTTTTGTGTTTCAAATGTCTGGTTATGTAAATGTATTTCAGTTGTTTCCTGTAATTAGTTAATACTTCAGCTTTATCATGTACATCTTTTGAATATTCATTTTATTAAATTTACTGTTTGCAAAAGTATAAATTACTCTAAATTATAGGGATTTTCTGGTAACTTAACAGAAAACCCTTGCCGTTTTTGGCACAACCTTTTTGATCTTTTGGTCCTCGATGCTGTTCAACTTTGTACTCGTTTCGGCTTTCAAACTTTTGTATCTGTGCGTCACACATAGGTCTTGTGTGGACAAAATACACTTCTGGCGTATTAAAATTTTGAACTTGTTGCCTTTTGTTGGCTGTTGTTCGTGTGATTCTTTGTCAATTGTGTTCTCCAATTTATTTATATTGTAGTCCTGTGTTGTCATTTTGATGTTATATTTCACATGGCCATAAAAGTGCGAGGTTTGGCATGCCACAAAACCAGGTTCAACCCACCATTTTTTCCTTTAAAAATGCCCTGTACCAAGTCAGGAATACGGTCATTGTTATATTATAGTTCGTTTCTGTGTGTATTACATTATAACGTTGTGTCGTTTGTTTTCTCTTATTTTTTAGTGTAAATTCACATTGCGATAAGACGTGTCACGGTACTTGTCTATCCCAAATTCATGTATTTGGTTTTGATGTTTTATATATATATGTTATATTTGTTATTCTCGTGGGATTTTGTCTATGTGTGTTACATTTTAGTGTTATGTCGTTGTTCTCCTCTTATATTTAATGCGTTTCCCTCGGTTTTAGTTTGTTATCCCGATTTTGTTTTTTGTCCATGGATTTATGAGTTTTGAACAGCGGTATACTACTGTTGCCTTTATTCATAACGGTCAAACATTTTAGGATGGCGACGAGAATATTTCATCTTCGTTATGATGGTATAAGCCCGTTTAGATCAACTTTGACTTGTGCGAAATGATTTAACTAACACAATATCTAAATTCGAAAGTATAATACATTATGTTATCTTTGTACCAACTATTAATGCAGTAAACAACCGTTTTGTCGTTGTTTGACAAGAGTATTTTTTGAAATACTAAACACTGAGATCATACGTACTACATTTGTACTCTTCTGAATAAAAGATAGCAGATCAACACGTTTCAACAAGAAGTGAAGTGAAAGCCTATATTAACACCACATATGTATTGCCTTTCAAATTTACACAACAACCAATATAAATTTCGAAGTAATTTTGCATTTAGCAATTCGTAGCGCGCATATTTTACATCTTTTCTTGACTATTGATCATACTACATAATTTTAAAAAGCCTATGTTTGTGCTTATTTTTCTTAGCATTTAAATAAAGGCAACAGTAGTATACCGCTGTTTAAAACTCGTTTATCTATGGACAAAAAACAAAATTGGGGAACAAACTAAAACTGAGGGACACGCATTAAATAAAAGAGGAGAACAACGACACAACATTAGTTAGCACTCCACAGTTAGGTGTGTAGTTTCGCATTTTGGCCCCTGTGGATTTTTCAAATATGAGAGCTAGTGTGCAATAAAATTCATTTTTGGATAGCTGAGTATTAAAATAGCCTTTGTATTGGGTTTATATGAACATCAAGATTATGTAATGTATGTAATATAGGCTGTTTTCTGTATGACAGTCCGTATTTGCATGTCCCTACCATACATTGGTCCGGCAATTATTGTAATGTTTTTTTCCAACGTTTTATCGCACGAACTTTGTGATTGGATTTTACGAAAAAATGAGGCGAAAGACACCCATTTTTTATTTGATCATTAGGAAGATTTATGAAAACAGTTTCTAAAAAGGTATCACTGAAAGGCATTGAAATTCTAAGTTTGAACCAAATTTTGGGGGGATGTGTGACATGTCCACCCCCCTTTTTGCAATATTTTATGGTAAATAAATGCAGAATGTTGCCATGGATACACATAAAAGGAATTAATTTTCACTCTTTTAACTTTTGAAAATCAAATCTATGGAATAAACTGATTACATACATATGCACATGTACAACATAAACAGTTAGGTTAATGTATTAGAAATCCAGGAATAGGATAAAACATTTTGTGGCTCATTTTTAATTTTATTTTCTAACTGTGGAGTGCTACCTTAAAATGTAACAAACACAGCAACGGACTAAGCATTAGACAAAATCCGAAGAGAATAACCAATATAACATCAAAACCAAATACATGAATTAGGGATAGAAAAGTACCGTGACACGTCTTATAGTAATGGGAATTCACACTCAAATGTAAGAGAAAACAAACGACACAACGGAAACACAACGTAAAAATGTTACACACACAGAAACGAACTATGACATAACAATGGCCATTTTCGTGACTTGGTACAGGACATTTTTAAAGAAAAAAATGTTGGGTTGAACCTGGTTTTGTGGCATGCCAAACCCTGCACTTTAATGGCATTGTTAAATATAACATTAAAATGACAACATAATAATACAGGACTACAATACAAATAAATAGGAGAACGTATTAGGCAAAGAAACACATGAATAATAGATAACAAAAGGCATCAGGTTTAAAATTAAAAAATGTGCCTCGTCCACACAAGACTTATAAGTTACGCCCAGATATAGAAGTTCGAAAGTAAAAAAAAGGGTACAAAGTTGTACAGCTCTGAAGGTTGTGTCAAATACGGCTTGGGTTTTCTGCTTGTGATAAGAACATCCTTATTATTTAGAACAATTTATGCTATTGCAAACAGTTAATTATATCAAATGAATATAAAATATTTACATGATAAAACTGACGTCTTAACTAATTACAGAAAACAAAACCCGAATACATAATGCATTAAAGATCAACACAGAAAATAGACACACCCGACTTAGTCCAGGCCTCAACGCAAAAAGTCATAAAAATGACGTCACATACGAAGTGATGATAAGGCACAAAAATTACGTCACGCAGACATTTGAATTTCTGAAACAGCACAAAAATGACGTCACATTTGAAAAATTGTATCTCAAAATAGGATAGAAATAGGATTGATTTAAGATTATAGTAGAACTAAATATTGATATTACATTTAAACACAATGCACATTGCAATACTAATTAATAGCAATTAACTATATTATATATATGTCCGGTTTGTTTTGAATTTAACTTCAAACATAAACTATCGTACAGATTACGTTGAACAAAATCAAAACTAATAAATGAAGGCGGTGATTAATTTTCTTAACCATAACACATGAATACAATAGAAAAGACGTCAACCAATTTGACAAAATCCGATGAAAATTACTAATATAACATCAAACTAAATACATAAATATGGGATAGATAAGTACCGTAACACGTCTTATAGTAATGCGAATTCACACTCAGCAAAATAGTCACAATCGGGAATAAGTCACGTTCGGTAATTAAAAGATTAGACGACGTAATGACAAACCACAATCTACCATGTGGTAAAAATGTCCTTAGCTAGTTTGGTCAAAGACACATCGTATGGATCAACTAATTCGTGATGGTGTCCATAAAATTTACGGAGTGTCAATTTTAATCTGTCCTTCTCATATCTTTGTTGAAGCAGTTTTTGTGTAAGGAGCACACTTCTGTATATGAAGTCCGTATATTGTGAACATGCACGAGAATAACGTATCAATTGTGATATGTAAACACCATACGAAGGGGCAGAGGGTATGTTACTGCTAAGAAATGGAAAATTGATAAGTGGGAAGTTGAAATCGTCCCGTTTATCATAAATTTTCGTGTGAAGTCGTCCATCTGCGTCAATATTGAGGAAAAGATCAAGGTATGAAGCATTCCTTCTAGTATCAGTAGTATCCTTAATTTCAAGTTCGCTGGGATATATAAGTGTAAGTATTGGCTGAAATATGGGTTATTTAATGATAGAACATTATCAATGTATCGGAAAGTAAAATTAAAGAATTTCGCAAGGTGCGTTTTTTTTTGTCTTTTAGAAGGTTCTGAATGAATTCTGCTTCATACGAGTAAAAATCAAATCGGCCAGTAGGGGTGAACAATTAGTACCCATTGGAATACCGACTGTCTGTTGAAATATAAATCCTCCAAACTCGATCAAATTGTCAAGCATTTTGATAACATCATCTTCAGTATATTTTCTGGAAAATTCAGTGTGATTCTTCACAAAATGTGAATTATTGTAACCCAAAACCAGAAATTTATATCTACGATTCCCATTTTTATAGAAAAAGCTCTGTTTTATGAGATGGTGAAGTCGATCTTTCAACTGAGTATGGGGAATAGTAGGGTATAGCGTAGAAAAATCAAAAGTCTTTATATTGCTGCAAAATTGCAAAGATTGTGTCGAAGATTAAGCAGTAGAACTTAGTTTAGTCGAATATTTTGAAGAACGAGCTATGTATCGTTCTTTATATGGAGTTTTGTGTAATTTCAATTTGATAGATGCTTTTGTGCTTTTTTTGTAAATGATGTTTGTTTTAAAAATGTAACACAGTGATGACTGTTGTAACCATATTTAGACTATTTTATTTATCATGTCTGTTTTGTTTACGCATCATTGTAAATATAACGGAATTTGATGAGCCTGTCGTACAAGTGAGAGGTTTAGCGCTATAAAACCAGGTTCAATTTTTCATTTTCTACATTTGATAATGACTGTACCAAGTCAGGAATATGACAATTGTTGTCCATTTGTTTGATGTGTTTTATCATTTGATTTTTTTATTTAGTTATGGTCTTTCCGATTAAAGTTTCCGCGGAGTTCAGTATTTTTGTGATTTTACTTTTTATCAAATGACAAAATAAAAAGCTCACACAACAAACGGATAGAAAATCTGTTTAATCGCACAAAAAAATAAACGAAAGTGAAAGGAAGTATCAACAGATCCCAAAAGAAAACATTTAATACACAAAATCGTTAACCAACTGTTATTACAAAAAAATGATTAACAAAATAGCAAGACATGAAAATACTAATAAAAAGCTAATAGAAATCGCCCTATCATCTCATATGTGAAACACTTGATATGGGCTGTTGTAAAATCAGAAAGGCGTTGGTTTGCTTTTCCTGTATAATAAAGGCTAAGTGACAAATATGACAAATTAAAATTTTCAGTGTAACATCAATTAAATACTAGGTGTGAACAGTTTCCTAACAAAAAGCATTCTGTATATCGGTAGCCTCTGGTAACAATTGATAACATAATCAGTGATGCCTGTTAAGTCCAACCCACATCACCACTTAGGTCACTCAAAAGAGGTTTATTAAGACATATTTTTGCAATAGTTTTGACTTCCTTCCAGGAATTACATCTTCGCATCAAGTTGTTAAATGGGTTAGCAGGATCCATTACGTACCAATTCTGTTTTAATGATCTACAATTTATAATATTGGACACTTGCTAATAAATTCCATGCCCAATTTACTAACATAAAAAATAGTAAACTTATAAATATTTGAATGAAGTCATTTTTAATTGACCCTGTTTCCATGGAATAATTATTCTAAAGGGAATTGGTGAATGCTTGATACAAGCATGAAAAGAGAAAATGGTCATATATTCAGATCTTTAGAGCTATCCTTTTGGAAGTTTATCGTCGGAAATGTTAACAAAGCGGTGTATGGAATCTCATTGATAAATATTCTTTTTTCAGTTTTTAGAAATGACAAATCTTTAACTTCACTAAAAATGTAACTTAATTTAAAAGCAGAGACTAACGTCAGTTTAAAGTAAATGTACCCACATGTATGCATAGTTTGAACAGAATTTAGTATTAGTTACTTCAAAACTGTCAAGGATATATAATTTAATAATTGTTATCATGAACACCTTTAATAAAATGTTTTTTTAATTCACTTACTTTTTCACGTTAGAAGACTTGTAGTTGTCCTCACAGACATAAGCTAGTTTATGGTAATTCACAAATGCTCTCAGAACGTTATAGAAGCCTTTCCGTAAGTCGAAGTTTTCAAGGCCACGTTCTTTTACCCATTGACTTATAGTGATGACTTCCAAAGGGTACGATGTTGGAAGTCTTTTGTCTCCTGTACTTTCCTAAGAAATGATAGTATGAGTGGTAATTATTTGCATTCATTACATTTTTTTTTTTTTTATTATAGTACTGGGTAGATATCACTGCTGTTGGATTATTAATTGTATAAACATGTAAACGAGAGAAAACTTTAAGGGCAGTGTATACGAAAAAGAATGAACTATAGTGCTACATAAAAAGTTCTACTTTGTCTAATTTCACTGATGAGTCTTATGTAGACGAAACGCGCGTCTGGCGTACTGAATAATAATCCTTGTACTTTTGATAACTACTAATACATATATGACTGTGTGAAGATTAACATACAATATGCCTTTTTGGATTGATCATTGATCATTTACATGACTATATTTTGCTGCCAGTTAAGATGGGTTTTGTGTTCCTCATTGTTTAGTCTTCTTTCTAATGTTTTCTTATTGTTATTTGTCATTTTTTTTTACATTTCACCATCTTGATGCCTGGTTTATTTGCCTTTTTTAATCGTCTGCTTGGTATCTTTCTTCTTTCTTTACTCATAGTAACTTAGTATGGTTAGCATATCACCCATGGATGCAGCAGTGAACCTATGTCCCCGATATTCAAAATTAGAAATATCGGTATTTTGCTTATTTTAAGATAAAGTATCCAAGTACAGGTGTTCAGGGTACTGAAGGGTGTTTAAATATCCATTTTTAACGGATATGAACGTAGATAACGAATTTAAAATAACAAGTTGTCAATTTAGGCCGTTCCCTGTATTTCCATATTTAATTGCATATAAATGATATTGGAGATGGAAATATGCTTCTGAATCTATATCAAAAGCACTAATAACTGGTTGTTTAAACTTGTCTGTTTCACAGAATACCTTTATTTTCTTCTTTTGGATGGCTGGTGGCTAAAATATTGGCATTTTAAGACTGAAATTTCATGCAGGTTTTAAACAGTAAATTGAAAAAACTTTGCATCAGACCATACTGTCTACATATATAGTTAAAAGCAACAGTCTTGTTACATTCAGGCTTCATATTTGATCATATCTTAGCAAGGATTTGGGCAAAAAGAAGCATATTTCCATCTCCAATATCATTTATATGCAATTAAATATGGAAATACAGGGAACGGCCTAAATTGACAACTTGTTATTTTAAGCTTGACATTGCTTAAGACCAAGTAAAACTCATGTGTTATACTATTCAGTAATATAGATGATATACATTTTTAAAATCATTTATGTAAAAATAATCTTTATATATTTTAAGCACGTACATATAAGCTTGGTTGGCCGTTGAGATACAAAATCTATTTGTAGGGGCACCAAAGCAGCAGAATAGAAAGATTGATCTGTTTCACTTAAACCCTTCATCCTCTCATATATCTCTTCCATCGAATTATCTAAAATAATATAAAGCATATCCGTTTAAATTATATTACATTTGATTACATAAAAATGCATATTTCATACAATTCGTTATGTAAAAAATGCTGAGGATATAATTATTGCAGAGTTTTTATTTACAGAAGTAGAATATTGTTTACTGGCCGTCTTCATATTTTTGTTTACACAAATTTAGCTTAATTACACATCATAAGATATTGAATGTAACAGATGGAAACACAATTTCACTAGATTACCGGAACAATAAAGATAACAATCTCAATTTTTCTCAGGCAAGTTGAAACAAACTTCATTTAGGCATAAGAATTTCATATGAACAAATCAAGAAAACAATCAGCTCATGGTAATGTTTCACATTGCATTGTTTGAATAGTTTACAAAGGTTTTGCAATTCAGCATCTGCGTTATAATATCAAAATTACGGGAAGGCAAGACTTACCTCTGTGTTAACTATTAATCCTTTAATAATGTTTCTTTTCAAAGTCAGATGGCGAATAGGCCAGGCAAACTAAGTTTGAATCTCAAACAAATGCAGCAGAAAATGTGTTAGTTCTAATCTATAGCATACAGCCCCAAATATACACAGATAAAAGTCCCATAAAATCATACTTGAGGGAAACTCAAAATCAGCATTGTTTTATTTTTTAAGAAAATAAACATTGGAAAGGGAGATAACTCCGCAAAAATGAGGGTTTGTTTTAGTTGTTTTTTTGTTGATTTTCGTAAAATTCATGTAAAGTATGATACTTTGATGGAGGTTTATACGTTCGTTTTTGACTATATTATATAAATTTCTGCTCATGCAATGTACAAAACCGAAGTACAAGTGTTATGGGTATTTTTGTTGGCACATTTATCATGAAAGAAATTGCAAATTCATGGCTTTGTGACCACTTTGTAAAAACAATGTTAATATTTGGTATTGTTTATATCTGTAAATTATATTTGTTCAGCATCTACCTGTTTGAAAATACTTTAAACCACAAAAAGAAGAATAGATGCTAACATAATTACTTTTAATACATTTAAGATGCTTTAACTTACTTGACAGGGTGAAAAATCTAATAAATGGTCAAGTTATGAATTATGAAATCTAGGTTGTAGCTTGATAAAAGATATGAAAACACCTTTATAGTTGTTTTTTTATACTCTAAAGACGGCTAAAATATCAAGAATCAATACATTCTGTTGACTAGAAGCGATAAAGTTATAATTTTGTATCACTTTTTATTGATATTTCTGCCTTTTTTTTGCATGCAGAGTTATCCCCCATTTTAATGCAAATCTCAAAAGGGAATTTTAAAATCAAGATTTTTTAGTTTTCCTCAAGTTTGATTTTTTTAAACTTTTTTCTGTGTATATTTTGGGTATAATGCTAAAGATTAAAACTTTGAAATCTTCTGGTTTTTTTTGCATGCAGAGTTATCCCCCATTTCAATGCAAATCTCAAAAGGGAGTTTTAAAATCAAGTTTTTTTTTAGTTTTCCTCAAGTTTGATTTTTGAAAACTTTTTTTCTGTGTATATTTTGGGTATAAGGTGTAACACCACTAATTCGGGCCCGGCAAGAAAGCACATACCAGAAAGAAGTACATATTTAACACAAAATAGTTCCTACGCATGAGTGTAACTTTCAAAATATGTAGGATATTTAGGTATTTTTGGCATCAAATGAAAGCTGAAGGACTGACGATCATTGTAAAACACTTTTGGATATTAATTTTAATTATTAAAAAAACTGCATCAAATTTTAAAAAGAGGGTACATTTTGTCTGTTTGTCAGATCTGAAGTACCTGTTTAGGTACATCCGAAGTTCCGGGAACCAGTTCTTTTTTATATGCCATTAAAGGTATGTTGATTTTTTCAGTATAAGACACCATAAAGTGTTGCTTTGACATGTAATGATTGCCACTTTATTTGAACTTAAAATAAAAGAGATGTGCCTACGTAAAATAGAGGAAATTAACATAGAAAGCAATGGGACCATAAATTATAGGTGTACTTCCATAATGCTAAAGATTAAAACTTTGAAATCTTCTGTCTTCACGGATAGAGTCAAATTTATGCTAGATTGACTGGACTATATATATTATGGTCTTTACAGGAAAGATTAAACATCAATGTAATCTGTGGGTGTTTAATTGTCCAAGATGACATCTGTGGATTTCATCATTATTCTAGGGATTTCTTGGGTACAGGTGTACAACGAGTTAAATGTTCAACAAAGTATGCGTTTTTGATAGGCTTTCATACAAAATTCAATTCAATCACATCCCTCCCCCCCCCCCCAAAAAAATGGAGTCCACAGCTGAGTTACAAATAATTTTGAGCTAAAATCTTGTTTTCAAAAAAAGAAAAAAAATAGTGAAAACTTGGTAACTGATTAATATTAGAAAGTGAACTATTAATTGTCTAAAGTTTAAGATTAAACCAAGAACTAAAATGTCAGTTTGTGATTAAACATCTTGGTCCGAGGCAAAATAAAATTAAGGGCCATTGGTGGTTTTTCACTTTTAAGTTATTCTTGTCTAGAGAAAGTCACACTGTTAAATCTAATTATCAAGATATAAAGATTTTGTTAACTACAATTTATAGAAATATAGCCATTATCTACAGGAAAGAAAAAAAACTGTTATATTCCTGACTTTATACAGGTTTCTCCAAATGAAGAAAATGGTGGATTAAACCTGGTGTTGATATGCATATCAATTATGTGGTCATTTTAATAAATTCCCTGTTTACAAAACTTTAAATTTTCGAAAAACAAAGGATTTTCTTATCCCAGGCATAGATTACCTAAGCCGTATTTGGCACAACGTTTTGAAATTGTGGATCCTAAATGCTCGTCAACTTTGTACTTGTTTGGCTTTATAACATTTTTGATATGAGCGTCACTGATGAGTCTTGTGTAGACGAAACACGCGTCTGGCGTACTAAATTATAATCCTGGTACATTTGATAACTTTTTATAGCTAACTAAACATCTCACTTGTATGACCGTTACGAAGAATTCCATAACATTGATTAAAATGTGTGAGGAAAACAAAACAGACATAAAACCCTGAGTAAGTTGTAAGAACAGCTGGGAAATAGAGAAATGTGCAATTAAAATAATAATTTGTTAAAAAAGACATAAAACCAGGTTTAATACACCATTTTCTACATTTTTTTCCCGTTTTTCGAACTTTTGATGTTGCCGTTTAATACGGGACTTTTCGGTTTAAATTTCCCTTTGAGTTCGTTTTTTTTTTGGTTATTTTACTTTTTTGTACATCTTTTCTTGCTTACCAATTTGATATTCAAAGTTTCTATCTATGTATTATAGTTTTCAAGATAAATGGCAATACATATCTCTAAAGGGCAATAACTTTTATAAGGTGCCAACTGACGATTTCAGGAATGCAAACTCATTTGTAGATAATATCTTGCTGATACTTTCTTACTATTTAAAATTTCTATCAATTTATTATAGTTATTTAGTTTATTGGCAACAATGCAAAATAAATGGGCGATAATTCCTGACAGTTTTGATGTCAAGAGACATTTGGTAGATCTCAACTCTTTTTTCACTCTCTGATTTTATCTATATCGAATTTTAAGATAAAAGACACAAATTGCATTTCTATGTTCTATGTGTAGCCATTCCGGTCATGTTTGTCGACAGGCAGGGTCATCGGAATCATTTAAAAACTGAATATCCAATTAATGATTGTGGACAAGTTTGGTTAAATTAGCCCACTTCTTTAAGAGGAGATGATTTGTAAGATGTTAACGGACGATGGAAGACGACGGACAACGGACAATGAACGACGACCAGACCGACTACCGACTATGGACGCCAAGTGACAGCAAAAGTTCATACTGGCCCTTCATATGTAATAAGAAAGACGTCTTAACTGTATGAATTTGTTTTGATGACTGAAGTACAAGATAACGTCATAAGTACACAACGTTGGATATACAATAATGCCGCGTTACGTTAACGTTCTCTTATGTGCGTGATTTCCAACATTCTCCGACCCACGAAAAGTGAAAATATAAAACTTGTAAAATAATTAAAGTCTCTTTGTTAAAATAATAAATATGAAATTAACTTTAAAGTCCATCATAAATTAAAAACTTTTACCACAGTTCATAATACAGTGTCACTTTGAATTAACGTTTGATTTTCTGTTCAAGTTCACTTTGTAGTCCAAGTCCTAATTCGTTCTACTGCTACACGTTTTTCCTTGCGATCTTTGGTGTGTTCGAATCATTGTCCTATTCCATATATTGACTTCATTCGTACTTATTTCCAAAGGGTAAAGTTTCTTTATTGGCCTTGATGTTATTCCGTTTTTCGTCCTCAACATAACTGACCGTATGAGTCCATCATGTCCACAAACAAGTTCTTTTATAATAACTAGTTGATCTTCAAGAAAAGGCTGTCCAAACACTCAAAACAGCACTAGCTTCACCACCTACACGATACAACAAACGATTTGAGTTATATACTGGTGCATTCATGCAAGGCTTAGGAGCTGTATTATACCCAGAACAGGAAAACAAAAAGCGTGTCGTAGCTCACGCAAGTAGAGGACTCAGTAAGACCGAGCGAAATTACCCAGTACACAAATTAGAATTTTTGGCATTAAAATGGGCTGTCACCCAGAAATTCCACGACTATTTATATGGAAACACCTTTACAGTATTGACAGACAACAGTCCTCTTACATCAGCCAAACTAGATGCAACTGGTCATCGTTGGATTGAAGCATTAGCATCGTATCAAGATTGCACGAGTTACTTGGACGTAAACCATCCAACTTACATGTTACTTCATTAAAAGTTATCTGCAATCTTCAGCATACTCAACCTTTCGTCGATACTATGTCAATGAATACTACTGCAATCGTGGATGATACATCTTTACCAGCATAGCACTTAGTTGACATCAAATCAGAACAAAAGAGTGATTAAAGAATGAAAGAATGGATTTACTGGGGTATCTGAACATCGCAAGCCCACTAAAGAACAACTAGAAAGGTCATTAGAGAATACATGGTTAATCAATAACTTCGACAAGTTACAACTTAAAGATGGAATTCTTTTTAGAGAAGCTACACTTGATTGCCAAATAGTTAAGCAACTTGTTTTACCAGAAACTCGCGTCCAAAAAGTACTGAAAGCACTTCACGATGACATGGGCCACCAAGGACGAGATAAGACATTGTCACTTATAAGGGATAGATATGTATGGTATTGGATGACAAGAGATGTAGAACAGATGCAACAGATGCATAAGACGAAAAACACCACGTAATGAAAGGGCACCACCAGTTAGCATTGAGACATACCAACCACTTGAACTAGTATGTATGGATTACTTGTCACTAGAAAGATCCAAAGGAGGTTTTGAAAATGTTCTTGTCATTACCGATCACTTTACCCGGTATGCCTTAGCTATTTCCACCAAAAAACCAACAGCAAAGACTACTGCCGAAGCATTTGTCAACCACTGTGTAGTACAACACGGCTTGCTAGAACGAATTCTTAGCGACCAAGGTGCCAACTTTGAATCGAATTTTATCAAAGAACTATGTAACATCACAGGCATGCAGAAATCACGTACTACACCTTACCATCCTATGGGCAAAGGGAATTCAGAGCGTTTCAATCGAACATTACTGAGTATGTTGGGTACACTTGAAACAACTCAGAAGAAAGAATGGAAAGAACACATTGCTTGATTGGTACACGCTTACAACTAGACAGACAACAACCAGATAATCACCTTACTTCCTTATGTTTGGTAAAGAACCAAGATTACCGATTGACATCGCCTTCAACCTCCCAGGTAATGAACTGAAGCAAAAGAGGGACGAAAGATACCAAAGGGACAGTCAAACTCATAAATCCAAAACAAACTGACAACGCCATGGCTAAAAATAAAAAAGACAAACAGAAAAACAATAGTACACATGACACAACATAGAAAACTAAAGAATAAACAACACGAACCCCACCAAAAACTAGGGGTGATCTCAGGTGCTCCAGAAGGGTAAGCAGATCCTGCTCCACATGTGGCACCCGTCGTGTTGCTTATGTGATTACAAATCCGGTAAATAGTCTAATTCGGTAGGTCACATTCATGAAAGGGAAGGTGATTGTAAGCAACCAGTGACAAAGTACATTGAAACCGTACAGTGAAGATTGAAAGAGGCATACCAGTTGGCATCAAAACACTCAAGAATAGGTAAAGACAGACAGAAATACAACTACAACAAAAAAGCTAGATCAGCCATCTTACAAACCGGCGACAGATTCCTATGGAACGCCACAGCTGTCTTATGTGTAACTCTGATATTACTTTATGTTGTTTTGTCTTTACTTAATATGGTTTTGACATTACGTAATGATGTTTTAATATAACTCAATATGGAATAGTCATTACTTAATGATAGTTCGATATTACACGATATGGTTTCGTATTGACTTGATATAGGTTTGTCATTACTCAATATGGTTTTGTCATTACTCAATATGGTTTTGTCATTACTCGATGTGGTTTCAACATTATTTAATATGGTTGTGTCATTTGTCAATGTAGTTTTAACATTACTTGATGTGTATGTGACTTAACGTAATGTAGTTGTTTCATTACATGATGTGGTTTTGTTATTTCGTAATGATGATTTGTCTATTCTTTATATGGTTTTAACATTACGTAATGATGTTTCAAAATTTGACGATTTTACACTTCTTGATGTGTTTGATTCATTATTTGATGTGGTCTTGTCATGCTTTGATGTGATCCTGTCATTCTTTGATGTGGTTATCCCATTACTTGATGAGGTAAAACCATGTGACGAATTCAGAAAAACCTGTTCTATTTTCAGAAAGATTTCAATGTTAAATTTGCCTTGAATGCAAGCCCTTGAATGCGTGTGGCCATCCATCTAATTAGTGTTCAAATTAATGTTCGGGTTACTGTTTGAGATAAACTTTGAGTTAGTTTTCGATTTCAAGTCATGCTTAGAATTAAAGTTTTAGTTAACATTGAGTTTCGAGTTGGACTTCGAGTTTGAGTCACATTTAAAGGCAGAGTTCTAGTTACAACTTTGAATTGAGTCACTTCTTGAGGTAGAGTTTGAGTAAGATTCAAATTTACGTCTCATTTAGATTAATTAAGATTTCGAGATGAAATTACTCGAGCTATTTTATCTGTCTTTGTGAGTTCGTAATTAAATTTTCTATTGCGGAACAAGGGCTTTTGCTCGGGCTTCGGTAAAGAGTGCTCCGGGACATGCGTACTAAATAAACAATGTTGCAGTATACAAAACTCAACATAGGAGTTGAAATAAAGTTAGATAAGGTGTAATTGCCAATGAGACAACTATCCACCAGAGTTTAAATGCAGTCGGTGTAAGAAATCATGTATTGGCAACCGTACACATGGTACAGCCTTCAACACTCTGTATAGTCAGCTACAAAAGGCCACCATGCACTATGTGAAAAAAAAATCTTTTTTTTTAACAGATTTCAATATGTTGTTTGTTTAATGTGCTTTGGATGGTAATCACCAAAGTTAAAGTTCAAATTAAAGTTCGAGTGGTTGTTTAGAGTTATTTGGTATGAAAAAGAGGAACGACAGACAATAATAAAAAACAAAATCCTAAAGATTTTACAATATCTCGGACACAATTGGGAATTTGGGATATCCCCAAACCACTTGGTCCTGTTATTTGATCTGAAGTTCTCAAATAGAAGCAGTATTATAATAAATTTGTAAAATAGTCCATAGAACTCTGTGTCTCGCCTGATATTGCTGCTTTCAGTGTAAAACGGTAATGCTAATCGGCTGTACATCCATCGGTAAAAAAAAAAAAAAAATGTTTTTCTGTAGATGCTTTTTCTTGATATTGAAGAAAAACTCCTATACAAAGTTTAAAACATGGAGGTAATAAATTTATCATGTCAAAACAGTTTAAATCGGTTTAATTAACTAAAACAAAACTGTATGGTTTTCAACAATTAATGAGCAAAACCCATACCCCATAGTAAGCTATAAAAGGTTCCGAAATGACGCCACTTTCGACGACGTTGTTATGTCTCACTGCCGCTACATTGATGTCGCAGGTTCGACACAAATCAAAAGACTTATACTTTTTTGTTAAGTCACAGGAAAACCGGGGGCATGGGAGGGGTCTCGGGGACTAAGCGACAAAGCATCAATTATATAGAATAAGAATTCTCGGATTTTATTTTTAGCGTTAATGGTTATACGAATATCAATCTTTTACTTTTAATCAATGGAATTCTCTGATCTACCTCGCACTAATTGAAAACTTTTTGGAGTATCTGTTTCGCATGTGACAACGAACATGTTCCAGTTGTCGTAACCATAATACCTTCAACTTTTACTCGAATGTGAACTTCAAAATAAAACTAAATCACTCGGTTTGAAATTTCGCGAGTAACACGATGGGTGCAACACATTGAGCAGAGAACACCCCGATGGATTTGAATTACCCAGTCATACCGATCTATTGAGTCAGCCAATTGAAACTGTTTTTCAAGCCACCGCAACTTTACCGCAACTGAAAGTTGGGGGCATAGTGTTTAACCTCTGTTCATCCGTCCGTCTTTTTGTCCCATTATGGGTATATAGTTTTTCCGCACAACTTTCTCCAACAGTTTGAATCCTAGGAAGTTTTCTCTTTACTCTCTGTTTGTACGTATATTAAAGGTGTGCTGCATGTGGTCATGGTTTAATTCTTATTAATATGTGATCTTTTCTGAGAAAGTAAAACTTTGTCATTTTTGGGAAATTTACTTGCATAAGTAGGGTGTTTCCAGAAAACTCCTCCTACACTCTTCTAGCTGTTTGTACATGTATTGAAGGTGTCCATGTGGTCAGGGATTTTTCGTTTTATTATTTTTCCTCTTTTGAGAGAAAAAATGAACTTTGTCCTTTTTGGGGTATAAGCGGTTGAGTGTAGTGCGGGGGCATCACTTTGTCCAGTTTACATTTTTTTCTCGTGTTGTGCTGTTACACTACTGTTACAGTCCGATGTTCGCTCACATACATATTAAACTCCGCCACATGCACTTTCTTTATATACCTGCCCCAAGTCAGGAGCATGAGGTTCAATTGTTGTCGTTGTATACATATGTGTCATATTTGGGGATTTTTTTGTACAATAGACCGTTAGTTTTTTCGTTTGATTTTTTTTCACATAGTGCATGGTGGCCTTTTGTAGCTGACTTTACGGATAGTTGAAGGCTGTACGGTTGTCTATATATGATTTCTTACACCCACTACATTTAACTCTGGTAGATAGTTTTCTCATTGGCAATCACACCACATCTAACTTTATTTCAACTCCTATGTTGCGTTTTGTATACTGCAACATTGTTTATTTACTACGCATATCCCGGAGCTCTCTTTTCCAAAGTCCGAGCAAAAGCCCTTGTTCCGATATAGAAATTTTAATTACGAACTAAAAAAGACAGATAAAATAACTCGAATTTCATCTCGAAAGCTTATTTAATCTAAATGAGACTTCAATTCGAATCTTACTCAAACTCTACCTCAGGAAGTGACTCAAATTCAAAGTTGTAACTAGAACTCTGCCTTTAAATGAGACTCAAACTCGAAGTCCAACTCGAAACTCAATGTTAACTTTAATTCTAAGCATGACTTGAATTCGAAAACTAACTCAAACAGTAACCCGAACTTTAATTTGAACACTAATTAGATGGATGGCCACTCGCATTCAAGGGCTCGCATTCAAGGCAAATTTAACATTGAAATCTTTCTGAAAATAGAACAGGTTTTTCCGAATTCGTCACGTGGTTTTACCTCATCAAGTAATGGGATAACCACATCAAAGAATGACACCACCACATCAAAGCATAACAAGACCACATCAAACAATGAAACAAACACATCAAGTAGTGTAAAACCGTCAAATTTTGAAACATCATTACGTAATGTTTAAACATATAAAGAATAGACAATCATTACGAAATAACAAAACCACATCATGTAATGAAACAACTACATTACGTTAAGTCACATACACATCAAGTAATGTTAAAACCACATTGACAAATGATACAACCATATTAAATAATGTTGAAACCACATTGAGTAATGACAAAACCATATTGAGTAATGACAAAACTATATTGAGTAATGACAAACCTATATCAAGTCAATACGAAACCATATCGTGTAATATCGAAATATTATTAAGTAATGGCTATTCCATATTGAGTTATATTAAAACATCATTACGTAATGTCAAAACCATATTAAGTAAAGACAAAACAACATAAAGTAATATCAGAGTTACACATAAGACAGCTAGCTGATAAATGGGAAGAAGATCCATACCAGATTGTTAATCAGCCTAACAAAGAGATACCTGTGTATGTGGTACAGAAAGAAAACGGAACTGGAAGAAAGAAAATACTTTATCGCAATCTTCTACTTCCAATTGGATTTCTGCCAAAGACTGATGAGTCTGAGATAACTCCTGCACCCATACAGGCGTAAACCGCAGAGGTCTAGACGACCACCGAAGAAGTCTGTTGGGGACAGCATTGAAAAGATGACTGCATCGGAATCAGATGAGGAGTCGGAGCAGGGGTATTGGATAATAGATACAGGGAGGAGTACACCTAGCAACACTAACAGTGAAGCAGATATGGTGGAAAGACCTAGGATAGATGATATAACTATCAGCGACACGGGTGACGATCATGATGCTTTTGGTAGTTGCCAGGTTAAAGGTTTAGTAGAGGACGCTTACCCTTCAGACATAGGAAATGCTGAAGAACCTACCCCTGGAACAGAGGATGTTGAACCAGCAGCGACTGGTCAGAATATTGAAGCTGACGCTTTAGAATCAGATAATGGCTGTGCGTTGACGGAGGATCCTTCTCTAGATGAAATGGCAGATGAACCCACAGATGATGTACACGAGTACAACCAGTTAGAGAAAGAAGACGTAGATATTTACCTACACCACCACGTCACATACCAAAAACTACCACACTTGATAAACCTCAGAGAAACCGACAACCACCCAAGTACCTGCAAGATTATGTCACAACAGCAAAGCAGGCTACAACTAAACCAGATTGGTTAGAAAAAGTACATTGGTTAGAAAGACAGTCAGAAACAGGACGTTTTAAAGGGATACTCCGCATAAAAAATGAAAAATTTATATTTTGTTCTTGAAGCATAATAAACCACATGTTCATCAATAAAAAAGTTTAACTCTGTATGTAAAGAGATCAAAATCGATTTTTGAAATTAATTATCAGTTCTTGGAAATCGCCATCTTGTCGGCATGTCCGATATAAAATGTCATGTGACTTCTGGTGATATCTATAAACCACAAAAAACAAACAGATTCGGGGATTACCGACCGTGCGTTATCATCAATCAATCGGGTATTGCCGTAGACGTCATACATTGTTAAAATGTCTTGCTAAATGTAGGGTTGTTCTGTCAAACAAGGTTGTGACAAAAGTGTACATAGTTTTCCCGATCCCACAACACAAGAAAGACATGCATTGCATGGTTGTGCAGCTTTAAAGTAATAGCAAAAAGTTTCATCTATAGCAAGCTAGGTTGGTGTGTGACGACCATTTTGAACAACCTTCTTTCGAGAGAGATTGGTAATTATATTCTTTTAATAACAAAATAACCTAGCAGTGCTGATAGCTATAGTTATCAAATCTTTATATGATAAGATCTCGTTGATAAACACATCTATAGATTTGATGAGGAAGAAAAGTTTCAATTATAAGAAGGACAAAATTAATGCAGTGTTCTTGTAACAATCAATGATATACAAAAGATTCATTAGTATGCCTCTTTTATTTAAAGTACATTGATTTATATCAAGAATATTTTCGTATATAGACAAGGTAATTTGTCAAATTAATAAAGTTATACTACTATAAATAACATTTTTTTAAATTATGTTATTCAACGGCTATTGACAAGGAGCGATGTTAGGAAGAGCTTTAGCTTGGACATTATATGTTGATATACAAATGTAATATAATATTTCCAATGACAGGTTATAAAAATGTAAATATCGAAATATCGGACATTTCAATTTCTTTATTAAAAGAGTTTTTTTTTTTACTAATCTTTGAATGATATACGGAATCAATTCAGAACGGTCATTTGTAAAGACACTTTACAGTAAAATGTGTGACCCTATCTGGTATATTCGGTGAAAATTGTATAGGTTTTGTTTCCTTTTTAAATTTTATTTCGTATATTTTGGCTTCCTCCCGAATTGACAAAAGGTATGTCAGATTATTGTTAGATGTAACGTCAGAGTGACGAATTCAACTAGGTATTCCAAGGACGTATATTCGATACATGTCCTGTGTATTCCAATGACATCCTGTCGACTAAAATTCGTATGACACAATTAAACAATACAGGTTCATGCATGGTCTCTTTATTGATTTACCCGGTGTGCACAGGTAACATTTATTGAACCACATATTTGTGTCTGATAATAAGTTAAAAAAAAAACATAAACATGATCTTTGAAATTTTTGAGAAATAGATAATGTTTTGTCATGATTATGGAGCTTTTTTGTGAAAAAAAAATCTTCATGCAAATACAAGCTTTTGTCGATTGACAAAGATGCAGATATACAGTAATGCAACACTTATAGTAACTTGAAGATAAGCTGAGAATCCCTTCTGTGTCTGTCCGGTTATTTTGTCTTATGTTCCCCATATCTTTATAAGGATTAGGATGACACGGGAATTTGTCATTGTATTAAAATTAAGAAGTGTAGATAGAGTGGTATATTGAAAACAATATATAACCGAATAGAGAAAAAAAAAAGAGAATGATCGACGAAAATGGGAACTAGTTATTGCAAAGAAGCGGATATAAAAAGAGAGGCACATTGGGAAATAAATGTTGTCATGACAAAGTTATTGCTCGCTTTGATATTTTTAGTTATACAAAATCACACATCGTGTTCCTAATTGATATTCACGTGCACTTTACTTGATGTCTGCATAGCGGCATGGTTATTACTTAAAAATAATTAAGTTTTCCATTTGTTATATCGTAGTGTTGCTGTGTTTCTTTATTAATGATTGTGTAAACTGTATGAAAAATCTTAGTTATTGCCTATAGACATTTAGACGTTTGATTATTGTTACATACGATATATATATATATATATAGAGAAAACCTTTCATACATCTTAAAGTAAAACGACATAAGAACCCTGTAATACTAGCTACTTAATATGGTTGTATTGGAATACAGATTGACAACTAGGCATGGTCCGAGATCATGTAATATTTGCCCCATGACGCTCATATTTCTTTCTTCCATCATCATTTTATTCATTAAGTATTGCTGTAAACATCGATGTTTTTACACCCAAACAAAATGTGAGTAGTATATACCTTCAAGGCTTCTTCGTGGTATATATTTGTGAAATATATACTTTTTTTGAGAGAACACTCACCAAACCAAAACGAACGATATAACCATGCAGGCATTTAGTTTTCGTCAGACACAAGCTAAATAATCACTCTCAAAAACGTATATATGCATGCAGTTTCAAATATCAAGAAAAACTTTATATACCACATTCGACGATGGGAACTCTTCTCTGATGGTGTTGACAACATAAGCGTATACGTATATGGTAATTCTGGTTATCAATATACAAGTGGTTGGCCTCGTCTGTCCCAACAATCATATTTTGGCCACGAGCATCACTGAAGAGACATGTATTGTCGAAATGCGCATCTGATGCAAGAAAATTGGTACCGTTAATTTTATTACTACCACTGGGTCGATGCCTCTGCTGGTGGACTATTAGTCCCCGAGGGTATCACCAGCCCAGTAGCCAGTACTTCGGTACTGGCATGAAAATACGGATTTTTTGTGTTATTAAAATTTGCTGTTACAAAATGATAGAAATTATTATAAATTAAGGAATGTATATCCCTCATGCAAAGCTCTGATTCCTTCCACGGATTTGGCTATACTTTTAGAACCTTTTGGATTATAGCTCTTCATCTTTTATATAAGCTTTGGAGTTCAAATATTTTGGCCACGAGCATCACTGAAGAGACATGTATTGTCGAAATGCGCATCTGATGAAAGAAAATTGGTACCGTTAATTTTATTACTACCACTGGGTCGATGCCTCTGCTGGTGGACTATTAGTCCCCGAGGGTATCACCAGCCCAGTAGCCAGTACTCGGGTACTGGCATGAAAATACGGATTTTTTGTGTTATTAAAATTTGCTGTTACAAAATGATAAAAATTATTATAAATTAAGGAATGTATCTCCCTCATGCAAAGCTCTGATTCCTTCCACGGATTTGGCTATACTTTTCGAACCTTTTGGATTATAGCTCTTCATCTTTTATATAAGCTTTGGAGTTCAAATATTTTGGCCACGAGCATCACTGAAGAGACATGTATTGTCGAAATGCGCATCTGATGCAAGACAATTGGTACCGTTAATTTTATTAACGAAACGCTACTAGTCTGCTTTTTCCGGTAGAGAGGACCTCTGGAACTCATTCTCAATGGCACTTATACGTCAGAAAACTTACAAGTATACAAGTAAAGATTGTTTCAAGAACAACGAGGTTGGGACGAATTAATCTATATAAAATCGTTTATAGCAGTTATACATTACTAAGATATGCCTTTTATTACAACTACTGTACTACTAATTTGGATAATTGACCGATATCCTGTTCAACATTGCACGCAATCATCATGCATAGAATATAAAACAAACTTGTAAAAAAAAAATCCTAAAAACAAAATAATGTATTAGATAAGATTTATAATATATGTATATCCATTAATGAAATAAACGATAAATTATTAGCATTCTTATCACAAATAATTAAGTTAGTGATTGTCAGATTAATTTAAATAAGTAAGAACGAAATGTTAAAAAGAAAAAAAAAATCATGCTAGTTGCACTGTTGTATTTTTTTCAATTAATCACTTTAAAATTGCGAAAGATTTGCGATACTTAGCCTTTAATAATCGCCAGATTTAAACACAAGTTAAAAAATTCAGGTAAAGTAAATCAGATGTGCAATAATTTTTATTTGGGAAACGCAACATTTAATTTTTAAGGTTCTTTCAACTTAATATTTTAATTGTATGCTAATTGCATAGAACATTATCGGAAATTGTTCCATTTTTATGTTGCATACACTTCCGAAATTAAAAATTTATTTTCAATAAATTTATACAATTAAGTTATTGTTTCTCTATTGTCATCGGTGTATTAAACTCGCTATACCCTTTCTGTTAATTCATTCGAAATGACAACATTCACAGCTGTGTACACTTGAATTCACACCTATGTACACCTGAGGCTAAATTGATGCAAGGTAAAGTTCAAACCAATTCTACGCAAATCGAGAAATATACAATGACTCTACAAAATAATATACACACTCTTTCCATACATATTTTTAAGTTATAACGGTAAATAAAACGAAAAATATGTTCAGTTCAAGATCAGTAAAAATGTTCAACAGATATTTTATGAAAAAATCCGAACAATAATTTTTGAAATTAATTCGAAAATATTTATATTTATATAATTATATAGGAAGTTTTATTCAATAATACAAAACGGTACACGCACGTTTATTAATTGATATTGTGGTTATAAACTACGACCAACGATCATCTGTGCGCTTTTAATTACGTAGTATTGTGAGAAGAAATTAAGACTTTAACAGATTTTATTTTTTTCCAATGATTCGACAAATCGGGCTAAAACGTCACAACCCACTCTCGTAGGTCAAGCAAAAAAGTTACAAATACTTGATTTTCTCCGTTATTAGAAGGAATATAAAAATTAAAAATTTGTGATTGTGTGTTTTATGTTAAGACGAACATATTGAGATGATAAGTAAAACATCGCGGAATTTCCCTTTAATAAACGTTTTCCAACAGACTTCATCGGTGGTCGTCTAAAACTCTACGGTTTACGCCAATTTAGGTGCAGGAGTTTTCTCAGACTCATCAGTCTTTGGCAGAAATCCAATTGGAAGTAGAAGATTGCGGTGAAGTGTCTTCTTTCTTCCAGTTCCGTTTTCTTTCTGTACCACATACACAGGTATCTCTTTGTTAGGCTGATTAACAATCTGGTATGGATCCTCTTCCCACTATGTTTCCCGTCGAAGGCCAAGATCTTTACTAGGACCGGTTTGTAAAATGGCTGATATAGCTTTCTCATTATAGTTGTATTTTCGTCTACCTTTTCCAATGCGTAAATGTTTTGATGCCAACTGGTATGCCTCTTTCAATCTTTTCTGTACGGTTTCAATGTACTTTGTCACTGGTTGCTCTAGTTCATTACCAGGGAGGTTGAAGGCGATGTCAATCGTTAATTTTGGTTCTCTACCAAACATAAGGAAGTAAGGTGAATATCTGTATCTGTAGTTGTCTATCTTGTGCAGTTGTAAGCGTGTACCAATCAACTAATGTGTGCTTTCCAGTCTTTCTTCTTCGTTGTTTCCAGTGTTCCAAACATACTCAGTAATGTTCGATTGAAACGCTCTGGATTCCCGTTGTCCATCGGATGGTAAGGTGTAGTACGTGATTTATGCATGCCTGTGATGTTACATAGTTCTTTAATGATATTCGATTCAAAGTTGGCTCCTTGATCACTGTGAATTCGTTCTGGCAAGCCGTAATGTACTACATAGTGGTTGAAAAACGCTTCGGCGGTAGTTTGCTGTTTGGTTTTTCGTTGGAATCGCTAATGCATACCGTGTAAAGTGTTCGGTAATGACAAAAACATTTTTAAAACCTCCTTTGGATCTTTCCAGTGACATGTAGTCCATACATACTAGTTCAAGTGGTTGGTATGTTTCAATGCTAACTAGTGGTGCCCTTTCATTTGTTGGTGTTTTTCGTCTAATACATCTATTGCATTGTGTAATCCACTGATCTACATCTCTTGTGATCCCGTACCATACAAATCTATCTATTCTAAGTGAAAGAGTCTTATCCCGTCCTTGGTGGCCCATGTCATCGTGAAGTGCTTTCAGTACTTTTGGAACGCAATTTTCAGGTAAAACAAGTTGTTTAACTGTTTGGCAATCAAGTGTAGTATCTCTTAATAGAAAACCATCTTTCAGTTGTAACTTGTCGAAGTTATTGATTCTCTGGTGATCTTTCCAGTTGTTCTTTAGTTGGCTTGCGGTGTTCAGATACCCAGTAAATCCATTCTTTCATTCTGTAATCACTCTTTTGTTCTGATTTGATGTCAACTAAGTGCTGCGCTGGTAAAGATGTATCATCCACGATTGCAGTAGAATTCATTGATAGAGTATCGACGAAAGGTTGAGTATGCTGAAGATTGCAGATGGCTTTTACTGAAGTAACATCTAAGTTGGATGGTTTACGTCAAAGAAAATCGATCAATCTTGATAAAGAATCAGCATCGGCATTCGTGGAACCTGGTCTGTACATGATGTTAAAGTTATATGATGCTAATGCAGCAATCCAACGGTGACCTGTTGCATCTAGTTTGGCTGATGTTAGCACGTATGCAAGAGGATTGTTGTCTGTCAATACTGTAAAGGTGTTTCCATATAAATAGTCGTGGAATTTCTCGGTGACAGCTCATTTCAATGCGAAAAATTCTAATTTGTGTACTGGGTAATTTCGCCCGGTCTTACTGAGTCCTCTACTTGCGTGAGCTACGACACGCTTCTTGTTTTCCTGTTCTTTATATAATACAGCTCCTAAACCTTGCATAGATGCATCAGTATGTAACTCAAACTGTTTGTTGTATCCTGGAAAATCAAGTAAAGGTGGTGACGCTAGTGCTTTTTTGAGTGTTTGGAAAGCCTTTTCTTGAAGATCTCCCCATATCCATGATTGACTGTTAGGATCTCGGAGTCTTGGCTTACGTTTCTTTGATGAGCTTTTCGGTGGAGGCATTAAGTCGGTGAGTGGTCTTGCTATTTTCGAAAAATTTTTAAAGAACTTTCGGTAGTATCCTACAAAGCCAAGGAAACGTTGGACTTCTTCTGGTGTTGTCGGACGTGGCCAGTTGGTTACCTTGTATATTTTTGCAGTATCTGGTTGTATTCCATCTTTAACGACGATATGACCAATATACTTGACTTTCTCTTGAAGGAATGAGCATTTCTTCGGATATAGTTTAAGATTGCTTTCTCTTAACCTCTGTAATACTTTCTCTAATCTGACCAGATGTTCTTCGTAAGTTTCGGAGAATATTATGAGATCGTCCAGAAAGATAAAGCAGATATCAGGATGGAGGTCTCCTAGTATCTCTTCCATAAGCCTCTGATATGTCGCTGGGCTGTTGACTAATCCAAACGGCAGGCGGTTGAATTCGTAAAAACCTAGTGGACCGACAGTGAAAGCTGTTCTCTGCTTATGGGACTCTTCTACCTCTACCTGATTGTACCCGCTCTTCATATCAAGTACTGTATATAGCGTGTTACCTTCTAGAGCATCTAGTATCTCTTCGCTGCGTGGTAAAGTATAGGAATCCTTCACGGACCTTTGATAAAGTTGTCTGTAATCAATACATATTCTGAGTTTCCCATCCTACTTTCGACAAAGTACCACATTAGATGACCAAGGTGAGTGAGAACGTCGTATTATTCCAGCTGTGTGTAATTGTTGTAGATGTGTACGAACTTCATCAAACATGGCTGGTGGTATACGCCTCATCTCTGCTTGGACGGTGTATAATCAGTTAGATCTATTCTATGACGAACTGCATCTGTATGACCAATGTCGGTGTCTGACATACTAGATCCATCTTTATACTGTCTAAGTGGTAGTTTACCTTTTTCTAACTGTTCATTACTGAGTACGTCTGTTGGTAAGTGGACGTCATTCAAAACATCATAGTCTGTATAATCTGGTGTATCTATATCAGCAATTGGGTCCGGGTCCCTAATGGACCTTGTGATGAGGAACTCAGATGACGTAATTAAAAACAATATTAGTTCGCCATACAATTGTGGATGCTGTGATTTTAAAAATGGACATAAATGAACAATAAGAACTGTTTTATAGAGCTGATGTGATGAGATAACCGTTACCATTACCGCCTATGAAAAATTAATTAAAAATGTTGACCCAATTGAGACGGGTTGCAGCTCACAAAGGATGGCGTTAGGTGAAACTGTTATGATTCTTGTTGTAACATTATTGATATGTACAGGTACTAGTCGGTTATCTCTCTATTTGTAGTTGACAAGTGTTGGAGCTACAGTGTTGGTCTACAGGTACTGCTGCCTTATGTGTAGGTTAAAGTATTCCACATACAGGATGATACGTCAACTCATGGTCCATATAGCCTTGAAGCATGACATCTTTATTCGGTGGATTGCGAACAGTCTTTCCCTCTGCGTATTTAATCAATGCTAACCTGTTGCTTCTCTTGTTAAGTTTTTCTCTCTGAGTAAAAGACAACGAAACGTCATATACCATGGAGTGATTTTGGCGTTTTGCAAAAATCGATGACCAAAACGTTGTTTTACATCATCCATTGCTCTATGCAATACGTTGGTACCAAGTAGCAAAGGTATAGTCATGTTATAGTTGCTATCAGGGACTACCACAGTAGTAAGCAAGGTTGTGGTAAATCTGATGGTGATTCTTCAGGTAATTCTAAGTCGACAGTGATGTAACCATGATACGGTAAGTTCTCTACATCAGCACATTCAATGTGTAGAATATGGTTAAGCGTCTGTATAGTATGATCAGGTAAGTATTTTCGATGAAATGACCCGCTGACAGTGCTAACTCTGGAACCTGTAAATAATAAAGCTGTAGCTTGAATACCATGTATCTTAACAGTGACTTCATTGATGTTACCTAGTAGTTGGTCAGTGACATCTTGCATGTCTTGTGCTGACTGTTGCTGTTATTATGCATATGTTCTATCTTCAGCGTTGATCTGCTGGAAGCTATAGGCTTGTCTTGAATGGTCTAATCGTATACGGCAACCAATGGCTATGTGATTCAGTCCTCCGCATCGATAACATACGATAGGATTTTTTGGAATAGGAGTCGAAGCAGGTGAGTAGTTTTGGTTGGCTTGGTTGTCAAAGTCGTTGTCCCAGTAGGGTCGTTGTCTATGTCTACGACGGTGGCGTTTCTTCTTTGGACCATACTGTTCCATGACTAATCGGACGAATGTAGTAGTCCCCTTACTTAATAAATGCCAACAACAAAACCAAAAATGAAAAAAAAAAAAAAAAATACTTTTACTTCCAAAAGCCTATGTCTATAAAAAGGTGTTTCAAAACAAAAATTATGTAATACAACTTTAAACTACATAACCACCACACTAGAGTATCATAATTACATTAAATCAAAATGGTAAATTTTAATCGATAACTTATACTCAATTCTACAATTACAAAAATACACACAAATTATATCAAATACACATGGGTGTGCATTGATAAATAAGTACTACCAAATATTAAAATGATTGAGCAGCATATGCAAATGAGTGCACCCCAATCAAATTTTATTTGTAATTTAATAAATTAAAATAATTCAACAGTTACTTATTTCAAATCTATTTAATCAAACTATATATTTTCCAAACTCTGTCTAAGTTAAACACAGAGTAAAAGTACTATATACTATAACTGCATACGATAGTGTTGCTTTCTGTATAAAATGTACTTTTAATGTGTAAAAATAGTCTACAAGTACATCTGCACTCTCTTATAAATGTAAACAATCAATCACCAAGTGATGCTAATGTTCATTGATCAAAAAGAATTAAAAAATCAATATTGCTATGTCAAATGTTTAAATGTGAAAAGGTCAATATGTAGGACGTTAACAAAAAAATTCAAAGTCCAGAAGTGTATGTACGAATGAGTAATGTCAATGTGTAAAAATGTTTAAGTGTAACTAAGTTCAAGTTGAACTGTGGTATACCAATAACACTACATGTATGTAAATATGCTATCTATCAATGTATGTTGCTGTAATAAGTAAGTGTTGTGTTGCAATACGATATAGTAATCGACCAATATATGCTATCTAAGTAAAGTCTCCTTTGTGTAAACAAATGAATATATGTGTAAAATATATTTTTTTAAAGTGTGTAAGCAAACTATTTCAGTATACAATTATAATATATATATATAAGTAAAAAACCTACCTTATAAAGCTAAGTTATTATTCCAATTCCAATCACCAAAGATCACAATAATATGAATAAATTTAAACAACAAAAGTTCTATTTTCAATTAAGAAAATCAAAAAGTCTAAGTTACTAATAGTAACTTCCGGTTTCACAAATCTTCATAACTGGAAAACGGTATAAAATGTTAATGTAAATAAACACATGTGGACATCAACGGATGTAAACACTGACACGTGCATCTTCGGACATCTGCGCATGGTTGGTAAACAAACATCATGTGGTCTCATCTGTCGTCTGCTTCGGTGGTCAAACACACACAATGATACCCTAATCTGACTGTGCCATCAATCCAAAACTACTTTGGGCGCCATTTTGTAACAGGGTCGATTCTTGGATAAAGATATAACAGACTCTGTTTAGGGTTCGGATGATTTAATACCAGTATAAGACCTTTTCAACAACTCTCGACACCGACTAATGACACATACAGTTTACAGGTAAAATGGAGGGGTCGTCTCAAAGACAAAAACGTTTGATTATCATTAGGATATATAAATTTGGTTTGGCGGTTAAATATAGCTACAAAAGATATATGAAATTTAATGTTTCACGTTGAATTGATTAAAAAAATACTGGAATCATTCCGCATCCTGATCAGCTTTCTCTTCAACTTTATGATAATGCTGCATGCCAATAAGAATAGATGTGTATCTGTAAAAGTCTTTCTGAAAAATTTCTTAGAATTTCTGAAATATTATTACTGGACTGTCTGTCCGTCTGTAATCACACTTGTAAACACGGTCGAGACTTTTTTAAACGATCTAAACCTTGCCCGATGTACATATTCAATTTTGGGAGGAGTGAAAATATATTGATTTCTAAGGTCGAAGGAAAAGTTCAAGATACCTTGTTAAAGTTGGTGTATTTCCTTCTTGAATAAGGGGAGATATATCAACATTTAAGCATAACATACCTGTTATAATTCAACATACTAGTTTTTATAGAGCTTTGTCATTGTAAATTATTTTTGGATAGTGCTAAGCAGGGGTTAAGAGTCCAATGACTTATTTTTCCCCCTCTTTTAATTATATGGTCGTCATCACGAACTGATTGTCTAATATAATTGCCCGTGTTCCGAAATAAAAACCAGCAGACATAGTCCTTTTTATCGTAGAGCCATTCCCCAGTTCTCGAAAATGACCTCTGAGTTTCTTGCAAGAAGCGGGAATTGCTTAGCAATAGAGTTTAATGGGGTCCGTGTTGATCAAGTACTAGTATCGTTGGTTTTATATCTTACACTGCCATTACTATATTTTATTTTGTTGTCAACGGGTCAGAAATTGTTTCGCTGTTTCTTTTGTCCTTGACAAATCTTTGCCGGTTTTATAATCTTTTATATTTTTTTTTCGTACTAATGAATCTTTTTAAATTTCGTCCATGACCATGCAAAAGGGAGATTTTTTTTTCTAAGTAGATTAGTAAAACCCCGTCGCATGTTTTGTGCGCCTGAACCAAGTCCTAAAAATATGGATACTGTTTACAGCCTTCAAACGATGGAAATTATGCTTCACCTTCATACTTGATTCCTTTTAGTCGATCAGAGACCGCTGTTTTGTTTTTGTTTTTTTTATCTGTTTTTTCTTCTGTTTTTTGTTCTCACCGTACAGTAAGTTGATCTTTGTTTTTTCCTTCTAAATTTACAAATCCATGCCACTTTAGGATGAACAATTTTGTCCTGCATTTTTTTTAGCTGTAATCTCTGTCCTGCCTTTTTATTTTTCACTCTGTTCGGTCCTGCCTTTTTTTTTTTTTTAGTTTATCCTGACTTTTTTTTTACCTAAATTGTCGTCCTGACTTTTTTTTTTGCAAGTGTCTCATTCTGCCTATTTTTTTTCAAATTTCATCCTAGCCCCCCCCCCCCCCCCCCCCATAAAAATCAAATGGTAGCTCCCTTATTTTGTCTAAAATGCCAATTATCTGTATCAAATATCAATAATCAGATAGCTATGCAAATTATCTTGTACTATATTCTATCGTGACAAATTAACGGTAGATAATAAAATATATGTAGCACGAAGCTAAATAAAATATTCCCGGGTACATCTATCATGCTAATGTATGTATGTACTGAGATTCCGCCAATTAAGACACACCCCTTGATTTACTGCAAGGGTACAGCGGATTCATGTACACTCCCTAAGGATTAATGGAGATGTGTCCATTACAACCAGAACAATCATTTAGTTGTGAAAATATTAATTATAACAAAGAAGTTAACTTACATTAATCAGATAATATGTTGTGTCCACAGTAAATGAAAACAATAATATACAGGTAATGTAAATTCGGGACACACAATATCATACGTCTGCAGTTTTCAAGTTCCCGTGCAATTCTCCCTGGTCAATACAAAATATAAATTGACCGCGAAATCACAATGACCAATCAGATACGTAATTCAAAGTAAGAACCTTTTGAATATTCATGAACTAAATATCAAAGGAAAAGTGTAGATTTGTATATAAATAATAATATTCCTTTATCAAAACAAAACTTTTTCTTTAAAGATCAATGCTTTAGAATAGAGACATATGACTGGGATAAAATAAATACCTTCAAGCAACTAACTATTTGAAAGATTTGTTTTAATTCAAAGCAGATGCTTAATTTTGTTTTCGCTATTGCGATTTCCTAAAAGGTACGTTTTTTAAATCTGGAAAAAAAACTTGTAGTGAACACTATTAGTAATTTAAGGTAAGAAATAATCAATTTCGTTTGTTATAGCAAAGGACTTTGTTTTCTAAATGATGAAGCAATTGTTTCCAGAAACCCTTCTCGTCACACCCTGTTGTCAAAATCCATTGTAATTCGTAACAATAGATCTATTCATTTTTTTTCTTTTCAGAAATACAAACTATGAAGTATAACAATAGAACTGGTGGGTAAGGATTGTTCATTGTTGTTCAGCGGTTTGCATGTTGTGTTGACTGCTATTTTATTTGTTTTTGCGTTTCTCTGTTATGATGTTCTTGCGATGTTTGTGTTGTAATCTTACAAGTAGTATTTTATTGATATTTATTTTTGCCATAAAGCGGGAGGTTTGGTATGCCAATAAACCAGGTTCAATTCATTATTTGTTCTTAAAATGTTTTGTACCAAGTCAGGAATATGGCAGTTGTTATCAAATAGCTCGTTTCTATGTGTGTTGTTTTTTGTTTTTGTGTCATTTCGGTGTTCCGATATTTCCTTTGTTTTCCTCTTATATTTGATGTGTTCCCCGTTGTTTTTGGTTGGTAGCCCGGAATTGTTTTCTCTAAATCAATTTATGACTTTTGATCACGTCAGTTTGATATTAATATGAAATTATCAATAATGGAACTTATTCATTTATCAGCACCAAAAAAAAATAATATAAATAATAACACTGAGAAAACACGAAGTCCCAGAGCTGACAGATACACAAACATTAATAAAATTAGAAAAATGAAAAGCTATTTAACAAGTTATCTACTATAATATAAATATACAAAACATCAATTTTTGTGCCTTAGGTGTACGTTTTTATATTTACGGATTTGACAAATTTAATTGGACATTTTATTTGACAGGCATTCAGTGGTGGATCCAGGGGGGGGGGGGGGGTTCCAGGGGTTGGAAATCCCCTTATTTTTGGCCGATCAATGCATTTAAATGGGAGCATATAGTTGGAACCCCCCCTTTTTACTCTTGGTTGGGACCCCCCTTTTTTTAAATGGCTGGATCCGCGCCTGGGCATCGTTGTAATTGTATTGACGTACTATGCAAGAAAATGAAAGACTTTTTTTTCAAATTATGAACAATATTCTTTATGCCACCGTCATACAAAGGAGAGGTTTAGCTAGCTTTAAACCTAGTTCAATCCACAATTGTCTACATAAGTCAGGAATATGACAGTTGTTATCTATTCGTTTGATGTAATTGAGCTCTTGATTTTGCGATTTGATTAGGGACTTTCGTTTCTGTCCAGTTGTGTCATGTTCAGAAGCCCTATATGCCATCATAACAAAGGGGATATACTTATCCCAATCTCTTTGATGTTCTTGGACATATGCACTAAGCATTGTCGCTAATGTCTTGTTGAATCTTTCTACCATACCATCCGATTGAGGATGATATGGTGTAGTCCTGGTTGTCTTGATATCAAGTACTTTACAAACCTCTTGAAACAATCTACTTTCATATTGTCGTCCCTGGTCAGAGTGAATCCAGGACGGGACACCGAATCGAGCTATTACCTCCTCTACAATAATTTTGACAACAGTACTTGCTTCAATAATTCTGTCCATTTAGTATATTAGTTACAATTTAAATGTTTTAACTAAAAACAAATACAATCTAGAATATTTTAAATAAATGATTAATAAATGAAATGTGTTATTATTTTGTGTTTAAAGAAACTATATATAGATGAGACAACGAGGTGTTTTATTTTTAAACAAACTAATTGAGAATAGAACGAAAATAATATCAAGAATTTACAAAGAGAAAGAAAAACATTTTTCATTTTAACTATCCTTATCTTAACTAGTTTGTAAGAAAATAAAGTTAGTGGTTTGTTAATATTTCTTCTTTCTTGCAATTGTGGTGTAGAGTATTTCTTGTAAAAATAAAAATAGTCTGTCTCTCCTTCCGTTACAATTAATTCCTTTTATTTAAACAAAGGATCCGCTAATTAAGTTCGAAAACAAATGGATTTTAATTGTCTGCAAACAATTGGTTAATTATCAAAAGGAATTCCTCTAATCTAGAATATAAATTAAGAGTCGTTTCTCTAATCCGAAAACAAATAGATTATAATTAGCAATTGTTTACTCCAATCAGGATTAAAAGGGGGAACAAAACATTGAGGATCACTAATCTAGATTAAAAAATAAGGATTATCTTAATCCGATTGATTGCTTAAAGTTGCATCATAAGCTGCTTCAATTCGTACCATAAGCTGGATTAAGAAGATTAGAGGGAATTAGACAGCTCCACACTTTTTATTGCGGAGTGCAGTCTCATTCTCTACTACTTCCGTATAATTATGCAATTATTTCATCAAGAATATACAAAAATAGTAAGCTTTCTCTATGGTACATTAGGTTTGCACACATATTCTGCTTATAATAATATAAAATATGTAAGTTTCACAATATTTTAATCGAATAAAAGTAAGAAGAAAATAGTGTACACATTCATATACGGTAAAATATATGTTTAGTTATAAATAATTATATGAGACGAACTTAAAGTGCCAAACTGTTTAGATTTGTGTAGTTCAAATGTGAATCTCGTGTAATTTTGATATAAAAACTCGGGACATAAATATTTTACTTTTGAAACACAGTTTACTAAAATAGCTTATTGGAGCTGAAAAGTGGACAATCATAAAGCATATGCATAACGTGTGTGTGTGTATGTGTGTGGGGAAGGGGGCTTTGTTACGATTTCACAAACCAATTGATCTATTATCATGACTAGTCGAAAAGATTTATTATACGACCGGAAAATTTTTGCGGTCGTATATTGGTATCACGTCGTCGTCGTCGTTTTTCGAAGACGGATGGTTTCCGGATAATAACTTAAGTATAAGTTAATGGAAATCAATAAAATTTTAACACAATGTTCATAACCACAAAAGGAAGCTTGGGATTGATTTTGGGGTTATGGTCCCTAAGATGTAGGAACTAGGGACCTAAAACAAGCATTTATCTAGCGTCAGTACAAAAAGTTGTTCTATAAGCATTTCAATTGTTCTGAAATTGTACCATAATGTTTAATACCAAATTTTCTCAATTCAGATTTCAGAAATTAAAAAGAAATTTCTGCAAACATTTTTTTGTTGAGAGGATTAATATTCAACAGCAAAGTGAATTGCTCAAAAGCAAAAAAAAAAAATTAAGTTCATTAGACCACGTACATTCATTCTGTGTCAGAAACCTATGCTGTGTCAACTATTTAATCACAATCCAAATTCAGAGCTGTATACTAGCCCCAACCGTTCAGGGTTCGACCTCTGCGGTCGTATAAAGCTGCGTCCTGTGGAGCATCTGATTTTTAACTTGAAAACAAACCATTGTTTATAGATTTTCATTACTTGCCCCTCCCCAACCCCCAAATTTAAATTGTTGCTCTTCTAGTATGTGATCACGATATCAGTCGTGTTTGTTTACATGCTAGGACATCATAAAATATATATAAACGTTAAAATGGTCTTAAGACTATCCTAAGACAGCTTATTAGTAGTCCTAAAACTAGGACATTTCCTTAGATAAGATCTTTTCGTTTACACGACTAAGAGCAAAAAGTTATCCTAAAATTTGCGTGCTGTTGTTTTAAAAATATTTTGTACATTGTTGTATTGTTTTGTGTATTTTGTATTTTTTACAGTTGCATTTAGTGTGCCAAAAAATATGAAAACTTGACGTTCGTGACGTCACATACCAAACAATGACGTCATTCAATAAATTGCGTCACGCCCGTACCTATTTTGAAGAAAAATATTTTTTGAGGAAAAATATTTCTTAAGCTTACATAAATAAAAACTGACTATGTAAAAAAAAAAAAATAAAAAAAAAATAAGGGTGTGATAAAGGGTAAAGGTGTGATAAAGGGTATGCGATAAAGGATGGCATCAAAGTTGCGCGATATAGATTAAACAGCAGGCTATTTATCACATATTCAAAACTACTGTATTTACTACTAAACATATGATAAAACGAAATATTAACAAAAAAATTTGAATCGTATTATTATGATCTTTTGACACGTGCTACTATTAATTTTTGTTTGCCAATATTTAAAAGGACACATTTTTAAAAAGTAGGATTTCTAACTTTGTTTTTACAAAAAGGACACAGTTCATGGTAATAATGAGTAAATATTATTTGCTTACAAAACGCACGCATACCTGTTGATACAAGTTATTTTTTTGATATGATTTTTACACAGTTTTTATACACAAAAATGCATAGTTGATTGCAATATATTTGAAAATTATTTCAACATTGAAATGGTCATTTATTTGAAGGAGTATTAGTGTCACTTATCTTTTTCAAAGATTTCTTCCTTTGTTTGCATTATTATGCAAAGGTTTGGTTCATCTGCTTTTTATGCCCCATTTATGGGCATTAGGATTTCTGGTCTGTGCGTTCTTCCGTCCGTCCGTCCGTTCGTCCCACTTCAGGTTAAAGTTTTTGTTTGATGTAGTTTTTGATGAAGTTGAAGTCCAATCAATTTGAAACTTAGTAAACATGTTCCCTATGATATGATCTTCCAAATTATAGATTTTATCTCATTTTCATGGTCCATTGAACATAGAAAATGATAGTGCAGATGGGGAATCCGTGTACTTGGGACACATTCTTCTTTTATTTTTTTAAGGAAAACAGCTGTTATTGAGAAATAAATGTATACAATGAAGATGTTTTATTGTTATAATTACATGTATTTACTCTACATTCAAATTGCTACCCAAACATCTGAACGGCTACCTGACAAAGAAGACAATTTAAAACACCATAATGTGTTATTAAAACATATTTATCTGACTATTTCTTACTTTTAAAAGCTCAAAATTATTGATTTTTAAGACCGAAAGATAATTTAGTATAATTTATTTAATAGTTTCCAATTGTATGAGATTTGACCTGCTCTTCTCTACTTCCTGTAAATCAAAATAATCAAAACTTGGGCTCTCAATTCTAATGTTCTATACCATATCTATTTTCGAGGTATATTTTACAGAACTTTCTGACACAACAATCTTTTTTATTTTGTGTATAATTGCAAATCAAGTATTACCTTTTCTTATGCATATTTTTTTAATTGATTTGGCCTTGTGCTCATGGTCATCCTCTTAACAAATTTCGACCATATTTTACTGGCAGACGGACATGCAAATGCCAATATTTACAAACAAAGGTTTTCAAATTACATGATAAAATAAAATGTAAATTCAATATAAGAGGTGTTGCTTTTGAAATATTCAATGCTTTAACCCAAAGGTTTTCGTTATAACGCAAACATACCTGTAGGAAGAACTATAAAAACATTTATGTGGCGTTAATACGCTTCCGTTCATAACACTACTTTGACCATGCAAACATATAAAGTTATGTATACACTATCTTACACATAGTAGAGAAGGCATCATTGTTCGTATTTTGTTTAAAATATTTCAACATTCTTAATTAGAGTTAAATAAACAGAGGACACATATCTATCATTAAACCGTTATGTAGTAAACCATTATGCATGGAGAGTAACGTTTTAAAACTTGCACAGTTCAGTTTCTTGTATATTCCTCCAGTAATTGTGGAGCACTACCCAAAGGGTATAGTTTTAGCAACTATGTACACCTTAAAACATAAGGAAACATTTAATTATATACAGATGACTGAATTTGGTTATAATTATCACTAAATAATAAATATCATAATTAATTCATAGGATTGTCATCATAAAGTTTTAAAAATATATAATAATTCATATGTGCTGGGGTGTAAGAAAACGTTAAGTAACAACTGCAAATATTTGCAAAAAAGAATTAAAATGGTCTCAAATTAAAATTACTTATATAATTATTAGTTAAGAGTACTATACATTCATCGGGAACTATAATGACAATGTTATTTTATAAGACTTATGTAAAATGGTTGGGGTTTGGAAAAAAATTAAGCTAGGATAAAAAATAACCCATTAAGATTACATGTACACGCGCTTTTTGCATGACAAACAGAATCTTTCGTCATTTGAAAATAGTCCATGAACGCATAATTCGATTACAGTTCCGATTGACCTTCAATAAAGTGTCCCTACAAAAATACATTAAAAAGACTTAAAATAAGGGGTAATGTTTGTTATTTCTTCTTGGCAGCATGTCTTATTCCGATAGCTTTTCAAGGTTCATTTCTGTGAATGTAAATAGAAACAAATAATATAAAACAAATATTGAGTAATATAAAGTATACAAGTAAGTGTATCAGAAATTTTAAAGGTATTTGAATAACAATGTTCCTTTTAAAACACAGTATCTACTTGATCTAAGAGTGTCAGTATGCTTAGGTAACTTTTGTCCCTCAACTAATTTAAGCTCTTTTTAACATATTTTAAAAGAATGTTTATATGTAAAGAAATTAATAGTTCGTGGCTGAAACTTTGTGACGTCACAAAAAAACCACCTATCACACAATTATGCAAATGAACAATCAGGTCTCATAATCCCGCAATTTGTTCGGCTGAAACCCTGATGACTTAAAAAAATGATAATACCATAATTATAACGATGTGAACCATAAACATGTTAAAGGTGGTTGACAAGTCATAGACAGAACAAGTAAATATGCCATTTGAATAAAAAATATTGCATTTTAAAGGAAAAAATATACTATCTAAATGAAAAAAATATTGCATTTGAATGAAAAATATCAAATTTTTGCAACCAATACCATGCCATACATTATAGCATATATTGTTATTTTGAAAGCTTTTTTCATATGTCTAACCACCATTTTTTCATTTTGTTCTGTATCTTGTCAAGCAAATGGGAGTTGTTATCTTATAGTTTGTTTCTGTGATGTGAGTGTTGCATTGTCGTTTTTTTGTCGCACTTCAGTGTTTCTGTTGTTACGTTCTTTTCCTCTTGTAGTTGATGTGTTTCTCACGGTTATATTTTGTAATCCGGATTTGTTTTCTCTAAATCGATTGATTACGTTCGAACTGCTATATATTATAGCTTAGTCCGTTTCTGTGTGTGTTACATTTTAATGTTGTGTCGTTGTTCTCCTTTTATATATAATGCGTTTCCCTCGGTTTTGGTTTGTTACCCCGATTTAGTTTTTTGTCAATCGATTTACGAGTTTTGACCAGCGGTAAAATAATGTTGCCTTTATATATTACTGTTGCTTTTATTTACCAACTTTTATTTACTTACTTACTTACTTTAATGTATTAATATACCGTCGATACGCATAACATGCTTTTTCACAATTCAAAATATATATTCGTCCAATTCATAAAAAAAGTTGCTTAAGGAAATTATTTCTTAAATGTAGAAAATATCAGTCAAAACAAAACATGTAGGGTTTGGATCCCGCTAACATATCTAACCCTGCCGCATTCTATATGTGTGTGCCTGTCCCAAGTCAGGAAGGAGCCTGTTATAGAGTGGTTGTGGTTTGTTGATGTGTTACATATTTGTTTTTCGTTCATTTATTGTAAATAAATTAGGCCGTTAGTCTTCTCGTTTGAATTGTTGTACATTTGTTATTTCGGAGCCTTTTATAGCTAGCTATGCGGTAAAGTCTTTGTTCATTGTTGAAGGCCATACGATGATCTTTATTTGTTAATTTCTTTATCATTTGGCCTCTTGTAGAGAGTTGTCTCATTGGCGATCATACCACATCTTCTTTTTATTTGACGTATGCAAAGATGCATAGAGGAATTTCCATGTTTACATTAAAGACTGATAGAGAAAATAGGATGTGGAAATGGAAAGGTTTGTTCTTGAACGTCCGTCATTTACAACGGTAAATCAATATAAAATACTGGTGAAAAGCTAGCTAAAGTTTGCTTTAAAATTCAATGAACTGGTTTTCAAAACTGTTCTGGCAGTGTAGTAAGTCTATGGGTGAGCTTCTCAAACACAATAGCCAATGACAATCACAGTTAAATTATGCAATCATTTAATAGTTATCTCACCATTTATGAGCTGATTACATCGATTAGTGTCAGTGCTAGACAGTGTTTTCCATTTTTCCGTTTCTTTTTTGCGCATAAATTCATCATAGTATTCCTCAAATCTTTTCCAAAACTCTTGAGGAAGCTTACGCTTATTATCATCTACCGTGACAACCAACGGATGATACAAATAACATCTCTGTAATAAATAATAGTAATAATAATTGAAAACTGAAACTAAGATCTGCATCATTAAGGGAAGACAGAAAACATACCGCTTCCGTTTCTAATGAATCAGTTTCTTTACACGTATTCAAAAACAATGCGTTGTTTTTAGGATATACCACTATATTCAGACTATAAATAGCTACTTTCTATTAGCAATAGACTATCTCTCATTGAATAAACTCATCATGGATACCAGGATTGAAATTTTGTATTTCAAAAGATTCTTATCATATATCGTTGAAAAGTATTTCAGCTGAAGTAAAAGTGATTATTAACAAACAGCTTCCGGGTTTCATATTTGTCAGTGTTTTTTCAACTTGTGCATTAGTATTTTAATAATTCGATCTAGAAAAATGCAAGGTTCATATTCATATCGCTCTAACATGTTACGGTCCATAAGCCCCCTACCCACTAAACACGATCGTACCACGCTCACAGGGATCTGAAATAAATTCAGATAGTAGTGTAACGTGTAACCAGGCGTTAATATCTTAAACGAACGTTCCAGTAAATACTTTGATCCAAGTTTTCCACAAACAATACGTCAATACCAAAAACTATAACTATCTATATTATTCACAATGAACCAAAATATATACAATAGCTCCTTGCCGATACAAAGTAACAATGAACAATAAAAACAATTATATATACACAAATATAATTATAACACAGCCTATCCTCCTAATAGAACATTCTGTCATATACGACAGTGCGGGCAGGTACAGTATGTTACTTCAAGACAGTGCGGACTGGTACAACTTGTCCTCCTAGTAGGACAGTCTGTCACTTCTAGACAGTGTGGGCTAGAACAACTTGTCCTCCGAGTGGGACAGTCTGTTACTAACAACTATTACTAATGTGGACTATTGCAGTCTGTCCTCCGAGTGATACAGCCTGCTCTAACAACTTTTAATGTTAGACCGACTTGTACCCAGTACAAGTTGTCCTCCTATCAAACTTACAGCTATGTAGCGTACTCACTATTGTAAGCCAGTCTTCGTCTATAAGAACATCGACAGAACCCGAAATGTATTCCTCACCCACTTATATACTCTAGGGCAAATTCACTATTTAATGAATAGGGGTGTTCTCTGAATGTTCCCGATACCGAACACAAGAATACCTCTCAAATACCCCCAAACCAATGGACCCAACCACTGACTCTCCCGATAAACGTCTAAATCTACACAACGCTTCCTTCTACATGAAATATGCATATATAAAACAAGATTCTTCTTGTTTGTTACCTTAACAACCAATAAAAATTACAGTAGTAATGTAGGGATAATAGCGGCATGACAATGTACATTTTCATGGTCTTCACGATGATACCATGTCGGCATTAAAGCTAGGTTCACACTGCCGATCTGATCAACTCGATCAAGCCCGATCAAGACAGATTAAGTGATTGGGTCACTGGTCTGAGTCAATCGACAAGTGTGTTCGGGGTTGTCTACCTTGATCGTCTTTGATGGTTACTCTCTACCCGAGAATTTTTTACATGTGAAAAAACCATGTACTCGAGAAGAGATCGGGAATTCGTCGTGTAACGGTCGAATTGATCGAGGAAGGATCGTGTAAAGATCGAGTTTGGTCGAAATACAAATATTTTACCGATCAGTACTCGATCATCTTGACCTTTGCTCGACGAATATCCGACCATTTCCCAATCAACGACAACCTTTTTGATATGTGGTCTAGATTTAGTCGACCAATGCACAATTGCGTCGAGATCGCTGCAACTTCTATTATTTTTTTTTTATCCCTGACCAACTCTACAATATACCCTATCTCTGCATGACTACAATTGACCACTCTCTACTCGGTTATGTACGAGTATACATGACTGCTACACGATTGTCACTATATTGTCACAGATTATTTTTAACCGTACAAAAGATTTACTACGTAAATACCTCCATGCACAACTTGTCTACACTTTTCAAAAGAGAAGCAAAATAAACCAAGGAAATTATCAAACTCAAAGGTCGTGAACAAACCTACTAAGCTATGGCGAAAAACGTACGAAAAGACAAACAGCACTCCACTAAAACAACATAGAAAACTAAAAACTTAGAAACACGAAACACAACAAAAACTAGGATGATATCAAGTGATCCGGAAGAGGAAGTAGATCCGTATTTTGGCCCCTGAAGATTCTTCAAATATGAAAGTAATTATGCAATAACATGAATTATTTTTTAGAAAGCTGATGACTAATTTCGTATTCAAAGTGGTTTTAAAATAACATCAAGATTATTTTTTATCCGTTGTATGGGCTATTTTCTGTTTGACTGTCCGTATTTTCCGTTTGTCCAGACATTTTGTAGTATCAAAGTAAGAAGATGTGATACAAATTCCAGTGAGACAACTCTCCAGAAGACACCAAATGATACAGGTCAACTATAGTTCACCGTACGGCCAAATGATTTCGAACACTTTTTTCATACGAAATTTTTGACGCAATTAACACAACAAATAGAGGCGAAATAATGATTTTTACTAGTTTCTCTTGGTAAATATATGCATGCAAATAGTTTCAGTCCAACGGACTGAAATTCGACTTTTTGCCAAAATGTGGGAACAAATGTAACATCTGTAGCCCCCCCTCTTTTTGCAATATGTTTAAGCAAATAAATGTTATTGCTATGGATACACCTAAAATGAAATTATCTTTAAAAGAGGGATGAAAGATACCAGAGGGACAGTCAAACTCATAAATCGAAAATAAAATGACAACGCCATGGCTAAAAATGGTAAAGACAAACAGATAGTAAAACAGTTATTCCATAGCGGTCAACCAACTCGTGATGGCGTCGTAAAATTTACGAAGGGATGATTTTACTTCACCATTTGGAACTCTTGATTTAATAGCTTCCTTGTCAGCAGCAATCCCCTATCAAGAAAATAAGGATAGGACATACAAGCACTGGAATATCGTATCAATTTGGAGATATATACCCGTATGCAAGTGCTGCTGGAATGTTGCTACTTAAAAATGGAATGTTCATAATTGGAAAGCTGGAAATATCTCTTTTGTTGTAAAGTTTTGTTTTCAACCGACCCTCATTGTCAATTTCTAGATGTAAGTCAAGATATGAGGCCGACTAAACTGAATCTGTTGAATTCTTTATCTCTAGTTCGATGGGATAGATGCGTTCAACATAGTCCATACATTTTGAATTGTATAGTGAGAGAACATCATTTATATAGCGGTAAGTAAAGTTGAAGGATATTGCTAACTTCTTTAATTTCTTCATAAATAGTTCCTTCATGAAGTCAGCCTCATAATAATAAAAAAAAACAATTCGTCAAGAAGAGAGGCACAACTTGTTCCAATTGGAATACCGACAGCGATTTAACCTTTCAACTACTGATATAGAATCTATGGCAAATACTGATTACATTCATATGTACATATATGATGCACAAACGGTAAGCTTAATTTGTAAGAAAAGGGGATGGTAAAGTACATGTTTATTGCTACCCAACAGAAAAACCATAGCGGTGACAAAAGTTACCAAATGTGTCCTTTGGGATGTCATTTTCAAGAACAGAGCCGTAAAAAGTCCCATAACATATCAGTGTCCACTCCAAATAAAGAATGTGTTCATATAAAACATATAATACCCCGCTTGCATATATAACTGTCACAGGTGTCAAGTCGACCTCTCCGATCCGTAGGAATCTGTTACTAACGTATACTACAGCAATTTAAGAACCTTGGTGAGCGCGCTCACATACCCCACGCCCCCATATTGATAGTGAAGCATTAAAATAACTAAGAACAAAAAATTGTATAAGAAGAAAAAATGAATGATAGTTTCCTGTCGATAATCACATCTACATAGTATGTCCTTTTTATCTTAAAAATTTTATGAAATTCTGTTTTGTGGTTTCATACGAGTTGCAATGACAAACGGTTGCAGAAGTATATTAAAGAAAATAAGTTCAAACGGGCGTAATCCTTAGAAACAAAATTGAATCGTAATTTTTGTCTGAATGCACATATACATAGTATGTCCTTATTATCTAAAAAAGGATTCATGAAATTCTTTGGTGTGGTTTAAAGAGTTTCGATGACAAGAAACAGGACTGACGGACAGACAGACGGACGGACGGATCAAAAACATAATACCCTCCGCAACTTCGTTGCGTGGGGTATAATTTGGCAATAATAGCACATTCTAGATGTCGATAAATTAGGCCAAATGACACAGACATTAACAATTATAGGTCACCGTTTATTGTCAGCTAGAAAAGGCCCCGAAATGACAATGTTATCAATTCAAACTAGAGAATTTACGTTTGATTACAACTCTGATGAGTATAGAAGTGTGATGCGATGAAAAATGTGAATAATCACTCAAAGTTTTTTGTGGTACATTTGCCTTTAAGGCCGACATCGTATCCTTAAATTTGCCAAAGGTTGTTTCAATCTGAAAAGTTAAGTCACCCGTATGTAATATTTCTTGTTCAGTTCCTCAGACTTATGTAATGTCAATAATCTTGTTCAAAATCTGTAAAATGTCCCCTTTCTTCTCGAGGTTTCAACTTTTGCCCAGAGGTTTCTGATTGTCCATAAGTCTGGTGTATGTTTGTCATATATGTTAAAGTTTCAGCGATTCGACAACAAGGGATACTAGAACTAAAACTTCACTTTGGACCATACTCCATTTTTAATATTTTTGCTAAAAGACTTAAAAAAATTCTACAGATAAAGTTTTTGGAGTAGAACAAACATTTTTCTCTGTAAATAAACTCATAATAGATACCAGGATTACATTTTGTATTTACTCCTGACGCGCATTTCATCTTCAAAAGACTCACAAGGGGCGCTCGAACCCCAAAAAAGTTAAAAAAGGGCCAAATGAAGTACGAAATTGAAGAGCATCGAGGACCACAATTCCTAAAAATTTTACCAAATACAGCTTAGGTAATCTATTCCTGAGGTAGAATTGGGGATGATACTTTCATTTTTACATTTAATTGACAATCCAAGAAAAAGTATCAGCTATAAAGAAACTAACAGTTTCGGTTACTGATCGACATAATATTTTGAAGTTCCAAAAAGTCCTTAAAGATATATATAGAAAATTCAAATAAGAACACCACAGAACTCTATGGGTGACAGAATATACTAACAACTCTACTACGTTGGCAGTGTTTCGTACTGAACAAGAAACATTCAAGACACATTGGAAAGGGCGTTCCACAGAAATGCAAAAAGACATAATAAATGAAAAATAATTGATATCTCGAGGTCAATATTGCTTTATTCAAAACAAAAATCTAAAATATTCGTCACAAAATATCAAGAAATTTTGTAAGAAATAATCATTATGACGAAGACTTTTGTTTTATGAATTATAAAATTATAATATAGAGATTTATTGTTGAAGTGAAGAATGACGTGACATTGTTGTTAGCCAAGCAAAATAACGCATAATGAGGAAACGTACATCATTTCGTGGCCCTTTATATATGACCATGCGGTATGGGCTTTGCTCATTGTTGGAGGCCGTACGGTGACCTATAGTTGATATTTTTTGTGTCATATCGGTCTCTTGTAGAGAGATGTCTCATTTGCATTCATACCGCATCTTCTTTTTTATATACAAACGCTGCGTGTTGAAGACCGTACCTTTACCTATAATTGGTTTACTTTTATAAATTGTGACTTGGAAGAAGAGTTGTCTCATTGCCATTCATATCACATCTTCCTGTATCTATATAGTATAATAGTAACACTTACTAGTAAAAGGCACAAATGTCTCCTTTCTTTGCATAGACGAATCTTGTTTTTAAAACGTGTAATCTGTGTACCAAACATAATGCGCCTGCTAAACGTATCAATAGGAATGAGGAAGAAATCTTGCTTTTTCATTTCTTCATTAATCTGTAAATGATAAAAAGGTAGTATTTCTTATATATTTTAGGAAAAAGTTGATCTTAGACTAAGGGCAACCCTACTGATATGTTAGAACTTCAGTATTACCTCTTTACGGCTTAAGGCTACGCAAAAACTAACTTCACGGTATATATATAAGACAGCGTAAAAAAAGGTATAAACTCCATTTCTACAGATAATAGAAACCAAACATTTACATCAAATTGCCTAATACGCCTATTACTAGAATAAATAACAAACTTGAAGTACTCGCAAAGCGGTTTGTATTTTGATCGGGGGTGGTATGCAGTAAATACTACAGGGACGTTCTTAAGAATAAAATTTTAAATTATTCTTCATTAAAGGTCATGCGCTCCACAAAGAGTCATATAGTAAGTAATCATAACATAGCCATATCAAAGCTTAAGGCTGAAAATTTGAACAATGTATTGGTTACCTAAACTACACAAGTGTTCAACAGCTTATCTCTCAGTGTTTTTAACTGTGGAGAGTTGCCTCATTGGCACTCATACCACATCTTCCTATATCTATCAAAGAACTTTTCAGTAAATTTTGTAAAATTATATGAAAATTGTGGAATTAAATATTTTTAGAATGTAAAAAAATGTATTGATGGTTAAATAAATTTAGTTTGATGGCCCCCTTTAATTCTGTTGACAAGTTTGACTTTTCAAATCTTTACACTACACTTCCACACAATCTTGTCACACACAAGTTTTATTTTTAAATTAAATGGTCGTTTGGTAGATTTGAACGCAAATATATTTATTGCAACTCTATGACCTTCTTCTCTAATGAGAAAGGTAAATATGCTAGATATACTTAAACTGGATGTGTGATGCGATAATGTGGCCTTTTTTTTCTTCTTGACAATATTGACGATAAAGTTTATTGATAGGTTGTAGCTATTCCTATAAAAAGCTTTTGCGCCCTTTTCATACCAGACTAGTTTTTGAATGTGATGAATCACTGTTTACGACCAATATAATAATTTTTAATTTTTAAATTCAACAACACGTGAAACTTAATACTAGTTATAAACTTAACGACAAAAGAATCGAGTTTGTTTCATATTTTTTATTTTCCGTTTTTGGACTTTGATGTTTCTTCGGCACCACCTGCCGGTGTTAACATAAACAACTCGTTTAATCATACCACATCTTATATATTTTTTTTTATATTTATAAAAATCTGCAACCGTTGTTTTCACAGAATTGAATGCTCCTTTTTATAAATGCATTAGGTTGTAAAAGCGTTGACCGTTGAACGAAGTACATTTTGTATGGAGCCGTAAATTCTAAAAATGTACGCACTGTCAACGCTGTTCCAATCTTATAAAATTAAAAATAAAAAAGCATTCATTACTTGTTAATAATACATTTTGTCGCTATGATGAGGAAAATACGATTTCTTTTATTTACTGGTGAACTTTATTGTGGAATGCTTGTCATCCAGATGTTACATGTAATTCATTTTAAAAAGAAGAATGACGCGAGATTGCTGTTAGCCATGAAAATAACGTAAAATGATGAGACATACATATAATGTAACTATTGATGATAAAATCCCGTAAATAAATTGAAAAATTATAAAAAAAGTGTTTTTGGGTGTTTTTTTTTTTTTATGAAATTGCAAAACAAACAGAGTTTTTATTTTATCACGTTCTTTTGTCCATTTGTGCACATAAATGGAGGAATGACTTAATACGTAATTGTTTAAACCATTGATATCATAAACATAATTTAAATCTTGTGTACTTAGGTTGTATTCAAAGTTTGTTGCATTTTTCAAACTTTATATAATTGACTTGTTCGAGGAAAACCCAGGATTTTATGTAAGGTTTAGGAAACTGTAAAAAAAATAACAGAAAAAAAAACCAATGAGCAAGTCGATTTAAATTACGAATTCCACAGTAGATGATTGTATAAGACATACCTGCTCGATTTGGGCAGTCCTGAATTCTGTAAATGTGGTCAGTGACCAAGATATCGCTTTTTGATATGCATTTTGATTTCCCTCTTCATTCAGATGATTTTTCACTTCGTTCTATATGAAGACATCATAATACATTAATTCAAAATACATTTGTTTTAAGTTTGATTCACAGTCGTTTGTTATTCGTTCAAAATATCAATCCTTTGCTATCAACTTTTTGCTTATTAAGTTAAAACATTTATTAATGCATTAGAAAAGGTTTAAATGCTAAAATGCTCAAAATACGCTCATTTTACAAAATTAAAAATATAAAAAAATATAAAAAAAATATGAAAAAGTTAACAATTACAAAGTCAAAATAATGAAAATATTGAAAATAAGTTTAAGAGTTTACAAGCTCCACACAATTGAAAGCACGAGCACTATGTCTCTTTATTTTTCCAAATGAAATGAGTGTATTATCATTAAAAAGAGGGACAATAAACAAAAGGACAAAAAAAAAAAAAAAACAGACAATCCTAGGAACAAAATAAAAACGTTGCAAAATCAACCAAAACAAAAACATCACATTGAAAACTCAAACCCCTACTTAAAACCTCATAAAAAAGCTCACAAGGAAGTTATTGTATCAAAAGTTTCAAGATGTGAAATATAAAGGCAACAGTAGTATACCGCTGCTCGAAATTCATAAATCGATTGAGAGAAAAACCGAATTCGGGTTACAAACTAAAACTGAGGGAACGACATCAAATATAAGAGGAGAACTACGACACAACAGAAACACAACATTAAAATGTAACACACAGAGAAACGAACTATAATATAACAATGGCCATTTTCCTGACTTGGTACAGGACATTTTAATTAAAAAAAAATGGTGTATTTAACCTAGTTTTGTGGCATGCCAAACCTCCCGCTTTTACGGCAATGTGAATTATAACATTGAAATGATAACATTACAATGATAGGACTACAATACAAATAAATGGGAGAACATATAGGACAGAGAAACACACAAATCCCAGGTTTAAAATTTAAAGCGTCAAACGCGCGTTTCGTCCACACAAGATTAACCAGTGACTCTCTGATAAAAAAAGTTCGAAAGCCAAATAAAAGGTACAAAGTTGAAGAGCATTGAGTACCAAAAGTTCCAAAAAATTGTGCCAAACACGGCTGGGGTTTTCTGCCTGGGATAAGAACATCCTTATCATTTAGTATAATTCATACCTTTTTCAAACAGTTAATATTTATAAAATGACTTTATAATAGATATTAATGATAACCGGTGACAAACTACAAAATAAAAACGGATAGATCAATAACCTTAACCAGCATATCAAAATTCACAGCCGCGTTAGCCAAATCGATAAGCGCACAAATTTAAGTGACGTCACAATTGAACTTCTAAACATGTCCCAAAAAAATAGAATAGAATTAGGACAGAATTCAAGATTAGGTTTGTAATGTTGATATAACATTTATTTATAACTAAGAAAATTTCAATATTAATTAATATCAAATTGTTGTAGTAATTAGATAATCAATTTATTATCTAGCTATGTCGGAATTTTTCTAAATCAAACTGTAAACCAAATATATCGTATAAATTTAGTTGAACCTTACTAAAATCTAATAAATGAACTAGACGGTTAATTATCTCTACAAAAAACACGCGAATACAACAGAAAAAATTAAAATTTAAAACTTCAAACGATAAGACATTTGACAAAACCCGATGAGAATAACAAATATTACCTCAAAACTAAATACATGAACATGAATTTCGGAAAGAAAAGTACCTAGAAATTGAAATCATTCCTTCATTAATTTAACGGACGTCATCACGAGTTGGTCGACCGCTATGGAATATCCGTTTCAAAGATGATGACTGATACGATCCAAATGTCGTACCTGTTTTTCCGGAATATGACCTACATAATTAGAATTATTCCCAGGTTTTGTACTAACATGAACAACATGAAACTTTTACGTAACATATTCTCATCTGGACTAGGGATAGATAAAAACAGATGATTTAATTTAGCTATGACCGAAGTCTTTAAAATGGTAATCTTTCCGAAGGGGATGAGATACTGTTTTGACCATTTTTTCAAAGTGTTGTCTATATTAGCTAAATCTGGCCTATAATTTAAATTAATCATTCTGAGTAGGTCGACTGAAAACGTAATTCCAAGCAGTTTAAATGTACTGGAGTCCCATTTCAATCCCAACTTTACACAAATTTGATCCTGGCTATGTTTTTTGTTACCTATCCAAATAACACTTGTGAGCTCACCTGGCCCGAAGGGCCAAGTGAGCTTTTCCCATCACTTTGCGTCCGGCGTCTGTCGTCCGTCATCGTTAACTTTTACAAAAATCTTCTCCTCTGAAACTACTGGGCCAAATTGAATAAAACTTGACCACAATCATCATTGGGGTATCTAGTTTACAAAATGTGTCCGGTGACCCGGCCAACTAACCAAGATGGCCGCCATGGCTAAAAATAGAACATAGGGGTGAAATGCAGTTTTTTGGCTTATAACTCTAAAACCAAAGCATTAAGAGCAAATCTGACAGGGGGTAAAATTGTTTATCAGGTCAAGATCTATCTGCTGAAATTTTTTTAGATGAATTGGACAACCCGTTGTTGGGGTGCTGCCCCTGAATTGGTAATTTTAAGGAAATTTTGCTGTTTTTGGTTATTATCTTGAATATTTTATAGATAGAGATAAACTGTAACCAGTAATAATGTTCACCAAAGTAAGATTTACAAATAAGTCAACATGACCGAAATGGTCAGTTGACCCCTTTAGGAGTTATTGTCCTTTATAGTCAATTTTTAACCATTTTTCGTAAATCTTAGTAATCTTTTACAAAAATCCTCTCCTCTGAAACTACTAGGCCAAATTAATCCAAACTTGGCCACAATCATCTTTGGGGTTTCTAGTTTAAAATATATGTCCGGTGACCTGGCCAACCAACCAAGATGGCCGCCACGGGTAAAAATAGAATATAGGGGTAAAATGCAGTTTTTGGCTTATAACTCTAAAACCAAAGCATTTAGAGCAAATCTGACAGGCGGTAAAATTGTTTATCAGGTCAAGATATATCTGCCCTGAAATTTTCAGATCGGAGAACCTGTTGTTGGGTTGCTGCCCCTGAATTGGTAATTTTAAGGAACTTTTGCTGATTTTGGTTATTATCTTGAATATTATTATAGATGTAAACAGCAATAATGTTCAGCAAAGTAAAATTTAAAAATAAGTCAACATGATTGAAAAGGTCAATTGACCCCCTAAGGAGTTATTGTCCTTTATAGTCAATTTTTAACAATTTTCATTAAATTTCCACTTAAACTACTGGGCCAAGTTTATTATAGATAGAGATAATTGTAAGCAACAAGAATGTTCAGTAAAGTAAGATGTACCAACACATCACCATCACCAAAAGACAATTTTGTCATGAATCCATCTGCTTCCTTTGTTTAATATTCACATAGACCAAGTTTTTTTTACAATAATCTTAAGTCCTGAGATTTCAGCATACAATTGGAGAACATGAAGAGATGCATCGAGCGATTCTGGCGAGCCATCTAATTTCAATGATGTATCATCTGCATATTGAGAAAGTTCAATTCTGTATCATCTATAGTAATATCCTTTATCTCCTTACTATTTCTTACCAAAATGCCTAATATTTCTACACATAGCAAGAAAATATAAGGGGATAAGGGATCTCTCTGTTCACAGCCTCTCTCTTTAGTGAAAAATTCTGACATACAACAGTTTTGTGTCACCGCAGCTGTTATATTGTTATAGAAGGTTTTAACCCAGGATACAACGGATTCACCAAAATTAAAATATCTTAATGTATCATAAAGAAATGACCAAGATATGGAATCGAATGCCTTCTCAAAAATCAATCAGCCAGAGAATTCCTGGAATATTATTTTTTTCAGTAAAATGTAGAATATCATATATTAATCGACAATTTCGCCTAGATATCTACCTGGAACAAAACCAGTTTGATCTGTATGGTTTTAAGAAATATCAATTCTTTTTTATGTGGTAATGACCTGTGTACTTATTCTTCTTGCAATGTACAGAAAAAAGGTCAATATCAAAAAATTTTTTTTGTACTATACTAAAATGCTGAGCCGGATTTGTAAAGTGTTAGTGCACTAGATAAAAACACCCATATAGACATGTCACTTTTCAAAAGTGCTTAGCAGATAAGTACTAAATATCATTTTTAAAGTCACTGAATTGACCTGTGTTCGAAATCACCATCCATCGCACTCGAGGTTAATACGCTACCAGGAGTCTATAAAGGCGATTAAATAAAGTATGAACAAAATCCCTTTTCTTCATGTTTAAAATTAGGACATGAATGACAAATGTAAGACATAAAAGTGTAATGTAATCAGATAGTTACGGAATAAATGTAACGTGTTTAAAATTGTTAATGTATACGTGACTTACTGTGAATGCTGTATCTTGATGTACATTCAGCCAGGGTGATTTCAAGAATTTGTTCTCCAGTAATGTATACAGTCTTTCCTTTAAGTGTATTAAAATGCACATGTAACAGACCAAATGAATGCATACAAGTTCACATCAAGCGTATATTGAAAACAGCCAATGCCGCCTTAATATAAAGCAAACTCAATGTCTTGCATACAATGCAATGTGATTGGTATTGACATTTGAACTTCAATCCTATTATGTTCCTGCTGCATTTGTGGTATCTTACGATTTTACATTATGAATTGTATTGTATTTTGTCATAGATAAGGAGATGAACTTAATAGGTTTTTAATTACAAATTAATCCTTGGCTTTATAAATAGTTTGAATGAGTATTCCTTATGAAGATTAGTAAAAAAAGGCACCTCGGACGCATATAATTTATCAAGTGCTATTTTTATAAAATGTACGCTCGGTATAAGTGCTTCATAGAGATCACAGGACGCATTAAAGCATGTTATCATTGTAAAAGAGGGACAAAAGATACCAAAAGGGACAGTCAAACTCATAATTTGAAAATAAACTGACAACGCCATGGCTTAAAATAAAGAGACAAACAGACAAATAATAGTACAGAGACACACCATAGAAAACAAAGACGTAGCAACACGAACTCCACCAAAACTAGGGATGATCTCAGGTGCTCCGGAAGGGTAAGCAGATTCTTCTCCAAATGTGGCACCCGTCGTGTGGGTTATCACTAACTAACTGTATTTGTTTAGGACACTATCAAACTCTATTGATGTATACCTTAAATGAAAGAGTTTCTAAATCCTTCTTAGTTTTCTGCAACATTACACCTAAAAAATGAAATAAATCTCTGTCATTTATAATATATATATATTATTATAAATCTCCTATAGGAGAACACTAATACCATTACGTACAGGATCTAATTACTTGTTGTTACTTTTACTAATTGCAAATTGATACAGTCATGATAATAAATGAAAAAAAATCTGAGCTGCTCTATTTGGCAAAACCTTTCGAAATGTTGTCCTGCATGCTCCAAAACTTCTAATTGATTTGGCCTTTGCAACTTATTTATCTTAATTTCGCTGATGATTTGTTTCAAGACGGAAAGCGTGTCTGTGGTAAACAATTGTAATTCTAGTAATTTAGGTGAGTTTGTATGCTTGAAATCAAATTATATGAAGTGTTGACAAGATAATGAATTTTTTGAAATTTCATTTGTTTCCTGGTTGGATGGCTTCATCTATTAAACGATTTCAAGGAAATCTAAAGAAAATAAGGGGTGAAGTGTCTTATTGTTTTGGAAATAAATTGATCAATACAAGAATAATATCTAATTTTCCTCTTAATTATGCCATACAAGTCCGGAATATGACAGTTGATTTTGTGAGTGTTTCTATGGATACACATTGTATCCCCTTTTTGTATTTTCATTTGAGTTTGGTATTTTTTTTTATCCTTCATTAATGATATATGTCCAAAGCTTAACACATTTATTGAACATGAATGTCATTATTATGTACAATAGTACAATCAATGTGTCTTGTAATTTGTGGATGAATAGCAATTTGTTATTTTATAGTTTAAAGCTTACTAAAATTGTATCTTGTGTCTACTTTGTGTTTAGGCATTGCAACAGATCAATATCTTTTATTTTGCTAATTTTGAATGACCATGTAGAATGAAGTCTTCTATCCAATACATTTATTGACACAACGAACAACACGCTATGAACAGCCTATATCGCACATTTGGATATATTTTCAATCGTCTAACAACGGCTAACAGCATTGTAAAGTGGAATATAATCACTTTTTTATTTGTTTCTTTAGTGTTTATATCTACTACTATTCTGTTACACCGTTCCGTAATTTATATAGTTCGTTTGATTATATTCTTAATCTATTTATGTGATCCAGTCTAGGAGGATTATTCATCTTTAACGTTAAAACATCGTACCGTCGCTACCTTTCCCTCTCTCATACGTATCCGTTACAGGAAAATTGCAAGGTCATTACGATCTATCACGAGGAACATTTCGTCGAGACGTCATCTTGGACACAATTCGTGGCTAACCACAGAGTGAGTTAATTATATAACATTGTATTTTTAAAAAGCCTTCAAATTGCCTTTCGTATGATTGAACCTTTTCTCCGTGAAAAACTGGAAATGTAACCGTTCTTGAAAGTACAATATTTTCTCGGATTCAACGGACTGTGCAATCAATTATTTTGGACATTTCATACACTAGAAACATTAATTCAACACATTGTAAAATTGTATTGTTTTTAAGCTTTTTACCATTTGTTAGATTGGTTTGAGAATAAATTATCAGCACCTGATAGTCTTGTTGCTTGAGCCCAATCGTCGGTTAAACTTAATGGTCAGGTCATTACAACTACTGTTTACAGTGTCTGTCTATATTGAATAGCAACAACCCAAAACGCGGGAAAGCAAATTATTTATAACAAATGAACAATTAAGAATAATTTTTTTCTGATAGCAATACATTTTATAGAGAATCAGGATTTAATTCTTTGTTATTCTATCATGATATATTGCTGGGTTTTTAACGTCCAGTAGCAAAAATTATATGTATGCTCAGGACGATACTTCTATCATTTCTATAGAAAATAAAAATAGTTGACCGTTTGATTGAAGTAAAGGGTATATATAGTAGTAAAAAGTTACGAACTGACACGAAGAGAGCACGAATTCGTGATGCATGTACATCATATCCAACTAAGTTAGACATCACGTGACTTTTGTGACGTATAATAGCCGCCATTTTGTATTATATTTCCCCATATAAAATGCATATATGCTTCAATAAAGTTTAATTTTCTCATAAACCTGATCCGTTTTCTTCATTTTGCAAATCAATCCTTGATATTCAAACATATTTTTATCAAACAATGTTGGTCCTAACAGTTTAATTTTTGATTAAATTCGGTCAAATCGGAATCGTAAAACATGCACTTTTTCTCGTCATTTCTCCGTTGACTCAATGCTAAATTACCGATACCCATGTCTACTTTACAAAAAATAAAGAAATTCTGTAAATAAAACACAAACTTTGCAAATCGATTAAGTATATTCAAACATATAGCTGGCGAAGAATAATACTTAAAACAGTTTAATTTCAGGGCAAATTCGGTCAAACATCGATTTAAAAAAGGGAATTTTCTGAGATTTTTCAAAATGGCGGCTGATGTATCATATGGAAATGTTGCATCAAATCAATGATTTCTATAGTAAGACTTTCCTAGATTATATTTAATTTTTCATAAAGAATCTCTGATGTTTCTGTTATTTTCTTTTGGTGATATTTCGATATAATTGATTTCAAAATTTCTTAATAAAAAAAAAAATATTTTAAGTGTGACACGGGAACATTTATTTTGACAGATATTCATCCAGGAGATACTGTTACCAGAAAAAAGTTTACAATATCTATAATAAAAAAAATTCTCTTCTTTTTTTTTAAGGTGTTTTTCAAGTTTTCTGTATATTTTATCTTTCTTTAGAAATATATATATTCATTCCTTTTAGAACAAAAAAAATGTTTTCATCCTATGAGAAAAAAAAAACAATGTCCAATTATAATAGATAAATATTCTATACCTTTAAAATTTCATTCCTTGACCGAACAGGTGAAATCTAACTTGGGTTATAATGTTACATCATAATATATTGTCAGGTAGACGTGCAAACCAAAGCAACCAGGTGACATTTAACATCCTGTCAGTGTGTATACATGTATTACCAGAGTTTGAATTTTGTGATATACAAAAGTTTTCATATATACCACAAATACATATCTTCTCCTTCCCGTGTCAAATCAGACTTTAGGAAAATATGAATATTATGAAAATTTCTTTAAAAAAATATTTTTTGCTTAAAAGGCTTTCAAATATTTATATGTTTTTATAATTATTTCAAAGAAATATTCTGATTCAAATTTTAATTTAAATGAATTTCGATCATTGAATATGATTTTATTGTTATTTATTTTTTAATTCTATATTTAAAGCTAAATCCAGGCAATGAATCGATATAAAATTTAAATTGTGTAAAAAAAAAGAGTTATTGTATACATTCCAACAGAGACGTATAATACGATTGATCTGGTTTTAACAATATTGTATACCCTATATCTATCGACAGAGTTATCGGTCCTGAGTAGGGCTGATATAGTTGGGTATGGTAATACGAAAACAAGTATACATGTAGGTCAAAGTATATCTTTAAAATTCATCTCGAATATATGACAATGTCAATTTAGTGTTACACAGTCACATATATGACAATGTCAATTTTGTGTAAATCAGTCACATATATGACAATGCCAATTTAGTGTAAATCAGTCACATATGACAATGTCAATTTAGTGTAAATCAGTCACATATATGACAATGTCAATTTAGTGAAATTCAGTCACATATGACAATATCAATTTAGTGTAAATCAGTAAGATTTTCAAAATCATACAAATGAATGAGTTAAATTTGGCTGGTTCTAAAAGTGTTATGAAAATTTTATATTTTCAAAATTCATCTCACATACTGTATATGATAATGTCCCTTTTTTAAAGCGATAAATTAAAAGAATATCACATTATTTTTTTCGAAAGTAGAAAATAAACTCATCATAGATACCAGGATTAAATTTTGTATTTACACCATACTCGCGTTTCGTCTACAATAAACTCATCATAGATACCAGGACTAAATTTAGTATATACGCTAGACGCGCATTTTGGTGACGCTCGAATCCCAAAAAGTTAAAAAGGCCAAATAAAGTACGAAGTTGAAGAGCATTGAGGACAAAACTTCCTAAAAGTTTTGCCAAACACAGCTAAAGTAATCTAATCCTGAGGTAGAAAAGCCTAAGAATTTCAAAAATTCAAAAGTTTTGTAAACAGTTTTAATATTTATAAATATGACCATATCAATGATAATTCATGTCAGCACAGAAGTCAGTGACTACTGGGATGGTGATACCCTCGGGGAATTAAAACGAAAAAAATATTCAAATATACTATGTATACGAAGGAAACAATTGTTTCTTCCTTAAACCTTTTAGGTTGCATTTCTGTAAATATTGACAATGCAATTTCCCATAGGAACTCCTTTTACGGCTAAAACTGTACCAATTTTACTATGAAGTTTTGAAAAAAATCTTATCCTAGAATTGAAAGTTCATATGCACCACAATTTTTTTCAAAGGTCAAAATATAGGGCTGTGCGGCATATTTTCAACGTTTATATGCCCTGAACTTCTCAGAGTTTAAACTTACACTAATTTTCTTAACTACCCCTACCTCAAATGAAAGGTTACCACAGATTTCAATGTAAACAATATGCACGTGTTTATTTACTGGTAACATTCCCAAGTTCTGTCTCTGCGATATGGAGCACAGAGAGTATAACTGGGAACCAGTATGTAAACAAAATCAATTTTCTATGAATATTCAATTACTCCCCAAAAAGAGGCGTGTTTTGAGAAACAGCTGTATTTACAAAGTGCAACCTATAGAGACATTTATTCAAATAGAAAACTCTCTAAAATCAGTTTTTCTCACATTAATACTCATTTATCAGAATTAAAGTCTTAAAGAAATCACTGTGTATACTCTAAGTTTTTCTTTACTATACATTTTATACCCCCTCCCCTGTTTCAATTTTTTAAAGAATTTGAAAACAAGACTTTAATGATTGCCAGCTTACCCTATTTGCATATTTTCTGATAAAAAAATGCCTAAAACCTGTTAAAAACTGTTTTTATAACATATTGAAAGCATATCAGAATATCACAATTGTAATGTTCAGCAGTCAATCATTACAACATTCAAGATTATATAAAGTATCCAATCCAGCCTCTATCTCCAGTCCACATCTTACTGTATGCCTATTTGTCAATTAAAGAACACATTTTCTGCCTCAAGTGGTCAATTTAGAATTCTTGTCACAACAGTATCATCTGTAACCATATATCTGACACAATTTAGCTACTATATATACTAGAAGTGTTCAAACAAAGCCATATTTGCAATAGTTGTATGTAAGCAGATACCAGTCTGAGATATAAATTCACTTAAAATGTTGTAGAGATGACTGCTAACATCTGATTTTTGCATAACTTCCAAGCATAGTTATTGTTTTCTATATCAAGAACTTTAAAATCATAAATTCATAGCATTTACAAGTTAAATTATTTGTTTTATGACCTAGGGGGTAGACAATTTGCTATGTTTTTTGCCCCTGGGGCCTCAAATTTCCTAAATCATTCTGCTGTTTCTAGCAATTTGGAATATTTAGTACATATTCAGGATAGAACACACTATTGTAAGTTTTCTTGAGATATTTTTGTTTTTCTAGCTTGTATTTATTATGCCGTGGTGACAAAAAAGCAGACTTAGGTGTTGCGGCTTACTTTTGGGTTATCGAAAGGACACAAATACCCCATAAATAATATTCAGGAAGGATCTATGAGTTTCAATGACTGCGAAGAGTAAATATAAGCACTTCTTAACAATTTAACTTACAAATATGCAAATATTATGATTTAATTTTGTATCCAGGACTTTAAGTAAACTATGCATACTGTAAACTGTGAATTTATGCTGAGTCATCATATTTAAGGCCCAGGATTCTATCAATCTTCATTAAATATTTATAAAACTTCTTATTTCAGTTAATTTCTTAAAAATCTGTGAAATAAAGCAAATTTGGTTAAATTCTGAATGTTCCCCTTTTTCACCCTATATAGGTTGCATTTCTGTAAATATTGACAATGCAATTTCCCATAGGAACTCCTTTTACGGCTAAAACTGTACCAATTTTACTATGAAGTTTTGAAAAAAATCTTATCCTAGAATTGAAAGTTCATATGCACCACAATTTTTTTCAAAGGTCAAAATATAGGGCTGTGCGGCATATTTTCAACGTTTATCTGCCCTGAACTTCTCAGAGTTTAAACTTACACTAATTTTCTTAACTACCCCTACCTCAAATGAAAGGTTACCACAGATTTCAATGTAAACAATATGCACGTGTTTATTTACTGGTAACATTCCCAAGTTCTGTCTCTGCGATATGGAGCACAGAGAGTATAACTGGGAACCAGTATGTAAACAAAATCAATTTTCTATGAATATTCAATTACTCCCCAAAAGAGACGTGTTTTGAGAAACAGCTGTATTTACAAAGTGCAACCTATAAAGATGGAACATTAAAAAGCAAATTTCCAAATCACAAACAATAAACTATCAAACGAATTAAATGTTTAATTAAATTATCGTTTGTACTTTTATCAAGGAAAATAATGATCTAACACAGGTTATTATTTTATGCCTTCAAAGTATTTTGAATTGAAAGTTGGTATCGTCCAGGTTGATTCTTCGAAAGAATGACCTAAGGCTCTGAAAGGAAATAACCTCACATAGGTATAATGAATATTTTGTATTTCAGTTATAGCAATAATGCCCTGAATACAATCTTATAAAACTAAAACAAATTATAAAGATACCAATATTTTTCTGTTTTTGTCAGACACATGCTACTGCTTATAAGTGTGACACTATTTACTAAAAGCTTGCAATTATATTAGATAGTAGTAACTAAATTCTTCCAAAAAATTTAAAAACAATGCCTAATAATTTTGGGTAAAACACATCCCTCTCGTTTTATAGCATGCAAAGACTAAAACAATGTCTTATATGCTTACTCTGTAAAAGCAAGAGAGAGATGAAATAGTTTTCATCGGACCTTGCTTCATTATCAATATCTTTGGTACTACTCTTCAACATTTTTGGCCTTCAGCATGACTTTTTTTATGTAAATTTATAACTCAATTTGTTTTTTACAAACTATAAGATCATTGCACGAGGCGAATGTCATTTTGATGTTTTAAATATATATCCTCTACTTTGAAAGCATGTATTTGTGGCCTTTGGATGTTGTCTGCTCCATGGGCGGGTTGTTGTCTTTTAGACACATACCCCATTTCCATTCCCAATTTTATTTGAAGACACATCTATCCTGGCCATCCTTTATGTCTTTTAGCGTCAACTAGAATGAAAGTATTTTACTATTGCCTTCAAAGTGGACACTCACAATTATAATTCATCAAATAAAGATATGTCCATAGATAGTCATAAGAGGATTATAAGAAATATCTTATGTAAGGTCTAAGGAATGCTTCGTAATACCGACCCGCGTAGACATTAACTGTATCAAAAAGGACAAGACACACTAACATGAAGGAATAATAAAAAAGGTATGAAAATATTATTGAGGTTAATAACATCTGTTGCGAGAACAGAAACATATCCTTATTTGTCGATTTTGTACAAGTGAAACCCATTTTTAAGCCATATTTTGTACAGGTTATAACATGTACGAGGAACTTTTGTACATGATATAACTTGTATTGTTGCATTATACAAGTTATAACATGTACAATATTTTTGTACAGGTTATAACCTATACAAAATCGCAACTTGTACACGACATATATATAAAAACGGAAATAATTCATATCAAACTAAAATCTCATATATATATTTTTATAGCCTATTACTATACATTGCAGACTTATCGTTAATGTTTTCAATGTGTTGTTTCCATGATAGGAAAACTTAAAGTGAAATGAAAACATTGTTTGTAAGAAAACATCTTTTGTTGCTTATTCTATCCTGTAACGGTATACTTACGAATAGAACTATTAAAGGTACTGTTCGGATTTGCAATGTATTGTGATCCAACTGTTAATTCTTGGCCGTCCTGTTTTGAGTGAAATAAATGATACAGTTGTCAAACTCCACAATGATATTTTTCGCTCAGATAGTAATTGATAAAATAAACGAAATATAGTGTTTCAATAAAATTTTCATTTTAAACCAACATAGTTTACTGTCTTAATATTTCAATTGATGTGCTGTCAAATATTTTGATATTGTTTAAGTAACTTGTTTATGTAATATATTGTAACATAAAGTTTTTCATTAAAGGGACACTAGCTACGATATATATAAAAAATCAAGTTTGATTTGTTTTGTTCAATCATTAATGAAAGTGAAAAAGTGAAATAATAATTTGCTTTTATCAGCTAAAATTGTTCAATTTTGTCAAATTAAACTAATAACATTGCTAATGACTTATTCACTTGCAAGTAAATAACTCGACCTCATTGAAACCATATTCATGTGTACGGGTATTTAGAGGAAAAGAATGTCACCATTGAAAGTGAAACAAATGTAAATAAATTAATTAACTGATTCGATCCACACAAAATCATTCTTCTAAAGGTAAAAACGACAATAAACATAGATTTTTAATCTATAATACAAAATTTAACAGACCTATAAAAATCCAATTGCACGAGTTGCTTAATCTATTTATGACTGTGTTTATGTTTACATCGCTTATATGGTCATAGAAGGTCAACTCGATAGTTAATTAGATGGCGTCTTGGCTAAATTTTACACAAAACGAAGCAGCATCTTATTGAGACCATGTCCTGTGAATTGTTTATTTGATATTTTGATAGTTTGGGAAAATGTTTTACATTGTTATAAATAAAATTTGAGAATTTGAGTCAAATCGGTGAACATGAATTTGGCAGCTAGTGCCCCATTAATATAATACCAGGAGGACTTGTTTTTTTTAACAATCTTTTTTCGTGAATTTCACATTCTTGTATACAGATGATGTCCGTTCATTGGACCAATCAAAAGTTAGTGATCATATTGCATGACTGCACATATCTTATAGAACCAGAAACAAAGGATACAATAACTGTCCTTTTCTTTGTAGCAACATGTCAGCATCGCCTACATTCGGGATAAATAAAGCTCCATTTTGATATAAAATTTCCGGGCGTATTTTTACTAGGCTCACTTTTTTTATACGGCTTCCAGGATTTTCGATTTTGACATTACCTTAAGGGAATTGTTAGCAGTATATCTTCTTACCTGAGAAAAACCAGTAAATGCTATATGTGGAGGAGAAACTGTTAACACTTTCAAGGCATTGGAGTTCTCTTAATAATACTATTTTCTTAATATCATATGAATCGTTTTGCTGCTTGTATATATATTGTACTATCGTCATGTATACTATTATAAATTTTGAAGTTATTAAAAAACTAAGGCTTCAACTCCCTCATGCAAATTTGGCTTTAGATGAATTTGACTATTTATTGTCGATATTTTTGACATATAGCTCTTCAACGGTTTCTGTACTTATACATCTTCGGATTTCAAATGTTTGACTTTGAGCGTTCCTGATGAAGGTAAATCCAGAAAAAGTGCTTCGGACGCAAGAAATTATTAAACGTGTTGTTTTCAATTTTACACATCACTGGGTCGATACTTCTGCTGGTGGACTATCAGACCCCAAGAGTATCATAAGCTCAATAGTCAGTACTTTGGTATCGACATGATTTAACAAACTTTAAGTTGTCAGTTTATGAATTTTGAAATTTTTAAGAAACTAAGGTTTTAACTCCCTCAGGCAAAGTTGGCTTTAGATAAATAATGCTATTTATTTTAGATATTTCTTACATATATGCCTTCAACGGTTTCGGTACTTATGAATCTACGGATTTCAAATGTTTGACTTTGAGCGTTCCTGATGAAGGTAAATCCAGAAAAAGTGCTTCGGACGCAAGAAATTATTAAACAAATTTTTGTCTAGTAGACCTGAGATAAGTCCCTTGGGACGACGCGAACCGTCCCCTGATATGTATGCATTACCAACCAGGAGAATCCATACTATATCAAAATATTCGCTCCATTTGTAGTTTATGCAATTCCTTCATCTTATTGTGTTACCTTTGTTAGTCTTTTTTTCTTTTTTTCTTGATTACCCGTATTTGAACAAATGTTTTTTTTTGTCGCCACATTCATGATAATCTGAAAATGTTATACAGCGTAACACATGTAACACGTCGCCAGTGATTTGAGAATCAAATATAATCGGTATCAGTCAACCAATTTGTGATGGTGACCGTAACACATCTGTGGTGTTGATTTCTTTTCATTCTATTTTTTAATCTGCTAAAATAGTCCAATACTTAATTATGGGAATACTAAAATAAAATTATTCTAATGGGTTTGAGAACGGCCATCGTTTACATTTTGTGCACATAGTTTCAATCGATAAAGGCCATTTATTATGTAAGATGATATACAAACCTATTATTAACTACATCAACTGGTTTGTTTAACAATTACTAAAGATTAAAGATGTAATATAATTCCATTATTATATTTTATCTACAGAGAAACTTACATTTCTAATTGCTCTAGAATCAGCTGATTCTGTAAAACAAAGATAATGAAATAAAAGTAACAGCAAATCGTAGTACTGATTTGCATAATGTTTGAAATTTGAATAGCTTAGACAGGAAAACAAACTAAAATTCAGTGATTTTTCATTCCAGATCACCAGAAAATCAGCCTGTCTTTTAAGACATGTTTTCACAAAGAATTGTTTTGATACCTTCTTGTTTTTGTTTCCTTTTTGTTTTTTTACTTTGGTATTGACGCTTTTTCATCGACCTATAAATTTTGATTGTACCCTTTATGATATCTTTTGACTCTTTTACAGACTAAGTCTTACATTTAAAAACGTTTAACGTCGAACAATGACTTTATAGCAGCGGCTAAGTTCAATATTATGGCACCATTGATCACTTTATGGTAAAAGCATGAAATTTTGCAGATTGTTAGTAATAATGTTGATGAACATTTTTGGATATGGAACCATTGGAAAAAACACCGTTATGGCTGCCAAAATTAGAAAAAGCCGCCGTTTATCAAGAGGCTAAGTCATATACGTTGGTTATGCATATCAAAATTCTTACATCTGACAACAAAACCTTAGCTTTTTTATTTGATAGATTTACCTAACTGTAAAAATAGTGAGTTAAATTAATGTCAGGTGACAGGTCAGTTGATTTTTTAAAGGATGCTAACTTAGAACACTAAATTGATGTCTCAGAAGTGAATTAATGGCCTATTGTACCTATTTCTAAAGATAAAGACGAAGGCTTGGTATCAATCGAGTGCTCTTCCTGTTGGCCTACTATTCTGTATTTTGATGGTGTCGTCTCTGTAATGAAAGACAACGTTCATTAAAGATACTGCTCCTATAAAACTCAATATTGCATTAAAAAAACTTTGTCCAAATTTAACAGATACATCTAACTGTAAAATGTATAATGGTGGCATTAATATAACTCACTGGATCTATGCAATAGAGTATGCGTAATGGTAAAGCTATAAAGGTGTTACTATTCTGACCCTACAACCTTAATTCAACATTTCTTCAACTTCGTACTGTATTTGGCCTTTTTAACTTTTTTGGATTCGAGCGTCACTGGTGAGTCTTTTTTTAGACGAAACGCGCGTCTGGCGTATATTCAAAATTTAGTCCTGGTATCTATGATGAGTTTATTTCGCATTGTAACGAATTTTGAAACGCATATTTTCAAATAGACATTTGATTGTTCAAGCAAAGTAGACTTTGTTGTTTTATTTATGAAGAAGGCTGTTCTGAAATACACATAATATGATTGTTTTGCTTCAAATCAAAGAGGAGTTGCCATTTTATTTGCAAATAATCTTGAATATAAAATAAATAAGATAAAGAAAGATGATAATGGAAATTCCCTAGGTGTAGATATTACAATTGAAGGTAAAAATATAACACTTGTTAATTTTTATGGACCAAATAATGACTCACCATCTTTTTTATAATAAAGTAAATGAAAAAAATAGAAAACTTTAACTACCAACAAGTTATTCTGACAGGAGATTTAAACTTAGTTCAAAATCAGGCATTAGATACATACAACTACCTAAATATAAATAATCCACGAGCAAGAGAAAAAATATTTGAACTTATTGAAACGTATGATCTAATTGATCCCTTTCGAGAATACTACCCAGACAAGAAACGATTTACATGGAGAAAAGTTAATCCTCTGAAGCAAGCTAGGCTTGATCTTTTTTTTAATATCTCGGAGTTTCTATCAAAATGTAAAAGAAGTAGAAATTCAAAACAGCTATAGATCTGACCATTCACCAATAGTTCTACACTTTAAAATAAGTTATTTCAATATTGGGAAGGGTTTGTGGAAATTTAATTATAGTTTATTGTATGATATAGAATATGTTTAATATGTTAAAGAAAAAATAAAACAAGTAAAAGATCAATATGCAACTTTAGTATACAATAGAGATTCACTAGACCAGATTGATTGCTCAGATATTCAACTCACAATTAAATGATCAGCTGTTCTTAGAAACATTAATGACAGAAATTAAGGGTAAATCAATTTACTTTGCATCATATAAAAAAAAAAATTAAAAAAAAAATTGGAAAATTCTTAAGTAAATGAAATTCAAAAATTAGAAGAAAATATACAAACCACAGAAGCTCTTGAAGATCTCAACCAAAAGAAATCTGAATTACAAATTTTAAGACAAGAGAAAATGCGTGGTCATTATGTACGCTCAAAAATGCAATGGGTAGAAGAAGGAGAAAGATCCTCATTATAATTTCTCAACTTAGAAACTAAGAACTTTGTTAATAAAACAATTCCAAGACTAGTCAATAATGAAGGCTGTTTAATAAACAAACAAGAACATATGTTATTGGAAGATAAAAACTTCTATAAGGATTTATATTCAAAGAAAGATACAATAAATAGTGTTAATCAAAATAAGGAAATTCCATTTTTAGACGTTCCCAAGTTAACAAATGAAATAAGGGATACTTGAGGGAAAATCTCCTATTCAGAATTAACAGCTGCTATTAAAAGCCCAGGATCTGATGGGTAAACCAGTGAGTTTTTTTAAATTCTTTTAGATAGATTTAGGTAAATTTGTTCTTAGATCAATCAACTATGGGTATAATATGGGTGAAATGTCAGTATCCCAAAAAAAGAGGGATAATAACTTGTATACCAAAGGGAGATAAACCAAGACTATATATGAAAAACTGGCAACCAATAAGTCTTTTAAACACAATACATAAACTTGGGTCTAGCTGTATCGCAGAGCGTTTGAAGTCTATTTTACCACTTTTAATAAGTAATGATCAAACAGGGTTCATTCCTGGAAGATATATTGGTGAAAATACTAGACTAATTTATGATATTTTATTGTATACAGAAGAAAATGATATACCTGGTATTCTCCTCCTTATTGATTTTGAAAGGCGTTTGATTCAATTTCTTGGAGTTTTATTGAAAGTGTTTTAGACTTTTTTAATTTTGGACCTTCTATTAAACAATGGATCACTACTTTTATACCAAAATTCAATCTGCAGTAACTCAAAATTGCCATCTCTCAGATTTTTTTTAGATTCAAAGGGGCTGCCGACAAGGAGATCCCCTGTCACCTTATATATTTTTACTATGTGCAGAAATACTTGGTATACTTATACGAAATAATGACAAAGTAAAAGGAATCCCTAATGAGTATCTCATCTCACAATATGCAGATGGTACTTCTCTTATACTTGATGGATCACCTGAATCTTTGGATGCATCTCTTCGTCCTCTAGATAAATATGCAGATTTATCAGGTCTTAATATAAACTTAAACAAGACCAAGGTTTTTTGGATTGGTAAGAAAAAGTTTAGCCACGAAACTATGTGTGTTAAGTGGGGATTGGAGTGGGGTTCCAGCAGATTTACACTTCTTGGGATAAATTTCTCAGTGGATATTAGTGAAATTGAAAATTTAAACTATAACCCCAGGTTGGAAGAAATCGAAAACATTGTAAAAACTTGGACTAATTAAATACATGTACTCTCACCATTTGGAAAAATAACAGTGATAAAACACTTATAATATCAAAATTAAACCATCTATTCCTGTCCATACCTAGTCCAAATAGCACAAAGCTTAAAAATTTTACTGATAAATTATTTTCCTTTATCTGGGATATCAAACCAGATAAAGTCAATAGAGACACCTAAACCAAACCACACTGTTTAGGAGGACTAAAAATTATAAATATTGAAAACTACATAAAAGGTCTTAAGTTAACTTGGATAAGAAGAGTTAATAGAAATAATTCAATACTAGTGAAACTTTTCCTCTTTTCCGAAAATGTGAATTTTTTGGAAATGCAGTTTATTGGTCCTTATAAAAAGTCAAAAAATCCATTCTGGAAAGAAGTATTTGATGCTTGGCAAGATCTTAAAAATGTACAAATTAATACATGCCCTTTATGGAAGAATGATGGAATAAAGATTGGTAACCATTCAATTTTGTATAAAGATTCGGCTAAAAAAAGGGGTTTGGCTGATCAATGAATTGTTACAGGACGGTGGAAATTTTATTACTTTTGATCACTTTAATAATGTATACAATATTAAAACTAATTTTCTCACATATCAAGGTCTAATTTCGGCAATAAAAAAGTATTTAAAAGAATATCAAGTATGTCCAAATGACTTAAAGAGAGAAAACGACCCAGTTTTGCCCTCAGTGTTAAAGTTTTTTTTTAAATCTCAGAAAGGTTCAAAAGATATGCATAATCGTAAAAAGTCAAATTCTAAACAAAATTGTGAACAAAAATGGTCATTAATTCTCAATGCAAATTTCAATTGGAAAAATATCCATGTATTGCCCTTTTATATAACAAAAAATTCAAAATTGCAGTTAGGCACGAATGAACTTCTCCTTAAAATAAAAATTAAAGATACAAATATTTGTAGTTTTGGGTGCGGCGGGGTTGAAACAATAGAACATATATTCTGGACGTGTCCATATATATTAAAACTGTAGGAAGACCTTAACTCCTGGATATTTGAGAAGACAGAAATAAAACTAACTTTAAATATTGATTTGGTTTTATTTGGTATTCTAACAAAAACAGATAAAAATGATATAAGAAACTTAATACTTTTGTTAACAAAATTCTACATTTATAGAAGCAAACTATCTATGGAACAAACCAATATAATAGCACTAAAAAAACATTTAAAAGAAAACTTATTAATAGAAAAAATATATTCTATAAAAATAAATTACTCAGTAGGGCAGAAAACTGCTGGAACCCCTGATCTCCTTTACCTTCATAAAAACAAAAAACAGAAAACAAATAGACTCCACATATAATGTATATATATTTCATATCCAAACAGCCTAGGTTTTAAAACCATTTTCTGCAATGTATCAAACAGCTGTGTCTATCAAATATATTATATATCTTTTGTTTAGTGTATATAACTATTATGCATACAAGTGTGTATAACTCATTATGTTCATGTGCAAATAAGAAAAATGTGAAATTTAATATAAAAAACTATTTATATATATATTTTTTCAAAACCTGTGCATTTGTTATACTTGATTATTGTTGTAGGTATAATACGAACAAAAACTAACAACTGTATCAATATGTGTATTTACTAATATTAACGAGGTCGGGATAAGGTACCGGTACTTGATGTTTTAAACTAACAAATGTACAGATTTCAATAAAATATGATAAATTTAAAAAAAGAAAGAAACAAAACTATGCACAAAATTCAAACGTTAAAAAGGTGGAGCATTTCCCATCATTTTGATTCCACGGATATGACTTACTGTGAAATCTTTCAATTAAGACTGCAGATGGTTTATGATTATGTAATATTTTACTGAATTAAATTAATAAACATCATGCATTGTTGAAACGCAGATATTCCATGTAAAGCCAGCAACAAATCAGACTGACGAAAGCATAAAAAAACAGAGAGTGTCTGTTTATCTGTAAGGATCGTTAAGCTTTTTACATGTTATTATCATACAAAGGGAGATTACTATAACAGATTCTTGAATTGTGGTGACGATACATCAGATATAAATTAGGAAAATGAGAAAATAGCTGTAACAACAAGATTTAAAAAAAAGTCGATTCAATGATAAAGTTGTAAAATTAACGTCATGTGAAAGGACAGTTAAATCTTCAAAAGAGGTTAACTGAGAACACTAATTTGATGTTTGAGAAATGAATTAATGGTCTATTGTACCTATTTCTGAAGGTAAAGCCGAAGTCTTGGTATCAATCGATTGCTCTTCCTCTGGGTCTACTATTCCGTCTTTTAATGGTGTTGTACCTGAAGTGAAAGAAAGAAAGAAAGCGTTCATTAAAGATACTATTCCTATACAACTCAATCTTCCATTATAAAACTTTGTCCAAATTTAATGACGCTGTGCGGCATAGTCATGCAGAATAACAAATATCGTTTTTAATTATGAGTACTAGTAATATACATGTATTTCCCACTGATATGTTTACGTCATAATAACAGTATCAGGTGTTATCCGTGAGAATCAATTAGGTTTGTTAGTGAGTTCCAATCACTTGTTAATGCGAGTGAATTTGGGGGGGGGGATGAGGCTTCCACCAGGAAAAATGCTCTATTCCGTCATAGATCAATTGATGGGATTTAAATGAGATATGCAGCAAACATCAAGAAGAAAGAACTCATACGTCTACAAACACGAAAAAGTCACAAAAAGAGAAATTGAAATTTTTCAAAATACAACCTTATGATATAACACTCTCTTCATAGTCTCAAAGTTATAAAAGCTGTCAGTATATTTAAAAGTTAAACTCGTACATCTGAAAACAACATCATTCTTTTTTTTTGTATTGGATATATACATCAAACTGTAAATTGTTGGCATTAATATAACTCACTGGATATATGCAATAGTGTATGCGTAATTGTAAAGCTATAAAGGTGTTACTATTATGACCCTACAACCTTAATTCAATATCTCGCATTGTAACGAACTTTAAAACCCATATTTTTAAATAGACATGTATTTGTTCAAACAAAGGAGAGTTTGTTGTTTCATATATGAACAAGGCTGTTCTGAAATACAAATAATATGATTGTATAACAACGTCAGATGAAAAGCCAGTGGATACTTCAAAAGGGCTAGATAAGAACACTATATTGATGTCTGAAAATAAATTAATGAAACTTAACGGCGAAGCCAGTCAGCTTATGGCAGAGGAACAGCTGTCCACGTGTAAAGAAACAAAATCATTCACAAAATTTAAACGTTAAAAAGGTGTTGCATTTCCCATCATTTTGATTCCACAGATACGACTTACTGTGAAATCTTTCAATTAAGACTGCAGATGGTTTATGATTATGTAATGTTTTACTGAATTAAATTTAATGAACAGCATGCATTGTTGAAACGGAGATATTCCATGTAAAGCCAGCAACAAATCAGACCGAAGAAAGCATAAAAAACAAAGGGTGTCTGTTTATCTGTAAGGATCGTTAAGCTTTTTACATGTTATTATCATACAAAGAAAGATTACTATGACATATTCTGGAATTGTTGTGATGGTACATAAGATATAAATTGAAAAGTTGAGGAAATAGCTGTAACAACACGATTTGAAAAAAAGTCGACTTGATGATAAATTTGTTAGTCATGTTGTTTTGAAATGTACACAATAAGGAGTTAAATTAACGTGATGTGAAATGACAGTTGATTCTTTAAAAGAGGCTAACTTAGATAACTAAATTGGTGTCTGAGAAATGAATTAATGGTCTATTGTACCTATTTCTGAAGATAAAACCGAAGGCTTGGTATCAATCGATTGCTCTTCCTCTGGGTCTACTATTCCGTCTTTTAATGGTGTTGTACCTGAAGTGAAAGAAAGAAAGAAAGCGTTCATTAAAGATACTATTCCTATACAACTCAATCTTCCATTATAAAACTTTGTCCAAATTTAATGACGCTGTGCGGCATAGTCATGCAGAATAACAAATATCGTTTTTAATTATGAGTACTAGTAATATACATGTATTTCCCACTGATATATTTACGTCATAATAACAGTATCAGGTGTTATCCGTGAGAATCAATTAGGTTTGTTAGTGAGTTCTTATCACTTGTTAATGCGAGTGAATTAAGGGGGGGGGGGCTTCCACCAGGAAAAATGCTCTATTCCGTCATAGATCAATTGATGGGATTTAAATGAGATATGCAGCGAACATCAAGAAGAAAGAACTCATACGTCTACAAACACGAAAAAGTCACAAAAAGAGAAATTTGAATTTTTCAAAATACAACCTTATGATATAAAACTCTCTTCATAGTCTCAAAGTTATAAAAGCTGTCAGTATATTTAAAAGTTAAACTCGTACATCTGAAAACAACATCATTCCTTTTTATTGGATAGATACATCAAACTGTAAATTGTTGGCATTAATATAACTCACTGGATATATGCAATAGTGTATGCGTAATTGTAAAGCTATAAAGGTGTTACTATTATGACCCTACAACCTTAATTCAATATCTCGCATTGTAACGAACTTTAAAACGCATATTTTTAAATAGACATGTATTTGTTCAAGCAAAGGAGAGTTTGTTGTTTCATTTATGAACAAGGCTGTTCTGAAATACAAATAATATGATTGTATAACAACGTCAGATGAAAAGCCAGTGGATACTTCAAAAGGGATAGATAAGAACACTATATTGATGTCTGAAAATAAATTAATGAAACTTAACGGCGAAGCCAGTCAGCTTATGGCAGAGGAACAGCTGTCCACTTGTAAAGAAAAAAATCATTCACAAAATTTAAACGTTAAAAAGGTGGTGCATTTCCCATCATTTTGATTCCACAGATAGGACTTACTGTGAAATCTTTCAATTAAGACTGCAGATTGTTTATGATTATGTAATGTTTTACTGAATTGAATTTAATAAACAGCATGCATTGTTGAAACGCAGATATTCAATGTAAAGCCAGCAACAAATCAGACCGAAGAAAGCATAAAAAACAAAGGGTGTCTGTTTATCTGTAAGGATCGTTAAGCTTTTTACATGTTATTATCATACAAAGAAAGATTACTATGACATATTCTGGAATTGTTGTGATGGTACATAAGATATAAATTGAAAAGTTGAGGAAATAGCTGTAACAACACGATTTGAAAAAAAGTCGACTTGATGATAAATTTGTTAGTCATGTTGTTTTGAAATGTACACAATAAGGAGTTAAATTAACGTGATGTGAAATGACAGTTGATTCTTTACAAGAGGCTAACTTAGATAACTAAATTGGTGTCTGAGAAATGAATTAATGGTCTATTGTACCTATTTCTGAAGATAAAACCGAAGGCTTGGTATCAATCGATTGCTCTTCCTCTGGGTCTACTATTCCGTCTTGTAATGGTGTTGTACCTGAAGTGAAAGAAAGAAAGAAAGCGTTCATTAAAGATACTATTCCTATACAACTCAATCTTCCATTATAAAACTTTGTCCAAATTTAATGACGCTGTGCGGCATAGTCATGCAGAATAACAAATATCGTTTTTAATTATGAGTACTAGTAATATACATGTATTTCCCACTGATATGTTTACGTCATAATAACAGTATCAGGTGTTATCCGTGAGAATCAATTAGGTTTGTTAGTGAGTTCCAATCACTTGTTGATGCGAGTGAATTGGGTGGGGGGGGGGGGGGGGGGGCTTCCACCAGGAAAAATGCTCTATTCCGTCATAGATCAATTGATGGGATTTAAATGAGATATGCAGCGAACATCAAGAAGAAAGAACTCATACGTCTACAAACACGAAAAAGTCACAAAAAGAGAAATTTGAATTTTTCAAAATACAACCTTATGATATAACACTCTCTTCATAGTCTCAAAGTTATAAAAGCTGTCAGTATATTTAAAAGTTAAACTCGTACATCTGAAAACAACATCATTCCTTTTTATTGGATAGATACATCAAACTGTAAATTGTTGGCATTAATATAACTCACTGGATATATGCAATAGTGTATGCGTAATTGTAAAGCTATAAAGGTGTTACTATTATGACCCTACAACCTTAATTCAATATCTCGCATTGTAACGAACTTTAAAACCCATATTTTTAAATAGACATGTATTTGTTCAAACAGAGGAGAGTTTGTTGTTTCATATATGAACAAGGCTGTTCTGAAATACAAATAATATGATTGTATAACAACGTCAGATGAAAAGCCAGTGGATACTTCAAAAGGGCTAGATAAGAACACTATATTGATGTCTGAAAATAAATTAATGAAACTTAACGGCGAAGCCAGTCAGCTTATGGCAGAGGAACAGCTGTCCACGTGTAAAGAAACAAAATCATTCACAAAATTTAAACGTTAAAAAGGTGGTGCATTTCCCATCATTTTGATTCCACAGATAGGACTTACTGTGAAATCTTTCAATTAAGACTGCAGATGGTTTATGATTATGTAATGTTTTACTGAATTGAATTTAATGAACAGCATGCATTGTTGAAACGGAGATATTCCATGTAAAGCCAGCAACAAATCAGACCGAAGAAAGCATAAAAAACAAAGGGTGTCTGTTTATCTGTAAGGATCGTTAAGCTTTTTACATGTTATTATCATACAAAGAAAGATTACTATGACATATTCTGGAATTGTTGTGATGGTACATAAGATATAAATTGAAAAGTTGAGGAAATAGCTGTAACAACACGATTTGAAAAAAAGTCGACTTGATGATAAATTTGTTAGTCATGTTGTTTTGAAATGTACACAATAAGGAGTTAAATTAACGTGATGTGAAATGACAGTTGATTCTTTAAAAGAGGCTAACTTAGATAACTAAATTGGTGTCTGAGAAATGAATTAATGGTCTATTGTACCTATTTCTGAAGATAAAACCGAAGGCTTGGTATCAATCGATTGCTCTTCCTCTGGGTCTACTATTCCGTCTTTTAATGGTGTTGTACCTGAAGTGAAAGAAAGAAAGAAAGCGTTCATTAAAGATACTATTCCTATACAACTCAATCTTCCATTATAAAACTTTGTCCAAATTTAATGACGCTGTGCGGCATAGTCATGCAGAATAACAAATATCGTTTTTAATTATGAGTACTAGTAATATACATGTATTTCCCACTGATATATTTACGTCATAATAACAGTATCAGGTGTTATCCGTGAGAATCAATTAGGTTTGTTAGTGAGTTCCTATCACTTGTTAATGCGAGTGAATTAAGGGGGGGGGGGGGCTTCCACCAGGAAAAATGCTCTATTCCGTCATAGATCAATTGATGGGATTTAAATGAGATATGCAGCGAACATCAAGAAGAAAGAACTCATACGTCTACAAACACAAAAAAGTCACAAAAAGAGAAATTTGAATTTTTCAAAATACAACCTTATGATATAAAACTCTCTTCATAGTCTCAAAGTTATAAAAGCTGTCAGTATATTTAAAAGTTAAACTCGTACATCTGAAAACAACATCATTCCTTTTTATTGGATAGATACATCAAACTGTAAATTGTTGGCATTAATATAACTCACTGGATATATGCAATAGTGTATGCGTAATTGTAAAGCTATAAAGGTGTTACTATTATGACCCTACAACCTTAATTCAATATCTCGCATTGTAACGAACTTTAAAACGCATATTTTTAAATAGACATGTATTTGTTCAAGCAAAGGAGAGTTTGTTGTTTCATTTATGAACAAGGCTGTTCTGAAATACAAATAATATGATTGTATAACAACGTCAGATGAAAAGCCAGTGGATACTTCAAAAGGGATAGATAAGAACACTATATTGATGTCTGAAAATAAATTAATGAAACTTAACGGCGAAGCCAGTCAGCTTATGGCAGAGGAACAGCTGTCCACTTGTAAAGAAAAAAATCATTCACAAAATTTAAACGTTAAAAAGGTGGTGCATTTCCCATCATTTTGATTCCACAGATAGGACTTACTGTGAAATCTTTCAATTAAGACTGCAGATTGTTTATGATTATGTAATGTTTTACTGAATTGAATTTAATAAACAGCATGCATTGTTGAAACGCAGATATTCAATGTAAAGCCAGCAACAAATCAGACCGAAGAAAGCATAAAAAACAAAGGGTGTCTGTTTATCTGTAAGGATCGTTAAGCTTTTTACATGTTATTATCATACAAAGAAAGATTACTATGACATATTCTGGAATTGTTGTGATGGTACATAAGATATAAATTGAAAAGTTGAGGAAATAGCTGTAACAACACGATTTGAAAAAAAGTCGACTTGATGATAAATTTGTTAGTCATGTTGTTTTGAAATGTACACAATAAGGAGTTAAATTAACGTGATGTGAAATGACAGTTGATTCTTTACAAGAGGCTAACTTAGATAACTAAATTGGTGTCTGAGAAATGAATTAATGGTCTATTGTACCTATTTCTGAAGATAAAACCGAAGGCTTGGTATCAATCGATTGCTCTTCCTCTGGGTCTACTATTCCGTCTTGTAATGGTGTTGTACCTGAAGTGAAAGAAAGAAAGAAAGCGTTCATTAAAGATACTATTCCTATACAACTCAATCTTCCATTATAAAACTTTGTCCAAATTTAATGACGCTGTGCGGCATAGTCATGCAGAATAACAAATATCGTTTTTAATTATGAGTACTAGTAATATACATGTATTTCCCACTGATATGTTTACGTCATAATAACAGTATCAGGTGTTATCCGTGAGAATCAATTAGGTTTGTTAGTGAGTTCCAATCACTTGTTGATGCGAGTGAATTGGGTGGGGGGGGAGGGGGGGGGGCTTCCACCAGGAAAAATGCTCTATTCCGTCATAGATCAATTGATGGGATTTAAATGAGATATGCAGTGAACATCAAGAAGAAAGAACTCATACGTCTACAAACACGAAAAAGTCACAAAAAGAGAAATTTGAATTTTTCAAAATACAACCTTATGATATAACACTCTCTTCATAGTCTCAAAGTTATAAAAGCTGTCAGTATATTTAAAAGTTAAACTCGTACATCTGAAAACAACATCATTCCTTTTTATTGGATAGATACATCAAACTGTAAATTGTTGGCATTAATATAACTCACTGGATATATGCAATAGTGTATGCGTAATTGTAAAGCTATAAAGGTGTTACTATTATGACCCTACAACCTTAATTCAATATCTCGCATTGTAACGAACTTTAAAACCCATATTTTTAAATAGACATGTATTTGTTCAAACAAAGGAGAGTTTGTTGTTTCATATATGAACAAGGCTGTTCTGAAATACAAATAATATGATTGTATAACAACGTCAGATGAAAAGCCAGTGGATACTTCAAAAGGGCTAGATAAGAACACTATATTGATGTCTGAAAATAAATTAATGAAACTTAACGGCGAAGCCAGTCAGCTTATGGCAGAGGAACAGCTGTCCACGTGTAAAGAAACAAAATCATTCACAAAATTTAAACGTTAAAAAGGTGGTGCATTTCCCATCATTTTGATTCCACAGATAGGACTTACTGTGAAATCTTTCAATTAAGACTGCAGATGGTTTATGATTATGTAATGTTTTACTGAATTGAATTTAATGAACAGCATGCATTGTTGAAACGGAGATATTCCATGTAAAGCCAGCATCAAATCAGACCGAAGAAAGCATAAAAAACAAAGGGTGTCTGTTTATCTGTAAGGATCGTTAAGCTTTTTACATGTTATTATCATACAAAGAAAGATTACTATGACATATTCTGGAATTGTTGTGATGGTACATAAGATATAAATTGAAAAGTTGAGGAAATAGCTGTAACAACACGATTTGAAAAAAAGTCGACTTGATGATAAATTTGTTAGTCATGTTGTTTTGAAATGTACACAATAAGGAGTTAAATTAACGTGATGTGAAATGACAGTTGATTCTTTAAAAGAGGCTAACTTAGATAACTAAATTGGTGTCTGAGAAATGAATTAATGGTCTATTGTACCTATTTCTGAAGATAAAACCGAAGGCTTGGTATCAATCGATTGCTCTTCCTCTGGGTCTACTATTCCGTCTTTTAATGGTGTTGTACCTGAAGTGAAAGAAAGAAAGAAAGCGTTCATTAAAGATACTATTCCTATACAACTCAATCTTCCATTATAAAACTTTGTCCAAATTTAATGACGCTGTGCGGCATAGTCATGCAGAATAACAAATATCGTTTTTAATTATGAGTACTAGTAATATACATGTATTTCCCACTGATATATTTACGTCATAATAACAGTATCAGGTGTTATCCGTGAGAATCAATTAGGTTTGTTAGTGAGTTCCTATCACTTGTTAATGCGAGTGAATTAAGGGGGGGGGGCTTCCACCAGGAAAAATGCTCTATTCCGTCATAGATCAATTGATGGGATTTAAATGAGATATGCAGCGAACATCAAGAAGAAAGAACTCATACGTCTACAAACACAAAAAAGTCACAAAAAGAGAAATTTGAATTTTTCAAAATACAACCTTATGATATAAAACTCTCTTCATAGTCTCAAAGTTATAAAAGCTGTCAGTATATTTAAAAGTTAAACTCGTACATCTGAAAACAACATCATTCCTTTTTATTGGATAGATACATCAAACTGTAAATTGTTGGCATTAATATAACTCACTGGATATATGCAATAGTGTATGCGTAATTGTAAAGCTATAAAGGTGTTACTATTATGACCCTACAACCTTAATTCAATATCTCGCATTGTAACGAACTTTAAAACGCATATTTTTAAATAGACATGTATTTGTTCAAGCAAAGGAGAGTTTGTTGTTTCATTTATGAACAAGGCTGTTCTGAAATACAAATAATATGATTGTATAACAACGTCAGATGAAAAGCCAGTGGATACTTCAAAAGGGATAGATAAGAACACTATATTGATGTCTGAAAATAAATTAATGAAACTTAACGGCGAAGCCAGTCAGCTTATGGCAGAGGAACAGCTGTCCACTTGTAAAGAAAAAAATCATTCACAAAATTTAAACGTTAAAAAGGTGGTGCATTTCCCATCATTTTGATTCCACAGATAGGACTTACTGTGAAATCTTTCAATTAAGACTGCAGATTGTTTATGATTATGTAATGTTTTACTGAATTGAATTTAATAAACAGCATGCATTGTTGAAACGCAGATATTCAATGTAAAGCCAGCAACAAATCAGACCGAAGAAAGCATAAAAAACAAAGGGTGTCTGTTTATCTGTAAGGATCGTTAAGCTTTTTACATGTTATTATCATACAAAGAAAGATTACTATGACATATTCTGGAATTGTTGTGATGGTACATAAGATATAAATTGAAAAGTTGAGGAAATAGCTGTAACAACACGATTTGAAAAAAAGTCGACTTGATGATAAATTTGTTAGTCATGTTGTTTTGAAATGTACACAATAAGGAGTTAAATTAACGTGATGTGAAATGACAGTTGATTCTTTACAAGAGGCTAACTTAGAACACTAATTTGATGTTTGAGAAATGAATTAATGGTCTATTGTACCTATTTCTGAAGATAAAACCGAAGGCTTGGTATCAATCGATTGCTCTTCCTCTGGGTCTACTATTCCGTCTTGTAATGGTGTTGTACCTGAAGTGAAAGAAAGAAAGAAAGCGTTCATTAAAGATACTATTCCTATACAACTCAATCTTCCATTATAAAACTTTGTCTAAATTTAATGACGCTGTGTGGCATAGTCATGCAGAATAACAAATATCGTTTTTAATTATGAGTACTAGTAATATACATGTATTTCCCACTGATATGTTTACGTCATAATAACAGTATCAGGTGTTATCCGTGAGAATCAATTAGGTTTGTTAGTGAGTTCCAATCACTTGTTAATGCGAGTGAATTGGGTGGGGGGGGGGGGGGGGGGGGGCTTCCACCAGGAAAAATGCACTATTCATTCATAGATCAATTGATGTGATTGAAATGAGATATGCAGCACACAACAACAAGAAAGTAACCATAGTCTAAAAATACGAAAACATCACCTAAAGAGCAATTTGAATTTTTCAAAATACAATCTTATGATAAATCAATCTCTTCATGATCTCAAAGTTATAAAAGCTGTCAGTATATTTAAAAGTAAACTAGTACATCTGAAAACAACATCATCCCTTTTTTATTTGATAGATACATCTAACTATAAAATGGTGGCATTACTATAACTCACTGGATACATGCATTAGTGTATGTGCAATCGTAAAGCTATAAAGGTATTACTATTCTGACCCTACAACCTTAATTCAACATCTCGCATTGTAACGAATTTTGAAACGCAAATTTTTAAATAGACATTTGATTGTTCAAGCAAAGGATAGTTTGTTGTTTCATTATGAACAAGACTGTTCTGAAATATGAATAATATGAATGTATAACAACGTCGGATGAAAAGCCAGTGCATATTTCAAAAGAGACTAAATCAGAACGCTATATTGATGTCTGAAAATAGTTTTATGAAACTAAACGGCGAAGCCAGTCAGCTTATGGCAGAGGAACAGCTGTCCACTTGTAAAGAAACTTGTAAAGAAAAAAAAATCATGCAAATAATTTAAACGTTAAAAAGACGTAGCATTTCTCATATTTTTGATTTCCCAAACATGACTTACTGTGAAATCATTAACCAACCAATGTGAGCTGGAAATATCCCATTAAATGCAGATAATAATGTCAGATTAAATTTTTTGAACCATTTGAATTTTAAATAATAAAGACTAAAAATGTGTCAAAAAGTGTAACCATTGTTAGCCTACAACCTTAATTCAACATCATGCATTGTAACGAATTTTGAAACGCATATTTTCCAAAAGACATTTGTTTGTTTAAGCAAAGCAGAGTTTGTTGCATCATTTAAGAGTAGGCTTTTCTGAAATATTAATAATATTATTATTTAGCAAAATATTAATGTCTGAAAATGAATTACTGAAACTAAACGGCGAAGCCAGTCAGCTAATGGCAGCGGAGCAGCTGTCTACTTGTAAATAAACCAGATCATGCCAACAATTCAAACGTTAACAAAGGCGTAGTTTTTTTCATCATTTTAATTTCAAAGATATGACCGAGTGTAACATCCTGCAATTAAGACTGCAGCTAGTTCTTGATTATGTGATGTGCTGCTTCTTTATATGTTATTCACATCAAGCATTTTTGAAACGCACATGTTCTATGTCACCCCAGAAAAATGAGAAAGACAAAGGTAGCAGAAAACAGAGCGTTTGTTTATTAGTAAGCATTGTAAACGTTTCTAATTATCAAACTATAGACGATTACTTAAAGAGACGGTTGGTATGTGGTGCACTTACATAAGATATAAATTTAGAATTAATGAGATAACAGCAACAGAACGATTTAGAAACAAACCGATTTGATGATGAATTTACTAGGCATTTTGATCAAAATAAACAATAAAGAGGTCAATTCAGGTCAGGTAACAAAATAGTGGATTCTTTTAAATACGATAAGTAAGAACGCTAGGTTAGTGTCTCCAAAATGATTAATACACTGTTTACTTTTGTCTGTAGATGAAGAGGGTGTCTTGGCTGCATCTTGTATAACAATATACGATAAAGTTATCGGTTGCTGTTTATCTGTTGCCATCTCTGAAATAAAGGAAAGCGTTCATAAAAGATACTGATCCTATAAAAAGTAAAATCACAAAAATACTGAACTTTAAGAGGGAAAAAATTCGGAAAGTCCATAATCACATGGCAAAATGAAATAACAAATAAAACTCAATCTTTCCTTAGAAAACTTCGCACATATTTGATTGAGACTAAACGGCAAAGCAATACAAAGTAACGAGTATGATTCGAAATTACGAACAATATACCTGTTATTTCCTTTAATATGTTTCAGTCATATATCGATTAAATTGATGTGATTAAAATGAGATCAGCGGCACACAACAATTAAACAACTACAACAACGAAAAAGGAGCAAGAGCAATCATTTTTTTCAAAAAATTTGTATCTATATATAATCTGAAAGTTATAAAAGCTGTCAGTATATTTAATAGTGCACACATACATCTGACAGAAAAACCTTCCTTTTTTTTGACAAGTACAACCTACTGTAAAATGGTTATATTTATATGATTAACCTATATATGACACAGTTTATGCGAAGTAGTAAAGCCTTAAGGGCATCCGATACGGTTTCAAGGGAACTAACTCTTTGCGCGACGTTTAGCGTTCGAATTCCCGCAATACTGAGAAATCTCAAAACGACTGACCCTTTTGGTATTACTAATTGAATGCATGTCAATTATCATTTTTATCATCATTTATCAACCATGATCAAATTTTGATTTGGATCCAATTTTCTGACATTTTATTACAGCACAGACAACCAATTATATGTTAAAACTAATACCGAAAATTTAGGTACATGAAGAAGTAAATTTCCTAACTGAACAATTTATTCAATTTATTAAAGTTAAATAAATAGTGGTAAATGATGGTATGCCCATTAAAATTATCAATGATACAAATTTATTAAAAGAACAAAGTTCCTATTTGTTCCACGTTGCTTCCAACAAAAGGTAATAGCTAACAATATTGTTATCCTCCCATTTTGACGGGACGTATTATGGTTTACAAATGTCCGGCGTCCATGTGTCCGTCGTAAACATAGTCAGCACAGTATCCAAATATCATGAAACTTAACATAGTTGTTTCTTATGATGGTCAAACGATTTTTATACTCTTTGGTGAAAATAAGATTAAAACTTTTTTGAGTTACAGGACTTTGTAACTAAAACAGGGATGTGTTTTTTTCACATGTCGCGCCGTATTTCAAAAACAATTTATGATTATTGCTTTTAAAGTTTTATACACTTCTAGGTTATATTAATCTAAAGGTCTATATACTTTTTGGTGATGATTCAAAATTTTATTTTAGAGTTTTATTGAAAAGGGGGTTTTCACAGGTCACGCCGTATCTTAGAAACTATTTATAGTTATAGCATAAAACTTTACACGTTGTTAGTGAAATTGATCTGAAGATCTGTACACTTTTTCGTGATGATTCTTTATTTCGTTTGAGTCATATAAAACATGTTGTGAGCAATTTTTTCTGTGTCTGCCTGATTGACAGCAAAAAAAATGCAATTTCAAATAACATAAAATAGTTGATAAGCACTGATTTTCGAACGTGTCCATACGATATAAGTTTTAAAAAAATCTTGCAAGAATCGATTCTTGAAAAATCAAATTAACCCGAAGGACCGGAAAGACAAACAGAGAAATGGACGTGCGATGTTTTATGCACCCCGCAATGCGTCACACAGTGATCAATATAAATATATTTAGTTATTTACTAATGAAATTACGCTATGAGAGAAGTATCTGGATTCTACTCGCAACTTACCACCTCCACCCACCCCAAAAAACAGCATTACATACTGAGCAGAAAGCATATAATAGTAAAAGATTTTAAAGTGACTTGCGTTGAAATCGTAATTAAGGGTGGTACAGCGTGGAAAGTTGGAAGCGGATCAAAAAGGAACAAAAACAAACCAACAAGCTTTGGAGAGATGTATAGGTAATATGTCCAGTCTTTTAGATACTAATTCAATCTTTTCTGACAAGTTACGGTTACTAGAAAAGACCTCATGTGAGTAACCGTTGTGTTGTGATCCAGTATATATAAGTATGATGGACGATTCAAACGTAAGCCTTGTTTAGGGATCCTATATTTTGAAATATTTAGATAATCGTCATGGAACTTCAATGACATTTCACCCTTATAAGAACCATTAACCGACATGCAACGACACCTTTTAAATTAGATTTTTCGTGAGATATAGGAAAAGTACTCCGACCCCACACACACACTAAAAATAAATTACAATGTTTCATTAGTGAACCGTAGAAAAAAATATCAAAGCAAATTGTCCACTTCCCTCAGAATAAATCAGAAAAAATAAAAAAACAAATACTTCCTTAATTGAATATTTGAAACGCCAATAATAATAAAACGGGGGTGGGGGTGGGGGGGGGGGGGTAAAGACTACCTTCATACTAAGGCTAAGATCGCCCATGAAACGACATTTTTAGTATATCATTGCGTTTTGGTCCTGAATATTCATGAAATATAATCACTGGACGTTGAGAGATTACATTACATCTATCTTCCGATCATGCTTGCTGTTTAATCGTCATTATGAAATCCACGATTTATATGATACAACATTGTAAATTTATTTCTTGATATACGATGAGGTGTATGTAAATGAACAAAGTGCATTTTAGCGCTAACGTTGAGGTGACCAAGAGGGACGCAATTTTTAGGATAAATCGCCGTTTATCTTCGAATCAACCACGGTGACATATATCTTTTTTATTTGAGATTTGAAGAAAGCATGAAGAAATACCGTTTATGTAAAAAATATGATAGAAATGATATTTTCAGAAACACTTTATTTCCAGATTTTTAGGTTAAAAAAATACCACTTTGAGCATGTGATACAAATTGTCAAGCAAGGCTTGAATAACTTGATAGTCATTCTTGTACGGATTTATTATTTCCTTATTGTCACTCATCACAGCTTCAGATTGAACCCGATATTAATAATTTACGACGAAGAATATCTACTCCGAAAACTTGTTAAACATTGTCTAACTTTCTTTTACAAAATTTCACATATCCCTTATTTTCAACTTCAATTTTCTCGAAAACAAGCACGCTGACCTATGTTTTATTTTGTGTTTTATTCGCCAAGGCCTACAAATTACAAAAATAAATGACATAACATTGAGAAACTTTATCAAATGCCCATAGCTTATAAAAACTACACATAACCAAACTATGACAAATATGAATATGTATCTTCATTTATCAATCAATGTGAGTTTAAAATATATCTTTAAAGACCAATAATAATGGCACATAAAACTTAATTAACAATTTGGATCATAAATCATAAGGACATTTCTCAAAACATATAACCATTGTGACTCTACCACTTTAAATTCAACATCATGCATTGTAACATATTTTAAAAGACATATTTTCCGCCAGAGTTATTTTGAGAAAAAGTAAATTTTGTTTTGAAATTGATTAAGTTTGTTGTTTTAAAATTACAACAATACATTACAAAAGGCGTAACAATTCACATCATTTTGATTTCACAGATATGAACGACTGCAAAATCAAGGTTAAATCCACAATTTTCGACATAAGGAAAATACCTGTACCATGTCATGAAAACGATAGTTGTTATCTATTCGTTTGATATGTTTGAGCTTATAATTTTGCGATTTTTCAAGGAACTTTTCGTGTGGATGAAACGGTATCTACCCAGTAGTTATGACCGTCACCAAATACTCCAGGGTCATCAAATACAACAGGCTTTTAATTGGGTAGTCTAGACTCTAGTTCCGTTTCCACAATGATGGTGACGCTTGAGTCAAACAATTGGAAGGCAAAATCAACGCCGACGAAGTTGAAAAGTATTATAAACAGAAAATTCTAAAATGTTTTGCCAAATATGACAAATGGCGATAGACTACCGGAGTGGAAACAATAGATTTCCACTAATTAAACATTTTATGAATAGTAAATTTACAAGAATTTAACATATTTATAATATTTCATGTCACATCAAACACGCTAATTTGCTGTTGGTCAATACCCTCGAGGATGCAACGACTACCAGCAGTTGCAACAACCTCGTGTAAGAATGCTAGCGTAAAGAGGGACGAAAGGTACTAGAGGGACAGTCAAACTTATAAATCGACAATAAACTGACAACGCCATGGCTAAAAATGAAAAAAATAAATAGACAAACAATAGTACACATGACACAACATAGAAAACTTAAGAATAAGCAACACGCATCCCACCAAAGACAAGGGGTGATCTCAGGTGCTCCGGAAGGGTAAGCAGATCCTGCTCCACATGTGGTACCCGTTGTGTGGCTTATATGATAACAAAACCGGTAAATAGTATAATTCGGTCGGTCACATTCATGAAAAAGAAAGGGATTGTTGTTACGACGAATTGAACATACCCGATATCATTTGTGAAACGCTTATTCCATAACGGTCAACCAACTCGGGATGGCGTCCTTAAAATTTACGAAGGGATGATTTCAACTTCACCATTTGGAACTCTTGGTTTAATAGATTCCTTGTAAGCAGCAACCCTTTTTCAAGAAAAATCATGATAGGAAACGCAAGCACGGGAATATCGTATCAATTGGGAGATATATACCCCGTATGCAGGTGCTGCTGGAATGTTGCTACTTAGAAATGGAAAGTTCACAATTAGAAAGCTTAAACTATCTCTTTTGTCGTAAAGTTTTGTTTTCAACCGACCCTCATTATCAATTTCTAGATGAAAGTCAAGATATGAGGCCGACTTAACTTTATCTGTAGTATCCTTTATCTCTAATTCGATATGATAGATGCGTTCAACAAAGTCACCAAGTTTTGAATTATTTATTGAAAGAAAATCATTTATATAGCGGAAAGAAGGGCTTAAAGGATATTGTTAACTTCTCATCTTTCTTCCTAAGAGGTTACTGTATGAAGTCAGCCTAATAATGATAAAGATACAAGTCGGCAAGAAGAGGGGCACAAATTGTTCCCATTGGAATCCCGACAGACTGTTGAAAAACACGTCCTCCGAACGTAACAAATATGTAGTCAATCAAGAAATCAAGCATCTTGATAATGTCAGTTTCAGAGAATATTTTGTTTGAATCAGAGTGATCCTTTCCGAAGTAGGATGTATACTTCCCTAAAACAAGATACTTGTTTCTACGTTGGCTATTCGTTTTTATGAAACGAAGTAATACCAACTCTTTCAATTTGTCTTTTAGTTTGGAATGTGGAATACTTGTGTAAAGTGTAGCAAAGCTTCAATACTATAACAAGATGAAAGAGAGTGAGATTTTTATACTTTAAAAGATCTTTGGAATTTTTTAGTATCCACATCTGATTCACGCAACCTCTAGAATAGGCAGTTTCACAATGACTTTTGATACTAAACTCGTTCAAAGGGTATCTACACGTCTCAATCTTCAAAATTGCTTATCTAAATATAGTACCATAGCTAATGTTTTTAACAATATAAATCGTGGTTACCCTTCTATCGATAAGTGTCATGCCAAAAAATGACTTACATTTCCCCGTCTTTCCACCAACAAAACGGTAATGTCCACGTTTAATGGTCGCACATTTTCCTTAAATTTTGAAACTGATATTACTTGAAAGACAAACAGTATTATTTATTTACACACAAGGAATATTCCGGGATGCGGTTTTCAGTACGTAGGTGAAACTGGACGATATTTATCTAAACGCACACAAGAACACCTGTATCGTTTTAAAAGACCCAATAAATTCAAAGAATCATTTATCAACATCTTAAGAAGCACACTCATCCTATTACATATCTAACAGTTCAACCTTTAGTAGTAGTAAATAAGCAGCCTGGTGAATATCATTCAAAGTTTGTACGATTACGGAAAATAATTGAATTAAAAAATTAAAAAATTACAGAGAGTCTACCAACTCGGTCTTAATGATGATATCATGTGAATTGGTAATATATCAAGAACCGATTCTTTTAACATTTTGGATATAATTTTCTTAAACTGTTCGTAAAAATTGTTCTCATGGACGTAGAAAAAATCGCATCCAAAGAAAATTTCGGACTAACCATACAAATATTTCGGACCTAATTTCTATTTAAAAAAAAAGGCGGACATTATCTGTTAACCAAGCTCTGTTCTTTACCTTTAAATAAATTAGATAAAATTTTAGAGAATTGCAACACAATTTCATATTACTGTCCTAAGTATGAAATCGTTCAAATTATAATGGCATATTGTTATTCTTAACTGTTTCCCAAAATTGATCGCCCTGAAGATCATAAAAAAACGATTTATTACAATAAAGTATGTCAATAAAGGTTTTGATTTTGTAAATATTGCCGGTATTTTTAACGAACATTCTGTTAAAGACCAAGTACCTGGATATTTTGATAATACTGAACTCCCTCTTATTTGTTATATTTACAAGATATCTACCCGGAAATATGTGTATAATAGACAATTGTGTCAAGGTGGAAATACCATTGAAAATACACCTATGTCATGTAATTGCAGTAATTCCGAATACACTCATGGCCCCATTTCCCATGTCATAACAGGAGACCTTAACATCGTTCGCGACCGAGAGTTAAAATCATTCCTCAGTAAAGGACCGACCTAAATATCGTCCGCCGCCAATTATTAATTGGAATGAGTGTCGTAATATCAACCACGACTCACTCCGTACCTACTGTTTGAAATGGGTTAAACGGGAAAAAGCTGACAAAAAATCTTTGGACTCTTTTTTTAATACAGTAATGAAGATAGTTGATATTCGAATACAAAAAGAGCATTTTACTCTTAACAACAACCATAAAAACCCGATTTCGCGTACCAAACATAAACTAAAAGAACTAACCAAGGAATTTGTTTTTGTCCCAGCTGATAAAGCTATAATATCATTATTATTTTACGTAAATTTTATATTGAGGTTCTGCACAAGGAAATCACGAATTCACCAACATTTTAACTGACTTCATTTATAGAAAACGACATCTGTTAAAAACACAAACTTTTAGCTACTTCTTTACAAGCAGAACCAAATACAATAAAAGCCCCAACTTTAGTTTAAACATATTTATTTATAGTGTATTTGGAAACAAGTTTTACAACTCATATTAATCCCTTACCACTTTGCGGGTGCGAGTGCTGCCTTGTGGCGGCATTAGCCTACTCTTTTTTCGAAATCTTTAATCTTCTTTAACGTGCAAGAGATATGACGTTCCCTTAACACGGGTCAGCCATTTATAGTCGACGGACTATCATCGTTTCCCCAAGACCATACTCGCAAATGGTATTAAGGGAGAGCCAACAATTCAGTCCCTCAAATTTTCATCCCGAACGGGAATCGAACCAGGAACTTTTGGGTTTGTAGTCCGATGCACTAACCACTACACCATGTATCTCCATTCCTAAGCTACACAAAAAAACCTTACAAATATAGATTTATTACATCTTCAAGCTATTGTTCCACTACTAAATTATCTATTCTACTTACTTGTACACTTGGTACAATAAAAAAATCTGATAATAAATTGTTGAAATAAACCTTTGAAAATAGTTGAATTAATTACTTTTGGAGTGTCAAAAACTCGTTGGAAGTACTTGCTAAATTGCATTCATATATTGGTGATTTTTTTATCAATAACGGCCGGACCATCGTTTGGTACAAAATGTATGGATATGAAAAGACGGACACACAGCACACAACCCATAAAAAAATCAAAACGTAATCTTGATGTTTCCTATAAACCCAATATGAAGGTTATTTTAATCTTCAACTATCTAAATAAAGGTAAATTGTATTGCACACTAGATCTCATATTTAATGCTTAATAGAAATTCTGAAAACGTGTACTGAAATATTCCGGACACGTAGTATTGAACTTTAAAAAAATTAGCATACACGTATTACGCCCATTTTGAGCAGATTGAGCAGATGAGTAAATTTGTGAAGTTTTACACGTAATAATTTAGTAATGACTAGCATATCACTGTCGGACTCGAGACAAACAGTTTATCAGTGTATATGTGTATAGTAGTACGTTGCGTATTCAACTTTTTAAGCTATACGAAGTATTTATTTTCCAGTAAATTAAACACACAAGAAAACACATGTTTAAACGTTTTGAAACAATTCGCGACGGAATTGTTTCAAAACAATTTGCTTGACGTGCAGTTGCAAATATTTAATGCATGTTCTCGACGAAATTACATTCTTGATATGACTATTACTTTATGTAATAGATTTATATTTGCGTACCATATCCAATGGCATTTATCAGGTATGTTCAGTTCGCCGAAAAAATCGAACACAAAATTGGATTCGTTAGTCAATTTGGTTTGGTTTAAGGGTCGACAAAGGTGATGGGTTAAAACATTTAACTGATACTTAACAAAAAGGTATACATTTTACTTGTTTGAAAACAATATGATTGCATGTAACCTGTACGACATTCCCAAAACCGAATTCTTATATTCAAGTTTCAATTTTTAAAACTCCATAGTTATATTTATAGCTTTTTCCCGTTGAAATTTTTTTTTGTACAAGAGATAGATATAACAACTTTAACGGTATGGGTTTACTGATTGTTGAAGGCCTAGCTGTAGCCTTTAGTTGTAAAGGCATATTTTATAAATAATTGTTATTTATTTTTCTGTATTGTAATATATCCATTAAATGGAAAGTAAGATAACCTAATTGAATATTTAAATTTTAAACGGTCGTGAATGAAAATACTTGTGTGTTTTCAATTCACAAAGATTTTAAATACTTGCAGCTCACACAAAAACGTATAAATACTTTACAATAATCATAACAAAATTAAATTACTATCATGTTAATTATTTTATACTGTTTTAGTATGGATTTATAAGTCTTTGCTTATATTTGTACAGTAGTATAATTATTCATATAGTGGAATGTTAGAATTTAAAAATAGATTCAAAATGTCCATCCGTAAATACTTGACGTTGTGTTTATTGATGTAATATATATTCAAAATTTTCGGAAAAAATGACTAATAGGAACGTTTGTTTATTATAAAAGGAGTAGGTTCGGTAATGACCGATTTTGTCTCAAACTTCAAGTTCATCTAACGATTTTGGACATTTTTTAAACATTTAAGTGTCTATTTCAATTGATTCAATTAGTTTAAGTGAAAGATTTTAACTGACTTATCATTAAAAACGCTTCGATTTAAGCTTAAATATGAAAAATCTATCAAATATTCAAAAAAACGTCACTTTTCAGATGGTTTTTGTCAAAAGTGAAAGTGGCCACATCCGTGTTCATCCTCAACCTTTATATATGTTATGTAATATCATCAAATACAACTTCCATTTCAATTTTATTTCATTTAAGACAAAAAACCGTCTACAATTTAACTAAAATTCTAAAATTGTGAAGATTTCAGTAATTTAGCATGACTTAATTATGCTAACACGCATAACATTTGCGCGGAGAAATGGTATTATGTTTGTGCATATTTACCTGTAGTTTACCTGAGGTCATGTTTTACCTGTAATTTATTATTCAAATATTTGTTTATATAAACATTAAGAAATTGTTGAAGGATAATTTGAATTTTCGTTTTGTCTTTGCGTTTTACATCCAAGGGTTCATTGTTGGTACGATTTGTTTCTTCATTGAGCACAGCTAGTCGTCCACATGGCTGGTCGTCATTTTGACTCGCTGGTAACATAATTTTCTACTAGGTAGCCGGCAACTTTTTTTTTCAATTTTCAATTATAGGAACATTTGTCATTATATCGTCGGCATATATGAAGTTGATCTTTTTATAAAAAATTATGGATTTATTTTTCATATGGTTTTGTAATATACCGGGCAAATGTAATAACGTTTCAACAGGTAAAATTCGCGCAAACGTAATGCGTTTCGACGCGCAAACGTAAGACCAATCCGCACCAACGTAACGCGCCGCTTGATTCATTCAAATTATAGATCCATATTTCAAATGCACACTATCGGTTTGCGTTCTCAAAAATTCCGGATAAAATGTCAATTAATCCGGAGTCAAAACACTCGAGGTAGGTAGTTTGACATTCGAAATCAACTATTAGATTAAAACATGTTCTTGGATTAATTTGCACTTCTCATAAGTGCAAATTGGAACCACACTTTTTTTAATCGTAGAATCATCAAATTTGGCAATAATTTACCTCTGGGGGTAGGTAACACAATGCTAATGCTTGGTTCGGCAACTAGAGTGAAAACAGTGAGAAAATCCTGTAGGAGAATCCTTTATAAAATCCTATAGGATAAAGTCATAATCCCGTAGGATATTTTTAATATCCTATGAGATATTTCAATCCTATCGGATTTGTTTATCCTATAGGAATAAATATATCCTATGGAATAAAATTTATATCTTACGGGATTTAAAATCCTGTGGGATTTTCAAAAAAAAAAAAATTGAAATCCGATGTGATGACGCAAATGCGTATTCTTTTCCTGAGTATCAGTGCGTATGCTTTCAACTTACTATTTGTGCGCCAAAATATCGCGTGCATGCCATTATATTAATTTCACTTGTGAAACCTAATTTTAATTGTTCTTTTCTAAATTCAGGACACAACAGTAAGAGCTTGACGTCATATCTAACAGTATTCTGACCTCTAGCTGTTTCAATTTTGTTTCTTTTTTGAGTCACTTTCCTATTATAAACCTTGACCTTTTCGAAAAGCTAAGGATTGTCTCCCCAAGGAATATATTCTTTAACTTTGTAATTTATTTGGCCTTTTAACTTTTTTCATTCGAGCGTCACTGATGCTTTTTTGTAGACTTAACTCGCGTCTGGTGTACATCATTTTAATTCTGTTATCTTTTTTAATTTTTACATACATGTGTACCTTTTTATATAAATTGGTTATTTTGAGAGTAATGTACAGGTATTCATAAAACTTCTGAATTAAGATATTCTTCGGCAAAACCAAGTTTCCCTGTAGAATATTTGAAATGATTTAAGTAAAATCAGGAAATTCTTAAAATATTACATGTTTTATGAGACGAATAAGTGTATAAGTGGTCCCAATTAATTGCATGCCACAGGTTTCACTGCATGAATTCAGACAGTTTCAATAACGAGTTGAGAATATGAAGGCATCCTTGCAAGAAACAATTTAAATATAAAGTTGGATAGATAAAATAAATGCATCCACAATTCCAGATTATACAGCTAACTGAGTGCGTACATTTATATTGCGATTAGTTTGTGCAATTTGCATAAGTCATTTGGTTTGTAGAAATTAGGAATTGCAAAAGGGTTATCATCGGAAAAATTATGTACATTCCCAAGTAATTATAAATAAATTAGTCGAGCTTCAAATGTATATTCAAATAGTAGTTGTAAATATACACTTTCAACTGGTTTCTTCTATTAAAAAAGACTCAATTTTTTTAAAGAAAGCAACTTGTTTTATTATCTCTGGGAATCGGGTTAAATTAGTGTGAAATTTTATGTCTAATGTTCAGACGTAAACAGATCGTCTTTAACCTACGATAAGTTAACATTGAAAACATTGTTGTGAAATTGTAATACGATATGATTGTATATATTGTAAATATTGGATTAAAACGTAGTTATTAGTTATAGCAAACATTTGTCAGTTATATGTTATGGATATTATATTGCTAATGGTATAACATTATCGTCGAACTCCCAAATCCCAAATCGTCGAACTTTATTTGAACAATTTATTCCACTGCACATTTCAAATCGTCTCCGCAACAAAGCATGTTTCTCATAAAAACATAAAAGGAACATCAGGGCAACATAGGTATTTTTTTAATATGTTTGCTTTCTGTTACAGAATTAAATTACTTCAAAAGTTATACTTACTTTCTTTTCTTATATATATAAATATATAAATCTGACAAACCATTATCACTATCAGGGCAAACATTATAACCCCTGCTGCTAAAGCAATCATTAGAGTGAAATGGCCACCTGAAAACATTATAAGGTTCATCATATTGCATTTTCAAAAGTAGCTATGCCTTTGAATATTATTGTTGTATCAGTCCCCTAATAGATGACTACTGTTTGAAGTTTTCTTATTGATAAAAGCCGTACGATGAGCGATTGTTATTTTTTTTAATTCCTTTCAATTCCGCTTCATAGATGTCGCATTAGTTATCATAAAACTTATCATCATGCATTGTTATATTATTTATTGAGTTTGCCAGCAAATAATTTGTTCTAGCAAATTTTATCTGAAGGCAAAAGAATAGAACGATAATTAAACTACCAATCAAAATTTTCAATACATAAAGTGGCATTAATTATTTAGACTACTTATCAAAAAGAACAGACAGGTTTTGTTTTATTCATTGAAAACAAAGGTATACTCTTTTACCTACACAGTAAACATATACTGACCACTTTAATTATCTTAATGGTTAAATTTCACAGGCGAGGTCAACAATGTTTAGTTTTAACATGCATTTAAATAGAGTTCTGAAAAGTCAAAGAGAAGGGATCACAAAACATGAACTAAAACAAAAGTGGCAGATTGAAAAAATATATATTTCTAAGAATTATGCTAAACAATTTGACAGACTAAAACCAAGCAAAATAACAGATATTCAATATCAACAGTTACAAACCTGTATTTCTCATAGATATGTTTTCTCTACTAGTCACAGTTACAGGTGTTCTACGTGTATGATCCATCCCTGTAAAATATTTTCTTTTTAGTGTTAAGGGTTTTTTGTGAGGACCTTCCCCTAGAATAAAAAAATTATTCAGAATACGGTGGCCTTGTGTTACCTGTAGAATCTAGAGTTGAAAATATAAATATATGGATACATGAGGATAAATGAAATTATAGTGTAACCATGACCGATTTATTTTGTACTAGTTTTAAACATTTTTAAAATTAGTTAAACGCATCATTTTAACAATAAGTTAAACATAATCAGATGTGAGATACGTGGGCATTTTAATACAGTAAGTAAAACATTTGAAAGGTTTATGGGTAGGTTTGTTGGTAAACATGCGAACAATAAATTCTGAAAAATTGGAGACCTATTACTCTACTTAGTCTACATATAAATTGGCATCAAGCTGTATAGAAGAGAGAATATTTTTTTTGTCAAAATTAATACGTTCTGATCAAACTCGTTTTTTTCCAGGTTGACATATAGGCGAAAATTGTCGATTAATATATGATATTTAACATTTTACTGAAGAAAATAATATTCCAGGAATTCTCTTGCTGATTGATTTTGAGAAGGCATTCGATTCCATATCTTAGCCTTTTCATCTAAATTTGGGTTTTTAATGTAAAATTAGAATAGAAGGGGAAAAAGCCTTTGTGAGACTTCGAAATTGAAAGTATTAACCTTTTCCTTTATCAAAATATTGTTAATCAATTAAAAAATAGGAGACAAATCAGGTTGTTTAATATAATTTGTCGAATGATGGGTTGTTAATGGGTGCGAGTCATTGGGACACTTTAAAGGGGTTGGACAGAATTATGGGAACTGTGGAATAAGAGGACTAGAAATGAGAATTTGATGGATGAATGCATGAGGCAGGGTGGTCTTAATCGTGAGAAAAGTTTGATAAAACAGGGATAATTCTTGTTGATGAAAAAATAAGAGTGCAGAGGAACAGAATATGGAGTGAAGTAGGAGTTTGGGGAGGGAACTGGGAATCAATTCCCTGTGTCCACCAAATAACTGAAAGCCATTAAAGAAATAAAGGAGTGGGGTCTGACATGTATGTAAAAGGATCAATTATGCAGGGGATGCAGACCACAGATTGGTCTAATTTGACAAATGATAAATAAAAATACGATGGATGCCGAATGTGATAGCGCTATCTAAATAAATGAAAACAATATATATTTTTTTTTAATAAGTACAATTTTTATTATGTAGACCTAAAGTAGAGAAATGTAGCATTGAATGACTCCAATAATTGAGCACGCATCCGGCAGAGCACAGCTGCCCATCGGACTGAATGTCAGTTCATAAACATCTCAATCATTCAATGTTGTTACCAACCATATACAGTATTAGCGTTGGCAGTCCTTGAAAAGCGCCATTGACTGCTTTCAATCAAACAGCAGAAGGAAGTTTGTAACCAACAATATTTTCAAACAACTTATCTAAAATGATTAAGTCTTTCAACAAAGGTTATAAATGATAAGCAACGATGCAAATATTGAATTTTAGAACATGTATAATTCTCTTTAACAATGAATTTAAAACAGCAATATCTATATTATTTAACAAATATGTACTAAATAGTGTCATGCAAATCGTTAAATATAGAAACACGCAATTTCTATTTTTAAACAAGGGAAATAACAATTACATGACAATCCTGTCTTCCAAATGAATTTAAAAACATTTTGTTTTTATAAACAATCATAACTAATTAGAAAGAAAGAAAAAACACACATACACACTGAAAATAACATGTGTTTATGTTGCAACAACTTTATTGTTGATTAACAACTGCCAACTTGTACCAGAAACAAACAATGGTTTGGAACAAACTATACACCACGAACGACAACTCGACCTAGAATGTTACTCACATTTGTTGATAATGTAAACAAACATCGATATACAAAAAAGCGGTAATATGTAGCAATTAATAACAATCAGAATGCTGTAGTAAAGATTATCAGGAAATTAATCGGGCTTGCCGCCTAGAGATGCCGATAAGTGATATTTTACAAAATCATATTTTCAGGGGACGTGATGGATTGTCCTTGCCAAAATTACAAATAATTCAGGTATCTAACATTTCTAACATATATCGATACCTAGATAATACATTGATAATACTGCCTTGTCAAATATACCTTATTGTCAAAGAATGCAGCAATAATTCTGTTGTCAACGGCCAAAGAAAAAATCGGGATGATCAAGCATGGAATTCCGGAAATTGACCGTCTACAAAAATATTAAATTCTAAAATTGAGTTATCGTCCTTTTCGCGCCAGAAGACTATTGAAAAGTCTACATATCTTGGTCCTTTCTTTATGATACATTAAGATATTTTAATTTTGGTCAATCCGTTATATCCTGGGTTAAAACATTATATAACAATATAACAGCTGCGGTGACACAAAACTGTTGTCTGTCAGAATTTTCACTATAGAGAGAGGCTGTATATAGGGAGATCCTTTATTCGCTTTTATTTTCTTGCTATGTGCAGAAATATTAGGCATTTTGGTAAGAAAAAGTAAGGAAATAAAGGGTATTACTATAGATGATACAGAATTTGTACTTTCTCAATATGTAGATGATACATTGCTCGCCAGAATCGCTCGATGCATTTCTTCGTGTTCTCCAATTGAATGCCGAAATCTCGGGACTTAATCTCAATATAGAAAAAAAAAAACAAGTGTTATTTAGATAGGTAGCAAAAAACATAGCCAGAATCAAATTTGTGTAAAGTGGGGATTGAAATGGGTCTCCAGTACATTTAAGCTCCTTCAAATTAATTTTTGCAGTTAACCTAGATAGAATGATTGATTAATATAATAGGCCAGTTTTAGTTAATATAGACAACACTTTGAAAAACAGTATCTCATCCCCTTTTGAAAGATTGCCTTTTTAAAGACTTTGGTCATATTTAAATCAAATCATATGTTTCTATCTATCCCGAGTCCAAATAAGAATATGTTACGTAATTTAACAAATCAAATGTATGCTTTATTCTGGGATAATAAACCAGATAAGGTCAAGCGAGATCTATTATGTCAAGATTATTATATGCCTGGGTGGTTTAAAAATGCTAAATTTAAAAGCATTTATACAAGGACTGAAACTTACATGGTTAAGACGGCTGTATAATTCGAACTAAAAGTGGATGAGATAAGTTTCTATTGTGGAGAATTTTTTTTTTATTGAACTAACTTATATTGGGTCTTTTATATTAAAAGGTCATCAAATACATTTTGGCAAGAGGATTTTGATGCTTGGAAAATCCTTAATCAAATTAGAAAACCAAGACGTATTGATGAAATTCTATCGTTTTCTTTATTGGAAGTAGAAAACATTAAAATTGGTTCAAGAGTCTACTATAAAAGTGGGCAAACGCTGGAATTTCGACAGTGCATACCTTATTAGATTATCAGGGCAAAGTTATGTCACTTCAAAATTTCAAACTATTAAATCAATTTAGGCCAAATATTTTACATTGTTATGGAACAGCACACTCGCTACATGAGTTGTTAAACACAATCAATATTGAAGTAAAGGAGAAAAAAATTCTAGCCATTCTTCTTTTTAACATAAGTATGTTCTTTGAATCAAAAACAGGTTCAAAGGACATGTATAAAGTATTGAATGGGAAATATATTACTTTTGCTGACTGGTATTAACTGCAAAAAAAATACACTCTCCGTGTACAAAATATGTTAGAAGCACCAAGCTTTGCTGGTTCCAAGATAAAATAACACATAGCATTGAGGAACTAATTCACTACTTTACAAGATGAAAATAAATACTAGCAACATATATACAATGTACATTTTGCAAAGAAAGAACAGAGACTATCGAACATTTATTCCGGAGCTGTCCGATGGTCCCTGATGCCCTTAACATTTGGATTTTTTAAATGACAAATATTGATCCGCCTTCGAATGTTATGAGCATTGTTCTATTTGGTATATACGAAAATGTTAAATTGAATTCGATTAAAAATAAGATTTTCTGCTTTCAAAATACTGTATTTACTGAACAAAATCAAAAGAAGCTTTGCCAAATTTAAATGCTTGAAAACAAATATTTAAAAGAACACTTGAACTTAGAAAAATACATTTCATTTAAAAACCTCTCTGTAGAGGAATATACCAAATGCTGGAGTCACTTGGTCTCTGTTATAGAATAAATAATAAATGTCGAATTTTGATTTAAACACCACTAATAGATTTTGCAAGAACAAATAAGATTGAATGCTATAAGATAATTACTTATTTTCAACCTATTTTTGCACCATCATATATTCACGTGTTGTTTTATTATTTAATACTTCCTTTGTGTGAAAATGCCATTCTGTACACCTTTGTTCATACATGTGTGCTAGTCTATTTGTTACAATAAAGAAAATTCATTATAAAAAAATGTGAAACATCAACTTGGCTTATAAAAAATTCTGTTCATTTCTTAAAATAAAAGTTATCAAATCAATAAAACAATATCAAATCATGTTAAATTTACCTTTTAATGTTATTGTTTGGAACAGTTAAAATAACTGGATTTACAATAGAGTAAATATTGTTTTTTAAAGTTCTCTACTTGTTAAGAAAACTCTGATAGCTCTACTGTAAAATTTAAAAGATAGAATGTTATTTGCTTATTTGTTCTGAGTAAAAAAAAAACAAACCCAACAACATGCTATGATTAATTTATACAATTAACATTTGAAATTAAAAAAAAAAAAACAACATCTTACCCGTAATACTTTCATTTTGCTTATCTGGTAGCAATGTTCCATTCCAAATCTTATCACCAGCCTTTTTAATCGCAATATCTGGATTCATGATATCAAATCCTTTGCGAAAAATAAAAAAAATAAATCATTTTACTTTTAAACATTACGACATACAAAATACCGAACCCGATCTATCGAGATATCATTTAGTGAAATTCAAATTGCAGATTTCTAAATAGTGTCTTTTCATTGAAAGTTTAAAAGATTTCCAATATACATTATATGAACTTAAATTAACATGATCACGAAAGATTACATTTAAGGATGACAAACGATTGTTGAATATGCCTAAAAGTTAAAAATGTTATGAAGAAAAAACAACTTGAATACACCTTATCGCTATTTGACCGCTATTACTGGAAACCACACAGGTTCCCGTAAAATTTTGACGTCATAATACAAAATATCTGACGCCACAATGGAAAAGTGATTGTTGTAGGCGTCAAAAGTTCAAGCGGCCGGGTCAGCCGGAATTAGCGACAAGGTTATAGTAGCATGCCTGGTACATGTATAACTGTTGAAAGGAACAGAAAGTACAATACAACGTAGAAGGCATTTAGTTGAAAAAACTTCAAATTGAGGATTTTATTTGAATTTATTTTTAAATATTCCCAAAGACATATTCTGGATTATTATGTAAGTTATATAATTACCTTTTCCATTGAAATTCACAGAGGCAAGTATCGAAAATTTCTGGTTTGTAAATGAATCAGTAAACAGCATATCACATGAATAAGTTGTGCCATTGTTTTTGATATTATATTGAAAAGTACGAATAAACTCAATTCCATTGCAGGCACATTCATCAGAATGACATTCGCCTTTGTAATGAGTGCATTTGCCTGTATTCTGCATAAATGTAACACTATCTACGGACCGTCCATTTTCCAGGAACTCAACGTTATAACCGTCTGGTTTTCTACATGAAAAACATGTAAGTGTATTTTGTGGATTGTGGTTCTGTCCTGCTATACTGACCTCCGTTGAATAGATTATACCTTAAAAATATAATAAACTGCATTGTAAGTATCGCTAACTCTTCTTATATGCACTCGATATGAAATGGCCCCCTTCCTCTTAAACACCATGTTATTTCTTAAGCTCTTTTGCAATGCACGTGTTCTGAATCTATACATAGATGATAATAAAATTCGTCATAGATACCACTTTGTGAGTCAGACACACGTTTCGCCTAAAAAGACTAATCAGCTACTATCGAATTCAAACAGTTTAAAACATAAATAATAACCCCATTACACTAGGACCACGATCCCGCTACTACCTAAGAAATTTGGAAACGTTGAACTTCGAGCAGTCGTGGCAAAAATTAGACGTAGTAGAAGCGTAAGAAGGTCATAGTACAGATACTGCATCAAGTTTTGGCTCTATGAATACACATTGTCATATTTGTTGGAATACATGTTATTTAAAAATTAGCAAAAACTACTATTTAAATTCTTTACATATTTTGTTATTTAATTTTGGGTTATTTCCTTGACAATAACTTAAAGGGAATATTACGTTCAGTTTCCGGTAATCAAATACACCGATCAGTACTTCGTCAATTCACTTGACCCATATATTTATCTCTCAAATCATGAATACTAAAAAGCTCAATGAATCAAAATTAAGTTTGAACAAATAAAAAGAATGGGATCTGAAGCGTGATTATTATGCAAATTCTCACTTTTAAGTTATCATTATTATTAAAAAAAGAATTTCAAACACACCGGAATGTAAAAGGTGTACACGACTTGCCTCTTCTTTTTTTTTTTAGCATACTTCTATAAGTTATTTTCAGATACTTTTGCAAGAAAAATATGATTGCACTTTATTGAATCAGTTAATTTGTTTATTTCTTGTCTTTGATTATTGTGATACGGACTGTAGAAAGAGCCCGTAAAACGTAGTGTAATATAACGTCATGTTCTTAAATAGTTTTTTCCTAAAATATATTGCGTTCAACTAAGATTATACAAAAACGTATGAAAATCAGACATGTACGGACTATTATACGGAAGCGTATTAGCGCCACACATTTTTTTTTTTATTTTTCTTCCTATGTTTGCGTTATAACCTCATATTCCTTTGAATCTTAAATAAGAAATAAGATAAAACAAATGTTTGCGTTATAACGCAAACCTTTTGCGTTATAACGCAAACCTTGCGTTATACAACGCAAACATTTGCGATATAACGCAAACCTTTGCGTTATAACGCAAACATTTGTTTTATCTTATTTCTCATTTAAGATTCAAAGGAAACAGTAGTTATTAATGGAGGAGGCTGTATATAATAAAATTTATCACCTTTGTAGTAATTGCAAAATTAACTGCTTGAATAATTAGATCATATCAATGACTAATAATGAGCAGAATAATATAAGAAGATGTGGTATGAGTGCCAATAAGAAAACTCTTCATCTAAGTCACTATTCGTAAAAGTAAACCATCATAGGCCGAATTACGGTCTTCAACACGGAGCATTGGCTCACACTAAACAACAAACTATAAAGGTCCCCAAAACGATAGCCAAGTTACTACTAGTTTATATATTACAAAGAAAATTGAGTAAATTGAGGTTATACCTAAGAAAAAAATCCACCCTGCTAATATAGCTATAACCGAATATAAATATACTTCCAAAGTAAGCTCTCGTTTGAGAACTTTGTAAAGTAGGTTACATTCAAACAAGCTACCCTTTGGGAATAAGTGTATAGAATGAAGATGTTTTATTAATGAACTTATGTTCTCTCTATTCAAATTGCTACCCAAGCATCTTAAAAATACTTCATTATATTGAAATGAAAATTCAATGACTTTCTATCAAAGAATCTTGATCATATTCTGAGATTTGTAAACAATGTTTCCTTATTAATAATTCATTTTAAAGCAGAAAGATCATTTTGTCTATTTGACTTGGAGGTTTCACAATTGTATGACATTATGTTTGATCTTTCAATTTTAATATGACTATATACTATATCTATTTTCTTGTTAAATTATATACTTTTCTGATGCACAAATCAGTCTTAATTTATGTATAATTGCACTTCAATTATTCCATTATTCCTATGCATATTTATTATAATAATTTGGCCTTGTATGTATGTTTCTTTTTTTATTTACTAGTAAATCACATCCGAAATGAATGACAGACGGACATATATACAAAACTTAATGAATAATTGAAATAAAGATGTTTGCGTTATAATGCAAAGGTTTGCGTTATATCGCAAAGGTTTGCGTTATAACGCAAAGGTTTGCGTTATAACGCAAACGGTTTGCGTTACAACGCAAAGGTTTGCGTTATACTGCAAAGGTTTGCGTTATATCGCAAATGTTTGCGTTATAACGCAAAGGTTTGCGTTTAACGCAAACATAAGAAGAAAAAAAAATGTGTGGCGCTAATACGCTTCCGTACTATTAACTTGGATTTTTGTTAAGTAAAATTTTCTTTCTAGTTTTATTACCAACTTATTATAGCATGAGAATATTTATTTACTGGTGTAAGCATCTGTTCGTTATTCCGTTTTGTTCAAAATATAAAACCTTTAAAATTATATACCAACTAAGAGTTTGACCCAAATGAAGTGGTGCACTGAGATTAGAAATATTGTCATATGAAAGGGACAAGTTATCACATGGTCACACATTCGTGTTGCAAATGTCATGTATATCTATAACTTCCGGATTCAAAGCTGTCTCTTTTGTCGCCACGTCTCGACTGTAACCTCTAAAAGGTGATCAGCGGTGAAACCATTGCCAAAGTGGGGAGTCCGTTTAAATGTGTGGGATGTACAAGTACGCAGTCCCGTCCGATCAGAGAGGGGACGTTCAGTCCGATGGCTCTTTTAGATATAAACGCTCTCTACAAAATAATTATGTATGAAATATTTGCCCCTGGACGTTAAGCAACCAACTGTTAATCAATCGACAGTAGCGTTACTTGAATTGTATTTCTGGTGAGACAAACGATTTGAATACTGGCAATCAGAGCGAGAAGAGGTTAATTGAAAATATGAATCGCAAAATAGGTGTAGGTGATCGTACTCTTGATAGGTCACACAATTGCAAAAATGATATCGTTTATAAAAAATTCTGATTTTTGGAACTCTATCATAAAAAAAATATTTCTAGTGTTCACTTAATTAATATATTTCAATGGTATTAGAAATCAGATAAGTTCCCGATAAAAAATAAAATGACAGAATTATATGTATGACCTTCTCTAAAATATTGTTTTACATATTCGGGGATACTTAGTTCAAGGTGCACTATATCTACTTAACTTTATACGTTTTAACTTTTGTCAACATGTATAGATGATGATAACTGGGAGAACCATTTAGTCTTGCTTATATTGAACAAGGTAGAAAAGTACTTCTTAAAATGAAGGAATGCCAAGTTTCTGTTGAAAAGTTGCCTACTAAAAAAAAATGAAGCATCATATCAGTTTCTCAGTTATGACCTCTTTTTCGGATCTTTTTTTTGAAGTAATATATACTTTGTGTGTTACTTAAAAAACATAACTGTATCTACCTCGTACATTTTTTGATGCATCTTGGATTCGTATCTGGCCATTTTTTGTTAATAAGCTACTCATTAAAATGAATTCGGTCACCCCCTGTTTAGTTGTTTATCAATAAAATGGATAACATACTCTTTAAGTTAGTTTACTTCAAGTGATAACATATATATTCCCTTTTCTTTGGTGTTTTTACTACGATAACATTCCAGTTAAACAAATTGATACAGAACAATCCCTAATTGAAGACACCTTAATTCTAAAAAAAAACTATTATATACAGGATTTCTTTATCAATACATTTAGAAATAATTCTTATATGATTTGCATATCTATTAATACTTGTATTGGATTGGTCAATTAGAATTTTTCTCTAAGTTTACACTTCGATAAACCATGTTTCCGAAACTACTTTTGTCATCTATTCATGCGCGATACACAAGCTTGCAGTGATCCCGGGATTTTCAGCAAATTGAGATTAAAAACAATTGCATTAACAGTTGTGACTATTCTAGTGCATATATAATCAAAAAAAAAAAGGAATAAATGTATTGCACTAAAGCTTCGAAAATGTACAAAAAATTGAATTTAATAAAATTCCGCGAAATTTCATAAAGGATTTGGCGAATTTACGTCATGGCAAAACACGACGTCATACGAATAGAAATTTTCAAGGGAAAGATTATTTCGTTACGTGTACGCTTCAAATTCGGATAAAATTTAATTAAAATGAAGTTTTTGAGGTAGGTGCTATTTCATTTAAGATTTCGTTGTATTTATCGGACATTGATGGTTTTTAGAAAGTCAAGATGGCGGCGTACTCCTTAGTTACGACTTGCCATTTTGCTTTTGATGGTAAATATATAAAGTAGCCATCAACAAAAAAAAATGTTTGGCTGAAGAATTATAAGGATTAAACACATTTTTTTCTAGAGGTTATTGATGTGTAAACCGGGGCTCTTACTCACAAACTCAACATAAAAGTAGTTTGTGAGTTAATCGCCCCGGTTTACACATCAATAACCTCTAGAAAAAATGTGTTTAATCCTTTAATAAATGAAAAATACTTTTGGTTATAAATTAAATGGAAGCGATAGTTATGTCTGAAATTTCAACCTTTAAAAAGAGAGATTTTGTTAAATTCTTCTTCGATAATTTTGAAATTGTCAGAAACATATCATTCTAAATATTTTCCCCGCAAGAAATATAATAAAAAGATAGATAAACTATTAAGAAAGACAGAAAAATGTATAATGGGGCATTCATCTGCAAAGTGTATTGAAAAATAATTGGCATAATCAAAACCACGAAAAATAACACGAATCGTACGCATGATATGTATGCAATACGTTTGTCAATACTTATGTCAGTAAAATAAATGCGGGAATATACATACAAACGTGATAACTAAAAATGCAATATTTCTATCATTTGTCGTCATGATCAAATTAATTCATATGGATGAACACTTCAGTGTGTGATTTTAAATTCTTGAAATACTTTGCTTAAACTTTATCGACGTATTAAATGAAATTTGATGGTTGGTAATAACCCGTTCCACTTCGTCCGTATGTCAAGTTACGTACGTGGGCGTTTTTCAATGAAAGCACAACTTTCAGACGTAAAAAAATGGAAAGTCAACTTGTCTAAAATTTAATTTCAAGATTTTTTTTTGAATACCTATATCATAGACCTGTTTGTTAACAAAAAGTGCAATTTTAAATACTCTTTAAAATGATATTATTTTCATAATTAATGTACTGTTTCGTAGGGGACTTACACATATTTTTGCAATTTTAAATATTTTCTATAGACATTCCAGTTTGTTCACTTTATTTAGAAAATTATCATTTTTTCCTGAATTGGAGAACCATTTTTTATTGATAAAGATTAGACAGTACTTCACATATGAAGGTACAACTCACAATACGTAGTGGACATTTTGATGCGTTTCGTAGTTGACAAAACCGTTCCGTAGTGGACAAAAAGTTTCGTAGTAGACATCAACCCTATTCTATGTTTATAAAAACATAATAAAAATTACATGAAACTAACCATTGTTATTTGTTTTGCACGAATATAATTGAAAGACAGAGTAAAAAAATACTGCATAGTAGTGGTAGTGTCCACTACGAAACGTTTTTCTCCTATACTTGTTTCGTAGGGGACCGTTTCGTAGGGGACATATTCACATGTTTTATTTCCCCCTACAATCCCTATATTGCAATATTAACAAGACTGATTGTATTCATCAAAGCATATATTAAGCTGTACACTGATATTTTTTTCATAATTTTAAACCCAGATACTGACGGAGATTTGACCCGTTTCGTATTGGACATAATAACAAAAATACGGTATCACTCTGGTCCATTTGATGTACTCAATTTTTCTTACCAACAATTTAATTGCCGTTATAAAAGCATCACTTCTTTTGTAAGACCCTATTGTTTATATCTCTTGCAAAGAAAAATGACATCGATTTTATAAAACTGTTTATTAGCAAATTTTAATGACTTCGTTTCGTAGTGGACATTTTGTCAGGGACACACTTTCTGAAATTAAAATCCTATGTTAAAAGCTGTTTATTAAAATATGTTGGCTCTAAACATACTTTTAAATTATTAAAGAACTTATACTTAGTAAAAATACCATTTATTTCTTCTTTTTTTTACGCTATTTTAGAGTATGATTGTTGAACAGGCGGTCTAGGGACATGCCATTTTGGTTGTTTTGGACGATTCAGGAATCAATATCTCATCAATCCTTCTAAAAAATAATCTGTTTCTTTGCTTAAAAATGTTAAATCTAATTTAATGTACTGACTGCATCAAAAAATACTTGCAAAGATCAAACACATTTTTTTTAAAGTGGCTGGGACAAGAAGGTACGTTTTTATTGAAAAACGACCACGCATGTAATTTTATTGGAAATCTCTAGTAAGCACGTTAAAAGATCGGGATTGTATAGAAACTGCTCTACATTTAGCACAACGACCTCTTTTTTTGTGTTTTTTTTTTATAATGAATTTCTTTATTGTAACAAATAGACTAGCACAACATGTATGAACAAAGGTGTACAGAATGGCATTTTCACACAAAGGAAGTATTAAATAATAAAACAACAATTGAATATATATGATGGTGCAATAATAGGTTGAAAATAAATAAATATCTTATAACATTGAAATCTTATGTGTTCTTGCAATATACATAAGTGGTGTTTCAATCAAATTTTAACATTTATTATTTATTTTATGATAGGGGCCCAGGGACTCCAGTATTTGTTATATTCCTCTACAGAGAGGTTTTTAAATTAAATGTATTTTCCTAAGTTAAAGTGTTCCTTTAAATTGTTTTTTAACCATTTAAATTTGGCAAAACTTCTTGTAATTTTTTTCGGTAAATGTAGTATTTTGAAAGTAGAATAATCTTATTTTTACCAAAATTCAATTTAACATTTTCATAGATACCAAAAAAAAAAATCATAAAATTCAAAGGCAGTTCAATATTTGTCATTTCAAAAATCCAGATGTTTAGTGCATGCCAGAGACTGGCGACCATCGGACAGCTCCAAAATAAATGTTCTATGGTCTCTGGTCCTTCTTTACAAAATGTACATATGTTGTTACTATTTATTTTCATCTTGTAAAGTAGTGAATTAGTTCCTAAAATTCTATGGATAATTCTATATTGGAACCAGCAAAGCTTAGTGCTTTTACTATATTTTGTACACGAAGTGTGTATTTTTTTTACAGTAAATACCAGTCGTATTAAGATGGTTCTCCCATTTTTCCTTTGCAGCAAATGTAACATATTTTTCATTCAGTATCTTGTACATTTCCTTTGAACCTTTTTTTGATTCAAAAAAGATACTTATGTTGAAAGGTAGTATTGCATGATTTTTTTCTCCTTTACTTCAATATTGATCGAGTTTTACCACTAATTAAGCGAGTGCGCTATTCCATAATAATGAAAAATAATTGGCCTAATTTGAAATAATTGTTGGAAATTTTGAAATGACATTACTTAGCCCTGGTCATCTAACAAATCTTGCACTGTCCAAATTCCCGCATTTGTCCAGTTTTTATGTATACTGTTGAACCACCAATTTTAAAGTTTTCTACCTCCCATAAATAATACGATAGAATTTCATCAATACATCTTGTTTTTCACATTTGATTAAGAGTTTTCCAAGCATCAAAAACCTCTTGTCAAAATTTATTTTATTACCTTTTAATAGGCCCAATATAACTTATTTCAATAACATTTATTTGCTCCACAATAGAGACTAATCTCACCCACTTTGAATTTGAATTATACAGACGTCTTACCCATGTAAGTTTTAGTCCCTGTATAAATGCTTTTAAATTTAGCTTTTTTAAACCACCCTTATAATAGTCTTGACATAAAAGATCTCGCTTGAACTTGTCTGGTTAATTATCCCAGGTTAAAGCATACATTTTATTTGTTAGATTACGTAACATATTCTCATCTATACTAGGGATAGATAGAAACAGATATTATCTAAAACTGGCCTATAATTTAAATTAATCATTCTATCTAGGTCGACTGAAAACGTAATTCCAAGTAGCTTAAATGTACTGGAGTCCCATTTTAATCCCCACTTTACACAAATTTGATCTATGTTTTTTGCTACCTATCCAAATAACACTTGTTTTTTCTATATTAATCTTAATTCCCGAGATTTCAGCATACAAGTGGAGAACACGAAGAGATTGTGTTTTTGTACATTTAGTGGCATGTTTTTTTACAAGGAAACTGATGTGTACAATGGGAAAGTCACGATTATGTATTTATAGGAGCGTAGTCACAACGCAGTTGAACGTAGTGAAGTCGTGTCATAGTAGACTGGTATTGCGATCGTAGTGCGACCGGAAAGGTCTTGGTAGAGTCGTACAGATATCGTGTTTGTCGCGTTACGGTCTTATAAGATGTAGCAAGAGCGTCACACTGTCGTCAGTAGAACGTTTTACTGTCGTATGGGGGATCGTAGCACGATCTTATCACTATGATAGCAAGGTCGTAGTACGAACATTAAAAATATGAAATATTGAATATGAAAGCTGATCAGCGCGATCTTATTTTCCTAAAGATCGAAAAGGGATGTTCTTCGTCTTATGTGTTGAGGGCTTTAAACACAAAGTCGACGAGCAATGACGACCCACAGTTCTTTCAAGTTTGGCAAACTACGGCTAAGGTAATCTATCCCTGGGGTAGAACTTTCTTATATGCCGTAGTTTTCAAAGTTAGGTAAATGGTTTATTTATAAATATGACCACATCATTAATACTATAATGTCAATACACATCTGCGTAATACGGACCTGATGATACCCTAAAGCACAAAAAACTTCACCAGCAGTGGTATCAACAGAGGTTGTCTATAAACTTATCATAGACATTTCTATGTCAAGAAATATATGTCTTACAATTTATTCACAGATAAAGAACATTTGGGTGGCTGAAGGTTTTTTTTAATTTTTTGAATGGCTTCATATTTTGTCATGTCGTAGTCTTCAAGCTTACTATGTATTATGAATTTGCTTATCGCAGAACGCCAACCTGTTAACCTATGGTTTTTTTATATCCACACCATTTGATCACCGTTGGGTGGTTGTGGTATTTGCAAACTCTTTATTTTAAAGTAACAAGGAACATGTCGTGGACGTATGACATTTTTCACATGCTTAATTTTAGTTCATTTATATGATTTGGAGTTTAGTGGATGTCTATTTTCACTGAACAAGTAATAAGCTTAAGCCTGCCTCCAAGAATGTGATTTTCTTGATGAGTTGAAGACGCACATGTGGCCTTGGGCAGGTTTTTGTTCTTTAGTCTGGTTACTGTCATGTGGACACGTTCAACATTTTCCTTTTAATTTTCATCAAAATAGTTATTGTAGAACTTATAAGTGAAATTTAGTGAAATTGCCATCTGTTTAAACATTTTTTAATAATTTGTACAAAATGATAACTTGTACACACCATTACATACCAGAATTATGAGGAATCACAGTCATTACATATATGTCACTTAAATGGTGAACTATGGAAGTCAATCATATAGTAAACAGTTGCGGACAATGTGTTCGGATGACTCACAAAAGATAAAACAAATGATAAGAGGGTCAAATAAAGTACGAATTAAGTTGAAGAGTATTGAGGACCAAGAAGTCCCAAAAGTTTTGACCAATACAGCTAGCTAAGGTAATCTATTCCTGAGATATGTTAAGCATTAAATGATTTATATCTATATTCTGGTTTTTTTTTATGAATGTTCTAATTATGTTAAAGATCAAAATGAGAATTTTATACAATGAATAAAAAATCATGATCATGTGTAAAATAATACATACCACTTGATAAAGAAACAGTTGTTGTCAGTCTCAGTTTATTTTGTAAACAAGTCCATAACCCATTCATGTATTTGTTCACTTTTGGTATTGTAAAAATTATAAAGTTCAATGTAAAATTAGCCTCAACGAAATCCTCTCTAACTGATGGTGTACAGTGATGGGTACTTCTTTCGAAAGTACACTTTGTATACAACTGTTCCTGACTGTCAACCAAGGAAATCGGATGTGAAAACCCTGGAACTCGGCATATGAACTCTAATCTATCTTGATGCAAATTCCATGTCAAACAATTTTCACTGCATTTGCTTTTTGCTGTAAAATGAAGTTATGATAATAAAGGAATCACTATACATGACTCAGTGTATCTCATTTCACAATATGTAGGTGATACTTCTCTTATACTTGATGGATCACCTAAAACTTTGGATACTCTCTCCATACTCTAGATAAATATGCAGATCTATCAGGTCTTAATATAACTTTAGACAAGACCGAGGTTGCTTGGATTGGGAAGAAAAGGTTTAGCCAAAAAATAATCTGTGTTAAGGTAGCACAATACAAAGATTTTTCATCCCCAATCAGACATCTTTAAACTGATGTAATTCCACTCATCCGGGACACAGTTTTGGAGTTCAAGCTGTGTTGCACAAGAATCTATAAAATATTTTGGAATGCTATGAAGAACAAAGACGCTAAATTCATTTAAGTGTGGCCATCACAATATAGCAACTAATACATAACAATTAATTATGTAATAATTATGTCATAATAAAATTATCACAATTTGAAAGATTAATCTTTCTTCTTTCTTTTGGTACCTCATTTATAAAATATAAACAATGATGAAATGAATTACATCAGTTTAAAGTTGTCTGATTAGGACTGAAAAAAATCTTTGTATTGTGCTACCTTAAGTGGGGATTGAAGTGGAGTTCAAGCAGATTTACACTTCTGGAGATAATTTTTTCAGTGGATATTAGTAAAATTGGCTGAAATAATCGAAAACATTATAAAAACTTGGACTTACCAAAAACTCTCAAGAATTGGAAAAATAACAGTGATTAAAACACTTAAAGTATGAAAATTAAACCATCTATTCCTGTCCTACCTAGTCAAAATAGCAGAAAGCTTAACATTTTACTAAAAAGATATTTTCCTTTATCTGGGATAGCAAACCAGATAAAGTCAATAGAGACACCTTATCCAAACCACACTGTTTATGAGGACTAAAAATGATAAATATTGAAAACTACATAAAGGGTCTAAAATTAACCTGGATAAGAGGAATAAATAGAAATAATTCAAAACAAGTGAAACTATTCCTTTTTTCAGAAAATTTGATATTTTTTTTTTGAAAATGCAATTTCTTGGTCCCTATGAAAAGTTAAATAATCTATTTTGGGAAGAAGTATTTGATGCTTGGCAAGATCTTCAAAATGTACAAAATAACTTAACACATGCCCTATATGGAAGAATGATGGAAGAAAGATTGGTAACCATTCAGTTTTATATAAAGATTGGGAAAAAAAGTGTTTGGCTGATCAATGTCTTGTTAGAGGAAGGTGGAAATTTTATGATTTTTTATCACTTTAATAATATATGCCGTGTGGAGACAGTAGAGTGCCTCCCCGTGCTTAAGGTTTATGCTCTTATATTATACTAGATTATGGAGTGTGTGTCCGAGCGAGAACTTCTCTATGTTCATTACTTTAGTAATATCTATCAAAAAGTAGTTTTTTAATATTCAGCCCCATTCATCTATTTAGTCAGACGTCAGTCGCTACCTTGATATACCCTATCGTTTGTTAAATTTGTCGGGTAACTTATGACAATAAGCATTGACGTCTTGAGCCGAACAGTTTTATCATTTTTACACAATTTAATCTACTGTGTGATGGTTCATATTCTGGACGCCAGTCTTTGCTCCTTTGTAATAAATCTACATACCAAAAAACAAATATGAAGCTTAGAAATGGAAAAATATTAAATACTAAACTCGTTCAAAGGGTATCTACACGTCTCAATATTCAGAATCGCTTATCTAAAAATACTACAATAGCTAACGTTTTTAACAATAAAAATCGTGGTTACCCTTCTATCGATAAGTGTAATGCCAAAAAATGACTTACGTGTCCCCGTCTTTCCACCAACAATACAGTAAGGTCCACATTTAATGGTCGCACATTTTCTCTAAATTTTGAAACTGATATTACTTGAAAAACAAACAGTATTATTTATTTACTCACATGAAACAAACCGGGATGCGGTATTCAGTACGTAGGTGAAACTGGGCGATATTTATCTAAACGCACGCAAGAACACCTGTATCGTTTTAAAAGACCCAATAAATTCAAAAGTATCATTTATCAACATCTTAAGAAGCACAGTCATCCTATTAAATATTTAACAGTTCAACCTTTAGAAGTAGTAAATAAGCAGCCTGGTGAATCTCATTCCAAGTTTGTACGATCACGAAAAATAAATGAATTAAATTGGATTAAAAAATTACAGACAGTCTACCCTCTCGGTCTTAATGATAATATCATGGGAATTGGCAATATATCAAGAACCGATTCTGTTAACATTCTGGATATAGTTTCTAAAACTGTTCGTAAAAATCGTTCTCATGGACGCAGAAAAAATCGCAATCAAAGAAAATTTCGGACCAACCATACAAATATTTCGGACCTAATTTCCATTTCAAAAAACAACGGCAGACATTATCTGTTAACCAAGCTTTGTTCTTTACCTATAAATAAATTAAATAAAATTTTAGAGGATTGCAACACAATTTCATATTACAGTCCTAAGTATGAAATTGTCCAAATCATAATGGCATATTGTTATTCTAAACTGTTTCCAAAAATTGATCGCCCTGAAGATCATAAAAAACATTTTATTAAAATAAAGTATGTCAATAAAGGTTTTGATTTTGTAAATATTGCCGGTATTTTTAACGACCATTCTGTTAAAGACCAAATTCCTGGATATTTTGATAATACTGAACTCCCTCTCATTTGTTATATTTACAAGAAATCTACCCGAAAATATGTGTTTAATTATAGCCAATTGTGTAAAGATGTAAATATCACTGAAAATACACCTATGTCGTGTAATTGCAGTAATTCAGAATACACCTATGGACCAATTTCCCATGTTATAACAGGAGACCTTAACATCGTTCGCGACCGAGAGTTAAAATCATTCCTCAGTAAAGGACCTAAATATCGTCCCCCGTCAACTATTAACTGGAATGAGTGTCGTAATATCATCAACGACTCACTCCGCGCCTACTGTTTGAAATGGGTAAAACGGGAAAAAGCTGACAAAAAATCTTTGGACTCTTTTTTTAATTCAGTAATGAAGATAGTTGATATTCGAATACAACATTTTAAAGAACATTTTACCCTCAACAAAAACTATAAAAACCCTATTTCGCGTATCAAAAATAAACTAACAGAACTAGCCAAGGAATTTGTTTTTGTCCCGGCTGATAAAGCTGCGAATAATATCATTATTGTTTGACGTAAATTTTATATAGAGGTTCTGCAAAAGGAAATCACGAATTCACCAACATTCCAACTGACTTCATTTTCAGAAAACGACATCTGTAACAAACATAAACTTTTAGCTACTTCTTTACAAGCAGAACCAAACATAATGAAAGTCCCAACTATGTACTGGCTTCCGAAGCTGCACAAAAAACCTTACAAATATAGATTTATTTCATCTTCCAGCCATTGTTCAACTACTAAATTGTCTGTTTTACTTACTAGTACACTTGGTACAATAAAAAACCTGATAATAAATTGTTCAAATAAGGCCTTTGAAAATAGTGGAATTAATTACTTTTGGAGTGTCAAAAACTCGTTGGAAGTACTTGATAAATTGCATGCATATATTGGTGATTTTGAATCTGTTCAAAGTTTTGATTTTTCTACCCTATATACCACTTTGCCTCATATTCTTATTAAGAAAAAATTCACATCCCTAATTATCTGGGCATTTAAAAAGTCGGAATGCGAGTACATATGTTCAAACTCTTTTAGATCATTTTTTAGTAGCAATAAACAAAAGAACTATGTCAATTGGACATGCTTTGATACTATTTATGCACTTGAATTTTTACTTGATAACATTTTTGTTCGCTTTGGAGATTCCGTATATCGTCAAGTTATTGGAATTCCAATGGGGACTAACTGTGCACCACTTATTGCGGACCTGTTTTTGTATTGTTATGAGTTACAATTTATGACTAAAATTAGCAAAGACCCATCAAAACAACATTTGATACAAAAATTTAACAATACTTTTAGATATTTGGATGATATATTGGCTATAAATAATGACGACTTCAGTATGTATACTAAAGAAATTTATCCTGTAGAACTTACTTTAAATAAAGCTAATGATAACAATGACCACTGCCCTTTCCTCGATCTTGATATCTATATCATAAACGGGAAGCTTAATACAAAAATTTATGATAAAAGAGATGATTTTTCATTTCCTATTGTTAATTATCCATTTTTAGATGGTGACGTTCCCTTGTCACCATCTTATGGTGTTTATATATCTCAACTTGTACGATTCGCTCGTGTATGTAACAATGTATTAGATTTTAGCGAGAGAAATTTATGTATTACTGGAAAATTATTACACCAGGGTTTTCGATATCACAAACTGGTCAAAACATTTACTAAATTTTATCACCGGTATAAGGAAATAATTCGTAAATATAACTCAACATGCAGACATCTTATACGTTCAGGTATTTCACATCCAAAATTTTATGGAAATATTCTTTATAAAGCACAAAAATGTCAGTATTCTCCTCAGAAACTAACAAAACCTTTAAATAGACTTATTAAAAGGGGATATAGTTACGATACTGTGGTCAGGTCATTAAAGATTGCATATTTTGGCTTTAACATTGATTCACTGATAGGGTCTTTGCATCGGAACTAAACACATTTATTTCTAAAAAAACAGTTGTTGGCATGACACGGGTTATGTTCTTCTCATATATTTTATGATAGTATGATACTAAACCCCTACCGGGAGGGATTGTACCTGATATTCATATGATGAAGACATAATCTTTCAATCAGTTTAATTGAGGTCTGGAGCTGGCATGTCAGTTAACTGCTAGTAGTCTGTTGTTATTTATGTATTATTGTCATTTTATTTATTTTCTTTTGTTACATCTTTTGACATCAGACTCGGACTTCTCTTGAACTGAATTTTAATGTGCATATTGTTATTCTTTTACTTTTCTACATTGGCTAGAGGTATAGGGGGAGGGTTGAGATCTCATAAACATGTTTAACCCCGCCGCAATTTTGCGCCTGTCCCAAGTCAGGAGCCTCTGGCCTTTGTTAGTCTTGTATGATTTTAAATTTTAGTTTCTTGTGTATAATTCGGAGTTTAGTATGACGTCCATTATCACTGTACTATTATGCATATTTTAGGGGCCAGCTGAAGGACACCTACGGGTGCGGGAATTCTCGCTACATTGAAGACCCATTGGTTGCCTTCGGCTGTTGTTTGCTCTATGGTCGGGTGGTTGTCGCTTTGACATATTCACCATTTCCTTTCTCAATTTTATTATACAATATTAAAACTAATTTTCTTACATATCAAGGCCTAATTTCTGCATTAAAACGTATTTAAAAGAATATAAAATATGTCCAAATGACTTAAAGAGAGAAAACGATCCAGTTTTGTCCTCAATGTTTACGTTTCGTTTTAATTCCAGAGAGGTTCAAAAGATGTGTATAATATTTTGAATGGTAAAAAGTCCAATCCTAAACAAAAAAGTGAAAAAAAAATGGTCATTAATTTCCAATGCAAACTTCAATTGGATACAAATATGTGTAGTTTTGGGTGCGGAGGGGTCGACACAATAGAACATATATTCTATGGGAAGACCTTAAAGGGCACTAGATGCCAAATTCATGTTCACCGATTTGACTCAAATTCTCATATTTTATTTATAACAATGTAAAACATTTTTCCAAACTATCAAAAGTATAAAATAAACAATTTACAGGACATGGTCCCAATTAGATGTAGCTTCGTTTCGTGCGAAATTTAGCCAAGACGCCATATGATTAACTATCGAGTTGACCTTCTATGACCATATAAGCGATGTAAACATAAACAAAGATATTAATAGATTAAGCAACTCGTGCATTTGGATTTTTATAAGTATTATAGATCAAACATTTGTGTTTATCGTTTTTAACCTTTATAAGAATGTTTTTTAGTGGATCAAACCAATCAATCAAATTATTTACCTTTGTTTCACTTTCAATGTTGACATTCTTTTCCTTTAAATAACCATGCACGGACAATGCATGCGTTATTCTATCTCTTTCTATGGGATTAAATTGGAGTTCACATGAATACGGATTTAATGAGGTCGAATTATTCACTTGCAAGTGAATAAGTCATTATTAATGTTTATTAGCTTAATTTGACAAAATTAAACCATTTTAGCTGATAAAAGCAAATTGTTATTAGATGTTATTTTTACAGATCAGCTAAATTATCTATAGTGAAGGATCCTACAATGTAAGATACGGTCACAGAAAATAATTATATTTATAAGTACGTCTGAGCCAGTGACAACTCTACAACAGATTTATCCATCGGATCACCAGCAGTGATGATGATACATAGCTGTGTATATTATATATATACAACTCGTGTAAACACCAACCCAACAATGTTAGATCTGTAAATTTGCTTTCGCAAATTTTGTGTTCTTCCCTCGCCGGGACAAATTTATCCATCGGATCACCAGTAGTGATGGTGATACATTGCTGTGTACATTATGTATATACAACTCGTCTATACATCAACCCAACAATGTTGTTTCTTATAACCTCGTTTGGTAAAAAAATCCGCAAAGTTCCTGTAACAGTTTAGTGACAGCCTCTTCAGAGGAGCATATCCGCTTTATTCTGAGAGCTTGACTGTATGTGATACTTTTTGTACAGTGTTTAGGGTGACAGCTTTGGGATTCAATCAATTTCATGTCAACCTCATCAATGAAACGGAACCAAGACAAAAATTTTGAAATAATTTTTTTTTCTTCTAATTTTCCCATGAAAATATTGGAGTAAGACGGTGCCATTTTCGTTTTCATTGCTGTCCCGTTTATTTGAAGGTTATGTTTACCATTAAAGGTGAAATTGATGTATTTCCAGACCAGAGTAAGCAACTGATCTATAGGTGTAACGCCACCAAATCATGGTACGTCACATCCGGTTGTATACTAAAATAGGTCGAAAAATAATATTCCCTTGAATTTGACAGTTTTAGGTAATGAATCCTACATTTTATTGCAGTGAAATGTTTTAGTTTCTGAAAACATATGTCTTGGGTATTTCAAGGCACCATTATTTTTTTATTTGGAGGTTCAATAAATTACTCTGTAAACTTCCAGTTATGGTTATTTTCTTAAATGCAATGAAATGATACGTGAATTTTTTTCTATAGTTCTGGAGAGGATAAAACTGTACTCCTGCCAAATATTTCTTTATTTGAAACAAATATAAATTTTGCATAACATTTTGAAAAGTGGAAATTTAAAAATTACTTATACATGTAATAGGGGAAAATCAATGGTGGTATTACACATATACATTCGGTAGGTGGTTCTAAAGTGTTGCGCGAGTCCCATATTTCCCTACACGATAGAATTCAGTCATCATGAGGTATGTTGGTTTACAATGAGGTGACATCTAAATTGACAAGGAGGGTTTCTGGAGGAAGAGGGTTCATGGATTCCATTTAACGAAGATAATCTATAGTGTCTTGAATGTGTGAAGGAAGATTTTCTACATGCCGTCTTAAATAAAAGTCTACGAATTCCTTGATGTTCTCAGTCGGGTGGCCGTTTTCGGATACAATGGGTCTACCACGGTTGTTAACCTTGTGTATTGTGGGAGGAAGATACAATCGACCAGGCTTGGCGTTCTCTGGTTTTAAATATTCGATTATATCCTCATCTATGTGACCATCATAGTGCATGGTTTGTAACGCAATGATTTGTAACTAAATTCGGAAGTAGATTCATAGTCAAGCTTCTTATAAAATATATCATCGGTAAACTGACGCTTTGCTTCCGGATCCGCGATGTAGTTAGCTTTGTCCATTATCACAACGGCACTTCCCTTTGTCTGCTGGTGTTATAAAATGACAAGGACTTGTTGCTAGCTAGATGAACAGCAATTGATTTGATTTTGTCGATAACATCTTCTAGTGTAGTGGAATCCATGAACTCTTCTTTTTTAAATGCGGAATTCTGATGTCTGCCTCCGCGTCAGACGTGTCTGAGTCTTCCTCATTATCCTCCTCATTATCCTTGTTACCAAAATATTCTGATTCTGAGGGGTTCTGGTAAAGTTATCAAGGTTATCTTCCAGTTTAATATTATCTATGTTACTGGGAGTACGGCAAAAATTCAAACCCTTAGACAAGACTTTTATTTCGTCCTCAGTTAAAGAGACAGTTGATAAATTGACCACTGTGTTGTTGAGATTGATCGGGACTCTTTGAAATCTACGGTTTTTACTTGAATTGTTAGAAGGTTTGATTAAAGGATGGTTAATTTTCACACCATCACGTTTAATTTTGTTAATCTGTTTGACGTGGAGCTTATGTGATTCAATCCGTTTGATATCACCAAGACGTACTTGAATTTCGTCAAGTTCAAGATCAGACAATTGTTCACGAGATTGGCAGTGCAAGTTATCACGTATTTTATATACATGATTTACTTGATTAATTGCTTCTTGGCGTAAAAGATCAATCAGACTAAAAGAACAGTTGTATAGCATGTTATTCCATCTATGGTTCAAAATCTGTTTCACTTTTCTCCTGTTGTAAATGGTGAAGCTTTTTAAACTAACCCTTTTGGAATAATTCTTTGATCAATGTAGGTTTCTTAATATGAAATACGATGTTCTGTTTTGATAATTTTGATGGTAAAAGATCTCAAATAAACAGCACTGAACTATCTAAATTTGTAAATATTTCAAATTTGACAATGGTAGAGTAGTTACAAAAGAGTCTGTGTATATATACATCGCAAACAAACAGCCGTTTAAATATAACTACTCTATCGTTGTTAAATGTGAAATATCTATGCAGACATTTTATATGTTCAGGTATTTCAAATCCAATCTTTTATGATAGTATTCTTTACAAAGCACAACAATGTCAGTATTCACCTCAAAACCTAACAAAATCTTTAAACAGACTTATTAAGAAGGGATATAGTTACGATACTGTTGTCAGGTCATTAAAGATTGCATATTCTGCTTTAATATCGATTCACTTATAGGGTGTTTGCGTCGGAATTAAACACATTTATATAAAACCAGTTGTTGGAATGACACGGGTTATGTTTTTCACATATATTTCATGATGATATAATAATAAATCCCTAACATGATGGAGTGTGCCTTATATTCATATGATGAAGACATAATCTTTCATTCAGTTCAATTGAGGTCTGGAGCTGGCATGTCAGTAAAAAGTAAAATGAAAAAAATACTGAACTCAGAGGAAATCAGTAACTGCTAGTAGCTATAGTCTGTTGTTGTATGTATGTTTGTCATTTTGTTTAATTTCGTTTGTTTCATATTCTGACATCGGACTCGGACTTCTCTTAAACTGAGTTTTACTGTGCGTATTTTTGCGCGTTTGTTTTTCTACATTGGCTAGAGGTATGGAGGGAGGGTTAAAATCTAAAAAAAACATGTTTTTCCCCGCCGCAATTTTGTGCCTGTCCCAAGTCAGGAGCCTCTGGCCTTTGTTAGTCTTGTATGATTTTTTTATTTTAGTTTCTTGTGTATAATTCGGAGTTTAGTATGACGTCCATTATCACTGAACAAGTATACATATTTGTTAAGGGGACACCTGAAGGACACCTCCGGGTGCGGGAGTTTCTCGCTACATGGAAGACCCATTTGTGGCCTTCGGCTGTTGTCTGCTCTATGGTCGGGTTGTTGTCTCTTTGATACTCTCCTCATTTCCATTCTCAATTTTATTGTTTACAGAGTTTGTCTTTAGTGCCACGTGGAGACAGTAGAGTGCCTCCTCGTTCCTCAGGTTTATGCTCTGATAATATACTAGATTATGGAGTGTGTGTCCGACCGAGAACTTATCTTTGTTCATTTCTTTAGGAATATTTATCAAAAAGTAGTATTTTAATATTCAGCCCCATTCATCTTTTTAGTCAGACGTAAGTTGCTACCCTGATATATCCTATCTTTTGTTACATTTATCGGGTAATTTATGACAAATAGCGTTTGAAGTCTTGAGCCGAACAGTTTTATCATTTTCAGATGATTCAATTTATTGTGTGGTGGTTCATATTTTGGACGCTAGTCTGTGTTCCTTTCTAATAAAATCCGTATAACAAATATGAAGCGTAGGAATGGAAAGATATTACAGTTTTTATATTATTGCTAGCAAGATAAAATTGAGAATGGAAATGGGGAATGTGTCAAAGAGACAACAACCCGACCAAATAAAAAACAACAGCAGAAGGTCACCAACAGGTCTTCAATGTAGCGAGAAATTCCCGCACCCGGAGGCGTCCTTCAGCTGGCCCCTAAACAAATATATACTAGTTCAGTGATAATGAACTGTTCGCCTTGCTTGCTTTGTTTGTATCAATGTTTGCTCAAGCATGGCAATTAAGATAGGCGGGGCTTCAGCTTACATACATCATACTTAAATTTTAGTGGACGTTATGTTTGGGGTTAAGGACACTTAATTTTAAAACATCACATGACAAATATTCTCACATGTTTCCTCACCTGTAAAAATACAATAATTGGTCAATGAAAGAAAAATATATAGTAAAGTTTTTTCTTGTATGAGGCTGAGAAAATGGCCTTCCACAGTTTTGCGCCAAGTTCAAAAAAGTTAATATCTTTATAACATTGACCTAATATTGTTTTTTTAATAACATATCAATCTATTACACAGTGTAGATACTATTCTGTACGCTATCCGGAAGTCGCGATTTTCGAAGCGATGATTTCCAACTAGCTAACAGGACGGTTTTGCCTACGGTAACTTTTCTCATCATTTGTTTACTCCTATATCTACAAAGTGCTTTGAACATCTTCAAGGTATATTTAGCATCATAAATATGAGTTACTGTAACAAAAACATGCATTAGAATATAAAATACACGTGTGCATCACATCAACTTGGTAGAAAAAAGTGAAATCGATGGACAATTTTGCTCTTGTAGTACAAAAGCAAATAATCTTTTATTGCAAATATTTGCATCAGTTTACAGTTAAATATATACTGTTTCAATATTCTTTTCGTATTTAAGTAGAATATTCGTATTTCCCATAAAAAAATATGTTTTCCTTGAGGACCCCAAAATAAATTACTGTACGATCAGTCTAGAACTGACTGTATTCTAGAAGCGATTTCGGATTTTTTGACTATATGACCAGTCGTGATTTTGAAGAAAAAACAACAGCAATTTGAAGGTATAAACGTGTATATGTGATATTATTAAACTATCCAGGGAACTATAACGTGTAATTACTTTCATCAGACAATACAAATATATTTCTGATGAATGTTTTAGATGGCAAAATAATTGTATTTTTGTTCCATCAGTCTTATTTAAAATCAAATGCCTAAAAAGTAATACATGATTCGCTTGTGGACTTTTTAATAGTGTATCGTTACAGTTATCTGTTTGTAGCTATTACATTTTTAAAGATTATTTACACCGTCCTCCGTTGACCAATTGATGATAATGATAAATCAAGCTTGTCTCTTTTAAAATAACAAAAAATGGATAAAGACAGCTTTGCGTAGGGGGTTAATTCATGTGATATAATTTTGGTAAGTTTACAGAAATAGAAGGTCCATAATGCATTAATCGAGTAAAAATGGAGCAATTTCAGAAAACTTTAATGATTGGTTTAGGAGGTGTTGGAAATACCTGATGGGTGCCCCATATAGTGCAATGTTCAAGTCCGTATCTTATATAAAGTAACCCCATAAAAGATTTTTACTAAAATTCGAAATAGACGGTGCACAATACAGTCATTGTCATTTATGACAAGGAATCCGAATAAGATTAATTAATAGTTATATCAGTGACGGATTAAAAAAAGGGGGATCCGGCAGTTTGAAACCCTTTTTAACTATCAATGCATTTGTATGGGAACATATATTTGAAATCCCCTTTTCTCCTGGATTGAACCCTTCTCCATTTAAAAATGGCCGGAACCCCCAATGTATATAAAGTGGTTTATGAGGAGATGCGCTTACAAAACCGGCGGAACATATTGTACCGGTCCAACGGACGAACGGAAAGACGGACTTCTTTATCACTATAACCCCCCGCTTGACAAAGTGGTGTACAATTGAGTGTCAAAGAGACAGCTCTACATCTTTAACAATGTGAAGGAACTGTGACCAATAATAGGCTACAGTACGGCCTCGAATGTGTGTAAATACATGCATTTTTATATAACAACTAAATCTGTGTGTTTGTACAATTTTAAGTATAACGGAGGACATTTCTGAAACTTATATACTAGTATACATCAAACCTTCCTCTTATTTTAGCAACATTTAAACATCCTTATACTTAATGTAGTAAGTCGAGTATACCCTATTAAGCTAAAAAATGTTTCATAAGTTTTCAGGATGTGAATGTATTGAAATATATTTGTGTTATTTAGAAAAATGCCACCTTTTAATGTATCGTAAATAACTTTGAAATCACCACTAGAATACAGTGACATAAAGACTGATCATACAGTTTTAAAATATACAAGCGAGACTGATCTTACAGTGAGAAATTCAAACAAGTGTAATTTTCTCATTTCTGGCTTCAAAGATCAGGTTGAAACTTTTACCACCACTTGAAATATATTATTTAGTTAATTAAGTCTGGTTTTTACGTTAATTTGTACACTAAGAGGGTAAAAAGATTGTTTTTACGGTTCGCCAACTGATTTTTCTTAGTGATGCACTTGAAAATCTCTTGATTTAAGGCAAAGATACGAATAATGAATGTGCGGAATTTAATTCTAAACCATTTGAGAGTATCGATGTCGGCTGAATTAATCATTAAGCAATGTACAGATGATCAACTTACCGTTTAATTCAGTATACCCATCAAATTTAAAATGTGATCCAAAAAGTTCTCGCTTCGAAAATCGCGACTTCTGGATAGCGTACAGAATAGTATCTACACTGTGTATTAGTTCAGTTATTTCCGTGTCTATTATGTGACTCAAGAAAAAAAGAAAATCGAGTGCATCCTTTTTATGTTAAGGTGTGTTTGAGATGAATATTTTGTCTTGAAAACGTTCAAAGCAAGAGTATTTGATACATCATCTCGCTTCAGATTGTATCATTTATCAACATCTTAAGAAATACCATAATCCTATCAAATATTTGACGGTTCAATCTTTAGAGGTAGTAAATAAGCAGACTGGTGAATCTCATTCAAAGTGTGTACGATCACGGAAAATAATTGAATTAAATTGAATTAAAAAATTACAGACACTGTACACTCTCTGTCTTAATAATAATATCATGGGAATTGGTAATATATCAAGAAGCGATTCTGTGAAAATTTTGGATATAGTTTCTAAAACTGCTCGTAAAACCCATTCTCATGCAATCAATGAAAAGTGCAGACCAACCATACACATATTTCGGACTTAATTTCCATTTAAAAAAAAAACAACGACAGACATTATCTGTTAACCGAGCTCTGTTCTTTACCTATAAATAAATTACAATTTATTGCAACACATTTGCATATTGCAGTATGAAATCGTTCAAATTATAATGTCGTATTATTATTCTAAACCTATTCCCTAAATTGATCGCCCTGAAGATCACAAAAACTATTTTATTAAAAAGGTAGGTCAATAAAGGTTTGGATTTTGTAAATATTGACGGTATTTTGAACGACAATTCTGCTAAGGAACACATTCCTGGATATTTTGAAAATACTGAACTCCCTCTTTTTTGTTATATTTACAAGAAATCTACCCAGAAATATGTTTTTAATTATAGCCAAGTGTGGAAAGATGTAAATATCAGCAAAAATACACCTATGTCATGAAATTGCAGTAATTCCAAATACACTGATGGCCCTATTTCCCATGTTATAACAGGAAACCTTAACATCTTTCACGACCAAGAGTTAAATCATTCCTCAGTGAAGGACATAAATATCGTCTCCCGTCAATTGATAATTGGAATGAGTGTCATAATATCATCAACGACTCACTCCGTACTTACTGTTTGAAATAGGTTAAACGGGGAACAGCTGACAAGAAATGTTTTTTAATTTAGTAATGAAGATAGTTGATATACGTTTACAACATTTTACTGAACATTTTACTCTTAACAACAACCATAAAACCCCTATTTCGCGTATCAAACACAAACTGAAAGAACTAGCCAAAATATTTGTTTTGTACTTGCTGATAAAGCTGCTAATAATGTCATTATTGTGCAAAAGAAAATCACGAATTCACCAACATTCCCACTGACTTCATTTTCAGAATACGTACGACATATGTAACAAAGATAAACTTTAAGCTACTTATTTACAAGCAGAACCAAATACAATGAAAGTCCCAAGTATGTTCTGGCTTCCGAAACTACGCAAAACACCTTACAAATATAGATTTATTTCATCTTCAAGCTATTGTTCCACTACTAAATTGTCTATTCTACTTACAAGTACACTTGATACAATCAAAAACCTGATAATAAATTGCTTAAATACGGTTTTTGAAAATAGTTGAATTAATTACTTTTGGAGTGTCAAAAACTTGATGGAAGTACTTGAGAAATTGCAGGCAGGAAGTGGTTAATAATAAAAAAAAAATGAAAGTCTTCCGTTTTCCTCGTATCTATCCACAAAAAAATGGCTTCAAACATGTCAAATCTGATATCTTTATACACTTTTACAATAACTATAAGAATACATCAAATTTCCAATTAGTTTTTTTCTATTTCATATTTTCGGAATAACGAATAAACGTACAAATAAAAGTTATGTCGATTGTTCATAGGGTAGGTGTATATATTTCAATCGTGAGAACCTTTTTTTTTTTAGAAAACTTACAACATGAACATTCATTTGAGAAAAAATCCATCATATATGAATATCTACTGAAAACACAGTATATTGACAGACATCATCAAGTACAAGGTTTGGTATTTCCAGCAACCTGACAAAGGTAAGTGCATTTACTATGATGGGATCATTATTTTTGCCAATATGTTGGAATTACCTGCTGGACTATTAGTTAGAATAGGATTTATCAATTTCTAAAGTGGGGTGGGGTAGTAAAACTTCAATCCGTTGTTAAACTAAACGTAAGGTACGTACCTAAGCAGCAAAGCAATAGCAGTAGTGGAGGTATTATATTCCGTACCATTCCTAATAAAAAAGACGAAATTGTTGATTCTGTCATAATCATTAAACAATATATCAGAAACATACTTTATTAGAAACTATTATAAAGAATAATTATCTACAGGTACTTGAGAATCGTTGAAAGCTTAATAGACACCATACATTGTCTTAGTGAGGGATTAATCCTACTTTGTAAAGAATCAGTCTGATTTAAACAAAAAAAATCTCTGAAACTGACATAATCGAGATGATTGATTTCTTGATTGACAACACATTTGTTACGTTTGGAGGACGTGTTTTTCAAGAGACTGTCGGCATTCCAATAAGAACCAATTGTGCCCTCTTCTTGATTCCTTATTATTATGAAGTTGATTTCATACAGAAACTTCTTGGGAAGAAAGATAAGAAGTTAGCAATATCCTTTAACTTTACCTTCCGCTCTATAGATGATGTTTTTCTCACTGAATAATTTCACACAAAATTTTGTGACTATGTTGAACGCATCTATCCCATCAAACTACAGATAACGGATACAACGAATACAGAAAAGTCGGCCTCATATCTTGACTTACCTTTAGAAGTTGACAATGAGGGTCGGTTGAATACAAAACTGTACGACAAAAGAGATGATACCTGCATACGGGGTTTATCTCCCAATTAATATGAGATTCCCGTGCTTGTATTTTCTATCATTATTTTCTTGGTAGAGGGTTGCACCTCACAAGGAAGGTATTAAACCAAGAGTTTCAAATGGTGAAATTGAAATTATACCTTCGTAAATTTTACGGACGCCATCACGAGTTGGCTGACCGTTATGGAATAACCGTTTCACAGATGAAATCGGATATGTTCCTTTCGTTGTAACCACAATCCCTTTCCCTTTCACATGTTTCATGAATGTGACCTACCGGATAAAACTACTCACCGGGCTTGTAATAACATGATCAACACGACGGGTGCCACATGGGGAGCAGGATCTGCTTACATGTACCCTTTCGAAGCACATGAGATCCGTTTTTGGTGGGGTTCGTGTTGGTTAGTTTTTAGTTTTCTTGGTGGGGTTCGTGTTGTCAGTTTATTTTCGATTTATGAGTTTGACTGTCCCTCTGGTATATTTCGCCTCTCTTTTATGGTTTGGTTGACGCTTATTACTTTAATGGCTGTATATCAGTCGACTATGAATATATGCCGTGTTACAACTTTGTTATTCTGTTGATCTTTATCCAGTAGTTTATACTTTTGTGTTGACAATTTTTATCAATTGTATAGTTATAATTATTAATTAGCAGTGTACAAAAGTTTGAATGTTTCAAAGTAGTAAGGATTTTCTACACGAAGATTATATCACTACATTTTGCATAGATTTTCCGATCCTCAACTTCGTACTTTTTTGTGTGACTCTTTACCATTTGAATGTGCTACAACCAACCAACAAAGATTGCATCTTAATATGAATGAAATAACTATTGGTTACAAGTGCAGCTTTTTGTTTGAAATACCTTTTCTCAATTGCTCTCCGTTATATATGTAGGACTCAAATTTATGACGGGTTCCAAATCTTTGACAGAGTCCTAATCTATGGCAAATGTGACGTCACGTCATCTCAAATCTACATGTATGGCAGATTTTTGTTTTCTACAAATCTATGGCAGATTTAGGAATTGCTTATTTTTCCGGGAAAAAGAGTAAATTATAACGTCACAATAAGATAACGCCATATAATTCAAATCCCGCGATCACAAAAGGCACTGTTTTAAAAGTGGATATTTTGGAAATGGAAATGGAAATATTTTAGCGTCTACGGCTGGCAAAGTATTCAAAGTCAGAAAATAAAATTACAGGATTCCAATCTTCGATATAAATCGTCATCAGTTATTAAAGATTGATTAACACTGAACTTGATAAATATTACGTGAAAAGTCAAACTGTTTAAAAAAAATTATAAAAAAACTGCTTTCTTATTTGTTAAGGGACTCCCATTTGTTCCAGGTTTTTTTAACTGACGAATTAAAAAGGTACCATGCACATATTAGAAAATGCATATTTTATGTTGAAGATCATTTTAATACTGAATTCTGTATATGGCATATCACGTCTACTATGGTTGACATCACGGTTTAATTGACCATTATGGAATTTCTTATTTCACAAATATTTATAGACATCTTCCCGTTGTCGTACATTTCAACTTACTTAATACAAGTCAGTGATTATATATGTACTACCTTGTTCTACAGTGGCGCAAAGTCTTCCATAGATTTGGAAACAAAAACATCCGCCATAGATTAGGAAATTACCAAACTTGTCATAGATTAGGATTGTAAAAATCTGCCATAGATTTGGGATGACGTGACGTCACATTTGCCATAGATTGAGTCCTACATACATATATATACGCATGAAGTATTTGCCACTAGACGTTCCGCAAGTTTATATCTCCTCTAAAATAGCAATACTATAATGATTTAAACATAATTAAAACACTAATGATATATTCTTTTAAACCTATAAGAAGTAATATATACGTGTCTCCTATTTTAACAAGTTCAAATTTCAAAAGAAAAACACGAAAAAACAACGAATGAATAGCAAACACATAGTATCGCATAATGTTACTACATCGGTTTTTTGTCTCAAGCTGATGATGATAGTTGGCTGTGTTACTTCCCGCGCGGTAATTAGATGCACATTAAAAACCAGAGCATGTAAGTGTGTTATAAATATTAATCCTGCTTTGTACTAGACCGACTGGTTGAACCGGATTTTATCATGCTAATTCAAAAGATAACCGGAGAAAGGAAGAGAGACCATGAGGCTTTCGAGTCTACTTTAACTTAAAACTTAAAACCTTGCTTTCTAACCTACATATTGTAGCTATACATCTACATGAATAGCAACTCTCTTTATTTAAAAAGAAAATCAACAGTGTCGTTATACGCATGTATGTTGTCCCCTAAGCCTTAGAGTCCGCACCTGAAATTAAAGATATAGCCAAACTCCAAGTTAATATGTTCCTGTATAAAGACATTTTACCTCGTCGGCCTTACATTAGAAAAAGCATAATATCAGTACTGCAATACATAGTCTCCTACTGGTAAAAATTCATTGTATTGGAACAAAATTCTAACTTGATCTATAGATAGTCATGATGTTAACTATATGGTAAATAACAAATATCGTGTCAAGTTCAAAACCATAACTCTGCACAAAATCGGCAGACCGGAATTAAACTCGAACCTGAACTGAAACTTGTCTCGATAAAATTATAAACCAATTTTCTAATCAATGTCTTCAAGAATGACGAAAAACAGTGAGGAAAACTGATTATTTTAGTGGATTTTCTAAGTCAAAGGACCACAACTCTTCACAAAATCATCAAACCGTAACAAAATTCGAACTTGATCTGTCACTTGACATGATAAAACAATACACTAAATATCAAATCAATATCTTCAAGCATGAAGATAAAGAGTGTGGAAAACTGCTAGACGGACAGACAGACTGATGAAACTACAATTGAAAACATAAAATGCGAAAACAGATGATTTGTTTTTATATGAAGGGTATCAAAGGGTGTTCAAAATATTCATGAAATATCTGCCACTGCACCTTGTCTATTCTATGAACTCTAACCCTGAGATTTCTGTCTGTTACATGCCAGGAAATCATCGCTCAAAACTCCGGTGGACCTACTACTGCACCAATTAGTAGCTAAAAATTTGATTCCATTAAATGAAACTAATTTATGACTTGCATGTACGTTTCGCTAAGAACACAACCATATGACAAATGGTTAATATAAATCATCTGTGTAACTTTTGATCTACATGTGTGGGATATTTGAATGGTCTTTATTTCTAATATTGACGCAATTTGTACTTTATAATTTCTTAAATTTCTTAAATTACACGGACTGACATGCTGGTGAAGTATAAAGGAATGTTAAAATATTCAAACATATATTCTGTGACGATCTGAATTATTGGAAAGATCGGCACTTGTAACTTAAATTTAACCATCTCTCATCTTCCATCAAGGATAGTATAATTCTTCTCTACAAATATAATGGAATTCTAAGCATAAATTGCCACAACGATGACTTATGTTTGATCGCTTATTCATTGTGTCTATTATCCAAAGTATTGTTTAGACGTCTTTTTAGCTCACCCGGTCCTTCGGGGCCAAGTGAGCTTTTTTCATCACTTTGATTTTAAACATATTTTATTCATTAAGATATGAAAAGGATTGAGCAACAGGCACAGCCTATAAAAGCTCTCTCCATATTACATGTACAAGGTATAATTCAATCACAACAACTGTATTTAAAATAATTCAATACAGTGGAACATGCATGCTACTTGTGAGCACACACGAGCAAATATATGTTAACAGTGTTACTTACTAAATGCAAAATATATTTAAATATATAGGCAATTAATCATCAGTTATTTAAAGTACCTTGAAACATGCAAATATCCTTTATAAGTCATTAGAAATATATATATGGCTTGAAAGAGACACTAAGCTTGCTTAGTGGAATAAATGAATTAATTGAGTGTAGAAAAAAATAAAAAATAAAACTACATGAAACAAAAATTAAAGTAAGTTTCAAACAAAACGTTGAGTGTCACTGATATATTTCTGAACAGATTTAAAAATCGCAATATTCATATCATATGAAAATAATCTGTTTCCAAAAAGTAGAAGTTCAATATTTATGTCAACTTATCAACAATGGAGTAAATGGAATCAAGAAGGATCTGTCTTACATCATTATACTTAGGGTAAATAAAAAAGAAATGTTGGTTATCCTCAACAGGATGGTTACAGTTTGTGCAAAAAGTGTTCTCCGATAAGAACTGATTAAACAAATGAGATTTAAGGTTGCTAGCATTATTTCTGAGTTGACAATGACTTATATTTAGTTTCCTTATCCCATAGGTGAAAGGTTTAAATATATCATCAGTTCTATAAAACTTATCTAGTCCACTTCTAAATATACCCAAACTTGGTGATTTTTGTAAACTCAAAGGAAGACTATTCCAAAGTCTTATAGTGGAAGGAATGAAACTATTAAAATAAAAGCTAGTTCTAGCAAGAGGCGGGTGAAAAGTGTTATTTTCATTCCTCAAAGTATAAGGGGTTTGTCTGGAAAGATATGGCTGAACTAACTCATATAAGTATGCAGGTGTCATCCCAATTAATATTTTGTAGAATAGTATAAGCTTATGTTTATTACGTCTATTCTCCAGAGTTTCTAAACCTAATTCAATATAAAGTTTTTGTCTGGAGGAATTACGTCGTAATACTGTAATAATTCTAGCAGCTTCTATCTGAATATTTTCAAGAAGCTCAGTCTCATGCTGGGAGCAATTGCCCCAAATAACATCACCATATTCTAATACAGGTCTAATAAAAGCATAATAAATACATATAAGTGAACTCCTATCTAATAAGTGTTTAACTTGACGAAGCACAGAAAGACGAGAGCATGCTTTTTTATAAATAATATCAATATGCGTGTGCCATGAAGCTGATGACTGAAATGTTATCCCAAGATGACAGTGAATATTTATTTTCTCAACCTCTTCACCATTTATCCCAAAAAATACAGGTGGATGCTCCCTTTCCCTTCTAGTAAATACTATCTTTTTAGTTTTCTTAGAATTAAATTGAACAGCCCATGATTTTGCCCAATTTGAGATAACATCCAAGTCATCAGTCAAAGAAGCAGCCGCTACAGCATGATCATCATCTACTATGACAAATAAAGAGGTGTCATCTGCAAAAAGTATAATATCATTAGCAATGTCATTTACTATATCATTTATATAAATCAGAAACAGAAAGGGTCCCAAAACTGATCCCTGGGGGACACCTGCATGTATACTTCTTAGAGTTGACGAAAAGCCTTCTGAAACTACATTTTGTTGACGATCCGAAAGATAACTTTCTATCCAAGATAAGAGCTGGTCATTTAAGCCAGATTGTTTAAGTTTAAATAAAAGTCCTTTATGCCAAACTTTATCGAAAGCTCTAGATACATCACAAAATACAAACCTTACATCCCTACCACTATCCATATTACTAATAATTTTATGATATATTTCTATTAACTGATTAACAGTAGAATCACCTGGTTGGAATCCAGATTGAAACTTTGACAAAAGGTTATTACTCCTCATATAATTATACAAATTTTTAAATAAAACTTTTTCCATAATCTTACAAGCAATACTAGTAACAGATATTGGACGATAGTTTAGAGCTGAATGTGGACTACCTTTCCCTTTAAAAATAGGATTAACATGTGCAATTTTCCATAACAGTGGGACCTGTTTAACTGATAGAGACATATTAAATAACTTAGTTAATGGTTTAGAAATAAAGCTAGCAACCTCTTTTAAAATTCTAGGACTGATACCATCAGGTCCAGTTGGTTAATTAACATTCAAAATTTTTAACTGGTCTAAAATTTCTTTCTCAGTGATGACAAATTTGTTTAAATGACATGGAGGAGGCTCATTATTATCAGGAATTTCTGGTTCTATATCAATATTAGCTATATCAGCAAAATGATTGTTCAGGATCTCTGATTTGTCCAATGGATGAATAAAAATTTGGCCATCATGTTCCAAAAAAAAGGGGGGGGGAATCTCTGTTTTTAGTAAAATTTGAAACAGACTTGGCAATGCGCCACCATTTACCAAGAGGAATATTTTTGTCAATAAGTTGTGATGTCAGTTTGCACTTATAATCATCTTTTGCCTTTCTATCTAAAGTGATAATTTCATTACGAATTTCTCTAAATTTTTTCCAGTGATCTGGATTATTTGATGTTTCCGCTTTGTTGTGAATTCTATTACGATGTCTTATCTTGTTTCTAATCAAGTTGTTCATAAATGGTTTATCATTTGGTCTAACTGTAATAGTTTTAGTAGGTATGTATCTATTGACAGTACTTTCGAATGTTTTGACAAAGTTCATATAAACATCATTTATATTATTTGAATTAAAAACAACATCATCCCAGTCAGTATCATTCAACTGGTTTTTAAGACCTTCATAATCTGCACGCTTAAAATCTCGAATTTGTCTTTTAAACGAGTGTTGTTTAAAAGTTTTAAATGAAATTTTGACTGAAACAGGAGAATGAGAACTGCATATCGGTGTAAGTACAGTCACTGATTTAATTAGGTTTTTGCGATTGGTCACACATAAATCAATACAAGTTTCAGTTTGGGTTGTAAAGTTGGTAGACTCCCAAACAACATTTTCCAAGTTTAACCGGTTAAGTAACTTTTTAAAAGAGTTACTTGAGTTTGACATCATATCACAATTGAAATCACCACAAAGGAAAATTGGCAAATTACAATCAAGTGCTTTATCTACTGACTCACTAAATAAGTCCCATAAATTAGAATTTGAGTTAGGAGGACGGTATAAAACACCAACTTACATTACTACAATTCCTCACTTCGACCCAAAGTAATTCAAGATTGCTTACAGATATGTCATTCCGTATAATAAAATGTAGGCTATTTTTTATATAAATGGTCACACCTCCACCATGTCTATTTCTATCTAATCTAATAGGTTTATGAAACCAATTAAATTTAATTTGGTCATCAGTAATTGACTTGTCGAGATGAGATTCTGATATACAAATAATGTCATAATCGTGTAGTTCATTGTTAATGAGATCTAACTTAGGAAGTAAACTACACACATTATTGTGTACTATTTTCAAATTCTTTTTGTTACTCTGATCTGGACCTGGATTTTGCTCAATTCCAGCAACCAGTAATAAAAACTGTATTATACTACTGAGGATAAAAACATTTTTTATGATTATAGGGAGGATTATGTTATGAATAATAGTATAGTTTACAAATTTACAGATTAATGTTGAAAACAATGATCAGTCAAAACTATCAAAACTTATAATGAATGTATAGTGAAACATAAGCATATGATGTACACTTTGGACAGATCTTTGAAACCGAAAGCTGACGTATACATTAATTAACAGGACACTCAAACATAGAAGAAATAAAGTACAAAACAAAACATACATGTACAGAACATATATACAAAAGGGAAACATTAATAAATAACAGATGCTGATGATAACAGATATCACTTATCTTGTGATACTGTAATACTATTGAAAAAATGAGCAAGGTCTGTGATCATGCAATACTCTGTGAATTTGAATTACAATGTGAAATGTAGAAAACAAAACAAAGGCAAAATAAATAAGCAAAAGTAGTATAACACTTGGCCTGAATTTCAGATAGAAGTTGAATGAGCCGCAGTAAAATTGACTAGACTAATCTATAGAATATGCTTGACAGAAGTTTATAAGCTTGACTTAATTTTCAATTTACGAGTGCAGACAGAAGTGAGAAACACAATTTGTCAAATGATTAGGATTATCTATGTTATAGATTATGGTAATACTGTATATTGAGGGATATTGATGTATATAATATCTTTCACAATTGCAACCATTATCCAGTTGCTTGAGTGTAAATCTCATGTGTAAAAACGAGTTAACTCTGGAAGTAAATAATTAAATTTGTATGTTTACAGCTAACCGGAAATATTTTAGTATTTTCAAAATTAAACCAAATACGTAGGAAACGTATATTTTCCGGATTTTTTTTCTCAGATTTTTGTTTATGTCGTCAAATATTTCAAACCGATGTCTAGTTCCTTCCTCGTCTGATCCATATACATGACCATTACAATACCATGAACTGATAACATTGTCATGTTGATACAATCTATTTAGGAGACCCTGGTTTAGTTTTGTTATATCATCACCAATTCTAACTTTGAGTGCTTCGTTTATAGCCTTCTTTTTACGCAGAAGTGAAATTTTGGTATCCATTCTTAGAAATTTAATAAGAACTGGTCTTGGACTCCCTTCTTTCCCTGGTATTCTATGCATTGCAACAACTTCTGACGGGTTGATGTCTAATTTGACTTGGTTCTTTAGTTCAGTAAGAAGAGAATGTGGTAGGTCTTCATTTCGATTTTCTGGTAAGTGGTATATTTTCACATTTTTCTTACGTGAGTATTGTTCATTCCAGTTACCAAGCCGAACACTTTCAGTGGCTTTCATCAACGACTTCCATCATTTTCCTAAGATCAGAATGCAGACTAGCATTTTTTTCAAGGAGATTCCCATTTTCAAACTCAATAGTGTTTAATTTGTCATGTAGGTGGGATATTTTCGAATCATAATTTGTTTTTAATTTCTCGACTTCTGACTTGACTTCAGACATAATCTCTTTTTTAATTTGTTTTTTTTTTCAAGTTTTCGGATAATGATTTAAATATCTCGGTCACTATCTCTGTAAGGTCAGATTTTTTCGGCACATTTTTCAGGGACTGCTTTAAATTAATTATTTCATCCAGTTCGTTTTCAATACCAATACTATGGTCCGAAGAACTAGAGAGACAAGAGTGGAGACGTTTTGCTGGATTTATGACATTTTGTTTATCGCCATTTTTCTCTGTAAATGCTGATTCCTCAGCATTATTTGTGTTTTTGGCTGACAGTTTATCGACTTTAACGGTTGAAATAAAGCTGGTTATTTGTTGTTGTAGTTGAGACATATTTTATGTGGCGATTTAAACTATGTTTGCGATCATGAAAGTTCACTTTATGTGTACATCTATATGTAAACATTGGCTAATTACTACTCACTCGGTCGTCAATTTTAAAACTCGTAATTTAAACTGCAATCTTTACAGTTAAAGTTCTGCTTTTTTGAATATATGTCAATTCAAATTAATTAGTAGTAACATCGATGTAATAGAAAAGACGTAAAGAATATCTCTTAATGCATAAAAACACAAAACTCTGTGCAACAAATTCACATCAAACCTTCATGGGCGCCATCCTGTTTTGTGACCGTCGTCGTAAACTTTTACAAAAATCTTCTCCTCTGAAACAAGTGGGCCAAATTAAACAAAACTAGGCCACAATCATCATTGGGGTTTCTTGTTTGAAAAATGTGTCCGGTAACCCGGCCAACGAACCAAGATGGCCACCATGGGTAAACATTGAACATAGGGGTAAAATGTATATTTTGGCTGATATCTCTGAAACCAAAGCATTTAGAGCATAGCAGACTAAGTAAAAATGTTTATCAGGTCAAGATCTATCTGTCCTGAAATTTTCAGATGAATCTGAGAAACCGTTGTTGAGTTGCTGCCCCTAAATTGGTAATTTTAAGGAAATTTTGCCGTTTTTGGTTATTATCTTGAATATTATTATAGATAGATATAAACTGTAAGCAGCAATAATGTTCAACAAAGTAAGATCTACAAATAAGTCGACATGACCAAAATGGTCAGTTGACCTCTCAAGGAGTAATTGCCCTTTATAGTTAATTTTTAACATTTTTTCGTAATTTTTTGTAATCTTTTACAAAAAATTTCTCCTGGGAAACGACTAAGATAAATTTAACCAAACTTGTCCACAATCATCATTAGGTATCTAGTTTAAAAATTATGTATGATGACCCCTCCCGCAAACCAAAATGGCTGACATGGCTAACAACAGTACATAGGGTAAAATGCAGTCTTTTGCTCATATCTTTGAAACAAAAGAATGTAGGGCAAATCTGCTGTGAATGAAATGGTTTATCAGGTCAAGATCTATCTGCCCTGAATTTTTCAGACTAATCTGACAACTTGTTGTTGGGTTGCTGCTCCTGAATTGGTAATTTTAAGAAAATTTTGCAGATTTTGGTTATTATCTTGAATACAATAATGTACAGCAAAGTTAGAGTAACAAACAAGTCCACATGACCAAAGTGGTCAATTGACCCCTTAAGGAGTTGTATTTTTACAAAGATTTTCCACTGTCACTTCTGCGCCGAATTCATTATAGATACAGATAATTTTAAGCGGCAAGATTTTTCAGTAAATTATGATCTACAAACACATCAACACCAAAACACAATTTTGTCATGAATCCATCGGTCCTTTGTTTAATATGCACATAAACCAAGGTGAGCGACACATGCCCTTAGTGCCTCTAGTTTTAAGTATAGTTCCTATAAATTTGGCCTTACTATAAGTGAGCGCAAGCACACAATTTCTTTATCATAATAATCTTTAATTAATATCAAAAGTCAACTATTTCTTTTAATGTGACGAAAAATAAGCAAGGGTACCGAGGTAAAAAGTAAAACAACCTATACAACGGTTGATTGAACCTTGTTTTATAGCTAGCTAAACCTCTCACTTGTATGACAGTTGCATCAAATTCCATTATATTTACAACGATGCGTGAACTAAACAAACAGGCATTTTTGCGCGTGTCCCAAGTTAGGAGCGTCTAGCCTTTGTTAGTCTTGTATCATTTTTAAATTAGTTTCTTGTGTTCAATTTGGAGTTTAGTATGGTTTTCATTATCACTGATCTAGTATATATATATTTGTTTCGGGGCTAAAGGACGCCTCCGGATGCAGGAGTTTCTCGCTGCATTGAAGACCTGATGGTGACCTTCTGCTGTTGTTTATTATGTTGTCGGGTTGTTTTCTCTTTGACACATTCCCCACTTCCAAGCTCAATTTTATTTTTTACAGCGTTTGTCTTTAGTGCCGTGTGGAGACAGTAGAGTGCCTCCCCATGCTCTTATAATATATAAGATTATGGAGTGTGAGTCCGACCGAGAACTTAACTAGTTCATTACTTTAGGAATATTTATCAAAGTAGTATTTCAATATTCAGCCCCATTCTACCATTTAGTCACAAGCCAGGCGCTACCCTGATACCGATATACCCTATCTTTTTCGGGTAATTAATACGGATATCGTTTGACATATTTAGCCGAACAAATTTATTATTTTTCCATAATTTATTCATTGTATGCTGATTCATATTCTGGACGCCAGTCTTTGTTCCTTTCTAATATAATTCACAAACAAAAAACAAATATGAAGCTTAGAAATGGAAAAATATTAAAAAAATTAACACGTTCAAAGGATATCTACACGTCTCAATCTTCAAAATCGTTTATCTAAAAATACTACCATCGTTCACATTTTTAACAATAAAAATCGTGGTCACCATTCTATCGATAATAGTTATGCCAACACATGACTTACATGTCCCCGTCTTTCCACTAACAATACAGTAAGGTCCACGTTTAATGGTTGCACATTTTCTTTACATTTTGAAACTGATACAACTTGAAAAACAAACAGTATTATTTATTTACTCACATGAAACAAATCGTGATGCGGTATTCAGTACGTAGTTGAAACTGGACGATATTTATCTAAACCCACTCAAGAACATCTGTATCGTTTTAAAAGACTCAATAAATTCAAAAGTATCAATTATCAACACCTTAAGAAGCACAATCATCCTATTGAATATTTAGCAGTTCAACATTTGGAAGTAGTAACTAAGCAGCCTTGTGAATCTCATTCAAAGTTTGTACGATCACGGAAAATAATTAGATTAAATTGGATTAAAAAATTACAGACAGTCTACCCTCTCTGTCTTAATAATAATATCATTGGAATTGGTAATATATCTAGAACTGATTTTGTTAACATTTAAGATGAAGTTTCTTAAACTGTTCGTAAAAACCGTTCTCATGGTCGTAGAAAAAATCGCAATCAAAGAAAATTTCGGACCAATCATACCAATTTCTATTTTAAAAAACAACAGCAGACATTATCTGTTAACAAAGCTCTGTTCATTACCGGTTAATAAGATAAATTTAATTTTAGAGGATTGCAACACAATTTCATATATAGTAAGGTGACCAAGTAAGGAAAAGTCGCTTATTTAAGGATTTTAATCGTCATTCGGACTATACGGCTATAAATCACAGTATTGGTACTTCAACGGTTACACTTCACATTTTGACTTGTCGTCAGAAAATCGTACGTTGCCATTTTTGTAAAATGTGCTTTGAAGTACGCTCCCTTACTTAAAGCCAAATTACATTTCAAAGGTTTTTAGGTCTACATTATAAAAGAACATTCGTGATATGCTTTCTGTTATTACATACATTGTTGTTACACCATATTTTAACAATTTCAAACAAAGTTTAACAAAATAAATCCGTTATTGAAGAGTTTTTGTAAAAAAATGAACACTACGAATATATTGCATTTAAAAGAGTACGTTTCAATTTATTTTCATCATTTATTTTTACGCAAAATGTAAAATAATCAACATTTATATGATATTTCAAACCTTTATTAAACAACAATATCAAAATTATTTATCTCAGAAGCCTTATTTTGACTTGTGAATTGAAACAAAATATACACTACAAAATCGAAGATACAGGTTTTACTCCGTAATTTCGACTTGTACCAAAATGTTGAACCGTACCGATAATATTACTTTAATCTATAAATGATATTTTGTATCACAACGATTTTTCATTGCTAAAATTTGTTCAATTCGAACTATTTTGTTTGTTCATGTTCCCATTTTGTGTTGGTTATCGTGTTTTTTAGGAGAGATCCGTTTGCGCCAAAAATGTGTCCTTTTGCACAACAACTTTTTTCTCCAATGCTACGTTTGTGCCACATGTTTTAAAATTACATGGTATCATTTGCGCAAAAAAGAAACCCTACGATTGCGCCAATTAGAAGAAACATGACTTCCCTACTCCTTTATTTGGACTTGAAACCGACAGTTCAGTTATACTGAAATTGTTTCCTTTTCTAAAACATATCTTTCCTTTCTGCTGCTGCATGGGTTCTTCCAACTTTAATGTATGTAGTAGCTTGTTACTTCACTTTATTGTCAAAACTAGAATGTGTCCATAGTACACGGATGTCCCACTCGCACTATAGTTTTCTATGTTCAGTGGACCGTGAAATTGGGATCAAAACTTTAATTTGGAATGAAAATTAGAAATATCATATCATAGGGAACATGTGTACTATTTTCAAGTAGATGTGACTTTAACTTAATCAAAAACTACTAAAAGCTTTAACATGAAGTGGGACGAAAGGACGCACGGACGAACGAACGGACGGACGGACGAACGGACGAACGAATGGAGGCACATACCAGAAAACATAATGCCCCTCTACTATCGTATGGCTATTCTGATAATACTTAACTTCCTCTTATATGTTATATTTACAAGAAATCTACCCGGAAATTTGTGTTTAATTATAGCCAATTCCCGTAATTGACCCTAAAATTAGAGACCTTTTTTGTTGTTGTCTCCCTTTATGAGGGACATTAATTTTTATTTAAAATAGAGAGCTAGCAGAAAGAGCCAATTTACCTGTGCGTAGTGTGAATAATCTATAAGGTTTCCAAATCTTTTAATTACATTAATTTGTTGTTAAGCTAAATACTTTTTACATTTGAAATTATTTTTCATGAAACATTAGTTAAACAGCCTATACATCACTTTCAATTCAGCATGCTTTGCATTGGCAAAAGCCAATTTTTTCCGGTATGGAACCAATCTACGATTGACAAAGGGAAGTTATTTGTTTAAAAAGTGTGTAATAATAGTATCAAATCGGTAATTGGCAAATGGACTATTGTGTAAAGATGTTAATATCAGTGAAAATATACCTACTTCATGTAATTGCAGTAATTCCGAATACATTTATGGACCCATTTCCTATGTTATAACAGAAAATCTTAACATCGTTCAAGACCACGAGTTAAAATCATTCCTCAGTAAAGGAACTAAATATCGTCCCCCGGCAATTATTAATTGGAATGAGTGTCGTTATATCATCAACGACTCACTCCGTACTTACTGTTTGAAATGGATAAAACGGGATTAAGCTGACAAAAAATCTTTGGAGTATTTTTTTAATTCAGTAACTAGCCAAATAATTTGTTTTTGTCCCGGCTGATAAAGCTGCTAATAATATCAGTATTGTGCAAAAGGAAATCACGAATTCACCAACATTCAATTCTAACTGACTTGATTTTCAGAAAACGACATATGTAACAAACATAAACTTTAAGCTACAGCTTTAGAAGCAGAACCAAATACGATGAAAGTCCCAACTATGTATTGGCTTCCGAAGCTTCACAACACACCTTACAAATATAGATTCATTTCGTCTTCAAACCCTTGTCTACTAATAAATTGTCTATTCTTCTAACCAGTACACTTGAAACAATCAAAAACCTGATAATAAATTGTTCAAATAATATCATGTATTCGGAATTACTGCAATTACATGAAGTAGGTGTATTTTCACTGATATTACCATCTTTACACAATAGTCCATTTGGCAATTACCGATTTGATACTATTATTACACACTTTTTAAACAAAATAGTGGAATTAATTACTTTTGGAGTGTCAAGAACTCGTTGGATGTAATTGATAAATTGCATGCTTATATTGGTGATTTTGAATCTGTTCAAAGTTTTGATTTTTCTACCGTATATATCACATTGCTTCACATTTTCATTAAGAAATATTCACACAACTAATTAAATGGTCATTTAAAAAGTCAGAATGTGAATATGAGAATATATATGTTCAAACTTTTTAGGTCATTTTTTAGTAGCAATAAACCAAAAAAAGTATGTCAATTCGACATGCTTTTTAAATATTTTGATATGAGCGTCACTGATGGGTCTTATGTAGACGAAACGCGCGTCTGGCGTACTAAATTATAATCCTGGTACCTTTGATAACTATTTGATACTATATCTGACCTTATAGTTTTACTAAATAACATTTTTATTCGCTTTGGATATTCCGTATATCGTCAGGTTATCGGAATTCAAATGGGAACTAACTGTGTACCACTTATTGCGGACCTTTTATGTTTTGCTATGAGTTACAATTTATGACAAAAATCAGCAAAGACCCATGGAAACTACATTTGATACAAAAATTTAACAATACCTTTAGATATTTGGAGGTTATATTGGCTCTCATTAACGACTTCAGTATGTATACTAAAGAAATTTATCCTGTTGAACTTACGTCAAATAAAGCTAATACTAACAATGACCACTGCCCTTTTCTCGATCTTGATCTATATATCATTAACGGAAGCTTAATACTAAAATGTATGATAAAACAGATGATTTTTCATTTCCTATCGTGAATTTTTCATTTTTAGACGTTATCTTGTCACCATCTAACTGTGTTTATGTATCTCAACTTGTACGATTCGCTCGTGTATGTAACAATGTTTTAGATTTTAACGAGAGAAATTTATGTATTACTGAAAAACTATTACACCAGGGTTTTTCTATATCACAAACTAGTCAAAACATTTACTAAATTTTATCATCGGTATAAAGACATCATTCGTAAATATGGCTCAACATGCAGACATCTTATACGTTCAGGTAGTTCACATCCAATTTTTTATAGAAATATTCTTTATAAAGCACAAAAATACACGTATTCACATCAGAAGCTAAGAAAACCTTTAAACAGACTTATTAAGAAGGAAAATAGTAACGATACTGTTGTCAGGTCATTAAAGATTGCATATTTTGGCGTTAATATTTATTCACTTATAGGGTCTTTGCATCGGAACTTAACACATTTATTTAAAAACCAGTTGTTGGCATGACACGGGTTATGTTCTTCTCATATATGTTAGGATGGTATGATACTAAACCCATAACGGGAAGGATTGTGCCTGATATTCATATGATGAAGACATAATCTTTCAATCAGTTTAATTGAAGTCTGGAGCTGGCATGTTAGTTAACTGCTAGTAGTCTATGAAAGGCCGTTCATGTCAAAAACCCGATAAAATAACGCGTTAACATTTAACGCGATAAAATCACATTTAGCACGATAAATACAGTTTTAACGCGTTTAAATAATGTCTACCTGTGCGAATTTCAAGCGCGCAATTTTACACCAGTACTGAAAACCTTCTATCCTTTATGGGTAGACTTTACACAGATAAATTAAGTCGTATAAGAAAAACAAAATGAGTATGTTAAATTTGATGTATGCCTTTTTGTGCTTCTTCGTTACATTTGTTGTTTTTATAGTGATATTAAGATGATAACACAATATTGACTGTTGTACCCCTATTTTTGACATTTTTAACTCTTTGAGTATGTTTGTTTTGTTCATGCATCGTTGACAATGTAATGGAATTTGATACGACTGTCATACAAGTGAGAGGTTTCGCTAACTATAAAACCAGGTTCAATCCACCATTTTATACATTAGAGAATGCCTGTACCAAGTCAGGAATATGACAGTTGTTATCCATTCGTTTGATGTGTTTGGACTTTTGATTTTGCCTTTTGATTTTTGATTTTCCTTTTTGAATTTTCCTCGGAGTTAAGTATTTTTGTGTTTTTACTTTTTACTAACATTTTTAACCTTTACTAACTAGCAAATTTTTAGAATTTTATCTTAAATTTTATTTAATATTGTTGAAGAAAAAAATTTGATTTTGTTATGCCCTACCTACGATAATTGATTGGCATTGTGCTTTCTGGTCTGTGCATCCGTCTGTCTGTTGGTCCGTCCGTCGTATGCCGGTCTCGATGGCAACGGCAAAACGGCCTTTTAGTACCATGAGAAGAGTGAGAACTACTTGAGAAATACAATGAAAACCAATCGTTTATCTGGACTAGGTCTTTTGAACATATACCGAGAATTTTTTTTTTAAAGAAGACACGGTTTTGGACATCTTTAGTAGAAAAAAAGAAAGGAAATGGGCATTTATTTTTCAGAATTAACTTTGAGAGAAAAAAAAGCTGAAAAACACTGCTTGTTCACTCATAAATTAAAACATAAAGATATATGTGATTCGAATTTTTATTTAGTATTTTTTCAATAAAAAAATACCATTTAAGTTGCACAGTGTGAGCTTAGAAATTAGTTTGTTTTCTAATGTAAAGTGGGTTCAGCGTGATTCGGTAACAAATAAAATATACATAATCAAGCCATTTTAACCCACTACACATAAGGGAAAAAAAATTGTTAACCCAACAATACGGGTTTCTTTGTTTTTCTCTGATTATTTATTTCCAATGTTGACTTGTTTCTCTTAAAAGTAAGATTTCTGTGAGGTCATTTTAAGTCCTCGGAAATTTCGAGAATGCAGGACTTTGCACCATTTACCCAAGAGCTTCTGGGGGCCTTTAGCGACCCCCCAACCCCCTGCCATATGACTTCCTTCTCCGGTATTGCGTACATATCAAAATTGCCTAGCTACGCCCCTGAGTTGTACATATACCCAAATATTTCCATGTGTTTGCCTGCAGCATTTTTGATTGAAACCTCTCGTCTTGCAAACTATTATATTTGTTTAAATCGGGTGAATGTCAAAACTGATTCTACACATACAAACACAGATAGGCCTACAGATAGAGAAGAACCAGAGGCCGGCGATATTTCACGTTCGTTTTTCTACAGACTCAACAAATTAATTAATGCCATGAAATATTATTGTACACGATTAATATGGATGATGTGCATATTTTCTCGCCTCGTGTTACTCTATTTTATCATTTATCTTTTTGTAGCGGAAGAAAAGAAAAATCGTTCTACAAATGTCAATGTTGTGATTACACTTTGCAGACGGTACATGATCGGTTTTTGAATGTGTTTGTAAAGTTAGGACGTTTTACATGAAACAGTAACGCTAAACCATGTCAGTATTGACCCCTGTTGTGTGCTTGTTTATATATTTTTACCTATACATGCTTTCATGGCAAATTAATCATAGATTTCTAACCTTTGTTCGCTTCGAAATTCCAAAAATGGCGGCTGGAAACTTACAAATATCACGTGACTCGTGACGTACGTTGTAGATCCTGATTGTACACGTTAAAAGAGGGACGAAAGATACCAAAGGGACAGTCATACTCGTAAATCTAAAACAAACTGACAACGCCATGGCTAAAAATGAAAAAGTCAAACAAAAAACAGAACACATGACACAACATAGAAAACTAAAGAATAAACAAAATGAACCCCCCAAAAAACTAGGGGTGATCTCAGGTGCTCCGGAAGGGTTGCTTATGTGATAACAAATCCGGTAAATAGTCTAATTCGGTAGGTCACATTCATGAAAGGGAAGGGGATTGTAGTTACGACGTAATGAACATATCCTATATCATTTGTGAAACGGTTATTCCATAACAGTTAACCAACTCGTGATGGCGTCCGTAAAATTTACGAAGGGATGATTTCAACTTCACCATTTGGAAGACTTGGTTTAATAGCTTCCTTGTGAGCAGCAACCCTCTATCAAGAAAATCAAGGAAATGCAAGCACTGGAATATCGTATCAATTGGGAGATATATACTCCGTATGCATGTGCTGCTGGAATGTTGTTACTAAGAAATGGAAAGTTCACAATTAGAAAGCTGAAATCATCTCTTTTGTCGTAAAGTTTTGTTTTCAACCAACCCTCATTGTCAATTTCTAGATGTGAGTCAAGATATGAGGCCGACTTAACTGTATATGTGGTATCCTTTATCTCTGGGATAGATGCGTTCCACAGTCACCAAATTTTGAATTATTTAGTAAAAGAACATCCTCTATATAGCGGAAAGTAGAGTTAAAGGATATTGCTAACTTCTTATTTAAGATAGTCTAAGAAAGATAAATTCGTTACATAGTGTGCTAGTGACGTAATACACTCTCACCCCATATGGAATTTACTGACCCCATATATACCGTATACATAGTTATCAAAGGTACCAGGATCATAATTAAGTACGCCAGACGCGCGTTTCGTCTTCATAAGACTCATCAGTAACGTTCATATCAAAATATTTATGAAGCCAAACAAATACAAAGTTGAAGAGCATTGAGGATAAAAAATTTCAAAAAGTTGTGCCAAATACGGCTAAGGTAATCTATGCCTGGGATAAGAAAATCCTTAGTTTTTCGAAAAATTCAAAGTTTTGTAACAGGAAATTTATTAAAATGACCACATTATTGATATTCATGTCAACACTGGTGTTGACTACTGGGCTGGTGATACCCTCGGGACGAAAAGTCCACCAGCAGTGGCATCGACCAAATGGTGTAAATAGTTATCAAAGGTACCAGGATTATAATTTAGTACGCCAGACGCGCGTTTCGTCTTCATAAGACTCATCAGTGACGCTCATATCAAAATATTTATGAAGCCAAACAAATACAAAGTTGAAGAGCATTGAGGATAAAAAATTCCAAAAAGTTGTGCCAAATACGGCTAAGGTAATCTATGCCTGGGATAAGACAATCCTTAGTTTTTCGAAAAATGCAAAGGTTTGTAACAGGAAATTTATTAAAATGACCACATTATTGATATTTATCAACACCGAAGTGTTGACTACTGGGCTAGTGATACCCTCGGGGACGAAACGTCCACCAGCAGTGGCATCGACCCAGTGGTGTAAATAGTTATCAAAGGTACCAGGATTATAATTTAGTACGCCAGACGCGCGTTTCGTCTTCATTAGACTCATCAGTGACGCTCATATCAAAATACTTATGAAGCCAAACAAAAACAAAGTTGAAGAGCATTGAGGATCCACCATCTAACATGTCCTATTGGTCATTGTTAAAATTAGAGGATATGTGTTTTAAAACGATAGATCCTTCATGATAACAAATTTGATAGCTGTATGTTGACTAATAACTGGTTTGTAACACCCTTCAAATATTCTTTGTTGTCCCCCCTAAAGCCAATGTTGGATTGTCTTAATACTGATCAATTATGACAACTTTTATAACAAGATAAAAAGATAAACTCCTTTGTGGATTAACTGGCCTTTGTTTGTTTTTTGTTTTTTTAATTTTATTATTTCTGGTTTACTTGACATCAGTTTGTTGGTATTGTTGGTAGTATGATGCAGCAAACTGAATTCCAAATGCTTAAATTGCAAGAGTGTCACTTATTTACAAAATTATGTGCTAAAGCTATCAATTTTGCTGTTTGGAAAAGCATGTTCTATAATATGTCCATCAGGTTTATATCTGTGCAATTACAAAAGCATGTAAAACTTGCAATAATTTACAAATAAATAGAACTCAATACCAATGAGTAAGGTAGAATAACATTTAGATTTTATGGAAGTTTTTAAAATGTTAAAAAAAAAAGACATTTAAATTTTAAAGTATATTATTTGTTAGATAAGAACATATCCATTATAGACTCTATGATTTTTAGATTGCATTATGACTCACCATGTATGTCTGGTATACCCTCCATGAGTGAACAAACACATATCAAAATACCCAAACCTGAAGACCATACCTGATTGCCTTAATAATTGCTTACATCCACTTTATTTTGGACAGTAGATAGTTGTATCATTGGCAATCATACTATATCACCTTATTTTTATACTGACCCTTTTTTTCTTAAAATTCAATTATTATTGTTAGAACATAATTATATTGTATCAATTCTGCTTATCTTTTCCTTGTATAAATATCTATTTGTGGAAGAATTAGGACGTTAATAAAGATATTATATATGTAAATAAAGAGGGTTTTACATTATTAATCAGCATCCAATCAAACTTCACTGAACCAGGAAATTATATTTTCATATTCAAACAATTATCTTCATTCCCCAGGAGAATGTGTTTTGTGGTATTTTTTTTACCATAAGCAATTTAATCCAGAAATAAATCGCATTAGATGATAAAAATTGCCTTGTTAAATTGTAATACTGTGCATTTAGAATTCCCATTAGACTTAAGAAATTTTAGAGCAATCATAAAGTTTCAAATGAGTTTATCTGAAAATGAGTTTTTCTGACTGTCAATCTAGTCTGTATGTATTGTAAGTTAACAGGTATTATAAATATGCTGTATCATGGTAAATCATTACAAAGAATAAAAATCAACTTCAAAGCCACTTTTCCTGCAGGAATTTAATTCATGTAACTGAATTTGAAATGAACTAAAGGTGTAAAGACATTTAGGAGTTAGACACAGTACATCTGACTGACAAACATCGATATCAGTGGAACATTATTGTGAAAATTTTAAGATATAAAATAAATCTTTTTCATTTCAGTCAGTGTCAGATCCATGGGGGGTTTCTGAACCCCCCTTTTTTTATGAACAATGCATTTGAAAGGCCGACACATAATTGGAGTACCCCTTTTAAAAATGGCTGAATCTGCCATTGTCAGTGATATCTATACTGTTAAAGAAGCCATATTTGATTTTAGCAATTAAAATGCAGAAGTGGGGGTTAAACAACATTCACTTAGAAACAGCAACCCATTAATACAAATTGATAAAATTTAAAATGGAAACAGGGAATGTGCTAGACTAATAGTAACTTATGGTTGCTTTTTAACCTTTAAATCACTTGGTCTCTAGTGAAAAGGTAGGAAGTTGTCTATGATAACTGATTTAAAATGATTTTAACAATATATTCAATTCTACATGTTATTCATATTTTGATTGAACAATTTTCAATTATATATGTAATTGATCATAACAGGGGCATTTTAAAAGGGGGGTTCCCAACCCAGGATAAAGGGGGTTGGTTCCAACCATATGTCCACATTCAAATGCATTGATCGGCCAAAAAAAGAGGGGGGGTTCCTGCCCCCGGAACCCTCCCCCTGAATCCACCACTGCATAAGAACATCAATAAAATAGACACATCTACAATTTTTTAAATACCAAAAGGACATTAGGTAAATCACTGAAACCACATAATTAATCTAAATGTGTACCTGTTCTTACTGAGAATTACCACTGAATTAATTGCTAACATTTAACATTGATTATGTATCTTTTCCTCCCACAATATTCTGTGTGACACACCCAAAAACAGTAACATCTTGCACTGTATAAATCTATTTTAACATGTTTAATGGAAATATATCACTTATCAATATGAATGCATTAATTGCATATCTATTTATTATTGATAAAAGCTAATGTTTCAAAATATTATGAAAAATGAAATTGATTTTTCTGTAAAATTGCAACAAATGTTACAACAACGTAGATGTTATTTCATAAATTTATTGAGATAAAACATGTATTATGATGTATATACATACTTATATTGTATCAAATTAAGTAATACAATACTTTTATACTTGTCAAATAAGACTGTCTTATATTTCAGAATGTCAAACATCTTTTCAGTTTAAGTTGGTCAGACAGAACTAATACAATATGGGGAAGTTCCTCAGATAAGGGATTAACTGACAATATAATCCAAAACAGACAAAGGGTTACATTTACCAGATCTATATTCATATATTTGTGGAACAAAGTTTTCTCAAAGAACATCAGTAAACCTTTGCTTCATAATGTTTTTGAAATAAGTTGTTTATAGATTATTTAGTAACCTATTGATGCCTCATATTTCTCATAGAATTGTAATTCTACTTTCAGTTTCTTAAAAAAAAACTAATGGGCCCATATGAAAGTTAAAGGTTTCTGCCTTCTTTAATTTGATAGATTTCAAAAAACAAGATATTTGTTTAAAAAAGTGTTTTTCGTTGTCTTTAATCACTGCATTTTAAAATAAATGTCTACTTAAAAAATCTCTTATCAATCATGTCAATATAAAATATCCATTCCAGAAGAAAATAAAACCGCTAACAGAAGTGTGACTCCCCTTGTTTTAGTGAAGAATTCCAAACTTGTTAAAATCTTTATGTTATCATATTCTGCAATACTTAAACTGTATGGGGAACAGCAGTAGCTCTTATGTCTTTTGGTCCACAAATTTTCAAAATATATCATTAGGACCTAAGAGCTACTGTTCCACAGCTACATCTAAAAATCTAAAACATGTTCAATTTTGATAAACAAAACTGCTCCAAATAAGTTAATCATAATTTTATCATTTTTAAAAGTAAATATGAATATTAATGAGAGCTCAAAATGATATGTTTAAGTTATATACATTATGATGGATTGAATTCCATTTTTATTAAAAAAACTAATTTATGTTCTTGACAACAGGCTAAGAATAAATGATTTGATATTCACTTCAAGCAACCCAGGACAAGTAAAGGAATGACCCTGTCAATCTTAAGACATTTCTCTATTGTCAAACTTTTCAATGGTAAGATATAAAATGTTCATTTTATCATGCTGTAACTAAGTGAATCACAACTTAAACAATTGAAATTGAACTACATAAGATTAAGAAAAAAGATCTGTTTAAATATTCAATTTATAACATCAAAGAATTGTACATTGGTAAGATTATAGAATTGTGTATTGGTATAACTACTTTATGTACCTACCCGGATCGTGTATTACACCTGGAGGAATTAATCACTTTTCTCCAATTTAAAAACAAATCCTCGAAAAAAAGTTTTTGTTTTCAAAAAAGTCACCTCTTAAACAATACATCCACCATTTAATATTCCAAACAAATAAATCCCGGGAGATACAATTGCAGAAATTCCTCCTTTTTCTCACCAAACGATTTACACATCCAGTAGCGAAGAGATTAAAACACCCTGTAGTCTACCCCTCACCCAATCAATACTATAGTATTTACCTGGTGATCACTGAACCATGACATCTTACCTGAACCATATGAACAACATATTTTACCTGAGCATGTCAATATAGATTAATCAACTTCTTTGTTAAATTAAATTATTAAATTAAACTAATTAAGTTATGTGATCTAGAAAATAAAGCAGGACTTGTGAACACTGATTATTTTTCAGAGAATTACTTTGATTATTTAACAAATTGACTTTTTGACATATCATTAAACAGAGGGTCACCTGAGACACTAATCCAGGTTTATTCTCTAATCAGTTGTTTAGCAAACTTAAACACGTTTGAGCAGTACTGGAAATTTAGAAATTGAAGCAATGTGTTATTATTGCTAAAAATTGTGACATCATTCTTTACGATAAGCTTTGAATCCAGAACCCCAAGGCTCAATTTTATGATTTCAGTTTAGTTTGATTCAATTGGCTTGTAGAGAATTTTACAACTCTGAAATCAATTTACAAGCTTGGGCCGGTGGTCTTATAGAAATGGCCAAACAGCAGATTTTAAAATTGCATACTCGCTAAAACTCAAACTGACTATGCAGTATGGGCTTACCTTTGCTCATTGTTGAAGGCAGTACGGTGACCTATAGTTGTTAATGTCTGTGTCATTTTGGTCTCTTGTGGAGAGTTGTCTCATTGGCAATCATACCACATCTTCTTTTTTATATATACAAGCTGCAGACAAGATATTAAATCATTTACTAGCATGCCATCGGCCCTTCGGATGCTTTCGGTTATTTGCTGCGGATTAGACTGGAACTACTTTTTCCTTAGCAGCAATAGCGTCAAAATGGCTGCCTGGCAGCAGACGCCGGAAAAAATTACAGACATAAGCTGTTGTTTCTGTTTCAGAACAAACCTTTCTAATTGTTATTCACTTTCTGGTCCAAAGTTTTCAAAATTCAACAATCTTTTTTCTTCTTTTTTAAGTTCTAACCAATTACTACAGGAAATTACAAACATACCATCAACTCGTTTATGCCGTGGTTGCTTTCAGAAAATACAAAAAACATTTATGCTCTGTTTTTATTGAATTTATTTCAGTTTAAGTGCAGCAGTAGCAGTCCATGCATATACAAGTGTAGAAGATTCATTGCAATTATGGTGGGTTTGTCTTGATATGTGTACACTTAACAATTCAACTGTATTCAAATTATACAAAGATTAACCAGTTGAAATATTTTTTTTCATGATGCTTCTATTTATAAAAATGTGATGGTGATTCTGTTTTTTAATTAAAAGTCTATCATCAGCTACTGATTGTATAATTTTAAAACCAAATGTAAATAAGAAACTGAATTTGTTAGCCAATTATTGATAAAAAAAAACCAACACCAGATATGTAGCCTTTGGTATACCAATGGAAGAGGCAGTTTCAATTCTACTTTTATCATTAACAGTGTAAAATATAAAGAGAGGAAATGGAGTACATGTTTAAAAAGACTGCAGCCTCTTCATTATTTTTAAGAAGAAGAAAAATAAACTCTTAAAAACTGAACTTTTTGACTGAATTCATATCCTAGTGTTTTCAATACAAGTTGAAAATAGCGAAATAAAAGCAAAATGTAAAACTGTAGTGGCAGCCTATAAGCTACCTGATGAGTACCCTTGGCAGGGACGAAACAGTTTGAAGTCTATTTTTTTATGCTTTTAATTTCTTGAATAATAACATGGATATCTTGAAATATGCTATTTTTTTTATTGATTACAGTATTATGCCATGTCCATTAGTTAAAGAAGACAGAGCTAAAAGCAAAGATGAAGATTTCTCACCGCTATACTCGTGGGTATTAATGCACATTAAGAACAATTTTAACCCTATACTAAAAGCCTCATAAATATAACATGAGTGTCACAATAAATTCTCATACAACACATTCTTTGAATACAGTTATTAGAAAAATAAACCTTGTCAACCCGATTTATGGTAATTTATAGCAATTTGAAAGGGTATTGTCTTTATAAATTTCAAATTATATACCTTAATTAGAATTATCTCCCTTATACCATTGATTTTTTTTTAGTTTCTTTATAGACTTAATAAATTTTTCCCTCACCCGATATGATTTTGATTCCCATGATAAATTCGTGTACTAGGACACTGTAAGAAAAGTGTAAGGAATATATTAGTTTGAATGAAATTTTTTTTTAAATAAAAGGGTAATCACTCTTTGGAGTCAGTAATTACACCATTGGTTATATCTATATATTGTCTAAATGATAAAAACAGAGAATTATTATCATCCAAAAGCTAAAATTTTTAAGATTACTTTAATGTGAAAAAAATGTTCACATTTGTAAAAAAAAAAGGAATGGGCATGGTAATGGAAATTACCTGAAATATACATATACTTTTATAAAATTTCAGAGAACATGATTACAGCAGACAAATATCTTCAGGTCATTTCAATATACCTATTGAATTACAGTGAGTAATGTCTTATTTAAATATATTGGTTACTTTATCTTCATGAAAGTGGACTTGGATTAGTTTGATACTTTCAATGTGCTGAACTCTATTAAATCATATCACAATACCTTTTATTTTTTATTTTTTCTCAGTAGTTAAATGAAACCATTCCTTGATAGTTATAATTAAACCCAGGACAATTACTTATTTCAAAGGTTAAAATGTAAATGAAATCATAATTGTACAGTTTGATTAATTTGTTAAACTCAGTACAGGTTTTCAAAAATATAAATGATCAGGTCTGCTTGACAATTTGTCTTACCAGCAATGAAAATCCAATTTATACTTGAAGATACATGTGAAGATTAATATTTCTGAGATAAGCAAGTAATTACATTTCAGGAGTATTTTTTCTCTGGTTTAGTTATGATAAATAGTAAACTTTAAATTATTTGATTCAGATTTCATATCAAATGTCAAATTACATTAACTTTTCTAGTTCAGCATGTTGGGCTATCAAGGTAAAAGGTTAAAGATTGAGTAGGTTAAATGTGAATTGCCATAATATTGTTTATAAACATATGAAATTTCACTAAACAAAAGGAAAGAATCACTTATTTGTACTTAAGATATAACCATGTGGAATTGTGTATTTATGTATACTTATGAAAGAAATTGTACGCATTTAATTTACATGTATTCTTTAGAAAACCGACCAATAACATTGACAATGAACATGGATATACTAGACCAAGAACAAATGGTAAAGCTGTTTGCAAAGAATTGTTTCCTGTACCAATTAACAGAGGTGAAAACCCTAGTAGTCGGTTATCAATTTGAATAAATTTAAAATATAACTTTAATATTTGGTAATTGGTTGCTGCATGAACTTGGGAGAAATTTCCCCTATATCAGATATATAGATAAAGGATGTTCTTCCAGCTAAACACTTAAATATCAACAAAGCTTAATATCAGTATTGTTCAAAGGGAAATAACCATTAAAACATAATTAATTGTCTCCCCCTTTATCATTTATCTATTTCACATGCATGCAATGTTTTTGTAATAATTGTTTTACAGTAATGAAAATTTCATTAAACAAATAATTTCTATTTCTGATTATGTCAGATTAAACATAAATTAATCAAACTTTTCAGATGTACCAGACCAGAGTATGAATCCTATAAACGCTAATAAGAACTTTTAAAAGGTAATCACTAATGAATGTATGCAGGTTTCCACCAAGCGTCAAGGTGAACAGAGTGTTTTAATGAGGAAAAAATCCATGGAATCCCTTGCAGATGAAAATACTGATACGACAAGAGAAATTTTGGAAGAAATGAAAGACAGGTGAAAATTTTGAAATATTCATAATTACACACATACATATTATATATATATATACTGCAGCTGTGCTATTTGAGCAGTCCAATTGCATTGACCGTATATTCATATGTGATATACAGTCACTGACCGTATATCACCTTGTTTATGACGTTGACAATATGTGTTTCCGTAGAGTTTTATTTATGACGTCAATAAAACATACAGGTTCGCGGAAATTTTACGTCTTCTGCTCAAAATTAAGAAATGATGGTTTTTACCCTAAATACTTCATTTAGAACAGTTATAAGAGTTGCAGTATATAAAGAATAATCATACATTGTCTCGAAATATCAATTTGTTATTTTTACTCGGGCCCAAACAGGTAGAAATGCTCGGCACAGCCTCGCTTTCTACCTGTTTCTAAGCCTTGTACAAATAACATTGATATTTGAGACAATGTATGGTTATTCTATATATATATATATTTACAGCCCAGACATATAAAATTTATTTACATTCATTTAACTATTTTATTTTATTTTAATTATTTTTTTGTTATCTATTTGAAAATTACTCATTTACCAGGAAAAAAGTTATATTACATTGAAGTCGATTGAATTTTCTGGTAGTGTGAGTGATATTTAAATAGTTAACTTTTTAGGTCTGCACAGGAGTAAGATACCTTGCTGATAAATACTGTAAATTCAGAAATTTCTGTATGTTTTTATAATTGATCTAATCTTACATGGTATAACTTTTCCAAATATAAATATTTTTTTAAATTTACTGTATGCAGCATTCACTAAAATCCAAATCTTTTGTTGAAATTTAGCAAAATGAATGCACACAATATTTCTGAAGTTACAGTGATAGGAGAAAGGGCTATTTAATATAGCCCTCTCATCTATTACCTTGATACAGTACAAGGCATTAACATTATTTATCTTTCTATCAGGTATGCAAAGTAAAGAAATAATGCTCTCCTAGTAAAATTGAGGTTTTCGAAAGATGGTGTTGTGTTTTCAGTGAGCAGTTTAATTAAACATGCCACTGATAATATGATAACTGACTTTTGACTTGCCTACTTACAACATTTAGAGAAGTCGTTTGGTTTAGTTTTATTTCAGTTTTTCATTTTATTTCAGATGAAGAAAACAAGTTTTATTGACACATTCTCAGATTATTATCTTTGCCTTTGTTTATAATCATTATAATCAGTTAATTATTGTTTTGATATGTTAATTATCTTATTTTTTTGTCCTTCATTTAGTTTTTAAGGATTGAAAATAGAATGAGGGTAAATGATGAAGAATCTCAAGACACAGAAAATTGACAGTACCATGAATAAAAAAAAACATGGATAAACAAAATAACATAGAAAACTAAAGATGAAGCAATACAAAATCACCAAAAAGAAGAGGTGAACTCAAGTTTTGGGTTATTAAATCAGGAAATTATGGCTTCCACAAGTGAATCATATTTAATGTTTTTAATGGGTTTGGCAATTTGATATCTTAATAATTATATGATCTATGCTCAGAGGATTCAACACCGTAATCCATTTTCCTGTGGTCAGAAGATGTCAATAAAGGCTAAATTTCTGAATCTACAGTAAACAATAAACATGATATTAAATCACTTATCAAACGTATAACATGTATTAAAACTCTTTTTTAACATAGAACCCCATCGCTGTTGGAATTGCTGGAAGCAACTTTTGTAAAAGAGCACATTAAAACTGCTGATGAGAAAATAAAGGAGGCAATAGCATTAGTTTATGGAGTTATTATGTTTACCAGAAATCCAGAACTAAGTGCTTATCAGAGATTGTTAACAGCATTATGTATTAGGGGACGTGCTGAGGATATGGTAATATACTGTATACTAGCTTGTTATACCTCTGTCAATATTTTCTTTATAAAATAAGTACACAATATATTTAATATTTTTTTAAATTGCAAGCACTGAACTATTGAACCAGTCAATAGTTTCCAACTATTGGACCTCAGTAAAACTATTTGACTGCAAGCATCATTATATTCTATGGAATTTCAATTGCAGCTATGATATTGACTGATGTTGAGAATAATGCATGAGATACGGCGTAAAGAGAGATAATTAATTTCTACGACTATATGTTTATACACCACACTGAACATTAATTGCTAAAACTCTGCCATCAAAAAAGATTTTAATTTAGGTCAAAAAGTGTAGAATACAATGCTTAAGAACAGTCATTATGCTTTACATGAATTATATGAGATAATTACAAATGTTTCTTGTACTCAAATACATGTAATTTGAATAAATAGATAAGGTCAATAATTTTCTAGACCTAAAATTTACATCCTTTTTAGTTCAAAATTTCATTTACATAATTAAACTTATAAATAACAGTATATTTGATAATTATATTGCTATTTTATATGTATGACTACTTAGGCAGATACAGGCTGGACATGATAGAAAAAAAAATCCCTTAACTGTATTTTGTTAATTCTGAAAATTATATATATTGAATAACATTATCTTCATTCATTTAGCTTTTAAGTCGACTTAACAAGATTGGGCTTACATTGTCAACTGCAAGTAAGCAGAGGTTGATAGAAGAGTGTGGAAAAAATTCCAACAAAAAATTAACAGATTATTTAGAGGGAAGTCCCCTGCTGAAAATAACTAGAGACAACTTGGACATATTTATTAAGCCAAGTTGTCAATCTGTAGAAAAGAGTAATTATGATCTCCATTTATTTGCTTCCAATGCCATATCATTTAGAGCCGCTACCCCAGACCTAAATACATCAGCACCAAAAGATGTAGGGCCACTTAACAGTGATATAGTGAGGTTAACAGATACAGAGAAGGATCAAATTAGAAATTCGTATATTGTTCTGGTAGGTTCAAATAAAATACAGCTTCATTGATTCAACTGGGTAAAATTAAAACTTTCAAATAGGATATCATTAAATTGTAAGTAGCAGAAACTACTTGAAAAAAAAGACTGAGATGTGGTATAATTTTCAATGATATATCGATCCATCAAAATGCAAATTAAAGGAATTTATATAAAAACAGACAAATGTACATCCTTCAATATTGCAGAGTAAACTTTAATAAGCACATACACAAATGAAACAACAACAACCAATTAGCGGGTCCGGACTTGGGGCAGGCACATTAAGAACATGTTTTTTAAGGCACCAACCCTCTACTTATCTTGGACAGTGGTGTAGAGTAACAATGCAAGAACAAACTATAAAACTATTGAAATGGCTGAAAGTATGTTTTGATTTGAATTGAGAAAACTATCTATACATATGCAACAGTTAAAAATTCTAAATTTTGTTATTTCATGAAAAATCAATATATATATACATGTATAAATAGATATCAAGGATTCTTAGCTCAATTGGACAATTCAAATGGATGGAGTCCATTATTCCAAAACATATTCATCACCCTCACAAGGCAGCAATGGCAGAGAAAAGTCAAGTTTTTCAGCTCCCCATTCAGCATAAAAATGAAGCAAAATATGAAGATGTGCTGTCAATTCTGGATGATTATGAGAAGCTTTTGCAAAAGGAATTTAGAGATGCTCATGGTTTGTTAAAAATTAAAGATACTGATGAATTTATTAAGGAATAACAGTATTGCATGGTACAATGTATCATAAATGAATTGCATAATTCTATTTTGAATTAAACCATTGAGTCCCTTTTTTGGCCAATATTCAAATTTAAAATATGAGTGCTAATAAGGACATACTAAGAAATAAGCAGAAATGGAATGATCCAATGAGACAATTCTCCACACGAGATTAAAGGACATAAATATAAAAATTGTATATCATCTTAAAACCTTCAACAATGAGCAAAAACCAAAGTCTACAGATTGCTTGAAAGCAATGGTATCCCAAAAAATTGTATTAGGATCTTAATGATAATGAAATTGCCTATTGCCTTATAAATATATTACTATGTATAATTGGGTTGCTTTTAAGAAATTAAATTTCATTAATATATGCATTTATCTAACTTTTTTACACTAAGTTTGAGATTGTTTATGCATGTGCTTGTCTATTTCAGTTATCGAAAGAAAATAATGTCATAAATGTTCATAAAAGAAAGAATTACAGTATATATTTTTAGCACACTATAATTGAAAAAAAGTTTAAAACCTAGTATATTTAGCATAATATATCTGTAGGAGATATCAAAATGTTAGAGAAATATAGGGTGGTAACAGGAGGAGATCAGTTGACCAAAGTGAGGTTTGCAGGAGCTATCAATCTTAGACTGATGTCTCCTACTTCAACAGGAAGATAAGAGCATGTCCAACCAGTTGTATGTGAACTGTGGCATCTAAAACAGGATTATCTTGAGGTAATTAAGTCCTGCCTTCAAGTTTAAATAATGCATTTTATATTGAAAAAAATACCGTATCAGTCATTTTTGAAAAAATGTACAACAATATGCTTCACTTGATCTGAGTGTACCTCATTTTTAGTTTCATGACAATCAAAAACTCTGCTCTCCTGAATTACAAAAAGATGATCCGGATGCAATAATACAACTGACGGTCCTACAATAGGTAATCTTCTTTTATGCCTTAATTGAAAACAAAAACTAATTAAACTACATGGTACAAGGAGCCATATTGCTCACCTGATTTTATTCATAATTATCAATGTCTTAATCAGCATCATCATCATTATTTGTGTAGTTAATTTCTCCTTTGAAATTTGAAAAGAAACTACGATATATAATAAAATTCTTATTTTCTCTTTTTACAAATAGAAATGTTACAAAGCCTTGTATAAAAAAGAGAGTATGACTGAAGAAGGAACAATGTCCTATTTTAGAAATGTATTGAAAAAAAATGACGTTAATGGGAAGGTCAAAGGCCATTTCAAGACTCATAGTGAGTTCTTCAAGATCCTTACAGAGTCCATTATCAGAGAACAGGCTCTTGAACTTTTCAATATGAATGACACATCAGATGATATATTTCCCGCTGGTATAGACAAGGCATGCCGAGCAACAAAAGAGCTTGCCATGCGTAATATTGGCAACTCCATACTCGGCATGCTGGGTTTCCTGCAAGCGGAAATGAATACAGATGATGACAAGTTTAACTACTGCAGTAACCTTTGTCTTCGAGGATTACATTTTCTGCAGTTGGAGGATACTGCCAAGGAAGGCAATTTGTCAATGGTCTCACCGAATTTGAAAGTTTGCAATCCTATATTTTACCAGCATTCCTACCTATCAAAATACATGGTGGAGTGTATAGACTACCTCATGAAAGTTAATTATTACATGTCTCCGATAGACAGCCTAATGATTCTGGTGGGGAGTTTTGTTAACTTAAGAGGTGGTGTTGGGAACAATGTAGAATGGTACAGGAACACTCTGTAAGGAATCAGAAGGATCTGATAAGGGGGCTAGGTGCTAACAAAACTGAAAATGCTATATCTTCAGTAACGGCAGCTGCTCCTATCATAACCTCCATATGCAGAAATTTTGACAGCCAGCATGATATCACCAAAAAAGGTAATAGGCATACTAAACACATATCTGAAGAAGACGTCAATATCTTGAAGAAATCGTGGAGAAAGTTAAGGTCATTCAAAGTAACAACAGGTCGGAAGTGCAGGAGTTTTAATCACATAAGAAATAGTCCAGCAGGGAGAGTTGATGTAAACAAGATGGAAATAGACATCAATAGAATAGTAGAGAGATTAAGTAGAGGGTTGGCCCAGAATGATGATAATGAGGATGAGGATGATGATGATGATGACGATGATGATGATGAAGACACTGATTCTGATTTACCAGATATTCCCTGAGTAAGATTTAAATATGACTACCATTTTATTTTCTCTTTTAGCCGTTGCATTGTTTCTTTTCAATTCTGAGTTTGGATGTTTCTTTGGTACAATTGAACAAGCTGACTTTTCCTTCGAGAAAACAATCACATTGAAATCAAATTTAGTGTTGATATAAACAAGTTATTGTCACTGAAAAAGACATAAATTTAAGAAAAAATAATAAACATGTTTTATCTTTTTTTTATCATGGACAAAGGGATATTATTTAACCAGATTTTTTTTCCTGTACTCGTTATTGCTGTCATGTTTATACATATTATTTGTACTACCTGTATAAAGATGATTTCAAAAATGACTGATCTTACACATCTTTCCTGTATTTCTTTTTACAGATTTGCCTATTTGAAGTCAGTTGTGAGGACAGGTTGTGGAGATTTTTAGTATCAACTTTAGTTACAAGAAATTAGGTGATTCATCATGCAGATTATAGAGGTTCAAGATTTTTTTTTTTATCTTATAACTAATGTAATTTGATTATTTGTAATATTCAGTACATTAAGGGTGTACTTAGGAGAAATCAAATGAAGCAGGAATTTAATATTGATACTATAAGTTGGAAGAACATATTAGGTTAAAGATAAAAATAGGCTAAACATTGATAGGTCCTTGAGGTTCTTTTCAAGATATTCATTTTAAAGATATGGTTGGAAAAAGCTGACTCAGACTTTTAACTTATATTTGCATTGTCTCAAATCAAAAGAAAAAAAATTAAGAATCTGCTTAAATTTTGGCAAATGACCTTTAATGAGCTTTTGAGTCTTCTATCAAAAGATGAATGGGTGTTATGGAGAAAAATATTTTACCTTGTACTGCATGGAAAAATACCAAGAAGTTTGAACATCTGACACAATTTCCAAAACCTCACCTAAGTACATCCTTAAGTCTTAAGTTACATAGATTGTTAAAATTTCTATTACATATAAATTTTTCATTCATGACATCAATATGTGACTTTTCAAGGAAAGATATTCTTTATTCAACTGATTAAAGATTGACAGCTGATATATGTGCCACTGTTTATTTTTAAAGGAGTCTGTCTTCACAGTATAAGAAGTTATGTTTACCAAAGATCAGTAATTGAGATATATAATTCAAACAAGGTTATTTTTGATGAATTTTTAGATAATGTAATTTCAACAGATGGGGTTTATAATGTTTTAAATTTGTCTGAAAATGACAAATTACCTGGGATAAAATAATAAAAATAATACTGCTTTGAATGCATTGACCCATATTTTTAATATTTGTTATGATTCTGGTAAAATTCCATCTTTTTGGAGTAGGGTATGATAACGCCAATTCCAAAGTTGTCCACTTCTGACCCACATGATCCAATGTCATACAGGGGAATAACTTTAGCCCTGTCTCATTACCTTTATTGTGGAGTACTTAATGCTAGACTTACATGTAAGCTCGATGATTTAGATTGTTTAAATAATGAACAGAATGGTTTGAGAAAAGACTGTAGCACTACTGACCATTTTATACATTAACCACTAATTGAAAGCAGAAAATTAAAAAAGCTTTCAACTTTTTGTGCATTTATAAACTTTAAAAAAGCCTATGACTGGGTTAATAGAGGCTCATTGTTCACCAAACTTGAGTCATTGGGTATAAGTTCGAAAATGTTTAAATCATTACATTCTATTTATAATAATGTACAGTCATGTGTTAAAATAAATTGCCATATGACAGAATGGTTCAATGTTAAGTCAGGATTAAAGAAAGGGTGCATTTTATCACCTCTTTTGTTCATGATTTTTATTAATGATCTTATTAATGCGGTCAAGAGGTTAAATGTTGGCATAAAACTTGATGATGATATTGTTTCTGTACTTGTATATGCAGATGACATTGTATTTATGTGTGATAATGAAAAAGATTTACAAAAAATATTAGCCATTTAAAGTCTAGTGTAACACTAATGATCTTGTTGTAAATTTAAGTAAAGCAAGTCAAAAATTGTTCATTTTAGACCCCAGTCAGTTCAAAAAACAAAGTTTCAATTTATGTTTAATGATAAAAGCATAGATAATGTTGGAAATTATATATATCTTGGACTAGTGTTGAATGAATATTTGAATTATATAGATATGGCGAAAGCTGTTGCTAAGTCTGCCAGTAGGGCATTAGGTTTGTTAATTGCCAAAAGTAAAGCTAATGGTGGTTTTGAGTTTTAAACTTTCACAAAACTTTTTGATACACTGGTTATGTCAGTTATCGAATATGGTGCCTCAATATGTGGAGCTAGGGAATTTACATGTATAAATGCAATTAAAAATAGAGCCATGCGATTTTTTATGGGTGTTTTAAAATATACCCTTAATTTATCTTTATATGCAGATACGGGCTGCTTTGTATTTTTATCGATTTGTCTATTTTTATGCAAAAGTCTCTCATAACTCCTTTGAGAGTGGCTCTCAAATGTTTTTAAGATTGTTTTGTACTTTTAATTAAAACATGTTGTATATATTGTATTCATGTTTGTATTGTACATGTAAAGAGGTGAGACTACAATAAATTATTTGATTTGATTTATATAAATCTTTAAATGTATATAATATATGTAAACTTCATAAAATACTTTAATGGATGACTCTTATCACAAAGCTAGAGCTAACTTATGTTAAGCAGATATATTCAAAATGTTTTTACCAGAAAACACTGGAGAAACAGAACAACATTTGTCTTCCCTTAGATGGAAGTGATAATCTTGAGTGAATATGTTAATTATGTATCAGTGGCACATGATGATATCTTTGAATGAATTATAATTTGACTTGATATGATAATATTTTTTATCAGAAATCACTATAATGTTTGCCTTATAACATGTAAAATATTTGTTCAGTTAAACATGTAATTCAACAACTGTATCTACAAGTTGGCAGTCATCACACTTGCAATCTTTTTCACAAATATTACAACAAGAACAACCGTGTGGGCTGTTCATAGATTTACTGAACGAAAAGATGTTCAGCAAACATTCACTTAAACATAAATTGGAATGACAGTAGTTAATGATATGATCCTGAATTTCAGGAAGATTTCTTGAAATATCAGAATTGCTAAAATGCAGAGTTGCTTTTGCAGACTGTCCCCTTCTACCTGCACGACCAATTTCTTGCGAATAATTAGTTAAATTTCTAGGTGGTTTACAATGAATGACATGGATGACTGAAGGAGGGTCGAATCCCATGCCAACTACGCTAGTGGTAAAAATTAATCTAAATCTGGGGCAGATAGTCTGCAAATCAGATAGTATACAAGACATGACCTCTTCGTCTTGGTTTGAATATAAGCAACCAAATAAAGCATTATTAAGGTTGACAATTTCTCTTCCACCAAAAATAAAATATGCATATGACATTGCATGGGAAATATATTGCAATGGCATAAACATAAGAGTAACAGAAAATTCTTCTCTGCATTTATAGAGGTTGTCTACCTGTTCTTTGAATATATTTTCTATAACAGTTAAAGAGTCCCCTTTGTCTTTTCTTAAACAATGTAACAATAAATTTGGTTTGTCAGGGTTGACTGATATATATTCCACATCTGCAAGATGTAACGATTTTGACAAACTCTTAATATGGTGTTTGGTCAATGTCCCACTCAGACATGCAAAAGGTGCCTTGGGGAAAAAAGATCTCAGTATATACAATTCTGAAAAGCTTTTTCTAAAGTCCTTTCCCCTGAAAAGAAATAGGCAAAACGTAAGCTTCAGCATCACAAGTTAATTATAATGAATATACACATAGTAAATGTAGTAATATGTTTATCAAATTAACATTTAAACTGTTTATTTTAAAAAATGATTTGTTCACAATCTGTTAGATATGAAATGTCTAAAAACATTTCTAGGTAATAAAACTAAAAAAAATTGCTTATACATGTATATGAAAGCTGAAACATTTAGTTTGAATAATATTTATAAATATAATTCTCATTTATAGTAATACAAAGAGACTCCAACACTTGTCCAAATAGCCTAAATATTTATCCATCAACTGATTCTATGTACATTATCATAATAATGGACTACCATCGCTAACATTTTTACCCTTCTATCGATAAGTGTCATGCCAAAAAATGACTTACATGTCCCCGTCTTTCCACCAACAATACGGTAAGGTCCACGTTTAATGGTCGCACATTTTCTTTAAATTTTGAAACTGATATAACTTGAAAAACAAACAGTATTATTTATTTACTCACATGAAACAAACCGGGGTGTAGTATTCAGTACGTAGGAGAAACAGGACGATATTTATCTAAACGCACTCAAGAACATCTGTATCGTTTTAAAAGACCCAATAAATTCAAAAGTATCATTTACCAACACCTTAAGAAGCACAACCATCCTTTTAAATATTTAGCAGTTCAACCTTTAGAAGTAGTAAATAAGCAGCCTGGTGAATCGCATTCAAAGTTTGTACGATCACGGAAAATAATTGAATTAAATTGGATTAAAAAATTACAGACAGTTTACCCTCTCGGTCTAAATGATAATATCATGGGAATTGGTAATATATCTAGAACCAATTCCGTTAACATTTTGGATATAGTTTCTAAAACTGTTCGTAAAAAACGTTCTCATGGTCGTAGAACAAATCGCAATCAAAGAAAATTTCGGGCAAATCATACCAATATTTCGGACCTAATTTCTATTTCAAAAAACAACGGCAGACATTATCTGTTAACAAAACTCTGTTCGTTACCGGTTAATAAGTTAAATAAAATTTTGGAGGATAGCAACACAATTTCATATAGCAGTCCTAAGTATGAAATTGTTCAAATTATTATGGCATATTGTTATTCTAAATTATTTCCCAAAATTGATCGCCCTGAAGATCATAAAAAACATTTTATTAAAATTAAGTATGTCAATAAAGGCTTTGATTTTGTAAATATTGCCGGTATATTAAACGACCATTCTGTTAAAGAACAAATTCCTGGATATTTTGACAATACTGAGCTACCTCTCATTTGTTATATTTACAAGAAATCTACCCGGAAATTTGTGTTTAATTATAGTCAATTGTGCAAAGATGTTAATATCAGTGAAAATACACCTACTTCATGTAATTGCAGTAATTCCGAATATATTTATGGACCCATTTCCCATGTTATAACAGGAGATCTTAACATCGTTCAAGACCGAGAGTTAAAATCATTCCTCAGTAAAGGACCTAAATATCGTCCCCCGTCAATTATTAATTGGAATGAGTGTCGTAATATCATCCACGATTCACTCCATACTTACTGTATGAAATGGATAAAACGGGAAAAAGCTGACAAAAAATCTTTGGACTCTTTTTTTAATTCAGTAATGAAGATAGTTGATATACGTATTCAACATTTTAAAGAACATTTTACTATAAACAATAACCACAATAAACATATTTCTCGTTTCAAACATAAACTAAAAGAACTAGCCAAGGAATTTGTTTTTGTCCCGGCAGATAAAGCTGCTAATAATATTATTATTGTTTGACGTAAATTTTACATTGAGGTTCTGAAAAAGGAAATCACAAATTCACCAACATTCCAACTGACTCCATTTTCAGAAAACGAAATCTGTAACAAACATAAACTTTTAGCCACCGCTTTACAAGCAGAGCCAAATACAATGAAAGTCCCAACTATGTATTGGCTTCCGAAGCTACACAAAACCCCTTACAAATATAGATTTATTTCGTCTTCAATCCATTGTTCAACTACTAAATTGTCTATTCTTCTTACCAGCACACTTGGTACAATTAAAAACCTGATAATAAATTGTTCAAATAAGGCCTTCGAAAATAGAGGAATACATTACTTTTGGAGTGTCAAGAACTCGTTGGAAGTACTTGATAAATTGCATGCTTATATTGGTGATTTTGAATCTGTTCAAAGTTTTGATTTTTCTACCCTGTATACCACATTGCCTCACATTCTCATTAAGAAAAAATTCACACACCTAATTAAATGGGCATTAAAAAAATCAGAATGTGAATATATATGTTCAAACTCTTTTAGGTCATTTTTTAGTAGCAATAAACAAAAAAACTATGTTAATTGGACATGCTTTGATACTATATATGCCCTTGAATTTTTACTTGATAACATGTTTGTTCGCTTTGAGGATTCCGTATATCGTCAGATTATCGGAATTCCAATGGGGACTAACTGTGCACAACTTATTGCGGACCTGTTTTTGTATTGTTATGAGTTACAATTTATGACAAAAATAAGCAAAGACCCATCGAAACAACATCTGATAAACAAATTTAATAATACTTTTAGATATTTGGAGGATATTTTGGCTCTCAATAATGACGACTTCAGTATGTATATTAATGAAATTTATCCTGTTGAACTTACTTTAAATAAAGCTAATACTAACACTGACCACTGCCCTTTTCTCGATCTTGATATCTATATCACTAATGGAAAGCTGAATACTAAAATTTATGATAAAAGGGATGATTTTTCATTTCCTATCGTTAATTATCCGTTTTTAGATGGTGACGTTCCCTTGTCACCATCTTACGGTGTTTATATATCTCAACTAGTACGATTCGCTCGTGTATGTAACAATGTTTTAGATTTTAACGAGAGAAATTTATGTATTACTGAAAAATTATTACACCAGGGTTTTCGATATCACAAACTAGTCAAAACATTTACTAAATGTTATCATCGGTATAAAGACATCATTCGTAAATATAGCTCAACATGCAGACTTCTAATACGTTCAGGTATTTCACATCAAATTTTTTATGGTAATATTTTTTATAAAGAACAAAGGTGTCATTATTCACCTCAGAAACTTACAAAACCTTTGAATAGACTTATTAAGAAGGGATATAATTACGATACTGTTGTCAAGTCATTAAGATTGCATATTTTGGCGTTAATATTGAGTCACTGATAAGGTCTTTGCATCGGAACTAAACACATTTATTCTAAAAACAGTTGTTGGCATGACACGGGTTATGTTCTTCTCATATATGTTATGATGGTATGATACTAAACCCCTAACGGGAAGGATTGTGCCTGATGTTCATATGATGAAATCATAACCTTTCAGTCAGTTTAATTGAAGTCTGGAGCTGGCATGTCAGTTAACTGCTAGTAGTCTGTAGTTATTTATGTATTATTGTCATTTTGTTTTTTTCCCACCGGGGATTTTCATGAGTAAAAGGGTCTGGGACAAGCTTTTAATCCCACTAGGTGTGGGTAAAAACTTTGCCGTAGGGAACTGTACAGAAAGAGTGAAAAAATGACCCCATACCCATTACTGTATAGGTACATCAGACTTTGGATGGACAGTGAAGTCTTCAGGTGCACTTTCCCACCCTGAAATTAATACGAGTTGAAGATATGGATAAAAGCTATTAATCTAACCACCTGCGGTCAAGAACTTTGCCGTAGGGGGTTGGCATTAAAGCCACTGCTGCCACCACCTGTAATGGACAAAATGAGAAATTGGGTATGGGGTTGTCAGCTTCTGGTGCACTTTCCCACCCGGGCATTTTCATGAGTAAAAGGGTCGGGGACAAGCTTTTAATCCCACTAGGTGTGGGTAAAAACTTTGCCGTAGGGAACTGTACAGAAAGAGTGAAAAAATGAGCCCATACCCATTACTGTATAGGTACATCAGACTTTGGATGGACAGTGAAGTCTTCAGGTGCACTTTCCCACCCTGGAATTAATACGAGTTGAAGATATGGATAAAAGCTATTAATCTAACCGCCTGCGGTCAAGAACTTTGTCGTAAGGGGGGGGGGGGGTGGCATTAAAGCCACTGCTGCCACCACCCGTAATGGACAAAATGAGAAATTGGGTATGGGGTTGTCAGCTTCTGGTGCACTTTCCCACCCGGGCATTTTCATGAGTAAAAGGGTCTGGGACAAGCTTTTAATCCCACTAGGTGTGGGTAAAAACTTTGCCGTAGGGAACTGTACAGAAAGAGTGAAAAAATGACCCCATACCCATTACTGTATAGGTACATCAGACTTTGGATGGACAGTGAAGTCTTCAGGTGCACTTTCCCACCCTGGAATTAATACGAGTTGAAGATATGGATAAAAGCTATTAATCTAACCACCTGCGGTCAAGAACTTTGCCGTAGGGGGGTGGCATTAAAGCCACTGCTGCCACCACCCGTAATGGACAAAATGAGAAATTGGGTATGGGTTGTCAGCTTCTGGTGCACTTTCCCACCCGGGCATTTTCATGAGTAAAAGGGTCTGGGACAAGCTTTTAATCCCACTAGGTGTGGGTAAAAACTTTGCCGTAGGGAACTGTACAGAAAGAGTGAAAAAATGACCCCATACCCATTACTGTATAGGTACATCAGACTTTGGATGGACAGTGAAGTCTTCAGGTGCACTTTCCCATCCTGGAATTAATACGAGTTGAAGATATGGATAAAAGCTATTAATCTAACCGCCTGCGGTCAAGAACTTTGCCGTAGGGGGGGGGGGGGGGTGGCATTAAAGCCACTGCTGCCGCCACCCGTAATGGACAAAATGAGAAATTGGGTATGGGTTGTCAGCTTCTGGTGCACTTTCCCACCCGGGCATTTTCATGAGTAAAAGGGTCTGGGACAAGCTTTTAATCCCACTAGGTGTGGGTAAAAACTTTGCCGTAGGGAACTGTACAGAAAGAGTGAAAAAATGACCCCATACCCATTACTGTATAGGTACATCAGACTTTGGATGGACAGTGAAGTCTTCAGGTGCACTTTCCCACCCTGGAATTAATACGAGTTGAAGATATGGATAAAAGCTATTAATCTAACCGCCTGCGGTCAAGAACTTTGTCGTAAGGGGGGGGGGGTGGCATTAAAGCCACTGCTGCCACCACCCGTAATGGACAAAATGAGAAATTGGGTATGGGGTTGTCAGCTTCTGGTGCACTTTCCCACCCGGGCATTTTCATGAGTAAAAGGGTCTGGGACAAGCTTTTAATCCCGATAGGTGTGGGTAAAAACTTTGCCGTAGGGAACTGTACAGAAAGAGTGAAAAAATGACCCCATACCCATTACTGTATAGGTACATCAGACTTTGGATGGACAGTGAAGTCTTCAGGTGCACTTTCCCACCCTGGAATTAATACGAGTTGAAGATATGGATAAAAGCTATTAATCTAACCACCTGCGGTCAAGAACTTTGCCGTAGGGGGGTGGCATTAAAGCCACTGCTGCCACCACCCGTAATGGACAAAATGAGAAATTGGGTATGGGTTGTCAGCTTCTGGTGCACTTTCCCACCCGGGCATTTTCATGAGTAAAAGGGTCTGGGACAAGCTTTTAATCCCACTAGGTGTGGGTAAAAACTTTGCCGTAGGGAACTGTACAGAAAGAGTGAAAAAATGACCCCATACCCATTACTGTATAGGTACATCAGACTTTGGATGGACAGTGAAGTCTTCAGGTGCACTTTCCCACCCTGGAATTAATACGAGTTGAAGATATGGATAAAAGCTATTAATCTAACCGCCTGCGGTCAAGAACTTTGCCGTAGGGGGGGGGGGGTGGCATTAAAGCCACTGCTGCCGCCACCCGTAATGGACAAAATGAGAAATTGGGTATGGGGTTGTCAGCTTCTGGTGCACTTTCCCACCCGGGCATTTTCATAAGTAAAAGGGTCTGGGACAAGCTTTTAATCCCACTAGGTGTGGGTAAAAACTTTGCCGTAGGGAACTGTACAGAAAGAGTGAAAAAATGACCCCATACCCATTACTGTATAGGTACATCAGACTTTGGATGGACAGTAAAGTCTTCAGGTGCACTTTCCCACTCTGGAATTAATACGAGTTGAAGATATGGATAAAAGCTATTAATCTAACCACCTGCGGTCAAGAACTTTGCCGTAGGGGGGTGGCATCATAGCCACTACTGCCACCACCCGTAATGGACAAAATGAGAAATTGGGTATGGGGTTGTCAGCTTCTGGTGCACTTTCCCACCCGGGCATTTTCATGAGTAAAAGGGTCTCGGACAAGCTTTTAATCCCACTAGGTGTGGGTAAAAACTTTGCCGTAGGGAACTGTACAGAAAGAGTGAAAAAATGAGCCCATACCCATTACTGTATAGGTACATCAGACTTTGGATGGACAGTTAAGTCTTCAGGTGCACTTTCCCACTCTGGAATTAATACGAGTTGAAGATATGGATAAAAGCTATTAATCTAACCACCTGCGGTCAAGAACTTTGCCGTAGGGGGGTGGCATTATAGCCACTGCTGCCACCACCCGTAATGGACAAAATGAGAAATTGGGTATGGGGTTGTCAGCTTCTGGTGCACTTTCCCACCCGGGCATTTTCATGAGTAAAAGGGTCTGGGACAAGCTTTTAATCCCATTAGGTGTGGGTAAAAACTTTGCCGTAGGGAACTGTACAGAAAGAGTGAAAAAATGAGCCCATACCCATTACTGTATAGGTACATCAGACTTTGGATGGACAGTGAAGTCTTCAGGTGCACTTTCCCACTCTGGAATTAATATGAGTTGAAGATATGGATAAAAGTTATTAATCTAACCACCTGCGGTCAAGAACTTTGCCGTAGGGGGTGGCATTAAAGCCACTGCTGCCACCACCCGTAATGGACAAAATGAGAAATTGGGTATGGGGTTGTCAGCTTCTGGTGCACTTTCCCACCCGGACATTTTCATGAGTAAAAGGGTCTGGGACAAGCTTTTAATCCCACTAGGTGTGGGTAAAAACTTTGCCGTAGGGAACTTTACAGAAAGAGTGAAAAAATGAGCCCATACCCATTACTGTATAGGTACATCAGACTTTGGATGGACAGTGAAGTCTTCAGGTGCACTTTCCCACCCTATTGTTTATTTGTTATTCCAGGGTTAGTGTATGTAATTGTAAGATGAATGTATGTGATGTACAATTGACGAATAAAGAACCCTATCACTCAGATGACTTAGTTGTACTTGGTGAAACAGAAAATTAGACTTTTACATTTGTAAAGTTAGGACGTTTTACATGAAACAGTAACGCTAAACCATGTCAGTATTGACCCCTGTTGTGTGCTTGTTTATATATGTTTACCTATACATGCTTTCATGGCAAATTAATCATAGATTTCTAACCTTTGTTCGCTTCGAAATTCAAAAAATGGCGGCTGGAAACTTACAAATATCACGTGACTCGTGACGTACGTTGTAGATCCTGATTGTACACGTTAACAAAAATGAAAAAGACAAACAAAAAAAAAACAGAACACATGACACAACATAGAAAACTAAAGAATAAACAAAACGAAACCCCCAAAAAACTAGGGGTGATCTCAGGTGCTCCTGAAGAGTTGCTTATTTGATAACAAATCCGGTAAATAGTCTAATTCGGTAGGTCACATTCATGAAAGGGAAGGGGATTGTAGTTACGACGTAATGAACATATCCGATATCATTTGTGAAACGGTTATTCCATAACGGTCAACCAACTCGTGATGGCGTCCGTAAAATTTACGAAGGGATGATTTCAACTTCACCATTTGGAAGACTTGGTTTAATAGCTTCCTTGTGAGCAGCAACCCTCTATCAAGAAAATCTTGATAGGAAATGCAAGCACGGGAATATCGTATCAATTGGGAGATATATACCCCGTATGCATGTGCTGCTGGAATGTTGTTACTTAGGAATGGAAAGTTCGCAATTGGAAAGCTGAAATCATCTCTTTTGTCGTAAAGTTTTGTTTTCAACCAACCCTCATTGTCAATTTCTAGATGTGAGTCAAGATATGAGGCCGACTTAACTGTATATGTGGTATCCTTTATCTCTGGGATAGATGCGTTCCACATAGTCACCAAATTTTGAATTATTGAGTAAAAGAACATCCTCTATATAGCGGAAAGTAGAGTTAAAGGACATTGCTAACTTCTTATTTAAGATAGTCAGAAAGATAAATTCGTTACATAGTGTGCTAGTGACGTAATACACTCTCACCCCATATGGAATTTACTGACCCCATATATACCGTATACATAGTTATCAAAGGTACCAGGATCATAATTAAGTACGCCAGACGCGCGTTTCGTCTTCATAAGACTCATCAGTAACGTTCATATCAAAATATTTATGAAGCCAAACAAATACAAAGTTGAAGAGTATTGAGGATAAAAAATTCCAAAAAGTTGTGCCAAATACGGCTAAGGTAATCTATGCCTGGGATAAGAAAATCCTTAGTTTTTCGAAAAATTCAAAGTTTTGTAACAGGAAATTTATTAAAATGACCACATTATTGATATTCATGTCAACACTGGTGTTGACTACTGGGCTGGTGATATCCTCGGGACGAAACGTCCACCAGCCGTGGCATCGACCCAATGCTGTAAATAGTTATCAAAGGTACCAGGATTATAATTTAGTACGCCAGACGCGCGTTTCGTCTTCATAAGACTCATCAGTGACGCTCATATCAAAATATTTATGAAGCCAAACAAATACAAAGTTGAAGAGCATTGAGGATAAAAAATTCCAAAAAGTTGTGCCAAATACGGCTAAGGTAATCTCTGCCTGGGATAAGACAATCCTTAGTTTTTCGAAAAATTCAAAGTTTTGTAACAGGAAATTTATTAAAATGACCACATTATTGATATTTATCAACACCGAAGTGTTGACTACTGGGCTGGTGATACCCTCGGGTACGAAACGTCCACCAGCAGTGGCATCGACCCAGTGGTGTAAATAGTTATCAAAGGTACCAGGATTATAATTTAGTACGCCAGACGCGCGTTTCGTCTTCATAAGACTCATCAGTGACGCTCATATCAAAATATTTATGAAGCCAAACAAAAACAAAGTTGAAGAGCATTGAGGATCCAAAATTCCAAAAAGTTGTGCCAAATACGGCTTAGGTAATTTATGCCTGGGATAAGAAAATCCTTAGTTTTTCGAAAAATTTAAACGTTTGTAACAGGAAATTTATTAAAATGATCACATTATTAATATTCATGTCAACACCGAAGTGTTGACTACTGGGCTGGTGATACCCTCGGGCACGAAACGTCCACCAGCAGTGGCATCGACCCAGTGGTGTAAATAGTTATCAAAGGTACCAGGGTTATAATTTAGTATGCCAGACGCGCGTTTCGTCTTCATAAGACTCATCAGTGACGCTCATATCAAAATATTTATGAAGCCAAACAAATACAAAGTTGAAGAGCATTGAGGATCCAACATTCCAAACAGTTGTGCCAAATACGGCTAAGGTAATCTATGCCTGGGATAAGAAAATCCTTAGTTTTTCGAAAAATTAAAAGTTTTATAACAAGAAATTTATTAAAATGATCACATTATTGATATTCGTGTCAACACCGAAGTGTTGACTACTGGGCTGGTGATACCCTCGGGCACGAAACGTCCACCAGCAGTGGCATCGACCTAGTGGTGTAAATAGTTATCAAAGGTACCAAGTATACACCTGTAATGTTATATACTTACACCAAGCCTATTTCATCCAAGACTTTCAACCACAAGGGGGTTTTAGAGGCCTTAACCTCAAAGATGTGAAATCTAAATCCAAAAAATCGAATTGCTCATGCGCATCAAATGCGAAACCACACCCTTAACTGTGAATTGCTACCATATATCATCGTACGGCCTTGAACAACGAACAAAACTCATACGGTATGGTAGCTATAGACTGAACGTCTGCCATATATCATTGATACAACCCACGTTAATCGAAGACCTTATTAAATTTTTAATACCGAACTGAAACAATTAATGACAGGGAATTACCATGCATGGTTTGCTTCGTGGTTCTGACGAATTTTTGTATGATTCCATAAACAGTATATGCGCTAATGATTTTCTTTGTGGTTATTTGACTAATTTGTTTATTAACAATATAAGGAATTCATAGATAAAAAGAACACTATATAAAGAACACCATTTCCAGCTTATACATGTAAGTCACGATGTAATGTATCAATTTGTATCAAGGTTAACAAATTAACCGGGAAACGTCAGCTGGGTTTACGATTTTATTGTAAGTTGAAAAATAAAATAACGCGTTAAAATTTAACGCGATAAAATCACATTTAACACGATAAATACAATTTTAACGCGTTTAAATAATTTTTAACGCGTTATTTTATTATTTAACGCGTTAAGCACAAAACTACAAAAAAATACCGAAAATACTTTCTTCTTTCACCATAACTACAATTTAAGGCGTCAGATTTTACTCGAAACTTACTTAATGAACTGGCCACATGTGTCATAACTTTATCAATTAACGCGATAAAGTTTATTGATTTTCAGCACATTTTTGATATCATCGTCATTAATTACTTATCTTCGTTAAAATAAGAATTAACGCGTTAGAGAAGGTTTAACGTGTTAAAAGAGGGTTTAACGCGTTAAAAGAAGGTTACCGCGTAAAAAGATAAGAAAAATGCAACTTTCACGCGTGACAAGCATTTTTAACGCGTTAAATGCAACTTTAACGCATTAAATGCAACTTTTACGCGTTAAATGCAACTTTAACGCGTTAAATGCAACTTTAACGCGTTAAAAACAACTTGAACGCGTTAAAAACAACTTGAACGCGTAAAATGCAACTATAAAGCGTTAAATGCAATTTTAACGCGTTAAAAACAACTTTAACGCGTTAGTGCAACTTTAACGCGTTAAATGCAACTTAAACGCGTTAAATGCAACTTTAACGCGTTAAATGCAACTTTAACGCGTTAAATGCAACTTTAACGCGTTAAATGAAACTTTAACGCGTTAAATGCAACTTTACAGCGTTAAATGCAACTTTAACATGTTAAATGCAACTTTAACGCGTTAAAAGCAACTTTAACACGTTTAATGCAACTTTAACGCGTTTAATGCAACTTTACAGCGTTAAATGCAACTTTAACGCGTTTAATGTAACTTTAACGCGTTTAAAACAACTTTAACGCGTTAAAAACAACTTTAACGCGTTAAATGCAACTTTAACGCGTTAAATGCAACTTTAACGCGTTAAATGAAACTTTATCCAATCTTATTGTGCCTACAAGTAGTAAACAATCGTACAATACTCGACTTTCATCATCGGGTAATTTTATTATGAGTGGCCGTTCGTGTCATTTGCGCGATATTCTAACGCGTTAGTAAAAACTAACGCGTTATTTTGTTAAACTAACGCGTTATTTTACTAAAATAACGCGTTATTTCTTCATTTTAACGCGTTATTATACAAAACTATCGCGATATTTCATTTTTGCTTTTACTTTAAAATATTATCAAACTAACGCGTTAGTTTTCACTATTAACGCGATATTTATGAAAACTATCGCGATAATACGGAAATAAGCATCATCCAATGAGAGATTTTGTTACTTCTATGTTTTGGAATTAATGCAAAATGTTATAAACAAGAGTTCCCTCAACCAACATACATGTAATTGTATGGTACACGTTTTGTATTGAATATCAAATTGTTTAAAGCCGTGGGATCTGAAGTATTCAAAGTCTTTAGAAATACATATAGGAGGTGAACAAGTAAATTGCATGTTTTATAAACATTAAATCTTCAAAACTGTCCGAACAAAGTTTAAAGAACAGTTCTTACAGCGAAAGCAATATAACTGTTTCAAAGTTCACCACAGCTTGATTTTTGATAGTATACTATTGAGCTATCCTTCATTATAAACAAATGATCTGAAGAAAAACAAAATTGTGTATAAACATCATTGATATTGCATATATGTGCCCATTTAATAATTTACATTTTTAAGTATTTGAATTTGCTATAATGTGGTTATAACAGATATGCATTAAAATGTATCAATTAAACAATTGTGACCTATTTCTCTGTTCATTGAAAAACCTATGTCATTAAAATGCGTAATACAAGTTTGTTATGAATTTTTATGGACATTTACTATTACAAAATGTCTCTCTATTATATATTGCTACTTTTGTCTTGTGTGTTTTCTTTTTTATACTGTGACATATTTTCCCAGTGACTTTTTCCGTATTTTTTAAAATAATTTTTTGCTCGTGTCTTACCAATTTTACTTTTCGGACCTTGTACCTCAGGCATGTTAAAAGTGGGTATTTGAAAGTTAAAACTGCGAGGTGCAATACACTTTGGTAATTGTTTTAAAGGTTATAATATCGAGTCTCTATGTAATGCATACTGGAATGATAAAATTTTAGGACTTCAATTTGATTAATTATTTTTTTATTATTTTTATTTTGTTTGTATCTTGTCGGGAAGGGTGTATGATGCATATACTGATCATGAATTACAAATAAGTGTAATTTTGTTAAACTCTGCATTAGTCTGAATCTGTGAAGGTTATATAAGCCAATTATTTCATTTAACAAAGATGAAACTGAATAGAACACGATTTTTCCATCTTCATTTTAAATTGAATGTGACAATATGTAACCTGTGCTATTGGTCTAAATTTGAATAGAAACATATATCAGGTTCGTCATTATACAAAACACCTGCAATGTGTATGTGATACTGATGGCGTGATTATATACAAAAACATAATATCACATTACAGCTTTAACAATACAATATATTTATAATTTCCTTTAAAAGGAAAAAATAAACCAACATAAATGACCATAAAACTTGTCAAATCATTTACATTTATAGGTATAATATTTCAATATTGAAGGTTGTATTCGCCCATTATATGAAAAACCAAACGTCACATGCAGTTCAAATATGATGGAAAAGCACATTAATTTTGTATTGTATTAAGTTATGAAATATTTTATGTAAAGGTACAACCTTGGATTTAGAGTGTGCACTTTTCATTTTCGAGTGTCAAAGATCCTCGACCTTCCAGTACCAAATGTTTATTTGAAGCCCAGTCGTGCATTTTAATCATTTTTTTTTTTTATAGAAAACTCAATACTATAGTATTTAATCTTTCTGACTCAAAATAAAAATGTAATCCAGTTTTGATTGAGTTGTTATTGTCAATTACAAACAATTACAGACAATGTTGTCTATGTAATTCATTACTTTCAATTACATGAATTGAAAAAATGCTCAATCACAAATTACATTCAAAATTGTAATTAATTACGGTCACTTACAATTACATATTTCAATAACACCATGTCTAGTCAAGTAATACCCCAACCAACACCAAAACGTTAAATTTAAAACGGGTTTTGTACGTTTTCAATTCTACAATATAAATGAACAGTCGTTCCCGTTAATGATCATTATTCCAAAGGATTTTCAGATGCGTGTAATCGACCTTACACACGAAGGGCACCAGCGGATATTCTGTACAGAACAGTTGTATTCGAAAAATGTATTTGAAGCGTTGCAAATGTCCGAGATACGGAATAATGAATAAGAAAATCTAAGAAATAACTTTTGTGGACCCTTTCATAGAAGCTATAAAGTTCTATGTGTAACCCGGATTTGTTTTCTTTCAATCGATTTATGACTTTTGAACAGTGGTGCCTTTATTTATGGTAATGATTTTTCTTTTTAACAATTAAATCATATTTATTGCACTAAATGCTGTTTAACAATATATTTAGCTTACAGCTTTGGGCTATGTTTCCCTGTATATTAAGTATCATATATTTCAGGGAGAATACATATGTAAGATCTCTTATCGACGTCCGTTCCTCAAATCGACGTCCAAATCTAACGTCACATTAAAATATCCTCAAATCGACGGACAGTTTCATGCCTATCTAATTGACGTCCACTTTTGACTTCTCTAATTGACGTCCGTTTTCAACACAAAATACAAAATTGCACTGTACCGATATCAGCTGAAACTTTAAGACTTGTAAACATGTAATGTGTGACAAGTAAAATCTATATATATATTTCTTTATATATTACCTTCGAGTATGTAAACAGGTTGTGATGTTAATTTTTCAGTTTTAGAGATAGCATTAAAATAAGGAGATAATTACCAATGGGATAACTAAATAAATACTATCCACCAGCGTTCAAATAAAGTAAATGTGAGCAATTATAATCTTATCATAGGCAAACGTATCGCTTTCAACAATGATATAAACAAACATATCGAAAAGTCGGCTACAAAGGCCACGAAATGAATAATGTTAAGAATATAAATCAGAAAAAAACCGGTCTTATACAAAACAATCCCGACAAAAAAGGACAGACATAAACCAATGAAAACCACTGGACCGTTAAACAGCACAAGCACATACATATAATATAGCGGGGGTTAAACATGTGTAAGGGCACTTAGCCCTCCCCTAACTTTGAATAGGGGTTTAACAGCACAACATAAAAACATAATGCCAATTTCTTGTGTATATGTTTAACTTAAGGTGTAAACAGAATTATAATACTCTCAAAACAATTGTCTGTACTTTTTATTTTGTGTATTGATGTTACAAGCTAATGCTCCCTAGAAGTCGTTTGTTTTTCTTTGTCTTTGGGTTCCTGTCTCTTTGACTTACACTTACATGCATGGCATTTATTAATATGAAAATGAATGACATTATACAATGTAGATCGATTGGACTTACTTTTTCGAGATAAATATAAATATGCATGTTACCTATTTCAGGATGAAAAAAATCTATAAGGAAAGTATGAATAAATGTTTTAAAATTAAGTTGTCATAATCTTGAATCATACAAAACATGTACATGTATAAGTGTAAGTCCAGAAATCAAACAGACGTCATTTTGGCTATATGACGAAACATTGGACGTCGGTTTTATACGTGACGTCCGATTCGGACGTCTATTTGAGGAACGGACGTTGATTAAAGATCGGACGTCGATCTGAGTCTAACATATATAATAAAATAGTATATAAGTAGTAGTATTTTACAATTAAACATAATATATAATATAAATAAACATCAATATACATAGATTCATTCATTAATTGTTTTTTTTTTGTTTTTTCGCTTACAAATCGGAAAAAAATAACGAATCTACACCGTGCCTTGTTTTGTTATTATGTGTGATTACTTTCACACAGGATACCTGCGCAATATGTAATTAACTTATTCTTTTACAATTTGAAGGCTTTATTGTTCAAGCTTAAATGTTTGACCATGCTAATAGAAATAAGTGTATAATATTATGTTGAAGTCAAATCAATAGGTTATTTTGTGTTTATACAAGGGAAGTACCACGTGGTGATTTGTCAAACACATGCATTACCTACAGACATCGCAATTTACAAAATGTTGATTTCTTTACGAAATTTTTCCAGTTTCAATATTTCTTATCGCATTTAATTTCATAATGTCGTAGATTTCTGTTTTGAAATTTTGTTAAGATATCTATCTTTGTTTCTTTTTTGCTTGACATAACATGTGCCTTAAAATATAATTGTTATTAGAGGGTTTATATCAAAATATTTTATATTCATTATTTTATAGCTAGTTATTTAATGTTCTAATCTTATAATGTGTCGTTCTATTTGAAGATAAAGTAGTAGTTTATATATTTCTTTCCAGTATTTAGTATGACGAGGGCGTGTTGTAAAAAAAAGTTTGTAGTTATCAATTTGTTGTCAGAATTTGCATGAATTATTTTCCAATAATGTCCATAATATTTCATTGCATGGAAGGATGGATTGAAGTAATTTCCATTTAAACATTTTAAATTTGTTGTTATCTAGGAATTTAGATATAAAGTTAAGAGTGCTTTTAAATTTTATATTCAAATTTCCTTTGTTAAATCTTTTCCCCTTAAGAAAACCTAAAGGTTTTACTTGTAAATGAAGGGCAAATAATATTATATATTTCTTAATTACTCATTTCTGGATAGATATTATGATTAAGCAGTATTCGCAGATTTTATGCATTATAAATATATATATAAACTTTTGTTTTACATGTGCTTTCGTGCTTTAAAATATTCTACCAATGTTTTTGAAAAGCTGTCTTTATTAAGGATGATTCTCTCTTTCAATCTCGTTTATGTTTTAGTTTAAGTAATATTTCATTTTCTTATATATAACATTTTTCATCAAGTATATCATTCACGTACAGAATATTATAGTAAATAAATTTCCTTTTGTTTGTATTTTATGATTGCCCAATAAAATCTGCCTTCTTATATCTAGAAATGTTTGTTGAATCTTTGTTTGTCCATCCTTAACATTAATCCAAGTCTCAATTAATTGCTTATAGAACTCAGCAAGGAATATGTTTTTGTCTAACATATTAACATTTGTAATGGTCATTTGGAATATCAAAAGGCTTTTATTAAATTTGTGTAGGTAAACTTAGTGATAGTGAAGTGCGAAAAGATTCCACAAGACAAAAGTATAATGCAGACATGCTTCGAGAAAAAAACCGTTCAGTTAAGGTGGTCCATGTGTCTTCCTCCATCTTTGATTTCGAAATAGCAGATAACAATTGGTCTAAATCTTTAATGAAATGTGCAAATTTTGATCTGTTATTTATGTGTAAGACTTTTCATGTTATTATAGAAATATAATGTGTTATATATTTACAGCTTTTTTTTTCTAAAAATTAAAAATATTTTTGTTTGATTCATTTGTTTTCAACTTTGGAAAATAGGGGGCGATAACTCAAATACAATTGTTTTATAATAGAAAGTTTTATGAATATACCTATTTTACTATGTAGCAAAAAAACAAACCGGTGGCCCTTGTTCTTTCTTTTTCTTATCTGAAAACATGTCATAAAAGCTATCATCGCACATTTTATCTTAACATTCTATTCTGTACACTTTTTTTATCACACAAAATTGGCTTTTTCATGCATAATCTTTACTAAATCTGACAATTTTGCACCCCGTGTACCGTGACCCATACTTTTTGTTACATTTTTGAAAACATACATGATAATAATTTCATTTTCTTAAATTATCATAAAATTCTATGGATTTAAATTAAAAACCCCTAGCAATTTTAAAGAACATGAACAAATGTCAGTCTCTGTTGAACAGAAAAATAAAAATAAAGTGTCTACCCCGTATAATCCTCAAAAATAAATAATTAAGAATAGAAAGGTTAGAATGATTACGGCAACAAACAAACAGAACAAAGATATAACTCGAAATCCTTTACGCTTTAAAAAGGTTTGGAAATCAAAAGTAACGATTGATGAGAACAGACCATTAATCCCATTACTAGGAAAACAAACAACGAAATATCTCGATGAGTATGTGCAATCAAGAGCTGTGTTACAGGCATACTAATCATGTACTTTTTCTGATGTATCAGTGAGGTTGGATGTTGATCTTTATGTTTTTGAAATTATGAAACAAATCATTTTGTGAAAGTCTCTATTCACACTCGTTATGATAGCCTTATCCGATTAATTAGATTATCCGCTAATTATATTGACATTATCGTACGCATACCGAATAAATTGTACATTACAGCGTTCACAGTTCACGCACGTGTTCTGTTGATAAGGGCGCATGATATTGCAATATATTTTTATGTCGATACTTAGCTCTAGCATTATATTAAAGTGTTCACCAGTACACAAGGCTTGTCTCTCAGTCAAGAAATATATGCTACCAACTTTACAGACAGATCAGAAGTATACTATCAGAAATTAAGCTGTAGTGAACTTTGGTACAGTCATACTACAAGAGCTGTTCATTATAATTGGTGCAGACAGTTTCTAAAGTTTATGTATATAATAGCATTCAATTTACTTGTATATTTTTTCTTGTATTTTCTAAGATTATTAGTTTTTCAGAGCTCAAGGATTTTTAAATTTTAATTTACAGTACAAAACAAATTGATCTACGCCATTTGTACTTGCTCTCAGGTCGCAAGAGGTCTTACAATGTCGTCTCCTCTAAATAGATATTTTTCTATCCGGGGTACCCGTAATAAATTTTATATATTTTTAACATTAATCTTTTTGATAAGTATATGTTGGTTGTTTTATTCATAAGGATATTTGGAGATTTATTTTAAGTCTATTAAATGTAATTATAAGGGAAAGGTTAAGATATTTCAAAAGTATACATGTTTATGGTCGCATGATATTGTGCTAAAACCTCAGTTTCGAAACTCTTGCATTTGTTGTCATGTAAATTTTTTTATATTGGTTAACATCTTTGTTTTGGAGTGCATAGTGCGCTAATTTTCCTGAAAAAGTCTACAGTTAATTTTTTAGGGCCTGTTTAAGCCAGTCTCTATCTTCTGGATTTCTTGCTGTGAAGAATGCACTCTGGTGGCCTTTGACTGTTTTTTGCTTTTTGATCCCAGTGTGTTCTTGTTGCTAGTTTTGCAATCGCTTACCGCATACCAGAAGCATGAAAAAGGATTCAAAGCCCTAATTTGAGAAAGAACATTTCATTACGAACATTTCTTAAATATTTTCAAGAAGTGACTCAAATTCAACTTAAATTATTTTAAAAGCTATAACCTTATTAAGAAAGGATCAATAAACAGACAGTAGATGGACAGATACTTTTTCCAAAAAGATAATAACCCTTCCGTTGGAGTATACAAATAGCTTCTTCGTACTATGAACATCAAAATTATTTTTTTTATCATTTCTCCTTAAATACAGTTCTTGAACCTGTACAGGAAGTTTTACCTAGCATTAATTGTATATTTTTATTGTTGATATTCACCCCATATGTACCAAGTGTTAGATTCGTTAATATTAAAGAGATTTCTTGGTATTTCTAAACGGAAGATTTTATACACAAAGACGACGAACCTGTTTATTTACTTTTGACCTTAATTATTTATCCCTTATAACTTTTATTAACTAGTAGAACACACCCGCGAAATCGCGGGCATTTAGAGCTTGGTTAAAAGTATGTAAACTGTATGGAGACTTTTTGTATGAGAGTTTGTTTCTGGAGAATTTCAGTAAAATATGTCATGTCTGGAGAATTTCTAAAAAAGTATCAAAATTCATAGGACTTAGAAACCGTTTAACCCCGCTCCATTGTTTTTAAAGTTTGTTATTTTTTTTTCTGTTAAATTCCATTATTTTCGCATTTCTTCATACTATGAACATACGTATACTATAACAACAGTGTATTTGCTATTAACTATCAATAATTTTAAGTTTCTTCTCCTAGGCGATCACTGCTATATTATATAGAGTCTCTATCAACGCGATAATTAATGACTGTCTCCGAGTACTCTTATGAAGTTTATATTAAGTTTAAAACCGGAAGTTCTGTTTGACTTAAAAGCGAAATCTAGGATATTTTGAGCTTGGTTGAAAGTATGTAAACTATTTTAGTATGAACTTTTGTAAAAGATTTCATGTCTGGAGAATTTGAGAAATGATATCAAAAGTCATATATTTACATGGAGACAGAACAATATTTTTAAGCCCTCTCTATTTTTTGTTCGAAGTCCGTTATTAGTTTGACTTCTGTCACATTCCATTATTTTCGCGTTTCTTTATACTATGAATATCATATCTATATTATAAATATTAAAGAGATCTGATTTTCTATTAACTATCTGTTGATTCTAAGTTTCATCTCCATGGTAATCACTGCTATATTATCCTAGTATAGGGAGCGTCTCTATATATATATTATAGTAGTATATTAATCTTAGTATACATATAGATAAACGCGAAAATAATTGCCCTGTCTCTGTCCGAGAACTAATACAATTATGTATAAGTTTAAGCCGAGGTATAATAGGAGGACAACGGTCCGATTGGCTTATTTATTTTTCATTTTTGTTATCTATCATACGATTGGATCTCAATGTTAAAACCGGTAGTCATGTCTGACTTAAAAGTCGGTCTGATGACAGAAAATATTCGGACACCTATATTTTCGTTTTTCTCCCAAAATAACCCAAACTGAATAGTCATAAGAATGGATGAAAAATGCGACTATGCATGGTACCTACAGGACACAGAGGCGAGATGATTAATTTATTGTGGGAGGAGGAGAAGCGACAAACAGAATGAGGTCTGTTCGTTTAAAAGTACAGATGTATTTATATTCAGGTATCACAGATAAAATTTATTCGTTCATTGTGTGGTAATTTGTGTTTTGTTTTATTGATTTAAGTCTTCCAATTGATATTTAATAGTGTGTCTTTCTATGTTATTCTATTGCTTCATAAAAGGGAGAACGTTTTATACCATTAAAACGTTTAATCCCGCTGCAAATGTCTGCACTAGTCTTAAGTCAAGAATCTGATGAACAGTAGTTGTCGTCTGTTTATGTAGTCATACATTTTTCTAGTTTCTAGATTTTATATAGATAAGACTGTTGGTTTTCCAACTTAAATGGTTTTACACTAGTCATTTTTTGGGCTATTTATGACTTGCTGTTCGGTGTGAGCAGCTTCGTGTCGATGACCGTACCTTGACGTATAATGTTTTACTTTTATATACATTGTCACTTTGATAGAGAGTTGTCTGAATACCACATCTTCCTATATTTACTACAATAGGTCGTAATTGTTTAGATCATCAAGAATACAACACTTCAACTTAAAACTTCTCTAGTCAGACTGACATTGTTGTCCTGTAGAATACTGTTTCGTCTTGTCACAAGGATTTGATTATGTGCTCGGGTACTTGTTTTTGGTGACTGCCAGCACCAATAATTCTATTCCAAACCCCTTCCCCATAACACAAAGACATTACATTGGCACATTGGGTCAAAAGATAAATATGAGGTGACAAAACAATACCTTGGTCTTTGAAATTGATCTGTTATGAAATTTAAACAGTTTTACTTGATTAGGTCTATATATTTAGGAATAATGAAAATAAGTATTACAAATAACAGAAACTTTGTCATGAACTGACATAATATTGTTGTTTAAAGCCGTCAAGCAAAATCGAAAGTAGAAAAAAGTTTCTGCCCGTCGAAATCGGTTTTACCATTGGAAACTATTTCCTGTTATTATTTAAGTTATCGAATTTACGATTAGTGTTTGAAATCACTTTGCCGAGGTTAACTTTCATTATCAAAACAGTTCACACTATTGACCGTAAATATATTTTGAAAGAAGAAACTTTCGGTATCTGCGCGCGAGTCACATTTATAAGATCATCTATGATGGTAGACCATAACCAAGCTAACACATAATATTTTCATGATATTATTGACTGGTTATATATATGTTTGTCACAAATATTTACCAAAAAATATTTTATAGACATTTTTTTACATCAGAAATTATGCATGAATGATATTTTAACAATAATATTTCATCCCAATGTTTGATTGCTAATATAAAAATATTTTTTGTAAATATTTTTTTTATAATAAATAAATAAATATTCTTTGCTGATGTTTTTAAACGTTAAATAGACAGTTTTATAAATGAGAACAATTGTATGTCGAGGAGATATTTCTTTGCAATATTCAAGCGATATCTGATGAACATTTTTATATAACATTTAATATATATATGTTTTAGATGTGTAAAAAAAATATTCATGAAACATTTTTAATTAATATCTATGTAAAGCATAGGTTTGATGTATAATAAAATATCTTTTTGATGTAACATCAATATAATTTTCTTGTCCTAATTAAAAATATAAAAATGGTAATATCTAATGAATATTTCAATAACAACATATTTTTTCGATTTTATTTAGACAATATTAGTTAAAGACTGTTTCATAAACGTTTTAAGATGATATGTTTAATAGATATTTGTAAGATGTATGATAGAAATGTTTTCCAAATGTTTGTTTGTGATATTTGAGTGAAGCACATGTTTGATATGAAAAAAGAAATATTTTATAAACATTTTTACATTATATTTCTAATTGATATTTGTAAGATGTACGACAAATGTTTTTCTAATGTGTGTAAGTGATATTTGTGCCAAGCCCATGTTTGATATGAAAAAGGAAATATTTTTTATATAATTTTTTAATCAGATTAACATGAATGTCTCCTCATTTTTGACAGAAAAGTTTTAACAATTTTAATCTTACTTAGATGAAAATTCCAATCAAGTCAACAGAAAAATGATCTAGCGAATAACGATTGAATGATTGAATAATTTTATGCACAAACAAAACATATTTAAAACCTGCCCAAAACAACAAATTCAATTTGTATATACTTTAATTTTTTCATCTTATTTCAAATCAACATTTCATTGACACGAGTGTTCTTGCTCTCCAAATGACAGTTGTGAAACTACTGCATATATATAATATATTATCTACCAGTAGATTTTATGACCTAACTTATAGTCATTCAATTCAATGCATTAACTTTTCATCAAAATGGGTATATGGTTGACAAGACTGTATTTAAAACATTTGGTAGACATCTATAAAACATATCCTAGACATGAGAAGAATATTTTGTCCAGATGTTTGAAATATGTTGTCTGGATATTTTCAATTGACACTGAATAATAACAAAATTATGTTATTTCAATATGAAATCAAGATATTTAAAAATAATGCTCTTTATACATTCAGAACAAATATTTCAAAAAATTATGCTGTTCACATGAGTAAAGCCAGACATATCACGTCAAAAACATGTTTTTGAATGATATTTTGGTGACATTTTGCAATATATTTTAAAAATATCAATAAAATGTTTTTGTGATACCTGGGAAATTATGCTTTACGTCGACTATCTGTAGAGATCGACCGATGAACTATCATTATCCCCGATAAACTGTAAACTTACCTTTATAAGTGTGAATCCTGTGTTCTATATTTTGCTTGACAGGTACCTTGATTTTGTAAATATATTTATTAAAGGTAAAAGTATTAAGTCACATGACGTTGTAATGGTCAATTGATTGGTTACTATACACACGTGATTGATTGGATGACATAAACCCGTATTGCCGGTTGTACGGGTATATGTCCTCATGATTTTCGCAAAAAACATGATTAAGTATTACTTAAGTTTGCCTATAGTTCATCGTAGCAGCATTCGTTATTATGTTTACACCCCCCCCTTTCTCCCTCTTTATGAGATGGTTATCGTTAATGGGAGTATATGCATATATTACATTATATTAATATAAAGTTTTCCTCTTTTGTAGAAAGTTTTTGATTGTGTTACTGTATATTACTGTGCTATTGTATGATTGAATTGGTAGTGTGCCTGAATTTAAAGAGTTTGAGAATCATATTGAATGTAAAGTTAATATTAAAGTCTGCTACAGCTTTAGGCACACTTATCCTATTTATGTGCTTTTTTTTTATTAAATAATTTATATTCGTTTGAGCTGGCGAATTAGAATATAACTGTTTATCCTTTAACTGTCCCCTAATATAAACGACTGATCGGAAGAAAAACCAAACTATGTTTAATCATCAATATATATGTGCCAAATAATCTATTTACATTTATATAAATTCGAATATGTTATAATGCGACCTTTTCAAATGTGCATTACAATTCTGACATTCAAATAATTGTCAGCTGCTTTTCTTTGCATTCAAACATCTTTTTGAATTATATACTTAATGTATTTATATTATTAATATTTCTTGACATGCTGTTTCATTTAACTATCCATTTTCATTGAAATATTTATCAAGTGCGTCATTATACAAAATACCTGGAATGAACATTAACCAAAGACGGGTATGTGATACTGATGGGGTGATAAGATACAAAAACATAATATCAATTTACAGCTTTAACAATACATTATATTTATAATTTTGTTGAAATGAACCACAAAAATAAAGCTGATATACATTTCAATACTGGTATCTTTGATGAATTATTCACCATATAACTTGTCAAGTCATAAAGTTTAATTAAATACGATACTGAGAATCGTCATTATGTTGTATTTTACTGATTCCTAGTATTCAAAAATAACTTCCTTCCACTCAGTAGGTTACACAATGAAGAATATATTCTACTTTTATGAACAGTTATTTGTTTTTTTTATGAACACATGATATATTTTTAAGAACAAATATTTGTTATATGAACAATTATTGATGTTTTATGGATATATTTGTTATTTTATGAATACATATTGCGATGTTTTAATATATATTTCGTTTACATGAACATATATTCGTTTTAACGAACAATTATTTAATTTTATGAACATATATTTTAGGTTTTTTGAATATTGCAATGTTTGACATGCCATAGTTGTCCATGCGACAAGTAATCATTCGCTATAGACAATAAATAATCTGTAAAAATTACCAATGATTTTTTAATATATATAAATCGAATTTTTAATATTAAAAAATGGTCATTTTTTAATATTAATAAACAAATATTTAATATTGAAAAGTCATTAATTAATATTAAGAAATCATTTTGTAATATCAAATATTCAGTCTGATTTATTAATTTAATAAATGATTTTTCAATATTAAATAATACACTGATTTTTTAATATTAAATAATCATTTATTAATATTAAAAAATCAACATCAATGTTACCTCAGCGTTAAAAAATAGGCAAGACAGTCATTACCTGTATCTGTCAAACGCTTTAACGATAATTATTGGACAAGTTTGTCTGAAGAAAGTTTGGACCGACTATATTAAGTCAATCCCAAGTATTCAAAGAGAGTTTGAAATATTTAATGATTCTAAACACCAAATTTTGAATTAAATTTTCTTTTAGTAGCTGCTGAATTTTCCAAATGTTCATTATTGAAACAATTCACACTATCGACCTTTAATGCATTATGAAAGAAGAAACTTTCAGTATTCGCGAGTCATATTTATTATATAATTTATGATGGTATACCGTCATTATACTTTACGTCGACTATCTGTAGAGATTGACCGATGAACTATCATTATCCCCGATTCACTGTTAACTTAACTTCATTAAAATCTTATTGCAATGTCGTTCTCAACATTGAAGGAAAGAATTGCTTTGATAATGTTATAATAGTCAACCAGTTTGATAACTGTTTTACCACCATTGCTGCAAAAAAATGTATGTCATGAGAAAAAACAAATGAAAATGTATTAATTTTAAAACATATTTTTGAAGATTTTGTAGTTAAGGTGTGTAATTTAAACACTACTAAAAGCACAAGTTTAGATGGTATACCAGCCAAATTTTTATGAGACGCAGCTACTTTTATAAAGATGCCTATTACTTTTTTAATAAATATGTCTATATCAGAAGCAACTGTGCCTGATGATGTAAAGCTTGCTAAAATAAAAACCTCATATTAAGAAAGGGGATCGATTAAAGCCTGACAATTTATAGTCCTGTCAGTATATTGAGTATTGTTTCAAAAAATTTAGAAAAGGCTGTATACGTACAATTAGCGACATTTTTAGTTGAACATAATATTTTGTATGAATTTCAATCAGGTTTTAGAAATTCATTTTCTACCGACAGCTATCTCATACATTTAACAGATCATATTAAGTCAAAAATAGACAAAATTACATGTCTTTTTACAGGCATGATTTTACTCGATCTACAGAAGGCGTTTGATACGGTTGTTCACAAAATATTATATGGTAAGCTTGTTGTGATAGGAGTTAGGTCTGTAGATTGGTGTTATTCATATATGACAAATAGAAAACAGATTGTAAATATTTACAAAACAAACTCTGCAGTGTTTAATGTAACTTGCGGTATACCCAAAGGTCGTATATTGGGTCCGCTTTTATTTTTAATATTTGTGAATGATTTACAAGTTAGCATTGATACTAATTGTAAGGTTTTGTTATATGCTGATGATACAGCTATTCTTTTTTCACATTGAGATCCAAAAATTATTTCGAGAAAACTATCACTTTTTTTGAAATCATGTAAAGATTGGCTTGTTGATAATAAATTGTCTCTACATTTAGGAAAGAATGAAAGCCTTTCGTTTGGACCAAAGAAAAAACTTCAGAATGTTAATGAAAACGATTTCTCTATTGAATGTGATGATATTCAAAGTAAGAGTAAATCAAATGTGAAATATTTAGGTATCATTTTGGACAAATTTTTATCAGGTGAACAAGTTGTTGATAATATAATATAGAAAGCTAATCAGCGCTTAAAACTTTTGAATAGATATAAAGAACGTTTCTCTCGACAACCTAGAAAAAAACATTGTGTATTGCATTAATACAATGCCATCTTGATTATGCATGTGCTTGTTGGTATGAGGCTTATAGAAACAACTTAAAGCCAAGCTTCAGGTTATTCAAAATAATATTGTACGGTTTATACTTTATATTCCTCAGGGAAAACGAATCACTGTAAAAGAATTTGAGGAATTGTGGTTATTGAATGTTTGTAACAGAGTGAAACAACTTCGTCTGAATCATGTTTTTCTAATGTTTATAACAAAAAATGTCCGGAAAAATTTAAATAGGGTTTTAAAAAGAACTTCCACGAATAGGAATACTAAAACAACTGCTTTCAATTTATATGTTCCAAATGTAATAGGTGCAGAATCTTCTTCTTTCTGTTTTAGTGGTATTCAAAACTGGAATGCTTTGCCAGATTTTATAAAAAGTATTCAGGTAAATTCAAAAATAAAATTTAGATATGAAGTAAAAAAACACCTAATGAGTAAACTCAGGTCAATGTCAGATTCAGATTTTATATTTGCTGTATAATTGATAGAAAAATTATTCGTTTTAATATCAAGACTAAATGGACCCCATTGGAAATAAGCTTGTTCGCTTTCATGGGTCATCCTTGGGTTAAGGCATTAGTGGTACCTATGTAACAACCATGGATATATTTAAATGTTGTATTATGTAATTGTATATATTGCCTTTACCTGAATAAATATTATGCCAGCTTTAGATGGCACTTATGGTAGAAGCATCGTTTTTGGAATAAAGAACGATAACTCTCTCTACACGACCCATCTGAAAAATTTAGTCACTCCCGTTAAATCTCGTACGATTATTTTTTTTTAATCGCGGCCGAATTTAACGTTTTAACGCGAGCTTAAAAAAACGGGACAGATCGGAATAATTTCGATGTTAAATACGACATGAATTTTTGTTTGTTTACAAAAACAAGAATTCAAAATTTTTGGTAGTTTGTGTAGCTTATTTAAATTTTATTGTACCACGGAAATTACCGAAGTTAGGACAATAACATCTGACGCCATGTTTCGTCTGCTTCCACTTTCCATTATCAGTGAGGTCAAAACAAATTACTTGAATTATCACAGGTACTTCATTTAAAAGTCACAAAATCATAATTAACGATAACATAGTTAGTGTAAAAGTTCCGCCAAGCCATGGGAACACAGAAAAAAACTCTGCAAGCAATACATTTCGGATTTTTTTTTATAATGACCATGCGGCTTGCGGGGTAAACTCCGGTGCACTGATTGACCAGGACTACTTATGTTCATCTGCCACATAATTCCACATATCAAGGAACAGTGTTAATGACGTTGGTTATACTGTTAAATGTGATCACGGCTATTAATGTAGCCAATGGCGAATCCAGAACTTTTCATAAGGGGGGCACGCTGACGGGTCGCTCCAGTCATGCTTCAGTGATCCGTATATAATCAACAATTTTTATCCCACAGAAAAGGATCCCCCCCCCTGGATCCGCCTATGGTAGCCCACAGACTAAAGCACAACTTTAATAACAAAAGTTTAAAACCAAAAACAATATTCAAATTATTCACAAACTTTTAATTCTGTACTTCCTTTGGCAAACTCTCAACAAATCTTTTTATTGATTATGTCACATATCAGATACCTACCTTATAAGTTCCAGGAGAAGGAAACTGTTTTGTTTTCTCTCTCTCTAAGTTTAATCATAAAAGGAGACTTGAGTCTGAGTAGTACATTTAGTACTGTATATATTGTATGCTCCCATATTGTCCAAAATTGGATTTTATATATTGTATGCTCCCATATTGTCCAAAATTGGATTTTATGGGAATATTATGATAACCCATGAGAATACCATGACTTTGATAGGAATATACAGGGTATGTTGCTTGGAGGTATGTGGGCTACATCCTTTAAAATTCAAGCTGCAGCAGTCCCCTGTATATATTTTATGCATCAGTTTAGGATTTAATAATGTCCTCCATGAAAAAATGTCCACCGGACACATTTTGACAATATTTACTTATTTAAATGTGTCCTGGACACAATTTCCCATGAAAACACTCATGTCCTCAGGTATGACAAAGTGTCCATGAACATGGACATTATTCACTACCATAATATTGTCCAGGTGGACATTTTTTTCACAGGACATTGTGTCCGCCAGGGCATTTTGTGATATGATTGAAGTATTAAATGATATCCATTGCCTTGTTATTACTGGACGCATTTTAACTTTATTGACGAACTTGAATTAATTGTTACTTTCACATAAAAATTGTCTCATTGGCACTCATACCAATACTGGAAGATTTTGAACGGTGGTAAAAGGGGAAACAATCCATGTGTAACTATTAATATTTTGTTTGATTATTTTAAGAACTTAAATTTAGGAAATTCTGAAGATGAAGAGATTGTTTTAGAAAATCAGAACAATGTGAAAGATTTAAATGTTATATTAAATTCACTTATTACAGAAGAGGAAATTGAAAAATCTTTGAGAAAGTTAAAAAATAATAAATTCTCTTGTGATGATATGATTGTAAATGAATATTTAAAACACTCTTTTAGTGTTATGTCACAGGTGTTTGTGAAACTTTTTAATATTATATTTGACAGTGGAACTATCCCTGAAAATTGGCTTTCTGGAAATATTATACCTTTATTTAAGAATAAAGGTAACAAACATGATCCTAGCAATTTTAGACCTATAACAGTTATAAGCTGCTTTGGGAAATTATTTACTTCTATTTTGAATTCACGTTTGAATAAATTTTCTGATGATTTTTGTTTACTATGTCAGAATCAAGCTGGTTTCAGAGAAGGTTATTCTACTACAGATAATTTATTTGTTATCTACATGCTTATTAGTATCATGAAAAATAAGAAAAAGAAACTATTCTGTGCATTCGTAGATTTTGCTAAAGCCTTTGATACTGTTTGGAGAAAGGGTCTTTGGCATAAATTACTTGTGAATGATATTAACGGTAAAATGTATAATGTAATTTTTAATATGTACACTGGTATTAAATCTCGTATTATGTATAATGGTGAAATGTCAGAATACTTTTCATGCAATATCGGTGTAAGACAGGGTGAAAATATGTCTCCTTTTTTATTTTCATTGTATTTGAACGACCTTCAACAGTTTATTGAAGAAAAAAATGTATGTGGTTTAAATTGTATTACTGATGAAATAGAGAATGAGTTTGATATCTACTTAAAACTGTTTGTGTTATTATACGCAGATGATACAGTGTTATTTTCGGATAATGCATCCGATCTGCAGTTGCAATTAGATATATTCTCTGAATATTGCAGTACCTGGAAATTAAAAGTTAACACAAGTAAAACTAAGATTATAATTTTTTCTGGTGGTAGATTACCCCAAAATATTAACTTTATATATGACGGAAATGCATTGGAGATAGTCAATGAATTGACATATCTTGGGTTGAATTTTTCAAGAACAGGTAGCTTTATGAGTGCTAAGAAGATTTTAGTTAGAAAAGCAAATAAAGCAATGTATGAAGTATTGAAAAAGGGGAGGTTGCACAACTTGTCAGTGAAATCACAATATGATCTTTTTGATAAAATTGTGAAGCCAATTCTCCTGTATGGGTGTGAGATTTGGGGTTTCAGTAATACTGATATTATAGAAAAAGTGCACCTAAAATTTTGTAAATTATTATTAAACCTTAAGAAGTCGACACCCAATTTTATGATTTATGGTGAACTTGGTATTTATCCCATGTCTTTATATATACAGCTGCGTATGGTTAATTTTTGGTCAAAAATGGTTAATGGGGATGATAACAGGATTGCTAAAATACTATACAAATACGTGTTCTTGAAAAATTCGGACAACCAATTTAGGTCAGATTGGTTGAAATGCATTAAAGATATATTAGATAAATGTGGATACAGCAATATATGGTTGTCACAAGGAAATTTTAATTCTAAGTGGTTGGGTATTAGTTTAAAACAAAAGTTATTTGATCAGTTTCAACAGAAATGGAGAGCTGATATTGACTGTTCGCCAAAAGGTTTGGCCTACAAATTGTATAAACAAAATTTTGAATTTGAGGAATATCTGAATATTTTAAATGATAAAGATAGAATAACATATTGTAGATTTCGTACGGGTAACCATAAGTTACCCATCGAAACTGGTAGATGGAATAAGATTGAGCGAAACCTTAGATATTGTAACTTATGTCATTGTAACGAGATTGGTGATGAATTTCATTACACTTTGCAGTGTAGTTCTTTGGCAAATTTTCGAGCACAATATTTGGATACTTTTTTCTTGCACAGATGTAACATACTAAAATTTGAAAAACTATTTCAGTTAAAAATTAAAAATAAGTTGAAAAAGCTGTGCAAATTTATCAGGGTTATAACTTTTCAAGTGAGTCTTCCTGGTTAATCACCACTCTTCTTTACTATACTGTTTATCATGTATTATTTGATATTTTCATCTCATCTTGTCATGTGTGTTTGTGTTATGTTATATGACTTTTGATGAACTTCTTTGTACCATTGTATCTTTATGGTGTTTAAGAAATAAAGAAATAAAGAAAGAAAAAAGAATACCATCCTTATCTTCATATCCATATTTTTAAATATAATTATATACATGTTAGATGCTGTTCCATTTTAATTTCCTTTGGGGACACAATTAAATAACATTAACTACGCAAATTTGTTCTTTAGATGGATCATATTTCATAACTGTTGCTGTAAAATGCTGTCCACCTAGGAGACAATATTTCATGGCAATGGACATTATTCATTTTCTATTGCCTTCTTATCTGACATAATAAATATTATAAAGTTCTTCATATTTGATTTTACACTTCCTTCTTATTGTCCATTATTTATTTGTTTACATTTGTATATTGATCAATTTCTCATCAATCCTTCATATTTTAATTCAAATTCAAGTATAATAAAACTTTGTAATGACCTTTGTATTACTTCCCTTGGAGGACACACTTTAATAGCAACTACTATGAAAATGTGTTCTGTGAGTGAACACTATTTCATATTGTTAGCAGTAAAAATCTGTATTTTTGAGGGACACCATTCCATGGCAATGGACATTATTAAATACCAAATTCAATGAAAAAGTGTCCACATAGGACACTATTATGTCTTACAATCAAAACATTTCCACTCTACCAAGTACTTTATCCCTATATTACTATCAGGTTCACATTTCAACCTATTTAGCAATACACACTTATGTTTACATGTATATAACATCACAGTACCAAAATTGCACTCAGTTACCAAATTGCACCTATTCAGCAAAAAAACCTGCAGAAATCTTACAAGTTTTCTTTCACCATGTAAAGTTATATACTTATCATCTTTTTAAAATGAGAAAATTAAATTTGTTACCAGCATCCTTTTCTTTAAAAAATAATAGTTGAAGCATGGAATAATGTCAAATTGTTTTAAATATTTGAAGAAATAAAACAAAACATCTGTTTATATTCCAGTTTTAAGGATTTGTAATTAACCATACATGTAATGATGTATGGAATTTGAGTACTGACATCATTAAAGTATTATGGATTGTTTGGAGGTTATTTCAAACCCATTTCTCTATGACTCTACATGGACTCAAAATTAAATTGGTGTAACTATATTGTAAACAAAAAATAAGCAAAGAATACACTTTTGCCTGGTACATAAAAAAAGTTGGTGAAAAAAAACTGACAATATAGGTGCAATTTGGGTATTCTCATGTTAGCAACTTCACAACAGAACTACAAATTTATTTTCATGACCAAAAAAAAAAAAAAGTACAAACCTAAAGGCAATAAAATTATTCGCCATGCACAGCCTGATACGACCACAGATGTATATTTAGCATATAAAGAACACCAAATATTTTATATCAGTTGAAATAAAACATATTTTAATTTTGGACCCTTCAAACTTCAATATGGACTAATTTGAAAACAGGTATCAGGTGAACTCAAACATTTCTATTCAGCAGAAGTCGTTAACTCCTTAATTTCATATGGTAGTAAGTCCTACAAAAATATTGAAAATGTGTACATTTAATTTTTTTTCTAGCTTCTCTCATGTGAAAGCGGTACCTTTTTGGTCACTATTTATGTGTTGCGTCTAAATAAGAATTGTAACACTTCATAGTGACTGAACAGGTTAAACAAATACTTCTCAAGAAACAGAAAAAAAAGACAACTTGGGACAGCACCAGTCATGCCAGTATACATGTACATGTATGTATGAATAAAAACTCAGATCAGAATAGCATGGACAATGCCTTTGTGAATATATATTGAGTAAAGTTATCAATAATTCTGCAGATAATGCAATTTTATCAAGTGTTTTGTACATTTTCTGTTAAAATTGTCACACAATAAGTGAAACATTCAAACAGACTAAACTAAATTTTTATTAATGAAAGTTTAAAACAATGACAAGTGTTTTATTTACCAAATAACTCATGTGTTTCTGTGAGAGAAAAAACATGTGCAGTTTTGGTAATTTAAGGGAAAGAAGATCCTTTTGCAGCGCACTGGCGCATATCAATTGTGAATATATACATATACTTACCAAAGATATTTTCTTTATCATGATACTCACGTCTACATTATAAAGAAGTACACATCATAGGGAAAATGCACCAATTACAGATAAAATATTTAAAACACCCTATTTTGTGTGCATGCATCTTCTGTCAAATCAGTATTTTGTCAACACAGGCTTGCTCAGTTTGATGGGATGAAATAATGACAAACAAACAAATATCTAAGAATTGAAAACTGTCATTTATTATTAAAATGACGAGGAAGCAACACAATAAAAACATGTATAATGAAATCAATAACATAGTTATAATCAATAGTAAGTCAGTAAGCAGGATTGAAAATAAAGAGGCCCGTGTCCCCATTACATTTCGTAATCACAGCTACCAACATAGATACAATTAAAAATGAGTATCAACTATACTGTCATCAAAGTAAGTTATTACACTCTCATACATGTAATGAAAATACACTCCACTGCCTATATGCCTGATCTTAGAAAAAAAAAAAAAAAAAAACTTCATGCCACTTTGCCATTGACTCAATTTTTGCCTTACTACTACTATTTTTAACAAGTGTTAAACAATCATCCTTCTCTACTGGAACATACTTAACAACTCTGGATTTGGATTTCAATAAATCCTCCAGATTAGTGTATTTGTTAGACCAAATATCAGCTTTCAGTTTTGGGTCTACACCCAAAGCCAGTGGGCGTGATAAACCCTGGCCTCCTAACTCGTTTGAAAATGTACCTGTGTTTAGAGTGCCCTGTTCACCACCTATTGACTCGGAGATCTTTCAGTTGGCATGAAACACTGTTGACCGCTTCTGCTAATAACATTTGAGCAGGACGGATGACTGCTCTCAGATGATTGGTTATCAATAATATTTGTTGAGTGAGACTGGGATGGTGTCGTCATCTCTGTTTTATTACATGTACTGATATCTTGCCTTGGTGGACAAATGTAATTAACACCTTGGTGTGTTGGTATCAAAGTTGGATCTAATGAGATTACATCCCTGCCTTGAATAACACCAGTGCTTTTGAGGATTGTAACTACTGTTTAGGTTATAATTGGAGTTGCGACCGTCAATATTCTCAGAATTTGGTCATCAGTATACGTATTTGGATCAATTAGATTGGACTTAACATGTGGATTATCAGCTGACAACTGGCCGGAATTATTATTTGGATTTGAAGAGCTTGGTACAGGATTGTTACTCCCAAATCTGAACTGCCTATGTTTTCCATTACTTCTCCAAGCCTCTGTGTGCTTTTCCGTTTACGATTACTTCTTTTAGGTACTTTTAGATGGCATTTCTGATAAAACGGTTGCTGGAAAAAGAACACAAGATATATTGAATGCATGATATAGAACTTCCATATCAAAATAAGTGCCATAAGAACATTTTAAACATATTTATACCATCTGCACTTCTCTCTTATACCATATGTACTCTATACCATTAAATTCATTTAAGTACCGTGTGCACTGATTCTAAATATTATATTTTATCAACCATAAATACTTTATACCCTTCAATTCATTTAAGTGCCGTGTGCACTGATGCTAAATATTATATTTTTTCAACCACAACAGAATTGATATAAGTACCGTAAGCACAGCCCATCAAAGCATCATTTGTACTAGAGCGTCACAAATTCATCTAAATGCTATATGCACTCAAAACTAGATACAATAAGTACTCAAACACAACAAATATATCTAAATGCCATATGGGCATGCTCCTCAACGCACCATATGGGTACTAGAGCCTCGTAGAATTCATCTAAATGTTATAGGTACCCATCATGCATACAAATATGTACTCAAGCACAATAAAACTATAAATGACATATGGGCATTGCTCATCAAAGCACCATATGTACTAGAGCCTCATAGATTCAGATGCGCTTGTATTAAGTACATACATGTATCCAAGTACACTATTTATCTAAGTGGCTCATCAAAGCACCATTTGTACTAGAGCCTCATAAATTCATGTAGGTGCCATAACACCTGTTTAAAGTACACAATGTATCCAAGTACAAAATTTAGGAAAAAAATAATTATATTCTATACATGTGTCATATGCACTATTAACTAATAAATATGTGAATTCTAATTACAATGATTCTTGGTGAAAAAGTCTACATGTATAATGTTACTCTTATAATAAAACTCAAGGAAAAGATTTAAGTTCTGTAAATATACGCCGTTCTGTTGCCAGTATTTAATTGCCCACCTAATTTGCTATGATAAGGATTATTAAATAAATTTCTCTTAGTTGTTTTCATGAACCCTATCAGACTGTCTGAATGACCGTTAAAATTAATGTAATTTGCAGCTGTGTTTTAATTTGTTAGGGTTAATGTTGTTAAATAGTTTTATCTTAATTGTTTTTATGAACCTTAGCATACTGTCTGGATGACCGTTAAAATTGATGGATGATGCAGCTGTGTTGTTACTATCATGACTTTCAATTACAAGCCGGTATAGTTTATGAGTTTGTTTTATATTTATCTTCTGCTCCTATGTGTGGTCCCGATTTGATACAACCACGCGAGAAAGTATCCAAGGAATATAATAACGTGTTCTATTATAATAAAAACTGTTGGGATATGACACTCCGGTTAAAGACCCTAATTTTAATATAATTATTATTGAAACAAATCATCCTGACATAATATACCATAGTTACATAAAACTATTTGTGGCACATAATACCCAAGTTATACCTCCAGTTTTGAAAGAAATTGAACATTGACTCGCATTGTTCTGTATAAGCATGTTTATGGAGAATTTCCCTTGGACTTAATATAGCTTATAACAAATAAATAAATAAATAAAAACCTGTCCAATACTTAACTGCTAATAACTTTCTTCTATTTTATAGCTTGAAAAATTGACCCTCTTATATTTCGAAAATATTTTGACAGCCAACATCATAGTTAAAGTGAACACCATCCAAATAGTTATTGCGATCCGAATTTTTCACCCCTGTTATTTTCTAGTAAAGACAATGTGGTTGGTCCTTTATTTGTGATTTCAAAAATCTGTTAGTCTTAATAACTAAATCATTATACACATTTGATGCAATGACTCGTGTCGATTCTCTTGGTAGAAGTTGGCATATTGTTACTGACTTAATCTCAAATCGGGTTGTTAATGTTTGGGATAATAAAATCAGCCGTAACCCCAATTCATCTGTCGTATCTTCAGAGGCTCCTAAAATATCCAAATCGTTACCACCAATGTGAACAATTACATGTCCGGGACGATTTGTCTCTATGAAAGACAAAATAGTTTGCACATGATCGATCTGAATTTGAAACTTTTCTGCCGCCGATCCCAAGACATTTTACCTCACAGTTCATCAGGTTGAAATTATGTAATGCATGTCTATTATAAATAAAAGTTCCCAATCTACGAACGTGTGAACTACTAACTACGACAATTTTCAGCGTAAAATTATACAGTCTCTCTAATTAAACTATAATTTTATTTTCTAGCGCTTCAGCTGACCAAAATCACTCACTCGATCTAATACAATATTCTCTGGATACTTTTTTTTTACTTATGTAGGAACCGTTCCGACAAAGTAATACAAGAAAACCTTTCAATAAAACTAGATTACAATGTTCTTTATAAACTCTGGAAATCTCAAGCAGGTAGATGCAAATTACGACAAATTACAGACATATAAACTACAATGTCAAATCACATATTAAAGTTACCTAATTATCTAAAGAATATAATCCTTGTCCTTCACAAATCACAATATAATCGTAATATTTAAAACACAAATTAAGCAGAATGTAATATAATAATTTTTAGTTCCAAAATTGTCCTGCCACTTCTAACTGCAACTGAAGCGCTCTCTGATATCATATAACATCATCAGGGGAAGGAGTAACTTGATATTTGCGTTTCTCCCGAATAAGGACAAAGAGTTATGCCGCTTTCCATAGTACCGCCTAATTTGCCAAAAATTCCTTTTTAATAAAAAATTAGCATTTGTTGCATCTATCTATATATACTAGACCAGTAAAATCAATGTAATTAAGTCAAATTTTGGAAGAAAAAACAAAATTTTGAAAAAAAACAACCCAAAAATGGTGTACCATAACCAAAAAATCAATTCTAATCTTCCTTTTGTGTATTGGTCCTTCAAGTAAAATTTCATAGAGATGCATTCATTTATACTCAAGTTATTGTGTGGAAACCAAATGTGTCTTCTAGAAAATAACTATGACATGATTAAGCAAATTTTTGACATGCATGTATTTCCCATTTCCATTCTCAATTTTATTCTGCTGTCATATAAAAATTTGAAAAGCAAGCTACATCATGTACATGTAACAAAAAAATATATATATGCAAGAAATGACATAAAACTGACTCTGAATACACGAGACTCACAAATTGAAGATTATCAGGAATACAAATGTTTTTTTAAATCGAGTCAGATTTTTTTCACCGAAGCCTTTCAGCGTTATCAATTAAAATTATTTAGTCAAAATTTAACAATAGTATTAAGGTTTATCATAACAAATTGGCAAATGTGGCCATTATCACCTAAATAAATACTGTGTACAGACTTATCTGTGCGGTTTGGGAAGTTTTAAATGTTTTTAGATATATAAAAGTTAAATTTATTTTGCATATCTGAAAGATAAAATCATTTTTGGTGAAGGTCTAGATTCAAAATATTTTTTTTGTCTTCTGCTTGAACAGATTTTTTATTCATCAATTTGGGAATCAGGATATTTTTTTGGGAAAATACCATAACCCTTCCTGCCTTTTCAAGTTCAATGATCGTTCCCTAGACATTTTCCATCTGAAATTATAATTTTGTTTTAGACATAAACAATATGTTAATGTAGCCTGGGATATTTGTTCTGACCATGCATGTAATATTTGCCACTGGATTTAAACAACCAGCAACCAATTGATATATATATAAGACATTGTCTTAGTATTTATTTAATAGTTAGCAATACAGCTTATAGGTATATCATAAATATGTACATGTATAAAGCTGGCATTTAAGGTAGCGCCTTCCTCATATTATTATTATTATTATTTTTATTATTATCATAATTATAATTATTATTATTATTATTATTATTATTATTATTATTATTATTATTATTATTATTATTAGTATTATTATTAGTATCAGTATTATTATTATTATTATTATTATTATTATTATTATTATTATTATTAGTAGTAGTAGTATTATTATTATTATTATTATTATTATCATTATTATTATTAGTAGTAGTAGTAGTAGTAGTAGTAGTAGTAGTAGTAGTAGTAGTAGTATTATTATTATTATTATTATTAGTATTAGTATTAGTATTATTATTAGTAGTAGTATTAGTATTATTATTATTATTAGTATTAGTTTTATTATTTTTTATTTTTTTAACACTATAATATAAATTTATTGCACTAAAGCTGTTAACAATAACCTTACCGCTACAGTTTTTAAGGAAGGACTGTAATATGTTTTTTTTGTCACTTACGAAGGACGTACATACTGAACAATTTTGAGGTTAATCCAAATAGACCAAAAAATAAATATCACAGTCATTAAATAAAATCCTTATAATGTGATTCTAAATTCCATTATAAAGACTAAATCTAGAAAAAAAAACGTTGATGAAGTCACGGTCACTTGACAAAAATATGACTTTGAGCTGAAAGACAAAACGTTTCAGATGACGTGTTACATCCCAAATTAAAGTTGTCCTCGACTATCGCTGAAGAGACAGTTTTGTAGAAATGCACATCTGGTGCAAACAAATTAGTACCGTTAATGTTAGTGGATAATAATTTTCAAACGATCACAGAAAAACAACCCTTTACGCTAGTGTGATGTGTTCTAATAATACTTAGATAACTGTCCTGTGTCCATGAAAACCGCATATCAAATGAGCGTGCTTCAAATTTTAAGGCTGTGACCTATCCAAGTTTGGTTTGTATACTTAGTTTTACATAATTCATAATAAAAACGTTTACGTAGCTTAACACATCAAATTGGGTTGCAATCTTCATTGATTTCTATTTTGTCGTTGAAGAATTCATTTTCATATAAGGCCAAATTAAATGTTTTTGTTCAAATAAATCAGGACATCGAGTGTTCACTAACTCTTTTAATGTATCTTATGATAGAACTCGTTTTACAATTAGCTATTAAACGCCTGCTCAACGCTGGATTCTAATTTACATACTGCGACTTTGCATTATGTTCAAGTCAAAATAGCTATAAAGGATCATGCTATGTAAAATTATAGGACGCAACGTGATCATACACACAGATAAAACCGGCTTCTTCCATTTGACATGTTCTCTTGGTCATAAAACGTTTGTTTAACACTTGTTTTTTTCGTAATAAATTATTTTTCATCCCTTCTTCAATTTCTTTTTAATTTTTCTTGTCTTTTACTATTTTTTCATCGACATTTTTTAAAGTAATTGTTAGACCTACATGTATATTTGTTTGGTTAAATTACAAGTGATCTCGGTGCGAAAATAACAATAAGACACCATTAGATAAAGCTAAGTCAAATATATAGAAAGCACGAAGCCCATCGAACATTAATTTCAGTATAAGAAGTTCTTATTTTAAAATCCAATTAAAATAGCAGTTTATTAGCTTTCGACATATTCAGTCCAAATCATGAATCATTTCAAATGAAGATATCCATACTTCTTTTAGAACAACCATTTCATGTATTATTGGTTATTCTATTTTTCAATCCCGTTGTAATGAACACAAAACATACTATTGCCATCAGAGTCCAAATGTTAATCAACAACAAGCCAAAACAATAACATTAATTCTGCAATAATAGGACCCGATATAACAAAATGACAAACAAAAAAAACACGACCTGATTTATAACCAAATCACATGGTAAACCCCTTTGACAGACTGCTACTGAGTTTTGGCTCAACATTTGTCTCCTGTAAAATAAAGGTAAAAATGTAGGACATACAAGACACCAAGACACCAAGGACCAGGACTGGACCTGTCACATGTACTGGCTCAACATTTGTCTCCTGTAAAATAAAGGTTAAAATGTAGGACATACAAGTAAGCAAGGATCGGGGTCACACCTGTCACATGTACTGGCTCAACATTTGTCTCCTGTAAAATAAAGGTTAAAGTGTCGAATAGAACAGAAAACAAAGACCAGGGCTGCACCTGTCACATGTACTTGCTCAACATTTGTCGTCTGTAAAATAAAGGTCAAAACGTAGGACATACAAAAAAAATGACAGGATGAAAAAATAAATTCAGGACGCCGAAGCCTCACATAACCTGAAGGGATATTGGTGTAATTTCACAGCATTTAACAAATAAAAGAGTAATTTTGAAATGGATTAATTCATCACGCCATTAAAACAGGAAGCAGATAACCATACCAAGAACACACGTGTTGATATGATACTATTTTCTTTATTCTATTTTCGTGAATATTCAAATGAAAGAACATTATATGAATTATTTATATAAACGAAAATGATAGTTCTTACACTCAAACATTTCGTGTTCAATTTTGTGCCAAATCCTGAACTCGCACGAACTCCATTTAGTAAATCGTAAACTAACAAAAACGTATTATCCCATTCTGTATGTGTTCTTGATCTCCAATATCACGGCCGACACTCGGCTAACCGAGAGATTGGTCGGTTAATCTATATTGAGTATGCGGCTATATGGGCGATTGGTCTGTTAATCGGGTTGGTTATACGTCTGTTAAGAGTAAAACGCTGGATTTAATGTTAAACTCTATTAAATATACAGATTTTTGGCATGTTATAAGAACCAAATAAAAAAAAGAAAAGTGTCTGACAAAATGATATCTATCATAGAACATTTTGCACTTGTAAAAACATTTCTTAGTCTGCGCAGTTTTCAGTAAAACTAAAAGGCGTCGCGTAAGTATGTAGTATTTATGCCTTTACGCATAGCAATTTGTGTAATAAAAGGCGAAACAAACAAATTTAGATATCATTTAAAGGACAAAAAATAGTACTGTGGTTCTAAAAAATAAATTGACATTAGTAAATATTTCATAATTGTAAAATAACGTGAGTAATACCACGTTTTAGTGAAAATTTTGGGAATAAAGTCTGTTAATGGGTTGGACAATTGAAATTGTGTCAGTTAAGAGTTATTTAGCCACGACAATAATGTTGCTACCTTTATATTTTCCCCTTGAAAAATTTAAGAATGAGATGTTCCTGAGTAAACAAAAATGACACGGTGCCACAGTATCCTAGAAAGAGCATTTTTATTTTGACTTTCTTTGCATTTTATAGAAGTGCGTGTCACTTCAATATAGCGTAATATGGCTTGGCCTCTGGAATATAAATGAATTTTTTATTGACGTTTTCAATCAGCCTTAATTTTTGTGTCTGTTCGAAGTAGCACGTTTTCAATTCCGACTGAAAGTGTCTTTCTAATACAACACAGGGTACACATAACATGTTCTCGTTCACATATGCACATGATATTTGTCACAGGACGTTAAACCCTAATTCGTCAGCATCATCCAATTGGTTCTTTTCTTCTATTACTTAATCATATGTTGTTAACAAATTAAATCACTCGAAAGAAGTAAACGGAAAGGAGCGAATGCAGCTACATTTGGTTATTTAAAGTTTCAATTCATTTTATTCCGTTTAGTTCCTTTCTACATACATGTAAGTGCAGAGGAGAACTACAGCTGTCTATGGTGGTCGGTGAAGTCCATTTCGCGTTTTCGCGATTTTGCCTTTCATATTCTATAGGGCGAAAGCGCGAAATCGCGAAAAGGCGAAACCGCGAAGTCGAAAACGAGAAATCGGTTTCGCAGTTTCGCGTTTTCGACTTCGCAATTTCGCGTTTTCGCCACATAGAATATGTAAGGCGAAAACGCTTTAGCGCTAAAACGCAAAATGGCATTAACCTGCCACTATAGTTGTCCGCATGTAAACTTCTAGAATTTGTCACCAATATAAGTACATCGCAATCCGTTACTGTTTCAACAGCCATCGGTGTTTCATGTGAGACTGTTGTATTCTTAAACAAGTATTATTTTTCTTTCGTTTTTAGCAATGTATCGCTCTCTATTGTCCTTATATATTATTCTATATTCGGTTTCCATCCAGATTCTCGTGTATACCATGAGGGTCCGGATTGGGGGTATTGTTTATTTTTGTATTCTTTAAATTGTTATGTCATTTTTTTCTACATTTTATTTATCTTACTCATTATTCTTTCTTTATTTTTCATATTTTGTCATCCCAATATATTTTACTTACTGATGTTAAGTTACATTACGACGTTTATCTCTGATTTATATACTGTTACCAATGTAGATGACAAATGTGTGTCATTCATGACAATTAAACAGAATCAACATGGTACTTGCGATCATTCTTGGATGAAATTAATATTACTTTAATATTACACTTTTTGAAACCATTTTTATCAATTTTCAATTTCATGTGTTGTTTCCGTATATGTTATGTTTCATTGCTCATGTGTTGTTTTCGTATATTTTAGCCGCTCGTCTTAAGCCTACTCAATTGATCCGATAACACCCCATATAGCAATAAAATGCCATTCATAACTCTTAACAGACCAATTAACAGACCGGGTTTTATACATTCGACCCATTAACAGACCAGGTTTTAAATAAAGATTGATTTATGTCACCAAAATACAGATTTTCGTGTAAATTTTTCACACAATGATATCAATATGGTCAATAAACATAATGCCTTTCTTTTTTCGATGTCCAAAATATTGAATGCAAGTTAATTTAACCAATGTGTCATTTTGTGTACATTTTATGTGTGTAAAATGTGTATAAATTTATTGATGAGTAACCCACCTTTTCATTTTATAGATCGTGCAACAAAGCTAGACAAATAATAATTACACCACTGAATTCAGTACATTGAATTGTTTTGTTAGACATGAATACTTTTTATTATGAAAATATATTTAGAAAGTTATACAATGAAACACGCTGAACTTTCAATGATTTTCTCGATAACACCTGATTAACAGACTTTAGCCAACCCGATTAACAGACCAACCGCCGATATAGCCGCATACTCAATATAGATTAACCGACCAATCTCTCGGTTAGCCGAGTGTCGGCCGTGAATATAAAGTATCGAGGATAGTATATTTCTCTTTTTTTAATACAATGACGTCACGACAAGAATCAAAATGGTAAATCGGCGCAGACACAACCAAAGAAAATAATTGGATAGTATGTCAGGAAAGCAGACAATATCTAACACAACGACGTATCCACTTCGACATGCTACACCCGACATTAAATGCTTCTTTTGGAATTAATTGCGACCTGAACAATTCCAAATATTTTCAAATAAGAAAAATCCGAAGCTGTATGGCTCACAAACTGTCAATTGATATCAGAAGTACCAAAGAGATACTGTCCTGCATCTACTATTTCTCATTAGTTTATGTTTTATAAAAAATCATCAGAGTTAAGCATTTGGTATTATTTTTATAGTAAATTTTCCTTTCGCAATTCTTTCTTTTTTTTGGCATGCATTCAGTTAAATCTACCCTACTATCTTATTAAAAAAAACAAAAATAATACATACATTCATTTAATTAAAGCAAAGCACTCATTGGAGTAGATGAAAGGCTACAGGCTTCGTTTAACACACTGTTATCAGCAAATGAATTCTTTGAATTAACATTTTCGTGCACTATGACTGACTTCAAAGATAAAATCGGGTTGTTTTCGGGTGATTTGGATTGATAACTAGAAGTAAGAATTATGTCATTGTCTCTTGGTTCTCTGAATTTAGCCGTTGCATAATTTTGCGCTCCAAATTGAACTGTTTCAACTAATTTGTCATGACCGATTTTGACGTTGGTATCATTTGTAGAATATTGTGCATTTGGTTGTACCTCAGTCATGTTTGCAGAACACAATTGTAAGTTATTGAAAGCTGATGTTGTGCAATAATAATGTTCTATTTCGGAATCATGATACATTTGTATGCTTTGATAAGGATTAAGGTATGGATCATCGTCGATTACGTCAAGGTATGAGTTGTCCGAAGACGAAGTATTACCATTTTTGCTAGAATCAATTGTTCCAATGGTTTCTGTGTCTAAATTCGAATCATTGTTACCGATTTCAAACGAGGCTCGGAATGGAAATGGAAGCATTTCATTCTCGTCTATTGAATCATATTCCGATATTCTGTGCACTCGATCGCTTCTGGCAATGTCATCCAGAGTATTTGCATGTTCTTCATTTTCATTCAAACTGTTTTGCCCTCTTTCATCCTCCTTTTTCAGGTGAGAATCTCTACATCGACGACTGATCCAGATGTTACATACAATAAACATAAATAAAAGTAGAAAAGCTGCTCCTATAATTAGTCCATAAAATTTACTAAAGATGATCGCTGAAATAAAAAAAATAGTACGATTATATATTCCGATGATAAAGAAAGAAAAAACGAAACCTCAGGTAATGTGTCCCTGTAGAAGCAAATCCTATTTTCTTATTTAAACTAGTTGTAACTGCAAGTATAATTTCCGATGCAGGCGTATTCAGTCTTGTTCAAACATATCGATGGACTCCTTTGTGCATTTTATTAACCAATTCACGGTGTTACTGTTGGATTACGATCTACTATCATTTTGGGTCATTTCAGATCAGCCCCAGTTTTTTTATGTAATATGTTTTACGTAATCTATGGGTCCCTGTTCGATTTGTTGGACTGCCTTTTCTTCGTATTTTCTTTTTCATCATGTAACGGGTTGTTTTCTTAGTTTTTGTTTATTTTCACTGAGTTCTTGGTATCTTCTGACTATTTTTAGAAGATGGCTTGGGACACCTTTATCGTTTTTACAAATAAATAAATATTTGGCGTAGAAAATATTTTGTTCTGTCGTCACATGATGACGGTCAACATAGAAATACGTATTGAGTGAACTAGATTCAGGATTGGAAAAATCCTTAACTTTGCAACACATCGTTTTATTCTTCACGGCTTCATATTCAACGTTTGTAGTATGATAAATACTTTGAATACTACAGAAGTATATTGGACTCGAGTATCACTGAAAAGACATAAATTGTTTAAATGGTATCTGGTAAAATAGGATTTGTACCTTTAAAATTATGATCGATTTTTGTAATTGTCAGAAACCAGGCCGGTCAAACAAAACATGAAAGAAAGATGTGATATTGTTTTTTTTTCCAAAAGTGTGTGTTGATTTCAGAGTAGTAACAACTATAGGCAAAAACTTAGTGCATACACGTAACACTTGTTTACTTCCTGATAGTATGTTAACAGTAATTATACCGACCGTGTAAACTAGACCCTCTTCCGTAGTCAATGTCGTTAAAATAAACTCATCGACGTAAATGTGACTGTTGGTTGAATGTCGTTTTTTATTCCTAACAAATCCGCACATAACGAAATCTACAGTTAATCTGATCATCCCGTACTAATTTCATCTTGTAACACACTTTTTGTGTTTGTGTTGTTTGTTATTTGGTACTTTCATAGCACATTCACTTTACTAGTATCTGATTTCTCTTTGATGAATTATGAATAACAAATTTATTAATTGACAAATGACAAATATGGCAAGCACCAGTGGAGTATGCAAATTTCACTTTGACAAAGCACCCGAGTAACACAATAGCTTAGTTAGTGTTGGGTAAGTTTTGCTCAGTCGTTGGTATATTATTCTATTAGCTAATGTGTAGTCTGTCTGTTGGTTTTTTTTGTGTTTGTCTTGAAGAGTTGGTCTGAATTATATGCAGCATTTTAATTTCACTTTTGGCATTCTCTACTTTAACACATTTTTACTGCACAATAATTACATACCGAGTTGTACATTTGTTTGTTCCCTGTCCACCTCTGTATGCATATACTGTGTTGATCGTAGTTCTTCATTATCTGTTACCATATCTAATTAAAGGTGAAGGGAAATATATTTCTTTTTATTTTTATTATCAGGGAACTTATTTCACAGCATATCTGATCTGCATTTACACAAGACAACTCTTGCACAAAGCTGCGTATATAAAAAATGATACCATATAACAGATTTTTAATTCTTATTTGAAAACGACAATTCAGTCAAAAGTAAAATCACAAAAATACTGAACTTAGAGGAAAATCAATTCGGAAAGTCCATAATCACATAGCAAAATCAAATGACAAAACGCATAAAAAACGAATGGACAAGAACTGTCATATTCCTGACTTGGTACAGGCATTCTCGAATGTAGAAAATGGTGGATTAAACCTGGTTTTATAGCGCTAACCCTCTCACATTGATGACAGTTTCATCAAATGCGGTACTCATCCGTTGGATGTACATTCGACATCCGTTCTGTCCGGTACGTGTCCGTTTCTCGTACGTTGCATATCCGGTGTGTGTTCGTTATGCATTCGTTACACGTTCGTTTTATTCGGTCAGTACATAAACGGAATCCCAACGGATAACAATTTTGTCAACGGACAACTTTTATTTTCATCCGTTAGACGTCCGTTCGTGCTATCCGGTAAGGTGTGACCGAGGCTTAAAGTTCGTGGACAAGCTACAGTCTGCTTTAAAATAGCATTTCAGATAAATTCTTTTTGTATATTTGTAATCCTGTACTATATCCTAGTTAACCAAACCAATGGGAGAGAATATGTTTATTCTTTTTATGGACCGGAAAGGAATTATACTGACACATGCTGAACCCCGTGGCCAAACTGTTAATTCTGATTACTACTCCAAGGTATTTAACATTGCATTTGCTTTTCAAAATAATGAATGATCTAATATTAATGATTAAACCTAAATAAAAAACATATACAGTTTGACAAGGTGTTTATCAAGGAATAAAAAATAATTTTCAATCTTATTTTAAATTAGATGCATTCAATTAAAAGTCCGTTTATTTTGTACTTTCAGGTACTGAGGCGAGATTTGGTTCAAGCTTTAAGAAAGAAAACGCCCTTATTTAGTAGCCAACATAGATCAAGTGATATTACACCAAGACAATGCATCGGCCCACACTTCTTTAAAAATTAGTCTAGAAATTGATTTTCTGGGATTTGAATGTCTGAAACATCCTCCGTATAGCCCTGACTTAGCGCCAATGGATTTTGCTGTATTCCCGCAAATCAAATCTTTTCTCCGTGGACAAAGGTACGACGATTTACCTGAACTAAGACAGGAAGTAATGAACATAATCTTAAAAATGAAAACAGAACATGTGAGAAAATATTTGATGACTGGGTAAAAAGATGTAAAAAATGTGTTGCTTTGAAAGGAGACTAGTACGTTGAGAAAAGTTCAAATGTTGAGAAAAGTTAAAATGTTGACGTCGTCAAACGTCAGAACGTCGGAAAAATTTGTTTTGGTGCTCCGGTTGAAAGTTTCTTAATATTTTTGAATTGATGAAAATTACTTTTCTACATAGGCTAGAGGTATACGGGAAGGGTTGAGATCTCATAAACATGTTTAACCCCGTCGCATTTTTGCGCCTGTCCCAAGTCAGGAGCCTCTGGCCCTTGTTAAACAAGATTTATATAAAAAAAAATGATCGAAAAACAAATATGTAACATATAAATAAACGACAACCACTGAATTACAGGATCCTGACTTGGGACAGGCACATACATAAATAATGTGGCGGGATTAAACATGCTAGCGGGATCCCAACCCTCACCCTAACCTGGGACAGTGGTATGACAGTACAACATATAAGAACGAACTATAAAAATCAGTGTGAGGTTTGGCTAGCCAAAAAAACAGGTTCAACACACCATGTTTTCGTAAAATGTCCAGTACCATGTCAGAAATATGGCATTTGTCCAAAAATAGTCCGTATCCATGTATGTTGTCTGTGTATTTGTAGCATTTTATTGATTCTGTTGTTATGTGTTTTTTCCCAATTATATTTGATGTTTTTCCCTTAAAGCTTTGATTTTGACCCGGATTTGTTTCAGCTAAATCGATTTATGACTATCGAACAACGGTATACTATTATTGCCTTCATTTGAAATACAAATCATAAACCTGGTATCTTTGATGGGTTTATATCTGTTTTAATCGTATTTGTATTGACATACGATATAGTTTTTACGAAAATTTGCATGCAAGCTATTTTTATCTAGTCAATTTATATATGTTACCAATTATGCATCTTCAAGTACTTCTCTTGGAGAAAAATGGGGTCTACATTTTAAACAGTTTCTTATTTGCTCGGATTTGAGCTTTCCCGATGAAGATAAATCCATAAAAGCGCTCCGGAAGAATGAAATTTATACCGTATTGTTTTATTTTTGTTACTGCACCGAATCGATTTTTCTACCGGTGGACTATCAGTCCACAAGGGTATTATCAGCTCAGTGTTCCATTCTTCGGAACTGACATGATTTATAACAAACTATCGGAAATAGCCCATTTATAAATTTTGCAATTATACAGATCTAGACTAAGGTTTCATTTCTCTAACGCTAAGTGGCCGTTAGATAGACTTGGCCGTTTTTTTTTTGTCCTTTTTGGTTTATGGCTCTTTAACTTTTGTGGTCTTTTTACATCATTGTCCTTCAAATATTCGATTTTGACCGTTTCTGATCAAGGTAACTAGAGAAAAGCGCATCGGACGCATGCATTGAAGAGCGTGCTGTTTTCATTTTTGTACAGCACCGAGTCGTTACGTCTGCTGGTAGACTTTCAGTCCCCGAGGGTATCATCAGAGCAGTAGTCAATAGACAGCTATAAACGCCCTTACTCAAGTGGTGTTCAACATTTGTTATAATACAGGAATTATACCGGAGCTATGGAGTAGAGGAATAATCACCCCGATACCGAAGGGTTGGTTTTAGATCTAATCGTAGTACTATTGATCATTTGTCAACAATTACAAGTATTATTGAAACAAGAAAAATGTGTAAACTGTCAACTTTTGCAGGGTTTATTGATTTCAAAATAGCATATGATACTGTAAACAGATTTTTATTATTCTGTAAACTCGAGTCAATAGGAATTAGTAATAAAATGTATAAATAAATAAAGTACAGTCATGTGTTAAAGTCAATGGGAATTTAACCCAATGGTTTGATGTTCAATGTGGTTTAAAACAAGGGTGTGTGTTATCGCCCATTTTATTCAAATTTTTATTAATAATTTAGTAAATGAGGTTAAAAGTTTAAATGTTGGTATTCCGATAGAGGAAGAGAAAATATGTATTTTGCTCTATGCTGATGATATTATTTTACTTGTCGAAAATGAATCAGACTTACAGAATGCTCTTTGATGTTTTACATATGTGGTTTCATAAAAATGATATTTAGTGTTAATTTGAGTAAATCTAAGATTATTCATTTTAGACCACCTTCTTTTCCAAGGTCTATTCATACATTTATGCTAGGTAATGATAATATTGAAATTGTAATACAATATACTTACCTTGGTTTACATCTTACAGAATTTTTAAATTATGATTTAATGGCAAAAGCTATTGCCAAGTCGGCAAGTAGAGCTCTTGGGTTATTGATCGCAAAATGTAAATCAAATGGTGGTTTTTGTTACTCTACTTATACAAAGCTTTTTGACACACTTGTATGGTCAGTCATCGATTATGGTGCTTCAATATGGGGAACAAGAGAATTCTTTTGCATAAATGCCGTTAAAAACAGAGCGATGAGATTTTTTATGGGTGTAGGAAAGTATACACCAAACTTATCTCTGTATGGTGATATGGGATGGATTCCATGCAATGTAAAGCAATGGACAGCTGTTTTTAGATTATGGTCCAGATTTTGTAAAATGGACAATGATAGATTGAACAAAAGAGTATTTATGTGGTCATATAAGTATGGAAATAAGCCAATTAAAAACTGGTGCTTCAGAGTGAAGACTAAGTTTAAAGAGTATAATCTTGAACCATATTGTAACTGTGATATATTGTTAACTAAAAATGTACTTAAAGATATAGAATGCTTAGCTATTGATTTATATAAAACTGAATGGCATAATAAGTTGGTTTCGAATGAATATACCAAACTTCGAACTTATAAATTATTTAAAACAGAATTTAAGGTAGAAAATTACATTTGTAAAACTATTGCAGGGAAATATAGAAGTGCTTTTGCAAAATTTCGCTGTGGTGTTGCGCCCCTAAAAATTGAAACGGGCCGGTATCAGAACTTACCTATTAATGAAAGAATATGTTTTAGTTGTAATGATACCATTGAAGATGAGAAACATGTAATTTTGAAATGTCCACTATATGCAGATTTTCGTGCTGTGTTGTTTAGTCATGCTAAATATTTTTGTCATGATTTTAATAGTATGTCAGATGACGATAAATTTGTATTTTTATTTAGTGATGAAAATGTTTACTTTTATACTGCCAAAATCTGCTATGATATTTTATTGAAAAGAAAATGTCTATTATATTCTTAACATTTATATGCTTTTAATTTGTTTTATGTTATTCTTAACATTGGTATACTTTTAATTTGTTTTATGTTTTATGTTTTATGTATGTATATATATATGTAAATGTAGATACCATTTTTTTTATAGTCTCTCATAACTCTTTTTAGAGTGGCTCTTGTTTTATATTGGAAATTGTAATATTATGTAAATGTTTTATACGAGGTGAGACTCAAATAAAATATTGTCTTGTCTTGTCTTGTCTTGTCAATACCTCGGTACTGACATAATTTATAATAAACTATCTGAAAATTGAAAATTCATAAGATTTGAAATCAAATTGAAACTTAGTCACAGTTTTTTTACTTCCTCAGGCAAAGTCGACCTTAGATGGATTTGGCTATCTTTTACTCCTTTTGTTTTTTAGCTCAACTTTTCGGGCCTTATCCATCCTTTACTTTCAAGTATTCGGCGTTGAGCATTCCTGTTGAAACGTTAATCAAGAAAAACGTTTCGGACGCATATAGTTGATCACGTGTTGTTTTCATTAATGTTTACTAAAATTTTCGAGTTTTCTGACATTCCAATTCTTTGGACATACATACATAACTCTTTTATCTTTCAACACAAGTTGGTTTTTGTTAAAGCAGTTGGAATATCTTCGTGCCATAATTGTGCTCTCTATTTATGTAATTATATTTAGGAAATAATTAATATTCATTACATTTTTATGATTAAGAAAACACAACCGATATTTTTGTTGCATATTTATCTAATAAAAGTTGATAAAAAAAATCTTCATACACAATCAAGCCAAATGTAATTTATAAAAAGATGGGGGTCCATGTTCTCGTTTTCGAGTTCATGGCTTAAATAAGTCGAAAAATGCATCTAATTCACCTATTCGATAAGTCAGTTCGAAGTGGCGAAAATTAAACATTAGTTTTATTGTAATAGTTTACAACTTCATTACATCTCCTATAACTGTATAGTATGTATGGCTTCCGCTCAGCTCTATAATATGTAACAAACAGTTTCACAGTGTATAAGTATATGACCTTTAATGGTTCACTTTTACAAATTGTGACATGGATGGAGAGTTGTCTCATTGGCACTTAGACCACATCTTCCTATATCTGTATGAGCTGCAAGAGTTTGGCTATTTACAGAAGACGATATATTCCAAATGAGGTATTTTAGTAGGCTTTGTTTAAAGTTACTTGGTCAACAAATTCAATTACGATGTCTCTGAGACTGTGAAATATATGAAATGTAAGAAAGGAGTAGGTCCGGTAAGGGACGATTTTGGCCTCAAATTTCAAGTTCAGCTGACGAAAGATTTTGGACACTTTATAAACACTTAAGTGTCTATTTCATTTGATTCAATTAGTTTATGTAAAAGATCTTAACTGATTTAGTCATTAAATACGCTCCGATTTAAACTCAAACATGAAAAATCTATCAAATATGCCAAAAAATGTCACCTTTCATATAGTTTTTGTCAAAATGAAAGTGGCCGCATCCGTGTTCATCCTCAATCTTTATATATGGTATGTATTATATATAAAACCTTCAATCCTTTATGGGTGGACTTTACATAGATAAATAAAATCGTATAATATAAGCAAAATGAGGATGTTAAATTATGCCTTTTTGTGCTTCTTCGTTACATTTGTTGTTTTTATAGTGATTAAGATGATAACACAATGTTGACAGATGTACCCCTGTTTATGACATTTTTACCTACATGTAGTGTGTCTGTTTGTTTTTGGCACGCATCGTTGACAATATAATGGAATTTGATGCGACTGTCATACAAGTCAGAGGTTTAGCTAGCTATAAAACCAGGTTCAATCCATTTTTTTCTACAAAAGAAAATGCCTGTACCAAGTCAGGAAAATGACAGTTGTTAGCCGTTCGTTTGATGTGTTCAAACATTGATTTTGCCATTTGATTGGGGTCTTTCCTTTTTGAATTTTCCTCGGAGTTCAGTATTTTTGTGATTTTACTTTTTATCATCAAATACAACTTACATTTCAATATAAATATTGACATTTAACTAAAATGCTAAAATTGTGAAGATTTCAGTAATTTAGCATGACTTAATGATGCTAGTACCCGATATATGTGCATTTTATTGTCAAAAACAGCACATATTTATGAAGCAGAAGCATTCTACTTTCCAATAAATAACTAAATAAAGGCAACAGTAGTATACCGCTGTTCAAAACTCATAAATCCAGGGACAAAAAACAAAATCGGGGTAACAAACTAAAACCGAGGGAAACGCATTAAATATAAGAGGAGAACAACGACATAACACCGAAACGTAACACATACAGAAACAGACCAAGCGTCAGACAAAACACCACGAGAATAACAAATATAACATGAAAACCAAATACATGAATTAGGGATAGACAAGTACCGTGCCACGTCTGATCTCAATATCTCAAAAATAAGAGAAAACACAAACGACTCAACGTTAAAATGCAACACACACAGAAACGAACAATAATATAACAATGGCCATCTTCCTGACTTGGTACAGGACACTTTTAAAGGGGAATAAAAGTGGTGGGTTGAACCTGGTTTTGTGGCATGCCAAACCTCGCACTTTAATGGCAAAGTTAAATATAACATTGAAATGACAACATAATATTACAAGACTACAATACAAATAAATAGGAGAACATATTAGACAAAGAAAAACATGATTAATAGATAACAAAAAGCATCAGGTTTAAAATTCAATACGCCAAAAACGCGCCTTGTCCACACAGGACTTACAATGGTTCACATTTTAACAATTTTGTAAAACTTCTTTATTTTGGGGCCAAAAGGGGTCTTACTGGACCTACTCCTTTAAACTTTTAATGTTTACAAAATTCCGCAAATAACATGGCACAGAGCCATCACCATATGTTTTTTTATAATCACACACATTGAAAAAACCTCAGTAGATTTTGTATTTGTGTAAAACAAAAAAACAAACAAAAATAAGTATTAAACAGCGTTCTCTTTTTCTGTCCAGCAAGAAGACATTCTGCTATATTTGTACTTTACCTGTCGTGGTTTTCATGGAAACAAAAACTTTAGATACGTCTCTTCCAGTTCCGTGACTACACGTCCAAAATCCCTCAACGTTCTGATCTGTTTTTCTATTTACTGTAAATCTCACTTCTTTTGTTATTGTGTTATATGATGTACTACCATTTTTATAATATGCTTCGCAATTGAATTGATACGGCGGAAGACATACTGCCTGCGTTTTTCCATACGGGTCATCAATGAAAACTCTTAAATGTAAATTTGTTATCCTGCAGGTCAAAGTCAGATTATTTAAACCTAGCTCCCAATGAAGGCAAATACCTGTGTTGCACATATTATTGGCTATAACTGAAATGCAAAACAAGTATTATTTTCATAAAATTTATGATGAATTTCCATTAGTACAAAGTACACGACATACTTATTACTAGAACCAATTATAGTTATATGTACAACCATCACATGCAGTTCAATAGTACATTAAACGAAACTTGCACTATAAATATATATATATAAAAAGATGTGGTATGATTGCCAATAAGACAACTCTCCACAAAGAGATAGAAATGACACAGAAATTAACAACTAAAGGTCACCGTACGGCCTTCAACAATGGCAAAGCAAATTCCACATATTCAGCTATAAAAGGCCCCGAAATGACAATGTAAAACAATTCAAACGAGAAAACTAACAGCATTATTAATGAACAAAAAGTGAACGAAAAACAAATATGGAACACATAAACAAACGACAATCACCGAATTACAGGTTCCTGACTTGGGACAGGCACATACATATTGCATGTGGCGGTGTTAAACATGTTAGCGGGATCCCAACCCTGCCAAACCTGCCGGGACAGTGGTAAAACAGTACAACATAAGAACGAACTATCAAAATCGGTCGAAAAAGGCTTAACTCATCAGATGGACAAAAAAAACCAAGTGGGCATGGCCGGGTACTTGTACATCCCTATAAAGAAAGGACACTAGGTACAGATCGAGAATACCCGCAATTAACTGAAAGCTAGATAAAAACCACTAACAATTAATAAAAAAAAAAGTCAGACATCTAAGAATAAATTAGCAATCCGTACACACCTAACATCCAATGGATATAGTGCAAAGACGTCATAAACAGTCAGAGAAAAACATGACCTTGTACATTGTACAATGTCAAGATACAGGTATCGACAGATGGTAGATCCATAACATGATGTGTAAAAAAAAAAAGGCGTGAACTAAATACTGTATAATTCATTCATTTTTGTCTCTGTAATATATCTTCGAATAAAAACGTTCAATATATCAAAGCAAACTAAGATTACAAATTAAACGGTTATAAACAACATGCTCAAAGAAACATTTTTGCGTTCCTATTGGTTTATATAGGACATCGCAAAGAGCCTTTTCGACAAAACTTTTCATTACTTTTAGTCCGCAATGATCTTCAATTTCTTACTTATGCGATAATTTAACTTTGATTCGCGTGTCACTGATGATAGTCGTATTTCGACAAAACGCACGTCTGACGTACAAAATAAAACCTTTGCTGTTTATGATTTTTTCTAAAAAGTTTAACTTTTTTGTTGGCGTATATATAATAAAGAAGATGTGGTATGATTGCCAATGAGACAACTTTCCACAAGAGACCAAAATGACATAGAAAATTAACAACTATAGGTCACTGTATGTCTGTTTTAAGTCAGTTGGCTTGTATTTCTGTACATCTGATATTTCTGTACATAGTTTTAGGTGCTAGATGCCAAATATTGTTATATTCACAATGTTGTTTGGGCTGCTCCACCAATTTGCTAATAAACGGAACCATAAACAACTACCATACAATTGGGATGTTACAGTGTACCTAGATATAAAACATGGTTTCATTCACCATTTTACGGAAAATGCCTGTACCAAGCCATGACAATATCAGTTTGTTTCTATTTGTTGCATTGGTTGATATAACAAGTTGGTCAGTTTTATGGTGATTCCCCTTTTTAATTTACATTGAAATTCAATATTTTTGTTAATACCTATTTACTAATACTACACATACCACTGCTGACAAATTTAATAACGCACACCAGGACCAAAATGATCCTCACTACTGCTTTCATTGGAAGAAATTTGAGCTGAAACAAAACAATAACAGTTACTGTTTATTTTTGATAGCAGAGTTTGTGTTGATGCAATAGTATGTGTTGCCGTGCTCGTCCGAAATTTCTTCAATTACATGTACGGGTGTATTTATTTTTAAGAAAACCGAATATTATTGCTTCGCATCAGGGTGCGGAGCTATTAGTTTCAGTCGGAATACACTCCATCTTGAATAAATTACTTATCACCTAAAGATTTTGATTGGTTGCATTATAATGAGGCTGAGATACAGCAACAGCTATTGGCTTAAATGAGATAAAGAATTACTGACTTTTCTCGTCCAGATTAAGACAACATAATGCCGGAAAATTAACTATGTGTATTTCAGTTCCGATCAACTGTCATTAATTCATTCGTTTTATTATGCATACATTTCACAGATAAATTCAATATTGAAATATGTTATAATAGTTATTTACCAAGCAAGTCGGTATATACGATTTAATCTACACGGCTCTGGTGACCCTGATTAACCCGAACGACGTAGGAGTACGGATTAAAGGGTCATCTAGAGCGTGCAGATTAAATCGTATCGATTTCATTGGCCAATAACTGTTTTTTGAAATACATGACTCCATCAATTTACATGAACATTAGGGAAATATGCGGACGATAATCCGCAATCAGCGGCTCCTATGAAAGTTTGTTGTAGTCACGTGATTTGAAACAAAATGGTTACATATTTTTTGGAGCTGAAAATTTTGTGAAAAAATCAGGAATATATGATCTAAAGAAGCTTGTTAGTTGTTTTTAAATACTCTCATTATGTGCCAATGTGATGGATCATGCCAAAACAGCATCAAAGTATTCAAAGCATACAAAGAAAGAAAGAAAATTCTAGTTAAAGCAGTGGTAGTGAATCGCACGATAATGTAAACAAGGCAAAATATTTCCGGACAAATGAGTCGGTGAATAGTCCAATTGCAAATTACCGATTTGATTCTGTAATTACACACTTTTTAAACAAATTACTTCCCTTTGTCAATCGTAAACTTGTTCCATACCGGACAAAAATGGCTTTTGCCAATGCAAAACATGATGAATTGAAAGTGATGTATCGGCGGTTTAAACTAATTTTTCATGAAATTTAATTTCTGATGTCAAAAGTATTTAGCTGAACAACAATTTATGTAAAAGATTTGAAAACCTTCAAGATTACTCATATTACGCACAGGTATATTTGCTCTTTCTGCTGTCTCTCCACTGTAAATAAAAATGTATGTCCCTCATAAGGGATACAACTAAAACAAGGGATCTCTAATTACAGGGTAAATTACGGGAATTGGCAAATAGCCTATTCTATTCTAAATCAAACCCACTCTGTTTTATACAATGATGAACTTAACATTAGTGTATTTGGTGAAGAAAACAAAGTAGATACTAGTATTCCTACAGACTATTAACAAGAAACTGACAATAAACAACAAAACATGTCTTCAGTAATCCCCAACCTTAACATAACAAAGACGTTTGTCGTAAATTAGAAACTCTGATAGGGGCTGTAAAAGATCTGAAAACAAGTCAAGACAATATGGCGAGAATGTTTGAATCTAAACTTGATAAACCAAGAACTGATTTGGTCCGAGTACACAGCTATCGTCCTTTGATTTAATATAGTCCTTAGTGTGGACAGTGTCTTACTTGCCAATTTTTGTTATACCCCTTCCAAATTTATTTCTCCATGTTTTATGCCTCATATAGCAAGTTGGGGGTGAAATGACACTGTAAAAAAATTTGGGTCATAAATATTAATGTAAAGTAGTGATTAGGTCCTGCTGAAAAAGGTAAAAAATTAGCACTTCGGAAGCTGTCAAAAGATTTCAAGACCCCCTTAACATAAAATTGTCCATATTTTGAGTTAGAGCTGATGAAGTTTTCTATAATTTTGATATAATTTGTCCCAAAAATAGTACAACACACTGTAAAAATATTATTGAGAAAGCGCAGGTGGGATTTTTTTAATTTTCATTTATTGTCTAAAAGAAATGCACTACGAAATAACTGTGTCCTCGGACCATTTGATGGCTAGTGTTGATAGTAAGGTGAGAGCGCTACGAGATGAATTATCGATTGATATAGGTCATGAAACTACACGTATTGACCAACTACTGTTTAATCGATACAAAGGCGTCTAGACGGCGTAGAACAACGAAATCCTGTACTAAACGATAACGGTACTTTATGACATGAAAATCGACCGGGTCAGAAATACAATCCGCTTAATAACACTGACATCACAGTAACTGTAAGTGGCATCCCGTTTTCCGACGGTAAAGGCAAATGATATGATTTTTCTTTAGGTGATTCCGTTGTCGATAGTGTAAAGATTCGTGCCGCGACTCGCTTGCCTTCAAGGTTCAATAATAAACCAGGTATCGTGAAAATAAGTTTCCAAAAAAACTGATGAAAAAGTTAATGCTCTTCGAAATAAAATGAAACAAACCGAGAATTATAAGAACGTGTTTATCAAAAGTAGTAAATCCCGAGTAGAACGTCTCATCGAAATGAACGCGAGGGCAGTACTGAGGAACCTACCGGATGGACGTGCGTATAGAGTTGACGCCTCTGGACGGATTAAGAAACACGATAACCAAACTTAAATTGATCATTTGAATGATTGCTGGATGGACTAGAGAAAATTATCAATTAAGGTCAAACATTTTAAAAAGCTTGAATGTGACATAATAGCAGTTAGTGAGACACATTTAGCAGGTAAAGATGAAATAAATGTAACAGGGTATACGTGGCTTGGTTTTAACAAAATATACTCATCGTAATGCGCCAAAAGCGTCAGGTGGGGTTGGTATATTGCTTAGTAATTGGCTATTGACATAATTTAACGTATTTGTTATCGATAAAACTTTCGAGGGAATCCTTGGTGTCAAATTCGTAAACTCGTCAAAAGACTCGGAATTCATACTGTATTCATGTTACTTGCCACCAGAAAATTCGTCAAGAGGGCGCGATGATCAGAGTTTCTTAGCGCACCATTGTAATATTCAAACCTAAATAAGAGTTCACTTTTTATAATGAACTAAATGTAAAACATAAGGTAATCATCATTTCAATGGATGGAATGAAAAAGCTCAGACATAGTTTGTGAGGGCCAAATGGATAAATTGTTTTTCTTCTGCTTATGGTAAAATGTAATACTTATATATCTTGAGATTTTTTTATTTTAAAAAGCAACACAATTTTATATAAATCCCCTTTTTGAAATTTGACTTTTTTTATAAATATAAAACTCTCTGTATAAATATTGAAAGTCAGACCATTCAACATTAAATGCTTACTTTTTATTGATAAATTTACATGTATTGCGAAAAAAAAAACTTTGCTTTATATCAGCAGTCTGGCATTGTTTTCTTGAAAGTAAAAAAATCCATCAAATGTCCGCTATATAAATCAAATAAGTATTATTTTATCACATCCTTACCAAAATTGTGTTTGTTTATTCTATATATGTGTACCGTTAGAAAATGAATGAACATTTGCAAAGTTCAAAATGTTTTGTTTTAATCTTTGCTCTTTCATCTTTAATCAGTATAGGCTCTTTTCCCATGGAAAATGCCTCAGGGGATTTTACATCCCAGCTCCTTTGTTCTAACAGGTCTACCAGATCACCCCAGTTTGAGTTTCTTTGTTATGCATGCTTTCCTTTGTTCTGTAACATTTTGGCGAGAATGTCAAATCCACTATAAAACTTATAATTAATTATACAGAAAAGGCTATCTATCAAAATTCACGTAAAAAAAATCCAGTGTACATGTATATGCTGGGATTCGAAATGAGACCTTAAACATACCAAGCCACGACACATTTTTTTTTTTTTTATCTTTATTCTAAGCCACGACACATACCACTACACCAGGACGACTGGATACGAACTAACAGTAAATGAACATACTTAAACGAAGCAAGGTCTTTTTATAAGTGGGGCGAGTTGGCAGACCTAATTCAGTGGGGTGTAAACCTTTTTCGCTAATAAGTGAGTTGTCAGACTGATTGTTCAATTTGATTTTACACTTTTTCAAAAGTGGGGCTAGTCGGTAAACAAGAGTGGGGCGATTTTGTTTTATAAAGTGGCGATATAGTGTGGGCCAATTGGCAAGTGGGGCGAGTTGACATTGTTTGATATCTACTCATCGCGTTCGGGGGTCATAAAGGGTATACATCATATAGTAATATATAAAGTATATTATAATGGTTGTGTGGCATTCTAAACTAGATTTTATGAATTGTAAATAGGTTTTCGTCTAATCTAAAACAGCTGGGATGTAAAATAGTTATCCCACTCGGACTTGGTGTGTCAGTGTTAGATCACCCTCTGGCCTCCGGCCATCGGGGTGATCTTAGATCATCTTACACTGACACACCGCGTCCTTGTGGGATAACTATTTAAGAAACCAGTGATATAGTGATGCACGCTAAGAACAAGTATTAGATAAAATACAAAGGTAACAAAGAAACAGGCCGGTAACAACCGTTGCCGGATAGTTTTACTGCACGAGTAGTCAGGTCAAGGTCCGAGGCGATAGCCGAGGTAACGGTTGTTACCGGCCTGTTTCTTTTGTTACTTTTGTTTTTTATCTGACTTGTTCGACGTTTTAAGTAATAATACTTTAAGCAAGACTAAACATTTGAGAAACTTGGATAGCCATAAAGCAGTAAATGTAAGTTATAGTATAAACACATTTTTTTTTCCATTTCCCTTCAACCGAGATTTTCTTTAAGGAAAAAAATCAGGAATCTAATAATTTGATAAAAAAAAAAAAGAACCATTTCAAGTAAAAGATAAATGTTGTAAAGTTAAAACATTTAAGACTTTTTAAAATGCAACTTCGTAAAAAAGTAATATTATTAAGGAATATTTTAGTGGTAAGTAAGATAACGTTTGATTTTTATGAATAAAACGGAAAGCGGGGACGGGGAGGGGGGGGGGGGGGGGGCTAATTCATTTTTAAATACACAGTCTGTGATCTTTATTTTTGATGAAAAAATGCAGGATGAGCCATTCAATCCCCCCATTCCCCCAAATCGTAAAAATCGCACGTTTGTTGCCAAATACATGAATTTAATATGCATTTAAATGGGGACATAAAGTTGGACCCCCCCCCTGTTTTGTTCTGGATTTAGACGGGGATCCGCCACTGATATAACTTCGATAACAATACAATGTATAAAGGTATCAAAAGAATGAATTTCCTACTTCATTAGTGAATTAAATATTTATGAAAAAAATGGATTTTGTCTTAATATTATTATACTAGAACACATCCGCGGGCATATACAGCTTGTAAACTGTTGTATGATGAATTTTTGTATACCACAAATATTCTTCCCCTTTGCTACAATGCATTTTTTGGTAAAAGTCAAATTAAATTAAAAATTTGCACCGCTTCAAACATGAAATAAATGAAACTGCTTAAAGACCATTATTATTCTAATAAAATGTGCTTCTAGGACAATCCATCAGTGCTTTTCCTTTTGAGAGCCCTATTAACATGCCAATGGTAGGATTTGAATCTCGTATAAATGACTAAGGCTCATTTGAGTGTTGGTCTGAGGGTCCCTGGTTCCGAAGTCCCGGGCTTAAAAACATGAAATCCCGAGGTGCGTATTTAAACGACATTCATATTCCGACATCCCGAAATTAAAAAAAAAAAAATTCCCACATCCCGTAAAGATCAACCCCGAAATCCCGAGCTTAAAAACACCCGATCCCGACGTCCCGAATAAATCATGCCTCCCTCTAACTTCTACCCTACTTTCATTTTGGCCAAATCACTACTTTCAGTTACAACAATAAATTTGTATGCCCCATTTATGGGAATTATGCTTTCTAGTCTGTTCCTCCGTTCGTTCGTTCGTCCGTCCTTCTGTCCGGCTTCAGGTTAAAGTTTTCACTTTCAACAATAAATTTTTATGCCCCATTTATGGGAATTATGTTTTCTAGTCTGTTCGTCCGTTCGTTCGTTCGTTTGTTCTTCCGTCCATTCGTCTGTCCCGCTTCAGATTACAGTTTTTGTCGAGATAGTTTTTGATGAAGTTAAAGTCCAACCAACTCGAAACTTAGTAAATACCTTTCCTATGATATGATCTTTCTAATTTTAATGCCAAAATAGAGATTTTACCCCCATTTCACGGTCCACTAAACATAGTAAATGATAGTGCCGATGTGGCATCCGTATACTATGGACACATTCTTGTTTCCACATGTTTTACTTATTTCAATATATATATGCAACTGGTATGACCCCTTAGATAGTAAATATTTCAGAAAAAAGTAGCGAGAATACAGAGAGTCTCTGTATATTATAGTAGTATAATCGTAGTTTACAGGTGGATAAACGCGAAAACATAATGTCTCTAAGGAGGTATAAAGTTGTCGTTCTTGCGATCTAAAAGCCATGATATAGAGAACGCTCTGATTGGATTATTTATTTTTCATTTTTGTAATCTATCATACGATTAGTTGTTCTTGTGCATGTTTAAAACTGGAAGTCTTATCTATGACTAAAAGTCAGTCTGATAACGGAAACAATATACGGACACCTATTTTGTCGTTTTTCTCCCAAAATAACTCAATCTGAATAATCATAAGAATGGATGACAAATGCGACTATGCATGTTACCTAAAGAACACAGAGTCGTGATGATTAATTTATTGTGAAAGGAAGAGAAGCGACACACAAAATGAGGTCTTCTCGTTTGATAGTATAGATATATTCAGGAATATACTTTGATTTTTTTTTTAATACAGTAGTTTAGGGAAAGCTTGTTCGAGACCTAGAATTCTGAGTGGGTCAAGCGTTTAATGAAAACTCATGCGAGAATATACGAGATTTGGTTGAACTGGGGGCAAAGTCATATATGGTACATGTACACATCAATATTCGGTGTTTAATAGGCGTTTATTAGGACGCCTGCCGATTTCCCGTTTACCTGTGAAGTCGTTGAGTGTCATCTGTTTTTTGTTTGTTTATGTTTATGTGTAATAAAGTAAAATAAATAATATTTTGAAAAATTTCGGGACATAGTGTTTAAAAATTACGGGAGAAAATTGGAAAAGAAAATTGAAATTACTGCTTGCAAAAAGCCAAAACGAAATGTTTGATAAAGAAGGAACGAGGTCCTTCAAGTCCCTGGAAGATGTTAAGAACTTTGAAGAAGTTTATGTGCAGAAATATAATTTTTTGTTGATTGAGAATAATTTCCAGAAACATGCTGGCGTAATGGCATTAATTGCCAAAACAGTATAGCATACAATGGTGACACTACATAATTTATTTTCTTTTTTTTTAGCCTTTTTTTCGGGAGAATATAGATAAACAATCTAAACCATATGACGGTCATGTAAGACGGAGCTTTTTAAAAAGTTGTTGCTGGTCATAACACATGGTCGTAATGAATGATATTATGCGATGTATTCAATAAAAAATAAACATCATGGCTTCATAAATGTTATGTTTTCAATATTGTATAAATAATCTGACCGTTAAACCGTGGTACAGTTTATACATTCCTTGTTCAAACCATAATAAAAATATAAAGTTCCCATAAAATCAAACAGCTACAGATCGTCATATGGAATTAAAATCTTAGCAAAAAAGCCGCACCCACTTATAAGATATTGATAAATGTCTTTACTCTGACTGTTGCATTTTGAACACACGAGTGAAAGTCCAGCGCAATGTAGAACAAAATAGTTTCAACATTCATATATCATTATCATGATCTTGACCTGCATGGATATGCATTTAACTTGCAACTGGACGATTAAACAAAACGGTTATTGACGACTGCACGAAAACCTGTACTTCAGACAAAACATGAAATTAACTGTTCAGAAAAAACGAAGTCCATCTAGTAGTAAACTACGGAAAAATGAAAATAAATATTTGCAAAATTTTGCCCTGGATACTGTATTTTGGACAGAAAGAAGCTCCCAATTTCCCGAAATTCCATTATGTTTGACAACGATTTTGATGTAAAACAAAACTTTAACCACAGACTAAACCTAAATGCTGAATTAGTCGGCGTGAATGCTGACGACGGAACCTACATGTAGCATCGCTAAGTATCGCTTTCGCGAAACTTGTCAAAAAGAAGGATGTATGTCAAAAGATCCAAGTAGGCAGCTATTTCACTCATAAATCTTAAAGACCTCCTTGCTTTCGACAAGACGACAATAATTGTTTTCTTTTTGTCTAGGGTGGGGGGGGGGGGGGGGTCTTTTTTCTATAGTAATTGTAGTATAACAAAAAAATCGCATTTAGTATAATTTTCTACCTACTAACGTGAATTTTCTGACACAAAAAGAATGTACGACAGAACTGTGCATTAAAAGTATGTAATCAAATGCCAAACTATATATATATATATTGGAATTAACTAGATGTTCTGTATACAATATTATGTATGCTTCACAATATATCAAAATAAAATACTGAACGCGACCCATCTCCCCCTCCTTTCAAAAATTGTCAATATCCGATGCATTTGAATTAAGCACAACACATTTATGTAAATACACGCATGCAATCAGGGCTAGCATTTTGAACATATATTTTAATGGTATCCAACTGTCAGAACATGATTACGATTATTAAGGGTATATAAATTGTCTCTAACTGTCGCCTGGTGAGATTAATAGTTTAAGGTAAAACTTTATGATACCATATGGCCTAGGTGTTGATTGACTTTTATTTTTATGACCTAAGATCAGTTCCTCAGATATGGTAATGAAATAGCACCTGTACCTTCTTGAATATACAGAAGATCTGCTAAGTGAACATCACAGCATGAATCTGTCCATTTTTGCGTGAAGGTAACATTCAAAGTCAGGTGACATATATCTAACCGTTCCTTTTGTAATTAAGATTAATTAACATAACGGTCAAAATAGTCTGTTTTAATATGTCAGTGGAATCTTCAGCTTTAGAAGAATGTAACAAACTTTGTAGTTATAAACGATATAAAGTAGTATTTGGTTTTGAAAGATACTTAGATTTTCATTGTAATGTATCTATATTAACAAAATTGCGTAGCGGCACACTTAGATTAAATGTTGAAGTTGGTCATTATCTGAATACTCAAAGAGAAAATAGAATTTGTATATGTTGCAATATAAAATTGAGAATGGAAATGGGGAATGTGTCAAAGAGACAACAACCCGACCAAATAAAAAACAACAGCAGAGGGTCACCAACAGGTCTTCAATGTAGCGAGAAATTCCCGCACCCGGAGGCGTCCTTCAGCTGGCCCCTAACTTATATATACTAGTCCAGTGATAATGAACGCCATACTAATTTCCAAATTGTACACAAGAAACTAAAATTAAAATAATACAAGACTAACATATGAATGTTTTAGAAGACGAATATCATTTTGTTTTATCATGTCCAACGTATAGATCTGTTCGCATAGAATTTTATATTTATTCTACTATTCTTGGCCAAATCGGCACAAGTTAGATAATTTATTCTAAATCTCTGACAGTAAAACTATGCATTTATTCAAATGCAGTCGCTTGGAAAATAAGATCACATATAATGTCATAATATTATTGTATACTCTGTAACTTCTGTTCTCTGCTGCCTTTTATTTGTCATATGTTGTATATATTTTCGTTTGTCATAGCATGTGAAAATAAATAATGCACATGACTACAGTAATAACGATGCCGATCTGGTAAATCAATAAACTGATAATGCCCCCAGTTTATCAAATCTCGTATCTAATTAGTCGATAACGCAAAATCACGATCGATCTTTCACATGCGCATTGCTTCCCTGAACTAGAGTATTCATGCTCGTCTCTAGATCTGTCAGTGTTGATCGGGATTAAACACGTGTTACTATATGATCCAATCGCAGCTTACCGCCCAAAATTGATGACATACAAATGTAAGTTGAATGGTTTTCTTCTATATTTGATGCTTATTTGGACGTGTATTACATGAACACTTTTTGTTTATAGGATCAATCGTGCATTGGTGAGTTGATAGGGATTTTATCTTTTGATATTAGATTTGATTTTTATTTACTTATTTCCTGTCTTATTTTTATTGAAATGTTCACGTCAGTATCATCCTTTCTTCACTTTCAGCATTGTCCAAAATACTATTCATGTCCATATATTGAAGAAAACATTTGTTGACCGAATATTTTGCTTCATAAAGGGGGCGGTATGTTCTTTTTTGAGTATATTAACTATTTACTTTTCAACGCCATCACCCAAATGTTTTTGTTTAAATTAGCACCAGGGGCGGATCCAGTCATTTTAAAAAGGGGGGTTCCAACTATATGTCCCCATTCAAATGCATTGATCAGCCAACAAAAAAGGGGGTTCCAACCCCCGGAACCCCCCACCCCCTGGATTCGCCAATGAGCACTATTAACGGTATTCGGAAAATCAAGAATCATTCAAAATATTAATTTGTCATCTGCTTGACCATAATAATTTTTTTCTCATAAAATTTGGGATCAAAATATCTATTTTAGGAGAAAACCATACCCCCCACTATTGAAGTTAAATGTCTAATCTCTTAGTGTACTAATGTGAATAGTATTTAACTGGAAATGTTTGAAAAAAGATATTGATGCTAACGTAAATATTTTGTTCAATAAAAAGACAGGAAATAAGTCGGTGAACCAAAAAGTTCAAATCTAATTGAAAGTTAAAGTGCCCATGAACTCACTGATCATGCACGAGTGATTCTATTCATAAAAAGTGTCCGTGTGAAAACTAAAAAGAGTCCGTGTAACACCCGTTAATGTACTGTTTTTTCTATAGCTCTGCAGGGGGCAAAGTTGTACAAATCTGCCTGTGGTCATGATCAAATACCTTATATTGTTTTGAAGAATCCCGTATTTAATAGACGCCTTGCATAATCTTTTCCAGTGAATTTTTGATACCAGTACTATTCCGTCGATCTGGCGAACGTCGATTACTTGTCCTATTTTGAAAGACTTTAATACAGACGCTAGAGATCCTATGAATTATATAGGGGTTTTCTCATGTATCAGTAAATTATACAGCGCTTTAGATAATAAGCGGATCGTGAACTATTTAGAGAACAACGACAAACTAGTTGACGAACAAAACGGATTTGGAGAAACCGCTCGTGTAAGGACCATATCTTTACATTGAATAGTGCAATTCGAAACAACGATAAACTTTTTGTAGCTTTCACTGACCTTAAAAAATGCTTCGATTTTGCTGACAGAGAAATGATGCTTTATAAGCTGTTAGTTAATAATATAGATGGTAAGATTTACAACTCTATAAAGAGTATTTACAACAGTTGTGAATCTTGTATCAAACTAAATGGAAAGTTAACTGACTGGTTCCCCTGTACAATTGGTGTAAAACAAGGAGACAATTTATCGCCAACATTATTTCCAATTTTCATAAATGACCTAATAGATGAACTGAATGAATTAGATATTGGCATTGACATCTCAGACAGGGAATTATCGGCGTTACTTTATGTAGATGATACAGAGTGATGTTCGGATTGTATTCTTTAACCAAATGTCACTAATACATGTTTGAGATAACCACACAAAAGATAATCCCGTTTCATTAAAAATGGATTCAACATGGTTTAACCAAATAAACTTTACATCATTTTTATTTGACAGCTTAAACAGTAGTTTATAAATAGTCGCTGATAATTTAGTCGGTTACCACATACTAATTTCAACCAAAATGATACCGTACGGACTTTAATATCTAAATTGATGGGATATCGTCCAAGTTCACCATATATTACACAATTTGGGGTAGAAAACTTTAGGTGCAGAAGAAGCTTACAGAATTTTAATTGAACTCTCTCCAAAATGTCGTTATTCCCAAACCCCCAAATTTCACAACCGTACAATAAGACGGGTTTCACTAATTAGTCAAATAAATGTAATTGACAACTAATAGATAACCCATGTTTTCTCCCCTTTTTGATCACCTCATACATTGCCTTTGTAGCTTTTTCTGCTAGGTGTTTTCTACAGTATCTAAATGTGCCATTTCGTGAAAAATAGATCCCAAGATAGTTAAACTCTTGAACGATATCTATGACAGAGTTATTATAAGTAAAACTGAGATTTTTGGGTTGCCTTTCATTACTAAAAATTACAATTTTTGTTTTTTCTACATTAACTTTCATTTTCCAGGCATCACAGTATGAGTGGAATTTATCTAGCAACAATTGAAGATTTTTGGCCGATTCTGCCAATAACACAGTATCATCTGCATAAAGAATTGCAAACAGTTTTACATAAATATGTAAATTTTCTTCGAGTGCATCTTCAATAGTGTCCAAACCAGTTAAGTTCTCGTTGATAAAAAAAAATCCAAATCATTTAAGAAAAGTGAGAACAGAAAAGGAGATAAGTTTTCCCCTTGACGTAGACCAATATTGCATGAAAAATAATCTGATATATTGCCATTATAAGATAAACATGACTTAATATTATGATACATCTTATGAATTATGTTATACATATGACCATTAATGTTATTCAATAACATTTTATACCATAAAGCGTCTCTTCTGACTGTGTCAAACGCTTTTTCAAAATCCACAAATCTACAAAACATTTTTTTTCTTTTTTAATTTTAAAATTTCAAAGAAAGAGTGCCACTATGCCTATTACATTATAAAAGAAAATGGTGTTCATCTTCAAATGTTGAAATTATGGTGAATTGTAAAAAAAAAAGACATTGACATCAGTAATAAAAGTATCTGTCACAGTACACAGTTATGATTATTCTCTTTTTGAAAAATGAAAAAAACTGTATGTTATTTCATAAAATAGTATTTACCTCTTGAAGTCTTTCTATAACATTTCTGTAATAAGGTTTTAAAGAACCCCACGGACGCCACATTTTTTTTATTCTCAAATATCGTTACTTTCAAGGTATAATAGTATGTAAACTCTTGTGTTGTAAATTAGGAAATGAAATATCAGAAGCATTTTTTTTCTCAATTTGTATCTCAAAATTGGCTTCTTAAAAAAAAAGAAGTTTATTAAGCAATTTCCTTCAAAACAAAATAAAACAAAGGATTTTAAAAGTAAACACAAAATTCAATTTTTAATTTTTCTTTCATCAACTTGAAATTATACCACGCTGAACCGTTAGGTTTATTCAACAACTACCATTAACTAATCAATTAGTAACGATAAAAAAACAATTGTTTATTCGATAAGGTTGATTGGACATGATGGTTGGGAATTTGCAATAAGCCGTTGGTCACGTGTCGAATGGCACGCGCTGATTAAAAAGTCATTTAACTTCAAAATTACAAAAGCTATTGATACCAAACTTTAAAATTATGAGTTATATACTTATATCTTCCTAAATCCATGTTCTTTGTGGTCCTAAAACATCGTTTTAGTGTCCTTAGTGCAAAAACTTTCTTCTTAGTGCACTAAGAACTTCTTAGTGCACTAAGAAGTCCTTTGCGGTATTTCTACACACCGTTGTTATCATCAACTTTTTGAAAATTCACATTTTTTAAATTACGTAACAACCTGTCTAATCTATCAACATTGATATTAGCTCTAAATTCAGGTAACATTTTATGATCCCATTTATTAATCTTTTGTCTCCACTGATCATTAGGACTGTCCTGTTCATTACAATCTATGATCAGTGAGTTGCTTTCTAAGCGTAAATACAATGAACAATGAACATCTGAATACAAGTGTGAAAATTCTAATACATCAAAATCAATAAGTTTTTCTAAAACGTTAACATTACTCAAACAATAGCCTACAACACTAGCATTTCTGCAGGTAAATTTCCCAGTTTTATCATTTCCCAGTCTACCATTCATAATGAATAAGTTGTTACATTTACATAAGTCAAGCAGGTTATTACCGTAATGTGTTTTCCCTTTATCCATACTAATACGATCTCTGGGTATATTATACAATTCTAAATTTACATACATCATTTATAGAAACATCCTCCAAACCTATACTAATATCTTTTTCATCAATAAATACATAATCTTTTTTCATTTGAGGTATACGTGCGTTAAAATCTCTGATTTATATACTGGTTACCAATGTAGATGACAAATTGGTGTCATTCATGACAATTAAACAGAATCCACATGACATATGCGACCATTTTTGGATGAAATTAATATTTATTTACTTTAATATTTCACTTTTTGAAACCGTTTTCTATCAATTTTCAATTTCCATTGTTTAAATTGTTCATTGTTCATGTGTTGTTTCCGTATATCTTATGTTTCATTGCTCATGTGTTGTTTCCGTAAATTTTAGTCGCTCGTCTTGAGCCTACCCATTTGATCCGATAACACCCCATATAGCAATAAAAATATACTTTTATTGCCATTCATAACTCTTAATAGACCAATTAACAGACCGGGTTTTATACACTGAAAAAAATACCTAGTCAGAATGACTAGTCTGTCTAGTAATCTCAGATAGATGTCTAGTAGATGATATCGCTACTGATTAACATAGTATCTTTACTCAGCATGCATAGTGAAATTTGATGCTGACCGCTATGACGTCTTATCTCATACATATGGATAGCCGACGCACATATTCCCGCGCATCAACACGTGCTTTCACAACAAAGAAAAGGGTCAAGAAGTTCACATTGTTTCCTTAGAAAAAGGTAAATATTTCTTATAATCTGCAAAGTTTGTTTGAATTTTGTAATGTAATAATTAAGCTACGGTAATTTGTTTTGAAGAAATCACAAATATATTAACTAAGACAACATATATATATAGCTGGTAACCTGCAATGAGGATACTCTTACTTAAATTTTCTCTCTTTCTGTGATGATTATTTTCAATTTGATACTATTTTTCTTCCAATATCTGACAAGATTCTTTCAGCGTGTACTTAGCACTTGCAGATTTTATGATAAATGAGTAAAAAGTGCTATTAAATATATTTCAAAAGATCTGTTGTCCGTAGTTCTTGTTTCGAGGTAATTAAGTCACCTACTATTTACAATAACACAAAAAAAAACACAGATATGTTTGCATTTTTACATAAAAATCCTTTGTTTTAATAATTTCTTTTTATTTCTAAATGTTTTTTTTTTTTTTTTATCGTTCCCCCTTTTCTTCACGACTAGTTACCGTTTACGATTTGACTTGTAACAATAGCCTCGTTCTGAAATAAACATGGCTGCGCCCATGCAACCAATTTTGACTATGAAAAAGACAACAAACAGCTATATCATTCATGATTTTGTTTTGGCTAAATTAAATCGGTATGAATTTCATTCATGAATTCGACTTTTCGGTAACATTACGATATCAAATGTGTATATGATTGCGTATTGGAGGGACTAACACAAGCAGATCCAGGAAAAAAAGGGGGAGGCTTTTGTTGTGAAAATTGGTTGCTCATATATAATAAAGTGAATCACTGAAGCCCAACTCCCCCTTAGGTCAGTAAGTGAGCCCAACCCCACCCTTTACAAAAAGTTCTTGAACTGCCAATGATAATAATGATTTGTTTTTGGTTTTTTTTTTTTTTTTGGGGGGGGGGGTACCTGTTGTAACTTGTAGTACTGTTACCCTGAATTCCCCTAACAAGTTGCCCTAGGACCATACTGATTCTTCCATCTGCTGTTTTGGGGTACCTGTTGAAAACACCTTATAGCTATCCTGGTTGATCTGGCCGTTAGAAATTTTGATAAAACAACAAGTCAATTTGTGGCATCAGATATTTTGTTTTATGATGTCAACATTTAACGGAAACCTGTGTGATATCCAGTAATGGCGGTTAAATAGCGAAAAGGCTTATATATAAAAGAATTACAATTATTATATATACTTTAAACAAGTATATTATTTTATTTACAGCAATTATATGGGTAAACATTCCTTAAATTCAAAGAGAAAGTACAGAAGAAAGAAGAGAGAACAAAATCGACAAAAGAAAAAGGAGTCTAAGAATATTTCAGGCTATTGTTTATGTGCAAGATCATCGTGCTGCTTTGCTCCAAGTTCGTCTTCAGAAACAGACCGAACAGTTGACACCTGTTCCCAGACAATTAGCCACCCACCTCAGAAAAGTGTTGATTCTGAAAAATCCTCTACTAACCAAGCTATTCCACCAGTAAACAAAAAAATTGAAAAACCTGACCTGAAGACAAAGTTAACCTATATGAATGATCCATTGTACATAAGATTTCAAGAATATCAGTTAGTTAAAAATAGAAAGAAACAGATTGAATTGGCAAAATTTTGGTAAGTGTAATTTAGTTCAGTGTATGGTCAAAGAACAAAAAATATCGGAAACAAAATTGAAGTAAAATTATATGTACATTTGAAAGATAAAGGACCCAAAAATTACTTCAGCAAACCTTTACTTTTTAAAATTATATGCAAAATTTAAACTGACACAACTTATAATATTGTTACAACACAAGGAATCTTCGTTCCTTTTGGATTGGAAAGATGCATCTGCTGTCTTGAGCCAGTTCTTCTGCTGAGAAGTGAACTTGTGTTGTATATTTAAAAAATATCCATTATAATTATTTGTTGTCTGTAATTTAATGCTGCTCATGTACATGCATACCGTTACATGTACTTGTACTTTAAAGTAACAACCAAAAAGGTGAATATTTCAGAAAAAACATTAGGTCAGAAGCAGGAAGTGGAGTACTAGTGTTAGTACTGTATACATGTATGTAATAATTACTTTTCAGGAGAACAAATGTACAAATTGTACCTGACTGACATGGATTTTTTTTCTTTTCAGATAAGCCTATAGCTAGTTTGACTGAAAATAGAAATTGAAAAAAAAGTCTACATACCTCAACATTTGTTACACAAGTGTGCTCCTTAGATTTACATGTACATGTGTAAGTAAATGATTAGTAAAACTCTACCATGTAAATGATAAAAAGGACCACACTTTTATTTGCTTCATTATGTTTTTATGTTCAAAGTGTCCTTTTCAAACTAGACAATTTTTTAAGCTAATAAGTCATTACCGATTTGTCCATAGTCATGAGCATGACTTTTCATTGTCCTGTCCTGCTGATAATTGTGAAAGGGCTTACAGTAATTTAGATTCCCTGATAAAACATGTTAAAAGAAAGCATAAGACTTTTCATGAAGAAAATTTATCAAAGTACAAAGAAAAAAGCAGAACTGATACGATATTAGAATCTCTAGTTGAATGTAATGATGAGGATGATTTTGAGGACAATGTTATGCATTATGAAAATGATAATACTGCTGCTGATGCAGATATAACAATCAATTTTCATAAAAGACTAGGTTCATTTTTATTAATGCTAAGAGAAAAGTATAAGTTGCCTTCAGTTGTGATACCAGTTGTAGTTAATGAGTTTATTTCTATGATTTGTCACCATCAAGCTCAGGTCTCACAATCTTTTAGTGAATTGATGAGGGATCATGTTGACAATCTTCAAATAAATGAAATTAAAAGAATTTTAGAACAGCAAACTGATGTTGAAGATGCTTTAAGTAGTTTAGATTCTGAGTATAAATTGAATAAATTTGCTAAGCAATTTTTAAACTTTGTGCCACCTTTGGAGTTTAAAGCAAACAGAAATTGTAATGATACATACCAATATGTACCAATTTTAGAGACGCTGAGAAATTTATTATCTTATGATGATGTTTTTTCCTACGTAATAAATAGTCATAAATCAAATGATGGTATATTGAGAGATTATTGTGATGGAAATTTATACAATTCAAATCCCCTGTTTCGTGATGACCATAAAGCTTTACAGATTACTTTGTTTTTTGATGAATTTACAGCAACTAACCCTCTAGGTCATCAAATCAAGAATTATAAGATAGGTGGCTTTTACATGCTGCTTGGTAACTTGCCACCAAAATTTAGATCTAAATTGTATGTCATTCAGTTAGTTGTCCTCTGCTTGTCAAGTTGTATAAAGAAAAATGGATTTGAAAATATTTTGGAACCATTAATTAATGATTTACAAACCCTTGAAAGAGATGGCATAGTAATTGATAAGGCTGATGGACAGCATCGTTTTTTTGGGACAGTGAGCGTTGTTGTTGCGGATAACTTGGGAGCCCATGGTCTTGGTGGATTTCTTGAATCATTTACAACTCTTAGGAATTGTAGATACTGTTTTGTTTCTAGGGAGGATATGCAAACCGTTTTTGAAAGTGATACGTTTAATATGAGAACACGGGAAATGTATAACGAGCAAGTACGTTTGGTCCAAGCTCACCCCGAATTGTCATCACTTTATGGCGTGAAGAGAAATTCTCCTTTGAATAGTTTAGATTATTATCATGTTATAAATGGCATGCCACCTGATATAGCACACGATTTGTTTGAAGGTGTTGTCAGTGAAGTTATGACAAATGTAATCAGGGGTTGTGTTGTTGCAGGCTACTTTAGTCTTGATTATTTGAATGATAAGATTTTGTCATTTCCATTTGCAAATGTTGACAAAAGAAACAAACCATCTAAAGTTGGTCAGGTTTTGCGAACTTTGAAGGTCCGTCAGTCTGCTGCACAAATGTGGTGCTTTGTAAGACTTTTGCCATTGTTGATTGGAGATACTATTCCTGTGAATGACCCAATATGGGAATGTTTGCTGTGTTTAAGAGATCTGTTGTTTTATGTATGTGCTCCTGCCATAGATAGAGGTCACATTTTGACAATGAAAGACATTATTGAAGACTTCCACAGAGTATATAGGCAAAATTTTCCAAATGAGTCTGTGAAACCAAAGTTTCATTACACACTTCACTATCCACAACTGACTTTATTATTTGGCCCTCTAGTACATTTACAAACTTTAAGGTTTGAGGGAAAACACAATTATTTCAAGGAATTAGTGTATCGTACAAAAAATAGAAGAAACATGTGTAAATCTCTTGCCCAAAGACACCAGTATTATCAGTGTACTTTTAATTCAAGTAGCAAATTTTTAACTGACAATGAAGGCAGGTTCGAGTCTACTGGAGATTCAATGTTGTCAATTTGTCTTTTGAATGAACAGGTAAAACAACAGTTACAAGAAATTGTTCAAGGAGAGGAGATATTTACTTGTAAATCATTGACTGTTTTCGGAATAACATATTGGAAAAACTCTTGTATTATTAGTGGGTTAGAAGGGTTCAATGTACAATTCGGCAAAGTTCAAGATTGTGCCATTATTAATGGGAAACCTTATCTTATATGTAGGAAACTGCGAACAGCTGACTTTGAAAGACATTTTCATTCATTTGTTGTAACAGAGACTGATAATTTTGAATTATTAGCCATTTCAGACTTGAAAGACCCATATCCGCTTGGTTTATACAAGCATCCCACTTATCAGCATTTGAAGCTTATCACAGTTAAACACAAAATTCTAGGATAGAAATATTTGATACACAAAGCAATCTTTATTTTTCATAAGGCCACACCAAATTAGTTCCTTGTTCTTTGGACAAGTCACAACTAACATTGAAAAATAAGAGTGGATGAGCAAGCGTGCAAATTTTTTATCTAATTTTTTTTTTATATTTAAATGACAAAGATGCAGATCTCCTAGCAAGCAATAACTTTTTCAAATATTTAGGAAAAGTTAAATCAATAAGAACATTATTCATGGCTTTCATGCATGGTCTTTTTTGGAGTAAAAGTTCGCTTGCAAGATGCACTTTTTATCCTTGTGGCACTTGTCAAGATTTTTACTAAAAAACTTTTATGTTGACCTTTTATAAAATGCAAGAGAACTGAAGAACAAGCTTTTAAATTGGTGTGGCCTAATTAAACATATCTTTAATTTTTTTTATTTTTCTTCCTTTTGAACTAGTCAAATGGTAGAAATCACAAAGTGTTTTCACTTTTTCTTGCCAAATTGAGTATTTTTTTTCTTGACTGCTATATATATCAATGGCATATTTATCCTCTGACTAAATTATTTTTTCATTTTCAATTTTCAGTTGTTTGCCAATAACTCAAATAGTTATTTAGTGGTCTGGAACAGGTTGAGAAAAGTAAAGAATTTTCAATTATGGAGAAAAGATTTATTCTTCTAAATTTTGGCTCATCAAACAAGAAGATCATTATTTCACAAGATGTAACTTATGAATATATTAAAGACTTAGTTACAACAAAATCTGGGATTTCAAACCCCAAAATATTGTACTATGATAATGATGTTGAGGAATATGTAGACTTTGAACCCGATTCAATAGATGATGTCAATCAATATAAATTGATAAAAATCAAAGCGTTAAAACAACAAGAAGAAGAATTGGTGGACAGGAGTGAACTGCAATTGATAAACATGGTGCACACAGGGGAAGCACAGTTAGAACCATGTGTATCTGAAAGTGTATCAAGATCGCCTGAAACAGTTCAAACTAGTTTGAATCAAACCCCCAGCAGGAACGAGTCTCCAGTATGTAGAACTGTTTCACCAGCATGTACTGCTACGAGTGGTGAAGGAAGAAGTCCACAGACACCAAGCACAGGACCAGTGAAAAAATCAGGGTATAACTTTTATTGTTGAATATTGCAAAAGTATGGATATGGGTTACACATGTAAAGGGTTATGACATAAATGATACCTATAAACACGAGGAATTAAAAGATAAGTATGGAATGACACTTTTATTGTTATTCTCGAAGTCACAATAATGCCTTTAATGATGAGAAAATACTTGCACCTTAATACAAAAATTAGACAACCCCTAACACCTGTTCAAGCAGAATTCATGCTAGATTTGGATTATGCTGTACATACATCAGTGTTTGAAACACACAGATATGGGATTAATCAGCAAGTTACAAAAAGACGGGACAAAGTTATCCAACAAATACTTTCCTATTTAGTAAAAATTGAATGCACCAGTCTTATCAATTTTGAAAGAATATAATGCACATTTTAAGGAAATTACACTTTAATGGCATTGATTTGAATTATTTTCCTATCAACATAATCAATACGCTGCAGCTTAAATATATTAACACTATATGACACACTATACAAGTAAATTTGGAAGCACTGTTTAACTTGATCTGATTCCAATGCAATTAAAAAAAACTGTATTTGTGATTTTTCACATTAAGGGGAACTGTTGATAATTTAATATTGAATAAATAATCATTTCTTCATGTAGTACATTTATAGAAAATTCAGTGGACAAAATTTCATTATTTGTTTGTTTTTTTAAGGAAACCATGGCCAAGGATTTATAGATTACCAAAAGAAAATATTCCAAGGTCAGTCAGAGAGAAATTAGATTGTGGACAGGAAATTGGTAGTAGGGACAGAAGTCTGCTGCTGGATGCAATTTACAATGAAGCCACACAGTATAATGGGGGACTGTAAGTAATTTAGTTATGTTTATTTTAAAAATACACTACATGTATATGATAGATAACATCAAGTCTAATAAACTTTTATTATTTTTGGGATTATTTTGGACTTCAGTTTTTGTAAAATATTCAGTTTATTGAGAAAGCTGCTTCTTGACAGAGGATACCTTGTTCCATATCATGTTCCCACAATTTGAATTTTAAATATATATATTTTTTAAATTCTCCTAATCTGTAATTTCAAGTATAAATTCAAATATAGTTGTTTATTGCCATTCAAGGAAAACATACCAAAAAAAAAGATATTCACAAACAGGATGCAAAAATACTGGTATCAAATTCATTGTATTACTGTATAAAGTTATTTTTTGCATTAGCCCTAACCTTTTTTTTTTTATTGCCAGTTATCCAACCTCAGACATGTATGACAACATGGTTGATGGATTGTTCAGAGACTATGCTTACCTTTTGACAATGGGTGGCCTTCCTTCAAAGTCAGCCAGAGTAAGTATTTAATGTAAAATTCATATTGAAACCAAATTCATATTGAAACCAAAATATAAACAATTCTGATTAGAAATTTTAATGCCGTAAATAAGAATCAAGGATGTGGCATAGTAGTGACATCTATCCACTGAAGTCAAATGTTTGTGATTAGGTGAAATCTAACAATTGTATAAGGCCTAAAGACATTTTGAAAATTACAGACCAATTTTACAAACACTTTTGAATCTACAATCAGGTGTAAATGAACTGACCACAATTTTTCTTATTCTATTTGTACTTTCAGGAGTTTTGGAAAGACAAATTGGTATTTAAATTTGGCAATGCAAGAAAAAGAATAGATAAAAATCACCCTGAGGTGTTATCAAGAAGCAAAAAAAAAAGCAATAAAAATCCACAACCACAAACTGAGGATTCAAGTGTGTTTGTTTGGGGGTTGGCAAGATTTCTGCCACCATTACCAGTGTCTGAAGATTCAATATCCCAGCAAGCCCACATAGACTGGTTGAAAAGGGAATATAAAAAGTCAATCTCAGACATTGACATAAGCACAATCAACACGAAAATGGACCTGACATTCTCCTACAGAAGGAAGCAAATAGTAGAGGATAAAGTGGGAGTCAGGGAACTTATAGACATGTTCCCCTGGCTACAATCTCGTCAAGAGGTATTACTGACAATTCAGAAATTATTGCATGATTTTTTTATTTTTGTAGTTTTGCCATTTTCGTGATTTCAGACCAAAATTTGATTTTAATTTTTGCTTTATTGAGAAATTGCCTGAGAAAAGGCATAAAAATGATATACATGAAAAATTGAAACAGGAGACTGAAAACTGTATTGTTACTTTGGACAGGCAGATAAAAATGTGGCAGGGATAAGTTACTTTATTGAGGCACATTGAGAGGCAAAATGATTTTAGATAAAGAAATACACTATCATAAAAAAATATCATGATAAATCTTCAAAATTATGGTAAGAGTTATATATTTTTATTCACCAAGAATTACAAGGATAAAGTAGAATATATCAAGCAAATTGTTTCATGTAATTTTAGGATTAATTTAAAGGCTAAGAATATCAGTGAAGTTTTCACAGTATTTAATATGTTTTTGTCATGATGCACATTTGTGATGTACATTTATTATTTTATCAGATCTTAAAAGAATTCCAAAGGCTGAAACCAAACACTCCCCTAGATGACCTTGAGGAGCTCTTCACCATAGGATTGAAGAAGTATAGAGAGGCTATAATAAAACTTCTAAATGGGAAAAAAAAACCAGGATACCTGACTGAAATTGAATCTGTCAGGGCCTACTTCCGAATAGAATCTCAGAGAGATTGTAAGTAATAAATTATGATGATACTATTTTTTATTGTCAAAAATAAGAATGATTTCAACTATTTTATCAATACATTGATTTTTTTATCTCTATTTAGAAAGTGTCTATATAGTCTGTTAAATAATTGCAACTATTTTATCAATACCGTGATTTCTGTCCATTTTGCAAATGTCTATATGCATGTAGCCTGTTTTTTTTTAAAGCAATATGAAACAAGTTATTATGATTTTTCTCACTGAATTCTATCCGTACAAGAAGCCTCTAAAATCTTACTATGAGGTCCCTTTTAGGAGAAAATAGCATTACTAGTTTTTTATTATTACAATATCGTTTAATTAAGATGTGTGGTCATTGTTTACAATCCAGTTTAGCCTTATATGGAAGTGATGTGACCAAAATATCTGTATTTGTAAAAAAACTCATGAAAAGTTTAAGAGAGTTAATTTATAAATAAACGACGTAAGATTGAATGTTTTACTGAAGTGCACATCGCACAGTCAATATGTTTTGTGTTCAGGGTTTTGATTTTTATTGATATTTGGTCTTGAGTGTATTGTTGAGTAAGAAGAAATTGTGTTCCAAATCTCAAAAATAAGGCAGAAGAGAAATATAACTGTGTTTGATAATATAAATCACCAGTCTTTTCTGAGCAGAGAATGTAAAGCTTAATTTATTTATTTTTTATTATAGTTGCTGATGAATGTACTGCGATAATTGGCCTCCTGATCCTGCTGAAAGAAAAACCAGAAAAGGTTATCTGCTTCAAAGATTCAGCCAAGCCAGACTCAACTATTATTATCAATGTTAAAGATAAACTGTTGTCAGTTGACAAATGTGCATTCGAAGTTGTGATTGAAGGAGTTACCATTTTCGAATGTGAAAACTTCATTGAAGCAATAAGTAGTTTGATTGGATGTATCTATACATTTAACTTAGCATATCCAAAACCTTGGGAAAAATTCTTCACATTTATTCAAAATGTGATCATTGGACTCAAAGATGATGATGGAAGAGTCAATTTAGACAGGAGAATTTTGACAGTTCTAAGCAGCATCAACTCTGAACTCAGTAAAGCCTGATTCCTTGTTTTATACTTGTCTTTTGTTTAATTATAGGTGTTCTTAAAACTTTTAACATGGATTTTCTCATTATATCTTTTTATATAGAAAATTCTTACATACGTGATACTTAGTTTGATACTTAGCATCATTTTTATTCCTGATGCTTAAATACATTTTAGGATTGATGTTTTTAAAATCTTATGTGTAACTAAAAGTTGGCGGGGGGGGGGGGGGGGGGGGGGGGGGGGGGGAGGATATTGTGTTAACCCTGTCTGTCAGTTTGTCCCATTATAGGTTAATAGTAGTTACTCCAGATAACTCCTTTTATAGTTTGAATCTAGGAAGTTTTCATTTTTCTTGCTGTTTGTACATATATTAAAGGTATGCATGTAGTCATGGTTTTGATTTTTATTGATCTTTTGGACGTGTTGGAAGATAGTTGAAAGTAGTCTTTTTTGGGAGTATATACTTGAAAAAGAGATGGACTGTTTTTCAGGATCACTCCTCCTACAGTTTAAATTCTAGGAAATTTTCCTTTTCTTGCTGTTTGTACATATATTGAAGGTGTGGATGTGGTCATGGTTTTGAATTTTATTGATATTTGCTCTTGTTTGAAGATAGTGAACTTTGTCATATTTTGGAGAATTGACTTGCATAAGAGATGCAATACCTTTCCAGATAACTCCTCCTATAGTTTGAATGCTAGGAAGTTGTCACTTAGCTGGCTGTTTGTACATATATTGAAGGTGTGTACGTGGTCAGGTTATTGATTTGTTGTAATATTTGGTCTTTTTGGGAGATAGTTGAACTTTGTCATTTTTGGAATATATACTAGTGTAAGAGGTGCATAGCATTTAGGGGTAATTCCTCCTACAGTGAACAATAAACCTATGTGATCTCATTCTCAACTTTGTGCATTTTAAGATACCAACTTGCATCTGCGTGGGCATCGATACGTCTCCCATTGAAAAAACTAAGAAATGTCTTGTTTTTAAAGTAGGCGTATAATTATACCCCCACAAATAAAGTTGGAAAAGGGGAGTGGCAGAAGGGTATAGGTATCAGTCCTTCCGCCTGATTGTCAGTCTGAAATATTTTATCCACAACTACTCCTAATTAACATTTTGTTTTATATAGCATATTTTGAAATGCTTGCATGTATTATTTTAGTTGTATATTAATAAAAGTTGTATACATAACATATATGGATTTATCTTTTGTTTTTAAATACATATGATATTGTCTTTAGTACTTTGTAAAAACAGTCAAGAGACTCTCTGTGATTCAGGTTTTTGATCTTATAATATACTAGATAATAGAGTGAGTGTCCAAGGGAAAGTTAAGTGTGACGTCCATTATCACTGAACTAGTACATGTTTTTGTTTAAGGACCAGCTGAAGCACGTCTCCTGGTGCGAGATTTTCTCCCTGTATTGAGGACTCATTGGTGGCCTTCTACTGTTTTCTGCTCTTTGGGCGGGTTGTTTTCTCCGACACGTTCCCCATTTCCAATCTCAATTTTATATGTATGAAATGATTCTTAGGTAAATGCACATGAGAAAACATGCACTCTTTTTATACGATGGCAAATGTTTTTGGTTGTGTAATGGTGTGATGTCGTCGTTTTTTTTTGGCGTCCTCTGTAGACACAAGGCTTCCATACACTAACTAAAGTTCTAGTTTTATATTTATTAAATTTTAACACAATGGTCTTTGACATAAAACAGAGGTTGGTAGTCACTTTTGTTATTTGGGAGTCTGGTCCTATTTGTTAATTTTGAGTTTAGGGGATTTATTCTTCATAGTATTTGGATGCAGTTTATTTCTTTATATTAAAATATGCCAACAGATTTTGCATAGCTCATATGGGAAGCCCAGTGTAGTGCTTTATTCATATTTTGATAACATTCTTTGGTCACTGTGGTTCAACTTGACTAGAATGATAAGTCGACTTGACTAATGGTCTAGTACAAATGCTATTTTAACAAAGTCAGAATGACTAGCATAGCTAGTTAATCTACAAAAATAATAAGTCAATTGACTTTTTTTAAAGTCATTTTGACTTTTGACATAGTCATCCTGTGGACAGTCAATTTGACTAGGTAAGCTAGTCAGTTTGACTAGTGTATTTTTTCAGTGTACATCCGACCCATTAACAGACCAGGTTTTAAATAAAGATTGATTTATGTCACCAAAAATACGATTTTCGTGAAGATTTTTCACACAATGATTTCAGTATGGTCATTTTGTGTACAGTTCGTGTGTGTAAAATGTGTATACATTTATTGATGAGTAACCCGCCTTTTCATTTTATAGATCGTACAATGAAGCTAGAAAAAATAATAATTACACCACTGGATTCAGTACATTCAATTGTTTTGTTAGACATGAATATTTTTTATGATAAAAATATATTTAAAAAGTTATACAATGAAACATGCTGAACTTTCAATGATTTTCTCGATAACACCTGATTAACAGACTTTAGCCAACCCGATTAACAGACCAACCGCCGATATAGCCGCATACTCAATGGTTAAATTGTTCATGTGTTGTTTCCGTATATTTTAGTCGCTCGTCTTGAGCCTACCCATTTGATCCGATAACACCCCATATAGCAATAAAAATATACTTTTATTTAATCTGCACAGCTCAGTTGACCCTTATTAACCCGAACGACGTAGGAGTTCGGGTTAAAGGGTCATCTTGAGCGCGTGCAGATTAAATTCTATCTGCACAGCTCAGGTGACCCTTATTAATCCGAACGACGTAGGAGTTCGGGTTAAAGGGTCACCCTGAGCGCGTGCAGATTAAATTCTATATACCGATTTGATTGGCCAATAACTGTTTTAACACATGACGTCATTAATTTACGTGAACGTTTTAGATGTGGACGATGTTCCGCAATCCACGGATCCTAGGAAAGTTTATTGTAGGGTAAAGAAAGGGGGAAATACGACTTTCATTGGTAAGTTTCAAATTGATAACTTTTTGGGGGTTTAGACTTATTGTAAAATTGCGATTTAATGGTAGATTTTTTTTTAAATGTTTCTGTTAAATCTATTCCCATTTTTATTTAATAAGTGACGTTTAAGACTTTGACAAATTGAGTACTTTCAAATCGTTGTATGAAAAAAAAATCATAACCGGAAGGGTTATTGAGTTTAGATTAATTGCTTTTGAATTTCTTTCCATCAATGATATGCTTTAATAGAGAAAGATAAACCGAGGAAGATGTTAGTTATATTACCTAAATTTTTAATGTTGAATATATGGAAAATACGTTTCTCTTTCCAATGTTTTACTCCCCCCTTCCCCAAATTTCTTTGTATCTACTGTATTAATTTTTAAGACACGTCCATCTAAATGAAGTCTGATTGATCTCCAGCTAATCTCCCTGTTTTCAAACAAACTTAAATATGATCCCCTTTAAATTCGGTCCAAAAATATGGGGAATAGATATTCAAAAAGTCGTTATAAATTCCATTGAGTCTAAAACTAATCCAAATCAGACTTCTTTTATTCGGATATTCTTAGATACATTTCTTTTTTGGCGGAAATTACCAAAACATGTTTTAACTATCTCTCTGACTTTAAAACACTGATTTAAGATTTATGTTGTACGCAAAATATAATAAAACATTTTATGTTCAAGCTAAGATGTAAAAAAAAGAATGAGAAACCTTTCTTTTTTCCTATTTTGAAACTACGATGTTTGTACAAAGTTCAATTGTGTCGTAATTTCAAGGCAGATGGCGGATTCGGGGTGGGGACGAACATGTCGTTCACCCTAGGATTGGACAAAGTATCGTGTTTTGCCTTAAAATCGTCAATATTGATTTTAGTCTCGCTACACTCGGTGATATATTTTTTTAATTTGATAGAATAACGCCCCTTTCAAAATCTAGGAACCGCCCCTAAAGGTAAAAATAGATTTGAACTGTGCAGTATATCTGAGGTAGTTAATGCACACCTTTGCTGTGCATTATCTAGATTATAGCACAGTAAAAACAAAGAGATTTTACCCATGTCATGTGTTAATTATAAAATACATCCCTTTTTGACAGAAGTTACAAAAAATAATTTTATCCGGTTTGACTGTGAAACACTGACTTAATAATTATATTGATGTTATCAAATATATTATTTTATGCCCCACTCTTTGTCTTGAAAACATATCATGTTTTAGCATAAAATCGTTAAAAACTGTTTTAGTCTCGCTACACTCGGTGATATCTTTTTAATTTTATGGAATTACACACCTTCCAAAATCCAGGGTCCGCCCCTAAAGATCAGAGTACCTTTGAACTGTGCAGTATATCTGAGGAAGTTAATGCACACCTTTGCTGTGCATTATCAAGATTATAGCACAGTAAGAACAAAGAGATTTTACCCATGTCATGTGGTAACAATTATTAATACGTGTTTAATTACTTTGCTACTCTGCAATTTGCACGATTTGCTTTGCTAGGCAATTTTCCTATACAATGTTTACAAAAATGCATTATCTGTATTTTATAACTTCTGACAATATAGGCACACCTCCAGGAAAGCACACCTCAAGAGTCGTGTCCTCATTTAAAATTGTTTTAATTTTCAACAAGATAAATTTTTTTAAAGCATGGGTGTATAACGCACGCTCTAGATCTTAAAGTACATCCATTATGGTCCCTCAATACTGCCGGGATTGTTGCTATTGTCTAGCAAGTTTCTTGTTTAGATCGATAGCCGATCAACAATTTTTATATTAATCAATATCTAAAAATACCACATTTCCAATACTAATTTAACAACCACATGCACACATATTACCTTAAAGTAGTGTAGAGCGAAGCAGTCATAGCTTTTGAGAAAGCTGAAACTTGTTGCAATTATTTTAAAATGCGGCAAAGTGACTTGTTATTTTACTTCCTTTTCATTTACCGTATTGACAATCACATCAGATTTCATTTCTTATATCTAGGAAAAGGATAAATCTGGTGTGAATTAGAGAGTTGTATTTACAACAAATAACGAATGAACAACTGCTTTGTAGATAGAAAATAATTTGAAAACAATGGTAAAGAGAATTTATCAAATCAAAGTACTTGGAAATTTTATAAGTTTTTAGCAAGTAAATTGTATTTTTATTAATTCAAAATAAAAGTTGAAAATGAAAGCCTTAGTCTGTTATCGTATTATTACTAAAGACATACAGGATAGTAAGAAAGGTGGTTTAAAACATTTATATACATTTCCTGAAATTTCTAGAATTTCCTTGTAGAATATAACATTATTAAAAAGTACCATTTCCGTCCGCGTTTATTCTGAATTTTTTTTCTCTCGAAATTAACACATAGGTCAAGTATGAAAATCAAATAAAATGTCTGGATAAAGTAAAAACAAATGATAGTGTTTATAATTTATACCCATGTCTTCCAGAAAATAAACTGGACTTTCATTCACGTTAACAATAAACAACACCTTATACAAGAAGCAAGATTAATACACCCGCCCCCCAAATGATGTTATTTTTTTTGCATTCAAAACATATCACTTATTCAACAAACAATATCGTCGAGTTGTACAATAAAGAGTCTACAGTTATAAGGCTAATACATGAATTATCAGTAAAATTTTCTATATTTATATATAATTGCCATGTTCCTACCATAAATTTAGTAAATATCTGTATGTTCAAAATATTAGACACATTGCCAGTTCCTGTTATATTAGGTCCTTTTGCGCATGATTAATTATTATTTTTTCAATGAACGGAAATTAAAAATCGAAATATCCTGCATCAAACATATTCTCATAATTTCCTTGCCATAATTGACATATAAAGCATTTATCCAGGTTATATCATCAAATGTTCTGCCAAATTGAACTTTGCATAACTGTACGATGAGGATCTTTTACCTTATTTTGCCGTACTGTATAATGTTGATCACCTGTTTGGTCTTGTCGATTAATATAACCTGAGTAACAGAACATATTCCGTGTTTTATAAAGAAAGGAAACAACTTTGCGCATAGACCTGGTTACTCCCGCGGTTTAATAGGTCTTAATGTTTCTTAATTCTTATCAAGTTTTACCTGTCCTAAATTCCAAACCATCTGTTTGTCTTACCGTTCTTTCGTATATGACCGGAAGAGTAAAGTCAGTATAAAAAAGAAGATGTGGAATGAGACAACTCTTCACAAGAGGACTTCCGGTAGCATGGCGATTGCATGAAGTGGTGTTTTTCTACTCTCCGCCTTTTTTATTGAAAAATCAGTTAGTAAATGTATGTGAGTTATGTGAAGGTCGTAAACTAAAAACAATAGATGATCCACAAAACTCTAGCAAGTTTTAAATGACATAAACCTGATACAAAAGTCTTTAATTGTTACAAACATTATCTTGGAAATATTATTCGAGTGGACCGAACTTCGTTATTCATGTAAACAGAGGTCAGTGGTCGGAGTCAGAATCGATAATCGTTATTTAAAGTACATTTTGACGGAAATATACAGAGACAACTGATAACCATGGACCCCAGGGAACAAGAAAGGTATGAGACATTAAAAAAAATGTACGAATCTAAATCTGTGTCCGAATGCTTTGCAAGTTTGCACCTCAAATTAGAGGGGGATGTTGAATTTCTGAAAACAGAGGTCAAGGTACTAAGGGACAATGTAGAAAACCTTAAATCTCATGCTAAACTCATGGATGACAGTATCAAGGGGTACAATCAAAATCACGTGATGGATATACACACACCGGAAGTTACCGTCGAACTCGCCGCTTGAAAGGTTAGTAGTTGCATTTTCTTGTTTATATCATTAAATTTTGATTAATAAGTTGGCACACCGAATGTCGGATAGTATGTAGTTTTAAAATACACGCTTGTTTTTGCTAGAAAGCGTGCAGTTATTGCAAACACTTCGACGGTGAAATTTTGGAACTGTGTCGAAGTGTTAGCATTAACTGCACGCTTTCCAGCAAGGATAATTGTGTATTTCAAAACTAGATAGTATCCTACATTCGGTGCACTACGTTATTTATTAAATTTTATTGATATAAACAAGTAAATACGACTACTTACCTTTCAAGCGGTCTGCTCGACTGTTACTTCCGGTGTGTGTATATCCATCACGTGATTTTGATTGTACCCCTTGAGTATTAAAGACGTACATAACACACTCCTTCCTGATATTGAGGAAAAAATATCAACAGAAGAAAAAGAAAGACTAAAGCTAGAGTATTGGGGCAGAAATGGAACCTGGTGGTATGTGGTGTGAGAGGAACCCCCTTGGCCGAGATGCCTAAAGCAACTGATTTGTATGTCCGACACTTATTTGAAAAAACTTTAGAAATACTCAAGGAGCGCATCGAAAAAATGCTGTTCCAGGCCGTGCATAGGCTACCAGGAAAAGAGGGAGACAAAGAGAAGAGAAAGATTATTGTGCGTTTTAATAGTCTGATAGATCGAGACGACGTTCTGGCCGCTGGGATGAAGCTACAACGTGGAAGTGGGTATAGTGTTGTGCCCGATGTGCCGCCGTCTGTTGCAAAACTTCGATTTAATCTTTTAAATGAAAGACGTGCACTGTCTTCATCTGAACAGAGGAAAGTCCATCTTGTATACATTAAAGAGTATCCGTTTGTCATGCTGAAAAAGAAGAGATCATCATAGACCTTTCAGCAGACCTTCTCATGTAAAATAAATAACTTTTAACTGATTTAAACGAAAAAATATTTAAACAAATCGCATTGGAATACTCACAGTAACATTCTGTTTATTATTATTGTATTTTATTACTACGTTCCTGTTTTTAGGTTGTTTTTTTTTTTACATTGTGTATTCTAAAACTCTCTCTAATTGTTAGGGTTTTTTTTCTATGTTGATAAATTGTATGTCCCGGCTCATCCGCACATGGCTAATTTGCATATTAGATTGCTCAGGTGGGCATGCGCAACCTGTACCGGATGTTTTGGCTCACGATACAGACAAAAACACGGAGAATAATAAAACCCTCTCTAAACTAAAGAAATACATAATATGTGCCTTTCAAGAGTACTTAGGTAAACATTATTCCAAATATACACCCTTATTGAACTCGTCTAGTAGGTGTTAATAGTTTTTATTAAGTTTTGAACGTGGTCAGACTTAATTAGTAGCGGTCCATCATATAAAACGCACATGGCTATAATTCCTCATACTGACTACTTTTATGTCTTTTAAAGAACCCCACATATAAATAGAATGTCACTTAACAGTTGTTCAAAACTGTACCACCTTTAAAAAACAACAAACCAACCTGAGAGACATGGCATTCTCAAATAAAAGCAGAATTATCTGCTTTCAGCAAAAAGGGGGCACCCCGGACAACAATAACAAACAGTTGAACTTCTGATCCTCAAAATTAAAAACATTACAAAACTTGAAATGGGAAAAGACTTACAGAGATTTGCACCATAATTCTTTTTTTTTTTTAGAGGTATAAAGAAAGTGGAAAACAGTTATTTTTGTTTTTGTTTTTTTTGTTTTTGTTATAAAAACTATATTTTGTTTTTATATATAAAGGGCTGGGGAAGAGAGACACCCACTGTATTTTAGTTAATTAATTTACTTAATTAGAATTGTATTACCATGAAACGGGAGACCTCAGGTTGTTATGGGTTAAACGGTTCGAAAAAAACATTTTTATGTCACTTTCATTTCTCTCTACTTACTTGTACTTTATTTTTTTGTATTGCTCTGAATATGTTTATTGACTGTATAATCTTAGATCATTCATCCGTTACAATTGTAAGTGATATAAAATATGGGTAGTTTGAAAATTGGTTGCATAAATTGTAGAGGCCTGTCTTCTGATAAAATTAAAAGAAGAGATATATTTAGTAAATGTAGAGAAAATTATGATATGGTCTTCTTGGTAGATACTCACTGTAAAAAAGAACTTGAAAAGTATTGGCAGGCATACTGGGGTTATAAAATAATATTTGGGTCGCATACCACGAGCAGTAGAGGCGTGGCTATCTTGTTTAGAAGCACTTTTTCTTTTGAAATTTTTGGACAGAAAGTGGATCAAAACGGGAACTATGCAATTCTAGATATAAAAATTTTCAATCATAGAATGACAATAGCAGTCGTATATGGACCCAATGAGGACAAACCAGTTTTTTATGAAATACTCCAAAGAGATATTGAAAATTTTGGTAATACTTCAGTAATATTGGGGGGTGATTGGAATTTACCACAAAATTATGATATGGATACTTTAAACTATTTGCATAAAAATAATCCTAAAGCTCAAAAAAAAGGTTAATGAAATGATGTCAGAAATAGATCTGGTTGATGTTTATAGGGAATTATACCCAGAAAAAAAGAGGTTTTCCTGGAGAGGACCTAACAAGAAGCAGGCAAGACTGGACTACTTCCTTGTCTCATCTGATTTTCAACCACTGATAACCTCGTGTGATATTGGTGTTGCATATAGGTCTGATCACTCACCCATATCTCTGTCCATTCAATTTAATACAAATGAAAAAGGCAAAGGGACGTGGAAATTTAACAATGCTTTATTATACGACAAAGAATTTATTACTAATACTAAAACTTGTATTGCTGATTGTATTGATCAATATAAAATAGTTGATTCTGAAAATAGGGAAGAAATAGAATTTTCCATTTCCGACCAACTGTTTTGGGAAACTTTAAAACTGATAATACGAGGAAAAACAATTTCTTATTCATCTTTTTAAAAGAAAGAACGCAGTAGGGAAGAACAAGAACTAGAAAGTCAATTGAACAATTTGAACAATAATGAAAATATCAATGATAAAAGGGAAGAAATTACACGTATTGAACTTCAGTTAAGGTCGCTCAGAGAATCTAGAATAAAAGGGGCAATAATGAGAGCAAAAGCTAAATGGCAAATTGAAGGGGAGAGAAGTACAAAATATTTCTGTAATCTAGAGAAAAGAAATTATATTGACAAAGTAATACAAAAATTAACTTTAGATAATGGTGAATTTATCACTGATCAAGCAAAAATTCGTGCGGAACAAAAGTTATATTATGAGAATCTATATTCATCTAAGAAAACACTTATAAATAATACACACCGAGCTAATTTCTTTTCTCTTGAAAACCCATTTATCAAAATTCTCTCTGATGAACAAAATATTAATTTAGAGGGGGAACTAAAAAGCTCAGAAATTCATAATGCATTAAAAAATATGAAAAATGGAAAATCTCCTGGTCTGGATGGTTTTACAACTGAGTTTTATAAATTTTTTTGGCACGACATTAATCCTTTCCTACTGCGTTCTTTCAAAGAAGCATTTCAAGAAGGTAAATTATCAATTTCACAAACACAAGGTGTTATCACCTGTCTACCCAAAGATGGTAAACCAAAACATTTTCAAAAAAATTGGCGACCTATTTCACTACTTAATGAAGACTATAAAATAGTATCAACATGTATTGCAAATAGAATTAAAAAAGTCCTTGATCACCTGATTAGTGAAACTCAAACTGGCTTTATGAAAGGCAGATATATTGGTGAGTGTACAAGACTTATATATGACCTCTTGAAAAAAGTAGATGACGAAGATATTCCTGGCTTGCTTGTCTTGTTGGACTTTGAAAAAGCCTTCGACTCTCTTGAGTGGAACTTTATATGTGAAACCTTGAAATTTCTAGGTTTTGGGGACACAATAGTGAAATGGTTCACAACCCTTTACTACAATTGAAAAAGCTGCATTCAAAATAATGGCTATCTATCTGATTTTTTTGTAATAGAGAGGGGGATATGACAAGGGGATCCATTGTCTCCCTATCTTTTTATTTTATGTTTGGAACTGCTTAGTGCATCAATAAAATATGACAACAACATTAATGGTATAAAGATTAAAAATTCTGAATTTTTACTCAGTCAGTATACTGATGATTCGACTTTGATCCTGGATGATAGTGAAGAATCTCTCAACAGTGCTCTAAATAAGATAGACTTGTTTTACTCATGCTCTGGTTTGAAGGCTAATTTTGAAAAAAACCAAGTTATATGGATTGGGGCAAAAAGGGGCTGTGGTGAGGAGCTAAACACAAATAAAACAATAATATGGAACCATTCAGGAAATTTCAAACTCCTAGGCATTCAATATTGTTTGTCAAAAGCTGATATATGTGTTGATAATTATTTAGAAAAAATTCAAAAAGTAAAAAATCTTTTAAGTGACTGGTCATTCAGAAATATTACTATATATGGGAAAATTGTAGTTGTGAAAACTCTCGCCCTACCAATTCTAATTCAATGTTTTACTGTTTTACCAGATCCATCCCCAGATATATTAAAGCAGATACAATCTATGCTATACAGATTTGTGTGGGATGGTAAAGGGGACAAAATTAAAAGAAATATACTTATCTCAAATTACGAGGATGGTGGTGTAAAAATGCCACATATTGAATCATTTATAAAATCACTTAAGTTATCCTGGGTTAAATTTTTTTTAGACCCCACAAATTATTCCTCATGGAAGGTTCTATTGGCAGATCACCTTGAAATGAATGGTGGTGAAAATATGTGGCATTTATCAAAATCAGCACTCAATGAAATTAAAAAAGAATTTAACCCTTTTTGGCAAAATGTAATTTCATCATGGGCCTCATTGTGTAAGCCTCTGACCACAGCCCCAAGTGATATCTTGTCTCAACCATTGTTTTTAAAGAAAATATTATGATTGATGGAAAAACAGCTTTTTATAAAAATTGGATACAGAATAATGTATTTTTGTCGAGCCTGCAACTTTTGTTGCAGAAAGCTCGACATAGGGATAGTGATCCGGCGGCGGCGGTGTTAGCTAACTTCTTAAAAGCTTTATATTTTAGAAGGTGGAAGACCTGGATGCTTCATACTTTGTATATAGATACCTCATGTTACGAAGTTTCCGTCAGTCACATGTCCAATGTCCTTGACCTCATTTTCATGGTTCAGTGACCACTTGAAAAAAAAGTTAAGATTTTTTGTAATGTTGAATTCTCTCTTATTATAAGTAATAGGATAACTATATTTGATATGTGCGTACCTTGAAAGGTCCTCATGTGTGTCAGACAGTTTTCACTTGACCTCGACCTCATTTCATGGATCAGTGAACAAGGTTAAGTTTTGGTGGTCAAGTCCATATCTCAGATACTACAAGCAATAGGGCTAGTATATTCGGTGTATGGAAGGACTGTAAGGTGTACATGTCCAACTGGCAGGTGTCATCTGACCTTGACCTCATTTTCATGGTTCAGTGGTTATAGTTAAATTTTTGTGTTTTGGTCTGTTTTTCTCATACTATATGCAATAGGTCTACTATATTTGTTGTATGGAATGATTGTAAGGTGTACCTATCTAGCGGGCAGATGTCATGTGACCTTGACCTCATTTTCATGGTTCAGTGGTCAAAGTTAAGTTTTTGAGTTTTGGTCTTTTTATCTAATACTATATGCCGTAGGTCATCTATATTTGGTGTATGGAAATATTTTATGATCTTTATGTCAGTCGCGCAGGTTTTATTTGACCGTGACCTCATTTTCACGGTTCATTGCACAGTGTTAAGTTTCTGTGTTTTGGTCTATTTTTCTTAAACTATAAGTAATAGGTCAACTATATATGTTGTATAGAAGCATTGTTAGCTGTACATGTCTGCCTGGCATGGTTCATCTGACCTTGACCTCATTTTCAAGGTTCATTGGTCTTTGTTTAGTTATCTTGGTTAATGTTAAGTTTATGTGACAGTTGTATTAAAGCTTAGCTTTATACTTAGGACTATCAACATAATATCAATGATTAGTATAGAAGGCGAGACATTTCAGCGTGTGCACTCTTGTTCATAAATGATCTCATTAAGGAAAATGGAGAATTTTACAATTATGATAAATTTATTAGAAATTATAATATAAAAACAACTTTCTTAGATTTCTATGGACTAATCTTGGCACTGCCAAAGGAATGGAAAAATGTTATTCATTCTCAAGTATTTATCAAACTAAATACTGTCAGTCACAAAATTGTTACCGCCATTAAAACAGTTGATAAAGTATCAAAACATATGTATAAATTTTTTCTAGATAAAATAAAGGAAACCCCATCACGCATACAAGAGAAATGGAAAATGAAATTGGGAATAGATATTGTGGCCGAAGAATGGAATTATTTTTTTAGTCTTCCTTTAATTATAACTGAAGATCCCACATTAAGGGCATTTCAATACAGATTACTCCATAGAATTCTAGGAACAAATACTTTACTTATGAAGTGTAAATATAGTGAAACAGAACTGTGCACTTTTTGTACCGAAACTATAGAAACATACATACACCTCTTTTTTGAATGTAGTTATGTTCGAACATTCTGGCTTAATTTTTTTCAAAAGTTAGAAGATGTATGTAATGTAAGCTTTCTCCCAACCTTATCAAGTATAATCTTGGGTGTTAAACATCATCTATTTAAAGATATTCTTAATACATGTATTCTGATATTGAAGAGATATGTTTATTTATGTAGAGTTAGATTTACAGTCCCATCTGTTGCTGAAGCAATTGAATGGCTAAACTATTATTATAGGGTTGACATGGTCTCTATGAACTTGTGCTCTACCAGTAAAGCAATAAGATTAAAAGAAAAATGGTCAAGCATTGATAATATTATTAAGAAATAGAGCTCAATGCAGATGTACTCTGTATTCTGTTACTGACTTTGTATTTTATAATTTGTAACAAGTATGGTTAACTATATGTTTAGGATTTATAGCAGAATAATTTGTTTGTGCATCTTTATTTGTAGATGTGATTTGAAAATGATATGAAAATAATAAAAATATATATTACAAAAAAAAAACTCTTCACAAGAGACAAAACAACACAGATGTCAGTTCATTTAGCGTATGATAATGCATATATCCGAATAGACCACTTTCGAGTTCATCCGTCACCGAAAACAACTCGTCAATTAGGCGCGCCTTTGTGACGTCATTTACCAGATAGAGGGGGTCGCCTGTATCCCTGCACTATCAACGTTCATCAAGCGTCTAAGTGATCGTCATTGTGCAGGGTAAATAAACTCATCATAGATACCAGGACTAAATTTAGTGTGTACGCCAGTAAACTATAATTAATATTTGTTTCGTAGGTACTTAAGCACAATTCCCTATTAAATGACAGCAGTGCTGATTGTCAATTATGAAATTTAGTTTGCCGAATAAATCGTGCAATACAGCATTATAATTTTCCGACCACTCGCTCAACGTTGGAATGGAAGTGCCCCTAAACGCACGAATGGTGTTCACTAAAACCAGAGTTTTTGACGGAGTTTTTGACGGAAATGCATCGAACTCGAAAGTTGTCTATAGCGGGAATAGCCAAAATATTAATAGATATAGGAAGGTGTGGTGTGAGTGCCATTGAGACAACTCTCCATCCAAATAACAATTTATAAAAGTAAACCATTATAGGTCAATGAACTTGGCTCACACCGAACAATAAGCTATAAAGGGCACCAAAATTACTAGCGTAAAACCATTCAAACGGGAAAACCAACGGTAATTAAAGACTGTATAATTGACGGCACAAACCATGAACACCAGATCATCGAAACATTGACTTTTAGAAATAGTTAACAACAACGAATGGAAATTGGGCTTAATAGCATAAAGCAAATTATTTGGTAGTTGGACATGTTTTGCTATTATTAAACGGGTTAAATGTGCACGAAAACTTTCACAAAAATGTAAATTGATACAGAAAATTTAAGATGGCACAAAATTTAAAAGGCAGGTTGAAATGGACTCATTTAAAAAGGGTTGTAGGTTTTCAAAATACTTTTCACCAAGAAAAAATAAAAACAAATCTTCATATTCTCCACTCAGCTGTCATTGAGTCAGTACTAAATCTATTTGATATTAGCAGTGGCAGTGAGAGTTTAGAAAGTATTTCAAATCGTCGGACCATTGGGAAAAAGAACTATTCTTGAAAGAGAAGCGAGTTAATCACGTATGTAGGCCTGCTGCTGAAAAATACAAGAACTTTTTAAATTGAAAGATAATATTATATAAGTATATGGACACATTATATTAACCCATTAAATATGTGAAATGTTCACACCAGCGATTGTATTATGGGGAACATCGTCATCTAATAATATAGTATTAATGTATGGACTTTTTCATATTGGCCCTGTAACATGCCCAAGGTGTTAATAATGGCCAAGGATGGTTGTAATGGCCCTGAGGCAACGCCGAGTGCCATTACAACTGTCCGAGGCCATTATTAATATCAAGGGCATGTTACAGGGCCAATATGAAAAAGTCCATATATTGATACTTTTATTAACCAACTATAAAGGCAACTTCATTCAAGAACAGTCTTCGAGTCTCGGATCCAAAATTATACAGCTATCCACAAACTACAACAGGACCAATACAGAAAAGCCCGTTTCATAAAAATTTTATTAAATGGTTTTATTCTTCGATTAAACAAAGAGTAAAAAACTTACCGTGAAGAAGATACAGGAATTTCATAGCTGAACTTCAACTTGTCTTTTCGCATTCAATTTCGCATGGAATTTTTGTCAACATTGTGACTGTCAGATGTAATTTCTGATTTCTCATCCAAGTATTTAATTTTATGCTATTAAAATTCATTTCATCTAGCAAATAAAAAGTAGCTGGGAAGAATTAATCAGACAGTAAAATCATTGAACAACGGAAATGAAACAGTGATAATAATGGAAAATCGTTCTCGAAAAAGGCTGTGAAATATTTCCGTTTCAAGTCGTTACAAAACAATGTTAATGAACATCATTTATTAAACTTATTTTTATGATATTAAGTTTAAAAAAGAATTAAAAAAATGTCACACTTATTTACAGAAATAAACGACATTTTGTTTTAATCGATGTCCCGTTTCAACTGTTCATAATGCATGACTGTGATTTCGTAATGCACGGGTGTGGTTTCGTAATGCATGACTGAGATTTCGTAATGCATGACTGAGATCTCGTAATGACTGGCTGTAGCAATTTCTCCGTTCATAATGACCAGATGTCGAAATTTTCCTTTTATAAAGCATGGGCATTTCTATACATATTGTAGTAAGTTGGTTAATAAGACGAAATAGAACATTTTTGTTTGTTGTATATTTGATATTTTCCATTGTCCTGACCTACCGAATTAGACCTGTCAGTGAATTTGTAAATAAATAAGCAACACGACGGATGCTTCTTGTGGTAACTGAAATACGTTTACTTCTGTTCAACATCTTGATATTAACTTGGTAGTTTTGTGTCATATAGAACAGAAAAGACAACCAAACTTCCATGGTTTCATCTACTTCCAACACAAGAGAAGTCATGTGCACATCATATGCAAACTAAAAACAAACAAGTGTAATATCATGGTCAACAATACCAAAAACGCACGAAAAAGATTCAAAGAAATCTTAAGACAGCACAACACGAACATCATCACAACTAGAGGTGAATTATCCGGATGCTCTGGCAGTTTAAGTAGTTGCTGTTGTACATGTGAAATTCCTCATATTGTTAAAGCCAGGCTTCAGACCAAAGCCAGGAGAGAGATTATTCAAGAGTAGAATATGAGTGTAGTTTAACAACGTTTTACTCTGTAACAGATTTTACTGATTATAAATTTTGTTTGATATAATTGAGGATTATATTTTCACAGAGCTAAGTACGCAAATTAAAATCATGAAAATACTGAACGACGAGGAAAATTCAAAACTGAAAGGCTCTAATCAAATGGAAAAAGCAAAAGATCAAACACATCAAACGAATGGACAATAACTGTCATATTCCGTGAGTTGGTACTGGCATTTTCTTCTGTAGAATATGGTGGCTTGAACCTGGTTTCATATCTAAACCTTTTACTTGTATGACAGTCGCATCAAATTCCGTTATATTGACAACAATGCGTGAACAGAACAAACAGACATAATGGGTATAAATGTAAAATATAGGGGTACATCAGTCAGCATTGTATTATAATCTGGATTCTGTTTTCAGTAGGGTTTCAGAATGGTGCAAAATTTCCTTTTTATAAACTACAAAAAATGTTAAATTTAATTATGCAAAAACCTAAGTAATCTTTAAAACGATTTATTTTTTGTTACTGTCCTTGTCGCATATATTTCACGTAAAAAGTAGCATTGATAACTCAGTCTAAATTTTATGCATGAGATAAAACAAAATAACATTGAAAATTCTTGTTAAACTTGGGTTATTTATAATGTCTTTTAACATCAATGAATAATTGAATTGATTTTCTCTTGCTTACGCATATTCAGGACGAGACAAAATTAGCAAATAACAATACATATATGTAAATTGACCGGGATGGAAGGCGAAATAACATGATTGCATTTACCACAAAGTTATAAATAAACTGATCTGGACTAAATTTTTGAATTGTCATAAGCGACATACACAACACTCATACAGTTGTATCAAGTGTTCCTTCTTTTTCAAAAACAAACGTTAAGTTCCGCCGACATGATTCGTAAATAAATTGTTTTACCTGTTTTCAGCTTTTCGAAGTCCTCTAGTTGAATATACATGGACATGACATTTTTTGTTTAAAATACATTAATTAAAACCATTACAAATTCAATCCAAGTTTAATATATACGTGTCTATAAATTAAACTTTTTTTTCTTTTAAAAACAATTCCTTTTACAAACTTACCCTTAAACATTATAAACATCATAAACAAGTCGTCGCTTTCTGTGACGTTCATCTATGTGACGCGTAGTTTATGTGTCGTTTGTGATGTGCTGGTGTGCTGTAGTAAATTGATGGGAGGTATCTGTTGTTATTCTACGGTTTAAATGTTGTAATGTACTATTCTATAATAAATCTATATATCTCTCTTTGCTGAGTGTTCTCTTTTGTACCGTATTCCGGTCTGAGTGTTCTCTTTTGTACCGTATTCCGGTCTGAGTGTTCTCTTTTGTACTGTATTCCGGTCTGAGAACAATTCCGGTCTGAGTGTTCTCTTTTGTACCGTATTCCGGTCTGAGTGTTCTCTTTTGTACCGTATTCCGGTCTGAGTGTTCTCTTTTGTACCGTATTCCGGTCTGAGTGTTCTCTTTTGTACCGTATTCCGGTCTGAGTGTTCTCTTTTGTACTGTATTCCGGTCTGAGTGTTCTCTTTTGTACCGTATTCCGGTCTGAGTGTTCTCTTTTGTACTGTATTCCGGTCACGTAGCGTTGTCATTTTAGAGGGTTTTTTTTCTCTACAAAACCATATAAGCGAGAGGTTTGGCTAGCTATAAAACCAGATTCAACCTACCATTGTTTCCAAAACCAATTAAGTTGTACATTTTGGTCAGAAAATATCTTTCGAAATTAAGCATTTAGTAAAATAAAGAACAGAAATGGGGAATGTTTCAAAGAGTCAACAACCTGACCAAAGAGCAATGGATGTATATTAAGCACGAGAAAGTACACAAATCTGTCTTACAATCAATATGTGTTAAAACGGTGATATTAAAAGTCATTGAATAGAATAAAGATATTTAATACATTTTTTTGTATAATAGTAAGTTGATATCGTCAAAGTTGAAACAATTTACCGATAAATAGAAGACGAATTCATTCTTTTCTCAAGTTATATGTTTTTTTTTTAAATATGATAAAGGCCAGAAGAAATTTAATAATGTTCGCTGTTGACATACACCTATGTATTGTCTTACCAGCCATATATTTATATACAGTTTACTTTTTATTTTGATATTCAATATTTTCACCTCTATAGATTAACAAGAACCGATAACAATCAACAATAATTATATTGTTATACATAAGGTCATCTTTAGAAATGTTAATTTATTATTTAAAACAGGAACCTATTTGGTGATTTTAAGACCTAATACATATTAAGTTTTATTGAGTAGTAATTATTTTGTACATGTAATCGCTTTGGTTAACATAAGAAACCTCAAATTAAAAAAAAATATGCATATGTTTTTTATAACTAAATGGAAAGTTTTCATTATACAAATTATGTACACATACTTTTTTCTGAGGAAAATTCTTTAATTTGTCCACATTTAGAAGAAGTCTACTTATTTTTTATTGCTTGCTTCCAGGAAGCAATTCGCCGACATATTTTCCGTATGCATATTGACCTGAGGGTAACCCTCCTAGTAAAAATCCGATGATCACAATACGCATGGATCTGTCATTATAATAAACAATTATCTGTTTGTACATGTTAAACACGTTCTCAATACCCATGCTTTTTGTTATTTGTTTACTATATGGTGACAATCGGTTAACTTCGGCTTCAAAACACGGCATTTAATGAGCAGCCATATTTGTTAAATCAAACAGACAGAGAGTAAAAAAATTGACGATTATAAATACGATATATTTGCGTAAAAAATGATAAAATCGTGCACAGAAGAATAAGTTTATGATATATGCATGCATTGGTTCGAGAATTGGATAAACATTATTTTTCACCACTCACTCGTTTCATATGACTTAAAATATGTGTACTGACTTTGGCCCTGAGTTTTTCGACATCATTAATTTGATCATATACTTTTATGTCGACAGAATCGATAAAAAATGTGGTTATTGTGTTATGGGTTCTTGTAGTGGTAAAAGTAACGATACCACAATAATTGCGGGGAAAATCCTATGTTTTCGTCTATTCATACAGTGGATATTTGGTTTTGGAGAACTCTTTACCGTAATTTCTTCAACGATTCGATCTTTGAAACTTATGAGGCAGGAGGTGTTTCTCTTGCAACCGTTGTGGTTTCTTTTTCGGAGACTTAACTGTTCTTTTACTGATTATTTTTATTGCTTGTTAAATTTGTTTATGTCGTTCTCAAACGAAAAATGTCGATGCACTTTTCAAACGGAAAATCGGCTTAAAATTTCTGATGATTTTTATGGATATATTTGCGTTTCTATTCACATTGTTCCTAGATCTAGACGTTGGCGAGAGTCTCCTCGATACATCATATTGGCTTCCTATTCTTCTGTTTGTATTTTTTTTTTATCGTAGACATTACTGGATTGGTATTTGATATAGTTGAAATATATATTCTGATGAAAGCTTATAACAAGAAAGAGAAGACTAAACAAGAAGTTAGTCCAAATGAAAATGCAGATACTGAGAACATGAATGTTCGAAATGAAACCAATGACATAACACGGCATGATGATCAATCCCGAAACATTATTCGAAACCAACATCACCGTAATACAAACATAAGCCAACCGTTTGACAAAAACCATCAACAAAGCAATGCAAATACAGTAAATCCGTCAAACGTTAATGTTCATCCATTTGGTTGTAATAATTCAAACGTTGGACAGCAAACAATGATGGGATATATGACTCCAATAGTATATCACCCGCAAATGCAAGCTGGATATTCGGGATTTTATGGACCTGCACCTCCTATAAATCAAAATCAACAAATACATGGTGGAAACCCACAAAACAGTACCAAAGTTATATTTATAAAAGGAAATTCGAATGAAAAAAATTAGATTTGAAAAGAGCACTGTGCGGTTATAAATAATATTTAGTTTCCTCTTTTTCTGATATCGTTCATGGTTCACGTTTGTTTATATACATTATATAACTGTAAAACTTATGGTGATACCAGAAGGCCAAGAGAGATTTTGTGGTGTTTTCCTTATTTTATTTATTTCGAATACAAGCAAAACCTGTGCCCTGTTAAAACATTAAACAAATGGCAGGGAATAGATCAATATATAGATGTGATATTCATGGTGTTTATATTTCAAAATATGAAACTCTTTTATTGATGACTTGAAGAATTATTTTCAAGTTTGAAAAAGATGAAAAGTAAACTTATACCTGATTTTGATTTTTCCATTCTTATTTCCATGCCAATCCACCATATTTATAAGCAAGAAAGAACTTTTTTTCCAAATTATATAAAATGATAAGTTTTGGTATAGTTGTCAATGAGACAATTTGCATGGCTTGCAACAACGAGTGAATCCATAAAAAACAAACCATATAAACAACTAAACGAAGCACCAAAGTACTGATCTGTGAGAAACTCAATCAACTGGAAGATACTTAAAATCCTATAGCAAATAATGGCAAATACATGTAGCAAATACGATATGCATTCAGTGCAAAGGAGTCATAAACGGTCAATCAAAACATGATATTGTATGTACGAAACATAACTATCGACAAGATTTAGAACCGTAAGTGTAAATGGATAAATGCATATCTAATTATATTCTAATTCACAAATCAATACCAGTACCGATAAAAAAAATATTAAAAGATTTTATTACAGTGTTGAATTGATTTTTTTAAAAGAGTTTATATAAAGTATATATATGCTTTAATAGACTGTTCAATATTCAAGGGCTCTAAACCAACACAACTGTACAAATAAGAATGGGAGACCCCGTTAATAATAAATATTTTATTAACTTGCTATCCAAAAACTTTGCATCTAGAGGATAATTTGGTGACATTTTAAAGTTATATGCGATAATGAAAGCCCTGGTTTTATAAACTATAGGATAGGATATTTTGAAATATTTGAATCTAGCAAAAACAAAGGCAAAATATACCAGAGGGACATTCAAACTCGATCGAATACAAATTGACAATGTCATGGCTAAAAAGTAAAAAAACACACACAGACAAATAAAATTACACAAGACACAACATAAAAAGGTAAAGATTAAGCAACACGAACCCCAACAAAACTTGGGGTGATCTAAGGTACTCTGGATGGGTAAGCAGAACCTGCTTCGCATGTGACATCCATTGTGTTCCTCGTTTTATTACAAACCCCGTAAATCGTCTAATTCAGTGATCATATTCTAAAAAGGGAACGAGATTGAAGTCTTAAAAATATTTCAATTTTCTTTCAAAAGAAGTTTACATCTGTAATTTACAACAAATAAATTTGCAATCAGAGATTTTTTAAAAGACCAAAAATAGCTATTACCTTACGAAGCGTATTAACGCCACACATTTTTTGTTTTTTTTTTATTTTTCTTCCTATGTTTGCGTTACAACGCAAACCTTTGCGTTACAACGCAAACCTTTGCGTTATAACGCAAACCTTTGCGTTATAACGCAAACCTTTTGCGCTATAATATCAAGATATTTAACGAAAATATCTTGATTTCAATTATTCATTAAGTTTTGTATATATATCCGTCTATCATTCATTTCGGATGTGATTTACTAGTAGATAAAAAAAGAAACATACATACAAGGCCAAATCATTATAATAAATATGCATAGGAATAATGGAATAATTGAAGTGTAATTATACATAAATTAAGATTGATTTGTGTATCAGAAAAGTATATAATTTAACAAGAAAATAGATATACTAAGTCAGGAATCTGATGTACAGTAGTTGTCGTTTGTTTATGTAATATATACGTGTTTCACGTTTCTCGTTTTGTTTATATAGATTAGACCGTTGGTTTTCCCGTTTGAATGGTTTTACACTAGTAATTTTGGGGCCCTTTATAGCTTGTTGTTCGGTGTGAGCCAAGGCTCCGTGTTGAAGGCCGTACTTTAACCTATAATGGTTTACTTTTTAAATTGTTATTTGTATGGAGAGTTGTCTCATTGGCACTCACACCACATCTTCCTATATCTATATAGTTTTGTATATAGTCATATTAAAATTGAAAGATCAAAAATAATGTCATACAATTGTGAAACCAACCTCCTAGTCAAATAGACAAAATGATCTTTCTGCTTTAAAATGAATTATTAATAAGGAAACATTTTTTTTAAATCTCAGAATATGATCAAGATTCTTTGATAGAAAGTCATTGAATTTTCATTTCAATATAATAAAGTATTTTTAAGATGCTTGGGTAGCAATTTGAATAGAGAGAACATAATTTTATTAATAAAACTTCTTCATTCTATACATTTATTGCCAAAGGGTAGCTTGTTTGAATCTAACCTACTTTACACAGTTCTCAAACGAGAGCTTACTTTGGAAGTATATTTATATTCGGTTATAGCTATATTACCAGGGTTGATTTTTTTCTTAGGTATAACCTCAATTTACTCAATTTTCTTTGTAATATATATACTAATAGAAACATGGATATCGTTTTGGGGACCTTTATAGTTTGTTGTTCAGTGTGAGCCAATGCTTCGTGTTGAAGACCGTAATTCGGCCTGTAATGGTTTACTTTTACGAATAGTGACTTAGATGGAGAGTTTTCTTATTGGCACTCATACCACATCTTCTTATATTATTATGCTCATTATTATTCATTGATATGAATTAATTATTCAAGCATTTTACTTTGCAATTACTACAAAGGTGATAAATTTTAATGTATACAGCCTCCTCCATTAATAACTACGGTTTCTTTTGGATCTTGAATAAGAAATACGATAAAAACAAATGTTTGCGTTATAACGCAAATGTTTGTGTTATATCGCAAAGGTTTGCGTTATAACGCAAAGGTTTGCGTTATAACGCAAACATAGGAAGAAAAATAAAAAAAAATGTGTGGCGCTAATACGCTTCCGTAATTACCATTATTTTTATACTTCTTATTACATAAATTAAATAATTAATTGAGTTTCTTCTATAACTATGAAGAAGCTAATGAAAAGCACTGAAGGATTACATTAAAGAAGACAGATTAATATATAAGCACATGTTTCTTGTTTATGAAGTCATTTTGTGAATGTGTTTATAAAATGTACTTGTATAATTCATAATAAAAAATATCGTTTATACCAAGGATTACATTTAGTTTAGAGCTTAGGGCCGATTAGTAACAAAACAAAAACATATAAAGGACCGTCATCTGTTCAGAGTATGCCTTAACCTGGGATGCGGTAATTAAATAGTTATGGAGTACTTAATTATTTTTGAGTGCATTTACCTGAAGCCTCAAGTGGTTGATATGTCATTGATGTATAACCAGCTGTGACAGGAAATGGCGGCTAAGTCGATGAGGTTTAACCAAATGTGACAGAAAATGGTGGCTTTAGTTGTTGATGTATAGCTGCATTAGAAAACTGTTGCTGATCATTGAGACGTAAATCAAGAGACAGAAAATAATTGCTAACACTTAAATATCTGTTGGTGTCTGTATATGTACATGCAAAATTTGAAATTGAAACTTATAAGATTGTCTGTCTCGAAACATGGACATGGTTAGCTTCTCTATCTTGTTTTTGGCACAACTCCTAATAGTTATCAAAAGTACCAGGATTATAATTCGTATTACAATATGTATAACTTCTTTCTTACCCGTAATCACGTATATGACATTTGTCAAACAAAACATTTGTATGCAGATACAACATTTATAAGCAAAAATGCAATCATTACACATATAAAGTTTATTATAAGACAACGGTGAGATCGTTAACGTTTGTCAAATGATATCGGCCTATGCACTTTTATGCTATACTTATGAAAAAGTATAAACATGTTTTTAGTTTGACATGTTTAAAATACCTCTAGTACATGTAGTTCATATGCATTAAATGAAACAAAGATATTTAAATGAAAGTTAACAGGCATGTTAGATCGTCAAATATTTTTTAATGACAGTAAAGCTTCTTTATCAAAAGTTATATGCTGTTTCGTTTCTTCTTTTTTTTAAACCCTAAAATAATCACACAATTTGACGCTATTCAATTAAACGACATTTTCAAACATTCAATTTCTTGACCTACATAACAATAACTGGTAATAATCACCAGGTATGTTATTGTTTTACGGATGATCTTCTTTCAAAATGTTAATTCATAATGAACAGGTTTAGAAAGCGACTCTTATTTGTACCTTAAAGTCAAATTTTTAAACTCTTCTATTCTTAATAGAAAAAAATATAGTACTGATTTTTAATTCAATATGTGAACATTTCTCGATACTGAATTTAAGTTGCGTTTATTTTAACTTTGTTCGTCGAAGAAGTCAATAAAAGATATGATTACTGCTTAATTCTTTTTTATGGGAAAAGTGAAAATGAAAGTGTAATTTTTGATTTTATAAAAATGGATAATTACCACGTGAATCACTGTTTACATTTACTCGGAAGAAATTGTTCCGAGTATTCCTTATTTTGATTGGTCAATTTGTTACCTGGATACAGGACGCTCTTATATATTTCTTTGTTTCGGGATTCGCGGTACATTTGAAATTTTTCATTGAAATTATTTACATGAGTAGCGCTAACCAGGAATTCCGGGCAGTTTTACCCAGGCGTGTCAAGAAGAGTTTTAATTACAGAGTTTTCGATCAACTGGGGATGCAGTCCGATGCACTTATAGGAGAATCGGAGGTTGGTGACGAGCTTGTGCACGGTGCGACTGGTGGAAATGACAGTATGTCAAAGGCGGATTTTGAAGATCTGAAAGATCGTCTTTCGATTTATATGGATTCCGAGGAGTCGGACACCGATGAAGAAACAAAAGAATTGGTGAGGAAACTCAAGGAAGTTAAGAAGAAGGAAAAAGTAATGAAGAACAAGAAGAGAAAGGTGGAATTACGACAGGAAATAGAGAAGAGAATGAAGGAATTGGAGGAGTTGGAGGAGCTCGAGTTAAAAGGGGCTTCTAAGCCGAAGAAGGAGAAATCCGTCAAGAAGGTGGAACAGTCCAAGAAGGGAAAAGATAAAGGAAAAAGCAAAGATACAGATAAAGGTAAAGATAAAGATAAAGATAAAGACAAAGACTCAGTTAAAGATAGCAAAGGTGATGAACTTTCTAATTTAAATATTAAACATTTGAGAAAAGATACAAAGACTAAGAAAATTGTAGATAAACATATGAAACAAATGCTAGCCACAGAGTCTAACTCAGAGTCTGATTCTTCTATAAGTAGTAGTTCAAGTTCTGATAGTAGTACGGGTAGTGGGTCAGAGCCAAATTTTTTGTCTAGTTCTGATTCTGATAGTGAAACTACACATAAAAAGAAAAATAAGCATAAGAAAAAGAAGGTCAGATCGGGTATCAAAGATAGACCCCATGATAAAGTTAAAATTAAGATGAACTGGCCTCAATCTGAGCTTAAATATGAGTTTACAAATAGAAAGGCTGTGGAGTTTAGACAGCTAACTATGAGCCAGTTTTGTGCTGGAGAACTAGAAATTATAAGGCATTGTAAAATTAGTAAAAAAGAAAGAGAAGGTAGATTATCATTATTGAACAAAATTTGTTATTATGCTAGTGAATTTGAATGGTCTGTACTGTTAAATTTTTATGCAGCATGGGTAAAGCTGATTGAAAAGGGTGAGAATGTATGGTCTGATGATACTTCTCTGTTAGAGGTTAGAATGTTAATAGGAAAGAAAGTGTTGAATAAAACAGCAAGTAAATATTCAGATAAATCGTCTGAAAAGAATTTTGATAGAAAAGTTTGGTATTGTCCTTTGTATCAGAGAAATAAATGTAATATTTCGAAGGATGGACATAATTTGGATATTGCAGGCAAAAGTAGATTTGTCCAGCACATTTGTGCCACATGTTTAAGGGAGGATAAGGCTAAAATGAAACATCCAGAGAGTTCATCGGCTTGTCCTCATATGCCATGACTAGAATTAGAAAAAGCTGTTAATAGCATTGGGAATTTAAATTCAAAAGTGATAGATACTTTTTATCCTGAATGGTTACTGTTAGATTCAAATAAGGACAAAATATTGATTGAGAAAGGTGAATTCTCTAAGTCAATGGAGGTTTCTAAAACTGATACTTGTACAGTTAATAATGATAATTATAGAATTTCTAGTAAAAGGGTGGTAAATAAATCTTTACCAGTTCAATCAGTTTTGAATTTAAAAATTGATGAATTTTGTCATAAACACAAAAAGTGTTTAATTTGTGATTTGAATGTTAATTCTTTAGATTTGCAGTATTTTGTGGATATTCAGAGAGAAATTAAATTGTCAGGTTTACCGAATTATCAAGGTTGTAGAATACCAGTTTTTTCAAAGTTAAAAATAGAATTTTTTAGATCTATGTTAGTTGATTATAATGATCACATTTTGTGTGACTTATTAGAATTTGGTTTTCCTATTGGTTATACAGCAGGTGATATAGTAGATATCAAAAAGCCGCGTAATCATAGCGGGGCCAGAGATTTTCCAGATTTCATTTTGAAGTATTTGAAAAAGGAGTTAGAATATAAAGCTGTTATTGGGCCTTTAAAAGTGAACCCTTTTATATATTCTTCATTAGTATTATCTCCTTTAAATTCAGTTCCAAAGAGTACACCAGGTGAAAGAAGGGTAATACTAGATTTAAGTTTTCCTTCTGAAAATTGTATTAATGCAGGTATTGATAAAGATATTTATTTGGGTGAGTCAGTTAATTTGACTTATCCATCTGTAGATGATTTTGTTAATCTTATTAAGTTAAAAGGTAGAAATTGTGGTATTTTTAAGAGGGATTTGAAGCGGGCTTACCGCCAAATTCCAATTGATCCTGGAGATATTAATTTTGTTGGATTTCATTGGAAAAATCACATTTTTGTAGATAGAGTTTTAAGTATGGGACTTAGGTCATCAGCTCATATTTGCCAGAGAGTGACTTCATCTGTAGTTTACATGATGAAGCAGTCTGGTTATTCATTATTAAATTATTTAGATGATTTTGCTGGAGCAGAAAAATCAGAAGATGCAAATGTTGTATTTGATTTATTAGGTAGACTTTTAGACAGTTGTGGTCTTGAAGAATCAGTGGAGAAGGCGAGCTCTCCAAGTACGGTTATGACATTTTTAGGAGTGAAATTTGACACTTCGGAACTTACAATTTCAGTAACAACTGAGAGAGTGGAAGAGATTTTATTGTTGGTAAAGACTTGCTTAAATTTACTGGTTGCTACAGTTAAACAGTTACAGTCATTGTTAGGTAAATTACATTTTGTATCTAACTGTGTAAGACCAGGAAGGCTTTTTGTTTCTAGGTTGCTTACTTGGCTTCGTAGTTTACCAGATGACAAATGTGACCATATTATTCCTTTGTATATAAGGAAAGATTTATTTTGGTGGTATCATTTTTTAAAGTCTTACAATGGTGTTTCTATGATGGCTTTAGAGGATTGGTCTCAGCCAGATGAATTATTGGAGACGGATGCTACTTTGAGTGGTTGTGGAGGTTGGTTTCTTGAAAAAAGAGAGTTTTTTCATGTTCAATTTCCTTCCTTTTTGATGGATTTGAATTTACATATAAATCAATTTGAATTGATTGCTTTGATGATTTGTGTTAAAGTATGGAGTGTACATTTTGTAAATAGAAAGATTTTAGTGAGATGTGATAATCAATCTACTGTGTTGGTTTTGAATTCTGGTTGTACTAGAGATGCATATATGCAATGTTGTTTAAGAGAAATTTTGTTTTATGCTGCAAAGTATAATTTTGAAATTAAGGCTGTTCATTTTCCTGGAGTTGAAAATAGAACAGCAGATATTTTGTCAAGATGGCATTCTGATTCAAGATTTGCAGACTTATTTTATGAATTGCCTGTTGTGAGATTAGGTAAATGTTTTGAGAAATTTGTCTATTCAGGTCTTTTTCAGTTTACTCATGATTGGTAATTTATTGTAGATTTACAGCTGAATTTGTTGAAAGTGGATCAACAGACATCCTGCAAGTCAGCCTTTGCTCATGGCACTTTTGAAAACATTAAAGTTCAGTGGAGGACTTTTTTAACATTTTGTATTTATTTTGGTTTTAAATTTTTACCAGCATCTTTGAATACTGTGTGTTTGTATGCTCAATTTTTGAGCAGGTCTTTTAAATCGGTGAATTCTATTAAAAATTATTTAAATGGAGTAAGATTATTGCATTTATACAATGATTTGGAGTTTCCTTATTTACAAAGTTTTTCGTTAAAACTTACATTGAAAGGTTTACAGAGATTAAATCCTTATTTACCAAGGAAAGCGCTTCCTATAACTCCTTTGATTTTAAAACAAATTTATGAGTTTATGGATTTAGATGACACCCAGGATAAGACTTTCTGGAGTTTGTTTTTGTTAGCCTTTTTTATGATGAGTAGAAAATCTAATCTTGTTCCAAATTCAGAAAAAGATTTTGATGAAAATAAGCAATTATGTAGAGGGGATATTATTATTGAGAATGATGTTTTAATAATTATTTTGAAATGGTCTAAAACAATTCAGTTTGGACAAAGAAAGTTGAGAATTCCCATTTCTAGTATTCAGGGGAGTATTTTATGTCCGGTTAATGCATACAAGAATATGATCAAAGCTATTCCTGCGGTTAAAAAGGATCCTGCATTTTGTAAAGTTAAAAAGGGGCGCATTCTACCCATTACTTATAAAGAGTATCAGAATAAGCTTCGATATTTAATACAAAAAACAGGTCGTAACTCTTTATTTTACTCTACTCATAGTTTTAGAAGAGGGGGGGGGGGGCAACTTTAGCTTTTGATGCTGAGGTTTCTACGGAATTAATTCAACTTCATGGAGATTGGCATAGTGATGCTTATAAAAAGTATTTAGAATTTACTTTGGAACAGAAACTTCAAGTTTCGCAAATGATGTCGAAGAGTGTTTCCTTGTTAGGTTACTAATTTATATCGTTTCTTTGTAGAACCAGGAACTTTTCTGATAGTGTCAGACTCAATTGCAAAATATGTGAAGCTTGAGAATGCGGATGTTTATGCGTTTCGGGGGGCTTCCATTGGAGAAATAACCTATCAGCTTAACAAGAACAAGGGGAGTATTTATGGAGGTTATAAATGTTTAGTTATTCATTGTGGTACCAATGATATTCATATTTTATCTATTGATCAGTTTAAGTCTGCCTATTGTAATTTAATTTCTACCGCCAAGTTATTGTTTCCTTCTATGGTTATTGCTTTGTCTGGTATTCTTCCTCGTCCTGTTGATTTTGAGGAAACGGGTAAGAAGATAAAGGATGTAAATATGGCTTTGTTAAATTTATGTTTGAGTTATGAAGTCGAATTCATTCATTCGTATAGATGGTTTTTGAAATGTGGAAAGCCAAAGGTGGAGCTATTTGCCTATAAAGATGGTGGGTTACATCTCAATTGTGAAGGTACAAGGCAGTTAGGTTTATATTTTAAAAGAAGGGTTGCTCATTTAATTTAGATAGGTTAACTTGTCATTTGAGATGAATTTCTTAAGTGGAGTTAAAGGATTAGATATGGTTGAATTTCATGTTTCTACCATACTTCCTTTGGGTTTTTTTTAGTTTATGGTTGATATTATTTCTTCCATACTAAAATTTGGATTATTTTTTATTTTATTTTCCTTAATATGTATTGGTATTATTTAAAATTGTTTGGTTAAGATGTAGTTAGGTTTATTTATATTAATATGTACTAATATTTTTATTTTATATTGCAGGTAAGGGACTCTTTTCAGTGAGTATTGTTCACACTGTTGGGTGTGGTTTCTTTTCATATGAGATATTGTTTCTTGTATGGAGAAAAGTTTATGTTCAGGGTTGATATTGTTTCTTCCTTGCTTGCTTTTATTATTTAGTTTTTGCTTGATATTATTTCTTGCATGCTAGATTAACAAGCTTAAATTGTGTATTGTTTATATGATAGTTAAAATTAATCTGCTTAATTCTTTGTTCAGCACAGTTGTTTGTTTATTTTTTGGCGGCCGTTGGCTTGGCGGCTAGCTCATGTGTTTATTCGAGCTGTTTGGATGAATTTATTTATCATTTCTAATGGCTAGACGCTATATTTGCTCTTGAACATTAACTTTACATGTTATATGTGACTGTCAGTGGTACAGTCGAGTGTTTGTCCTGTGCTGTGAAATATATCTGTTTGTCTTGTGTATATATTGTGCCGTAATAAAATTGAGTAACTTAGATTTCTTTTGTGAGAAGCCTGGTAATTGTGTAATTTTTGATTTTATAAAAATGGATAATTACCACGTGAATCACTGTTTACATTTACTCGGAAGAAATTGTTCCGAGTATTCCTTATTTTGATTGGTCAATTTGTTACCTGGATACAGGACGCTCTTATATATTTCTTTGTTTCGGGATTCGCGGTACATTTGAAATTTTTCATTGAAATTATTTACCCTCCCACCCGCCGCATACAACTGTGTTAGTTATAAATTTTAATGTATTTTGTGTACTTATTTATAAGATGTGCTTGTGTATACTGTGGCTAGCTCATGTGTTTATTCGAGCTGTTTGGATGAATTTATTTATCATTTCTAATGGCTAGACGCTATATTTGCTCTTGAACATTAACTTTACATGTTATATGTGACTGTCAGTGGTACAGTCGAGTGTTTGTCCTGTGCTGTGAAATATATCTGTTTGTCTTGTGTATATATTGTGCCGTAATAAAATTGAGTAACTTAGATTTCTTTTGTGAGAAGCCTGATAATTTTGTGATACTTTAAGATGTAAAAGGGAAAATATTATGTTTTCGTCTGTTCAAGTTCAGTTGGTGTTTTTTGGGTTGGTCGAATTTGGCATTTTTAGTGTTTAAGTGTATGGCGACTACTTAAAGCAAATCAATTATATAAACATATTTACCTCAGAACTATTTGGTTCTGTTTAAGAGATATTGGTATCTGCAGATTAATAATTTTGATAGCATGGCAAATCTGCGAATCTTATTCTAAAATGACGACTCACTTTCATGAAAGCAATGCAATCATACCCAAATCATCCAGTTGAGGACAAATAATGTATATCAAGTCGACGAACAGATGAACAACAATTTACCAAAAATGCAAATAAAATTATAGATTAGCAATATGTACCCCACACACAAAAAAAAAAAAAAAAAAAAAACCGGACGAATTCGTCGGTGCTTCTGAAACTGCCGGATTAGGGAATAACACAATATATCCACGACACTTAACAAAGAGAATAATACAATGTATATAGATAAAGGAAGATGTGGTTTTAGTGCCAATGAGACAACTATCCAGCCAAGTCACAATTTATAAAAGTAAATCGTTATAGGTCAAAGTATGGTCTTCAACACGAAGCCATAGCACAACCCCACCAACAATCTATAAAGGGCCCACAAAAATACGAGTTTAAAACCATTCAAACGGGAAAACCTACGGCCTAATCAATATATAAAACGCGAAAAGTGAAACACTTATATCATGTGGTTTTAGTGCCAATGAGACAACTATCCATCCAAGTAGCAATTTATAAAAGTAAATTGTTATAGGTCAAAGTACGGTCTTCAACACGAAACCATGACACACACCGAACAACAATCTCTGAAGGGCCCACCAAAAATCGAGACTGTCATCAAAGTGAGAGGGTTAGGGCTATATAGAACCAGGCTTAATCCACCATTTTCTACATTTGAAAATGCCCGTACCAAGTCAGGAATATGACAGTTCTTGTCCATTCGTTTTGATGCGTTTTGTATTTCTTATTTTGCCATGTCATTATGGACTTTCCGAATTGATTTTCCTCTAAGTTCAGTATTTTTGTGATTTTGCCTTTTATTAGCCACATCAACAAACGACAACTACTGAACATCAGATTGTGACAGAAAATGGTTGCTTATTGATTGATTTTCAACCAGCTGTGACAGAAAATAGTTGCTAATTCATTGATGTTCAACCAGCTGTGACAGAAAAAGGTTACTAATTCATTGATGTTCAACCAGCTGTGACAGAACAGTTGCTAAGTCGATAATGTTTAATCAGTTGTGACAGTAAACAAGTTGTTCAGTTGATGATTTTTAACTAACTGTGACAGAAAATTGTGGCTTAGTTGTTGATGTATAGCTGCGACAGAAAACGGTTGCCTATCATTGACGTATATCAAGAGACCAGAAATAATTGATATTATATTGATGATCATTTTACAATGACAGGAATGGTTAGTTTCCTTTTCACGTATACCTGACAGAACTATTGGTCAAAACAAACATTCCCTTGAATTTGGCAGTTGTAGATAATTATTTCTACATTTTAGTGCAGTAAAACAAATGTCAAGGGTATTTCAAAGCACCCTTTTCGTTTTATTTGGAGTTTCTATAGAATATTTTGTAAACTTGAGGTTACATAGTTACTAATTCTTCTACATAGGTTACATAAGGGGAGAAATTTGATTAGTTAACTTCCAGTGATGGCTATTTTCTTTTGTGCAATTAAATGCTATGTAATTTTTTCTATAGTACTGGACAGAATAAAACTTCACTCATGACAAGTATTTTTTTATTTGAAACAAAGATAAATTCTGCAATTTTTAAAAGTGTAAATTTAACAAAGACTAATAGGGGAAAACCAATGATGGTATTACACCTATTAGTGCCAATGATACAACTATCAATCAAAGTCACAATTATAATAGTTAATCATTATAGGTCAAAATACGGTCTTCAACACGAAGCCTTGTCTAACACTGAACAGCAATCTAAAAAGGGCCCTTTAAACATACTAGTGTAAAACCATTCAAACGGGAAAACTAACGGTCCTATCAATATATAAAACGAGAAAAGAGAAACCCTTATGAGCCACATCAACAAACGTCAACTACTGAACATCAGATTCCTGACTTTGGACAGATGCAAACAATTTCAGCGGGTTTAAATATTTAAATGGTAACAAACCTTCACCCTTATCTGACACAATAGTGTAACATCATCGTTTTACGCTTTCCCCTTACAACCTATACATTAAGGGGCCAGCTGAAGGACGCCTCCGGGTGCGGGAATTTTTCGCTACATTGAAGACCTGTTGGTGACCTTCTGCTGTTGTCTTTTCTATCGTCGGGTTGTTGTCTCTTTGAAACATTCCCCATTTCCATTCTCAATTTTATATTTATTTATTCAGAGTAAAAAAATTCTCAGTACTATTATTTGTCTGTTTGATTTTTTCCTTTTTAGCCCAGACTTTGTCAGTATCTTTTCGATCTATGAGTATAACTGTTCCTCTGGTATCTTTCGCCCCTCTTTTCTCTACTCAAACACCAAAGGGAATGATCAATATGATAAAACTAAGTAGTTATGCAATGCATGCCAAATTAATATACAAAGAAGGAATAGAAAGACTGGAAGCATTTCCTCAATATCAATTTGCTGTCACTGATAACCATGAACAATCAAATAACGTTTAACATATAATATCAAGTACAAATACAATTGTAACCATTTCAGACCAATACATTTGGACAATTTTAATTGATAATTGTTTGGTACTAAAGTGCACACAGACCCAAATCGACAAATCTTTTAAATGTTCAAATCTGTACATTATAAATGTATTGCTTAGAAATATACCTGAGTTGCGTCCCGTTGTCCACACTAGCACATTTATTTTTCAAAGTTCTCTAAGCGTGGAATATATACAATTGCGGATCATTTAAGTGTTCAAATCTGTACATTATAAATTTTATGCATAGAAATATATCAGAGTTGCGTCCCGTTGTCCACACTAGCCCATAGGGCATATGTTACTTAAAACACTTAACGGACTGCTCACTATGGTAAAACTAAGTTATCATGCAATAAAGGCCAAAAAAATGTATGAAGAAGGATTATATACAGTAAATGGAATCTTGAATCTTGAATGAAATAGAAAGAATGGCTCAATTTCTACAATATCAAATTGCTGTCACTTATAACCATGATCAATCAAATAAATATTAACATATTATATCAAGCAAAAATATAATTGTTACCATTTTAGACCAATACCTTTGGACAAATATTATTGATCATGTATTTATTATTTTGGTAATGAAATGCACGCTGATCTAAATCGACGGATCTTTATAAGGTTCAAAATTGTACATTATAAAGTTATTGCATAGAAATATATCAGAGTTGCGTCCCGTTGTCCACACTAGCACAATTATCTCGCAAGTTCTCTAAGCGTGGAATATATACAGTTCCAATGAAATGCAAGTGGACCCAAATCGACGGATCTTTAAAATGTTCAAATCTGTACATTATTTTATTGTATAGAAATGTATCATTGTTCCTCCTCTTGTCTACACTAACACAATTATATATCTTACAAATTTCTCCAAGCGTAGAATATAAACAATTCATAAAATCTCCCTTTTAACGCCAGATTATAACATAAGGCAAAACAGATATATAGAGATTTTCTTATAATTTTTTCCCGGTTTCCGAATCCCTATGTTTTTGTTGTATATTCGTCATCTGTAAACATTTGATAAAAAGTATTCAAACTAAAATGTTTTCAACAAAATAATTACGGTTTGATTGGTATTTTAGGTCTTCCTGTGACATGTACCTGTGTAAATCATCGTTGTTCTCCAAGACGTTCTTTAAAATATCTTAGTAACAACATCTTTTGTTATTTCGATAAAGATGATAAAAGTTTCGCTTTAAGTCAATACAAAGTATAAGATACAGTTCAGAAGAATACACATTTGTAATTGAATTTCAAATTAGACAATGTGGATTGACAGCCAATGAAACAAAATGACGTAGATGTAAGCAACTATAGGTAACCGTACAGCTTTTAACAACGCATAGCGACACGTACCCTGCCAAATCCCAGGTTGATCTCAGGTGATGCAGATAGGTAATCGGTTTCTTCTCCACCTGTTGCACCCGTCGTAATGTTCTTACAAAGAAAAACATCAACCCCGTGATAGTCAAATTAGTCATTATACCATTTCATTGATTTTGGTATGTTCAGAATTACAGATATAATCAACAAACTATAACCGTATGATTTTATGTTTAAGCCTGTTCATCTTTAAAAAGTCAGTAAAGCTGGGGTCACACATTCACGATTTTTACTGCCGTCCTTGACAGGACCATTCCCGATTAAAATTTGTCAAAAGTCTGATCAAGATCCTGTGAATCATGGATGGAAATTCAAACTTTAACTAAAATTTGTAAAACAAATAATTTAATCACGACAAAAATCAGATATTGTCCAGGAAGCGTCGATATTCAACCGTTTCCAAGCGAATTTATTCCGATAATCCCGTTCTCAATCCGCTTCTAATCTAATTTGTATCTTTCGCCTGGTAAAATTCGATCGAGTCTGTCACGACTGCGTCCCGATTCTACCGAATGTAATCCGACAGAGATGAGACAGTGAATCGACGCTGACGGAAGTTATCCGTTCGAAAACTGACGGCATACTCGGGATGATCAGGTACTGTCGGAACGTAATCCTGTCACGGTCTGCATTGCAAACGGCTTTGTCTGGTCTCAGTCGTATTGTATTCTGTAATTGTCGGGACTCTGGCGTGGGAATCATTGACGAATTTCGTACTAATAACGGGACTGTTCCGGAACGGTTTCGTCAAGAACGGTTCACAATCGACAAGATCTGGATGCAATCTGGAATCAATCGGCAGAAAAACAGCAATGAAAAATTTCTCCAGATCATTCCCGTTCCACAGGACACCGCTCTGACAAGCTCTTGCGCATATAGAATAATATCACATTCCCTCATGATTATAAACTAAACTCAAAAACTTTCGTAACTTGTTAACTATTGCCTTTTTACACATTATAATTGCCTTTTTACACATTATAATAAAGGTTGCAAGTAGTACAGTTTAATAATGAACCAATTCGGGCATGTTATTCTGAAGAGATTTTGCGTGAATTTTACTGTTTAAATAAGACGTAGTTTTAAATTTAAAACCTAATGCTGCGTATAAGAAACTATTTAAAGAATTATGGTAACAAGTAATACCACGATATTTGTCATAACTGTTGAATGTGTATTATGAAAAGTTCACCTAGATATAGAAGCTTCTGTTCATGCATAAAGTAAAACAGACGGAATGCAAGCGATGAAAACATATTGATACATACGACAAATATCACATACAGTTCGAGTTAGCTTCCTTACATCCTTTACAGTTAGTTTATTCAAAGAACCTTTTTGTTTGTCTGAAATGCACCCCTGATTTTCCAGTTAACATCATTACGAATTGATTTACCAATGTGACGTGTCTGTGTCTCTATTTAGATCTTATAATATCAGAAAGTCGTCTTATCTGTAAATTTGTTGGTAGTGTCCTTTTCTGATCTTACATTTTCAGAATGAGAATAAATAAGCATGGCTGGTGATCAATTCTTAGAAGGAAACGCCTATCCTGTCGACAAAACCGGTCTAGCTCTAGCTTTTTATTTTTACCTTGATTTGTTTCGTCATGATGGAATATGACATCGGTACAATACTGCTGCCTTTAATATTAAACAGCCAAAACTTATAATCAACAATAGTGGTTGTCTAATGACGTCATATCGTTATACTAGTGTTTTTCGCCATCTGCTGATTCCTGACTTACTGCTGCTCTCTAAACTTGTTTTATAATGTGTTTTGCTGTTTTGTAGCTCTGTCGTAGATGTTTACTTAACATTTTTCTTAAAGTCACATGAAACGAGTTTCTTGAAATTTTAGTGATATTGAAATTATTGAACCAATGCATGCATATATACAAAACCAAATCTTGCATGCACGTTTCTTTTTTACATTTATCACACATCTTCAGGAACACGTATGTTTTCATTCTTTAACGACGACCCCCACCACTCCCCCATGACTTTAAAAAAAAAACAATTGTTTATGTTTACTACTTTTTGCCAATTATTATGTCTTTATCCTTTTTACAGATGGTTAAACAATGGCTGTGGAAAATAAATAATGTCAGCGTTACTTAAAGATAAAAATAATTAAGTGGCCAGTCAGAGTATGCCTTTTTTTTGTACTTAAGGCATTGCTAAATCCTATTGTTTAGACCCTGACTTATGTTTGTATTAACTTCATTTTATCAAGAGTATATCCATTACAATGACAAATGTCCAATTTTGTCCCGGACATATAAATCTTGTATGAAGATTTTGTGGTTGGCAAGTTATGTATATTTCTGCACGTGCGTTACAAGACATGTCGCCATTAAAGGTGCACTGGAGTGCATTACAAAGGTGATATTATGCTTACTCTGTTTCAACAATTTTCTTAAAATAAATGATTACACATTTAAAGCTCTTTGTACCAGCTATTACCGATAATCATAAAACTTTTGAGAAAAAAATAATAAATTAGTCTTTTACAACTTTTTTGTGGGTATCAATATAGTGTACACATTATATTTCTCAAAATAGACAAATATTTGCATTTATCAGTTCAAATAGAGTTGGATCCAGAATCTACAAATTGTTATCAGATTGTCATACAAATTAAGATTTACCTTCCTAACACGTCCAAACTTTTTTCAATCTGAATCATCCAATAATGTGTAAATACTGGAGTACAATATGACAAATCAGACATAAAGAAAAAGTCAAGTTCTTCTAAGAATTTGTTTTTTTAATTATAAAATTGCCTTACAATATCATCATTGTCAGGACAACTGTTCGGACTGGTATTGTGATAATAATTATTAAAATTCGAGATTACACTGTTTGGACTGGTATTGTGATAATAATTATTAAAATTCGAGATTACATGTTCGTTGCATAAGTGCGTCACGTGGTGTCTGTATTTAATTGAATATAACCGTTGCTGTTCTGCGGTTTGTATGTATTTCTCTAACGCAGTGTTATCGTTTTAACGACATTTGTTAACATTTTCATATAAGCGGGAGGTTTGGCTAGCAATAAAACCAGGTTAACTCAATGTCCTGTACCTAGTAAGGAATTTGGCAGATGATATCAAATAGTTCGTTTCTACATATGTTAGCGTTGTTTTTTTTTTGCAATTCAGTGTATCTGTTATACCTTTGTTTTTCCTCTTAGTTGATGTATGTTCCTCGTATTTGTGCCCCGGATTTTTTTCTTGGTTGATTTGTGACTTTTGAACACCGGTATATTATTTGCCTGAGGTTTACAGTAGATTCTCAAGAATTTCTAGATTCATCAATAGATAATCTGACAAAAATCTGATAAAAATCATCTCAATACGAAGCTCTCTCCACTTTGAAAGCACCTTTTCCTTAAAAAAGGTGTTTCTCTATATAGTCCGAACATTAGAAAGTTCCTCTTTTTAAATTCCGTTTATAAAGAGATAAGACACTTAATATATATAATTTTGAGATAACGAAAGTATTTATGCATTATTTGTTTACCCAAAAGACACACTGTTTGTTTAATTCCTTTAATCTTTGATCATGGTGCAGTCTTGTGGTTAGCATGCATGTCTAGTTTTAGAAATAAATGTTTGTTGATATATCAAATGACCTTAAGAAAGTAATTTTGTCATACATCTCAGGATTGTAAACAAACCCTTTATTTATAACACACAATACATTATATTTATACTATGTCATTGTGTTCCTGCCCTTGTACGGTTAGTAATGTACACCTATCAAGGTGAGATTGTTAGATCAATTACTATGGTACTGATTGGATTACTCCAAGCCAATCAAATTGCTGCACATCATTAAGGGTACCTTTCTTAGTTCTACCAACTAAAGAGATTATGAAACAATATGCTTTGAATTAAATCAAGAATCATTTTTGGGAATATTTCTTAACACAGGTTGTAGGTACAAATCACTAAACAACATAAGAGAATATGTTTTCTGAAAACACAACCTTTACTGAACCTCTCTTACCTGATAACATTGTCTTAATTAAAGGCCGGGAAATTCCCTTCGTTTGCTAATAATGTTAGTATATGCATACTTTGTCCGTCAATGCATTGATCCATTGTCAACATACCGAGGGGAACACATATATATATATAGCTTTATTCACATAAGCTGTATCACCTGTCTTCAAAAGGTAGAATTCAAACAAAAAGAATTTTATCTATAGTATTCACGTACATTGCTGGCCTATATATACCAAAGTTGATATCTTGAAACGAGATAAAGTCATGTAACATATATACAAATACAATGTGTAAATACAATAAAGGGTTTTAAAGCCAGGGTCAAATCAATCGATAACAAAATGCAAATCGTCAAGTAAATATAATTTCAAGGCTAGCTCTCACTTAGATATGAATGAAAGCAAAACAATCAATAATGAATTTGATTACACGGTATTTCATCATATTTATCAAAGTTATCCTTTTAATTGAAATTTGGGAGAAAATCATAAAACAAAGACCAACAAGTAGGATTCAGGAGAAATGTGATCATCGGCTTACTTGTACTTTTACTTCAGCGTTAATAAGTGAAATGTTTCTGTTTTGGACATACTCTATAATTTCAATACGTAAACACAATATCAATGAATACTAGTTATTTCATTTTCAAAATAACATTGTCAAATATTTAGATCTGAAACAGGCTTTCAGTAGACAATAACTCTTACAGGTAATATTGAATATTGTTGACCAATCGGACGGAAATTCCATAATATATTGTTGACCACAAATCAATAATTAGTTAATTTCTAATTAATTAAAGAATGGCGCGGTCGATCGTGGTTTACATTAGTTAGTAAGTGTCAAATGTGTAATGTGTTGTACAATACCCTGTCTAAACTTCAGGTATCAGTTCATTCGACTCCATCGGATTTCTTTTTATTTAGTCTTTTAAATACATTTGTGAGATGTGTGCATCCGCAAACTGTTGTCGTCTTGATTTATACCATTTTCCTGAAATCGTTTTAGTATACCAGTATTTTTATGATAATACAACAAGGAGATTAGTTGTTATTCCTTCTTTTGATGTGTTTGAGTTTTGAATTTTGCTAATTAATTAGAATCTTTTCATTTTGATTAGTTCAGTTATTTTGTTATTTTACTTAGAATAATTCAAGATGAATATTAAAAAATCACGATACAAATTTAAAGCAATTCTCAAACAAGAAAACAAATACTATCTAAACAAAGCAAATCGTTCTTCTAAGAATAGGTTAAAACATTAAATGTTAAACTTATTTATTGCAATGTATTACACTGGGATCTGCAACTGAGCAGACACAGTTAAGGTAATAAAATGGTAGTTTAATATCAGGACGATTAGCCCACCGGAGTACCTGAGATCACCTCAGGCTTTGGTGGCGTTAGTGTTGTTCAGTCTTTAGTTTTCTATGTTGTGTCTTTTTATGCTATTGTTTATCTGTAAGTCTTTTTCTTTATTGGCCAGAATGTTGTCAGTTTATTTTTGACCTATAGGTTTGAATGTTGAAGCCTTGTTTCTTGTTTTATTTCGAATTAACAAATTATTGCTTAACTTTAAATAGATTTGCATATTTCGACTGTTTCTGAATTTGAATTTTTGCCCTTTCTGATTTCCACGAATCTGACGTTTAAAAAATTGAAGCTCAGGCCAGAGTAAGGTATTGTTGTCAAATGAAATAGCTATTACGTTTTTCAAACTTTAAAACTAAATGGATTGCTTTTTTAACATATAAAATTAGGGACGCATATATTGATAGTTATACTTATCAGCTTGATAGGAATTGAAGTAGGTACGTTTGTGCTGTATTTCTGTCACGTTGTCTTTTAGCGAAATTGTCTAAGATAGTCAAAGCGGGATGCTTGGTTTGTCATTAAACTAGGCTCACCTACCATTCTGTCTTAAAATATCAGGTACTAAGCCAGGAATATGGCAGTTGTTATCAAATAGTTCGTTTCTATTGGATTTTGGCGTTTGTTTTTGTTGGATTTCGGTGTTCCTGTTGTTTCTTTGTTTTCTTCTTAAAGTTGACGTGTTGCTCTCGGATTTGTCTTGTAAACAGTATTTGTGTTTTCCTCAATCGATTTATTACTTTTGAATACCGGTGTACTACTGTTGCCTTTATTGAATCATTGGTAAAACTAACATAATGTTTTGTTCATTTATGTTAACTTTTAGTAACTGCTTTTCTGATGCTTGATAATGATATGGTTTATGCATTCTGTTTTGAAAATAGCACAAGTAGCAGAAATACAAGTGTTTCGGTCAAAAAAGTATATACGGAAAGAATTATTGATAACATCAGCGGTTTTTGTCATTATCATTTTGTATTAAAGTTATGACATTTGATCGCATTACTAACATTCCTGTATATCATCATTTAAATGGTCTTTTATCTATGAACAAAGTGATAATTATATTACCTGATCTTAGGACTACAATTTTATATGAAAAAAACGGATATGTGAAGATCTTTCTTGAATATCAATAAGTAATAAATTATGATTTGTACATAATCGATGTGTTTGTGTAAAACTGCAAAATTAAAAATATTTCTTTATAAGTATCGGGTATGTAGGTAAATCACCGTTGGCGAAATGCCAGCCGACATACAGACTTAAGATATACAGGGGGTTTACTTTATAACAGCTTTATATTGATTGGTTGCCTATATTTTTAGAAATATCTAATTGATTTTATTCATTACATGCATGAATGTAAGCTTAATTATCTATATGGTATTGTTTGTTTTTATTATTTTACAAGGTTGAAATGAAGTTTTTAACACATATATTATTATCATTGAGATCTACCTATAATCAATATACATGTTGGCCTAGATATCGTTCAAGGACACACACATACTGATAAGGACACTGGAACTATAAATAAGCATAAATCACTACACTTTTGAACCATTCGGCATCGTTGTCATTGTAAAAAAACCACTTAATAGATCATAATACATTGCATGTATCTGAGCCTGCGTAAATACTGTTAACACGGTAAAAAACCCATGCAAAAGTTGTTTATTTTACTAGACATAGTTTCTTTTACATTTGTTTTCGTTGCTTTTCCACATACATACTATGGTCGTCCTAGGAAGGTATTATAATGACGAGGTACTGATTCCGTTCTTTCCGTTGGTTAGTTCAGTCTAACGTTGATGTTTCTGTATTTATGGGCTTCTCAATGTTCGAATTTACCTTAGGGTTTAGTGTGTTTGTTAATACGTTTTTGTTCAAGATTTGAGCGTTTTTTCTTATACAGAAACCCTGATTTTGAATTCAAATAACACCCCAAAAATATCGAATTCATTGAAGATATTGGAGCATTTTATTTTTGAAGAAAAGTTGCATTAATGTAAGGATAACAAGCATGTCCATTATTTTTGGTATGTAAATTGAAAGTACATTTTGAACAATTCACAACAAGACAATTAAAGCATCATACATGTAGGACTGATAAATGTCAAACAGAAAGGAAATATACAAATATCGAACGTTCGCGGACATTTTGCTAAACAGTCTAAAGTTTTAAAAATATCAAATTGGCAGAAACAATTAGTTGAATTGTCAAATGTGTTTCACTGAGGTATATCTCTGATTGAAATCATTAACGTTTTATGAAGGCAAACAAGCATTTAATGTCTCTACCACATGCGTTAATCAACTTAATTTGCATAATTCATATTACTTGGCATTTCAAGGACTATCACAAACTGATTTATGATCATTTTGCATGTTGAAATTTAGCGGCTTAATAATGTAACACGGTTGTATTTTTTTTTTATTATTAAAAGTTATAAAATGAATCATGTGTTTAATTTATAAATCATACGTGGATGGAGAGTTGTCTCATTGGCACTAACACCACATCTTCCTTTATCTATGTATATGTAATGCTCAATGTAAGCCAAATATTAATATAACATTTGCGAACGTAAGATTTTGTAGGTATTATTAACTGATTCCATCTAAAATTCCTAAGTTAAATTGCACAGTCGAGCATTTAGTATTATTAACTGATGATTGCATACTGTTGTGTCAGCACAACAGCACAAGATGGAAATATTATAGTTGAACCGACTAATTTGTACCGTTTATCTTGTTATATGTGGGTATATTCCGTCGTTTCGTAAACATATTGCTTTATGTTACTGTGGTATGATTGCCAATAAGACAACTCTCCACATGAGACCAAAGGACACAGGAATTAACAGCTACAAATATATAAAATTTGGAAAAATTATAATCTAGAAACGTCTTTAAAACATCACAACTAGAAGATGTTTTCAACTAAATGAAATAAAAACACACTATACTGGAAACAAAATATTAACCTCTGGGTGTGGGTGTTCTCGCTACGTTAAAGACCTATTTGTGCTCCTTGACTGATTCTTTTTTTTTCTTTCGCGTAGTTGTCTATTTGATACATTTCCCATTTCCCGTTTCTACTCTCTGTACCTTTGATAACAAGGAACCAACATAATGATAATGGTTAGCAAAAAGGTGGCAAATAGTAAATAACTAGAGAAACGTTGTAACCGGTGATGTCACAATAGTGGAAAGTAGACAGAAGTGTGAATATAAAATTAAACAAAAGTAGATCAATGACACATATCCCCGGTAATACATAAACACAGATATTCCATGAAAGTCAACTATGTAAAGATAGCAACCGTACAACGTTCGAAAGGATGTCTTGAACTTAACTATTCAAAATTGTTGAAGAAATAGCTTTTGCATAATCATTGAATCAAGAGAATTATTCAAGAGACACTGGGGTCAACCGATGGTTGCTCCATATGCAAGTGCTGCTGGAATATATGTGCCAGTTGCATCTCCTCAACAATTTTTGTTTGTTTTGGATTTAAAAAAAAACTTTGACTTGGAGCTTCTTTGAAATGACAATATTTGTCAAAATACGCATCTGGTGCAATTCAAATGCTGCGTAACAGTGCTAAATAGATTTGGAAAATGTACAGGTCCTTATTGAATTGTCAATTTAAAAGTAAGATTGTCATTGTTAATACAAAGGCCGAGTAGAATGAACACGTTTTATGTTTAAGACAGATAAGTGTATCTTTTGTAATGTCAAATACGAATAAAAGCAAATATTGCAAACTTATGGTTCACTTAAAACGATTTATCGCACAACCAACAAAATACAGTATGATCAAAAAGTAGTGTGTCCTTAACAATATCTGTGAAACGAAATCCTAGTTCTTTTTATACCAGTATTGTCATCTTATCTATTATTTTCGATTGTGAAACTTTAAAATAAAATTAAGAATGGAAATGAGGAATGTGTCAAAGAGACAACAATCCGACCATAAAGCAGACAACAGCAGAAGTTCACCAACAGGTCTTCAATGCAACGAGAAATTCCCGCACCCGGAGGCGTCCTTCAGCTGGCCCCTAAACAAATATATACTAGTTCAGTGATAATGAACGCCATACTAAACTCCAAATTGTACACAAGAAACTAAAAGTTAAACAAAATACAAGACTAACAAAAGCCAGAGGCTCCTGACTTGGGACAGGCGCAAAAATGCGGCTATATTAGAAAGGAGCAAAGACTGGCGTCCAGAATATGAACCAGCATACAATGAATTAAGTTATGTAAAAGTTATAAATCTGTTCGGCTAAAGATATCAAACGCTATCCGTATTAATTACCCGAAAAAGATAGGGTATATGACTGTTTATTAATTCGTATGGCGGTAGATTTGTGCATATCAATAACAACGAAATATGGATTTGTTATAAGTCACCTAGTTTAAATTTCCCATATTGCGTGCGGAAAAATTAATAGAGGTATTACAACAAATACATTGTATCGCGACACATGCCTGTTAGCCAGGTTAATAAAAATCCGGAAATCTTGGTGCACATGAGAAAAGTTCCCTTCTATCGACGATAATGGTACCTACGGAAGCAAGTAATTTCATTGTAATTTATGTCCTTATGACCATGGACATAAACCCCATGCTTCAGAACCAATCTAATTTCAAAATCACCCATAACATATTTATAATGTTTATGTTTTCAAAATAATAAGTAACGGAAACCTGATTCGCCGTGTTGTAATCTCATGAGATGTTTGGATATCTTGACAAAAGTATACAAATTATCTAAAGAATTCGAGTGTATATTGAACGTGATTTATCTTCAAACCTTATAAAAACAAATACATGTTGTCTAAAAATATAATACAAACATATCATTAAACTAAAGATTAGCGCATAGGTAAAACCTGTTTGGACAATAGCCAGACCTATGCTGACTGGATTTCCCATTAAGGGGAATCGTTTGCAGCGACTAGAACTAATCCTGATTGGTCAATGTATCCACTAGAACTAATCCTGATTGGCCCGTCGTGACTTAATTGCTATGTGAATACTATCTTTGAATCTAAGTTATTCGTCCTTTATCCTCTATGCAATGTTTGTACAATTAAAAGTTTTTAGCCTCGTGTCAATATTTGGTATGTCAATACATGTACTTCAACTAAAGGATTTTAAATAATTTATTATGATTACAGAATTCTTTCTATTACATAATATTTTCTAATTTAAATAGAGTTAAATATGTATTCTATAATGGCAATACAACATTTCAAAATTAAACATTTTTAAGTAGCGAGTGTACAATACATATATTTATTACAGGCACTTGTGGGTAGTTCTCTAGATATTGACACAACCAAATGTGTTCTTTATTTTCATTAAGTAGATACCTTCAGTTAAGTTTCAGTTATATTAGTAAAATGTCCCCTTTTTATTTATTCAAGTATCATTTATTTATCGAAATCACAAACGCATATTGATGTAAGGATATTGTCTGCATCACCCTCTGATTTACATATTTCTTTAATGATATGTTGCATTGAACAGAGCACATTCGCCATGTTCGATCTTTTGTTTTGCAGGTTTAGTTAAGACTAGTAAGATACCAGACTAATAATAATGCTCATCGTAAATATTAAGTTTAAAAATGTATACGCTATTCGTGTACAAAAGACTCATCTGAGACGTTCAAATTATAAATGTCAAAGAGACAAAATAAAGTTCTAAAATGAAGAGCATTGAAGACTTTGAAGTATCATGTAGAAACCAGAATTTCGTTTCGTCTACATAAGATTTATCAATTACACTCTAATTAAAACGATCAGAAAACCAAGGCGAATGTTTTATCAGTCATAATTGATCTAAACACCTTCAATTTGTATGCTTAGAGTTAGTTATTAATACAATGTTGATTTGTATTTTTTGAGATGAGAATAAAAGAGATTTATCCAAATTAATGCAAATAAAACAAATAAAAAAAAACAGAAAACGACGGAAAAATATAACTCAAAACAGATCTAGAAAATGTCTTCAAAAAAAGCTATAGGCATGTCCCTGCAAAATATGTCCAGATCTAAATCACAACTGGTCGGGAAATGGTTTGAGTGAATTTAACAAAGACTTGCTGTCAAAACCTGGCTGGAAACTGTTATTCTCAAATATATGTTGGCATGTTTTATGTGATCATTTTTATAAATTTCCTGATACAAAACTTTGAATTTTTCGAAAAACTAAGGATTTTCTTGTCCCAGGAATAGATTACCTTAGCCGTATTTGGCACAACTTTTTGGAATTTTGGATCCTCTATGCTCTTCAACTTTGTATTGCTTGGCTTTATAACTATTTTGATATGAGCGTCACTGATGAGTCTTATGTAGACGAAACGCGCGTCTGGCGTACTAAATTATAAACCTGGTACTTTTGATAACTATATTATGTGGATCAGTTGATGTCCAATGAGCCTGTATTGCTATCTACTTCAATTCATATATGCTTAAACACGTATACACCTCTTTCTCCCCTAATTTCAGTTTGTTTGTAATGCTTTGCGATTTGATCTGCTTATTTGTGCTAACATTTTGCTTTGTTTGACCTGTTATGATTTTCTTGTTAAACGGCCCATGTCGATTGCATAACATGTAGAAAGCAAGTTTAAGAACAATAATTCATTTGTGTTATTTATGTTTTCAGTCTATTATACCCGATAGTTTATATATTGTCCTTAGTCACCGGGTATACATATCAAGGTCGCATATATTTATATTTTGTAATACAAGTTGATGTTAAACGCACCAGTTACTTTCAGTTAATAAGTCTGAACAAAAGAAGAACGTCGTCTTAATATTTTTACACTTGTATACTTTACTTCATTCAAATAATATAAACCGTAAATATGCGTGATTAACATTTTCCCACTGTTTATTCCCTTCTACAGTTCAAACGCACTTTCATTTTGGAAACAACTTTTATTTAACTAACATAAGGAAGAGGCCATATCATCTTCCCTTTTCCATCTATCAGTTATTGACAGTTGTTTCGACAGCCGTTGCAACTAGTTGAGACAGTTTCTTCGAAGCATCTTTCGAAACGGTAACATTGAAATCAATGGTTTGCAACTTTAATGGATTCCAGCACCTAGATATTATTATGGAAGAGATCATAGACGACAACGGAAATATTTCACATGTCGTAGAAACAATCCCTTCCCCTTTCCCCCTTTTATTACAAACTTACTGAGCTATTACCAAATGTGTTAATTGCAATGAGCTATACGATAGATTTTATTATTTTGCACAGCTTTCAAAGGTATATAACTTCTCCCTGGGTGTTGTTTGAGTTCGTATAGTTCAACTTTTATTTTGTTATGATTTGTTAAGTTGATTGTTACGTGTAGTAAGCGTTTGTGGTCATAATGCCCCTGTTGTCAACTTATTAGACTTTAAAAATGAATTTATTATTTATTTTTTAACAGTTCTAATTGTTACGATGAATGCGTCATCAAAGTTGCTGTACTAAATATAAAGAAAGTATAAATCAGACACATTTTAAAAATAAAACTATATATATCCAGACAAACATGTAGCTTATTTTGAAATAAAGATGTAATTGATGTAGATAATATATATCTTAACTCAATGTATCATGTATTAAGGATGTTCGCTTGTCATGTTTTTTTTTTCGTCAGATTTTCGGAGTCCTCTGGTTTTATCCATGTGAATGCCCTTTTTTTTTTTGAATTTGCACATTGACCCCCATTTTTCTTGTTATAAATCTTTTACATGTATACTTATAAGCAATCTGTAAAAGTATTATAAAATCGTTGTTATTTTTTAATAGTGTTTGAGAACATAAACTTATCAGTGATAAAGCTATGGAAAATCAAGAGAGGATATTTTCCAGAGATCCATTTATACTTGCGGTGGCTACACCTTGTAAAGTTGATCAAAGCTTTTGTGCATCTGACGATTTCAAATGCTGTATTACATGATGATTAAAATTAATACTGGGTGACAATCTTGTTGCATTTGTAAAATGGATTGGAAACCTTGGTGGTATATTGGTAATTACGCCTATTTTTTTTTATAGGAGAATGGGGTTCGATTCCCTGCTAGGGTCAATCCATTTTATCAGAAATATATGAAACAATTTTGTCATTTCAGTACAACAGTAATAATAACCTATACTTGATTTTATATTTTATCATCGGAACATATGTTTCAATGAAATTATTCTATACAATGACATGCCTTTTTAAAAGGAGAGATGAAACGTGTTTTTCAGAGGGAGGGGTTTTGAAGTTAGAACAGCCAACATGAACGATGCGGTATCTAGGTCAAATATGTCAATTACGAATTGTAACACATTGTTGTCATTGTAAAAGTATAAGTAACAAAATGTGTATCATTTTAGTGTTTGAAAGTGGTTTAATTTAAGGAAATACATTAAATGCATATCAATTTGACGAAATTCATTTTTCTGCCGTAGTCAATATACGCATGTGCAAACTAATTTTATTGGATAATAAAGTATGGTTTCTTTACAAAGCTTAAGAAGCACGTCATATTAGAATTACACATAATTGTCAAAATAATAGAACATTATACGACTGCCATACAAGTGAGAGTTTATCTAGCTATAAAACCAAGTTTAATCCACAATTTTCTATCTGTACCAAATCAGGAATTTGAAAATTGTTGTCCATTCGTTTGATTTGTTAGAGCTTTTGATTTTGTCATTTGATGACTTTCCGTTATGTATTTTCCGCAGAGTTCAGTATTATTGTGATTTTATTTTTTTCGTACCATGTTTCTAGCACAATATTTATAGGTTTTCGTCCCAATCACAAAAAAGTCCAGCGTATGTTAGGATTATTGTATGTCTTCCAAATGCAACCTCACATGAAAAAAATCATGTTACCTTATTAAGAGTTATTTCGAGTGATCTATGATATTGTGAGGTGAAAAATATTGATCCTTAGAACGGAATCATGTAAACGATTGTTTTCTGTTCCCATAACTACCTTTTATTAGTCAAAGATGCACATAAACCATTAGTTTTAACATCATTAGTATTGTACAGGATGAAGAACACACAATTAAACAATATCATGAATGCTACGTTTTTTGTTTTTAACAGACCGTTTGCTTTACCGTTTGAATGGTTTAACACTAGTCATTTTTTGGGACTATTTGTATCTGGCTGTTCGATTTGAGCAAAGGCTCCGTGTTGTAAACCGTACTTTGACCTATAATGGACTTGGATGGGGTGTGTTATCATTGGCACTAATACCACATCTTCTCATATGTATTTTTAAACTGTAGTCTTTACTAGCCGTCTCTATAACATTATCAATATTTCCTTTTCCCTTTTAAATCTGTTGTTAATAAAGCCGAAAGGAATCTTGTAGTTTTACTTTGTACGTGTCTAGACACATAAGCTTTGAGTATGTCGTTCTTATTTACATGAACCGCTTTATATGCAATTAAATTCTTTCATCTATGTGTTTGTATCAGCACATTATCATCGTTACATTTATAATAAAACATAAAAAATGCAGTTATTAATTAAATGTCAAACTTAGTCCCAGTTTCTTTTAACCTGACTTATGGACATGCATGCAAATATTAAACATTTCATAGTCCATAAACTAATAAAATAAAATTCAAGGGTTCAAAAACTGTGTCAATGATAGAAAAAAGAGTATCTTCTAATTATTTATTTATAAATGATTTATTTATGCAAAACGCATGTTTTTAAATAGATACATTCATCATTTTACTTTAAATGTGGTAAGAAATAGCACTTTAATCAAGGTTTTATATTTTCCTTTTGAATATCTAGACATACTTAAAAGCTCTTCAAAAGTCTAAATGTCTAATTAAAATCATCGTTTTAATATGCGTCTACCTCTTAACAATATTGGTGTGTGTACACATTAAAGCAATAATAGGTCAACGTGATTCCTGCAAACAATGCCAATCGTGAATCGAAATTCAGAAAATATAACATTAGAAAATAAAAAGAATGCATGCTTTAGAAACACAACTAGTAATCAAAATATTTTTATTTACCGGATTTGTTATCACATAAGCAACACGAAGGGTGCCACATATGGAGCAGAATCAGCTTACCCTTCCGGAGCACCTAAGATCACCCCCAGTTTTTGGTGGGGTTCGTGTTGCTTAATCTTTAGTTTTCTATGTTATGTCATGTGTACTATTGTTGTCTGTTTGTCTTTTTCATTTTTAGCTATGGCGTTGTCAGCTTATTTTCGATTTATGAGTTTGACTGTCCCTCTGGTATCTTTTGTCACTCTTTTATTTACGGCGATTAATTGTAGGTTATAATCCGTCAAGAGATAAATATTTCATGAAAAATAACTAGTGCTTTAAGTCTTCAATCGGTATTTTGTATCTTTTGTTGTGGACAGTTGTGTAACATTATTACAACGAAAATTATTTAAAACGTGCTTAACACATCAGATCAATTCAAAGCATAACAACAACTCACCAAAAAACACAATAGACTCGTAGTACAGATCTGAGATTTTCGAAAGCCAGTAACAATTATTTAAAATCAAGTAACTAACACCTAGATTTTTTATCAGTTGTGTGTTTTTTTAAGGTACCGATAGTACTTGTCCAATTTAATAATGAAAATAATAAGCCATAGCATGTCAAAACATATATAATAGCAGTGAAAGAAAACATATCGACAAACTGTGAAACATAAACACTCAACAATTGGGTGATGTACCACTTGGTCTTAAAGGGTAAGCAGCCCCAGCAGTGGTTGTCGATGTTTTGCTCATTGCAAGTGAACGTTAGATGACGACAATGCGTCTAAGTCTCAATCAAATGTAGTTAAATAGAACTAGATTTTAGCTTCGACAGGAGGGACATAAATGCGATACTCGCAGACAACTTTGTTTCATTTTTTAATCAAATCATAATGACATACAGTCCTCTACCTGCCTATAATAATGTTGTAACAGAACAAAATAAGAACAAACTGTAAAATCAATTACAAACGGTTTAAATTCAGTAGATCAAAAAGAAGCACTAACACAAGTATACTACGTAAATTCGCAAAATATACAAGGATTCATATTGTGTTCGTCAGGTGACCGTTGTGAAAACAAAATATTCGGAGAAACATTTCAAATGTTGTCCCCTTAATAAATAATGCATCAAGGTATTAGTCTGAAGATTGTTTTCTCGTCGACTTTCGTTTTTGCCATGTTTACGTCGGTCCGGTCCCCCTTCGATTGCATTTTTTTTCTTTTATTATCTTTCTCTATTTTTTGATAATATTTTTAATTAAAGATTTGATCAATTGTACTGGGATTCAATTTTTTTCCCGAATTTCTGGTGTATTAAAATGATTTATCTGTCTTCATCTCAAACGTGAATGATTTTACATCTCAATAAAAATAACAAAATTAAAAACTAGACAAAACAAAAATGAACATTTAACTGGAAAATAATAGATGTAAGTAGCTATTAAAAACACGTATGTGGTTTCAAATTGTGTTTATATGTACAGAATTAAAATCTATCAAAAGAGAATTCAATGTAGCTGTAATTGCTCAATGCATCAATAACAACTTGAATAAATCACGTTCACAGAATGTAGCAAGTAGAAAGGGGATTTTATAATCGGAGATTTATTTAAAGTTCTTCAGCGATTCGTTTACTTTTACTTTCAAATGTAAATGATTTCACAGAACTGCTCTAAAAATATGAACACAATCAATATTATGATCAGATCAGTGGTTGTCTCCCACGAGTAAATGAAATAGGTTGGAACCTAGATAATACAGCTACAACGAAATATAATGCAACATTGATATTATCTGATGTTTATACCTTTTCAAACTTTGGTCATTATGTTGTGGCAAAAACATGAATTTAGATATATTAGAAAAAAAGGATAACATAATTTAAATTATATTGAACAGTTGAACGGACTTCAATAACCAAGTGATTTACCACCAACGTTAACAGACCTCAAAAACAGACTAACAAACAGAGTGAGAATAAAATGAACGGTCCTTGGTACGGATACCTTAACTTTGTAGCGACACATCTGCACAAACTTGTTTGCTTTCTTATGCATGCCATATTTTTTAATAGTCAAACACACAAAATACCTGCAACGTCCAGCTACCAACAGGATGACTACTAGCGTTTTCAGGGAATTAACAGAGATAAAGCCACGTCAAAATGTCGCCGCAGGGAGGTAGTTAATGTAATAACAGATGCTAGATGAAAACTGCTGACAAAGGAAATCAAAAGAAAAAACAGTAACCAAAAAAAGAAAATAATTAATAAGAAAATATTTCCGTACGGTTAATGAGATAACTGTTAAGTAAAGTTTCTATCATTTAAAACAATGTAAGTCGAAGTTGTTGTCTGTTGTTTCTATCAACTATGCTTTTGAACTTTGTACTTGTTTGGCTTTATAAATATTTTGATTTGAACGTCACTGGTAAGTCTTATGTAGACGAAACGCGCGTCTGGCGTACTATATTAAAATCCTGGTACCTTTGATAACTACTTTAATAAAACAAAAGTGATTATACATTGACCTCGAATTTGACATATACTGTCACCTTAGTACCAGAATATGTCGAATATGTGACAAAAGAGACAATTTTGATTTTTAAATTATTAATTCCTCCACCTTAGTAGCAATAAACCAACTTCCCCCGCATGTTGGATAGACATTTCGGTATTTAAGAGCTTGCGGCTTCTTTTCAGACTTTATAGAACGTAACCAGTGTCTGAGCAGAAAGTTAACGAATCAGTGGTATGTCAAAGAACGTCTAGTAATTTTTCAAACATAAAGTACAATCGATTTATGACATTCGAACACCGGTATCCAACTGTTGCCTATGTTTATCGTATGTGTTTATTATTTAGTTACAAAGTTTTCTGCTCTTTCTATAATTTGATAAAGCCTTTTACGATTTTCTATTTATTTCAAAGCATCAATTAATCATTGTATGTAACTCTGAAACAACCATCACATACGTATGTATCTCATTTCAATTAACACAGAGTAAGTGTGTTTGCTACAACCCAGTTTCGCATGAGCTTGAACAGAAAATATAAAATAAAACTAAGTCAATTTCATTACGACCTACAAAATATTTTGGATCCAATCTGTTGTATTTGTATTCAGACAATCATAAAACAAAACAACTTACATTGGAAACTAGGATATAAACAATACCAATATCTAGTGCATACGGCGTACATGGAAAATTGGAAGTTTCGGATTTATTCATCTGCTTAAAAAGGAGCAATGTATAATTACAAAAATATATAGCAACCGACAAGTTGAGATTTACACGCGGAAATCAGTCAAAATATAAATGAGAAACGAATTGCTTAGTTTGAAATGGCAGTTAATTTTCATTGTAGATATTGCTTTTATTAAATCTAAACAAACAAAATGATGGTATAATGAATTAAACGCATACCATGCATCTCGTCACAATACATTTGCAATTATTCGAAAATATGCAAATAAAGACGACATTGCGCCGAATTAAGATTTTTGGAAAAAATAATCCTGTCAAATAAATTTGGTCATTAGTTTAATGAACCCAAGTGTCAATGTAAGGTAGGACATTTTCATCTTACACATTATGTTTTCGAATACTGCATGCATATAAAATGTGAGAACTAATCGAACATTTAAAAAAATAATCCACAGCAATTGTCATTTAAGAAATAAATTACGTGCAGCTTCGTTTTACAGCATTATTTTACCCTAAGATAATGACAATGCATTAAACTTTAATAAAAAGCTGGAGTTTGTTTTAGGACATGAAAAAAACAAATAAAGATAAATTCTAACATCGATTTTATCCCATTTCCACTACTTTTCAAAGAAAATAAATTATGATTCTCCGAATTGATTCTAAATATAGATCTTAATATAGTTTGTGTAAGAAAAATCAGTGATTGGAAAAATCTTAAGATATTGAAATAACATTAAAATTTGTTTTATTTCTTAAGAAGATTAAGTCCAAGTGTGGGATAGGTAGGAATAAGTAAAAAGGGTATTTTAGAGCCGGCGTGTTTGTCAACTTTTAATTAGAAATCAACTTCAATTCGCCGAATTAATTCTAAATATAGATAATATACCCGAACACAGTTCATGGACGAAATATCGGAATATTTTGATGGAAAATTACAGTAGTCAGTTATAACAACTAAAAACAAAGAAATCATACGACGTATGAAGCTATATAGTTGTAACGACATAACAGCTCATTTTTACAAACGTATTCATTTTTCACATTATATGTGTTGTGCAGAATTATTAAACATTTTCATCTTTTTGTAATAATCTTTTAATCTAACTGACTTGGCAAGCTACAAAGGGTCCCCGAAATGACCAGTGTAATACCATTAAAAACGGGAACACCAACGGTCTAATCTATATAAAAAAAGAGAAACGAGAAACACTTATAAAAACATCAACAAACGACAACTACTGAACATCAGATTCCTGAATGATGATAGTTGCAAACAAACCCAGCGGGTTTAACATACCCATTATAGGAGTAACTACTCCTTGAAGACGATATTTACCTTGTTAATGTTTAAGGCAAAACTATATCGAAAAAACATTGTAACGGCAATTATGGTCTACAAATTGGCAAACAAAAATAACACTGTCAGTAAAATTCTTTTAAAGTAATTGCCCTTGAATGATGAACTAGTATACCTTATTGGTCTGATAGTTGTCTTTTTGATACATTCCCAGTTTCCATTCTCAATTATATTTAGGTCATATTTAGTAAAACGCCTTGGGAGGTATTGAAGAATAGCAACTTTAGAACAATAAACAAATCAAATTGATATTAATAATGCATTATTTTGTTATACGCTGAATGTAATTGATAATAGTGATTACATCACAGTCTACTATAAAAAGTATCAAATCACATAATTTACCTTAAGTTTAGATGGAAATTTTCAACTACTAATCGTTATATATATAATCGTTATACATGATTAAAATTGCATAGTTTTAATTGAAATACATCATCGACTAAAAGTAAAATAAACTTAATTCCTTATTAAATTATAAAAAGAGATACTAGCATTATAGATACCATGTTTGGGAAATGCATTTTGTTCAGAGTACGTTTTTTTTTACAGATTTAAGGTTTACTACTTTATGTCAATTTGGTAATTATCTTATTATCATATACTTAGACTAAATAACATATGATTTTTACTGTATGATAATAGCATATTTTTAGAATTGGTGCTTAGCGGGCTGATATGAAAAGTTTATCACATGCCTTTCCGTCACGTTATCGCATGGCATTCTGGTGATACTCGGCAAATTCCGGAAATACACCTCAATGCTACGTTTTCAGTGAAAAAACATTACAAAAGAGTGTACAAAACAATTATTTGGATACTGGAAAGTATATTTTGTAAAATAATTAAAAAAACGATTAAATTATTAAATAAATGCATTTTTTAAAAGTTTCAAACATAATAGTTATCAAAGGTACCAGGATTATAATTTAGTACGCCAGACGCGCGTTTCGTCTACATAAAACTCATCAGTGACGCTCATATCAAAATAGTTATAAAGCCAAACAAATACAGCGTTGAACAGCATTGAGGATTCATAATTCCAAAAAGTTGTGCCAATTTAAAAAGTTACTTTAAAAAAAGTTGACTTTTCCAAACAGTGTTCATTATGTATATTGTTGAATTAGTTTTTTTTGTCGTTTCGTCCATATTAAAATGTTTTCTTCTCTGTTGAGGCATATGATAGAAAGATTTCATATCAAATGTACTAAATGTGGGGTCTGACGTCCGTGAACTTTTCAACTTTTGAACTTCTATTTGGGAACCACGTAAATAAAGGCAACAGTAGTATACCGCTGTTCAAAACTCGTAAATCTATGGACAAAAAACGAAATTGGGGTAACAAACTAAAACTGAGGGAAACGCATTAAATATAAGAGGAGAACAACAACACAACATTAATATGTAACATACACAGAAACGGACTAAGCATTAGACAAATCTGATGAGAATAACAAATATAACATCATAAAAGGATCAATATATGAATCTGTTATTTTTCTCCATTGTTGAAGCATATGAAAAAAAGATCATAACATGTCATTTTTCATATTGCATGTATTATCAGACCTCTGTCAATATCAGCACTCGAGCCATGCGGCTCTTGGGCTGATATTGAACCTAGGGCTGATAATACATGCGATATGAAAAATGCCATGTAATAATCTGATATTATTGTTTGCTGTCTTATTCAGACCTTTCACTTAAAACTCATCAAATATACATTGTTTATAAGTAATTGAGATTTTCTGGAAGGTTATCAAAAAAAGAAAATAATTGAAAATGAAAATCGGGAATATGCATGTAACAAATATGAACAATATTTTATTTACTTTAGTTAGTGTTTTATCTAGATTTGCATGTTTGACTGAAATTACAAGTTTTGAAAATCGTTTAATACTGTTGCTTCTTTTTGATAAACAGTTGAGCTCATTTCGTAAAATACTAAACTATAAAACTGATAAAATCATATTTAAGTATACTCATTAATGTTCATAAGATAAATACTTTCATACTATGGGGATATATAAAGGCAACAGTAGTAAACCGCTGTTCAAAACTCATAAATCCATGGACAAAAAACAAAATCGGGGTAACAAACTAAAACCGAGGGAAACGCATTTAACATAAGAGGAGAACAACGACACAACACTAAAATGTAACACACACAGAAACGGAACAAGCATCAGACATAATCCCACGAGAATAACAAATATAAAAGATATAAAAGATAAAAATGTATTTGGAAAAAAAGGAAGACAAACAACAACATCATTCTTGCCATTCGTAGTCCTGTTTGTTTATTTTTTAATTTTTTAGTTCATTTAAATGTTTTGGAATCTAGTATGACGTTCATTTTCACTGAATTAGTACATATTTGTATTTAGGGGCCAGCTGAGGCCTACCTCCGGCTGCGGGATTTTGTCGCTGCGTTGAGGGCCCATTGGTTGTTTCCAGTTGTTTTCTGGTCTTTAGTAGGGCTGTCGTTTCTTTGACATTTTCTTTATTTCCATTCCCAATTTTATGCTTACTTGTATTGGCACTGTTAATTATTAAAACCTTTAAAAATTTGAATCTCAGTTTTAGTTTATTTTATCTTTTTTTTATCGTGTTCGTATTCTTAAAATTGAATGTTCCCTTGTTTTTATTTAATCTTCTTTCTTCATTTTTTATTAAATTGTTTTAAAAACCATGCAACATGGACTACTTGCTTATGTTATGTAATCTCTGAAGGAAGGGTTAATTACACTTCAGGAAATATGTATTCAAAAGGGAAATATCTCAAAGTACTTTCTTGTGCCTCTGAAGTATGTCATATTAATTGGACTGTTTCTTCCTTATTTGGTCAAGATATATATAAAAATCATAATTCTACTTGGGGATTTTTTGGTGATGGCGTGTTTTCAGCATCAAGCTTTACATCCGCATCAATAATTAGATACATTAACAGTGTGATGTTTATTGAAGATATTTTTTTAAGATATAAGTAAAAATACAATTTAAAAACCTTTGTAGTAAGTCACATGAATATCAGTAATTTGTTTACAGGATTGTAAAGTAGTTTCCCGTTTTATCTCCTTTTTGAAAATTTAAAATTAAACTTAAGTACTCAATTCATATTTGGATGAGGGCATATGTTTCTGCGTTCTTTTAAAAAAAAATCAATTGTACAAGGATATATCACTATGTTTCTGCGTTTTGGTTAAAAAGTCAACTTTCATTTGGACAAAGTAATGGGTATCTGTGATCTTGTAACAAAAAAAAAGTCAATTGTCCTTTGTAAAAGTGCATATGAAACTGCGTTCTTATAAAAAAAAATCAATTATTAAAAAGGAACGCCTAAAACACTTTATATTGTCATTTTTCATTATCTAACGACATTTTTTAGCAATAAAAGACAGGTTTTAATTTAGCTATTTGATATGGATTTTTTCGTTTTAAGTTTTCCTCGGAGTCCGGTATTTTGTTATTTTAATTTTTCCAGACCAAGAAGACTTTCCTTATAATTATCATCATAACGGTTGTAATCTTTATGTTTAAAAAAAGAAACTCTAACAAAATTATCCTATAATTTTCACACATATTTTGCCGGTAAGGTACGAACATGCATGCAGTATAATTACAAAACGGAAGATTTTATTGCTAAATGTTGTTTTTCTATAAATCCTGCTCTGAGTAAAAGTATGAGCTAAAAAAAATGAGCGGATATTTTAAACAACTTCAGGCATACCCAACATCTGTTTGATGCGACTGTCATACAAATGAGAGGTTTAGTGCTATTAAACCAGGTTCAATCAACCATTTTCGACATACGAAAATGCTTGTACCGAGCCAGGAATATGACAGTTGTCGTCCACTCGTTAGATATGTTTGTGTTTGTGCTTTTGATTATGCCATTTGATTATGGACTTTCTGTTTTAATTTTTCCTCGGATATTTCCTCAGTATTTTGGTGATACAATATTTTGCATCAATGGTTAACATCCAAAGCTATATTTTGATTAATTTGCTTTTACCAAATCCCACCTCAGGCATCAAAGCTGAATACATTTAAACTTAATCTCAGCCTGTACATTCATGTGATGTGATTTTATACCAAATATCGAATTAAGTGATTTAGACAAAAGTGCGGAAAATGTAATTTTCTATGTCCAGGGACCAATTCGCCTGCAAAATTAGTAAAACGAGGAAGAAATACAAAACTTTTAAGGACGATAAACCAAATTTTTAAAATCATTCCAGTTCATTAATTCGTATTGTAAAATGAACCAAACTGTTGCTAAACTAGAACGAAATAAAAAAGATGATTTCAAAATCCTAAATATAGATTTATTTCTATCCAATGTACATATGTACGAGCAGTGGATTTAGGTATAGCCGAAAAAAGAAGCAGGAAACTGGTTTTTCAAGCAATATTGCATGTAATGGTTCCACAACTTCCGCAAAAATCATCCAACAGGAACGGAATTTAACAATGTAAACGTTCTGTATATAAATAAACTCATCAAAGATACCAGGATTGAATTGTATGTTTACCCCAGACGCGCGTTTCGTCTACAAAAGACTCATCAGTGACGCTCGAATAAAAAAATGTTAAAAAAGCTAAATGTGTGGTTGGAATTGACATTGAAGTGAACCCCGTAATTCTTTGTTATTCTTATTAAACTGTCCAGACATATTATATCACAATCTTTGCATATGCAATGGGGAGAATCGAAAACCAATTCAAACAGCACAGCACCATCAACAAAAAGAGAAATAAACACCAAAAAGACAAAAAAACAGTCCACAAAACACTACACGTAATACCAAAGAGCAACAACAAAAAATGGTTAAACATAACAAAAATACCGAGCTCTACTGGAAATTTCTTAAAATGAAGTCCTTTAATCAAATGGCAAAATCAAAAGCTAAGAAACATGAAACAACTTGAAAATAAATGACATAATCATAACTTTAATCCCGAAAAATATAATATAACATTTGTAAAATATAAATACTCAAACGTCTCGCTGCATTGGTGACCCATTGGTGGCCTTCGGCTGCTGTCTGCTCTTGGTCGGGTTGTTGTCTCTTTGACACATTCCCCATTTGCATTCCAAATTTTAACATCATATTGCATATGCCGTACCTAATACAATTAATCTTGTTACTTGTATATAAATGGATAACGCTTTGGTATACGTAATAAGCATCATATCATAGTTGAAATAGGAAAATTGGAGTACAATTTGATCAATGAGGGCATAATTTATAATAAAAATGTTAATACACTTCATACACCACGGTTCAGAATATTTGGAAGCTCAAAAGAAATTTTTATATTATTTCTCTTTTTTCGTTAGCGAACAACAAATTAGCATATACATCAATTGGAATAAACATGAAACGATGAGAAAGAAGCATAATGACATTGCACATTCTAAATTATCATATATAAAGTCCACTTCTTTTGTCCGATAGGCCGACATTGCTTCTAGGTGTATACCCCTGGTATAATAACATCACAATGCTATTCAAATGTTATAAATCACCAAGGCATGTTCATTGAACAAAATGACTTTATTATACCTATTATGACGTTAAAAATCCATTTAAATTCAAACCAAAATATTGTTTGAGTACTAAATTTGAAATCAACACGATTCCCTCACGGAGCGATCTACATAAACATTCTTTATTCTGCAATCTCACCTCGGGTAATACCCTAGGTGCTGTTGTTCTATATTTAGAAAAGGAAAAATCCCCTTTAAAACCACCTTTTATGTGCTGTGACCCATCAGGTAGAATTTGACAAGTGGTAATGTTTCTAGATACAGAAATCAGTTGACAGTGTGTCATTCATAAAAATTGGTCAAGTGAAAAATAACACGAAATTTTATTTTCTCATGCATATTTAGGTCTTTTGTAAATTTAGTTTTTACGTAGTGCATTTAATTACATAAAGATGTTTTTACGTCTTAAAGTTGTAAATTACTATAAAGATTTTTACAATTGTTGTTAAGTCAACGCAATAACTAGGTAATATAGTAAGAATGTTCAGGATATTTGACTTTTTTCTTTAAAGTGAACTGCAATGACAATATCGTTAAGGTTCTTAATGATCTAATATTATCACCTGTAGTGCTATTACATTATTGATCTTAAAAGAGTAAAGTCTGTTAAGGATACTAAAATTTAATAAATTTCGTGCATTCAAATCATTTTAGGCAAAAGTGAATCATTAGAAGACAAAAATGTATAGATATCTCAATATGACCAAAAGAATCACAAAAAGAAAGTTATTTAAGTCTTTGGTTATTTAGTGCATCAGCATTTATTTAAATATTTTTACGTCTTCAAGTTTTAAAATAGATTTATTTTGTATTAAACCCGTATAAACAGTGCTGTTAGGTCAATGCAATTACTTGTTAATATTGTCAGATTGTTGAGGATATTTGACTTTTTTCTGTATAGTGATCTGCAATAATTACATATAATATCGCTTTTGGTACAAATACATTATCGTTCTTAAGAGAGCCAGGTCTATAAATAATTACAAAATTTTATAAGTGTAGTGCATCCAAATCATTTTAAGCACAGTAAAACATTAGAAGACAATGATTTATAAATACCTTAATACATTGGGCATATTACAAAAAGGCATCCAAAAACGATACTTATATAAATCTATTGTATATTTAGTTTTTATGTAGTGCATTTGATTTTATTTGAATGTTTTGACGTCTTTAAGTTGTATAATGTATAAAGCTGTTTGTTATTAAAGACATATTGACAGTAATGTTAGGTCAATGCAATTTATAAGTAGTATAACCAGAATGTTGAAGATATTTGACTTTTTTTCGGTACAGTGAACTGCAATGACAATATTGTTATGGTTCTTAAAATATAATATCATCACCTGTGGTACAAAACATTATCGATAAAATTTTATAAATTGCGTGCTCTTAAATCATTTTAAGCAGAGTGGAACATTAGGAGACAAGGATATATAAATACCTTAATATGACTAAAAGGATGTTTTTATGTCTTCAAGCTGTACGATAGTATATTTTTTTTATTGAACGGTATAAACAGTGTTCTTAGGTTAATGCAATAACTAGGTAATATAGTTAAAATGTTAAAGATTTTTGACTTTTTCTGTTTCATTGAACTGCAATGATAACATCTTTTATATTCTTAAAATATAATATCATCACCTGTGGTACAAAACATTATCGATAAAATTTTATAAATTGCGTGCTCCCAAATCATTTTAGGCAGAGTGGAACATTAGGAGACAATGATATATAAATACCTTAATATGACTAAAAGGATGTTTTTATGTCTTCAAGCTGTACGATAGTATATTTTTTTATTGAACGGTATAAACAGTGTTCTTAGGTTAATGCAATAACTAGGTAATATAGTTAAAATGTTAAAGATTTTTGACTTTTTCTGTTTCATTGAACTGCGATGATAACATCTTTTATATTCTTAAACATATATGGATATCACTTTTGGTGAAAATACGTTATAAATTTTTTAAGAGCACAAATGCCGCATATGGACTCCTCAAAAAGTTTCTGTAAGTGTTCTGCACCGAAAGAACAGCAAGGCACTTAGTTTCCATATTTCTACCGCATTTGATTTTTTAAATCCCTCAAAGTCGAACGACTTCCCTCTTTAATGTTTAAGCATTTGTTTCATTGCCTGAAAATATGACAGAATTTGACAGTTTAGCAAATTTCTATATCAGGCATCTCTGTTTGTCTTAAATTGTAAAATAATGATTTTTTTTATGCATGATTTGATGAGCACAAAATGTGAAAGTGTTTTTTTGATAAAACCGAAAGTTGAGGATATTTAGGGTTAACCTTATGTTGCATATATTGAAATGAAAATAAAAGAGATGTTGTGAACTTGCCAGTTCTGTTTAACAACATTCCTTCAGCGCCTGCATACGGATCATATATTTACATGTTGATACGATATTCCAGGACGTGCATTTTCCATCATGATTTCCTTGATAGAGGATAACTGCTCCTGTGGAAGCTTTTAAACCAAGAGTTCCAGGTAATGAAGTTGTAATCAAACCGTCTCAACTTTTGCAGAAGCGAACACATGACTATGCATATGCTCCAATTCTAGTAACAATAATCCCGTCGTTTTTCGCTGAAATTATCATTCCGTGTTAGACTTATTACCGTATTTGTACTTACAAGGGTAACATGATGGCTGTCATAATTGAATGGTGATGGTTTCTTCCCTTCAAAAGCACTAGAGATCACCCGGTTTTTTTATTGGGTTCGTGTTGTTCGTGTTTTGACTTATAAATCTGGATATCCCTTTGGTAAATTTTGCCTGTCTTTTGTCTTATCATACAGGGGGTAATTTGCGTGCCCAAACATGTTAACCCAGTTACATTCGTAATATGCCTGAATGTATCTTTAAACTGTTCGTCTCTGTTTTTATGGTTCCTGTTGTCTCGAAGTATCGTTTTCATATTAAAACATCACTGGTTGCTAATCAAGAAATCGAGTTTATTTACCAATAATCTATTCTCTTGAATTTTATATCAGATTTTATGTAAGAGAAGATAATGACATATGCATTCTTTACACTGTTTAACTAAGAATCGAGCTAAGGGGGTTAAAAAAGTTCAGTTCAAACTATTGAAACAATTTCTAAAATTGTTCGTACAGCAAATAGAAGACAAACAACAATCGCTATAAGCAAATGTGAGCATCGTTTCTTAATTAAGTGGAGGTTGGCGTTTGGTTTTGTTGTAGTTCAGTGTTTCTGGTGTTCCGTTGTTTTCCTCATATATTTTATGTGTTTTCCTCGGTTTTAGTTTATAACCCGGAATATATAATTCCAATTAAAAAAAATTAAGGGAAATCGAATGATCTCAAAAAGTAGAGGGACCGGTTGCATCAGCTTTATATGCACTTGTGTTATTTTAATTATTTCATTTACCATTGACCATATATATGTTTTATTTATTTCACATTTTCACATCTACACACTTTTTTTTTTATTTAATATTCATCAGAAAAATTTGTTGCATCACATCTTCGGGATTTTAATATATAAATAATAGAGAGACAAAATTACCAATCAAACAATTATCCACCACCTTACAGATGTAAGCGACTGTAAGTTACTGTTAGGCTTTATACGATGATCAAAATCCATTTAAAGTACATACACCATACAAGAGCCAACAGGGTGACATAGTTCGAAAGTTCACTATTCAATGAATCTTTAAATATTTCACATTACTAAGAAATTCAAATGGATTTCCTATTAGGTTAAATCAATTTCCCTTTCAATCGGTCCAGTGTTATCATATTGACCCTATTTATCTTATTTTATTGTCGGAAAGACCTCAGAATGTTATTACAGCGATATAAGTTCACTTCACATTTATCACGCGTCCAGGTTAATTTGACCTTAAATGATCTTTTACTTTTTGTCATTCTTTAAATAAACACGCTATCTTTACATGACCGTATATTTAACTTGAAGAAGTGAAGGTTAAGTTCACTGATTAAGGCTGTATACATTTTGCATGATAATTGAGATCTTGCTTCATACTATGAATCGTAGATGTCCAAAATATGTTCACGAATTTCCATTAACATTTCAATGTTCCAACTTACGGAAAAGGGAATACTGTAAGGGATTTCGTTAAAGCTTAAAACTTTTAATAAATTCTTTCAAATGCAAATATGCAAATTTGAAATTTTGATGTACCTGTAGAATTCTTAATAAAGCCCGTGATTTAGATACGGCCAATATGAACTCATTTTTAAAAAATGCAACACGAACCCAACCGAAACTGAGTTGCCTCTTATATCTAGCAAACATATCAAATTTCAGTGTGCAATATGTTAACAGCATATTTGTGATTTCATTTAAACTACGTCCAGTATATCGGTTTCAATATATATCCGAAAAATAACTAGGTCGGAGGAAAAATTCATTAAGTATTTTTTTATATGGAGATGGGGGGATTTTTGGTTCATTTTGAGGGTAATGCATAAGATTTTGTTTATTGCATAATATTATCATAACACTTCATCATCTATTGTTAACTTATTCAGAAACGTCGTTATAACACTTAAGAAATGGTAATTATGTTGTGGTCAGTCCATTTTCCATCTTCTACACTGTTAAGCCAATAAAAACACGACGAATTCAGAAAACGAAAATGCAGACAAGGAGTAACGTTTCAAAACATCAGATTGTAGGAATGTCAAAAATGTTCTTCATCATTAGATCTGATGAGATAAAAGTGCCGTATGGTTTAAATTAAAAACTTATATTTAGTTCAGTCATTTGGGGCACTTTAAACCTTTGGGATTCAAAAACAAATTGTATGATAAAAAAATGATGGAAATGATGGGCGCAGTTGATAGTAAAAAGCAAATAAAACCAAACATACCGAACTCCGATGAACATTAAAACAGAAAGTCCCTAGACAAATGGCCAAATCAAAAGCTGAAACACATTAAACGAATGAATAACAACTTTTCAAATCCATAACTTGGTACACGCCTTTTTAATGTAGAAATTGTTGGTTAAACCTGATTTTACAGCTAGTTAAAACTCTGACTTGTATGACAGTCACATAAAATTTCATTATATTAACATCGATGTGTAAACGATAGCTGCCTCGGGTACCTTATATAAGCATTGCATTGAATAATACAGCCTACTTCTTAATACTATATATTTTAATATTCAAAAGCGTACAAGAACTATGGGTGCAGCGCTAGTTCGTCCATATAAATGTTGGCCTTTCACGATTTTTGTTTTGTTGATATTTTGAGTATTTTTCTTGAAATGTGTATGTGTAGATTAAGAATAAAGTTGCATTTCCCTTTAGTAAAATTTACATTACTTGATTTCTGATGATTATATAAGCGATTTGATGCTGATGAATTTAGCTTCTTAAACACCAGACCTCGAGCAGACTTGATGTGGTTTTTCTAGATCCACTTAAGTATATCTGTGTGATAATAATTTCGTCACAATATTTATTACATATCTTTTATATATTCGTCACGGTTTGATTTGTTCTACAAACGACATGTGTCGTGGTCATATTGTAAAGGTTAAGTATTATGTCGACCCTACCACTTGTACGTATCACATGTAGCAAAAATATCGGTTTATAGAGATAATGGTTTAATCATTCGCTTCCTTCACCTACAAAAGTACCCGCTATGAAATATGTCCAATTATTGGGAGTTAGGAAATCAAAAAGCCAATATAGAATTAAACTCATCATAGATACCAGGATTACATTTTGTATTTTCGCCAGACGCGAGTTTAGTCTACAAAAGACTCATCAGTGACGCTCGAATCCAAAAAAGTTAAAAAGGCCAAATAAAGTACGAAGTTGAAGAGTATGAGGACCAAAATTCCTAAAAGTGTTGTCAAATACAAAGTATACAGTATGGTATAACAGAGGGGGAGATTGATTCCGATGTTTTTACCATAACTATACTTTGGTAACAATGCAGTAATTTCACATTATATAAACTGTTAACCTCAGGCTAATAACACTTATTTGTTTTTTATTGTTAGGTCAACAACCGTCTGACTATAAATAGAACACATATGGAGCAATCACTTAGATGACAACTAAGACGCATAACTGACATACGTCATTCGCGTTAGTGCATATAGGATAGGTTGAATGAATGTGAATAATCGTATGTTAGTTTACATAAACAAAAGTGGTTTTTCTGAAAGATACCAACTGTCAAAGTTAGTGGGATTGAAGAACCAGAATTTGTGTTTTCGACCAGAACAATTATGCACTGTTTTGTGCATTTATTATTTTTATTTTTTTGTTTTTTTGCTGTGACATTTACAAAAACAAATTATGTATATTGTGTTTTTTATATTTTCAACAATGCTTATTTGTTTATTCATTTTTATATGTATAAGTTGCCATGGCTTTGTCATTTTCACCGACTTTTAAAAGTCTTTTTTTGTATATCTTCGACTCCTTTTTATTAATGTCAATTGAGGTTTACCACTTAAGCCGAATAAAGTTTTTATCTAATGCAATTTTGATTTCGAAGTTCCAATTTGTTTGAATATTTGGACTTCATAATACTCTGCATAAAAATTCAATACGGTGATGTCCGAATATCAGGTGAGCTTGGGTCAACCCGCACATCCGGTGAATTTGGGTGATTCGGAAGGGAAAACAAGTCATTATTTGATATGAAAGGACTCACTTCAAAAGAAAAGATTATTCAGTCAAATGTCTGGACGTCATATTAGATATTTATCAGATAAATTCTGCTTCATATAGTTACAAGGCCGGGAAATATACAAAAGGTGCACACTTTTCAAACGCAATATCAATTTGAAGATCGCGACAAATATGTAGTCCCAAGTCATGCTCTATAGCGACCACTGTAGCTTCAGGTAACGATGACTTTAAAGTATGGACAATACAAAAGCTAATATAAACAGGGCGTCCCAATATGTTAATACAAATGCGAACTTTATGTGAATTTGGTTCATAAATTTGTACACTATAAGTGCATTTTATTTACATTAATTAACGTTGAATTAAATTGCACATTAATTTCATGGTAAATTGAATTGCAAATTAATTGCATGGTATTTCAGTCTAAAGGTAGATTTACATGCATTGTATGCGTCAAATTGAAAATTATGTGAAACTTTTATGCACTTAAAATACAATACCAAATGGTATATGTTAATCTGTGTTAATATACAAAGAAATTGTAAAGATAGTTAATATTGACAAAAGATTGTTCAGACCAACAAAGAAGAACGTCTGTCCATCTTAATCTGATAATAATACTGCAAAAAGTGTTATTCTATTGTAAATGTCAGAAATGACGTACATTATATCAAACCAGTAACCTAAAAAAAATAATAACAAAAGTACTGTATTCCTGGGAATTTTAAAAACAGAGAGTCTCTATTCAAATGGCAAAATCAAAAGCTTAAACACATCAAACGAGTGAAAAACAACTATCACATGTAGAAAATGGTGGATTAAACCTGGTTTTATATCTAGCTAAACCTCTCACTTGTATGACAGTCGCATAAAATTTTATTATTTTGACTACGTACACCAATAAAATATAATTTTTCTTAACCAGAATAACTTTTTTGAATATTTACTGGAAGACAGTTTTGTTTACCTGTGGATAATAGCTTCGAACCTTATCTTTTTTTAGACCACACATGTAACTTTCAAACGAAGATCTATAAAATCTCATTTTTCTTAACCAGAATAACTGTTTTGAATATTTGCTCGAAGCCAGTTTGTTTACCTGTAGATAGTAACTTCGAAGCTATCTTTATTTAGACGAACTTGTCACACCAGTGACATTAATTGTGAAAATAAGATAAATGACTTTCTCACTTTTTCGACGAAATATGTAAAAAAAACAATGGTAAATTTTGTAATGTTTTAAATCCTGTATTTTACGGCCTTTTAACTGTTTGGAATTACGTAAATTAAGTAATATAAGAAATGTATTGGATATCAGAAAAAAAGCTTTAGCCAAACAGCGATGCTATCTGTACACACGTCATAACTGAACTTATGACTATTTTTTGTTATTGACACATCTAATCATACATGACAGTTTCTTTTTACTTTTATGTTTAGCTTTGATATAAATGAAAAATAGGTTTAGTTAAATATGGTAAATACATGCCTCTCAGTGTTCCTGTAGTTTTTTTAAGGGGGAGGTGAACATAATCGACGTTAACATGTTGATTTTTTTCTTGCAATAATTTAAACTTCAACATTTGCAGGGTTTTTTTATGAAAAATAAACTAAATATATTAAAATACTTGTTTTACTTCAAGTTGTTACTTCATGCGTGGGAATTAGTAAAGCAACTGTTTTGTCATCTTCGGTATACTTTACTTGATCTTTCTACCAAATACATAGCGCTAATCAAGTGTGATTTGCTATATGATGTACTATTGACGCGTATATGTGTTACATTTTTACACTTTAAGATGCATGCCCTCTCCACACTGTCACCCTAGCTTGTCCTTAATAGTATTAACTTGCGAGCCAACGCAAGTACTTCAATATTTGACTAAAGATGTATTTGGTTCATTTATATGTTTCGTAGTTTAGTATGACGTTCATTTTTGCTGAACTAGTACACATATTTTGTTAAAGGCCCAGCTGAAGTCCGTCGCATTATGCTGGATTTTCTGGCTGTGTTTAAGACCCATTAGTGGCCGTCGACTGTTTTCTGCTCTTCGGTCGAGTTGATACCCGTATGATACATTTCCCGCTTCCATTCACAATTGTATGCATGCACTTACATGAACGGTACCGTTGTTAATGGCCAGATACGTATTTGGACAAGTAATATATCATATATCGTACCGATGTACTGACTACTAGGCTGTTGATACCATCAGATACAATAGTCAGTCAGCTGATGTGTGTGTTAATAAATGGTTACCTGTACAATATGTAATACCCTAAGATACGACAGTTAATTAGCAGAGGAACGTGTGAATATTACAATTATCGTTACCATGTGTGATACCCTTGTCATACGTCAGTCGATCAGCTGAGGTGTGTGTTAATAATATAATACAATATTGTAATACATGTTTCTAATAATGCAATTAAATGTTCACAGATTACGAGAGCCTCATTACGATGAATCTGAGTATCTTTTCGATGCGGTGATTCTCGGTGCCTCAGACTTGCTAAATTAAGATATTTCTTCCATGGACAATTGGTTTCGTTAGGTGGTTTGGCTACAAATTATAAAACTGTGATTTGGTAGTCTATACTATTGTGATTACTGTTTTTTGTTGCGTAAAGTTCATATGGAGAAATGGTGTATAGATAACATCTAAACTCATAATCTATAATTTCATGGTTATAGTTGATAGAATTGCGGACATTTATATCATTATAAAAACATGAATATCTGTTTATTTTATGCTGCTTTTTGTTTTTTGTTGGTTTTTTTGTTTTGCCTCTTTTTCTTATTGAGAAAAGCGACGTGTTTTTATAAAGTTCAAATACTGGATGATAGCAATAATTTTTTTATCTAAAATTAATTTGTTTTAGTGCGATGACTTCTGTTGAAATAGTTTACGAGGATTACAGCACGTTTACGGTAGATTATTAATAGGTGTCAGAGGTATACATAAGAAGTTCAAAGAATTTACTAAATAGCTGAATTAGATAGGTACAGAACAATGTGTAATATCGCTGATGTAATTTATTACAACGGTAAATGAAGAGTTCGTTTACGATAGGTTGTAAAATGACAGGCTAGTAAAGCTGACATAGTGCACATTTTTGTAAAGAGTACAGGGTTCTTTTTCTCAGCTTAAAGTGTTTTATTTCTTTCTATGAACTACAAACTAAAAAATGTCTCCCTTACTTTACTATTACTTATTTTTATGGCTTTCATTACATTTCCATAGCAGTTCATCATAAAATTTTAACCAACAGGTTATGAAGGAATTTAATGCGACTGTCATACAAGTGAGAGGTTTAGCGCTATAAAACCAAGTTTTATCCACCATTTTCTAAATTTGAAAATGTCTGTATCAAGTCGGGAATATGACAGTTGTTGTCCATTCGTTTGATGTGTTTTATTGTTTGATTTTGCCATTTGATTAGGGGCTTTCCGTTTTTTTAATTTTCCCCAAGAGTTCAGTATTTTTGTGATTTGACTTTTTACACAGCTTAGACAAGCAGTACATTAATTTTAAAAATAAAGTTAAACTTTTTCATACCATTTGACATCAACCAAACGTCAGTGATGGTATTATATTGTTTGTTTAAAATATTTTTGTCTTGTTTCTTTGGTTTAGTTTCTCGTTCCAGTATACCCTACGTCTATTATTCGCATAAAAATTCGTGTAAACAAATTTCACGGTAACAAATGCAGATCAAGATCTGTCCAATCTGTAAACACTTAAATTTTTACGATTAGTTAGCAATGTTAAATTTAATCTAAAGGAATAACGAACAAATATACAAATACAATAATAAGAAAACAGGGCGCATGGTCAAACTTGAACTGTCCTTTATCCTTTTGAATAATTGTTCTCTGTTGAGGGTTTTCTTGGGGGTTATCTCGCATTGTTTTTTACTTTGTTTTATCATTTTTCTTTTGGTAAAATTGAGAATAGAAATGGGGAATGTGTCAAAGAGACAACAACCCGACCATAGAGCAGACAACAATCAAAGACCACCAATGGGTCATCAATGCAGAGAGAAACTCCCGCACCCGGAGGCGTTCTTCAGCTGGCCCACAAACAAACATGTATATTAGTTCAGTGATAATGGACGCTATACCAAACTCAGAATCATACACAAGAAACTAAAATTAAAAATCATACAAGACTAACAAAGGCCAGAGGCTCCTGACTTGGGACAGGCGCAAAATTGCGGTGTATACCTTTGAATCTTGGTGATTGTACTTCTTTCCATTCATCCTATTTTCGTTTTGTAAATTATGTTCTATGGTAATCATTATCACATTCATTCTTTATTACCGGTCGAGTTTATTTTAAATGATGGGCGTCTTTTCATTAAAAGTCAATGATTACTAGGTTCAACAAAAACAAGTGTGATAATGTTTAGATTACGATTCAATCTGTACTTTTTGATTTGATCCGAGAATGAATAGGGTACTATACAGTGCTTAACAACAGCTTACATGTCGTCGTTATATTTATCAAATGTGCATTGTATGTTGTTTGCAAAACAATTAAACAATGTTCTGCCTTTTCTGTTTACGTATCCGAATCGATTTGAAAAATTGTGAAAAATAACGTTGTATGTCTGGCGATTTCTAACAAAAGAAGCAATTATACACACTAGCAACATGCATGCCTATAATTGCTTAAATCCACGGTACTTTGGTGTTTCATTGGCAGTCATACCACATCTCCTTATTTTCATATAGATGATGTTAACATACTTTTATATTTGTCATGCGTTGACACCTTATGGACCTTAATTGTATTTATCATGCAAAAGAAGATAAGATATCATGGAAGAAATACTAATAAAAAATTTAGAGTAGAAGGAAAACTTACATCGCAATAGCATAAACAAATTAAGTAAAAGACAAACATCCGTCCGCATTGCAGAGAAAAAATAAAACACCTACTCCACTGAAAGGTGAATATAACGCATAAGCTAAGGAAGAGTAGTGTTCCTGTTCCACGTGTGGTATCCGTCGTGTTGCATATGGCAAATATACAATTCTATGGTGTCATGATTGACGAACAGAGCACAAGATTGTTGGTAAGGAGCGACAGAATGCGTTAACACTATTAAACTTTATCACTACAAAAACATGGTATGACTACTGCTGATATTTTTAAATGCACTAGATGCGCATTTGACAATTAATGTCTGTTGAGTGATGCCAGGAAACCCAAAAGTATTTTATTTAAAGTCCAAGCTAGCAGTGAAAAAAAGGCTATTTTTTTCTCTCCAAAACTCGACTGGGTGAAAAATACAAACTATAATTAAAATGCGTAGTTTATTAAAATATTATCAGCATTTACAAAACTTCGATTGCTATACTCATGTCCTATACTTTTAAATAGTAAAATGCATCAGTATTAAAGTGACTTTGAATACTTGTTTTAATGCATTGCTGACATTCCACAACGATGACATACGGCCTAAACTTTACTGGATTCTTCTGGATTTGTAAACATCCATGTGATCAACACATTGTTAATATATCATTCCATTTTTAGTTTTACTTTTTTATGAATATTTGTGATACGCTTTATTCGATGAAATGTCTTCCTTGTTTTTGTGACTTGATATTTCGGTCAGGGATATCTTACAATACAACAAATATACTTTTATTCTTAAAATTTGGTTGGATATACATAAATAGATTCAAAGAGTATGTATAAGTAGCCTTGAAATTAGATTGGTTAGACAGGTAACCGTGCTCCAAACTAATTCTTCCTGATCCAGACTAACTTTTAGGTATGCATTCTAACAAGCAACAGAAAATTGCAATTAAAATGCATTACTGTTACTATAAATAACTGACAAGCAAATGAATCGGTGCTTGTAATCTGACTTTTAAAGAATTAGGAAGTAAAGATTTATATAGAGTTAATATTTAACACTGCATGTCACTTTAAACACCAATGAAGGTATCTTCCTTGTTCCCAAGACCACTCAATTTTACTTCTGTAATAATGGACTTTCCATTAATGGTAAGTTATCTTCATATTTACATGTTATATCTAATTAATTCTGTTACCTCAAAAATACATAAAGAAAATAAGGGAGCAAAATATATGTATCAGGATTATGGACTGCTGGTAATCTTATAATGTCAGTTTAGACTTGGGCGATTATTAGCTTGAAATACAAAGGCAAACTGACAACGCATTTTCCACTTTTGAATGTTGTCTAATCAACATCGTTGACAAAGCCATGGCAGAAAAACATTTGTGTATTTATAGCCAGACTATTTGCTGGGTATTAAAATGAAGATTCAAGTCGGTACAAAGTTTAACAATTTAATAAACGATCCAACAAGAATATAAACGATGTTACAATATTGAGTCCGGTGTTTACGGTTTAAGAACCTATCCAAAACTGAATATAAATTATTTCTAAGAAGTATATAAAACAGAATGATAAAGAAATACATGTAATTACGGATTAAGCAAATATTGTCCATTGTTCAGATAATCTGCTAAAACTGTCTTTGACACGTAGATACGAAGTCCATTATCGGATTAGTAGAAACATACAATAATTATGTGGGAATATTTGAGCTAAAAATTTGTAAGGGTTCCGCGGAACCCAGTGTCTCGCCTACTTTTGCTGAAAATCACAGGCTCAACAAAATGAGGAAAAAAATCAATAAAAATATTCCTCTTGATACTATCTTTTGATTGTAAGAAGCTTCTGTCCAAGTTTAGTAAAAATCCAGGATAGTTTATGAATCTAATAAATGTTTAAAAACTTTAACTGCAGACTGTATGTAATGTTAACTGGAAGAAAAACTAAGTCCATTTATAAGTAAAATACAGATACACAGGTACAAAATATTAACAAAATTTCCTTCTAAATACTAGCTTATGATCATAAACAAGCTTCTGTCTAAGTTTGGTACGAATTAAAAGTAGCATAAGAAAGTTATTAATTTTTTCTAAAATTTAACCACAGAGTGAATGTGTTGTTTCCTGGCAGAAAATCTAAGTCCATTTAAAAGTAAAATACGGAAAAAACGGATTTATTTTTTTACAAAATTTACTTCTGTTTATTATCTTTTGATCATAAACAAGCTTCTGTCCAAGTTTGGTACAAACCCAGGATAGTTTAAGAAAGTTATTAAAATTCTAAAAACTTGAACCACAGTGTGAATGTAATGTTTCCCCGCAGAAAAACTAAGTCCATTCATAAGTAAAATACGGAAAAAATGGAATTTTATTTTTACAAAATTTACTTCTGGATACTATCTTATGATCATAAACAAGCTTCTGTCCACATTTGGAAGTAATCCAGTATAGTTTAAGAAAGTTATTAAAATTTCAAAAACTTTAACCACAGAGTGAATATTTGTGGACGCCGCCGACGACGACGACGACACCGACGACGACGACGACGGAATGTAGGATCGCTTAGTCTCGCTTTTTCGACAAAAGTCGAAGGCTCGACAAAAATGACAATTGAAAGATATAGTAATTAAAGTCAGAAAGATGATAGTCCAAATAATTAGCATGCTTTTCGTCCGGTCATATATTGTTGACGTCTGTGTCTTGGCTTCTAGATGATTATTGATAACTTGTGTTGTTAGACTGCAATCTCATCGGTGTATACCTAACACCTCCTTTTATTTATGTCATTGAGGTTGTAGTGGTGTCTTGCTTCAATATGCATTTTTGCGTAGGATTGACGCAGATTTAATTTCAGGAAAAAGAATTAAAAAAAACAAAATAAAGTTTCAAATTTTTTTAAGGGGAAAAATCAAATTTTACTTTAGAAAGCAGTAGCAGCAATTGTAGTAATATGTATTACGATGATTCAATGTTTATCATATAATACAATATATTATGTTTACATAATAGTAAAATGGTTTAACATTAATTGATGTGTCCAGTTGGAAATTATTAGTCTACATTTAACAGAAATAAATACAAATTCATAATTTTGTCTAAAAATATCGTCGCATGCATGTAATTGAGAGAGAGCAGAATATACAAAAGGGATATATTAGTAAACAAACTGACAACACATTTGAGAAAAAATACGAAAAATGATTTTACGATAAAAGCAGTCCACACACTCATAAACATTTCAGTGAAGAACAGGATGATCAACCTTCCAATGTGAATATGTTATTATAACACTATTGAAACCTAAAGTACCGGGTTTTTACACTTGAAACTATCCAATTCATTGACAATCTTACCTCATCCTTTACTTTTTGTTGTTTCTTGTATATATTCAGGAAACAATAATGTAATAACTAGGTAATGACAGTTGTGGCCACATGTGGATCAGGAAGTGCTTACAATGGGCACCTGAAATCACTGTCAGTTTGACGGGGTTTGCGTTGCTCAGTCTTTAGTTGTCTATTTTGGTTTTTTGTACTTTATTCTCTTTTTCGTCGGTTTTTTTCCATTGCATTGTCAATATAGTTTCGACTGATGAGTATGAATATTCTTTTTGGTATCTTTCGGGATTTTTTTTTTTTGTATTTCAATATTTGGTAACATTCATGAATCATGTTACATTGTTACGATATTTTTCTCTTTCGTGGATTATTCTTGATGCGTGTAAAAAGATGCATAATTGCAAGTAATACAGTTGGTGTAAGGTATTTATAAGGTCATGGCATTTAAATTTAAATGTTCCTTTATGTTAATATTTAAACAAATGATTGTTTTATGTAAATTCGAAATTTATAAAGTGCTAAATGAAGTCCTATGATGCAGGCTGATAAAACACATAATTCTTCATTCTTCTATGTGTCTTATTTCAAAACTAAACAACACTCATAGACATTTCCGTCAAACAGTAAACACAAACAGTCACTCTCTTACGAAATCGTATTAAGAAACATAACCTTGATAAGTGGAACAATAAAAGAGGGCCATACAAATCCAAACTTAAGGTATAAAAATAATGTATCGTCCACCAGAATTAAGATGCCATTTCATCATGGCCACTCTCGGCCAGTACACACTCAAATATAAAGAGACACACAAAAATCTTGGTATCAGTCATCATTCAAAGATAATAACTTCTGTAAGAACCGAACATTTCTATTTTGTAGTCCTGTTTGTGGATAATGTTTCCCTGATCAACTTTTTTCTTCACAGTTTTCTCGCCATTTACTTTAGGTTTTGTTCATAATGTAAAACAGTAAAACGAGGATTCAACTGAAAATGTCAGCTGTGTTGACCTATTTAAAGATCTGATCTTGCTGCTTCCTTTGTTATATAAAGTTTCACTTTATCTTTATGCTTCCTTTGTTATATAAAGTTTCACTTTATCTTTTATTGTTCAATATAATAGACACGTACATTGACACAATCGTTATTTAAGGCATTAATGGTTATAAGGAGTCATCTGACAATTTTAAAAATAGACGAACATAAGTGAGTTCCTGATATTCTGACAAAATTTTAATTTGCTTTCAAGACAATGTGCAAAACATGCATTTAACTCCTATATTCTAAATCAAGACAATGGTGTGTTGGTTGCCCTGGAAGATCACAGAACACATTTTTAAAACTAGTTATTTAATTAATAGTTGTGGCCAAGTTATGTTTCATTTTTTGACCAAGTTAGGTTTCATTTGGCCAAATTTGGTTTCATTCGGCCAAGTTTGGTTTTCTCTGGCCAAGTTTGGTGTCAATTGGCCTAATTTGGTTTCATTTGACGAAGCTTAACTCATAAGGCCCATTTATTTCAAAAGAGAACTTTTTTGTCAGGTTTACAAAAGATAGACGACTAACGCAAAGAGGTGGCAAAATCTCAAACTGTCCCATTGGACCTTTTCGGCCTGGTAAGCTAAAAATTAAATGAAATGAAAATGATCCCCAATATATGACATCAAGTAGATATTACACTGTTCAATTAGGATTTATGTCATTAAAAGATTGATTGAGTGGTAACTGTTTGTTTATCGTCAGGTTACAACCAGTTCATGGTTTTTAGGACGAGAACAAATTAAAAATAGATCTTTTACGCACGATGTGTATAAAATGTCATTTTCTGCAAACTAGAACAACTGGGCTGCAGAAAAACTGACTAATACGGGGTATATTGGTTAGGGAAATTAGTCATGCCTTTCAACAGGATTTAAGTAGTTGGTATCAGGGTCATTTAACGAGCCAGAGAGTGCATGGTCTACATTACGTCGAATTAAATGTCCCAATTTAGACCGGATATATATATATAAGTACGTCTGAGTCAGTGACAACTCTACAACAGATTTATCCATCGAATCACCAGCAATGATGGTGATACATGGCTGTGTACACATGGCTGTGTATATACAACTCGTCTAAACATCAACCCAACAATGTTAGATCTGTAAATTTGCTAGGGAATTCGAACCCATGCTACTGAGATATCGTGACACCAAATCGCCTGCACTGTAACCGGTGCGCTAGACCACACGACCACCTGGGCTTCATAAAAATGAAGCTTTCGGTGGCCGGGTGTTACCTTTCTACGTCAGTTTTAATCTAGCGTCGTACTACAGTACATGATATATATATATATATATATATATATATATATATATATATATATATATATATATATATATATATATATATATATATATTATACATGTTCTGTACAAGTTGCAAGTTTGCACAAGTTATAATTTGTACAGGGTTTTTGTACAAGCTATATGTTTTTACACATACATTCAAATTCAAATACTTAAACCCAACATTGAGTTCTTTTCCCCGTTGTCCTAAAACTGGAAATAATGACACATGAATGGTTGATATTCTATTTTTATTTTCTCCATAAAATTATACCAAATTTATATCCATAAAAAGTCTCTTAAAAAACATATGTTCGAATAAAATATGTGGAAATGAATATTGTAATAATTTCTCAACCTACATGTATGTGTGAATAAATGAACTATCAAACAAGAGTAGCCTTTAAAACATACATAAAACAGGCGTGGTTTTCGTCATCAATAATTTTGGAAGGCTATGTGTTTTCCAACATCTAAAAATACAATTTATTTAACAGTAATCGGTTATATGGATATTTTTTCTGGGTAACTGTTAGGGTTCATTTCATTTCACTTGTTACAAAAACAGGAGAAAAGCTCGGCGAGCCTCGCTTTTCATTCTTTTTCTAAAGCTTGTACAAATATCGTATATATTTATCTTATTTTCCAAGTAATTTGTTGTCCTCATGACACCTCATCTATATCTAATGCCTCTGGTAACTAGTCATTGGCTGTTGTTTGCTCTATGGTCGGGTTGTTGTCGCTTTGACACATTCCCCATTTCCATTCTCAATTTTATCTTAATGTTTTTATTACAGAATGCAGTCCAATGGGCTGATACTACTGAGATGTTTGTTGGTCTATGAAATTGTTTTCCTTAAACTTTTACTGGACTATATTTAGAGTGCATTGTTTACACTGAATAGAATAAACTAGGGATTTATGAATAGTGCCATGTCCAAAATAAAAAAATCATTTATTAGATATTTGAAATTTTACAAATTGTAAATGATCAACATTAATATGATCACTAATACTAAACATTCATATGGAGTTTATGAGTATACAGATGACTTTGCAGATACCTTTTCCGACAATTCGACCCGCATTAATCAAATAATGTGAAGTGATATCCGAACAAAAACATGATTTAAAGTTAACACTTAACGACTTTTAAATAAAACTCTTGACATATACAATATAGATAAAACGAATTTATGTTATTGGATTAATGGCATTGATTGTTATTCGATATATGTGAATTTCTAACTTTATCAGGGAAATTTATTGGTCCTAAATCTTGACATGTTAAGATGGGTTTTTTATTATTTTATTTTAGAAAACACTCCAACTATTCTTGACTTATCATGTAGAAACGTGTTTAACTTTTTGTTAAATTTTGATTACATTTGTTTACTCTTTTGTTGGTTTGCTGGCATTGCGTATATCAAACATCTTTCTTTTCTGCAATTATAATATTCAATATTATATTTGAATATATAAAGTTGTCTTTATCATAAATTATAGATTATGAATGCTTTTGATTTTCATTGTTTTGGTTTAAAAAATTTCCCCCATACTCTAATCAATATAAAAATGAAGATGTGGTAGGATTGCCAATGAGACAACTATCCACAAAAGACCAAAATGACACAGACATTAACAACTATAGGTAACCGTACGGCCTTCAACAATGAGCAAAGCCCATACCGCATAGTCAGCTATAAAAGGCCCCGATAAGACAATGTAAAACAATTCAAACGAGAAAACTAACGGAATACACAATTGTTTTTGAGTTGTTAATCAATTTTGGTTCTTAAAATTTTGCATTCCCTACAATTGTTGGTTTGCAAAAATGTTTATTTCAAAATAAAGCTTAGCTAAACAGCTTTATTATGGAAGCACAATTTTAAAGGATCTTTAATAAATAATGATTGCACACACTTGCTTCAATAGTTATAAGAAGATGTGGTATGAGTGCCTATCAGACAACTCTTCATCCAAGTCACAATCTGTAAAAGTAAACCATGATAGGCCAAAATACAGTCTTCAACACGGAGTCTTGGTACATTCAAACCCAGATATTAGAAAAATAACACCTACTACCTGAAATATTAACACTGACGTTTATTTAATTAACACTTGAACGCGTTAATTGTTCACACTTTCTTTTATAATGTGAAGGAAATCGCCCTGATATTGGGACAACAAAAAGTAAATTTAAGGAAGCTCCTTTATTTTATGCATCTTTGGCTTCCGTAAAAAGGCGAAAAGGATAAATTGTATTGTCCTCATTTCTCTGTTGTTGTTTGGTATATTCCGACCTTTGCTAGCTCTGTGTCAGAGGTAGGCGTGCAGGAAGAAATATTTTCGCGAGCACCATGACTCCAAAAAGATACATTATTTTTGGTGAATCAAATTAATTTTAATATATGTATAAGTGATTATTCTATGTTAAAATATTTAATTTCATAAACATAAATCTGTCACTATATTGTCAGATCACTTATCTACCTGTAATTAGATTTATTACACCTGTAGGTCAACATGTATAACGGTAACACAAGCACTATAATATCATATGTAAATTATGTAATGTTTTGTTTTCTGTTGTTAAAACCTGAGAAAATGACCATTTCATTACGGGTAGTAAAATTGTCAAGAATCCATCATCATGGATGCTTCCGTGTTTACTAGATGCCACTTTTAGGTTTTGGCTGAATACCGGAAGATTAAAACATAATCTTAAATTCGTTGGTAGATCGACATTGATAACACAAGTTCATTGTCTGTAAACACTTAGACTCATGCTCGAATCCACTATTTATTTTAATTTGTTAATTTCTCTGACTAAATCAACATTTTATTTAACAGAATAGCTCTGCTTAATTGAATAGCCATGCAAATTTGTCTTCGTTAAATTTGAGTTAGCAATAACATAAATGAGCAGAAAAAAATTCAAGTTTATAATTCAAATTCTATAAACAGACAAATGACTTGCAAATAGTCAAGATTAGTTCCATATTGATATTGTACAACGTATTATAATATTTATTGACTATAACAGAATTGATTTAATTTTAATTTAAATGAAATGAAATAAAATTACCCAAAGACTTAATATTTACATGTATAAGATGGTTTATTCAAAAACGACAAATGTAAAAAAAAGTACTTTCGCAGTTTAATCTTTAGATATGTTGTAATGTGTTGTATGTCTGTATGTCTGTTTGTCTTTTCTCTTTATTACCAAGGTATACAATCTGTATGTCTGTTTGTCTTTCCTCTTTATTAGCAATGTATACTATCTGTTGTTTTTCATTGTCTTCTTGCTATGCTGTGTTTCTGTTACTATTATGTGTTGATAGCAAGGTAAACTGTTCTGTTATATAATTTAGGTCGTTATTGATCTCAATTAACTTGTTTCACATTTGTATGTGGGAGCTTTTTATAGCCGACTAAACGGTATGTTTTGTTTCATTATTGAAGCACCTACAGTTGCATATAATTGCTTGCATCCACGTTCTTTTGAACTTTGTTGGATAGTTGTCTCACTGTCACACTTACCACATTTCCTTATTCATATACTATCACAACATATTTTAGCTATTTATTTATCAATGTCCATTTAACTGTTTCTACTGTAAATGTGTTTATTAAGTACCAATTAAACTTATTACTTATTCAAATAAAAAACATAATACTTTTATAATGCCAATCAGTATAATAATTACAGTGATAGCACTTATAATATAGTATCGCTTACCAGGTTGTAAACTTGAGAGAGAGAAAAAAATATAATTTTTTGAAAACTAAAAACAACTTGACAGCGAAAGTGGCCACTTAACACGTCTCAGTGTATATGATTGAATGCCATTATGGGAAACTTATAAATAACAATCGAGCCGTCTATGTTTACCTCTTTAGATCATTGAACATTGATCGGTAAATGTCTGTCTACATCATCTTACTTTCACACAAGACCAGTCCCTCATCATCTTCCTTTTGTATAAGACCAGTCCCTCATCATCTTCCTTTTGTATAAGACCAGTCCTTCATCATAAATTACATCAGTAGTAAGACTACGAAAGGGAAACCTATACTTCCCGTCATTGTACAAACTGACGGAGTGTCGCTTTTTAAAAAAACACACAAATAATACCAAGAAAGATGGTGTACATAAAACGCTTCCTAAAATGTTCAATAGGTCATTTGTTCAATATATTTACAAATGTTTAGCTTTGGCTAAGTTTTGGACCAATCAACTCTTGTACACCCTTCTCAGTGAAATAATACTTTCTACTTTAGAAGTATTCCAAGAAATTCAACGATATACTAGTACTATATTCCGACATTTAATGGTATACTTTTACCCATCTATTTGTCTGATCATTAACATTCAAATAATCTTTCTTTTTTTGTTGTTGTCCTACTCAAAGCAGAATTGTTGAATTTCAGGGAATACTTCTAAATGATGAATATCTTCGTTTATCATTCTCCAATGAAAACTTGAGTCCACGAAACAAAACAAAAAAGATTATTTGATGATAAAGATCCGAATAATTTCGGAAGATAACATTACGTTGAATTTCAGGGACTACTTCTAAATGATAACTTTTATCTCTTCCTTTGCATTCTCCAATGAAAACCTGAGTTTACCATAAACAGAGAGATTTTTTGAAGGCCAATGATCCGAAAAATGTCGGAATATAGTATAACATTGAATTTCAGGGAATGCTCCTAAATGATAAATATCTTCATGTGCATTCTCCAATGAAAACTTGAGTCCACTAATTTGTTAACTTTCAATACTAAATAAGAATTTTGAATTATAAGACATCATATAAAATACGCATATGCTTCAGAAAAACATATAAAGACGGCTTTGTAGAATTTTGTCTCATGTCAAATTCCCAATCCGTAAAAGGTTGGACAAATAAAATTGAATAGTAATACAGAATAGTCCACAAACCACTTTTAAAAACAGATTGAGTTATTGTTTGATTTTGGTGTTTAGCGCCACTTTTAACACTTTAGTGCTATTTCTTGGTGGCCAGTTTTATTGGTGGAGTAAGGCGGATTGCCCGGAGAGAATCATGGACCTTCGTTGGAAAAAATTAAAAATATAAAAACTTAAGCTTAGCTTGCAATCACTCCGGTCCTTCCCAAAAAATCTGGGGTGGTGTTCTCGAAGCTATCTTAGGATTAGGACGTGTCCTAAGACCATCTTATGACAAGTCTTTATCCTAAGTCGTGTTCTCGAAGCTAACGTAACTTAGGATATATCACATATTTCGTCCTAACTTTAGGACACCTAATTAGGTGTCTTAAGATCGTCATATCTCTATCCTAACTTTGTGTGTGCTTTTTTCTCAATGTTTTACGTGAAGATTAACATGAAATGAAACGCACCATCGGTTATTAACTCGTATAAAGAAATTGTGCATGATTTTAAACTCTGAACTTCGTGTTTTACGATACGATGACACTACGAATTCAATATTCTCATTTCAAAACAAATTGTTTAAATCACAATCCTTTTAATATTATTTGATATTTTACATTTGAAATCATGCATTTAATAAATACAAGTGATTATAAAATTTTGTAAACACTTTTATTAATTGGTTTCGTCTTTGATACATGTTTTATCAAACTATTACTTTGACTATTTAAAATTTCGAACATAGGATATGTTTAGGACGTCCTAACATAAGATGTGTTTGAGATAGCTTCGAGACACAACTTAAAAGTGTCCTAAGTCAATCCTAAGTCCATCCTAAATTTGGTCTTATCTATGACTTAAGACGAATCTTAGGATACTTTCGAGAACACCACCCCTGGTCGCTATTTTAGTGGAATGATGTGACGATACTTAATGCCTACATGTACCTCTTCAAATACGTATTTGCAGATTTTCTTTACTCCGTGATATGACTTATTAGAAAAAAACAAATTATGGATTCTAAATACTTAACCCCATTTGTTATGATTGCATATATGGTTAAGCCAATATTTTATGAAAAAAACACAAATTAAAAAAATAAAAGCCCAATATCATTAGATATTTTAATACACAAAACACAATACACGTAATAGTATGTTATCACTATCTTGAAGTATTTCACACCAGTTTTAGTGGCGGCTCCACAACTTTTTGTAAGGGAGGGGGATGGCGCTGACTGACCTAATTAAGGGGCCCGCTCCAGTCACGCCTCCCCCTGGATCCGCCTATGAGTTTCCACGTCAAAGAACACTACAATGATCAAAACAACTAGCGCAAAGTATTTATAAAAATACGAGAATGTACTTGGAATCTGCATGTATACATTTTGTAAGTAAGCATAGCATGCACAAGCTGCTGCAGACTATTTATAGATAATCAATAATTCACCTGCTTGTTTTACTTATTTGTAATGTAAAGAAAATGTGTATAGATGAAGTCTGAATATGTGTATAAATAAAGTCTGAAATCTGCATGCAATGTAGTGTTAATGTAAATAAACTTGTTTTTTATTATTATTCAATGATATACTTGGGTTATTTTCTACTCTGTGGTTGGATTGCTGTCTTTTTGACACATTCTCCGTTTCTACTCACTCCCTATTCTCTTTTTTATATATTGCCAAACACAATCTGACCAATAACAAAAGAATTTTACTGAAGATGACATACAACAGGTTACATACTATATAGTTACAGAATTTTAGTTGAACACATTTTTTAAGGGATTAGGGAGAGGGGTTCGAACTCTGTTAAAAAAACGTGAGCCACAAAGGCTTTATGCATCAACCTCTGTTAAAAACGCATGTGAGCCACAAAGGGCTTTATGCATCAACCTCTCCATTTTATCTGAATTAAACGGGAAAATTGTATAGAGAAGCTAACCAGTATGTTATTTATTAAGTGAATTTTATATTCAGGTTTTACTTAACATATTAAATGTTACTATATTTAAGTAGACCATAATATTGACATATTTTTTTCTGCATACTTCACAAAATGACTTTTAAACCAATTTGTATTGCAATCGTTACATAATCTCTGATGTATACTTTAACCAAGGTTAGTATATGTACTTTGATAGACCAGACTATCACTCTTTCTATATTTAATCATGTACTTGTTTTCATTTGAGACGAGATACATGTATTTTGATGATCAAAGTCTACTAAAGGTATTTGATGTTACAAGTGATTCCGTGGGTTTGTCGTACTCTGTGAACTGAAGGTTACCCGATTTTTTTCTACAAAACCATTGACTTTCTTGATCTAATACTTCATATATTGCCTCCGGGGTGAAGAATGAAGTTGCATTTGTAAATCAGGAATAACAAATTCAATATCGAGGTCTGGGTAACCATTATATTACCATGTTTCATAAACGCTTTAAAGTTTTAAGAATTTGAACACACAACCTATTCAAAAACTAAAAAATAAATGGTGAAAAATTTACAATAATAATGCCATCCTCATATACTGTTGGGAATTGTATAATTAGCCTCACCATTATTGGTCCTTTAAGTCTGCAGGTGAACCATCACTAATTTTGTTTTATCTTTCTCAGGTTAAACAAAAATATCGCCTCGAAAAAGTACTTGCGGCCAATTTGACATAATTACAAAATACTAAATTTACAAGGTTTATTTAGATAAGATGGTTGTAATATCAACGTGTTTATCTTGGATTTAATTAATAAAAGTGTAGGCTTAATTTGTATGCCACATTGACATATCTAACCCTCGTGTATGTGCTATATTTCTTATATGATAAGATTTTGTTAAGTGTTGGTTTTTTTTAACTTTCAGATGTAAAACAAATCCCCAAGGAGACTAGGGTATATACATATGGCTACTTTGGTCTTCTCTATGACTATGCGGGATGTATAAATTCGCAGCCATGTCTGTTCAGAATAGGGAAGTTAAATCCGAAGCCTCGTGTAGAAGTTGACACTCTCTGCATGTTTAGAATAAGTGCCATTACTCTTCAATGTTCTGTAAATGGCATGTTTCTTGACAATATGTCTTTCTCTATCCCGAATGTACTTTATCCAGTGCCAGTTCATATTTCCAGAACTTTATCCCTGTCGACCCGTACATTTCAACCTCTTGTTTCTATTGCGAATTTGTTCTCGTTCTGAATGGATGAAATGTTTGCCACTGGATTTGAGGCAAACAATAATGAATGAATGCGATAACTTTGATCCTTAGTACATTATCATTCTATGGTTTAATACACATTGCTTCATTATATAAGATCTTAAATCATAACAATTAGGATATATTTAATTACATCATTGTGTAAGCATGCTTATAAAAGTTAAGTGAATTTCATTGTACATTTCCTGAGTAGTATAGATATAGTTACATTTGTATATTAATTTAAACTTTATGGAATTAAGTATTATGTGCCATCTTAAATCGCGCATTGAAGTTTTAGTCAGAAATCAATTATACATATGTTTTTTGAAAGTATAAAATTTACTAATTTTTTAACGGTTTAATCTAATTCAAGAGTCAGTATTTGATATATTGGGACAATATGGTCGGTTCGACATATTAGAATAAACATACATGGCGGGGTTCAAAGGAAAGTATAGCCAACTCATTTTAAATTTATCAGAGAAAATACTCAGCTTCATTGAAAGCAATATACATTTTTTTGTAATTTCAATGTCAATTAATGCACATTAACAATAATTTCCATACATTAAGGTGGATCATTTAAAAAAAATGAAATAAACAGTTTAACATGTGTTCGTTTGTTGAATGTCTTAGAGTTAACCATACAAAGGTCACTACCAACACTTTATTTCAGAGGTAAGGTCTAAGTTCATTTGGTTATGACACATGAAGTTGCATTGGTATTAACATTTTGAAAGTTGATATTATTACCATTTTAGAACCTGATCTTGACATTTTAGGACACTTTGAAAAGATTTCTTTCTCCTCGTGTCAGAGCTTTTGAATTCAACGAAACAATACTTTCTGTCAATATCTTTTTTAATCTTGTTAATTTAAAAAGCGATCAATTAAAAAGTAAATTTTCTAGTATTGCCATAATATTGACATGCACTAATTATTAGATGTCGTGATACGCGTGTTACATGTACATATGACATGATAGAACATTAGCCTACAGGGTTATTCTCATAATACACAACTACATGTACATGTGTACATGTAAAGTATGCAATGTTATCCAAAGTCTGATGTTGTTGGTCGAAAATAAACAAATATGAAATCATTTTTTGCACAAAGCATAAAACTTTTATTTAGATTATACGATTAAAAAATGACTGATGTTTTTCTTTTGTTCCGATATTTTTGTTTTGATGCTTCATAGTATATCTGCGTTTCAGCTTCGACATCATGAGTCTCATTCCACAGATATCAAGTTCCAACATTCAATAGTTTATCATTTGCTCTTTATTAGTTTCAAAAACCTGTTGTAAAACTCACGGATAACACTGAAATCAAATCTGTTGTAAAACTCACGGATAACACTGAAATCAAACCTGTTGTAAAACTCACGGATAACACTGAAATCAAACCTGTTGTAAAACTCACGGATAACACTGAAATCAAATCTGTTGTAAAACTCACGGATAACACTGAAATCAAAATTTTAAACTGCGAAGTATGCAGAAATATAAAAAAAAAGATTTTTACATACATTTGTATATATATATATACATCTTCATCAAAATGTAAAATAAATTGTTTCGTTCAATGCTATTGATATGAACTACCGTTTCTTCTTAGTAAATATTGTTGCAGGTTTTGTCAACTCAATCATCAACATTTCATTATTACATAAGAATACAAATTTCTCACTATCGCATAAACGAAACAACTAAAATATTCCGTTTAAAAAATACAGTGCCTCGTTTATTATTAAACAAGGAGAGTGCAGACGATACTTCAGCGAAAATCTAGATTCCAAAGTCGAAGAGATAAAAAAAACAATCATGCAAAAAACAAGTCTATAAAGAATCTGCATAAAAACTGCACACTGATCAACACAAACTCGACCAATAACCAGTGTAGATTTTATTTGATTCATACGGATAACTATATTCTGCTTCTTGTGACACCCGTCTTTTCCCCTCACAATAAGTACATTATAATTTAGCTTTAAATATATCTGCAAGCAAGACGCATTTTAAAATAATAAGAAATTCATTTTAACAAGAGAATTGCAATTCGAATATTTCCTCTCATTAACATCCACTTTTCGTTTTTATCTTCTAATTTCTATTTTATCTTAACTTCCTTGCAAAAGCACTTTTAATGTTTAATTGACAAAATATTGTTCAATTAAACTTTTAAAAGTACAATTATCATATCAAAATAATTGGTATGTCTTTATATTTACTTCCTATCGTATGCACTGAATTTAATCGGTATTAACCGGTTAACATGATCATATGTTGTTGTTTATTTTTTATGTTTTAGTGTTTTTTAATATTAACGCATGCATTTGTACTTTTAATGTCGGCTATTTCGCAAATGAATTCATAGTATGGTGTTGGTATGCCTCAAGACTGGTTTGCTTTATTTGAGAAATTGTATTTGCCTCGAATTAGAGTATGTTTATCTGGTCCACGGTAGAAAACATAAAAAAAACTATACCACCTGTAAACGTAGTGCGAACTAGCCCGAATTTACATGCATCACTTAACGTTAAAGTCTTTAACAAAAATATTTTTTTCCTTTTTTTATTTTTTTTGGAGGGGTGATATTTTGTGAATAAGATTTAAGATAATTATTTGGAATTAAAACGTAGAGTTTCCAAAGTCACACCCTATGTAATTATGAGGTGAAATAACAGTTCTTGATTTAATAGATGGTATAAGTAAGTACATTGTAGTTATACAACCGGAACAGGGTTTGTAGATGTTTGTTATTGCGTATTGGTATAACACTGGTGGTTACAAATGATCTAATGCGCGTTTAAAACCGTCATTAGTTTACAATGTGTAAACTCACAAGGGACATATGAGATGAGATTCGTTACATGAATGTACTTAAAGAAAAGAACATCATTTCATTTTATTATCGTTAAAGCAAACCAAAAACATATAAAAAGATGTGGTATGAGTGCCAATGAGACAAATCTCCATCCAATAGATATAAAAAGATGTGGTATGAGTGCCAATGAGACAAATCTCCATCCAAGTCACAAGTTATAAAAGTAAACCATTAAAGGTCAAGGTACGGTCTTCAACACGAAGCCTCCGCTCACATGGCGCAGCAAGCTATAAAGGGCCCCAAAATGACATGTGTAAAACAATTCAAACGGGAAAATCAACGGTCTAATCTATATAAGAAACCGAAAAACACTTATAAACCACATAAACAGACGACAACTGCTGAACATCAGATTCATGAATTAGGACAGGTGCAAACAATTGCAGCGGCTTTAAACGTTTTAATAGAACAAACCGTCGCCCTTATCTGAAATAGTTAAACATTAACATTCACAACAAAAAAAAAAAACCGCAGTTTTAGGGGAGGGGTCACATGCAACTACATATATGATAAATGCTTAGAAAAAATCTCTGACAGAAGCTACATATATTGATGGTGATTTAATAATTTTTGGCTTTGATCATATAGCTCCCCCTCTTCGTGTGAATACACCTCTGGCTTTCAAATATCGCTATCTAAATAATGGTTATATAGAAAGCACTTCAAACGCAAGGAATTTAACATTTGTTATTTTTATTTATAACATATAAAGCTTTTGAACTCAGCAATGTGGTGGACAGTTGCATCATTCTTTTGTGGATTTCCTTTCAATACATTTTTGAATAAGATACTAAGAAGTTGCATAAATCTTTCATTATTACAGTATTGAGCCATCTTGATTAATTTATTCTGAGGTCAATTGTTTTAAAATGCACTGATATGTTATTAATCCTTTGAATTATTCATTTAGATCTAAGATTCTGTGAGTTCTAGATAGATTATGAAAGGATATCGTTAAATGACCCTGTCGTAAAAAAAAATTCAGGGGGAAATTGGGCCTACCAAAGGGGATTCTATATTAAAGTTAAATTCAGAGGGAAATGGGGCCTACCAAAGGGGGTTTTCTATATTAAGTTAAATTCAGGGGGGAAATGGGGCCTACCAAAGGGGATTCTATATTAAAGTTAAATTTAGGGAGAAATCGGGCCTACAAAGGGGATTCTATATTAAAGTTAAGTTCAGGGGGAAATGGGGCCTACCAACGGGGATTCTACATTAAAAGTTAAATATTCTCATATTAAGCAGGAGCTTCTTCATTGATGTTTCTATATTTGGCGACAACCGGAAATAACCGGATTATCGTCCTTGTTATGTTTCCTGTGTCTTATTTACATATTAAAACCCAAACCTACTCAAAAAGAAGTGGTCAGGAACTGTATTATCGGAAAGTGGGATCATTTACATTAAGTGTTCTAAGTATATTTAGTATACTATAACGTGCAGATTTTATCAAGGGAATTTACCTTATCTATTTACCAGCATTATATGAAGATGTTTAGCGGGTTTTATATGTGACAGCAAGTACCAAGGCTTAAGATGGACGACACCCACTTCCAGAAAATTCACAAAATAGAAATTGTCAACAACAAAAAATGCTACTCACACCCATTATATAGCGTTGTTGTTTTTTTTAAATATAAATCCAAGTGTGATGAAAACAATCAACAACGAATGAAGAAAATAATGATAATGTTAAAAAAAGGGAGATTTACAAATTGTAAACAGGTTTCCAGTTGTAGGTCAAAAAATAATTTATATCAAAGATAACTTTGTAATACAATCACCAACACTTCAAAGGTCCTCGGTCCATCCTCAAGATGCTAAACTGGTCAATGTATTAGTTATATAGTGTATCATTTCAGTATTGGTTTCTTGTAAGCTTAAAATTGAGAAGTAAAATGGGGAATATGTCAAAGAGACAACAACCCGACCAAAGAGCAGATAACAGCCCAAGGCCACCAATGGATATTCAACGCGGAGAGAAGCCGATCGCGCACCCGGAGATGGACCTCAGCTGGCCCCAAAATAAAAAATGTGCACTAGTTCAGAGAAAATGAACGTCATACTAAACTTCAAGCATAAATGAACTTTAATTTAAAATTAACATACAAGACTTACAAAGGCCAGAGGGCTCCTGACTTGGGATAATGGTTTTAATAATATGTTTTGTGAGATCTCAACCCTCCCCTATACCTCTAGCCAATGTCGAATAAAGACACACATAGCAGTACGAGTAGTAAAACTCAGTGTAATAGAAGTCCAAGTCCGCTATCAGAGTAGGTAACAATGATACATACATTAACAAAGGATTACTATCAGTTAATGACATGCCAACTCAATTCAACTGATTAAAAAAATATGCCTTCATCATATGAATATCAACCACAATCCCTCCCGTTAGGGATTTAGTATCATACCATCATACAATATATGAGAAGAACATAACCTGTATCATGCCAACAACTGGTTTTAGAATAAATGTGTTTGATGACAATGACCAATGTTATATTATAGTGTGTGTCTGTGTGTGTTACATTTTAATGTTGTGTTTCTGTTGTGTCGTAGTTCTCCTCTTATATTTGATGCGCTTCCCTCTGTTTTAGTTTGTGACCTTGATTTGTTTTTTTTCTCTATCGAGGTATGAAATTCGAAAATGGTATACTACTGTTGCCTTATCTAATTCCGCTGCATTGACCCTATGAGTGAATCAATATTGATACCAAACTGTGCAATCCTTAACGACATGACAACAGTAACAAAACTATATGCCTTTTGAATAAGTCTGTACAAAGGTTTGGTTAGCTTTTGAGGTGTAAGCTGACATATTTTAATGTGCGTTTTGTTATGCGTTTACTTTTCTATATTGGCTAGAGGTATAAGGGGAGGGTTCAGATCTCATAAACATGTTTAACCCCGCCGCATTTTTGCGCCTGTCCCAAGTCAGGAGCCTCTGGCCTTTGTTAGTCTTGTATTATTTTTAATTTTAGTTTCTTGTGTACAATTTTGTATTTAGTATGGCGTTCACTATCACTGAACTAGTATATATACATATTTGGTTGGGGCCAGCTGAAGGACGCCTCCGGGTGCGGGAATTTCTCGCTGCATTAAAGACCTGTTGGTGACCTTCTGCTGTTTGTTCTATGGTCGGGTTGTCTCTTTGACACATTCCCCATTTCCATTCTCAATTTTATTTTATACGTTTACCACTAGTTCGCTGGTGGGCTATACGTGCACGGGTGCATCACAAACCTACTTGGTCGATGACAATGGACAGTAAACCCCAAGATATTGTACACTGGAATGCTATTAAATAAGTATTGATACGGGAGAAATTTTCAGTAACCAAATGTAAAGTAATCTTCGTGACACACAGGTGTTCATACAATAATAAAAGAGTCATTTGTAATGGAACTTTTGTTTAGTTAACTAACAATGAAGATAGTAAAATTTTAATTATGCATGCGTAAGATGCATCAAATTAATGTAGGTATCTTGCAATTTCCTTTTATACTTAATAATTCAGTCTAAATAATAAAATAAATAGAATGTTTATGCTTTGCTGGATTGTTTTCTTCTTTTGATTTAATACAATAGTATCAAGTTTTATAGGAAATGACGCCTGAATAACTTTTACCTAGAATAATAAAACTCTGACATTTGATAAGATTTGTTACTAATTACATTTTAGACAATACTAAACCAAATATTAATTACATTTTAGACAATACTAAACCAAATATTAATTACATTTTAGACAATACTAAACCCAAATACTAATATTGAAGATAATCTACAAGATTGTTTCAACAGATACATTTTGTCACATCTCAATTTGGATTGTTTAGGGTATGTTGTTTTGAACGTTTAATACGGGCGGAAAATACAAAGTCGAAGACATAGACCGTCTCGACAAAGTACAAGGAAAGGGAGCCCGTTATGGCTGTAATAAACACAGAGTTAAAACACCTGGATGTGTCACTAACATGATTCAGCTTCTTAAATGGGAATCACTTCAAGACCAACGTAAGTACCATCGCCTGTTGATCATGTGCAAGCCCATAAACCGACATTATCAGCAACAAAAGTGACAACAGAACTAAGGATGAGAACTGACTGAGGCAGATTTACAACAACACAGAAGTGTACAAACAATCCTTCTTTCCATACACTATCCATAATTGAAACCAGCTGCAAACAACAATGACTAACTCAGCCACTCTTGAATACTTCACAGCCAGCCTCTATGCAGCTGCGGCCTTAATGACAACAAAAATAAACAACATTTTCATGTATATAGTTGTTACTGTAAATACCAGTGTGGAGAGGGGCTTCCTGAGACATTCGTTTTGTCTACGACTCCTGACCATTATTGGAAGATGATGAAGATGGTGATGGGGATACCAAGGGAATCCGACAACCATAGACCGAAAGGAGCTGACAACACCATGACGATAGACAAAATGACTAACACGCTCACAAACAAATACATAGAAAGTTATAATTTAAAACGACTGGGCAAGACGAACCAAACGAAACAGGGTTATAACTACTAACAAAATCACAGATTTGTTTCCGCTTGAGACAGTTGCTTCATATATCTTTCGCATGTGTTTAAATCGTTTTGTTTGAACTTACATGTATTTATATATTTTTTATATATCTATTTGTATTTTAGAAACATATCAAAAGCGTATTTCACTTTGTATTACACCTTTGTTGGGTCATACAATGTTGTTTTCTATCCAATTATTGATATTATCGTCTTTTAAATGTAGAATGCACAATAATTTTCTTTTTCTATATTATCCATGACTGCATGAGCACAAATGAAAACCTCCATTCAGTCTCCTAGAGACTAGAAGATTACACTTCACTAAGAAGATTTAAGATTTTAACCTATTTTTAATACAATAGCGCGTTCCTTATATCTCGGTATATGTAGATTAAAAGGTACAAATGATATGTAAACTGAACATGTAAATTAATCGTGATATTTTACCTTTAACTGACGACCTGCCCCATAGGTACATGTAATTAGTACATATAACGTCTTTACGGTGATTTGTCACTTTGATGGATTAAATGATTCAAAAACGTGTGAAAATATAAACAAAACGCCGCTTCAATTGACAGTGTCAGAAAGGCTTTGATGAAACATTGTTACAAACTACCATTTCTAGTTACAAAAGGCCGCCTTTACTGACCGTGTCCTTCGGGTTTTAAAAAGAAATATTTAGAATCCAACGTGTCCAGTTATAAAAGACCGCTTTTACTGACTGTGACATTAGATTTTAAAATGAGAAATAACTAGAAACCACCGTGTACAGTGACAAAATGCCATTTTTACTGACCGTGCCATTATGGTTTTGAAAGAGAAATAGTTTGAAACCACCGTGTCCAGTTACAAAAGATCGCTTTTACTGACCGTGTCATTAATAAGGTAATGAAAAAGAAAAGTTAGAAACCACCGAGTCCAGTTACAAAAGGCTGACGGAGCCATTACGGTTTAAAAAATGAAATACTTTGAAATAATCGTGTCAATTTACAAAAGATCGCTTTAACTGACCGTGCCATTTCAGTTTTAAAAAGAAAAAGGGGACTCTGTGACCGCGAGGTCTACGTACTTACTACTGTTACAACTAGCAAGTCAACACTGTGGTTATGGGTTCGAACCCCGCTCGTACGGGTCCACCCGACTCCAATCTTGATTGACTAGGAATATCAGTTTTTCTATCGCAGGTCGGTGTTTTTTTCCGGGTGCACCGGCTTCCTCCGCCATTAAAACTGGCCGCAGCGAAAAAGCTCAAAAGCGGTGCCTAAAAGTGGCGTTAAAACACAGAAAATACATAAATAACAAAGAAATAGATAAAATCAAACGTGTCCAGTTAAAAAACGCCGTTTTCACTGACTGTGTCATGCAGATGTTAAAAAAGAAATACTTAGAATCTGACGTGTCAAGTATCAAAATGCGGCTTTCGCTGACTGTGCCATGATGGTTTGTAAAAAAGAAAAAGTTAGAAATAAACGTCCTTAGTGACAGAAAGCCATTTTTATTGACCGTGGCATGAAGATTATAAAGAAGAAATAGTTATAAACCACATTGCCTAGTAACAAAAGGCCTTTTGTCTGACCGTAGTATGTAGGCTGAAAAGAAGATTTAGTCATTGACACAATAGCTTCCAGTATAAATAACCATTTATAATAATTTTAAAACAAAACGTCGTATTTACGTAATAAACAATAATAAACTGACGTGAACAAAAACAAAACGCCATTACAAAATAGTAACAAAATGGAAAAAAAATAGAAAATATTATTGAACAACTTGGCAAACATTTATTTAATAGTATAAACGAATAAATACAATCATGAGCTTGTTAAACAAATATCGGTATGATGCATTTTGTACAGAAATGTTGAATTTTTGTTTCTTATACAAAATTATATTTCAATGCTAAGAGGATAATCATATGACTTACACCTTTTTGTATTGAATGTGTTAGATATATTCAAGTTGCCAATATTGGTATTAACTGTTTATTAGCGTATAGCTTTGAAGTAGGTATTTGAAATCAACAAATTCCGCTATTGATCTATTGTTCAATGTATTACAATATTATGAAATGTTTTAAGATATAAAAGAGATTTATTGATTTTTTGTAGATGAATGCAATTCTGCAAGCTTTTCTGGTTCATATTAGATGGTGTTGAATTATATTGAAACAAAAAATGTTATCAACAATAATGTTGAAAAGTTATAGTTTCAATGTATTATTTATAGATAAGTGTTTGGTTTTACTGTCTTGACGTTTCTTCAGTTAAGTTTGTTTTTTCGTTAAGTATTTGAAAAGAAGAGAGGCATATTTGATATTGAGTAAAATTGTAGAAAAAAACCTGAGTGATAGAATAGTCATACACAAGATCTAATATATACCCACAGTTGTTAGATCAAGAGTGTTGGTGTGCGGTGTATGTCACAGGAAAACATACCTCTCACGGATGTGTGGTTCCCATATCCGTAACAGAACGTTAATCATCATACTTGGAATACGTTTATACAACTAATTCATGAAAAAAGTATCTAACCACGTTTATTACGTACAATTTTCGGGAAAGAAACATGGGTTTACTTATTTGTTCTTTTTTATAACAATTAAGAGTATAATAAAAATGTTGATAGCTGTACCGCCTTTTTTGACATTTCTACCTTTATGTCTGTTTGGTTTGTTCACACATCGTTCTCAAATACTGGAATTTTATACGACTGTCATACAAGTGGGAGTTTATGCTAGCTACAAAACCAGGTTTGATCCACATACTTTATAAAGGAAAATGCATGTACCAAGTCAGGAATATGACAGTTGATATCCGTTCGTTTGATGTATTTTACATTTTGATTTGGCCATTTGATTTTGGACTTTCCGTTTTTAATTTTCCTTTGAGTACAGCATTTTTGTAATTTTACTTTTTTAATGTACGGACAACTATGCACATTTTACAGAATGAATAGGAGTTAAGTATATTTTATACTAAAATCATAACGTGCAAATTCATATTTTTGTTCGATAGAATATGTAAATAATGCTTTATTATTAAGGCTTGCGTGAAATGTTTTCCTCAGATTATCCTAATGAAGAACGCTGAATCCAACACATTTAAAGACTATAATTCCTGAGAAGCTTTGGGTTCAAAAGGGACACCATGCGTTAGAAAAAGTAAAACATAAAATATAAAATATAAACTTTATCGGCAAAAGAGTGTTATAAAGACGACACAATATAGACAAAAACAATTAGATAGTTATCAAAAGTATCAGGCTTATTATTTGATACGACAGACGCGTGTTTCGTCTACATAAGACTCACCAGAGACGTTCCGATCAAAATAGTTATAAAGTTAAAATAAGTACGAATTTGAAGAGCATTGAGAACCTAAATTCCAAAACGTTGTGCCAAATATGACTAAGGTAAATACGCCTGGGGTAAAAAAAAATCCTTAGTTTTTCTAAAAATTCATACTTTTGCAAACAGTAAATTTATAAAAAATAATATAATTGATATTCTTGTCAACACCGAAGTGCTGACTACTGAGCTAGTGATACCCTCAGGGACGAAACGTCCACCAGCAGTGTTATCAATCCAGTGTTGTAATCAGTTATCAAAGGTACCAGGCTTATACTTTTATATGCCAGACGCGCGTTTCGTTTACATAAGACTCGTCGTCGTGTTGTGTCTTCTGTACTATTATTTGTTTGTGTGTCATTGTATTTTTTAGCCATGGCGTTGTCAGTTTATTTTCAATCTATGAGTTTGACTGTCTCCCTCTGGTATCTTTCGCCCGTCTTTCATCAGTAACGTTCAGATAAAAAATATTTAGTAAGCCTACACAAGTACAAAGTTGAAGAGAATTGAGAATTAAAAAATCTAAAAGGTTGTGTCAAATACGACTAAGGTTAATACGCCTGGAATAAAAACAAAAATCCTTAGTACTTTGAAAATTCATACTTTTGCAAATAGCAAATTTATAAAAAATGACCATAGAGTTGATATTCTTTTCAACACCGAAGTGTTGACTACTGGGCTGTTGATAAACATTACAACAGAAACCAATCCAAAACCCGGATAATCTAAGGGGTGTATGGAAATATAAATTTTATCATTCATGCATAGAGAAATATAAAAACCAATTTCCAACAAAGGAGGACTCACAATCAGGTGTATTTTCTTCTAATGTAAATCTATTAAATCTTGTATGCTAATTGTCGATTGGCATATTTGCATAATGGATACTCGAACCATCTCTGATTATCTTTTTGACTTATGTAAAGGTCGGTTAAGGGAGAAGGAGCATAATGTATTTTGCTATTTTAAAAATGTATACAACAAACTGTATAAATCATGGTAGCCTCATTAATATTGTTATAGAATTTATAATGTGAACGTGATGTCAAAACATTCCCCTATACAATGAAAATTTCCTCTATAAATAGAACATAAATTTCCAAGGTACCCGGAATTAGGAAATATTAAGCTACAAACTAGGTTGCATGGTTGAAAAGGCGGACAGAATTAAACGGAAATATCACTGAGCTAGTTATTACATTTGATTCATATCATAAAGCGTGTTTAAATCTTTTTAATTCCCGTCCCAAATACTCAAACATTAGAATATTTGTGTTTTTCCATTATTTAATAAATATTGGAACAATGTGGTGAATAAGAACCAATAGTTGTATACTTATGTTCAAATCTCGTACTTCCAACTAAAAAAAATCAAGATAAAACAAAACTTGAAAATATGATTTTGAGACAAAGAAAACCAACAAAGGCGCTTGGGGTGGGGGGGGGGGGGGGGGGTGTTGCTGTGCATGTATTGATTTTGTGTCATTGATAGATACCATATCCTTTGGTTTTCTATTACAAAAAACCGTATGGACTCCAAACGTAACTATTCCCAAAACTGAAATATTGGTATAAAATTGTATTTTAAAAAACGATTAATAGATATAAAACAAGGTAATTACTATTATACAGTAAATAGTTAAAATGTTTAAAAAAAATATTATGGAACGAATGGCATAAACTGTCATGCTTAACGCTCTTACATAACTACTCTAGTTTGTTAAAAAGTAAAGGTATATATTTATGAGATAAATCGTTGTTTTGTGGTTAGCACTAAATGTTAAAAGAAATAAAGTTCTATATGCGTTATTCAAAAATATTTTGTATAGGGGTTTGTTCACCATATTTCACAAAACAAATGTTTCAATATGTTGACGTGCAGATCGATGCTATCATGTTGCTAGTATAGTTAATTGTTGCATGCAAAATTTTGAAATGTTTGAAATTCTAAAGATTTTCTTCCACAGGAAAATATTACCTTAGCTGTATTTGCAAAACCATATGGAATTTAGGGTACTCCTTAACTTAGCACATATTTTGGAATTATTAACTTTTTTTATTCGAGCTGCACTGTTGGGTATTTTGTTGACGAAACGCGCGTCTATATAACATTTAAAGCCGGGTATCTATGATGAGTTTAATTAATACTAATGAAGAATCAAGAAGGAAATAACCATTGATGAGTATGCAATACTATAAAGCAGTTATATTATTACTATAATAGTATTAATGAATGGGTGTTTTTATAATGGCCCTGTTATATATCTAAGGTCTGTAATAATGGTCGAGGAAGTCTGTAATGGTCCGAGGCAACGCCGAGTGCCATTACAGACATCCGAGGCCATTATTACTGCACGAGGAAATATAACAGGGCCATTATAAAACACCCATTTCTTAATACATTTATTAACCAACTAACCAAAGGTGTATGTGTTGCTTCCAACTTTATGTATCCTCTTACTCTTTTAACAACAGTTTAGTTTGAAAAAAAATTGTACTTCACACTCATGATAAAGCTTTAAATATACCAAATATCCAAGATATTAAGTTGAAAGAAGTTATGTGTTGAAAAACAGGATGAACAGTGATCCCTTTATATGGTTCTTTAATGTTAGTTGATGGTTACTAAATTAAATAAAATACAAAAAACTGGGCTTAATACAGACAAACTGGGCATTAATACAGGGCCATTACGGAAAAACAGGGCCATTACAAAAAATATGTAATTTTTGATAAACAGTCATTGTTGGCAATAATGTACTTAGTTGGTTAATAATATGTCATAGTCAGACGAAAGAAGGAATTACAAGTCAAATACCGGTATTTAGATTCTCAAGTTAAAGACCTATCAATAAAATGATAACAATTATAACTTTCGGGAAAGCATTCCTAATTGTTATCGTGCGAAACAACCAGGATTCCATAAGTTATCAGACTAAAGTGAAGTGTACATCTAGAAGGGCTAGTAAAATCATATTTAGATAGTCAGCATAGTTTTGTTCCAGGTGATGAATTTGATCAGAGGAAATTGTAACCTTCTTTCAAAGACAATAATATTTACCTTCACTATATATAAGCATGGGGAGCTATTACTTTTGAAGAAGTTTATATATACTTGATTGATAATTTAACTCTATTTAATTTCAAAATAATTATTTGATTATAGTTGTCCGTATCTATGTAAACTATGTCTTGATAATTTCAAAAATAAATTCGCACAACAAACAAACATTTTGAAATACTAATAAACAAAGAAAAAAAATTGAGGGCTAAGAAGGTCAGATTTTCTAAATCTTTTAAGTTTAGGTGAAAATTTCCACTAAAAATAGATTTGGTACTTACAGTTTAAACTATGCGAATTAAATATGACCAAGTTATGAAAAGGTCAGTTTTTAAATGTTTTTCATCAGGACTTAATGACCTTCTTACTAGAAAATGTCCACATATTCCCCGAAAGGAATTACCATAAAAAAATTGTTATTGCAAATAAAATAGCTATTTAATATTTGATGAAAGTAAATTCATTAAAGCGATTCAGTTTCACCAATCTTATGGTGTTATTTGAATATGCTACATATAGTACTGGGTCGATATCGCAGCTGCTGGACTGCTAGTATACGATGACAACATCAGCTCATTAGTCAGTGCCTAAGCATTGGCATGATTCAAAGTATACCTTTCCTACATTCAACTTGAATAAATTTGGGAATTATAAGAAACTGAGGTTCGAATTCCTTTAGGCAAATTGACTTGAAGGGAATTAAAAAATTTTCTTCTATCCTTTTGGTGACATATCCCTCAAACATGCAACTAATTGTACAACTCTGGCTTGCAAATGTTTGTGGTAAATCGCTGCTGCTGAAGGTCAATTCAGAAAAGTGTTTTGATTTAATCAATTTATGAAGTGATATATTTCATTTAAAGTTTGTAATTAATTATGATAAGGCAGGTGAATTCACATTAAAATGATAACCATACTAGTTTTGTTTTAGGTACTGATCTTGATCAGAAGTAGTTGTGACCTTCCATTCTAGAACGACATTCTTTACCCCCACTACATGTAACTACAATAATGAACATTTGGAGCTATTACAAATAAAAAAGATTTTATATAGTTCAGTAATTATACAACTCAACCTAATGTTGTTAATTTCTGTGTCATTCGGTCTTTTGTAAAGAGTTGTTTCATTAACAATCATACCACATCTTCATTTTTATATTTATGTTTGATTTAAGTTGTTCGTGGCATTCTAAGTTGTGTCATAACAGTTTTAAACATAAGTCCCCACAGACAAAATATAAACATACTAATAAACAAAGGGAAAGGTTTGTGGTTTAAGAAGGACTTTTCAATTCTTTGAAGCAAAAAAAAAAAAAATTCCACTTAAAATAGATATTGTTGTTGCAAACATAAGTACACACAAACAAACCGTGTAAATATTAAAACAAAAGAAACAGTTTGACATTGTTATTTTACAAGAATCTATACAATCAAATTTCAGTTTGAACATTTCATCAGATACTCTTAAATGTATTGAAACGTAGAATCGTATTTCTTTGAAAGACTCTGTAGTTATAACAATAAATAGATTTGTTTGTTACTTCCAAATTACACCATTATACAATAGTTTGAGAATTTTGTGTAAACTTAGAACTTACTATTGATAAATATGTAATAGTCAGTCTTTAAGTGCATCTCTTTATGGAAGAAAACGACCTTTTCTCTCGAAAGGAATAGCCGCTTACTTATCAAAATATGTTAAACGGCTGTGAAATCTAAATATTTGTGAACTTTGGTTTGCTCCACCACTGACATGATTTTAAAGAAGTCGCCAAAATACCCCCCCCCCCCCCCCTTTCCCAAACCGAATATATAACGTATGTCCTATCCTTTTGTCATGTATTATTTCGACAATAAAATATGTTTGTAATACAACAGACTATTTAAACCACCAGCCTCCGATTCCTCCGGAAAACAATAATGTTTTTTTTAACCTTCGAGAATTTCGAGAAAAAGTAAAATATAACGTATTTGAAAAAAATACGAACCCAATATCAAATGGTTAACGGTTGATAAAATATAAACACAACAAATTAATATATATATATATATATTTCATGCGTCCGAAACGCTTGTCTGAATTTAACTTCATTTCATGCGTCCGAAACGCTTGTCTGAATTTAACTTCATCAGAAACGCTCGAGCCAAATATTTGAAAGCCAAGAGTTCATATAAACCGAAACAATTGCTGAGCTATACGACCAATATAAACCTAAAAAGTCAAATCCATCTAAGACCAACTTTACATGAGTGAGTTACATGTATAACTAAGTGAGTTACATGTATAACTAACTCATATTAAAGATTGAAAATGCATGCGTTAAAATAAATCTAACCTCATGGACATGTTTAGAATTGGTAAAATATATGTTTTTTTTATGGCTTTTCTTAACAAATTTTTCAATACTATACCAGTGTAGCCTACAGCTATATTCCAGCTTGTCAATATATAATTTAAATGTTTTATGGCACCATGGTGTCATAAATATTTGGCTTAAGAGACAACTATACTTTTACAGAATAAGGCAATATATGTGTTGATATTCAGGTTTTTAAATAAAAACATATAGATGTAGCATTACCGAAATTTATCAAAAAATTCTTCTCTTTTCGGTGCTTAGGGCCGTCATGAACTTCAGTGCACAGTGAGGTATCATTAGTTTTGGTACATGTTAAAGCTTTATAAACTGTGGATATTGAGGTGAAGACACCTCTGAAATAATGTATTTTGCTGTGGCTATTGTGACGTGCTTGTATTAATTTTGTTTCATGTAATGATATATCATCAACTTCTTTACTTTATCTGTTCAGTCGTTTGGCATCTACATTGTATATGTCAGTAAAGGCACTTCTCAATGGTGTATAGAAAAAAAACACAAACAATTGATATACATAAAAAAAGCAGTTTTATCAACTTGGACAAATAGATTCAATGAATTAGTCCAAGATATCAACAACATATAGCAAAAAATATAAACAAACGAAATCCCTTTTTAGCAGGGTTGTGTTACATTTACGAGACCATAGATGAGAAAATATTATATACAATCAACATTTACACACCTCATTTGTATTTGAAAAAGGCAATTCTACTAATACTTTAATCCAAGTTTGCATAAAAATGAAATAATCTTTTTATCGTTCACATTTTTATTTCCTTAGAGGAAATTTACAGTACGGAAGATAAAAATAGTACATTGTTTTTTGTTTGTTTTACAGAGGAAATTTATAGTACGGAAATCATAAATTTTACATTGTTTGCATGTAATACAATTGAAATCGAAATGTCCTATAAATGCATTGCTGTATTCTACTTTTTATTCTGAATTAGTGTAAGTGCAGGAAAAAGGAACGTAGTGGACTATAAGTCGGTTTATAAAATCATTCAAACAAGATTTTTTTTTTAAATCATTCAGACAAAGCATTGTTTTTTATAAAATCATTTAAACAAAGAAAAAAGAAAAATGGGAAATGGAAAGTATAAAAACGGTTTTACACTTTTAATTTCTATAACAGTGTTTAAAATTAAGACTAATCGACAATAAACTGCTTAGATCCCATCCGTTATTTAACTAATTTCCAAATATGTGAAAACATTTGTATATTCCGAAGGTGCATAGGAAATCAACCTAACACGACACAAGCCAACTGAAACAGTCATATAGGTCACTATATAGTGTTCTAACAATGAGCAAAACCCACACCGTAAATTCCACAGCTACACAAGGCTCGAAATGACAACATGTTAAAGAAATCAAACGGAAAGGCAACCAATTGATGATAAAAAAAAAACAAGAATTAAGATAGACAGCAACTAACAACAAATCCCTGAATAAAACGCAAAATAAGACTTTACAATTGCAAAATCAGAATGTTGCGGGGGCATTTGTGACGTATGTTTATACAATTTTAGCTGTTTGATTTCAACTAATGTCACTTTTACCGTTTATGTCTCTTTGGGTTGCTCCCCTAATCATGCTGATTTTGATAATATAGCAGATATGTGAACAACCTTAATACAAGTATGAAGTTAAGCTAACAATAACACCAGGTTTAGCGACCTTTTTTTCTTCAGACAAATCTTGTACCGAGTCAGGAACATGACAAATGCTTTTCAATCGGAACGTTGATTGCTAACTCTTGATTTTGTCAGGTTTTTATGGCTCCCTTTTTAATTAACCTTAGAGCTCAGTATTTTTTTTATACATTTTATATACTGTTTAAAACATGTGTGTTCTATAGATATAAGAAGATGAGCTATGAGTGCCAATGGGACAACTCTATATCAAGTCACAATTTATAAAAGTAAACAATTATAGGTCAAATTATACGGTCTTCAACACGGAGCCTTGGCGCACACCGAACAGTAAGCTATAAAGAGCCCCAAAACTTACTAGTGTAAAAATCATTCAAACAGAAAAACAAAAGGTCTAATCTATTTAAAAAAAAAAGAGAAACGAGGAACACTTATAGTCTAGTCTGTGTAAAAAGCAAGACGCAACGCTAACCCGAGATCCGAAAGGTTTTGTTCTAATCCTTGTTTTTTTCTAGAATGTGTTAGTGGTGATTGTAATTTGCTGTTTAAAGTTGCTTTATTTTGAATCATTTGACTTTGTCTGAACTTTTTATTGAAAGAAAACCAATTTAATGCGAATAATGCTTTTGGGTGGATAGTTGTCTCATTGGCACTCATACTACATCTTCTTGCATGTATATTTATTTTGCCTGTACAGAAACTTGAAAAACTCCTTGTCGAATAGATAATGATTCTTGTGGGGGATATTTTCCGTGTCGAATTCTATCAGTACAAGTGTTATGTTCCTAAATGGATACTTAGAAACATAGATGAATTTGTACAAATGTCTATATACACCTACATTTATTATCAATACAATTGTACTGTATCAGTGTACTTCAGTTTCATTTATAGAAATATATTTCTGCGGTAATGTGAAGGACCTTGCTTCTTTATTGTTCAAGCTTTCTAGGAAGGGAATAATTTGTTTTTATTTGTTTTTGTTTTTATATCAAGTTAAATATTTGAATTTGGTGTTGGTGTTATACTTACAAACGTATGCCTGGAGTAACACTTCAAAGTGTGTATTATAAAAATATTTACGATTAAAAGTATCAGGTGTTTTACAATGTTTTTGAATATTCTGTGTAGCCTGCAGGATATATAGTTCAAAAGATGTAATATACTAATATTTACAATAATGTATGTATTTATTACACCAATCTCTCCAATATATATAAATCATTGATTTATTTACTGATCAATATCGATAAACCTGATAGCACGATTGAAACAATAAGTAAAACAAAGTCTTTTAAAAAATCATACGATATCATTGCAGCAGTCTATGCAAAGTCTGGCTAATTATTTTTTTTTAATAAGACAGATCTTCTTAGAAAAACAAAAACAACATCCCATAATTTTGCATCATACAATTACGAATTCGATGATCAATATATGATTGTATATAGATTAAAGATTCAATATTTTATTATAGTCTCACTACTTGCAATACATACATATACAGAACATACATAGTAAATACACAATATAAGACAGACAATATATAAATATAAAATACCATTCTATTAAGAATAATGAGAGAACTGACTGAAAAAATCAATTCCTGACGGACATACACTTCATCTCATGTTGAAGCTGTTGTTCTGCAGATGCACTATGACTTATTTTTATGTCTATAATAAATCATGTTGAAGCTGTTGTACTACAGATGCACTATGACTGATATATGGTTTTGTTTTGTTATGGGAAATTATTTTTGTCCTTAAATGCATGAATGAAATAGTTGCCACTGGACGTTAAACAATCATCACTCCATCAAGGACTTTTATAATTTCCCTCTCGAATTATATTTTTACTTTGAGATCATTGCATAGCTTATAAAATGTAGTAGTAAACAATCGTGGGTTTTAATTCTCGTGGGTTTTTTTGCCTCTAACATGCGATTTTTCCGTCATTTACCATTAAATAATCTAGTTACAAGTGTCTCTTAGTTCTAAACCTTCTTTTGTGATATATTAAGTATGTAATGCTTTTATTTATAAGCAAAGTATTTCAAATTGTATTGCAATGAAAAAGAAAAATCTTATTGTTAAGGAAATTGAACTTCTATAAAGAAATAAATTAGTTAACAACCCTAGAATTTAGCATTACGCCCTGGTGATGTCATTTTAGTCTGACATATAGATATAATATATCGACACCTATAATGTACTAGATTGCATAAACACTTTTTATTGTCAAAGCATTTTTTTTCTGAAATTCTTGACCATTGTACAGCAATACACACAGCTCTTTAGCTCTATAATCGTTGATAATTATAGCTTACAAACACTGAGAATATCTGATACGTCTAGTACCTAGCTCGCTTGATCAGTTTTTAGGTAGATTTCCCTAGTCAGCTGATTAGTACCTGTACAACAGAGTTTAAAAATACAGGTAACGTAAACCAATCTATAAGCTGATAAAATTGATTTTAGTTTGTTTAACAAAAATCCCCTTTTTGCCGTTCATTGTCAAATTGAATTGAAAGAATTTCTTTGCTGGCAGTTGTTCACGATATACGCTATAGGAGCACCCTGAATAGGTACTTTTAAAAGCAAATTGTGAAAAAATGCATTCAAATATTTAAATTGCAGCTGAAAAGAAATCACGTTTGTAGTGTATTACACCTATGGAATCACGTTTGAGTTTATATTATAAATTAATAAACAAACAAAAAATGTCTATCGACTTCTTGTCATTTTTTTTTTAATAGTTATTTTTCTTTTTTTTCTGAATTTAAAAGGTCATAAAAGATGGTCTACAGTAGTTCTAAAATGCACCAATTTTTAAATTGTACTATTGCACGAATTGATGGAAAAATAAGTTGATTTGACTTTAACTTACTTTACTTTTAACATTTACCCGAATTTTGGTACTGAAGGAATATATATGTAAAAGTATTGAAAGTATCAGCGGTTAACTGACATGGGCCTTAAGGAGTGTTTGAAGGCTTAATAAATTGCAAAATGGAGCAGCTGTTACCTTCAAAAGGAGGGGTATGGTTTTCTGTTAGAGAGTTTATTTAGTTTTTTCAACGCTAACAAGCAAACAAAATTTAACACTACAAGGTACTTGAGGTATGGGCAAAATCAGGATTCAGAAGATTTTTTTTTATCATCATTTTGGGAATCAGAAGATTTTTTTTACGAAAAAACATAATCCCCTCCCCAACCCACCTTTGATGTTAAGTGGTCGTTCCCCTAAGGGATGACCATTTGCTATTATAGGGGACGGTTAGGAGGATTTTGAAAAAGAATAAGCTGGCCTGCTGATAACTGAAATTTTTTTTACGAAAACTAACAAAATAGCATGAAAATGAATAGCAGGAATTAGTTGCGTAAACAAGGGAAATAAATACCCCGTACTAGCAAGATTAAAAGATGAAAATTCCATCCCCCTTTTTAAAAATCAATCAACTTGACTCTCCAATAAACAGTTAGAATTTATGATTGACAATTATACCTTGAGATGTCTTTTCTGTGTTATTGTTGTATGGTTGCTGGCTCAGTACCATGTACCCTTAATTCGTATTTTAGCTTAAAGACTTTAAAGCTTTAATAACAATCCACTGTACTGCATTTATATGTTATAACCTACATGTATATTTTATGTATAATTCATAGCTTGTATCATTGTCATAAACCACAAAACACCCCACCTGTTTCTTAATGTCCTTACTGACTGACCTAAAACCAGGTCAATACTATTTAAAGGGAATACGATTTATATTTATTGAAAATAAAATAATTTGTTTTTATCCGAATTATTTCACAAAATAGTAATTTATGAATGGACACTTTAAAGCAACGTTATTTGTAACTCAATCATCCAAGGTTAAGACTAGACAATAATGCTGTACAGCTAGTTAAAAAGCTAAATCGATGACCTAAAAAGCAGTTCACGTCAGACCAATGAGATCCAGTGTACTCAGAACGGGAATTTCCCCTTCAATCCAATATTTCTGTATCACGTGGCTTCAGATTGTATATAGTAAACTAATACACATATAAATATTACAAATGAATTAAATGTAGGATAGTAAAGTGTTAATTTTAAAATATTCTGTCAACCGTCTGCAACATCAGCAGTCAAAAGCATCTTTAATAATCGGTATGTGATTTATTTATTATACTTTGCATATGATAGATAATTGATTTTTTAGTGTTATACTTTTTTTATTTATAAATTTTTAGAATATTTTATGAATGTCATCTGAATTATAAACTTATTTATTTATTTAATTCAAAGTTATTCTTCTAATATAATTTAATAAATAAACATGCTGTTTTTACTCTATCCTTTTTGTAATGGCAGCTACAAAAACAAAAGAGACATTAATATTTACTGCTATTTCAAGCCAATGTCATTTTACATATAACATAACTATGTCTGCACTGAAGAGTACAGTTTGCTTTTAATGAACATATACACAAAGATTCTAACATATATAATGATTGAAAACAATAATCTGAAGACTCAACATAATTTGACCTAATATTGCCATCGATTTTCGTGATGCTAATCTTCGCCATGTCTTATTAATCGATAAATGCCAAATGCACTTTGACATTTTAACATCAAATCCTACACTTTTTCAGGAAATTTTTAAATTTTGACATTTTTAAGCGTGATGTTATCTTATTAATAAGTAAACAGTGATCCGTTTTTATGCACAGATAATTGCATAAAGGATCATCATATCTACATAAAATTCATAAAATGACCAGAGGCTATTTTTCAATTTTAAAGATGATAGCGATTAGAGTTTTCCAAGATTTGGCCTGTTTACAGTGTTAAAGCTCTTGTCAAATGATCAATCAAAGTTTTACTTACGACAGGTAGATATATGGCCTACAGGAATTTCGGGTAGAATCGTCGCAGAAAACGTGGGATGGAACTCCGAAAACTTTGTAGTCATATATTGGTTACAATCTTACAAATGCTTTAGGCCTTTAATGTCTTTTGATTATTGGAGGGCTGTCGGTTTATAAAATGATGCCGCGTGCCGTAAGATTTCATAGTTGTAATTTGTAATTAATGAGAAAACGGTGTAAAGAGACCGAAATCTTATAAAACATTCGGACTTATAAGCTTACTTCATACAGTGCAATAAGTTACCATCTATACAACATCTCTCTCAGACTAACGGACTTTAATCATATAATGTACAGTATGAGTGCTACAACTAGTTATACCACTGACATAGGAGATTTACATCGTTATCATTCTATGTATTTCAGACCCATTTCACCACAGTTCCCCCTAAGTCAGGACGATCTCATTGATATGGCTTCATCTCCACAAATAGTAAGTATAATTCAAATATAAACAAACGTAAAAAGGATAAAAGAAAAAAATATTAAATAATCAATATCTTGAAGAATGTTATAAATTGAAGAAATGAAAATCAAAAATAGAAATCAATACAAATTACCAACATAATGCATGGATGGTTTATTTCTATTATGTGATGTTGAGAAGAAAACTTGCACACATTTATTGTATTTACTTATAGTTTTTAAAAGGTGGACAAAGGCTATAGGTTAATCATGCCTTATTCATAATGGATTTATTAAAATATAAATAAAGGATTATATCTTATAGTCTGTGAGAATTGTAATATCATTTAATTTCTAAATCATTTCCCCGAATATGTAATCCAGTTTGGTGAATTTTTTCAAAATTGAATAAAATAAGTGTTTAAATTTAATTTTGTTCATTTACTCCTTACATGTGTGAAGTGATCAGTTCGTTGTTTATAAAGACTTGTTTGAAAATGAATTTAACTGAACAATTATTACGTTTGTTTTTGAAGGTTCCATCTGAAGGTTACCATAGCGACATGTCAGAATCTGAATTGTCTTTCCATGAACAAGAACCAATGATTATCAAACAAGAGAAAATATACGGCTGCTGCAGTCCATCAGCAGAATACGAAACTAAAACATTCATGGATTTATCAACCAAAATGGGTAAATATATACTAAACTTATTATACTTTGTTGACTGTTTGAATCAATTACTTGAAAGCAAATTTTTTGTTTTCATAAATAACTAAGTAAACATGATTTTTATTTGAAAAAGATAAAGTTAAAAACTAAAGTTAAATTTTAACATGGTATTTATATTCTTGATGATTATCGTTTTCAGAATACACTGAACAAAGTGAAAATACACAATTATTGAGCTGGACACGAAAACATCCAGAACATTGGGAAAGCAGGGAAGTTTTAGACTGGGTGTACTATGTTGCTGATGAACTGTTCCCAGAAAGTGAATCCCCAATCAGAGGCGAGAAATTCCAGAACATTACCGGGTCTCAGCTTTGCAGAATGACTCTGGCAGATTTCCTTGACTGTGATAGTTATTATGGAAAGTCTTTGTACGACACATTCCGTAGTTGTCTTAATCAAGGTAAATTTCTTCAGATTAATGCTTGTTTTGTTCAAAATCCATGAAAAATAATGAATGGGTGACAAAAAAGATAAAAGTTTATTTCTGTAGTGCAGACTAATTAAAACAGTTTGATAAATCATTTTTGGTGTCATTTTACGTCAGAGTGTTCACAAAATGTTGTCTAGATTTACACATAAATTAGGAATAACTTTATACAATAAACTGTTATTTACAAGTTGAGTACATTATTTGCAGTTCTCGGTTATTTATGATTTCAGGACGTTTTATTGAACCTGCACCATGTGACTATACAACAGATTATTTGAACACAAATGTTCCAGAGTTCTACAAAATGTACCAAATCTCAGAAAATATTGAACCAGTCAACATAGATACACGAACAGAAAGTAAGTTTACAAAACATTTTCATATCACTATAAATTTAATAAATTTTATATAGCTGTAGTTTAAAAATAAGTGAATAGAATAACAAAGAGAGAAAAGGAGAATAACTCATACAATTGAAGGGAAAAGGGGGAGGCAACCTTTTTTTTATCAATTTACTTTAAGAAGATCAGTTAGTCTGTTATTATTATTATTATTATTATTATTATTATTATTATTATAATAATGATAATTTGTATTCTATTTATTTATTATTTATATCTTTCTTTATAGAAATGTTAGAGGAGAATTTAAACCTTGTAACAAAGATTGACGATATGGATGGTATGAGGAAAGTACAGATCGGAGGAATGTGGATCCCCTTTGACGACGATCCATCTAACATCCCTGATGCATTCTTACAAATCGGAGATCAAGTCTTAGATTATATCAGTGAAGATGGTAAGGGGTCAACATTTATTGGTCGTGTCCATTTATTTTATTCTTGATCAGTGCATTGAGATTAATTTGAAAATTTCTTAAGGCTGGATTTTTACTATGGGGAAATGATGCTTGAACGACAACTTACATAATACATTTAAACAATTTAACAATTTTAACTAGTATACATAAATAAATTATATAGCTAGTATCAAATATTTCATTTTATATTATTTATCAAATTAAACTTAATGGCTACTATTTTTATTTCCAGAATCTGACCGATCAAGCGATATCAGCAACGACGGATCACGATTTTTGTCACTATCAAATCATTCCTGTACCGACATTCCATTATTACCGCCATATCAACGAACACGTCCACAATCCAGTGTATCGAGTGACGAAGGTGTGTTTATGGACGAACCAGTGTCCCCAACAGAAACAAAACCGAAAAAGGGACGACGTGTTGGTCAGGGTTCAAAGGGCAATCATTTGTGGGAATTTGTGAGAGACTTATTAAAAGATCCCAGTTTGAACCCAACATTATTGAGATGGGAAGATAAAGAAGCAGGAGTTTTCAGATTCGTGCAGTCTGAAGCTGTTGCCAAGATGTGGGGACGTAAAAAGAACAATCCAGGCATGACTTACGAGAAGCTGAGCCGAGCAATGAGGTAGGTGTTTATATACAGAGCTAGTAAAGCATGTTAAAGTTAGACAATGGTAGCATGGGAAGCGATGTCAAATGTATCGTTGCATATTTGTTCAATAATATTTTTTATTTTTTGTTCAATGGTTATATCCACTTAAAGTGACAAAATATTGACTCTTTGACTGTAAGGAAACTTGTATTTATTTAAAAGAAAGTGGAATAATTGATAAGATGATGAGGTTAGAGGGTCTCCATAGTAAGACAATATCTAATGTTTGCCTTTTCCATGTGCAGGTTCTGTAGATCAGCTGGCTACTTCGCTGAAGTGCCAAAATCTGGCAAATTCCCGAAGAAATTATGCTTTAGATTCGGTCCAAAAGCTTATGGATGGAAAGAGGTGTAGAGAATGCTTTAGGTTAATATTTATATATTGTGTGCACTAACATGCTTGCTTGGTTATGGGCTTCATGTTGTATCTGTCTTTTTCTGTGTCTAACTTCGTAACAAATTATAATAGTTCACACATTCTTTTTTCTTTACTTTTTGCAACACATTTTCTTTTCTACTTTTTCTTTTCCTCTTTTTAAATTCTACTCACATGCTAACTTAATCAATTTCATTTATTTTTTCCTTTTAAACCTCTTTTTTTGCACTAATTCTTTTTTTCGTTTTTTCTTCCAAACTGCTAATTCTATTTTTTTTATTTCTTATTCTATAACACCTACTTTTTATTTAAATAGTTACCACATCTCCTTATGTTTAAATTTGCAATTTAAAGAAATATAGAAATTGAATAATTGAAAAATGTATTAAGTAGTCAACAGTTTAATTTTTGTACTTGTAATTTTTAAATATAGACGTGTAAATAAATATAATTACATAATAAACATTTTTTTCAAATAATAAACACAGTAAGTTTAAAGACCAATCGATAACTAATCTCAATATTGCATGATTTGGTGAGAGATTATATGTAGAATTGTGCATGATGATTTTATCATATTAAATGAGATTTGTTTGCTTTTATTATCTCTTGTTAAACGTCCGTTTATTTGCACTTTCAGGTACTATTACAAACGAGGCATTCTCGAACGAGTCGACGGTAGACGACTGGTTTACAAATTTGGACCATTTTCCACTGGCTGGAAAGAATGAGAACATTAGGTTGCCAGTCTTAGTTAACCGCTTGAGTTAATTCCGAAAGATGACGATGAATGACGAGAAATACCAAAAAGATCTCGGAGAGTTGAGCTCGGTAGATTCCGCCCAAGGACAATCTCAAAACATCAGTATTAGAGGAATAGAAATAAATCAGCAACCAAGTAATGGTGTATGGCCACTCCTCATTTCGTGACTCAAATCATACATGACAATCATTTTCTATAAAATCTGAAATCCGACATTGGCCATCGTAAAGGTTCTATCGAATCAGAAATCCGACTGAAGTCACGTGGTGTATTGGAGTTGATAATCTAGTTAAGATTGTCAGTGTTGTATCTCTGTAGAGGGAATTAGGTTCTCCGTTAGCATGTAGCCTATTATTGTATTCTACAAAGGAGTTGATAATCCACCTATTATTGTTATATTGTTGTAAAAATCTCATAATTTATAGATTGTTTATATTTGATATTTATTTTTTTGTATATTTTTATATAAAAGAGTCAAACTTATAAATTGTTGATCCTACTTTCTTTTGATCTCCCCTACATCAGATTTATCATGCATACAGACCATGTCTAGAGATCCTGTCTATAAGATAGAACACATTGTCTTACTCAATACATCATGACAAGTAAAATTATCACATCATTAGGAATGTATGTGTAACCTTTAATAAGGTGTTCATAATGTCATAATGTCATTTCCTGTGTGGAAATTTCCAATATTGATGTCAATGGTGACGCGGACAACATTTCACAATGTAGACTAATCCCATAATACAATACCCGTTTTTTCAAGGCCAAGTTTGCCAAGTGTTGGTATAACATGGGAACAGTATATCTATGTTCCTGGTATAAATCTGCAAATGACGATAATGTTACTAACTCGAGGCTACGTGTACGGCCTTCAACAATGAACAAAAACCATACGGCTTAAAGTATTGTGATATTCAAATGAAATGAGAGGAGTCCTGTCAGGTTAAGAATTGTTTTCTGCGTACCATATTTCTTCAAAATTTTGGAATACTAGTATGGCATGTTAGGTGAACAAGGACGAAAAAGTCCCAAAGATATACTGTCAACACTTTTATTCATGACATAAAGCTGTAGTTGCTGTTCTTTATCTTTACAAATATGGGAGGGTCTTCAACCATATAAGACTATACTGACGTTTCTGGTCCTTTTGATTAACATTATACAATACTTGTCACAGCTAGTAAAAGAAAGAATAATATTAGCCAAAATCTCTGAATACATTATCTCAGCAGGTACCTCTCAATAACGGGTAGTAGAACAACGGATGTTGCTTGTGAAGGACCAACTGCAGACCTTCCGGAGCACATGACAGCAACCCCGATCTATTTGTAGTTTATGGTGTAACTGAAATTTATCGCAAGACATAAAAAATGATTGTTGTTATTAAAATCAACAATAGCATATTTGTATGTAGGGAAGTTGGAGGAAATGCAACTAAAACGCATATATAAATAGAAATAAAGTTTTCTATGTGAATGTATTTTGTGGTGTGGGAAGAAAAAGACTTTACGTTACTCTTTGTTCTTGATTTGAACTACTGTTAATATAAAAAAGGAGATGTGGTATGCTTGCTAATGAGACAAGTATCTACGAGAGTTCAAATAAAGTAATCACGGTTTTGAAGTCAAATTTTAAAGTACTTTAAACAAAGACGGTACAAGGATTCAGCATGGTTAAAATGGCTATTAACTTCTTGTGCATGTATATCAGTGACAGCATAGAAAAGACAACGAATATCCATTGTCAAGTTTGGCAAATGTAACCATACTGTAGGACATTTACAAAGCTTAAACGTGACCATTAGAATGTTAATTGTCAAACGTTTATTTAGTGTGAATTTACATATATAATTAAAGTATTAAGTCAATTATAGTGGAGACGAGTGGGTCATCTGAATGACCAGTGTTAGTAAGTCACCTAGTTTCGATATGCTTGTGTTAATAAAATAATAATTAAAATTAATACAGATATTACATTGATTATTAGTATGGCGAAGTCAGATTGAGGGATATATTATTTGTTTGAAATTAATAAATACTAAATGAAAACTGACGATTAAAATTGAGTACCTACTTACTCAAATAGAAGAAAGCAATGCAAACTTGTCAATTTTTTCCATTTTTTTTTTTGTTATTTCTATATTTATAAAATCTATTGACTATGATTTAATATTATTTAATTAATATCTTGAAAGTTACTCAGTTGGCACAAAACAACCAAGTTGCGATAATTTGAAATATCTGTGATCAACCTTTCCCGCATAAAATATGTATTGAATGAGAACACCGAGAGATGTCAGATTTAAGACATCAGCTACTAGTATGTTAAAAACATGTTTGCATACATTTATGCAAATCTAAGTCCAAAATTTCTTACAAAATATTGAGATTATTTTATGACACTGTAATAGAACTGGTTTACAAAACTTCGTAATAATTCCAGTAATATACGTCTATAGCATACCACTGACCTTTTATGGAATAACTTGATTGACAAGTTGTGCTGTGATACTCGCCTACGGCTCGTTGTCATATCTATTTGATATCAGTCGTGATATGCTTATCCTAACAGTTATAACCTGTAATTGATTTCAAAACTTATGTTATATGTCATGGAAATCTTGAGTCGTTTGAATAATGATCTTTTTGTGTATTACTAGTACATGTAATACGGACCGGAACATTTATTTATTTGCTGTTCAATCTATTTTTTTATGCATTTATTATATTTAAATACGGGCAAATAATTGAGTAAATCAAGTTTATTATGTTCCACAAATATAGTGTTATTTATAGTTCGTTCTTATGTTGTACTGTTACACCACTGTCCCAGGTTAGGGGAGGGTTTGGATCCCGCTAACATGTTGAACCCCGCAATATTCTGTATGAATGTGCCTGTCCCAAGTCAGGAGTCTGTAATGCAGTGGTTGTCTTTGATTACGTGTTACATAGTTGTTTTTCGTTCAATTTTGTACATAAATTAGGCTGTTAGTTTTCTCGTTTGAATTGTTTTACATTGTCATTTCGGAGCCTTTTATATCTGACTATGCGGTATGGGCTTTACTCATTGTTGAAGGCCGTCCGATGACCTATAGGTGTTAACTTTTGTGTCATTTGGTCTCTTGTGGATTGATAAATCAATGGCAATCATACCACATCGTCTTTTTTTTTTATGTTAACCAAAACATTATCACAATAGACCAAAGAAAAAAAGGACGAAAAGCTCGACTAGAAGTTGACATAATGATGTTCTGTCAGACAACGAAAACAAAATGTATTAGTAATAAATCTAGCGGAACATTGTACAACATACGAAATATAACTTGCATATACATCATGAATTACTGACGTAGAAAGACTTTTTATTGTAGGTGCTAAAACTTCTGGTTATTCTGTCTGTTATTATTTTTACTTTTGGGTGACGTTTCTCAGTCTGATGGATTTTATGTTTGGAAGGATGTTAGATAATATGGTATACTCAATTCAATTTTTAAGATGTTTTTATATCAGATCTCATAGGTTGGATGTAATATTACAATCATATTATTATCTTGTACTTTATTTGTTTGATTTTATTTGAACAGTTTTCTAACTAGGTGTGGTATAATAAGCACAATGATCTCTCATGATTTGGTTGGAACTATGCGACACATACAACTATTTATATTTCATCGTACGGAATTATGTGACACATACAACTATGTATAACATCAGTTATCCAATCTTATCCTTTTTTCCGAGAAAAATCAACGAATCGTTTCTAACCATGAGAATAACGACTTAACCTCCTTCTGGAATAAGGACCCGAGGGAAAGAGAGGTGGATCGTTTTTCCCAACTGCTCTTAAGCTTGCTTAAGCAGAGCTGTTCGTCAATAAAAGGAATGTATAAATACACAGCCCTAGTCAATTGGACTGAAATATTATACACAAACTGTCACTGCAGTGGGAGTATTGGAGATCTGTAAAAAAAAAATCGCACTTAAAATACCTGTTCCAAATTAGTATATAATTTAATGATTTGATTTTTTGATGTTTTAACAACTCCACTTTTAAGCACCGCATTTAGGCTATTTCGTGGCAGCCAGTTTGTATTGGTGGAGGAAGCTGGAGTGCCAGGAGAAAACCACTGACCTTTGATGGGAAAACTGACAATCCTGGTCAATTAAGACTGGAGTCGAGTGCACCCCTGAATGATTGGTCACTATCTCCTCCGTTTGATGTTTGAAGATCTTTGAAATGGGTGACTATTATTAAGTTACTTCTGGAGGAAATATTCGTTTGTTAAATGAGGGATGATTGGATAGGGACCGATATTTACCTTTAAACAGTAGATGCATGTACAGAGCATGGTACTCTCTCTACATGAGAAATCGGATTTAACGTCCTCATTCTGACCGGACGTGGCTGTGTACTTGTACATCCCACACAACCAAATGAACGTCCTATTTAGGCAATGCTTTGGTCTGAAGAAGATCATGAGTGGCCATATTTCTATTCCCAAGCCACCCTAGGAGGAGATGTTCACAACAAACATGAAGTAATACCGTATTGTATTGTAATAATGGGCAAATATTTTTTGGACAACAATCTTCATCAGTGTCAATCTTTCTACATTTTTTGTTGCTGAATATTTGTGTAATTTTGTTTATGCTATCAGCTGAATCTCTTAATACTTTGATCTATCTGTCAAGATATTAACATTTTTACCAAATATTAACTTTTTGGATGAAAGGTGTAATAAATACAAACAAAATTACAACAATATTTGTATATTACACACTCTGAATTGTATCCTGCAGGGTACATGTACATATATAATTATACCAAAACATTTTTATACCAAACATTGTATCACATTTCAAACGACTATCCGTTAAATATTTACTTCGGGCTTAGTATTATTTACTAAAATAAGCACCATAAATAAAAACAATATATCAAGGGGGGCAATTCGGGAAAATGGGAAAAACGGCGGAACAGACAAAGCAATAAGTCGAGATAAAAAAACGATATGGTTGAAAGGAGAAAGTCGAACCGACAAGCTAAAGACAAAAACAAGACTAATAAACTAAATTACTTGAATTTGAGCATTGAGAAAACATATTTATATTATTGCAAAAAAAACAAAACCTAAGCAATACAAACATGTAGAACAATTTAAAAGAAAACTACTTCCCGTAAATTTTAATAGAAAAAAAAGATAAATGTTACAACTGGTAGTAGCGCTTCCTTAGTTATATGTTCTTCCTTAGTTACGTCAGCGAAAACCAGAAAAATAAACATGTAGCATAATAATACAAATATTTAATTTAATTCACATCAAAGCTGATTTCTAATCGTTTAACACTTCCCCATAACAAATTCCTAAATGGTTATTTTTAGCACTATACGGATATTGATACGTTATACCGATGCTGATTTGTTATATTTTTATTGTCATAATTTCTGAATTGAGTTAGTTCAACATCGTTACCAAATACATAAACATACTAGCAAAAAGAGGGGGAGGATACATAGTGGACATTTCACAGACAAAGATTGAGGAAAATCGTAAACAGAGGGTAAAACACGTGCAAGTTGTGTATGCACACTAATATGCTCTTGTTATACGAAAGTGTCGATCTAAAATTAGCGAACAAAAAAACCCCAAACAGCTTGTATCTCACAGAATATCATGGCTACAATGTGAACGCAAATGACATAAATCATGAAGAAAGAAACAGGATCGAGCTTCTTCAATGGTGTATGGGGTATACATGGTTGCGCGATATATACGAATAAGGAAACTGTCCATTTGGAAGGGACTAATTGAGGGAAGCAACATGCTTCTAACACGAAAAAGAATTCACACGAACCACATCGTCAAAAGACGGCTCATTTCGATCGACCGTTTTGTACATTCAATATTTTGTGAGCCAGTCAAAATTCCATAATCATAAATGTACCATCAAAAATCCATATCATAATTCAATTTAATTCCATGCTTATCATATATCATCCTTTTCACGTTTCTCGACTAGATGTTTATAGATTCGGTAAGCTGTTTAGATGTATAGTCCAATACTCAATAATTATATAAACCGCAAAGACATGTATAGCAGTTAGAAATATATATAAAGTACCATACAAGATATGTATAAAGTACCATACATATATATACAAAGTACCATACAAGATATGTATAAAGTAGCATACATATATACATAAGTCCATACTTCTGTTTTCTTCATGGTACGGTCAATATCAGTTTTCTCCGGTCACTCCGGCTTCCTCCATCAATAAAAACTGACCACCACGAAATAGGACAATAGTGTTGAAAGTGACTTTAAACATCAATCAATCAATCAATCTTGTAGAAAAATATTGATAATAATTAAGTTAGCTAATATTTCAAACTGTAAGCAGAATTTGAGATGTAGTCCTATGAATATTTCTAAAACATTTTAATTAAATGTTATGCACACCAAAAGAAATCATCGGAGAGAGAGAGTTGCTGTAAGACTTGAACTTTTCAGGTCAATGTTATAAACCTTCCAGGTATCTGCCAAGCAGCAAAACAAACTGATGCTTTGAAATAACGATTAGTTCGATCCTAATTTTCCCGAGGTTGCTGTCCTTTGTATAACTCACTCATAATCATAACCGTTGAACTTGACACGTATAACTAATTATAGATATGAGCTGCTACACAGATGACGTAGGAGAATTATATTACAATTATATCATAAAAAAACAACATAAAAATCACACAACATAAAAGGTAAATGACACATATAAAGCTACATACGTTGTACAGGCATTTTCTTATTTAAAAAATAGTGGATGAAACCTGGTTTTATAGCTAGTTAAATCTCTTCTTTGTATAACAGTCCCATGCAATTCTATTAAATTGACAGCATTGTGTGAACAAAACAAATATATGTTTTCTTTTACTATTTTTAAAAGCGTTGGAAGCGACATTCACACATACATTTATTCGTTAAAGCAAACAGACTCAAGGGCTTATACACTAAAGGCTGGGACACTTACCAACTACAAATCTTATACGCTAACGACTGAGACACTTACCAACTACAAATCTTATACGCTAAAGACTGAGACACTTACCAACTACAAATCTTATACGCTAAAGACTGAGACAATTACCAACTACAAATCTTATACGCTAAAGACTGAGACACTTACCAACAACAAATCTTATACGCTAAAGACTGGGACACTTACCAACTACAAATCTTATACGCTAAAGACTGAGATACTTACCAACTACAAATCTTATACGCTAAAGACTGAGACACTTACCAACTACAAATATTATACGCTAAAGACTGAGACATTTACCAACTACAAATCTTATACGCTAAAGACTGAGACATTTACCAACTACAAATCTTATACGCTAAAGACTGGGACACTTACCAACTACAAATCTTATACGCTAAAGACTGAGACACTTACCAACTACAAATCTTATACGCTAAAGACTGAGACACTTACCAACTACAAATACAAATCTTATACGCTAAAGACTGAGATACTTACCAACTACAAATCTTATACGCTAAAGACTGAGACACTTACCAACTTCAAATCTTATACGCTAAAGACTGAGACACTTACCAACTACAAATCTTATACGCTAAAGACTGGGACACTTACCACTACAAATCTTATACGCTAAAGACTGAAATACTTACCAACTACAAATCTTATACGCTAAAGACTGAAACACTTACCAGCTACAAATCTTATACGCTAAAGACTGAGACACTTACCAACTTCAAATCTTATACGCTAAAGACTGAGACACTTACCAACTACAAATCTTATACGCTAAAGACTGAGACACTTACCAACTACAAATCTTATACGCTAAAGACTGAGACACTTACCAACTACAAATCTTATACGCTAAAGACTGAGACACTTACCAACTACAAATCTTATACGCTAAAGACTGAGACACTTACCAACTACACACCTTATACGCTAAAGACTGGGACACTTACCAACTACACACCTTATACGCTAAAGACTGGGACACTTACCAACTACACTTACCAACTACAAATCTTATACGCTAAAGACTGAGACACTTACCAACTACACACCTTATACGCTAAAGACTGGGACACTTACCAACTACACACCTTATACGCTAAAGACTGGGACACTTACCAACTACAAATCTTATACGCTAAAGACTGAGATACTTACCAACTACAAATCTTATACGCTAAAGACTAAGATAATTACCAACTTCAAATCTTATACGCTAAAGACTGAGACACTTACCAACTACACACCTTATACGCTAAAGACTGGGACACTTACCAACTACACACCTTATACGCTAAAGACTGGGACACTTACCAACTACACACCTTATACGCTAAAGACTGGGACACTTACCAACTACACACCTTATACGATAAAGACTGGGACACTTACCAACTACACACCTTATACGCTAAAGACTGAGACACTTACCAACTACAAATCTTATACGCTAAAGACTGAGACACATACCAACTACAAATCTTATACGCTAAAGACTGAGACACTTACCAACTACTAATCTTATACGCTAAAGACTGAGACACTTACCAACTACAAATCTTATACGCTAAAGACTGAGACACTTACCAACTACAAATCTTATACGCTAAAGACTGAGCCACTTACCAACTACAAATCTTATACGCTAAAAACTGAGCCACTTACCAACTACAAATCTTATACGCTAAAGACTGAGACACTTACCAACTACAAATCTTATACGCTAAAGACTGGGATACTTACCAACTACAAATCTTATACGCTAAAGACTGAGACACTTACCAACTACAAATCTTATACACTAAAGACTGAGACACTTACCAACTACAAATCTGGAGAATAAGAATGATGAGCTTCACTTTATCATCCGGCTTTACTTGAAGATCAGTCCCAAGAGTTGATCGAAATATCTTATGTGTTTATTTGAATCCCTCATCATGAAGGGAAACCCGTGTCTGTGCGGGATGTATAAATAGTGATTATACCCAGTCATATCCAGTCAGAACTATGAAATTAAAGACAAATTGCCTTTCTAATTTCTTCTGATGATTTTTCTCCACTACATTAATTAATTTCTTGTTTTTATATAAATGGGAATTTGGTTTTTAAAATGATTCCCGATATTCTTTTCAGATTGAACACATTAGCATAAAAGAGGGACGAAAGATACCAAAGGGACAGTCAAACTCATAAATCTAAAACAAACTGACAAACTGACAACGCCATGGCTAAAAATGAAAGACAAACAAAGAACAGCACACATGACACAACATAGAAAACTAAAGAATAAACAACACGAACCCCACCAAAAAACTAGGGGTGATCTCAGGTGCTCCGGAAGGGTAAGCAGATCCTGCTCCACATGTGGCACCCGTCGTGTTGCTTATGTGATAACAAATCCGGCAAATAGTCTAATTCGGTAGGTCACATTCATGAAAGGGAAGGGGATTGTAGTTACGACGTAAGGAACATATCCGATATCATTTGTGAAACGGTTATTCAATAACGGTCAACCAACTCGTGATGGCGTCCGTAAAATTTACGAAGGGATGATTTCAACTTCATCATTTGGAACTCTTGGTTTAATAGCTTCCTTGTGAGCAGCAACTCTCTATCAAGAAAATCACAATAGGAAATGCAAGCACGGGAATATCGTATCAATTGGGAAATATATACCCCGTATGCAGGTGCTGCTGGAATGTTACTACTTAGAAATGGAAAGTTCACAATTTGAAAGCTGAAATCATCTCTTTTGTCGTAAAGTTTTGTTTTCAACTAACGCTCATTGTCAATTTCTAGATGTAAGTCAAGATATGAGGCCGACTTAACTGTAGTATCCTTTATCTCTAGCTCGATTAGATAGATGCGTTCCACATAGTCACCAAATTTTGAATTATAATTCTTTCTATGCGTTTAACACATACTTATGTCCATCGATTTTAAGATTATAAAATCATTATATCTGGTCTCGCAGTAAGTTATTGATATATAATAATTCATTATTGCCAATAATATGCAAATGTGAAAAAATCCATCTGCGATTTCATCGTAGATATTAAATCAGGGAAAACCCTTTGTGTAAACATTCAAATATGACCCCTAAAAAGTAATATGCATCGACTTTTTGAGGACTTTGTGAATTACTTTGGAGTTTTATTGTATTCCCTTTAACTAAAAGCAAAAATACAGCATTTAAATTGTTGTTCTTCATATCAATGCAACCGTCTTGGGGGACAAACTAGTAACGCAAAAGCAAACAAATGAGAAACATAAAAAAACAAAACAGTCTATCAAACACAGCATATAAAAACTAAAGACTGAACAACAGATAACTAAGGGAAAAAAACGAAAATTGAACATTTTATTCGTTTTTCGAACGACGAGTATAAACTATTAAAGTAATAAACTGTAAAATATAAAAAAGAAGATGTGGTATGATTGCCAATGAGACAACTATCCACAAAAGATCAAAATGACACAGAGATTAACAACTATAGGTCACCGTACGACCTTCAATAATGAGCAAAGCCCATACCGCATAGTCAGCTACAAAAGGCCCCGATAAGAAAAAAAGATTGTTTTTTGTGTTCATGGAAAAGGTTAATAATTATAAACGAAACATGTATAAATCAAAGTTTGAATAGAATAATGTCTCACAATATAGAGTTTTTGCAGTATATATCTTGTTTCATTTTCAATCAAAATTTAATCCTACGCATAAGTTTTGTATGTACAATGCAGCTTTGTTCGTTATTATAAGTGTTAAACATATCTTTCAAATTCACCTGATGAATTTTCGAAATAATGACCGAAACATCATATTTACTAATACCACTTTGTTTTTACATGTATAAAGTAAAATCACAAAAATACTAAACACCTAGTATCTCTCAGTGTTTTATATTATAACTAAATTTCCAGTTTCCACCAAAAAATGACTTAAGAAGCAACAGTTATTTACCGATGTTATATCTCATAAATCGAATCAAATCAAGCTAAAAAGAAACATTAACAAAAATTGAGGGAACCGCATAAGCTCTTAAGAGAGACGAGACGCAACATAGTATCTCTTGCTATGCAATAATCGCCCGGCATGAAAATTCACACCCCCACTAATGAAATGTCTTAATATCTAAGACCGCTAAAATATGTAGGGAGTTGAGACACAGACTATAGTGTTGGTCAACCAATTCGGGATGGCAACTGTAATACACGTTGGATGGTACGGGTCAAAAAATTGTACCATTGGAAATACCGACTTAAGGTCAAAAGTCAAAGGCCTTAATGTTACCGCAAAATCGGTTTCTACAGCTTTATTTCAAAGATACAGTTTTAACTTGTAGTAAATTTTGGCACCTTACCGACCGTGGCAAAATAATTTCAACATAATGCATACTAGTAAATGAAACGAGTCCATTCTTCAGAATGGTAGAATGGAATATCAAAAAAGCGCTAAAAAGGCAGCAATAATCATATATGATCAGTTATCGGCGAACAGATATATTAAAATCGTCATGGCGCTTTTAATCCCATTCGTGTTGCACTAACTGTGTGCTGTTTTTATCTCTAAATCCGTTGTTTCATGTAAAGAGACTGCTAAGTTAACTCTTTGAGGAACCCGTAAGTGACCTATATAGCTATGACAAGGCCATAAATCAAACGCTATCCGATTTTTTTTTTCAGTGCAGTAGAAATATTTAGTGGTAAATCAGTGGTTAAGCATATTGCAGTTCCTATACTTTTACCATTTTGTTTAAACTAGTTCCATTCCTGAATGTGAATGAAATATTTCCCTCTGAATGTTAAGCAGTCATTTATTCCTAATATGCAAAACCTTTGGTTATTGCTACTAATCAAACCAGATAACTCTACTAGGAACAAAGCTAGTTTATGATGCATTGTATTTTACAATGACAGAATCATGTTTATCGCACTAACTTCTAACTTCGTATTTGTTTTGCATAGATTGACAGATTAATGTTTAACGCCACTTTCATCACTCTTGTGATATTTTTTGGCAGTCAGTTTTTTGATGGCGGACGAAACCGAAGTGCTCTCAAGGAACCATCGGTCTACGGCAGGAAAACTGTCATTTTTCGAATCAATATAGGTTTATCAAAATCTTGATAAAGGAAAGACAACCCAGAATGCAATTGAAATCAAATAGAAAGGGTTGAAGTTGACTTTAATCTTTTTATTTACACATTCAGTCAAACAATGTATTACTGTTATAGAAGTAATTTGTTTGTATCTCTAAATAAGAACTTGTCTGGGTGTCCACAAGTTCCAATCAATTAATCATTAATTTATTTATGTGAAGCATTTGTTAACAAACGACAAAATGTATGACTGCAAACATTTCTTAGGTTCTTGATAAATACTGATATATATATCCCATATTTCCGTAGTAATGACTAAGTTATTGTTTTTCTAAATGAGATTATCTATCAATTTACATTCTTTGGTAATCTATTAGTAGATAATGCAGTGTAAACAAATAGATTTGATATATTTAGCCTTTAATGTGCAGATAGTCTATTCTGATAATAAAAGTGCAGCTGCATTTTGAAACGAAAAAGATAAAGGTTTGTACGGAAAATGAAATATTCGTGTAATTGTCATTGACTAGTGGCCGCCAACTATGATTAAAACCGGACTAAGCTAGCTATCAGAAGTTATCAAGTAAAGATACACAAACATTGTATATCTATAGTCTGATATTAACTAACAGTTAAGTGCCGCTGCATTTTATAAATAAAAGGGTGCAATAAGTCATCATGTGTTTGTGCAAAAAGAGGTAGACAGACGGATCGTGAGGGTCTTCAGTTTTTTTGTGTTATCTCCATAGATAGTTACAACTTCACAATGCAAGATATAAAGATTTAGTGGGGTAGCGTCAGCAAAGTAGCACATAAAATCAACGTTGTGTTGACACATTTTTATTGTTGAAGACTATTTTTACGTCCAAATATTTGGTGTCGTTTTTCTACTATTTCTCTTTTGTACTTGTTCGTGTTTTACGTTTCTTGTCACTTTTGCATTTCTTCGGTTTTGTTGTTTTTCAATTTTGCACTTGTTCGTGTTTTTGGTTGCTAATCATTTTTGCGTTTGTTTTCATTCTGTTAGCGTCACTGATGAGTCTTTTGAAGACGAAACGCGCGTCTGGCGTATATGCAAAATTTAGTCCTGGTATCTAAGATGAGTTTATTTTTAATCACATCTTAATTCTGGCTTAACATTAAACTTTGGTAATAGGAATAGATGAAAATGTAAATGACTTGTATTAATGTTCATCAATTTTTAACTCTTAAGATGTGATTTTTGTTGTCCTATATAATTATCCTGATTTTTATTTTGTATGATTCCTGTTATCCCGTTTATGAGTTTATTTTTATCAATTTATAACACATTTTGAGTTTTATCTTACATATCTATTAGTCCCGTCAGTGGCGATAGTATTTAAGAATTGAATGCTTCTTGTTGTAACTTCATTGGGGTGTAAAAGCGTTGACCGAAGTACTTTTTGTATGTCTAAAAATGTGCTCACGGTCAACGCTTTTACAACCCCACGAAGTTACAAAAAGAAGCATTCAATACTTAAAATTACATTTTTTTTTCTAGGATCATGAAAACACGAATTTTATCATTTTTTTTTTAAATTTAATTCACCTGTGTACTTTATTGTGGGACCTCGTTTTACCATGAATGATAAGTTGTATTGTGTAATGCAATTGCTTAAGGAATTACAAGTGGTGTACAGTTAGCCAATCAGAATAACATATTTTAATGAAACATACATCTAATGTAATTATTATTGTATAAACTTTTAACACATCGCTTCTGTAAACAAAATGTAGGAGTCATTCGAGAACCAGCTTACAGACAGTTACAGCTTCATGTTGGTGGTAACTTCACGATTTGTAACATATCTTTGTACAAAAAGAACCATGCATTGTTATATGCGATTGTACGAAAGGTTAAACTTTCGCTGCACGCCACAATCATAGATGTTTTACAGAAATTGTTGTATTTGTAACAGAGTTACAGATCTTTGTTCAGAATTAATAGAATCTATTTTTATACAATAACTTTTTATGATTGTTTAGTGTAAATAGTGATAAGATAACCGCAATGATAGTTGCTTTTCCTATTTCAAAATAATAAGGATGACACGAAGTAAAAAATATGATAACTGAAAAGAATTCATCTAACGGTTTGATTGTGAAATTTAGTTGCTAAATGAGTTTTATTTGCTTAATGATTTAAAATGTTAAACCGACGTCTTGTCGATAGAATGACAATTGACAAAGGTCCAATCGAGAGGAACAGATTCAGCTTATTGACCAGTAATCCATATGTTTTGTCTGCCAAACTTTGCAAATCTTTCATATTATGCAATGCTTTGTTTGACAAATATTAGTACGTCTATAGTGTGAAAACACGATGACACAACACTATACGTCTTTGATAAATGTAGAATAAAAACACTTAAATATAATAGTTTGGGGGGATTTGCTGCACGTTTTTTTTTTGTTTGTTTTTTTTTTTTTTTTTTATCCAAAATCGATTTTACATGTATCCATATTAATCAATCATTTTTGCAAATTAAGTTAAGAGTTTAGGTGGTGACCACGTTGATTACTACAGTTTGTCCTTTAATTAATGTTGGATATTGTTTTTGCTTTGAAAGACAGAAAAACACATTTAATGCAATTATTTTCGAACCAAAATCCTTTGAGGCCTGTGCGTAGTAATATTGAAATCACACATTCAGTTGAAGACGGGTTCGCAGAAACGAATCTCGAAACGTTAACAATAATACATCTCTCAAAGTAATTAAATATTTTTTAAATAAATTTGTAACGAAACAATTACGAAAAACAAATATAACAAACATGTACCAACGTCAACCAATGAAATGCAGGCTCTTGACTTGGGATAGGCACATGTTGAATCTTGCGGGATAAAACATCATGGAAGATACCAACCCTCAACTTACCTGGGACATTGGTGTGACGGTACGACAATCGAACAAACAATGCAAAACAATACAAGATAACAACAAATATCAAAAACAGCAAAAAAAACCACAATTATTACTTTATTGGTATGATAAAGACTTCACAAAAGGGTTATTCAAAAGATTGAGAATAACCAATTAGCACATTATCTTGTATAACCGCATGCTAAATATATAATGTACGGAACACGTGTCACTGAATTTGGACGGATCTTTGGTATATTTCGCCTCTTGCCCATGTTGTTGTTTGTTTTTAATTAACTTACGATTTTGTTATCTGCTTCCTCTTTTCGTTTTGCCTTTGTCTGGGACAATAAGTATACTAGTCCCGGGCTTTGCATACATTTAACAATAAACATAAACAATTTAAAAATAATTACCCCAAACCTTTTGATTATAACAATAATTCATATTGAAATGGATTTATTGATTTAAATTTAAATTTCGAATCCATTGAATGAAGTCCATTCCCCGGCATAGCAGTTTCCTCCACCTGTTCGTTCCATTCTTATCCAAATTTTGTCATGTTTCTTCAAAGAAAGGACACCCGACTGTGTTGATGAATGGTTCCCTTTACTACCTGCATTCCAAGTATGATTTGCTAACCCAACAGGATTACCATTGTGCACAAGTTCAGTAGGACAGCTTCCACCAGCGTTTGTATACATTGTCCAGGAAAAGTAAAATGTACCATCACGTGGGCTGGTGAACACGCCTGTTGCTTTATCATACGCGTCCCCAGTGTTTGTTATAACGGTACCAAATATAACTTTTGTATGCTGTGTTACCTTTGACAGATGTTTGTGTAACTTGGCTGAGAAAGCTGACTTCACACGATCTATTGAAAAAAAAAATCAGTGAAACATTAAACAAGTAAATTCATATCAAAATATTGATGAATTAAATGAATGGTATTGTAAAGTTCTGTGCTCAAGGAATTATATTACTCATGATATTGGCATTTAGTTCAGGAAATACACATCAGTTCTATTCTTGGAACAACATTTCTCCGCATGCATGACGTGTACTATTTGGTTAAGTTAATCTTAATGACCATTCTTTAATTATTTTTGACTTTTGATCCTGTTTTTAAATGTTACCATTTGACTTTGTGTTGCACAGCGCAATTCTATATTTAAAGAAAAAAGTAAATACTTAAGAGTTTACTGGACTACCCGGTATCTGCAAATTGTTATAGCATATCAGTTTTCTAGTTTATAACAGCTTAATATACCATATGAGGTTTGTCTTGACATGCATTTTACCGCTTGTTACAATGTATTGATAAATAAAAATATCTTACCGCTTGTTTCACTTCCGCATTCATCATGATTCATGAGATTAAACTGGTATTTTATACTCCTCATCAATTTGTTGTTACTGCAACAATCCTTTGATTGAGCAGGAGACCATAACAAAGGAAACAACACAAGAAACATCACGTATGTGAAACACTGGAATTAAGAATAATATTACCTGTAGCTTTCCTTAAAAATAACTGTATTTCAAAGTAAAAAAAATATCAGTTGTCAAATCATATGTTTTATCTGCATCACTTAACTAAAACAATTTCGTCAGTGTTCGCTACTGCGTTGATAATCTCGAGCTTTGGTCCTTGTTTGGAAATGAATTCAACGATTAAAATGTATTTTTCCTTTTAAAGTGCCTAAATTCGTTAACTGTAAAAATAGTATTATTATAAAAAAGTGATCGCTGAGTTTTCCGTTAACTGAAATCCTTACAAAGGAAAATATTTATTACATTGTATATTTGTGTGTGAAAATGTCAATAATTAATAAAACAACTGAATTAGTGAGAGAGATTTACGACCGTAACGTCAACTATTATACAGGATGGTTGTCATCGCAAAGATATTCGCCAAAAATGTTTCCGATAAATACTAAAATTCCATATTCCATAGAATTCAAGGCAAAAAACTATCTAAATGTTTACAGTTTCCAAAAACAGACATCAGATGGCGAGACAGAGGCATCAACATAAGGAAAAAAATGAACTCAACCGACATGGAAATGGCAAACTTTTCTGTCAATTGTTTGGCTTTTGGTTACAAGCAGTCATTGCCATGAACACCGCAATTAATAAGGACAAAGCATTTGTAAAGTCCGCCTGTATTGAACATTTTTTTTTCTATCGCAATACATTTCAACGTTACATATGCACCATCTTACAATTAATAAACAAACATTGTGACAATGAGATTTGTATTTCATAACGCTGTGAACAAATAAATATAATGTTACCTTCATATTGTTGATTTTGTTATTATTTTGATGTGTGCCGAAAAGATATTTGCATTAATGTACATTTACATTTATATACATGGTATTACATGCAATCCAGTAATTACATGTAATTGAATATGATATGTCATGTTATCGATGAATATGATACATTTTGTATGTCACATATGATGTATTGATCATACAATTCAAACCTTTTTTTAAAAGTCAGTCGTAATCACAATCAGGTTCACTTTTCTTCGAAAGTGATCTAATGAATTCCTGAAGCACCTGGTTGTACTTACATGAGAAACACGATATGTGCCACATGCAAAGCAGGATATGCTTACCCTTCCGAAGTACCTGACACCACCTACCTTTTTAGTTTGGCGGTGTTCATGTTGCTCAGTTTTTGCTTTCGATATATTGTGTTATGTTTATTGTTGTTTGCCTTTTGGTTATTGTTTTCGATTCTTGTCATGCATATAGCAATGTTAGTTTATTTTCGATCAATGAATTTGAATGTCCCTTTGGTATCTTTCGACTTTCTTTTCCAGTGATTTATATAGGTGTCGTTTTGTTGTTAACTAATACTGGTGTAACAATGTGGTTGTTTCCGTTGCTTCAATAAGCCTAGGTCAGTAACACTAGAATGGACTGTTCCCATCACTTCATGACGCGTATAAATGTTTTATTTGCTTGCATTAGATCACTAGGTCAGCGAGACCAGAAAAAAACTGTTCCCATCATTTGACGCGCGCAGTTGTTTTCGTTGCTTGCATTACCTCACTAGCAGTAGGTTACCGAGACCGGAATGGACTGTTCCCATAATTTGACGCGAGCAGTTGTTTTCTTTGCTTGCATTAGGTCACTAGCAGTAGGCCAGCGAGACCAGAATATACTGTTCCAATCATTTGACGCGTGTAGTCGTTTTATTCGCTTGCATTAGCTGACTAACAGTAGGTTCCCGAGACCAGAGTGGACTGTTCCCATCATTTGGTTCGTGCAGTTGTTTTCTTTGCTTGCATTAGCTCACTAGCAGTAGGTCATCGAGACCAAAATGGACTGTTCCCATCATTTGACGCGCGCAGTTGTTTTTGTTTTGATTGCATTAGCTCACTAGCAGTAGGTTCCGGAGACCAAAATGGACTGTTTCCATCATTTGACGCGTGCAGGTTTTTAGGCAGTTAAGCTGCCTTCTGCGAGCACCCTGGATTTGGGTCCCCCCTAGGTAATTTTCGAACAAGTACCATTGCTCTGATCTGGCAGGTCTGGTAGATTCTTTATAACATATTAGACATTTTTTACACTTTTTGTCATGAAAAACAATAAATATAAGGAAGATTACCTTAAATGATCGTCGAATCACCAAAAACAATTGATGTTCCCCATTTGAAAAAGTGCTAATTAAAAAGTTAAACATAGCTTTTTATCGTCTGTTCTTTTGATGAAGATGTAAGTGAACTATTGTAAGAATAATTTCATCGCCGAAAATGTTTGTAATGAAGGCATTAAAATTTTCCAAATTGCGCATGGATATTAATTTGCGGCTATTTTTAATCAGTGACGCCGTTGAAGTTGGTGGATTTCATCCTAATAAGGGTAAATATTTAAAATCATTAACTAACTTCCTCTCTGGTATAAGTCTTGAATTTGTAAGCGTACTTGATTATTATATTTCTACATTGTTTGAATTATGTATTTTATTTATGCAAGCTGATGTTATTATTTGTCATCGTGTCTCTGCGTCCTTGCTATGTATCGTGTAAACCCCCAATCATTATACTCGATCGGGGCCTTTGCAATTTCAATCGGGACCTCATTTGAATACGTATTTATAGATTTTATCGATGTCAAGGTCATTTCAAGATGGTTTTATTTTTCGTGTCTTTAGTTAAGGCTTTGGTGTTACAGACTGCTACATGTGCTTTGATATAGCCAAAGGCGCTTAAAACAATATTGAGATTAAATACTTTATCAATAATTTGCTAAAGGACAGCATTATTTCACTTCAAAGGTCGCATATTATTGTAAAATATTAAGTCCGAATTTGTGACGCGTCCCACACCGTAATTGATTTGGATTTACAAGCACTTTTCATCTTCCGGAAATGAAAACACATTTTTTTTTCGATGTGTCTTTTTGATTTTTTCATATTTAAACACTCGTGAATATTTCAAGAATCTTTTCTATGCGTGTCCTTCAGCAACTTGTTACTGGTTAACCACTTTTCTATAAAAAATACTGTTAAAAAACCTCGCATGATACGAAAATAAGCCATATAGAAGGTAACGTTGTGCCTTACGAAGTTACGTTTTTAACAAGTTACAAACAGTCTTTTCTTAATTCCTACATCAATTATTTATGGAACAGATATATTATTTTATTATGATATTGGCAATGGATGCAGCATTGATTTATTTAAGAAATTAAGAATATAGAAATATTAAAAAAAGATGGACATGTATTAAATTTGTTGCATTTCTTGTCTTGCCTTGACAGAGTCAAAAAAAAAGAGGCATATATATAGGTGTGTTGGTCACGCAGCATCAACAATGTACTAGTTTGTAATTTTGTGATTAGGTCTAGTTTATGGGAGGTCAATGATATTTGGTAAGCAGTTGTGTAAGCATAAGTATATAGCATTACCAGAATATTTAGCCATACTCCCTTAGTCATGGTCTAATATTGACTCTGGATCTTAGTTTACATGTATTAGTTTTTGATTAGGTCAGTTATTAGGGAACCATTAGTGAACGGTCAATGATATTTGGTGTGCAGTTGTATAAACTTTGTCACTTTCAATTTCTATTGAGGATATTTTGTCCCTGCTCCCTCAGTTACTCTGTTTACTTGGAAACTTATGTCACTTGGAAATTTCATAAAGCTTTTGATTATAGTATAAAGGAAACCAATCGTCTTAAATCAATGATGATTGCCATGCAGGTGAAGAAGCATTTGTACATCTCAGTTCCATAAAGGATATTTGGTCCTTACCCCTCAGTCATATGCATGATCTATTGACTTTGAACTAGTTTACTTGAATTAATAAGATCAAATTGACACAGACATTAATAACTAAAGGTCATCGTACGGCCTTAAACAATGATCAAATCCCATACCGCATAGTCAGCTATAAAAGGCCCCGAAATGACAATGTAAAACAATTCAAATGAGAAAATGTCCTCAATATGGACAAGCAAAAACTCTCCCCTTACATGGGACAGTGTACAGTATGTGCATAATCGCAGATATTGAATATTTAAAAAAATAATTGGACGAAACTTTTGAAAGTGGCAGGATTGGATAGTGAAAACTTCAGAGTACAAACATTATTCAATACTCTAGAAATATCTGAGATAAATATTTTCATCATTTTTTCCACAATATTCGTCTTAACTTCTGCCAAGTTTGCCTCTGCTTTTTTTATTTAACTGCCTACAGCGCCTTTGGTGCTTTGATTTCTTTCCTTGCATTATCTTACTAGAAGTAAGTCAGCGAGACCAGACTGAACTGTCCACATCACTTGATGTGCGTGGTTGTGTTCTTTGCTTGCATTTACTATCAGTAGGTCAACCAATCAAAATGGTAAAAAATATATAATAAATTTGGATTTACCGTTGGTACAATATGCGGACTATCCATCAATTGGCCATTAAAAGACATGAACGTATTTGTTTAATCTTGTGTTTGGTGTCTACTTATCATTTATTTATTATATATGAATGAACGAAAGATAAATTGTTTGGAGCAGCACTTTTGACGAATGTTACTCAAAATGTTTAATTTTGTTTGAACTAGAGGTGAACTCCGGACATACTATGACAGTGTGATAGTTATATAAATACCTTGGATTATAAAACTTGTTAAACCCAACTTTATCATTTTTGATGCAAAGACAACATATTGATTTCTTTTTTTTTCTTTTTTTTTCAACTTTAAATATTTTATTTCACTACTGGTTGTGAACAATGTCCCTTAGCGCTACAACAATGACGCTAAGGTTCCTCCCTGTGTTGTTAATTGCTAATGAAACCAGGGGATTTGATTAGCAAAATATATCTTATATTTATATCTTGTGTTAGTTGCATTTTACAAAGTATTCATACGAGCACACAATACATATATATTATTCAGTGATCCTATATATAAACAATCATATATAAGAAAGTAATAAAAAGAAGAACACCAGATAACCGGATTTTTGCCCGTCATTTGTTTTGATTATATAAAACCGAAAGTAGAATGATCAAGAATGATCAAGCATGGTTGACCTCATGGCTTAACAAAAAATTTCATGAAATGGTGAGTAATGTATTACAGTCGTCAAGTCACTTATCAAATGTGTAAATTTTTAAACTTATAATAATCGAATATTTCATGTAAGTAAGAATGAAGTATATCGAAGAGATCAAAGAAGGATCTATTGACCCCTGATCTTGATTGATTTGTAAATTATTAATTGATTGATTTTTTGTTATTTAAATACTGTAGTATTTATATAAGGTCTAATTCTCATAAAAAATAAATATAATCAAAGTTTTGATATTTTCCTATGAAATTTTCTCAAAAAAAGACTATCTGGATGATATAACATTTGTGTTTCAATTTCATTTTTTAGAACTGACAACATGTTCACAAATTTAGTTCTCTTTTCTGATAAATAAAAACATTTATAAATCACAAAACAAATCATTGTTATGACATGATTAATTGTATTATATTCAATATCTTCAATTTTATATCCAAGTATAAGATTTTTAAGACAGAAAACATGTTTATCTATATTAAAATACATAAATATGTCATGAATTCTTGACCAATAATTTTTTACCCATTTACATTCAAAGAAAAAATGATTATAGTTATCACATTTGGAACAAATCACACAATTTGGATTATCAGATATTTTCCAACGATACAAATTATGATTAATTGCTGTAATATTATGCATTAATTTCCATCTAAACGTTTTCATTCTATTATCTTTTAAAAAATAGAATGTAAAAGTAAGGTTCTTCTTTATAAAATAAATAACGTTATCAAAAGTGAAATGATTTTTCCATACATAGAATCCTACTGGGAGCTCTTTATTAGATTTAATTAAAATATTATATATTTCTTTGAATGAAATTTTGTCCAGATTGTAATACAATCCATGGCTATTCATCTTTATATCTTTTTGAAAATTAATTTTTGTATTTGTAGATGTTTTAATTTTTCTTTCCAAGATTTGGTATAGCTTTACGTAACATACATGTTTCTGCTATCCAATTTTGTTTCCTTATTAGTTTGTCTAAAAGATTTTGAGAAATTTCTCCTTTATCGTCGATTATGTCATTAATAAAAATTATATCATCTTCTATCCAATGTTTAAAATGCAAACTTTTGCCTTGATTCTTAATATATTGATTTCCCCATATAACTTGTTTCCTGATATCTAAAAAGTTCTCAGGGTTTTTTGTCTTCCCGCCACCATTTTTGATCCAGCATTTTAAGATTTCTAAGTAAAAAGTAGGCAGGTGTTTTATGTTTTCTAATGATTTACGAGAACCCAGATTCATTTTAAATATGAGGTTATTACCCCCAAACTCACTGAAATAGTAGGTTGGAATAATTTTCCAGTTTGACCAAGATTCGTCTGTAAGTCTTTTAACCCAATTTTTTTTCATTGCTTCAATGTAAGAATCTAGATCTGTCATTTTTAACCCCCCTTCTAAATAATTGTTTCTTAGCACTGAGTGTTTAACTTTCTCACTACCACCCTCCCATAAAAAATTATATATCATCTTCTTAAACTTAGATATAGTTTCTTTGCACAGATTTATTAGTGATGCAATATATGTTATATAAGGTATAACAAGTGTTTTGATGATAGTGATTTTACCAATCATGCTAATTTTCCTTTTTTTCCAATCATTAATTATTTTTTCTGATTTTTCCAACTGTTTTTCTGTATTAAGTTTTTGACATTCTTTCTTATCATAGCCAAAATAAATACCAAGACTTTTTACATTATGTTTCCAATTAATGTTTTCGAATTTGTCCTTGCAGTGTTTAAGTTTACCTAGCCATATACCTTCTGTTTTGTTTCTATTGAGTTTGAGTCCAGAGAGCGATCCAAAGGTTTCAATTATATTAAGTGCATGCTTTATTTCATTTTTAGATTTTATAAAAAGAGTTGTGTCATCTGCTAACTGTGAAATTTTTAGACTATGAGTTTTTTTATCAATTTTTATTTGTATTCCTTTTATATCATTAGAGTCTCTTATTCTGCAAGCAAGTAATTCAACTGATAAAACAAACAATAAAGCGCTTAAAGGACATCCTTGTCGAATTCCGCGCTCAATGTTAAAGGTTTCTGAAATCCACCCATTATTTAAAATACATCCTTTTATGTCATAATATAGGGTATTAACCCACTTCTGAAATGATTCATTAAACCCAAATTTCTTTAATGATTCCAACATAAAATCCCATTCCAGTGAATCAAATGCTTTAGAAACATATTGATTTCAGTGATATAAGATAAATGTTAAATCGTTCAAAATGAATATTGATATACATGTACAATGATATATGTTTATTGAAATCGTGTTTTCCTGATTGGTTTAAATAAAGGCACCTACAAAATAAATTGACAAAGTTTCTGATGTGTTAGGTCTTTGACTTTTAATAAACACAATGAGATGGGACAGATTAAAGTCTTTGATATATTATTAAAAAATTTTCGTGAGTAACATATTTGAGCAGGATCCGTTAACCTTTCGTGTGGTAACTGAGATAACCACTGATTTTGAGTTTTTGGTGGGGTTCCTGTTGCTCCATCTTAAGTTTTTTAGACAGTTGTTTGTCTTTTGGTAGTTTTATTTCTTGCCATGGCATTGTAAGTTTGTCTTAGTTTTATGAGTTTGTATCTGCCTCCCCCGTTGTGAATGTTTTCAAATATCAGTCAGGTTTCGTCTTTAATATAAACAAGACCGTTGGTTCTCTCGTTAGAAAAAGTCCGGAGAGTAAGAATGATGTGCTTCACAAATTTACTGCTTTACTTGCAATTCCATCACAAGGGTTGACTGAGGAATATAATTTGTGCATTAGGATCTCTCCTTTTAGTGAAACATATGTCAGTGCGGGGTGTATAAATATACAGCCACGTCAAGTCTGAATGGGGAAGTTAAAGACAAACAGCCTTCGTTATTTCTGCTGGTGAGTTTCCAACTATATTAATTAATGTCTTGTTTTCCTCCAAATGGAGAAAGGTTGTTAAAATTATTTCCGATATTCCTTTCAGATTGAACTCATTAGCATAAGTCTTTCTAAGCGTTTAACGCATGATTGTGTCAATCGATTTAAGATAATAAATCATTTTATCTATTCTTAAGGGAAGTTTCTGGTCTATAAACTAGATACTCTAAAGAGCCTGTGTCGCTCACCTTGGTCTATGTCCATATTAAACAAAGGACAATGGTGGATTCATGATAAAGTTGTGTTTTGGTGATGATGTTGTGTTTGTAGACCTTACTTTACTGCTTTACTGAACATATTTGAGGCTTACAATTTTCTCTATCGTTTATGAACTTGGCCCAGAAGTAAAAATGGAAAATTTACAAAAAATTACCAAACTTTTTAAAATTGATAAAAATTGACTATTAAGGGCAATAGTTCCTTAAGGGGTCAACTGCCCATTATGGTCATATTGACTTATTTGTAGATCTTATTTGATGAACATTATTGCTGTGTACAGTTTATCTCTATCTATAATAATATTCAAGTTAATAACTAAAGCGGCAAAGATTCATTAAAACTACCAATTCAGGGGCAGAAACCCAATAACGGTTTCTCCCATTCATCTGAAAATTCCAGGGCAGATAAATTTATACCTGATAAACAGATTTGCTCTAAATGCTTTAGTTTTAGAGATATAAGCCAGAATCTACATTTTATCCCTATGTTCTATTTTAAGCCATGGTGGCCATCTTGGTTGGTTGGATGGGTCAACGGACACATTTTAAAAACTAGATACCCCAATGATGATTGTGGTCAAGTTTGGCACAGTAGTTTAAGTGGAGAAGAAAAAAGTTAACGACGACGGACGACGACGACGACAGACGATGGATGCTTAGTGGTGAGAAAAGCTCACTTGGCCTTTCAGGTCAGGTCAGCTAAAAATGAGAAAGAAAGAAAGACAAACAAAAATAGTCCACCAAACACAGCAAAGAAAATTAAAGAATAAAATACACATTTAAGACAAAAAACAAAACTATAAAAGAACATGTTATTCGCCTTTCGAACGACGTGTATAGACTAAATAAAGGCAGCAGTAGTATACCGCTGTTCGAAATTCGATAATACACTGTAAAATATTGTTTTTCATATTGCGGAAAAAGATTAATATCATTATACTAAAACATGCGTATAAACGTTCGAATAGAATGAAGTCTCGAAATATAGAAATGTCGAGTTTTTTCAAAGATATCTTGGTTAATTTTTAATCAAAATTTATTCTTATGTATAAAATTTGTATGCACAATGCAGCTTTGTGCGGTATTATGAGTGTTAAATAGGGAAATAAATCTTATGAAATTTAGAATTAATGCCTTTCTACTTATCTCTCAGTGATCTATATTATAACTTAGACAGTTTCAACAGAGGATGAATTAGAAGAAAACAATTTCCAATGTTACATCTAAAAATAAAAAAAGCTCCACAAAAGAGACGAGACGGCAACGTTAGCATCTCTTGCTATGCAACTCTACACTCCACATTAATGTCTAAATATCTTATATATACTTTTTGGACCTTTTGGATTAAAGCTCTTCATCTTTTATATAAGCTTTGGATTTCAAATATTTTGGCCACGAGCATCACTGAAGAGACATGTATTGTCGAAATGCGCATCTGGTGCAACAAAATTGGTACCGTTAATTTTATTACTACCACTGGGTCGATGCCTCTGCTGGTGGACTATTAGTCCCCGAGGATATCACCAGCCCAGTAGCCAGTACTTCGGTACTGGCATGAACATACGGATTTTTTATGTTATTAAAATTTGCTGTTACAAAATGATGGAAATTATTATAAATCTAGGAATGTATCTCCCTCATGCAAAGCTCTGATTCCTTTCACGGATTTGGCTATACTTTTTGGACCTTTTGGATTAAAGCTCTTCATCTTTTTTATAAGCTTTGGATTTCAAATATTTTGGCCACGAGCATCACTGAAGAGACATGTATTGTCGAAATGCGCATCTGGTGCAACAAAATTGGTACCGTTAATTTTATTACTACCACTGGGTCGATGCCTCTGCTGGTGGACTATTAGTCCCCGAGGATATCACCAGCCCAGTAGCCAGTACTTCGGTACTGGCATGAACATACGGATTTTTTATGTTATTAAAATTTGCTGTTACAAAATGATGGAAATTATTATAAATCTAGGAATGTATCTCCCTCATGCAAAGCTCTGATTCCTTTCACGGATTTGGCTATACTTTTTGGACCTTTTGGATTAAAGCTCTTCGTCTTTTATATATAAGCTTTGGATTTCAAATATTTTGGCCACGAGCATCACTGAAGAGACATGTATTGTCGAAATGCGCATCTGGTGCAACAAAATTAGTACCGTTAATTTTATTAGACTGCGAAAACATGCCGCTGTAGTGGGTTTGGACACATACATATCGTATCGGTCAACTAATTCATGATGACAACTACAAAACACAGATCGGATGGTACAGGTGCACAATAAGTACAATTTGGAATACCGGCTGTCAGGTGCAATATCAATCCAGCAAACTCAACAAATATACTGTCAATCAAAAAGTCCATCAATACCATGGTGTCATGTTTGGTGTATTGCTGTAGTAACCACTGTAGTTCTTCACAAAGTAAGATTTTTCTTGACCTGAAATAAGGAACTAGTATCAACTACATATACTTTTTTTGGAATAGGAAAAACTTTAATATTATTGTCCTATTGTGATGTTTATTTGTGTATTTCTTTGTCTCCTGAATGTTCTTGTATTTATTTGTTCTGTAGTCGTGTCATGTAATGTTGTCATTTTCAAGTTTAAGTAAACATTGCCATGAAAGCGCGAGATTTGGGTAGCCGCAAAACCAGGCTCAACCCACCATTTTTTTCTTAAAATGTCCTATACCAAATTAAGAAAATGGCCATTGTTATATTATAGTTCGTTTCTGTGTGTGTTACCTTTTAGTGTTGTGATTCTGTTGTGTCGTATTTCTCCTCTTATATTTGATGTGTTTCCCTCAGTTTTAGTTTGTAACCCGGATTTGTTTTTAGCTCACCTCGCCTAAAGGGCCAAGTGAGCTTTTCCCATCACTTGGCGTCCAGCGTTCGTCGTCGTCATCGTACGTCGTCGTTAACTTTTATAAAAATCTTCTCCTCTGAAACTACTGGGCCAAATTTAACCAAACTTGGCCACAATCATCATTGGGGTATCTAGTTTTAAAAAAATGTGTGGCGTGAACCCGCCAACCAACCAAGATGGCTGCCATGGCTAAAAATAGAACATAGAGGTAAAATGCAGTTTTTGGCTTATAACTCAAAAACCAAAGCATTTAGAGCAAATCTGACATGGGATACAATTGTTTATCAGGTCAAGACAACTGGTTGTTGGGTTGCTGCCCCTGAATTGGTAATTTTAAGGAAATTTTGCTGTTTTTGGTTATTATCTTGAATATTATTACAGATAGAGATAAACTGTAAACAGCAATAATGTTCAGCAAAGTAAGATTAACAAATAAGTCAACATGATAGAAATGGTCAGTTGACCCCTTTATACCCCAGTCCCACTAGGCCATGATCGCACTACGATCTGTAAAAAAAATGACAATTTTGATGATCGTAGTACGATCGTGTAGATCGCAGTAAGGTCGTATCACGGTCGTGGTGAGGTCTTCAAGATCGTGATGAGCGTGGCCAACTTTGAACATGTTCAAAACAATCGTGGTGCGGTCATGGCGAAATCAGGTCGTAATAGAAGCGTAGTGAGAGCGCACTAAGATCGTAGTAAGATGGCGAAGGTCGCTGTACCATCGTAGCGAGAGCGTAGAGAGAGCGTAGCGACAGCATGATTCTATTCGGAAAAACTGCGCTACGATCTCACAGCGACGTTATTACGACCTCACTACTATCATCACGTTCTCACCGCAACCCAACTACGCTCCCACTACGACTATACCACGCTGTTCACGCCCATAGTACGATTCTAACACGCCCTTTCCGTCCTCATCACACTCCTCTTACGACCGGACTACGTTCATACTACGACATCATTCTCATTGTCATTTTCACATAACATATATTAAATCTCTCAAGGTTTTGTTTGTTTGTATGTAATTAGAACTTCTTTTTCATTTTCTCTAATAGTTAAACCATAATTCTCTTTTTTTTTATATAGATTATGCTGTTGGTTTTCCCATTTGAATGATTTTACATTAGGAATTTTTGGTGCCCTTTGTAGCTTGCTGTTCGGTGTTGAAGCCCGTACCTGGACCTATAATGGTTTACTTTTATAGATTGTTTCTTGGATGGAGAGTTGTCTCATTGGCACTCATACCACATCTTCCTATATCTATTGACACATCTGTGTCATCTCTGCTATCGTTCACTGAAATATCGTCATTTGAGCTTTATGGACTAGGAACAGGTTGTAATTTAGGTTGGATTGTTCGGTCCGACATGATCATCTCTGCTTGATCAGGTCTTGAAGTCATAAAACTTTCGAGTCAGTTTTTTGTACTCAAAAATCAACCAATCAAAAAACTGGATTTCATGTTTCGAGCACGATTTTTGTGCTCCGAGCACTGAGCAATTTTTTATCACTTTAACACAAGGATTCGTTACTATCAGAGCTCCCTCTGGCTCTACATCAACCCCTACCTCCACGCCCACGTGTTCTAGTAAATTTTGGTGGAATGACTGTATTGTTTCCGAGAAATCTACGTATTAATCAGAAATAGAAGGGATGGAACTGTATTGGTATTGACGTTATTCCTGAGAACGTAGTAAGATCGCGGTATGAACGTAGTATAATCGTGGTAAGAACGTGCTATAATCGCAGTAGAAGCGTGGTAAGATCGTGTTGCAATCGGATAACTCGTGGAATGGTCGTAGTGAGAACGTGATGAGGGTAGAAAGATCTTGACAAGCGTAGTGAGGTCGCAGAATAAGCGCGGTGAGAACGTGGAATTATCGTAGTGGGATCGTTGGAGAAGCGTAATGAGAACGTAGCAGGATCGTGAAAGCAACGAAAATTTACATTTTCATGCCGCTCATACCGCGACCTCACCACGATCTAAATTTATTTTAGATCGCGGTGAGCGTGGTGCAATCGTGGTCTAGTGGGACTGGGACTTTAGAAGTTATTGTCCTTTATAGTCAATTTTTAACCATTTTTCGTAAATCTTAGTAATCTATTACAAAAATTTTCTCCTCTGAAACTACTGGGCCAAATTAATCCAAACTTGGCCACAATCATCTTCGGGGAATCTAGTTTAAAAAATGTGTGGCGTGATCCGGCCAACCAACCAAGATGGCCGCCATGGCTAAAAATAGAACATAGGGGTGAAATGTAGATTTTGGCTTATATCTCTGAAACCAAAGCATTTAGAGCAAATCTGACATGAAGTAAAATTGTTCATCAAGTGAAAATCTATCTGCCCTGAAACTTTCAAATGCATCGGACAACGGGTTGTTGGGTTGCTGCCCTGAAATAAGTAATTTGAAGGAAATTTTGCAGATTTTGGTTATTATCTTGAATATTATTATAGAAAGAGATAAAATGTATTCAACAATAATGTTCAGCAAAGTAAGATATACAAATAAGGTATTATGACTAAAATGGTCAGTTGATCCCTTAAGGAGTTATTGCCCTTTATAGTCAATTTTGACCAATTTTTCGTAAATTTTTGTAATCTTTTACAAAAATCTTCTCCTCTGAAACTACTGGGCCAAACTTAACCAAACTTAGCCACAAATGTTATTAGGGTATCTAGTTTAAAAAATGTGTGGCGTGATCCTGCCAACTTACCAAGATAGCTGCCATGGCTAAAAATAGAACATAGGGGTAAAATGCAGTTTTTGGCTTATAACTCAAAAACCAAAGCATTTAGAGCAAATCTGACGGGATAAAATTAATTATCAGGTCAAGATCTATCTGCCCTGAAATTTTCAGACAAAGCGGACAACCTGTTGTTGGGTTGCTGCCCCCGAATTAGTAATTTTAAGGAAATTTTGCAGATTGTGGTTATTATCTTGAATATAATTATAGATAGAGATAAACTGTAAAAAGCAATAATGTTCAGCAAAATACGATCTACAAATAAGTCAACATGACCAAAATTGTCAACTGTTCCCTTAAGGAGTTATTGCTCTTTATAGTCAATTGTTAACAATTTTCATAAATTTTTGTTAATTTTTGTAAATTTTTAGGAAATATTTCCCACTGAAATTACTGGGCCAAGTTCATTATAGATAGAGATAATTGTAGCAACAAGAATGTTCAGTAAAGAAAGATCTACAAACACATCACAATTTTGTCATGAATTTATCTGTGTCCATTGTTAATATGCACATAGACCAAGGTGAGCGACACAGGCTCTTGAGAGACTCTAGTTTTTGTCTCAATCGCTTTATGAATTTCGAACATCGGTATACTACTGTTGCCGTTTTTTGATTAAAGAGACGATACAGCAATCTTTAAATTGAGTTTGGGTATTTAAAAAGTAAAGCACAGACAAACCAAAGGCCTTAATTTTATAACATAATCAAATTGTTAGTTGAAATAATCTTAATTGTAACGTTTTTACATTTTATTTAGAATAATGCAGCTTTAAACTTTAGTGCGTGTATTTTAAGTTTCGGTACGTTTTCCACGTCAAGATAGTGTCAACATAATATAAGTTTATGTTTAACCCCGCCGCATATTTGCCGCATATTTGCCGCATACAAGTCAGGAGCCTCTGGCCTCTGTTAGTCTTGTATGAATTTTAATTTTAGTTTCTTGAATATATTTTGGAGTTTAGTATGACGTCCATTATCACTGACCTGGTATACATTTTTGTTTAGGGACAAGCTGAAGCACGCCTCCAGTTGTGGGAGTTTCGCGCTGCATTGAGGACCCATTGAGAATGTGTGTCCTCAGAATGCTAGATTAAAATATCTAGCAAGCACGAAAAAGACAGTAACAATCTGCTAGTAATTGGGACCAGATATAACAGCGATTTAAATCACATTCTTGTTGCACTATCTTTGTCCTGTTTTTTCTCTCAATCCGATGGTGCGTGTAGGCCTGCCATTGAAAAAAATCATTGAAACAACTCATCGAGGAGCCTGTAAGTGACCTATATAGCTTCTCCTATCCAAAACATTTGTTGTTGTGCAGTAAAAATTCGTCGTCTTAAATTAGCGATTCAGCACATTGCAGTGCCTACATTTTCCCACTGAATGTTAACCAATTATTCAGTTATGCAAAACCTTTGGTCCGAGCCTTTGATATTGGTACTAAGCTAATCAAATAACTCAATAAGGGACAAAGCTTTCCAGGAAAAACATGTAGACACCTTTTACAACTCCTGTATATTGCGGTAACATAAAACTTCATATTTGTTTTGTTTTTTATTAGTGTTTTGCTTTTTCATGGCGTCCAGCTTTTATTGGCGAAGGGAACTAGAGTGCACTGACGACAACTCCTTTCGGAAGTAAAGCTGACATTTTTCGAATCGATTTAATAGTTGTAATAAAATCTTGATGAAGGAAAGACAACTCTGAATGCAAAATAATTCCAATAGAAATAGTTTTAGGATATACTTTTGGTTGACTTTAACCTTTTTATTTATAAAAATTCGGCCAAGCAATGTATTTCTGTGTTACTGTATAGTAGTAATATGCTTGAATTTCTAAATAAGAACTTGTGCGGTTGTCGACAAGTCCTAATCTATTAATCCCTAATTTATTCATGTGAAGCATTTGATGATAAACAACAAATTTGTATGACTGCAAACATATCTAACTTAAGGTTCTTGAAAAAAACTGTCATACAAATGTATATACATGTTATTTATCCCATATCTCCTTCGAAGTGACTAAGTTATTGTTTTTCTAAATGAGATTATATAACAATTTACATTCGTCGGTAATCTATAAATAGATAAAGCTATGTCAACAAATCGATTTGATATATCAGGCCTTTAATGTATGTCTATTCTGATGATAAAAGTGCAGCTGCATTTTAAAAAAAAAAACGAAAAATGAAATATTCGTGTATTATCATCCACTAGTGGCCGCCAACTCTGATTAAAACCGGACTAAGCTAGCTATCGATAAATCTAAGTGCAGATACACAAACATGTTCATTGTATATCTATAGTCTGATATTAACTTATACAGTTAAGTGCAGCTGCATTTTATAAATAACAGGGTGCAATAAGTCATCATGTGTTTATGCAAAAAGAGGTAGAGGGATTGTAAGGGATTTCATTTTTTGTGTTATCTTCATAGATAGTTACAACTTCACAATGCAAGATATAAAAATTAAGTGGGGTAGCGTCAGCCAAGAAGCACATAAAAATCATCATTGTGTTGACACATTTTTATTGTTGAAGACTATTTTTACGTCCAAATATTTGGTGTCGTTTTTCTACTCTTTCTCGATTTATTTGCGTTATCCGAGGCGCATAATATACATTTTCATCCTGTCTTTGACAAGATTACTTTTTTTTATGTTTTTATCAAACTGGATATTTCTGTCACTTTTGTTCAATCAATAATGAAAGTGAAATAGTGAAATAACAATTCGCTTTTTGCAGCCAAAAAGGTTCAATTTTGTCAAATTACGCTAAGAAACATTGATAATTAGTTATTCACTTGCAAGTGAATGAGTCGACCTCTTTAAATCCGTATTCATGTGAACGTCAATTTAACCACTAGCTAGAGATTGACAACGCATGCATTGTACGTGTACTGGTTATTTAAAGAAAAAGAATGTCAACAATGAAAGTGAAACTACGGTAAATCATTTGATTACTAATTCGATGCACATAAAATCATTCTTATACGGTTAAGAGCAATGAGAAACATCTATTTTTAATCTATAAAATAAAATCAAACAGACCTAAAACAATCCATTGCACGTGTTGGTTTAATCTATTCATATCTTTATTTATGTTTACATCGCTTATATGGTAATCTGAGGTCAAATCGATAGTTAATTAGATGGCGTCTGGGCTTAAATACACACGAAACGAACCTATATATTATCTACCCCATGCTCTGTAAACTGTTTATTTTAGACTTTTGATAGTTTGGATAAATGTTTTAGATTGTTCTAAATCAAATATGAGAATTTGAGTCAAATCGGTGACCATGAATTTGACAGCTAGTGCCCCTTTAATTAAGAGTCTCTTTTGCACTTGTTCGTGTTTTACGTTTCTTGTCACTTTTGCATTTTTTCTGTTCTGTTTTTTGTTATTTGTTGCTTTTCAATTTTGCACTTGTTCATGTTTTTGGTTGCTAATAATTTTTGCGTTTGTTTTCATTCTGCTAGCGTCACTGATGAGTCTTTTGAAGACGAAACGCGCGTCTGGCGTATATGCAAAATTTAGTCCTGGTATCTATGATGAGTTTATTTTTAATCACATCTTAATTCTGCCTAAACATTAAACTTTGGTAATAGGAATAGATGAGAACGAAATGACTTGTATTAATGTTTATCAATTTTTAACTTTTAAGATGTGATTTTTGTTGTCCTATATAATTATCCTGATTTTTATTTTGTATGATTCCTGTTATCTCCTTTATGATTTATTTTTATCAATTAATAACACATTTTGAGTTTTATCTTATATATCTATTAGTCCCGTCAGTGGCGATAGTATTTAAGAATTGAACGCTTCTTTTTGTAACTTCATTGGGGTGTAAAAGCGTTGACCGAAGTACTTTTTGTATGTCTAAAAATGTGCTCACGGTCAACGCTTTTACAACCCCACGAAGTTACAAAAAGAAGCATTCAATACTTATAATTACATTTTTTTTAGCTAGGATCATGAAAACACGAATTTTATCATTTTTTAAAAATTTAATTCACCTGTGTACTTTATTGTGGGACCTCGTGTTACCATGAATGATAAGTTGTATTGTGAAATGCAATTGTTTACGGAATTACACGTGGTGTACAGTTAGCCAATCAGAATAACGTATTTTGATAAAACGTACATCTAATGTAATTATTATTGTATTAACTTTGAACACATCGCTTATGTAAACAAAAAGTAGGAGTCATTCGAAAACCAGCTTTCAGACAGTTACAGCTACAGGATTTGTAACATATCTTTTCAAAAAATGAACCATGCATTGTGTTGTGCGATTGTACGAAAGGTTAAACTTTCGTTTCATGCCACAATCATAGATGTTTTACAGAAATTGTTGTATTTGTAACAGAGTTACAGATCTTTGTTAAGAATTAAAAGATTCTATTTTGTATAACCAGGTTTTATTCTACAATAACTTTTTATGATTGTTTACTGTAAATATTGATAAGATAACTGCATTGATAGTTGCGTTTCATATTTCAAAATAATAAGGATGACACGAAGTAAAAAATATGATAACTGAAAAGAATTCATCTAACGGTTTGATTGTGAAATTTAGTTGCTAAATGAGTTTTATTTGCTAAATGATTTAAAATGTTATACCGACGTCTTGTCGATAGAATGACAATAGACAAAGATCCAATCGAGAGGAACAGATTAAGCCTATTGACCAGTAATCCATATTTTTTGTCTGCCAAACTTTGCAAATCTTTCATAACATGCAATGCGTTGTTTGACAAGTATTAATACGTCTATAGTGTGAAAACACGATGACACAACACTATACGTCTTTGTCTATTGAACGAATCTACAACTAAAGTATTTGCATTTGCCCCTTATATTTTGCTACGGTGTTTTTAATATAATCAATTTATTGAAATATTATAATCATAATAAATCATGATGTCTTTAGAGGGTTAGCGCTATAGAACCAGGTTTAATCCACCATTTTCTACATTTGAAAATGCCTGTACCAAGTCAGGAATATGACCGTTTTTGTCCATTCGTTTTTGATGCGTTTTGTTATTTGATTTTGCCATGTGATTATGGACTTTCCCAATTGATCTTCCTCTAAGTTCAGTATTTTTGTGATTTTACTTTTTTTGAACAAGCATGCTGCATACATCTTACCCAACTATTGCTTTATTACTTATCTTAATATTTATGCATACGCATTTTTTCTGATTATTTTTGTGTTCATGTTATTATCTTGACCAAATAAAGACAATTATAAAAATATTTATTCAAGATATGAGAATTATGAGGTGTAGTATGATTGTTGATAAGACAACTATCACACAAAGTTCAAATGAAGTGGATGTAAGCAATTATAGGCAACCGTACACCCTTCAATAATGAGAAAGACCCATACCGTATAGTTGGCTTTATAAAAGACCCCGACATAAAAAATAAGACAAAATGCAATTGAGAATTGAAAACTAACAGCCTAAGGGACGACATCAAAAGATAAATGTAGAATAAAAACACTTATAATCAAATACTCGGGGTGGGGTGGGGGAGGGGTTGGGTGATTGTCTGCACGTTTTTTTTAATTTTTTTTTTATCCAAAATCGATTTTACATGTAACCATATTAGTCAATCATTTTTTTTCAAATTAAGTTAAGAGGTTAGGAGGTGGCCACGTTGATTACTACATTTTGTCCTCTAAATAATTTTGGATATTGTTTTTGCTTTAAAATACAGAAAAAACACACATTCAATGCAATTATTTTCGAACCAAAATCCTTTGAGGCCTGCGTAGTAATATTGAAATCACACATTCAGTTGAAGACGGGTTCGCAGAAAAGAATCTCGAAACGTTAACAATAATACATCTCTCAAAGTAATTAAATATTTTTTAAATACATTTGTAACGAAACAATTACGAAAAACAAATATAACAAACATGCACCAACGTCAACCAATGAAATGCAGGCTCTTGACTCGGGATGGGCACATGTTGAATCTTGCGGGATAAACCATCATGGAAGATACCAACCCTCCGCTTACTTAGGACATTGGTGTGACGGCACGACAGTCGACAAAACAATGCAAAACAATACAAGATAAAAACAAATATGAATAACAGCAAAAAAACAAAAACCACAATTATTACTTTACTGTTATGATGAAGACTTCACAAAAGGATTATTCAAAAGATTGAGATTGAGCACATTATCTTCTATAACTGCATGCAAAATATATAATATACTGATCACGTGTCACTGAATTTGAAAGGATCAATGTACTGATCACGTGTCACTGAATTTGAAAGGATCAATGTACTGATCACGTGTCACTGAATTTGAAAGGATATTTGGTATAGTTCGCCTCTTGCCCATGGTGTTGTTTGTTTTTAATTGACTTACGATTTTGGTATCTCCTTCCTCTTTTCGTTTTGCCTTTGTCTGTGACTATATGTATATACTAGTCCCAGACTTTGCAAACATTTTGTTGAATCTAGTTTTTTTTCTATCAGATGTTTGGATATTGTATAATCTGAACTTTCCAATTGAAACTAGTGTTTTTTTTAACTACAATGCGCATGCAAACACTTATCAGATAAAAGTTGTGTGGTGAACGGGATGGCTCGGTAGAATCTATACTTCAAAGTTCATAATAAAAACAACAACGGAAAGAACATTTATGATAAAACGAAATTAGAATGATTGTCGTTTATGTATTAATCTTTAATTTTAAAAGAAAGTGGATTGTTTTTCTATGAAAGTATATCAACTTATAAAAGGTACTTGCTATAATAGATAAGAAAAATAATAGCACGTAAGGGGATTCCAAGGTGGCAATCAAAAATCATACATCAAGAAATAAAGAATCACCAAAAAGTACAACATTTTCTTAAATAACCGGACACCCGACTGTGTTGAAGAATGGTTCCATTTACTACCTTCATTCCAAGTAAGATTTGCTAACCCAACAGAATTGCCATTCTTCACAAGTTCAGTAGGACAACTTCCACCAGGGTTTGTAAACATTGTCCAGGAAAAGTAGAATGTACCGTGACGTGGGCTGGTGAACACACCTGTTTTTTTTTTATCATAGTTAACCCCTATGTTTGTTATAACGGTGCCAAATATAACTTTTGTATGTTTTTGCATCTTAGACAGATGCTTGTGTAAATTGGCTGAGAAAGCTGACTTTACACGATCTATAGAAAAAAATCATCGAATATCATACATTAAACAAATAAATTCATATCAAAATAATGATGACATTACATGCATCATATTATAAAGTTCCCTGGTCAGTGGAGTAGATTTCTTATGGTATGGCATCAAATATGAAATATTGAATAAAAATAAACACAATGCATAGTGTGTAAAATTGCAATGATATGCGATGCAAAAAATCTAATGCCCACGGTGGTAAAGAACAATAGCAAAAACATGCTTCTTGGTTATCGTCTCTTGGATACAATGCCCGTTTGCATTCTCAATTCTATTAATGTTGCAACATTTCTTCGCATGCACTACGAGTATTCATTGGTAATGAAAATCTTAACTATTATCTTAACCAATTTTTAATTACTGTTCAGCATTGAACATCTTTTTTAATGTAATCATTTGACTTTGTGATGTACAGAGCAAATCCGTAATTAAAGTACAGAGTAAAGAGTTCACTTGGCTATCCGGTATCTGCCAATTGTTATAGCATACCAGTTTGCTAGTTCATTATAGCTGAATATATACCATATTAGATTTGCCTTCACATACATTAACCCGCTTGTTACTTTTTACTGATAAATTAAAATATCTTACCGCTTGTTTCACTTCCGCATTCATCAGGATTCATGAGATTAAACTGGTATTTTATACTCCTCATCAATTTGTTGTTACTACAACAGTTTTTTGATTGAACAGGAGACCAGAACAAAGGAAACAAAGCAAGGAACACCACGTATGTGAAACCCTGGAATTAAGAATAATAATACTTGTAGCTTTTCTTACTAACATTTGCATGTCAAAGTAAAAATGATCATACGTGGGCACTTCTAATGTTTTATCATTATCACTTAACTAAAACAATTTCGTCAGTTCTTGTAACGACGTTTATATTCGAGTTTCGAGCTTCGGTCCTTGTTTGAAAGTTGATTCTATGATACAATGTGTTTGTTTTCTTTAAAAGTGCCTAAATACATTCACTTTATAAATGGTATTTACTATAAAAATGTGATCGCTGAGTACTCTGTTGAATTAAATTCTCACGATTGAAAATTTACTTCTGATGTGAAAATGTTAAATGAAAAAAGCAAAATTATTAGCGAGAGAGATATACGACTACAACGTCAACTACATATACCAAGTCGCAGGATGCAAATAGATTATCACCAAAATGTTTCCGATATACTGGAAATCTATATAATTCACTGCAAAATCACTGTTTAAGGTTAACATAATTGCCAAACAGATGTCAGACAGAGACAGAGGCATTATCACCAGGAACAAAATTGAACTCAAAATAACCGACACAGAAATGGGGAAACTTCTCTGACAGTCGTTTGGCTTTTGGTTACAAGCAGTCATTGCTATTGGTTAAGACTGCCATTAATAAGGACAAAGCATTTTTAAAGTCCATCTGTATTGAATAAAATTAAGTTTTCTATTATACATTTCAACGTTACACGTGCACTGTTTTACAATAGATAAACAAACATTGCGACAATAAAATTTGTAGTAAACAATTAAATATTACTGTACCTCCATATTGTTAACTTTGTTATTGTTTGTATGTGTGCTGAAAAGATGTTGGCAAAACTGTACTTTTACATTTATATATGAATGGTATAGTATATATGCAATACAGAAATTACATGTAATTGAATATGATATGTCATGTAATCGGGGAATATAATATGTCATGTAATCGATGAATATGATACATTTTATATGTCACAATGGTGTATTGATCATACAATTCAAAACTGTTTTTAAAAAGTAAGTCGTTACCACAATCACGTCCACTTTTCCCCGGGTGTGACCCACTGAAATACTAAAGCACCTATTTGTACTTACATGATCAACACGACAAGTGCCACATGTAGAGTAGGATATGTTTACCGTTCCGAAGAACCTGACACCACCCCCGTTTCTTGCCATGGCACTATCAGTTTATTTTCGACCAATGAGTTTGAATGTCCCTTTGGTATCTTTTGCCTTTCTATTCCAGTAATTTATATATGAGTCGTTCTGTTGTTTACTAACACTGGTGTATCAATGCGGTTGTTTTCTTTGCTTCAATAAGTCTACAAGGTCAGTGATACAAGCATGGGCTATTCCTATCACTTGACGCGTGTAGTTGTTTTATTTGCTTGCATAAGCTCACTTGGTCAGCGAGACCAGACTGGACTGTTCCAATCATTTGACACTTGCAGTTGGTTTTCATTGCTTGCATTAGCTTACTAGTAGTAGTTACCGAGACCAGAATAGACTGTTTCTATACTTTGACGCGTGCAGTTGTTTTCTTTGCTTGAATTAGCTCACTAGCAGTAGGTCAGCGAGACCAGAATAGACTGTTCCAATCATTTGACACTTGCAGTAGTTTTTCATTGCTTGCATTAGCTCACTAGCAGTAGTTACCGAGACCAGAAAGGACTGTTCTAATCATTTGACGCGTGTAGTTGTTTTCCTGCTTGCATTAGCTTACTAGCAGTAGGTCAGCGAGACCACAATTGACGGTTCCCATCATTTGACGCGTGCAGTTGATTCTTTGCTTGCATCAGCTCACTAACAGTAACAATACGGTCAAAAATATATTATAAATTTGGATTTACCGTTGGTACTTGGTACCATATGGGGACTATCCATCAATTGGCCGTTTAATGACATGTACGTTTTTGTTTAATCTTGTGTTTGGTGTCTCCTTGTCATTTATTTATTATATATGTATGAACGAAAGATAAATTGTTCGAAGCAACACTTTTGAAGAATGTTACTCGGAATGTTTATTTTTTTTAGATAAGAGGTGATAACTCCGGACATACTATGACAATGCGATAGTTGTATAAATACCTTGGATTATAAAACCTGTTAAACCCAAACTTTATCATCTTTGATGTTAAGACAACAGATTTATTTCAGTGATATAAGATAAATATTAAATCGTTCAACCAAATATTGATATACTTTTTTCTATACATTGATATATGTTTATTGAAATCATGTTTTTCTAATTGGTTTAAATAAAGGCACCTATTGTTTCTGATGATTTAGGTCTTTGGCTTTTTATAAACACAATGAGATGGGACAGATTGAAGTCTTAAACTGAGATCACACCTGATTTTGAGTTTTTGGTGGAGTTCGTGTTGCTCCATCTTTAGTTTTCTAGACAATTGTTTGTCTTTTCGGTAGTTTTATTTCTTGCCATGACATTGTAAGTTTGTCTTCGTTTTATTAGTTTGTGTCTGCCTCCTCCCTTTTAAATGCATCCGGGTGCGGGATTTCCTCGCTGTGTTGAAGACCAATTGGTTGCCTTCAGCTGTTTTTCTTCTCTTTTGTAGGGTTGTTGTCTCTTTGATACATTCCCTATTTCTATTCTCAATCGTATTTTAAACTTTTTATACTGTAGTCTACGCGTCTTATACAGACTACAATTCAAGATGACAGTCATACCATATTACTATATATAGATATATATATATATATATAGCTAGAAACTAAACATGGTTTTGTTAAATGTCTGATATTGGGATCGCAGGATGTCCATCCATCATCATGAATTATTGACCATTTCTTCATATCGGTCAGAGGAATGACTTATAGTACAGGTAAATGTATGATACAACACACAAGTTTAAGATTAAATAAAAATACCAAATGATACCATTTCAAACATTGCTTGCTTTTCATTGAACTTTTAATTTAACTATCACAGTCTTACATTTATAAACCAATCGCTGTACATATAGTTGTATTATTTAGATACTGTAGGTCACAAATTTTGATATATATATATTTAATTTCGAATGTAAGAATGTTAATATGCGCAATGGATATATATTTATTTCAAGTTAAAAACATTGTGTATGTGTGTTTGAGAGTTATTTAGGAAGTCAAGTACTTACAGGTCAAACGTCAATGGTCAAACAAGACATTCACTTGAAGTGTTGAACATTGTTTTTCATATTACGCAAACTGTAATAAAAGTTATGGGGAATATGATGAATGGATAATGTTATTTTCTCAAGATACATCGAATGACATGGTATGCGATTCTCCAGTGGTTATCCTTACTACTGCCATATATGAATGTTTTCAAATATTAGCCATGTTGATTTATTTTAGATTTTGTCTTACTGGTCATTGTTCTACTTTTAAGTTTCTTACTACTTATAAAAATGTTAAAAAAAATTAATAGCCTTAAACTGAAAAATTGCCAAAATCGAAAATGTAAGGCACGATTATCACACAACGGGTTGCCATGTTTTGTTGTGTGTAAATGTTAGTTTAGATAGATCTTGACATGCTGATTATATTAACCAATGTTATAGCTGCTTTAACTGCTATGGTTTCTTTTAGATATACGCAAATAAATATGAGGATCGTTTGTATTGACATGGTGCATGAGAACACAGTCAGTTGTTTCGTGAGGCATTTCTTTTAGATAATTATACATTGAAATAAAAAATCATGTTGATTAGTTGTGGTGCACAAGCCAAATTGATTAAAAGCATTGAATGATGAATACAGTTTATTGATTCATATTTGATAATATAAAAAAAAAACATTTTAAAAATGCTTTTTAACTATGTTTTTAAAATGAAAAAAACAAACTTGAAAGGTACTCATTACTTTTTTTTATATATTTTGCTGTCACGAATATAATTTTGCTGTCATAACTATAATTCAGTATTGTATTCATGTTAATTAAAATCTAAAATGAAAAATTAAATTGAGGAATTTAAACGAACATATTTTAAAAATATGTTGATCTCTACTTTTAACTTCAGGTTTTGTCTGACTTCTTTTCTTCGTGATTAAAGGCTCTTTATTTTGTATTCATAAAGAAAAATATAAAGTCCTTTTATGAACATTTTTTTAAGAAGAAAAAAATAACTGCACCAACGTTTCAAGGTTAACTTCTTTTATGGATAGAAAATCAATATATTCAATTCCAAACCCTGACCGATTTAATCATTTGATTTTGGATTATCATTTAAATTAGATTTTCATTAAAAAGTTACTGCATCAAATGTGAAAATCATCAACAATTGTTCCATCAGAAACCATGTAACATATCTATATAAAAGATACTGAATTGTATTTATGACAGCAAAACTGTATTCGTAGTTCACAACTCATAGCACCATAGTTCACAACACGTAGCACCATAGTTCACACCACGCAATACCATAGTTCACACCACGCAACACCATAGGTCACACCACATAGCACTATAGCTCACACCACGCAGCACCATAGTTCACACCATGCAGCACCATTGTTTAAACCACGTAGCACCATAGTTCACAGCACTATAGCTCACACCACGCAGCACCATAGTTCACACCACGCAACACCATAGTTCCCATGACATAGCACTATATAGCTCACACCACGCAGCACCATAGTTCACACCACGCAATACCATAGTTTAAACCACGTAGCACCATAGTTCACACCACATAGCACTATAGCTCACACCACGCAGCACCATAGTTCACACCACGCAACACCATAGTTTAAACCACGTAGCACCATAGTTCACAGCAATATAGCTCACACAACGCAGCATTATAGTTCACAAAACGCAGCACTATAGTTCACACCACGATGCACCATAGTTCACACAACGCAGCACCATAGTTCATACCACGCAGCACTATAGTTTATACCATGCAGCACCATAGTTTACACCATGCTGCACAATAGTTAACATTTCGCAACAACATAGTTTACATCTCGCAACAACATATTTCACACCTCACATCACCATAGTTCACACCACGCATCACCATAGTTCACACCTCTCGTCACCATAGTTAACACCTCTCAGTACCATAGTTCACATCTCGCAACACCATAGTTCACATCATACTGCTCTATAGTTTACGCTAAACATCAAAATTGCTCACACCACTCAGCACCATTATTGACACCATATATCAACATGATAGTTCACACCACGCAGCAGCATAATTTACACATCGCATCACCATTATTCACACCACATAACACCCTCATAGTTCATACCACATCGTAGTTCATGTAGCCCAATCTTTAATTCCGTATGTAATGCATGTTTTCAAAAATGATAAAAAATAGATATTTTTTTATCATGAAATAACCCAATTTAACATATTATGATTTTCCAAATGCGTACATTCACAATAGGAACATACAGTTTTGGTCGTGTTTGTTGCAAACTATGGCAGAAATAGAGCTTCTAAAGAACGTCCAAATCATTCCAAGTTATATTCCAATAATTTGAATTATTCAATCTTAAGATAATACCTTACTTACTAGACTAAAGGGGATAAGAAGAATCAATAATCATAGAAATGCATGGACGAGACAAATTAAACGCAACCGGAGGCACACATTATATATCAGACCTAAATTAAAAGCATGCACACATGACTGTTTGGTAGTCATTGTTAATTTCCTTCAAAATTCACTGCAATCTCCAAATGATTAGAATCCTGACTTGATACACATGCGACATGTTTTTTTTATTACCAATAAATAACGTGTAAATAACGCAGGTAGAGACTGACATCAGAAAGAATTGTTTGTTAAAGAACATGATACACTAGGGGAACACATGTGTTATCAGTATTCACACACTCATTCACCAAGTCGTGATGGAGACTTAAATCTCTTGAAGTGAGGACATTACCATGGCTTGGTCTGTTTAGTTGTTCAGTATGCTATAATGATGTTATTCTTTTGATAAGTCGTTGACCAATGCATTCTCCTTCCAGACGAACCAGCTGTCTTCTCAGAAAAAGAAAATCCTATACTTGTCTATGGATGCTAAAACTATAACATTTGCATGCACTGTGTTAACATTTCAAACGTCCTTCGATGTGAATGAAAACATGGTCACGTGTAAAAAGATTTAGAATCTTCAATATTGGCATATAAGATTAAATTAAATGTAAATAACCGTACAATTTATTATATTATCTACAATATAATAAAAGCTATACTCTTTGTATTTGTTTCAACGTTTAAAGTTCTTAAAGTGCCTAATATGATTTGAAAACACATGTTATTGCATAAGAGTTTGGTAATTAGTTGGAAGAAACTTATCTCTGCAACATTGTTTGTAAGAATATGAGGTCATCATTGTTGTTCCTTTAAAATTATATTTGAAATAAAAAGAAGACGTACCCATGCAATGAGAAAAATCTCCACAAGCGTCGGACTAAATGACACAGAAATTAACAACTATAAGTCATCGTATGGCCTTCAACAATGAGCAAAGCGTATACCGCATACTCTGCTATGAAAGGATTAAATATTTTCCTGTTGATGAATGTCATACTTAATAAAGATTAGAATAATTTAGTCAAATTGACCAAACAAGTCGTATATTCCCTCCAACAAAGACTTTTGTTTTCCTTTATATATATTGTCTGGCATAGTCCTTAAAAACTACTAACAACTGTATGCTTTGTTTCGACTTGATGTGTTGTGTTTAATGATATAAGTAGAGACATTTGGCTTGATTGCTAGACAGCTAAACATTGTTGTGTATGTGCTAGTCCCCATTAATATCATGACCAGATATAGTGTATGTAAAATATATAGATTATATAAAGGTTAAATTACAACTTATAAGAATTTGCTTTAATTTATATAGTCTTAATGCAAATGATTGACATGAATATGAAAAGTGGTTTGCAGGGGGAGAAGTCCTATGTTTTTTTTGTTTTTTTGGGGGGGGGGGGGATGAGGTGCACAACTTCAACTGACTAAAAACAAAGTTGAGATTTCCAGGTATTGAAACCTATATATTGGTTAAGTAAAACACATATCTACCCTGTACACCTATCAAAATTCATATCATATCGTCTTACACTTCCGGGTAAATACAATTTAAAAACCTTGAAAGATAAAATTAAACTATTGTTATATAATAAATAAGTTTAAGTATTTTTCAAAAGTCAAACATATCATGTAGACATATTTTAAGGAGCGTATTTTTTTTCTTTTTCCTTGATACATTTATGAGCGAGTGTTTGTGAACAAAAATATGAAAACATTCCTGAAAGGATTGCAAATTTTGGAGGAAACTTCAGTGAATTAGTGTTTTGCTGATGTCATCATGTTTTACAGGTAGGTGCACAGTTTTGTTTATATCTCAACGTATAATAGCTTCTTATTAGAAAAACGACTAAATCATGTATATATATCATATCACAATTAAATCTTAGAAATAGTGCAAATGGTACAACCTTACTTTCGGTTTTGAATTATCAAGAACAACTACGGAGGGTGATGCATTTATTTTCGGTAAAAAGAACATTGGGTTGGATTGATCCGGTTTTTTTCTTGAAATAGATGTTTACTTTCATGCCCCCCTCAAAATTCAAGAGAGAGAAAAAACATCAGTCAGCATCAAAATAATTTTAAACCAGACATCAAGCACGCCAAATTTTATTGAAGAATTTTTTAAAAGCATTGTTAAATGGATAGTGCATTTTGAACTACTTTCATTTTCAGGAGACGTGAATTTGTCTTTTTAGAAAACATGCAATTCTTGTAAAATGATACTACTTATGCACTTAAATTTTCCTTGAAATGCTGACTGTGTTTCTTAAGAAATGTAACCCGATCTTGCTACCTTTAACTTGCGAAACATTCCTTTGGCTAGTATGACGTTAATTTGTTTAGTGTAGCTATCAATGGCTATATACAATATATACCTTAGTCTGAAAATCAAAACAGAACAAACTGAATTTAAAAGTAGTAAATTGAGGTTATTAAGTTAAATATAAAGGGTAGCATAATGAGTTAAGATTAAATAAAAAATATTGAGTTTCAAATTAATAAGTTTATATTAATAGTCGAGTACAGCGCATTAAGTGATTTGGTGTCATGGGAGGGAAACCCCATATCCTTTTTTTGTTTGTTTGTTAAATAACAGACCAAACGGGATTGGAAATAACCAAATCCTATAAAATATTACGGAGAAATATTCTGTTCTCCGACAAGGGTAAGCATCGCATAATCCGTCTTGCGATTCGGTGCTTGGACCAGACACAAGCTTCGCTTTGTCAGAAATGCTATCAAGTGCCTAGACAAAGCATGAACATAGTTTAGACATGCGATTACCCTGTTGTTAGACTATGTCAAAAACGGTGTCAATATCAAATAGACATGCATGTTTGGTATAGATAAAACGGAAAACAATATTTGAGGTTATGATCAGTCAATTCATAATGACTATAACCGTTAAAACCACCATGTTATCATATCGAGAGTTATTCTGAAGAAGATTGTTTGAGATAAATCTTTTAAGTTATCACAGTGAATAGAAGTAAGAAGATGTGGTATGAGTGCCAATATGATAAGTCTCCATCCAAGTCACATTGTGTAAAAAGTTAACCATGATAGGTTAAAGTATACAGCCTTCAACAAAGAGCATTGCACATGCACCGAACAGCATTTATAAACCTAAATATGTTAGGTACATATGTATTACCATTTATTAACTAATTACAAAATACATTGACCCATTGAATAAATGTATACTTCGTCTGTCGAACACTTAAGTGATCCTTTTAATCAGATTATTATGTAAGGTCATCAACTACAAAGAACAGAGTAAGATATGTGAACATTGTCGTTATCGTTACTAATATTGATTTTATTTCCAATTAATTTAGTGTATAACAACTATTCATGTATTTCTATTTTCGTTTTGTTATGGTTCCAATCCCTGTCATTCCTTGTATTTTGCCGTAGCACAAAGTCGTGCTTTGACCAGACTGGTTAAGATGTCTTTACACTTTTATATTGAACGCCGTAGCTGCCTTATGTGTACTTGTTTTTAGATACGCTTATACTTTTCAATATATGCACATAGTTTTTCTATATATGCACATGCTTTTTCTCTATATGCACATAGTTTACTTTATATGCACATAGTTTACTTTATATGCACATAGTTTTTCTATATATGCACATAGTTTTACTATATATGCACATACTTTTTCTCTATACGCACATACTTGTTCTCTATATGCCCATAGTTTACTTTATATGCACATAGTTTTTCTCTATATGCACATCTGTTACTTATTCGTTTTTAATGCGCGGAGTATACGGTTGCACTTTGAATTAAATCGTTTTTCAATTGTGTTCATGTCTCTGGTGGTAACAATGTGTTCTTACAGATGAAATGACCCTATAAGCGCGATTGCAACCGTTCCAGTGCTCGGTTAATACCCTGTTACTTATTCACTTATAATACGTTTGTTGTACGTTGCACCTTTTAAAAAAAAAATTCAATTGTGCCCATGTCTCTTGGTGTAACAATGTGTTCTTAGAGATGAAATGACCCTATTAGCGCGCATGTACCTGTTCCAGCGCTCGGTTGACACCCTGTTATCTATTCGTTACCTATTCGTTACCTATTCACTTATAATACGTTTGTTGTACGTTGCACCTTTTAGAAAAGGATTTTCAATTATGTTCATGTCTCTGGTGGTAACAATGTGATCTTAGAGATTGAATGACCCTATTAGCGCGTATGTACCCGTTCCAGCGCTCGGTTAATACCCTGTTACCTATTCGTTACTTATTCGCTTATAATACGTTTGTAATACTTTTTATGTGTAGTGTAGTATGTTCAGACTTATTTTTGTTTGTACGTTTTGGATGATTTTGTTTAAATATTCCATGTGTAATGGCAGTGTAAACATTCAGAGTTTGAATTTATTAGAATAGTAAATTTAACATTTAAGAGAAAGCTGTACTTGTCACAAAGCTGCCACCAAAAAATAGGGACATTGCTTTAATCTACAATTTTCTATGACAATGATAAATGTTCATTAAGAAGAGCAAATTTTTATCTTTTATTCATCATATTTGATTTTCAACCATATTTGTCAGGGTTCTCCAAGGAAAATATGTGCAAAAGCAGAAACATGTAAATACTTTAATTTTATATAACAGGTAACAGGTTATTTACCGAGCGCTGGAACGGGTACATGCGTGCTAATAGGGTAATTTCATCTCTAAGAACACATTGTTACCACAAGAGACATGGACAAAATTGAAAATCCTTTTCTAAAAGGTGCAACGTACAACAAACGTATTATACGTGAATAGGTAACATGGTATTAACAGAGCGCTGGAACTGGTGCATGCGCGCTAATAGGGTCATTTCATCTCTTAGAAAACATTATTACCACCAGAGATATGAACTTAATTGAAAATCCTTTTCTAAAAGGTTCTACGTACAACAAACGTATTATACGTGAATAGGTAACAGGGTATTAACCGAGCGCTGGAACGGGTACATGCGCGCTAATATGGTAATTTCATTTTTTAAAACACATTGTTACCATCAAAGACACGGACACAATTGAAAATCCTTTTCTAAAAGGTGCAACGTACAACAAACGTATTATAAGTGAATAGGTAACGAATAGGTAACAGGTTAATTACCGAGCGCTGGAACGGGTACATGCGCGCTAATAGGTCATTTCATCTCTAAGAACACATTGTTACACCAAGAGAAATGGGCACAATTGAATTTTTTTTTTAAAGGTGCAACGTACAACAAACGTATTATAAGTGAATAAGTAACAGGGTATTAACCGAGCACTGGAACGGTTGCAATCGCGCTTATAGGGTCATTTCATCTGTAAGAACACATTGTTACCACCAGAGACATGAACACAATTGAAAAACGATTTAATTCAAAGTGCAACCGTATACTCCGCGCATTAAAAACGAATAAGTAACAGATGTGCATATAGAGAAAAACTATGTGCATATAAAGTAAACTATGTGCATATAGAGAACAAGTATACATGTACGTATAGAGAAAAAGTATGTGCATATATAGTAAAACTATGTGCATATATAGAAAAACTATGTGCATATATAGAAAAACTATGTGCATATAAAGTAAACTATGTGCATATAAAGTAAACTTTGTGCATATAGAGAAAAAGTATGTGCATATATAGAAAAACTATGCGCATATATTGAAAAGTATAAGCGTATCTAAAAACAAGTACACATAAGGCAGCTACGGCGTTCCATACTTTTAACTAGTTGGATGTTTTTGATATATATATGAGTGATTTTTTCAGTTAAGATGTATGGAAAAAGTATATATATTTGTTTAGGGGCCAGCTGAAGGACGCCTCCGGGTGCGGGAATTTCTCGCTGCACTGAAGACCTATTGGTGACCTTCTGCTGTTGTTTGTTCTATGGTCGGGTTGTTGTATCTTTGACACATGGTCATCTCAATTTTATTTGAAGACACTGTAAATTATGTGTACTACTAAGTATCTGACAATAGAATGTCAATCAAACGCTCTTGACTTAATATTAAGTTTAACAAACGTTTGATGCTCAGTCTCACATGCACGTCCAATTTCAGATATCCTTTCTCGTAACCAGAGGTAGATTTTGTGAATTGAAGCATATGCATTTTCCTAGTACCCGACATCAATAATGTGATGAGGTTTTTTCAATGTTTTTTGTCTATTTTTGTTTTGTTTTTGTTTTTGTTTGTTGTTTATTTTGGAAGTAATATACTTCAAAAGAGAGTCGAAAGACAATGTAATATTTTAACAGTTTGTATCAGGATATCAAAATATTGAGATACATGCGTCGGTCGGTTGATCATGTCAGTATATATATAGATATTCCAAGACAATGATCTTCACTTAAAATTCCGGGAATACAAAATATAGAGTCACGTTTAATTTAAACTAACAAAGTAGATCTAACTTCCGTGTTTTTATGTTAGAAAATTTTGAATGGTTAATAAAATTTATTACATTATTGTTAGTATCCAAAATATACCGGATAAGTTCGTGTCAAGTTTGGAGGATGTATTTCCTCAGGAATACGGGGGAACTCACTACACACATTTTATTTATTCAACTTTTTATTTTATCATATTTAACTTTTTGTACAGAAAAAAAGTTAAGAGTGTTGATTAGCATTTAAAAGTACGGTGTTAAATTTGAAAGGATATTTAATTAAAGTATGTTTGACAGAGGACACTTTAGGTAAGTACAAAACATATACAGTGTATCTCTTTCTGCTTGACCGACTTCACTTCATGATAAGTAATATGAAACACTATAGTTTTGTACCTAGACCAATTGAAAAAAAGAGATTTAAAGTTATAACGTATTTTCAGAAAATCATTTTAGAATTGTTAAGAAAAAAAATAACTAACTAAATGTAGTTGTTAATTTCTAAGCCATTTGGTCTCTGATGGAGAGTTGTGTCATGAATTATCATACATGTACCACATCTTTGTATTTCATATAAATACTCAATTCGGTATATATCTCTAAACTAGTACCACCCTTACAATGTCATTTAGTTTGTACACACTCTATGAGGAAATAGACAAGGTCATCCACTTATGTTGGTTACATGTATAAATTAGCGACCATATTTTTATATTATTTTACAATCAGCAATATAAATGTATATATAGTTATTTATACTGATTCTAAAAATATCTGGTTTCTATATGTATATGATGTAAGCAGCCGGTTTGGTATTCGATATTCGATATTCGATATTAAATATATGTAACCGGCTGCTAGCAGTCGTTTCAATAATCTAATTCATAAATACTAAAACTTTCGATAACAAGCATGATACTCATGATATCCAACAGGCTGCTAGCAGTCGTTCCAATAATCTAATTCTATTGAAAATCATAAATACTAAAATTTCGATAACATTAAAAGTATGATACTCATGGTTAAAAGGGTTGAAAAGATCTGTCGGATATGCAGTTTTATTTATTAGGGACGACATCAAAAGTTCAATGTAGGATAAAAAACTTAATTCGTATAGTTTTTTCACTGACCCCCCTTTCCCCCTCTTAACTTAATATTGGAAAAATTGTTTGACCAATAAGGATATATATATAGAAATCGATGTTAATTAAACAAAACTTGCAGCCCCCCCCCCCCCCCCAAAAAAAAAAAAATTATTTGAATTAAGGTATCCGGCCCATAATTAGCCAATATACAACAAGCAAAATAATTTACATTTTTATCAAGGATTGTAAGAAGGGGGGTCTAAGAGTTCTTACTATGAAATAAAAATCCGCAAAATATTTGAGGTTAACAGCAGAGCTGGGTTACAGTGCCCCCCCTTTTTTGTCCTCAAATGCCAAATAAGGGGTTGTAATAGGATGTAATTTTAAGAAATCTATATAGTATAATTTACTAATCTATCTTTTAAAAGGAACCTTACATGTAACCTTGTAAAATTAAACATAAAAAATAAATTGTTTTTTTGCTATTCTATTTTTAGAACTGTGTTATTGTTACTAATAATAGAAAAAGGAGAAAAGTCTAAAATTTGTCAATTTTATATCTTCACTAGTTCAAAAGTGAATATTTTAGCAGAGCATTAAAAAATGACATTTAAATTAACTTTACATATTGTTCTATCCTAAAAAAAAATTTTAGAAACTTTTACCGTACCAATTTCAAGAAATTTTGATTTAGAATGTCAAGGTTACAGTTCGTAAATGGAGACTTGGTATCCCTGTTCTGATGTTTTTTGGTATAATTTATGTAAATCTTTAGCAAAACTAACCATACTTCATATAATCTTATAATAAGAATAAAATATGATATTTATGACATGTAAAGTTCAAAAGGTCAAAGGTCAAGGTCATTTTTGGAGCTAAAATCAACAAAAATCTCCTTTTTTGCTAAATTTTCAAAAGTGTATCTACCTATTGGTCCCATAATCTTCACAACCTTTGTTAATAAAGACCATTTGATGATATTCAAAAGATCTTGGTTTGGTTTCAACCTTTAGGGGTCAACAGGTCAAAAGGTCAAGTAATTTTAGGAGCTAAAATTATACAATGACCTCCTTTTTTGCTCAATTTTCTATAGTAAACTTACCTTTATGTACTATAATCTTTCATTACATTTGTTAATTGTGATAACTTTATGATATGCATTAGATATAGGATTAGCTTCAACCTTGAGGTCAAAAGGTCAAAGGTCGAGGTAATTTTAGGACCTGAAATATGAAAATTCTCTCCTTTTTGCTCATATTTCAAAAGTATATAATAACAAGAGGCTCTCAAGAGCCTGAATCGCTCACCTGAATTTTTTTGGTTTAATCTCTCATCAATGATTATTTTGGCTTTTCAATTTATTTAAATGTTCTTTGAATCGTCCTATTTTCTTCAAAAGCAAAAAAAATCATTTTCTCCTATGTTCTATTTTAGCCATAGGAGCTATGTTTCTTGACATACAAGGAAATGAAATATAAAATTTATACTAGATACTCTGAAACTTTGAAACTCATTTAGCCTAAGTTTGGCTGAAATTGATACAGCAGTTTCATAAGAGAAGATTTTTTAAAGTAAGTCAACATGATGAACAAATTGTGAAAAAAGTCTTTAAAGGGCAATAACTCCTAAAGAGGTCAATTGACAATTTTGGTCAAATTGACTTATTTGTAGATCTTACTTTGCTGATCATATTTGCTGTTTACAGTTTATCTTTATCTATAATAATATTCAAGATAATGACCAAAAACTGAAAAATTTCCTTAAAATTACCAATTAAGCGGCAGCAACCCAACAAATCTCAAAAACTGCATTTGACCCCAATGTTCTATTTTAAGTAACGGTGGCCATGTTTTTTGACGGATCAAAAATCAAAGCACACACTTTGTGCAGGATAATCTAAGGAACAACCATGCTAAGTTTTAACCAAATCCATTAAGTAGTTTCAGAGGAGAAGATTTTTTAAAGTTAGCAAATATGATGAACAAATTGTGAAAAATTGTCATTAAAGGACAATAACCCCTTAAGGGGTCAATTGACAATTTTGGTCATATTAACTTATTTGTAGATCTTACTTTGCTGATCTTTTTTGCTGTTTACAGTTTATCTTTATCTATAATAATATTCAAGATAATGACCAAAAACTGCAAAATTTCCTTAAAATTACCAATTAAGTGGGAGCAACCCAACAATGGTTTGTTTGATTCATCTGAAAATTTCAGGGCTGATAGATCTTGACCTAATGAACATTTTTACTCCATGTCAGATTTGCTCTTAATGCTTTCGTTTTTGAGATATAAGCCAAAAACTCCATTTGACCCCTATGTTCTATTTTAAGTTACGGCGGCCATGTTTTTTGACGGATCAAAAATCAAAGCACACACTTTGTGCAGGATAATCTAAGGAACAACCATGCTAAGTTTTAACCAAATCCATTCAGTAGTTTCAGAGGAGAAGATTTTTTAAAGTTAGCAAATATGATGAACAAATTGTGAAAAATTGTCATTAAAGGACAATAACCCCTTAAGGGGTCAATTGACAATTTTGGTCATATTAACTTATTTGTAGATCTTACTTTGCTGATCTTTTTTGCTGTTTACAGTTTATCTTTATCTATAATAATATTCAAGATAATGACCAAAAACTGCAAAATTTCCTTAAAATTACCAATTAAGTGGCAGCAACCCAACAATGGTTTGTTTGATTCATCTGAAAATTTCAGGGCTGATAGATCTTGACCTAATGAACATTTTTACCCCATGTCAGATTTGCACTAAATGCTTTCGTTTTTGAGATATAAGCCAAAAACTGCATTTGACCCCTATGTTCTATTTTAAGTAACGGTGGCCATGTTTTTTGACGGATCAAAAATCAAAGCGCACATTTTGTGCAGGATATACTAAGGAACAATCATGTTAAGTTTCATTCAAATCCATTCAGTAGTTTCAGAGGAGAAGATGTTTGAAAAATTGTTAACGACGACGACGACGTCGACGACGACGACGTCGACGACGACGACGGACGCCAAGTGATGAGAAAAGCTCACATGGCCTTTTAGGCCAGGTGAGCTAAAAAGAAGATGTTGTATGATTGCCAATGAGACAACTTTCTACAAGAGACCAAGATGACACAGAAATTAAGTTATAGGTAACTACGGCCTTCAACAATGAGCAAAGCCTATACCGCATAGTCAGCTTTAAAAGGTCCAAAATGGCAATGTAAAACAATTCAAACAAGAAAACACACTGCCTTATTTAAAAAAAAAAAATCAAAAAACAAATATTTTACACACAAACAAACCACAACCACTGAATAACAGGCTCCTGACTTGGGACAGACACATACATACATAATGTGGTGGGGTTAAACATGTTGGACAATATTTATGGTTTTGCTACATGTTTTCGATTTTGTCCAATGTGCAACATCACATCACATGAAAGCATTAGGGCTCAGACTGAGGATGCATTTTCTTATATTTCACACCAGCATTAACTATATGGTAACTTAATAGAGTATTTACATAAGAACAGGGTTGTCTCCCTTGATATTTATCATACCATATAATATAATATTTCCTTTTTTATGTGTGTATTAGATCTCTTTGTCAGCTATAACTCTTTCTCAATATTTATGTACATATGCAATTATATTGTTCATTTTATGCTCTTTGTGAGTTTTCTTGAATAAAATAATTTGAATTTAATTTGAATTTGAATTTAACTAGAGCTCATTAAAAAATACCCCATCATTCCTGTTCAACATTGAACTCAGTTAGGTTAATTATCTCCCATGAAATATTTCAGAAAGTGTTTATTCTACTTCATGCACATAATAAATAATAGAAATAATCTTCTTTGATGATATTAATAAACTCTATCACATTTCAATATTTATTTGTACATTATCATGAAAGTATAACATGGTCATGATGGTTCAAAGGATACAAATAAATATTATCATATCTATATATACAATGTACAATCAATATTAAATCTTTTGAATATTAACATTGATCAATAAAGCATGACAATGAGATCAGGATCAATCATACAGTATACCAAATTAAGCAGACCTATTGCTTCTTGAATCTGATACATGGACTTGACCATGGGTACATAACTTTTTTCACTGATCCATGAAATGTGGTCAATGTCAAGGGAAAACAGTTTTACAGACATGAGGAACTTTCAATTCATGCTCATTGCAAGTATAGATATCATATTATTCATAAGAGAGAGAATTAACATTCAAAACATTAATAAAAATTGCTGAGTTCAAAATATCTGTAATGCAGCAACAACTTTTCTCTTTAGTCTAAGGTTGGTCAAATCCCACACAATTCCTGTCATGTCTTCAGCCCCTGATGGTATTGGAGCTTTTAGTACCACATTATATATCAATACTGGCTGCCAGTTTCATATTCCATCTCTTTGATATGAGAGATAACATCTTGCCTAACTGGAAGTAAAAAAGAAAATTCATCACAAATTAATTAAAACTTTTAAATTTAGCATTCTGAAGAAGAAAACTATCACTATAGTATATGGTTGAAAGCAATCTGACTACCAAATGTGTTTATGTGTTGCAACACTGAGAGATGTTCCTGAAATAAATGTAGGGGGATCAGGGGTCAGAAGACACTTTTTATTTCACCCCCACCATGCATAATATTTCATTTGTCATTTCAGTGCCTTTTATAGCTGAATATGCGGTATGGGCTTTGCTCATTGTTGAAGGCCTAACAATGACCTTTAGCTGTTAATTTCTGTGTCACTTGGTTTCTTGTATCTTTGGCAATCATATGACATCTTCTTTTGTATATAAATAGGGGCATTAAAAAAAAGATTGTAAAGTTCTAGATTTCTTTTTTCTTTTTTTTAATAGAAGTCATTGACTTTCAAATATACACTACAGCTCATGTGGATTTTGCGTTGTCAACCCGTCCACAGTGGGAGTGGGCAAACTTTCTAGCTTGTCAACTCTGCCCACCCATAGGAGTGGGCATGCAATTTCTTTTGTTTAATCAAAAGACTTGCAAGTACAATCAATTGAAAAAAAGCAGATAAGCATTAGATATCAATATTTTAACAAAAAAGAGATTAAAGTTGGAGTGGGCCAGTGGAAAAAGCAAAATCCACCCAGGCTGTTGTGTAGCACTGTTCAAACATAATTGATTAAATGTTAGCTAACATACTCAATCAGTTGTTTCAAAGTCCGAAGAAGGATGTAGATGTATTCATAGGTCTCTCAACATTTGAAAATGTCTGCTTTGGTGTGCCATTTGGTATCTGGTGGATATATCTGCATCTTGATCTCACAGGCTAATTTCTACAAGAAGCAAATTATAGTTTAACAAATATGTAAACAGCAGAGTAATCTGAGTTCACTTAGTAATAGGCATTTTTAGTTTGATAATGGGTAATTTTTTAATAAAGTTCAATCTAGTTTATCCCTGCCACATTCTGTATGTGCCTGTCCCAAGTCAGGAACCAGTAATTCAGTAGTTGTATTTTAATGCTGTATAACCAATAATTCAGTAGTTGTATTTAGTCTTCTCCTTTGAATTGTTTAAATTTATAGCTGATTATGTAGTATGGGTTTGTCTTATTGTGTAAGGTTGTATGGTGACTTAAAGTGGTTCCTTTATATGTCATGTGAAGTACATGTATTGGGGAGAGTTTTCATATTTGCAATCATACCACATCTTCTTATTTTCAAAATGGCTTTGTACCAATGCAAGCATTATGAATATTTTATCCAACTTTATAGATTTAATTTTCAAACTCTATCCATTATAAGATAAATCATGGACAAATAAAGAAACAAATAGACTAAAATTTTGATAGTACTAAGTAGTTATCAGCTTTTAAACAGGTTAGATAACTCTCTAATACATGTAAACATGGAACATGTACATATGTGTTCATGTTTCATATCTATATTTTTTAAAGACAAGGCATACATGATATAACAATAAACATGAACATGTATCTTAGAAAACTGCTCTATTTATTACCTACATGTATGCCCATTTGTGTTTGTCTATGTATTAGGTAAATGTAGCATAAGTTCTCCACAGTCATTAACAAGGTTAATTAGCATCTCTGAAATTTACTTAAAAAGTTCCTTGTCATCATTGATACATTGATCATGTACATATAGATCATGTAGATATACAAATGTAAATAAAAATTGGTTATAATACAATGTAATTTGTATCTATATATAAGTTAAGTTCAGACATGTTTCAAATAATTTTAGGTACAACCATTTATTTCATTCATTTATCAATGACACTACAACAATTGACAACAAAATTGCTATCAATCTGAACACAAAAAAAACCTGTGTATTATTTAATGAAAATACACACCATTAGTCTTTATACATGTATCATGTTTTGATTATTTACTGACCCCTAATGTACATTTAAATTAACAGTGACAGATGGCAGAAATACATATACAACTGTACAAATTACAAGATACATGTATCTTCATTATCATATAAATGAAAGAAGAGTAATACATGTATGCTACATTTCTTGGGATGATAATCAAAAATATCTCAGATAATCTGCAACTTACCTTATCAATTGTGTTTTGTAGGTTTGAAGGGATTAATGTCACATCTTTAACAAGGATGGTTTCTCTAAAAAATGAAATATAAATTTCTGTTAGTGTTACAAAAATGTTCTTCATTTTGATAGCACATAGACATGATAGATAAGGAATGTATATGTAGCAGTACAATGTACATGTACATCATTTGTACATGTATGTATGTACAAATGATGTTTGTTAGTTTATAATACAAATTTTCTTACCAAATATAATAAAGTGAAAACTGGACATATATTAAAAAACACATACATTTTATACTAGAATAAAATTTGTTGTAAAAATACTATTTGCCAATGTACATGTACATGATGTAATAAAAAGAATAAATAATCAAAGAATTCAAATATTGAAAAGCTTTACAACTTGTGACCTTACAACACTGAAAATTTACTCAGGGAAAATGCACCTTGGTGAACTTGTGTCTTATTCGCTCAGTCGTTGAATATTTGTCTGTATTTAAATTTTTCGACTAGTTATTGTATAAAAAAAAATAATTATAGTATGGATATCAGATTAAAATGGGAAGTACACGTACATTGTTTTGTACATGTAAAGTATCAACTTCTTCTTACATTCATAGAAATTAAACAGAAAAAACTCCCAGATATATACATGTATGAACGGTCAATTGTTTGTTTGCTCTTTATTTATGTTTCTTTGTATCCTACATCATGTACATGAGCATTTGACTTTTAATCAAATACTGATTAAATTATCAGATGATTTTTAGATGGATATTATCAAATATATATTACTATTGTCATGCTAGTATATATACATGTATCAATTAATTAGTGTTGTGGCAGTGTCTGCGTCAATGTGACAAGTTTAACAGCCATTGATGGTTCATGCTACATTATGATCATACATGTACATTGTATGTGTACCATGGCAATTCAACTTTTGAACATGTTGAAGGGTAGCCTTGGCTTGAATCCCTCAATTGTCTGATAGCATGCATGTTTTCCTATTTAGTTCTACTGCACTTTTGTTTAATGCTTTCTTGCAATTGTTATCAATATGTTTGTATTTGTTTTTTGCCTTGACTTGGGTGTTTGTTCCTAAATTATTACAAACATATAAACTGACCGACCTGGATTATTTTTTAGATAATCATTTTTTTCATACATGTATCTAGTTTAGATTACTATGACATCTAACGGCTGTTTTGCCAGACAAGCTGGTGTCGTGGGGCATAATTAACATGACAATGTTGACCAACTCAAGTTTTAAAATGTTTGGATTTGTAAATGCAAATTACCTGGCACCTGCTCAAAGTTTTACACTGAAGCTTGGCATCACTCAGCTTGGCCTTTGGTTTACTAGGTTCTCCATGTTAGGAACCTTAAGAAAGTCGGTTCAATTCCATCCAGATATACACTTAACATATGAATACAGAACTTTAAAACATAAAAATGAACGATCCATTCAAATCGTCTCCCAGAGCAGATCGCCAGATGAAAAGGACAAGTGCGTGATGTGTTTACATTCCTTCTATCAACTAATCTTCCTATGCCGGTACAACATATTTGACAACCAGTTGCATCCAAACTGCACACATTATTTCCGCATCACGATAAGACGAAGAGACTTAAATCGGCGTACTATTTTGGGTAAAACGCCTTCGTCTGTCTTGGCAGCCGACCGAGTCGTCCATATTTGTTTACCATAACTTCTGTTTCCGGATTGTCAAAATTGGGCAATTTATAGAAAAAATGAGCGTTTACTCTATAGTTAATGAAAATATACTTCAATTAAGCCTTTCTGATATTTTAATCGTCATTTTAAAAATAATAACTTTACTTTCGCTTACTAGGCGGAAAATACCGAGGTGTTGAAAAAATTTACACCTCGGTAAACTCCGGAAAATTTTCCGTAAATCTTTATTATGGGTCGGATACCTTAAGTTTTTTATCCTTCATTGATTTTTTGATGTCATTCCTTACCCCTTCTTGCTGTCGTAAATTCTCGTTGTCCTCAAATACAAACCATTATTTAATTCGCACTATTGTCTTTATCAAAATATAGATTTGTATCAATAAAATGGCCTTCCAGCGACCATATTTTACATGTATGTAGATATTTGGTTATATAAATGTAATGAACTTGAATGCAAACCTATAAAATCAACCCCATGGCATGGTTGATTCTGTTTTTGTTTAGTCCCTTGGACTTTTCCAAGCCGGCAGTACAATGTAATCCCCAGACTAACGAAGGGTGTCCATTTTGGTTGTTTGCGGTGCATCAATACGCAGTCTTATTAGTGGGGCGGCTTAGTACCGAAATTTGACAAAATCATGCAAATTGTGATACAAGCAAGGGATTTGACATAGACGTTCATTAGGAAGTACTTTATCATATTAGAGGGGTAGCCAACATGTTTTCGATTTTTTTCACGGCGGTCATCTTGAATTCAAAGTTGACATCATTTTGCTCAATCTTGGAGATTGAAAAACTGTCCTAACCATTTTCAACGCTATATTTGTCATGAAAACTATTTGAAATACAATAAAATGATATGAAAATATGTCAAACAGACAACAATTGTAAAAAAAAATCCCCACTTCCGGTTTGGGTCGAAAAAGTTCGTACACTCGAGTGAAATACTAGTGGTATAGATATATGATGAAAATGTCCGTTTGATACATTTTGTATATCGATAATTATGTTAGACATGCTGGAGGATTGATCAGTGTAATAATCTACGATATTTTCCGATGTATTCTGTTTTAACAGCTACATGAACACAATGTTGTACAGGTCAAGCCAGCTTTGTAACACCTTCATCTACCAGAACAAGTTTTTTTATAACCACATTTGCCACCATCCACCGTCGCAAAGCGGCGGAATCCTCGGTCAGCCCTACAGCACCAACATCACTTTTAACAATAGCGTTATTCTGTTTATGTAGATATTTGAATAAATGTAATGAACTTGAACGCAAACCTATAAAATCAACCCCATGGCATGGTTGATTCTGTTTTTGTTTAGTCCCTTGGACTTTTCCAAGCCGGCAGTAATCCCCAGACTAACGAAGAGTGTCCATTTTGGTTGTTTGCGGTGCATAAATACGCAGCCTTATTATGTCGGTATAGGATTTTCAAACGGATGCACAGTGTTAAGAGAGTTACACATAAGCGTCTGGTTCGAGAACTCATTGATGGGGCATGAGGTGCTATTTTGTAAGGCTAAATGTCCATGTCCACATTACCTTGTTTTGCTAGTCATAGTCTGAAAGTCTTGTCCTGCGTCACAGTTGATCCAATGTTATCAGAACATATGGTCTGGAAGTATTTTTTATTGACATTGTCTAAAATATATAGTTTCTACAGCAGAGATGTCGGACCGACCAATCTAACCTAAATTACAACCTATTGCTGGTCCATCAGTTCAAATGACGATATATTAGTGAACGATAGCACAGATGACACAGTTGTGTCAAGCATGTTTGAGCCGTTAGAGACAATGGGCAAGAGGTTCTTATTACATACAGACAAAACAAAACCTGGAGAGATTTAATATTTTATGTGAAAATGACAAATGAGAATTATGGTCGTAGTATGAACGTAGTCAGGTCGTAAAACGAGCGTGATGAGGACGGTATGGGCGTGCTAGAATCGTACTATGGTCGTAAACAGCGTGGTGTAAACGTGGTGAAGTCGTAGTGGAAGCGTAGTTGGGTCGCGGTGAGAACGTGATGGTCGTAGTGAGATCGTAATGACGTCGCTGTGAGATCGTAGCGCAGTTTCTCCGAATAAAATCACGCTTTCGCTACGCTCTCGTTACGATGAAACAGCGACCTTTGCGATCTTACCACGACCTCAGTGCGCTTTCACTACGCTTCTACTACGACCTATCTTGCCACGACCGCTCCACGATTGTTTTAAACATGTTCAAAGTTGACCACGCTCATCACGTTCTCGAAGACCTCACTACGACCGTGATACGACCTTACTACGATCGTCAAAATTTGCATTTTTTCGCAGATCGTAGTGCGATCGTGGCCCAGTGGGACTGCGCTATTAGCGACGAATGTTTCTTTAACGGTCTAGATACAAAAATGAAGTTACCCATTTAAATCAAGAGACGATGGCTAAAGGGAAATTGAATAGTGTTATTATATAAGTCATCTATATTTGTAATATTAAATAAGCATATATAATGATAGTTTACTCACACACAAAAATTTAAATCGAAAAAGTCGATGCGATAGGACAAGAGTTAACATGCTTTTTGTTCTGTATGATTTAACAGATTAACAACATATTTAATTGATCTTTAACGGTAACCTTACTCTTCTCATTGAAGGTATTTACTATTTTAAAACAGTGCTCTTGTATTCTCTGGTATTGTTATATAATCTCGTTTTAAAATTTGTATGGAGAGAGAGAAACACGTTACATACACAGAGGGAGAGGGAGATATGCACTGAAAGATAAAGAGTTTTTATGTGTTTTCCTCTTTGACACGGTGTAGTCTACAAATCTTCGATCTTTATAATTTCCGCGTTCCGAAGTATAGAGGAAAATTATTGTACTAACAGTTCTATCAAATATATGTATGTAAAAGTACTCGGCCACGTCCACTTGTATTTTTGTCCATCTGATGAGTTAAGCCTTTTTCAACTGATTTTTATAACTTTGGTTCTAGCTTATGTTGTACTGTTTTACCACTGTCTCAGGTTGGGGGAGGGTTGGGATACCGCTAACATGTTTAACCCCGCCACATTATGTATGTATGTGCCTGTCTCAAGTTAGGAGCCTGTAATTCAGTGGTTGTCGTTTGTTTGTGTGATACATATTTGTTTTTCGTTCATTCTTTTTTTTATATAAATAAGGCCGTTAGTTTTCTCGTTTGAATTGGTTTACATTGTCATATCGGGGCCTGTTATATCTGACTATGCGGTATGGGCTTTGCACATTGTTGAAGGTCGTACGGTGTCCTATAGTTGTTAGTTTCAGTGTCATTTTGGTCTCTTGTCAAATGTGGACGGTTGTCTTATTGGCAATCATACCACATCTTCCTTTTTTATATGGACACGTGATATTAATTGTAGTATCACGTGAGTGGTCATTTTTCGCGTGTTCATTTCCCTATTAGACCACTCTCTCGCAAACTTCGAACTGGTCAAGTTCAGGTTTAATGTTGGTTCATTATTGTTTGATTTTTTCTTGTGTTGTACTATTTATTGGTAATATGTTTACCAGTACACATTTTGTTGATATTTTGTTTATATGTAAACATAAGCTATTTTCAGTACTGTCCAGTGTACACCTCTCTAGACGATTTTCCGATCATTAGGGTTTGGACACAGGTTTCCATATCGACTAAGGTAACTTGGTTGTTGGTTTTTCTTGACCGGCGTGTTCGTTTATGTCAGAGTATTTTTTTAAATTCGTATTGAAAGCTTGAACATTGTTTATATGTATATAAATATTATTTGCATAAAATGTGATGTGTATTAACGATAGATTATTATAAAATTCGGTGTCCGTCTAGTCTTGTGGGCGATCGACAATTGTAAAATTGTGTTTGATATATTTTTGCCATATATTAGTGTGTACCTACATGTAATCCTGCTGATAACAATGTCACACAACAATATAGTTTGATGAGATGTGAAGATGACTATCCACCAAAAACCAACAGACAAAAATAAAACAAACTATAGAGGTCAACGCGTGGCCTTCAACAATAAGCAAACTACTATGGCATGGTATGGTATGTTATAAAAGGCTCTGGAAACAGGATATGGAAAAAAAAAATAAAAGAACAAACGAGACCAATTTCAGCCAGTTAACGGAAGCAATTGGTAGATAATCATCAGTTGATTGCTTTACTTCAGAGGAAACTATTCATCATGCACCTTTCGTTAAGAACAATAAAAAATATATAAATTTACAAATAAAAAAAATCAAGATTACGAGAAGTGGTAGGATAATTGTGAAGCTACCGAAAAACAAAGACTTATTTGATTTGGCAAAAGATTAAACTTTACAACTCGTCACCTTAAACCATTCAAGCTAGATTTGTACTTTGCAAGTTAGATTCCATTAGTATGTATGTTTGTTTTCGGTAACATATAAGCATTTATGAGATAATATCTAAAAATCGTAACTTTTGACGAATGCTTTTTTTCTTCTTTCTAAAAGGAATTAGTATGAAATTTGCTTCATATGATTTCAAACACAATTCAGACAGTATGGATGCACAATAATTCTCCATTGGCATACCAACTATCCGTAAAGATGTAAATAACAAATATGTTGTCGATCATAAAGTTCAGCATTTTGATGATAATATCCTCGGCGTATTGGATTTTTTTTTTTTTTTTTTTTTTTTTTTTTTTTTTTTTTAGATCAGAGAGATTCTTTACAAAGTAACATTTTTATAACATAAACATTATAAAACAAGAAATTTGTATCAACGAACCTTACGACTTTCAAACAAATATTTCGAACGCTCTAGCCTTATTCCTCCCGTTGTTTTTAGTCTCAATTAGTTAAAGGATCGTTCAAAAAGAACTTAATAAAAGGGTCACTGTTATACCAGTAAAACAAATCATGGAAACACAGATGTAAATCGGAAATCTTAAAGTAAATAAAATGATATCAAAAGACATTTTAGTGTCACTGATATCAAGCTCAAAATACTTAACTTGTAATAAGAATAAGAATAAGAACAGTGGCATATTAAATACAAAACGATAACTTGTTGATATAGATAGTAATTAAACCGTCCTACACTTATACATTGGTCGTCATACTTTGTGGGAAATTGTTAGCAATTGCCACAAGAAGAAGCAATGTACAATGTCCAAAGTAAATATAGAGTGAGACAGAGAGTTTATAAAAAAGAAGATGTGGTATGATTGACAATGAGACAACTGTCCACAAGAGACCAAAATTACAAAGAAATGTTAAAGGGCACCGTACGGCCTTCAACAATGAGAAAAGCGCATACCACATAGTCAGCTATAAAAGGCCCCGACATGTTCGTCTGTTTTATTATATAAAATATTAATTCCATAATGTTTCACAAATTGTACCATCTTCATTAATACTTCATGATTCGTCAGAAGTTTCATATTATTATCGTTACTATTAAATTCACAACAACATAGCATAACATCTTTTGTAATGAATCTAAGAGCCAGTAAAAGACATAGGATAATTTCTAATTTGGTATAAAAATAAAATTGAAATACATAGTACGACAAATACTTTGTGTGAAATACCACCGTTACTAAATAGTTTCAAGTAGGTTTATATATATTTTCATTCATAATCACTGCTTTTTCTGAAAAAAGGAAAACGGTGGTTAAGTAATTTATATGTTTTATATATATGAACAATTTACTGTTAACGTGGTTATAGTATAAAAAAAATGTTTGTTGTCGAATGGAATAAAACATAATTTGCGCCTCAGATTTACTTGATAATGTTTCTGAGACCACATAAAAAAGTAGTTGATAATATAATTTATGTTATCTTTTCTGTAGTTTATTGAATGCACATATGAAATTGCAAATGTCATTGTGTGTAAAAGGGTAAATGGTATTTGCGATTTAAATTGGTGTGTGACAACAGTGTAGAATAAATGAAAATATCTAGTCAAATCTGTTTCATAAAAATAAATTCCGTAGAGCAACTTCAGAAATGTATCAGGCAATAGATAGAATTAACATTTAATTTCTGTCATCTGTGAAACTCATATGGAATCAAGTAAATAAGATAAAATAAGATAAGATTTTTTTTAATTCTAATTAAAGGGCCCATGAAGAGCTGAGTAATTTATTACAATGATTTTTATAATTGACACTATAATGTTGATATACATATATATATAAATATGAAATGATTCTAACCATCTCAATTCTTGGATGTTAAACCACAGCCAGAGCAGAGTACACATATTAGAAAGGAAAAAAGGCATAACAATAATATCTGTTATTATAGTAAATATTATAAAGCTAAGATTGTTGAGACCTACAAAACGAGGAGGACAAAACAACAAAAGATAACAGTACTTGTAAAAAAATTGTAAAACAATGTTCAGAATCATAATTATGTTCAAGGGTAAGACAAACCCATTAAGTTAAACAATGCACCACTCAGGTAGATATCCAGGTAGATACCTAGGTAGATACCCAGGTAGATTTTGTAGTTAGGTCCAGGTAGATATCCAGGTAGATTTTGTAGTTAGGTTATGAAGATTTATATTGTATTTGTGTTATAGATTTATAACCGTCGGAACAGTGTACACCAGCCCGATATTGATCATATGAAGAACAAGACTTATATATCAAATCTTTGTTTGCTTATGATAAAATATTGCGTATAAAATGATAAAGTATTTGATTAATGAATAAGATGGTATGTTATATTATTTCTTATCAGGGTATACATTTGTTTGAAAAGAGGGGATTTCACTATTTCAAAGTAATCAGCTATTTGAACTGTATGGGGATATTTGTTTTGAATCATAATTGTTTCGTTTTTTATGCATTTTACACAATTTATTTATAAGGTCTTTTCGCTTTTCTGTGGAAAGACGAATTGTATTTGTTATAATTATTTTTTACTTCCGCCATATTTTGTTCTCGCGTAAATTTTTGTTTCGCAATATGTCGCTAAGATATTTCTTTGAAACAATGCATGTACACGGAGAAATTATAAAAAAAAGACGATTTCACCTATTTTGGGCTCCGCAATGATCAGTTTAACACCAGTGATATATCAGACAATTTCATGAGATGAATATTCTGCAAAAATCTGCAAGAAAAGACATGTACAATTGAGCATTATCATTTCAACATAAGAACAAACTAAAAAAAGTCTCAACTTATCAGATGGATACAAATAAAAATACATATGACGCCATTTACCTATAGTGGTGTATAATACTGTTGCAAAACTGCATCCTACTTATATCATTTCTAATATGCATGGTCTGTATGTCATTTTGTGCTTCTTTGTTTAATACATGGTTATAGGTTTTTTTTTAGTGATTAGGATTATAGAACAATGTTGACTGCTGTATTTTTTACATTTTTTCATGTCAGATTGTTTTGTTATCGCATCGTTGCCAATATAATAGAATTTGATGCGACTGCCATATAAATGAGAGGTTTAGCTAGCTATAAAACCCGGTTCAAATCATCATTTCTACACAAGAACATGCCTGTACCAAGTCAGGAATATGACAGTTTTTATCCATTCGTGTGATCTGTTTGAGCTTTTGATTTTGCCATTTGATTAGGGACTTTTCGTTTTAGATTTTCCTCGGAGTGATTTTACTTTTTTCTTATACTATGCATCTTCGCTAGTTAAGGGTCACGATCCACTCCCGTTCTGTGAAGAGAACGGGAGTAGATCGTAACCCTTGGCTAGCAAAGATGTATACTATGTAGAGCATAAATATTGATTATGTGGAAAAAGAACTTGACAAAGAATTTGAACAACCCAGACACCAATATAGTGCGCAACGTCTTTATTATCTTCATGCAATATTTTGGTATTGATGTCAATGGTACCTGATCACGGTAAATAAAGTTTTTTTTAGGGTCTTAGACGAATATGATATTTCCATTATGGATATAAGTGCAAATGATCGAGACAACTCTCCATCCAAGTCACAATTTGTAAAAGTAAACCATTATAGGTCAAAGTACGGTCTTAAATAAGCTTATGATACGTGTAGTTTCTGATCTTATGATTGTGTCAATTATTTATTGGAATTATAAATGACAAACCTGATTCTCTCTGCTGTTAACCTGTCGGCTATACTGCTCCTGATCCTACCGTTGTTATATAACTCATATGTATACTTTCTCAACAAATGTACAACTTAATGTAATGTAAATTAATATGGTTTTTTTTCTGTATACCTTTGTTCAACTTTATAGGTGATACAAGAATAAAATGATGTATATATATTTGTCTTGTTATGTCATTATTAAATAACAATATGTTTTAGATTATTTCTGATGTTTTGTATGTCCTTAATTACAATGGGTTTTCTAATGTACCTAATTTCAATATGTTTTTTAATGTCTGTTTATGTCCTCAATTACTATGTGTTTTGTAATGTCTTTCTATGTCATCAACGTCAATGTGTTTTCTAATGTCTGTTTATGTCCTCAATTACAATGTGTTTTGTAATGTCTTTTATGTCCTTAATTTCAATGTGTTTCTAATGTCTTTTTCAGGTCAGATCTCTTCAATGGGATTATGGCTTCAACAGTCTTCCCTTCTGTAAGTAGTCAATAGTGTAAATTATATATATTATAGATATAAATACATAAAAGAAGTTAGCCCAGCTTTGCCAAATTATTTCAATAGAAAAATTTATCCACAAACTATGAGAACTATCATTATTTTATGAGAATGTTCTTAGATGTGTAACAGGAGGGTCGGGTGGCTATGCGTCACCGTTCCCTCTTGCCGATTAATGTTTTGTTCTGCTGTGACTGAGCTCTGGCAAATGAGACCAAATACAGATGTTCAGATATTTTAACAAACTATTCCACATAATTTACATGTGAACAATAATTACATTAGATGTATGTTTCATGATCATAGCTAAAAAATGTAATTATAAGTACTGAATGCTTCTTTTTGTAACTTCATAGGGTTGTAAAAGCGTTGACCGTGCGCGCGTTTTTAGAATGAAGAGCTTCCGCGCTTCATACAAAATGTGATTCGGTCAACGCTTTTACACTCCAATAAAGTTACAAAAAGAGGCATTCAATTCTTAAGTGGAATCAGTTTACATGTGAACAGTGTAACCAAAACATAGATTTGGTTAAGTAAAGCAAAATTCATTGATTGGATTAGTGATCCATGTAGTAATAATTGTAAGGCGGATTAAAGATTTTTTTTATCTTTATCGTACATTTTTAGAATGAAGAGCTTCCGCGCTTCATACAAAATGTGATTCGGTCAACGCTTTTACACTCCAATAAAGTTACAAAAACAAGCATTCAATTCTTATGTGAAATCAGTTTACATGTGAACAGTGTAACCAAAGCATAGATTTGGTTAAGTAAAGTAAAATTCATTGGTCGGATTAGTAATCCATGTAGTAATATTTGTAAGGCGGATTAAAGATTTATTTTATCTTTAATATGGCAGATTAATACGGAAGCGTATTAGGGACATAGAAAAAATAAAATTGGCAGTGAACTTTTGTTTTAAAAGTCGAAATTTTGACTTTTCAAATCTCGAAATTTTGACTTTAACTTAAAATTTTGACATTTCAAATCCCGAAATTTTGACATAAACTTGAAATTTTGACTTTCAAAAATCTTGAAATTTCGACTTTTTGAAAAGTTGAAATATTGACTTTTTTGAAACTCGAAATTTCGACTTATAAAAAGTAGAAATTTTCTCTTTAAACTCGAAATTTCGACTTTTTTAAACTCAAAATTTCGACTTTTACAAAACTCAAAATTTCGACTTATTTTAAACTCGAAATTTCAACCTTTTTTAAATTCAAAATTTCGACTTTTTGTAAACTCAAAATTTCGACTTTTTTAAAACTCGAAATTTCGACTTATTTTAAGCTCGAAATTTCAACTTATTCTAAACTCAAAAAATTCGACTTTTTGTAAACTCAAAATTTCGACTTTTTGTAAACTCAAAATTTCGATTTTTTTTTACAATCGAAATTTCGACTTTGATCTCTTTTAAAACTTTGATGTTAGTATTCACAGTTATTACAATTTTAGAAGGAGTAGACATGGACGCAAATTATTAAAGCGTCATCAACACATTTTGGCAATTTATATTTTGAAATAGGTTTTGTTCCATGTTTTAGTTCCCACGGCACTGTCATATTTGAGAACATTTAGCATCGCAGTTTCAAAGGCCTGTTTGGTTTCCCAATAGCAAGTCACTGACTTTGCCTTGTTTAAACAATGGTAAATCAAGTAGCCAAAAATGCCATGCATATTCAGGACGACAAATGAGCTGCTCGGTTTTCTAGTTTTGGAATTTTGAAATAAATAAATGGTTCTTTTTTCTGGAATATTGATTACACTCTACAAGTTGACATTCTTATGACACAACTATTAACTCTTATCTTTATATATTAGACTGTTGAATAAAAGTATGTCGTAAGGGCATGGGTGTATCGGAATAACAGAGTTGTCTTGATACACATATCTGAAGTCCAGACTTGAAATATGTATTTGAACGGGGAACATATTTTATTTATTCTTCGGCAAGAACAAGATTTTCTATCTAAAATAACCTCTTTAAAATGGTTTAGTTTATTAAAATGTGCTTATTTAGTTTATGATGTATATGGCTCTCCGCTTGCTGATATAAATGACTGTGAATGTGGTAATCGCAAACGTATAAATACTTAGGAAAAGTAGAAATTTTGAGTTTAAAACAAGTCGAAATTTTGAGTTTAAAACAAGTCGAAATTTTGAGTTTAAAAACAAGTAAAAATTTGAGTTTAAAAGAAGTCGAAATTTCGAGTTTAGAAAAAACCGAAATATCCTGTTTTAAAAAAGTCGAAATTTTTAGTTTAAAGTCGAAATTTCGACTTTTTATAAAGGCAAAATTTCGAATTCTAAAAAAGTCAAAATTTCAAGATTTTAGAAAGTCAAAATTTCAAGATAAGAAAAGTTAAAATTTCGAGTTAAAGTCGAAATTTTAAGATTTGAAATGTCAGAATTTCGACTTTGAAAAAAAAGTTCACTACTACTTCTATTTTTTCTATGTCCCTAATACGCTTCCGTAGATTATTGATCAATCCAAGTGGTCTTTTTCGGCCTCAGTACGACACATTTTTTTAATAAGTCTATACTTTTCACAATTCCAATTAAGAAGGTATAATTCTTCCATGAGAATGGCAAAATCTTCTCTTAAATATCCATTAAGTTGGATAAAACGTCTAGCAAATCATTACCATATAATTTATCTAAATATACACTTTGTTATTCCTTTCTCTGACAGTGAAATAGTTCATTTTGCGTCATTCTGTGTTTAGCAAAGGGAGATCATAACACAGCTGCGCATCTCTGTTACAGATGAAAGATAACCTAGAGAACTATTCAACATTTTATCAAAATCAATGTGACTTGGATTTAAGGGATATTTGCAAGTTGCTAAAAAATTCTTTCATCATGCCTATTTAAGTGCAGTCATTTAGATTATTTCATATGGAAGTTTCAGTACATTTTTTAATTTGAACATATGATTGTTACTTGTCATCAAATTTAGAAGCATTCAGCGTTTGACCCAAGTCATGTTGAAGGTCGTGTGTTTCAATAAATGTCATTTTAGAATTTTGAGGTTGCTGTTTGTTTGTCATTTTTAGCCCTTTTTATTTTTCATTCACATCAAAGGTTGATCAAGTTTAAGACAATAAGGCATATGGTCATCCCTTGTTATTCCCCAATTTTGCATTAAAACCCTTGCCACGCGAGGATTTCTGTGCGGGATGTATAAACTTGTAGACAACTCTGGTTAGAATGGGAAGGTTAAATCCGCTATCTGAACATTAAGAACACTTGCAACATCTATTTGAGGGTTCCGTGACCCTCATTTTCCAGTGAGTATTCCAAAATCCCACCGCATTATCACGCCCGACGCCCTGTTGCAGAAACTAAGTACGAGTATTGTTGTTATTGTTTATTGTTCTCGTTCTGTACATGCATGATATATATGCCACTAGACATTAATAAAAAAAAAACAAACAGGATTTTTTTAATTTCCTTCAAGTTTACTTGTCAAGTCTTAAGATTACAGTTTTTCGCAATAATATATTATTTAATTGTACTTCGTTAAACAAATAAGTAATCAAAATTGAAATTATGTATACTATCATTGCCATTGATAGTGATAACTGTATATATGTATCTTTAGCCCCCAAACCAGTCTAATTAAAATCAGCCCCCACTATCCGCTTGCCTACAAACGCAAGTGGAAAGTGGGACTGGTTTTTAATCAAACTGCCCCAAAACCAACATCAAATGTAAAAAGGCACTAAAGAGATTATAAAGGTTTCTATTGTTATAATACGAAGATCGAATCAAAATCAAACATTCATATTGCTGGTCTATATGTTAATGCGCAGTGCATATATTTTACCGTAAAACATATGCCACAACTGTTTTGAATTTTCTGTGTTAGATAGCATTGATAACGCAACTAAACATGCATGTAGACACGCACACTTTACATATTTCATTACACAACCGTCCGAAAAGGATATCGCATGGCATAATAAATATGGAATTTTGCTCAGATCCTACAAAATAAATCAATTTTAGGTGGCTGAATCACTTACTTAATATATTACTTATAAAAACTTAATTTCTTCTTCGACGAATTTACGTTGAAATCAGTTTTTATACGCCCGTCGTCTTTTAGACGGGGCGTATTATGGTATACCGTTGTCCGTCCGTCCGTCTGTCCGTCCGTCCGTCCGTCCGTCCGTCGTCCACACTTCGGACAATAACTCAAAAACACTTTCACCAATTTCCATGAAACTTAAGTGAATTGTTTATATCTATTGACGTAAGCTCCCTTTCGTTTTTTTTTAATTTCAGATTTTAAGTTTTGGATTTATGGGGCTTTATTCATAAAAAAGGGGGGATTTTCAACACTTCGGACAATAACTCAAAAAGGCTTTCACCAATGTCCATGAAACTTTGGTGAATTGTTTATATCTATTGGTGTAAGCTCCCTTTCAATTTTTATAAATTTCAGATTTTAAGTTTTGGATTTATGGGGCTTTATTCATAAAAAAAAGGGGGATTTTCAACACTTCGGACAATTACTCAAAAAGGCTTTCACCAATGTCCATGAAACTTTGGTGAATTGTTTATATCTATTGATGTAAGCTCCCTTTCAATTTTTATAAATTTCAGATTTTAAGTTTTGGATTTATGGGGCTTTATTCATAAAAAAAGGGTGATTTTCAACACTTCGGACAATAACTCAAAAAGGCTTTCACCAATGTCCATGAAACTTTGGTGAATTGTTTATATCTATTGATGTAAGCTCCCTTTCAATTTTTATAAATTTCAGATTTTAAGTTTTGGATTTATGGGGCTTGATTTGTATATATATTTCTAGTTGATCATATAAATTCATTTAAAGCATAAAAGACAAGTTAAAAGAGCAACGGGCGTATCATGCGCTAAAGCGCAGCCCTTTATTATAAATAAAAAGTGCAATCAAAGTTTTGTTAAATGTTGATGTTGGGTCAAGAAATAGATTGGAATCGAAAAGAGATGTACGTTGAAAATCAAGGCAAATATTTAACATAAGTAAAACTATACAGTAATCAGAAGGACCCTCTAACTGTGTTCAGACTTTTCACTTGAGAGATGTATTGCAGTGCTGTAGGCAAATATGTATTGTGCTGTTCCATACACAGTAAAAATGGTGTTTAGATTCTAAACACATTTCTAAGCACATCTTTTGTGCACTTTTTATTTACATAAAATTGAGAATGTAAATGGGGAATGTGTCAAAGAGACAAAACCCCGACTGTAGAGAAGACAACAGCCTGAGGCCATCAATGGGTCCTCAATGCAGCGAGAAACTCCCACACCCAGAGGAGTCCTTCAGCTGGCCCCTAAACAAATATGTAAACTAGTTCAGTGATAATAGACGTAATACTAAACTCCGAATTATACACAAGAGACTAAAACTTAAATTTATATAAGACTAACAAAGACCAGAGGCTTCTTACGTGTCTCAGTACAATGTGTTTAGAATTGTGTTTAAAATCCAGTTTAGCTTAGAAATATGTGTCTAATTTCTAAACCCTTTCATTTTAAAACACAGTAAAAGTGTTTAATTTTAAGTCATGTTTAGATTGTATGTGCTTACTGAGAAATGTATTTAGACATTAAACACAATCCTAAACACGTTTGGATCTAAACATGTAACACAAGTGTAAAATTTTTAAGCACAAATTTTACAGTGTAGTCTGAATACAATTCCAACAAGTGGTAAAAATGTGGCCATGTCAAATGAAATCAGTCTAGTAACAAGTCTTTTCAGTTTTATCAAATGGAAAAGGTTGAAATGGGAGGGAAAATAGATTTTCATTTAACAACCATGATATTGACTTGGAACAAAATATGAACAAATAAATTCAGTTTGGAAGACTATGTTTTGATACAAAAATAACTATCAAGAACAACACTAGCTTTAATAAACTATCAATTTTAAAATCGTATTTCTTATTTTCTTATTTTAAGAGATATTCGTATTTTAGTCATTTTGTAATTCATTCCTACAAACGTTAATTAATCATTATTGCCCTTTAGGGTCAATTTTTAACAGTTTTCATAAATTTTTAATGTAAGTTTAAAAAACTTTGATTACGTTATTACAGGACACATTTCACTTTTTAAAAGGTTTAATTATTATTTGATTATATGAGATATGCTATTGTATTGCATTGAATTTCATCTCAAGGGTAGACCAATATCAACAGAGTATTGTCACCGTCTGATATTAACCCATACCAAGGGTAGACTGAGGTATTGTAGTAGTGTCACTGTCGGACTTATAAACCCATACCAAGGTGGCGTCCGGTGTTCGGGATAGATAAACACACAGCCACATTCGATCGAAATGGGAACGATATAAGAAGGTTTTCAAAGACCCGGCGAGTCCCTATAAAAAAAAGTTGCCAAAGACCAACCGAGTCCGTATAAGAAGTTTGTCAATGACCCGGTGGGTCCGTATAAGAAGTGTTTCAAAGACCCGTCGATTCCCTATAAGAAGGTTGTCGAAGACCCAACTAGTCCCTATAAGTTTTCCAAAGACTCGCCTAATCCATTATCCCTATAAGGTTGCCAGAGACCTTAATAGTCATTTGTATTGATAATTTAAAGACCTTTATTTCTTATTGCAGCAGTACCAAAGCAGTATCACGAAAGTAAATCACACCATAAGGTGTAAAATAATATGCAGCATGCTCACATAGTTAGAAAACCCTTCAACCCTACATGTGCTCTTCCTTACTATAGTTTGCAAGTCGAAACCTGGGACGGTCTATTCACCTTGGTTGTTTTTTTCACTAGTTAGAAATACCTCTGTAAATACCTTCCTGGATTGAAATAATCCGGAAGAAGGAAGCAATTTGCATAAAATATGCTTTGTTTTTTCTATAAATATACAAAATTTTCCCACATTAGTTGAGATTATTTTTAACTGTGTAGATACACCTCAAAATTATTTATAACATTCAGTAGATTGTAACCAATAGAGTCGGAAAAGACGACATTTATACAACAAGAACCTTTATTTATCTTTAAAGGTTAATGTATTGGAGATGAATGTAGTGCAATATTATAGAAAAACAATCATTTGCTAATTTAGAATCATCCTGCTATTAACTTAAAATAGTCTTTTTTATTCGCGTCTTCTTCTATCGCTGACTAAATAATGTATACATACTGTTTCACGTTAAATAGCGCACAAGCTTTATTCGGGGCCAATGCCAGCTGAGGAATACACAGTATTGATCTCCATCCTGGGGTAGGGAGGGAGGGGATGATATTTGACTTTAATCAGGAATTCACATTGAAAAAAGTAGGCTGTATTTGGTAGGAGGATTTACCCCAGAAATGTATACTCCTATATAAATAGTTAATCCACAATATATTATGAAAAGATAATCAGCTTCACTTGATATAAATTTTTTTTTTATATTAAATTGTTAATAGGTACCTCGAGATACATTTGTAGGTACAACATTATCAAATTATGAGTCTGTTATAGAAGTTTTGTAGAAATAAAGGTATTCTTTTGTCTTAAAATTGACAAGTTGTATATGAATAGAAAAAGGCTATTGAAAAAAAGTCCAGTCCCAAATTGTTACTCGATTTTAACGGTTATCCCGCTTTTACATGTAGGTGTAGTATGATTCGATGCATGCTAAAAAATATAGAGAGATGTCATCAACACTTAACATAACAAAAAGGATAAATCATGATCGGTCCATGATGACACTATAGAAGAGATTCTGGCCTAAACAATAAAAACATTGCTAGGTCAAGCTGGCGTTTTTAAATCTCACACATATTACTAGAGTCCTCCGACTCGATCTTTTCGGATGTTTCGCCTTTATTGTTTTCCCTTGGGTTTGGTCGACGTGTTGTCTTTTCTTTCCAACATCAGATTGTTATTCTCCATTGGTATCTTAATCATTACATTTAACATTTAGAAAACCAAACAGACATGTATTTACAATCGACCAAATACCATTTGAATTTGGCATTCCATAACATATAGTTCTAACTTACAAGCATTAATGGTGCAAAATTTCGCCCATCACAAGTTAAAACATATAAACTTAAAATCCCATTTTACAATTACATCTAAAGTCAGTATGTATACAAGATATCATTACCCCTCATTACTTGAACTCAGCGTACTTTCAATGTATATCGTACATATAAATATCTAATTCATTTTAAAATGCGATACTATGTATTTACTACTACGAATTGACTCAGCATTACCGAGAATTTTCTTTTGACAGTGTATATTTAATTTGTTATGTTCTAATACACACGTACTGTAAAACATAAACAAAACTACCTTTACCCGGCCAATTGATATTGTAGCCTCGTTCTAATACTATATTGTCCTAGTTCTCATTTCAGCTGGCAGACGTGTTTACTGAGGCTATTTTAACTGAGGATATATTTCAGTCTTTAGACCAAGTGTCCAGTAGGACAATGTCCGAAACTATGGAAGCTGTGAAAGGGTTAAATGAAAATGACTTTCTAAATCAACATGTGCTTAGTGAAGAGAAAGCAGAAGTAATCATTGCAGGGACAGTCGGTAAGTAAAAACGAAAGTAGATTTTCAAGGAATTCCCCCTGTTGACAAAATACCAAGAAATTAAGTAAACTGTGAATTTCCATTAAAGTGTTTAACGGAAATGATTGTTAGTTTTCTTTAATCTTTTAAAAATGGACTGGGAAGCAAGTGATATAGACTTTTGGACTGGAAATATTTTTAGTAAAATTAGTTGTTTTCATGACAACGGAAACGAAAGTCCTCAACTACCGGCAAGCGCAGGTAGGCCTTTTGAGATTTTTCACGCATTTACAATTTTAAATGTGGGTAAATGAATGTTAATGTGCTTTTTGTGTTATATTCTTATTTGTTTGATTCATTCGCTTTAACGTGTGGTGTCACTTTTTTTTCTTGACACAAAATTTACCCTACCCTATCCACTCATATCTAACGGCTACAAGTTAGATCCACGTGTTTGATATAGTCTAGAGACATGGACTAAGACTGTTACAGGCTATATGTATCTGACCTTTAGTCCATGTGACCCCCCTTTTTTAAAGTATATTTTACACAACTGTGATCTTGGTCTTGGAATTGCATTGTTTCAATAATTCCTTATGATGTCAAACAAAACCCTTGTGTCTATTTTTCTAACGAAGTAGGGGACCAAAGCTGTATTTTGTTTTAATACCTGCATGACCAAGCGTCAAGTAGGACCATGTCCGAAACTATGGAATCTGTGAACGGGTTATTGTCTCTTTGAGACATTCCCCATTTCCATTCTCAATAGTATGACGTATACCTAGGGCAAATATGAAAAAAGTGCAACATTTTGTAAATACACTTGTTTACTGATGAAGACGTGTGTTGAGTTTAAGACAGTCTTTTAGTTAGTTGTACTGTTGGACTATTGTTTTATAGACATATTCCCCACATCTCCTTTCATTCACATGAAATCATATGAAGAAGAAAAACAAATAATGGAATAAAGATGCTGCAAAAACGAAAGTGAAGAGAGTAAAGTTTCATAGGATATTGCGATGAATGGTTACGAAGTCTTGTCGCCTGTTGTGTAGACTAGTCAATGGTGACCTATAGTTGTTAATGTCTGTGTCATTTTGGTCTCTTGTGGACAGTTGTCTCATTGGCAATCATACCACATCTTCTTTTTTATAGTCAAAACTATCTGCAATTACAGATATGATTCAATATTTCAGTATCCAACCCAGGTGTAGATCAAGTAGGTGCAAAGTACTTGCTATACTCCTTTTATTTTCCTCCAATTCCCCTTATTTAATCCCTATCAGTCCCCAACCCCATGTTTCTTTTCCAAAAATGTTCCAATCCGCCATAGCACACAATTTGTCAAGTTTTGACATACCCGTCAATATGACTGTGGTAGTTTATTTTTATAAATACAGATCAATACTCAATCCTCCGCCAAGTATCTCCGCCAATGTGAGAGAGAGAGAAAATAGTTATTGGTAAACGCTTAATGATCCGTTACAATCGCTGGTCATAGCCAGTGGAAAATGGATAGAGGGAGGAAAGTAATTGAAAACTGTTCAACATTAACGCATAAATAAGCGAGGAGAGATTCGTGTAAAATAGAATTCTAATCAGTTGAGAAGACAAGTATGTTCTTTTGTGGGTCTGCAATATGTCATTAGCAGGCTGCCGACTACTACTGCTATATGCACGACCTATTTTCATAAATTAACCAATAAAAGTATATCAAATAAATTCAATACTATTTTTTACAATTTGTTAGTAAGTGCAGATATTGATGTACATGTACTTTGACATTCAGGACGGGTAAAACATAGCTACATTTCTTTCTTCCATAACCTAAAAGTAAACAATCGAAAGCTAAGTATCTAGTGAAGTCGGACACATGACAAAGTGTATAATTACATATTAAGTGTTTGTAATGATATGATAAAGGAAAAAGTCAGTTATTATTTTTTTTTAAAGATTATGTATATTATATTTAAGAACAGATAGGATCCTGGTGATGCAATTCAGTGTAATTACCGAATGACTTATGACGTTTCTCCTTTTGTCATGAGCTTCAGAACAAAAAACCGCATGTTACATTTTTTCATTCTATTTTCCCCTCCGGGTTTCCCCAAATATTAACTTCCTGGTCTAGAGTTATTTTATTATTACATTGTTGACAATGTTAAGGGTATACAATAACTGACAGTTTAAATAATCTCTGGGGTGCATGCCAGAGGGATTTAAATATGTTTTATCTGTTCGGTTGAAAACTTTATATACGTTTATAAACTTGTATGAATTTTAATCGATACCGTTATAAAATAGGTACAGTTTTGGAAGTAATATCAGATGATATATGATATCTTTACATGTAGAAATAAAAATGTGCATCCAACGGTCCAACTTTAAAATCAATTGCATTACGTTTCAATTACCTTGTTCCTATATGGCAATTTCCACTTCGCATTTTATTTTGAAATCCGAACGATTTTTATCTTATTTTATTATTATAACCCTCGACATTTTCAAGTCTTAAGAAATGGGAGAATCTCACATATATTATAAATCACTGATTTGTAAGTAGTTTTCAATGATGTCTAAATAAAAAAAAACTGAGTTGCTGACATTTCATTTTTATTTTTAATGCATGTTAGTCCCAAGTTAGATCAAAATACCTTATTGTCAAAATATTGAGTCTATAATGCCTATATTATTGACCCCATTCATGCCGACCAAGTTCAAGTTCAGTCTTGGTATTTAAACTTTAAGATCTCGGATAAGCAGATAATTTTATAAATGATTTTCAGAAAATCAAGTCGTAAACTTTAGTACATTTGTTTGTGGTAATCTCGTATCGAGATCTCGAGGTCGAGGTATGTGAAAGTAATTCCGGTTCAACACTTACTATGTGACCTGTGGTTTTACTTATGTCTTTTAACTAATTAATAACAATCTTTATCTAATAATAATCTTTATATATCTAATAACAATCTTTATCTAATAATAATCTTTATCTAATAACAATCTTTATCTTTATCATTGTATTAGTTATGTATACCTTAACACGGAGATTTTGATATCCTGGCATTGGCTGTTTCTACCTTTTTTTCTTATTTTTACATTTATTTTATAATAAATTTACAAAAAGCAGCATTCAATTCTTAATTATACTAGCATGAGCATAATGACTATACTTGTCGAGCAATTAGACTATCCGTGTATAAACATGTCTATTTAAATATACACTTCTCTTGCAAATGGGAAGTTTTAAATAGTGTTTGAAAGACGACACCCCGAATACTACGTTTTTAAATGTCCATAAACAGTCCCATTGTTAGTCCTGCCATTTTGAAGTCCACAAAGCTACAAATTAATGGATTATTTAGTAACACTATATTTTATATTTCTCGGGTTCGGGCTGTGATAGAAGTTGTATATCATTGGTAGTTTTATCAAAAATGATATTCAACCGTTTTTTTTTTTTTTATCAAAAATGATATTCAACCGTTTTGTTTTAGAAAATCTGTCGTACACATTTCTATGATTATACAATAAAGACGTGTGGTATCCAAATATTTAATGGTTATATCATAGATCGTTTCTTCTCAACTGGCTGGCTTTACAAATCTTCATTTTCAGCTGATCTGTTCCGAAGTAGCATGCAGTGCATCTTGGTAACCATCAATGAATTTTTTAGTTTTAAAGTTGTTTCGATTGTTTTTGTCCACAAACAAAACTTTGTCACTGTATATATAGAAAAGAATATTCCGCCCCTTAAAGGGGCACTAGCTGTCAAATTCATGATCACTGATTTGACTCAAATTCTCATATTTGATTTATAACAATGTAAAACATTTATCCAAACTATCAAAAGTCTAAAATAAACAGTTTACAGAGCATGGGGTAGATAATATATAGGTTCGTTTCGTGTGTATTTTAGTCCAGACGACATCTAATTAACTATCGACTTGACCGCAGATGACCATATAAGCGATGTAAATATAAATAAAGATATGAATAGATTAAACCAACACGTGCAATTGGATTTTTATAGGTCTGTTTGATTTTATTTTATAAATTAAAAATAGATGTTTCTCATTGTTTTTAACCGTATAAGAATGATTTTATGTGCATCGAATTAGTAATCAAATGATTTACCGTAGTTTCACTTTCATTGTTGACATTTTTTTGCTTTAAATAACCAGTACACGTACAATGCACGCGTTGTCAATCTCTAGCTAGGGGTTAAATTGAAGTTCACATGAAAACGGATTTAAAGAGGTCGACTCATTCACTTGCAAGAATAACTAATTATCAATGTTTCTTAGCGTAATTTGACAAAATTGAACCTTTTGGCTGCAAAAAGCGAATTGTTATTTCACTATTTCACTTTCATTATTGATTGAACAGAAAAAAATCAAACTTTAGATTTTTTATATATCTCGTAGCTAATGCCCCTTTAAAGAGCATGTAAATCAGACACAATATATACGTACCAGCAATATATGTATTTGGACCAAACGCGTATGGTCATGACCACATGTGTACAATATTTATATGGTCTGACCAAATGAGTATGGCATAACCATATAACTATACGCATCGGTCATGACCATACTCGTATATGCTCCGGAACATATAAATATAGAACATAGTGATATTGTCTTGATTGCATTTAAACGCATACAAATTGATTTTTTTATCGTCCAAATGGTATTCTACACAATATTCGAGAATATATATCCTGCTAATGTGACAAGACAAGACGAGCGTGGTGCATTGCAGTCACATGATGAGGATGGATTATAACGACCTTGACTATACACATGAGTAGTTACAGGTCACTGGACGACATTTCCATCCAAACCTGTTCTCTTATTCCTACTTGCTGCTTTATAAATTATATTATTCAATGAAAGAAATGATACGTTTTCCCGATGAAATTTCTCCACTTGAACATTGACAGCAGGGGCGGATCCAGCCATTTTAAAAAAGGGGGGGGGGTCCCAACCCAGGATAAGGGGGGGGGGGGGGGGGGGGGAGGATCCAACCACATGTCCCCATTCAAATGCATTGATCGTCCAAAAAAAGGGGGTTCCAACCCCCGGACTCCTCCTGGAGAGCATATATACAAACATTTATATTATTTACAAAATAGTACACATTTTTGTTTAGGGGCCAGCTGAAGCCGGCACGCCTCCGGATGCGGGATTTTCTCGCTGTATTAAAGACCCATTGGTGGCCTTCTGCAGTTTTGTGGTCTTTGGTCTGATTGTTGTCTCTTAAACACATTTCCCATTTCCATTCTCAATGTTATTTTGATACTCGACGGTCCAAGTCGAACATACTAATTGTATAAACTAAAGCCGAATGCCAAGTAACATGTTTTTCGATTGATCTAGAGAGAGAGAGAGAGAGAGAGAGAGGAGGTGATTTTAAAAGACTCGTTCAGATAACCTTTACAAGGTTATTTCTTTTTGTACCTAGATTAATCAGACGTAGTAATATCTACTTTAAATTTAAAATATGATCTATGATAGTTATAAGAACGATAACTCTTATTTTTTACAGACTCGAGCATCCAAGAGCTGACGCAACCTGATGATTTAATGATACCTTTAATGTGGCCAAATGTTTATGGTGACCAAGGCGGCGAAACTCTAGTAGTGGAATACGAAATAGAGGTCCCTCCTGAAGAAACGGAAATGATTTATGCAAATTCACCCGGTTCTGCTGGCGATATTTCAGATTTCTCTTCTGGTAAGTTTAGTCTATACTGAGTGACCAATGTGTTGTAATTCTGGGGAAAAGCGGGGAAACAATCCAATGGTAAGATAAATTAAAGATTTGAATAATCACATTGAAAATATGTTCTCGTAATGTGCATGCCGTTTGCTTGTGAAGTCTTCAGACTTAAAAATTTCACTCAGAACACAAGTACCAACGGATTTCACGTTTTGAAATAGAATGCGCCAGTATACTAATCCGCCCTTTTATATAATTTTTTTTAAATATGAAACAACGTCTCTTTCTGTGTAGGCAGTGTTAGCCAGGTAAGTCCAGATTCCCGTCTCTTTCTGTGCAGGCAATTTTAGCCAGGTAAGTGCAGACTCCCGTCATTAGCTAGGTAAGTCCAGAGTCCCGTCAAGAGAGGATCTAGGACACTGTTGGTAAATATTGGGATAGAAGAACTATCATTTGGTTTCCTTCTATCCACCACCTCAAAAACACATGTCTATCGTCAGTTGAGACCGTGCAGGAGTTAACTTATTGATAAAACTTACGTTCAGAAAATCGACAATAAACTTCCATTAATGGCAATTCTTGTCAGAAAAAAGCGGACCGGAAAATATTTATGCGTCTGTAAATATGTTTTTGTTTCTATTTTGAAATAAACATGATGTATTAGTATCATGCATCAAACAACATATCATTGTTGTTATATTGCAAGTGATATTTAGCATGCATTTGCATACGTTCTCTTGTCATCAAAATGGCACAGTCATAGCTGTCTAATTGAAATATAGAACTCTGATTTTGTTATACTCCTCATATTGAGTAAATCGAGATCTGAGTGCGATCTGTTTTGTGTAATATTTTTTTCTTCTATAATTGTATAATTTTATAGAATTTCATCGGATATTTTCAACCTTCATTGTAATGTTTAGCGACCCCCCCCCCCCCCCCCCCCCCCCCAAAGAAAATAGAAAAAAAACGCGATTAATGTCTTGTTCCGTTCAAAAGTTTTGTTTTTTCTTTTTTAGAAAAGTATTGTAAAAGTATTGTAACATGACATTTTGAGTTTTTACCTCTTTTGCAAGCATGCGAAAATTAAGCGAAATATATATAAAGTAATGCTTGTTTCATGGAATATCAACAATGACTTTGCCTCAAAATTTCAAGGACAAATCAATGTCATAAAATTGATTCTATCAAAATACCCATTATGTAATAATGTACGTCATGTATGCGGCTGTGGGATTCAGACTGGCTGGCTGACAGCACCAAGTTGGTTTTCCATTATTTATTGCTAAGGGGTTTTTAATTGACATGTATTGAACTTGTGTGATATAAAAAAAAAACTTATTGGTGGTATATAAATGTAGAATGTTTGTCGTGTTATTCCTTCAAGTCCTTGTCTGTACACAAATAATGGTAAGTAACATAATGGTCACTTTGGTGTTGTATTTATTGGACATCCCTCTCAGATCATCTTTTTTTTATTCTGTTTTGAAAAAAAAACCCAGATGTGCAGCACATATATATATATATATATATATATATATATATATATATATATATATATATAAACGAGTCTAAATTGAAAACTACGTTCAAACCTATGATTGCGTTGGATAAAAACCGCAATTTTTATACGTGTGCATGTTAAACAAATTTCGTTGTAGAAGGGTCTAAAAACAGCACAAGCAACATTTTCCAAAAGACCAAAAAAGTGAAAAAGTATATTTAAACAAAACGCATTTGACTAACAGGTCGAACAACTGATGTTCTTTAACCCTGCTGACTGCCATTGGCGATTGCCAAATAAAATTGATCACAAGATGTAACAAAATGGATCTTAGTATAAATTTGATACTAAACAGAAATTTTTTTTAACTTGTGGCCACGATGTTATGCCACAAACATACGGTGTCAGTATTTTTTTAGTACACATGCAGATCCGGATTTCGACAATAAATGTCTCTTCAGTGATGTTAGGGATCGAAACGGTATTTATATATATACGAGAAAATTATTAAAAGATAATAACGGTTTCAAAGCATCACTTTTTTACTAGTACTTTCACTGCTTCCGCAGATCTTCGGGTAATGAAGATATATATATCTGTTCACAATTGAATTTAGCTCACCTGACCTAAAGGATCAATTTAGCAAGATAGCTGTTAATTTTAATCTCTTGGCTGTAAGTCGTATTTTTTTTTACCTAAAATTGTTTCCTCTGAATTTACTGCCGTGAATTTTTACACATTTTTGTTCAGCCTTCGACTTTTGTCGAAAAAGCTAGACATAGCGATCCCACATTCCGTCGGTGTCGTCGTCGTCGTCGGTGTCGTCCACAAATATTCACTCTATGGTTAACGTTTTATAAATTTTATAAATTCCTTAAACTATCCTGGATTTCTACCAAACTTGAACAGAAGCTTGTTTATGATCATAAGATAGTATCCAGAAGTAAATTCTGTAAAAAAAAATCAATCCTGATTTTCCGTATTTTACTTACAAATGGACTTAGTTTTTCTACCAGTTAACATTACATTCACTCTATGGTTAACGTTTTAAAAGAACCAATAACATTCTTAAACTATTCTGGATTTCTACCAAACTTGGACAAAAGCTTGTGCATGACCGAAAGCTAGTATCCAGAAGGAAATTTAGTAAAAATATATTTCTTGTTTTTTCCGTATACATGTACTATATATGCATTGGACTTAGTTTGTCTTCCAGTTAACATTACATACAGTCCGCAGTTAAAATTCATAAAACATTTATTAGATTCACGAAGTATGCGAGACACTGGGTTCCGCCGTCACTATAAATAATCAGCAAATACTAAACTTTCAAGAAAAAAGAAACATATCAGTTGTGAATCAAATCTTGACATAGTTCTTCGTCTGTCATCTTTCTTGGTGTCCCCCCGTCTGTGTTTTTATCAACCAATTTTTCACTTTTGACACTTTAGTATTACACTCTTACATTATCGAGCTTACATTATATACACACCACATGAAACCCAAACAATGATGGGAAACAGTTACGTTGTCACGGAACAGAAGTTCCTTCATAATATAATTTCCAAATGGAACAAATATTCTGGAATATTATTTCCACAGGAATAAATATTACAGTAGATGTCCCTAACGGAATAAATAGTATAGAATATTTGTTCCATCAGGTACAGGTATTATGACATTGTTTATAGTAACAAAAAGGGTTGGGTTACAGAATCTGAGCGACACCCCTGCTATCGATTAAATATTGAAGTGGACCCCCGCCCCTTCTTCTCCGAGAATCAAATGTTTGTCTGCATTGTTTGAAATCTTAAAGAGCCATATTATACTTCTGATCAATATTTGTCCCTGGACATGAAACGAATTCAGGTTAGTTAATATGACCATACCTCTTTAAAAAATATTTTTCTGTGAATAATGATTTGAAAAGGTACATGTAGGCTTAATTTTTACTATTTTAGTCAGTGGTTCTATGTCCCATGGAAGATAGACTTTAAAAGATAGTTAAAGTAATCATATTTTGAAAGAATATATACTGAAAGCATGTTAATTTTATAATCTAAGCATAACAAGTGAACTTTTACAGGTGTTGTCCTTTTCACATTGTTTACCTGTTCACTATTTATAGTTAGTTCAATACACGCATGACAATTTAGTGTATTACTTCCGGGATTATCCCGCCAAATATCGTTGCTAAAGAGACGAAATTTTCTAATAAATTTCATTTAAAATTATGGAAATGTATTATACAATTTATTTGGAATAATTTCAAGTGCACTAGATAATCAGGACTGTACAATTCGTCTCGATTTATAAGATCATTTGTCTCTGTAAAACCCGGAAGTAGATTTGACATATTTTGTCTAGAAGGCATTAGTTTCACAACTCTCCTGTTTAATTTGTTTTACTGGCATTAGATCGTACGAATATCGCAAATACATAGTGTTCTTGAACAATGGAAATAATTGATTTATCAAAAATTAAGAAAGGTAAGGCCAAAACAAGTCGTAAACAGCTGTTGTAAGACAAAATATCTGTTTTGTCAAGTCAAGCAGATTGACCACGTCCTAGGAGGTGTAGAGGTTAAATTTTCATTTCAGATAAACGAGTTGTTAATACTATTCATTTTGTTTGCTGGTATATTCATAACTGCTCATACAAATAATGATAATTAATTTTGTTCCTTGATTGTTTTTATTTTCAATGCAAAAGTAGGTCATGCAAATGATTATGAAAGCAGGCAAAGGGAAATAACTGTATTTATTTATACAGAACCAGAGAATGACAGCAGTTGTGGAGGCAGTGATGGTAGTAGTCCAATGATCTCATATATAACTCTATTTATTTATACAGAACCAGAGAATGACAGCAGTTGTGGAGGCAGTGATGGTAGTAGTCCAATGATCTCATATATAACTCTATTTATTTATACAGAACCAGAGAATGACAGCAGTTGTGGAGGCAGTGATGGTAGCAGTCCAATGATCTCATATAGTAAAGTAGAAGTAAAAACAGAACCAGGCTTAGACGAGCAACGTCAAGCAGCACCTTATCTCCCCGTGCAGGCAATATTATCTCCGTACGAAGAGGAAGAGTTAGAAGATAGTTATGATGCAGTTATTCGCCATAAAAAAAGACGAAAAAGCGATGCAGAATATATTGCTGATGGTAGGAAAAGACCTGGTAGAAAGAAGGGACAAAGTAAATATTATCTTGTATTAGTATGAATATACATAGATATATATATTCTAAGCCTAAAACTTCTGACACAACCACTAAAATTTGTTATTTATACTAAATAATGTATTGCCAATTTGTATGTAATATGCCAGTGGCGGATCCAGAACTTTTCCTAAGGGGGGGCCCGCTGACTGACCTAAGGGGGGGGGCCGCTCCAGTCATGCTTCAATGATTCCCTATATAATCAACCAAATTTTTCCCACGAAAAGGGGGGCCAGGGCCCCCCTGGTTCCGCTTATGTATGCCATACATCATTGTACATGAGTACTGTTTTTGAATACACTGATGAGCCTAATATAAGAAAGAAGATGTGGTATGATTGCCAATGAGACAAATCTCCCTGAGAGACCAAATGACACAGAAAGTAACAACTATAGGTCATAGTATGGCCTTCAACATTGAACAATGCCCAGTCTGCATAGTCAGCTAAAAAAGGCCCTTTAAAGTTTAAGGCTCAAAGTTGGCCAAAGGAATGTGAATAAATGGAAGAAGATAAATAATTATTTTTAAATTTGATACAGTGGTATTGTATTCTACAAAGATTTAATGGCTTTAATTTTTTTAGCGTCCAGTGTGTATCACCTGTGGGAGTTCATTAGAGATCTGTTACATGATCCTAAACAGAGAATAATTAAATGGGAGAACGAACAAGAAGGCATTTTCAGGGTTGTAAAGTCAAGTGAAGTAGCTAAACAGTGGGGCAATATGAAGAAAAATAGAGAGAAAATGACATATGAAAAACTGAGCAGATCGTTACGGTAGGTGTTATTACATGTACAAAAAACTGAGCAGATCGTTACGGTAGGTGTTATTACATGTGCAAGGTTACCACTTGGGATATTAAGGTTTTTTCGTTTTAGACCTTTTTGTTTGTGTTTTCTTAATTTCATGTCTCAAGTTAGTCCAGAAATATATCCACACATGTATAGCAGTAGAGCCAAAGACGTAAGACTTTTGCAATTACCATAGTAACGCAACAATGCATGGCTGTTAAGTAACAGACTAAACGAACAAATTCTTTGAATTATAAACACATACATTAAACATTGTCATATACAAGGACAAAAATAAAAAGGAGAAGTAAAGGCATTCGTGTTTAATGCTTGACCTTGAGCACATCCAGCAATTTAAAACATGTAAAATATTGTCCTGGATTATCACATCCAGCTCTTTAAAACATGTAAAATATTGTCCTGGATTATCACATCCAGCTCTTTAAAACATGTAAAATATTGTCCTGGATTATCACAAGAAAAGAGGTCAGAGCCAAATCCGAATGTACCAAGCAAATTAAAATTTCTGTTACTTTTAAGATTATCTCAAACCACTGAAAATGAGATCAAGTTTATTAATAAAACGTCAACGAGGAAGTAAAATATCAGATTACCTTGTACATGTTGTATGTAAATCAATCAGGGATACTACTTATACTAATGATTTCATAGTCACTTAAATATAAGTTAATATTGAATGACAAATAGAAAATTTTAACACCAAATCTTATAATTCACTTATATTTTAAAATTATGTGTTTTGTTCACAAGATTTTGCATGTAAAAACTAAATTATTCAATTTCGTTTTCACAATAGACATTTGTATAAAATAAAGAAAAGGAATACTGTAAACCAAATTCTTTTCTGGGATACTATTTTTTTTTTTAAAGATTTAGACCTTTCAAACGATTTTAAATTTTTCGGTTAACAATTTCCTATACAAGTTGATGTAGACATGGTAGATGATCATAGTTTGGCAAAATCCCTACGATTTATATTCATGAAAATTTAGTTTGTTTCTAGTGCATGTAGTAATTGATCTAAGTAAGTAAATATTTTGTAATGTTATCATGGTTATCAGTGGCGGATCCAGAAATTTTCATAAGTGGGGGCCTACTGACTGACCTAAGAGGGGGCCCGCTTCAGTGATTCCCTATATAAGCAACCAAATTTTTTCCCAAAAAGGGGGGGCCCTGCCCCCCCCCCCCTAAATCCGCCTCTGGTTATGATTGACATAAGTAAGGTTAAATATGTGTCATGTATGTGTGGTTCTAGTTTATTGATTTCTGCATGTTCTGTAGCTCATTCAATGAACATACATACATGTATTACGATTATTTTAGCAAAGTTGTAAAAAATACATATTCAGGTTTAGATATGAGAAGATGTGGTATGATTGCCAATGAGACAACTTTCCATCCAAGTCACAATATGTTAAAAGTAAAACATTATAGGTCAAAGTACAAAAACGTACATGTATACATTTGTATATATGAATGTTCTTACAAATTTAAAAAATGTCTATATTTAGGTACATGTATCAAGAAATTAGAAAAGAAAAATATTGTGAATCAATTCAATTGATAATCAATATCATGAATATACATGCTGTACATATTGTACATGAAATATTAAGGCATCACAAAATAAGGATATTGTTATATTTTATAGGTATTCAAGAAAAGAAGGCTATTTTGAAGATGTGCCTAAAGATGAAGGTTACCCTAAAAAACTTTGTTTCAAATTTGGACCAAAATCTCATGGATGGAAAAGATTGTGAAATGTGAATGCAATTATGTGAATCAAAGAACATGTAAAATGTGAATCGAATGAAGACAGCATGTGAATCAAAAGACATAAGGCTGATTAGGGCAGCGTGCCAAGATGATGTGTGGTACTGTTGATGTTGAATTACGAAAATGTGATAATAAACTGTGCAATTTGTGTCTACAAAGCACCTGTTAGTGAAACATTTATATCATAATCATGGTTATTACAATTAACCAATCAAAACATGAGTCAGGAAATACTTAAATTAGTGGCAAAACTGAAGGAATCATTTCATGGATGTCCATCATCATGATCATGTCTATTGTATATTATATACATGATATACTGTATAGCACTTAATAGTGTGGCTTGTCATGACAAATCTATCATTATCATCAATATCATTAATTATCTTACATTAATATAGGATAACACATTAGTACATGTATTGTCATTTTAATCTGATACCTGTGAAAAAATATATATGTGATAAACATGATAAATAAGAGCAATAAACACTGCTGATAAATATAATGTGTTTATATTCATAAATAGAATTTTTTTAACTTGAGTGTTTGTTTGTAAGTTGTTTATTTAAGAATATTTTAATGATGATGTATGTCATGTATGTTGTATTTTTATTCCAAAGTGTTATGCATGAATTCTACAAGTGTGCCTTTTTTTCTATCATTCCAAGTTTTACTCTCAATTTTTGTTTAAATCCCAAGAATAGATTATTTTTCATTTGTTTTTTTGTAGAATGAATTGATTTTTGTTGAAATCAAGTTATTGATGCATTAAATTACGAAAATAAGTGTTCTATCTAGTATATTAAATTTTGTTAATTTTAAAAAAAATTTATGTTGTCACAATAAACATGAAAAAATCTAACTTTAAAAAACGAGATTCTGAAAATAGGTTTGATTGGAGATGTGACAAACATATTCCTGCTTTTGCTAAACATGCTAAATGAAATTCTTTTGAAATTAAAATCAAAACCAAACTTCATTCTCAATTTTATTCATTCTCCAAAAATGCAAATACTAACTTCCATAAACATGATAAAATGTACATGACCTAGTGGATATGGGAAAATTAGCTTCCGGGGGTTGATCTAGATCTGATGTTTTCAATAAAAGACGGAAATAAAATGTTTTATTATGATTAAAACCAAAAAAATAAGCGAGCCACACAAAAAATCAGGACTGGGATTTGAATTCCTGTATTCTTTAAACCAGTCTATTCCTAAGTTTAACACACATATTTAAAAAAAAAATCAAATGTTAAGTTAATATTAGTTGGTTGTACTTAAGCACAAATACATGTACTTTTTTACATGTTAGAGTAAGTATTAGAGATACCATTTCATTTAAATTGTTAACATGGTTAATGAATTCAGTATAATTTTTTTTTAAATTTTATTGTCTGCAAAGTAAATTAAATGTTCATAAAGATCTGTATATTTTGTAGAACGAAAATTGTAATTTATTTATAGATTTATGCATTGTTTTAATGGTGGATATATACATGATATATGGTCGCTCTGTTTGTTTTTTCTGTTTTCTCTTAAAGTCATAAGAAACGAGTGACCGGTGAAAAATAATGTTCTTCCAATTCTTGAACTAATGCATACAAACATCCTAAACTTCGTCTTCTGTGCTCGAATTTATCATTTTTTTCGTGTAAATTTCGTATAATTGTCAATTTTTTTTCTCAATCGGTCAGTGTTGTTGTGAAAATATGGCAGGTAATTAAAGTTCGTGTTTTGAAGCCGAAGTTTAACGATTGTCACCTGTTTGTCAACAATTGACGAAAAATAAACAAAAAAGCATGGAAATTGAGCACGTGTTTAACATGTAAATTCAAATAATAGTTTATTTTAAGGACATCCATGCGTATTGTGGTCACCGGATTTTTACGAGATGGGTCACACTGAGGTCACCTTGCATACGGAAAATATGTCGGGGGAATGAATAGCTTGCTGGAAGGAAGCTATTCAAATAAAGTAAACTTCTTCTAAATATGAATAAATTAAAGAATTTTCTTCAGAAAAAAGTATATGTACATAAGTTTTATAATGAAAACTATCCATTGAGTTATAAAAATCATATGCATTAATTTTTTTTGGTTTGAGGTTTCTTATGACTTTAAGTACTGATACAAAAAGGGAGAGGAAACTTTTTTTATGGCAAATTCTTTTTACTGGTTTAAAAGCTGTTGAAACTAATCCTGTGTATGCAAATAATCTGACAAGTCCAAAAAGTGCGTCCTACATGTATGTATACTGTTTGCATGTTTTAACATACAATTTATTTGTCTCTAAGTAATTCTTGCCAGTGCTATTGACTTAACTGTACATTGTACTTAACATATATACATGATAGAGGCTTAATCAAAGAAATGAAAATAAATTGTAACATTCCATTAACAACGATTATTAAAGTATATCATACATGTCATACTAATATTAAGACAGTCTCAGACTATTTGATTTGTTTTTATATTGACATTTACTACTTTTTTTAAAATTTTTATTAGGAAATGCAGGAAGAGGGTATTTGAATACTTTACATACAGATACATTTGTAACTCTGATTTAATTAAAGAAGATAAATTTCTGAATATATAAATAAAAATGTTAAAATTGACAATTTTTTTCTAAAACATAATTATTAACTACAATGACTTCATGAGGAACTAAATGTTTGTAAAAAGTTTATTTAACATGATTTTGATAACAAAAATGTATCCCCTAGAAAAATAGGGATACATGTAAGAAGTATGGAACTCTACAGTCTGTTAAAAAAATTGCTAGAGAACTCTCAATAAATGTACACAGAGCAACTGTTCTGCACTGCTACTATCAATGACTATAAAGGGTAAGAAGACTTTGGTTAAAGTTTACAAATTAAAAAAATCATTTTTATACTGTCTGACATACACATAACGTCATAAGCCCAATTTTAATACCTATGATCATTGTGTGTGTGTGTGGAAAATGTGAAGATATCATACATGTAGCAACACTCCAAATGTCTAGCCTCATCCAGATACAGTTTGTTACACCAGTTGTCAGTTTTAAATTGTTGAATAACTTATGAATGTATACCTGCACTTTGTACTAATATTTATAATTAATGTCAGATTTTAAAAATCTTACATTACATTAAAACCGTATTACATCTAGATATCTGGTCATTACATGAATTTCTATGCAGTATATCTGTTGTTTTATAGTTTATTATTAATGAGTATTTTATGTACAATTGCTGTAAATAATATTGTATATAAAAGAATAAAATATATTAAGTTTTTGTAGGAAATAAAATATAATGAAATAATTGATTCTTGTTTTTTCATATTTCAAGTACTGGTAGTAACGTTAACTGTCATCACAGTTAGAAAATAGTGAATCTTTTATCATGTCAGATTATGTTTGAAAACTGATTTGATAATAATCTAAATTTAGGATACACTATAAAGTTTACAAATCAAATACTATAAGACGGTGAAAAGACAACATAAACAGACTTAAAAAAAGAAACAGGAAACAAATAAAACTAACGATTATGGAAAATACACCAATCGTGTAATTTTTGATTTTATAAAAATGGATAATTACCACGTGAATCACTGTTTACATTTACTCGGAAGAAATTGTTCCGAGTATTCCTTATTTTGATTGGTCAATTTGTTACCTGGATACAGGACGCTCTTATATATTTCTTTGTTTCGGGATTCGCGGTACATTTGAAATTTTTCATTGAAATTATTTAATGCCGTAATAAAATTGAGTAACTTTGATTTCTTTTGTGAGAAGCCTGGTAATTTCCAAGTTATTTTTAGGAATGAGTTACACCGGTCAATGGGTTATGCAATCTCATCCAACAATCAGTCCTTACTTTGATGTACAATCTATAAACATAAGCATTGTAACATTGGAAATGTCATACCCTCAGAACACCACCTCCCAACTGGGCCAGTCCCTTTACATCCATACTTTTTTGTGTTGCTGTTTAATTGACATATACCACATATCTCCTCATAATCATAAGAATATCAGATCCTATTTTAGCATATATACACATGGAAAAAAGTATTGCAATACCAAATTGTAATTGAAATTTAAAAAACACTCTCTATTTTTTTGTGATATAATTTGTTAAAATAAAACTAGTCAAACATTATTTAAATATCACCTGAGTTTAATCAATAAATATCGACTTGATAAGTTCTTATCTGCACATGCAGTTATTGTACCCGTAAACTGCAAAACAGATGTTTTTATCCTCATTGTTTTAAACACTTTAAATAATCAAGTTTATAAAGTTATGTGATTGCCACCTTGTAATGGGTCCTCCACAACTCTTAACTGCAGCAAGATGGCAGATTATCACCATGAGAAAAGCAGGTATGTCGCTGTGACAACCGCACGTATTGTTGGTCATCACCATACCACTATAAATCGTTTTGAGAATAAAAATCCGACAATAAACGATATTAAAGACCTTCAAAGATCAAGAAGACGCCTTTTACCATCTGCTAGGGAAAATCAAGCATAATGAAGGTTGGTCCGAAGGAAACCCATTGCATACAATACAATCATAAAACGAGAGTGGTGGGCATACAGGGGCCTTTTAACAAGAACTGTTCGAGATCGACTCATCGCAACTGGTTATCGTGCGATAAGACCATTTCGGGGACCTTTGCTTATGAACAGACACACAGTTGACCGTATCCAATGTAGAGTAGAGCTCGCTAAAGTTGAAATTAGCATCGTGGAGGAAGATCCATTGTTCCAATGGAATTCGGTTCATCTTCCTTGGCCCGATCGTAGTCCGGATTTGAACCTTATCGAGCATATATGGGACACTATTGGGCGTAGCGTGCGCGAAAGGACACCCCAGTTCAAACACGTCATGAAATAAACATAGCTCTTCATCAGAAATGGTTCCTGCTACCTTAGCAACAAATTAGTCAATTTATGACAGGAATCAGAAGATGTTAAGGGGCGGTTATCCGTTTGAATGGAGGCTGCGCACAACGTACTAATTCTTTGGCGTATAACGATCAACCATGATGTAAACAATCATCTTCAGATTAATTTTGAAATGTCTAACATTGTAAAGTTCGACTACACTAAAAGTTGTGAAATGCATTTTTTTGTACAAAAAAACACTTCATTTTGTTATTAAAATTGTGGTAAGATAAATCTTTTTTTTTCATACATTTTTTGTTCGTTTAAATGCCCATGTTATCATAAACTATGTTTCAATATTATTTTACAAATATGTTCATATTCAATCCAAAATAAGAGGCTGATTTTTTAAGTTTTTTAAAAATCAAGGTGTTGCAATACTTTTTTCCATGTGTATATAAGGAACATATATATATATATATATTGTTATGTATACTGTTTCCAGCTTAAATACACAAAAAGATATTTTCTTCGTGCATATCTATATATTCAGATATATCCTGTATTTGATTTAGAAGTATGTGGATGCAAAGTAATTCAGCAACAATCAATCAGATAGAGAGTTTATCTTTTATACTTTTATCTATTATAGACGAATATCAATGTACAGAAAACAGGAGCTCTATTGAGTTTATATATCGCCTTATTACAAACAAAACATCTATAACAAGCACATAGAAAACAAAGCAAGCATACAACACATAAAAGAGCTACACCATTAAAGCATACTGTCACTAAAAAGGTACTAGTAAAAATTTACACATGTGTTGGCTTTGGTAGTACTTTTCGTACTTAATTACTGGTGTTACAAAATTGTCGGTTGGAAGAGCATATTTATTAATAGTGGATTGGGAAACAAGTTTTTGCAACTTATATCAATTCCTTTCCACTTTGCGGGTGAGAGTGCTGCCTTGTAGTGGCATTAGCCTACTCTTTTTTTCGAAATCAACAAGGTATCTTTTACGTGCAAGAGATATGGCTTTCTCTTATCACGGGTCAACCATTTATCGTCCCTTTCCGAAGGACTATCATACTCGCAAATGGTGTCAATGTAGCAGTCCACAGTTAGGTGTGTCGTTTCGCATTTTGGTCCCTGTTCAAATATGACAGCTAGTGTGCCATTAAATTCATTTTTGGATAGCTCAGGTTTAAAATAGCCTTCGTATTGGATTTATATGAACATCAAGATTATGTAATGTATGTAATATAGGCTGTTTTCTGTATGGCTGCTTTGGCAGTCCGTATTTGCATATCTATACCAAACATTGGTCCGGCAATCTGTATCTGTGGTTGCAATACACAGTTAGAAGTTTAGTTTGGCATTATGGCCATGGTGAATTTTTTAAATATGAAAGTTTTTGTACAATAAAATAGATTTTTAGATAATTGAAGAATAATATAGCCTTCTTAGTGGGTTGATATGAACATTTAGATTGTTTTTAGTATGTTTTATAGGCCATTTATCTGTTTGACAGTCCGTATTTTCCTATCCGTACTGCCCATAGGTCAATAAATTATTGTAGTGTTTATCAACAAAGATTTGGCGCTCGATCTTTTCAATTCAATTTTATGGTAAAACGAGCAGAAATGCATATTCATTTTTTTATATAAATAAGGCCGTTAGTTGTCTCGTTTGAATTGTTTTATATTGTCTTATTGGGGCCTTTTATAGCTGACTATGCGGTATGGGTTTTGCTCATTGTCGAAGGTCGTACGGTGACCTATAGTTGTTAATGTCTGTGTCATTTTGGTCTCTTGTGGACTGTTGTCTCATTGGCAATCATACCATATCTTCTTTTTTATATATGATTTTTTTTTGGACCACTTGATAGATAAAAACCTATGGTTTCAGGAAAGGTATCACTGTAATTGATTGCAATTTTTCTTTGGACCAAATTTTGGAACTTTTTGTGACATATTCACCCCCCTTTTTGCAATATTTTGTATCAAAGAAATGCAGATTGTTGCCATGGTTACACCCAAAAGGGATTTTATTTCATCATTATGACCATTAGAAATCAAATCTATGGAAGATTCTCTTTTTATAAATATACACATGCATAACACAAATATTAAGCCTTATTTGTTAGAAAGGAGGAGAAAGAGGGTGTTCAAAAATTATGAGAGTCAATTTTAAGTTTTTTTCCTAATTGTGTATTGCTATCTTCATTTATTCTGCCAATATAGGCACACCTTCAGTACGAAGTAATAAATCCAATATAAATCCAATCACTAATAGAATTATAATACAGTCTGTACACAATAATATTATGTCAATATATTCCTCCACCAATATCACATATCAAGTCTTTTTTACGGAATTTAGAATATATTTACTTTTAATTAATAATAATAATTTACAGTCAACACACAACTACTACTTAGCTAAATTTGACTGTCTTAAGTTTTTCTGTCCAGTGTTTAGTTACTTGTACCTTTGCATATGCAGCTTATATATAAGTGTTCTACAAGCAGGTTCAACATGTAAGCTAATAAAGCTACATAAATCACTAGTTTGAGTGCTAGCACAGAATGTCACAAGATAATATGGGTTAATTATCACATGAATTAACTTTATATCCAAACTAAAGTTAAATAGTTCTATCATTCTAAGACACTGCTCGCGTATCACTTTTAAAAGATTTTCTCTTTCTGGTTCTAGATGTATACAAGATATAAGAAAGTGTTCAATCGTCTCATCCTCTTGATTACAAATTTTGCAAGTGGCTGATACCTCACAATTGTTGAATTTGGCTCTATTTGATTGTGTGAACACCACTGGATGAGCCTTCCAAGATATTATCGTTATGATAGGTATTTTCATCTACATGTTGTTGATCTATAAATCTAGATAATTTTCCTCTTTGACTTTTTATAATTTTATAAAACATGTTTCTGTCTAATGTTCTGGCATTAATTAGTTTTTGACGTCCATTTATTCTACGTTTAGCTACTTCTAATCTGCATTCTTTACGTACTTTTTGCGTTTTTTTAGATATATACTTTCTGATTCTTTTGGACGTCCATTTATTTTCCAGTCATGAAAAGCAAGTTTCTACTTTTTGATAGCTTCTTTTATGGCCTTATATTATTTGGTGTGTTTGTTTATACGTGCTGACTATTTCATGTAACTGAGCAATATAGTCTTGAAAATCACTAAGGTGTTGATATGATCCTTTACAAGGTAAGTATACAGAATGCATAATTAAATTAGGATCACTAGTGACTTCTATTCCTTGAATTCTTTCGTTACCTATTGTTGAAGGAGTCTAGATATTTTTTCCATAATATAGCAGTGCCCCGTAACCTCTTGGCATCTGTGTAGCGGAGATGGGATCTAGTGTGTCAACAGCCTTGCCAACACCGGTAAGATGATCACTTATTTCATTTATCATTGATAACTGACAGTCATATAGCCAATGTTCTTGTAGTAGAAACATATCGATACTGTTTTCTAATTCCTTAAAAATTGGACCACATGTTAAAACATTTTTACAATTAAAATCTAAAATTTTGAGTGTCTCTTCCATACGTGTATTTACATCACTCTCGCTATTTACAGATTCATCTAAATGTGTCCTAGATTTTGGCTGACCTGGAGTCTGTTGTGTTGTTGGTATATAATATAACGGTTGTCCTTTTTGACATGAAGTAGGGCTGTATCAGGTTGTGATGGTTGGATATTTCTGTGGGTATCACTAGTAATTTTTGTTTTTGCTGGCAGCTTTTTGTCATTACATAGAACTTGCTTTGAAATTTCTAATTTTGGATTTGGTTCAGTTGGTAGAATAAGAGGTTGAATTTCAATTAGATTGTCCTTGCACATATATTGACCAGACTTTAAGTTCCCGAAAGAAACATAATCATGTTCATAGCTGTGATACGAGTTTTCATGTGCAATGTTTTTGAGACTGTAATTCACCATGTTGTTGAGGATGAGTATGACTGAAGTTCCAAAGTTGTTGAGAATGAGTATCGTCGTAGTGCCACTGGTTATGCGAGTAGTTTGGCGTATCTAGAATGTTTTGTTGGTACGGGTTTGCCCTAGTTTGATCGTTTTGAGATTCAGACCATGTGTTATTGACATTTGATTCTAATTTATTGAGCTCAGTGTCAATTCTCCCTAAAACAAATTTTGTTATACGCTTTCTCATACCAATTATTAGCTCGTCATCTCCTTCATCTTTGTAAGAATGAACATGTGGTGATCTGATATATGATGTTGATGATTGCGTTGGTAGCTGCTCTATCCGGGTTTGTAGAGTTTTTATGGTATTTTCGAGTTCAATGTTCCCGATTTCAGCTTTATGCAATCTTTCAACTATTTTTTTCCTTCATGTCTTCGTTTAACATTGCTTCCTTGATTTGTAGCTGTTCTTCCCTTTTTTTTAAATTTTAGCTCTAGGGTTCTTAGTTCTTTCCCTTTGGTTGACATATTTTGTTCATTTAGAGTATCAGTTTTTAAATGACTATCTCGACTGCTTGTCACTATAGATGGATTTAATGATAACATGTGCTTGTTTTGTACAACAGGTTGAGTTTTTTTAACTGGTACAGAGTTGTCAGAGATAGGTGTGTGCCCATTATTATGTTGTATCAGCTGCAGATTTTCTTAAGCTTTATTCAAATTTTGAGAGTGGTCTACATTTTGCTTCACCTCAGTTTGATGTAAGTTTAAGGATTCATCAGTTGTATCTTGTTCATCTAACCCTATACACGAGAAACATGTGTCGATTTTCTGATCTAAACATTGTGAGTGAAATATCATGTCACATTTGATACATCTGTTTTCCACATTATCTAAATTGTCAGTACTACCATTGCATTGTAGTTCTTCTAACAATAATGCTTTTGCTAAAGTATTTGTTCCTGTTTGTAATGAGTCTTTTCTACATTTTACATTTTAGATGGTAGTGTTATACGTTTGGGTGGTAATTTGACGTCCAAGAAAGAGCAAGTTTTACAAAAATAATCCTGCACATCTTTTTTCAATATTTTGGATATCATGTTCTGAAAGCTTATCGCATAGATAATGTACCCAGTGTCCATTTTGGCATAACACAGCTTTGGATTTGCATGTTTTATTGCATTTGTAGCATTTTTCTATAGTTTTTGTAAGAGCAGTTTCAGTTGTTTTGGATTCCTCAGTACATTTTGGATTATCAATTGATTCTAATGCTGTTTCCAGTTTGGTAGCCAAATTTTGATTTAGCAGGCTGACATTAATGTTTGCACCTTGAATTGTAGTTTTTGACATTATTATATGAATCTGTTTAACATCATTATCCATAAATGACTGCACATTTTCCCTATTTATCAGCAAGAAACATTTTGTTAGATATGCATTGATTGTGTAGGTAGCTGGTACAGTTTCTTTTTTTCACTATATGAAAGCTAAGTTGGACATTATTTTTCTGTTTGTCGGTTCCAGTTGTTTTCGTGAAGTTATAGTTGTTCGAGTCAGCATAGAGCTTCTCACAAGCACAAATGAAGAGTTCAAATGAAATTGCATCTAACTTTACAGTAACACCACCCCTTGGTCTTATATAATCTATTTCTGATCTTTTTGTGCATTCCAGTTTTTTCTTTAGTGATTTTTCTAATTTTAGAGTGTAGTTATTCTCATATTCATTCCTAATGGAAATTTTACTGTCGCTATTGTACTGCCTCAATGATTTTCTGACAAGATCCATATTTACTTTTAATTTTTCTTTCTATGCATTAGTTATAAGTTTTTAATGTATGGCAGGACTGTTGATACACAGACAACTAGGACACTTTGGAAGGTCCCACCCTAGCCTAGTTAGACTGTGTCAACGGTACCTGTGGAAGGTCCCACCCTGACCGCTATAAAACAGCCTATCAACAGTCGAACTTTACTTTGTGCGCAATTTTGCGGAGCCAAACTTTAGCAAGATTTGTGTCGGGGTGGAATCCGTCTCGGTATAAACTATAGTTGTACTCGTCACCGGCAGTTTTGCGTGATTTGTTTTTTGATTTATTTACCGGGTGAAGAAGATCAGAAGAGAACCCTGGAGTTCTGGTTTCTAATGTATTGTTAATATACCTAATATGATCGTTTATTTCACCGATGTATTTGACTAGAGTTATGTCCTCAGCAATAAACTGTTTGGTATCAGGGTGTGATCGACGAGAATTCCAGTTGTATATTGAATAAGGTGATATTTCAAAGAAAGTTAGTTTACACTTAGTAACCCTGTAGAATTTCTGCAATTTTTTGGAAGTTATCAATTACAGATTGTACTATTTCATCAGGATCGTTACTTAATTTTATAAAAGGATGGATTATATTCAGTTACATCGCATGTGCCTATCCATATGTAAAGTGGAATGTTGCCTATAAGTGCATGCTATCTCAGGTTCTAAGTTATCTCGTAGCCACTTGCGGCCTTGTTTAGTGTTACGACCAGATTTATCCCACCATCTGATATTGGTTTCAATAGGTAAGCTACACTGTGTTTGAAGGTATTTTCCCTTGCTATCTGTAAAAACCACAGGAGCAAGTCTTTGTTCCCCGTTTGGTGGCTCAAAACTTTATCTCAGATATTTGAGTAACTTTTTATCAGTCATTAGTAATTGGTTACACAGCTAAATGTATATATATATAGGAAGCCCAGGTGTACACAGCCGGTTAAAAGTGAATTTAGCTTCAAGCGTAAGCACAAAACACACAGGTAAAAGTTTATATAGTGTCAATAAAACGAATTCTTGATTAAACCTTTTGCTTTAAAATTTCATATTTTCCTACTAACTAAAAGTTAAAATATTTAAAAGTCAATGGTAGTGTGTTTGGACTGTAATGCCTTTTTTTCAGCAAAGGGCCGCCATGTTTTATTTTGGCGGGTCACATGTAAAAGTTTATCTGTTCGTAAAATCGTAAAAATACGTTTTAAGAGGTAAAATTTATCACGCCAGTGTTATTATGTATGCATATGATGTTATTGCAATGTTCCTGTAACAATAAATCTCCAACAGCACAGAATTTTTTTCAAATTGAAGCACAATATATAAACACGTCCGTCACCATCAATTTCCCATAACCAATTATTGTAATGTTTTTTTCCCCCATTTTTTTGTCGCACGAGTGCTACGCAAGGGAGGGTAGAAAAATTCCAGTTAGTAATAGTCCTGCACTAAAATGGGCAATACATTTATGTCTCCCTCAAATTGTCCCCTAGTAGTTAAATATTTCCCTATTGTAAAATATCCTGCGCCCCAGAAATCAACATCGACCATACCAAAAATCTAACAAATAAATCAATATATCATGTTCATGGTTTCAATTAGAAAAAAATCGATGTTGATAGCAGATCATTGATAGTCTGTTGTATAGAGAGAAACTATCATTGTGATGTAAGCTTGTGTTGTTTGTTTGCTGTTCTATTGGCAAAGGAATATCCCAGATACCCTTTTGTTATGCGTATCTTCATATTTTTTTTTAAAACGTTATATATATAGATAAGACAGGACAACTTGTTCAAATAAGCTCATTACGTATTTAAGCAGACTTATAAATCTTTGGTAAAGTTTTGAGAATGAGTGGATCTGCTGAAGGTTAATCCAGAAAAGTGTTTCATACACCAGATTTATAACGTTTCAGAGGCAAATGTTATTTTTCACCTTTGCACAGCAAATCTTTTTAAAAATTGCAAACAAAATGTATGAAGATTCAATTACCTGGCCTGATTTATGTGGCACCTTGTCCGCTAAGCGTTTGAAATACATTTATTTTTCTTCATATGATAAGCAAAATCAGACAGAACATTTACATTGTGTATTAAGGTTTATACAAAAAATCTATTCTTTACCAATTGGACGCTTGTTCATTCAATCGCGGTTAAAAAAATCTTCTCCATAAACATTTTTTCAGATTTATAAACATTTAAGGAAAGACAACTCTGATAGTTTTAAATATTGTACTTATGTTGTATGAATTATTTTTCTTAGTACGATTAGAAATAAAATCTCTGACCGTCGAATCAATAACTTATCGTGAATATGATATAAAAATGTTGGTTTCATCAGAGTAAGATGATACTAACTCTTTAATGAACATAAAGAGAGCTTTCTTTAGATTGATATATGTTCCATATGATATATAACCAGTAGAGCTCTGTAAATAAATATACATATGCTGTAGGATTGTTAATCAATGAGACAATTCTTCACAAGAGACACAATGGCACAGAAGTTAACAACTATATGTCACCGTACGGTCTTCATCAATGAGCAAAGCCCATACCGCATAGTCAACTGTAAAAGGCCCCGAAATGACAAATGTTAAACAATCCAAAAAGGAAAACTAACGGCCTGATTAATTTACAAAAAATGAACGAAAAACAAATATGTAATACAACAATGACAGTTTTATCGTTTGAATCTCAGTGCCTTTTATAGTTTACAATGTGGAATTGTTTTTTTTCTTATTGTTACATGAAGGCCTATATTTGTTAATTTCTATGTCATTTGGTCTCTTTAATGGAGAGTTGTCTCATTGACAATCATAGTACATGTTCTTATCTTTATACACTACACGCCATACACATATACTGGATCCCAAGTCGACTAGTCTTTGTTTTATTTCCTTAATGTCAATTGAATAGCGAAGAAACAGCAAAAAAAGAAAAAAAACATGTCAGAGTCTTTGGCTTGACTCGGACATGGAGTGAATCTACAACATCCAAGGCGTTGTCGCTACTACGTACATGATACGGCTGAAGTGAGGTGTAGAGAGTAGAAAAGTAAAACAGTTACTGTCAACCAATTGAAGGAGCCTCTATTGCGGTAATAATTTAAGACATGCAACGAGTTTATAACATTCCAAAACTAATTTTAAATAAACTCTATTATATGCATATGCTTCATAGCTGAATATAATAGTAGCGAGTGCTAGTTCAAATGAAACTAGCCGATGAGTTGAAACGATATTTGTTTTTTTTTTGTGGTTGAACAATTAAGGCAGCCAGTACAAAGTAGGATTTTTAAAAATTTAAGGAAGCCTCAAAATTGAACTGATATCATTGTTTGATATTTGTGCACAGTCTTTAATGCAGAAGAATTTATAATTTTTAAGAACTTTTAAGAACTTCCGTGAAGTATGTACGTCACCATTGGGGTCTGCTTTGTCGGCCGATACGACCGAGTACTTGGAGTTTACTTGCAATCCTAGATTTTGACATAATTTTATTATAATTTATTTTTACTTAAATTTTAAAATATTTTCGAAATGTGATATGCCAATATCATCAATATTCATACATTTAATGGAATAAGAATCAAATGCTTGTATCGGATTTCTACGGTCAACACTAATGTAATCCTCCTGATCATGATGAAAGAGCATCTTCAATTAAATGGCGGCACTCTTTCAATTTTTCTTCAGCGGTTTTGGATATTTTTGTCCTTTATTCAGAACGTGTATAACCTTTCAGTATTGAACGATGTCGAAGTCTGTAACAACATGGATAATGAGATCTTGTAACCTGATTATAAAAAAAATCATAATAAAGAAAGGCAATACGTTTCAATCATCTGAATGCTCAAATTCAGGGAACTATTATAATACCAAAATATGTTTAATATTACACCCATTCATCAATTCAGTACATAGAAACGGGAGTCTATTTACAGATCAGTAGATCAGAGAAGGCATGATATACCTTGTCACATTCAGAAAAGTCTATTTACAGACAAAAAGATAACAAAATGCACTACACACAGTAAAGAGATACATTTATTCATACATTTTGGAACAGTTACGGTATATTCTGAGGTATGAAAACAAATCAGAAATGCTAAACAACAATAATTTACGCATACATTTTTAAAGCCAATTTGATTATACTAGTGAAGAATTTTTTAAGGAGGCATCACCGTACTCAAAAGGATAGACAAATACAGTAAAACACTCAATAGCGAGAAAAAAAATCATCTAAAAAGAGAGATTTAAATAAAAAGTAAATGAGCCACTAAACAAGTAGCCAAATGGTCAACGTTGTTGATGTCTTTAACAACAGTCAAGTGTTAATGCTATATGTTAGGCTCTCAGGTCACAGTCCATATTATGTTTTGAATAAGTTTGACAGAGACTATCAAAGATCTGCAATAATTAACAAATTTCATCAAAAATGCATCAATAAAAAAAAAAAAAACAAAAAAAAACAACACTTCATTTAATACCATCAAGACAACGATTTTGTAACAAAGGTATTTGCTGAGTGTTGAACTTTTGGCCATTTTTGTTGAAGCATATCTGACGAAGAAAATACATCAGAAATGTGCTATTCATTTTTTTACATAGATAAGGCCGTTAGTATTCTCGTTTGAATTGTTTTACATTGTCTTATCGGGGCCTATTATAGCTGACTATGCGGTATGAACTTTGCTCATTGTTGAAGGCCGTACGGTGACCTATAGTTGTTAATGTCTGTGTCATTTTGGTCTTTTGTGGATAGTTGTCTCATTGGCAATCATACCACATCTTCTTTTTATATAAGCATACATTTTTTGTTTAGGAATTAAAAAAAATATGGTTGAACTGATATGATTGTATGGTATTTGTGCGCAACCTTTAATGCAGAAGTATATATAGTATTTAAAAACTTTTAAGAACTCCTGAAGTATTTACGTCACCAATATTGTGGTCTGCTTTGTCAGCCGATACAAGTCAAGGAACAAGTTGCATCAATACAAAACTACGAGATGAAGTGACATTTGACTGTTTATTTCATGTGTAGTTGAGACAACCAGTACAAGAAAATGATTAAGCTGATATATTCACAATGCACAATAATTTATTACTTTAAAGAACTTTAGAACGTTCGTGAAGAATTTACGTCATGCGAAGTAACTGTTGTCTGCTCTCTCTTTTGGTCGATACGACCACAAAACGCTTTCCAAGTAATCCCAGATTTTGACATTTAACTAATCCTGTATCTAAGTTCGAATTATTTTCGAAATGTAATATGCCAATATCATCAATATTCATACATTTAATGAAATTATCATCAAATGATTGTTTCGAATTTCTGCGGTTAGCACCAATGTACACCTTAGGATAAAAGAGGGGCGAACGATACCAGAGAGACAGTCAAACTCATAGATTGACAATAAACTGACAATTGGCTAACAAAATAATAAAAAAACAAACAGACAAATAATAGTACAGAAGACACAACACAGAAAGCTAAAGAATAAGCAACACGAATCCCACCGTAAAACTGGGGGTGATCTCAGGTGCTCCGTAAGGGTAAAAAGATCATGCTCCACATGTACATGTGGCACCCGTCGTGTTAGTTATGTTATTACAAATCCAGTAAATAGTCTTAATTCGGTAGTTCACATTCGTAAAAAAAGAAAGGTATTGTAGTTACGATATACGAAACATGTATAATATCATCTGTGAAACGGTTATTCCATAACGGTCAACCAACTCCCGATGGAGTTCGTAATATTCACGAAGGGATGATTTCAACTTCACCATGTGGAACTATTGGTTTAATAGCTTTCTTGTGAGCAGCAATTATTTATCAAGAAAATCATGAAGGGCAATACAAGCCCGTGAATATCGTATCAATTGGGAGATATATAAAGAGCATTTAAAATGACATGGTGGCACTCTTTCCATTTGTTTTGCATCTATTGAGGAAATTTTTGTCCTTTATTCAGAACGTTTATAACCTTTCAGTCTTGAACGATGTCACAGCACTGGATGTGATGTTTGTAGCTTGAATTTAAAATAATCCAAATAAAGAAAGGCATTTAATTTCCATCAACTGAATGCTCAAATTCAGGGAACTATTATATCAATATATGTTATAACACCCTTCATCAATTCAGTACATGGAAACTGGAGTCTATTGACAGACAAGAAGATCACAAAATGCATTACACAAAGCAAAGAAATACATTTATTCAAACATTGAGGAACAGTATTATTTCAATATATATGAAAACAATTCAGTAAAACTGAACCACCCTACTTTACGCAAACATTTATGAAGCTAATTTGAATATACTAGTGGCGTATATACCAAGGAGACATCACCGTAGTAGAAAGAATAGACAAAAAACAGCGAAACACTAAATATTGAGAAATACAAATCATCTCAAAAGGGAGATTTCAGTAACAAGTCAATGATACACTAAAAAGGCAGATGAAAGATCAACATAGTTTCGAGTCAACATGTCAAGTATTTTTGCTACACATGTATATGTGAGGCGCCCAATTAACAGTCTAGAACATGTTGTAAATTAATCTTACATAGAATATATAAAAAAAAAACAGCCATAATTTTCAATTTTCCTTTCAGACACAATTATAATTTCAACAAAAGGCAGCCATTCGAGAGGTTTCTGAAGTAAATGAGGTAGTTGTGTCTGAGGGCGCGCGTGTGTAACAGGGATTACATTAGTTATGAGAACTATAACCCCTTAAATCTCAAAGATGAAATAGAACAAACGGTACATAGGGTTTTAAGTTGTGCTTTGTTTAATTAGACTAGAAATATAACTTTTCTCTTTTTTTCATTTTCGCGAGAAAAAAAGAAAAAAAAACATATTACCTCAGTCAAGACAGCCAATTTTACCAAGTGACTTGCTGATTATTGAAGGCCGTTCAGTGATAGTTGAAATTTTTTGTGTCATTTGTTTCGTTGGCAATCATACTACATCTTCTTGTTTTTCTATTTATAATCTCGTATTCATAAATATTACGGTTAGGAATTGTCAAAAAATAAAAAAAAACCAAGAAGAGCTAGAACGTATTTGTGGTATGTTTTACAAAATTAAACCTTTTATATTTCCTGGCATCTGACCCGTTAATATTGATATTGACATCTCGTGTTCAGGTCCTTTGACCATCACATGTTCTGGACTTTGACCCTTACATGTTCAAGACTTTAACCCTTACATGTTCAAGACTTTAACCCTCATATGGTCAGGAATTTTGACCCTCAAATGTACAGGACTTTTAACTATTACATATTCAGGACTTATGACCCTCTCATGGTCAGAACGTTTGACCATCACATAAACCCGTTTATTAAAAGTTTAAGTATTCTTAAAATATTCGTAAAAATGATAACTACAAATTATTTGCATTCAAAGCTGCGCACACATATCAAACAATCACATCAGCTTAAGTTTCAGGCTTCCTTTTATTTTGAAAATCTCTACTATATATTGGCCAGATAAATAGTAAAATATCGTTTCATCTCGTCGGCTAGTATTATTTTAAACTTTTTCCTTGACTAAAATCAAAGACCTTGCTATTAAAGTTTGTAATAAAGCATGACCACCAAGCGTTGAAAATAAATTGAAAAGAGTGCGACCATAAAATTGAAGATGCTCTTTCATTTTATGAAATTGTTATCTTATAGGAATACATACAGGGACAGGGTTTGAGCGAGCTGTCCTCATTCTGAAAAATTAAATATGGTTATTGAAATGTATAAACTGAAAAATAGCAATGAATTAAAAGTATTATTTGGCATTAACTAATGAGACATTACTCAAAAGACATATAGTAAACTTAATATAATAATTATAATGCCTTCAAAATACAAAATTGAATGATGTATTTCAGTTTACTTATCTAAACACTTTGATTCCCTTTTTAAAATCTTGGATCAACAGAAAATTGACAAAAAGGGAAGAGACATAACTCCTATGAGATTGTAAATACGTCAAACTAAAGATTTCGAAATATACTAATATACATTCACGTCAAATTGCAATACTTTTAATGTGTATTATGGTTTCTTTTTATAGCGTAAAAATATTTGCTGTCCCAATTTTACAGATTTATGAGGAACAAATTTGCATTTTTATAATTATACATAATATTGAAAAAAAATTACGTATTTACTGGGTCAATGCGATTATACGAGGAACTAAGGTTTTCCCGACCAACTGGTTTATAATTTGCCTATATCAGATTAGATATCACAGATATTCTATTATTTACGGTGTCTTTGTAACAAAAAAAGATTTATCTTTAAAAGGAAGTGTTAAAGGGTAAATAGCTTGATACAGTTTTTACGATACACAACCTATTTAAAATGTTTTGAAGAAAGATAGCAGGGTTACGTAATAAAGGAACTGCGTAGCGTTATATATACTGGAGATATTTTATGTTTTCAAATTAACAATAAAATTCATGTGAATAGTTTGCTTTACTTTATATAAAACAGATGTGGTATGTTTTGCGAATAAGAAAACTCGAAACAAGAGACAAAATGAAACAGAGAAATTAACAACTATAGGTCACCTAACTGCCTCAACAATAAGCAAAACCCATACCGCATAGTCAGCTATAGTAAAAGGCACCGAAATGACCAAATGTAAAACAATTCTGTAATTTCTGTGACATTTGTGGAGAGTTTTATCATTGGTAATCATACCACAATTTCTTATTTTTATATCAGTTTAATCCCTGTTTTAAGGTGAAATTGCTTTGCCATAAATCCAGGTACAAACAACCATTATTTCTGAAAATGCCCCGTACCATGTCATGCACATGGCAGTTGTTATTTACAGTCCGTTTTTATGTGTGTTGACGTTTGCTTATGAAGTAGTTCAGTGTTTCTGTTGTTCCGTTGTTTTCCTCGTATTAATGAATGGCTATTATCTATTTTGAATTTATTGAACCATAAAACTAATTTTTGACTCTTCACATTGAATAATCCGCGAATTTCTATCAAAAATAAGGCTCAAATAACTTTTTATATTATTTATATTAACAATAACAACGTACACACATGTTGGCGTATGAATACACAACGTCAGAGTGGGCATGTCGCCATCAAAATTGAAAACATTGAAAATACAACTAATAATTTTAACCAATCAGAAGATAGTAAAAACACCAAATGTATTTATTAGTTGATGTGTTTTACTTGGGTTTAGTTACTGCTGTATTATATTTAACATCTTTTGTTTTCTGTATGAAAGTGTTTTTCGTTATGCGATGGATCTTCAATCTTTCCCCAGTTGGTAAAATTTTAGTTTGAACGCCAAAATGTAATTTACATAAACTATTTTAAGCAGTTCTTCATTAGGCTTTGAACTTTCAAAATGTTTTAGGCTCGATCATCACTGAAGAAAATCCAATTGTTGAAATGTGCATCTGGTGTAGTCAACTAGTTACCATAAATGTTATTATTTTTGCGAAGCTGACTTCGTCAAGGAGCTACTCAAGAAAAACGTAGGAAATGGCATTAAACGATAATTTGCTGGTTCCACTATACAGGTCATGTCATGTCAACGTGTATAATTCGGTGACTATGTATAACGCATCTATCCAATAAGACGAAGTAAAGGAAATCAAAGATGAATATAAGCCTCCTTCGTATATTGATAAACATCTTTAACATGTCATTGGTTTAAGAACTTAGTTGATGACAAAAAAGATAACTTCAATTTTCCGATTGTAAACTTTTAATTTCTATGGAGCAACACTCGTGGAGTGTGAGGATTGAATACGGCAAATGATATAAAATACGCAAGATATAGTTTCCTATCATGAATTCTTTGATAGATGATTGCTGTTTACAATGGAGCTATCAAACCAAGGGGTTCAGATGGCAAAGTCAGAAGTCGGAAGGTTTGCCTCTTTATGAAACATCTTTGTCCACTTGTCGTAGCCTCAATCCTATCTCATCTTTCTCGAACGTGTCTTTATTTGCAATATGTGACACGAGGGAGGCGGGGCACTGGTGAAACAGAAATTGGTTACCCTACAGAAGCATCCGAGTTAGTTTGCGTGTTTTGATGGGGCTCGTGTTGTTCTGTCCCCAGGTTTAAGTGTAGTCATTTTTGGATTTATTTTTGTCTGTTTTTGTTTTTCTATTGAGCGATAGTGTTGTCTGTTTATTTTTAATCTTTTGACTTGTACTTGAAAATTATATTTTCATTAAATTATTGTTAGTATAGGGTTTAATAGGTCATTCAATTTTGTCAAAATACGGCAACATTAATTTCTGCACATTCAAATAAGCAAATACACCATGTAAAATATTTAAACATCTCTTCGATTTGCCTAATTAAGTTTTAAACAAGGGTGTGTGTCATCTTGTCTTTATATTTTGAGATGTATCTTATGATTACATTTCCATCATAATATAGATTGAAACGATAGTGTAGCGTGATCTTCAATGATTGTTGTGATGATATCTCAAATTGTTTTGGAGGTTGGTTTATAGATTTAAAGAAGTGTTTTGGTGTCCACATTTATTATGATTGATGTGTTCAAAGTAATTTTGATTTCAATTTTGTTTATCCATTAAATAAGTTAAAAAAAGTTTACATAATTACTCCGTGTCTAATTATATAATCATTAAGACCAAGGAGTACGATCAACGAAGCTTTGATCTAAGTTCGAAAATACAAATATTAAAGCAAAGATATGTGTGCGTGATTTGTGTCTTACGTGATATGCTTTCAAGTTAAAAATAGTTTAAGAAATCTATTGCGAATCTATAGCAAAGATACTAGTGCGTGATTTGTTTCATACGTGAGAAGCTTTCAAGTAAAAAAAAAAAAATGAAATAAATCTAATAAGGACAAATGAAAAATGCAATGACCACAAAAACTGTTTGTTTGTACATGAACTTAAGCTTAATTAGTATGTTAACATTCTGGCAATTTTGCCAATAGCTTTCATTTCTTTAACAGTAAAAGACTAAGAAGAATGTCAGTGGTAGTAAGGAAACCTTTTATATGTATCAAATAAGGGAGCATTTATACGTTCTGATGAGAAAATCAAATTAAGGAATAACAGTACTGTAGTTATTCCGATTCTTATGCATTTCAAAAAGAAACAATACGATAAAACTCGGAAAAATGTCTAAATTTGACAAATAAAAAAAAAAATCCGCGAAACTTTAACTTCATGAATGATTTTGGCGCAAAGACGTCATGGGTAAACGTGAGGTTATTACGTTACCTGTACGCTTCAAATTCGGATAAAATAACTTTAAAATGGCGAATTCGAGGTAGGTGTTGTTTTATTTTGGATTATATAGTAGTAATCGAACATTTTGTTGATTCAATCATTTCAAAATGGTTGTCCCTCCTTAGTTACGCCTGGTCAACTGTGGATTTGACGGCAACTTTTAGCCAATGAAAAAAATTGTTACATACAAATTGCATTAGAATCATGTTTCTCTAGTCACTGGAATAAAAATTAAATTCTGTTTCAAAACATGTACTAATAAAAATAATCTGACGTCATTCTTTCTCTGTGTGAATAACATCGTGATTAAAAATTTCGATATAACTAAATCTGCATGTGTTTGCACCGAGAATGATAAGGATTAAACACTCTTTTAAGGAGTTATTTAAGAAATAATGCATGCGAGCCATATAAATGGCGAATACATTAATCTTTATTTTACAAGGGGAATCGGACAACCTTAGTTCTCACTACCCACTAGAGTTCAAATAAAAGGGATATTAAATTGTATAGTTCCCATCTAAAGGCATTAAACAAAGAGGAAAACCCATACCATTAAGCTATGAAATGCACTGATTGGGGAAAATTGAAACAATTCAAATATGATAATGGTGTAACAACATAGCATAATATCCAATGCTAAAAGTTAGTTGCAATTGATTTATCGGTACAGTGCAGGGAAACATCAACCATAAAACAATGTACCAAGTAAAAGAACTCCCAGATACGATAGAAGCCATAGATATTTTTGTCAATTTGACATGGGCTGAGCTATTACATTCGTTTATTTTCAAAATCATATGAATAATAAAAATACCAGGTACATTTATTCAACATTTATTCAAATTTGTTAATTAAGTTTTAAAAGTGTCTGTGATTACGATTTTTATGTTTACCATTCTTATTAGTTAGTTTAGTTAGTTTAGTTTAAACATATTTATTTATAGTGGATTGGGAAGCAAGTTTTGTAACTTATCGAACTAAGTATGTAAACAAATAAAACTATAATGAGTTCTATAGCTGTTTCCTGGTCATTAGGTGTACCAATGAAGTTACAATTAGTACATTGTTACTTATAGTATATTTTTATGTCTATTCGACCGGGTTTTGTTCATTCTTAAATTTAATTGTGTGAACAAAAAGAATTCAAATTTCAATGAGAGTAAGGAAGTGCATTTTCAAATATTAAATAAGGAAAAACCATTCATACTGTAAATATGGGGTTTTACTTTGTGATTAAGTAAAGCAAAATAGTACTTACAAATAAGGCAATTGAAAGTAAAATACACGAATCCTGTCTGTTTCTTTTATAATGTGTATCAAAAATAAATATATATTCGTTTTAAATATGAAGAAAATATAGATGATATGCTATTCAGAATAAAATAAAATAAAACTAAAACTAGGAATATTGTTTTAAATCAAATGTAGCCCACTATGATACAAATAAAAGACATTCGCATACTTTGTTGCTTTTTTTTAAATTGTGAACTAAAATGTCGCCTGAATTTCTGATACTATGTTAAACTATTCATTTTTTAACCATATCGTTGGGAATAAATTCAATGATTGAAACGGGTTGAAATTAAAATTAAACGTTCATGCATCAAGAACAAATTATAACTAATAAAATAAAGCCAAAAAAATAGTATACCACTGTTCAATAGTCATAACGCCATTAAGCGAATAGAAATCCAGGTCACAAAACCAACACAGAGGGAAACACATAAACTATATGAGAAAAATAATGGAACATCAGAAGCGATAAACTGCTACAAAAGCAAACGCCACCATACATAGAAACGAAATATTTGATAACAACTGCTTTATTTCTGACTAGGTACACGAAATTTTAACCTGAACCTATTTTTATGGCTAGCTAAACCTCTCGCTTATAAGGCAATGTTTAAAAATATCGCTAAGATGACAAATAAATGCCAAAACACTCAGTACAGACAAAATACTCAAATAAATAATATAATGATACATAACAACATATAAACCACAGAATAATACAAATTATCAACAGACGATACCCTCCTTGAATTTTCGATAGTAAACCAGTAAACCACAGTAGAATTATGAAATTTGCGTTACACGGATGTGTCAACGTCACAAAATGATTTTTTTTCTGATTATTTTTCGAAATAATATAGCCTAAAGAGAGCATTAATGGTAAAAGGGTCGATTCAGGTCTACTGAAAGTGAACGTAATGTTAAACCTTCAATAACGGGGTGTCGTCATACATAGAAAAAAATGCTCGATATTATTTTGGCATTTTGTAGAGTTAGTCAGTCAGTTTCTTAATAGGTACTTATTGGTCGACTTGTTTTGGCACTGATCGTAAAGATCCTTCTGTGGACAAAAGGAAAATCTTGCAAAATTCTTTTATTTCCTGATTGCTTGATAATATTCTGTAACTAAATAATCCACATCTTCGGCGTTTTGTCATCTTATAAGCGAACTTGTCATAACAGATACTTCTTAAACTAGAGGATATGCAACATATTTAGATATCGATATTGACGGTGATGGATGACTTTAATCTAGAATTGACAACCGTGACTTTCCAATTATCAACTTCCTATTTTTCAGTAGTAGTATACCCTCTGCCCAATCATTTGTAATAATTCCAAACTATGCGTCAATCCTTGCATGTTTATATTACATGTACTTCATTAACAGGAATGTGTTCGTGAAAGAAAACTGGCTTAAAATGAAAAACGTAAAAATAACTCAATACAAACGTTTTACGTTTAAACCCAGGTTTAGTCCACTATTTTGTACATAAGATAGGAATATGACAGTTGTTATCCAATCTTTTGATGTGTTTGAGCTTTTGATTTTGCTATTTGATTAGTGACTTTCCATTTTGAATTTTCCTCAGAAGTAAGATTTTTTGTGATTTTACTTTTTACAATCAATATTCCAATTGGATGCCAGATACGAACCAGGAATATGACAGTTTTTATCCATTCGTTTGATGTGTCGGAACTTTTGATTTTGCTATTTGCTATTTGATTAGGGACTTTCCTTTTTAAATTTCCTCAGAAGTAAGAATTTTTGAGATTTTACAATCAATATTCCAATTGGATGCCAGATACGAGCTGTCTTTTCTCAATTCACCAGCGACATGCAACCGTTTTCATAGATCTTTATATACATGAATAGTCGTCTAAAAGTTGAACGGTTTTGCCCTTTTCCCGATTATGACATGTTGACTGAGTGTGAATATACATGTACATGGCGTTTATGCATGCATATCAGAACTGTCGGTGTGCACAGTCTTGCTGCTTTCATACAATTCACTTAGTTCGTTCACCTTGTGTATGTCGTCTTAATATATCTATTTTAGAACCTTCAGAGGAAACGAATGGCTCTCTACATTCCTTCTCCTTTCTATACATATTTATTATTGTTTATAATGATTGAATAAAATACGGGAAAACATAATAAATGTATAATACTGAGGAGGATGGACTCAACAACTACATGATAGATACATATGTATATAATGTGTTGTTCTTTTATTGCTTTTTATGATGTGTTGTTAACTTACTGTGTTGAATTATGTATGCCTTCAACCCCGAGTGCATTATTCAATCAATAATCAATGGACATATAATACGTACAAAACCTGTCAATTCAGTGTAGTTCGAATTTGAAATAAGTTATACATTATTACTATGTTTTATTCGGTTTTATTTGTATCTACGAGGCTTTTGTTATTTAAAAAGAAACACTCGTCACAAATAGTTCCATTATACGAACAAGGAAGTATATTTATATGTATCAAATGCATTAAAAAAAAACTTTCATACTAATTATATGCTTTTACATATTGTGTAAAGTATATCAATACATTAATTACAAAAACACATCTACAGGAAATTAATCTCTTGTCAACAATACGACACACAGAAGTTTCTATTTCATGTAATTTGCATTTTCTAAAATAGTGAATCAATTAAGAACATAAAACGAAAATGTATATTGTTTTGATAATCATAAGGATAACATATTTGCACATACGTCAACTGCACAAGGTTGTTTTTTTCGCACACTGGTTTTTGCGTCAGCACACTAAATACAGTTGATGCGTTCTGAATTATTATTTAATCTGACAAACCTGATTTATTATTGATGAGTTGTTAATAGAAATATACCAGCTTTGTGTCATACGTTTTTGTTTTTTGTTTTTTTAGTAGATTTGACGAGTCAAGCCTTTATCAACTACCTTTTTACAGTGTGTTCCAATGCTGTGTTTTTACATAAATGTTCAAGGTAAGGAAAGAGTTAACAGCTTACAAACATGCTAACCCCGCAAAATGTTGTATGGTTGTTTAATTTATCAAATGTCTTAGTTCAACATTGTCACGATCTTATTTGATTGGAATTAAGTAATATTAATAAGGGGTGAAGGTAAAATATTAACAAGACAAAAACATACCCCACTTAATAAGGACAAAACACATTCTTAGACTGGTTATATGTCAGTCTTCAAATTATCCAGCGTCTGTAAAAGTTAGGAAAACATTAAGCATACACCACCAAAGATGTTATCACAACCAAATCCTCAAAATTATAAACAAAAAACGCTTACTGCATGGAAAACGATACATGCACAATGAGATTTTGCAGAAATTCCCACGAAATGAATTTTAAAAATCAATTTTTAAAAAGCATCTTACGAAACGGATGTCAACATAGGTCCTTTAAATGTTTAACAATACAATAGATCAAATATAATAATTATTGTCAACCTTTTCAAAACAAAACATTTCACAGTCTTCTTATGTTGCATGTTCTCCTAATGAGCCACTTTCTATTGTTTGTGTAAACACTCGACATTCAAAATAGATACAACTAAATATTAAAGATGTTAAATGAAAATAACATTTTGTGCATCTAAGGTGCTTTTCGAGTAAATAATAATAATAATAAAGTGGGATAGAATAATTTTACAAAAATACAGAACTCCAATGAGAGGAGGTCCATTAAACCTTACAAAATCAATCGTTATTAAGCGATGGACCGAGTGAAAAACAACTGTCATATTTCTGACTTGGTGTAGGCATCTTCAGCAAACCAATTGTGGGTAAAATCTGCTTTTATAGATAGTTACACATCCCATTTGTATTACAGTTGTTCATACTTTTGTAATATTTATGAAATTGAGTGAACAAACCACACAGAAAAATGTAGGTTAAATTATGTTACATTTATTTTGATCCAGTAGCCCAAACTATGTAAACATAAATCACAGACAAACAACACAACTGACTAAAAATATAAACATACAATCTAATATTCGTTTGATGTGTTTTGTCATTTTATTTTGCCAGGGACTTTACGATTAAATTTTCCTCGGAGTTCAGTATTTTTGTGATTTTACTTTTTTTTATATAACGAAGATACCAATAAAACAATGTTGTAGCTAATAGTAATTATGACAAAGATGCCAACAAAACAGTTTTGTAGATGAGGGTCGAATGAAAACAAAACTTCACGACAAAAGAGATTATTTCAGCTTCCCAATTGTGAACTTTCCATTTCTATGAAGCAACAGTCCAGCAGCGTCTGCATACGGAGTATATATCTTCCAATTCATACGATATTCCCGGGATTTGTTTTCCCTGTTCTATCATGAATTATTTCCTTGATAGGGAGTTGTTGCTCACAAAAAATATATAAAACCTAGAGTTCCAAATGATGAAGTTGAAATCATATATTCGTCAATTTTACGGACGCCATCAGGAGCTGGTTGACCGTTATGGATTTTTCGTTTAACAGAAAATATCGGATATGTTCCTTTTGTCGTAACTACAATCCCATTTCCTTTTCACAAGTTTGACCTACCGATTATAATTTTTCACCGGGTTTGTAGTAACACCAGCAACCCGATCTGCTAACCCTTCCAGTGCACTTGAGATCACCACAAGTTTTATGTGTGGGCTTGTGTACTATTAGTTATAAAATTGAGAAAGGAAATGGTGAATATGTCAAAGCGACAACCACCCGACCATAGAGCAAACAACAGCCGAAGGCAACCAATGGGTCTTCAATGTAGCGAGAATTCCCGCACCCGTAGGTGTCCTTCAGCTGGCCCCTAAAATATGCATAATAGTACAGTGATAATGGACGTCATACTAAACTCCGAATTATACACAAGAAACTAAAATTTAAAATCATACAAGACTAACAAAGGCCAGAGGCTCCTGACTTGGGACAGGCGCAAAATTGCGGCGGGGTTAAACATGTTTATGAGATCTCAACCCTCCCCCTATACCTCTAGCCAATATTAGTTGTCTGTTTGTCTTTTTCTTTTTAGCCATGGAGTTGTCAGTTTATTTTCGATATATGAGTTTGAATGTCCCTCTGGTATTTTTTGCTCCTTCTTTGCACTTACATGTAAACATAATTTTTATTTCTACATAGTTAAATATTCTGTTCTGAGTTGAGAATAATTACATCACCTGCAATTTATTGAGAAAAATACTGTAAGGAAACGGTTTAATCAAACATTAACCGATACTATTACTATAAATGTACATAGTCGACACCAATTAAAGACGGTGGTTATCTACAAAAGAGGGGTGAAAGATACCAGAGGAACAGTCAAACTAATAGATCGACAATAACCAGACAACGACATGGCTAAAAGTGAAAAGGTCAAACAGACAAATAATAGTACTCAAGAAATAACATAAAAAACTAAAGACAGAGCAACACGAATCTCATGTGCTCCGGAAAGGTAAAGCAGATCCTGCTCCAAATGTGGCAAATTATTAGATGACTATGTGATTATTGCGCATATGGCGATGGACATATTTTCTTTCGTTCTGCACTTTGTTTTACTAATTGCAAAATACGCTTTGACCACTATGCAGTACGACACGCCTATCTTTCCGCTGTACCTATTGTATTTCCTTGTTAATGATGGGAGTTCTCATTTTTTTAATCAAATTTTCATGCTTTTCTTGTAAATATGAGTATTTGGAAATAGAACAAACTGTGCTATATTTTTCACAATACAAGTTTCTATAGTTCTATTTGGGTCTGCAATTAGTTTGGCTTAATTATGAACTTAAGTTAAAAAAGATTGTCATGTTATGTGTGCCAGTTATGCATCGTATGTTACTATGACCTTAAAACACAAATTACTTAGAATTTCTGGCATTTGTGTTAAAAATATCAACTTAATGGGATTTTAACATATCAAATTATTCTACGTATCAAGCTTGGTATTCAGGACGTACTAAACATATCCAATGAAAAACTACTGAATATCACATATCTCAAACTATACTCTTCCTTTTCACAACATGCGAATGAATAAATAACATTGACACCATGATATGTGTATTGCAATACATATAGTGAAAACGAGGCCAAGGCCGACAATCAAGTGTCAACATTTCAGTTTCCGGGATAAATAGTTCATACATTAAGCAAGAGGAAATGGGACTTATTTTCGATGACTTTTTTCAAAATTTAAAGTATCACAACTTGGTTTTTGTACTTTGAGTTATCAATTATGAAGTTCATGTCAACATGTTTAACATGCAAACCAATTATAAATGCTTGAAACTATTCATCACTACAACTAGATATCTATAAATAGAACGAATGTTCCTTTATATATTTTAAAATATATTGAGAATAAAAACACATTCCAGGTACATAATGTACTTCAATTACCTTTAGGCGCTATGTTTGGCTCTTCAGATATACTGTAAGAAACAGTATGTGTGACTGGATTGTGTTTTATTTCTGAATATATTTTGACATACACACCATTGTATCAAAGATTATTTACTCTATATGCATACTATATTCTGAAAATAAGGCTGTACAATTATCACAATAGTTATTGTAGTTGACTTTGTTCTAATTCTGGTCTACCTTTTTTTGATGAGTTTCGAGTCGTTTCACGGATAAAGGATGCCATCGCGATTACCCGTCAACTCGGCTATTCTTACTCGATTCAGTTCCAGAAACATGAGTATGGTTCCAATGTTGGCAATCTCTAAAGTTGTTGTTGTTGTTGTTGTTGTTGTTTTTATTTATTATGTAAGTGTTTTGAACACCAAAAAAATATGATGCTTGGAAATGTTAACTAGTTTTTAAATCGTTCATTCACGACTTTTTTTGGTTATGACAATTAAGAATTTTGGGGCCCTTTATAGCTTGTTGTTCGGTGTGAGCCATGGCTCCGTGTTGAAGGCCGTACTTTAACCTATAATGGTTTACTTTTTAAATTGTTATTTGTATGGAGAGTTGTCTCATTGGCACTCACACCACATCTTCCTATATCTATTGTATATGGAATAAAGACTTTTGTTAAAGAATAATTTCTGGACTGAGAGAAGTTTTGAGATGGCGTTGAAATATTTACCTTTTGACGTACATCTCATATCTTCTTCTATCAAGGTCTTTATTGATCTTCCTACAACTCATCTGTTGCTGTTCTATTTTTGTTTTCCAAAAAGAACTGAAAGCTGACTAAGTGCACACGTTAGTTCTTAATAAAGGCAACAGTAGTATACCGCTGTTCAATAGTTATAGATCGATTTAACTGACACGAATCCGGGTAACAAACAAAAACCGAAGGAAACAACTATAAGAGGAAATCAACGGAATAACGGAACAACAGAAACACTGAACTGCTACATGATTGATTGATTGATTGTTGGTTGCTTAACGTCCAGTGGCAAATATTTCATGCATATTCAGGACGAGAACAAGTTAAACAATAAATACAATAGGTAGGTTGTTGTAATAGAGGCCATCTAGGGTGATGGTCGGGGAAATTTGGACTGCCACTGGAAAATGAGGGTATAATGGATAGGAACTGCTACAAAATTAAACACCAACGTACATAGAATTATACCAGTTTATTTAATATTGACAAGAATTTCGTATTCCGAAGTTAAATGATTTTTATACAATAAAACAAAACCAATGCATGGATCATAGAAAACATTATAGGTCAAATATTAAAACATCATGAAGTTAATTTGATAAGATATAAATGAATGATTTAATGAATGCAGTATGCAATTCACAAACTAAATAATTATATAATATATTAATATCGTCAATTATTAAAACCAATCCCTATTTGGCTATAGTTTTGAGATGTATAGAAATTGTATGAATGATATAAACAAATTTCCCACGATTTAATAGTCAATATCCGATCGTTATCATGGTCATTACAGACGCCTTTTTATCATTGTTTAATCACAAGTGCACTTCGTTGTTAAATTAATTTATATCAACCTAAATAATAGGTGTCCTACTTGTAAAATCGGTTTTAGGAAAATTATCATTTCCCAATTCTTGTGTGCTTGATCAAGAGAGTTTCCTTGGTTTGCAATATATTATTAGATCGTTGCAGCATCATAAGTAAAGGGACAAAGGTCAAAGGGGTTAATTGTTATACAATGTTACCCCATATACGTTTTTATATAATTGTTTAATTCAAATTGCATCTTACAAGTCATGTTCTTGTCAACCAACTATGACAAAAACTATATATTTAGCATCACGTGACACATTGTCTAAGTAATATTCCACCATTTTCTACATAAATACACGTTCCAAGTCAGGAAGATGACTGTTCTTTTCCATTCGTTCGATTTGTTTGAGTTTATATTTTGGCATTTTGTGAATGCCTTTTGTTCTTGAATTTTCCTTGGAGTTTTAAATTTTGTTATTTCACTTTTCACTGATCGTACATGGCTTTGTTTATGACGCTAAAATGCGCTTTCGTAGAATTGTATTTGTGACATAAATAAAGAATATAGTGATTGGCTGATTTGTTTATAACATGATAGAAATGCTCGGTGCAGCCTTTTATTTTCATCGGTTCTCAGCATTGTACAATCGCATTAAGAGGCAATATATAGTCATTATATAAAGTCATTATATGTATCAGATAAGTCAGTTAGGTGCCATTTCAAGTGTGGAGCAGGAGGTTATGTGGTATTTGTTTGTTCAGTCTTTAGTTGTCTATGTTGTGTTTTTATTTACTGGTATCTTGCTATCTGTTTTTATTTCTTGCTAGGCATTGTCAGTTTGTCGTCGTCTTAAAAGTTTCACTTCCATTCTCTCTGAACTAGTACACATTTCTTTTTGTTATGGGGCCAGCTGAAGCCTGGTAAATATAAGAGTTCGTAAATGAAACTACCGTCGATGTATGTACTTTGCTGATTCTTGAAAACAAACTTTTTATAAAGGTTATCAACATTTGTTATTTGTTTGGGTTTTTCGTACTGATTTGATGAGTTAATCCATCTTCATTTGATTTTTATAGTTTGTTCGCATGTTACAGAGAAATATCTCCTGGCTGTATGATCGCTTCAAATAATTACGACTGGGCGTTAACATCCACCCATTCACCAATCAATCAATCAATACACTCTGTAGAAATAAATCTTCGAGCAACATTTTAATAGTTTTAATAGAAGCAATAAAACACCAGAACAGTTTATAACAGATGAAAATATACTCTAGAACAAAAAACGACAGTTCTAATGAAGAATGGTTTCTTACTGTTTTACCAGCCTGAATCTAAAAGTACATCTGGCTTAAAAGTCACAATATAAAATTTCGTAACCAATATTTATAGAAAAAAAAATAAAAAATAAAAACTGCTTTAAAAACAATTATTTTATCATAAATCAATAGTTAGTTTATTTTGAAGAAAGATTTCACTTTCCTAGGCGGCGATAGGGAGACGCTATTTTATTTAATTTTTCGTATTTGAATGAAAAAAGTAAAAACACAAAAATACTGAACTCCGAGGAAAATTCAAAAAGGAAAATCAAAAATCAAAAGGCAAAAATCAAAAGTCCAAACACATCAAACGAATGGATAACAACTGTCATATTCCTGACTTGGTACAGGCATTTTCTAATGTAGAAAATGGTGGATTGAACCTGGTTTTATAGCTAGCTAAACCTCTCACTTGTATGACAGTCGCATCAAATTCCATTACATTGTCAACGATGCATGAACAAAACAAACATAATCAAAGAGTAAAAATGTCAAAAATAGGGGTACAACAGTCAATATTGTGTTATCATCTTAATATCACTACATAAACAACAAATGTAACAAAGTAGCACAAAAAGGCATACATCAAATTTAACATTCTCATTTTGCTTTTCTTATACGGCTGAATTTATCTATGTAAAGTCTACCCATAAATGAAAGAAGGTTTTCATTACTGGTGTAAAATTGCGCGTTTGAAATTCGCACAGGTAGACATAAAAATAATTTTGTCGTATGACGGCATACATAAATGCAGACTCACGTAAAATAGATATAACAAAAAACAGACTTACAGTAAAAATAATAAATAAAATAATGGTGTGGTTCAAAGTATGACGGGACACATAAGTACAGTTTCACGTCAAATACGGCTGAATTTATCTATGTAAAGTCTACCCATAAATGATAGAAGGTTTTCATTACTGGTGTAAAATTGCGCGTTTGAAATTCGCACAGGTAGACATAAAAATAATTTTGTCGTATGACGGCATACATAAATGCAGACTCACGTAAAGTAGATATAACAAAAACCAGATTTAACAGTAAAAGTAATAATAATAAAAAATAAAATAATGGTGTGGTTCAAAGTATGACGGGATACATAAGTACAGTTTCACGTCAAATGTATATCATAAAAAACAGACTAAACAGAAAAAGTAGTCTTATTGAATAAAATAGTTTAGTCATTCATAGTATGTCAAGATCCTTAAGTAAAAGTAATATCAATAAATGAAATAATTTTGCCGTTCAAAGTATGTGGTTTTACGTAACCACAGAGTCACTTCAAATGAATATCTAAAAAAGACATATAAAAGAATACTATAATACGTAATTAAGATGATAACAAACGTCAGTACGCAAAATCTATACTTCAAGACCATCTTGTATTATTTGTGAAGTTGATACGGAATATTTATCAACAAGTTCTGGGTATCTTCCGATGAACTTTTTTAGAAAAAGGACGAGACGTTCTTTGACATACCCCTGGTTCATCAATTTTCTGCTCAGACACTGTTAATTCTTGGTTCATATCATTAGCAAATTGCACATCAAAGACATTTGCCACGACAAAAGTGTACAGAACTTCTTTGTACTTATTTGTACTGACCTTTTTATAGCGCTCTTTGATACATAATTACTGTAATTAGACTGAAATTGAAAATGAAGAATATATATTACTAACTTTACCCGGATATATTCCGGGTAATTATTTCCTTTGACTAGTGTCACGTGATAGATGACATACATGTGCACCAGTGAAAATTGGAAACACCAAACAAATATTTTTAATAAATTTCTATTTAAAATACAACTCTAAAAGTTGTAAAAATCCTCTTTTAAATATAAAAAAACAAGAATGTATCCATAGTACACGGATGCCATACCCGCACTATCATTTTCTATGTTCAGTGCCGTGAAATTGGGATCAAAACTCTAATTTGGCATATCACGGGAAACATGTGTACTAAGTTACTAGTAGATTGGACACCAACTTCATCAAAAACTACCTAGACCAAAAACTTTAACCTGAAGTGGGATAGACGGACGGACGGACGAACGAACGAACAAACGAATGCACAGACGAACGAACGGACGCACAGAGTAGAAAACATAATGCCCCTCTACTTTCGTAGGTGGGGTATAACAAGTATACATGTGTGCTATGTCTTATTTTTTACTGAAACCAATTATAACTTCTCCTTTTTTTCTCATTGAAAAAACAATTTATTGCTGTTCTTTTTTATGTTATTTTATATGATATTCTTCAATATCGCAATTAAAAATTGATAGGAACTATGATTTGTCAATATACAGTAACTGTACACAAGATACTCATCCGACTCGCACTATCCTTTTCCATGTTCCATGGACCGTGAAATTGGGTAATAATCTAATTTGGCATTAAAATAAGAAAGATTATACTATAGGAAACATATTGTACTAAGTTTCAAGTTGATTGGACTTCAATTTCTTCAAAAACTACCTTGACCAAAAATTTTAACCTTGAAACTCCCAATTTCATTTTCTATGTTTAGTGGACCGTGAATTGGTAAAAAGTCTAATTTGGCTTTAAAATTAGAAAGATCATATCATAAGCAACAAAGCAACAAGTGTACTAAGTTTCAAGTTGATTGGACTTCAGCTTCATTAAAAACTTCCTTGACCAAAAACATTAACCTGAAACTCCAACTTTCATTTTCTATGTTCAGTGGACCGTGAAATTGGGGTCAAAAGTCTAATTTGGCTTTAAAATTAGAATGATCATATCATAAGCAACAAGTGTACTAAGTTTCAAGTTGATTGGTCTTCAGCTTCATGAAAAACTACCTTGACCAAAACTTTAACCTGAACGGACGCACAGACGGACGAACGGACGAACGAACGGAGCCACAGACCAGAAAATATAATGCCCCTCTACCATCGTAGGTGGGGCATAAAAAACATTTGAATATGTTTTCAATACATAGAAAAAAGAAAATGCGCTATGATCTCCAATCTAATTAAAATCAAATCTCCGCACTCGTTCATATTTTATGCTTGGTCGCTGCGAGTGCGGAGATTAAATTTTAATTAGATTGTAAGATTTTCAATGTTACAACTATTCACTAAGGTCAAATGACCTGGCTTTAGGTCATTGTATGGTGTTCAACAACGAGCAAAACCCATAGCAAATAGTAGTCAACTTTAGAAGACCCCGACCTAACACAATGTGAAACATTTCAAACAGTCTGATTTATGACAAACATTAAACGAAAGGTTTATGCGACACATTTCAACCAATAGCTGCTGCAGACAACATAACTGCTATTTATTTTCATATATGATAACAGAGAGATCTAAGAATGTTTACACAAACTACATAAGCTATTAATTTTGCCGCCCCAATTCATATATTCATGTTGTTACCAAGAACAAACAATCAACACCGGAACTGTCTATATTTTTCGGAACAAAATGCTTTAAATCGCACTTCAGACTCTCAAATTTCAAGTATCATCAAACAATGGGGATGCAAAATCAACCCACATGTAGGTAAAGACGCGAAAAATAAGATATAAATAGAAATTTACAAGTGTGGTCGGAAACTGACTATTCCAAATTTGAATGATCATTGATAAACCATTGACATTTTACGCTTTGTATTCCGGATAAAAGAAGACACAAACAAAAGGATGAATATAATGAAGACAAATTTACAAGTTTGAATGAATGCCCCGTTGGTATCTTAGGTGTCTGTCGCCTCTTTGTTGATATTAACTTTCAAAAAGGCGTTATGGGCCGCAGTTTATTCTTGAATAAACATTTTCAGCTATTGTAGTAAGACTTTTCCGTCTATGGTCGACACTGTTTCGAATGCTTTTCCGTCAATTGTCGACATGCTTTTCCGTCTTCGAATGCTTTTCCGTCAATGGTCGACACTGTTTCGAATGCTTTTCCGTCAATGATCGACATGCTTTTCCGTTAATGGTCGACACTGTTTTGAATGCCTTTCCGTCATTGGTCGACATGCTTTTCCGTCATTGGTCGACACTGTTTTGAATGCCTTTCCGTCATTGGTCGACACTGTTTTGAAAGCCTTCCGTCAATGGTCGACACTGTTTCGAATGCTCTTCCGCTTATGGTCGACATTTTTTCCCGTCAATGATCGATACTGTTTCGAATGCTATCAAAGTGCCGATGATGATCAGTTCTCTGGATTGGCGAATACGACGAAAAAGGAGAAAAGACGATCACTCAGCTTATGTCAAAAAGGTTTAACATTTTTAGCGATAATAAAAAAGATGTCAGTTTACCTTATAATTAATTGTCATTTTAAATTCTGAGAGAAACAGATTCTAACTACTACAATGTCAATACAGATATGTATACTCGGCGTATATTGTTATATATAATCGCGACAGAATTTGAAACAAAATATACGTCTGGAGTAGAAATATTGTTACGTTTCGCCCTTGATGCATAATTATGTTGATGTTTCCGTCCTCGTCCCTCTATATACATGTATTTTTGCCATTCCCATAATTTAACGGCTGTTTTTCTACAATCAGAAGAGTAAACTCTTCAGTGATCACCGTGGTAAATTATACAATAAAGTACAGGAATAAGTTAGCATGAATTAACTAAAAGTTATTTTTATTATTTTATTTACATAATAAAATTTAAAAAAATCAACAAAGAAGAACGATAACTGAATTAATCGTTCTCGAATTAACAGTATAATACAGTGGCAGTGTTAATTTTATTGTAACACAATATGTACATAATACGAGCAACAAAAATCACAGATTCAGATCTCCTCCCTTGGCATACAGCACTAACATCTCTCATTCTGCAAAAATGTCTCACTTGAACACATGCATACGTTAAAAAGGCATAAAGTACTGGAATTAATATGTCGCCATAAAACCTGACAGTTTACCAACACGACACACACAATTGCACTCTTCGTCGACCCTTTTGTTCAATCTCAAATATAAATGAGATTTATGAAATCATGTTTCTTATTCATTACCAAGCAATAAAGCATATAACAGTTTGTAAAAGATAATGAAACATGTTCTTGGCATAATTTGTATTAAGTTAATATTGTTGTGTCACTGTTTGAATGTTTGTGACTGATGGACGCTGAACACATCTGTGTAGAAATACTTGATTTGTTTTAATATGCAATTTGATGTTTGATGGTCATTCCCCTTTTTGGGTCGTATTGTCTGTATTTTTTCGGTACTTTGGCCCAGTTAAATCTGTAGATAAGTCTGGTACCTTCTTGTCTACTCATAAACCCGCTTTTGTAGTAATGTCTGAAATAAGAAAATAATATTTCATGATTTCAGAACAATATCAAAATAATAAAACTAATGTAATAATATTTATTGATTCTGACAAAATTAAGTGTTTTCTTTCATGTAGGTTTTGATATTTATTTCAAACATTTCTAAGTATTCCAAGATCACTTTCCATTCTATTGAATATTGTCTGTTAGAAAATGAATAATTTCCGATGATTGATAGGATGATTTTGGTTTTTCTCTTTGATTTATAATAATGGCGTCATGTTTTCTTATATAATATTTGATAAGTCCTCGGAACATTGCATTGTATTATATTTGTAACAATCATGTAAATTTCCTTAATATCTTGTATTAGTTTCCGTGCTATCTGTTTTCTTTGTTAAATTTTTCTAAGAAATGATTAATCACGTGACATAAGAGTTACCGTACCTTATTCCCCTGCTGAGCTTTTCGAAGTTCATGTCATCCTTTCTCTTCATATTTCCCCACAGCCGACTGATTTCACTCGTGTCGACAAACCGGAAGGTCCCCTGTGATATATCCGTCCATTCCACGTGTTTACCCTTCTTTAATTCTTCTAGTAAGAACTTCCATAACAAAACGTTCTTAGCACCTAAAATTAATTACCATAATTTATGTATATCTTCCATAAAGAAAATAAGATTTGCATATATTATATATTCACTTTCCTTAATATGTGTGCAACAAGTTTTAAAAGATTGCTTTTATTAATTAAAGTAAATGCATCAATCATCAATGTATTACTGTGTTTTTAAATGAGTTTGTTATATAGTATAGTAATATCTTATTCTGAAATAGTTGAAGATATACTTAACATGAAAAAAGCTAAATAAATGGAAAATGATTCGAAAATTGATGCCTTGTTGTTTCCTACATGCAGCAAATAATTTTTGAGATCTCTTTCTAATGTTTTTCATTTTTATGGTAAGTATTGAAATCGTTAAAAACGTATCCTTACATACACAGAAATTGAAATGAAGGAAGTTTGAGATCTGCTTAATAATTAACATAATTAAAACAAAATAGACATTAATGTACCTCGTTTCCCTTTTCTACAAATACTGCTACTTTCTTCGTCATCCTCAGAGTCAGACATTACATGATTGGAACTCAGTCTATTTACATTATTGGAATGCCGGTTTCCTTTGAATAAAGTTTCGAAGGCCGGTAAATTGTTACTTTGTTGGGGTTTGCACAGTTGTTGATACGGGGCACTATTAAGTGATTGTTGAAACTGTTCTGTATGTGAATATTTTTCTTCCACGTCTCTTTCGTAAAATTCTATCATTTCCATGTCTACTTGATCAAGTATTACTGAAAAATAAAGAGAACATACATATATAAAATTACGTTCAGAAATTTCAAAGGGGAAATCCTAGATACATCAAAATATAACTTAACTTTGATTTTCAAACATTTTTTTTTAATTTGGAAAATTAAGTGCTGATGACAGAGCTTTGGTTTCTGTTTAATTTATTAAAAACTTCAAAGAAAGGTGAGATTTAAAAAGATTCCCCTCAATGCAGGTAGATAAAAATAACATTTAAGATGAGAGGCTTGTCAAATATATAAAATATCTTGACAATGAGCGGTAAACAATGAAATAAAAACATTCCCACCAAATGTTACATAGAAATTAAAGTTTGGACAAATCACACTGCAATTTTCTAATAGTCTCTTACTTTGAGGTCCCAAATATAAAATTATATAATCTTACCACTTGAATCGTCTGATTCATGACTATCGTCTAAATCTGAGCTGCCCGGGCACGTCATTGTTGTATAATGGTAATCTGTTCCGCTCAGCATAAATTGACCATGCATCGGCCTAATAGGATAGTCCAAAGGATCTGAAAAAAATTAATTTGAAAGTTACAATATTAGGTCCACAGGAAATATTAAAAATAAATCCGTGAAAAACACAACTGTTTCAATAGAGATAAATACAAAGACAGCAAGCCAACCACACAATAACAAACAAATCAAAGACCCGTGTTATACACAACTGTTTCAATGGAGTTTAATATAATGAAAGACAGCAACCCAACAACACAAAAAACAAATTAAACGCCATGTAGAGGTCAACAAAAGTCGTAAATAGAATAAAGCGACTATCAAAGATCATCCATGGCTTTATTGATGCACATGATTAAAAAACCATCTTATACAAATAACACAAAGCGACCTACAACACAGAAAAACAACTCGGGGTTTATTAAAAAACGCCTAAAATATCATTTTAAAGATTTTTTTGATAAAATTAGAGTGCAAATTTAAAGTATTTTAAACAATTGTTAGGAGATAGTTTATCATTTGTACATCAGCTATTAATTACCTGTGTATATATAGTGTCCATTATTGTTGGGGTCATACGATGAATACAGGCTGTCATCTCCAGCCCATTCAGACTCGTGATAATTCTGTAAAACACTCAAACTTCTCTGAAACAATAAAATAGGAAAACCGTGAATAAAGTCGTTACTTCATAGTCTTCATTCAAAATTCAAAAGAATATTTTCGGTTAATTATTCATAGCCCGCATGCAAAAGCCTATTTAAGGTCGAACATTGAAGGCTATGTACACTTGTGTTCTAGTGAACAGTATAAAATAAGATGTAGTATGAACGGCAATGAGACCACTATCCAATAATCCAAATAAAGCAAAATTAAACAACTATAGATCTCCGTACACTCTTCAACGATGAACGAAACCCATATAGTAATATCAGCTATAAAAGGCCCCGATATAACATAATGTATTACAATACAAACGGTCTGATTTTCTACCAAAACAAACCGAGCATTCGAAGAAAAATAACGCTCCCTCCCTCACATCAGCTGTTTAACATATATATGTTTAGCTGATGAAAAAGGATGTCAGAACCTAAACCAGAGACGGATTTAAGGGGGACCCAGGGGTCCCCTCTTAGCCAGTCAGTGGACCTCATTTTATAAAAAATTCTGGATCCGCCGTTGTAACCCGTCTGATAACGTGCAGAAAACCATGTTGCTCAAGAGATTACGCTACCACCCTTTTAAAACACGTTTGATAAGACACAGAAAACGAAAAAAAAAAGTAATTTTCTTTTGTAATATACTACAATTTAATGTTTGACTAACTTAACAAATCACAATAAGATAAGATCCGGAACAGGCACGTGTCTGAAGCCGGAATGCAGAAGTGTGAAACATTATCAACATGAGTAGGAACAAAGATAACTACCATGGATGATTGTTATAGATGGGGTATGGTACTTGTTTACAAAGTCATAGACAGATAAACATGTCAACTTTGTCAAGATAACACCAAGTAATAAAACCCTAGATTGGTACAGATATCTTATCGTGTTTGTGTATTCTTCTGTCAAACATTGTAAACACAGTGAAATGGAATACGACGCGTCCTCATTTTCTTATGTTTTTGTAGTTTCTAATTATAAAAATAGTCCGGGAACCGAATTGTTTGTTCCCCAAATTAAGGACTGAATGAAGTGACACGACTGCACTCATCGAGATTTACAAAGGGTACATACTTCTTATAATAGGCCAAATTTACACGGATGCACTTTTTAATCATAAATCACATGTACTTTTATATGATCATGGTTGAAACAGCAAAACTTCAACAATATTTATTGAAATTTCAAAGGAATATAAATAATGTATATTAACAGGAACATACATTTTTTTCATCGAATTATCAATAAATTTTGCTTACAATAATTCGTTTTTCAAATTAATTCAAACAATACTTATTTATAAAACTCATCCAAAATATAAAGCTTATAATTCTGTACGAACCATCGTTTAGTCTACATAAGTGGCACTAAAAGCAGTTGAAAAGCCACATCAAATACAAGAAATGAAGAGGATTGAAACCAATAGTTTCCAAATAAGTGTGCCAATTACAGCTAAGATGACCTATGCCTGGGAGAAGAAAACCTCACTGTTTCGTTTTATATTATAACCAGTACTGGATACAAATATAAACCTGCATGTAAAAGACCGATACGCTGATTCAGATTTGTTTTACCTCAGTCCGCAGACATACATCTCAATAAAAGACCGATACGCTGATTCAGATTTGTTTACCTCAGTCCGCAGACATACATCTCAAGACCGATACGCTGATTCAGATTTGTTTACCTCAGTCCGCAGACATACATCTCAAGACCGATACGCTGATTCAGATTTGTTTTACCTCAGTCCGCAGACATACATCTCAACCTATTCGGACAGATAAAGTTAACTCTGAGCAGAACACTCTTATTCCTTACTTCAATGTCGCATACTTAGCAGAAAATTATCAAATACCAATTCCCAAATGTTTGTCTTAATCCAACTCTGAGTAGAACCCACGATCTTCTTAGCTGCTTAGAAACGTGCACACTACCTATTAAGCTAGACCGTCAAAACATAAAACGCACTAAACAATATAAAAAACAGATACCAACCCGGTAAAGTGTCGACCCAACTCGTCTATGGCAACGGAAGAAAAGACAGAAACTGGCTGAAAGATTGAAGCAACCTTCTTTTTGCCAACAGGATAAAAAATAAATAAAAAACAGATACTTGCTTAAATTATGGACCTAACACGTGTTTAACAAGGTGTATATTATAGGCAAAAAACTGCACCAAAGTTTTACAAGGGGAGAACAAAAACATTACTGTAAATCAATCAGATATAAATGATTTTTTCTTCAAAATAATTAGCCAACAGTTGTAAAATTAAACAAATTATACCATCATACAAAAATATTGACTTACTTGTAAATCCATATCTGATATCATTGGCTCGACCTGTAACAATGAAACAAAATGTTAGAAAACCTCAAGGTACTTAATGGTACTTGTAACAGACAATGGCACTTGTAATGTTAATTCATAATAAAGCGGAACTGAGAAGGAAATGACTAACAATTTATACAAATATGAACATTAACATGGTGTTTATGTTTTTCGCAAAAATCAGCGGATATAGTTTAATTATAAATATTTCGAATTTTAACAGTCTGAAAAATTTGTTCTGTTCCATATTATATTTTAGCAATATTTCTGGCATTTTAAATAATTACACGATCAAGTGATAATCAGAAAAATTCACAAAGTTTTTGTAAGATCATTTTATATAGTTAAAAGCCCATCTTTATGGATCATTTAGTGTCTCCTACATCTACGACGTATGTGAAAATGGTGAAATTATTTGACTGATCATTTCTGTACCCATAAAACTATTGTACTTAAATGGAATAAATATTGCAACATTTTCAATTATTGATCAAGAAATTGTTTGGATTCTAGTTATACAAAATAATTTTATGAGTCAGGAATAATTTCTTTTGCCTACTGAATTTTAGTTAAGTCATTTTATGTGAGTTCATGAAAATTGCTGATTTTGAACCAAACTATTTTGAAGAACTCACACAGACTTTCTTAATTTTTATATAATTCCGATTCATGCCTTTTCAAAACAGTATAAAATTGTATTTTGAAAAAAACCCAGTTTTTATGATAAAAAAAGCAACATAACAAAGTTGCTATGAGAAGCGTGCCAGTGTAATCAATTTGCTATTTACAAATCGTCAAATGATGAACTTTTAATTCAAAGTTACAGATACAAAAAAATGAAAGTTTTGTATACTCTTAAATAAGACAGGTGCAGATTCTGACCGGAGCGCACCAAGTATCCTCCCCATTTATATATATATTTTTTTTTTTTTTAAATGTATTTTATAGGTAAATTTACATCATTCCCCCTCCCCTCTAACGCTTTATTTATAAGCGCCCCAAACATAAAATCCTTGATCTGCATCTGACGAAGAAAGCAATAATATATCTAACCATCCCTATACAGAAGAGATGGTCAGAACAAGGTTTTTACATTTTCACTAAGGTCCCACGCTGTACTTTAAATAGGTTTGTAGGTTTATTTAAATAGCTAGATCACCATTGTTGATTTTAGCGTGTTTAAAAACCCTAGATACTTTTTTGCATTACATAATATTAAGTTTGTGTAGAAGGGAAATACCAGATTAGGTTGATTCTTATCAAGTGTTGACGTGACGAATTGTTTAGGAAGCAATGGTTCTATTTATAACAAAAATGTAAAATTTATTTAAATTTGAATTTTGCCGTATAAAAGGCTTTTGTGTCTGCATATAATTGCTTTAAAAAGTACACATTTTAATAAACACAAACTATCTAGAATTTATTATGTTTAAATTAATATAATAAACGACTGTTTTATTGTTGAAAGAAGGGTACATTTATAAAGACGTTATGTTTTGTAAACACCAATGCACCTTTTCACTACTTAAAAAAACAACCCACTCAGAGTTTATATACTATATCTAAGATGAAACGAAAAAATTAAAAAGGGATTTGAACTGAACAAACGCAATGTTTCATACCATAACATTGTTAAACAGACTTGTTTACAAAGTCATATCTGTCTATGATTTTGTAAACAAGTACCATACCCCATCTATAACAATCATACCACATCTTCCTATATCTATATACAAAAGATTGAACATCAATTTTGATTGTTACAATAATTATTTACGTAATGAACCGGTTAAAAACGTAGTTAGAAATATAAAATGTATACAGTTGATAATTCTAAAGCTTTGTTGATATTGAACCTAATAATGCTTCATTTAATATATGGATGATGGGTTGTGCAGAGTTAACATCAGTGTGACAGCAACCACTCATCACTAATTAACCAAGATGCCAGAAAACTGTATCATAGAAGAATAGGCCTACTCCAAATCGCATTGAGTTGTATATGCATATCGCACTTAGCTTTTAATAGACGTCAAATGAAATGTACAAGTTAAGAAATAGTTTGTAAAGTTGAAATCCCTTACCCTAGGTTGACTTAACTCAATGTTTAGCTATTCTGACCGTTTTGGTTTTCTTTTTCGACTTTCTAAACTTTTTGTCTCAACCGTACCTAATAATGGTTAAGTTATAAATTTATCATTATTTTTTTTTTGGTAAATAAAAATTGCAGAGGAAAAAAAAGATTTTATCAGTGCAAATTTTAATATTATTTATAAATAAGAAACATAAGATTAGATTTTGCAAGTTTTTAAGATTTAGTCAAAACTTCAGGCTGTGCATCCATCAAAAACATAACAAACACATTACACAAATAATAAAATTATGCAATCAGCTGATATTGTGGTTAAATAAAATATTTTACCTTTAAAATAATTTAAATGCCTCGTGACGTTATCCTCACGACTGCATCAATACTTCTACGACTTATACGCTAAAGTGACATATTTTATGCTTTTAAATCACCTGGGGCCGAATTTATATTTTGTACTTGGGGAAAATCCAGGTGACGCTTTTACCGGGAATACCCTTTACCTAAATACCCGTAAGTTAAAGACCCCGTGCATGTTTATCATGTATGCGTGTGCATTTTCTTATGTAAACTTCTATATTAGTCTATGTTAACAATACACATAAACAATGCATTAATTGTATACTTATATTCAGTTCCTCATTGGATATAAGAACTTACAATGTTGTAGGAAATAGTAAAATTATACCTATTTTACGAACTTTATGATTTAAAGCCATTTAAGGTGCTGACCTTGGTATGACCTTGTGACATAAATTGTTTGACAACAAATATAATCTCTACTAAAAATATCCCTATTTCGGTGATTAAAAGTCTTTCAGTTTCTTCGTTTGCGTGATATCTGACCAAATTTGACTGCATAATTATCACACTTAAGAAATTAGAACTTTCATGAAATTAATGACATGATTAATGTGAAACTTAGCTTCACTGAATCGACTCACTAGTAAAACGAATATAGTCTAATCACCTTAAGCATTAGAATTACGAGTCGTACCAATAGTTGTTCCATTATTGATGAAATAGGACCTTTACAGTAAATAGACGTTAAACAAGCAACAATAAACAATCTATACACAAACAGACATTGTACTGTACTGATTGATGGCATGACTTTCTTTTTATTAGTAACTGTTGTTATTAGCTTTGAACTAGCTGTCAGTATATGTAACTTAGACTACTCTCATATCTGTTTTTGGATGTACAAGTACCCGATCACGTCCACTCTGTGTTTTTGTTAGATGTATTTCTGTTTGTATCCATTTGATGAGCTAAGCCTTTTTCAGCTGTTTTTTTTTTGTCCCTCTGGTATCTTTCACCCCTCCTGTACACCACTGTTCAATGAAAAGGGAGGGTTATGGCCCTCTAACATGTTTAACCACGCAATATTCTGAATGTGTCTGTCTTAAGTCAGGAGCATGTAATTCAGTGAATGTCGTGTGTTGCTGTGTTGCAAATTTCTTTTTCGTTCATAATTTAGTACAAACAAGAATGTGTCCTCAGTACACGAATGCCCCACTCGCACTATCATTTTCCATGTTCAGTGGACCGTGAAATTGGGGTAAAAACTCTAATTTGGCATTAAAATTAGAAAGATCATATCATAGGGGACATGTGTACTAAGTTTGAAGTCGATTGGACTTAAACTTCATCAAAAACTACCTTGACCAAAAACTTTAACCTGAAGCGGGACAGACGGACGGACGAACGAACGGACGGACGGACGAACGAACGGACGGACGGACGCACAGACCAGAAAACATAATGCCCCTAGGTGGGGCATAAAAATAGGCCGTTGGTTTTATTGTTTGAATGGTTTTTCATTTGTCATTTCGGGGCCATTTATAGCTGACTATGGGGTATGGGCTTTGTTCATTGTTGAAGACCGTACGGTGACATATAGTTGTTAATGTCTGTGTCATTTGATTTCTTGTGAAGAGTTGTCTCATTGGCAATCATACCATTTCTTCTTTTTATTATATTTAATCATCCCAGGTCACATTTAGAGTATGTTCTCTGAGAAATAATTGTTTTAAAGCCACTTCCAGCAGTTAATTAACTATCAAAAGGAGAAAAAGCTTCCTTTGTATACTAGCAATACACAACAAAAATAAAATTGAAAATGGAAATAATGAAAAAAGGCCACCAATGGGTCTTCAACGCAGTGAGAAAATCCCACACCCGGAGGTGGTCCTCAGCTTTCACAAGCACCAACAGAAACAATAGGACAGCTATCATGAGTATAACTATAAAACAACAAATCATCTCCCTGTTGGCTGGGGACCCCGATTTCAAAACCATTAAAAGCTGAATGACAGTTTCAAAAGTTATGTATACACGTAACATCCTTTTTCAACGCCTTTTTAATTGTTGCGGAATAATAATCCATTGTAATGTTTTTATTGTTGTGACAAACATGATAACGTATTTAATAAATTAGAATTGGAAAAATTCACATAATCGCATTAAAGAATCTCGATTTATGATAATATCTCCATTTAATTCAATCAAACACTTCAAACCGAACTGACCTCGTTTTAAGAATTTAAAAAATGTTATCTGAGACATTAAAGTAGAGTTTTTTCCAAGATATGCGCGATATTTATATTAAGCAATCACGAACAGTACTTTTCGAATTTCTAAGAAAAAAAAAGATAATAAAATGTAAATTTATATCATAAATCAAAGATATATACAGTTATTTAAAATTATTTGAAGTTTATTAATCTACTGATACAAGGAATACAATCTATATTTTATTTATATGGCTTGTAACACAGATACCTAAAACATAATTTTTGAACTTATCTAATTTATATCTCATAATTAACGTATGCAATGCATTTACAAGGCAAGAACATATTTTATTTAAGGTATCCCTCTTACATGTACATGTACAATGTACATGGCACTGAAGACCTCAAGGTAAATATTTTGCATGTGTTAATCACTTATTAGAAATATAATGTTCTATCAAAAATAAGTGAGGCATGAATGAATGTTTACCAACGAGGAGGGGGAGGGGGGTATACTGGTGTTTCCTCTGGAGATGATTCCAACCTATTTTTCTCCCATGTTCTATTTATAACTGAACTTCATTTTCAATTCTCGTCTGTCTAAAAAGACTTTTATTGTACACGGTCCGCACTGGAATAAAAAATACCGAATATAAGAAAGAATGGGGTGGGGTCTTAGTAAAATAACATAAAGACAAACAACATGATTCCCAAATGCAAACGACGAAATATCAACACCATTTGTTGAATGGCATGTTGATCTGCAAACTTACGTAATCGTAGATTTCTTATCATAAACAAAAAAAAAGATGTGGTATGACTTCCAATGAGACAACTCTCCAACATAAATTAATAACTATATGTCACCATACGGCCTTCAACAATGAGCAAAACAATGATTAATCATGAAATTAAAACCGAGGCTAATTATTTATATCAAGAGCTCATTATAATGCGATTGGTCATAAAAAAATACCCCAGAAAAAAACAAAATTAACAAAAAAATATATTATGTCAAGTGCTACAAAAAAACTCTAAACTATTTTAATGTTAAGTGTAATACATATATATTATAAGTACAAAGAAGCTGTTGTAATATCAAGTGTACACTTATTTATTACTTAATAATATCAGTAAGTATTAAAAAAAACAAGTTATATTCCTAATTTTGCTGTTTTTCATGTGATATTATTAAAAATTATATATTTTGTTATTACGCAGTATAATAAAGCGTACATACTTACAGTCCGGTCGTTGTGTAATGAAGATGATCATCACACTCACGGAAAATTAAATTTTTAACGGATCTTAGTGTCAGGAAGGGGACATATATTTCATTTCTAATTACATTCTATCTACCTATACTTTTAACCATATACTTTGTTATTTACTGATAATTTAACTAAAATGTACTATCATCCGGGTAACAGAAGATTTACTACAGATTAGTCTTTTCTCACACTCGGTTAATTGAAAACGAGACTGAGACAAGTTAGTTTATTTTCTTTCTCACACTTACATGTAGTTAATTGAAAAAAGGGGACATACATTTTCGTCTGTTAGCTTTTTATTTTGTCTTTGTTCGTTATATTTAAAGTTGATTTTATATTCATAAATTAAGCATGTAATTATTACAAAACATTTTATGATATTCAACGGAAAATTGGGAAATTTGAGATATTATGACATACGCATACACCCATGGTAATAGGTATACATATATATACATATACAAATCCCTTAAAAGACCCCGGCGATAATCTTTATATATTTTATTTAGGGATGATTCAGTCATCAAAGATACAAATAGAATGATCTTTATCTTTATCTATAAAACACAGCAACAGTGCAATCCGCCTTCTTTTCTGCATGTTATAAGTATAAGCATAAGTGTGTGGGGCGAATTTCATTAGAAGTATAAAGGTTGTTTTTTTTTCTTTTTTTCTTAAAAGGAAGTTGAAAATGAAATGTCCTGAATTATTTTTTTGTACATTTATGCAAATATCAAAGAAGTTTAAGATATCAAATAGTATTTATTGTTGACAATGCACGATATTTTTAAATCATAATGATTCCTTATTTCTTTTTCATAACATTGCTACACACGTTACATGTACTAGATTGATTTTTTTTATACAGATCTCATTAAAGATAACAGTCTTGTAATCTGGTATACCAGGCACAAGTTTAGTCTTTACAAAGACTCACTAGTGACGTTCGGATCAAAAGTTGCAAAGCCAAATCAAATGTTAGTATAACGAAGTTGAAAAGCACATCATCAAATAACCGAAAATTCCGAAAAGGTGTGCCGGTATTTTACACATGATTTCTCCATCTGGTGATTGTCTGTGGGTTGCAATATTGTACTGTTTTGTTGTTATACTATGAAGTGTAATATTTTATTAAAGATGTTAGGCTTAAAGTTGGATAGGTCTGATGTGCGTGTCGTCTTCTCGGAATCGTCTATGTTAGGCTTGAAGTTAGATAGGTCTGATGCGCGTGTCGTCTACTCGGAATCGTCTATGTTAGGCTTGAAGTTAGATAGGTCTGATGCGCGTGTCGTCTACTCGGAATCGTCTATGGATTTCAAATGATTATCAGATTATTTTTTTCAAAAAGCAAATTCCCTGATGTTGTCCTAGTGGTTGCACAATTTAATCAAATACACAATCGTTTATAATCTAGAACATCACATATGTGTTTCGTCTACACAAGTATCACCAGTGGCACTTAAATTTGATAAGATGGACTGAAAAGCAATACAAAAAAAAAAAACAAAACGAAAATTTAATCTGTGCACAACTTTTTGGAATTTTGGTCCTCAATGCTCTTCAACTTTGTACTTGTTTGGCTTTATAACTATTTTTATCTGATCGTCACTAATGAGTCTTATGTAGACGAAACGCGCGTCTGGCGTATTAAATCATAATTCTGGTACCTTTGATAACTATTTACACCACTGGGTCGTTGCCACTGCTCATGGACGTTTGGACCCGATGGTATCACCAGCCTAGTAGTCAGCACTTTAGTGTTGACATGAATATCAATTATATGGTCATTTTTATAAATTTTCTGTTACAAAACTTTGAATTTTTCGAAAAACTAAGGATTTTCTTATCCCAGGAATAGATTTCCTAAGCCGTATTTGGCACAACTTTTTCGAATGTTGGTCCTCAATGCTCTTCAACTTTGTACTTGTTTGGCTTTATAACTATTTTGATCTGAGCGTCACTGATGAGTCTTATGTAGACGAAATGCGCGTCTGGCGTATTAAATTATAATCCTGGTATCCGAGGGTATCACCAGCCCAGTAGTCAACACTTCGGTGTTGACATGAATATCATTAATGTGGTCATTGTTATAAATTTCCTATTTACAAAACTTTGAATTTTTCGAAAAACTAAGGATTGTTTTTTTTTTTATTATGTTCATGAAAAAAATTAATTAAGAACTTTTTGCAATTATTAGTTCAGACCTGTCATCGTGAAACTGTTTTTTTTTTAATTTATTTTTTTATTGTTTTTGAATTTTCCTTAACGTTGATACATTCGAAACACTTATAAAATTGAGAATGGAAATGGGGAATGTGTCAAAGAGACAACAACCCGACCAAATAAAAAACAACAGCAGAGGGTCACCAACAGGTCTTCAATGTAGCGAGAAATTCCCGCACCCGGAGGCGTCCTTCAGCTGGCCCCTAAACAAATATATACTAGTCCAGTGATAATGAACGCCATACTAATTTCCAAATTGTACACAAGAAACTAAAATTAAAATAATACAAGACTAACAAAGGCCAGAGGCTCCTGACTTGGGACAGGCGCAAAAATGCGGCGGGGTTAAACATGTTTGTGAGATCTCAACCCTCCCCCTATACCTCTTACCAATGTAGAAAAGTAAACGCATAACAATACGCACATTAAAATTCAGTTCAAGAGAAGTCCGAGTCTGATGTCAGAAGATGTAACCAAAGAAAATAAACAAAATGACAATAATACATTAATAACAACAGACTACCAGCAGTTAACTGACACTCCAGCTCCAGACTTCAATTAAACTGACTGAAAGATTATGATTTCATCATATGAACATCAGGCACAATCCTTCCCGTTAGGGGTTTAGTATCATACCATCATAACATATATGAGAAGAACATAACCCGTGTCATGCCAACAACTGTTTTTAGAATAAATGTGTTTAGTTCCGATGCAAAGACCTTATCAGTGACTCAATATTAACGCCAAAATATGCAATCTTTAATGACTTGCCAACAGTTTTTGAGACTCATGCATAGATGGTATAAGCAAAACAAAAGTGTTTTGTCAATTTTTTTCTACTCCAAGTTTGGATTGGATTGGATTTTGCATTCCATCTGTCTTGATCCGAGGTCACTGACATGGCATGTTTTACAGTTTTATATCTTGAAAGCTGTCACCTGCTACACTTTATCCGAACGCGGAGTTTTTTTAACCATCATCAATTTTCCGGATAATGTATGATTTGACGGTTTAATACGATGGATTATATTACCTTACTAATTGTATTTAGTTGTTAAGGTCAATAATAAATATTGTCTTTTACAGTAAATGTTCCTCATAGTACATTTTTACGAAGAAATATTTTTTTGGACATTCATATAGCTATAAATATTTTTATTTAAGAATAAACCTAGATATAACTAATAATAAAACAAATTAGGTCAATAGATCTAGTGGTTTTTTCATTTGACCTATCCTTCCTAATGATTTGATGATTTGGAGTCGTTTGTTCTTAAAACTTTTTTTTTGTTATAAAAAACATATCAATAATAGTTGTTTTTTTCAATTCCTTGTCCATCACATAACGCAAATGTCAATGTCAAATATAATAAGTTTTCTATAAACCATTTCTTAACCAAACAAACGATTAACACTAAATGTCTTTTTTCCAAATCAACGCAATTTTTATTTAATAAGGACAAAAATAGTACTTGGGTTTAAAAAAAACATAATTATTTTTAAATGGTTACCAAGTAACATCACTTTGTATGAACGACGACACATTAGATGCATGTCATGTGAACGTTTATTTAAAATATGTTTCATTGTACATATTTACACACGTGCAAAATCTTTGATAAAGAATAAATAAAAAAAGTCATACAAAGTAACTTTAACACAGTAATGACTGTTGTAATAAGTCTTGTTATATTTTCATTTACTAATATAAATTAACTCAATATTTCACTAAACAGTCTCGCTTTTTTTAAGAAGAGACGCGATAAACGCTTTAAGGGATATTCGAACTCCTAAGTCAAACAAAGATGATCAAGTCTATATAAGTGATTGCATATGTATATACAATGGAACATGCATCATATTGATATGTGTCCTTTCTTAAAGTATTCTGTCGTATAGTAATGATACAAATGTTATCACTTGTCGAACGGAATTAGAAACTGGAAAATTACAACTATATGGGTACTTGGATAACACATTGAGATGTATTATAATATTATACAATGTTTGTGTAAGATATGATACATTTCATAGAATTAAGGAAATTGAGACAAATGGATGCTTTCCCAAAACTGCGGAAACTTTGTCATTTTAAATTTATCTTCCTTAAGCAGAAGGTTCAATTGATGTTTATGCCACTTACAGAAATAACCCAGACAGTATTGATGTTTATGCCCCTTACAGGAATGACCCAGACAGTATGTTGATCCTTTGAATGCGTCAATTTTGATAAATATTCTAGAGTTAAAAAGAACAAAGAAGAACACAATTCAATCGAAAAAGAATAAACCAAACAATAATAAAAAATATAATGCAACCTCTCCAAAAAATAAAAACATGAATAAAAAACTACACCAAATAAGACATCTATCAAACAAAACCCAAATGACTATGAATATAGACAATAACGTAAAGCCCATACTGTATAGTCAGAATTTAATTGATCCGGGTCTAAGGGGGAGAGTTAGACATCCGCTAACATTAACTCCGCCAAATTCAGTATGCACCTGTCTCAAGGCAGTAGCCTTTTATTCGATGGTTGTCGTTTGTTCATGAATATCATATTTGCTTTTTAGTTGATTGATTTTGAACGTAGATCTGGTCGTTCGTTTTCTCGTTTGAATTGTTAAAAAATGGTCATTTCGAAGACTTTTAACTATTTGGTACAGGTTTTGTTCATTGCCGTTATCAAGGCGATGTATGATTTTATCTTAATATTATACATTTAAAACAGAATCAGACTTTGAAATAAAAGAGGGACGAAAGATACCAAACGGGACAGTCAAACTCATAAATCAAAAATAAACTGACAACGTCATGGCTAAAAATGAAAAAGACAAACATACAAATAATAGTACACATGACACAACATAGAAATCCAAAGACTAAGCAACATGAACCCCACCGCAAACTGAGGATGATCTCAGGTGCTCCGAAAGGGTAAGCAGATCCTGCTCCACATGTGGCACCCGTCGTGTTGATCATGTTATTGCAAATAAACTATTCTTGTTACAATGGCTTCAAAAAAGGTTTGAAGACTATACGATGACATATAGTGGCTAACGTCTACGTCATTTAGTTTCTGGTGGAGAGATGTCTCATTGCGTTACTATACCACTTTTTAATTGTATACCAGCATGACAAAATGTAAAAACAAATCAAATAAAAAGACCAACTGCAAGCTGATAAACGAAGAACGAAGTACAAATATAACAGTAACCAACGCGCTACTTTTCATTTCACATACAAGTGAGAGGTTTAGCGCTATAAAACCAGGTTCAATCTACCATTTTCTATATTTGAAAATGCCTGTACCAAGTCAGGAATATGACAGTTGTTGTCCATTCGTTTGATGTGTTTTATCATTTGATTTTGCCATTTGATTAGGGACTTTCCGTTTTGAATTTTCCTCGCAGTTCAGTAATTTTGTGATTTTACTTTTTTTTCAAAACATTATCATCTGTTTGAAAAAAGCCTATGTAATGTCGTTCGTGTATTTACCCTTTACATTAATTTGTGATTACGTAATATTTCTCAGTATTGTTGTTAGAAATTACCATGTTTTTGCAGAATAAAAGAAAAATCAATCCAGTATAGAATTACAAAAATTCCTTATACTGATGACACTACATTTAGCAATTGTACGTACACGTGTGCAATTTTCTTAGAAGGAAATAAAAATCTGGGGATACTTATAAAAACTCCCATTTATTTGTGTATCTAAATGGAAAATTGTTATAAAAACTGTAAGTCTTCACTTCACTTGACGCTCCTTTAATGTGTACATGTTACCCACTCACACATAGATTTAATATGTGCATGCAAATCACGATCATTATTAAAATATTTTATCTAAAATCAACCGTTTATTTCTATCCGTGATAGTGATTTAATTACAAAAAACCGTTGTTAAGGCGATGCATGATTAAATCTTAATCATATTCATTTCAGTATAACTTATGATCAATTTTAATCGTCAATATTTTTTGTGAAAAGAGTCCCAGACTTTTCAATAAGACAAATTCCACATTGGTTTCCAAAACATATATCAAATCAAACAAGTATTGTTATAATTTTAGAACTTTTAAAATGGCATATATCTAAATATGAGGCGACAGAAGTTTACCGATACTCATCAATTTAGTACATACAAATCAAGGTAAAGGCAAGAACTAAAAATAATAAAGCAAAGACAAACAACAATCCATTAAACACCATACAGAAAGACAACTACAAATTTGTGGCTTTAGGTATCACAGCAGTCATATAATCTCTCCAGAAAGTTAAATACTCACTGATGGAGATTCGAATGGCGGGTGATACATACAAAAAGTAGTATTCGCTTACCCCATCGGCGCACACAAGACGTCACATTCGATCGGTTTTTGTTCTTTTACTTAGAAGTCAGCCTATCTCAATACCGGATTTGGTGTTTGGAGGTCAAATTAAGTTCTTTTGTAGATAAAACGCGCATCTGGCGCAAATACAAAAAAATTCAATCCTGGTATCTATGATGAGTTTATTTGTACACCGAGAACTAAGAAAGGTTATGTGACCGAAAAGCTGCTTTTTACCCAGCTTTTGATGACATTTTACCTATATTTGTATTTTCGCTAAAAGATTTATTAGATATGAACATCGGGAAAATACTGTTGCCTCTAATATTCCATATGAGCAGGACCAAAAAAGGAGAGAAGATAACAATTGAGAAATCATACACCATCAAAACCTTATACACGTTGTTCAACGTTATTTTGAGTTTCTACTTTTCATAAGAGCGTTACTGTGGACTTTTAGGTTTACGAAATGTGTGTCGGCTATATAAATTGTAGTTTAACTCGTCAAAGATATCAAACTGATAAATGTTTGTACGCTAAAAGCGCCAGAGACACACGAATAAACAATTGGGGAATGTGTCCATGGAACACGTATGATATCCCTCTAGCATATACCGTTATAACGAGGCATAACTAAACAACGTTAAATAAAGGCAACAGTTGTATACCGCTGTTCAAAAGTCATTAATCGATTGAGAGAAAATATATCCGTGTTGTGATGCTACTCAAATTTGTTCATGATCTGAGTTTTGTGATAATAAGCATAATGTATAACATTTATAACATTTGGTTGAAGTAAACGTATGTTAGAGAACGTACACGAAAAATTCATCATTTGCACCATTTATAAAGGCGCATTACTCTAGAATGGTTAAATGACCCCTACCCAATTCAAACTGTATCTGTGTTCTGTGCATTTGGTTATAATCATTGCAAAAAGTTTCATTACAATTTGGTTGATGCCAACTTTAGTTAGAGAACAGAAGGCCCAAAAAAATCAGAATTTCGTATTGGTAAAGGGGCATAACTCTTAAATGGTAAAAGTAACGCCACCAAAATTCAAACTTGTCATACCACATCTTTTTTATATGAAAGATTTTCTATTCTATATTGATTTGTGTTTTGTGGTAAAAATCATTACAAAACAGAAACCCTTTTCAGGACGTACAAACGGACAAGGGTAAAACTTAATAATAACCCCTTTCGTTACAGCAAAGGCATACAAATACAAAGGCCAAAGCATGAAGGTGATGCGCATGGAGGACCACAAACATTCCAGAAGTGAAAGACAGGCATCTTTTATCTTAGACATGTCATCCTAAAGTGAACATAGATTCGAGGCTGTAGTTATGACATAGTCAAATACTTAAAACCAAGCGTATGTTTTCCTGGTTTTACAAGTTAATTTGACTTCAAGTTCAAACTTTGCAGAACAAGAGACGTTTAATATTAGAAAATCCATCTTAACATCAAATATATATACGCACTTCTCAAACATATGAATACATCTAATAATAATCGTTATGGTTTACTTAATATGTCGTTTATGATGAAGACGGGTTTCGTGTTATGTAATTTGATAAGATCACTCTACCAAAAAACCTGTAACACTTTCAACTCATAACAATGAAAAGTCATTTCAATATTACTACTGTTATCACTTTACACTTTTAAGATGTATCGATAACGAGATATACATCGCCACAATGCTATAGTATGATGTGTGGTTAACTTTTAGTGTTACTGATACCTCAAAAGGAACACATAATGCTCTTACATGTCAAATTTTAAGGTTTTAAACATGATCTGATGTCAGTACATGGATTTTTGGGCATTGTTGGTTTTTTTTATAAGTTTCATATTCAATCTAAAAAAAAGAAGAAAATAAATAACGAAGTTATAGACTATTTTGAAATAACTTGAAATATGTCATTTCTTATAATACATTATAAAGCTGCTAACCCTATCGATTTCATATTTTATGATTATGCATATTTTTTATTCCATTTGATAATCTTGACGAGATAAAAAATATTATTTAAAATATTAATTTTGGACTTAATTAATAAAATACAAAAACTAATTGACAACTTAAGTGTTTCAAAAACCAGTTATTTGTCTTCATAATTACCATTATTTTATACATTATTTTCTGTGATATTTTTAGAAAAAGGACAATGCGTTTTTGTTTTGTACAATCAAGTAGGTTATGTAACCTCCTTAGTATAATGTATATCATTGTGAAATAACGCTAAATTTGTAATGTTTCCTCTATGTTAATTCGCAGATGGAGATTGAAAACGGAAGGATTGCCTTAACTATTTCAAGCCCGCTACATTCTCTCGTGCCTATTCTAAGACAAATATATCATATCAAAATCTGACATAAACACCCGACTAGAAGATAGACGTACAAAGAAAAGCAAAAACTAGCAAAAAAAAAAAAACCATCACGTAGCTTATAAAAACCAGAAGGTTTTCAAGTACGTTTTGTGAAGGGTTTAAATTTTTAAAACTGTTTAACGTGCGACCCCCACCGCCCCACCTTCTTTCGGTGGCCGAGTAGTCTAAGAAGTTCGAACCCAGCTCGTGCGGATGCACTTGACTCCAATCTTAATTGACTAGGATTGTCAGGTTTCCTTTCGAAGGTCGGTGGTTTTCCCCGGCACTCCGACGGCTTTCTCCACCAATTAAAATTGGCCGCCACGAAATAGCCCAAAAGCGGTGCTTATAACAGGCGTTAAAACACCAAAAATCAAACCCCCTTTTAGACTTTTGGAAATTGTGAAAAACAATAAACAGAATGTCCGTTCTGTTATAATACATGCCAGTTGAATATGATGTAGCTTATATTTCGTATTACTTTTGGACCATCATCAATAATAGGTCGACAAATTTCAATCCAAAACTTACACTTGGAGCTTTGTGAAAAACATCAGTATGCTAAGCAGGTTTTTCTTTGTACTAATTTGTCCAATATGAAGGTTACATAATACCGAAATACATACTCTTTGCCTTTTTCATTTCTATGTGCACACATGTATTGAATTCTTCTATACCAATAATGTGTCTGTGAGAGTTTACAATAACGAATTTGAACTTGAAATTGAAAAGCTTAATAAAGTAGTGAAATATAACACAGTTTTGAAAAATTTATCACAAGGAGAGTTATGATCAAAGAAGAATTGTTATTTATCTTTGTGACCGATTTAAAATAAAAGCTATAACTAGTGTTGATCTACTTTATAAATAAAAACGACCTTGCATATAAGTTTCGGCTCAGATATATTTCTTATGTTTTCTTTAAAATGCTTTTTAAATTTACACAATATAAATGTCTAAAAGCGACGTAAACATTTTAAAAATCCACTGAAGCTGAAATATTATAGGGTTATCGTGTATATACATCTACTGTACATTTTTCTCATCAGCATTTTGTATCATCTTCAGTGATTTTAACCTGTGATGTAGACTCTTTTATCTTTCTACGAAATCTAACATTTTCATAAGCTTAATATTCAGCGGAAGAAATCAATTAATAACCTGACATAGTATTTATACAAACAAAAATAAATGTGAACTATATAGATCAAAAACAGCGACTCATTATAAAAGAATCATAAATAGACATTTTCATAATTTTTTTTTTACTAATCTTCATTGTTTGCAGTTAAAGCATGTTCAGAGTCGTACAATTGTTGATCTTCGGGACGGATAATTTGCATCCTTTTGATAAAAGTATTCAGCTTGACACATATTTTTCTATGCATACTGACTTTTATTAAATATTGTTGTGTAATTGCCATTAAAAATACTTGTACCAAATTTACATTAATTTTAATTTTTACTTCCTGATTTCAATTAAGTTCCTCATTTTTTGTTTACATTCTGTTATTGATAAATAATGCATTTGTGTGATTTAAAATGATTGTTAACTTTAATAGCAAACCAATGTTTTCTCTCAAGATAAGCATGATATTGGCACTATCGTTTGAATATAAGAGTATTAGTTTTAAGTATACCATCATATTCCTCCTCACAATTGTCGACACAGCATGGCGTACTTAAGTTTATTACATTATCTAAAAGTGAGATACGTAATTGCTTAATTTGATATCACGGGTAGATTTAAGTGTCAAATCTGCTGTCAAGTTCTGGTTTTATAGATAGATACATACATTTTGTACATCTTGGTACGCGCAAGGCTGTCTGCCGTTAAATATAAACGAGATAAAATTATCTCGTAGATCTTTGTACAAACACTTCATCCTGTCTCCTTTGAGATATGAAAAGTACCCTGACACCCGAACGTCCACTTACATAAAAAATTTGTATTATGTTAGTAAAGATAAAATAATTCTCTACATATACCTAACGTGTTTCTTGTTTTTTTTTTACACTTAGTTATAAGAGAATTATATGGATTGCGCACTTTGCCAATGACAAACTTAACATATTGCTCCATGCAATTGTTCGACTCATTGGAAATTAATCTTGTTACTCCTGTGGTGATGGATATTAAATAAAAAAGCTTCCTGATTGATTATTATCCTATAAACATTCATCTTTGATTTGAGAGTGCAACCCACCCAACAAATCAAACAATATATTTAGCAGTCAACATTCATTTTATAATTTATACGTCTAAAAATCAGCACGGATTTAACAGAGACTATACTAGATCTGTCATCAACATGAATTTCTATCAGATGACATAATACATTTACATTATGCCACTAATATGGCAAAACGTTTTACTCGAGAAAGACATACATGACTATGTCCAGGAGTAACTATTTTTTTCATTAAATCTACAAAAAAGGGGGCGAAAGATACAATTTAGACCTTTTTACTTGAAAGAATTCCGTATACTCTAGTCGGAAAAGATTACACCAAAACTTTCAAAACCTGTTTACAAACCAGACAAACCTAACGGTCGTAAGCTTACTAGTCTAAAAAAAACATGAACTTGAAGCTGGATGCCATATAAAATCGTAATGGTATGGCTTTTGATAGTCTCCTATTGCATTTTTGCAATGCAAGTACACCTACTTACCAAATATATTGATATTTCTAATAAATTAAACAAAACCATCACTTATTAAGACCAAAATCACTTTAATGATTCTTTTTAAAATTTTGAAAAGGAAGATAAATTGTTCTGCATTAAAATTATTAATAAAGGCTCTGTTAGTCGTATTTTATTGATTTATCATTGCATCACTAATCATGCGATACACATCAAATTGTGCATATCTATTTAAATAAACTTTGTATATTGGTTGGAAATACCTTCGGTTTTGTGGGAAGTCTTCCTGTTTAATTATGTTTTTTTTTATCTATAGAGTTTAAATTGTCAGCTGATTAATAGATTTAATGTTTATCTATTAAGTATGAAGTTAAAATATTGGACGAATCTGAATGGCTGTCTACGATAAATTTTTGATATCCACTGCCTTATTAAAGAGGGGCGGAAGATACCAGAGAGACAGTCAAATTCATAGATGGAAAATAAACTGACAACGCCATGGTTAAAGTATAAAAAGACAAACAGACAAATAATAGTATACAAGACACAACATAGAACACTAAAAGCTAAGCAAAACGAACCCAACATAAAACGTGAGGTGATCTCAGGTACCCCGGAAGGGTAAACAGAGCCTTTCACATGTGGCACCCGTCGTGTTGTCATTAATATTGTCGCAGTGATAACTATATGTGTTGGGTATACGCAAATGAGACAACACTCATTCAACACAAATAAACAAAAGACCAATGGACCAAAAGACAGCTATAAGTCAACATATTAGTGCATATAAGAAGATGTGGTATGGCCTATCATTGCAAAAACTAAAATCACAAAACTCCGAGCAAAATGGAAAGTCCCTTGGCATCTTATGGCAAAATCAAAAGATCAAAACACATCAAACGAATGCAATTAAGACAGCTCTTTTCCAGAAACAAAATAACGTAAAAGTTACGGTGAAATCTTAATCAATAAGCAAAACTCATTCCATATACTAAGCTAAAAAAGACCTAAAATTGACAATTATAAAACAATTCAAACTAAAAAAACATAACCACTTATATATAGACAATAAATGAATATCAAACTTAATCATACTGTCTTTCCTTGTGAGAGGAACATGCATTCAACTTTAACTTTTTCAGATATATTATAAAATTGATCAAACACTAATTAAGTTCGATACACGAATCTTTACATGTTTCGTACAAGTACGCTGCTACTACTAGGAGATGTTAAACGACATTGACTGCACATGGGTTCTCGCGAGATCTATATTGTACTAATTATTATTCTTTTAATCTCACCCGACTCACGTGATCAGACTACATAGTATTACCAGTCGTCAACTAAAACTATCTCTTGGTCTCGAGTGTACCTGATTAAAGGTTATTTCAGAAAAAAAATGTCTAGTGCACGAAAATGGTATCTAATGGGTTGTTCGAATTGCGAATGTTCACTTTAGATCAGAATCAAGCTCTGGCGCTGAATGCTCACCAACAAATTAACAAAGTTTACAAGAAATGTTACACACAAAACAGACCAGCTATGCGATAACATAGTAACGAAAGATACCATAGGGATATTCAAACGAGATTCAAACATAGGTTTAAGGAATAATCGTTCTTGTGGATTAGAAAAAACATAGCATATATAAATATATGAAAATTAAACATGATTGACAATTCGATTAATCTTCTGTTTTTCTGGTAATCGAGATGAGGTTGGGGTTGAGATAGCAAAAGGCTAGTCAAACCCATCTACACTACATGCGCCTATCCCAAGCCAAGAACCTATAGAGTAGTTTCTGTTAAATGTGTTCACAACTTTCACATACACCAGATGGTTAGGTGCCTGACATATTGTAGAGACACCTGGTTACTGCTAACTTTTGTATGTCTGTCGTTTATCTGTGTCCTTGGTGTGTACCCCAGATTTAATTTATCAATATATTTTGTTAGATATCCTTTTGATGTTTTCTCTTAACTATTTTCGTCATACACATATGAAGAGATGGCTGTGTACTTTAAATGATTTGTATAGTAAATCTAACAAATCTTGGTGCTAAATACTAAAAGGAAATACTTTTGTTAACTTTCTACAAGCCATTTCACTTCTTTAAATATTCAGAATTAAAAATTGCAATATCAACAGATACTACAACTATGTCATTAATATATTGTGCAAGTACTAATACTGTAATTAAAAACATCGTTAATTGAGCACAAATAATACTCTATGGATACAACACAGTCCAGTCTTTCTAACGAATTAAAGTGGATATCCCCAATAGCCTTTGACGCGCAGATTATACCAAGCGTCTCTCATTTAAATATAAATTATTCAAATATTCAAATTTTTGTTTGGAAACGTTATTTAATTTGATTCGAGCTAAACAGATTTTCCGAAATTATTTTTGGCTACGTTAATAGGTAATTTTAAAATACCCACAAGTGAAGTGCGTCGGGAACGCGTTATTTATCCAATGTTGAACTTTATACCCTCCTTTCAATTTATATATGATTACATTGTACACTTTTTTATTACTTTTAACATTCTAATGATAGTAATTGTTTGTTAATACTTGATACATATTTATTTCAATTGAACCAATTTCCTGTAATGAGAACGAATTAATTAATTAATTTTCGATTGTAACACTTATTATTTCGGTCAACCATTTCAAAACTGTTTTGTATTTATTGTAATATGCATATATTAACGTAAACAGGTTGTTGCATCACTTCTTAAAAAAGATTTAAGAGACCACATGATTATACGTCTAGCAAAATATATATGGGAAGCATTAATGTTCAATTTCATATTTTGATTGTTTATCAATACGGTTTTCAGATTGAGACATTCGAGGTCAATGATGCATAGTATTCTAAAAATAACCTCTTTTGTAAAGGTAAAGTTGATATTTACGACAACAATTCAAAAAAGAGGTCGTTTGCTTTGCACGTTTGCAAAGCGTTGTTACAGAGGCAATGACAATGCAGCAGTTTTAACAGAGAGGAAATGAAAGACCAATAAAAAAGAGAATTCTGAATATGCAATAGCCGAAACGTTTCATCTGCATTGACATATATTGATTTGTAGCATTTTAAAAAACAACTAACCATGCGATGTTTTTAAATATTTATTTTGTTGATAAACTGTATATATCTTAGTTTATGTGTAATATCTTTGACTTTCTCCGATTCTGTAACAATTACTTATACTGTGAAAGTACTTTTATTCGTGGGGTACCAATTTTCGTGGTTTTCGTGGATGACTTTATCCACGAATTTAAGTGTCCAACGAAATAAAACAACCATTGTCCAAATCAAGACATGAAAAGATCCCCATCGGTAGGTTTGACCACTGATATGATCTAGAGAATATTGAATAACGCCAAATCTGAGAATACTGTAATAGCACTCACAGAACTACAACCGCGTGCAGGATTATACCCATTTAATCTGTAATAACTTAAACTGTACAACTTTTGATCCTTTAATTCTCATAAAAAATATTATTGATCGATGAAAGTCAGATTTCCGGTATTGATATGCTAGTATGATAAAGTGTTCATTTTATATCCTCATAGTTCTCGTACATATGGAAAATAATAATTTCATGCTGGGCTTGATTTTGATAAGAATTATTTGACAATTCAACATACGTTTATAGCATTTGTTTATGTTACTATTTTCAATAGGTGACATGTTTATGGCCTAATTAACACCTTTGATGGTCTTTAATCTGTTGATCACTTTATCATGGGTTAATAAGTGTGTTATCACTACGATTTACACGTGTCAATGTTTACTTTGCAATTTCCTTCATTCCAGACTATTTGTAACCTTTCTTTCTAAAGACTTTAATTTTTCAATTTTTTTTTTAGAAAACTAAAATCCACGAATTTAAAAACCCACGAACATGTAAATATTGCTCAATCCACGAAAATTGATACCCACGAATTAAAGTACTTTCACAGTATTTAACAATATTTCAGCAAGATTATTATACTTTTTAAACAACAGTTTACGGTATGTGGATAAACAATAAGAAAAATAAGATATTTATCAAGAACCGTTTAAATAGATTTGGAGTTCAATTACATAAATGCCAAAACTTTAAAATAAAACAGCAGAACGAGAGTATATATAAAATGAATTGCGAATGTTCACTTTAGATCAGAATCAAGTTCTGGCGCTGAATGCTCACCAACAATTATCGCTGTTTCTTCTCCCCTAAGTTCATTGTTGAAAACTCATATATAAAACTGGTTTTGTCGACGCTTATTTTTAAATTAAGGTTACAGTAATACGATACACTCAATCTAAATTTCCTGGACCAGGTCTCTTTATTTTATGAAATATGACCAATTCGATTTGACAAACCACCCATATATCAATCCAGGAAATAAAATGTTTACACGTGTCTTTAGCAAGAGATGTGTTAATTTATTGTTAAATGATGTCTACTGCTGATACGCTGATTTGTGTGCTATGTTGGGTTCTTTTTTTGTTTTTTTTTGGTTTTCCCTAAAATATTTTCATGTACTATGTTTTTGACAGATACATTTTCCTAGTATCGCTGATGCTTTAGGAAATTTAGCTTTTTCTATTAAATTTACTTATATTTGTAATGTAACACTTATGTCGTACCACTGCTGTTATGATGTGGATCATTTACTCGTTGGAACAAGACATTTAGATTAAAATCACAAAACTGTTCGTATATTCTTTCATATTCATGTACACAGGGCATTTCAAATCACCATTCCTTATAAATACAAAATTGATTTCACCAAAGCACATGAATGATATACATCTGGTTCATCAGCAGTCTCGAAATATGTTCGTTATATATGTGAATTTTCAAATTAAACAGACTTATGAACATGAGTAAGTTCCCCTGATAAAAATTCATACCAGCATGGTAAAGACGATGAACTACTGAATTAACACCATGCTTTTATACGGGTCAACATTGCCGCTGTATCTGTGTCAGAACTCATGAGATATATTTTTCACGGTCTTAAATTTATAAATACCAGGAATGTTGTGCAGATTATGTCATAATCAATGTTGTGTCATTTAACTAAGTTGTGAATGTACGGCGCATGATACATGCATAGCCAGAGACGGTAACTAAGTCGATCTTTTTCGCTCCGGTTTAATTTGATGCTATTTCCTAGGGTTTGTTAAATCTGATTTTGACCTTCAAAATATAAGGAGAAGTGGTATATTTGCGATAACAATACATCAGGGTCCTTATTACATGGATTTAGGAAATTAAAGATCATTGTACATCCCTAAGCAAGGACTAGACTAATTCTGTCTACTTAACTATGAAACGCTCCGACAAATTTGAACGAAAAAAGTCAACGGCCTGATTTATTAAACGAAAAATAAATATCGTGGAAAGTAACAATGGAAAACAACGTAATGAAATGAAATTCGTTTGAAACGATACTTTCCATCGGACGTTGACATATATTTTCGGAAGGGTTAGAAGGCAGTCAATAGACACAGAAAGTGATCAATTAGGAAGCTGAAACCATCTTCTTAGTCGTAACTTTTTCTCAACTGAAAGTCATTGTCAATTTCTAGATGCAAGACCAAAAATGAAACAGATATTCTTATTTTTACATTAATTGTATTTGTTGTATCCTTATTTGAAGTTTGATGAGATAGATGCGTTCAACATTAATAAGTAAATGGAAGGAAATACAGCGGAACGTAAATTTAAAGGATAAGACAAGATTCTTTTTATTCTTTCTCTGGCATGAAGTCATCTGTATTGATTAATAGAAAAAGTGAGCAAAAAGAGGAGCACAGTTGGTTCTCATTCGAATGCGATTGTTTAAAGAAGAAAAAATCGCCATTAAACACCATAAAAAACAACGTTGAAATTAGTGTTTAATCAAGTAATCAATCGCATTAATAATGTGGGTTACAGAAAATGTTGCTTTGACAAAATACGATGTTGTTCTCCCTAAGATATAATTATTGATCATACTTTTTTCATATAACAAAGCACGAATTCTTTTGAATTGTCTCTTAGTTTGGAATTGAGAATACTACCGATTTTGCAATGATAAAATCTGCATAAAGTGACATTAACTCTTGCTAAGAAGCAACATCATTATGTAAAGAAATTTAAGATCATGATGTTCATTTAAGAATCAAAAGTTGTGCAAACCCACTGTTTTCTGAAAATACACCATTAGCATTAACGGTTCCAATTTTATTGAACCTTATGTGCATTTAACCTGATTTTAACGTGTAACTGTCTAGAATTTCTTTGGTTTTTGAATAATAAATATGTACTCTATGAAGGTCAAAAACGAATACCAGTGTGGGTAAGCAATTTGGTTGAATTTTAATCAAACTAAACATATATTATTGGTTAGATAAATTATTCATGAATTCAAATCATTATTATATTATTATTATTATTATTATAATTATTATTATTATTATTATTATTATTATTATTATTATTATTATTATTATTATTATTATTATTTATTATTATTATTATTATTATCATCATTATTTATTGCCTTTTCACAATATTTAAAGACTTAAACATGTAATCGGAATAAAAACAGTAAATTAACCAATTCCACTAAAGTACGCGTACTAAATAACTCGAGGAAATAGTTTGTGACTTCATTTTCCCACAAATTACAGTATCGATGGTAACGGTTTTTTTATAATATGAGTTCAAAATATTCTTGGAAAGTCCACTGGGATTTGCAATTGTTGTAGCTTGATATTTAAGTAGTTTTTTTCTGTAATTTTATTCACGTCAGAACTAATTATTAATTGTTTAATATAATCATTTATACAAGATATTACACAGCAACAATACATCATGTACATACGTGATATCTTTATATATAAAATTAAAAGTGCATAACGCAACACACCCTTAAGTTCATAAATGGACTAATCTTTATTCATTCTTAAATTTCTTCAGATCATGTTTAATTACAAAACGAAGATCGCATGTTATATAAAAGACATGGACTGTGATCTTTATGGACTTCAAAAATTAGATTAAAATACCTTTTTATATTATAGGACAGACGCCTCTTTGTCTGTAGTACAAAACGCACCCGATCTTAATCCGTTTCGAGATTGTATGATGACAACCGAATATTTCACTAATTTTCTAATTTTGATGTAGTTGGCTAACTCCCCAGTATGAGTGCATGGTCACTTTGCGATTAAAAAAAAAACTAAATGTGAAGTTGTAGTCGATTGTAAGGTGAAGTTATACCAGTGTCCATCAAAGAAACTGCAATTGGTAATATAAATCAAAAAACAATTTTAAAATTATAGAAATATTGTAAGTTATATGTTTAATAAATTAAATCACTCATTTGTTTAAATTTAATCATAACGCTGGATATAGAAAGCAGGATCGGCAAAGTTTAATAACTATTCACGTTTAGATGTCACGCAATGTATAAAGTCTTTTATAAAAAGTTACCATAATCATGATAAATACCTTTGTTTAGTTCTTTTAAAAAAAAAAAATTGTAAAAAATATCGGTAGTTTTATGATTATTATTAGAGTTAACTATCCCTAAACTGTGTAAATGACAAATTTAAGTTTAAGAAACATATAAATGTCCAGTGGAAATCCCGGAACGAAGATTGTTGTATAACGTTTTATTGTACAATTCTAAAGTTTTGGATTTATAACAAAATTGTTTTTTTTTATGAAATCTTATCTCACGTTTCGAGGACACATACACACATACACACACACACATACCATAATAATTATCAAAATTGTATTTTTTAATGTAATTTAGATCGACGTTTTAACTTATTCTTCAGTTTTCTATGTTGTGTCGTGTGTACTATTATTTGTCTGTTGTTCTTTTTCTTTTTTAGCCATGGCGTTGGAAGTTTATTTTCGATCTATGAGTTTGAATGTCCCTCTGTTATCTTTTGACCCTCTCTCAAACCATATTATATCTAATTTATTTACTGTAATACGATAGATATGAAAGGAATAAATGATAACTCTGATATCTCAATTTCAATTAGTTTGTATTTGCACACACATGAATAGTTGGGATTGCTAAATTGATGCATGTGCTAAAAAGAAACCATGTTTTTCTTCATTGGTATAACACCTTCAATCTCAGATCTAGGTCAGAATAGTTAACACATATCACAAATCGAGTAAAACGATACAAACTAAGGAAACAGACATAAAATGAGGAAATTGTATACAATTTACAATGAACAATCGCAACAAAATGATGACCTGTGTCTAGCGATCAACTATACGCTACGTTGTGTGAATGATATATGAATGCAGAACAGTAATTTTTTTCCCGCAAATATAACGTTACAACGAGATGCATGCCCATGTGTGCTGATATTTTAATTATGTTAGTGTGTTATCTTAAGAATAGAAAATTACATATTTGAACAAAAAGAATGTTGAATGTACAATTGAAGAGAAATGCATACATTTAAAAATTTCATATTCCCAACTTCAAATAATCTAATGGAACAAATTTTATCAATATGGCCAAATCGTCAGGATACCATTATTAACTTTAAATACACTATTTACTAGCAACACACATATTTTGACCTTTCAGTAACGTTAAGAATGATTTAATAATTATCTTTGCGTGCAGTAAATAATCATTCCAATGACCACTACCTAACAGAAATGTAAGCTAAGCTTCAATAGATTATAGTACCAAATACTGAAACTACACACTCATATATGTTTATATATTCGTCTAAAAAGTAAAATCACAAAAATACTGAACTCCGAGGAAAATTCACTACGGGAATCCCTTATTAAATGACAAAATCAAACGCATGGATATCAACTGGCATACTCTTTACTTAGTACAGGGATTTTCCATGTATAGAAAATGGTCGATAAAACCTGGTTGTTAGCTAGTTAAATCTCTCAATTATATGAAAACCGCATGAAATTCTATTATACTGACAACGAATTAACAAATCTTAAGGTTTGTAATTATCTACTGTGCATTGTCGTCTTTCTTTTACATGAATAAGGGGTTTCATGCAACAGTTTTCAGGTTTTTGTAGCTTTTACCAGTAAGTCGGCAGCTAGATATACAGATATACATGGTTATCAATATATTGAGTTATCAAAAATGTACATGAAAAACAGTTGTCTCTGAGAAACAATATGACATGTGCTTATATAGCAGCAGACTATTCTGCAAATGCATTCTGTCTCACTTCGGACGAACAAATGTATGAACATTCATGGAATCAATGAGTCAGGTGAGGGAGTTAACACTATATATCTATGTTTTAATCAAAATTAGTTTATAATTGTTAATCAGTTTTAACTTTACATATCTAAAATCAAATCCAGAAGTTTAACATATATTTTTACTATAATTATTAAATTATATGATATTTCAATTCGTTATATATATGAACGTCTATTGACTGTGACCATATTTTTCTTTTTCAATTTCAATCAAACTGACAATAGTTTGTTTGATATCTTACATATGAAAAGGATAGGGTATAAATAGTACTTAACATTTGGACCAAAATATGAAAGCCTTAATTTGACAAAAGCATACATATTTTAATTGTTGATAAATACACGATGAAAAATATTAATGCTAAATCAAGGAGTTTTAATGATGAGTTTATTTACAACCACTGGGTTGATGCCACTGCTAGTGGATTATTTATTCCTCGAGAGTATTACCAGCCCCGTAGTCAGCACTTCTGTGTTGACATAAATTATCATTGATATGATCATAATTGTAAATTAACTATTTACAAAACTTTGAATTGTGAAATACTAAGACTGTTCTACCTCAGGAATATATTACCTTAGCTGTATTTGGCAAACCTTTTTAGGAATTTGTGGTCCTCAATGCTCTTCAACTTCTTTTTTTTTTTTTTTTTTTTTTTTATAATGAATTTTCTTTATTGTAACAAATAGATTAGCACAACATGTATGAACAAAGGTATACAGAATGACATTTTCACACAAAGGAAGTATTAAATAATAAAACAACAATTGAATAAATATGATGGTGCAATAATAGGTTGAAAATAAATAAATATCTTATAACATTGAAATCTTATGTGTTCTTGCAATATACATAAGTGGTGTTTCAATCAAATTTTAACATTTATTATTTATTCTATGATAGGGGCCCAGGGACTCCAGTATTTGTTATATTCCTCTACAGAGAGGTTTTTAAATGAAATGTATTTTTCTAAATTCAAGTGTTCCTTTAAATAGTTTTTTAAAGCATTTAGGTTTGGCAAATCTTCTTGTAGTTTTGTTCTGTAAATGTAGTATTTTGAAAGTAGAATAATCTTATTTTTAACAAAATTCAATTTAACATTTTCGTAGATACCAAATAAAATAATCATAATATTCAAAGGCAGTTCAATACTTGTCATTTCAAAAATCCAGATGTTAAGTGCACGCCAGAGACTGGCAACCATCGGACAGCTCCAAAATAAATGTTCTATGGTCTCTGGTCCTTCTTTACAAAATGTACATATGTTACTGCTATTTATTTTCATCTTGTAAAGTAGTGAATTAGTTCCCAAAATTCTATGGATAGTTCTATATTGGAACCAGCAAAGCTTAGTGCTTTTACTATATTTTGTACACGAAGTGTGTATTTTTTTCCAGTTAATACCAGTCATATTAAGATGGTTCTCCCATTTTTCCTTTGCAGCAAATGTAACATATTTTTCATTCAATACTTTGTACATTTCCCTTGAACCTTTTTTTGATTCAAAAAAGATACTTATGTTAAAAGGTAGTATTGCATGAATTTTTTTCTCATTTATTTCAATATTAATCGTGTTTAACCACTCATTAAGCGAGTGCGCTATTCCATAATAATGTAAAATATTTGGCCTAAATTGATATAATTGTTGGAAATTTTGAAATGACATAACTTTGCCCTGGTCATCTAACAAATCTTGTACTGTCCAAATTCCCGCATTTGCCCAGTTTTTATAGTAGACTCTTGAACCACCAATTTTCAAATTTTCTACCTCCCATAAAGAATACGATAGAATTTCATCAATACATCTTGGTTTTCTATTTTGATTAAGGGTTTTCCAAGCATCAAAAACCTCTTGCCAAAATTTATTTGTTGACCTTTTAATAGGCCCAATATAACTTATTTCAATAAAATTTATTTGCTCCACAATAGAGACTAATCTCACCCACTTTGAGTTCGAATTATACAGACGTCTTACCCATGTAAGTTTTAGTCCCTGTATAAAAGCTTTTAAATTTAGCATTTTTAAACCACCCTTATAATAATCTTGACATAAAAGATCTCGCTTGACCTTATCTGGTTTATTATCCCAGATAAAAGCATACATTTTATTTGTTAAATTACGTAACATATTCTCATCTGGACTAGGGATAGATAGAAACAGATGATTTAATTTAGCTATGACCAAAGTTTTTAAAATGGTAATCTTTCCAAAGGGGTGAGATACTGTTTTGACCATTTTTTCAAAGTGTTGTCTATATTATCTAAAACTGGCCTATAATTTAAATTAATCATTCTATCTAGGTCGACTGAAAACGTAATTCCAAGCAACTTAAATGTACTGGAGCCCCATTTCAATCCCCACTTGACACAAATTTGATCCTGGCTATGTTTTTTGCTACCTATCCAAACAACACTTGTTTTTTCTATATTAATCTTAAGTCCCGAGATTTCAGCATACAATTGGAGAACACGAAGAGATGCATCGAGCGATTCTGGCGAGCCATCTAATATCAATGATGTATCATCTGCATATTGAGAAAGTACAAATTCTGTATCATCTATAGTAATACCCTTTATTTCCCTACTATTTCTTACCAAAATGCCTAATATTTCTGCACATAGCAAGAAAATATAAGGGGATAAAGGATCTCCCTGTCTACAGCCTCTCTCTATAGTGAAGAATTCTGACAGACAACAGTTTTGCGTCACCGCAGCTGTTATATTGTTATAGAAGGTTTTAACCCAGGATATAACGGATTCACCAAAATTAAAATATCTTAATGTATCATAAAGAAATGACCACGATATGGAATCGAATGCCTTCTCAAAATCAATCAGCAAGAGAATTCCTGGAATATTATTTTCTTCAGTAAAATGTAAAATATCATATATTAAACGACAATTTTCGCATATATATCTACCTGGAACAAAACCAGTTTGATCCGAACTTATTAATTTTGACAAAACAGATTTTATTCTCTCTGCTATACAGCTTGATGCCAATTTATATGTAGAATTTAGTAGAGTAATTGGTCTCCAATTTTTAAGAAATTGTTTTGGTTTACCATCTTTTGGAATACATGTAATCACTCCCTGCCTCTGGGTGACAGACATTTGGTCCTTCCCATATCCAAAATTTATAGATCTAAGGACAAATTTACCAATATCAATCCAAAAAAATTTGAAAAATTCTGCAGTGAAACCATCAACTTCTTACTTTATTTGGCCTTTTCAACTTTTTTTATTCGAGCGTCACTGCAAAGTCTTTTGCAGACAAAACGCACGTTTGGTGCAATATAAAATTTTAATCCGTGTATCTATGATGAGTTTATAGACAAATATTGGAGCTTCAAATTTAAAAAAAAAGATTCTTTAAGTATTACAGATAATATTTTACCAATGTCGAATAAAACCATCAAACGATACAAATCATAGTAAAAATAAAACGAGGGAAATAGTCGAAAAATGCATAAATCAGGTAGTGTCACTTTGACCTAGTTACTGCGTAAAGGTACATGTCATATTTGAAACTGCTCCGTTTTGAATCGTTTTAATGTCTAAAAATGTAAATAAGGAGGCAACGGCTTTCCCAATTCGTCACATTAGTTTAAACAGCGGTGAACTACTTTTGCCCTTATTAGTTGACTCTGTGTTAAATAAGTGGTATAGACATTATTGTTGAGTTTATAGAAACGTCAGAATTATAAGAAATAAAAACAAAACGAGAAACGAGAAGCACGTATAAATTAAATACTAGTAAACAAACGACAACTACTGTATATCAGATTCCTGACTTAGGACAGATGGAAACATTTGCAGCGGGATTAAACGTTTTAATGGTACCAAATCTTCTCCCTTTTTCTGAAACAATAGCATAACATCACAACATAGAAAACCACACGATATTTTTTTATTGTATTTTGCGTAGATTCATCAGTCTGTTTGGTTTTTCTTTTTCGAATAGATTTCCATTTTGTTTCGCCAATACATTTTTAGGGTTACTAAACGGTGTGTGCTTTGTTCATTATCAAAATGCATGCGATGGTCTTGCTGTATATACATCAACGTCCTTGGTTCATTCACTGTTCCTTTATTATTTTTTCTATTTTGGTATTGTTTGTAAGGTATTTGTAGCTGTTACTTTAGGCTTTATATATTGATGTTTAATACTGAGGTAAGTTGTATAATGTCATAATTTTGTCACAAAAATGGAGTTGTGTAGAACTAATGTAATGAGCAAGACTTGGAAAACCGCACATACAAATGTAATACATATCAGCTACTACAAAAAAATAAAACAAGGTATTTTGTCGTTGAATAGATATAAGAAGAGATGGTATGAGTGTCATTGAGACAATTCTCCATACATGTCAAAAAACTCATCATGAATACCAGGATTGACATTTTATATTTACGCCAGACGCGCGTTTCGTCTACAAAAGACTCACCGCTGACGCTCGAATCAAAAATTGTTTAAAAGGCCAAATAAAGTACAAGGTTAAAGAGCATTGAGGACAAAAAATTCCAAAAAGTTTTGCCAAATACTGCTAAGGTAATCTAACAGTTATAGGTCAAAGTACGGTCTTCATCACGGAGCCTTGGCTCACAACGAACAGTAAGCTATAAAGGGTCTTAAAATTGACTAGTGTAAAACCCTTCAAACAGAAAAACCGACAGTCTAATCTATTTGTATAGATATAGTATAACTGACCTATCAGACTTATTGCAACAGTGGATATCAATACAAACATACTCGCCCTGAATTATCTTTAAAACTAATGATAGCATCCTATGTATATAACAGTATCTTTATAGAAATAGTTTTTAAACAACAGAAACTAAGGACAAAGAAACATATTTGATCTTCTCAAGTATTTTTTAATTCAAATTCCAGAATTATTATATGCTAGGATGTTTGTAATGTTAAAACAATTTTTACTTTTTTATTGGAACAAACAATCTTCAAAGTATGTGTTCCATGAATTTTTACGCTAAGTGTTTTGATGTTCTTGTCTGACAAATATGTGATGTTTCAGATTTTTAACATGCATATGCCGACGCAGACATCTTGTGAAGATTCACATACGTGATCATTTTACCACTTTTTTCAAAATATGAAAAGATTCTGGCATTACTTGTTTATAACCCAATACTTCCTTAAACATCTTAAGATGTAAAAACGTATTGTAGCATATAATTTGAGATTAGCCACTTCGAATTATTATATTTAGGGTTTCCCAAAATATATCTCTCTTAAGTTTTTTTTCTTAAAGATAAAATACAATTGCGGGCAGGTGTTTGTATATACAATGTTAGTATAAACCCAGGAAGTAAATAAGATAGTCACATAATATGCAAATGGAATTTGATAATCACGTGATATGTTAATACACGTCCAGTGGAAATTCCAGTAAATAAAATATATAGCAAAATCTAAATATTACCTCTGAATAAACTAGACAATTTTACTTATTGTTTTTATGAACATTTATTATCAACCATTTAAAATAACGATACTCTAAAATGAAGCAGGATGCTAGTGGTATTTTGGTGTTGGTCCAAATCTTATGTTTCCAATCTTTTTATATTTGTAAACCTAAATCAGAGGTATGGTTCATAGAGGTAGATGACGAAACGATAATTTTATTGTTTTTGGTATCATGATTATTAACAAATTTAAAATTCAAAGCAATTTCAAAATTGTTTGAAAAAAGTTTGATGCGAGAAAATATAAAAATTGAACAAGACATAAGGTATATATAATTCTACCCAACATGTATTCCAAAAAAAGAGCAATTGCATAAATAAGCTTGGATGAGAAACTTTGCATAAACACTGTACTGTAAATATAATTGAAAAAAAAAAATGCATTTCAAATTGAGAGTACAAATTCTTTTGAACAGCTCAACAGTATTGTTAGATATTACCAACACATAAAATCAGTATTTTCCATATTATAAGATTAGAACTGATTGGCATCTACGTGACACCAATGGTACCAATTTTATTGCACACAATGCATTCAAACAATTGAAGTCCGTTTAGTGATCCTCTAGGCCAAAATATTTGAAAATTACAAAAACTAATACATATTTTAAAGAGATGATATAAAGTACCAGTAAAAACTTATCAGGATAGGAAAAAATTACATAATTATCAATTTATATATAACTGAATATCTAAATATATCTGCAAGTCATATTCGGCCTTTAATAATGGACATAATAAATTTTTGAACAGGACAGAGGTTTTTATAAAACAAATGAAAACATTTGCAATCATATACACATATTCTTACTTTTATATCTGAAAAACAAACCCTGGCCTATTTTGAATAACAAGATAACAAGAAAAGAATTAAAAGACAATCAAAGAGTGACATAATTTCTGACTATATATTGGATTTAACCAGACTCGTCGTATCATTAGTAATTACCCTGTTTGTAATTAGTGCTGAAAATGAAAATGATACTGAAAGACTAGTATTTTGTTACTTTACTGATGTTTATTTATGTTTCTATTCATTATTGTCAAGTATGGTGATTTATATTGATGAAAGGATATAGGTCCGTAATCAGCCATGTTGTCATGATAATATTTTATGGCGTGTTCATCATGACACAGTTTTGTTTTAGGGAAAACTCTCTGGAAGTAATTTAATATCAATTTCTCTTAATTTTCTGTATGTTTAAGATCACTATAAAACACAGACGAGAGATGCATGCACAAAAGGGAAATTCAAACTCGTAAGACGAGGACAAACTGACAGCTCCCACAGAAAAACTAAAAACTACCAAAATACAAAACTGAATATAGAAAAAGAACTAGACTAAGCAATTTAAACCCAAGAAAATCTTCCCCATAAACCATTATTGTATATGTCAAAACACGGAACATAATAAGCGCCTTAATAATTATGATAATTGTTTTCATGCATAATAAGGGAAAGGGGGAAGGAGTAGATAAATAACAATCATACCATGATTTAATCAATTAACTTTCAATATTTATGAACTGGGTTGATATTTTTTAATGACTTTTTATTCTTTTTATTAGTTTATAATTTCAAATAAGTTTCATATTTCAACGTTTGTCAAACCGACTATACCTTTTTCTAAATATGGAGTGTAATAATTGAAGATATACAATTTGAAGGACGTTTTCAATATATAGATAAAAAGATCAGATATAATTGAGGATATACTATTTTAAGGACTTGTCCAAAATATATCTATAACAAATCAGTTTACGGAAAGCTTCCTCAAAACTTTAAGTTATATTAAACACCATTCAGATCACTTTGTCTTAGCCTTTATTCTTATTTAGTTTACATTTTCTTTTCGTGAGTCAAGTCTTTTGAAAAAAAAACCGGTATACTTTCAATGCTATGAGGTGTTGGAGGGCAACCTTTTTGTATTGTTGTATATAATTTGTTTTTTAAAATATCAATCAGAATAGTTTTAGATAAAGGCAACAGTAGTATACCGTTCAATCCTAAAACCATTTCATACATGTCAGCCAAGATAACAGTTAGTCCTTTTGATTCCCTTATCTATACATGCAATGGACTTGTATTTTTTAATTTAAAGTATATATGCGAAAACTAATTTTATGTAAAAGAAAATGTCTTATATGTTTCTGCTGTCTTAAACATTTTCAAAAAATGTTTGAAAAATGACCCTATTGGTAAATTAAAATAATGGAACATTATCCTTTCCTCCTTTGTTATCAGCAGTATTTTCTTTTAAATAACAGCATCTACCGTTACAGATGTACATGCTATCTATTTTACAGAAATTAAAGCAGCAAATTATGTTAAGTTTAGGGGGGAAATGGGTCTCCAAAATAACCAGACTTATAGGAATTATTACGCCAGGAGCAGACTTGTCTGCGTAGAATTTATCTGTGGCAACACACCCAAAACAGATGAGGTACTAAATCACTTATGATATTGAACAGTATTTAAACCAAATAGTTCTAAAACAAGTTGTGCCCAAATCTAAAACAATTTGCCAAGATAATATTTATGGTTTTTTTTAAATGAATTTTCATTTATTTACTTGCAGTGTACTTGTATTTTTCATTTGTAGTATATATTTGAATATATTAAATTAAATTTTATTTAGAAGAAAAAGTATTATATGTTTAAGTTGTAAAACTCCATTTTTGACAATATGGCAATAATTTGGTGTAAATGAAACCGAAAAGACGTCATACGCATATTTATGGCACCTGATTAAAATAATGAGAAAATATAATAACAACATTGTGAAAGCAGTGAAAACCGAACATTCGTCTTCCTTATATACAATATTGATTATTGTTTCGTCTTTTGTAATATATTAACAATGTATGCTATATAAAGCTTAACTGTAAAATTGTTTACAACTACGTAAATATAAGGTATCAATTCTGATGAACTAGATTCTTAATGGGACAAAAGGTATCTACTAACCGACATATATATTTGGAAAGCTGAAGAACTTAATCAAAAGTAGATTTAAGATGGTGTGGTTAACTCAAAATGTAATCCAGAGTGGGACTAATAATCCTTCGACTTAATGTACGGTTACTGCCGAATAAAAAAGGGTTAAAAGTTATTGTTTTCGATAATGGTGTATTAAAAATTATTACAATAATAAAATATTACAATTGTTCAGGTGACCAACCTAGAACTCTCAGATAAAACAGGATCGGTATTAGTAAATGAGACAGACCCCAACGAAACACAAATAACAACACAATTGAGCTCGACACAAGGCATGTATCTGAACAAGAGTATATACAATATGTCTTGCTCTAAACCTACTCTAACTTATAAACTTGTAATATTTCAACGAATAAAGTAATGTACGTGTAGGTGCTTGCTGGACATACACGTGTGATTGTTCATGGACATAGACACTGCAAATCTGTCATGTATGTGTAGTCAGGTAAAAGGTAAAATCACAAAAATACTGAACTCCGAGGAAAATCCATAACAGAAAGTCCCTGTTCGAATGGCCAAATCAAAAGATCTTATTGTGTATAACATGTATACAAATGCTAATACCACATTGTTTTCATATTATTTTATCTTACAGTTTTTAATAAAATTATTGACTTTAAGCTTATAGAATTAACATTTTAAAATGACTTTCCTAAGATTGAAAGAGATAACCATGTTGTGGTTAACTGAAGTGTAGCCTCTTGAGTCTGCGGATGATGTATAAACAAGATAAAAGAGACAAATTTCCGGATCCTTGTTACCTCCTCTTGCCTGGTACAATAGTCTTCAATTTTAAAAATAAATAATAAACAGATCTAAAATTTATCAATTTCTATTCATTTTGGTTGATCTGACGGAAAGATGAACTTATATTATATTTATTGAATTTTTTCTTCATCCGGTTTCACAGCTTTGTGATAATCTTGGATGATTATGTACATCTAGTTATTCATATACAAATATACATATTAATTAGAAGAATACTTAAAGATAGTCCACATAAAGTATATCTGTTTGAGGCTATTATTATAGACTATTTTTTACAAACCAATCCATGTTTGATTTTATATTCGTCAATTTTATAATTATTTTTGTCTTATTAATTTAATTTTTACGTACGTTATATCATTTTTATGAATGCGCTTACTGTACTTATTTTATTAATCTGTCTTATTTTAGTTTTTTCAATTCGCCCCATACATTTATATCTAGCACGCAGGGTTTTTGTTTGTTGTACATTGTTCTTATTATTATTATGTATATCATAAGTGCATCAGATAGCAGTAATACGTGTGGGAGAATTAAAATTTGAAGCAAAATTGCGTAGGTGAACACAGTAGGAAAAAAAGTTTAGTTTCCAAACAAAAGCAATATTTTGACCCCATTTGTATTTTTAGGCATTTTCTCTTCTATTGTTTTCTTTTTGTGACTTTTCAAAGTGTTCATTCAGACTTCATGTTTTAGTACTTATATACCCTAATAGCCCAAAGAAAACAAAATTAAGGACTAATGAATGAAACCAGCAATGATTCTTGTTACCATTTAAAGTCGATTGTTAGGGTTTGTTTGTGTTCTGCAACGCAATTTCGAAATTTGGCTTCATCCATTGATCATTTGATACAATACACATGACTTACTTTTTATTATTTTATTATTGTGGATTCAGCTTATTTTTTAATAATAAGAATTGTTTGTTCTCTAGGAAGAAAATGTGATATCTATTGTTATTAATGTCAGGTTATCATTTATTTATAAGACCATATCTGCCAAGGAAATGCTTCAAAAATCAGAAATTCTCTCAATTTCTTCCTTGTACTGTTTTAAGGTTACTTTCCGACCTTGTGTTCATGATCTAGTTCAGCAGATTTTTAGATGCCCATATAAGGTAAGTTGGACTGGTGCCAAGAACAATTACGGAGAAATTCGAAATTTCGATTTGTGGCAGACTTTTAGAATTGCAATACACCATATAAAAAATTGTTTACAAACTAGTCTGCATATTGACAATGATATAATGTAGTTCTACTGAATAAAAAACGGTTGTTGTTATGACATATAATTTATAACCTTGAATATGCACCTTTCCGAATATGTTTGCATAATTGTGGTTTGTTTAGTTTGTTTTCTTCAATCTTACGGCTTTCTGTTGAATGTATTTTAGACTTCTTTTTGTTTGTTATCTGGTCGGTAATAGTATTCAATATCCTTCATTAACCGCCAATTGTTTTGTTACGATTGATTCAGAAAAAAGCACGGCATGCCAAAAAATGAAAAAGAAAAATAAGAATACCATTCACACAGTGAGAAAACCTTAAATAAGAAATAGACCCGTTTAAAAACCCAGAATCAAACACGAAGGCAAATAAATAAAAAGAGGTAAATTAGAAAACATGTAAAATAGAAAATTAGATATTAAAACAGAATATTTGCCACGATTTTTACAACAGAATACTTTTGTCTCTAAATTCGATTTTGCAAGAATGGTCAGAATCAAACTGTTAAAATATCGAGAGCCGGAAAATCAAAATTGTTACAGAGAAAACTTGGAAAAAAATAAAAACCATTAATTTATCCTTGCCCTCAAAAAGTAGAACTTTAGTTTTATGAACTTCTCCATTTACTGTGTACTAACGAAACCTTAAAACACCATGATGTATTAGATTACTTCGGTTATTGGTTTAATAATAAAGTTACTATTTTCATTTATTACGAAAGACCGTAATTATCATTTTACATAACTTCGCAGTTCTATGTCGGGGTCTTAAATTAGAAAGTCTCAGTTCCTCAACTCACTAGTGTCATTATTATCAGTTGAGTCATTCCCTAGCTTTGACCTTTACTTTTGATATGAATTTAGAATTCTTCATGACGTATGATTAGATACAAGAAGATGTGGTATCAGTGCCAATGAGACAACTCTCCATATAAGTCACAATACCATTATAGATCAAAGTATGGTCTTCAACATTGAGCCTTGGCTCACACCGTACAGCATGCTATAATGCATACATAACAAGAGATGTCCTAGACCTTTTGAAAGCATGTAGTTGCACTATATTCCTATAATGGTTTTATACATATACTAATGAGATGTTCTCTAGATTAAGTTGACATTCCTCGAATATCTATATACAATGTATTACCAATATATGGTTACAAAGATTAAGCATATGTCGTTGTTTCATTTATTTTACCACCTATCTATTTATACAAGTATTAAAGTCTTTACAAGTTGTTTTTACAGAATTCAGTTTTATCTTGTTATCATCTTGGACATGTGCATACACATGTAGCACATCATTATAATTAACAACTTTGAACATATATAGTGTGCCCGTTGATATAAAGAGCAAGCTTAAAGCAATTTCAGGATAAAAAAGGAACAAACCTGCAAAGCATCTCCAGTAATAAGCTTCAGATGTGAATTCTTATTGCAGGTACTCCTTAGTACAATTCGGGTATTTACAAGTTTTTGATAATGATAGAGCACATACTATCCAAATAAAACTATTAATTAAGCACTGATTCTACAGCTATGGACATGGATGATAGAAAGTGCTAAAATACGGAAAGATTTCCATATATATGTCTCTTAAATGATTTCCTCACGGAACGGGGAAATGTTAGTGCCTTGTGTATGTATATAATATAAAAAAAAATGACTTCAGTAGGAAATTATACCTACTTTACTTGTGCATTTGACTTTATTTTATCAATTATTACATAAACGCATATAATACAACATAATGTTAAGGAAGATTTTAATACATTGTAATGTAGAGCATCTCTGATTTAACAACTTGGATAAGTTGAAAAAGATGCTTGCCATATAATTGAGAAAAACACCACAAAGTAAAAACGTATTTGTAAGGAAATTGAATCTCAAAATTGGCAATGGAAGGCACTTATTAAAGATAATATCAGGAAAATAATTAAGCTGAAAATAACTTGAAATAAAAAATCTCGGAAGCAGTTATATGTGAGAACTGAATAAACAGCAATTAAAAAAAAATTCATCTGCTTTTATAATCTTTACAACATATCTATACAATAGGTTGGATTTTGGGGGGATTTTGTTCGTGGGAATATTTGACCCATCTTATTGCATGTGTATTTGTTGACGGAGAATTATTCTTTAAGCGTTTCAATATATAATCATGGCGTGTTTATATGTCACAATGACCCTTTGTTTTCTAAGCATTTGATGTCAACCTTGAAATCTACATCCATGAAGTAACAACACTTACATTTTCTTTGGTTTAATATGTCCTTATGGGGTTTATTCCACTTCTAAGAAAACTTAAGTCACCCTTTATATTAAAACCATTATTACATTTGTTATTTGAAATAAAGAGGTCATATAACAATAAGGAATATTACTGCTAGACCATTGTATTCTGTAGACATTAATTATATTACTCATATTCGGTTTTCCATGAACACATGAATATATACTTATGTATAGAATAGAGAATGGAAACATGGAATGTATCAAAGATACAATAATCCGAGCAAACAGCAGAACACAGTTGAATATTTTAATGTGTCTTCAACGCAGCCATAATTTATAACTTGCATATCTTCATTTAGACGAGAATATGATATGAAATATGATCCGCAGCATTTATTACATTTATTAAAACTCGATTTTTATAAAATTTCGTATTGCCAATGTTCAATTAAATGAAAATAAAAAGATGCAGTATGTTTGAAGTATTAGAAAGTAAAATCACAAAGATAATGAACTCCGAGGAAAATCCCTAACCATTTGCCAAAATCCGAAGCGCAAACACATCAAACGAATGGATAACAAGTGTCATATTCCTGACTTGGTACAGGCTTAATTTATGACGATGATGTTATCTTTTAATATAGCCGAAAACCTAACCAATAACTATAACTATACATTGTTAAATAATAAATATGGACAATAATGAAAACTCATTAACCCTGATCATCTGTTTCTCAGACTGTTAGCGACGCCTTAACACTAAATCCGTTGAGTGTGTACTGATTGATATTTTAGTATTAGAGAACAATATTAATTCATCAGTTATAGTTGGCTCTGAACTAGCTTTAACTTTAACAGCAATATCTCTTATTTCGGTGATTTGTGTCTGTTGTATCTATGGAAGTAGTTGTGTGCCGATCTTTTACAAGTTGTTCTTATGTTGTGTTGTTACAGAGCTGCCCCAGGTAAGGGCAAGGTTGAGCGCTCAAAAAACTTGTTTACCACTTTCACTCTGTTTTAGTCAGATGAGTTTCTATATGCATCCATCAGATGAGTTATTGTAAGACTTTTTTCAAATGGTTTTTGTAGTTCGTTCTTATGTTGTACTGTTGCACCACTGTCCTAGATATATTTACGTGTTTTTAAGGAAATTTTTAAGGATTTTAACAGAGTGTTGTCACACACTGTGATTCACAACAATACAAGAACAAGTTAATAACTAAAGGTGTGTAATTGGTGCCCATCAGAAAACATAAAACCTGCCGATAGGTTAAGTTAAAACCATACATATAGATGTTTATCAACTCATCACAGTAAGTAAGTCTAACATTTTGATCTTTTTCATTACATGTGTACAACAAAAGACTTTATACGTGTGTTGCAGCAAGTAAATTCCAACTTGCATTTTTCAAACAACATTTATTTAAAAAGGAAACACTTTAGTTTTGACTGTGTAAAAGTGGGATATAGGAGTCGAAAAGTGTCAAAACTCTCATTGGAATAACAAAGCTCGCCGTCAGGTGCAATATCGGTTAGAGTATTTCATCTTTTGTTATCACACGAAGTGAACTATTTTCTATCTTTTGTGTTTTTGGTGGTCAATTGATTGTGTGTGTCCTTCAACTCTATACAAAAACACGGAAGGGTATTTGTGGTATACACGGGAAGGCTCTACAAATGCCTGACTTCATATTATATTAATTTATAATTGATAGGAAGAGAATCAAACTTTATTTAATTATTATATCTTATATCCCTTCCTTACACCTGAAACAAAGACATTGAACGGAAGTTGTATAACCAATGACCGGTATACATTTTAATGATTTGGTTGCTCATTGCCATATCTCATTTTCATCCTATCTTGTTCGAATGTGGTACGTTGTTCAATGTTTAGTTCTCTATATGTTAGTTTTCAAATCGTTGTTTGTCTTTTTTTGTCTTTTTACAAGGTGTTGTCTTTCACTTTTTTGACAAAAAATGTTTCTTGCGTCTTTTTGATTACATTTCTTTCAAAACTAAATAAAAATTTTAAAACCCTGTCAACAATTTCAATTTCTTTTACATCTGTGGAGTTGCTTATATTGCAGTGCAGATGCACAAGGTTTCACTGCTTTCGGAGTAAATGTGATACTCTCCTATTATCCGTTGTACATGAACCATGACTTATCGAAGCACCTGTTATTTTTCCAGTCCAGTCGATAAGTTGATAAACGGATAGTGCCTAATAGCTTAATCAAGTTAATAGTATAACATATTATCTTCTGTGAACTCTAATGGAGATGAGGTACGTTGATACACTCTTTGCCGGGTTATTGTCTCTTTGACACATTCTCCACTTTCATTCTTAATTTTATAAACAAACACAACAGAAACAAAATGAACTCGGACCGGAGAAAGTCTATAGTTAAGTAAACAAAGTTATATTTTGTTGAGGCACCCACAGGAACCTTCCGAGAATGCCGCCGTCAAACACAAGAAAAGAAATAGATAAACGGACCATCTTAACCAAAAACGAGCCCTAAGGAGGAAAAGAACAGTAATAGGAAATTATTTCTCTCTTACTGAATTCATTTGAAATTAAATGCACCCGATTTCGTATTCTTCAAATTCAATCTGATGCTGCCGAAAATATGTTCATCAAACATACAACCCTCGAGAAACAACCACTTTTACAGATTACTGGCCATTCCCGATAGTTTGATGAACGAACACATAGTTAAAATTCAACATAGACTAGTGATATTTATACTTTGTCCTTTACTCTCGGCGACCGAAACATTTTACAGCATTCCTGACGCGATTGGAAGCAGTACTTCTGGCCAAGGGAAGCCAGTCGAAATGGTACGAAATTGCTGATAAAATGTCGTCTATTTTGGAGAAGAAAGTTAATAGAACATTCAGACCACACAACCTATACAGTCTATACACAGCCTGACAACATATTGTATTATTCTTTCCACGATGCATGAGGCCAAACACATGTTGGCAGAATAATTTTAACAAACATTTTCACAACAAACATTTTATTTTAATTTCTTTTTACAGTTTACTTACATACTTACAATGAACTTTCACTTTCAGTTGCTATTAATAACGTTAGTTACCATTGTAACATTGTGACGTTTAAATTTTAACAACTCGATTTTGTACTTCAGCATGATTTTATGTATTGTTTGGATCCTCAATGCTCTTCAACTTTGTACTTGTTTGGCTTTATAACTTTTTTGATATGAGCGTCACTGATGAGTCTTATGTAGACGAAACGCGCGTCTGGCGTACTAAATTATATTCCTGGTACTTTTGATAACTATTTACACCACTGGGTCGATGCCACTGCTGGTGGACGTTTCGTCCCCGAGGGTATCACCAGCCCAGTAGTCAGCACTTCAGTGTTGACATGAATATCAATTATATGGTCTTTTTTATAAATTTCCTGATACAAAACTTTGAATTTTTCGTAAAACTAAGGATTTTCTTGTCCCAGGAATAGATTACCTTAGCCGTATTTGGCACAACTTTTTGGAATTTTGGATCCTCAATGCTCTTCAACTTTGTACTTGTTTGGCTTTATAACTATTTTGATATGACCGTCACTGATGAGTCTTATGAAGACGAAACGCGCGTCTGGCGTACTAAATTATAATCCTGGTACTTTTGATAACTATTTACACCACTGGTTCGATGCCACTGTTGGTGGACGTTTCGTCCCCGAGGGTATCACCAGCCCAGTAGTCAGCACTTCAGTGTTGCCATGAATATCAATCATGTGGTCATTTTTATAAATTTCCTGATACAAAACTTTGAATTTTTCGTAAAACTAAGGATTTTCTTGTCCCAGGAATAGATTACCTTAGCCGTATTTGGCACAACTTTTTGGAATTTTGGATCCTCAATGCTCTTCAACTTTGTACTTGTTTGGCTTTATAACTATTTTGATATGAGCGTCACTGATGAGTCTTATGTAGACGAAACGCGCGTCTGGCGTACTAAATTATAATCCTGGTACTTTTGATAACTATTTACACCACTGGGTCGATGCCACTGCTGGTGGACGTTTCGTCCCCGAGGGTATCACCAGCCCAGTAGTCAGCACTTCAGTGTTGCCATGAATATCAATCATGTGGTCATTTTTATAAATTTCCTGATACAAAACTTTGAATTTTTCGTAAAACTAAGGATTTTCTTGTCCCAGGAATAGATTACCTTAGCCGTATTTGGCACAACTTTTTGGAATTTTGGATCCTCAATGCTCTTCAACTTTGTACTTGTTTGGCTTTATAACTATTTTGATATGAGCGTCACTGATGAGTCTTATGTAGACGAAACGCGCGTCTGGCTTACTAAATTATAATCCTGGTACTTTTGATAACTATTTTAACCTGATGACGGTGCCCTAGGCACCGAAACATGTCGATCAATAAATTTCTGCAGCAGTCCCTAAAGTGTTGTTGTTATAAGACTCTCTTCATTTTATCTAATATTATATATATGTTGTGTACATTTTATTATTTTGTACAGGTTATTTCTTGTACAAAAACTTAATTACTTGTATGATGCCATCATACAGGTTACTACTTGTACAAATATAATTGTACAAGTAATTACCTGTACAAATTTTGTGGAGAAAAATATAATAACTTGTTCAACTCTCTATCTTCCAGTAATATTTGTTTTTTCTTATTTAAAAACTCTTCTCTTTTGCGTTTGTAAGTCTGGATTTTTGTTGTCATTTTGTCGTATTTTTGAAATTTATACTGTGTTTGATTTTCTTTTCTTATTTTCAAGTGTTGATTTATAAATTTTAGAAAATTATAGACGAACGTAGGACGCAAAATTATAACATAAGCTAACATGAGACCTTGTTCAACTTTAGCTAAACAGCTTGATGCCACTTAAATACGGTCTTTCTGCTGTTGTCTGCTCTATGGTCGGGTTGTTGTCTAATTGACACATTCCCAATTTCCATTCTCAATTTTATTTTGGTGCAAAGTGACAAAGTCGTTTAGGCAAATTTTATTTTCAAACATACATCATGACAAAAAGTTGGAAACAAAAGCTAAGCCTAATAGATTACATAACCTATTTGTTTGCACAAAACAAGGAAGCATGGCTTCTTGAATTACGCAATAACTTCAATTTTTTGCATTTACATTTGCCAGTCTTACAGCCATCCCGACAGTTGCAGTAAACATGACATTGGCCACCACTTTAAAAAAGTAATTGTACTGCCTTTCCTGACGTTAACCTCAGCGTTCTCTAGTATGTCCAATATTGTCAATTCTTTTTTCCTGAATCTTTTCGATTTGATTTCGACTCCTCAATAGTCAGCACAACTCCTTTAATATTTCTACAGTCCATCGGACCTCAGTCTACTCTTTGCATTGGTATTATAACATTGTATTCAATTTCTAAATCTTTTAATCTTCTTTTAGAAGAAGACAACATCTAATCGGCCTGTATTTGTTGACCTTACAGGGCTCGTTTTCTTGCACATATAATATTGATATTTGAATCTCTGTTCACACCAGTTTCAGTGCACGTACTGGTTGCAATATTAATTTCAGTGTGTTTGTCCAGAAATTTCTTTTCTATACTGTTTTCCATCTTTACACTTTAGTTTTGACGACTAAACTGAACACCTTTAGGCTAAGTAATGAATTATTTGTTAAAAGGAAAACTATGTGTTGTAAACTTTAAATAGGCCAAGGTAAAATAATGATTTGTACAAGTTTATTATCTTTTTCTCAGTAAAAATTGTACTGGTACTTACTTGTACAATTGTATTTGTACAAGTAATAACTTGTATGATTTATTTTGTACAAGTAATAACCTGTCCAAAATAATAACGTGTACACGACATATACATCTGCTTTTATTTAGATTTCAGGTGATACTCTTGTGTCTGTCGCTGGTTAAGGATATATGCTGTATGTCATATTTGTTTTTCGTTTATTGTTTTGTACATTACTTAGGTCGTTAGTTTTCTCGTTTGAATTGTTTTACATGTTTCCTTTCAGGCATTATATATCTGACTATATGGTATGAGCTTTGATCATTGTTAAAGGCCGAACGATGACCTAAAGTTGATAACTTCTATTTCATGTGGTTTTTTCTGGTGCAGTGTTCAACTTGTCTCTTTGGCAATCAAATCGCATCTACTTATTTTATAGAATTGATGGTACACTCATTTGTTTTGTCTGATTGGTCTTGAACGATCTCATTTGAAAACAGTTTAATTTGAAAAATAGCATATGCGTTTCTATTAAATCATGTTCGTGTTACTAAAACTTTCTTCTTCTGTACCTAAATTGAGATGAAAAAGGAAATGGGGAATGTGTCAAAGCGACAACAACCCGACCATAAAGCATATTTGACATTTTGAATATGCATGAAAAACTCAAAGCCTTCCGTAAAGTCATCTGAATTAGACTGTTACAAAAATATCGCCCTTTTTTCGTATTTTTTTTATTCCACATTTGTGTCTATTGTCCCTTGTTATCTTCCTCCCTACTAAGTATATCTATATATATTGCTGTTCTAATTGATATATTAAGGATCTTTAGACGTTTAGTAAGAACATTGCATTATCGTAAACATTTTTATGAAAATCAGTTAAATCATTTCGTCCGTGATACGAACATCAGCGTATTGAAGTCTTACGTTATCATATCTACAAGTTACATGAATTGCTACTTATTTCATCTCAATTGATCCTCATTCTTGTAATCTAATTGGAAATAATTCAGAAAATTTGTTATACATTTTTAACCTTAGATAGTTATGTCATTAGACTTCGGCTTTGACGAAAAGAATGCAACGTATTTGTTTTTTTTTTCTGTAGTTTTATCATATCTACAAGTCATGTAAGTTGACATTTTTAAATAAAATACTTGTTGTATGCAAGTATTGAATGTGTGACTTTTTTTGTGTATGCATATTCATTTGAGATAGAAAAGTCAGTTTGCAGTTTCGTATATCCGTATCAATTCGACTTATTTGAGCGTCAGATTTTTTTTTATGTCAGTTTTGTATAATCCTTTGTGGAAATTAAGTTGTTTGTCTTCGTCTATTTTGTTCTTTTTCTGCAAAATTGTGTAAATTATATTTTGTACATATGTAACTCTAAATAAATAATCTGTCTTTTGTCATGAATCCCACCGATATTATATTTGAGGTCTGTTTTGTACAAATGTGAGTAATTTACGATGGCAAAATCGTCACTTTTCTTCGATCTTTATCGTTTTAAGTTACGCAAATTACATGCTCTGTTGTTTATTTGTATATTATATTACTTGTCACCGTACTATTAGTACTGTTAAAAGTTTTTAACGTGCTTGAGAATGTTCCATGCTTCAAAGAGTAAATATATAACATTGGTTAATATGAAATACCGTGATTTAAAAAATATAATTGAGAATGGAAATAGGAAATGTGCCAAAGAGACAACAACTAGACCAAAGAGTAGAAAACAGCTGACGTCCTACAATTGGTCTTCAACATAGCGAGAAATCCCGCACCCGGAGGCGTGCTTCAGCTGGCCCGGGTCCCTTAACAAAAATATGTCATATATTTCAATGATAATGGACGTCATACTAAATTCCGAAATATATAATATATTATAAATGAACTAAAATTAAAAATTATTCGAGACTAACAAAGGCCAGAGGCTCCTGACTTTGGACAGCCGCGAAATACTGATAACTTCACGTCTGAAATCAACACCAAAGCCATACAACAATGAGTTGTGGAAACACTGTCGATGAAGTCGCTAAAACAAATCAGAGTACGTAGAAAAAGATTCCGGCATTTCCTACTTTATTTCAATTACGTTACGCATATCTGTGAATTAACGCGTTGTTCGGATACTCGATGAATATTATTCGGTAGTTGAGAGCATTTAAATGTTTTTAAAATTGAATCTTAAATAGATATGAATGTCTTGGTGGATATGGGATGTATTGAATTAACCAGCCACTGAACGGGGTTTAAGTAGCTTTGTGCGATATCTAGTTTTCCCCTTTTGTTTCTCTTCCAAAAAAAGACCACATACTGTTTAAATTGTTTTTCATTTGTCATTTCGGGCTTTTCATAGCTTCGTATGCGGTATGGACTTCGCTCATTGTTGCAGGTCATACAGTATAATGAGACGTAATTTAAATAAGGCCGTTAGTTTTCTCGTTTCAATTGTTTTACATTGTTATATCGGGTCCATTTATAGCTGACTACGCGGTATGGGTTTTGCTCATTGTTGCAGGTCATACGGTGACCTATAGTTGTTAATGTCTGTGTCATTTTGGTCTCTTGTGGAAAGTTGTCTCATTGACAATTATACCAAATCTTCTTTTTTATATTGATTCTATGATAACGGTATATATAGTTATAGATAAAAAAAAATGGCATAAATGCAAGAAGATCAATACTAAAGAATGTTTGCAGTTAATATTTATATTATCTTATTAATGAATAAAGATGCTTATAATGATGTTGCTGAATCCTTTTCTAATTGGAAAGTTAATATATCAGGACATATATAAGCTTACTTCCTAATCCGTGCTTTGGGCCGACAGGTTACACCCAGCATAGTTAAAGTAATATTGTAAAAGTTATCATAATCATATTTGATCTCATCCGTTCCTAAAACAAATGTCTATAAATAATAAAACAATAAAAGTATTTTGCATCCGTATACGCTAACGTAAATTTCTAATCAAGGCTCAAAATTGTATTCCCCGTACTTTTTGTACATCTAGGTCTAATCTGAATCAATTCTCGACTGTAGAGGTACCTTGCTGTGGATACCGTTTTCTAAATATCCTCGTACATGTTCACATTTCAACTCAAACTTGGCAATAGTTGACCCTCTTTCGACATTCTACATCTAAAACCAAACAGTCCAAGACATACGGATTTTATCATTCAAATCGAGATAACTCAAATCATCAACCCGCAATAGCAAAATAATAGCAACACCAAATCTTACAAATACAATACCGTACAAAATGTATGTTTCTGCAGCGCTCTAATGTATTTATGTATTAAAATAATAAATCTGTAGGTCATAGGTTGTTCAAAACTACAATGCTACATAAAGGGATCTAACTTAACTCCACAACTATCCCTACTCCAATTTGTTTTTGTTAATTGATAGTTAGTTTTATGTTAAGTTTGCATACAAAACTATCGATTTCGAGTTTAACAGGAGATCATACATTGTACTATACACATAAAGGATATATACATAATTAAATGAGTAATACAACTGACAACATCAAACTCCAAAACCCGATTCAAACAAAACAATGGATGTTTAACCTTCCTCTCAGTAACAGAGAGAATAGTTGACAGTTATTATCCATTCGTTTGATGTGTTTGATTTTGTCATTTGCTTATGAACTCTCTCTTTTCAGAATTTTCCTCTGATTTGTTTTGTTTGTTTATTGTTTTACTTTTTGTTGCAGAATCTTTGAGCTTGATCTATTTTCACCTTTGTATCTTTAGATAACTCATGTACTTTTTTCAATGTGCCTTCTGTTTTTGTTCCCACTGAATTAGATAAAGAGGAAATTTCTGATAACGTGAGTAAACCGGTTTGATCTGCTCAAAAGGGGAAATATTAAAAGTACTATAAGGCACCCACTATCCATCTTCTGTGGTGCAGCATGGGTCTTTTCTCCGGACAAATATATTTTTCCAATGACACAGAAGAATAAAACAAATTTCAACTACATGCTGGGAACAATATGATTTTTAAACTGAATGTTGTATTCAAATCTAAATAAATTTATACATTTTTATACAAAGCTTTTAAGTTCAGTGTAGTACAAGAACAGGTGTAGTTTGTATAATGAATTTTCATATACATTTGCTTTGGTTAAAGTCCAATGGCAAGTATTTCATGGATATTCAGGGTTAGAATTAATGAAACTTTATACAAAATATAAAAAGAAAATGTGGTATGATTGTAAATGAGACAACTGTCCACAAGAGACAAAATGGCACAGAAATTAACAACTGTAGGTCACCGTATGGCTTTCAACAATGAGCAAAGCCAATACCGCATACTCAGCTATAAAAGGTCCCGAAATGACAATGTCAAACAATTCAAACGAGAAAACGAACGGCCTTATTTATGTAAAAAATATACCTAAGGATAAAAAATATTTCTGGCTGTTCACAAATGAGCATTTACCAATGCTAATGTGCCTAGGAAGTTACATAATTAAAAATTTAAAAATTAGATCCAGATGTTAACCAAATATATAAAATATATTTCATTATTATAAGATTTGATACAATAGTTATGCAAGACACATGTTGTGTTCTGATCCTGTCCATAATGTTATAGTATAGTATGGTATTAGGTTTCTGTTTATTATTTTTGTCTCCAATCATATTGTGCATAATATTGTTGTAAAATGACGCCCTTTATGTGTTTTTGATTAGATTAATAAAATTCTTATCTTATCTTATCTATATAGGATCTGCAATGTATGTCGACCGGAATGAATGTTGGGAATTTAGAATGTTCATAGGTTCATGGATTTATAATGAAAATACAAGCTTGTCGTTGTGTTTTGACGCAGGATTTGTAAGAAGTTATCTTAATGAAAATGTTACGTCTATCATCCAGTTGTTATACTATATTACTACATTGATGGAGAGTTTTCATATCGCATCCTCTTATTTTTATAGCAATCAGTATAAGAAAAGCAAATAACTCTATGAGAACGGTACATATAGATATAGGAAGATGTGGTGTTAGTGCCAATGAGACAACTCTCCATCCAAATAACAATTTATCAAAGTAAACCATTATAGGTCAATGTACGTGCTTCAACACAAAGCCTTGGCTCACACCGAACAAAAAGCTATAACGAGCCCCAAAATTACTAGTGTAAAACCATTCAAACGGGAAAACCAACGGTCTAATATATATAAAAAACCCGTATATATAACATAAACAAACGACAACTACTGTACATCAGATTCCTGACTTAGGACAAGTGCAAACATTTGCAGCGGGATCAAGCGTTTTAATGGTACCAAACCTTCTCCCTTTTCTGAAGCAATAGCATAACATCACAGCATAGAAAACCACACGATTAAATATCAATTGGAAGGCTTAACTCAATAAAAAAAAAACGTAAATTAACAAACTATGCGCGAATAAATTTGATCTACGATACCTGAATGCACATGCACAGTTAATGAAATATTAGGGACAAACATGAAAGGTCAAAAAGCAAACAAACAAGTCCAAACAAAGCCATGGCAAGACACCACAGCGAAATATTTGACCCTTCGAAAATAATCACTATTGAAAAAAACGGTTTTTAATAATATCTACAGGTAAATGTAAAATAACTATGTCGTATTTATATTCATAATAGATAAAATTCACAAATACAGGAACACCAAAACTAAAGAATGTTTGCAGTTGAAGGAATGTCACAGTATTTTATCCAGCGCTGATATTGAAAATTGCGTCCCCACTCTAATATTGGTGACTAAATTTTATAGAATACTTATCCTGGTACACTGTCACGTTATGTTTGTTTATGTGTAACATACTTAATATTGCGATTGGGAACCAGTCTACAGACTACAGTATGCAACAACGTCATTTATAAAACAGCTTGTCTCAGGGTTCGAAAAGGGTTAATTATACAGAAACATTAACAATCACGCCACTTGTTTAATGCATTACAAATTAAGAGATGTGTTATGGTTGACATTGAGACAATTATATATATATGCGGAGTTAATATGACGAAGATGAAAGCAATACTAGGTCACCGTATATACTACCTTTAATAATGACAATACTAATGGCCTTACTAGTATTCATACAAATATGACATAAAACAACACGTCTGTTTTTTTTCAAATGGTTGTCGTTAGTTGCCGTTATCCATATTTTTGTGCAACTGTTACTAGCATAAATCAGGCTGTTGAATTTCTCTGTTGAATTGTTTCATATTTCTTTGCATTTTAAAGCTAACTATACGGTTCGGATTGTATTCATTGTTAAAAGTATATAGTTGTTTACACCCTCGTCCTTTGGTCTCAGGTGGATATTTGTCTCATCTGTAATCTGGTAACATCTCCTTATTTCCATATTACATTGTATCTTATTAATGATTAAAGATGCTTAGGATGATGTTGATGAGACATGTTTTTTCATTGGAAAGTTAATATATAAGAACAAAAATAAGTATGCAAATTTCCCACCTACTTTATCCGTGCTTTGGACCGACAGTTACACCCAGCATATTCTAAGTAATGTTGTAATAGTTATCATAATCATAGTTGATATCATCCGTTCCTAAAACACATGTCTATATAAATAATAAAACAATGAAAGTAGTACAAAGTAAATTAAGTAATCACAAAATCAGTTCTAGTTTGACATTTGTATCATTATACGTTGACGCAAGTTTCTAATCAGAGCTCAAAATGGTATTCCCCGTACTTGTTGTACATATTGGTTTATTTTCAATCAATTCTAGACTGTAGAGGTAACTTGCTGTGGATACAGTTTTCTAAATGTCCTCGTACATGTTCACATTTCAACTCAAACTTGGTAATAGTTGACTGTCTTTCGACATTCTATATAACTTAAATATACATTTACCAAATGTATGTATTATGTCTGTTGCATGTATACAGTTCTACACCATGAAATACGGATTTTATTATTCTAAGCGAGATAACTCTAATCCTAAATCGCAATAGCAAAATGCTAGCAACACCAAATCTTCCAAATACAGTACCTTATGTTTCAGCTCCAATGTATGTATGTATTAATAATAATTCTTCCTGTCATAGGTTATTTAAAACTTCATTGTATTTTAGTATTTCATTATCGTTTGCTTTTTATTGTTTCATAGAGATAACGTAGTTTACTTCACAAACTATCCCTACTCCATTTTGTTTTCATTTATTGATAGCTAGTTTTATGTTACATGTAAGTTTGCATACATAATTATCAATTAATTTTGAGTTTAAGATGACAACAAATAATCGCTTCTTGACAGTAGAACTTACCTTTTATCCTACCTGCTGTAATCGTTTGCACCTGTCGTAAGTCATGAATTGATGTTCACCAGTTGTTGTTTGTTGATGTGGTTCATACGTTTGCACCTGTCGTAAGTCATGAATTGATGTTCACCAGTTGTCGTTTGTTGATGTGGTTCATACGTTTGCACCTGTCGTAAGTCATGAATTGATGTTCACCAGTTGTTGTTTGTTGATGTGGTTCATACGTTTGCACCTGTCGTAAGTCATGAATTGATGTTCACCAGTTGTTGTTTGTTGATGTGGTTCATACGTTTGCACCTGTCGTAAGTCATGAATTGATGTTCACCAGTTGTTGTTTGTTGATGTGGTTCATACGTTTGCACCTGTCGTAAGTCATGAATTGATGTTCACCAGTTGTTGTTTGTTGATGTGGTTCATACGTTTGCACCTGTCGTAAGTCATGAATTGATGTTCACCAGTTGTTGTTTGTTGATGTGGTTCATACGTTTGCACCTGTCGTAAGTCATGAATTGATGTTCACCAGTTCTCGTTTATTGATGTGGTTCATACGTTTGCACCTGTCGTAAGTCATGAATTGATGTTCACCAGTTGTTGTTTGTTGATGTGGTTCATACGTTTGCACCTGTCGTAAGTCATGAATTGATGTTCACCAGTTGTTGTTTGTTGATGTGGTTCATACGTTTGCACCTGTCGTAAGTCATGACTTGATGTTCACCAGTTGTTGTTTGTTGATGTGGTTCATACGTTTGCACCTGTCGTAAGTCATGAATTGATGTTCACCAGTTGTTGTTTGTTGATGTGGTTCATACGTTTGCACCTGTCGTAAGTCATGAATTGATGTTCACCAGTTGTTGTTTGTTGATGTGGTTCATACGTTTGCACCTGTCGTAAGTCATGAATTGATGTTACCCTGTTCTCGTTTGTTGATGTGGTTCATACGTTTGCACCTGTCGTAAGTCATGAATTGATGTTCCCCTGTTCTCGTTTGTTGATGTGGTTCATACGTTTGCACCTGTCGTAAGTCATGAATTGATGTTCACCAGTTGTTGTTTGTTGATGTGGTTCATACGTTTGCACCTGTCGTAAGTCATGAATTGATGTTACCCTGTTGTGGTTTGTTGATGTGGTTCATACGTTTGCACCTGTCGTAAGTCATGAATTGATGTTCACCAGTTGTTGTTTGTTGATTTGGTTCATATTGTACCTGTCGTAAGTCATGAATTGATGTTCCCCAGTTGTCGTTTGTTGATGTGGTTCATACGTTTGCACCTGTCGTAAGTCATGAATTGATGTTCACCAGTTGTTGTTTGTTGATGTTGTTCATACGTTTGCACCTGTCGTAAGTCATAAATTGATGTTCACCAGTTGTTGTTTGTTGATGTGGTTCATACGTTTGCACCTGTCGTAAGTCATGAATTGATGTTCCCCAGTTGTCGTTTGTTGATGTGGTTCATACGTTTGCACCTGTCGTAAGTCATGAATTGATGTTCACCAGTTGTTGTTTGTTGATTTGGTTCATATTGTACCTGTCGTAAGTCATGAATTGATGTTCACCAGTTGTTGTTTGTTGATGTGGTTCATACGTTTGCACCTGTCGTAAGTCATGAATTGATGTTACCCAGTTGTCGTTTGTTGATGTGGTTCATACGTTTGCACCTGTCGTAAGTCATGAATTGATGTTCACCAGTTGTTGTTTGTTGATGTGGTTCATACGTTTGCACCTGTCGTAAGTCATGAATTGATGTTCACCAGTTGTTGTTTGTTGATGTGGTTCATACGTTTGCACCTGTCGTAAGTCATGACTTGATGTTCACCAGTTGTTGTTTGTTGATGTGGTTCATACGTTTGCACCTGTCGTAAGTCATGAATTGATGTTCACCAGTTGTTGTTTGTTGATGTGGTTCATACGTTTGCACCTGTCGTAAGTCATGAATTGATGTTCACCAGTTGTTGTTTGTTGATGTGGTTCATACGTTTGCACCTGTCGTAAGTCATGAATTGATGTTACCCTGTTCTCGTTTGTTGATGTGGTTCATACGTTTGCACCTGTCGTAAGTCATGAATTGATGTTCCCCTGTTCTCGTTTGTTGATGTGGTTCATACGTTTGCACCTGTCGTAAGTCATGAATTGATGTTCACCAGTTGTTGTTTGTTGATGTGGTTCATACGTTTGCACCTGTCGTAAGTCATGAATTGATGTTACCCTGTTGTCGTTTGTTGATGTGGTTCATACGTTTGCACCTGTCGTAAGTCATGAATTGATGTTCACCAGTTGTTGTTTGTTGATTTGGTTCATATTGTACCTGTCGTATGTCATGAATTGATGTTCCCCAGTTGTCGTTTGTTGATGTGGTTCATACGTTTGCACCTGTCGTAAGTCATGAATTGATGTTCACCAGTTGTTGTTTGTTGATGTTGTTCATACGTTTGCACCTGTCGTAAGTCATAAATTGATGTTCACCAGTTGTTGTTTGTTGATGTGGTTCATACGTTTGCACCTGTCGTAAGTCATGAATTGATGTTCCCCAGTTGTCGTTTGTTGATGTGGTTCATACGTTTGCACCTGTCGTAAGTCATGAATTGATGTTCACCAGTTGTTGTTTGTTGATTTGGTTCATATTGTACCTGTCGTAAGTCATGAATTGATGTTCCCCAGTTGTCGTTTGTTGATGTGGTTCATACGTTTGCACCTGTCGTAAGTCATGAATTGATGTTACCCAGTTGTCGTTTGTTGATGTGGTTCATACGTTTGCACCTGTCGTAAGTCATGAATTGATGTTCACCAGTTGTCAATTGTTGATGTGGTTCATACGTTTGCACCTGTCGTAAGTCATGAATTGATGTTCACCAGTTGTCGTTTGTTGATGTGGTTCATGCGTTTGCACCTGTCGTAAGTCATGAATTGATGTTCACCAGTTGTCGTTTGTTGATGTGGTTCATACGTTTGCACCTGTCGTAAGTCATGAATTGATGTTACCCTGTTCTCGTTTGTTGATGTGGTTCATACGTTTGCACCTGTCGTAAGTCATGAATTGATGTTACCCTGTTCTCGTTTGTTGATGTGGTGCATACGTTTATTGTTTCTTGTTTTTATATGAATTAGAACGTTGGTTTTCACCTTTGAATGGTTTTACACTATATATATATAGCCCAGATGGTCGTATGGTCTAACAGGACGGCTACAGTGCAGGCTATTTGGTGTCACAATATCTCAGTAGCATGGGTTCGAATCCCGGCGAGGGAAGAAAAAAAAATTTGCGAATGCAAATTTCCAGATCTAACATTGTTGGGTTGATGTTTTAGACGAGTTGTATATACATAATGTACACAGCCATGTATCACCATCATTGCTGGTGATCCGATGTATAAATCTGTTGTAGAGTTGTCACTGACTCATACTGTTACGGTTCGGGTCTGTAGACCTCAAACTGTTTTATGTAGTTTTAAATCAACCTTGGTAGTAGGTTATTGGTATTCAACCATTGGTAGCATGGCTTATAAGGCACTGGTTTGTAAATTTATAATAAAACACTTTCAAATAATAACAGAGTCAAAATCAAGTCCTATTCAATTTAATACACATATAATAGAAATATTTCATACAAATAATATAATACCCAGAGAATAAAAACGATTCAGAGACCCCCCGTGGAACGTCGAGCGTCAAGCATAATGTTTCGGTTGTAAATTCCGTAGTAGTTGTAGTAAATATCTAGGTCAGAGACCAGTCTATTATAAAACGGGGAAACCTACTCAATATTATCTGGTAATGATGTTTATCAGTTGTTGGTGGTAATTTCGTAGGTATAATTTATGGTATATAATAATCAAAGGTCCCTGGTATCGGGTTACAACGTTCTAACCAGAGCCCACAGAAGATGCACTCTTTATACTAGCGCCCACAACCCACATCCCCATGGTAGCCGTGGGCAATTCTACGGCACTTCATCGGTTGGTTGCCCACGGGGTTATATGTCGTGTGTCGTCTTCTTTTCCCACGGCAAGCACATGCGCAATCCAAGTAAATAAATGGCGGCCTCCAGTAAACGTAGGAGAAATACAGATCAATATAGGAAAAGGGGACGGTGGAAGCTTAGCATTAACAAAGGATAAGCCCAGTTACAATATATAACCCTTATATAAATATATGATAAAGGTGAGAAAGCGTGACAATGATAACCCGGGGAGAAATAAGGATGGGAACATGTCGGGACCCCCCTTTGGACAAACAGTGAGACGAACTCTATAGCCTATCATTCCCAATAAACGTAACAATAAATACATACAATAATAATATAATTCGGACACGATCCCTGAAATAGAATAGTGTTCGTACATATAATCTCAGTCACACAATTATCCAGACTTAAACGGCAGCGACCGCGAACGAAGTAAAACAGAGAGAGTGCAGTCTGGATAATAAGAAAAGAATAATAATAGCTTTACATAAAGCTTTACATTAATATACTTGTCACCCTTAACCCTTACCCCTATTTTGTAACATTACCCCCACCCACGGGAAGAGTTCGCCTCGAACTAAAAATAACAAGGAAATACTACTTACAAAATCCTACCTACAAAATTTACCTATTCCTCAGTGTGATTGGCAGTCCAAGTGTCTCTAAGTTCTAAGACTGTACCGTCTGGCAGGTAGCATCGCTCCTCTTTCATTATCCGGCTGGTACCAATTGGTATTAGCCTTCTCTGGTACCGAGAGGCACGAGTTTTTCTACATAGATTTATTTGCTCTTGCAGTGTTTTAGCTAGGGGGTGTTTCATATATGAGGATGGGGCTCCGGCGAAAAACAGCCTTGGGTCGAGTGATACATCATTATTATCTGAAAGATCCACTTTAATTTCGGTCGGCTTCTTCCACTGGTTAGTTGGTAAAGTACAATCAATTTCAGCTGGAAGGATGTTGTTGTCTGATTTCTTCGATAGGTCTAAAGGTGTTTCATCTGACTGTGAAGGTAATGATAATAATACGGGTACTGGTGATGGTGATGGTACATTTGATGATGATGGTACAGGTGATGGCAATGGTGATGGTTGTGGTAGTGGTACAGGTGAGGTGGTTGGTAACAAATTTTTACTACTCATCGATAAATCCATTGGTTCCTCATTAGTCTGGTCTACAATAATGGGTGCAACTGATTTGGTTAAATCTATCGGTGTGTTTATAGGTGATGAGGGTATAGGTGTTTCTGGTCTGGAAATAAAAGGCTGGTCCGATGGAGAATAAGTCATAACTGGAGTATCTTTAAATGGTTCAGGTGATATGGGTTCAAGATATTTGCTGAAAAGAATGTCTGATGGTACAAAAAGTGTAGGTGATAGGTTTGGTGTCGTTTCATCATTTCTCAGCCTCTTCATTGGTGAAGGTGTCCTAGGCTCATTCAGAAGCTCGGCAAAATCAGGCATCTGCTCATCCAGCAGTTCTGTTATTTGACGAATGGTTGCTTCTGAATGCCTAGGACTAGCACTGGTTGATGGATAGGTCTGAGCAGGTTGAATTCTTGACGGAAAAGTCCTTTCCACTCTTTCCACTGATGATTTTAAGCTGCCTGTATGTCTTGGTGTGTCCCCTGGATAGAACTGATGATAACTGTGTCTGGATGTCTCATGTTGACGAAGGCGGTACTTATCATCAGCACTACAGGTCCAGGGGCAGTAACGGCACTGTATTTTGGTTCCATGGTTGTGGCGTCTATGCTTATGTAACTTAGTTGTGTTTGGGAATCTTTTACCACAATCCTCACATTGGTGGTTCCATATTGGTACATCCATAGTCTATAAAATAAAAGAAAGGAATTCATAAGTATAGAATGATCAAAGGCTAATTTAATGTAAGTAGTGATCCATTGGTCACATGGTACTACGATAATTATTTTTCATATTATCCAATGATTTTACACAAGTTAAACACCCGGCAGCTACAGGGTGTCGAATTAGTTTATAAAAGATAAATATATACATACAGGTGTATACATCATAACACTTGCAATGGTCCAACTCTTATTATTGTTGATAACTACACGAACTACAAGTACTCTTACTGGTAATGTAAAAATATAACACAAATACATTGTAATATACAAAAACAGATCATAGAAGAATTAATACACTTCCCTTAATTTAGTTTTGTAACTAACATTTTAACTCTGGTATTCGAAATTAATAATTTGCGACTACTTTTAAGGCCTTGGTATGGTACTCACAAAATGATATCACTGGTTATGTGATATAAAATAATATATATATATATACACTTTCATGAGTAGATATATCTCAATTATATATACATGTACAAGCACCTGATAACAAATTCACAGATGCAATATGCTTTGAATTACTAAAGCAAATCATTGTCTCGCCCTGCTTATACTAAGCAAGCAGATGACCACACTTACACACTGTCACAGTTGATTTGCAAACAAAATTATATATACACAATAAAATCTTTTTCAATATTTTGTTTTTGTTCATAAAGACATTATTTCAGATTCAAAATGCCATATATGTGTTTATGAGGTCACATTTGAAATATAAAAACACAACATCATATTGATGCTAAACATGGTAATAACACTATATTAAAAATAATTAGTCGTCATGGTCTGTCCGTTATTTATCAGTCCTGTCCTTTGTCTGGCCCCTGGTATTTAGGGCAGGTTCTCCCGGAGGTTGGTACCACCTTTTTAAATAACCTTTATATGGTTTAAGACGGTTGACATGAATAATTTTTGTCTTAGACTTTGGTCCCTCTTGAATTTGGTATAAAATGTCTGAAATTTGTTCAATTACAGTAAAGGGTCCCTCCCATTTGAACTGAAATTTAGGACTTCGCCCTTTATATTTCTTTGAGTCCCTTAACATTACTCCGTCTCCCACTTTATATTGAGAATTTTTACTGGTGAGGTCATATTTGCGTTTCTGCCGAGCAGCGGCATGCACCAATCTATCCCTGACTACAGTATGCACTTTGTCCATACGACTGGTCAGTTGGTCTATATATTCTGGTCTCGATAATTTACCATCAGGGGATTGAACACCATAAATTAAATCAATGGGCATGTGAACTTCACGACCAAACATCATGTTATTTGGGGATTCTCCTAAGGTTTCATGGGGGGCTGATCTGTAAGCCAGCATTAATAAAGGAACATATGTATCCCAGTCTCTTTGGTTTTTGGAGACTACTTTGCTCAGCATATCTTCAATTGTACCATTTAACCTTTCAACCAACCCAGAACTTTGTGGGAGGAAGGGGCTATTCCTAGTTTTGTCTATATGTAAAAGTTTACACAATTGTAAAAATAGATCTGAAGTGAACTGGGAACCTTGATCCGTATGGATTTGGGTGGGTACTCCGTAACGGCATATAAATTCGGTCACCATTTTATCAGCCACAGTAGAAGCAAAAATATTTGGTATTGGATATGCCTCAGCATAACGAGTAAAATAGTCTGTAATGACCATCAAATATCTATTGCCATTGTAAGTTTGTGGTATAGGTCCCAATAAATCAATTGCAACTCTGTCCATGGTCTCTCCAACAACATAGGTTTTCATTGATGCCCTGGTACCCTTTGATGGTCCCTTACGTTTTTGGCATTCAATGCACCTTTGACAATACTTGTCTACAAAAGTTTGGTAGCCTACCCAATAAAATCTATGGCGCACACGAGCACTAGTTCGTTTAATGCCCATGTGTCCAGCTAAAGGGTCATCATGTAGCAGTTTTAACACTTCACGTCTAAAGGTATGGGGTAGAATATATTGGAGACTTTGCGTATTGGTAAGGGTATTAATCCATTTACGATATAAAATTCCATTTACAACTACAAGCCTGTCCCATTGAGCCCAGTATGCCTTATGTATTTTACTAAGGTGAGATATTTCCTGCCATTGTGGTTTAACATCACTATTAACTTTCCATTCCCTAACAATTTTTATGATAGGGTCTTGTATTTGAGACTCCATCAGCTCATTTAGTGATTTCCCTTGCACCCAATTGGTAGCAATAGGGTTTGACTCTACTTTGTCTTGGTTATCAGCACTCATAGCTCTTATTTCCATGAGTTCAAGACTATCAGAATTCTCGTCAGCCTGTTTTTGGTTTTCCTGTTTTTCACAATGTGTACATGACTTGCTACATGGTCTCCTGGATAACCCGTCAGCATTACCATGTTTAAGTCCTGCTCTATATTTTATGGTATAATTATAGGTGCCCAAAATTTCCAACCACCTGGCTAATTGACCTTCTGGATTCTTAAAATTTGTAATCCATGTCAATGCGCCATGATCAGTTCTAACACAGAAATGCACACCGTACAAATAATGGTGAAAATGCTTTACTGCATTTATAATTGCCAGTAGTTCCCGTCTAGTCACACAATAATTCTTTTCAGGTTTACTAAAAGATTTACTATAATAGGCTACCACATGTTCTTTGCCATCATCACCAATTTGAGAAAGAACTGCTCCACTTCCTGTACCACTGGCATCGGTATCCAGAATAAATTCCTTATCTAAAGTAGGATATATCAGTATGGGGCTAGTAATCAAAACATTTTTTAAAATTAGAAATGCTTCGGCACATTCAGAAGTCCATTTAAAAAGAACATTTTTCTGGGTCAATCTATGTAATGGACTAGCAATTTTTGAAAAATCTCTTATAAATTTCCTATAGTAGGAACAGGTACCTAAGAAACTTCGGACTTCTTTTATATTAGTAGGCGTTGGCCATTCCTTTACAGCAGCAACCTTTGACGGGTCAGGGGAAATACCTTCACTAATAACAACATGGCCTAAAAAGGTAACTTGTTTCTGAAAAAGATAACACTTTTTGGGAGCTATTTTTAGGCCAGCAGTATATAGTCTATCAAAAACAGTCTGGAGTCTTGTAACGTGCTCTTCAAAAGATTTTGAAAACACAATGATATCGTCAAGGTAAACGATACAGATCTCCCATTGTAGTCCTGCCAAAACATATTCCATCAGTCTCTCAAAAGTTTGTCCTGCATTACACAGGCCAAAAGGCATCCTTTTGAACTCAAAAAGCCCCTGTGTTGTAACAAAAGCAGTTTTTGGAGCATCTTGAGGATCCATGGCAACTTGGTAATATCCGCTGACCAAATCCAGCGTACTAAACCAAGAGTTACCTCTTAAAGCATCCAGGGAATCGTCAATTCTCGGCAGGGGGTACGAATCTTTTACACTATTTAAATTTACGCTGCGAAAATCGCAACAGACTCGAATAGAGGAGTCTGCTTTCCTTACTATTACTAGCGGACTGCTGTAAGGTGACTGACTTGGTCGTATGATATCATTATCCAACATTTTTTTAATTTCGACTTCAACTTCCTTCCTTTGGGCGATAGGTAAACGCCTAGGAGCATGCTTTACAGGACGGGCCCCATTGGTATCTATCTTATGCTGAACAATATCAGTAAGACCTATATCATATTTGGACATGGAAAAAGCTTTTTGGTTTTTGTGAAGAAGATTTTTCAAAGTTCTGGTTTGTTCAGGGGTTAAAACATTTTTACACCTATCATAAATCTCCTTAAATTGCGGTATACCCTCAGATTCATCATGAGTGGTTTCATTCATGATATTCTGTTCTGGTAACAGCTCAGCATTGGCTGCCCAACTGTTTTTGGTTAAGGTTTGTGGACTATCCGACAGATTCATTACCCTTAAAGGTAGCTCACTTTGTTCCCCCTTGTACAAAGCTTTGGCAACAAGAATGCCCCTATCTTGTAATAACTCAGCTGTTGAATCAATCACTAGGTTTGCCTTACCAGTTACACCCTCATTAATGTTGGCTTTTACCATCATTTCACTACGAGGAGGTATGGTGACCTTCTGACCTATTGTAATTCTGAATAAACTTGGTATTTGACTTTCTAATTCACAAGCAATGGTCTGATTGTTTAATTTCAATGTACAATTGGCAATGTCAATTACACATTTATTTTTCACCATAAAGTCATAGCCCAGAACAGCTGGTATTTCTATATCTGCAATAATCATCTCTTGCTGAATAACCTGATCCCCTAATTTGATTGGTAGGGACAGGACATCTAGTGGTACCACATGACTGCCATTTGCCATTCGTAATTTACATCTATATGGCATTAAATGTACTTTTACCTTTTGTGAAAACTTATTATATATAGAAGTGTTTAAAACACTCATTGAGGAGCCAGTATCCATTAAACAATTAACATTATGGTTATGAATAGACAAACTCATAAATAATCCTTCATTTATATCTTGTTTAAGTTGAAATAATACGGGTCTAGGGATATTTTCGTCCCCTACGGCTGAAAGTTGACCCTTACTTTCAGCTCCAATTAGTTTTCCGGGTCCTCAAGTGATTGCCTTTGCGAATAGTTTAGGTTTTGAACATCATTTAAAACATTTTTCTGGTCAAAAAGCCTCTTTCTGCACTTTTTAGCAATATGACCAGGTTTATGACAGTAATAACAAAGGTTAGATTGGTCATCCTGTTCCTTGGTATATGAAGTTTTGGAAGTTTTGGTATTTGGTTCATTGGTCTGATATCTTAGAGAGGGCCTTTTTCGGCTTAAATGATAGGCTTCATATTTGAGGGCAAGGTGTAGGGCCTCATCAATGGTATCAGTACTAGTTTGAACAATAGCCCATTCAAGCTCTTGGTCATTAAGTGCATTTCGGAATGCTCTGTATGCTAGGTTATCTTGCACATCTAGTGGGGCTGTTGGATTAGCCAGGCGCACAAGTCTCTTTATGTCTTGTGCTAATTCAGGTAAAGACTCGCCTCTTCTCCTAATTCTAGCATCAATTTGGGTCATATACATTTCAGACTGGTTAGGAGGAGAGAACCTTTTATTCAGAGTTTGCATAAGATCATTGTAATTTGGTGGGTTATTAGTATCTATATGTCCTACTGTGGCTAAAGCAGCCCCTTGCATGCAAGAAATAAGTTTTTATACTTTTATTTCATCAGGCCAATTGTTAAGTTTTGAAACTGTGTCGAAATGGACCCTATAGTCAACCCAATCTGACTTGCCGTCATATGTGAATGGTTTGGTGTAGCCAATATTAACATTTGAGCTATGCTGATGTGGTTTGTTTGGGGCAGCTGGTTTGCTGACAGTGTGTGGTACTTGTTGTGGTATAGTATAAATAGGTATAAAGGCACTATTGTTAACTGCACTAGTAGGTTGTACTGCTGGACTATTTCCAGGGTCACATAAGGTATTAGTTCTTGGTAAATTTTGTTGTGAGATCACAGTGTTGTAATCACCACCATCTGGTATTATTGTTAAAGAGGTTTGTTTGTCTGTTTCAATTGGACTATTTGTATTTGTCCTAACAGGTGATTTGTGAGAGCTTTCTTGCTCATTTTCTGTATTAAACTTTTTAGTTAGCATATTTTCAATATTATTAAGTAGGTTATTATTGCTCTCTAAATGTCTCTTCATTGCTTCTTCATGATTTTCAAGCTGTCTTTTCATATTTTGTTCATTACTATGAAGTCTGTTATCAATATGTGTCATTTGGTATTCTAACTTATTGTCAAGACTTCCAATATCTGTTTTAAGCATTAGTATGTTTTTGGTATTAACATTTACTTGACTGGTTATTTTGTCAACTTGTATTTTAATTTCATTAAACTGAGCTGTCTGGTAAAAGCTATCCCCTTGAAATCTGACTTGTGAGGGCGAAAGCATCTCAGGTGTGGTAGCTCTTGAGCTTCCACTAAATGGAGAAATACTCCTACTTTCAATTTCATCTTCTGACCCTTCACCCCGATTCATTTTCAGTTTTTAATTTTACAATTTATAAAAATTTGTTAAAATTTATTGAACTTGGTAAGTACACTATGAAAATAAATTTATTTGGTGCATAAATTTTTTCAAAAAGGTTAAATTCACACAGTCTCTCTCTGAGGTATGGTTTTAAATTTCGAAATCCCACTGCCGGACACCAAATGTTACGGTTCGGGTCTGTAGACCTCAAATGTTTTATGTAGTTTTAAATCAACCTTGGTAGTAGGTTATTGGTATTCAACCATTGGTAGCATGGCTTATAAGGCACTGGTTTGTAAATTTATAATAAAACACTTTCAAATAATAACAGAGTCAAAATCAAGACCTATTCAATTTAATACACATATAATAGAAATATTTCATACAAATAATATAATACCCAGAGAATAAAAACGATTCAGAGACCCCCCGTGGAACGTCGAGCGTCAAGCATAATGTTTCGGTTGTAAATTCCGTAGTAGTTGTAGTAAATATCTAGGTCAGACACCAGTCTATTATAAAACGGGGAAACCTACTCAATATTATCTGGTAATGATGTTTATCAGTTGTTGGTGGTAATTTCGTAGGTATAATTTATGGTATATAATAATCAAAGGTCCCTGGTATCGGGTTACAACGTTCTAACCAGAGCCCACAGAAGATGCACTCTTTATACTAGCGCCCACAACCCACATCCCCATGGTAGCCGTGGGCAATTCTACGGCACTTCATTGGTTGGTTGCCCACGGGGTTATATGTCGTGTGTCGTCTTCTTTTCCCACGGCAAGCACATGCGCAATCCAAGTAAATAAATGGCGGCCTCCAGTAAACGTAGGAGAAATACAGATCAATATAGGAAAAGGGGACGGTGGAAGCTTAGCATTAACAAAGGATAAGCCCAGTTACAATATATAACCCTTATATAAATATATGATAAAGGTGAGAAAGCGTGACAATGATAACCCGGGGAGAAATAAGGATGGGAACATGTCGGGACCCCCCTTTGGACAAACAGTGAGACGAACTCTATAGCCTATCATTCCCAATAAATGTAACAATAAATACATACAATAATAATATAATTCGGACACGATCCCTGAAATAGAATAGTGTTCGTACATATAATCTCAGTCACACAATTATCCAGACTTAAACGGCAGCGACCGCGAACGAAGTAAAACAGAGAGAGTGCAGTCTGGATAATAAGAAAAGAATAATAATAGCTTTACATAAAGCTTTACATTAATATACTTGTCACCCTTAACCCTTACCCCTATTTTGTAACAATACGTACTTATTAATATAATTATTTTCTGTGACTGTATCTTGCATTAATTTGTAGGATCCTTTACTACATACAAGTATCTTGTCTTAGGGAGGGATAAATCCTACTTTGTAAAGGATCACTCTCTGAAACTGATTATCAAGATGCTTGATTTCTTGATTGACAACATATTTATTACGTTCGGAGGACGTGTTTTTAAACAGACTGTCGGCATTCCAATGGGAACAAACTGTGCCCCTCTACTTGCCGACTTGTTTCTTTATTATTATGAGGCTGACTTCATGCAGAAACTTCTTAGGAAGAAAGATAAGAAGTTAGCAATATCCTTTAACTCTACTTTCCGCTATATAGATGATGTTCTTTCACTAAATAATTCAAAATTTGGTGACTGTGGAACGCATCGAGCTAGAGATAAAGGATACTACAGTAAAGTCGGCCTCATATCTTGACTTACATCTAGAAATTGACAATGAGGGTCGGTTAAAAACAAAACTTTACGACAAAAGAGATGATTTCAGCTTTCCAATTGTGAACTTTCCATTTTTTAGTAGCAACATTCCAGCAGCACCTGCATACGGGGTATATATCTCCCAATTGATAAGATATTCCCGTGCTTGCATTTTCTATCATGATTTTCGTGATCGAGGGTTGCTGCTCACAAGGAAGCTATTAAACCAAGAGTTCCAAATGGTGAAGTTGAAATCATCCCTTCGTAAATTTTACGGACGCCATCACGAGTTGGTTGATCGTAATGGAATAACCGTTTCACAAATGATATCGGATATGTTCCTTACGTCGTAACTACAATTACCTTCCCTTTCATGAATGTGACCTACCGAATTAGACTATTTACCGGATTTGTTATCACATAAGCAACACGACGGGTGCCACATGTGGAGCAGGATCTGCTTACCCTTCCGGAGCACCTGAGATAACCCCTAGTTTTTTGGTGGGGTTCGTGTTGTTTATTCTTTAGTTTTCTATGTTGTGTCATGTGTGCTGTTGCTTGTTTGTCTTTTTCATTTTTAGCCATGGCGTTGTCAGTTTGTTTTAGATTTATGAGTTGATAGTCCCTTTGGTATCTTTCGTCCCTCTTTTACTATAGATAATTGAGCTGATCTGTAACAATAACATCTCCATGCCTTAAATATCATGTACTGTAATACGCCGCTAGATTAAAACTGACGAGGAAAGGTAACACATGGCCACCGAAAGCTTTATTATTGGAAAGCCCATGTGGTCGTGTGGTCTAGCGGGACGGCTACAGTGCAGGCGACTAGGTGGCACGATATCTCAGTAGCATGGGTTCGAATCCCGGCGAGGGAAGAACAAAAAATTTGCGAAAGCAAATTTACAGATCTAACATTGATAAGTTATATATATGTCGAAATCCGGATCTGGTATACAAAAAAATATTAACACCTTATGTTTGTGGCATAACATCGTGGCCGCAAGTTAATTGTTTTCTGTTTAGTATTAAATTTATATTAAGATCCATTTTGTTACATCTTGTGATCAATTTTATTTGGCAATCGCCAATGGCAGTCAGCAGGGTTAAAGAACATCAGTTGTTCGACCTGTTAATCAAATACGTTTTGTTTAAATATACTTCTTCACTTTTTTGGTCTTTTGGAAAATGTTGTTTGTGCTGTATTTAGACCCTTCTACAACGAAATTTTTTTTACATGCACATGTATAAAAATTGCGGTTTTTATCCAACGCAATCATAGGTTTGAACGTAGTTATCAATATATATATATATATATATATATATATATATATATATATATATATATATATATATATATATATATATATATATATATATATATATATAAAGTGCCTAGAAAATCAACCTAACGATGTTAGAGTAGATTTGATTTGTAACTTCCTCCCCGGCGCCGGGGCTGGAACCTGTACTTTATTTTCTAACTTCTACGACAACACCGCCTAGCATTGCGCAGAGACCTTATCCCCTCCTCTAACTCTAGCTTATAAAAATAAGCTTTCGTTTCGGGAGGTGTTACCTTCTTGTAGGAATTAAACAAGGATCTCTGATACAATACACGAAGTATTTATTATATATTTATTATATATATAAAGAGAAGACAAAAAAGAGAGAGATTTTGGATGCACCAGTTACGAACTCTTGAATCTGATGGACTCAATGAGAGAGACGAAAAAAGATTTAAAAACAAATCAAAACCATAATTATCTTGTAATCATACAAATTAATTTATCGAAATTCATACAATTAATCGAACATCTATAAATGTGCTAAACTTTTATACAAGTTCATGTAGTTGTAGCTACAAACATATTTTATGCAACATCAATCAATATGTTACACTTTTCCTCAACTCTTGTATAGATTAAGCTACAAAAATATTTTTTTGTCATGCATCCGATTTCACCTTGAGAGATGCACACGCCTGATGAAGCAAATTTGTTTAGCGAAATATTGCGTATTTCTATTTAACATCTAATAGAACTTTTTAATGTATTAATTAGTGTGTTTAAGTTATATTCTTAGACATTTATATAATTTTAATTCAGTAACTGTATCAATTTATTTTCACAAACTGATCCACGCTTAAATAGATTGAATTTTGATTGTTGCTATTTTTAGACATTATATTGTCAGTAGAAAATCTAACTCTAACACTGTTTGGAGTAATTTTCAGACTTATTATATATATATATATATATATATATAAAAATAAAATTAAATTTCAAAATGCTCTTAAAGTCCTTTTCTTCTCTACATTTTCTCCAACCGGTTTCACAGCTTGTGATAATCATGGATGAATTTAACTAACGGTAACGTAACGTCACGATAATAAGTCAGTAGCAATGCATTAAAGGGACGTAACCCTTACAAAAGTAACGTCTTATCTGTTTAGGTTTGGTTTGAACTTTTGTATAAACATATTTTCTTTATTAATCCTCATTTCTTCGGTGAATTGGTCGTCACATTGGTAAAATGGGAAAACATAGTATTTGGGTGATTTGGTGCTAGCGCATAAATCCAGGTGTTCACTTACGTTAATCATCCTAATTTCTTTATGTCGGATTTGTTGGCGGTGAACAGTAAATCTTTTCCGTAAAGTGTTTCCTGTTTGTATATATATATATAAGGGTTTATTTGGAATTCTTATTGACGCAATCTTTCTTGTAACATCATAATTGTCGACACCGTTAAAGCTTTAGAATTGTGCTAGTTCATATCGCACATTATTATTTTTATTTAAAGCATATATTTGAACTCTCTGATGTAATTAGTCATATAACCTTTGTCGTGTTTAAGAAATTTTTAGAATTCAACAGATTTATTTTAGAGATGAGTAAGGTAAAGAAACAGAAACAGAGACTGTAATAACCCAGATGTGAAGCACTGCATGGAGTCGAACTACATCTTTTCATTTATCCCATTTGGTGCCAAAGTTGTTAATTTTCTTATCCAAAATCTTTCCCGACTAAGTCTATCCTCCCTAGACCAAGCAGAGTTGTGGTCAATGATTGTAATGGTCAGTCTATTGAGATCTGCCTTAGTGTGGCCAGGGGATCTCAAATGTCGACTAAGAGGGAGGTCTGGCTTGCATTGGTAGTCGCTACGATGACCGTTCATTCGTTTGTGAAACGGCTGTTCTGACTCGCCAACATACTGATTACCACATTTACATTGTAGGAGATACACAACATTTACTACTGTTTACGACATTTACACTGTAGGAGAAACACAACATTTGTAGTAAATGTTGTGTATCTCCTACAGTGTAAATGTGGTAAACAGTATGTTGGCGAGTCAGAACAGCCGTTTCACAAACAAATGAAGTAAATGTTGTGTATCTCCTACAGTGTAAATGTGGTAAACAGTATGTTGGCGAGTCAGAACAGCCGTTTCACAAACGAATGAACGGTCATCGTAGCGACTACCAATGCAAGCCAGACCTCCCTCTTAGTCGACCTTTGAGATCCCCTGCCCACACTAAGGCAGATCTCAATCGACTGACCATTACAATCATTGGCCACAACTCTGCTTGGTCTAGGGAGGATAGACTTACTCGGGAAAGATTTTGGATAAGAAAATTAACAACTTTGGCACCCAATGGGATAAATGAAAAGATGTAGTTCGACACCATGCAGTGCTTCACATCTGGGTTATATTACTTATTATTACAGTCTCTGTTTTTATTTCTTTACCTTACTCATCTCTAAAATAAATCTGTTGAATATAACAATTTAAATTGCTTAATTTTTTGAGGGATGTATAAGTACCAAGCCACGTTCAACTAGTTTACTTAATTCAGTCAAAATTTATTATTATATTTTAACGGCCGTTTGTTTTAAACATCGCAGACTCTAATGTAACTACACTACCGTTGTCAAATCTGAATTATTAACAAATTTAGACCGTTCAGTGCTGTTTATTTGGAATTCTTGTTGACGCAACCTTTCTTGTAACATCATAATTGTTGACACCGTTAAAGCTTTAGAATTGTGCTAGTTCATATCGCACATTATAATTTTTTATTTAAAGCATATATTTGATCTCTCTGATGTAATTAGTCATATAACCTATGTCGTGTTTAACAAATTTTTAGAATTGTGCAAGCGTCTTACCTGATGTTCGGTTTGACTTTTTTATTGTATAAATTTCAAGATTGTAAGTAGACTGATAATTGATTCATTCAACATCACAATCATATATACCGATGAAGGATATCTGTTATCTGAAATATTTATAAATAATAACATTTATAGTTTTTTTTTATGTTATTGGTGTTGTTATGTACACTTTTTAGGCGTTTATATATATATATATATATATATATATATATATATATATATATATATATATATATAGATTGCCTAACAATGTAATTTTAACACACTATTTAGTATGTAAATATAAAAATGTTTAAAATATTTACAAAATGATGAAAATAAACGCAATATTTCGCTAGACCAACTAGCTTTATCAAGCGTGCATCTATCCAGGTGAAATCGGATGTAGATGATAAGAAACTTTTGCAGCTCAACGTCTTTGTTGCACTGAACTGCCTTCAAAATAAGAAAATTTTGCAGCTCAATGTATATGACCTCTTGCATTTAGCTGCTTTGATAATAAGAAAATTTTGCAGCTCAATGTACATGTTGCACTTGGATTTAGCTACCTTAAAAATACATAATTGCTAGTTGAAGTTAGCAACGTCCATTGGCCAATATTACGGGATAAAAAGGACGATGCTTTGTTTTAAATTATTCTTTATCTTTCCTGTATCTTTTTTCGTCTTTTTCGTTAAGACCATCAGGTTCTAAAGTGTGGAGTTGGTGGATCCAAAAGTTTTCTCTTCTCCTTCTCGCCGTGGTGTCCCATTCGGTGTTGACTTCTATAATTTGGAAAGTGACATTATCAAAAGGATGTTTCGTTGAACGAAGATGTCTTGTGAGAGGACAGTTTTTGTTGGTTTTGTACGATGAACGATGGTTATTGAGCCGAATATTAAATTTGTCCATTGTTTCTCCCACATACTGAATGCCACAAGTGTCACATGTTAATATATAAATTGAGTTCTCCGTTTTACAGTTGGAATTAGAGTAGATGGTATAATTTTGTTTAGTAACGGAGCTGATGAAAGAACTGCTTGTATTGGCAGCTTTACAACACAAACAATTCCTTCGACCACATTGTTTGTAGCAACCGGGCGATGGATTAGGCTGCTTGGTTAATACAGATGTCACTAATTTGTCACGGATGTTTTTAGGTCTTCTGAAGGCCATGACTGGTGGTGAAGAAAATACTTTTTTTAGATTTAAATCATTTTCTATAATTTTCCAATGCTTCTGAACAATGGATGACACATTTTTAAAATCAGGATGGTAAGTGAGTACAAGGGGTGTTCTGTTAGCTGCTTTATTCTTATCTTTGTACTCAAGAAGTTCTTGGCGACTAGTTTTGTTTGCTCTTTCGAAAGCGCTATCAATAATGTTGTTATTGTATCCTCGAACAACTAGATGTTTACGAAGTTGTCCAAGTCTAGCATTTTTCGTATTTTCAGTAGAGCATATTCTCTTGATTCGCAATGCCTGGCTGAATGGGATACCACGGGAGCAGTGTTTAGGATGGCAACTTTTAGGAGAAAGGAATTGATGTTTGTCCGTTTGTTTGGTATGAAGGTCCGTTATAATGGTTCCGTTCTTGATGTAACTCGTAGTATCGAGGAAGTTTATTTTCTCCATAGATGATTCATATGTAAATTTTATTGAATGGTGGAAAGAGTTGCAGTGTTCTAGAAATTCATTAAGATGTTCTTGTGAATCGGTCCATTTGAAATCAATATTGTCAATGAATCGGAACCATGATAAGGGCTGATATGAAGCACTAGCCAAGAGGCGTTTTTCAAGTTGGCCCATAAATATGTTGGCATATGACGGGGCCATTTTTGTGCCCATACTAGTACCGTCTATCTGGAGATAGTGTTTTTCATTGAAAGAGAAGTTGTTATTCTCCAGTACTAGTTTCAGAAGTGTAACAAGGCACTCAGTAGGAGGATTTTTTTCACTACGAGTGTTCCATGCCTCTTCACAGGCTGCTATTCCTTCGTCTTGTGGAATGTAGGTATATAAAGAAGACACGTCCATGGATGCAAGTATAGTATTGCTTGGTAAAGGATTGAGGCTTTCCATTTTCTTGAGATAATCAGTTGTATCTTGAATGAATGATGGTAGTTCTTTCACATGAGGTCTTAGATGATGGTCTACAAATTCTGATATCTTTTCAGTTGGATGACTATTCGCTGACACAATTGGTCGACCTGGATTGCCCGTTTTATGTATTTTAGGCAACATATAGAATCGTCCGGCCTTTGCTTCGTTCTCAAGAGGTCGGAGATAATCAAAGGTGTCATTGTCTATATGCTTTTTGTCGAACATCTCTTGAAGGAATGTGTTGATCCTTCGAATAGTATTAAGCGTTGGATCTGTGGTTAATTGTTTATAAAAAATGGAGTTAGAAAGTTGTCGATTCCCCTCTGCTATATAATCTGTTTTATCCATGACAACCACAGAGCCCCCTTTGTCGGCAGGTTTTATTACAATATCCTCTTGATCTTTTAACGCTTTCAAAGCTATACTTTCTGACTTGGATAAATTATAATTTCTTGTATTTGTTATACAGGACTTTATATCAGACCTCACGTAGTTAATGAATGACTCCAAGTTATCATTTTTGCTCTTTGGTGGTTTCCATGAACTTTTTTTCCTAAATTTTAGGATGGGCGTGACTTCTTCATTGGTGTCAGTATCTGAATCTGTTAATCCGGCTTCTTCAAGGTTTTTCTTGCCCCTATTGTAGAAAAAATCTTTCAAGCGTAAACGTCTAGCGAATTGGTCTAGGTCTTCGTCTAGCTGAAAGTTATTTACAGTTGATGGGATAGGACAGAAGTTTAAACCTTTACTTAAAAGAGATTCCTCAGCACGTGTAAGTTCTTTAGATGACAAATTTACAACAATGCTTTCAGTTTTTTGTTTCTGTCTTTTAAATTTTCTTTTTCTAGGGATCGTATGGTTTGTTATATTAATATCATTCATATGCTTGAGTACAAAGATAAGAATAAAGCAGCTAACAGAACACCCCTTGTACTCACTTACCATCCTGATTTTAAAAATGTGTCATCCATTGTTCAGAAGCATTGGAAAATTATAGAAAATGATTTAAATCTAAAAAAAAGTATTTTCTTCACCACCAGTCATGGCCTTCAGAAGACCTAAAAACATCCGTGACAAATTAGTGACATCTGTATTAACCAAGCAGCCTAATCCATCGCCCGGTTGCTACAAACAATGTGGTCGAAGGAATTGTTTGTGTTGTAAAGCTGCCAATACAAGCAGTTCTTTCATCAGCTCCGTTACTAAACAAAATTATACCATCTACTCTAATTCCAACTGTAAAACGGAAAACTCAATTGATATATTAACATGTGACACTTGTGGCATTCAGTATGTGGGAGAAACAATGGACAAATTTAATATTCGGCTCAATAACCATCGTTCATCGTACAAAACCAACAAAAACTGTCCTCTCACAAGACATCTTCGTTCAACGAAACATCCTTTTGATAATGTCACTTTCCAAATTATAGAAGTCAACACCGAATGGGACACCACGGCGAGAAGGAGAAGAGAAAACTTTTGGATCCACCAACTCCACACTTTAGAACCTGATGGTCTTAACGAAAAAGACGAAAAAAGATACAGGAAAGATAAAGAATAATTTAAAACAAAGCATCGTCCTTTTTATCCCGTAATATTGGCCAATGGACGTTGCTAACTTCAACTAGCAATTATGTATTTTTAAGGTAGCTAAATCCAAGTGCAACATGTACATTGAGCTGCAAAATTTTCTTATTTTCAAAGCAGCTAAATGCAAGAGGTCATATACATTGAGCTGCAAAATTTTCCTATTTTGAAGGCAGTTCAGTGCAACAAAGACGTTGAGCTGCAAAAGTTTCTTATCATCTACATCCGATTTCACCTGGATAGATGCACGCTTGATAAAGCTAGTTGGTCTAGCGAAATATTGCGTTTATTTTCATCATTTTGTAAATATTTTAAACATTCTTATATTTACATACTAAATAGTGTGTTAAAATTACATTGTTAGGCAATCTATAATTTTATTTGTGTAATTGAATTAATCTCTGTACTGATTAATCCACACTCCCATAGATTTGTATGTCATGTGCTGCTATTTATAGGCACTTATATATATTATACAATCATTCAGAGACTTTATATATATATATATATATATATATATATATATATATATATATATATATATATAAAGTCTCTGAATGATTGTATAATAAAAACTATAACACAAATCTTCATTGGAATAAATTACAACATTCTTGTAATTGTAATTGTAATTGAATGTTGTAATTTATTCCAATGAAGAAGGCCGTAATGGCCAAAACGTATGGGAATTTGTGTTATAGTTTTTATTATATATATATATATATATATTAATGTTTTGGGCCCCCTTATAGCTTGCTGTTTGGTGTGAGCCAAGGCTCTGTGTTGGAGGCCGTACCTTGACCTATAATAGTTTACTTTTATGAATTGGGACTTGGATGGAGAGTTGGCTTATTGGCACTCATACCACATCTTCTTATATCTACATACAGAATAACAAGAAGGTCCCCAAAAATATTGCATGAGCAATCCAAACCTCAAAACCCGATTCAACCAAAACAACCTTCCTTCTCAGTAACAAGAGAGAATCATTGACAGTTATTATCCATTTGTTTGTGTGTTGGAATTTTCCATTTGCTTACGGACGTTCTGTTAAGAATTGTTCGTCATAGATTGGGTATTTTTGTTGTTTTACTTTGTGATGCAGAATCGTTGAATTTGATCTATTGTCACCTTTTGTATCTTTAGGTAATACTGATGTTAAAGTTTATTTTAAATTGATAACTTATGTACTTTTTTAGGTGCCTTTTGTTTTTATTTCCACTGAATTAGATTAAAGATGAAAAGTCTGATGAGGAGAGTAAAACAGTTCGAGCTGCAAAAGAGGGAACATTGAATGCTACTAGTAAAGCACCCACTATTCATCTTTTGTTATGTTTTTTTTCTTCGTACAAGGAAATTTTTCAATGACATAGAACATGTAACAATCAGATTTTTAAAACTTATGTTAACTTGTATTGATTTTTTCCCCTGATTTCTAAAAGAAAGGAACTACCTTCCGAAACAATTTTTTTCTTCAAAATACATAACCGCAGTGTAGTAGAAGAGCAAGTGTAATTTGTGTGATGAATTTTTATATGATGTATAGGTTCTGCAATGTAACTCGTCCGGATTGATTGTTAAGAATTTATAGTGCTCATAGCTTCATATATTTATGATGAAAACACAAGCTTGTCATCGTGTTTTAAAGCAGAATTTGTAAGAAGTTATAATTATTCTTATGAAAATGCTACTTCCATCTTCCAGTTGTAATACTATATTTCTGCATTTTATGTAAGAATCTGATAAAAACACCGCACTGCCTAACTCGTTATATTTTGCATATAGGTACAAACGCGGACTAACAGAATAAGAATATTTTTTATATTACTAACATATTACAAACTCCGGCTGTTGAAGTTTTATGTCCCCGAGGGTATCACCAGCCCAGTAGTCAGCATGAATTATCTTTGAAATGGTCATATTTATAAATTAACTGTTTACAAAACTTTTGAATTTTTGAAATACTAAGGCTTTTCTACCACAGAAATAGATTACCTTAGCTGTATTTGCAAAACCTTTAGGAATTTTGGTCCTCATTGCTCTTCAACTTCGTTCTTTATTTGGCCTTTTGAACTTTTTTAGGATTCGGGCGTCACTGATTAGTCTTTTGTAGACAAAACGCCCGTCTGGCGTACATACTAAATTTAATCCTGGTATCTATGATGAGTTTAATCATAGTTGTCGCCCTTTGGCCATCAAGTACACATGCTTGGAATAACATGAATGCCAGACATGTTAAACATCCGGCGGCAAGTATTACATCAATATCAGAGGAGAAAATGTTATTGTGATATGATTATGAACCATTGTCTTGATACACTGAGGCGTATTTTTTGAAACAATCACTAGTAATCGGTTCATGAGAGGAGTGACACGTCACTCAAGTTCTTTTATATAATACATTTCATTTAATTTACATGGTTATATATCCTATTTTTAAAAGCAAGCATGTCCTGTCGTTAGTCTTATAGCAATACAATATAATACTTTTTATCATGAAAACCTCACAAATAAAGATAAAGAGAATATTCAATATAATAATACGAAGATGTGGTACAATTGTCAATGAGACAACTCTGCACATGAGACCAAATTACACAGAAATTAAATATATAAAGTTTGTTATGAACACAGTTTTGGTTGTATAGGGATTTCGTAAGATACGCTACACAATTAATCATAAAGTAAAAGCATATATTTTTAACTTCCACTTCATCATTTTGACATGCTTTTTATATCAAAATGTCATTGACCTGAATCAGTCAGTGAATGCGATGTATTGTAATCGTATAAATTTTTGTATTGTAAAAAGCTTAAAATAATTTGACCTACATGTAACGACATGTAACTATTATAATAGTAAGTTAAAAGGGGCAAAGGTAGCAATCCATTTATCTAAAATAATAAAGGTCAAAAGATAGAGCTTATGTTTTCATTCAAATGTTTTTTCAATGAATGTTTAATGATTTATACAATTTTTACTACTGTAGTTGATATAAAAAGGTAAAAAAACGTACTATTTGTCAAAAGAATCTTTTATGTTAGTAGTAATACGAGTATATGTCGTATACATTATGATGGTCAAGCAAAACTGTACAAAACAAAATAGTTTGATAGATCAGAAAACTACATTTTATATAGTTTTTATTTCAAATATAAACAAGAATGTGTCCATAGTACACGAATGCTCCATCCGCACTATCATTTTCTATGTTTAGTGGACCGTGAAAATGGGGTAAAAACTCTAACTTGGTATTAAAAATTTAAAGATCATATTATAGGGAACATGTGTACTACGTTTCAAGTTGATTGGACTTCAACTTCATCAAAAACTACCTTTACCAAAAACTTTAAATTGAAGCGGGACAAACAGACAAACGAACGAACGAATGGAAGCACAGACCTGAAAACATGATGCCCATAAATGGTGCATACAAAGAAGATGTGGTATTATTGTCAATGAAACAACTCCTTACAATAGACCAAATGACACAGAAATGAACAACTATAAGTCACCGTAATGTCTTCAACATCAAACAAAGCTCATACCGTATAGTCAGCAATAAAATGTCCCGAAATGACAAATGTTAAACAATTCAAACGAGAAACTAACGTATGTATAAAAAAAATTAACGAATAACAAACACGTAACACAGCACAGCAACAAACGACAACCAATGAATTAAAGGCTCTTTACTTAGGACGGGCACATGCATACAGAACGTGGCGGGTTTAAACATGTTAACGGGCTACCAACCCTCCCTTTAAACTTGGACAGTTTTGTCACGTAAGAACAAACGAAAATGTTTTTTTTTTGTACCAACCTTCATCAGTGAAGCTCAACGTATCGTATTATTAAATAATAAGTAGAGTTAAACTATTTATTGGTACCGCCTCGGTGGTCCCGTGGTAAAATTTACTTGAGTGCGGGAAATCGAGTGTTCGATGGTTGACATGGAAAGGAAATTATGGTATTTTATACTGGCAAAATCTGCAAAGAATTTTTCTTAAAGCGAAAATGTATTTTATGCTCTGGATAGTTGACTTGTATTTGTATGATCTTAAACTGGTTTATAGTCTCTCGTAACTCTTTATAGAGTGGCTCTTGTTGTTTATAGAGTGGCTCTTGTTGCTAACTTGTGTTTTACTATGCTGTATATTTTATATTTAATAAAGAATGTGTCTTGTCTTATCTTGTCCTATCTTGGTAAAGCTGAATTTTTAAGTCAAGTGGCCAAGGACAATAACAATCAAAACCAAGGAGTAAACAAAGACTCACAAAACCAAAGGACATTTATTTCAACAGTAATAAATAATAATTAAGAAGCATCACGAACTCCATTAAAAACCGGGAGTTAAATCAGGTGCTTCGGAAGGTTGTAAGCATTTTCTGCACCGTATACGGCACCCGTCGTGTTATTTCTTTGTTGAGTTCGGTAATGATGGAAGGTTATTATGACTGAGGAAGAATATCAAATATGATTTCTGACACACTTTTGTCATAATGGACAATCAGCTCATGATGGCGACCGTAAAATTTCTTGAGTGATGACCTTAATTTGATTGATTCATAGCCCTGTCTTAGCAACTTTTGAGAAAGCAGTATTCCTCGTTCAACAAAATCAATGTACTTTGAGCTAGCCCTAGAGTAACGTATCAATTGAGACACATATACTCCATATGTTTCTGCCGCTGGGATGTTGCTACACAGAAATGGAAAGTTGACTATAGGAAAATTAAAATCATCGCGTTTGTCATAAATTTTGGTATTCAACAAACCATCAGTAGTCATTTCGAGAAAAAGGTTTAAATATGAAGCACATTTACCTGTGTCGGTAGTATCTTTAATTTCAAGTTCACTTGGATATATTAAATGTAAGTGATCACTGAATCTATTATTATTAAGAGACAGTACATCATCAATATACCGAAAGGTGAAATTAAAAGACTGGACTAATTTCTTTTCTCCTTTCTGTACAAGCCCTTGGAGGGTAAATTCTGCTTCATAGGAATATAAAAACAAATCTGCAAGTAGAGAAGCGCAATTGGTACCCATTGGGATACCAATAGTCTGTTGGAAGACCAAACCTCCAAATTCAACAAATATGTTGTCAATTAAAAAGTCCAGCCTGGCAGTGATATCCTCGTCGGTATATTTTTTTCCTTGACTATGATTTTTCACAAAGTAAGCTGAATTCCATCCCTAAACTAGATATTTAAAACGTCTAGTGTCCTTTTTGTTAAAGAAACATAAGCTGACGAGTTCTTTCAGTCGAGATTTAAGTTTAGTATGTGGAATAGTGGTATAAAGAGTTGAAAAGTCAAAGGTTTTAATGTTGGTGAAATACAATGTTTTAACGAGAGATTGTCGACTCGGAATTATCATAATATACATGTACACAAGCGAGTGGTTGGTTCTTCTTGTGAATAGTCATCAACCTGATTAAAAACAGCATGTCACACTTCGTTTTTAAAGCATACTGCCCTCAAAGACTTGGTAAAGTTTTGCCGAATGATCCTTAAAACATAAATGCATTATATTTACAAGGTCATTCAATATATATTCCAAAAATGGCAATGCAATATTATTATTGAGTATATACAGCGTGTTACTGCAATAATTGCATATTTATCAAAGCTTATTATGGATAGAATACATGGAGTTGCGGGCTTCCTGTATATATTTGCATTCATTATTAAACTTTCAATCTGATAATTATTATTTCAAATGAAATGAAAAGGGTATTGAAAATTAAGTAGTTTTCAATTTTATTTACAATAAAATATCAATCGGAAATAATTTGATGAAAACTTAAATTAACAATGATTAATTTCTCCCTGTGAGTTGTATAACAATAGACCTCCTTGCGTTGTTCTTTCGAGAACTATATGCATTGGTCCCTCTAAATGTATAAATTACTATCTTCAGGGAGACATTATGAGTCATGAAATATTTTTAACAATTGTATAAATGACGCGGCCATTGTCATTTACAATTCAAATAATTATAAATTTGACATACGTTATAATTATATCATCTTCACAAGAATTTCAAAAGTGTTCCAGAGTAATATGATTTGAATAAGTGATGTATAAAAGCTTTCAAATATGTGTGGACCTCTGTCATCGACCTTTGGACTCGTGGAAACAAAATGCCTTTGATCCTCATGTAATTATCAACGCACTTAGGTAATTAAAGTTTCAAACTTTTAAAAAGGTAATTATTAAGTGTCAAAACAAGTAATTATAAAACTGTTCCTAAACATGTCAAAATGGTGTTTTATTGGATTTTATTTTAATAGCCTTTTTGAACGAGATCTCATTTCAACAGTCTCACAGGTTACGGAATTTGTCACATTGCACTTTTTGATACAAAACAAACGTCATTTTCAGTTTTGTCAAATTGATTTGTATTACTTCAAACCAATTTAATCAAACTTGCACGATGAAGTTTGTATTGAGGTGGTCCTGTTCCAATGAAAATATTTGGAAAGTTTCTCAAACAGGGTCTTCGAATACTGGTTCGGATCAAATGAATTGTATGCCCTGATGGCTTTATGATGCGCCAACATAGCGTAAATGTTCCGACGGTTAAAACTATGATTGATAGACGATGTCATAAGCGAGCCACAAACAAAAAGCAACTAGGTATTTATATCAGCATCAACCGAGATAGTTATAGATGATGATAGACAATGTAGACAGTAGTGGTTTACATATGACGTCCGATGTCTGTTACAGATGATGATGGACAATGTAGACAGTAGCGGTTTACATATGACGTCCGATGTCTGTTACAGATGATGATGGACAATGTAGACAGTAGCGGTTTACATATGACGTCCGATGTCTGTTACAGATGATGATAGACAATGTAGACAGTAGCGGTTTACATATGACGTCCGATGTCTGTTACAGATGATGATGGACAATGTAGACAGTAGCGGTTTACATATGACGTCCGATGTCTGTTACAGATGAAGATGGACAATGTAGACAGTAGTGGTTTACATATGACGTCCGATGTCTGTTACAGATGATGATGGACAATGTAGACAGTAGCGGTTTACATATGACGTCCGATGTCTGTTACAGATGATGATGGACAATGTAGACAGTAGCGGTTTACATATGACGTCCGATGTCTGTTACAGATGATGATGGACAATGTAGACAGTAGCGGTTTACATATGACGTCCGATGTCTGTTACAGATGAAGATGGACAATGTAGACAGTAGCGGTTTACATATGACGTCCGATGTCTGTTACAGATGAAGATGGACAATGTAGACAGTAGTGGTTTACATATGACGTCCGATGTCTGTTACAGATGATGATGGACAATGTAGACAGTAGCGGTTTACATATGACGTCCGATGTCTGTTACAGATGATGATAGACAATGTAGACAGTAGCGGTTTACATATGACGTCCGATGTCTGTTACAGATGATGATGGACAATGTAGACAGTAGCGGTTTACATATGACGTCCGATGTCTGTTACAGATGATGATGGACAATGTAGACAGTAGCGGTTTACATATGACGTCCGATGTCTGTTACAGATGATGATGGACAATGTAGACAGTAGCGGTTTACATATGACGTCCGATGTCTGTTACAGATGAAGATGGACAATGTAGACAGTAGTGGTTTACATATGACGTCCGATGTCTGTTACAGATGATGATGGACAAAGTAGACAGTAGCGGTTTACATATGACGTCCGATGTCTGTTACAGATGATGATGGACAATGTAGACAGTAGCGGTTTACATATGACGTCCGATGTCTGTTACAGATGATGATGGACAATGTAGACAGTAGCGATTTACATATGACGTCCGATGTCTGTTACAGATGAAGATGGACAATGTAGACAGTAGCGGTTTACATATGACGTCCGATGTCTGTTACAGATGAAGATGGACAATGTAGACAGTAGTGGTTTACATATGACGTCCGATGTCTGTTACAGATGATGATGGACAATGTAGACAGTAGCGGTTTACATATGACGTCCGATGTCTGTTACAGATGATGATAGACAATGTAGACAGTAGCGGTTTACATATGACGTCCGATGTCTGTTACAGATGATGATGGACAATGTAGACAGTAGCGGTTTACATATGACGTCCGATGTCTGTTACAGATGATGATGGACAATGTAGACAGTAGCGGTTTACATATGACGTCCGATGTCTGTTACAGATGATGATGGACAATGTAGACAGTAGTGGTTTACATATGACGTCCGATGTCTGTTACAGATGATGATGGACAATGTAGACAGTAGCGGTTTACATATGACGTCCGATGTCTGTTACAGATGAAGATGGACAATGTAGACAGTAGCGGTTTACATATGACGTCCGATGTCTGTTACAGATGATGATGGACAATGTAGACAGTAGTGGTTTACATATGACGTCCGATGTCTGTTACAGATGAAGATGGACAATGTAGACAGTAGCGGTTTACATATGACGTCCGATGTCTGTTACAGATGATGATGGACAATGTAGACATTAGTTGGTTACATATGACGTCCGGTGTCTGTTACAGATATGTCATTGGTCTCTATTATGTAACAGAACTTGTCTAAAGTTAAGAGGTCCTGTGTGGCATTTGGTCTCTTTGACATTTTTTTATTTGTAATACAAGGAAATATACATATATATCTTTTACTCGAGATGATTAATAGTTCGGCATATCTGTATTTCCCACTTCTGTATATGGATGGGTACGTCACAGATTATGTGACGGGTTGGTCAGCACACAAGTCGTGATTGCTGAGAAGTGCAGTTTTGCTGAGTCCTCTAGATGGGTTCACTCTAATGCAGTGCACACAAAAGAATATTCTTGAATTTTTCTGTCTTACTGTTCGGAACTATAACCGCTCGTTTGTTGTTACAAGCCATAGTATAGAAGTCAGCACACAATGCTTTTTTGGATGTTTAAGTATAATGATGTTTGCATATAATGTTCCCAAGTACCTTACATGATACTGATGTTAGCGAGACTGGCCTGTAGTTTTCAGCCGCATGTCTATCTTCTTTCTTGAAGATGTTGGCATTTCTCCAGTCTTCTGGTAGAGTACCACTGTCTATGGTTAGCTGGAATATTGATGTTAGTATCGGTGCCAGATGTTAAGCGCATTGATTCAGTAGCCAATTTTGTATATTGTTTGGACCAAGTGCTTTGGATGGGTTGATAATTTGCAGCAAATTTTTTTACTCCTTCTGTTCTGAAGTCTTTTACCCTGATGCTTGTTTTGGATTTTGGGTAATGTTTGTGTTGTCTATTTTGTAAAATCAGACGCAAATTGATTCAGTAGAATTTGGGCCTTCTCCGTACGGTTGTTTATGAACTGTTCTTATTTCTTTAGAGGTGTAACCCCGATGTTATCCTGCTTCCTTGGTTTTCAAAAAACGGTTTTGTATTCTTTTTATTCATTCCTTCACTGATGGCGTTGTTAATGTAATTATGTTCTGCTTTCCTGCTTTCTCTTTTGCATGTTTTTGGGAAATGGAGGTAGTTTGTCCATGATTTTGATCGTTATGCTTGGTTATACAGTTTTTGTTTTTTTTAGTGTTGTCAACGGTTAACCGTTTGAACGACCGAATACCAAATTCGCTAACCGGTTAACCGGACCTTTTTCAATTTGAATATATTTGATATAAATTTGTATTGAAATCATTAAATAGTTATGTTTATCCTCATTGGAGATCATTTGACCATTTATTTTCATAATTGGTTAAAAGTTTATATTCTATTTTTGCTAACTTGTTTTATGAATGTTCGTATCAATATACCAGTCACTAATAATACACGATTACCCTCTATGTTGATTTTATAGTACTAGGTTTTTATTTGTGTTGGTTGTACATGGAAATCTTGCAAGATTTTTTTTATTATCTATCATCAATTTATGTGTTCGGATGGCAATTTTTTAGGTTTAAAAGTTCAACGATTTTTCAATCATATATTACAATTCTCTGAAACTGATATTATCAAGATGCTTGATTTCTTGATTGACAACATATTTGTTACATTCGGAGGACGTGTTTTTCAACAGACTGTCGGCATTCCAATGGGAACAAACTGTGCCCCTCTACTTGCCGACTTGTTTCTTTATTATTATGAGGCTGACTTCATGCAGGAACTTAGGAAGAAAGATAAAAAGTTAGCAATATCCTTTAACTCTACTTTCCGCTATACAGATGATGTTCTTTCACTAAACAATTCAAAATTTGGTGACTATGTGGAACGCATCTATCCCATCGAACTAGAGATAAAGGATACTACAGATACAGTTAAGTCGGCTTCATATCTTGACTTACATCTAGAAATTGACAATGAGGGTCGGTTGAAAACAAAACTTTACGACAAAAGAGATGATTTCAGCTTTCCAATTGTGAACTTTCCATTTCTAAGTAGCAACATTCCAGCAGCACCTGCATACGGGGTATATATCTCCCAATTGATACGATATTCCCGTGCTTGCATTTCCTATCATGATTTTCTTGATAGAGGGTTGCTGCTCACAAGGAAGTTATTAAACCAAGAGTTCCAAATTGTGAAGTTGAAATCATCCCTTCGTAAATTTTACGGACGCCATCACGAGTTGGTTGACCGTTATGGAATAACCGTTTCACAAATGATATCGGATATGTTCCTTACGTCGTAACTATAATAGCCTTCCCTTTCATGAATGTGACCTACCGAATTAGACTATTTACCGGATTAAAATTTTGTAATCACATAAGCAACACGACGGGTGCCACATGTGGAGCAGGATCTGCTTACCCTTCCGGAGCACCAGAGATCACCCCTAGCTTTTGGTGGGGTTCGTGTTGTTTATTCTTTAGTTTTCTATGTTGTATTGTTTACTATTGTTTTTCTGTTTGTCTTTTTCATTTTTAGCCATGGCGTTGTCAGTTTGTTTTAGATTTATGAGTTTGACTGTCTCTTTGGTATCTTTCGTCCCTCTTTTCTTTTACATCTGTTTATCTGACTTATTCTTTATTCTAAGGTAATCCTTTGTTGAAGAAAATTATCTAACAAATAAACAGTGAAATTGTTTTTTTAAATAATTTATATTCTTAAAGTGTAAGAATATGTTTTCTTTCAAAAATACAGGTATATCAAAGGTGAATGTTTAATTAACCTTATTGTTATAAAAACAAATTGATTATCAAAAGATCTATTGTTCTTTGCATGTGGGAATAGAAGGAAGACACTGTTTTTTTAACAATAACTTTAAATCAGTAATACGATTACATTTTACGATTTACTTCATTATTTCATATTTGATCTAATATTGTGTAGACCTACATCTGAATGTGCAACCTCTGTCGTGCAAGGCTTTGTAATACTTACAACGAAATGCTAACTCAAATATTGTGAAATGCAAACTAGTTTGAATGTAATCAATGTATACTTGATAGTACGAGTAACATGCTTAACCATTTCAAATTAAAACACATCCACATGATTTTCGGAGACAACAAGAGAAAATGAAAGAATCATCGGTTTCAGACATATTCAATTCTAGAAGATGAAGACGGTTTTTATTTATTTTTTCAATCTGAAGTTACATGTAGTACAAACGCCATAGTTGATACGGTGTAATTGATTATTAAAGTCAATCTTCGCCAGGAATCCTTACAAACAAGCCTTATGATATCTAATGACAAACATCGACTCATCGTATCACAAAAACGTAAATTTATGACTTAGATGGACGGTTGTCACAGTGACACGCATACCACATCTTATAAATATGTGTATGGAACTATCAACTTAAACTACCGGTTAACCAGTTAATCGGACGAACGGGTTATCCTAGTAACCGGTTAGGCAAAAGCTTACGATTTGACAACACTAGAACTTCTTTCTTTAGCATTTTCTTGATTTTGTGGGTTATCCATGGCAGTTGTTGGACTTTTGATGGTATGTTTCTGTCTAGGCTGGCGAATAGATGTTTTTTAAATGTTAGCCCTGTTTCGTTGACATTTTGGTTGATTTGGATGTTATTCTTTATTTGTGGTGATAGTGAGTCTAATCATATTCCCTTCTTCCCAGTTTGCTCTTTCCCAGGTATACACTTTCCGAGATATAGATTTCGAATAGTAAGGTTTGATGTCTGTATCTGTAATGATGGAAAGATACCGATATGTTTGTTGATGTTTTCATTTAGTGACGAGTTTAGAAAGTTATAGTCAACTTCTCTTAGAATATTTTGAGGAAGTTTGTTTTTTGTTTAATTGGCAAATATAAATATAGGCAATAGTTGGAGTTGGTTAGATCTTCAGTCAATTAAGGCTTGAAACTATATTATTCGAGCTGTTCACAATCCCTGATATTTTTCGAGCTGTTCACCCCTACTGGTACTTTTTGATCAGTTGATCGCTGCTCCACATATTTGTTCGAGTTACACACGGATGCTACCGTTAGTTTTCGAGTTGCTCACACATGCTTCTTACATTTTTTTCTAAATGCTTAGGTCTGCTCACGATATTTTTCGTGATGCTCACATCTGATTTCGAGATTTTCTGATTGCTCAAGGCTTTTTCGAAAAATTCAAATGTTGCTTGAGGTTTATTGTGCTTCTTTGATGACATTCAAATGAATCATATTAAAATTTCAGCAGTTATAATTATATCGTGTTACAAAGGAAAATCTGATACTGGTAGCATATATATGTAGTGTACAGCATGTTAAAATTAATTTTAATAAGATTTGCACGTATTTCATAAATATAAAGATCGCACCGCAACATTGTTTTTAAGGGTAAACTGCAGATTGTAAAAAAAACAAGTTTGCATATATATCAAATTCAATTAGTGGATGCCCAGAGGCCAAACTGTTCAAGTTTCGGTATTCATTTCAGATGCACTCGACACAAATGCCATATTATCATCGTACGATATTATATACAAAACTATACTGTGTCATTTAAAATTAAATGGATAGAATAATTATATTTTCTTATGAAATGTAATATGTTATGACAGATCAAAGGCTTATTGGACCACACAATGACAACACATTTAATTAAAAATCATAATAATTTGCATAAAGTCCTTGCAAATGTTTCTTTCTGACAAATCTTATTACTCACTGCAGTTTGTGATCTGTATATTGTATATAAAGATGCCATAATTTTGTACCGAATCAAGTATCAATATGTAAGACGGCGTTATATTCTTACAAAATGTCTCAATGTCAAAGTCGGTGTTATATTCTAACAATGTATATTTTATCAACGATATAAAAGCTCCATAGAGTTCATTCATATGCGTCAATAAAAAGAAAAAAATGAACATTTTAAGCAAGCAAGCATTAACCAAACAAATCCCCCTTTTTAAAATGAAATAAATAGTACTGGAATTAGTATCTAGCTTGCTTATATCTAAGTTGGTCTCTTGTGGGGTGAGTAGTTGTCTGATTCGCAATCAAACTATTTCTTTCTCCTAACTTTTCTGTTATATATTATTTGATTATGTCATTGACATTCGTTGATACATTTTTACTTCATTCTTATTAACTGGTCGCAACGTTTTAAGACTATTTTTGTGCTGATGCGGCGTTTACCAATCACCAATCGATCAATCTTATAAACTGCTTACTTTAATGAAACGGTTACCCGGTGTTTTAGTTTAAATCAATAACAAAAAAGCAAGTTTTATACAAACGTGTAGATTAACTTTCATCAAAACATCTACCAAGAAGACACGAGGATTGTTACAGATCGCCTTGAAAAAGAACGTGTCCGTAAAATTAATTGGATTGAACTCTTAATAAATAGGCTACTTAGTTGAACTGCAATAATTTAAAACCTAACATTATCTTTCTAACGACGTTTTTATTCAAATGACTACAGAGTTTAATAGTCCCTACTTGAATGTTAGAGTCGGTCAGCTGTCTGACAACAGTAAATTGTCACGTTATGATAGAAGTTGTGAAGATGCTAAACGATTTTAACAATTGGTCACTTAACGTTAAAATTTTATAGAGCCACTTTCTTAAATATTTTAAAGTAAAGCTGTAAAGCAAAAGCATACCTTTGAAGGCTGTATATGGTTACCTATAGTTGTTAATTTCTGTGTCATTTGGTCTCTTTTGAAGAGTTGTCTCACTAGCACTCATACCAATCTTTTTTATATTGACATACATTTTAGCTCAGATAATATCTCAGATAGTCATTGATGACAATTTTTATATTGCTGTTTTAAATGTTAAGACTTCTAAGCTTTTGGCTTCCTTATTTCTTATAAATGTTTCCCATTCAGGCGTTGACGTCTTTTATAAGATTCTGGATACATATTTTAAACTGAATGGAGACTTTACTATATACTAATAATGTTATTAATAAAATAATAAAAATCTTGCTATACCTTTTCTAAAAAAAAAAAAGAAAGAATTACACTCGCCTTTTACAAAGAAGCTTTTGGAATGTTACACAGCATTTTGGGAAAAAAAGGTCTTTTGAATGAAGAGAATTTGAATATTAATAATAATTAGTTAACTTATAGAAACTGTATAGTAAAGTATAATTAACTTAAAATTTGTGAGGAATATGACAATTTGTATTGTTTAGTACATGTATCTCATGTATTAAGTAGCAATCCGTTTGTTTGGATTTTACACTAATTAATATATTATATCATTTTACATTTCCGAAGAAAATATACAAAGAATGCATTTAGAACAAAACAAACACAGTCGGCATTTGAGATGCATTGACCATACTAGGCAGATCTCAATTTACTGACTCCCGCCATCAAAATCCACATCACTACTCTTTTGACGGATCCAGGGATCGGGGAGTGTTCCGGGGGTTGGAAACCCTTTTTTTTCGATTAATGCGTTTGATTTGGGACATCTAGATGGAGTCCCCCTTTATCATGGGTTGAGATCCTCCTTTTAGAAATGTCTGAATCCGCCCCTTGTATTAAACTTGTATTGTTGTTTCTGAAACACTCTGTTTCGAGTTCGATGCATTTCCGTCAAAAACTTTGGTTTTAGTGAACGTCACTGGTGCATTTAGGTGCGTTGTAACTTCCGTTTCAATGTTGAGCGAGTGGTTGAAAAACTATAAATCTATATTGCACGAATTATTCGGCAAATTTAATTCTCATAATTGACAATCTGCACCGCTGTCATTAGGGAATTATGATTAAGTACCTACTGAACAAACTTTATTCCTAGTTTATCCTGCACAATGACAATCACTAAGACGCTTGATGAACGCTTATAGTGCAGGAATACAGGCGAGCCCCTCTATCTGGTAAATGACGTCACAAAGGCGCGCATAATTGACGAGTTTTTTTCCGGTGACGGATGAATTCGAAAGTGGTCTATTGTATTGGTATCAAAATATGTAAAATCATGCTAAGAATTCATTTGGCAAAAACATTGAAAAAGAAGTGTGGTGTACAATAACGACACGATAAATACATTCAGCATCAGTGATTCGTGTATCTTTTAAGAGTTATGTTTATGGTCTTTAATGTCTTTCAATATTTATATCGTAATTAGTAGTAATTAACTTATAATAAATTAGTCATCTTGACATTCCAAACTTCAAAACCGAACTCCAGGTGTCGTACTGCGTCAGAGTGTAATATTTATTACAGTTACTCATTATATAATACATTAATATATAATGATGTACATTGTTTTAGTCTATTTCAGAATTCCGTCATAAAACATCTGTGTTGGCAAACAAAAGCAGGAATTATTTGTTGACAGTAATTAAGACCATTCCTCAAACAAAATTATAATATATAAATATAGGAAGATGTGGTGTGAGTGCCAATTAGACAACTCTCCATCCAAATAACAATTTTAAAAAAGTAAACCATTATAGATCAATGTACGGCCTTCACCTAGTAATTAACATCTTGCTTTGGAGAAATAACAGCAATTTTGATACACAAACATCAATGAACCAATCACCAGAAAAAATTTTCAACGATCAATTTTCATCCATTAATAGCCAATCAAACATTCAAACGGAGCGAATATTCTACGTTGCATGCCTTTATACATGAAAAAAGCCTGGCCTTCGAAGAAACAAGTAGCTTGTCTAATTAGGTAGAAAAAAAAACATCATAAATAAAACATCAAAAATATCACTCCTATTCAAACAAAAACATTCTCTGAAACTAGCTTTATCACGATGCTTGATTTTTCAATTGACAACGTGTATGTTACATTTTGAGGACACGTTGTTCAACACACAATCGGCATTCACATTAGAAAAACAGTGCTCCTCTTCTTGCCAATTTGTTCTTATATTCATACGAGACTGACTCCATACAAAAACTTCTAATGAAAAAATAAAACAAGTTATAACTATAGCAATATCCTTTAACATAACTTTCTGCTATATAGATGATGTTTTCTAACAAAATTGTTCAAAATTGGGGACTATTTTGAACGCATCTATCCCATCGAACTTGAGATAAAGGATACAACAGATACAGTTAAGTCTGTCTCATATCGAGGGTATCACCAGCCCAGTAGTCAACACTTCTGTGTTGACATGAATATCAATAATGTGGTCATTTTTATAAATTTACTGTTTACAAAACTTTGAATTTTCGAAAAACTAAGAATTTTCTTATCTAAGGCATAGATTACCTTAGCCGTATTTGGCACAACTTTTTGGAATTTTGGATCCTCAATGCTCTTCAACTTTGTACTTGTTTGGCTCTATAAATATTTTGATTTGAGCGTTACTGATGAGTCTTATGTAGACGAAACGCGCGTCTGGCGTACTAAATTATAATCCTTGTACCTTTGATAACTATCTTGACTTAAATCTAAAGTTGACGATGAGGGTAGGTTAAAAACAATATTTAACGACAACAGAGATGATTTTCAGTTTCCCAAATGTAAACTTTCCATTTCTCTGAAGCAACTTTTTAACTGCGCCTACATACGGAGTATAATATCCCAGTTGATACAATATTCCATAGCTTGTATTTTCAATCATTAGTTCCTTAATAGAGGGTTGCTGATCACAAGGAAACTTTATACCAAAAGTTCTAAGTGGTGAAATTAAAATCATCCCTCCGTATGTTTCACAGATAATAGTGGATATGTTTCTTGTGTCGTTACTACAATCCCGTCACTTTTTCCAGAATGTGACCTTCCGAGTTAGACTTATTACCGAGTTTATATACTAACATGAGCATTACGATGGGTGTAACATATGGAGCAGAATCTGCTCACCTTTCGGGAGCACCTGAGATCACCCCAAGTTTTTGGTGGGGTTCGTGTTACAGTCTTTAGTTTTCTACCTTGTGTTTTGTGTACTATTGTTTGTCTGTTGGTCGTTTGATTTGTTAGTAAATTGCTGCAATGGCGTTGTCAATCTGTTTTCGACTTATTTAATATATGTGTATATATATTATTTTAAAAGTCCCTTTGGTAAATTTCGCTTTTCTTTTACCATAGACAATAAAAGTATCAGAATAGCATACTTTTCCTCTACAAATTACTCATCATGCAAATAATTTACTTTTACTGTTTGGTCTATTTTTGGTTATATCCATTTGACGTTGCTCGGTACTTATGCATCCCGTCAATATGTTATTTGTATTATCTTTCATTTTGCTGGTGTGACTTTTTGTGTTTCTTTGGTACATATGACATCGTTCTGTACTTTTAAACATCCCGCCATTATTGTATTGTTATAATATAATGTTATTATGGTATTGTTCTATTCTATTATTTTGAAAATACTTTGAACGACAAAATTATTTTATCTTTCTACCTGTGTGACGTTTACATTCTGACGTTAAACACGTAATTCTACACCAGAGTTGCTGTGAACCTAGCCATTCAGTCACAGGACTTAAAATATTTCAATCCTTTATGGGTTGATTTAAAATACAAAAATAAATATGCTTTTTTGTGCTTCTTTTTTAAATATTTGTTTGTTTTGTTCTGATTGAGATTGTGACACGGTGGTGACTTATGTACTTACCCTTATTTTACAATTTAACCTATAATGTCTATTTTGTTGACGCATTGTTGTAAATATAATGGAATTTGATGCCATACAAGTGAGAGGTTTAGCGCTACAAAACCAGGTTCAATCACCATGTTCTACATTTAAAAATGCATGTACCAAGTCAGTGAGAAATATAACAGTTGTTGTCCATTCGTTTGATGTGTTTTATCATATCATTTTGCAATTTGATAAGGGAATTTCTATTTTGAATTTTCCTCGAAGTTAAGTATTTTCGTAATTTTACTTTTTATTCTGATACATTTATCATATTCATGAAGATAATTCAAATTTTTCCTCCGACTCTAAGGACAATATAAACTTGACCCGACCACTAAGCACCAATGTTGGGGTTCTCTTGCGACGGCATGGTTACGGGTATCGTTTCTTACAGAAGAAAACTTCTCTCACCGTTTAGTTTCAATTCCTAAAGGGTTATCATAGCAAGTAAGAAAACGGTATTACATGCTTAAATAAAAAGACGTGAAGGGTACCCCAAAAAAAGTAAATCACAATAATGAAATACGATTAAAATTCAACACGGAAAGTCCTTTATCAAATGGCAAAATCAAATGATAAAACAAAACAAACGAATGGACAACAACTGTCATATTCATGACTTGGTACAGGCTTCTTCAAATGTAGAAAATGGTGTATTGAACCTGCGCTAAACCTCTCACTTGTATGACAGTCAAGTCAAAATAAAAAGGTTCACTCAAATTCATAAGTTTATAATAAACAGACAAAGTCACATAGAAAACATGTCCATAAATCTTTTCTAAAAAGCGAGTGTCATTTTTAGCTCATCTCTCCTCTAAAACTACTGGGCCAAATTAAACCAAACTTGGCCACAATCATCATTGGGGTATCTAGTTTAAAAAAATGTGTGACGTGACCCGGCCAACCAACCAAGATGGCCGCCATGGCTAAAAATAGAACATAGGGGTTAAATGTAGTTTTTGGCTTATAACTCTGAAACCAAAGCATTTAGAGCAAATCTGACATGGGATTAAATTGTTTATCGGGTCAAGATCTATCTGCCCAAAAATTTTAAGACGAATCGGACAACCCCTTGTTGGGTTGCTGCCTTGGATTTGTCAATTTTAAGGAAATTATACCGTTTTTGGGCTATTATCTTTAATATTATTATAGATAGAGATAAACTGTAAACAGCAATAAAGTTTAGCAAAGTAAGATATTTACAAATAAGTTAACATGACCGAAATGGTCAGTTGAACCCTTTAGGAGTTATTGCCCTCTATAGTCAATGTTTAACCGTTTTTTGTAAATCTTAGTAATCTATTACAAAAATCTTCTCCTCTGAAACCATGGCCAAATTAATCCAAACTTGGCTACAATCATCTTTGGGGTATCTAGTTTAAAAAAAATATGTAGCGTGACCCGGCCAACCCACCAAGATGGCTGCCATGGCTAAAAATAGAACATAGGGGTGAAATGTAGATTTTGGCTTATATCTTTGGAACCAAAGCATTTAGAGCAAATCTGACAAGGGAAAATCTATCTGCCCTGAAATTTTCAAATGAATCGAACAACCGGTTGTTGGGTTGCTGTCCCGAAATAAGTAATTTGAAGGAAATTTTGCAGATTTTGGTTATTATCTTGAATATTATTAAAGAAAAAGATAAACTGTAAACAGCAATAATGTTCAGCAAAGTAAGATCTACAAATAAGTCAACATGACCAAAATTATCAGTTGACCCCTAAGGATTTATTGCCCTTTATAGTCAATTTTGACTAATTTTTCGTAAATTTTAATCTTTTTTCAAAAATCTTCTCTGAAACTACCGGGCCAAATTTAACCAAACTTGGCCACAATCATTATTGGGGTATCTTGTTTAAACAATAAGTGGCGTGACCCGGCCAACCAACCAAGATGGCCGCCATGGCGAAAAATAGAACATAGGGGTGAAATGGGTTGCTGCCCCCGAATTAGTACTTTTAAGGAAATTTTGCAGATTTTGGTTATTATCTTGAATATTATTATAGATAGAGATAAACTGTGCACATCAATAATGTTCAGCAAAATAAGATCTACAAATAAGTCAACATGACCAAAATTGTCAATTGACCCCTTAAGGAGTTTTTGCCCTTTATAGTCAATTGTTAACAATTTTCATAATTTTTTGTTAATTTTTGTTAATTTTTAGGAAATATTTTCCACTGTAATTACTGGGCCAAGTTCATTATAGATAGAGATAATTGTAGCAACAAGAATATTCAGTGAAGAAAGATCTACAAACACATCACTATCACCAAAACACAATTATGTCATGAATTTATCTGTGTCCATTGTTAATATGCACATAGACCAAGGCGAGCGACACAGACTCTTGAGAGCCTCTAGTTAGTTTTAATACTAGTGTGTATCGAAATTGATGCTAGGTAAGAGGACTATGAGTTAACGTCATTTAGAGAACGGCCACAGATTAATGTACGATATGATATAAAAGTGTCGATACGATACAGATTAATGTACGATATGATATAAAAGTGTCGATACGATAAGTCTTACTCAAATAGGTCAACAAAACATCTACCACCATCATTTAATTCCCTGTTTGACAAAAATATGAAAGTTTGTTCTTTTCAGTATCTATACTGTTCTAATAATGATGCTTATTGTTAAACGTTATTGTACTTTAGAAGGACCTGTATATAGTGATTTGGTGTAGTCAGTCTGAATTTGATCAAAATCAATTCGTGTAGGTCGCATGTTAGGAAATTTAGAGGTCACAATTTCCTATGATATTTGCAAGTGTCATAGTTTTATAGAACTGTAATCATAGGATCAAAAATGTAAAAATTATATAGTTTATAGAAAGTTAAGGGGACGGTTCGTTAGGATCACGCAAACAAAATATAATACAGCCTAGTTAAGAATGATTTATTATTTAATATCCCCTATTATATAGTTCCGAGTGTGATTTATTGCTGAGTTTTTATTCTAAAACGATTGTAATACACAATATCTGTCAAGTACCTTTTTAGTACAGAAAACCAATGCAATAAATTGACAAATTATCACCTATATTTTCTACGGAAAAGAATATATTGGTGCTTCCAGGATATACGTTTCTCTAATTTTCAACTTTCCTTTACTGTTTATCAACTGTTTGCCTTTTTCCCAGCACATGCATTAATTGAATTGCTCTTGTCTTTCTAACTATTGTTTTAATCTCACGGTTACATACTCTTTTGATGAACAACTATAAAAGTCATGAGATAGATTTATCATACAGTGTAACGTATATTTCATTGATAACCATTACATTTGCCCTTAAATGGTCACATGCAAGCGTCATTAGCAATTTTAATATCTAGTTATTTAACTCCTTGTGATTTATTTGTTAAATTTGTTTCTTAAACGATATTTAAATACAAAATCTTTAAACAAAAACTATTTTAGCTAAATGATATATACAAGTTTTAGAGATACGCCATTAAATTCAATTTGTAACGTTTTATATTCAATATGAACTTAAAAAATTCAAATAAAAGAATCACAAACTGTCAAAAAAATGACTGTTAGGTCAAATGTATCAATAACCAATATAGAAATTATAATTTTGGTTCTGTTTTTTCCAACATAAAAAGAAGTTTGAAATAAGATCTAATAAAATACTGAGCGAAGAAACAGTTGTTGGTTGATTGGTTGACTTTTTTTTTTTGGTTACATCCCACTAAATAAAGGCAACAGTAGTATACCGCTGTTCGAAATTCATTAATCTATTGAGAAAAAGACAAATCCGGGTTAAAAACTTAAACTGAGAGAAACGCATCAAATATAAGCGGAGAACTACGACACAACAGAAACACAACACTAAAATGTAACACACACAGAAACTGAAACGAACTATAATATAACAATGGCCATATTCCTGAATTGGTACAAAGGGAAAAAAGGTGGTTTGAACCTGGTTTGTGGCATGCCAAACCTCCCGCTTTTATGGCGGCAATGTTAAACTTAACATTAAAATGATAACATTACATGACAGGACTATAATACAAATACATGAGAGAACATATAGGACAGATAAACACACGAATAATAGCTAATAAATGGTACCAGGTTTAAAATTTAATACACCAGACGTGCGTTTCGTCCACATAAGACTAACAAGTGGCGCCCAGATGAAAAAAGTTCGAAAGCCAATAAAAAAGTTCGAAAGCCAATACAAGTACAAAGTTGAAGAGCACTGAGGACCAAAAGTTTCAAAGAGTTGTGCCCAATACGGCTAGGGTTTTCTGCCTGGCATAAGTACATCCTTATTATTTACAATAATTCATACTTTTTGCAAACAGTAACTTAAAAGTTAAATTTTATAAAATGACTATATAATAGATATACATTATAAAACTGAAGTGGTGACTAACTGCAGAATAAAAACGGATACATTACATGACACAACCTAAACCAGCACATAAAAATGCACAACCGTATTAGCCAAACCCATCTACGCACAAAGTGACGTCACATTTGAATTTCAAAAAAGATTTCCCAAAAATAAGATAGAATTAGAATCGTTTTGTTATAATATTGTATGCACCAAACACGTCAAAAATGGAGTCATAGACTTCAAACCAAAAGACCTGTGACAAACTTCTTGACTCAGGGATTGGAACTTAAATCCCATAGGATAATGTACTAAATACGTTAGGATCATATTATTACTGTACAAACAAAGATAAAAAAAATAAAAATAAAAAAAAAATATATATAATACAAAAATACCAAAGTAAACTCCTCCATTTGTGTATTCAAAAAAATGAATATGGGACTGTTTAAGATGACATTTAATCGTGTTTATGAGTTTATTTTTTGCTTAACTGCATATCTGACGACCCCTATTTCAGTAATCTAAAATACAATGTAAACCAATATACCAATTTGCACCTGGGAAAATACATTGGTTAAGTTCAGACCAGTCTAGCGTACTAAAGTCTCTTGATATTTGTAGATTGGGTACAAATTAAAGTGCAACTTGATCTCCTTTTTCACATTTAATTTTGTGCATCGTTATGCAATGAAAAAGCAATCAAATGTCAAACGACTACATAGTAATTATTGTATGACATTTTGTGAGGTCAGAGGTCTTCTAAATATGTTATGTCTAATTAAGCACATTAGTTTAACATCTATCTCGACGTGACAGGTTATAAAAACGTGGGATCTTTCTCTTCCAAATTGGATGTTTTCACTGAAAAAAAACTTTCAATGTTCATAGTGACTCATAAATAAAAATATACAGTCTATGACACGTTTCATGTTTATTGTGACTTATAAAAAAATGCATATAGTCTTTAAAATGCAACTAAATTCTAAAATAATCTGTTTTTCAGATTGATTTTGAACGTTTATTTTGTTAGCGACAAGTCCGCCCCTTCAAACACTGCATCATGCTTGATGAGACCCAAACATAACCTTATTAATCAGTCTTGTAACACTGCTTGGTCAGACCCAAACATAACTTTATTAATCAGTCCTAACACATAGCATGGTGAGACTCAAACATCACGTATCAATAATAAAACCACTTATATTTGTAAAATCCTATCCAAAGTAATCTACTTTCCAAAAATATTGTAACAAAAATGTATACATTGATGGAATGATTGATAGCTGTTTCACTTGCTGCTGTAAGTCCAGTGGCGAATATTTGTAGTGCATCCATATTTGACGTGATAAAATTCAACAAAACATACAATGAATTAGGTTCTGCAAAGTGGGTCGACAAAAGTTAAGTGAGAGAAATTTGGATTGTGTATGTTGAATAAACGACAGACATATTACCTTTCATCAGACCACCGACCAACACCTCGGTTAGTTGTTGTGATGACGCTTAACGCCAAGTGACTGGCACTCTCCTTACATGTGGTTGGAATATTTACAACCATTCTTTTCATACACCAGATGTCATAAATAGAACTATGAAAAAGATTTTGACCATAAAACATGATATGAAGAATGACAATTCACCATTTAAGTTATAAAACCTTGTAATTGAAATAGTATTTATTTCTGTATTTACATTAGTCAGGGAAATATTTCTATAAAACTTGAATATTAATAACGAAAAATATCTCTAAACAAATGAGCAAGCTACTTTTTTTTTTACAAAACATGACACATACAGATATTTTTATTTCAAATCGTCAGCAAAATGTGTTAAAATTTCATGTAGATAATTCACTAGGATATATTAATTTTATTATAAACGACCTTTAACGTGAAATTTTATAAAGTTCACTTTCATACTTTTATACAATCATTCATAATTAAATGGTAAAAAGCACGCAAAATTGTTTTATATGATTATTTTGTACCAGCTTGTCTTAAGAACCGAATTTGTCCTATTGAAATAAAAGTGAAAACGACTTATTAATTTCTATTTATTTCTTAAAACTGCCAATAGTTTAATTGAATTGAATTGAATATTTGCTGATTGAATCTTGTTTTTAAAAGTGTCAACCGTATATATAATACGTCTGCGGCTTTATTTTACATCTTATAATTGATTATTGGGATATACGTCATCGTTCCTACCTCTTACTTCTATTCTAACAGTAACAATGTACCTTTAACACACAAAAAAAGGTCAATATAAAAATATTGGGATTTGCTCATTGTGGAGGGTATTTGGTCTCAATAAGAAAACTGCTGCAGTGCCATTCATGCCATATCTGATCTTTGTATCATTGATATTTCGACGAAAAAAATCTTAATGTTATATACTCCTTGCAATGTATAGCAATATAATAGTAAAGACTGGCGAATTTAATAAGGTTCGTGGTACAGAATCAACCAAATCGGAGTTCAAATGGTTGACTGGGATACACGTACCTCCCGTTCCGTCAATTAAACCCTCGGTCTTCTGTTTGCGTGTGCGGGATGTATAAATACAAGTGCCACCTCCGTTCAGCATGAGAACGAATATCAGCAAGTTTGGTACCAACTTTTTTTTTAACAAATTCTAACGTTAGTAGATGCTGTTGATGCAGAAACGACAGAAGTAACAAAACAAATAAGACGAACAAAGGATTTTTTCTTATCATTGAAAGACGTGTATAATAATCGCGAGAAATAAATTTAAAATGTACTCTTTATATATATTTCATTTCATATAACTTGTTTTCTTCCTTTTCTTCTCTCGAATCAGGCGGTGTTTGAATGCACCTACCCCCATCTAACAAGGGACAGTAGTGTAACAGTACAACATAAAAAAAACTATTAAACAGCCAAAAAAGGCTTAACTCATTTTATTAATACCGGCGGAGGAAATGTATCTAACACAAATGCCGTGAGGATGTGGCAGGGTACTTCTAAAAGATAGTAAGTACTGATCTGAGTGTACTCGTAGTTTCTACAAATATCGGGACGAATTTACTTATGCATTTCTAAAATATGTATTTACTTTTGGTTTTAATTGACTGAAATTACATGATGAAAACGCATACCAGGCTTATAATATTAACGTACAACGCGTTTTTCATCTTCATTGTATACGACTCGTCATTTGAACCTAAACAGTTGGAAAGCCGAATCAAACACGTTGTTTAGGGCATAGGAAAGAGAAATTCCCAAAATCTTCGATTGTTCGAAATACCAACGACGAAGGCCATCTACATGTTTATGCCAGAGTGGGGTGTTAGAAAACCTCGAATGTATCGAATGAAAAAATATTACAATTAATAGGTAATCATTATTTGTGTTACTTTTTAATACCTATTATTTTGGTCAATACAATAACAGCAATCATACCACAGATGTCAAATTTAGAAGAAAAAAACATTTCAGACATATTTTAAAGATATTACAGGATTGACGAATGTCTTGGTTTTTTTCTCACGGGTAATTTTATTAACCATTAAAATTGACGTCTATCTCAACTAATGTAATAATAAAACTGATTATATCGTTTGCAGGTGCGATCATAATCAATCGATATTTAAAAAAAATATAATAATTGAAAACATTTATACTTTATATTACTAACTAAAATTTAAACCAATTAAAATTAAAATCCATTAAGAGTTTGGTTGCAGCCCATTTATCGTCCTTTAATCATATACATAAAGTTTCTGGTTGCAGTTCACTTCTTTCTTTTAATTACTGGCACCATCAGGTACTACACAATTTTTATTACGCATGCCTCAAGTTAAACAGAATATTAAAAAAAAAACTCTATCATCGAAATAAAGCGTTTTTCACTGTTGTTTGACTTATATTTTTATAGGTACTGTTTGCAATAGACTTGATAAACTCTTGAAATGATAGATTGGCAGTTGATTGCTTAACGTCCCGTTAAAATATTTCATGCATTTCCAAAATTAAAGAATATTAAAAAAATATCAATTAGATAGACAAATGGGTCGAACCGATGAAGGTAGGGAAATAGGGACTGCAACTGAAAAAGGCTGTTTGATAAGGTTAGATAGTTAGCTTTGTAATATATAACTTACGGATCACTCAATTGTAAGAGTTCTTTTATGCACTGAGAGTGTGCCACTCATTCAGCAGGAGGGGAAGAATTCAACGTCCTCATTCCGACCGGACGTGTAGCGTATTTATACATCATATACCATAAAACTACCATCCACTTAGACTGGTTTCCGATCCCAATATTCAGTATGTGACATATATACATGTACCAATCAGTGGCGGATCCAGAAATTGTCATAAGTGGGGGCCCACTGACTGACCTAAGAGGGGGCCCGCTCCAGTCACGCTTCAGTGATTCCCTATATAAGCAACCAAATTTTTTCCCCCCTGGGCCCCTCCCCCCCTAAATCCGCCTCTGCCAATATAACGTACAGCGTATGGCTATCAGCTAATACCTGGAACGTAGAACGGGTCTTTCTTTGGGACATACAGTTCGGGTGAACAAATAGTATGTGCTAACTGTTCTTTATCCATATACATATAAAGCTGACTTCATACAGGAGCATCTTAGGAAGAAAGAGCAGAAAGTTGCACTCACCTTTTAACTTCACTTTCTGTCATATATATGATGTTCTCTCACTTAATAATTAAGATGTTGATAACATCGGATTTGAGCATCACAGAGTGTGTCTCATGTGGAGTTGGATCTGCTTACTCTGCCGGAGTACCTGAGATCACCCCCTTTTTGGTTGGATTATTTTTTTCAGTCTTAAGTTTTCTATGTTGTGTTTTGTGTACTGTTGTTTGTCTTTTGTCTTTTTTTTTTTTGCCATTTCCCAGTCAGTTTATTTTTGACGTATGAATTTGAAAGCGACATTCTTTGAATAGATATATTTCGCCTTTCTTTTATAATCCTTGGAATCATTAAAAATTAGTAAATATAAAGGGTTGAAATATAAAAAAAAAAAATGTTTAATCCAACCGCAATGTTGCACCTGTCTAAAGTCAGGAGCCTCTGGACTTTGTTAGTCTTGTTTGACTTTTAATTTTGTTTCTTTTATGTATTTACGAGTTTAGTATGACCGTCCATTTTTACTGAACTAGTACACATATTTGTGAAGGGGCCAGCTGAAGTACACCTCCGGGGCGGGATTTCCTCGTGGTATTGAAGACCCATTGGTGGCCCTCGGCTGTTTTCCGCTCTTTGGTCGTGTTGTTTACTCTTTGACACATTCCCCATTTCCATTCACAATTTCATCTTGATAATCCTTGTTTCAATCCATCTGAGACCATGTTTAGCATGTAGTGTGTCTGCCTTATTTGTGTTTATGCCAATGTTTGTGTTTAGCCAATGTTTGTCTCATTATATACTACTATTTTGTCTGTCAGTATTTATTTTTACTTTCATTCATGCCTGGATGTGCTTGATTTTTTCTCATGTGTGTCTGCCTGTTCTCTCTTGTATTGCGTGTGTATCTGTCTGTTCTCGCTTTTATCGCATGAGTGTCTGACTACGCACTTTTCTCGCATGTGCGTCTGACTTAAAGTTTGGTTTTAATCCAATGTTGTTATTTGTACTAAGACCTGTTTAAAGTCACTTTTGTAAGCTACCGTCATATTACAATTTTACTCATTGCGTCTGATGCCTGCCGCTAGTTATTTTTTTAAAGGTTTCATTTCAGAAAAAAAATGTAATATGAATCCAGACCTATTTCTCTTTCTAATTTCCTCTTTCTAAATTTTTTTAATTACATCAAAATTAAAAGTCCTACCGTTTAATATATATAGTCAAAATATTGACACTCAAACACTAGTTACATAAAATGTTTGAAGATTTGCATTGATTTCAGTGCAGTATGAGTATAACATATCGATATGAGAAATCATAATTATTCTACAGTTAATATTGATAAACAATAAACTACATCAAAGTTAAATTAAATATCTTTTCAAAGTAGGTCAGTTGATATTGCTGTTTTAAAATGACGCTGCGGACGTCACTAACGACTTTGAAGTCCTTTTGATTGGTACAGCGTAAAAAATCACCAATGATCCGTTCAGAAATAATTTCCAATAATTAATATGATTGAATTACAATCTTTGCATGTCGTTTGTCGTTACCTTTGTACAATTTAATTTAGCTGTTTAAATTATTTTATTGTGTATCAATGCATGGAATAATGACACTATTTAAACGTTAGATGGACCATGTCGCTAAAAGACGGAAAACGGTCGTCTTTAATTTTACGACATCAATCTATGCATCGTATGAGAAGTTAATTCCTAACATCCTGCAGAATTCTTTATAATATTGAACAGATTGCTTATTAAATTTACCACCGAAAAGTTTCTTGAAACATCTGTTAGAAGATACACTTGTTTCACTGATCAATGGATACTCCGTGTAATTGATCCAGTAGAATGTTAACAAGACTACCCCACCCATCATGTGTTCTTCATTTTTACCTCTACATCTCAGGTTTGAACTTCTATAGCAGTAAATTACTAGTCTTTCGTTTTGCGATTGTTTGAATTTGAAGTTCAGGAAGTCGTACTATTCTCATATTAATTGTGTGTTTTGGTGTTTTTTTTTTGTTGCTTTTTTTATATATATATATAGATCTAAATTTGCTCTCTTTAATTTGCCTGTCAATTTTCTATATTGATTCCTTCACATTTTGATGTATGAGATTTTCTCACCTACGGGTTGACCCCTCGCATTCGATAGGGTAGTGGCCTAGGAGTATAAAAAGATGTTGTGTAATATAAATAGATATCTACAAGGTATATTCATTTTGCCATACAGAAGTATAGGCCTTATAGAATGTTTAGAATATAAAAGAAAGTATATTTACTATAACGCGGAGTTGATTTGAACGTATTGAAGTACATGAATGCAATGGGCTATTGTATATCTTCTGATATATATATGCTTACTAGGAAACGCGTGTTGCAAGAGCTACAATTACAAAAAAATGTGCATATACTAGGCTTCTGAAAAATCTTATTTATTTCTCATTAATCTTGATTAATGAATATATCGTAACTGTAAAATACTTGACGCGTTTGTGTAATTTAGTCTGCATTTCAAAGAATAATATAACACAACACAACCAATTAGATAGGAAGTGGGGGAAAGCTGAGAGTATAAATAGAACAAATATTTATCTCATGTATAACTTGCAAGGTAGCAGAAATCTCTATCGACAAACGAAATAAACCGACATATTTATTGCTGTAGATACTAAATGATCAATATAAAAGCTCTTCGCGCGAAAAGTACCTCCCAGCATCATTAATTAAGTGTATGTTCATAACGGGTCGATGCTGAGGCTAATATTGTATTGCTAAACATTGGTAACGCATTGTCTATATAATTGCTCTTGTTGCACCATAGGGTGCATGAGCTTGTAAATTAAAGTTATCGTCAATAAAATAAAGTTATGGTCAATAAAATAAAGTTATCGTTAGTAAAATAAAGTTATCGTCAATAAAATAAAGTTATCGTCAATAAAATAAAGTTATCGTTAGTAAATTAAAGTTATCATTAGGAAAATTAAGTTATCGTTAGTAAGATAAAGTTATCGTTAGTAAAGTCATCGTTAGTAGAATAAAGTTATCGTTAGTAAAATAAAGTTATAATTTCTGGATTTATAATACTTGAAATAAGTAACACATCGTGTATCTCAGATGGAATAGAAAATGCTTACATGAACCTTTATGGAACATCAAATTTTTCTTTTCGTTTTTGTTTTCTGAACTTTATGGCCACTGTGATTGGTTATTTCTTTCGACCATAATGTCATCTGTCTTTTTTTTTTATTGCCGAAGCTAATTGTTAAAAATATTAATCTTTTCAGTTTCTTGTTAGAAGACCTAGTTGACATTTCAAATTTATTATATCTAAAACCTGTGATCATAATTTACAACACTTCTATTTTGTTTAATTAGCTTCCTTCTGAAAGATAAATTATTTCCATTTATTAATTTATGGCATGCCCTTTAAAAAGTTTAAGCAATACGACATATATTTTATTAACAAAACAGATGAAGTTATTAGTGTTAAAACATCTACATTTTCAATAGAAATCCAATTTATCAATTAGACAACTACTACAAAACGAATATCAATAAACCGGAAACTCGTTTGTCATGTGACAATGACCCAGATTAAAATCTGTGTCGACCAAGTGTTTATGTAGACCTCTGCAATTGCAGCGTAACCACCCGATTGACAAGATAATCGATAAATTTGACACGTGATTGCAATTTAAAACCTCGTATCATTTCAATCTACAGGACAATGTTTGTTTTGCGACCTTAGAGTTACCTTCCCAAACATAAATCTACACTGGACAATAGTATTGGTTGAACCGCTGATATCTAAGATTGGTACTAGTGCCTAATTCGGCTGTAAATCTCCTAAGAAACAATTATTGTACAGGTGTTATATTTAAAGAGGTTTCCAGTGCATAGTTTTCTGATTGAAGATGTAATGATAATACGTTATTTTATCCCTATATAAACGTTATGTAATAAGACGGGTTTCATTCAGTTATTAAGCTTATTGTGTTACAGAACAAATTATTATGAAGATGATCAATGTAATTTAACAACCGCAGAGTCGATTTAAGTAATGAACTGTAAAGCAGATCTTTCATGGTTTATTCTTAACTCAGATACAAAGTTAATGTATTACTTTAGCATCAGTAGTCACCTTTTAATGTAGCTAAGGCTTTAATACTAGGTCAACTTTATTTGCAAGGTGATTAAAAGGTCCAATTTTAATTCAAGAGTAAAAATATAATCTGGACTATCAGTTTCAAAGGAGTCAATACTCGTGAAAAGTGGATAATGAAACCATTTCACTCGGTTATTGTTCAAAAAGTCTGAAAATAAATGACTTAAAAACAAAAAAGCCTACGCCTATTCAAAGGCTTATAAAAATTAAGGAAATAAAACCCTACAAACACATACATCGAGCGTGAACTAGAAAATCATTCAAAGACGCATCGAAACTATATCACCAAAATAGACATAAACACGCACACATCCCCCATAATAAAACGATGAAACGCCCCCAATAACAATGCGCACACTCGGACACTCAAACACCCTGAAGAAAAAACAAAGCAAGGATAACCACACTCCATGTTTTCAGTACTTTTAATAAAAGAAACACAGTCGTGGAACATATATGCATCAACAGAATTGTATTTGCCTTTAGCTTTTCCTTTAATTTACTGATGTCCAAATACTTTTCCATTGCAATTTATGTGGTATATCATTGCAATTTATGTGGTATATCATTGGGGAAAAAACATTTCTACTTTTTACATTGATATTTCCATTTTTTCTTTTAAATTTTGAAAATCTTTCAATCATCGAAAACGTCCTCGAAGAAATGAAGTCTGATCAGTATTAAAATTGAAAAATTAACTCACAGTGTGGTATAGTCAAAACTGTAAAGTGAGAAAATGTAGTTTTACGTGACGACCTTTTTAGTTATTTGTAGTATTTTAGTAGTCACATCATGTTTAAACAAAACTATTCATATTCTTACTAACAGTGTACCTAATACATGATGTTATACATCTTAAAATATTTGTTCCGGGTACATTTTACATTGTAAACATATTTGTACCGAGTTCCTGTGTTTTTACTTGATTTAAGTATAATATGACACATACTACAATATGAAGCATCAACATTTAATGTGTGCTACAAATAAGACAATTGGATTTTAATCACGACTTCTGAAGTATATGACATCTTCCGTTAATAGGTTATATTTAATTGAATGTATTAATCAGGTGCGTGGCAAACACTTCCACCGGAAGTACATGTAATACGAACGAGGATGAAGAAGTTGGAGTTTCCTTATCCTGGTATAACTTTTCATGAGGAGGGATTGTACAAACAATTTAACCTTGGTGACTAAATTTCAATCATCAACTTCATTCGACAAATATGAGAGTAAGACCGCAGCAAAAACAGTTTGCGGCAGTACATGTATGTTGACGTTTGTTTTTGTGGCCTCTATTTCAGTTTGTAAGTTAACCGTGATTTTTTTTCGCTAAATCGATTTATGACTTGAAAGGCGCATACCTGCTTAACTGTTGCCTTAATAAAACAGTATAACAAAATACATCGTAGGGTATTTTATTAATAAATACCAGTTTTAAAAGCACATTTCATATAGAAATTCGTAAATTCTGTACAGCTGTTTCTGAGCATTGCACGAGATCGCGTTTGATTAAACAACCCCAGGCAAAGACTAGTAAGATTTTGCACAACTTGATGCAATTAGAATATTTTTTGTTTTTAATGCTCTCCAACTTTGTCATTGTTTCGCCTTTCGTCTGTTTTGATTTGAGCGCCTCCTTGGAGCCTTTGGTAAACGAAACGGAGGTACATGTTTGTTTTTTAAATATGAACCTGGTACATTTGATGAATACATTCAATTATATAAGTACTTCATAACTGTCCGAACGTTTTGTGATGGTATACATGTTTTAAGCTATAACTGTGTTACAAATAGAAGATTATTGCGTGTACCCTTCTCCGACTAGAATAGAAAAATGAAGATGTGGTATGATTGACAATGAGACAACTCTCCACCATAGACCAAATGACACAAAAATTAACAGCTATAGGTCACCGTACGGTCTTCAACAATGAGCAAAACCCTAGTCAGGTATAAAAAGCCCAAACATCAAAAATGTAAAACAATCCAAACGAGAAAACTAACGGCCTAATTAATGTACATAACAATGAACGAAAAACAAATATGTAACACAGCGACAAACGACAACCACTTAATTACAGGCTCCTAACTTGGGACAGGCACATACATATACAATGTGGCGGGGTTAACCATGTTAGCGGGGTCCAAACACTACTCCTAGTGGTGTAACAGTACAACATAAGAACAAACTATACAAATCAGTTAAAAAGGCTTAACTCATCAGATTGATACAAATAGAAATACATACAACATAAACAAGGGGCGGACGTGGCCGGGTACTTAAACATCCCAGCAAAAAAGTCACTAAGTACAGCTCTGAGAGTACTCGAAGTAACTGACACTGTCAGCTAGTTCAAAACCAATAACAACTAATTAAAAGAAATCATGGTAGCTTTCGCTGACTAGAAGGTTATTGTATGTACCTTTCTCAGACTAGAAGGTTGTCATATATTTGTATCTAAAACAAAATCTAAATTATCAATAAGTCCACATCCAACAACTAATGGATTTAGTGTAAAACCGTAATAAACAGTCTGAGATAAAACATAGGCTTGTGCAATTCCAAGATATGGGAATCGACAAATTAAAGTTCTATGAAGAAAGTTATCACATATACCTTTCTCTGACTAGAAGGTTATTGTATGTAGCTTTCGCTGACTAGAAGGTTTTTGTATGTACCTTTCTCAGACTAGAAGGTTGTCGTATATTTCGTTCTCCAACTAGAAGGTTATCGCGTTTAACTTTCTCTGACTGGAAGGTCATAATATGTAACTTTTTCTTATAAGAAGGTTGATGACTCGCATATATGTGTCTACTATATGCCATTTATAGTACGGTCCTCGTCATTGTGTTATGCAGGGATCTCCGTACCTGGCAATGGTCCTCGTCATTGTGTTATGCAGGGATCTCCGTACCTGGCAATGGTCCTTGTCATTGTGTTATGCAGGGATCTCCGTACCTGGCAATGGTCCTTGTCATTGTGTTATGCAGGGATTTCCGTACCTGGCAATGATCCTCGTCATTGTGTTATGCTGGGATCTCCGTACCTGGCAATGGTCCTCGTCATTGTGTTATGCAGGGATCTCCGTACCTGGCAATGATCCTCGTCATTGTGTTATGCTGGGATCTCCGTACCTGGCAATGGTCCTTGTCATTGTGTTATGCAGGGATCTTCGTACCTGGCAATGATCCTCGTCATTGTGTTATGCAGGGATCTCCGTACCTAGCAATGATCCTCCTCATTGTGTTATGCTGGGATCTCCGTACCTGGCAATGGTCCTTGTCATTGTGTTATGCAGGGATCTCCGTACCTGGCAATGATCCTCGTCATTGTGTTATGCTGGGATCTCCGTACCTGGCAATGGTCCTTGTCATTGTGTTATGCAGGGATCTCCGTACCTGGCAATGATCCTCGTCATTGTGTTATGCTGGGATCTCCGTACCTGGCAATGGTCCTTGTCATTGTGTTATGCAGGGATCTCCGTACCTGGCAATGATCCTCCTCATTGTGTTATGCTGGGATCTCCGTACCTGGCAATGGTCCTTGTCATTGTGTTATGCAGGGATCTCCGTACCTGGCAATGATCCTCGTCATTGTGTTATGCTGGGATCTCCGTACCTGGCAATGGTCCTTGTCATTGTGTTATGCAGGGATCTCCGTACCTGGCAATGATCCTCGTCATTGTGTTATGCAGGGATCTCCGTACCTGGCAATGATCCTCGTCATTGTGTTATGCAGGGATCTCCGTACCTGGCAATGGTCCTTGTCATTGTGTTATGCAGGGATCTCCGTACCCAGCAATGGTCCTCGTGATTGTGTTATGCAGGGATCTCTGTACCTGGCAATGATCCTTGTCATTGTTATGCAGGGATCTCCGTACCTGGCAATGATCCTCGTCATTGTGTTATGCAGGGATCTCCGTACCTGGCAATGATCCTCGTCATTGTGTTATGCTGGGATCTCCGTACCTGGCAATGGTCCTTGTCATTGTGTTATTCAGGGATCTCCGTACCTGGCAATGGTCCTTGTCATTGTGTTATGCAGGGATCTCCGTACCTGGCAATGATCCTTGTCATTGTGTTATGCAAGGATCTCCGAACCTGGCAATGATCCTCGTCATTGTGTTATGCAGGGATCTCCGTACCTGGCAATGGTCCTTGTCATTGTGTTATGCAGGGATCTCCGTACCTGGCAATGGTCCTTGTCATTGTGTTATGCTGGGATCTCCGTACCTGGCAATGATCCTTGTCATTGTGTTATGCAGGTATCTCCGTACCTGGCAATGATCCTTGTCATTGTGTTATGCAGGGATCTCCGTACCTGGCAATGGTCCTTGTCATTGTGTTATGCAGGGATCTCCGTACCTGGCAATGGTCCTAGTCATTGTGTTATGCTGGGATCTCCGTACCTGACAATGATCCTTGTCATTGTGTTATGCAGGGATCTCCGTACCTGGCAATGGTCCTTGTCATTGTGTTGTGCAGGGATCTCCGTACCTGGCAATGCTCTACATATCAATGGCAGTACCACAATTAATTAATATATATCTTACATGCAGAAACAAGTATAATCCAATTAAAACAGTCATAGCATTGTCATTCATGTAAAAGACAGACTTTTAAAGCTGGCTATCACTTGTCTAGTACACAATTAAAAAAAAATAGATGTAAACTAATTGTCATACATTCATGCGTATCAAATAAAGACAACTACATCATCTTAAATTATTTATCTATTAAGCATACATCATGTTGTTTTGCATGTAACAAATAAATTATCTCCCAAAAACTTTGGACTTCTATCTATATGATCACACTTATAGAATTTAGACAGGTGTGCGTCTTGTTATCAATTAATATTGTCATAATTATAAATAAGTACTTGTTATGTCATCATAATTCATATTAAAGGTTCTTACTTTGATAAGACAGTTAAAAGTATATACTGGCTAGGGACCAAAACCACGCAACGTGAAACACAACGTACGTATATACTGGCTAGAGATCAAATCCAGACATAAACGTGAAACTTATGGTCAGGAAATCTGTAGTTAGGAGTGAAAAAATTGTAATTAATAAGCTTACTAAAAGTTAATCTGACGGATGGAAAGAGAAAGGTGTTATACATTTATCTTATAGTAATTGGCTATGGTTATATCTGTTACATATGGTATAACCGAATTATACAAACATATGATTATGTGTTGTGAAAAATCGCCAATACGTAGGAATTTGTGTTTTAATAGTACAAAATGTTATTGAAAAATTTCGAATTGTTGACACATTCGCCCTATATTATAAGGGTATATTATAAGGGTAATGCATACATCTTGGATTGACTGTTTCTTATTCATCTATTTTAATGGACGAATTTAAAAAATGAAGATATTGTATCAAATGATTTATCATCAAGCTGAAATATTGTTCTCCTGTATCATCAATTCTTTTCTAAACACTGTACACCCTATATGTAGTTAGCGTGTCTTAACTCATTTGACATTATATATGAGAAGTCTAAAGACCGGTGGGGATATATGCCGATATTAGGCGCCAGGGAAACAGAGGGGACAAAAATAATTGTAATAGTTTATATAATAGCATCCAAACAATTTTCTGTAAGACATTTAATACCAATGTTTTTGAATAATCTTATTTGTACGTCGTATTGTCTACATGAAATCATAGTCAGACACGCAATCTCTATATTATATCACACAGACAACGTTCTCGTCAATTTCTAACAATGTCGATATCAATTCTGAACTCAATCATTGTTTCCTATTGTCGGGAACAGCCAGGCCAAGTTCTCAAATTCAGGATACATACATGTATACGTATAGGTTGTTTCGGATTTATAGAATAACCCAATTTGAATAAAGTACATGTATCTTGTATCAGCGTTTCGCTTACATGGGAAGCAATACTTGTATGTAGAGTGTTGACATTGGATTTGTATTTCAAACAGATTAAATACTACAATTCCTTGATGAGGAACACAGATAAACAAGGTCTTTTTGAATATGCATTGTATTATGTAATGCAAGCAGTTGATTTTTCATCTTGTCTGTTATTTTTTTTAAATTTTGTTATAATAAAAGTTTAATGTTACAGTTTATTATCAACTAAACAACACTGATTTGAAACATAGACTAAGTTCTCTTCCTGTACTATTTTTTTTTTTCATAATGTTCCTTTTGTCATTCCCCTTATGGCCTCTGTAAGCGAGTGGTCCAAGTAGCCGAACTACTTTATCACTAACCGGTCAACACTGATGTTGTCAGTTCGAATCCCGCACGTGGAAGATGCGCTCGACTGCAATATTAATTGAATAGGATTGTCATTTTTCAATCAGAAGTTCGATAGTTCTCCGTGGTTTACTCCACTCACAAAAAAAAACTGACCGCCACAAAATAGCACAATAATACTGAAAGTTGTGTTAAACACCAATCAATCAAACATTCCACTAACCGATTTTAAGTGGAAGTGTTAAATCTCGAAAAAATATTTCAAACTGCAACATGTTCAAATGTATTCAACAAGTCAATCACCCTGACGGGTACTGTTTTCAACGATATATTGTAGATGTTGTTTCTTTCGGAACCCTAAAGAGTCGATGGTAGATCTTTGGAGGTATTTGGTCATATGTTTTTTTGGTGTATTGCTGTCTCACTGGAATATATGAGACATAGATTGTAGATGGTGAAGTTGTGTATCTTTTTATTTTTAATTAATTTACAGTTTACCGTTTATTTATCTTTGTGCTATTATGTTTTTTGGTCGTATGACTTTGGTCTTAATTATAAAAAAGAAGATGTGGTATGATTGCCAATGAGACAACTATCCACAAAAGACCAAAATGACACGGACATTAACAACTATAGGTCACCGTACGGCCCTCAACAATGAGCAAAGCCCATACCGCATAGTGAGCTATAAAAAGCCCCGATAAGACAATGTAAAACAATTCAAACGAGAAAACTAACGGCCTTATTTATGTAAAAAAAATGAACGAAAAACAAATATGTAACACATAAACAAACGACAACCACTGAATTACAGGCTCCTGACTTGGGACAGGCACATACATAAATAATGTGGCGGGGTTAAACATGTCAGCGGGATCCCAACCCTCCCCCTAACCTGGGACAGTGGTATAACAGTACAACATAAGAACGAACAATAAAAATCAGTTGAAAAAGTCTTAACTCATCAGATGGACAAAAATACAAGTGGACGTGGCCCGGTACTTATACATCCCGACACAAAAAGATACAGATCTAATTAGTATTTATTCGTCTAGCTATCGGGTTTTTTTTTTTTTTTAACTTTTAGGTGTTCTTGGTGCACGTGGGTTCATATTGTTGTTTTCCTTTTGTTTATCCTTGTTTTTATTTTTTTTCTAATTTGAATGTTATCAAGAGAAAGTGCATACTATATTGTATGTACTAGTTGACGTGAGTCGTATGTCTGTAATGTATTTTTACACAATTTTAGCTGCTTTCTCCCAATGCTTGTCACATTAACCAGTAATTGGGTTGCTCACCAAATTTTATCACTAAAACGTAACTGTATACAACTACCATACAAGTGGGAGGTTAAGCTAATTATAAAACCAGGTTTCACCCACCATTGTCTCCAGGAAATGTCCGTACCAAGTCAGGAGTATGTCATTTATTCAATTCGTTCTGTTGGTTGATAAAGTTTTTAAAAATTGGTTTTGTTAGTTTTTTATGAACTTTCCCTGTTTGAACTAGAGTTTGGTATTTTTGTTAATACTTTTATACTTTAATAAAGACCTAAAGGTAGAGCATATGTACACAGCTACATGTCACCGTACAGCCTTCAACTTAAATGGGCTTCCCATACATATTCATATATTTTGGGAGGTGTTTTTTTCCGTGTGTGTCGCTGAACTGCAATCTCGTTAAAGTAGAGAGAAACCGATGGTATCCAAGAGATGTGCCTTAAATGGCTGAAGATATTACCAGAAACAAAAATGAATTTATACGAGTCGATTTAATATAATGACAGTGATGAAGAACACGCAGACAAAGTCAAGTCTACATGCTTCGTGACTTACAAGTAAAAATGAAAACACATGTTAATAAATTCTAATTTTAATAAATAAATCATTCATTTTGAATGTTAACAGATGTAAAAAAATAATATTTACAAATACTGTTTTTCATATAAAAATATTGTAACAAAATACAACAAATGAGACAACAAAATAGAACAATGCTAGCGCTATCACAATATACATACAAAAAGATCATAACAGAATGTCAAAAAGGAGCATCTCAGAATGTAAGTTGTCACAACAACCGGGTACATATATATCAGAATGTCAAAAAGGGGCATCTTAGAATGAAAGTTGTCACAACCGAGTAACTAGTTGAGATTTTTATTTTTGTGGGTTTTTTTTAATAGTTCGGTGTATTATTGCCGAATTCAAAACTTTTAATTTCACCTTTTGAGTGTTTTTACCTTTTGATTGAACGATTTGGAATATAGAAGTTTATTTTCGGTGTAGTCATTTGTGAAAAAACAATAAAGAATATTTAAGAGAACCTAAACATTGTCTGGTATATATATTGACATTCATCACTTGTATATACAAAATAAATTATAGTCTTCCACGATGATATATGTACACATGCTTATTGAATTGACAATTATATGTATTTTGATTAATAACACGTCTCTTTCCAAATTAGAAATAGAGACGAAGACCATACATGTATTTACAAAATGGGAACTTGTCTCGCACTCGCTTTCACTATGTATAATGTCGTTTTCACGCTTTGAAATGAACCATTGCACATAATGTACTTTAAATGTAGATGTCGCTGAAATCGTCATTGGTTTGCATAGCACTACACTGTGACATTGCATACTAATTATCACATATGCTTTCTGATACTGCATCTCGCGTTGTCAAGCAAATGCATTGCATGGATAAATGCTACGCGAGTTCAACCAGAAAATGACTTTCCATGTCCTTGCACAAGCTTGAAGTAGCTCAAAGTAAGCTTGAATGGGAATGTCTGATAATTACCAAACTCTGTTTACAATGCAGAACTTCTCAGTGGATTTCTTTGTGTTGCATTTTTGCGTATAAATCATTAGCATGTGGTAGATTAAGTTGTGAACATACAAGTTTATTTTTCTTGTCAATATGACATTTTTTATTGTACTCCTGCATCACAGTACTAACCCAGTCTGATATCTTCCACAACGGAATGAATTTAGCTTGATTTATGTCATGTAACAATGATGGTTGTAAACCTATACCTGCTAATTGTAAATTGTTCTGATGTCCAACATACAGAGGTGATCCATTCAATAACATGTCTGTTTTTTGTTTTGGTTTCTTTAAATAGGAACACAAATAATCAGTTTCTTTACACGACCGTACTAGCTTTCCTTTTCGTATTTTAAGTTTTGATTTGGCGCCTTTTCTTATTCGTGCTGTAACAGTAAATCTAGGAATTATTTTTGTAATGGTTTTAAATTGACGTTGTGTAAGAAAACATGGAATTGTTCCATCAAAATCGTTAATTTTATCTGGTCCCAACTGCAGTAAAGCAATGTCGTAATTCTGCATTTTCAGCGAAAGTAACGGATGTTTGATTACGCTCATCACTTTGGCCTTAAGTTTGCCATGGCCTATTTTTACGATTATTTCATTAACTGGTACATGATCTAGAGCTGTTGCTCCAACCAGCGCCCAGTTTTCAGCTACGAGAATTCCATTTGAAACAGGAGCATTTCTCCAGTCATAGACAGTCACATGTTTATTTACCAACTTTCGATTCATTGCTCTGAAAAATAAAATAATAAGAATGGGTTAGTCCTAACGTCTGTGAACTTAATAATGTCACATGACTTACAATCATGTACAAAGGTATTTGCTAATGCTTTAAAATGTTAGTTTGATTTAAAGTGATAAATCATTTTAAACAGGAAAACACTCTTGTTAGATTTATTTTTTGATATCTTAAGTTTTTAAACTTAGAGGTTTCGCCGTTCCTATATATATATAGCGAAGGACTAATAAGATAAAGGAACATCGGCATCTTTCTCGTTTGACTCCGAGTAACTTCAAGTACCTTCATTTTCTTCAAAGATAACTAACATAATATAAAAACATTTGAACACAGAGGAGGAGACTAAACCCTTATAGCATACAGAGTCTAGAGCAAAATAAAGAACTGATTGATTTTTGTTTTTATTTTTTATTTTTAAAAGTCCAGTGGCAATCATTTAATGCATATTCAGAACGAGATTAGCAATTAAATCATAGGTAAATGTCGATTCTGTAAGGTACACTGACCGGGATGAAAGGTGGAAATTACACTGCCACAGGAAAGGAGGACATGTAGGATAGGGATAGAAATTTTGTCTTGAAACATGCCATCTACGGACTCTAACACGCCATCTTTAAATATGTATACGAAATTCTTAGAGATTGCAATTGATCTCGACGTGCAGAGAGCATATAAATCTCTGTACACGACCCGTTAGATTCAACGTCTCTATTTATTTTTAAATAAGTGGCTGTGTATGTATACATCCCGCGCACAGCCAAACACTCACCCAGGTTTAGCAAAGGTTTTACTGCCGTAGGTCCACGGGTGTACATAGTTCTATATCAAAGGCAAACATTTATTTCTTAAAAAAGGAAGATGACAATGTATATCCGCTGAAGTAAACTAGAAGTGAAATATCAAAATTTATCGTTTGATTTCAAATTTGAATAAAGTTATTTAAACATTTAGACGAGACAACTTTACTATGCGTCTTAGACAGATACTATACAAAAAATCATGCAGATAACAATACAAGAAATCTTCACAGTTCATAAATATATATCAGTCATTTTAACATTTTACAAACTTTGAAGCGTTTGGTTTAATAATAACGGTCTTTCACGTTTAAATTGGTCATATACAGACATGTAAAGATATAATTAAAAAAGAATTTGGTTTCATATTTTAAACTATATTTAATATTAGTCATTAAAGTGCAGTATGATGTCCTAGTGACTGAAATTAATTGTATCACATGCTACAATGATTCTTTACCTAAGAATTTGAAATAAATTATAATGCATGCATTTCGGTATAACAATTGTCCTTAATATACTGTTTATTCGAATTTTTACTAGTGTATGTAAGCTGGAAAAAAAATCCCAACTGCTTTTCGAAACCGTCTCCTGACTGTTATATTCAGAGTATCTAATTGAATATGTTTTAATATACATTTGCGGAGACGTTATTGAAAGAAGACAGCAGTCCATCACAAATAAAGTAAATTGTGTAAAATACAGAATGAATGGAGTGAATATCGACCAGGCAGTCCACATCACAATTTTCATTTTTTAGGTTGTATTTTAATTCCATGGTAAATAGGTTAATGTTCTTATTTAAAATGCAGCCTTGCGCTTGACCATGTCGATGACCTTACAAAAGTATCATTAGACTTAATGATTAAGCTTAGTCGTCCTGGTAGTGCATACCACAACTATAACAATATAACAGCTAGTAAAGATTGCATTACGACTAAACATAAATTTTCAAATAAACGATTGAATGATGATATATATTGTTTTTGTGTTGTTTTGTCTATAGATGTCATACATTTTGAATGTTGGACAGGTGCTGTCTGTCTCCCTATACTGCGATTTGACAGTTAGCTTGTTATTTTGATAGCGTCCGACCCACCTTCTTATGAAAAGATTAGCGAGTAGATATATTTCAAAGTTTGTATTCTAATTCACAGGTAAATAGGTTAAAAGTACTTATTTAAAAATTAAAATGCAGTCTTACGCCTGATCAGGTCGGTGACCTTACAAAAGACTGATTAGACTTAATGGATCGGGCTAATCGTACGTAAACGGCTGTTTCAACAATGTATGTCACAGTTTTCTTGGTTAAACAAATTATCAAACTGAAAACAACATTACTAATTTGTCACCGAAGCAGAAAATAATAATATGCCATAAAACTATTACAACTTAAATACACAAAACAATAAAATACTAAGGATAGAAAAATATGGGCTTATAAGGAGTTTAAATGTAGTATACTTGGGTCATTTATTTATATGGAACAACAGATTATCAACCAAAATTCCAAAATACATATAGTTTATTGTAAACAAAAAACAGAAACAAGAACCAAACCAAACCAAACCAAACCAAACAGTATAACAATGAAACAACCAAAACCAACAATAAAACAACTAACCAGTACAAAAATGAAACAACAACCAAACTAATTTAAACAGTAAATCACTGACAAAACAACAATACAAAACAAAAGACAATAAAAACATATAGAATGAAATTCAAAACAGTGTAGCTGTGGCCATTGATTGACACATTAAAATCATCCATTGACTGGGACAATTTACGCGAACGTTTGTCTGTAACGACCACTGTTCACGACGTACCTACGATAGACATTTAAACTGTGGGGTCACCAAAGGTTTCTTAACGCCTTTAATTATAAAATAATTCGAAAAATTAATCAGGAATAACCTTTGTGTTTTGATTTATATAATTGATATAAATCAAAATATCGTGTTATTTCTGATTAATTTTTCGAATGACTTTATTTAGGTGTTGAGAACCTTTGGTGACCCCATAGTTTAAGTGTCTTTAAAAAGTACACAGTGAGCATTGGTCGTTACATTCAAACGTTCACCTAAATTGTCCCAGTCAATGGATGATTTTAATGTGTCAATCAATGGCCACAGCTACACTGTTTTGAATTTCATTCTAATACAACAATAAAACACAAACCAAACCACACAGAACACCAATGAAAAAACAACTAAAAAACAAAATAAACAATACAACAATGCAAAAACAACAGAAACAAACAATACAAAAATGAAACAATAACCGAACCACACAGAACACAAATGAAACAACAACTAAAAACAAAACAAACCTCATACAACAATGACACAACAACCAATACAAAGAGTACAACAATCCAACAAGGATTTCAGGAGGAATGTGGTTGCTTTATTATATACTAAATAATAACATACTTTTTATCATTAAACGTCTTTTTGTTGAATGGTCCATCATTGCACGTGACATCTACTCGCTCTCTGTCGTTACTATGTTGTTTACACGTGAAATCTTTGGTTGTTAGATCTGAAATCTGTATAATAATTGTCTGTTATACTATATTCATAAAACGTTACTTAAAACAGTTTAATCGGAAATTCAATGCACGGATTAAAAAAAACATGCTTTAAAAAAAGTTTGATACTTTGCACGAATATTTGTTTGTTAGCTTTAGAAATCTATACATTTAGTTAGAACGTATTTATAGGACAGGAAATAGTATGCAAGAAATTCTTCGTACACTAAGTTCAACTATATTTGCCTACTAAGGACCATTGTTTGTTCGCATATACTGTCAATGAATTAAAGGAAGAAAACCAATGGCATGTTTAAAATATAATAATAATTAATACCTTCCATCCATGGAGTTTTGATGGAGTCTTACACATGGCTTCGTCTAACATGTCGAATTTGACCCGTTTGTTGATGGAGGGGTCCATTATCCAGCCAAGGTTACAATCACACTTCCATGGATTCCCCTGGATAGACATTAAGGATGACGATCCCAGCAGGTTCACTATTCTCTTACTCATCGTCTGCAGATTATTATGGGATAGGACTAAGTCTTTCAGTCTTAAATACAAGTTAGCTTTCACGTCCACCCAGAATAGCTGGTTATTACTCAAGTCAAGTGTAGCAATCTGAGGCAAATGTTTCAGGATTGTAAAATTAAAACTTATCAGCATATTATGTTGAAGGTCAATTTCTACGGCGTTTGGACAACCTTTAAATGCATCTTTATCAATTGATCGAATTTGGTTTTTACCAATGTCAAGTTCTTCTAAATTGTCAAGTCCGATAAACATGTTGCTGCTTATTTGTTTCACTTTGTTTTCTGAAATATCTAAATCTATTAAGTGCTTAAGGTTATGGAAAATGCCATTATTCAGGTTCTTAATCTTGTTCTTCCTTAAAGAAAGTGAGGCGAGTTTAGTGAATTCAACAAAAGCCATGCTATGCATTCGTCTAAGTTTGTTATTTTCTACATTTAACACTTTAAGATTCGGAATGCCTCGGAAAATAAGTGCGGATAATCTCTTGAGATTATTGTTAGCAAGGTTAAGTGAGGAGAGTTTTGATAAATGATCTTTCTCATTGAAATTAAATGCCTCATTTTCTATAACGCTGACGAAATTGTCATTTATTTTTAATTCTTTTATCTCCTTTAATCCTGTAAATATCCCCTTGACGATCTTCTGTAATTTGTTATGTGATATGTCTAGATACTGAAGTTGTCGGAGGGGTGAGAAGACTCTCTGTTCTATTCCTCCTATGTCGTTCCTGGAAACATCTAATCGTATAAGAGTTTCAATCTTTTCAAACGTTTTGTTCCCGAGATTTGTAAGTCTATTCGAAGAAAGGTATAATTCCTTTAGTGCATTTAGGTCGAGAAGATTTGCTTTCGACACTTCCGGTAGATCATTTGTTGACAAATCCAAAACCTTTAAATCCTGTAAATTTCTAAACGCACCTGCATGAATGAGACTAATATGGTTTGCAGATAAAAGTAAGTCCTGTAAGTTCATCAAGTTCATGAAGGAATCCGGGTATAGCTGTGTAATTTCGTTACCTCTTATTGACAAGCTCTGAAGGGCGTATAAGTTCTTAAACCACCTCGGTCTGATCATCCACAGTCTATTGCCATCAAGTAACAGCTCTTTCAAAGCCATGTTTTGATCGAACACCTCGTCATAGAAATCAGATATATTGTTCCTGGACAGATCAAGTTTTTCTAGTTTTGTCATGGAAAAAAACAACTCTTTTTGTACAGATCTGAGCTTATTTCCATTTAGATACAAAGCCTTCATATCGACAAGGTAAGTAAAGACAGTAGACGGGAGGAACCGGATCTTATTATCACTTAGTTTTAATTCCTGTAGCTGACTAAGTCCGTTAAAAACGGCAGCTGACAAATGTTGAACATTATTGTTTTGAATGGATAATATATTCAGGTTTCTCAATCCATGGAAAATAAATGGGTACAGAACGCCAATATTGTTCCCAGATAAGATCAATTCACGAAGCAATGCATTTCCACGGAACGCATGTCTGTCGATATATCGGAGCTGGGTATCTGATATCGTCTTCGATTGCTGATCTTGTGGGGAATCGCGCTGTCTTGATTGCTCTGCCACGTGACTGCTATCGCCATAGATGACCATCTTTGTGACGTCTGAAACAAAAAGTTACACATATTATAGACAAGGATTAATGCCACACATATTATAGACAGTGATTGATGCCACCAATATTAAAGACAGTGATTGATGCCACCAATATTATAGACAGTGATTGATGCCACCAATATTAAAGACAGTGATTGATGCCACACATATTATAGACAAAATTGATGCCACCAATATTATAGACAGTGATTCATGCCACCAATATTATAGACAAGGATTCATGCCACCAATATTATAGACAAGGATTCATGCCTTGAATACAAAAGGAGCAAATAGAGTAGCCGGGATTGATGCACCGAAAGCTTATTTAGTGACCAATATAAAAATACATGACAGAATGTGTTTAACGTAGTGTAAAATAAGAATATCTGATCTGATCGGCAATAAGACAACTATCCATTACAGTCAAATGGAGTGGATGTAAATATAACAGCCGACTGCTCGACCTTCCGCAATGAGTAAAATAAGAATAAACTAAAGTTCAGCGTAATACAAACAGACGACTAGGGAACATATCTTAAGTTAATTGGTGTTCTTTATTTTAAGATTTTCTACGGATACATGCTATAAATGATACTATTAAGTGAAATAAAAATCATATTATGGTGTATTCGCATTATATATCTAGTTGCTTGTGGGTCTGCTGCTGTATTAATACAATTAATATTAATTTATTTGTAAAACTTTATTTTTCTATTTTAGTGATACAATAAAAGTACATTTATAGAGATTTTAAAGTACAGAACTCTATTCAGTTGTTTGTGTCGTTATAATAAATTGTTTTGTCATATTTATCGCCACCTTTATTTAGGATGTCAACTTTTTTGTATGATAAGAGTAAATAGATATGAATAAGCTCTGTAATCGGTTATATCTTGTGGGAACATCCAATCATAACATGCCTCTCAAGACAATCAACGGCATTAACATGATCTGTCTAAGTACCAAAGCTTCTGAAATCTGATACTTACAACGATAACGACCAAATAATCGCTTGAATGACAATTTTTATACGGTAGTTTCATTCATAAAAATGTATATGAATAGTATGTAAATTTTCATTCATAAATTAGTTTTTGTACAATATGTGTGACAAAGTACGTTTAGATTTCCTAAGTGATTACTATTAAAGGGGTAGATTTGTAATGTGTAACAAAATAGAATTGGAATTTGGTCTAACATATATCATTATTAATGTTGCTTTTCGAGAGAACATTATTTTTTAATGATAGAAAACTTTAATTAAACCAGGGTTTATGGTCGGTTTCTTATCATTTTATTGGGATATAAAGAAAAATAAGTTTTACTAATATTAATTTCATTTCAATATTTTTTCTCATATTTCAAAATGACATAAAAATGTCCTTGTCTATATTTTAAAGAGTATTTTATAGTCCTAAAAAGCAACACTCCAGTTCAGAAAACAATCTATGTCAAATGATATCCAGTTTTATAGCTAAAGAAATAAAATCCAGACAGTTTATGCATATTTTTGGAAGCTCGTCAAAGCCGGCTTACTACTTAAGTGCATGGAGAATAGAGAATGCGCAGGACATTAATTTTCTCCCATGTTATAGTGTCCTCATATTTTACAGTTTAACTGTCATTTAGATGAGAGCTGACACCAATCTCCCTGACAGCTCAATGTGTCAGCTTCTGTAAGGTAAACCTTCTACCTGTCATCTTAATCCTATTGTTAAAAGTCAAAATGTCTAAAGTAACCCTTAAAGGTTAAAGTATTTCTTTCTCTTTAATCTGTTATTTAATTAATCCGCCTATTTTAATATAAATAATTGTAAATTAATTTTCAAACCATTCTATTATGTCTTTGTAATTCCATCTGAAATATGTGTAAAACATTGACCAGAGGTGTATTGGTTTTAATTCTATGTGATCATGTATTAGTCCCGGATGAAATTCATATATCTTAATATACTAACTTAAGGTAAAATCTAACTTGGGGCTCATAAATAATTCTTAATTAATTATTAAATGAAACAACAATACTAATCCTAATGGATTAATTTACGGTGTCAGTATAGGTGTTGAAATCCTCCATGTCAATATGATTTGTATATATAAAAAAGAAGATGTGGTATGAATGCCATTGATACATATCTCCACAAGAGACCAAAAACGATACAGAAATTAACAACTGTAGGTCATCGTACGGCCTTTAACAATGAGCAAAGCCCATACCACATAGTGAGCTATAAAAGGCCCCGAAGTAACACTGTAAAACAATTAAAACGAGAAAATGTTTGCTCAAGTTCTATGATTTAAATGTTTTAGTAGCCTCCCAGAAAAAACTATACTGCAGATAATAATTATCTTTTATTTAGTTATATTGTGAGGTTGTGGACTGTAAACATACAGACGTACAGTCAATAGTTTTAAGTTTTATATGAGATATATTACCATATCTACATTAGATACCCTATATATCAAGGTTGTTGTTCTACAGATGAAATGACGGTTACATCGGTCTATCGTTTTAGTTTGAATTTTAGTTATATTCCGTCTCATTGTATAGAATTAACTTGTCAATTATAATTAATGACATATACCTTTACCAATCTTAAAACAAGAGAGGATGTGGTATTGCTGCCTATACGATGACATTCACCTTTACCAATCTTAAAACAAGAGAGGATGTGGTATTGCTGCCTATACGATGACATTCACCTTTACCAATCTTAAAACAAGAGAGGATGTGGTATTGCTGCCTATACGATGACATTCACCTTTACCAATCTTAAAACAAGAGAGGATGTGGTATTGCTGCCTATACGATTACCATTCACCAAAGACAAATGGTTAAAATATACATAAATAACTCTTTTCTCACTTATTTAAATAAAAATTCCACTTAAAAAACACTCAGAAGCAATCGTAAGGCTGATTGAAATCATTACGAATATATACTGCTAATTGTAACTTCTAAATATGTACAGATTTTTGGTGTAAACATATAATTAAGATGAGTTCCGAAAACAGCAGTCTGGTCGTGGCATCAAATATGGCTCCCTTAAAAAAAAAGACAAATTACCCGTCTCCTCTTTTTACTTTCTTTCTTTTGTTGTTATGTTTCATGTATTTACTTTTTAAATCGGTTAATACAGGGGTATAATCATTGTATTGTAAAACGTGTCACAGAGGGGCTTACTACACACAATGCAGGATTTCAGTTGAAAAGTTTTGGTGAAAATCATACTGAGCCCTGCACTGACATCTTTTGTTTACGATCAACACCTCGCAGGAAAAAGGTTGGCTCTCGAGATGTTAAACCTCAAGGTATATATGTCACGTGACCTGATCAAAAATTCAACGAAACACAAGCAAGGTCGTCATACCTCGTATACATTTTATCGGAACGAAATGTTTTTACGTCGAAGTTGTATTTTGAAATTTTTCTACATGGGAAGGTTGACTTTTATTTCCTATGTCTAGTATTATAGTCTAAATACAAATCCGTGCTTCATCGTATGTACTGAATGTGTCCTTGTTATAAATTATCATGTACATTGTATTCAAACCAAGCGTTCACTTTTTAGAATACCAATATATGTGTCTCTTGTTAAACAATAAAGTTGCGAAACCTTGTAGGCAAAACTATGGAAACAATGAATTTTCTGTAGTTGATATAGAAGATATAACTGAAAACAAACATATTTTCATCTTTAAAAAGTCTTCAAATTCATGGTTCCTTACAACTTTGATTTTGTTGTGTCGATGCATGTAATCGTTGTGCGGGCTTTCTTGATACGTATAAACTAACCCTGATAGTGTGTTCCTTTTGTATGCGGGCTTTCTTGGTACGGATATATAAACCCGATAGTTGCAATTTTATCTTTCGTTCCACCATTATTACCAATCATCGAATTCCACCCAAAATTTACCAATTTCAAAGTAACAACACAATCGGTTTTAAAGTAACATAAAGCCAGAATATTGAACAGCAGATGGTTTTATATGAGAGTCATATCGCTCAATCTAACTATTTGTCTTATTGCTCTGATAACAACTTTGTCTTTAAGCAACAGTTGTGTCCGTCCTCGCGCGGTCTATGCTGTCTGATTGCATCCTTTTATATTTAAATTGTTTTGTCTCAAGGTGTTTTGGGAATTATCTAAATAATTAGAAACTTGGAAGTTTTTTGTTTTGAGTATTGATATTAAGCTGTTGCGAGGAACGATCATTATTGATTAAGACAACATCATATAAGTCATACTTTTAGTTCGTTTGTCTAAGGCAATGACACTGGGAAGAAATATTTTCCCTTCGTTTCATTTAGAATTATTTATACTTTAGGTGCCAGGATATTCATTCTATCATACTAACTTTTGTCAGATTATTTAATTCGCTTTTTGTCACATAAGTTATTTCATTTATAAAATTCCAACTCCTCCCTAAAGACCATGAATCCGTTTACCGTAATAATTATAACCAATTATAGACGTTCGCTGTTACAGTATGCCGACGGGTCAGACGCTACTTTTCTTAAAGTCTGTGTTGCATTATAAAAATAAAAATGGCGTTTTAATTTCACGATCTTATAAACCTATTATTTGATTCAGTTCATTTGCTTAGCCATTAATACAATATTTTTCCAATGGTAATGATTGTTCATCTACAAGCTTTTACTTTACTAAATGAAATTATTTTTTTCTTTGTAATTTTAGTGATTAAAAAATCATTTAATTTATAAGAGGCATTAATTTACAGTTTCAGAGGTCAAGTTTTCATTCCTTAGCTATGAAAGGATAATATTTATGATATAGATTGTCAAGATCAAGTGGTTGGTGAGATTTAAGATGTCGTGTTGGGAACGAAACAAAGCCCGCTCTCCATTTAATGTGGTATTGTTTATAGAACGACTAAGCTGCGTAAACAGTTAGCCGCCGAGACCTTCAAGCTGTTGATACTGCCGAGACATTAAAACGTCGTCCTTCTTGTTTTGTGCTCTTTTGAAAATAACAACACACTTTGGAACAATACCTTGCTATTCATGTATTGTCTAAATAAAAGGACTTATATTCAAATTAAAGGTCATCAAGAGGTTAAAAGAGATACTGTACTTCAAACTGGACAACTCACTATGTGACAGTGAATTGTAAGAAAAGGATGTCGAATTGATATGGGTATTTTAGAGGGCATTTTTGGTCTGTTCGGGTATTTTAGACTTCAATTTTGTGTCTGTATGAATTGTTGAAATGTTACAATTGGTTAGATATATACTCCTAAGAAGTGTTTTAACAAAAAAAAAATCATCTGATGTATACGTAGTGAAACAAATTTAAGTGTCCCTCCTACATGTCATTTTAAGTGAGTTCCTGCTTCAAAAGTTGCACGGTACCAAAAAGCTTTTTATACTGAACTAAACGGATAAATACTTGACGGGCTAACTTTGTTGATTACGCATCTGTCAAAAATGATGATAATAAGAGGCGCATTTAGAGGGGCCCGCCCCCTTTTTCTGGGGAAAATTTGGTTGCTTATATAGAGAATCACTGTAGCATGACCTGAGCGGCCCCCTCATAGGCAGTCAGTGGGCCACCACTTATGAAAATTTCTGGATCCGCCACTGATAATGTTTCTGTTGACATGTAAGACAGTAAAATACCACATTTAAATCTGAACCCCGCCACATTATTTATGTATGTGCCTGTCCCAAGTCAGGAGCCTGTAATTCAGTGGTTGTCGTTTGTTTATGTGTTACATATTTGTTTTTCGTTCATTTTTTACATAAATAAGGCCGTTAGTTTTCTCGTTTGAATTGTTTTACATTGTTTTATCGGGGCCTTTTATAGCTCACTATGCGGTATGGGCTTTGCTCATTGTTGAAGGCCGTACGGTGACCTATAGTTGTTAATATCTGTGTCATTTTGGTATTTTGTGGATAGTTGTCTCATTGGCAATCATACCACATCTTCTTTTTTATACTTACAATGTATAATTGATATGTATAATTGATATGTATAATTGATATGTATAATTGATATGTATAATTCATTACAACAATAAGATAATATGAAACATTTTAAAATTGATATGCTTTCTTGCTTTGCATACCAATACATGTAAGATGTCTGATTTTAGTTTATTTTTGTCTAAAACATTTCATTACATACATGTATCAGGACTCATTTATGCAAATAGTGAATTATTATAATTACACATACGCCTACGCTCCAATATATCTCCTTAATACATTATAATTATAGGTTAAAAAGATCTTGGAATAAGTAGTTAAAACAGGATATTTACTCTGTCAAGAGGTCTGGGTTATAGACGATATGAAAAGGAAACATTCGTCAAACAACGGACTTAGACATGGATTTAGTTCTCTCACCTGTAGACAGGGATTAATTGTGTCTTACCTGTACAGGTGCAAATTAACGACATGCTTATTGTTTGAAACGGATTCTGTCAGTTAATATAAAACAAAGAACTGACCCATCAAATCTACGTGTAGACCTTAGGAGTCCAAGGAAATGTAATTGTATACCAAACCACGTTGACTTATTACTTGTTGGTGACTTTAAATGACACGTTTATGTAAAATAATTAAGGTCTCTGTATATATCAGTTTACCCGTTGAACTGTTGAAACCCCCTGCTTTCTGAATGAATCTTATCCATAACTTTATACCCTAAACAATACATCAATCCAGAATGAAATTGTCACGGTTGTGCGCTGCGGTTAACATAAATTTGTGGTTTTAAGTACGATTAGTTTATAAAATCAACACTATAGTAAGGATGATCGATGACTATGCCTCACATAGAGTGCGGTGCTTTATATTCACTTAAATTGACAAAATTAATGTCATAGATCTTACAAATTACCGCAATGATTACACAAATGATTATTAGTATTTTACAACATGTAGCCATAATATGTGTTTACAACATGTTGCCTCAATATGAGGTATGAGGAGGTGAATCCATGTGGTTTTTTGATTAAAAAGAGAATACATGTGTGGCTAATCAAAGATTCGAAAAAAAGAACGATTGATTTTTTTCAAGATGGTAAAATAGCACCGAGCGTATGTAAAGGCACTTTTCTCTTTCTATTTTATGCCCCAAGAAATGTAAAGTGGGAAATCTTCCGTTCATTCGTGAAAATATATATACAAAAAAATTCTTTACGGTCACGCCATATAATAGTCTGTGTCTTAACTTTTTACACACGACGAACCTTCAACATTACAGTACAGTGTGTTGAGTAACTTCCTTATAAGCACCAACTTGCTATTTCAGACTACTCTATATCGTGTGAAGTTTCCTAAGTTTCAGATAATCCCCATTCATAACCTTTATACAATAAATCTGACCCTTTAATTGGCTCTATTTACATCAAGTTTTCCTAATTCGATGGTGTATATCAATTCAAAAAGAAATAAGCTTTCCAAATGTCGGACCCCATGCACACTAAAAAATCACAAATTATTATTTACATAGCGGAAGCCTATATTTTACAAACGAAAACAAACTAGATGTCACTGTTAATTTGTCATGCAGGTCTATGCTTACAGCCATAGCAGGGGGCCATATTTAGATACGTTTTCTCACTGATTATCTGATAAATGTATCACACTTTACTCTCCGTTGTTCAATTTACAATGCGATTATGCAATAAAATGTTTGTACAATAATTGAAGTTTGAATTAAATTGTCATAAAAAAAGAATGATTCATGCATAATGTTGTAGGTTCTTTTTAACAGCGACACTATTTTTTTTTTACTGAAAATAATAATACTTTATCCTGGTTATAATCATGTCAGTTTCATGTTAAAAACTACTTTACACCAGTTATTATATGAACACTCGTATTTTTTTCTAATGTCGATGTTCATTATTATAATTTATTAAGTGTTATCGAATTTTATAAAATTTGGTCTGCAATAATTGATTCAGACCAATTTATTCTGCAATAATTGATGTAGAATAGTTTGTAAGATATAGTTACTGATTGCTGAGAACCTGCACCGTCCTTTAGCCTTGACATACATACAGCCTGATACCATCAAATAAAAGTACCATAAAATAATCATCAATAATGATGCACTTCCTTATCTCCAAGTACAAGTTACCTCCCCTGATGTCGATACGTACGTTCTCCAAGTACAATTTACCCCCTTGAAGATTAAAGTATATTGCCCTTAGAATAATAGTTGCTGCATTTGTTTATGTGTCTATAATTGGCTTTTAACTTGCTTTCGGATACCGCAAGTACTCTATCATCGGACCTTTCGTTGTCTATTGTCTTTTTGTTCGTTGTATTTTTAGCTTCGTGTCGATGATGACTAAAATCCATTTGGAACTGATTTTTACAGGTTTTTTTGTTATGCTGTCACGGTTGTTAGATCACAGTCCCATGATGAGGATTGAGAGAAAAAACATGTTTAACCAGTGATATTGTTTGCCTTTAATTACCGGAGAATAAAAGCTTTTTCCCCTTGAAAAAAATCTCAATTTAAACAAAATGGCTTAAAATTATTCTGAAAAAGACAACTTTTTCCCCCAAACAGTACAGTCTCAGTAGTAGTTGTGCATGAATACAAACCGAAAAACACTCAATTAAACATTTTGCATGCCTTAAATGACTACATGCGCAGATTTGAGGGTCTATTTATGTATCATCACTAACAATAAGAGGTCTGATTTCAAATGAGGGTTTACCTCTTGAAAAGGGATCTACAAATTGAAGTTCCAGTCAAATTCATGGTTTATTATAAATTTCCTAACTCCTTTACAGGTTGTGATCAAGTATCGTCGTTTGCTTCCAAAGGAAAGACAACTACATGGGATACATGGACTTCTTTTGGGAAGATACACCTGTGTTTGCAACATTAAGTACATGTAGAACACCATCACCTATTTTTTTTTTTTTTTTTATGCGGCGTTTTTAACAAAAGTGTTTTACAATTTATAAAACGGACAGACGATCAGTCGGCCTTTGTTTCTAATATATTCGAGTAAAAAAAATCGAAAATGTCATAAAGCAAAATTTAAATATTGATACAAAGTTACATATTTTTTTCCAAAAGTAAAGTTTATTTTAACAAGTAAATTGGCGGAAATGACTGGACCAGTCAAACACAATAATGATCAATGGAATATATTGGCAGCGCACATGATACTGTAATTTAGTATGAATTTAATTGCAATAAATGGTTATAAACATATAAAGGTCATGACCTAACTGTTTGATCTAATAAATGATGTTGTTTATGCAATGAAAATGACAACCAATTACGAAATGTTACAAAAGATTTGTACACGAACACCATTTGCCAATGAACACTGCGGGGCTACAAGATAGCTGTTGAAGAATGTAGATTTTTGGCAGTGTTGAGACTTTGATTTACTGTACGTTAACAGTTTCACTTTGTTTAATTGTCATTTCACAGATTCGATTAGTTGCTAGCTACATGTCGTTCAATCAAGTTGAATCATTTCATTACTTTGAATATTACAAACAAGTTATCTGACTGAACGTAACTCTTTAGAATCGCAGATACTTTGTAACGATATGGCAGTTGCAGTGCTTAATAAAAAAAAATATATGAATTTATTTGACTTTTACATCAAAATCGTTTGAACGAGTTGCAATAATCACTAAGTCATGTTAGGCATGCTAAACCCAGGAAAATTAAACATAAGAATGTTTGACATTGTTAAAATAACGATTGGAGACTGACTTTTTAAGAATAAAAAAAGTCATTTTTATACCAGGGGAAAATGAAACATTAACAACTCAAGACTTTGCATTTATTTCGTTATTTTACTATTGCGTTCTATTTTTTCTGATAAAATCCCCCTCCCCTCGGAATGTGTATTTAGCGATCATATAAGAATGTAAAATGTTAAAGATAATTTCTTCTGTATAGGACTACAAGAATGACTAGCATTGTTAGTATTATCAATGATTAAATGTTGTAGGTATGTTACATAATCATGTAGTAATTATAAGTGACAAAACTGTATAATATAACTGCATACTCTTTTGTCTCTATGTAACAAATCTACACTTTTGTTTTCCTCAGTAGTTTACTAATTTGCATTTTGTTTAATTTAGATCTCCTCAACGAACGTAACAAGGCTTAAATTATAATAGTCCACTGACATTTGATTAAGGAAATTCGCAACAAAAACCGTTAGTATATAAATATACTCCTAAGAAATGCAAAACAACCTCTTTTTTTTTAAATATAGTTACAATTTAGGTTGAACGTATAAAAATCACGTATCTTAGAAAAGAAAACAAAAGAAAAAAAGAAAGAAAGAAACGATCTCTGTGGTTATCATAAATGGTTGTTTATTAATCTAAAGCATTTATTAGTTATTGAATAAAAACATATATCCTAATGGGAATATAGTTATTGTGGGTTAATCATAAATTGAATAACTAAAGTTTTCTCTGTGAAAAACTTGACTCCAGATCTACGATTTTAGGTCCGTTACTGTTAGCGTTTCCCGCAGGTTAACATTCAATAAGGACGTCAAAAGATAAAATTCAGTAAAATATGTGTAAAAAACAGCAAATTAAACAGGCTTATTTTTATCAATGGTAGCTATAGGAATGGCAACTATATATGAATCAAATACTTGCATGGCAGTGTTTACTAAAGAAAAAGCAGTTCAATTAAATAAAAGACAAGAATACATATTAAAATGAAATTTCTGTTTTTTTTTTACCTTTTGGAAGTGGTGTTGGAAGGTGTCGTAGACCCTGACAGATCATACTACGTCCTGTGGTCTCTGAGCCAGAATCCTGCTGATAATTTATATCTAAAGACGTCTTGGTATACCAGGGTTCATCACTTGCCCAGTCTGAAAACAAATCCCGTGGGCCTCTAGAATTTAATGTTACACACTGACACTGTGAAGGACAATTCCCCCAGTCGCTATCCCGGGTATAACGTCTAGGGTAGGTACTGTATCCGAAGACAATAGGTATGATAAGCGCTAAAATGCAACGTTGTAATTCCATTTTAAATATACAGTTTAAATTTATGTCCATGAAAAATGCAGACAATACTAATTACATCTAATTTAATTCCCAGTTAATATGCAAATAATTTATATGTTATCAATAAAGTATACACATCTTCCCATATCGACAGTGAGAAGGCTGATACAACATTAATTTCTGTCTAGTTAGACCCTCTCATATATCGGAAGCGAACCTTGTTCCGAATGTCAATCATACTATCAAGCGCACGCTTGATCGAGTCCCGTATATATATTTTACCTAACGTAGGCGACAACTACTCTTCGTATAGTTCATTCATAGATTTAATGAAATATATTTGCAATGTTTTTACCTGTGTAGTTTTAAAAACACGGCAGATTTAAAATAATTTTTTATCAAATAGGTCGAGATATAAGTGTCCTTATTGAAATTAGTGGTCGACAATGAACGAGTAAATATCCCGTAACATTGAGAAACTTAATATTTACTTAAACGATCAAACACAATCTTATTTAAAACATGACCGATATTTTTTTCTCTGAATGTATTTAACATAGATTTTATGAATGAATTACCGTTTGTATACAGTTTATTACAGTGGGATTTACAAGCTTACGAAGATTTTTCAACATATAAATCATTAGTTTTATCAAGGGTACTAAGATAAAAGTATATACTAGTGTTATCAGCCTTTTATGGACAATTCTAAACCACATTTTATTTTGAAGGTAGATTACCTACACATCACAGGAAAATTATATATAAAAATGTTTTACGTTGTAAAAATTATTCCAAGTGCACACTGAGTATAAGAATAAGTCATTTTGTTAACAAATCGAATTGTCGAAATTTCTTAGGAGAGCATTGTGTTTTATTCTGCATTTGTGTAGTCTCGAATTGTTTACATGTGTAGTCTCGAATTGTTTACATGTGTAGTCTCCAATTGTTTACAGTCTGTTTAATACACAGTCATTTGATGACAACTACATTTCTATTTTTGTTTGATAAATTGTTGTTTACTTTTTTGTTTCATTAAGATTCGGTCTGTGGCTGTATTGTATACGATGAGCTGACAAAAAAAAGATCAATTACACTCTAGTGATAACGTAAAACGAATTTTGATTTCCATTTTCCCTTTTGCTGGCTTATTTAGTTTCTACTATTTAGTGTGGATCGATTTTAAGATTTTACTTAAGAACTATTTTATTGTTTAGTTTAAATATATTTATTTATAGTGGTTTGGACGCAAGTTATTTGTTTAGGGGGCAGCTGAATGATGTCTCCGGGTGCGGGAGTTTCTCGCTGCATTCAAGATCCAGTGGGTGCCTTTAGTCGTTGTCTGCTCTATGGTTGGCTTGTTGTCTCTTTGACACATTCCCCATTTCCATTTTCAATTTTATTACAACTTATATAAATCCCTTTTCACTTTGCGGGTGCGAGTGCTGCCTTGTAGCGGCATTAGCAGCTCTTTTTCGAAAACTCGGATTTTTAGAAACAGTATTTGCGTAGTAATGTGTTTTATATTTTAAAGCGTTTTTAGCTTTTTTGTTGGCGTTTGTTTTAGTATGGAATAAGAGAAGATCTGGGTGTCCCCTCACATCTTCTGCTATTAAAGAAAAAGAACAAAAAGTATGATAAAAGACTTTAAAGTTTAATCTAGTACGAATCAACCAACGCCTTCTATTTGTCCAAACTACAAAAGTGTCAACAAACGCATTTATATGCAAATTCATGTAGTTCTAATTATTTTTTTACGGATCTGCTTTATATATACTAATTGTTGCACATCACCTTAGACAATCAGTCGCTGAGTACTATATGGGTAAATATCACATGACCTACTTCAGTACAATAGGATAGTATGACACTATAGACGACAGTATGTCCTTACATTCAATACGATCATGACAGAAAATGTAACCAGTACTGGAACCGAGCAAGACAAACAAATCAAGATCTATATCCAAATAGGGGACATAACATGGCGCACAGACTGTGGATTGAACATTGTCGAACAGACTGTTGATTGAAATTGTCGAACAGACTGTAAATAGAACGGTGTCGACGAACTGAGGATAGAACAGTGTCGAACAGACTGTGGATAGAACAGTATCGAACAGACTGTGGATTGAACATTGTCGAACAGACTGTAAATAGAACAGTGTCGACGAACTGTGGATATAACCGTGTCGAGTAGACTGTGGATAGAACGGTATCGAACAGACTGTGTTACAAAACTGTTGGTTTTCCCGTTTGAATGGTTTTACACCAGTCATTTTGGGGGCCCTTCATAGCTTGCTGTTCGGTGCAAAGGTAGTACTTGCCTAGGATGTCTTTTCTTTTACAAATTGTGACTTGGATAGAGAGTTGTCTCATTTGCACTCATACTATATCTTCTTATAATATCTAGCTAGATATGTAAATTGTGATCACGTATTTACTAGCTCCGAATTGCGTGTATAAAACTCTAGTAAACTATAATTTCGAAATTTTAGTAATGACAAAAGAGAAAGTAGGGTGGAGATAATTGAAATGAAAAACACAATACTTAAATCTCTTGAGTGGCAGTGGCGGATGCAGGAATTTTCGAAAGGGGGGGTGCTAGCCCAGGGCAAAGGGGGGTGCAGGGGGGGGGTGCAAACATATGTCCCGATTCAAATGCATTGATCGGCCAAAATAAAGGGGGGGTGCGGACCCCCGGAACCCCCCCTCTGGATCCGCCACTGAGTGGGAACATATTGGTCTACAATGTTTAAACAGGGATAAAGTTTACATGTTCAATCTATATATCTTTATCATTTCCATTTGGTTTTAAATACTGTAATGTACAAAAAGACTTCCTGTAATTTAATAACTGTATTGTCTGGTTTATAAGTTATCTAGCACGTGACAATAAAGAAGGGATTCTAAATAGGACGTGTATAATTCTTGTAATAGCATAAAAAGAAAACTGACTCCATTTTTGTTGTTGGGATGTACAAGTTCCCTGCCACTCCCACTCAGCGTTTTGTTGTTAGAGGAACTTCTCTATTTGAATCCATCTAATGGGTGAAGCCTTTTTCAACTGATTTTTTCTAGTTTTTTTTCTGATCTTGCACTGTTACACTACTTTCCCAGGTTAAGAGGATGATTGAGCATCGCTTACATGTTTAACCCCGCCACTTTCTGTATGTGCCGGTTTTAAGGCAGGAGTAAGTCGGTGATTTGCGTTTGTTGCCGTGTTATATATTTGTTTTCTTGTTTTAATTGTTTTACATTTGTCATTTCGGGACCTTTAATAGCTGACTATCCGGTTTTGGCTTTACACATTGTTTAGGCTATATCTGAGTGTGAAAAAGAAACACACACAGGATATATATCGCAACATTAAACGTCAGTACAATAAGAAGAAACACACACAGGATATATATCGCAACGTTAAACGTCAGTACAATAAGAAGAACACACACAGGATATATATCGCAACATTAAACGTCAGTACAATAAGAAGAAACACACACAGGATATATATCCCAACATTTAACGTCAGTACAATAAGAAGAAACACACACAGGATATATATCGCAACATTAAACGTCAGTACAATAAGAAGAAACACACACAGGATATGTATCGCAACATTAAACGTCAGTCCAATAAAGAGAAACACACACAGGATATATATCGCAACATTAAACGTCAGTACAATAAGAAGAAACACACACAGGATATATATCGCAACGTTAAACGTCAGTACAATAAGAAGAACACACACAGGATATATATCGCAACATTAAACGTCAGTACAATAAGAAGAAACACACAGGATATATATCCCAACATTTAACGTCAGTACAATAAGAAGAACACACACAGGATATATATCGCAACATTAAACGTCAGTACAATAAGAAGAAACACACACAGGATATGTATCGCAACATTAAACGTCAGTCCAATAAAGAGAAACACACACAGGATATATATCGCAACATTAAACGTCAGCACAATAAGAAGAAACACACACAGGATATATATCGCAACATTAAACGTCAGTACAATAAGAAGAAACACACACAGGATATATATCGCAACATAAAACGTCAGTACAATAAGAAGAAACACACACAGGATATATATCGCAACATTAAACGTCAGCACAATAAGAAGAAACACACACAGGATATATATCGCAACATTAAACGTCAGTACAATAAGAAGAACAAAATCTTAATTACAAATAAGCAGGATATGGGGTAATCCTGTATTCTCAATTCTCACATAATATTTGGTTGTAAAAAAATACAAAGTTATGGACATTTGATTTTAAGGAGGAAAGGAGAGTGGAAAGGAATATGGTGACTTGGTAAGAACTGAACATAGTTCATCTTAAAAGAAACATAATGAGAATGAGCATTATCTCTATAAAACGCATGCTATATAATTGTGTAGAAGTGCGAATCAACGTCTGCTAAGCATTAGTTAATAAACGTACTTCCGCGAAAAAAAAACTCCTCTATAGCTAGGATTCTGGACTATTTAGTGATTGAAACCTGTCTATTGTTGAAGGCCGTGTGTTGACCTCTTATTGTCATTTGTTTTTGTTGTTTGGTGACTGTTGCATTGACGTACACTTCATACCTTCTTGAAAGATTAACTTTATTTTATATGCTTTTAAACAACCTGTGATATTTGTCAACAATGATAATCCTAATGCATTCTCCTAAATCAGTAACATGGTTTAACCAAGAGCATGCTTAATAAGGATTTAATCTAGGAGTGGGTTTACAGAATAAAAAATAAAGGGCGTATAATTAAAAGATACTAGAAAACACCCGCGAAATCGCGGTCATTTAGAGCTAAAGCCCCAGTCCCACTAGACCACGATCGCACCACGCTCACCGCGATCTAAAATAAATTTAGATCGTGGTGAGGTCGCCACGACCGCACCACGATTGTTTTGAACATGTTCAAAGTTGGCCACGCTCATCACGATCTTGAAAACCTCACCACGACCGTGATACGACCTTACTGCGATCTACACGATCGTACTACGATCATCAAAATTGTCATTTTTTTTACAGATCGTAGTGCGATCGTGGCCTAGTGGGACTGGGGTATTAGTTGAAAGTAAGAAATTTATAGTTTGTATCCCCATCCAGATCCTCAAAATCGCCCATGAAACAACATATGTATATATCTGTACCATAAATCTAAAATGTGACAGGTCTGTAAGTATTGCATGCAGACAGGAGCCAAGGACAAGTAACTCTACATAAAGTAAAGGGGTATATATATATATGAGATTCAAGGGCACAAGCGTATGGAAATATTCCATTATACAGCATTTCATATTTGCTGTAAACTATTAATTTTAAAACGATAGAAGTGTAGACTTTTTCACTCAAGCATCATAGGACTTAAAGATTGACTACATAATCAAGTTAGTTTAAATATTTGTTTTTAAAGCTCACATAAAAGTAGTGCAAACATTAATGGCTGCACTAATATTTTGGTGCTTTCATTAACGTATACAAGTAGATGTAAAGAGGTTACGTCAATATCACACAGTTCACATTACAAATCCAGAGTATGAATGAAAATTCGCTTGGTTGACATTTGTGATTTATTCAGAATTTTTTTTTTTTAATTTTTCAATGAAAGTTTGTGGGGCTGTTAAAGTCTCAACTTATAAATCACCGAATTTATCGGGTATAAGATAAAGTATACAATGTTATCTGAATTGCGTAAAAATTTAAAGGATGAATTCAGTAACTAACAGGAAAGCTGATAAATCATAAATTATTATGTATTGTGATATTTGAAAGAAAACAAATTAAATTGTCTTTCAAATTGGTACAATATAATACCGACATATGGCATTTGTCATAAGTGACTGATGCGACAAAAACTAAATAGATTGGCGTGTAAAAACGATTGGCCTAAAAAAAAAAAAGCACCTATAAATGATATGATCCTGCACTTTAATATACACATCTAAAAAGTTCCAAATTATATGCATTTTTTTGCACATAAAGACAATAGGGTAGAACATGTATTTTGTCTCCCTGGTTTAACTGTTTGTCCCCAGGCAGCTTATTTGTTATAATCAGCTATAATTGACAAAATCATAAGGATTCAAATATTATTATTAGCAATTGACGCTGAAAGCAACATGAAGTCAGCAGCCTGAATTCAGTGGTTGACGTTTGTTGCTGTGTTGTTTTTTGTTTGTTTTTCGTTCATTATTTTGTATGTATAAATTAGGCCGTTAGTTTTCTCGGTTGTATTTTTTTACATTTGTCATTTCGGGGTCTTTTGTGGTTGACTACGCGGTATACGTTTTGCTCATTGTTGAAGGTCGTACGGTGTCTACAGCTGTTGATTTCTGTGTCATTTTGTCTATTGTGGCGAGTTTCTCATTGGCAATCATATATACCACATCATCTGTTTATATAAGTGTGGAGGGATGGCAGATCTTCAGGAGTATGATTTCACTGTATACATTCCTAATGGCCGTTGAAGTCCGTACCTTGACCTATAATTGTTTACTTTTGTAAATTGTTACTTGGATGAGATTTGTCTCATTGGCACTTATACCACATCTTCCTATATCTATTAAATTAAAAAAGAATATATAAGGTAGACAGCAATAAAACAATAACAAAAATCAAACAATTAAACTAAAGGTTTACATTTTTTTTTATGTACAACAGTTACTATGATTGAACATTATCATTACGACTTGTCAAGCGTGGAATCGTCCATATTATAGTATTGAATTACAGTCGTTGTGAAGCCGGTCACCATTGGGACCAGAGCTTATTTTTGAATTGGGTTTCAAATTCATGTGTTTAGGTCCGAGACCGCAATTATTTCGTAGTGCATTTCTTTTAGAAGATAAATTAAAATTGAAAAAATCCCACCTGCGCTTTCTCAATGAAATTTTTACAGTGTGTTGTACTACTTTTGGGACAAATTATATCAAAATTATAGAAAACTTCATCGGCTCTAACTCAAAATATGGACAATTTTATGTTTAGGGCGCCTTGAAATCTTTTCACAGCTTCCGAAGTGCTAATTTTTAACCTTTTTCAGCTGGACCAAATCACTACTTTCCTTTAAAATTCTGGACCCAAATTTTTTTACAGTGTAATTTCATCCCCCTTCTTGCAATTTGAGGCATTAAACATGCAGAAATAAATTTGGAAGGGGTATAAAAATTAATGGCAAGTAACCCACTGTCAGCACTAGGGACTATATTCGGAACAACGAAAATCAAGGGACGACAATTGTGGTCTCGGGAAAATGGGACGACAATTGTGGTCTCGGACCTAATATTAATACAGCGTGAACACAAGTTTAGTATATGTGTGACATTTAAGGGACGACATCAAAAGTTCAATGAAGGATAACAAACTTAATTCACATAGTTTTTTCACTGACCCCCACACACCCCTCTTAACTTAATTTGGGAAAAATTGATTGACCAATAGGGATATATGTAAAATCGATTTTAGATTAACAAAACTTGCAGCAATGTTGACCCCCCCCCCCCCCCCCCCCCCCCCAAACTATTTGATTTAAGTTTTTTATCCTACATCGATCTTTTGATGTCGTCCCTAAAGCAGATTTAGCTGTATTATCGAGATTTAAAATCGGTACCAATTTTACAAAAAGAACAACACGAAAGGCCAATGACAACAAACGAATGAAGGACAGTTTTGATTAAATTCTCAATATTCTACTGATATTAATATAAATCACCGAAATAACAACGGGTAACAGAAAAGTATCAAATAAAAGCAGTTCAGAAAATCAACACAGCTGAAGATTGAACCGATTTGAAGATTAAGCAGTTACAGAAGACATTCCATAACAAAGCAAGACCGTCCAAGAAAATGTTCAAAAGTAGCACAACCAAGAAAAAAGGTAGAACAGGCGTGGTTAAAGCTTCTGCAATGATTATATAAGATGGATTCCAAACAAACAAAGTACATATGAGATACTACATATAAGGAGTTATATTGTGACCTTATTTATGACGTACTTGGTACTTGTATGAAAAGACATTATGAAAGATAAAGAGCTTTAAGGACATAAGAGGTTATCTATCATGATTTATAATAAAGAAACTCTCACGTTCAAAGTAACTTTATATGAACAGTGATTTACATTGTATTTACTTGTCATATCATTGATAAAATACTTCGGAAACCATCCTTACTACTCGGAACAAGGCTTATTATACATACCCTTCAACTTTTTTTCAGTTGATCCGATTCAAAATTGACAGATTGTACAATTACTAGTGGTTAAACATATCCTTTTAATATCATAAAAAAGAAATTATATATTCACTAGCATATTATCACCAAGGTGTAAAATATATAATTACATCAAAAATAAATACGGGATAGGTCTTGTTCCTTGTAAGTATATTTGTTACATACTATTGAAGAAAATGCCCATTTATCCTACGACAATATTTAATAATATATAACCTTGCATGAATATTATATAATACAAATGATGCGTATTAGACTCCTACGACTTTTCATGGCTTCACAAGTATTATACGGTTCATCTTTATCTTAGGCTTATATTGTGGTGAAAATAAGGAGACTGTATGATTTCCATTGAGAGTAGTTTTCATGAGTGACAAAATAACGTATCAAAAAGTTACCTTTAACAATGAGCAAAATCCATACCTCATAAAAAGCATAAAAGGTTTCGACATGAAAAGTGCAAAACTTTTTTGTGCGCACACATTTTAATTACTTGTATACTGATGAGTTTTTGTCTTTCTTTTGGTGTCTTCTACCTCGTTGTTAATCTCTATTGGAACTATCAGACCTAAACGTTTAGTTTTTGCTGCTTTATACCCCATCCCTACACTTAATCTCTATTGGAACTATCAAACCTAGACGTTTAGTTTTTGCTGCTTTATACCCCATTCCTACAGTCATCGATACTAAAATAGGGAGGACAAGTACTGATTTTGGTAACAACGAGATTATTCACACCGCCACATGTTCATGTAAAGAAATGTCGTCAGCGTTTTTGTTTCTATTTTTGTCGTTGTTTGGTCAGATTTCCATGTTTCAAACACTTATTAGACTTAGTTTAATTTATTTACAACTTCATAGACTCTGAATATTTATAGATTGACATATGGTTTAGATACGTCTGTGTTGTCAAAGACCATGTGGCCTCTATAATACTTTAGGTTTATTAAGTCGTTAGAAATGAGCAGAAAAATTGCATTTGTGAAAAAAAAATACCATTGCTTCAAATTAAAATCTTTGTATTGTTGCATTGAAATTAACGGTAAAAACTCGATGATACTTTATTTTCTCTATTGTCAACTTCCCTTTTTTGAGTAAAACAAAATCATCTGCTCAAGATTATGGTAGGTAAAACTGGCCTATACTTCGATTCGTCCGACTCGGGTTGACTCGTGTTAAAAAATCATTGCTAATGGGCATGTGCGCAACCTTTCCGAATCGAAGTCAAACTCTTCCATCGAGTTGACTACCAAAAGGGAAGTGAAAAAAATGTATCTACTGAGCATTAAAATAAAAAATATATATATTTATGTATCAGTAAGAGAAGTCCTCAATCCTGTGTGCTTTTGATATAAAAAAAGTTTGTTAGCGAAAAAAAATCGATCCGAGAAAAAAATTACAATTTTGTTTTATTTATAAACATCATCGACAGTTGATACACACATGAACTATATTTGTTGATTCAATAATACAGGCAAACATAAATTCCCATTGTCAGCCAGTTTATTCGGCTGTATTTTGTCAAAAACCATTTATTTTGTGTCATTTTTGTTGTTGCAATTATTTGACGCCATCTTGAAACTCGACTAAACCTGCCCCGACCCAGGGTTGATGTAGAGTTAATTCGGGTAGGTTCAAAAGGTCAAACTCGGGTGTTTCGGTTGTAAGTCGAGTAAACTCGACAGACTCTACTAACCCGAGTTGGACAAATCGAAGTAGGCCATTATGGCGAAGGATATAGGTGGGGATTTTTCTTTCTCCCAACAATGTAGATTTCCTGTCTCAATTTTACTATTGTCTCAAAACATTGTCGAATTGTTCTTACACTGTTTCTGCCTATTTGTGTACTGTATCCTGGTTTACTGATTAAGTTCGCTGGAATACTGTATAGAAATTTTGAACTGAAATAATAACATATATTTATATATATTATAGAATTTGTAATACTAATAGGTCAAAATATAAGAAACTGACATTGCTTAAATAGGGTTGACATGTGGTCAGTCGCCGGTGAAGACATGACTGATGTACGGCTAGAGACCTCCAAAGTAGAATTGGCGCCACTCGACACGTGTACATGTAAGGTCGTTTCATCTTATTATAATTATAGATATTTAACGACTACAATTAACAGATATAGCTTGTACCTATCGTATATGTTGTCTTTACTGACGGCTTCATTATTTTCAAGTACCCTTGAAGTCATAAAATTTTCTCATGATTCACGGAATAATAGCTTGTCCAGTCTAGGTTTATACTTTTATTATCGTTCATAAAGAGATGGGAAGTGATATAGGCTGGTCAATCATGATTCGGTGTTGAATATTTGCAGCCGATTTGGATGGTTGAACTTTTGATATCATGAGCCCACACACAAGTCAGCAATAAAAGTTATATCACTTTTGAAATCGATAATTCATACTTCAAAATATTCTTTTCTTTGTAAAAGAAAACTTTTGATGTTTGTTTTTATTAGGATTAACCGAGTTCTGAGAGAAAAGAAAACAATAAAATTAATCTTGAATATGAAACAACTCTAGTATTATAAAAGGATAATCATGGATGCAAATATTTTGGAATACTATCAATGAATGCATTTACAAATGAAATATATAAATAATAAAAGTTTTTAGTGTTAGGTCAATAACATAATTTATATCTTCATCGCGGGTACTAATTTACGTATTTAAGACTGATTACACTTACATTAGTTTTAATAAGAGAGTTATGAACAGTATTGTAATGACCAGTTAATACCTGTCCTATACATCTATGCATGTCCGAAGCCATCATCAAAATTCCAGTTTTTTTGCAATTAACATGATTAATCTGTTTCTCTAAATTAAATTGAATATTATTTCGACAGTTTGATTATACGTTTGCGAAATCCCTTTTCGGTTCATTTTTTTCAAACGTAACTATTGTGTATTTTTGTGTATTTATTAAGAAACTACCCCTTTACAACGGGGGCACTTGTAGGCAGGTTACCCAAAAAATGCGTCTGTAAGAGCATATACAATGAATAATGTACAATTAAATAAAATACACATAGGACAATATCAAAGTTAAAAATTAATTCTCTTTTAAAACAAGTCAACATTCATGTAAAACATAACAACATTATATATCAATATAAAATCTCAACATTTTGAGATCACATCAATTAAGTTGCACGCGTAAATCACAGTTAGCTTACTCTTCTAAAATTGAAGATCTGTAAGTGTACATTTCACTCAGCATCTTTTTACTAAAAGTGTCAACATGTTTACAAACATTTGGGTCAACCTTATAAAAACAGCAGTATGTTTATTTTTTCGAAGGACGGTAACTCTGGGAAGCAAAAGTCGGGAAAGTTAGTACTTAGGTACTCATTTATATCGACAAAATACTAACTTCGTATAGGAGAATATTCAGAACATTCGAGAACGAAATGTTCCACGGACTCCTCAGATTTACATGAACACCTTTGACAAATGGTAGTCTCGGACATATTCATTCTATACAAAACTTGATTTATGGGTAGACAATTTGTTCGTGTTAACAATTTTAACCTTGTAGACTTAAAATCGAGCAAGTTTGACAAATAAGGCTGTCTACCAGACGCAAGGTTAAATTTGGAGAACGCATTAAGACTGCTTTTATTTCTTATAACTTGAAATTCTCTTTCACGAACAAACCTTCCAAAAAAATGTTTGCAAATATTCAGGTTAACATTTGAGTTGTAAAAATGATCAAGACCAACAGAATTAAACACATTTTTCATATACTGGGGATATCCCCATCCTCGATGTAGCGTTAAGCCCTTTAGCTCGTCAAATATTATTCGACATAATCTATTCTTATCTAGGTCATGAAATCTAGCAAAATAAGACACCCTTTGTCTATCTAGGAAGTCATTTATCGTTTCCCAACCGAAATCTATGAACAGAGCCGACTTTGGGATATTCATATTAGTATTAAATATGAATTTCGCCGATTTATATTGCCAAGTTTCAAGAATTTGTTTGCTTGAAGCTGACGACGGCAGCCATACAGCACAACCGTGTGCGATAGATGGCCGTATTACCGATTTCCAGAGGGCATCTCCGAAGGATATGCGATTGAAAGATCCGTGCTCATTTAGCAACTTTGTTATAAATTGAGCTTGCGCTCGAAGTTATCTTTTAAGTAACAATGTATATGGTAGGAAAAAGTCAAATTATCTAAAGAACGAACAAAACATTAACTGAAGAAGAAAATAAGGATGGAAAATAATTAAAAGATAAAAACACACGAGAAATGTTATCTTGTTTTTCAATTTGATTATGTTCCTTCATTTTTGCCGCTCTTGAATGACCTCTATAATTCATTCGTATAACGTTGACCGATGTCAAAGACTACATGTCACAATATAAACATCGTATTAAGTCCAGTTTTAATACATTTTGTCACTACACTAAAATGACCGGTGATAAACATAATAGTTTCCCTTGTACTTATATACAAGTAAAATGAATATAAAACGAATAGTTTTCTAAAAGAGTAGATTATTTGGTTAAAGAAAATTACAAATTATCATCACAGTGTTTAAAACTTTAAAAGGCAAGCTCATTTTCATATTGTAACTAAGTCAGAGTGGTCTAAATAGAAATAACATAATACGTAAAAGAAAAGGGTTTTTACCGAAATTATTATCAGATCTAATTTTACATTGAAGAATATCATATTACAGCATATTCGATTGCAATTTAAAAATAAATGTTACAAATTCGTCATGTTCTAGGAAACGTATCTCATTAACCAAGTTTAACTATCCGCTACAACCATTCGGGAGTTCCCTTTATACCTTAGTTTTGAGATATGAAAAATACTTTACTGGACGGGACGGGTTAACTTTACATGTAACCAAATTATCAGATAAAATCAACAAAATTAAGTCGAAATATAATTTATTTTTTACGGGAAGTGTTTACCATTACAGATACTAATCTGAATCTAGATGTCGTTAATTTAACATTTATAGTGGAAAATAAAAATAGTTTCTAGTTTTAAATATCCTATCCCGGGTACTGTTTAAATTTGGAATGATAAAGTACATATTTAAACCTTTAAGTATAAAGAGTTCAACTTATAAAAGACGAGTCAATAACTATCAAACATTGGGAAATGATGGCGTGTTTATCGGGATCACATACTTTGCCTTCGATCAGGGACCCCCCTTTTTTGACCGTTTGGAGCAATTTTGAAAAAGGAACGAAAATATTTGGCTTTCAATAAGAGACAATGGTGGAATTTAACGTCCCGATTCTGACAAGAGGTTACTGTTCATTTATACATATATTTACAGTATAACAATTCCAATACACAGGATTCTTATACCTGTATTTCCCAGTAGTTTTATATGTTTCTGCTATATGCCTATAAGAAATGTCAACTTTTGATTAAAGAAAGTTAGTAGATATAAAATGTTCCTCTAAAACCTTGAGACACGCGTTATCCTCTACCTTTTTAAGAATATAATTATAGTTGGGCTTCACGTGGTGGTTTACTCTATCTTTGTCATGTTTTCTTTCATACGCCTTAAAGTCTTTAAAACGTGACACTATCAGTTACATTAGGAATGGGTTTAGCAACATTTGCAACGTGGCTTAATTTTTTTCATGGGTTCTAGATCCGGCTTTGCATTCGTATGTTACAATTTGAGATTTGAATTAGAAATAAATTTCCGAAATTAGAAGTTAAAAATGTTTGCATGTTCATATTTTTACATGAAAAATATCATTATGTCATGCCCGTAAGCATACAGTTTCTATCAAGCCAAAACTATCATTATGTCATGTCTGTAAGCATACAGCGTCTTACGAGCCAAAACTATCATTAATTTATATCATGCATGTAAGCATATAGTTTCTATCGATCCAAAACTATCATTTTGTCATGCCTGTAAGCATACAGTTTCTTTCGAGTCAAACATATCATTATGATATGCCTGTAAGCATATAGCTTCTTTCGAGTCAAACATATCATTATGTCATGCCTGTAAGCATACAACTTCTTTCGAGTCAAACATATCATTATGTCTTGCCTGTAAGCATATAGCTTCTTTCGAGTCAAAACTATCATTTTGTCATGCCTGTAAGCATACAGATTCTTACGAGCCAAAACTATCATTATGTCATGCCTGTAAGCATATAGTTTCTATAGAGCCAAAACTATCATTATGTCATGTCTGTAAGCATACAGATTCTTACGAGCCAAAACCTACCATTACGTCATGCCTGTAAGCATACAACTTCTTACGAGCCAAAACTATCATAATGTCATGCCTGTAAGCAAACAGCTTCTTACGATGTCAAACTATCATAATGTCATACCTGTAGGCACACAGCTTCTTTCGAGTCAAAACTATTATTTTGTCATGATTTTAAACATACAGTTTCTTACGAGTCACAACTATCATTATGTCATGCCTGTAAGCATACAACTTCTTACGAACAAAACCTATCATTACGTCATGCCTGAAAGCATACAGATTCTTTCGAGTCAAACATATCATTATGTCATGCCTGTAAGCATACAACTTCTTTAGAGTCAAAAATATCATTATGTCATGCCTATAAGCATACAGCTTCTTTCGAGTCAAACATATCATTATGTCATGCCTGTAAGCATACAACTTCTTTCGAGTCAAACATATCATTATGTCTTGCCTGTAAGCATATAGCTTCTTTCGAGTCACAACTATCATTTTGTCATGCATGTAAGCATACACCTTCTTTCGAGCCAAACATATCATTATGTCATGCTTGTAAGCATAGAGCTTCTTTCGAGTCAAAACTATCATTATGTCATGCCTGTAAGCATACAACTTCTTACGAGCCAAAACTATCATAATGTCATGCCTGTAAGCAAACAGCTTCTTACGATGTCAAACTATCATAATGTCATACCTTTAGGCACACAGCTTCTTTCGAGTCAAAACTATCATTTTGTCATGATTATAAACATAAAGTTTCTTACGAGTCAAAACTATCATTATGTCATGCCTGTAAACATACAGATTCTCACGCGTCAAAACTATCACTTTGTCATGATTGCAAACATACAGATGCTTACGAGCAAAAATATAATTATGTCATGATTGTAAACATACAACTTCTTACGAGCTAAAACTATCATTATGTCATGCCTGTAAGCATACAGCTTCTTACGAGTTAAAACTATCATTTTGTCATGATTGCAAACATACAGATGCTTACGAGCAAAACTATCATTATGTCATGCCAGTAAGCATACAGATTCTTACGAGCAAAACTATCATTTTGTCATGATTGTAAATATACAGATTCTTACGAGCAAAACTATCATTTTGTCATGATTGTAAACATAGATCTCCTCACGAGCAAAACTGTCATTATGTCTTGATTGTAAACATACAGCATTTTACGAGTAAAAACTATCATTATGTCATGATTGTAAACATACGAGCTTCGTACGAGCAAAACTATCATTATGTCATGCCTGTAAGCATACAACTTCTAACGAGTCAAAACTATCATTATGTCATGATTGTAAACATACAGCGTCTTACGAGCCAAAACTATCATTATGTCATGCCTGTAAGCATACAACTTCTTACGAGTCAAAACTATCATTATGTCATGCCTGTAAGCATACAGCTTCTTACGAGTCAAAACTATCATTTTGTCATGCCTGTAGGCATACAGCTTCTTACGAGCCAAAACTATAATTATGTCATGATTGTAAACATACAACTTCTTACGGGTCAAAACTATAATTATGTCATGATTGTAAACATACAACTTCTTACGGGTCAAAACTATCATTTTGTCATGATTGTAACATACAGCTTCTTACGAGCAAAACTATCATTATGTCATGCCTGTAAAAATACAACTTCTTAAGAGTCAAAACTATCATTATGTCATGATTGTAAACATACAGCGTCTTACGAGCCAAAACTATCAGTATGTCATGCCTGTAAGCATACAACTTCTTACGAGTCAAAACTATCGTTATGTCATGCCTGTAAGCATACACCTTCTTACGAGACAAAACTATCATAATGTCATGCCTGTAAGCATACAACTTCTTACGAGCCAAAACTATCATTATGTCATGCCTGTAAGCTTACACCTTCTTACGATGTCAAACTATCATTATGTCATACCTGTAAGCATACAGCTTCTTACGAGTCAAAACTATCATTTTGTCATGCCTGTAGGCATACAGCTTCTTACGAGCCAAAACTATAATTATGTCATGATTGTAAACATACAACTTCTTACGGGGTCAAAACTATAATTATGTCATGATTGTAAACATAGAACTTCTTACGGGTCAAAACTATCATTTTGTCATGATTGTAACATACAGCTTCTTACGAGCAAAAACTATCACTTTGTCATGCCTGTAAACATACAACTTCTTACGAGACAAAACTATGATTATGTCATGACAGTAAACATACAACTTCTTACGAGCAAAACCTATCATTTTGTCATGATCGTAAATATACATTTTCTTACGAGCAAAACTATCATAATGTCATGATTGTAAACATACAGCGTCTTACGAGCCAAAACTATCATTTTGTCATGCCTGTAAGCATACAACTTCTTACGAGTCAAAACTATCATTATGTCATGCCTGTAAGCATACACCTTCTTACGAGACAAAACTATCATAATGTCATGCCTTTAAGCATACAACTTCTTACGAGCCAAAACTATCATTATGTCATGCCTGTAAGCATACAACTTCTTACGAGTCAAAACTATCATTATGTCATGTATGTAAGCATACACCTTCTTACGAGCCAAAACTATCATTATGTCATGCCTGTAAGCATACAACTTCTTACGAGTCAAAACCTATTATCATGTCATGCCTGTAAGCATACAACTTTTTACGAGTCAAAACTATCATTATGTCATGCCTGTAAGCATACAGCTTCTTACGAGTCAAAACTATCATTTTGTCATGCCTGTAGGCATACAGCTTCTTACGAGTCAAAACTATCATTTTGTCATGATTGTAACATACAGCTTCTTACGAGAAAAAACTATCACTTTGTCATGCCTGTAAACATACAACTTCTTACGAGACAAAACTATCATTATGTCATGCCAGTAAACATACAACTTCTTACGAGCAAAACCTATCATTTTGTCATGATCGTAAATCTACATTTTTATTTACGAGCAAAACTATCATTATATCATGCCTGTAAAAATACAACTTCTTAAGAGTCAAAACTATCATTATATCATGCCTGTAAAAATACAACTTCTTACGAGTCAAAACTATCATTATGTCATGCCTGGAAGCACACAGTTTCTTATGAGTCAACACTATCATTTTGTCATGATTGTATATTACAGATTCTTACGAACAAAACTATCATTATGTTATGCCAGTAAACACAGATTCTTACTTACGAGCTAAACTATCATTTTGTCATGATTGTAAACATACAGATTCTTACGAGCAAAACTATCATTATGTCATGCCTGTAAGCGTACAACTTCTTACGAGCCAAAACTAACATTATGTCATGCCTGTAAGCATACAACTTCTTACGAGTCAAAACTAACATTATGTCATGCCTGTAAGCATACATATTCTTACGAGCCAAAACCTATCATTATGTTATGCCTGTAAGCATACAACTTCTAACGAGCCAAAACTATCATTATGTCATGCCTGTCAGCATACCGATTCTTACGAGTCAAAAAATATCATTATGTCATGCATGTAAGCATACGGCTTTTTACGAGCATAAACTATCATTATGTCATGATTGTAAACATGCAGCTTTTATCGATCCAAATCTATCATTATGCCATGCCTGTAAGCATACAAATTCTTACGAGCCAAAACTATCATTATGTCATGATTGTAAGCATACAACTTCTTACGAGTCAAAACTAGCATTATGCCATGCCTGTTATGCCAAAGCATAAAGTTTCTATATAGTCATAACCTATCATTATGTCATACATGTAAGCATACAACTTCTTACTAGTCAAAACTATCATTATGTCATGCCTGTAAGCATACAACTTCTTACGAGTCAAAACTAGCATTATGCCATGCCTGTAAGCATAAAGTTTCTATCGAGTCGTAACTATCATCATGAAATGCCTGTAAATTAATAATCTGTTATATCAAAATAATAATTTGTTATATATAAATCGAAAATCTGTTATATCAAATATAATTTGTTATATCAAATTTATAATTTGTTATATCAAATTTATAATTTGTTTTATCAAATTAATAAGTTGTTATATCAAATTTATAATTTGTTATATCAAATTGTAAAAAATAGACTAGCACGGCCCTAAAAGGCTTCCGTAGATATCAACAAAATAGTTAAAATTATTCGAGTTTCAGCATTCTCAATTAAAAGGTAAATCTATCTATAGACATTTTCAATATATGGGACATAATATACAGTAATGGATGACATTTTGTTTGAATTCTAGTTTGGGTTTCTGAATCTGGAGTTCTCTGTGTAGTGTTTTGTTAGAGAATATTTTGTCTTCTTGTTTATTTTTCAATCTATAATGATATTTTCTCGCTTTCATACATTGTTACAATTGTATGATGTTTTATTCTAAACCCCACCCATACTGAATTGCTCTGACAATTATAAATATAACGACCAAGGTACATAGTAAGTTAGTACTAAATGCCCTACATGCAGATTTATTAAAGTGTATGTATAACTCGTAAAATATATTAAAACTTGCAAATTTAATTGCTGTCCTGACTAAGATATAGACATAATTCAGTAATCCGAGCGGAAGCAGATGCAGCAAATTAAACAGTTCATTGCATATTTATTCTATAATTAAATCTTCATTTTTTATGCTAAAAATGAAAGATCCTGTGTAAATATAAGTGATTGATAAAATACATGAAACAGATATATTACAAATATAATCAAAATGGCGGAGGGGGATTCATGATGACAAAACATAATATGTTAAATATATGTTTACCTCTAAAACATGTAGATATAAAAAAGAAGATGTGGTATAATTGCCAATGAGAGAACACTCTACAAGAGACCAAATGACACAGAAAGTAAGAAGTATATAGGTCACCCCACACCAAATGTCTAACCCTAACCGCACATGGTTCCCTATTTTGTAGTCTTATTTAATTGTTCTTGCTATATATACAACTGTTCTTGTTCTGTGCATGACTGAAATATTTGCTGTTGATCGTTAAAAACGCAATTAGTTCCCATTACATGCGTCAAATGTTATCCTGTTGGAAACGTTGGTGGTCTAAATAAATAATACGACAAAAAAGAATAGTTTGCACAAACCATAGATTAAAATCTATCATTTCATCCGTAGTTGTTTTCATAAATTTGTGAAAAGTGAATTCGACTTTGACAGAATGTAACACGACAACGGTCATATATGGCTTACAATAACACAACATGTTCATCAACTTTCTAATCTTTCCGCCACTTTCATGCTTTATTCATTTTTTCTATCTAACATACATCTGTTATCCAAATTAACATAAATTATATTATTCAATTAAAGGTAAATTATATCATTCCCAATCAGTGAATCCTTTTATATATTATGTATACTTCGTGTCTACATCTGATAGTATATATAATTCATTTACTTTACGAGACTTTTAACCCTTGACCCTTTTGTTATTAGGTGACAGTATGGCCACGGTGACAATTGTTATTACTTTGTTACGTCATTAATTTCAACAGAAATCTTGATCTTTATCTAATCTGTCGGCTTCGTTAAAGAGAAGTTTATGTAATGATCCTGAAACGCCTCATATTTGAATGTTTTTATTTACTACTAAAATGAATAATGCAACTTTTATTTGCTCAGTTATACTTAATGGGCTTTGTACCAATTTACATGTATAGTATTTTGAATAATTTAATGTGCACATCGTACGTTACATCGATAACCTTTAGAATTCAAAAGTTTTAAACGAAGAGAAAACGTTTTCTCTTTGACAACAGTAATATTTTATAGTCACATTTGTTAGACGTAAATGAAAAAAAAACATTTTCCTATGATTAATAACTGAATATGTAAATTTGAAAATAGTGAAGATTTAATTCGGCGATTATTGTAAACACGGATTTTATTACAAAATCGATATAATTACAACTTCAATAACTAAGTACAATATCATTAGATGTTCTCGATTATTAAAAAAAAATGCAGGATAATGAAAAGGGTGAAGGAAATATGGAACACAAGGATTGGAACATGTAAAAAGTCTTTGATTTAATCATAATATGTAGATACATTAGGGGAGCCAAACCCTGCCGACATCTCCCCCTAAATTCACCTCTGTATTAAGGTGGTACCCAACACCTTGGCTGAAATTAATTTGGCCATATAATTTTCATAAATTTTTGACAAAGTTTTTATTTTGACCCTTTGACGTATATATATAAAAAATTCAAAATATATGAACCAACCATTTTATCAGAAAATTTACACTGGTTACATAGCAGTTTTACAAACACTAATTTTGATCATTGAGAAGCTTTATATTTCCTTAACAATACAAAATAATTAAAACGTTTTGCTGATTCTACAGAGTTATCTCCCTGTACTTTTAGGTACCACCTTAAACATTCAATTCTTCATTGATTGATCAATTTCTGTTAACGTCCAGTTGGAAATATTACCTGCATATCAAGAACGGAGGTAGTGAAGAAATGTTCCCCAAAATCGTTGACGAAAGAAAAATATGGACAAACCAGATAGCTAGGTAGTGTGGCGTGGTCAATTATATCAAAGATTTGATTGTCAATACTTAATAAGTTTAATGAGCTGTCATCTTGATTAATGTGACAGTTTATATGGTACATGGGTTGCACAGAAGAATTGCAATAACATTTAGAAGTTTATCAAAATACTGCATAAGACCTTAAAGCAATGTTTAATCTAATTTAAGAACGGATGTTTGTAGCACGATCTTGTGAGAAACTTTATGTATTGGTCAGTTAGATCGGAGTAGTAGGTTGAGGTATCAAGATGTGATATAGATGAGAATGAAGTAAGAAGTTAATTTGGAAATTATATCGTGAACCTATATATTTATATCATACATGTGCTGCTATATGAATATCTATACGAATAAACATGTGAACATTATACAGACTTCGTTGTACATACAGTGTGCTTATGGTGAAATATATGTAATAGCTATAGTTCCCTATTTTAACGGGCAAGATGGATAAAGATCCGAAATAATGTAAAGTCCTAAAACGATCAGAATAAAACCCCGTTATAGTAGCAACAGTGGCCGATATGATATCTATCTATATCAGATAGCATACTACAGCACCTCGATATTAACTGTACGACCAAACTAATATTTTAGGAACAACGTATTTAGAATTTCTTTGGGTTTTGAAGTTAAATTATTGATTTGCCTTACTATAAAAAAGGGACGAAAGATACCAGAGGGAGAGTCAAACTCATAGATAGAAAATAAAATGACAACGCCATGGCTGAAAATTAAAAGACAAACAGATAATAGTATACAAAAGACACAGCATAGAAATCCAAAGACTATAAGCAACACGAACCCCATTAAACACTGGGGGTGATCTCAGGTGCTCCGGAAGGGTAATAACTGTTCCTTAAAATACTTTTTCGGTTATAGCTTACATTTCCGATGAATAAAAACTATAAAATCATGTATTTGACGATATTTTGTGCATTTGAAAGAAATGGCCGGACCTAACTGTTATCTTGCCTTAGCATACATGTGCTTCTTTGTTTCATATTTGTTTGTTTTATAGTGATTAGGATTATACGCAATGTAGACTGCTGTACCACTATTTTGACATTTGTACCTATTAGGTCTGTTTGTATTGTTCACACATCGTTGCCATTTGGTCAATAAATCAATAGAAACATTAACCTTTCACAATGGTTGAAATATTTGAAATTATAAATTATCCTTTTGGAAAACTTAATTATATTCAAAAAGGTGAATGCCTACCCAAGAATACCAGAAATCACGTTTTTATCGGCATGTATGTTAACTTTAGGACTTGATGTGATAACAAATTGGATTTGTACAGCGGGTATCCTCATGATTTTAATAACCCAGCTGGTTTGTCAACATCTATATCACAAATCTAATCCGTTACTTCTTTAATGTGGTATGTGGAAAAGATGAATTGATTTATTGATATATAGGTCACGTCGAATGTCTGAGATCTAAGGACATTGCGACATGTGTCGAATTTTTACGATACCCAATAAAATGAAAGGAATGTTCCTTTTTTCTTTAACTTCTTATGTTTGAGGTAAACGTCAACCAAAGTCTATTAAACGTGACTTCACATTCGTAGACAGTATTTCCTGAACATTTGTAACTGCCTTATACTCTTTAACCAATTATGTCTCTGGTTTGTTTTCTTCAAAACCCTAGTTAATTGAACGGTTCCTGGAGTTATGCATGAGCTTTATTCTTTATCCATGTGTACCATCGGAGACTCTGCTACCACTAAGTAATCCATATTCATATGAAAAATCACAAACATTGTAATATTTATTGACAGTAATAATCTTACAGTGAATGTTGCTAACCTTCATCTGAAGAGTTGCTGGAAAACTCTAAAATGTTTCATTAAAAAACAGTTATTTGTAATATTCATTAACTTGTGGGACCTCAATCCCTTAATTCACCTTAAGTCACCTAATGCAATGCCCTTTTGAGAAAATGAAAGTGTTTTTCAGTATCCTGTTGTCATAATGCTAAAATACAGCATTCATTAGTTCAAAAGAAAATCCTAGCTCAACTTCTTTAGATTGGAATGTGATCTTACAATTATCAACACAACCTTCAGAAATTTAATAAACTACTTTAATCTGTCAGATATGCTGACCAGTTTAAAGATAAATGTCCTCCAATTTAAATATTTGTTAAAGTTGTGTGAAAGTTTGACCGTTGCTAATTCCTGTTGATTTTGATGTTATTCTGTATTTACTGGTCAACATTTACCGGCTACCTAATATGTACTGTCCAGCGCATCTTTATTGAAGTTTGACCATTTGTTATTCATGGATTAGTTAATCTATTGGTTTCTTTGTTGACTCTTCACTTATGACTTTGACATCAAGTGGGCTAATGTACAACACGAAATGACCACTGATGGTCGTCTGTACAAACATTACAACACCACAAACTGACCATGATTGGACGTCTTACCATACATTAACATTGTGTAGACAACGGTAACGATAGATGCTGACTTTCTTGTTATTTGGCTTTTGTTTTATAGCTTTGTCATATTCAATATAAGTAATCTTGTTATAGGAACAAGGCCTATAAGAGATGCCTCTTTAGCCCTCATACCACATCATCGTTATTTAGCTTTTGTTGTATAGCTTTGTCATATTCAATATTATTGTTATTTAGAAGGCCTATGAGTGATGACTCTTTAACACTCATACCACATTATCGTTATTTAGCTTTTGTTGTATAGCTTTGTCATATTCAATATTATTGTTATTTAGAAGGCCTATGAGTGATGACTCTTTAACACTCATACCACATTATCGTTATTTAGCTTTTGTTGTAAAGCTTTGTCATATTCAATATAAGTAATCTTGTTATAGAAACAAGGCCTATGAGAGATGCCTCTTTAGCCCTCATACCACATCATCGTTATTTGGCGTTTGTTGTATAGCTTTGTCATATTCAATATAAGTAATCTTGTTATAGAAAGAAGGCCTATGAGAGATGCCTCTTTAGTCCTCATACCACATCATCGTTATTTGGCGTTTGTTGTATAGCTTTGTCATATTCAATATAAGTAATCTTGTTATAGAAACAAGGCCTATGAGAGATGCCTCTTTAGTACTCATACCACATCATCGTTATTAAGCTTTTGTTGTTTAGCTTTGTCATATTCAATATAAGTAATCTTGTTATAGAAACAAGGCCTATGAGTGATGCCTCTTTAGTCCTCATACCACATCATTGTTATTTAGCTTTTGTTGTAAAGCTTTGTCATATTCAATATAAGTAATCTTGTTATAGAAACAAGGCCTATGAGTGATGACTCTTTAACACTCATACCACATTATCGTTATTTAGCTTTTGTTGTATAGCTTTGTCATATTCAATATAAGTAATCTTGTTATAGAAACAAGGCCTATGAGAGATGACTCTTTAACACTCATACCACATCATCGTTATTTAGCTTTTGTTGTATAGCTTTGTCATATTCAATATAAGTAATCTTGTTATAGAAACAAGGCCTATGAGTGATGACTCTTTAACACTCATACCACATCATCGTTATTTAACTTTTGTTGTATAGCTTTGTCATATTCAATATAAGTAATCTTGTTATAGAAACAAGGCCTATGAGAGATGCCCCTTTAGTCCTCATACCACATCATCGTTATTAAGCTTTTGTTGTATAGCTTTGTCATATTCAATATAAGTAATCTTGTTATAGAAACAAGGACTATGAGAGATGTCTCTTTAACACTCATACCGCATTATCTTATATATATTCTAAAAATGATATCAAAGGGGTGGGGGTCAGAAAAAAAGTCTGACAACATTATGGTGAAAAAAATAAAGAAACAAGAATGTGTCCGTAGTACACGGATGCCCCACTCGCACTATCATTTTCTATGTTCAATGGACGGTAAAATTGGGAAACTCTTATTTGGCATTAGAATTAAAAAGTTCAATATCATAGGGAACATGCGCGTATATGTGTATCTAAGTTTCAAGTTGTTCGGACTTCAATTTTATCAAAAAACTACCTTGACCAAAAAATTGAACCTGAAGCAGGACAGACGGACGGACGGAACGAACAAACCGACGCACAGACCAGAAAACATAATGCCCCTCTACTAACGTAGGTGGTGCATAATCAAAATGAACTAAATTTGAGCAATCTGATTTAAATACAAATACTTTATTCAAACTTTGCTTACATGGGTCTGAAAGTATTCTGTTCTTCCTTCTAGTATAAAGACCGTTTATAGGATCCTCTGGTTTCAAAATCGAGTTAAAGAAAAGATAGCGTCTTATTAAATTTTAACAAGTAAATAACTGATATAAAAGAAGGAATAAAAAAGGATATAAATAGGTGAGCAAATATAGAACAATATTTCATGACCTCAATTACCTCGGAATTGCATCTTAAAGCATATTATACAAGTTTTGAATGTACTAATTTATTATACAAAGCTATTTGAGGCTATTTATTTGAAAATAAATATTTACTATAGATCGAACGTAATTTCACAAGTACTTGATCATTTGGACATCAAATATTTACATAACGTCAACAAGAAGACGATATGACTGCCCTTTACATATTATACAGGATTCTCTCATAACGTGGTATTTAGATATTTCCAAAGATAAGAATAGACAGGTACTCGATAAATATATCTCCAGTATCTTAAAGCTGACCATGAACTATTTTTCCTGGTTTTTTTATCCTTCTGTTTTTGCCTTTTTGTTGTACTGTCAAACTCTTTATACTTTAGGCTAATAGCCTATGGTGTCATACCTAACGCAAGTTTAATTATTCCAGAAATCCTCGTTATGAGGACGACGTCATGTGACTATCATAGGTCCTATATAATTACATATATTTATTTAATAAATAATTCCTAGCAATAAGGGCCATATGGCAGTCTTCTTCCACAAAAAGAAAAAAAGGTACGCTTGCCGCGATGTCGACATTTTTAACGTGATAAGCAATCACCCATCAACGGCTTCAAAAATAATTGAATTCAATAAAAGATAAAGCATAAATTATGTCTGTTTACTTATTATCAGATACTTCTAAATAATTAGATAACATAGTTTAATTATTTAATAAATAGTAAAACAAAAGTCATGTAAACAGATACATGTATATTTGCGGACAACCAATAAGTATAATTTGTGGTTTATATAATACATCTTCTGTTAATTAACTTTTTTTTTTGAAATGACTGAACTATTTGAGACGAGAAAAACAAGTTGTATACAAAGCTCTATTATCTGATAGAATTAGTGAATACTGGCTATCTTTACGATTATAGTGTTATCCTTGTGGACGTCAAAAACTCACGTTATATGGTAATACTGACAAACATTAACTCATTGAACTGGTTATGTAACGGGAATTAATGTCGTGTGCTGATGACCAGTTTGTCAATTTACCACCTGACGGTCATGGCCAGTTTCCGATCTGATAGATGTTATCTCATTAAGTAGGTGGTAGTGACCTCATTAAATTTAGATAATGCGTTGTATAGCGGATCAAACTGTAAAAAAAAAAAGAGTATAAGTATAGATTTTGTCGATTTTAAATTTGCAATTTGTAGACTAAAGGTTCGAGGTTTCAACCCTCCCCACACCTGAAACAGCCCTTACAGCCCTTCCGGAGCACCTGGAATCACCCCTAGTTTTTGGTGGGGTTCGTGTTGCTTATTCTTTAGTTTTCTATGTTGTGTCCTGTGTACTATTTATTGTTTGTCTGTTTGTCTTTTTTCATTTTTAGCCATGGCGTTGTCAGTTTATTTTCGAATTAATAGTTTGACTGTCCCTCCGGTATCTTTCGACCCTCTTTTACAGGTGTTAAATGCAGTTGTTCAAGATCTATTAAAAGTTCAATCTTCGTTAGCGGACGAAAAATCGATTGCCACGTGTAAAAAACAGTTCATCGCATCGATTTACCCTTTCCTGCATTTAGGGTTTAAGTTCCAACAATCAATTCTTAACGTTTCAAAAAATACCGGAGCCGTGACAGGCGTCTAACTTCAAACAACCTCTGAAATAGCATGTGCAACTGTCATTTTGTTTCTAACATCCTTTTTAAATATACACCTGTCTGAAATCCGTATATTTTTACGTTTTGTGGAGGTTATTTACCGAAGTGACCCAATAAATTCACGCTATTTTAATTAAATTTTAGACAAATTGTGTTTGATGTCAAAACAAATGTCCCATTTGTAACGTCTTAATCTTAAAAGTATTTGTACAAATAAACAGTATAGGATTTCTATCAAAATAAACAGGTACATCTAAAGTACGTAACTTTAACAGAAACAATATTATTGATTTCAAACGTAAACAGAGTGTTACATGACTTTGATAGGTTGTAAAAAGGGGTGGAATTTTGTAATTAAACTGATAAATCTTTAAAGAAAAATAAATCATTTGACATCAAACATTGTAAATCGAGGTCAAAGACTCCAAAACCTTTATTCTGTTTGAACTATGAGGTTTGTTCTCTGGACATGAAATTCTTGAACTTCATTTAATTTCACCATGCTTTTAGATCTGTACGTTAAAGTTTAGAAATCAATTCTGCAGCAGCTTTGAGGTTTGTGATCTTTAGATGAAATTCTAAAACTTTCTTGAACACAATTATGTTTTGACTGGGCGTATGACATTTGCGCCGATTTTAAAAAAGATTTGATCTTTCATTTTCGCCGATTTGATTTTTTCGTTTCCGTCGATTTTTCACATGTAAATAACAGATGAATGTTATTTTGTTATTTATCAATATAAACCTCTTCCGTTAGTCAGTTGTTCATATGTTATGAATTGTCAGTTATAACATGTATATACATAGTTAATGTTGTCCCCTGCAAATAGATTGATGCTGTTTCCATCTTGATAAGAACTGGTACCGTTAAGGAAAGTCTGCTGGGCTACACACAGAGTATACAGACAACAAAATTTAAACTTGTAAATGGCTATTGCATTTTTTCTGGCTACCATTCCTTCCCCCAGATGAAATCGAAAACTGCTTTTCGTTTGTACGAGGACGAATGACAGTGTAGAAACGTTTCATTCACATTACAATAAACAGTTCTATTAGCACCACCTTAACATATAATGTTATGGTTTCATCAAGAAAATCCAGGACGTTTCTTATGTAAAAATGAAATGCCCGCTTATATGTACGTTACAAATAAAAAAGTGCTGAAATTATAAGAAAGAACATGTTTAATTTATAATGATTAAAACAAAAAATGTACACAAACGCGATCAGTCAGGTACATGTACATATATAGAATACAGATGTTGTAAAATTAAAGCCCAATGAGATAACCATCCATGCACCAGAGCATTCAGATACATGTATATATAAAATAACATGTGGTATGATGACCAATTAGACAACCATCAACCAGAGACTGTAGGAGGTATATGCAAGCAACTATACAACGAGAAAACTCCTACCATATTGTGAGCTATAAATGACATGGACAAGACAACACAACTGTCCTCTTGTATGCACAAAACAATTAAGGAAGAACAAATATGCCAGATAACGACCAGCGACAGACACTGATTAACGGGTTTAAGTATGTATTGTAAGTACATGTTTTTGTTTAGGGGCCAGCTGAAGCCCGCCTTTCGGGTGCGGAATTTTCTCGCTGGGTTGAAAACGAATTTTTGCAGCTTTGTGTTGTTTCTGGCTCTTTGGTCGGGTTGTTGTTTATTTGGCACATTTTGTATTTCCATTCTCAATTTTATTAGACTATTTGCGATCTGAGTCTGATTTATGTCCGTCCTGTACAATTTTCATCAAACCATCACTTGAGGATTTAAAAATTAAGTGATAAACATTACCGTTGGAGGATCTTTGTAGTATGCATTTGTTTAATTAATAGATATAGCATCCTATGTTAATGATGGAAGACACATAGATTAAACATGTAACTTTTTAACCTATTTGTATACCATGTGCATTAATCACCTGCAGTGTAAAAAATGTAAAAGTGATGCATCTGCTCTATGTAATAACACATTACAGGTACATTGTTTATATATACTCACGTAACAAAAACAAATCCGGTCTCATAAATAACACTTATGTGTGAGGAAATTACCCAATCTGTATAAAATGTTAAATAATGATTTATAAACAATTAGATAATTAGAATCAGCTGGTGAACAGTAAATTATACAAAGTTATTTCATAAAAATATTCCGTTTGTTTCATTGAATTTCAAATAAACTACGAGATGATCTTTTGATGTTAATAGCTGTTTTTTTTGTTAATCATTATTTCAAAGAATTATAGTTTACATGTATTAACTATGCTACCGTACAAGCTGAAATCAAAGGTGTCCTAAATAAACATTATGTTATCCGAAAAAGCTTTTTGTAAACTTAATTTATTTGTATTATCTCATTTTTCTTTTTTGGCTGATTTGTTTAGATTCCAACGATTAACATATAAAATTGATAGTCCAGTACCTTTGAACTTACAGATATGATGGAACTACAAAATGTTAATTTTACCAGAAGAAACTATATAATGTATTTATGTTGGAAAAAGTCATAATCGAAAATACGAAGCGATTTCAACCCCAGCAGAATAATTTCCTTGGTATGAAAATAAACGATTGCCACTATTCGCCAGAACTCGCACTCTCTAAACTATCTGATGAAGTAGCGGCGATCACTATTTTGTTTCTGTGTAGAAAGTTACGATGCTATACTGTATAATATAGTTGTAGATATAAAAAAAAGAAGATGTGGTATGATTGCTAATGAGACAACTCTCCACAAGAGACCAAAATGACACAGAAATTAACAACTATAGGTCACCGTACGGCCTTGAACAATGAGCAAAACCCATTCCACATAGTCAGCTATAAAAGGCCCAGAAATGACAATGTAAAACAATTCAAACGAGAAAACTAACGGCCTTATTTATGTAGAGCCAATCTTCGCTAGCCAAAGGTTGCGATCACTTCCTAGGAGGTTTAATTTTAGTTTAGTTTAAACAATATTTTATTCAAATAAATTGAATTGGATTGGGCAACAGGCATATCCTATGTAAGCCCTGCCCTCTCCACAAAACGAGGTACAATATATTACATTCAAACAAAGCAACACATACATAAACTTAATGACAAAACAGAATTATTTTTTTCGAAAATACCTCTTAGCTGACTGGAATGATGTTTCAAATAGTTAACTCAGATCAAAAGTATGACTATTTTAAAGATGCTTCAAATGTTAACTCAGAAAAATTAATAAAAAAATAAATTATGAAAAAAAGTTTTAATATTCTAGGTAATAAACTCCAACATTGATTTAGAGGTCTCACATTAAATTTAATGGTCGCCAGTCAGCTATTTAAAATAATAAATTTAATAACTAATTTTTGAAACAACATGTTTGATATCATGTACTTATTTTTACTAAATTATTGCACCTGAAGAAAAACGACAGCGAGTAGTAACCATATTGATACATTAAAGAATTATAATAATATAAATAAGAATTTAGAATGTTAATAATAAAAGAAGAAAAAAATAGATTTAAGAAATTAAAGATATACAAATTGAATATATGAATGATATAGAAAAAAAGGTGCATTTATTAGCTTTTTAGCTTTAATAATATTAATTTCAATGTACTGTCGTTTCATTATAACTTTTATTTCAATCTTAATTATTTTTCAGCTGGTTCGGGTCTTAAGAGCTTAATATAATATAAAATATAGACATACAAAGTAAAAGTTAATTTGGTTTTGGACTATAAAATACATTTCATTATACAAATCTCTCTGAATTTTTTATATATTCATGAACAGCCTTAACTATCTGCACATTGTCTTCAATACTCATAGATTGGTCACAAAATAGTATCAAGTTTAAATCAATATCAACTCCATAAGCAGACAGTTTATCAAGGAGTGTGATCCTGTTAATATTGTATGATGACAATCAAAAAAATAATGTTGGTTGTCTTCACATTTATATAAACATTTAGGACAGGAAGGTTCTTTTGTCAAAAATTCATGAGAATTTAAATTACTTGCATCGTTTCGTAATTGACAATGATGTTAAATTTTCTTATACCTGAACAAAAATATTTAGGAGAAATCTCTGGTTTATATAATTTATCAATAAAATTGAGAATGGAAATGGGGAATGTGTCAAAGAGACAACAACCCGCCCAAATAAAAAACAACAGCAGAGGGTCACCAACAGGTCTTCAATGTAGCGAGAAATTCCCGCACCCGGAGGCGTCCTTCAGCTGGCCCCTAAACAAATATATACTAGTCCAGTGATAATGAATTAATCTTAAAGTACAGATTAGAACTGGTTAATCGACAAAGCATTTTTAGCATTAGTATCTTATTCATTCAAGAGTTTAACAACAGAAGGGATGAAACTTTTATGATATGAAACTGTTCTGCACCTTGGGATGGTATAATTCTGAGAGTCTCTCCTAAGATTGTAATCATTCGGTGTGAGAAAACAAGGTTCTAATAAATCTATCATATAACTTGGAGAAAATCCATTTTTTATTTTATAAAATGTAGTAAGTTTATGCTTCTTCCTTCTGTCTGGTAATTTTTCAAGACCTATTTCATTGTATATTTTTTTAAGAGAAGTTGTACGTCGGAGACCAGTAATAATACGAGCAGTTTCAATTTGAACACTTTCTAATAAGTTAGCTTCTTGTAAAGTACAATTATCCCATATAATGTTTGCATATTCTAGAATAGGGCGAATAATTGCTGTATAAATTGTAATAAGTACATTTCGATCCAAACTATATTTTACTTGTCTTAATAAATGTAATCTAGAACATGCTTTTTTATAAGTTGCATTTATATGTAATTTCCAATTAGCCTTACTCTCAAAGTTTAGACCTAGGTGACAGTGACTTTTAACTTCTTTTATTTGGTCCCCTCCAATGCCAAAGTATAAAGGGGGAGGATTGATATCTTTTCTAGAAAATAAAAGGGTTTCTGTTTTGGAGGGATTAAAGGTTACAGCCCAGTTTTCAGCCCATGTTTTAATCCTCCCAAGATCATCAGTCAAAGACATAGAAACAGTATCATAGTCATCATCAATAATGGCATATAAAGAGGTGTCATCTGCAAATAATCTAATATGATTACTCATATTTTCTACAATGTCATTAATATAAGTTAAAGAAAGGAATGGACCCAGTACCGAGCCTTGGGGTACCCCAGCACTGGTACCTTTTTGAGATGAATAAAACCCATCCAAAACAACTTTCTGGCATCTGTCACCTAAGTAATCTCCAATCCAATCAATTAAATTACTATGGATACCAAAAACTTTCAATTTATATAGTAAACCATCACATCATGCCAAACTTTGTCAAAAGCTTTGGAAATATCGCAAAAAATAAAGCGAATATCTTTTCCTTGATCAAGATTGGAAATAATAGTATTATATATTTCTGCTAGTTGATTTACTGTACTATCACCTGGTTGAAAACCAAATTGAAATTTACATAATAAATTGTGATCTTTCATGAATTAAACAAATGCTTGAATAAAATTTTCTTCATAATTTTGGATATGATACTTGTAAGCGAAATAGGTCGGTAGTTAACTGGATCATGACAACTTCCCTTTCCCTTAAAAATAGGAGTGAGCGATCACTATTGTGTTTCTGTGTAGAAAGTTGCGATGTTAAACTGTATGATATAGTTATAGAGCCCATCTTCGCTAGCCAAAGGTTGCTGTCTCCTCCTAGGAGGGAGCGATCACTATTGTGTTTCTGTGTAGCAAGTTACGATGTTAAACTGTATGATATAGTTATAGAGCCCATCTTCGCTAGCCAAAGGTTGCTGTCTCCTCCTATGAGGGAGCGATCACTATTGTGTTTCTGTGTAGAAAGTTACGATGTTAAACTGTATGATATAGTTATAGAGCCCATCTTCGCTAGCCAAAGGTTGTTCTCTCGTCCTATGAGGGAGCGATCACTATTGTGTTTCTGTGTAGAAAGTTACGATGTTAAACTGTATGATATAGTTGTAGAGCCCATCTTCGCTAGCCAAAGGTTACTCTCTCCTCCTATGAGGGAGCGATCACTATTGTGTTTCTGTGTAGAAAGTTACGTTGTTAAAATGTATGATATAGTTATAGAGCCCATCTTCGCTAGCCAAAGGTTGCTCTCTCCTCCTATGAGGGAGCGATCACTTTTGTGTTTCTGTGTAGAAAGTTACGATGTTAAACTGTATGATATAGTTATAGAGCCCATCTTCGCTAGCCAGAGTTTGCTCTCTCCTCCTAGGAGGTAGCGATCACTATTGTGTTTCTGTGTAGAAAGTTAAGATGTTAAACTGTATGATATAGTTATAGAGCCCATCTTCGCTAGCCAAAGGTTGCTCTCTCCTCCTATGAGGGAGCGATCACTATTGTGTTTCTGTGTAGAAAGTTACGATGTTAAACTGTATGATATAGTTAAAGAGCCCATCTTCACTAGCCAAAGGTTGCTCTCTCCTCCTAAGAGGGAGCGATCACTATTGTGTTTCTGTGTAGAAAGTTACGATGTTAAAATGTATGATATAGTTGTAAGAGCCCATCTTCGCTAGCCAAAGGTTGCTCTCTCCTCCTATGAGGGAGCGATCACTATTGTGTTTCTGTGTAGAAATTTACGATGTTAAAATGTATGATATAGTTATAGAGCCCATCTTCGCTAGCCAAAGGTTGCTCTCTCCTCCTATGAGGGAGCGATCACTATTGTGTTTCTGTGTAGAAAGTTACAATGTTAAACTGTATGATATAGTTATAGAGCCCATCTTCGCTAGCCAAAGGTTGCTGTCTCCTCCTATGAGGGAGCGATCACTATTGTGTTTCTGTGTAGAAAGTTACGATGTTAAACTGTATGATATAGTTATAGAGCCCATCTTCGCTAGCCAAAGGTTGCTGTCTCCTCCTATGAGGGAGCGATCACTATTGTGTTTCTGTGTAGAAAGTTACGATGTTAAACTGTATGATATAGTTATAGAGCCCATCTTCGCTAGCCAAAGGTTGCTGTCTCCTCCTATGAGGGAGCGATCACTATTGTGTTTCTGTGTAGAAAGTTACGATGTTAAACTGTATGATATAGTTGTAAGAGCCCATCTTCGCTAGCCAAAGGTTGCTGTCTCCTCCTATGAGGGAGCGATCACTTTTGTGTTTCTGTGTAGAAAGTTACGATGTTAAACTGTATGATATAGTTGTAGAGCCCATCTTCGCTAGCCAAAGGTTGCTCTCTCCTCCTATGAGGGAGCGATCACTATTGTGTTTCTGTGTAGAAAGTTACGATGTTAAACTGTATGATATAGTTATAGAGCCCATCTTCGCTAGCCAAAGGTTGCTGTCTCCTCCTATGAGGGGACTGGACTGTAACTTTAGGCTAGCAAACATGTTGTAAAGATAGAAACCAGGAGTTATCCTTGAATTTTACTGTGTTCTTTTTTAAACGAATTCAAATGTAATATTAAAGCATTGAATATTTTTTCTGAACTTCATTATAAGGTATCATTGTCAGGTATACTACTAGTATATATGTATATACCAGGAAACATGTACATGTATTGCACTACTTTAATCGTTTCTGTTATTTATTAGATATAGGTTACACTGTTAATTTATTTATATTTATAGGTTACTATTGTTGCTTTTTACATACATAATTGTACGTGTAAGTCAATAGATCTCGACATCAAAAACAACACAATCGTAGAAATCTTTGTTCAACTATAAAACATAGTATTTTTTAATGTCCTACACATGTTTTTATCCTATCTGTAATTACAGCTTGGAGTATCTATTTAAACCTTATAAGTCATATGCACATTAAGAAATGATACAATAAATTACATGCACGTTAGACGTAGGAAGAAGAAAGACATGAACACAGTCATGGGTGTTGTTGAAGTTTGCATTGCTGCTGGAGTTTTTATCACGTGAATTCTATTTTTTTTAAAGACGTCATCTTTAACATTGATTCATTTCGCTACAAGTAATGGTGTGGTTCATAAAGATAGATTGATGCATTTTATTAAAAAGAAAACGTTTTAAGTTAATTACTTTAACCGAATGAGTTTGTTTCTTTGAGGCATGCATTGATGAATTTATGATGATTTCATATCCTTCCGATATTTAAATGTTGCTGTTTTTTAATGTATGACTGAATTCAACGTGTCCATGTTTTAAGTTCTTATGAGCAGGTAGGGCATACTGAAATATTCGATGTTGGTATTGAGCATTCGTGTGCTTATTTCCGTTGAACGTGTTTAGATCAAAGGAAACAACTATGATTTCGAATCTTACAAATTTCAATAACAATATCAACTGAAGCCCGATAGAGTGACTGGGGGATAGAAAAATGAAACTAAAATGATACACCTGAACGACAACCACTGAATTACAGGCTCCTGACTTGGCATTTCCAAATGGGGTGGGGCAAAACTAGTTTGTTGGCGCCAAATCCTCCTCTTAACCTACAACAGTGTTGTAACGGCATACTATATGAATAAACTTGGATGGAGAGTTGTCTCATTGGCAATCATACCACATTATCTTAATATATCTATGAGAAACAGCAAAAACAAAACCAACAGTCACTCACTTACAGGCTACTGACTTTGGACAGGCACATATAGAATGTGCTAGTAGGCTTGACACAATTTGAGGGCATCAACCATCCCTAATCAAGGACAGTGATGTAACAGTGCACCATAAGAACGAACTTTAAATAACAGTGGGAAAATGCTTAACTCATGAGATGGATACAAATAGAAAAACATCTAGTACAAAAACTATAGTGGACGTTACAGGGTACTTATAGATCGTAGTATAGATTTGAGAGTACTCACAGTTACTGACAGCTAGTTCAAAGACAAAAACTCTTAATAAAACGATAAAGCATCTTAAATTAAAATATCAACCAGTTCACATTTAACATCGAATGAATTTAGCGTAAAGACGTCATCAACAGTCAGAAAAAAACATGACTGTGTGCAAGGTCAGGATGACCAAGATAGAGGTATAGACAAGTTGTAGGGTCATGAATATGCATATTATGTTGATATAAGGTAGCATAATCAATATTAATATCAATAAAGCAAAATTCAAAAATTTAGCTACAGAGTTAAATTGGTAAACTTTTAGAACAAATTCTCAGACACGTCCTGTCAGAATATGGACGTTAAATCCGACGCCCCGTGTAAAGAGAGTGCCACAACCTTGCAACAGTTCTTTCATAGGTGGGTCGGTAGGTGATCTGTTGCAAGATTTAAGTTTGTCCCTATCAAATTTACCATAGTTTCCCTGACATTGATCACGAACGGCCTCTACTACAGAACACACTTATTGTATTTATTGTTAATTTGTCCTGACCATGCATAACATATTTGTCACTGGACGTTAAGCAACACGAACTCAATCAATTAATTAAACCCTGTTATCCAGTGGTTGTCGTTCGATGCTCTGTTGTATAATTAAACCCTGTTATCCAGTGGTTGTCGTGCGATGCTCTGTTGTATAATTAAACCCTGTCATCCAGTGGTTGTCGTTCGATGCTCGGTTGTATACTAATTAAACCCTGTTATCCAGTGGTTGTCATGCGATGCTCTGTTGTATAATTAAACCCTGTTATCCAGTGGTTGTCGTTCAATGCTCGGTTGTATACTTAAACCCTGTTATCCAGTGGTTGTCGTTCGATGCTCTGTTGTATAATTAAACCCTGTTATCCAGTGGTTGTCGTTCGATGCTCTGTTGTATAATTAAACCCTGTTATCCAGTGGTTGTCGTTCGATGCTATGTTGTATAATTAAACCCTGTTATCCAGTGGTTGTCGTTCGATGCTCTGTTGTATAATTAAACCCTGTTATCCAGTGGTTGTCGTTCGATGCTCTGTTGTATACTATTAATTAAACCCTGTTATCCAGTGGTTGTCGTTCGATGCTCTGTTGTATAATTAAACCCTGTTATCCAGTGGTTGTCGTTCGATGCTCTGTTGTATAATTAAACCCTGTTATCCAGTAGTTGTCGTTCGATGCTCTGTTGTATAATTAAACCCTGTTATCCAGTGGTTGTCGTTCGATGCTCTGTTGTATAATTAAACCCTGTTATCCAGTGGTTGTCGTTCGATGCTCTGTTGTATAATTAAACCCTGTTATCCAGTGGTTGTCGTTCGATGCTCTGCTGTAAACTATTAATTAAACCCTGTTATCCAGTGGTTGTCGTTCGATGCTATGTTGTATACTATTAATTAAACCCTGTTATCCAGTGGTTGTCGTTCGATGCTCTGTTGTATACTATTAATTAAACCCTGTTATCCAGTGGTTGTCGTTCGATGCTCTGTTGTATAATTAAACCCTGTTATCCAGTGGTTGTCGTTCGATGCTCTGTTGTATAATTAAACCCTGTTATCCAGTGGTTGTCGTTCGATGCTCTGTTGTATACTATTAATTAAACCCTGTTATCCAGTGGTTGTCGTTCGATGCTCTGTTGTATAACTAAACCCTGTTATCCCGTGGTTGTCGTTCGATGCTCTGTTGTATAATTAAACCCTGTTATCCAGTGGTTGTCGTTCGATGCTCTGTTGTATAATTAAACCCTGTTATCCAGAGGTTGTCGTTCGATGCTCTGTTGTATAATTAAACCCTGTTATCCAGTGGTTGTCGTTCGATACTCTGTTGTATACAATAAATTAAACCCTGTCATCCAGTGGTTGTCGTTCGATGCTCTGCTGTATACTATTAATTAAACCCTGTTATCCAGTGGTTGTCGTTCGATGCTATGTTGTAAACTATTAATTAAACCCTGTCATCCAGTGGTTGTCGTTCGATGCTCTGTTGTATAATTAAACCCTGTTATCCAGTGGTTGCCGTTCGATGCTCTGTTGTATAATTAAACCCTGTCATCAGGTGGTTGTCGTTCGATGCTCTGTTGTATAATTAAACCCTGTCATCCAGTGGTTGTCGTTCGATGCTCTGTTGTATAATTAAACCCTGTTATCCAGTGGTTGTCGTTCGATGCTCTGTTGTATAATTAAACCCTGTCATCCAGTGGTTGTCGTCCGATGCTCTGTTGTATAATTAAACCCTGTTATCCAGTGGTTGCCGTTCGATGCTCTGTTGTATACTATTAATTAAACCCTGTTATCCAGTGGTTGTTGTTCGATGCTCTGTTGTATACTATTAATTAAACTCTGTTATCCAGTGGTTGTCGTTCGATGCTCTGTTGTATAATTAAACCCTGTTATGCAGTGGTTGTCGTTCGATGCTCTGTTGTATAATTAAACCCTGTTATCCAGTGGTTGTCGTTCGATGCTCTGTTGTATACTATTAATTAAACCATGTCATCCAGTGGTTGCCGTTCGATGCTCTGTTGTATAATTAAACCCTGTTATCCAGTGGTTGTCGTTCGATGCTCTGTTGTATACTATTAATTAAACCATGTCATCCAGTGGTTGTCGTTCGATGCTCTGTTGTATAATTAAACCCTGTTATCCAGTGGTTGTCGTTCGATGCTCTGTTGTATACTATTAATTAAACCATGTCATCCAGTGGTTGTCGTTCGATGCTCTGTTGTATAATTAAACCCTGTTATCCAGTGGTTGTCGTTCGATGCTCGGTTGTATAATTAAACCCTGTTATCCAGTGGTTGTCGTTCGATGCTCTGTTGTAAACCCTGTTATCCAGTGGTTGTCGTTCGATGCTCTGTTGTATAATTAAATCCTGTTATCCAGTGGTTGTCGTTCGATGCTCTGTTGTATAATTCAACCCTGTTATCCAGTGGTTGTCGTTCGATGCTCTGTTGTATAATTAAACCCTGTCATCCAGTGGTTGCCGTTCGATGCTCTGTTGTATACTATTAATTAAACCATGTCATCCAGTGGTTGTCGTTCGATGCTCTGTTGTATAATTATACCCTGTTATCCAGTGGTTGTCGTTCGATGCTAGGTTGTATAATTAAACCCTGTTATCCAGTGGTTGTCGTTCGATGCTCTGTTGTATGCTATTAATTAAACCCTGTCATCCAGTGGTTGTCGTTCTATGCTCTGTTGTATAATTAAACCCTGTTATCCAGTGGTTGTCGTTCGATGCTCTGTTGTATACTATTAATTAAACCATGTCATCCAGTGGTTGTCGTTCGATGCTCTGTTGTATAATTAAACCCTGTTATCCAGTGGTTGTCGTTCGATGCTCGGTTGTATAATTAAACCCTGTTATCCAGTGGTTGTCGTTCGATGCTCTGTTGTAAACCCTGTTATCCAGTGGTTGTCGTTCGATGCTCTGTTGTATAATTAAATCCTGTTATCCAGTGGTTGTCGTTCGATGCTCTGTTGTATAATTAAACCCTGTTATCCAGTGGTTGTCGTTCGATGCTCTGTTGTATAATTAAACCCTGTCATCCAGTGGTTGCCGTTCGATGCTCTGTTGTATACTATTAATTAAACCATGTCATCCAGTGGTTGTCGTTCGATGCTCTGTTGTATAATTAAACCCTGTTATCCAGTGGTTGTCGTTCGATGCTCGGTTGTATAATTAAACCCTGTCATCCAGTGGTTGTCGTTCGATGCTCTGTTGTAAACCCTGTTATCCAGTGGTTGTCGTTCGATGCTCTGTTGTATAATAAAATCCTGTTATCCAGTGGTTGTCGTTCGATGCTCTGTTGTATAATTAAACCCTGTTATCCAGTGGTTGTCGTTCGATGCTCTGTTGTATAATTAAACCCTGTCATCCAGTGGTTGCCGTTCGATGCTCTGTTGTATACTATTAATTAAACCATGTCATCCAGTGGTTGTCGTTCGATGCTCTGTTGTATAATTAAACCCTGTTATCCAGTGGTTGTCGTTCGATGCTAGGTTGTATAATTAAACCCTGTTATCCAGTGGTTGTCGTTCGATGCTCTGTTGTATACTATTAATTAAACCCTGTCATCCAGTGGTTGTCGTTCTATGCTCTGTTGTATAATTAAACCCTGTTATCCAGTGGTTGTCGTTCGATGCTCTGTTGTATACTATTAATTAAACCATGTCATCCAGTGGTTGTCGTTCGATGCTCTGTTGTATAATTAAACCCTGTTATCCAGTGGTTGTCGTTCGATGCTCGGTTGTATAATTAAACCCTGTTATCCAGTGGTTGTCGTTCGATGCTCTGTTGTAAACCCTGTTATCCAGTGGTTGTCGTTCGATGCTCTGTTGTATAATTAAATCCTGTTATCCAGTGGTTGTCGTTCGATGCTCTGTTGTATAATTAAACCCTGTTATCCAGTGGTTGTCGTTCGATGCTCTGTTGTATAATTAAACCCTGTCATCCAGTGGTTGCCGTTCGATGCTCTGTTGTATACTATTAATTATACCATGTCATCCAGTGGTTGTCGTTCGATGCTCTGTTGTATAATTAAACCCTGTCATCCAGTGGTTGTCGTTCGATGCTCTGTTGTATAATTAAACCCTGTTATCCAGTGGTTTTCGTTCGATGCTCTGTTGTATAATTAAACCCTGTCATCCAGTGGTTGTCGTTCGATGCTCTGTTGTATAATTAAACCCTGTTATCCAGTGGTTGTCGTTCGATGCTCTGTTGTATACTATTAATTAAACCCTGTTATCCATTGGTTGTCGTTCGATGCTCTGTTGCATACTAATAATTAAACCCTGTCATCCAGTGGTTGTCGTTCGATGCTCTGCTGTATACTATTAATTAAACCCTGTTATCCAGTGGTTGTCGTTCGATGCTCTGTTGTATAATTAAACCCTGTTATCCAGTGGTGGTCGTTCGATGCTCTGTTGTATACTATTAATTAAACCCTGTTATCCAGTGGTTGTCGTTCGATGCTCTGTTGTATACTATTAATTAAACCCTGTTATCCAGTGGTTGTCGTTCGATGCTCTGTTGTATACTATTAATTAAACCCTGTCATCCGGTGGTTGTCGTTCTATGCTCTGCTGTATACTATTAATTAAACCCTGTTATCCAGTGGTTGTCGTTCGATGCTCTGTTGTATAATTAAACCCTGTTATCCAGTGGTGGTCGTTCGATGCTCTGTTGTATACTATTAATTAAACCCTGTTATCCAGTGGTTGTCGTTCGATGCTCTGTTGTATACTATTAATTAAACCCTGTTGTCCAGTGGTTGTCGTTCGATGCTCTGTTGTATACTATTAATTAAACCCTGTCATCCAGTGGTTGTCGTTCTATGCTCTGCTGTATACTATTAATTAAACCCTGTTATCCAGTGGTTGTCGTTCGATGCTCTGTTGTATAATTAAACCCTGTTATCCAGTGGTGGTCGTTCGATGCTCTGTTGTATACTATTAATTAAACCCTGTTATCCAGTGGTTGTCGTTCGATGCTCTGTTGTATACTATTAATTAAACCCTGTTATCCAGTGGTTGTCGTTCGATGCTCTGTTGTATACTATTATTTGTCGTATGATGCTGCAGTACAATTAATTGCAATAAAAATATCCTATCTTATATCGAACTTGTGTTGTGTTGTAGCATTTCCCCCCCAGATTGTGTATGCAACTATTATCTACTTTTTTATATGCTCAGTAACTGTTATAATTGATACATCCTTGTAGGATACATATACATTTATATTATAATAGGTTGTTAAAAGTGCTTTCTAAAATTGATTTAAATTTAGATTGATACATTAAGTTGTTTAAGGGTAAATTTTACATAAACTTTTTTCATAGTAAATCTACCAGTTACTTTGATAGAGGTTAAAGTTCTCTAAACTTAATTACGACTTTATTAATACATTTTGCTAGAGGGAGATTGAGAGGTGTGCACTAGGTGCATTCGTTTACATTTGTGTCAGTCACCGAAAATGTATCAAACTGCTTTTTTTTATCAAGTGTAAAACTATAAATTGAAAAAGCTTTTAAAAGTGAATGTAACTCAAAGGTCTCAGATGCTCATTTCGCCTTTTAATTTTCAATTCGTTTATTTATAATTAAACGACGACAACATTGTGACTCATTCATATTATGAACCATACTTTCAATTACTGTTCAAAATTTCACATTAAATTTTACTGATTTAAAACCCGATAAGCATTCATTTAAAATGAATGTATACAATATTATTAAATGCAGCAAAATTTAACTGTAAAATATATTAGTTTCTTTAAAATCTTTCCCCTTAAATAACAATTAGAAGTCGGGTTGGATTATTTAAGTTTTATTACAAAATGAATTAGCCAGCACACCTGTATTATTTTACAAAGAAAATAAGTAATCTTCCAAAGACGTTCTCACGTATGGTACAATCATTTCAGGTCTTTATACTTTTATTTCACAAAAAGTAAATATAATTTGTAAAAAGTATTTCCTCATATAAATAACACTTCACGTTCACTTTCACCTTTTATTAACTTTTTATTGTCATGAAGAATTATAATAACGGTGAAATAAATTGAGGAGAAAGTCAATTATAGGTTGACAAAATAAAACTCGAGATTTCAAATATATTAATAATGATACTGGTTGATATTCAAGACTCCAGACATAGAGGTTGGGAGCTGGTATACACATATACGACTCGTCTAAACATCAACCCAACATCTAAATTGGAATATGTCTTTATATTTTTGATTTTGGGCCCAGTTTTCTAGTTGGTCCAAATCGGGGTCCAAATTAAACTTTGTTTGATTTCAACAAAAATTGAATATATGCGGTTCTTTGATATGCTGAATCTAATCATGTATTTAGATTTTGGATATTAGACCATAATAGGTAAATGTCCAATTTCAATTTTTTAAGTTCTTAGACCACATTCTTTCTGTGTCAGAAACCTATGCTGTGTCAAATATTTAATCACAATTCAAATTCAGAGCTGTATCAAGCTTGAATGTTATGTCCATACTTGCCCCAACTGTCACAAGTCAGGGTTCGAAATCTGCGGTCGTATCAAGCTGCGCCCTGCGGAACATTTTATTGTCTTTAATCTTGAAAATAATACTGATTAATAGATTGTAAGAAACTTAAAAGCAGCAAAAATTATCAGCTTAACAAGATCTTCAAATGGACGAACTCATCAGCTGATTCCTTATTAGTTCAGGCCCTTCAATAATGATTTTTAGCAATGTTTGTGTTCAGTCGATAAAAACTGTAAACATTTAACTGTAAATATTATCCTTCAAGTTGACTTACATGTAAAAGTGGACTCCAAGAAGTCTGGAAATTGTCAAGTTCGGATCTGTTTTCTTCTGTGACAATTTTGACAGTCTTTTTTACTCATAGTATTGCAGTACTAGTGCATGTGAGGGGGTTTCCTTTTGTGACCTCACTGGCAGTTTTAGTTTTCTTTATTTGTTTCCAAATGATACAGAAGGAATATTATAAGAAGTCATAGGATTGCTTTTCACCAATTATACTTGGATAATTCTTGTAAACTTTTAGAAAAACTATTTGATTCATTAGTAGGTCCAATCTTGCTTTATTGTAGTGAGGTTTGGAGTCTTAATAATGTGAATTCAGGAGACAGTTCATTTTTGGACCTAAAAGTTCTGAATGTGACTAGTTCTATATATATACATTAAAGTCTAGATTGCAGAAATAAGATTTAATCTTCTTAATTATAACATATTATTTCATTATGCTGTACTACTGAATTCATTGTAATCGATGAATAATGTACGGAAATCATGGAACTGATATATGGGTATTTTTTGAAGAAAAAAAAAACATTGCAAGAAATAAACTTGGTGTAAGAAAAAATAACGTTGTGTCTAATTGTTGTTTAGACAGCAAACTAACGAGGTTTATTATATATTCCTCCTCAATTTATATAAAAAATATTTATAAGATAAAAAAAAACTACCATACAACTTCATGGCCGAAACTAAACGAAGTATGGCCGACGTAGCTGTGTGCCGAAACAACCTTGTAATCGGAACACAGTATGGCGGAAAGAGAAAGGGATCGAAAGTGCGACTATCGCCAATTCAAAAAAAGGTTTTGTTAACGGCAGTAAATTACACGACGTCATACATTTCTTTTTTTTATTGAAAAGATTATTTGCAGGAACTTCATGTGTACATATTGTAACCTATCAAAAATGGACCAGTCGCCCTGAAATTGGTGAAGTGTTCCTTGGCCTGCCGTCTCCCTTGACTCTATGTTTACAATTGGGTTTATATGAAGCCTGTAGTTCAGGAGTATAAATGTGAAGAACTGAAGTTATGACTCCCGAGTTGAGTTAACAAGCAGGGCTGTTTACTGCTATCCGAAGCCTTTGAGACGTTTCGGTCACACATCCAGTTCGGCCACAGTACCAATTCGGCCATAATTATCCATAAGCATGTTTTGACAGTTTGTTTTCCAAATAAGGAATACTGCGTTAAAACAACAGACCCCTGATATCTTCAGAAAAATATTTTTATTTCATTTGTAAAAGTAAAGAGGGAGGATATGACCTTTATCAGGACTCCAGGACCAGGTGTTTTTAAGCACAAGATTCAAGAGATAACTGTATTGTATTAGAAGCTTTAAGGACGTCCATCGGTAGTTTTACTGTCGCAAATTTAGTTTAACTGGCGATACTGTTATCTCTATTCAAATGCAAAACAAGTTCCTAATTAAATTTCAATCAGTAATTCAGTGTCAAAGCTTCATTAAAGAAAATTCCGCGAAAAATATTATCTTCTTTGGTCCGTACACTTGGTGACGTCATAGGTATGCTTCGGCGTCAAACATAAACACCGGGGGTTTTCTGGCGACTGCCGCTTCAAAATGTAATAAAATTTAATAAAAAGAAGATTTTTAGGTGCAACATGTGATTTTTTTGGCTTATTATTGTAGAAATAACATGGGAATGTATTCAGCAATTCAAAATGTCGGCTTCCTTAGTTACAGACAAGGAGATAGAGAATTTTACGCTAACTGTCATCCAATCAGAACCATTGATACAAAATAATTGCATTAGAATTTGGGATTGACCTTTTTCGGGATCCGGGAATTCTTTTTTACGAAATTTTGGGACTTCAGGATTTCGTGTTTTTAAGCCCGGGATATCGGGATCTGGTGTTATTAAGCCCGGGATTTCGGGATCAGGATCCCTCCTAATCTTCCCCCCCATTACACTTTGTTTGATTTCATAAAAAATTAAATTACAATGTACTGTCATGACTGTATTGTGATATGCCAAGTCTACTTTGTATTTAGATTTTTGATTTTGGGCCCCGTTTTTAAATTGTTCCACATTAAGGTCCAAAGGGTCCAAAATTAAAAATTTATAAAAAGTTCTTTGGAAAGATATAATATGTGCAAAGTTGGGGACATTTGTTCTTTTGTTTTGATGAGGACCTGATGTAACTGCAGAATTTATACTGATTTAAGATAGATCTGATGTCTTCCACCATCTTGGATTGTAAAATACATTGGTTGCATATTTTGGCGTTCATAGGGTCTTTGCATCGGAACTAAACACATTTATTCAAAAACCAGTTGTTGGCATGACACGGGTTATGTTCTTCTCATATATGTTATGATGGTATGATACTAAACCCCTAACGGGAAGGATTGTGCCTGATGTTCATATGATGAAATCATAATCTTTCAGTCAGTTTAATTGAAGTCTGGAGCTGGCATGTCAGTTAACTGCTAGTAGTCTGTTGTTATTTATGTATTATTGTCATTTTGTTTATTTTCTTTGATTACATCTTCTGACATCAGACTCGGACTTCTCTTGAACTGAATTTTAATGTGCGTATTGTTATGCGTTTACTTTTCTACATTGGCTAGAGGTACATTGTATAGGGGAAGGGTTGAGATCTCACAAACATGTTTAACCCCGCCGCATTTTTGCGCCTGTCCCAAGTCAGGAGCCTCTGGCCTTTGTTAGTCTTGTTTTATTTTAATTTTAGTTTCTTGTGTACAATTTGGAAATTAGTATGGCGTTCATTATCACTGAACTAGTATATATTTGTTTAGGGGCCAGTTTGAGGACGCCTCCGGGTGCGGGAATTTCTCGCTACATTGAAGACCTGTTGGTGACCTTCTGCTGTTGTTTTTTTCTATGGTCGGGTTGTTGTCTCTTTGGCACATTCCCCATTTCCATTCTCAATTTTATTGAAATAGCAGAAAACAATTGGTCTACATCTTCATTGAACAACTTTGCCATATACATGATATAAGTGGAGATAACTCAGATAATGTAACTTTTATAAATTTATGTGTTATGAATTTACCTATTTTGTTTTGTAGCAATAAACAAGTCCCATGACCCTATTTTTCCTTTTTCTTTTTATTTTCAGCACATTATAAGAGCTATATCTTCTCATATTTTATCTTGAAAAATCTATTTTGTAATTTTCTTTCTATCACAAAAAATTGGGTTTATCATGTACAAATGTATAATCTATACCAAATCTGAAGCTGTAGCTTGTAGAAAAGTTCTATCAATTTTAATTTAGACCCACCCCATCTACCTTAACTGAGAAAAAAATGTATCAGCTACAAGTACAAAAATCCCACATGGATTTCAATAGCTCTGGATCACTTTACGTGCTGTACTGCCTTCGACATTGAGCAAAACTTTATTGTACTCAATATTATACGCTAAAAATGTGATAAAAAGTGTCCTGGCATGGACTTGTCGAGTCTATCTTCTGAAATTAATTGTCTGCTTGTGACTTTTGCTTTCCAATACAAGTTAATTATATTTATTTTATATCTAGAAATGGAGGAAGAGTACCATGTGTGTCACTAGGAAATTCTTATTTGGACAACGATGTTACAGGGGAGATAACTGGAATATGCTTTCAAAAAGTTGATGACGGAAAAGTAAATCCAGTTATAGACACTGATGAGTTTTTGAAGGTTGATTGGCCCTGTGCTCCAACAAAACCTGCAGTACATCTATATTTGGAATTAGATTACCATTCAGTACCATCTCAGAAATGGCAATTATTTGCAGATGTTATGGCAAACTTGAGAACGGCTTTACTTGTTCAGGTAATTGTCATGTATAACACAGTTAAAATGACTTTCACAAAGTATGAGTACAGGCATCCCCAGGAACATCATCAGTTAGGAAACTAACTGTAGATGAAGGGGAAATGAGGCTGATACATCATCAAAAAGGAAAAATACGACTAAGGGAGAAAAAAAACTTTCATTTTAGGTAACAGCATTTTTTCATTGATAAGTAAAGACATTTAAAATCATAGACAATTGATAGCATATCAGAAACAAAGTGAAAGTTTTGACTTTGAAGACCGATCTATTTTATTTCAAAGGAACAAGTCAACAATTTATGCAAACCAATCAAAATGATCAAATGAATTTGTTACTTCATTAAAACGTGATTAAAATTGTCTATAGTTTATGTTTGATCCATTTATTGCTTTTAAACCCTCATATTTCTTCCCAAATCTCTTGTCAAAGATTGTTTATTTGTAATTTTTTCTAAGCTGCTATTGCATTTAATGTACCCTAGGATCAGGATCAGGACTTAAGATAATAACTGCAGACGTATGCTTGGCTCAGCAAAAAATATGTATTCCATATGCACTAATAGACATATAGTTAGATTCTCTTAGGTACAAGACAAGAAAACTGGGAATGATAAAAGGTGCCACGGAAGGGTAAGCAGATCCTGTTTCGTTGTTTCATGCAATAAAAATCAATAAATTTGATGAATAATCTTTCAACATGTATTTTAGATGACCCCTCAAAATAATGTTGCTCCAACGACTCTTTATGATGGTTTTCACAAAGATGTGTGGCAAGGTGCTGGAAATAATATACCATACTCATCAGCCACTTTGCCGAGCAGAATTGCTGATGTACTTCCAGTTGTAAGACAGGCTGGAGAGGTAAGGCAACAACTTTTGGGAAAAGATGGCTGCCAAGTTATCTTATGGCCTTTAAGCAAATGTTAAGGGAATTGGCTTCTCAGTTTCAAAAAAAACTATAATTAACTTTTCAAAACACTAGCATATATTGATAGGGGATTAATAATGGAATGAAAAGAGCAAAAAAAAAAATATATAGGTCACCATGGTTGTTTTCTTTCGAGATATTAGCCATTGAAATTTTGGCGGGAAAATGTTTTCCCTTGACTTTTCATACATGTAGCGTTATCATTGACAAGTTTAAGTCCATGGATCAGTGATCAAGGTTAAAGTTGCGTGATTAAGTCTGTTTCTCAGATAAGGTTAAGCAGTATGTCAAATATATTTGTTGTATGGAATGATTGTAAGGTGTACATGTCAGTTTGCCAGGTTTCATCTGACCTTGACCTCATTTTCATGGTGCATTGGTCAATGGCAAGTTTTTGTGTTTTGGTCTGTTTTTCTAATACTATAAACAATAGGTCAACTATATTTGGTGTACATGGAATGATTGTAAGGTGTACATGTTTGTCTGGCATATGTCATATGTCCTTGACCTCATTTTTATGGTTCATTGGTCAATGTTTAGTTTTTGTGTTTAAGTTTTTTCTTATATTTTAGGCAATAGGTCAACTATATTTGGTGTATGGAATGATTGTAAGGTGTACATGTCTGTCTGGCAGGTGTCATTTTTGTCCTTTGCCTCATTTTCATGGTTCATTGGTCAATGGTAAGTTTTTGTGTATTGGTCTGTTTTTCTAATACTATAAGCAATATGTCAACTATATTTGGTGTATGGAATGAATGTAAGGTGTACATGTCTGTCTGGCAGGTGTCATTTGTCCTTGACTTCATATTCATGGTTCATTAGTCACTGTTAAGTTTTTGTGTTTTGATCTTTCCTAAGATACTATAAGTAATAGGTCAACTATATTTAGTGTATGGAATGATTGTAAGGTGTATATGTCTGTCTGGCTTGGTTTATCTGACCAGGACCTCATTTTCATGGATCATTGATAGTTTTAAGTTTATGCATATATATATGTGATACTTGAAGTAAAACTTGTATCTTTAGGACTGTCAACATAAAATCAATCAGTAAATGGTCAGTAAAGCAGGCAAGACATTTCAGCGTGTGCACTCTTCGTTGTTGAAGATATCATGTATCATGTTGGATTCTTGTCTATTTATTATAGTTGGACTACAATGTGGAATACACAACCTCTTTTTCTTTATTTGAATAAAGATCATGCTAGAGTATCAAGAGTATCCTTAGAATTGAAGTGTTCTCTTTAGAAACTTTTTTTTGGGGGGGTGGGGGGGGGGAGTAATTGGACTTCTTAAAGACACTTGAGAAAAAAAATACTATAAAGCGGGATATATGATGAGCTATTGTTAGCGCCTGAAATTCAAACATAGTTATTTTGCCATTCTTTTTTTAATATTATGATAAAACTATGGTTATAAAGACGGTGATAAGTACAGAAATGCCATTTTACTATGAGGTCATCAACATATTCATGATATTAGAATTAACAAATTTTACCAAAAACAGTTATTATTATTAAATATTTCTGAAGCATAGTTTGAAACAGTAAATTTGTTTCTTACTGTTTTACTTGTTCATGTCTTTCTTTTATTTACTTTATTTACCATTGCAATGGCTGTTATAACAATGAATCATACTTTGAACAATAGTTAGATTAGATAATCATTCTTTGACGTCATAATTAGCATCAATTTCAATTTTCCAACAAACACAGAGAGAGAAGGCGAGTTTCCATTGTTTTTCAGGACCAGAAACATAGCTCTTGTGTCGACAGATCTTGTAACATTATGATTATTAGGTCTTTCCACTTTTCTGTGGAAAGATCTATTGTTTTTCTTCTGATTATTTTTTTTTTTCTTCCGCCAAATTTTGTTCTTGCGATAAACATTTGTTTCGCAATATGTCGCTTAGATATTTGGTATATGATATCGAACAGTTTCTGCACTTTTGAAATTTACCCTGCGTAACCGAATACTTTTCTTTGTAGGAGTTATCTCCCCAAACACTGTTTTCCTTGTGTCCACAACTCCTTCCTAACCGTAAAAGATTACGACAAATTTATTTTATAAAATTGCTCGTTATATCCTTCGCATGATTTGTCCAATTTCGACCGAAGCAATATGAACGCTCCATATGAGAGTTATTTCCCTTTTTGTATTTGAAATTTTGAAATGTATTTTAAACTGGAACACCATAAGTGATAGAGACCTAGGATCTTTTGATTTGAGGTCCTTGGTCCAAAAAAAGGTCAAAGGTCAAGGTCATATTCTAATTTTTGAATTTGTCTTATTTTCACTCATTTTTATTAACCTTATAAGATATCGACAAATTATTTTGTATAAATTGTTAGTTGAGACATGTGGTAACTAAATAATTTTAGTTGAAAGGGTGCGTAAACAATGAATGGGAGTTTTAGCCCTATCATATCTTAAATTATGTTTAAAGTGATATAACTTATTAACAATACATATTAGAGACTAGGGTCTTTTGATTTGAAATCCTCAGTTTGTGACCTTGAAATTGAGGTCAAGGTCATAGGTTAATTTGACGTTCTAGATTTTGACCTTTGCTTTAAATTCATATCTATACATCATAAAGCCATATGAACTGACATTTTAGACTGATTTTTTATATTTTAATATCAAAATAGATATTAACTGGTGGAAAGACCTTCAATTGTTCTCTGAACAATTGGTTTTTAATTATACATGTTATGATAAATAAGATATATCTGAATAAAATTTTTAGTTTTTTGGATTACTGCACTTTATTTCTTTCAAGCCTAAACTTGGTAAAAATCCAGAAGATTTGGAAAATTTCATCAAATCTGTATCAGAGTAATATAAAAATAAGGAGATGTGGTAGGATTGCCAATGAGACAACTATCAACCAGAGTTCAAATGATGCAGAGTAATTATAGGTCACCCTACAGCCTTCAACAATGAGAAAGACCCGTACCATATAGCCAGCTTTAAAAGGCCCCGACATGAAAAACGTGAAACAATTCAATAGAGAAAACTAACTGCCTATTTTATACAAAACAATTTACGAAAAACATATATGACAGACATGAATCAACAACAACTGAATTACGGGCTCCTGACTTGGGACAGGCACACAAAGGAACATATTTGTAAGTGCTCAATCCTCCTCCTAAACTGGGACAGTGATGTTACAGCACAATTACATAAGAACAAAATATAAAAGTCAAATGGCTTAACTCAGTAAATGGGTACGAAGCACAAATATACCAACTATCAAAAAAACAATAAACACTTAGCACTGATATAGAGGCATATTTTTGGTAAAAATTCAAATGTAAATTTGGAAACGTGAGACAAAATTTGTTCAATTTCAGTTTGTTGCTAATTCATCAACTTAAAACACTTTTCATCCTGAAATAATGGACATGATAATGATGATATTTTGAGTCAAATAAGGCCGTTACCTTACTTGCCCCCAGTCAAAGCCAAACAAACTAAATTGACTTTTTTTTTTTGTGGGAGACCATATGTATGTTGACATATATATATATATATATACATGTAGATGTTTTTTTTTGTTTTGTGATCAAAGTATTTGTATTTTTATACATGTTTTTAAATTCTTCTAGAAAACACCAAACTTCTAATAATAATTTCTAATGCCAACAGTAATTTTGTCTTTTAAACATGTAAAATTTGTATTTCTTTTCTTTCCCTTTCTCTCATATAGGTCATATAGAATGTATAACTAGTATAAATAGTTGCTACCATCTCATAAGAAGTTTGTTTCTGACTCTGTTCATTGTTTTTAGTTATATTTTGATTAATTTTTATACGAATGCAAAAAAAACTTTGGTTTAAGTGAATGGATCTCTATGAAATTTTACCAGAAGTTTCAATACCACAAAAGGAAGGTTGGGATTGATTTGGGGGGTCATGGTACCAACAGTTTAGGAATAAAGGGCCAAAAACAAGCATTTTTCTAAATTCAAGACAATAACTTGTGTGTAAGTGTATCGATCTCTCTGAAATTGTACTACAAGGTTCCACACCACAAAGGGAAAGCTGGGATTTAGTTTGGGGGTAATTACTCAAAGGGAAGGGGAGGGGGTCAAAAAGTTTGGGGGGATTTTTTTTCAAATTTTATTTTGGGGGTTCATATTTTTTTCTTCAAAATTTTGAATATTTTTTTTAATACTAAAATTGATATAAAAAAGAGACAATTTTGGGTCCCTATTGTTTATTTTCATTTTTTCTATGGCAATGTTCAACTTTGTTCCTTCTTACAGGGTGTTATTTCAGATTCTTTCCCATTTTGTTTCCCTGTTCCTTTGATAGCGTACAATCTGGTATTGATTTTGATTATTGTTGAAGGCTGTATGCATTGTGACCTGTAGTTGTTTACTTCGGATCTTCCATGTCCTTTGATAGCGTACAATCTGGTATTGATTTTGATTATTGTTGAAGGCTGTATGCATTGTGACCTGTAGTTGTTTACTTCGGATCTTCCATGTCCTTTGATAGCGTACAATCTGGTATTGATTTTGATTATTGTTGAAGGCTGTATACATGGTGACCTGTAGTTGTTTACTTCAGATCTTCCATGTCCTTTGATAGCGTACAATCTGGTATTGATTTTGATTATTGTTGAAGGCTGTATGCATTGTGACCTGTAGTTGTTTACTTCAGATCTTCCATGTCCTTTGATAGCGTACAATCTGGTATTAATTTTGATTATTGTTGAAGGCTGTATGCATTGTGACCTGTAGTTGTTTACTTCAGATCTTCCATGTCCTTTGATAGCGTACAATCTGGTATTGATTTTGATTATTGTTGAAGGCTGTATACATGGTGACCTGTAGTTGTTTACTTCAGATCTTCCATGTCCTTTGGGGTTTGGTGGATGGTTGTCTGATTGACAGTCATACAAAATGTTGGGTTTATATTTGCACCCGTTAGACAGAGTTAACTTGACCTTAACCTCTTTTAAATTTTTCTTGATATGGTCATTTTTCAGAAAGTATAAGTAAACAGTCAGTTATGTTTGCTGTATTGAATGATTGTAAGGTGCAGGTGTCCATCTGACAGGCATCATCCTACCTTATATTATAATTATAAGATGCACTTGTCTGTCTGGCAGGGTTAATAAGACCTTGACCTCATATTATGGTTTCTTGCTCAATGTTAAGTCTCGTGATTAGGTCAGTTTCTCAGATACTATATAGTTATATAGATTAACAATATTTGGTATATAGAACAATGCAAGGTGTACATGTATTGTTTGTCTGACCTTGACATAATTTTCATGGATCATTGATCATTTTCTAAGTAGTAAGACCTTAATTTTAAGGCTTTCAAAATCAGTAAAGCAAGTGAGACATTTCAGTATGTATGCTCTTGTTTGAGATCTCAACCTTCCCCCTTCTGATCATGATCAATTGACTTATAAAAGGTGCATAAAAATATGTACAATAAAAATCATTACATACACTGAACTGTATAATGGTATGATAGATAACAAAAACACAAGTAGAAACAAAATAGTAACTAACATTATACCTATTTCAGAGAATGATTGCAGTTACTTCAAACAAGTTTGAAGTACTTAATTTGTGTAATGAACTCATGCTGTACTACATACTGACAGTATTCTTATTTTAACTTGTTATAATAATCATTTTTCAGATTAATACATTGGATATTCAGACCATACTTCATGCTATGCTGGAAGGGTTTCATTCAATGGGAGAACTAATGATGAAATTCTTTATAGACAATATTTTAAATGTAACAGTTTTTGGGGAGACTGACAATTTTACAGTTATACCACCATCAAATCCTTCATTTAACAGCTCAATAGAAAATGGAGTTCTTCACTGCTTAGTTTATGGTTGTCATGAGGATCAGCTGGAATATGAAGAGTTAAAACATCAAAATGGTCAAGTTCGAGGTAGAGTACCGTTACGTCAGAACATTTTATATCCTAAAGCTAATGGTTTTAGATCCAGATCGAGGTCACGCTCTCCGTCACCTGCAGGGAACAATATCTTGTCAGACATTGAAAACACAAAAAATCTTGATCCAAATACAGATACTGACATGTCTCTTTTGCTTGAAAATCCAGGCAACTTCCTTGTTAAGCCTTATTTATTACACAAGTACTTTGAGCCACATAAACCACATCTTGTTCTGTTAAAAGATACCATTGAGGAAAGGCAAGTAAAAATTGTAGTGGAAATATCATCCTACAATAAATATGGAACACATGTATTGTTTGCTACACATTTGAAGCGATCTACTGAGCAGTGTTTTCAGCAGTGTATGGCAGGTTTATCCTTTAACCAGGAAGAAATAGCAGGACTTGTTGTAGTGCCTGATGGAATGAAACTCATGGTTGTTAATAAAGTTGAAAATGAAAATAATACTTTTTCTTATATAGTTAAAGAAACAGACCTTGTCAAATGGAATGAAAAATATCAACTTTTTTGTATAATGCAGAAATTGATCGATTGTAGCTTTTAAATATAAGAAAAGAAAAATAAAGGAATGTTAACAGTATTTAGGTTTAACTTTAACTTGTATTCTAAATATCAATTTTTAGACATTAATCATGTTAATGGAAATTTATCATATTTTTGTTTAATTTTGTATCGAAAGTCATCATTAACATAAATGAATTATTTTTTATCTGAAAGACAATATTTAAAATACTTCCAATAAAATTTTGGTTCTGGTTAAGAATGTCCTTATAATTACTCAAAATTTGCCAAAATTGAAGTGTTTAACCATATATAAGGGAGAAATTCAAAGTAAATGAGGCACAGCATATTTGGCCTATTAACTTAATTTACAGACAGTCTGAATGATTTGAGGCACACCATAGCATGTGTCATGATATTCTGCACTTGTATACCAAAAATCTAAAGAGATATCTTTCAAAATAATGAATTGGTTCCCGAAGATGATGCTAAAAACGTCAGGAGTGCAACACCTTTTTGTGACATAAAAAAGAGACTTTTTCAAAGTTTTGCCGTTTAAAATAAAAAGATTTATATCAGAAAGCAGCTGTTGTGTCAAAAACTTCAATGTATATACCTTTAATTTCCAATAGTGATTAAACATTTGAGGCGTAGGATGTCACTTTTTTCTCAATTAAAAAAAGGTGTAGTACCCTGTAAGGAGTGCAACACACAAAATGACCAATTTGTATAGAATTGTGTATTTTTAATTCAAGGATGGCAATGTATGTATAAAAGACATTTAAACTTTTAAAACAATATCTCATCTGTCCAATCAAACAAATATTTCAATGCTGGAACTCGCATCCAATTTGTCAGAGCCAATTTAATGAGCACACCCTACATGGTTTGGAGTGCAACATGTTGACTATTGACAGTTACCAGTCAAAAATAATCACTTCAATATAAACTTTTGCTTTATTTTTCTGGAGAAGCAGTATATGAGACTAGATTCCTGTAAAAAAGATGACAGAAAAAGATTTTATTTTCCAATAGGGCTAACCAAGGAGGTTATATCTAATATAACCTCCTTGGGCTAACTTATTCTATGTCAGGAGTGCAACACTTTTATAATACAATTATTTAGCTTTGATACTTTTATATGTAAATCATTGTCAATGCATTAATTTTTACCATTCATACCATTAGTAGAGGTGTTTAAGGTAAATCATTATCAATGCTTTAATTCTTACCATTCATGCCATTAGTAGAGGTGTTTAAGGTAAATCATTATCAATGCTTTAATCCTTACCATTCCTGCCATTAGTAGAGGTGTTTAAGGAAACAATAAAGTATTTTGTTATTGATTTATTTATATGATTAAGTTTTCAAATTGAAAATTAGAAGAAATCATATTGTATTACATGATTTCTGGTATTTTTCATTATATTTTTTGTTTCTCATTTTTTAAAGGTAAACATTACTTTGTGAATGCATCCTTGAAAAGAATTATGAATGCAAAACACAATCTTTTATATTTTTAGTTCATTTTATAATTGTTCTACATTAACAGTGTCAGGAGTGCAACAGAAATAGGTGAAATGAAGGTACGTTTCTATATATATGTATGGATAAAAGCAAAGGAGAAGGTCTGGTAAGGACCGAATTTGGCCTCAAATTTCATGTTAATCTGACGAAAGATTTTGACCACTTTTTAAACACTTAAGTGTCTATTTTATTTGAATCAATCAGTTTATGTGAAAGATTTTAACTGATTAAGTCATAAAAATCGCACCGATTCAAGCTGAAATACGAAAAATCTACCAAATATGCCGAAAAATGTCATTTTCAGATGGTTTTTGTCTAAAATGAAAGTGGCCGCATCCTTGTTCATCCTCAACCTTTATATATGTTATGTATTATCATCAAATACAACTTACATTTCAATATTAAGGATGAACACGAATGCAGCCACTTTCGTTTTACACGAAAACCGTCTAAAATTTAACAAAAATGCTAGAATTGTGAAGATTTCAGTAATTTAGCATGACTTAATGGTTCTAGTACCCGATATATGTGCATTGTATTGTCAAAATCAGCCCAAATTTATGAAGCAGAAGCATTTTACTGTCCAATGAATAACTTAAATTTTACATTTTAACAATTTTGTAAAACTGCTATATTTTGGGGCCAAAAAGGGGTCTTACTGGACCTACTCCTTTAATAGATCATATATGTTTGCTTTGAGAATATTAATCATTTGAAATAAAATATATTTTTAAGGATCAGAACCAATTAGTGATCTATTTCAACTACTTTTTGAAAACAAAATTGAAGATAATTTGAGATATTTTGGCAATTTTTTACGTTTTTTATTAGAAAAATTACAAAATTGTAGCCAATAAATGAAGAAAAATTTCTTAACTATGATTGTTTTAATAAAAATGTTAGATTCATTGGTCTTTAGTTGATTGAATGTATTTTTCATTTAATTGTTGTACTTCAACATCAACTTATTCTTAAATATTTCATATATTTTCTTTCAACTGTTGTATATGGTAAGTGTTAGGAGTGCAACAAAATCTGGAAAACAGGGTGTTCATATACCATTTTTATTTTTTTTGGTATTTGAATAAATGTTTTTGGCAGTTTGCCTTCTAAAAGGATTACTCTTACATGGAAAGTAATATATCTTCATTTTTCTTATCATTTGTTCTCAATATAAAAACTTTTTGAACCAGCCTCATAAAAAGTGAGTGGAAAATGAAAAAAAAAATTAATAATAAATAAAAAGAATATAAAACAAACTATTTATGCCTGAACATAATAATTATAGTCCAGTGATTAATTTCACTGTAAAAAACTCAATTTCTGTTATGAATTTTTTTCGAAAGATATTATGCAATGTGTTCATGTTATAGTTTTTTAGCTCACCTGGCCCAAAGGGCCAAGTGAGCTTTTCTCATCACTTGGCGTCCGTCGTCGTCGTTAACTTTTACAAAAATCTTATCCTCTGAAACTACTGGGCCAAATTTAACCAAACTTGGCCACAATCATCATTGTGGTATCTAGTTTAAAAAATATGTGGCGTGACCTGGCCAACCAACCAAGATGGCTGCCACGGCTAAAAATAGAACATAGGGGTAAAATGCAGTTTTTGGCTTATAACTCAAAAACCAAAGCATTTAGAGCAAATTTGACAGGGCTAAAATTGTTTATCAGGTCAAGATCTATCTGCCCTGAAATTTTCAGATGAATCGGACAACCGGTGTTGGGTTGCTGCCCCTAAATTGGTAATTTTAAGGAAATTTCGCTGTTTTTATACGACTGCAAAAATTTTAATTTTTCGTCGTATATTGCTATCACGTTGGCGTCGTCGTCGTCGTCTTGCGTCGTCGTCATCCGAATACTTTTAGTTTTCACACTCTAACTTTAGTAAAAGTGAATAGAAATCTATGAAATTTTAACACAAGGTTTATGACCACAAAAGAAAGGTTGGGATTGATTTTGGGAGTTTTGGTCCTAATATTTTAGGAATTAGGGGCCAAAAAGGGCCCAAATAAGCATTTTTTTGGTTTTCGCACTACAACTTTAGTTTGAGTAAATTGAAATCTATGAAATTTTGACACAAGGTTTATGACCACAAAAGGAAGGTTGGGATTGATTTTGGGAGTTTTGGTTCCAACAGTTTAGGAATTAGGGGCCAAAAATGGGCCCAAATAAGCATTATTCTTGGTTTTCGTACAATAACTTTAGTATAAGTAAATAGAAATCAATGAAATTTAAACACAAGGTTTATGAACACAAAAGGAAGGTTGAGATTGATTTTGGGAGTTTTGGTCCCAACAGTTTAGGAATTAGGGGCCAAAAAGGGGCCCAAATAAGCATTATTCATGGTTTTCGCACCATAACTTTAGTATAAGTAAATAGAAATCTATGAAATTTAAACACAAGGTTTATGACCATAAAAGGAAGGTTGGGTTTGATTTTGGGAGGTTTGGTTCCAACAGTTTAGGAATATGGGGCCCAAAGGGTCCAAAATTGAACTTTGTTTGATTTCATCAAAAATTGAATAATTGGGGTTCTTTGATATGCCGAATCTAACTGTGTATGTAGATTCTTAATTTTTGGTCCTGTTTTCAAATTGGTCTACATTAAGGTCCAAAGGGTCCAAAATTAAACTCAGTTTGATTTTAACAAAAATTGAATCCTTGGGGTTCTTTGATATGCTGAATCTAAAAATGTACTTAGATTTTTGATTATTGGCCCAGTTTTCAAGTGGTTCCAAATCGGGGTCCAAAATTAAACTTTGTTTGATTTCATCAAAAATTGAATAATTGAGGTTCTTTGATATGCCAAATCTAACTGTGTATGTAGATTCTTAATTTTTGGTCCCGTTTTCAAATTGGTCTACATTAAAGTCCAAAGGGTCCAAAATTGAACTAAGTTTGATTCTAACAAAAATTGAATTCTTGGGCTTTTTTGATATGCTGAATCTAAACATATACTTAGATTTTTGATTATGGGCCCAGTTTTTAAGTTGGTTCAAATCAGGATCCAAAATTATTATATTAAGTATTGTGCAATAGCAAGAAATTTTCAATTGCACAGTATTCAGCAATAGCAAGACATCTTCAATTGCACAGTATTGTGCAATAGCAAGCAATTTTCAATTGCACAGTATTGCGCAATAGCAAGAAATCTTCAATTGCACAGTATTGTGCAATAGCAAATATTTTCAATTGCACAGTATTGCGCAATAGCAAGAAATATCTAATTGCACAATATTGTGCAATAGCAAGAAATTTTCAATTGGAGTTATCTTTCTTTGTCCAGAATAGTAGTTGAATCAACTAAAATCATTGTTTTATTCAATATACAATGTATATTCACTTTTACTACCAACTGATAAATTAAAACAATCTTTACCATTCAGTGATAACAAGCACTTTATTTTACATTTTAATATTTTATGATGTATTTAAATGAGTAGTTATTGTTGCAAACTCCATTAGGAATTTGAATTGAGATCAGTTTTGGAAAAAGGGAAAGGGGGATGTGAAAAAAAAATGGGGGGGGGGGGGGTAAATTTTTCTCATTTGAGATTTCATAAATAAAAAGAAAATTTCTTCAAACATTTTTTTGAGAGGATTAATTTTCAACATCATAGTGAATTGCTCAAAGGCAAAAAAAATATTTTAAGTTCATTAGACCACATTCATTCTGTGTCTGAAACCTATGCTGTGTCAACTATTTAATCACAATCCAAATTTAGAGCTGAATTCAGCTTGAATGTTGTGTCCATACTTGCCCCAACTGTTCAGGGTTCAACCTCTGCGGTCGTATAAAGCTGCGCCCTGCGGAGCATCTGGTTGGTTATTATTTTGAATATTATTATAGATAGAGATAAACTGTAAACAGCAATCATGTTCAGCAAAGTAAGATTTACACATAAGTCAACATGACCGAAATGGTCAGTTGACCCCTTTAGGAGTTATTGCCCTTTATAGTCAATTTTCAACCATTTTTCGTAAATCTTAGTAATCTTTTACAAAAATCTTCTCCTCTGAAACTACTGGGCCAAGTTCATTATAGATAGAGATAATTGTAAGCAGCAAGAATGTTCAGTAAAGTAAGATGTACAAACACATCACCATCACCAAAACACAATTTTGTCATGAATCCATATATATGCGTCCTTTGTTTAATATTCACATAGACCAAGGTGAGCGACACAGGCTCTTATGAGCCTCTAGTTTTGTTATTTCCTGTTAATAAAAATGCTGAAACTTTTTTTAATTATTTCTTGATTTCATTTCCCTCTTGGATTTACGATCTTCAATGAACATACAATCTAAAATTACTGAAGAAAAATATTTCAACTTCAGTTTGTGCCTCATTTATTTTGAATTCACCCATAGGTATCAAATTTTATGAAATCATGACATGTACACTCAAGTGTTGTTAAAACCTTAAAGTAACTCATATGAGCTTATGGTGCTGTGAATTTGGTAAAGATTGAAGGACTTTTAGAAAAAGACTACTGTGAAATAAATTAATATGAAATTTGCCCTATCCCTTTTCTTTTTGATTCAAACAATAGAAAAATAAAAATATGTAGCGACAACTCTCTACCAGAGACCACATGATGTACAATTTAAAATTTATAGGTCACCGTACAGCCTTCAACAATGAGCAAAACCAATACCGCATAGTAAGCTATAAAAGGCCCCGAAATGAAATTGTAAAAACAATTCAAACTAGAAAACGTAGTTAAACGGCCTGATTATGTACTAAATAATAAACGAAAAACAAATATGATATACAGCAACAAACAACAACCACTGAATTACAGCCTCCTGACTTGGGACAGGCACATACAGCATGTGGCGGGGTTAAACATGGTTGCTAGTGCCAAACCCTCCCTCTAACCTGGGATAGTGGTGTAACAGTACACCATAAGAACAAACTATAAAAAGTTTGATTATATTAGTTTATTTCATTATAAAGAAAAACAAAATATTTCTTTTATTGGGTCTTTTTTAGTAATTATCTAGTACAATCCAGAATCCTCCTAGTACAAATCTGGATATCACAAATTCTACAAGTAGATATTGGAATTCTGATTTGTACTAGCAGTTATTGGAATTCCGATTTGTACTAGCAGTTATTGGAATTCCGATTTGTACTAGCAGTTATTGGAATTCCGATTTGTACTAGCAGTTATTGGAATTCCGATTTGTACTGGATTTTTGTCGAGCCTGCAACTTTTGTTGCAGAAAGCTCGACATAGGGATAGTGATCCGGCGGCGGCTACGGCGGCGGCGGTGTTAGCTCACTTCTTAAAAGCTATATATTTTAGAAGGTGGAAGACCTGGATGCTTCATATTTAGTATATAGATGCCTCATGTTACGAAGTTTCCGTCAGGCACATGTCCATTGTCCTTGACCTCATTTTCATGGTTCAGTGACCACTTGAAAAAAAAGTTCAGATTTTTTGCAATGTTAAATTCTCTCTTACTGTAAGTAATAGGATAACTATATTTAGTATGTGCGTACCTTGCAAGGTCCTCATGCCCGTCAGACAGTTTTCACTTGACCTCAACCTCATTTCATGGATCAGTGAACAAGGTTAAGTTTTGGTGGTCAAGTCCATATCTCAGATACTATAAGCAATAGGTCTAGTATATTTGGTGTATGGAAGGACTGTAAGGTGTACATGTCCAACTGGCAGGTGTCATCTGACCTTGACCTCATTTTCATGGTTCAGTGGTTATAGTTAAGTTTTTGTGTTTTGGTCTGTTTTTCTCATACTTTATGCAATAGGTCTACTATATTTGTTGTATGGAATGATTGTAAGGTGTACATGTCTAGCGGGCAGATGTCATCTGACCTTGACCTCATTTTCATGGTTCAGTGGTTATAGTTAAGTTTTTGTGTTTTGGTCTGTTTTTCTCATACTTTATGCAATAGGTTTACTATATTTATTGTATGGAATGATTGTAAGGTGTACATGTCTAGCGGGCAGATGTCATCTGACCTTGACCTCATTTTCATGGTTCAGTGGTCAAAGTTAAGTTTTTGAGTTTTGGTCTTTTTATCTAATACTATATGTCAATAGGTCAACTATATTTTGTGTATAATGGAAATATTTTATGATCTATGTCAGTCGTGCAGGTTTTATTTGACCTTGACCTGGTTTTCAAGGTTCATTGCTCAGTGTTAAGTTTTTGTGTTTTGGTCTATTTTCTTAAACTATAAGCAATAGGTCAACTATATTTGTTGTATGGAAGCATTGTTAACTGTACATGTCTGCCTGGCATATGGTTCAACTGACCTTGACCTCATTTTCATGGTTCATGTTAAGTCTATGTGACAGTCGTAATAAAGCTTTATATTTAGGAGTATCAACATAATATCAATGATTAGTAAAGAAGGCGAGACATTTCTGTGTGTGCACTCTTGTTATTAGTATTCATCAGAATTCCAATTTCTACTAGTGGATATTGGAATTCCGATTTGTACTGGATTTTTGTCGAGCCTGCAACTTTTGTTGCAGAAAGCTCGACATAGGGATAGTGATCCGGCGGCGGCTACGGCGGCGGTGTTAGCTCTCTTCTTAAAAGCTTTATATTTTAGAAGGTGGAAGACCTGGATGCTTCATACTTTGTATATAGATGCCTCATGTTACGAAGTTTCCGTCAGTCACATGTCCAATGTCCTTGACCTCATTTTCATGGTTCAGTGACCACTTGAAAAAAAAGTTCAGATTTTTTGTAATGTTGAATTCTCTCTTATTATAAGTAATAGGATAACTATATTTGGTATGTGCGTACTTTGCAAGGTCCTCATGCCTGTCAGACAGTTTTCACTTGACCTCGACCTCATTTCATGGCTCAGTGAACAAGGTTAAGTTTTGGTGGTCAAGTCCATATCTCAGATACTATAAGCAATAGGGCTAGTATATTCGGTGTATGGAAGGACTGTAAGGTGTACATATTCAACTGGCAGGTGTCATCTGACCTTGACCTCATTTTCATGGTTCAGTGGTCAAAGTTAAGTTTTCAGTTTTGGTCTTTTTATCTGATACTATACGCCATAGGTCAACTATATTTAGTGTATGGAAATATTTTATGATTTATATATTAGTCGCGCAGGTTTTATTTGACCTTGACATCATTTTCACGGTTCATTGCTCAGTGTTAAGTTTTTGTGTTTTGGTCTATTTTTCTTAAACTATAAGTATTAGGTCAACTATATTTGTTTTATGGAAGCATTGTTAGCTGTACATGTCAGCCTGGCATGGTTCATCTGACCTTGACCTATTCATGGTTCATTGGTCTTTGTTTAGTTATCTTGGTTAATGTAACGTTTATGTGACAGTTGTAATAAAACTTTATACTTTGGACTATCAACATAATATCAATGATTAGTAAAGAAGGCGAGACATTTCAGTGTGTGCACTCTTGTATTAGTATTTATCAGAATTCTAATTTGTACTAGTGGATATTGGAATTCCGATTTGTACTAGCAGTTATTGGAACTCCGTTTTGTACTGGATTTTGATTAGTATTTATCGGAATTCCAATTTCTTCTAGTAGATATTGGAATTCCGATTTGTACTGGATTTTAATTAGCATTTATCAGAATTCTAATTTGTACTAGTAGATATTGGAATTCCGATTTGTACAGGATTTTTATTAGTATTTATCAGAATTCTAATTTGTACTAGTAGATATTGGAATTCCGATTTGTACTAGCAGTTATTGGAACTCCGTTTTGTACTGAATTTTGATTAGTATTTATCAGAATTCCAATTTCTTCTAGTAGATATTGGAATTCCGATTTGTACTGGATTTTAATTAGTATTTATCAGAATTCTAATTTGTACTAGTAGATATTGGAATTCCGATTTGTACTGGATTTTTATTAGTATTTATCAGAATTCTAATTTGTACTAGTAGATATTGGAATTCCGATTTGTACTAGCAGTTATTGGAACTCCGTTTTGTACTGGATTTTGATAAGTATTTATCAGAATTCCAATTTCTTCTAGTAGATATCGGAAATTCATAATTCCAATTTCTACTAGTAGATATTGGAATTCCGATTTGTAAAGGATTTTAATAAGTATTTATTAGAATTCCAATTTCTACTAGTAGATATTGAAAATTCCGATTTGTACTGGATTTTAATTAGTATTTATCAGAATTCCAATTTCTACTAGTAGATATTGGAATTCCGATTTGTACTGGATTTTAATTAGTATTTATCAGAATTCCAATTTCTACTAATAGATATTGGAAATTCCGATTTGTACTGGATTTTGATTAGTATTTATCAGAATTCCAATGTCTACTAGTAGACATTGGAAATCCCGATTTGTACTGGATTTTAATTAGTATTTATCAGAATTCTAATTTCTTCTGGTAGATATTGGAATTTCGATTTGTACTGGATTTTGATTTGTAGTTATCAGAATTCCTATTTCTACTAGTAGATATTGGAATTCCGATTTGTACTGGATTTTAATTACTATTTATCAGAATTCCGATTTCTACTAGTAGATATTGGAATTCCGATTATTACTGGATTCTAATTAGTATTATATCAGAATTCTAGTTTGTACTAGTAGATATTGGAATTCCGATTTTTAATAGGAGGATTCTGGATCCTACAGAATTCAAATTTTTAACATAAACAAATTAGTGTTATCATCTGAATAATTAATTATTAGTTAGTGATGTACATTCAAGAATAGTACACAAAATGAACAGAAAATCAGGCATTTTTGGGTGATAATGCTTTTGTCAAGTGCATCTTTCTAGAGACAGTATTTTAAGCCAAGACAAACTAGAGGCTATAAAGAGCCTGTGTCGCTCACCTTGGTATATGTGAATATTAAACAAAGAAAGCAGATGGATTCATGACAAAATTGTGTTTTGGTGATGGTGATGTGTTTGTACATCTTACTTTACTGAACATTCTTGCTGCTTACAATTATCTCTATCTATAATGATCTTGGCAAAGTAGTTTCAGTGGAAAATGTTAGTAAAAATTTATGAAATTATTATGAAAATTGTTAAAAATTGACTATAAAGGACAATAACTCCTTAGGGGGTCAATTGACCATTTCGGTCATGTTTACTTATTTTTAGGTCTTACTTTGCTGTACATTATTGCTGTTTACAGTTTATCTCTATCTATAATAATATTCAAGATAAAAACAAAAAACGGCAAAAATTCTTTAAAATTACCAATTAAGGGGCAGCAACCCAACAACCGGTTGTCGGGTCAATCTGAAAATTTCAGGGCAGATAGATCTTAACCTGATAAACAATTTAACTCAGTCAGATTTGCTCTTCATGCTTTGATTTTTGAGTTATAAGCCAAAAACTGCATTTTACCCCTATGTTCTATATTTAGCCATGGCGGCCATCTTGGTTGGTTGGCCGGGTCACCGAACACATTTTTTAAACTAGATACCCCAATGATGATTGTGACCAAGTTTGATCAAATTTGGCCCAGTAGTTTTAGAGGAGAAGATTTTTGTAAAAGTTAACGACGACGACGGACGACGACGGACGCAGGACGACGACGGACGCAGGACGACGACGGACGACGACGGAAGCCGGACACAAAGTGATGGGAAAAGCTCACTTGGCCCTTCGGGCCAGGTGAGCTAAAAAGTACAATACAACATGAATAAATAAATGAATAAAAAAGATATTTGGAACACAACCATCCTTGGGTTGACAATTCTGGATGTCTACATAAAATATGGATCATTATTAAACCGTTTTATGGAATAGAAAATTAGCTATAATGTTATGAAGATACATTTTGTACTACATCAGTGGCGGATCCAGCCCCCGGACCCCCCTTTTTTTGGACGATCAATGCATTTGAATGGGAACATTATAGTTGGAACCCCCCTTTAATCTGGGTTGGGTCCCCCCTTTCAAAATGACTGGATCCGCCCCTGTACTTCCATGAATTTTGAGCCTGCTTTTTAAGCACTATTACATTTGTCTGGTTTTTATTTCCTCAGGAATTTTATTCAGAAATACTTTGTATTTTCTATATTTGAAGTCAAAGTAGCTGAGATTAATACAATAAAATAATAAAGATCTAATACAATAAATGATAAAGATCTAATACAATAAAATGATAAAGATCTAATACAATAAATGATAAAGATCTAATACAATAAAATGATAAAGATCTAATACAAAAAATGATAAAGATCTAATACAATAAATGATAAAGATCTAATACAATAAAATGATAAAGATCTAATACAATAAATGATAAAGATCTAATACAATAAAATGATAAAGATCTAATACAATAAATGATAAAGATCTAATACAATAAAATGATAAAGATCTAATACAAAAAATGATAAAGATCTAATACAATAAATGATAAAGATCTAGTACAATAAAATGATAAAGATATAATACAATAAAATGATAAAGATCTAATACAATAAAATGATAAAGATCTAATACAATAAATGATAAAGATCTAATACAAAATATGATAAAGATCTAATACAATAAAATGATAAAGATCTAATATAATAAAATGATAAAGATCTAATACAATAAATGATAAAGATCTAATACAATAAATGATAAAGATCTAATACAATAAAATGATAAAGATCTAATACAATAAAATAAATGATAAAGATCTAATACAATAAATGATAAAGATCTAATACAATAAATGATAAAGATCTAATACAATAAAATGATAAAGATCTAATACAAAAAATGATAAAGATCTAATACAATAAATGATAAAGATCTAATACAATAAAATGATAAAGATCTAATACAATAAATGATAAAGATCTAATACAATAAAATGATAAAGATCTAATACAATAAATGATAAAGATCTAATACAATAAAATGATAAAGATCTAATACAAAAAATGATAAAGATCTAATACAATAAATGATAAAGATCTAATACAATAAAATGATAAAGATATAATACAATAAAATGATAAAGATCTAATACAATAAAATGATAAAGATCTAATACAATAAATGATAAAGATCTAATACAAAAAATGATAAAGATCTAATACAATAAAATGATAAAGATCTAATACAATAAATGATAAAGAGCTAATACAATAAAATGATAACGATCTATAACGGCAGCAGAGCGACAGCAATTTATGGAACACTAATTTCCGAAACCGAACTGACAATGACATCGAAAGTACATCTTTTAAGAGCTATTATAATTGCTGTTTTTAAAGAGAAGCAGTTGCCTTTATTGCACTACAACCAATATTGAGATCATTGCAATATCCTTAACTATATCACTCCATAGATTTTATTAAGTGTATTGAATTGAATAATCATTGGGTTTTTTTGCATTTATTTACAGTACAATGTATTTCCATCAAAAAGGGGATGTTTTGTTGAAAATATTTATTTAATACATTTTATACAGAAGCACGTAGGCCAATGATTTGAAAATTCTTGATAAATAATGGCTCCCTTCCGTAATTTTAATTTTGTTTTATAGCTTATTTTGTCAAGCCTGAAAAAAACGTCGAGGAAGCAAACCGTAGCAATTTTACATTTCATAGGCAGCAGAGTCAACACTTAGATCCAGTCTGTGGTTAAATTATTTTTGATAATTTTAACAAACCTTCACCTTCATGGAATTTATATGAAATATGGACAGAAGGTTCTTCATGAACAAAAGACAGTATCAAGAATACTTTGAACTGGTTTTTTAGCTCACCTGGCCCGAAGGGCCAAGTGAGCTTTTCTCATCACTTGGCGTCCGGCGTCCGTCGTCGTCCGTCGTCGTTAACTTTTACAAAAATCTTCTCCTCTGAAACTACTGGGCCAAATTTAACCAAACTTGGCCATAATCATCATTGGGGTATCTAGTTTAAAACAATGTGTCCGGTTAACCGGCCAACCAACAAAGATGGCCGCCATGGCTAAAAATAGAACATAGGGGTAAAATGCAGTTTTTGGCTTATAATTCAAAAACCAAAGTATTTAGAGCAAATCTGACGGAGGTAAAATTGTTCATCAGGTCAAGATCTATCTGCCCTGAAATTTTCAGATGCATCGGACATTCAGTTGTTGGGTTGCTGCCCCTGATATGGTAATTTTAAGGAAATTTTGCTGTTTTTGGTTATTATCTTGAATATTATTATAGATAGAGATAAACTGTAAACAGCAATAATGTTCAGCAAAGTAAGATCTACAAATAAGTCAACATGACCGAAATGGTCAGTTGACCACTTTAGGAGTTATTGCCCTTTATAGTCAATTTTTAACCATTTTTCGTAAATCTTAGTAATCTTTTAGAAAAATCTTCTACTCTGAAACTACTGGGCCAAATTTAATTAAATTTAGCCATAATCATCATTTGGGTATCTAGTTAAAAAAATGTGTCCGGTAACTCGACCAACAAACCAAGATGGCCGCCATGGCTAAAAATAGAACATGGGGGTAAAATGCAGTTTTTGGCTTATAACTCAAAAACCAAAGCATTAAGAGCAAAACTGACTTAGTAAAATTGTTGATCAGGTCACGATCTATCTGCCCTGGAATTTCAGATGAATCGGATAATCGGTTGTTAGGTTGCTGCCCCTGAATTGGTAATTTTGAGGAAATTTTGCTGTTTTTTTGTTATTATCTTGAATATTATTATAGATAGAGATAAACTGTAAATAGCAATAATGTACAGCAAAGTAAGAACTAAAAATAAGTCAGTATGACCAAAATAGTCAATTGACCCCTAAGGAGTTATTGCCCTTCATAGTCAATTTTTAACAATTTTCTTAAAATTTGAAGATTTTCAATAACATTTTCCACAGAAAGTACTGTTATAGATAGAGATAATTGTAAGCAGCAAGAATGTTTAGTAAAGTAAGATCTACAAATACATCACCATCACCAAAACACAATTTTGTCATGAATCCATCTGTGTCCATTGTTTAATATTCACATAGACCAAGGTGAGCGACACAGGCTCTTTAGAGCCTCTAGTTTCTTTATATTTCTGTATTTTTCTGATAAATGGACTAAATTTTTGTCGAGCCTGCGACTTTTGTCGCAGAAAGCTCGACATATGGATAGTGACCCGGCGGCGGCAGCGGTGTTAGCTCATTTCCTAAAAGCTTTATATTTTAGAAGGTGGAAGATCTGGATGCTTCATACTTTGTATATAGATGCCTCATGTTACGAAGTACATGTCACATGTCCAATGTCCTTTACCTTCATTTTCATGGTTCAGTGACAACTTGAAAAAAAATAAGATTTTTTGTAATGTTGAATTCTCTCTTATTATTAGTAATAGGATAACTATATTGGGTATGTGCGTACCTTGCAAGGTCCTCATGCCCGTCAAACAGTTTTCACTTGACCTCGACCTCATTTCATGGACCAGTGAAGAAGGCTATGTTTTGGTGGCCAAGTCCATATCTCAGATACTATGAGCAATAGGTCTAGTATATTCAGTGTATGGAAGGACTGTAAGGTGTACATGCCCACCTAGCAGGTGTCATCTGACCTTGACCTCATTTTCATGGTTTAGTGGTTATAGTTATTTTTTGTGCTTTGATCTGTTTTTTTTTATACTGTATGCAATAGGTCTACTATATTTGGTGTATGGAAGGATTGTAAGTTGTTCATGATTAGCTAGCAACTTTCATCTCACCTTGACCGCATTTTCATGGTTCAGTGGTCACAGTTAAGCCCCAGTCTCACTATACTAGAAATGGAATCTTTGAATTATTATCCTAAAATAAAAGAAATTGAAAATATAATCAATATTTGGTCTAGACAAACACTTACTCCAGTGGGAAATATAACAATTATCAAGACATTAATTATTTCAAAATTAAATCATCTGTTTTTAACATTACCAATACCATGCAATACTACTCTTAAACAACTTATTCATACAATCTATTCATTTATTTGGGAAAACAAGCCTGACAAGATTAAAAGAGAAATATTATGTCTGGAACATAAACTTGGGGGGCTGAAAAAGTTAGATATTGAAGAATATATAAAAGGGTTAAAATTAACGTGGGTTGCTAAAAAAACAATACAAAACTCAAAAAGCTTATAGAAAGCACAGAAAATATTGATATTGAAAAACTAGTATTTCTATGCCCACCAAACAAATGTAAAAACCCCTTTTGGAAAGAGGTTTTTAAAGCATGGACAGAAATGCTAAATAAACTTAAACCAAAAAATGAAGAAGAATTTTTAACAGATTCACTTTGGATAATGGAAATATTAAAATAGGTAGCAGATCTGTGTTTTATAAAGACTGGGCTGATAACGGCATTTTATTGATTAATGATCTGGTAGATAATGAGGGTAAATTAATGTCGTTTGAGCAATGCAAAAATATTTATGAAATTAAATCTAACTTTCTAGATTATAATGGAGTTATATCAGCAATAAAATCATATCAAAATTCTCTTAAACATAATATCTCTATAGAAAATCTTAATAAAGTTCATGGACCAATTCTACCAAATAATATTAGAACATTTTTTTTGTCAAATAAAGGGTCAAAAGATATGTATAATGTTTTCTTTAAAAAAAGTAGTACAAGGCCTAGTTGTGAAGATAAATGGTCTCTAAGATTAAATAAAAATTTTGATTGGAAAAAAGTGCATAATATGTCTTTCTACACCACAAAAAGCTCTAAACTTCATTGGTTCCAGTACAGAATAGTGCACAGAATCATAGGCACAAATGAATTTTCATTTAAAATTAAGATAAAACAATCAGATAAATGTACTTTCTGTAATGAAGCTATTGAAGATATTGAGCACATATTTTGGACATGCCATAACATTTCAGATTTATGGATTGAACTTGGTGATTGGATTTATAACCAAACACAAATATTGATACCATTTAATAATAGATATTATTTTATTTGGAAATTTAGGTAACAACGGAAATAATATGATAAAAAACTTAATAATACTCCTGACAATATTCTATATTTACAGAACAAAACTATGTGAAAAAAAGGTAAATTTTACAGGACTTACAAACTACCTCAAAGAATATCTGGCACTAGAAAAGAATTTATTTTTTAAAAGAAAACCTTTTCATATGGCCAATATCTGCTGGGACCCCTGGCTTCCAATTTTAGAAGACTAGGTTGATTATAAAAAAATTGGTACATCATGTACCGGAACTATTTTTATGTATATTTCTTTCCTTATCCACATCACCACCTATGTTATGATTTGATACTGTTATATGTTGGTTTATATATATGCTTGATGTTTTAGTCTATGTTTATAACTACATGTATGTTCCTCAAAGTTATTGCCTGTACGCAAATATTTGAATAAATAAATCCTGCAAGCTACATTATGAATGCTGTAAGTAAAATATATTTATTATTATTTTTTTTTTTTTTTTTTTGCTTTTTACAAAATTCCAAATTTCTGTGATTTTTATTTATTTATTCTTTATATTTTTTTTTATCTAATCAGATTTATTGATCATTCTGTATTGATAATGTTTTAGTTGGATATATTATAATTTACAATGATTTATAAATGTATATATTACAGTTAAAAAAACTAACAAATACTAACCAAATTGAATATATGCTACTAACGGTTAACGAGGCCGGGATAAGGTACCGGTATTTGATGTATCCACTAACAAATGTCAAACTATCAATAAAGTATGATCAAATTAAAAAAAAAAAAAAAAAAAAAAAAAAAAAAGCTCTTTCTACGCTCATCACGTTCTCACTACGACCATATCACGAGTTATCCAATTGCAACACGATCTTATCACGCTTTTACTGCGATTATAACTTATGTTCTTACCACGATTATACTACGTTCATACCGCGATCTTACTACGTTATCAGTAATAACGTCAACATCGTGTTCAATTTCAATACAATTCCATTCTTTCTATTTCTGATTAATACTAGTACACAGATTTCTCGAAAAAAAAAACAGTCATGCCACCAAAATCTTCTAGAACACGTAGGCGTGGTGGTAGGGGTTGATGTAGAGGCAGAGGGAACTCTGATAGTAACGAGTCCTGATCAAGCAGAGGTTTTGGACCGACCAATCCAACCTAAATTACAACCTTTTGCTGGTACATAAAGCTCAAATGACGATATTTTAGTGAACGATAGCAGAGATGACACAGATGTGTCAATAGATACAGGAATATGTTGTATGAGTGCCAATGAGACAACTCTCCGTCCAAGTAACAATTTATTAAAGTAAACCATTATAGACCAAGGTAAGGCCTTCAACACGGAAACTTGGCTCCGAACAGCACGCTATAAAGGGCCCACAAAAATACGAGTGTAAAACCATTCAAACAGGAAAACCAACGGTGTGAAAATGACAATAAGAATGATGGTTGTAGTATAAACGCAGTCAGGTCGTAAGAAGAGCGTGACGAGGACGACAAGAGCTTGCTAGAATCGTACTATGGTCTTGAACAGCGTGGTTTAAACGTGTAATAGTCGTAGTGGAAGCGTAGTTGGGTCGCGGTGAGAAGAACGTGATGATCGTAGTGAGGTCGTAATAAGGTAGCTGTGAGATCTCAGTGCAGTCTTTCTGAATAATATCACGCTTTCGCTACACTCTTGCTACGATGGTACAGCGACCTTTGCGATCTTACTACGACCTTAGTGCGCTATCACTACGCCTCTACTACGACCTGATTTAGCCACGACCGCACCACGATTGTTTTGAACATGTTCAAAGTTGGCCACGCTCATCACGATCTTGAAGACCTCACCACGACCGTTATACGACCTTATATTACTCGTGATCTAGTGGGACTGCGGTATTATGTGACAGTTAGGGGGGGGGGGCTATGGATGTAGTTTTCAATTTAGACTTGTATATATCATATCACAATATCTCAGTAGCATGAGTCCGAATCCCGACGAGGGAAGAACAAAAAATTTGGGAAAGCAAATTTACAGATCTAACATTGTTGGGCTGATGTTTAGACGAGTTGTATATACAGAATGTACACAGACATGTATCACAATCACTACTGGTGATCCGATGGATATATCTGTTGTAGAGTTGTCACTGGTTCAGACGTATTTTTCATTTCCTATCGTTAATTATCCATTTTTATATGGTGACGTTCCCTTGTCACCATCTTACGGTGTTTATATATCTCAACTTGTACGATTCGCTCGTGTATGTAACAATGTTTTAGATTTTAACGAGAGAAATTTATGTATTACTGAAAAATTAATACACCAGGGTTTTCGATATCACAAACTAGTCAAAACATTTACTAAATTTTATCATCGGTATAAGGACATCATTCGTAAATATAGCTCAACATGCAGGCTTCTTATACGTTCAGGTATTTCACATCCAATTTTTTATGGAAATATTCTTTATAAAGCACAAAGGTGCCAGTATTCACCTCAAAAACTAACAAAACCTTTGAATAGACTTATTAAGAAGGGATATAGTTACGATACTGTTGTCAGGTCATTAAAGATTTCATATTTTGGCGTTAATATTGATTCATTTATAGTGTCTTTGCATCGGAACTAAACACATTTATTCAAAAACCAGTTGTTGGCATGACACGGGTTATGTTCTTCTCATATATGTTATGATGGTATGATACTAAACCCCTAACGGGAAGGATTGTGCCTGATGTTCATATGATGAAATCATAATCTTTCAGTCAGTTTAATTGAAGTCTGGAGCTGGCATGTCAGTTAACTGCTAGTAGTCTGTTGTTATTTATGTATTATTGTCATTTTGTTTATTTTCTTTGATTACATCTTCTGACATCAGACTCGGACTTCTCTTGAACTGAATTTTAATGTGCGTATTGTTATGCGTTTACTTTTCTACATTGGCTAGAGGTATAGGGGAAGGGTTGAGATCTCACAAACATGTTTAACCCCGCCGCATTTTTGCGCCTGTCCCAAGTCAGGAGCCTTTGGCCTTTGTTAGTCTTGTATTATTTTAATTTTAGTTTCTTGTGTACAATTTGGAAATAAGTATGGCGTTCATTATCACTGAACTAGTATATATTTGTTTAGGGGCCAGTTGAAGGACGCCTCCGGGTGCGGGAATTTCTTGCTACATTGAAGACCTGTTGGTGACCTTCTGCTGTTGTTTTTCTCTATGGTCGGGTTGTTGTCTCTTTGGCACATTCCCCATTTCCATTCTCAATTTTATTATAGATATAATTATTTCTGTGACTGTATCTTGCATTAATTTGTAGGATCCTTTACTATAGATAATTCAGCTAATCTGTAACACTACCATCTTCATACCTTATATATCATGTACTGTATTACGACACTAGATTCAAACTGGTAACACCCGGCCACCGAAAGCTTTATTTTTGTGAAGCCAAGGTGCTCGAGTGGTCTAGCGCGCCGGATACGGTGCAGGCGATTTGGTGTCACGATATCTCAGTAGCATCAGTTCGAATCCCGACGAGGGAAGAACAAAAAATTTGCGAAAGCAAATTTACAGATCATATATATGTTACAGTGAATTTGTATAATCAGGGATTATGTAAAATCCCTAAAATTTTCAGTAGTTAATCACTGGTTAGTTTAGGGATTATATATAATCACTACAATTTTCAGGGATTATGTATAATCACTAGAAAAAACGTCGGGGATTATACAGAATAACTGAAATGATACTAAAATATATAACGGTGTCTTCCCATTTATCCAACTTTTTAAATTTTTTATTTTTGTTAATTATTTGGTTGTTTGTTTAGTAATAATAAGGTGTCTTTCTAAAATTTGACAGTAAATTTGTTCCTGTATGTTTTTATATTATTTAAAATATATATATATTACATTAATGTAAACATTCATAAGATTGTCAATTCTATCCCGAATTTGTCAATTAAAACAGCAAAAGACGTAGAAATATCTGAATGTTTTGGTATTTGAGCAAGTGTAAAATCATTTGTGCCCTGGACTAATGCTATACCGACCATTACATATTACTGAGCGAGATACTTATCCCCACTGCTACCGGGATTAACATTATCAATTGGCAAATCAAGCCATTTAAACTTTACTTTGAAAATGATTAAATATATGAAATAAGTCATTAAAAATCTTGATAAAACTAAAGTGGGGTCTCAACACTTGCAAAACTTTACGACAAAAGAGATGATTTCAGCTTTCCAATTGTGAACTTTCCATTTCTAGGTAGCAACATTCCAGCAGCACCTGCATACGGGGTATATATCTCCCAATTGATACGATATTCCCGTGCTTGCATTTCCTATCATGATTTTCTTGATAGAGGTTTGCTGCTCACAAGGAAGCTATTAAACCAAGAGTTCCAAATGGTGAAGTTGAAATCATCCCTTCGTAAATTTTACGGACGCCATCACGAGTTGGTTGACCGTTATGGAATAACCCTTTCACAAATGATATCGGATATGTTCCTTACGTCGTAACTACAATCCCCTTCCCTTTCATGAATATGACCTACCGAATTAGACTATTTACCGGATTTGTAATCACTTAAGCAACACGACGGGTGCCACATGTGGAGCAGGATCTGCTTACCCTTCCGGAGCACCTGAGATCACCCCTAGTTTTTGGTGGGGTTCGTGTTGTTTATTCTTTAGTTTTCTATGTTGTGTCGTGTGTACTATTGTTTTTCTGTTTTTCTGTTTTTCTGTTTGTCTTTTTTATTTTTAGCCATGGCGTTGTCAGTTTGTTTTAGATTTATGAGTTTGACTGTCCCTTTGGTTTCTTTCGTCCCTCTTTTCCTTTGCAGGTGCGTGTAGCTCACAGCTTATAGATATGAGGAAAAGTAAATGTGTTTTATAAATCACAAGTCTACTACCAATAATTATGCACACTTTTTAGAATTTCGTAAAATTTTCGTTTGTGTACCTTTTCTCATGGACTGGCTCATATCAGACTAATACCCTTAATAATGTATAACGTTAGGCATAATATATTAATACGAAAGACACAAAAATATTGAAATGATAAACACAATATAATTAAATGATAAGCACAATATAATTAAATGATTAGCAAAATATATATTGAATAATTGATGTTTTGTTTTTAATACTGACTTTATCAGCAATAATATCAAGCGAGCCCTTTTTGATATTTACTGTATCAGTATTAATAATATCAAGCGAGCCAAAAGGGCGGGTTGATGAAGTTAGTATTAAAATATTAACATGATTAAATGGCATAATGATTATTTTTTTTATTGTATTGTTTTAGCAATTGTTTTTAGGTTGAGATATGAATTAAACTGAAGTTGTCATCAAAACTATTTTTACGCGTACAATCTTTTTGATAAATGTTAATTTTATGCACAATATTTTAAAAATAAACATTTTATTTACAAACTAGATTTGGATGGCATCGACTATTACACATTTGTCCTGTTTTTTTTTACATGTATATCTATTAAATTCATATTTGTTTTTACCACAATATCAACATTTAAAAAACCTTCTTCTCCATATCCAATCATATTTTACGGCACGTCTCAGAGAAATAGAGTTTTCAGCACAAACATCTGAAGGTACTAATGAAGGGAAATCAGCAATCTCAAACTGATTTCTTGTATTAAAGATCCGAGCAGGATTCCATTGCTATATGGCAAGGATCTCCCTTTCCTGGAACCACTTGTGGAATTGGTTTGAGATACATGTTGTTTTTCCTCTGCAATTTGCATTAACTTTTGAGCATACGTTTTATTCAACCCAAGCAACACCTGTACCTGTGCCGAGCTTATTTGTTAGTAGCATAATGAGGTTTTATAACACTTGGATAAAATATAAAGGAAAAAACTCATCACTTAAGAATCAAATAGTAGATCAGGAATGAAAACTGCATGTTTACTTAAACTTTCAAGGAATAAGAAAAAATGATAATTTGTCTATGTTAATTTGTTTCATCATCTTTGGAGCTTTTAATTATTGATAATCACTGAAATCATATTAGGGAATTTGTAGAATACTAATTAAAATTGTCAGTGATTATGTGAAATCACTGGTAATTTTCAGGGAATCTGTATAATCACTAATGATTTTAGTGATTCTACATAATCCCTGAAAAATCAGGGATTCTACATCACTGATTATACAAATTCACTGTAACATATATATATAGTACTGACGCTCATCTCTCTACGTCACTAGGGTGTCCACTAACGGAGACTAGTTGTCGTTCTTATTTTGATGACTTGTTTACGAGAAAAACACAGCGAGAAGTATAAAAAGACTTTTTGTGTACTGAATATAATTTTTAAATTTGTCAATGTCATTTACGTCATTGGATTAATTTACATTTTATTCATCGTTTTTAAGACTGGCACTTTTTTATACAAAGGTTTTTCAGTGTATTGAATTAGTCATAAAATTTTGACAAAAAGAATTCGTTTTTTAAGTTATATCTACTGTTTCAAAGAGAATAATGGTACACACATGAACTTGCAACAGGACACGACACCATTTTTATCTTATATCAGATCTCACTATAATACAATGATAATGTGAAGCATCAAAGTGGCACAATTAAAAAAAAATGAATTTATACATGAGATCTAACGATTAATGAACGGAATAACCTTCCCCCTTTCTGCTAGATTACAATACATCTTTCGAATGGATTTTATATTGATTAGAGCAAATATGGCATTATTACTTAGCTGAAATCTTATAACCCTTGTAGAGGGGTGTAAAAAGGTTGTGTGTGTATCTGCACGAAAGAAAACGAAATAAAATTTGACTTTTCAGGATGAACGAACAATTAACAAATTCTTGCAAGTTGATCTTTTTAACGATTTCACGAAACACGGTGAATAATGAAACCTTTTCACGGCTGTACGTGAAATACAAATGGCCAAACACGTCGCACGAAAAATAACCTTTACCACCCTCCTTGTATAAAGTTCTCATAGACAAATTAAGATATACACATTTCAAACTAAAACTTTACAATGGAATTGTCTTGATATGTTTTACATTTCTTTTCGTTAGAATCTGTAAAACTTTTTTAATTATACGGAGTTTAGTATGACGTCCATTATCACTGTACAAGTATACATATTTTTTAAGGGGACAGCTGAAGGAAGCCTCCGGGTGCGGGAGTTTCTCGCAAAATTGAAGACCCATTGGAAGCCTCCGGCTGTAATCTACTCTATGGTCGGGTTGTTGTCGCTTTGACACATTCCCCATTTTCTTTCTCAATTTTATTGAAAAGTAGAGCAGTTTTCAAACGGGTACATGTTAATTTATATTTAGATATATGGCATATATAAAAGAGGGACGAAAGATACCAGAGGGACAGTCAAACTCATAAATCGAAAATAAACTGACAATGCCATGGCTAAAAATGAAAAGACAAACAATAGTACACATGACACAACATAGAAAACATATAAACACGTGAGATGATTTTGCGGTATTATAATTTTTTGTATACAAATTGTTGTGCTGTCTGTTTAACGACGATGACCAAATTAACTACAACAAATAGAGTTCGACGTTTTATTTTATTTACATATTAACAGAATATGAATTTGTTGTGCTAAATTGTTATCAAATCATTATTTCATTTAAACATTGTTTGCAAGAAACCAAATCAATATCAATCATGGTACGTCACATCCGGTTGTATACGAAAGTAGGTCGAAAAAATATTCCCTTGAATTTGACAGTTGTAGGTAATTAATCCTACATTTTATTGCAGTAAAACCATTTCTGTGTCATAAACATATGTCTTGGGTATTTCAAAACACCATTATTTTTTTATTTGGGATTTCTATAGAAAATTTTGTAATCTTGAGGTTACATGGTGACTAAACCTTGTACACAGATAAAATAATTGAAGAAATTTGATTGGTTAACTTCCAATGATGATTATTTTCTTATATGCAATGTAACTGTGGTTAAAGTTTTTGAAATTTTAATAACTTTCTTAAACTATACTGAATTTCTACCAAACTTGGACAGAAGCTTGTTTATGATCATAAGAAAGTATCCAGAAGTAAATTTTGTAAAAATAAAATTCCATTTTTTCCGTATTTTACTTATAAATGGACTTAATTTTTCTGTGAGGAAACATTACATTCACTCTGTGGTAAAAGTGTTTAAAATTTTAATAACTTTCATAAACTATCCTTGATTTTTACCAAACTTGAACAGAAGCTTGTTTATGATCATAAGATAGTATCAAGAAGAACATTTGTGAAAATAAATTTCCACTTTTCCGTATTTTACTTATAAATGGACTTAGTTTTTCTGCGAGGAAACATTACATTCACTCTGTGGTTAAAGTTTTTAAAATTTTAATAACTTTCATAAACTATCCTTGATGTGTACCAAACTTGGACAGAAGCTTGTTTATGATCATATTAAGATAGTATCAAGAAGAAAATTTTGTAAAAATAAATTTCCACTTTTCCGTATTTTACTTATAAATGGACTTAGTTTTTTTGCCAGAAACAAAACATTCACTCAGTGGTTTAAGTTTTTAAAATTTTTATAATGTTCTTAAACTATCCTGGAGTTCTACCAAACTTAGACAAAAGCTTGTTTCTGATCATAAGATATTATTCAGAAGTAAATTTTGTAAAACAAATTTTTTCCGTATTTTACTTATAAATTGACTTAGTTTTTCTTCCAGTTAAACATTACATACAGTCTGCAGTTAAAGTTTATAAAACATTTATTAGATTCATAAACTATCCTGGAATTTTTTACCAAACTTGGAAGCTTCTTTCAATCAAAAGACAGTATCGAGAGGGAAATTTTTATTGATGTTTTTCCTCATTTTTGTTGAGTCTGCGATTAACAGCAAAAGTAGGCGAGACACTGGGTTCCGTGGAACCCTTACGAATTTTTGATTGTACCAAGTGTACTAGTAAGTAGAATACATAGTTTAGTAGGGAAACAATGGCTTGAAACAAAATAAATCTTTGTTTGTAATGAGTTATGTGCATCTTCGGACCCAAGTACATGGTTGGAACTTTCATTGTACAATGCATTTGCTTCTGCTTTGAAAAGAATTACAGAGCTGAGTCTATGTACCATATTATATAAAAGGTTAAGTGGTTGTTAGGACCTAGTCCTTAATTGAGATCCTTGTCAGATATTCCTGGCCATATGTTTTCCTTTTTGTCATATTAAGAATTGTTTTAATTTAATATGTTCGTACGGAAAACAAGGAACATTATTCTCATACAAAAAATTAAGATAATTCTAAATACACATTCATAAAAAAAAAAGGAATTTATTACAAAGGATAATCATAAGATATACTTGAATTGTCCTGACCTGGACCTCACTTCTGTGATGGGTATATGTTAATGGAATCCTTCTCTGAATACGGGACAAACATATTAGTAGTGGTAGACCCCAATGGCCAATGATCTTCAATTTAGACCGAATATTGACTGTAAAAAAAAATGCTAACATTCCAATTTTCAATAACAGTTAACAGCAAATACATTATCACAATAACAGATAACAAAAAAACTAAAAGCCCAATTACAGCTAACAAAGAATAAGACAATAACAGCTAACAGCAAATATATTTTCAAAATAACAGATAACAAAGAATTAAAATGCCCCATAACAGCATAACAGTTAAACCCCTTGCCCCCCCCTCTTAAATATTTCTTAGATGTAAATATTAACATAAGAAAGATAACTCATGCCATTATAAATGTTATTTTGTTATAAATGCAAATTATTGACGCCCTTTTTTCTTACAAAATATTTCTTAATTCTAATAGGATCATCGAAACGTTCAGGTTATAAAACTGGTAATATTACATCGTTTGCAGATTTTGAATTTAATAAAGAAGTATGATGGCAAATGAAACAACCGAAAGACCAAAGGACCACGAACAAAACCAAAACACTTTGGCAAGTCTCAAAATTACCCGGGATGACAAAGCCCGAAGCAACCAAAAAGAACAAACCAATAATACTAATTTGATTCATCGAATGTAGGCTGATGACATTATATACATGTTTTATTGATAAAAACATACTTTTGGGATAGCAAATAAATCAACTGACATTTAATATTCTCATGATGTTTGTACACTGTTCTGATTTACAAAAGTTCACATGCAATATGCCAATGTACCATGTTTTAATGATATTGATTGAAGTTTGCTTTTGAATTGAGTATTTATCATGTTATAACAAATATATACTTTACAAGCAGTTTATGCTTGAAATTCAGATGGTTATATTACAAAGGGGAGTTTCGGGGAAAAGAGGGGTATATGTCATGTTTTGAAGAGGCAATTCAAAATGAAAGAAAAATCGAAACACTAGTACATTGTAACATGTGATTTGCTAAAACTCGGGGGTTCTTATAAGAAATTGTATTTCCACAATAAGAATTTACATTTCATCAATCAAGAAATGTAGAAATTCATGTAACGGATAAAAAAAAACATGTTACCATTTAAGAAATTACATTTTACAAATTAAGAAATTGTATATTATGAATTAAGAAATTGCATTTCACAAATTAAGAATTGTATAATTATGGCGGATATTCCCTTCCATACATTGCGAGGTACTTTACGTTCCGTTTTATTCTAAATGTTGTAAGACACATCTTGGTCAAGACTCTTAACACTAAATCATTGTTCGTAGATTTATTCATTCGAATGGAGTGATATTTGAACAAATGAGATACGAACTACTTTAAGATGAAGAACTATAACTTTACAATTTTCCATATACACATGGTGTGTGTCATGAATTAATACACAATATCCTTTCCTTTACATTAAACAATAAACGTTGATGCGATCTGATTCTGATTTAAGCCTGTTCTTATCATGCTTATAGAGCTATCATATATACTGTTAATACATATAAAGTTTGATGAATAGTTTAACCAGAAGCTGTTGGATCAACATCATACCGGATTTCTAACATTTCTCATTTTATACCTTACATATATAACCAACAATTGCATTGGGTACACGTTATCATGTGACATTGAATAATTCAATCATTTTTGTCCCATCAAATTGAAAGAATGGACAAATAACCCTTAACAAATTATACCAGCGGTCAATAACCCTATTATTTACTGGCGAATAAATTTTCAGTTACTAGATTTGTACACGAGTTATCTGTCAAGATATTTACGTCATAGACTTAAAATGATAAAATGGCAACGTCCATGTTACATATGAGCGTCACTGATTAGTCCTGTGTAGACGAAACGCGCGTCTGGCGTATTAAATTATAATCCTGGTACCTTTGATAACTATTTTACACCACTGGGTCGATACCACTGCTGGTGGACATTTTGTCCCCGAGGATATCACCAGCCCAGTAGTCAGTATTTCGGTGTTGACATGAATATTAATTATATGGTCATTTTTATAAATTTCCTGTTTACAAAACTTTGTCGAAAAACTAAGGATTTTCTTATCCCAGGAGTAGATTACCTTAGCCGTATTTGACACAACTTTTTGGAATTTTGGGTCCTCAATGCTCTTCAACTTTGTACTTGTTTGGATTTTTAACTATTTTAATATGAGCGTCACTGATGAGTCTTATGTAGACGAAGTACCAATGATATGTCTTATTTAGAAACCGCCCTTTTTCAGGGCCATCAATATTTTACAAAAAGATGCTGCTTTTGTTGAACATGCCAGAAATTCTAAGACACTAATGTATTTTCGAATGTCAGCTTGTGTTTTTTTTACGAAAGTAAGGTCAGTTCTTTTTGATAATTCCGAAGGCTTTCGGTATAATAAAACAAACTTAGAAGCGATTACTATTCAAATTTGTCAACCCTAAAAGGTTATTTCACTGAGGGCCAGCGCGAAGTGAAATAACCTTCACGTGTTGTCAATTTTTGATATTCACCTTTAATACGGGCCATATTTGTATAGGGTACCGGCATTTGTCAATATCGCAAGGACCAAAACTTCCAAACAATTAGAGTGACAATTATCTTGACCTCAATTTTGGCATTAGTAACATTTTATTTTCTGGAAAGCTTTAGTTCGTGGTCTAGACTACTTTGGAAATTAGGTTCAACTGAACCTTATTTTGAAGGAGTATTGTTTAGAGAACCGTCTACGACCAGGTCTCATTTATCATTTTTTTCTCCGAAGAAACTGAAAGGCGAAATCGTTTCAAAATATATATGATTGATTATTACACAATCCTCATATCGTTCTTATCAAGCTGCGTCGGTTGATAATCTTGGTGGGTCCAGTTGCACTAATATTTCAATAGGAATTCAAATTACGAGATTGTCATACAAGTGAAAGGTTTATGTAAATCATATTTAACCCACTATTCTCTACATAAGAAACTGCAAGTCATTAATAGGACACTTGTTATCCATTTGATTGATGTGTTTGAGCTTTTGATTTCGAATTTTGATGAGGAATTTTCCGTTTTTAATTTTCCTCGGAGTTCGGCATTGTTGATACTATACTTCTCCTCACATGCTAAAACGTCTGGATCAAATTGAATCAGACTTTGCAGACAAAAAAAAAAAGGACGAGTATCTACATTTGTTTTGCTTCGTTCTGATAAAATATAAAACAGTACCGTCAGAGGCAATTCTTAATACTAATTCGTTCAGCTTTTTAAATTCTCCCCCTCTAAAACTACATGTTTAATGCCTCGTCATTTATAAATTATTGGAAATGTTGGTCGGGAGATTTTCTAGAAGAATTCATAATTTCTTATCGATCCATGGCTAGCTTTACTGGTTGCTATAGTGGATAAGAATGCCGATTTTCAGGCGAGCGATTGATGATTTAACGGAACCTTTTGAAGTATCGAGACCAATAATACAATTTCAATTGAACCAAACATATAGTATACATTATTTAATTCAAAAGTGTTATGCTTGCAATCATTCAAGTACTAACGTATTTTACGATGTTTGATTTAATTTTTAAATATATTTATAGTGTAGTTATTACATGTCGACCTAAAACTGTTCAGTGACTTTATAAATAATGTGTTATCGTGTATTTCATTTGTTAAATAAGAGGAAGAGTAACTGTAAGTGTTCACGGCAGGAAGCTTTAAACATAATGTTATATAGAGAATAAGAGATTTTATTTTACTGATATTTACAGAGTATGGCTTTAATGATTAAATGATTCCCTGTTGTTTTAACTTTTATTGGCAAGTGATTTACCCATACCTATAAGCAAATGACTCATTCAGTCGGTTCTTCTTTCGGGGAAACGATAGGGAAGAAAAAAGTAAAATATCAAAATTACCGAACTCCGACGAAAATGCTAAACAGATAGTCCCTAAGCAAATAGGAAAACAAACCAAAAGTTCTCTCACATCATACAAATGGAACACAACTATAACATTCCGGGCATTACCGTATGGAGTAAAATGGTGGTTGTAAAGCTCGCTAAACATCTTACTTGTATTACAATCGCATCAAATGTCATTACATTGACAACGATGTGTGAACAAAACAAACAGACAGCGTAGGTAACAATGTAACAAATAGAGATACAGCAGTCTTCATTGTGTAATGAACTTAATCACTGTAAAAAACTAAGATGTGAACAAAAGAAAGACAAGAATACAAAAACCAAAAAAATACCATAGGACAATTACACAATGACGGGATGTATCAGTACGGAGCCACGTAAAATTGATCCTACCAGATGTGAATAAACGGTTAAAGTTATTATTCACAAAGACAGATACAAGAATACGATAACACGTTATTAAGATTATAAACAACGTCAGTACCTAGAATCTATACTTAAAGACCGCCGTGTATGATTGGTGAAGTTAATACTGAATATTTATAAACAAGGTCGTCAAATCGTTTAGTGAACTTTTACAAAAAAGACGAGACTTTATTTTACATACCTCTGGTTCATCAAATTTCTTCTTATACTCTTCTGATGTTTTACAACGTCTGCATAGCAGCTGCAAACTCCTGAATATAAAAAAAAATCGATGGAGAAAGTATATTCCATATCTAGGTATTTAATATTTTGCTACTAAGGTAGGTGAAATTGTACTGCGGTGACCGTTTATGTGAAAATCGAAGAACAAGTCAAAAATGGGTCAAATCAAGCAATGTCTGATAATTCTTTGATTCTCTAGTTCTGGAAAATAAATGAATGGAACCCAATCAGAAATGTGTGGATTGCTTATAAAAAGAACATCACCAATATATCTGAATGTGAAATTAAATGATCTGACTTCTTTGAATTATTTTTGACAAGTGGCTGGAGGAACTCCGACTCATATGAAAATAAGAAGTGTTCGGCACGGAGAGGTGCACAGTTCGTTCCCGTAAGAATGTTACAAATTTGTTGAAAAAGACGACCTCCAAATTCATTAAGTATGATGCCAATAAGAAACTCTAGCATACTGATCACTTGTTACAATAGCATATTTTGCCTTTTTGTTCACTATTAACAGAATATGCCGTATTGTTGCACAAACGTTATAAATTTAAAGCGTATGCTTCCATTTATATGTTGAAAAGCATTGTTGTGTATTTATTTTCAATTTCAGCTAGGGATTGGTGGTATACACGGTTAAAAAATCAAAAGTTTTGATACAACTCATTTCAGAGAAAGATGGAGATATACTTTAGAGTTATTATGGAATCAGCATATGGTTAATACCACTACGCGAGTAAACAGTTTCACAATATTTCTGTTTCCCCTTTTTTCACTGCTTATAGAATCTTTACCAAGCTTCTGGACAATTATTTCGTCGAATATATAGATGAGCCGGCAATGCACCGTTGTATATACATTATTACATGAAGGCTAGGTATTCAATAAAAACAAGGTATGTCCCCCGATTCGCTATTTAATTTAATGTTTATTGAAGCCATGAAGGAAATTTGATTCGCCAAAATCTCATCCTGGGTAAAAATATGTTTTTGTATGAATTATCGTAATTTCTTCAGTCGTAACATCAGTTTTAATTTAAAAAAAAAATGGTTTTTGCAAACGTTTTTTGATCTGCAGAGGCCTTACACTTTCAATATGCCATGTTTTAAATTTGAGGCAACTGTTGACTGGGCGTTGCTGTGTTTTTATTCATCCATGTGGATGCGCATCTGCAGCATGCATTAATGTCGGATTAAAACGATAAATTCTGATTTTTTTTATTACCTAGTAGACAAATTCGGGATAGTTGTTCCTATGACTGTATGTCGTCATGTAAATGCACAGCAATGTATATTGCATTTACGATCATGAAGGAAATTTACAGTCGTTTCTCAAATAAAATGTACTGTAAACAAATTTCAGAATTTTATAAGCGATATCTCATGCATTCCTGTGAATACTGTACGACGTTTTCCTGAGCTGTTCATCATCTTGACTTTACAGAGAATATTCAATCTGAAATACGAGATATATCAGAACGCATTAATGAAACTTGTCAGAACTGGTTCCTCTTAACAATGTCATGCAATTTGAAGGTACATGATATATAATAAACACAATTTTACAAAAGTACCAAAATATGTTCTATATATATATTACGAAGACTGTTCTGAAAACTCAAAATCTATTAACAAGATAGATATCCACATCTAATCGTATGCCCTTGATGTCGGATGAGCGAAATCAAAGTCAGGACTTTTTCTATTACCTAGACAATCATTGAAGGGATGATCCTGTTTGTACGCTGTCATTTTAATTAACATCAATGGCTATTTTATGTTACAATATTAATCATTTGACGAACTTTGCTATGGTTTATACACGTACACTCTTAGTAACATGACCTATCATTTGTTAAGGTTTTAAAACATCACCAGCGTTCCTGTTGAAGATCAAATCAGAAATGTGCCTCAGGGCCACGAAATTAATAAAGTGTCATTTTCATTTACTAATGGGTAAAATTTACCATTTTGAAAAAGGACAAATAAGTTGTCATATATATTAATTTTATAGTTTTATCAATTTATCATATGCTTTACTAAAACAAAGACTACTCTTGGTCAAATATTTGATTATTGCATGGTTTGTCAATGTACACCAAAACGAATGATCAGTTTCACAAAAACTCGAACGACTAACGGTGAAAATGGTATAAGGATCATCCTTGTGAAAACGGTTCCTTGAATGTATTGAGTCACCATTGCGTAAATTTTTATGATTTGAATATCTAAACAAACGAACACATGTACATAAAAACATTTAAAAAAAACCAATTTAAAATCCAATAAGATTTAACATAGTTTTGCCGTCAATTTGAGTTTTATGTTTTCGAGATTTACATGACAGGTTGAGCAGGTCTTCAGATAAACCAATATCTGCAACATGACATCAAATGTTGCAAATATTTGCAGTATTGTTAAATGATGCCCTTTAGCAGGTAACACGAGTACTAGTTAATGGGTTATTTTAAGAGTGTTTGGGAATTGTAGAGAAAAGAGGGACGAAAGATACCAAAGGGACAGTCAAACTCATAAATCCAAAACAAACTGACAACGCCATGGCTAAAAATGAAAAAGACAAACAGAAAAACAATAGTACACACGACACAACATAGAAAACTAAAGAATAAACAACACGAACCCCACCAAAAACTAGGGGTGATCTCAGGTGCTCCGGAAGGGTAAGCAGATCCTGCTCCACATGTGGCACCCGTCGTGTTGCTTATGTGATTACAAATTCGGGAAATAGTCTTATTCGGTAGGTCATATTCATGAAAGGAAAGGGGATTGTAGTTACGACGTAAGGAACATATCCGATATCATTTGTGAAACGGTTATTCCATAACGGTCAACCAACTCGTGATGGCGTCCGTAAAATTTACGAAGGGATGATTTCAACTTCACCATTTGGAACTCTTGCTTTAATAGCTTCCTTGTGAGCAGCAAACCTCTATCAAGAAAATCATAATAGGAAATGCAAGCACGGGAATATCGTATCAATTGGGAGATATATACCCCGTATGCAGGTGCTGCTGGAATGTTGCTACTTAGAAATGGAAAGTTCACAATTGGAAAGCTGAAATCATCTCTTTTGTCGTAAAGTTTTGTTTTCAACCGACCCTCATTGTCAATTTCTAGATGTAAGTCAAGATATGAAGCCGACTTAACTGTATCTGTAGTATCCTTTATCTCTAGTTCGATTGGATAGATGGGTTCCACATAGTCACCAAATTTTGAATTGTTTAGTGAAAGAACATCATCTATATAGCGGAAAGTAGAGTTAAATGATATTGCTAACTTCTTATCTTTCTTCCTAAGAAGTTCCTGCATGAAGTCAGCATCATAATAATAAAGAAACAAGTCGGCGAGTAGAGGGGCACAGTTTGTTACCATTGGAATGCCGACAGTCTGTTGAAAAACACGTCCTCCGAACGTAACAAATATGTTGTCAATCAAGAAATCAAGCATCTTGATAATATCAGTTTCAGAAAATTTTTTGTTTGAATCAGAGTGATTCTTTACAAAGTAGGATTTATCCCTCCCTAAGACAAGATACTTGTATCTACGTTGGCCATTCTTTTCAGAACCTTACACTTACAATATTTCAAGTAAGTGTCGACTAATGTATGTTATGTATCAATTCACATGCATATCTACATGGTCACTCGTCTTCAGCACATATCAATGTCGGATGAGAGAAGTCAAGTTTTATATTACCTTGTAGGCTAGGTGTATAACTGTATGTCGTCATGTAACTGCACAGCAATGTATATTTCATGTTACAATCAAGGAAGCAGTTTATTAAGCAGTTTACTAAGCAGTTAGTCGTTTCTCAAGTACGAAAAATTAATATTTAGTAAGTTTTGTACGTTATTGACCTTAGTTGAACATTACAAGTTTGACTTTACAGAGAGTACCAGATCTGTAGTACATAATAAAAATAATTTCTTAAAATTAATACTTTTCCGAAAACAAACTCTAAAATAGTAAAATTGAGAAAGGAAATGGGGAATGTGTCAAAGCGACAACAAACCGACCATAGAGCAGACAACAGCCATGGCCACCAATGGGTCTTCAATGTAGCGAGAAACTCCCGCACCCGGAGGAGTCCTTCATCTGGCCCCTTATAAAAATGTATGCTAGTACAGTGAAAATGGACGTCATACTAAACTCTGAATTATACACAAGAAACTAAAATTTAAAACCATACAAGACTAACAAAGGCCAGAGGGTCCTGACTTGGGACAGGGGAGTATCTATTTACAACATTAAATATGTACAAGGTAGATACGCTCATCGTATCGTATGCTCTGAAGGGTGTACTTAGGTGATCTAAGATGAAATTGAATAAATCAAGAATTCAAAATTGATACTTTAAGCTGGAAGAGTATTAGTTAAGAATCAAAATAAGCGAAAAATATTGATAGATCATGGAGCTTCTTTTTTTTCAAGATATTTGATTTATAAAATATGATGGGAAAAGGTTCACTCGGACTTTTACCTTATATTTGCATTGGTATTGTTTTGGTCTCAAATCAAAAAAAAAAAATTTTTGTCAATGGTCTTTTATTAGCTATTAAGTCTTATGTTTAAAGATAAACATGTGTTATGGGACAAAATATTTTAAAAATCACCAAGGAGCCCGCACATTTGACACTAATTTCAAAACCTCACTTTAATACATCCTTAATGTCGGATGAGCGAGGTCCGGTTCACAAATTTTCTATTACCTAGGCAATTTAAGATTGATGTTTATTTGACTGTATGCCGTCATGTAAAAAGTATAATCGCAAAAATACTGAACTCAGAGGAAAATCTAATCGAAAAGTCCATAATCACATGGCAAAATCCAATGACAAAACACATCAAAAACGAATGGACAAGAACTATCATATTCCTGACTTGGTACAGGCATTTTCAAATGTAGAAAATGTTGGATTAAACCTGGTTTTATAGCGCTAAACCTCTCACTTTGATGACTGTCTTATCAAATTCCGTTATATTTACAATGATGCGTGAACTAAACAGACATAATAAGTAAAACAGTCAAAATATTGGTACAGCAGTCATCATCGTGTAACAATTTTAAAAGGAACAATTTAACAGAACACAAAAACATCTATCTACAAACACATTCATTGATTCGCGTGTCTGACGTCAGAAAAGTTTATACTTCACATATATTTGTCGTTCAATGTTTATACAAACAAATTTAAAATTTCTCATGTGCAATGTAAGAATACAGGGTTAAAAAATCAAAAGTATGTAAACATTTATTTCAGAAATAGACCAAGATTTAAAATAGTCCAAAATTTACATCAATGGATATTTCATGTTACAATCATTAGACGAATTTGGCTATTCTTTGATACCCTTTTGGTAACATGAATTTCACGTGATTATGTTTTATACATCTCTATCTTTCAAAATGTTTTGGTTTGATCATTTCTGTTGAAGATAAAATCAAAAAAGTACTTTGGAAACACAAAATTAAATGTCATTTTCATTTACCAATGGGTAAATTATTGTTATTTTACAAAAGGACAAATAAGTTGTGATATATATTGATATTAGTGGTTGGTATTATGCTGCAATATGGCATTTGGTGATTTCAATGAGATATTCATGTCACTTAGAATTTTAAACCAGTAAAAATTATCAAATGGATATAAACACTTTCAGTTTGTGAATCATTTTAAAGAGCTTGAAATAAAGCTGTATACCGTCCGAATTCATTAAAACGTCCGCCCAGAATAACTGTGGATTGCTAAGACTCAGATGACGAAATATCTACTTGTTCATGTGTATCATATTGTCATGGAAATTGGAACTGTCATAGAAATTATGATGTGCCTATTTACCTTCTCATTTGTTAATCCTTTGTCAAATGTTTAATTTTGATGTCCGAGCAAGAAAATAGATGTGCATTCTTATTTACAAGGCAAATCATCCGATATAAATAATGACTTATTTTCTGAATGGTTTTACGGTAGATGAGGACAAGAATATACTAGATATGTACCGTGCCGGTTCAGTTATATCCTATATATCAATGCTTATGAACATCGTCATATTTACTATACTCTGTCGTAAAGCTTTGCGTTCACCTGCTACAATACTCATGCAAGGTTTAGCTGTAGCTGATTTATTAACGGGGATTTCGTGCTATGGACTTGAACCAATATTCCTGTCACAATATGTTTGCCATCGATTTGATGCATTTTACGCGTGTTATTTACCATATCCGTATTGTTCTATTTCTACTCATCTCTCAATATTATCCTTCACATTCCACAATGTATCAGCAATGATCACAACATGTCTCGGGATACAAAAGGTCATAGCCATCCTTTTTCCAGTTTGGACTAAAAATGAGCTGACCAGACAAAGAGCTGCAATTTGTTGTGTTATTTGTTTCTTATTGTCCATAGCAATAGGTATTCCACGACATTTCAGCATTTGGTCTGAGAGTGTTGAAGATTCTTCAGGTGATAATCTTTGTCGTATTTATTCCGGAGGTAATGGGATAGTAGAATACTCATCTGTAACATATCTCCTGATCCAAACCGTTCTTTTGACAAGCTGTTGTCTAGTCATGCTAATATCTACAATATTCATCGTCTACAAGTTAATCACTAACAAGTTCGGGGGTCGGATGACAAATCAAAGGAGACAAGAAAGAAGATCAGTTGCAATGGTTATTTTACTTTTAATGATATTCATCATTACAGAAGTTCCAAAAGTATTTGTGTCCTTGGGGTGGTGTTTTGAATACCTTTACGGTCATGCTTTGATCGGCGAGTGGAGAGTGGTGCTGATACAAAGGTATGAATTTGCAATGTCATTGTGGCTGGAGTATTTTACGCTTGGTAACATGGATGCTTCTGTACATGCTATGCTAATGGAAGGTATAAGGCTATTTACAATTATAGGTTGTATGTCAAATTTTATCATCTATATTATGATGTCAACAAAAATGAGGAATGAAATCGTTTTGCTCCTCAAGAAAATCATTACCCGCTGCACACACAAGGATCAAATGAACCAAATAAGGGAAACTAGACTTGATAGAACACAACTAACAGGGATGATTACAACAGAACGACCAGGACATAGACATGCACATGAGATAGAGATGAATACGACGGTACAACCAGGACAAAACCGTTCATATGAAATAGAGATGAATACGACGGGACAACCAGAACAAAACCGTTCACATGAGATTGAGATGAATACGTCGGAACAGCAAGACCAAAACTGTTCACATGAGATAGAGATGAATACGTCGGAATACCAAGGTCAAAGTCTTACACATGAGGTAGAGATGAATACGTCGGCACACGAAGGTCAAACCTGTTCACATGAGATGGATATGAATACGTCGGAACACCAAGGTCATAACCGTTCACATGAAATAGAGATGAATACGTCGGAACATCAAGGTCAAAGCCGTACACATGAGGTAGAGATAAATACGATAGAACAACCAAGACAAAACCGTACACATAAGGAACGCATGCATACGTTGGCACAACTAGAACAAAACCGTTCACCTGAGATAGAGATGTATACGTCGAAACAACCAGGACAACGCTGTACACATGAGGTAGACGGGAAATCGATAGAACAAACAGGACAAGGCTGTACACATGAGGAAGACAGGAAATCGATAGAACAAACAGGACAGAGCTGTACACATGAGGTAGACAGGAAATCGATAGAACAAACAGGACGAAACCGTTCACATGAGATAGAGATGAACACGTCTAAACAACCAAGACAAAGCCGTTCACTTGAGATAGTAACGATAACGGAAGGGGATAACTTCCTGCTTTCATAGTAAGCTTATACATGTATTATCCTTTAATTCTTGATTTTATTCATTACTTATTAATATGTCGCAATGTGAAGTTTGTTTATGTTATTATCCCCCGTGAAAATTAAAAAAATTTAAAATTTATTCCTCGGTTAAAATTAGTTTGGTTGTGACTTTTATGTTCCTTTTAGATATAAAGCTTTTAACATTTTTACGTTTTTTCTTAAGAAATTCATTTGAATGTTTAGATATAATCGTTCCTAAAAATAATCAAGAAACAATATCCAGAAAGACGTTTCATACAAACAACATATATACACTCTATTGAAAATGACCATCATGGATGCGAGGACTTCATAACTATTGTGGATAGCAAGTACATATATAAAAACACTTTTTAGTGAAACAACGCAATTAATGAAATCATATAAGATAAAATTTGGAAATCAAATTTTAAGTCTCGCTTTTACAAAATATCTTTGAAATTCAATTGTTATACTTTTCTCTCCCGTTAAATGGCCATGTTGAAACATTGGTAAGCACTCACATGAAATATTTGATAAAACAGTCTGATTAATCTAATTAACCAGTTACATGTACACAAGTTGGTTTTTGTGACAACACTTAATGAATTATGTTTTATAAAACAAATTTAGTTAAACTTGTTTTATGAAAATAATAAGTATAGATTGTTTTTATGAACATACTGAGTATGTATAGTTTTATGAAATTCTTAGTATAGCTAGTTTATATAAAAAATACTTTGTATATGTAAATACTAAATATAACTTTTTTTTGTTTTAAGAAAATATTTAGTACAGCTAGTTTGTACTACAATCTTAGTACAGTTCGGTTTTATGAACACACTTAGTGTAGCTCTTTTATGAAAATATTTAATATAGCTTGTTTTATGAAAGCACTTAGTATCGTTCGTTTTATGAAAGCACTTAGTATCGTTCGTTTTATGAAAATATTTAGCTAGTTTTAAGAAACATTTTTTTTTATATAAATATTAATACTAAGTATATTTCGTTACTGCGTTTGACTATAAACTACATGGTTACGCATCTTATGTTTTTTTGTGTGAGAGTCATTTGTTGTAAAAGATTTTATGCACTTAGCGATAACTAAGTACTAAGTTCAGTATAGTAATTTCTTACGATCAGGACACATCCAAGATGGCTACACATTACTTATGTAATCACAGGTTTGAATCTAATGCTGAATGTCAGGCTACTTATTGAAAATCAATGTGTCAATAATAAAATGAAAATACTTTTTCTCTACTTTCTTAAAAAAATGAAAAATGTTTTGGTTAAATTTGAATTTGAAGCCATATGTGTAAAACTGTTTTTATCTAAATTATCTAAAATTGTAATGCTTAGTATCGTTTATATAGCAGACAAAAAGACATTAAACTAAGAGTTCTGTATTAATGTTTTTTTTTTTAAACCATACATATACCAACAAACAAAAGAGATTAAACGCCTTAATTTTGCAAGATTTGATAATATATTTTGGTAGATTCCCCACTTCCTGGTTAACGAATAAAACATTACCTTTCTTTTAAAATACCTCTCTGATCATAGGAAGTATGCATTGTTATGAATGTCTCACGAAAGGGAGATCACTCTCAAAATTACAATTTTAAAAAATCTTTATCTTTTTCTTTAACCAAAACTTTAGTTGTAACAATTACAAAATGAAATGAAACCATAGTGTCTTTGTTTTTCTAAACATGAAAAGGACACCGTTTTTTTCCCCAATTTTACATGACAATACTGGTACACATTTCATACAATTATTGTCTTTTAATATCGCTTTATTATTATTTAGAAGACCGTTTATGTAAACAATGGGTTTTAAAAGAAATAGATGAGGATGGGAAATTTCTGATTTAAATGGACGGTTAATAAAAACTGAAGACTTGAGTCTTTAAACAAAATGAAAATATTTATTCAAATATAGATGATATTGATAGCTCGGATTCTGTAGTTTTTTATGTCCTTCATGTCTCTCAATTATGCGTATGCAGTATGCTGCTTTATTTATAAAGAAGTCATGGTACCTAATTTTTTATTAAAATAAACAAATATTACGTTTGATTAATTGACTATATTGATTTTATATATTGATTTGTTTTTTTATTTAATTTCCATAATAACACATTTTTTGTATTTATTATGCATTAGATATGCTTATCTATTATTTAAGGAAGTTCGCTACCTTTCAAAGTATCAAGCTTTTCATAACACTAATATATACTGATAGGGGATTAATAAAGGAACCAAAATAGCAAGTAAAATATATAGGTCCGTGTGCTTGTTTTCGAGATAATAATCACTGAAATATTTTCGGGAAAATATTCTCTCTTGATTTTTCATAGATTTATCATACACGAGTCACAATTCTCAAAAATTATAAAAAAAAATGACAAAGATTTTATATGACAAAATGTTGTAAAGCATTCAAATTGAAAAAAAACAAAGGATTTCGAAAATCTGAAACATGACAAGCGAACATCCTTCAGTCAAATTTATGACATTTGATTTATTGACTAAATACAATAGCTTTTTATATAAGACATTATGTAGTTTGTTATCAATCACTCACATGCTTTACAAAAATAAAGAATTTTCTTGGTCAATGATTTGATTATTTCATGCCATAATTACAAACCAGATTTTCAACTATATCAATCTTTTCGAAAATTATCGTGACGTTACTTTTACCTGTGACTTCATTTTGTAGCGTAGCGTTATTCTGTAGGTGACAATGCAAGGTTATTTTGTTCTGTTCTGTGTGCTTTCGTTTTTTGTTTTACGTGTTTATTTTTATTCTGTGGTAACTCACCACTTCGTTGTTGACTTAAACATCAATTATATGGTAATTTATATACATTTACTGTTTGTAAAAGTACAAATTATACTAAATACTAAGGATTTTCTTATCCAAGGCATAGATATCATTCGCCGTATTTGTCACCACTTTTTAGACTTATTGCACACCAATGATCTTCAACTTAATTTTCTTGATAGAGGGTTACTGCTCACAAGAAAGCGATTAAAGCAAGAGTTCCAAATGGTGAAGTTAAAATCATCCCTCCGTAAATTTTACGGACGCCATCACGAGTTGGTTGACCGTTATGGAATAACCGTTTCACAAATGATATCGGATATGTTCCTTACGTCGTAACTACAATCCCCTTCCCTTTCATGAATGTGACCTACCGAATTAGACTATTTACCGGATTTGTAATCACATAAGCAACACGACGGGTGCCACATGTGGAGCAGGATCTGCTTACCCTTCCGGAGCACCTGAGATCACCCCTAGTTTTTGGTGGGGTTCGTGTTGTTTATTCTTTAGTTTTCTATGTTGTGCCATGTGTACTATTGTTTTTCTGTTTGTCTTTTTCATTTGTAGCCATGGCGTTGTCAGTTTGTTTTAGATTTATGAGTTTGACTGTCCCTTTGGTATCTTTCGTCCCTCTTTTAAATCTTGTTTGGCTTTCTTTACCATTTTGATCTGAGCGTCACTGCTGAGTCTTATGTAGACCAAACGCACGTATGGTGCATTAAATTATAAGCCTGGTACCTTTGATAACTATTAGCATGTTGAAATGTCCTATTGTAATTAGATATAGGTAGATGTGGTGAGTGTGCCAAATAAGACAACTTTCCATCCAAATAACAATTTATAAAAGTAGCCATTATAGGTCAATTTACGGCCTTCAACAAATATCTCGAAAAGGATGTCCATGACCTATCAATATTATTAGCTTATTTTTATCATTAAAGAATGCTCTTATAGTATCAATTTTAAATTCTTGATTTATTAATCTTCACCTTACCTAACCTAAGTACATCCTTAAGGGTCATGGTTAGAGTAGTTTCATTTGTACGGTCAATCTTATGTTTGGAGTAACACATTTAAAGAAGGCTCAGTTTTACAGTCCGACGAAGTACTATATTATAGTCGTAACTTTAGTCTTTAAGTCTGCTCTTGTTATATGTAGCCATTTTGATTTGTTTCAAGTAGGTTTTTTTTGGTCCTCTAGCTTGATGTACACACGTTCATTATGTAGTAAACTGTTAAATGTATATTTGCTAAATTATAGTTTAGACCCGGATTTCATAGTTTATACTACTTGATAAACTTCTGGTTTAAGGTAGATTAAAGTGTTATTTATAGCTACTGTGGATTCATTTATTTTCTCGGATTGAGTTGAGTTGTAACAAGTGTAATTTAGTGGATCTTTCTTTTCCTTGGTATGCCAAATAAAGGCAACAGTAGTATACCGCTGTTCAAAACTCATAAATCCATGGACAAAAAACAAAATCGGGGTAACGAACCATCACTGAGGAAAACGCAATAAATATAAGAGGAGACAACGACACAACTTTAAAATGTAACACACACAGAAACGGACTAAGCATTAGACAAAATCCTATGAGAATAACAAATATAACAAATATAACATCAAAACCAAATACATGAGTTAGGGATGGATAGATAAGTACCGTGACACGTCTTATAGTAATGTGAATTCACACTCAAAAATAAGAGAAAATAAACGACACAACGGAAACACAACGTTAAAATGTAACTCACAGAAACGAACTATAATATAACAATGGCCATATTGCTGACTTGGTACAGGACAATTTTAACGGACAAAATGGTGGGTTGAACCTGGTTTTGTGGCATGCCAAACCTCCCTCTTTTAGGGCCATGTACAATATAACATTAAAATGGCAACACAACACTACAGGACTACAATATAAATAAATAGGAAAATCTGGATTAAAATCTTAGGTAAATTTGCACTTCGTTGCACGTGTGAATTTGCATTTCTATCAATACCCATGACAACCACAAAAAAAGTATCGTATGAATGATGATGAATTCACAGGAGTTTGTGTCAACTTAGCTTCAAAATATAATTATATATAAATATACTTAATAAATGAATGATTTGGGAAATACATTTAAGGTATAAAAAGTCATTAGTATTCCGAATGCAATTAGGTTCTATCCGGGCACTCTGGTTCTAAACCTTGGTTCCATCTTGGATTTTTGGTTCTGAATCTTGGTTCTATCCGGATTCTGTGGTTCGAAACCATGGAAACTGGTTCAACATCCGGATTGTTTGGTTATCGCAACCCAACTTCTTGGCTCCATCTGGGTTCTTTTCGAATGCTCCCGTTCAAATTTGAGGAGTATCCGAATAAAAGATATAGTAGGTCAAAGACGCTTAACTTGTTTTCTAAGATTAAACACTTCAGCATCGACGAAAACTGAAGCTGTAAGGTATTTATTTTCTCATTTTAATTATTTTTATTAAGAAACTAGACAAAAATAAAGCATCGTATAGATTTTAGAAATAAACCAAAATATACAATATATAGAACATCCTTTTATTTAAATCAGTCGTTCCGTTTTCATTTATTTTCTTGTGGGTGTTCAAAACCACGAATCCTCCCACAAGTACCCGCCACTGAGGTAGCAAAACACAGTTAGGAGTTTGGTTTCGCATTTTGATCCCGGTGCATTTTTTCAAATATGAATAAAGGCAACAGTAGTATACCGCTGTTCAAACTCATCAATCCATGGACAAAAAACAAAATCGGGGTAACAAACTAAAACTGAGGGAAACGCATTAAATATAAGAGGAGAACAACGACACAACACGAAAGTTATCATGAAAAAAAATCATTTTTAGACAGCTGAGTACTAATTTAGACTTCAAAGATGGTTTAAAAGAACACCAAGATTATTTTTTACATGTTTTATGGACTATTTTCTGTTTGACTCTCCATACTATTCTTACAGCTAGTATAAAGAAAGAAGATGCGGTATGATTGCCAATGAGACAATTATCCCCAACAGACCAAAATGACACAGACATTAACAACTATAGGTCACCGTACGGCCTTTAACAATGCACAAAGCCCATACCACATAGTCAGCTATAAAAGGCCCCAATAAGACAATGTAAAACAATTCAAACGAGAAAACTAACGGTCTTATTTATTAAAAAAAAATGAACGAAAAACAAATATGTAACACATAAAGAAACGACAACAACTGAATTACAGGCTCCTGACTTGGGACAGGAACATACATAAATAATGTGGCGGGGTTAAACATGTTAGCGGGATCTCAACCCTCCCGTAACCTGGGACAGTGGTATAATAGTAAAACATAATAATGAACTATAAAAATCAGTTGAAAAAGGCTTAACTCATCAGATGGACAAAAATAGACCTGTCATCGGTCTAGAAGAAATTAATGTAATGTTTACAAACACTTTTAAGGTGTCACATATTTCCCCAAAAGGAGTAGGTTCAGTAAGATCCCGCTTTGGCCCCAACATATAGCAGTTTTACAAAATTGTGAAAATGTAATCTTTCAGTTATTTATTGGAAAGTAAAATGCCTCTGCTACATAAATATGGGCTGTTTTTTTACAATGCAACGCACATATATCGGGAACATTAAGTCATGCTAAATTACTGAAATCTTCACAATTTTAGCATTTTAATTAAATTTTAGATGGTTTCGGTCTTGAATGAAAGAGGCCGCATTCGTGTTCATTCATTATATTGAAATATAAGTTGTATTTGATGATAAAACATAACATATATAAAGGTCAAGGATGAATACGGATAAGGCCACTTTCAATTTTGACAAAACCCATCTGAAAGGTGACGTTTTTTGGCATATCTGACAGATTTTTCATATATAAGCTTCAATCGGAGCGTTTTTAATAACTAAATCAGTTAAAATCTTTCACATAAACTTATCGAATCAATTGATATAGACACTAAAGTGTTTGAAAAGTGTCCAAAATCTTGTATTAGATGAACATGAAATTTGTGACCAAAATCGGCTCTTACTGGACCTACTCCTTTGGCCAAAAACTAGAATTTCAATCGCTTGAAGTCATACCTTTTCTAAAACTGTTTTCATATATCTTTCAATAAATCCAATGAAAACCAAATGTCTTTTGTCTTATTTTTTGGTGAAATTGCGTCACAAACTTCGTGTATGTATTTAGAGGCATTTCATACATAATAATTATATATAAATATACTACATAAATAATTGATTTTGGAAATACGTTTAAGGTATAAAAAGTTATGAGAATTCCGAATGCAATTAGGTTCTATCCGGGCACTCTGGTTCTAAACCTTGGTTCCATCTTGGATTTTTGGTTCTGAACCTTGGTTCTATCCGGATTCTTTGGTTCGAAACCATGGAAACTGGTTCAACATCCGGATTGTTTTGTTATCGCAACCCAACTTCTTGGTTCCATCTGGGTTCTTTTCGAATGCTCCCGTTCAAATTGGAGGAGTATCCGAATAAAAGATATAGTAGGTCAAAGACGCTTAACTTGTTTTCTAAGATGATACACTTCAGCATCGACGGAAACTGAAGCTGTAAGGTATTTATCTTCTCATTTTAATTATTTTGATTAGGAAACTAGACAAAAATAAAGCATCGTATAGATTTTAGAAATAAACCAAAATATACAATATATAGAACATCCTTTTATTTAAATCAGTCGTTCCGTTTTCATTTATTTTCTTGTGGGTGTTCAAAACCCCGAATCCTCCCACAAGGACCCGCCACTGAGGTAGCAATACACAGTTAGGAGTTTGGTTTCGCATTTTGATCCCGGTTGATTTTTCAAATATGAAAGTTGTTTTAAACAAAAATCATTTTTAGACATCTGAGTACTAAAAAATTATTAGATTGAAAAAGGTACCAAGATATATTATGAATTTTAAGAAGGCTATACTGAAAATTCTAGAATAGTATCTATTTACATCAATAACTATGTACAATGTAGATATGCTCATCGTATCGAATATCCTTACTGTCGGATGAGCGAAGTCAAGGTTATAGTATTTTTTATTATCAAGGCCATTTTGGAATTGTTGTTTCCTGTTTGTTTTACGGTATGCCTTCCAGTCAATGAACATAAATGGATATTTCATGTTAAAATCAATAGACGAATTTTGCTCTTGACTTATACCATCTTGGTTTCAATATCTACATCTAGGTTTTCTACATCCCTGGCTTTCAATATGGTTTTGGTTAAAGCGTTCCTGTCGAAAATAAAATCAGAATAGTGCTTCGGATAAACGAAATTAACAAAGTATCATTCTCATTTACCCATGGGTGAACTATTGTTATTTTACAAAAGGACAAAAAAGTTGTCGTATATATTATTATTAGTGGTTAGTATTATGTTGCAATGTGGCATTTAGTGATCAATAAGATAGACAAACAAGTAAAATAATCACATTGAGTATATACACATGTATCTTGTGTGTGAGTTTTTTTTAAGTTTAGAGCTTGAAATAAAGGGAGAGTTAATACAATATGTATATCGTCCAGACAAATGATGGCTTAATAAGACTCGGATGACACAGTATCGTTTTTGTTCATGTGTACTATATCGTCATTGAAATTGCAACTATTGGAGATTATAATGTGCTTAACTACCTTGTCATTTGTTAATGTTCCTTTGTCATAAATGTTTGATTTTGCTGTCCGAGTATTGAAAATAAGATGAGCATTCTTATTTAAAATACATATCAGCCGATATAAATAATGAATGGTTATTTTGATACTTTTGTTGTTGAAGTGGACAAGTATTTACTGGGTATGAACCGTTCTGGTTTTGCTATATCCTATATATCAATGCTAATGAACATCGTCATACTTACTATACTCTGTCGTAAAAATTTACGTTCACCTGCTACAATACTTATGCAAGGTTTAGCTGTAGCTGATTTATTAACGGCTATTTCGTGCTATGGTCTTGAACCAATATTCCAGTCCTAATATGTTTGTTATTTACTTTTCGTCGGCATTGAATTTTACAAGTGTTATTTACCATATCCGTATTGTTCTATTTCTCATCATCTCTCAATATTATCCTTCACATTCCACAATGTATCACAACATGTCTCGGGATACAAAAGGTCATAGCCATCCTTTTTCCAAACTGGACTAAAAATCAGATGACCAAACAAAAAACTGCAATTTGTTGTGTTATGTGCTTTATATTGTCCATAGCAATAGGTCTATCACCACATTTTAGCATTTGGTCTGAGAAATACATAGATAAAACATTTCAAGATCATTACAGAAAATTACGATACTTATTATTACGCAGATGTTTGTCTTGTTCATTCCGGAGGTGATGATATTTTAGAATACTCCTCTGTAACATATCTCCTGATCCAAACCATTCTTTTGACAAGCTGTGTTTTGGTCATGCTGATATCTACAATATTCATCGTCTACAAGTTAATCACTAACACATTTACAGGTCGGATGACAAATCAAAGGATACAGTTGCAATGATCATTGCAGTTCTAATTGTTTTCTTCATTACAGAAGTTCTAAAAGTAATTGTGTATTTATGGTGGTGTTTTAATCACATTAACGGAAAATTTGTGGCCAACACACTGTCCTGCCCTTAATGTAAACTTGTACATGTGCTTATTCGGATTCATAATTAAAAGAATTTATTGCAACTAGTTTTGTTTATTTCCTAAATATAGTAACACAGCTATATTTTGTGCAATGTCAATTTCATCATGGAACACTTTCTCTACAATCAGAGGTTCATGTAGGGATGAAAATATGCTTGATATTTATGTTACGATTTTTAAAGCTATCAATACACTAATTCAACTTGCAGTATTTAGTCAATGTCACAAACATATAAACTTTTTTGTAACCATCGAAGTTCATATAAAATTGTATTAAAAGGAATTCTGAGGTAGGTTTTGTTTTGTTTTCTATTCTATTGCATTTGATTTCAGAGAGTCAACATGGCAGCTCCTTCGTTACGAAATGTCAATTTTTGCGAAAAAAACATGTAAATTAAAAATCGGAAATATTGGGTTTGAGAATTAAACATATTTTTTCTAGCGGTTATAAACGAAATAATCAATGCAAGCTAAAGATATATGATAACATTTGAGCTTTATCCAACAAGGAGTAAAAAAGAACAGCTACACACACGGCATACCCACCCTCGCTTCAGTATTTGAATGAAATTATTTGTCCTATTAGAATCTAAATAATTCATGGAAGCCATAGATGTGTTCTAAATTTACACATGGCCTGGGCCATGATATTCCTTAATTGTATCCCTCGTTAACGCTCAGGATAAAATTGGAATATCACGGCCAAGGCCATGTGTAAATTTTCAACAAATCTATGGCTTCAATGAATTATTTCTTAAATATACATATATAATATTATAGTTTAGACCCGGATTTCATGGTTTATGTAAAAGGTAAAAGTTTTAGTTTAAGGTTAATAGACATGTTGGTTTGAGATACTGTGGATTAATTTATTTTCTTGGTTTGAGTTTAATTGTAATTTCACGAATCTTTGATTTCGTGTTTTTGCAAAAGTGTTGATAAAAACATGAGGTAATTTGGCACGTTGAATATGTGAATATGAGGTTTTATCAATACCCATGCAAACCATAGACCAATAATGATAAAGACACAGTAATTTGCGTCAACTTAGCTTGAGAATGAAATAGCTACATATAAAAAAGAGTATGTTGTATAGTTGCAAATGTGACCAGATTTCACCAGAGCCATATGACTTAGAAGTTTATCAACAGTCTGTGAAGGTCACCGGCCTATGACAAAAAACAATACCGCCATTTCATAGCAAGCTTTAAACAACCCTGACATAACAAAGCTAAGCACGATTCAAACAAGAAAACTAACGCCTTGGTTTTTGTACAACAACAAAAAAACCAGAATTGACAATAAACAAACGACAGTTACTGAATAACAGGATCCCATCTTTGAACAGGAACATAAATAATGGGCGGGGTTATGATTTAAGACGCAGAATCTTTATGATAACCTGTGTCAGTTGTGCAATATTTCAACAATAGAACTAAATGTACAAAACCATTAACGAAAAACAATCTATAGAAGTAAAGATCCATGCGCTTATCAAAGGCATGTGCAGAAATTTGTGGGGTGAGACATATTTGGGAAGTCACACATCACTCCCTTAACCTCGGTTAGTGGTCCAACAAAACAACAATAGAAGGACCATAATAAACAGCAACAAAAACAACCACAGAATTTACATTTTGTTTTAGATTGATAAGTTTGTTATATTACTTATCGCATCTCTTATAAAGGATATTCACTTCTTGTACATTATAAAGTGACGTTCAAATCTCGTTCATGTTTAACTGGAATAGAAATAAAGATTGATATGATGTCCAATAAACAGATAATCTTGATTACAAATGAGTCAGGTGTTTCTGGTGGGTGTTGTCTTTCGTGTTTTTTTAGTTTATATAGTTATATAATTATCATTAATGATTTTTATAATAAGGGCAAGGTCTACATTGTAATACAAATTGTATACAGCAGAACGAAACACAACTGTTATATATAATGATGTACATTATAATTACACAATACCAAACTAATATGAAAGATTGTGTACTTTATATCTCAAGTTAAGCTGTAATGCTAAAATAGCATTATGATTTATGGTCAAATTTCCTCAAGATAAAATGTAATATTACCGCATATTGCCTCATCAGTGGATCTTATAACATTCAGGCTATTTAAACCATTTAAAACATAGAAGAGTAGACTTAGGTAGAAGGTCACATGTATGACCAAATTGTACACGCACACGTGTCTCTAACAAATATATATTGCTTACTTTATTTTAAATTTGATGAATAGCTTAGTCAGGATTCTACTTCGTCGAAATAATCTCCCAGTCACTCCAGTCAATTTTTACAATCGTTAAAATGGAAGCCATTGCAGGGATGACGCGCTGCCAATTTAACATCTTGAAATTCAAAAAATGTATCTAAATAGCACCATTGCGATACTTATATGCCAGTTGTATTTTATAAGACAAATGTATCTACTAGCTAATGGGCGTCATTTTATGAATTTTTCTACATTCTGTCAACTTTGAACTCGGTTGTCACGTAATGCATTTTTAAGATCCAAAAGAAAGTCCGTCAGCAAGTAGGTCTAGTGAAAAAATGTTTTTCGAACACACCTTCTCTGTTTAAGAACTCATAAGGTATTTCACTCATATATTTTATTTATTATTACTATGAATGTGTAATGTTATTAATTCAAAATATAGGCTTAATATATAAGATAACATAATATGATGTTATATGATGTTTTAAATATTTTTGCTCTATACGTTTTAAAGACATAATAGTCAACTCAAACACGCCAGAACATTAAAAAGTGCACTTGAAATTGATGCTTATGCACAATATTATATCCTTAGGATTTGAACCTACCAAAATCGATAGTTTTATTACAGTTTGTCTCTGATTTAAAACTTTTCAAATACAACGAAGCTCAGTACTGTTATTCAAGTAATACCATTTGTATACGATGCATAAAATCCAAAACTATGCATCTTTATTAATCTTTGGAAACCCATAGGAACAGATGTATACAATTAAATTATTAAAATTTTGCTTTTTGTTTGATTTCAGCTGGGTTTCCGCTTAGTGTTTATATATATATAAAAGACGATGTGGTATGATTGCCAATGAGACAACTATCTAAAAAGGACCAAAATGACACAGACATTAACAACAATAGGTCACCGTATGGCCTTCAACAATGATCAAAGCCCACACCGCACAGTCAGCTATATAAGGCCCAGATAAGACAATGTAAAACAATTCAAACGAGAAAACTAACGGTAGTATTTTTTTTAGAGATTTATGCTGTGAAATTAAAATAAAATTATCAACAAACAATGTTAAACATAACCAATTGAACAGACAGGATTAAGAACAGTGAAAACATTTCAATGATAACTAACAGGCAAATATTTTATACGATAGATATAAGAAGATGTGACAATAAGACAACTCTCCATTCAAATAACAATTTATAAAATTAAACCACTATAGGTCAATGTACGGCCTTCAACACGGAGCCTTGTCTCACACCGAACAAAAAGCTATAAAGGGCCCCATAATTACTAGTGTAAAACCATTCAAACGGGACAACCAACGGTCTAAGCCTGATAATCTTGTCTATACTCTAAGGCACAACGTTTATCCACAAGGTTTGAAGCAATATAATACTTCGACCTTGCTATCTGTATTCATTCTTAAATACCTTAGATTAAGTCTTATGTCTAAATCATTTAAAACTTAAGCACAATCCCTCCCATTAGTGGATTAGTATCATACCATAATAAAATACATGAGAAGAACATAACCGGTATTATGCCAACAATTGGCTTTTAAATAAATGTGTTTATATCCGATGGGGGCCTCGATGACCAATTATCTAAGTAGTTCTACTACTGTAATCCCTTACCAGTTAACACTGAGGTTGTGAGTTCGACCCTGCTATTGCAGGTGCACTAGACTTCGTTCTTTAAAAATGACTGGGATTGAACGTTTTCCTATCGAAGGTTGGTGTTTTTACCTGGCATTCCTGCCTCCTCCACCCATAAAAAAAATAACCACCAAGAAAAAGGTCAAAAGGTTCGTTAAAAGAACAGCAATGACACAATGAATCAATTAATTTCTGATGCAAAAACCCTTTGCGCGAATCAATACAATACAGAATATGCCATCTTAAATTACCTGACAACAGTATCGTTATGATATCCCCTCTTAATAAATCCGATTAAAGGTTTGGTAAGCTTTTAATGTGGATGCCGACATTTTTATACTTGTAAAGAATATACAAATTTGATGTGAAATCCCTGAACGTATCATACATATCAAAAGTACCAGGATTATATTTTCATACGCCAGACGTGCGTTTCGTCTACATAAGACTCATCAGTGACACTCAGATCAAAATAGTTAAAAAGCCAAACAAGTATCAGATGCATGCATGTTTATATATATTTACGAATTGCAATAATGTCCTTGTGCCGATGATCAAATTTAGTAAATGTTTTGCTTTGTTTGTGATGTCGAAAACCATGGTATAATGATTTTTCAGTAATACATATATTTACATCGTTAAAAATCGAGTAGGTTGCTACATACGCGATCAAATCAAACAAGTTGAGATCAATAAACACCATACTATAATGACAGGGGAACATCACAATCCAAACTTTATAATTAACTTGTACCTTTATTTGAAAAGTATCTTTTAGGATTGATATGAGCCAAAATCTTCAGCACGTTCATGTTATAAAACAGTTAATATTACATCGTTTGCAGATTTTGAAGGTAAGGACATGCGGTATGATTGCATATAGAAAGACCAAAGGACCACGAACAAAACCCATATACTTTAACAAGTCACAAAATTACCCGGGATGACAAAGACCGAAGCAACCAAAAAGATCAAACCAATAATCTAAATATTCTATGAGTTATCAATTTGTCATACTAATTTGATTCCTCGAATGTAGACTGATGACATTATATACATGTTTTATTGATAAAAACATACTTCTGGGATAACAAATTAATCAACTGACATTTAATATTCTCATGATGTTTGTACACTGTTCTGATTTACAAAAGTTCACATGCAATATGCCAATGTACCATGTTTTAATGATATTGATTGAAGTTTGCTTTTGAATTGAGTATATATCATGTTATAACAAATATATACTTTACAAGCAGTTTATGCTTGAAGTTCAGATGGTTATATTACAAAGGAGAGTTTCGGGGAAAAGAGGGGTATATGTCATGTTTTGAGGAGACAATTCAAAATGAAAGAAAAATAGAAAAACTAGTAACATGTGATTTGTTCAAACTCGGGGGTCGTTTGCTATGGAAGGTAACTTCTCATTGGCTGGAAACAATCACACTGACGCGATTTCACAAAAAGTGACTCAAACAAAGTAACTACATTTCACAAAAAAAGGGAATATAGAAATTCATGTAACGAATGAAGAAAAAACGTTAAAATATTAAGAAATTTTATTTCCACAATAAGAATTTACATTTCATCAATCAAGAAATGTAGACATTCATGTAAAGGATGGAAAAAAACATGTTTCCATTTAAGAAATTATATTTTACAAATTAAAAAATTGCATTTTACAAATTAAGAAATTGCATTTCACAAATTAAGAATTGTATAATTATGGTCGATATTCCTTTTCATACATTGCGATGTACTTTACGTTCCATTTTATTCCAAATGACGTAAGACACATCTGCCCATATCTCAATTTTTCTAGTTGGTCAAGACTCCTAACACTAAATTATTGTTCGTAGTTTTATTCATTCGAATGGAGTGATATTTAAAGAAATGAGATACAAACTACTTTAAGATGATGAACTATAACTTTACAATTTTTCATTTACACATGGTGTGTGTCATGAATTAATACACAATATCCTTTCCTTTACATTAAATTGATGCGATCTGATTCTGATTTAAGGGTGTCCTTGTAGAGCTATTATATATACTGTTAATACATATAATGTTTAATGAATAGTTTAACAAGAAGCTGTCGGATCGACAGCATAACGGATTTATAACATTTCTCATTTTTAACCGGATTTTTGTGTAAAAAATGTTGGTTATGAATTTGCGGATGTTAGGCGGGCGGTCGGGCGGTCGGGCGGGCGGGCGGCAACCAAATGTTGTCCGTGCATTTACTCATGAAGCGTTCAACCAAACCTTTTAAAATTTCAATATGTTGTAACTGACAACAAAATGGAGGTCAAGTTCAATAATGACGATTTTGACTTTTACCGTTCAGGAGTTACGGTTCTTGAAAGTTTAAAAAATGTTGTGTCCGTGCATTTACTCATGAACCGTTCAACCAAACCTTTTAAAATTTCAATATGTTGTTACTGACAACATAACGGAGGTCGAGTTCAATAATGACGATTTTCACTTTTACCGTTCAGGAGTTACGGTTCATGAAAGTTTAAAAAATGTCGTGTCCGTGCATTTACTCATGAACCAGTCAACCAAACCTTTTAAAATTTTAATATGTTGTTACTGACAACAAAATGGAGGTCAAGTTCAATAATGACGATTTTGATTTTAAACGTTCAGGAGTTACGGTTCTTGAAAGTTTAAAAAATATTGTGTCCGTGCATTTCCTCATGAACCGTTCAACCAAACCTTTTAAAATTTCCTATTAGGAGTTTTGGTCCTTGTAATATTGATAAATGCCAGAACATAAATAAATGTTAAAGAATCCGGTTTACTGTCATTTTGACAGCTCTTGTATACCTTACATATTTAACAAACAATTACATTGGGTAACACGTGAAATTGAATAATTCAATTATGTTTCCCCATTAAATTGAAACAAAGGACAAATAACCCTTAACACATTATACCAGCGGTGAATAACCCTATTGTTCACTGGCGAATAAATTTTCAGTTACTAGATTTGTACCCGAGTTATTTGCCAAGACATTTACGTCATAGACGTAAAATAACAAAACGGCAACGTTCATGTTACATATCAGCGTCACTGATGAGTCTTGGGTAGACGAAACGGGCGTCTGGCGTATTAAATTATAATCCTGGTACCCTAGAGAACTATTTTACACCACTGAGTCGATGCCACTGCTGGTGGACGTTTCGTTCCCAAGGGTATCACCAGCCCAGTAGTCGGAATTTCCGTATTGACATGAATATCAATTTAATTTATATGGTCATTTTTATAAATTTCCTGTTTAAAAAACTTTGAATTGTCGAAAAAAAAACTAAGGATTTTCTTATCCCAGGAGTATATTACCTTAGCCGTATTTGACACAACTTTTTGGAATTTTGCGTCCTCAATGCTCTACAACTTTGTACATGTTTGGCCTTTTAACGTTTTTGATATGAGCGTCACTGATGAGTCTTATGTAGACAAAATGCGCGTCTGGCGTATTAAATTATAATCTTGGTACCTTTGATTACTATTTTACAAGAAGCCCATCGAGGAAATAAGGCTTTACAAGTACCAATGATATGTTATTTAGAAACCGCCATTTTAGGGCCATCCAATTTTACCAAAAGATGCTGCTTTTGTTGAAGATGCCAGAAATTCTAAGACACTAATGTATTTTCGAATGTCAGCTTGTGATTTGTTTACTAAAGTAAGGTCAGTTCTTTTTCAATGATTCCAAAGGATTTTTTCATTGTTGGTTCGGTATAATAAAACAAACTTAGTGGTTGACGTTTATTTATGTGTTACATATTTGTTTTTCGTTCATTTTTTTTACATAAATAATGTATTACAATGTCATCAAATGTCATTATATTGACAACGATGTGTGAACAAAACAAACAAACAGCAGCGTAGGTTACAATGTATAAAGTAGAGATACAGCAGTCTACATTGTGTTACAACGAAAAGAAAGACAAGAATACAAAAACCAAAAAAATATTATAGGACAATTACACAATGATGGAATGTATCCGTACGGAGCCACGTAAAATTAATCTTACCAGATGTGAATAAACGGTTAAAGCTATAATTCACAAAGACAAATACAAGAATACCATAACATGTTATTAAGATTATAAACAACGTCATTACACATAATCTATACTTAAAGATAGCTGTGTATGATTGGTGAAGTTAATACTGAATAATTATAAACAAGGTCGTCAAATCTTTTAGTGAAAAGACGAGACCTTCCTTTACATACCTCTGGTTCATCAAATTTTGTCTTATACTCTTCTGATGTTTTACAACGTCTGCATAGCAGCTGCAAGCTCCTGAATATAAAAAACGATGGAAAAAGTATATTCCATATCCAAGTATTTAATATTTTGCTACTAAGGTAGGTGAAATTGTACTGAGGTGACCGCTTATGTGAAACTCGAAGTACAAGTCAAAAATTGGGCAGATCAAGCAATGTCTGATGTTTCTTTGATCCTCTAGTTCTGGTGAATAAATGAATGGAAATCAATCAGAAACGTGTGGATTAATAACAAAAAGAACATCACCAACATATCTGAATGTGAAATTAAAGCCTCGGTCACACCTTACCTGATAGCACGAACGGACGCATAACAGATGAAAATAAAAGTTGTCCGTTGACAAAATTGTTATCCGTTGGGAGTACGTTGATTTACTGACCAAATAAAACAGACGCGTAACAAATGCAAAACGGACACACATCGTATATGCAACGTACAAGAAACGGAAACATACCGGACAGAACGGATGTCGAACGTATACGTACATCCAACGGACGAGTACCGCATACAACGGACAGCTAACGGAAGCGTACCAGATAAACCGTATAAACGAGATATTCGGAAAAATTAAAGGCAACAATAACATGAATAATAAAACATGTTAACCGCATAAATATTCAAAATGTTTCTGTGTAACTGGTTTTGGTTTGTTCATCAAAATAAGTATTCATGAAATAAATCTAATTGGCATTTCTGACGCAAAATGTTTCGGACATTTCATCCGTTGAACGTCCGTTCAAAGTTTTGAACATGCTTAAACTTTTCCATCGGACAGAACGGACGTCGACGGATAAAACGTACGCTAAAGGACATGCAACGGATATGGACAGACGTCTAACGGATAAGAACGGACGTCTAACGGACATGAACGGATTGAAAAAAAGTTATCCGTTAAACATCCGTTCGAGCTATTTGTTAAGGTGTGCCCGAGGCTTTAATGATCTGACTTTTTAAAATTTTAAAATTTTTGACAATTGGCTGGAGGAACTCCGACTGATATGAAATTAAGAAGTGTTCGGCACGGAATTGTTGAAAAGGCGACTTCCAAATTCATTAAGTACATTGTATTATGTCAATAAGAAACAATAAGAAACTCTAGCATACTGATCACTTATTACAATAGCATGTTTAGCATTTTGTTCACTATTAACAGAATATGCCATATTGTTGCACAAAGTTATAAATTTAAAGCGTATGCTTTTATTTATATGTTGAAAAGCATTGTTGTTTATTTCTTTTACACGAGTTTTCAATTTCATATAGGGATTGGTGGTATACACTGTTAAATAAACGGTTTTGATAGAACTAATTTCAGAGAAAGATGGGGATATACTTTAGAGTTATTATAAAATCAGCATATGGTTAATACCACTACACGAGTAAACAGTTTCACAATATTTCTGTATACCCTTTTTTCGCTGCTTATAGAATCTTAACCAAGCTTATGGACAATTATTTCGTCGAATATATAGATGAGCTAGAAAGGCTAGGTATTCAATAAAAACAAGTTATGTCCCCTAAATTGCTTTTCAATTTAATGTTTATTGAAGCCATGAAGGAAATTTTATATACAATAATCTCATCCTGGGTAAATGATATGTTTTAAATTTGAGCCAAATATTTACTTGGCGTTGCTGTGTTTTTTTTTTCATCCATGCATCCGTATACATGTAGATGCTCATCTGCAGCCTGCATAAATTTCAGATTAAATAGACAAATTTGCTTATGGAAGGTATAAGACTTTTTACAATGATTGGTTGTATGTCAAATTTCATTATTTACATTATGATGTCAACAAAAATGAGGAATGAAATCGTTTTGCTCTCCAAGGAAATAATTACCCGCTGTACACACAAGGATCAAATGAATCAGATACGGGACGATGAACATAGTAGAACACAGCCAACAGATAAGACAGCGATGATAGCAATGGAACAATCAGGACAAAGCTGTCCACATCATATAGAGATAAATACGACGGTAGAGCAAGACCAAAGCCATTCACATGAGATAGAGATGAATACGACTGGACAACCAGGACAAAACCGTTCACATGAGATAGAGATGATTACGATAGAACAGCCAGGACATTGCTGTACACATGAGGTAGAGATGAATAGGATAAAATAACCAGGACATAGCCGTACACATGAGGTAGAGATGAATAGGTAAGTACAACCACGACATAGCCGTACACATGAGGTAGAGATGAATACGATAGAACAACCAGGACATAGCCATACACACGAGATAGAGATGAATAGGTCAGAACAACAAGGACAAAGCCGAACACGATATAACCACTAAAACAACGCCGTACACACAAGTAGTAACGATAACTGAAGAAGATCACAACCTGCTCACATTGTAAAGTTATAATGTATTTTACTTTAGTTCATTGTTTTGTTAATTAGTTATTACTATGTCACAATGTGAATTGTGTTAGAATTCCCCGTTGAAAAATTAGAATTTAAAAAAAAAATTATATCTCGGTAATTTTACCGTGACTTTAAGGTTCCTTTTAAACACAACGTTGCTAACATTTCTACGGTTTTTTAACATCTGCATTCACATGTTTAGATATAAGCATTTCAAACGCACGTAATTTTTACACTCTTTTGGCAATGACCATTAAGAAAGCTATGACTTTATAATTGGTTAGATAACTGTTATATATTTTACAAGATAGATATATTCATATAAAAACACTCTTTATTGTCTGTTTGTCTTTTTATTTTTAGCCATGGCGTTGTCAGAATTTTTTTCATTCTATGTATTTGACTATCCCTCTCGTATCTTTTGTCCTTCTTTTTTAGTGAAAAACTAAATTATAGCATATGAGATTTAATTTTGAAATCCAATTGTTTGACATGCTTTTATTCATTTATTTTCAAATAAATGATGTTGAAGCACTTGTTTACTTGCTACAAGTAAATTTTTTTCAACATTTCATTGTATTTTTTTCTCTCCGTTTAATTGCCAGGTTAAACATTGATTCGAACAAAAATGAATTAATTTGTATTTATTAAATCAGTCTGATAACTGTAATTCCCCACTTAATTTTCATTTTTCATATAAATATTTTGACACATTGTTGCACGCCTGTTTCAAATCTAAAGTTGTAGGTTTAAGCAAATAACTAGACAAAATATTATATCCTATTAGTCCAGTCAAACCTAATTTGAACCTGAAACTGATTGCATCAGAACATATTTAAGTTCTAATATATAGCAAGCCCCAAATATACACAGAAAAAAGTCCCGAAAAATCTAGCTTGAGGAAAACACAAAATCAGCATTTTCAATTTCTTATGGAAATTAACATTGGAAAGGTAAAGAATTCTGCCAAATTTAGTCTATTTTTTGTCAGTTTTGGTTGATTTTCTTAATAATCATGTAAAATATGATATTTTGATGGGGTTATAAGTTCGTATTTGACAATTCATTTACAATTCTGCTAATGAAAAGTACAAAATCGAAGTGTTATGTGTATTTTTAATTGAATCAATAAATGAATTCTTTATTTGCAAAGCAGTAGTTACATGCTATAGCAACACAAACATATTTACATTGTGACACACAATAAACAACAGAGAACAATATAATAAGATATTACAATAGACAAATGATCAACTTATAATAAGATATTACAATAGACAAATTATTAACTTTTTAGATGTGATCAGATTTCAAATAATTACATAATTTTCCAACTAAAGATCTAGATTTTGTTTGATAGGTTTTGTCACTTTTGGCCACGAACTTTAGAATTGTTTTGGCACATGTTTCATTAAAGAAATTGTAAATTTGAAACAATAATGTCAATGTGTGGTATTGTTTATATCTGTAAATTATATTTGTGCAACATCTACCTTGTTTAAAGAAACTATCAACCTCAAAATGAAGAATAGATGCTTAATTCCTATTAATCAATTTGAGATTCTTTACCTTGCAATGCTGAAATATCTAATAAATGGTCAACTAATGAATTATGAAATCTAGGTTGTAGCTTGATACAAGATATGAAAGCACCTTTAGAGTTATATGTTATACTCTAAAGACAGCTTACATTTCAAGAATCAATACATTCTGTTGAATAAGAGTTATAATTTTGTATCATTTTTTTATTGATATTTCTGGCTTTTTTGCAGAGTTATCTCCCATATCAATGCAAATCTCCATTGGAATTTTAAAACTATGATTTTTTAGTTTTCCTTAAGTTAGATTTTATGGGACCTTTTCTGTGTATATTTGGGGTACAGATTGAAACTTAAAAAATCTTCTGTTACAAATACTTCAAGGTTTTGGGTCAAATTTGTGCTAGATTGACTGGAATTAGTAGTATAGAATATGGTAATGTTATTACGTTGCACAGATCCCAAAACTGATCGGAATAAGTGTACATCAAATGCAAAATTGAGATTTATTGAGGTCAACGAGAAACTAATCAATCCTTTACAAAAATTCAAATGCAAATCTAAAAGCTTTTGTGTAAGGTGAAATATGAGGCACTTTACATTTACATGAGCACCTGATTACACTCCCAGTTTTTAAGTGGAGGTCTTGTTGTTTCTTATTTATTATTTATAACTGTTGATGTAAATGTCCTTTGGTTTTGTGAGTCTTTGTTTACTCCTTGGTTTTGATTGTTATTGTCTTATATCATTTGTTATGATTTAGTTATGCTTATTTTTTTTAAGTAAAATTTATAACATTTTATTTATTGACTGTTTTGATTGATTTTTATGTTTCATTATGTAGTTTTTTATTAATCTGTCACATGCATTCCGTGAGTGAAGACTATTATTGGTCAAAGATTCGATTATTTCCAGGTATGTCAATGTAAACTTACATCAATATAAAAAAGATGTGGTATGATTGGCAATCACTGCGATTCTCGGTGTCGAACTATTATTGAGATACATTGTACATCACAAGACATGTATAAACCGCGAAACAGAAAAGTTTGATATAAAACTTAGTGATGTTTAACAAACTGTCAACACCGCGATCAATGTTGTCAGAAGCTATATAAAGAAACCTAGTAACTTGGCAAAGGTGTCAAAACTTGTAGATTTTACTTAGGTTGAATTGTTTATATTATATTTGGAGTAACACATGAAAAATCGGCTCGCATTTTACAAGAGAAAAATTGAAATCGACTAACAACCCGGTGAAACTCTATACTGTATATCTTTATTATGACGTGAATTGTTAAATATATAATAGTTTAAACCCGGATGTCATGGTTTATGTAATAGGTTTAAGTTTTAGTTTAAGTTTAAGTAAAGTGTTGGTTTCAGTTACTGTGGATTCATTTATTTTCTGGATTGAGTTTAATTGTAATTTCATGCACCTTTGACTTCGTGATTTGTCAAAGTGATGAGATAACTTGAAACCTCGTTCAATAATTGAATATGCAGTCTTATCAATACACAAGCAAACCATGAAAAAAAGGTATTCAACGAATGATGATTAACCTACAGTTACTGTTTACGTCCATTCAGAAGCCTTTTCACCAGAGCCATATGACTTAGAACTTACACAACAGTTACTGTACGTCACCGTCCTGTGACAAAGAAAAATTGTCACATTGCATAGCCCCCTGGCATAACAAAGCAAAGCATGATTCAAACAAGAAAACTTACGCGTTGGTCAATATTCATAAACGAAAAACAGAATTGACAAATAACAACAAACGACAATTACTTTTTACTCAATAATAGGCTTCTGTCTATGTATATGAACATACAAAATGAGCGAGGTTATGATTGGGACGCAGCATCTTCCAGCTTACCCTGGTCAGTTGTACAACAGTACAACACATGAACAAAATGTACAAAACAATTTACATACACAAATACGATATATCAGAACAAATGAAACCATAGAAGTAAATATTCCTGCCTTAGAACAGGCATATGCAGAATGTTGTGGGGTGAAACAATTTGGGAACTCACCTTCTCATCCCCTAAACCTCGGAAAGTGGTCCGATAGCACAACAACATTACACACCATGATAAAAAGCAATAATTTGTGTACATTATGAAGTGACATTCACATCACTAAATTTTAAACAGAAATAGTGATTGCCATGATGTCATACGAATAGATGAGTCGGGTTTTTTCTGGTTAGTGTTGTTTTTTGTAATTTTGTGTTTGTTTCATTTGTATGGTTATCGGCTCACATCGGCCATCGTAGTTTTCCTTTAAGATTTTCATTTTGAAGAGCATGCTCTACATTAAATTATGTATTTCCTACAGTGGAAAGAGGGACAACCGACTAAACTTACAATGAATTAATCCTAACTACACACACCAAAACAATATGATAGAGACTGAATTATGTTTGTATTATTCAATTACATAATATAATAAACTTATACTTTAAGGTAAAATTAACTCAAGATAAAAGTCATCGCTAAAATGGAATATACCGTGTATTGCTTCACCAATGGCTCTAATAACATCCATGCAGAGTAAACTATTTTACAGATAAAAGAGTAAACATATAGTTTTAGGTCACAAGAGTACAACTATGTGTAATGCATTTTCCTTGGGATACCAGTGGTGTTCCATATACGTTTCTGTGAAAAACAATTCCGAGTCCAAAAAATGGATAGCAATTCATAGAACTAGAAATGTATTACATAAGGACAAAAGTTGACCTGAAATGCTTTAGGAATAAAATAGTTTAATTTTAAGAGAGAATAATTGTTTTTTGCTCATTCTTTAATATATTCTAAAATATACTTTCTTCACTTCATTGAATATAAAGTTTATTTTCTTGATTTTCTACACTTAAATAACTGGGCTTTTAATTAAAAATGATGAAAATCGTGCATCATTCAATCCACATTCACCCAAGTACCACCTTGGGGTAAAATGTTGACGGTGAAATGTCGGTGTGAAATGTAAACAATAAATTGCGCTATTTAACCTATGATTGAGCATTTACAATGTCTTTTGACCACGAAGGCTGGGAGCAAAATCCGTTCGAAATAATGAACCTCTACCGAAGCGACTCAGCTTATAAATGGGGATGTAAAGTTTGCATTAACTTGATAAAATTCAGATATATCGTACTCGCAAAGTATCAGTTTAGATGTTCATAAGGCATACGTGTTTGAAAGAAACATGCATTAGAAAGAGTTGTACAGTCAAGCTAGCGATAAAATGTTAATCTCATAGTTTTAACGGTTCGATGTATAACTGTTTTACTTTAAAATGAGCATGTGTTTTATAAAAGATAAACTAAGATGTTATTTTACATTAATAGGTGTGTTAGACAAATGAATACGTTTGACAAACAACAAACGTAAGTCGAGAGACGAAAACATTTTAAAATGTCGTCTCAACAGACGTTTTGGTTATTTCTATCATAAACATTTTGCATTCTGTAAAGTCAAAAGTAAAGATTTCATTATTATTTTCAGGCAAATAGATTGTGTGCTTATCCTACCAAACAAGCCCAATTTTAAAACATAGGTTTATTTAATATTTAAGACTGTGACATAAACTCGTATTGGATCCATAACAGTGAGTCTGACATTTTGACCCGTGGTCATTTTTCCTGTCTGGTATTTCAAACCCAATGGAAAATATTGAACGCACTTGTTTAAAAAAAATATACATTGCAACGAAATAGTGAACATGACGTTTTTTTTTTATTAACTCGGAGGTGTAAAGTAAGGAATTCAATATACCATGGTAGAAAGGTCAAAATATCATGGCTAACTAAAAAGGTCAAAATATCATGGCTAAGTAAAAAGGTCTAAACATCTTTATAAACATGGTTAATATATACAAACTACTTATTGGAGCATATTATATAGAAAATAAGTCCTGATATCTATGATGAGTTTATTGACTATGTAATGAAAACGGGTTAAAATATGCATAATTCTTCTATTTTGAGGTGTACAAGAGGGTTTCCTGATACCATGTCAAAAGTGGGGGTCTAAATACCATGGCTAAGTTAAAAAAAATCCAAAACAACCTTATAAACAGGCTTGATACATAGCAACTACTTATTTGATTATTATAACTATGTACAGGAATTAGATTTTTTTTTAAATTGGAGTTAAATCAGTGGGGTTCAATTACCTTAACATGTGATCAAAAAAGGTCTGATATATGAAAAACATGTTGAAAAAGATAGTTTGTCAATTTATCTACACCCTTCCACTTTTTACCATGGAAAATTGAACTAGGTAAATATGCTAGGGTTTCAACTAATCAACGCGTTTGAGGCACATGATGTTGTGTTAATGCTCCAATAAGTATTTTGAATGACATTATGTTGGTATAGACTTAAGGCAACCTAATGGTATGTTTTGTACATACTTTGAAACATTTACTTCCCCTTTCGTATGTTGGATTTTTAACCTATAAAAAGCTTTAAAATGATGCATAATCTTCTTATAACTATCTAAAATGAAAAAATGGGGCCAATTTAACAGGGGTGTTGGAATTTTTCGTACAAGGTGTATTGAATTTATCATGGACGGTTCAATTTCCTATAGCAGCATTTAGAACACGGGATCAATTTTCAATGGCGTTCGTTCAAAATACCATATGACACCGGATTAAACATATTTGTGACCCCTCACCACTTCTTCCCTAAACATGGCCATATGTTCTGTTCTTTACAGCACTATTTCTTTTCTATATTGATACGTGCATGTTTGATTGCTCAACACCCTATCTACATGATACGTCCCTATTAGTAACAGTATCTAGTATATTAATTTTAAGTCTCTCGTTTACATATTATTTTACATATGGATCTTTGAAAATCCTTAGTTCATCAGTCAGTGAACAACAACACCATACCGCAAAATACAAGACATGGCAAAATATCAAAGAATTCAAACGTTAAAGGTCAACGACAACCACTATGTAATAGTATCCGACTTTGGACATGCACATATATAATCTGGCGGGGTTAGGTAGCAATACACAGTTAGAAGTTTAGTTTCGCATTATGGCCCCTGTGAATTTTTTAAATATGAAAGTTTTTGTACAATAAAATTGATTTTTAGATAATTGAAGAATAATATAGCCTTCTTAGTGGGTTTATATGAACATTACGATTGTTTTGTACATGTTTTATAGGCCATTTATATGATTGACAGTCCGTATTTTCCTATCCGTACCGTTCATAGGTCCATACATTATTGTAGTGTTTATCAACAAAGATTTTGCGCTCGATCTTTTCAATTCAATTTTATAGAAAAACAAGCAGATAAGCATATGATTTTTTGGGACCACTTGATAGATATAAATCTATGGATTCAGGAAAGGTATTACTGTAATTGATTGAAATTTTCATTTAGTCCAAATTTTGGAGACTTTTGTGTTCACCCCCTTTTTTTGCTATATTTTGTATCTAAGAAATGCAGATTGTTGCCATGGTTACATCCAAGAGGGATTATATTTCACCCTTATGACCATTAGAAATCAAATCTATGGAAGATTCTCTTTCTATAAGTATATACATGCATAACACACATATAAAGCCTTCTTTGTTAGACAGGAGGGGAAAGAGGGTGTTTAAAAATTATGGGTGTCAATTTTAAGTTTTTTTCCTAACTGTGTATTGCTACCTTAAGGAGGCTCGAGGGTATAAAAATTTCAGAAAAAATTAAACATTTGTTTTTCACTACAAATTTTATTTATTACCTTTTGTAGTTGTTACTTTATCATATGGTACAAAAATCATTCAAAACAATCAATTCGTGTTGGCCCCAGATGACATTTAAAATGTGTACATCATTGAAAAAGTTCCAAATTATCTCCCTTTGGTGGAAAAATGCCCTTTTTTGGCTTTAAAATTGAAATATCTTTTTTAACTCATCGGTGACATATATTTTTTAATATAATTTCCATATAAGCTGTACTTAAACTAAATTATTGTAAAATTTGAGCGATTTCTGTAATAAATTTCTTTTTTTATTTCGATATTACCTATATTTCTCCTATTACTTCAACCACCTTTACAAAAATGTATGCTTCTTTCGAAGGCAGATTGTGAGCGCAAATGAACGGTGACCCCACTTTTTTATTTTAATTTTCTATTTACTATAAGATAAAGTTCATTTATAGAAAAATATAGAGAAATCCTATATAAATGATTTAGACCCGCGAACCCCCTTAATAGGTTTGTCAGCGCTCACGTTGCACTTATTTCTGAACTTGGAAAGAAGTATAACACCACAATATAATAAAAATATTTAAAAACCGTATTAAAATGACTTGCCTTTTATATTGACATGAAACACTCAATTACCCGAAACAACGAAAACAAAAAGGACAAAATACCAATCTTATAGTTCTAGTTAATAAACCTAGTTCAAAGCCAATAAATCATATTTTCAAAGAGTTAAGTGTATTTTTTGTTTTGTTTTATGTTTTATAACCATGTGCAATTTTTCTCCTCCTATTTATATAGATCGACACTTAAAATACATGTATAAACACCTTTGAAAAAATCTAATGACAAAACTGTACAACAAACAAACGATCATATAATACAAAACAAAAGAGGAATGGTAATAAGGGATAAATTGAACCAATACTAGTAATATCCCGATATGGAATGTTTGGATTTTTTTTGGCTTTTGATTTGCACTAAGGTTTAGTCTCGCACATGGATATACATGTTATCTCATCCATGTGTCATCATAGATACCAGGATAGATATTTTTATTTGCACCAGACTGGGGTTCCGTCTACAAAATCAACACAGACTCTCGAATGCATTTTTGGGAAATATTATACACCAAAACAATATGAAAAGGTAGACAATGACAAAGTGGAACTACGATGTAATAGTTTGATATCAATTATTTATTTCATTCAGATATAAGATATGCTGAGAACATTAACCAATGGAAACCATATGCATTCTCAACAGCTCCAGTGTGAAGGTGTATTGTCAGGTGTTCCCCCTTCTTCAAGTCCATCACAGTTTTCAAAGAACCTTGTGAATATCCAGTACCAAACACTCAAACATTTGACTGATCATTCCTCCATAAGTAACAGTATAGATGCTTTCCTGAGTCAGACATCATAGAACTTGACACCAAATATAAACCATTAATTGGTACTGTGAATATACCTGTTGAGGGATCATAAATGTCTCCGGTGTTTTTGTCAAATTTAATAATTTCCTTTGCTGCAAGAGTTTTTTTTTATATTAGTGAGTGATGCAGTAAATTCAGGTCGAGTTGTCCTTGTTACCCCTATAGAAATTAAAGATAAAACAGTATAAATTTCCATGAACAAGAAATCATCCATAACAAGGAACATTTATAGAAAAGGCGAAGTTTCAATTTTTTCTGAATCGACGCAATAAAATATAAAAATAGTACGGTTTGAAAATCATAGGCAAACTATTCATAAAAAGTTATAGTTTCATAAACCTTAAATAACTTTAAATTAAACGTACCTTCAATTTCAGTGTTTTGCTTTCGAGATTTACATAACAGGTCCAGCAGGTCTTCAGATAAACCATTATCTGCAACACAAATAATTCTCATAAAATGTAACAAATACTACGCATTATTTTAAAAAAAATGAAAAAAAGGATTGACAAAAATACGGATAACATGTTTGGATTAACCTGTTATTCAGTTTGATAAATGAATTAAAAAGACGTAAAAATTTAATCTGAAAGAAAGATTTGTTCGAGAAACATATTATACACAGCAATTATTAAACTGATGGATAACATGAGAGCTCAAAACAAACGAATTATCTTTTTATAACTGAAAATAAGTAAATATAATTAGTGACCTATCACTACGTCTTGATGACTCTTCCTTGAAGTGGCTGACAAAGACTTTTATCGCTGCAGCCACGGAGTAAAATGACATGTTTTATTGAGCCCCATACAGTGTTCAGAATGATAACATGTTTCTGCAAGCAAATAAAATATAAATATTTCTTTCAATATTGGTGTATCATAATTGCAATAGAACTACAGTTTCTACTATACTGCAAGACAGACGTTTTTATCAATTATGTTTACTTTTCTTGCAAGCTGATACTATTTGTCCCAATAGCATGACAATTATCATAAGAAGTATACTGACTGCAGATTTCATCCTTGACAATACTGTGCTGGAAACTCTATGGAAAATACCTGTTACCGATTAGAGGCAGCAGGCTGATGTTATATAACTGAATTCCTTGTTGAACTATTTGACAAACGATTTAAATGTAATTTGAAACTTTGACATTTGAAATACATGCAAATGAAATCAATATGCATGTTTAATATAGATTTTACATTTAAAGAAACAAACAAAAACGTCAAAATTTGAAAAGAGGTGGGTTTCTTTCATTCGTCTTATCTTCACACATAATTGTAAAATTAAAACGCATCTTCTTAGGCTTTGTAGTTGTATATAAGGCTAAGCCGTAATTTGAAATATTCATACGAAAGCTGATTTTTTTCTAAGCGTTAATTTTACAATATACCAAATATCATGTTTATTTCTAAAACCTATTATTTTAATCAGTTGGTTAGCTTTTCAATTTTACAAATCTGACTGCTCGAAATTTAATTGTCAAACACATTTCATCTAGTATCTACTCTATATTTCTTTCACGTTTTTTGTTATTGTGTTCTTTTTCACAGCTTTTGCACAGCTTCGAACTAGTGCCACTATAAAGAAAAAGTGTAATATGATTTCCTTAATGAGACCGAACGACATAGACATTAACAAACAAAGATAACCGTACTGCCTTCAACAAGAACCAAAGACCATACTGCATAGAAAGCTATACAAATTAAAAACGATTCAAACGAGAAACCTAACGGCTACAAACAAATTTATAACACAATAACAAACGACAACCACTGCAATATTTACAGGCTCCTGACCTAGGACAGGCACATACAAAATGGGCGGGGAATAACATGTTACTTGCCCTTATCCTGGTACAGTGGTTTACCAGAACCATACAAGAATTGTACAGTTGCCATTATTTATATCACAATGTAAATACAGTAAATATTAACCATGGGATTCACCTCAATTTGATTAAACAAACAGTGTACTACACCGTCATGTCATTTCAGCATCTATACTACATATGATATATAGGTAAATAAAGGAAACAGTAGTATACCGCTGTTCAAACTCATAAATCCATGGACAAAAAACAAAATCGGGGTAACAAACTAAAACTGACGGAAACGCATAAATATAAGAGGAGAACAACGACACAACACTACAATGTAACTAACACACACAGAAATGGACCAAGCATCAGACAAAATCCAACGAAAATAACAAATGTAACATCAAAACCAAATACATGAATTTGGGATAGACAAGTACCGTGACACGTCTTATCGCAATGTCAATTTACACTCAAAAATAAGAGAAAACAAACGACGCAACGCTAAACTGTAACACACACAGAAACGAACTATAATATAACAAAGGCCATATTCCTGACTTGGTACAGGACATCTTTAAAAGGAAAAAAATGGTGGGTTGAACCTGGTTTTGTGGCATGCCAAACCTCGCACTTTAATGGCAATATTAAATATAACATAGAAATGACAACGTAATATTACAGGACTACAATACAAATAAATAGGAAAACGTATTAGACAAAGAAACACATGATTAATGAATAACAAAAAGCATCAGGTTTAAAATTTAATACGCCAAAAACGCGCCTCGTCCACACAAGACTCACCAGTGATCGAAAGCGAAAAAAAATACAAAGTTGTACAGCTTGGGATATGCTTGGGATAAGAACATCCTTATTATTTAGAACAATTAATGCTATTGCAAACAGTAAATTTTATCAAATGAATATAACAGATATACATAATGAAACTGAAGTATTAACTCATTACATAAAACAAACACGAATACATAATGAATGACCAACACAGAATAGACACACCCGACTCAGTCCAGGCCTCAACGCAGTAAATTATGAAAATGACGTCACATACGACGGTGAAAAAAATTAAAAATTACGTCACATACGATGGTGAAAAGGCATTAAAAATTTGAACATATGAAATTTCTGAAACAGCAGAAAAATTACGTCACATATGAAAAACTATATCTCAAAAGTAAGATAGAATTAGGATTGATTAAAGATTAAAATAGAGCTAAATACTGATATTGCATTTAAACACAATGCATATTGCAATACTTATAAAATAGCAATTAACTATAATATGTATATGTGCAGTTTGTTATGAATCAAACTTCAAACTTAAATTATCGTACAGATTATGTTGACCAAAATTAAATCTAATAAATGACGGCGGTGATTAATTTTTGTTTCCATAACACATAAATATAATAGAAAAGACGTCAACACATTTGACAAAATCCGATGAGAATTACAAATATAACATTAAACATTTAAACTAAATACATGAGTTTGGGATAGACAAGTACCGTAACACGTCTTATAGTAATGCGAATTCACACTCAGCAAAACAGTCACAATCGGATATAAGTCACGTTTGGTAATTAAAAGATTAGACGACATAATGACAAACCACAATCTACCATGTAAGGTTGTATTTATTGTGATTAAACCACGGTATACGGTATTAGTATTCAAGTTTTTGTATGTTAACACAAACAAATCGTTACTGTTCATATATAACTGATATAATATTTAGAAATGATTACAAACAGATTGTTGTAACTGTATAAAGATAGTTTTGTAAATTCTCAATGTTATCTACAATTACAATATTTTTTCTCAACTTAGTAAAATGAAATTGCAAGAAAAGGCATGCCCCACTTAACCTGTACTGCTTTCAGAGGTTACAGTTCTGTCATGGTATTAACCATCAATAACACATACGAAGGTCGTTAACACGTGTAATATTAATCATTGATGTAAGTGTTTAGTGGAGAATTTGTCAAATACCCCATACTAACACAACAAATCAAAGACATGTTTCTAAGTCAGCGGAAAATGAAGGGTAATTACCATGAATTAAAGGGAAGTAACTCGCTGTAATCTAAACAATCTTTAAATCATTAGGGAAAGTACCGTATCTTGTAACGTGCTGTTAGTTCATAAGGAAAAGTCATTTGACAAACGGTTATGAGTTATACAGGGAAGATAAATAAATCTTTAAAGGGGACTTAATATCAAAGCAATCTCTTCAGATAATCTTATGTTTTCATGTACGTTAAAGTACATTTGTATAAGCGTGTTTTCAATCTAAACAACATTTACTTAACTAAAACGTTCAGAAAAAGCAACAAAGGAATACAAAACCAAAATCGTAATGATAAAAAACGATGTTCAGACAAATGACAAGTAGCCATAAGAGCTGTTTATTTTATATATGTAGCGTTTTTGTTTTTTTTGCAAAACATTTACACATTATAATTATTTCTGCGTTTTCGTTTTTGTTTCATTTTGTTTTCTTTGTTGATTTTTTATTTGGAATCAAGTACACATTGTTTTGCAAATATATTGCCTTAATCTAGACATTGTAGTGTCCATGTTTAGTATATTCTGTTACTTGTTATATCATCCTCTTTCCTGTAGCTTTGGAAAAAAAGTAATTGCCGACATGAGTAGTATCTAAGGAAAAACGAACAGCATGATATAAAATAAAATAACAAAAATACAAAACTCTAAAGAAATTCAAATCGGAAAGTCACTTGCCAAATGATCAAGCGAATGGAAAACAACTGTCATATTCCGAAATTGGTATAGTCTGATAACACAACGTTATAATGCTACATGTATAAAGAGAAATATATATATAGGTGGGGTAAATGACCGGAAACGCACCATGAAGACAGATTGTATTGACTTTTGTTAACTTTTAGTTCAAGTCGTCATTTATTTCGCTATATATAGTACATAGTAATCTTCATTACAAGTTTCTTCTGGAGAGTAAACAAACATTTGAAGACAGCTAAGTATGTTACTAGTTGACATTGAATACCTTTGACTGCCTTTAGTCATACGATGAAACAATTTATTACATATAAACCAGTCAGTGGTAATGTATTGGAACCTTTGTGTGTCAGGACTTGCCAGACATTTATGTTGTTAATGTATTAATTAATTCCGTGGTTCAACGTTAAATGCAAGATACAAGATACCAATGTCTTTCATCTTGTCCTTTTATTCTCTTTGCATACCTAAAATATGCAAAACCACTTTAATGCTAACGTGTCACAAATAAACATCTTTATGGTGGATTCAAAATGATATTTTTACCAATAACGTCTTTTCGATAGAAAGTGTATTGTTCATTAAAATTATTTGAAATGTGATAGGTTGTTGTGTATTTTCACATTATTTTTCAGCTTTAGACGTGATAAATTCCATGGAATTTTTATATAAAATGTGTGTATAAATATTTTGTATGAAATTATTTGGTTTTATCATATATTCAGCGTCTGTGTCATGTTTCTCTACTGAGACTTTGACGCTAGTGTTATATATTCTACGTCTCTGATATGTTTCCCTACTGAGACTTTGACGCTATTGTTATATATTCTACGTCTCTGTTATGTTTCCCTACTGAGACTTTGACGCTATTGTTATATAGTCTACGTCTCTGTTATGTTTTCTACTGAGACTTTGACGCTATTGTCATATATTCTACGTCTCTGTTATGTTTCCCTACTGAGACTTTGACGCTAGTGTTATATATTCTACGTCTCTGTTATGTTTCCCTACTGAGACTATGACGCTAGTGTTATATATTCTACCTCTCTGTCATGTTTCCCTACTGAGACTTTGACGCTATTGGTATATATTCTACGTCTCTGTTATGTTTCCCTACTGACACTTTGACGCTAGTGTTATATATTCTACGTCTCTGTTATGTTTCCCTACTGAGACTTTGATGCTATTGTTATATATTCTACGTCTCTGTTATGTTTCCCTACTGAGACTATGACGCTATTGTTATATATTCTACGTCTCTGTTATGTTTCCCTAATGAGACTTTGACGCTATTGTTATATATTCTACGTCTCTGTTATGTTTCCCTACTGAGACTATGACGCTATTGTTATACATTCTACGTCTCTGTCATGTTTCCCTACTGAGACTATGACGCTAGTGTTATATATTCTACGTCTCTGTTATGTTTCCCTACTGAGACTTTGACGCTATTGTTATATATTCTACGTTTCTGTTATGTTTCCCTACTGAGACTTTGACGATATTAAAATATATTCTACGTCTCTGTTATGTTTCCCTACTGAGACTATGACGCTGGTGTTATATATTCTACGTCTCTGTTATGTTTCCCTACTGAGACTTTGACGCTATTGTTATATATTCTACGTCTCTGTTATGTTTGCCTACTGAGACTATGACGCTATTGTTATATATTCTACGTCTCTGTTATGTTTCCCTACTAAGACTATGACGCTAGTGTTATATATTCTACGTCTCTGTCATGTTTCCCTACTGAGACTTTGACGCTATTGTTATATATTCTACGTCTCTGTTATGTTTCCCTACTGAGACTATAACGCTATTGTTATATATTCTATGTCTCTGTTATGTTTCCCTACTGAGACTTTGACGCTATTGTTATATATTCTACGTCTCTGTCATGTTTCCCTACTGATACTTTGACGCTATTGTTATATATTCTACGTCTCTGTCATGTTTCCCTACTGATACTTTGACGCTATTGTTATCTATTCTACGTCTCTGTTATGTTTCCCTACTGAGACTTTGACGCTATTGTTATATATTCTACGTCTCTGTCATGTTTCCCTACTGAGACTTTGACGCTATTGTTATATATTCTACGTCTCTGTCATGTTTCACCACTGAGACTTTGACGCTAGTGTTATATATTCAGCGTCTCTGTCATGTTTCCCTACTGAGACTTTGACGCTATTGTTATATATTCTACGTCTCTGTTATGTTTCCCTACTGAGACTTTGACGCTATTGTTATATATTCTATGTCTCTGTTATGTTTCCCTACTGAGACTATAACGCTATTGTTATATATTCTACGTCTCTGTTATGTTTCCCTACTGAGACTTTGACGCTATTGTTATATATTCTACGTCTCTGTCATGTTTCCCGACTGATAATTTGACGCTATTGTTATCTATTCTACGTCTCTGTTATGTTTCCCTACTGAGACTTTGACGCTATTGTTATATATTCTACGTCTCTGTCATGTTTCCCTACTGAGACTTTGACGCTATTGTTATATATTCTACGTCTCTGTTATGTTTCCCTACTGAGACTTTGACGCTAATGTTATATATTCTACGTCTCTGTCATGTTTCCCTACTGAGACTATGACGCTAGTGTTATATATTCTACGTCTCTGTTATGTTTCCCTACTGAGACTTTGACGCTAGTGTTATATATTCTACTTCTCTGTTATGTTTCCCTACTGAGACTTTGACGCTAGTGTTATATATTCTACGTCTCTGTTATGTTTCGCTACTGAGACTTTGACGCTATTGTTATCTATTCTACGTCTTTGTCATGTTTCACTACTGAGACTTTGACGCTATTGTTATATATTCTACGTCTCTGTTATGTTTCCCTACTGAGACTTTGACGCTATTGTTATATATTCTACGTTTCTGTTATGTTTCTCTACTGAGACTTTGACGCTATTGTTATATATTCTACGTCTCTGTTATGTTTCCCTACTGAGACTTTGACCCTATTGTTATATATTCTACGTCTCTGTTATATTTCCCTACTGAGACTATGACGCTATTGTTATATATTCTACGTCTCTGTCATGTTTCCCTACTGAGACTTTGACGCTATTGTTATATATTCTACGTCTCTGTTATATTTCCCTACTGAGACTATGACGCTATTGTTATATATTCTACATATCTTTTATGTTTCCCTACTGAGACTTTGACGCTATTGTTATATATTCTACGTCTCTGTTATGTTTCCCTACTGAGACTTTGACACTATTGTTATATATTCTACGTCTCTGTTGTTTCCCTACTGAGACTTTGACGCTATTGTTATATATTCTATGTCTCTGTTATGTTTCCCTACTGAGACTATGACGCTAGTGTTATATATTCTACGTCTCTGTTATGTTTCCCTACTGAGACTTTGACGCTAGTGTTATATATTCTACTTCTCTGTTATGTTTCCCTACTGAGACTTTGACGCTAGTGTTATATATTCTACGTCTCTGTTATGTTTCGCTACTGAGACTTTGACGCTATTGTTATATTTTCTACGTCTCTGTTATATTTCCCTACTGAGACTATGACGCTATTGTTATATATTCTACGTCTCTGTTATGTTTCGCTACTGAGACTTTGACGCTATTGTTATCTATTCTACGTCTTTGTCATGTTTCACTACTGAGACTTTGACGCTATTGTTATATATTCTACGTCTCTGTTATGTTTCTCTACTGAGACTTTGACGCTATTGTTATATATTCTACGTCTCTGTTATGTTTCCCTACTGAGACTTTGACCCTATTGTTATATATTCTACGTCTCTGTTATATTTCCCTACTGAGACTATGACGCTATTGTTATATATTCTACGTCTCTGTCATGTTTCCCTACTGAGACTTTGACGCTATTGTTATATATTCTACGTCTCTGTTATGTTTCCCTACTGAGACTATGACGCTATTGTTATATATTCTACATATCTTTTATGTTTCCCTACTGAGACTTTGACGCTATTGTTATATATTCTACGTCTCTGTTATGTTTCCCTACCGAGACTTTGACACTATTGTTATATATTCTACGTCTCTGTTGTTTCCCTACTGAGACTTTGACGCTATAGTTATATATTCTATGTCTCTGTTATGTTTCCCTACTGAGACTATGACGCTAGTGTTATATATTCTACGTCTCTGTTATGTTTCCCTACTGAGACTTTGACGCTTTTGTTATATATTCTACCTCTCTGTCACGTTTCCCTACTGAGACTATGACGCTTTTGTTATATATTCTACGTCTCTGACATGTTTCCCTACTGAGACTATGACGCTATTGTTATATATTCCACGTCTCTGTCATGTTTCCCTACTGAGACTTTGACGCTATTGTTATATATTCTACGTCTCTGTTATGTTTCCCTATTGAGACTTTGACGCTATTGTTATATCTTCTGCGTCTCTGTTATGTTTCCCTACTGAGACTTTGACGCTATTGTTATATATTCTGCGTCTCTGTTATGTTTCCCTACTGAGACTTTGACGCTATTGTTATATATTCTATGTCTCTGTTATGTTTCCCTACTGAGACTTTGACGCTATTGTTATATATTCTACGTCTCTGTCATGTTTCCCTACTGATAATTTGACGCTATTGTTATCTATTCTACGTCTCTGTTATGTTTCCCTACTGAGACTTTGACGCTATTGTTATATATTCTACGTCTCTGTCATGTTTCCCTACTGAGACTTTGACGCTATTGTTATATATTCTACGTCTCTGTCATGTTTCACTACTGAGACTTTGACGCTAGTGTTATATATTCAGCGTCTCTGTCATGTTTCCCTACTGAGACTTTGACGCTATTGTTATATATTCTACGTCTCTGTTATGTTTCCCTACTGAGACTTTGACGCTAATGTTATATATTCTACGTCTCTGTCATGTTTCCCTACTGAGACTATGACGCTAGTGTTATATATTCTACGTCTCTGTTATGTTTCCCTACTGAGACTTTGACGCTAGTGTTATATATTCTACGTCTCTGTTATGTTTCCCTACTGAGACTTTGACGCTAGTGTTATATATTCTACGTCTCTGTTATGTTTCGCTACTGAGACTTTGACGCTATTGTTATATATTCTACGTCTTCGTCATGTTTCACTACTGAGACTTTGACGCTATTGTTATATATTTTACGTCTCTGTTATGTTTCCCTACTGAGACTTTGACGCTATTGTTATATATTCTACATTTCTGTTATGTTTCTCTACTGAGACTTTGACGCTATTGTTATATATTCTACGTCTCTGTTATGTTTCCCTACTGAGACTTTGACCCTATTGTTATATATTCTACGTCTCTGTTATGTTTCCCTTCTGAGACTATGACGCTATATATTGTTATATATTCTACGTCTCTGTCATGTTTCCCTACTGAGACTTTGACGCTATTGTTATATATTCTACGTCTCTGTTATGTTTCCCTACTGAGACTATGACGCTATTGTTATATATTCTACATCTTTTTTATGTTTCCCTACTGAGACTTTGACGCTATTGTTATATATTACGGATTACAAATGTGTCGATTTTTGTGATTGGATAACAACACAGAGATGTCAGTATATATTCAGGAAACTGCCGGGGTATATACGACGTTTTTATTCCCTATTGGAACCTCAAAAACGTCATCATAACACCGGTTACTATGTGACGTAGTCAAAAGCTATCAGACTGTCAGAGGCTCACAGAGGGAAAATAATGACGTGCTTCAGTTAATAATACATTTTTGATACAAAATCACGCAATTTACACTTTTAATATGTTTAATAATGTTAAAAGTGTTATTATAAACTATTACATACACGATAAAATTATGTTCACAGCAAATCAGAAAATCCTTCACGAATGCCGAACATATCAGGTTGGGTTTTTCAACTTATATATGTGTTGTCAAACAAATACCTGCACTGAAAAATAACATTAAGTCAGGGGTAATCCGTAATATATGTGTAATTCAGGTCTCAGAAAGGGTATATACTGTGACATTCCCGGCTTAGGGCTTATATCCCCTTCGCCTTCGGCTCAGGGGATATAAACTCTAAGCCGGGAATGTCACAGTACCCTGTCTGAGACCTGAATAACATATTATATTCTACGTCTCGGTTATGTTTCCCTACTGAGACTTTGACACTATTGTTATATATTCTACGTCTCTGTTGTTTCCCTACTGAGACTTTGACGCTATTGTTATATATTCTATGTCTCTGTTATGTTTCCCTACTGAGACTATAACGCTATTGTTATATATTCTACGTCTCTGTTATGTTTCCCTACTGAGACTTTGACGCTATTGTTATATATTCTACGTCTCTGTCATGTTTCCCGACTGATATCTTGACGCTATTGTTATCTATTCTACGTCTCTGTTATGTTTCCCTACTGAGACTTTGACGCTATTGTTATATATTCTACGTCTCTGTCATGTTTCCCTACTGAGACTTTGACGCTATTGTTATATATTCTACGTCTCTGTTATGTTTCCCTACTGAGACTTTGACGCTAATGTTATATATTCCACGTCTCTGTCATGTTTCCCTACTGAGACTATGACGCTAGTGTTATATATTCTACGTCTCTGTTATGTTTCCCTACTGAGACTTTGACGCTAGTGTTATATATTCTACTTCTCTGTTATGTTTCCCTACTGAGACTTTGACGCTAGTGTTATATATTCTACGTCTCTGTTATGTTTCGCTACTGAGACTTTGACGCTATTGTTATCTATTCTACGTCTTTGTCATGTTTCACTACTGAGACTTTGACGCTATTGTTATATATTCTACGTCTCTGTTATGTTTCCCTACTGAGACTATGACGCTATTGTTATATATTCTACGTTTCTGTTATGTTTCTCTACTGAGACTTTGACGCTATTGTTATATATTCTACGTCTCTGTTATGTTTCCCTACTGAGACTTTGACCCTATTGTTATATATTCTACGTCTCTGTTATATTTCCCTACTGAGACTTTGACGCTAATGTTATATATTCTACGTCTCTGTCATGTTTCCCTACTGAGACTATGACGCTATTGTTATATATTCTACGTCTCTGTTATGTTTCCCTACTGAGACTTTGACGCTAGTGTTATATATTCTACGTCTCTGTTATGTTTCCCTACTGAGACTTTGACGCTAGTGTTATATATTCTACGTCTCTGTTATGTTTCGCTACTGAGACTTTGACGCTATTGTTATATATTCTACGTCTTCGTCATGTTTCACTACTGAGACTTTGACGCTATTGTTATATATTCTACGTCTCTGTTATGTTTCCCTACTGAGACTTTGACGCTATTGTTATATATTCTACATTTCTGTTATGTTTCTCTACTGAGACTTTGACGCTATTGTTATATATTCTACGTCTCTGTTATGTTTCCCTACTGAGACTTTGACCCTATTGTTATATATTCTACGTCTCTGTTATGTTTCCCTTCTGAGACTATGACGCTATATATTGTTATATATTCTACGTCTCTGTCATGTTTCCCTACTGAGACTTTGACGCTATTGTTATATATTCTACGTCTCTGTTATGTTTCCCTACTGAGACTATGACGCTATTGTTATATATTCTACATCTTTTTTATGTTTCCCTACTGAGACTTTGACGCTATTGTTATATATTACGGATTACAAATGTGTCGATTTTTGTGATTGGATAACAACACAGAGATGTCAGTATATATTCAGGAAACTGCCGGGGTATATACGACGTTTTTATTCCCTATTGGAACCTCAAAAACGTCATCATAACACCGGTTACTATGTGACATAGTCAAAAGCTATCAGACTGTCAGAGGCTCACAGAGGGAAAATAATGACGTGCTTCAGTTAATAATACATTTTTGATACAAAATCACGCAATTTACACTTTTAATATGTTTAATAATGTTAAAAGTGTTATTATAAACTATTACATACACGATAAAATTATGTTCACAGCAAATCAGAAAATCCTTCACGAATGCCAAACATATCAGGTTGGGTTTTTCAACTTATATATGTGTTGTCAAACAAATACCTGCACTGAAAAATAACATTAAGTCAGGGGTAATCCGTAATATATGTGTAATTCAGGTCTCAGAAAGGGTATATACTGTGACATTCCCGGCTTAGGGCTTATATCCCCTTCGCCTTCGGCTCAGGGGATATAAACTCTAAGCCGGGAATGTCACAGTATATACCCTGTCTGAGACCTGAATAACATATTATATTCTACGTCTCTGTTATGTTTCCCTACTGAGACTTTGACACTATTGTTATATATTCTACGTCTCTGTTGTTTCCCTACTGAGACTTTGACGCTATTGTTATATATTCTATGTCTCTGTTATGTTTCCCTACTGAGACTATGACGCTAGTGTTATATATTCTACGTCTCTGTTATGTTTCCCTAATGAGACTTTGACGCTTTTTTTATATATTCTACGTCTCTGTCATGTTTCCCTACTGAGACTATGACGCTATTGTTATATATTCTACGTCTCTGTCATGTTTCCCTACTGAGACTATGACGCTATTGTTATATATTCTACGTCTCTGTCATGTTTCCCTACTGAGACTTTGACGCTATTGTTATATATTCTACGTCTCTGGTATGTTTCCCTATTGAGACTTTGACGCTATTGTTATATATTCTACGTCTCTGTTATGTTTCCCTACTGAGACTTTGACGCTAGTGTTATATATTCTACGTCTCTGTTATGTTTCCCTACTGAGACTTTGACGCTATTGTTATATATTCTACGTCTCTGTTATGTTTCCCTACTGAGACTTTAACGCTAGTGTTATATATTCTACGTCTCTGTTATGTTTCGCTACTGAGACTATGACTTTATTGTTATATATTCTACGTCTCTGTCATGTTTCCCTACTGAAACTATGACTTTATTGTTATATATTCTACGTCTCTGTCATGTTTTCCTACTGAGACTATGACGCTATTGTTATATATTCTACGTCTCTGTTATGTTTCGCTACTGAGACTTTGACGCTATTGTTATATATTCTACGTCTCTGTTATGTTTCCCTACTGAGACTTTAACGCTAGTGTTATATATTCTACGTCTCTGTTATGTTTCGCTACTGAGACTATGACTTTATTGTTATATATTCGACGTCTCTGTCATGTTTCCCTACTGAAACTATGACTTTATTGTTATATATTCTACGTCTCTGTCATGTTTTCCTACTGAGACTATGACGCTATTGTTATATATTCTACGTCTCTGTTATGTTTCGCTACTGAGACTATGACTTTATTGTTATCTATTCTACGTCTCTGTCATGTTTCCCTACTGAGACTTTGACGCTATTGTTATATATTCTACGTCTCTGTTATGTTTCCCTATTGAGACTTTGACGCTATTGTTATATATTCTACGTCTCTGTTATGTTTCCCTACTGAGACTTTAACGCTAGTGTTATATATTCTACGTCTCTGTTATGTTTCCCTACTGAGACTTTGACGCTATTGTTATATATTCTACGTCTCTGTTATGTTTCCCTACTGTGATTTTGGTGTATGCAGCTGTTTTGCGTCTCTGTTATGTTTAACTGTCATATATTCGGCTTATGTTTCGTGTTTCTATACGAAGGCGTTTATCATGTTTTCAGATATGAGAGTTTGACGTCTCTGTTTTGCTACTGAGATTTTGATGTTGTTGTCAATATTCGACGTCTGTGTTATGTTTGGCTACTGAAATTTTGTTGGTATTGTCAGATATTCGGCGTCATTGTAATCTTTCACTGGTTAACGTGTTCAAACTCTGAAACAATGATGACATAATGCTACTATTCATTTGTATAAAAAAGGGAGACTGACACAAACAATTACATGAATAGCACTGTATTGAGTTTTGGGAGTTTGGTGTAGATATTTGGCTTTTCTGTTATGTTTCGCTAGCTACTGAGAGTTTTGTGTTATGTTCATTTATTTTAGGTCTCTGTTATGTTTCGCTACTAATTAAAAGTTTGTTGTCAACTATGTGGTGTCTTTGTTATTTGAACTTTGGTTAAGTTTTCAAATATTCGAACTCCCTGTTATGTTTTGTAACTGAGACTTTGGTGTTTTTGCGTCATATAATCGACGTACCTGTTATGTTTCACTACTGAGGCTTTGGAGTTAATGTCAGATAATCGGCGTTGAAGATGTGTTTTGCTACTGAAATTTTGGTATTGTTGTCAGATAATTGGCTTCTCCACAACTGAAACTTTGATGGGGTAGAAAACATTCGCATCTCTGTTTTGTTTCGTTATTAAAATTTTGATATTGTTGTCAGATAATCAGTATCTCTGTCATGTTGGTGTTGTTTTCAGATATTTGGCATCTCTTTTATATTACGTTACTTTTAAAAGACTTTGGTGTTGTTGTCAAATATTTTGTGTTGTTCAATTTAGTTGAATTCATTTGCAATTAACCCTTTTTTAATTTTATACACGACATCGTTAGATCACGATAATAGTTGCAATAGACCCATGCAATAAACGTTTTTATGTTAACCTTTTAGTAAACTTGAACTGTTGGGTTTTGGTGATATCACCGTTTATTCTAATCTTATATATTTGTACAATGTGTATGTTGAATGGATTACCTAACATACTTGTCTGTCAGTTATTCAATGTTTATTCTAATAATTCGTTTTTGTGTGTGATCTATTTTGAAACAACAATGTAGTAATGACGTTTTAGTCTTGCCAGATGTCATGTGATGACAGGAATACGATAAGAATTGGTCACAGAGACATAATATATATCACGTGTGATGATCCGAACACATTATAGCTTAATAATAAGACAAAACATTCATGATTCACTGGCATATATTTTTTTCATGATCATGTAGTACAAAATGCATATGCCAAAATTACCTCCATTTACACCGAGTTTCGGAGATACAAAATACTAATTATATATATGTCTCGTTCAACTTAATCACAGGCAGATCCCGATAGGTGCAAGAAGGTCCGGGTCTTCTGGTTTTTTTTGCTGATTGTTTGATTTTTTTTATGAGGGGTGCATATGTCCTTCAATTTACAAAACAAAAAACTTTTAAAGATATACATGTTTTCAACAAAACCATCTATCCATAGCATAAATATGTAAGTTCTGTTCTGGATATAAGCCCAGATATGGAGAGGGCTTTTAAGTTAATAATTTAATTCATTTTGTAGTGCCATTTAATACAGCAAAGTAGTATGCACTTTATTTTGTTCATTGATCCTTATCCTTTAAACTAAAATGTTGCCTTATTATGGTCGTGCTCTTTTAGATCAACCAATCAAATTATGATGATCTCTTCTAACTTTATTACAAAGGATTGGATATGGTGTATTAGTCTATGACATAGAACTTCTCAACTCACTCGGCTGTTAATGAAAGAGATAATGTGTTTTGATTGTCTTTCTTGTCTTTGACTTTTTTTCAAGGTGGAACTTTTCTTTGACAAATGCTATGAACAGTCGATGAAGCTTTATTTCATCTTTCAAGCTGTATGGCATGTATGTAAATAAAATCTGCAGGAAGTCTACATACCAGGTGTCATAATTCAGAGTTATGCTTTGTCTACCTATGTTAATGTCTTACTTCATACCTTTATAATGTGTCTTATGAACCCACACAAACACATGTGTACATACTCATGTTTATATTATTGTGTCGTTAAAATATAGGATACATTTTATATTGTAATTGTAGACAGATGTAAACATTTTATTATAATACATTTCATACATCAGAACTTTCATGTCATCTTTTATCCGATTCTTTACGAATTAAAGAAGATTTCGGGTATACGCCAAAGTACTCCCTTCTAGAGTTCTAAAATGTAAAAAAGCAGATGATAACAATGGTACGTATTATCAAAACTAATTTGTCGAAGAAAAACGGATAATGCCATGACAAAAACAAATAAAGGAAGAAAAGATAATGAACGGTCTGCAATTTACTATAAGGAAAACAAAAGATCAAGCAAAACACGGGACGATTTAAGTTGCCTTGAAAGGATTGTAAAAAGTATACTTTGGTAATTTTATGCATTGTATCTTGGGTGTGATTAACTTGATTTTTAATAAAGCCATTGAAAGATCTATATATTATGTATAATAACAGACACACAATTATTCATTAACTACAATTATCGAAAAAAGTCATTACGTCACCCACAGCATCATAACACTACAATGCAAGTATTTACATGGTTGTATAAATGACGACTACCTGGAGTTCGTGCTTATAAAAATATTGTGTTGGTGTCTTTCTGAGACTAGTTTGTAAGAAGATTTTTTGTTAGGTTGTGTTGTTTGTCTGTATGTGTTTGTTTGAACAGTTTTTGGTCCCAATCATTGTCACATTAACCTATTATATCTATTTAGGATGCTCACCCAATTATAATAGGACGAAGCTTTAAACAACTGTAATACACATTAACCTATTATATCTATTTAGGATGCTCACCCAATTATAATAGGACGAAGCTTTAAACAACTGTAATACACATTAACCTATTATATCTATTTAGGATGCTCACCCAATTATAATAGGACGAAGCTTTAAACAACTGTAATACACATTAACCTATTATATCTATTTAGGATGCTCACTCAATTATAATAGGACGAAGCTTTAAATAACCGTAATACACTGTCACATTAACCTATTATATCTATTTAGGATGCTCACCCAATTATAATAGGACGAAGCTTTAAATAACGGTAATACACTGTCACATTAACCTATTATGTCTATTTAGGATGCCCACCAAATTATAATAGGACGAAGCTTTGAACAACTGTAATACACTGTCACATTAACCTTTTATATCTATTTAGGATGCTCACCCAATTATAATAGGACGAAGCTTTGAACAACTGTAATACACTGTCACATTAACCTATTATATCTATTTAGGATGCTCACCCAATTATAATAGGACGAAGCTTTGAACAACTGTAATACACTGTCACATTAACCTTTTATATCTATTTAGGATGCTCACCCAATTATAATAGGACGAAGCTTTGAACAACTGTAATACACTGTCACATTAACCTTTTATATCTATTTAGGATGCTCACCCAATTATAATAGGACGAAGCTTTGAACAACTGTAATACACTGTCACATTAACCTTTTATATCTATTTAGGATGCTCACCCAATTATAATAGGACGAAGCTTTAAATAACGGTAATACACTGTCACATTAACCTATTATGTCTATTTAGGATGCTCACCCAATTATAATAGGACGAAGCTTTCAATAACGGTAATACACTGTCACATTAACCTATTATGTCTATTTAGGATGCTCACCCAATTATAATAGGACGAAGCTTTAAACAACTGTAATAATACACATTAACCTAACATGTCTATTTAGGATGCTCACCCAATTATAATAGGACGAACCTTTAAACAAATGTAATACACATTTACCTATTATATCTATTTAGGATGCTCACCCAATTATAATAAGACGAAGCTTTAAACAACTGTAATACATATTAACCTATTATGTCTATTTAGGATGCTCACCCAATTATAATAGGACGAAGCTTTAAATAACGGTAATACACGGTCACATTAACCTATTATATCTATTTAGGATGCTCACCCAATTATAATAGGACGAAGCTTTACATAACTGTATTACACATTAACCTATTATATTTATTTAGGATGCTCACCCAAATATAATAGGACGAAGCTTTAAACAACTGTATTACATATTAACCTATTATATCTATTTAGGATGCTCCCCCAATTATAATAGGACGAAGCTTTAAACAACTGTAATACATATTAACCTATTATGTCTATTTAGGATGCTCACCCAATTATAATAGGACGAAGCTTTAAATAACTGTTATACACATTAACCTATCATATCTATTTAGGATGCTCATCCAATTATAATAGGACGAAGCTTTTAACAACTGTAATACATATTAACCTATTATGTCTATTTAGGATGCTCACCCAATTATAATAGGACGAAGCTTTAAAAAACTATAAACACTGTCACATAAACCTATTATATCTATTTAGGATGCTCACCCAATTATAATAGGACGAAGCTTTAAATAACTGTAATACACATTACCCTATTATATTAATTTAGGATGCTCAACCAATTATAATAGGACGAAGCTTTAAACAACTATAAACACTGTCACATAAACCTATTATATCTATTTAGGATGCTCACCCAATTATAATAGGACGAAGCTTTAAATAACTGTAATACACATTACACTATTATATTAATTTAGGATGCTCACCCAATTATAATAGGACGAAGCTTTACATAACTGTAATACACATTTACCTATTATGTCTATTTAGAATGCTCACTCAATTATAACAGGACGAAGCTTTAAACAACTGTAATACACATTAACCTATTATATCTATTTAGGATGCTCACCCAATAATAATAGGACGAAGCTTTAAACAACTGTAATACACATTCACCTATTATGTCTATTTAGAATGCTCACCCAATTATAATATGACGAAGCTTTAAACAACTGTAATACACATTAACCTATTATATCTATTTAGGATGCTCATCCAATTATAATAGGACGAAGCTTTAAATAACTGTAATACACATTAACCTATTATATCTATTTAGGATGCTCACCCAATTCTAATAGGACGAAGCTTTAAACAACTGTAATACACATTAACCTATTATATCTATTTAGAATGCTCACCCAATTATAGTAGGACGAAGCTTTAAACAACTGTAATACACATTAACCTATTATATCTATTTAGGATGCTCTCCCAATTATAATAGGACGAAACTTTAAACAACTGTAATACACATTAACCTATTATATCTATTTAGGATGCTCACCCAATTATAGTAGGACGAAGCTTTAAACAACTGTAATACACATTAACCTATTATATCTATTTAGGGTGCTCACCCAATTATAATAGGACGAAGCTTTAAATAACTGTAATACACATTTACCTATTATATCTATTTAGGATGCTCTCCCAATTATAATAAGACGAAGCTTTAAATAACTGTATTATACATTTACCTATTATATCTATTTACTATTAGGGTGCTCACCCAATTATAATAGGACGAAGCTTTAAATAACTGTAATACACATTTACCTATTATATATATTTAGAATGCTCACCCAATTATAATAGGACGAAGCTTAAAATAACTGTAATACACATTTACCTATTATATCTATTTACTATTAGGGTGCTCACCCAATTATAATAGGATGAAGCTTTAAATAACTTTTTTACACATAAACCTATTATATCTATTTAGGATGCTCATCCAATTATAATAGGACGAAACTATAAATAACTGTAATACACATTAACCTATTATATCTATTTAGGATGGCCACCCAATTATAATAGGACGAAGCTATAAATAACTGTATTTTACATTAACCTATTATATCTATTTAGGATGCTCACCCAATTATAATAGGACGAAGCTTTAAACAACTGTTATACACATTAACCTATTATATCTATTTAGGATGCTCACCCAATTATAATAGGACAAAGCTTTAAACAACTGTTATACACATTAACCTATTATATCTATTTAGGATGCTCACCCAATTATAATAGGACGAAGCTTTAAATAACTGTAATACACATTAACCTATTATATCTATTTAGGATGCTCACCCAATTATAATAGGACGAAGCTTTAAACAACTGTATTACATATTAACCTATTATATCTATTTAGGATGCTCACCCAATTATAATAGGACGAAGCTTTAAATAACTGTAATACACATTAACCTATTATATCTATTTAGGATGCTCACCCAATTATAATAGGACGAAGCTTTAAACAACTGTAATACACATTAACCTATTATATCTATTTAGGATGCTCATCCAATTATAATAGGACGAAGCTTTAAATAACTGTATTATACATTAACCTATTATATCTATTTAGGATGCTCACCCAATTATAATAGGACGACGCTATAAATAACTGTAATACACATTAACCTATTATATCTATTTAGGATGCTCACCCAATTATAATAGGACGAAGCTATAAATAACTGTAATACACATTAACCTATTATATCTATTTAGGATGCTCACCCAATTATAATAGGACGAAGCTTTAAATAACTGTAATACACATTAACCTATTATATCTATTTAGGATGCTCATCCAATTATAATAGGACGAAGCTTTAAATAACTGTAATACACATTAACCTATTATATCTATTTAGGATGCTCACCCAAATATAATAGGACGAAGCTTTAAATAACTGTTATACACATTAACCTATTATATCTATTTAGGATGCTCACCCAATTATAATAAGACGAAGCTTTAAACAACTGTAATACACATTAACCTATTATATCTATTTAGGATGCTCACCCAATTATAATAGGACGAAGCTTTAAATAACTGTATTATACATTAACCTATTATATCTATTTAGGATGCTCATCCAATTATAATAGGACGAAGCTTTAAACAACTGTTATACACATTAACCTATTATATCTATTTAGGGTGCTCACCCAATTATAATAGGACGAAGCATTAAATAACTGTAATACACATTAACCTATTATATCTATTTAGGATGCTCACCCAATTATAATAGGACGAAGCTTTAAATAACTGTATTACACATTAACCTATTATATCTATTTAGGATGCTCACCCAAATATAATAGGACGAAGCTTTAAATAACTGTAATACACATTAACCTATTATATCTATTTAGGATGCTCACCCAATTATAATAGGACGAAGCTTTAAATAACTGTAATACACATTAACCTATTATATCTATTTAGGATGCTCTCCCAATTATAATAGGACGAAGCTTTAAATAACTGTAATACACATTAACCTATTATATCTATTTAGGATGCTCATCCAATTATAATAGGACGAAGCTTTAAATAACTGTAATACACATTAGCCTATTATATCTATTTAGGATGCTCACCCAATTATAATAGGACGAAGCTTTAAACAACTTTTATACTCATTAACCTATTATATCTATTTACTATTAGGGTGCTCACCCAATTATAATAGGACGAAGCTTTAAATAACTGTAATACACATTAACCTATTATATCTATTTAGGATGCTCATCCAATTATAATTGGACGAAGCTTTAAATAACTGTTATACACATTAACCTATTATATCTATTTAGGATGCTCACCCAATTATAATAGGACGAAACTATAAATAACTGTAATACACATTAACCTATTATATCTATTTAGGATGCTCACCCAATTATAATAGGACAAAACTATAAATAACTGTAATACACATTAACCTATTATATCTATTTAGGATGCTCACCCAATTATAATAGGACAAAGCTTTAAATAACTGTAATACACATTAACCTATTATATCTATTTAGGATGCTCATCCAATTATAATAGGACGAAGCTATAAATAACTGTAATACACATTAACCTATTATATCTATTTAGGATGCTCATCCAATTATAATAGGACGAAGCTTTAAATAACTGTAATACACATTAACCTATTATATCTATTTAGGATGCTCACCCAATTATAATAGGACGAAGCTTTAAACAACTGTAATACACATTAGCCTATTATATCTATTTAGAATACTCACCCAATTATAATAGGACGAAGCTTTAAACAACTGTAATACACATTAACCTATTATATCTATTTAGGATGCTCACCCAATTATAATAGGACGAAGCTTTAAACAACTGTAATACACATTACCCTATTATATCTATTTAGGATGCTCATCCAATTATAATAGGACGAAGCTTTAAACAACTGTAATACACATTAACCTATTATATCTATTTAGGATGCTCACCCAATTATAATAGGACGAAGCTTTAAACAACTGTAATACCCATTAACCTATTATATCTATTTAGAATACTCACCCAATTATAATAGGACGAAGCTTTAAACAACTGTTATACACATTACCCTATTATATCTATTTAGGATGCTCACCCAATTATAATAGGACGAAGCTTTAAACAACTGTAATACACATTAACCTATTATATCTATTTAGGATGCTCACCCAATTATAATAGGACGAAGCTTTAAACAACTGTAATACACATTACCCTATTATATCTATTTAGGATGCTCACCCAATTATAATAGGACGAAGCTTTAAATAACTGTATTACACATTAACCTATTATATCTATTTAGGATGCTCACCCAATTATAATAGGACGAAGCTTTAAACAACTGTAATACCCATTAACCTATTATATCTATTTAGAATACTCACCCAATTATAATAGGACGAAGCTATAAATAACTGTAATACACATTAACCTATTATATCTATTTAGGATGCTCACCCAATTATAATAGGACGAAGCTTTAAATAACTGTATTACACATTAACCTATTATATCTATTTAGGATGCTCACCCAATTATAATAGGACGAAGCTTTAAACAACTGTAATACCCATTAACCTATTATATCTATTTAGAATACTCACCCAATTATAATAGGACGAAGCTATAAATAACTGTAATACACATTAACCTATTATATCTATTTAGGATGCTCACCCAATTATAATAGGACGAAGCTTTAAACAACTGTAATACACATTAACCTAGTATATCTATTTAGGATGCTTACCCAATTATAATAGGACGAAGCCTTAAATAACTGTATTACACATTAACCTATTATATCTATTTAGGATGCTCAACCAATTATAATAGGACGAAGCTTTAAACAACTGTAATACACACTAACCTATTATATCTATTTAGGATGCTCACCCAATTATAATAGGACGAAGCTTTAAACAACTGTTATACACATTAACCTATTATATCTATTTAGGATGGCCACCCAATTATAATAGGACGAAGCTTTAAATAACTGTAATACACATTAACCTATTATATCTATTTAGGATGCTCACCCAATTATAATAGGACGAAGCTCTAAATAACTGTATTACACATAAACCTATTATATCTATTAAGGATGCTCACCCAATTATAATAGGACGAAGCTTTAAACAACTGTAATACACATTACCCTATTATATCTATTTAGGATGCTCACCCAATTATAATAGGACGAAGCTTTAAATAACTGTAATACACATTAACCTATTAAATCTATTTAGGATGCTCACCCAATTATAATAGGACGAAGCCATAAACAACTGTAATACACATTAACCTATTATATCTATTAAGGATGCTCACCCAATTATAATAGGACGAAGCTTTAAATAACTGTAATACACATTAACCTATTATATTTATTTATGATGCTCACCCAATTATAATAGGACGAAGCTTTAAACAACTTTTATACTCATTAACCTATTATATCTATTTACTATTAGGGTGCTCACCCAATTATAATAGGACGAAGCTTTAAACAACTGTTATACACATTAACCTATTATATCTACTTAGGATGCTCACCCAATTATAATAGGACGAAGCTATAAATGACTGTATTACACATTAACCTATTATATCTATTTAGGATGCTCACCCAATTATAATAGGACGAAGCTATAAACAACTGTAATACACATTAACCTATTATATCTACTTAGGATGCTCATCCAATTATAATAGGACGAAGCTTTAAACAACTGTAATACACATTAACCTATTATATCTATTTAGGATGCTCACCCAATTATAATAGGACGAAGCTATAAATAACTGTAATACACATTAACCTATTATATCTATTTAGCATGCTCATCCAATTATAATAGGACGAAGCTTTAAATAACTGTATTACACATTAACCTATTATATCTATTTAGGATGCTCACCCAATTATAATAGGACGAAGCTATAAATAACTGTAATACACATTAACCTATTATATCTATTTAGGATGCTCTCCCAATTATAATAGGACGAAACTATAAATAACTGTAATACACATTAACCTATTATATCTATTTAGGATGCTCTCCAAATTATAATAGGACGAAACTTTAAACAACTGTTATACACATTAACCTATTATATCTATTTAGCATGCTCATCCAATTATAATAGGACGAAGCTTTAAACAACTGTAATACACATTAACCTATTATATCTATTTAGGATGCTCACCCAATTATAATAGGACGAAGCTTTAAACAACTGTAATACACATTAACCTATTATATCTATTTAGGATGCTCACCCAATTATAATAGGACGAAGCTATAAACAACTGTAATACACATTAACCTATTATATCTATTAAGGATGCTCATCCAATTATAATAGGACGAAGCTTTAAACAACTGTAATACACATTAACCTATTATATCTATTTAGGATGCTCACCCAATTATAATAGGACGAAGCTTTAAACAACTGTAATACACATTAACCTATTATATCTATTTAGGATGCTCACCCAATTATAATAGGACGAAGCTATAAACAACTGTAATACACATTAACCTATTATATCTACTTAGGATGCTCATCCAATTATAATAGGACGAAGCTTTAAACAACTGTAATACACATTAACCTATTATATCTATTTAGGATGCTCACCCAATTATAATAGGACGAAGCTTTAAACAACTGTAATACACATTAACCTATTATATCTACTTAGGATGCTCATCCAATTATAATAGGACGAAGCTATAAACAACTGTAATACACATTAACCTATTATATCTATTTAGGATGCTCACCCAATTATAATAGGACGAAGCTATAAACAACTGTAATACACATTAACCTATTATATCTACTTAGGATGCTCATCCAATTATAATAGGACGAAGCTTTAAATAACTGTATTACACATTAACCTATTATATCTATTTAGGGTGCTCACCCAATTATAATAGGACGAAGCTATAAACAACTGTAATACACATTAACCTATTATATCTATTTAGGATGCTCACCCAATTATAATAGGACGAAGCTTTAAATAACTGTAATACACATTAACCTATTATATCTACTTAGGATGCTCATCCAATTATAATAGGACGAAGCTTTAAATAACTGTAATACACATTAACCTATTATATCTATTTAGGGTGCTCACCCAATTATAATAGGACGAAGCTTTAAATAACTGTAATACATTGTCACATTAACCTATTATATCTATTTAGCATGCTCATCCAATTATAATAGGACGAAGCTTTAAACAACTGTAATACACATTAACCTATTATATCTACTTAGGATGCTCATCCAATTATAATAGGACGAAGCTATAAACAACTGTAATACACATTAACCTAGTATATCTATTTAGGATGCTCATCCAATTATAATAGGACGAAGCTTTAAATAACTGTATTACACATTAACCTATTATATCTACTTAGGATGCTCATCCAATTATAATAGGACGAAGCTATAAACAACTGTAATACACATTAACCTATTATATCTATTTAGGATGCTCATCCAATTATAATAGGACGAAGCTTTAAACAGCTGTAATACACATTAACCTATCATATCTATTTAGGATGCTCACCCAATTATAATAGGACGAAGCTATAAATAACTGTAATACACATTAACCTATTATATCTATTTAGGATGCTCACCCAATTATAATAGGACGAAACTTTAAATAACTGTAATACACATTAACCTATTATATCTATTTAGGAAGCTCTCCAAATTATAATAGGACGAAGCTTTAAATAACTGTAATACACATTAACCTATTATATCTATTTAGGATGCTCACCCAATTATAATAGGACGAAGCTTTAAATAACTGTAATACATTGTCACATTAACCTATTATATCTATTTAGGATGCTCTCCCAATTATAATAGGACAAAGCTTTAAATAACTGTAATACACATTAACCTATTATATCTATTTAGGGTGCTCACCCAATTATAATAGGACGAAGCTTTAAACAACTGTTATACACATTAACCTATTATATCTATTTAGGATGCTCACCCAATTATAATAGGACGAAGCTTTAAATAACTGTTATACACATTAACCTATTATATCTATTTAGGATGCTCACCAAATTATAATAGGACAAAGCTTTAAATAACTGTAATACACATTAACCTATTATATCTATTTAGGATGCTCACCCAATTATAATAGGACGAAGCTTTAAACAACTGTAATACACATTAACCTATTATATCTATTTAGGATGCTCACCCAATTATAATAGGACGAAGCTTTAAACAACTGTAATACACATTAACCTATTATATCTATTTAGGATGCTCACCCAATTATAATAGGACGAAGCTATAAACAACTGTAATACACATTAACCTATTATATCTATTAAGGATGCTCATCCAATTATAATAGGACGAAGCTTTAAACAACTGTAATACACATTAACCTATTATATCTATTTAGGATGCTCACCCAATTATAATAGGACGAAGCTTTAAACAACTGTAATACACATTAACCTATTATATCTATTTAGGATGCTCACCCAATTATAATAGGACGAAGCTATAAACAACTGTAATACACATTAACCTATTATATCTACTTAGGATGCTCATCCAATTATAATAGGACGAAGCTTTAAACAACTGTAATACACATTAACCTATTATATCTATTTAGGATGCTCACCCAATTATAATAGGACGAAGCTTTAAACAACTGTAATACACATTAACCTATTATATCTACTTAGGATGCTCATCCAATTATAATAGGACGAAGCTATAAACAACTGTAATACACATTAACCTATTATATCTACTTAGGATGCTCATCCAATTATAATAGGACGAAGCTTTAAATAACTGTATTACACATTAACCTATTATATCTATTTAGGGTGCTCACCCAATTATAATAGGACGAAGCTATAAACAACTGTAATACACATTAACCTATTATATCTACTTAGGATGCTCATCCAATTATAATAGGACGAAGCTATAAACAACTGTAATACACATTAACCTATTATATCTATTTAGGATGCTCACCCAATTATAATAGGACGAAGCTTTAAATAACTGTATTACACATTAACCTATTATATCTACTTAGGATGCTCATCCAATTATAATAGGACGAAGCTATAAACAACTGTAATACACATTAACCTATTATATCTATTTAGGATGCTCATCCAATTATAATAGGACGAAGCTTTAAACAGCTGTAATACACATTAACCTATCATATCTATTTAGGATGCTCACCCAATTATAATAGGACGAAGCTATAAATAACTGTAATACACATTAACCTATTATATCTATTTAGGATGCTCACCCAATTATAATAGGACGAAACTTTAAATAACTGTAATACACATTAACCTATTATATCTATTTAGGAAGCTCTCCAAATTATAATAGGACGAAGCTTTAAATAACTGTAATACACATTAACCTATTATATCTATTTAGGATGCTCACCCAATTATAATAGGACGAAGCTTTAAATAACTGTAATACATTGTCACATTAACCTATTATATCTATTTAGGATGCTCTCCCAATTATAATAGGACAAAGCTTTAAATAACTGTAATACACATTAACCTATTATATCTATTTAGGGTGCTCACCCAATTATAATAGGACGAAGCTTTAAACAACTGTTATACACATTAACCTATTATATCTATTTAGGATGCTCACCCAATTATAATAGGACGAAGCTTTAAATAACTGTTATACACATTAACCTATTATATCTATTTAGGATGCTCACCAAATTATAATAGGACAAAGCTTTAAATAACTGTAATACACATTAACCTATTATATCTATTTAGGATGCTCACCCAATTATAATAGGACGAAGCTTTAAACAACTGTAATACACATTAACCTATTATATCTATTTAGGATGCTCACCCAATTATAATAGGACGAAGCTTTAAACAACTGTAATACACATTAACCTATTATATCTATTTAGGATGCTCACCCAATTATAATAGGACGAAGCTATAAACAACTGTAATACACATTAACCTATTATATCTATTAAGGATGCTCATCCAATTATAATAGGACGAAGCTTTAAACAACTGTAATACACATTAACCTATTATATCTATTTAGGATGCTCACCCAATTATAATAGGACGAAGCTTTAAACAACTGTAATACACATTAACCTATTATATCTATTTAGGATGCTCACCCAATTATAATAGGACGAAGCTATAAACAACTGTAATACACATTAACCTATTATATCTACTTAGGATGCTCATCCAATTATAATAGGACGAAGCTTTAAACAACTGTAATACACATTAACCTATTATATCTATTTAGGATGCTCACCCAATTATAATAGGACGAAGCTTTAAACAACTGTAATACACATTAACCTATTATATCTACTTAGGATGCTCATCCAATTATAATAGGACGAAGCTATAAACAACTGTAATACACATTAACCTATTATATCTACTTAGGATGCTCATCCAATTATAATAGGACGAAGCTTTAAATAACTGTATTACACATTAACCTATTATATCTATTTAGGGTGCTCACCCAATTATAATAGGACGAAGCTATAAACAACTGTAATACACATTAACCTATTATATCTACTTAGGATGCTCATCCAATTATAATAGGACGAAGCTATAAACAACTGTAATACACATTAACCTATTATATCTATTTAGGATGCTCACCCAATTATAATAGGACGAAGCTTTAAATAACTGTATTACACATTAACCTATTATATCTACTTAGGATGCTCATCCAATTATAATAGGACGAAGCTATAAACAACTGTAATACACATTAACCTATTATATCTATTTAGGATGCTCATCCAATTATAATAGGACGAAGCTTTAAACAGCTGTAATACACATTAACCTATCATATCTATTTAGGATGCTCACCCAATTATAATAGGACGAAGCTATAAATAACTGTAATACACATTAACCTATTATATCTATTTAGGATGCTCACCCAATTATAATAGGACGAAGCTTTAAATAACTGTAATACACATTAACCTATTATATCTATTTAGGAAGCTCTCCAAATTATAATAGGACGAAGCTTTAAATAACTGTAATACACATTAACCTATTATATCTATTTAGGATGCTCACCCAATTATAATAGGACGAAGCTTTAAATAACTGTAATACATTGTCACATTAACCTATTATATCTATTTAGGATGCTCTCCCAATTATAATAGGACAAAGCTTTAAATAACTGTAATACACATTAACCTATTATATCTATTTAGGGTGCTCACCCAATTATAATAGGACGAAGCTTTAAACAACTGTTATACACATTAACCTATTATATCTATTTAGGATGCTCACCCAATTATAATAGGACGAAGCTTTAAATAACTGTAATACACATTAACCTATTATATCTATTTAGGATGCTCACCAAATTATAATAGGACAAAGCTTTAAATAACTGTAATACACATTAACCTATTATATCTATTTAGGATGCTCACCCAATTATAATAGGACGAAACTATAAATAACTGTAATACACATTAACCTATTATATCTATTTAGGGTGCTCACCCAATTATAATAGGACGAAGCTTTAAACAACTGTTATACACATTAACCTATTATATCTATTTAGGATGCTCACCCAATTATAATAGGACGAAGCTTTAAATAACTGTATTACACATTGACCTATTATATCTATTTAGCATGCTCATCCAATTATAATAGGACGAAGCTTTAAACAACTGTTATACACATTAACCTATTATATCTATTTAGGATGCTCACCCAATTATAATAGGACGAAGCTTTAAATAACTGTATTACACATTTACCTATTATATCTATTTAGGATGCTCATCCAATTATAATAGGACGAAGCTTTAAACAACTGTTATACACATTCACCTATTATATCTATTTAGGATGCTCACCCAATTATAATAGGACGAAGCTTTAAACAACTGTAATACACATTAACCTATTATATCTATTTAGGATGCTCATCCAATTATAATAGGACGAAGCTTTAAATAACTGTATTACACATTGACCTATTATATCTATTTAGGATGCTTACCCAATTATAATAGGACGAAGCTATAAATAACTGTAATGCACATTAACCTATTATATCTATTTAGGATGCTCACCCAATTATAATAGGACAAAGCTTTAAATAACTGTATTACACATTGACCTATTATATCTATTTAGGATGCTTACCCAATTATAATAGGACGAAGCTATAAATAACTGTAATACACATTAACCTATTATATCTACTAAGGATGCTCACCCAATTATAATAGGACGAAGCTTTAAACAACTGTAATACACATTAACCTATTATATCTATTTAGGATGCTCACCCAATTATAATAGGACGAAGCTATAAATAACTGTTATACATTGTCACATTAACCTAGTATATCTATTTAGGGTGCTCACCCAATTATAATATGACGAAGCTTTAAATAACTGTAATACACATTAACCTATTATATCTATTTACTATTTAGGATGCTCATCCAATTATAATAGGACGAAACTTTAAACAACTGTAATACACATTAACCTATTATATCTATTTAGGATGCTCTCCCAATTATAATAGGACGAAACTTTAAATAACTGTAATACACATTAACCTATTATATCTATTTAGGATGCTCTCCCAATTATAATAGGACGAAGCTTTAAATAACTGTTATACACATTAACCTATTATATCTATTTAGGATGCTCACCCAATTATAATAGGACGAAGCTTTAAATAACTGTAATACACTGTCACATTAACCTATTATATCTATTTAGGATGCTCACCCAATTATAATAGGACGAAGCTATAAATAACTGTTTACACATTAACCTATTATATCTATTTAGGATGCTCACCCAATTATAATAGGACTAAGCTTTAAACAACTGTATTACACATTAACCTATTATATCTATTTAGGATGCTCTCCCAATTATAATAGGACGAAACTTTAAATAACTGTAATACACATTAACCTATTATATCTATTTAGGATGCTCTCCCAATTATAATAGGACGAAGCTTTAAATAACTGTTATACACATTAACCTATTATATCTATTTAGGATGCTCACCCAATTATAATAGGACGAAGCTTTAAATAACTGTAATACACTGTCACATTAACCTATTATATCTATTTAGGATGCTCACCAAATTATAATAGGACAAAGCTTTAAATAACTGTAATACACATTAACCTATTATATCTATTTAGGATGCTCACCCAATTATAATAGGACGAAGCTTTAAACAACTGTAATACACATTAACCTATTATATCTATTTAGGATGCTCACCCAATTATAATAGGACGAAGCTTTAAACAACTGTATTACACATTAACCTATTATATCTATTTAGGATGCTAACCCAATTATAATAGAACGAAGCTATAAATAACTGTAATACACATTAACCTATTATATCTATTTAGGATGCTCACCCAATTATAATAGGACGAAGCTTTAAACAACTGTTATACACATTAACCTATTATATCTATTTAGGATGCTCACCCAATTATAATAGGACGAAGCTTTAAATAACTGTATTACACATTAACCTATTATATCTATTTAGGATGCTTACCCAATTATAATAGGACGAAGCTTTAAATAACTGTATTACACATTAACCTATTATATCTATTTAGGATGCTCACCCAATTATAATAGGACGAAGCTTTAAACAACTGTAATACACATTAACCTATTATATCTATTTAGGATGCTCACCCAATTATAATAGGACGAAGCTTTAAATAACTGTTTTACACATTAACCTATTATATCTATTTAGGATGCTCACCCAATTATAATAGGACGAAGCTATAAATAACTGTATTACACATTAACCTATTATATCTATTTAGGATGCTCACCCAATTATAATAGGACGAAGCTTTAAATAACTGTAATACACATTAACCTATTATATCTATTTAGGATGCTCATCTAATTATAATAGGACGAAGCTTTAAACAACTGTAATACACATTAACCTATTATGTCTCTTTAGGATGCTCACCCAATTATAATAGGACAAAGCTTTAAACAACTGTAATACACATTAACCTATTATATCTATTTAGGATGCTCATCCAATTATAATAGGACGAAGCTATAAATAACAGTATTATACATTAACCTATTATATCTATTTAGGATGCTCTACCAATTATAATAGGACGAAGCTATAAATAACTGTATTACACATTAACCTATTATATCTATTTAGGATGCTCACCCAATTATAATAGGACGAAGCTTTAAACAACTGTAATACACATTAACCTATTATATCTATTTAGGATGCTCTCCCAATTATAATAGGACGAAGCTTTAGATAACTGTTATACACTGTCACATTAACCTATTATATCTATTTAGGATGCTCACCCAATTATAATAGGACGAAGCTTTACATAACTGTAATACACATTAACCTAATATATCTATTTAGGATGCTCACCCAATTATAATAGGACGAAGCTTTAAACAACTGTAGTACACATTAACCTATTATATCTATTTAGGATGCTCACCCAATTATAATAGGACGAAGCTTTAAATTACTGTAATACACATTAACCTATTATATCTATTTAGGATGCTCATCCAATTATAATACGACGAAGCTTTAAACAGCTGTAATACACATTAACCTATTATATCTATTTAGGATGCTCACCCAATTATAATAGGACGAAGCTTTAAATAACTGTAATACACTGTCACATTAACCTATTATATCTATTTAGGATGCTCACCCAATTATAATAGGACGAAGCTTTAAACAACTGTAATACACTGTCACATTAACCTATTATATCTATTTAGGATGCTCACCCAATTATAATAGGACGAAACTTTAAACAACTGTAATACACATTAACCTATTATATCTATTTAGGATGCTCACCCAATTATAATAGGACGAAGCTTTAAACAGCTGTAATACACATTAACCTATTATATCTATTTAGGATGCTCTCCCAACTATAATAGGACGAAGCTTTAAACAACTGTAGTACACATTAACCTATTATATCTACTTAGGATGCTCACCCAATTATAATAGGACGAAACTTTAAATAACTGTGATACACATTAACCTATTATATCTATTAAGGATGCTCACCCAATTATAATAGGACGAGGCTTTAAACAACTGTAATACACATTAACCTATTATATCTATTTAGGATGCTCTCCCAATTATAATAGGACGAAGCTTTAAACAACTGTTATACACATTAACCTATTATATCTATTTAGGATGCTCACCCAATTATAATAGGACGAAGCTTTAAATAACTGTAATACACATTAATCTATTATATCTATTTAGGATGCTCACCCAATTATAATAGGACGAAGCTTTAAATAACTGTTTTACACATTAACCTATTATATCTATTTAGGATGCTCTCCCAATTATAATAGGACAAAGCTTTAAACAACTGTAATACACATTAACCCATTATATCTATTTAGGACGCTCTCTCAATTATAATAGGACGAAGCTTTAAATAACTGTAATACACATTAACCTATTATATCTATTTAGGATGCTCTCCCAATTATAATAGGACGAAGCTTTAGATAACTGTTATACACTGTCACATTAACCTATTATATCTATTTAGGATGCTCACCCAATTATAATAGGACGAAGCTTTACATAACTGTAATACACATTAACCTAATATATCTATTTAGGATGCTCACCCAATTATAATAGGACGAAGCTTTAAACAACTGTAGTACACATTAACCTATTATATCTATTTAGGATGCTCACCCAATTATAATAGGACGAAGCTTTAAATTACTGTAATACACATTAACCTATTATATCTATTTAGGATGCTCATCCAATTATAATAGGACGAAGCGTTAAACAGCTGTAATACACATTAACCTGTTATATCTATTTAGGATGCTCACCCAATTATAATAGGACGAAGCTTTAAATAACTGTAATACACTGTCACATTAACCTATTATATCTATTTAGGATGCTCACCCAATTATAATAGGACGAAGCTTTAAACAACTGTAATACACTGTCACATTAACCTATTATATCTATTTAGGATGCTCACCCAATTATAATAGGACGAAACTTTAAACAACTGTAATACACATTAACCTATTATATCTATTTAGGATGCTCACCCAATTATAATAGGACGAAGCTTTAAACAACTGTAATACACATTAACCTAGTATATCTATTTAGGATGCTCATTCAATTATAATAGGACGAAGCTTTAAATAACTGTAATACACATTAACCTATTCTATCTATTTAGGATGCTCACCCAATTATAATAGGACGAAGCTTTAAATAACTGTAATACACTGTCACATTAACCTATTATATCTATTTAGGATGCTCACCCAATTATAATAGGACGAAACTTCAAACAACTGTAATACACATTAACCTATTATATCTAAGTAGGATGCTCACCCAATTATAATAGGACGAAGCTTTAAATAACTGTATTACACATTAACCTATTCTATCTATTTAGGATGCTCACCCAATTATAATAGGACGAAGCTTTATATAACTGTATTATACATTAACCTATTATATCTATTTAGGATGCTCACCCAATTATAATAGGACGAAGCTTTAAATAACTGTATTATACATTAACCTATTATATCTATTTAGGATGCTCACCCAATTATAATAGGACGAAGCTTTACATAACTGTATTATACATTAACCTATTATATCTATTTAGGATGCTCACCCAATTATAATAGGACGAAGCTTTACATAACTGTAATACACATTAACCTATTATATCTATTTAGGATGCTCACCCAATTATAATAGGACGAAGCTTTAAACAACTGTAATACACATTAACGTATTATATCTATTTAGGATGCTCACCCAATTATAATAGGAAAAGGCTTTACATAACTGTAATACACATTAACCTATTATGTCTATTTAGGATGCTCTCCCAATTATAATAGGACGAAGCTTTAAACAACTGTAATACACATTAACCTATTATATCTATTTAGGATGCTCATCCAATTATAATAGGACGAAGCTTTAAATAACTGTATTATACATTAACCTATTATATATATATTTAGGATGCTCACCCAATTATTATAGGACGAAGCTTTAAATAACTGTATTACACATTAACCTATTATATCTATTTAGGATGCTCACCCAATTATAATAGGACGAAGCTTAAAACAACTGTAATACACATAAACCTATTATATCTATTTAGGATGCTCTCCCAATTATAATAGGACGAAGCTATAAACAGCTGTAATACACATTAACATATTATATCTATTTAGGATGCTCACCCAATTATAATAGGACGAAGCTTTAAACAACTGTAATACACATTAACCTATTATATCTATTTAGGATGCTCTCCCAATTATAATAGGACGAAGCTATAAACAGCTGTAATACACATTAACATATTATATCTATTTAGGATGCTCACCCAATTATAATAGGACGAAGCTTTAGATAACTGTTATACACTCACAATAACCTATTATATCTATTTAGCATGCTCACCCAATTATAATAGGACCAAGCTTTAAATAACTGTAATACACTGTCACATTAACCTATTATATCTATTTAGGATGCTCACCCAATTATAATAGGACGAAGCTTCAAACAACTGTAATACACAATAACGTATTATATCTATTTAGGATGCTCACCCAATAATAATAGGACGAAGCTTTAAACAACTGTAATACACATTAACCTAATATATCTATTTAGGATGCTCTCCCAATTATAATAGGACGAAGCTTTAAACCACTGTAATACACATTAACCTATTATATCTATTTAGGATGCTCACCCAATTATAATAGGACGAAACTTTAAACAACTGTAGTACACATTAACCTAGTATATCTATTTAAGATGCTCTCCCAATTATAATAGGACGAAGCTTTAAACAACTGTATCACACATTAACCTAATATATCTATTTAGGATGCTCACCCAATTATAATAGGACAAAGCTTTGAACAACTGTAATACACTGTCACATTAACCTATTATATCTATTTAGGATGCTCACCCAATTATAATAGGACGAAGCTTTAAATAACTGTAATACACTGTCACATTAGCCTATTATATCTATTTAGGATGCTCACCCAATTATAATAGGACGAAGCTTTAAATAACTGTAATACACTGTCACATTAACCTATTATATCTATTTAGGATGCTCACCCAATTATAATAGGACGAAGCTTTAAACAACTGTAATACACATTAACCTATTATATCTATTTATGACGCTCACCCAATTATAATAGGACGAAGCTTTAAATAACTGTAATACACCAATTATAATAGGACGAAGCTTTAAACAACTGTATTACACATTAACCTATTATATCTATTTAGGATGCTCACCCAATTATAATAGGACCAAGCTTGAAATAACTGTAATACACTGTCACATTAACCTATTATATCTATTTAGGATGCTCGACCAATTATAATAGGACAAAGCTTTAGATAACTGTTATACACTGTCACATTAACCTATTATATCTATTTAGGATGCTCACCCAATTATAATAGGACGAAGCTTTAAACAACTGTATTACACATTAACCTATTATATCTATTTAGGATGCTCACCCAATTATAATAGGACCAAGCTTTAAATAACTGTAATACACTGTCACATTAACCTATTATATCTATCTAGGATGCTCACTCAATTATAATAGGACGAAACTTTAAACAACTGTAGTACACATTAACCTAGTATATCTATTTAGGATGCTCTACCAATTATAATAGGACGACGCTTTAAACAACTGTAATACACATTCATCTATTATATCTGTTTAGAATGCTCACCCAATTATAATAGGACGAAGCTTTACATTACTGTAATACACATTAACCTATTATATCTATTTAGGATGCTCACCCAATTATAATAGGACGAAACTTTAAACAACTGTAATATACATTAACATATTATGTCTATTTAGAATGCTTACCCAATTATAATAGGACGAAGCTTTAAATAACTGTATTACACATTAACCTATTATGTCTATTTAGGATGCTCATCCAATTATAATAGGACGAAGCTTTACATAACTGTAATACACATTAACCTATTATATCTATTTAGGATGCTCACCCAATTATAATAGGACGAAGCTTTGAACAACTGTAATACACTGTCACATTAACCTATTATATCTATTTAGGATGCTCATCCAATTATAATAGGACGAGGCTTTACATAACTGTAATATACATTAACATATTATGTCTATTTAGGATGCTCACCCAATTATAATAGGACGAAGCTTTAAACAACTGTTTTACACATTAACCTATTATATCTATTTAGGATGCTCATCCAATTATAATAGGACGAAGCTTTACATAACTGTAATACACATTAACCTATTATATCTATTTAGGATGCTCACCCAATTATAATAGGACGAAGCTTTGAACAACTGTAATACACTGTCACATTAACCTATTATATCTATTTAGGATGCTCATCCAATTATAATAGGACGAAGCTTTACATAACTGTAATATACATTAACATATTATGTCTATTTAGGATGCTCACCCAATTATAATAGGACGAAGCTTTAAACAACTGTAATACACATTAACCTATTATATCTATTTAGGATGCTCACCCAATTATAATAGGACGAAGCTTTAAATTACTGTAATACACATTAACCTATTATATCTATTTAGGATGCTCACCCAATTATAATAGGACGAAGCTTTAAATAACTGTAATACACATTAACCTATTATATCTATTTAGGATGCTCACCCAATTATAATAGGACGAAACTTTACATAACTGTAATACACATTAACCTATTATATCTATTTAGGATGCTCTCCCAATTATAATAGGACGAAGCTTTAAATAACTGTAATACACATTAACCTATTATATCTATTTAGGATGCTCACCAATTATAATAGGACGAAGCTTTAAATAACTGTATTACACATCAACCTATTATATCTATTTAGGATGCTCACCCAATTATAATAGGACGAAGCTTTAAATAACTGTAATACACATTAACCTATTATATCTATTTAGGATGCTCACCCAATTATAATAGGACGAAGCTTTACATAACTGTAATACACATTAACCTATTATGTCTATTTAGAATGCTCACCCAGTTATAATAGGACGAAGCTTTAAACAACTGTAGTACACATTAACCTATTATATCTATTTAGGATGCTCACCCAATTATAATAGGACGAAGCTTTACATAACTGTAATACACATTAACTTATTATATCTATTTAGGATGCTCACCCAATTATAATTGGACGAAGCTATAAATAACTGTAATACACATTAACCTATTATATCTATTTAGAATGCTCACCCAATTATAATAGGACGAAGCTTTAAATAACTGTAATACACATTAACCTATTATGTCTATTTAGAATGCTCACCCAATTATAATAGGACGAAGCTTTAAACAACTGTCATACATATGGGAGGTTATAATATGTTTCAAAACATGTTAGCCCCACATTTTTCTTCCCATATAGTCTGTACCGAGTTACGAGTATGACAGTTGTACATAATCAAAAAATGTCAAAGTTTTTATTTCACTGCTATTTACAAAAATGTTCAAGTTCACATTCAACATTTTGGAAGCATGCATTTTGTCAAAATGTTCAAAGCCTGTTTGTGAGATATTTTTAAAAAAGAAGGACGAAAGATACCAGAGGGACAGTCAACTATCGACACAAACTCAATAAAAGCCAAATAACAAAAATACCGAACACCAAGGAAAACAGAAGCCGGAAGTACCCGAACAAATAAAAACATTAAAAGCTCAACACACCAAACGAATGCAAGGTAACTATCACACTTCATACCCGGCACATGCGTATGAACATGTATATAAGGGAAGATTAAAGGTAACTATCACACTTCATACCCGGAACATGCGTATTAACATGTATATAAGGGAAGATAACGGTAACTTTCACACTTCATACCCGGCACATGCGTATTAACATGTATATAAGGGAAGATTAAAGGTAACTATCACACTTCATACCCGGCACATGCGTTTTAACATGTATATAAGGGAAGATTAAAGGTAACTATCACACTTCATACCCGGCACATGCGTATTAACATGTATATAAGGGAAGATTAAAGGTAACTATCACACTTCATACCCGGCACATGCGTTTTAACATGTATATAAGGGAAGATTAAAGGTAACTATCACACTTCATACCCGGCACATGCGTATTAACATGTATATAAGGAAAAGATTAAAGGTAACTATCACACTTCATACCCGGAACATGCGTATTAACATGTATATAAGGGAAGATTAAAGGTAACTGTCACACTTCATACCCGGCACCTGCGTATTAACATGTATATAAGGGAAGATTAAAGGTAAATATCACACTTCATACCCGGAACATGCGTAATAACATGTTTATAAAGGAAGATTAAAGGTAACTATCACACTTCATACCCGGAACATGCGTATTAACATGTATATAAGGGAAGATTAAAGGTGACTATCACACTTCATACCCGGAACATGCGTATTAATATGTATATAAGGGAAGATTAAAGGTAACTATCACACTTCATACCCGGCACATGCGTATTAACATGTATATAAGGGAAGATTAAAGGTAACTATCACACTTCATACCCGGCACATGCGTATTAACATGTATATAAGGGAAGATTTAAGGTAACTATCACACTTCATACCAGGCACATGCGTATCAACATGTATATAAGGGAAGATTAAAGGTAACTATCACACTTCATACCCGGCACATGCGTATTAACATGTATATAAGGAAAGATTAAAGGTAACTATCACACTTCATACCCGGCACATGCGTATTAACATGTATATAAGAGAAGATTAAAGGTAACTATCACACTTCATACCCGGCACATGCGTATTAACATGTATATAAGGGACGATTAAATCTTGACTCACAGCTAGCTTATTATAACCTCTGACGTATTTGTGGATTGCCCATACAATTCGATTTTAATAACAACAATGTTTGAGCAAAACAAACAGACACAATAGGTAAATATGTCATAAATAGGGGTGCAGTAGTCAGCATTGTTTTATATTCTTAATGACTTTAACAAATGGCCCCCAAAAAATAACAGTTCAAACAGTTCAAATGGGTAAGCCAACGGTTTAATCTATATAGAAAACGAGAAACAAGAAGCACTTATGAACCACAAAAACGACAACTACTGAACACAGATTCCTGACTTGGATCAGATGCAATCAAATGCAGTTGTTTTAAACGTTTTAATAGGTACCAACATTCATATCTGAAACAATAGTGTAACATCACAACATATAAAGACAGACTATACAATATCAATGGAATTTGTTTGTTTGTTGTGTTAGACTCTGATTTGTTTGTTAAGGTGCTTTAAAAATCTAAATTGACCTCAGTTATGTATGTGGATTTTAACGACATTTTCGATCATTGCATGAGCTGTGTATTCTTGATGAGGAGCCTGTTAGGATGTGCAGCACATAAGTCACATGTAAAATACATAGTCACACTCTTGTTGATCTGGATGAGTATAACTATGTGAGTATGCACGGTTGAATAAAATTGAGAATGGAAATGGGAAATTTGTCAAAAAGACAACAACCCGACCAAAGAGCAAACAATGCACGTATTAAAATGTCTAACGTTAATACCCAGTGAGATGTGTCCATTTTTTATGATCTGATGACGTGTGTATTCCTTATAAAACATTAAAAAAAACTTTATTAAATTATGTGCGTCCACTTTATTACCAATTTTTTTACCTTAATTATTTAAAGGATTCGGGTGTTTTTTTTACGATTTGGCGCGATCGACTACCCATACGCGGTCGGCAATCATTTAGAAACTGTAATGTCGCGGTTTTATAATTAAAACACAGTTTCTGTTCACTCATTCTTTATAATTCAACTTCCGTTATTTTCATAGAAATGCATTGTCACCAAGTTCAAAGATGCAAACACGCGTTCGGCTTGATAACATATGTGCGAGACATTCCATATGTATTACCTACATCAGAAATTCACAATATTATTGTTTGATGTAACCCATGGATCGTATTAACAGTGAAGAGACTGATACTTCATACAGAATATTTTACATTTCCCTTAAATTATAGTATCTCTAGATCTAAGCGACAATTACGTGTTATGGCTTTGATGTTGATGATGGTGAGGCGGTGATTTGTTTCTTATCATGTGGTAATGCACTGTATTGCATGTAAAATGTATCTATTCATCTCCATTTACATCCTTAAATCAAAGAGTCGTTTTAGGTCCACCTGGTTTAATGGATAACCAATCCAAATATACACATTAAGTCCGGAAACTTTAGTTACAAATTGTTACAATAAATATTTATGTATCATACCTATACAAACATCTGTACATGTTTTGTGAATAAAGTTCTTTACCTAAATACAACAAGTGATTATCAAATTTAGACATTTGTTTAAATACTTGATCCTTTGACAACGATAGATAATGCATTCAAAATATGGAGGTTCCCAAACTATATAATTGTAAAACAAAAGAAGACGTGGTAAGATTGCCATTGAAACATCTTTTTCAAACAAGAGACCGAAACAACGTTAAAGCTTGAAACTAAAGGTCACCATACGTCCGTATTTAATGATATCTCCCAGAACACATTGAAAGCAATGTGACATGACAAATGTTAAACAATTCAAACAATTAATATTCTTTATAACGGCCTGATTTATGTAAAAAGCGATTAAGAAAATCGAAAAAGATATACAGAAACAAAATTCCTTAATTACAGGCTCCTTACTTGGTGTTACATGATTGCGGGCGCCTAATCCTCCCCATACATAGGAAAGTGGTATAAAGCCACACAATAACAACAAACTATAAAAAAAACCAGTTGAAATGGATTCAATTCTTCAGATCAGGCATGTACCAGTTATTTGAAGCTCAAAATCTATTTGAGTGTAATGTGATGTGTTGTTTGTCTTTTCTTGTCTTCATTTCCTCAATAATTTTTTGTGTGGCCTTCTTCGACTAATGATTTTAATTTAGTACATTTATTGAGTATCTTATCTGTATAGATGATATTTTTTTCATTAAATAGTCCCAAATTTGGTGACTATGTTGAATACATATATCCCGTAGAGATAAAGGATACAACAGATACAGTTAAGTCTGCTTCATATCTTAAATAACATCTAAAAATTGACAACGAGTTTCGGTTGAAAACAAAACTTTACGCCAAAAGAGATGATTTCAGCTTTCCAAGTGTGAATTTTCCATTTCTATGTAGTACCATTCCATTCCAGGGCTTGTATATCCTATAATGATTTTCTTGATAGATGGTTGCTGCTCATAAGGAAACCATTAAACCAAGAGTTCAAAATGGTGATGTAGAAATCAGGCCTTCATAAATTTTACGGACGCCATCACGAGTTTGTTGACCGTTATGGAATACCCGTTGACATATTTTCTCTATGTCGTAACTAAAATCCCGTTTCCATTTCACGAATGTGACCCACCGAATTATCTATGTTGTAACGTATGTACTATTTTTTGTCAGTTTGTCTTTTCCTTTTTTAGCAATGGCGTTGTCAGTTTATGTTCAATTTATTGAGTTTGAATGTCCCTCTGGTATCTTTCGCCCCTCTTTTATCGCTTTGCTATCTTCAATAATATGATATGGCCTTTTTCGACTAACGGTTTTATTGAATACGTGTAATAAGTTTCTTCGCGTTTCTCTTTTTCATGATTTGACTGAGCTTTTTTCAGTGAGGAAAAACACTAAAGACACAGAGTACTCATCTTAATGAAAGCTAATTCAAAGTCAATCACAACGAATAAAGTATGCATGCATGCATCCAGCAAAAATATCAATAAGTACAAATCTAATGGATTTAGTATAACAATGTCATATTAAACACGGTCTGTTATGAAAAATATTAACTTAGGCAATGTCAAGTAACCACAATTGTTAATAACTACATAGCCTTATCAAACTAATTATATCTAAATTTATTGATAACACAAACAAAGTAAAAAGAACCAATGAAACACTATTTAAAGATATTATATTGATCTTTGTTGATTTACAGGCTTTAGAAATACAATTACCTTAAAAATTAGTTTGTGGTTTGCCATTTGTCATAAGTTTTCAATAGGTATAGCCAAACTTCCAAACAAGATCTGTGTGTGTATATAAAAAAACAAGACCAGTACCGAATATGTACCTGCGTCGTTGCATGCAGTTGATTGAAGTCACACGTATAACGATCATTTGCAGACCATATATCTGTAATATTAACGTCAAAATTAAAGGAGCCAAGAAAAATTTGACGAAAAACTTCATTGTGCAATGAGTGATGTTCAATTTTAAACTATAGCAATCCAGGAAATTGCTTCAAGGCATATGTAGAAATTGCTTACGTGCAACTCCAAATTATCAATCTGTAGACCACTACTACTATTAAAATAGGGCGGAAGATATCAAAAAGACAATCAATATTGAAATTATTAACTGGAAGAGAAACCGACAAAGCCATGGCATAAACAAAAAGTTATGAGAAATCAACGTTAAACCAAGAAAAAGTAGGAGTCGATGATAAACAGGACTTGTGAAAATATTAGATCGATTATTTTGCAGGAAATTAGTTAATGAACAGACGAAACTATAAAATAATGTATGCTATATCAGCTATAGTGCTACTTTGGTACTGTAAGACAGGAAACACCTGCTAGAAGGTTCCTCCCGGGAACTATCTTCTTCTGGCAGCATGATTATTGTCAATCAGTATAATTAGATTATGATCGCTTTTCAGATATATATCTATTTACTTCATGCAAACTTCACTGTAATATCATCAAAGCAGCACCTGTGCCTATAACAGCAACACTTACAGATATGGAATATAAAAAAATATAAAATCAAGCAGATGCGTTGATAAAGGAATTTGATACCACCTAATAAAATCATGGGATACAACCGAGTTAATAAGAATTCAAATACTTTAACTTCAAACTTCGTTCAAGATATTATGTTAGTTTACTGTGAACGTTTGAACAGTGTCTTCTTTAAGATAGTTCTTTAATGTTTCATGTATATTTCGATTCTGTGTTTTTGGTGTTACGTAAACAGTAAAATAACAAAATATCGAACTCCAAGGAAACATCAGAACGGAAAGTCTATTATCAAATGGCAAAATCCAAAGTTCGAATTGTAACTTTACCATTGCAATAATATACATTTGAAAATGTGCCACATTGTTAATGGTATGCTGTAAATTAATTTGTATTCTGATTTCAGAGGCCTCTATAAAGTGACAGTGTGTTTCTATACTGACATATGGCTTTACTGTTGTATAATGAGTCCTTTGTGACATTTATCCCTATATTTCTGGTGTACTTATCTGTTATACTCAAACTCCTCTCTAAAGTATGTCTGATTCTATGGTGTGATGTTGCTTATCTTTTGTCATATTAAGTCATCTGTAAAGTTTGCCTCAATGTTTCTGATGAGCTGTTATTTACTGTATTAAGTCTTTTAAGTCTGGTTTATGTTATACTATAATCAAAATCCTGAGTTTTAGGAACTTAGCGATTCTGATGTACTGCAATTTTACTATCTATTAAGATTTCTCTTTGAAATGTGCTAATATATTTCGGTGTATTGTAACTTTGCTATTAGTTGGCAATAGTCACACGATACTAGAAAAAATACGCATATATATGAAAAACAAATCTTTTATGAGATTTTTATACATTTTAAGTCATTGCTGTGATATCGAACTCAAAATTAAAAAAAAACCTGTAGTTCTATTTGGTTTAATTTGCTTAAATATTTTGATTCTATACCCTGTAAATTAATTGGTGATTATTTGTTTTTCCATAACAATGACATCTGCAAAATTTTCACTGACCTCGGATTTTAAATATCTAGTTACACGTAATTACGTGTTGTTGTTGTGTATTCTCGTTGACGTAAGCCTCACATCTTGATACAACATATTGATACTAAACAAATAACATATTCTGTGGTTACCTATTATCTTCCTTCTAATCTTCAATAACCTAAATACATTTTAACAATGAATTGAAATCATAAAGTACCATTAGCTAAAGGCTTCAACATGTAATGTCTTCAGTTAAGCAGTATACCATCATCATTCGCTCTCAGACAGATAATAGCATGCGGCTTATAAATCTGTTTAACAAATGTTTTGTGCCAGGAGAGCATTATTTAAACTAGACAGCAAACGTTTAAAATTTGTCTTCAATTGAAGTTTACAATTATTTATGGTAAAGCAGCTATATATTTAACTTTTTGCTTCATCTAAAACCTGTTGAATGATATGACTAAATTTAGATGAGTCTGTAAATTTTCCCTATACTGACAATGTGTACAATAAGAAATTAATCGGATACAGCATTGGAAGTGTTGGAAGTGTGGTAAGTTTTAAAACACCTTGGATTTAGTCTTAATATGTTAGTAAATTATAATAATGATATATTTTGTTAAGTGACCAGAATTTATACATTGAAAGGAATTCAAAAATAGTTTTATCATTTCATAGCTTTAATAAGAATGATCCAGCATTAATAATGTATAAGATTGTGATTCCGCTTCTAGAAAAAAGTATAACTGAAGATGATTACAAAATGTGTTTTATTAGTAAAATACCTGCATATCAAGACATTGTAACACGGTATTAACAAGTATACAATTTATTGAAAGACAATGATAATATATTTACACAACTATCGTTTAATAAATGCTGCTAAGAGTTGTACGTGGGAAAATGTTCACACATATTTACAACGCCGAGGGGAAACTATTAGGTAACTTTAATCCAGATAAATTTACAAACCACAAATAAACTCTGCTCTCCCGTCATAATCTCTGTTTGCATGAAAATATCAACTTGAATCCATTTGGGAACTGATGACTTCTTAAAAAATCACATACTGTTTCAAGAGGACGAACGAAACCTGCGACTAGAAAGATCATTATACATTTCCGCTTTGATATTTAAACGATTCTGGGAGTTATTTATACTCTGAACAAGACTCTTAACAACATGTCAATTAGCTACATTACATTTTCGTCCGAAATTTTGACTTTTCTGACATTCCAATACTAAAATTCCGTTAACATAATACCTATATACATACATGTTTATGTAGCGTTTTTTAATGGTAGTCTTTATCTAAAACAGTAACATAAATCATTTAACAGTAGGTATGCAAACAGCAATAACAATAGGATAGTCATTTTGTGTATATACATGAATATCATTCAATAACTAAAACATTAACAAGGAACAAATAGTCTTGTAATTTGGGACCCTTTATAGCTTGTTGTTCGGTGCGAGCCAAGGCTCAGTGTTGAAGGCCGTACCTAGACCTATAATGGTTTACTTCTATAAATTGTTATTTGGATGGGAAAATTGTCTCATTGGCATTCAAACCACATCTTCCTATACCTATTGTGTAATAATCCCCTACAATGTCGTCGGTTTTACTGTTCTTTCTTCTACTGTTTTTGTTTTGTCCTCACCAAATTGTTGGCTAGCCTAATCATAATAGTGACTAGTGACTTACTAGCTTTATCTTACTTAAAAATATAAACACTGATTATTCATATTATAATTCTATAGAGAACTGTTTCAAACATAAATACACAAGATGGCTCATATCCTCTAAAAAAAGTATATGTTATTTGTGCTTTTAAGTATTCTTTCAAATACTAGTGTCCATAAAACTATATGTCATACGTGCACACCGTTTTGGTAAGAATATCGTTAAATATATATACAATGCATGTAACTTATTTATGCTATAAGATACACTAAACAGCAGAATTAAAAAGAATTTGTTTTCGAAAGTATTTGTTTCTGGTGAGATCCCCAGCCTATTTGAGTAATGTCACGAATTTGCTTTTACAAATATAGCACTAACATTAGGACAATCATTATCTCACTTATAACAGATTTTTTGGTTTTCATTGCTATCACACACAAGGGAAGGCTGGGATGGAGATTGCTATCATTGAAGAACTTGATTGGCTACTACATTGTAACAATAACATTTTATGACAGCTAATCTAGTTGCCTTTTTTGGATATTTGAATTATCTCCCTTGGTGTATTTTAAATCTAAATCACAACCTTGCATTCATAATTTCTTACCGATATAAAAAAGTTTTTTTTTTTAAATTTGCATTCAATAATGAAGTTGGGATTCAGTGCTGTTCCGTTTTACGTATTTTCATGAAAAGATTGTCTGCAGACGGTAATGTCAGTTCTTTACAGCTGACTTTCCCACTTTTATTTTTTGTACATTTTTCGTTAAATTCTATCATGATATCATCAGCCCAGTCCGAAATAGTCCAAAGAGGAATGAATATATACTGACTTTTTTGGTTACTCCATGAATGTGTCCCGAGGCCAGCGAGTCGGAGGTTACTAGAGTGACCTATATAGAGTGGAGATCCGTCCACTGATGTTATAGCATCGTTTTTATTTCCCTTTAGTACACCACAGATATAATCTTTGTCGTTAGCACATCTGTGATTCACTTTACCCTTTCTTATTTTTAATTTGGTTTTCGGTTTCTTGCCATCCAGTCGAATTGAAACATAAAAGACAGGTAAAACTTGTGAAAGCGATTTGAATTGTTTCTCTGCGATGATACACTGATGGTCCATTATATGAGACGATTTCTTCTTAACGAGACGTAGAAGAGCAATGTTAAACTGCTGCATACCGAGAGACAGTAAAGGATGGGGCACTATGTGTGATATTTTATATGACGTTTTACCACGTCCTATTTTAACATGTATATCTGCATCTGTGAGATACCTAAGGGCACCTGCAGGTACTAATGCCCAATCTGGGGTTAACAAAGCGCCATCAACAACATAGTCTCCACGGTTCCTAAAGACTGTCACGTGTTTCTTCATCATTTCCTTCCCAACTGAACTGTAAATAGTAATACATGGTATTAATGGAATAGAACTGGTCATGGTCTCAGTATATAATATGATATAATAAAAATAGTATATACTGTATGACTACCTGCCTTATATGAATATAGAAACAATTCGATATGAAGACGAGCATAGATAGTTCCAACAGCAATGCTGATGATTTGTTGATAAACACGTCCTGAAAAAATATGCTTTCAAGAAAATCAAACATTTAAATAATTACCCTCTCTTAAACTAGAACTTTTGTTGTTGATAAATATTGATGTTTATAGTTTATAAAGTGTAGAACTTGAAAGGTCCAACAATTTATGTTCTTTGTAAGGAAACTAATGTAAAAGGGGGACGAAAGATATGTAATTTAGGTATCCAATAATGTGAACGTCCATTCTTTTTTTCATTTTTGAAAAACTATGATCATGATGATTATTAGAGGATCTTTGAGATTTCTTCTGTGGTAGGTGGCTTGGGAGTATATGTAAATATTGATAAGGGACTTCAGTTTTTTTAATTTTCTCCAGAGTTCAGTATTTTTGTGATTCTTCCATTTTTAAGTCTCCAAGTGAATTGTCGCTTTCTAATTCCTTTATCTTGAAAATAATATTTCAATTTTGTCTGTCCGTATGATTGACGAAAAGGTAAGTACTGTGTTCATTTTTAAATAAAACATAATTTGGTTGACCGTTATGGAATAATCGTTTCACAAATGATATCGGATATGTTCCTTACGTCGTAACTACAATCCCCTTACCTTTCATGAATGTGACCTACCGAATTAGACTATTTACCGGATTTGTTATCACATAAGCAACACGACGGGTGCCGCATGTGGAGCAGGATCTGCTTACCCTTCCGGAGCACCTGAGATCACCCCTAGTTATTCTTTAGTTTTCTATGTTGTGTCGTGTGTGCTGTTGTTTGTTTGTCTTTTTTCATTTTTAGCCATGGCGTTGTCAGTTTGTTTTAGATTTATGAGTTTGACTGTCCCTTTGGTATTTTTCGTCCCTCTTGAATTATATACAATCATATGCTTTTAATTACTTCCATGAATTCGTTAGAGAAATTATTTCTAATGTTATCAATTAACTGCTCCTGGAGAAGCACACTTACATTGAATTTATAACTTATCACCTTTTATTGGGTTTGTTATATTTATTAGTGTTGAATGATTTGCTATTATGTAACGGTTATAAATTATCTTGAAGTTCTTTTACTTTACTGTTAGTTTTACATTTATCAATTTAAACATGTTTTTATGCTTACAGGTAGACATAATAATAATTTCAAAAGTACAGGTTGAAAACTTCGCTATGACCTTGGGTTATATTGTCAAATATAACGGTAGTGATAAAGACGAACGAGGAACGTAGGGTAATAAGTCAAAACATGCCAACACTTTGATATTACACAATGACATTCGCAGTAAGTTCAGAATCTTAAAGACTATGGATAATTCCCTGTACAAAAGCAGGAATATGACAGTTTGATGTGTTTAATCATTTGATTTTGCCATTTGATTAGGGCATTTCCGTTTCAAATTTTCCTGGGAGTTCAGTATTTTTGTGATTTTACTTTTTTTTCAGCTTTCCTACACCAAATAAGAATTATACCCAAATTATTAACTTATTTTCGCCATTTGTGCTGAAACGACACAAGCGACACAATAGATGGCAAGCGACACACATCTTCCTTTGATGACTCGCATATTTGTCTGTTAAGAATTGAATGATATGACATTGATTAAGGGTATAACCAATCTGTTCATGTACATTATTGACGGGAATACTATCACCTTGGCCAACTGAGTTATATAATTATGTAATCAGAAAGAATTTGACATAGAGATATATAAGCCAAGACGCTACAATACCTCTTTGTATATTTGCCAAAGTCTACTTAATAAGTTATATGATTTACATTAAGAAACTTATGTTCATTTAATCAATGTAACGTTTTCTCTCCGTTCTTGAAAGGAAAGTTATCGATAATTCAATTAAGTAGCATATGCTTACATAATATAATATTAATACTTTTCAAGGTGGTATAAGTGTAAGAACAATATGAAGGAAATCATTTTTTTGGTTTTGCGTTATACTTATTAATACCATACCCAATCCCTTCTTTTTTTTGGAACTGGGATGATAAATCCAGTGCTGTGTATGAGAGAGTGTCATGGTCACTGCACGGTAAAAAAAACCCTAGCAACAACTCTTTGAGGGATCTGAAGGTGACCAATACAGATTTCACGACCTTGGCCCAACTGACATATTGTGTATATTGTTGGTCTGATCCTTACTATGCATGAAAAATTTGCCAATGGACATAATACAAGCAATATTCAACCAAACAGATATTTACCGACTTCATTTAAATCTATTTTCACCAACTTAAGGTTGTAACATACTGTACATTTATCAAATACCAACGAACTGTCATGGAATCGTTTTTGGAGGATTAATTTCTAGAAATATCCTAACACAATATTTTTACAGGGGTCAAATTGAAATTTTTAAAGCAAAAATTACCAGATTCATGTTAGAAAATATAATATACTACTATTTACCGTCGTCTAGCTATCGGTCTTTTACTGAACACGCCATCTTTACACATCAGAGTGACGTCCTGACTTGCGTTAACTTTCTGGCTACAAGTCATGTCTTCATCGGCTAGTTCCGAGAACTACAAGAAATAAATTTTACATTGAAATACCAGTTAACAACCTACAAATACAATCTGGCGTGCAGTTTACACGAATATTCCACATTCCAAACAAAAAGACAGATTGAATGAGTTGGTATTACTTTGTTTCATTAAAAAGAATGGCGAACGTAGATACAAGTATCTTGTCTTGGGAAGGGATAAAACCCATTTTGTAAAGAATCACTGTGATTCAAACAAAAAATTCTCTGAAACTGACATTATCAAGATGCTTGATTTCTTGATTGAGAACATTTTTGTTACGTTTGGAGGACGTGTTTTTCAACAGACTGTCGGAATTTCAATGGGAACCAATTGTGCTCCTCTTCTACTCTACTTGTTTCTTTATTATTATGATGCTGACTTCATATAGAAACTTCTAATGAAGAAAGATAAGAAGTTAGCAACATACTTAAACTTTACGTTCCGCTATAAAGATAATGTTCTCTTCACTAAATAATACATAATTTGTTGACTGTGTTGAACGAATCTATCCCATCGAATTAGAGAAAAAAGAATATCACAGATACAGATAAGTCTACCTCATATCTTAACTTACATTTAGAAATTGACAATGAGGGTCGGTTGAAAACAAAACTTTACGACAAAAGAGATGATTTCAGCTTCCCAATTGTGAACTTTCCATTTCTATGAAGCAACATTCCAGCGGCGCTGCATACGGAGTATTTATCTCCCAATTGATACCATATTCCTGGGCTTGTATTTCCTATCTTGATTTCCCTGATAGAGTATTGCTGCTCAAAAGGAAGCTATCAAACCAAGATTTCCTAATGGTGAGGTTGAAATCATCCCTTCACGAGTTGGTTGACCGTAATGGATTAACGTTTCATAGATGATATCGGATATGTTCTCTGGCTCATGTCGTAACTTTAATACCCTTCCTTTTTAACGAATGTGATCTTCCGGATTAAGACTATTTACCGGATTTGAAATAGCATAAGCAACACGATGGGTGCCATATGTAGAGCAGGATCTTATTACCCTTCCGGAGCACCTGATATCACCCCCATCTTTGTGGGATTCGTGTTGCTTAGTCTTTAGTTTTCTATGGTTTGTCTTCTATACTTTTTTGACTGTTTGTCTTTTTATTTTTAATCTATGAGTTTGACTGTCCCTCCGGTTTTCTTTCGTTCCTCTTTGGTATAAAAAAAAGTTATTTTACAGTATCGATTATAATTTCAGTCTATCATGAATCGGTTTTAGTCAAGACAAAGTTATCAGAGATTTCTTATAAGGTAAGAGAAAGACCGACACAGTCAGGTTTCAACGTGGCGAAATAAAACGCTATGTACATAAACTTGTAAAATATTAAATTGTTAATTGCATATAAAGCATGATATTGTCACCATTTGAATCTCTGAATGGAAACACTGATTATGGTGTATTAATTCTTCACAGGAAATTACAAAGCTCACATGGCCAACAAATAACGTTTTCATAGGTAATATTTTTCTCAAAGTCACATTTAGGCTGCTGGTATTCCGCATGGAACATAAGTCCACACCTCGATACACGTGCAAATACTCAACAACTTAAACTTAAGCGTGTAATTGTGTACGTCATCAGGCACAATTTGTCTACGCAAGATTTCCAAGTACACTTGAATCACCACAAAGCTCGAGCAGAATCTCTTCGAGATTACTTTCCATACTTCTTTCTAAAACCGGTACACCCTAGCTTTAATTTCAAACTCAACATGAAATTTAAGTGAACATCAAGTATAAAGCTTAACTGTTATAAGGTCTGGCAAAAGTTTAAATTTGAAGTACAAACGCATAACATTGCATTTAGAAAGTGTTGTTATAAATAAAGTATTAATTTTACCTTTGTACCATGAAGTTTGGGCGGAGATTTACACATGGCATCATTTGACGTATCTTATCTGACATTCAGTATTTACCTTTGTACCATGAAGTTTGGGCGGAGATTTACACATGGCATCATTTGACGTATCTTATCTGACATTAAGTTTTTACCTTTGTACCATGAAGTTTGGGCGGAGATTTACACATGGCATCATTTGACGTATCTTATCTGACATTCAGTATTTACCTTTGTACCATGAAGTTTGGGCGGAGATTTACACATGGCATCATTTGACGTATCTAATCTGACATTCAGTATTTACCTTTGTACCATGAAGTTTGGGCGGAGATTTACACATGGCATCATTTGACGTATCTTATCTGACAATCAGTATTTACCTTTGTACCATGAAGTTTGGGCTGAGATTTACAGATGGCATCATTTGACGTATCTTATCTGACATTAAGTTTTTACCTTTGTACCATGAAGTTTGGACTGAGATTTACACATGGCATCATTTGACGTATCTTATCTGACATTCAGTATTTACCTTTGTACCATGAAGTTTGGACTGAGATTTACACATGGCATCATTTGACGTATCTTATCTGACATTCAGTATTTACCTTTGTACCATGAAGTTTGGGCGGAGATTTACACATGGCATCATTTGACGTATCTTATCTGACATTCAGTATTTACCTTTGTACCATGAAGTTTGGGCGGAGATTTACAGATGGCATCATTTGACGTATCTTATCTGACATTCAGTATTTACCTTTGTACCATGAAGTTTGGGCGGAGATTTACACATGGCATCATTTGACGTATCTTATCTGACATTTAAGAAATAAGTCATGGAAGCCATAGATTTGTTGGAAATTTACACATGGCCTGGGCCGTGATATTCGAATTTTATCCTGAGCGTTAGCGAGGGATAAAATTAACGAATATCACGGCCCAGGCCATGTGTAAATTTACAACAAATCTATGGCTTCCGTGAATTATTTCGATTCTAATAGGACAAATACGATCACTAAAAAACTGAAGCGATGGTGTGTGGCTGTTCTATTTTACCCACTGTTCGATAAATGTAAAACAAATCTAATAAACCTGCATGAATGATTTCTTAACTAACGGCTAGAAAAAAAAAATGTGATTACTTTTTTTACTTCTCAGTAAACCCAACATTTGCAATTTTAAATTTACATTTTTTATCGTAAGCTACCGTCAAATTCACTGTTGACATGTTGTAACCAAGGAGCCGCCATGTTGACTTGCTGAAATCAGTAAATGTGCGAATAATGCAATAGAACAGAAAACAAGCAACACCTACCTCAATACTTTATTTTAATGCAATTGTATCCGAGTTTAGAAGTTTAAAAATGCAATAGAAAAACCTTCAGCTTTGACGTTTTCATTCGTATGACGTCATGTTTTGAAATGACGTTAATGCGCAAAAATCATTACTGGAATTTCGCGGAATTTTAATTTATTTTGTTTTTGTCCATTTTTCCGTTCTCTAATGTGTAAATTCTTTTTGTTATGCATCAGAATCAGAATAAATGTTCTGTAGGGTTTTATTCAATTGTAATTGTTAACACAGCGAAATCCACAACGGTTTACACATAGGTTACGATACATGTGGATTTACGTGGGAGGCATATTTAAACAGCCACTTGTGTACATCTTGGAGTCTGCGCTAAGTATAGATATATCGAGAATTTTATCACGGTGTTGTTTACAAAGCGAAAGAAGCACGTCATATTAGAATCAGTATTTACCTTTGTACCATGAAGTTTGGGCGGAGATTTACACATGGCATCATTTGACGTATCTTATCTGACATTCAGTATTTACCTTTGTACCATGAAGTTTGGGCGGAGATTTACAGATGGCATCATTTGACGTATCTTATCTGACATTCAGTATTTACCTTTGTACCATGAAGTTTGGGCGGAGATTTACACATGGCATCATTTGACGTATCTTATCTGACATTCAGTATTTACCTTTGTACCATGAAGTTTGGGCGGAGATTTACACATAGCATCATTTGACGTATCTTATCTGACATTCAGTATTTACCTTTGTATCATGAAGTTTGGGCTGAGATTTACAGATGGCATCATTTGACGTATCTTATCTGACATTAAGTTTTTACCTTTGTACCATGAAGTTTGGGCGGAGATTTACACATGGCATCATTTGACGAACCTTATCTGACATTCAGTATTTACCCTTGTACCATGAAGTTTGGGAGGAGATTTACACATGGCATCATTTGACGTATCTTATCTGACATTCAGTATTTACCTTTGTACCATGAAGTTTGGGTGGAGATTTACACATGGCATCATTTGACGTATCTTATCTGACATTCAGTATTTACCTTTGAACCATGAAGTTTAGACGGAGATTTACACATGGCATCATTTGACGTATCTTATCTGACGTTCAGTATTTACCTTTGTACCATGAAGTTTGGGCGGCGATTTACACATGGCATCATTTGACGTATCTTATCTGACATTCAGTATTTACCTTTGTACCATGAAGTTTGGGCGGAGATTTACAGATGGCATCATTTGACGTATCTTATCTGACATTCAGTATTTACCTTTGTACCATGAAGTTTGGACGGAGATTTACACAGGGCATCATTTGACGTATCTTATCTGACATTCAGTATTTACCTTTGTACCATGAAGTTTGGGCGCAGATTTACCCATGGCATCATTTGACGTATCTTATCTGACATTCAGTATTTACCTTTGTATCATGAAGTTTGGGCGGAGATTTACACATGGCATCATTTGACGTATCTTATCTGACATTCAGTATTTACCTTTGTACCATGAAGTTTGGGCGGAGATTTACACATGGCATCATTTGACGTATCTTATCTGACATTCAGTATTTACCTTTGTACCATGAAGTTTGGGAGGAGATTTACACATGGCATCATTTGACGTATCTTATCTGACATTCAGTATTTACCTTTGTACCATGACGTTTAGGAGGAGATTTACACATGGCATCATTTGACATATCTTATCTGACATTCAGTATTTACCTTTGTACCATGAAGTTTGGGAGGAGATTTACACATGGCATCATTTGACGTATCTTATCTGACATTCAGTATTTACCTTTGTACCATGAAGTTTAGACGGAGATTTACACATGGCATCATTTGACGTATCTTATCTGACATTCAGTATTTACCTTTGTACCATGAAGTTTGGACGGAGATTTACACATGGCATCATTTGACGTATCTTATCTGACATTCAGTATTTACCTTTGTACCATGAAGTTTAGACGGAGATTTACACATGGCATCATTTGACGTATCTAAAATGACATTCAGTATTTACCTTTGTACCATGAAGTTTGGGCGGAGATTTACACATGGCATCATTTGTCGTATCTTATCTGAAATTAAGTTTTTACCTTTGTACCATGAAGTTTGGACGGAGATTTACACATGGCATCATTTGACGAATCTTATCTGACATTCAGTATTTACCTTTGTACCATGAAGTTTGGGAGGAGATTTACACATGGCATCATCTGACATATCTTATCTGACATTCAGTATTTACCTTTGTACCATGAAGTTTGGGAGGAGATTTACACATGGCATCATTTGACGTATCTTATCCGACATTCAGTATTTACCTTTGTACCATGAAGTTTGGGCTGAGATTTACACATGGCATCATTTGACGTATCTTATCTGACATTCAGTATTTACCTTTGTACCATGAAGTTTAGACGGAGATTTACACATGGCATCATTTGACGTATCTTATCTGACGTTCAGTATTTACCTTTATACCATGAAGTTTGGGCGGAGATTTACACATGGCATCATTTGACGTATCTTATCTGACATTCAGTATTTACCTTTGTACCATGAAGTTTGGGCGGAGATTTACACATGGCATCATTTGACGTATCTTATCTGACATTCAGTATTTACCTTTGAACCATGAAGTTTGGGCGGAGATTTACACATGGCATCATTTATCTTATCTGACATTCAGTATTTACCTTTGTACCATGAAGTTTGGGCGAAGATTTACAGATGGCATCATTTGCAAGTATCTTATCTGACATTCAGTATTTTCCTTTGCACCATGAAGTTTGGGCGGAGATTTACACATGGCATCATTTGACGTATCTTATCTGACATTCAGTATTTACCTTTGAACCATGAAGTTTATGAGGAGATTTACACATGGCATCATTTGACGTATCTTATCTGACATTCAGTATTTACCTTTGTACCATGAAGTTTGGACGGAGATTTACACATGGCATCATTTGACGTATCTTATCTGACATTCAGTATTTACCTTTGTATCATGAAGTTTGGGCGGAGATTTACACATGGCATCATTTGACGTATCTTATCTGACATTCAGTATTTACCTTTGTACCATGAAGTTTGGACGGAGATTTACACATAGCATCATTTGACGTATCTTATCTGACATTCAGTATTTACCTTTGTACCATGAAGTTTGGGCGGAGATTTACACATGGCATCATTTGACGTATCTTATCTGACATTCAGTATTTACCTTTGAACCATGAAGTTTATGAGGAGATTTACACATAGCATCATTTGACGTATTTTATCTGACATTCAGTATTTACCTTTGTACCATGAAGTTTGGGCGCAGATTTACACATGGCATCATTTGACGTATCTAATCTGACATTCAGTATTTACCTTTGTACCATGAAGTTTGTGCAGAGATTTACACATGGCATCATTTGACGTATTTTACCTGACATTCAGTATTTACCTTTGTATCATGAAGTTTGGGCTGAGATTTACACATGGCATCATTTGACGTATCTAATCTGACATTCAGTATTTACCTTTGTACCATGAAGTTTGTGCGGAGATTTACACATGGCATCATTTGACGTATCTTATCTGACATTCAGTATTTACCTTTGTACCATGAAGTTTGTGCGGAGATTTACACATGGCATCATTTGACGTATCTAATCTGACATTCAGTATTTACCTTTGTACCATGAAGTTTGTGCGGAGATTTACACATGGCATCATTTGACGTATCTTATCTGACATTCAGTATTTACCTTTGTACCATGAAGTTTGACGGAGATTTACACATAGTATCATTTGACGTATCTAATCTGACATTCAGTATTTACCTTTGTACCATGAAGTTTGTGCGGAGATTTACACATGGCATCATTTGACGTATCTTATCTGACATTCAGTATTTACCTTTGTACCATGAAGTTTGGACGGAGATTTACACATAGTATCATTTGACGTATCTTATCTGACGTTCAGTATTTACCTTTGTGCCATGAAGTTTGGGAGGAGATTTACACATGGCATCATTTGACGTATCTTATCTGACATTCAGTATTTACCTTTGTACCATGAAGTTTGGGCGGAGATTTACACATGGCATCATTAGACGTATCTTATCTGACATTCAGTATTTACCTTTGTACCATGAAGTTTGGACGGAGATTTACACATGGCATCATTTGACGTATCTTATCTGACATTCAGTATTTACCTTTGTACCATGAAGTTTGGGCTGAGATTTACACATGGCATCATTTGACGTATCTAATCTGACATTCAGTATTTACCTTTGTACCATGAAGTTTGGGCGGAGATTTACACATGGGATCATTTGACGTATCTTATCTGACATTCAGTATTTACCTTTGTACCATGAAGTTTGGGAGGAGATTTACACATGGCATCATTTGACGTATCTTATCTGACATTCAGTATTTACCTTTGTACCATGAAGTTTGGACGGAGATTTACACATGGCATCATTTGACGTATCTTATCTGACATTCAGTATTTACCTTTGTACCATGAAGTTTAGGAGGATATTTACACATGGCATCATTTGACGTATCTTATCTGACATTCAGTCTTTACCTTTGTACCATGAAGTTTGGGAGGAGATTTACACATGGCATCAGTTGACGTATCTTATCTGACATTCAGTATTTACCTTTGTATCATGAAGTTTGGGAGGAGATTTACACATGGCATCATTTGACGTATCTTATCTGACATTCAGTATTTACCTTTGTACCATGAAGTTTGGGAGGAGATTTACACATGGCATCATTTGACGTATCTTATCTGACATTCAGTATTTACCTTTGTACCATGAAGTTCGGGAGGAGATTTACACATGGCATCATTTGACGTATCTTATCTGACATTCAGTATTTACCTTTGTATCATGAAGTTTGGGAGGAGATTTACACATGGCATCATTTGACGTATCTTATCTGACATTCAGTATTTACCTTTGTACCATGAAGTTTGGGCGGAGATTTACACATGGCATCATTTGACGTATCTAATCTGACATTAAGTTTTTACCTTTGTACCATAAAGTTTGGGCGGAGATTTACACATAGCATCATTTGACGTATCTTATCTGACATTCAGTATTTACCTTTGTACCATGAAGTTTGGGCGAAGATTTACACATGGCATCATTTGACGTATCTAATCTGACATTCAGTATTTACCTTTGTACTATGAAGTTTGGGCGGAGATTTACACATGGCATCATTTGACGTATCTTATCTGACATTCAGTATTTACCTTTGTATCATGAAGTTTGGGAGGAGATTTACACATGGCATCATTTGACGTATCTTATCTGACATTCAGTATTTACCTTTGTACCATGAAGTTTGGGCGGAGATTTACACATGGCATCATTTGACGTATCTTATCTGACATTAAGTTTTTACCTTTGTACCATGAAGTTTGGGCGGAGATTTACACATGGCATCATTTGACGCATCTTATCTGACATTAAGTTTTTACCTTTGTACCATGAAGTTTGGGCGGAGATTTACACATGGCATCATTTGACGTATCTTATCTGACATTAAGTTTTTACCTTTGTACCATGAAGTTTGGGCGGAGATTTACACATGGCATCATTTGACGAATCTTATCTGACATTCAGTATTTACCTTTGTACCATGAAGTTTGGGCGGAGATTTACACATGGCATCATTTGACGTATCTTATCTGACATTCAGTATTTACCTTTGTACCATGAAGTTTGGGAGGAGATTTACACATGGCATCATTTGACGTATCTTATCTGACATTCAGTATTTACCTTTGTACCATGAAGTTTGGGCGGAGATTTACACATGGCATCATTTGACGTATCTTATCTGACATTCAGTATTTACCTTTGTACCATGAAGTTTGGGAGGAGATTTACACATGGCATCATTTGACGTATCTTTTTTGACATTCAGTATTTACCTTTGAACCATGAAGTTTGGACGGAGATTTACACATGGCATCATTTGACGTATCTTATCTGACATTCAGTATTTACCTTTGTACCATGAAGTTTGGACGGAGATTTACACATGGCATCATTTGACGTATCTTATCTGACATTCAGTATTTACCTTTGTACCATGAAGTTTGGGCGGAGATTTACACATGGCATCATTTGACGTATCTTATCTGACATTCAGTATTTACCTTTGAACCATGAAGTTTATGAGGAGATTTACACATGGCATCATTTGACGTATCTTATCTGACATTCAGTATTTACCTTTGTACCATGAAGTTGAGGAGGAGATTTACACATGGCATCATTTGACGTATCTTATCTGACATTCAGTATTTACCTTTGAACCATGAAGTTTATGAGGAGATTTACACATGGCATCATTTGACGTATCTTATCTGACATTCAGTATTTACCTTTGTACCATGAAGTTTAGGAGGAGATTTACACATGGCATCATTTGACGTATCTTATCTGACATTCAGTATTTACCTTTGTACCATGAAGTTTGGACGGAGATTTACACATGGCATCATTTGACGTATCTTATCTGACATTCAGTATTTACCTTTGTACCATGAAGTTTGGGCGGAGATTTACACATGGCATCATTTGACGTATCTAATCTGACATTCAGTATTTACCTTTGTACCATGAAGTTTGGGCGGAGATTTACACATGGCATTATTTGACGTATCTAATCTGACATTCAGTATTTACCTTTGTACCATGAAGTTTGGGCGGAGATTTACACATGGCATCATTTGACGTATCTTATCTGACATTCAGTATTTACCTTTGTATCATGAAGTTTGGGAGGAGATTTACACATGGCATCATTTGACGTATCTTATCTGACATTCAGTATTTACCTTTGTACCATGAAGTTTGGGAGGAGATTTACACATGGCATCATTTGACGTATCTTATCTGACATTCAGTATTTACCTTTGTACCATGAAGTTCGGGAGGAGATTTACACATGGCATCATTTGACGTATCTTATCTGACATTCAGTATTTACCTTTGTATCATGAAGTTTGGGAGGAGATTTACACATGGCATCATTTGACGTATCTTATCTGACATTCAGTATTTACCTTTGTACCATGAAGTTTGGGCGGAGATTTACACATGGCATCATTTGACGTATCTAATCTGACATTAAGTTTTTACCTTTGTACCATAAAGTTTGGGCGGAGATTTACACATAGCATCATTTGACGTATCTTATCTGACATTCAGTATTTACCTTTGTACCATGAAGTTTGTGCGGAGATTTACACATGGCATCATTTGACGTATCTAATCTGACATTCAGTATTTACCTTTGTACCATGAAGTTTGGGCGGAGATTTACACATGGCATCATTTGACGTATCTTATCTGACATTCAGTATTTACCTTTGTATCATGAAGTTTGGGAGGAGATTTACACATGGCATCATTTGACGTATCTTATCTGACATTCAGTATTTACCTTTGTACCATGAAGTTTGGGCGGAGATTTACACATGGCATCATTTGACGTATCTTATCTGACATTCAGTATTTACCTTTGTACCATGAAGTTTGGGCGGAGATTTACACATGGCATCATTTGACGTATCTAATCTGACATTCAGTATTTACCTTTGTACCATGAAGTTTGGGCGGAGATTTACACATGGCATCATTTGACGTATCTTATCTGACATTCAGTATTTACCTTTGTATCATGAAGTTTGGGAGGAGATTTACACATGGCATCATTTGACGTATCTTATCTGACATTCAGTATTTACCTTTGTACCATGAAGTTTGGGAGGAGATTTACACATGGCATCATTTGACGTATCTTATCTGACATTCAGTATTTACCTTTGTACCATGAAGTTCGGGAGGAGATTTACACATGGCATCATTTGACGTATCTTATCTGACATTCAGTATTTACCTTTGTATCATGAAGTTTGGGAGGAGATTTACACATGGCATCATTTGACGTATCTTATCTGACATTCAGTATTTACCTTTGTACCATGAAGTTTGGGCGGAGATTTACACATGGCATTATTTGACGTATCTAATCTGACATTAAGTTTTTACCTTTGTACCATAAAGTTTGGGCGGAGATTTACACATAGCATCATTTGACGTATCTTATCTGACATTCAGTATTTACCTTTGTACCATGAAGTTTGGGCGAAGATTTACACATGGCATCATTTGACGTATCTAATCTGACATTCAGTATTTACCTTTGTACCATGAAGTTTGGGCGGAGATTTACACATGGCATCATTTGACGTATCTTATCTGACATTCAGTATTTACCTTTGTATCATGAAGTTTGGGAGGAGATTTACACATGGCATCATTTGACGTATCTTATCTGACATTCAGTATTTACCTTTGTACCATGAAGTTTGGGCGGAGATTTACACATGGCATCATTTGACGTATCTTATCTGACATTAAGTTTTTACCTTTGTACCATGAAGTTTGGGCGGAGATTTACACATGGCATCATTTGACGTATCTTATCTGACATTAAGTTTTTACCTTTGTACCATGAAGTTTGGGCGGAGATTTACACATGGCATCATTTGACGAATCTTATCTGACATTCAGTATTTACCTTTGTACCATGAAGTTTGGGCGGAGATTTACACATGGCATCATTTGACGTATCTTATCTGACATTCAGTATTTACCTTTGTACCATGAAGTTTGGGAGGAGATTTACACATGGCATCATTTGACGTATCTTTTTTGACATTCAGTATTTACCTTTGAACCATGAAGTTTGGACGGAGATGTACACATGGCATCATTTGACGTATCTTATCTGACATTCAGTATTTACCTTTGTACCATGAAGTTTGGACGGAGATTTACACATGGCATCATTTGACGTATCTTATCTGACATTCAGTATTTACCTTTGTACCATGAAGTTTGGGCGGAGATTTACACATGGCATCATTTGACGTATCTTATCTGACATTCAGTATTTACCTTTGAACCATGAAGTTTATGAGGAGATTTACACATGGCATCATTTGACGTATCTTATCTGACATTCAGTATTTACCTTTGTACCATGAAGTTGAGGAGGAGATTTACACATGGCATCATTTGACGTATCTTATCTGACATTCAGTATTTACCTTTGAACCATGAAGTTTATGAGATTTACACATGGCATCATTTGACGTATCTTATCTGACATTCAGTATTTACCTTTGTACCATGAAGTTTAGGAGGAGATTTACACATGGCATCATTTGACGTATCTTATCTGACATTCAGTATTTACCTTTGTACCATGAAGTTTGGACGGAGATTTACACATGGCATCATTTGACGTATCTTATCTGACATTAAGTTTTTACCTTTGTACCATAAAGTTTGACGTATCTTATCTGACATTCAGTATTTACCTTTGTACCATGAAGTTTAGGCGGAGATTTATACATGGCATCATTTGACGTATCTTATCTGACATTCAGTATTTACCTTTGTACCATGAAGTTTAAGAGGAGATTTACACATGGCATCATTTGACGTATCTTATCTGACATTCAGTATTTACCTTTGTACCATGAAGTTTAGGAGGAGATTTACACATGGCATCATTTGACGTATCTTATCTGACATTCAGTATTTACCTTTGTACCATGAAGTTTGGGAGGTGATTTACACATGGCATCATTTGACGTATCTAATCTGACATTCTTTAATGGCTGTACTACCCATTTCAGTTGACAGTCACAATCCCATGGGTTATTGTCCAAAGACATGATAGAGGAACGACCCATTATGTGTTTGATGTTGGAACTTAAGGTCTGTAAGTTGTTGTTAGACAATAACAAGTCTTTAAGTCGTAGATACGATCCTGGTGGTATATCAATCCAGAATAAATGATTTTTACTCAGATCCATTACTGTTAGCTGTGCCATATTTGTTACAAATGAGAAATTAAAACTAACTAGTTTGTTTTCTTTCAAATCCAGCGAACTCAAACTAGGGAGTGCTCGAAATGCAAGCTTATGTATAGAATTAACTTTGTTTCCTGTCATTAGAAGATCCTCTAATTTATCCAACCCAAGGAATGTATTTTCACTGATAGATCTTATTTTATTGTTAGATATATCTATCGAGTACACATTCTGTAGATTTGAAAACATACCATTGTTAAGATCTCTTAACTTATTATTGTTCAATGTTAACGTTTCCAGGTATATAAACGTTGCCATGGCTTGAGGATGAATTTTCTTTATGTAATTGTTTCCGAGCCTCAGAGTTTTCAGTCTAGGCATACCTTTTAATGTTTGAGCATCTATCTTTTTTATGTTATTTTGTTCCAAGTTCAATAGTTTGATTTTGGACAATCTTTCCACATTAGAAGTCATAAATGCACCATCATCTATCCTACTTATGAAGTTATTATCGAGATGTATCTCCTCAAGATTCTCAATTCCATACGCGATTCCCTTTTTAAATTTCAACATTTTATTATACGACAAATCTAAGATTTGAAGTTGTCTCAGTAATGAGAATGATCCTGTTTCAATGGTGCTTATATCATTCCGGGATAAATCTAACTTTTTTAAATAGCGAATAAAATCAAATGTTCCATTCTTAATCTGTACCACTTTATTATTGGATAAAAATAACTCAGAAAGAGAATCGAGATCATTCAAATAGGACGAGCGGATTTCAGAAAGATCATTTGTAGATAAATCTAAGCTTTTTACATCCCGCAAATTATTGAAAGCACCGTTTTCTATCTCTTCAATGTGATTTGCGGATAGTAGTAATTCTTCAAGATTAAATAAATTAGCAAAGGACTTAGCTGGAACATGAATAATGGCATTTCCTCTCAATGAAAGACTTCGAAGTGAATAAAGGTTTTGGAACCATCTCGGTCGAATTTTCCAAAGCCTATTGCCGTTTAGTAAAAGTTCTTGTAAGTTTACGTTGTGATCAAACGTTGCATCGTAAAAGTCTGATATATTGTTACGGGACAGATCAAGTACCTGTAGATTTACGAGCGGTTTCAACACGTCTCTTGGCAGCATTTTTATTTTGTTCCCATTTAGATATAAAGATTTAAGTTCAGTAAGGTATGTAAATACCGTATAGGGTAAGAATTTAATCATGTTGTCAGACAAGCGAAGTTCCTGGAGGTTCCCGAGTCCATTAAATACTGCTGCCGATAGATGACGTATATTATTGTTTGTTAAAGACAAGATTTGGAGACTTCGGAGGTAGTGAAACACTGACGGATACATTATAGCAATGTTATTTCCCGACATTATAATTTCTTTGACTGACACACTGTCCCGGAATACATTTCTATTGATGTACTGAATCTGAGTTTCGGATTTATGATGGCGGTCCGTATGACGTGTACCACGTGATCTCATACTGCTACTATCGCCATACACAGTGAGCTTTGTAGCATCTGTAAAATAAATCATAATTTGAAAGAAAAATTTATGAATATTTGGTAACGTCATCACGAATATTAAAGTGTATACTGCTTTTTCAACACCTGACATTTCCAACATCCTGATTTTACATACACATTCCCATGGTCTTTAAATTTGACTATCCTAGCAGGAAAAAAAACTGAGTATTCAAACACCCTGCTTAGTCTGATATTTTTTCTGGCCCCCAATATGTCGGATAACAAATGTTACACTGTAAAATGTAGAACAAAAAAACCAAACACTTGTGTGACCCAGTGACAAGAAGGAGATGTAGAATAAAAGAAAAGGACATAAATCAGTTGCAAAGAAGGTACTCGACAAAAAATATTAAAACTATACAAACTTACATAATTATTAAAAATAAAGACTGGAATTAAGTGGCTAGTTAAGGTAAGTGACATGTCCTTTAAGGAGAGCAGGAAATACGCAATAGCTGTTTCACAAATACTAATGCAGACATATTAGTATTGTGCGGATATAGATGTTGTGATGTGTATTATTAAAGAGGGGACAAGGGGTTTAACTGTTATGCTGTTTTGGGTCAATTTAGTTCTTTGTTATCTGTTATTTTAAAAATACATTTGCTGTTAGCTGTTATTGTCTTTTCCTTGTTAGCTGTTATAGGACTTTTTATTTTTTTGTTATCTGTTATTGTGAGAATGAATTTCCTGTTAACTGTTATTGAAAGTTTGACTGTTAGCATTTTGGCAGCCAAACGGTAGAAATTGTAATTATTGAACATTGAGGTCTTATTATTGGTAGTATGATGGTCCTTTATTCAGAGAATGATTCCAGTAACATACACATTACATATTATTTTCTATGAACCTGTATTTGAGTTACCTAGAATTGGTTTACTCAGTGTATCATAATATTTTTTTGTTTATGGAATACTTTTATCAGCATTTACTTTTGAGTTTTTGAAGAAACTCACACGTGTTTTTAATTCAAATAGTGTGTTCTTAGAAAAGAATCACAGAGCTGAGTCTGTGTTTCTTATTATATAAAAGTCGTTTAGGTTAAAGTTTTATGGACCTATGTCTATCCTTATCTTGAATCCCTGACCATATGTTTTCCTTTTACAATATTAATATTTGTTCGAATTTGTCTTCTTCACGTATATATGGGGATAATGTTCCTTATATCCCCATTCGTAAATATTAGATTCGGTCAATTCTTAATATAATATTACAAAAAAGAAAACAATCTGACCACTTTATCCTACAATATCTTTATTATCATAGAAACCCAATAAGTTTGTGACAAAAATCAAAAACAAAAAAGCATAGTACTAGCATAGCAAAAAAAAATAACAATTCTTAAAGAAATGAATGCATGGAAAAAAATATATTAAATAAGACTTTTGCCCTCATGCAGCTCTAATAAAATTGAGAATGGAAATGGGGAATGTGTCAAAGAGACAACAACCCGACCATAGATCAGACAACAGCAGGTCACCAACAGGTCTTAAATGCAACGAGAAATTATCGCACCCGGAGGCGTCCTTCAGCTGGCCCCTAAACAAATATATGCTAGTTCAGTGATAATGAACACCATACTAAACTAATGACTGTTTTATATTTTTAATGAGTTCCATGGTAGAGGGAGAGCATTTCTTTTACTTTTTTTCTTGGGTAAGTGACTTAAAATTATGAAAAGGTAAACATTTTTCAATTAGATTATCCTAGTTTTTGTTAATTTTACATTAAAGTGGGAAGTGTTTTTCATCCTCCAGCAAGTGGATACGTTTACATATTCTATCCTTTCTATAAATCTTATAATAGCGACCCTTTTCTATTTCTACGTTATTGTCAGTAATACTCATAGTGATGTAACTATAGAAAAGTAATTTGAGGCTATAAAAAAAATCCCTATTTAAGCTAAGTTTTAAATTTTCATAAATTAACAGTTTACTATTTTCTTTATAACTATTTATTCTCAAAAATCTCTTTTAAATTTTACTTTAAATTCATTATTAATCATCGGTAAAGATTTTATTTCAGTGAAGTCCTTACAACTATTAACTTTATCTGAAAGGTCTTGAAGGGGAGAAATATTCATTGCGTATTTATACCAAGAATAAATACCATGGGAGTCCAATTGTTTTGACAATATAAATGCTACTTGAAGTTAATTAGGGATCTATATTTTCAGATGATGCGGTCTTGCTAGGTAAGATAGAGACTATGAAAAAATAAAATGTTCGAGGGGTGGGGGGGGGGGGGGGGGGGTCTTTTTTTGCCCGGAATGCTATGTTTAATGCGGTTTTACTGGTACCCAGCAAAAATTTACAAAACGAAATGTAAAATATTTTGAGTGGAGTTTTATCCATAAATGAAATTTTACCACAGTTTTTTTTTATAATTTCAATCACCTCTTATCTTAAATCTGTATCTTGTTTTAAACAGCAAGCCATAGTGGAGATTTCTGAGCTATAAGTTTAAAATGGTTAAACCAATTTATCAAAGAGATTACTAGAATTTTCTATTAGGAGATTTCCCAATGAAGCTATCTTGGTTTTGATTAATAATGTGACTATCCTTGCTTTTTATGTTAGGTCTTCTGAACATGAAATAAGGTATTGTTACCATTACTCTTTGTAACAGTTCCTAGGAATTTACATTCAAATACATTTCTTATATCATATTAGCATCTCAATTAAGAAATTAAACTACACTTTAGACACGGTGTGGCTGTAAAATCATGATTTTAATTTTTTAAATGTTTATGTTTAGCGTTGGTTGACAATTATCACAGCAACTACTAAACTTATGTGTTCTTTTCTGTATACCTTCTTTACTCTCTGATATCAAAAGAGAATCATATGCAGAAGATAGTGATTCAAGGGTTAAGTTTGGTAGATTTGGATAACAACATGTTATTATCATACATTGAGTAAACCTAGAAAATGCTGAATTCATGTTCATAGAAAAAGTAGGATTATAATAAATTATACTGGGATTGGTCTTAATCAGACCCAACTGATACTTTATTTACTGTTATCTGTTATTGTTCCTTTTCAATTCTTTGTTATCTGTTTTAAGCCAAATCAATTTGCTGTTTTCCTGTTATTGGACCCCCCCCCCCCCCCCCTTGGCCCCCTCATTAAAGTCGACATTTTTGTTTACAAAAAGGAAGATCCGCTCTCTTTAGAAAGATGAATTATTGTTATTGCCTCAAAAAATTAAAGGATATGGATTAAATGTACATTTAAAAAAATCAATGAACAGGTCTTTTTCTCCTGTTTTTCATCATCTTCGCAGTTTATGATGTTTCCAATCCATTTTCAGTATTCAACAGTAAACTTAAAACCAGTCAGACAATTTTACATAGTTAACCTTTTGTAAGCTTAAGTGTATAATGTTGTATGTGGATGAATCAAATTATACTATGATACTATGATAGATTAGCATTAACAGCTAGACCAGTCATTCGTCCGATTATGCACGGCGAGTTAAAGGTTTTAAGGGGACTGCCAGTAGACAACATTTATCATATTTTATCGAATTTAGGATTTGGTTTTTATATTTATAAATTTTATCAGGATGTCTAGAGATTTGATAATTGTAATATTATATTTCCAAGCTGTTTATTTTATACAGAAAACTGTTTTATCAGTGTTATCACAACCACATCAACTGTAGAACGATGTTTTCGGGGTTTCATTTTAATAGCTAGATTTTCAGATAAACATACGTTGAAATATAATTGTGAAAACAGACGTTATCAAAAATTAAAAAAAATAGGCTTATCACGTGTTAGTATAGAAAATAAAATAGCGTGAAACAAGAGAAGATAAAAAATGTACTTTTTGTTGTCATATTTTTTGGTAAAAGGTTACAATTGTTAATAATCTGATGTAGCGAATGTACTTTTCGCTTCAGTTGATTTTTCATCGCAAATAAACAAATCAATCAGTACTTTTGCATAAAAATGTTGTCCCACGTGACCCCACGTGTATCAGTTTATTTAATGAAAGCTGAAAAGATGACGAAAGATAAAGCTCATAATAAATAAAAACACTCCCAAGAAATGCAAACGCTCATTTAGCATCTGCCATTCTGCTGTATGATAACATACATGTATGATATTCTATGATAATTATCAAGGTATTATACTCGTGAAATATCATCATTACGTTTGGGATCATATATATACAGAATATCAGTTGACTAGATTAGAATAAATTTGAGAATGGAAATGGGGTATGTGTCTAAGGGTCAACTACCCAACCAAAAACAAGAAAACAGCCCTCGACAACCAACTGATCTTCACCACAGCGACTTAATCCCGCACCGAGGGGGGTGGGGGGTAGTTGGCTCCAGCTCGTTCTTTGTTTTTTTCTGGTGGATATGTATGTCTGAATTAATGGAAAAGTAGGGTATAGTTAAATGAGACAGCAACCCAAGTAAACACAGCAATCAGGAGGTACCTTTCAGTCTTAAACAATAGACAGGTGTGTTACATATAAAGCTGTAAAGCATCCTAGTTGAGTCTACATACTTTAAAACTAATTTTAAAATTGATATCTGTTCAAGTCATTTGTTCAACTGTACAATTTTTTTATTTAAAAATTGATAGATACACAATGATTTACTTTAAATGTTTTCAAAACAAAACGCATTGCAATTTTAAAATTGATTTTAATATTAATGTGTTTATCTTTGTTGCTCATAGATAAAACATTCATGGGAAATTTTTTCCTCATTTTCAGAGAATCATTTGTAATTTTCACACACCGTTCTTGAAGTTTTCATGAATGTTTTAAGTGTCAAGAACAGCTATCACTTACAACGTCTTACAAGTTTAAAGCACACCCATCCACTCTCATAATTATCTAGCATTTATTCAACCTTTATTTGCTTTGGTCGTCTTAATTATTACACAAAAGAGTATAATTCTTATATGATTTGCATATCTATAAATACTTGAATTGGATTGGTCAATTAGAATTTTTCTCTAAGTTTACACTTCAATAAACCATGTTCCCGAAACTACTTTTGTAATCTATTCATGCGCGATACACAAGCTTGCAGTGATCCCAGGATTTTCAGCAATTTGAGATTTAAAAACAATTGCATAACAGTTGTGACTATTCTAGTGCATATATAACAAAACAAAAACAAAAAATTTAAATCACTAAGCTTCGAAAATGTATAAAAATAAAATTTAATAAAATTCCGCGAAATTTCATGAAGTATTTGGCGAATTTACGTCATGGCAAAACACGACGTCATACGAATAGAAATTTTCAACGAAAAGATTATTTCGTTACGTGTACGCTTCAAATTCGAATAACATTTAATCAAAATAAAGTTTTTGAGGTAGGTGCTATTTTATTTAAGATTCCGTTGTATTTATCTGACATTTATGGTTTTTAGAAAGTCAAGATGGCGGCGTACTCCTTAATTACGACTTGCCATTGTGCTTTTGATGGTAATATATATAGTAGCCATCATAAAAAAAATGTTTATTAAGTATCACAAATGTTTGGCTGAAGAATTATAAGGATTAAACACATTTTTCTAGAGGTTATTGATGTGTAAACCGGGGCTCTTACTCACAAACTCAACATAAAAGTCCGAAGTTTTATTCAGTTTGTGAGTTAATCGCCCCGGTTTACACATCAATAACCTCTAGAAAAAATGTGTTTAATCCTATAATAATCCTTTTAACATATGTCCATATTTATTTTTGCATTCGTCAAATTCGTAAAAAGGAGTATTCACGTGTCCAAATGACATTTTCGTATTTCTTCGTGTGCGAGGCAATGCTAGCTCCGTCTTATCTACGTCCTATTTCCGTTTACATATATTCTTTACATGTTCAATGACACAAACGGCTACTTTGATATAGGGAATATTGACATGTTCTCATAACATGTTCAATGACATAAGCGGCTACTTTGATATAGGGAATATTGACATGTTCTCATAACATGTTCAATGACATAAGCGGCTACTTTGATATAGGGAATATTGACATGTTCTCATAACATGTTCGATAACATAAACGGCTACTTTGATATAGGGATTATTGACATGTTCTCATAACATGTTCAATGACATAAGCGGCTACTTTGATATAGGGAATATTGACATAAAATTGAGAATGTTCGAATATACTGATAATTGACGTGTTCCAATAAGAAATAAAAAGCAGATAAATGTATAGAATAAGTAACAATTAATTTTCAGAAAAGTGGAAAGAGATTATATTTCAATTTCTATTTTTATTTCGTTTTCATCATTATTTAAAAGAATGGTTTTGGGGAACTAACATGCTTATTATTTCGATGGTTCAATTTTGGAAACAGATAATGTTTTGTCATCAAAATCTTCTCAGAGGATGTCTCGCAATGGGATATAATAACTTGCATTGTATATTATTACATACATATGCAAGTTGGTGTAGGTGGACGTATGAATTATCATCACTCACGAAAGAAGTTGCTAATTCATTACTGTCAGAACAAGTTATAAGAAAGGGTTCACACACCTGTTATCGATATGTAAGGCCACAATGTTAATGAACCGTCATTAAGATTGAACTTATAATTATACGAGCTGTTATATAGGGTCTCTGTCATGCATCCATTACATCGCGTTAGACATTGTTAGCATGAAAGGTCTTTTGTATTCGACATAAATATGACAGTAAGGTCTCACATACGAACTTGAAACGTGAGTCCACAAAATCTACATGGAGCTTATGATTAAATGACTGCACAAGTGGAATCAGATATCAAAGGTCGGATGAAGGATTTAAGCTTGGTGCAAGCCTTAAGTTCACAGAGCAAATTTGACTAGAACAAAAGTGGTTGGTAAGATTCAAATTTCAAAGATTTTAATATCAATAGATGTACAGCAAGGTTAAAACAAAGACTGGTGTTTCATCTCAGTACATCAAACTCAACACTGTATCTCTACGTTGACGTTTTTTTCTGGTTTTAAATCAACAATTACTGTATTTCAAAAGTACTCAATCATATTATTGTAAACATTCAACATTGTATGTCTGTTAAAATGTCTCTTGACTTACAAGGGTGATAAATGATGGCTTTTTGTTTAGTCTCTGTAGTAGTCAAAGAATTCCGAGCACAACGTCTTTACGAACTGATTCATCAATCGGAATGGCCTAGCCCGATTAAGTACTATAACGGATCTTTGGTCCATGTCAAATATGAAGATGTGACATGATTGCCAATGTGACAACTTTCAGTTTTTACCCAAGCAATGGTTTGAATGAAATATCCCAATTATATCATGAAACTCTTTTTCAAGGACAGCCTCCTCAAATTAACCCCGCTCACCCCGAGGTCGAAAACAAAGGAAAACACTGTAAGGTTAAAACAGACCAGCCAATGATAAGTCAAACAATTGAAATGGTTGAACAGGAAACTAGACATCTTAAGATATATTTCTTCCTTTTGGTCACGTGGCACTACCAGTGTTTCAGTACATTTACATCGTTGGCTTTCTTTTTTGTGACTTTAAGCATTCTTGATGGTTAATCCATGCTTTAGAATGTAAAAAGTGTTAGTACCATTAAGTATTAGCATCGAGCACTAATAACAAATATCTATGTTCAGGAATGATCAGCAGATTTATTTTATGGAACATTAACGTTTTGTTCTGTAGATAGGTCAGATAGGCGTTTTATATATACTAGAACATACCCGCGAAATCGCGGGAATTTGGAACCTGCTTAAAAGTATGTAATATGTTGTAGGATGATTTTTTGTAAAAGAAGGAAAGGTAACAAAAGTATCTTAAACATGAACTGGTATCAATATAACGTTTTGAATTTTTCTTCACTTAAGTTTTGTCATGAACTTCATTGTGTAAAAATGTGTCGTTAAATCTTTAATAAAACATGATAATATAGGCTATTGTGATAAAACTGTATATAATTCAATAGTGTGATCGTTTTTGCTTTTTTATATATAGTTGACTTTTTACTCCTGTTGTGGAGGTGTGCCTAGATTGGCAGAAGATAGACAATACAGATACAGTCACTCGAAATAGATTCCACTAATAAAATAAAGTTTACCTAAAAATCAAAATAATTCATGCATTCTGTAGATTTTTTTTATTCATTTTCATAGTGCCTGTGTCGTTAAATCTTAAATAAAACATGATAATATAGGCTATGCCTGTGTCGTTATTTACGTGACGATAAGTGAATGACAAAAATGATTGTGTTTATTTTCACACGGCCTGGGTCGTTGCTTACACTTGGGACAACATATAACGATTCAGTCAATGTGAAAATGGCTTGCATGAATCTTAAATAAAACATGATAATATAGGCTATGCCTGTGTCGTTATTTACGTGACAAATAAAACATGATAATTTAGGTTATGCCTGTGTCGTTATTTGCGTGACGATAAGTGAATGACAAAAATAATTGTGTTTATTTTCACACAGCCTGGGTCGTTGCTTACACTTGCATGCGCGTAGCTACGTTTACGTCAAAACGCCCGGGCGTACACTTGAATTTTGAAAATAAAACAAAAAATCGACATAGAATAAGAAAAACTGGTCAAAAAGACAAAAACACATCAACCTTGTGCTTCTTTTTTCAATGGATTGTAATTTTGAATAAAAAGGGACTAAATTTACTCAAATAGATCATTTAATATATTTGTTCGAATTTTTGTAAAAGTCTGAATCTACTATGAATTCTACGTACTTTTCTTATATTTAAAGCAATTCACTATCAGCTCAGGTTCGATATGCTGTTTGTATTTTTGTCGAGCCTGTGATTAATGTCCCAAAAGCGAGACAAAGCGGCGTCAATATTTAGGTTCCGAATGTGGATAAAGTCTTTTGAATGACTCTCCGTGAAATTTTACGAAGGTTGGACAGAATCTGTTTATAATCAAAAGAGTATATTCAGAGCAATATAATAATGCAATTATATGAAAATGCCGAAGAAACTTTTTTCTATGACGAATGTCTAAAGCTAAAATTTTGAAAGCATTTGTTTTCGTTCATTTTTATGTTCTTTTCTGATAGACAGATAGCCGGACTCTTCTTTACGCAATTAATTGTTTTACATGCTCAATTTATAAACCTTCATAGATTGTTGTGAAATATTCCAGATCAAGAAAAAAATATCAAAAGAAAGTTTTAGACTTTTTTTTAAAATCCCTTTAAATGAATGATAAATTGATTCACTTTTTGTGGGAAGAATTCCTAGGTGTTCCAATTTTTTTTTATATTGCATCTCTTAGAAATATATTTTTTCGTGTTCATTAAAAGGTGCTTTTGTCGATTGTATGCTCACTCACGGCACCCTTTAAACTTATTTAAAAGTAATATTGGTTTGGACGTTTTTCTCTCAAACCAATGACCATTAGGCTACCTTCCAGTTTAACACGATAAATAAGTTAACATATTACAAAATTTAACTAAAACAAATAAACCATTTAGATTCAAAAGTATGTTGCTATCAATTATTTTTTACTGACAGGAATCATTACGGTATCTCATTCTCGATAGCTTTCGGGGGCTTCGTCCCTTTCGAACCCACTACCAGCAGGTGCTTTAACATTGAGCGGTTGGCACCCCTCATATCCCTCGCCAAGGTTCGAGCGTACACATAAAAATGACCAAGCTACGCCACTGACTTGGGACAACATATAACGATTCAGTCAATGTGAAAATGGCTTGGATGAATCTTAAATAAAACATGATAATATAGGCTATGCCTGTGTCGTTATTTACGTGACAAATAAAACATGATAATTTAGGCTATGCCTGTGTCGTTATTTACGTGACGATAAGTGAATGACAAAAATAATTGTGTTTATTTTCACACAGCCTGGGTCGTTGCTTACACTTGGGACAACATATAACGATTGCATGAATCTTAAATAAAACATGATAATATAGGCTATGCATGTGTCGTTATTTACGTGACGATAAGTGAATAACAAAAATGATTGTGTTTATTTTCACACGGCCTGGGTCGTTGCTTACACTTGGGACAACATTCTTATATAACGATTCAGGCAATGAATCTTAAATAAAACATGATAATATAGGGTATGTAATGTAAATTTGCCAAACTTCTGGAAATATAAACGGAAGAGGAAGTTGTCTAAGAATAAAAGCCGGGGTGATGACGGACACATATCCGGACTTCTTTTTTTCCGTTTTTCTCCCAAAATAACCGAAACTGAATAATCATAAGAATGGATGACAAATGCGACTATTCATGGTACCTACAGGACATACAGTCACAATGATCAATTTATTGTGGAAGGAGGAGAAGCGACACCAAAAATGAGGTCTTCTCGTTTAATAGTATAGATGTTATAGCTTCGGCATATTACAAATTTAGACAAACTTTATGAAACCTATAATGTTTTATTTTTTATTTAGAAGTTTACATAGTATTGAGAATATGTTTTCCCCATGCATGTGATTGATTGAGTATGTATGTATATTAAATTGATTTATGTGGGACACCTGTTATTTTAGTGTTTTAAATGACTTCGATGTTCCATCGAAACTTGTGTCCTTATTTACAGTTGCACAAAATTTTCGAGACCCCCAGTACCTCTGGTATAGAACATTGAAGACTCCAGCTTCATCTTTCGAACAGGTATTGAATTGAAATAACTACAAGAAATATACAACTGCACCCATTTGTTAGAATCACCAGGTATTCTACATATTTCCCAGTAAGTAGCTTCTGTTTAATAATTAGTTCTGGTAGAAATAATTGTTATCTGTAGGAATAAACGTCTGCTACGTTTCATGTGGGCATAGTTTTGTTTCTATGGCATTTGTCTTGGAAGCAATAAAATCATAAAGGTTAAATGGAGGGTACTTGAATCAATACCTGTTGTAAAATAGCCGATAGACACGATACAAAAAATACAAAAAAAACAATGAACCATAAAGAGAGAATTGAGGTTTATGTGAATTGATACGGCAACCCAACGACAGTGAAATAAATATGCATGGAAAACATACAGGTTTCACGAGTATCATGCAATAGTTTAAAATAAGTTATCATATTTCTCTAACTACAGTGTTTTTTTTCGGGATTTGCCATCGAAGCTAAATTCACGGCAAACCCCCCCCCCCCCCCCCCCCACACACACACACTGAGAGAGAACAAACATGTATATATACATATAGCACACACCTGTTTTTTTGTTTTATGTCAAACCACATGTCCTTATTTTAATATGTCATATCGCATGTCCTTATTTTTATATTATATACCACATATCCTTAATTTTATATGTCTGACCACATGTCCTTATTTCTATGTGTCAAATCACATGTCCTTATTTTTATATGTCTGACCACATGTCCTTATTTTTATATTTCAAATCACATGCCCTTATTTTATGTCATACCAAATGATCTTATTCTTATATTCTATTCCACATGGCCTTTTATAATATGTCATACCACATATCCTTATTGTTACATTTGTATATGTCATATCATATATCCTTATTTTAAGCTCACCTGGCCCGAAGGGACAAGTGAGCTTTTCTCATCACTTGGCGTCCGTCGTCGTCGTTGTCCGTCGTCGTTAACTTTTACAAAAATCTTCTCCTCTAAAACTACTGGGCCAAATTTAACCAAACTTGGCCACAATCATCATTGATCTAGTTTTAAAAATGTGTCCGGTGACCCGGCCAACCAACCAAGATGGCCGCAATGGCTAAAAATAGAACATAGGGGTAAAATGCAGTTTTTGGCTTATAACACAAAAACCAAAGCATTTAGGGCAAATCTGACATGGATAAAATTCTTTATCAGGTCAAGATCTATCTGCCATAAAATTTTCAAATGAATTGGACAACCCGTTGTTAGGTTGCTTCCCCTGAATTGGTAATTTTAAGGAAATTTTGCTGTTTTTGGTTATTATCTTGAATATTATTATAGATAGAGATAAACTGTAAACAGCAATAATGTTCACCAAAGTAAGATTTACAAATAAGTCAACATGACCATAATGGTCAGTTGACCCCTTTAGGAGTTATTGCTCTTTATAGTCAATTTTTAACCATTTTTCGTCAATCTTAGTAATCTTTTAGAAAAATATTCTCCTCTGAAACTACTTGGCCGAATTAAACCAAACTTGGCCATAATCATCATTTGGGTATTTAGTTTAAAAAATGTGTCCGGTAACTCGGCCAACCAACCAAGATGGCCGCCCCATGGCTAAAAATAGAACATAGGGGTAAAATGCAGTTTTTGGCTTATAACTCAAAAATCAAAGCAGTTAGAGCAAATCTGACATCGGGTAAAATTCTTTATCAGGTCAAGATCTATCTGCCATGAAATTTTCAGATGAATTAGACAACCCGTTGTCTGGTTGCTGCCCCTGAATTGGTAATTTCAAGGAAATTTTGCTGTTTTTGGTGATTACCTTGAATACTATAATAGATTATGATATAGATAAACTGTAAACAGCAATAATGTAACGTCTCTAGTAATTAACAATAAACAAAAACCAAACATGATCAAACGACAACACGGTAGTCAAATATACAGGCTCCTGACTTGAAACATGGACATATATTATGTCGCGGGTTTGAACATGTTTGCAAGCGCCAACCCTCCCACTAATACCGGGGGCCGAATGGGACTCTTGTGTATGTGGTTTATATTGTATTACTGATGAAATAGAGAATGAGTTTGATATCTACTTAAAACTGTTTGTGTTACTGTACGCAGATGATACAGTGTTATTTTCGGATAATGCATCCGATCTACAGTTGCAATTAGATATATTCTTTGAATATTGCAGTACCTGGAAATTAAAAGTTAATACAAGTAAAACTAAGATTATAATTTTTTCTGGTGGTAGATTACCCAAAAATATTAACTTTATATATGACGGAAATGCATTGGAGATAGTCAATGAATTGACATATCTTGGGTTGAATTTTTCAAGAACAGGTAGCTTTATGAGTGCTAAGAAGATTTTAGTTAGAAAAGCAAATAAAGCAATGTATGAAGTATTGAAAAAAGGGAGGTTGCACAACTTGTCAGTGAAATCACAATATGATCTTTTTGATAAAATTGTGAAGCCAATTCTCCTGTATGGTTGTGAGATTTGGGGTTTCAGTAATACTGATATTATAGAAAAAGTGCACTTAAAATTTTGTAAACTATTATTAAACCTTAAGAAGTCGACACCCAATTTTATGATTTATGGTGAACTTGGTATTTATTCCATGTCTGTATATATACAGCTGCGTATGGTTAATTTTTGGTCAAAAATGGTAAATGGGGATGATAACAGGATTGCTAAAATACTATACAAATACATGTTCTTGAAAAATTCTGACAACCAATTTAGGTCAGATTGGTTGAAATACATTAAAGATATATTAGATAAATGTGGATACAGCAATATATGGTTGTCACAAGGAAATTTTAATTCTAAGTGGTTGGGTATTAGTTTAAAACAAAAGTTATTTGATCAGTTTCAACAGAAATGGAGAGCTGATATTGACTGTTCGTCAAAAGGTTTGGCCTACAAATTGTATAAACAAAATTTTGAATTTGAGGAATATCTGAATATTTTAAGTGATAAAGATAGAATAACATATTGTAGATTTCGTACGGGTAACCATAAGTTACCCATCGAAACTGGTAGATGGAATAAGATTGAGCGAAACCTTAGATATTGTAACTTATGTCATTGTAACGAGATTGGTGATGAATTTCATTACACTTTGCAGTGTAGTTCTTTGGCAAATTTTCGAGCACAATATTTGGATACTTTTTTCTTGCACAGATGTAACATACTAAAATTTGAAAAACTATTTCAGTTAAAAATTAAAAATAAGTTGAAAAAGCTGTGCAAATTTATCAGGGTTATAACTTTTCAAGTGAGTCTTCCTGGTTAATCACCACTCTTCTCTACTATACTATTTATTTTATTTTATTTGATATTTTCATCTCATCTTGTCATGTGTGTTTGTGTTATGTTATATGACTTTTGATGAACTTCTTTGTACCATTGTATCTTTATGGTGTTTGAGAAATAAAGAAATCTTGAAATCTTGTGGTTTTGTCAAAAATTCAATTCTGTCATAACAAAGTCATTTTTGTCTTAAAAAACTATGTGATACAGACTTGTTTTATGAGAACTTCAATTTTGTGATGACAAAATTCATTTTTGTTAAGACAAAATTCATTTTTGTCAAGACAAAATTCATTTTTGTCAAGACAAAATTCATTTTTGTCAAGACAAAATTCATTTTTGTAGACAAAATTCATTTTTGTAGACAAAATTCATTTTTGTCAAGACAAAATTCATTTTTGTAGACAAAATTCATTTTTGTAGACAAAATTCATTTTTGTCAAGACAAAATTCATTTCTGTAGACAAAATTCATTTTTTTTTCATGACAAAATTTAATCAATTAATTTTGTCAAATAGGTATGCAAATATATTGTTTGCATAGAAAATTGACTCTAGTGACACAAAATTAACTTTTGTGACATAAATGAAATTTTCACATCTGTTTAACAAAAATCAATTTTGTCTACACAAATAAAAATCCACAAAATTGAACTTTGTCATGACAAAAATAAATTTTGGCATTACAAAGAGAAAAAAAGAATTAATTTTGTGTCACAAAAGTCAATTTTGTCAACACAAAAATAAATTTTGTCAACACAAAAATAAATTTTGTCATTACAAAATTCAATTTGTGTTAATTTTTTGTGTAGACAAAATTAACTTTTGTGACAAAAATGACTTTTGTGACACAAAATTGACTTTTGTGTTAAATTTTCACTTCTGTTTAACAAAACTCAATTTTGTCTACACAAAAATAAACCCAAAATTGATTTTTTGTATGCAAATTAGTTCACAGAATCCAAACTAAACTAATTTGCATACAAAATTGACTTTTGTCGCCCCATTTTCAAATTAGGTAATAAAAGTAAAGTCTGTGTTACAAAAATGAATTTTGTCATGACAAAACTCACTTTTGTCCACTGAAAGATAATTTTGTATGACAAAAATTAAATTTTGTAGTATGTTACCAATTTTGTTTACCTGAACTCATTTTTGTTGAACAAAACTCACTTTTGTCCGTACAAAATTGAATTTCGAGTACAAAACCACAAGAGTCCCCCCCCCTCCCCCCCCCCCCCCATTCGGCTCCCCGTAACTAACCTGTGACAGTAGTTTAGCAGTACAACAAAAGAACAAAGTATAAAAATCAGTTGAAAATGCTGCTCTCAAAGAACACAATAAGCAATTTCAATTAACAAAAGACTTTAGAGTAAGTGCAATATATATATATATATACTGATATACAGTATCATTATATACGTGACAACATTCGGCCCACATTGAAAGTTGAATTTTTAATTTCTTTTTCGGTAAAACGGATTTATTCTTTCTCATATCAAAGAACGTGAGCAACATATAAATTTCATTGCTAAACTTCAATAATATCTTTTTCATTGTAAATTCATATAATGATTTTAGTAAATCATTCATGAATGGTTATTTTTATGAATGATTTTTTTTTTCTAACTTATTATTAGTCCGTGTGTGATCTAAAGATATAACAAGTCAAAAGATTAAAGGTGCTGGATTACATAACAAAATAAATTGTATACGATAAATATAACAGTTATTGTGCCAAACGATAAATATAACAGTTATTGTGCCAAGTTAATTCATTCAAACTGTTTAATGTGTTATCTGGTTGTAGAAGGTAGATAGTTCATATGAATAAAATGAGATACGAGATATATTGCAATGAAAAGTAAAACAACAAAAATATCGGTACTACAATGAAAACTCAATACAAAAAAGAGGTGAACATCAGTATTTTCAATATTGCATTATATATTATCTTTATTTCTCAATAAACCATTTACATTGGAATGGTACAGAAAACACATATCATTAATAACAAATCAACAAATCAACATATTCAATTCATATAAAGGCAACAGTAGTATACCGCTGTTCAAAATTCATAAATCGATACAAAAAAAAAAAAAAAAACAAATCCGGGTTAAAAATTAAAACTGAGGGAAATGTATCAAATATAAGAGAACTACGACACAACAGAGACACAACACCAAAATATGTATATATATGATTTCTGATTTTTTTTTTTTTTATATTCTGTAATCGTATTTCAAGTGAGTGATGATCAGTGACTGGCGGTAAAATCTTTCTGTATGTTAATAAACAAGGCATGTCGGGAGAACTAAGAAGCTTTGGATTACAAAAGGTCATCTCGACATATCACTGCACTATTCTAAGTAATTTTATTTCTAACAATAAGAGCTTAAACCATGTCTAAAAGAACATTTAATAAATACTTTTAATGCGACTATTTACTGATCATCAATATACTTATAACTGATTAAATTTATAATTTTAAACTATCGTGATACTATCAAATGTGGTATAAATCCGAATTATTCTCGTTATTATCTCTATCATGGATCAGGGTTTATACTTAAAAAGAAGATATTTTGGGTATATGATATTGGGGTTGCTCTTTGTTGTTGTACGGTAATCCATACAGGCATTTGATCACACCCATGCCATTTGGACTTGTGAACTGTCATATGAAATCACACAACATCTTCTTACATGTATGTATACATATTTAGTTCTGAATCTCCCTGACTTGAGACAAAAGGCAAATCATTATAGCAGAAATTACCACAGGTGTGTAATAACATAAGTTAAAGCTAACGAATCTTGAGCACATCCTGCTGTAAGGCAGGAGCAATTGCTATCACGTTTGCGTAATCCAACATAAATTATTGCAATTGCAATAGCAAACGCAGACACAGTTGCAAAAACACTCGTTTTATATAGAAAGTGGGATTACATATATTATTGTACTTGAGGTACCGATATTTTATAATAGGGTGTGTTGAGATGATATCAAGAATGGTATTAAAATCGTAACATAACGATACATTAAAGTCCTTCTATGTTTTATTTCCTTGGCTTTGACTTTAATGACATGTTTTAGTTACGTAAGTACAGACATCAAAGGGGATTTATTATTTCTGATTTAGAATTATATGCTGTACTCTCTATAAGCAGAAACAGATTTAGATACGTATCTCAGAATTAATATTCAGTTCGAGTAAACACGTTTAAACCTAATGTCTTGACTGATATAGATTTAACATATGTTCCCAAGTTATAGCGTTTGGCGTTTTACAAACAGAAAGCAGATAAAAGCATAACCTACAAGAATGATATTCTTTGATGGAAATAACGTAAATATTTTCTGTTGATCTGACGACTACACGCTCTCTGAACTTCGATCTATAATCATATCCTTCTTGGGGATTAAAAGAGAAACGCTTTTCCGAGGACTCGCAATGTACTTTAATAACACGCTGAGTTCTCTATATTGTTGCTTTTATCTTTGTTTTTAATATTCCAATTTCATCTTGAATTACATGGCAGCATATGCATAAGGACTTCAATGGACAAACTAAGTTAATTTGAAAATAGTGGGGTAAAAAAAAAACCACACAAGTAAGAGTGAAGGTAAAAAAATAAATCGCGAGAAAAAACACGGAAAACTGCAGATTGAGCAAAACAAGCACATATATTTGACTTCCAAAAAATAGAATTTGTTACAACTATCAAGCAGATACGACCTTCAACATTGAGCTAAATCACACATACAGCAAGCTATAAAAGGCCCTGATGTAACTGAACAAAAACAGTTAAAATCTGGTTTGTTCACTAAATTATATTTAAAAAAACAGTAATATTAATGTGTATTGTGTTGTAAAGCAATGAAATGCTATCGAGTTCGACTCATACAATACAGTAAAATTGAGAATAGAAATGGAGAATGTGTTAAAGAGGACAACAAACCCGACCAAAGATCAGAAAACATACGAAGGCCAACAATGGGTCTTCAACACATCGAAAAACTCCCGCACCGGAGGCTTGCTTTATCTGACCCTAAAAACAATAGTGTGCAGATCGAGAACTTGACGACATAAGCCAATCACTTGAAAGAAGAAGGCAGATAACAAATCAGTATCAGTTTATAAAAACACAAAACCTATATGCCTTTCAAAAGTTTCAAAACTGAACAAGCGTTACAACTAAATACATCGGTTGTTTATTACGAAGACATTTTAAATTGAAAAAAAAAAAGGAAATAAAAGAAATCTGGCAAGTTGAGGCTATCATTGGCGATTTATTTTTGTTTATCTTATTCTACGAAAAAGGTATTTATTGAATAACATTTGTCGTCGTATCAAGCGTTGTAATTAGTTTATGAATACATCCACTCTCGTCATTATAAATATTAGATTAAGTTTTTTGCCATCACCGTCTCAGCAGTGTATAGAGATAAAATCATACAAATAGCTTGCTGATTGTTTATATTTTGTCTCCAGGAGTACAGAGTTAATTGGTGTTTCTAGAAGCTGTCTCCATTAATTAATACTTATAACATATGCATCTTTTGTATATAAATCATCTATATATACATATAACATATGCTTAATTGTTGCTGCAAGACATCATTGCAAGGGCACATTACTATGTAAATAATCAGTCAGATTTTATACAGTTTGCCAATTGACATGCATTTATAACGTGTAAAAACGTGCAATGTGCATTCATTGCATGTAATACAATGATAGCAATGACTTGACCTGACGTAGCAATTATAAAAATTATTTCATAAACAAAATTTATACTAGATACATAGATTTTTCAAAATATATGTAGCTTGCATGTTGAATATTAATTCACTACATTCTTTAAAATAAGACATGAGGCCTATACTATTTACACATTATGGGATTGATATAGTGGTAGTTATGTTAAAATGTTTGTTTCCATATTCCTATCAATACATACTTCATTGCCATGCAATTATACCACATCTTTTTTTTTATATATTGTCATCTATTTTTTCACCATGAGTAACACGATGCGTGCTGAGCATGTTCTGTTAAACCACCTGACACAACTGAGATCACTCTGGTTTTGTTTAAGAGTTCGTGTTTCATAGACTTAAGTTTTGTAATTGGAGTTTTTTAACTTTCGTAGTTCTGATTTTTGCCCTGTTTTTAATTTCATTTTCTTTTCGACTATTGAGTTTCAGCTGTACTTAAGCTATATTCCGTCTCTTTTGTTGTCAATACTAATGCACATAGATTCTCCGTTGATGAAGTTATTAAGACATTATGGTTTTAACTCACATATGCAAAGTTGACCATATTGGAAATTTCTATTTTTTTCTGTCCCTTTTGGTCACAGAACTACATATATATTTAAGTATGCATATATCCGGGGATTTCAGATGCTTTTGATTTGAGTTTTCGAGGTGAGAGGGAATACAGAACAGGAAAAGTTTTTACCAGTGGCGGATCCAGCCATTTAAAAAAAGGGGGGCCAACACAGAGTAAACGGGGGGTTCCAACTATATGCTCCCATTCAAATGCATTGATCGGCCAAAAAAAAGGGGGGTTTCAACCCCCGGAACCCTCCTTCTGGATCCGCCACTGTTTTACTTGTTTGTTGTTTTAAATAAAGATACAGTGTAAGTCAATTATACTTAAATATAGTGTCGTTCATATATAATTTTGAGTATAAACGTTAATTCAGTACCAATTTTACATTTTTTATGATGTGTATTGATAAAAGAAGGACAATTTTAAGATCAGTAACTTTTTACCAATGTTGGTTATTTGGATGATATAGGACTGCAAAACTATATCGTAAATTAAGTCGTGCTCTATTAAATACTCTCCCCATCATTTTTGACAGCTTTAAAATAAATGGATTTTTTGGTATCTGATTTTAATCTAATGCGAAGACGCCAAGGGGGGAAAGCTTTTTTTAACTAATATTTTCTAATTTTAAATTTAAAACAAAAACGCAACTGAGTTTGTCTGTGAACGTACTGTGATACTTGTCAAGTAAGGTATGATTTAATTGCTTTGAAGCTTGAAGTTTTAATTGATATCCGGCTGGAATTACATCAGGATATTTTTCACTAATTTTCAATTACATCGCTGCATTTATAAAAACCCTCAACAAATCTAAAAAGATCTAATACTGATAAGAACGTTTCAGCAAGTTGAAGTTGCGATAAGATAATATTTATAATTGATCGATGAACTTGAATTTGATTTAACGTATGTCTTGTCGTTTAACCACCATTGCAAACTGCAGACGAATTTGAAGAAAGTAAAGGCGAAATTATGGATGAAAGAAGAGATATCATTTGTATATTTCGGAGTTTAGTAATGACGTCTATTATCACTGAACTGGTACCTTTTTGTTTAAGGGCCAGCTGAAGCATGGCTCCGGATGCGGAATTTCCCCTCTGTATTGAAGACCATTGAATTGGTGGACTTTTATTTAAGAAAGCAACACATTATAAAAAAGAGATACTAGTTCATGAATCTGCGTATGCATTTTACACTAAATATTGTAGTTCTATGTTTTGTTACATTTCGTATTCAACATACTTTACAATTCGGTTAATTTGATATAGTACAAAATGTATCAGACAATTTTTACTGATAAATCTGTGGTTAAAAATCATTTATGTATTAAAGTGTTAACTTTGTCATTTTGATTAATGTTATTATTTCTTTTTTTTAAATTATCATTGATGATTAGGTGTTTATTTTCTTAAACAAAGTACACGAGACCTCGGATTTGCTTTTTTAATATAGGGAGCTCTTGTATCAGATCTTAAGTAGTGAGACAAATTTGGGGAACTCAGAAAGTTCATTTGAAAAGCTTCAATTGAAAAGTGAGGAAAGATAAACAATATTTACATAAAGTTAGAGAGAAACTGACAATTTGGAACAACCAAAAGATACCAAAGAGACACATAAGCTCAAAAATATGATCTACAAAACTAATGACTGAAAACACAATACCCAATAAAACATGAGGTTGAGCTCAGGTCCTCAATGCAGACTTGTCTTGAAATTTCTACACAGGAAGGGTTAAAATTTCATCATAAATAAGTACTAGTAACCATATTCAGCTTACGGTTTTTGAAAGTACATGTACGACAGCCGACCAAACCAGAATTATAGATTTTTTACGTATTGAGTTAGTTTGTGTAAGATTGTACATATATAGATGACTACAAGAACATAATCACGAAGACAATCAGAAAATAATTTGAAATTTGAAAGTAAATTGTAATAAAATAATTATACACACACAACAATGAGAAATGGGAAGAGAAAACAGGTGCGATAATTTCATAAGCCGATATTAGTACCTACTAAAAGTAATAATAAGACATATGTATATTAAACCATGAAAAGTTCTCTGCCTCGAAAATTATGAGAATAAATAGATTCGTTACTCTGACGACCTATCATCACGATGAAGATTGTTTCACATTGATACTGCATCATCAATTAATGGACATATGTTATATGTGAGTGTTTAATGCATCGCTGATTGCAGATACCTTAAATGAAATATCTGGCAAATTAATTCTAGTATGAAAGAGCAAACGTGTGTGATTTTCTTTTAAACTGGTAATGTTTTACAAATTAAAGTAAAAGTGAAGTTTAAAAAAAAATACTAAGTTAGTGAAAATCGGGCTTTCTCTTATCTTTAACATGAAACATTTCTTGTGTTATCATATTTCCTTTTTTATCATTTCTATTTTATCATTCACGCTGTCAATAAACTTATCATAGATACCAGAATTGAAATTTTGTATTTGCTCAGACGCGTGAAAAAAGTCTACAAAAAAACTCATTGGTGACGCTCGAATAAAAAGAGTTAAACAGTCCTAATAAAGTACCCAGTTGAAGAGTATTGAAGACCAAAAATTCCTAAAAGTTTTGCCATTACATCTAAGGTAATCTATTCGTGAGGTAGAGAAGCCTTAGTATTTCAATGGTTGTGAATGGTCATTCATAATCATACAAACTACTGTCTGATGTAAAGTATACGATATACCAACCTGGTTTCGTTTCCCTAATATATTTGAACGCTTAGAATCAAAGACATTTTACTTTTCATCAAGACAGAACTTTATTCTATATATCGTGTGGTATAATCTTTTTCCTTCTATTTGCAATGAAATGATAGTCCGTCGGAAGGGGACCATAAATGGCTGACCCATGTCAAGAGAGAGCCATATCTCTTGCACGTTAAAGACACCCTTGTAGATTTCGAAAAAAGAGCAGACTAATGCCGCTACAAAGTAGCACTCGCACCCGCAAAGTGGAAAGGGATTAATATAAGTTGCAATAACTTGTTTCTCAATCCATTATAAAGAAATATGTTTAATCTAAACTGAACGTTCAGCAAACAACAACCAATCCCTCTATTGTCTCCATCATCAGAATAATTTTTTGATCATTCAACCGGTTATAGTATTTGGGTCTGTTGATCATAAACCCAGTAAATCGGTTACAATCTTCGGGTCAAACATATCTATGTAATCGTTTCACCTAACACGTTGAACTACAATGATGTCGTTTAAATGAATATTTTATGGAGTATTTATTAAGATTATGAACTGTTATAAACTCTAATCCTCAATCTTGTCACATACTTACTGAAGTACTGAAGATACTTCTAACAATGGCAAGCTTTGTATAGAATATCTTTATATGTTAAGTAGATGGTTCTCAAGGAAAAAGGTCAAAGCCCTCTTAACCTTTGAATTTACGTGTATAGTAAAGAGGGTGTGTATGATGCTAACTGAGGTCATTGTATATTCGACAAACTTATATATGTCCATGAACTAGACATAGGCGGGAACAGGGAGCCCTGCCCCCTCCCTTTTCGTGATAAAAAAATTGGGTTGATTATATAGATCACTGAAACGCAACTGCACCGGCTCTCTTAGGTCCGTCAGCGGGGTCCCCTTATTAAAAGTTTTGGATCTGCCACTGACTAGGCTTGCTTAGATTTATTGAAAGTTAAAAGATACTACATTATTTTTAAAAATTGCAACTGAATAAATGCTTTCAATTTTAGCAACTTATATATAATATATGGAAACTTTTCTATGATTATTATTGAAACTTGCTTAAGATCTCATCAGTATCTGTGTTGTTGTGATCACTTCATACTGGTATTGTTAGACCCTTTTGAAACATTTATACCCTACAATGTCTAACATGAAAATAGGATGGATTCGATTTGTCCTTAGCAAAAAGTAAAATCGCAAAAATACTGAACTCCAAGGAAAATTCAAAAAGGAAAGTCCCCAATCAAATGGCAAAATCAAAAGTTTAAACACACCAAAGAATGGATAACAACTGTCGTATTCCTGACTTGGTACAGGCATTTTCTTATGTAGAAAATGGTTGATTGAACCTGGTTTCAATAAAATTGAGAATGGAAATGGGGAATGTGTCAAAGAGACAACAACCCGACCAAATAAAAAACAACAGCAGAAGGTCACCAACAGGTCTTCAATGTAGCGAGCTAGCTCTCACTTCTATGACAGTCACATCAAATTCCAATAGCAATAGAGACGAATAGGAGTACTGAAAATTGAAGTACGAAGAACGTCAAATTGTGATAAAACTTAATACATTGCTACGTATTTGTGTTGTTAGGTTGTTGTCTCATTTACTTAAATAAAGTTTATCAAGATGACAACCTGTTACAGAGACAACTGAACTTACGTTTTAAAACTTTGAAATGTTACATATACATGTGATCACATGTACATTTGTTTGGTATCCATCAGAGCCTCTGCCCTAGCTTACATATCCAAATAGTCTACATAATGATTTTGTCGAGGTTTTAACGTTGCACTTGACTTAAAATTCAGTCTGAAGTAGAACGTTCAAGTACTACATCCAGGTCATGCCGTTTGGTTTATAAGTTCACCATTAATCGTGATTTTAGGAATATCATTTGTTTTGTAAAGGACACTGTTAAAAACTAAGATATTTTCAAGTTGTGGTCGCTTTTTTCTTTGAGTTTTTTTTTAAAACTGTTAATTGATTATTTCTCAACCGCTTGTTAAGAAAGAAAATAAGCGAAATTATAATAATGATATACTCTGCTGTCCTAAAATTAAAAAAAATATTGAAATATAAACTATGTATCGCTTATGTAATAAAAGAAACCATGCAAGATAATGTATTTTCCATATATAAAGAAAATGGATGCACGGTCCCAAACGAAAACAAATGACAAAATCGGTCTAATCATATGTAATAGTTATTTCCCATTCTATTCGCCTTGAACATACTATATAGGAAAGGCTGGGATTCAGTGTGGGGGTAATTGCTCCAAGGGGGGATTCAAAAGTTTGGGGGTTCAATTTTTTCCAGGGGTTCAAATTAAGCAGCATTGGCCATTATCAGGGTTGAAACCACGTGAAAAAATATCAAATTCATTAGGTGGCATTTCTGAGTAGCTAATTTATCTGGGAGCCGTATTTTTTTTTTTTTATTCTTAATTTATAATACCCATACACATATATTTATACAAGACGATATGATGAATATCTTTTTCCTGAACATTCACTTTTTTATTTGCTATTAATAAAATCATTGAAAGTTGAACATGGATTTATTTAAGGTACATATACATGTATAATCAATATCTGAAATTTGCTTATTGTACGTGGATTATGTGTTTTCCAAATCGACGGGGTAGTTATTTTCTCTTTTACCTGTCTATCTAAAAAAAAATGACTCGGTGAAAGTCTACACAGAAAAAGCAAAGGTTCGACTTATGACTACAAAGATCTTCGAACTATGTACTGATAGTCACCAATCTGAGTTTCTCACCTGAGGGTATCCGTGCGGGAAGCTCTCTTAGTCCCTGGCACACCACGGATCTTCCAGTCTCGTCCGGTTCCGCATTTTGCCACGACTGATCTACATTCCAGGAATCAAATAGCCCTCTAACAGACCTTTGGTTAAGGTCCATGCACCGGCAATGTAAAGGACAGGCCTCCAGATGAGCACTATGATCTCGGACATACCGTCTCGGGTAGGTATTATATTGGAATGATCCATGTAAAAGTAAAGCAAGAAATAGTAGCTGTAGCAACACAGATTTCATATTTACGGCAAATACACATTCAACAAATAATTAAGGATTTTTAGTTTTCCCAATTTGATCAAAACACAAGAAGTTATGTTACTATACATCCCTAGAATAAGAACCGTAAAAATGATTCGCCTTCATTAAAATTATCCCAGTAGAACACGCACAGTACTTATCCTCAGTTACATCTAGAACGTACATTATTTTTTCTTGATAATAAGTGTCGGGAAGATGTACTAATAACATAATATCAAGCTTTTCTGTCAATCATGGCGGGAAATCACGCCCACAATTTTCTCCTTCATCTGTAAGTGTCTGTCTCACATAGCGGTAATGTAATTTACATGGAATGTTATTGGTTTTCTAACAATACAATTATAAAACACGTAAAATTATATGCTTTATACAAGTAATAATGAGAAAAACTACAAAGAACTTACAGAGATTAATGACACGACAACTGGTATCATTCTTTGTATATATTTCAATCAATTTTAAAAGTTTACGAGACATTTACACTTGTTAGTATCGTATAAGATGTAATTGGGAGGAAATTAAGACGGTTGAAAACACTCAATTAAGTTGTTATTGAACATACATTTGTAAGTCATGATGAAGTGATAAACTGAATTCTAATGGAGTCTTTACACAGATTTGATCGCAGTTTAATGAAAGAGAGAATGCAGAAATGAAAGTTTCAAGATTGGAGCAACTTCAAACATAACTTTTTTGAAGACAGATAAATAAAATTAATCCGCCATGCTATTAGTCGAATTATAAAGTTTTTAAAATTTTTAGTTCAAATGCAGCTTTATTCCTTAGCAGGATTTCGCTGGTAACGTAATACTTAAGTGAACAAAATACAGAGGAATACATAGTACATAAATAAATAATAATTGGTAATGCAACATCTAATTCTGCTGATTGATAAGTGATAACTTTGTTCTGTACATTTTATGTATATTTTCAGAACGAGGACCAATTATGCAAGATACATGCAAAAAATATTCTTCAAACTAGCGCAAAAGCTCGAATTAACGCCCTGAGTTCGACATAACTGTATGTGTATATGGTCTGCAAAACCACACATACTGTTTCTAATCTTCTAGACGAAAACAGATAAGGCAGCGCAATACTTTAAAAGTTTGGTGATATATCTACTGCAATTCTGATTTAAAAAAAATATAAAACCTGATAGCAAAGGGTCTAGACTCAATGTTATGCTCGTGCCTGTAGTAAAGTTTCGGATTTCAATGAACGTTCCCGGAGACAATATCTGAAAAAGTATATTTTTTAGCAATAAGAAAAAAACAAAAAAATGTTTTTAGACCCGATATTTTAATATCACAAATCAAAGAACACCCATTGATGATCTAGAAACTGTTGTCTGTAATTCAAACAATTCTTACATGTGGTAGCAATGGCAATTTTAAAAATGGTACAAAAAAAAATCCTGTTACCAAAGTGAATCAATTTTTAAAAGTTTCTAATGGGAATACGGAACAAGTCCTATTTGTGGTTTACTATTATATCCTGCAATAGTTTATCAAATGCCAATTATTGATTTTAGTATTTGCAATACAAAAGGTTTAGAAATATACTAAAATATAGTCAGATACGTTGGTAACATGAAAGAATCTTGAGTAACAGGACAACTGTAACAGGACAGAATTGGTAACAGAAAGGATTTTTTCTCCAAAAAATGCTTTATTTTATAGTTGAAGAAAAAAAGTTTAAAATACACAAAAAAAAAAAAAAAGGAATTATGCAGTACTTGTTCATTTACTCGAATTTTGTAGAAGTTTACTTCCATCTTCATATCAATTTGATAAGATACTATAAAAGCACATGTACTGTTATAGTGCTGACAATGAAATATTCTCGGAAGGTACACAAAAAGGCTGTAACAGGAGAGAACAACAAAATTATTTTTCTCCAAATTCAGTGATCTTTGGCGAGTTCAGATTTTTCAAACTTGCTGCTATTCACCTAAACACATGAAGTAATACATTCAGGAAATGATGCTCTTCACGTTACATTACAAGAAATACATTTTTGGTCTTTCAAACGTGTCCGCAGGTGAAAAAAATCACCAGCTAACAGGATGGAAATTACCCCTGGGGACGACATTTAAAAGACCTTTAAAAATGCAAAAGGAGAAGGTCTGGTAAGGGCCGATTTTGGCCTCAAATTTCAGTTTCATTTAAAGAAAGATTTTGAATTTCAATTGATTAAACTAGTTTATGCGAAAGATTTTAACTGATTTAGTCATTAAAAACGCTCCGATTCAAGCTTAAATATGAAAACTCTATCAAATATGCCAAAAAAAACGTCGGTTTTCAGATGTTTTTTGTCAAAAATGAAAGTGGCCGCATCCGTGATCATCTTCAACCTTAATATATGTTATTTATTAACATCAAATACAACTTACATTTCAATATTATGAATGAACACGAATGCGGCCACTTTCATTTAAGACGGTAACCGTCTAAAATTTAACTGAAATGCTAAAATTGTGAAGATTTCAGTAATTTAGCATGACTTAATGATGCTAGTACTCGATATATGTGCATTGTATTGTCAAAACAGCCCATATTTATGTAACAGAATCATTCTACTTTACAGTAAACAGCTTAAAGATTACATTTTCACAATTTTGTAAAACTGCTATATTTTGGGGCCAAAAAGGGGTCTTACTGAACCTGCTCCTTTTCTTACATGCTTTAGTTATAACAAAATCAGTCCAGTAATGGAGAAGTTTAATATATAATCTATCAGATTTGAGAAAATCAGAAGGCTGTTTACTTAATTTAGATATTCTTTGAATGATTTAATTTTCAAAAAATAACAGGGGACAACATGATTTTTGGGGGGTTGACGATTTAAATTATAATATTTTATTAGAAGAAATATTAAAAAGAATGTTTAATTGGGTGCAGTTGGTGCATTATATACTCTAGTTAATACTTAAACTTAACATTTTCCAAAAAGAAGCCTGAATAAAAAAAATAATTGCTGGTGAAAGACGGGACATGGAAATTAGACTTTTTCAGATATTATCTCACCTATATAATACTTGGCAGCGTTCACTATCGTAGTAGCTAGTATATCCGCTATAATGTCTTAAATATCCATCTATGTTGAATTGTTTTGAACACGGTAGTCTATCAAAATGACGTCATGATGAATAACCATTGCGATGCCATTTCGGATTCTCTAAATAGAATAAATAATTCCAGCTATCTAGATCTATTTTGCGGTTAGATATGATTTTGAACACACCCCAGGATCAAATATAGTGTCAAAGATTGCGTTACCACAGGTTACTTGAAATCTTCACTTCGTTTTTCCTTTGATACGACGATTTTGTTTAGAAGTTGTACTGTACCTGTAGAACGGGATAGCACATCCTATGTTTTACGATGATGTTGTTTCCCGAGCCCGTAAACTAAGATACGATCCATTTAAACTTATCTACCCTTTCAATAAACTTATTCTCAAAGGTTACCAAGTTGAACTAAACACTTGTGCTAGATCTTTACTATTTTTGCCTCCGGTATAAATATTGATTTTTGTTAATTGTAAATTAAAACAAAAATAAATATGTAACATGTTGTTATACACATAGTACGTACATTCAAGGTCTTAAATATGTAATTACCGTTATTTTGGCATTGTACAAGGACTTGCATTTCTATGGCTGTCAATGACGCCATTACGTCAAATCCATTGGATGTGTACTGATTGATTTTTCATAACCAGTAGATGCTATTTGCTTTGAAGTAGCTTCAGTAACTGCGAGTTCTCTAAGATCTATAATTCGTATTTTTGTTATACATGTAGTTTTTATGTATTTTGTTCTATTTGGATGAGTTAAGCCCCATTCAGTTGATTTGTATAGCTTGTTCTTACATTGCACTGTTACTCCACTATTCCAGGTAAGGAGCGGGTTTGGCGCCTACAAACATAAATAGACTCATCAAAAATTCATAGTTTTGTTAACAGTTAATTCATAACTATGAACATATCAATGATACCTCAAGTCAACACAGAAGTGCTGACTACTGGGCTGGTGAAACCCTCAGCAGTAGCATTACTCCGTGGTTGTAAATAAACTCATCATAGATACCAGGATTGAGATTTTATGTCTACGCCAGACGCGCGTTTCGTCTTCACAAGTCTCATCAATGACGCTCAATATTTTTTTTTAAAAGGCCAAAAAAGTACGAAATTGAAGAGTTTTGCCAAATACAGCTAAGGTAATCTATTCCTGAGGTAGAAAAGCCTTAGTATTTCAAAAATTCAAAGTTTTGCTAACAGTTAATTTATAATTATGAACATATGAATGATAACTAAAGTCAACAAAGAAGTGCTGACTCCTAGGCTGGTGATACCCTCGCGGAATTTAAACTCTACCATCTCCTACTATAAAATAGAAATATTCAAGCACGACCGACATTAGTTGTAAACCAAACATTGGGTTCATTCTTGGGAAAGCAAAAATTGCACCAACAAGTGATCACACTATTCCACGACTTGAACTATCTGCTTCCGTATAAGCAGTTGAGATCACTCAAACCCTCGTGGATAATTTAGTTTTACACATAGACACCGTGAAATTCTATACAGATAGTAAAAGGGTGTAAGGTTACATCATTATAGAGACAAGAAGATTCTTTATATACCTTGCTAATAGAGAAGACATATTAAGGAAATTTAGCTCTCCGAGTCAATGGAATTATGTACTAACTAACCATGATCTCGTAGATTCAGGTACACGATCCATACTAGCCCATGAAATTCATAGTAGTGAGTGATTATTGGGACCAAAACTACTTCTTTCATCAGAATAGAAAGGAAAATCCGAGGACGTATTTCAACTAATTGATCTGGATGACATTGGCGAGATCCTTGCCACCGCCAATGTTCGAAAGACATATACAACACTAGAGTGTAAATGTATCGGAATTGATTCTGCAACTGCGAACACCACTTGTGCGAGTGATAGCTTTTTGGAACTTATCTCCCGTTTACCCGGGAGGAGAAAGCAAGAATCAATGACTATTGTAGAAAGCTTTTCAATCGCCGAAAATTTCATTTTTATGTCCACACAGTTTATGAAGTTTATAGAGAATAAATATATAGCAGTCGACAAAATGAACACATTTCTAAACGAAGCCCGATAACCAACCCCAATCTGTTTTTGGACGACAAAGGATTACTACGAATAGGGAGCCTTATAGATAAATTTTACTTAAATCTTCGAGAAAAGCAATCATCGTTCCTGGACGCTATCATATAGTGACACCATTATTCCGACACTACTGAACACGATTAAACATCAAGGTCCTCACTTGGATGGAGCGAGTAGATCAGGTTTCTGGATCGTTGGCGCAAAACGCCTGATTTCGTCTATAGACAGATGTGTGAATGGGATTGCTTATTGTTGAGGCCGTACGTTGAACTATAGTGTGTAATTCTATGTTATTTGGTCTAGAAAGGAATTTTATGTTTTCCGTTTTAAAACATTTTGGGTTTAATAAATCTTTTCTAAGATGGGTTAAGACTTAATATAGCGATATTCAAACATGTGTAATGAATAATGGTCGGATATCTGAGGTCTTTTAAAACACAAGGAGTATACGTCAAGGATGTCCTTTATCTGCATTATTATTTGTTTTATATGTGGAAATTATGGCTTCCAGATTAAGAAGCAATACTGATTTTAAAGGTATCAAAATCAAATTAGATTGCAAAAGCCATACTATAAAAATTTCGCAACTGGCAGATGATACTACTTTATTTTGTTGTTCTAAATATGATGTTCAAGTAGCTATGAATGAAATTGAAATTTTTGGTTCTTATTAAGGACTGAAATTAAACAGAAACAAAACAGAGGGGTTATGGGTTGGAAATCTTAAATCATGTAAAGAAAAATTGAGGGAATCAACTGGAGCAATGGACCAGTTAAAACTCTTGGCATTTACTTTAGGCATTGTAGAGAGGAATGTGAAAAGCTGAATTGTGAAAATAAAATTGAAAAGATGAATAAATTATTTTGTTCTTGGCAAAAAAGAAATCTTACTATTTTTGGAAAATTTATGATAATTAAAACATTAATCGTGCTCATTTTTACTTTTGTGGGATCTGCTTGCAGAGTTCCAGAGAAATATTAAAAAGAAGTAGAAAAAAAGTTGCTTTAAATTTGTTTGGGATAATAAACCAGATAAAGTTAAATTCAATTCTTGGTCCATATGAAAAGGGGGGATTGGATATGATAGATATAAGAAGTTATTTCACTGCTTTAAAAGCTATATGGGTAAAACTACTAGTAAATGATTGTGAAGGAGGGTGGACAATTATACCTCAACACTATTTTTATAATTTTGGGTCAAACTGGTTAGTGTTTCAAACAAACAGTGGGGATAAGACAGACGAAAGCATTGTTCTTGTGAAGACTTGTGGAGGTATAACAAAAAACCAGAAACATTTACAGATATAAGAAAACAAATATTATGGAACAATAAATTAATTAAATTTGAAAATAAAGCTATATTTAAAAAAAATGGATTAAAAGCGATCTTATTCATGTAAAATGATATCGTAGATGAAAAAGGCTGTATTTCTCAAGACATCATTTTAAATAGACTAAAAAATAAATCAAACTGGAAAGCTGAAATTAATTTAGTTAAGAAATCTATACGAAAAGACTGGGCAGCAATTTTAAAATCGGAAAATTCTATAAAAAGTATTGTTAATATAAAAAGAAACCAATTTATATTGGATGGTTTACCTATAAAATTAGAAGCATTAACAAATAAACTTTTATATAAGTATCTGCTAAATAAAAAAATTGAACCAGCTATTGGACCAAAAAATGGCTGCGTATATTTGATATAGATGATGTGTTATATCAAAACTATTTATATAAATTTTTATTCAGATATTTAAAAGAAAATAAACGTAGAATTTTTAGATGGAAACTACTACAACATATTCTATCTACAAAGAAACTTTTATGCAGGTGGAAAATTGTATACAATAGTTCTTGTAATTTTTGTACACAAGAAGAAGATTATGATCACTTCTTTATACTGTGTCCGTGTTCAAAACTTTTTTGGAATAAAATAAATGAAGTTTTAAAGAACAGTAAAATAACTTTTAAGATTAAACTAAGACACTTAGTATTTGGAAATAAGACTTCTGAAGAAGAATATTTTGACTTAACTATTTTTTAACAATTTTCAAAGCCTACTACATATCTGATCAAAAGACAAAAAATGTCAATGTTTTCTCAATGTTTTCGCAATGAGTTCAATAGAAGAGTATGTTTGAAAATTAAAAGTAATGTTTTAGCAACTATTAGAAAACATATGAATAGTCATACTAAGTGATATCATTTAATATATATATGATGTACAAAATGTAATATGTATTTTATAACTAATCACTACCCTGAGTGATTAGTGGATTGTAACAGGGAACATTAGGAGGAGCTTGGTCTCCTGAAGGATATTGTAACAAGCCAATATTTGAAATAAATATTTATTTATGTTAAAAAAAAATGTTATTTGGTCTCTTGTGGAGATCTACAGTTGTCTCATTAGCAATTATACCACATCTTCTTTTATATCAATATTGTTTGTAATTGGACTGCTGTTATATTTACACTTTCTTATATACCATTCTATAGCTAGAAAATCTTTGTCACGTTACAGCAATGGTAAACAATTCAAACGATTGAACCATTTAAACAGAGACGGAAGATTCCAAGGTGTTGTTCAAAGTATAAGCCAAAAAGTCACTAACGTATGACGGCAAACACCGAAACGACAAACAAGTCAACAAAACATAACAAAAACAATAAACTCCGGACAACACGAACCCAATCCAAAACTGATGATTACCACAGGTGCCCCGGATAGGGAAGCAGCTCCTGCTATACATTGGAAATATTCAACCAATACATTTAACAACAACAGTTTGAATATATCTGTACTAAGGCGACAACTCATTGTTGACGAAACTCTAGCACGCTACGCAATTCTTGCTTATTTTCTTTATATCGAAGAGGACGTACGGCTACCACAAGATTTGTTTGTTCATGTCTGTCTTTTACCACATGCCTGAGTGTTCTCCCAGGTGTAGCCAATCTTTATTAACATAGATCAGCCGCACCATTTCTTTTTAAAGTGGTATGGGGTCGAACTGTTTTTTTCCGTGTTGGTGTCCCCCAGCATGTTTGATCCCACCCCATTCTGTATGTATGTGCCTGTCCCAAGCCAGGAGCATGTAATTCAGTGGTTGTCGTTTGTTTATGTGTTACCTATCTGTTTATCGATAAAAAAAAAATGATCAATTAATTAAGCCGTTAGTTTTCTCGTCTGAATTGTTTTAAATTTGTGATTTCGTGGCCTTTTATAGCTGACTATGCGGTATGCGCTTTGTTAATTGCTGAAGGCCGTACGTTACCCTATACCTGTTAATTTCTGTGGCATTTTGTCAATCCTCTTTAAATAGATAAAGAATCAAATTAAACAATGCTATTATAATATCTATTCCGGTTGGATCAAATACTGTATACACTTTATTTCACAAGAAACACATACTAAATATTTCTTCCAGTGTTAAAAAAATAATGTTTCCATTTGGAACTAGTTTTATAAGAGAACTTTTATTCCAATACAACACCACTTCCGATAAAATCTAAGAGCTGGGTTAAAAAAAAACAGAGAGTCCAAGGAGCCTGTGTCACTCACCTGATTTTTTTTATTTTCAATTGATGAATGAAATAATGCAACCGTTATACTTTTGCCTTAGTTTCAGAGATATAAGTTAAAAACTACATTTTCCCGCCTATGTTCTATTTTTAGCCATGCCTGCCATGTTGGTTGGCAGGCAGGGTCATCGGACACATTTTGTAAACTAGATAACCAAATGCTAATTGTGGCCAAGTTTGGTTAAAAGAGTAAGTCCGATGAGGGCATATTTTGGCCTTTAACTTCGGGTCCACCTGATGAAAGATTTTGGACACTTTTTAAACACTAAAGTGTCTACCTTAGTATATTCAATTAGTTTATGTGAAAGATTTGGACTAATTTAGTCATTAAAGACGCTCATATGCAAAGTTAAATATTAAAAAAACTTTCAAACATGTCCAATATTCCATAATATGACACTTTTCTGATGGTTCTTGTCAAAAATGAAAGTGGCCGCATCTGTGTTCATCCTCAAACTTTATATATGTTATGTATTATCATCAAGTTCAACTTGCATTTATATATTAAGAATGAACACAAATGCGGCCACTACTATTTAAGACGAAAACCGTCTAAAAATAAACAAAAATGCTAAAATTTGTAATTCAGTTATTTAGCATGACGTAATGGTGCAAGTACCCGACACATGTGCATTGTATTGTAGAAAATAGCCCATATTCATGTTACAGAAGCATTTCACGTTCCAATAAATAGCTAAAAATATACATTTTAACAATTTTGTAAAACTCCTATATTTGGGGGGGGGGGGGGGGGGGGGGGGGGAAAGGGGACTACACTTTTTTCTCAGTTGTTTCAGCAGAAGAGTTTTGTAAAAAATTACAAAAATTTACGAAAAATTATTAAATTTGGCTTTAAAGGGCAATAACTCCTTATGTGGTCAATTGACCATTTTGGTCATGTTGACTAATTTGTAGATCTTACTGTACTGAACATTATTGCTGTTCACAGTTTATCTGTATCTATAACATATTCATGATAGTTACCAAAAACTACAAAAAATCCTTAAAGTTACTAATTCAGGGTCAGCAACCCGGCTTGTCTAATTCTTCTAAAAATTTCAAGAAAGATAGATCTAAACCTGAAGAACATTTTTACCCCATTGTCAAATATGCTCTTAATGCTTTAGGTTAGAGATATAAGCAAAAAACTGCATTTTTCTACTATGTTCTATTTTCAGCCATGTCGGCTTGGTTTGCAGGCGGAATCATCGGACACATTTTTGAAACTAGATACCCTAATGCTTATTGTGACAAGTTTGGTTAAATTTGTCAAAGTAGTTTCAAAAGAGAAGATTTTTGTAAGATCACAAAAACTTACAAATTTTACATTTGTTAAAAATTTACTGTTAAAGGGGTCAATTGACCATTTTGGACATGTTGGCTTATTTGTTTATCTAATTTTGCTGAACACTATTGCCGTTTACAGTTTATCTCTATAATAATATTCAAGATAATAACCAAAATCTGCAAAATTTCAGTAACATTACATATTCAGATGCAGCAACCCAACAACGGGTTTGACCGATTTGTCTCAAAATTTCAGGGCAGATAGATCTTGACCTGTTTTACAATTGTATCATGTCAGATTTGCTCTACATGGTGTCGGAGATATGACCAAAAATCTACGTTTAACCCGTATGTTCTAATTTTAGCCATGACGGCCATCTTGGTTGGTTAGTTGGGTCATCGGACACATTTGATAAACTAGATACCCCAATGATGATTGTGGTAATGTTTGGTTAATTTTGGCCAAGTAGTTTTAGAGGAGAAGATTTTTGTAAAAGTGAGAGGTTTAGCGATATAAACCAGGTTCAATCCACCATTTTCTACATTTGAAAATGCCTGTACCAAATCAGGAATATGACGGTTGGTGTCCATTCGTTTGATGTCTTTTATTATTTGATTTTGCCCTTTGATTAGGGACTTTCCGTTTTGATTTTTCCTCGGAGTTCAGTATTTTTGAGATTTTACTTTTTAGTATACAAGGTGGGCGTCTTCAGATATAAATGCATCAATGCTCATTGGAATCTAAAGTAGTCAAATTTGATAAATATGTTACGTTGTTGTCTGTTTGTCGCATTCCCTTTTTTCACTGTTTGATTCCTGAGGATCTTATTTTAGATGAACGAGGATAGATGTGTGTATACGTCAATGAAATAACACCCCGTCCAACGACAAAGATAATCATAAGACATACAAAGCCCATACCGTATAGTCAGCTATACAAAGCCCATACCGTATAGTCAGCTATACAAAGCCCCGTCATCACAACTGTAAAACAATTTAAACGAGAAAACAAACGGCCTAATTAAGGTACAAAAAAAATAATGATAAAAAATATGTAACACTGGCACAAACGACAACCACTGGATTAGGAGCTATTATGACGGGACAGGCTGATAATAAAGAATGTGGCAGGGTTAAACATGTTAGCTGGATCCAAACACCTCTTACCTGGGACAGTGGTGTAATTATCAAAATAACGAAAAACATACATATACATGTATGACACACGACAACTACTTACGAGGTTCCGAACATTGAACTTTTAATCAGTTTTAAATCAAAATAAACATAACTCGTCAACATAGAGCAAACGTTAATAGAGATATATTAACAGCAAAATATCCCATCGTATACATCATTTAAAAAAACCTTAAAGCATAACGCTATCTCAATACTCAATTCTGAAAACACGTTTTCAATTATTTAAAAATATATAATATATACTTATTTAAAAGTCCAAAGTTTTCATTAAAAAAATGGAACGCCGATGTACAAACCAGAATTAGGACATACAAATGTACAATCGAGCGTCGATTTAGAAACTTCATTAGAATAAAACATATGCAATGTTGATGTGAGGGACTGACGTCGATAAGAAGGCCGGAAGTCAATTTGGTTCTGACATATATAAGAGTTAAGGACGTTTTTGTTCTTATAACGTGACTCTACTTTTAAATATCCCGTCAGTATGATATTGTTCTATTAATTAACTATTTCAGGATTCTTTTAAATTCTATACATAACTTTTGGACTAGTTTAAATCTCGGGTCTATTTCTGAAATTTATTCTTACATATACTTTTGATTTTTTAACCCTGTATGCTAACATTGCCTATGTAAAATTTTAAAATCGTTTGTATGCACATTGAACGACAAATTTATGTGACGTATACAATTTTCTGACGTCAGACACTCAAATCAATGAATGTGTTCGTAGATAGTAGATGTTTTTGTGTTCTGTTAAATTGTTCCTTTTAAAATTGTTATACGATGATGACTGATGTACCCATATTTTGACTATTTTATTTATTGTGTCTGTTTATCTAACCCATCAATGTAAATATAACGGAATTTGATGAGACTGTCATTAAAGTGAGAGGGTTAGCGCTATAGAACCAGGTTTAATCCACCATTGTCTACATTTGAAAATGCCTAGCTGTACCAAGTCAGGAATATGATAGTTCTTGTCAATTCGTTTTTGATACGTTTTGTTATTTGATTTTGCCATGTGATTATAGACTTTCCGAATTGATTTTCCTCTAAGTTCAGTATTTTTGTGATTTTACTTTTTACTACAACCAAGTCGATGTCAAGTTTCTTCCTAGAAGAAACTTTACTGCTGGTGGATTATTTCCCGAGGGCATCATTAACTTGATAGCTTTATGCATGATGAATACAAAATATACGAAGAACAAACCGGCTGGGACGTCGCCCGGGTTACCAAGGTCCTCATTTGCTGCACGGAACACTGTAGCATTTGATTTGTGTGTTCCACGGAATATCCTCCCTGATTTGACTTATGTTCAGCCAGAAGGTAATTATTATTTCAAAAATTCAGATACCTTTCATAAATTAAAGCCATGTTGCGTCAATATTTTTGACTGTTTAAGTACACCTGGTACAAGTTAATCAACACCTATCATTTCTTCTTGTAAACATAAAAAAGGAAAAAGGTGCACGTGTAAGACTTGTGATATGTTAATCACGACTCCTGATTTTACTAGTAATTTAACATCTAAAACATATTATACTAAATCTTTCGAGCCTCTGAACTGTTACACGGACAATGTCGTGTACGGAATCGAATGTACTTTGTGTGGACTTCTTTATGTTAGTGAAACTCGTCAAACTTTGCGTAAAAGAATGAATCAACACCGGTCTGATAATAAAGATCCTCAATTTAGGGTTCTTTATAACCATTTTAATCAACCGGACCATGATCCTTCTTTATCTATGAAAGTACGCATCATTGAGAAAATTTATCACCACACAAATAGCCCTGTACTAAGTACTCCTTTCCGCAAAGATAGAGAAAATTTCTGGATAAGGGAGTTAGGGACTGCAATGCCATATGGTTGCAATGACAATATTAAAGGAATAGGAAATTTGTCAAGTCCTGCCTGCAGTGATGTTAATGTAATGAGTTTATTTAATACTACCTTACGACAACAACGTAGTCATGGGCAAAAACATTACCATCGGCCTAATGTAAAAAAGTCTTCCAAATCTAGATCACCCTCTGGGAGCTTTGATGATCTTCTTTCACATCTTCATCATCCACTAGGGTTACATTACATAAGAACTATTCTCTTTTCACTGCCAGTTAATTTTCTAAAACGTTTGAGAGATTATGCACTTGACAAAGGAGGCACCAATACATTTTCTGCAATATACAGACTAGTCAGTATTATTTGTGATGTAGCTCTTTTCCGTCTTTTCAAACCAGTAAGATCGGAACCTTTACATGAGGAAAAGAGGAGATTCTTTCCTGTTGATTTTGCCAATAGAGGAATTGATGCAATCAATATCTGCAACGTTCTACATCACAAGGAGGTAACATCTAAAATTCCTATTTATTTTCAAAATCAGTCTGTTCCTATTGTATCCTACAGTTACACCAAAACCATTGTGCCTAACATATTTAACTATAAACAAGGATTGCAGGACCTTGACTTAGAACAATACATAAAAAAAAACCTCCGACATGTGACTGTTCCCACTCGCCTTATAATTACAGCCCCTCTGGTCATGTTATAACTGGGGATCTAAACATAATTCAACATGGAAATCTCCGAAAGGTGATTTCTCATGGTCCTAAGTTTAGAGAACCCCAACACATCAATTGGAACCATAACTTCAAAATAATTATGGATTCCATTGAGGACTACGCCAGAGCATGGGCTAAGCGAGAAGAAGTTGAACTGGACACTTTGTCAGAATGGGTTAAAACTATCAGGTCTCTGATAAAACGTCGCATTCACAAGTTGAAAAACTGTGTGAACGATCGACCAAAGTCCGTTTTCAGAGACAAAGAGGCCATGAAATGTCTATCAACTCTTCATGATAAGTATAAAAAAGAAGATGTGGTATGATTGCCAATGAGACAACTATCCACAAAAGACCAAAATGACACAGACATTAACAACTATAGGTCACCGTACGGCCTTCAACATTGAGCAAAGCCCATACCGCATAGTCAGCTATAAAAGGCCCCGATAAGATGTTGTTGTTCCTGCGGACAAAGCTGCAAATAATATTGTCTTTGTATGTAAATCGTATTACTACGAATGTCTTGTAAAAGAATTGGGTATAAAGGAGCACTCAGGTAATCCCACATACAAAGACATATCATTTGACAAGGATGAGATTTTAGCAAATCATAAGTCCTTCATGGCTTCAATAAACATTACACTGAACACCAAATCGGAGGACTTACCTTGTTTGTATTGGATACCAAAGCTTCATAAAATTCCGTACAAACAACGGTATATTGCTGGCTCATCTTCATGTTCCACTAAAGAATTGTCCATTAGATTGACTAAAATTCTGTCCGCAGTGAAAGAGGGTCTTCAGAAATACTGTGAAACTGTTTACTCGTGTAGTGGTATTAACCATATGTGGATTCTTAAAAATTCTAAAGAACTTCTAGACAATTTTAAATCTCGGTCTTTTTCTGAAATTAGTTCCATCAAAACTTTTGATTTTTCAACCCTGTATACCACCATTCCCCATGTGAAATTGAAAAATCGCCTAAAAGAAATAATCCACAATGCCTTTCAACATAAAAAATGGTAGCATTCGCTATAAATTTATTACTTTGGGATTTCATAAGGCATATTTCGTTAATAGTGACAAACAAAAAGGTAAAACATGCTACACAGAAGAACAAGCGATCAGTATGCTGGAGTTTCTTATCGACAACATATTTGTTGAGTTTGGAGGCAGACTTTTCCAACAAATTGTCAGCATTCCTATGGGAACAAACTGTGCGCCTCTTCTTGCTGAATAAAGGCAACAGTAGTATACCGATGTTCAAACTCATAAATCCATGGACAAAAACAAAATCGGGGTAACAAACTAAAACTGAGGGAAACGCATTAAATATGAGAACAACGACACAACACTACAATGTAACACACACAGAAACGGACCAAACAACAGACAAAATCCCACGAGAATAACAAATATAACATCAAAACCAAATACATGAATTTGGGATAGACAAGTACCGTGACACGTCTTATCGCAATGTGAATTTACACTCAAAAATAAGAGAAAACAAACGATGCAACGTTAAAATGTAACACATACAGAAACGAACTATAATATAACAATGGCCATATTCCTGACTTGGTACATGACATTTTTAAAGAAAAAAATGGCGGGTTGAACCTGGTTTTGTGGCATGCCAAACCTCCCCTTTTATAGCCATGTGAAATATAACATTAAGATGACAACTCAACACCACAGGACTACAATATAAATAAATTGGAGAATACAATTGACAAAGAAACACACGAACAACAGCCAACAAAAGGCAACAAGTTGAAAATTTTAATACGCCAGAAGTGCATTTTATCCACACAAGATCTACTAGTGATGCAGAGATACAAAAGTTTGAAAGCCGAAACAAGCACAAAGTCGAACAGCATCGAGGACCAAAAGATAAAAAATGTTGTGCCAAAAACGGCCAGGGTTTTCTGTTAGTTACCAGAATATCCTTATCATTTAGAATAATTTATACTTTTGCAAACAGTAAATTTATAAAATTAATAAACAAAAGCTGTACATGATAGAACTGAAATATTAACTATTTACAGGAAACAACTGAAATACATTACATAACCAGACATTTGCAACACAATATGTAACGTCATATTTGAAATTGTAAAAAATGACAAAAAAATGATGACGTCATTTGAATTTGTAAAACAGATCATCAAAAAATGAAAAATGACGTCATTTGAATGAATAAGATAGAACTAGGACTGACCCAAGTGTGACCTCTTCTTATTTTCATATGAATCGGAGTTCCTCCAGACACTTGTCAAAAACAAGAGGATCAAAGAAGCCAGATTATTTAATTTCACTTTCAGATCTTTCCATAAACAATCCGAACTTTTCTGATTGGGTTCCATTAATATATCCCCCAGAACTAGAGATTAAAGAAACAACAGACACGGCTTCCTCCGCCTTGGCACAACTTTTAGGAATTTTTGATCCTCAATGCTCTTCAACTTTGTATTTATTTGGCTTTTTAACGATTTTGATCTGAGCGTCACTGATGAGTCTTATGTAGACGAAACGCGCGTCTGGCGTATAAAATTATAATCCTGGTACTTTTGATAACTATTATGTCAAAGAACGTCTCGTCCTTTTTTCTAAAAAAGTTCATCGGAAGGTACCAAGACCTTGTTGATAAATATTCCGTATCAACTTCTCAAATAATACACGATGGTCTTGATGTATAGTTTCTGCGTACTGTTGTTGTTTATCATCTTAACAACGTGTTTTTATAGTTCTTTCATTTGTCTTTATTCTATTATTAATATTACTTTCACTGTTGAATGGTTTTATGTGATATTCGTTTGACGTGGATCGGTACTTATACATCTCGTCAATGTGTTTGTATTGGCTTCGTTTTTTTGGTGGTTTGTTTTGTATATGCGACTTTTTGTATTTCTTTTGTTCTTATAACGTGACTCTACTTTAAAATATCCTGTCAGTATGATATTGTTCAAATTAATTAATTATTTGTGGATTCTTTTAAATTCTATATATAACTTTTGGACTAGTTTAAATCTCGGGTCTATTTCTGAAATTTATTCTTACATACTTTTGATTTTTTAACCCTGTATGCTAACATTGCCTATGTAAAATTTTAAAATCGTTTGTATGCACATTGAACGACAAATTTATGTGACGTATAAAATTTTCTGATGTCAGACACTCAAATCAATGAATGTGTTCGTAGATAGTAGATGTTTTTGTGTTCTGTTAAATTGTTCCTTTTAAAATTGTTATACGATGATGACTGATGTACCCATATTTTGACTATTTTATTTATTGTGTCTGTTTATTTAACGCATCAATGTAAATATAACGGAATTTGATGAGACTGTCATTAAAGTGAGAGGGTTAGCTCTATAGAACCAGGTTTAATCCACCATTTTCTACATTTGAAAATGCCTGTACCAAGTCAGGAATATCACAGTTCTTGTCCGTTCGTTTTTTATACGTTTTGTTATTTGATTTTGCCATGTGATTATGGACTTTCTGAATTGATTTTCCTCTAAGTTCAGTATTTTTGTGATTTTACTTTTTGCTCCTCTATTTTTTAAAGTTAAATATATATAGGAAGATGTAGTGTGAGTGCCAACGAGACAACTCTCCATCCAAATAACAATTTAAAAAAGTAAACCATTATAGGTCAATGTACGGCGTTCAACACGGAGCCTTGGATCACACCGAGCAACAAACTATTACTAGTGTAAAACCATTCGCACGGGAAAACCAACGGTCTAATCTATATAAAAAACGAGAAACAGGTATAAATTACATAAACAAACGACAACTACTGTACATCAGATTCCCGACTTAGGACAGATGCAAACATTTGCAGCGGGATTAAACGTTTTAATTGATCCAAACCTTCTCCCATTTTCTGAAATAATAGCATTACATCACAACATAGAAAAACACGATAAAATATCAATTGGCAAAGTATGTTTTAGTGGACACTTAAGCAGGCTCGAGGGTACAAAAAAATCAGCAAAAAATGAAAAATAAAAAAATATGTTTTTTATTACAAATTTTATTTATTACACTATTAGTTGTTACGTTATGATATGGTTCAAAAATCAACCAAACAATTCAATTCGTTTTGGACCAAGATGACTTTTAAAATGTTTATATCATTGAAAGAGCTCCAATGTATCTCCCTTTGGTGAAAAAATGCCATTTTTTTGCATTAAAATTGAAATAACTTTTTAAACTCATCGGTGACCTATATTTTTATTATTTTTTTCAAATGAACTGTATTTAAAATAAACTATTTTAAAATTTAAGCGATTTCTGTAATTTAGTTCTTTTTTTATTTAAATTCTATTTTTATTTAAATTCTACCTTTTTTCGCCTAATAGTTCAACAGAAAAAAGTACATTTGTACCTTAACAAAAATGCATGCTTCTTTCAAAAGCAGATTGTGAGCTTAAATGAACGGTGAACCCATATGTTTATCTAATTTTTCCATTAAGTATAGGATAAGGTTTGTTTATAGAAAAAAAAAGCGAACTCCTATATTTAAAAAAAAAATGATTTAGACCCGCGAGCCCCCTTAAATCGAACATGATCGTGTCATTAAATAGGTCATACTAAACGTCTGAGCAAATTGCAAAATTGACGACTTTGATCACACATTACTTTAAAATGGCTTACCTCTATTTGACATTCTATCCAATTTTGACAATGTGTCATTCAAACCAGACTGTAAAGTGTTGTACGTTATTCATCGAGTCCAATTTCACGGCTGTTATACTTTGCTTTAGTTTGTTAGTGATATTACTCTCGAGGGTATAAGTTTCATTTTTCATAAACACCTATAAGTATTTCAATTGACGATTTGTTGCTTCAGTTTTGTTCACTAAAGCTATAAAATCTTGTTTCCTGCTATTGACGGCCGTTAGCGATATCAATAGCAGGAAACAAGATTTTATAGCTTTTGGTAAATGATGCCATTTGATTTTTGTACTTCATTTTCCAAATGCAATGTCATATTATCGGTTGCCTTTATCTTATTCAAAAGAGCAATTATGTCTTGCGACCTGGCATTGGCACTGGACAAGACTTTGTATAGATTGCTCCGTGTTTTGCACTTTAACCTCTAAATGATTGGTCCTATTTTTTTAAATCAGAAACAGCCTGTAAATCTGCCACTCCCTTCAGTTGCCTTATACCATCTATGTCATGTTGTATACTGTATACAAAAATGTTTACAAAAAAAAATCACTCGCCTTAACTTTTCAAGCTTCGCCTCAAAAAATTTGCAAATTAGATATTTTTTTATTAAAATTTTCAAATCGCTTGTTCGCCCCAAATTTTCGAGTCCAAAAATCCGTAGAACAAGAAATAAACTTGACGTGGCCATACATACACTTGGATGTATATAATCTCATCATAGATATCAGGATTAAAATGTCGGTAAGTTTTGTCGGTCTTTTAAATGTTGAATACAAAATTAGACGGATTTAGCTTTTCTAAAATCTCCTCTTTCGTGAATGATGCATACTATGTTTAAGACCAATTTTTGGTCAGAATTCAAAAAATTAGTCCTAATATTTTTTGCAAATATCGCTTATAGCTATATAAGTATATGAATAACAAATATTCCAGCATGTTGAATTAAACAAATATAAAAAAAGAAGATGTGGTATGATTGTCAATGAGACAACTATCCACAAAAGACCAAAATAACACAGACATTAACAACTATAGGTCACCGTACGGCCTTCAACAATGAGCAAAGTCCATACCGCATAGTCCGCTATAAAAGGCCCCGATAAGACAATGTAAAACAATTTAAACGAGAAAACTAACGGCCTTATTTATGTAAAAAAAAATGAATGAAAAACAAATATGTAACACATAAACAAACGACAACCACTGAATTACAGGCTCCTGACTTGGGACAGGCACATACATAAATAATCTGGCGGGGTTTAACATGTTAGCGGGACCCCAACCCTCCCCTAACCTGGGACAGTGGTATAACAGTACAACATAAGAACGAACTATACAAATCAGTTGAAAAGGGCTTAACTCATCAGAGGGACAGTGGACGTGGCCCGGTACTTATACATCCCGACACAAAAAGACACAATGAACAGATCTGAGAGTACTCGCAGTTATCTGACAGCTAGTTCAAAACCACTAACAACTAATAAAAAAATCATGCAACTAAGACTAAACTATCAATCCGTACACATCCAACATCCAATGGATTTAGGGTAAAGACGTCATAAACAACCAGAGAAAAACATGACCTTGTGCAATGCCAAGTTACAGGTATCGACAGATTGTAGTTCCATGAATATGTATATTTAGTTAGTTTTTAATTTACTGAAAACAAAATCAATTTTTATACCAATAAAAACAATATTCAATGATCTTATTACAGTGTTGAATAGGTAACCTTTTAGAATAAGTTTATTTAAAGGAGCGACAAGTTTACATGGATCATTTCTAAATTTCCGGGCACGGTTAACAACATTTCCGTAAAAATAAGGATGTGCTATCAGGTTTGAAATAAGTTTTCTACAGGTACAACCAAACTTCAAAACCAAATCTTTATATCTATGGAAAAATTTAGTAAAGGTTTTAAGTAATTTTGGTAACGATATCCCTGGTTTAATAATTTACCAGTAATACATAGGTTGCGTTCGTTAAAAGTTAAAAACGTCACAACAGACACGGGCATAGCGAACAAGTTGTGAAATATAAATACCGTAAGATGGTGCCAAAGGAACATCACCATCTAAAAATGGAAAATTAACAATAGGGAACGAAAAATCGTCTCTTTTGTCGTAAATTTTAGTGTGGAGTTTCCCGTTTAAAACCGAAATATCTAAATTCAGGAAAGGACAGTTATTATCGAATAAATTTGATTTATTTAAAGTAAGTTCCTTGGGGTAAATTTCCGCAGTATATTGAGAAAATTCTTGATTATTTAAAATATATCATCAAGATAACGGTAAGTTTTGTTGAATTTATCAATTAAATGCAATTTCGACGCGTCTTTACTGAGTTTAGTCATGAACTGTGATTTGTAACAGTACAAAAACAAGTCTGCTATTAAAGGGGCACAATTAGTGCCTATGGGGATACCTACAATCTGTCGATAAACTTTGTTACCGAAACGTACATAAATGTTATCAAGGAGAAAATTAATAGCATCAATCATCTCATCACACCTCCAGTAAGTATATCTAGCATATTTACCTTTCTCATTAAGAGAAGGCTTTAAATGAGTTACAGCAAATATATCTAAATCCAGCTTTACCAAACGACCATTTAATTAAATAGGAAAACGTTTGTTTACTACGATAGTGTGGAAGTGTAGTGTAAAGAGTAGAAAAATCAAAACTATTAACAGAATCAAAAGGACCATCATCAGCACGTAATTTATCTAAAACATCCAAAGAATTTTTTACACTCCAAAAATGGTTTATACCACTATGTTCATATATTTTATTACAATAGTTTATGATAAGCTCTTTAATAGTAGTTAATGAACTAGTTAAGAGCAATGAAAGATTAGTTGTAGAACACTTACTGGAGGCTGAGATGAAACGATATTTAAATGTTTTTTTGTGTAGTTTGGGTAGCCAATACTAGTACATAGTAGGGACCTTCAAATGTTCAGAAGAAGCCTTAAGCTTTGATGTGGTTGTGATATGCTTGTTTACTATATGACTCTCTGTGGAGTGGATTGACTTGAATGTAGACGAATTTAAAATTTCATTCTTAAGAACGTCCGTGTAGTATTTACGGCATACCATCACCACATTGTTGGCTGCTTTGTCGGCCGGTACAAACACAAACCGCTTTGAAAGTATTTGAAGTTTATTTCTTATTCTAGGTGTATTATGTATTCTACTATTTACTTCTAAATTATTTTCAAAATGTGATATTCTCTTATCTACCACATTCATACATTTATTTAAATAAGAATCAAGAGATTTTTTATCAGATTTTTCACGTTTACACCATTTTTTACAAAACGAGGAAAGAGCATCTTTAGTGACTTGACGACACTCTTTCCAATCTATTTTAGATGGAGGACGATATTTTGGTCTTTTTTTCAAAAAGTTTTTAACCCCTCTGTCCTGGACGATATTGAGGTCCCCTGTAATAACATGGCCATAGGGAACATATCTAAACTTCGACGATTCACAGTTTCAAGTTAAGGGAGTATTACTATCTATATTCACGTCTGATGTAACCGACGTATAATTAAAAATTAAACTTCTGCTGGGTTTTTTGTATGTGTATGAAATTATAGGTGGTTCTATATTATCAAAATAGGGAGGTATTAAGTTTTGAACGGTAGAGTCATTAAATATACTAGATAAGTTGATAAAATCAATGCCTCTGCTAATATATTAATTAACTTAAAGCTGTAACTAAACTTAAAAGTTTACGTTTCTAAAAGAAAATGATGTCTTGAACTTATTTGATTTATAATCAAGCATCAAAAACAAAAGGAATGTATGAAATAACAACACAATACAAACTCAGTCGAAAACAAAAGCAAAACTAAATAGGACAATGAGAAACGCAACAATGCACTATGGACATTAACGACTCATAAACAAAAACGCATTAAAATTTGGTGTTAATATCGTGTAATCTTTCAGTACTGATTAATATACTGTCGGACAGAGTAACGACTACAAGTATTATTAAAACAATTTAAAAACAATTTAAACAAGTACTGCATAAATTAAAGATTAAGACCATTAGATAAAGACAAAAAGATACATCTTCATCAAGCGTTACACAAATACTTCTATAATTGTCAACAGACAATTATATGTAAGTATGGATACGTGTAAATTAAAGAGAAGTAAAAAAAAAAAACAACAAAAAAAACAGTTCTGCACAGCAACCTATTTTTGTCAAATAAATATTTTTTTTTTAATTTTTAATTTTCTGTTTGCTGCCTTGATTTGTTTCTCCCTAATCGAGTTAAAATGTTAACATCGTTAAAAAAGATAATATCTATTCCAAGACAAAGAAAAAACATTACACCAGACAACAACGACAGTAACAAATGGAAAAAGACTATCATACTCCTCTTACTATGGTTGGTGAACTTGATTTTATAGCTAGATAAACCCCTCACGTTTATGGACATTGTGTTTGACATTCCGTCATATTGTTATAATTGATTTTCGTTATAGATAATGCATATTGCAAGGTTTGTCATGTGGTAAAACACACCGATGGGTGTCAGGATATGTAAAATGAAAGACCGACCGTAGAGAGGTCTTTCTTTAGACAATCATGACACACATCAGTGTGTTTTACGAAAAGAAAAACCTTAACAGATTAATTATCTGAGTAATATACTGTCAAAAATTTGCAGGATTTGCATCCTATTTTACCGACAACATTAAAGTGTAATATTCATTGCTGATGCGTTCAAGTTTTATTATGTTCTACGGCTTTTTTTTTATGTGAAATAAAAGTAACTTATCCAGGCTCAATATAAATATATTTGCACGACATGACACGAGTAACCACCCCAAAAGCCGGAAAAAAATGTACGTAATTTATTGTACCAAAAGAGGGGAGAAAGATAACAGAGGGACAGTAAAACTCATAGATTGAAAAATTACTGATAACGTCATGGCTAAAAATGAGCAAGAAAAACAGACATATAATAGTACATATGATACAACATAGAAAACTAAAGACTGAGCAAAACAAGCCTCAGCATATACTGGGGATGATCTAAGGTGCTCCGGAAAGGTAAGCAAATCCTGCACTACATGTGGTACCCGTCGTGTCGCCTTTATTATTAAACAACCGGTAAATAGTCTAATTTGGTAGGTCACGTTCAAGAAAAGAGAGGGGATTGTAGTACGAAGTAAGACACATATTCGATATCATATGTGAAACGGTTATTTCATAACGGTCAACCAACTCGTGATGGCGTCCGTAAAATTTACGACGAGATGATACCAGATTAGTTGATGAAAGAGGGTTTTATCTGTCCTTTCCTCGATCTTGATATCTATATCACTAAGTGAAAGCTGAATACTAAAATTTATGATAAAAGAGATGATTTTTCATTTCCTATCGTTAATTATCCATTTTTAGATGGTGACGTTCCCTTGTCACCATCTTACGGTGTTTATATATATATCAACTTGTACGATTCGCTCGTGTATGTAACAATGTTTTAGATTTTAACGAGAGAAATTATTACACCAGGGTTTTTGATATCTCAAACTAGTCAAAACATATACTAAATTTTATCATCGGTATAAGGACATCATTCGTGAATATAGCTCAACATGCAGAAATCTTATACGTTCAGGTATTCACATCCAATTTTTTATGGAAATATTCTTTATAAAGTACAAAGGTGTCAGTATTCACCTCAAAAACTAACAAAACCTTTGAATAGACTTATTAAGAAGGGATATAGTTACGATACTGTTGTCAGGTCATTAAAGATTGCATATTTTGGCGTTAATATTGATTCACTTATAGGGTCTTTGCATCGGAACTAAACACATTTATTCAAAAACCAGTTGTTGGCATGACACGGGTTATGTTCTTCTCATATATGTTATGATGGTATGATACTAAACCCCTAACGGGAAGGATTGTGCCTGATGTTCATATGATGAAATCATAATCTTTCAGTCAGTTTAATTGAAGTCTGGAGCTGGCATGTCAGTTAACTGCTAGTAGTCTTGCTATTTATGTATTATTGTCATTTTGTTTATTTTCTTTGGTTACATCTTCTGACATCTGACTCGGACTTCTCTTGGACTGAATTTTAATGTGCGTATTGTTATGCGTTTACTTTTCTACATTGGCTAAAGGTATAGAGGGAGGGTTGAGATCTCACAAATATGTTTAACCCCGCCGCATTTTTACGCTTGTCCCAAGTCAGGAGCCTCTGGCCTTTGTTAGTCTTGTATTATTTTAATTTTGGTTTCTTGTGTACAATTTGGAAATAAGTATGGCGTTCATTATTACTGAACTAGTATATATTTGTTTAGGGGCCAGCTGAAGGACGCCTCCGGGTGCGGGAATTTCTCGCTACATTGAAGACCTGTTGGTGACCTTCTGCTGTTGTTTTTTTTTTTCTATGGTCGGGTTGTTGTCTCTTAGGAACATTCCCCATTTCCATTCTTAATTTTATTTATGTATTTATTCTATGTCGTCATGACATTTTTATCGCGGAAAAGTATATTATTTTTTGCAGTAACGGGGGAAAGGATCCTAGTATTCCAGTATGATAAACGGGGGAAAGGATCCTAGTATTCAAGTATGATAAACGGGAAAAGGATCCTAGTATTCCAGTATGATAAACGGGGAAAGGATCATAGTATTCCAGTATGATAAACGGGGGAAAGGATCCTAGTATATGTTAAACGGGGGAAAGGATCCTAGTATATGTTAAACGGGGGAAAGGGTCCTAGTATTGCAGTATGATAAACGGGGAAATGATCCTAGTATCGAGAAAACAAATTAAATGTTTAGCTATACAATGTATCATAATTTGCATTTTAACCAGTAAAATAATGACTTTATGAAGGGTCATTATTTTATGCCTTGAAGCATATTTTTTCTAACTTGGTATCGTCCGGTTGGAAAAAGAATGACCTATCGTTCTGAACGAAGATGACTCCATATAGGTATATACGTTACATTACTGGGGAATCACTAACCAAAATAAACTGAACATCGAATATAGATTTATAGACTCATCATAGATACCAGGCTCAAAATGTTGTACGTCAGATATACTACTGTCGTAAACGGTAACACTTTTTAATCAATTCATTATCAGTACATAAAGTATTTGTTAAATATAGTACACATATGATGTTAACGGATTTATTTTTAGTTCGTAAAATAATCACATATTCAGTTTATAGATTAGACTGTGTTTATATATAACGACCTTTGACTACAGTGTTATATTAATTCGACAGGTTACCTGGTCTTTGGTTGAACATCTTGGTACTCGGTCATCCAATGTAAAGAAGTCAAATCAAGCTTTTAATGAGTAGATGTGTTGGAGGAAATAAACATGTTTATGTTTTCATTATACTACAAAATAATCGGAAAATAGTAAAATTTCCCCACAAATAGCTCAGATGCAATGTTATTAGGTAAATTGTCGAATAATTATTCATCCGGTGTTGAAATTCGGTAATATGATTAAAGGGCTCTTAACAACAAGGTTTTCCCGTTGTGTAGATAGATCGCTGGATTATTGGAACATCGTAATCATAATTGGCTCCAACGACACCATGTGGATGGACATAAGAATATCCAGAATATGTCAAAGTCATAAAAACAAATAGTTGATACAATCCTCGACTCCGATATATTAATTTCGTTTGATTTTTTGCTGATGTTATATCTTCAATGAAAGCGAATAATGCACTATTCGAATAAAACACATTGTAGATAATTACAGTTTCAATTACAATGTAATTTCATTATCTTTTCAAATATATTTGTATAAGTTATTTAATACTATGACCTATTGAATTTGATTTATTGTAAACACGGAATAGGTTCCACTGTAAACATGCATCTCCGGACCATTCAATACATACACAGTATCACTGATCTCTAGTTGCTCTATGGCGATTGCTGTAGCTGTCAGAACATACGATTGGGGATGTCTAAAGGATGTCATAATGGTATCATTATTTTTATAAACAATAAAATATCCATTAGAATTTTTAAACGTAGACACAAAGACAGATATGAGATATAATCCCGATTTCTCGCATATAAATTTTCCTTCTCTGCTTACTGACGTTAAGTCGTTAATACCATTAGCAATATGAACATGTTTAAATGGAATAACTGCAAACGATGATACTGTTCCACCAGATGCATGGGCAGATAATACAGCTACAAAAAACAACATTTTATTTATCTAAAACCTAAGTAAACGTTGTTAATCTTGCTTATACTATAGTTGATAGTTTTGATTAATAAAACCATGTAGGATATTATGTTAATAATCTACCAACCAAACGATAAAATGGACGTATTGGTATCTACAGGGGAGCATGTAGTAGTCATCTATATACAAACAAAAATAAACAACGACGTATACCACATGGTTTAGATACCTAGCATGCTTATTCTCTCGACTCAACTGGTCCCGCACCATGTCCATGCGTTTCTATTTTTTAATCGATTGATGAGATTTACACATCAAAGTTGTTGCTTTTTACCTTCCTATATATTTGCCATTTGAACTATGGTTTGTCGAAGGCCGTGCGGTGACCTATAGTGGTGAATTTTTGTGTCATTTTGGTCTCTTCTGGAGAGTTGTCTTATTGGCAATCATATCACATCTTCTTTTTTATATTGTTAGTTGTCTCATTTCACACATTATACCACATCGCTTATTTCATACAAAAACAAAATATGGCGGGATTGAACCTGTGAAACGTACGAAAAAACCTCCATTTTGCCTATCGAGACCTTGGATATCAAAAATTTCAAAATTTAATAAAAGAAATCAAGAAACAAAAATCGTAACATAATTTGAAAGCAGGATGCACAGATGTACGCTATTACAAAACAAATACCAAAGTGATTGAAGCTGTTGGTTGGACACTGTCGAAATGGAAAGCAAACAAAATAGAAACAACACGTCTAGCAAGTTACATGAAATCACATTATACAATTTGATTGAAATCAGTAGTATTTGTTAGAGAACAGTCTAACTTGTATGTTTATTGTCAGATCATCGAAAGGACACGCAATCTTAAAGATATATGTGAGGATATCTCGCCTGTAAACTAAGTCTTATGTTGGAAATAGTAAGAAAGTTTGATAGTGTTTTGATATGGGACCAAAATGTCATTAAATAGCCTACCTCTATTTGATATTCTGTTCAATTTTAGTAATGTGTCATTAAGACCATTCTGTAAGTGCTGTACGTTATTTATAATATCCTTTTTCAAAGCTGTTATATTTTGACATTGAGTAACTGTATTCGTGAAATTAGTCTCCATGTAATGCGATTGATTTTTGATATACGCCTCCAATGATTTGAGCTTATTATTTGTATCTTCTGTTTTGCTTACCAATGCTATGAAATCTTGTTTTCTACTATTTATGTCAACGACGGCAACACCTAGCTTGTCATTTGATTTTTTAATTTCATTTTCTAAATGCAATGTCATATTATCGGTTTCCCTTATTTTATTCAAAAGACCAATCATATCTTGCGATCTAACGTTTGCACTGGACAAAATTGTTTGTATGGAGGTTTCCGTGTTTTGAACTTTAATCTCTAACATGTTTGTCTTATTTTCTAAATTAAAAACAGAATGGAAATCCGTCACACTATTTACTAGCTTCAAGCCAGTCATGTCCTGTTTTAGACGTTCTGCGATGGCTTCTGAGGTTGATAGACGTGATTCGAGCTGTGCAAATTGTAATTGCAAAGCATTGAAGTCCTTTCGAAGTAAGTCTAGGTCCTTTTGCAATTGTTCCGTATTGTTTTTTGATACATCCGTAACGTCTGTGTCTTTACAACTACAATTTTTAAAATGTCTCCTTTGCTGATCAGTTCCTGTTTTAGCTGTTGTACAACGTTTTCCAGCCGTTCACGCGATTTTCGCTCTTCGAAGATGAAAGTCAGAAGGGTTGCAAAATGACCATTTGACATAATATTCTCTGCTTGCGGAGACTTCGTACTGCCATCCAATAACAGTCCATTAGAAGTCACAATACTTAATACCACAACAACAATACTAAGTGGAAACATGGTGTCAGTTCACCAATTTACGATTGGGATATAAACATATCTATTCGATTTTTAAAATAGATTGCGTTATCTACGGGACAATGTACAGTTTAACAGTAATTGGACAACAATGTGGTAATCTTGATTTACAAAATTATGCTTACTAAACTGAACAAATACGAGTACGAAAGTTTTATTTTGACTCAGTGTATATATAACATATAACAATACCAACATAAGCTCTTTAGAGCAATACACCTATTCCTTTACATAATAAATACTAGTGAAAACCACATCACTATTTAGGTGATAATTGGTTGGAATTTTGACGACAACAGTAATGACTTATTATTCCGATTGTGAACTTTTCATTTTTCAAGCAACATGTCGACATGACATTTATACAAATTATATACATTTCTTAGCTAATGTGTTTCTTAAGGTGTGCGTAGCTTAGATTTTATTGAAAACTTGGTTGCTGATGAATAAGCTTCGAAACGGCAATTAGACTCTTCACAATGTAAGACTATCATTACTAATGATTGTTTTATTATTTATTGTTCTGTTCGTCTTTTGTGGTTCCTTTGTCTGCAGATATTCATTGTCGTTTTTGGATATTGCATAAAAGGATGCTATATTCCGCGAAAAACGATCTAAGTGATCTGTATCAAGGTATTTTGTATCTTAAACATGCATTGTGGTATAAAGAACAATTGAATCAAACCGTTTTGTCAGTCAGTGATTAAAAGGAATAAATATACAAGGTGTATTGCTGTTTTTAGTCGTCTAACGTAATGTTCATCTTGTCTGTATGATGGACAAATGAGATCCAATGTTCTGAACAGCTATTTCCGGTTCATTTTCTTTAACTGTATTTCCTTTTTGTATAAAAAAGAAGGTGTGACATGATTGCCAATTGAGACAACTCTCAACCAGAGACCAAATGACACGGAAATTAGCAACTATAGGTCACTGTACGGCCTTCAACAATAAACTTAAAGCCACACACAGCCTTGATGATGATGAAATTAATTATATATTTAAATGAATAAATACAATTAAGGCTGAGACCTAGGAAACAAATATGTCTTTTTGATATCTGTGTCTGTTGTTTCAATGCAAAATCTAGAGTGTTTGTACATTTTCTAAAGAAGAATTAACTTTTATAGATATTCACATTTGTTCTGTTTACATGGTAAAGATGGCAATCTTGAAAAATACAAAAACAATCCACTTTGGCACATTGCCGGTATTATATTTTCACTAGGTTTGATAAATGCTTGAACGGTAATCAACTGTTCGTAGTTAACATCATTTAAATCGGGTACGACAGGCGAGAGTTTCGTCTGCAAAAGACTATTTAATGACGCTCAAATTATAAGGCGAAAAAGACCATATAAAGTACGAAGATATTTTAATTTTCTAATATTTTACCCTGAGTGCATTGATAAAGATCAATTGAAATTGCCGATTCGGAAGTCATTTAGGTGCACACTTGGTCTCATCCTTATTTGACTTTAAATGAATCAATAAATAAATATTGAAGGATTAAATACTTTAGCAAAAGTTCCTTGCATATAAAAAAAAGTGGTTGCTGTGTTATATATGTGTTTTTCGTTCATATTTTTGAACATTAATTGGGACTTTAGTTTTCAAATCTTTTTAATTGTTTAACATTTGTCATTTCATGGACTTTTATTATAGCTGACTGTGCGGTATTGGTTTTGCGCATTGTTTCAGACCGTTGGGTTACCTATAGCTGTTAATTATAGTGTCATTTGGTCTCTTATTGAGAGTGTTCTCATTTGCAATACTGTCACATCATCGTTTTTTAAAAATATTATTCAACGTCGACCACATGGATGGGTTATAATACAACAGGTATACGGGGACCGGTGATCGGTATTTTTATTAAATGAAGTTGTATACTATTTATGAGATAATAACAAAATGTGTAATGTAATTCTCAAACAGATGCTTAAATACATACTGATTATATTGATATATTTTGATTCTGGCAAAATTCAAAATATGAACCATTATAAAAAATCAAGACGGTAAAACAGGTGTTACAATAACTCAACGATAAAATATCAATCATAAATCTATGTGGTGGAACAAACATTGCGATAAAGATCTTAAACAGCTGATCATGCCGTGATCTCATAATTTGTTAACATTCATCTAAAAATTAACAGCAAGTTAGAGTTCTATAGAAATTTTGTGATTAGGAATAAAAAATGGTAATGCAGGTTATAATGTTAGAGAACTACTATAAGTTAATTAGTACAGATTTCCTAAAACTATATTGATCTTGAAGGTGATGTGATAGTGCGTGAAAGTTCAAGAAACGATGGAGATGCAAAATGGACCGAAATATGTAAATAAGCCAATGGACTTTTTGTCAGTCAAGATGCTGATTGTACACGTGGTATCTACTTGTTTCATAAAATGTGATTAAGAATTTGTTGTATCGTTTTCTGTTCCTGCAGTTTTTGTAAAAAGTTTGTGAATTTCTAGTAAGAATGTTTTTACATGTTATCTTTGTGAGACCTGTAACAATTGATTGTACGGTATGGGTTTATTTTTTTTAAAGCTGTACTCTGACCTTTTGCTGAGATATCAACCGTGTCATCTGACCTCTGATTGGTCCTTGTCTCAATGGAAATTATGTCTCATCGTTTTTAAATAGAAAACATGATCATCACTCTAAGAATCCACTCCAAATGTCTCTTTTTTTCTACATCAATAACCTATATTTTTCACTATTTCAATAATTTCTTTTTTTTTATTAACAGGGCAGTAGAAAAAAACCTTACTAAAAGCTATTATCTTATATGCAGGATAATGTGTCTCCCGTCATCTTTTTCTCCTTTTAACCACTAGTCTCACAACTATAGACAGTGTATTACTTACAAACACATTTCATATACCTTTTCAATATATTTTTGAATGTTCTATGCATAAAATAGTACATTGTGGTTTGATATTGCAATGTAAACACAATTCGAAAAATGTCAAAAGAATGTATTTATGCAGTTTTAAAGCTAAATTCAAGACTACCTTGCTCATTGCTCATTTTTTAAGTACGACCTAATGTTTTAATTCTTTATATTAATATAATTTTTAATTTTAGATATGTAAGTATGCTATCCTTCACGATGAATTTTTGTTTACACATCGTTGTCAATAAATGGAATTGTATGCGTGTGTCATACAAGTAAGAAGTTTAGATAAGTAAAAAATAAGGTCCAATTCACCATGTTCACCGTTTTCAACAAACGAAACTGGCTGTACCAAGTCACGCATATGGTAATTGTTATCCTTTCGTTTGTTGTGTTTTATATTTTGATTTTGCTATTTGCTTAGGGACTTTCCGTTTGAAATTTTCATCCATATCCAACTAAGTTAGACATCACGTGACTTTTGTGACGTATTATAGCCGCCATTTTGTATTACATTTCCCCATATAAAATGCATGGATGCTTCCATAAAGTTTAATTTTCTCATAAACCTGACCCGTTTTCTAACTTTTGCAAATCAATCCTTGATATTCAAACATATTTCTATCAAACAATGTTGGTCCTAACAGTTTAATTTTTGATTAAAGTCTGTCACTTTAGAATTGTAAAAACATGCACTTTTCTCGTCATTTCTCCTTTGCCTCCATGCTAAATTACCGATACCCATGTCTACTTGTACAACAAATAAAGAAATTCCGTACATAAAAAACAAACTTTGCAAATCGATTAAGTATATTAAAACATATAACTGGCGAAGAATACTACTTAAAACAGTTTAATTTCAAGTTAGAGTCAAGTCAAACATCGATTTAAAAAAGGGAATTTTTCGGGATTTTTCAAAACGGCGGATGATGTGACATTCGGATGCTGTATATGGAAATGTTGCATCAAATCAAGGATTTGTATAGTTAGAATTTCCTAGAAGTTATATGAATAAGTTCATGCAGAATCTCTGATGTTTCTGTTCTTTTCTTTGTTCTTGATAAAAAAACATATATTTTTGACAGATATCCAGGATATACTGTTACCAGAAAATAGTTTACAATAAAAATTTTCTCTTTATTTTTTAAAGGTGTTTTTCTGTATATTTTATCTTTCTTTAGAAATATATTTATACATTCCTTTTAGAAAAAAAAATGTTTCATCCCAAGAGAAAAAAAACCCTATGCCCAACAATTATTATATATATAGATTATAAATATTCTATGCCTTTAAAATTTCATCCCTTTACAGAACAGGTGAACTCTGACTTGGGTTATAATGTTACATAACAATATATTGTCAGGTAGACGTGCAAACCAAAAGCAAACCAAAAGCAACCAGGTGACATTAAATTTTGCGATATACAAAAGTTTTCATAAATGTACAAATAAACTTTCTCTTAATTTCCCGTGTCAAATCAGAAGAAGTATCTTTCATAATAAACTTTAAGAAAATATGAATATTATGAAAATGTCTTTAAAAAAATAATTTTGCTTAAAAGATATTCAAATATTTATGTTTCCATAATTATTTTTAAAAAATATTATGATTCAAATTTTAAATGGATTTTTTTTTTATTTTATAGGAAATTCAGCGAGATTTCATTGCATATAATTTTTTTTTTTTAATTCAATATTTTAAGCTAAATCCAGGCATTCAATGAATCGATATAAAGTTTAACATTTGTAAAAAATATTTTATTGTATACATTTCAACAGAGACGTATAATACGATTGCTCTGATTTCAACAATATTGTATACCCTATAATATCTATCGACAGAGTTATCGGTCCTGAATAGGACTTATTTAGTTGGGTATGGGAGTTCAGTAGTTTAAGTTATAACAACTACATAACTAATATAGTATTTATTTATAATTACACGAGACAGCTTAGGTATATTTTCAAAGCTGGAAAATTAAATTGGCGAGAAGAATAACTAAACACTAGTGAAAGAAAATAAAAAATACAGATCTATATTATTTGTAATAAAACAATTTGTCTCTAGCAGCGTGTGTTCTAAAATCTCATTTTATGTAGTCTGTTCCTCCAAATAAAGCTACTGTCATCTTTTATAATAAAAAAAAAACTATATTGAATAGTTTGTTGGATATTGTAAGCAAGTATAAATTACAAAATGAAGAAAGCGCAATAACTCCATTTTGTATTTACATATATGTTGTCGAGAGCCCGGATAGCGTATTAATTATTTTTCTGATAATGTAATGGATACTCAATATTACTTTTTTTTGTATCAGCATTTTGTAACATTCAATGTTACTAATTGTAATGCATCGGGTGTTTTTTTTTCCTTCAAAATCAATACCTCTTCGTTTATGTTCGAAGCCATAAACATATGGTGAACACGAAATGTGTTGTCAATACAATAACATCTTTGTACGACTTATAGGTTGAAAGCGAACCTGATGTGTGGATGTGCGACGATTTGCCATATGAGTGAATTTAAAAAACCCGACGTCATATGTGTTCACATGTTGGGAACGAATATATATAATTAGGGTTGGACATATAAACATTAATTATGTGACGCTGATAGTCTTAAGTGAAGGTCGGAATCATGTGCCACTGTTCTTGATACATCGTCATTAGGCGCTTCATCTATTTGCAAAATATTAAAATCTTAATCAAAATCAAATATTCAAAACCATGAAAGTTGTCCTAGTGTATTAGTCTAAGATAAATTAAATACATTATACAAAAATTACAAAGCAAACAAACAAGTGTTTATTTTCAAATCAAAGATTGTTAATTGCACAACAAAAGAGAGGAGGAAAACTAAAGACTGAGCCACATGAAACTCAACAAAAAACAAAGGTTAGTGTGTAGCCCGGATTTGTTTTCTCTCAATCGATTGTTAACTTTGAATCAGGGGTATACTACTGTTGCCTTTATTTATAATAGAAATCTAGTATCATGGAGCCATTGTATTGCAAATTAAATTTGTTTCATGGATATTGAATTTGATTTTTTATAAAGAGGTTTACTGGTAAGAAACAGAGCCATCTGTGAGAAAAATTGATAACTTCCGCCATGTATCATCCAAATTTTCAGGATCATTAGGCCATTGAATAAGATAAGCATAATTCCAAATGAAGGAGAACTCTACTGGAATATCAGTTATTGTTATATCTTTTGTGATGACTATAATACGCTCAAGATTTTTTGTTATCTTCTCATATTTTGCTCTGTCGAGTTCAAACAAGCAATCACGGGAGGACTTAAATTCAGGCATGATGACAAATATAATACATCGGCTTTTTTCGATGCTCGCTGCCTCGATATCTGCTAGACTCGTGCCACTTAAAAAATCTCGATCTTTTATGCACATTGCCAGTCCCCACTCATCCTCAAGTTTTGGTATTATCACATCTTTAATCCAAACAACAACCTCTCCTTCGTATGACACATAAACATCATATTGATAACTCTTCCTGACTTCACGTTCCACTGTACGGCGAATTATTCCATATATAGAGAATAAAATCTGCCATCTCTTACCATATACCACAAGCAGCAGTGATACCGTGACAAATGTAGATAATAGTGATGACACCAAAGTTAACCACATTGTACTCTTACAGTCAGCAAACAAGTCATATAAAGAATTGTACGCAATAAGTGTATCAATAACTGTTCCATTAGATAACTTACATATATATGATCGGCTGTCAAGATTCACCTTGGTTGTTTGAATCCACCTTATGAAGTCAATAGTTTCACAGTTGCATTCAAATGCATTACCAACGAGATGCAATGTCATTCCATGAAGTTCTTGCATCCGATCTGCCCAATGTATTATATCAGAGTTTACACGTGTGAGTAGATTGTTTCTAACATCAAGTGTGTTTATATAAGAATGACCAATTAATTGTATCGGAACAGAGGGAAGAAGGTTTTGGCTTAAGTACAGATATGTCAAATTCGTCATTGGCTTTAACAGCTCATCTGTTAAATACCAAATGTCATTTTGAGATATATCTAATGACACCACAGATGCGAGATCTTTGAAAAACCGATCACCGTACTTTATTATCCCATTATTTATGTGCACGTTTTTCAGAACAATATTTTTCAAACTGCTATTTTGAAATTTTTTTAATTCATGCCAAGCAAAATCGTACCTCGTTCCGGCAGAAATATAAGTTGTCAGTTGAATATTAGGAATAGATATGAACAATGTTGTATTTGAATAAGATATATCTAGAAATATAAGGTTGTTATTTTCAGGAACTATCAACCATACTGCAGGTACGGTATTTAGTACTGTATAACTAATGTCTAATTTTTCCAGTGATGTTGGTAAAAATACGTAACTTGCATCAGCACTTAATAAACTCATGTTTGGAGTTACTGATTTCTTCTTCATATTATAATTAACAGCGTTAAATGAATAATCTAAATATTTCAATCGTATAGCTTTTTTGAAAAACAAATTAATCTCATCACGCTTTTCCAAGTTATAAAGAACAAACCTGTTTCCTTTGAATGAAAGATGACGTAAACATTTTGGGTGATCAAAAGAAAACAAAGATCCAAGTTCGTAATCAACTATTCCATTCTCTGATAAATCTAGATTTTCTACGCATATTGTTTTCAGATGCTTGATTATATCGGATGTAATTGTTAAAGAGAAAGGGAGGTCAATGAAATCTCTCATTGGGTAACTTACACGACCAAAATTTATCGTCGTTATGTTTGCGTAACGGTATGGGTTCAAAAGTTGCAATGCTGGCTTCAAATGCATAAATGTTCCAAAAAAATCTATAACACGAAGATTTGGAAACGGAAGCAAAGCATCAATTTCAGTAGTCACAAAGTATAACAAACAATTTCTGAGAGTAAGAACTTCTACAGAGGAGGAAAATCTCTGGAACGTTTTATTCTCTAGACGTTTTAGATAACAAGATTGAAAATGTAATTCTTTCAGATTATCTAATTCCGAATTGAGACAAGGGCATCATGTCAATTGCTAGGAAAGACAACTCTCTCAGAACACTAATTGCATGATCGGGATAATTATAACCTGTACCATTATCTGATTGATTCATATTATAACTTATATCCAATGCCGTTAAATTTTGAATTGGAAGAAATAACTCTGCTGAATAATCCTGAGATAAATCAAGCATATTGTGAGACATGTTCAGCACAGAAAGTTTGCCTAATCCTTGAAAAGTTTTGTTTGATAAAGAATTCAGTTTATTATTTGTCAAGTTGAGTACTTGAAGATCTGAAAAATTCCCAAAAGCATTTGTGTCAATTTTACTTAAATCATTTGAACTCAGATCTAATACGTTGATATGACTCGGTATATTTTGAGGTATAGTCGTCAGTCCACTGTTATTACAATAAGCTATCGTGACTTTCTTATTAAAATCGTATTGTATATCGCATTGAAATACTCTTGGTAATTCAGCACACTGAATAAAAATACACATTACTGAATAAACTATAAATCTCGTCATATTTTTCTCTTAATATCAGAGACAGTTAAACTGTTCTTGTTAATTATTAATATCGTTGTTACAACTCGCATTTTATATCCAACAAATACAGTTCAATAAATGAATGTAGTTAAATCAATATTCATTAAGGTTCAGCTATTCATTCGCCTAAATTTAAAGTTCAAGTTATAGAACTTCCTTATTTTAACTCGTTTACATGGTTCCCCTATTCTCCAAATAAGGCGAAAAAAACCGTAGATAATTTGAACTCGTAAATCGAAAACAAACTGAAAATAACCATACACAGATCATAGCATAGCAAACGTTAAACTGAGGAACATGAATCAGACCTCAGAACCAGCGATAATCACCTGTATTCTGGTATTCATGTACTTCTCCTCATGTTGTGCGGCTCATGATCAGTTTAATACTGCATATTCTGAGTTCTTGAAGAATGCGCTTGTCAAGTTTAAAACTTAATTTTCATTGCATACATAGATGCAGTTTAAGTAGTTGTTCAGTTATGATTACACGTCCAGTATTTTGTTTGAGAAAGTGATGCCTATTTTCATAAAAGCTCGATTAGTTTTCCTTTAGTATTTTTTGTTTCAACAGTTCTTTTTATCGGCAATTTGTGGTATGAATGCCAATAAGACAACTTTCACAAGAGACCAAATGACACAGACATTAACAACTTCAGATCCCTGTACGGCCTTCAACAATAAACAAAGACTATGCTGCATTGTCAGCTATAAACAGTCCCAGAAATGACAACTGTAAATCAATCTTGTCTATCCGCCTCAATTTATCAATGAAATACACTCGTCTTTTTTTAACACCAAAAACAACCATCATGACATGTAATAGACATAAAAGAAGATTCTAACTAAATCATTTCATCAGTTCGGATTCCCTTGTTGGCTCGCTTGATATTTTTGCTAATAAAGTATCAAGAAATCAAGACCAAAAAAGTCATTATTGTATATATATGACGCTCAGGTATTCAGGATATGTGGTTTGGGTGCATGTGGCAACTGTTGTGTTTCGTATGGCAGTACAAAACAGTGATACATCCTGTTAGGAAAGTCATATTAGAGAGAGAAAAAAAATCAGACATGAGTATGGCAAATTCAAATTCAGCGCTATACATGTACAATATGACAACGATTAAGAGTTGTTTTTACAAAGGTTAATCAATAAAAAGTTTCAAGAAATCTCGAAAGCTATGTCTTTATAAGTAAAAATTTATTTCTGGATACTATCTTATAATCATAAATAAAACCAACAGTAGTATAACGCTGTTCGAAAGTCATAAATCGATAGAGAGAAAACAAATCCTGGTTACAAACTAAAACTGAGGGAAACACATTAAATATCAGGGGAAAACATCAAACCAACAAAAACACTATAGTGGACCAAAACACCAAACGACCATGCAACACACACCGAAACGAACTATAAGATAACAATTGCCATTTTCCTGACTTGGTACATGGTATTTAAGAGAAAAAAGGTCGGTTGAGCCCGGTTTTGTAGCTAGCCAGACTTCTCGCTGTTATTGCAATGTTAAAAATAACACTAAAATGACAATATTACATGACAGGACAACAATACAAATAAATGTAAGAACATAAACAAGCTGCTGTCAAAGTGTTTTGCAAATCCAAGATAGTTAAAGAAATTTATCAACATTTTTTAAATTTTAAGCATAGGGTGAATGTTATGTTATCTGTCAGAAAAACTACCTTCATTTATAAGGGGAAAAAATAAATTAACAGAATCTTTCTTTACAATAATTAATTATAGATACTATCTTATGATCATGAATAATGTTTTGTCCAAGGTTGGTGCAAATCCAGGATAATTTGGACAAAATAATAAAATTTCAAAAAGTGATATTTGTGGCCGCCGTTGTCGACAAAAAAATGTAAGGTCACTATGTCTCGTTTTTTTCGACAAAAGTCACCTGCTCGACAAAAAGTCATAAACAGGATTTTTATTTTATAAAATTTACTTCTGGATACTTTGTGATGTTGACAAACTAGCTTCTGGTACACATCCAGGATAGTTTCAGAAAGTTGTTAAAATTTTATGAAATTAAACCATAGAATGAATGTTATGTTAACAGATAAAAAAAAGTCCATTTATAAGTAAAAAGGGATACAAAGTATTTTTTTTTACAAAAGTCGTAGACTCGACAAACAGTTGAAATGTATAATGTGAGACTCAAACTTTCTTATCGAAACCCTTTTTCTTTATAAAAGTTATACAAAACAATTTCCTTTTTGTTTTTTTGTTTATTTGTAAATCATTTATAAATAAGTAGAAGCTTTCAACCGAAAGAAATTTTGATGATTGTATAGATACTTGAGACTAAAGATACTAAGGAAATATTTGAAATAAAAAACAAAAAATTGAGAGGAACTAACAACGTCATGGGAGTTTCGGATTAAACTTTGTCTCTTTATCAAGGTCTTTAATTTTTTTACCAACAGGTTTATGATATTTTTAGTAATTTAAGATTTACATTGAAAAGTGAAAGGTACAATTACAAAATCTGATATTGAAAGTTTACCTATGCAAATATTTGCCTTTCAACTTCCTGATATTCTATACCTGTATTTGTCATCATCCAACATTGTTAATGTGTTACGACATTCAAGATGTTGTTACGTTTAAACACAGTTGTAAATAATATTCAAAATGAGTGATAAAAGTGATTAAATAAAACAGACAAGAGTTGCGTTCAATATCGTAGCGGCTACATAGGGCTACGTAGATGTATGAATATTTAACGTGTAGCTAGCCTATAGCTTGTACATATATATTGATAACAGCTAGGCAAAAATCTACTAAGCTCTAGGTAGCCGCTACGATATTGAACGCAACCCAGTACATGATTTGAAAAAGAGGTGACATCATTTATGACGTAACACAAATCGCATATATTATTATCAACGTCATATCAATTGTGGTAATTGGTAACATTTCTATATCACATAATTACATTACCATGTGCACTGTTTATAGTTTTTATTTGTAAATATATTAGTACTTATGGTCCATAACTGAATTTTAAGATTCAACATCTTTTGAACATACTCACACATTGCGCAATCCGATTTCAGCAAATAGTTATCTTGGATATAGTGTTATGCTATATGTACATGTGGTATCGTTCAGAGCAGGCTTTGGTAAAATTCATGGTTTTATCAAATCTTGAAAATGATGAAATGTTCCTAATATTACGTTTATGAAATCCATCGCAAAATATGCAATTAATGTCTGTACTAAGACTGCCATTTGTTGTTTTCAACATATTTGTTTTATTGATTCAAATGGATAATAAAGAGAATATTACAAGATACCTTTGAAACAGTCCCTTACTGGCCTGGTAATATCCTTTACTCAAAATGAAAGATCAAAACGTCAGATAAATCCTTGGGTTTAAAATACCCGGCTTTGAGCGTTCCGGATGAATATAAATTCAACAAAGCGCTTCGGACGCATTTAATTTACAATATGTTATTTTAATGCATGTATTTGTACTTGATAATGTGCTATATTACACAATTGGAAACCTCTTAGACTCTTAAATAAATTCAAATACATTCTTTACAATTTTTTTCATTTTTAACATTAGTGAAAGACATATCGCCGGAGGTTAAGATGTTTAGTAGAGATTTATCTGGTAACCAATGTAGATTATTGAATAATTTGGTTTTTTATATTCGCATAATTAGGACAATAAAAAAAGAAGTGACGTGAATCTTCGCACTTAGCACCACAACTACAAGACGGATCTGAAATAATGTTGACACTGTTAAGATCATAATTCAAAAATGAAGCTGAGCATCTAAGTTGTGTCAAAATAATGTTGAGTTTATGATTGCTAAAGTCATAATGTTTTGGTACTTGGGCTTTTTAATTCAATTTAAGATTTCATAGTTCGGTTTTAAATTTACCTAAAGAGTCAATGTTGCGTGCAACCTCATTGAGCTGGTTCAGGATTACAGTTGACTTGGATAAGTGAGTGGGGTTTCGATGAGTTAACATATCTACACTAGAAAACGTGTTGCAATCTATTATTATGTATGATGAGGTTTTGTCTTTTTTCCAGGCCAGTATTTCTGTTGTTCCGTTGTTTTCGTCATATAATAGTATAGCACTGTTGCCATTACTAGCATCTTAAAGAGGTTTTTATTAGGGGGAATAAAAAATACGTTTTATGATTCTTTGGCAATTTTTGCCGATATAGGCAAACAGTTTTGTGTCAAAAGATGAAATAAAAAAAACTCCAAGGGAAATTCGAAATGGAAATTGTTTTTTTATAAAATGGAAAAATCAAAAGCTCAAGCACAAAGGTAAGATATCAGAACTTTAATTCTTTTTATTCATACGAGCGACATGTGATACACATATCGGTTAATAAAAAGGAAATATTTCACTTTCAACTTCCTTTAGTCAGGAATATGACAAGTCTTGTCCATTCGTTTTTGATGTGTTTTGTCATTTGATTTTGCCATGTGGTTATGGACTTTTCGATTGGATTTTCCTCTGAGTTCAGTATTTTTGTGATTTTACTTTTTGTTCATTTAGTTGCTGGGTCACACTGTTTAGTTCATTCTGTTATGTACATGGAATAACCGTTAACCTTGGATTTACCGACTGGGGGAAATTCAAGATTAATTTCATATTGCGAAATTTATATATTTGAAACCGTATGCCTATTTTTTCAAAAAAGATTAACTGATTATAAGTACAGGTATAGCATTCATACTACACCTCTTCTTTATATAGGAAACCACGAATGAACAATGTGAAGTAGCAGTTTCATTTCACGTTTGTTTTTTCTTCATATTTTTCTTCATTTTATTTACTAGTAGTTGTTTCTTCTATTGTTATTAATCACTCGTTCTATTTTAATTTTATTATTTCCTTTTTTTTTATAATTTCACAACTATGTCTATTTATTTAGCATTTTTCTGTATCTCAACATTCCAACCATATTTCTAGCAGGAAGTGTATATGATACAATGGATGTCTTTTTTAAATACTGTTATTGATATGGATTACTAGTACTCGTGAAATATATATCGCATTTAATGATCCTATAAGTCAATGCAAGTACTAATAGTTCAAATGACGTGTCTATAAACACATAATTCCTATATTTTCAAATCGCAATTAACAGTCGTGCCCGAAAACAATTATAGTATGTTTCCTTTTTTTGTTATAAGGGTGACGCCATCAAATTAGGAAATTATTTACCATTAAATGAAAGAAATTTTAAATATCTATCTGTAGTTAAGAATCATATGATTTAGTCCATTTATACATTTTTGCTGGATGACGAAAAGGTCAAATTCATCACGCATGACTAAGATTGAATAGTGTATCTTAAACTGTCACTTCTTTCCAATACACATTTTTTAACAGTTTGCTCATTATATTCTGACATAAGACAAAACATGATAATAGCCTTTGGAATCCTGGAAATAACGATACCAAGAGACCCCGAATAACTACTGAATGGCTCAAATATGTTTTCAAATGAACTCATGGTACAAAGGTTCATTAGTAAATCTAAAGGTTTATAAACTTATTATTCACACAATAAACCTGTAAGCATTTCTTCATATAAGTTGCATTGTTTCTTTCTTTTTCCAGTTTATTACGTAACTCCACTGACATTATCAATATTTGCAGAATGTAAAATGTAAAATCACAAAAATATTGAACTACGGAAAATCCCTAATCAAATGGCAAAATCAAAAGCTCAAACACACCAAACAAATGGATAACAACTGTCATATTCCTGACTTGGTACAGGCATTTTCTGGTGTACACAATACAACAGATGGAAGGTATTAACGACATTGCCTGGCTATACAGCCCTGGTTCCGTCGGTAAAATCGAAAAAATGTTGAATTGAGCATTGTTTTATAATTGCTTAACCTCTCACTTGTATGACAGTCGCATCAAATTCCATTATATTGACAACAATGCGTGAACAAAACAAACAGACATTATAGATAAAACAAAAGTTTAAAAAATACAGCAGTCAACATTGTGAAAAAATCTTACTCACTCAAACACAAACAAATATATAAATTAACTCATCATAGATACCAGGATTAAGTTTTGTATTTACGCTAGACGCGCGTTTCGTCTACAAAAGACCCATCAGGGACGATCGAATCCCAAAAATATAAAAAGGCCAAATAAAGTACGAAGTTGAAGAGCATTAAAGGACCAAAAGTCATAATAGTTTTGTCAAATATAGCTAAGGTATTATATTCCTGAGGTAGAAAAGCCATAGTAACAAATAGGAACAAAATGGCAAATAGACCAATCATACATTGTATTAGCACACATTAAAGACAAGAATACACACATTTACCATAGTACAATAACAAAATAACAGGATGTATAAATACAGGGCCACGTCATATATGTTACAAAGCATCATGAACAATAATGACAGGATGTACAAGTACCACAAGTATCTAAATCACAATAAAAACATACAAATATTTAACAAGAAGCACGGGCACAAAAAGTCATATATCAAATTCAACAACCTCATTCATTGCTATCTTATTTTTGAATTTGAATTTATGCATGCCAATTTCACTCATAAATGACCGATAGACCTTTAGCACTGGGATCGAATGGCCAGACTAACATTGATTCTAATGTAGAACCGCGCGCTAATAAAACAGAGTATGCTTTTTTTTATTTCTTTAATGTATTTAATTTAACATGAAAACAGATTAATATAAACACGTGTTGCTTGTTTCTGAATCCATTTTGTGAATGTGAATATAAAATGTACTTGTATAATGCATAATAAAATATTGTTTACACCAACGACACGTGTCATACAGACAAAACGAACATATTGTGTTTTCATTGAAGTTGCAAACTATTGAATAGTTGCCTTTCGTATGTGAATGAAAATAACCAACTGTACAACTGTTATCATTGATATCCTCTCTAAGATAATCCGAAAATTGCTTAGATGTGCATGCTGAGACATGTCGTAAGTCGGTCCTAACTTTATGATAATGACTGTCCTAAGAATACCTTGTAGGAAAAATTTTAGAACAGTTTCGATAAACAGGCCCCAGTTCTCATGAGGTTATTATATAACAAAGATTTTTTAATTAAAATGAATAAATGACGCATTTATATTTTAGGCATTAAGCTGAATGCCTGCACACATTTTTCAGGATTTAAGCTAAAATCCTAGGATTTAAGACTAATGCCTAACAACATTTAGGCAATAGACTTACTGCCTAGGCATTTGCTTATTGCATAGGATTTAAGCTTAATGTCTAATTTCACTTATTGCCACTAACATATACACTACATATAAAACAATATTTGACTTAAAACACTGCAACATAAATGTGTACCTATTCTACCAATAGACAATTCAGTCATTCCAAAATCTATTTAACATACAGAAGAATTGATGCATTGTTATACCTTAATGATGTGGCTGTGTGTTGCAACTCCGGATCACGACTGTTTTATTTTTATCATCTGTTTATATCGAATATTTCTTTTTAGGGCAAATTTTGCAAAACAGGGGGTAAATAATCAGAAGTCAGAAGCTCAAACACATCAAACAGATGGATGACAACTGTCATATTCCTGACTTGGTACGGCCATTTTCTGTCGTAGAATATGGTGGATTTCATCTGGTTTTCTAGCTTGCTTAACCTTTTATTTGTATTACAATCAAATTCAATTCCATTACATTGACAACGATGAGTGAACAAACCAAATAGACGTAATAGGTACAAATGTCAAAAAAGAGGTATAGCAGTCAACATTGTGTGAAAATCTTATTCATCTTAATAATAAACAAATTTGTAACAAAGAAACACAAAAAGGCATAGAATAGAAATTAAAAATTAGATAAAGGTGTTTTATGTATGCGTGCAAAAGTACTGTCATTACATGACTGTGTTTAAATGTGTAACTTAAAACCTATCTGTGTATGATGAAATACGATATAGTACGGATGGCTTACTTAACATCTAGTATTTTTCGAAGGGTATTTCAGATATTCATGTCACAATATGGAGAGGATTATGCTGTATTCAGTTTTATCTAGTATCATCATCTGTAATGAAGTCGTACATGCATCAGTCTGCGATATCAAATATGAATTTAAGGAAAACGAGGAAGTAAAAATAGCAGATTGTAAAAACAAAGGACTGACTTTTATACCTCAGGATTTACCGGGAGATATTAAAGTTTTAGATATGAGTTTTAATCTGCTACGAATGATTGGGAACAATTCTTTTGTAAATTACAAATACTTGCAAGAACTTTTCCTGAAACAAAATCAACTGGATTATTTATCTAAAAACTCATTTCAAGGACTACACAAACTTACAATACTCGACATGTCTGAAAATATACTTCATCTATCTAACGTTTATTCTGTAGAACTATTTCATCCAATTAAAAACTTGACAAAATTGGATATCAGGAGAAATATACCTCAACCGATAGATTTTGTTACGGATTATAATTATCCCGATAATGCATTCGGTATTCTGACGGAGTTGTCTTTTTTAGGACTCGATATGATGCCTTTGCCACATTTTGGAAGCGGGTTCGGTCAAATGACAACCATAAAGGAACTACACTTTGACTCGTGTTATTTAGTTCGCTTGTCGAATGAAACCTTTCAGAGATTTTCATCCTCTGTAGAACAGCTGACTATCAGAAATTGTCGGTTACACTTTGTTGTCACAGAAAATAACGCATTGTTACCGTTTCCAAATCTTCGTGTGATAGATTTTTCTGGGACGTTCATGCATTTGAAGCATGCATTGCAGATGTTACACCCATACCGTAATCAAAGTATTACGACAATAAACTTCGGTCATGTGAGTGACGTTAGTATTGACAGTGCCGATATCCCGTATGTTCTGACAATTACAGTTGACATAATGAAGAACCTGAAAACAATTTGTGTAGAAAATCTAGATTTATCAGAAAATGGAATAGTTGATTATGAGCCTGGATCTTTGTTTTCCTTCCATCACCCGAAATGTTTACGACATGTTTCCTTTAAAGGGAACAGGTTATTGCTTTTCAGCGAGAAGAATCTAAATGAGATACAATTTTTTTTTAGGAAAACTGTTGGATTGAAATCGTTCGACTATTCATATAATGCTGTCAACTATGAGATGAAAATTTCAGATACTTCAAATTCAGATTTAAATTGTTCATCTCACAGTTGTGTGATATTACCAAAGTCACTTGAAAAAATAGATGTAAGTTACACAATAGCATATACGTTTCCAAACATATATTTAATAGTTCCTAAAAATAACAGTCTTATATATGTGGATGTATCTTATTCAAATACAAATATTGCCATTATTATTCTTCAAAGTCGACTGGAAACATTTATTTCTAATGGTGGAGATTATTCATTTGCATGGAATCAATTAAAACGTTCTCCCTATAACACTCTGAAAACGATTGTATGGCGAAAAGCTGACCTAGATATTGCAATAAGACTATACGGAAACCAGTTCTTCAAAGATACTAGATCTATCGAGTCTATGGATATATCTGAAAATGATATTTGGTATTTTCCGGACGACTTATTAAAGCCAATGCCAAACTTGACATATCTTTGTTTTAGTAAAAATTCATTTCAGTCTATTCCGGTACAACTGAGCGATCATAATAAAGTAAAAATGCTGGACGTGAGGAAGAATCGATTAACCAGTGTGAGCTCAGCTATTAGAGGCTGGGCAGATAAGATGCAAGAACTGCATGGAATGACTTTACATCTCACTGATAATGCGTTTGAGTGCAATTGTGACAATATAGCCTTTATAAGGTGGATTCAGACTACAAAGGTTAATCTGGACAGCCGATCATATAAATGTAAATTGTCCAACGGCACAATTATCGATACACTTATAGCGTACAACTCTTTATATGACTTGTTTGCAGACTGTAAGAATACTATGTGGTTAACTTTTGCATCAACATTATTATCTACAACCATAACGATCTCAATGTTACTTTTAGCCTATAACAAGAGATGGAAAATCATCTTCTCTATATATGGAGTAATTCGCCGTGTTGTTGAGCGCAAAGTCTGGAGGATTTACAAATATGACGTGTATATATCATATGAAGGGGATATTGTCATTTGGATTAAAACTGTACTGATACCAAAACTTGAAGAGGAGTGGGGGCTGAAGATGTGTATAAAAGATAGAGATTTTTTACCTGGACCGAGTCAAGCGGACAACGAGGCAGAGAGCATTCAAAACAGCAGGTCCATTATATTTCTGATTACGTCCGAATTCCTATCGTCACATGATTGCATGTTCGAACTTGACAGGGCAAAATATGAAAGAATTACAAAAAATCTGGAGCGTATCATTATCATTACAAAAGATATAACAATTACTGATATTCCTGTAGAGTTTTCGTACATTTGGAACTATGCATTTATTATACAATGGCCGAAAAGTCTAGAGGACTTGGATAGTACTTGGAGGAAACTGAGGATGTTTCTTACAGATGGCTTGATTAAAAACATTTAATCAACTTGATAGAAATTATAAAGTCAATGTATATACCATAAAAGTTCATTATAAAACATCTTCAACTTCTCCTACAGTTTTCGATCTGTGTAACGTCAAAGGAAATTTAATAGATGCTAAATTGATGCATTTGCTTTCATTTCAATGATATGAGTTTTTCTCAAAGTTTAGATTATCCATCTTTGGAATTTAGTGATTTGGCAACATTGCGTCAGTATCAATTGTGTTAATAAACCTCTTCGAGAATTATCATCCTAAATCCGTGAACGTTTCTTGATTGATAAGTATATGTATCAGTTTTTTGCCATGTAAGTGTATGAGATTTTTTCACATTTCCAGAACTGAAAACGCAGTTATTATTCAGAAAATATTAAGAAAAGATGGAAACCATTGTTTAACCTTCAAACTTTTCATTGATGCTTACTATAATAACAATATGTGTAACAACTTACACAGGAAGTTTAATAATGTTTTTATATTGCATCCTATACATTTATGTATTTTCAAAGTTAATGGAATCTAATGCAATTTAGATTTATTATTGAATGACAATACACGTATAGATAATTATTACCGGTACTGCATGTTCATACTACTTTATATGGTTTTATAAAGAAAACGAGTAATGCGACTTCTTACGCATTGCATCTTAGCAGCCGTAATTAATTAATTGTAGCACAAATTTATTTTTGAAATTGTAATATATATTGCTAGAACTTGAATTATCTTTAACATTTATAATACATATTTAACCAATATTCTTAGAACTTTTATATTATAACAATTATTCCTGTTTATAAAAGAGGGGCGGACGATGTTATCCATGCCCACCGTCATTTTACACCAAATTTATGAAATCTTGTAAGCCTTTTCGAATAATTCTCTAGAAAATATTTCAATAGGTTTTAAAATTCATATTGTAAATATACACACTGCAGTTTTTCATATATAAATAAGAAAATATATTGTACCCTTACATCAAATCACAGCGCTCCTAAGTTGACTTCCTTTACCTGTCTGGGGTACACAAAAGGCCAACCTAATGCTGGGAAAAAGTAATAGTACCGCTTTCCCTGTAAATAAAGGCAACAAAAGTATATCGATGTTCAAAAGTAATAAGTTGATTAAGAGAAAACAAATTCGGTGTACAAACTAAACCACATGGAAGCACATCAATGATGAAAGGGAAGCAATGGACAACGGAAATACTGAACTGCATCAAAACAAAACAAAAACAAACGTAGAAACGGAATAATTGATAACAATTGCCATATTCCTGACTTGATGCAGGACAATTTAAGAAAACAGGGTGGGGTTGAACCTGGTAATATGGCTATCCATTCCTCCCGCTTATCAGTTATATATGGCAATATTAACAAATACCGCTTAATTGACGACACTTCTTGACAAAAATATAGTACAGAACACTCAGCACTGAGAAAAGTATAGATAATTATTTTTTATAGTACATTACAACATGTGAACCGCAAAATCACAACGGAAATCGCCCGTGAATAAAAGACAGCACAGGACACCACAAACTGTGCGCAACATGAATGGGTGAACGCAACTAAAAATTGACATATATCTTATCACAGGTAATCTTGAAAGTCATACAATTATATGAAACGATGTAAGAAAATCACAACTATTTTCAAAACAGAAGTCCCATTATGACGGTCTTGAAAGGCTATTTTAAATTAATCCTATGACAACATTATAAATACTTGAACTAATACAATATTTTATCTATGGAATATGTAAATTAATTAGACTATATATAGTTGACAAAATGACATGTGAAATTTACAGAAAATATAGTATTCAAAAATCTAGACATAATTTCATAGAAATTGATCCAATATTCACCCATTTAGGTGCGAATCATATCTCTGGCCTTACATTAATACTGTGCTATATACGCATTGTTTCGGGTTATTTCAGAAATTTTTTTTTTTAATTCCAGGGAAACCTTCATCAGAGACCACCTCTATTGTTTTTGTTTTTGTTTTGTTTTGTTTAGTTTTGATTTTCAATTTACTTATTTTTTATTACTTTTTTACTTTAATTTTTTTTTTTTTTTTTAATATTTTAACAGTTTTTAAATTGTGTTTTGAATTGTGTTATTATTAATAACACTTTTTGATTCATTTTTTTTTTTTGATTTTTTCTTTTTTCAACCAATATTGAATTAATTAATTAAGCGTTTTATAGTACGAATTTGTCCTCAGAAGAATATCCGTTTACATGTGTTGTTTACATGATGGTCGTTAATTAGTTCCGAACAGTTAAATGTTTAGTAGAAACTGTAAGTTTTAGATCAATTATTTTATAGCTCGTTTAACTAATTCACCAACGTTTCTGTTTCTTTTGAAACCTATTGATAGGTTTTTATAGAATTTAGCACCTATTGTAGAATCTGTTTTAATAAGATGCCAGTATTTCCTGAATACTTTTTGAAGTTTTTCTGCTTGAGGATGATAATTTGTAATGAATGATGCATTGTATTTATTTTCAACTTTGTTCTTTTTCTTTAATTTAATTTGTCTGTCTTGGAATTTGATTTTTGATAGAATTTGTTCTACCAATTTCGGTGTATATCCTCTTACAAACAGTTTTGAATAAAGAGATTTTTTTCTGGTTTGAAATTCACTTTATGTGTTGGTGTTTCTAAATATACGAATGCCTTCGCCTTTAAGAAAAGATTTAAAGTTTGAGATGGGATGGTTTGAGTTTTAATGAAGATATTGGAATTATTCGGTTTTCTTTGTAAAACATTTCAGGTCTAAAACACTAGTATTTTTTAAGCGTTCGCCCTTGAAGATTTCAAGGTCTAGAAATTTCATGGACTGTGTACTGCATTCATAAGTTAACTTTAGCAGGTCATGTTGTTTATTTGCATTTTCAAACAGAAAGTCAATTTCAGACTCTTTTGCTTTCGCCATCAGAAGTCCATCATCTCTCATTCTTTTATGGAAAATATTTTTTTCAGAGATTGGAGAGTTTTGTAGGATTGAGTTTATGTGATTGTAAATAGCAATGTCACATATTTCAGGGAAGCTGTTGCTCCCATTGATGCTCCAATGATTTGGCGATATGAATTTTCGTGAAAGGTAAATTTATTATTGGAAAGGATGAGTTTTGAAATTTCAATCAAAAAAATGTTGGTTGGTTTTGTTATAGAATATTCAACTTTATCATGTTCATCAAGCGCTTTTTGTAATGCTTCTGTGATTTTTTCAAATCTGAGATTGGTATATAGTGATGTTATATCATATAAAACAAGTAGTACATTATTATCAAAAGTACAGTTTTCAATATTTTTGATTAAGTCACCTCTATCAGAAAGGTATTTTTTTTGTGTGTTTTCACTAAGGGAAGTAAGAAATAATCTAAATATCTCCCTAACCTTTCAAGTGGTCCATTACATTGGGATATTATTGGTCTACCAGGGACATTTATAGTTTTTATTTGATTGTTCTCGTTTTCAATGTTTTGTAAAACATTACGGTCTAGTTTGTGAATTTTAGGGAGGAAGTATCTGTATGTGCAGCTTATTCATGATGTATCGTATTCATACAAATATGTTGCAGTTGTCTGTTAATTGCATCTCCGAAATAATCATTGACAAGAAGAAGTAACTATCTTGCCAAAGGCACGCGAAGCATCATATCACTGCAACTTTGTTTAGATTATTACTTTGTCCTCTTCAACCTAATCATAAAGAAACTGTTTGAGTTGAGAAGTTTTCATTCTAGTTAAGTCTATCTTAGATATTGCAAGTACGCCAGAACCTACACTTCGTTTCTCGTTGTAGACTACATGTCTGCAAGAATATACTGCAGTTACGATTTTCTATAATTTCTTCACAAATTTTTTAATTTTGTTTTGCATAGTATAAAAATGTGGTTCGATTTTAATATTTATGGCAGTCATCTTTGAAAAAACAGCCATATTGAAATTTTAAAATGGGTCCATAGCGAATATCTTTTGAAATACCCAGAACTACTACAATGCCAAATGGTGGTTTTATCATCAAACCCATAATTTTTTCACCAATCAGTCGGACTAATCGTAGTTAACATCATTTAAATAGGGTACTACAGAGGAGAGTTTCGTCTGCAAAAGCCTATTCAATGACAATAGAATTATAAGATGAAAAATGCCATAGAAATTACGAAGTTATTTTTTATTTTTTAATATTTTACCCTGAGTGCATTTATAAAGATCGATTGAAATTGCCAATTCGGAAGTCATTATGATGCACACTTGGTCTCATCCTTATTTGACTTTAAATGAATCAATAAATAAATATTGAAGGATTAAACACTTTTGCAAAAGTTCCTTGCATATATAAATAAAGAGGTTGCTGTGGTATATATGTGTTTTTCGTTCATATTTTTGAACATTAATTGGGACGTTAGTTTTCTGATATTTTTAATTGTTTAACATTTGTGATTTCTTGGCCTTTTATTATAGCTGACTGTGCGGTATTGGGTTTGCGCACTGTTTCAGACCGATGGGTTACCTATAGCTATTAATTATAGTGTCATTTGGTCTCTTATTGAGAGTGTTCTCATTTGCAATACTGTCACATCATCGTTTTTATATATTATTCAACGTCGACCACATGAATGGATTATTATACAACAGGTATAAGGGAACCGGTGATCGGTATTTTTATTAAATGAAGTTGCATACTATTTATGAGAATGTAATGTAATTCTTAAACAGATGCTTAAACACATACTGATTATATTGATATACGTTGATTCTGGCAAAATTCAAAATATGAACCATAATAAAATATCAAGACGGTTAAACAGGTGTTACAATAAATCAACCATAAAATATCAACCATAAATCTATGTGGAGGAACAAACATTGCGATAAAGATCTTAAACAGCTGATCATCCCATGATCTCTTTATTTGTTAACATTCATCTAAAAATTAATAGCAAATTAGAGTTCTATAGAAATTATGTGATTAGGAATACAAAATGGTAATGAAGGTTATAATGTTTGAGAACTACTATAAGTTAATTAGTACAGATTTCCTAAAACCATATTGATCTTAATGGTGATGTGATAGTGCGTGAAAGTTCAAGAAACGATAGAGATGCAAAATGGACCGAAATCTGTAAATAAGCCAATGGACTTTTTGTCAGTCAAGATGCTGATTGTACATGTGGTATCTACTTGTTTCATACAATGTGATTAAGAATTTGTTGTATCATTTTCTGTTCCTGCAGTTTTTGTAAAAAGTTTGTTAATTTCTAGTAAGAATGTTTTTACATTTTATCATTGTGAGACCTATAACAGTTGATTGTACGGTATGTGTTTATTTTCTTTTAAAGCTGTACGCTGACCTTTTGCTGAGATTTCAACCGTGTCATCTGAACTCTGATTGGTCCTTGTCTCAATGGAAATTATTCCTCATCTGATTATTTTTAATTGAAGTATCTAATACAACGACAAAAAACTGCTTACCTTAATTTGTCTTCAAAATTAATATTTGATTTATATTATAAGATTCGACAGGCGTGCATTTTGACTAAAGCAGCAATGAGAATTGAATCAATACAGTTTGGAGGTCGATAAATAAAAGAGCCTTAAAAACCCGACAGATTCCCCAACAAGATGAACAAAAAGGGTACGGCTACAAAATCCCTCGTGTTCCATATTTAAATTCAATATTATAAAACAAATATGACAAATACAAAAATCCATGTCAATATAAAAAATGCCGACTACTATGCTGTTGTTCACCCTTGAAAATACATCGTCCGATAACTTCCTGTCTTAAACACTGAATTTAAACACACACTTCCTTTATGTATGTATATGTTGTTAACATGTATATCTTATCTGCAATATATTATTTTCTAAAATGATGTATTCTTTAATCAAATCATCCAATTGATAATTCAAGTTTGTAGCACTGCAGTATTTAATTTGAACTCGAAAAATTTAAGTCAATGCACTAAGATTAAATAAGTATGGTCATAGGACTGTTAAAGATTGAATAAAACAAAGATATGTGTTAACTATTTTGATGACCAAATCCTCCGGTATCACAATGCTGGTTGTTTTGTAAGGTAGCACGGAAGTTATCATTCAAAAGTCGTCAATGACAGCATTGTGGTGTCCTGCGTTCTCACTAAAAATAATCCATTTCAAGTTTGTTTTTTTTTCTAAATTTCACCACCTTTGGTTTTGAATACGAATGCAAAACATATATAATTTCGCAGCTTGTTTTTGAAAAGCCATTTATATGGGTACTCTATGGTTACAGTTTTTCGAAATAGTATAATTAACAAGCTTTGCTTGGTTTTAAAAAGAAAACATGATCATCACTCTAAGAATCCACTCCAAATGTCTCTTTTTTTCTACATCAATAACCTATAGTTTTCACTATTTCAGTAATTTCTTTTTTTATTAACAGGGCAGTAGAAAAAAAACTTACTAAAAGCTATTATCTTATATGCAGGAATATGTGTCTCCCGTCATCCTTTTCTCCTTTTAACCACTATTCTTACAACTATAGACAGTGTAGTACTTACAAACACATGTCATATACCTTTTCAATATATTTTTGAATATTCTATGCATAAAATAGTACATTGTGGTTTGATATTGCAATGTAAACACAATTCCAAAATTGTCAAAAGAATGTACTTCTGCAGTTTTAAAGCTAAATTCAAGACTACCTTGCCCATTGTTGATATTTTTTAAGTACGACCTAATGTTTTAATTCTTTATATTAATATATTTTTAAATTTTAGATATGTAAATATGCTATCCTTCATGATGATTTTTTGTTTACACATCGTTGTCAATAAATGGAATGTTATGCGTGTGTCATACAAGTAAGAAGTTTAGATAAGTATAAAATTAGGTCCAATTCACCGTTTTCAACAAACGAAACTGGCTGTACCAAGGCAGGCATATGTCAATTGTTATCCTTTCGTTTGTTGTGTTTTATATTTTGATTTTGCTATTTGCTTAGGGACTTTCCGTTTGGAATTTTCATCCATATCCAACTAAGTTAGACATCACGTGACTTTTGTAACGTATTCTAGCCGCCAATTTGTATTACATTTCCCCATATAAAATGCATGGATGCTTCGATAAAGTTTAATTTTCTCATAAACCTGACCCGTTTTCTAACTTTTGCAAATCAATCCTTGATATTCAAACATATTTTTATCAAACAATGTTGGTCCTAACAGTTTAATTTTTGATTAAAGTCTACCACTTTAGAATTGTAAAAACATGCATTGTTCTCGTCATTTCTCCGTTGCCTCCATGCTAAATTACCGATACCCATGTCTACTTGTACAACAACTAAAGAAATTCCGTACATATAAAAACTTTGCAAATCGATTAAGTATATTAAAACATATATCTGGCGAAGAATACTACTTAAAACAGTTTAATTTTAGGTCAAAGTCTGTCAAACATCGATTTAAAAAAGGGAATTTTTCGGAATTTTTGCAAAATGGCGGATGATGTGACATTCGGATGTTATATATGGAAATGTTGCATCAAATCACGGATTTGTATAGTAAGACTTTCCTAGAAGTTATATTAATATTTTCATGCAGAATGTCTGCTGTTTCTGTTCTTTTCTTTGGTGATATTTTGATATGATTGATTTCAAAATTTCTTGATAAAAAAAAATATTTTAAGTGTGACACGGGAACATTTTTTGACAGATATCCAGGATATACTGTTACCAGAAAATAGTTTACAATAAAATTTATAATAAAATTTTTCTCTTCTTTTTTTAAAGGTGTTTTTCTGTATGTTTTATCTTTCTTAACAAAAAATGTTTTCATCCCAAGAGAAAAAAAAACCCAATGCCCAACAATTATTATAGATATAGATTATAAATATTCTTTACCTTTAAAATTTCATCCCTTTACAGAACAGGTGAACTCTGACTTGGGTTATAATGTTATACATAACGATATATTGTCAGATAGACGTGCAAACCAAAAGCAACCAGCTGACATTAAACATCCTGTTATACATGTATTTTACCAGTGTTTAAATCTTGCGATATACAAATGTTTTCATAAATGTACAAATAAACTTTCTCTTAATTTCCCGTGTCAAATCAGAAGAAGTATCTTTCATAATAAACTTTAAGAAAATATGAATATTATGAAAATGTCTTTAAAAAATAATTTTGCTTAAAAGATATTCAAATATTTATGTTTCCATAATTATTTTAAAGAAATATTATGATTCAAATTTTAAATGGATTTTTTTTTATTTTATAGGAAATTCAGCGAGATTTCATTGCATATAATTTGTTTTTCTTTTTCAAATCAATATTTTTAGCTAAATCCAGGCATTAAATGAATCAATATAAAGTTTAACATTTGTAAAAAATATTTTATTGTATACATTTCAACAGAGACGTATAATACGATTGCTCTGATTTCAACAATATTGTAATACCCTATAATATCTTTCGACAGAGTTATCGGTCCTGAAAAGGACTGATATATTTGGGTATGGGAGTTCAGTATTTGTGTTATAATACTGTTTATTGTGATCTAAATGTCTTTACTTTTCATTCAACTAAATCTTACACTCACACTGGGTACATGGATAGGAAGACTTTTCCTAATAATCTGTACATAATGTAAAAAATATTATTTAGACTTTGAATCAACGGATGTGAAGCAAGCAACAATCAACCGATCCCCTAACTAAAACAAATGCAATTACTAGATAAACAATTACAATAGATTTATTATTTATCAATGTGGTCGTTCAAAACATATAAAGGAAAGTTATCAACATTTCTTGATAATGATATACGTAGTTTAACTGTTTACATATTTGTAAAATTTAACGAAGATTTTTCGAAAATGTCTGATTCATTTGTCTATTTGAACAATTAGTTATGTTTAAGCTATAACAACTACATAACTAATATAGAATTTATTTATAATTACACGAGACAGCTTAGGTATATTTTCAAACCTTGGCGAAAGGAATAACTAAACACTATTTAAAGAAAATAAAAAATACAGATATCTATATTATGTGTAATAAAACAATTTGTCTCTAGCAGCGTGTGTTCTAAAACCTCATTCTATGTAGTCTGTTCCTCCAAATAAAGCTACTGTCATCTTTTATAATAAAAAAAACTATATTGAAAAGCTTGTTGAATATTGTAAGCAACTATAAATTACAAAATGAAGAAAGCGCAATAACTCCAATTTGCATTTACATATATGTTGTCGAGAGCCCGGATAGCGTATTAATTATTTTTCTGATAATGTAATGGATATTCAATATTTCTTTTTTTTTTTTTTTTGTATCAGCATTTTGTCACATTCAATGTTACTAATTGGAAAGCATCGGGTGGTTTTTTTTTCAAAATCAATACCTCTTCGTTTATGTTCGAAGCCATAAACATATGGTGAAAACGAAATGTGTTGGTAATGCAATAACATCTTTGTACGACTAATAGGTTCAAAGCAGAACCGATGTTTGGATGTGCGACGATTTGCCATATGAATGAATGTTAAAAAAAACTACGTCATATGTGTTCGCATGTTGGGAACGAATATATATATAATTAGGGTTGGACATATAAACATTATTTATTTGACGCTGATAGTCATAAGTGAAGGTCGGAGTCATGTTCCACTGTTCTTGATACATTGTCATTAGGTGCTTTATCTATTTGCAAAATGTTAAAATCTTGATCAAAATTAAATATTCAAAACCGTGAGAGTTGTCCTAGTGTATTAGTCTTAGATAAATTAAATACAATATACAAAAATTACAAAGCAAACATACAAGTTTTTATTTTCAAATCAAAGATTGTTAATGGCACAACAAAAGAGAGGAGGAAAACTAAAGACTGAGCCACATGAAACTCAACAAAAACAAACGTTAATGTGTAGCCCCGATTTGGTTTTTTTTCAATCATCTAATAATAACTTTGAAACAGGGGTATACTACTGTTGCCTTTATCTATAATAGCAATCTGGTATCATTAAGCCATTGTATTGCAAATTGAATGTATTTTATGGATATTGAATTTGATTTTTTATAAAGTGGTTTACTGGTAAGAAACAGAGCCATCTGTGAGAAACATTGATAACTTCCTCCATGTATCATCCAAAGTGTCCGGATCTTTAGGCCATTGAATAAGATAAGCATAATTCCAAATAAAGGAGAACTCTACTGGAATATCAGTTATTGTTATATCTTTTGTGATGACTATAATGCGCTCCAGATTGTTTGTTATCTTCTCATATTTTGCTCTGTCGAGTTCAAACAAGCAATCATGGGAGGACTTAAATTCAGGCGTGATGACAAATATTATACATCGGCTTTTTTCGATACTCGCTGCCTCGATATCTGCTAGACTCGTGCCACTTAAAAAATCTCGATCTTTTATGCACATTGTCAGTCCCCACTCATCCTCAAGTTTTGGTATTAACACATCTTTAATCCAAACAACAACCTCTCCTTCATATGACACATAAACATCATATTGGTAACTCTTCCGGACTTTACGTTCCACTGTACGGCGAATTATTCCATAGATCGAGAATAAAATCTTCCATCTCTTACTATATACCACAAGCAGTAAAGCTACCGTGACAAATGTAGATAATAGTGATGACGCAAAAGTTAACCACATTGTACTCTTACAGTCCGCAAACAAGTCATATAAAGAATTGTACGCAATAAGTGTATCAATAACTGTTCCATTAGATAACTTACATATATATGATCGGCTGTCAAGGTTTACTTTGGTTGTTTGAATCCACCTTATGAAGTCAATAGTATCACAGTTGCATTCAAATGCATTACCATCGAGATTTAATGTCATTCCATGAATTTCTTGCATTCGATCTGCCCAGTTTGTAATAGTAGAACTTACACGTGTGAGTAGATTGTTTCTAACATCAAGTAAGTGTGTTTATGTAAGAGTGACCAATTAATTGTATCGGTACAGACGGAAGTAGGTTTTGGCTTAAGTACAGATATGTCAAATTCGTCATTGGCTTTAACAGCTCATCTGTAAAATACCAAATGTCATTTTGGGATATATCTAATGACACCAGAGAAGCTAGATCTTTGAAAAATCGATCACCGTACTTTCTTATCCCATTATTTATGTGCGCGTTTTTCAGAACAATACTTTTCAAACTACTATTTTGAAATTTTTTTAATTCATGCCAAGCAAAATCGTACCTAGTTCCGGCGGAAATAAAAGTTGTAAGTTGAATATTAGGAATAGACATGAACAAAGTTGTATTCGAATAAGATATATCTAGAAATTTAAGGTTGTTATTTTTTGGAACTATCAACCATACTGCAGGTACGGTGTTTAGTACTGTATAACTAATGTCTAATTTTTCCAGTGATGTTGGTAAAAATACGTAACTTGCATCGGCACTTAATAAACTCATATTTGACGTTACTGATTTCTTCATATTATAGTTAACAGCGTTAAATGAATAATCTAAATATTTCAATCGCATAGCTTTTTTAAAGAAGAAATTAATCTCATCACGTTTGTCCAAGTTATAAAGCACAAACCTGTTTCCTTTGAATGAAAGATGACGTAAACATTCAGGGCGATCAAATGAGAACAAAGATCCAGGTTCGTAATCAACTATTCCATTCTCAGATAAATCTAGATTTTCTACGCAAATTGTTTTCATATGCTTGATTATATCGGATGTGATTGTTAAAGAGAAAGGGAGTTCACTGCTATCTCTCATTGGGTAACTTACACGACCAAAATTTATTGTCGTCATGTTTGCATAACGATATGGGTTCAAAAGTTGCAGTGCTGGCATCAAATGCATAAATGTTCCAGAAAAATCTATAACTTGAAGATTTGGGAACGGAAGCAAAGCATCAACTTCAGTAGTCACAAAATATAACAAACAATTTCTAAGAGTAAGAACTTCTAAGGAAGAGGGAAATCTCTGAAACGTTTTATTTTCAAGACGTTTTAAATAACAAGATTGAAAGTGTAATTCTTTCAGGTTATATAATCGACTGAATCCACTTCCGAATTGAGACAAAGGCATCATGTCAATTGCTAAGAAAGACAACTCCCGCAGAACACTAATTGCATGATCGGGATAATCAAAACGTGTATCCTTATATGAGTGTTTCATATTATAACTTATATCCAATGTCGTTAAATTTTGAATTGGAAGAAACAACTCTGCTGAATAATCCTGAGATAAATCAAGCATATTATGAGACATGTTTAGCACAGACAGTTTGCTTAATCCTTGAAAAGCTTTTCTAGACAGCGAGTTCAGTTTATTTTTTGTCAAATTGAGTACTTGTAGATCTGTATAGTTCAAAAAGGAATTAGTTTCAACTTCACATATCTCATTAAAACTCAGATCTAATACGTTGATATTACGCGGTATATTTTGAGGTATAGACGTCAGTCCACTGTTATTACAATACGCTATCGTTACTTTCTCATTAGAATCGTATTGTATATCGCATTCAAATAACCTAGGTAATTCAGCACACTGCACAACAAAACACATTACTGAATAAACTACACTTTTCATCATATTTTTATCTGAAAATCAAAGCCAGTTATGTAAACCGTTTTTGTTAATTATTAATATCGTTAGTACTTGCCACTTTATATCCAACAAATACAGTTCAATAAATGGATGTAGTTAAATAAATATTCATAAAAAATCAGCTATTCATTCGCCTAAATTAAAAGTTCAAGTTATAGAACTTTCTTATTTTAACTCGTTTACATGGTGAACCTAAAACCAAAAAAAGGTTAAAAAAAACGTAGATTATTTAAATTCGTCAATCGAAAACAAACTAAAAATTACCATGAAAAAAAACACCATACAATGATCATTACATAGAAAACGAAAGACTGAGGAAACGGAGCAGACCTCAGAATTAGCGATAACCACATGTATTATGGTATCCATGTCCTTCTTCTTATGTTGTGTGACTCATGATAAGTTTAATACTGCATATTCTACGTTCTTAAAGAATGCGCTAGTCAAGTTTAAACCTTACTTTTCATAGCTGCAATGCATGGTATTTAAGTAGTTTTTCAGTTATGATTACACTTCGAGTATTTTGTTTTTGATAGTGATGTCTATATTCATAAAAGCGTGAATAGTTATGCTTTAGTATTTTTTGTTTTAAAATTTCTTTGTATCAGTAACATCTTCCCTTTGATATTACTTCCTTTTTTGAAGATGTGACAAGGATTTGATACTCGTAAATGCAGTCTTTTAAAACAAAAAGAAGATGTGGTATGATTGTCAATGAGACAGCTTTCACAAGACACTACATGACACAGAAATTAACAACTTCATATCACGGTACTACCTTTAACAATAAGCAAAGACTAGGCTGCATTGTCAGCTATAAAAAGGCCCAGAAATAACAACTGTAAAACAATCTTGTCTTTCCGCCTCAATTTATTAATGAAATACACGATTCTCTATTCTTACACCCAAACAACTATCATGGCATGTTTCACACTTAAAAGAATAGTACGCACTAAATCATTTCATAAGCTCGGAATACCTAGTTGACTCGCTTGATATTCTTGCTAATAAAGTCAGTATCAAGAAATCAAGATCAAAACATTCATTACTGTATATTCTGTATATATAATTTACAGATCTAACATTGTTTGGTTGATGTTTAGACGAGTTGTATAGACATAATGTACATAGCCATGTATCACCATCCTTGATGGCGATCCGATGGATAAATCTGTTGTAGAGTTTTCACTGACTCGGACGTACTTATAAATATAATTATTTTCTGCGACTGTATCTTACATTGATTTGTAGGATCCTTTACTATAGCTAATTGAGCTGATCTGTAACAATAACATCTCAATGCCTTATACATCATGTACTGTAGTACGACGCTAGATTAAAACTGACGAGGAAAGGTAACGCACGGCCACCGAAAGCTTTGTTATTGTAGAGCCCAGTTGGTCGTGTGATCTAGCGGGACGGCTGCAGTGCAGGCGATTTGGTGTCATGATAGTACAGTAGCATGGGTTCGAATCCCGGCGAGGGAAGAACACAAAATTTGCGAAAGCAAATTTACAGATCTAACATTGTTGGGTTGATGTTTGGACGAGTTGTATATACATAATAATGTACACAGCCATGTATCACCATCCTTGATGGCGATCCGATGGATACATCTGTTGTAGGGTTGTCACTGACTCAGACGTACTTATGAATATAATTATTTTCTGTGACTGTATCTTACATTAATTTGTAGGATCCTTTACTATAGATAATTTAGCTGATCTGTAACAATAACATCTTCATGCCTTATATATCATGTACTGTAGTACGCCGCTAGACGTGGAAAGGTAACCCATGCCCACCAAAAGCTCTTTTTTTGAGAGCCCAGGTGGTCGTGTGGTCTAGCGGGACGGCTGCAGTGCAGGCGATTTGGTGTCACGATATCACAGTAGCATGGGTTCGAATCCCGGCGAGGGAAGAACCAAAAATTTGCGAAAGCAAATTTACAGATCTAACATTGTTGGGTTGGTGTTTAGACGAGTTGTATATATATATATATATATATATATATATATATATATATATATATATATATATATATATATATATATATATTTAGACCCTTCTACAACGAATTTGTTTTACATGCACATGTATAAAAATTGCGGTTTTTATCCAACGCAATCATAGGTTTGAACGTAGTTTTCAATTTAGACTTGTTTATATTTTTTCGTTTGCGCTTGTATCATATTTTCCATCCGGTTAATATGATTCGTTCATCCTATATTGACTCCTAAAATTCAAAAATCTATCTTAAATTGAAGGTAAATTATATGGTCTTGCATATGTGGCAACTGTTGTGTTCTCATGTCAGTACAAAAGCAGTGATACATCTAAGTCCTATTATGAAGGTCATATTTGAAATAAATTAAGACATGAATATGGCAAAGTTAAATGGAACAAATCAGTCGTCCAACAACCAATCTATCATTGTAAGCCCTCAACACGAATTATAGTACGGGTTAAGCGCTATACAATACGGCAACGATTAAGAGTTGTTTTTCTAGATACTATCTTATAATCATTAATAAAACCAACAGTTGTATACCGCTGTTCGAAGGTCATAAATCGATAGAGAGAAAACAAATCCGGGTTACAAACTAAAACTGAGGGAAACACATCAAATATCAGGGGAAAACAACGAACCAACAAAAAAACTAAAGTGCAAAACAACAACAAACGACCATGCAACACACACACAGAAACGAACTATAAGATAACAATTGCCATTTTTCTGAAATAGTACATGGGATTGTAAGAGAAAAAGAAGGTGGGTTAAGCCCGGTTTTGTAGCTAGCAAAACTTCTCTCTGTTATGGCAATGTTACAATAAACACTACAATGACAATATTACATGACAGGACTTCATTACAAATAAATGTAAGAACATAAACAAGCCGCTGTCCAAGAATTTTGCAAATCCAAGATAGTTAAAGAAATTTATCAACATTTAAAACAAATTTAAGCATAGGGTGAATGTTATGTTAACTGGCTGAAAAACTGCATTCATTTATAAGAAAATAATGGATAAACAGGATCTCTCTGTACAATAATTAATTATAGATACTATCTTGAACAAAGTTTTGTCCAAGGTTGGTGCAAAACCAGGATAGTTGGGGAAATCATTAAACGTCTATGTCTACAAAAGTCACTTACAAAAGGGATGCAAAGGTATTTTACACATGAGTCGCAGACTCGACAAACAGTTACAATGTATAATTTTCTTATCGAAATCCTTTTTCTTTCTAAAAGTTATACAAAACAGTTTCCTTTTTGCTTTTTTGTTTATTTGTTAATCGCTTATAGATAGGTAGAAGCTTTCAACCGAAAGAAATTGTGATGATTGAATAGAAACATGAGACTAAAGATACTAAGGAAGTATTTAAAAATTTAAAAAACCTGAGGAACTAACAACGTCATAGGAGTATTTAACCACAGTTTCTGATTTAACTTCGTCTCTTTATCAAGGTCTTTAATTTCTTTCAAAAAGGTCTTTGATATTTTTAGTAATTAGAGATTTACATTAAACAGTGAAAGGTACAATTACAAAATCTGATATTGAAACTTTACCTATGCAAATATTTGTCTGTTAACTTCCTGATATGCAATAGATGCGTTTGTCATCTAACGATATTGGTAATGTGTTACGACATTCAAGATTTTGTTACCTTTTAACAAAGATGTAAATACTATTCTCAAATTGATGATAAAGCTAATTGAATAAAAAAGATCAGGGTTGCGTTCAATATTGAAAAAATAATCCTATAGGTCAAACTTAATCCTAAGGGAAAACAAAATATCCTACAGGACAAAATGTGTCCTAAGGGAGACAAAACATCTCACAGGACAAAATAAATCCCTTAGGAGAAAAATTATCCTAAGGGACATTTGTTTCTGACAAAAAGTCGTTCATGGTAATCCTATAGGAAAAAAAAAAATCCTTTCGGATTAAAAATTTATTTTGAAAATCCTCATCCGATAGGATTTATATATCCCAAAGGATATTTAAAATATCCTAAGGGATTATGACTTTATCCTATAGGATTTCATAAAATCCTGTAGGATTTTTAAATATCCTATGGGAGAAAAAAATATCCTACCGGATTTGGTCACTGTTTTCACTCCAGTTGCCGAACCGGGCGAGCCTCATTAATTTTTTTTGTATTGTTTTATTTATCCCCAGAGGTATACTATTGCCAAATTTGATGATTCTACGACAAAATAAAGTGTGGTTCCAATTTGCACTTATGAAAAGTGCAAATTAATGCAAGAACATGTTCTTAACACAAAGGTAAGATATCAGATCTTAAATTATTTTTAATGCGAGCGACACATGATACACATATCGGTTAATAAAAGGGGAATATTTCACTTTCAACTTCCTTATGTTTCTTTAGTTGCTGTGTCACCATGTATAGTTCATTGTATTATGTACATGGAATAACCATAAACCATAGATTAACCGATTTGGGGGAATTCAAAATTAATTTCATAATGCGAAATTTATATATTTGAAACCGTATGAATTTTTTTTTTCAAAAAAGATTTACTGATTAGCAATCATACAACTCCTTTTGATATAGGAAATTACGAATGAACAATGATCAATTATCAGTTTCATTTTGCAATTGTTTTTCTATTCAATTGTTTTAATTTCAGTTGATTCTTCTATTATTTTTAATCATCCATTGTATTTTTTTTTATTATTCTCTTTTTTTGAAAATTTATCTATGTCTATGTATTTAGCATGGCTCGGTATATCAACATCCAAACCATATTTCTAACAGGTTTATTTGATACATGTTCGATTTAAAAAAAAAAGTGTAATCTTACATTCAAAACGGAAGACTTTTTAAGATAGTGTTATCGATCACTAGAACTCAGGACGAAAATATATATCACGTTTAACAAGTCGAGAACTTTAGATTTCCTGATGTCAGAATATATTTGCATAGTAATTTCCTAAACACGGCCTTGAAAAATTAACCAATCGACTCAATGAACCACAATGCATTGTGGGCTACTACGAAATCGTTACCACTGTCAACTAATATAATGTTTGGGACTTTCAAAATAGATGGACTTTTTTTGCGAATATTTTAATTGTAAAATATATAACATTAAAAAAAGTATTGTTTACGGGCTAAACGATTCGACTTTCATTTTCGCCTTGTAAAAGTAGTTGAACAAGATGTTTTCATTGTTATGCATTGTACCTGTGCAAATATTTACAGCGTGAAGCAGAAAAAAATTAGATGAATTGAGTATGATAGCTTATTTGGGCAATTTTATGCTCTAGAGAAAAAAATGTAACTCGTCCGTGGCCACGACTAACATGTCCGTAGACACGACTTGCTTGTCTATGGCCATGAAATACAAATTTTACAAATAGAAAATTCTGTCAATCAAAAATCTGTTTAGTATACATAAGTATTGGTGCATTGCTATACCTTAATGTGACCTACCGAATTAGACTATTTACCGGATTTGTTATCACATAAGCAACACGACGGATGCCCACATGTGGAGCAGGATCTGATTACCCTTCAGTAGCACCTGGGATCACCTCTAGCTTTAGGTGGGGTTCGTGTTGTTTATTCTTTAGTTTTTTATGTTGTGTCATGTGTACTATTGTTTTTGTTTTTGTTTTTAATTTTTAACCATGACGCTTTCGGTTTATTTTCAATTTATGAGTTTGATTGTTCCTTTGGTAACTTTCGTCCCTCTTTTAAAGATAACGCGGTGTGCTGCTATTCCGGATCACGACTGTTTTATTTTTTTTATCGTCTGTGCATATTGAAAAGTTCTTTTTAGGGCAAATTTTTCAAAACAGAGGGTAAATAATAAATTAATATTAACCGACATTAACCTTAGTCCAGTGGTTGTCGTTTTTTGATATGGTTCATAAAAAGTAAAATCACACATAAACTGAACTCCGAGGAAAACTCAAAACGGAAATTCCATAATCAAATAGTAAAATCAAAAGCTCGAACACATCAAACAAAGGGATGATAACTGTCATATTCCGGACTTCGTACGGACATTTTCTGTCGTAGAATATGGTGGATTTAACCTGGTTTTATAGCTTGCTGAACGTTTACTTTGTATTACAGTCAAATTCAATTCCATTACATTGACTAAGATGAGTAAACAAAACAAACAGACGTAATAGGTACAAATGTCAAATATAGAGATATAACAGTCAATATTGTGTGATAAATAAAGGCAACAGTAGTATACCGATGTTAAAAAATCATAAATCGATAGAGAAAAAAACAAATCCGGGTTACAAATTAAAACTGAGGGAAACGTATCAAATATAAGAGAGAACTACGACACAACAGAGACACAACACCGAAACATAACACACAGAGAAACGAACTATAATGTAACAATGGCCATTTTCCTGACTTGGTACAGGGCATTTTATGAAAAAATGGTGGGTTGAACCTGGTTTTAGGGCATGCCGAACCTCCCGCTTTAATGATAGTGTTAATTATAACATTGGAATTACAACACTACACGACAGGGTTACAATAAATAAACAGATAAATGAAAGAAAATATAGGACAGAGAAACAAACGAATAATAGCCATCTCAAGTTAACAGGTTAACAAAATAATTGTATAGACCAGACATGCGCTACGTCCACACAAAACTATGCTCAAGTGTAAAAAGTTTGAAAGCAATAACAACTACCAAGTTAAAGATCGCCGAGGACTAAAAGTTCCAAAAAGTTGTGAGGCCAGGGTTATCATTCTGGGACAAAACATCATTACTATCAAGAATAATACATAGTTTGTCGAAAAACTAAGGATTTTCTTACCCCAGGAGTAGATTTCCTTAGCCGTATTAGGCACAACTTTTTGGAATTTTGGGTCCTCAATGCTCTTCAACTTTGTATTTGTTTGGCTTTTTAACTATTTTGATCTGAGCGTCACTGATGAGTCTTATGTAGACGAAACGCGCGTCTGGCGTATAAAATTATAATCCTGGTACTTTTGATAACTATTTACACCACTGGGTCGATGCCACTGCTGGTGGACGTTTCGTCCCCGAGGGTATCACCAGCCCAGTAGTCAGCACTTCGGTGTTGACATGGATATCAATTATATGGTCATTTTTATAAATTTTCTGTTTACAAAACTTTGAATTATTCGAAAAACTAAGGATTTTCTTACCCCAGGAGAAGATTACCTTAGCCGTATTTGGCACAACTTTTTGGAATTTTGGGTCCTCAATGCTCTTCAACTTTGTATTTGTTTGGCTTTTTAACTATTTTGATCTGAGCGTCACTGATGAGTCTTATGTAGACGAAACGCGCGTCTGGCGTATAAAATTATAATCCTGGTACTTTTGATAACTATTTGCAAACAGTAAATGTTATAAAATGACAATGTAATAGATATACATGATTAAACTGATGTGGTGACTAGCTATAGAAAAAAAAACCGAATAAATAACAAAATCACAGCCCTGTTGGCAATAGTCAATGCAACGCCGAAAGTGACGTTATATATAAATTTCTGAAACGTGTTCCGAAAATTAAGAGAATTTGGATGAAATTCAAGATTAGATTTATATGACTCATCTAATTTATATTAATAACAGTGAAAATTATAATACTAATTAATATTTAATTGAAGCAGTATTAATTAAATAATTAATTGTATTATCTAGTTTTGTGGTTGTTTCTTCTGATCAAACTGCAAACCAAATATATAGTGTAAATTTCGTTGATTCAAAGTTGAATCTACCAAATGAACTGGATGAGTAGTTATCCCCCAATACAACACAATAATACAACAGAACAAATACTTTCTACAACAACAAACTTTTAAACATTTGTAAAAATTCGATGAAAACAACAAACACGACATCAAAACCCAACAAATTAGTTTGGGATTGATAAGTACCATGCCACGTCTTAACTGTAAATCAATACGAATTCACACTCATAAAAACAGTCACATTCGGGAATAAGTCACGTTAGGTTTTCATTTTAATAATAAACAAATATGTAACAAAGAAAAACAAAAAGGCATAGAATAGAAATTAAAAAGTTGATAAAAGAGGGACGAAAGATATCAAAGGGACAGTCAAACACATAAATCTAAAATAAACTGACAACGGCCAAAAATGAAAAAGACAAACAGACAAACAATAGTACACATGACACAACATAGAAAACTAAAGAATAAACAACACGAACCCCACCAAAAACTAGGGGTGATCTCAGGTGCTCCGAAAGGGTAAGCAGATCATGGTCCACATGTGGCACCCGTCATGTTGCTTATGATATAACAAATCCGGTAAAAAGTCTAATTCGGTAGGTCACATTCATGAAAGGGAAGGGGATTGTAGTTACGACGAAAGGAACATATCCGATATCATTTGTGAAATGTTTATTCCATAACAGTCAAACAACTCGTGATGGTGTCCGAGTGTTACACACAAAAACGATGGCTTTATCTGCGGGGACAACAACATATTTGTCATGGAGGTAGGATATGTGTTTTGCAACATTTGGGTCTTTAAAGATTGACGTAGTAGCATGGGCATTTATAGACCCATTCAGATTCTTAATTCCCATTTGTATCAACGACCTCATTGCCCTAATCCATTCGGAAAGAGTGTCTACGTCTTCCTTTTCGCGCTTAGTCCATTGCCTGGCATAATACGCTACTGAATCCATCAAAATTTTAAAGTTGTATTTCCAATTGATGGATTTAGGCTCACGATATTGCGGACCTTTCGATAACACATTTTGTAGAGAAGTGTTATTAACAATGTTGAGCTCACCTGTAATAACGTGGCCAGCTAAACTATGTGTGAATTGGGTAAAGGTCTTTCCTTGATGCGTGCAAAAGTGCTGTCATTACTTTACTGTGTTTAAATATGTAACCTAACACCTATCTGTGTATAGTGAACTACGATAAAAACTACGGAGAATTTCTTAACATGTAGTATTTCACGAAGGTATTTCAGATATTTAGGTCACAATATGGAGAGGATTATAAATTTTTCAGTATTAATTATTATCATCATCTGTAATGAATTCGTGCATGCATCAGTCTGCAATATCAAATATGAATTTAAGGAAAATGAGGAAGTAAAAATAGCAGATTGTAAAAACAAAGGACTAACTTTTATACCTCAGGATTTACCGGGAGATATTAAAGTTTTAGATATGAGTTTTAATCTGTTACGAATGATTGGGAACAATTCTTTTGTTAATTATAAATATTTGGAAGAACTTTTCTTTAGACAAAATCAACTTGCCTATTTATCTAACAAATCATTTCAAGGACTACGCGAACTTACAATACTGGACATGTCTGAAAATATACTTAATCTTTCTAACGTTTATTCTGCAGAACTTTTTCATCCAATAAAAAACTTGACAAAATTGGATATCAGGAGAAATATGCCTCAACCGATAGATTTTGTTACGGATTTTAATTATCCTGATCATGCATTCAGTATTCTGACGGAGTTGTCTTTCTTAGGACTCGATATTATGCCTTTGCCACACTTTGGAGATGGATTCGGTCAAATAAAAACCATAAAAGAAATAGACTTCGACTCATGTTATTTAGTTCGCTTGTCAAATAAAACCTTGAAAAGTTTTCGCCGTCTATAGAACAGCTAACTCTCAGAAATTGTCGATTGCACTTTGTAGCTACAGAAGACAACGCATTGTTACCGTTTCCGAACCTCCGTGTGATAGATTTTTCTGGAACGTTCATGCATTTGAAGCACGCATTGCAGCTGTTACACCCATACCGTAATGCCACTATTACGACAATAAACTTTGGTCATGTGAGTGACGTTAGTATAGACAGTGCCGATATACCGTATGTTCTGACAATTACAGCGGACATAATGAAGAACCTGAAAACAATTTGTGTAGAAAATCTAGATTTATCAGAAAATGGAATAGTTGATTATGAGCCTGGATCTTTGCTTTCCTTCGATCACCCGAAATGTTTACGACATATTTCCTTTAAAGGGAACAGGTTTTTGCTTTTTAGCGAGAAGAATCTAAATGAGATACAAATTTTTTTTTGTAATACTGTTAGATTGAAATCGTTGGACTATTCATATAATGCTGTCAACTATGAGAGGAAAATTTCAGATACTTCAAATTCAGATTTAAATTGTTCATTTCACAGTTGTGTGATATTACCAAAGTCACTTGAAAAAATAGATCTTAGTTACACAATAGCAAATACGTTTCCAAAAATGTATTTGATAGTTCCTAAAAATAACAGCCTTATATATGTCGATGTATCTTATTCAAATACAAATCTTGCCATACTTATTCTTCAAATTCGACTGGAAACATTTATTTCTAATGGTGGAGATTATTCATTTGCATGGAATCAATTAAAACGTTCTCCCTATAACACTCTGAAAACGATTGTATGGAAAAAAGCTGACCTAGATATTGCCATAAGACTATACGGAAACCAGTTCTTCAAAGATACTAGATCTATCGAGTATATGGATATATCTGAAAATGATATTTGGTATTTTCCGGACGACTTATTAAATCCAATGCCAAACTTGACATATCTCTATTTTAGTAAAAATTCATTTCAGTCTATTCCGGTACAACTGAGCGAACATAACAAGGTAAAAATGCTGGACGTAAGGAAGAATCGATTAACAAGTGTGAGCTCAGCTATCAGAGGCTGGGCAGATAAGATGCAAGAACTGCATGGAATGACGTTACAGATCACTGATAATGCATTTGAGTGCAATTGTGACACTATAGACTTTATAAGGTGGATTCAGACTACAAAAGTCAATCTTGACAGCCGATCATATAAATGTAAATTGTCTAACGGCACAATTATCGATACACTTATAGCGTACAACTCTTTATATGACTTGTTTGCAGACTGTAAGAATACTATGTGGTTAACTTTTGCATCAACATTATTATCTACAACCATAACGATCTCAATGTTACTTTTAGCCTATCACAAGAGATGGAAAATCATCTTCTCTATATATGGAGTAATTCGCCGTGTTGTTGAGCACAAAGTCTGGAGAATTTACAAATATGACGTGTATATATCATATGAAGGAGATATTGTCATTTGGATTAAAAATGTACTAATACCAAAACTTGAAGAGGAATGGGGGCTGACAATGTGTATAAAAGATAGAGATTTTTTACCTGGACCGAGTCAAGCAGACAACGAGGCAGAGAGCATTCAAAACAGCAGGTCAATTATATTTCTGATCACGCCCGAATTCCTATCGTCACATGATTGCATGTTCGAACTTGACAGGGCAAAATATGAAAGAATTACAAAAAATCTGGAGCGTATCATTATAATTACAAAAGATATAACAATTACTGATATTCCTGTAGAGTTTTCGTACATTTGGAACTATGCATTTATTATACAATGGCCGAAAAGTCTAGAGGACTTGGATGGTACTTGGAGGAAACTGAGGATGTTGCTTACAGATGGCTTGATTACAAACATTTAACTAACTTAATAGAAATAATAAGGTCAATGTATATACCATAAAAGTTCATTATAAAACATTTTCAAATTCGCTTACAGTTTTCGATCTGTGTAACGTCAAAGGAAATTTAACAGATGCTATATTGATGCATGTGCTTTCATTTCAATGATATTTCGTCAGAGTTTTTCTCAAAGTTTAAATAATCCATCTTTGGAACATTACGACGTCAGTATCAATTGTGTTAATAAACCTCTTCTAGAATTATCCGACTAAATCCGTGAACGTTTCTTGATTGTTAAGTATATGTAACAGTTTTTCGCCATGTATGAGATTTCTTCACATTTCCAGAACTGAAAACGCAGCTATTATTCAGAAAATATTTAGAAAAGATGAAAAACATTGTTTAACCTTCAAACTTTTCATTGATGCTTACTATAAGAACAATATGTGGAACAACTTACATGTTTTTATATTGCATTCTATACATTTATGTTTTCAAAGTTAATGGAATCTAATGCAATTTTAATTTATTATTGAATGCCAATACACATATAGATTATTATCTGCCGTACTGCATGTTTATACTACATAATATGGTTTTTTAAAGAAAAAAGAGTCATGTGACTTCTTACTCATTGGATCTTAGTAGCCGTAATTAATTAATTGTAGCACAAATTTATTTGTGAAATTGTAATATATATTGCTAGAATTTGAATTATCTTTAACATTTATAATACATATTTAACCAATTTTCTTGGAACTTTTATATTATAACTATTATTAAAAGAGGGGCGAACGATACTAGAGGGACACTAATAAATCGAAAATAAACTAAAAAGCAATATAAAAAGACAGTCACACAAATAATAGTACACAAGACACAACATAGAACCCTTAAGCTTAAGCGACATGAAGCCCACCAAACTGGGGATGATCTCATGCTCATGTTATTTCAAAACCATTTAACATTCTAAAATGGTAATCACATTTTTAAAAAGGGCAAAGGATTCTAGTTACGACATATCCGATATCATCTGTGAAACGAATATTCCATTACGTTCAACAGACTGGTGATGGCGTCTGTAAAATTCCAGTTTCCCCGTTTGGAACTCTTGGTCTAAAAGCGTTCATGTGAGCAGCAACCCTCTATCAGAAAAATCATTAATAAAGATTTTATGTATATGAATATAAAGGTTTTTACCTATTTTTTTTATATCAAGATAGAAATAAGTGAAATTGTCCAGGAGACATTTGTTACAAAACGAAACTTCTACTTCGAAGTTTTATTTTGGTACAAAAATGTCAAAACCTCGTCTATAATACTGTTAAATAACTTAATTTCGCAAGACGATTTTTTTTTGCGATTTGCGTGTGTACAATAAAAAACGAGAGTATCTATCGTCGCGAATATTTCAAGCTTTGATCTTTCTTTTTTTAACTACATGACGTTAATAAGGGTATTGCGAAATTAAATTGCCAGATAATGTTACACGCGAAAATAAGCTGGTTTACATTATGTATTCAAACAAGTAGATAAACAAAAATGCCGTACTCAAAGGAAAGTTCGAACCAGAAAGTTCCTTCTTAAATGGCAAAATCTCAAAAACACAAGTGTAAAAACATGTCATATTCCTGACTTGGTACAGATATTTCCTTATGAAGAAAGTAGTGGTTTAAACCTGGTTCTGTAGCCAGCTAATTATAACCATGTTACTCGTATTGACAACGATGTGTGAATGAAGACTTTTTAGAATATAACATAAGTTCTGTTGGGAACTTTTACTATGGAAATTTTATCCTTTGTGAAGGACATTTTCTTATAACATTGAATAACATATTATAAAAGGCACGTTCCCATATTGAACGTTTGTTATATAATAAAAATTATTTGGAACACATCTTATATGGGAAGTTATATTCTGTCCCAACAGTACTATATATCTGAGTACCACCTAATCTGTTTAGCAAGTAGTTATTTCGTCAGAGAGTAAACCATATTACATAATTTTGTTCTCATTTATTAGTTATTGTTTACATTGTTTAGATTATTGAGTTTAACAAAATCTTACCTTTATCAGAAGATGATATCAAATGTATTATAAAAAACCAAGGAAGTTAAATTAGCCGCTAGTAAAGACATAGAACCAAATATTATACCTCAGATTTTATCGGGATATATAAGTGTTCAAAATCTTAGTTCGAACCAAATATCAGCTATTCCAAAAATGATTCGTTCGTTAATTATAAGAAGACCGATTTTGGAGGAAACAAAACTGGTGGATACTTCAAAAAACTTTATTCATACAGTTATATTCATTTTCATTTTCATTTATTATATTTATGACCTGAAAAATGTAATACACTTTTAGGCTATTCAGACTAAATGATTAAAATGGCCAAAGCATCCACCTGGACATTTGAATTCACAAAAGTTGGAGATAGGTGGACAGTGTCGAATGAATCGAACAACACACCCAAATTAATAAATACTTACGAAAAAGAAGGAAAAGAATTGGTTACAAAAGGCCCATCTTGAAAATGTATGAAGGTGGTATTAATTTAAGTATATGCTTATGACATGTCTATTTCTGTTATTGCAGGATCAGTCTTGATTTAAGATTTCGATGCATTTTATGCTTTACAAAAATGTGATTGAAATATATTGATATATAATTAGCTGGTTGCCTTTAAAGGTTTTGGAAGATTTGGAAAGTGGAGAAAAGATGACCCAGGTATTCGAAAAATGCACATAGATTTAGGAAACAAAATAGCGGAGTGATCAATATATGTTGTTTGAATTTTAACTATTGCATATTGTAATGCTAACTAAATATGTTTGTATTGAAATGCGATGTAGAAAAAGCAACAAAAGGAAGAACTTCAACAAATTTCAAGCCATCACATTGTAAGAATTGCACATTTAACATCTGATATTAAAAGAAAAAGATTGTGTTTTGAGGCAGCATTGTAATAAAACTTTTTCTATTATAATGTCGTTTGTTGTATATGTCCTTAGCAATTATTTCGATAAATAAGGAGAGAAAGATACCAAATGGACAGTCAAACTCATAGATTGAAAATAAACTGACAACGCCATGGCTAAAAATAAAATTTAAAAAAACAGACAAAGAGTAATACAGAGGACACAACATAGAAAACCAATGACTGAGCAACACGTCACCCACCAAAAGCTGGGGGTGATCTCAGAAGCTCTGGACGAGTAAGCATGCAGATCCTGCTCCACATCTGTTTAGGAGAATTATATATTAAAGGATCAATAAAGCTTATTACTTTTTAAAAAAGGGGCAAGATACCTAAGGGTAAACAAATCTAGAAAATACACGTGTATACAAGTGCCAAAATCCTTACAAAAAGAAGAACATACAGCAATTACCCTATACATACTCCACATTACGAAACAGAACTCTAACGAATGTGCAAAATTGATCATAATCAGATATCGGAGATGATTAAATTGTTTTTGAAGTGATAACTGACATACTGCTCATTGGGATGATCGACCACCTGCTTGTTATGATTATAAACTTCATGCTAATGTTTGTATATTGTCAACATACAAAATGAGGCAAACCTATCGTTACTTGCCTGCTCATATAATTAATTCACTTTATTTCTACTGAATGCTTGCACTCAAACCCCTGAAAAGAAATTTAAGCAAATCCAAGTTGTATTTTTTTATTTACTATATAAATAACAAATTAATATGAAGAATATGTTGTTAGATCTCTTTTTAACAAAGATTTAGTAAGCATAAGGCGCACATTTATTTCAAATAAATAAAGGAAACAGTAGTATACCGCTGTTCAAAACTCATTAATCCATGGACAAAAAACAAAATCGGGGTAACAAACTAAAACCGAGGGAAACACATTACATATAAGAGGAGAACAACGACACAACACCGAAACGCAACACACACAGAAACGGACCAAGCATCAGACAAAATACCACGAGAATAACAAATATAACATCAAAACCAAATACATGAATTTGGGATAGACAAGTACCGTGCCACGTCTTATCTTAATAAATTTAAAAAAAAAGAGAATACAAACGACACAACGTAAAAATGCAACACACACAGAAACGAACAATAATATAACAATGGCTATTTTCCTGACTTGGTGCAGGGCATTTTTAAAGGGGAATAAAAAAGGTGGGTTGAACCTGGTAAATAAGATTAACCTAATGAACAAACTATGGCTACAAAAAACACCAGACAGACAGAAGTATACAAATCAGTACAGTACAGCACAATAAATTATAGCAACAGATACTGATATATTTATCTTAGATTACGTGAAAGTTAATAGAAGGTTCACCATAGTTCAAATTTTTTTATGGATCGGTCTAAAGGCTTTGAAACTATCAGTAACGATAGAACAATACTAATCGACAATATCATTATACAAAATATATTAAAATTAAAATATGTGAAATAATTGCCAATGAATCAACTCTTCACTCAAGACCACAATGACACATACATGTTGAAAACACATAACGGTAATCATACTGTCTCCAACAATGGTTACAGCCATTCCAAAATAGTCAGCTATAAAAGCCGTTTTAACTTATTTCCATAGTTAACTTTGTTTATGCATGTACAATGTATGTTAAACTGTTACACCAGTGTCCGAAGTTAAGAGGTTGGTTCAGCACAGGCAAATATGTTTAAGCCCGCACATTTTGTATGTATACCGGTAAAATTAAGTAGTTTTCGTTTGTTGCTGAATATCACATTGGATATTTTCGTTCCTTGTTTCGTTCGTTCGGCCTTTGATTGTCTCGTTCGAACTTTGTAACATTTGTCAATTCGGGGCCTTTTAATGATAACTATGCAGTATGAGTTTTTTCGTTGTTAAAAACCGTACGCTGGCCTATAAATGTTCGCATCCATCTATGTCACGTTGGTCTTTTCGTGGTGTCTGTCGTTGATGGAAGATGTTCGTTATTGTTCTGCAGTTTGCCTGTTGTGTCGATCTTATATTATTCGTTTGTGTGTTTCTCAGTGGAGAGGGCATATGCTGTATTTCTTTCACGTAACTTGTTGGCATTTTATCAATATTTTCTAACATTTTTATTTTAAGTGAGAGGTGTGGCTAGCCATTAAACAAGGTTCAACCTAACATTGTTTCTTAAAAATGTCCTGTACCAAGTCAGGAATATGGCAGTTATTATATAGTTTGTTGCTATGCATGTCGGCGTTTGTTTTTGTTGCATTTTAGTTGTCGTGGTTTTCCTTTGATTTTTCATCATAGTTGATATGTTTCGCTCGGTTTTAGTTTATTAACCGTATTTGTTTCTTAAAATCGATGTGTGATTTTAAAGCACTGGTATACTGCTGTTACCTTTATTTGGCGTAATGAAACATTAAAAAAGCGCGGTAGGATTACCAATATGAAAACTACCCACCATAGACCAATATGCGTAGATAAAAACAGCTATAAATCTGGAACAATATTCAAAAAAGAACAAAATATCACCATACAGTAAATTATACAAGGTCTTGAAATGACTAAACTTAAAACAACTTAAAAGAAATAACCAACAGCTGTATTAATATTCGCAAGTATTAAAATACAGGCTATTGTATCCAGCAGTAGTTGTCATAATCTCAGTGAATTACAATACAAAATGATAAAGTATAGTATCACTTCAGTCAAACTCATCGTTACATATGTTAATAGTGAATACACTCATCATCGATACTGTGATTCAAATTTTGTATTTGTGTGCCAGACGTCCATTCCGTCTTGAAAAGACTCATCAGTGACTCTCAAAGAAAACAAAAGTTTAAAAGACAAAAAAAATTACGAGGTTGAAGAGCATTGAGACCTAAAAGATCCGAAAGGTTTGGCCATATACAGCTACTGTATTCAATTGCGGAGTTAGAAAAGCCCAAGTATTTGTTTTAACAGTAACAGTTAATATATAAAAATGACCTATCAATGATAATTCATGTCAACACATATTATAGTGCTGACTTCTGGGCTAATGATACCCTAGGGGAATAAAAACTACACCAGCAGTGATTCACTGCAGTACACATATATGAACAAGAACGTAGAATTATGTTTTTCCTTTATATTCTTCTTGAGTAGATTTATGGGGATATCAGGTTATTAATCAAAATAAATCTGTAATATGGAACAACTTCATTCAATACGACAATTGTGAATCATAGTTTAGATACGTTGTCTAATATAGTATGTTGTTTTTGTCTCTAAGCTTTTTTATGTTATAAATAAACTTACACGCCTATATCATGTTAGAAGAAATAATATTTACAAAAAATAGAATGAATTGGTGAAAAAACTTATTTGGACAATGTCTTAATAATTGAGGATCCGAAATTCCAAAAAGTTGTGCCAAATACGGCTAAGGTTATCTACTCCTGGGGTAAGAAAATCCTTAGTTTTTCGAAAAATTCAAAGTTTTGTAAACAGAAAATTTATAAAAATGACCATATAATTGATATTCATGTCAACACCGAAGTGCTGACTACTGGGCTGGTGATACCCTCGGGGACGGAACGTCCACCAGCAGTGGCATCGACCCAGTGGTGTAAATAGTTATCAAAAGTACCAGGATTATAATTTTATACGCCAGACGCGCGTTTCGTCTATATAAGACTCATCAGTGACGCTCAGATCAAAATAGTTAAAAAGCCGAAAAAATACAAAGTTGAAGAGCATTGAGGATCCAAAATTCAAAAAAGTTGTGCAAAATACGGCTAAGGTTATCTGCTCCTGGGGTAGGAAAATCCTTAGTTTTTCGAAAAATTCAAAGTTTTGTCAAAATGGAGGATTATGCTATTGACCTATTTTCTTTCTATCAATTCTTTAATGAATTACAAGGTGAAATACAATGTTGTACAAGTATATAAACAAGTCTAAATTGAAAACTACGTTCAAACCTGTGATTGCATTGAATAAAAACCGCAATTTTAAACGTGTACATGTAAAACAAATTTCGTTGTAGAATGGTCCTAATACAGCACAAAAAAACTTTTTTCGAAAGACACAAAAGTTAAAAAGTATTTTTCAACAAAACGCAAATGACTAACAGGTCGAACAACTGTTTTTTAAACCCTTCTGACTCCCAATGGCGATTGCTAAATAAATTATTCACACGATGGATCTTAATATTATTTTAATACCAAACAGAAAACAATAATCTTACGCAAAGGTGTTATACCACAAACATGAGGTGTCAAAATGTTTTTGTACACCACAACCGGATTTTCGGAAGGCCATATAATTTACCTCAATTTAGGATAGACTCTCGAGTATCTATATATACATAAGTATGATCCATCTTCTGTTACACAAACCCATTGTGTTGGTCGATTCTTCGAGTTTGGCATATTATTTTTTTTTTACAATTTCGAGTCATTTTAATATATTGAATAACAACATGACAAACACAATTACACTTTCATATTCTATTTTTTATTAATTCATCTGCGATGAAATGAACGTAAAAAAAGTCTCTTTTTATGACGTTGAATCATTTGTGTGGTGCACAGTTTATAGTTATATTGTGCTATCCTGTATACTCTCGTAAAGGCAAGGATCCTTGTGTAGCTATAAAACAAGTTTGTATGTATCAGTTCAATTTTTCCATTGTTCCGTTGTTTCCCTCTTATAGTTGATGTATTTCACACGGTTCTGGTTTGTGACCCAGATTTGTTTCGCGCAATACAATAATTCGTGATAGAGATTTCAATACGTTACCACGAGTATTTACCAAATTATAATTTAGGGAGATTAGATTTTGCAATAGTTTTAGCAGATTTCAGTCTGTATTACATGTACATTATGTATATGTCTTACCGAAAACCGGTTATAAGAGTATATTGGTATTAGATTTATATTCAAAACAGTGTGGCTGTGGCCATTGATTGACGTCCTTAATTCATTCAATGACTGGGACAGATTATGTGAACGTTTGTAACTACACTGCTCACTACTAACTTATCGTAGAATTTAAACTGTAGGGTCACCAAAGGTTCTTAACACCTTTAATAATGAAATAATCCGAAAAATTAATCAGGAATAACCTTTATGTTTGATTTATATTATTGATATAAATCATATAACATCGTGTTATTCATGATCAATTTTTCGAATTACTTTATTTAGGTATTGAGAACCTTTAGTATCCCCACAGTTTAAGTGTCTTTAACAAGTACATAGTGAGCAGTGGTCGTTACAGATAACAGTTCACATAATCTGTTCCAGTCAATGGGATAATTTAAGACGCCAATCAATAGACATAGCCAGACTGTTTTGCTTATGATTCTGTTAGATCGAAAACAAAATTGACAAACAAAAATCAGCAGACCTTTGAAGAAGCTATAACCTCTTAATTGGTGCTGCCTTCAAAGATAAATAATAATTGAAGAGGGAATTCAATATAAACAAATAATTTGTTATACCTTTTTATATATGCTGTATTTATCGGTTACTCACATGTACATGAACTTTGATAGATAACAGAATCAATGAGGTTATCGCAAAACGAATATTTCTTTTTCCATTATATTTAACGCTAAGAGGCATTTCTGTGGCAATATAAATCGTTGATAGATTTATATGTTACTTCTTCATGTACGTGTTGTAATAGTTACTTGAAATTTCAAATTGTATTAACAGGATAGGAAGGTTCTCGAATTCTTTTTGAATGAATGCTTTTGCGGGATAAAAGATCAAAATAAAACTAATTTGATTGAAAATAAGATTTTTTTACCTTCCTATTTCATAATCTGATAATTTCTTTGCATGAATTAAAGGACATTCTACTTTTGTGTAAAATAAGTATCAGACGTTCTACCTACAATGCAACGCAATCAATGTTTACATTGTATATTGAATAGAGATTCTACCCTTCGCAGGTCATATTTGAGAACGTTCTACCTTATAATTAATCAGTTTACCTGGTGACTGATATATTGGTTAATGCTGAGTTTATACACTATATATAAGAAACGTAAAGTCACTGAATAACCCACATACTTTTAACTGGCGCTACAGGTTAACGTCTACATAGTATTTCGATATGGCTCAATTTTTAGGAAAATGGAATTCAGTATCTATGACCAACATCGAAGCTGTAGGAAAAGTATTGGGTCAGTTTTTTTATTTTTTATTTATTATGCATATCTGCATATTTGATTTTAAACATATTTTATTCAAATTGAAAAGGATTGAGCAACAGGCACAGCCTATAAAAACTCTCTCCGTATTACATGTTCAAGGTATAATTCAATTATAACAACTGTATTTAAAATATTGCAATATAGTGAAACATGCATGCTACTTATGAGCACACACGAGAAAATATATGTTTACAGTGTTACTTACTAAATGCAAAGTATATTAAGAATATATAGGCATTTACTCATCATGTATTCAAGAACCTTGAAACATGCAAATATTCTTTATAAGTCATTAGAAATATATATATATATATATATATATATATATATATATATATATATATATATATATATATATATATATATATATATATATGGCTTGAAAGAGAAACTAAGCTTGCTTAGTGGATAAAATGAATTAATGTTAAAGTGGAGGAGAAAAAAAAATAAAAATAAATAAAACAAAAAAAATAAGTATGTTTTAAACAAAACGTGAGTGTCACTGATATATTTTTGAACAGATTTAAAAATAGCAATATTCGTATCATATGAAAAGAATCTGTTTCCAATCAGCAATGGAGTAAATGGAATCAAGAAGGATCTGTCTTACATCATTGTACTTAGGGCAACTGAAAAAGAAATGTTTGTTATCTTCAACAGGGTGGTTACAGTTTACACAAAAAGTGTTCTCTGATAAGAACTGATTAAACAGATGAAATTTTAGGTTGCTAGCATTATTTTGAGTTGACAATGAGCTATATTAAGTTTCCTTATACCATAGTTAAAAGGTTTAAATATATCTTCAGTCCTATAAATTTTTCCAGTCAACTTTTAAATATACCCAAACTTGGGGATTTTTGCAACTCAAAGGAAGACGTTTCCAAAGTTTTACAGTGGAAGGAATGAAACTATTAAGATAAGAGCTAGTTCTAGCAAGAGGCGGATGAAAAGTGTTATTTTCATTCCTCAAAGTATAAGGGGTTTGTCTGGGAAGATATGGCTGGACTAACTCATATAAGTATGCAGGTGTCATCCCATTTAATATTTTATAAAATAGAATAAGCTTATGTTTATTACGTCTATTCTCCATAGTTTCTAAACCTAATTCAATATAAAGTTTTTGTCTGGAGGAATTACGTCGTAAGCCTGTAATAATTCTAGCGGCTTCTATCTGAATACTTTCAAGAAGCTCAGACTCGAACTGGGGAGCAATTGCCCCATACAACATCACCATACTCTAATATAGGTCTAATAAAAGCATAATAAATACGTATAAGTGAATTCCTATCTACTAAATGTTTAACTTGACGATACACAGATAGACGAGAGCATGCTTTTTTATAACCTGCATATGTACTGAATAGTAACGAAAACCCGTTTCGGTCTTATATATCATAATACTAGTATTGTATTTTCATCTTATTGTGTCTTAAACAATAAGCAAAAATCAAATATAAAGCCACAATAATTTAAAAAAGACTTGAGTCATCAGAACAAAACAAAGCATCAAATACAACTATAAAACACAAAGACCCAAAGTAACAGCAGTGATTCTGTTCAGATTAATAATTAAAGGCAAATAGTGTTACTAAAATGAATATCAAATTAAATAATGTGTTATCTAAAGTAATATGATCGTTCAAAATACAATACTAAATTCTAGGTAGTCGGAATAGCATGCACTCAAAACTTGTGAAAAAATGCCCAAAAGTTGTGTCCACCATAAGTCACGATAAGGGAGGAAATAAAACCCACTAATGATATCATTTACCAAAGGAGGGTCGAAAGTAATCAGAGAGACTTTCAAACTCATAGATAAAAAAAACGGACAAATGAAATAAAACGTAGACAAAGAAAAAAGTACACAAGACACAACAAAGAAAACTGTAAGACTAAGCAACATGAACCCCACCCAAAAACTGGGATGATCACATGTGCTCTGGAATGGTAAGCAGATTCTGCTCGACATGTGGTACCTGTCATGTTGCTCATGTAATTACAAAATCGGTAAATAGTCTAATTAGCTAGGTCACATTTATGAAAAGGGAACGGATTATAGTATCGAGATACGAAACAAATCCGATACCATGGTACACGTTGTATAAATAAGACAGTTAAGGTTTATTAGTAATTTTAGAATCTTGGTCAATGTTTGATATAGGGATTAATTTACGATGACGACCAAAGAATTTGTGTATTTATTGCAAAAATATATAGCCGGTTACAAATTAAAATATACAATCAGCAGAATGACAACGGAATTTAATGAAATCCTAGTTTAAGTTTTCCATGTAATTATGCTTGTTTTTTGTCTCAGTCTCAGCTTTTTTAACGTATTGATTATACATGTATTAATTAACTTGCAGGCTTTACAGATGAAATGATTAAAAAGTACCAAGAATCTAAATGGACATTTGAGTTCACCAAAGATGGAGATACGTTCTCAATTACAAATGAATCAAATAACACACCTAAATCAACTAATACATACGAAGAGGGGAAGGAATTGGTGACGAAAAACTCATTTGGACAATGTCTTAAGGTAGTCAAAATTGAAGTGTATCATTATAATTTACTTTTTCTTTTTATGTGTTTGAACTTTTGATTTTGTCGTTTGATTACATGTATAGACTTGACTCTTTGAATTTTCCTCGGAGTTCAGTATTTTTGTGATTTTACTTTTCCCTATGCAAGATTGAGGAATTGGAGACTGTTCACAAATATGAACATTAATTATACATGTGTATGATCCATCTTCAGTTGTTCAAACACATGAGTGGGTGTATGGAAGCTTATACTTACTTTCAGGTCTTGTAAAACAGGAATCTACTGGTTTTATGTCAGGTATGCACCACGGAGACAAGGCGTAAAACCATTTTGCCGACTTTGAATATTATGTTTTGTCCAGAATGGACGTTCAGCACAAAACAGTCCGAAATGTTGTTTACGTTAACATTACTTTCTGTTTCATTAATATCAAAATGAAACACATCATCCCAATTTTCGCCCCGCTCCCATTTCTATTAATGATATCTTGTAAATTAGCTATTCGCTTAAAATTTTTTTTTTTTACTACGGTCCTCTAATGAGTCTTATGTAGACGAAACGCGCGTCTGGCGTATTAAATTATAGTCCGGATAACTTTGATAACAGTTACTATTTACATCACTGGGTCGATGCCACTGCTGCTGGATGTTTTGTCCCCGAAAGTATCACCAGCCCAGTAGTCAGCACTTCGGTGTAGACATGAATATCAATAATATGGTCATTTTGATAAAAACTTTGAAATTTTTTAAAAACTAAGGATTTTCTTATCCAAGGCAAAGATTACCTCAGCCGTATTTGGAACAACGTTTTTGAATTTTGGGTCCTTAATGCTCTTTAACTTTGTGCTTGCTTGGCTTTATAACTATTTTGATCTGAGCGTCACTGATGAGTCTAATATAGTCGAAACGCGCGTCTGGCATATTAAATTATAATCCTGGTATCTTTGATAACTATCTTTGTGTTTTAGATTACTATCACATTTGACTCGGATTCCAAAATGACTGTATTGGAAAAAATGGAACTACCAGGTGGTTGGAAAAATATAAAACTTGTACGAACAGTTGAAGGAAATAAAATGACAGCAGTGAGTATTCATTAAATTAATAATGTTTATGGACCCTACTGTAGCCATGCCATTTGTATGGGAAAAATCTCATTGCAAATCATAACACATCACCTTATTTATTTAAGGAATGACTGTAATATTTTTTCTGTCTATGAAGAAATATCATAAAAATTGAGGCACACTGAATAACTCGCGTAGCGGGTTATTTAACAGTGTGCACCACATTTTTATGCTATTTCGAATAGAAAGCCTGAATAAATGTTACATTCATTTCTTATAATTCAATTCTAAATTTTATTTTAAACCGTAGAACACCATTAAAAACCGTTGCGATGACGACACAAACACATGACCAAATTATGCCAACGGGCTGATAAGAAAATAACGTCAACCAATCAGAAGACGCGTTACATTAAAAATTAAATTATTTATAAACCAACCACATAAATCACATCGTACTTCTGAGACTGATATTGCGAATCGCTACTTGTAGATTATCGTTGATCATCTCAACGCGATTGATTTTGTCGCTTGAGCCGGTACGGTTGAGATGACCAGAGATAATCTGTTTATCGCTATTTTACCTATGAAGACGTTATCAATTTCATATCAATTTCATTAGCAACGCCACGTGTCTCCTTAGTTTCTAGCGATAGTTTTCAAATCACTCGACACCGCTGAGAAATGAAATTATCAATCCGTAAGAACAAAGGAAAATTTTGAAAAATAGCGATGAAAAAGCTTTATAGAATGCTTAAACGTTTTATATATTGAGTGCAACTGTTTTTAAACATACCTGAAATATAAACTTGATAAGGGTTTATTGAAACACAGTCGTTTTTAAACTTAAGAATATTTTATTTCAACTGATCAAAATCAATTTGTTTAGTTTACAGGATTTTGTTTACCACTGCACTCAAAAACATACCCCATCCCGAATATAAAAAATAATAGCCGATTTTGAAAAAACTACTTACAATGTAACTGTATGTGTACTTTTAAACAAATTGAACTTTTCCAACTATCTGTCACAAAACCAGTTTTATTTTGTAGCTGTAATAATATACTAATTACTTTTTATTGTGTCTGACGTATGTTGCGTAAAAATTATGAACATTTACTAATAAACTATTACGAATGAATCATAATGATATCGACAATGATGTCATAGCAACTGATTGTCATTTAAGGTTGCGGAAGTACTGGAAAGTGGCGCAAAGATGACCCAAACTTTCGAGAGATGCACATAGTCTGAGGAACAAACAAACCAACGGAGTAGTAGTTAACGTCACGCATAAATGAATTTAAACAAAGATGTGTGTATGTGTGTGTAATAAAAAAACGACAAAAAAACTTTTTTTTTGTTAAAGAACAGAAGAGCACAGAAAATTTCAGCGAAAATCAGACAATCGTTTGGTTTTTTTTTTTGTTTAACCACTATACTTTTTGAAGTTAATAAACAGTTGTTGGCAGCTATGCAATAAAACTTTTTTCTAAGATAGTTATCCCTTAATTTATTTTTTCTTAACCACATCTTAAAGACATTTCTGCAGCACGAACATATCAGTATAGAGAAAAAAGGTTTAACACTGTGTTTAAAAAGGGAGAAAATACAAAGAGAGAAAAAAAGCAAAATCAGGCAATTGAAAAGTCAAAATCCATATAAAGAGGAGAACAAAAAACAAAACAAACAGACAAAACATACCACCAAAATATGCACTAGACATACTTAGCTATGACCTTGCACAAATGAATCAGAAACTGAGGATGCAATAAGGTATTTTGGGTGGATTAGAAGCTTTTGCGTCACGTGTGATAAATAACTGATGTGTTATAAAAGAAGAAAATGTGGTATGATTGATAATTAGACAACTTTTCACAAGAGACCATATGACACAGAAATTAACATCTATAGGCCACTTTACGGCCTTCAACAATGAGTAAAGGCCTGTATCGCATAGTCGACTATAAAAGTTCCCGAAATGACAAATGTAAAACAGCTAAAACGAGAAATCTAACGGCCTAATTAATGTGCAAATAAACAAAATAAAAATATGTAACACATCAACAACCGACAACCACTGAGGATCCTGACATGGGTAGACACATACATACAGCATTTGGCGGAGTTAAACATGTTAGCAGGATCACACTCGGCCCTAACCTTGGACAGTGATGTAACAGTACAACATAAGAACTAATAAAATCAGTTGATGTAGCAAAGTTTTCTTTTTATCACATTTTGGATTCTACATGTATATGACATTCTTAAAAACCCTTCTATTACAAGAATATAAATGCATGAAAAGGTTGACAGCCTGAGATTCAGGGTTACGGGGAGGGAAAACACGGCTTTTGCTCTCATGCTGGTGTTTTCTTTCAAAGGCTGCAACTGATTTTATATGTGATGTCCCAGGTTGGTTGCATATGAATATACTATCTACAGAACTATGGACAAAGTCCTTGTTTACTCCAGTAATTTTCTAGTCCTATCTACTTTATAACAAGTACATACAGTGGTGATCACTTCTAACCTCTCATTAGAATTGTCAGAATGTCAGAATATCTGTCATAGAACTGTTCTAACCTGTCCTAGAACAGTTCTACCTAGAACAATTCTACCCTAGAACTGACTAAAAGGTGTCAGGCTGACAGTTCTACGTACTGTTCTAGAACAGTTCTCCTGGCATATTTAATGAGAGGTTAGTTATCAAAGGTACCAGGATTATAATTTAGTACGCCAGACGCGCGTTTCGTCTACATAAGACTCATCAGTGACGCTCATATCAAAAATTTTATAAAGCCAAACAAGTAAAAAGTTGAAGAGCATAGAAGTGATCTCCACTGTACTTTTGAAAGGTACATAATGTAGTTGCATGTAAAAAATATAAGTTTATTTCCCTCCATATGGTCCAGTGACTACAAATAATGACTATTGAGAGTTCTTAAAATAACATTTACATGTAATTGACATTAATCAATTTAATTAATACAAAGGTTTGACACACACCAGTTATCTCCCATCTTAATAAGTACTTAGAGAGACGTTTTATTGAAACAGGCGGAAACCCTATTGAAATTACAAAAGAAATGGAACTCTTTTTAAGAAAAGGTTAAAAGCAAAATTGGTAAACTTGGACTTTGTACATCTGTTTCTATGGGCTTTGAAAGAGTAATAAAGATGGGTTTGTTTTTATTTTATGCATCTTATATACATGTACGTGTTGTACTTGAATTATGTTATGGAGCATTGAGAAACTTGTACATACTTTGAGACTCTTCATCTTTTATATATTAAGCTTTGGATTTTACATATTTTGGCCACGAGCATCACTTAAGAGACATGTATTGTCGAAATGCGCATCTGGTGCAGAAAAATTGGTACCATTAATGTTATTATTGCAAACTTTTGAAATAATTATATAAGAGACCATTTTTCATAAAACAGTTGATTGTGGCATTACCAGGTTCAAATCATAGTGGGTCTGTTTTATACATAGCATAAATTCCGACGAAAAACAAAAATGATAATAGATTGATAGTTGTAAAGCCTTATTTTGCATCTCTCCCCACCTTCAGTCAAGTCAGAATAATTGTCTCATTGGTTTACAGGTGGAATTTTTCAAAAGTACATAAGCATAATAACTGATGCCCAATATATACATGTAACTAGCAGATAAATTTTGGTCTATTAAAATACAAACGGCATATACATGTCTATTGGCCCGATTATTCCATCGTTTATATGACAGTTCGCACTATCGAAAAGCTATACCATAGCTCTAACAATTCTAATCTTTCAACGACTCTCCGTAGACAAAAAGACTACTTGATTAGACAATTGGAAACTGTGACACCTTATGGTTGCAATGACCAAATTGATGGTATAGGTATTCTGTCTAGTCCTTCGTGTAACTCGGTGAATGTGATGAATATTTTCAACTCGACTCCTCGAGGTAGACACAGTCATGGTCATCGTCATTATACATCACCTTTTCTGCATGATGTCTCCAATAATGACCTGCTGTCATTTATACAACAGCCGTTAGGTATTCATCACATTCGCACGAAACTTTATTCATTACCCCTTACAAAACTGCATTCTCTGTTCAAATTATGTTTGGAATCCACTGTTACAAACCCTCATTCAAACTAATACAAACTTGAAGCTATAATTTCGGATATTGCAAGTCACAGACTTTTCAAGCCAGTCCGCATTGGAAAAGATGAAAAAGAGAAAAGATCTTTCCTTACTCTTTCCTCTGCCAACAAAGGTTTCGATGGCGACAACGTAGGCAATATCCTTCATCATAAATTAGTCGAATAGAAAATACCTCTTTATTTCATAGACCAGTCTGTACCAATCATTTCCGATACCTATACCAATCTATTGCAACTAAAATTTTCAATTACAAACACATTTTGCAGGATCTCGATATTGACGACATTAAGTCTAAACCTCCTGGTTGCACTTGTGCTAGTTTCCAATTCACATATAATCCTGCTGGCCACGTTATTACCGGTGACCTTAACATTGTTAATAACACTTCTCTATCTACGAAATTTGTTATCGAAAGGTCCGAAATATCGTGAGCCTAAATCCATCAATTGCAAATACAACTTTAAAATTGTGATGGATACAGTCGAGGATTATGCCAAGGCAATGGACTAAGCGCAAGAAGGAAGACGTAGACTCTCTTTTCGAATGGATAAGGGCAGTGAGGTCGTTGATACAAATCAGAATTAAGAAACTGAATTGGTCCATCAATGCCCATGCTACGTCAATCTTTAAAGACCCAAATGTTGCTCAACACCTATCCGACCTCTATGATAAATATGTTCTTGTCCCCGCAGACAAAGCCCCAAATAACATCGTTTTTGTGTGTAAAAGTCATTACATTAACTGCTTGATAAACAAATTAGGTATTGACAATTCACTTGGAAACCCAACATATACCCTCACGACATGACTACTGGACGAAAAAACAACTGTCCATACCAGTAACAGTCATTGTACGACTATTTTAGTCTGTGGAAGACTGAAGAAGACTGTCAAATCAACCTTATTTCGTTGTTACAGTTAAATTATGTCAGTCCCAACACTTTTATGGGTTGTGAAAAACATTAAATGCTATCAACAGTAATTTTAGGACTGTTGCAGTGGTTTACGGCGTTGTCACAGCCAAATACTATTTATAACAGTCTTTCTAAAAGTTGTGGCAGTTGTATAATGTTTGTCCCAACCTTTTTATAGTTGGGACAGTTGAAATTTGTTTGTGTCAACTTTTCAGACGTTTAAGCAGTCAAAAAATGTTTGTTACAATGTTTTTAGAGTTGTAACAGTCGTAAAATGTTTGTTACAACTTTTTAAAGGTTGTTACAGTCATTAAATTATCATTACAACTTTTAAAAGGTTGCCACAGTCGTAAAATGTTTAAAACAAACATTTCATGGGTTGTTACAGTCGGTAAATTTATGTAATACAAATATTTTAGTGTGACTGTTGCGAATGTTAAAACAATGTGTACACGTCTAAGGTGCACCTTCTCAAAGTTTGATACAGGATAAATGGATAAATGTATTTTATTTAAGTGTCACGTATTGGTGATACAGTTGTGAAATTACCCATAATTTATATGATCCCTCATCTTATGTTGTTGTTGGTTTTTTTTAAATTTTTTTGCGATCGTTCTATGTCTTTTGTCGTATTCCGTTAATGGCATTATAATTATGTCTGTTCATTTGTGGCGGACTTGTGCGTTTGACGGTTTATCTTTATTTTTTATTCAGTCTATTCAAGAGTCTTTTATAACTTGTTTTATACCAAAAGCCTTCGTTTAAAAATAGAATTAAAATATTATTGCAGAAGATTGATTTAATTGTCTTAATTTCAAATTGCTACGTCGGGGTACCTGAAGTAAATTTAAAAGAATATATATGACTAAGTTACATATCATACAGAATAATAAAGCTGATTAATTTTAATTGCTATCCATTAGGGACATTTCCCGACGATAATAAATCAAATCTGTCAAGTTTTATTAAAAACGGAAATCATATTCTTCACCCGTAAACGATTTGACGTTATTGTACCCTTGTCGGCAGAAATAGCGGGTCTGCAAACTTTACAAAAAATCGTAGACATGCCATGGTAGATATGACATGTAGAAGGGAAACTACATACAATATAACGGATGACCTGGAAATTTGAATCGGTGAGTATAAATGAACAATATTTTAAAGCATGTCTATCAGAATAATCATGGATCCACGATTTTGAAGCGAAAATGTGCACATTTCGTGCCTACCCTCATGCTTCAGGTATGAATCGACGTTCTATTTCGGTTTCTCTATATCACCTCACTCGTGCATATTACACATCTTTCTATGTATATATATAGTAGCATGTTCAAAAGCAAAGTAAGAATTTGGGCTTGTAAAAATTGTTCCCGGGATTGTAACCCCCCTTTTTTTGGAAGATCAATAGTCCAAATAATTATAACGTCTTGAAAGGCTATTATAATTTTTGGAAAGTTTGCTATAGCTTGCTATTGCTACTTTCCTTAGGCGTCGGCCTCAACTTCCGGTGAGACAGACTATCGCAATGTTCTGCTCCAAGATAATGTAGTACTAGTGTTCGACTTCTGATTCTTGGATACTTTGAGTTGCTACTCTTTTGAAAAGATTACAGCTTGAATAAAAAAGAAATGAATGTTCAACGACAATTTAGATGAATTTAACTTCATTTTGAAAATAAGTATCACAAACACTACTTTGCGGATCGGCCATTGGCTGATGAGAAAATCAAAAGAAATCTATGCGAGACAGCGTTTCATTCATGAATATTTCATGAATGAACATTTCCCTGCACTATTTTTTTCTATGTACGATATTTACAACTGTTTATTATTGAATAAGTAAAAGCCCGAGTGAATCGAAAGAATCCTGTATGCGAGAACAAGTTGATATTTGACAAAATTGTCGGATATTAATTGACAAGTGATAATGGTTTGATTTATTTTAACAATACACAGGTGAAAACTAGAATATTAAATAATCGATAATTATATTGCCTATGTCTCACGCCAAGGACGAGTAAAGGTAAATACCGGCTGATAGAAATAAATAGAAAAGTGCATTGATTTTGTCAAACTGAACTCGATCTGAAAGTTTTGATGCCAAAATCATTTGAAAACTTTTAATTCCGTTATTTAAGTACTAGCTGTTTCACATTCCAATGTGGATATAAGGACCTTCACTCGTTCAGCATGCTCAAGTGGATCAAACTGACAAATTAACAGAAAAACATTGTCTTAATGAAAATTAGTATCATAGCATCCGTATAATTTAAAAGCAACTGAGTCATCGTCTACTTCTTAGAATATTATAGTTCAGTGTATCAAGACCGAGATCAAGCCAGGCTAAAGACAAGTGCTGTAGAAATTATTAAAATGAGTTAATAACATTTGTCCATGTACTAGCAAAATGACTTTCTTAGTGCTTACCAATGCAGTGGCGGATTCAGAACTTTTTATCCTCACACTTTTTTCCTGGGGCAGTATGATTTTTTAAGATTGACCTATAATTAACAATGTGTCGCCACAGAGGCAATGATAACTTGTATATCAAATAAATGGCTTAAAACAAAAATCTCAAATGTCATTGCCTCAATGGTAATTACGCAGCAGCAACTAAAATGTGTTACAGGGTTATAAGCACCTCAGATCAACATTGCGTGAATCTAGTGTATATAAACTTTTTATCCCTGAGGTCATAATACTATTGTTATGCCCCCACCATATTGAGTTTTATCCTTGTTTTTTTCTGTAAGTATGTACGTCCCTTACTTGTATGTACGTCCATACATCCAGAAATTGATTTCTGTTCTCTTACTTTAGTTTGACTGAACCAAATTTTATGAAACTTGTACGCAACCACAAAACACAAGTCAAGTTTGAATTTTGTTGGCGTCACTTTTACCATTCTAGATGTAAAGGGGTGAAATTTTCAGTATACCCTATCAAGTATATATACCTTTATATATAAGTTTGACTTGTAGCTTTCTTCGGTAATACATTTAGCAGGTGAACATAAAAACGGTCTTTAGATTTAGAAGTATAGATATATAAAACAAGAATGTGTCCCCAGTACACGCATGTCCCATCTGCACTATCATTTTCTATGTTCAGTGGACCGTGAAAATGGAGTAAAAAAACTAATTTGGCATTAAAATTAGAAAGAATTATATCATAGGGAACAACTATAATACTAAAATAATGAGGTCCAATTTATCAGCCGTCATGGGGTAAAAACGACAAATCAAAGAACTCAATTTTATATATATCCAATATAGGACAATGGTGTTGATTAAAAATTACACCACTCTTCCACATAATTAATATTCACCTGTTACCTATTACCTTATCTGTAGGTTTCTCATCTGACAGGCGCACCACCAAACGGTGTATTTTGGATTTTGCCATATACATGTACACGGGTCATAATCACAGGGTTGACACTACTAAATTCAATCATTGTCAAATTGTTCTCTATTGTAGTATTTTAAGCAGTAAGACTTTGTAAGATGACAATACGAATACTAAAAATCTGGACTTAAATTAAGGCGTTTATGTACAGTTTTCAATTTGTTAGCGGGCATGGCCCATAAAACAGCGAATCAAAGAATTCAACTTTATTTATAACTAAATTAATAAATATAGGACAATGCTGTTGATTAAAAAATACTCCATTCTAGGACCTTTTGTTTTCCAATTAATTAAAATTACCAATAATTGATAAGTTCCAGGTCGACGGAATGATTTTGAAAGCAGAGAACACTGTGCATCTTACAATCGGCATGACTTTATCAGATGACAATACACTTGATAAAGTTGTCAATACTAAAATGAGGCGTACGCATAGTTATATACTTCAATTCAGTCACGGACCCGCGATATCACGGGTGTGTTCTAAGTTTCAAATTGATTGGACTTCAACTTTATCAAAAACTACCTTGACCAAAAACTTTAACCTGAATCAATGAGACAGACGAATGTACGGAAGACGGACGGACGCACAGACCAGAAAACAAAATGCTCATAAATTGGGCATACAAAGTGGTTTTTGGAAATTGCTGGCGAGACAATGGTTTAGTTTGAAAAATCAAACGTGTGATTAAATACATATTTGAAATAATACACGTCTATAACCTATTTGAAATAATACACATATACAGTTGCAAACTTTCCAGAGGTGCTATCCAGCACTTTGATTTTCTTTGACGGCTTACTTCGACACAAGACGTCATAATTATTTGGACTAGAAGATCAATTGCATTTGAAAGGGTACATTTAGTTTGACCCCCCCCCCCCCTTTATCCTGGGTTGGACCCCCTTTTTTTAAATGGCTGGATCCACCCGTGTTCATCGTCTTACTGTGTTAAACCCTACATGAGGATGTGGGGCATTCACAATGGTTTTAATTTTGCCGGATGGCCTTATACTACAAAACCTATATTTATATTGTATATAAAAAAGAAGATGTGGCATGATTGCCAATGAGACAACTGTCCACAAGAGACCAAGATGACACAGCCATTAACAACTATAGGTCACCATATGGCCTTCAACAATGAGCAAAGTCCATACCGCATAGTCAGCTATAAAAGGCCCCGATAAGACAATGAAAAACAATTCAAACGAGAAAACTAACAGCCTTATTTATATAAAAAAAATGAAGGAAAAACAAATATGTAACACATTAACGAACGACAACCACTGAATTACAGGCTCCTGTCCTGACTTGTATGTTAATGTATTGAAAACTGCATGACTCATCCTAAATTTGCTTGAAATATTTCTAACTGGATTTTTTTTAAATTGAGAAAATTCAAGTTGAATATTATGACAAAGTAAATATTTATGTGTAAAATGTGAAACTAGCATGTTTGAGTATATTTTTAAAATAATTTCTGAGTCATGATTAACAAAACATGGATATATTTTATAATTCTAAAGCATGTCTTATATTATCAATCAAAAGAACTATTAATCAAATCAGTGTGGCCTTAACTTTTTATTTTCATGTGAACTCTGTCAGTTTAACTTTTTATATAACATTTGCCCGGTTAGCATGGTTAGTCAAAATTCAATTATGCCTTTTAACTTGTTTTGGTCTTGGGGCTGCTGTCTCTTTTGCATATATATATATATATACCAATCATCTCTTTTTAAACATATTTCAAGTGTCTTTTAATTTATTCCACTGTTAAAGGACTTTCCATTCAACAGTCATATTTTTCTACATGTGTTAAATTGTGCTTTGACTACTTCATTGTTTGGTTGCTGTATCATTGATATATACATGTATATTCCACATCTCCTTTCATCATGTATAATCACATCTGATTTCAGATACATGTATTTTGCCTTTTCCAAATTACTAAAATATTTTATTTATATTTAATTTCATATGTTGAAACTTTCAGTATGTCATGTATGTGGGAGGATACAAAAAATCTATCTGTAAGCATATTATGTTATGTAAACATGGCCTAAACTTAAGCATTTTATGAATTTTATAGATATTGAATTACAAAAATTAACTTAATTAACTACATGGTATGTCTCACATGGAAGTAATATTTAAATATTACTTCCATGCTCAGATCAATTTGGTTTAAAACATACTAAACATGTTTTACATGTTTAATTTAACTTTAAAATAAATCATTTTAAAAATATATTTACTGAGCCTGAATTCATGACCATGTAAATGTGATATTAGAAAAGGTAATAATCAGGATGTTAACACTGAAAAGTTAATTATCAGGACTTCTTATATACATGTTATATGTAATAAACAGATTAAGACACAACAGTTTCATGAGTTTATTGCCTTGAGAGATGAAAATTAAAATGTCATAGGTATTGAAGATGATTTTATATAATGATATTAATAAATTTTAAATGTCCTTTTCAAATTGTGGATAAATTTATAATTGAAAGGAATTTAAAATTATGAAAAATATGAAACAACAGGATATAATCTTTTATTTTGGATATTATATTAAAAGTTTTAAAAGTTTATCTAACATGTCTAAGTCATGCAGCCAAGTATTGATTTATCAACATAAAAATGGGTAAATAACTAATATAAAATAAAGAAAATATGTTGTCTGGTTAAATAAACTACAAAGCATTATTAATACAAGCTGTAATTAGTAAAAAGTATACTGGGTAACATTTAAGATGTCAAATTAAACTCAAAGTTTACTGCTAATCATAAGAAGGAAATACTAGCTTTTTTAGGTTGCTAAAAATGTTTAAATTAAAAAAAAGGGTTAACCTTTGAACAAAGATTCTACATTTCATGATTTACATAAAAAAAAAAAGGTTTATTCATTCATGACACAAAATGACAGTCAACAGTGCATTTTTTTTTGGTCATCTTTGTAGTATTTATTTCCTATTAAAATGATCCAAAGAAATCACTTGTTATGTTTTACAGTGAAATAACATTGTCTGGCTTTAAATGATTGATTAAAACAATCTTGTATAGTGCTAGCCTCAATTAAACAGTAACCCTTCAATGAAGTGACACACTTAAGAAAACATTAATGTAGAAAGAGAGAACATATTTTTTTGAAATATATAGAACCCCCAAAAAAGGGTTTTATTCTTCTTCTCATACAGGACATATAAATTCAATTGTATAAGTCTCATAAATTCATTTGTGTACATCATAGAACTTTGTTGTCAAGAAAATTATGATCTCTAGTATTTATACATGAGTATTATCTTCTATATAAATTTAAAGAATTATTAAGTAATAATAATCATGATACATGTAATTATACAATATTAGATAAGTTTCAATACTTTATTCTTAATTTATGTTTTTTCGTTTGTAGAATTTACATTGGTTTGAGCATGATTCCCAGCCAGATTATGAAGCCGGCAAAAAAAGGAAATACATATAGCATGTATAGGTGACACTAAGTATCTCGCATACCTGTAGCTGTAAATTGTGAAACAGTGGACTAATGGACTTATTGTTGTTGGAAATAACAAATAGGGCTTACAGCAATATGCCATGATGTTGTTGGGATTTCATATCAAATTGGACAAGAAGAAAATTGTGCATTGTACAAATAGCAAACTTACAATTTGAAAGAAAGACTACATTATTTGATGACAGTGAATACCTTCGATAATTAATTTATTTGAAATTGAAATAATAATTTGGAATTAAGAGAATTCAAAGTTTTCTGGGAATATTAATATCATAGTGCATCATATTTGAATTCTATGAAATACCTTGGATAGTTATTCAAAAATAGCAAATTGGATTAATAAAAAAATCAGTTTCAGTGAATATCAATAGTGCATCATATCTGAATTCATGAATACCTTGGATAATAAATTTATATGAATTTGGATATTGAGCATGTTGAGAATATCTGGTTTGTGTGAAATTTATAGAAGTTAATGCTTGCATTCCTATTGTTAGCTATATGTACCACCAGGGGGTGTTACACAACCTTGATTACCCATGAGGGTCTGTCGTGGTCGGTCACTATTGGTAAGTGTCATGATGACGGAAGTTTTTAATGACCTTGACTGCATTTACAGCCCTTGCATGGACGTTGGTTGTTGTCAAATGACTGCTTGCTGTACTTATATAAGAGTCGCGATCTGAATGTACATACAGTATATAAATATAATCTATCATCTAAATTAATGTTCATTCTGAAACTGGCATTTTATACTAGTCAAAAATATTAAACAATACATGTACTTCAAAGTATCATTTTATTGTCTTGCCTTCCACAAAAGTCATTTAAAGTTGATTGAATGCAGGACAGAGGTATTACAATCTTGGGCTGATGACGTAAACTTTTTTATAAAGCTTTACATTTAAAAAGCTAAAAGAGCAGGATGCTTCTTATCTTGTCGGTATTCAGATAGCTAATATGTTATGAAGTTTCAGCCTGTCATTATATGTCCATTGCACCTGACCTCATTTCATTGTTTAGTGACTACTTGTAAAAAAATACTGTTTTTATAACAGTGAGATGCTCTCTTATACAAGTACATGTACATTTTGTAATTGGATAAATTTTTTGTATATACATGTACATGTATGATATAAAAAAAGAAGATGTGGTTACACTGGTATGATTGCCAATAAGCATGATGAGACGACTCTCCACAAGAGACCAAAATGACACACAAATTAACAACTGTACATGTAGGTCACTGTACTGTGTACAGCCTTCAACAATGAACAAAGCCCATACTGCATAGTCGGCTATAAAAGGCCCCGAAATGACAATGTAAAACAATTCATACGAGAAATATGAGTATCTTGCAAGGTCTACTGGTCTATCAGGTTGAGCTGACCTGACCCTGACATTTCATGGATAAGTGATTAGGATAATTTCAGTTTAGGCCAAAATAAATAATTGTGTGTCTCCTATTTTACTCTCCAAAAAATTAAGAACATTTTATTCTATTAAAAAATTTTGTTTTTAAAGTTCTAAACTTTTTTCTGTTAATGTACATATGTACTGTGATAACATTTCCCATATTTGACAGATAATACACTGTGCAGTCTTAGTCGTTTCAAAGTTTGGTTTCTGATATGTTTTACTGATGAGTATTATTTGTAATTATCATTCACACAAGTTATCTGATGTGGAAAGACATCAAATGATGAATATGACATGTACATGTATGATGAATACATTGTTTCGGGTAGGCTAGAAACGGAGGTACATGTATGGTCGAGAAACCAGAAACATGCAATAAATTTATGTTGGCCTTAATATTATACAGTACTCCAGTAGATCAACTTCATGTATATTTAATGTACATGTATAGACAGAATGGAACAATTGAGTCTATGTCATGTATGTCTGACTGGCAGGGTTCATCAGACATTGAGCTAAATGTCATGGGTTCATATTGGTCAATGTTGAATTTTTGTGGTTTTGTCTATTTTTCAATGTTTCTCAGATGTGATATAAAAAAGAAGATGTGGTATGATTGCCAATGAGACAACTATCCACAAAAGACCAAAATGACACAGACATTAACAACTATAGGTCACCGTACCGCCTTCAACAATGAGCAAAGCCCATACCGCATAGTCGGCTATAAAAGGCCCCGATAAGACAATGTAAAACAATTCAAACGAGAAAACTAACGGCCTTATTTATGGGGAAAAAAAATGAACGAAAAACAAATATGTAACACATAAACAAACGACAACCACTGAATATACAGGTTCCTGACTTGGGACAGGCACATACATAAATAATGTGTCGGGGTTAAACATGTTAGCGGGATCCCAACCCTTCCCCTAACCTGAGACAGTGGTATAACAGTATAACATAAGAACGAACTATAAAAAAGTGATAAGCTACATCATGTACATTGTACATGTATAGGATCACTATTTTTTTTGGCATATGACATGAATGTTAGGTGTACATGTTTTATTGGCCGGCTTTATCTAACAATGAGCACATTTTCATGGTTTTCATTAATTTGAATAAGGAGATGTGGTATGAATTTTGATGAGACAATCATCAACCATAGACCATGTAGACCAAGTGATGTGCTTGTTAGCTATATAATAGGTTACTCCACACCCTTCAACAATGATCAAAACTAACACTTCATAATGAGCACCCTATATAAAGGGTTCTGCCTTGCACGCAACACTGTCAATGTAAAAAAAAACAGACGAGAAGCCCTACAGTGATGATAGTTTGGTTTATATACAAAAGCTACATACAAACAAATATGATAAACAGCAAGCAACAAAACACACTACATACATTGAAAAATAAACCTGTGTCAGGGTGGTGCAACTTTCATGTACAATTCTAGCATAAAAGAAAAAATATTAAAAAAAAACTGATATGCACATGATACAGTATATCCAAAAAAAAAATCATATGGAACCAAAATACCATAGATGTATATATGACTACCAACATAATAATCAATATTTAATAGATCAGTGTTAAAATATGTTAACACATGCAGAAGAATATCTCAAGAATGTTTTGAAGGACTTTACGAATGCCTACTCGAATCCAATCTATTAGAAAAATCAGTTATTACAGAAGAATGTCTACCATGCACTTGCACTGCACTTTATACTAGAATTTCTTTTGACAACCCTGCATACATCCTTATCCATTTATGGATTCTCTACCTTCACGAAACTTTAGAGGCGTTGGTTCAGCAGTCCTTCATTTATATTAGAATAAATAGTATGATAGCAGAATATATCGACATGAACATATCATATGTATATATATCATGTATATAGAATGATATATTCAAATGGATGAAAATCATCTACATTTAGCATGCATGTAACTGTATAAACAAATATACAAATATGTATATAACAACAAACCAGAGTATATACTAATTTGTATCCCTACAATGTAAAATAGTTATTACGGTGACGTAATTCCCTGTCATCTAATTTATTCATCGTCCATCGACGAACTTGTCTCAGAAAAAAATATATCCCTGTCATGTCTGTTCACATGGTACATTTACCTCACTTATACATGTAGGTTTATATATGTGATAAAACCCGGCGAAATATGAACTCGATGGTTAATATTTTTGCGTCCATGTGGAGAGTTATTAATAAAGACATTTGAACCTCAAATATTATAAGACACCACTCGGTACAATAACAGTACAAAGTTGAGTAAATCTGACTAGACTATTAAAAAACCCGGTAAATAATATAAATTGAATTTAGATACAAGACATTAACGAATATTTCAGTGTTTTCCATAGCTACAAAAGATGCATTGAAAGTTCAGCATAACTGAGATTTTATTTGTATTTATAAATCAAAATTGTTAGAACCGAGTACGGTAACTTGTATACTTTTCAAATAGTCACAAGAACTTAAAAACAAACAAATTAATTCTAAAAGTGTCCATGTCGTATGAACTGAGCCCTCGGCAGTTTTCTACGGGGATAAGTTTGACAAGTGTGTATATTCCCGCTGGGTTTATAGTATATTGACCGTTATTATGAAGTTATGTGATTCGTAAATCTACGGGTATTGAAGGTAAAACCTTACATGCATGAATGATTTCACAACAAGGTTATAAAAATTAAAACGTTGTCATTATGATAATTTCGAAAAGTGTCTTATATGATATTATAAGATACATTTTTTTACAAATAAATTGAGACACCTTGTTCAATTTATCTAAAAGGTGCATGTAACTGTGTTTAAGCATTAAATGCGCATAAACCAGTCCCATGTGAAATTGCAGGTATCTCTTACGGTGGTCTGATTTTTTTTCGAAGAGATGCGAGACAAGGGAGTGTCAATTGAGTTATTAATTTACAACATTTACCAGATAAGCGGGGAATCCCAAAATTTTCAGCGGCAGATATTTCAATATGTTTTTGTTTTTACAATCAGTTTCTATTTATACTAATGTATTAAATGGGTATGGCAGTTGTGTCTTTTTTTTTTATAACAACCTTTTTAAAAAATTGCACACGATGTAATTGTATTTAAAATAATTTAACCTATCCCGGACTGTCAGATAGAAATTTGGTATCCGTAACTTTTAAGTCTATAAAATGACTACCAATATTTGAAAGTTGCGACACTTATGGATTATTAAACTGTTGCTGTATAATGGTTGTAGCAATCATATTTTAACTGTAACAACCTTTTCGACGTTTAAACAGTTTATTTACGACTGTTTCAACGTTTTGCGTGTTGGAACAGTTATTAAATAACTGTAACAACTTTCAAAAGGTTGCAACAGTCGTATTATAACCGTGACAACATTTTCGGCGTTTTAACAGTGTATTTATGACTGTTACAACGTTTTTCGAGTTGGGACAGTTGTAAACCAACTGTTACAACTTGAAATTAGTTGTATCAGTCCTTTAATGTTTGTGACAGCTATTTCTAGCGTTGTTGCAGTCGATTTATGTTGGAGACAAACACTTTAAAAGTTGGGACAGTCATAAAATAACTGAAACAGTAAAATTTTACAACTGTTACAACTTTAACAAACAATTACAGTCTTAGAACGACTGTTACTGGTATGGACAGTTGTTATTTCGTCCAGTATACCCTCACGACACTTACCAAAGAGGAAATCCTGGATAATCATAGGTCTGTTCTTTGTTCCTTTGGAATTTCAATCAAAGACGAAGAACTAGATCTTCCACCACTGTATTGGATACCTAAACTACATAAGTTTCCTTACAAACAACGGTGTATTGCTGGGTCTTCCAAGTGCTCCACGAAACCTCTTTCTAAATTATTAACATCTATTTTATCAGCAATCAAAGACGGGCTTCAAAGTTATTGTGAAACTGCCTATTCTAGAGGTGGCGTAAATCAGATGTGGATACTTAAAAATTCCAAAGATCTTTTAGATTACATACAATCTTACTCTCTTTCATCTTGTAACAGTATTAACACATTTGACTTTTCTACTCTTTACACAAGTATTCCACATTCCAAACTAAAAGACAAATTAAAAAAGGTGGTATTGCTTTGCTTCATAAAAAAATAATGGAAAACGTAGATACAAGCATCTTGTCTTAGAAAGGAATAAATCCTACTTTGTAAAGGTCCACTCTGATTCAAACAAAAAGTTCTCGGAAACTGATATAATCAAGATGCTTGATTTTTTTATTGACAACATATTCGTTCGGAGGACGTGTTTTTCAACAGACTGTCGGCATTCCAATGGGAACAAACTGTGCCCTCTACTTGCCGACTTATTTCTGTTTTATTATGAAGCTGACTTCATGCAGTAACTTCTAAGGAAGAAAGATAAGAAGTTAGCAATATATTTTAACTCTACTTTCCGCTATATAGATGATGTTCTTTCACTAAATAATTCAAAATTTGGTGACTATGTGGAACGCATCTTTCCCATTGAACAAGAGATAAAGGATACTACAGATACAGTTAAGTCGGCTTCATATCTTGACTAATATCTAGAAGTTGACAATGAGGATCGGTTGAAAACAAAACTTTACGACAAAAGAGATGATTTCAGCTTTCCAATTAAGAACTTTCCATTTCTAAGTAGCAACATTCTAGTAGCACCTGCATACAGGGTATATATCTCCCAATTGATACGATATTCAGCCAATACGATAACTACAATCCCCTTTCCTTTTATGAATGTGACCTACCGAATAAGACTATTTACCGGATTTGATATCACATAAGCAACACCACGGGTGTCACATGTGGGGCAGGATCTGCTTACCCTTCCGGAGCACCTGAGATCACCCCTAGGTTTTGCTGGGGTTCGTGTTGTTTATTCTATGGTTTTCTATGTTGAGTCATGTGTACTATTGTTTGTCTGTTTGTCCTTTTCATTTTCACCCATGGCGTTGTCAGTTTGCTTTAGATTTATGAGTTTGACTGTCCCTTTGGTATCTTTCGACCCTCTTGTATAAGGTTCGTAATTGTGCTATTTTGATAAATTAATTGGTTTTCAAGAGCTAAATTGGCTGAATTGGCGTCTGGCGTACTAAATCATAATCCTGGTACCTGTCATAATTTTTACACCACTGGGTCGATGCCACTGCTGGTGGACGTTTCGTCCACGAGGGTATCACCAGCCCAGTAGTCAACAATCCGGTGCAGACATGAATATCAATACTGTGGTATTTTTTTTCTAAATTTCCTGTTTTAATTTTTCGAAACACTAAGGATTTTCTTATCCCAGGCATAAATTACCTAGCAGTATTTGGAACCACTTTTTGGAATATTGAATCCTCAATGCTCTTCAACTTTTTATTTGTTTGGCTTTATAAATATTTTGATATGAGTGTCACTGATGAGTCTTGTGTAGACGAAACAATCGTCTGGCGTACTAAATTATAATCCTGGTGCCTTTGATAACTTTTACAACACTGGGTCGATACCACTGCTGGTAGACGTTCCGGTGTTGACATGAACATCAATAATGTGGTTATTTTTCTTAATTTCCTGTTTACAAAACTTTTAATTTTTCGAAACACTAAGGATTTTCTTATCCCAGGCATAGATTACCTTAGCCGTATTTGGCACAACTTTTTTGAATGTTGGATCCTCAATGCTCTTTAACTTTTTACTTGTTTTGCTTTATAAATATTTTTATATGAGCGTCACTGATAAGTCTAATGTAGACGAAACGCGCGTCTGGCTTACTAAATTATAATCCTGGTACCTTTGATAACTTTGGCAGCGCATCCGTCATTCCTACAATTCGCTTTCATTTTCTTTACGAACGTCGGAATGGGGAGATATATTTGACGAAATAGAATTCTGGCTGTAAAGGGTTGTGACTCTTAGAATTAAAGATAAACGGTAAATAAAATAGCATAACGTTGAACTCATGTCTACATCTTTTTGTTTGAAACTCATAATTAAAAGGTTACATGAAAATATGCGATGGATATGATTAATAAATAAATTTGTCTATGATATTGTTAGAATCAAAACTAGTCTTAGTTTTAGATAAAGAAACCTTTTGGCCGACCGTGCGAGGGCTGTGTAGCCAGTCAAGATCGGTAAAAACTGCCGTCATCATCAACAAATATTTTGGCCGACCGTGCGAGGGCTGTGTAGCCAGTCAAGATCGGTAAAAACTGCCGTCATCATCAACAAATCTTTTGGCCGACCGTGCGAGGGCTGTGTAGCCAGTCGAGATCGGTAAAAACTGCCGTCATCATCAACTAACATTTTGGCCGACCGTGCGAGGGCTGTGTAGCCAGTCAAGATCGGTGAAAACTGCCGTCATCATCAACTAACATTTTGGCCGACCGTGTGAGGCTGTGTAGCCCTTCAAGATCGGTAAAAACTGCTATCATCATCAACATCATCATCAACAAACATTTTGGCCGACCGTGCGAGAGCAGTGTAGCCAGTCAAGGTCGTTTAAAACTGCTATCATCATCAACATCATCATCAACAAACATTTTGACCGACCGTGCGAGGGTGTGTAGCCAGTCAAGGTCGTTAAAAACTGCCATTATCAACATCATCATCAACAAACCTTTTGGCAAACCGTGCGAGAGTGTGTAGCCGGTCAAGGTCGGTAGAAACTGCTATCATTATCAACATCATCATCAACAAACCTTTTAGCCGACCGTGCGAGGGTGTGTAGCCAGTCAATGTCGTTAAAAACTGCAATATCAACAACAAACCCATTTCAATTTAAGTGAGTGCAACCCCTTAAGAAATGTTAAAATGGTTTATTGTGAAGTAATTCAGAAATGTCTTTCATTGGAGGTTCCTGTTATACAAATCCCAGTAACTGTCTAAGTCTATTTAAAATAGTATGTCAGACAATGAAAAATACATTTGCAGCAAAAAATGCAAAAAATACAAACCGATTAAAAAAATCTGAGTGTTTTCTCCACAGCAAATTGTGCTTTCATGTTAATTGACCGTCGTCACCAGCTTTACCATTGTCGCAAATTATTAAATGTAGGGTGTTGATGGATTGTTTGTAATTTTGGCATGTTTGAATTGATCATCTTATTCAATGATTAATGTACTGTACATACATGCAAAGGATATAGATATAGGAAGATGTGGTATGAGTGCCAATGAGACAACTCTCCATCCAAATAACAATTTATAAAAGTAAACCATTATAGGTCAATGTACGGCCCTCAAAACGGAGCCTAGGAACAACAAGCTATAAAGGGCCCCCAAAATTACTAGTGTTAAACCATTCAAACGGGAAAACCAACGGTCTAATCTACTAGTATTATAAAAAAAACGAGAAACGAGAAACACGTATAAATTACATAAAAACACGACAACTACTGTACATCAGATTCCTGACTTAGGACAGGTGCAAACACTTGCAACGGGATTAAACCATTAAAATGGTACCAATCCTTCTCCCTTTTCTGAAACAATAGTATAACATCAAAACATAAAAATACACACAATAAAATATCAATTGGAAGGCTAACTAAATCAAAAAGCGTAAGTTAACACACTATGAACGAACAAATTTGATCTGCGATACCTGAATGCAATTACATAGTTAATTAAATTATTAAGGACAAACATTCAAGGCCAAAAAGCAAACAAACAAGTTCAAACAAAGTTACCGCGAAATATTTAAACCTTTAGAAAATAATCATTTTTGACAAAAAACGGATATGTCTGGTTTCAGGAATAAACATAGGTTGTTTTTCATTTTTAGCCTTGGCGTTGTCAGTTTGTTTTAGATTTATGAGTTTGACTGTCCCTTTGGTATCTTTCGTCCCTCTTGTAAGATAACAAAAACAATTCAAATTTCTCCAATAGCTCTTTGCATCCATGACAGCTGTTTATTCGGGACAATTATATAGTTTTTAATGTAAACTTTGTTGTACGAACGTACATGACTTTTAGAACGCACCTAAGCATGTGAGATTTCCGCGGGGTTTTGGTGAATGTAAACAGAAAGATACTTCTTATATTATACTACCAATAGTTTCTAGTTAATTTGTTAACCATGAATTAAGTTCAATGTAAACAGTAGTAAATGTATATTTGTTTCTTGTTATTTGCACTGGATTTTTTGACAAATAAAATTTTTAGGTGTCATCACAATATTTTTATATATTATTGCCTTAAGGGCATACGATACAGTTTTGATCCTGTATTTACAAGTTCGTGAAAATTTGCATATAGGCTATTTTTTATCTGATTGAATCAAATATGTAATAAAAATATACCTTCATGTGCTACTTTTTGAGTAAAATGAGGTCGAAATTTTGTATATTTGCTCAAAATTCAGATTTGTGGCCGTAATTTCTTTTTCGAAAGAAAGACATAACTTTTTTGTTATAAAAGATAAACAGAAATTGTTTTTTGTTAAATAATCGGTAATTTCTGTATTTTATAAGTATTCTAAAAAATTATGCATGTTTTATTCAGAAATAACTCATATTTTATCAAATGTTCATGAATGGAGGAAAACACGTCATTTTTTGCTGCATGCTTATCAAAATTAAAAAACATCCTCTGTTTACAGTTTTAAAAAATTTGGGTCACATAATCTCCCTGCAAAATGAAACAAATTGCTGTTTTAAAAAATAGGGGTCCATGAACTCGCTTTCAAATTAAATCAGTTTGAATGATAAAAATCAGTCAAAAAATGCATCTTTTCCCGATGTCACAGTTTGACGTCGCAAAAATAACATTTTACGTTAGCGACGTCATTACCTCCCCTGTAACTGTATCGTATGTGCTTCTGAAGGTTATCGAAATTATAGTTTTAAACATATATACTGAAATTTAAATACGTCGGATATCTTTTTTAAAGATAGTTCTTGTTTAATATGTCGTAAATTGTCAGTTTATAGATTAATATTTGTTAAGGAGCGTAAAAAAAGTTTGTTTCCAGTTTTTGGTGAAAAAATAATTTGTTTTGGACCCTGAGAAATTTTTTTTTTTATTCACCCATGTACTGCTGAAATTGAAAGAAAAAAATATGTTTTCGGTTTGTCGCTAAAAAAATAGATTGTTCTTCGCCGAAGGCGAAAAAAAAGTTTGTACAGAAGAAAAAAAAACCCATACAAATCTTACGGTTTTGAAAGTTTAAATAACAGTATATATGGAATAAAACTGTGAACATAAAGGTTTCAGCATATATCAAGAATTTGACAAAACGTAAATAATGAAAATATTTTTATTTTTTTATTTTTACGATTAAAAAGGTTCAATACCAACTTCATGCATCTATAAATATGTAAATTGTGCACTTCAACTTAATTTATATAGAATTAAGACCAACTTATAACAAAGGTAAAGTATTATGATTTACGATCGTCTATAGTTGTTTTAATTTATATAGAATTAAGACCAACTTAATATAACAAAGGTAAAGTATTATGATTTACGATCGTCTATAGTTATTTAACAGGTCAAAATGTAGGTCACTCATTTTAGGTTAAAAACTTTGTTTAAACAGTTAAGCTACTTTAAATGTTAAATACAGTTATAAGATTCGCTCTGGAAGTATATGGATTTCAGTAATTAATTGACATCAAAATGGCACAATTTATTGGAAAATGGGAAGGTGACGGAAGCTCATACACAAATTATGATGGATTTGCAAAGGCATCTAGTAAGTTTAGTTGTACTGTATATTATTAAGCTTTTTATAGTTTCTATTTCGAGCGCCATTCTCCATTGGTTCCAACATGTTTTATTCTCATCCCTTCTAGGATGTTTTATTTAAAAAAAAAACAGGAATCCAAAAATTAATCCAGCTACCAACCCCCTTCAGGAAAGATGATTTTTCGGTGTCTGGCAAAATCGGATATCCTGCATTCTCGCAATCTCCTGGCACCTAATTTCATCTTTCAAAATACAATTTTTTTATGTATGAAATTAAGGAAAGAAAAATAATCTCAAAGAAATTTCAAATTTTTTTATGTTTAAATTACAAATAGTATACATTCCCTTATGCTTACAATTCATTTACTTGAAAAGGAGTTTTATCTATATAATAATCCGGTTTGTTAGAAATTTTGATCGATTCATTTTGCATAACTCCGTGCATTTGTAAACAAATGACCCCCCTTTTCTCGGTAGACTGTTACGCGTATTTAAATCATACAAGTATTTCTCAAGCATTGACAGAAAATTGATATATCCTCTGATTTTGTTTTTGGGTAAACTGTTCAATAAGTCGGATATATAAATCATTTGGAAATGTTATTTATTTTAGGTCGAGTCGACAATAGTTTCAATTTTTAAGTTTTTATTAAATCAGGAAAATCATATATTTTTTGTATCATCAATTATTTTGTGGGTTAAGTAAACTAATAATGTTTTTCATAACTTTTTCAGGGCACAGATCTTGTGAATTAATTTAATACTTGATTTTACTGTTGCAAATATTCGTTTACCAATCTCTGCGACAATCAAATCTACGTTTAACATTTTTGTACGAAGGACAAGCTTAAATTACAGTTATCTCCTAAATTTAATTTCTTCTGAATAAATATTGGCATAGAAATATAATTTATTGTCTTGTTCAATAGAACGTATTTTTTCTAGATTATGCAAAGTGTTATTTGAATGTTGGTTATTAATATTTTCCTTTAAGTTCTTTAAATTGAGATTATTGTCTGTTAAAATATATTATTAAATAGAGTTCGAGATAAATTTGTGCCAAGATCTGTGTCCATCAGTATATAATGAATGATCTAATTTATATATTTAACTAAGCAATCTGTCAGACGGAAGCTGTTTAAGTCGATCATAATATTTTAATGCTAGTATTAGTATATGATTCAAAGAAGGTTGTCTTCCTAAGGCAGCAACCATTTGATTTTCGGGGGGGCTATGTATTTTTTAGGAAAAAAAGTTTGTTTCCAGTTTTTGGAGAAAAAAATAATTCGTTTTGAATTCTGAAAAAAATTGTTTGTTACCCCCTCAGCTGCCACTATCTGTAATGCTAAAATTGAAAGAAAAAAATTGTTTTCCAATAGCCCCCCCCCCCCCCCCCCCCAGAAAATCAAATGGTTGCTGCCTAATTCACACTTCACTGCCATATTTGAACTTCTCTTGTGAACTCCGAAAATATTTTCACAGAATTTCTAATGAACTTTTTTCAAAAGGTAATTTATCAATATTTTAGTCTTTTATATTGCAGTCACTAATCCATATTTCAGATCCATAAGTTCTTATGGGTTTTAAAAGAGTATCAAATAGTTTTAATTTTAGTTTATGATCTATAATATTGAATCCATATGTCTTAGAATGCAGAGAAAAAAGTGCCTTTTGGCTTTGTTTGTATAAGTGTTCTGCAGCATGTTTAAGATTTCCATTAAAGTAAACGATAATACCTAAATATTTATATTTCTCAACAATTTCAATTTCTTTTTTTACCTTTACTGAAGATCATAATTTTTGTTTTATTTCAATTGACATTCAGCTTCCATCTATCACGGTATGTTTTTAGAGAATATAAATAGGATTGAAGACCTTCTTTGTTTTTCAGATAGTAATATTAAATCATCAGCAGGGGGGGGGGGGGGGGGGGGGGAATTGAATCAAGGTCATTGACATATATATGAAATAAGAGAGGCTTAAGCCATCGCCTTGTCGCACACCTTTTCCTAATTTAGATGGCTCAGTAAAAAAGTGTTCTCTTTTTTTACAACAAATTTTGCATTATTATACATATGGTGAAGTAATTGGGAGAAAATCCTTTGACTCCCAGTTTTAACACTATTCTACTTTCGTTTTTGACCTTGATTCTCTGAACGTGGGCTTTGAAAAATGAACTTCAAAATAAACTGTTTTCTAGATTCTGAACAATATGATCAACTACACTTTTTTTAATTTCAATTTTGACTGATATTATTCCATAACATAAGATTGTCATCCTACCTGATTGTCTTCACGTTTTAAAAGCCAAAAAAAGCCAACAAGTTAATGGCCATCGGAACGTCTCTATTGTTATCGTTCAATGACCACCGGAACTTTTGTCTTCTTATCTTTGAAAAGAAACGATGCATTCCGACTTGAAATAGACAACCAATCAGTGACAGTGACCTGAATTCGTGTGAACTATATTTAGCACAAGGTAAAAACTGACTTTTCATCCTTGTTTTCGTGACCGCGACTTTGCGACAATACGTCTCTCGGCTACCTGAAAACGTTTGAAAAAAGATATGTTTTCTTTTTGAATTTATATTTTTGTCAGTGAAGTATTTATAATAAAATTATATAAAAAGAAAAATAATCAACGTGCGGTTGCCGATGATCTCAGAAGATGATTGGCTGAGTTTGAGGATCCTAACTTTTATCTGCTTACTGCTTACTGAATAAATGGAAATGTGCTTACAGATGTAAAATAATTATCAACTTTATAGGGAATTAAACAGACTCTCGAAATGGTGGGGTGGGGTGGGGTGTTGCGGTGTAACTGTTCGTTTGTTAAAAAATAAAAATAAATTTGATAATCATTAGAGAAACATATTTTATAAAACATAAATATATACATATTCATTTGTGAAATATGAGATTGTACAGGTCTAATCAAATATGAATTTAATTTCTAAGTAATTTTGTTGATTTGACATGAACCAAAAAGGTAAATTGAATTTTGGAGAAAAAATATCCAAGAATTTAAAGATCATAAACTTTTCAATTCGTGAACATACAAATCTCAGGACATATAAAAAAGAAGATGTGGTATGATTGCCAATGAGACAGCTATCCATGAAAGACCAAAATGAAACAAACATTACCAACTATAGGTCACCGTACGGCCTTCAACAATGAACAAAGCCCATACCGCATAGTCAGCTATAATAGGCCCTGATAAGACAATTGCAATGTAAAACAATTCAAACGAGAAAACTAACGGCCTTATTTATGTAAAAAAAATGAACGAAAATCAAATATGTTACACTTAAACAAATGACAACCACTGAATTACAGGCTCCTGACTTGGGACAGGTACATACATTAATAATGTGGCGGGGTTAAACATGTTAGCGGGATCCCAACCATCCCCCTAACCTTGGACAGTGGTATAACAGTACAACATAAGAACGAACTATAAAAATCAGTTGAAAAAGGCTTAACTCATCAGATAGAAATAAAATACAAGTGAACGTGGCCGGGTACTTATACATCCCGACACAAAAAGACACAATGAACAGATCTGAGGGTACTCGCAGTTATCTGACAGCTAGTTCAAAGCTACTAACAACTAATAAAAAAATCATGCCTCTCAGACTAAACACTCAATCCGTACACATCCAACATACGGAAAAACATTACCTTGTGTAATGCCAATTTACGGGTATCGACAGAATGTAGATCATGAAAATGTATATGTATATAACATACTAGTAATATTTAGTTAGCTTTAAATCTACTGATAACAAAATCAATATTTATACCAATAAAAACAATATTCAATGATCTTATTACAGTGTTGAATAGGTAACCTTTTAGAATAGGTCCGAAACCACCATTGTCGTCCCTTGATATAGTCCCTAGTGTTGACATGGGTTACTTGCTATTAATTTTTATACCCCTTCCAAATTTATTCCTCCATGTTTAATGCCTTAAATTGCAAGTAGGTGGATGAAATTACACTTTAAAAAAAATGTGGGTCCAGAATTTAAAGGAAAGCAGTGATTTGGTCCAGCTGAAAAAGGTTGAAAATTAGCACTTCGGAAGCTGTCAAAAGATTTCAAGACGCCCTAAACATACAATTGTCCATATTTTGAGTTAGAGCCGATGAAATTTTCTATAATTTTGATATAATGTGTCCCAAAAGTAGTACAACACACTGTAAAGGTTTCTTTGAGAAAGCGTAGGTGGGATTTTTATTTATATTCTAAAAGAAATGCACTACGAAATAATTGTGTTTTCGGACCAATAAGTTTATTTAAAGGAACAACAAGTTTACATGGATCATTTCTAAATTTCCTGGCACGGTTAACAACATTTCCGTAAAAATGAGGATATGCTTTCCCGTTTGAAAAAAGTTTTCTACAGGTACAACCAAACTTCAAAACCAAATATTTATATCTATGGAAAAATTTAGTAAAGGTTTTAAGTAATTTATGATAACGATATCCCTGGTTTAATAATTTTCCAGTAATGCATAGGTTGCGTTCGTTAAAATAAAAAAAAAGTCACAACAGACATGGGCATAGCGAACAAGTTTTGAAATATGAACACCGTAGAATGGTGCCAAAGGAACATCACAATCTAAAAATGGAAAATTAACAATAGGGAATGAAAAATCGTCTCTTTTGTCGTAAATTTTAGTGTGTAGTTTCCCGTTTAAAACCGAAATATCTAAATCCAGGAAAGGACAGTTATTACAGAATACATTGGATTTATTTAAAGTAATTTCCTTGGGTTAAATTTCAGCAGTATATTGAGAAAATTCTTGATTATTTAACGAAAAAATATCTTCACGATAACGGTAAGTATTGTTGAATTTTTACACATAAACTGTGATTCGTAACAGTACAAAAACAAGTCTGCTATTAAAGGGGCACAATTAGGGCTGTTGTATTTTTCATTTTGAGGCGTCTGATACGCATTCCTTGATTTAACTTCATCATGATATCATGGTTCAATGCAAAAGTATTCAAAAATATATGAATAATTGCTTTAGAAATTAAAAGAAATCAAAGCAGAAAACTAAGTTCAACTTTGTCAGAGGAAGTTCTGTCATGCGCTACACGTGTCATTCTTGTCTGTCACGTTAATATTAGTGGTATTCGAATTTTGAATTAGTTTTTTTTTTCCCGAATAGTGAATGTACATGGATAAAACGTTTAATGTTAGATAACAACCTGTGCGGACTTCAGAACAAAAACTAATGGTTCAGCGAAAATGGACGTGACACTATGATCCCAAACTTAAGAATGAACTAAAATTAAAAGAAAACATATAAAACTTATAAAGTATAGACTTCCCCTTCAACTTCTATACACATGTCCAATTTAACTTTGCTAGGGTAATTACTCATGTTGATATGCAGCATATTTATGATTTTATTAGATTATAGTTATTCTCATGCTCAAGACATTTTGATATGAATTTGATATTTTTCTTAATCTATTTAAGAAATACCTACTGAATATGTTGAGGAGTTCAGAAATGCTAAATTTGAGGTAGATTTCAAAAAAGATGGCGACATGTGGATTTGTGATATTAAAAGCACAGCTGGTCCAGATAAAACATACAAATTCAAGTCTGGAGAGGAAGTGACAGAAACTGATATGTTTGGAAAGGGAGTAAAGGTAAAGCCATGTCTCTCATTTTGTAACAAGTCCTAGGTTTTGCAATGAGAATAGCTTTTTTTGTTAAACTTACATTTTTGCTGTATTTGGCACAATATTGATTTCCCCTATGATTATTCATAAGACCAATTTAATGCAAACACAGGAATATAAAATGTCGTGGTAAAAGACCAGTCCTTATATACATGTAAATATTGCAGTCATTTCATTTCTAGCCTACCATAGCATGATTGGACGGGATTTTATTTCCGGTCTGTTCGGGTTTTTTTTCAAACTTTTGAATTTAGATATTTTATCATGTAGACTTTAAAAAACGGACTACATATGTCCATTATGATATGAATTCTTTATATGTTATGCCAAATTACAGTTTTGAGTATAATGGTTCACTAAAACAGTTTAATGTACAGTGTGAACTTAAGGCTTGTTTACTTATATGTTTGTACTAATTTTAATGAAAAAGTCAACATTGATTTTTTAAAAACTTATCGTAACTTTTTTGTGATTTCAAGTATACTATCACGGTCGATTCCGATACCAAAATGACAGAAGTGGAATCGGGTGAAGCCACTGGTTGGGAGACATTGACAATAACACGAGTAGTTACCGGCAAGAAAATGCTAGAGGTATAGTATTTTGGTTTCATAACATATGATTTGTCACAAATATCGCTAAAACAAAAATAAATGAGTAAAGGCAGGATTTAAATAATGATACAAGGAGATTTTATTGGTTTTCCTACTTTGTTTCTAACACTGTTTCGGTACCGTTGTTTTGAGTGTATCAGACCTGAGGGATAAAAATCATTGTATATGTCATTGCTTCGACAGTGCAATGAGTAATTTATATATACATGTATATAAATTGCCTGTAAATTACTAGTTCATAAAATTATCATGTCATTTTACTTAAATTAATGTCGCAAATTAATGAGGCATTTTTTTCCATAGATGTATTGTCTACTCTTTATGTCCTTGTTGGTTTATATGCTCTCCCTCGGATTTGTTCTCGGTCGTACCTGATCAATTTTATTCCATAACCTAGTGATTTGCGAATGATACAACAGAATTATCATAATTACAATATCAACGAAAGACTGGTAGGGACAAACTTAAATCTTAATTCCGTGTTTCCATTTGATATTTCTGAATTCTTAGTTGAGATGAATGTAAACATGGAACGGACATGTTTTATTTTTAAACAGAGAAATGTCAAGTTGGAACTGAGAAATGTCAATTTTGAAATTAGAAATTGTAACAATAGAATGTCCCTACTGGTTTTTCGTAGAAATATATAATTCTAAACTCGTCATCGTTTTCATTTGATTGTTTTTTTAAGCAAACAATTATCATTTTTTACACAATCAATAAATATGTTTATTATTGCTTTCCAGACAATCAAACTGGAAGATAGTACATCAATGACAATGACATTAATAAAAGTATCCTAAAGTATGATAGACCAGGAAATGTTATAAGACCGCCGTTAATAAGCTGTTGTTGGATAGAAAGAATAAAAGAACGGCTAACAAATTAATCTACGGTTACTATATATAACAATGTTTTATGAATTAAACTATTCTATTTATGTAAACAAAATTAGATATGTATTTTTTGTCATTATAGCTTTTCACTTTTCTTCGTATTTATACATCTCTGGATTTTAAATGTTGTTTTCAGAATAGGAACGTTAAGAATTACAGCAGGCCACCTACGAACCCTTCAGAGAGTTGTTGCAAGGGTTCTTAACGTGCAAAGTTCAAAGATTTTGGCACTATTTTTACACAAGGCATCGGATTTTACGTCCCTATTTTGACCACACGTGGCTGCATACTTATACATCCCTCACAGTCTAACGGATAACCTACTTTGTCGAGGGTTTTCAAGCTGGTCAGAGTGAGACCATTGGTGACCATATTTCTAGTCCCTAGTCACTCTTGAGCATGACAGTAGAGGAAGCCAAGACATTCACGCATTACCAGAATACATTATACAGAAAAGAATCATTTTAATATTGCTTTAAACTATCCATGAACGAATGATTTGTATCCCCCAAAATGCCAGACACAGTGACTGAACAATATCTCTATGGTTATAATCTTCATCAATAAGTCTATTCTGCCAACCCTACATGTATGTACATTGTATACTCATGGAACCATACCTATAATTATACAAATAAGAAGGTGTGGTATGATTGCAAATGAGACAACTCTCCCGAAGAGACCAAATGACACAGAAATTAACGTAGCAACGTATGGCTTTCAACAAAGAGCAAAGTCCATACCGCATAATCATCTATAGAAGGAAATGAAATGACAAATGTAAAATAATTCAAACGAGAAACTAACGGCATAATCTATATATGTAAAAAAAAAAGAACAAAAAACAAATACGCAAAACAATATGTTACTAGGTTATTTATATTCCTACTATAATTTTTTTGAAGTAATGAAAATATCATGCGCATTGAAATCGGTCTCGCTCCAAACACGTGCTTATCAAACCCAAGGAGAAATATTCCGTCACAACTTTGGAACTTTTTTTTTAATGTTATACATTGCTCTGTCATAATGAAATTCGTTTCAATGGTAAATTAGTTTATTGATCATCATAAAGGCTCTACATGTATAATGACTCATGAACCACCATGAAGAATGTTAACATTAATTTGATATAATATCTTATTATATAGCAAAGATTCACGAAACCGATAGTCTTATTCATCAGAAGAAAAACAACTGCATTACTGAAACTAAAATTGTATAAAACCTATAGACTTCACCAGTTAAGTGTTTAAATACGAGCATGAAGGGTCATTTGTTTAACAAAAACAGTAAAGAAAGAAATGTAACGGTTGCATGATTTTTGTACGTCAGAGATTTATAAAACGTGATTTACTACTCGCGTTAAAATCTGATAACTCAATGTCATTAAAAAAAGTGTCACACATCATTACATGTACTAAAGTGGATTGGTAAATATGTTTTGTATAATTTTACACATTACCAACAAATTCTTTGATATTTATTCTATCGTTAACATAATGGATATATTGAATTATTTTTGTACTGGTTTGTTTAAACACGACAGTCAATCAATATTGCTTAAGGAGAAATGTTAATACATATATGTTTAAAATTTGACCATTCGTTATAGTTGCCTTGTTGGAGACATACATGTAGTTCTTTCGAGGTCTAGCACCATGTCTTTGACATTGGACCACTACGATTTAGCTTTCTTTTTGGCTGACACATCGTTAATTAAACACAATTATTTAATCAATCTATCAATCAACCTTGGCTACTGTTTTCGAATAGTCAATGCTGTACTCCACACCATTCTATCAATAGTTAACGTTACCAGGATATATAACATTTACAGTACAGTAACTATTGACCCAGACAGTCAATAAGTACGATACTGTCTGCAAAATAAAACAATGCTTAATAAATTGTCGATAATATGCCATGTCATCGATTGTATATTAAATACTTCAAACAAAGCGATTGTGGTCGATTTATTGTTGAAGAAAACACGTACATTTTTCACTAAATAGAAAAATTACAACTGAACAGAAAACAATGCTGAATAAATTTTCGGTAATCCAATTTTTTAATATGTGTTATTAGGGACAAACATTCAAGGCCAAAAAGCAAAAAAACAAGTCCAAACAAAGTCACCGCGAAATATTTAAATCTTTAGAAAATAATCACTTTTGACAAAAACCGGATATGTCTGGTTTCAGGATTAAACATAGGTTGTAAGATAACAAAAACAATTCAATAATTCTGTACGATTTTATGATAAACCTTCATAAGCCTTGTTTAATTAGTTTTAGTAATTTGTTTTCTCACGAAACGTGTTACGTGTTCCACTCATATTGTCGGTTGCTTCGGTTTGATTTTTTTTTTTCGGTTTGATTTTTTTTTTTAATATCTGTCGTAAATTGTCAGTTTATAGAATTATTAAGCATCGTAGGTTCCAACTACCTCAGGCACATTTACCTAAGTTACTATTATGTATGTCCTTTTTGGTCATATACATTTACATGTAGCTCTACTCGTATTTCATTTCGTTTGCATCCTTCAAATATTCGTGGTATTCTAATCTACCACTGTTTTATTGGTGGTAGAATGATTGTCGATTTTATAGATCTTAACAATTGTTTGGTATGATTTGCCGTGTCCTTTTTCGACTTATGTGATCTTGTTGTTGTCCAGACTTGAAAGTTTTGAAAGTTTAAATAACAGTATATATATGGAATAAAATTAAACTGTGAACATAAAGGTTTCAGCATAAATCAAGAATTTGACAAAACGTAAATAATGAAGATAAAATAAATTGTTTAAAATTTTTACGATTGAAAAGGTTCAATACCAATTTTATGCGTCTATAAATATGTCAATTGTGCATTTCAACTTAATTTAAATAGAAGGTCAACTCTTTAACAAAGGTAAAGCATTATGATTTACGATCGTCTATATAGTTATTTAACAGGTCAAGATGTAGGTCACTCATTTTAGGTTTAAAACTTTGTTTAAACAGTTAAGCTACTTTAAGTTTTAAATACAGTTATAAGATTCGCTCTGGAAGTATATGGATTTCAGTTATTAATTGACATCAAAATGGCACAATTTATTGGAAAATGGGAAGGTGACGGAAGCTCATACACAAATTATGATGAATTTGCAAAGGCATCTAGTAAGTTTAGTTGTACTGTATATTATTTTAAGCTTTTTTTTTTATAGTTTCTATTCTATGCGGTTGCCGATGATCTCAGAAGATGATTGGCTGAGTTTGAGGATCATAACTTTTATCTGCTCACTGAATAAATGGAAATGTGCTTACAGATGTAAAAAAAAATATCAACTTTATAGGGAATTTAACAGACACTCGAAATGGTGGGGTGGGTGGGGGTGTTGCGGTGTAACTTCGTTTGTTAAAATACAAAAATATATTTGATAATCATTAGAGAAACATATTTTATCAAAAAATAAATATATATATACACATTCATTTGTGAAATATGAGATCGCACAGGTCTAATCAAATATGAAAATTATTGATTGGTGTGCAATTGTGTTTATTTGACACAATTAAAAACCGGTTTTAAATACAATACAATACAAATAGTTTATTTACGTCTCACCATTAATATTACAATACATAACATATTACATGAACACATACAATAATATAAAATATTAATGCCATTCTAAAAAGAATTATGAGAGACGGGATTAAAATATCTATTGAAAATTTATACTAATAAATATCACTGTACAGCTAGATTAAATTAAAAAAAAATCCTTTAAATATTTAAATGCAATGTAAAAGGTAACTGTTTCTCGGGAAATGACATAATTCCTAACATTTTCTGTTCAATTTACCAAAAACATAAATTGAATTTGAAGAAAAAATATCCAAAAATTTAAAGATCAAAAAGTTTTCAATTCGTGAACATACAAATCTCAGGACATATATATAATTTTGAGGCGTCTGAAACGCATTCATTGATTTAACTTCATCAGGATATCATGGTTCAATGCAAAAGTATTCAAAAATATATGAAAAATTGCTTTAGAAATTAAAAAGAAATTAAAGCAGAAAACTAAGTTCAACTTTGTCAGAGGAAGTTCTTTCATGCGCTACACGTACATATACGTGTCATTCTTGTATGTCACGTTAATATTAGTGGTATTCTAATTTTGAATTAGTTTTTTTTCCCCGAATAGTGAATGTACATGTATTATACGTTTAATGTTTGATTACAACCTGTGCGGACTTCAGAACAAATACTAATGGTTCAGCGAAAATGGACTATGATCCCAAAAATAAGAATGAACCAAAATTAAAAGAACACATACAAGACTTATAAAGTATAGACTTGCCCTTCAATTTCTATACACATGTCCTATTTAACTTTGCTAGGGTACTTACTCATCTTGATATGCAGCATATTTATGATTTAATTAGATTATCATCATAGTAATTCTCTTGTTCAAGGCATTTTGATATGAATTCGATATTTTTCTTAATCTATTTAAGAAATACCTAGTGAATATGTTGAGGAGTTCAGAAATGCTAAATTTGAGGTAGATTTCAAAAAAGATGGCGACATGTGGATTTGTGATATTAAAAGCACAGCTGGTCCAGATAAAATATACAAATTCAAGTCTGGAGAGGAAGTGACAGAAACTGATATGTTTGGAAAGGGAGTTAAGGTAATGGCATGTCTCTTATTTTGTAACAAGTCCTACAGATGGGTGCACTCCTAACCTGTACAGCAAGTTAACTTGATAACCAGTCATTTGGACTGGTCATTCAAGTTAACCTGTGACCGAATATAGGACTGCTCTGACCAGTCCTAGGACCAAAATCTAGTTAACTTGAAAAGCGGACTTGGTCCTAGGACTGTTTTTATGTCTGCCAAAAAGTTAACTTGGAAACAGGTCCGCTATTGATATAAGTTAACTTCGAACCAGTCCTGTCATAAAGTTAACATAAGTTAACTTCGGAACCAGTCCTGTCATAAAGTTAACATAAGTTAACTTGGAAACCGGTCCTGCCACAAAGTTAACTTCTGCTTGGACAAATCCGATCAAAACCAGACCTGTTCCCAAGTTAACTTTTGACTGGTCTGCTCAACACTAAGTTAACTTGTAACCAGGACCGCTCTTCGTTGATTTAAAAAAAAAATATTTTAGTATCTTTGTTTCGTAGTATAAACATCGAAAATAAAGTAATTTGAAAATTAATACTTCCGTTTTATGAACAGGATTAAATACAAATATTTGAAAATAAGTACGCACAGAACGTAACACAAATTTATCTGTGATCTGACAATCTATCTATTATAAAAACGATCTCGGTTACAATGATAACAGGAACTGAATATAAATATATATATATTCCGAGATCAAATTCAATCATATTATGTATATTTTTGAAAAGAAGTATATTTGATGTTAGGTGTATACGTCCTTGTTAGGTATACATCCTTGAACTATGCAGCCACAATCAGCAATAGTTTAAATTAATTCAAATTTTTGTTCGCCTCAATTAATAATAATTTTACTCAAAATACTGATACGTAACAAAATTTCAGTAGTTTTGATGCCTCCAGTTGACTTGTACAACAAAATTATTTGACCGCATCCACCAAAACTGACCATATATGCACTTTAATTTGTAAATCGATATACCCGCATAGTAAATCAGCCATATTTTTTTATGTCAGGATTCAATGTATAATACAATCATGACAATGGACAGCAAAATTGCAATATAATAACAAAAAATTTTGGTTCGCATAAATTTAAGATACCAGCATGTCCTCATTTTATTCAAAATATTGATACGTAACAAAATTTCAGTAGTTTTGATACCTCCAGCTGACTTGTACAACAAAATTATTTGACCAAAATATAATAACAGCAAAATTGCAATATAATAACAACAAATTTTTGTTCGCCTTAATTAAGGGTGCCAGCATGTCCCCTTTTTACTTATGATACTGATACGTAACAAAATTTCAGTAGTTTTGATGCCTCCTGTTGACTTGTATAACAAAATTATTTGGCCGCATCCACCAAAACTGACCATATACATGATATATGCACTTTAATTTGTAAATCTATATACCCATAGAGTAAATCAGCCATATTTTTTATGTCAGGATTCAATGTATAATACAATCATGACAATGGACAGTAATATTGCAATATAATAACAACAAATTGTTTTTCGCATAAATTTAGGATACCAGCATGTCCTCATTTTATTCAAAATATTGATACGTAACAAAATTTCAGTAGTTTTGATACCTCCAGTTGACTTGTACAACAAAATTATTTGACCGCATCCACCAAAACTGACCATATGTGCACTTTAATTTGTAAATCTATATACCCGCATAGTTAATCAGCCATATTTTTTATGCCAGAATCAATGTATAATACAATCATGACAATGGACAGCAATACTGCAATATAATAACAACAAATTTTTGTTCACATCAATTTGGGATACCAGCATGTCCTCATTTTATTCAAAATATTGATATGTAACAAAATTTCAGTAGTTTTGATACCTCCAGCTGACTTGTACAACTAAATTATTTGACTGCATTCACCAAAACTGACCATATGTGCACTTTAATTTGTAAATCTATATACCCGCATAGTAAATCAGCCATATTTTTTATGTCAGGATTCAATGTATATTACAATCATGACAATGGACATCAAAATTGCAATATAATAACAAAAAAATTTGGTTCGCATAAATTTAGGATACCAGCATGTCCTCATTTTATTCAAAATATTGATACGTAACAAAATTTCAGCTGTTTTGATACCTCCAGCTGACTTGTACAACAAAATTATTTGACCACATTACCAAAACTGACCATATGTGAACTTTAAATTGTAAATCTATATACCAGCATAGTAAATCAGCCTTATTTTTAATGTCAGGATTCAATGTATAATACAATCATGACAATGGACAGCAATATTGCAATATAATAACAACAAATTTTTGTTTGCCTAAATTAAGGGTGCCAGCATGTCCTCTTTTTACTTAAAATACTGATACGTAACAAAATTTCAGTAGTTTTGATGCCTCCAGTGGACTTGTACAACAAAATTATTTGACCGCATCCACCAAAACTGACCATATATGCACTTTAATTTGTAAATCTATATACCCCCATAGTAAATCAGCAATATTTTTTATGTCAGGATTCAATGTATAATACAATCATGACAATGGACAGCAATATTGCAATATAATAACAACGAATTTTGGTTCGCATAAATTTAGGATACCAGCATGTCCTCATTTTATTCCAAATATTGATACGTAACAAAATTTCAGTAGTTTTGATACCTCCAGCTGACTTGTACAACAAAATTATTTGACCGTATTACCAAAACTGACCATACAATGCCATACGTGAACTTTAAATTGTAAATCTATATACCAGCATAGTAAATCAGCCTTATATTTTTAATGTCAGGATTCAATGTATAATACAATCATGACAATGGACAGCAATATTGCAATATAATAACAACAAATTTTGGTTCGCATAAATTTAGGATACTAGCATGTCCTCATTTTATTAAAAATATTGATACGTAACAAAATTTCAGTAGTTTTGATACCTCCAGCTGATTTGTACAACATAATTTGACCGCATTACCAAAACTGACCATATGTGAACTTTAAATTGTAAATCTATATACCCGCATAGTAAATCAGCCTTATTTTAATGTCAGGATTCAATGTATAATACAATCATGACAATGGACAGCAATATTGCAATAAAATAACAACAAATTTTTGTTCGCATAAATTTAGGATACCAGCATGTCCTCATTTCATTCAAAATATTGATACGTAACAAAATTTCAGTAGTTTTGATACCTCCAGCTGACATGTACAACAAAATTATTTGAGCGCATTACCAAAACTGACCATATGTGCACTTTAATTTGTAAATCTATATACACCATGACGTACCCGCATAGCATTAATCAGCCATATTTTTTATGTCAGGAATCAATGTATAATATAATCATGACAATGGACAGCAATATTGCAATTTAATAACAACAAATTTTTGTTCGCATAAATTTGGGATACCAGCGTGTCCTCCTTTTATTCAAAATATTGATACGTTACAAAATTTCAGTAGTTTTAATACCTCATGCTGACTTGGAAAACAAAACTAGTTGACCAAAACTGATCATATGTGCACTTTTATTTGCAAATCTATATACCTGCATACCATTGTACCGAGCGCCTTAATGTCTTCTCCTGGCGCTCCTGTTCACATTTTAGTAGGACCGTAAATGTACACGTAATCAATAATATTGGAAATCTATTAATCCAAAAAATATTTTGATTAAATTGAGAATGTCAGAATTTCATTTCTTTATTCATAATAACAGTCAGATCATATAGGAGTTCATGATAGTGTACGTGTAAAACAAAACTATTATGCCACATCATCAAAGTACCAACACTGACATATCTGAATTCATTTGTACTATCAGAGACATATAATATATAATTGTATTATATGTCTCTGGTACTATTTACAATGATTTAATAAAAAAAAGTATACGAGGTTCTCTTCTTGGAATATATTATGTCGGTTGATTGATTTTGTTAATAGTTAAACGTCAAGTGGCAATTATTTCATTAGAGTGCGCATTGAGTATAATTATAGGACGTCCCATATAAATATCGGCAATGACAAATCTCTCGATAAATCTGACGAATTTGACGAGATTGTTGATAGTTTTACCACACCGTATGCTTACGGACACTGTACAATTTCTGTTAGAATATTCTGCGGGAAATAGAATAGTAAATCCAATGCAAACAAGTTGAATATCAATGAAATATCCATGCAAGTATTAATTTATGCATAAAGTAAAATTTAGGAAGGGACAGGTAAACAACGGGGAACGAAGTAACGTAGACAATGTTGCCGATATCCCGTGATATAAGAATATTGTTCCGATGCGTTGGATAACCTTTCTATCCGCCTTCTAATACAAAAAACTCTGTGTGATCGTATAGCCATTTTGTATTTATATAAGAATACATGTATATCAAATAAAAGAGAGCATTTGTATAATATCTAGTAGAGTCTAGCGAGTAAATAATAAATGATATCTGTGGAAAAACAATGCGAATGTTGTTTACATATTTTAATCATGCGGAAAGCTCAAGGCTGATATGAAAACTCTTATTACGATAATCTGTCATAAGCAGACCTGTCCTCAGGTCTGGTCAATAGCAGACTTGTCCACAGGTCTCGTCAAAAGCAGACCTGTCCTCAGGTCTGGTCAGGAGCAGACCTGTCCACAGGTCTGGTCTGAGGCAGACCTGTTCTCAGGACTGGTCAAAAGCAGACTTGTCCACAGGTCTGGTCTGGGACAGACCTGTCCTCAGGACTGGTCAAAAGCAGACTTGTCCACAGGTCTGGTCTGGAACAGACTTGTCGATAGGTCTGCAGCAGTCCTAAAAAAGCAGACCGTAGGTCTGGTCCACCAACGACGAAGTTAACTTGCTTGACTGCTTAAAAATTCTCAAGTTAACTTAGAAAGCAGTCAACAAGTTAACTCTAAGTTAACTTTTGTCAAGGTTAGGACCGCACCCATCTGTATGTTTTGCAATGAGAATAACTTTTTCTTTAAAACTTACATATTATTTTCATTTTTGCTGTATTTGGCACCATATTGATTTCCCCTATGATTATTCATGAAACCAATTTAATGCAAACACATGAATGTCGTGGTAAAAGACCAGTTCTTATATACATGTTGCAGTCATTTCATTTCTAGTCTACCATAGCATGATTGGACGGAATTTTATTTCCGGTCTGTTTGTCTTTTTTTAAACTTTTGAATTTAGATAGTTTATCATATAGACTTAAAACGGAGTACATATATAAAAAAGAAGATGTAGAATGATTACCAATGAGACAACTATCCACAAAAGACCAAAATGACACAAACATTAACAACTATAGGTCACCGTACGGTCTTCAAAATTTAAATTTATCGTATCTTAAAATGCTCTTAAAATAAGTTTTGTTCGGTTTTAGGAGTAAACAAAAACTGTTTTTGTCTTTTTATTGATTTTAAGTATACTATCACCGTCGATTCTGATACCAAAATGACAGAAGTGGAATCGGGTGAAGCCACTGGTTGGGAGACATTGACAATAACACGGGTTGTTACCGGCAAGAAAATGCTAGAGGTATAGTATTTTGGTTTCATTACATATGATTAGTCACAAATATCACTAAAACAAAAATAAATTAGTAAAGGAAGGATTAAATAATAATACAAGGAGATTTTATTGATTTTCCTAATTTGTTTCTACCACTGTTTCGGTACCGTTGTTTAGAGTGTATATTTTCCTAATTTGTTTCTAACACTGTTTCGGTACCGTTGTTTGGAGTGTATATTTTCCTAATTTGTTTCTACCACTGTTTCGGTACCGTTGTTTGGAGTGTATTTTTTCCTAATTTGTTTCTACCACTGTTTCGGTACCGTTGTTTGGAGTGTATATTTTCCTAATTTGTTTCTAACACTGTTTCGGTGCCGTTGTTTGGAGTGTATATTTTCCTAATTTGTTACTAACACTGTTTCGGTACCGATGTTTGGAGTGTATATTTTCCTAATTTGTTTCTAACACTGTTCCGGTACCGTTGTTTGGAGTGTATATTTTCCTAATTTGTTTCTAACACTGTTTCGGTACCGTTGTTTGGAGTGTATATTTTCCTAATTTGTTTCTAACACTGTTTCGGTACCATTGTTTGGAGTGTATCAGACCTGAGGGATAACAATCATTTTATATGTCATAATGAATAATTCATATATACATGTATTTTACCTGTAAATTACTAGTTCATAAAATGATCATATCATTTTGCCTAAATTAATGTCGCAAATTTATAAGGCATTTTTTTCCATAGATGTATTGTCTACTCTTTAGGTTCTTTTTGGTTTATATGCTCTCCATCGGTTTTGTTCTCGGTCGTACCTGATCAATTTTATTCCATAACCTAGTGATTTTCGAATGATAAAACAGAATTATCATAATTACAATTATCAAGACTGGTAGGGACAAACTTAAATCTTAATTCCTCGTTTCCATTTGATATTTCTCAATTCTAAGTTGAGATGAATGTAAACATGGAACGGACATATTTTATTTTTAAACAGAGAAATTGCAAGTTGGAACTGAGAAATGTCAATTTTGAAATTAGAAATTTTAACAACAGAATGTCCCTACTGGTTTTTCGTAGAAATATATAATTCTAAACTCGTCATCGTTTTCATTTGATTGTTTTTTTAAGCAAACAATTATAATTTTTTACACAATCAATAAATATGTTTATTATTGCTTTCCAGACAATCAAACTGGAAGATGGTACATCAATGACAATGACATTAATAAAAGTATCCTAAAGTATGATAGACCAGGAAATATTATAAGACCGCCGTTAATAAGCTGTTGTTGGATAGATAGAATAAAAGAACGGCTAACAAATTTGGTCTACGGTTACTATATATAACTATGTTTTATGAATTAAACTATTCTATTTATGTAAACAAAATTAGATATGTATTTTTTGTCATTAAAGCTTTTCACTTTTCTTCGTATTTATACATCTCTGGATTTTAAATGTTGTTTTCAGAATAGGAACGTTAAGAATTACAGCAGGCCACTTACGAACCCTTCAGAGAGTTGTTGTAAGGGTTCTTAACGTGCAAAGTTCAAATATTGTGGCACTCTTTTTACACTCGGATTTTACGTCCCTATTCTCTCCGCACGTGGCTGCATACTTATACATCCCTCACAGTCAAACGGATAACCTACTTTTTCGAGGGTTTTCAAGCTGGTTGGAGTGAGACCAGTGTTGACCATATTTCTAGTCCCTAGTCACTCTTGAGCATAACAGTAGAGGAAGGCAAGACCTTCACGCAACACCAGAATACATTATACAGAAAAGAATCACTTTAATATTGCTTTATACTATCCATGAACGAATGATTTGTATCCCCCCAAATGCCAGTCACAGTGACTGAACAATATATGTATGGTTATAACCTTCATCAATAAGTCTATTCTGCCAACCCTATGTTCACTGTATACACATGGAACCATACCTATAATTGTACAAATAAGACGGTGTTGTATGATTGCAAATGAGACAACTATCCACAAGACACCAAATGACACAGAAATTAACGTAGGTCAACGTACGGCTTTCAACAAAGAGCAAAGTTCATACCGCATAATCATCTATAGAAGGCTATATAATGACAAATGTAAAACAATTCAAACGAGAAACTAACGGCATAATTTATGTAAAAACAAAAAACAAATACGCTAAAAAAATATGTTACTTTAGTTTATTTATATTCCTACTATAATTTTTTATACGCCCGTAATGTTGACGTAATGTTAAGTATTATGGTATACACATGTCCGGTGTCCGTCTGTCCGTCCGTCTGTCTGCCCGTCTGTCCGGCTTAAACATGTCGCACCGTAACTTGAGAACGACTTATCCAAATTTCATGAAACTTGATATAGTTGTTTCTTATGATGGTCAAATGATCTGTATACTTTTTGGTGAAAATTATATTTAAACTTTTTGATTTACGGCACTTTGTAACTAAAACAGGGGTGTGTTTTTTTCACATGTCGCACTGTATCTCAAAAACGATTCTTGATTATGGCTTAAAACTTTAAACACTTCTTAGTTATATTAATCTTAATATCTGTATACTTTTTGGTGATGATTCAAAATTTCATTTTTGAGTTATTGAGTATTTTGTAAAAAAAGGGGGAGGTCTTTTTTACATGTCGCGCCATATCTCAAAATCGATTTATGATTATTGCTACAAACTTTACACATGTCTTTGTTATATTAATCTTAAGATCTGTATACTTTTTGATGATGATTCAAAATTTCATTTTTGAGTGATTGAGTATTTTGTAAAAAAGGGGGAGGTTGTTTTTTTTACATGTTGTGCCGTATCTCTATAACAATTTTTGATTATTGCTTAAAACTTTACACATTTCTTTGTTATATTGATCTAAAGATCTGTATACTTTTTGGTGATGATTCAAAATTTTATTTTTGAGTTATTGAGTATTTTGTTAAACAGGGGAGGTTTTTTTGCATGTCGCGCCGTATCTCAAAAATAATTTATGATTTTTGCTTAAAACTTTACACACTTCTTTGTTATATTAATCTAAAGTTCTGTATACTTTTTGGTTCTGATTCAAAAGTTTATTTTTGTGATATTTAGTTTTTTGTAAAAAAAAAAAAAAACAGGGTGGGGGGTTTCCCGCCGTGTCTCAAAAACTATATATGGTTATTGCTTAAAACTTTCTCAGAAACTATTTATGATTATTGCATATAACTTCCACATAAGACGTCGGGCGTATCATGCGCTCATGGCGCAGCAGTTTATTTTTGAAGTAATGAAAATATCATGCGCATTGAAATCGGTCTCGCTTCAAACACGGGCTTTCTCAAATCAACTGCGAAATATTCATTCCGTCACAACTTTGGAACTTTTTTTTAATGGTATACGTTGCTCTGTCATAATGAAATTCGTTTCAATGGTGAATTGATTTATTGATCATCATAAAGGCTCTACATGTATAATGACTCATGAACCACCATGAAGAATGTTAACATTAATTTAATATAATATCTTATTATATTGCAAAGATTGACGAAAGCGATAGTTTATTAATCAGAAGAAAAACAACTGCATTACTGAAACTAAAATTGTATAAAACCTATTGACTTCACCAGTTAAGTGTTTAAATACGTGCATGAAGGGTCATTTGTTTAACAGTAAAGAAAGAAATGTAACGGTTGCATTTTGGTACGTCAGAGATTTATAAAACGTGATTTACTACTCGTGTTAAAATCTGATAACTCAACGTCATTAAAAAAAGTGTCACACATCATTACATGTACTGAAGTGGGTTGGTAAATATGTTTTGTCTAATTTTACACATTTACAACAAATTCTTCCATATTTATTATATCGTTAAAATAGTGGATATATTGAATTATTTTTGTACTGGCTTGTTTAAACACGACATTCAATATTGCATTAGGAGAAATGTTAATATGTTTGGAGACATACATGTACTACCTTCAAGGTCTAGCACCATGTCTTTGACATTGGACCACTACTACATTTGTATTTAGCTTTCCTTTTGGCTGACACACCGTTAATTAAACACAATTATTTAATCAATCTATCAATCAACCTTGGCTACTGTTTTCGAATAGTCAATGCTGTACTCCACACCATTCTATAAATAGTTAACGTTACCAGGATATATAACATTTACAGTATAGTAACTATTGACCCAGACAGTCAATAAGTACGATACTGTCTGCTAAATAAAACAATGCTTAATAAATTGTCGGTAATCCAATTTTATAATATGCCATGTCATCGATTGTATATTAAATACTTCAAACAAAGCGATTTTGGTCGATTTAGTGTTGAAGAAAACACGTACATTTTTCACTAAATAGAAAGATTACAACTTAACAGAAAACTTTGAAGTTATATTGTGTGTATTCGCTAAGTTTTTCGTAAATTTAAACATGTGAAATGCAACTAATATATTTTTTTCCAGATTAAGTGACATATCAAAGTCAGCTAAAAGGTTATTTTATCGAATGACTGTATTTTGTCTGTCTAAATACATGCATAAAGAAATACCACCAACCCGTGTACAGTTATTTCTTATATAATTGAATTCTAAATTCCATTTTAAACCATAGTAATTCATGAAAAAACGTTGATGACGTCATGGTCGCATGACTAAATTATGTCTATGAGCTGATAAACAAAATACGTCAGTCAATCAAAAGACGCGTTACATCCAAAATTTAATAATACGAGTTTAACTTAGTAATTTCAATGCAAAAAAAGTTTTAAAAGCCACGAAACTCAACATTTTGAAATTAAAAATCTCCGCATTTATAGGTAATGTCCATGCAATATCTAAAAGAGGAGCGAAAGATACCAGTGGGACATTTAAACGCATAAATCAAAAATAAACTGACAACGCCATGGCTAAAAAAACAGACAAACATTAGTTCACACGAAACTAAGCAACACGAACCCCACCAAAAACTTGAGTAGATCTCAGGTGCTCCGGAAGTGTAAGTAAATACTGCTCCACATGCGGCACCCGTTGAGTATCTCATGTCTGTACCAACCCGATAATAAGTCTAATTATGCAGGTCAAAAAAGAAAAATGAACGGGATTGAAGTTGCTACATAAGTAACATATCCGATATCACCTGTAAAACGTATATTCCATAACGGTCAATCTATTCGTGATGGCGTCTGTAAAATTTACGAAGGGAAGATTCCAACTTAATGGACGCATGACTTAACAGAGAGATTAAAAAAAAGGCATGACGACTTCAATGTAAAATTGACATGAACATGATATTTTAAACAATGAACAAAGTGAGGAAGAAGTTTCAGAAATGTTCATTAAAAAACAACTTTCGAAAGTGTTAGAAAAAAATAACCAATACGCGACATGCTGACGAAACGAAATGCAATGCATATAAAAAAAAATTAATCCCACAAATATGGTGGCCGGTTAATATAGATCTGAGATTACTCGAGGTTGCTGACAGTTAGTTAAAAAAATCCTAACTGTAAAAATATAAGAGCATACACTACAGTCAAGGCGATACATTACTGCATCCACACAACACGAGCCAAAAACTCTAGCTGCAGTTACTGACAGTTAGTTTTAAAAAACTGTAAAAATATAAGGGCACAAAAAGGCCATTTCCCTCATTTGAGCCTTTCCTATATATATTCTATCGGGCAAAAACACAAAAATGGAAAGTATAAAATGTGATAGCATGAAGTGAAACCATTTCGTTTTTTTTTGCATTTTCGTCTTCGTGTTTTTGCCCGATAAAATATGAACATGTAAAGACGCAAAATGACAATAATCAGCAACATTATTTGGGGCGTATGACATTTGCGCCGATTTTGAAATTGTTCATTCTTTCATTTGCGCCGATTTCATTTTTTCATTTGCGCCGATTTTATATTTTTTCCTAATTGGATTTACTGGTAAGTTTTAGGTAAGTTCATACTTTTATATTGGCTGTGCACAGAGTATAAGGCAAATCAAGTGACATTGCAATTGGTAAATGGCTATCCCAATGTTTCGGGTTACCATTCCTTTCCCTTAATGAGATCAATGACTGCTTCACGTTTGACATTGTCTGACGCTCCGCTCCTTCTGATGACAAATGTCATACATTCTTAGACAACGTACAAGTACACATTCCATAACGGTCAACCAATTCGTGATGGCGTCCATAAAACTAACGAAGGGATGAATTCAACTTCACCATTTGGAACTCTTGGTTTAAAAGCTTCCTTGTGAGAAAATTCGAACTCTAGAAATGCCCCCACCAGTACGTATGCCAGACAAAGAAAATATGGCCTTCGTTATCGCCAATTACGCCAAATATAGAAGAGACGAAATCATAAGAAAGGAATATATTAGATGTGTTGCCTAAACATACTCGGCAAAAACAGATTTATGAATTGAAAGTATTCCTTTTTTATGGATTTGAATGCTGTACATATTTTTTTTATTCGTCATTTTAGTATAAACAAAGTGCTTTTATCTTAGGCTTTACGTCTTGATTTTAAGCAGGAGACAACAGTTATACACATGCTATAATTGACAATTTATAACATATGTATAACTGGCTAACGGAAGAGGTCGCATCTTATACCATTTCACCTGTTATTTACCTGTAAATAAATCGGCGCAGATGAAAAAAAAATCGGCGCAAGTGAAAGAAATAACCGGCGCAAATGAAATGCAGATCGGCGCAAATGCAAAACGCCGATTATTTGCAATTGATAATTAAATGTTGCCTCTGGGTGTGATTTTATCCGTACGGGGCCAAAAAGTATCTATTGATTAAGACTATTTGGTAATGTTGAAAGCCATTTTCTGCTTTTTTATTCAAGGGCTTTGGAAGAGTGTCGTGTAGCTACATATTACATATATTTCATATCTATCATTGCTAAGGTACAGTATACATGTACTAGTACACATTAATCCATGTATATCTTTTTGAAGTCATAATCCTTGATTTTAATTTAATAAATGCCAATAAACAATGCAGGAGATCTTTGATTAAATGTATCGTTGCCTAGATATCTCTAGGACAATGTGCACTGAATTACAGGCTATCGACTTGGGACATGCATATAAAGAGTATATCGGAGTTAAACAAGTTTGTGAACGATCCTTTTTCTCGTGATCTGGGACAATGGTGTAATTGTATATAAAGCATACTAACTATGTTCTTGTATTTTTTTTAATGGTAAAAACAAATGAACCATTGTAGTAGATTCCACTTTTTGTAAGAACTGAATCATTTTTGATCAGTAAAACAATAAGGAATATCATTTGTCCTCTTTTTTAGACTCTATAATACAAAATTATACTAATATTTATTATAACATATTCCTCACAAAATATGAGACGGTAGTATAACGTTAAAGCGATACAACATATCAATATGTAACCAATATAAGATCGTGCAAAAAGAATGTAAAACATATACTTTTGTTTAAACGGCTCCCAGGGTTCGCTAGTCAGCTTTCATGGTCACCAATCTTATATACTTCTTTACTATCAACAGGATACGTGATCTCTATTGTAACAATTATATATAGGGCTTCAATACTGCAGATATCAATGTAAACAATATGCACGTGTTTATTTACTGGTAACATTCCCAAGTTCTGTCTCTGTGATATGGAACACAGAGAGCATAACTGGGAACCAGTATGTAAACAAAATTAATTTTCTATGAATATTCAAGATCTCCCCAAAAGAGGCGTGTTTTGAGAAACAGCTATATTTACAAAGTGCAACCGATACAGACATTTATTCAAATAGAAAAACTCTCTAAAATCAGTTTTTCACACATTAATACCCATTTATCAGAATTATAGTCTTAAAAAAATCACTGCCTATACTCTAAGTTTTTCTTTACTATACATTTTAAACCCCCTCCCCTGTTTCATTTTTTTAAAGAATTTGAAAACAAGACTTTAACTATTGCCAGCTTACCCTAATTGCATATTTTCTGATAAAAAATGCCTAGAACCTGTTAAAAACTGTTTTGATTTGTTAACATATTGAAAGCATATCAGAATACTATAAATGTAATGTTAAGCAGTCAATCATTACAACATTCAAGATTATATATAGTATCAAATCCAGCCTCTGTTTCCAGACCACATCTTACTGTATGCATATTTGTCAATTAAAGAAAACATGTTCTGCCTCAAATGGTCAATTTAGAATTCTTGTCACAACAGTATCATCTGTAACCATTTATCTGACACAATTTAGCTACATGTACTATATATACTAGAAGTGTTAAAACAAAGCCATATTTGCAATTATAGTTGTATGTATGCAGATACCAGTCTGAGATATAAATTCACTTAAAATGTTGTAGAGATGACTGCTAACATCTGATTTTTGCATAACTTCCAAGCAAAGTTATTGTTTTCTATATCAAGAACTTTAAAATCATAAAATCATAGCATTAATAAGTTAAATTATTTGTTTTATGACCCAGGGGGTAGGCAATTTTCTATGGTTTTTGCCCCTGGGGCCTCACATTTCCTAAATCATTCTGCTGTTTCTAGCAATTTGGAATATTTAGTACATATTCAGGATACAACACACTATTGTAACTTTTCTTGAGATATTTTGGTTTTTCTAGCTTGTATTTATTATGCCGTGGTGACAAAAAAACAGATTTATGTGTTGGGGCTTACTTTTGGGTTATCGAAAGGACACAAATATACCTATAGATAATATTCAGGAAGGATCAATGAGTTGTATTGACTGTGAAGAGTACATATAAGCACTTCTTAACAATTTAACTGACAAATATGCAAATATTATGAATTAATTTTGTATCCAGGACTTTAATTAAACTATGCATACTGTAAAGTGTGAATTTATGCTGAGTCATCATATTTAAGGCCCAGGATTCTATCAATCTTTATTAAATATTTATAAAACTTCATATTTGAGTTAATTTCTTTAAAATCTTTGAAATAAATTCTGAATATTCCCCTTTTCACCCTATATATGTGTTTGCATACCCCTTCTATGATCGAGTTTTACGTTATGCAAGCAAATAACTTATTATTGTGCGGATTATGTCGTCGGAGTGCCAGTGATATCAGGAGAGCAATTTTACTTTAAGATTAGAATCGTTATTGAATAAATAGTACATGTACGCTAAACATCAACATATAAAAAAGAAGATGTGGTATGATTGCCAATGAGACAACTATCCACAAAAGGCCAAAATAACACAAACATTAACAACTATAGGTCACCGTACGGCATTCAACAATGAGCAAAGCCCATACCGCATAGTCAGCTATAAAAGGCCCCGATTAGACAATGTAAAACAATTCAAACGAGAAAACTAACGTCTTATTTATGTTAAAAAAAACTAGAGGCTCTTAAGAGCCTGTATCGCTCACCTGATTCTACTCGGGTTTTTGAAATCATATAATAACATATAAGACTTGGCTAAAAGTAATAATACAACCTCATACAGAGGGAAATTCAGGCTATGTTGGATTTCATTCAAAAGGCCCCCACTGGCGGACATCTTGTATGATGGATTGGCTACACAGTAACAACACTTGGTCATGATCAGCACCTCATAAGGAACATTCATGCAATGTTTGGTTTCATTCCATTCCATATGGTTCTCTTAAAGAAGACATTCATATTTATTTCCCATAGGGTTCTAAGTTAAACGAAGTACCCCGCTGGCGGCCATCATGGATGATGGATTGGCTACAAAGTAACAACACTTGGTCAGCACCTCATAAGGAACATTCATGCCATGTTTGGTTTCATTTCATTCAGTGGTTCTCTAAAAGAAGTCATTTGTATGCATTTCCCATAGGGTCCTATGTTAAACTAAGTCACCTGCTGGCGGCCATCTTGGATGATGGATCGGCTACAAAGTAACAACACTTGGTCAGCACCTCATAAAAAACATTCATGCCATGTTTAGTGTCATTCCATTCAGTGGTTCTCTAAAAGAAGTCATTTGTATGCATTTCCCTAAGGGTCCTATTTCAAACTTAGTCCAATGCTGGGGGCCATCTTGGATAATGGATCGGCTACAAAGTAACAACACTTGGTCAGCACCTCATAAGGAACATTCATGCCATGTTCGGTTTCATTCCATTCAGTGGTTCTCTAAAAGAAGTCATTTGTATGCATTTCCTATAGGGTCCTATGTTAAACTAAGCCCCCCACTGGCGGCCATCTTGGATAATGGATCGGCAACAAAGTAACAACACTTGGTCAGCACCTCATAAGGAACATTCATGCTATGTTTGGTTTCTTTCCATTCAGTGGTTCCCTTAAAGAAGTCTTTTGTATGCATTTCCCATAGGGTCCTATGTTAAACTAAGTCCCCCGCTTGCGGCCATCTTGGATGATGGATCGGCTCCAAAGTAACAACACTTGGTCAACACCTCATAAGGAACATTCATACCAAGTTTGGTTTCTTTCTATTCAGTGGTTCTCTAGTAGAAGTTCAAAATGTAAAATGTTAACGACGACGACGACGACGGACGACGACGACGACGGACGACGGACGCCAAGTGGTGAGAAAAGCTCACTTGGCCCTTCGGGCCAGGTGAACTAAAAATGAACGAAAAACAAATGTGTAACACATAAACAAACGACAACTACTGAATTACAGGCTCCTGACTTGGGACAGGCACATACATAAATAATGTGGCGGGGTTAAACATGTTAGCGGGATCCCAACCCTCCCCTAACCTTGGACAGTGGTATAACAGTACAACATAAGAACGAACTATAACAATCAGTTGAAAAAGGCTTAACTCATCAGATTGAAAGAAAAAAAAAACAAGTGGACGTGGCCGGGTATTTATTCATCCCGACACAAAAAGACACAATGAACAGATCTGAGAGTACTCGCAGTTATCTGACAGCTAATTCAAAGCCACTAACAACTAATAAAAATATCATGCCTTTAAGACTAAACACCAAACAGTCGGCTATGGAACGATCATGCAATCAAGCAGTTCTAAAAAAAAGTTCTGACATATACAAAAAAGATGGATAAAAAATATACACAAACGATTAATCAAGTTTTTAAAATATCATGTGTTGGATACTTAAAAATCATCAAGTATTGTGACTCAGATACGTGTATATCATGTATAATTATATGTGTCCGAACTCATGTATTCATACATGTGCAAATATATCAATAATTACCATGAAATCATGTAGGGTAAACTGACTACACATAAATCTGCTGCAGATATTCTCAAGAAATAACAAATATGTCTAATTTTCTGGGAAAATGGAAAGGAGATGGAAGTTCGTTCGTAAATTTTGAAGCATTCGCCAAGGCGTCAGGTAAATTTTATTTTAACTACCACTTGACTATTTAACGATTTTAAGTAAGCACACATTTATGCATTGATTACTATTCAAATAAAGATGTATATTATAACATGTGTAAACTTATAAAACTAACCGCCATAGCGAAATCACTTTTTGTGATAAATGTTATTTCTGATTACTTAAAACTATTGCATTTTCTGCTAGGCTGTTATATAGTATGTAATTTAAAAAGTATTGTTCATATATTAACAGACTTTAGAAACGTTCGTAACACGTGCTAGATTATTATTTTAAATTCTTATTTTTAAATATTATGCAATTTTTGTTAAAGAAATGTATGAAAATGTATTTCTTTCCTTTCTTCAGTGTCTTAAAAATGTTTACAGTTTGAAAGTTTAAGTAAATACGTCATATTTTACGTTCAAATAATGCAGTATGCACTGATATTCTGTTATCCCCCTTCACCGTCGAATACACTGATTGACTGTAACCAACAAAAAGGTGATTACAGAAAGGTCGACCAATTGGGTTTGACATGTTTTGATGTAACTACTGTTATTACTAGCCAGTCAACTCTGAGGTTGTGAGTTCGAACCCTGCTCGTGCTGGTACACTTGATTCCAATCTTAATAGATTAGGATTGTCGGTTTCCCTATATATATCGAAGGTTGTATCCTCCCGTCATTTCGGCTTCAACCACCAAAAATAGAAACTGGCCGCCGCGAAATAGTAAAAAAAGGGTTGTTTAAAAGTGGCGTAAAAACTAATCAAATCAAATAAAAATTAAGATTTATTTTTGATTGATTTTGGGTTATGAATGATTGGGGCAAATATGACATGGTTTGATCTCAGCGGTCTGATCAAGCTGTTGTCGGGGAGCGTTTTATGTTCATGATGCCTTGAGTTAATTTGATATCACTAGTAGATAGTAGAGCACATCATGAAATCATTCAAGTTCCTCTTAAAACCAAGAACAGTTACAAATACCTGAGAGGAGGTCGGCAGCTTTTTGCATAATTATAGATAAATAACACGATATTTCATTGAAATCATGCACATGAATAGACGAGGGTAAGCTTTAATTTTAGAACGAATACATACTTAAAAATACGCTGTAAGATTTAAATCATTATGATATAGGAATACTAGAAGGGAATGTCAGACTACTTTATGGACTTTGCTGAATAATATGCGAAACAAATCAATTTGTCGAAAAAGTAATAAGAAAAGTAACATTGTAATTTCTTACTTAAAAGAGATCTGCCTTGAACCATACCTTTAAACCGAAATCGGAGATATCGGGGAAAAATAAATATGTAAGTTAATGGTGTGTTGCATAATCTTAGGAATAGATATGACGAATAATATGAATGAAGAAGTATTGTAGATGAAGGGATTTATTAGGAAAATTATACCCCATGCTGCACGAAATATTCAAAAGCAAAAAAGGTGAAAAGTATACTGAAATTTTGTAAAGAAAAATTTGTTTGATTTGTTTTACATTTGTATCGAAGAGAAAAAAAACGTGAAAGTGCATTGTATGTTGAAAATGTAACAATGACTTATCTTTTCTGCAATGTTTACAAGATCTTCAAAATAAATAAAAGATCTTCAATAATAGAATACCGTCATCAACTATTTACTTTTATTTTTGTCATCAGTTCTTTTTCCATTTACAGGTCTACCTGACGAAGTATACGAAAAACTAAAACAAGGCACGTATTCTTTAGAATTTAGTAGGAATGGTGATACCTGGTCGTATGAAGTTGTATCATCTATTTTACCAACAAAGACATACACGTTTCAGCCTGGAATAGAAGTTTCCACTACAGATCTGTTTGGAAAAGCCTCAAAGGTCAGTTAAAATATACGTCTTCCAACAAAATCGAAAAACTTCAATATGTGTCCTTTAACAAATCAAAAAAGACTACTTTGTGTGCTAACATGAATTGTCATTGATATGGTTATGTTTATAAATTTACTGTTTACAAAATTTTGAATTATTTTAAATGCTAACTCTGTCTACCTCAGGCATAGATTACCTTAGCTGTATTTGGCAACACTTTTAGGAATTTTGGTCCTCAAAGCTCTTCAACTTCGTACTTTATTTGGCCTTTTATTTTTTTTGGATTCGAGCGTCACTGGTGAGTCTTTTGGTAACTTTGACGATAATGGTTTTAATGATGAGGTATATTGGTGTTTAACATCCAGTTAAATATACTTATGAATATAATTATTTTCTGTGACTGTATCTTACATTAATTTGTAGGATCCTTTACTATAGATAATTTAGCTGATCTGTAACAATAACATCTTCATGCCTTATATATCATGTACTGTAGTACGCCGCTAGATTAAAACTGACGTGGAAAGGTAACACATGCCCACCGAAAGCTCTTTTTTTGAGAGCCCAGGTGGTCGTGTGGTCTAGCGGGACGGCTGCAGTGCAGGCGATTTGGTGTCACGATATCACAGTAGCATGGGTTCGAATCCCGGCGAGGGAAGAACCAAAAATTTGCGAAAGCAAATTTACAGATCTAACATTGTTGGGTTGATGTTTAGACGAGTTGTATATATATATATATATATATATATATAATTTAATAAAAATATGAACTCCACTATGAACCTGACCGCCACCCTGTATGGCTGGGCTAAACATATAAGTTCATAAATTAATTTGCCGAGAGATGACATAATCACCCTACACAGCATATTTTCCAATAATATAGAAAAGGGGGAGGGGGAACATATTTGGCAGCAAACTAATTAAGTTTTATACTTCTTTCTGTAAGAAGAATTGACCTGGTAATGTTAATGAATATAACTAAGAAAACGTATTTCGGAAATAAATAACGTGAAACATGCTATATGATATGACGGGTTCCACACTTGGAGATGGATCTGAATACCATTTCGAAGTATCTTATTTGGTTTTATATAAAGAAGAAGAACTGGTATGATTGCCAATGAGACAACTATCCACAAAAAACCAAAATGACACAAACATTAACAATTATAGGTCACCGTACGGCCTTCAACAATGAGCAACGCCCATACGACATATAGTCAGCTATAAAAGGCCCCGATAAGACAATGTAAAACAATTCAAACGAGAATACTAACGGCCTTATTTATAGATACATAAATAATGTGGCGGAGTTAAACATGTTAGCGGGGACCCAACCCTCCCCTAACCTGGAACAATGGTATAACAGTACAACATAAGAACATGTGTAGGGTTCGTGCAGCTCATATGTACGTCTTTATTTTCTGTTTTGTGTATGGTTGTTTGTATTTTGTATTTTGGATCGTTTTCTATTTTGCTATTGAGTTGTTAGTTTATTTTCGACTTATGAATTTAAATGCCCCTTTTAAATCGCCTCTATTGTGATAAATTTCGAATGCATATATGTATATTATTTTTTACTCATTTGAGATAAATTGTATCAAAAATCTGTGGTATATAAATTTAAGTGTCAGTCCAAATTTTTATGTCGATCTATTGCCAGTAAAACTCTTCGTGAAGCTGATCATGTACATGTATATTGTAAGTTTTCATGTATTTAGTATATCAGCCACATGTTCGATTAAATGATTAGTTTGTAATCTTTACATTTTCTAGTTCACTGCTGTGTTTGACTCAGACAGTAAAATGACCTTGCAAGAACAGGCTGAGATGATGGACTGGCAGAACATTACAGTAACCAGGGAGATAAAAGAGGATGTGATGCTGATGGTTCGTCAATAATAGTCGAATTACAAACTGATTCGGACACATATAATCTATAAAGTGCTATTTTAATTTTGTAATGGGTTGTTTGGATTTGGAATGGAGGGTTATTTTATTAATACTTGTACATTTTTTCTAATGGTATCATTGATGTTATTCTGCTAACAGGCTTAATCTTTGCAGAACATGACATACACATTATAATTCTAGCATTTACCTTGACCAGTAAATTAAAATTCAGAAGAATAAATGCATTAAATTGAATGAGAAATATATCACAAAGGTGCCTTTTTTAATTGCAGGATGTAGAACTGGAAAACGGAGTAAAGATGTCACAAGAATTCACACGATGCTAGCATTTATATACAAAGAACAAACCTAAGATTCAGAGACTTGATTGTTGTAAAGTTTTAGAGAGGAAGTTTATGTTGATACACAGATTGATTGACGGACAAAGAAGAAATCAATTGCTATACTAGTATTTTTCAAACTGCAAGCTATCATATCAAACGTTTCTGTCAATTTTTTTTTTTCATTCTTAATTTTTAATGCTGATATGGTAACACAAATTTTATTGATTCTTTGGTATATGTATTCCTTTTAAGTTTATATCGTGCTCATCTTTACTGGAAATATAACTTCCGATGACACTTGACGTATTTAAATGACTTCATTCCATAAACGATCAGAGGATAGGACATAAATAACTGGTGAAGGTTAATCTGTACGATGTGTCAGTGGTCTCAAATCTCTGGCGACACGTTATCGTAGTATTTCTTTTGAGTAAGTAGTTGTCTGATTTGTATATTTAAGTGATCGTGTTATTTTCCTGATAGCTTAAAGTAACAGTAGTATACCGCTATTCAAAAGTCGAAAAATCGATTGAGAGAAAATATTGCTGGGCACCAAACTAAAACCGAAGGAAACACATGAACTATATGAGGAAACAAACGGCACAATCGAAATCTGAATTTCAACAAACGCCAACATACATAGTGTGAAGTCGTCTTTCTGTGTTAATATTGATGAAAAGATCTTTAGTTTAAACATATTTATTTATAGTGGATTGGGAAACAAGTTTAACAACTTATATTAATCCCTTTCCACTTTGCGGGTGCGAGTGCTGCCTTGTAGCGGCATCAGCCTTCTCTTTTTCGAAATCTACAAGGGTGACTTTAACGTGCAAGAGATATGGCTCTCTCTTAACACAGGTCAGCCATTTATAGTCCCCTTCCGACGGACTATCATCGTTTCCTCAAGACCTTACTCGCAAATGGTGTCAAGGGAGAGCCGAAAATTGAGTTGCTGAAATTCTCATCTCAAGACGGGAATCGAACCAGGAACCTTTGTGTTAGTAGTCCGATGCACTAACCACTATATCACGGCTCTCTTCTAGTTCGTCTTTAGTATCAGTAGTATCCTTAGTTACACATTCATTAAGTCAAATGAGATTCCGACTGAAATACGGGTTATTTAGTGATAGGACATAACATTAAAAAAAATTGCAAGGTGTATTGTAAATATGAATATGTAATACATTTCCTAGCAGAATACGCATATATGGTCTTCACCTTCTTACTTTATTTGGACTTTATACTTTTTTCTATTCGAGCTAAATGCAATCCTGGTACCTATAATGAGTTCATTTACCTGTGGTCTCCCGGTTTCCATTCTTTCAAAGACCATGCTGTTACAACAGTTTTGTTTCAATCTCCTTGATTTGTATTTTTGCTTCTATTTACGATATTTGAAAATTGTATATCAATCCAGCATCAATTACATTTAGCGTATAAAAAGTCCATACACATGAAAACATCAAACTATTGACGTTTCCTTACCCAACGAAACGTCTAAGAAATAACTGTCATATCCCTGACTCAATACGACAAAAATGAAACATGCAGTTGAAACCTGCTTTTCTAGCTAGCAAAACCTGCCACTAGTATGATGGTTGTTGATATTCAAGTTATGTTAGCAAAATTAATTTAGACGCTAAAAATGTATTTATTAACATATGTCACTGATGTACAACACAACAGACCAAAACAATTATACGTCAATTAAATCTATCAAAGACGCCAACAAAACAATAGATGATAGTACAGTAAAGTAACATGATACATTCAAATACTTTCCAAATAAGGTACACATTAATTAAAAAATAAAAATACAAGGGTATACAAAATGAAACTAAAATCATAATAAACAACTCAAAAAACGCGTTACAATATCTCCGACCTTACCTGCTTACATTACACATGTTACAGAACATTTTATATTTTTAGTTTTATATTTTACACGACATGTAGTTTTAATCCGCGATCATATCTATTTTTACAATTAGTGTGTCAATTCATAAATTTGCACACAATTTATAGTTTAACATGAATCTCAAGTATGTGTATAACTTGTAATCATAAACAAAACAAGCACCACGTAGACAGGTTAAGGTCATATTATTGTATTTTGTATTGACATCGGGTTTTTTAAACATCAACATGGCGAAATTTATTGGAAAATGGAAAGGTGAAAGTAGTGCATTCAAAAATTACGATAATTTTTCAAAGGCATCAGGTAAGTTTTATTCTTTAAGTTATTTCATACCATGCATTTGAAATTTAAGATACACTTAAATCAGGGTCTTTAACTTAAAGTTGATAAAGATATACACACACACACCAGATCTTGGACATGTTGAAATAAAGAATAATAATTAAATGCTTATTGTCATATTGTGAGCCCTACGTACACAACTGCATTGTTTTAATATTCATCTGCATCATATTCAATCATTACGTACTCATTTAAAAGAGGGACGAAATATACCAAAGGGACAGTCAAACTCATAAATCTAAAATAAACTGACAACGCCATGGCTAAAAATGAAAAAGATAAACAGACAAACAATAGTACACATGACACAACATAGAAAACTAAAGAATAAACAACACCAAAACCGCACCAAAATCTAGAGGTTATCACAGGTGCACCGAATGGGTAAGCAGATCCTGCTCAACATGTGGCATTAAGTTATTTGATTACACGAAATTGGAATATAAGATACGCTTAAATAAGGATCTGTAACTTCATACACCATATCTTGAACATGTTGAAATAAACAATAATAACTAAATGCTTATTGTCATATTTTAAGCACTACGTAGAAGATTTATCACAACTGCATTGTTTTAAAATTCATCTGCATCAAATTTTATCATAGTTATTATTTTGATATGCATATATATATTTTATTTTATGCACTACCTGTTACTTTCTCATGTTTATTATTACCTGTGTATTACTGACTGTTACTTTCTCATGTTTACTAAAGATATGTGCATTTATGAGTTGAATGGCATTTCTTTGTATTCAAAAAATTTTAATCGAATCGAGAAACATTATTATTAACAATATATTATATCTTGTGAGTCAGTATAGAAGTAGATATGTATATATATATACATCAAGTTGGTTGTACTCTTAATTATATGTATATATCAAGTAGGTTGTACTCTAATATGTATCATATGTAATATGTAACTATGTGTTTTATGAAAACAAAGGCTATTATATAGATTTACAGTCAATGTTAAAAACCATTAGATGCCCACGTAATTATACTGCCTGGTATCTATGATGATTTTATTTACAACCACTGGGCCGATACCACTGCTGGTGGAGATTTATTTTCCCGAGGGTATCACAAGTCCAGTAGTCAGCACTTTTTGTGCTGACATGAATTGTCATTAATATTGTTATATTTATAAATTTACTGTTTACAAAAGTTTTGATTTTTTTGAAATACTAAGGCTCTTCTACCTCAGGCATAGATTACCTTATCTGTATTATGCAACACTTTTAGGATTTTTTGGTCCTCAATGCTCTTCAACTTCGTACTTTATTTGGTCTTTTAAACATTTTTGGATTCGAGCGTCACTGATGAGTCTTTTGTACACAAAACGCGCGTCTGGCATATACTAAATTTAGTCCTGGTATCTATGATGAGTTTATTTACAACATTTAAACATCCTGTATCTAATAAAGATATAAAGGATAACTCTTCCTATTGTGTCACTCTTCTTACGGTTTCATAAAGTACGAATACTGTTCAAAGTTCACTACTTTTTTCTTTGATGATACTGATTAAAAACACTTCTAAGGTTGTAAGTCAGGTAATAAAAAAATAGAACACCATTATATTATGCCATAATGTATGGTAAAATGCTAGCATTCGACCATTGAAAAAGATGGGTTCTTTTAGGAATTATAAAATTTAAGATATCCATTTACATTTAATGACATCATGAGTGTAAATACTTATAAGTGTAAACTATCAACCTTTTTAGCCCTTTCTTTGGTTTCCTATCTCTTTTGAAGGGTCATATAATTACTTTACTTTAGTAGAACTGCTGATGTATATTTGAATACTAACTCCATTATGTGAATAGGTAGAATGTATTAATTTGTTTAAAAAAGATAACATCAATGTTCTAATTCAATCAAAGCCAGCAACTAAAGTTTAAATTATATTGTCCGAGAGCCTAAATCCATTACTTGCCAATTAAAGGCATCCACTTCATAATATCTTCACTTTTCGACATTGAATTTCCAGTTGAGTATAAAATAGAACAATATCTGAGGAACATATATATACACAGAATTAATTTTTGAATGTTCCAATTTTTTGGGATAATTATCATTGATTTCAGGACTAACTTGTCGTTGAAAAAATATTATTTTATTTGTCCATGAATTGTGTTGCTGTTAATGATTTACAATACATTACTATGATAACAATTGCCTAATCGAAAATTCAGAATAAGTAGATATTGTTTTATTACGTTCGTGATATGTGTTTCTGTTCAGTAAGTTTTGTGTTTTATTTATTGTACGAAATGATGTAATGAACGTTTTTTTAAATGTAAAAATAGCATCTACAATTCAAGAAATGTAGTACTGTAAATCCAGAAATTATTGCGTGCATTTATTAGTGCGACTATGGGAGACTGGACAGAAATGCGATATTAATTATTGGGATGCCAGAAATAAATCAAAAACTCCTAAATTTATAAAATTCTTTGCTCACTACTGATATATCTAAGAATTTGATGATTGACTACTTGTTTCTAGCACTAGTTTATTTAATTGCAATTTATTTTCCTAATTTTGTTTGAAGTAAATAATTGCTTCTAAGTTTCTTTATCTTTATTAAATAAACAAAATGTAAAAATCTTAAATACTTTACATTTCCATGCATATATGTTGTTCTACACACTTTTTTATTTGCATCATATTTAGAAAAAAAAATAATGCATGATGATACTGAAAAAGGCAATTGTTATTTCTAATATGAAAATTGAGTTGAAAACGATTATTTGTAAATGAAAATAAAGAAAGGCAACAGTAGTATATCGCTGTTCGAAAGTCATAAATCGATTGAGAGAAAACAATTACGGGTTTACAAAGTACGATTTATGTCTTCATGTATAAATATATATCTGGTAATTTCTAATTAAATACACTTGTTAAATCGTGCCTGTTCAATCAACTTTAAGATAAACAAACCTATCATTTGTGATTATGCATAGCATTCTTGAAGGCTAACCAACGATTTTTTTGCTTTTTAAAAGATGGCCATCATACAATCAAACTGGCCATTGCAAACAAAATATGATGTATCAATTTTTTGGGGCGAACACAAAAAAACCCTTAATTTAATAATCCAGCAAAAACGTAACTGTTGTGTTGAATTGAATCTTCAAGAAATGAGCCTCTAATTCACTTTCTGGAATATTGTTAATTTGAATTTGAACTGTGTGATGTGAAACAGCCTTTTTAGGGTATTAGGTTGTAGCTAGAAGTGTTGTTGGCATAGAGTATAATTCAGAATAAGTTCAAAAACCCCTAGCAAGTCAGAAAAAGGGCAAGCAGACATCAGATCAATCAAGGTGTCTAATGACTAAGATTTTGGTTTTAATTTGTAACGTCTGGTCTTTTAAATCTAAATAATGTATCATTTTAGCACCTGGAACACCACCAAAGAATGGGAGGGCTATATCCCTAAGTCCCAGTACAGCACTGGTCAAGTGGGATGAACCAGCTAGACCAAATGGCATCATCAAGGTTTGATATAGTCGTCATCAAGCGTTACGATTACTTCCATAGATAAATCTGTAGTAAACACGAAAGGGACATATTGAAACTTTACATAAAGACAGCAGTATAAAACAAAACAAAATCCAAATAATCACATTAACGGTATATTTTTTCAGCACTAGATGAGTATTTCTACAATCTTTGTCTCTTTAGTGATGTTTGAGGCCAAAATAATTGGAATTATAAGAAAAACAATGAAGAGTTATAAAAAAAATATCAAACAAGTATCGCCAAAGTTGGCCAAGTAATCAGAGCTTTGCATGAGGGAGATATATTCTTTAATTTAAAATATGAGGAGGAGGGCAGATTAAAAATGACACTCCGTAAATGTTATGGACACCATCACGAATTGGTTGATCCATACGATGAGTCTTTGTCCAAACTAAGTAAGGACATTTTTACCACGTATTCGATTGTGGTTTGCCATTACGTCGTTAGATATTTAAGTACCGAACGTGATTTATTTCCCTTTGTGACTGTTTTGTTGAGTGTGAATTCGCATTGCTATAAGACGTGTCACGATATTTTTCTATCAAAAATATATGTATTTAGTTTTAATGTTATATTTGTTATTCTCATCGGATTTGCTTAATATCTTATAGTTTGTGGTTGTATATCTTATGTTTTTTTCTGTTCTATAAATTACCCATTTCATTTATAAGACTTTAGTTTGGGTCAACTAAATGTATACGTTTTTTATGGTTTACAGTTTGATTTTGAGGATATACCGACATGGCTTGATAATACAATTATTTTAATTTTATTTTAATAAGTATTTTAATTTTCATTATTATTATTACAGTTTTAGTTTGTTTTAGATTTATGAGTTTGACTGTCCCTTTGGTATCTATCGTCCCTCTATTAGCTAGCTCTAATAGTATATTCTTATTGTTGATATTTACCCTATATGTATCAAGTGTTAAATTAGTTTTATTGATAAAAAAATAAAGAGAATTTCTTGGTATTCCTAAACGGGAGATTTTATACGCACAGACGAAGAAGTATACTTAATAACAAAATTATTTTCATTTACCTGTGTATGATATGACGCAGATTTTTTCAAAAGTGATGATTTTCTAAGAAATTTAGCAGTTTTTGATTATTATCTTGAATACTATTATATATAGAGATAAACTGTAAACAGCAATAATGGTCAGTAAATTAAGATCTACAAATACGTCAACATGACCAAAATGGTAAGTTGATCCCTTAAGGGGGCTCGCGGGTCTAAATCATTTTATTTTTTTTATTTAATATAGAATTTCTCTTTATTTTTCTATAAATTAAGTTTATCTTATACTAAATAGAAAAATGAAATAAAAAAAGGGGTCACCGTTCATTTACGCTCACAATCTGCCTTCGAAAGACGCATACATTTTTGTTAATTTCCTTTTTTTTCTGTTGAACTAATAGGAGAAATAGCGATAATATCGAAATAAAAAAAAAAGAATTAAGAAATCGCTTAAATGTTACAATTATTTAGTTCATGTACAGCATATTCGAAATCAACAATAAAAAATATAGGTCAGAGATGAGTTAAAAAGAATATTTCAATTTTAAAGCAAGAAAATGGCATTTTTGCACCAAAGGGAGATAATGTGAAGCTTTTCAATGATATCTACATTTTAAAAGTCCGCTGGGGCCAACACGAACTATTTTTTTGAATGATTTTTGTAACATATGATAAAATAATAACTACTAAAGGTAATAAATAAAATTTGTCATGAAAACATAATGTTTAATTTTTTCTGAAAATCTTATACCCGTGAGCCTCCTTAAGGAGTTTTTACCCTTTATTGTAACTTTTTAACAGTATTCATTTATTTGGTAAATTTTGGTAAGTTTTTACAAAATATTTTTCTCTATAATTAAAGGGCCAAGTTCATTACAGATAGAGAAAATTATAAGTAGCAAGAATGATCCATAAAGTATGACCTACAAACACATCACTATCACCAAAACACAATTTTGTCATGAATCCATCTGTTTCCTTTGTTTTATATGCACATAGACTAAGGTGGCGACAAGTTTGTTGAAAGACCAGCTGAAGCACGCATTCGAGTGCGGGATGTTTTTGCTGTATTTAGGCTCATTGGTGGCAATCTCTTATGTTTTGCTCTTTGGTAGGGATGTTGTCTCTTTGACACATTCTTCATTTCCATTCTCAATGTTATTTAACGACAGAAATGTGTATTAAAGCTCCAAATTTGACCTAGGTCAGATAGAGCCGTGAATATATTAAACAGACACAGCTGTTAAAGGTCTGCCAGCAACACCACTAAAGTCAACAGAAACATATTTTGAACAATTTATTTGCAGGGTTACAAAATATTTTATACTATAGAACCAGACATACCAGTAGTTCTATGGACCACTCTAGATATACCTATACCTCAAGCCAATGAACGTCAGGCTACAATCACGGAATTAAAAACCTCTGTGTACTGGCCTACTCCAAGTTAGGAGAAGGACCAATATCTGACCTTGAACAAGTGATGACCAAGTCTGGAGCTATACATTGTAAGATTGGCCTCTGTTTCAGATATAGTATGTCAAATAAACAGAATTGTAGACAGCAAGTTTAAAGTCAACATTATTTGTCTTTTAAATTGACGTTCTTTTCAATCTTCTGACTTTTTAAGAACTTTAATATTTTTAAAATATATTTAAAGAATTTTAATTTCCAAAAAAGTATAAACTGTCGTAAATAAAACCTGTTTTTGTATTATAGCGCATGCAGTTCTAATATACAACATGCAGTTATCGCATTGACATGCATGTATGCAACCGTCCTAAGTCCAGAGCATGTTGACATGCTTGTCTCATTTGAAATGTTTATATCAACACAACTATAGATATCTCAGATGAGGAACGATATAACTGAAAGTCCGATATCTGCATTTTGTCATAAAATCATTTTTTTTAGTATTTGAAATTCCATATATGTGATGCATTATTTTTATCAGGCTTATATTTTGTGGCCGTTTATAACTATCTATGCGGTATGGGCTTTGTAAGTGTTGATAGCACTACGGTGACCTATAGTTGTTAATTTCTGTTTATTTTGGTCTCTTGTAGAGAGTTGTCTCATTGTCGATCATACCACATCCTCTTTTTTATATTTTTGTATTATTAAAGGCCGTACGGTGACTTTAGCTGTTAATGTTTTTGTCATTATGGTCTCTTTTAGAGAGTTGTCTCAATGTCAATCATATCTCATGTTGTTTTTTCATATTATAATTTGAACGCTTTTTAGGTCCAGTAGACTTTTGACTCTACGACAATGTTTTCTATAGAATGAGAGAATTGGATTTTATTGGTCATTTCACGGTTTTCAACTTTGAGCAACAACGATACCACATAGCAAGCTGTAAAATGCCCTAATATGACATATTCAAAACAATTCAAACGAGAAAAAGATGGTTGTCACATTGGCATTCATACCACATCTTCTAATTTTAAAATGTAATAACAAAATAAGGAACAAAACAGAAAGCAGTTGAAATGATAACAGTCAATGCTTTTTCTTTACAGCTGAAGACTCTTTATTCAAGACACCTGTAACACCGGTACCATCTAGTATAAACAACTCAAGGTACGGGACGGTTTATTAATAATTTAAACATAAATATTATTATTTATACACATATATGAAATAATTACTTATAATATGAAAGGTTACATTCACTGGGATGACAGAAATTACAGCAACAATCCTTTACAAAAGATCAGTTCACACACAAACACAAGCATATTGTTTAATATAAAATAGACTGTTATATAATCAAGAGAGAAGAGAAACTAAAGAGGCAATCAAAAGTTCAATAACACCAGACAAGATAATGGCAAAAAATGAAAATAACAAAAGGTAAAAACAAATAATTTCAACGAAACACTATATAGAAAACATACCCTAAACATTACTGTAGTTCAGCTCCGGTGTTCATGAAGCGTCAAAACATCATGCTCAGAACGTGGTACCCGTCATGTAGGTGACATTGTTTTCATTGTAACTAATACACACCCGACATGTACACTTTATCATGCTATCATTGTTCTTTCTGTACAATTTAACATTTTTACTCTTCAATTGCAATGCGCTGCAAACATTTCACTATAACGTAGAAATCGTGTTTACATTAACTATGAAACAAATCAACACGTTTAAAGGATTAAACGCAATTGTACGACTATTTACCTTTAATTCATAGTCGAATCGTTATAATTTCATATTACAGCAGTCCCTGTCAGCAACACACATACATGTAAAATTATCAAGTTTTTCAACTATACACATGGAAAAAAGTATTGCAACACCTTGATTTTTCAAAACTTGAAAAATCAGCCTCTTATTTTGGATGATATATACTAGTAATAAGATATTTGTATAATATTATTGAAACATAGTTTATGATAACATTGGCATTGAAACGAACAAAAAATGTTTGAAAAAAAATGATTTATATAACCACAATTTTAATAACAAAATGAAGTGTTTTTTGTACAAAAAATGCATTTTACAACTATGGATGTAGTCGAATTTTTCAATGTCAGACATTTCAAAATTAATCTTCAGATGACTGTTCACATCATGGTTGGTCGTTATACGCCAAAGAATTAGTACTTTGTGCGCAGCCTCCATTCAAACCGATAAGTGCATCTTAACGTCTTTTGATTCCTGTCAAAATTCGACTAATTTATTGCTAAGGTAACAGCAACAATTTCTGATGAAGGGCATTGTTTATTTCATGATTTGTTTGAACTGGGATGTCCTTTCGCGCACTTTCCGCCCGGTAGTGTCCCATATATGCTCGATATGGTTCAAATCTGGGCTACGATCCGTCCGAGGAAGATGACCCGAATTCCATTGGAACAATGGATCGTCCTCCACGATGCTAATTTTCAACTTTAGCGAGCTCTGCACTATATTGGATACGGGGAACTGTGTGCCGGTTCGTTAGTAAAGGTCTCCGAAATGGTCTCATCGCTCGATAACCAGTAGCGATGAGTTTATCTCGAACAGTTCTTGTTAAAAGGCTCCTGATACCACTCTCTTTTTGGGATTGTATTGTACTCAATGGGTTTCCTTCTGACCAACCTTTATTATGCTTGATTTTCCATAGCAAATGGTATAGGGGGTCTTCTTTATCTCGGAGGGTCTTTAACATCGTTTAGTGCCATTTTTTATTCTTAAAACGACTTATAATGGAATGGCGAAGACCAACAATGCGTGCATTTGTTACAGATACATCCTTGCTTCTCTCATGCTGATAATCTGTCATCTTGCTGCAGTTTAGAGTTGCCGAGGACCCATTAAAAGGTGTCAATCACATAACTTTAACAACTTGGTTATTTAAAGTGTTGAAAACAATTAGGATGAAAACATCTGTTTTGCTGTTTACGGGTACAGTAGCTGCATGTGCGAATAAAAACTTATTTATTAATTAAACTCAGGTGATACTTGAATAATGTTTAAATAGTTCTATTTTACCAAATTATACCACAAAAAAATTAAAAATGTCTTTTTAATTTCAATTTCAATTTGGTGTTGCAATACTTTTTTCCAGGTGTATATAATAAAGTCAACAAATATTAAGAATGAGAAAATGGACATGCAACTCGATATTAGAGCATATAGAAAAAAAATAAAGAAAAATATAATTATAGTGACAGAAGAGATTAATCATCATTTTATTTCTTGTCTTGTTGTAGTAGTAAAATAAACAGCAAACCAGTGAAAAGAAAGAAAACTGTTGATGAAATCTATAAAATACAGCATAAAGTGTACATGAAAGAACTTATAAAACAAGACATAGAAATAGAAAAGTTAAACTTACAAATTGAACTCCTTAACAGTTTAAAAGGAAATTCATCTGTATCTGGTTCATATTCAGTCAAACAATTACTTTTGAATTGCTTACTGCATATGTAAACCTTTAAGTGGCATTAGCTATCAAATTCATGCACATTGAGTTGACCTAAATTCACAGATTTGATATAAAACCTAATATTTAAAAACGTTTATCCAAATAGTTAAAAAGTCCAAAAGAATCTATGATCAATTTCTGGGCTCGTTTCAATGTATTATTTCTATGATACTCCACTGTTATCATCGTTAAAAAAATCATAGTTTTGCTCATCAGTAGCTATTGCTCCTTTAATCATGTAATTCATAATATTATTTATAAATAAAGGCAACAGTAGTATACTGCTGAGAAATGGGAAATTGATCATTGGGAATTTCTATCAGAATACACATGGATTTGGTCATTTCAAGGAGCTGTTCATTTGAAATCCGGTTTGGCCAGAAGATTTTGCAGGTTCACCTCAGACAATTGTGGTGAAAACTTCAGAGCAATCTCATGTCTGTTTTAGTTACTCTCCATCATTCACTTCCATACAGATGGACAGATTTAACATTACTGTTATATAGCCTGATCTTTGTTTTCCTGTTGTATTGTTTGGACTTCCAAATGGGTCGTAGTCTTTGAAATGCAGATCTTGCCTTGGGTAGCCTATTTTTAATATCTTTTTGTTTCGGATGTTCTGTGCTAACCACAGTTCCTAGATAAGTAAATTTATCTACCTGTTGGATGTATGTGCCCTCAGCTTTTAGTCTTAAGTTGGATGTTGTGTGAAGTCGCATTTCTTGGATCTTTTTTGCGTTCAATTCTAGTCCAATTTGGCTTGAAAAATTGCTGAGTCGATCTGTCTTTACTACAGACTTTACTTCAAACTAGTCAGTTTCCTTGTTGTTGAGTATCACAGCACATTCAAAATTGGCATAAAAGCATCATATCAGTGTTACAACATTGTGTGGTACTCCATATGATTAAACAATTGTCTAAAGAGTCTCTCTGTGTAGACTGTCGAATGCTTTCGTGAAGTAAATAAAGTTGATATATAGAGGTGGCTTCCATTATATACACTGCTCAATGATGTTTCTAACAGCAAAGATCTGATCAATGCATCCTTTCCCTTTTCTTAACCCAGCTTGTTCCTGTCTTAACCTGTCATCCAGTTCAAAGTATATCCTGTTTAACAGTACTCTACAAAACACTTTATTTGAGATCGAGAGTAATGTTATACCTGTCCAGTTGTCACAATTCCCAATATCACCTTTCTTTGTTAACTTAAAAATAAGACCTTTTGTCCAGTCATCAGGTATTTTATTTTCTTCCCATATGTCTTTAAAGATATAATGAAGTATGACTGTTGCTGTGTTGGTGTCAGCTTTCAGTAGTTCAGCTTGAATTCCATCTATGCCTGCTGCCTTTCCTGATTTCATGGATTTAATTGCCGTTGTTATTTCTTCTTATGTAGATCAGTGCTCATATCTAAATCTTCAAAGTTTGTTCTTTCAACCTTGATGACTTAGTGTTGAGACCTTGTCTTTGAGTTTTGCTCTTTCATCGATTGCTTTCCGTGTGTCTGATGTTAACCACTGTTTATTACTGCTCTTACGAAAACCAGTGGTTTTTTAAATTGTGTTTCTTTTCTATGGAATTTTCTTCAGTTGGATGAATTTCCTCTAGTACTCGAAATCTGTTTATGTGTTAAATGACAAACTTTTTCATGTTCTTTCAGACGGTTGACATTAAGGATCTTTCTCCCAGGTTTGTTATTGTCTGGTACCCTTTTCAAATTTAGTTGGAGTTTAGTTATAACTTAATGATGTTCGCTGTTCACATTTGCTCCTCTAAATGTTAGTGTATCAAGTAATGATCGTCTATATTTGCCATTTATGATGATGTGGTCAATCTGATTTTTGTCCCTATTGTTTGGAAAAGTCCTCGTAATTTTGTGTATATGTCTTTATGTTTAAATAGGGTTCCTCCAATAACTAGTCCATTTGTTGAACACATATGTGCCAGTCTCTCTCCGTTCTCATTCATGACGCTATGACCTACTTTTCCCGTAGCTCTTTCATGTTCTGTATTTACATTTCCAACCTTAGCATTTTGGCCTGCTATAATGAGAAGAAGATCATGCTGTGGTGTTTTGCTAATCTTAGCATGCAGAGCTTCATAATACGCCGCATCATTTGTAGGCGAGTAGCACTGTATAATTGTTGTCTTGGCATAGCTGGAATTAAAGCGAGCTCTGATCAATCGCTTATTTATAGGTTCCCATTCTATCAAGCTCTTTGTACATTCCTTATCCATAATGATTGCTACTCCTTCTGTATGTTGGTTGTCATTTTTGTATGACCCTGAGTAGTAATCTTTCCTGACTCTGTCCATCTGCATTCACTGATGGCTAACTTTCCTAGTTGATACCTTTCCATCTCTCTTATGACTTGCGCAGTTTTTGAGACATGGAACATAGTTCTCACATTCTATGCGCCGATCTTAATTGTCTTTTTTTGGATCCATGAGTTTTCAGTTCCTGTCCAAGTCCTCCCGATGTAGGCTTTCTCCTTGTACAATCATATTGCTGCCTGTGCAGCCCGTCATGCCATCGGAACCTTTCTGTTTGTTGATTTCTATAATACGTTTTTGTTTTATAAAATGAAGTTATTAGCCTCAGGCTTAACCCCCAACTTGGAGGACCAGGGGTTTTGTCATTGAGGTTCCCGTCATCTAGATCCGTTGCCTTGCTGGGCTGAAGAGTGGTAATCTACTCAGTTTGTTTAGAGTACCCTCTCCTAGATAGGTTGCATAACCTGGCTTACAACTCCAACCTGCTGACTATTTACCAATAGCTGGGACAAGGTTGATGAGTACTAGGGCATACTGCATCTCTGGGGTCCTTGCTACTCCAAGATCCTCTACAGTTTAGCCTAGGATACAAGACCCTAGTTACCGTGAGCTGTCGCTGGGAGGCACTGTAGAGGTTTTAGACTGGTAGAGGCTTTGTGTTGGCAAAACAGATTGACGCGCTCGGCTTTCTGTTTCACCTACAGGTAGGCTAAGACTACAATACACTAGACGCATATCCATTCCCTGTGGTACTATTACCACTAGCACACAAAAAAACATAAGATAGAGAAACACAAAAATATGATAACAGGAACTCTATCTTCGTGGTTTTTTGTTTGTTTTATATTCAAGCAGTTGATAAAGAAGACCTTTCAAAGTTCACAATGGAAACTAGCAATATCAATATAACTTATCAAGATATAGTTGTAAGAATCTGGTACCACAAAATGATAATAATTAAAGGAAAACATCGGACACGCATCAAAACTATAATATTTGTCCTTATCATGCAAGTAGTAAAAAGTAAAATCACAAAAATACTGAACTCAGAGGAAAATCTAACGGAAAGTTCATAATCCCATGGCAATACCAAATGACAATACACATCAAAAACGAATGGACAAGAACTGCCATATTTCTGACTTGGTACAGGCATTGTAAAATGTAGAAAATGGTGCATTAAACCTGGTTTTAAAGCGCTAATATATCATATTGTATGACAAGATCAGGATGTGCAATTGTACCTGCTTCATAAATCTGTCGCATAAACTTGAAAATTTAAACGTATCATATCTTAAAATCTTGGCGTACAAAATTATAATCCTGGTACCTTTGATAACTTTTTAAACATTATACATCTACGCACTACGTATAAGTGTTGAAATAATGCAGCAAGTTTACGTTTTCAATAACGCATAATGATAAACAGTTATCAAAGGTAACAGGATTTTAATTTATATATGCCAGACGTACGTTGCGTCTCTATAAGATTCATTAGTGACGCGCAGATCAAAATAGATATAAAGCCCATAAAGTACAAAGTTAAAGAGCATTACGAGGACTCAAATACGGCTACGGTAAAATATGACTGGGAAATTTATAAAAAAGACAATTTCATTTATATGCATGTCGACACCGAAGTGCTAACTGCTGAGCTGGTGATAACCTCGGGAACAAAACGTCCATTAACAGTGGAATCGGCCCGATGCAGTTAGTTAAACAGTTATCAATGGTACCAACATTGCAATTTTTACGCCAGACGCGCGTTTCATCTATACCAGACTCATCCGTGACGCTCAAATGAAAATAGTTATAAAGCCAAACAAGTACAAAGATTAGTAGATCCTGCTCAACATGTGGCACACATAGAATTTATCATGTTATTTAAATTCGATAGGTCACACTCGGGAAAAGTGTAAGGGATTGTAGTTACGACATTAAATAATTGGTTACTTTAGGTAATGAAACAGGATCGAGCAGAAACAATAATTAACAATCTGAAGAGAAATAGGCTTCAGGATTAGGTACTACTGTATAACTGTATAACTAACGTGATGAAGAAATGTAAGATGTTGACCAATATCTCTCAAATTTGTAATATGGTTGTTTAATTAGTTATGTCGTGTCATAATACCATTGTATCTCAATGAACTTTTCAAGGTGCAATGCCTTAATGGTAAGTAATTAATTATATACAACAGTGATATGTGTACCATTACATAATTATACAAATATGTACAAAACTATTTAATATGTACACTCGGACCATAGGACCGTTATGCCCCGTTTACATTTCTGTGTCATAATCGCAGAGTTTATAAAATAGGAAAATTAAATTACACGATAAGTGATTTAATACTCAATTTACACAATTTTGAGGCTGAGATTTGTTAGCTTTTTGGAAATGAATGAGTCAGTCACTATCGTCATTTAGATTGTTCACGGTTTGTTGGGTTTCATGAAGTTTTTAAAGTGTCAATTTATTGGGTTCACCTTTATCCTTCATCCGGTTTAATTGTACTCAAAACATTTTCGTAAACCTTTCGTCGTCCTTAAGAAAGAGCCGGTTCCAAATTCTCTGTTCAAGGATATAGTGGGTTTAATGCGCAAGTCCCGTTAATAACGGATAATTGTATCCTAAAATGAGTTTATTCAAAAGTTAAACACAGTTCGAACGGTTTTAATAATCTCTATCAGCTGTTCATTTTTTAACAACGAAGCCATCCGTGAGTAGCATCTTCAGCTTTTTCCAAATATCATTTAAATCATCTTGATCCTCTGGCCATTGTACGAGATAAGCATAATTCCAAATGTAGGAAAACTCGATTGGAATATCTGTTATTGTAATATCTTTCGTAATTACTATGATACGCTCTAGATTTCTTTTCTCATATTTTGCTCTATCGAGTTCAAACAAACAGTCACGTGACGATAAGAATTCGGGCGTGATTAGAAATATAATGGACCTGCTGTTTTGTATGCTCTCTACTTCGGTATCCGCAAGACTCGTTCCAACTAAAAAATCTCGATCTTTTATGCACATTGTCAGTCCCCACTCCGTCTCAAGTTTTGGTATTAATACATCTTTTATCCAAATGACAATATCCCCTTCATATGATATATACACGTCGTATTGGTAGTACTTCCGGACTTTACGTTCAACAACACGGCGAATTACTCCATAAATAGAGAATATGATTTTCCATCTTTTACTATAGGCTATAAGAAGTAATAAGAATGTGACACAGGTAGATAACAATGTTGATGCAAACGTTAGCCACATTTTATTCTTACAGTGCGCAAACAATTCATAAAGAGAGTTGTAAGCAATGAGTGTATCGATAACTGTTCCGTTGGACAATTTACATTTATACGATCGGCTATCGAGATTAACCTTTGTGGTCTGAATCCATCTTATAAAGTCTATATTGTCACAAGTGCATTCAAATGCATTATCAGTGAGAATTAATGTCATTCCATGCAAGTATTGCATTTTATCTGCCCAAACTCTGATGGTTGAACTAACACTTGTTAGAAGATTCTTACTAATATCAAGCATCTTTATCCTGGTTTGATCGAGGAGTTGTAGCGGAATAGACTGAAGTAAATTAAGTCTTAAAGATAAATATGTCAAGTTGGGCATTGGCTTGAATATGCCTTCCGGAAAATACCAAATATCATTTTCAGATATATCCATTGATTCGATAGATGATAAATATATAAATAAGCGATTTCCGTGTAGTCGGTTTCCGCCACCTATGTTGCCGTTTTTCCATACAATCGTTTTCAGGGTGTTATGAGGAAAATATTTCAATAGATTAAAACTATTTTCAGAACCGCCACCAGTACAGCTAAACGTTTCCAGTCGAAATTCAAGAAAAAGTAGGAACGTCGTTACCTTTGTATAAGATGCATCTAGGTATATAAAGCTGTTGTTTCTAGGAACTACTAAAAATATTACGGGGCCACTATTTGCTATTGTGTAACTGATATCTATTTTCTCGAGTGACTTCGGTAAAACCACGCAACTGTGAAATGAGCAATTGTAATCAGAATAGGCGGTTACATAATTTTTTATAACATAGTTGACAGTATTATATGAATAGTCCAATGATTTCAATCTAATGGCTCCATTGAAAAAAAGATTAAGATCATTCAGATTTTTCTCAGTTAGAAGTAAAAACCTGTTTCCTTTAAAAGAAATATGTCGCAAACATTCCGGGTGATCAAATGATAATAAGGATCCAGGCTCGTAATCTACTATTCCATTCTCTGATAAATCCAGATTTTCTACGCAAATTGTTTTCAAATACTTCACTATGTCTTCTGTTATTAGCAGAACATACGGTATTTCTTTGCTATCTATACTTAAGTCACTCACATGACCAAAGTTTAGTGTCGTAATATTTTTATTACGGTATGGTTGTAACAGCTGCAATGCATGCTTCAAGTGCATGAACGTTCCGGAAAAATCTATCAAATGGAGTTTTTGTAACGATGCGTTATATTCTGTGACAACAAAGTGTTACCGACAATTTCTGATAGACAGCTGTTCTACAGAGGATGAACATCTCTGAAAAGTTTCATTCGACAAGCGAACTAAATAACATGATTCAAGGTGTAATTCTTTACGAGTGGTCATTTGACCGAATCCACTTCCAAAGTGTGGCAAAGGCATCATATCGATTCCCAAGAACGACAACTCAATCAAAATACCGAATGCATTATCGGGATAATCATTATCAGCAACAAAGTCTATCGGTTGAGGCATATATCTCCTGATATCCAATGTTGTTAAGTTTGTAATTGGATGAATTAATTCTGCTGAATATACATTAAATAAATTAAGGATATTTCCAGACATGTCCTGTATTGTTAGTTAGTGTAATCCTTGAAATGATTTGTTAGATAGATAATGAAGTTTGTTTTGTCTCAGAAAATTTTTGTGTAGGTATTAATAATTAATAAAGTAACTGTCACCAATCATTTTCCACCGATTAGAACGCATGTCTAAAACTTTAATATCTCCCGGTAAATCTTGAGGTATAAAAGTCAGTTCTTTGTTTTTACAATCTGCTATTTACGTCCTTCTTCTGTTTAAAATTATATTTGATATCACAATCTAATGCCTAAACGGAAGCATTACAGTAGAAGATAATAGAAATTACTGTATACAGTATGCTCCTCATCCTGATGTGATATGAATATATAAAACACCGTTCTATATGTTCAGTAAGTCATTCGCACTGTGCATTGGACTTTATAATACATAGATAAGCTACAAGTAGTGTCAATACTTGTATTTTATCATACATAACATACTTCTTATACGTTCAGGTATCTCACATCCATTTTTTTATGGAAATATTCTTTATAAAGCACAAAGGTGTCAGTAATCATCTCAAAAACTAACAAAACCTTTGAATAGACTTATTAAGAAGGGATATAGTTACGATACTGTTGTCAGGTCATTAAAGATTGCATATTTTGGCGTTGCTATTGATTCACTTATAGGGTCTTTGCATCGGAACTAAACACATTTATTCAAAAACCAGTTGTTGGCATGACACGGGTCATGTTCTTCTCATATATGTTATGATGGTATGATACTAAACCCCTAACGGGAAGGATTGTGCCTGATGTTCATATGATGAAATCATAATCGTTCAGTCAGTTTAATTGAAGTCTGGAGCTGGCATGTTAGTTAACTGCTAGTAGTCTGTTGTTATTTATGTATTATTGTCATTGTGTTTATTTTCTTTGGCAACATCTTCTGACATCAGACTCGGACTTCTCTTGAACTGAATTTTATGTGCGTATTGTTATGCGTTGACTTTTCTACATTGGATAGAGGTATAGGGGGGGTTAAGATCACACAAACATGTTTAACCCCGCCGCATGTTTGCGCCTGTCCCAAGTCAGGAGCCTCTGGCCTTTGTTAGTCTAGTATTATTTTAATTTTAGTTTCTTGTGTACAATTTGGAAATTAGTATGGCGTTCATTATCAATGAACTAGTATATATTTGTTTAAGGGCCAGCTGAAGGACGCCTCTGGGTGCGGAAATTTCTCGCTACATTGAAGACCTGTTGGTGACCTTCTGTTGTTGTTTTTTTCTATGGTCGGGTTGTTGTCTCTTTGGCACATTCCCCATTTCCATTCTCAATTTTATAGATAAGCTACAAGTAGTGTCAATACTTGTATTTTATCATACATAGATAAGCTACAAGTAGTGTCAATACTTGTACTTTATCATACATAGATAAGCTACAAGTAGTGTCAATACTTGTATTTTATCATACATAGATAAGCTACAAGTAATGTCAATACTTGTATTTTTATCATACATAGATAAGCTACAAGTAGTGTCAATACTAATATAAAACACCTTCAATCAAGGTTTGATCAAACGTTCATGACAACGATATATTATTAAGGTACGTTAATATTCAGTATAACATTTACCTACTGAGTTTAGAATCGAACAATTAATTTGGTATGGTGACCATTAAACTATCGTACTGTATTGCCGATTTTAGTGAAAACGAATGTTGAATGATGAAAATGATTGTTGAAAGTTTACATCCGAATGTTGAAAACGAATGTTGAATGTTGAAAAACAATTGTTGAAAGTTGAAAATTGAATATTAAACACGAATGTTGAAAACGAATGTTGAAAACGATTGTTGAAAACGAATGTTGAAAACGAATGTTGAAAACGAATGTTGAATACGAATGTTGAATGTTGAAAGCAATTGTTAAAAGTTGAAAATTTAATATTGAAAACGAATGTTGAAAACGAATGTTAAAAACGAATGTTGAGTGTTGAAAGCAATTGTTGAAAGTTGAAAATTGAATATTGAAAACGAATGTTGAAAGTTGAAAACGGAATGTTGAATGTTGAAAAAGAATGTTAAAAGTTGAAGTCCAGTTGTAGAAAATGAATGTTGAATGTCGAAATCAAATGTTAAATGTTGAAAACGAATGTTGAAAGTTGAGATTCGAAAGTTGAAAACGAACTTTGAATGTTAAAAACGAATGGTTGAATGTTAAAAACGAATGTGGAATGTGGAATACGGAATTGAATGTTTCAAACAAATGTTGAATTTTGAATACGAAAAATGAATGTTGAATACGAAAGTTTTGAATTCTAAAAACGAAATGTTGAAATACAAAGTTTAACAAAAAAAAAAAAAAAAATGTTTAAATTGAATGTTAAATGTTAAAAATGATTGCTACAAACAAAAATTTAAAAAAATTTAAATATTGAATGTTGAATGTGGAATATTGAACCAACTTGACATCCGTACACTACACATACGTACATTTAAGGTATTACACTATGTATAATTACTTATAGTTTGGCATTGTACAAAGACATGTTTATGCAGTATGTGAGTAGCTTATTGTTGAGGGCATATATAGTTTGTACTTATATCTATGTCATTTGGTCTCTGGAGGAGATCTACAGTTGTCTCGTGAAAAATTATACAAAATCTTCTTTGAACATCAAAATTGCTTGTAATTGAGCTGCTTTTATTTACACACTCTTTTAATCAATTTCTAGCAATGCTATGTCACTTTGAAACACTCCTTAACAAGTTCAAACAATCTAATTATTCAAGACTGGACAAAACATATTGAATATTTCACTACGAAGGCGACAAGTCGTTGATAAAGAAAATCTAGCAAGCCCCGATATTCTTAATGATAAGAACTACTGATCATAGGAGGAGATATATTGTAAAATGATAGACTACAAAAAATCATTCAAAGAGGGACAAATATAATTATAGGTTTTTAACATAGAAATGTCGTCGTATTTGTGTTCTTCTCCGGTGAACACTTTAATGTAAACAATGCAATTATTTTATCTGTTCCGGTTGGAAAACATTCTGTATACCTCTTTATTTCACAAAAAATACAAACTGTAATATCTCTTCCAGTGGTACAAAATATTCCACAACTTTGATTTGCAATTGGAAAAAGAAATATGGAACTTTTATTTCATGTATATGACGACCCCATTTCTTACAAAAGCTAACAGTAAGGTTGAAACAAAATACCCAATTGTTTTCTGTGTAAATGGTTTTCGTTCTGTAAATCCGACATTTATTTGATTGTTCTGGAACAAGTAAGGTTTTTGCATACATTATAAGATTCTATTTAATCAATGAACTGTTCGTTTTATTAGCTACATCACAAAATGTTTATAGTTTCATTGTTGTAACTCCCGACGACTCTGGTCCATATTTAATAGACAGAGTAATGTTATGCTTTTGAATTTGTATTGTTAAAACCACCGATGCTATTCCAAACTCATTTAGACATCCTATCCATTTCATCGAAAATAACAACAGTGCGATCGTTTTTACAAGACCAACTTTAAAGATACAGGCTCGGCTATATAATATTCTGACAAACATTGTAAAAAAAACTAGCTAAAGACTTAATACATAAGAATTTCAAAGCATAACATTTCTGCAATTTACCCGAGGATTTTGCGGTGAATTCGATTTCAATCAGTACATTTCATTCGCAATAAATTAACCAATATATCTGATATCAATAGTGTCATTGTGATTACAAACTTTGTTGTTTATCCAATTTCAATTATTGAAAATGCTGACTGGACCCCACCAAATACCAACATCTCTGGGCCATTTTGCACATACACAATATCATTGGTCTGTAGTCGTTCTGTAACAATGGCGGTAAATGTTAAATAATACGATTTAGGATGTCTGTATGCTTTTGCTATATATTCATTATTCTTGTAAACATAATAATATCCATTATTGTCGGTATTCGTAGACACGAATACAGATATAAGATATACTCCGGATTTCTCACATATGAATTTCCCTTCATTTCTGATTGACGTTAGGTCGTGAATTCCATGTGATGTACGGACTTGTTTAAACGGGGTAACTGTTGTAGCTGCTACTGTTTCACTAGATGTCAGCTGGGCAGATAATACAACTGAAAAAAAAATGTTATGTTGTAAAGTAAAACATAGGCTATGACTAATACACATTATAGGATGTTCGATAAAAGATATAAAAGGAGATGTTGGGCATAAGTTAATAAGACAACCCAACAACAACAAACATCCAAACAATATTGAGGACAAAACATGTAGCCTTAGCAATAAACAGGTGTCTATAAAATACAACGATCTGAATCATTCCGAGGCTAAAAAGGTTTATGGTATATTATTGGAGAAAGTAAGGAACAATTCTGATCATACCAATGCCCTGAAGGAATTATCTGCCAATCTTCTTATAGGTTATCAAAATTGGTCTACATGGTGGGCATTATAAGATATAAAAGCAACAACAAACATTGGAATCTAAAGTAGGTAATCCAAAATGACGTCACCTAACCGAGGTCCATAATGATTAAATCATTCCCAAAACCTTTTGGTCTATTATATCTGCAGAAAAATTATTAATACGCTCATCCACTCCAATCTATGTCTAATTCGCTATGAGTCTTATATCGTTATGAATGAAAACAGATGCATGTATTTGGTCGGTTGACGAAATCATTCGAAGCAAAATTTAACAAAAATAAACTGTAAAACTTGCAGCATTATTCTAAAACAAGTTTTCGACAATAATGTTTAGTCCTCATAAGTGTTTGGCTTTGCGTTTGAAAAACGAAGCATTGAGAAATCTTTTTACGGACTTATTTTCGGTTATACCCATTTGGCGTGGCTCGGTACTTGTACATCCCGTTAATGTGTTTGTATTATCTTTCTTTATTTGCTGGTGTGTGTTTGGCGCATCTTGCGTAAGTGTAACATTTTAGTCCTGGCATCTATGATTAGGTTTTTTTACAACCACTGGGTCGATGCCACTGCTGGTGGAAATTTATTTTCGCGAGCGTTTCACCAGCCCAGTAGTCAACACTTCTGTGTTGACTTGAGTTACCATTGATATGTTTATAATAATAAATTAACTGTTAACAAAACTTTGAATTTTCGAAATACCAAGGCTTTTCTACCTCAGTAATATATCGTCTTAGCTGTATTTGGGAATTTTTGGTCCTCAATGCTCTTCAACTTCGTACTTTATTTGGCTTTTTAAACATTTTTTCTTTTATAGACAAAACGCGCGTTTGTAATGATGGCTGTATCCCTATATAAAAGAAGGTTAAATTTTATCATTTTCTACGTTTGAGAATGCCTGTACCAAGCCGGAAATATGGCAGTTGTTTTCCATATGTTTGGTGTGTTTTGTCGTTTGATTTTGACATTTGATTAGGGACTTTCCGTTATGAATTTTCCTCTGAGTTCAGTATTTTTCTTATTTTACTTTTCTTATACATTTATAACCTCCTTATTTGTGAACAAAAAATCAACATGAAAAGCGAGTCTCACTTCGTAGACATAATCGAAGAGTTACCATAACCAGTAAATTATCAAAATTACGAAAAACATGAAATTTAACATTAAACAACCACTGACCAGGTCCCTAACTTATGACAACACACAGCAGTTCTTACACAAATTATAAAAAAATAAATCATTTTAAAAACTGAAAGCATAACCAGTTTAGACTACCTCAATAATCAGTTTTGAAAACACGTTTCATTAATTTTAAAAATATATATATTTTTATTAAACAGTTATGAGGTTTAATTCAAAAGTTGAACGTCGAATTACAAACCGGAAATGGGATACACAATCGAGCTTCGATTGATTTAGAAACTGACATGATCATGACATCATATACTAGTATGATGCTAATGTAAGGAACAGACGTGGATAAGAGGTCGGACGTCCATTTGAGTCCAACATATACAAGAGTTTATGTTTGTTTGACTAAATGCTTAAAATCAAAACAATTACATTTGCTGATTTGATAGGTGAGCTTCACAATCTACACTTATAGATGTTATTTCAATTTTCAACTATTTTATTAAAGAATGTTTTAGTTGACATTCAAATTTGACAAAAACATTTATTATGCTTGTCATACTAAACGTGTGAGCAAATTTCAAAATCCTTTTCAGAAATATAATTTAACGTCCCTTCAAAATAGCTTACCTCTGTTTGATATTTTATCTAATGTTGACAATGTGTCATTCAAACCAAACTGTAAGTGCTGTACGTTATTCATCATTTCCTTTTTAACGGCTGTAATACTTTGGCTTATTGTAATATTGATATTGCTCTCGAGGTTATGCGTTTCATTTTTCATAAACACTTCCAATGATTTTAATTGATGATTTGTAGCTACAGTTTTGTTCACTAAAGCTATGACATCTTGCTTTCTGCTATTGATATCGCTAACGGCAGTATTAAGCCTGCCATTGGATTTTTTGATTTCATTTTCCAAATGCAAAGTCATATTATCGGTTGCCTTAATCTAATTTAAGAGACCAATTATTTTTTGCGACCTGGCGTTGGCACTGGACACTATTGTTTGTATGGATTGTTCTGTGCTTTGCACTTTAACCTCTATATGATTGGTCCTATTTTCTAAGTTAGAAACAGCCTGCAAATCGGTCACACTTTTCAGCTGCTTTAAGCCATCTATGTCATGTTGAAGACGTCCTGTGGTAATCTCTGTGGTTGATAGACGTTTATCGAGTCGTGTACATTTTAATTGTAAAGCATTGAAGTTCTTTTGAATCAAGTCTAGTTCAGATTGCAATTGGTGCGTTTTGTTATTTAATTGATCGGTTAAGTCTGAGCCTTTACAATCACAGTTACATACACTGTCCACTTTACTTGTCAATTCCTGCTGAAGCCGTAGTACAAAATTTTGTAATTGTTCACGCAATTTTCGTTCTTCCAAAAATAACGTCATAAGGGTAGTGAAATGACTGTCAGACATACCAATTTCTGCTTGCGGAGACTTTGTACTACCGTCCAATAAAAATGCACTGGAAGACACAAAACTGAATCCTAAAACCACAAATATTATTAAAAGCATGATGTACTCTCTCTCTGTTTAACAATTGAGATGCAAGTAGATATATTCAGTTATAAAAACGGATTGCATTATCTGCAGTACAATGTACAGTTTAATTTGATTGGTAAAATTAGTAGTAACACAATATACGTTATCTAAGTTACAGATGTATTTAAACACGGTCAACATTTAATTTAGATTGATTGTAAACATGAGTCTTTTGTATTTTTGTTCTTTAAAAAACAAATATTTATATGTATGCCCCTTATCATCACAAAGTTCGTAAAGTGTTATTCGCTCATTTATCCGTTTGTTTCAAATATTTTGCAATGAGTGTTTCTGAATAAGTAAACTTAGAAAGGTGCTGCGGACGGTTATAATTTGTAAAATGTCATTTTCCTTTTTACACAGAATTTTTGCTTGTCTGTTTGGTTGTTATCTGCTCTTTAGTCGGATTATTATCTGATTGACATATTCCCTATTTCCATTCTCAATTTGAATTGAAAATTGAATTGATTTTTTTTATGTATGTTATGGCTGATCTGTGTTAGTTATAATTATATAGGTAAAATATCGTTTAACGCTTCAGTTTATTCATTGCAATTTGTAATTACAAAGGCTTATATTTTTCTATGGATCTATTCTATTGCATGTGACATATATAAATTGTTTTTCTTTTTTGTCTAACATGATGTTTATTTTATCTGTACGATTGACAAATGAGATCCGTTATTCTGAACAGCTATTTCCGGTATGTTTTTTTTAAACTGTATCTCCTTTATGTAAATTTGTCACTATAACAGCACTAGTGGTATGTTGATACGATCAGTATTGGCATCAGCAATCCATTCTGTATTCATATAGATGTTAAAATATCCAGAAACCGTTGATACAAAGACATATATTAGGTAGAAAGTAAAATCACTAAAATATTGAACTCGAGGAATATCAAATCCGAAAGTCCCTTATCACATGGCAAAATCAAATGACAAAACACATAAAAAACGAATGGACAACAACTGTCATATTCTTGACTTGGTACAGGCGTTTTCAAATGTAGAAAATGGTGGATTAAACCTGGTTGTATAGCGCTAAACCTCTCACTTTGTATGAAAGTCTCAACAAGTTCCGTTATATTTACAATGATGCGTGTGACATAATAAATAAAATTGTCAAAATATGGGTACAGCAGTCATCATCGTGTTACAATTTTAAAAGAAACAATTTCGCGTGTCTGACGTCAACAAATTTATACGTCACATATTTTTGTCGTTCAATGTTACAACAAACAATTTTAAAATTTCATATGAGCAATGTTAGCATACAGGGTTGAAAAATCAAAAGTATGTAAGAATTAATTTCAGAAATAGACCGAGATTTAAAATAGTTCAAAAGTTCTATAGAATGTATAAGAATCCACAAATGGTTTATTCCACTACTACCAAGGCTCAGTCTTGGGTCCACTTTTTTCTCATCTTCATTAATGACCTACCTGCAACAGTAACATAAAAAAACACGCTTGTTTGCAGATGATTGTATCTTATACAGAAACATAACAAATCACCAAGATTGTACCATACTACAAAATGACCTAAACAGCCTAGCCAAATGGGAACAAACTTGGGGTATGTAAGATCACAGTCACCATTCAAACATGACTACGTGTTGAAAGGTCACATTTTTGAATCCGTCAGCACTGAAAAATATCTCGGTATCACCCTTTCTCACAACATGTCTTGGGACACACATATCAACAACATTACTGCAAAAGCAAATACGATCTTAGGCTTTCTTAAAAATAAACCAGGAAGAAACAAAAAGTTTAGCATACAAATCCATGGTACGTTCGAATTTAGAATACTGCTCTTTAGTTTCGTCACCTCACACCCAAAAATAAAAAAAAACAACATTGAAAAAGTACAAAGAAGGGCAGCACGTCACCAACAGGTACCACAACACCAGTAGTGTCACTTCCATGATTGATCATCTTCAATGGAAGTCACTTAAAACTCGCAGAAACATCAATCGAGTAACTACCCGGTATGCTGTACAAAATCTCACACCATCTCATTGCAGTAGACCCAAACCTTTACCTTTTACCACAGCCAGTCAAAAACACCAGATTCACTAATTCGTTACAATACCAAACATTTAGCACAAGAACAGATTACTTCAAGTACAGCTTTTTCCATTCATAGTTGTACTGTGGAATTCACTTCCACAAAACGTCATCAGTGTTAACTCCCGGGATCAGTTTAAAATACTGATCCAGAGTCAGTATATTTAGATATACAACCTGTTTGTAAATATGTAAATGTGTTAATTTTTGTTTTGTTTTTGCACTAAATTATTTTTGAATTATTGCACTCATTGGTTATTATATTTTATTAAGTGTCTGTGCGTCGACGTATAGTCATCAATGTACTGATGGATCGTCGTATGATGTAGATGTAGATGTAGATTAAATAATTTTAACATTTGTGGTTCCACATAATTTATAATAGAAATATTACATAATGACAAATTATAGATCAATAACATAGTGACAGGATCTTTTAAATACAGAGTCACGTTATAAGAGCCAACGAAACACAAAAAGTCGCATATACAAAACACACCAGCAAAAATAAAAGATAATACAAACACATTGACGGGATGTATAAGTAATGAGCCACGTTAAATGGATATCACAGAAAACAATTAAACAGTAAAAATAATATTAATAATAGAACAAAGACAACGAAAAAAATATAACACATTGTTAAGATGATAAACAACGTCAGTACGCATAATCTATACATCAAGACTATCATGTATTATTTGTTAGAAGTTGATACGGAATATTTATCAACAAGATCTTGGGACCTTCCGATGGACTGTTTTTTTAGAAAAAGAACGAGACGTTCCTTGACATACCCCTCGTTCATCAACTTACTGCTCATACACTCAGGACGTTTTACAAAGTCTGAGTGGGAGCTGCAGGCTCTTGAATATCGAATAAGTTGGGAAACCATAACATTGTCAATTTATTTTCGGCTTGTGACTTAAATGTCAGTTTGTTGTCTTTGATCTCTTTTTTATCAATTTACAATGATGTGTTTTACCAAAGCGTTTAATGTACATGCAACATTAAATCTTATTTCTGTGATTTTGTTGTGGCTTATCCCAAACTATTGAGTTATCAAAACTAGTTCGACAATACGACCCGTTCTGTGCATCTGCTATATACAGGAAACTAAACGAGTCTAAGTAATTAACGTTTGTATATCTTTTTAATTGTTATGTTATATCGAGTGATAACGTAATGTGGATAATTTTATTTACAACTTGCAGGTTTTTCCGTACTTGAAGACATCCTTTTTTAACTAAAGATGCCACGTCCACTCAAAACGATATGAACTCGCTTCGAAGTAAATCAACATATTTAATGGCACACACAACAGTCATCGTAATGAAACTAATTATATATATATAAATGAATAACTGCAATTTAGGCTAATTATTAATAAAAAAAATATTAGATATGTGTGCCAGTTGTTTGATTACAGAAATTCAAAATTGTATGTACGTTAATAAGGAAGAATAGAGTTCCTTGCATTGTTTGCATTCGGTTTTCGAATCTTCTATTTAAATTAGATGCAGTACGATTGAGGCTATCATTAGTATTGTGTAGTTCATCTTTCAGTTCGATAGTCACTTATTTTGAGTTTATTTGACAGTGCTAAAAAATCTTGTGATCTAGCATATGTTGATGATAGAACTGAATGTAACGTATATTTGGTTTGTTGTTGTTTTTTTATTTCGATATTGGTGGTTTGGTTTTGAAAAACCAAGATTGGTTTGTTTTTTGTAATTGTTTAAGGCCTGTAATGTCTTTCTCTGAATTATTTCTAGAATTATGTTCTGCCAAAACCTGTTTGAGTTTTATATGTGCATTTATAACATGTACGAAATAATCGGTTTGCTGTAAAACGTCTACTTTGTATTCCAACTGTCCGATCTTTGAAGTTTTAAAACCCTCCTACGATACAAACATGTTACAATACGTTTACGTTTTCAGTTTTTTTTACATTTCTGGGTCGATACCTCTGTTGGTGGAGCTGATTTCATAGACTTTTCTAAAATTGTCCGTTTATAAATCTTTAAATTATTAAGAAACTTATGTTTCAACTCCCTCAGGCAAAGTTAACTTTAGATGAATTTGGCTATCAATTTTAGATATGTTTGTCCTATAGATCTTCATCAGTTTTGGTACTTATACATTTTCGGATTTCAAATGTTTGGCTTTGAGCATTTCTGAAGAAGGTAAATTCAGAAAAGCGCTTCGGACGCTTTGAAATTATTAAACGTGTTGTTTTCATTTTTTTACAAAGAGTTTTAATTTTCAATGATGCAAATAAAAATAGTCGGTCTATTAGCTAATATTAATTTCTCTAGTTGAAAATAAATCGATATTAGTTTTGATTATGTATTAGTGTAATTCATTCAGTGAACTACTTAGAACACGAATTTGTATAGTATATCTGACAGCTTATTGTGGACGGGTACTACATATTTATGTTGTTAAAACATGTTCATATTTAGCAATTTTAAACAATTTAAATGAGCAAAATGAACGGCCTGTTCTAATGTAAACAAAGCAACACAAAAATGAAATAAAGAAACAAACGATGTTGAATCATGATCATCTGAACAATGACAGATAAATACACAAAGCGGCGGGGACAAAAATATTGGTTGCGCCCAACTATCCTCTCTCTTTGGACATTAATTGGTGTTACATCATCGGATAGTCATTATCATTTGATTGGCTCATTAGATCTATTTAAAAGAAGAAAACAAAATGCACAAAATATCGATCTTAGAGTACTCGCTGGTACCGAAAGGAAGTCAAAAGCCAACAAAAACGAATCAAAATTATGTCTTTGACCATTATGGTTTTTAATCAAATTCAATCTGAAACGTGTTTCGAACGTGCTCGATTTATGTAAAAAAAAATCCAAATAGCTTACCTTCAGTGCATAATAAAGATAAATTTGGATGGTTTTACATTTGTGATAACGGGGTCTTTTATAGCTGACTATGCGATATGAGGTTTTCTCATTATTTAAGGCCGTACGGGGACCTAAAGCTGTAAACGTCTGTGTCATTTGCTTGCTTGTGTAGAACTGTCCCATTGGCAATCATAACACATGATTTATTTTATACATTTTAAACGTCGACTACATGAATAGAACATTATGTCACATGTATTAGGGAACTGGTGATGGGTATTTTTAGAAAATTAAGTAGTATTATATATATGAACATGAGATAATAAAAAAAATCATGTTATGGTATAATAATTACATTAGATGTATGTTTCATTATAATACGTTATTCTGATTGGCTGACTAGCAATCTCGTGATATTCGTTAATCAATTGCATTACACAATGCAACTTTTTATTCATGACACGAGATCCCACAATAAAATGCACAGATAAATGAAATAAAAACTTGATAAAAGGCTTGTTTTCATGATCCTATAGGTAAAAATGTAATTATAAGTATTGAATGCTTTTTTTTTAACTTTATAGGGTTGTAAAAGCGTTGATCGTGCGCATATTTTTAGTATGAAGCGCTTCCGCGCTTCATACAAAATGTACTTCGGTCAACGCTTTTACACCCCAATAAATTTACAAAAAAGAGCATTCAATTCTTAAATAATGATAATATCGATATACATTGATTCTGACAAAATTCAAAATATGAACCATTATAAACAATCAAGACGGTAAAACAGGTGTTACAATAACTCAACGATACAATATCAATCAGAAATCTATGTGGTGGAACAAACATCGTGATAAAGATCTTAAGGAGGCTCGAGGGTATAAAATTTAAATTACAGTTTTTCCTTATAATTTGTTGATTGAAACCTCTTAACATATGGATGAAAAAAATGCCAAAAAAATAGGGGGTCACCGACCATCTAAGCGAGTTACCGACTGCTAAAAAAATTGGGTTTTCCCTCATAAATCGATCAATTTTTACAAAGACTAATAGGGGATTTTGCACCTCCTTTACCTTAATCTTTAAGTATGGAGAGAACTAAATTACAGATTTGTATAATACTTTCCATTCTAAGAGAGTTGATATTAAAGTACAAAAAAAGCCAAAAAAAAATGGGGGTCACCGACCTTTTAAGAGAGATAGATCACCAAAAGTGTGAAACCATGGCAACCAAAAATGGTAATTTTTGAAAAAAAAATCAACTTTCTTCCGTTTTTTTGGCTTTACCTGCATAGAAATAAGATCTGTTTATGGTTTACAGTACACATGATTGATATGCAGGTTAACATCTAGTTTAAGGTCATTTGATAAATTCTTAAGGTTAAAGGTGAAGGCTATAAGGTACATAAAAATGCTAAATTTATGCTATTTTTGAAAGTTTTGATAAAACTTTAATAAGATCATTCGCTAAGTTAAATCTAAATTACAGATTTGTATTACTACTTTCCATTCTAAGAGAGTTGGTATTGAAGTACAAAAAAAGCAAAAAAAAATTGGGGGTCACCGACCTTTTAAGAGAGATAGATCACCAATAGTGTGAAACCATGGCAACCAAAAATGGTAATTTTTGAAAAAAAAATCAACTTTCTTCCGTTTTTTTGGCTTTACCTGCATAGAAATAAGATCTGTTTATGGTTTATAGTACACATGATTGATATGCAGGTTAACATCTAGTTTAAGGTCATTTGATAAATTCTTAAGGTCAAAGGTGAAGACTATAAGGTACAAAAAATGTACATAGAAGTGCTAAATTTATGCTATTTTTTAAAGTTTTGATAAAACTTTAATAAGATCATTCGCTAAGTTAAATCTAAATTACAGATTTGTATTATACTTTCCATTCTGAAGAGAGTTGGTATTGAAGTATAGAAAAGGCAAAAAAAATTGGGAGTCACTGATCTTTTAAGAGAGATAGATCACCAAAAGTGTGAAACCATGGCAACCAAAAATGGTAATTTTTGAAGAAAAAAACATTTTTCATTCATTTTTTTGGCTTTACCTGTATAGAAATAAAATATGTTTATTGTTTGCAGTACACATGATTGATATGCAGGCCAACATCGAGTTTTAGGTCATTTGTTAAATTCGTAAGGTCAAAGGTTAAGGCTATAAGGTACATAGAAGTGCTAAATCTATGTTATTTTTGAAAGTTTTGTTAAAACTTTAATGAGATCATTCGCTAAGTTAAACCTAAATTACAAATTTCTATTATACTTTCCATTTTGAGAGAGTTGGTGTTGAAGTTCAGAAAAATATAGTCATTCTGTTACTGATAATAAGATAGATTTTAAATTTACAAAAAATCTTAAATTTTTTTCAAGTAGTCACTGAACTATAAAAATGAGGTCAAAGACATATGACATATGACTGAAAGAAACTTCGTAACGTGAGACATTCATATACAAATTATGAAGCATCCAGGACTTTCACCTCCTTAAATATAAAGCTTTTCATGAGTTAGCTAACGCTGCCTTCGCCAGATCACTATCCCTATGTTGAGCGCAGACTTGACAAAAAATATTCCTCCACTTTTCCTCCAAGTTTGACATGAGATAACTCTAATAATGCTAACCTCATTATAGTTCAATGAAAAAATAAAATAGGTGCATAATGCATTATGTCTCCTTGAAAACTTCCTGACTTGCATGTCACACTTTTTTTTTTTATTAAAGAGTTAATGCATATGGTTTAGATTAAGATGTTGTTTGTGTCTGTCCCAAGTCAGGAGACATTTAGTTCAGTGTTTGTGGTATGTTGCTGTATATACAATGACATGTATCTTTATTTTCATGTATTGTTCTGTACATGAATCAGGCCTCTGGTGATTATACATGTTATAAGTATCAATGGTCCAGGCCGAATCTTTATACATGTATATCATATCCTATCCACATTTGTGATAGGGCATAATGCATTATAATCTTAGTTTCTACATAAAATACAAATAAACAACTTGCAGTATAGGTGTCATTTATAATTATAACCATTTATTTGTGGACATACTTATGGTTCCATACATTTACAGATCCATATATAATGTTACATTTAATCCAAAACCAATTAACTAATGACATTGTTTAAAAGTATGGTTTGATTAATGACACTTCTGATTCATATAATAAGACATTTGGACTATTATACTAACTGGACTAGAAACCATAACATCAAGCAGTGTAATAAACGAAGCAACATCATGGTCATTAGAACTAGATTTTACAATATAGATCAAAATTTAAATTGACATTGTTTTTAATGTAAACTAGTGATATTGGTGGCTCTTTCTTTTAATTGTCAATAAAATAACACCACTTGTTCAATACCTTGATGGGAAAATAAACAAATGTACTATGTATTGTTTCAATCCCTACAGAATGTCTTGAGAGGAAGATTTTCATTAAGATTAATCAATGAACCATTTACATTCAGACAGGATGGCTATCTTTCTTTAACAATTTTCGAATTTGGTAGTAGTTTTTTTACCCGGTCAAACCCAACCGAATCGTCATCACCTGCCAGTTCATTTATATTGTAATTACACCTTATATAAGAATGCCAGCTTTTGATTGGCTGATAGCCAGTGTATTTTTCGCATATTCTAACATTTCTTCCTCATTTCAAACGAATCTGACTGTTTTTCACCACTGCCGGTGAATATGCCTCAAATACCATGGTATTTGCCATTTTGGATATTCCTTTTTTACCCTCGCGAGCATTTTCCCGCCATTTTTTTTCGGATATGACGTTACATAAAGACAGCGAGAACGCGTATAAGTACATGTATAGTTCCCGCGGTATATTTTATGATAGTACTTGTCCTCAAATAAATATTTCCTTTTTCTAGTACAGAGAGTTTAAATTAAAATTCATTCGGTGTAATTAAACAGATATATCATGTTATGGAGGGGTATTTGAAAAAAATACAAGTCTTGGGACAAAATTTCCCTTGCCTAGCGGCTCGGGAAATTTAAGTCCCTCGACTTGTATTTTTCGCAAATACCCCTCCATAACATGATATATCTGTTCAATATCTTGTTCATGTACATCTTTCACTAACTGAACTACCATGTCTGGTTCCATGCCTTTTGCTGTTCCTGACCAGTTTTTCTTACAGTTGTGGGGTAACGGTGGTCCTCCCTTCTTTTGTGCATTCCGACATATACGGCAACCAGCAATTCTGAGGGTGTGATGCACAATTTTCCCTGTTTTTTCCCCTATCAGTGAGGCCACACCTGAAAAGTGAAATACATACATGTATGCTAATGCAAGTAAGTGTAAAAATTTTAATATGGAGTTATCATGTTGCTATACTACTCATTTAAAATGATTGTTTAATTTTTTTTTATATGGTTTGCATATCTATAAATACTTGACTTGGTTAAGTCAATTCAAATTTTTCTCTTGGTTTAAAATTAGATAATTCATGTTTCCGAAACTCATTTCATAATCTGTTTATGCATGCTACACATGCTTGCAGGGATCCTATGTTTTTCAGCAAATTGAGATTGAATAACAAATAATAATTACCAGCTATGCAGGGCACAGCTTGATACTTAAGTTAATGTCCGAACACTAAGTGATTCCCATTATAATTAAACAAATTTTTCAAAAAAAAGGGGGGGGGGCGCCCTGAAAAAAACCTATAAATCTCCCTCTCAGGATTCACAAATATTTGGCTGAAGAATTATCAGGATTATGGGGGCTCGCAGGTCTAAATCATTTTTTTTATTTAATATAAGATTTTGCTAATTTTTTCTATAAATGAACTTTATCTTATACCTAATAAAAAAATGAAATAAAAAAGAGGGGTCACCGATCATTTACGCTCACAATCTGCCTTCGAAAGAAACATACATTTTGTAAATGTCCTTTTTTCTGTTGAACTAATAGGAGGAGAAAAAGATGTAATGTCGAAATAAAAAAAGAACCTAAGTACAGAAAACGCTTAAATTTTACAATTATTTAGTTTATGTATATAGCTTATTTGAAAACAACAATAAAAAATATAGGTCACCGATGAGTAAAAAAAAAGATATTTCAATTTTCATGCCAAAAAATTGCATTTTTGCACCAAAGGGAGATAATTTCGAGCTTTTTCAATGATATCTTCCTTTAAAAAGTCAGCTGGGGCCAACACAAATTAATTTTTTGGAATGATTTTTGTGCCATATGATAAAGTAACAACTGCTTAAGGTAATTTATAAAATTTGTTAAGAAAATTAAATGTTTAATTTTTTTCTGAATATCTTATACCCGCGAGCCTCCTTAAGCACAGTTTTTGTCTGAATTTGGTGTCCATACTTTTCAAATCTGTTCTAAGATGGGCATTTTATAACTATATACGAATGTATATGGAGCATGATTTTTTTCTTTCTATTTTAATATTTGTATATTTGTACCATTTCTTTAATTATATTACCTGCACATTTTTTGGGTCCTATTATAAGTCCAATATGATTTTATATTTACCTGACAAACTATTATAAGCCCTTCCGGAACCTTTTTTTTGCCAACATGTGTCTGTGGATGCATTAATACCTGCTTGTTCATTACCCTCTGTAAAAAAATATTAGATTTGTAGTGCAGTACCTGGAAGTCATGTATTTAAAATCAGATATCCAGCCCTAAAGACATAAACCAAAAGGTAAAACTTAAGCATTAAAAATATACCAAATTGGCTCCAGTGTTGTAGAGCCAAATTGTCCTTTAATTTATAAATCAGGACTTAAGCTGAGAATTATCACTGATTTAATATGAAATGTTTTCATAGAAATAAACCTAAACACAAAACTTAACCACAAAATTAAGGTATTAAAGTGATTGTGGCACCTTCATCTTATCGTTAGCTATTTATTCAGTCATTTCATATATACTGAGCCAAAAAAGTTTATATACAATAAAAGAAAAGTTCCTAACTGATTATCTATAAAATATATAAATATAATTGTTTTTTATCCTGCAATTAGCAAACTAATGTACAAATTACAGGTATAAAAGTATATTTTTGCCTAACCAGTTCGTTTTAGGGTCTTCTTCATGGTCCACATTTCAACTAAATGTATGTCAATTTTTTTTAAATGTAGTTTTTGAGTTTTTTCAGGATTTACACAATATATGTACATAGATGGAAAATATATTATTTATTTATACTTGCTAGGAAACAGGAGAACAGCTTGGCAGTTTAACACATACATGTATTGTAGGCATTAACATATACATGTCAATATATAAAATGACATTGGTAAAAGTTGTAAGCCATTGTATCTACAATGAACATGCATATGCAAATGACAGGATCTGGACTATTATTTTTATAAATTATTGTATTAAATTTTCATTCAAACCTGCATCAATGGTCATGGACTGGAAAGCTTCATCGAGTAAAAACTTCCTCTCTGAAGCATTTGCCTGATACTCCATTATATCCCCAACCTCATTTTCTCTTGATTTTAGGGACTTGTGGTGAGGATAATGCACATTCATGGCAGCAAGTAAATTGTTCAGCTGTGTTTCACCAATACCTGCATGAATCATACCTGTTAATATAAAAAAAAATACAAAAATATAAAATAACAAGCAATTTAAAACACCAGCAAAATTGTAAGAGTACATATAGCTTAAATTATACCATATTTAGACCATATGTTTATGTACATGTAGGAAATTGAAAAGTAAGCAAAATTAATTTTGTGACAATGCAAAATAGGGAATTATTATGTCTGACCAGGATGAAATTGTATTTTTCAAATTATCACACTACATGCAGCTGATTTTAGTTCTGGTGTGCTAATATTATATACAATAAATCTTGCAAATTCAAAATTTAAGAGGATTTCCATGCTGACAATTAAGATTGACATGTGCATAAAGATACTCTGACATTACCATTATCAAAAAGTGAACTCTTATTCAGTTTCTTGTTGGCTGGCATTAAAAACAGAGGACATTATCAAGTTCACTACCTCATCATTTGCCCTACCCTATTCATTTAATGTGCAATACATGTACTGTGTACCCAATTTTTTTTTTAATAATTCTTGTATATGAATACTATCAAATGACTATTTTGGTTATTAAATTAAATTTCCTCAATTTTACAGTTGATATTTTACTTTAATGCATCATGTAGCATTTTGAAATTAAACAAAAAACAAATATGCTCTTTAAATTTGAATTGTCAGAACTTCAGATAAGGGATCGTTCAATATTTATCAGATGGATTGGCCGGTGCAAAATGGGGCGGGGCAAGAACTTTTTTTAATATATATAGTGGATGGGCTAGAACTTATTTTATTGGAAAAAATGCTCTCAATTTTATCGGTGTGTAGGAAATTTCTTTTGAAGGCACAAAAAACATAAGGGACATGGTCTCAACAATAATTTTCAGTTTGGGCTAAATCCAGATAGTCATCTTTTAATTTTTTTATAACTTTTTCAAATCAACATGAATTTTCATGAATCTCTACAATAATTTCATTTATATATTGATCTTACAGAATACCAGGTTGTTTGGTAGTTAAGTGAATTGCTGTCATTAATTGGTGAAAAAGGGTGCATCAAAGTCAAAAACATGTCTGCCTAAATTAATTAAAAAGACCATAATTTCTTTTTTGAAAAGTAGATTACATAAAGGGACATAATGACAATGGTATTTGATCTATATTTAACATGCGGTGTTATTAAGACAATAATTAGTAATTCAGCATATGATAATAGTTTTACTAGTCCAAGAGTTATTGTCTCTTAGTTTAGATTATTTCCTTTATTTTTTAAAATCAATATTGTATCTGAGGATGCAAATATAAAATCAAATATATACATGTATACTCATACTGGTTTTTAAAAAAAACAATAAAATGTATGGTTCTGATACACACATGAATATTTATTATATATAAATGGAATTAACAAGCACATTTTAAATTTTGTATTTACACCAAAGTCTATTTTTTTATTTCAAGACATAAATTTGCAAACTTACAAATAAAAAAAGAAATTTAATATTTTTTGATTGTTTTAAGCTTTAGATGGGCAAGGACTTTTTTTACAGATTTTTTGAGATGGGCAAGGACTTTTTTTCAGAATTTAAAAGGATGGGCAATCACTTTTTTAATGAATCAATATTAAGAATGCAAAGGCCCATCCATCTGATAAATATTGAACGGTCCCTAAGATGTCTTAAAATAACATTAAGTTTCATGTAATGTATCAACCTGTGGCCATAATTCTAATATGGCTAAGCCAGTCTTGGAATTAAGTATTTTCTGGACTTTTCATAGTTTATTACAAACATATATTTATAAATGTATAAATAATCTGCCTCACCAAGTTTGTGTGTTTGTAACATGTTTTCTGCTTTTTATTGATCTGATGAGATATAAAAATAAGCCCTTTTCAACTGTCAGCTTATTCTATTTTGTTCATAAATTGTGCTGAATATGTACAACACTGTCCTAAGAAGGGCACCAGCAAAAAATTTAACCCCTCCATATTCTGTATGCTCTTGTGCCAAGTAAGGTGTCTGTGATTCAGTGCTTCAATTTGATTTAATGCTGTGTAACATATTTATTTTTCATTTATTGCTAAGATTAAACATTTCATAAAATTGTAAGTTTTTTTGTTTGAATTGTTTTACAATTATCATTTGGGGCATTTATAGCTGACTATACTATACATGTATGTGGTATGGGTTTTGCTCATTGTTAATGGTTGGATGGTGACATTCAGCTGTTAAATTGTATGTATTTGGAGTCTGTTGGTAAAATGGTCTTATTAGCAAACATACCACAACTTTTTTTTTATACATAATACATTCTTCATGTATGCAATGACCAAGCTATATCTTATCATAATTGAAAGAACATTGGTTTACCTGCAGCTAATTTTGTATTCACATCAAATCTACCAACTCCTCTTTTATTCTTATTTGCATAATGTGTTTTCCCTAATCTAATTTTAGCAACATCTCCACATTCTGAACATTGTACATACAAAATACCAGCAACACCATAAGGTTTAACTCCCAATGAATTTTGTAAGTGTAAGGGCTCTTCACATTTTGAACATTGTTTCAACTGCTGAACCATATAATCTAGTTCAACCACATATCGACAGTGGTTTAGTGGTAGTAAATCAGAGGGTAGCGGTAAGAAGTCAAAGTCAACATTTATATCATTATCATCATCAATTACTACTTCATGAATATGATCTTCTAAATTAGGTTCAACCTCAAAAGCATCATTTATACATAATTCAGATGTTTCAATTGTTTTCGGTTTGGCATATGAGTGGTCAGGTTCTAACTCTGAGTTTTGATTATGGACCGGGTCAAATGAAGGGCTATTGTGGTGGTCAGGTTCTAATATGTTTTGAGAATCTGAATCAAGTGGTGAAATATTGTGGTGGTCTGATACTGATAGCAATCCACTTCTATGAAACACTAGCCCACTGATCCTTTTGTCTTTCTCGAAATTCTTCTTTTTTGAAAATTTTCCTTGTTTGTTTCTTTTAGGCATTGTTTAGCAGACGATACTATATTTTACGATTGTCGTGATTTTATAACAAAGAATCATCATTCAAGGATTTACAAAATTTCATTGACTAATTCTGAACATACCTTTTACATACTCACCACTTATCTCTTTCTTTGGGTGGATCTACGTGTTGAAAATTAGTAATACAGCTTAAAAATATACCGAAATGAATACAAATTATCACAAACATTGATAGTCATTCTAGTATAGATATAAAAGCTGGTTACTTGTCGAAATATTGAAAGCAAGTTTCTTCCGAGATTCCAAAATGGCGTATCTCGATGTCAACAAACCGTAAAAGAGTCGACTTTGAAGTTTCAAATACCGTCTTCAATTTAATTTCTGTGAATTATGAATCGAAAAAACAGTAACCTAGAACAGAAATAGCTAGTGTTTTATAAATGTTTATTATCAAGAAGAAAGTAAATATTTTGCGACGTTCGAACCGATTACCGTAATGGATGCGCACCAATCAACTCAACGGGCGCGAAAATTTAAACCCGCGAGCCCCCTTAAACAGCTGATTACTCCGTGATCTTATAATTTGTTAACATTAATCTAAAAATTAACAATAAGTTAGAGTTCTATAAAAATTATGTGATTAGAAATAAAAAATGATAATGAAGGTTATATATCTTATAATAGAGAACTACTATAAGTTAATTAGTACAGATTGCCAGAAAACTATATTGATCTTAAAGGTGATGTTATAGTGCGTGAAAGTGCAAGAAACGATAGAGCTGCAAAATGGATCGCGAAATATGTAAATAAGCGAATTACCTTTTTGTTTTTTAGTTTCCAAAAATGTGATTAAGATTTTTTTGTATCATTTTCTGTTCCTGCAGTTTTTGTAAAAGAGGGACGAAAGATACCAAAGGGACAGTCAAACTCATAAATCTAAAACAAACTGACAACGCCATGGCTAAACATGAAAAAGACAAACAGAAAAACAATAGTACACATGACACAACATAGAAAACTAAAGAATAAACAACACGAACCCCACCAAAAACTAGGGGTGATCTCAGGTGCTCCGGAAGGGTAAGCAGATCCTGCTTCACATGTGGCACCCGTCGTGTTGCTTATGTGATTACAAATCCGGTAAACAGTCTAATTCGGTAGGTCACATTCATGAAAGGGAAGGGGATTGTAGTTACGACGTAAGGAACAACGCTTGTGAATTTCTAGTAAGAATGTTTTTACATTTTTGTCATTGTGAAACCTATAACAGTAAATATGTAGGGTATGAGTTTAGTTTTTTATTCTCTACGATGACCTTTTTGCTGAGATTTCAACCGTGTCAATCTCTAGTTGGTCATTGTCTCAATGGAAAATATTCCTCATCTGGTTATTTTTAATTAAGGTATCTAATTCAACGACAAAAAACTGCTTACCTTAATTTGTCTTCAAAATTAATATTTGATTTATATTACAAAATTCAAAAGGCCTGCATTTTGACTAAATTAAAATTAGCAATGGGAAGTGGATCAATACAGTTGGGAGGTCAATAAATAAAAGAGACTTTAAAACCCGACCGATATCAAAAAAGATGTACAAAAAGAGTCAGGCTACAAAATCCTTTGTGTTCCATATTTAAATTCAATATTATAAAAAATATGACAAATACAAAAGTCCATGTTAATATAAAAAATGCCGACTACTATGCTGTTGTTCACCCTTGAAAGTACATCATTACGATATCTTCCTGTTTTAAACACTGAATTTAAACACACTCTTCCTTCATATATGTATATGTTGTTATCTGCAATATATTATTTTCTAAAAAATGATGTATCCTTGAATCAAATCATCCAATGAATAATTCAAGTTTGTAGCACTGCAGTATTTAATTTGAACTCGAAAAATTTAAGTCAATGCACTAAGATTAAATAAGTATGGTCATAGGACTGTTAAAGATTGAATAACACAAAGATATGTGTTAACTATTTAAATGACCAAATCCTCCGGTATCACAATGCTGGTTGTTTTGTAAGGTAACACGGAAGTTATTATTCAAAAGTCGACAATGAAAGCATTGTAGTGTCCTGCGTTTTTATGCCATTTATATGGGTACTTTATTTTTCCAGTATTTGCGAAAAAGTATGCATACAAACCTTTGTTTGATTTTAAAAAGAAAACATGATCATCACTCTAAGAATCCACTCCAAATGTCTCTATTTTTCTACATCAATAACCTATAGTTTTCACTATTTCAGTAATTTCCTTTTTTTATTTTCAGGGCAGTAGAAAATAAACTTACTAAAAACTATTATCTTATATGCAAGAATATGTGTCTCCCGTCATCTTTTCTCCTTTTTAACCACTATTCTCACAACTAGACAGTGTATTACTTACAAACACATTTCATATACCTTTTCAATATATTTTTGAATGTACTACATGTATGCATAAAATAGTACATTGTAGTTTGATATTGCAATGTAAACACAATTCGAAAAATGTCAAAAGAATGTATTTCTGCAGTTTTAAAGCTAAATTCAAGACTACCTTGCTCATTGTTCAATTTTTTTTCAAGTACGACCTAAATTAATGTTTTAATTCTTTATATTAATATAATTTAAAATTTTAGATATGTAAATATGCTATCCTTCATGATGATTTTTTGTTTACACATCGTTGTCAATAAATGGAATTTTATGCGTCTGTCATACAAGTAAGAAGTTTAGATAAGTATAAAATTAGGTCCAAAATTCACCATTTTCAACAAACGAAACTGGCTGTACCATATGGCAATTGTTATCCTTTCGTTTGATGTGTTTTATATTTTGATTTTGCTATTTGCTTAGGAACTTTCCGTTTGGAATTTTCATCCATATCCAACTAAGTTAGACATCACGTGACTTTTGTGACGTATTCTAGCCGCCATTTTGTGTTACATTTCCCCATATAAAATGCATAGATGCTTCAATAAAGTTTAATTTTCTCATAAACCTGACCTGTTTTCGAACTTTTGCAAATCAATCCTTGATATTCAAACATATTTCTATCAAACAATGTTGGTCCTGACAGTTTAATTTTTTATTAAAGTCTGTCACTTTTCTCCGTTGCCTCCATGCTAAATTATTGATACCCATGAATTTGTACAACAAAAGAAATTCCGTACATAAAAAAAACAAACTTTGCAAATCGTTTAAGTATATTAAAACATATATCTGGCGAAGAATACTACTTAAAACAGTTTAATTTCAAGTCAAAGTCTGTCAAACATTGATTTAAAAAATGGAATTTTTCGGGATTTTTCAAAATGGCGGATGATGTGACATTCGGATGTTGTATATGGAAATGTTGTATCAAATCAAGGATTTGTATAGTAAGACTTTCCTAGAAGTTATATTAATCTTTTCATGCAGAATCTCTGGTGTTTCTGTTCTTTTCTTTGGTGATATTTCGATGATTATACGTATAATACGATTGCTCTGATTTCAACAATATTGTATACCCTATAATATCTATCGACAGAGTTATCGGTCCTGAATAGGACTGATATAGTTGGGTATGGGAGTTTAATATATTTGTTATAATACTGTTTATTGTGATCTTAATCTCTTTACTTTTCATTCAGATAAATCTTACATTCACACAGAGTACATGGTTATGAAGACTGTTCCTAATAATCTGTATATAATGTAAAAAATATTATTTAGACTTTGAATCAACGGATGTGAAGCAAGCAACAATCAACCGATCCCCTAACTAAAACACATGCAATTACTAGATAAACAATTACAATAGATTTATTATTTATTAATTTGGTCGTTAAAAAAATATAAAGGAAAATTATCAACATTTTATGATAGTGATATACGTAGTTTAACTGTTTACATATTTGTAAAATTTGACAAAGATTTTTTTCGAAAATGTCTGATCCATTTGTCTATTTGAACAATTAGTTATGTGTAAGCTATAACAACTACAGAACTAATATAGTATTTATTTATAATTACACGAGACAGCTTAGGTATATTTTCAAAGCTGGAAAATTAAATTGGCGAGAGGAATAACTAAACACTAGTGAAAGAAAATAAAGAATACAGATATCTATATTATTTGTAATAAAACAATTTGTCTCTAGCAGCGTGTGTTCTAAAATCTCATTTTATGTAGTCTGTTCCTCCAAAAAAAAGCTACTGTCATCTTTTATAATAAAAAAAAACTATATTGAATAGTTTGTTGGATATTGTAAGCAACTATAAATTACAAAATGAAGAAAGCGCAATAACTCCAATTTGTATTTACATATATGTTGTCGAGAGCCCGGATAGCGTATTAATTATTTTTCTGATAATGTAATGGATTTTCAATATTACTTTGTTTTGTATCAGCATTTTGTAACATTCAATGCTACTAATTGTAAAGCATCGGGTGGTTTTCTTTCAAAATCAATACCTCTTCGTTTATGTTCGAAGCCATAAACATATGGTGAACACGAAATGTGTTGTCAATACAATAACATCTCGAATAAGATCTGTGTACGACTTATAGGTTGAAATCGGACCTGATGTGTGGATGTACGACGATTTGCCATATGAGTGAATTTAAAAAACCCTACGTCATATGTGTTCACATGTTGGGAACGAATATATATAATTAGGGTTGGACATATAAACATTAATTATGTGACGCTGATAGTCTTAAGTGAAGGTCGGAATCATGTGCCACTGTTCTTGATACATCGTCATTAGGCGCTTCATCTATTTGCAAAATATTAAAATCTTAATCAAAACTAAATATTCAAAACCATGTAACTGTATTCGTGAAATTAGTCTCCATGTAATGCGATTGATTTTTGATATACGCCTCCAATGATTTGAGCTTATTATTTGTATCTTCTGTTTTGCTTACCAATGCTATGAAATCTTGTTTTCTACTATTTATGTCAACGACGGCAACACCTAGCTTGTCATTTGATTTTTTAATTTCATTTTCTAAATGCAATGTCATATTATCGGTTTCCCTTATTTTATTCAAAAGACCAATCATATCTTGCGATCTAACGTTTGCACTGGACAAAATTGTTTGTATGGAGGTTTCCGTGTTTTGAACTTTAATCTCTAACATGTTTGTCTTATTTTCTAAATTAAAAACAGAATGGAAATCCGTCACACTATTTACTAGCTTCAAGCCAGTCATGTCCTGTTTTAGACGTTCTGCGATGGCTTCTGAGGTTGATAGACGTGATTCGAGCTGTGCAAATTGTAATTGCAAAGCATTGAAGTCCTTTCGAAGTAAGTCTAGGTCCTTTTGCAATTGTTCCGTATTGTTTTTTGATACATCCGTAACGTCTGTGTCTTTACAACTACAATTTTTAAAATGTCTCCTTTGCTGATCAGTTCCTGTTTTAGCTGTTGTACAACGTTTTCCAGCCGTTCACGCGATTTTCGCTCTTCGAAGATGAAAGTCAGAAGGGTTGCAAAATGACCATTTGACATAATATTCTCTGCTTGCGGAGACTTCGTACTGCCATCCAATAACAGTCCATTAGAAGTCACAATACTTAATACCACAACAACAATACTAAGTGGAAACATGGTGTCAGTTCACCAATTTACGATTGGGATATAAACATATCTATTCGATTTTTAAAATAGATTGCGTTATCTACGGGACAATGTACAGTTTAACAGTAATTGGACAACAATGTGGTAATCTTGATTTACAAAATTATGCTTACTAAACTGAACAAATACGAGTACGAAAGTTTTATTTTGACTCAGTGTATATATAACATATAACAATACCAACATAAGCTCTTTAGAGCAATACACCTATTCCTTTACATAATAAATACTAGTGAAAACCACATCACTATTTAGGTGATAATTGGTTGGAATTTTGACGACAACAGTAATGACTTATTATTCCGATTGTGAACTTTTCATTTTTCAAGCAACATGTCGACATGACATTTATACAAATTATATACATTTCTTAGCTAATGTGTTTCTTAAGGTGTGCGTAGCTTAGATTTTATTGAAAACTTGGTTGCTGATGAATAAGCTTCGAAACGGCAATTAGACTCTTCACAATGTAAGACTATCATTACTAATGATTGTTTTATTATTTATTGTTCTGTTCGTCTTTTGTGGTTCCTTTGTCTGCAGATATTCATTGTCGTTTTTGGATATTGCATAAAAGGATGCTATATTCCGCGAAAAACGATCTAAGTGATCTGTATCAAGGTATTTTGTATCTTAAACATGCATTGTGGTATAAAGAACAATTGAATCAAACCGTTTTGTCAGTCAGTGATTAAAAGGAATAAATATACAAGGTGTATTGCTGTTTTTAGTCGTCTAACGTAATGTTCATCTTGTCTGTATGATGGACAAATGAGATCCAATGTTCTGAACAGCTATTTCCGGTTCATTTTCTTTAACTGTATTTCCTTTTTGTATAAAAAAGAAGGTGTGACATGATTGCCAATTGAGACAACTCTCAACCAGAGACCAAATGACACGGAAATTAGCAACTATAGGTCACTGTACGGCCTTCAACAATAAACTTAAAGCCACACACAGCCTTGATGATGATGAAATTAATTATATATTTAAATGAATAAATACAATTAAGGCTGAGACCTAGGAAACAAATATGTCTTTTTGATATCTGTGTCTGTTGTTTCAATGCAAAATCTAGAGTGTTTGTACATTTTCTAAAGAAGAATTAACTTTTATAGATATTCACATTTGTTCTGTTTACATGGTAAAGATGGCAATCTTGAAAAATACAAAAACAATCCACTTTGGCACATTGCCGGTATTATATTTTCACTAGGTTTGATAAATGCTTGAACGGTAATCAACTGTTCGTAGTTAACATCATTTAAATCGGGTACGACAGGCGAGAGTTTCGTCTGCAAAAGACTATTTAATGACGCTCAAATTATAAGGCGAAAAAGACCATATAAAGTACGAAGATATTTTAATTTTCTAATATTTTACCCTGAGTGCATTGATAAAGATCAATTGAAATTGCCGATTCGGAAGTCATTTAGGTGCACACTTGGTCTCATCCTTATTTGACTTTAAATGAATCAATAAATAAATATTGAAGGATTAAATACTTTAGCAAAAGTTCCTTGCATATAAAAAAAAGTGGTTGCTGTGTTATATATGTGTTTTTCGTTCATATTTTTGAACATTAATTGGGACTTTAGTTTTCAAATCTTTTTAATTGTTTAACATTTGTCATTTCATGGACTTTTATTATAGCTGACTGTGCGGTATTGGTTTTGCGCATTGTTTCAGACCGTTGGGTTACCTATAGCTGTTAATTATAGTGTCATTTGGTCTCTTATTGAGAGTGTTCTCATTTGCAATACTGTCACATCATCGTTTTTTAAAAATATTATTCAACGTCGACCACATGGATGGGTTATAATACAACAGGTATACGGGGACCGGTGATCGGTATTTTTATTAAATGAAGTTGTATACTATTTATGAGATAATAACAAAATGTGTAATGTAATTCTCAAACAGATGCTTAAATACATACTGATTATATTGATATATTTTGATTCTGGCAAAATTCAAAATATGAACCATTATAAAAAATCAAGACGGTAAAACAGGTGTTACAATAACTCAACGATAAAATATCAATCATAAATCTATGTGGTGGAACAAACATTGCGATAAAGATCTTAAACAGCTGATCATGCCGTGATCTCATAATTTGTTAACATTCATCTAAAAATTAACAGCAAGTTAGAGTTCTATAGAAATTTTGTGATTAGGAATAAAAAATGGTAATGCAGGTTATAATGTTAGAGAACTACTATAAGTTAATTAGTACAGATTTCCTAAAACTATATTGATCTTGAAGGTGATGTGATAGTGCGTGAAAGTTCAAGAAACGATGGAGATGCAAAATGGACCGAAATATGTAAATAAGCCAATGGACTTTTTGTCAGTCAAGATGCTGATTGTACACGTGGTATCTACTTGTTTCATAAAATGTGATTAAGAATTTGTTGTATCGTTTTCTGTTCCTGCAGTTTTTGTAAAAAGTTTGTGAATTTCTAGTAAGAATGTTTTTACATGTTATCTTTGTGAGACCTGTAACAATTGATTGTACGGTATGGGTTTATTTTTTTTAAAGCTGTACTCTGACCTTTTGCTGAGATATCAACCGTGTCATCTGACCTCTGATTGGTCCTTGTCTCAATGGAAATTATGTCTCATCGTTTTTAAATAGAAAACATGATCATCACTCTAAGAATCCACTCCAAATGTCTCTTTTTTTCTACATCAATAACCTATATTTTTCACTATTTCAATAATTTCTTTTTTTTTATTAACAGGGCAGTAGAAAAAAACCTTACTAAAAGCTATTATCTTATATGCAGGATAATGTGTCTCCCGTCATCTTTTTCTCCTTTTAACCACTAGTCTCACAACTATAGACAGTGTATTACTTACAAACACATTTCATATACCTTTTCAATATATTTTTGAATGTTCTATGCATAAAATAGTACATTGTGGTTTGATATTGCAATGTAAACACAATTCGAAAAATGTCAAAAGAATGTATTTATGCAGTTTTAAAGCTAAATTCAAGACTACCTTGCTCATTGCTCATTTTTTAAGTACGACCTAATGTTTTAATTCTTTATATTAATATAATTTTTAATTTTAGATATGTAAGTATGCTATCCTTCACGATGAATTTTTGTTTACACATCGTTGTCAATAAATGGAATTGTATGCGTGTGTCATACAAGTAAGAAGTTTAGATAAGTAAAAAATAAGGTCCAATTCACCATGTTCACCGTTTTCAACAAACGAAACTGGCTGTACCAAGTCACGCATATGGTAATTGTTATCCTTTCGTTTGTTGTGTTTTATATTTTGATTTTGCTATTTGCTTAGGGACTTTCCGTTTGAAATTTTCATCCATATCCAACTAAGTTAGACATCACGTGACTTTTGTGACGTATTATAGCCGCCATTTTGTATTACATTTCCCCATATAAAATGCATGGATGCTTCCATAAAGTTTAATTTTCTCATAAACCTGACCCGTTTTCTAACTTTTGCAAATCAATCCTTGATATTCAAACATATTTCTATCAAACAATGTTGGTCCTAACAGTTTAATTTTTGATTAAAGTCTGTCACTTTAGAATTGTAAAAACATGCACTTTTCTCGTCATTTCTCCTTTGCCTCCATGCTAAATTACCGATACCCATGTCTACTTGTACAACAAATAAAGAAATTCCGTACATAAAAAACAAACTTTGCAAATCGATTAAGTATATTAAAACATATAACTGGCGAAGAATACTACTTAAAACAGTTTAATTTCAAGTTAGAGTCAAGTCAAACATCGATTTAAAAAAGGGAATTTTTCGGGATTTTTCAAAACGGCGGATGATGTGACATTCGGATGCTGTATATGGAAATGTTGCATCAAATCAAGGATTTGTATAGTTAGAATTTCCTAGAAGTTATATGAATAAGTTCATGCAGAATCTCTGATGTTTCTGTTCTTTTCTTTGTTCTTGATAAAAAAACATATATTTTTGACAGATATCCAGGATATACTGTTACCAGAAAATAGTTTACAATAAAAATTTTCTCTTTATTTTTTAAAGGTGTTTTTCTGTATATTTTATCTTTCTTTAGAAATATATTTATACATTCCTTTTAGAAAAAAAAATGTTTCATCCCAAGAGAAAAAAAACCCTATGCCCAACAATTATTATATATATAGATTATAAATATTCTATGCCTTTAAAATTTCATCCCTTTACAGAACAGGTGAACTCTGACTTGGGTTATAATGTTACATAACAATATATTGTCAGGTAGACGTGCAAACCAAAAGCAAACCAAAAGCAACCAGGTGACATTAAATTTTGCGATATACAAAAGTTTTCATAAATGTACAAATAAACTTTCTCTTAATTTCCCGTGTCAAATCAGAAGAAGTATCTTTCATAATAAACTTTAAGAAAATATGAATATTATGAAAATGTCTTTAAAAAAATAATTTTGCTTAAAAGATATTCAAATATTTATGTTTCCATAATTATTTTTAAAAAATATTATGATTCAAATTTTAAATGGATTTTTTTTTTATTTTATAGGAAATTCAGCGAGATTTCATTGCATATAATTTTTTTTTTTAATTCAATATTTTAAGCTAAATCCAGGCATTCAATGAATCGATATAAAGTTTAACATTTGTAAAAAATATTTTATTGTATACATTTCAACAGAGACGTATAATACGATTGCTCTGATTTCAACAATATTGTATACCCTATAATATCTATCGACAGAGTTATCGGTCCTGAATAGGACTTATTTAGTTGGGTATGGGAGTTCAGTAGTTTAAGTTATAACAACTACATAACTAATATAGTATTTATTTATAATTACACGAGACAGCTTAGGTATATTTTCAAAGCTGGAAAATTAAATTGGCGAGAAGAATAACTAAACACTAGTGAAAGAAAATAAAAAATACAGATCTATATTATTTGTAATAAAACAATTTGTCTCTAGCAGCGTGTGTTCTAAAATCTCATTTTATGTAGTCTGTTCCTCCAAATAAAGCTACTGTCATCTTTTATAATAAAAAAAAAACTATATTGAATAGTTTGTTGGATATTGTAAGCAAGTATAAATTACAAAATGAAGAAAGCGCAATAACTCCATTTTGTATTTACATATATGTTGTCGAGAGCCCGGATAGCGTATTAATTATTTTTCTGATAATGTAATGGATACTCAATATTACTTTTTTTTGTATCAGCATTTTGTAACATTCAATGTTACTAATTGTAATGCATCGGGTGTTTTTTTTTCCTTCAAAATCAATACCTCTTCGTTTATGTTCGAAGCCATAAACATATGGTGAACACGAAATGTGTTGTCAATACAATAACATCTTTGTACGACTTATAGGTTGAAAGCGAACCTGATGTGTGGATGTGCGACGATTTGCCATATGAGTGAATTTAAAAAACCCGACGTCATATGTGTTCACATGTTGGGAACGAATATATATAATTAGGGTTGGACATATAAACATTAATTATGTGACGCTGATAGTCTTAAGTGAAGGTCGGAATCATGTGCCACTGTTCTTGATACATCGTCATTAGGCGCTTCATCTATTTGCAAAATATTAAAATCTTAATCAAAATCAAATATTCAAAACCATGAAAGTTGTCCTAGTGTATTAGTCTAAGATAAATTAAATACATTATACAAAAATTACAAAGCAAACAAACAAGTGTTTATTTTCAAATCAAAGATTGTTAATTGCACAACAAAAGAGAGGAGGAAAACTAAAGACTGAGCCACATGAAACTCAACAAAAAACAAAGGTTAGTGTGTAGCCCGGATTTGTTTTCTCTCAATCGATTGTTAACTTTGAATCAGGGGTATACTACTGTTGCCTTTATTTATAATAGAAATCTAGTATCATGGAGCCATTGTATTGCAAATTAAATTTGTTTCATGGATATTGAATTTGATTTTTTATAAAGAGGTTTACTGGTAAGAAACAGAGCCATCTGTGAGAAAAATTGATAACTTCCGCCATGTATCATCCAAATTTTCAGGATCATTAGGCCATTGAATAAGATAAGCATAATTCCAAATGAAGGAGAACTCTACTGGAATATCAGTTATTGTTATATCTTTTGTGATGACTATAATACGCTCAAGATTTTTTGTTATCTTCTCATATTTTGCTCTGTCGAGTTCAAACAAGCAATCACGGGAGGACTTAAATTCAGGCATGATGACAAATATAATACATCGGCTTTTTTCGATGCTCGCTGCCTCGATATCTGCTAGACTCGTGCCACTTAAAAAATCTCGATCTTTTATGCACATTGCCAGTCCCCACTCATCCTCAAGTTTTGGTATTATCACATCTTTAATCCAAACAACAACCTCTCCTTCGTATGACACATAAACATCATATTGATAACTCTTCCTGACTTCACGTTCCACTGTACGGCGAATTATTCCATATATAGAGAATAAAATCTGCCATCTCTTACCATATACCACAAGCAGCAGTGATACCGTGACAAATGTAGATAATAGTGATGACACCAAAGTTAACCACATTGTACTCTTACAGTCAGCAAACAAGTCATATAAAGAATTGTACGCAATAAGTGTATCAATAACTGTTCCATTAGATAACTTACATATATATGATCGGCTGTCAAGATTCACCTTGGTTGTTTGAATCCACCTTATGAAGTCAATAGTTTCACAGTTGCATTCAAATGCATTACCAACGAGATGCAATGTCATTCCATGAAGTTCTTGCATCCGATCTGCCCAATGTATTATATCAGAGTTTACACGTGTGAGTAGATTGTTTCTAACATCAAGTGTGTTTATATAAGAATGACCAATTAATTGTATCGGAACAGAGGGAAGAAGGTTTTGGCTTAAGTACAGATATGTCAAATTCGTCATTGGCTTTAACAGCTCATCTGTTAAATACCAAATGTCATTTTGAGATATATCTAATGACACCACAGATGCGAGATCTTTGAAAAACCGATCACCGTACTTTATTATCCCATTATTTATGTGCACGTTTTTCAGAACAATATTTTTCAAACTGCTATTTTGAAATTTTTTTAATTCATGCCAAGCAAAATCGTACCTCGTTCCGGCAGAAATATAAGTTGTCAGTTGAATATTAGGAATAGATATGAACAATGTTGTATTTGAATAAGATATATCTAGAAATATAAGGTTGTTATTTTCAGGAACTATCAACCATACTGCAGGTACGGTATTTAGTACTGTATAACTAATGTCTAATTTTTCCAGTGATGTTGGTAAAAATACGTAACTTGCATCAGCACTTAATAAACTCATGTTTGGAGTTACTGATTTCTTCTTCATATTATAATTAACAGCGTTAAATGAATAATCTAAATATTTCAATCGTATAGCTTTTTTGAAAAACAAATTAATCTCATCACGCTTTTCCAAGTTATAAAGAACAAACCTGTTTCCTTTGAATGAAAGATGACGTAAACATTTTGGGTGATCAAAAGAAAACAAAGATCCAAGTTCGTAATCAACTATTCCATTCTCTGATAAATCTAGATTTTCTACGCATATTGTTTTCAGATGCTTGATTATATCGGATGTAATTGTTAAAGAGAAAGGGAGGTCAATGAAATCTCTCATTGGGTAACTTACACGACCACAATTTATTGTCGTTATGTTTGCGTAACGGTATGGGTTCAAAAGTTGCAATGCTGGCTTCAAATGCATAAATGTTCCAAAAAAATCTATAACACGAAGATTTGGAAACGGAAGCAAAGCATCAATTTCAGTAGTCACAAAGTATAACAAACAATTTCTGAGAGTAAGAACTTCTACAGAGGAGGAAAATCTCTGGAACGTTTTATTCTCTAGACGTTTTAGATAACAAGATTGAAAATGTAATTCTTTCAGATTATTTAATCGACTGAATCCACTTCCGAATTGAGACAAGGGCATCATGTCAATTGCTAGGAAAGACAACTCTCTCAGAACACTAATTGCATGATCGGGATAATTATAACCTGTACCATTATCTGATTGATTCATATTATAACTTATATCCAATGCCGTTAAATTTTGAATTGGAAGAAATAACTCTGCTGAATAATCCTGAGATAAATCAAGCATATTGTGAGACATGTTCAGCACAGAAAGTTTGCCTAATCCTTGAAAAGTTTTGTTTGATAATGAATTCAGTTTATTATTTGTCAAGTTGAGTACTTGAAGATCTGAAAAATTCCCAAAAGCATTTGTGTCAATTTTACTTAAATCATTTGAACTCAGATCTAATACGTTGATATGACTCGGTATATTTTGAGGTATAGTCGTCAGTCCACTGTTATTACAATAAGCTATCGTGACTTTCTTATTAAAATCGTATTGTATATCGCATTGAAATAATTTTGGTAATTCAGCACACTGAATAAAAATACACATTACTGAATAAACTATAAATCTCGTCATATTTTTCTCTTAATATCAGAGACAGTTAAACCGTTCTTGTTAATTATTAATATCGTTGTTACAACTCGCACTTTATATCCAACAAATACAGTTCAATAAATGGATGTAGTAAAATCAATATTCATTAAGGTTCAGCTATTCATTCGCCTTAATTTAAAGTTCAAGTTATAGAACTTCCTTATTTAACTCGTTTACATGGTGCCCCTATTCTCCAAATAAGGCGGAAAAAAAACGTAGATAATTTGAACTCGTAAATCGAAAACAAACTGAAAATAACCATACACAGATCATAACATAGCAAACGTAAAACTGAGGAACATGAATCAGACCTCAGAACCAGCGATAATCACCTGTATTCTGGTATTCATGTACTTCTCCTCATGTTGTGCGGCTCATGATCAGTTTAATACTGCATATTCTGAGTTCTTGAAGAATGCGCTTGTCAAGTTTAAAACTTAATTTTCATTGCATACATAGATGCTGTTTAAGTAGTTGTTCAGTTATGATTACACGTCCAGTATTTTGTTTGAGAAAGTGATGCCTATTTTCATGAAAGCTCGAATAGTTTTCCTTTAGTATTTTTTGTTTCAACAGTTCTTTTTATCGGCAATTTGTACATTTTCCCATTGATATTACTTACTTTTTTTTAAAATGTGAACAGGGTTTGATACTCGTAAATGCGATCTTATAGAAAGAAAAAAAACCGATTTGCGGTATGACTGCCAATGAGTCAACTTTCACAAGAGACCAAATGACACAGAAATTAACAACTTCAGATCACTGTACGGCCTTCAACAATAAACAAAGACTATGCTGCATTGTCAGCTATAAACAGTCCCAGAAATGACAACTGTAAAACAATCTTGTCTATTCTCAATTTATCAATGAAATACACTCGTCTCTATTATAACACCAAAAAAACAACCATTATGACATGTATTAGACGTAAAAGAAGAGTCTAACTAAATCATTTCATCAGCTCGGAATCCCTTGTTGGCTCGCTTGATATTTTTGCTAATAATGTATCAAGAAATCAAGACCAAAAAAGTCATTATTGTATATATATATATGACTCTCAGGTATTAAGGATATGTGGTTTGGGTGCATGTGGCAACTGTTGTGTTTCGCATGTCAGTACAAAAACAGTGATACATGTGATTTTACTTTTTATCCTATTATGAAGGTCACATAAGAGAGAGAAAAAAATCAGACATGAGTATGGTAAATTCAAATTAAGCGCTATACAATATGACAACGATTAAGAGTTGTTTTTACAAAGGTTAATCAATAAAAAGTTTCAAGAAATCTCGAAAACTATGTCTTTATAAGTAAAAATTTATTTCTGGATACTGTCTTATAATCATAAATAAAACCAACAGTAGTATACCGCTGTTCGAAAGTCATAAATCGATAGAGAGAAAACAAATCCTGGTTACAAACTAAAACTGAGGGAATCACATCAAATATCAGGGGAAAACAACAAACCAACAAAAACACTTAAGTGGAACAAAACACCTAACGACCATGCAACACACACAGAAACGAACTATAAGATAACAATTGCCATTTTCCTGACTTGGTACATGGCATTTTCAGAAAAAAAGGTGGGTCAAGCCCGGTTTTGTAGCTAGCCAGACTTCTCGCTGTTATTGCAATGTTAAAAATAACACTAAAATGACAATATTACATGACAGGACAACAATGCAAACAAATGTAAGAACATAAACAAGCTGCTGTCAAAGTGTTTTGCAAATCCAAGATAGTTAAAGAAATTTATCAACATTTTTTAAATTTTAAGCATAGGGTTGAATGTTATGTTAACTGTCAGAAAAACAACTTTCATTTATAAGGGGGGAAAATGAATAAACAGAATCTTTCTTTACAATTATCAATTATAGATACTATCTTATGATCATGAATAATGTTTTGTCCAAGGTTGGTGCAAATCCAGGATAATATGGAAAAATGATTAAAATTTCAAAAATTGATATATTGTTGCCGCCGTTGGCGACAACGAAATGTAGAGTCACTATGTCTCGTTTTTTCGACAAAAGTCACCTGCTCGACAAAAAGTGATAAACAGGATTTTTATTTTATAAAATTTACTTCTAGATACTTTCTGATGATGACAAACTAGCTTCTGGTACACATCCAGGATAGTTTCAGAAAGTTATTAAAATTTTATGAAATTAAACCATAGAATGAATGTAATGATAACAGACATAACAACTAAGTCTATTTATAAGTAAAAAGGGATACAAACTATTTTTTTTACAAAAGTCGCAGACTCGACAAACAGTTAAAATGTATAATGTGAGACCCAAACTTTCTTATCGAAACCCTTTTTCTTTATAATAGTTATACAAAACAATTTCCTTTTTGTTTTTTTGTTTATTTGTAAATCATTTATAAATAAGTAGAAGCTTTCAACCGAAAGAAAATTTTGATGATTGTATAGATACTTGAGACTAAAGATACTACACATGTAAGGAAATGTTTAAAATAAAAAACAAAAAATTGAGAGGAACTAACAACGTCATAGGAGTTGTTAACTACAGTTTCGGATTAAACTTTGTCTCTCTATCAAGGTCTTTAATTTCTTTACAAACAGGTTTATGATATTTTTAGTAATTAAAGATTTACATTGAAAAGTGAAAGGTACAATTACAAATCTGATATTGAAAGTTTACCTATGCAAATATTTGCCTTTCAACTTCCTGATATTCTTTACCTGTATTTGTCATCACCCTATATTGTTAATATGTTACGACATTCAAGATGGTGTTACCTTTAAACACAGTTGTAAATAATATTCCAAAATGAATGATAAAGCTGATTAAATAAAACAGACAAGGGTTGCGTTCAATATCGTAGCGGCTACATAGGGCTACGTAGATGTATGAATATTGAACGTGTAGCTAGCCTATAGCTTGTACATATATATTGATAGCAGCTAGGCAAAAATCTACAAAGCTCTAGGTAGCCGCTACGATATTGAACGCAACCCAGTACATGATTTGAAAAAGAAGTGACATCATTTATGACGTAACACGAATCGCATATACTATTATCAACGTGATAATTGGTAACAATTCTATATCACATAATTACATTACCATGTTTACTGTTTAAAGTTTTTATTTGTAAATATATTAGTACTTATGGTTCATAACTGAATTTTAAGATTAACATCTTTTGAACATAATCACACATTGCGTAATCAAATTTCAGCAAATATTTATCTTGGATATAGTGTTATATGAACATGTGGTATCGTTCAGAGCAGGCTTTGGTAAAATTCATGGTTTTATCAAATCATGAATCTGATGAAATGTTCCTAATATTAAGTTTATTATATCCATCGCAAAATATGCAACTAATGTCTGTACTAAGACTGCAACTTGTTGTTTTCAACATATTTGTATTATTTATTCAAAGGGATAATAAACAGAATATTGCAAGATACCTTTGAAACAGTCCCTTACTGGCCTGGTAATATCCTTTACTCAAAATGAAAGATCAAAACGTCAGATAAATCCTTGTTTTTAAAATACCCGGCTTTGAGCGTTCCGGATGAATATAAATTCAACAAAGCGCTTCGGACGCATTTAATTTACAATATGTTATTTTAATGCATGTATTTGCACTTGATAATGTGCTATATTACACAATTGGAAACCTCTTAGACTCTTTAATAAATTCAAATACATTCTTTACAATTTTTTTCATTTTCAACATTAGTGAAAGACATATCGCCGGAGGTTAAGATGTTTAGTATAGAGTTATCTGGTAACCAATGTAGATTATTTAATAATTTGGTTTTTTATATTCGCATAATTAGGACAATAAAAAAAGAAGTGACGTGAATCTTCGCACTAAGCACCACAACTACAAGACGGATCTGAAATAATGTTGACACTGTTAAGATCATAATTAAAAAATGAAGCTGAGCACCTAAGTTGTGTCAAAATAATGTTGAGTTTACGATTGCTAAAGTCATAATGTTTTGGTACTTGGGCTTTTGAATTCAATTTAAGATTTCATAGTTCAGTCTTAAATTTACCTAAAGAGTCAATGTTGCATGCCACCTCATTGAGCTGGTTCAGGATTACAGTTGACTTGGATAAGTGAGTGTGGTTTCGATGAGTTAACATATCTACACTCGGAAACGTGTTGCAATCTGTTATTATGTATGATGAGGTTTTGTCTTATTTCCAGGCCAGTATTTCTGTTGTTCCGTTGTTTTCGTCATATAATAGTATAGTACTGTTGCCATTACTAGCGTCTTAAAGAGGTTTTTATTAGGGGGGGATACGTTTTATGATTCTTTGGCAATTTTTGCCGATATAGGCAAACAGTTTTGTGTCAAAAGATGAAATAAAAAAACTCCAAGGGAAATTCGAAACGGAAATTGTTTTTTATAAAATGGAAAAATCAACAGCTCAAGCACAAAGGTAAGATATCAGAACTTTAATTCTTTTTATTCATACGAGCGACATGTGATACACATATCGGTTAATAAAAAGGAAATATTTCACTTTCAACTTCCTTTAGTCAGGAATATGACAGTTCGTGTCCATTCGTTTTTGATGTGTTTTGTCATTTGATTTTGCCATGTGGTTATGGACTTTTCGATTGGATTTTCCTCTGAGTTCAGTATTTTTGTGATTTTACTTTTTGTTCATTTAGTTGCTGGGTCACACTGTATCGTTCATTTTGTTATGTACATGGAATAACCGTTAACCTTGGATTTACCGACTGGGGGAAATTCAAGATTAATTTCATATTGCGAAATTTATATATTTGAAACCGTATGCCTATTTTTTCAAAAAAGATTAACTGATTATAAGTACATGTATAGCATTCATACTACACCTCTTCTTTATATAGAAAACCACGCATGAACAATGTGAACTAGCAGTTTCATTTCACGTTTGTTTTTTCTTCATTTTTTTTTCATTTTATTTACTAGTAGTTGTTTCTTCTATTGCTATTAATCACTCGTTCTATTTTAATTTATTATTCCCTTTTTTTATAATTTCACAACTATGTCTATTTTTTTTAGCATTTATCTGTATCTCAACATTCCAACCATATTTCTAGCAGGAAGTGTATATGATACAATTGATGTCTTTTTTAAATACTGTTATTGATATGGATTACTAGTACTCGGGAAATATATATCGTATTTAATGATCCTATAAGTCAATGCAAGTACTAATAGTTCAAATGACGTGTCCGAAAACAATTATAGTATGTTTCCTTTTTTTGTTATAAGGGTGACGCCATCAAATTAGGAAATTATTTACCATTAAATGAAAGTTTATTTATCCATTTTTGCTGGATGACGAAAAGGTCAAATTCATCACGCATGACTAAGATTGAATAGTGTATCTTAAACTGTCACTTCTTTCCAATACACATTTTTTAACAGTTTGCTCATTATATTCTGACATAAGACAAAACATGATAATAGCCTTTGGAATCCTAGAATTAACGATACCAAGAGACCCCGAATAACTACTGAATGGCTCAAATATGTTTTCAAATGAACTCATGGTACAAAGGTTCATTATTAAATCTAAAGGTTTATAAACTTATTATTCACACAATAAACCTGTAAGCATTTCTTCATATAAGTTGCATTGTTTCTTTCTTTTTCAAGTTTATTACGTAACTCCACTGACATTATCAATATTTGCAGAATGTAAAATGTAAAATCACAAAAATATTGAACTACGGAAAATCCCTAATCAAATGGCAAAATCAAAAGCTCAAACACACCAAACAAATGGATAACAACTGTCATATTCCTGACTTGGTACAGGCATTTTCTGGTGTACACAATACAACAGATGGAAGGTATTAACGACATTGCCTGGCTATACAGCCCTGGTTCCGTCGGTAAAAGTGTAAAAAATGTTGAATTGAGCATTGTTTTATAGTTGCTTAACCTCTCACTTGTATGACAGTCGCATCAAATTCCATTATATTGACAACAATGCGTGAACAAAACAAACAGACATTATAGATAAAACAAAAGTTTTAAAAATACAGCAGTCAACATTGTGAAAAAATCTTACTCACTCAAACACAAACAAATATGTAAATTAACTCATCATAGATACCAGGATTAAGTTTTGTATTTACGCTAGACGCGCGTTTCGTCTACAAAAGACCCATCAGGGACGCTCGAATCCCAAAAATATAAAAAGGCCAAATAAAGTACGAAGTTGAAGAGCATTTAAGGACCAAAAGTCATAACAGTTTTGTCAAAGACAGCTAAGGTATTATATTCCTGAGGTAGAAAAGCCATAGTAACAAATAGGAACAAAAATGGCAAATAGACCAATCATACATTGTATTAGCACACATTAAAGACAAGAATACACACATTTACCATAGTACAATAACAAAATAACGGGATGCATAAATACAGGGTCACGTCATATATGTTACAAAGCATCATGAACAATAATGACAGGATTTACAAGTACAAGTACCACAAGTATCTAAATCACAATAAAAACATACAAATATTTAACAAGAAGCACGGACACAAAAAGTCATATATCAAATTCAACAACCTCATTCATTGCTTTCTTATTTTTGAATTTGTATTTATGCATGCCAATTTCACTCATAAATGACCGAAAGACCTTTAGCACTGGGATCGAATGGCCAGACTAACATTGATTCTAATGTAGAACCGCGCGCTAATAAAACAGAGCATGTTTTTTATATTTCTTTAATGTATTTAATTTAACACGGAAACAGATTAATATAAACACTTGTTGCTTGTTTCTCAATCCATTTTGTGAATGTAAATATAAAATGTACTTGTATAATGCATAATAAAATATTGTTTACACCAACGACACGTGTCATACAGACAAAACGAACATATTATGTTTTCATTGAAGTTGCAAACTATTGGATAGTTGCCTTTCGTATGTGAAAGAAAATAATCAAATGGTACAACTGTTATCATTGATATCCTATCTAAGATAATCCGAAAATAGCTTAGATGTGCATGCTGAGACATGTCGTAAGTCGGTCTTAACTTTATGATAATGACTGTCCTAAGAATACCTTATATGACCAATTTTAGGACCGTTTCGATAAACAGGCCCTAGTTTTCATAAGGTTGTTATGTAACAAAGATTTTTTAATTAAAATGAATAAATGTCGCATTTATATTTTAGGCATTAAGCTTATTGCCTGCACAAATTTTCCAGGAATTAAGCTTAAATCCTAGGATTTAAGACTAATGCCTAACATCATATAGGCAATAGACTTACTGCCTAGGCATTTGCTTATTGCCTAGGATTTAAGCTTAATGCCTAATTTCACTTATTGCCACTAACATATACACTACATATAAAACAATATTTGACTTAAAACCACCGACTGAAGTCTGAGACTGCAACATAAATGTGTACCTATTCTACAAATAGACAATTCAGTCAATCCAAAATCTATTTAACATACAGAAGAATTGATGCATTGTTATACCTTAATGATGTGGCTGTGTGTTGCAACTCCGGATCACGACTGTTTTATTTTTATCATCTGTGTATATCGAATATTTCTTTTAAGGGCAAATTTTGCAAAACAGGGGGTAAATAATCAGAAGCTCAAACACATCAAACAGATGGATGACAACTGTCATATTCCTGACTTGGTACGGGCATTTTCTGTCGTAGAATATGGTGGATTTAACCTGGTTTTCTAGCTTTCTTAACCTTTTATTTGTATTACTGTCAAATTCAATTCTATTACATTGACAACGATGAGTGAACAAAAAAATAGACGTATAGGTACAAATGTCAATAAAGAGGTATAGCAGTCAACATTGTGTGATTATTTTATTCATCTTAATATTAAACAAATATGTAACAAAGAAACACAAAAAGGCATAGAAAAGAAATTACAAATTATATAATGTGTTTTATTGATGCGTGCAAAAGTACTGTCATTACATGACTGTGTTTAAATGTGTAACTTAAAACCTATCTGTGTATGATAGAATACGATGTAAACTACGGAGAATTACTTAACATCTAGTTCTTTAAGAAGTCTATTTCAGATATTCAGGTCACAATATGGAGGGGATTACTCAACATCTAGTACTTCACGAAGTGTATTTCAGATATTCAGGTCACAATATGGAGAGGATTACTTAACATCTAGTACTTCACGAAGTGTATTTCAGATATTCAGGTCACAATATGGAGGGGATTATACTGTATTCAGTATTATCTATTATCATCATCTGTAATGAATTCGTACATGCATCAGTCTGCGATATCAAATATGAATTGAAGGAAAATGAGGAAGTAAAAATAGCAGATTGTAAAAACAAAGGACTGACTTTTATACCTCAGAATTTACCGGGAGATATTAAAGTTTTAGATATGAGTTTTAATCTGCTACGAATGATTTGGAACAATTCTTTTGTTAATTATAAATACTTGCAAGAACTTTTCTTGAGACAAAATCAACTTGATTATTTATCTAACAACTCATTTCAAGGACTACACAAACTTACAATACTGGACATGTCTGAAAATATACTTAATCTATCTAACGTTTATTCCGCAGAACTATTTCATCCAATTAAAAACTTAACGAAATTGGATATCAGGAGAAATATGCCACAACCGATAGACTTTGTTGCTGATTATAATTATCCCGATCATGCATTCGGTATTCTGACGGAGTTGTCGTTCTTAGGAATCGATATGATGCCTTTGCCACACTTTGGAAGTGGATTCGGTCACATGACCACTCTTAAAGAATTACACTTCGACTCATGTTATTTAGTTCGCTTGTCGAATGAAATCTTTCAGAGGTTTTCATCCTCTGTAGAACAGCTGACTATCAGAAATTGTCGGTTGCACTTTGTTGTCACAGACGATAACGCATTGCTGCAGTTTCCAAATCTTCATGTTATAGATTTTTCTGGAACATTCATGCATTTGAAGCATGCATTGGAGCTGTTACAACCATACCGTAATAAAAGTATTACGACAATAAACTTCGGTCATGTGAGTGACGTTAGTATTGACAGGGTTGATATCCCGTATGTTCTGACAATTACAGTGGACATAATGAAGAACCTGAAAACAATTTGTGTCGAAAATCTAGATTTATCAGAAAATGGAATAGTTGATTATGAGCCTGGATCTTTGTTTTCCCTCGATCACCTGAAATGTTTACGACATATTTCCTTTAAAGGGAACAGGTTTTTGCTTTTTAGCGAGAAGAATCTAAATGAGATACAATATTTTTTCCGTCAAACTGTTAGATTAAAATCGTTCGACTATTCATATAATGCTGTCAACTATGGTATAAAATATTCAGGTACTTCAAATTTAGATTTTAATTGTTCATTTCACAGTTGTGTGATATTACCAAAGTCACTTGAAAAATTAGATGTCAGTTACACAATAGCATATACTTTCCCTGCAATTTATTTCTTAGTTCCTAAAAATAACAGCTTTACATATCTGGATGTATCTTCTTCAAACATAAATGCTCCTATGATTGATTTTCAAATTCGACTGGAAACATTTATTTCTAATGGTGGAGATTATTCATTTGCATGGAATCAATTAAAACGTTCTCCCTATCACACTCTGAAAACGATTGTATGGAAAAACGCCGACCTAGATACTGCAATTAGACTATACGGAAATCAATTCTTTAACAGTATAAGATCTATCGAGTCAATGGATATATCTGAAAATGATATTTGGTTTTTTCCAGACGACTTATTAAATCCAATGCCAAACTTGACATATCTTTATTTAAGTAAAAATTCATTTCAGTCTATTCCGATACAACTGAGTGATCATACTAAAGTACAAATGCTGGACGTAAGGAAGAATCGATTAACAAGTGTAAGTTCAGCTATCAGAGACTGGGCAGATAAGATGCAAGAACTCCATGGAATGACTTTACATCTCACTGATAATGCATTTGAGTGCAATTGTGACAATATAGACTTTATAAGGTGGATACAGACTACAAAAGTTGATCTAGACAGCCGATCGTATAAATGTAAATTGTCCAACGGCACAGTAATTGATACATTTATTGCGTACAACTCTTTATATGAGTTGTTTGCTGACTGTAAGAATACTATGTGGTTAACTTTTGCATCAACATTATTATCGACATTCATAACGATCTCACTGTTACTTTTTGCCTATAACAGGAGATGGAAAATCATCTTCTCTATCTATGGAGTTATTCGCCGTGTTGTTGAGCGCAAAGTCTGGAGGATTTACCAATATGACGTGTATATATCATATGAAGGGGATATTGTCATTTGGATTAAAAATGTATTAATACCTAAACTTGAGATCGAGTGGGGACTGACGATGTGTATTAAAGATCGAGATTTTTTAGTTGGACCGAGTCAAGCGGACAACGAGGCAGAGAGCATTCAAAACAGCAGGTCCATTATATTTCTGATCACGCCCGAATTCCTATCGTCACATGATTGCATGTTCGAACTTGACAGGGCAAAATATGAAAGAATTACAAAGAATCTGGAGCGTATTATTATCATTACAAAAGATATAACAATTACTGATATTCCTGAAGAGTTTTCGTACATTTGGAATTATGCATTTATTGTACAATGGCCGGAAAATCTAGAGGATTTGGATGATACTTGGAGGAAACTGAGGATGCTGCTCACTGATGGGTTGATTACAAACACATAATATCGTTATAAAAATTATTAAGACAATGCATATACCATAAAAGTTCATTGAAACACATAATGATGTTGAAATTATGCACTTCAAAAAAAGTACACAGAACGTTTATTAACAATAATTTTGTTAGTTATAGCACAGGTATAATAAAAATCACTGGTACTGCACGTCCATACTGCAATGATAATACATGGTGATGACAAAGCAATGTAATATATCACTGGTACTGCATGTCCACACTGCAATGATAATACATGCAAAGCAATGTTTTAATATCAGGAAGTAGAAAGGCAACACATTGTCACTGCTAACATATAAATTATTGAGTATATGATATTTGTCTTGCAGATCTGCTTTAAAGCTTGCAGTTCGGTGTCAGCCAAGGCTCCGTATTGACGACCGTACTTAGGCCTACAGTGGTTTAATTTTATAAATTGTGCCTTGGGTCGAGATTTGTTTCATTGACACTCATACTACATCTTCCTATATCTATATAGAAAAGTTAAGAGCAATACTTGTCAATACAACTTAAACAGAACTTTAAAATAGTCTAATGTATCTGAGGCAAACTCAGCCTTACCAAGTTAGAACGTAATTTTCTACATAATTTCTCAAATGCAAACCGACTGTCCAGATCAAATGTTTAAATTAGAAATTTCAGTATGCATTCAACTTCATAATAGGTAAGATTTTTTAATCTTTATTTATTACCAATGCTCATGCATTCGTCGAGCTATCAGTATGTCAAAATGAGGAGCATGCATTCTGTTTAAGAATCGGAAATATGATTCATATGTCTCAAATGTGTTAAATGTTTTTGAATTAAAGGATGAAGTCCGGCATAAATTAATTGTCCAGATTTGGCTCTATTCATCATCTCATTTGATTGAACCAGCTCTTTTTACCTTTGTATTTAGATTTTGTTTTTAAATATTTCAGTCCCAATCATCATTGGACAGTAGTTTATTGTCAAAACTCGTACCATTTTCATTTCATTTCGTGCATTTCATTTGATAAATAAATGTGATGTTTATAACTGCATGGTGGTGTTTTATATATATTACAAATAGATGCGTTCTATTAGAAAAATTGTTCTCCGGCCAATAACGCTTATCCATATTCAAACAACGAAATTAATAGAATTGAATGAGCTAATTATCTTATTGATTTATTGCATCAAAAATACATTTATTTGTTTAGTGTGTCTAAAATGTTCTTCAGTTCATTATTTACGGTTCGTCAATTAAAAGATGGGCAAAAGATACCATAGGGACAGTCACACTCATTGATCGAAAATAAACTGACAACGCCATAGCTAAAAAATTAAAAGACAAACAGACGAATAAAAGTACACAAGACACTACATAGAAAACAAAAAACAAAGCAACCCTTACCCCATTAAAAACTGGGAGTGATCTCAGGTACTCCGTCGGGGTTGGTAGATCCAGCTCCACATATGGTAACCGTCGTAATGCTCATATTAATACAAACCCGATAATTATTCTAATTCGGTAAGTCACATTCGTGGTGAAAAGGGAGGTGGATTGTAGTTACGACATAAGGAACATATCCAATATCATCTGTGAAACGGTAATTCCATAACGGTCCCCCAATTCATGGTGGCGTCTGTAAAATTTACACAGGGATGATGTCTACTTCACAATTTGGAACTCTTTAATAGTTTCCTTGTGAGCAGCAACCATCTATCAAGGATATCATGATATGAATTAAAAGCCCTGGAATACTGTATCAATTGGGATATATATATATACTCTGTATGCAGGCGCAGCTGAATGTTGCTACATAGAAATGGAAAGTTCACAATTAGGAAACTGAAATGATCTCTTTTGTCGTAAATGTTTTCAACCGACCATCATTGCTAATTTCTAGAAGTAAGTCAAGATATGAAGCATCCGTATGATTGCGATTGGTGCGACTGTCATACAAGTGGGATATTTAGCGCTATAAAAGCAGGTTCAATCCCCCATTATCTACATTTGAAAGTGCCTGTACCAAGTCAGAAATATGACAGATGTTGTCCATTCGTTTGATGTGTTTTTTCATTAGATTTTGCCTTTTTGATTAGTGACTTTTCCGTTTTGTATTTTCCTCGGAGTACAGTATTTTCGCGATTTTACTTTTTACATGTAACTGTATCAGTTGTGTCCCTTATCTCTAGTTCGATGGGATAGATGCGTTCATCATGGTCAACGAAGTTTTAACAATTTAGTGAGAGAACATCATCTATATATCCTTGCACCTATGTACCAGTATTCCAACATACGAAATAATATGCTTTGATGCGCCTCGTAGACTTTGGTCATATTTAAACACGTGTTCCCGTTCAATATTTATTCCATGGTTATTTTTCAACAAGATTGCACAACCCATCCTTCTTCCCTTTAACATACACAATTGCTGCTGTTTTTAGTTTATTTTACAGATTACATTGTGAATTGTTTCATATGTATTGAATGTTCCAATTATATTGTTATGTATCATCAAATATGTCAGATGCTTTAACAAAAAGAACGTCTATCGTCATGACGTTCCGTTCTATATAGAAAGTGTGTTGGATGTCATCATCAGCATGATTCAACTGGCAGTGATTTATTCAAATATCGTTCATTAAACTGTTATGGATTTGTCTAGCAGCTAGACATTGTTTTGCATTCACAGTTGTTTCCCTTCAGTGACCAATTGTCATTAAGATTTAATATGTTTGCAAGTTTGTTGACGTCAGTTGTTTGTTGGTTTATATTGCTGAATAGTGTTGAATAAATGACATGACAAATAATCAGCGAAATTTCAAATGTACTTGTTTTTTGTTGTTTATATAATTCCTGCTTGAAATGAAACAAAACAAATAGGTAGTTGTATATTCATTGCGCACATTGAACATACAATAAATCAAATGAGGTTATCAATGATTTTATTTACTTATGGCCAAATAAAATAAAAATATGTATGATAAATAAAGGTTATGATATATGAATAACGTTTAGACAGCTCAATATCTGTATTTTATACTAGGATTATTTCTTTTATAAATCTGTTATACTAGTAGTTATTCACTAAAAGTAATTTAAGGTTCATGTGGACCCTTTGGCTAAAATGGCCGTATTTTCACCTCAAAATTTACTCTGAGTACCGACAAACCTGTGCATTTAGACAAGTTTTAAGGCATATCATGTCCTAGATAAATAGAATGCAGAACTCAGAGAAAATTTTGAGGTGAAAAAAACGGCCATTTTAGTCAAAGGGTCCACATGAACCTTAAATCAACACAACTGACCTATTTGTTTTGGGGTAAAAGTGACCGTTAAAGCTACTTCCTGTGCATAATGCATTGATATTATACGGTGATGACACATCAGTAGATTTTGATATGAAGTGAAATTCAAATAATGAGATTGCTTTGAATAGACATTGTTTTTGTAATTTCCAATTATCTTTCATAAATAAATGATGATGTATGTTATGTGTCAAACAGTACCACATATCTAAGTACGACCTAATATATTTATAGGTAGCTATTCGTACAAAGATTAAACCATATTACATCATTTCGTTATCATTTATTTAGCTATTTTTTACATTCCTAAAATTATTGAGAGTAACACAATCTTACCTTTATCAGACTGTGATATTAAATATGGTATGAGAAAAATCCAGGAAGTGACATTAGCCTATTGTAAAAACAGAGGACTGAATGGTATACCTCAGAATTTACCGGGAGATATCAATGTTTTAGATGTTAGTTCGAACCAATTAACAGACAATAACAATCAAAACCAAGGAGTAAACAAAGACTCACAAAAACCAAAGGACATTTACATCAACAGTTATAAATAATAATTAAGAAACGACACGAACTCCACTAGAAACCGGGAGTGAAATCAGGTGCTCCGGAAGGGTAAGCATTTCCTGCACTGTATACCACACCCTTCGTGTTATTTCTTCGTTTATTCCGGTAATGATGGAAGGTTATTATGACTGAGGAAGAATATCAGATATGATTTCTGACACACTTTTGTCATAATGGCCAATCAGCTCATGATGGTGGCCTTAAAATTTCTTGAGTGATGACCTTAATTTGATTGATTCATAGCCCTGTCTTAGTAACTTTTGAAAAAGCAGTATTCCTCGTTCAACAAAATTAGCGTACTTTGAGCTAGCTCTAGAGTAACGTATCAATTGAGACACGTATACTCCATATGCTGGTGCCACTGGGATCTGTTTAAAACGATTCTTTAGTTAATTATAAGTCCTTACAGGAACTCATTTTTTAAGAAAATAAAATGAAAATTAATCTAGTGTCTCATTTAAGGGCATACGATACAGTGGGAATCCCTCGTTGATTTTTTCTTAAATTTTTGGTATAAGGTCAATTTCAATGTTTTCTTTTTAAATATGCAAAGAAGAAATTACCTTCGTGACTTAATTTTTGAGATAATTTGGTTCGAAATGTGCATATTTGGAAGAAAATCTCTGAAATTTCATTAATAACGACTTTTAAAGAAAGTAACAATACATTTGAACGAAAAGTCGTAACTTATCCGGTTTTTTTGTAAAATGTTTCCTTGATCCATGGCATCAACATGAAGTTATGGTTAAACCAAATTATTATTTTCCGGATTTGGATTGCTTCATGCGAAATAAAGAAATTGATCATATTTTTTTGTCTATCGGAAGTGCAGAAAAAATTAATGATTGTTGTTTTTTTCTTGAAATTTTGGCAATGTGTTCTTGAAACAGTACTTGATAGATTGCGAAAGAAAAAAATAGGGGTCCATGCGCTTGTTTTTTCAATAAAAGCCATATATCTTGATTTTCTATGACGCTTGTCAGTATGGCGCTAAATTACGTTATATTAAGTTTTATTCGCAAAAATGTTGTGAAATCATTCCCGCCGTACACGACTACGCTGTAAAGTATATGCAGGTGTTTTCCAAAGCGTTGATATTTATCATAAAAATTAATAAGATGGTTACTCGTAGATGGCAAAACATTTACGAAATTTGAACAGAAACATTTTCATAACAAACAAACAAAAATAAAAAAAGATTCTAGCAGATTACTTTTTCAGATGTACAGCAAAGAAGAAATATCTGATAGAGGTATTAAGGTGCATCTCCGTCCGACATTCATCCTGTATTTCTGCATGTACTGAAAGCGGATAGACAACATCATTTCAAAAGCCCTGACATGGCAAAATGTGAACCAACTATAAATTAAGTGGAGTGATATCATTAATTGACAACCGTACAACCTTCAATAATGACAAAACCGATACCGTATCGTCAGCTTTAAAAGACCCGACGTGCAATTTCATGTCATTATTGCCTCAATTGACCGAAAATGAAGCTGTAGTATAACATTTCATAGGAAGTACAGCAGCCGGTATTAGAGCATAATATTGAACGATGTTTTTATCAATAGATAAGTTACTTTACCTTTTATACGACATATATGTATGATTATTGGCTTATTTGTTTGTCTAGAAGTAGAGCTATATTGCAAACACTTTGTTTGTTCTTCTGGCCGATCGTATAACACTATGTTCGTTACTTTTCTCAGAAACAACCTTACTGAATGACTTCATATTTGCTCATCAGCTTGACAGCGACGAGTTTTAACGTGTGTACACTTTCTAATCTGTTTGTCTGCAACTCGTGATTAATAAACATTTGCCGATACTTTAATTTTTATCTCTCAATATGTTAAAGTACAATAGGGAAATGCTTATACAAATAAGAAGATGTGATATGATTACCAATGAGGCAAATCTCAACCAGAGACCAAATGACGTATAAGTAAACGACAATAGGATATCGGACGGCCCTCAACAATGAGTAAAACCCATACCGCAGATTCAGCTATAAAAGGCCCCTACATGATAAATCCGAAACAACTCAAACGGGAAACTTTCGGCCTGATTTCAGTATAAAACAATGAACGAAATGCAAATATGATTTACAATAACAAACGACAACCATTGAATTATTTTAACAACATGTGAACAGGCGTTTTCTTGTTTTATTCCAATAAATTCAATTTGATATAGTTCACACACAAAAAATACAACCAATTAAAAAACTAAATTCTGCATCTATTGCTACCAATTTGCTTACAATCAAACTAAAAATGACATCAATTGTTTTTTTAAATCTTGTTAACGTACTTTTGTTGACAGTTTTTCTATGTACACATAATATTATATATTTTTAAAATATCAATTAAACTCGGTAATTTTTTTAGGTACCAATTTTAAGCCAAGAACAGGATGAGACACCCTCTTTATTTATTGTTTTATTTACGAATAGAGGTGTTATACGACCTGATATATTCATGAGGGCCTCGCACATGTAGTCGCTTTTGTTATTGTATTGATAGTCTGTTAAATTTTGCAGTACAATGACAATTCTCTATACAATGCTTTACAAGAAAAATGAAAAAATACACACAATATTTTGATTCTGTTTTTTTTCAATTCAAGATAGTGTTATAGACTTCATTATCTAAGAATACAAATAACTATTCTCGTCATTTAAAACATTGCACAAATTTGTAGCGGATAATTGTTTTGTCGGTAATTCTTGGAGTTCCATTTATACGTTGTTCTGTTAAGACTTGCTGTACACCACGGTAGTAATGACTTTCGGGTATGGATTTAAAATCTTCCAACACCACACCCGATTAGGCCACACTACGCTCCATAGTTTTTGTTAAATATGTCTCATTAATCACGGGTTCATACGTGTTCTCATTTCTTTCAGTTTCAGTAAAATAACATGTTGATGTCATAAATGTACAATTAAATAATTGCCGCTGGACGTTAAGCAGCTACATGTATTAATACTCATAATAAGCTATTGCAGCTTCTGTGTAGATGTCAAAAATAGCAGATCCTTTTTTTTCGTAATGTGTCTTAATTGTTAAAATATGATTCAGCATGTTACAGTTTAAGCAACGAATAGTAAGACAGCTCCCAAATCCTTGCATCTTTCTTTCCTAACGTTGAGTAGATTCTGCTAGGCCGTGAAGTTCTGACAGTTATTCAGTTCTTTTTCCAGACTAATAAGCTCCTCAACTCTTAGAAAGAAAGTTCTAACAACACAGTAAGATGTAAGAAAGTTCTATCAACACAGTAAGATGTAAGAAAGTTCTAACAACATGGTAAGATCTAAGAAAGTTCTATCAATACGGTAAGATGGACCTTAGTAATTGACTATATATTAAACTTTCAATAACTGTCCAAAATATAATTGAAATTGAGTATGAGGAAAGAAATAGTGAATAGGTAGGATGTAGAGATTATAAAAGTCACGTGTAAGTAATTTATTACATCAATTTCATAAAGAGAGATACTATATATATATTGGTTTGTTTTAGGACTAATAAAAGGTTGATAATTGATTTAACTATTTGGAATACTTGCTTTGTCTCTTGTGTCTGAAATTTCTTATTTTTTCTACAAAATTATGAATCAGAATGCTATATTAACATGCATGTCCCAATTGAAAATTACACGGCTGTTTCCCCATAGAAAATTCAAATATTGTGTCATTTGATAGAGTAAACAGTTAATAAATTTGTTAACAAGAACATGCAGGAAGTCTCTTCATGTTTTAAATCAATATACTATCTAAAATAAAGTTAAAAACAATACATTTGTCCTTTATATAAATAAAAATTTGAGATGATTAAATTCCATTTGTTGACCTTTGTGTCCTAGATAAAGTGGTGTTGACTTGCAAAGCAATTGTTAGAAACCATGTGAAAGTTTTTGAAATCCATGTCACAAAATGGTTAGGATTATAATAATTTACACAGTAATTTGTATTGTTATTCAGTGTGATGTAATTTCTCGGTCATCAGATTGTGATATCGAATATGTATTTAATGGAAAACTTGGAGTTAAGATGGCTGATTGTAAAAACAGAGGGCTGCAGTCGGTTCCTCAAGATTTACCAAGGAATACAATTGGTCTAGATATGTCTTCAAATCAGTTAAGGAGTATAGAAAACAGTTCGCTGATTATTTATAAACATTTACAGGAATTTAATGTGAGACAAAATCAGCTTAAACAATTTTCTAAGGAGTCATTCCAGGGATTACATAATCTTGTCGTGCTTGATATGTCTCATAATTTGCTTGATGTATCTTATGCATATTCAGCGGAACTTTTCCTTCCAATTCAACACCTAACAAAATTGGATATCAGGAATAATATGCCTCAATCTGACATTTATGATAAGGAATTCAACTATCCCGATTATGCGTTCGGTGTTCTAAGAAAATTGACTTTCTTAGGAATTGATATGATGCCTGTGCCAATCTTTGGAAGTGGATTCAGTTCAATGAAAAAACTTCAGAAATTATATTTTCAATCTTGTTATTTAGTACACCTATCAAATGAAACATTTCAGAAATTTTCATCTTCTGTAGAAGAGCTGTATCTCAGAAATTGTCGGTTAAACTTGGTGAAAACAGAACATGATGTTTTGAGTCCGTTTCCACATCTACGTATACTAGATTTGTTTGAAACGTTTATGCACCTCACACGTGCCTTACTTCTTATGCATCCATACCGTTATCGAAATATGACCACGATTAACTTAGGCCATGTCAGTGACCTAACTATTGATAGTGACGACCTCCCGTACTCTTTTTTTAGAAAAGCTTTGCGATTGCATTCTTTGGATTATTCATATAATTTCGTGAACTTCTTCATAGAAAATTCAATGACCTCAGATTCTTATTTTAAAAGTTCTGGGGGCAGTCACGTAATTTTGACAGCATCATTAGAAAAAATAGATATTAGTTTCACAATAGTTAATACTTTACGCTTTTTATTAATAGTGCCGAAAAACAATAACCTTACTTATTTAGATATATCTTATACAAATACAACTGTTACCATGATTTTTGTTGAACTACGGTTAGAGACATTTATTTCTTTTGGAACAAGGTACAGTTTTGGTTGGAGGGAAATTGACCGTTTTCAAGAGACCAACTTAAAAAAATTAGTATTGAAAGACGCTACTCTAACTGATGGAATTGAAACATACGGAAACAGATTTTTCAAGAAATGCCAATCAGTCGAGTCACTGGATATATCTAAAAATAGCATTTGCCATTTTTCGGACGATATTTTCAAACCAATGCCAAATTTGTCAAACCTTTATTTAACTGACAATTTTCTCCAATCTATTCCAGAACAACTGAATACGCATACAAACATAAAGGTACTTGATGTTAGAAAAAATCTCCTTACGACTATAAATTCAGTCATTAGAAATTGGGCAGATCAGATCGTGAAATCCATGGAATGACTGTGTACCTGGACGGCAATGCATTCATTTGCAACTGTGACAATTTAAATAGACTTTATACGGTGTATCCATACTACAAAAGTCAATCTGGACAGTCGGTCTTATAAATGTCAATTATCAAATGGAAGCGTAACTGATACACTTACTGCCTACAACTCTTTTTCCGAATTGTTCGCTGACTGTAAGAGTACTATGTGGTTAACCGTTGCTTCAACATTGTTATCTACATGTATTACAATCTCGTTACTGCTTCTGTTGTATAGTAAGAGATGGAAGATTGCCTTCTCTATTTAAGGAGTAATTCAGCGTACTATTGAAAAAAAAAGTTCGAAAGACATACCAGTACGACGTGTATATTTCTTATGAAGGTGAGCTAGTCATTTGGATAAAATATGTCTTAGCACCAAAACTTGAGTATGAGTGGGGACTGACCATGTGTATAAAAGATCGAGATTTACTAATTGGTGAGAGTCTGTTGGATAATGAGGCTGAATGTATCAAAAACAGTAGGTATATTATTTTCCTCATCACTCCTGAGTTCAACACGTCACGTGATTGCTTGTTTGAATTCGACAGAGCAAAATATGAAGAAGTAACAAAAAATCTAGACAAAATTATTGTAATAACAAAAGATATCATAGTAACTGATATTCCCTATGCGTTTTCGTATATTTGGAATTATGCCTATGTTGTACAATGGCCGAAAGAGGAAGAAGATTTAAAGGATGCATGGAGACGATTGGAGATGTTGATAACGGATTGCCAAGTTCAGAACAAACAAATAGCAAGATAGAGATTTCAAGTAGCTCAAAAAAGTTTTCAACATTAGGTGATAACATTATTATCTTATTTCATTCAAACGGACATTTTTGTATCAACTTCATGAAATTAAAAGAATCAATTAGTTTGAAATTGAAGATTTTATGACGTCAAGAATATTTTCGGCGATTGTATGTGCTTTCTATACAAATGTTCACCTTTATTGTTTATGAAAAATTAAATCATTAATATTAAGATCATAAAATATATCAATTGTTTATATTAGGTCATGTACCTTTCAACTTTCAGATATTTAAGATTTCAATATTGCTCTTTTTCTAGATATAACCATAAATATTGTAAAACATGACTACCTTTTGATGGTCAATTTGCTTTGAAAGTGGGTACAATATATAAGTCTATCACATGTTCTACATTTCGAATTTTGTCTACATAATATTCATCAGTGAGGCTAAAATCAAAATAGTAATAAAGCAAAAATGCGTTTTCGTTGATGCGAATTACTTAATTTAAACGATTTAAACTGAGGTATGGACACTTTCTAAATTGTTGTTCGAATTAGATTATGTTATAGATAATGCATATTTTAAGGTTTTTCTTGTCGTAAAACACACTGAGGATTGATCAAATGAAAGACCGACCAGAGGGTGTGTTCTACGACAAGAAAAACCTTAAAATATGCATTATCTGACTTATATACCGTCAACAAAATAATAATTTTATAAAGATTTGTAAAATTTAGTATCCTATTTTACCGACAACACTAAAGTGGGATACTCCTTTCTAATGCGTTCAGGTTTTAATACGCCCTGCGGCTCATTTAGAATGTGAAATAAAACTCACTAAATAATTTAGATATAAACCTTTTAAAAATTATTATCCATACACAATAAAAATATTACTATAACTGCATGAAGTAAGACACAAATGTATTGTTACCATCCGATAACGGTGTATGACAAATACAAGACACAATGTAAGTAATTTATTGTACCACTTAGCTTATGGAAAAGGGGGAGGGGTATGTTTTTTTTTTCTATTTGTTATGCTATTTCATTGAAACATGGTATCGTCCGGGTTGATTCTGAAAAAGAATGACCTGTCGTTCTGAAAGAAAATAACTCTATATAGGTATATAAAACTAATTAACTGATAACGCGATATTAAACTAAACGACGTTCGGACAGTAAAACAAATCTGGCGCGCATTGCAATTCGTATTTGAATTTACATTCGGATATAAAACGTTTCGGTTGAGAATGAAACTAATTCGAATTAGTTAATGCGAATTGGATTCGAATTACGTGTTAACGCAGGATTATTGGCAGTCGGTTCAGATCGACATGTGTGTATCAGGAGATCCTAATCTTCTACATATAAAAGTATGGCTGAACGTCATATCAAAAAGAGATCAGATCATAACGGAGGGACATTCAAACTCATAAATCAAAAACAAAAACTGCCATCGCCACGGCTAAAAAGTAAAACTAACAAAAGAGGGACGAGAGATACCAAAGGGACAGTCAAACTCATAAATCTAAAACAAACTGACAACGCCATGGCTAAAAATGAAAAGGACAAACAAACAACAGCACACACGACACAACATAGAAAACTAAAGAATAAACAACACGAACCCCACCAAAAAACTAGGGGTGATCTCAGGTGCTCCGGAAGGGTAAGTAGATCCTGCTCCACATGTGTCACCCGTCGTGTTGCTTATGTGATAACAAATCCGGTAAATAGTCTAATTTGGTAGGTCACATTCATGAAAGGGAAGGGGATTATAGTTACGACGTAAGGAACATATCCGATATCATTTGTGAAACGGTTATTCCATAACGGTCAACCAACTCGTGATGGCGTCCGTAAAAATTACGAAGGGATGATTTCAACTTCACCATTTGGAACTCTTGGTTTAATAGCTTCCTTGTGAGCAGCAACCCTCTATAAAGAAAATCATGATAGGAAATGCAAGCACGGGAATATCGTATCAGTTGGGAGATATATACCCCGTATGCAGGTGCTGCTGGAATGTTGCTACTTAGAAATGGAAAGTTCACAATTGGAAAGCTGAAATCATCTCTTTTGTCGTAAAGTTTTGTTTTCAACCGACCCTCATTGTCAATTTCTAGATGTAAGTCAAGATATGAGGTCGACTTAACTGTATCTGTAGTATCCTTTATCTCTAGCTCGATTGGATAGATGCGTTGCACATAGTCATCAAATTTTGAATTATTTAGTGAAAGTACATCATCTATGTAGCGAAAAGTAGAGTTAAAGGATATTGGTAACTTCTTATCTTTCTTCCAAAGAAGTTCCTGCATGAAGTCAGCCTCATAATAATAAAGAAACATGTCGGCAAGTAGAGGGGCACAGTTTTTTCCCATTGGAATGCCGACCATCTGTTGAAAAACACGTCCTCTGAACGCAACAAATATGTTGTCAATCAAGAAATCAAGCATCTTGATAATATCATTTTCAGAGAATTTTTTTGTTAGAATCAGAGTGATCCTTTACGAAGTAGGATTTATCCCTCCCTAACACAAGATACTTGTATTTACGTTGGCCATTCTTTTTAACGAAGCAAAGCAATACCAACTCTTTCAATTTGTCTTTTAGTTTGGAATGTGGAATACTAGTGTAAAGAGTAGAAAAGTCAAATGTTTTAATACTGTTACACGATGAAAGAGAGTTAGATTGTATGTACTCTAAAAGATCTTTGGAATTTTTAAGTATCCACATCTGATTCACACCCCCTCTAGAATAGGCAGTTTCACAATATCTTTGACGCCCGTCTTTGATTGCTGATAAAATAGATGTTAATAATTTCGAAAGAGGTTTCGTGGAGCATTTGGAAGACCCAGCAATATACCGATGTTTGTAAGGACACTTATGTAGTTTAGGTATCCAATATAGTGATGGAAGATCCCTTTCTTCATCTTTGGTTGAAATTCTAAAGGAACACAGAACAGACCTATGATTATCCAGGATTTCCTCTTTGGTAAGTGTCGTGAGGGTATATGTTGAGTTTCCAAGTGAATTGTCAATGCCTAATTCGTTTACCAAGTAGTTAATGTAATGAGTTTTACACATAAAAACGATGTTGTTTGGGGCTTTGTCTGCGGGGACAACAACATATTTGTCATGGAGGTAGGATAGGTGCTTTGCAACATTTGGGTCTTTAAAGATTGGCGTAGCATGGGCATTGACAAGAGACGTAAGATAAGAGAGGGACAGCCAAACTATAGATTAAGCAACACCAACCTAACAAAATTCGAGGTAATCTCATGTGCTCCAAAAGTGTAACCAGATCCTGCTCCAGAAGTGGCACTAGTAATGTTGATAATTTTATTACACACCAGGTAAATTGTCTACTTCGGTAAGTCACATAAGTGGGATGGGAACGGGATTGTAGTTACAACGTACATGTACGGAACATATTCGATATCATCAATAAAACGGACATTCCGTATACGTAACAGTCAACAACTTCATGATAGTGTCCATTAAATTGACAAAGGGGTGTTTTCAAATTCACCATATGGAACTCTTGATTTAACAGCGTCCTGTAGCAACCCTCTATCAAAGAAAGCTTGATTGGAAATACAAGCCCAGTATTATCGTATCAATTGGGAGATATATACTTCATATGCAGGCGTTGCTGGAATGTTGCTACAAAGAAATGGAAAGTTCACAAGTGGGAAGCTGTTATCATCTCTTTTGTCGTAAAGTTTTGTTTTCAACCGATTTTCATTGCCAATTTCTAGATGTAAGTCAAGATATGCGGTATCGGTTATATCCTGTATTTCTAGTCACTACTATCCCACTCATATATTATAGGACTACTGGATTAGACAATTGGGAACTGCGACACCTTATGGTTGCAATGACAAACTTGAAGGCATAGGTATGATATCTAGTCCTTCATGTAACTCGGTGAATGTGGTGTATATTTTCAACTCGACTCCTCGACGTAGACGCAGACATGGTCATCGTCATTATACATCACCTTCTCTGCATGCTGTCTCTATTAATGACTTGCTGCCATTTATACAAAAGCCGTTAGGTATTCATCACATTCGCACGAAATTTTATTCATTACCCCTTTCAAAGCTTTATTCTCTGTTCAATTTATTTTTGGAATCCACTGATACAAACCCTCATGCAAACCAATACAAACTTGAAGTTATAATTTCGGATATTGCAAGTCACAGACTTTTCAAGGCAGTCCGCATTGGAAAAGATCAAAAAAAGAAAAGATCTTTCCTTAATCTTTCCTTTGCCAACAAAGGTTTCGATGGCGTCAACTTAGGCAATATCATAAATTAGTTCAATCGTAAATACCTCCTTATTTCAAAGACCAGTCTGTACCATTCATTTCTTATACCTATACTAAACCTATTGAAACTAAAATTTTCAATTACAAACACGTTTTGCAGGATCTCGATATTGACGACTTCAAGTCTAAACCTCCTGATTGCACTTGTGCTAGTTCCCATTTCACATATAATCCGGCTGGCCACGTTAATACTGTTAATAACACTTCTCTACGAAATGTGTTATCGAAAGGTCCCAAATATTGTGAGCCTAAATCCCTCAATTGGAAATACAACTTTAAAATTTTGTTGGATTCAGTCGACGATTATGCCAGGCAATGGGCTAAAAAGTAAAATCATAAAAATACTGAACTTAGAGGAAAATCAATTCGGAAAGTCCGTAATCACAGTCATTGCAAAATAAAATAACAAAACACATCAAAAGCGAATGGACAAGAACTGTCATATTCCTGACTTGGTACAGGCATTTTTAAATGTAGAAAATGGTAGATTAAACCTGGTTTTATAGCGCTAACCCTCTGACTTTGATGACAGTCTCATCAAATTCCGTTATATTTACCATGATGCATTAACTAAACAGACACTATCAATAAAATAGTCAAAATATGGATACAGCCGTCATCATCGTGTAACAATTTTAAAAGGAACAATTTAACAGAACACAAAAACATCTATCTACAAACACATTCATTGATTTTGCGTGTCTAACGTCAGAAAATTTTATACGTCACATATATTTGTCGTTCAATGTACATACAAGGGCGAGAAGGAAGACGTAGACACTCTTTCCGAATGGATTAAGGCAATGAGGTCGTTGATACAAATCAGAATTTAGAAACTGAATAGGTCTATCAATGCCCATGCTACGTCAATCTTTAAAGACCCAAATGTTGCAAAACACTTATCCTACCTCCATGACAAATATGTTGTTGTCTCCGCAGATAAAGCCCCAAACAACACCGTTTTTGTGTGTAAAACCCATTACATTAACTGCTTTATAAACGAACTAGGTATAAACAATTCACTTGGAAACGCAACATATACCCTCACGACACATACCAAGGAGGAAATCCTGGATAATCATAGGTCTGTTCTATGTTCCTTAGAATTTCAACCAAAGATGAAGAACTGGATCTTCCACCACTGTATTGGATACCCAAAACTACATAAGTGTCCTTACAAACGACGGTTTATTGCTGGGTCTTCCAAGTGCTCCGCGAAACCTCTTTCTAAATTATTAATATCTATTCTTATCAGCAATCAAAGACGGGCTTCAAAGTTATTGTGAAACTGCCTATTCTAGAGGTGGCGTGAATCAGATGTGGATACTTAAAAATTCCAAAGATCTTTTAGAGTAAATACAATCTAACTCTCTTTCATCTTGTAACAGTATTAAAACGTTTTACTTTTCTACTCTTTACACAAGTATTCCACATTCTAAACTGAAAGACAAATTAAAAGAGTTGGTATTGTTTTGCTTCATTAAAAAGAATGGCCAACGTAGATACAAGTATCTTGGAGGGATAAATCCTACTTTGTAAAGGATCACTCTGATTCAAACAAAAAATTCTCTGAAACTGATATTATCAAGATACTTGATTTCTTGATTGACAACATATTTGTTACGTTCGGAGGACGTGTTTTTCACTTAAAACTATTATTCGGGTATTTAAAGGAGAAAAATATGTTTTTGTCGTTTTGAATTTGTAAAAAGACTACATTCAAATGTTTTAATATGAAAACAATCTCATACACAAATATAAATAACAGCAACCATTAATGTTTATCAGTGCATTAAAATTAAAGTGTACCATCTTTACAATAGCAAAGTGATATTACTATATACAAAGTGTTTCATACAGACTACTATAGATACAAACATGTCAATTTGAACCATGTATTGACAGATGAAAGGACAGTTCAGTGACACTAGTATTTGTTCAAACATATCTATATATTTAACATTTAACAGTAAAGGTAGTAGAGGATTTTTTTTCATTGAAACTGTCAGATATAAATGACACATCAGAAATATCAATAAAACGTTCAGACTAACATTTTGAAATAGTTAATATAAGAGGCGGTTTTACATAATAATAAATTAGAAATCAAATAATAATAAAGATACATTCATGAAAATGCTGATGTCTTAGGATTACATTATAACCAATTGGTCATCTGCTATTTCGTGTAGTTTTATATATCACTTGATAAATTTAGTAACGCCAATAATAGGATTAACACGACACATGTAAGTGCAGCATATGCTCATCATTAAGGAACACATGCGATCCCCTTCAGTTTTTAGTGGGGTTTGTTTAGTTCAGTTTGTAATTTTCTATGTTTTTCCGAAGACTGTTGGATTTTTTTTCAATGACATTGCCATATTGTTACAATTTATGAGTTATCCCTTTCGTATCTCCTGTTTCTTTTTCCCAGAATAAAAAATCAGTTGAGATTTAAATAAATAAAAACTAAATACACGGTGATGTGCCTGATCCTAGTAAATATTTGTCAAGTAAGGCATTTTGGTATAACTAATCTCTGAAATTAAGATCCATTAGTTCTCGATCCAATGGTATAAGATGTATAATCTTATATGTTGTGTCATGAGTACTATTGTTTGTCTGTTTGACTTTTTCATTTTTAGCCATGGCGTTGTCATAAAATAATTCATTGTTTAAAACCCCGTTTGAATTCCATGCATTATTTAGCATGCTTAGTTTTTAATTTGAAGAAAATTATGTTCGTTTAACTCATTCATTACAATAATGTCACGTACGATGTGTTAATGTTGAATGCGCTACTGTAACCGCCGTTACAAATGACAAGTTAGCTGTGTAAGTGTTGAATGCGATACTGTTACCGCCGTTACAACTGTCATGTAAGATGTGTCAGTGTTATATGCGTTACTGCAATCGCTGTTTCAAATGTCAAGTTAGATGTCAGTGTTGCATTCGTTACTGCAACCGATCTTACAGATGTCAAGTAAGATGTGTCAATGATGTATGCATAACAATTTAATGTCAAGTAAGACAGTGTAAGTGTTGTATGTGTTACAGCAATCGCTGTTTCAAATGTCAAGTTAGATGTCAGTGTTGCATTCGTTACTGCAACCGATCTTACAGATGTCAAGTAAGATGTGTCAATGATGTATGCATAACTATTTAATGTCAAGTAAGACAGTGTAAGTGTTGCATGTGCTACAGCAATCGCAATCAAATGTCAAATAAAACATTGTCAGTGTTGTATGTGCTACAGCAATCGCTATTTCAAATGTCAAATAAGACAGTGTAAGTGTTGTATGTGCTACAACAATCGCTATTTCAAATGTCAAATAAAACATTGTCAGTGTTGTATGCGTTATTGTAATCGCTGTTTCAAATGACAAGTTAGCTGTGAAAGTGTTGTTTGCGATACTGTTACCGCCGTTACAACTGCCATGTAAAATGTGTCATTTCATCTGTCAAGTTAGCTGTGAAAGTGTTGTATGCGATACTATTACAGCCGTTACAAATGACAAGTTAGCTGTGAAAGTGTTGTATGCGATACTATTACTGCCGTTACAACTGTCATGTAAGATGTGTCATTTCTTCTGGCAAGTTAACAGTGAAAGTGTTGTATGCATTACCAGAACCGCCGTAAAAACTGTCCGGTAAGATGTGTCAGTGTTGTATATGGTAACAACTGTCCAGTAAGATGTGTCAGTGTTGTATATGGTAACAACTGTCCAGTAAGATGTGTCAGTGTTGTATATGGTAACAACTGTCCAGTAAGATGTGTCAGTGTTGTATATGGTAACAAATTCCCAGTAAGATGTGTCAGTGTTGTATATGGTAACAACTGTCCAGTAAGATGTGTCAGTGTTGTATATGGTAACAACTGTCCAGTAAGATGTGTCAGTGTTGTATATGGTAACAACTGTCCAGTAAGATGTGTCAGTGTTGTATATGGTAACAACTGTCCAGTAAGATGTGTCAGTGTTGTATATGGTAACAACTGTCCAGTAAGATGTGTCAGTGTTGTATATGGTAACAACTGTCCAGTAAGATGTGTCAGTGTTGTATATGGTAACAACTGTCCAGTAAGATGTGTCAGTGTTGTATATGGTAACAACTGTCCAGTAAGATGTGTCAGTGTTGTATATGGTAACAACTGTCCAGTAAGATGTGTCAGTGTTGTATATGGTAACAACTGTCCAGTAAGATATGTCAGTGTTGTATATGGTAACAACTGTCCAGTAAGATGTGTCAGTGTTGTATATGGTAACAACTGTCCAGTAAGATGTGTCAGTGTTGTATATGGTAACAACTGTCCAGTAAGATGTGTCAGTGTTGTTTATGGTAACAACTGTCCAGTAAGATGTGTCAGTCTTGTATATGGTAACAACTGTCCAGTAAGATGTGTCAGTGTTGTTTATGGTAACAACTGTCCAGTAAGATGTGTCAGTGTTGTATATGGTAACAACTGTCCAGTAAGATGTGTCAGTGTTGTATATGGTAACAACTGTCCAGTAAGATGTGTCAGTGTTGTATATGGTAACAACTGTCCAGTAAGATGTGTCAGTGTTGTATATGGTAACAACTGTCCAGTAAGATGTGTCAGTGTTGTATATGGTAACAACTGTCCAGTAAGATGTGTCAGTGTTGAATATGGTAACACATGTCCAGTTACCTGTGTCAGTGTTGTATATGGTAACAACTGTCCAGTAAGATGTGTCAGTGTTGTATATGGTAACAAATGTCCAGTAAGATGTGTCAGTGTTGTATATGGTAACAAATGTCCATTAAGATGTGTCAGTGTTGTACATGGTAACAACTGTCCAGTAAGATGTGTCAGTGTTGTATATGGTAACAACTGTCCAGTAAGATGTGTCAGTGTTGTATATGGTAACAACTGTCCAGTAAGATGTGTCAGTGTTGTATATGGTAACAAATGTCCAGTAAGATGTGTCAGTGTTGTATATGGGAACAACTGTCCAGTAAGATGTGTCAGTGTTGTATATGGTAACAACTGTCCAGAAAGATGTGTCAGTGTTGTATATGGTAACAACTGTCCAGTAAGATGTGTCAGTGTTGTATATGGTAACAACTGTCCAGTAAGATGTGTCAGTGTTGTATATGGTAACAAATGTCCAGTAAGATGTGTCAGTGTTGTATATGGTAACAACTGTCCAGTAAGATGTGTCAATGTTGAATATGGTAACAAATGTCAAGTTAGCTGTGTCAGTGTTGTTTACGTTATGAATTATCATTGATATGGTCATATTTATATAAATTATATGCTTACAAAACTTTTGAATTTTTGAAATACTAATACTACCTCAGGAATAGATTACCTTAGCTGTATTTGGTAAAACCTTTTAGGTTCTCAATGCTCATCAACCTGTTTTTTTTTAACTTTATTTGGCCTATTTAACTTTTTCAGATTCGAGCGTCACTGATGAGTCTTTTGTAGACGAAACGCGCGTCTGGCGAAATAACAAATTTAATCCTAATATCTATGATGAGTTTATTTACAGTTACCGCTGTTAAATGAGGTCAAGTAAGATGTGTAAGCGTTGTATGCGTTACTGTGACTGTTGTTAGAAAACCTGAAATGTTAATACGGACGTAGAAGAGCTGAAAAAAAAACTAATAAGATCAAACAATCAAAGCCAAATCCGGACAATTAATATGTGAGGTAAATATTACCTTTGATTAAAATATTATTTTACAAAATGTTAAGACATACAGAATAATTGTCATATTTCTTGATATTTCAGCAGAGTTTACTGAACTTATTATACTGAGCAATGACTTTCAATGAAATCTATGCAAACATATTTCTGATTTTTAAAACTTAAGGCATATTCCTCATTTTGATATATACTTTATTACGTCCATATCTTAGTTTCTATGTATTTATACATTCTTTGCTTTCAAACGGTTGTTGCGTGATTCCCTGATGAAATTAAATTCATAAAAATGCATCGGACGTCAGAAATCTGCTCAATATTATTTTTATCATATTATGCATAATCAAAGTGATTGTAACAATTGTTGCCTCTGTATTCCCTGTTCTAGATGATTTTTCAGAATTTTTTGTTATAAGTCTTAATTAATAAAGTTTGATTCACTGAAATTTAGATAAATCTCATTACAAAACAGGTTGTTAAATGATTGTTTCGATTTTAAACACCTAAACTAAACTGTCTGCAAGATAAAACCCACATGTTCAATGATTTATACGTTCGCAGTGACACAATGATTTATACGTGCGGAGTGACACAATGATTTATACGTGCGGAGTGACAATATTTGTTTTTCTACTTCCTGATAGTTATTACACTGCTTAACCATCACCATATAATCTCAATATATAAAAAAGAAAATGTGATATGACAGTATAAGGCAGTATCAGTAATCTTTATTACACTGCTTAACCATATGCATCATTAACGTAAATAATACAGCGCTCTCTGTCCACTACTTTTCTCGAGGAGTGATCGTAGTGATCGTAGTGATCGTAACATAACGACTGGATTATTCGGAATAAACCATCATCATATAATCTCAATATAGTATGGAAAGCAGTATCCGTGATCTTTATGTATTCATGGATTATAACTTAATTATATTCTTTAAGTTTCCCTGAACTTTAATAACGTATAAATGTAAAGACTACAATATTTTGCATGGGTATTTCAATCAATAACAAAAATTGCTTGAAATGAATTATTTATATTAAAAAAAGAAACTTTATCATGTTTATGTATACATATATGATATTTATTATATATAAAGGCAACAGTAGTATACCGCTGTTCCAAATTCTTAAATCGATAGAAAAAACACAAATCCGAGTAACAAACTAAAACTGAGGGAAACGTATCAAATATAAGAGAACTACAACACAACAGAAACACAACATTAAAATGTAACAAACACAGAAACGAACTATAATACAACAATGGCCATTTTCCTGACTTGGTACAGGGCATTTTAAGAAATTAAATGGTGGGTTGAACCTGGTTTTGTGGCATACCAAACCTCCCGCTTTACTTGCAATGTTAATCATAACATTACAATGACAAAATTACATAATATGATTTAGGAAAGGATTTGGGCTGATACTAGAGTATTATTTAAAAAAAATTGATACAGACCCAACTTTGATGATACATCACGCATTGTTGTCAATATAATGGAATTTGATGCGACTGTCAAACAAGTTTAAGGCTTCGCTAGCTATAAAACCCAGTTCAATCTACCATTGAAAATGCCTGTACCAAGTCAGGAATGTACAGTTGTTATCCATTCGTTTGATGTGTTTGAGCTTTTAATTTTGCCATTTGATTAGGAACTTTCAGTTTTGAATTTTCCTCGGAGTTCAATATGTTAGTGGTATTACTTATCACTAAATTCCAAAGAATGATAATACAATTCTGAAACAATATCAAAGTAGCAAGTGTAAAACTTCAGCATCATTATGTGTTTCGGTGAACTTTAATGGTATGTACGTAAATTATGTCTTAATAATTTCTATCAATTTGTTTATTTTTCAGTAATTAAGCCATCTGTAAGAAACATCCTTAGTTTCCTCCAAGTATCATTCAAGTCCTCTAGATTGTTCGGCCATTGTATAATAAATGCATAATTCCAAATGTACGAAAACTCTACAGGAATATCAGTAATTGCTACATCTTTTGTAATGATAATAATACGCTCCAGATTTTTTGTAATTCTCTCATATTTTGCCCGGTCAAGTTCAAACTTACAATCAGGTGACGATATGAATTCAGGCGTGATGAGAAATATAATAGACCTGCTGTTTTGGATGCTGTCTGCCTCATTGTCCGCTTGGCTCGGTCCACTTAAAAAATCTCGATCTTTTATACACATCGTCAGTCCCCACTCGGTCTCAAGTTTTGGTATTAATACATTTTTAATCCAAATGACAATGTCTCCTTCATATGATATATACACGTCATATTGGAAGCACTTCCTGACTTTACGCTCAACAACACGGCGAATTACTCCATAGATAGAGAAGATGATTTTCCATCTCTTGCTATAGGCTATAAGTAGCATTGAGATCGTTATGAATGTCGATAATAATGTTGATGCAAAAGTTAACCACATAGTATTCTTACAGTCTGCAAATAAGTCATATAAAGAGTTGTACGCAATATGTGTATCGATAACTGTTCCGTTAGATAATTTACATTTATATGATCGGCTGTCCAGATTAACCTTTGTAGTCTGAATCCACCTTATAAAGTCTATATTGTCACAATTGCACTCAAATGCATTATCAGTGAGATGTAAAGTCATTCCATGCAGTTCTTGCATTTTATCTGCCCAGCCTCTGATAGCTGAGCTCACACCTGTTAATCTATTCTTCCTTACGTCCAGCGTTTGTACTTTAGCATGATCACTCAGTTGTACCGGAATAGCCTGAAGTGAATTTTTACTTAAAGACAGATTTGTCAAGTTTGGCATTGGCTTAAATAGGTCGTCCGGGATATACCAAATGCTATTTCCAGATATATCTATTGACTCGACAGATCTAGTACTTTTGAAAAACCGATTACCGAATAGTCTAAATGCATTATCCAGTTCGGCGTTTTTCCATATGATTGTTTTTACGGTGTTATAAGAAGAACGTTGTAATTGATTCCATGCAAATATATAGTCTACACCATCAGCAATAAATGTTTCCAATCGAATTTGAAGAATGATTATGGCAATATTTGATCTTGAATACGATACATCTAGATATGTAAGACTGTTATTTTTAGGTACTATAAGAATTATTTCAGGGAAAGTATTTGCTATGGTGTAACTGACATCTATTTTTTCAAGTGACTTTGGTAATATCACACAACTGTGAAATGAACAATTTAAATCTGAATTTGAAGAAACTGAATTATGTTTAAAATAGTTGACAGTATTATATGAATAGTCGAACGATTTTAATCTAACAGTTCTATAAAAGAAATGTTTTATCTCATTTAGATTTTTCTCACTTGCAAGCAAAAACCTGTTTTCTTTAAAAGAAATATGTTGTAAACATTCAAGGTGATCAAATGAGAACAAAGATCCAGGATCGTAATCTATTATACCATTCTGTGATAAATCTAAATTTTCTACACAAATAGTTTTCAGGTGCTTCATTATGTCAACTGTAATTGTCGTAACATACGGGATATCGGCACTGTCAATACTAATGTCACTCACATGACCGAAGTTTATTGTCGATATATTGGCATTACGATATGGGTGTAACAGCTGCAATGCGTGCTTCAAATGCATGAATGTTCCAGAAAAATCTATCACATGAAGATTTGGAAACGGTAACAATGCGTTATATTCTGTGACAACAAAGTGTAACCGACAATTTCTGATAGACAGCTGTTCTACAGAGGATGAAAATCTCTCAAAGGTTTTATTTGACAAGTGAACTAAATAACATGATTCAAAGTGTAATTCTTTAAGAGTGGTCATGTGACAGAATCCACTTCCAAAGTGTGGCAAAGGCTTCATATCGATTCCTAGGAACGACAACTCCGTCAGAATACCGAATGCATGATCGGGATAATTATAATCCGTAACAAATTCTATTGGTTGAGGCATATTTCTCCTGATATCCAATTTTGTTAAGTTTTTAATTGGATGAAATAGATCTGTTGAATACACTTTAGATAAATTAAGGATATTTCCAGACATGTCGAGTATTGTAAGTTTATGTAATCCTTGAAATGATTTGTTAGATAAATAACGTAGTTGGTTGCGACTCAGGTAAATTTCTTGCAGATCTCTATAATTAACGAAAGAATTGTTCCCAATAATTTGAAATCGATTAAAACTCATATCTAAAACTTCTATATCTCCCGGTAAATCCTGAGGTATAAAATTCAGTCCTTTGTTTTTACAATCTGCTATTTTTACTTCCTCCTTCCCCTTAAAATCATATTTGATATCACAGTCTGATGCCTGTACAAAATCATAACAGTAAATGATAATAGAAAATACTGAATAAATTATACTCCTCATTCTAATGTGATATGAATATATAAATACCGTTCTGAAAGTGCTATATGTCCATTAAGTTATTCGTACTGTGTATTGCACTCTATAAGACAAAGATAAGCTTCAAGTAGTTTCAATACTGTTTTCAAGTATCAATAAAAATACAAACAAGTATCAATAAAAACACAATCAATCAAGGTTTGTTCAAACATTCATGATCACGATATATCATAAAGAGAAAACTAAAATCGGCAATACAGTACGATACTTAAATGGTAACTATAACACAATCAATCAAGGCTCAAACATTCAGGATCACGATATATCATAAAGAGAAAACTAAAATCGGCAATACAGTACGATACTTTAATGGTCACTATAACACAATCAATCAAGGTTTGCTCAAACATTCATGATCACGATATTTAGAAAGAGAAAACTAAAATCGGCAATACAGTACCATACTTTAATGGTCACTAGAACACATTAATTGTCCGATTCTAAATTCAGTAGAAACATGTTTGACTGAATCTTAACTTACCTTAATTATTGTCCGATTTGTACATGTAGAATTTATGCTATTCATGGTTGTGGTATTTTGGCTGATTGTAAATGTACATACCGTGTGATGCATAGCTAAAGACGCCTTATTTGTCCAAGAAGAAAGTTTTCTCTTTTTGAAGTTCAAGAATTTGTTTTAGATTGATCAGTATTTTTGAGGGATTGATGAGATCTCAACTTAAAACATTGTTGTTACCTCATTCTATTGTTTTACCTGTTCTTTATTTCAGTGATTGGAGCATCATTTACTTGTAAGAAACCATTGTGTTACCTTTAGCTGTCCAATATTTTTAAGAATAACCCTCTTCTTTCTTAAAAATATTGGACATGTAAAGGTAGCATAACTGATTCTTACAGGTAAATGCTAGTTCAATCACTAAAATAAAAAAATAAAATTAATTACCCTAATTGTGTTCATCATGTAAAGAAAAATACAACCAAAGAACAAATGACAATTAAAAAAAAATCATTTTATTAAATTCAACTTCCAATACAATAATTTGTTCACTCATCGAAACGGTTTCTTGAGGAAAAAAAATACTTTCAAATTGATTTTTAACACTAACAATACTTATATCACAGCCATTTTTCCCATTTTTTGCGGTTGTCCCTTTTGCACTAATTCAATAAGTTGAGTATGCCCGTTGTAAGTCTTGTTTTTGTTGCCAGTCTTGTTTTTGTTGCCATCATAAATTTCTTTTTTCAAAAGATTTATCCTCGTCCGTCTTTAGGTAATCAAAATTGACCTCTGGTGTTGCTCTTATTCTTCCTAACATCATTTTCAACTACAATTAAAATGAAAAAAACAATAAAGTAATGCTTCTTAAATTTGATAGATCATGCAGTAATAAAAGGGACATGAACAACCTGAACCTTAATTCTGTGTACAAAGTGCGAATCTAGAACGTCGTTCATGAACTAGGGGACTATAATACTTTTTAGAATTTTCAGGTTTCGGCGTTGATTTACAAGTTATTTTTTAAGTTATTGCTTAAATATGAATATAATGCAACACTTTGCTTATGAACGACGATGAATATGGGAAGCAGAATAAAGGAAGACATTACCACATTTTATCTGTCAAACAAACCAATTGTGTGTCCGATTCGAACTTTGTTCGCAGTGATCGTTTTATAAAAGTATTTTATCAAAAGAAAATCGAGACAAAATTACGTTTCGGTTACAATTAAAAGAAACACATGGGTCTCAATACACAAATAAACGAAAAAAGAAAGAAAAAAAACAGAAAGGAAGGTGGTATTCATGTGGTATCATTTTGGTAAACAATAACAGTCTCTTAAAAATTCCAACAAAAGAATATTACTGATTGCATGTTTATCTCTTCGTTTGTTTATGTATAAATTATGTATTTTGAAATAAAATCGACTGCAGTGCACCCTTTATGGTTCAACAAAAACCTGTCTTCATATGCTATTCTTTTTCTCTCTCATTAACCCTGTAAAAAACTAAACCCGCGAAGAAACAAGAAATTGATCATGTTGATAGGAGAGGACTACATTTTGAAATATAATATATATATAAAACTTGCCATTATTAGCTTCTTTGACTATATCCTCTTTGTAATCCAACTGAAATAATGTATCTGAATAGATTCTGAATACACGTTTGATCTTAACCCAAAGGTTGAAACAACATAATAACTAATAACGACATCTAATTCTTCGTTTTTGCATTAAAAATATAATTTCATCACTTTATCCATTTGAAAAACATAACGCATGTAAATGTATTCACGGAAACTATATATATATGAGCGGAAACTATGAGTTGTCCTTGCGTACGCAATAATCAAGATACGCATACCTTGTGTCTAATTCCTCATGTAGCAATACATGTTGTTTACCTTTAGCTCTACTTTCATTTTATCTATTTCTTTTAAGTTTAGCTACTGTTTATATATATAGGATACTAGAACACACCAGTGATATCGCGGGTCCGTGACTGAATTAAAGTATATAACTATGCGCAAGCCTTATTTTAGTATTAGTATTGTGATCTGATAAAGTCATGCCTAAGATACACTGCTTTCAAATCTTTCTGTTTGAACCCGTCGAACTGGAACTTATCAATTATTGGTAATATTAATTATTTGGAAAACAAAAGGTCCTGGAATGGAGTAATTCTTAATCAACAGCATTGTACAATATTAGTTATAGATAAAGGTGAATTCTTTGATTCGCTATTTTACGTCATGCCCGCTAACAAATTGAAAATTGTACCGGCTATACGCCTTATATTTAGTCCAGATTTTTAGTATTCGTATTGTTATCTTAGAAAGTCTTACTGATTAAAATACTACAATAGGTAACAATTTGACAATTTAGTAGTGTCAACCCTGTGATTATGACCCGTGTATATAGCATATAAATCCTGAATACACCGTTTGGTGGTGCGCCTGTCAGATGCGGAACGTACAGATAAGGTAATAGGTAACAGGTGAATATACTATTGGTATCGGTATCGAACTCGACCCGGAACTTCTTAATTATTGGCAATATTAATTACGTGGAAAACAAAAGGGCCTGGAGTGGTGTAATTTTTAATCTACACCTTTGTACTATATTAGTTATATATAAAGTTGAATTCTTGGATTTGTCGTTTTTACGTGATGACGGCTGACAAATTGGACCTCGTCATTTTAGTATTATAGACATGTTAATGTTCAGAAGTTTATTCACAAAACAATTTTTATACTAAATGAAAATAAATCTTTGCTTTCGTTTTCTTTTGTTTTACCTTTTTCGACGTGTTAAACAATGTGTTTAGTAAGATATAAGCCTCTTACAGGTCCAATATTTTACACAATGGACTGTTATCGGCTTATATCCCTTACATAATTCACCTTATTTTGTCTCTAATGATATCCAAAGAAATATGGCTTTTTGAGAAAGACTCAACTAGTTCAATTTCTGTATATTTTTCCTTTCTATGTAAAAACATAAACTTGTTATGAGATTTAATATTGTTGACACTATTTCAGCATGTTAATCTAAGAAGCGTGGTCAATGTTCGCAGTAATTATTTGTTTTACATATCCTTTATTTTGTATCCCTGACAATTACAACAGATAAAGTCATATCCCTTTGATATTTAGAATTTTTTGTAAGGTGTACATTTTTTTCTTACAGATTTCATCCCGTCATTATTCTTGTTTTCAAAGCTCATTTTTCTTTGTTAAATTTTTTTTTCTGATGAAATAAGTAAACACTCATTGACTTATTGACCAGAATTATGTTTATGTGAATTGGTTGTCTGGCATCGGTTATCTCAATTTATTAACCATTGTTCAATGTAAAGTTTTTATAAACATACAATTTTATTTATTATCTTAGTTATTTAGTCAACTCGTTTTGATGAACAACAGGATGCAATTACTGATACTTCAGATACACTTCCTGGTAAAGATAAGGTTACGATAAGTATGGTTAATAGCTATATTACTGATACTTCAGATACACCTCCTGGTAAAGATAAGGTTACGATAAGTATGGTTAATATCTATATTACTGATACTTCAGATACACCTCCTGGTAAAGATAAGGTTACGATAAGTATGGTTAATAGCTATATTACTGATACTTCAGATACACCTCCTGGTAAAGATAAGGTTACAATTACTGATACTTCAGATACACCTCCTGGTAAAGATAAGGTTACGATAAGTATGGTTAATATCTATATTACTGATACTTCAGATACACTTCCTGGTAAAGATACTTCATATACATCTCCTGGTAAAGATAAGGTTACGATTACTGATACTTCAGATACACCTCCTGGTAAAGATAAGGTTACGATAAGTATGGTTAATATCTATATTACTGATACTTCAGATACACCTCCTGGTAAAGATAAGGTTACGATAAGTATGGTTAATATCTATATTACTGATACTTCAGATACACCTCCTGGTAAAGATAAGGTTACGATAAGTATGGTTAATATCTATATTACTGATACTTTAGATACACCTCCTGGTAAAGATAAGGTTACAATTACTGATACTTCAGATACACCTCCTGGTAAAGATAAGGTTACGATAAGTATGGTTAATAGCTATATTACTGATACTTCAGATACACCTCCTGGTAAAGATAAGTTTACAATTACTGATACTTCAGATACACCTCCTGGTAAAGATAAGGTTACGATAAGTATGGTTAATAGCTATATTACTGATACTTCAGATACACCTCCTGGTAAAGATAAGGTTACGATAAGTATGGTTAATAGCTATATTACTGATACTTCAGATACACCTCCTGGTAAAGATAAGGTTACGATAAGTATGGTTAATAGCTATATTACTGATACTTCAGATACACCTCCTGGTAAAGATAAGGTTACGATAAGTATGGTTAATAGCTATATTACTGATACTTCAGATACACCTCCTGGTAAAGATAAGGTTACGATAAGTATGGTTAATATCTATATTACTGATACTTCAGATACACCTCCTGGTAAAGATAAGGTTACGATAAGTATGGTTAATAGCTATATTTAAGGTTGTCTTGCGAATAGAAAAGATCTGTCTACAAACATGTATTCTGTTACATCAACGTTCTATTTATGTTACTGTGACATTTTGGTCTCTTGTGTATAGTTGTCTCATTGGCAAACATACCTTCTTTTTAGCTCACCTGGCCCAAAGGGACAACTAAGATTTTCTCATCATTATGCGTCCGTCGTCCGTCGTCGTCGTCGTCGTCGTCGTCGTCGTCGTCTGTTAACTTTTACAAAAATCTTCTCCTCTGAAACTACTAGGCCAAATTTTACCAAACTTAGCAACAATCATCATTGGAGTATCTAGTTTAAAACATGTGTCCGGTGACCTGGTCAACCAACCAAGATGGCCGCCATGGCTAAAAATAGAACATAGGGGTAAAATATAGATTTTGACTTATAACTGTGAAACCAAAGCATTTAGAGCAAATCTGACATGGGGTAAAATTGTTTATCCGGTCAAGCTCTATCTGCCCTCAATTTTTTAGATGAATCGGACAACCTGTTGTTGAGTTGCTGTCCATAAAGTGGTAATTTTAAGGAAATTTTGCAGTTTTTGGTTATTATCTTGAATACTATTATAAATAGAGATAAACTGTAAACAGCAATAATGTTTAACAAAGTAAGATCTACAAATAAGTCAAATGATCAAAATGGGCAGTTGACCCCTTAAGGAGTTATTGCCCTTTATAGTCATTGTTTACCAATTTTTTCGTAAAATTTGTAGTCTTTTACAAAAATCTTCTTCTCTGAAACTACTAGGCCAAATTTTACCAAGCTTAGCCATAATCATCATTGGAGTATTTAATTTAAAAAATGTGTCCGGTGACCCGGTCAATTAAGCAAGATGGCCGCCATGGCTAAAATGGAACATAGGGGTAAAATGTAGATTTTGGCTTATAACTCTGAAACCAAAGCATTTAAAGCAAATCTGAAAGGGGTTAAATTGTTTATCTAGTCAATATTTATCTGCTCTGAAATTTTCAGATGAATTGGACAATGGGTTGTTGGGTTGCTGCCCCACAATTGGTAATTTTAAAAGAAATTTTGCTGTTTTTGGTTATTATCTTGAATACAAGTATAGATAGAGATAAACTGTCAACAGCTATAATGTTCAGCAAAGTAAGATCTACAAATAATTCAACATGACCTAAATGGTCAGTTAACCCCTCAAAGAGTTATTGCCCTTTATAGTCAATTTTTAACAATATTCATTAATTCTATAAATTTTGGTAAATTTTTACAAAATATTTTCTCCTGTGTATCTAAAGGGCCAAGGTTATTATAGATAGAGAAAATAGTAAGTAGCAAGAATGTTCAATAAAGTAAGATCTACAAACACATCACCATCATCAAAACACAATTTTGTCATGAATCCATCTGTGTCCTTTGTTTAATACATGTATGCACATAGACCAAGGTGACCGACACAGGCTCTTAAGAGCCTCTAGTTTTCATATAAAGTTATAGATCACTTGGTGTTCTTCTTTTGCTATATATAAGAATTTGCTTCATCCAAGATCTTTCTCCGACTAGGAAGAATTGAATAATAATAATAACTTTAAAAAAATGGGAAAAACTCAAGTGACTAACAAGTAAATAGATTAGATTTTTAAAATCTAAAGTTAAAAATTATCTGGAAAAAATTATCAATAACAGATTACGATGGAATTTTGTGAAAAATAATATTTACTAACATAACATGCCTTATCAGAATGGATTTCATCAAAATAGAAATACGATGGAACAAATAACCAGACTTGAAAGCTATTTCCAAAAATTATTTTGTTTCTTACTTACAGAACACAATTCCAAATGGTACACCTCAATGAAATCGTATCAGTCGTACATTGGTAAATACAATGATAAAACGATCTTCTAACATGCTTTAATCATTGTTCTATTTCAAAATGTTCAGACAACAGTACTTTTGGATTAGGTGTCGGGAATATTGGTTATATTCACAGCTGAATACAGATATCTTGACATTATTCAGACATGGTGTTATAAATAGGGTTAACCCTAGTTAGATAAATAACAACGAGCCAATACCTTTCCACTGTGTCAATTTCATATCATTCAAATTAGATAAATTAAAAACGATACTACAGTGCTTAGTTTCCTCTTATTTAATCCCTGTCGCTACTTGTGGACTAACAGTCCCTTAATATATCTTTCTAGTATTTATTTATACAGTACTAACAGTAGTGTGCTGCTGCTGCTTCAGGAGTGACAAAACCTAAAGATGTTTTAATAGTAGTTATTCATACAGTCCTAAAAGTTGGTCGCGACCGCTCCTAGAGGACTGACAATGCCACAAGATTTTGTTGTCTAGTAGTAATTTATACAGTACTAACGGTGGATGGATGACGCTGCTTGTGGACTGACTGTCCGTAGAGATATTTATTAGTAGTTATTCATTCAATACTAACAATGGGTCACTGCCGCTGCTTTTGTACAGACAGTCTCTTAGAACATCATCAGTCTAGTAGTCAAGACTCCACTTCTACCATCTACTCGATGATCAAACTCGTAAACCGTCAGTCCCTCGTACTATCACCTGTTAAGTAGCCAGGTTTTCAGTATTAAAACTGGGTTGCTGTCAATGCCACTTAATTGGCATTCCCTAAATTTACAACTTTCTATTGGTTTTTACTTCAATACTTTTATTAAGTTGCTGCCGCTGTGATTTACTTTTGGGTCTATAGAATGCGAATTTCTACTTAAATCGTGAGGGCAAATCTCGAAATCAATATCAGGCAATTTAAGATAAATATTCATTGTGTTAAGAAACATTAGTTCAAGGCTCTTTTTACGAAAAAAAGACTCACTAGTTTAACTAGTACAATGAATACTTCAGAAAATGAAACTGAATAGCGATACAGGGAGACATGATCCTGCTCTTCACAAACACTACTAACCAATCTGAAGAGAAAGTGACTTTAGAATAAGCTACTACTGTATAACCTGTAGAACTAACGTTCTCATTAGATGTTAGATGTTGAACAATATCTGTCAGATTTGTAAATAAAGGCAACAGTAGCATACCGCTGTTCAAAATTCATAAATCGATTGACACAAACACAAATCCGGTTACAAACTAAAACTGAGGGAAGCGCATAAAATGTAAGAGGAGCACTACGACACAACGGAAATACAACATTGAAATGTAATATATATTTATATGTCGTGTCATGATACCATTGTATTTCAATGGATTTCTATTTTTCATGCGCCTTGTCTAACTAGTAAGTTACTAATTATATATTACAGTGATTTGTGTAGGTGCCAGAGTATTAGTTAATATAGTTTTAGTCATATATGTTATTTTGCTTATTTTATTTGATACAGCTATGATTTTCACTCTTTAGTATTCAGTTTCACACTTTCCTTTATTGGTCCTCGGTCTTTTTTTTTTGTCCCGGACCTCATTCAGTGTTGGAGGGAAAGTACTGGTCATTCTATTGGTCACCTGTGAGTTGTTTAGGTATTCTTTATTGATTCCGTTGTTCCATTTAATTTTCTAGTGACAAAATTGTTACTTACCTGTTTTATTTGCCTTGGTGACATTATGACAATTTTTATATTGGATAGTATATATATATTTCATACTTCTGGTGGAATTCATTATTCATTTCTACAGATTATGATATTGAATTGGTTATGATAGAAACCAAGTAGATGGTTCCACGCATGACCCATATACAACGTCTATGGTAAGGAATGTGTTAGATGTTTTAGTTTGTGTTTGTCTTGTCCATTTTATAACTGTATAGTGTTATAGTGGTAATATGTAATTGTCGAAACACTAACATTGAGATTGCTAGTGCTTATTTTTATTTATAATACTTTAAAGCACCTGATTATTAGACGTTATTAGTGCATTTCATTTTAATATAAAAGAAGTTATAGCATTGAATATATTTCACTTATTCCTCTTTGTCTATAAGTCTGTTTTATGTTGTTATTCGTTGTCCATGTAAGGTATAATAAAATTATTATTATACCTTACATATATAACAAACAATTCTATTGGCTGCGCCCTGATTGAAATAACCTTCTCCTGTTGACAATTTTGGATATTCACCTTTTCAACGGGCCATAATTGTATATTGTTATATATATTGTAGGATTTAATAATATGAATCAGTGTTGATAAAATCAATATAAAGAACCCATATATAGTCCATTTGTAATTATTGAGTCTTTTGGACCGGCTATATGTATCATTACATAAATCATACAAATAAATATGTACAAAGCTATTTAATATGTACACTCGGCCCAATGGACCTTTATGTCATTTAGCATTTGTATATCATAATCGCAGAATGATTGCCTCTTCTATGTTCACTGTTCAGTTTCTTAGATTTTCTAAAATTTCAATTAATTGGGCCTACCTTCATCCAGTTGGTTAGTAATCAAAATATTTTCGTAAACCTCTCGTCGTTCTTAAGAAAGAGCCAGTTTCAAAATCACTGTTCAAGGCTATAGTGGGTTTCATGCGCAAGTCCCATTAATAATGTAATGAAGGTTTGTACCATAAAAATGAAAGAAATTGTATCATAAAACACCAGAACAGTAATCTAAAACAAGTTTATACAACAGTTAAACACCGTTTGAAAGGTTTACATACTCTCTGTAAGCTGTTCAATTTTTAACAACGAAGCCGTCCGTGAGCAGCAACCTCAGTTTTCTCCAAATATCATTTAAATCATCTTGATCCTGTGGCCATTGTACGAGATAAGCATAATTCCAAATGTAGGAAAACTCGATTGGAATATCTGTTATTGTAATATCTTTCGTAATTACTATGATACGCTCTAGATTTCTTTTCTCATATTTTGCTCTATCGAGTTCAAACAAACAGTCACGTGACGATAAGAATTCGGGCGTGATCAGAAATATAATGGACCTGCTGTTTTGTATGCTCTCTACTTCGGTATCCGCAAGACTCGTTCCAACTAAAAAATCTCGATCTTTTATACACATCGTCAGTCCCCACTCCGTCTCAAGTTTTGGTATTAATACATCTTTTATCCAAATGACAATATCCCCTTCATATGATATATACACGTCGTATTGGTAGTACTTCCGGACTTTCCGTTCAACAACACGGCGAATTACTCCATATATAGAGAATATGATTTTCCATCTTTTACTATAGGCTATAAGAAGTAATAAAAATGTGACACAGGTAGATAACAATGTTGATGCAAACGTTAACCACATTTTATTCTTACAGTGCGCAAACAATTCATAAAGAGAGTTGTAAGCAATGAGTGTATCGATAACTGTTCCGTTGGACAATTTACATTTATACGATCGGCTATCGAGATTAACCTTTGTGGTCTGAATCCATCTTATAAAGTCTATATTGTCACAAGTGCATTCAAATGCATTATCAGTGAGAATTAACGTCATTCCATGCAAGTATTGCATTTTATCTGCCCAAACTCTGATCGTTGAACTAACACTTGTTAGAAGATTCTTACTAATATCAAGCATCTTTATCTTGGTTTGATCGCTGAGTTGTAGCGGAATAGACTGAAGTAAATTCAGTCTCAAAGAAAGATATGTCAGATTGGGCATTGGCTTGAATATGCCTTCCGGAAAATACCAAATATCATTTTCAGATATATCCATTGATTCGATAGATGATAAATATATAAATAAGCGATTTCCGTGTAATAGTATTCCGCCACCTATGTTGCCGTTTTTCCATACAATCGTTTTCAGGGTGTTATTAGGAAAATATTTCATTAGATTATAACTATATTCATAACCTCCACCAGTACAGCTAAACGTTTCCAGACGAAATTCACGAAAAAGTAGGAATGAAGTAACCTTTGTATAAGATGCTTCTAAGAATGTAAAGCTGTTGTTTTTAGGAACTTCTAAAAATATTTTTGGGCCACTATTTGCTATTGTGTAACTGATATCTATGTTCTCGAGTGACTTCGGTAAAACCACGCAACTGTGAAATGAGCAATTATAATCAGAATAGGCGGATACAGAATTTTTTATAGCATAGTTGACAGTATTATAGGAATAGTCCAATGATTTCAATCTAATGGCTCCATTGAAAAAAATATTAAGATCGTTCAGATTTATCTCAGTTAGAAGAAAAAACCTGTTTCCTTTAAAAGAAATATGTCGTAAACATTCCGGGTGATCAAATGATAATAAGGATCCAGGCTCGTAATCTACTATTCCATTCTCTGATAAATCGAGATTTTCTACACAAATTGTTTTCAGGTACTTTACTATGTCTGCTGTTATTAGCAGAACATACGGGAGGTCTTTGCTATCAATACTTAAGTCACTCACGTGACCGAAGTTTAGTGTCGTAATAGTTTTATTACGGTATGGTTGTAACAGCTGCAATGCGTACTTCAAGTGCATGAACGTTCCAGAAAAATCTATCACATGAAGATTTGGAAACGGTAGCAATGCGTTATTTTCGGTAGCAACAAAGTGCAGCCGACAATTTCTCAGAGTGAGCTGTTCGACAGAAGATGAAAACCTCTGAAAGGTTTCATTCGACAAGCGAACTAAATAACATGAGTCGAAGTGTAATTCTTTAAGAGTGGTAATTTGACCGAATTCACTTCCAAAGTGTGGTAAAGGCATCATATCGATAGATAAGAACGACAACTCCGTCAGAATACCGAATGCGTGATCGGGATAATTATAATCCGTAACAAATTCTATTGGTTGAGGCATATTTCTCCTGATATCTAATGTTGTCAAGTTTTTTATTGGATGAAATAGTTCTGCTGAATACACTTTAGATAAGTTAAGGATATTTCCAGACATGTCAAGTATTGTTATTTTATGTAATCCTTGAAATGATTGATCAGATAAATAACTAAGTTGATTTTGACTCAGGTAAAGTTCTTGCAGATCTCTATAATTAAAGAAAGAATTGTTCCCAATTATTTCTAACCGATTTAAACTCATATCTAGCACATTGATATCTCCCGGTAAATATTGAGGTATAACAGTAAGTCCTCTGTTTTTACAATCAGCTATTTTTACTCTTCTCTGTTTTTCATATTTGATATCGCAGTCTAAAGCATGTACAAATTCATTACAGAAAATTATAACACAAAATACTGAATAAACTATAATCCAATCCATTTGGTTATATCGATATTTGAAATACAGTTTTTGATTTTAAGTTAGTCAACTGAAGAATGTGTTGCATATAATCCTACATAAAGTCGTTTCATGTTACATATTTAAACAAAACCAATTGTGTACGCATAATAAAACACTTTTGTCTGATATGTGAATTAGGATATGAGGAAGAGAAACTAAAATCAACAATACAATAGTTCAATAGTGACCATAACTAATTTAGTGTCCGATTCGGTCTGTCTTTGTCTCAACTCAATACTATAGGTGAACGTTTTCTCGGCTTATCAGATTTTAAAACACGACAGCGTTAACCTTTTTCTGATCTGTTGTGATTATTTCCTTTTCATTGTTGTGAAATTTTGTCTTTTGTTTTCTATATTGTGTTTTGTGTACTTTTGCTTGTCCTTTTGTCTTTTTCTTTTTTTTTCATAGCGTTGTCTGTTTGTTTTCGCCTCTCTTTATATGGTTGTGGACTGGCATGGCTCTGATAGATGCGTAACAAGAGACAACTTACCTGTCAATGTACCCTGTCTCGCAACTTTCAGTTTTAGGTTTTGTGTTTACCTTGACTAGAAGCAATCTAATTCTATTTCGGAATATTTTCCTTTTCATTTATCCATGGTAACACATATACACAGTATGAGGTTTCATATTTGTTACAATGGGTTATCATGTGATCTGGAATGCTTTGTCGTTAACGGCTGTTACTTTTACAAATACATGAAATACCAATGAAGTCTGCGCTGGATTTTTAAACCAATTCTTTCATCTTCCAAGTTCATGTTTAGATGTGTTGTGGGGTGTACAGTTTTATCTTACAGATTTCAATTTGCCTGAATGGCTCAATGATGTTTTAATAGTTCAGTTTCAATTTTGATTAAATTTTCAGATACAAGAAGTAAACGGTCATTTTTGATGGAATATGATGATTGTAAGGCGAATTTTTCTAGTCAGGCTCTTTGTTATTATTATTTAAAGTTCGCTAATGTAAGGTGCATACGGTTTTTTTTTATACCTAGACATTATTTTAATTAAACATTATCAACTGCATGAGGAGATCACAGAGGTTCAAATAAATGACTTAAAGAAGAGCATGCAATATCGTTCAACGATGGATCCTGCCATGGAAAATCCTGGATACTTTGGAGCAGGGTTCCTAATGTGAATCTACAGACATCTTGTTGTTGTTGTCTTTTTTTTTTCTTTTTTTTTTTGGCACAAATGGGATATTTAGGTTATCTTTTTGTAATTGCCTCCTTACTACATACCCTTAAAAAAGTGAAACTTGGGAAACTAGTCGAGGTCCTTCATTAGCCTGGCTAATACAAAGTTTTAAGGACAAAAGACTTTCAGCAAGATTTAATTCATTAATTTCCTGTTTGACATTAAACTCGATTATTAAAGTAGACAGTATAAAAAGCAACCAAGGCAGTCGGATTAAAGAAAGATCAAATCCCCACAAAAAAAAAAATGTTAAAGGGAAGGAAATTTGAAATATCTTGCACCCGTTTTATGACACATTTATTAGCGTTTCAACTGTAAGTATAGATGATTTGTTTCAAATTGACTTTTTATTGTATTTATTATATATTTTAAACCAATGAAGATCTGAGTAAGTCATAAAAAACACCACCGAATTAAAATTCAAGAAGCTGATTTTTCAAGTTTTAAAAAATCTAGGTATTGCAATACTTTTTTCCATGTTTATATGTTGCAATATATTCAACAAATAATGTCATACGAACTTAAAAATAATGTACAACAAAACAGTAGTGAGATACATATGACGTTAGAATGTTTGATGTGTGGCTTTTAATTTTCTCTGGTACATTTGCTTTAAATGGTTAATCAGAACATTGTAGTGTTAAAAGCAAAAATGCTGTAATATACTGTGACTGCGAGTCTCAATGTTTATTGCACATTAAACAATCGTGTTCGCAAAACATAAGTTTTGCATTTTATAGTCATAACAATTTCAAGACACTTGGAAACAAAGAACACAAAGGAGTTACGTGAACTATGTTTGGCCTATTGTAATATTAGGCAGATTGATACTTTGGCGTTTAATGGTTTGAAACGGCTAACAAAGTTGGATTTATCTTATAACTTGATCATGAATTTACCCAGCGGAGTATATAAGCCAATCAATGGAATATTAGCTCTCAATATCATGGCCAACAGAATGCAACGGTATCCGGACGAAGCTTTGCAAGGTCTTACCCTCCTGGAAGATTTTACAATGACTATTATTGTAAAAGAGGGACGAAATATACCAAAGGTACAGTCAAACTCATAAATCGAAAATAAACTGACAATAAAATGGCTTAAAATGAAAAAAAGGCAAACAGACTAACAATAGTTATCAAAAGTACCAGGATTATAATTTTATACGCCAGACGCGCGTTTCGTCTACATAAGACTCATCAGTGACGCTCAGATCGAAATAGTTAAAAAGCCAAATAAATACAAAGTTGAAGAGCATTGAGGATCCAAAATTCCCAAAAGTTGTGCCAAATACGGCTAAGGTAATCTACTCCTGGGGTAAGAAAATCCTTAGTTTTTCAAAAAATTCAAAGTTTTGTAAACAGAAAATTTATAAAAATGACCATATAATTGATATTCATGTCAACACCGAAGTGCTGACTACTGGGCTGGTGATACCCTCGGGGACGAAACGTCCACCAGCAGTGGCATCGACCCAGTGATGTAAATAGTTATCAAAAGTACCAGGATTATAATTTTATACGCCAGACGCGCGTTTCGTCTACATAAGACTCATCAGTGACGCTCAGATCGAAATAGTTAAAAAGCCAAATAAATACAAAGTTGAAGAGCATTGAGGATCCAAAATTCCAAAAAGTTGTGCCAAATACGGCTAAGGTAATCTACTCCTGGGGTAAGAAATCCTTAGTTTTTCGAAAAATTCAAAGTTTTGTAAACAGAAAATTTATAAAAATGACCATATAATTGATATTCATGTCAACACCGAAGTGCTGACTACTGGGCTGGTGATACCCTCGGGGACGAAACGTCCACCAGCAGTGGCATCGACCCAGTGATGTAAATAGTTATCAAAAGTACCAGGATTATAATTTTATACGCCAGACGCGCGTTTCGTCTACATAAGACTCATCAGTGACGCTCAGATCGAAATAGTTAAAAAGCCAAATAAATACAAAGTTGAAGAGCATTGAGGATCCAAAATTCCAAAAAGTTGTGCCAAATACGGCTAAGGTAATCTACTCCTGGGGTAAGAAAATCCTTAGTTTTTCGAAAAATTCAAAGTTTTGTAAACAGAAAATTTATAAAAATGACCATATAATTGATATTCATGTCAACACCGAAGTGCTGACTACTGGGCTGGTGATACCCTCGGGGACGAAACGTCCACCAGCAGTGGCATCGACCCAGTGATGTAAATAGTTATCAAAAGTACCAGGATTATAATTTTATACGCCAGACGCGCGTTTCGTCTACATAAGACTCATCAGTGACGCTCAGATCGAAATAGTTAAAAAGCCAAATAAATACAAAGTTGAAGAGCATTGAGGATCCAAAATTCCAAAAAGTTGTGCCAAATACGGCTAAGGTAATCTACTCCTGGGGTAAGAAAATCCTTAGTTTTTCGAAAAATTCAAAGTTTTGTAAACAGAAAATTTATAAAAATGACCATATAATTGATATTCATGTCAACACCGAAGTGCTGACTACTGGGCTGGTGATACCCTCGGGGACGAAACGTCCACCAGCAGTGGCATCGACCCAGTGATGTAAATAGTTATCAAAAGTACCAGGATTATAATTTTATACGCCAGACGCGCGTTTCGTCTACATAAGACTCATCAGTGACGCTCAGATCGAAATAGTTAAAAAGCCAAATAAATACAAAGTTGAAGAGCATTGAGGATCCAAAATTCCAAAAAGTTGTGCCAAATACGGCTAAGGTAATCTACTCCTGGGGTAAGAAAATCCTTAGTTTTTCGAAAAAATTCAAAGTTTTGTAAACAGAAAATTTATAAAAATGACCATATAATTGATATTCATGTCAACACCGAAGTGCTGACTACTGGGCTGGTGATACCCTCGGGGACGAAACGTCCACCAGCAGTGGCATCGACCCAGTGATGTAAATAGTTATCAAAAGTACCAGGATTATAATTTTATACGCCAGACGCGCGTTTCGTCTACATAAGACTCATCAGTGACGCTCAGATCGAAATAGTTAAAAAGCCAAATAAATACAAAGTTGAAGAGCATTGAGGATCCAAAATTCCAAAAAGTTGTGCCAAATACGGCTAAGGTAATCTACTCCTGGGGTAAGAAAATCCTTAGTTTTTCGAAAAATTCAAAGTTTTGTAAACAGAAAACAAAAGTACACATGACAAAACATAAAAAACTAAAGAATAAGCAACACGAACCCCACCAAAAACTCTTGGTTTAATAGCTTCCTTGTGAGCAGCAACCCTCTATCAAGAAAATCATGATAGGAAATGCAAGCACAGGAATATCGTATCAATTGGGAGATATATACCTCGTATGCAGGTGGTGCTGGAATGTTGCTACTCAGAAATAGAAAGTTCACAATTGGAAAGCTGAAATCATCTCTTTTGTCGTAAATTTTTGTTTTCAACCTACCCTCATTGTCAGTTTTTAGATGTAAGTCAAGATATGAGGCCGACTAAACTGTATCTGTAGTATCCTTGATCTCTAGTTCGATGGGATAGATGAGTTTCACATAGTCACCAAATTTTGAATTATTTAGTGAAAGAGCATCATCTATATAGCGGAAAGTAGAGTTAAAGGGTATCGCCAACTTCTTATCTTTCTTCCTAAGAAGTTCCTGCATGAAGTCAGCCTCATTATAATAAAGAAACAAGTCGGCAAGTAAAGGGGCACAATTTGTTCACATATTATCGGGTTTTGTACTCATATAAGCAACCCGAAGGGTGCCACATTGGAGCATGATCCAACACTATTATAACATTTTGAAACGTGACAACCATTTCAATAACATATAACTGCCACAATGGTGTGTATTAGTAGATATATTATTATCACATGATCTGGAATCTATCTTAAGAAAAACGAGAAACAACTACAAATTGGCTCTTTTATTTTCCCAATCAACTAGGTCCTCTTTCATCAGTTTGTGGTCCTACTCAGTTAGTATGGTTCTATATAGTAATGCTGTTGTCTCTTTGACACGTTCCCTGTTTGAATTCTTAATTTACCAAATGTTTACAGCTTATTATAATAGGAACACATGTTTGAGTCATTCACACACGTGTCACACTGTAAGGAATCAACACGTGTCACACTGTAAGGAATCAACACGTGTTCCTTTTTTAGCTCACCGGGTGAGCTTATACCATCACTTGTCGTCCGTCATCGTCGTTATCCGTCGTTTGTTGCTATTTAAATTTTCTCCACTGAAACTACTGAGACAAATACCTTTAAACTTTAACTTAATGTGTCTTAGGGTATCTTGTTTATAAATTGTATCCGAAATTTTGATACATAGACGTACATGGCCCCATGTCTAAAATTAGAACATAGGGATCAAGTGCAGTTTTTGGCTAAAATTTTTAAAAAAATTAAGCTTTTAGAGCAAATCTGACACCATCAAACAGTTCAATTGGTCAACTTCTTTCTGACCTGAAATTTTCAGGTGAATCGAACCCATTGTTGGGTTGCTGTCACTAAATTGGTGGTTTTCATGAAATTTTGCAGTTTTTTGTTATTATCTTGAATATTCTAATAGTTAGATATAAACTGTAAAAAACAATAATGTTCAGCAAAATAAGATCTACGAAAAATTTTAATCACCAAAATTGTGAATTGACCTCTTAAGGAGTTATTTCGCTTTAAAGACAGTTTTACAAAATTTGTTCATCAAGTTTGTTAACATTAAAAAAAAAAAATTCTCTGAAACTACTGGGCCAACTACCTTCAAACTTCAACTAAATAGTATCCGAACTTTTAATCCATTGACAAACATTGCTGCTATGGTTGAAAATACAACATAGGGGTGAAATGCAGTTTTTGACTTATATCTCAAAAACTAAAGTTTTTAGAGCAAATCTGCCAGTAGTAAATTTGTTCAATTGGTCAACATCTATCAGCCTTGCAATTTTGAGACAAATGGAACAACGTATTGTTGGTTTGTTGCCACTGAACTGATAGTTTTCAGAAAATTTTGCTGTGTTTCGTTATTATCTTGAAAATAAAATTAGATAGATATAAACTGTAAACAGAAATAATGTTCAGCAAAATCAGATCTACAAAAACGTTTCAATACCAAAATTGTCAATTGACCCCTTAAAGAGTAATGCCCTTTAAATACAACTGTATACAATTTGTTCAACAAGTTTGCTAAAAAAAGTTTTCCCCTCTGAAACTACTGGGCCAACTACCTTCAAACATGTTCCTTAGGATAATTGATTTATAAATTGTGATCGAACTTTTAGGAGTGAAATGCAGTTTTTGACTTATATCTCAAACACTAAAGCTTTTAAAGCAAATCTTAAATTTGTTCAAGTGGTCAAGTTGTCAATGTTAATGAGTTATTGCCCTTTAAATACAAATGTATACAATTTATTCACCAAGTTTGCCAACATTTAAAAATTTTCCCCTCTGAAACTACTGGGCCAACTACATTCAAACTTCAACTAAATGTTCCTTAGGATAATTGATTTTGTATTGTAATCGAACTTTTAGGACTAAAATGCAGTTTTTGACTTATATCTCAAACACTTAAGCTTTAAAAGAAAATCTGACGGCGGTAAATTTGTTCAAGTGGTCAACATCTATCAGCCTTGAAATTTTGAGACAAATCGAACAATGCCTTGTTGGGTTGTTGCCACTAAATTTGTAGTTTTCAGGAAATTTTGCAGTTTTTTGTTATTATCTTGAAAAATATTATGGATAGATATAAACTGTAAACAACAAAAATGTTCAGCTAAATAAGATCTATGACAAAGTTTAATCACTGAAATCGTGAATTGACCCCTTAAGGAGTTATTTCTCTTGAAAGACAGTTATACACAATTTGTTCATCAAGTTTGCTAACATTAAAAAATCTTCTCTGAAATTACTGGGCCAACTACCTTCAAACTTCAACTATATGTTCCTTAGTACATTTGATTTATAAATTGTATCCAAACTTTTAATTCATTGACAAACATGGCCGCTATGGCTTAAAATAGATCATAGGGGACAAATGCAGCTTTTGGCTTATATCTCAAAAACTAAAGCTTTTAGAGCAAATCTGACAGTAGTAAATTTGTTCAATTGGTCAACATCTATCAGCCCTAAAATTTGAGACAATTGGAACAACGCATTGTTGGGTTGTTGTCACCAAACTGGTAGTTTTCAGAAAATTTTGCAGTGTTTTGTTGTTATCTTGAAAATAATATCAGATAGATATAAACTGTAGACAACAATGATGTTCAGCAAAATAAGATCTACAAAAACGTTTAAACACCAAAATTGTCAATTGACCCCTTAAGTAGTTGTTGCCCTTTAAAGACAATTTTACACAATGTTTTCATCAAGTTTGCTAACATTTAAAAGTTTTCTCCTTTGGAACTACTGGGCCAACTACCTTCAAACTTCAACTAAATGCTCCTTATTATATTTGATTTGTATCCGAACTATAGGGATAAAATGCAGTTTTTGGCTTATATCTCAAACACTAAAGCTTTTAGAGCAAATCTGCCAGGGTTAAATTTGTTCAATTGGTCAACACCTATCAGTTGTGCCTAATACTTCTTAACTTTGAATGTATGTTCCTTTAGGAATCTTGTTTATGAACTGTATCCGAATTGTTGATCCATTAACATACATAGCCGCCATGGCAAAAAATAGAACATAAGGGTTAAATGCAGTTTTTGGCTTATATATCAGAAACTAAAGCATTCAGAGCAAATCTGACAAAGGGTATAAATGTTCAAAAGGTCAAGATCTATCAGCCCCTTAAGGAGTGTTTGCCCTTTGAACAAATTGTATACAAGTTGTTTATGATTTTTTTTAACTTTAAAAATCTTCTCAAATGAATCTAGTATACATTTGTATTTTATTTCCTTGTACGTCAAAAAACTTGGACACTATCACTTAAATGGAACATATGGGTAAAAAACAAAAATAATCATTGATGAAGGATTTAAGCAAAAGAAATAACAGGTGAGCGATTCAGGTTCTTGAGAGCCTATTGTTTAGAAAGTAACCTATTCAGATATTTTCTGTCGTATCTTTTGACTGTCCCTTTGGTATCTTTCGTCCCTCTTTTGTCTATAGGACAATTTGTTTTTGTTTTTACAATTATCATTTAACTTTCTTTTTGCAATATGATTTGATTATAATCACAATAACACCGTATATGTATAGCAACTTATTTTTTTTAACACAAACAAACACAAGATATAAAACATACTATGAGAATGCATATACATTTTTTGTAATTACTTTATTCTATCCATGTATGACTTATCTAGAATGCTAACACTAACTGTATAACATGTATGAATCGCAGAGATAAATGATTGTGATGTATAACCCCCGCTCCTCCACCCCCGTGGGGGGGACTGACTATCCTTTCGGGTATAACTGTGTCGACAGCAGTGCCACATCATACCCTGAGCTTAACAGAAATATTGGAAATCATTCCCTCTTCTAAACAGATTTTTTGAAAAACATACCCTGTTCTAGACACGCTCAGAAAATGTATACCCTATCCTAGACTGTATAAAATAGATGCTGCTTTAGACACGGGTTCTAGACTGTATCTTTAACAGTTAAATAAGCAACCCAGTTATCGCCAGCAGGACATAAAAGAGTGACCCTTTTCTAACCAGCAGGGAATGAAAAAGAGGCCCTGTTCTAACCAGCAGGGCATGAAAAAGCAACCCTGTATTGCGGCACACTCGTACCACTAAAAATATAGGAAGTAACCCTCCCCCCTTTTCCCTCTGGGTATAACCTTCAAATGTCGTATTCCATGACTTATCGTACACCAGACATTGAAATTTACACATATAGATGCAATAGAAGTAGGTATTTTACTAACATTTGATCGTAAATGTTGCAGTTTAACCGATACTTCACATGTATGATTTGATCCGGAACTTTTATATTCCAGACATGTTGCGAATTTGAAGTTTAAATCATGTTTCAGCGAAGTATATTTCAGACATGTCGCATTTGTAATGTAAATCATGACGTTACAGTGACGTATCCTCTTTGTCTTCTTCGTCAGCTTTCTCTAAAATGTTCTTTAATCTGGTTCCCGATTCTACATAGTTCCCGGCTTTGCGCCGCTCGCTTGCTATTTCAGCCAGGTTCAGTTCGGCATCTTCTAATTTATGCCATAATTTCCCAACAAATATTTCTGAGTTTGTAATATTATGCACATGTCTTCGATGAAAATGACCTTCGGACGTCACCAAAGTGCAGTCTATGTCCTTTTTGTGGACCCGCCATTCTAGAAAATGTGCTAGCTTTTTAAGCGTAGCAGGTAAATTAGTTTTTAAATCTTCATAGTAAAGTAAAAACACGGGTCTCTCGGCTTCTAACCATTCGGTGTAGTAACGCTCCCATAGTGTTGTATGGTCTCGCACAAATTCATACCATCCTAAAAAATAAAATCCTTTTCTAATTAAATATCCTTTCCGAATTAAACCATATTCACTTCTTATGTCTGTTCGGGTTGTTTCCTCAATTTTGTCAATATAATGAAACTTTGAACAACTGCATACAAATGGGAGGAGGTTTGACAAGCTATAAACACGGCCGTACCCACCATTTCCATTGAAACCGTTGGTTCAAATAATCTAACATTTAACTTAGTCATTTTGTTTTTAATTTCCTTTGTTTGAATTTAACTTGGAGTTTCATATTTTGATAAATACTTTTTTTATATATATATGTTTAAGATGTTATTCAGATAAATAAAGGTGTACAAGTACATAAATGAAAATATGATCGAACAAATTATATAAACGAAACGGTAAATGCTCTCATGTGAACGAGCTACAATAAACAGAATTAGCCATAAATATTGTTAGGATAGGTGGACACAACTATGTGCACTGTTACCCTATTCACATGTATATATTGTTAATTTTCCATTTTTCGGTATTTATATTTCACAACTTGTTCGCTATGCCCGTGTCTGTTGTGACGTTTTTGATTTTAACGAACGCAACCCATGTATTACTGGCAAATTATTAAACCAGGGATATCGTTACCATAAATTACGTAAAACCTTTACTAAATTTTTCCATAGATATAAAGATTTGGTTTTGAAGTTTGGTTGTACCTGTAGAAAACTTATTTCAAACGGGATAGCACATCCTCATTTTTACGGAAATGTTGTTAACCGTGCCTGGAAATTTAGAAATGATCCATGTAAACATGTTGCTCCTTTAAATAAACTTATTCTTAAAGGTTACCTATTCAACACTGTGATAAGATCTTTGAATATTGTTTTTATTGGTATAAATATTGACTTTGTTATCAGTAGATTAAAAGCTAACTAAATATTACTATGTTATATACATATACATTTTCATGGATCTACAATCTGTCGATACCTGTAACTTGGCATTGCACAAGGTCATGTTTTTCTCTGGCTGTTAATGACGTCTTTACACTAAATCCATTGTATGTTGGATGTGTACGGATTGATTGCTTAGTCATAGAGGCATGATTTTTTATTAGTTGTTAATGGCTTTGAACTAGCTGTCAGATAACTGCGAGTACTCTCAGATCTGTTCATTGTGTCTTTTTGTGTCGAAATGTATAAGTACCCGGCCACGTCCACTTTTATTTTTGTCTTTCTGATGAGTTAAGCCTTTTTCAACTGATTTTTATAGTTCGTTCTTATGTTGTACTGTTATACCACTGTCCCAGGTTATGGGGATGGTTGGGATCCCGCTAACATGTTTAATCCCACCACATTATTTATGTATGTGCCTGTCCCAAGTCAGGAGCCTGTAATTCAGTGGTTGTCGTTTTTTGATGTGTTACATATTTGTTTTCGTTCATTTTTTTACATAAATAAGGCCGTTAGTTTTCTCGCTTGAATTGTATTACATTGTCTTATCGTGGCCTTTTATAGCTGACTACATGCGGTATGGGCTTTGCTCATTGTTGAAGGCCGTACGTTGACCTATAGTTGTTAATGTTTGTTTCATTTTGGTCTTTGGTGGATAGTTGTCTCATTGGCCATCATACCACATCTTCTGTTTTATATCCTATAAATGCTCCTTTTCTTGAATGTGACCTACCGAATTATTCTATTTACCGGGTTTGTAATAACATGAGCAGCACGACGGGTGCCAAATGTGGAGCGGGATCTGCTTACCCTTCCGGTCCACCTGAGATCACCCCAGTGTTTGGTAGGGTTCGTGTTGCTTAGTCTAGTTTTCTATGTTATCTTGTGTGCAATAATTATTATTTGAATGTTTTTCTTTATCTTTTTTAGCTATGGCGTTAATTGTCAGTTTGTTTTCGATCTATGACTTTGAATGTTCCTCTGGTATTTTCGCCCCTCCTATATACATACACGTACCTCTGACATTAAAAATTTCTGAGTCCACAGATTCCGAATGTCCAGGATGTTTTGAACTATAAACTGATCTGAGAGTGTCAAATGGGTCTCTGTACAAAATAATAAGTTTATCAAATCTTTTCTCGAACTTTTTGTGCCTGTATCTATCGTTTGAGTTTATGACAATGACCTTGCCATTGTTAACACACTCCCCCACTGAGAATGATTTGGAATTCTTCAACTTCTTTCTACAGGAAGGAGATCCGGTAGCTATACCTGAAAGTAGAAATAATAGAGATTATAAGGGAGAATTGTAACAGATCCTGTGTCAGGCTCTGGATAGGAATTGAATTTCTAGAGAGTTCACGAAAAGAATAAGACATTTAAAAAAATTTATAACCAAAAATTAGTTAAAAAAAATAAATACTAAAAGTCCGAGCAATGTGAAAATAGGTAACAGAAGAATAAACACACATTAACAGTTTCAGACAAAATTTGAACTGATCGGAAGATTGTGTCTTCGTCATATCAAAATCAAGCACAACCCCTCCCGTTAGGGTTCAGTATCATGTTATATCATGCTAACAACTGGTTTCAGAATACTTGCGCTTATTTTCAGTGCAAAGGCCCAAATGAATGAAGGCCGTACATTGACCTATTATGCGTTTTCCTCGGTTTTAGCTTGTTACCCCGATTTTGTTTTTGTCCATGGATTTATGATTTTTGAACAGCGGTATACTACTGTTGCCTTTATTTACTTTTATAAATTCATATTTGGATGGAGAGTTTTCTCATTGGCACTCACACCACATCTATATATCGGGATTTTTTTTGCTTAAAACTGTTTAAGTAAAAATCTTTCAACTGTTACCCTGATTTCGAATGGTAATCTTTCTAAATCATTAAATGTGTCAATCATATTGTAGAACTGTTTGTGTGCGATTTTCTCGCTGCATTGAAGACCCATTGGTGGCCTTCGGCTGTTGTCTGCTCTATGGTCGGGTTGTTGTCTCTTTGACACATTCCCCATTTCCATTCTCAATTCTATTACTTATTTATCTACTTATAAGTTGTTGACTGTGTGTATGTTAACTTGTATATCTACCTAAAATTCTGCAACTGTTTGTGTGCATGTTTACTTATCTATCTACCTGTATTAGTTGTTGACTGTCTGTGTGTAAGATGTGGTGTGATTACTATGAGGCAACTCTCCTCTCCACAAGAGACCAAAATGACACAGACTTTACCAACTATAGGTCACCGTACGGCCTTCAACAATGTGCAAAGCCCATACCGCAAACTCAGCTATAAAAGGCCCAAAAATGACAATGTAAAACAATTCACGAGAAAACTAACGTATGTTTACTTGTCTACTCTTCTGTGAGCTGTTGACTGCTTGTGTGTATGCTTACTTGTTTTTCTACCCATAAGTTGCTGACTGTTTGTGTGCAACTGCATTTGTCTAACTACCCATAAGTTGTTGACTGTGTGTATGTTTACGTGTTTATCAACATGTAATTATAAGTTGTTGACTGTGTGCATGTTTACCTGTCTATCTGCCAGTAAGTTGTTACTGTTTGTGTATAAAAAAAATATATAAAAAAAAGAAGATGTGGTATGATTGCCAATGAGACATATCTTCACAAGAGACCAAATGACAGATATTAACAACTGTAGGTCACAATACGGCCTTCAAGTTGTTGCCTGTGTGCATGTTAATGTATTCTTGTCTATCTAGATATAGAAAGATGTGGTATGAGTGCCAATGAGACAACTCTCCATCCAAATAACAATTTATAAAAGTAAACCATATCTACCTGTAAGTTGTTGACTGTTTGTGTGAATGTTTACTTGTCTATCTTTATGTAAGTGGTTGACTGTTTGTGTGAATGTTTACCTGTCTACTTTCCTGTGAGTTGTTGACTGTTTGTGTGAATGTTTACTTGTCTATTTCTATGCAAGTGGTTGACTGTTTGTGTACATGTTTACTTGTCTATTTCTATGTAAGTGGTTGACTGTTTGTGTACATGTTTACTTGTCTATTTCTATGTAAGTGGTTGACTGTTTGTGTACATGTTTACTTGTCTATTTCTATGTAAGTGGTTGACTGTTTGTGTACATGTTTACTTGTCTATTTCTATGTAAGTGGTTGACTGTTTGTGTACATGTTTACTTGTCTATTTCTATGTTAGTGGTTGACTGTTTGTGTACATGTTTACTTGTCTATTTCTATATAAGTGGTTGGCTGTTTGTGTACATGTTTACTTGTCTGTATACCTGTAAGTTTTTGACTGTTTGTGTGCATGTATATTTGTCTGTCTACTTGTAAATTGTTGACTGTTTGTATACATGTTTACCTGTCTATCTACCTGTAAGTTGTTGACTGTTTTTGTGCATGTTTATTTGTCTGTCTACCTGTAAATTGTTGACCGTTTGTGTACATGTTTACCTGTCTATCTACCTGTAAATTGTTGACCGTTTGTGTACATGTTTACCTGTCTATCTACCTGTAAGTTGTTGACTGTTTGTGTGAATGTTTACCTGTCTATCTACCTGTAAGTTGTTGACTGTTTGTGTGCATGTTTATTTGTCTGTCTACCTGTAAATTGTTGACCGTTTGTATACATGTTTACCTGTCTATCTACCTGTAAGTTGTTGACTGTGTGCATGTTTATTTGTCTGTCTACCTGTAAATTGTTGACCGTTTGTGTACATGTTTACCTGTCTATCTACCTGTAAGTTGTTGACTATTTGCATTTGTCTATCTACCTGTAAGTTGTTGACTATTAGCGTTTGTCTATCTGCCTGTAAGTTGTTGACTATAAGCGTTTCCCTATCTACCTGTAAGTTGTTGACTATTAGCGTTTGCCTATCTTCCTGTAAGTTGTTGACTATTAGCGTTTGTCTATCTGCCTATGCGTTGTTGACTATTTGTGTTTACCTGTCTATCTATCTGTAAGTTGTTGACTATTTGCATTTGTCTATCTACCTGTAAGTTGTTGACTATTAGCGTTTGTCTATCTGCCTGTAAGTTGTTGACTATTAGCGTTTGCCTATCTACCTGTAAGTTGTTGACTGTTTATGTGCATTTTTACTTGCCTGTGTCCATAAGTCAGTTATTGACTGTATATGTGTATGTTAACCTATGTACCTACCTGTAAGTTGCTGTATTAAATGTCTGACCCAGGTACTCCCTGATCCTGGGTAACTAATTAAAGCTGTCAATGGAAGATCAGGCTTGTGTAACACCGGTCTTCTTTCCTTACATGTACTATTCTTCGGGATTCTCATCTTGTAATATGGAGATGCTATCCTTAGTGGATCCATGTCAACATCAGATGTTCTATAAACTTTAGGTTTCCGTCCAGTAAATGACCGGACATGCTGTGTAGGAATTGTTTTAATCAAGGACTGTTTTGTCAGTCCACTATGAGATTTAAGAAACACTATGACCATGGCTATACATCCTGCGATTAACAGTAATACTAGTCCTTTTGGAAGTCTTCTGCATGATTTAAACATGACCTTATTGGGTACATGATATTTTATATCTTCGTATTTTATCATTGTTAATTCGGCTGAACAAATACAAATACCTAATATGGTATGGAGCTTGCTGCTTCCAAAATTATGTCTGAAAGAGTAAAAGTACTTTCTTAAAAGTGTTTTACTTTGCCTCTGGTAGATTTCTAGACTATAATAGTGCGTTCTTTGAATGCGGTTTTCTGCTGGCCTCTGGTCTATATAGACTAAAGTTAGTCTTTTTTTTTCAAACTATGACAATTAATTTCAAGAATTCAAACAAACCAAACTAAATGATCCAAATATAAAACTGTCAAATAGTATAAGCACATATCTCCATTCGGCAAAATTAAGGTTGTCCCTGAAAGTCTCCATTTTTTAAACATATGGTCGAAGTATTAAGTGCTCTCTTAAGTCATCATTTAGGCTCTGTTATACATTGATACATAAACAAAAATCAAGTACGAATATTAGAAGAAGTCCACTCGTAATTTCACGATACTCCAGAAAGAGTTAATTCACAACCATCCGTGTAATGAATAAAACATTACATCCATATTACAATGTTATAATCCGTGTTATTAGTTTTACAATGTATGTTAAGGTGCATGATGAATTAATAACGGGGACGACAGCTTGAGAATACATGTGACATGGGACTGACATTAGTATGTACAGTATAATATACCTACAGGGCTTTATATCAATACATTGTCATTGTATGTAATCATTGTCATTCTATGTCTACTAATTGTCAAATTGTGTATTGCAATTTACATTGTTTTAATTTAATTTGATCAACCGGATTTATCTGAAGCTTATAGCTTTTCTCAATTAAGATTCTTAAAATGTAAAACTTGTCATTTAATATACAATTTTAACAATTGACATATTTATGGATGTATTAAAATGTAATTACATGATGATTATATAGTTTCTTTACATCAATATTTCAAGGCATAAATGTTCATAATGTTGGCAATGAAACTCACATCACGCGGCATACGTTTTATTCTTTCTCGAAACACTAGATACTAGTAAAATAAAAAAAAATAAAAACTAATAACCTTTATCAGTTTTTAATATTGTTGTTTTATTTTTTTATTTTTTTTTATTTTCAATTAGACATTAAATAAATGAGACTTTTGAAAGTCAAACATCATTGTGTATTTCACATGGAAAATACAATCGGAAATGACCTTGGACACAAACCAACCGTGACATAAACCAACTATATATATGCCTGACCAAAGAACAATACTAATAAATAAACCACGTGTAACAAACCGCTTGTTGTAATCTTTAAGCGTAAATGTCAGTGATAGATTTTCTCAAGTGTAGGAATTCTCATTAGACACGTTTGCCGTTATACCGTGTACAATTGTTCGTTTCAGCGATATAAAACCCATGCACATACAGAGAGTAACATTTAACAAATTCGTTCGTAGATAATATATTTTTAATTATTTTATGCGTTGCGAATGTGAGGTATTTATGTTTATGGTTAAAAAGTTTAAATATAGAGTCATAATTAATAGATTGCTTTAGGCAATATGTACAAATATATCTTCAGTTGTTGACGGTACTCTACCGGTAATGATCACATGACGTAAGCTAAACAGTTCTAAGGATACTATAGCATTATTATAAAAAAAACAAAAAAACATAATAAATATCAAAAGTGTCATGGGTAGAGACGGAATGCCCAAACCAATTGCTAAGCCCATCTCAAAACTTTTTACTAAATCTCTAACAAACTGTTCTTCTTCAGACAACCACGTGTTCATTAAAAAGATTAACTGTTACATGTAGCCTTGATAAAAGTAGATAGAAGTGTACTGCGAGTCATATCGTTGTCTTCTAAAATTATCTCTACAGTTGCATCATCCTAACGTTTCTGAAAAATGAAAATATAGATTTGAGCTGTATCTATCATGACTAAATATAAAAAAGAAGATGTGGTATGATTGCCAATGAGACAACTCTCCACAAGAGACCAAAATAGATTAACAACTATAGGTTAATTTACGGCCTTCAACAGTGAGCAAAGCCCATACCGCATAGTCAGCTATAAAATGCCCCCAAGTAACAATGTAAAACAATTCAGACTAGAAAACTAACGGCCTAATTTAAAGCATATATGTTCTTATCTGTTTGATAACCTATAAAAGCTTATAGTTGTGAAATTTACACTCTAGACAAAGCGTACTGTATTGTATTTGTATTCGAATATTTGTATTGTTACAGTATTGCATTTGTATGTTTGTATTGTATTGTATTGTATTGTATTGTATTGTATTGTATTGTATTGTATTGTATTGTATTGTATCGGGATGTGATGTGGTGTGATGTGACTGATGTAATGTGATGTGTTGTGGTATGATGTGAGTGATGTGATGTATTGTAATGTAATGTAATGCAATGTTTTGTCATGTCTTGTAATGTGATGTGATGTATTGTAATTTATTGTATTGTCATGTCATGTCATGTATTGTATTGTAATGTATTGTATTGTGATATATTGTGATGTATTGTAATGTATTGTATTGTATTGTATTGTATTGCATTGTATTGCATTGTAATTTATGGTGTTGTATTGTTGGAGAAACAGTATTCCACAGGTGCTTGCATAAATCAATATTATGGACAGATGTGTCCCTCAAACATTATCAGTGGGGACACAGCAAGAGGGTTAAGAGAACTCAAACTGTAGCTTGACCTTAATCGACAGATTTTCAAAATGAAATATTAGCAATTTTAAGGCCGGAACAGTATTTGCTTGAGGACACTAAAACGTATTTCAATTTGGAAAGGGTTATTTTAAGCAATACATGAACCACATAGAATTGGATACTAATTTGTGTGTGTAGCATTTTTGTGACCATTGACGGAAAAAGTAAGAACACAAAAATACTGAACTCTAAGGAAAATTCAAAAAGGAAAATCAAAAATCAAAAGGCAAAATCAAAAGTCCAAACACATCAAACGAATGGATAACAACTGTCATATTCCTGACTTGGTACAGGCCTTTTCTAATGTAGAAAAAAGTGACTCAAAAATGAATATGGATCTTCCTCTTATTATATTCAATCTACCATCTGGACACCAATTGTCTGCACAAATGTGATGAAATTTTTAGTATGACCTTGATTTTCATCTCATTATATGTGACCATATATCCAAGTCAGCTTGAAACCCCAAAATCTCAATATTTGATTTTTAATAACATCCAGAAACCACTTTTTAGCACAATATAACTTATTTTTTAGTTTTATATGTTGTGTCATTTGCATTATTGTTTGTCTGTTTGTCTTTTTCATTTTTAGCCAAGGCATTCTCAGTTTATTTTCGATTTATGAGTATGACTGTCCCTCTGGTATCTTTCATCCATCTTTTTTAAGTCTGTATTATTTTCTTTGACTTTGAACTTAGAAGTAGTAGGAGTTTTGGGGATATACTTAGCACAGGTAATATGTAATACAGGTCATTGCTCATTGTAGATGACATTTGACATGTCTACTTTTGGTGATTTGATGTAGTAAAGTTGTGAAATAGGTTAGCATGCACACTAATCTTATCATTAAAACACTTAGTCAAACTAAAACACTTTTATTATTATCACAGACTTACACAATCCACTAACATAAACAGTTCAAACAAATTTTCTATTACTTAGTTACAAGCACTTCTAGTTAATATGTAAGCATTCTACAATACTTGTCATTATAGATCATTACTTCATATTTCTAATTCTTATTATCACTTATGTTCCCTGATAAGACATTGAATGTCAATACCACATTTGTTCTTCATGTAGAATGTTTCTATTCTAATTATTAACATCATTTAGAAATCTTTTAGTTGCATGGTTTATAAAAGATTCTCCTATGAGGATATCATTTGTGTCATCTGAAAACTAATTGTCCATTCATTTATTTCCCTCTTTCTGACTAAAATTTATCTAGAAAATGACTACGAAAAAATAGCTGCCATAATTGTTTAAAAATGTTATAAGTAAGATATAAATATAATGGACACTACTAACATGTATGAATAAAACATGAGAACTTCTAATTGATAGGGAGTTAGACTAAGGAGGTTTCAATATGACCAATTGAATGTATGACACCCCAAATACAACCACTTCAACGATTTTAATGCCTTACTCTCATAATTAACCATGGCTGATAAATAAAAAAAACACAACTGCTTTAGTTTAGGAGTAAAACAATTTACAATCATCTTCATGGGTAGGAAATTGGTTTTTGTCGAGCCTGCAACTTTTGTTGCAGAAAGCTCGACATAGGGATAGTGATCCGGCAGCGGCAGCGTTAGCTCACTTCTTAAAAGCTTTATATTTTAGAAGGTGGAAGACCTGGATGCTTCATACTTTGTATATAGATGCCTCATGTTACGAACTTTCTGTCAGTCACATGTCCAATGTCCTTGACCTCATTTTCATGGTTCAGTGACTACTTGAAAAAAAAGTTCAGATTTTTTGTAATGTTAAATTCTCTCTTATTATAAGTAATTGGATAACTATATTTGGTATGTGCGTACCTTGCAAGGTCCTCATGCTAGTCAGACAGTTTTCACTTGACCTCGACCTCATTTCATGGATCAGTGAACAAGGTTAAGTTTTGGTGGTCAAGTCCATATCTCAGATACTATAAGCAATAGGTCTAGTATATTCTGTGTATGGAAGGACTGTTAAGTGTACATGTCTAACTGGCAGGTGTCATGTGACCTTGACCTCATTTTCATGGTTCAGTGGTTATAGTTAAGTTTTTGTGTTCTGATCTGTTTTTCTTGTACTATATGCAATAGGCCTACTATATTTGGTGTATGGAATGATTGTGAGGTGTACATGTCTAGCTGACAGGTGTCATCTGACCTTGACCTCATTTTCATGGTTCAGTGGTCAAAGTTTAGTTTTTGAGTTTTGTTCTATGTTTCTAATACTTTATGCATTAGGTCAACTATATTTGGTGTATGGAAATATTTTTGATCTATATGTCTGTTACGCAGGTTTTATTTGACCTTGACCTTATTTTCACAGTCCATTGCTAAGTATTAAGTGTTAGTGTTTTGGTCTGTTTTCCTTAATTTATAAGCAATAAGTCAACTAAATTTGTTGTATTGAAGAATTGTTAGCTGTACATGTCTGCCTGGCATGGTTCATCTGAACATGACCTCATTTTTATGGTTTATTGATCAATGTTTTTTTTTCTTTGCTGATGTTGAGTTTATGTGACAGATGTAATAAAGCTTTATATTTAGGTCTATCAACATAAAATCAATGATTAGTAAATAAGGCGAGACATTTCAGTGTGTGCACTCTTGTCTTAAAATACACTATTTAAAATACAAATTGGATAAAGATAATTATTCATACAATAAAACATGTGTAGTAATATTTTCAATTTAAATTAATGTCATCTTCAACAATGATAAATGTACCTGTCTGTATTAACATTGTTTCCCTATAACATCTTTGAAGGATGTAAATTAATTACAGTAAAAACAAGCTCATTTATTCTTAACAAAGACAAAAGGTGTTGTTTTGAGAGATATTAAACAGGAAGATTAATTCTGAACAGAAAATTCATACTGCTTACTAGTGTAATATATACTAAGATAAAATTGAGAATAGTTATTATCATTAGCATTAACACAATTTTCTAATGTACTGTTGTTTAATACTACCATATCTACGCCATTCTTAGACAAGAATGCATACACTGAACGATTGAATTTATGTTGAAAGTCTGTAATATGAAGGTTTTACTAAGTGTACCACATAACCATAATCTGATCAATGTTCTACGAAAATGATGTCATGGTCAGATGAACCCTGGTATATAAACATTTACACCTAACATTCAATATTTACAACTTATCATGATCTTCATGAAAACATGAAAACAACACAATTATCAACAAATATATAACAAAATAAAAATTCAAAGACTTATAAGAGCATTATTAAAATGTTCAACCTTTTGTGAATTTAAGTAGAACTTGCTCACTAATACCAGTAATAGTATCTCAGCGTTAAGTGTTTGATATACAGAAAGATGACCAGCAATGAATCTGAAATGGCACCACATGGTAGAGCAAGCTGCCATAAAGTTTAACAACAAATTCAGGAACCTGAGAAAAATGTGACTGATATTTGATTTGACATACAGACAGATGAGAGAGAAGGCCATAGGCGTATCCAGGGGGCCCAGGCCCCTTCTTTTCATGGGAAAAATTTGGTTGATTATAAAGGGAATTACTGAAGCAAGACTGGAGCTGGCCCCCCTTATGTCAGTCAGCCCCTCCCTTTTGGATCCACCACTTCAGTAAAAACGGTATACCCACTCAATCAGGTTAGTGGTATACAAAATGATTTTCCTGCCATTTATATGAAGGTTATATAATATGGACCTTTTTTTAAACAAATGTTATTAACAGTGCTTTATAGCTAAACAAAACAGATAAATGGTTGGTCGAACAGACCAGACAATATAATGCGCCCAGTAGAGGTCACATATTGTTAATAACATGATTGTGTTAGTAAAATCACAATATTATGAGAATTTAGCTATGTAAACTACAATGGGGGTCTCATTGTGGGAGGTCTGATCCCGAATCCCGCTTATTGTTTAGTGAGAATCCTGTTTCCCGCTTTTCGTTGCCAATATAGCGCATGTAATTTCCCATGTCCTGTTGGACTTTGTTTCCCATTTAAAGCTTAATTATTAGACTTTCATGTGTCAGGCTAAACTAAAATCGGCCAATCCTGTGTAACGCTTAGACCCTGATGAGACCCACTACAATAAAATTAAAACATTTTTATATTCTACATCACTACATCATGACAACAGTGTCTTCATGCAGCTTTGTATTTGTCTGTAGATAAACATGTTCTCTGTTGTAAACACTGCTCTAACCACTTCTCTGTTACTATCTGGGTATCATGGTTCTCTGGTTTGATAGCCTGTAAGAAATTACACAAATTTTGATGTATAAAATTTAAATAAATGTTGCAAAACTAAAAGTGTAAAATATAAAAAATATACATTTAAATGCAACTATATAAATAGGCTGAAGACAATAACTACCCAGAAATAAACCTTATAAAATTCAAAGAAACAATCATAAGCCAGGAAAATTTCAGTATTATTTATTTTTCATTTAATAATTTTTTGGTGAAAATAATTGTTGCTCAGAACATGTGTCTATAATGAAGGAGAATTAGCCAGGAAAATTTCAGTATTATATATTTTTCACTTAATGATTTCTTAAAATATTTTGTTGCTCAATGTATGCATTTAGAATTATGGAGAGCTCACTTTTGTATCAGCACCAGGATGAACAAGTACAAGTTTTGTGGTTTCAGTCATCACAGGGTGTATATCACCATCATACGCTATAAAATATCTTCTGTAAGTCTTCAACTGGTCTGCTGTAAACTTGTCAGGATGAATATACATAGACAGATTAGAAAATAAGTCTAACAGTCCTGGGCTGGATTTCACTGAGGAATTGGTTGTTTGATCAGATTGTCTGGGTTTCTTGGCTGAAAAAATATCAATGGTAATAAAAAGAGCTGTTTAAAATATTCCTTAATGAGATGGCAAGGCAACCAGATCAAGCGTCTTTACAATACATTAAGCTATCAATAAACAAATCTAGAAAAAAACATTTTTATGCCCCACCTACGATAGTAGAGGGGCATTATGTTTTCTGGTCTGTGGCTCTGTTCGTCCGTCCGTCTGTGCGTCCGTTCAGGTTCAAGTTTTTGGTCAAGGTAGTTTTTGATGAAGCTGAAGTCCAATCAACTTGAAACTTAGTAGACTTGTTGCTTATGATATGATCTTTCTAATTTTAAAGCCAAATTAGACTTTTGACCCCAATTTCACGGTATACTGAACATAGAAAATGAAAGTGGGAGTTTCAGGTTAAAGTTTTTGGTCAAGGTAGTTTTTGGTGAAGCTGAAGTCCAATCAACTTGAAACTTAGTAAACTTGTTGCTTATGATATAATCTTTTTAATTTTGAAGCCAAATTAGACTTTTGACCCCAATTTCACGGTCCACTAAACATAGAAAATGAAAGTGGGAGTTTCAGGTTAAAGTTTTTGGTCAAGGTAGTTTTTGATAAAATTGAAGTCCAATCAACTTGAAACTTAGTACATATGATCCCTATAGTATAATCTTTCTAATTTTATTACCAACTTAGATTATTACCCAATTTCACGGTCCATGGAACATGGAAAAGGATAGTGCGAGTGGGGCATCCGTGTACTTTGGACACATTCTTGTTATTTTTGAGTTGATGTCTCATTTACATTTACAGGGGAATATATCAAGAGGCCCACCAAATACCATAAATAAAACAAGAATGTGTCCATACTACACAGATTCCCACTTGTACTAATATTTTCTATGTTGAGTGGACTGTGGATTTGGGGTCAAAACTCAGAAATTTTGCATAAACATTAGAAAGATCTTACCAGAGGGAACATGTGTACTAAGTTTCAAGTTGATTGGACTTCAACTTCATCAAAGAGTACCTTGATCATGAACTTTAAACTGAAGCAGAACAGAAGGACGAATGGACGCACAGACAAAAAAACCTAATGCCCCTAGATAGGGCATAAAAATCAATATAAGATACCATAAATTTCAGCAAACAGAAAACTATCTTGAGACCTACTTAAATGTTGTTTGAATTCTGGTGTTCTTGAAAGGTCAACAGTACCGGCATCAATACTGACATCTGGTGTGTTACTCCCGTAACAACATGTCAATAAGATTATTTAGAATAAACCGTTATCAGTAGTAGATTGTATACATGTCCAACCTATGAAAAAACATCAGTATTTTTAATTTCTCTAACCCTAAAACTCTACCAATTGTGAAAGTTTTAAAGTAAAACATTGTATTTAGGACAATATCTAGAGATATTTAAAGGGTTATAAAAGTATAAAAATGCAGTCACATTCCTCTACTATTTTAACACAAACTAGTTTCTACATTTACCTTCTTTCTTACTGTCTGTTCCTAGTGATGTTTTTCTTTTCAATAATGTCTGTCTTCTTGGGTAATAATATCTACTCTAGTTCAGGAAACTATTTGGAGATTTTTTATTTCTGTGTAATTAAGCAGTCATATAAAAATAAGGACATGTGGTATGACTGGTAAATCAGAAAAAATAATAAAATACAATAATTACATTACTTGAAAAAAGTAAAATAACTAAATTACTGAACTCAAGAGGATATAATTCAAAACAGAAAGTCTGTTATCAAAAGGAAAACCAAAAGGTAACAAGGATACATATATGTAGGAATCCCTTTAGATGCTAGGTGTTTCTTTATCAGCCTTTCTGTACCATACCAGTTAAATCCTGGAGTGTCATATCCTATACGTGGTAAATGGACACTAGCTGGGAAAATATAAAATATACAAAGTTACATTATAATCCAATCAAATCCTCGAGTATCATATGCTATACATGGTAAATGTACATTAGCTAGAAATATAAAAAATACACAAAGTTACATTATTAACCAATTAAATTCGGGAGTATCATATCCTATACGTGGTAAATGGACACTTGCTGGAAAAATAAAATATACTTAAAAAAGTTACATTGAATGTACCAGTTAAATACTGGTGCATGTCATACCATATATACACTAGTTCGAAAAATAAACAAAATATACAAATATTGCACTATACATTTTGGAGCATTTGCTGGAAAATTGCAATAAAACACAAAATTAAATTATATACCAGTAACATCTTCGAGGTTAAACTAATTATAAAGGTTATGTGGAAGTCAATTGGTAAAACAAAATTGAGCGTCAGAAACAGTAGAAGAGTTTATAATTTATTAAATTTCAATGCATTTTTTAAAGTATATGTACTGTTGGATAAAAAGTGCTTGCAAAAAATTGTAGACATTTTTTCTGAGTTTTAAGGATTATAGTGAAAGAACTCATAACAATAGAATTATAATACTCCTTTACAATAAATAAATGTTTTCCCATATAAAAAATAGCATCACAATAATATTCCTACCTGATCTAGTTTTAGCAGCAAAGTAAACAGCCTGTAGTCCTTCTCTCAAGGCAGGCAGCTTGATACCAGATAAGTTGTTCCTTTTATCTCTATGCTGAGCTATTAATAAAGCTAGCTGTAAAATATATATACAGAAATTAATTTGTCTACAATTATCTAAATCAAATGCCCCTTACAGGGAGATTGCCCAGTTTCTGTATGATAAATAACCTATGCAACAATGCTATGAAGGATTGTAATCAGAAATATCCTTATTCTAAAGTGCAGTGGCAGCTCACATTTTTTTCCCTTCTTCCCAGTCTACAAACTTGGCTGAAACTACATATTGTAGGAAACAATTTTTTATTGATAACAAAGCATGTGCAAGAGTTGTCTCCCATACTGCTGGCCTTAAAGAGAATGATTGTTGTTTTCTTAATGTAAAGTAGAAAATATTGCCAGAATTTCAAAGTGGAAAAAAACAAATAATGCAATAGGTTAGGTGTGTAATAGAGTCAAATACTTAGTAAGATGAATTTATTTTTTGCCTTTACTTTTGATACAAAAATGCAGATCTCATTAATCCTTAAAATCTTTTATTTTTCATAAAATAAAATAATAAACTGTTATCACAGAAATATGTCTCGCTTTTTTGTAATTTCTATAATGCAAATGTTGAAATAAAAAATAGCAACAATTTAACATGTAAGTTTAGCAAATATTCAAAGTCAATGAACTATGACTGAAGTACATAGCTAAACAATCTCCATGGAAATTAGGTATGCCAATGCTAATACAACCGCACACCAAATACCATTGACTTATCATAAGTAGTTCTGTTTAAATAAACCTAAACACAAACTAATACATGTAAACTAAGAAATATTTCAAAGTCAATAAAACCATAACTGAGGGGGAGGGTAAAAAAATTTCCTTGGTAATGAGATGTGCCAATGTTAATACAACTGCATATCAAGCATCATTGACCTACCACTACTGGTTCCCCATAAACTAACCTAATCACAAACTAACATATGAAAACTATGCAAAAGTTTCAAAGTCAATAGACCATGACTGTGGGGGCGGGGCAAAATAATCTCCATGGAAATGAGGTATGCCAATGCTTATACAACTGCATACCAATTATCATTACTTTACCACTAGTGGTTCCCCATAAACTGACCTAATCACAAACTAATACATGAAAACTAAGCAAAAGTTTCAAAGTCAATAGACCATAACTGAGGGGGTGGGGTCAAATAATCTCCATGGTAATGAGATGTGCCAATACTTACCAGTACACAACTGCATACCAAATATATTTGACTTACCACTAGTGGTTTACCATAAACTAGACCTAATCAAAAATACATTGTTGACGCCGCCGTTGCCGGAAACAGCATACCTATGTCTCCCTTTATGACTCCGTCAAGCGAGACAAAAACTAATAGTTTAATTACTTCATCTATCATTACAACATTATACACTTGTTTATTCATTATTGAGATGTTGAAATGTGTATCAAGTTTTGCAGTTAAGTTTCTGCATAATTATCTAAGATTGAAGTAATTCGGTCTATAATGATTGACATTTAAATGGGTGAGACATTCAAATTTTAAAGTTCAACCCTTTCTGATTTTTGTTAACCATGTCATTTTTTAATCATTCTGGTATTGTATCAGTACTTTTACCTTATAAAAATGACTAAACTGGCCAGAACATTGACAAAAATAAAGACATAAATACTTGAATGAACTGCTCTGAAAACATAACCAAATGTTTCACAGTTCAGATGTTTATATGTTCACAGAGATGTGAACAATTAAAATCATTACTTTATTTCAATGTGTATAGATTAATAAGCTAGTCTAGCTACTTTAGTTTTGGGAGGCTGGTGACTTATGAACAAATTGGAACAATAGTTCCAATTATATGTTTTATACTTAAGGAATGACTAATATTTTTTTCTGTCTATGAAGAAATAACATAAAAAATATGGTGCACACTGAATAAGCTGTGTAGAAGGTTATTTTTAAGTGTGCACCACATTTTTTATGTTATTTCAAAAAAGACTGAAAAAATATTGCAGTTATTCCTTATAAATTAATTCTAAATTCCATTTTATGCAGGAGTAAATAAAGAAAAATCGCTGATGACATCACGGTCACATGACAAAATTATGTCTATGAGATGATAGTCAAAACACTGTCAGCCAATCAGAAGACTTGTTACATCTAAAATTAAATTATAAAGAAATAATTCTTACCCAGTTTTCAGTATCAACTTCATCCATATCCTCATCTAATGGTATTAAGTGACAGTCTCCTAGCGCTAAATCTAAAAAGAAAATTGTAATGAATACCTGAATGTCAGATCAACAACATAAAAAACTCTAAAGACTAAGGTCTTATGTTTAAACAAATCATAAATTTCAGACTACTAGTAAATTAAGTGGTGTTTTATATTAATATGATATGCTGATCTTCTACTCCAGATCAACCTATATTAGACTTATTTTTCTAAAGTATAAAATAAATTCCTGACAATTGGTACTACAATTTGGTAGTTTTATCAATGATAATTATGTAATTGTTAATGGAGAAAAGCAGAATCAGTTTTATTAATTCATTTAGGAATGTTTCCTTATTCCGCTGAGAAAGGGAATTATCAGTCAGCAAGATCAAAGGAAAATTTCGAAAAATAGAGATATTGTTTTATGTAAACCTGATGTGAGCTTGTTTTCTTTCCCATTATTTTTATCCTGTTCTCCATTTTAGTACTTGTCTCTAATATTTCTGGTTATATTTTTCAAACCATCTTTCTAAACCTATCAAATAAGTTACCAGCCAGTTCATACTATTTTTCTGGAACTTCAGATCTTTCTAAACCTACCAAATAAGTTACCAGCCAGTTCATACTATTTTTCTGGAACTTCAGATCTTTCTAAACCTACCAAATAAGTTACCAGCCAGTTCATACTGCTTTTCTGGAACATCAGATCTTTTAGATATTGCTGTAAACACACCTCCTTTACCCCAGCCTCCAGAATCATCTAGAAATAGATTTTATTTAATATAAATCATGAGTAGATTCCATTTTGATTTTTCCTTTTATCTGCTGATTGGAGAAAAATATACTGCAAAGTAAAAAATCTTTTGCATAGCCTCCCTCCCCTTTCAAATTTAGCAATTATGATAATATTTTGAATAATCCATTACATTAGAAATGTATTTTCAGCTACATGTTCAGGGGTATTTAATAATAAGGCAAAGATTACAAAATATTAGTGGTTCCCTTTATACATGTTATATTGGATGAAATAAAAGCTTTAAAAAGTTTCATTTCCATAAGTGATTAAAGCTGTGTAAATTCCATAAGTTATTAAAGCTGTGTAAAAATACTTGTTTGTAAAACAGTTAAATTGACATGTTTATGATGACCGCTAATTATTACCATTGTTGATCGTCCAATTGGAACTTGAATGTGCTGAACCTATTTCACTTGGTATAAAAACGAAACGAATTTTAATGACCCAAGCTGAGATTAAAATAACCATTAGAATAAGAACAATAATTAAAAGGATTAAAATATTATATTAATTATTATGAGTCGGTCTTTTAAATCTATGAACACTGTTCACATTCTTTAAAGATTAGTTATGAAAATATTTTCGCGAGTGATTCCATAATTTATAGTGACTGACCTTTGTAAATATTTGTGTATTGTTTCATTTGTGAATGTTGTGTGTTGAATCTTAAAAATATGGAACGTAAATACACAATCATATATTATCATATCGAAAAAAGCACAATGATCAATAAACATGCATCTAGTTTACAGAAATCACATATTGGTATTTCATACATTTCAAATATATGACGTCACACTCGACCTCGGATGAGTCGAACCTTGGATGAGTCAATACTTTCGTCTGGTCCCTTCGACTTCGACACAACGAGGTTCGACTGTATATCCTTTAAAATTCAAATAAACTGACCTGCACAATGTACTATCAAGTTTACTGATGACCCAGTATCTACTGGTTTCATGACATCGCCACTAATGTAATGGATTGCCCTTGACCTTGGTTTGTTTTCGTCATCCTCCTGGTCAAAGTCAATTTGAGAGAGATTCTCTTCCTCATCCTCCTCATCACTAGGGACCTCTACACGGGCTGATGTGTAACTGTTGGCCTTCCACAGGTCCTCCCTGAAAAGAACAGATAACTTTATATAATAAACAACTTTTAAAAAGATTGATGTGTACTGTTAAGGTCTGAGGAACACAGTTTTGCATCCAAAATTATTTTTTTTCTGAAAAAGAGTGAAAAGGATTTTTAAATAAAGAGAATCACTAATCTCCAAAGAATTGCAAACAATAAAACAATGCATGAAAAGTCAGTCATTTAAGCTGCAATGGTAGAATAATATAAAAATCCCCTACATTTTCTTTCTTCTATCCTGTGCTCTTCTGATTTCTTGTTCTTCTGCTAACTTGGCTTTCTTCTCTGCTGCTTCTTTTTTCTATAAAGGAAACATATTTTATTTGGTTGTTAGTGTTGTTCTTTTGCTGTCACACTGATCTTTAGAATTAGGATTATTTTATAGGATTATTTTATTATTATTATCTACCCTTCCGGAGCACCTGATTTCACTCCTGCTTTTTAGTGGGGCTCGTGTTGTTTCTTATTTATTATTTATTACTGTTGATTTAAATGTCCTTTGGTTTTGTGAGTCTTTGTTTACTGCTTGGTTTTGATTGTTATTGTCTATAGTACCATATCTTCTATAATTTTATCAATGCATTCAGCATCAATTTTATAACTTCTCTCCCAACAGTATTTACAATTTAAAAAAAATACCTGTCAGATCTTTCTGAATATCCAAATTAAATTAAGAGTGAGATAATATCTTTTTGAAAGACACTTAAGAAGGTGTTGGTATAACAGGAGAGCAGTAAGGTAATTGCCAATTACACTGACAAGTTTTCCAGTGATGTTTACTGAAGCAGGCAAACAGATATTGGTGCCTGTACAATATAAGCTTGACATTAGTCTATTTAAGCATACATTACAGTTATTCTAGATCATATTCTATTGTAATTACCAATTTGAATCTATCAGATGAACTTTAAGATAGATGAAAACATAACCAGTGACTGCACAGACTTTACCTTTTCAAAATATATTTTTTTTTTAAATTTATTTATTTTTTCAATAGTCAGGATTTTACATCACCTTTACAGCACCAACTGACTAAGGTGTTACTGGGCTTCAAATATATAACAACAAAAGACTATTGTTTTATTCAGATTTACACAAACTAAAATATAAATTTTTTGAAAATCTCTTTTTTTTCCTCTTAAAATATATGACATCAAATAAAAATTGTTATTACAAACAAATTGCATTAGAATATTCAATTAACTTGTAATTTTATAAATTAAAAAAAAATGAAAACCCACTTTTCTCTTTCTCTCCTCCATTTCTTCTGGTGTTATTTGTTTTCTTGGCTTTCTGCCACCTTCAGCTAGAGGTCCCATTAAGAGTGATGTTGTTCTCCGCAATGATCTCTCTCCTAAACCTTCTTCTAATACAACTCTAGAAGCTGCAAAAAGCAACAAATATAACTTGTTATTCCGTATATCCTTCATTTCCTAATTGTTAAATGTTTACACTCTACTAGTAGGAAGTATTTTAATGCATGATACCATCCTTCAATTTTTTCTTAAACAATACTGAAACAATTCTTGGAAAAGCAGATAATGTGTATGAATTTTCTAGTCAATGGTATATTATATCACGGCTGCATAGAGTTGATGACAAATTTATTCAGAAGAGAAAGTTTTTATAATTTCCAAAACAAACCCTTCATGTAATTTGAAACATTCCCAAAGTACAACCAAAAACATCCCTAAAATGGTATAATTTTTTTTTCCCAATTAGGCAAATTGAATTAAATTAATTAAATTCAAAATTGTTTTATGATATCTGAAAAAATACCTTCAATTAATTCCTCAAAAGCCTTTTGATCAGCAGTGGAAGGTTCTTTTGAGTAATCTGTTCCTTCAAATACATACATACTCTGAGGTCCCTGGTCATCATGCATCTGTTACAAATATATAACAATATTTTGTAATTATAAGAGTAAGATAAGTCTATTATTTCAATTTTTTTGTATCAATCATATCTATGGTTGTAGAAACATCATAGACTAGTTTTATTTTGGTAATGTGCAATAATTTGAAATACTGGTACTAATTCTATACAAAAGTTACAAAAACAATCCATTTCTAATGCAGCAGTTGAAATCTGCTTCATTCATAATTGGAAAAGATGACAATAAGTTATATACTAACTCAATTGTGTCAGTGATGTATTTGATATAATGACATGTTTCACTGTTGTCCAATCAGAATCTATGATGTATTTGATATAATGACATGTTTCACTGTTGTCCAATCAGAATCTATGATGTATTTGATATAATGACATGTTTCACTGTTGTCCAATCAGAATCTATGATGTATTTGATATAATGACATGTTTCACTGTTGTCCAATCAGAATCTATGATGTATTTGATATAATGACATGTTTCACTGTTGTCCAATCAAAATCATCATATCATTATTTGTTCATTCTTAAATGACATAATGTATACATGGTATACATGTACTAAATATGAAAATATTTTATTTACCTAAAATTTTTGTTAATAAACAGCTGCGCCATGAGCGCATGATACGCCCGACGTCTTATGTGGAAGTCTTATGCAATAATCATAAATAGTTTATGAGAAAGTTTTAAGCAATAACCATATATTGTTTTAGAGACACGGCGGGACATGTGAAACCCCCCACCCTGTTTTTTTTTTTACAAAAACTAAATATTACCAAAATAAAATTTTGAATCAAAACCAAAAAGTATACAGATCTTTAGATTAATATATCAAAGAAGTGTGTAAAGTTTTAAGCAATAATCATAACTTATTTTTGAGATACGGCGTGACATGTAAAAAACCCTCCCCTGTTTTACAAAATACTCAATAACTCAAAAATAAAATTTTGAATAATCACCAAAAAGTATACAGATCTTCAGATTAATAGAACAAAGAAGTGTGTAAAGTTTTAAGCAATAATCATAAATCGTTTTTGAGATATGGCACAACATGTAAAAAAAACCTCCCCCTTTTTAAAAAAATACTAATAACTCAAAAATGAAATTTTGAATCATCACCAAAAAGTATACAGATATTGAGATTAATATAACAAAGACATGTGTAAAGTTTTAAGCAATAATCATAAATAGTTTTTGAGATTTGGCGCGACATGTAAAAAAACCCTCCCCCTTTTTTACAAAATACTCAATAACTCAAAAATGAAATTTTGAATCATCACCAAAAAGTATACAGATATTGAGATTAATATAACTAAGAAGTGTTTAAAGTTTTAAGTCATAATCAAGAATCGTTTTTGAGATACAGTGCGACATGTGAAAAAAACACACCCCTGTTTTAGTCATAAAGTGCTGTAACTTAAAAAGTTTAAATCTTATTTTCACCAAAAAGTATACAGATCATTTGACCATCATAAGAAACAACTATATTAAGTTTCATGAAATTTGGATAAGTCGTTCTCAAGTTACGGTGCGACATGTTTACGCCGGACAGACGGACAGACGGACAGACGGACAGACGGACAGACGGACAGACGGACGGACACCGGACATTTGTATACCATAATACGTCCCGTCAAAATTTTGACGGGCGTATAAAAACTATAGCAAACTTCATTACATGTATGTCCCATAACAATTCTTCAATGTACAATTTCCAACAAAACTATTATTGAAGTAAGTTACCCATACATTTTACAAACAAGTCTGTTTCAACATTTATCCTGTCTTCTCTTACAAAACCATTGTCCCCAAATTGCTATTCATCATTTTTATAAAAGACCTACAACCATAACCTACCTCTTCATCACTTTGGTCTGCCTCCTTCTTATCCTCAATATCTTCTTCCTTGACTTGCCATTCACCTCCCACTGTAGGACCTAACAGTTCGGTGAAGTCCAGATCTAACTCAGAACTGTCATCATCTTTCAACAGATCTTCTACTCCAAATTTCAGTATGTCTGTCAGCTGGAAACAACAAGAGAATTAAAATAGCTCTTTAAGCTATCTACCCTAAACTTCAGTTTTAGTTTTTTTACAATGAAGTAAACACAATATCTACTTGTAATTTCAGTATGATTGTCAGCTGAAATTACAAAATGTAATTAAATATTGAAATTTTAGCCATTTTCATAATGAACTAGCTAGCTTGTTTTTCTAATCATTTTGTCCAAAACAGATTAACTTTTTCCATGTCAAGTAATAATATACATTTTATTTAAGCTCCCTTCTTGAGAAATTAAATTTGACTTAAGTTTTTTGTGGGGTACTAGGTGCTTGATCTTTAGCTGTCTTGTGTTTGTTATCTCTTCGTATGTTAAAAATGTATCTGAACTGAACTTTTTTTAGTTTCCCTGGTAACTGGAAAACTTCAAAAGAAATTTTCAAATGTTAAAAGACTACCTTAATATTAAAATAAATACAAAAATACAAAAATTAAAGGCAAACAAAATTATACAGAACAGATGAAAAAAATGGCTAGTCATACCTAAGAGTATTGCACCTTTAATTTATATGTTTTCTTGCTATTATTTTACTATGGACACTTGTAACATTGTGTTTTTTTATTTAACAGCCCCACACATACCTTAACTTTATCATCAGTGAACAATTTCTGTTTAGACAATCCCAGAGAAAATTCTCCTTCCTCTATAACTTTCTCTGTCAGTTTAAGTTTGTCCTCAGCCCTCTTCAATATTATTTCCTCTACTGTGTTTTTACCAATAAGTCGAACTATCTTCACAGGTCTTAAATGGGAAAAAAAGTGCCAAATTAAAAGTTGCCATATAGATGACACCTAGAGCAAAAAATCTACATATATGGATACCTTAAAAATAGATTATTTACAAACTGCTTACAAAATTTATATCCATATGTTATTGCTGTATAGATCCTGATTCACATTGTCTTTCAGAACACTTGTTTTCAAGGGACTAGTGTCAGCATATAGACCTTAATCCCTGTGTTAATCAATCCAATGGACTATTTTCATTAATCTTTGGACTTTATCTTGCTTGACCAACTTTATGAGCCTTTGCATCAGTATGTATGTAGCTGCAACCTCACATCGTTTGACCAATTGAATGAACCCTTGCTTTAGTATATGGGTCTTACCTTGTTTGACCAATCCTATGAGCCCTTGCTGCAGTGTGTGGGCCTTACCTTGTTTGACCAATCCTATGAACCCTTGCTTTGGTATATGGGTCTTACCTTGTTTGACCAATCCTATGAGCCCTTGCTTCAATGTGTGGGTCTTACCTTGTTTGACCAATCCTATGAGCCCTTGCTGCAGCTTGTAGATCATTCTGTGGGTTAAAATCACTGTCCACAAATATCACAGTGTCTGCTGCCACCAAATTTAACCCCTGACCTCCTAAAGACAAATATATTATTTTTTTTTAAATTATGTTGCAATGTTCAATATATATTCACCAGAAAGTATTTTCAATTCTGAGAATGAAAATAAAGCAATAAGTTTTTCATTGTAAGGCACAAAAACCTTCATAAATTACCATTTATTAAATTTCTTTTTTTGTTTAACAAGAAAATTAATGCATATATATCTTTTTCAAAGTGACAAGCTTTCTTAATGCAACTGGCTAAATGAAGGATTAGACGTTTCGTCCCCGAGGGTATCACCAGCCCAGTAGTCAGCACTTCAGTGTTGACATGAATATCAATTATATGGTCATTTTTATAAATTTTCTGTTTACAAAACTTTGAATTTTTCGAAATACTAAGGATATTTTCTTATCCCAGGAGTAGATTACCTTAGCCGTATTTGGCACAACTTTTTGGAATTTTGGATCCTCAATGCTCTTCAATTTTGTATTTATTTGGCTTTTTAACTATTTTGATCTGAGCGTCACTGATGAGTCTTATGTAGACGAAACGCGCGTCTGGCGTATAAAATTATAATCCTGGTACTTTTGATAACTATTTACACCACTGGGTCGATGCCACTGCTGGTGGACGTTTTGTCCCCGAGGGTATCACCAGCCCAGTAGTCAGCACTTCGGTGTTGACATGAATATCAATTATATGGTCATTTTTATAAATTTTCTGTTTACAAAACTTTGAATTTTTCGAAATACTAAGGATATTTTCTTACCCCAAAAGTAGATTACCTTAGCCGTATTTGGCACAACTTTTTGGAATTTTGGATCCTCAATGCTCTTCAACTTTGTATTTATTTGGCTTTTTAACTATTTTGATCTGAGCGTCACTGATGAGTCTTATGTAGACGAAACGCGCGTCTGGCGTATAAAATTATAATCCTGGTACTTTTGATAACTATTTACACCACTGGGTCGATGCCACTGCTGGTGGACGTTTTGTCCCCGAGGGTATCACCAGCCCAGTAGTCAGCACTTCGGTGTTGACATGAATATCAATTATATGGTCATTTTTATAAATTTTCTGTTTACAAAACTTTGAATTTTTCGAAATACTAAGGATATTTTCTTACCCCAGGAGTAGATTACCTTAGCCGTATTTGGCATAACTTTTTGGAATTTTGGATCCTCAATGCTCTTCAACTTTGTATTTATTTGGCTTTTTAACTATTTTGATCTGAGCGTCACTGATGAGTCTTATGTAGACGAAACGCGCGTCTGGCGTATAAAATTATAATCCTGGTACTTTTGATAACTAATAACAACCAATAAATAGATATAAGAAGATGTGGTTTGAGTGCCAATGAGACGATAACTCTCCATTTCTCTATTTACCTGCTCTTGTACTAAGCAGAAATACAAAAGTATCTTCATTTTTGTTGAAGTTTTGAACAGCAATAAATCTTTCTTCTCCCCTGACAGATCCATCTAACCTTTCATAAGTATAACCTAAAATATACAGGAAAACTCTACAAACTACTTTTAATTAATGATATATTTTTTGTTTTATTGGATGTTTCACTATTTCTCTGTTTTACATTCAATTTTTTTTATTTCCCCTATCCCTCACCATTCAAATTGATCTTTAAGAATCTAAATGAGTTGATATAAATTCTTACATAACCTCTGTTTGACATTGCAGTGTCTTTGAAACTATTCCTCTATTCTCATAATGAAATGGACAAATTAATTCTTAAATTAACAGGTAAAGGATTTTTTGTTACATCGAAATAAGTGAAATATAAAATTTTAAAAGAAGTTAGAATTTCCTCAGGATTCTTCATCCCAGATTTTGACTTAAAATTTTAAATGTCATCAACAAAACAAATATTGAAGCAAGAAGTAGCAGGAAAATGAATTCATTATGTTCTTGTAGTCCAAAAAATACCATGACCTCTTTCTTCAAGAAAATATAAATTACTTCCCTTGCTCCAGTCTGCTAAATACATATTTTTGTATTTATTTAAATGCAAATACACCACAATGGGTAAAAAATAATTTCAAAATTAAAACACTTAGAAAAATTAGGACCCTATTTTAACAATGCTAACAATTTCTTTTTTTTAAATCACAGACACACAAATGTTGCAACAAAAATTTCTTGTGTTTGAAAAATAAGGAAATAGTGACAAAATTTATTATTGTTTTTCAAGTTCTCTTTGTTGTTTATTGAAATGACAACAAAGGTGGAAATGAGATTTGTCTCCAACATCATTACAAGTATATACTAGGCGTTGACCTTGAAATGTTTGTATATGGTTCTATGTATATACTGACCCCTATAACCAAGATAATCTTGTAGAATGTCCAGCATGTGGGTCATCTGTGAGAACAGTAATACTTTATGTCCAGCTGACTTTAGATAAGTCAACATTTTATCCATCAATGCAAGTTTACCACTCACATCTATTAAATGGTCTCCAATCATAAAAGGTTCTGGTTCAACTCCTAAGATGAAAATAAGTAAATGCTATATTAAAAACCTTGAAAATATAAAAAAAAATATATGGAGCATTCTGAATGCTGGCTCTAAATGAGGCTTCTTAAAACTGAAGAAAACAGTCTGTCTGTTTATATATTGAATAAAAACTTGATGTCCATTGAAATTTATTGTAGTTAGTTGCTGTTTCATTGAATTTCTACCTGACATCACCTTTTATTCATAAATTTGAAACTTACCATCAAATAGATAAGGATGGTTGACACATTTTCTTAGCTGCATTAAAATGTTCATCAAACTGGGTGAACTCATTTCTCCACGGTAATTTACTGTTTCAAACGCACCTATAGAGAAAGATAAAGATCTTGTTAATGACTTATGGTTTAAATAACTTTTCTATACTTCTCTTTTTTAAAAGATGACTTTATATACTTTAACAAATTTATGAGTTAGCATATTGTATCTAATCAATTACTGGCAACGGAAAATATTGATTTCTCCAGTAAAAAAATTATGTTAATTTTGAATTTTCACTTTTTTTAGAAGTAAAGCATAATATTTCACAACTTCTTATACATATTTTTGGTAAAATCATTTCTTGCAGACTTCACCCATTTTCCCAACATTTTGGCTGATGACACATGTGACACTGACAAGATTCGGTATAAAATTAGAAAATTTTATTACTAATTTTATCACTCAACAGCTACATATTTTAAGTACACAATTTTTTCACAAGAGTTTGGTTTGATTATAACATATTTTAAATTGATTAATATTTTCCACCCATTTTACACATTTTGGGACAAGATTTCAATGAGACTGAAACTTCAGAAGAATAAATACTTAACAAGTTAACACAATATAAGGACATTTGCTTAAGGACAATAAAAGACTTACTGATATCTTTGGTAAGTATTGCCTTGTATAATTTTTTCTGTAATTTCGATATCCCATGAAACATGACAATCTCTGACTTTTTAGGGAGATCCTTTAACACTTCATCTTTTGTTCTCCTTAACAGGTAAGGTTTTAACAAACTGTGAAGTTCCTTCATACCTGTAGGTATAAATGATATAAAAAAATATTGTTTTCCACAAAGTTATCGTGACCCTATACTTTTATCATAACAAATGGAACTGTGAGCTATTGCTTACTGCTGATACTCCTGCATTAGGTTTTCAGCAAAATTCAAGTTGAAGAAAAAAGAATCAGAAAACACATTGCATGGTTAACATATTTACATGAAGCCTGAAAACAAATGTCAGAAGCATTTGTGTGTAGTACCTTAGAAATATTTACAGAATATAACAAGTATTGCCAGTATGTGTATGTAACAATATAAAGGGGTAGTTGATGAGAAATGAATCTGAAACCATGTCTCACAGTATAGCAGGCTGACAGAAGCCTTGAAACAAATTTCAGAAAAAAAATTGGGACACTATTATTTCTAATTCCTTAGAAAAATATGACAAACATTCATTCATGGCCATAATGCAAAGAATAGAAAAGTATTGGTATACAAGTTAATGATCAATGAATCAGACACCATTTTCTCTATAAACAATCCAGCGATTTGTTGATCGTGTTCATTAAAGGCAGATATCTGTTTTTGTGATTTTTAAGTTTTATAGGGTTTCATTACAATGAAGGTTTTGATTTCAAAGAAATTTTGTTTAGACAGGTTTCTGTTTACTTATCGTTCAGATTAGACAGGTGTCTGTATAACATTTTTTATTTTTAAAGTTCAGTACCATCCAACTTACCATTCTTATCCATGTCACTGAATTTATCGACAAATTTTTCTTGACCTGATTTTCTAAATTTTCTTGGTGCTATAAAACTGAGTAGTGAATACAATTCCTGGAGGTTGTTCTGCACAGGTGTACCTGTTAACAGCACACTGTGTGGTATGTCCCACTGTAAATACATAATGGTCTAAGGTAATATACATGTAATTTATAAACCCAACAAGTATTAAAATGTGTCTTAAAATACATGACATTTTATTTCATTATAATGGTTTTATGTGAAATAATTGCATCTTGTTTTTTTTTTCTCTCTCTTTTTGATAGAAAATTAAACATTTACATTTCCAAAGGCATTAATTTAGCTTTATTTCTTTTTAGTATTTGTATTTCCACAAATTTATTCCCTGCACGACACAAGTGTTGAAGAGCATGTTTTAGTACAAAAAGGAGGGAAACCTCTGAAAGCCAGCCGAAGGACGCCTCCGGGTGCGGGAATTTCTCGCTACATTGAAGACCTGTTGGTGACCCTCTGCTGTTGTTTTTTATTTGGTCGGGTTGTTGTCTCTTTGACACATTCCCCATTTCCATTCTCAATCTTACTTTTCATTATTTGTATTTAGATAATACATATCAACTCAGCTATTTTTTTTGGAAATGTCTCAGCTTTGCAACAAACAACCCAAGATATACAAGTTTAAGATATGGGCAGAGGAATTCATAAACAAGGCTATCCTTTGTGCCTACCTAAAATGAGTTTTACCCATTTACAAACCTCTTTAAGTGTCAGATGAAGTTGTGATTCATTGTTCTTTAGTCTGTGAGCTTCATCCACTACTAAACATGTCCATGGAATAGAAGATAAAAATCCACTGTCTTTCAGACATAACTGTAAAATGTATAAATAAAATATCAAAGAGTCAGTCTGTTTAAACATGTTATATGCATTTTGTTGTTGGATAATTTTCAATTTTAGTTTTTCATTAAATCAATTTGTACATGTGTAATGTATAGAAAAACGGGGACATAAAAATTCCTATAGCTTCTGTATGCTATACCTTAAATTTCTTTATTTTTGACTCTGTTTACATCTTTGCAGAAGGTAAGCCAATGTATGGCATTGTCTAAGCTAGCCCAAAAATAGAGGGGCACAACTCTCCTGTCTTTTATGTGTTCCCCTCTGCCCTGTGCATTTTTGTTTTGATAATGACCAGTCATAATTTGTACATGTATTTAAACTCTGTTTTTCAGTTGCCCTAAATGTTGTATGATCTTTGTACAGTTTGAAAATGGTAAATACATGGCAATAAGTCATGATCTTTATAAATGCAAGCCATTTGAACACATTAAACAGTCATATAATACCTCATATGTTGTGACCAGTATATTGATATTATGGGATTTATTCTTCATATTCTGAGCCAACTCGTTCCTTTTTTCTTTGTCTCCTGTATAACATAGGACCTTCAAAGTTGGTGCAAACCTACAATATTAAATAGAACAACTGAGGTGCTTATAATAACCCTTAAATAGTATTTATTCATAGTTTTTTATGCCTGAAAATATTAATCAATCAACTGTTGAGATTTGGTACTGGTGTTTAAACAAGCAGGGCTGATATAGCTGATTTTAAAAGGGGGATTCCAAAAATATGTCACCATTCAAAAGCATAGATCGCTAAAACAAAAGGAAGGTTCCAAGTCAAGCGACTACAGATCTATTTAAGCAACTATCATGACTATATAGTATGTCTACTATAATTGAACAAAGTCCTATTTATATTAACCATGTGAACAACAATATGAACAACAAAAGTCAAAATGTAACCAATACATATGTATCCTCTGACAGCCATTTTATAATCATGTTTATGAATGGATGGATGTTAGGGGATAACAGCTAGGTCACCACTTGCCAACTTCTACTATCATTGGTTCGTGTCATATGCATATCTACTCTGACTTATTGTCTGGACTTTTCAATTTTTTATTTACCTCTTAATTTCTGCATCCCAGTTTTCTAACACAGATCGTGGACATACAACTAGACTTGGTTGAGCTTTCTTCTTTAACCTCTGATTATACAGAATAAAGGCTATGGTCTAAAAGAAAAGAAATCTCCTGTGAATAGTACACCATGTTTAGTAAAATACTCAATAAACGTGATATGCATGACCCACAACCCTAGAATTTAATGTTCGTCCCATAGAGCTTTAAATTGTAGCTTCTGAAATTACCAGCATATGCTTTTATTGTATTTCAATTTATTTCTTAAATATATTGTAATTACATGTACTATAATCATCTGGCTTGCATTTAAAATAGATTTAGTTAAAATTACCATAAATAAATTTATCAGATCTTATGTGTTTGCAATACCTGACAAGTTTTACCAAGACCCATTTCATCTCCTAGGATGGCTCCATGTTCCTTTTTATAACAGTCAATCAACCAGTTCACTCCGGATAACTGGTAAATTCTCAGAGGAATACTATCTGCAAATTAATAGTAGCATATAGTTTATTGCGTCTTTACACTTGTACTGGTTGATATTTGAGTCTTTGATACATGATTTTAGCAGCTATTGCTCTCAGTAAATTCTTTATTTTTTGGTAAATAAATCTCAAATATATATATAGTTTTCTCATTTGATTGTTTTATATTCATCATGTAAGAGCCGTTTATAACTTGAATTTGCTTATTGCTGTACATGCAGAGTTCAGACATATATAGACAACTTTCAAGTTCAATGCATTTCTGTCAAAAACCTTTGGTTTTAGTGAACATCATTTGTGCGTTTAGGGGGTAACATGTTGTCACTTCCATTTCAATGTTGAGCGAGTGGTTGGAAAACTATAAAACTATATTGCACGAATTATTCGGCAAATTAAGTTCTGTTCTCATAATTGTCATTCAGGACTGCTGTCATTAGGGAATTGTGATTAAGTGCCACAGACACTCGTCTCACAAAATAGGATTTTTTTTTCAGAGACGAGTGCCTGTGTTAAATACCTACAGAACAAATATTATTTCTAGTTCATCCTGCACAATGATGATCACCCAGACTCTTGATGAACGTTTATAGTGCAGGGATACAGGTAATCCCCTCTATCTGGTAAATGACATCATAAAGATGCCCATAATTGATGATTGTTTTCCAGTGACGGACAAACTCGAAAGTGGTCTTTTATTTTTATTAAAGTCTAAATTTGCTTTTAACTCATAAAAGTCTTAATTCATTAAATTTGTAGGTTTCAAAATTTGTCTCCCTTTTATTTAAGACAAATAATTTATGACTTCAATAAGTCAATAGGGCTCTTCACGGTTACTTCTGCCATATTGGATAGGGGCAGATTTTCATAATGTCGGTAAAAATGGTGTGAAAAATATGGGAACACAACATTAAAACAGAGCAGTTGCTTAGAAATAGGAATTCCCTAGTCCGTTGGACGTCAGAGTAATCTCGAGCTAGAATACCCATACTTTCATACTATTTCCACCTCTTTCAAAAAAATCTGCCCACTATCCAAAATGGCCGAACTAACCGTGAAGGTTCATGTGGACCCTATGGCTAAAATGGCTGTATTTTCACCTCAAAATTTACTCTGAGTACAGACAAACCTGTGCATCTGTAAAAAATTTCAGGCATAGCATGCCCTAGATAAATAAATTTCAAATATGTTTTATGTTTTAGAAAAATAAAAACTCACAAGGATTTTTCTGTGCGCTTTTTTTCATTCCTCCAGAAGGTGCCAAAATAAACTAAGTTGGGAAACAGGTTTGAGAACTTCCCCACACGTAATTATTGAAGTGAGCTGTTTTGTTTGACATGGACATGAGATGGACAATAGATACCTGACAATAATTGGTTATTTAAACTGTGTACCTGAGTGGACCATATCAAGGTTAACTCAACTGTTTGTTTACACAGATATTAAAAAAGGATATTTGATACATAGAAAAAATACACTTTTTATACTTTGAGGACTGAGCGAATCAGGTGAGTGTGTGAGTTCGTATGTTTTATTTGATTCAGCATTGTATTTATGTTTTGGGAAGGTTAACTTTCTGGTAATAAGACCCGTCACGGCCTGGCTGGGGAATTGGGTAGGCAAATGCTCACATTAATCTGTACCGATACAGGCTCTAAATGTCCTCCTTTATACGCCATAACTATGGTGGTGCTCCTATTTAAAGGAGGCTCATACGGAGACAAGAAGAAGTTTGTTAATTTTATCATCTTCTGCAGGGACGAAAAAAAGTGTAGGGTAAAATCCAGTTAAGTTATGAATTTTCTAAATCATACAATGCATTTGAATTCTATTTATCTAGGGCATGCTATGCCTTAAAACTTTTCCAAATGCACAGATTTGCCTGTGGCTGTACTCAGAGTAAACTTTGAGGTGAAAATACGGCCATTTTAGCCATAGGGTCCACATGAACCTGAAGAGACCTATAAGTGTAAAGTGTTAAGCAAGAAATATTTGACCTGAATTAAAAAGTGGTACACGGCCGAAACGACCAAGTCCAAATCAACAAATGACGAACTGTCTCCAGACCAGGGCGAAACGTCTTGTATCTTACCTGCCCATCCTATCGCATTCAAATCTTTATTAGATTTAATATATTTCTCTGTGACATTTTTATCCTCGCTGTCGCTTATGTCCATCTGGATTTCGTTTAAATATTTCTTAGCGTTCAGAATAATGTATTTTGTTGAGCTTGCATTTTCCCGGTACTAATATAAACAAAAGGGAGAAAACTCTTCATGGATATTCGGTTACGCCCCTTCTTCATTTCCGGTTGGATGACATCAAAATGTTTATTTACAAAATTTTAGATATCATTTAAAGAAAGCCTTCATAATGTCTGGATTAGGTTTAGACATCAAAAAGAAGTTTAAATCTCTGATTGGAAAACAGGTACATTGTGTGTCATTTTCGTTTTGCACAGATCAATAGTCCTTCTAGCCCTCATCTATGCCTATGGGCCTTTTAGTCAAGCCTGTAAAATTATTGGTTTTGGTTTTAGCAGAGGCATACAATACAATATATGTCTCTGGTTTGAGTTACATGTAGGGTTATGGTCAGAAATGAATCCATAACAAATCGCCCCACTGGCAAATCGCCCCACACCTAATAACCGCACTTTTTCACAAACTCGCCCCACTCTTGGTTACCAACTCAGCCCACTTATGAAAAAGGCTAAACTCTCATTGCAAATAAGTTGGATACCAACTTATGAAAAGGGTTAAAGTCCCGCTGACATAAGGTCCGCCAAACTGACCCACTCTTGACAAATAGATAAACCACGATGATTTTATTAGTGCCAACTCGACCCACTTATGAAAAAGATGCATTCCATTGTATATCTATGTCCCTGCCCCACTTCAATACCCATGAAAACCTTAGTGAAGTGCTAGAAATCAAATTGCTGTTAATTGAAACCCTTCAATTATATGATTATGATTCAATTAACAGGTTTATTTTCAAATAATTACATTAGATGTACATGTATGTTTCATTATAATACTTTATTCTGATTGGCTAACTGCACATCATGTGTTATTCCGTAAGCAGTTGCATTGCTCAATACAACTTTTCATTCATGATAACACGTGGTCCAACAATAAAGTGCACAGGTGAATTAAATTAAAAAAATATATAAAATTCGTGTTTTCAAGATCATAGCTAAAAAATGTAATTAGAAGTAACTTTATAGGGTTGAAAAAGCGTTGACCGTTTGCACATTAGTACTTCGGTCAACGCTTTTACACCCCAATAAATTTACAAAAAGAAACATTCAATTCTTAATTGTTATACAAATAACTAAGCTTACAGCATGTACAAGTATAAATTTATTTTCCCATTATTATACGAAAATGTATAAAATTTGCAATTATATTCTAAGAATGTTAAACATCATTTAGCATGTTTAGTTTTAAAAATAATGTGACAGTGTAGATTAGTTTTCATTTAACATTGTTTAAGTGGGGCGAGTTGGTAGACTTGAAAACTATATATATTGAAGTAGATTTTACTTTTAATCAATAAGTGGGACGAGTTGACAGGGGAAACATTAACGGGATTAACCCTTTTCACAAATGAGGCATTTTTTTTTTAAAAGTGGGGCAACATGGACAAGTTGGTGAAAAAGTGGGGTGATTTGGTGTGAGGCTTTTTCCAGTGGGGCGATTTGACCTGCTTCTGTCAGAAATGATTGCTCTTAATGAGATGAAACTCAATACTGAAAAGATAAAAAAAATATGTCATAAAAGCTTGCATGTAAATATTTTGTGAAAAACACTTTGGGATCAAAACTGTATCATATGCCCTTAAATTAGCCTTCGAACATTGAGAATCATGACATGGAAGTGATGCTACTCTGTCTGATTTTTTTTTTATTTCATGAAATGAAGACATTACACATTGTTATAAATAAAAATATAGAAGTCAGTAATTGCACTGGCAAATGACTGGTGTACATTGTGTTTTTTATTTTAATTCTGATGACTAATTGTATCAGCTAAAAGTATAATTATCTTTACTTATTTGCATATTTATCAATACAAGGATCACATGGCACTACAATGTACATACAAATTCCATGACAATTGTAGACTTTTTCCTGATAGATTTATTTGTTTCAGGATTCATTTACATCTCCAGTTGAAGAACAAATAGATCGTGATTCTTTCCCTGGAGATCTGCCAGCAGTTACTAAATACAAGGTAAGTTGTTTAAGTAGTTACTAAATACAAGGTAAGTTGTTTAAGTAGTTACTAAATACAAGGTAAGTTGTTTAAGCCAGCAGTTACTAAATACAAGGTAAGTTGTTTAAGTAGGTTACTCTAACCCAGCAGTTACTAAATACAAGGTAAGTTGTTTAAGTATAAATACAAGGTAAGTTGTTTAAGTATTTAGGGATGGTTACTAAATACAAGGTAAGTTGTTTAAGTATTTAGGGATGGTTACTAAATACAAGGTAAGTTGTTTAAGTATTTAGGGATGGTTACTCTAACCCAAATCAGTATGTTATGTTTAATGAAAAGTAAAACATTCTCTTAACTTTTCCCAAAATCAATACTTGTCTATTAAACTGTATGTGTAAACCTATTTTACTTGTTGGCTTTGGTGAATAGTAGAGTTTAAATATTTATATAGTATGCCTGTGGTAACAATCTCATGATCTATAATTTAAATTTCCATTTGTTGGTGGAATAGGTTTATGACAGGACTTACTTGATAGTAATTAACAGTAAACAGTAAACACATTTATTGAACCAATTCCATCAGACTCTTAATAAATTATTTGTTTGTTTGTTTGTTTGTTTGTTTGTTTGTTTGTTTGTCTATACTGTTTGGAATACTCAAGTCCATTTTTATCAATTCAGTAATGCACTAAAGTATTCCTATGTTTTAATTTTGTAATGCTCAAATGGGCCCTGTGATTAGTAAGAAATAAAGCATTTGAATTTGAATTTATTGTCAGTTTTATTTTATTACAGCACACTGTACTTGCTAATCCTCATGAAGAGCAAGAAGTTTTAGAAGGCATAGAAAATATATACTACAGTCATACAGATACTAGCTTATATGAGCTAGAGGTAAGATAAAAACACAAAACTACATGTAGTAAGATAAAAAATAGGTCTGGGATATGCATAGTGATAACCTAATTACATGCATTTATTATTGGTTTTTTTTTGAAAAATGGAAAAAAAATTACAGATTTATTATTACAATTTCAGGAATACCTGCTTCAAAATAAAGGGATCAGATATTAGAATGGGAGTTCTTATTATTGCAATACTCGCCAAGTCACATTTTTCACGTTAAAAAAAACCTTGCAATAATTTCTGAATTTACAACATCAAAACAATAAACAAACAAACTTCAACAATAGACAAGTGTTTAAATAATATGCCAAGCATTTTCTGCAGGCCACATGTTTTGACTAAAGTAGTGTTTTTTAAAAGTTATTTTATCAATAACATGCGTTATGATTTAATTAACTATACCAAAGGCTCTAAGGTAAAAGAGACTGTTATATGATAGAAATATGTCAAATACCACAGGTCAAGTAAAAGAAATGTGTGGGTTTTTTTTATATTTAGAAACTTCCAGAAGTATTAGATTTACAAGATATAGATGCAGACAGAAACAGACTTAGAAAACAGCTCAATGTGGTATGTAAACTCATTAAAATGTATATTGTCTCCCCTTGTTAGTTACTAAATTGATAAAATAGTTTGCAGTAATGTTAGTGAGCACTCCTGCAGTATGTGCTGCAATTTAGTTAAGATTTTACATTTGAATAAAACTAGAGTATTTACTAGATGTGAAAAAAGAATTGTACGGAAGATATTGTGACCTTAAGGGGAGATGATTATTTTAAATGGGATACTATTCATTTTGAAGGGGGTGGAGTATATGTGTAAGATTATTCAATATCAATTAAATGGGATATGTAAAGTATTTGAGATTTTTGTTCAAGTTTTTCATATTTTAAAATTTTCCTTGACATGTTAAAACATTAAATCTTAAAAATATATGAAGGACTCAAATCTATGGTGGGTTCCAAATCTATGGCAGATTCCTAATCTATGGCAAATGTGACGTCATGCCATCCCAAATGTATTGCAAGTTTTGTAATTTCCTAATCTATTGCAGATTTTTGTTGTTTCCAAATCTATGACAAATTTTTGAGAAAATGGAAAACAATGCAGTACATATATGATCAATAACATGTCTGAAACCAGTGGAAATGTACGACATGTCTATAAACATTTGTTAAATAATGGTAACCAAATCGTGATGGTAACCAAAATTTTTTGTAAATGATGAAATCCTCAATACAGACTCCAGTCTTGAAATGTTGTGCCCCGTAAAAATTAAAAAATATATATATTATCATGGTACCTATATTTAACCCATTCCTAAGACCAACTAGTAAGTCCCTTAACAAAAAAAAGTTAAAAAAAATAAAGATGAACAGTTTGAATTTTCAAATAATATTTATTTCATCGTTAATACATCTTTTTTATTTGTTGACAATTTAAATCAAATAGATATCCGTTAATTTTATCTTTCACTTAATAAACTTTGCCAGCTGTAGATGGTTAAATATTTACTATAACTCCTTTTTTGATAATCTGGTACTGAAAAAAGTGGTGGCCTAGCTTGTTCATCGCGGGTTTCAGCCAATACATTCCGAATTATAGGTTACATCTTCCTTTAAACCATCCCCAAATTGTCCCGGATTATACCTTCATCTGGAATCGTGTTCAAATCTATGTGCTTCTCAATCGTTTGTGGCAGCTACCATGTAATATTGCGTTATTCCATTGTGACACAATTTAAGATCTACCATAGATTTGGAGAAAACAAAAATATGCCATAGATTTGAGTTGTTTGGTGTTTGTAGCATCACATTTGATATAGATTAGGAATCTGCCATAGATTTGAGTCCTACATATATACAATGTAACATCTCATTTAGAGTTTAGTAATGCTTACAGTAACAGAAGGATTTCCTCTTAGATAATATAAGAGTGCATCATTTGGATTTTTCTCTTAGGTGTCAAAGAAAGTTTCAGACCTTGTCCTACAGAACCACCCTGCTTATGCTAGGGAATTACAAAGAGTTATGGAACTTGAAAAGACTCTTCAGCTAGCTAGTGTTATTTGTGCCAATGGCAGAAGGTAAAAAATAAATATAATGTGACTGATGGTCTCCCCTTAGTAGTAACTAAATCAGGGGAAATAGTTTACAGTAATGAAAGTAAAAACTCCTTTAGTAATGCTAGAATTTGGTAAGACATTACATTTGAATACAGTTAAAGTATTTGCTAGTTTTGAAAAAAAGAACCATACCGAGGATATTTGAGATGTGACAGTTTGGAAAGTAGCAAAATTACCAAGGAATCATTATTACTCATGACTTAGTTTTAAAAAAAAGTATAAGTTTCTTATTGGTTTTTATCCAGAAGTATGAAAAATTTAGTTCTTCTTTAATTCTTATAAATTAGAACCCACTAAAATAATAGAATCCACTGAATATTAAAGAATGTAAGACACTAGATTTAATTAACTTGATTCAGATTTTATTTTATTTATTATGAAATGAAAAGAGATTTAACCAGAAATGATTCGTAATAAAGATCTAAAAGAAAAAATATTTAGGAGTTTTTTTAGAGAAAGGTTGAGAATATTTTTGTTTATTTAGCTTCTTTGTTTATTTATAGAAATCTATCAGATGCCAGACAAACATTTACTTCTGCCAGTCTGAAGATGTTGGCCAACGTTAGAAAGAGACAACAACTAACAGGTCTTCTGAAGTCACTTAGGACAATTAAAACCCTGGTAATTCTGTTACTACATAAATCTGTATACATACACACCCACATATAAATATACTCATACTAGCCAAAAAAAGAAAAAGACAATAATTCACAAGTTACTTTAAATACAGATATTTGGTATCCTGTTATTAAGTGGTTAGACACCAAATTTAAGTTTATAATTACTTTTTCATACATTTCCTGGCATTTCATTTATTCAAGGCTCGCTAGTGTTCTTAAGATAAAAGTGCTAATTTCTTTACTCTTTAAAAGTTATCTCCCTTACCTGTATTTTCTGACTTGTCACAGGAAAAACGTCTGAAACAATTCCTTGAGGACAAAGAAAAAACAGGACTAGTCTCATACTCATTTCATTTTGCATAGCATGTTGATTATTTGCTATATTTGTTGCAGGAAGCTAAATGTTTTTTCTAACAATTTTTGTATATACACTGATCATTGATATACAATAGTTATGAAATACGTTCATTATCTCCTAGTCCCTTTTTTAATTGCATTACATATAAAATATTTCTGAAGTTTGCAACAGGATATTTAACAGTTATTTATTGGTTTTCTTATTCATCATTTTTTTATTTTTTTATAGCAAAGAACAGATCTGAGATTGAGGGAAATGTTAGAGGTTAGTAATTAGTGAAACAAAATCTCTCTGGAAAAATATTTTAATTTGATTATGCGGTGCTTGATCACATATGAATTTTAAAAAGGGAATGTGTATAAGATGAGAACAATGAGAAAAACAGGTTGCATCTAAATAAGGGATGTTTTACTGTGGAATGAGTCAGAATATGATATTCAAACCTGATTATGAAATGCTCATTACCAAATCTGTTGGATAGATGAAAAATTGTATTTTCATAGAAATATTATTTGGCAGTTTCCCCAAAGTTTACATACAAGATTATAGAAAATTAATACTTATTGAACAATTAATCTGTGGTTCACCTATGTCCACAAAATCCAGGAAAACTGGTATACAAGGAATAATAATGAACCCTGTATGTAGTATGACTTATTCTAGGGTAAACAGTTAAATGAGTAAAAGGGGTCTGTTATTAGAAATTCCAATTTAATTATACTGTTATCATATTATAGGAAGAAGATTACTGTGGTGCCATACAGTTGTGTTTAGAATGTCAGCAAGCAGCTAGTACTTATAGACATTTTAAATGTATCAGGTAAGAAACTCAGTTGTGTCTGTGGTGCCATATTGGAATGTTGAGGGCTCTTGCAGTTCTGCTTGAATTGATACCAATCATGGTGTCAAATGTATAGCTTCAGATATCAGATATTCAGACATAACCTCCCAGTATGCTATTTTTACCTTTGAAAACAAATGGTATCTCATGTTTAAAAGTACAAATAGGCTATTCTGTTTACTTCCCACTGTCACTTTAGTGTGAATATTGATGAGATTATGCATCCAGTATATGAAATGAAATTTTATCAGCTGATTTTTTAAATGATTTTATTCAAAACAAAATAGTACAATGTATCATGAACATGATAAAAAGAAAATTCTAAAAGAGCAAGTTAAAAACAGGTAGTGTTCATACACTGTTATTTTTTGTAGTTTAGGAAATAAAAAGGGGGTTAAAAATCATTGAATTTTCAATTTTCAAATACAGTTACATGAAGAAAATTGCATAAAAAAACAGCATAAAAATGTATTTATGATTTCAGTGAACTAAATTCCAAGTTACAGGATACCTTAGTTATGATAGAGGAACAGTTAGATGTAGCCCTGTCTAAAACATGTAGTAACTTTGATGTCACACATTATGAGAAAGTACAGAAAGCTTACAGACTTCTTAATAAAACTCAGGTAACTTACTAATACTTCACAGGTATCTTACAATTACCTTGTTTGTACAATGACCTTTAGGGTCTGATCAGACAACTAAATTAATATTTGGCTTACCTGCTAAGAAAAGTGTGTTGTCTTTTTATAAATAGATCGGTTAATATAAACATGATAATTAGGAATCTTATAATTCGTCTAAATCAAATTTGGCACAGTGGTTTCCATTGCTAAAGAATGCACACTGTTTTAGTACTTTGATAATCAAGGAAGGGGTAGGATATAAAAAAAAGAAAAAAAAGTCTACATCAAACATGGCATAGTGGACTCCCAAGTTTAAGGATGCACAAGTTAAGAACATCACTAAAGAATAGGATCAACATGAAAAGGAAAATAAATGTGAAGGCATGGTTGAAAATTAATTTGCATTTGATATTTTAAAATGAATGGTTGATTGATAGGTGTGTAATGTCCAGCTGTAAATATATCATCCAAATTCATGACCAAAACAAGCACATTAGTCTAGGGCCATATGATCTGTGAAAAGCCTAAATATGTCTGCATGAAAATAATACATATGAGCTGCTTCGGATAGAAATCAGCCTTATGCAAGAGTACGTACAATGTATGTATAAGACTTGGATTAATTATGGAATATTCAAACACCAAATAAAAAACTAATATTATACTTTTTTGAAGGTCCCTTTTAACAACTCATTTTCAAACAGTTACAGACTTCATAGAGATTTTCTTAACCCAAAATAGGTTAATAGACAAATTGATATTATTATTTGCATACAGACTATTTAAAACTGACGAAGCTCATATATTAAAATGTTCAAGACATGGGATATAATAAATGTTTTTGTAGTGAAATTTATAAATGTGTATTAGATATATTGCCTAAGACATCAGTCTTTGTGAACTAATCAAGACATGTGATAGTTGATTATTTTTGTAGTGATATTTATGAATGTGTATTTTATATATTGCCTAAGACATCAGTCTTTGTGAACTAATCAAGACATGTGATAGTTGATTATTTTTGTAGTGATATTTATGAATGTGTATTTTATATATTGCCTAAGACATCAGTCTTTGTGGACTAATTGAATGTTTGCTGCATGCACATGTTAATTTCTTCCTTCAGCTCTATGAGTATACTTATATCCGAGTAACTCAAGTCAGTTTGCAAGTATGACCTCTGTATTTATAAACGTGTGTTACATAATTAATCTGAGCTGCTTTCACTCACATAACTGACATTTATTAATCAGAAATATCTATTCTGTTATATGACATTTTGTACTCACATTCTTTGAGTTTTACTATGGTATAATGCAGTGTACTCAAGTACTTTGTTTTTCTGTACTCATATACTTTGAGTTTTCTTGTTATATAGTACAGTGCACTCGCATACTATACGTTTTCCTGTACTCACATGATATGAGTTTTCCTATGGTATAGTCATTGTATTCGCATACTTTAAGTTTTCATGTTAGAGTGCTAACCTTATTTGACTTTTCTTGTTATGTGGTATAGTTTACTGGCATATTTTTGATTTTTCTACCTTTACTTGTAGAGTCTTCTCATATATTTTGAGTTTTCTAGTTGGATGACAAAAGCTACTCTCCTTTTCATTGATTAATAGATTCTACTGGTTTTGAGATTTACCATTGAATGATAAGAGCATACTAACATATGTTGAATTTTTAAAGCAATTGCTTTTATGCCGTCGCGTATGGCCATCTTTGTGACCCAGATCAGAGACTCCGCCCAGATCAAGCCATAGTATTTTGTTAAACAGGCTCCTGGTCAGTCATTCTTTAACACCTATGTATGTTTTCTAATGCAATACATAGCTTGAAACTTTAAAAAAAAGTTAGTGGATTTAAGAAGTTTCAGAATATGTTCTTGTAGATGTATTTTTATATTTAAAGGGTCAACCGTTTGACTATCAAATAACATAGAAGTCCGAGTGAAAAAAAGTACATTTTTATAAATGCGATTCCGTTTTCCGCCGTTCGTACGATGTTTCAACAAAATATGGATTCATTTCAGTTGTTGATTTAGTATTGAAAATTTAACTGAATTATCTCCTAATAAATACGGTTTTTTATGTTTAATTTGTGTTTCTTTAAGAGGTCAGGTGCTCTTGTTCATTCATAAAATTATCGTTCATTCATACATTTATCGTAAAATCAAAATCACTACACAGGTTAATGCGTAGTGTCAAATTATTACCTGTAATCTAAAAATAGACAAACTTTATTTGCGCAAATAATTTAGCAGAACGAAACCCTTGTTGAAAACACATAACAATAAGTTCGTTTTCCTTTTCTGTCAAAACTCCGTAATATTTATCGATCACCTTACTAATGAAATGGACCCGTCCAAACGTAGTAGATGCCAAGTCGGTCCAGATGAAGAGATATTTACAATTTGGAATTTTCTAGTTTATTAATACATAGATTGAAAAAAAGTACGTCTTTTTAAATATCATGATCAAAACTGGGTTTGCATAACAAATGTCAGATGAAACCATTATCCTCGTCTTTTCAGTGAACAAGTCTACTACGTTTGTTGACACTCGACGGTCCACCGTGTTAGCAATTTTATTTCACATGTTTTCGAAATATTGAAGATCATTTTTCGCAATGTTTCCTAAAAATTGATAAATATCAAAGCAACGTAGAGCTGTTTGTTCTTGTTCGTATAATAAAATTGAGAATGGAAATGGGGAATGTGTCAAAGAGACAACAACTCGACCATAGAAAAACATACAACAGCAGAATTAAGGTCACCAACAGGTCTTCAATGCAGCGAAAAATTCCCGCACCCGGAGGCGCCCCTATACAATATATATACTTGTTCAGTGATAACGATTTAATGTCATGTTTGTCTGTGATGACCCCCCTTTTCGGGATTGCATGAGAATTGTAGTTATCTCGTACCCACATGCACTTGTTTCTATCCATAGGAAGGTCGACTATCCATATAAAACTATTTATATGGATAATCGACCTCCCTATGGATAGAAACAAGTGCCTGTGCTCGTACCGCATCAGAAGGACACATATCAACTGAGCAATAATGTTTGGAACTTAGTTTTAAAAATGATGACAAAGTAACATTATGAAAATATTTTTATTAAGCTGAAATATACATTTATTCTTTACATGTTTATGTCTTGTAAGATATTTTATTTCTTTCCCGTTTTTTAACATTTGCGTCTGGAAAGTTGAAATGTTTTAACTTAATCATTTGTGTTAATGGTTAAATATAAATTAATAATGAAAATTGTTAAAATTAAATCAATAAAGGAAATTATTGCCAAGGAAGTTACAAACACTACCAGGGGATAATCCATGATGATTTCTTTTTGAGTTATATGTTTCAGCACATGTATATTTGACCCCAACTTTAGCCTGGTAAACGTGTTGTCTCCTTGTGAAATATAAAACATATTAAAAATGACTTTCTGCTAAAGTCTTTTATTTATATAAAGTTAAAACCTTCTTACTTTTAACTAGACAACACTCATGTCGGGTTTAATTCTTGTATATATGTGGATGAAAAATAAAAGTCCCCAAACATTAACATGGCAGCAATTGCTTTTACAGCCTTTAAGGCTTTGATTTCAGTTAAATAAAATGACTTTTTATTTACATAATTCAGTATTCTTATATAAATTTAGTTGCCTCCATTCCAACAGATGTCTTACATACACAGAAAAAGTCAAATGTAAAATTATCTTAGACTTTTATTATTCTTTTGACACCAGTTATTCTTGCTTATGTTGAATTTACCTACTGTGATAGATTCTCATGTTTTATATAGGTGACTAGTACCCAATTGGAACTTGGAAGTACTTTGATTAAAAATTTAGGAGTGATATGGGTTTTTTTTCTGAGTAGACATGGTAGAAATAGAATTATTGAATAGCAATATAATATTTCCCACAAAAAGTAACCAAAAGTTAGCGTGCAATAAATTCCATTATTGCACTAGTGCAATAAATCTTCAAAATTCATGACGTCATCAACGACAAAATCTTAGTTTAAACCAATTTTTGTCGAGCCTGTAACTTTTGTTGCAGAAAGCTCGACATAGTGATAGTGATCCAGCGGGGGTGTCAGACAGTTTTCACTTGACCTCAACCTCATTTCATGGATCAGTGAACAAGGTTAAGTTTTGGTGGTCAAGTCCGTATCTCAGATACTATAAGCAATAGGGCTTGTATATTTTCGGTGTATGGAAGGACTGTAAGGTGTACATGTCCAACTGGCAGGTGTCATCTGACCTTGACTTCATTTTCATGGTTCAGTGGTTATAGTTAAATTTTTGTGTTTTGGTCTGTTTTTTTCATACTATATGCAATAGGTCTACTTTATTTGTTGTATGGAATGATTGTAAGGTGTACATGTCTAGCGGGCAGATGTCATGTGACCTTGACCTCATTTTCATGGTTCAGTGGTTATAGTTAAATTTTTGTGTTTTGGTCTGTTTTTTTTATACTATATGCAATAGGTCTACCTTATTTGTTGTATGGAATGATTGTAAGGTGTACATGTCTAGCGGGCAGATTTCATGTGACCTTGACCTCATTTTCATGGTTCAGTGGTCAAAGTTAAGTTTTTGAGTTTTGGTCTATTTATCTAATACTATATGCCATAGGTCAACTATATTTGGTGTATGGAAATATTTTATGATCTTTATGTCAGTAGCACAGGTTTCTTTTGACCATGACCTCATTTTCACGGTTCATTGCACAGTGTTAATTTTTTGTGTTTTGGTCTATTTTTCTTAAACTATAAGTAATAGGTCAACTATATATGTTGTATAGAAGCATTGTTAGCTGTACATGTCTGCCTGGCATGGTTCATCTGACCTTGACCTCATTTTCATGGTTCATTGGTCTTTGTTTAGTTATTTTGGTTAATGTTAAGTTAATGAGACAGTTGTAATAAAGCTTTATACTTAGGACTATCAACATACTATCAATGATTAGTATAGAAGGCGAGACATTTCAGCGTGTGCACTCTTGTTACCTTCAAATATTATATTGCTATACAATAAAAGGGTTATTGCATGAATATTGGTGAATATTGTCCCTCGTAGAACATATATTGCACTCGCAAGCTTGTGCAATATAAAATTCTACTCGGGACAATATTCCCCAATATTCATGCAATAACCCTATAGTCTTCATTATCATCTTTGATCTATAATCAACCAAACATTTATTTACAGTTTAATAATCTGAACAAATACAAATATTTTCCTGACAACATCTAGCTCAAAAATGACATAGCTTTACTATTCTACTATGAATTTATATATATTTTAACTCACTTATTCACTATCAAGGAAAAACTATAGTGTGTATCTTGACATTTATTATCACATGTATATTGATTGATGAGATGTGGCAATGGGTGATCAGTATACTGTCTAATGTTGTAAATAATTGATATGATTATAAATTTTCCAGTGTAAAAAATTATCTGGCAAAGTAAGTAAGTTGTTATGGCATGTGTCTCAGCCATGTTTTATCAATATAACTTGAAATTCTTTGATCTGGTGATGACTTTTAAGATAATGTTCATTATTATGTAGGCATGCCTTCATTCTAGATATATCAAGATTGACATTCAAACTACAGCTGTTGACAAAGGATTAAAACGACTTTGATCTAATCTCAGGTTGAATTGATTGCTGTTATGCTGGATTTATTTCCTATATATACTCTGTTTAGAGTTTACATATGCTGTTATTCTGGATATACTGCCTATATATACTCTGTTTAGAGTTTACATTCTGCAAAAGTTAAACAGAAAGACATACATGTATTTTTGAATTTGTTCAATCTTAAACCAGAAGAATTACTATAATCCATTAGAAACTGACCATCATGGTATCTTTTATATATCTATTTCCATTTATTTGTATTAGAATGGTTTATAATATTCTGCATTCCCTTTCTACTGTTTGCCCCCCTCCCATATCCACCAATGAATATTTGAATATAAGGCATAACTATTCAAGAAAATGTGCTCTATTTAAATTCTGTTTAGAAAGTCAATTAAGAAATAGAAAAAATCTAGTATGCTTTTCCTGCAACTGTGCTGGTGAACCTGTCTGGTTCTTATTTGTATTTTGTGAAGGATATTTGCATATGATTTTGAAACTATGGTATTACAATAAGTAACTTTTGATTTAACAAACAAGTGGACATTAAAAAAAAAAAACAGAAAATATTTACTATATTAGCATAATTAGTAAGGTTAAATTTACATTCTAATGATGATCTGAATTAGTTGCCAATTAAAATGCTTTCTTTATTATATATATATCTTGGAACTCATATTTTCTATATTTGACTAGAAGAATAATATATTGTATGTGTGAAGAAGGAATATTTTTTTTTTCAGAAAAGATCTTCAGGTATCTCACAATAAAGTTGCACAATAAAAAATATATGCATCAAATAAAATAAACAAAAAACAAAGCTATTTAATTAGCTTCAAAGTCATTTTAAATCTACAGCTAACATTTAAAAAATACATGTCAGATTAAAAAAGTGTCGTACATGATCTGGTATTAAATTCAACTCTGAATTTCTTTTACAGACTGCCATGGACCAACTTCATATGCATTTTACCAGTGCTATACATAATACAGCCTTTACTATAGTGTTAGGCTATGTAGAACTGTGTTCAGGGACCACTAATTCTAACTTCCATAAGAGGCAGTATACAGATTTATGTAAGGTAGAGTATCAGTATATATTTTACTCTAAGACTATTTATAGGATATAAATTTCAAAATGAAATATTTTCTTACTTTATTAATTAGTTTAGTCTCAGAAATTTGATCTTTACAATGTTAAAAGCTTTTGACCATTCTTTTCTTCTGGTTACAAGTATGTATGTGTCCCCAAAGATCATTCAAGGAAACAGTGTGAAAATGCCTTTTTTTCCTCCACAGAATGTAACTCAGGACAGTTTTACGCCATGTTTGATTGACTTATGCAAAGCATTATGGGAAGTGATGAAAAGTTATTTTAAGACAATGCAGTGGCATGAACAGAATGATATCAATGTACAAGATAAAGATGGTAGGTTTAATAGCTTCTCTAAAATAATACTGTGGATTTTATGATTAATTATGTAGTGATATTGATGGATTCCATGGGGTATTGGTGTACTATGAATTTCTATATTCTGCTATATGCAATTTGTCAAAATAATGAAATCAACTAGCCACTAAAAAATTAGTCCGGCAAAGCACGGAAATATGATCCACAAATATTTTCAATGAATCCATATAGATTTATATTTGTTTTTTGTGAAGGAGGACAAAATATTTTCAACATAGATACTCTGGATTCAATATCAATAGGTGGGTAGTGATTTCATAAGTAAGATTCATTTTTTTACTCATAATATTTTTAAATGAATCCATAGATGTTTTGTTTCATGTGAAGGAGGACAACATCCACTGAAATTCAGTTCAATGTAGAAAAGTCTGTTCGTGTTCTTTTATATAAAAAAAAAAGAAGATGTGGTATGATTGCAAATGAGATAACTCTTCACAAGAGACCAAATGACACAGAAAAACTATAAGTCACCTTCAACAATGAGCATGTCTTGATATTCATGGGAAAAAGCCGAAACCAGTCTTACTGGAGAAATTTATCACTACATATTTCTTTTCTAAATTTAATGTTAAATAAGAAAGAAAGAATTTGGTTGAAATAGGATATTTTAAACTCAGACAGCTATAAAGAAAATTGTTTTCTAAGCTCAAAACTGATTTTGAAATGAAAATCACACTTGTAAATTTGGTTTGTTTAAAACTCTTTTCTAAAGTTTCCTTCAATCTTTGAATTTACATAATGTAGAAACAGAGGAAGGAACAGAAGAAATAGCATTTAATAAGAAATACATCAAACAGAAACTGGACCATGGGCTGACCAGAATATGGATGGACGTCCAACAGAAGGTCAAACTATTTGTCCTTGGCACTGATCTGTCACATTTTAAGTTAGAAGAGTTCATTAGAGTTTTAGATATCATTCATAGGTAAGCTAAAATGATTTGTAATGTAGTTTTTACCTAATATGAAATTGTGTGTTAAACTTATATTTCATTTCCCCTTGTATAGTATTGTATATATGTGATCATAATGTCGTTTTGTTGAAACAGGTAGAGGAAAAGTGATTTGAACCATTTGTAAACTTTGACAACAGAGTCACTAAGGCCTAGATTAATATATTGTTTGTTTCCCCAATCCCGACCCTGCCAAGCCAGGTGTAGGTAGGTAGGGAAATAATTTTATTTTTCCAAAAATCTTGAACAGTATCGGTCAATCTGGCAAGCCCACAGTGTACAAGCGGACAGTGACACAAAACGGAAGTTGCTGATCTGTCCGACGGCGATCGGCTCGTTGTTTTTCAAAAAAATATAGATTATCAACACAAAGTGTCCCATAATGGATTGTTCAGCAGCTCAAGGTAAGTGAATAACTACAATGATGTATTTTTGACCATTTAAAGCTTATTTTATGCTTTTAGCATCAACCGTCTTTTTAAAATAACTCCTGATCATGAAGAGGGGTCAAAATTTTGCGATTTTTCGAGTCATAAATCTTAACAAAACTCCGAAAATTCAAACATTTTCAAGATTTTTAATCGATACATAGTTGAATAATCATATTCCGCATACACACACAAAAGTTTGGTTCATTTTTTTTTTATTATATTGTCACAATTGAATCTTTTCTATTCAAAGTGTACTGTCTGCCTCGTTGCCACCGTATGTTTTCATACTGTCCGATTCGTTGGTCATATTCATGATCGATATCTTAAGCAAAAGTAAGATTGAAACATGCAATTTATCCACATTCATGACCGATTTCCTAGGAAATATCAACATTTATAAAATGTTACTGATTATTACATATAAAAAGCATTGTTAATGCATGCACATGAAAATTTAATATACGTTTCTCTAGTTTGTTTTAGGAAAATGGGGCACGTAGGTGATTTTTATGGTATATTTATTCATACATTCATGTGGAACATTGTTATTTTTATCACTCAAAAACATAAATAGGGGTAATAACTTTTCATGAAAAATACAACCATGCAACAAAAGTTATTTCTAGGCCTTTTATAGCTGACTATGCGGTATGGGCTTTGCTCATTGTTGAAGGCCGTACGGTGACCTATAGTTGTTCATTTCTGTGTCATTTAATTTGTTCTCTTGTTTAGAGTTGTCTCATTGGCAATTACACCAAATCTTCTTTTTTATATTTATAAACGTTTGACACAGAAAATCAAAACAATAGTTTCTTACACCCAGTTTGCGTCTTATTTCACCAATAATCAAACAAATCTCATGGCTTGGAATTCAAGTCAAAAAGAATCAATTGAAAAGTTACGGTGTACTTGAATGGTCCATGAGTTTGTTTTCCTATTGCCTTAGTAGAGGTAAGAATACTTATATACACACATTTAACATGAAGTATGCGGTGAAGCCTTTCTTGTTAAATTTTTTATCATAACTTGCATTTATTCTGTATGAGTTATTATTCAATTCTTATATGTACAAATCATCGATTAAATAAATTAATATGAATACATTCACGTTACTTAATACATGTATTTGTAATCGCTTAGGCAGTTGCGGATCCAGGCGGTCGGGGGTCCGGGGTTGGGAACCCTAGTTAGAATCTAACAACAAGGTCCGCAAACGATGAATACGAGCAGCAGACATGAGTAAAGGTTCTGGAAGAGTGACCAATGTCCCCCTTTAATTGACACGAGATCCAAGCTGAATATATAATCTATAAATATTTTCCATATATAATCATAGACAGTATCTGTGTTGAATAAAGTTTAAATGTGGATAAATTGCATGTTTCAATCTTACTTTTGCTTAAGATATCGATCATGAATATGACCAACGAATCGGACAGTATGAAAACATACGGTGGCAACGAGGCGGACAGTACACTTTGAATAGAAAAGATTCAATTGTGACAATATAATAAAAAAAAATGAACCAAACTTTTGTGTGTGTATGCGGAATATGATTATTCAACTATGTATCGATTAAAAATCTTGAAAATGTTTGAATTTTCGGAGTTTTGTTAAGATTTATGACTCGAAAAATCTCAAAATTTTGACCCCTCTTCATGATCAGGAGTTATTTTAAAAAGACGGTTGATGCTAAAAGCATAAAATAAGCTTTAAATGGTCAAAAATACATCATTGTAGTTATTCACTTACCTTGAGCTGCTGAACAATCCATTATGGGACACTTTGTGTTGATATTCTATATTTTTTTGAAAAACAACGAGCCGATCGCCGTCGGACAGATCAGCAACTTCCGTTTTGTGTCACTGTCCGCTTGTACACTGTGAAGCCAGAAAATTGGAAATGAATAAAATTATATTTGACTTAGTTTTGACAATAAATTTTATGAGTAGGACCATTTTTGCAGGGTTGATTGGGATTGGGGAAACACTGTTTGAATTTCTTTGGTTGGAAATTTTCACTAAAAGAAAAAAACTTTATGGAAGCAAATTAACTCTATCCTTTCTTTAATATCAGCTACTTGAAAAACTTGCTCAGAATATAAAGATAAACAGATGTGGTATGATTGACAATGTGACAGTTGTACACTAGAGAACAAATGACTTAGAACTATAGATCAACTTAAGGCCTTCAACAATGAGCAAAACTGATACCACATAGTAAGCTATATAAATTAGCCTGATAATGAAAAAAATATTTGTTTGGATTATATAATGGAAGACAAAGCTAACTAGTTTTCTGCTGTTTGGATGGGTTGTTGTCTGTTTGACGCATTCCCCATTTCTATTTTCAATTTTATTATGTATTTTCAGAATGATTGAGATTGGTGAAGAATTCTGTGGGAGCAAATCTGATGGCTTACAAGATTCTCTCAAACAGCAAAGTCTTAATTATTTTAAAAATCATCACAGGTAATAAACTTATCAATGTTTCTAGGTAAGGATTTTTTATGCCCCCACCTTAGCGTAGGGGTATGAAATTCTACCCTTGTACGCCTGTCCGTCCCTTTGTGAGTACATATGTCTGGATAAGTTGGTTTCTGGTTTTGACTTAAGTTTGCCTGAACTAAATGTTAAGGAAACCTATACAATATACTTATTACCACAAAATACAGATCAAGTTTTAATTTTTGGTGGCATCACTTTAAAAAATTGAAAACAACACGTTTAATAATTTCAATGCGTCCGAAGCGCTTTTCTAGATTTACCTTCATCAGGAAAGCTCAAAGCCAAACATTTGAAATCCGTGATTAACTGTTCTAGAGTGATGTCCCTTTACAAATGGAAAAAAATTACTGAATTTTTCATTTCTGTTCTCTAACTCAACCAAAATTTATAGACAGTGCTTATAACCATAAAATGCAGAGTACAAAGGGCAGTGTCACTTTGAAACGTTATATTATAGAAGGACATAAGCATTATCTGTGTTCGATGGACACGTTTCCCATTTATTTTTGGGGAAAGACGGCTTCAAGCCGTCAATCCCCTATGGGGTTGACCAGAGTGACATTCCCTCGCATCATTCATTTTGTTTTTATAGTGTGGAAAACCCCCCAACAAATCTTACTGAGATTGATGAGAAGGAAACACACAAATGAATAGATCGACTTTAAACACTTTTCTACACATTTCCCTTCTGTTTCTAGTGAAATAATCGTATTTTGAGCTCTCTTTTACAATATTTACGTTTTTTTACAATCCGGAAAAATCAGTTTAATGAGTTATTCTAAATATATCCAACCTACATTATATTTTATAATGACGTCATTGTTGGAATGCCACACTATGCAGAAGCAGGGATATCCTTCACTGGTTATTTAAATCATTCTCAGAGTTCGTGCACTAATTATAAATTGTTATTTGTTAAATTTAAACATAATTATGTTTGCTGTAGATGATTCAAACAGCAACATGCAATACTTTAATTTGTAGGTCATCAACTTTCAAAGTAAACAAAGTTCATGGAGATACATGAGATTGGGGAGAGAAACGATTTTTTAGTTTTTTCTGTAAAATTCTGTTTTGTGAATCTACCTCCAAATCAGGTGCACCTCAATTGATGAGTAATTATCCACTAAAATAAAACTTAAAATGTGACATTTAGTATATGATTAGTAGTCTTCCATTAAAACTAAATTGTGTGTACCAACAAATAAATCATTGTAAGGGTAAAAAAAAAAAAAAAAAAATAAAAAAAAAAAAAGTTGCATTTTATAGTTTAAACCTATTTATTCATGAAATTTACAAATATTTCAAAATGTAGGATCTGGAAACAAGCTTCACACAGTTTACATCAATCATATTATTTTTTTTATTAGTACAGGTATCCCTGTGATGAGAGTTGTAACTGGGAACTTATCAATGGAAATTTAAAACTAAATGGATTTTTCAGTCCTAACTTTCTTAAGAAAAAAATAAAAAATCTTAGAGTACTGTCACAAAAAATGGAAAATGGCCTAGCCTGCAATTCAGTGGTACACAATTAAGATTTCAGAAAACATTGTAGTTGTTGTTAAATGACAGAAATCAGTTGAATTTTACACAATTAACTATCAACTTTAATCGAATGTTTAGATTTAAAAGATGCAGATCTCTTGGTCCAAATTGAATCCAAAACTAAGGAAACAAAATTAGATTAAACAACAACAATTGACTTCAATATTGTCAACCTTTCTACATGTTCTAGCTGTTCTTTTTTTCATTCTTTATATGAAGACTATCAAAAGATAACCCCCCCCCCCCAAAAAAAAAAAAGAGACAAGGGCCGTCTTTCCCCTCAGAGCTATTCAGCTCTTTGATTAAATTCATCATTTCACAAGAAATTCAAATTTGAATTAAGTGCACCATAAAGGAGTTTGTGTATAATGCATGAATACATTCTAGATTACTATACACAAAGACTACACAAACAGGATTTTTTTGTAAAGTATCATTTAGTCAGCATGGATTTTCCTTTTCTTTTCTCATTGTTTTTTATACGACCGCAAATTTTGAAAAAATTTTCGTCGTATATTGCTATCACGTTGGCGTCGGCTTCGTCGTCGTCGTCCGTCGTCCGAATACTTTTAGTTTTCGCACTCTAACTTTAGTAAAAGTGAATGGAAATCTATGAAATTTTAACACAAGGTTTATGACCACAAAAGGAAGGTTGGTATTGATTTTGGGAGTTTTGGTCCCAACATTTTAGGAATTAGGGGCCAAAAAGGGCCCAAATAAGCATTTTCTTGGTTTTCGCACTATAACTTTAGTTTAAGTTAATAGAAATCTATGAAATTTTGACACAAGGTTTATGACCACAAAAGAACGGTTGGGATTGATTTTGGGAGTTTTGGTCTCAACAGTTTAGGAATTAGGGGCCAAAAAAGGGCCCAAATAAGCATTATTCTTGGTTTTCGCACAATAACATTAGTTTAAGTATATAGAAATCAATGAAATTTAAACACAATGTTAATGACTACAAAAGGAAGGTTGGTATTGATTTTGGGAGTTTAGGTCCCAACAGTTTAGGAATTAGGGGCCAAAAAGGGACCCAAATAAGCATTTTTCTTGGTTTTCGCACCATAACGTTAGTATAAGTAAATAGAAATCTATGAAATTTAAACACAAGGTTTATGACCATAAAAGAAAGGTTGGGTTTGATTTTGGGAGTTTTGGTCCCAACATAATAAGGGGCCCAAAGGGTCCAAAATTAAACTTTTGTTTGATTTCATCAAAATTGAATAATTGGGGTTCTTTGATATGCTGAATCTAACTGTCATGACTGTGTATGTAGATTCTTAACTTTTGGTCCCGTTTTCAAATTGGTCTACATTAAGGTCCAAAGGGTCCAAAATTAAACTTAGTTTGATTTTGACAAAAAATGAATCAGTTAGGTTCTTTGATATGCTGAATCTAAAAATGTACTTAGATTCTTGATTATTGGCCCAGTTTTCAAGTTGGTCCAAATCAGGGTCCAAAATTAAACTTTGTTTGATTTCATCAAAAATTGAATAAATGGGGTTCTTTGATATACCAAATCTAACTGTGTATGTAGATTCTTCATTTTTGGTCCTGTTTTCAAATTGGTCTACACTAAAGTCCAAAGGGTCCAAAATTAAACTTAGTCTGATTTTAACAAAAATTGAAATCTTGAAGTTCTTTGATATGCTGAATCCAAAAATGTACTTAGATTTTTTATTATGGGCCCAGTTTTCAAGTTGGTCCAAATCAGGATCTAAAATTATTATATTAAGTATTGTGCAATAGCAAGTCTTTTCAATTGCACAGTATTGCGCAATGGCAAGAAATATCTAATTGCACAATATTGTGAAATATCAAAATTTTTTTTAATTAGAGTTATCTTTCTTTGTCCAGAATAGTAAGCAAGAAATATCTAATTGCAAAATATTGTGCAATAGCAAGATTTTTTTTTAATTGGAGTTATCTTTCTTTGTCCAGAATCAACTTAAATCTTTGTTATATACAATATACAATGTATATTCACTTTTTACTACCAACTGATAAATTAAAATAATCTTTACCATTCAGTGATAACAAGCAGTTTTTTTACATCTTAATATTTTATGATGTATTTAAATGAGTAGTTATTGTTGCAAACTCCATTAGAAATTTTAATTGAGATTAGTTTTGGAATAAGGGAAAGGGGGATGTGATTAAAAAAATTGGGTTCAATTTTTCTCATTTGAAATTTCATAAATAAAAAAGAAAATTTCTTCAAACATTTTTTTGAGAGGATTAATATTCAACAGCATAGTGAATTGCTCTAAGAGAAACAAAAATTTTAAGTTCATTAGAACACATTCATTCTGTGTCAGAAACCTATGCTGTGTCAACTATTTAATCACAATCCAAATTTAGAGCTGAATCCAGCTTGAATGTTGTGTCCATACTTGCCCTAACCGTTCAGGGTTCAACCTCTGCGGTCGTATAAAGCTACGCCCTGCGGAGCATCTGGTTTTAGTTTGAGTCTCTTTTAATTTTGGTAATCTTTTGTTCAGATACAGAATGGATGAACTAAGAATGTTCTTAGAGAATGAAGGTTGGGAGCTGTGTCCAGTGAAAACTAATTTTACATACTCACGTCTGTTGGTAAGTACATGTACTCAATAACTCATGTCTGTTGGTAAGTATATGTACTCAATAACTCACATTTGTTGGTAAGTACATATACTCAATAACTCACGTCTGTTGGTAAGTATATGTACTTAATCAGAAAATCATAGTGTAAAAAAAATTATTACCCCAATAAAACTGTCTATAAAAGCGATAGTTAAATCAAAATTCTCATTGCCTTGTACGATATAAAAGATAGTAACACCCCTGCTCTTGAAGTATAGTGGTTAACCTCTGTACATCTATGAAAAGTGACATTAAAAAGTCATGCAATTTTATTTTAATCAAACAAAACCTAGGATAACTTGACCTCACACATCATGTCTCTTCACCTCATAACACATCAGTTCACACACAGTCTTATCACTGCAAAACAAAATAGTCAAAATTTCAGTCTCATATCACTTAAAACAGACACACAACCTATTTACAAAGATGAATTCTTAGAATTGAAAGAAAAGATTTGCAAACAACATGAATCAAAATACTATATATATAAGTTTATAAATGTCTATTCTTTGAAGACGAGCAGGTGAGTGGAACTTTTCATAGCTGTCTACTCTTAAATTTTGTATGATATAATTTCAATTTAAGACTTTATAACTAAAATTTGCAATAATTCATATCCTGGATAAAAAAGACAGTAAAAGCAAGACTTTTGAATAGAACCAATGAAAAATGAATTACATGAATCCGTATTTGTTTATAAATATAAATGATATCAAATATGTGTCTATACCATAGATGAATAGATATATTTAAACTTGCACGTATTTTAGGAATTTAAGTTTATGAACCATTGGAACAAATCACCTGAACTCTCTCCTAGAGGTGATTCTTCCCTGACAACAGATAATAAAGTTGTTTACTTCAAAGACTTTACAGATGGCGCCACTCCATTTGACGTTCATCCTGAGGATGATGAAAATGAAGATGTATTCTCATACAGTTTTGTAAGTAAAAGACTAATAATAAGATAAATGCTTGTTACTGCTGGAGTAGTACTATAAGTTATTGTTTAATTTGTGTCCTGCAGCAAATATTTAATGCATATATAAAACAAGAACAAGTACCGGTATACAATATATCAAATCAAATATGTCTATTGATAAGGAGAAATTGTTGAGTAATTTATTAGTTGCCATGTGTATGATCTTTTCTTTACCCCATATCAGTTTAAAGTTTAATGGAGTTGACCATGAAGTTATGGGCACATCAACACTAAAGTTAGTATATGATTATGATGTGAGATTTTTAAAATGTATGCTCAAGAGAGGTGGGAGATCCCAAAAGGAAAATCAAACTTATATGTGAAAGACAAACTGACAACACCATGGGAAAAAATGAAAAATGGTGAAATAACTAACAAAAACCCACAAAACACAACATACAATACTATAGACTAAGCAACATGCACCCCACCAAAAATCTGGAGGTGATCTCAAGTGCTCTGGAAGGTTTGGGAGAATATGCTTTCCTTGAATTACGGTTTGAATCTAGATTTCATGGTTCACTCAACATGAAAATGCAACAGCGTCAGTGAAGCTTCAAGATATATAGAGACACAGAATTAGGTAATAAGATGTATAACTGATCATAATTTTGAAACGTTTTATGTTTTATGTTTTATCAGGATAGTGAAGGTAATGATAGTGACAGTGACTCAGACATTCCAGATGAATTAAAACAAGATTATATTGATGAAATAACGGGGGAGGCTCGCTCTCATAGGTTAGTCACAATAAATCATACAATGATAGGATATGCTATAATTCATGGATTGTTGGCTTTATAATATGCATTGGCATGTTGTGAGCTTACAAATATACAAATGTAATGTACAAACAATAAAAATGAAAAACACGAAAACATAACATGCCCTGAAATAGCAATAGTGCTGCATGTAGCATAAACACAAAAATCAATCAATCATTTATAAGTTCATGACATCCATACATCATCATGTATACATAGTTATCTTCTTTAGAAAGATCATATTTGTTTTGGAAAAATAATTCTGTACAAAAAAGAAAATCTTTTATAACTAGGAAATATTCAAAAATGTAAATTCTTTAAGATTGTTTTGCTTATACCACACATTATATTTTTCAGACAATACAAGAGAAGGATATCTCATAACAGAAGCAGAAAAAATGTTCCCATAGTAACCAATACAACAATTAATTTATTAAGAGTTATAGGTAAGATCTGATAAAAATTCGAACAGTGACCAGGTCCACAATTAATATGAATTCTGGTTAAGAATTTAAAATTCCCATAGTGACAATAAAGGTAAGATCTCAATCATTTAGATATTCTCTTAAAGGGGCACTAGCTGTCAAATTCATGGTCACCGATTTGACTCAAATTCTCATATTTGATTTATAACAATGTAAAACATTTATCAAAACTATCAAAAGTCTAAAATAAACAGTTTACAGAGCATGGATAGATAATATATAGGTTCGTTTCGTGTGTATTTTAGTCCAGACGCCATCTAATTAACTACCGATTTGACCTCAGATGACCATATAAGCGATGTAAACATAAATAAAGATATGAATAGATTAAACCAACACGTGCCATTGGATTTTTATAGGTCTGTTTGATTTTATTTCATAGATTAAAAATAGATGTTTCTCATTGTTTTTAACCATATAAGAATGATTTTATGTGCATCGAATTGGTAATCAAATGATTTGCGTAGTTTCACTTTCATTGTTGACATTCTTTTTCTTTAAATAACCAGTACACGTACAATGCATGCGTTGTCAATCTCTAGCTAGGGGTTGAATTGAAGTTCACATGAATACGGATTTAAAGAGGTCGACTCATTCACTTGCAAGTGAATTACTAATTATCAATGTTTCTTAGCTTTATTTGACAAAACTGAACCTTTTTGGCTGCAAAAAGCGAATTGTTATTTCACTATTTCACTTTCATTATTGATTGAACAGAAAAAAATCAAACTTTAGATTTTTTATATATCTCGTAGCTAGTGCCCCTTTAAAGACCATAATTAGTTAATTACAAGTTTTAGGTTAGACCTCATAATTCATATTGTAATGAATAACTGAATTTATTTGAAATTTGTTTTTAAGCAAGATCAAATAATTTCAATAGTGACTAATACCACAATAAATTATGAGTTATAAGTAAGTTGGTTGCACTTCTGTTAATATAGACAATGCAATTTCCCATAGGAACTCCCTTTGTGTATAAAACTGCCACTTTTACCATACAGTTTCATAAAGAATTATATCCTAGAATAGAAAGTTAATATGTACTTCTATTTTATTCTAAGGTCAAAACATAGGGCTGTGCAACATACTGTTATTTTCAACATTTATATTCCCTGAAGTTTGTGTAAACATATGCTTGAATTCTGTACTATCCCTACCTTCACTTAGGGCCTTTTTCAAAATTCAATATTTGCCACTGCCATGTGTTTTTATAATGGTAATATTTCTTAAGGTATGTCTCTATGAGATGAACATAGAGATCATATCTAGGAACCAGTATGTAAACAAAACAAAATATCTATGAATATTATATATCTCCCCAAAAGAGGTGTGGCTTGTGAAACAGCTGTATATACAAAGTGCAACCTGTAGACTATAGTTATTTTTTGACAAACTACTGACATCAAGGGAGACAACACTAACATTTCCCCTAGAGTTGCCATATGATAGTATGATTTTGTTTCATAGGTAAATACATCGAAAGCCTGTTCTCTTTTCCTTCTGTTGTTTGATATAGTCTAACTATGGTTGAATTTGTCAGTTTTTATGAACTTCCCACTTTTTTGAATTTTCTTGGAATTTGATATTTTTTTTTATATTTTTGTTAATACTTTTGTATTGTTTATATTGATTATTGTAGGTAAATATATGAAGATGATAACAGTTCTAAAGCCTATAGCCTTTGATGTTATATATTGTATATCACAACTCTTTGACTATTATCTTTATACAGTAAGTACTTAAGTCTTCAGTGTTATGTTTTGTGTTTCACCGATTGTTTTCTTTTTCATTCGTTTTGAATTGTTTTATCAGGTTCATGAAAAAACAATGTCTTATCATTGTGTTACAAATTTTTAAATTGTTCAAGTTAAACTACAGTTATAGACGATATATAACTCAAATTCAAAATATTGTCTTAAAATAGCCCATTGCAATTCAATGTTTATTTATGAGAGAGGCGAAAGATACCAAAAGAACATTTAAACTCATCAGTGTAAAATAAACTGACAACGCCTTGTTTCAAAACGAAAAAAACAAACAGACAAAACAACAGTACACAAAACACCACATAGAAAACCAAAGACTGAACAAAACACAGCAAAATAAAAGCAATCTTTACTCTGCAGCTCTCACAACCACTTTGAATTTCATATGTTTGTTCCCTATATCCAGAACTTTATTGATGTGCATAGAACTAACAAGACTATGAACAATAGAGAATATTGAAACAGTAAATCATAAAAGCTTACCCCAAAAAAAGTGTCCCTAACTAAAATTGAATTGTGAAATCAGCTGCATTAAAAAGTTTAGATATAAACACATATTTATTTGTTTTGATGAAATCTTTTAGGTTTATAGTTTCTTTGGTTCTCACGATTCTGTAAGAAATGAACGAGCCATAAATCAACGACTTCACCTCACTTTACAGAGGATACATAGTAACGTGATAGCAGAGGAAGTAACGCCTGGAGCGCCACCTGTTGACAGTGAAGAGAATCAGGTAAACTGTTGTGAATAAAACTAAGGTATTGGAGGAGAAAGTATAGTTGTTGCACCACCTATTGACATTGAAGTAAATTTGGTGAAGTTCTATGGCTACTTGCAATATAATAATATAAGAAGCAATTCTTGATTTATTAATTGATAAAATGGAAACATATTACATGCTTATTATGGGTAATAACATGTTAATGATAAACAATGAAATCAAATTATCTACAAAATATGTACGTTTCCTTCAGTGTAGGAAATTGGTTCTCACAAAAATGAATGCGTCCACATTTAAATTTGGCACCATTGTTACATTTAAGATACATAACATTAATACTAATTATAAAACTACATCACATAATGATACTGTGTTAAATTCATTGAAACATTGAACTGTATTTAGGATAGAGTTCCTCAGCCCCATCTTTCCCCTGTGGTGGACCTCACTGCAGCAGATAAATTGTTTGGGTTGTCAGAGAGAGTGGTAGCAGCAGAATCACTGTAAGTAGATATTTTATGTAACTTAATATAGTAATAAACTGGATGTGGATGAAAACTTCTAACATGTAAAGGCACATCCACAACAGCCTTTTTTCAAAAACTCATACGGTAATGGCCATATTATATTGTATACATATATATATCTTTGAGAATGGCTGTATACTAATATGATAGAATGGTTAAAGGATTCATTTTTAGCTCACCTGACCTGAAAGGTCAAGTGAGCTTTTCTCATCACTTTGCGTCCTGCGTCCGTCGTCCGTCGTCCGTAAACTTTTACAAAAATCTTCTTCTCTGAAACTACTTAGCCAAATTTAACCAAACTTGGCCACAATCATCCTTGGGGTATCTAGTTTAAAAAATGTGTCCGATGACCTGACCATCAAATCAAGATGGCCGCCACAGCTAAAAATAAAACACAGGGGTAAAATGCAGTTTTTGGCTTATAACTCAAAAACCAAAGCATTTAGGGCAAATCTGACAGGGGTAAAATTGATTATCAGGTCAAGATCTATCTGCCCTGAAATTTTCAGATGGATCAAACAACTGGTTGTTGGGTTGCTGCCCCTGAATTAGTAATTAAGGAAATTTTGCAGTTTTTGGTTATTATCTTGAATACTATTATAGATAGAGATAAACTGTAAACAGCAATAATGTTCATCAAAGTAAGATCTACAAATAAGTCAACATGACCAAAATTGTCAGAGATTTCTTAAGGAGTTATTGTCTTTTATAGTCAATATTGAACAACTTTTCATCATTTTTGTAACTTGTACAAAAATCTTCTTTTCTAAAACTATGGGCCAAATTTAACCAAACTTGGCCACACTCATTACTAGGGTATCTATTTTAAAAAAGTGTCTAATGACCCTGCCTGCCAACCAAGATGGCCAACATCAGTAAATACAGTAACAGGTGAGCGACACAGGCTCTTGAGATCCTCTAGTTTTATTGAGTGACTTTACAAAATCTTGAATGTCTAAGCAATGCTCTTTCTAGATATTTTATGAGTTACAATCATAAAGTCATGAATTAGAGAGTATAAAGGCCTCCTGTAAAAGTTAGGTCATTGGACAGATTTTTAGTAATTTAGTAGATTGGTACAGAACTTAATGTTTATTTCTCAGATTCTTGTTCATCATATTTGGTTCCTTTTCACATATTTTACTGTAGAAGACAATGACAATTTTTTGTTTTACTTTTTGATAGTTTAAAAAAAGCTATTTTTGCAACACATTTATTTAATGTTTTTTTCAATAAGTCTGAGTTTTATCATACACTATTATACATTTGTTTGTAATTTTCAGTGTTTTTCTTGCCAACCAGTTTGAGCAGTTACAGCCTCACTTTGAAACTATGATTCCAACTAATAAAAAAGCATTCCTACAGCAGTTTTATAGTCAGGTAAATATGTCAGTTCTACAAATATATAATTAGTGTACTCAGGACCTCCATGGATGAAAATTGAACAATGGAGGAACTGTCACCATGACAAAACCCAGTGGCGTATTCGAAAGTCTTTCATTCGTTCATTTCGTTGTAAGGAATGGTGAAGAGGCTGATATATTTAGCTTATAACATTTATTTCCTTATGAAATAACCAGTATTTTCATTAATTGTCATTAGTAACAATTCCAATACTATGCCTGCATGGCCCCAAACTTTTTACTTTGAAAACTGTAAAGTGATTCAATTTAATCAATAATTGATTTACTCAAGTTATTTGACATGACATTATGTTCTGTTTTATGTATTATTTTGTCGTCGTAAAAAAGTGGGATGCAGATTGCGTAAGTCAATATAAAAGCATGTGTTCGACTTTTTAAACTTTTTTCTTTGTAAGTTGATTGAACATTTTTTTAATCTAAATTTCTATAAGCATTTTTTGAAACTTTAAATTTAAATAATACAGTCAATTGTCTATCTTGACTAAGTGTACTCCTTTCAGTTGTGTCGATCTACTTGTACAAGTGATTAGCCATCTATAGCTGGATATCCCTGAAGTTTTTAAAACTGTAACAAGAAGGACCCTTTAAATTATAAAACAAAAGGCCTAAGTGTTATGCAATCACATGCTATTGATTTTAATTGCTAAGAAAAATGGTGACAGTTAGAAAACCCAAAAATAAATTTTGACAATAGCTGGGATCATTTGACAATGGTGGAACATAATTTTACTACGACAGAGGTCATTTGACAGTGGTGGAAGATATTTTAACAATGGCTTTACACCATCATAAAACAGGTTCTGGAGATCCCTGAGTATAGTATAGGTTAGAGGGTACTTCCTCATTGATTATAGTCCAATTAAACCTATTCTAGTTATATTGAAGTTTAAATGTATCTATAATACTAAAATTACGAGGTCCAATTTGTCAGCCGTCATCACGTAAAAACGATGAATCAAAGAATTCAACTTTATATATAACTAATATAGTACAATGCTGTTGATTAAAAATTACACCACTCTAGGCCCATTTGTTTTCCACTTAATTAATATTGCCAATAATAAAGAAGTTCCGGATCGAGTCTGACACCGATACCAATAGTATATTCACCTGTTACCTATTACCTTATCTGTACGTTTCCGCATCTGACAGGCGCACCATCAAACAGTGTATTTAGAATTTAACTGTATACTGTTAAGTGAAAAATACTCCATTCCAGGCCCTTTTGTTTCCCAAAGTATTAATATTACCAATAATTGATAGGTTCCAGGTCGACGGGTTCAAACAGAAAGATTTTGAAAGCAGAGAAAACTGTGCACCTTATACATGTTATAATCGGCATCACTTTTTCAGATGACAATACCAATACTAAAATAAGGCATACGCATAGTTATATATCAGTCACGGACCCGCGATATCACGGGTGTGTTCTAGTATACTATATAATGTAAGAACAACAGTTCATTTAAACAACTGTTTGATAGTCAGATCTTTTTAAATGTATACTCTATAATGTAAGTATTAAACAACAGTTTATTATTTAGTCAGATACATGTATATTAATGTACACTGAAGATAAATGTAGACAATGAAGTGCATTCTTACACCTTGCTATTTTTATGCCCCACCTATGATAGTAGAAGTCTTTACAAGCCTACAGAAAATTGTCATTGTTTGAACATTTAATTTTGTTGTTCATCTGCACCCACAAAGTCCATGAAAAATTGGTTTCCAACAAATAATATAAAACTTTATCCTGATACTTATTTTCTTACATTTTAGACAATATCAATAGCTGCTGAATTACGAAAACCTGTGTACTGGGCCGTGTCAGTCCATGCTATAGATTATAATGGTGTTATAAACCTAATGGCCAATGTACGATGGGATATAAAAGACATCATGTCACAACATAATGCTTATGTTGATGATATCCTGAAAGTAAGTAGTTGTCAGATATCTAAGATGCTTAATAATTGACCCTTAATATTTTTGTATACTATTTTTTCATATTATACTCTGGTAATAGGGTTTTTTTTCAGTCGAGAGGAAAGAGAACATAAAACATCTAAACCTGTGTCATTGACGTTGCATAACAAAACATTTTAGATAAATAGATCCAAGAATGTGTTTGGGATGCATGTTATATCAGGGCCATTGCCCTAGGATGAGATCGTAGTGAGATACACCTTCTTTGAAAAACTATAGACATACTATAATGTTATTTTAACTACAACAATTTAAAGATTTTAGTAAGGTACATGACAGTAAAAGTTGTCAATCTCCTTGGCAAGTGGTTATCTGGACTGTTTGTTTTTGTTTTTTTAAAAGGACAACACTAAAAAGTAGTGTTCATGTATAATCTTCAAATTGTTTTTGCCTTTGCTTAGAACTTCTGATATTTGTTGTATAAGATGTATTTTAAAACTAACACAACAAAGCTTGATGTAAACTGATGAAAAAGAAAGAGCTAAGGTCACCCATTATCTAGTAGTTTTAACCCCTTTTGTTTTAAATTGTCAGTCTGATTTTATAATAATTCTACCATTTGCAAACTTTTCTTATATGTTTATTAAAATAGTTATAATTATTTTTTTCCAGAAATTTGAGAATTTAAACAGAAAGCTAAGTGATATTAGCAGGCGATTACCTATTCCTAGAGTTGTTTATACAAGTGTTTGGGAACATTGTGTCAGATTAACTAATAGAATACTTGTAGAAGGGTAAGCTTAAAGACAAATCTTTTAAGAATAAAAGGTTAAGATATTTCCAAGGAAGTCCTAATTATTGAATTATCTCCCCTGCATAGGAGCTGGTTTGGCTCTATTTTTGGTTATTTTCACAGTAAAAAAACTCAAAAAGCAGAGGAACAGTGCTTATACTTCTGTTCTTTATCTCACAGTCACAGTGAGGTCTTCAACATGCAGCTAAAAGCTCTCACCTTACTGCAAGTTTAACACTGCCCCTAGATCTTAAAGTCACAGTGAGGTCTTCAACATGCAGAGAAAAGCTCTCACCTTACTGCAAGTTTAAGACTGTCCCTAGCACTAGTTTGAGTAGAATGATTAAGTTGTGACTCTAATATGCTCTTTTAGAAGGGCACAATTTTAGTATAAGTTTTAATTCTTTGAAGTCCAGGGCATGTAAATGTTGAAAATATGCCACACAGCCCTATATGTTGCCCACCGAAAACAATACAAGGTCATATGAGCTTTCCATTCTAGGATATAATTTTTTACGAAACTTATGGTCAAAGTGGTATAGTTAAAGCTGTAAAAGGTGTTCCTATGGGAATTTTTATGATCTATATTTACAGAATTGCAATCTCACAGGTTGCTAATAAATTTATTTGATTTTACTTACAGATACTCTAATGCCAAGAAATGTAGTAATGAAGGGAGAGCATTCATGCAGTTAGATTTTCAACAATTATTGTCAAATTTAGAGAAAATGATAGATTTAAGGTTAGTACCTCTTAAGGTTTCTTTTTCTTAAGATTTCTGTAAAATGACATATATTTTGAAATTTATTGAAAAGTAATTCCTCTATGGACTTCCATAGCATATATAATTATCAAAGTATTTCTTGTCATTCTCGAATGTACAGATTTTCTGTTATCTTTATACTGACATATTAAAACATTGTCTTTAATTTCTGCAATTATAATTATCCCCTTAGCACAGCAAACTTTGGATGGGGATAGCTCATTTCTATGATTTGTTCTTTTTTTCTTTTAATACATTGGTCAAAGTCAAATTTTTTAAGGAACAAAATCTGCTGCTAAGTGAAGATTTCCGCATTTGTTAATCCATATTTTATTTATAATTACAGACCAATACCAGAGAAGGAGTTTGTAGAAGGTTATATAAAGGCATACTACCTTCCTGAGAGTCAGTTTGATTCCTGGTTGTTAGATCACAAGGTTTGTACTACAACCTCCCCCCTTTATTCTGTAGAAGGTTATATAAAGGCATACTACCTTCCTGAGAGTCAGTTTGATTCCTGGTTGTTAGATCACAAGGTTTGTACTACACCCCCCCCCCCTTTATTCTGTAGAAGGATATATAAAGGCATATTATCTTCATGAGAGTCAGTTTGATTCCTGGTTGTTAGATCACAAGGTTTGTACTACACTCCCCCTTTATTCTGTAGAAGGTTATATAAAGGCATACTACCTTCCTGAGAGTCAGTTTGATTCCTGGTTGTTAGATCACAAGGTTTGTACTACACCCCCCCCCCTTTATTCTGTAGAAGGATATATAAAGGCATACTATCTTCCTGAGAGTCAGTTTGATTCCTGGTTATTAGATCACAAGGTTTGTACTACACTCCCCCCTTTATTTTGTGGAAGGTTATATAAAGGCATACTATCTTCATGAGAGTCAGTTTTATTCCTGGTTGTTAGATCACAAGGTTTGTACTACACTCCCCCCTTTATTCTGTAGAAGGTTATATAAAGGCATACTATCTTCATGAGAGTCAGTTTGATTCCTGGTTGTTAGATCACAAGGTTTGTACTACACTCCCCCCTTTATTTTGTGGAAGGTTATATAAAGGCATACTATCTTCATGAGAGTCAGTTTTATTCCTGGTTGTTAGATCACAAGGTTTGTACTACACACCCCACTTTATTCTGTAGAAGGTTATATAAAGCCATACTACCTTCCTGAGAGTCAGTTTGATTCCTGGTTGTTAGATCACAAGGTTTGTACTACACCCTCCCCGCTTTATTCTGTAGAAGGTTATATAAAGGCATACTATCTTCCTGAGAGTCAGTTTGATTCCTGGTTGTTAGATCACAAGGTTTGTACTACACTCCCCCCTTTATTCTGTAGAAGGTTATATAAAGGCATACTATCTTCCTGAGAGTCAGTTTGATTCCTGGTTGTGAGATCACAAGGTTTGTACTACAACCTCTCCCCTTTATTCTGTAGAAGGTTATATAAAGGCATACTATCTTCCTGAGAGTCAGTTTGATTCCTGGTTGTTAGATCACAAGGTTTGTACTACACTCCCCCCTTTATTCTGTAGAAGGTTATATAAAGGCATACTACCTTCCTGAGAGTCAGTTTGATTCCTGGTTGTTAGATCACAAGGTTTGTACTACACTCCCCCCTTTATTCTGTAGAAGGTTATATAAAGGCATACTACCTTCCTGAGAGTCAGTTTGATTCCTGGTTGTTAGATCACAAGGTTTGTACAACACCGCCCCCCCCCTTTATTCTGTAGAAGGTTATATAAAGGCATACTATCTTCCTGAGAGTCAGTTTGATTCCTGGTTGTTAGATCACAAGGTTTGTACTACACTCTCCCCCCCCCTTTTATTCTGTAGAAGGTTATATAATGGCATACTATCTTCATGAAAGTCAGTTTGATTCCTGGTTGTTAGATCACAAGGTTTGTATTACAACCTCCCCCCTTTATTCTGTAGAAGGTTATATAAAGGCATACTATCTTCATGAGAGTCAGTTAGATTCCTGATTGTTAGATCACAAGGTTTGTACTTCACTCTCCTAACCCACCCTTTTTATTCTGTAAAAAGATTACATTTAGGTATGCTTTTGTTCTAATAGTCCATATGACTCCATGTTTTAAGATCGCATCATTTTACTGTCTTCAGAGTCAGTTTGACATTTGTTTGATCACATGCTCCATTTATTCTGTAGATGCTTGTTTTCCAAGCCTAGTTTTTCAGCAGAGCTTAATAAAAAAGAGACTAAGGATACCAAAGGGTCATTCAAACTTACAAGTCCAAAATAAACTGACAACGCTATAGAGTAAAAATTAAAAAGACAAACAAACAAAAAATAGTACACCAAAAACAAGATAGAAAACTACAGACTCAACAACACAAACCCCACCAAAAACTTGATGTGATCTCAGGTGTTCTGGAAGGGTAAGCAGATCCTACTCCACGTGTGGCAGCTGTCATGTATAGATAGTTATGAGATTTTTTTGTGATAAAATTTCAATACTATCATAAATTTTATAAAGTTATACATCAAAAACATAATGAGAAGTGTAAGATAAACTGACAACACCATGGCATTATAATGATATGTTTTGTTTATCTCTTTCCAGGAATATTCTCCTAAACAGCTGATAGCTCTAATAAACTCTGTAGACCATTTAAACAAGAAAGCCAGACAGAGACTAATAACTGTTATAGAAGATATGGAGAGGACAAGAAGATAGCACATAACTAGTCATTTAGGATATACTGTTTAAATTCTTATACATGACTGTACAAACAAATTTCTTCTTTATATCTGAACTTTTTTTTTATAACATTAGAATTTAAACAATTTCACCAATATAACCTGTTAACATCCTGGATGTGACTACTAGGTGGGAAATACCTGTACTGACCCTCTCATTCTGACCCACCCCCACCACTCACACACACTCCTAAATAACTCTTATCTGAAGCAGATTAGTGTCAGGACCTGCTACATATCTTTATTATATTATATTTGTTAAAATTGTGTATAAGACATTTATAAATATCATTAGACATATGTAAAATTAGCAACCCTTTTTATTACCATGGCTTTAGATGATATTTCCATATCAACAGCATTTTTATCAAATATACATAGCATTGAACCTATTATATTTCAGGAACTTATTATGGTGGTTTTCTGAGTAGTGACATACCCATTTACATGAATGTTGAAGCACTTATTCAACTATTCATAATTCAACCATATGCACTTTTTCTACAGACTTTTGTTAACCACCAAACTAATTTCAACAAAAATACAATGTTTCTTCTTCCACAAAAATTGGTAAAATAATTGAATCGACAGTAATGCCAAAACTATTGGTATAGAGTGGAGATAATATGGGTGTTAATGTTTGATATATTTTCCTCCCTTGATAGATTTATGGGGAGGGTCAGTGTTGGAATCTCCTGTCTATTTGAGAGGGTTAGCAGGTATGTGTTAGTAATGATATTGATGTACAATATTTATTTTAAGTGACCAACAGGCTCTTTGCTTAAAAGAGCAAACTCAGATTTGTTTTGGATACTTTTGTTCTGTCTATTGTAATTCTTGAATGTCTTTTCAGCTTTTAATTTTTCTCTGCTCTTATATTTGAATATATTTTTTATCACCGTACAACAATATGGTACATGCTGATAAGATTGCTATATCACTGGATAAACTATCTCAGCGAAGATCCTTTTTCTTTTTTAACATTAAGACCAGGGAACTCTCAAGAAAATACATTGCAATCTATTTAACATACAGTTCTCTTTACATTTTTTTCCCAACTTTACTGAGGAAATGATATGCTAAATTCGTTCAGTATCGTAATCTCTTTGATAAACAGAGAACTATTTCTCTATTAAGGGAAGTAACCCATTTTGTTAAAATTATTATTTATATAAAAATCATGTAGAATTGTCAAAGTATGTAGTTATTAGCACCTGACAGATGTAATGTAGTGTAGTATGGAATATATAGATTTATATCCACAATGGCAACTATAGATAAATAGGATAGAAAAATCTAAAGTGCAATAAAATGAATTAGTTGTATGACTTTATGATGAGTATGAATGTTCTTTCTTAAATTGCCATAGAATCACCTAAAAAGTTTTGAAAAAAAAACATATTGTCAAGACCCCTGAAACAAGTTTCAAGATATTATAACAAGCCTTCAGTTTACACAAACTATGAAAGTATATGCATTTGTAATGTAAACTATACTCATTAGTATGGCATAATATCTTCAGTATGATCATACATTAGTGTAGAAGTCATGATCAGATTTGTTCCAACAATGTATTGAATTGTAAATGTGAAATGGTTGTAAACTGTACCACTGTTTTATTTATACTGTTAAGCCAAAAATTAAAAAAAATATTATATATCTTTTTGTTTCTTGTATATGTTGTAAATGAATAAGAATATATATGGAGTAAAATCACAAAACTACTGAACTCTGAGGAAAATTAAAAATGGAAAGACCATCAAACGAATGGATAACAACTGTCATATTCGAGGCAATTGTCTTATGTAGAAAATAGTGGATTAAACCTGGTTTTAAAGCTAGCTAAATCTTTCACTTGTTTGACAGTCGTCAAAATTAGGTGTAATTGTCAATGAGACAGCTATCCACTAAAGATCTAAGGCAGTGGGTGTTAGCAACTATATTGGTCACCAAAGGACAGTTCAACAGTAACCAAAACAAATACTATAAAGTAAGCATATTTATTTGTATCATAAACTTATTTGAGTATTTAATTAATTATTTTTCAAATCTTAAATCCTGTAAACGATGACCAGGCGTTATCTTAAAAGTAACCATGATTATGATATGTACGTATCCATGCTTTATTGCCTTTCTTCAACTCCGCAACAGCTGTTTGAGATGAAGACCGGTTACTGCTTCCAGCAATGTTAAAGTTGTATGCTATAACTGTTCCATCAACCATTAATTCAGAATTGAACCGACTTCCTGCACCTGTCATGGTTGTCCAGGCAAAACTTTAGGCGCCATCTTCTGGGCATGTAAATATACCAGTAGAAGGGCTGTAAGCGCCACCTATGTTAGTAATGCTTTGGAAGGTTTTCCTTTTTTTTACTCCACATAATTTGGAAAGCTATAATTCTTCTCTCTGGAAATCAAACACATTATAATATAATGACAGTATTAAAAAAAGTCAAGAAAATTATATAAATTGTGCATGAGCATGAACCTATATTAATAAAGTGAATTTTAAATTTGAGTTATCTTCCTTTAAAAATAATTATGTATTGGCTTTTAATATATTCGATGTATATTTTTTATGTATATTTTTTGTTTTCTCCAGAAAATAAATGCAATCTTTACCCTTCAGTGCTTACAAAATCTCAATGGAAATTCCCTAAACTACATTATAGAATTTTTAACAAGTCCAAAATATTGATAATTCTTTGACCTCCTCTTTGTTAGATAAAAATGTTTTTTAGGAAAGAACATCAGGGGTTTATTTCTCAAAAAAAATTACAAGTGCCCATAAATTACATGCTGAAGAAACATCCACATCGAATAAGGATGACTTTACCTTTTGTTTTACAATGACATTCTTGTGGTGTTGGACTGTCGCGTCCACCTTTAGAAATCTCCATCTGCCATTTTATGTATTTCACAAGATCATACTCTGCTTCTGAACATTTGTGCTCAGCAGCAAGTACATCAGTCAATGCCAATATAAGGACGATGGAACAGAAGTGGTGGATATTCATTCTGAAATAATTGATTTGGATGGCATATAATGAGTAACATTATAAACTAAACCATGCTTTTGATAAATTAAAACTCAATCTAAATCAATTATCATTATGCTTTTCTTGCATTACCGGGTAGTTAAACAAAAACATGATTGAAAGCAATATAAAAAAATCTTAAAGCAAAAACAAAAACATTTTAATGTCTATATATATCAATGATAGAAAACTGTCAATATCATAAGACATGCTCGGAACCCCCTGTGTATAAAATTAATGAGATGTGGTTTTAGTGCCTATGAGAAACCATCTATATACTGTAAATTCAGAAATTAATGTGAGGTTTTTATTATTGTGAAAAATGCGACAGAGTTGTAAACACAATAATTTAAACTTGCATTTTGAAATATTTTATATGAATTAACATTTAAAATGACAAAATCGCAATAATAAATGCACGCAATAATTTCTGAATTTACAGTAAATCAAGTAACAAAGACTTTGACAAATATGTAGCAATATAGATAATAAAAATATTAACCCATCTAAAGCTAAATCTCACACCCCTAGCATTAAGTCGGGCCTAAATCAGATGACTTATCAATCTCAGACAGTTGAAAGTTTCTAGTTGTACCTGATTAGTTATATACATGATATGAGATATAGACTGAAACTAAACAACAAAATGATCAGCAATACAATATATTCTAGAAACAAATGCCAGCTCAACTGAAACTATCGATTGACTCCTGAAGTGACAATTTTTATATATTATTTAGATATGAGAAGATGTGGAACGAGTGCCAATGAGACAACTCTCTGTCCAAGTCACAATCAGCAAATCATTATCGGTCAAAGTATCACCTTCAACATGGAGCCTTACAGTTTTGCATCAAAGATTTTCACCTCGAATTCAGCTGAATCAATTGAAAGAAGTTTTAATGAATAATCCTAGATTTTGATTTGTGAATTGTGTTAAAATAAATATTATAGAGCGTACACATGAAAGAATCGACACAATCCCAAGATAAGTCATTTGCTCAGAATGAATGCATTTATACATGTAGATAGAACTAATAAAACAAATTACAGTACCTTGCATGTAAGATTCTCCAAACCACTATGTACAATACTTCTCCTTAAAATATGTTTATTTATATATATATAAATACTGGCCGGTATGTTAAGATATTAAATTTCATACTGTTGAAAATCTATAATAACTTTGAATTCAATATGACACATATTGTACCGTTTTTATTTCTTGGAATACACTTAAAAATGAAATCTGATAATGCATACATTTCACCTGATATATTCGTGCAATCAGAGACAAATGATAAAAATAAAATAAAATTATATATGTCTTTGGTACAATGAATTAATTTCTATTTTTCAGTTTACATTTAAATAAGTTTTGAGTATTTTAAATCCAATGTTTCAACTTTAATCTAAACTTATCAATGCTTATACCATGTATTAATTAAATGCAAAACTGCTGTTGGTTTTCTCGTTTGAGTTGTTCTATGTTTGTTATTTTGGGCCTTTTAAAGTGGACTATGGCGTCATGGCTTTGCCTATTGTTGAAGGCCATACAATGACCTAAAGCTGTTAATTTCTGTGTCATTTGGTCTCTTCTGAAGAGTTATCTCATTGGCAATCATACTACATCTTCTTTTTTATATCATTTTGCCATATTTATATTGAAATTTTAAAACAATATTTATTCCAATCCAGATTAATTTCATTTTCTATTCCAGATACACACTTGAAAAACACTATATTTAAATGTGAATTGTGGCTACAAAATATCAGATTTGAACTAATTAAAATTAACTGATTTCAGGCATTGTTAAAGTATGCCCATAATAGATATTTTTGTATCAAGTGAAATCTCAAATAAAATTGAATTAGTATATATTGAAGAAACTATATATTTGTTCTCACACCAACCGTAATGATTAGATATACTAAATCAAGCTAGCCTATTACATTTCATTCTGTGTTTATATTGATTTTGTGTTTTAAAACATTTTGTTTTATTTGTTGACACATTTTTGCTATGGTGGCCATTTAGAATTTATTATCAAAGTTAACATAACAGTTTTAAACATGAATATATCTGTTAGTTTGGTTTCAATTGGTTTAGCCATCTGAAGAAGAGGTGAAAGTTTTTTTGCTCAGTGATGAAGGTATCATTGTGACTGAGATGAAGAACAGCAATAAAAGTGCTATTACTTGGCTTTTGATGTGTTTTTTGCTGTGCATGTTCTTATTTGGTTTTCATGAATGAATACCCAATATCATTTGTTTTTCTGTTACTTGAAATTCAGCCAATCAAATTTAAAATGGAAATGGTTGTTGCCAATAGAAACACTAAGATTAAAATGTGGAAAGCTTAGACAAATGCTGGACACAATATAGCGAGAGTTTCCTTGAACTGTGGTTAGATGAGTTTAAAGGGAAAACAAACGCAGTTACACCATGCTAAGCAATATGTCATGTGCATGATGGGGACAATACACCTTATCGCTATTTGTCCGCCATTGGTGGAAATCACACAGGTTCCCGTAAAATTTTGACGTCATAAAACAAAATGTCTGACGCCACAATGGAAAAGTGATTGTTGTTGACGTCAAAAGTTCAAGCGGACGGGTCAGCCGGGAATAGCGATAAGGTGTATACTGGGGTTTTACTGTATAATTGGGTTGCTGTCTCACTGACATACAACACCTCCCTTCATTCACTTATCTAAATAAAATAAACATTAAAACCAATTAATAGTTCTAACATAGATGTACCTCAATTTCTTCAGACATATAATGCATGTTTGGCTATGTACTTCCCCAAACTTCTGTATGTAACAAGTAAGGCAAACTATAATACTTAGTTTATTTAAAGTCATTTAATGAAAAAAGCATAAAACAATAAACAATTGTGTATTACATTAATACCATTATAACTAAAATAAATATGCTGTATAAATACAAGCAGATGAAAAATAGCATTATAGTTACAAATAGTCAGAAAATACCATGCAATATTTGATTGATATGTTGTGACGTTACACAAAGACGTGAAAATTTAAACTTCCAAATAGAATTCGACAATTTTCTACTGCAAAAACATTGAAATTACATTTAGAGCAACACAATGGCTCTCAAACAGAATAGCACTAGTTTATTTCCAGTTCTAAAAAACATAAACGATGATACTTCAAACAAATATTGTTGTCCAATTGGATTACACTATGTTAATAAAAGCCATGCAGAGTATAAATTTCTTACTAAAGAAGAGTCTTAGACCTCTCAGCTGCCGCTTAAAACCCAATCAAGGTTTTTACAAAGTTTTGCAATCTGTTACAAAAGTATTTTTTGTTGAGCATATCTTCACTCTTATTCAATACCTACACACTTTGATAAGTTTTGAAATTAAAAGATATATTCAAAGTTATTTTGTCCCAAAACAATAAGTTAAGTTCTTTTGAACTTAACGACAAAATATTGTTGCTTTTAAACATGGTATTTGAAAAAGTATCTAATTTACTACATGATTATAAAATTAACATTAGAAAACAATACCAAAATTTTATTAAATATGAAAAATTTGCATTTTTTCATTGCTGTTATTTAATTTTGTATGCAGTAAGTGTGTGTGCAGCAAAATATCCAAACAAATAGGAAACTGCACTTTTAAATATTTTGGTAATAAGAAAAACCTAACAAGTCAAAAAACATTTAATTTTAAACTTTTATAACATAAACATTAACATAAATCAACCATACAAAATAGAGATATATAATAAATTCAACAATGGGAACATGCTACCATTACAAGGGGATGTATGTAAACTGTAACAACAAGGTCATAATCACATTAGAAGGGGGGAAATGTAACACAAGATTTATATCAACTGTTACATTGGTCTTATACCATCATTGTAAAAGGGTGGCTACACAAGATTTATTCAAACTGTAACAACAAGGTCATAATCATATTACAAGGTGGAGATGTTACATACGATGTTAACTATAACATTGGGAACATGCTACCATTACAAAGGGAACGTTAAATATGATGTATGTCAGCTATAACAACAAAGTCATAATAACATTAGAAGGTGGGAAATGTAACACAAGATTTATATCAACAGTTACATAGGTCTTATACCATCAATTCAATGTATATACGTAAAAGGGGGCTGCTACATAAGAATTTTGAAACTTTATCAACAAGGTCATAAACAATATAAGGGTGGGGGGATATAACATGAGATATATATCAACTGATACATTAGGTATATACATTGTGTACTTTAATACAGTCTACCATTATAAAGGAGGGAGAGATTTATTCAAATTACAGCATTGGGCATATACATATTTTATTTAATTCTACCATTATAGGGGGTAGTAAGATTGATATAAACTTCTAATGAGGGCATAGTAATTTTATAAGGGGGAAGGTGTAACATTGGACATGTACTACCTTTGTAAAAAGAATGTTACATGTGATTATTGTCAATTATAATAATGAGGATATGATACCATTAGATGTAACATAAATTATGTTATGGTTGATATCAGTAGTAATGTTATAATATCTCCAATGTTAGAGATATCTTATTTCAAGTTCGAGATGAATCATTCAGACGTACATTACCTGTTACAATTTCGACATGAAGACATTGCAAGGGGGTGTAAATATCTTATATACAGGTATATAAACAGCATACATTTATATACATTTATATAAAGCACTAATAAGTAACAATTAAAACAGGTCTTTCTACTAGTCATTACAATAACACAGTACATTTACCAATATAATTCACTGCCTGTTCAACATGAACAATTTTAAGTAAAGTATGCTTATTGTATACTAGGTATTATTCAAAAATTCTGAAAAAAAAAAAATTAACAAGCATTATAAGAGTATTGCATGACAATACATAGTTACACACTGGTTAAAAATTCATCATACTGGAACAAAATGCTAACTTTATCCAAAAATGCTAACATTATCCATAGCTTGTCATGGTATTTAACTATATAACAAATATTAAGACAATATCTTCAAGCATGACGAAAAAGTGTGGAAAACTGATTTGCCAGGCTGAAAGATGGACAGACAGACGGACAGAGTGCAAACCTAAAGTCCCCTTCGACTTAGTCAGTAGGGAAATAAAAAAAAGATTTACAAATTAAAGATAATGGTATAATTCTTGGCTTTCACATTTGTTTCAAATCTATTAATGGTATGTATACAGTTTATTCATATTTTTATTGTTCAATACCAAAAACAAGTTCTCATTAAAAAAAAGTCTTATAATTTACTTAGAAGTTATATTGGTCTATGAGTAAGATGTGTGAGCTTTAGAAGTTATATTGATCTATGAGTAAGATGTGTGAGCTTTATCTGAGATGTATTTTTAATGGATATGGAATTAAGTTTTGTTCTTTGTAATATGAAGTGGTAAAATGATTGTGTATTAATAAACAAAGTTATAAATATACACATATATTTGTGTTTTTTCCCTTCAGATTCTTTTTACAAATATAAAAAAGAATCTGAAGCAAAAAAAAAAACCAAACAATAATTTAGTTCGATTGAAAAGACTATACACTTGAAAATTATTTTTAGATTAAAACTGATAAAATCTAAAATGTAGAAATATTGAAAAGGAAATAATAACTTTCAAAACACACAAAAATATTGGGTACTGAGAAAATTGTTTCCAAATTGATAGCCATTGAAATTCATTAATATATATAAATCAATGCTAAAAAATTGACAATTAAAAGATAAATGATAAAAGATTTAGAGTATGAAAGCAGTACCAAAGTTGAGGAAATCTACTAATTAATTTCTAAACAATGGTAAATGGGTGGTGGGACTTTCTTTTAAATACAATGTGTATTGTCAATTAGATAATCAATGCACACTAATACAAATACACATAAAATAATCCTAACACACGAATAAATCTCTCTCATTACACTTTACAAATCATTGCTTCATTATCAAAAACACTTTCATACTAGTAACATTTACACAATGTAATGAATTTGTGTAAAATCACATTCCATGATCAACAAAATGTAGATTTCAAAATTTTACAGAGTCACTTCAATTCTTTTTTTAAAATCCTAATAAAAATATACAAGATATCAACCAGTAAGTGGTCTGAAATCTACTGCCACCTTTTCACAGTTACTCAACATTCCTACGGTTGGATAAAATCCTCCCTTTGGTATACAAACTGGTTTCTTTCCAATTATTTTTCCATTACATGTAAAGAAAACCTGTAAAAAACAAATAAAACATCATAATAATTAAAGTTACAAATTGAGAATTAAGATGTAAAAATATCTTTAAGGAGTGACCGAACACATTAATTTGCAAATGGGTGTAGCGCATGAGTTAATCATAATTGTTCAGTCACCAGATCAATATTTTTTATATTCACATTATTTGGTTAGCTATTCTTTTTTTACATTGGCTTTGGGATTTTTAATAAAAAATAAAGTAAACAAGAATGTGTCCAAAGTACACTGATGCCCCACTCGCACTATCCTTTACCATGTTCCATGGACCGTGAAATTGGATAATAATCTAATTTGGCATTAAAATTAGAAAGATTATACTATAGGGAACATATGCAATGATATGTACTAAGTTTCAAGTTGATTGGACTTCAATTTTATCAAAAACTACCTTGACCAAAAAATTTAACCTGAAACTCCCACTTTCATTTTCTATGTTTAGTGGACCGTGAAATTGGGGTCAAAAGTCTAATTTGGCTTTAAAATTAAAAGGATCATATCATAAGCAACAAGTGTACTAAGTTTCAAGTTGATTGGACTTCAGCTTCATCGAAAACTACCTTGACCAAAAACTTTAACCTGAATGGACGGACGAACAGAAGCACAGACGGACGGACGAACAGACGGATGGACGAACAGACGGATGGACGAACGGAGCCACAGACCAGAAAACATAATGCCCCTCTACTATCGTAGGTGGGGCATAAAAATACAAGGAACTTTGTCATTTTCTACACATTCACAATCTGTTTTGAAGCACCATAATTGAGAAAAACTATTATTGTAAGATGTCAGTGGCAAGAAATTATGAAAATATCAAGTTTATTGCACATGTAAAAATATGGGTGTTTATTTCACTGGGAAATTACAGAAATGTATTGCCACCAAAGTAATAATTATCTATAATATGAAAGTCATTACTATAAAATTTCAGCCAAAAGCAATCATTATTCGAAAATAAGCTTTAAGGTTTCATTAAAAAAAACAAAAGCATTCTAGAAAAATTCTTTTCATTTTAAAGCATTGATAAGACATGTCAATTACATCACATTTTCAGAAAGCTGCATAATGTTAACTTACACAAACAAGTGTCCCATCCTCAGGTGCTTGTCCATTGACAGGACGACCTTCAACTTCATCATAGAGGTCATCATCGTCATCATCAGAATAATTCTCATCTGCTAGGACATCATTATATACATCTGGGTCATCAGGTGAGAGGTCACTGTCAGCCTCACTATCGTAGTCGGGGGGAAATAGGATTCCACAGCCCATAATATCTCCTGAAAGCAACAATTACTTTATGTTTTTATGTGTAAAAGGTAGGAATATGGTTGAGACAAGAATGTCAAATTTTCATGGGTTGAGACAAGGATGACAAATTTTCATGGGTTGAGACAAGGATGTCAAATTTTCATGGGTTGAGACAAGAATGACAAATTTTCATGGGTTGAGACAAGAATGACAAATTTTCATGGGTTGAGACAAGAATGTCAAATTTTCATGGGTTGAGACAAGAATGACAAATTTTCATGGGTTGAGACAAGGATGACAAATTTTCATGGGTTGAGACAAGAATGTCAAATTTTCATGGGTTGAGACAAGAATGACAAATTTTCATGGGTTGAGACAAGGATGACAAATTTTCATGGGTTGAGACAAGAATGACAAATTTTCATGGGTTGAGACAAGAATGACAAATTTTCATGGGTTGAGACAAGATTGATTTCATGGTTTTGCAACAGCCTACATAAAAGCATAAAGAAAATTTGCCGTTTGTGAAACTTTTTATTTCTTGGTTAACCTGTACTTATGAAATCCAAGAATATTGGTATCTAATGACTAATAATGATTCCACAGTAAAGGCTTTCCAAGAGGAATTAGTTGTGTGAACAGTAATAAGTATTGTGTGTTTGATTTGTTTTCTAAACAATTGTCTCTAAGTTATTAGATTTTTTTTATAAATAGAAAAATATCATATGGCTTTTTCATTATCCCACCTTTATCAACCAGAGACAGTAATATAATCACAAGAGCTCTGCTCTAGAGGTTTATGTTAATTGAGGGTTGATATGGTGTGTTATATTAAAAAAGCCATAATTATATACACTTTATTATTTACATAATCCTCAAACACCACTAATCTCTCTTACATATTTTTCACGATATATGACGTAATACATGTAGCAGGTTTGATAAAGCCTTTGTGACTTTTATCAATTTCATCTGGCTGATACGACATGATAAGGATTGTCATCAATAAACATATTTACACTTATGGAATTTAGCTGTATTTTGTCTCTGAATGACATTAGATCGTCTCCAAATAACCTTCTGACATCAAGCAACAATCACTTTTTAATTGTGGCATCAAATATTTGTGAATTATAATGTCAGAGTTTACAGGAGTCTGTGTGATTTATGTAATGCATACAAATTTGCATACCAGTGTAAATACGTCTATTGTATTATACATACAATTTACCTGTATTTACCTGTATTTACTTCTAATTATATAATAATTACCTTTATTACATCTTGGACCAAAGTGATCACCTATTCCTGAACCATTGAAAATCTTCCCATCATCTATGATACAATGATATTCTATTATTATTCAACTGTTTATACATATTGATAGTTTGAACAACATTTGATGAGTTGAGACAATCCAATGTGTCATTGAACAAATCTACATATTCCCCTCTGAAATGTTGGGACTACATCATGCGATGTTACTCACGTTTAATGTGACATATTCCCCTCTGAAATGTTGGGACTACATCATGCGATGTTACATTATGGCCTTCTTATCTTTTATAAAAAATTAGCGATATTATATCTAGCAAAAAATTATTATCATGTTCAAATTTATTTCAGACATTTAAACAGATAGACTAATAATTAACTATTTTCATCCATACTGTTTATCAATGAGAATGTTGTGTTTAGTTATACAAGAGTGCACACGCTGAGATTTCTCGCCTTCTTAACTAATCATTGATATTATGTTGATAGTCCTAAATATAAAGCTTTATTACAACTGTCACATAATCTTAACCAAAAAAACTAAACATTGACCAATGAACGATGAAAATGAGGTCAAGGTCAGATGAACCATGCCAGGCAGACATGTACAGCTAATAATTCTTCCATACAACAATATAGTTGACCTATTGCTTATAGTTTAAGAGAAACAGACCAAAACATAAAAACTTAACACTGAGCAATGAACCGTGAAAATGAGGTCAAGGTCAAATAAAATCTGAGCGACTGACATATCGATCATAAAATATTTCCATACACCAAATATAGCTGACCTATTGCAATAAGTATTAGAAAAAAAGACCAAAACTCAAAAACTTAATTTTGACCACTGAACCATGAAAATGAGGTCAAGGTCAGATAACACCTGCCAGCTAGACATGTACACCTTTCAATCATTCCATACACCAAATATAGTAGACCTATTGCAAACAGTATAAGAAAAACAGACCAAAACACAAAAACTTAACTATAATCAATGAACCATGAAAATGAGGTCAAGGTCAGATGACACCTTACAGTCCTTCCATACATCGGATATATAAGACCTATTGCTTATAGGGTCTAAGATATGGACTTGACCACCAAAACTTAACCTTGTTCACTGATCCATGAAATGAGGTCAAGGTCAAGTGAAAACTGTCTGACGGGCATGAGGACCTTGCAAGGTACGCACAAACCAAATATAGTTATCCTTTTACTTATAATAAGCGAGAATTTAACATTACAAAAAATCTTTACTTTTTTTTCAAGTAGTCACTGAACCATGAAAATGAGGTCAAGGACATTGGACATGTGACTGACAGAAACTTAGTAACATGAGGCATCATATACAAAGTATGAAGCATCCAGGTCTTCCACCTTCTTAAATATAAAGCTTTTAAGAAGTAAGCTAACGATGCTGCTGTCGCATCACTATCCCTATGTTGAGCTTTCTGCAACAAAAGTTGAAGCCTCGACAAAAAATAAGGATAAGAAAAGAAATATATGCAAACTAACATTTTCTGTTCAGATAGTAAACAAAGCATAGGCAGTGGAATAAAACATTTATGTCCCTTGGCCTTGGGAGATATGAAGATTTGATCATCCTCGAAAAATCATATTTCCCTTGAGCAGAGCCCTTGTAAAATATGAATATTCTTGGGTGAACAAATCTTCGTATCTCCCTCATGCATGGGAAATAAATGTATAATATCTCATTATTATGTCTATTTTCATCAAAGAATTGTTAGGGTTATTCCATCATGTTCCATTGAGTTCAATGTAGAAAAAGAAAAAGGTTCTTAGTCATGAGTAAATTATGGCTGAATGTTCATACAATATACACAATTTCTCAAATAATTTTGTTGTACTGTGGGTTTTTTTTTATGTTCCTACCTATCCTCCCTCATTCGATTAATGGAATAGCCCTTACAAAATGAAACAACTCATGGATTAACAATTCTACATCTGCATCTTACAGTAATACAATATTTCTGAACATCAAATGTTTACAGGTGTACGGAGCACGTATTATATATCAATGTATGCCATGTATGCACTAAAATTTAAAATAGATATCAAACAGTAAAATTTATAAATAGATATCAAACTGCAGTAAAATCTAAAAATAGATATCAAACTGCAGTAAAATCTATAAATAGATATCAAACAATAGTAAAATTTATAAATAGATATCAAACTGCAGTAAAATCTATAAATAGATATCAAACTGCAGTCAAATCTATAAATAGATATCAAACAACAGTAAAATTTATAAATAGATATCAAACTGCAGTAAAATATATAAATAGATATCAAACTGCAACAAAATCATCTCTAATATCTGCATGAAGTCAATCATATTTCTTTGCTTAACATTTTGAGTGAATTGTATTTTATCAACTTTCAAATACTGTTTTGTTAAATCTTTGTTAATCATACATTGATAAGTCTTCAAACAACAATTAAGTGGCCACGAAACAAATATGGTAATTTTTTAGTAAATTCTTTCATAATTCACAAAGTTATATCACCTGCATGATATGCTATTGAGCCTTTATTCCAACCTGGATGGCGATTCTTTGGATATGTCTACAAAATATGATAAAATGATTTAAGCCCTTCAGTTGTACAAACCAATGAATGTTCAGTCTGCTTGCCCATAAAACTCTAAACACTGAAAGCAATACTTATAAGCTATACTTTTGACAAGTTTTCTTTATTTTTCTAAAATTTATATTTTATAGTCAAATTTCTTTTCTAAGTCAATATCACAGAGGGGATTTAAGAGTGTTGTGTACAATTACAGGTTACTTTTATTTGTTTATATTAAAGTCAGATTTAGTAGATGCATTTAAAAAGGAAAAGCCATAATATATATTTTAATACAGGCGACATCGATCTGAGATTTTAATGTCACAAATATCCGTTTCCAGCTTTGCAAAATTTGAAACACTAAAAAAAAACCTTGACCACAGCCAATATAGAATCAAAGTGCTTGTCAACACTGAGGGGAAAGCTTGCATTCATTTTGTAGTTAGAACTTAAATTCAACATCTGTATTGTAAAGTTATACTATGAATTCAGTGTTCTCCCCAGAAATTTTGAGTTGCATCACATTTTGCGTAAAAAAAAATATTAACTGTATTTTTTTAATGTCGTTTGTCGCGTCGCGTTGATGCTCAATTTCCTATATACGTTTTAGTTTATATTGTTCAATTCATAACTGAGAATACAATTAAACTATAACCACAAAAACAGTTGTTTCAGTTTATGTCTTCTTTATTCATTTATAGTTACAGAATTATTTTTTTCCTCTTGTGCCAAATAAAAATAAATATGTGGTTTCAGTTACCCAACAATAAGTCAAATGAATGAATGGTTCATTATAGTGCAACCTGTATATATACAAAACTAAATTATCTAGTACACAAAATTAACTGCTTTTTATATTATATCAAGTAAAGATAAAGTAGCAAAAGAAGCAAAAAAAAATCAATGTAAAAACTTTTTTTTATCATGTTTATGAAATTCATTGTTTCATGCCACTCAATGAATTAGTCCAAGTTGTTTCTTATCTTTACATCAAAATCATATGTATTTTTAACAAAGTTATCTAACAAATAGTTTGGTAATGCGTAGTTTTCTCTCTTGGTTTAATTTTTCTGTCTACTGTCCATCTGTTGTCATTATCGTGAAAATGCGGATTTTTGTCATATCTGGTTCGGTTCCGATCCGTAGTTTACACAAAAATGTCCAATGGCGGCCGTAGTAAAATTTACGAAAATGAGTCCGAGAATAAAAATTGTTTGACAAGAGATTGTGAATGAATAAGACGCTTTTAATGCATTAAATGGATTAAACATAAACTGAAGCCAATTATGATAACTTTTTAAAGAAGTATTAAACTTATTTTAGCTCTGAACCAAAATTCTCGCTCTCGTATTACCGGAAGAGAAAGAAAGTCATTTTTGGAGAGTTGCACAAATAAATGACCTTTTTAAAAAAAATAAAAAATCGTTTCAATCTTTGAAATTTCGTAATACAAAACGTAGATTTCGAATTGTTTTGTGATTGCATTTTTCCATGTCGATATTGGTGATTGCAGACACGTGGTATTAGTCATGTCACAAGTGTCAGCTTGGGATATTCGCATCCAAACAGTTATCCCCCTGAGGGCAATTAACACCTAGCATTTAATCTCTTAATTGCCTTTAGTGTCCGACTTAAAGGGATTACAATTAAAGGTGATATAATTTTTATGATCATAATCGATAATAGATGATAGTTCAAAATTGAGGACAAGTAAAATAGCATCTTCAAAATAATTATAGCGTCGCGGGAATTATTATAGCATCACGGTGAAAAAATATAGCGTCGCGGTACCGCGACGCTAAACGGCCTGGGGAGAACACTGTGAATTGGTTCAACTACAATTGAATGCAATCATTATTATCTTTCCCCTAAAAACCACTACAATTCTTTCTCACTTTTAGTCATGTTAGTATAGGTTTGTGATCTTATATCCCGACTTATTTCAATCAAGGATCTATCTAATTGTTTCAATCAAGGATCTATCTAATTGTATGCAAAGGTATTATTAATATCGTATTTATATTGTGTCATATATCAAATTTGTTTGTTCAGTGTAAGTTTTCTTGCTTTGTTTATATGTCTTTTTGATCCAGATAAGACACCTCAACTGATAATTTATAGTGTCTTTCTATGTTGTAATGTTACACTACTGTTTTAAGTTAGGGTGAATGTTGGCACCTGTTAAAAGTTTAAACCTGCTGCATTTATTTGTCCTTGTCCAAAGTCAGGAGCCTGTTCTTCAGTGGTTGTTGTTTGTTGATGTGGTTCATTGTTTCTCGTTTTTACATAGATTAGACAGTTGATTTTTCGGTTTGAGTTGTCATTTCAGGACCCTTTTTAGCTTGCTGTTCATTGCGGGCCAAAGCTCTGTGTTGAAAGCCGTACTTTGACCTATAATTGTTAACTTTTTATACATTGTGACTTGGATGGAGAGTTGTTACATTGGCACTCATACCACATCTTCTTATTTCTTAATACAATTTTACCTTCTTAGCTACACCTATTGCTATATAACAGTTTTCTCCTGGATCTACAATTTCTATTTCAAAGTAATGATTTGTTGTATCTAGTGGAAATCTAGCTTGAGCAAGACCAACATCGTGTATACTCTTTCCACGACCATTATACTCCAACAACTGAAATAAAATAGATCTTTATCATCGTTTATAAAGTAATCCTCAACCATTATATTCCAATAACTAAAATAAAATTGATCTTTATAATGCAATCATCGTTTGTTCTTATGTTGTAATGTTATACCACTGTCCCAGGTTAGGGGGAGGGTTGGGATCCCACTAACATGTTTAACCTGCGACATTATTTATGTATGTGCCTGTCCCAAGTCAGGAGCCTGTCATTCAGTGGTTGTCGTTTGTTTATGTGTTACATATTTGTTTTTCGTTCATTTTTTTATATAAATAAGGTCGTTAGTTTTCTCGTTTGAATTGTTTTACATTGTCTTATTGGGGCCTTTTATAGCTGACTATGCGGTATGGGCTTTGCTCATTGTTGAAGGCCGTACAGTGACCTATAGTTGTTAATGTCTGTAACATTTTGGTCTCTTGTGGACAGTTGTCTCATTGGCAATCATACCACATCTTCTTTTTTATAATATTGACCATTATATTCCAACAACTGAAATAAAATAGATCTAAAAAGCAAACTGTTCAATGTTTGTAGTTTCCCATATATATAACTACAGAGAATAATCTAAGCTTGACAAAATCTTAATTTTTTGTAGCTTTTTCTATATACAATTTCAGAAATTTAGGTATAACAAGATTGTGTCCCCAGTACACGGATGGGATGCCCCATCAGCACTATCATTTTCTATGTAAAGTGGACCGTGAAAATGGGGGAAAATCTCTAATTTGGCATTAAAATTAGAAAGATCATATCATAGGGAACATGTGTACTATGTTTCAAGTTGATTGGACGTCAACTTCACCAAAAACTACCTCGTCCAAAAACTTTAACCAAAACTTTAACCTGAAGCAGGACGGATGGACGGACGGACGTACTGACCAGAAAACATAATGCCAATAAATGGGGCATAAAAATAATCTTTGATTCAGCATTTTTCACTTCAGTATAAATGAAATTCAGCTTGAGTTTCATATATTGTGTTATATCATGTATGCACTATAATCAATTCTATGCATAAATATATATGCTTATTTTACAGAGCTTTTTCACTTGCTGCTCTAACAAAATAATTGCATACCCTTTGAGTGCATCTATTACTTTCTGTTCTTTCATATAAAGACCAAAGAAGTAGATATAAGAAGATATTTTCAATAATAAACAGTATCTGTTAAATATGCACATGAAAATGATTGTGTGATTGAGGGGAGTATTTTAATCAGGGTTTGAAAAAAGAACAACAAAAAGAATGTGTCCCCAGTACACGGATGCCCCATCTGCACCAGGGCTTCCAAAACGGTCATATATTCCGGTCATTTGTATAATGTCCGGTAAAAGTCCGGCTGGGCAAAGCATGAAACGGTCATATACTTTTTATTTTTCAAGGCTTTTTCGGTCATTTTTACATAATTCACGATCTTTTTGACCCAACCTTTTGCCTTTAACATCAACACGTTTCCGGTCATAAATGTGACATGATGATTAATTACTATCAAAACAACACCTACTTCAATACTTTCTAATTTTAATCAAGGCTAATTAGTAGTTGGACAGCTGAAATCTACCTGTTCAGGTGACAGGTGAACTATGATCAGTACCAGACATCGTATAAATTGATCGATTTAATCACAAATATTTTCTTACATTTCAGCGGTTTGTATCTAATTGATTTCGTTCTAAAGATTAAAATTATTAGAAATTAGTTTATCAAAATGATTTGATGAAAAATTTTAAGGTTTTAGATAAAAAATCGTCAGAACTATGTCGTATGAACTAGAACACGTGTGCGCATGTGCACAGGTGGGAAATTTAATAATGCATCCTACATTTCTTCAAAAATGCTAAAATTATCAATGATACCTGTATCTAACGTTCAATTCAAGTATTTTGTTGAAAAAATAACATGGAAAGAGCTTCTTCTCTCAGTCGTGCTTTGTAAAAATACACGGATTTTACGTATCCGTTTATGGTCCATGTTTTACCATTGTCAAGTCAACATCCGGTTGAAAACGAAAGTAGTTTTTGACAATACCATTTTGCACAAATAAAAAGTCTATGGCAGATATGAGCACGCTGATGTGCACACTTTGAATGATGCACTGCCAATTTAATAGTAACATCCTAACATCAAATTCATATCAAAGTAAAGTTTAAAATCGTTTTTTTTTTAATGTAATGTCAATCATTGGAATGGCCATCTGATTACCATAATTCTCAGATCTGCAGTGACATCACAACATGTAACTGACCAATCAATGATTAGCATTTTTGTTATGTAAACAATGTTGATAGGTGATGCGGATAAGATTCCTCTAGATTTTCCATAGACTTATTGCAAATTAATTTAATTGATATATATCATAACCAGTTGAATATAGTAATTTTACTCTTTTAATACTGTTAAAGACACTATATACTATCTCCATTTTGATTTTTAACATAATATAACCTCTGGTTAAAAAATAATCGGCAATTTAAATGATCAGTTATCCCCTTCAAATAGATGAAAAATCTAGAGGATTCCGGATTTCATCACCTCCTGACAAATGTAAATGCCAGGATGTCCGGATCTGAGAATTGCCTTTTGTGACTAAGTCTTAAGGGATTAAAATCGGGATCAGATATGAAATGTCCGTCTGGCTCAAATATTTTTTGGAAGCCCTGATCTGCACTATCATTTTCTATGTTCATTGGACTGAAAATGGGGGGAAATCTCTAAATTGGCATTAAAAAAAGATCATATCATAGGGAACATGTATACTAAGTTTCAAGTTGATTGGACTTCAACTTCATCAAAAACTACCTCGACCAAAAACTTTAACCTGAAACGGGACAGATGGACGAACAGACAGACGCACACACCAGAAAACATAATGCCCATAAATGGGGCATAAAAATCAATTAGTTTTAGAATAACTCTGTGAAAAACAGTAAACATTTAAACTCACTGATCCATTTAATTTGACATCGTGTAACCGTGACCACTCATCTTCACCACTATCAACTGCCATTAAAACTAATTCGTTGTAATGCCATTCGGCATCTAAGTTCAGTTTGACCTCTTCACCCTCTGAATGCATCCCCACAGCAGGAAATAATCCACCTGGAGGATATTGTACCATCACTATACCAACCTAAAATCAACGAAATTCATTGGTTAAAATTCTGTCAGTGAATCATTTCAAATATGTTCTAATAATTTAATTTTGGATTTAACTTGTCTTCTGATTGGCTGAAAGAGTTTTGTCTATCAGTTTATAGACATAATTTAACATGTGAACACTATATGCTCAACATTTTCATCATTATTTACTCCTTTATAGAATTAGGTTATAAGGAATGACTGATATTTTTTTCTGTCTATTCGAAATAACATAAATGGTGCACACTTTTAAATAACACGCGAAACAGATTATTCAGTGTGCACCACATTTTTATGGTATTTCTTCAAAGACAGAAAAAATATTACAGTCATTCCTTACTTAAAATCATATTTCCTTCATTTACTAACTATTCAGCATATATTTTGATATGTACAATGAGGGTACTATGTTGAAATGAAAAGAATTAAAAATTACATTGTACATGTACAAGAACCATATTTTCATTAAACAAGAGTGCACGCACTGAAATGTCTCGTCTTCTTTACTAATCATTGATATTATGATGATAGACCTAAATATAAAGCTTTATTACAACTGTCACATAAACTCAACATTAACCAAGAAAACGAAACATGGATCAATGAACAATGAAAATGAGGTCAAGGTCAGATGAACCATGCCACGCAGACATGTACAGCTAACAATTCTTCAATACAACAAATATAGTTGACTTATTGCTTATAAATTAAAGAAAAACAGACCAAAACACAAACACTTAACACTTAGCAATGGACCGTGAAAATGAGGTCAAGGTCAAATAAAACCTGTGTAACAGACATATAGATCATAAAATATTTCCATGCACCAAATATAGTTCACCCAATGCATAACGTATTAGAAAAATAGACCAAAACTCAAAAACTTAACTTTGACCACTGAACCATGAAAATGAGGTCAAGGTCAGATGACACCTATCAGCTAGACATGTACACTTTACAATCATTCCATACACCAAATATAGTAGACCTATTGCATATAGTATAAGAAAAACAGACCAAAACATAAAAACTTAACTATAACCACTGAAACATGAAAATGAGGTCAAGGTCAGATGACACCTGTCAGTTGAACATGTACACCTTACAGTCCTTCCATACACCGAATATACTAGACCTATTGCTTATAGTATCTGAGATATGGACTTGACCACCAAAACTTAACCTTGTTCACTGATCCATGAAATGAGGTCGAGGTCAAGTGAAAACTGTCTGACGGGCATGAGGACCTTGCAAGGTACAAACATACCAAATATAGTTATCCAATTACTTATAATAAGAGAGAATTTAACATTACAAAAGATATTAACTTTTTTTTCAAGTAGTATCTGAACCATGAAGATGAGGTCAAGGACATTGGACATGTGACTGATGGAAAGTTCGTAACATGATGCATCTATATACAAAGTATGAAGCATCAAGGTCTTCTACCTTCTAAAATATAAAGCTTTTAAGAAGTTAGCTTATGCCGCCGCCGCCGCCGGATCACTATCCCTATGTCGAGCTTTCTGCAACAAAAGTTGCAGGCTCGACAAAAAACTAATCAAGCACAATAACATCGTTAAGTTTTATTTAACTGTCTTTCCACAAAATCAAACATAGGTTATTTACAATTACAAAGTTTGCCTCATCCCAAATTTATAGAGTGACTAATTGATGATATGGTCTACCTCTTTCCTATTGTGTGTGAAGAAAACTTTGACTTGCTGTGGTGTTTCTCCGTCGTCATCTTTAGTGAACTTGATACCACAACCTAACTTATCTCCAACTTGTGAGACGGGACCAAATGGTTTGCCAAATCCCTCTGATTTAAATAATCTGAAAAAAGTTTCATAACATTGAGGGACCTCTCTTTTCTGAAATATATACACTGTGTCTTAACGACAAGACTAGCTTAAACATTTATAAAATATTTCAAATGAAATCATGGGTGCGTATGTATAAATAAAAGGTAAAGTAACTTTGTTTATTATATTTGTTTTTCTAGTTTGTTTTTTACACAAATCAAGCTTTTAGTTTTCTCATTCCAAATTGTTTCATATTTGTTGTGTCTGCCCTTTTTTAACTTGCTAGGTCAAATGGGTTTTACTCATTGTTGAAGGCCATTCAGAGACATATAGTGACTAGCTTCTATGTAATGTGGTGTCTAGTGGAAAGTTGTCTCATTGGCAATCATGAATTGTACCCCATCTTCTTATTCTGATAAATATTATTATTGCTATAAACATCTGACTAAACAATCAAGGATACTACATTGTATATAGCATTTGAAGCAATGTTTCCAGCAAAACTTAAACTTAAATAAGCCTCATCAACAATTAAGTAAATTTTTTGTAACAACTTTTAATGCAACTTTTTGCATTCCTTTTTAGAGTTTTTGCTTGTTTTGCATACTTTTAGCATGTATTAACAATTTTTTTTAATTTTTGTTTCAACATGTTCAACTTTTGTTTTATGGTAGGCATTTTTGTTGTATTTTTTTATTTCAGTATTTGAATCTGTTACGATGTATGTCTTTGTCATTGAATTGTTTTAATTACCATGTTGAATGTACAGCACTTAGAGCACGTAGAGTAACTTTTTTTTTTTTTTTATATAGGGTGCTTTATAAATTTTCATTATTATTATTATTTATTAACATAATTTTGTATAGTTGTCCAATTAGCAAACCGCATTTTCTTATTTTTATATATTGTATATAAACTGCTCTTCATTTTGTAATACCGAGATTGAAATGTCACTCTTAAAGAAGACCTGAATTTATTTTAATCTAGTCTGACATATCTTGTTTTTATTATACAAACTACTGCTGTTAGCAATTTAAAAAAGCGGCCAAGACTCAGAAACATCTAAAGGTATTTTTCCAAGGGTAGATAATCCATGACTACTTACTTTCCATCATCAGCATGATAGCCTACTGACATTGCTCTCCATCCTGGCTGAGCATCTAAATGATAACCTCTGGGAACCAGTCCAACACCTGAAAGGTACAACAACAAAATTATATATATTCCTGATCAAACATACAAAAATAAAGAAAACTGTTAAAATAGTAAAACAAATGTTTTTAAATCAAAAATATTTTCCATATTAATAGATTTTCTGCCAAGATATAATTTTGTAAATAGTCACCTTGTTTTAAAAGATAACACTGTCTAATATATAATTTGACTGGTCTTTTGTATGGTTTTCAAAAATTCTTTTTGATGGGACCACATGTTCATGATGTTCAGATGCAGTGTTACACTACTTTTAATAAATCACAGTAATACTACATTCCTTTCTTTCAATGAAACAAAATCAATAGCTTTATTATCATGATTATTTAAGCTATGTATCTGAATTTTAAAACAAGAGTGTTTCCAAAGTACACAGATGCCCCATCCACACTATCATTTTCTATATTCAATGGACTGTGAAAATGTGGAAAAATCTTTAATTTGGCATTAAAATTAGTCACTCTTTTTTTTAGAAAGATCATATCACTGGGAACATGTGTACTAAGTTTCAAGTAGATTGGACTTCAACTTCATCAAAAACTACCTCAACCAAAAACTTTAACCTGAAGTGGGACAGATAGTCGGAATAACGAATGGACAGTACAACAGACGGACGCACAGACCAGAAAACATAATGCCCATAAATGGGGCTTAAAAATGAACATTTTGGATAAAACTACATTTCATGTTGAATCATTTTTTATTTACAATTTGTTGAATTTTGTCAATGAATACAATTACCATGATCACTGAGATGTGGTATGACTGCCAATCTATCAGAGACCAAATGACCTAAATGTTTGCTATAGGTCACAACACAGTTTTTGCGTGTTACCATTTCAAAATGTATTTCTCTTTTTCTCTATAAACCTGGTTAATAGCAGGTTAGCAGTCTTCACCCTAAACATTTGACTTCACTACCCCAAAGCTTAATTTTACAAAATTTATACATGTAGTTGGATTCTGTTGGCTTGTAGAGAAGAATTTCACAAGCTAGACAGCAATTTTACAAGCCATGGCTGTAGGACTTGAAGAAGCATGACGACTGGGTTAGTCACTTAGTACACTAATATAGAATGTTGAAAATGATATACAAACAGCAACGGCTGTAGGACTTGTAGAAGCATAAAGACTGATTTAGTAACTAAGTACACTTATATAGAAGGTTGAAAATGATATACAAACAGCAACAGCATCTGATTAATCTTACCTATTGCACCAATTTGACCTAAATCTAATATTTCTATTTCAAAATAATAATTATCGGATGTAAGAGGATCAGCAGTCACATAGAGGCCCACTTTGTTGTGTTCATTTACTTGGTAACTGAAAAAGAAAAGAAACTCTTAACATGTGACGGTCATGTGATAAAATGTAAAAGAAGATCATTCACCAGGTTATTTTATTTTCACAGTTTTGTTTGCATACAATTTGTGTTATAAAATCATACCCATTAATATTATTAATTTGTACACCGAGTTAAACAGAGTACTTGCCACTTTTTCATGTGATTGTGAAATAAAAAGAAATATTCCGTTTAAAGTGTATCAATAAATAACAAAAGGTTTTATGTTTCTTTGGAAGGATTGGAACTACTTTCAATAATCAAATAACGAAAAACATTGCTTTATCATTTAAGATAGTTCAGGGTTATAGAAAAAAAATGACAGAATTTTCTTACTCCTTGCCAAAATGAAGATTTTACCATGCTTTTTTTTTTTTTTAAAGCCTTGTTTTCTTGCTACAAGTAAAATTTCCTTAAATATATGTTCATTATAAATTTTGTACTAAAAGAGTTATCTCCACTTAGATGGCTTTAGGTGGCTTATTTAAAATAAAAAAAACATTCTAAAAGCACAAATATTTGGTAACCAACAAATTGCAAATCTGTCTCCAAATTTGCAGATCCAAATCTGTCTACAAATTTGCAGATTTGGGCAAAGAACTTAGAGCGATTATTTACTGTGATTGTACTATTCAAGATCGATGTATACCCCTGAACTACCTTAAGTACATGTAGTACATTCTCTTGTTTAATCTTTGCAACATACCAGGCCAGTTCTGATAATTTCAGTTTACAATGTATCACTAGAGCTGTAGAAGGCCATGTCCCTCACCTGTACATGTATGTTCAACAACTAACATTTTTTGGTAAAAATTGTCATTAAACTAAAGGGGAATAACAATATTAAAGCTTACTGATGATTTCAGTCATACAATTGTCATTAAACTAAAGGGGAATAACAATATTAAAGCTTACTGATGATTTCAGTCATACAATTGTCATTAAACTAAAGGGGAATAACAATATTAAAGCTTACTGATGATTTCAGTCATACAATTGTCATTAAACTAAAGGGGAATAACAATATTAAAGCTTACTGATGATTTCAGTCATACAATTGTCATTAAACTAAAGGGGAATAACAATATTAAAGCTTACTGATGATTTCAGTCATACAATTGAGAATGCAAATAGGGATTGTGTCAAAGAGACAACAAACTGGCAAAAAAATGTTTGCTATTTCGACTAACAATGGCCCATGTTTCCTGATTTGGGACAGGGTTAAATTTAAACCGTTAATAAAGATGTCTCATTGGCAATCATACCACTTTTTTTATTACTATATCATGTATATAAAATTGAGAAAGGAAATGGGGAATGTGTGAAAGCGACAACAACCCGACCATTGAGCAGACAACAGCCGAAGGCCATCAATGGGTCTTCAATGTAGTGAGAAACTCCCGCACCGTAGGCGTCCTTCAGCCGGCCCCTTAAAAAATATGTATACTAGTACAGTGATAATGGACATCATACTAAACTCCAAATTATACACAAGAAACTAAAATTAATAATCATACAAGACTAACAAAGGCCAGAGGCTCCTGACTTGGGACAGGCGCAAAATTGCAGCTGGGTTAAAAATGTTTATGAGATCTCAACCCTCCCCCTATACCTCTAGCCAATGTAGAAAAGTAAACGCATAACAATACACACATTAAAATTCAGTTCAAGAGAAGTCCCAGTCCGATGTCAGAAGATGTAACAAAAGAAAATAAACAAAATGACAATAATACATAAATACATTGTAACAACAGACTACTACCAGTTAACTGACATGCCAGCTCCAGACATCAATTAAACTGATTGAAAGATTATGTCTTCATAATATGAATATCAGGCACAATCCCTCCCGTTAGGGGTTAAGTATCATACTATCATAAAATATATGAGAACATAACCTGTGTCATGCCAACATGTACATGTTTTGAATAAGGACAAGAGAACCTAATTTTGACACAAAATCAGCTGTAACTTTATTTTTATTTCATTTTTTACAAGTAGTGGGGTTGATATAACTACATTTACTTGAACTCCTACCACAAACACATTGCTAGGCCAAATAAAACTACCCTACCCTCCCTATTTTTTAAGCCAAAAAATTAGTTTTTTGACATTTTTCAATAAGCACTAATAAAGTCAGAATAACCCTCCCATATACTCAAGGTAAAAAAAGAAGATAAAATAAAAAAGAATCCAATTGAACCTACCCTATTTTTTCAAAGGAAACACATATTATTTTTAGCCTTATATTTATTATATACCTTAAAATATCACTATCAATATTAATCCTCTCATTCCGAGGTTGATTGACCTGTTGGCCGACCTCTTGTCGATTTATTAATTCTCGTAGTCTTCTCAAATCTTGAAAATTCCTGAAATCTTGGTTTCCTAAAGCACCTGGTCTTCTTATAAAATTCATTATATTCTGATAGCGTAATTCCATAGCCGCAATTTGCTGTGAATAAGAACAAAGAATTCATTTTATTCTGATAGGGTAATTCCATAGCAGCAATATGCTGTGAATAAAAACAAAGTATGCTTTTCTCGTTTCTCGTTTTGTTTATATAGATTAGACCGTTGGTTTTCCCGTTTGAATGGTTTTACACTAGTAATTTTGGGGCCCTTTATAGCTTGTTGTTCGGTGTGAGCTAAGGCTCCGTGTTGAAGGCCGTACTTTAACCTATAATGGTTTACTTTTTAAATTGTTATTTGTATGGAGAGTTGTCTCATTGGCACTCACACCACATCTTCCTATATCTACTTATAATCTCATCGCTAAATCCCATAGCCTCAATATGCTGTGAATAGGAACAAAGAATTCATTTTATTCTGATATTGTAATCCCATAGCCTCAATATGCTGTGAATAGGAACAAAGAATTCATTTTATTCTGATAGCGTAATTCCATAGCAGCAATATGCTGTGAATAAGAACAAAGAATTCATTTTATTCTGATAGGGTAATTCCATAGCAGCAATATGCTGTGAATAAAAACAAAGTATGCCTTATAATCTCATCGCTAAATCCCATAGCCTCAATATGCTGTGAATAGGAACAAAGAATTCATTTTATTCTGATAGCGTAATTCCATAGCCTCAATATGCTGTGAATAAAAACAAAGTATTCATTAGGTTCTGATAACTTAATTCCATAGCCACAATATGCTGTAAATAAAAACTTAATTCCATAGCCACAATATGCTGTAAATAAAAACAAAGTATTCTTTATAATCTCATGGCTTAATTCCATAGCCACAATATCATGAATATGCTGAGAATAAAAACAAAGTATTCTTCATAATCTCATGGCTTAATCCTATAGTCACAATATCATGAATATGCTGTGAATAAAAACAAAGTATTCTTTATAATCTCATGGCTTAATCCTATAGTCACAATATATAGTTGTTGTTCCAAGTAATAACAAAACTAAAATACCATAACCTGATTTTCATCACTTACAAAAACTGTATGTTTTATAATAATGTTGAATCAGAATCTCATTTTTAGATAGTAATTTGTAAAATGGAATTTTTCAACTAGTCAGAAAGTTCCCCACAATTTTGATAAAAAAAAACGTGAACAATGTTAGAACATTAAAAATAAAAGTTCTGCCAGAACTTTTCAACTACTGAACTAGCTACATTGTTCCCAGACTTTTCAAATAGCATCTTTTTACCGGAACTTTTCAACTGCAATCGGAAAACAACTAGTTGGAAAGTTCCATCGGAACGTAAAAAATGTAATAACTAGTTGAAAAGTTCAGCCGGAACAAAATAACTGACAGAACATAGTAGCTGTTACATATACCAGTCCACCTACATATACATGTATGTATATAGACCATAATTTGGTATTCAGCCTTTGGTTTCTTTTTGTATCCTTTTTTATAAGTTCTAAAACTTTAACTTTTATTCTGTGGGTTGTGTTGGTGTTAGAATAGTATTAATGGAACAATTGAGTTTTTCAAGAAAAAATTAATACATTTTGATTCACCGTTTACGTGACAGGAAACCAAACAGGAAACCAATCTTTATTTTCTTTATTTTGCACAATATATTCCAAAAGACATAAATGAACACCATTACTAGTGTTACTTGCTTCATGTCAATATTTAAAATCTATTTTCAATGTTAAATTAAAGGTTTTTTTAAACGCGACAGGAAACCATAAGAAACCGAAAGCATTTTTTTAGTTTTATTTTATTGCAAAATCTGCTTAAAATAATCTGAACAGTATACTTTTTCTTAAAATCCATCTTAAATGTAACAGTATTATAAAACTCCTAAATATGTGCTTGTTTTGAAAACAATTAGTACAATTTATCCAGAAATTTCCATATTTTCTTCATTGATACAGGATACCATAATCGTTGTATCTTGATGTTTTAGCCAAAAAAATGTATTTATATTTGGTTTTGAAATTCCAGTTATATACAATTTATTCAAAATCATTGGCAATGTAAAATTCTTTAAATCCAGTAAAGAAAAAAACTTTTAACTTGGAATTAAAATCTTTAAAATAGGCACCATGTGATATTTATGACCTGTACACCATCTACATTTTTTGTACATGGTTTCCACAATTTAACCTACTTTAGTGGGCTAAAATCAATAAAGTACTTCCTTTCAAGTCATGCATGGTAAAAGTTTACTTCTCCTTTGACAAGTTTATTGCGTTTCTGAAAAGTGTTTGCAGAACATGAATAAAAAAAAAACAAGAGGCTGTCACAACGACAGCAAACCGGATTTATTAACATTTATTTGTGTCCTGGCAATATCACAAGAACCATTACTGATGAATGGTGAAAGTGAAAATCGTCAATATCAAATTTGACCTCCATTTTGTCATCAGTATCAACATATTAAAATTTGAAAAGCTTAGATTGAATGGTTCATGAGTAAATGCAACAACCTGAATGGAAACGCCATTTTACAATCTTTCAAGAACCATACTCCTGAACGGTAAAAGTCAAAATCGTCATTATTGAACTTGACCTCTATTTTGTCATCAGTAACAACATATTAAAATTTCAAAAGCTTTGGTTGAATGGTTCATGAGAAAATGCACGGACACGACGGGAAAAACCATTTTTCAATCTTTCAAGAACCATAACTCCTGAACGGTAAAAGTCAAAATCGTCATTATTGAACTTGACCTCCATTTTGTCATCAGTAACAGCATATTAAAATTTCGGAAGCTTTGGTAGAACAGTTCATGCATAAATGCACGGACACGACTGGAAACTCCATTTTTCAATCTTTCAAGAACCATAACTCCTGAACAGTAAAAGTCAAATTCGTCATTATTGAACTTGACCTCCATTCTTTCATTAGTAACAACATATTAAAATTTGGGAAGCTTTGGTAGAACAATTCACGCGTAAATGCACGGACAACTCCATTTTTCAATCTTTCAAGAACCATAACTCCTGAACGGTAAAAGTCAAAATCGCCATTATTGAACTTGACCTTCCTATAGTTGTCAGTAATAACATATTAAAATTTTAAAAGCTTTGGTTGAACGGTTCATGAGTTAATGCACGGACAACATTTGATTGCCGCCCGCCCACCCGCCCGCCCGCCCGCCGTACATCCCCAAATCAATAACCGACATTTTTGTCACAAAAATCCGGTTAAAAATTAAAAATTGTGACTAAGATACCAACTTTGTACATTCCAAGTGTAACGGTATATTAACATGTATTTTTTATTAAATTATCTTTATTCACCTAAAATATCCAGTAACATTTACTGCTGAAGCAAAATCAATCCAACGAGCATCAGCACAATGATAAGAGACGTAATGTCGATTGAATTTTCCAAGGACCCTTTACATCGTTATCCGGAAACAAAGTGTGTTATAACGTCTGTCAAATCTGAAATCGATTTTGTCAAGTCATTTATCATTTATTTTCACACAAGATCCTATGTAACATTATGCACATAGGAAAAATAATAGACCCCCGGCGCAATCTCTTTGAAAATTGTATTTTCCTTTTTTAAACAAGACGAAACAAGTCTACAGATTATGTTTGCTAACATCCCGTTGGAAACAAAAACAATGTTTAGACCTAGAATTTCATATATCCGGCCGTAAGGGCGTGATCATATGTTAGTCACATGTTTCACGTACAAATGTATGACCGAAAATGATTAGAACTTAACAACAAAAACAATTTTAACAAAAAAAGGAAATAACTGGACTTCTGTTTCGTGTGAAATGTAACGCATAACGATAACGTCATTTTCTAACTTAATTATTACGAAGAACCAAAATAGAATGTAAATCATCTCTGATTTACCTGTTTGAACATCTCGTGAGAGTTCATATTTACATATTGTTACAAAGAATTCTATAACAACAAAGCAGATTACATCATCTAAAATTTGCGTTACGAAATTGGAAACGAAAGTAACACTAGTGTTCTTACACCTGCTACAGAAATACTTATAGTTCTCGGCATTTTCTTCTGACTATTCTTATTGGTCGATGTTCTTTACTGTTTGAAAGCAAAAGTTACGAATTTGCCGGTGACGATTATCTATAAATCAGTCAGCGTTATGCACTTTGGAAGCGAAAAGTAACGCGAGAAACGACACAAAAATACGGTCGTATAATCTTTGAATTTTGTTAATTTCCAATTTTTTTTTCTAGGCAGTGATTTTCCTGGTGTTTAGGGGAAGGGTCCTGGGGGCCCATGCAATTGGAAAAAAAATTATGGTTTGGGAAAAATATGATTGGTCTTTACGACGGCAGGCACACGGCATAAGCCGTGTGCGCCTTGCTAGGGGGGTTTGGGGGCATGCCCCCCCCCCCAAGAAAATTTTGAAAATTAGGTGCAAAATCCTGCATTCTGAGAAGGATTAACTGCATGAATTGCCTACAAAATAAGCTATCTTTTTAAGGAAAAGGATTAAAAATAAAAGTTGAATGTGTCTGAGGACACATTTGCATGCACTCAAGCTTTGTAACTTTACTCTTGAAAGGTAAAATTCAACCTTTCCCTTCTGATTCTATTTATAATGATGAAAATCTATAGAAATTCTAAAAAGACACATTTGAAATCTGAAGCATTTATTTTTTAGTTTTATTTAAAATTCCAAGTTTTCCTTCATGTTTATTTTTAAACATGTCAACTAGTTGTTCCAGTTCTGTATCTGAGAGTCGGTCTTTTCCTTCTTTCACTTGTTTCATCAGAAGGAAGTAGAAACGACTTTTTGAATCCAAAAGCTTCCAGCTTCCGGCATTTACTACCGTCCGCCGCCTTTAGCTTCTTTGTGTAATATTTGGAATTATGAGACATGATCTACGTTCATTTTGTTTACATTATGTCTCATTTTTTTGCTTTGTCATTGAATTATTCATTCGGATGTTTCAAGCGCAAACGTGACCAGAATATCGTAGATTGCAATGCAATCCAAAAAAGATTGCAAACCAATCATCGTCTTAAGTGAACGATAATGATAACTCCCGAAATATCCCGAACGCTCAGAGATTTGTCAACAAAATAATACACGATACGGAGATACGACAATAACAAAATCTCGCGACGATGTCCATATACGATTGGGAATTTTAGAGCTGAAAATTGGGAAAAAAAGAGCATATTTCTCTTTGGGAATGGGGCCGAAATTCGGCCCCAAAATGAGGGTTGGAAAATCACTGCTAGGGAAGAGTAGCATACACTTGTATGTTGATAAAAATAAAGGCATCTTTAGATGTAGTTCCAACTTTTCTTACAGTAATACACATTTTTATCACTTTTCTTTTGTTATAGGAAACGAGCCCAATAGCAAATTATGGCCCATATATGTGATATACAAAGCATTTCCTTAACTCATTTAGTATGACGAAGTCCCCAATAACAGTAGAAAATTCAATAAAAAAAAAATTTAAAAAAAAATCATTCAATTTTTTTTTTGTCGCATTTTTGAATTTCCGGATCTGCGCAGAAATCTACAATGTACTTCCTTTTTCCGGTCTCGTTTGTATGAAACTTTGAGTAAAATATATATTTATCAGTCTTATATAAAATAGGAAAGAACGCAATACCAATTTCATTTTTTATAATTCCTCGCAGGGGTGTGGAAATATTTGTTGTGGGCACTTGTCCCCGGGCAAGTGAAACCTAAAATTTTACTTGTCCGCAAAAAATTTACTTGCCCTGATTATCCCAATAAATATTGAATAAAATTGAGAATGGAAATGGGGAATGTGTCAAAGAGACAACAACTCGTATTGTATTTCTTGTTAGCTAATATATGATTCTTAATTAGCACTGTTGTGCATCACAAATGAAATATATTTGTTTATATGTGTAAAAAAATAGGAAAGTAGGAAATTGGTTGACATCAATGGGACAGAAACCTAACAGCAAACCAACCGATGAAATGACATGTAAACATGGTAAAGGACAATTTTGCAGCAGTTTTTGAATAAAAATTGTAGCTAGTAGGTACATATACTAAATTTGAGGACAGTGATTGAAGAAATGTAAACTAAATAATAGATAAACTATTGATTTTGTGGCGTTTCTCTCAACTGACACACTTGGTTTTTTCTTGATTATTTAGTATTGTCTTGATGGGCAATTAAAGCGTCCCTTTTATTTTCCACTTTGACAACAAATAATGTTGACCTTTCATCTATAAATAAGACTTCATCTATAAATAAGACAAAAACTTAATTTATTTTTCGGATTTCCATAGATAGCCAGGGGCAATTTGATATCCACGATGTCTGAAATTCTCGCTTCCGTTTTTGTTTTTAAATACTGTGTCCTCCATTTGCATTTAAGGTTTTGTACTCGACTCATGACTCTTTTTGTCTTGCTTGCCCACCTTTTTATTAAGAATTTATCAATCTGAATCTCGATACAAAATTTAAAGAAATGACACTTCCGGTAAATGATGGATAAAACCTAATCGACGATCCCGGGTCAATTGACAAAGCCAATGCAATGTTACGCGACTCGGGTTCGCATACTTATTTTTATTTATTTTGGTAATCGATCTATTTCCGGTATCATGTAATAGAAATAAATTGACGAGAACTTTAGTCAGCTGCAATATTTATCGCCATGAACATTGATGTTTTTACTTGCTGAACATTGGTTTCTTTTACATAAATTAAACATCTTTATACGTTTTGAAATTAATTTTATGTTTTTGTTGGATTTGAACTTTGTCTTGTATATTTTTTTACTTGTCCACGGGCAACCAAGACAAAAATAATTACTTGTCCGGTTGTTCAAATGTACGAGTCGGGCGAGTCGGGCATAGCATTTCCACACCCCTGCCTCGATATGAAAAAACGTTACCTGATGATAGCGTTTCTTTGTTTACATTGTATATGACGTCATTACTTAAATAACGTCACAACTAAACTCCCTAACAACAGAACCAAAATCTGGGAAACGTTACGGTATTTCCAATAGACCACTTGCACATTAAATGGCGTTTCGCTTTCAAATCTGCAAAATATATCGACCGGAAATAGGTGGGGCAAAAGACGTCACAGTTTTTGCTTGTTTACCATAGCGATTGCCCAACACAACTTGTTTCATTCTGCTATAATACTACTATAACGATGTTATCATTTAAATCTTTGACAATTCCAAAGATTCAGTTGTATTTGAGAGATAGAGGTATAGTGGCAAATGGTTACAAACAGAAAGATTTGGCCAGTTTAGCTGAGGCGGTGGAAAAATTGAACATTCCGTATGACCCCAATTTTCTAGCAGACGACGTAGACTCTACCATACAAGATCGCCTGAGAAGAGCCGGTTGTAGTTTTTCTGACCCGTTTACCATAGGAGGGTAATTTAGATAATTTTTCATTCATTTCTATGACTTTTACGCCCCTCTGCATACTTCTTTAAACCGGCTTTTTCACCTTTTCTTACTAGGGGGTCCCAACGAGGGGCTATCAACGTAGAATATGTATGTCCTTAATACACTTGCCCTAAAATTAACCAAAATTCGTACCTTTACCTGACTAAGATTTTTTATTATATCCTTTATCGTTTGAATGAGTTATACTGACAAAATAAGTCAGAAAATAATATTTTCGGCTTTCTTTTAATTGAAGAGCCCCCAACCTATATAAAAATGTACCCAACTAACCCATATTCCTACCCTGACAGTATCCCTAAATATTAAACCTTACTTTAAACTAGAAAATCATATAATATGCTAACAATACAAACCATAAATGAACCCTAAACCTTACTGTATTTTTTAAATTTGCCTAACCCATAAAGGCATGACCTGAAGTAAACACTGTATTCCCTAGAATCTAACCATTTGAACTTAGATCCAATCCTTCTCACAATTTAAAAGTACCTGAAAATATGTTAACTTACACAATACTTTCATATGTAGGGTCATACCCTAGTCCAAATAATAATGACATCTGGCAAAGCTATTTTAATTTTTTTTTTGGCAGTCCAAATTATTATGATGTCTGGTAAGGCTGTTCTAATTTTTTTTTTGGACTGTCCAAGAAAAACATTAAAAAAGCGTTGCCAGAAGTCACAATTATTTGGACTAGGCCATACCCCAACCATATACAGCATAGTGCTCACCAGTCTTCTACTCCAATCTTAAAACCCTCACTCTTACATTAATAGTACCCAACTGTACATATTGCATGTTAGTCCATTAACTTGAAAACCTACAGTTTTAACCCTAACCATAATCAAACCATAACCCTCAAGTAATGGGAATCCTAAAGTAAAAGGAGTAAAAATGAGGGTCATGCTTCTTTTTCTTTGTGTCTGAAGCAAATTACTAAAATATATTTTTCTATCTAGCAGTAAGGCAGCAACCATTTGATTTTCGGGGGGGGGGCTATGGATTTTTTTGGAAAAAAAAGTTTGTTTCCAGTCTATGGAGAAAAAAAAATTGTTTTTGACCCTGAGAAAAAAAATTGTGTGTTTCACCCTCAACTGCCACTTTATGTAATGCTAAAATTGAAAGAAAAAAATTGTTTTCGCCTTGTTGCCAAAAAAATAAATTGTCTTTGGCCGAAGATGAAAAAAAAACCCATAGCCCCCCCCCCCCCCCCCCTCCCGAAAATGAAATTGTTGCTGCCTATTAATGAAATTATTTCTAAAACTCATATTATGGCACCTTTTTAAAAATATGATTATTCCTGTCAATCTGAAACAATACTATAAAGGGAGATCCCATTTGACAAGACAATGGTGAAATTTAAAAAAAGGCATTCAAGACAGTATGGATAAAAATGATTTATAAATAAAAGAAAAGGGGGGGGGGGGTTGAGACACTTTGCCAAAAAACTCAACTCATGGAACAAAAATGTACGGATAAACAAATTTCACGGTCCACTGAACAAAGAAAATGAAAGTGGGAGTTTCAGGTTAAACTTAGTACACATGTTCCCTATTTGGTATGATTTCTAATTTTAATGGCAAATTTAGATTTTTTACCCCATTTCATGGTCCATTGAACATGGAAAATGATAGTGCGAGTGGGCCATCCGTGTACTTAGGACATATTCTTATTTTACTAGAAAAATCCATTAATTTCTTACCAGCAATGCATTATGTAGTGTTGATTTGTTAAACTTTTATTTTTTTCAGATATGATGAAGATTTTTCTGGTATACCTGACTTTTCCTTGTACGACATCTTCAATTATTTGTTGTTGCAACGTTCAGATTATGATAAGAGGAAGTTGAAAGCTTATAAGAGTGCAGAGGACTACCGCTTGTTTTATGATGGACATGTCCAGGAACTGAAAGTCAACTATCTTAAGGTTAACAGCTCAGTTTGTGTTTTTATTGGAAAGGTGAGACCAACACAGAGGGCAAAGACGTTGACTGGGAAGATGACCTACCAGTGCTGGTTTGTTGTAGACAAGACTCTAGGTGATGTTAAAGCAGCTTACTGTGAATGTCCAGGAGGGTAAATATAAAATTATTATATTTGTCAAATTCTTGACCCACTGTTATATGAAAATAAGAAGATGTGGTATGATTGCCATTGATAAAACTCTCCACAAGTGACAAATTGACAGCAAAATCATCATCTTACTATAGATACAATCTTCAACATCTAGAAAAAAACTAAGGGAAGTCAGCTATAAATTTTTTGAAATGACAAATGTAAAACAATCCATAGAATACAGCTCATGGTCTGATTTATTTAAAAAAAAAATGAAGGAAAACCAAATATGAAATATTTCAACAAACAATGACCATTTTATTAAATATTCCTGACTTGGGACATGCACAGAAACCAAGTGGTGGGGTTAAACTATTTTGTAAGAACATTTGTATAACAGCCTTAAGTACAGGTGGATTTAAAGTCAAAACTCAAGGTTGGTTTTCAAGCTTCTGTGTCTTGTATTAGGCAGTTGGAATTTAAAAATTCTGCTGATGTAATTTGATGACTTTCAATAAAAAATGCCAATGTTTAGTTAACCTTAAAAAATCTATAATGATTATAATATATGTATGCATGTGCTAACTTTCTTTAATACAATTTAATTGCAGTGCTGATGGAGCTTGTCGTCATGTTGCAGCATGCTTATATGAGTTGGAGGCATTTGAGAAGAAGTCTGTTACTGATGGTCCTTGCCAGTGGAAGAAACGAAAGAGGGAACACGATGAGCCAGTAGAAGTGGAACGAATGAAAATTATCAAACCAAGGTTTTTAACTTAATCATGTTCATCTTTAGCACTGGTAAAATTCAAACATTAATAAAAAAATATTCTAGATTTCACTCATATATTACAGTATTAGTATATGTATATACATGTATTTATAGAATAACTAACCAAAGAATTCAAATGGAGAAAAATATTCAACAAGTGACCGAACAACACATTAATTCATGAATGCGCACAACGAGTTGAATATTTTTTTATATTTGATGTCTTTAATTAGTTATTCTTTTCATTACATTGGCAAATGGCATTTTTTTACAGAAATTAATGCAAAACATGTTAGGAACTATATTTTTTTCTACGCATTCACAATTTGTGTTCATCGCCTATTGTTGTATGACGTCAGAGAGTGAAATAATAACAACTGTTATTTCACATGTGAAATTTTTCGGTTTTTATTTAACTGAGAAATCAATGTAATTCATTGCAACCAATGTAATAAATATATATGTTACACAAGGATCCAGACTGGCCTCTAATCTAAAAATAACCATTTTAATGCATTTTTTTTTTATATTTATTAGGAATAAGTTATTTTAATAACAATAATAATTAAGAACTTTGTTTTCATTTTTCTTCTCTGAAAATAGACTCCTCATTAAATATTCATCTTGTCGCTTCTGGAAGTTTCTTGTTGCTACTGAAAAACTTTGAAATCCTAAATACCGGGCACATACAATGCCAATATTTAATGCCTGTCCAATAAATACATTTAAATGTTTAATATTCCAAATTAGGAGGATGGAAGCATGTGTATCATCAGCAGACCATGTGGTTTCCAGTTTTGATCCTAGACAGATGGTTGACAGAGCTGCAGAAGACGAGAAGATAAAACAGTTTGCAAGTAAATTAGCACAGGTATAACAACAATTCTAATGCATTGAAATTTAATTATGAACTTGTTTTGCCTTAGAGTAGCGATAACTGTATTGTAATTGAAGCTTTGCGGCATCCATAGGTACTTTTACTGTCTCAAATACCCGTTTACCTGTCTCTGCTATGCATCGCCAGGTAAACTAAATTTGCTACAGTAAAACTACCGATGGACGTCCCGAAAGCTTCAAATACAAAACAGTTATTTCTTAAATAATTTAACAACACGCCCACCGGTTTTATTGGTGGATACACTATACTTCAAGTACAGCGCCCTCTAGCGACTCCTCTTGAGGTTTGAAATCATATTGTACAGATATCTTTTTCCTATGTAATTTTAAAACCTCAAAATGAAGTCTTGAGCAGAACTCGTGTCCATTGAAAATAGGTATCAAGGTGCTTACACTTGGTGCATAGTTATAACATACATCAACCATTCTTGAAAAGTTTAAGGATTGATAAAATTGGACAGTAACAATTACATTTTCAAAAATATAAAAAGCAAAAAAAATATCAAAATAATTACTTTTGTGCAAGACCTTTTTTAAACAATAAACCATACTTTAATACTTAAATATTACTCCTATTATAATTTTTTTTTTGTTAACAATGAAAGCTTTATTTATTATGGCATTAGTGTTCTTTCTTAAATGTTCAATGCAATATCAATTATTATTTTAAATTTTTGCACTTCAGTCTGCAGCATATATATTATATATATGCACCAAGTGTCACCTTTTTAATTTATGAATTTAAACAACATTAATTCTTATTTAAAAAAAAAAATACTACAGAAAAGGGTGACAATTTACCTTGTGAAATTTATGCTTTGAATTTTGTTCAAGTATATAATCATTAATAGGATTTTGCAATCAATTCATTAATTTCAAAACTAATATAAATGTTTTTTAAGAAAGTTACTGAGTTCATATATAAAAAAAATAAGTTCTGCTCCTGGCTTTAACAAAACACCACAAAGCCAGTAAAGGTAAAAGTAAAAATTGTAAACAAAAACAAAAATATATCAACAAATACCAACCCTGAAAAAAAACCTTATTAAAACATTGTGTAATTTTTTCATACTTAATTTTCTTTTTCAAATTTTCACAATTTACTTTTAAGAAAATGCATCATATAGTGAACACAAATATTGAAGTCATTAAAATGCCAAATTCACATAATTAAAAAAATATACTTAATATCTTTTTCCATTGTCCATATATATACAGTTAATATTTTTCTTCAAATTCTTAAATTCAAAATTGATATTTTTTCTTGAAAAACATATAATTAATACTTTTGTTTATAATTCAACTTGGTTTTTGAATAGATAAATCCAGAGGCTAGAGCACTAGAATTTCTACCCCATGAACCAGTAGATGTGGCAAAGATCGACTATTCAGAGGCAATACAGGACTTAACAATTCCTACTAAGGCTAAGTATTTTAAAGATAAGTATGTATGTTTAATTGATAATGAAGAGGACATAGTTGATAAATTTATGGCTAGCCTATCATTCAGTTCAGATGATGTTAAGCTGATATCAAGAGCAACTCAGGGCCAGAGTAGCAACAACTTATGGTTCACTATGAGGAAAGGTTTAATTACTGCTTCTAACTTTCAGGCTATAATGAATAATGAGGACCCAGATCATATTTGCAGCCGAATTATAGGTAGTGAATCACTTTCTGTAAAGAATAAATTCCAAGAATTGGCCTTAGACTGGGGTAGACGCAAGGAATCAAAAGCCAGGAACCTATACCAAACAGCTCATGGTTTGAAAAGGAATAAATGTATAACTGAAACTGGTTTGGTGGTAAATCCGAAGTATCCATGTATAGGTTGTAGTCCAGATGGAGTGATCACATGTAAATGCCATGAGAGTAAAGTTATTGAAATTAAGTGTCCGTTTTCACTAAGAAATAAATCTGCTAAATCTGTATTACACATGAAAACTAATTCTGATGGTTATATTGATTTTTCTTCACAGTATTATTGTCAAGTGCAAGGACAAATGGGAATTATGGAGATGAAAAAGTGTGATTTGGTATTCTACACCAAACATGGAATAGAACATGTAGAAGTCAATTTTGATGAAGAATTTTTTAACAGAATGCTGGTGAAACTGCAAAACTTCTTTACAGATTATATTGCACCATTTCTTCTAGAAATAGTGAGTAAAGAGAACTTATAAAAATAAGACCGTTAATTTCCCTTTTTGAATGGTTTTACACTAGTAATTTTGGGGCACTTTATAGCTTGTTGTTCGGTGTGAGCCAATGCTCTGTGTTGAAGGCCGTACCTTGACCTATAATGGTTTACTTTTATAACTTGTTATTTGGATGGAGAGTTGTCTCACTGGCCCGCATACCAAATCTTCCTATATCTAATAAAAATAAATTTACTAAAAATTGGTCCATGGGTACTTTAAATATTTTACTAAATATTAATTTGATATCTATAAAATTTTTCAATCCAAAATACTATGCAACTCAAAATAATGGTTCTTGGTACTTAAACGATTAATTTAAAGCAAAAGATTAATTTTTCTTCTGGGTGGTGGGTTTACTTAGGTACATTGTAGATGCATGAATTTATGTATTATAATGTTAATATATTTTTTAACAATTTTCAATAGATTTCTTCAAAATTATTAAAAGCACTGACCAGTTCTCACACTATGTATAATTTCGACCTAGCCTACTTAAGAGTAATTCCTGCGTCATAACCTCATCGCCAAACTCCAACATTTCCAAGAACCCAGATGCTTGTGTAATCCTGCGGTCTGAAACTGCCCCTGACCACAACTTTGACAAGAAACAGAATGAACCACTTGGTGTTATACCTACCAAAAGTTTGAATGTATTATTATGCTTATAACTTGACCAAGTGATTCTCTGGGCAGAAGGTAATGAGGGTTTTTGAACAAAAAATTCAGTGCAATCTATAACTACTCTGGTTTTAGGGAAATACTTAAAACATTTAGGCATATTTTCCTTTATTTGATCTTTAGTGGGCCACTTGATAAGAAAATCCAGTTCTTTCCGTAAAAACACAATCCATGTGGTAAAGATACGGGAAACAGTTGAAGAACTTATACACAACATATCTCCTAAGACATCTGTGTCCAATCCCTTCCTCAGTCGTACAAGGCTCATCAAGTACTCCTCCCAAAGTGATAACTCCCTCAATGCTCCCCTTTTCTGTAAAACAAAATCCAAGAAAAGACTACTATTGAGATTTGTCAATTTTGTTGATTTTTTTATTGTTTATTACTTATTTTTTCTGATTTTCATCATTTTTCTGGCTTATGAGATTTACCGTGTTAAAGCCAGGAGCAAAATATCTATTAAACATATCAAGTAAAGCATTCTGAATAATACTCTTTAAAGCCTAAGTGACATTTTCAAAATTACATGTACTATTTTCTGGAACAATTACCCACAAACTTAAATTAATCATAACATATGAGAAGAACTTTTGTTTGTTTCCATAGAAATTTCTGTACAAAAGATGAATTTATTTTAATAATAGTAGGGTATGTTTACACGAGTTCTGCTCATGACTTGGCATAAAGATACACATGACATTTTTTAAAAACAAATTGTAGTGTTCAGTAAACCCTGACAACTGTTACTTTTCATCCTTGGTAAAATAAAAATAAAAAGTTATAATGAATATAATATTTGGTTGATTTGATCACAATTGCATATTACCATCTGATCAGTAATAACAAAAATAAGTTTTTACAAAATCATTATGCCAAGTCGCTAGGGGGCGCTGTTCCAACAGTGTATCCACTAATAAAACCAGTGGACGTTGTAAACAATGCTTGATATAAAGACTTTGATGCTAACAAGAAATATTTATTGTTACATTTTTCATGTTTTTACAGGTATCAATGGAGACCTTGTAGCAGGACATAAATTAATGAAGAGACACGTTTTTGAGAAATGACCATGTGTTGATTTTTAATATAAAGTATTAACACTGGCTATTGCTTGAATAAGTGCTCAAAATCCATCAAAAAGAACAGATCTGCCTGAGGAAATCTTACTATTTATGTTGAGTATTTGAATAAAATATAGGTAAGGTTTTAACTAAAGTGAATTATGAGACAGATAACTTACCTTTCCACTGACATCATTCTCTGTATCGTCGAAGCTGTCATCAACCCTAGATGACCCATACCAATACTTCATCCTAGAAGCCTTCAACTCGACATGACTAAAAACAAGTTTCAAGACATCCAGTGTCATTCCTGAAAATTTAACAATGAGGCTGTTAAAACTGATAATGTGTTATTTTATCGATCTTAATTTTGCATCTACTTTCAATTACCGGTGAGTTAATCCTTTTTTTTTTAAATCACTAAAACATATCCCAAAAATCTGCATACATTGAATAGACCAATATGTTATGATTAAAAATAATATTCCATGCTTTCATTCCAATCTTATTCTTATGATAAGGTCAGGGGGACCTTTTAAATACCTGTATAGGCTTTAGGCTTCTTTTCCACATCTGAAAGAAATAACTGTCTTCTCATGGTCTTCAAGTTGACATTGGTACTGCTGTCAGAATAAGTTGGATGGTAAGTCTGAGATCCTGAATCTGCAATTTAAGTTCAAATATAAATGCATGTATAACACTTTTTTCTCTATGCAACCCTACATGTATATTTAAATTTTGAAAGACTTTTATTTGGGGTTTTCTTCACTTTCTTGTCCAAAACCAAATGAAGCAAGAAAATCAAGTCATAGTCAAATAAACGCTGCCAATATTGAGACAATAATCATGATAATTATTGGTTAAAAAAACATTTTTCCAAATTTTTACGCCCCCCGCTGTAGCATATAGTGGCATTAAGTTTTACACTTTTCTGTTGGTTTCCTTTCTGTTAACTTGAGTTTTATTCAACAAAACATTATGAAACTTATACAAATGCTATTTACCATGTTTATCACTGAACAAGGAATAAGTTGAATTTTGATGGTTACTTAAAAACTATTGCAGAGTTTAATTTTGCCCCTTTACTAATGAAAAATTACATTATGCAAATAGATCAAAGTAAAAAATCTGAAAATAACAATTGAAAGTGATTGTTATTTCACTAATTCAGTGAAAAACTAAACAATCTCAAAAGTAAACGTTTTGTTTCGAAGTACATTTTTGTAAATTGTGGCTAGACAAATTCACTGCAATAAGGAACATTCTAATATACATGTAAGACACTTTAATATATTAAGATTATGATATCCAGATATAAAACAGTGCTGTACTACTTCATTGATTGCCAAGGTTAACAGGGGCAGAATTAGAGGATTTTTCAGCCCCCCACCTTTTGATGAAAAAATTTGGTTGATTAAATATATAGGGAATCACTGAAGCATGTATGAAGCGGCTACTTTTTACGAAAATTTCTGGATCCGTCATTGCTTGATGTATAAACTTCACACCTTCCCGCATAACCTCCAGCCCATTTAGAAATATAGAGCTCCCATGTCATCATAAATATATATAAATTTACCTTTTGTTTCCACAGGTAGAGGAGTAGCAGTAAAGATAGTGGTGTCAATGTCATCTGGTACTTTCCCTTCGTCGCTAGGCCCTAGTTCAATCTCTGCTTCAAAATCTAAAATTATTTAATGAAATATGTTATATCTATTATAAATCAACAGAATTATCTGCCCTTTATATTTTAACTGGTTTTATATTTTGAAATACAAACTTAATGCTTTTTTATACTTTAATGTAAAAATTTGAAGTTTTAGATTATTTTGTTATATACTGCAAGTTATTTTATGTACTTGGGAAAATAATTTCTATTCATAGCAAAAAACAAAAAAATCTGCAACGTGCCCAACACAGATGCTCAGAAAGAATATCCATTTAATTATAATTTCAGCCAGATAAATATTCTATAGAGAACGTGTCAAGAAAAAGAAAAAATACAACATTTCATGCATTCGTTTATCTGGATCTCGCCTACCTAAATACTAAAAATATGTACAGATTTTTACCATTCTGATATAATTTAATTTTGGATGTAAAGCGTCCACTGATTGGCTGACGTCCTTTTGTTTATCAGCCCATAGACATAATTTTGTCATGTGGCTGTGATGTCATCAATGTTTTTTCATGGTTTACTCCCGTTTAAAATGAAATTTCAAATTAAATTATAAGAAATAATTGAATTTTTTTTCCTAACTATTCAAAATAAAATAAAAAATGTGGTGCACACTGTAAAATGGCCCGTTATGAGAAAAAATACTACAGTCACTCCTTAATTGTTCAAAAATAGTCACATTTTAAACTAAATTTTACAAGGTTGAGCCTAAACGGTGGGTAAAATATGACACTGACCTTTAATTTATCATGTTTATTTTTTACATTGTGTAATGTCAACTTATGAACTTACTTCATGATGTTGTATAAGATTTGCGAAATTGTACATTTTTATGATCATTTTATTAAAAAAAATGTGATTTGGAAAATTTTAAATGCATACATGTATTTACATGTAAGCAATATAAAAAATAAAATCAAAATAATTGAAATTACGACACATTTGTTGTTGTCATGGTTGTTGTTTAAGATAAAATAAAATAATGAACATATTTCAACAAATTAAATGATTTAAAAAGGAAACTAATGTGCAGACAATTTAATGTGTTTTCGGACATTGATAATATATCAATTGTAGCCTTTGCTATGTTTGAAGGAGGTCAATAATTTACATTTTAAGATGTATTGACTGAGGATAACAATTTTCTAAAGATACAGTAACATGTTTTAAAAGATCTTACCTGGAACATGAACTATACAGTAAGAATGATCTAGGTCTACTGTTCCCTGATCAGCTGATTTTCCTAAAATAATGAAATGCTTTATTATATGAAACATTACACATTTATACAAAAAATTACAGTTTATCAATTTGATAGACATTGTTTTAACTTCACCCAATACATGTAACTACATGTAATATCTGACATGAAAATAGGGAAATGTTGTGGATTTAAATATGTTCACAACAGTCTTTACTCTTAGCCACTTGTCTGAAGACGCAGACCAGTAAAAATTAATCAGACTAGTTAGTTGTTGTTTATTTAGAAACATATGCAAAATGTGGGAATATTGGTCTTTGGACTAGATCAGTAGGATTTTGATGCAGACTGCACCACATGCATAAGATATTAATAACACAATACTGTACATGTAAATGTACATGTCATGCATATATTTTCTGTTTGTGAATACTATATTTGGACAGACTGGTAGCCGTAGGTACTGTACATATAAATGTATCTCAATTTCAGTTTTATTTGTGTATGTCTTTGAGCACGTTGAACTGCCTTTAGCATTAGTAACACCAAATTTTGTGATTAAGCATTGTGACATTACAGTGGTCATTTTTTAAGTCTGCAGCTACATGTACACAAATGTTAGTCCAAATAATTATGACGTCTCGAAAGGCTTTTATATTTTTTTGACGCAATAATTATGAGGTCTTGAAATGCTATTATATTTTTTTCTTTGAGTAAGGTGTCAAAGAAAAAAAAAATAGCCTTTGTAGACAGCCTTTTGAAGACATCATAATTATTTGGCCTACACAAATTATGCTATTTCAGTCAGGCCTAAATTAAATATTGTTTGTTTCCCCAATCCCGACCCTGCAAAGCCAGGTGTGGGTAGGTACATTTGTAGGTTGGAAAATAATTTTATTTTTCCATAAGCTTGAACAATATTGGACGATCCGGCAAGCCTGAAAATTTGAAATTAATAGAATAATATTTGACTTAGTTTTGACAATAAAATTTTATGAGCTGCACCAATTTTGCAGGGTTTGTCGGGATTGGGGAAACAAACAATATTTAATTTTAGGCCTCAATATTCATTGGCATAACAGCCTTGTACTTACAAATTGATGTTTTTATAAGATTGTAGTTTGAACAGTTCAATGTATGAAATATGAAACTGTTTTTGGATAGCTCCTACATAATTTCACACAATATTTTTTAGTATCATGAGTTCATAAACATGTATAAATGCAGCACCTGCATGTTCAAGTAAAAAGTGCCATTGGGATATATGTCAATCATGTCAAATTTTAAACAAAGTAATATTTAAACATAATGAACCTTTATATCGAAAATACAAGCATTGTATTACATTATATATACATTTCGTACCTGGTTTTTTCACCTTCCTACACACAAGGCTTGGACGGTCTATTGGTGCCCTTCTTTTCCGGTTCTGCAGCATGAAATTTTCCTTCTCAGCTTCACAGGCGCCTGCAGGAATAGGATCGGGATATTCCTCAGTCGGACCGTTCCCCCTTACAAAGTGCAGTGAGCAGATGTAGCTATATTTCGTCACTTTTTCAACGTTCAGGTCAGGTCGTCCGCAGGCTCTTATCCATCTTTCACACTTCACTCTATTCCGTAATGGCTTTGGGAACGGAATAAAGTGCACATCCTTCTCCGCGAGTCTCTCTGGGTACCTACTGTCACTCTTACAAACCCCGTACATGCAATTTTTGTTCACCATAGTCAATCGGAAATGTGTTTGTTTACCCTGGTTACAATGGCGGATTTGGAAATTCTGCCCGCCTTTTGGTACAGTCAATATAGATTTCGAAATTCCGAAGTTACATACTTCCGGTATGACTAATCACCAAACAATGTGCAAGTGGTCTATTCTTTTTTTTTAACAAATATTAAAGTTACAAAAAAATAATTCATACAGACTTCGTTCCCATTTACAGGTAATGCCTGTCTCATATTATTAACTTTCATCAGATGTATAACATAAAATAGCATTTATTTTAATATAGATTCTTACAAAATGTGTTACCACACCTCAAATATTTGATACAATGATCAGATGATAGGAAAAATTATTATGTTGTCACCTGGAACAAGGACATATTTTTCCATTTTTGATGAATTCTCATTTGTCTTTGTGACATGTGTTGTAGCTTTTATACCCTATTTTGTAACATGACTGTCAGTATTACCTGTAGTGACCCTACATCATTTTCAAAGTTCATTTCTTTTCTTCACACTTTCCATACTTAATTTTTGTTAGGTGGCGCTTGTGAAAACAGGAAGCACAATAAAAATCTAATCGGACACGGTAATGTAGAGATCAGTTCCGTTTTTTATCATATTCACATGTGTATTGTTATTGTGGGTCTCATGGGCTAAGCGTGACGCGGGATTGCCGATTTTTTAAAGGCAGTGCTTTAAGGCCTGACTTTCAAGTCATGAGGTACATCTTTTCATACGCGACATCCAACAAAATCTATGTAGGGGGTCTTTTGGCCAGAAATAGATCCGTAAATGTTCAATTTTCTCCTCTCCTTTTTATGGTATGATATGGTTTTTGTTTCTTTCATTTACATTGGGAAATAAAGAAACGATCGATGTGTATTGTTCGTTTTAAAAAACTTGTTATAAATGTGTATTTTGCATTATAAGCAGTCAACCTGATTACAAACTATCATTATTTGTATTCCGTGTGGAAAGAGGTCGGGTCAATTTCGAGTGTTATCTGACATCTAAAGATTTTTTAATCAGTTCAGACGTTGATATAACAATGAAAGTTCGACTGAACATGATAAATATTGCATTTTCTATAATTCAAAGCAGAATTCGGTTTATGAACGAGATACATTTTGTACCGTAAGCGTTTTCAATTTCGTTAGTTATGTATGTTGTCTACGTATTATCCTGGTTCCTGCTACTACGTTCCGGGAGTTAGCTGTTTGATATATGTTTAACATTACGATCGGTTACCAGTCGATATACGCGTGTATGTGTATATGACACAGTACGTTCTACGTTGGTGTTGGGAGAATTTTGATTAAATTCTAAATGCTCATAGAATAAGAAATATAATCTAAACTGAATTATGTACCTCCTTCTCAATAATGTATTGCAATATAAATATAAATCCCTTTTGACAAGAGAAATCTCACTTTTGTCAGAAATATGTTTTTCACATGTGCAAAGGTAATCACGTGTGGCGGCCATATTGGTTTGTTGACAAATTTTTGAAGAAGCCTCTAGAACTATGACCTAAACATTGATAGTCTTCCGAAAACGTAAACTTTATGCAATACTATTTTATCAATCATGATTATTTTCATAAATTTAAATTTAATTATTTAAAGAAATAAAATTATAACAATTACGATTTTAGATTAGAGATTTTACACAGACATGCTTTGATCTATTTATAGCCAAATTAGTTTACCTGTGTGAAAATGTAAATAATGGATATTAATTTGTTTACTAAACAAGTAAAGACAAACTATGGATGGAAGATAATAATTCACATAAATATTTCAGGACATTTGATTTATTTTAAAGAATATAGGATTTAAAAACTGCAAGTGCAAACAAATTTAATCATTACATAATCAGCTGATAATTTTTTAAGCAAACATCGCAAACATCGTGGTGATGTAACTGATACAAATCACTCCATCAATCCTCCAGCCCTTTCATATATTAAGCACTGTGATATTAAGCAATAGATCTACTTATTATTGTAGAATATTCAATGAATATAGATTCATCGGGTTATCAGATATTTTTAGCTGAGTATTTTTGGGTACAAGTCAAATCGACACCTGGTCAAATCGGCACCCGTAGAAAGTCAAATCGGCACCTGGTTAAATCGGCATCTTGTCAAATCGGCACCTATTTAAAGTCAATTCGGCATCCAATAATATTTGATATAATATATGGGACTGGGACTATTATGCTAATTTATTGACATAATACTTGTTGTAACATATTATATTTGTGTATGCAATTTAAAAATCATTTAAAGGACAATGCACTATTCTTTTTTTTCACAAAGACCAACAAACAGGTTGTGCCCCCCCCCCCCCCCCCCCAAAACCGTTATGAGTGGTGTCCCTTAAATGAGGGACTGTGCCTAAAACAAGGGGTGATTTTAAAATTTACTGTTGAAAACAATAAAAAAAAAATTAAGATTTTTAACTGGAAAGTGGGATAATTCATTATATTTGGAACAACTTTTCTAAATGAGGGGTCATATATATATTAATAAAGAAGATAAAGAAGATATATATAAGTTTAGAAACATCACAAAATTCTTTTGACATGTTTAAATTTTTGAACATTTAATACTTAATAAATGCATAGTTCTTGGGCTGGGAAAAGTTTCATCAAATAATAAGAATATAAAGGTGCTCATTTTTAACAGCGGGTTGTAATGTTCTTCAAATGAGGGTTACCCCTCATTTGGAGTGTTGTTCCCAACCTGTTAAAGGTCAATCTTTGTGCATAATTCAAAATTGGAAATTTCAACAAGCATCTAATATTCTTTAATACAAAAATAAATAAACCCTGGTCTGCTAGCTACATGTTCATCTTTTCTACCGATTTAATAACTAGAAACATGCAAACAGACTTAAGAAGAAGGCATGTAAGTTCATTATACAAATATGACACTTTTTCTAGACAATCCAGATCGTGCAAAATACTTTGCTAAAAATTGTAATGTTTGAAATTGTTGTTGCGCACTAAAAAAAACATGAAAACTTTCAAAAGTTGTTGGGTATCTATGTTACAAGTCTTACTATCTTTATGTCCCATTTATGGGCATTATGTTTTCTGGTCTCTCTGTTCTTCCTGCTTGAGGTTAAAGTTTATGGTCGAGGTATGTTTTTATGAAGTTGAAATCCAATCAACCCAAAACTTAGTAAACATGTGTTCCTAATGATATGATCTTTATAATTTTACTGCCAAATTAAAGATTTTACCTAATTTTCACAGTCCACTGAACATAGAAAATGATTGTACGGATGGGAAATCCATATACTTATGACACATTCTTGTTTGAAGAAAAAAAAATACATCATAAGGATAATGGAACAAAGCAGCCTGCTTTTATGGTAATTCAAGTTACCTTTTATTCACCTTCTTCCACCTCAGAGCAATCAGCTCTTTGATTTGTATCTGTTAAGAGTCGTATACTAAATTTTATTTTTATATAAATAAATTTATATTGTGTAATTTAAGAACTTGTATTTTGCCAAAGGATGCATAAATGAAAGTGGTGCAATTCATTTTGCTTTGATATCACAGGCACTTGTCTCAAAATTTTTTTTTCCTATATATACCTTAATGTTAAGGTATATAGGAATTTTATTTTTTGAGACAAGTGCCTGTGTTTGATATATAGATTTGAATTACAATTGTAAATGATATTGTAATGCATATAAAAATAAGGAGATGTGGTATATACATGATATTTAGTTACGGTTTTATCAAACTAAAGTGCATAAAAAATGGGTATAAGCAGTTACAGGTACTACTGTACAATCGCCAACAATGAGAAAAACTCATACCGTAAAGAGAATTTCATAATTTACAAGTAAGTTTTGTTTTTGCATTGCATCATTTTCTTCTATTGTCATGTTTGTCTTAATTGCAAATATGGGAAGTGGTTAAAATGCTAATGAGACGACTATTATATATGACCACCAGATGTCATTGTTTTCTAAATGAAAAACTCCTTTTTCAATCATACCGGTAAATTACTTTATCATGTTTATACTGAAATATAATTTTGCTTTGAGTTAAAAAATATGGTCATCAAAAAAGTTGACATGTAACTATGCACATTTACCATTATGTTACTTGATGTTCTTGCAATACATACAGTACGGTGACTAGTCAGTCTTTGTCAACTACTTTTCATAGGATGGGAGTCATTGAATATGTGTATATAATCAATATTTAAAAGACGTCTATTTATGTAAATAAGAAAAAAAATTCTATGTCTTAAAAAATTCATTTCGTGGCGAGGTACAGAAAATATACTGAAACAGTAGACTATGAATATAGGTGAACTAGGTACAAGAGAACTCTTAATCTTAAATACTACAAACCACCTCTGTTCTATGGAAGATAATGATATACTATAGTATCTAGACTAGAAATACACACAACCTGTAATTAACTGCCTTTACAGCGCTTTCGCGCTTTGATTGTAAGCGAGACACGTGAAAGTCAAATTATTGTGGCGTGAAAACGGGAAATGAGGTCTTGCGGTACCCGGTAAATGACAAACTAGAGGCTCTAAAGAGCCTGTGTCGCTCACCTTGGTCTATGTGACTATTAAACAACGGAAGCAGATGGATTCATGACAAAATTGTGTTTTGGTGATGGTGATGTGTTTGTACATCTTACTTTACTAAACAGTCTTGCTGCTTACAATTATCTCTATCTAAAATGAACTTGGCCCAGTAGTTTCAGTGGAAAATGTTAATAAAAATTTACAAATTTTATGAAAATTGTTAAAAATTGACTATAAAAGACAATAACTCCTTAGGGGTCAATTGACCATTTCGGTCATGTTGACTTATTTGTAAATCTTACTTTGCTGAACATTATTGCTGTTTACAGTTTATCTCTATCTATAATACAGTCAATAATATGCAAGATAATAACCAAAAACAGCAAAATTTCCTTAAAATTACCGATTCAGGGGCAGCAACCCAACAACGAAATTGTGTTTAGAGCCTAAACACTTGCCTAAACACATTAAGTTTATGAAACCGATTTTTGACGTTTTAAATCTAAACATGTTTAATAGTTAATGTGCCGGCGTACAGGCTAAACATGCCAAGCTATAAAGTGCTTAGACTGTAAACATGATTATCTGTAACTAAAGCGTTTAGACTAGAAACATGTTTAGCTAAAAGAGTTTAGAGGCTGTAAACATGTTTAGCTTTGAAGCGTTCTTCTTCTTCTTAGATATAGTAGTTAAACTCAATAATGAGTACCCAATACTTGTGCGTTACGTAGGTGTTGGTAATGTATGTTTACAATAAAAGATCAATGATCAAAAAAGAAAATACGGTGCATGCTGTACAGTTGGTGCAGGATAAAAACATTCCATCATCTAGGAAACCAGTGTCTTGAAAGCTTCGATAGTGAGAGCTTTCACTGTCGATTCCGGTAATTTATTCCAGGCTATTACTGTTCTTGGAAAGAATGAGAATTTGTAGTAATTATGACTGTCTTGGGCTGAAGATGGTATATGCCATGGTATTGTAGTGTCTTGATGTTCTATTTAGTGGAATGAGGTAAGTATCTGTTGGAATTGCTACTAGTCCATTTACAATTTTGTAAAATAGGCATAATCTGATGTTCACTGCTCGTTGGTAGAAAGGTATGCAGTTAAGCTTGCTTATCATGCTTGTGACACTCGAATCGTTACTGTAGTCGTTGAAAATATAGCGAGCTGCTCTTCTTTGTACCCGCTCTATTTTGTCAATATTTTTTTGCGTATAGGGATCCCATATGGCTGCGCTATATTCCACTCTTGGTCTTATAAGTGCGTTGACAGCATTGGTTTTTGTTTGTTGTGGAGCCTTTTTGTGTTTCCGCTGAGCATCCCTTGTGCTTGGTTTGCACTGGCTACAATGTTGTTTGTGTGTAGGTTCCAGCTAAGGTAATCTTTGATGGTAATTTCCAAGTATTTCGTGTCTGTGACTGCTTCTAGTTGTTTCCCATTCATGTAATAGGGTTCTTTTATGGGGGGTTTAGATCTTGTTAGGTGCATCACGTTGCATTTGCTGACACTAAATTCCATTTTCCATTTCTGTTCCCATTTCGTCAGTGTAGTCAGATCTTTTTGAAGAATGGCTTGATCTTTGGTTGTTCTAATTGGCCGGTAGATGACGCAATCATCAGCAAACAGGCGGATTGTTGACTGTATATCATCAGTGATGTCATTGATGAAGATAAGGAAAAGGACAGGTCCAAGTACACTGCTTTGGGGTACTCCAGATGTTACTCCCACTTTGTCTGAATACTTATGTTCCAGTACAATTGCCTGTGTTCTGTTATCTAAAAATGATGTGATCCATTTGTGATTTTCCCCTCTTATCCCATAGTGTCTGAGCTTGTGTAGCAGGCGTGGATGGCTGACTTTATCAAATGCCTTTGCAAAGTCCAGGACTATCATGTCTGTTTGTGTAGTTACCAGGCTTCTAACAAAAGAAATCAAAGTTACTCAATTTTATTACGGCACAATATATACACAAGACAAACAAAATATTTCACAGAACAGGATAAACACTCGACTATACCACTGACAGTTACATTAACATGTAAAGTTAATGTTAATGAGCAAATATAGCGTCTAGCCATTATAAATATTAAATATAATCATCCAAACAGATCGAATAAACATACGGGCTAGCCGCCAAGCCAACGGCCGCCAAAAAAACAGAAAAACAGGTTACAAGAGTTCAATTATTCGTAATGCATTTTCCATAGGGTACCACTAGTGTTCCGTATTTTTTTTCTCGAAGACTACAAAAACTAGGGAAAAACGGGTAGCAGTTCCTGTTACTAGAAATGCCAGTGTTGCATTAAAACCAAAAAAATATATAGGGGCATGCGGTTCAAATTGACTTAAAAAGCAGTTGAAAAAGATCGTCTACTTTTTATGAAAAAAGGCACATTTTTAATGGCTCCGGCGTGCAGAAATGGAAGATATTTTCTATACTTCGTAAAATGTGAATATGATTTTCGGCAATTTTTAAAGGGAAATTCCGCGATTTTTTACTTTCTATCTAATAATGTTCATCTTAACATAATAAACACATTTGCAAAGTTTTAAATTTATATTCCTTCTAATAATGGAGAAAATCAAGTATTTGTAACTTTTTTGGTTGACCTTCTCGAGTGGGTTGTGACGTTTTAGCCCGATGTGTTGAATTCTGGGGAAAAATAAATCTGTTTAACTCTTATAGCTTATCGACAATATACGTAATCAAAAGCGCACAGCTGACAGTTGGTCGTAGTTAATAACCATAATATAAGAACGAACGAAAATGAATATGCGTATACCGTTTTGTATTGGTTGAATTAAACTCCAATAAAATTATCTCTAGTAAATATTTTCGAATGAATTTCATTAACTATTGTTGAGATTTTTCATAAAATATCTATTGAACATTTTTACTGATATCAGAGACATATAATATAGGCAGTTGCTATTTGTCCGGCTAGCCGGACGAATAGTACCAGGACTATTTGTCCGGCCAATACAATGCGCATGTCTGTGTGCGTGAAATATTATCTTCAGCAGCACCAGGGGGTCGCAAATCATATATATCATATGGACAACTAAAAAGCAATGTTTTGCAATCTTAAATTGTCAGGCCCCAATCTTGTTACTGGTAATTCAGTGAAATTGTTGTTTTCTTAATATATAGTCCAATGTGGACAACGTATAAGTAGAAAAAAATCATATATATTCCATATTTATTTCTTAATCTATGGCTTCACATTGTAGGAAAAGGGTAGCAATTACTTGTAAAACAAACTTGGGTCGTGATTGACTCGTACATTTTAAGTTAACGTAAGGATTTGGTCTAGTTGAAAAAGGTACAAAATTATTATGTCTGAAGCTGTCAAACAGAGTTATGGACCCCCTTAACATAAAGTTATCCATATTTTGTGTGAGAGGTGGGAGATTTTTCTATAAGGTTCCCCCCCCCCCAAAAAAAGAAGTAAACAACACTGTAAAAACCTTATTAAGAAATTCCAGGTGGGATTTCATCTTATTTACGTGAGGGGTCGGGGTAACACGGGGTGCTCCTTTTCCCAAATCCCTCATTTCTTTTCCCCCGAGATCCCACTTTTATTTGTCCCTTATATTTCATATCCCCACTTTTTATTATCCATTATCCCACGTCTCCACTTTTTGTACACCCCACACCACCTATATCCCACTTTAAAAAAGCCGTGTCGTTCCCCTCCACTGAGTTCGATGGCTACTTGCAAGATTCATTTTCAAGATTTTTCAAGATTTATTGATAACGCTCAGACACATAAATGTGTAACATGAGGTCAAAGTATAATACATAAACAATTGAATGACGAAATGAGCATGCAGTACTATCTAAACACATAGAAATACAATAATAATGGTAAATATTTTAGAATAAACAAGCAATTTTCTTAATAAAATATGACAATCGTTTGTAGACCTCCATATTACATATGGACAATAATCCTTCCATTTTAATATATTGAGGATTAATAGTATAATATTTAGGTAAGTATTTGTTTCTATAATTAACAATAGAATCATGTTGACATACAAATAAAACATGAAATTCATCACCAATAAATTTATGACATAAAGTACATATTCTCTCTGGTCTAGGTATATTTTGCCAACGGCCTGTCTCAATTGGAATACGTAAGTTCGATGTCCTTAATTTAGTTATCCACCCTCTATTCTGTTCAGATAGTCTGATCAGATATTTTTCTAATCCAAAGTCCTTTTTAAATGACCCATAAAATTGTCCCCGGGATGAATTTTCTATATCGCCAAACCATGAGGTAATAAACTGATCACTCAATATACGATCGAGATAAGTTTTATCACATTGCAAAAGCCAATTTGGTTCATAAAAATATATCCTAGACCAGTGTTGTTAAATATTGATTCGACAGAGTCAATCCATTTGAAAACATAATGGCCATGATTCTTCAGTGATAACATCAGCCTGTACAAAGAACTACTGAGTTTACTGCTATTGTTTACAACTTTACACCAATACGAAATCATTCTACATTTAACTCGAATTTGCAGAGGGAATCTTCCCAATTCTCCATACACCATAAAATTGGGTGTAGTATTTCTAACTTTTAAAATTCTTTTGCAAAATTTCAAATGCATCTGTTCAATAATTTTCAAATTCTCAAAACCCCAAACTTCAGAACCATATAAAAGAATGGGTTCTATCATGGAATCAAATAATTTCAGTTGTAAATCTATAGGAATGTTTTCGTTTCTAACAATTCTATGTATAAAATGCATCGATTTATGTGCTTGATCAATTAGTTTCTTTTTGGTATCTAAAAAAGTACCGTTATATTTAAAGATAACACCTAAATAAGAAAATTTTTCGACAATCTCAAGTTCTTTGTCTTGTAATAAAAATTTAAATTTCTTCTTACTTTTTCTCTTTCTAAAAATCATCACCTTTGTTTTATTTAAATTGACTTCTAATTTCCATTTTTCACAGTATGATTGAAAAATATTTAATGATCTCTGCATACCTTCTTCTGTTTCAGATAAAATTACAGTATCATCGGCATATAATATAACAAATAATTCAAAAAATATGTGCAATTCACTTTGAAACTTCTCTTTAACAGTTTCTAGTGGAATCCCATCTAGATTCTTAAAGTAATCTTCTAAGTCATTAAGAAAAATTGAAAACAAAAACGGCGATAAATTCTCCCCATGTCTTACACCTGCTAAACAGGAAAAAAAATCTGACTGACATTCATTATATTTTACACATGATTTGATTCCTTGGTACATATTAAAAATAACTTTAAAGCACTTCCCTTTAATATTACTCAATTGAAGTTTTTCCCATAAACCAGATCTTGATACAGTATCGAATGCTTTCCGAAAGTCTACAAAAGTACAAAAAAGTTTTTTTCCAAATGAGAAATACAGCTCTATGAGTGCATGAAGCACAAACATATTGTCTTTCAGAATATAATTAAATTTTATTAAGTTAGGCATGCCTTTGTAAAGGCCTATCTTAATTAATCTTGCTTTGATAATCTTTTCCACCATTTACTTGTATACAGCTATGGCGAGTCGAATAGTTTGGTAAAATTATAGTTCTCCGAGCAATTACTTTTTATATCCCCTTTTCCTTATTTCAATTATTTTTGAGTCGATCCCTATTATAAAATAATATCATTCTTTGAAGTTCATACTATCGTATTCCCTTGTCAAATTCCGAAAACTGGAAAATTTATTAAAAATATTGATTGATATCGCCGTTTCAGCCATGATCTGAAAAATCAGTGATCGGATTACACGCGACCCCCTGGTGCTGCTGAAGATAGTAATATTACACGCACTTCCGTACGGACATCAATTGACATGCGCATTGCAATGGGTAAGCGGAAGAAGGGATCCCGTAGACCGCCCTACGTCACGATTCATGAATTATGCATATTCTATTTATAGGCTATTTTTAAACGATTCGGAAAATACTAATGCTAAAAATAGAATTTTCTTAACATGTAAAACTATCTTAAAAAAACGATGCAAAATCATTAACTTTCATGGAGAGTGGTAGAGGGTTATTTTCGTGGTACGTGATTGGGTTTTTTTATTTCACGTTCAACGTGTTTTTACTTTTTTATTTTACGTTCAGTCGTGCAAAACAGCGAGGTGTTCAACATGTTCTGCTTATGTAAATTTTATACGTGCTTCGTGATTCAAATGCTTATTTTGCGTGCTCAGTATTTTCAAAAAAAAAAAAAACACTAGACAGGGATCGTCCACATGGACAAGAACGAAATTGATATAATTTTGTTTCCGTGATAAGAAATGATAAGGCGGTCAGACCAATATGATGTTGTTCCTTTATTTGCATTTTTAAAGTTCAGAAGGTTCACCTTAAAGTCTTGATTTTTCGTGCAACGTTCATGACAGAAATTATTTCACGTTAAACGTGAAATGGTATCTTAAATAGGAATATGTTCCGCATTATAGTAGCATATATCATTGTGCCCTCATTAAGCAAATACATATTCCTTTTTAAGATATATATGATATTTCACATATATATGACACACAGTAGTGGTGCCTTAATTATGTTGTAAAGACTTGCAAATGTCCCATGCACGTCATCCCATGGCTTTGAATATACTATGGAGTTAATAATATTTTTATTATCTGCTTAATAGAGTACTTTGATGTAGGCAAATTGAAAAAAAAACATGTAGCTAACACGTTCTTAGAAACGAGACATTACCTTTACGGGGTGTGAGGGGGTGGTGATAGTGGGGGTGGGGGTGCTGGTCTTCGTTTCCCCTGTTATTTGTTTATAATGAAGCTACATGTTCTATTAGGGCGTTTTACGGGATCTTCTGGGCGGTCTACATGATCCCCTGTTGTCTGAACCTTATATTTCTAGTTATAGAACGTTCTATATAGGATCTCCTATACATGTATTGTTTGTTTATTATGTATATAGCAAAGGACGTTCTACAGGATCCCCTGTTGTCTGAACATTATATATAAACTATAGAACGTTCTATAGGATACTTTATTGTTTGTTTTTGAAGTATCTAATAGAGGAATTTTTTTTACGGGATCCCTTGGTCGGTCTGTGTGATCCCCTGCTTTCTCAACATTATGTATCTACTACATGACGTTCTAAAGTATCCCCCGTTGTTTGTTTTTCAAGTATATAATATAGGGCGTTCTACACGATCCCCTGGTCGGTCTACAGGATCCCCTATTTTCTCAACATAATATATCTACTATAAGACGTTCTATAGGATCCCCTATTGTTTGTTAATCAAGTGTAAATCTAAAGGGCGTTCTAAAGGATCCCCAAGGCGGTCTTCAGGATCCCTTGTTGTCTGAACATTATATATCTACTGAAGGTCGTTCTACAAGACCCCCTGTTGATGGTTTTTCATGTTTATACTATAGGGCGTTCTACAGGATCCACTGGGCGGTCTACAGGATCCCCATTTGTTTAAAAATATATATCTACTATAAGACGTTCTAAAGTATCCCCCGTTGTTTGTTTTTCATTTATATACTATAGGGCGTTCTACAGGATCCCCTGGGCGGTCTACAGGATCCCCAGTTTTCTCAACATAATATATCTACTATAAGACGTTCAATAGGATCCCCAATTGTTTGTTAATCATGTATATACTAAAGGGCGTTCTAAAGGATCCCTTGGGCGGTCTAAAGGATACCCTGTTGTCTTTACATTATATATGTACTAAACGGCGTTCTATAAGACCCCCTGTTGATTGTTTTTCATGTTTATACTATAGGGCTTTCTATATGATCCCTTGGGCGGTCTGCGGGAAACTTTTGGTGGTCTGCAGGAATCTCTGTTTTTCAACATGATATATGTACTATACGTTCGCTATAAGACCCCCTGTTGATTGTTTTTTCATGTTTATACTATAGGGCGTTCTAAAGGATCATCTGTTTTCTCAACATTATTTATCTACTATAAGACGTTCTATAGAATCCCATGTTGTTTGTTAATCATTTATATACTAAAGGGCGTTCAATAGAATCCCATAGGCAGTCTACAGGATACCATGGTCGGTCTACAGGATCCCCTGTTGTCTTTACATTATATATATCGACTATATGATGTGTTTTAGGATCCCTGTATTGTTTGTTTATTATGTATATAGCAAAGGACGTTCTACAGGATCCCCTGTTGTCTGAACATTATATATAAACTATAGAACGTTCTATAGGATACTTTATTGTTTGTTTTTGAAGTATCTAATAGAGGAATTTTTTTTACGGGATCCCTTGGTCGGTCTGTGTGATCCCCTGCTTTCTCAACATTATGTATCTACTACATGACGTTCTAAAGTATCCCCCGTTGTTTGTTTTTCAAGTATATACTATAGGGCGTTCTACACGATCCCCTGGTCGGTCTACAGGATCCCCTATTTTCTCAACATAATATATCTACTATAAGACGTTCTATAGGATCTACTATTGTTTGTTAATCAAGTGTAAATCTAAAGGGCGTTCTAAAGGATCCCCAAGGCGGTCTTCAGGATCCCTTGTTGTCTGAACATTATATATCTACTAAAGGTCGTTCTACAAGACCCCCTGTTGATGGTTTTTCATGTTTATACTATAGGGCGTTCTACAGGATCCACTGGGCGGTCTACAGGATCCCCATTTGTTTAAAAATATATATCTACTATAAGACATTCTAAAGTATCCCCCGTTGTTTGTTTTTCATTTATATACTATAGGGCGTTCTACAGGATCCCCTGGGCGGTCTACAGGATCCTCTGTTTTCTCAACATTATATATCTACTATAAGACGTTCAATAGGATCCCCAATTGTTTGTTAATCATGTATATACTAAAGGGCGTTCTAAAGGATCCTTTGGGCGGTCTAAAGGATACCCTGTTGTCTTTACATTATATATGTACTAAACGGCGTTCTATAAGACCCCCTGTTGATTGTTTTTCATGTTTATACTATAGGGCTTTCTATATGATCCCTTGGGCGGTCTGCGGGAAACTTTTGGTGGTCTGCAGGAATCTCTGTTTTTCAACATGATATATGTACTATACGTTCGCTATAAGACCCCCTGTTGATTGTTTTTTCATGTTTATACTATAGGGCGTTCTAAAGGATCATCTGTTTTCTCAACATTATTTATCTACTATAAGACGTTCTATAGAATCCCATGTTGTTTGTTAATCATTTATATACTAAAGGGCGTTCAATAGAATCCCCTAGGCAGTCTACAGGATCCCCTTTTGTCTGAACATTATATATTTACTATAGAACATTCTACAGGATCCCCTGTTGTTTGTTTATCATGTATATACTAAAGGGCGTTCTACAGGATACCATGGTCGGTCTACAGGATCCCCTGTTGTCTTTACATTATATATCGACTATATGATGTGTTTTAGGATCCCTATATTGTTTGTTTATTATTTATATACTAAAGGGCGTTCTACTGGATCCCCTGGGCGGTCTACAGGATCCCCTGTTTCCTCAACATAATATATCTACTATAAGACGTTCTATAGGATCCCCTATTGTTTGTTAATCAAGTATATACTAAAGGGCGTTCTACAGGATCCCATGGGCGGTCTACAGGATCCCCTCTTGTCTTTACATTTTATATCTACTATAGGACGTTCTATAGGATCCCTAAATTTGTTTGTTTATTATTTATATACTAAAGGGCGTTCTACTGGATCCCCTGGGCGGTCTACAGGATGCCCTGTTGATTTTTTTTATGTTTATATTATAGGGCTTTCTACAGGATCCACTGGGCGGTCTACAGGATCCCCATTTGTTTAAAAATATATATCTACTATAAGACGTTCTTAAGTATCCCCCGTTGTTTGTTTTTCATTCATATACTATAGGGCGTTCTACAGGATCCCCTGGGCGGTCTACAGGATCCCCTGTTTTCTCAACATAATATATCTGCTATAAGACGTTCTATAGGATCCCCTATTGTTTGTTAATCATGTGTATATACTAAAGGGCGTTCTAAAGGATCCCTTGGGCGGTCTAAAGGATACCCTCTTGTCTTTACATTATATATGTACTAAATGGCGTTCTATAAGACCCCCTGTTGATTGTTTTTCATGTTTATACTATAGGGCTTTCTATATGATCCCTTGGGCGGTCTGCGGGAAACTTTTGGTGGTCTGCAGGAATCTCTGTTTTTCAACATGATATATGTACTATACGTTCGCTATAAGACCCCCTGTTGATTGTTTTTTCATGTTTATACTATAGGGCGTTCTAAAGGATCATCTGTTTTCTCAACATTATTTATCTACTATAAGACGTTCTATAGGATCCCATGTTGTTTGTTAATCATTTATATACTAAAGGGCGTTCAATAGAATCCCCTAGGCAGTCTACAGGATCCCCTTTTGTCTGAACATTATATATTTACTATAGAACATTCTACAGGATCCCCTGTTGTTTGTTTATCATGTATATACTAAAGGGCGTTCTACAGGATACCATGGGCGGTCTACAGGATCCCCTGTTGTCTTTACATTATATATCGACTATATGATGTGTTATAGGATCCCTATATTGTTTGTTTATTATTTATATACTAAAGGGCATTCTACTGGATCCCCTGGGCGGTCTACAGGATCCCCTGTTTTCTCAACATAATATATCTACTATAAGACGTTCTATAGGATCCCCTATTGTTTGTTAATCAAGTATATACTAAAAGGCGTTCTACATGATCCCATGGGCGGTCTACAGGATCCCCTGTTGTCTTTACATTTTATATCTACTATAGGGCGTTCTATAGGATCCCTATATTGTTTGTTTATTATTTATATACTAAAGGGCGTTCTACTGGATCCCCTGGGCGGTCTACAGGATCCCCTGTTTTCTCAACATAATATATCTACTATAAGACGTTCTATAGGATCCCCCATTGTTTGTTAATCAAGTATATACTAAAGGGCGTTCTACAGGATCCCATGGGCGGTCTACAGGATCCCCTCTTGTCTTTACATTTTATATCTACTATAGGACGTTCTATAGGATCCCTATATTGTTTGTTTATTATTTATATACTGAAGGGCGTTCTACTGGATCCCCTGGGCGGTCTACAGGATGCCCTGTTGATTTTTTTTTTATGTTTATATTATAGGGCTTTCTACAGGATCCACTGGGCGGTCTACAGGATCCCCATTTGTTTAAAAATACATTTCTACTATAAGACGTTCTTAAGTATCCCCCGTTGTTTGTTTTTCATTTATATACTATAGGGCGTTCTACAGGATCCCCTGGGCGGTCTACAGGATCCCCTGTTTTCTCAACATAATATATCTACTATAAGACGTTATATAGGATCCCCTATTGTTTGTTAATCATGTGTATATACTAAAGGGTGTTCTAAAGGATCCCTTGGGCGGTCTAAAGGATACCCTGTTGTCTTTACATTATATATGTACTAAATGGCGTTCTATAAGACCCCCTGTTGATTGTTTTTCATGTTTATACTATAGGGCTTTCTATATGATCCCTGGGGCGGTCTGCGGGAAACTTTTGGTGGTCTGCAGGAATCTCTGTTTTTCAACATGATATATGTACTATACGTTCGCTATAAGACCCCCTGTTGATTGTTTTTTCATGTTTATACTATAGGGCGTTCTAAAGGATCATCTGTTTTCTCAACATTATTTATCTACTATAAGACGTTCTATAGGATCCCATGTTGTTTGTTAATCATTTATATACTAAAGGGCGTTCAATAGAATCCCCTAGGCAGTCTACAGGATCCCCTTTTGTCTGAACATTATATATTTACTATAGAACATTCTAAAGGATCCCCTGTTGTTTGTTTATCATGTATATACTACAGGGCGTTCTACAGGATACCATGGGCGGTCTACAGGATCCCCTGTTGTCTTTACATTATATATCTACTATATGACGTTCTATAGGATCCCTATATTGTTTGTTTATTATTTATATACTAAAGGGCATTCTACTGGATCCCCTGGGCGGTCTACAGAATTCCCTGTTTTCTCAACATAATATATCTACTATAAGACGTTCTATAGGATCCCCTATTGTTTGTTAATCAAGTATATACTAAAGGGCGTTCTACAGGATCCCATCGGCGGTCTACAGGATCCCCTGTTGTCTTTACATTTTATATCTACTATAGGACGTTCTATAGGATCCCTCTATTGTTTGTTTATTATTTATATACTAAAGGGCGTTCTACTGGATCCCCTGGGCGATCTACAGGATCCCCTGTTTTCTCAACATAATATATCTACTATAAGACGTTCTATAGGATCCCCTATTGTTTGTTAATCAAGTATATACTAAAGGGCGTTCTACAGGATCCCATTGGCGGTCTACAGGATCCCCTCTTGTCTTTACATTTTATATCGACTATAGGACGTTCTATAGGATCCCTAAATTTGTTTGTTTATTATTTATATACTAAAGGGCGTTCTACTGGATCCCCTGGGCGGTCTACAGGATGCCCTGTTGATTTTTTTTTATGTTTATATTATAGGGCTTTCTACAGGATCCACTGGGCGGTCTACAGGATCCCCATTTGTTTCAAAATATATATCTACTATAAGACGTTCTTAAGTATCCCCCGTTGTTTGTTTTTCATTTATATACTATAGGGCGTTCTACAGGATCCCCTGTTTTCTCAACATAATATATCTACTATAAGACGTTCTATAGGATCCCCTATTGTTTGTTAATCATGTATATACTAAAGGGCGTTCTAAAGGATCCCTTGGGCGGTCTAAAGGATACCCTGTTGTCTTTACATTATATATGTACTAAATGGCGTTCTATAAGACCCCCTGTTGATTGTTTTTCATGTTTATACTATAGGGCTGATCCCTTGGGCGGTCTGCGGGAAACTTTTGGTGGTCTGCAGGAATCTCTGTTTTTCAACATGATATATGTACTATACGTTCGCTATAAGACCCCCTGTTGATTGTTTTTTCATGTTTATACTATAGGGCGTTCTAAAGGATCATCTGTTTTCTCAACATTATTTATCTACTATAAGACGTTCTATAGGATCCCATGTTGTTTGTTAATCATTTATATACTAAAGGGCGTTCAATAGAATCCCCTAGGCAGTCTACAGGATCCCCTTTTATCTGAACATTTTATATTTACTAATGAACATTCTACAGGATCCCCTGTTGTTTGTTTATCATTTATATACTAAAGGGCGTTCAATAGAATCCCCTAGGCAGTCTACAGGATCCCCTTTTGTCTGAACATTTTATATTTACTATTGAACATTCTACAGGATCCCCTGTTGTTTATCATGTATATACTAAAGGGCGTTCTATAGGATCCCCTGATCGGTCTACAGGATCCTCTTTTGTCTTTACATTATATATCTACTATAGGACGCTCCATAGGATCACTTATATTGTTTGTTTATTATTTATATACTAAAAGGGCGTTCTACCGGACCCCCTGGGCGGTCTGCAGGAGGTCCGAGTACACAGTTTTTTCGTAGTGCATTTCCTTTAGACAATAAATGAAAATAAAAAAAATCCCACCTGCGCTTTCTCCATAATATTTTTACAGTGTGTTGTACTACTTTTGGGACAAATTATATCAAAATTATAGAAAACTTCATCAGCTCTAACTCAAAATATGGACAATTTTATGTGAAGGGGGGCTTGAAATCTTTTGACAGCTTCCGAAATGCTAATTTTTTACCTTTTTCAACTGGACCAAATCACTACTTTACATTATATTTCATGAATCAAATTTTTTTACAGTGTAATTTTATCCCCCTTCTTGCTACTTGAGGCATAAAACATAAATAAATAAATTTTGAAGGGGTATAAAAAAAATTGACAAGTAACACACTGTCCACAGTAGGGACTATATTCGGACCAGGATGCCCTGTTGATTGTTTTTTTTTTTATATGTTTATACTATCGGGCGTTCTACAGGATCCCCTGGGCGGTCTATAGAATCCCCTTTTGTTAAAAAAAAATATGCATCTGAGATAGGAAATTCTATAGGTTCCCCTGTTCTTTGTTTTTCATTTATATACTATAGGGCGTTCTACAGGATCCCCTGGGCGGTCTACAGAATCCCTTTTTGTTAAAAAAAATATGCATCTGAGATAGGAAATTCTATAGGTTCCCCTGTTCTTTGTTTTTCATTTATATACTATAGGGCGTTCTACAGGATCCCCTGGGCGGTCTACAGAATCCCTTTTTGTTAAAAAAAAATATGCATCTGAGATAGGAAATTCTATAGGTTCCCCTGTTCTTTGTTTATTATGTATATATTATAGGGCGTTTATGATCCCTTGGGCCGTCCGCAGGATCCCCTGTTTTCTCAACATTATATATCTATCATAGGACGTTCTATAGTATCCCCTGTGGATTGTTTTTCATGTTTATACTATATGGCTTTCTATATGATCCCTAAGTCGGTCTGCGGGAAACTATGGGTGGTCTGCAGGAATCCCTATTTTTCAACATAATATATTTACTATAGGACGTTCTATAAGACCCACTGTTGATTGTTTTTCATGTTTATACTATAGGGCGTTCTAAAGGATCACCTGTTTTCTCAACATTATTCATCTACTATAAAACGTTCTATAGGATCCCATGTTGTTTGTTTATCATTTATATACTAAAGGGCGTTCAATAGGATCCCCTAGGCAGTCTACATGATCCCCTTTTGTCTGAACATTTTACTATAGAACATTCTACATGATCCCCTTTTGTTTGTTTATCGTGTATATACTAAAGGGTGTTCAATAGGATCCCCTGGGCGGTCTACATGATCCCCTTTTGTCTCTACATTATATATCTACTATAGGACGTTCTATAGGATCCCCTATATTGTTTGTTTATTATTTATATACTAAAGGGCGTTCTACCGGATCCCGGCCTGGGGCGGTCTACAGGATGCCCTGTTGATTGATTTTTTTTGTTTATACTATCGGGCGTTCTACAGGATTCCCTGGGCGGTCTACAGAATCCCCTTTTGTTAAAAAAATATGCATCTGAGATAGGTTCCACTGGTCTTTGTTTCCCATATTTATACTATAGGGCGGTCTACAGAATCCCCTTTTGTTAAAAAAAATATGCATCTGAGATAGGAAATTCTATAGGTTCCCCTGTTCTTTGTTTATTATGTATATATAATAGGGCGTTTATGATACCTTGGGCGGTCTGCAGGATGCCCTGTTTTCTCAACATTATATACCAATCATAGGACGTTCTATAGGTTCCCCTGTTGATTGTTTTTCATGTTTATACTATAGGCCCATCTACATGATCTCCTGTTGTCTGAGCATTATATATTCTTCAGGATCCCCTGTTTGATTTGTATGCATCTAGGATAGAACCTTCTATAGGTTCCCCTGTTTTTTTAAACATGTATCTACTTTACGTATATACTGGAGGGCGTTTTATAGGATCCCCTGTTGTGTAATAGTTGTGTATCTGCATGCTGAAGGGCGTTCTATAGGATCTCCGGGGCGGTCTTTAGAATAACCTGCTGTTTGTTCATTATGTTTCTAGTATACGACGTTCTTTAAGATCCTTTGGGCCGTCTATATGTTCCCCTGTTGGTTGGTATTGTTTAATAATCGTGCATCTGCTATAGGGCGTTCTTTAAGATCCCCGGGTCAGTCCATAGAATCTCTAGGTCGGTCTATAGGAGTCCTGTTGTTTGTTCATAATGTATCTATTGGAGGGCGTTCTACAGGATCCCCTGGGCGGTCTATAGGATTCCCTGTGGTTTAATAATTGTGTATCTGCTATAGGGTGTTCTATAGGATCCCGTTGTTGAGTAATCATGTATCTACTAGGGAACGTTCTATGGGATCCCCCTGCAATATTCGTGTATCTGCTATAGGGCGTTTTATAGGATCCCCAGGGCGGTCTATAGGATCCCCTGTTCGTTGTTCATGTATCTATAACAGTTGTTCTATACGATACCCTGGGCGGTTTATTGGATCCCCGGGTCGGTCTTAGGATCCCCTCTTGTTTAATAGTCGTGCATCTGCTATAGGACGTTCTTTGTTATCCCTTTCAAAGGGGGCATATTATGTTGTTATTGTTCGTTTCTTTTTTTTCTTCATTTCGTTTATAATATATCTTCTTAAGTGTATAATATATCTTATTGAATTAATAAGATATCTTATAAAGTATAAAAGCTGTCTTTTAAAGTTGATAAGATATCTTATAAAGAGTAAATTATATAAAATATCTTATATATTATATATTATATGAGTTATCTTGCATATTATATATGTGAGAGAGATTTTATATATCATTTGAAATATCTGATATATTACATGAGCTATCTTGAAGTTAGAATAAATAGTAAAGCGGCTTGCCATATATACTCATTGAATCTATTATCATTAATAGACTGTACATCATCAATATATCGGAAAGGGATATTAAAAGACGGGTCAATTTCTTTTCTCCTGTCTGTACAAATCCATAAGAATACGAAAACAAATAGAATTGCCATTGCGAGCAAAGGCGGATGTCATACTGTTGTCAAGTTGCCAGACGACCTTGCCATTGCTAGGTTACCGTCAGCAATTTTGAAATAAAATTTATACTAAAAAAACACAACTACCTACTGCTAGGTACATGTAGTTCTGAGGATCATACAAATTGTTGACACCTACTTTGTATATTGAATATCATGGTTCTATGCTCAGGAATACTAGAATTATATACAAAAAAACATTAAAAAAATACTGTTGACCAGTGTTTATAGTAATCGAGACCATCTTGGACCATCCCCTTATTAAAAAGCACAACTTTATATAATGGTTTACATTATGCCATAATTCCATAAAGATGAATGTGTCTATCCTTTTCCGAGAACTTGTCGGGACAATAAAATTATGGGGAAAAAGAAAAGAAAAAAACCCAACCAATAACAATATGCCCCCTCGACCTTTGAAAGGGATAATATAGAACGCCCTATAGCAGATGCAAGGTTATTAAACAATAGGGGATCCTATAGACAGACACAGGGATCCTATAGAACGCACTATAGAATATGCGCGATTATTAAACAAAAGGGGATCATATAGACCGCCAAGGTATAAACAATAGGGGATCCTATAGACAGACCCGGGGATCCTTTAGAACGCACTATAGAATATGCGCGATTATTAAACAAAAGGGGATCTTATAGACCGCCCAGGGGATCGTATAGAACAACCTGTTATAGATACATGATGAACAACCAACAGGGTATCCTATAGACAGCCCAGGGGATCGTATAGAACAGCCTGTTATAGATATATTATGAACAAACAACAGGGGATCCTTTAGACCGCCCCGGGAATCCTTTAGAACGCCCTATAGCAGATACACAATTATTAAACAACAAGGGATCATAAAGAACGCCTATGAGAGCATATATATATAACGCCCTCTAATAGATACATGATGAAAAAACTACAGGGCTCCTATAGACCGACCCTGGGATTTTATGGAACACCCTCTAGAAGAAACATGTTGAACAAACAACAGAGGATCCTATGGACCGACCCGGGGATTCCAAAGAATTCCCTATAGCAAATATGCGATTATTAAACAATACGGGGTCCTATAGACCGCTCAGGGGATCCTATAGAACAACCTGTTATAGATTCATGATCAACAACCAAAAGAAGATCCTATAGACCGCCCCGGGGAACCTATAGAACGCCATATAGCAGATACACGATTATAACACAACAGGTGATCCTATAGACCCAACAGGGGATCCCATAGAACGCTCTCTAGTAGATAAATCTAGTGAATACATGATAACCAAACAATGGGAGCCTATAGACCGCCCCGGGGATCCTATAGAACGCCCTATACAGATACAAAACTATTAAACCACAGGGGATCATATCGACCGCCCATGGGCGCATATATATAACTCCCTCTAATATATACATAAAAAACAAACAACAGTCTAACCTATAGAACGTCCCATAGTAGATATATAATATTCAAACAACAGGGGATCCTGTAGAACGCCCCTTAGTATATACACGATAAACAAACAGGGGATCCTGTAGACGCCCAGGGGATACTATAGAACGCCCAATAGTATAAACATGAACAACAAACAATAGGGGACCCTATAGAACGTCCTATAGTAGATATATTATGTTGAGAAAACAGGGGATACTGTAGACCGCCTAGGGGATCCTGTAGAACGCCCTATAGTATACACTTGAAAAACAAACAACAGGGGATCCTGTAGAACGTCTTATAGTAAATGAATAATGTTGAGAAAACTGGGGATCCTGCAGACCGCCCAGGGGATACTGTAGAACGCCCTATAGTATAAACATGAACAACAAACAACTAGGGAACCTATAGAACGTCCTATAGTAGTTATATTATTTTGAGAAAACAGGGGATCCTGTAAACCGCCTAAGGGATCATGTAGAACGCCCTTTAGTATACACTTGAAAAACAAACAACAGGGGATCCTGTAGAACGTCTTATAGTAGATATATTATGTTGAGAAAACAGGGGATCCTGTAGACCGCCTAAGGGATCCTGTAGAACGCCCTATAGTATACACTTGAAAAACAAACAACAGGGGATCCTGTAGAACGTTTTATAGTAAATAAATAATGTTGAGAAAACTGGGGATCCTGCAGACCGTCCTGGGGATCCTACAGAACGCCCTATAGTATAAACATGAACAACAAACAACAGGGGACCCTATAGAACGTCTTATAGTGGATATATAATGTTGAGAAAACAGGGGATTTTGCAGACTGCCCAGGGGATACTGTAGAAAACCCTATAGTATAAACATGAACAACAAACAACAGGGGGCCCTATAGGTCGTCATATAGTAGATATATAATGTTGAGAAAACAGGGGATCCTGTAGACCGCATAGGGGATCCTGTAGAACGCCCTATAGTATAAAATGAATGTAACAAACAACAGGGGGCCCTATAGAACGTTCTATAGTTGATATATAATGTTGAGAAAAAACGGGATCCGACAGACCGACCAAGGGATCCTATAGAAAATCTTATAGTATAAACATGAAAAACAATCAATAGGGGGTCTTATAGAACGTCCTTTAATATATATATGTTGTGTACAAGTTGTAATGTTGTACAAATTATAATTTGTACAGAATTTTTGTACAAGTTATCAGTGTTTTGTGACCTGCTGAACAAAAATGGATGATGCAAGCACACAGTCTTATGCTCCGCATACTTCTGTCAATTTTTCACAACTTCATGATACAGTCTAATACTGAGCATTGATACAAAAACATTATAAAACCACACAAAGATTTTGTATAGATATGAATATGGTATAAGGAAAAAAATTAAATTAGAATTTAAACCATTCAGGTATCCTCATTTCCAGTTTGAAGGCAATGATAATAGCACTAAATGTTAGGCTGACGTATATTTTTTTGAATTGAAAACATTACACTGGTTCATTTTATAAGTTAAACTTGTATCACCTGTTGCAAGAAGGTAGGTGTCAAAAAACTTATAACTTGTACAAAAACCCTGTACAAATTATAAAATTATAATTTGTACAAACTTACATCTTGTACACAACATATATAATGTCCAGACAACAGGGGATCGTGTAGACCGCCCAGTGAATGAACAACAAACAACAGGGGATCCTATAGAACGTCTTATAGCGGATATATAATGTTGAGAAAATAGGGGATCCTGTAGACCGCCCAGGGGATACTGTAGAACGCCCTATAGTATAAACATGAACAACAAACAACAGGGGACCCTATAGAACGTCTTATAGTAGATATATTATGTTGAGAAAACAGGGGATCCCACAGACCGACCAAGGGATCCAGTAGAGAGTCATCTAGTATACACATGATAAACAAACAACAGGGGATTCTATAGAACGTTCTATAGTTTATATATAATGTTTAGAAAACAGGGGATCTGGAGAACACGCCCTTTAGTATATACATTATAAACAAACAATATGGGATCCTATATATACTTTTTCCCAAAATTACAGGGCCCATAAAGGGCATAAAATCAGATACAATTGATTTACATAATTGGTAACAACAACAATTATAGAGGCATATACATATATATTTGGAATATAAGCATTGGTCAGAATCAAGCCAAAAACCACATATATATTGTGAATAAAAGAAGAATAAAATTACATTATATATGTATTTATTCTCAAATTGTTTACTTGACCTAGTGTCAGTGTTCATACCTGATCTCCTTAATTCAAAACAGTCACCAATATAACAGCCCAGTTTTTCCATAGAGTAACATTTTCTTGGGTCAAGAGCCATAAAAATTTAGAAGATTTATTTAAATTTATAAAATAATAACAATTGTTAGAAATGTCTTGGAAAAAAATCGTCCCTTTGAATATCATAAAGAGGGCATTCTAATAAAACATGAAGCTCATCTTCAACTTTACCGAATGAGCAATTAGAACAAAGACGCTCAGATCTTTCTATAGATATGTTTTTTTGAATATCTGTTTGTCTCAATTTTTAAATGAGCGCTTATTCTTAATTTACAAATTGACTGTCTTTTTATGAAGTCCTGTAATTCTAAATATTTTTCTTTTTTAAAACATTTTTTTCCCTTTTTCGGAGTTAATGGTTTGATGCTTTGGTTTATTCCAAAATATGAAAGAACTTTTACATAGTTTATTTTTAACATACTGACATAAAAAACCAATTGATTGGTCAAAATTTGGTAATTCAATCTCTTTCTGAATATAATCTATACTATAGAATACCATGTATTTACATTAGAACTATGTAACTGTATGTTTACAACATATAAATGCATCAAATAATAATCCTTCTTTCAAACGTTCCAGTCTATGACAATATTTTAACATTGATAAAATTATAGTAAAATGCATAGGAAATCTACCAATCTCTGACATTACAGCTATATTACTTGACTTTCTGTTTGCACCAAGAATATATTTCATAAATTTGGTATGAGCTTTTTCAGAAGAATCCTGACCAAAAACTTGTTCCTATAGAGAACGTTCTATACTATAGTAGATATGTAATATTCAGACAACAAGGGATCCTGTAGAACGTCCTTTAGTGTATACATGATAAACAAACAATATAAGGGATCCTATAGAACGTTCTGTAGTAGATATATAAGGTTCAGACAACAGGGGATCATGTAGAACAACCAGGGAATCCTGTAGAACGCCCTAACCATGCTAACAGTAGCTTTATTGTAAACCAGTAACAATGGTTCCTATAGAACGTCCAGCTATAGTAGAATGGTCAGACAACAGGGGTCAGATTACAGATTCTTTACTTTAAACGCAGACCAGTTTAAACACTCTCTCACACTCCTGTAAAGCCTTAGTACGTGTAACATGTTTAACATGTGTAAGCTACATCTTTTTTCAATTTGCCTACCATTTGCCTACATAAAAATACTCTTTTAAACGGATAATAAAAATATTATTAACTCCATAGTATATCCAAAGCCATGGGACCACGTGCATGTGACATTTGCAGGTCTTTACAACATAATTAAGGCACTAAATACTACTGTTGATCATATCTATATGAAATGTATCGTGTGTATTTTAAAAAGGAATCTGTATATATGTCATATATATTTGCACAATGATATATGCATGATATGCTACTGTAATGCGGTACATTTTCCTTTTTTTCATGTGATAAAAAAATAAATAAAGCAAATTCACCGTGTTTCATGAAAGTTAATGATTTTGAATCGGTTTTTTTTAATAGTTGTACATGTTGAGAATATTCTATTTTTAGAATAAGTATTTTCAGAATCGTTTATAAATAGCCTATAAATAGAATATGCATAATTCATGAATCGTGACGTAGGGCGGTCTACGGGATCCCTTCTTCCGCTTACCATTGCAATGGCCGGACAAATAGCCCTAGCACTATTCGTCCGGCTAGCCGGACAAATAGCCACTCCGTATAATATATCATGTATTATATGTCTCTGCTGATATTGAACTGAAAATATTTCCGTTCTATTTACGACGGTCTGGCCCACTTGCTTTGTTAGGGTTGAGTTCTTTCAGCAGCTGTTCTACTCCATTAATTGTGATGTTGATGTCATTCATGGTTATATCTGGAAACAAGTTTAGCTGTGAAGTGTTTTGTCTGGAACCACGTTTAGCTGTGAAGTGTTTTGTCTAGATCCACGTTTAGTTGTTAAGTATTTTGAATGTTAAGATGTTTATACCATAAGGGGTCGTGAAGAAACGTGTTTATCATTTTAGTGCGAGAAGCCGTTACTGCATGAGTAACGGACAGAAAGTTACAGGACAAAAAGTCACAAATAATTTTTTGACAATTGTTGGAATATATAAGAGAAATATCTTGAAAATATTTACTTTTTAATACATATATTCATATTAAAGTTAATGGAATTTATCATTCTACTTAAAAATGAAGATTTATTTTATTTTAATCATGCAAAGGACATATTTCTTGGCACCATGAAGCCATTTGAGTGCCAATCTACTTTCACATTTTGTTTTCTTAACAATTATTTGATCATCTTTGATATTTTTTTGATAAAATTGCTTACAAAGTTGGTTAATATACAATACATCAAGAAAAACACAAAAATATTTTTATTTTTTATTCAAAGAAAATAATCAGAAAAAATGAATTGTGACTTTTTGTCCTGTGATTTTTTGTCCGTGACTTTTTGTCTGTGACTTTTTGTCCTGTGACTTTCTGTCCTACATTCTACTGCATTAGGCCCCAATTAAACTAATATTTATATATGGAAGTGTTTAACGACCTTGACTGGCTTTTCAGCCCTCGAACGGTCGGCTCGGTGCCCGAAGGCGTTTGGTGAGCTTTAACATATTTTGATGCCGTGGGTCAGGAACAAGTAGTGGAGGTCGCAATATGTAGGCCGCCATCTTGGTTTTGGTGAGTAGATTTTTCTTTGTATACTATTTTGATGTTATTTCTTCACTAACGGCTGCTTCAAGGGCCAGTTTGGTCAGCTTGGCAGCCCGCTAGCCTCGATGATGGAGTACTGGTAGATGAATCGTGGACGTAGTTCTGAAGATGACAGGAAGCGTTATCAGGACCAAAGCCGTGAGGCAGTGAAATGAAGGTCGTATCACCCAACAGCCTAGGATACAGCCCTCGGACGTTAATCGGCATAACACTCCCCATGACACAATGGTTTTGGAGTGCATGTTAACGCGGGTACGCCAACTACTACGTCTATCTGTACGGCATGGATTGGTTTCTGTCATCTTAAGTAGTATGTCGTTGATCATCTAACTGTAAACCCTCATCGAAGATAGCGGGTAAAGGAGAGCTGGCCCAGCACGTCCGTTCAGCTGTAATGACTGAGACGTGACTGGATCGATATGGATTGTAAACTAATATTCCCGAATGCTAGGCTATATAACGTATGATAGCTCTCGTCAAAACAGGTTTTCATTGGTTTAATGGTTTAATTTAAGATTTAAATTATTTAATTAGCAAAACAGTGAAATTTATATTTTTACACCTCAGTAATCACACTGGTTCAAACTAGATTTTTGTTAGTGTAAACTCGTGCATTAAATTTACTCACTAGTTTATTTCGGTCTTTTTATTGGATATAAACATTTCCTTTGTTGTTAATTGTTTTTTATACTATTGCAAAGTGTTTTCTTTACATTTTTGAATTTAATAAGATTTATTCCTATGAAGAATAAATCCGGTTATCGGAGGAAAGTGGGCTTACGTTTTGGGAGTTGTCCCGCTTTGCACACGTGGTGGAACTTGTTAGGTATTATGAGTCACGTTAATTATTTTAACCTTGATAACTGTGACGTCATCATTCTTTCTTTACCACGTACGATACAGCAGAGGGAAGACGCAAACAATTGGGTTCCGTATGAATTAACTAATGTTTGTTTCAAAAGTTACCCACCCACCCACCACTTAGATTAAAGACATACTCTTAAAATGTAGTTAATATACACGTGTTAAATATTATATTATGTTATATCATGTTGTTCGTTTTGTGACGAAGTCATTAATGGATAAATATATTTTATTACGTAATTACAAAGTCAAGAAAGATTATAAAGTTCAAATGTCCGAATGTTCACAAACTGTCTTTAAAGTTGAATTGTTCGAATGTTCAATATCTCACACGGGCACGTGATCGTATAGTGGTATAACTGTTCGTTCATGTTAGAGTACTTCGGATATTAAGCGCATGAGTTCCAGCCTACCCACGATGGGGAAGACCTTGGCGGAATCTCCGGTACCAATCTCTTGTACCAATCCGTCCTCCTCGTCCAAGTCCAAAGCTGGATCTTATATAGTCTAGTGTCCATAAACATCGGCCCATAGCTGATGGCCGGTTACGTATTAGTCTGGATGTTGAATAATTCTTGTCTGGTTCATTGTCAAACTGCAATTAACCCCTGAAGGATACATGTTATTTCACAGTATACATGGTCATTTATTGGCTGCAGGTTATATGTCTATAATATTTGAACAGATCGTTATTAAGTGTCCAAAGCGTACATGATTGTCATTGAATTTTTTAATTCCTTTTTAATAAATTTCCTAATTAATACTCCTTGATAATTAATGATATGAAACACAATTGTGTTACATTTTCCTTTCCTCCTAAATAAAACGAAAGTTCAATAAAATACGGTAGTTTTTCTTCCTGTAGGTTATTGTGATAGTTCATTGCAAAGTTTCCAGTAACCATCACCACACATCTAAAGTTTATAATAAGTTCATTACATTCACCAAGTCCAATAGCTGGATATATTTACACATAGTTCATTTGAATCACCAGTTAAATAGTTCGATATACATAGTTCATGTTTTATTTCCGTCACCATCAAAGTATAAAGTTCATCAACTGCTGGAAAGGGCGCACATCTTTGTACAAATGTCGTCATCATCATCTCCATTACGTAGTATTTGACGCATCTAGCTGGTTGGTTCGTCCTTCTTAAGAGGCTGTTAACATCGGCAATCGATTAAGTTTTGTCCATGACCAATGGTGCGGAGGAAGACATCTCTCTGTTATCAGTTACATCTATTCCAACCAATTGCGAAGACACCATTTGTTTTTACCCAATTGTTCGTGGCATTAGAACCAGAACTCACAACATTCTTTTTGGCTAACCAAGATATATTCTTAATTAATTAACAGTACAAAAATATGGCTATTCCAATGAAGATCGCACCTAAACCCCACTGATAAATTTATCTCAATTTGGACGAACTAAAACTTTTTTTACTTCCACTTAGTTCTTTTTTTTATTATTATTTATCATCTATCAGATTATTGATAGTTTGTTCACTCGCCTTGAGTTCGCATGATTGTCCAAGCCTAGCAATATTTTGTACAATTTCTACATATAAATCAATACGTTCTTTTTTTATATCAAATTATCTATTTAAAACAAATTCGTTCTTTTTTTTTTATATTAAATTGTCTATTCAAAACAAAAAAATAAAAGGGGAAAACTGTCGTATACAACTTCTACAAGTTTTTAAAATCCTACATAATAAAAACAAATATATGTTTATTAACACAAGACATAAAAAATAGATTTAAAAATTCACAAATTAAAAAAATATATATAATGTGATCCTTTTCTATAACCCCTACACCTACATAATACCTATAACAAATAATATATACTAAATATTATATGTGTTACTTTGTTCCCAATTGTAATACTTTTACAGTTTTATTTTGTTTGCTTCATTAATTAATCTTAACGTTAGATATAGACCAAAAAATTAACAACATTTAAGATTCCATTAATAAAATTTTAACTACATCTTGCGCAATTTGTTACTGACTCTACATTTCATATTTGACAACAAAAACACCTTATTGCGAAAAAAATGTCGTTCTCTGTAATGTATTACATTTTTCTAAAATTAGTATATAGTTTCCTTATACTATTTCCTTTCTTTTTTATATATCTATTTTTCATTTGTTTTAAAATTTCAAACCTACTGCCTATCCCTTTTATACATTTACATACGACTATGTTGAGATCTGAGTTTAAAAATAGTATATACATTTAAAACTTAACTAACCTCTTAAAACTAAAACAATTAAAAAAAAAAATCTATGACTACTTATGAACAAAACACATCGTTAAGATTCTTTTTTCAACTCCTTAAATAATTGTTTCCTTATTCTTATTTCATGATTATAATCCTCATCATTGTTTACTTTTCAATTTCAATTTTACTTGAATGCTAGTTTTCCTTTTATATCAATTATCTATTTCACTAAAATTTTGTCATTAAGTTCTGAAGTTCATATGTCTCTTATTTTTTCTTTACAAATATCAGTCTACTACAACAATACTAGTAAATCCCTAAGGGCAAACATATCCCTGTTTTTCTTTAATGTGCTACTTTATGAAGATACTTCTCTTAATCTATTGACAATATGTAAATATGGCGTAATATAACACCATAAACAACTTGCACCATTTAATAACTTAACATCACTTATGTTAATCATCCGAAGAAGGGGTTGGAATCTAAAATTATAGACTATTTATTTTCTCTAAACAAATGTGCATACACACTACCCAACTGCATAAACCCATTAATCATCAAATGGCTAGAATACGCAAACAATGTATCCTCAGTGTACCCTTAACTTCATCTACCAAAGGTTCTAAATCAACCTTAATTTACACCGGTGCTCTGCTCATTTTACGTAAAATACATATTTTCTAGAATAATTGAATGTATCTTCAAAAAAATAACCCATAATATGACCAAAAACCACCATTAAATACGAAAAAAATATGCTAATGTATCAGACATTTTATCTTTATACATATTTACTTTAAACGAAAAACTAGCTTCTCTAAACTTCACAAAAAAAACCGATTTATTTTGAAGAATCATATGTTTAATCTATCCTATCTCGTAAACAACACCTACAGCATAAAAAATAACACAAACAAAAATAACCTTTCATTCTTATGAACAAAAAATGTGTATTCATAATTTTTAAATTGACCTATATACATGGTACCTAAAAATACCTAATAACAAAAATCGTGCCAACCACATCTCGTGAACAAACATCAGATTTTAAGCCTTTTAAAAGTATGGCCTCAATCCCTTTAAAATTAAAAACTTTACTTAATATGTGTGCCATCCCTTGAAAAGCATTTTCTTCTTTTTGTACTGACATAGAAATATCTTGATTTTCCATTAAGAAAAATGAAAGTAACTTAGTTCTTACCTTTTATATTCCTTCGCGTTATTTTAGACAATCCAAGTCGATCCTGGTCACGGCACCAAATCGTGACTTATGTGACGAAGTCATTAATGGATAAATATATTTTATTACGTAATTACAAAGTCAAGAAAGATTATAAAGTTCAAATGTCCGAATGTTCACAAACTGTCTTTAAAGTTGAATTGTTCGAATGTTCAATATCTCACACGGGCACGTGATCGTATAGTGGTATAACTGTTCGTTCATGTTAGAGTACTTCGGATATTAAGCGCATGAGTTCCAGCCTACCCACGATGGGGAAGACCTTGGCGGAATCTCCGGTACCAATCTCTTGTACCAATCCGTCCTCCTCGTCCAAGTCCAAAGCTGGATCTTATATAGTCTAGTGTCCATAAACATCGGCCCATAGCTGATGGCCGGTTACGTATTAGTCTGGATGTTGAATAATTCTTGTCTGTGGTTAATTGTCAAACTGCAATTAACCCCTGAAGGATACATGTTATTTCACAGTATACATGGTCATTTATTGGCTGCAGGTTATATGTCTATAATATTTGAACAGATCGTTATTAAGTGTCCAAAGCGTACATGATTGTCATTGAATTGTTTAATTCCTTTTTAATAAATTTCCTAATTAATACTCCTTGATAATTAATGATATGAAACACAATTGTGTTACATTTTTTCTGCTGTTTTTGTTCTATTTTTCAGGTTAAAATGACTGGTAGCTTATTCCGATTGTAATCCCAATCCTTCGTCAAGGCTTCAGACAAAGACTCCGACCATTGTAATCCCAATCCTTCGTCACGGCTTCAGACAAAGACTCCGACCATTGTAATCCCAATCCTTCGTCACGGCTTTAGACAAAGACTCCGACCATTTAATGGCGAAAATAGCGACACAACATCTACAAATATATTATGCTTCTTATAATGGAATTATGTATCCGCTGAGCTTCTGTTTCCCAGGGCCAGCATCCGATATATTTTGGAAGCAATAATGTTAATAAGGATATTATATTGATATATAAGGAAATGACATTATAAGGAATAACAATAAGGTGGAAATAAGGAATAAGAATAATGTGGAAATAAGGAATAAGGAATGGACAATAATGTGGAAATAAGGAATAAGGAATGGACTATAAGGTTTAATTATATATACTAGGGACTTGCCAATTATGTTTCTCGGCAGTCCCATTCTTTGTCAAGCCGTGGCCGTACAATTTTGTACTTTTGCCAAATAAAACATTTCTTACTTTATATTTGTATGTCATTTTGCCCCACGTTGTCTCAGATAATTGATATTACGTTGAAATTACCCACCCTTCCTCCCTCTTTGTAATTTTTTTTTCTTTCCTTTTATAAATTTACAGCGGCGGATGTTTGCCAAACAATTTGGTTATATATTATTGTTTATGTATTTTGATTTGTGTATTTAACTATTTATGATATATTGTGTTTTGTAATATATTGAAAAAAATATGTATAACAGGCAATACAAATTATACCTATTGACTTCCTTTTTATTTTTACATCACAAAAAGTAGTCAATGCATCAAACTAAGAATATGGAGTTTCCATATCAAATTGAATGTGACCAATACAATCCGTCAATGAGGGTTTTTTTTTCTTTAATTCAATTCACGTCATTCGACAATTGCATTTTTTCTTAAATTCAAATTTTCGTAAAACAGTCTAGAACTTTTGAATTGAAATTATCACTACTAATTTATAGCTTTAAAACAAAATTATAACATAAAAAAAAACCATATAAAACCAAGCAATTTTTGTTATCATTTATTTCCAGTTAATCATTGAACACAATCAAACATAAAATCATAAATTCATATCAAGGGTACACGTACATAATATTGACTAGTCTTCAACTTGTACCCAATCCCTACAACAACAAAACAATTTGAAAATGTTATGTTTTCATTTTACAAGTCAATAAGAGCTTCTCCTTTCTTAGAATATCCAACTGCTGGTCACTGGCCTGAAATATAGACAAATATTGCTAATCAACTTACTAAGTAGAATTGATCTAAAAATACAAGTATACGAACTACAACACCCAAAAGTAATGGAATGATTTAAGACCCAGATAACAACATTAAGACCGTGGTATAAAAACATAAATTTATAATTACTGATGAATCCATTGATACTTTTTATACGACCGCAAAAATTGAAAATTTTTGGTCGTGTATTGGTATCACGTTGGCGTCGTCGTCGTCGTCGGCGGCGGCGGCGGCGTCGTCGTCGTCCAAATACTTTTAGTTTTCGCACACTAACTTTAGTAAAAGTGAATAGAAATCTATGAAATTTTAACACAAGGTTTATGACCACAAAAGGAAAGTTGGGATTGATTTGGGAGTTTTGGTCCCCACAGTTTAGGAATTAGGGGCCAAAAAAGGGCCCAAATAAGCATTATTCTTGGTTTTCGCACAATAACTTTAGTTTAAGTAAATAGAAATCAATGAAATTTAAACGCAAGGTTTATGACCACAAAAGGAAGGTTGGTATTGATTTTGGGAGTTGAGGTCCGAACAGTTAAGGAATAAGGGGCCAAAAAGGGGCCCAAATAAGCATTTGTCTTGGTTTTCCCACCATAACTTTGGTATAAGTATATAGAAATCTATGAAATTGAAACACAAGGTTTATGACCATTAAAGGAAGGTTGGGATTGATTTTGGGAGTTTTGGTCCCAACAGATTAGGAATAAGGGGCCCAAAGGGTCCAAAATTAAACTTTGTTTGATTTCATCAAAAATTAAATAATTGGGGTTCTTTGATATGCCGAATCTAACTGTGTATGTAGATTCTTAATTTTTGGTCCCGTTATCAAATCGGTCAACATTAGGGTCCAAAATTAAACTTAGTTTGATTTTAACAAAAATTGAATCCTTAGGGTTCTTCGATATGCTGAATCTAAAAATGTACTTAGATTTTTGATTAATTGCCCAGTTTTCAAGTTGGTCCAGATCGGGGTCCAAAATTAAACTTTATTTGATTTCATCAAAAATTGAATAATTGGGGTTCTTTGATATGCCAAATCTAACTGTGTATGTAGATTCTTAATTTTTGGTCCCGTTTTCAAATTGGTCTACATTAAAGTCCAAAGGGTCCAAAATTAAATTTAGTTTGATTTTAACAAAAATTAAATTCTAGGGCTTCTTTGATATGCTGAATCTAAACAGGTACTTAGATTTTTTATTATGGGCCCAGTTTTCAAGTTGGTCCAAATCAGAATCCAAAATTATTATATTAAGTATTGTGCAATAGCAAGAAATTTGCAATAGCAAAGTACTCAGCAATAGCAAGAAATCTTCAATTGCACAGTATTGTGCAATAGCAAGAAATTTTCAATTGCACAGTATTGCGCAATAGCAAGAAATCTTCAATTGCACAGTATTGTGCAATAGCAAGTATTTTCAATTGCACAGTATTGCGCAATAGCAAGAAATATCTAATTGCACAATATTGTGCAATAGCAAGAAATTTCAATTGGAGTTATCTTTCTTTGTCCAGAATAGTAGTTGAATCAACTTAAATCATTGTTTTATACAATATACAATGTATATTCACTTTTACTACCAACTGATAAATTAAAACAATCTTTACCATTCAGTGATAACAAGCACTTTTTCATATTTTAATATTTTATGGTGTATTTAAATGAGTAGTTATTGTTGCAAACTCCATTAGAAATTTGAATTGAGATTGGTTTTGGAATAAAGGAAAGGGGGATGTGAAAAAAAAATTGGGGGGGGGGGGGGTTCAATTTTTCTCATTTCAGATTTCAAAAATAGAAAGAAAATTTCTTCAAACATTTTTTTGAGAGGATTAATATTCAACAGCATAGTGAATTACTCAAAGGCAAAACAAAAATTTTAAGTTCATTAGACCACATTCATTCTGTGTCAGAAACATATGCTGTGTCAACTATTTAATCACAATCCAAATTTAGAGCTGAATCCAGCTTGAATGTGTCCATACTTGCCCCAATCGTTCAGGGTTCAACCTCTGCGGTCGTATAAAGCTGCGCCCTGCGGAGCATCTGGTTTTAATATAAAATTTCTTTTCATGCTTAATATTATTCATTTGATCAAATATATCATTGTCAGAATCAGTCCGGTCCGTAATGCGCATGCGTCACTGGACATAGGTTTTATCTATGAATTCGGTATATGGGAGTCAACGTGAAATATATTTCAGTTGACGATTTAAACATTTTCTTATAAAAAAAATGCTTTGACCATTCTCAATTTTATTGTTGTCTCTTTGACACATTCCCCATTTCCATTCTCAATTTTATTGTAGTCACTTTGACACATTCTCCATTTCCATTCTCAATTTTATTATATAATTATATTATATTTCAGACTACTTGTCAGAGGAGTACATCCACCATTTTCTATATGTGAAAATGCCTGTACTTAGTCAGTTGTTATCAAATTGTTTGATGTGTTTGAGTTTCTGATTTTGCCATTGGATTAGGGACTTTTTTTAGCTTTGAATTTTCCTCAGAGTTTGGTATTATTGTGAATCAGTTACTCTTTGACAATTGTTTTTACGTAAATAGAATCATTAGTTCATCAATATCATTATTTATTATATGCATGACCACTGGCAGTGACCACTTATTCAAAATATTAATCAGGAGATAGTGTAAGATGCCAATAAGACAACCATCAATCACATTCTGCAATCCTTGGTAGAATCCACTACTCTCCTCCTATCCTTAGATGAGGGTATGGAATCGGCCGAGTTGAGACGAATGCCATCAATCAGAGTTATATTATACTAGAACACACCACATTTAGAGCTTAGTTGAAAGTATATATGTAAACTGTTGTAGGGAGAATTTTTGTAAAAGATTTTATGTCTGGAGAATTTCAGAAAAGGTTCATAGATACTTGGAGACTGGACAAATTTTTAAAGCCCTCTCCCTTTTTTCCAAAGTCCGTTTTTTTCTCTCTGTTAAATTCCATTATTTTTGCGTCTCTGTATACTATGAACATAAGGTATATTATAAATGAAGTGTATTTGCTATTAACTATCAATTCCAAGTTTCTTCTCCACGGCGATCACTGCTATAATATTATATATAGAGAGTCTCTATCAACGCGAAAATTAGTATCCTTTCCTCTCGGGAGGGGGGGGGGGGGCACTTACTATGTAATGAGTGGTAGGGATGAGCCGCTGGAATTGGTCACTATTTCATGCTCCATGATATATGCAAAAGGTGAGAAATTCAGATTAAATATTTTCACTTGCTTGATTATAACATAAGTATCTGAAACTAATCAGATGTCCGTATTTATGTGTGATGCGGTTAAACCAGTCATAAATGCATCAGCTATTTGTCAAACGATGGAAGTATTATATTATCAATATATATCATTCATTGAAATTTTCGTGGATATAACACTGTTTTGAAGAACACAAACACCCCTGCTAAAGTATAATTATTCGTATAGTCTGTTTATACGTCTGACACGTATATTTTTGACGTTTTGCTAATATGTTGTTCTTATTTTAGACTAACTTATGATTTTATAAATAAGCTGTTTATTAGTGTGGACTGGTTAATTACACCGGTATTGACGCAATAACGTGCGTAAAGTCATTGTTATGTACGCGAATGTAAAAGATATATACATCTTAAATGCTGTCAAGCGAATTGTATTTTTTATCAAATGCCTTATTAGATATTTGAACTTAATACTTTATTTTCTTTAAAAGGACGGCAAATAAATATTTTAAAATTAGCATGTTGCCATACAGTTGAAACAATTTTAAAAGTTGACATACAGTAAGTTAGTCAACACGAGCAAGTTGCCGTACCCTAGACTTTTTTATGGTCTATATTCTTTTAAAAAAACATCTTTTTAACAACAATTTTAGTAGATATGATGGCAAACTATAATAATCTAAAAGTGTGTCTGGAAAAATAATTTAAAAAAAACCAGTTGAATATCTTGCCAATGGGGCGACAAAGGACGATCGACCTCGAATTTTCGGTACTAAGTGACAAGTTTTGGAGTATAGCATCGGCTTAATAATTTAAAGAATTATATATCAGAAAATCATTTCTTAAGCGGTACCCTCGTCAAATCAGTAGAAATGCTTTAAATATTGAATGAATTTTTACCTTGTTTTCTCCCCCCCCCCCCTCCCCCCCATTTCTATCCGCTTCGTTAGTACCAAATTTCCGGTGGCGATGATACACAGTGGTTTGTTTCTTAGTTTGGATAGTAAAATTGGGTATTTTCTCTAAGTCGTTTAAATCACTCGAAACTAGGTTAGACATGCAAAGAAATGATAGATACGTATTATAAATATAGAACATTGAACATTTTAATAAAAAAAAAAAAATCTGTAATCATATACCCAAGCGCCTGTGTGAAAACCGTGTTTTTCCCTTCTGTTTTTTTTTCCAAAACAAACATGTGCAGACCGAATAATTTGTCTCATATGCATTTATTCTTGTCATTTCATGGTTTTTTTTTTTATCGTTTTACTGTAAGTATTTTTTTTCCGCAATCACATTAACAGGAGAGTGTAACTTTTATCGGTCATCGTGAACCCCCTTTTTTCTATTTTTAGATGTTTTATATACTGGCTAGACTTGTCAGTTCACTTTTCGCAGGGATCGTATTTCTCGTGCTTAAGAATCGATGTCCAGGATATATAAACCTCGCCTTGACAATATTTCGTTAGATTAAATAAAAACTTTCGTACTGCATGGTAAGTTGTATTTTACATGAATCTTAAATTAATTTTTATTTTATTCGCCTTTAATGTTTAATGACTTAAATATTCATTTCTTTGCATTTGAAACATTTTTTTAAAAAGAGTCAAACATTTCTAAATTCAAATTAACGTTTCCGTTCCAAAAAAATAGGAGAAATTGAAGACTAGCTAGATATTTAAGGTTTATGCACCCTTGTGTTCATTCAATGATATTCAATGATAAACATATGGCATTTTAAAGAAAAGACACAGCCTTTCCCCTTGTACTCTAAAATTTGACATTTCGGGGCTTGATAGATAGATAATTATTGCATGCAGTGCTAGCAATGATTTCCTTAAAAGAAGTTTATGAATTAACATATTGGTTCAAATAAATATAAATATGGACTAATTTAAGCACACCTTTTGAGGTACGTTCGACTTAAGTGACTCAGCACAAGGATTTTTGAAATTTAAAGGTTGTGTAGGACTTTTTTGTAAACAATAAATGCTAACACATCATAGAAAACTATTGAGTAATGTATGTATAAAATTTTATAACACAAATCTCTAATAAAATCTATGGATTTTCTACAAAACTGTTGGATATGTTTGGCCCAAAATCACCTTTCTCTATCAAATCCAATGAAAAAATAAATAATAATGCTTTGAACGAAGTTTCCCCTTGGTATATGTACAAAATGGTCCATATTTATTATTCATTATCTTAGCTGATACTATTGCAGTTTGAAGAGATCATAATTCACATGGCTACAGAAGGGGTCATAAACCTTAAAGTTAATCATAACAAATGGACAATTTAAATATGGCCGTATTTTCACCTCAAAAACTACTCTGTGTACAGACTTACCTGTGCAGTTTGGAATGTTTTAAGACCTGGCATCCACTAGATAAAGAAAAGTTAAATTTATTTTGCATTATATAAGAAAGATGAAATCGTTTTTGCAAATGTTTGCACCTATTTTAAGTCGGGAATCTGATGTACAGTAGTTGTCTTAAGTAGTTCATACGTGTTTCTCGTTTCTCGTTTTTTATATAGACTAGACGGCCGTTGGTTTTCCCGTTTGAATGATTTTACACTAGTATTTTTTGGGGCCCTTAATAGCTTGCTGTTCGATGTGAGCCAAGGCTCCGTGTTGAAGGTCGTACCGTGACCTATAATGGTTAACTTTTATAAATTGTTACTTGGACGGAGAGTTGTCTCATTGCCACTCATACCACATCTTCCTATATCTATTATTCATTAAATTTCGTGTTCATATAAAAAAAAGTTAAAAAAGAAATGTATACTAAAATTTCATTATGATTGTTTGTTTTTTACTTTGCCGACAGTGTGTGTATTTGTCGTGTCCCCTAATCTGCGAAGTATAACGCATAGTCGACACATTTTTATGGATGGATGGATTTAATTCTATATGTTGAATGGTTGTGTTCTGACACTTGACCCCTATTATAGAACCGATTATTGTGATTTTTTTTATCATATACTGCAGCACGGATGCATTATCCCGAAGAACTGTTTTAACATAGTGCGGAATAGGTGAAATTTTGATTTATAAAGTCATATATTATTATAAAGTTTATAAATATTGATTTTGTTATCAGTAAATTAAAAGCAAACTAAATATTACTATATAAAAAAGATGTGGTTTAGTTTGAATTTAGTTTAAACATATTTTATTTGCAAAAGTAGCAAAAGGGATTGGACACAAGTTATAACAACATTAGAGACGTCCTCTCCCAATATAAATATAAACACAAAGTACATTAGATAATGGCGAAAAAAAGAAAAAAAACAGTAGTAATGCATGTAATACATACTTCAAACAAAAATTAGAAATAAAAAGAAAAAAAAAATACAATATAATAAGGCATAATAATGAAACAACTGGACTGGAGTGAAAGGTTGTAAAGTTGAAATTTAGAACGTTAATTGATTGTTTTAAATCTTTGTGTTATTCTGATATAAGATTGTACGGACTCAAAAATGTCTTTGTTTGGCTGAAAAGAAAGGTCACCGTCACCAGCTAATAGAAGCTCAATGGATATAGCATAACTTTCTAATTTTTAAAAACAGTATTTCTCTTGCTTCGTTGTGAAAAGCGCACTCTAAAAAATAGTGTATACTATCCTCAACAGGGTGGCCACAGCTGCATGCTGGACTTGGTTTAATATTAACACGATGTAAATCTGAATTTAAAGAACTGCACATATTTCTCAAACGTGTATGAATGATATTAAGTTTTCTATCCCCACAACTAAAATAGGAAGGTGGCTGTATCAATTTGGACTTCATCTTTCGTTTTAAAAATATTTATATTTTTGGACGTACGTATGTCGGGGGTAAGGCTATTCCATTCAAAAGTAGTGGATGGGAAAAAGGATTTTCTAGTTATGTCTAGTCTATAACCGGGTACTACATAATTATTACTGTTTCGCAAATCGTAGTTAGATACTTGACCAACAAGCAGGGGCATTAAATCACAGAGATAATCAGGGGCAGTCCCATTATGTAAAGAATAGAACATATTGAGCTTTCTGGATTTTCTTCTGTCCACAAGCAATTGCCAGCCAGTTTCCCGACTAGCAAACACGGGCAACCCAGTTACTAACCTCCCTGCTTCTAACTGAACATGTTCTAAATTGACGGCTTCTTGTTGAGTACAACCATCCCATAACTCGCATGCATATTCCATAACGGGTCTTATAAAAGTTAAATATATACGAGCAAGATAATTTCTATTTAATACATATTTCAATTTTTTAAGAACATTTAATCTTGTGCTTGCACACTTTAAAATATTTTTATATGTGTATGGAATTTACCATTAGAATCAAAGGTAATCCCTAAGTGTTTATGACAGGAGACAAATTCTACTAGATGTGGTATGATTGCCAATGAGACAACTATCCACAAAAGACCAAAATTACAGACATTAACAACTATAGGTCACCGTTAAATTAGGCGGCGTACGGCCTTCAACAATGAGCAAAGCCCATACCGCATAGTCCGCTATAATAGACGCCCGATAAGACAATGTAAAACAATTCGAACGAGAAAACTAACGGCCTTATTTATGTAAAAAAATGAACGAAAATCAAATATGTAACACATAAACAAACGACAACCACTGAATTACAGGCTCCTGACTTGGGACAGGCACATACATAAGTAATGTGGCGGGGTTAAACATGTTAGCGGGATCCCAACCCTCCCCCTAACCTGGGACAGTGGTATAACAGTACAACATAAGAACGAACTATAAAAATCAGTTGAAAAAGGCTTAACTCATCAGATGGACAAAAAAAAAATACAAGTGGACGTGACCGGTTACTTGTACATCCCGACAACAAAATGTACTGTTATACCACTGTCCCAGGTTAGGGGGAGGGTTGGGATCCCGCTAACATGTTTAACCCCGCCACATTATTTATGTATGTGCCTGTCCCAGTCGGGAGCCTGTAATAAAGTGGTTGCCGTTTGTTTATGTGTTGCACAGGAGGAAACCCAATTGAAATAGAACAAAAGAATCGAAGCTATTTGTTAGAGAAGGCGATAAATGCTTACTGTAATGTTTACTATAGTAACACAAAATTTAAAAGTTAATAGAAACAAATAAAACGACAATTTTCTTCTCAATTACGAAGTGTTTTATTTAATAAAAAAACATTTGCATAAGTTTTCAATTTATCTATAACATAGTAATACAGAACAATTAGATATCAAGTCGACGACATGTGCATCTCAAGTTGAATGTAGAAGTAGAAAAATTCATAACCTCCGATTAAAAAAAAAAATTACCAAGGACGGAGAATATATTAATCTATTAGTTCAGTATTTTTCGTGTCTGCCGTTCCATTATGCGACTCGAGAGAAAAATCCAAAAAATGTAACAATTGTATCGAAAAGAGAAAATCGAGTGCACCTTTTTGTGTTGACACGTGTTTGAGGTGTATAGTTTGTCTTTAAACGTACAAAGCAAGAGTATTTGATATATCATCTCGCTTCAGATTCTGTCATTTTTATATACCAAAGCTACAGGTTGACTTTATAAAATAAAAAATCACAGCACGAAAAGATGAAATATATGGGTCAAGTTAAATACCTATCTAATGAATCACAAAAACAGTAGATGTGTTCGAATAGCTATTTCTTTACCAAAGGTACTTGACGACACAGGCGGAAACCCAGTTGAAATAGAACAAAAGAATCGAAGCTCTTTGTTAGAAAAGGCGATAAATGCTTACTGTTATGTTTACTATAGTAACACAAGTTTTAAAAGTGAATAGAAACAAATAAAACGACAATTTTCTTCTAAATTACGCAGTGTTTTATTTCAAAAACACCATTTGCATAAGTTTTCAATTTATCTATTACATAGTAATGCAGAACAATTAGATATCAACTCGACGACATGGGTATCTACGGAAGCGTATTAGTGCCACACATTTTTTTTTTTATTTTTCTTCCTATGTTTGCGTTGTAACGCAAACCTTTGCGTTTAACGCAAACATTTGCGTTATTTGCGAGCTTTGCGTTAAACGCAAACCTTTGCGTTATAATTTCATTAAGTTTTGTATATATGTCCGTCTGTCATTCATTTCGGATGTGATTTACTAGTAGATAAAAAAAGAAACATACATACAAGGCCAAGTCATTATAATAAATATGCATAGGAATAATGGAATACTTGAAGTGCAATTATACATAAATTAAGACTGATTTTTGCATCAGAAAAGTATATTATTTAACAAGAAAATAGATATAGTTTAGTATATAGTCATATTTAAATTGAAAGATCAAAAATAATGTCATACAATTGTGAAACCTCCAAGTCAAATAGACAAAATGATCTTTCTGCTTTAAAATGAATTATTAATAAGGAAACATTTTTTTTTAAATCTCAGAATATGATCAAGATTCTTTGATAGAAAGTCATTGAATTTTCATTTCAATATAATTAAGTATTTTTAAGATGCTTGGGTAGCAATTTGAATAGAGAGAACATAATTTTATTAATACAACATCTTCATTTTATACATTTATTGCCAAAGGGTAGCTTGTTTGAATCTAACCTACTTTACACAGTTCTCAAACGAGTGCTTACTTTGGAAGTATATTTATATTCGGTTGTAGCTATATTAGCAGGTTGATTTTTTTCTTAGGTATAACCTCAATTTACTCAATTTTTCTTTGTAATATATATACTAGTAGTAACATGGATATCGTTTTTGGGTACCTTTATAGTTTGTTGTTCAGTGTGAGCCAATGCTCCGTGTTGAAGACCGTAATTCGGCCTATGATGGTTTACTTTTACGAATAGTGACTTAGATGGAGAGTTTTCTTATTGGCACTCATACCACATCTTCTTACATTATTCTGCTCATTATGAGTCATTGATAAGATCTAATTATTCAAGCATTTTACTTTGCAATGACTACAAAGGTGATAAATTTTAATATATACAGCCTCCTCCATCAATAACTACTGTTTCCTTTGAATCTTAAATAAGAAATAAGATAAAACAAATGTTTGTGTTATATCGCAAAGTTTTGCGTTATATCGCAAAGTTTTGCGTTATAACGCAAATTTAAGGTTTTGCAAAGGTTTGCGTTATAACGCAAAGGTTTGCGTTATATCGCAAAGGTTTTTGTTGTAACGCACCTTTGCGTTATATCGCAAAGGTTTGCGTTATATCGCAAAGGTTTGCGTTATATCGCAAAGGTTTGCGTTATAACGCAATGGTTTGCGTTAAACGCAAACATAGGAAAAAAATAAAAATGTGTGGCGCTTCCGTAGGTATCTATCAAGTTGGGTGATAAAAATGCATAACCTCCTATTTTTCTTTAAAAAATACCACGGACGGAGAACATATCAATCTATTAATAAAATTGAGAATGGAAATGGGGTATAAAATTGAGAATGGAAATGGGGTATGTGCCAAAGAGACAACAACCCGACCATAGAAAAAAACAACAGCAGAAGGTCACCAACAGGTCTTCAATGTAGCGAGAAATTCCCGCACCCGGAGGCGTCCTTCAGCTGACTCCTTAACAAATACATGTATATACTAGTTCAGTGATAATGAACGCCATACTAATTTCCAAATTGTACACAAGAAACTAAAATCAAAATAATACAAGACTAACAAAGGCCAGAGGCTCCTGACTTGGACAGGCGCAAAAATGCGGCGTTAAACATGTTTGTGAGATCTCAACCCTCCCCCTATACCTCTAGCCAATGTAAAAAAGTAAACGCATAACAATACGCACATTAAAATTCAGTTCAAGAGAAGTCGAGTCTGATGTCAGAAGATGTAACAAAAAAAAAATAAACAAAATGACAAGAATACATTTTTAACAGACTACTAGCAGTTAACTGACATGCCAGCTCCAGACTTCATGCAATTAAACTGACTGAAAGATTATGATTTCATCATATGAACATCAGGCACAATCCTTCCCGTCAGGGGTTTAGTATCATACCTTTATAACATATATGAGAAGAACATAACCCGTGTCATGCCAACAACTGGTTTTTGAATAAATGTGTTTAGTTCAGTAATTTTCGTGTCTGCCCTTCCATATAATATTATGTGACTCGAGAAAATAATCCAAATTTTTTTTTTGGTGTGATAACTAGGGTTTATAATCTTCAACCACTGAAAATTTTTAGCCTGCCCTTCCACGAAATATTTAATTATAATTTTTTTTAGATGTTTAAGAATTTTAGAAAATTCCACCTGCCAACCGACCAGACAATAGTTTTAAAGTTGAATCAATAACTGATGCTCATTAGCTAGTAGATACATTTGTCTTTTAAAATACAACTGACTTGCAAGGATCGTAATACCGCTATGTTGATAAATTTAATGGTTTTCAAGAGCAAAATTGGCAGCGCGTCATCCCTACAATGGCTTTCATTTCTACGATTGTGAAAATGAACTGGCGTAATGGGGAGATAATTTTGACGAAGTAGAATCCTGACTGGGTTGTTTTCTCGTTTGAATTGTTTTACATTGTCATTTCGGGGCCTTTTATAGCTGACTTTGCGGTATGGGCTTTGCTCATTGTTGAAGGCCGTACGGTGACCTTTAGTTAATTTCTGTGTCATTTTGGTCTCTTGTGGAGAGTTGTCTCATTGACAATCATACCACATCTTCTTTTTTTTTATATTTTCATCTATAAGCAGCTTGCACTAATATGATATCATTGGACATTTGATGCTTATTTCCAATGATTTGTCCAGTTTCATACTTCTCATCCGTATTAAAGAATTGGTTTCACCAGCTTATCAAATAAATCTAACTGACAATCTATTGATAAATTACATCGTCTCCCTTTTTGTTAAATAACATGGTACATAGCTTTTGTTGCTTTTTCTGATATTCTTTTCCTTACTTTATTGTATATTATATTTTAAGACCAAACGGCATCAAATCACCAACTGATGCCGTCGGAGCTTAAAATAAAATATTGTTATCTCTATTCTATTGAAACTGACAGAAAACAACGTTAAAAGCTTATCGGTGATTCAATCAGTTATTTGTTTTATACCAAACACCTGCTTTTAACATGCATAGTATAATTGTTTTAATTGCTGATGCTGATATACATACACTAAACGTGCGTGTCACTTTTATCGTTCTTAAATAATGTGTCACTCTTTTAATTTTATAAAATTAATATTTATCTGTGAATTTTAAGTGTTTTTGGCATTTTTCATTTTGATATCGTATTTGAAAAAAAACATGTCTTTTGATGTCTAACATTTTATAAATCTATAGTATACCATAGTATTCATATATTGTTTAAATTGGAACATTCATACTTGTTTTTGTGCTTTATTACAAATGTCTATTATCTGAATTTGCAAAATACTTGTCTAAATTAAAAAAAAAATCAATGTGCATAACTTATTTCATCGACACAAAGTTGTCTCGTGCCAACACAATTTCTTTATATTCCACCCGGGCGCTTTTTCTCCACTCGGGCGCTCCCGGGCGCTTTTTAGTAGGACCCTTAAAATCTGTCATATCATCTACGCTTGCGCTTACGTTCCCTAGCATTTTATGTAAATTTGCCTGGTATGCATGCTATTGCATGTTGTGATGTTATGCTATTGTTTCATAAAAAGGGAGAAGGTTTGGTACCATCAGAGACATGTACCATTAAAACGTTTAATCCCGCTGTAAATGTTTGCACCTGTCCTAATTAAGTCAGGAATCTGATGTACAGTAGTTGTCGTTTGTTTATGTAATTTATGTGTTTCTCGTTTTTATACACATGTAGATTAGACCGTTGGTTTTCCCGTTTGAATGGTTTTACACAGTCACTAGTAATTTTGGGGCCCTTTATAGCTTGTTGGTCGGTGCGAGCCAAGGCTCCGTATTAAAGGCCGTACATATTGACCTATAATGGTTTACTTTTATAAATTGTTATTTGGATGGAGAGTTGTCTCATTGGCACTCACACCACATCTTCCTATATCTATTTCCTTTGTTCTGTAACATTTTGGCAGGAATGTCAAATCCACTATTAAATCCACTATCAAACATATAATTAATTATACGGAAAAGACTTATCTATTAAAATTCACGTAGAAAAAAATCCAGTGTATATGCTGGGATTCGAACTCAAGGGCTTTAGTATATCAACCCACGACACTAACCACTACACCAGGACGCCCGGACTGGATACGATCAACTATCAGTAATTTAACATACTTAAAGGAAGCAAGATATTTTTATAAGTGGGGCGAGTTGACAGACCTTTATTCAGTGGGGTTTAAACCCTTTTCGTTAATAAGTGAGTTGTCAGACTGAATTTTCAATTTGATTTTACACTTTTTCAAAAGTGGGGCGAGTCGGTAAACAAGAGTTTGGTGATTTTTTCATAAAGTTGCGATATTGTGTGGGCCGATTGGCCAGTGGGGCGAGTTGACATTGTTTGATATTGACTTATCGTGTTCGTGGGTCATAAAGGGTATACATCATATAGTAATATATTAAGTATATTATAATGGTTGTGTGGCGTTCTAAACTAGATTTTAACAATTGTAAATGGTTTTTCGTCTAATCGGATTTATATATATGTGGATCGCTTTAAGCAAGGACGTATAACTAACATACGTCCTTGCTTTAAGAAAATATTATCTAAAATTATAATAATGGACGATAATCCGAAAAAAAACCCCGATTGTTTTAACTATTGATGTTGTTAAGTAAAAGCTGAAATTGTTTTGTTTTTGTGTGTGAAATATTCGTTTAGTTGTCGGCAACATTGTTTATAAGTTATTACTGGATAGCAATTTATGTGCAGTACAAACGCCTGTAGAATGTAACGTCAAATTAACGCTATTTCAAAAAATCACATAATCACATCACCTTTACGAAGTTAGTTTTTTTAACACTAAGTTATTGAATTGTTAATGATCTTAAATACGTTTTACGTTTACTTGATATTAAATGTTTAATTTAGAGGCAACCAAGGAAAAAAATACTTTTTTTTTTTTTTAACTTTTTTTAATCATTTAAATGTTTACTGTCCATCCAGTCCAAATAATTATGACATCTTGAAAGGCTATTATATTTTTTTTTCTTTGACGCCTTACATCGTCGCAGGAAGGCGTCAGAGCAAAAATTTAAAATAGCCTTCCAAGACGTCATAATTATTTGGACTACCGTCCATCTTGTTGTTATCAAGATAGTTCGCTTATTTTTTTATTTTTTTTTATTTTTTAGTTTTATCATCTTTAACATTGTTGGTATGGTGTTATCAAGATAGTTCGCTTATTTTTTATTTTTTTTTATTTTTACAGTTTCATCATGTTTAACATTGGTATGATGATGTGTCTAGCATACCTAATGCTATTGTCAAATCTAGTTTATGCATATGGATGTGGGGACAGAGTTACACCCTGGAATGATGATGGAGGCGGAAACACTGTCTATCTTGATCGTCACAGAGTAAGTTGTGGAGAACCTGGTAACGTTATTAACCGGTTCAAACTGGAGCGAGCTAGAGGTAACAAGATCCGGTACAGGTACACGTGCTGCAAGCTTGAAGGAAATGCATGCGTTACACGGGGGATCAACAATGCGTTTACTTCTGGAGGTAATGGAGATCTGATTTACTTGGATAGACAGAAGGTGGAATGTGAGAACGGTGTCTTGAACGAATTCAAATTATATAGAAAAGGTTATAGTAGTAGTTATAAATATGGCTACAAATGTTGTGACCTAGACAGCAGCAGATTGAGTTGTCAAAAATCGAGCACGAGGGAATCGGATGAAGGTACCAGACAAAACTATTACTTGGACAGACAAACGGTTGCCTGTAGTGAAGGACAATTTCTACAGTCTTTCAAGTTGCAAAGAACAAACAATCGTCGTATACGATATAATATCACATGCTGTCGAGTTGCACGTTAGTGGAATAACAATTTAGTCAATAAATTTATCCAACCAAATTGATAAATTGTTCATAAACCTGTTTTTAATTTAATTTCAAATGCATACTTCTGCTTGTTATATGAAAGAATTGTTTTCCTGTCGCCGTCTTCAAACATCTGTACTGTGACATTTTGTCCTTTTTAATGTACCGGATTAACCCCCTTATCATGAACAAATTATTCGCAAAAGCTGGCTAGCTTCACTGTCATTATTTGGCTTTCATCAGACGACAAGGAACCCTTACAATATTACCTAGAGGGTTTGCCGATGGTTAAATGACTGCCCTATCCAACAAGTTGTTTTATAATGACATTCTGAATAGGTATTAAATGTTACTTCATATCGGTTAAGAATAAGCTTATCTTATTGGATAAAAACAGGTCACATGATATTCTTTATTCTTCAGTAATAAATTCCATCGGTCATTAACAGAACAAAACGGAACGGAAAACCGATCGTTAACAGACTTTTACATGATAATGACCGGTGGGGCGTGGTTTGTCTGTTTGAGTGACGTTCCGTGATAAAACGCAACGCGATTCAGACGTGTTTGCAGTTTACAGTTAGGGGAATGGAAGACACGTCTGCTAGTGTAGACAACTGTAATTAAGGTATTTCTTTTTTCAAAAGGGAAAGACCTTACTGTATTTCTTCTGTTTATTATTAGGTCTTTCCACCTTTCCGTGTGGAAAGACCTATTGATGTTCTGATTAATTTTTTTCTTGCGGTGAATAAATGTTTCAAAAGATGTCGCTTAGTTTTTTTGTATATGAGATCATACAGTCTATACGCTTTTGAAACTCACCCTGTTTAACCGAACACTTTTCTTTGTAAGAGTTATCTCCCCAAACACTGTTTTTCTTGTAATCAGATCTCCTCCGCAACCGTAAAAGAAAGCGACAAATTTATTTTTCCAAATTGCTCGTTATATCCTCAGGATGTTACGTTTTATTTTGACCGAAGCTTTACGAAGACCCCATATGAGAGTAATTTCCCCTTTTGTATTGAAATAAGTGAAATAAATTTGTAACTGGAAAACCATAAGTGATAGAGGCCTAGGGTCTTTTGATTTGAGGCCCTTGCTCAAAAAGTATGAAAATGAGGTCAAGGTCAAAGGTCAAGGTCATGATTAAAATTTTGATTTTGGCTTGTTATCTCTTATTTTCAGAAATCATACAAGATATCGACAAAATATTTTCACACAATTGTTAGTTACAACATGTCGTAACACATAAATTTTAGTCGAAAGAGTACGTAGACATTTGACGCGAGTTTTCCCCCTTTTTATATCTAATATCATACGTATGGTAATATAACTCATTAACAATATAAAGTAGAGGACTAGAGTCTTTTGATTTGAGGTCCTTGGTTTATAACCTTGAAATTGAGCTCAAGGTCATATGCTAATTAAACGTTCTAGATTTTGACCTTTGCTTTTATCTCATATGTACACATAAAGGAAACTACAAAAACTACAAATCATTAATAAAAAATAAATGGCTTAAACGAAAACGTCAAAACAAAAGTTTATTATCGACAACACAGAACAATAAAGTCCAGTATCATGAAACAATCTTAGTGCTTAAGACCATCTTAAGATCGCCTTATTTGCCAAGAGAGTATCTTGAAGTAATCTTAGAATGATTGACCGCCCTTAAAATTCATGTTGCACTCGTAACCATGAGTGCTCTTTATATATATATCCAAGTAGGATAAACGGTACTGTAGTTCCATCTGAAGTAGAGAGTAATACATCGGTTAAATTTCGAAGTATCCTTCTTGGAACGACTGGGTATCTCTAACGTCGATATTGCTCTTAGCAAATTTTAAGTGTATCAGCATTCTTTTTTTACTGAAAATTTACGAGAAATTTCTAAGAGTGGTCGGATGCACTCCTATCTCTATAAATGGCACCTGCAATGTTCTTGCTTGTGTGTCAAAGAGAGCAATGGAACATCCAGAAGGATCTTCAGAGAGCGAACAAATCCAATGCATTTCCTAGACGACAGGATTGTCGGTGGTTGCAAAATCTGAAAATGTCCCCAGTACAGTAACAGCATTTTTTTTATTTGAATAAATATCAGCATAGTTTCCGATTCATCTTTGTTAAAGTTGGCTTTTCTTATAATAAGATGTGGTATGATTCCCAATGAGACAACTATCTTACAAGGTTCAAATAAAGTGGATGTAAGAAATTATAGGCAATTGTACGTCCTTCCGTAATGACAATAGTCGGCTATCAAAGGCCCCGACATAAAAATATGAACAATTCAATGGAGAAAACCCATCTATAACAAAACAGTTTACGAAAAACAAATAGGGCAGACATTAAGCAACGTCGACCACAGAACTATATGCTCTTTGACTTGGAAAAGGCACATACAGAACGTGGCGGGGTTGTATATGTTTAAGAGCGTTCATCTCTTCACTAACCTGCCGGGACAGTGGAGTTGCATCACAACAGAAGAACAATCATTTGAAAAAAGCTTAACTCCTCAAATCGATACAAAACAGATTTACTACGGTTTTTTTTATTGAGTTAAGCCATTCCAATTGATATTTTATAGTGTGTCTTTCTATGTTGTGATGTTACACTATTGTTTCAGATCACATAAGGGAAAAGGTTTGGTACCATTAAAACGTTTAATCCCGCTACAATTGTTTGCATCTGTCCTAAGTCAGGAATCTGATGTTCAGTAGTTGTCGTTTGTTTATGTGGTTCATAAGTGTTTCTCGTTTTTTTATATATAGATTAGACCATTGGTTTTCTCGTTTGAATGGGTTTACAACTAATTATTTTTGGGGCCCTTTATAGCTTGCTGTTAGGTGTGGGTCAAGGTTCCGTGTTGAAGACCGTAAATTGACCTATAATGGTTTACATTTATAAATTGGGACTTTGATGGAGAGTTGTCTCATTGGCACTCATACCACATCTTCCTATATCTAATAACCGCTAACAAATACACAAACCGGACATGGTAGTGTATTTATACATCCTCAACAACAAAAATGGCACAGAGTACAGATCTGAGGATAATCGCAGTTACTGACAGCTTGTTCAAAGCCAATAACAACTACTAAAAAATGAACCTAAGGCTAAGATATCAGTCGGTACACATTTAAACTCCAACGATTTATAAAGACGTCTTTTACATCAACAGATTCCAGTATCCACCACAATATTGTATTGGGATTAAAGAATTCGACAAAATAAAAACCCACAAATATTTCGTATATTTTGTTGCGCCTAAATCGCAAAAAAAAACAAACCAAAACCGCTATACGGTAAGTTTTCTACAGATACATCCAAACTCAAACCAAATCTATATCTATGGAAAAAATTAGTAAAGGTTTCAATTAATTTGTTGTAACGAAATCTTTGCCTAAACGATTTACCATTAATACAAAGATAACGTTCATTGAAATATAAAACGTCAATACATACAAGGACATTGGTACGACACCACAAGACGTTGCAACGAATCATCGCCGTCAAAAAATGAAATTAACATTTAGAGAAAAAAATTGTCCCTTGTTTTCTTGGGACCGTTTGGAGCACTTCCTTCTACCATTTATGATTGTTATGATTTAAAATATTTCTTTAATATAAGAATAGAGAGATGTTCTTGTATGATTGCCAGTTATACAACTATCCAATAAAGTTCAAACGAAGTGGATGTAAGCAATTATGGGCAATCGTAGGGTCCTCAACAATAAGAAACCTCCATACCATATAGTCGGCTATAAAAGAAATAGACATTGAAGATGTGAAACTATATATTTAATTGAAAAAACTAACAGCCTAATTTATATCGAAACAATTTACTAAAGAACATTCAATGCTCAACAATTTACTTAATTAAATGACTTTAGACAGGCAATTGTAGTATCCTACAGAATGTGACTGGGTTAAACATGTTTAAAGGCACCAACGTTTTCTTAACCTGGGACAGTGGTATAACAGTACTACACAAGAACAAACAATATTGATTTGAAGTATGTTTTTTTTACCGTTCTATAAAACTCACAGATGACAATTACTCTTGATTTTCTTCAGAAATCAAAGACTGTCACTTCGGAAAAGTCTATAAGAGTACTATTTTAACTCGCAGTCGTAATTGATACTAAGAAAGCTGTAAAATGGTTAAGAGTAACTCAATAGGGGTTTGGAGATACGCTCTTAGATCCATCGTTTCTTTCTCGTAAAGCGTTCGTAAGTTTTCTCTTAAATGCGACTTGAGATGGGTATATACTGGCCCCTGAGCATTTCAACTTCATCTCAAACTGGGGTGATCTCGTGTTTTGTTGTGCATTAAGCAGATCCTACTCCATTAATAGCACCCGAAACTTTGCTTAAGGCAAGTAAAAATACGGCTACAAGTCGTAGCCTGACCATTGACAAAGACGTTAACAGCAATATGTCACGTCTTTGATGGTCAATGACAAGAAAATTAACACCTATATGTCACTTCTTTGGTGGTCAAATAACAAGGAAATTAACAGCTATATATCATGTCTTTGTGACAAAATGACAAGGAAGTTAACAGCTATATGTCATGTCATTGATGGTCAAATGACAAGAAAATTAACAGCTATATGTCTCGTCTCTGATGGTCAAATGACAAAGAAGTTAACACCTATATGTCACGTCTTTGGTGGTCAAATAACAAGGAAATTAACAGCTATGTCACGTCTTTGATGGTCAAATGACAAGGAAATTAACAGCTATATGTCACGTCTTTGTGACCAAATGACAAAGAAGTTAACAGCTATATGTCACGCTTTTGATTGTCAAAACACAAAGAAGTTAACAGCTATATTTCATGTCTTTTTTATTATACTTCACGTTATATGTCACGTCTTTGTGACCAAATGAGAAGGAAATTAAAAGCTTTATGTCATGTCTTTGTGACCAAATGACAAATAAGTTAACAGCTATATGTCATGTCTTTGATGATCAAATGACAAAGAAGTTAACAGCTATATGTCATGTCTTTGATGGTCAAATGACAAAGAAGTTAACCGCTATATGTCATGTCTTTGTGAACAAGTGACAAAGAAATTAACAGCTATATGTCACGTCTTTGTGACCAAATGACAAGGAAATTAACATCCATATGTCACTTCTGTGATTACCAAATGACAAAGAAGTTTGTCGAACTCCCTGTTTTACTGGAAATTTCACATTTATTTAACATTTTCAATTTATTTTTGAGGACATGTCTGTTTTTAGATCTTTGACTATGGGTCAATGTTTTTGATGTATGCCTTATTCATACAGTTTATCTAGAAGAATGATGTGCGGAACTACGTCAAATGCAGTTTGGCTGTTTACCACTGTCATATATAAGGGTTTTAAAGTTACGTGTATGGATTCTGCTTTACATTCTGATACGAAAAAGGCAGCTATAAGCATAGAGAGATCTTCTTTCAAACCAAATTGCATGTCTGCTTGAATAAATTGGTTTGGTAATTCCAATTTTGAAGAAAAGTGGCATTTGTTTTGTAGTTACGATATAAGTAAAGAAGGAGGTGCCTATTGACGAAAGAATATTTCTAGCAGTTTTGAGATGTTCTGCTGAGGTACCAAATTCATCCATAGCTTTGCCTGTGTTAACTTTTCCTTATGCTTCAAAAATTTCAATTTCTGATAGTGGTTCCAATTCATTGTTCAGGTTTTAATATACGAGATCAATGGTGTTAGTTCTTAAATCTAGAAATGTATTTTCGTAACTGTTATCTTTTGGTACACCAAGGTCTTCCATATACTGTGAAAGCGCTTAGCTGTTGTTTTTTTTATATCACACATATGACAATCGGGTCCTTTTATTATGGAGGTTGCTGAGGTTTTGGATTGTCCTCGATTTCTATTTATACGTTGGCAAATTTTCGTCATTGATGGGTTGTCCATAATTTCTGAATTTCTGACCCCCCTTTTTTCCTCTAGGTAGATGAAATGTGACCAACAGAGTCAACACTACGAGCAATTGAGTGTTTATTCGGTAGATATTGGTCTAGTTCATGTTGGTGGAAACTATAGATCCAATGTTCCTGAAGGCATATAATATCACACTTTTTATATAGCTATAGGTCGTTAAGATATTTACTGTTTGATTTGACCCCTGCAATATTACGTGATGCTACTGTCACGTGTGAGAGACGACTGATTTTCTAGGTTGCGTAATGCTCTGTCTGGTTCTTGACGGATTTGAGCGTTGTATAAAAAGTAAAATCACAAAAATACTGAACTCAGAGGAAAATCAATTCGGAAAGTCCATAATCACATGGCAAAATCAAATAACAAAACGCATCAAAAACGAATGGACAAGAACTGTCATATTCCTGACTTGGTACAGGCATTTTCAAATGTAGAAGATGGTGGATTGAACCTGGTTTTATAGCTAACTAAACCTCTCACTTGTATGACAGTCGTATCAAATTCCATTATATTGTCACCGATGCGTGAACAAAACAAACAGACACAATAGGTAAAAATGTCAAAAATAGGGGTACAGCAGTCAACATTGTGTTATCATCTTAATCACTATAAAAACAACAAATGTAACGAAGAAGCACAAAAAGGCATACATCAAATTAACATCCTCATTTTGATTACATTATACGATTTTATTTGTCTATGTAAAATGCACCCATCAAGGAAGGAGGGTTTTGAGTACTGGTGTAAAATTGCGCGTTTGAAATTCGCACAGGTAGACATGAAATAATTTTGTCGTTCAAAGTATGACGGGATGCATAAATACAGTCACGCAAAATAGATATAACAAAAACTGACTTAACAGTTAAAGTAATAATAATAAATAAAATAATAGTGTGGTTCAAAATATGACGGGATACATAAGTACAGAGTCACGTCAAATGTATATAACAAAAAAAGTGGGTTAACAGTAAAAGTAATATTAATAATAAAATAATTTTGTCATTCAAAGTATGACAAGATACATAGGTACAGAGTCACATCATAAAATAATTTTGTCGTTCAAAGTATGATGGGATACATAAGCACAGAGTTACGTCAAAAGGATATTTCAAAAAACAGACTTAACAGTAAAAGTAATATTTATAAAGACAAATAAAAGAATAATATAACACGTTATTAAGATGATAAACAACGTCAGTACGCAAAATCTATACTTCAAGACCATCGTGTATTATTTGTGAAGTTGATACGGAATATTTTTCAACAAGTTCTGGGTACCTTCCGATGAACTTTTTTAGAAAAAGGACGAGACGTTCTTTGACATACCCCTGGTTCATCAACTTTCTGCTCAGACACTGGTGACGTTTAACAAAGTCTGAGTAGGAGCTGCAAGCTCTTGAATACCGAATAAGTTGGGAAATGTATATTCCATATGCAGGTGAAGTTGTTATATTGCTACTAAGGTGGGGGAAATTGATAATTTCAAAATCAAAATCGTCTCGTTTGTCATAGATTCTGGTACTAAGATGACTGTGTATGTCAAATTCGAGGTATAAGTCTAAAAATGAGGCGGATGAAGCCGTGTCTGTTGTCTCTTTAATTTCTAGTTCTGGTGGATATATTAATGGAACCCAATCAGAAAAGTTCGGATTGTTAATGGAAAGAACATCATCAATATATCTGAAAGTGAAATTAAATAACCTGGCTTCTTTAATCTTCTTGTTTTTGACAAGTGTCTGAAGGAACTCCGATTCATATGAAAACAAGAAGAGGTCAGCAAGGAGAGGCGCGCAGTTCGTTCCCATAGGAATGCCGACAATTTGTTGAAAAAGTCTACCTCCAAACTCAACAAATATGTTGTCGATAAGAAACTCCAGCATACTGACCACTTGTTCTTTTGTGTAGCATGTTGTCACTATTAACGAAATATGCCTTATGAAATCCCAAAGTAATAAATTTATAGCGTATGCTACCATTTTTATGTAGAAAGGCATTGTGGATTATTTCTTTTAGGCGATTTTTCAATTTCACATGGGGAATGGTGGTATACAGGGTTGAAAAATCAAAAGTTTTGATAGAACTAATTTCAGAAATAGACCGAGATTTAAAATTGTCTAGAAGTTCTTTAGAATTTTTAAGAATCCACATATGGTTAATACCACTACGCGAGTAAACAGTTTCACAGTATTTCTGAAGACCCTCTTTCACTGCAGATAAAATTTTAGTCAATCTAATGGACAATTCTTTAGTGGAACATGAAGATGAGCCAGCAATATACCGTTGTTTGTACGGAATTTTATGAAGCTTTGGTATCCAATACAAACAAGGTAAGTCCTCCGATTTGGTGTTCAATGTAATGTTTATTGAAGCCATGAAGGACTTATGATTTGCTAAAATCTCATCCTTGTCAAATGATATGTCTTTGTATGTGGGATTACCTGAGTGCTCCCCTATACCCAATTCCTTTACAAGACATTCGTAGTAATACGATTTACATACAAAGACAATATTATTTGAAGCTTTGTCCGCAGGAACAACAACATACTTATCATGAAGAGATGATAGACATTTCATGGCCTCTTTGTCTCTGAAAATGGACTTTGGTCGATCGTTCACACAGTTTTTCAACTTGTGAATGCGACGTTTTATCAGAGACCTGATAGTTTTAACCTATTCTGACAAAATGTCCAGTTAAACTTCTTCTCGCTTAGCCCATGCTCTGGCGTAGTCCTCAATGGAATCCATAATTATTTTTGAAGTTATGGTTCCAATTGATGTGTTGGGGTTCTCTAAACTTAGGACCATGAGAAATCACCTTTCGGAGATTTTCATGTTGAATTATGTTTAGATCTCCAGTTATAACATGACTAGGGGGGCTGTAATTATAAGGCGAGTGGGAACAGTCACATGTCGGAGGGCTTTTTAAGTACTGTTCTAAGTCAAGGTCCTGCAATGCTTGTTTATAGTTAAATATTTTAGGTGCAATGGTTTTGGTGTAACTGTAGGATACAATAGGAACAGATTGATTTTGAAAATAAATAGGAATTTTAGATGTTACCTCCTTGTGATGTAGAACGTTGCCGATATTGATTGCATCAATTCCTCTATTGGCAAAATCAACAGTAAGGAATTTCCTCTTTTCCTCATGTAAAGGTTCCGATCTTATTGGTTTGAAAAGACGGAAAAGAGCTACATCACAAATAATACTGACTAGTCTGTATATTGCAGAAAATGTATTGGTGCCTCCTTTGTCAAGTGCATAATCTCTCAAACGTTTTAGAAAATTAACTGGCAGTGAAAAGAGAATAGTTCTTATGTAATGTAACCCTAGTGGATGATGAAGATGTGAAAGAATGTCATCAAAGCTCCCAGAGAGTGATCTAGATTTGGAAGACTTTATTACATTAGGCCGATGGTAATGTTTTTGCCCATGACTACGTTGTTGTCGTAAGGTAGTATTTAATAAACTCATTACATTAATATCACTGCAGGCAGGACTTGACAAATATCCTACTCCTTTAATATTGTCATTGCAACCATGTGGCATTGCAGTCCCTAACTCCCTTATCCAGAAATTTTCTCTATCTTTGCGGAAAAGAGTACTTAGTACAGGGCTATTTGTGAGGTTCTTGTTCTATGTCAGGAGTCGATACTACATTTTGCTCCTGGCTTGTTGTTGAGATTGGATTTAAATTTTTGTTGTCCTTGTCATATGATAGAACCTGATGCAATTGTGTAGGTCGGGATAGACATTTGACTTAGCTTCTATCAATTCTTTTCATTTGTTGGATATCGCTGTGTTGCTGTTTTTTTTCTTTCTTTAATTTCTTCATCCTTTGATGTGATAGAGTTGTATTCATATGCTGGTGCATTTTTGTAGTATGCATGTTAACTCTGGTTGTTTCAGAGGAGTTTGATTTTGTTGGTATATTATGACTCTGGTCATGAGAACTTGGGTATTGATTGTTTATAGACACTGTTTGTTGATAACCATAGGGTAGTTCTATTGTTAAATTGGGTTAATTTGGTTGTCCCGTATATGTATTTTGATTGACATGTGTTGGATGGCGTGGCTGTTGAGATGAGATAGTTGATCTGTAATATACAGGTGCCTGTCTGTAAATGAGGTTGGTTTTACATATTGATGGTTTCGTGGTAAATACATTTGATGAACAGCTAGAGGTAGTATTTGTGTATAAGCTGAATGACAGTGATGGTATTGCGGAGGTCCTGGTAGTTTTGTTGGTAGATAAGGTCAGTGGTGTTGATGGTTCGGAAAATGCATAAGTAATTGTTAACCAGGACACACCCGCGAAATCACTGGCATTTAGAGTTTGGTTGAAAGTATGTAAGGTGTTAAAGAATTTTGGTAAAAGATTTTTTGTCTGGAGAATTTCGGAAAAGGTATCAAAAGTCATAGGAACTTGAAGACAGGACAATAATTAAAACCTTCTCCCTTTTTTCAAAAGTCCGTTTTTTTTTTTGTGTTCTGTTAAATTCCATGATTTTCGCGTTTCTGTACATGCTATGAACATACGTATATTATCAATAAAGTGTATTTGCAATTAATTATCAATTCCAAGGTTTTTCTCCACGGCGATCACTGCTATATTATATAGAGATTCTTTATATATTATAGGAGTATAATCAAAAGTAAAGATGCAGAATAACGCGAAAATAATTGTCCTGACCGCGGGTAATTACTAAAATTATGTTTCAAAGATTAAAACCGGAAGTCTTGTCTATGGTCGTCTATGACTTAAAAGTCGATCTGATGAGGAAAAAAATATCCGGACGCCTGTTTTCCCCGGTTTTCTCCCAAAATAACACATACTGAATAATCATAAGAAGGGATGACAAATGCGACTATGCGTCGTACCTTTAGGACACAGAGGCATGCTGATTAATTTTTTACTGCACATAAAATAGTATAGATATTGAGCTTGCATAGTTTGCTTACCCACAATGCTAAACATGATGAATCTGTAAGTGATAAACATATACAAAATGTTATTTATTGAAGCTGGGTTGTCTACAAGTTCGAAGATACATGTTTCTTAAATTTCTGTAAAACTCTTTTGAGTCAATGAAATTTCAAATTTCATTAACTTTACAAATTCAAATTTATTCAAAATGAGTCGTATAGAGGAAACTTAATTATTCTTATTGAGGCAACTTTAAACGAGAACACTTATCAAACGTCGATGTGAGAATTGCTATGACCAGTACTTTCAAAGTATTAAGTCACAGGCTTTATTTTCTTGAACAATAAAGAAAATCAACATCAATTGGCCTATCAAATGCAGTCTAATTTTCAGTTCTTAAGGAGGTTTGCTACTCATGTTTTCTACATTTTGTCAGATTTTCGAATTCCTCTGGTTTTATCCATCAAAGTGCCTCTTAATTTTTTGCCAATTAACCCCCCTTTTTCTCTTCATATTTACATTCCATATATTGTAATAGGCCATTTTTGAAAATCTTATAAAATCCTTGTAATTTTTTCATTGTTGTTTTGAAAAAGATAGTGGCCAATGTTAAATGAGTGAAAAATTTAGAGACATCTGTTTCCCGCCAAATTTTCAAATTTTCCCGTCAAATTTTCAAATTTTCAATGGATTTTATCTCAAAAACAAGCACACTGACTTATATTTTTTCCCCAGCTATTTTAGTTTCTCTATTAAAATTCCCCCTAACTAAAACAGTCATTTGAAATCCTTGTTATTTTGAAACTGAGTAGCGAACCTCCTTAATCTAAAATGAGTTTGTATAAAACATTTAAATATACCTTTTATAGTTTGATTTTTAAATTTAAATAGAGTATTTGATGCAGATACTTAAAATAAAACCTTATGGGATAGAGGGGATGAAACAGATGACCATTATGTTTTTATAGAAGCCTGGCGACATTAGATTTTATCGTAAAATGTTCAAATTAATCTTACCCTCGCCTTTTACGTTTAAAGAAGATATTCATTAGGAAATATTTTTTTTTAATGAAAAATCGATTCAAAACAGTCTGGGAAAACATCAAGAGTTTGAAGTATCTTTCACAAATAGTATCATCTACCATTGTCTACATACGAAAATTCCTGTACAGGAATATGACAGTTGTTATCCATTCGTTTGGTGTGTTATAAATAAAATAAGTTAAATAAAGTCCAAATGTAGTTAATGTAATTTATTCATTGGGTAGGTATAGACCATTCGAATTACACGTACATTTTCAAATGTGATAAACCTCTAGTAGAGACCAAGATACGTTAAAGTAAGCAACTTCAGGTTATCATTCTTGTCCAGGGAACAATCTCACGGTTCAAGATAAGGAGAACAAATTTGACATTTAAAAATCAAGGAAAACTTTTCGACGTTTATGATTGCGTCACTGAATATAAAATCAGACAAAAAAATGATGAGATTTAAAACTAGGAGTAGAAAACCTTTTAAACTGGATTTGCAAAAGGCGTGTGTCATTATTATGATTAAATGATCAAAAGCATTAACGCATTCTACTTTTCTTGGCTCATAGCTCATCAATACCTTGGAATAAACTACCAAATGAAATAAAATGTTTTGATAACCTGGATACTTTTGAACAAAGCTGTGTAGATTTCTTGACTGCAAATGATTAATAACAACTCACTCATATATTCTAATGATTTTGTATTTTATGTATATATATATATATATATATATATATATATATATATATATATATATATATACAACTCGTCTAAACATCAACCCAACAATGTTAGATCTATAAATTTGCTTTCGCAAATTTTTGGTTCTTCCCTCGCCGGGATTCGAACCCATGCTACTGTGATATCGTGACACCAAATCGCCTGCACTGCAGCCGTCCCGCTAGACCACACGACCACCTGGGCTCTCAAAAAAAGAGCTTTCGCTGGCCGTATGTTACCTTTCCTCGTCAGTTTTAATCTAGCGGCGTACTACAGTACATGATATATAAGGCATGAAGATGTTATTGTTACAGATCAGACGGCTGCAGTGCAGGCGATTTGGTGTCACGATATCACAGTAGCATGGGTTCGAATCACGGCGAGGGAAGAACCAAAAATTTGCGAAAGCAAATTTACAGATCTAACATTGTTGGGTTGATGTTTAGACGAGTTGTATATACATTATGTACACAGCCATGTATCACCATCATTGATGGCGATCCGATGGATACATCTGTTGTAGAGTTGTCACTGACTCAGACGTACTTATATATATATATATATATATATATATATATATACAACTCGTCTAAACATCAACCCAACAATGTTAGATCTGTAAATTTGCTTTCGCAAATTTTTGGTTCTTCCCTGGCCGGGATTCGAACCCATGCTACTGTGATATCGTGACACCAAATCGCCTGCACTGTCCCGCTAGACCACACGACCACCTGGGCTCTCAATAAAAGAGCTTTCGCTGGCCGTGTGTTACCTTTCCTCGTCAGTTTTAATCTAGCGGCGTACTACAGTACATGATATATAAGGCATGAAGATGTTATTGTTACAGATCAGCTAAATCAAATTTACAGATCTAACATTGTTGGGTTGATGTTTAGACGAGTTGTATATACATTATGTACACAGCCATGTATCACCATCATTGATGGCGATCCGATGGATACATCTGTTGTAGAGTTGTCACTGACTCAGACGTACTATATATATATATATATATATATATATATACATCTGTTGTAGAGTTGTCACTGACTCAGACGTACTTATGAATATAATTATTTTCTGTGACTGTATATTACATTAATTTGTAGGATCCTTTACTATAGATAATTTAGCTGATCTGTAACAATAACATCTTCATGCCTTATATATCATGTACTGTAGTACGCCGCTAGATTAAAACTGACGTGGAAAGGTAACACATGCCCACCGAAAGCTCTTTTAATTGAGAGCCCAGGTGGTCGTGTGGTCTAGCGGGACGGCTGCAGTGCAGGCGATTTGGTGTCACGATATCACAGTAGCATGGGTTCGAATCCCGGCGAGGGAAGAACCAAAAATTTGCGAAAGCAAATTTACAGATCTAACATTGTTGGGTTGATGTTTAGACGAGTTGTATATATATATATATATATATATATATATATATGAATTTATTTTTCTCTTGTTCTTCAGACAATTTATAGTTAGCAGGAATACTGCATCTACATAATATATTCAAAATTGTAAGCTTTGTAATATTTGTACTGTTTGTTCTTAGTGAGGGCCTCAAGGTAGATTAGTACAAAAGAAAATGCCTAAACCAAGTCAGGAATATGACAGTTGTTATCCATTGATTTGATGTGTTTAAACTTTTGATTTAGCCTTTGATTAAGGACTTTGTGTTTTGAATTTTCCACGGAATTCGTTATTTTTTGGATTTTACTTATAAATTGTTTCACTCAAAAACTAATATACACACTGTTATTTTCTGCCTTGTTTTACAAAGAAACATGAGCGGGTACTCTTGGTATTGAGTAATTTTTTAGTGAAAAGACATTTTTCCTATATTCTGATTGTTGATTTTTTTCCCCGACACATTTATTTATAGCTTCAAAATTTTGTTTCGCAACATGTCGCGTAGGTATTTAATGATATTATACAGTTGGTGAAACAATTGTCTTTGTTAGAGTTATTCACTCTTATAATACTTATTCTGTATGTGCACTTCCTCCTTAACAAATGAAGATATCGACACAATTCGTTTTCTGAATTGTTCGTTATATCCTTAACTTTTTTTTATATGGTGTGAAGCGATCGTGAAATTTTTTAGTTTTCTATGCGGCACTATTTCCTTTATCGGTATGTTAGTGTAACTCATTAACCGTAAGCCGAAGACCTAAGGTCGTTTAATTTGAGATCGTTAAATCATTAATTGAAAATGAGGTCAAGGTCAGAGGTCCAGGTCATGTTCTAAGTCTTGCCTTTGTTTGTATATGCAACTCCTCTCAAACGGTAAAAGCTATGTACAAACGAATAGGTGACAACGCGTTTGGTTTGGTGAGATGGAAAAATAGTACATTCAGTCCAAAGCGATCTGATTGTATCCTTCAACCCCTCAAGTTCGGCCGGTATCATTGTTTACATTAATCGCGCATGCGGAAGACTCGTGACGTCACTTTCCAGCTAAGCGGCGTTCTATATATATAGTAAAGAACAACATGGATAAGTGAAACCAAAACATGAGGTTGAAACAGGTAAATAATCATTAAAATAAAAAAATCTTTGTCAAAATCGCCATTTTCACTAATTCCATTTTTTTCCTATCTTTAAATCGACTTTATAATTGTAAAACACAGGGAAAATCCCTTCCAAATCGAGTTGCCGGTTTGTTTACATTCCAGTGATCAAGACTCGTGACCTACAAAAGTATGACAGGCCACGCAAACGGGAAAATCGTAACTTACAAATAAGGAAATTTTAATGAACTTTTTGCTTTTTTAATATAAAGAATACGTCCACTTCGGGTTCCATGGACTTCAGCGATACAGACGATGAAGAAATTCCAGAAGTTGAATTATGCTGTGTGTGTAAACAGTTTAACCCCAATCAAATTAGACTTGGGGTTGGTGTTGAACTTAGCAAATGGGTGCAGTGTGACAATTATAGGTGCAAGCACTGGACACATCTCAAATATTGTACAGAACTGAGGGTTGTGAGGAGGAATATCAAGTTATTTGTATGCATTGCAAGGACATGGAATAGACAATTTGGCCCAATTTCTTTGCTATTGTTCAATTTTATTTTTTGTTACTTTTTTTCAATACCTACCCTTTTAAATTAACTTTGAACAAAAAATGCGAAAATGCAGTGCTTGGCCTAATCTGTGTGACGTCACAATGTTGTACATCCGGTGGACGAACTTGAGGGGCGAAAGTAAAATAGGCATTGATTTCAAGTAAGTGTTCACTTTTGCATTTTCGTTATACTACGGTCTTTTGTTGATTCTTTTGCATGTCAAAGTTTAGAATTTTATTGAATCTTTACGACGGCAAATTATCGGGAATATACGGGAAACGTAGTTGAAGATGCACCGCGATATTCGTTAGGTGGACGAACTTTGGGGAGTGGAGGATACTTTATAGGAGTTAATGCCCCTGAAATGACTAGATTTTTGGTAATTTTATCATTAGTCATTAGTCATTCTCGAACATTATAATGCCTACAAGGAAGATATCCAAGACGATATCAATTTGACCATCAAAGACGTGACATAGAGCTGTTTTTTGTCATTTGGTCACAGACTGCGACTTATCACCGTATTTTTACTTGCATTAAGCAATATGGCAGATGCTAATAGTTGAGTATGATCTACTTAATGTACAACAATAATTGAGATCACACCGGTTTTAGGTGAAGTTGAAGTTTCTCAGGTCTTCATTTTTCTGTGTTGTCGATTGTACACTCTTGTTTTGACATTTTCGTTTAAGCCATGGTTTGGTTGATTAATGATTTTTATGTCTGTTTCCCTTTGCATTGGTAGCCTTTTTGGAATGATAGGTAGTTTCTATACTACTTATGTTTGTAGACAGAAAAAAATGCCATACCTATTCAGAATGTCACTAGAAACAAACTGTCTCAGGTTAGGGGAGGGTTGAGATCCCGCTAACATGTTTAACCTCGCCACATTCAGTATGTATGTGCTTGTCCTAAGTCAGGAGCCTGTAATTCATGGTTGTCGTTTGTTGCTGTGTTACATATTTGTTTTTCGTTATTTGTTTTGTACATTAATAAGGCCGTTTTCTCGTTTGAATTGTTTTACATTAATTTTGTGATTTCGGTGCCTTTTATAACTGACTGCGGTATGGTCTTTGTTCATTGTTGAAGGCCGTACGATGACCTATAGCTGTTAATTTTTGTGTCTCTTGTGGAGAGTTGTCTCATTGGCAATCATTATTCATTTTCTTCTTTATATTTGTTGGATAGGTAAGGCATTTGCTCATCGGCAAACCCCCCAGGTGATGTTGCAATGGTTCCTTGCCGTCCGATCAAAGCGGAATAATGACAGTGAGGGTAGCCTTTTTTTGCGAATAATTTGTTCAAGATAAGGGTGGCAGTCTGGTACATTAAAAGTGACAAAATGTCATAGTACCAAAGTTTGAAGACGGCGACATGCAAACAGTTTTCTTTCATTTAACAAGCTGAAGTATGCATTTGAAATAAGATTAAAACAAGGTTTATCAATTTTGTTGGAAAAATTTATTGACGAAATAGTTAGTCCACTAACGTGTAACTCGACAGCATCTGATATCATATCGCAGACGACCATTATTGCTTTTCAACTGGAAAGACTGTAGAAATTGTCCATCACTACAGGCAACCGTTTGTCTGTCCAAGTAAAAGCTTGTTCTGTCACCTTCCTCCGCCCACCTCGTACTCGAATTTTGACAGCTCAATCTTCTATTTAGGTTACAACAATTATATTGATATCGGTAACTGCCACCACCAGTCTTTCTATTTAATTTGAATTCGTTTAAGAGACCTTCAAAACAAAAGACCTTTTGTCTATCCAAGTAAATCGCCTCTCCTTTACCCGCCCCGTCTGAAGTAAACCCATTGTTTACTCTCCGTATATTGCATGCAGCCCCAGTATGTCTACAGCACTTGAACTTGTAACGGACCTGATTGGGATTACTTCCAGATCGCTCTAGTTTGAACATGTTAATAACGTTACCACGAGCTCCACAACTAAGTCTGTGACGATCTGACAAGATAGACAGATTTTTCGTTTCCTGCGTCATTAGTAGATTTTTCCCAGCATCCATAAACTTTGTCTGACAATAGGATTAGGTATCCTAGACACATCAGCATACCAACAATGCTAAACATGATGAAACTGTAAGTAATAGAAATAAGCGAAATATCTTTAATGGATAACTCTTCAACAACAAATTGGACGGTAAAACGAAGAAAGTACATTTTGTTCCATAGTTGGTTCTGGATTACAAATTATTTAATCTTAAGTGAACTAATGTTTATTTATAAGAGAGCTTATTTGAAGTGTTATCGGTCAAGAGAAATAAACTGAAGTTTTACGGGTCAAGAAAAATAACTTTATGTTTAAATAAACAAGGGAGATAATTTGACTTTTTTATAGTAAAAAAAAGCTGATTTGACGTTACATGAATGCATTGCACAGAAGTTAATGCTGCACCACAATGACAACCCAGTAATTTCTGTTGTATAATATTGGCGTCAAATTAACAAGAAAGAAATCGCACCTAACACCGAGTTCATTTATAAGATTTTAGTTTGGGTCAAATAAATTTATACGATGTATTTAGTTTACAGTTTGATTAAGAAGATATACCGACATAGCTAGATAATACAATTAATTATCTAATTACTACCACTATTTCATATTAATAAGTATTGTAATTTTCATTGTTATTAATACATGTTATATCAGTATTACAAACCTTATCTTGAACTCTATCCTATTTTTTGGAAAAAAATAGAAATTTTGATGTGACGTCACTTTTGTGCTTTGATCTATTCGGATAACATACAATACGTTGTTCGGCTGGGCCTTTTTTATGTGCTGATTTCGGTTGTTTTACGTATTCTTTTTTATTCTGTATTTCATCACCACTTCGGTGTTGAAATGTATATCTAATCTATTGTATAGTCATTTTTATAGATTTACTGTTTGCGAAAGTATGAATTATTCTACATGCTATAAGGATTTTTTTTATCCCAGGCAGATAACCTTAGCCGTATTTGGCACAACTTTTGAGAACTTTTGGTCTTTACTGATGAGTCTTATGATGATGAGGCGCACGTCAGGCGTGTTAAATTATAAGTCTGGTACCTTTTGATAGCTATTATTTGTGTGTTTCTCTGTCCTGTATGTTCTCCCATTTATATTTTACATTGCCATAAAAGCGGGAGGTTTGGCTAGCCACAAAACCAGGTTCAACCCACCATTTTTTCTTCAAATGTCCTGTACCAAGTCAGAAAAATGGCCATTGTTATATTATAGTTTGTTTCTGTGTGTGTTGCATTTTAGTGTTGTGTCGATGTTCTCCTCTTATATTTGATGTGTTTCCCTCAGTTTTATTTTGTAACCCGGATTTATTTTTTCCTCAATCGATTTATGAATTTCGAACAGCGGTATTCTACTGTTGCCTTTATCTAACAAAATTACCATGTTTCAAAAAAGAAATTCAGCTTAATGATTACCAACTTCAATTGTTAAACAAAGGATTTTCTGGATATCGTCCATTGATACAAATTTACACAATATTTCATCAAACCGATCAATATAGAATTCACCGTAGCGTGTTTGATGCAGATACTTGAATTCAGACCAAATGGACTAGAGGGGTACAAAGAAGCCCATAATTGTTTTAGAAGCCCGGCGACCCAAATTTGATTTGATCTTAAATTGAAATATGAAAATGGCTGATTTGGACAATCAAAAACTAATGCATTGTGAGTGTAAAACAGTCCGAAAAAACGTTTAAATTTTGAACATTATTGATCTATCACTTAAAATTGAATCGACATAAATCTACAAAACGTTTAATATGGTGTAGCTCTAATTATTCCTGGCCTGAAAATGTTTGAAAATAGGCTAAAAATAGAATTTTCCATTTGGTGGAGCCACCTTAAATGATCCTTAAATATTTTGATAGTCCAGAGAACAGAATTAGAGACTTCAGTTGACGCTTTACTATCATTGGCGTATCTTTAATGAGTTTTAAATAGAAAGGAAAGCTTACTATTATAAAAATAAGAAGATGTGATTGATAATAAAATCCTCATTGATACCAGGATTAAAATTGTGTACGCAAGACACGCATTTCGTCTACTAATGACTCATCAGTGATGTTCGAATCTAAAGGGTTAAAACGGACAGATAAAGTGCGAAGTTGAAGAGCGTTGAGGACCATTATTCCGAAAGGTTAGATTTGTCCAAGTACAGCTAAAGTAATCTATTCCTGGGAGAGAAACTTCTTAGTATTTTTTATGATTGCCGGTGAGACATCTCTCCCCCTGCGATACGATAACGTAGAAATTAGCAATTTCTATGTTTAGACTATTTTATAGTCGAGGGATTAGTTTCACGGTTTATAGTTTATAGAGCTAATTTTACGTTTTACAAGCCAAGAAAACTGATCTAACGTTATAGATACAATGCATATAATAAAAGAAAACAAAATCAAAAGACTCAAAGTTAAATGTAAAAACGGGTATAAACTTTAGATTAGTAAAAACATGACTGACCATAAGGGAGATACAAAAAGTACAGATTTATGTTCTGTGTGTTGCATATTGACTGCTGTATGTAATTATTATCTCATATTGTTTTAGTGAAGAAGATAACTTTCGGCGAAATAGTTCTTCACTTTGTGCCCAAATATTGTATCAAAGAACAAAATAATAAAATTTAATCGTAACTTACCTGTAAAGATGCTGAAGATAGTGTTAATGAATGTCGAAACAGTCTTGCTTCTTTTATATATGATTGTATCCGTTTCTTACAAATAAACACATTATTCAAGTTACCACAAATAATTAACGTTTGTCGGAAAATTGTTTTCACTTTTTGAAAAACAACATTAAACTCTAACATACAAGTTACTTTAAGCAGGAGGTGGTATATATATATATTTTTTTTAACTGAATGTACATTTTTCAACTTACAATAAAATCGTAAACCCAGCTGACGTTTCCCGGTTAATTTGTTAACCTTGATACAAATTGATACATTACATCGTGACTTACATGTATAAGCTGGAAATGGTGTTCTTTATATAGTGTTCTTTTTATCTATGAATTCCTTATATTGTTAATAAACAAATTAGTCAAATAACCACAAAGAAAATCATTAGCGCATATACTGTTTATTGAATCATACAAAAATTCGTCAGAACCACGAGGCAAACCATGCATGGTAATTCCCTGTCATTAATTGTTTCAGTTCGGTATTAAAAATTAAATAAGGTCTTCGAATAACGTCGGTTGTATCAATGATATATGGCAGACGTTCAGTCTATAGCTACCATACCATACCGTATGAGTTTTGTTCGTTGTTCAAGGCCGTACGATGATATAAGGTAGCAATTCACAGTTAGTTGTGGTTTCGCATTTGATGCGCATGAGCAATTCGATTTTTTGGATTTAGATTTCACATCTTTGAAATTAAGGCCTCTAAAACCCTCTTGTGGTTGAAAATCTTGGATGCAATAGGCTTAGTGTAAGTATATAACATTACAGGTGTATACTTGGTACCTTTGATAACTATTTACACCACTAGGTCGATGCCACTGCTGGTGGATGTTTCGTCCCCGAGGGTATCACCAGCCCCGCAGTCAACACCAGTGTTGACATGAATATCAATAATGTGGTCATTTTAATAAATTTCCTGTTACAAAACTTTGAATTTTTCGAAAAAACTAAGGATTTTCTTATCCCAGGCATAGATTACCTTAGCCGTATTTGGCACAACTTTTTGGAATTTTTTATCCTCAATACTCTTCAACTTTGTATTTGTTTGGCTTCATAAATATTTTGATATGAATGTTACTGATGAGTCTTATGAAGACGAAACGCGCGTCTGGCGTACTTAATTATAATCCTGGTACCTTTGATAATTATGTATACGGTATATATGGGGTCAGTAAATTCCATATGGGGTGAGAGCGTATTACGTCACTAGCACACTATGTAACGAATTTATCTTACTGACTATCTTAAATAAGAAGTTAGCAATGTCCTTTAACTCTACTTTCCGCTATATAGAGGATGTTCTTTTACTAAATAATTCAAAATTTGGTGACTATGTGGAACGCATCTATCCCAGAGATAAAAGATACCACAGATACAGTTAAGTCGGCCTCATGTATTGACTCACATCTAGAAATTGACAATGAGGGTCGGTTGAAAACAAAACTTTACGACAAAAGAGATGATTTCAGCTTTCCAATTGTGAACTTTCCATTTCTAAGTAGCAACATTCCAGCAGCACCTGCATACGGGGTATATATCTCCCAATTGATACGATATTCCCGTGCTTGCATTTCCTATCAAGATTTTCTTGATAGAGGGTTGCTGCTCACAAGGAAGCTATTAAACCAAGTCTTCGAAATGGTGAAGTTGAAATCATCCCTTCGTAAATTTTACGGACGTCATCACGAGTTGGTTGACCGTTATGGAATAACCGTTTCACAAATGATATCGGATATGTTCATTACGTCGTAACTACAATCCCCTTCCCTTTCATGAATGTGACCTACCGAATTAGACTATTTACCAGATTTGTTATCACATAAGCAACCCTTCCGGAGCACCTGAGATCACCCCTAGTTTTTTTTTTGGGGGGGGGGGGGGTTCGTTTTGTTTATTCTTTAGTTTTCTATGTTGTGTCATGTGTTCTGTTTTTTGTTTGTCTTTTTCATTTTTAGCCATGGCGTTGTCAGTTTGTTTTAGATTTACGAGTTTGACTGTCCCTTTGGTATCTTTCGTCCCTCTTTTAACGTGTACAATCAGGATCTACAACGTACGTCACGAGTCACGTGATATTTGTAAGTTTCCAGCCGCCATTTTTGGAATTTCGAAGCGAACAATGGTTAGAAATCTATGATTAATTTGCCATGAAAGCATGTATAGGTAAAAATATATAAACAAGAACATAACAGGGGTCAATACTGACATGGTTTAGCGTTACTGTTTCATGTAAAACATCCTAACTTTACAAACACTCTCAAAAACCGATCATGTACCGTCTGCAAAGTGTAATCACAACATTGACATTTGTAGAACGATCTTTCTTTTCTTCCGTTACAAAAAGATCAATGATAAAATAGAGTAACACGAGGCGAGAAAATATGCACATCATCCATATTAATCGTGTACGATAATATTTCATGGCATTTATTAATTTGTTGAGTCTGTAGAAAAACGAACGTGAAAAATCGCCGGCCTCTGGTTCTTCTCTATCTGTAGGCCCATCTGTTTTTTTATGTGTAGAATCAGTTTTGACATTCAACCGATTTAAACAAATATAATAGTTTGCAAGACAAGAGGTTTCAATCAAAAATGCTGCAGGCAAACACACGAAAATATTTGGGTATATGTACAACTCAGGGGCGTAGCTAGGCAATTTTGATATGTACGCAATACCGGAGAAGGAAGTCATACGGCAGGGGGTTGGGCCCCAGAAGCTCTTGGGTAAATGGTGCAAAATCCTGCATTCTCGAAATTTCCGAGGACTTAAAATGACCTCACAGAAATCTTACTTTTAAGAGAAACGAGTCAACATTGGAAATAAATAATCAGAGAAAAACAAAGAAACCCGTACTGTTGGGTTAACAATTTGTTTTTTTTTCCTTATATGTAGTGGGTTAAAATGGCTTGATTAGGTATATTTTATTTGTTACCTAATCACACTGAACCCACTTTACATTAGAAAACAAACTAATTTCTAAGCTAACACTGTGCAACTTAAATGGTATTTTTTTATTGAAAAAATACTAAATAAAAATTCGAATCACATATATCTTTATGTTTTAATTTATGAGTAAACAAGCAGTGTTTTTCAGCTTTTTTTTTCTCTCAAAGTTAATTCTGAAAAATAAATGCCCATTTCCTTTCTTTTTTTCTACTAAAGATGTCCAAAACCGTGTCTTCTTTAATTTTTTTCATTTCAAAAGAATATCTAAAAAAAACTGACTTAAAAGTACAAATAATATTAATAAAGACACATAAAATAATACTATTACATGTTATTCAGATGATAACCAACGTCAGTACGCAAAATCTATACTTCAAGACCATCTTGTATTATTTGTGAAGTTGATACGGAATATTTATCAACAAGTTCTGGGTATCTTCCGATGAAAAGGACGAGACGTTCTTTGACATACCCCTGGTTCATCAACTTTCTGCTCAGACACTGGTGACGTTTTACAAAGTCTGAATAGGAGCTACAAGCTCTTGAATACCTAATTAGTTGGGAAATGTATATTCCATATGCGTGTGAAGTTGGTATATTACTACTAAGGTGGGGGAAATTGATAATTTCAAAATTAAAATCGTCTCGTTTGTCATAGATTCTGGTACTGAGATGACTGTGTATGTTAAATTCGAGGTATAAGTCTAAAAATGAGGCAGAGGAAGCCGTGTCTGTGGTCTCTTTAATTTCTAGTTCTGGTGGGTATATTAATGGAACCCAATCAGAAAAGTTCGGATTGTTAATGGAAGGAACATCATCAATATATCTGAAAGTGAAATTAAATAACCTGGCTTCTTTAATCTTCTTGTTTTTGACAAGTGTCTGAAGGAACTCCGATTCATATGAAAACAAGAAGAGGTCAGCAAGGAGAGGCGCGCAGTTCGTTCCAATAGGAATGCCGATAATTTGTTGAAAAAGTCTACCTCCAAACTCAACAAATATGTTGTCGATAAGAAACTCCAGCATACTGACCACTTGTTCTTTTGTGTAGCATGTTTTACCTTTTTGTTTGTCACTATTAACGAAATATGCCTTATGAAATCCCAAAGTAATAAAAAGTCTACCTCCAAATTCAACAAATATGTTGTCAATAAGAAACTCCAGCATACTGATCACTTGTTCCTCTGTGTAGTATGTTTTACCCTTTTGTTCCTTATTAACAAAATATGCCTTATGGTATCCCAAAGTGATAAATTTATAGCGTATGCTACCATTTTTATGATGAAAAGCATTGTGGATTATTTCTTTTAGACGGTTTTTCAATTTCACATGGGGAATGGTTGTATACAAGGTTGAAAAATCAAAAGTTTTGATAGAACTAATTTCAGAAAAAGACCGAGATTTAAAATTATCCAGAAGTTCTTTAGAGTTTTTGAGAATCCATATATGGTTAATACCACTACGTGAGTAAACAGTTTCACAGTATATCTGAAGACCCTCTTTAACTGCGGACAGAATTTTAGTCAATCTAATAGACAATTCTTTAGTAGAACAAGCAGATGAGCCGGCAATGTACCGTTGTTTGTACGGAATTTTGTGAAGTTTAGGTATCCAATACAAACAAGGTAAGTCCTCCGATTTGTTGTTCAATGCAATGTTCATAGAAGCCATGAAGGACTTATGATTCGCCAAAATCTCATCCTTGTCTAATGATATGTTTTTGTATGTGGGATTACCTGAGTGCTCATTTATTCCTAATTCTTTTATAAGACACTTGTAGTAATACGATTTACATATAAAGACAATATTATTTGAAGCTTTGTCCGCAGGAACAACAACATACTTATCTTGAAGAGATGATAGACATTTTACAGCCTCTTTGTCACTGAAAATGGACTTAGGTCGATCATTCACACAGTTTTTCAACTTATGAATGCGACGTTTTATCAGAGACCTGATTGTTTTGACCCATTCTGACAAAGTGTCCAGTTGAACATCTTCTCGCTTAGCCCATGCTCTGGCGTAGTTCTCAATGGAATCCATAATTATTTTGAAGTTATGGTTCCAATTGATGTGTTGGGGTTCTCTTAACTTAGGACCATGAGAAATCACCTTTCGGAGATTTTCATGCTGAATTATGTTTAGATCCCCAGTAATAACATGACCAGAGGGGCTGTAATTGTAAGGCGAGTTGGAACAGTCACATGTCAGAGGTTTTTTTAGGTATTGTTCTAAATCAAGGTCCTGTAATGCTTGTTTATAGTTAAATATTTTGGGTGCAATGGTTTTGGTGTAACTGTAGGATACAATAGGAACAGACTGATTTTGAAAATAAATAGGAATTTTAGATGTTACCTCCTTGTGATGTAGAACGTTGCTGATGTTGATTGCATCAATTCCTCTATTGGTAAAGTGAACAGGAGGGAATTTCCTCTTTTCCTCATGTAACGGTTCCGATCTTACTGGTTTAAAGAGACGGAAAAGAGTTACATCACAAATTATACTGACAAGTCTGTAAATTGGAGAAAATGTATTGGTGCCTCCTTTGTCAAGTGTATAATCTCTCAAACATTTTAGAAAATTAACCGGCAGTGAAAAAAAGAATAGTTCTAATGTAATGTAACCCTAACGGATGATGTAGATGAGAAAGAAGGTCATCAAAGCTTCCAGAGGCCGATCTCGATTTGGAAGACTTTTTTTACATTAGGCCGATGGTAACGTTTTTGTCCATGACTACGTTGGTTTCGTAAGGTAGTATTAAATAAACTCATTACATTTACATCACTGCAGGCTGGACTTGACAGATTTCCTTTGACATTATCATTGCAACCATATGGCATTGCAGTACCTAGTTTCCTTATCCAGAAATTTTTTTTCTATCTTTTCGGAAAGGAGTACTAAGTATTGGACTATTTGTGTGGTGATAAATTTTCTCGATGATGCGTCCTTTCATAGATAACGAAGGATCATGATCCGGTTGATTAAAATGGTTATAAAGAACCCTGAATTGCGGATCTTTATTATCAGACCGGTGTTGATTCATCCTTTTACGTAAAGTTTGTCGAGTTTCACCCACATAAAGTAGGTCATACAAAGTACATTCGATTCCGTACACTACTGTAGTGACCAGGCAATTTTATAGAGTAAAACTAGTATTTCCCCAGATAGGAATTCGCTACAAATTTATATACATGTATAAAAGGGATTTTTTGATTTAGGAAACTAACCTTTTAGACTATTGCTTCTAGGCTTCAAGTATATTTAATTAAATTTCGTCCCTACTTCTGAAGCACGTTGACCGGAAGAAGATGGATATACGGCATGTTCTATTCATTAAATCTAGTGGTCAACTTAAGCCAATGCCGTCCTTGGGTTCAAAGTTAATTCGAAGATCTCGGTGTTTATCTCCTCACTTACGTAATAAACTTGTTGTTTTTCACGGTGTTTGATTCCATTGTTTTAAAAAGTATAAATACTGGAGTGTTTGCTACATCTTGGAGTTGCTGCATTGAGCCGGCTTGCATCAAGCCACCCTCAAACCCTCCAGACTGTATAAGTCTACTTGTGCCGAACACGTTTTTGTGTACAAACACTCCAGTGTCCTTGACTTTAAGGTATGTAATTATTGATAGTTAAATGTGAGGGAACGTCTCAAGAGACATAGGTGTACTTTTCCGTCGCTAAATTTAAATAAAGTCCGTTTAACATAGAAAATAGGTAGTTACTATTGATTTAAGGATAATTTGGGTGGAATTATATTCATAAAGTCAATTTGTGAATAAATAAAGTTTAAGATATTTAATAGTTCCTTTTTAAGAAAGGCTATTGGTCAGAACAGTTATCTGTTGTATTTTTTTGTTACTTTATTATTGTTGAATTTATATGCAATTTGTTGAACTTTACTGATGTTATTGGTGTAATAAATATTATGGTGGAAAAATTCTTGTTTAGTTAATATAGTGAAACATTGAAAAACAAGACCTATATAGGTAGAGTGTATCCTGCTGATCGAACCTAAGCGAAGTACTACCACTACATGTCCCAGGAGGACTATATTATGGCATTGTTGAATTGTCGTTGACCCCCTCCTGCTACAAATGGTGCCGTGACCAGGATACATTTCTTATCTGTATTAGTTTTGTTTCTAAAATTTTCTCAGAAATATATTTTTTTGTTGTTGTAAATTTTATTTAGTTCAATATTTTCCTTTACTATGTCTGATAGGGAAAATAGTCCTTTTTCTTTAAGAAGAAATTTAGAAAGGGGATATGAGAGTTCTGATTCTGAAGGGAGTACCTTTCACCCTCGGTTTAGTATGTCAAGTCGTTATGAGTTCTCAGACCCTCCTTCCTATGAAAGGGCGGCTAGTCTAAAAGTTACGATAGTCACAGAGTCTATGAGTAAAGAATGGAAACCAAGAATTATGAAAGAAATAAAAGTTCATGGGGATGAAGGGAATTTTATGTCTGTTAAAGAACCCATTAAACAAGTCAGTTTTTCAGATGAGTGTTTCCCTTTATTGAACTTACCTAGTAGTCCTAAAAGAGAAAAATATTCTTTTGATAGAGAAAGACCCTTTGTAACGGAAAGAGTTAAAGAGAATTTCTCTTCGAGTAAGAATGAAATTAGTACTCAAACTAGCATATCACCAGAGCAGTATACAAACCCACAAAAATCTATTGAAAGTGCTTTTGTGAGAACAGAAAGCATGTATTCATCTACTCCATATGATTATCAAATGGCTTCCAATTATCCTAAAGTGCAAACTAAAATTGCTCAGCCTATTGTAACATCAAGTACATGTAGTACTCCAAGTGTTTCTGATGAGATGTATAGTGATGCATGTGGTATAAATGTTCCCCAAGCAATGCCCAGTGTCATACAGAAAAATTATCAAAGGGAAATAAGCAGTGCTTTATCTAATCTAGATTTGTTTGAAAGTTCCAATAATCAAATACATAGTTCTGCAGTTGGTCTTAAACCTTCAGAACCTCAGTCTAGACATGACCTTTATCCAAATGTGCAAGGGACCTTTCCTTATATGCCTACATATGACCCACAAATTGTTCCTTCAAATTTTAGAGATAGAAGGGGGATAACTCAGGAATCATTTCCTGGAGTTGTGCAATATGGTCAAACATATCGAAGGAATGATACGGTGTTACCAGGGCAAAATGTTTATCCAACACAGTTACCACCGGCGGGTGGTGGCTCTTTTAGATCACCTGATATGGGGGTACCTTACCCTTACTACCCACATGTACCAATATCCAGTGCTAATGCACCTGTCTCAAGTGTGAATATGGGACCTGCTTTCATAAATCAGAATCAATCTAATCTGAATCCTTATACTCTTGATATCATGAATATGCCAATGGTTAATACCTTGCCAAGACAAACCCAACCCATGAATTTAATGCAACCACAAAGACCCATGGGAAATATAGGACCAAATATTAACCCACATGTATATGGAGTTCACCGAAATGTGATGGCCCCCCAATTTTATCCAAATATGATGGGTCCTATGCAAAATAACCCTCCACGGGTAAGCAGAAAACAAAAAGAGCCAGACACATTTGATGGTCGAAACACTGACTGGGTATATTATATAATACAATTTGGAAAAGTAGCTAGTTGGAATGGTTGGGACCAATATGAAAGTGCCCAACAATTAGTGATGAGTTTAAGGGGAGTAGCTCAAAGGATGGTTAGTGAATTAAACCCATACCAATTGAATGATTTTACTTTCCTGAAACATATGCTGAGTCAACGGTTTAACCCCTTAGAACGAGAAACCGCACACACTTATGAATTTAAAAAACGGAAAAAACGGAAAGATGAGTCTGTATCTGATTATGGACATGCCCTACGCCGATTAGCATCCCAAGCATTTCCTGAAAGGGATGCTATCTCTATAGAGGGAACGGTCATTGAGCAATTTATTGAGGGTATCGGGAATAGTCATTTCCAGTCATACATTCGATTATTTAGTAAACCTAGGACTTTAGAACAAGCAATTTCTTTTGCCATAGAATATGAGGCTGTAAAGGGACCTCTCGATCAGATTAAAAAGCCTTATTTCTCTGACGAAGTCACTTATCATACTTATGCAATTGACAAAGAAGACTCTAAACTTCAATATGAGCAAAATCTAAATCTTTATGAACAAATAAAAAAACTGTTAAGGTAGAATTAGGCATTAAGGAAAATCAAAATTCTCCTAGAAAAGAGCAATCTAATAATAAATATAGATCGGGAAACAAAAATTTCAAAAAAGAGCTGAAATTAAATGTGAATATTGTGGCAAGACTGGCCATATCAGCTCTAGGTGTTTTAGACAAAAAGATGATGAAATGAAAGATCTGAAAGATGAAATAGCCAGTTTATAGACTATGGGGTAATAGAATTGGCTGATTCGAAGGCCCTCGGATCAGCCATTTCTTTGAAAGTAAGGGCTAAAAATGAAACTGACAATTTAAAAAGAGTCATACATGTACAAATGACATTATTTATACTTCTAGAGCTGATAAAGGTCCTAGTCTTTATGTGCCTGTGGAAATTAATAAAATCAAAATAGATATGTTAATAGACACTGGTTCCCCAGTCACTATATTATCTGAAAATTTAATTAAAAAAGTAGATTTAGGGACATCAGGTCTGTCCAGAGTTGAATCGACTCTATCTGCAGCTGATGGCAATAAAATGAAAATTAAAAGACAAGCTGTTTGTGAAATTAAAATAGGCAATAATGAATTTCAACATAAAATCATATTCACAAAACTAGGGAAATTAGAAGGCATTCTAGGAATGGACTTTTTAAAATGTTATGAATGTGAAATCAAATTAGCAGAAGCTAAATTTCTTATAGCAAAACAAGTTATAAACCTTAAACAACATTTTAGTACAACATGTGCCAGAATCAAATTAAGGGAAAATAGAGTTGTCTCCCCTAGATCAGAAACCTTTTTAAAAGGGTATGTTGATGGTGAATTTTCAGGAGATTATGGGATGATAGAGCCCAATAAAATTTTATTTCTAAAAAAGGGCTTACTTGTTGCCAAGTCATTGAATAATACTAAGGAAAAAGAAATTATTATTTCAGTGATAAAATTAAATGATAATCCTGTTAAGTTAAAAAAGAATTTGATGGTAGGAACTTTGGAACATGTCGATTTGGTATCCCAAGAACAGGAAACTAACAGAGATAAAACGCAAGGAAATTTACCTGAACATTTAAAGGAGTAAGTAGAAAAATGCTCTACTAATTTGACCCTTGAAAATAAACAAAAGTTAATTGAACTTTCAGTAGAATATCAAGATATCTTTGTGGGACCTGATGGTATGTTAGGCCAAACAGATGTGGTGAAACATAAGATTAATACTGGATCGGCTTAACCGGTTAAAACGCCCCCTAGACGAATTTCGCCCAAAAAAAAGAATTAGTTGAAAAAGAATTAGAGTCTATGTTAAAAAAGGGCGTAATAGAACCAAGTAACAGTAGTTGGAGTAGTCCTATTTGTCTTGTAAAAAAAAAAGGACCAAGTTTCTTGGCGGTTTTGCATAGATTATAGACGGGTAAATTCCCTTTGTTCGCCTTCGGGATATCCCTTGCAAAAGATAGATGATTGTTTAGCGTCCCTAGAAGGAGCAAAATGGCTGTCAACAGTCGATTGTCATAGTGGTTATTGGCAGGTTTCGTGTGACGAGGAGGACAGTGAAAAAACTGCTTTTAGCACTCATAAAGGTCTTTTTCAATTTCGAGTTATGCCCATGGTTTAAATTCAGCCGCCCAAAAGTTAATGGAAAAAGTTTTGGGAAATCTTCAATTGCGTCATTGTCTTTGCTACTTAGATGATATCATAATTTTTGGGAATAACTTTGAACAAGCTTTAGAAAATCACAAGTTAGTATTTGAATGTCTAAGAGCAGCAAACCTGAAATTAAAACCCTCCAAATGTACATTATTTCAAAAAGAAGTAATCTTTCTGGGACATATTGTATCTGAAAATGGAATAAAATGTGATCCTACGAAAATGGAAAGTGTAAAAGACTGGCCTTCACCCACAAATGTATCTGAAATAAAAAGTTTTTTTTAGGTTTTGCGGGCTATTACCGCAAATTCATTTCTGAATTTTTCACCATAGCCTCTCCTTTAATAAAATTAACTAGGAAAAATCAAAGTTTTAAATGGTCTGATGAATGTGAAGAATCATTTAATAAATTAAAAGAAAGGTTAATTTCAGCCCCAATTTTATCTTTCCCTAAAGATGAGGGACTGTTCATATTAGATACAGACGCAAGTTTAAATGGTGTAGGAGCGGTTTTATCTCAGATACAGGATGAAAAAGAGAAAGTAATTATTTACGCTAGTAGAACGCTTAGCAAAAGCCAACGAAACTACTGTGTTACAAAAAGGGAACTGTTAGCAGTAGTTACTTTTGTAAGACAATTTAGACATTACTTGTGGGGACGAAAGTTTTTGATACGAACCGACCATGCCTCGCTTACATGATTAAGAAACTTCAAAGAGGCTGAAGGCATGGTAGCTCGGTGGATCAGTATATTGGATGAATATGATTTTGATATTCAGTTCAGCAAGGGAACTCAGCACTCAAACGCAGATGGGTTATCGCGTATTCCTGCTCGTAAATGTAAAAAAGATGATTGTAAACAGTGTTTCCCAGATTCCATTGTCCAAAGTCAGACTGAGGAAAATGCAAACTGCCGGATTTGTAATCGGATTCACCCAGGGAGCTGTCCTGCAGTCATGACGGAGGAAAACTCACTGTTAAACACAATAGTTTGCTCGGTAATAGATAATACCCCTGACCAAAATTTAGACCCTAATTGGTTAGATTTTTGGAGTATGGAAGAAATAAAAAATATGCAAGAAGAAGATCCCGCAATTGGTGATATGCTGCGTTTGAAAAATAATCAAGATGAGAAACCTCAGAGAAATTATATATTAAATTTACACCCTGAAGCCAAAGTTTTATGGGGAATGTGGGAAAATCTTGAAGTTAAGGATGACATTCTATACAAACAGTTTTTGAGAGAAGATAACACTATTTTGTTGCAATTAGTAGCATCCACAGAAAATAAGGGAGACAATTTTTCATCAGTTACATCGTAACAAAATAGCGGGTCATTTTGGTAAAGATAGAACCATAAATGCTATCAGGACAAGATTTTATTGGCCTAGAAGTACTGAAAACATTAAGCTATGGTGTCTTGAATGTGACCTATGTGCCCGTTGTAAACCTGGTCCTGGTGTAGGGAGAACCCCACTTAGACAGTCCGAAAGTAGTGCCCCTTTAGAGAGAATTAATGTTGATATATTGGGACCCCTTCCCATAACCGCAAACGGAAATGAATACATTATAGTTTTAGGGGACTATTACTCTAAATGGAAGGAGGCCTTCCCTGTCCCTAATCATACTGCAATGACGGTGGCGGATAAGATTATAACTGAGTTTATTTGTAGATTTGGGTGCCCTTTGCAGTTACATACCGACCAAGGGAAAGAATTTGAATCTCATTTATTTAAGATAATGTGTGAAAAATTAGGTGTTCAAAAAACCCATTCTACCCCATATCGCCCACAAAGTTCAGGTTTAGTAAAAAGATATAACAGAACTCTCAAACAAATGTTATCCATGTTTGTAAATGAACATAGAAATGACTGGGATGAGCATATCCCATATTTAATGATGGCTTATAGAAGCATAGTACATTCAACTACTAAATGTACCCCATATAGTCTAATGTTAGGGCGTGAGATTCGTTGTCCAGTGGACCTTATGTTTGGTCTCCCCAATACTGTTAATGATTTTTGTCAAATTGAATATGTAGAATGGGTGAAAAATACCCTGAGGGAAGCATATAAAAATGTTTATGACCATTCGGGTAAAACAGCTCAACGTCAGAAATCATATCATGATAGAGGTCTAAAAGTCCGAAATTTTGAACCTAATTGTTGGGTGTGGAGGTAGTACCCTTCCAAGGTGAACCAAACATTAGGACTTGGATGGACAGGACCCTATCTAGTGATAGAAAAAATTACTGATGTAACATACAAAATACAAAAATCAGAACAAACAAAAAGTATTATGGTACATGTAGATCATTTGAAACCATACTTGGGTAGAAATGAACCAAACAATTGGGTTTTAAATAACACTTTAAATATAAGTCATCAAAATGATGAAAGTTTAAATCATGACAAGTCAGTTGCACAAACTTTAGCACCAGTAGTTTACACACCTGAAAGGCAAATTACAAAAACTCGCATAGGGAGAACAGTTAAACCTAGAGATATATATTCGCCGTAGTAATTGTGTCAAGAGAGCAGTTGACACATTGACAATTTGATGATGTTTATATTAATATGTATATAATTGTATGAATATGTTACTACATGTAGTTAGGGAATAAAAGATAATTTCCATTAAGCATATTATTTGCGTTCTAGAATTCTGTTTCTGGAATGAACATACATGTAATTTTGTATAATCAAGCACTATCAATTATTATTATTATTATTATTATACTATGTCAGTGATCAGAAGATTATCTGATTTGTGCTTAAGACATGTAAGATGATAGTGATTAAATGATATTAACTTTGTGTTAGATTAGTGCATATATAAATATGTATGTAATAATTAAGAATATTTATTTGTAGGGTTTTGAAGAAATGTATTTTTCCTAATATTAGTATTTATATTCTAGAATGTTTGATGATAAAATACAGATCAGGGCAGACGAGCAGGAACTGCAACAGTTCCACCATCTTGTCATTCGCCCTGCCACACCCATTTTTAACCCGTTGGGCCAATACTGTCCAGTGAGGAGGTGCTGTATTATATACAAGTACATCACACTGAGAGAACTGCACACTCACTGGCAGTATCTTCATCAGCCAAACCGTCAAATTTATAAATGTGGAAAGTGCCGCAGGATGTTTGGGATCAAGTCGAGGTGCTCTCGGCATATTTCGTTTAAACATTATGTTAGAGAAGATAATATTCATAAATTTTTGAATACAATTGTGACCCCAAATGTAGATTACATCGAAACTCGGGGAGCGATGCTGCCCAGGTTGGGAACTGCAGAGGAGAATGCTGAAACTATAGATCGGGAAAAACGTGAGGCTAGCAGGAAGCGTGAAGAAGAAGCTAGGGCCTCACTAGTTCATCGTATAACAGAGCGTTTGGAGGCTGCAGAAATTATGGACAGAGACTTCTCATGATAAATCATTATTTTTGAATGAACATTAAATTATTGTGTTTATATATATGCATTTACAACCTTTGAATGTTCTGATTTTTAGTTGATGAATTTAATTTAACTTTTAAACTTCAAATTTTAGAAAGTTTTATCTACTGAGTGCCTTTTATTAACTTTTAGTTGGATCAATTTTACCTGTAATATTGATCTTTAGCGGGGAGGAATGTAGTGACCAGGCAATTTTATAGAGTAAAACTAGTATTTCCCCAGATAGGAATTCGCTACAAATTTATATACAGGTATAAAAGGGATTATTTAATTTAGGAAACTAACATTTTAGACTATTGCTTCTAGGCTTCAAGTATATTTAAGTAAATTTCGTCCTTACTTCTGAAGCACGTTGACCGGAAGTAGATGGACATACGGCATGTTCTATTCATTAAATCTAGTGATCAACTTAAGCCAATGTCGTCCTTGGATTCAAAGTTAATTCGAAAATCTCGGTGTTTATCTCCTCACTTACGTAATAAACTTGTTGTTTTTCACGGTGTTTGATTCTATTGTTTTAAAAAGTATAAATACTGGAGTGTTTGCTACATCTTGGAGTTGCTGCATTGAGCCGGCTTGCATCAAGCCACCCTCAAACCCTCCAGACTGTATCAGTCTACTTGTGCCGAACACGTTTTTGTGTACAAACACTCCAGTGTCCTTGACTTTAAGGTATGTAATTATTGATAGTTAAATGTGAGGGACCGTCTCAAGACATAGGTGTACTTTTCCGTCGCTAAATTTAAATAAAGTCCGTTTAACATAGAAAATAGGTAGTTACTATTGATTTAAGGATAATTTGGGTGGAATTATATTCATAAAGTCAATTTGTGAATAAATAAAGTTTAAGATATTTAATAGTTCCTTTTTAAGAAAGGCTATTGGTCAGAACAGTTATCTGTTGTATTTTTTTGTTACTTTACTATTGTTGAATTTATATGCAATTTGTTGAACTTTACTGATGTTATTGGTGTAATGAATATTATAGTGGGAAAATTCTTGTTTAGTTAATATAGTGAAACATTGAAAAACAAGACCTATATAGGTAGAGTGTATCCTGCTGATCGAACCTAAGCGAAGTACTATCACTACATGTCCCAGGAGGACTATATTATGGCATTGTTGAATTGTCGTTGACCCCCTCCTGCTACACTACATTGTCCGTAGAACAGTCCAGAGGTTCGAAAGATTTAGTATAATACGTTTTTCCTGTTAAGTTACTGGTGAAATCAGGAGTCGTGATTAACATATCACATGTCTTACACGTGCTCCTTTTTCCTTTTTTGTGTTTATAAGAAGAAATGATACACAGCCAAATTTTGCTCACGTGAATTTCACGTGAATCTCATTTCACGTGAATTTCACATGAATTTCACGTGAATTTGACATGAATTTGACATGAATTTCACGTGAATTGATTTCACGTGAAATTCACGTTAACTTTTCACGTTAATTTCACGTGAACAGACTTCACGTGAAATTCACATTAAATTTTCATGTAAATTTCACGTGAAATTATTTCACATGAATTTCACGTAAAAAAATTTACGTGAATTTCACATGAAAATATATAAATGGTGTATAAGTTATAAAAAATTAACTGAAAATCAAAAATTTGTCAACATCTTGAATGATATGTATCATATATCATGTATATTCCCTGGGAATCTTAATTTAATTTAAAAAGTTATATTTTCACGTGAAATTCACGTGAAATATTCATGTTAAATTCACATTAAATCATGTGAACAATTTCATATAAAATTAACATGAATCAAAACTCCTGTGAAATTTATGTTTCATTTTATCTGAATTAAAACATGAGTTCATAAGAGAAATTTATTGAGTTAAATTTTTTACTTAAATTTTTGCAATATGAAAACAAATTCCCCTGAATTTACACTTAGTCTTATTGTTCATTTCAATTTTGCAAAGCTGTTATTCTTTGTGTCTGAAGATGTACATGAAAAAAGGACATATGGTTAATATTTATTCTTTTTTAAGCATGAATTATCTCCCTTGATAGTGGATTAAATGCAACTAAAGATATATGTTGGTCTTGAATTATATTTTTTTCATCTTTTATGTGATTTTTTAACTATAATTTTATTTGGTCTTTATATAGAGTAAAATATTTTTTGTATCTAAAAGCATATCACACGAAAAGTATTTTAACACACAGTACATTTTTTTTCTAGGTATCATATCATTTTAAGAAACTCATTCCTATTAGTTATAAAGGGAATCTCTGTTAAAAGACGTGCTTTGCATAACTTCAGGTCACTGTTATGATTGAGATTTGCTGATTGTAGTGACCTTTATTTGTGTAAAACCTTTTTCTTTGACCTCTAGTGAAAAGAAGACTCATTGGCAAATACCACTTTTCTTGCATGTATTTTAAAGAAGAGTAAAATTTTATGCTTTGAACCACACTTCAGATGGTACCTAACACTACATGGAGATAACTCTGTAATATCAGCTGAACGTTTTAATTACATTGTGCTGTTAAGTTTCTCAATGATCAAAATTAGTGTTTGTCAAACTGCTATATAACCAGTGTAATTTTTCTAATAAAAAAAATGGTTGGTTCAAATTTTTTGAAATTTTTAAACTTTTGTAAAAGGGTCAAAGTTAATACTTTGTCAAAAGTTCTTGAAAATTAAACGAGCCAAATCAATTTGAATGAAGGTGCTGGTTACCACAATAAAATTCCTAACATATAGTTCATAAAAATATAACAAGCTGAGTAAAGATGAAAAATAATTTATTCTGTTCAATATTGTGTCTGTTATCTTAGTGTATGAAGGTAGAACAATGTAGTTAAAGTGTCATCTTCATAGCAATTCATTATTTTAAACACTATTTAAAAAATTAAAAAGCTGTTTTTAGGTAATGCTTCACATAAGTAGTGAAATAAAATATATATATAATTAAGCAGTTTATAAAATGGTTGCCTTTAATTTGTAAGCTAAATATTGATCTTGTTCAGTGTAATTCAATGTAATAATGGTAAAAAAATAACTTTTTTTCTTTTTTTTAAAAGAAACCGAAGAAGCCTTATAGTTGAACTTCAAGCTTGTAAAAGTAAATATGATTGTATTGCAACAAATAAAAAATGTTGATCCATATACCTAATCCAGGTTACCCAATATAATTGTTTGTAATAAATGTAAGGTATAATAATACAACATAACTTTTGTTTATAAGTGTCAATCACCAAATCAATGTTAACTACAAAATGTGAAAAATCATTAATGACCGGTTAATAATTTTGTCATAAAACAATTATGTATGTATGTATTATACATTTAGTATATAAAAATACAATGTCTATGTATAATTTGTTACTTGTATACTATGCAAGACACACGAAATAACAAACAATTGTGTGTAAAATAAAATAATCAGACAGAAACATAATCCCACACAACATACCAATTTGACTATGGTGGGTTAAGCTAAAATAGACTTGTCTTGTTGCCCACTCAAATTCAATTTATTGTGTTATAACCTAACCAGACTAGAATAGAATTTATTGAGTTTTTCACAACAAGAGAAAAAACAACTAAACCTGCTTCTTTGACCTTAAATCTCACACAAGTTTTGTAGACATCCTTTTTGGGATATATTAGGTAATATCTTTGGTTAGCTTGCTTGTTAGCTGAACCGTGAAGTCATTGTTAGGTTAGGTAAACTACCCTCCTTTAATAGTAGACTAGCCCAACAGATAACAAATCTATCTCTCTGTAGGACTAAGCTACTTTAAAAGGAGGGTAGTATACCTTACCTAACAATGACTTCACGGTTCAGCTAACAAGCAAGCTAAACAAAGATATTACCATTAGCTACATACTGACTGAAATCTGCTGTAATATCCAATAAATTTTTGCATTTAAGAATAGTGAAAGTTAAAACTATAATCAAAATAATAACTTATCTCTAAGACACTTGCAACACTATGATAAATGGTGTATTTTGAATGGTCCAATATGGAAAACTTTAATAAAATAAGTAAAATGTCAAATCATTTGGTTTTTTTTTTTTTATGTGTGATGATTTGTTACTTACTTTTACTAGCTTAACAGACTGATAGGTCTGAAGAGTAATAATGTGAACAAAAATTTATCTGACAACAGGTATGTAGCAAACTATTCAGCAATAAACATAATAAAAGTTTTCATATAACAAATTTGTCCACAGAATGACTAATTCTACATTTATTGACGATGAAAATGTTGTGAACAGTTGAGTGTTTGATGAATTTGCATTTCACATTTTGTTGCTCCTGTTCAACTCTGCTTGATACTGAGCCTTCTTTTATAGTACATGTGCCACCCTTACAATCATGCACTACATGAACTGATTGAAGAACTCTTGATACAGGTGTAATTTCAAGTAACGCTTCAGTGGTAAGATGTTGGAATGTTGTCTGGGATGGCACCAGTTTTGCTTTCTTCAATATAACCATCTGGTGGTTATTTCCTCTCCAAGACAGTTCAACAAACTTCTCAATCTGTCCTATTTTATCCTAGTAAATGAAATTAAAAAATATTTTACTGCAGAATATGGTGTATTTTTAAATTAGTTATACAATCAAATGATTTTACAGGGTGTTGTTCTGGGGCCTTCTACCAAACCATGTACCAATTTGCGACTGATATTTACAGTCTATTCTTATAAAATTGAGAATGGAAATGGGGAATGTGTCAAAGAGACAACAACCCGACCAAATAAAAAACAACAGCCGAAGGTCACCAACAGGCCTTCAATGTAGCGAGAAATTCTCGCACCCGGAGGCGTCCTTCAGCTGGCCCCTAAACAAATATATACTAGTTCAGTGATAATGAACGCCATACTAATTTCCAAATTGTACACAAGAAACTAAAATTAAAATAATACAAGACTAACAAAGGCCAGAGCTTAATTATGTTGTGCTGTCCCATTTTAGTTGAAGGTTAAGAACAATATTATTCTATGATGCCATGCTCTATGCCCATTTTAACATGGGTAGGTATTATATTTGTCAATTCTAACATGACCATAGAGCATTGCATGACATAATTATTTCTACTTATTAAATAGGATTTTTTGGATTTTTTTAATAATAAGTATACCTATAATACAAGCTTAGAATGTACTCATTTTAATTTGAAGAACCAAAAATGTAATAAAATTAAACGTTTTGACAATAAAAAGAACAGACACATTTAAACTGACTTTAAGTTTATTAAATTTCCAGCAAGAAACTCCAACAATTTAATTTTTTTCTATCTGAAAATAACCCAATAAAAACATACTGTATCATCTTCATCCACATGATATAGAACAAAGCTGTCCACTTTGGCAGTGTCCCCTTGCTTTGTCACACAAGACTTGAATTGTAATATTTTAAGGTTACTGCTGCCAAGCAAACCTGGCTGTCCACCACAATTAATAATTGCTTGTAGAATCTGTACTTCATATTGATTCATCAAATCATCACCATTCTGCAAAAGTATATAAATAATTATTGAATTATAAGTTTTAAAAGTGACATAGAAAAAAGTTTATCTCTGCCAGCTCATTTGAAATTTAAAATTCGCACTAAATATAACGACTGAAATATAAATACAAGTATATTCCAAGTTTATATAAATCTTTTCGTTGAAACTTGATCTTATATTTTGATTCTAACCCCTGGTTTGTACTTATATAATAAAAAAAAATGGTGCTGCATGTGTAGAAAATTTTGCTTAAGGTACACTTCTTCAGTCCCTGAGATCAACTAAGAACTTATGTATTTAGTTGGGTTTGTGTTGCTCAGTCTTTAGTTTCCTAATTTTGTGTTCTGCTGTTGCTAATTTTTTGTGTTTTTATTTTGTTTTCTGGCATTCTCAGTTGGCTTCTGACAATAACTTAAGTTTAAGTGGATGGATCTCTATTAATTCTTTAAAAAAAGATCAATATGACCATCCTTTCATATAAGAAATGAAGGAATTTATCTGACTCGCTTGGTTTATCTTTACAAAGGCAATACACAGATTTATATAAAATAAATTTACCACTGTTGGTTTTCGAACCATTTTCTTCAACCCAGACAGATTTTCCTCATATTGGCTGCTAGGCATTCCTAGGAAATTCAGAATTTTCTTATTTTTTCCAAACAGCATTATCTTTTCAGCAGCACATTTCCTAAAAAGCCAGAAATTTAAAACTTTGTTTATTATTCTAAATTTTTAACAGTTTTCTCTAACTAATTATGCAGGAATCATCTTATTTAATAAACCAACAAAAACAATCTTTTTTGTGTAAATACATATATTCTCATTATAATAACCTTTTTGTAAAACAGTATTATTGCATGGAAAATTATTGCCAATCAGATTTTCGTCTTTATAAAATTCTTATCAAATACACCAATGTTAACAAAATTTAATCAGACATATAAAAATTGAAAGTATCCTTCCTATCCCAAATCATGAGATTCATTCTTTATTCTTAAATAATTTAATTTTGGATGTCATACATCTTCTGATTGGCTGACATTATTTTGTTATAAGCCCATAGTTTAAATTAGTATTAAATGTTTTTAAATTTTGGTTCACATTTATAAAATGTGTCAGTAACATATTCTATATGTATGACATGTAGTATATATATAACATTCATTTTCACTGAACTTGTACACATTTTCATTAGGGCAACTGAGAGCCACCTCCAGTTACAGGATTTTCTTGCTGCATTGAAGACACAAAAATATTAAAAAAAGAAGCTTTGTATAAAACCCAATTTTCTATAAATTTGCATATATGTAATGTTTCTTCAGTATAAATGTGAGTTGTTGACAGTGAAAACAGATTTCATTTAATCATTTATATGCCTTATTAATTAAAGACAAGATAATTAGAAACAGGACTATGTAATCAATTAAACTAATTGCAATAATCAGGTACATTTTTTATCTTTAATTAACAGATGGTCACAGATGGACAGATAACAATAGACGTATTTACACTTGTAATTTGTAGACAAAATTCAGCTAAATACCAAAAGTGTATAAACATTTATTACCAGTTTTGAGAATCTGGTATAAATCCTCCAGAAATTACATGTCCCATCAACTCATTATTGACGAATTGTGAGGCTGTGTCCCTTGATCTTGCATGACCATTTTGGTGGGCAATACTACTCCTGACAGATTTGTGATTTTTCTCAAACCCATCTTCAGCATATTGCAGTGGATGGCCATGCCTTTTCATATCATCAGCCTGCAATGGTTAAGTGTATAAAATATTGCCCTCTTTTTATCGATTTTCATTTAAAATTAATTTCTTAATTTACATTATAAGCTGTATAAAATATTTTCATATTTCTGCATCAAATGTAAATTTGTTAATTTATGTCTCTTCAGTGATGTCTGAGGCAAATATATATTTAAGTCCAAAATCAAGTGCATATAGTTGTTATTGATAATAAAAACTAAAAAATTCATAATTTTAATTTACATTTTTTTTGTCATCACATTTGTAGATGTCACTTTTTTACTGGTAATCAGTAATTAAAGATAATAAATGCACACTATTCTCAAAATGTATGGTTATACAAATGTTGAACAGGAAAAGAGAACAATAGAATCCTGTTATAGCAAACTAGACATAATAGGCTTTGCTCATTGTTGACAGCCATACAGTGACCCATAGTTGTTAATTTCTGTGTCATTTGGTCTATTGTATAGAGTTGTCTTATTAGCAATCATACTACATCTTCTTTTTTAAATTAACAGAAAACACAGTGTTACATACTGTTATTTCCAATCTGAATCCATATAAATATAACGACATATGTTAGAATTTGTGTTAGTAATAACATTAATTACTTTTTAAACATCTTAAAATATTTAATTCATGAAAATCAAGGTGTAAATTAAAATTTTAAGACTTGGTCCTCATCTCCTAAGCATAAACCCTTTACACAATGCACTATACACGTTGGTGACCTTCTGCTGTTGTTTTTTATTTGGTCGGGTTGTTGTCTCTTTGACACATTCCCCATTTCCATTCTCAATTTTATGTAACTATTTAAAAAATTATACCACTTATAACTTTACCAGATGTACACATAAGTGTGTTTTCCTTTTTCTGCCTAGCTCTGGAATATTCTGTTTCAATATATTAAGATATTCATCCAATTCCTGTTCTATTTTAACTGTGTTTTCCTTTTTAATCATATTTTTTGAAATCTGTCAAAAAAGATAACTTAAAACATTGAAAATCAAAATTATTGATTTTTTTCAGATGCAGTCAAAGCCAAATTTGAAACATATCTGATATATGTCGAATCATTTAATCTCTGACATATGTCGCTCTACAATTGATGACTTTTGATGAAGTTGATACTATACATTTATACGCCCTTTGTATAAGGTAGATACAAGGAGCTATTACCTGAAAAAAGTATATCAACTAAGAACGAAGTCTGAAGTCTATATACTGGTTGGGGACAGTTAGGGTCAATATATCATGTATGGATCTGAGACATGTTTAAGTTTATAATATCACGAAAATTATTATATGGCGTCACAAAGTATATCAGTTTTCAGATAATCGAAAAATAACCGTGCAATATGCCTTTTGCTATCCACTGTTTTCTATCTACCTTCAAAAATATAGTTTAATTTGTGACTAGTCTTGAACAAATCTAATAATCGAAATAATTCAGGGGGGCTTGAATATATGGAGATTCACAAGGGTTGGCCCTTTATGACACAAATTTTACCCTGAGCGACAGCAATATCGGCATAAAGGGACAACCTGTGGTAAAATCTAGATATAATCAAGCCCACATGAATTATTTTGATTCTTATAGTACAAATACGTTTCTTTTTTGGATTGAAGCGCTCTAGGTGAAAGCATTATTTGTCGTTCTGATAAATAAACGCACTTTTAAATTGACGTAAAAGAACGAAGCAAACTAAATATGTGACATGCTTTTACTATCAAAAATAACATATTTAGATAGGTTTATATGAGTTTAAATGATAAATTTTACTTAAATGCCTTATTTGTTTACAAAAATGGCTTATAAAACACATTTTAGCATTGTTTGTTTACTTTTCCTTATTGTGATGATTTTTGGTTTCAGAAGCGTGTATTTTCCCTTAAAATGCTTATATAATGACGTCGGGTAGTTCATTCATAAAAAAGCATATGACGTGGGAGTACAATCTGGACAGCCCTAGCAATATATTCATATATTACCACGGGTGTGTAGTCAAAGCATTTTAAGGACGTCATGTTAGAATAAGTTATAATATATGAATTAATTATAAAATACAAATATAGCCTATATATGAACTGGTACAAGGATATATTGACCTGAAAGAAGTAAATTTTTATCTCAGATATACGTTATATATTTTCATCTCTCAAAAGAAATCAAAATATATGAACCGTTTTGGGTAATGGTAGCTGTATTTATGATATATGAGTTATTGACATACCATTGCAAGTTTTTCTAAAACACACAAATACTTCTTGGGCAATCCTGCATAGTCCATGTTTAATACTGCTATTTGAAGCTAAAATAAAAAAAAAAAGGGCATTTCTAATTTGTCAAAAACATCTGCAGTATATGCTAAAAAAATGTGACAGACTGTACACAGATGTGGCAGATTTTAATCAATTTCATGTCCTTCCCTGGGAAATTGGTGTTTTAGCACAGGAAATGCAACTATCAAATTCATTGTAAAAAGGCAAAACAAACATCTTCTTATTTCATATTCCAAGACTGCATGAGAATGGCACTGTTTTGAAAAAAATGGAGGGGAAATAGGCCTACCGTTTTAATTCAATAAGATCATTGTAAATCATTTCAATCAGTGGTCAAACTATAAATTTGCTTGGCTTTTATAATATTGTCTTTAATCAATAACTTAAACCACATCATAAGCCATCCATTTATTGGTTTATGATTCTTCATGCATATGTCTTCCTGTATTATAAAAAATATTTTGTCAAAATACTTTTCTTACAGCATAACTTTATGACTAAAATGATACATATGTACAATATATAAAGACTTTTTTCTAAAATATTAGTGGCCACGAAAAGGGCAGCCTATGAAAGCTATCCTATGCTGAAGATGGGTTTCAAATACAGGTTTCTTTGTCACTCAAGTTCATATTAATCCTGTAGGAGTTTTCCTGTACAGTCATGTTTATGCTTAGTCAACTTTGGGTGGCTAGTTTTTTAAGCACATGTACTGGTCTTCAAGGATGATTTTGAACAATCACTGTTTTTAAAATACTCACATAATGTTTGTAATCTTTCCCTTGACGGCTGTCAATGTATTTGAAAAAGCTGTTTTGGATTCTGTAACTGAAACCAGACTGATCAATGCTGTCAAGATGTAAATTCAGCAGATTTTTCTGATGCTCAGTTAGGGAATCCAAGGAAAACTGTTAATAAAGAATAACATTATTAGGTGTGAATGGCAAATTTTGATTGGTTGATTGACATCAATCAATTGTTTAAATGAGACTATTAGCTACACAGTGTGCAATTGTCCTAATACCAGAATTTATCGGGTCACTCAATAAAATTCATATCAAGTGAGGATATTTCCCACATAAAGTAACCAAAAGTTAGTGTGCAATAATTTCTACTATTGCACTAGTGCAATAAATCTTCAAAATTAGTGACATCATCAACGACAAAATCTTAGCTCAATTTTTACTTTCAAATATTATAATTGCTATATAATAACAGGGTTATTGCATGAATATTGGGGAATATTGTCCCTCGTAGAACATATATTGCACTTGCAAGCTCGTGCAATATAAAATTCTACTCGGGACAATATTACTCAATATTCATACAATAACCCTATATTATTATTTATACTGCACTCGTTCCATTTGAGCAGTCAAAATGCGCTGACTGTATATTTATTTGTCATATACAGTCACTGACCTGATATCACTTTTTCTCATGAATATTTAAATAGAAATTGCCTAAATTATATAGACAATAATAGTGCATTGACTTGACATATCAACGATATAAGGATGAGGCTTAGAAACGAGGAAAGGCGAGGCTGTGTTGACATTCTTAATAACCATACAATATGACTCTGGTTAAGTTTTGTTCATCATATTACAAACAAACACAAAATTAACAATAAAATTCCTATCGAAAATAACTATTGACACAAATACAGTTAGTTTACAGCATTTCTAATATTCCTTGAGTTATACAAATGTTAGATTGGTTTGTCACTGGCAGTTTGACACTTGTTTACCATTCTATATACTCACTTTTATCAACTGCTTTGCTAAGCCTAGGTATAAGAAGTGTAGAATTCCTATTGGTGTGTCCCTGAAAAAATTATTTGCATAATAAAATATGAATAAGAGTTTGTTTGATTTATAAAGACCAAGCTCTTCTTGACCAATGTACATCTGTTTATAAAGGCTCTCAATAGACAAATAGTAGATCTTGATTACTCTGTTAGAAAGATATTTGAAAATATTGTCTGCCATGTTGGCAAGTATTCTATGTTGGCTAGATTCATTTGTGAAAATAACATATGATGAAGCCTGCTATTGTTTTCATTGGATATGACAATCACATGTTTCATAAGTTATTTTACATATCTGAAGCTTTGTTTCTTTTTTAGCATAGATTGACACTATGACTAGTATGTATATTTGTGGTGAATAAGAAATCTGTTGGTGAATCTATAACCTCATGATGTTACATGTTAAATGCAGCTGCTGAGAATGTAAGAAAGTAAACACAACAAGCTATAAAGTTGTTGAAAGAATAGTGATATTTTCAATAACATGTTCAATTATTTGCAAAATACAATATAAGATTACACAATAAGAATATAAAAGCACTATTTTCTTAATACTGTATTTACATATGTAACATAAAAGTTAAGGACTTTTTCACTGAGTTAATAAATTATATATGGACCTGTTATATTACATTGGCACTTGGACTTTGTCCTCAGTCAATGTAATCTGAACAAGTTCATATATATGAGGTACTGACCTCGTCAAAAGTTAATAATTGATAAATAATTTTTCCAAACTGACTTTCTGCACAAGAATGAAGAATATTAATTTGGGATAACATTTTCCAAATGCCAGTTATATTCTTATGAAATTTTGGTGAGAATGATATATTGTTTTGACTTTCAACATTAATTTTGAGTTCAATATAATCTAAATTAAAATATGAAAAATGCTTGTTAAATAACAGCTCTTCTATAAAAATGTGCGAAGCAAACCTTTGATCAACTTGATTACTATTATTTTTTGGATGTTTGTAAACAAAAGGTAGGTAGTTTGTTTTAGTCTATTTACTATATACTGGAAATTAATTGGACAATAAACATTAACTTCATTGGGTGTCAATTTTTATTGTCCAATCAAATCCCAGTTTATATAAAACAGACTGAAACTCTGCCTATCTATTGTTTGCAAACATCAAAGCAAACATAGCAAGCAAGTTGATCAAAGGTTTTCTTTGCAAGCTTTTATAGAAGAGCTGTAAAAATACATTCTGTTGATTTCCAATGATATTAATTTTCAAACCAAAAATTGGGTTAACTTACTTGTGGGTATCTAGGTAATCCCATAAACAATTATCATACTCTTTGACTCCTGTTTGTCTCTGCATTGTCGTCCTATCCACATGAAGTCTTATTCTCTCCATGGTTCTTGATGTTGCTTTTTTTGATCTCATATCCCATTTCTTGAACGGATCTGAATCATCAGCCTGAATTATAATTAAGAGATAACTGTATTGTATTTGAAGCTTTAAGGACGTCCATCGGTAGTTTTACTGTCGCAAATTTAGTTTACCTGGCGACGCTGAGCGGAAAGTCAAAACAATATATCATTCTATTCTTCAAATATACATTTACAACAAGTTTTCAGCCAAAAAATAGTATGAGCATAGAAAATATTAGTTTTCTAATTATGCATAATTATGTAAAAGATAGAAGTTGATAAGAAAAAACATATGTATACATACCTCGTTAGAGACATAACTCAATTCCCCATTCAAAATTTCTTTAAATGATCTAATATTAGATACATCGAATACTTGACAGTCATCTAGGGATACTGTGCGATATTTGTCCATCTTTACCAAGCAACTACAAGTGAAAAATAAGAAACGAACATTAACATGTTCCACTTCTAGTTCTAGTTTATTCTTGACATTTTATATAAATGAGGTTAAATACAAAACGTCGCTGGGTTTCCAAAATGTTGAATATAACGTTTTCTACCTGTTTCTAAGCCTTGTACAAATAACATTGATATTTCTATATATACTGCAACTGTGATATTTGAGCAGTCAAATTGCATTGACCGTATATTCATATGTGATATACAGTCACTGACCGTATATCACCTTGTTTATGACGTTGAAAATGTGTTTCTGTAAAGTTTTATTTATGACGTCAATAAAACATACAGGTTCGCGGCAATTTTACGTTGTCCGCTCAAAATTAAGAAATGATGATTTTTACCCTTAATACTCCATTTAGAACAATAATAAGAGTTGCAGTATATAAAGAATAACCATACATTGTCTCGAAATATCAATGTTATTTGTACTCGGCTCGAAACAGGTAGAAATGCTCGGCACAGCCTTGCTTTCTACCTGTTTCTAAGCTTTGTACAAATAACATTGAAATTTCGAGACAATGTATGGTTATTCTATATATGTATGCTTAATTTCATCCAACCGCTAACACACAATACTTACTTGTTCTCCACATGTTCATCTGTTAATACTCTGTGTGTTTTATCTAAATAAACTGAAACTTTGACATACATTCTATCCTCCTGAAAGAAATAAAATTACATCAATATTTGTTATTTCTTTATTTAAAATAATTGATTGGATGAAATGAAAAATTATTATTACTGTTTAGCAAACTATTGCCATTCTTGACATTCAGGTAAAATTTTGTTACCAATATGATCTAATACATTTTGTACATATATATACATACAGAGGTGGATTTTGGATTTTCTGGGTCTCAGAGAATATCTTATACAGAATGATAATAAAATACAAAATTAAACTGTTTTTTACTTATTCGAGTACTTAATAAAAAAAATTGTGCTGCACAGTTGTCACATCTTTGCTTAGATTTTTACACAAATTGGTTGAAATATTATACACATTACTCAAAAGTTTTAAACAAAATATTACCAACAAATTTTCAAGGAATTGCATAATTTTCCCATAAACAGTTTGTCCTCTGATATTCTATTAGCGAATCATTAGCAGTATCTGGATTTGCTAGGTGTAGTCGAAACATAGCTGATGGTTTTATTGTCCAACTTATGTTACCCTGTGCATCCTCATGCTACAATGAATACACAAATTTCTCTATCTTTATGTTAAACAATAATTGGAAATTGTAAATTGCTGAGAATATTTATTTAATATTTTAAATCAAAGATATGGATACAAGCTGATCGATGATGTAAGCATTTCAAGACATTGTCATGAATTTTTAAATTGATGCAACTACATTTAGGAGATAACTGTATTGTATTTTAAGCTTGGCCTTCTTAAAACGTAATTGTTAATGTTGCAAAATGGTAACTCTCATAGTGAGGGACTGGTAGAACTTGTAATCTATAGCTCTTTAAAAACATATGTCAATATCCGATGAAAACTATCGTAACAAAAAAATTGCATTAGAATATATGTTCACATCTACAGCTAATTTGAAATGAGAACAAAAGAGCTTACTATATCTTTGATACTGATATAGGTTAACATCATTAATTGTGGATAAATCTACAGAAGTTACTGAGAAAGATTTTATGTATTTTCTAGTTACATTCTTAAATTTTACCCTTTGAATCATTTCTCCCATTTCAAACTTTTCTTGTAAATAGCTCTTTACTTTGGCTAGTGGTGGAACATTCTGAGTGCCACATTCTTTCAAAATGAAGAGAAAAAATGTCATAACTTCATCACTCTGAAAGAAAAAATCAATTATCATGCAATTAACGTAAATAACCACACCCTAAGTTTAACAATAGTTTACATACATAACAGTGTATATACATTTTTACATACTATTTTGAAACTGTTTTTTTTTTTTAAATGTCTTGTAACAGGTCAGGAACACTACCTTATATGGAAATGCATGAATTAGCATAATTATGTTCTCGCATGTGTAATTGTCTTTTTTACGTGTGACGCAATTTATTGTTACCTGGGTTTTTGACCAATCCACTAAATGAGTAACAATGCATTATGGACTAGACCATAATAAAGAATAGGTTTGTTTGCCCTAAACCTACCAACCCAGAAAATAGCAAAATCTTTTATTGCCCTAATATACGTGCTGCTTTTATCCTTGTGTCACATTAAGTAATTATCTACAGTGTTCAGTTGATTTGTAAGTATGTGTATTCTGTAATGTCGATTTCAAACATGAGTTCACACCAGTTGTGGTTTGATTGTCTCTTTGGTATCTTTCGTCCCTCTTTTGTGGTAACGTATAATATGATTTGCTTTGACGATAATAGAAACCAAGGCACACTAAAAAAAGACTATGTTCATATTTATATATATTATTTGCAATACGGTATCTTTAAAAAAATGTAGAGTAACAAATATACCGAACTCAAAGGAAAATTCAAATCGGAAAGTCCCTTATCAAATGGCAAAATCAAAAGGTCAAACGAATGGAAAACAACTGTCATATTTCAGTATTGGTATTGGTAATTCCTTATGTACAAATGGTGGATTAATCCTGGTTGTATGGCTAGCTAAACCTCTCACATGTATGACAGTCACATAACATCCCATATATATAAATGACATTTCATGTCAACGCATATATTTTTGAATGACAGTACTACAGCTGTTTGTTTCTCTGCTTTTAAGATTTTTTTAGTCACAAATCATCAATAGATGTATTCAAAAGATGAAGAAAACTTGCTCTTGCTTTTAATTTGGTCCACTGTAAAATGACAATTTATCTGGATGCAGTCAATTTTATGCTTGTATCTCATCAAGTGTATATACGAATAAAAAAAGAAAACTATTCAATTTAACATGTTTAGTAGAAATACAAAATAACAAAAAAAGAAAGCAAAGCAAAATGGAAAAAAATACATATAAACGAATGAAATAAACGTACACAAACGATAATAGTTTCATATTCTAACAAATAAATAAGGTCTCTATAAAATTGTTTCTATTTATATACAGTACAGGTGAATCTTGGTAGTCACCTTATTGACCTCGTTAACAAAAAACAACAACTCTTCAAGTGTATTTGGAAATCCACTTCTGTATGACGAAAACTTTTTCGTAGAAATATATACAACAACAAATAATCCGAAGTTCTTTGTTATTTTGTCTTTTCCACAGACAGTTTCGTAGAAATGTAGCCAAAACAAATAATTACTACATCTAGTGTTTCATAACATCATTTCTTTATACCATCTATATACATCTCTCACACACATTTTTTTTAAACGGTTCCCAATGCATTACGATTTGTATAAAACGAATATGAATACAAATCAAAATGTAAATAAAAAAGTAGAAATAGCTAAAATACCGAAATCCAACGAAAATTCGAAATGGAAAGTCCTTTATCAAATGGCCAAATTAAAAGCTTAAATTCATCAAATGAATGGAAAGCAGCTGTAATACTCTTGACTTGGTACAGGTATTCCTTATGTGGAAAATAATGGGTTGAACCTGATTTTATAGCTAGCTAAATCTCTAACTTGTATGACAGTTGCATAGAATTGAATAGCACTCTCCGTTGATAAATTAAAAAATGGTTTAGAGAATGAAGTTCCAACTCCATCAGGCAGTGATGTGAGTAGTCACATTGACAAAACTATACGGATGGAAATCAGAACAGGAATAGTACCGAAGTTTGATCAAATAAAAACACAGCATAGTTAACGTGTTTTTTTTTAATTCCTACAAAAAATGAAGAAGAAAAAAAAAACGACGAAACGACAAACAGTTTAAATAAGAAAAGAGTAAAATTACAAAAATACTGAACTTAGAGGAAAATCAATTCGGAAAGTCCATAATCACATGGCAAAATCAAACAACAAAACGCATAAAAAACGAATGGACAAGAACTGTCATATTCCTGACTTGGTACAGGCATTTTCAGATGTATAAAATGGTGGCTTAAACCTGGTTTTATAGCGCTAACCCTCTCACTTTAATGACAGTCTCATCAAATTCCGTTATATTTACATTGATGTGTTAACTAAACAGACACAATTAATAAAATAGTCAAAATATGGGTACATCAGTCATCATCGTATAAAAATTTTAAAAGGAACAATATAACAGAACACAAAAACATCTATCTACAAACACATTCATTGATTTGTGTGTCTGACGTCAGAAAATTTTATACGTCACATAGATTTGTCGTTCAATGTGCATACAAACAATCTTAAAATTTACATAGGCAATGTTAGCATATAGGGTTACAAAATCAAAGTATGTAAGAATAATTTTCAGAAATGGACCGAGATTGAAAATAGTCCAAAAATTAAATATGGAATTTATAAGAATCCACAAATAGTTAATTTCACTACGCGATTGAAAGATTTTGACGTTTATGGAAATATATCATAATGACATAAATAGAACAATATTATACTGACGGAATCTTTTAAAGTGCAGAGGCACGTTATAAGAACCAAAGAAATACAAAAAGTCGCATATACAAAACACGCCACCAAAAAATTAAAGACAATACAAACATATTGACGAGATGTATAGTACCGAGATATCACATAAAACCATTTAACAAGAATGCATAGAACAAAAAATTGGTCCCAGGCAGCCACAACATATGCTTCGGATATGGACTTAATTCTATATGGTGTACTTCACTTTATGAAAATATACATTCGATGTCTGATCTAGTGAGTGAATATAAATTTATTTCTAAAGTTCGAATAGTTCACCGGGATAGGTGGGGTTTAAATTGAATAAACTTAAGTTAATTTCAAATTTGAGAAATGAAGCTGCGTTGGAGAGATAGAATAAATGATAGAGGTTTGTGAATTGTTTGTATGGTATATGTTGTATTCCGATTTAGTCGGTGCTATGGTATTGACATAAAATATAACATACCTTTAACAAATAGTCCGTTGATAAACTAAGGACAATGTTTAGAAAATTAAGTTTTAACTCCATAAGTTGACCTTGGATGGAATTAGCTGTTAGTTTGCTGACTGGTTGTATAGCTCCTCGCGTGACTTAGTATTAACCATTACTTGTTTTCAGATGTTTGGGTTTGAACGTTTCTGATGCGCACAAAATGTATCAATTGTTATTTCCAATTATTACGTTTTTATATAAGTTTTGAACACAATATTGCAAAGTTTGTGACGTTAATAGAAAAAAAAACTTATTTACTATGTACTTTCTCGATACAGTAAAACTTAAGTAAAAAATAACATGGATAAACAAAATAGAAACAACACTGTTCAAACCCTGTTGTGTCCAAATGTCACTCCAGGACCAACTGACCTTTCTTATTTTGGTTATTTTTCGTAGTTGTAGAAATATCTATCATGCTAATGAAACGTTATAACTTTAAGTACTGTACTGAATTTGATATATAGCGCAATCTTCTATTCTTATCTCTTACGGTTAAACTTATTAAAAAAAATGTCATACTTACTTTATAGATATTGGAAGATGTTGTGTGAGTGCCAATGAGACAACTCTCCATCTAAATAACAATTTATAAAAGTAAACCATTATAGGTCAACGTACGGCCTTCAACACGGAGCATTGGCTCACACCGAACAAAAAGCTATAAAGGGCCCAAAAATTACTAATGTAAAAGCATTCAAACGGGAAAACCAACGGTCTAATGTATATAAAAAACGAGAAACGAGAAACACGTATAAATTACATTTATAAACAAACGACAACTACTGTACATCAGATTCCTGACTTAGAACAGGTGCAAACATTTGCAGCGGGATTAAACGTTTTAATGGTATCAAACCTTCTCCCTTTTCTGAAACAATATCATAACATCACAAAATAGAAAACCACACGATAAAATATCAATTGGAAGGCTTACGTGTCACGGTACTTTTCTATCCCAAATTCATGTATTTGGTTTTGATGTTATATTGGTTATTCTCATCGGATTTTGTCTAATGCTTAGTCCGTTGCTGTGTGTGTTACATTTTAATGTTGTGTCGTTGTTTTCCTCTTATATTTAATGCGTTTCCCTCAGTGTTAGTTTGTTACCCCGATTTTGTTTTTTTGTCCATAGATTTACGAGTTTTGAGCTTCGGTATACTACTGTTGCCTTTATTTAACTCAATCAGAAAACGTAAATTAACACACTCATACCCAACTATATCAGTCCTATTCAGGACCGATAACTCTGTCGATAGACATTCAGAGTAATCGTATCATACGTCTCTGTTTAAATGTAAACAATAAACTATTTTTTACAAATGTTAAACTTTTTAAAGATTCATTCGTTAAATTTCCTATAAAATAAAAAATAAAAGACCATTTGAATTAAAATTTGAATCATATTATTTCTTTATAATAATTATGGAAAAATGAAAATATTTGAATATCTTTGAAGCAAAAATTATTTTTTAACAGACATTTTCATAATATTCATATTTTCTTGAAGTTAATTATGATAGATACTTCTTCTGATTAGAAACGGGAAATTAAGAGAAAGTTTAGTTGTACATTTGTGAAAACTTTTGTATATCGCAAAATTTAAACTCTGGTAATACATGTGCATAATATACACAGGATGTTTAATGTCACCTGGTTGCTTCTGGTTTGCACGTCTACCTGACAATATATTGTTATGTAACATTATAACCCAAGTCAGAGTTCACCTGTTTTGTAAAGGGATGAAAGTTTAAAGGTATAGAATATTTATCTATATTAATTGTTGGGCATTGGGTTTTTTTTCTCATGGAATGATCTAAAAGGGATGTATGAATATATTTCTAAAGATAAAAGAGGGACGAAAGATACCAAAGGGACAGTCAAACTCATAAATCTAAAACAAACTGACAACGCCATGGCTAAAAATGAAAAAGACAAACAGAAAAACAATAGAACACATGACACAACATAGAAAACTAAAGAATAAACAACACGAACCCCACCAAAAACTAGGGGTGATCTCAGGTGCTCCGGAAGGGTAAGCAGATCCTGCTCCACATGTGACACCCGTCGTGTTGCTTATGTGATTACAAATCCGGTAAATAGTCTAATTCGGTAGGTCACATTCATGAAAGGGAAGGGGATTGTAGTTACGACGTAAGGAACATATCCGATATCATTTGTGAAACGGTTATTCCATAACGGTCAACCAACTCGTGATGGCGTCCGTAAAATTTACGAAGGGATGATTTCAACTTCAACATTTGGAACTCTTGGTTTAATAGCTTCCTTGCGAGCAGTAACCCTCTATCAAGAAAATCATGATAGGAAATGCAAGCACGGGAATATCGTATCAATTGGGAGATATATACCCCGTATGCAGGTGCTGCTGGAATGTTGCTACTTAGAAATGGAAAGTTCACAATTGGAAAGCTGAAATCATCTCTTTTGTCGTAAAATTTTGTTTTCAACCGACCCTCATTGTCAATTTCTAGATGTAAGTCAAGATATGAAGCCGACTTAACTGTATCTGTAGTATCCTTTATCCCCAATTCGATGGGATAGATGCGTTCCACATAATCACCAAATTTTGAATTGTTTAGTGAAAGAACGTCATCTATATAGCGGAAAGTAGAGTTAAAGGATATTGCTAACTTCTTATCTTTCTTCCTAAGAATAAAATATACAGAAAAACACCTTTAAAAAAAGGAGAGAAAAATTTTATTATAATTTTATTGCAAGCTATTTTCTGGATATCTGTCAAATAAATGTTCCCGTGTCACACTTAAAATAATTTTTTTTATCAAGAAATTTTGAAATCAATCATATCGAAATATCACCAAAGAAAAGAACAAAAACATCAGAGATTCTGCATGAAAATATTAATATAATCTAGGAAAGTCTTACTATACAAATCCTTGATTTGATGCAACATTTCCATATACATCATCCGCCATTTTGAAAAATACCGAAAAATTCCCTTTTTTAAATCGATGTTTGACAGACTTTTACTTGAAATTAAACTGTTTTAAGTAGTATTCTTCGCCAGATATATGTTTTAATATACTTAAATGATTTGCAAAGTTTGTTTTTTATGTACGGAATTCCTTTATTTGTAGTACAAGTAGACATGGGTATCGGTAATTTAGCATGGAGGCAACGGAGAAATGACGAGAAAAGTGCATGTTTTTACAAGTCTAAAATGACAGACTTTAATCAAAAATTAAACTGTTAGGACCAACATTGTTTGATAGAAATATGTTTAAATATCAAGGATTGATTTGCAAAACTTAGAAAACGGGTCAGGTTTATGAGAAAATTAAGCTTTATTGAAGCATCTATGCATTTTATATGGGGAAATATAATTCAACATGGAGGATAGAATACGTCACAAAAGTCACGTGATGTCTAACTTAGTTGGATATGGCCACAGACCACAATTAATTCCTCTATCAGTTCTTTATAACCTTTTGCATCATTAAAAAAATTGCACCATGCACTTTTGTCCAATTTGTTGTGTGTGTAATGTATAGTCCTAGTCCAAATAAATATCCAAAATTCAGAAAGATTGTAACAATCACTTTTACAAATTTAGCCAATACACATCCATACCCCTATTGACAAGTCAATAGATGTTCCAAAAACTGTAAATATTACCTTTTTGCACTTTGCCTAATCACTCATTCCAAATCAAAATAAGTTAAAATACAACATCCAAAAATTTATTTCACCTCTCTTCTTTCATTTCCACCAAAAAAAATCTAAGAAATGAGTGAGGAAGGGAAAGAAAAAAAATTAAGGAAAAATACACTCTAATTAAAAGGAACTATATTCGTGGACAACGAAAAGCGAATAAAATTGATCTGCGATACCTGAATGCAAATGCAAAGTTAATAAAATATAGGGATAAACATTCAAGGCCAAAGCAAACAAACAAGTCTAAACAAAGCCATGGCAAGACACCACCGCGAAATATTTAACCCTTTTATACTTATTTATTGCATCAAATTTAATATTTTTTTACCATAATAGTCTTCAGTTTGTTTCAATAGATGTGTCCACCATAGTATATTGGTCGGCGATGCATATTTATTCATGTCCATCAATGTATATAAGTCGATAATGCAGATCTATTTATGCCAACCAATGTATATTATTTGTAATGAAAAATGCCCCCAATGATTAATAAAACGAAGGGCAGCACAAATAATTTTAGATGTCCATTTCTTTTTTTTTTTTTAACTTTTTTTTCTTTTCTTTTTTTAACTAGATGCCCCTTTCTTTACACCACAGAGAGATAGTTTTTGACAGATTAAATTTGTTAAGTTTCCATGACAGAATTTCGTATCATAAAATAATTTTAGTTTCTAAAATCCTAAACGATAAAACTCTTGATTATTTTTATTGAAATCTGAAATGCTTCAAATATCTGCGTCCGTTGCAAGCCACAGAGAGATAGATTATTAATTGACATGCAAACCATGACAAATATCAATATTGTGGATATATACTGCTTGTCTATTTTATTGTTTATTTGTATGTACTATATCATTTTGTACTTACTTTATGATGTACTTTGTAAGTATGATAGGTGAAATAATTGGGTTACCCTCTATAAATGGCCTCTATAAATAAAGAATTTGTTTACAAGAAAACAAAAACTGAACTTGTTTTTAAAATAGAAATTGCAATACAGCTGATTGATGTAATCAAAAGAAGATCCTTATTGCGAATTAATAGACGAAAAGGGTCTGTAGTTACGCAGTTTTAACGATATTTTTTTAGGGATGATTTTTTCGTCAAAATATTCATATATAGAGGATTGCACAATATTTGTTTTTGGTTGCGATACCAATTCCTCGAATTAGGTGACTAACAGGATACACCGTCATATAAATAGCTACCACCGAACAGTTTTATAAAACATTAGTTGTTAGACTTGGATTGAAATATGTAAGTAATACTCTATTTTATTTATTTTATCATATTTAAGAAAAAGTGTGTGTTACGTTTGTGCGCCCGAATAAGAAACCTGTCTTGATATTATAATACTTATTTCGAATAATTTTGGGATAAAAGATATGACATGTAAATGGAGAGTAAAGCGGCTTTCAAGATTACATTTACATATTGACTGTTCAAATATAAAAAAAAACAGTTTTTTTTTTCCAATTTAAAAAGGAACATAAGATGGTAATGCGTCTACAGTATTTACGAAAGAATGCAACGCGAGAGTATATGCGCATTGTCTTTCTAATCATAAGAAACATTGGAACAGTTCATTCAATTCTGCAACGTTTGTGTTTTTTGTATAACTTTCGTAGTATTAAGGTATTGAGTTGAGCGTTAACATGAACATTAGGAGGAGTATTGACTTCTGCAAAATACTGTAATATACCAGAAATTAAAATAAAGATTCAATGTTGTTGTTAAAAGATATTAATTCTGAACATAAAATGTTGACCTTTTTTTTTTACTTTCACATGGTAAGAACGAATATATAGCACCATCATTACCAACAAGAAAATTATTATATCAGACGAATTTTGTGTATATTAAGTGGTTAGGGCTAGCCATAATTATTTTGATTGAAATAACGTAAAAGTGACATATTACATAATATACTTATTATTTTAAATGGTATTATAAAACACATTTTTTTCAGGGAACATTCACATGCAACTTTGTACCTTCTCTTTTACACTTTTTAACGTTTACCAACCAACTCATTGTTGTAGTATTATTCATTCAGGATATTTTAAAAGATATTTTGTTTATTTTTATTTCTTACAGTTTCATCATGTTGAACATTGTGAGTATGATTAAGTGTCTAGGATATCTAATCCTATTGGCAAACAAAGCTTATGGATGTTGGGACAAATACACAGATTGGAATAACGCAGGAAATGGAAATACTGTCTTTCTAGATCGTCAGAGACTTAATTGTGGAGGTTCTGGTAACGTTCTGAACATGTTTAAACTAGAGCGATCTGGTAGTGATCCAAATCAGATCCGTTACAAGTACAAATGCTGTAAACATACCGGATCATCGTGCAGTATACGGAAAGTAAACAATCGGTTTACTGTAGACGGTGGAGGAGAAGTAATTTACTTGGATAGGCAGAGAGTGGCATGTAATTCTAATGGTCTCGTAAACGACTTCAAGTTAAGTAGAAATGGTGCTCATAACAAGTACCGATATGAATATTATTGTTGTGACCTAAACCGATCAAGATTGAGCTGTCACGATAGTAGCACGAGTTTCACGGATGAAGGTAACAGAACAAATTTTTATTTGGATAGACAAACGGTTGCCTGTAGTAATGGTAATTTTTTGCAATCCTTCAGGTTAAAAAGAAACTCTCCTGCTAATAATCGTATACGATATGATATCACATGTTGTCGAGTTAATTATTAGCTTTGTTGTGAATAAAACATATCTATGATTTTGTTACATTGTTGATTACAGTTGTTTATAAGACTAAATAACTTGATGCTTCCGTCTTTTATGTTATATTTGAGATGTGATTTTCCTTAAATAATTACAAGTTTGATTGATCAGTAAAACTTCCAAATCAATTCTTGGTAAGGGACGCCATCACGATATGGTTGATCGTTATGGAATATCTGTTTCACAGATGACGACTAAGTTACGTTCTGTATACTGTTGTTAGTGTTTTTGTCCATTTCTTTTTATTTTTTGTCATCGAGTTGTCAGTTTATTTTCGACTTTGAGTTTGAATTGCTCTTTGGTTTCTTTCGTTTCAGTAAAGATTTCTTTATTGTTCTCGTTCGTGATGTAATACACTTTGTATATAAATTAGAATTCAAATCCAAGCAACATTACCAAGCTATATTTATAAAAAGAAAGAAAAAAAACGATATTGGTTACGTGCTGCATTTATCCTTGTGTCACATTAAGTAATTATCTACAGTGTTCAGTTGATTTGTAAGTATGTGTATTCTGTAATGTCGATTTCAAACATGAGTTCACACCAGTTGTGGTTTGATTGTCCCTTTGGTATCTTTCGTCCCTCTTTTGTGGTAACGTATAATATGATTTGCTTTGACGATAATAGAAACCAAGGCACACTAAAAAAAGACTATGTTCATATTTATATATATTATTTGCAATACGGTATCTTTAAAAAAATGTAGAGTAACAAATATACCGAACTCAAAGGAAAATTCAAATCGGAAAATCCCTTATCAAATGGCAAAATCAAAAGGTCAAACGAATGGAAAACAACTGTCATATTTCAGTATTGGTATTGGTAATTCCTTATGTACAAATGGTGGATTAATCCTGGTTGTATGGCTAGCTAAACCTCTCACATGTATGACAGTCACATAACATCCCATATATATAAATGACATTTCATGTCAACGCATATATTTTTGAATGACAGTACTACAGCTGTTTGTTTCTCTGCTTTTAAGATTTTTTTAGTCACAAATCATCAATAGATGTATTCAAAAGATGAATCGTTAATTTCAGAAAGCATTTTATCTTCTTCCTATACAGTGCTAGGAATATCATTGATTAAAAGCGACCGTGTGGAGCTCCTTTTTATTTCATATGGAATAGGATCCCAGTTACAGGATACCAATTCAGTACCCACGAATGAAGTCCCTTAATAAATCTACCATCTTTTAAATTGGATATTGTACCGAGATGAAAATTATGTAAAGATGCTAAAAAATGTAGTATATCTAAATGGTATTCATTAAACTTTCAACTTCTGTTAAATTTTAAGTGATTCTGAAATGTATAGGGTGGATGATTGTCTGAGTCAATGGTCAACATTTTATTTTCAATTTTAGCCAGGAAGTTAATTAAATGACCCTTTAAATACTCAAAACAGTATTGCTCTCTTAAATGCCGGTCATGGCCTTCCAAGAATTCTCCCAGGAATCATGAAGGGGGCTACTAGTATGAGAAAGTAATTGAAATTTAACAGTCTAATATAGGGAATAAAAAAATCTGTCCCTCAATTTGGATAAAATTGCATTGAAGTAAAGGGGGAAATAATTGGGTCCCCGTTCCATATGGGGTTAGTAGACGTGGTTTATTTCAATACACGGTTAATAGTGGTGTTACGTCTCTATATAAAAACAACACAGCGTTGAGGAAAAATCTGAAACTTTTCACGGTATTATTACGTATACAGATCTATGGAAGATGATATGGTTCGAATAAATTAACACTAACACTAGCCTTTCAAGATTATATATTTCATTTTCCGAATGAATTGGAACGATCTGGGGCAAAAGCTAAACAACTAACTTTTTTAGGGGATGGTCAAAGAAATGTATCTACCGTATGGTAGCTTTCATGTTAAACAGCTAGAGATGATAGTTCTTGATCAGAGCTTAAGTTGGGGTTTATGTTGTTTATTCTTTAGTTTTCTATGTTGTGTCATGTGTACTATTGTTTGTCTGTTTCTCTTTTTCATTTTTAGCCATGGCGTTGTCAGTTTATTTTCGATTTATGAGTTTGACTGTCCCTTTAGTATCTTTCGTCCCTCTTTTGTGTTATACTGTCACTTGTATGGATCAGTGAGTCAGTACACCATACATTTTTATGATGAAAACTGGACAAAAGAACGTAAATTAATCTGATTATACTTAACCTCTACAAAAAAACATTCTATATAACAACATGTGTTATACAAGCTCGGGTCAAAGTAATAACAACAGGTGTTATACAAGGTCAGGGTTATAGTATCTGCAACCAGAGACTTCCGAGTACTAAAACAGATAACGAGTTCTTTATGTGCATACAACAAAACAGATTATGTTAACCAATTAATTGTAGACAGTTCTTCAGACTCCAAATATTTAAACGGTGTGAACATAGCTCATAAACAAGAAATAAAAGTCTTGAAAGTAATTGAAACTGAATCCTGTCGATCACATCAGAAAATAACCCATAAGAACAACTGTTAAATGTTGTCTCTACAATTGATCAATTCCTGGTTGATAAAGCCCAGCATGAATGTCATGCCAAACCAAAGTCTAACAATAGACAATCAAAAAACATAGCCTCAATAACATGTTCTGGCACTTCAAGTGATATGAGTAAGACACAAAAAGAGTAAATTGTCCCCTTATAGCAGGATGCTTTAGCTAAGGCGCTAACCAATGTCTCACAATCAAAGTTTAGTCTTTTATAACAGAGTTTTATCAAATCCACATATTATTATATATGACACATCAGGGCAATTGGTAAAGCTTGGAGACACTATTAAATTACACACATCAGTTGAATAACAAGGTATGTCTCATTGACAATAATACCACTTTTTTTTAAATTCCCATAGCGAAGAAACTCGTGAAAACAAGATAATAGAATACATTTAAACTGCAAAACACTGCTAGACAAATACAGGACTTTACATGTAGATAAATATATATCTGCAGTTGAGAATGCAAAGTTTGACTCAAAATTAAGATTGTAGACAGTTCTGCAGACTGTGAGAACATAGCTCATAAACAAGAAATAAAAGTCACAAAAGTAATTGAAACAATTGTATAGTCAAAATGGAACATGAAACAATAAGAGATAAACATTTACCCACAATTAAATAAATAAATGAAGCAAAACAATACCTGCGAGGACAAATCAGATGGTTGTGAGTATCTAATTAGAGCCAATAAAGCACTTAATGAGAAAGGTATTTCATCAGTTTGGCAAAACCTTTGAAATGTTGGGACCTAAATGCTTTAAAACTTCGTACGTTATTTGGCCTTAAATTTTGTTTATTCGAGCGTCACTGATGAGTCTTTTGAGGTCAAAATTGTGAGCCTTGTATCTTTGATGAGTTCATTTAATGAAATGTTGAGTCTGATAATATTAGTTACACAGTGACACAGTGTGCTAGTGACAATACAATATATATATGGAGTCAGTAAATTCCATATGGTGTGAGAGCTTCCAAGCTTCGCTCTTATCCCATATGGAATTTACTGACCCCATATATATTGTGTTAGATCATTGGCGTACTGTGTAACAAATTTATCTTAACGACTTTCATAACATGTGGCATTTAGACTAGTGGCACATGAAAGTGATTAAGTCTTGAATATTAAGATCTTACCTCCATTGGTTAATACAAAAACAAATGCAAACAATAACCCCTTGTTATTTAATGTGTTTTCTGCATTTATTTCTAGTCTTGTTTCATCATTTTCTTCATCGGTTGTTTTGGTGAAACGTTTCAGATTTTTCTTCAATGTCATAATGTTTTTACAAACGGACATAATATAAAAAAGAAGATGTGGTATGATTGCCAATGAGACAACTATCCACAAAAGACCAAAATGACACAGACATTAACAACTATAGGTCACCGTACGGCCTTCAACAATGAGCAAAGCCGATACCGCATAGTCAGCTATAAAAGGCCCCGATAAGACCATGTAAAACAATTCAAACGAGAAAACTAAAGGCCTTATTTATGTAAAAAAAAATGAACGAAAAACAAATATGTAACACTGCTACTAACCCAATATCAAAATAAAACACGCCCGCTAACTGCATTTTAAATGTACTATACAGTCTACACTTGTTTGCTTTTACCCAATGATAATACTAGAAATGTATAGGAGATAAGATAGTCCTGCATATCTAGTGAAACTAATGAAGCAAGTATCTAAACACAAAACGGACATAAATTCTGGCAAGTCAAAAGCCAATTATTTATTTGATACATCCAACAGGATCAGTCCAAGTAGATAAACATATATGTATTTTACTTTGAAGCAGAGATTGTGGTTGATTTGGAGTAGACATTGTTTAAGATAGTCTAAGAAAACAAAACAAACCAATTTCGTGTGGTCGTTCTACACTTTTTTTCACTTGCGAATTAAAGAAAATGATTCTAAGGAAGTACATAGAAGATCATTGACCAGGTTGATTTAGTAATTATCTAATTTTCAGAAAAGTGGAAGAACTCAAATACAATTATCTCTCTTACAACACCAAGGAAAGATGAATAATATATAATCTTAGATAGACTTGTTAAAGGAAAATATCTCCATTCTAAAAGTGTATTTCTCAGTAAAATCATGCTTACATACCATTCTCGGTATAAAAGAGAAAATATCTCAGTCCATGTTTTTATGGTATGGATGGAACTGGAACATTATGTTACAAGTATTAGCAACTTTTGTCAATTATAGATTGTACATGCATGGAAGATAAACAGAATTCATTTATATGCAGAATGATTGAAATTCCATCAATCTTTGAAACTGAAATATTGGTTTTAGTTTAAGACAAAATAAAATAAATTCGTATTAAGGTACACATTTCTTCACCGGGTTTGTACTTACATGAGCTACACGACGGTGCCATTTGTGGAACAGGATCTACTTACCTTTCCGGAGCACCTGAGATTATCAAATTGGTCCACATTGTGTTACCTTTACTAGATCTGTCCTTTAGATCTGTAAAAAGAAAATATCAGATAACAAACCGAAAATTAAAATAGCACCCAGAGATCATGTTATAGGAGTATGGTGTGTACCTCCGGTGAACCCTTGATTGAATAATGAAATAGCGCTCAGAGAACATGTTATAGGAGTATGGTGTGTGCCTCTGGTGAACCATTGATTGATGGTCAAATGATATAGAAGTTAACAGCTATATGTCACGTCTTTTTTACCAAATGACAAGAAAATTAACAGCTATATGTCGCGTCTGTGATGGTCAAATGACAAGGAAATTAACAGCTACATGTCACGTCTTTGATGGTCAAATGACAAGGAAGTTAACAGCTATATATATCGTCTTTTGATGGTCAAAACACAAAGAAGTTTAAAGCTATATGTCACGTCTTTGTGACCAAATTACAAGGACATTTTCACCTATACGTCACGTCTTTTCATGGTCAAATGATAAAGAAGTTAACAGCTATATGTCACGTCTTTGATGGTCAAATCACAAAGAAATTACATGTGTATTTCATGTCGTTGTTGGTCAAATCACAAAGAAATTTACACCTATATGTCACGTCTTTGATGGTCAAATGACAAGGAAATTAACATCTATATGCCACGTCTTTGTTACCATATGACAAAGAATTTAACAATTATATGTCGCTTCTTTTTACCAAATGACAAGGAAGTTAACATCTATATGTCATGTCTTTGGTTATCAAATCACAACGAAGTTAACAACTATATATCACGTATTTGGTGGTCTGATTACCACGAAATTAACAGCAATATGTCACGCTTTTGATTGTCAAAACACAAAGAAGTTAACAGCTATATGTCATGTGTTTGTAACCAAATTACAAAGAAATTAACAGCTATATGTCACGTCTTTGTGACCAAATGACAAAGAAATTAACACCTATATGTCACGTTTCTGATGGTCAAATGATAAAGAAGTTAACAGCTATATGTCACGTCTTGGTCGGTCAACTTACGAAGAAGTTAACATATATATGTCACGTCTTTGGTGGTCAAATGACAAGGAAGTTAACAGTTATATGTCACGTCTTTGGTGGTCAAATGACAAAGACGTTAACAGCTATATTTCACGTCTTTACGACCAAATGACGAAGAAGTTAACAGCTATATGTCACGTCTTTTTGATCAAACTTAAAAGAGGTTAACATCTATATGTCACGTCTTTGTTGGTCAAATGACAAGGAAATTGACATCTATATGTCATGTCCTTGAAGGTCAAATGACAAGGAAATTAACAGCTATATGTCACATCTTCAATGGTCAAATGACAACCAAATTAACAGCTATATGTCGCGTCTTTGATGGTCAAATGACAAGAAAATTAACAACTATATGTCACGTCTCCGTGACCAAATGAGTAGGAAATTAACAGCTATATGGCACGTCTTTGTGACCAAATGAGTAGGGAGTTAACAGCTATATGTCATGTCTCTGTGACCAAATGACAAAGAAGTTAACAGCTATATGTCATATCTTTGTGACCAAATGACAAAAAAATTAACAGCTATATGTCACGTCTTTGATGGTCAAATTACAAAGAAGTTAACACCTATATGTCATGTCGTTGTGACCAAATGACAAGGAAATTAACAGCTATATGTCACGTCTTTGATGGTCAAATGACAAGGAAATTAACAGTTTTATGTCACGTCTTTGATGGTCAAATGACAAGAAAATTAGCAGCTATATATCACGTCTTTGTGTGACCAAATGACAAGGAAATTAACATCCATATGTCACTTCTGTGATTACTAAATGACAAAGAAGTTTGTCGAACTCCCTGTTTTACTGGAAATGTGACATTAATTTAACCTTTCCAATTTATTTTTGAGGACATGTCTGTATTTAAATCTTTGACTATGTATTTTTGAGGACATGTCTGTTTTTATATCTTTGATTATTGGTCAAAGTTATTGATGTATGCCTTATTCATACAGCTTATCTAGAAGAATGATGTGCGGAACTACGTCAAATGCAGTTTGGCTGTCTACCACCATCATATATAAGGGTTTTAAAGTTAAGTGTATGGATTCTACTTTACATTCTGATACGAAAACGGCAGCTATAAGCATAGAGAGATCTTCTTTCAAACAAAATTGCATGTCTGTTTGAATAAATTGGTTTGGTAATTCCAATTCTGAAGAAAAGTGGCATTTGTTTTGTAGTTACGATTTAAGTAAAGAAGGAGGTGCCTATTGACGAAAGAATATTTCTAGCAGTTTTGAGATGTTCTGCTGAGGTACCAAATTCATCCATAGCTTTGCCTGTGTTAACTTTTCCTTATGCTTCAAAAATTTCCATTTCTGATAGTGGTTCTAATTCATTGTTCAGGTTTTAATATACGAGATCAATGGTGTTAGTTCTTAAATCTAGAAATGTATTTTCGTAACTGTTATCTTTTGGTACACCAAGGTCTTCCATATACTGTGAAAGCGCTTAGCTGTTTTTTTTTTGTATCAGACATATGACAATCGGGTCCTTTTATTATGGAGGTTGCTGAGGTTTTGGATTGTCCCCGATTTCTATTTATACGTTGGCAAAATTTCGTCATTGATGGGTTGTCTATAATTTCTGAATTTCTGACCCCCTTTTTTCCTCTAGGTAGATGAAATGTGACCAACAGAGTCAACACTACGAGCAATTGAGTGTTTAGTCGGTAGATATTGGTCTATTCCATGTTGTTGGAAGCTGTAGATTCAATGTTCCTGAAGGCATATCACACTTTTTATATAGCTATAGGTCGTTAAGATATTTACTGTTTGATTTGACCCCTGCAATGTTACGTGATGCTACTGTAACGTGTGAGAGACGACTGATTTTCTAGGTTGAGTAATGTTCTGTCTGGTTCTTGATGGATTTTAGCGTTGTATAAAAAGTAAAATCACAAAAATACTGAACTCAGAGGAAAATCAATTCGGAAAGTTCATAATCACATGGCAAAATCAAATAACAAAACGCATCAAAAACGAATGGACAAGAACTGTCATATTCCTGACTTGGTACAGGCATTTTCAAATGTAGAAAATGGTGGATTGAACCTGGTTTTATAGCTAGCTAAACCTCTCACTTGTATGACAGTCGTATCAAATTCCATTATATTGTCACCGATGCGTGAACAAAACAAACAGACACAATAGGTAAAAATGTCAAAAATAGGGGTACAGCAGTCAACATTGTGTTATCATCTTAATCACTATAAAAACAACAAATGTAACGAAGAAGCACAAAAAGGCATACATCAAATTAACATCCTCAGTTTGATTATATTATACGATTTTATTTGTCTATGTAAAATGCACCCATCAAGGAAGGAGGGTTTTGAGTACTGGTGTAAAATTGCGCGTTTGAAATTCGCACAGGTAGACATGAAATAATTTTGTCGTCCAAAGTATGACGGGATGCATAAATACAGTAACGCAAAATAGATATAACAAAAATATAATTTCAATCGTTTGAATTTATGAATTAGTATGAAATTATTTTCTTCTGAATTGTCTGCCCATAGGTGGCGTTTTTAGGTTATGTGTTTCATCTGATTTGGCGGTTAAATCATTCGGCACGACAGGGTCCACTCGATCGGTCACGTTTATTTTTTAATACTACGGTTTTCATAGATTTTGTATCATGCATTAAGAGATTATTTTGCTTTACATGTGTGGGTTCACTGAATGAACTATTTACATATTTATACGAGGACACTATAAAGATGTTTATATTATGTACATGAGATATATTATTATTAAATGGTAATTAAACCAGCCATCGGCTCTGTCGTGTGGTATTGCACTTTACTATTTCTTGTTATTATTATTATGAGAATAATATGTGGTTTTGATATATGGGTATTAACGGAAGAAGAAACTGACTTAACAGTTAATAATAATAAATAAAATAATAGTGTGGTTCAAAATATGACCGGATACATAAGTACAGAGTCACGTCAAATGTATATAACAAAAAAAGTAGGTTAACAGTAAAAGTAATATTAATAAATAAAATAATTTTGTCATTCAAAGTATGACAAGATACATAGGTACAGAGTCACATCATAAAATAATTTTGTCGTTCAAAGTATGATGGGATACATAAGCACAGAGTTACGTCAAAAGGATATCTCAAAAAACAGACTTAACAGTAAAAGTAATATTAATAAAGACAAATAAAAGAATAATATAACACGTTATTAAGATGATAAACAACGTCAGTACGCAAAATCTATACTTCAAGACCATCGTGTATTATTTGTGAAGTTGATACGGAATATTTTTCAACAAGTTCTGGGTACCTTCCGATGAACTTATTTTAGAAAAAGGACGAGACGTTCTTTGACATACCCCTGGTTCATCAACTTTCTGCTCAGACACTGGTGACGTTTATCAAAGTCTGCGTAGGAGCTGCAAGCTCTTGAATACAGAATAAGTTTGGAAACGTATATTCCATATGCAGGTGAAGTTGGTATATTGCTACTAAGGTAAGGGAAATTGATAATTTCAAAATCAAAATCGTCTCGTTTGTCATAGATTCTGGTACTAAGATGACTGTGCATGTCACATTCGAGATATAAGTCTAAAAATGAGGCGGATGAAGCCGTGTCTGTTGTCTCTTTAATTTCTAGTTCTGGTTGATATATTAATGGAACCCAATCAGAAAAGTTCGGATTGTTAATGGAAAGAACATCATCAATATATCTGGAAGTGAAATTAAAAAACCTGGCTTCTTTAATCTTCTTGTTTTTGACAAGTGTCTGAAGGAACTCCGATTCATATGAAAACAAGAAGAGGTCAGCAAGGAGAGGCGCGCAGTTTGTTCCCATAGGAATGCCGACAACTTGTTGAAAAAGTCTACCTCCAAACTCAACAAATATGTTGTCGATAAGAAACTCCAGCATACTGACCACTTGTTCTTTTGTGTAGCATGTTTTACCTTTTTGTTTGTCACTATTAACGAAATATGCCTTATGAAATCCCAAAGTAATAAATGTATAGCGTATGCTACCATTTATATGTTGAAAGGCATTATGGATTATTCTAACATGACGTCCTTTAAATGCTTTGAGTACACACCCGTGGTAAAATATGAATATATTGGTTGGGCTGTTCTGATTGTACTCCCACGTCATATGATTGTTTATGGATGGAGTACACGACGTCATAGAATGATAACGTAATAGTTTAAGCATTTTTCGGGAAAATAGACGCTTCTGATACCGAAAATCATCACCAGAATGAAACGTAAACAAACAATACTAAAATGTGGTATAAGCCCTTTTTTATATACATAGAAGATATATAAGTAAATTATCATTAAAATTCATCCAAATCTATCTAAATATATTATTGTAAATAGTTTGAGCATGTCACTAAATCTGTTTGCTCCGTTCTTTACCGCCAATCTTAAAGTGGGTTAATTTATGGGAACGGCAAATATTTGCCTCCATCTAGTGCGCTTTGAACCAAAACAATTGCTATATTTGTCTTATCAGAATCGAAATAATTCATGGGGGCTTGAATATATCTAAATTTTACCACGGGTTGTCCCTTTATGCCGATATTTTACCCCTCGCTATCGCTCAGGGTAAAATATTTGTCATAAAGGGCCAACCCGTGGTAAAATAACGATATATTCAAGCCCCCATGAATTATTTCTTAATTCTAACATGACGTCCTTCAAACGCTTTGACTACACACCCGTGGTAAAATATGAATATATTGCCAGTGCTGTTCCGATTGTACTCCCACGTCATATGCTTTTTTATGAATGAGATACCCGACGTCATAGAACAATGACGTTAGAATGTAAGCATTTTACGGGAAAATACACGCTTGTGAATCCGAAAATCATCACAAGGAAACATACACAAATGATGCTAAAATGTGGCAAAAGCCCTTTATTGTACATCATATAAGACATATAAATAAATTATCATTCAAATACATCCAAAACTGTCTAAATACATTATTTTAAATAGTTTAAGCATGTCACTAATGCAGTTTGCTCCGTTCTTTTACGCTAGTTTATTAGTGCGTTTATTTATGGGAACGGCAAATATTTGCCTACACCTAGAGCGCTTCGATCCAAAAGAATTGCCGTATGTGTCCTATCAGAATCGAAATAATTCATGGGGGCTTGAATATATCTAGAATTTACCACGGGTTGTCCCTTTATGCCGATATTTTACCCCTCGCTATCGCTCAGGGGTAAAATATTTGTCATAAAGGGCCAACCCGTGGTAAAATCACGATATATTCAAGCCCCCATGAATTATTTCTTAATTTCTTTTAGGCGATTTTTCAATTTCACATGGGGAATGGTGGTATACAGTGTTGAAAAATCAAAAGTTTGATAGAACTAATTTCAGAAATAGACCGAGATTTAAAATTGTCTAGAAGTTCTTTAGAATTTTTAAGAATCCACATATGGTTAATACCACTACGCGAGTAAACAGTTTCACAGTATTTCTGAAGACCCTCTTTCACTGCGGATAAAATTTTAGTCAATCTAATGGACAATTGTTTTGTGGAACATGAAAATGAGCCAGCAATATACCGTTGTTTGTACGGAATTTTATGAAGCTTTGGTATCCAATACAAACAAGGTAAGTCCTCCGATTTGGTGTTCAATGTAATGTTTATTGAAGCCATGAAGGACTTATGATTAGCTAAAATCTCATCCTTGTCAAATGATATGTCTTTGTATGTGGGATTACCTGAGTGCTCCCCTATACCCAATTCCTTTACAAGACATTCGTAGTAATACGATTTACATACAAAGACAATATTATTTGAAGCTTTGTCCACAGGAACAACAACATACTTATCATGAAGAGATGATAGACATTTCATGGCCTCTTTGTCTCTGGAAATGGACTTTGGTCGATCGTTCACACAGTTTTTCAACTTGTGAATGCGACGTTTTATCAGAGACCTTATAGTTTTAACCCATTCTGACAAAGTGTCCAGTTCAACTTCTTCTCGCTTAGCCCATGCTCTGGCGTAGTCCTCAATGGAATCCATAATAATTTTGAAGTTATGGTTCCAATTGATGTGTTGGGGTTCTCTAAACTTAGGACCATGAGAAATCACCTTTCGGAGATTTTTTTTATGTTGAATTATGTTTAGATCTCCAGTTATAACATGACCAGAGGGGCTGTAATTATAAGGTGAGTGGGAACAGTCTCATGTCGGAGGGCTTTTTAAGTATTGTTCTAAGTCAAGGTCCTGCAATGCTTGTTTATAGTCAAATATTTTAGGTGCAATGGTTTTGGTGTAACTGTAGGATACAATAGGAACAGATTGATTTTGAAAATAAATAGGAATTTTAGATGTTACCTCCTTGTGATGTAGAACGTTGCTGATATTGATTGCATCAATTCCGCTATTGGCAAAATCAACAGTAAGGAATTTCCTCTTTTCCTCATGTAAAGGTTCCGATCTTACTGGTTTGAAAAGACGGAAAAGAGCTACATCACAAATAATACTGACTAGTCTGTATATTGCAGAAAATGTATTGGTGCCTCCTTTGTCAAGTGCATAATCTCTCATACGTTTTAGAAAATTAACTGGCAGTGAAAAGAGAATAGTTCTTATGTAATGTAACCCTAGTGGATGATGAAGATGTGAAAGAATGTCATCAAAGCTCCCAGAGAATGATCTAGATTTGGAAGACTTTTTTACATTAGGCCGATGGTAATGTTTTTGACCATGACTACGTTGTTGTCGTAAGGTAGTATTATATAAACTCATTACATTAATATCACTGCAGGCAGGACTTGACAAATTTCCTACTCTTTTAATATTGTCATTGCAACCATATGGCATTGCAGTCCCTAACTCCCTTATCCAGAAATTTTCTCTATCATTGCGGAAAGGAGTACTTAGTACAGGGCTATTTGTGAGGTTCTTGTTCTATGTTAGGAGTCGATACTACATTTTGCTCCTGGCTTGTTGTTGAGATTGGATTTAAATTTTTGTTGTCCTTGTCATATGATAGAACCTGATGCAATTGTGTAGGTCGGGATAGACATTTGACTTAGCTTCTATCAATTTTTTTCATTTGTTGGATATCGCTGTGTTGCTGTTTTTTTTCTTTCTTTAATTTCTTCATCCTTTGATGTGATAGAGTTGTATTCATATGCTGGTTCATTTTTGTAGTATGCATGTTAACTCTGGTTGTTTCAGAGGAGTTTGATTTTGTTGGTATATTATGACTCTGGTCATGAGAACTTGGGTACTAGTATTGATTGTTTATAGACACTGTTTGTTGATAACCATAGGGTAGTTCTGTTGTTACATTGGGTTAATTTGAATGTCCCGTATACGTATTTTGATTGACATGTGTTGGATGGCGTGGCTGCTGAGATGAGATAGTTGATCTGTAATATACAGGTGCCTGTCTGTAAATGAGGTTGGTTTTACATATTGATGGTTTCGTGGTAAATACATTTGATGAACAGCTAGAGGTAGTATTTGTGTATAAGCTGAATGACAGGGATGGTATTGCGGAGGTCCTGGTAGTTTTGTTGGTAGATAAGGTCAATGGTGTTGATGGTTCGGAAAATGCATAAGTAATTGTTAACCAGGACACACCCGCGAAATCACTGGCATGTAAACTGTTAAAGAATTTTGGTAAAAGATTTTTTTTCTGGAGAATTTCGGAAAAGGTATCAAAAGTCATAGGAACTTGAAGACAGGACAATAATTAAAACCTTCTCCCTTTTTTCAAAAGTCCGTTTTGTTTTGTGTTCTGTTAAATTCCATGATTTTCGCGTTTCTGTACATGCTATGAACATACGTATATTATCAATAAAGTGTATTTGCAATTAATTATCAATTCCAAGGTTTTTTCTCCACGGCGATCACTGCTATATTATATAGAGATTCTTTATATATTATAGGAGTATAATCAAAAGTAAAGATGCAGAATAACACGAAAAAAATTGTCCCGACCGCGGGTAATTATTAAAATTATGTTTTAAAGATTAAAACCGGAAGTCTTGTCTATGGTTGTCTATGACTTAAAAGTCGATCTGATGAGGGAAAAACTATCCGGACGCCTGTTTTCCCCGGTTTTCTCCCAAAATAACCCATACTGAATAATCATAAGAAGGGATGACAAATGCGACTATGCGTCGTACCTTTAGGACACAGAGGCATGCTGATTAATTTTTTACTACACATAAAATAGTATAGATATTGAGCTTGCATAGTTTGCTTACCCACAATGCTAAACATGATGAATCTGTAAGTGATAAACATATACAAAATGTTATTTAATGAAGCTGGGTTGTCTACAAGTTCGAAGATACATGTTTCTTAAATTTCTGTAAAACTCTTTTGAGTCAATGAAATTTCAAATTTCATTAACTTTACAAATTCAACTTTATTCAAAATGAGTCGTATAGAGGAAACTTAATTTTTCTTATTGAGGAAACTTTAAACGAGAACACTTATCAAACGTTGATGTGAGAATTGCTATGACCAGTACTTTCAAAGTATCAAGTCACAGGCCTTATTTTCTTGAACAATAAAGAAAAACAACATCAATTGGCCTATCAAATGCAGTCTAATTTTCAGTTCTTAAGGAGGTTTGCTACTCATGTTTTTTACATTTTGTCAGATTTTCGAATTCCTCTGGTTTTATCCATCAAAGTGCCTCTTAATTTTTTGCCAATTAACCCCCCTTTTTCTCTTCATATTTACATTCCATATATTGTAATAGGCCATTTTTGAAAATCTTATAAAATCCTTGTAATTTTTTCATTGTTGTTTTGAAAAAGATAGTGGCCAATGTTAAATGAGTGAAAAATTTAGAGACATTTGTTTCCCGCCAAATTTTCAAATTTTCCCGTCAAATTTTCAAATTTTCAATGGATTTTATCTAAAAAACAAGCACACTGACTTATATTTTTTTCCCATTTAGTTTCTCTATTTAGATTCCCCCTAACTAAAACAGTCATTTGAAATCCTTGTTATTTTGAAACTGAGTAGCGAACCCCCTTAATCTAAAATGAGTTTGTATAAATAATTTAAATATACCTTTAATAGTTTGATTTTTAAATTTCAATAGAGTATTTGATGCAGATACTTAAAATAAAACCTTATGGGATAGAGGGGATGAAACAGATGACCATTATGTTTTTATAGAAGCCTGGCGACATTAGATTTTATCGTAAAATGTTCAAATTAATCTTACCCTCGCCTTTTACGTTTAAAGAAGATATTCATTAGGAAATATTTTTTTTTAATGAAAAATCGATTCAAAACAGTCTGGGAAAACATCAAGAGTTTGAAGTATCTTTCACAAATAGTATCATCTACCATTGTCTACATACGAAAATTCCTGTACAGGAATATGACAGTTGTTATCCATTCGTTTGGTGTGTTATAAATAAAATAAGTTAAATAAAGTCCAAATGTAGTTAATGTAATCTATTCATTGGATAGGTATAGACCATTCGAATTACACGTAAATTTTCAAATGTAATAAACCTCTTTTCGACGTTTATGATTGCGTCACTGAATATAAAATCAGACAAAAAAATTATTATATTCAAAACTAGGAGTACAAAACCTTTTAAACTGGATTTGCAAAAAACGTGTGTCATTATTATGATTAAATGATCAAAAGCATTAACGCATTCCACTTTTCTTGGAAAATTGTTATAACTTTTCAACACACAACATTACATTGTAACATACATGCAACTTAAATAATTTAGCTGTTGTACGACCGAACACAAATTCAATGAAGAAATCTTTCGCATATAGTTCATCAATACTTTGGAATAAACTACCAAATGAAATAAAATGTTTTGAAAACCTGGACACTTTTAAACATAACTGTGTAGATTTTTTGACTGCGAATTATTTATTACAACTCACTCATACATTCTAATGATTATATTTAATGTATTAGTCCATCAGCTGGTAAGGTAAAATTTCAGTTCTGTGTTACACCCCAGGGTACCGCAATTTTTTGGTATAAATCTAAAGAGTAATGTCTTAAAAATATTTTAAGAGGTGTTAGACTTTTGAAAAAGTGTCCAAAAGGGATTAAAAGGGGTCTTATTTCAGAGTATATCAAAAATTTGGTTTAACACATATATACAGAAAAAAGAAAAAATAACCAAGTATTCTGTACAATTTCTCTTATTAAATTGAATAAATCATATCTTATTAATACGGAGGTTAGTTTTTATTTATTTTTTAAATCGTATAGGACAAAGAAAAAAAGGGGGAGGGTAATATCCAAAATTTATGATTTTGAATGAAACAAAGCATACATACTAGTTTTCTTGATAAAAAGGTATATTTTTTTACATTGAAACATAGAGCATCAAGTAAATAAAGGCAGTTGAACAAAATTCAAAGGTTAGAAAAGGAAAAAAACATGGAATCAATGACAAACACAAACATAAGCAATGTACATCACAGTCATTTAAAAACACACATAGTACTACAAAAATAAAGGAACTGTCAAGGTTTTAAGATCTATATTAAAGTTCTTTTAACAACAGAAAACCACATTTTATGGTCATGAAGAAGGTCAATCCATAGAATCATCTTCATTTTCGTCAACGCCATCTATCGAATCATCATCACCATCATCTTCATCATCTTTGTCGTCATCGTCAACCATAACAACGATTCGATTATTCTTGTTGCTACAATCACTCGCACATTTGCAGCCAACTGTACCAGATAAACCTTGTCGAATACATGAACATCTTTTAGTGGCACAACCAGCTATACATGAATGGCTTATCAGTATCAATATAGCATCTTACGCTGGCGTTTGGTCTCGCCAAATGATGGTGATCAAATCGTTCTTAACAATCCAAGCATGGTTGTTTGGCGATGGAATAGTGTTGCAGAGCAGATTTCCTAATCTTTGCCTGAAAGTTGTCTCGTTTGATGTGCTTTAACATTGCATCTTTTGTTTGGGGCAGTAGATGACAAATGAATGTTTTTTGCATTGCAAAAAATTCTGAATATTAATGCATTGATGTTATTATTATCGTATCCATATATAACACGCAAAAACCTCTCGAATGTTTTTGACAGTTCTTCGCATACCTCTTCAAAATTTTCACCAAGACGGAACAGACCTTCTGAAAATTCCACAGAACGTGTCAAAACGCCGAATGCTTTGCTTTTTCCCTTACCAGACAAAGCACTAACTAAATCACAACCAGTAAAGGCGTACAATCCTGGCAGTGCTCTACAAACATTCTCACCCAATTTTGCGTTGATTGCACATTTTATAATCTGCATTTGGAAGACGTACCTATCAGAAGAATAATATTTGAACTGATACAATTCTGAAAATAGCAGCCCAATACTTCCACATCAGATTGATTTTATTACAATGGAATCGTAACCTTTGTCAGCTGCGTGTTTTGCATGAAGAAACATTTTTTGTCGGCTTCTTCCTGTTTGCTTAGAAGCTGACTGCATTTTACACTTGTCACTTTTTCAGATTCAACAGTGATACAAATAAATCAATTCCTTCAAGTGTATAAAATCTATAGGATTGTTTACTCCATTCCGACACAAGGATTTAACAAGAGCAACTTTGTTTCTACCAACTGACAAACATTTCTTCCATTGCCGAGGACACGATTGTAATGATCTCGAAATTATTGTAATGATTTGCTCTCCCAATGACCTGCGATCCCGTTTTTATTTCTTTATGGATATTGTGGGATCAGTGACAAAATCAATACGGGGAGCTCTTTTTTAAACTGAAAGGATGGTTTTAAAAACAACATTTGCCAAATCAGAAAAAAACCTTGGTATCCTTGTGATTGATTGAATGACTGCCATGCCATCAAATATCCACATGCTTTTTCATGAATAGCTTGCATTTATTCAACGCCCTTTTCTAAAAGACCAGCAAGGACAGATTCATTTGCCTTTACAGGTGTACCATCAGCGTTTACAAGAGACCATGGAAGAGGACCTAATTTAAACTTCAGGACCTCTCGCATATCCAACTGTCTTGTCTGGGCTATCACAAGCAGGCGACAAAAAAGATTTAGATCTGCTTTCAATGTGCTGTTGTTCTTATCAGTTATTAACTGCTTACCTTTTATTTACTTTGTTGAAAATGTAAGCTATGAGTGTCTTTAAATTGGTTTGAAAATGCCGATTGACTTTTGAACAAGCCGTTCACTGATGAAATTGTCTGATGCCAACTTTCCCTTTTCATACGCGTCGCACATTAATTTAGAAAAAGAAACAGTACCCGAGGACACGCCTGGTAGCTGCTCAGATGTTTCAAATGGATTTTTTCAGCTTTGCAGTGTTTGAACAAATTTCAAAACGTCAATTTCATCTCACTTCATTCGAGTTTTGTCAAGTTCTATTTGTGTGGATGTTTCAGGATTAACTATTCATGCCAAATCTCGACATTTTGATGATATTGAAGCTCTTTCATGTGCATTTAGCAACCAACGTTTAACAGAACGTTTATTTAAACTGAAACCAACAATGCCACCTCTTGTTTTGGTATCTTTGTTCAACGTTTGCTCGATTATTTGGTCAACTGGAGATCTAGAAAATCCATGAGAGCTTCTCTAAACACAAAAACCACCAGATGTAAGATATGCATGGGCATCAGGATATGTATTTGGCAGATTTTGCATATGAAGCAAATAGACTGACATATATCGGGGATAGTTTTGACGGTCATTTGCGAAAAACCATGGTAGCATTTTTTCAACACATGCCAAATGAAGTTTCAAATTACCTTCCCTTGTTGCTCTTATAAATACCAATAAAAGTTCGACCATTTCTATATACGAATTCCAGAATTTTTTCATTAGTCCCTCACTTAGATTGCAATATACACTAAATGCCTCAAATAGTTTACCAACATAAGGTGACATTAGCAAGGTTTTTAAGTTGTCTTCTGTTAAATTTTGTCTGATTTGAGCTAAGATTGACAGAACAGATGCTGAAAATAAGAATCGCGAAATTCATTCTGATCATTTGAATTAAGCCAAGAACCAAATGCTTCCCAAAGTAATCGTTCGAAAGCTTCATATACAATTTTGTGCAATCTCAGCGCTCGATTATAATATTAACTTCAAAAACACAAGTCAAAGAACCTGACCAAATATTAAAATCCAACAGGAGATCACCAAGCCCTGTATCGCCAAACTGTTTCCAAATGACTGCTATAAAAGCACATTAGTGTGACAATATGTACAAAATTTATAAAACAATAGTGAAGCAATAAATCTAAGCAAGAAGGAAAAAAAGGATGAAAAGCACTATCAAATGAGGAACAATGGATATATAACGAAAAGCAAATAAATAGTAACCAGATGGTATGTCAAATCGACATAATTTTGTGCCAAAGAAAGTAAAACGTATAAACAAATTTCCCAACTAAATAAAATTTTGAATGGAAATGGGGAATGTGTCAAAGAGACAACAACCCGACCAAATAAAAAACAACAGCAGAGGGTCACCAACAGGTCTTCAATGTAGCGAGAAATCCCCGCACCCGGAGGCGTCCTTCAGCTGGCCCCTAAACAAATATATACTAGTCCAGTGATAATGAACGCCATACTAATTTCCAAATTGTACACAAGAAACTAAAATTAAAATAATACAAGACTAACAAAGGCCAGACTGACTATTTGACCTACGTTCAAAGCAATGTTTGTCGATTGAATGACTTTACAATCTTAACTCAATCACCACATAGCTAAAACACAAAATGTAAAAAAGCACACCTTTATTGAGTCCTATAGAGTGCACCTTTTCAAAACGCAAAAAATTAACTTTAATTTGTAATTGTTTCATAAATATTTTGTTACATATTTACTTTATGAAATAATTTGTCTCACAAAAAAAAAACAAAAAAAATTAAAAACCAATTGTTCAAAGAACAATTGAAGGTCTTTCCACCAATAAGGATCTATTTTGATATGAAAATATTAAAATTCAGTTGAAAATGTCAGTTCCTATGGCTAAATGATATATAAATATGAATTTCAAGCAAAGGTCAAAATCTAGAACGTCCAATTAACCTATGACTTTGACCTCAATTTCAAGGTTATAAACCAAGGATCCCAAATTAAAACACCCTTGGTCTGTATTATGTATGGTTCATGAGTAATATCACTTTACGCATAATTCTAAATATAACAGGGGCAAAAGACCCATTTATTCTCTTCGCACCCTTCCAATCAAAATTTATAAGTTACGACATGTCGCAACTAACAATTTAGTAAAAATAATTTGTTGAAATCTTATAAGGTTAATGAAAAAGAGTGAAAATAAGCCAAATCAAAATTTAGAATTTGACCTTGACCTTTGACCTTGACCTAATTTTCATTTTTTTGGACCAAGGATCTTAAATCAAAAGACCCTAAGCCTTTACTTTATAATGATAATGAGTTATATTACCATACAACTAATATAAGATATAAAAGGGGGAAAAGTCGCATCAAATGTTTACGTACCCTTTTAACTAAAATTTACGTGTTACGCCATGTCGTAACACACATTTTGTGAAAATATTTTGTCGATATCTTATAGGATTTCTGAAAAGAAGAGATAACAAGCCAGAATCATATTTTTGAACATGACCTTGACCTTTGACCTTGACCTCATTTTAATTTTTTTGGACCAAGGATCTTAAATCAAAAGACCCTAAGCCTTTACTTTATAATGATAATGAGTTATATTACCATACAACTAATATAAGATATAAAAGGGGGGAAAGTCGCATCAAATGTTTACGTACCCTTTTAACTAAAATTTACGTGTTATGCCATGTCGTAACACACATTTTGTGAAAATATTTTGTCGATATCTTATAGGATTTCTGAAAAGAAGAGGTAACAAGCCAAAATCATATTTTTGAACATGACCTTGACCTTTGACCTTGACCTCATTTTAATTTTTTTGGACCAATGACCTCAAATCGAAAGACCCTAGGCCTCTATCACTAATGGTTTTCCAGTAACAAATTTATTTCATTTATTTCATTACAAAAGGGGAAATAACTCTCATATGGAGTCTTCATAAAGCTTCAGTGAAAATAAAACGTAACATCCTGAGGATATAACGAGCAATTTGGAAAAACAAATTTGTCGCTTTCTTTTATGGTTGCGGAGGAGATCTGATAACAAGAAAAACAGTGTTTGGGGAGATAACTCTTACAAAGAAAAGTGTTCGGTTAAACAGGGTCAGTTTCAAAAGCGTATAGACTAAATAATATCATATACAAAAAAACTAAGCGACATCTTTTGAAACATTTTTACACCGCAAGAAAAACATTAGGCGGAAGAAAAAAAAAATAATCAGAACGAATTCAATAGGTCTTTCCACAAGAAAGGTGGAAAGACCTAAAAAAACATAATCGACAATTAAATGTTTGTTTTCAGTTGCAAATTGTTAAACTTAAAATGCGTATGTGTGCACTCAGGTATGAATATATTGTCGACTGAATCGAAGACAGTAATGTGATGATTTCCGGTATTTCACGATTATTTGCACGTACATATGTTTTATTGAATAATTCATATTTTAGACGATATATACATACTGCAAATACTTTAAACATTGCATACTGGTCAATTTTAAAGTTTAATTCACAAAAACGGATAATTGTTTGACGAATTTCTTTATGAAATGAGAAAATATCCTTTAATTTTAACCCAAAAAATCGCAATGTTTGTAATGTGAATAAACACTTTGTTAAAACAAAAAATCTACGGTTTTACATTTAATATGATAGTTTTATATCTCTTTTAGTTGTTTTAACCTATACTTTATTTTTTTTTAATCGCTTTATATTAAATTTTTTTTTAGTAAAAATTACTTAGTCGTGATAGCTAAATAAGGGGACCATTGTAAGGGACGTTTTTAAAACTCTTTTAGACACTTTTTGGTTGGTCTAACACCTTGTATTTTATTAATAAGATAATGAAGTTGAATTCTATCAAACAAAATCGCGGTACCCTGGGATGTAACACAAACTCCTTAACTAGAGCGCTTTTGAAAACTAGCTGATGGAGGGAAGAACCAAAAATTTGCAAAAGCAAATTTACAGATCTAACATTGTTGGGTTGATGTTTAGACGAGTTGTATATATATATATATATATATATGAATTTATTTTTCTCGTTCTTCAGACAATTTATAAATTAATAGGGGCATGAATACTGCATCTACATAATATATTCAAAATTGTAAGCGTTGTAATATTTGTACTGTTTGTTCTTAACAAATGAAGATATCGACACAATTCGTTTTCTGAATTGTTCGTTATATCCTTAACTTTTCTTTTATATGGTGTGAAGCGATCATGACATTTTTCAGTTTTCTATGCGGCACTATTTTCTTAATCGGTATGCTAGTGTAACTCATAAACTGTAAGCCGAAGACCTAAGGTCTTTTAATTTGAGATCGTTAAATCATTAATTGAAAATGAGGTCAAGGTCAGAGGTCCAGGTCATGTTCTAAGTCTTGCCTTTGTTTGTATGTGCAACTCCTCGCAAACGATAAAAGCTATGTACAAACGAATAATTGACAACGCGTTTGGTTTGGTGAGACGAAAAAATAGTACATTCAGTCCAAAGCGATCTGATTGTATCCTTCAACCCCTCAAGTTCGGCCGGTATCATTGTTTACATTAATCGCGCATGCGGAAGACTCGTGACGTCACTTTCCAGTTGAGCGGCGTTCTATATATATATATATATATATATATATATAAAATGACTGAATAAATAGTCAACGATCAATCTTACAGGGCGATGGATCATGTAATATGATTCTGTACACTACAAAATATAATATATAACAAGTCAAAAAGGGTACAACATGACCATTAAATAACTATAAAATATACAAATATTAGATATTTCGGATAACAGATATCCTTCTTCGGTAATTGCACAATGACAAATGAATCATGTCAATTCAAATTGAGACTCTATCAAAATCTTGATTTATACAATTTAAGCGAACGCTGGAACAATTTTAAAATTTCCAAACACACCGCAAAGACTACAGAAATATGCCAAAAATAAAAATAGTTATTTACGATGTGAAATGGCACAACTCTAGATTTCCAAAGGTTGTGACAGTTGAGATGTTATAACTGCATTGAGGGCAGTCCTCAAACAAAAAAATCAAAAATGTCCTAACCGATCCAGGATGGTATAAATTAGACAACGGTAGGGCAATTACAACAGAAACTACATATTTAAGCCTTCCAAACGAATATCAGTCTAATAATGATTGAAAAAATAAGTTTTGTATAATGAGGTAAAATAATTGAACGTGGCAACGTACTTATACATCATCCCGAATCAATGAAAACCTGTAATTTAAACTGTTATTTTAAAAATAATTTCGAACTGTAAAGCCAGTACTAAATCCGGCGTTGTTTGAAACAGAGAGTCACAGGAAAATGAGGGACTCGTTCTATGTTTTTTCATTTATACCCTCTGGGGAGACTGTCCGTAACTTTCTTATCCAAAATCTTTCCCGAGCGACTCTGTCGACCTTCGACCAACCCTCGTTGTGGTCTATGATCGTGATGGTAAGGTTTTTGAGATCAGCTTGTGTGTGTCCAGGTGATCTCAAATGACGACTTAGGGTAGGTCGGGCTTGCAAGTGTAGTCACTTCGATGACCATTCATGCGTTTGTTAAATGGCTGCTCTGTCTCGCCAACATACTGCATGCCACAACGACATTGAAGGAGGTATACAACATTCTGGGTTTTGCAAGTTACATTGCAATATATAGTGTACACAGACCCAGTCGAGTGGCAAGTGAATGTTTGAGTATTCAGTATTTGTTGACAAGTCAGGCAACGTCTGTTACCACATGACTTGCACCATCCTGCAATTGAACAGCTTTTATTTGAGGAGACGTCAGCTCTAACAAATAAGTCTTTCAGACTTGCTGGTCTCCGAAAAGCTAAGACAGGAGGATTGGGAAAGATCTTGGATAATTTAGGGTGTTTGGCAATAGTTTGCCAATTGGCACGGATCAAACGTGAAAGGTTATTAAAGGCTGGATTGTATGTAAGAACAAACGGGACTATTTTGCTGCGCCTCTTCCGTTTGTACTGTAAGAGGTCATTGCGGCTGTTATTGTTAGCGCGCGCAAACCCCTTATCTATGTCCAATTTCTTATAACCTCGTTTTGTCAAAAATCCGCGAAGTTCCTGTAACCGTTTCGTGACAGCCTCCTCAGAGGAGCAAATCCGCTTGACTCTGAGAGCTTGACTGTACGGGATACTTTTTGTACAGTGTTTGGGGTGACAGCTTTGGGGAGAAAGGTATTGATGTTTATCTGTGGGTTTACAGTAAAGGTCTGTTGATATGACACCGTCCTTTATAGATGTGGTTGTGTCTAAGAAAGATATCTTAGAGTCGGAAATTTCATACGTAAATTTAATTGAATGGTGGGCGTTGTTTGCATGTCTGATGAAATCATCCAGTTTTTGTTGAGATTCAATCCATTTCATGTCAACATCATCAATGAAACGGAACCAAGACAAAGGTTTGGATAAAGATGTTGCAATAATTTGTTTTTCTACTTCGGCTTCATCACTTACACCAGGACCTAGCCACATATTTAATTAACCAGGACCTAGCCACACGTCCCCGAAACCAGGACCTAGTCTTATATACATTGATGATTCCATGGACTTCAGCGATACAGACGATGAAGAAATTCCAGAAGTTGAATTATGCTGTGTGTGTAAACAGTTTAACCCCAATCAAATTAAACTTGGGGTTGGTGTTGAACTTAGCAAATTGGTGCAGTGTGACAATTATAGGCGCAAGCACTGGACACATCTCAAAAATTGTACAGAACTGAGGGCTGTGAGGAGGAATATCAAGTTTTACTGCATGCATTGCAAGGACATGGAATAGACATTTTGGCCCAATTTCTTTGCTATTGTTAAATTTTATTTTTTGTTACTTTTTTTCAATACTTACCCATTCTCGAACATTATGATGCCTACAAGGAAGATATCAACGATGATATCAATTTGGCCATCAAAGACGTGACATAGAGCTGTTCTTTGTCATTTGGTCACAGACTGCGACTTATCACCGTATTTTTACTTGCATTAAGCAATATGACAGATGCTAATAGTTGAGTATGATCTACCTAATGCACAATAATAATTGAGATCACCCCGGTTTTAGGTGAAGTTGAAGTTTCTCAGGTCTTTATTTTTCTGTGTTGTCGATGGTAAACTCTTGTTTTGACATTTTCGTTTAAGCCATGGTTTTGTCGATTAATGATTTTGATGTCTGTTTCCCTTTGCATTGGTAACCTTTTTGGAATGATAGGTAGTTTCTACTTATGTTTGGAGACAGAACAAATGACATACCTATTCAGAATGTCACTAGAAACAAACTGTTCCGGGTTAGGGGAAGGTTGGGATCCCGCTAACATGTTTAACCTCGCCACATTCTGGATGTATGTTCTTGTCCCAAGTCAGGAGCCTGTAATTCATGATTGTCGTTTGTTGCTGTGCAAACATATTTGTTTTTCGTTATTTTTTTTGTGTACATTAATAAGGCCGTTTTCTCGTTTGAATTGCTTTACATTTGTGATTTCAGTGCCTTTTATAACTGACTGTGGTATGGTCTTTGTTCATTGTTGAAGGCCGTACGGTGACCTATAGCTGTTATTTTTTGTGTCTCTTGTGGAGAGTAGTCTCATTGGCAATCATTACACATTTTCTTCTTTATATTTGTTGGACAAGTTAGGCATTTGATCATCGGCAAACCCTCCAGGTAATGTTGCAATGGTTCCGTGCCGTCCGATCAGAGCGGAATAATGACAGTAAGGGTAGCCATATTTTGCGAATAATTTGTTCAAGATAAGGGTGGCAATCCGGTACATTGAAAGGGACAAAATGTCATAGTACAGAAGTTTGAAACCGGCGACATGCAAACAGTTTTCTTTCATTTAACAAGCTGAAGTATGCATATGAAATAAGATTAAAACAAGGTTTATCAATTTTGTTGGAAAAATTTATTGACGAAATTGTTAGTCCACTAATGTGTAACTCGACAGCATCTGATATCATATCGCAGACGACCATTATTTCTTTTCAACTGGAAAGACTGTAGAAATCGTTCACCACTACAGGCAACCGTTTGTCTGTCCAAGTAAAAGCTTGTACGGTCACCTTCCGCCGTCCACCTCGTACTCGAATTTTGACATCTCAATCTTCCCTTTAGGTTGCAACACTTATATTGATATCGGTAACTGCCACCACCAGTCTTTCTATTTAATTTGAATTCGTTTAAGAGACCTTTATTACAAAAGACCCTTTGTCTATCCAAGTAAATCACCTCTCCTTTACCCCCGTCTGAAGTAAACCCATTGTTTACTCTCCGTATATTGCACTCAGCCCCAGTATGTCTACAGCACTTGAACTTGTAACGGACCTGATTGGGATTACTTCCAGATCGCTCTAGTTTGAACATGTTAATAACGTTACCACGAGCTCCACAACTAAGTCTGTGACGATCAAGAAAGACAGTATTTCCGTTTCCTGCGTTATTCCAATTTGTAGATTTGTCCCAGCATCCATAAACTTTGTCTGACAATATGATTAGGTATCCTAGACACATCAGCATACCCACAATGCTAAACATGATGAAACTGTAAGTAATAAAAATAAGCGAAATATCTTGAATTGATAACTCTTCGACAACAAATTGGACGGTAAAATGAAGAAAGTGCATTTTGTTCCATAGTTGGTTCTGGATTACCAATTATTTAATCTTAAGTGAACTAATGTTTATTTATAAGAGAGCTTATTTGAAGTGTTATCGGTCAAGAGAAATAAACTGAAGTTTTAAGGGTCAAGAAAAATAACTTTTTGTTCAAATAAACAAGGGAGATAATTTGACTTTTTTATAGTAAAAAAGCTGATATGACGTTACATGAATGCATTGCACAGAAGTGCTACACCACAATGACAACCCAGTAATTTCTGTTGTATAATATTGGTGTCAAATTAACAAGAAAGAACTCGCACCTAACACCCAGTTCATTTATAAGATTTCAGTTTGGGGCAAATAAATTCATACGATGTATTTGGTTAACAGTTTGATTAAGAAGATATACCGACATAGCTAGATAATACAATTAATTATCCAAATTCTGCCACTATTTTATATTAATAAGTATTGTTATTTTAATTGTTATTAATACATGTTATATCAGTATTACAAACCTCCAAGTTATCTTGAACTCTATCCTATATTTTGGAAAAAAAATAGAAATTTAAATGTGACGTCACTTTTGTGCGTTGATCTATTCGGCCTTTTTTATGTGCGGATTTAGATTGTTTTACGTATATTTTTTTTATCCTGTAGTTCGTCATCATTTCGGTGTTGAAATGTATATCTGTTGTATAGTCATTTTTATAGATTAACTGTTTGCGAAAGTATGAATTATTCTAAATGCTAAGGATTTTCTTATCCCAGGCCGATAACCTTAGCCGTATTTTGCACAACCTTATGGAACTTTTGGTCCTCAATGGTCTTAGACTTTGTACTTGTTTTGGCTTCCGACTTTTTTTATCACAGAGTCACTGATGAGTCTTATGATGATGAGGCGCACGTCACTGTCGTCAGACGTGTTAAATTAAAAGCCTGGTACCTTTTGATAGCTATTATTTGTGTGTTTCTCTGTCCTGTATGTTCTCCCATTTATTTGTATTGTAGTGCTGTCATGTAATGTTGACATTATATTTAACATTGCCATAAAAGCGGGAGGTTTGGCTAGCCACAAAACCAGGTTCAACCCACCATTTTTTCTTAAAATGTCCTGTACCAAGTCAGAAAACGGCGATTGTTATATTACAGTCCTCTTATATTTGATGTGTGTCCCTCAGTTTTAGTTTGTAACCCGTATTTATTTTTTCCTCAATCCATTTATGAATTTCGAACAGCGGTATACTACTGTTGCCTTTATCTAACAAAATTACCATGTTTCAAAAAAGAAATTCAGCTTAACGATTACCAACTTCAATTGTTAAACAAAGGATTTCCTGGATATCGTCCATTTATACAAATTTACACAATATTTCATTAAAGCGATCAATATAGAATTCACCGTAGCGTGTTTGATGCAGATACTTGAATTCAAACCAAATGGACTAGAGGGGTAAAACAGAAGCCCATAATTGTTTTAGAAGCCCGGCGACCCAAATTTGATTTGATCTTAAATTGAAATATGAAAATGGCTGATTTGGACAATCAAAAACAAATCATTGTGAGTGTAAAACAGTCCGAAAAAACGTTTAAATTTTAAACATTATTGATCTATCACTTAAAATTGAACCGACATAAATCTACAAAACGTTTGATATGGTGTAGCTCTAATTATTCCTGGCCTGAAAATGTTTGAAAATAGCCTAAAAATAGAACTTTCCATTTGGTGGAGCCACCTTAAATGATCCTTAAATATTTTGATAGACCAGAGAACAGAATTAGAGACTTCAGTTGACGCTTTACTATCATTGGCGTATCTTTAATGAGTTTTAAATAGAAAGGAAAGCTTACTATTATAAAAATAAGAAGATGTGATTGATAATAAAATCCTCATTGATACCAGGATTAAAATTGTGCACGCAAGACACGCGTTTCGTCTACTAATGACTCATCAGTGATGTTCGAATCTAAAGGGTTAAAACGGACAGATAAAGTGCGAAGTTGAAGAGCGTTGAGGACCATTATTCCGAAAGGTTAGATTTGTCCAAGTACAGCTAAAGTAATCTATTCCTGGGAGAGAAACTTCTTAGTATTTTTTAGGATTGCCGGTGAGACATCTCTCCCCCTGCGATACGATAACGTAGAAATTAGCAATTTCTATGTTTAGACTATTTTATAGTCGAGGGATTAGTTTCACGGTTTATAGTTTATAGAGCTAATTTTACGTTTTACAAGCCAAGAAAACTGATCTAACGTTATAGATACAATGCATATAATAAAAGAAAACAAAATCAAAAGACTCAAAGTTAAATGTAAAAACGGGTATAATCTTTAGATTAGTAAAAACATGACTGACCATAAGGGAGATACAAAAAGTACAGATTTATGTTCTGTGTGTTGCATATTGACTGCTGTATGTAATTATTATCTCATATTGTTTTAGTGAAGAAGATAACTTTCGGCGAAATAGTTCTTCACTTTGTGCCCAAATATTGTATCAAAGAATAAAATAATAAAATTTAATCGTAACTTACCTGTAAAGATGCTGAAGATAGTGTTAATGAATGTCGAAACAGTCTTGCTTCTTTTATATATGATTGTATCCGTTTCTTACAAATAAACACATTATTCAAGTTACCACAAATAATTAACGTTTGTCGGAAAATTGTTTTCACTTTTTGAAAAACAACATTAAATTCTAACATACAAGTTACTTTAAGCAGGAGGTGGTATATATATATATTTTTTTTAACTGAATGTACATTTTTCAACTTACAATAAAATCGTAAACCCAGCTGACGTTTCCCGGTTAATTTGTTAACCTTGATACAAATTGATACATTACATCGTGACTTACATGTATAAGCTGGAAATGGTGTTCTTTATATAGTGTTCTTTTTATCTATGAATTCCTTATATTGTTAATAAACAAATTAGTCAAATAACCACAAAGAAAATCATTAGCGCATATACTGTTTATGGAATCATACAAAAATTCGTCAGAACCACGAGGCAAACCATGCATGGTAATTCCCTGTCATTAATTGTTTCAGTTCGGTATTAAAAATTAAATAAGGTCTTCGAATAACGTGGGTTGTATCAATGATATATGGCAGACGTTCAGTCTATAGCTACCATACCATACCGTATGAGTTTTGTTCGTTGTTCAAGACCGTACGATGATATAAGGTAGCAATTCACAGTTAGTTGTGGTTTCGCATTTGATGCGCATGAGCAATTCGATTTTTTGGATTTAGATTTCACATCTTTGAGGTTAAGGCCTCTAAAACCCTCTTGTGGTTGAAAATCTTGGATGCAATAGGCTTAGTGTAAGTATATAACATTACAGGTGTATACTTGGTACCTTTGATAACTATTTACACCACTAGGTCGATGCCACTGCTGGTGGACGTTTCGTCCCCGAGGGTATCACCAGCCCAGTAGTCAACACTTTGGTGTTGACATGAATATCAATAATGTGATCATTTTAATAAATTTCCTGTTACAAAACTTTTAATTTTTCGAAAAACTAAGGATTTTCTTATCCCCGGCATAGATTACCTTAGCCGTATTTGGCACAACTGTTTGGAATGTTGGATCCTCAATGCTCTTCAACTTTGTATTTGTTTGGCTTCATAAATAGTTTGATATGAGCGTCACTGATGAGTCTTATGAAGACGAAACGCGCGTCTGGCATACTAAATTATAACCCTGGTACCTTTGATAACTATTTACACCACTGGGTCGATGCCACTGCTGGTGGACGTTTCGTCCCCGAGGGTATCACCAGCCCAGTAGTCAAAACTTCGGTGTTGACATGAATATTAATAATGTGATCATTTTAATAAATTTCCTGTTACAAACGTTTGAATTTTTCGAAAAACTAAGGATTTTCTTATCCCAGGCATAAATTACCTAAGCCGTATTTGGCACAACTTTTTGGAATTTTGGATCCTCAATGCTCTTCAACTTTGTTTTTGTTTGGCTTCATACATATTTTGATATGAGCGTCACTGATGAGTCTAATGAAGACGAAACGCGCGTCTGGCGTACTAAATTATAATCCTTGTACCTTTGATAACTATTTACACCACTGGGTCGATGCCACTGCTGGTGGATGTTTCGTCCCCGAGGGTATCACTAGCCCCGCAGTCAACACCAGTGTTGACATGAATATCAATAATGTGGTCATTTTAATAAATTTCCTGTTACAAAACTTTGAATTTTTTGAAAAAACTAAGGATTTTCTTATCCCAGGCATAGATTACTTTAGCCGTATTTGGCACAACTTTTTGAAATTTTTTATCCTCAATACTCTTCAACTTTGTATTTGTTTGGCTTCATAAATATTTTGATATGAACGTTACTGATGAGTCTTATGAAGACGAAACGCGCGTCTTGCGTACTTAATTATAATCCTGGTACCTTTGATAACTATGTATACGGTATATATGGGGTCAGTAAATTCCATATGGGGTGAGAGCGTATTACGTCACTAGCACACTATGTAACGAATTTATCTTACTGACTATCTTAAATAAGAAGTTAGCAATGTCCTTTAACTCTACTTTCCGCTATATAGAGGATGTTCTTTTACTAAATAATTCAAAATTTGGTGACTATGTGGAACGCATCTATCCCAGAGATAAAAGATACCACAGATACAGTTAAGTCGGCCTCATATATTGACAATGAGGGTCGGTTGAAAACAAAACTTTACGACAAAAGAGATGATTTCAGCTTTCCAATTGTGAACTTTCCATTTCTAAGTAGCAACATTCCAGCAGCACCTGCATACGGGGTATATATCTCCCAATTGATACGATATTCCCGTGCTTGCATTTCCTATCAAGATTTTCTTGATAGAGGGTTGCTGCTCACAAGGAAGCTATTAAACCAAGTCTTCGAAATGGTGAAGTTGAAATCATCCCTTCGTAAATTTTACGGACGTCATCACGAGTTGGTTGACCGTTATGGAATAACCGTTTCACAAATGATATCGGATATGTTCATTACGTCGTAACTACAATCCCCTTCCCTTTCATGAATGTGACCTACCGAATTAGACTATTTACCGGATTTGTTATCACATAAGCAACCCTTCCGGAGCACCTGAGATCACCCCTAGTTTTTTTTTTTTTGGGGGGGGGGGGGGGGTTCGTTTTGTTTATTCTTTAGCTTTCTATGTTGTGTCATGTGTTCTGTTTTTTGTTTGTCTTTTTCATTTTTAGCCATGGCGTTGTCAGTTTGTTTTAGATTTACGAGTTTGACTGTCCCTTTGGTATCTTTCGTCCCTCTTTTAACGTGTACAATCAGGATCTACAACGTACGTCACGAGTCACGTGATATTTGTAAGTTTCCAGCCGCCATTTTTGGAATTTCGAAGCGAACAATGGTTAGAAATCTATGATTAATTTGCCATGAAAGCATGTATAGGTAAAAATATATAAACAAGCACATAACAGGGGTCAATACTGACATGGTTTAGCGTTACTGTTTCATGTAAAACATCCTAACTTTACAAACACTCTCAAAAACCGATCATGTACCGTCTGCAAAGTGTAATCACAACATTGACATTTGTAGAACGATCTTTCTTTTCTTCCGTTACAAAAAGATCAATGATAAAATAGAGTAACACGAGGCGAGAAAATATGCACATCATCCATATTAATCGTGTACGATAATATTTCATGGCATTTATTAATTTGTTGAGTCTGTAGAAAAACGAACGTGAAAAATCGCCGGCCTCTGGTTCTTCTCTATCTGTAGGCCTATCTGTTTTTTTATGTGTAGAATCAGTTTTGACATTCAACCGATTTAAACAAATATAATAGTTCGCAAGACAAGAGGTTTCAATCAAAAATGCTGCAGGCAAACACACGAAAATATTTGGGTATATGTACAACTCAGGGGCGTAGCTAGGCAATTTTGATATGTACGCAATACCGGAGAAGGAAGTCATACGGCAGGGGGTTGGGGGGTCGCTAAAGGCCCCCAGAAGCTCTTGGGTAAATGGTGCAAAATCCTGCATTCTCGAAATTTCCGAGGACTTAAAATGACCTCACAGAAATCTTACTTTTAAGAGAAACAAGTCAACATTGGAAATAAATAATCAGAGAAAAACAAAGAAACCCGTACTGTTGGGTTAACAATTTGTTTTTTTTTCCTTATATGTAGTGGGTTAAAATGGCTTGATTAGGTATATTTTATTTGTTACCTAATCACACTGAACCCACTTTACATTAGAAAACAAACTAATTTCTAAGCTAACACTGTGCAACTTAAATGGTATTTTTTTATTGAAAAAATACTAAATAAAAATTCGAATCACATATATCTTTATGTTTTAATTTATGAGTAAACAAGCAGTGTTTTTCAGCTTTTTTTTTTCTCTCAAAGTTAATTCTGAAAAATAAATGCCCATTTCCTTTCTTTTTTTCTACTAAAGATGTCCAAAACCGTGTCTTCTTTAATTTTTTCATTTCAAAAGAATATCTAAAAAACTGACTTAAAAGTAAAAGTAATATTAATAAAGACACATAAAATAATACTATTACATGTTATTCAGATGATAACCAACGTCAGTACGCAAAATCTATACTTCAAGACCATCTTGTATTATTTGTGAAGTTGATACGGAATATTTATCAACAAGTTCTGGGTATCTTCCGATGAACTTTTTTAGAAAAAGGACGAGACGTTCTTTGACATACTCCTGGTTCATCAACTTTCTGCTCAGACACTGATGACGTTTTACAAAGTCTGAATAGGGGCTGCAAGCTCTTGAATACCTAATTAGTTGGGAAATGTATATTCCATATGCGTGTGAAGTTGGTATATTACTACTAAGGTGGGGGAAATTGATAATTTCAAAATTAAAATCGTCTCGTTTGTCATAGATTCTGGTACTGAGATGACTGTGTATGTTAAATTCGAGGTATAAGTCTAAAAATGAGGCGGAGGAAGCCGTGTCTGTGGTCTCTTTAATTTCTAGTTCTGGTGGGTATATTAATGGAACCCAATCAGAAAAGTTCGGATTGTTAATGGAAAGAACATCATCAATATATCTGAAAGTGAAATTAAATAACCTGGCTTCTTTAATCTTCTTGTTTTTGACAAGTGTCTGAAGGAACTCCGATTCATATGAAAACAAGAAGAGGTCAGCAAGGAGAGGCGCGCAGTTCGTTCCAATAGGAATGCCGATAATTTGTTGAAAAAGTCTACCTCCAAACTCAACAAATATGTTGTCGATAAGAAACTCCAGCATACTGACCACTTGTTCTTTTGTGTAGCATGTTTTACCTTTTGTTTGTCACTATTAAACGAAATATGCCTTATGAAATCCCAAAGTAATAAAAAGTCTACCTCCAAATTCAACAAATATGTTGTCAATAAGAAACTCCAGCATACTGATCACTTGTTCCTCTGTATACTATGTTTTACCCTTTTGTTCGTTATTAACAAAATATGCCTTATGGTATCCCAAAGTGATAAATTTATAGCGTATGCTACCATTTTTATGATGAAAAGCATTGTGGATTATTTCTTTTAGACGGTTTTTCAATTTCACATGGGGAATGGTTGTATACAAGGTTGAAAAATCAAAAGTTTTGATAGAACTAATTTCAGAAAAAGACCGAGATTTAAAATTATCCAGAAGTTCTTTAGAGTTTTTGAGAATCCATATATGGTTAATACCACTACGTGAGTAAACAGTTTCACAGTATATCTGAAGACCCTCTTTAACTGCGGACAGAATTTTAGTCAATCTAATAGACAATTCTTTAGTAGAACAAGCAGATGAGCCGGCAATGTACCGTTGTTTGTACGGAATTTTGTGAAGTTTAGGTATCCAATACAAACAAGGTAAGTCCTCCGATTTGTTGTTCAATGCAATGTTCATAGAAGCCATGAAGGACTTATGATTCGCCAAAATCTCATCCTTGTCTAATGATATGTTTTTGTATGTGGGATTACCTGAGTGCTCATTTATTCCTAATTCTTTTATAAGACACTTGTAGTAATACGATTTACATATAAAGACAATATTATTTGAAGCTTTGTCCGCAGGAACAACAACATACTTATCTTGAAGAGATGATAGACATTTTACAGCCTCTTTGTCACTGAAAATGGACTTAGGTCGATCATTCACACAGTTTTTCAACTTATGAATGCGACGTTTTATCAGAGACCTGATTGTTTTGACCCATTCTGACAAAGTGTCCAGTTGAACATCTTCTCGCTTAGCCCATGCTCTGGCGTAGTTCTCAATGGAATCCATAATTATTTTGAAGTTATGGTTCCAATTGATGTGTTGGGGTTCTCTAAACTTAGGACCATGAGAAATCACCTTTCGGAGATTTTCATGTTGAATTATGTTTAGATCCCCAGTAATAACATGACCAGAGGGGCTGTAATTGTAAGGCGAGTTGGAACAGTCACATGTCAGAGGTTTTTTTTAGGTATTGTTCTAAATCAAGGTCCTGTCATGCTTGTTTATAGTTAAATATTTTGGGTGCAATGGTTTTGGTGTAACTGTAGGATACAATAGGAACAGACTGATTTTGAAAATAAGTAGGAATTTTAGATGTTACCTCCTTGTGATGTAGAACGTTGCTGATGTTGATTGCATCAATTCCTCTATTGGTAAAGTGAACAGGAGGGAATTTCCTCTTTTCCACATGTAACGGTTCCGATCTTACTGGTTTAAAGAGACGGAAAAGAGTTACATCACAAATTATACTGACAAGTCTGTAAATTGGAGAAAATGTATTGGTGCCTCCTTTGTCAAGTGTATAATCTCTCAAACATTTTAGAAAATTAACCGGCAGTGAAAAAAAGAATAGTTCTAATGTAATGTAACCCTAACGGATGATGTAGATGAGAAAGAAGGTCATCAAAGCTTCCAGAGGCCGATCTCGATTTGGAAGACTTTTTTACATTAGGCCGATGGTAACGTTTTTGTCCATGACTAGGTTGGTTTCGTAAGGTAGTATTAAATAAACTCATTACAATTACATCACTGCAGGCTGGACTTGACAGATTTCCTTTGACATTATCATTGCAACCATATGGCATTGCAGTACCTAGTTTCCTTATCCAGAAATTTTTTTTCTATCTTTTCGGAAAGGAGTACTAAGTATTGGACTATTTGTGTGGTGATAAATTTTCTCGATGATGCGTCCTTTCATAGATAACGAAGGATCATGATCCGGTTGATTAAAATGGTTATAAAGAATCCTGAATTGCGGATCTTTATTATCAGACCGGTGTTGATTCATCCTTTTACGTAAAGTTTGTCGAATTTCACCCACATAAAGTAGTCCATACAAAGTACATTCGATTCCGTACACTACTGTAGTGACCAGGCAATTTTATAGAGTAAAACTAGTATTTCCCCAGATAGGAATTCGCTACAAATTTATATACATGTATAAAAGGGATTTTTTGATTTAGGAAACTAACCTTTTAGACTATTGCTTCTAGGCTTCAAGTATATTTAATTAAATTTCGTCCCTACTTCTGAAGCACGTTGACCGGAAGAAGATGGACATACGGCATGTTCTATTCATTAAATCTAGTGGTCAACTTAAGCCAATGCCGTCCTTGGGTTCAAAGTTAATTCGAAGATCTCGGTGTTTATCTCCTCACTTACGTAATAAACTTGTTGTTTTTCACGGTGTTTGATTCCATTGTTTTAAAAAGTATAAATACTGGAGTGTTTGCTACATCTTGGAGTTGCTGCATTGAGCCGGCTTGCATAAAGCCACCCTCAAACCTTCCAGACTGTATAAGTCTACTTGTGCCGAACACGTTTTTGTGTACAAACACTCCAGTGTCCTTGACTTTAAGGTATGTAATTATTGATAGTTAAGTGTGAGGGAACGTCTCAAGAGACATAGGTGTACTTTTCCGTCGCTAAATTTAAATAAAGTCCGTTTAACATAGAAAATAGGTAGTTACTATTGATTTAAGGATAATTTGGGTGGAATTATATTCATAAAGTCAATTTGTGAATAAATAAAGTTTAAGATATTTAATAGTTCCTTTTTAAGAAAGGCTATTGGTCAGAACAGTTATCTGTTGTATTTTTTTGTTACTTTATTATTGTTGAATTTATATGCAATTTGTTGAACTTTACTGATGTTATTGGTGTAATAAATATTATGGTGGAAAAATTCTTGTTTAGTTAATATAGTGAAACATTGAAAAACAAGAACTATATAGGTAGAGTGTATCCTGCTGATCGAACCTAAGCGAAGTACTACCACTACATGTCCCAGGAGGACTATATTATGGCATTGTTGAATTGTCGTTGACCCCCTCCTGCTACAAATGGTGCCGTGACCAGGATACATTTCTTATCTGTATTAGTTTTGTTTCTAAAATTTTCTCAGAAATATATTTTTTTGTTGTTGTAAATTTTATTTAGTTCAATATTTTCCTTTACTATGTCTGATAGGGAAAATAGTCCTTTTTCTTTAAGAAGAAATTTAGAAAGGGGATATGAGAGTTCTGATTCTGAAGGGAGTACCTTTCACCCTCGGTTTAGTATGTCAAGTCGTTATGAGTTCTCAGACCCTCCTTCCTATGAAAGGGCGGCTAGTCTAAAAGTTACTATAGTCACAGAGTCTATGAGTAAAGAATGGAAACCAAGAATTATGAAAGAAATAAAAGTTCATGGGGATGAAGGGAATTTTATGTCTGTTAAAGAACCCATTAAACAAGTCAGTTTTTCAGATGAGTGTTTCCCTTTATTGAACTTACCTAGTAGTCCTAAAAGAGAAAAATATTCTTTTGATAGAGAAAGACCCTTTGTAACGGAAAGAGTTAAAGAGAATTTCTCTTCGAGTAAGAATGAAATTAGTACTCAAACTAGCATATCACCAGAGCAGTATACAAACCCACAAAAATATATTGAAAGTGCTTTTGTGAGAAAAGAAAGCATGTATTCATCTACTCCATATGATTATCAAATGGCTTCCAATTATCCTAAAGTGCAAACTAAAATTGCTCAGCCTATTGTAACATCAAGTACATGTAGTACTCCAAGTGTTTCTGATGAGATGTATAGTGATGCATGTGGTATAAATGTTCCCCAAGCAATGCCCAGTGTCATACAGAAAAATTATCAAAGGGAAATAAGCAGTGCTTTATCTAATCTAGATTTGTTTGAAAGTTCCAATAATCAAATACATAGTTCTGCAGTTGGTCTTAAACCTTCAGAACCTCAGTCTAGACATGACCTTTATCCAAATGTGCAAGGGACCTTTCCTTATATGCCTACATATGACCCACAAATTGTTCCTTCAAATTTTAGAGATAGAAGGGGGATAACTCAGGAATCATTTCCTGGAGTTGTGCAATATGGTCAAACATATCGAAGGAATGATACGGTGTTATCAGGGCAAAATGTTTATCCAACACAGTTACCACCGGCGGGTGGTGGCTCTTTTAGATCACCTGATATGGGGGTACCTTACCCTTACTACCCACATGTACCAATATCCAGTGCTAATGCACCTGTCTCAAGTGTGAATATGGGACCTGCTTTCATAAATCAGAATCAATCTAATCTGAATCCTTATACTCTTGATATCATGAATATGCCAATGGTTAATACCTTGCCAAGACAAACCCAACCCATGAATTTAATGCAACCACAAAGACCCATGGAAAATATAGGACCAAATATTAACCCACATGCTTTTGGAGTTCACTGAAATGTGATGGCCCCCCAATTTTATCCAAATATGATGGGTCCTATGCAAAATAACCCTCCACGGGTAAGCAGAAAACAAAAAGAGCCAGACACATTTGATGGTCGAAACACTGACTGGGTATATTATATAATACAATTTGGAAAAGTAGCTAGTTGGAATGGTTGGGACCAATATGAAAGTGCCCAACAATTAGTGATGAGTTTAAGGGGAGTAGCTCAAAGGATGGTTAGTGAATTAAACCCATACCAATTGAATGATTTTACTTTCCTGAAACATATGCTGAGTCAACGGTTTAACCCCTTAGAACGAGAAACCGCACACACTTATGAATTTAAAAAACGTAAAAAACGGAAAGATGAGTCTGTACCTGATTATGGACATGCCCTACGCCGATTAGCATCCCAAACATTTCCTGAAAGGGGTGCTATCTCTATAGAGGGAACGGTCATTGAGCAATATATTGAGGGTATCGGGAATAGTCATTTCCAGTCATACATTCGATTATTTAGTAAACCTAGGACTTTAGAACAACAATTTCTTTTGCCATAGAATATGAGGCTGTAAAGGGACCTGTCGATCAGATTAAAAAGCCTTATTTCTCTGACGAAGTCACTTATCATACTTATGCAATTGACAAAGAAGACTCTAAACTTCAATATGAGCAAAATCTAAATCTTTATGAACAAATAAAAAAAACTGTTAAGGTAGAATTAGGCATTAAGGAAAATCAAAATTCTCCTAGAAAAGAGCAATCTTATAATAAATATAGATCGGGAAACAAAAATTTCAAAAAAAGAGCTGAAATTAAATGTGAATATTGTGGCAAGACTGGCCATATCAGCTCTAGGTGTTTTAGACAAAAAGATGACGAAATGAAAGATCTGAAAGATGAAATAGCCAGATTACAGACTATGGGGGAATAGAATTGGCTGATCCGAAGGCCCTCGGATCAGCCATTTCTTTGAAAGTAAGGGCTAAAAATGAAACTGACAATTTAAAAAGAGTCATACATGTACAAATGACATTATTGATACTTCTAGAGCTGAGAAAGGTCCTAGTCTTTATGTGCCTGTGGAAATTAATAAAATCAAAACAGATATGTTAATAGACACTGGTTCCCCAGTCACTATATTATCTGAAAATTTAATTAAAAGAGTAGATTTAGGGACATCAGGTCTGTCCAGAGTTGAATCGACTCTATCTGCAGCTGATGGCAATAAAATGAAAATTAAAGGACAAGCTGTTTGTGAAATTAAAATAGGCAATAATGAATTTCAACATAAAATCATATTCACAAAACTAGGGAAATTAGAAGGAATTCTAGGAATGGACTTTTTAAAATGTTATGAATGTGAAATCAAATTAGCAGAAGCTAAATTTCTTATAGCAAAACAAGTTATAAACCTTAAACAACATTTTAGTACAACATGTGCCAGAATCAAATTAAGGGAAAATAGAGTTGTCTCCCCTAGGTCAGAAACCTTTTTAAAAGGGTATGTTGATGGTGAATTTTCAGGAGATTATGGGATGATAGAGCCCAATAAAATTTTATTTCTAAAAAAGGGCTTACTTGTTGCCAAGTCATTGAATAATACTAAGGAAAAAGAAATTATTATTTCAGTGATAAATTTAAATGATAATCCTGTTAAGTTAAAAAAGAATTTGATGGTAGGAACTTTGGAACATGTCGATTTGGTATCCCAAGAACAGGAAACTAACAGAGATAAAACGCAAGGAAATTTACCTGAACATTTAAAGGAGTAAGTAGAAAAATGCTCTACTAATTTGACCCTTGAAAATAAACAAAAGTTAATTGAACTTTTAGTAGAATATCAAGATATCTTTGTGGGACCTGATGGCATGTTAGGCCAAACAGATGTGGTGAAACATAAGATTAATACTGGATCGGCTAAACCGGTTAAAACTCCCCCTAGACGAATTTCGCCCCCAAAAAAAGAATTAGTTGAAAAAGAATTAGAGTCTATGTTAAAAAAGGGCGTAATAGAACCCAGTAACAGTAGTTGGAGTAGTCCTATTTGTCTTGTAAAAAAAAAAGGACCAAGTTTCTTGGCGGTTTTGCATAGATTATAGACGGGTAAATTCCCTTTGTTCGCCTTCGGGATATCCCTTGCAAAAGATAGATGATTGTTTAGCGTCCCTAGAAGGAGCAAAATGGCTGTCAACAGTCGATTGTCATAGTGGTTATTGGCAGGTTTCGTGTGACGAGGAGGACAGTGACAAAACTGCTTTTAGCACTCATAAAGGTCTTTTTCAATTTCGAGTTATGCCCATGGTTTAAATTCAGCCGCCCAAACTTTTCAGAAGTTAATGGAAAAAGTTTTGGGAAATCTTCAATTGCGTCATTGTCTTTGCTACTTAGATGATATCATAATTTTTGGGAATAACTTTGAACAAGCTTTAGAAAATCACAAGTTAGTATTTGAATGTCTAAGAGCAGCAAACCTGAAATTAAAACCCTCCAAATGTACATTATTTCAAAAAGAAGTAATCTTTCTGGGACATATTGTATCTGAAAATGGAATAAAATGTGATCCTACGAAAATGGAAAGTGTAAAAGACTGGCCTTCACCCACAAATGTATCTGAAATAAAAAGTTTTTTAGGTTTTGCGGGCTATTACCGCAAATTCATTTCTGAATTTTTCACCATAGCCTCTCCTTTAATAAAATTAACTAGGAAAAATCAAAGTTTTAAATGGTGTCTGATGAATGTGAAGAATCATTTAATAAATTAAAAGAAAGGTTAATTTCAGCCCCAATTTTATCTTTCCTTAAAGATGAGGGACTGTTCATATTAGATACAGACGCAAGTTTAAATGGTGTAGGAGCGGTTTTATCTCAGATACAGGATGAAAAAGAGAAAGTAATTATTTACGCTAGTAGAACGCTTAGCAAAAGCCAACGAAACTACTGTGTTACAAAAAAGGAACTGTTAGCAGTAGTTACTTTTGTAAGACAATTTAGACATTACTTGTGGGGACGAAAGTTTTTGATACGAACCGACCATGCCTCGCTTACATGATTAAAAAACTTCAAAGAGGCTGAAGGCATGGTAGCTCGGTGGATCAGTATATTGGATGAATATGATTTTGATATTCAGTTCAGAAAGGGAACTCAGCACTCAAACGCAGATGGGTTATCGCGTATTCCTGCTCGTAAATGTAAAAAAGATGATTGTAAACAGTGTTTCCCAGATTCCATTGTCCAAAGTCAGACTGAGGAAAATGCAAACTGCCGGATCTGTAATCGGATTCACCCAGGGAGCTGTCTTGCAGTCATGACGGAGGAAAACTCACTGTTAAACACAATAGTTTGCTCGGTAATAGATAATACCCCTGACCAAAATTTAGACCCTAATTGGTTAGATTTTTGGAGTATGGAAGAAATAAAAAATATGCAAGAAGAAGATCCCGCAATTGGTGATATGCTGCGTTTGAAAAAAAATCAAGATGAGAAACCTCAGAGAAATGATATATTAAATTTACACCCTGAAGCCAAAGTTTTATGGGGAATGTGGGAAAATCTTGAAGTTAAGGATGACATTCTATACAAACAGTTTTTGAGAGAAGATAACACTATTTTGTTGCAATTAGTAGCATCCACAGAAAATAAGGGAGACAATTTTTCACCAGTTACATCGTAACAAAATAGCGGGTCATTTTGGTAAAGATAGAACCATAAATGCTATCAGGACAAGATTTTATTGGCCTAGAAGTACTGAAAACATTAAGCTATGGTGTCTTGAATGTGACCTATGTGCCCGTTGTAAACCTGGTCCTGGTGTAGGGAGATCCCAACTTAGACAGTCCGAAAGTAGTGCCCCTTTAGAGAGAATTAATGTTGATATATTGGGACCCCTTCCCATAACCGCAAACGGAAATGAATACATTATAGTTTTAGGGGACTATTACTCTAAATGGAAGGAGGCCTTCCCTGTCCCTAATCATACTGCAATGACGGTGGCGGATAAGATTATAACTGAGTTTATTTGTAGATTTGGGTGCCCTTTGCAGTTACATACCGACCAAGGGAAAGAATTTGAATCTCATTTATTTAAGATAATGTGTGAAAAATTAGGTGTTCAAAAAACCCATTCTACCCCATATCGCCCACAAAGTTCAGGTTTAGTAAAAAGATATAACAGAACTCTCAAACAAATGTTATCCATGTTTGTAAATGAACATAGAAATGACTGGGATGAGCATATCCCATATTTAATGATGGCTTATAGAAGCATAGTACATTCAACTACTAAATGTACCCCCAATAGTCTAATGTTAGGGCGTGAGATTCGTTGTCCAGTGGACCTTATGTTTGGTCTCCCCAATACTGTTAATGATTTTTGTCAAATTGAATATGTAGAATGGGTGAAAAATACCCTGAGGGAAGCATATAAAAAATGTTTATGACCATTCGGGTAAAACAGCTCAACGTCAGAAATCATATCATGATAGAGGTCTAAAAGTCCGAAATTTTGAACCTAATTGTTGGGTGTGGAGGTAGTACCCTTCCAAGGTGAACCAAACATTAGGACTTGGATGGACAGGACCCTATCTAGTGATAGAAAAAATTACTGATGTAACATACAAAATACAAAAATCAGAACAAACAAAAAGTATTATGGTACATGTAGATCATTTGAAACCATACTTGGGTAGAAATGAACCAAACAATTGGGTTTTAAATAACACTTTAAATATTAGTCATCAAAATGATGAAAGTTTAAATCATGACAAGTCAGTTGCACAAACTTTAGCACCAGTAGTTTACACACCTGAAAGGCAAATTACAAAAACTCGCATAGGGAGAACAGTTAAACCTAGAGATATATATTCGCCGTAGTAATTGTGTCAAGAGAGCAGTTGACACATTGACAATTTGATGATGTTTATATTAATATGTATATAATTGTTTGAATATGTTACTACATGTAGTTAGGGAATAAAAGATAATTTCCATTAAGCATATTATTTGCGTTCTAGAATTCTGTTTCTTGAATAAACATACATATAATTTTGTATAATCAAGCACTATCAATTATTATTATTATTATTATTATACTATGTCAGTGATCAGAAGATTATCTGATTTGTGCTTAAGACATGTAAGATGATAGTGATTAAATGATATTAACTTTGTGTTAGATTAGTGCATATATAAATATGTATGTAATAATTAAGAATATTTATTTGTAGGGTTTTGAAGAAATGTATTTTTTCTAATATTAGTATTTATATTCTAGAATGTGTGATGATAAAATACAGATCAGGGCAGACGAGCAGGAACTGCAACAGTTCCACCATCTTGTCATTCGCCCTGCCACACCCATTTTTAACCCGTTGGGCCAATACTGTCCAGTTAGGAGGTGCTGTATTATATACAAGTATATCACACTGAGAGAACTGCACACTCACTGGCAGTATCTTCATCAGCCAAACCGTCAAATTTATAAATGTGGAAAGTGCCGCAAGATGTTTGGGATCAAGTCGAGGTGCTCTCGGCATATTTCGTTTAAACATTATGTTAGAGAAGATAATATTCATAAATTTTTGAATACAATTGTGACCCCAAATGTAGATTACATCGAAACTCGGGGAGCGATGCTGCCCAGGTTGGGAACTGCAGAGGAGAATGCTGAAACTATAGATCGGGAAAAACGTGAGGCTAGCAGGAAGCGTTAGGAAGAAGCTAGGGCATCACTAGTTCATCGTATAACAGAGCGTTTGGAGGTTGCAGAAATTATGGACAGAGACTTCTCATGATAAATCATTATTTTTGAATGAACATTAAATTATTGTGTTTATATATATTCATTTACAACCTTTGAATAATCTGATTTTTAGTTGATGAATTTAATTTAACTTTTAAACTTCAAATTTTAGAAAGTTTTATCTACTGAGTGCCTTTTATTAACTTTTAGTTGGATCAATTTTACCTGTAATATTGATCTTTAGCGGGGAGGAATGTAGTGACCAGGCAATTTTATAGAGTAAAACTAGTACTTCCCCAGATAGGAATTCGCTACAAATTTATATACAGGTATAAAAGGGATTATTTAATTTAGGAAACTAACATTTTAGACTATTGCTTCTAGGCTTCAAGTATATTTAAGTAAATTTCGTCCCTACTTCTGAAGCACGTTGACCGGAAGTAGATGGACATACGGCATGTTCTATTCATTAAATCTAGTGGTCAACTTAAGCCAATGTCGTCCTTGGATTCAAAGTTAATTCGAAAATCTCGGTGTTTATCTCTTCACTTACGTAATAAACTTGTTGTTTTTCACGGTGTTTGATTCCATTGTTTTAAAAAGTATAAGTACTGGAGTGTTTGCTACATCTTGGAGTTGCTGCATTGAGCCGGCTTGCATCAAGCCACCCTCAAACCCTCCAGACTGTATCAGTCTACTTGTGCCGAACACGTTTTTGTGTACAAACACTCCAGTGTCCTTGACTTTAAGGTATGTAATTATTGATAGTTAAATGTGAGGGACCGTCTCAAAAGACATAGGTGTACTTTTCCGTCGCTAAATTTAAATAAAGTCCGTTTAACATAGAAAATAGGTAGTTACTATTGATTTAAGGATAATTTGGGTGGAATTATATTCATAAAGTCAATTTGTGAATAAATAAAGTTTAAGATATTTAATAGTTCCTTTTTAAGAAAGGCTATTGGTCAGAACAGTTATCTGTTGTATTTTTTTGTTACTTTACTATTGTTGAATTTATATGCAATTTTTTGAACTTTACTGATGTTATTGGTGTAATGAATATTATAGTGGGAAAATTCTTGTTTAGTTAATATAGTGAAACATTGAAAAACAAGACCTATATAGGTAGAGTGTATCCTGCTGATCGAACCTAAGCGAAGTACTATCACTACATGTCCCAGGAGGACTATATTATGGCATTGTTGAATTGTCGTTGACCCCCTCCTGCTACACTACATTGTCCGTAGAACAGTCCAGAGGTTCGAAAGATTTAGTATAATACGTTTTTCCTGTTAAGTTACTGGTGAAATCAGGAGTCGTGTTTAACATATCACATGTCTTACACGTGCTCCTTTTTCCTTTTTTGTGTTTATAAGAAGAAATGATAGGTGTTGATTCACTTGTAGCAGGTGTATTCAAACAGTCGAAAATATTAACGGAACATGGCTTTAATTTATGAAAAGTATCTGAATTTTTTAAATAGTAATTACCTTCTGGCTGAACGTACGTCAAATCAGGGGTATCCCGGAGGATATTCCGTGGAACACACAAATCAAATGCTACAGTGTTCCGTGCAGCAAAAGGGAACCTTGGTAACCCGGGCGACGTCCCAGCCGGTTTGTTCTTAGTATTATATGTATTCATCATGCATAAAGCTACCAAGTTAATGATACCCTCGGGGAATAATCCACCAGCAGTAAAGTTTCTACTAGGAAGAAACTTGACATCGACTTGGTTGTAGTAAAAAGTAAAAACACAAAAATACTGAACTCCGAGGAAAATTCAAAAAGGAAAATCAAAAATCAAAAGGCAAAATCAAAAGTCCAAACACATCAAACGAATGGATAACAACTGTCATATTCCTGACTTGGTACAGGCATTCTCTAATGTAGAAAATGGTGGATTGAACCTGGTTTTATATCTAGCTAAACCTCTCACTTGTATGACAGTCGTATCAAATTCCAATACATTGTCAACGATGCATGAACAAAACAAACATACTCAAAGAGTAAAAAATGTAAAAAATAGGGGTACAGCAGTCAATATTGTGTTATCATCTTAGTATTACTATAAAAACAACAAATGTAACGAAGAAGCACAAAAAGGCATACATCAAATTAACATCCTCAGTTTGATTATATTATACGATTTTATTTGTCTATGTAACATACTCATTTTGTTTTTCTTATACGACTTAATTTATCTGTGTAAAGTCTACCCATAAAGGATAGAAGGTTTTCAGTACTGGTGTAAATTTGCGCGCTTGAAATTCGCTCAGGTAGACATAAAAATAATTTTGTCGTTCAAAGTATGACGGCATACATAAATGCAGAGTCACGTTAAGTAGATATAACAGAAAACAGATTTAGCATTAAAAGTAATAATAATTAATAAAATAAGAGTTTTTTGGAGTTTGGGTTTGCAAACTGTCCGTAAAAATTATACGAAGTTTACTTGATTTATCCGGTAAAACAGATGAATATTGTGTTGGATTAGATCCTTTATACATTTCACATCACATACAACTTAAAATTTTGTTAGTTCAACAACATATTTCGAAGTAAAAGATAAACAATGACAAAATCAAATACTCAAGAACAACCCAATATGGCGTCTTATGCTGATGCATTCAAAAACGGCCCCAAGTCTGACGAATCTGATTTCATCTCATCAGTTAAACCTGTATTCTCTCAAGAATCCGATCTATATGGTAGTATCACAAATCCCATGATACTTGACTACGAACGAGATGTTTGAAGTTATTGATAAAGTAGTGCCAAAACGAAGCATCAAAGGCCTACAAAGAATCCGTGGACTTTGGCGGATATATTTAGACGACGAAAAATAGAGGGAACTTTTAGTGTATAATGGCTTAGAACTTCGTGGAAGGTAAGTATTAGTCTACTCTAGAAATCCAAGAGTTAGGTCATATGAAAATTCAACAGATATCAAGATTCGTGTCAAAGATATACCTCTCTCAGCAGATGATGGACAGATTCTAAGAGTGCTGGATAGGTACAAATGTGTCATAATTAAACATTTCAGAGAACGACTTCGATATGACAACATGTTAACTGACTGTCAAACTGGAGACCGTAATATGTAAAGGTCCATTAGAGTAAACCGATCCCAAAAAACATACCCATCGGTAAATATAGAGGAACCGTGCTATACAGAGGTCAAAATGACAGCATTGCAAAATGTAGCAAATGCATGGAATTGGGTCATCGCGCCTCACAATGCCAAAATGACTGGAAATGTCGAAATTGTGGTGAATCTGGACACAAACAGATAGATTGCACTAAAATTGATTCAGCTGAAGGCGAAAGTATATCGCACAACAACGCAGAATATAATGAAGATGATACTAGTTATTATCAATCGCATCAGTCGAACTCAGAGTCAGATAACAATGACGACATAAACGATGATGAGACGCAATATACATTAGGTGATGCACAACCAGATGACTTGCTAAACTGCACTATAGACCAATCGCAGTCAATCATCACAACTACCACTGCAGACAAAACAAATGCAGCGTCACAAAAAAATGATCCACCAGCAGCTAGACCTAAAGTTTTTCCAGCACGTAAATCAGGCTCAACAAACAAACATGCTAATCGTGATCATGTCAAACAAAGTAGGAATACGGGTCAATCGCAAATGACGCAATTTATGCAAGTCACAAATCAGGAATCCCGTTCAACAAGAAAAAATGAAAATAAACAAGTCAATACGCCAGGAAAATCAAAATCGGGACGTAGCATCGGAAAGTCACCGGTGACACCAATCGAGCAATTACACGATGGAACCCGTAACAATGCAAATAAAAGATCAAAAACTGCTTCCTAGACGTCATGCTAGAGATAAAGACCAGAATACTATGCAGACTTATTCTTTTTAATATAAAATCTAAATAAAAACTATAAAAAGAACTCATGAATTTGTACATATCTATTTTTAGTTTTTTCACAAGTTTATATGTAAATTTTGATAGCATCTTCTCATACTGTTTGTTATCCTCCATAAAGATAAATACTCAAAGTCATTCAACTCTTTGTCACTGGAATGGTCACACCATTCATTATCAAATAATATCAAACCTAAAAAAGAGAAGAAAAAAATCTATTTCAAACAAAGCTTAAAAGCAAAACATATTCAGTCTGATTTTGTTCATAATATTCCTGACATGTACAGAATTAACTGTCTTTTTGTCATTTACTGTCAGCTCATAATTACAATAAATTGGAAAACAAGTATTATTCACTATTGTAATATACTACAGAATTTATTTTCATATATCAGAATTTAAAATAAAGATTCAATGTTGTTGTTAAAAGATATTATTTCTGAACATAAAATGTTATTCTAGTAAGAACGAATATATAGCACCATCATTACCAACAAGAAAATTATTATATCAGACGAATTTTGTGTATATTAAGTGGTTACGCTAGCCATAATTATTTTGATTGAAATAACGTAAAAGTGGCATATTACATAATATATAATTATTATTCTGAATGGTATTATAAAACACATTTTTTTCAGGGAACATTCACATTCAACTTTATACCTTCTCTTTTAAACTTTTTAACTTTTACCATCCAACTCATTGTTGTAGTATTATTCATTCAAGATATTTTAAAAGATATTTTGTTTATTTTTATTTCTTACAGTTTCATCATGTTGAACATTGTGGGTATGATGAAGTGTCTAGGATATCTAATCTTATTGGCAAACAACGCTTATGGATGTTGGGACAAATACACAGATTGGAGTAACGCAGGAGGTGGAAATACTGTCTTTCTAGATCGTCAGAGACTTAATTGTGGAGGATCTGGTAACGTTCTGAACATGTTTAAACTAGAGCGATCTGATAGTGATCCAAATCAGATCCGTTACAAGTACAAATGCTGTAAACATACTGGATCATCGTGCAGTACACGGAAAGTAAACAATCGGTTTACTGTAGACGGTGGAGGAGAGGTAATTTACCTGGATAGGCAGAGAGTGGCATGTAATTCTAATGGTCTCGTAAACGACTTCAAGTTAAGTAGAAATGGTGCTCATAACAAGTACCGATATGAATACTATTGTTGTGACCTAACCCGATCAAGATTGAGCTGTCACGATAGTAGCACGAGTTTCACGGATGAAGGTAACAGAAAAAGTTTTTATTTGGATAGACAAACAGTTGCCTGTAGTAATGGTAATTTTTTGCAATCCTTCAGGTTAAAAAGAAACTCTCCTGCTAATGATCGTATACGATATGATATCACATGTTGTCGAGTTAATTATTAGCTTTGTTGTGAATAAAACGTATCTATGATTTTGTTACATTGTTGATTACAGTTGTTTATAAGACTAAAAAACTGGATGTTTTCGTCTTCTATGTTATATTTGAGATGTGATTCTCCTTAAATAATTACAAGTTTGATTGATCAGTAAAACTTCCAAATCCATTATTGGTATTCTTTAGGCACGCCATCACAATATAGTTGATCGTTATGGAATATCTGTTTCACAGATGACGACTAAGTTACGTTCTGTATACTGTTGTTAGTGTTTTTGTCCATTTATTTTTATTTTTTGCCATCGAGTTGTCAGTTTATTTTCGACTTTGAGTTTGAACTGCCCTTTGGTTTCTTTCGTTTCAGTAAAGATTTCTTTATTGTTCTCGTTCGTGATGTAATACGTTTTGTATAAATTAGAATTCAAATCCAAGCAACATTACCAAGCTATATTTATAAAAAGAAAGAAAAATACGATATTGGTTACGTGCTGCTTTTATCCTTGTGTCACATTAAGTAATTATCTACAGTGTTCAGTTGATTTGTAAGTATGTGTATTCTGTAATGTCGATTTCAAACATGAGTTCACACCAGTTGTGGTTTGATTGTCCCTTTGGTATCTTTCGTCCCTCTTTTGTGGTAACGTATAATATGATTTGCTTTGACGATAATAGAAACCAAGGCACACTAAAAAAGACTATGTTCATATTTATATATAGTATTTGCAATACGGTATCTTAAAAAAATGTAGAGTAACAAATATACCGAACTCAAAGGAAAATTCAAATCGGAAAGTCCCTTATCAAATGGCAAAATCAAAAGGTCAAACGAATGGAAAACAACTGTCATATTTCAGTATTGGTATTGGTAATTCCTTATGTACAAATGGTGGATTAATCCTGGTTGTATGGCTAGCTAAACCTCTCACTTGTATGACAGTCACATAACATCCCATATATATAGATGACATTTCATGTCAACGCATATATTTTTGAATGACAGTACTACAGGTTGATTTGGAGTAGACATTGTTTAAGATAGTCTAAGAAAACAAAACAAACCAATTTCGTGTGGTCGTTCTACACTTTTTTTCACTTGCGAATTAAAGAAAATGATTCGAAGGAAGTACATAGAAGATCATTGACCAGGTTGATTTAGTAATTATCTGATTTTCAGAAAAGTGGAAGAACTCAAATACAATTATCTCCCTTACAACACCAAGGAAAGATAAATAATATATAATCTTAGATGGACTTGTTACAGGAAAATATCTCCATTCTAAAAATGTATTTCTCAGTAAAATCATGCTTACATACCATTCTCGGTATAAAGAGAAAATATCTCAGTCCATGTTTTTAGGGTATGGATGGAACTGGAGACCAAAATCGAGATCCGCATTATGTTACAACTTTTGTCAATTATAGATTGTACATGCATGGAAGATAAACAGAATTCATTTATATGCAGAATGATTGAAATTCCATCAATCTTTGAAACTGAAACATTGGTTTTAGTTTAAGACAAAATAAAATAAATTCGTATTAAGGTACACATTTCTTCACCGGGTTTGTACTTACATGAGCTACACGACGGTGCCATTTGTGGAACAGGATCTACTTACCTTTCCGGAGCACCTGAGATTATCAAATTGGTCCACATTGTGTTACCTTTACTAGATCTGTCCTTTAGATCTGTAAAAAGAAAATATCAGATAACAAACCGAAAATTAAAATAGCACCCAGAGATCATGTTATAGGAGTATGGTGTGTACCTCCGGTGAACCCTTGATTGAATAATGAAATAGCGCTCAGAGAACATGTTATAGGAGTATGATGTGTGCCTCTGGTGAACCATTGATTGATGGTCAAATGATATAGAAGTTAACAGCTATATGTCACGTCTTTTTTACCAAATGACAAGAAAATTAACAGCTATATGTCGCGTCTGTGATGGTCAAATGACAAGGAAATTAACAGCTACATGTCACGTCTTTGATGGTCAAATGACAAGGAAGTTAACAGCTATATATATCGTCTTTTGATGGTCAAAACACAAAGAAGTTTAAAGCTATATGGCACGTCTTTGTGACCAAATTACAAGGACATTTTCACCTATACGTCACATCTTTTCATGGTCAAATGACACAGAAGTTAACAGCTATATGTCACGTCTTTGATGGTCAAATCAGAAAGAAATTACATGTGTATTTCATGTCGTTGTTGGTCAAATCACAAAGAAATTTACACCTATATGTCATGTCTTTGATGGTCAAATGACAAGGAAATTAACATCTATATGCCACGTCTTTGTTACCATATGACAAAGAATTTAACAATTATATGTCGCTTCTTTTTACCAAATGACAAGGAAGTTAACATCTATATGTCATGTCTTTGGTTATCAAATCACAACGAAGTTAACAACTATATATCACGTATTTGGTGGTCTGATTACCACGAAATTAACAGCAATATGTCACGCTTTTGATTGTCAAAACACAAAGAAGTTAACAGCTATATGTCATGTGTTTGTAACCAAATTACAAAGAAATTAACAGCTATATGTCACGTCTTTGTGACCAAATGACAAAGAAATTAACACCTATATGTCACGTTTCTGATGGTCAAATGATAAAGAAGTTAACAGCTATATGTCACGTCTTGGTCGGTCAACTTACAAAAAAGTTAACATATATATGTCACGTCTTTGGTGGTCAAATGACAAGGAAGTTAACAGTTATATGTCACGTCTTTGGTGGTCAAATGACAAAGACGTTAACAGCTATATTTCACGTCTTTACGACCAAATGACGAAGAAGTTAACAGCTATATGTCACGTCTTTTTTATCAAACTTAAAAGAGGTTAACATCTATATGTCACGTCTTTGTTGGTCAAATGACAAGGAAATTGCCATCTATATGTCATGTCCTTGAAGGTCAAATGACAAGGAAATTAACAGCTATATGTCACATCTTAAATGGTCAAATGACAACCAAATTAACAGCTATATGTCGCGTCTTTGATGGTCAAATGACAAGAAAATTAACAACTATATGTCACGTCTCCGTGACCAAATGAGTAGGAAATTAACAGCTATATGGCACGTCTTTGTGACCAAATGAGTAGGAAGTTAACAGCTATATGTCATGTCTCTGTGACCAAATGAAAAAGAAGTTAACAGCTATATGTCATATCTTTGTGACCAAATGACAAAAAAAATAACAGCTATATGTCACGTCTTTGATGGTCAAATTACAAAGAAGTTAACACCTATATGTCATGTCGTTGTGACCAAATGACAAGGAAATTAACAGCTATATGTCACGTCTTTGATGGTCAAATGACAAGGAAATTAACAGCTTTATGTCACGTCTTTGATGGTCAAATGACAAGACAATTAACAGCTATATATCACGTCTTTGTGTGACCAAATGACAAGGAAATTAACATCCATATGTCACTTCTGTGATTAATCAATGACAAAGAAGTTTGTCGAACTCCCTGTTTTACTGGAAATGTGACATTAATTTAACCTTTCCAATTTATTTTTGAGGACATGTCTGTATTTAAATCTTTGACTATGTATTTTTGAGGACATGTCTGTTTTTATATCTTTGACTATTGGTCAAAGTTATTGATGTATGCCTTATTCATACAGCTTATCTAGAAGAATGATGTGCGGAACTACGTCAAATGCAGTTTGGCTGTCTACCACCATCATATATAAGGGTTTTAAAGTTAAGTGTATGGATTCTACTTTACATTCTGATACGAAAACGGCAGCTATAAGCATAGAGAGATCTTCTTTCAAACAAAATTGCATGTCTGTTTGAATAAATTGGTTTGGTAATTCCAATTTTGAAGAAAAGTGGCATTTGTTTTGTAGTTACGATTTAAGTAAAGAAGGAGGTGCCTATTGACGAAAGAATTTTTCTAGCAGTTTTGAGATGTTCTGCTGAGGTACCAAATTCATCCATAGCTTTGCCTGTGTTAACTTTTCCTTATGCTTCAAAAATTTCGATTTCTGATAGTGGTTCTAATTCATTGTTTAGGTTTTAATATACGAGATCAATGGTGTTAGTTCTTAAATCTAGAAATTTATTTTCGTAACTGTTATCTTTTGGTACACCAAGGTCTTCCATATACTGTGAAAGCGCTTCGCTGTTTTTTTTTATATCACACATATGACAATCGGGTCCTTTTATTATGGAGGTTGCTGAGGTTTTGGATTGTCCACGATTTCTATGTATACGTTGGCAAAATTTCGTCATTGATGGGTTAACCATAATTTCTGAATTTCTGACCCCCCTTTTTCCTCTTAGGTAGATGCAATGTGGCCAACAGAGTCAACACTACGAGCAATTGAGTGTTTATTCGGTAGATATTGGTCTAGTTCATGTTGGTGGAAGCTGTAGATCCAATGTTCCTGAAGGCATATAATATCACACTTTTTATATAGCTATAGGTCGTGAAGATATTTACTGTTTGATTTGACCCCTGCAATATTACGTGATGCTACTTTTCTTGGTTGATTAATGCTCTGTATGGAGATTCTTGATGGATTTTAGCGTTGTATAAAAACCATTTAAAAATGACCACATTATTGATATTCATATCAACACCGAAATATTGACTACTGGGCTGGTGATACCCTCGGGGACGAAACGTCCACCAGCAATCATTATATCTAAAATTAAAATGTTGACATATTTTTTGTCATACCTGTACCTTTTGTGTTTTATCCTAGACTGTGGAACAATGACCGATTTATACATGGTTTATACGTACTATGTTTTATCCTAGCCTGTTTAACAAGGACCAAACTATAGATTGTTTCATACGTACTGTGTTTTATTCTATACTGTGGAACAAGAACAAACCTATAGATGGGTTTATACGTTTGTTGTTATGTTGCATTTGAGTGTTTCTGTTGTTTTGTTGTTTTGCTCTTATAATTGATGTGGTTCCCTCAATAGACAACTTTCGAGTTCGATGCATTTCCGTCAAAAACTCTGGTTTTCGTGAACGTCATTTGTGCGTTTAGGGGCGTCGTCACTTCCATTCCAATGTTGAGCGAGTGGTTGGAAAACTATAATTCTATATTGTACGAATTATACGACAAATTGAATTCTCAAAATTGACAATCAGCATTGAGGTCTTAGGAAATTGTCATTAAGTACCTACAGAACAACCATTATTTCTAGTTTATCCTGCACAATGACGATCACCAAGACGCTTGATGAACGTAAATAGTGCAGGGATACAGGCGACCCCCTCTATCTGGAAAATGACGTCATAAAGGTGCGTATAATTGACGAGTTTTTTCCGGTTTTTTTACTGTGTTTTATCATAGACAGTGGAATAGGGACTAACTTAAAGGTTGTTTCATACGTACTGTGTTTTATCATAGACAGTGGAACAGGGACTAACTTAAAGGTTGTTTCATACGTACTGTGTTTTATCATAGACAGTGGAATAGGGACTAACTTAAAGGTTGTTTCATACGTACTGTGTTTTATCATAGACAGTGGAACAGGGACTAATTTAAAGGTTGTTTCATACGTACTGTGTTTTATCATAGACAGTGGAACAGGGACTAACTTAAAGGTTGTTTCATACGTACTGTGTTTTATCATAGACAGTGGAACAGGGACTAACTTAAAGGTTGTTTCATACGTACTGTGTTTTATCATAGACAGTGGAATAGGGACTAACTTAAAGGTTGTTTCATACGTACTGTGTTTTATCATAGACAGTGGAACAGGGACTAACTTAAAGGTTGTTTCATACGTACTGTGTTTTATCATAGACAGTGGAATAGGGACTAACTTAAAGGTTGTTTCATACGTACTGTGTTTTATCATAGACAGTGGAACAGGGACTAACTTAAAGGTTGTTTCATACGTACTGTGTTTTATCATAGACAGTGGAATAGGGACTAACTTAAAGGTTGTTTCATACGTACTGTGTTTTATCATAGACAGTGGAACAGGGACTAATTTAAAGGTTGTTTCATACGTACTGTGTTTTATCATAGACAGTGGAACAGGGACTCACTTAAAGGTTGTTTCATACGTACTGTGTTTTATCATAGACAGTGGAACAGGGACTCACTTAAAGGTTGTTTCATACGTACTGTGTTTTATCATAGACAGTGGAATAGGGACTAACTTAAAGGTTGTTTCATACGTACTGTGTTTTATCATAGACAGTGGAACAGGGACTAACTTAAAGGTTGTTTCATACGTACTGTGTTTTATCATAGACAGTGGAACAGGGACTAACTTAAAGGTTGTTTCATACGTACTGTGTTTTATCATAGACAGTGGAACAGGGACTCACTTAAAGGTTGTTTCAAACGTACTGTGTTTTATCATAGACAGTGGAACAGGGACTAACTTAAAGGTTGTTTCATACGTACTGTGTTTTATCATAGACAGTGGAACAGGGACTAATTTAAAGGTTGTTTCATACGTACTGTGTTTTATCATAGACAGTGGAACAGGGACTAATTTAAAGGTTGTTTCATACGTACTGTGTTTTATCATAGACAGTGGAACAGGGACTAATTTAAAGGTTGTTTCATACGTACTGTGTTTTATCATAGACAGTGGAACAGGGACTAACTTAAAGGTTGTTTCATACGAATTGCGTTTTATCCTAGACTGTGGAACAAGTAATGGTAAACAAGTACAGACCTATGGATGGTTTCCTATGTACTGTGTTTTATCATAAACTCTATATATATAAAAAAAGAAGAGATGGTATGATTGCAAATGAGACAACTCTCCGCAAGAGACCATAATGACACACAAATTCGTATGTGTCTACATTTTTTTAAATACAATAAGTTTCTTATAAAGTTTGAAGACAGAAACAAATGGTGGAAATGTTAGACTTTTGTCAAAGAAACAATCTTTTGAAAAGACAGGTATCTGGCCAACGACTAACCCCGCAAGATTTTCCAGGGTTCCTTGATGTCTGATCAAAGACGAATAGTAAGAGTGAAGCTGGCCAGTTTTTTCGAGTGGTTTTGATGACGGTAAGGGTAAGTACATTAAACGAGACGAAATGTCATAGAACAGAATTTGCAAGACAGAGACAGTTTTCTTTCATTTGTAAGTCTTGAGTAAACATTTTTAAGAAATATCAGATTTTATAATCCAGATTATCAAAATTTAACAGTTTGATTGAACAATTTATTAACAAAATTGTTAAAATATTAAACTAACGTGTAACTCGACAGCATGTGATATCATATCGTAGACGACCATTATTTCTTTTCAACTGGAAAGACTGTAGATATTGTCCACAACTACAGGCAACCGTTTGTCTGTATAAATAAAAGCTTTTTCCAGCTACCTTCAGATGATGACCCTGTGCTTTTACCTTGACAGCTCAATCTTCCGGCTAGGTTACAACAATTATATTCATATCGGTACATAGAATGACCTTCATTTCTACCTCATTTGAAATCGTTTAAGAGACCGCCATAACATGACACCTTCTGCCTATCCAAGAAAATCACCTCTCCTTTATCTCCATCTGTTGTAAACTCATTGTATACCTTTCGTGTATTGTAGGCATTTCAAGGTAATGTTACAATATGAGGCATGGAAATATTTCCAATGGAAGGCTTCTCAGTGTAGAAGAGCTGCAACATATTGTAAAGGAACGTCGGTGTTATCAGCCAACTTAAAATCTCAATGAAGGAGAAAATAAGTTTCTAACAATATTTTATGAAGTAGAAATCACCCCATCGAAAATTTTAAGGACGCCATCACGAGTTGGTTGACCGTTATGGAATAACCGTTTCACAAAAGATATCGGATATGTTCCTTACGTCGTAACTACAATCCCCTTCCCTTTCATGAATGTTATAACATAAGCAACACGACTGGTGCCACATGTGAAGCAGGATTTGCTTACCCTTCCGAAGCACCTGAGATTATCCCTAGTTTTTGGTGGGACTCGTGTTGCTTATTCTTTACTTTTCTATGTTGTGTCATGTGTTCTTTTGTTTCTCTGTTTGTCTTCTATCATTTTTAGCCAGGTGTTGTCAGTTTATTTTCGATTTATGAGTTTGACTGTCCCTCTGGTATCTTTCGTCCCTTTGTAAAAAAAAAAAGGGGGGGTTCCAACCCCCGAAATCCCACCCTGGATCCGCCACTGGGTACCAGGGACGGATCCAGCTATTTTAAAAGGGGGTCCCAACCCAGAGTGAAGGGGGGGGGGGTTCCAACTATATGCTCCCATTCAAATGCATTGATCGTCCAAAAAAAGGGGGCTCCAACCCCCGGACCCCCTCCCCCTGGATCCGCCACTGAGTATTATGTTACAATTATGACTGTCAGCTGTGTTGTACATATAAAAAAAAATCTCCTTCAATGTTTAATGTTTTCCAATCGATATTTACATTTTGCATTTCTTTGGAACGACGGGACGGCAAATTGATAGTAAAGCAGCAAATAGCAAAAGGGAAAAAAACAAAAATAAAAGACAAGATTACAATAAATGACTACAGCACAGAAAAACATTTAACGGGATTCATAAGTACCGAGTCACGCCAAAAGGATAAAACAAAACAGTAAAGGTTAATAATTATAAAGATAAATAACAAAATACTATAACACGTTATTTAGATGTGCCAGACTTAAATTAGCTCTCAATTATGTAAAATGTAAAATGTATTTATAAAAAGCAATAAAAATTTAAACTTTATACTGACAATATATAAGATAAATATCATTTGTTCGTGTTTTAGTGAAAAGCGGTGCACATAAACAATTCGACTCCTGAAAGTGTTTTTAGTTTATCACCACAATGATCTATAATCTACCGTATTGAACTCTATTGAATTTATTTTATAGGATCACGGTATTGTGTAATGTCAGATAATACATCAGAAATATTTTCCGTACTTTTCTTTCCTTGTGTGACATTCCAAACTGGCCTCTTCGGAGATCGGCAACATCTAACACTCCTTTGCTATCATAGTTAACGGCCTTAAATAATGAGGAAAATTCCATACTGCAGCCTCAGTGATAAAAATTCGAAAAGTGCAAGTGTACTTGTCATTATCTTAGTCAAATTAATCAAATAATGCAATTCACATAAAAAAAACACGTAAAATATAATAACAAATGTATATACGACAGGACGATAAAGACAAGCACTTGAGTACATAATCCGTACATCGATTAGACATATTCTCTGAAACAATCCAGACTTTATCAAAATATATAGCATTGATGCATTCCTTTCAAACAAATTCTAAATAGTGGAAGACAATCTACCAAAATATGACTCTTGAGACTGGGGAGTGCTTCCTTTGAGTAGTAGATACTTAGCCAGCCGTGAGCAATGAAGCCATGGAGAATGGTGAGTGCTTCCTTTGAGTAGTAGATACTTAGCCAGTCGTGAGCATTGTAGTCATTAAGCTAGTGAAGTACTTCATACAATTAGTTGTTTAAATCGCTGACTTTGAACACATATATTCCCTCCGTGGCCGAGAGCGATGAAGCCATTGAGACTGGTGAGTGCTTCCCTTGAGTACTAGTAGTAGATACTTAGCCAGCCGTGAACAATGAAGCCATTGAGACTGGTGAGTGCTTCCTTTGAGTAATTGATACTTGGCCAGCCGTGAGAAATGAACAATGGAGACTGGTGAGTGCTTCCTTTGATTAGTAGTTACTTAACCAGCCGTGAGCTATGAAGCCATTGAGACTGGGGAGTGCTCCATTCGAGTAGTAGATACTAAGCCAGCCGTGAGCAATGAAGCCATTGAGAATGGTGAGTGCTTCCTTTGAGTAGTAGATAGTTAGCCAGCCATGAGCGATGAAGCCATTCAGATTTAGGAGTGCTTTCTTTGAGTAGTAGATACTTAGCCAGCCGTGAGAAATGAAGCCATTGAGACTGGTGAGTGCTTCCTTTGAGTAGTGAGTAGTAGATACTTAGCCAGCCGTGAGCAATGAAGCCATTGAGACTGGTGAGTGCTTCCTTTGAGTAGTCGATACTTAGCCAGCCGTGAGCAATGAAGCCATGGAGAATGGTGAGTGCTTCCTTTGAGTAGTCGATACTTAGCCAGCCGTGAGCAATGAAGCCATTGAGACTGGTGAGTGCTTCCTTTGAGTAGTCGATACTTAGCCAGCCGTGATCAATGAAGCCATTGAGACTGGTGAGTGCTTCCTTTGAGTAGTCGATACTTAGCCAGCCGTGAGCTATGAAGCCATTGAAACTGGGGAGTGCTTCCTTTGAGTAGTAGATACTTAGCCAGCCGTGAGCAATGAAGCCATTGAGACTGGTGAGTGCTTAATTTGAGTAATTGATACTTAGCCAGCCGTGAGCAATGAAGCCATTGAGACTGGTGAGTGCTTCCTTTGAGTAATAGATACGTATTCAGTCCTGAGCAATTGAGACTGGGGAGTACTTCCTTTGAGTAAAATATACCTAGCCAGTCGTGAACAATGAGCCATTGACACTGTTGAGTGCTTCCTTTAAGTAGTAGATACTTAGCCAGTCGTGAGCATTGTAGTCATTAAGCTAGTGAAGTACTTCATACAATTAGTTGTTTAAATCGCTGACTTTGAACACATATATTCCCTCCGTGGTACGAGACCTGGTGGAGACAATGTGATTTTATAATAAAAATCACGCTCTGTGGTTTCCAGTCATTCCCACGTGTGTTTAGTATCAGACTCATGTTTTCAGACATAACAGATGTCTCACTGCCATACGTAGTATATGTTCGCTAAATAAAGTAATTAGCAAAAATAAGATCTTGTATATGATTAAAGTATTTCAAGTAACTTTTGACTTCATGTGTCTGTTTTGCAAGGAATTTTGGACTTCATTTTGTGTTTTTTTGCCAATAATTTTGGACTTTCAATTTGCCCTTTGCCAGTAAATTTGAACTTCATTGTGTGTTCATTTTGTCAGTAATTTTTCGATTCGTTTTGTGTTCATTTTGCCAATAATTTTGAACTTCACTAGATAAGTGTCCGCTTTGCATTTAATTTTGAATCTCATTTTTGTTTTGCTAGTAATTTTTGACTTCATAGTGTCCATTTTTAGTAATTTAGAACTTCATTTGGACAGCCTTATGTGTCCATATTTCTAGTAATTTTAGACTTCACGTGTCTGTTTTGTCAGTAATTTTGGACTTAATTTTGTGATTATTTTGCCAACAATTTTGACTGCAATTTTCAACTTCATTTTGGACTTCATTATGTGTTCGTTATTTCAGTAATTTTGGACTTCATTTGCCCATTTTGTCAGTAATTTTAGACTTCGTTATGTGTCCGTTTTGACAGTAATTTTTGACTTCATTATGTGTCCATTTAGCCAGTAATTTTAGACTTCATTATGTGACCGTTTTGCCAGTAATTTAGGCCTTCATTATGTGTCCGTTTTGCCAGTAATTTTAGACTTCATTATGTGTCCGTTTTGCGAGTAATTTTAGACTTCATTATGTGTCCGTTTTGCCAGTAATTTAGGCCTTCATTATGTGTCCGTTTTGCCAGTAATTTTTTACTTTATTATGTGCCCATTTTGTCAGAAATTCTAGACTTCATTATGTGTCCGTTTTGCGAGTAATTTTGGACTTCATTTTATGTCCGTTTTGCCAGTTTTTTTTTACCTCAGTATGTGTCCGTTTTGACAGTAATGTTTGACTTCATTATGTGTCCTTTTTGTCGGGATTTTTTTTACTTATTATGTGTCCGTTTTGCCAGTAACTTTAGACTTCATTATGTGTCTGTTTTGACAGTAATGTTGGACTTCATTATGTGTCCTTTTTGTCAGTATTTTTTTACTTATTATGTGTCCGTTTTGTAAATAATTTTTGACTTCATTATGTGTCCGTTTGGCCAGTAATTTTTGACTTAATTATGTGTCCGCTTTGCCAGTAATTTTGATCTTCTTTATGTAAAAAAAGAAGATGTGGTATGATTGCCAATGAGACAACTGTCCACAAGAGACCAACATGACACAGACATTAACGATTATATGTCACTGTACGGCCTTCAACAATGAGCAAAGCCCATACCGCATAGTCAGCTATAAAAGGCCCGATGTGTCCGTTTTGCCAGTAATTTTGGACTTCATTATGTGTTCGTTTTGCCAGTAATTTTGGACTTCATTGGGTGTTACGTCTTGGAATTTACTTCCCTCGTTAATAAGTTTGAAATTATTTAATAGGAATACAAAAGATATTTTTAAGATTGTTTTCCCCAAACATATTTTGATTTTAATAAGATAAAGGTATGGTGATAAATTTTGTGTTTTACATTTTTGGATCTTAATCTTGACATTTTAGTGTAAACACAACTGTCATTAATCAGACCGGGTACAATGTAGCAGTATTGATTTGATTAGGAAATGTCTTAACTGATTGTCACTTTCACATCAGATTTTTAGATTAAAAAATCATTTAAATTATTCATAAAGTTGAATTTGAAAGGTATAATTATGTAAAGAAAAGAAAAGGCAGTTTGGTATTTATCATTTCGATATTGCGTTTTCGTTTATCAAAATGAATAGATTATAAGAAGACTTAAAACTTCTTTGAGGAATAGTTTGTAAATCTGATTAGCTATCGAAAAGCGATTGTTAGAATAGGTACTGTTTTACACCTGAAAATTCCGAATTAAAAGGGAAGATGATTTTAAACGTTTTTATTCAAAATTATTAACGTTGAACAAGCGTCTTTATCATGTATGTTACAAGCTCTATATATCACAGAGCCGTTTATATATTTATAATTTGTTGGTAAAATAGAGTTTCAACTCCCTAAAGGCAAAGTTTACCTAGGGCTATTATATTTTCTTTTTTGTAATATAGCTCTTCATCTGTTTCGGTTCTTATACATCCCTGGCTTTTAAATATTCGATTTCAAGTCTTCCTAAAGAATTTGTAAAACCAGAAATGCACTTCAGATGCATAAACTTATTCTTTGATCTTTTCCTTTAGTTTTGGGAGAAGAGGAACTTAGGATAGATATCAGTCCTAAATACGTGGGGCATGACTTGGGAAAACACAGATTTAAAGACCTGTTGACTTGCATACCTCAGTCTAATGATAAGTATTAAAAACGTATATACCATAACTTAGTCAATCACAACAGATAATCATTGATAGACACATTCAATGGCAACTATTATTTTGACATAAAATTGAACTATCAATATTAAATAAAAAATCGAAATCCATTGCAAAATGTATACAAAGATTTATATTATCAATATAAGAAAAACCCAGTAAAAACCTCTTTGAAGTTGATAAAGATTGGCACGTTTACAAATACTAGGATTTTGTCAGCTTTTTTCAAGGACATAATGAATGTTAATGCACTCTCTTGTGTGTGTTAAATCTTAAACATGTCACATAAAATATATAATGGGGCATTTGTGCAAAACAACAGTGGAATAGTCTTTTGCAAATTCAATCTATCTTTAAATATTTAAGTCAATCGCTGTCTTTTAAGTTTAACAAGTGCGTAGACACTTTCTACACACAACCAAACCCCTACAATTGTTTTTTTTCAAAACAACCCAAGAAGAACAAGATAGAATCAAGGAAAAAATCTTCTGTACATATTGCAACTATATGGAAGATGGCCATGCCATCATTTGATTCACTTATTTTTTCTTCTTCTACAAACATTGTCCTTTAAACCATTATAATCTATACTCGTCTAGTTGAGTCAGCATGTAAACAATAGATTTCGTCTACGGTTAGGGAGCTACCATTAGATTTTAGGGGGAGGGTGCAAGTAGGATGAAATTTAAAAAAAAGCATCAAAAGCAACTTGGCAAATAAAAGGCAGGGAGACAACTTATGTAAAAAAATCAAGATAAACAAATAAAAGAAGACGGCCTTCCACAATGAGAAAATATCCATATAATATATATAGTCAGCTATAAAAGGCTTTAACCAGATGAAATTATTTCAGTATTTTGTTAGGGCATATTATTGGCGTTTTAAATAAATGGGATGTATTACTTATCTCGGTGTTGATCGATAACTCAAGGCAAGATCTACAAAATCGAGTGATTTTCATTGGAAACACTTAATGTTTTCTATCTTCGTTTATATATAGTTATAAGAAATATTTCTATTTCAGTTTTAGGGGCACAAAGCTTAACTTTCTGTTATATAAGTGTTTAGTTCCTTTAATAAAATTAATAGAAAAACATCACTGAAAGTTTGAAACGGCCCCTAGCACCCACTTGATCGGAATTATCACAGATATCATACTAATCAAAAAGATTCAGCTCAGCTACAAACTCTATGTCCGTACGGTGACATATATGAGTGGTTTACTTCTATGGGTTAAATTTGTCTCTGGCAGATTTGTCTCATTGGCAATCATATCAAAAATTCTTATTTTATATTTAACTTAAATTGTTTGTTTTCATGGACATAATGAAGTCGTTATTTGTTCCAAAGAGATTTACTTTTCTTTCTTTCGGAGAAATCAAACATTTAGTTTTCCCTTTGTCCACATATTTATAAAATATACATTGGTTTGACCATGACAATCAGAAGTGTAAGTTGTAGTGACCATTGAACCTGTTGAACTGTCCCTACTTAAATAGTGATTGAATATATGTTAAATTAAAGTAATACGCTCATATTGACACTTGGAAATTTATGAATCGAAATACTCATTGACATTTTATTGGTTAAATATGGAGAATAACCATTTCTACAAGAGGTCGACCACCATGGAGTAGTTCGATGGAGTGCTTAAAGTTCAGTGAAGTACGATTGTAGCTTTTTGATGATGTGTGCATGTCAACAAATCATATTGTCGACTCAGCAATAACGGTTATAAAGACGTAGTGATAAATTAGGGGGTTTAAACAACAAAGGGTTTGGCTTATGTTACAGAATTTTTGAATTAGAATAAGAAATAATTTTGTAAATTGAACGTAAGAGTGTACCTTACAATTAATCTTTTATCAGGGTGACCTATGTTAAGTATCTATATTTAAATAAAACAATGATTCTAATTGTTTTGATCTTTTTTCTCAGGTTATTGAAAAAACTTGTTTTAACAAGTCAGAAAATTTTCAAAAGATAATCATTGTGCGTAATTGTTTTGTCAATTTAACTTAACGGAAAAATTCCTCAAAATCAACATGTTTATGAAACAGTAAGATCTGTCATGCTAGACTCAATCGTTTCAATTGTATTGCCATTTTTTATGTAAAAAAAAACAAAACAAAACCCATGTCGTTTTAATCAAAATGCATAATTTGATGTCATAATTAGTGGCCTTGGGGTGTTTTATGCTCTTTGTTCATTTTCAATTGTTTGCTCTTTGTTCAATCTCAATTCTATAATATAAAATATAGCGTGAAATTCTTTATAATATATGCATGCGCTATTTTCGTTTATTTCTTCTATTAGCTGAAAATATAAAAGATTGAATACTGTCAAAATCATCAGTAAGTTTGTGTCAGCCATTTTTATAGATGCATTTTTAAAATATACTAGAACACACCCGTATATCGCGGGTCCGTGACTGAATTAAAGTATATAACTATGTGCAAGCCTTATTTTAGTATTAGTATTGTCATCTGATAAAGTCATGCTGATTATAAGATACACAGTTTTCTCTACTTTCAAATCTTTCTGTTTGAACCCGTCGAACTGGAACTTATCAATTATTGATAATAATATTTTTTTGGAAAACAAAAGGTCCTGGAATGGAGTATTTTTTAATCAACAGCATTGTCCTATATTAGTTATAAATATTGAATTCTTTGATTCGCTGTTTTACGTCATGCCCGCTAACAAATTGAAAACTGTACCTATACGCCTTATTTTAGTCCAGATTTTTAGTGTTCGTATTGTTATCTTAGAAAGTCTAACTGATTAAAATACAACAATAGGTAACAATTTGAATGCAATTAAGTAGGGTCAACCCTGTGATTATGACCCGTGTAATACTATATAGCATATTAATCCTGAATACACCGTTTGGTGGTGCGCCTGTCAGATGCGGAACGTACAGATAAGGTAATCGGTAACAGGTGAATATACTATTGGTATCGGTATCGGACTCGACCCGGAACTTCTTAATTATTGGCAATATTAATTACGTGGGAAACGAAAGGGCCTGGAGTGGTGTAATTTTTAATCTACACCTTTGTACTATATTAGTTATATATAAAGTTGAATTTTTTGATTCGTCGTTTTTACGTGATGACGGCTGACAAATTGGACCTCGTAATTTTAGTATTATAGATTCGTATTGTTATCTTAGAAAGTTTGACTGATTAAAATACTACAATATGTAACAATTTGACAATTAAGTAGTGTCAACCCTGTGATTATGACCCGTCTAATACTATATAGCATATTAATCCTGAATACACCGTTTGGTGGTGCGCCTGTCAGATGCGGAACGTACAGATAAGGTAATCGGTAACAGGTGAATATACTATTGGTATCGGTATCGGACTCGACCCGGAATTTCTTAATTATTGGCAATATTAATTACGTGGAAAACAAAAGGGCCTGGAGTGGTGTAATTTTTAATCTACACCTTTGTACTATATTAGTTATATATAAAGTTGAATTCTTTGATTCGTCGTTTTTACGTGATGACGGCTGACAAATTGGACCTCTTAATTTTAGTATTATAGATATATATAACACATATACCTAAAGACAGAGAAACAAGACCCATATCAAGGACAAATCGATAGACGGAGTTGAATTCGTGTTTCTACTCGATGGAACATTTTTGGTTTTATATTTAATTGAGTATTTTTCAAACATAAGTAGAAAACATTTGTACTCGATCACTAAAGACCTCTAGTTTTCATTGAGCGGTATTAGGTTGCTGTCTTAAGTTGTTAAAGTTTTCCTGTCATCTTTGAAAAAAAATCATAATGGTCATTTATCAATTTTTACATGGCATACCATCAAATACCGCTGAAGTCAATGCAATCTGAATGGTTGTAAGGAGCATTCCAGTATTATCTCTCAAATGTCATGTCGTTTAGATACTTTATTAAATGGAATAGATCACTTTGTTATAATTGAAATACTTGTACTCAATCAAACACGAGCACTTATCCAAAACTCTGTATAAAACGTATGTACTGGTACAATTGTCCCATAGTATTAGAAGTCTCAGAATTGTCATATAAAGTTCCTTAGAAATTTTAAAATATAAAGTTATAAACAATAATTTACGATAGCTTTAAATGTCACAAAAATAATTTTGAAGATGACTTTTCATTTGGTATTGTAAAACACGCCAATCATTAAATAGTAAGAATATGTTATTATTATATTTATCAGTTAGAATATATCATTATTACATATTAAAGGGTTTATAAACTTATACCTACGTACAAGTAAACAAATCAGTTTTACTCAATGTAAATTAATAAATGCGTATTTACTTAATAAACCGCTTTGGTACGTAGTCTTATATATATAATGCTCTGCCTTAATAACACACATAACAGAATCAATTTCCGCATAGTTCTGGGCTATGGTTTAAGTAAACTTGCATTTTATTAAAAATGAATCAGAACATTTGTCTCTTAATACCACTGGAAAGACGTGCATATAATTAAGATGAATATATGTTTATAAACCATTCTGAATAAATATATATGAGATCGATCCCAACAAGCTAAAATTCGCGGCATTCTTGTCAAATAATACCGGTGATAGCAATAAAGAACGCCATCTGTATATATAGGAGATATAATAAAATTCAAATATACAATAGAGAAATAGATAGGCGGACGATACTAAAGGTATAGTCAAACTCATAAATCGAAAATGAACTGACAATGTCATCACCAAAAACGAAAAAAGATCGAAAGACAAAAACGAAACAGTCTAAATAAAACAATATACAAAACTCAAGACTGATCAACACGAACTCCACAAAAAAAACCCACACAGATGCTCAGGAAGGGTAAACAGATTCTGCTCCACAACCGTCCTGTTGGTCATGTGAGTACAAACCCCATATTAAATTCATAGTGCGGAAAAAGCTCACAATTGACAACAAAGTCAACTTCCCCGAAATCTAGTTTTTTGTGAAATTCCTATCTAGGTTTCGAACACACTGCATCTGCGCTTGGAGATTTGCAGCCAGGCCGGCAAAATAAAGAGATTATAATCATATATCAAATCATAGGTTGTCTGACCATCTGTAACATCGACCATGTTTTGTAACGTGTCCTTATAATTTTTCTTTATAAAGTTTATCGACGGTTGCTCTATACTAGTTTCACTATGCCCAATTAAAAAAAAACTGACCTAAAAGGGGGGCGCACTCCAGTCATGCTTCATTGATTCCCTATATAATCAACCAAATTTTTCCCACGAAAAGGGGGGGGGGTCGGGCCCCCAGCCCCCTGGGTCCGCCTATGATAAATGCCCTGAAAAATCGATCAACTGCATGAGAGATATATACTTCATATGTTCAGACGCTGTTGGAATATGCACCATAGATATGGAAAGTTCACAATTGGATAGCTGAAATCATAAATTTAATTTCTAGATGTGAGTCAAGATATATGAGACAGATCAGAGACATATGTCTCTGGACAGACTTAGCAGCAATAAAAGTTTGGTATTATCATCAAATAATAATTCAAAACAGACTTTCTAAACTGCTTAATTTTCAATTTCAATGCTTTGGAATTTATCTCGATTTACCTGCATGCATGCAGTTACACTGTACACACAATTATTTGTTTTCAAGTATGCACATGATCAATTTCTAAAAAAAATATTTATAAAAATTTTTTTAGAACATATTTTTTTTTTTTTTTAATTATTGTCCTCTAAAATATGTGCATCGCGGGGGCATTGGAATTTGGGATTTAATTTGTATTATACTAGGGTCGATGAGGGTGACTAAAGGGAAACCTTTTGAACTTGTAAATACCTGACACGACGTTATCCACGGGACGATTATTTACCTATATCCGCAATATGTATGCTGCACGAGACATGAAACTAAATACGGTACTATTAGGGCATGTTTCCCTCCCCATTCTCTCGTGGTACATTAGAAAGAGGTCGTACAAAGTTAACGAAAAGTATACAACAAGAAACTTAATAGTTTGGAAAGAATACGGAAACAGGAGTAATAGCACTGGAAAGGAACGGGTGTCAAGTTGTTTGAAGATCTCTCAATATAAGATGTAGAAGATTTTGGGTACTTATACAGAAATTGCTATGTATTTATTATAAACAATAAAACATGAATAAGTTTCGCCAACCAGAAAAATCGCATCTTATCTTTAGAATGACAGTAAAACCAGTGGTGTGCCATAGGCGTCCCCCCTTTTGTTGGAAAAATTTTGATGATTATATAGGGAAAACTGCAGCATGGCTAAGCATTGCTTCATAGTGCTAGCTAGAATCAAAATGTCAGACATGGAACAGGTGTTTGTTTCCTAGTGCTAGCTAGAATCAGAATGTCAGACATGGAATAGGTGTTTGTTTCTTAGTGCTAGCTAGAATCAAAATGTCAGACATGGAACAGGTGCTTGTTTCTTAGTGCTAGCTAGAATCAGAATGTCAGGCATGGAACAGGTGTTTGTTTCCTAGTGCTAGCTAGAATCAGAATGTCAGACATGGAACAGGTGTTTGTTTCTTAGTGCTAGCTAGAATCAAAATGTCAGACATGGAACAGGTGCTTGTTTCCTAGTGCTAGCTAGAATCAGAATGTCAGACATGGAATAGGTGTTTGTTTCTTAGTGCTAGCTAGAATCAGAATGTCAGACATGGAACAGGTGCTTGTTTCTTAGTGCTAGCTAGAATCAGAATGTCAGACATGGAACAGGTGCTTGTTTCTTAGTGCTAGCTAGAATCAGAATGTCAGGCATGGAACAGGTGCTTGTTTCTTAGTGCTAGCTAGAATCAGAATGTCAGACATGGAACAGGTGTTTGTTTCTTAGTGCTAGCTAGAATCAGAATGACAGACATGGAACAAGTGTTTGTTTCTAAGTGCTAGCTAGAATCAGAATGTCAGACATGGAATAGGTGCTTGTTTCTTAGTGCTAGCTAGAATCAGAATGTCAGACATGGAACAGGTGCTTGTTTCTTAGTGCTAGCTAGAATCAGAATGTCAGGCATGGAACAGGTGCTTGTTTCTTAGTGCTAGCTAGAATCAGAATGTCAGACATGGAATAGGTGTTTGTTTCTTAGTGCTAGCTAGAATCAGAATGTCAGACATGGAACAGGTGTTTGTTTCTAAGTGCTAGCTAGAATCAGAATGTCAGGCATGGAATAGGTGTTTGTTTCTTAGTGCTAGCTAGAATCAGAATGTCAGACATGGAATAGGTGTTTGTTTCTTAGTGCTAGCTAGAATCAGAATGTCAGACATGGAACAGGTGTTTGTTTCTTAGTGCTAGCTAGAATCAAAATGTCAGACATGGAACAGGTGTTTGTTTCTTAGTGCTAGCTAGAATCAGAATGTCAGACATGGAACAGGTGTTTGTTTCTTAGTGCTAGCTAGAATCAGAATGTCAGACATGGAACAGGTGTTTGTTTCTTAGTGCTAGCTAGAATCAAAATGTCAGACATGGAATAGGTGTTTGTTTCTTAGTGCTAGCTAGAATCAGAATGACAGACATGGAATAGGTGCTTGTTTCTTAGTGCTAGCTAGAATCAGAATGACAGACATGGAATAGGTGCTTGTTTCTTAGTGCTAGCTAGAATCAGAATGTCAGACATGGAATAGGTGTTTGTTTCTTAGTGCTAGCTAGAATCAGAATGACAGACATGGAACAGGTGTTTGTTTCTAAGTGCTAGCTAGAATCAGAATGTCAGACATGGAACAGGTGCTTGTTTCTTAGTGCTAGCTAGAATCAGAATGTCAGACATGGAACAGGTGCTTGTTTCTTAGTGCTAGCTAGAATCAGAATGTCAGGCATGGAACAGGAGCTTGTTTCTTAGTGCTAGCTAGAATCAGAATGTCAGACATGGAACAGGTGTTTGTTTCTTAGTGCTAGCTAGAATCAGAATGACAGACATGGAATAGGTGTTTGTTTCTTAGTGCTAGCTAGAATCAGAATGTCAGACATGGAACAGGTGTTTGTTTCTAAGTGCTAGCTAGAATCAGAATGTTAGCTAGAATCAGAATGTCAGACATGGAACAGGTGCTTGTTTCTAAGTGCTAGCTAGAATCAGAATGTCAGACATGGAACAGGTGCTTGTTTCTTAGTGCTAGCTAGAATCAGAATGTCAGGCATGGAACAGGTGCTTGTTTCTTAGTGCTAGCTAGAATCAGAATGTCAGGCATGGAACAGGTGTTTGTTTCTTAGTGCTAGCTAGAATCAGAATGTCAGACATGGAACAGGTGTTTGTTTCTTAGTGCTAGCTAGAATCAGAATGTCAGGCATGGAACAGGTGTTTGTTTCTTAGTGCTAGCTAGAATCAGAATGTCAGGCATGGAACAGGTGTTTGTTTCTTAGTGCTAGCTAGAATCAGAATGTCAGACATGGAACAGGTGTTTGTTTCTTAGTGCTAGCTAGAATCAGAATGTCAGGCATGGAACAGGTGCTTGTTTCTTGGTGTTAGTTATAATCAGAATGGTATTGAAACATGTGCTTTTTGTTTTAAGTGCTAGGCAAAAGAAGAATGACATTGAAACATGTGTTTTTCCTATAAGTGCTAGCTAAAAGCAGAATGGCATTAAAACATGTGTATTTTGCTGTAAGTGCTAGCTAAAAGCAGAATGGCATTGACCACTATTTATAAATAATTTGTAGACAAGTATGTGTTGATAGCTGAAAAGAAAATCACAATAAAAATTTGCTTTACCATGCATGTTTACACTAGTAAAAAATAAATGACAACTTAAAAGCAGGTTGACAGTATAACAGCTGGGTTGTTTGGGATGGATAAATATGTGAGCTTTGTTAAATCAATTTACTAAACTTATAAAACTTATTTAGGATTTCCCTGGTGGAAGGTGTTAGAAATACCTGTAATAGTTAAATATACCAAGAATGCACTGTAAATGTGTCACATCTTTTTAATGGATTTATTTTCAAATTATTTAGAAAATGAAGTCATTAAGAGAGTATTTCTTGCAGCTAAATCCATAAGCATTTAAATTAAACAAAAATATCAGGTGTCAAAATTTAAATTTATTTTGCATAATCCTATTTGAAATTTATTAAATTTGAAATTTTTATAAATAACATGAAGATTGTAATTTCACACTAGATTGGGTGTATATTGTATCATAACTGTTACATACATTCTATATACAAATGAAAACTTTGAAATTCATGGAGCCGTGAACATTTATGAAATTTAAAGTCAAGGTCAGGGAGAGAAACAAGTTCTCACTTTTAAAAATAATCTGATGAAGTACTGTTATAGGAAGATGTGGTATGAGTGCCAATGAGAAAACTCTCAATCCAAGTTACAATTTATAAAAGTAAACCATTATAGGTCAAGATACGTCCTTCAACATGGAGCTTTGGCTCACAACGAACAGCAAGCTATAATAAAGATCCCCAAAAATTACTAGTGTAAAACCATTCAAACAGGAAAACCAACAGTCTTAAATCTATATAAAAACGAAAAATGAGAAAATACAATGATATATGCACCACAAGCTTGTTGAAACTACTGGTAGCCTGTATGAAGTGGTTACAAATGTTTATGAACAAATATTGATGCTAATTTTGCTGTGTCTACTGTGATGTTGGCTGTATACTGTGCTTTTTATGGCCCCGCAAAGAAGTTGGTGGTGCCATATAGTTTAATCCTTGTCAGAAATTCTGTAAATCTGTCATTCCGTCATTCCGCAACAAACCATTATACAGAGTTTTTTTCTAAACGCCTTTAGATAACGGGCTGATATATTGGTACGTGAGTTGACCATGATGAGTTACAGATCAAGTTTAAGTTTTGTTCCGCTCCGCTAATTTTTGCTAAAATTACGGGCTTTGGACTTTGATAAATTGTTGAAAATCACAGTTATACAGACTTTTTTTTTAATCGCTTTCAGATATTGGGATGATTTTTGGCATGTGAGTTAACCAAGATGAGTTACAGATCAAGTTTAAGTTTTCTACCGCTCGACTCATTTTTGCCGAATTTACAGACTATGGACAAATTGTTGAAAATCACAGTTATACAGACTTTTTTCTAAACGCTTTCAGATATTGGGATGATTTTTGGTATGTGAGTTACTCGATCATGATGAGTTACAGATCAAGTTTAAGTTACGTTCCGATCCACTAATTTTTGCCAAAATTAAGGCTTTACAACTTTGAAAACCACAATTATATGGACTTTTTTCCTATATATATGTATCCAGATTTTGAGCAAATTTTTGAAATGAGACTACCATCATGTTTATGTCCACATGTGTTATTGAAATTGCAGATTTTTCAACTTTTTGAGATGGGCCATTTGTGTCGCTTTGACACATCTAGCTTTATTTATATTTCAGGGGAAAATAAGAGAAAGTTCCATTAGGGCATGTGTCCATTATACTTTATAAAAAAAAGAGTAATCTTTTAAAAATTTAAAAATTTAAAAAGGCGGTCTTCAATCAATCATTTCTTTTGTAGATAAGTGACCAGTCAAGAGGTGTGAGAGGTTTAGAATAAAGACTACTGTCTATAGGAGACCTTCCACTGAACCTAAATGGACTCTATGCTGATGGTAAAAATAAAGTCTGGTGATAATTGTGTTTCCTATCTTGCTGACATTGTTGATGGTTAAATAAACTATCAGGTTGGTACCAACTTATTGTTAAGATTGAAATTAATTTAAAAATAAAATGATTGGGTTATGCTTTGATGAGACAGCTACCCATCAACACAAATAACAAAAAGACATCTGAATTAGGCTGTACAGAGGATATGACAAATTGATTTGTTTCAGGTGGATAATCCTACAATATTTTGATTTATGTATTGTATTGAATATCAATCATAAAGTCTACTTGTCTTTTATAAGTTAGGATAGGTACTTTTGCTATTTGTAAGACTCAGGTTACAAAGTATTTTTTGGAAATAATATATGGATATCTTATTTATGACTATTCTTCAAATCAGGAGACATTAATTAGAAGTTAATTAAAAGGTTAAAATTACCCAACACAGTCACCTCTTAATGAGGGCCCTCATGGGGTTTTTGATTATGTGATTACTTGGCCGTTTTTTTAATGATTATTTGATTATTAAGCCAAATATTTCATGATTATTTGATTACCTAGGACTGTATTTTTAGTTTATGATTATTTGATTACTAAAGATAAGCAAATATTTAATGATTATGTGATTATATTGGCAAAAAAATGGTGATTATGTGATTACTAGGACCCCCCCATGAGGGGCCTCCTTAATGGAAGGAAATGCAAAATACAAGCTCTATCTTCATGTAGGATCTTTTGCCTTACAATAAATCAATACTCATGTGTCAGGGATGATTCCAGGTGTTTTCAAATGGGTCCCTTGAACATCAAATTGGGAATTTTTATTCTAATTGGGAATTTTTTAAGCATAAAATCTAAGACGAAATAATATTATTTTCCTGTATAAAAAACGGAAAATGTATATTATTAAGTTTAACCTGTACACTGAGGTTCATGTAAGTTGTAACATTTTGAATAATTCTGGATGGGCTACTGTTATTACATGAATATCATTGAAAATGATGCACTAGTCCATGATCTTAGCTATAGTTACCTAGGCCTATTACAAAAACATATATTTCAGCTAACATAAACCACTGAACAAAATAATTCATCGGGTATTTTTTCAACAGCAGGTCATCTCTATAAATTTACCTTGATTCAAATAGATTTCTAATTGAACTGGTCAATTGTCAAATTCAGAAAAGCAATTGCAAAAGTTCATATACTTAATTGATAAGATATTTAAAGCATTGAACTAGTGTTCTTTAAAATTATTTGAATCATCTTCAAAACTGATAATAATGATGACATCGTTTTTCATGAATGGTCTATCATCAACATTATTTAAAAAAAACAGTCAAACTTTTGTCTTTTGAGGACATAACTTTTACAAAACAAATTTTCATCATATTATATAACAGGCTCTACTGGACGATCTGCTTTTACGAGATCGACGTCCATTAAACTTTATCCATCAATGTTAATAATAAATCAAAATTTGAATTTTCTCTCTGCCGAGGTTTGCTTTGACACCCATTTTTATCAACCTGCTGGGCGATCTGCTTTTACAAGATCGGATACTCCTATACATATTAATCAATTGAATTCGACTGATAAAATTGTTTGCAACATTTTGACATAATCAAATCGTTGTTAATAAAATGTGATCGTAAACAGTATTCTTAAACGGATTTTAAAACGTTTTGATAACAAACTATGAAAAATTATAGTTGCCTTAATCGGTGACAGAAACTTTTCTGGAAATATCGATTTTTATTTTATTTTCCTGAATTGGGAATTCATTTTCATGTACAATTTTTGGGGGCCGCTGGCCGATTTAAACTATATAGTGGAATCATCCCTGCATGTGTCAATAGTATGACTGTATAAACCTTCAGTCTGTTTGTCTGATAGACAGATTTCCTCAAAGTTTTCTTGACTTCTATGCTAGTAAATGATTTAATATCTTGTCTGCAGCTTGTATATATAAAAAAGAAGATGTGGTATGATTGCCAATGAGACAACTCTCCACAAGAGACCAAAATGACACAGACATTAACAACTATAGGTCACCGTACTGCCTTCAACAATGAGCAAAGGTAAGCCCATACTGCATAGTCAGTTTGAGTTTTAGCGAGTATGCAATTTTAAAATCTGCTGTTTAGCCATTTCTATAAGACCACCGGCCCAAGCTTGTAAATTGATTTCAGAGTTGTAAAATTTTCTACAAGCCAACTGAATCAAACTAAACTGAAATCATAAAATTGAGCCTTGGGGTTCTGGATTCAAAGCTTATCGTAAAGAATGATGTCACAATTTTTAGCAATAATAAAAACATTGCTTCAATTTCTAAATTTCCAGTACTGCTCACACTTTTTTAAGTTTGCTAAACAAATAATTAGTGATTAAACATGGATTAGTGTCTCAGGTGACCCTCTGTTTAATGATATGTCAAAAGGACAATTTGTTAATTAATCAAAGTAATTCTCTGAAAAATAATCAGTGTTCACAAGTCCTGCTTTATTTTCTAGATCACATATCTTAATTAGTTTAATTTGATAATTTAATTTAACAAAGAAGTTGATTAATCTATATTGACATGCTCAGGTAAATATATGTATTGTTCATATGGTTCAGGTAAGATGTCATGGTTCAGTGATCACCAGGTAAATACTATAGTATTGATTGGGTGAGGGGTAGACTACAGGGTGTTTTAATCTCTTCGCTACTGGATGTGTAAATCGTTTGGTGAGAAAAAGGAGGAATTTCTGCAATTGTATCTCCCGGGATTTATTTGTTTGGAATATTAAATGGTGGATGTATTGTTTAAGAGGTGACTTTTTTGAAAACAAAAACTTTTTTTCGAGGATTTGTTTTTAAATGGGAGAAAAGTGATTAATTCCTCCAGGTGTAATACACGATCCGGGTAGGTACATAAAGTAGTTGTACCAATACACAATTCTATAATCTTACCAATGTACAATTCTTTGATGTTATAAATTGAATATTTAAACAGATCCTTTTTCTTAATCTTATGTAGTTCAATTTTAATTGTTGAAGTTGTGATTCACTTAGTTACAGCATGATAAAATGGACATTTTATATCGTACCATTGAAAAGTTTGACAATAGAGATATGTTGTTTGATTGACAGGGTCATTCCTTTACTTGTCCGGGGTTGCTTGAAGTGAATATCAAATCATTTATTCTTAGCCTGTTGTCAAGAACATAAATTAGTTTTTTTAATAAAAATGGAATTCAATCCATCATAATGTATATAACTTAAACATATCATTTTGAGCTCCATTAATATTCATATTTACTTTTAAAAATGATAAAATTATGATTAACTTACTTGGAGCAGTTTGTTTATTAAAATTGAACATGTTTAAGATGTTGCTGTGGAACAGTAGCTCTTAGGTCCTTATGATATATTTTGAAAATTTGTGGACCAAAGGACCTAAGATCTACTGCTGTTCCCCATCTAGTTTAAGTATTGCAGAATATGATAACATAAAGATTTTAACAAGTTTGGAATTCTTCACTAAAACCAGGGGAGTCTCAGCTTCTGTTGGCGGTTTTATTTTCTTCTTGAATGGATATTTTATATTGACATGATTGATAAGAGATTTTTTACATAGACCTTTATTTTAAAATGCAGTGATTACAGACAACGAAAAAAACTTTCTTAAACAAATATCTTGTTATTTGAAATCTATCAAATCAAAGAGAACACTGAACCTTTAACTTTCATTTGGGCCTAATATTTTTTTTTAAGAAACTGAAAGTAGAATTACAATTCTATGAGAAATATGAGGCATCAATACATGTAGGTTACTTAACATGCTAAATAATCTATTTATAAACAACTTATTTCAAATACATTATGAAGCAAAGGTTTACTGATGTTCTTTGAGAAAACTTTGTTCCACAAATAATTATGAATATAGATCTGGTAAATGTAACCCTTTGTCTGTTTTGGATTGAGGACTATATATTGTCAGTTAATCCCTTATCTGAGAAACTTCCCCATATTGTATTAGTTCTGTCTGACCAACTTAAACTGAAAAGATGTTTGACATTCTGAAATATAAGACAGTCTTATTTGACAAGTATAAAAGTATTGTATAACTGAAGTTGATACAATATAAGTATGTATATACATCATAATACATGTTTTATCTCAATAAATTTATGAAATAACATCTATGTTGTTGTAACATTTGTTGCAATTTTACAGAAAAATCAATTTCATTTTTCATAATATTTTGAAACATTAGCTTTTATGAATAATAAATAGATATGAAATTAATGCATTCATATTGATAAGTGATATATTTCCATTAAACATGTTAAAATAGATTTATACAGTGCAAGATGTTACTGTTTTTGGGTGTGTCATACAGAATATTGTGGGAGGAAAAGATACATGATCAATATTAAATGTTAGCAATTAATTCTGAATCAGTGGTAATTCTCAGTAAGAACAGGTACACATTTGGATTAATTATGTGGTTTCAGTGATTTGCTTAATGTCCTTTTGGTATTTAAAAAATTGTAGATGTGTCTATTTTATTGATGTTCTCATGCAGTGGTGGATTCAGGGGGAGGGTTCCGGGGGTAGGAACCCCCCCTCTTTTTTTGGCCGATCAATGCATTTGAATGTGGACATATGGTTGGAACCAACCCCCTTTATCCTGGGTTGGGAACCCCCCTTCTAAAATGCCCCTGTTATGATCAATTACATATCTATAATAGTAAAATTACGAGGTCCAATTTGTCAGCCGTCATCACGTAAAAACGACGAATCAAAGAATTCAACTTTATATACAACTAATATAATACAAAGGTGTAGATTAAAAATTACACCACTCCAGGCCCTTTTGTTTTCCACGTAATTAATATCGCCAATAATTAGGAAGTTCCGGGTCGAGTCCGATATCGATACCAATAGTATAATCACCTGTTACCTATTACCTTATCTGTACGTTCCGCATCTGACAGGCGCACCACCAAACGATGTATTCAGGATTAATATGCTATATAAACGGGTCATACTCACAGGGTTGACACTACTAAATTGTCAAATTGTTACCTATTGTAGTATTTTAATCCGTAAGACTTTCTAAGATAACAATACGAATACTAAAAATCTGGACTAAAAATAAGTTTCAATTTGTTAGCGGGCATTACGTAAAACAGCGAATCAAAGAATTCACCTTTATTTATAACTAATATAGGACAATGCTGTTGATTAAAAAATACTCCATTCCAGGACCTTTTGTTTTCCAAATATTTAATATTACCAATAATTGATAAGTTCCAGTTCGACGGGTTCAAACAGAAAGATTTGAAAGCAGAGAAAATTGTGTATCTTATAATCGGCATGACTTTATCAGATGACAGTACTAATACTAAGATAAGGCTTGCGCATAGTTATATACTTTAATTCAGTCACGGACCCGCGATATCACGGGTGTGTTCTAGTATAATTGAAAATTGTTCAATCCAAATATTAATAACATGTAGAATTGAATATATTGTTAAAATCATTTTAAATCAGTTATCATAGACAACTTCCTACCTTTTCACTAGAGACCAAGTGATTTAAAGGTTAAAAAGCAACCATAAGTTACTATTAGTCTAGCACATTCCCTGTTTCCATTTTAAATTTTATCAATTTGTATTAATGGGTTGCTGTTTCTAAGTGAATGTTGTTTAACCCCCACTTCTGTATTTTAATTGCTAAATCAAATATGGCTTCTTTAACAGTATAGATATCACTGACAATGGCAGATTCAGCCATTTTTAAAAGGGGTACTCCAATTATGTGTCGGCCTTTCAAATGCATTGTTCATAAAAAAAGGGGGGTTCAGAAACCCCCCCTGGATCTGCCACTGACTGAAATGAAAAAGAATTATTTTATATATTTTAAAATTTTCACAATAATGTTCCACTGATATCGATGTTTGTCAGTCAGATGTACTGTGTCTAACTCCTAAATGTCTTTACACCTTTTGTTCATTTCAAATTCAGTTACATGAATTAAATTCCTGCAGGAAAAGTGGCTTTGAAGTTGATTTTTATTCTTTGTAATGATTTACCCATACAGCATATTTATAATACCTGTTAACTTACAATACATACAGACTAGATTGACATTTAGAAAAACTCATTTTCAGATAAACTCATTTGAAACTTTAAGATTGCTCTACAATTTCATGAGTCTTATGGGAATTCTAAATGCACAGTATTACAATTTAACTAGGCAATTTTTATCATCTAATGCAATTTATTTCTTGATTAAATTGCTTATGGTAAAAAAAATACCACAAAATACGTTCTCCTGGGGGATGAAGATAATTGTTTGAATATAAAAATATAATTTCCTGGTTCAGTGATGTTTGATTGGATGTTGATTAATAATGTAAAACTCTCTTTATTTACATATATAATATCTTTATAAGCGTCTTAGTTCTACCACAAATAGATATTTATACAAGGAAAAGATAAGCAGAATTGATACAATATAATTATGTTCTAACAATAATAATTGAATTTTACGAAAATAAAGGGTCAGTATAAAAAAAAGGTGATATGGTATGATTGCCAATGATACAACTATCTACTGTCCAAAATAAAGTGGATGTAAGCAATTATTATTAAGGCAATGGTATGGTCTTCAGGTTTGGCTATTTTGTTATGTTTTTGTTCACTCATGGAGGGTATACCAGACATACATGGTGAGTCATAATGCAATCTAAAAATCATAGAGTCTATAATGGATATGTACTTATCTAACAAATAATATACTTTAAAATTTAAATGTCTTTTTTTTTTTAACATTTTAAAAACTTCCATAAAATCTAAATGTTATTCTACCTTACTCATTGTTGTTGAGTTCTATTTATTTGTAAATTATTGCAAGTTTTACATGCTTTTGTAATTGCACAGATATAAACCTGATGGACATATTATAGAACATGCTGTTCCAAACAGCAAAATTGATAGCTTTAGCACATAATTTTGTAAATAAGTGACACTCTTGCAATCTGCAATTAAAATTCAGTTTGCTGCAACAAACTGCCAACAATACAAACAAACTGCTGTCAAGTAAACCAGAAATAATAAAATAAAAAAAACAACAAACAAAGACCAGTTAATCCTCAAAGGAGTTTGTCTTTTTATCTTGTCATAAAAGTTGTCATAATTGATCAGTATTAAGACAATCCAACATTGGCTTTAGGGGGGACAACAAAGAATATTTGAAGGGTGTATGAATTACAAACCAGTTATTAGTCAACATACAGCTATCAAATTTGTTATCATGAAGGATCTATCGTTTTAAAACACATATCCTCTAATTTTAACAATGACCATAGGACATGTTAGATGGTTTACAAGGATTGCCAAATTTTTCTTGTTTTTAGCTATTTTTTGGTTTAGTAGATTTTTCTCAGTTTTACAGCTAGCTTCTGGATATATACTTAGTTAGTCATAAAACAATTTAACTAATGTTTAATGAAATAAGAATATGTAAAGTAAAAGCATGGACAAAAGTAGGTAATTAAGTTATGACAAAATGGATGATTGTTGAAAATCATATGACTGACAATTCTTAGTTACAGAAAAGGAACATTTTGTTACAAATCAAACCTATGTGTATTGTATGAATTAAGAATACTATAAATCACTCAAAATAGTGATTATAAGATATGTATTCCTCTCTGATCAGTGTTAAATTTACATTGAAATGAGCTACAGCTAGTCCAGTTGAAGGCCTCAGGACGACTTTCAGATCAAGAACAGCAATACAAAACCCTGTAAATGATGTCAAATAAGTGAAAAGTACAAATGATAATATCAGATTATTACATGGCATTTTTCATATCGTATGTATTATCAGCCCTAGGTTCAATATCAGCCCAAGAGCCGCATGGCTCGAGGGCTGATATTGACCGAGGGCTGATAATACATGCGATATGAAAAATGACATGTTATGATCTTTTTATCATATGCTTCAACAGTACAGAAAAATAACAGATTCATATATTGATCCTTTTATGTGGTTCCTGAAGTTCACGGCTGTCGGGCCCAAAATTTGATACATTCAATATGAAATCTTTCTATCATATATGCCTCAACAGAGAGAGAAAAAAAAAAACATTTTAATATGGACGAATCAACAAAAAAATAATTCAACAACATACATAATGATCATTGTTTGGAAAAGTCAACTTTTTAAAGAAACTTTCTAAATTATGTTTCAGAAAAACTTAAAAAATGCATTTATTGAATAAATATTTTTTTTTATTTTACTTTTATTTTTTTTTATTTTAAACAATATACTTTCCAGTATTCAAATAATTGTTTTGTGCACTACTTTGTAATGTTTTTTACTGCAAACGTAGCATTGAGGTGTATTTTCCGGAATTGGCCGAGTATTACCGGAATGCCATGTGATAACGTTATGGAAAGGCATGTGATAACAATCGAAGCATGTGATAAACTTTTCATATCAGCCCGCTAAGCACCAATTCGAAAAATATGGAATTTACGTCAATTTAATGCTATTATCATACGGTAAAATTTATATGTTATTTAGTCTATTAAAGTATATGATAATACATCATATCAGAACAGACATTGATAAGTTTTACTGGAATTTATCAAGTCAATAATCTTGAGGTTTGCTGGTGAAAAAAAATAAGAAAACACTTGGTTCAATAATACAAAATATGCAAATTCAAGCCTATACATAGATTACATTGTTGTTTGTATATTGGTATTGTAAAATATTAGCTGTTAGTCAAAATATGAAGCTTTTTGTGGAGTAAGTGCACTGCACTCAATATTTGTTACCTCTAATATAGAAAATGATTTACCTAGACAAAAATTTGATTTCACCAAGCAAATATCTAAATATCTTAACAGCACAATGTCCTTTGACACTATTTCTCCCTGAAGCAGTTCATTCATAAAAGGAAATTCAATTGGAATCTTGTGTATTATGATATATATACCAAAAATGGTATTTGTAACAAATTAGTTTGACCTGGAACTTTAATAAGGTCATGTTGTACGATCTTGTGTCTTCTGGAGCATGTCTGAAGCAATCCTAAGGCTAAGTATGTTATGTAAAGGGGATTAGTGACACCCATTGGTAGGGACCATTTAAAATCAGGAATTTAACCTTGAAATGACCTGAAAGGGATAATTGATTGACATTGGTCAACTGTTTGTATTAAGATTGTCTTATGTTACTAGTTTTCCAATTTCAAGATATTGGTTCCAAAAAAATTGTCACTAAAACATGTAAGCACATTTTAAAAATTTGTTGGAAAATGGAGACATTTTATTCCATTTAGATTTGTACATTCTGTCTGGACCTTCTGGCCTCCTTTACTTATCCTACGTGACTACGTCTGTGTTATATAAAAAGAAATGCCAAAGCTGCAAACTCTGTCAAAAAGCTGTCTGCAAAAAGAAAGTACTGTAAACCATCTAATATTTAGGAGTAATTTATTTAAAAAAAATTGAAACATGTATCTATTTTTTCATATGTTCAATTGCAGTGAGGCACAGATAATTGGTCATCTCCCTTGAAAGTATTTTCTAACGTTGTACTGACCTTGTGGTGGCAATGAAGAGTTTGCTAGTGCATGTATCATTGTATATAGTAGACTGTAATGTGACATACAAATAGACCTTAAATTTTCTCCATTTATTAATATTTTTTACAAAATTACCAAAAAAAATGTAAGACATGTTAGGCATAGGTAAATTAAAAGCAGAAGTATTACATCTTAAATGAAATTCATCAAAAAATGTTGGTGTCTTAAACTTTTGACTGATGGTTAAAAGTCCAGGTGAAAGTTTTCTCAAACGACTTAATTTTAGGTCAGGTGAAAATCATGATGGATTTGTTGACAAAAGTAAGTTTTAAGAGATTTATTGTGAATTGAAATGTGATTTGAAGAGATTTTTACTGCGATGAAAAGGTGGTCAACCTAAGATTTGTGGACGTTATAGATTGATAAAAGACAATTTTATGATTCAGTATCAAAGATAAGCAGAAATATTTTGACAAGTTTCCAGTTTTGAACATTTTTTGTGAAAGTGCAAAGACAAGTCAAGGAAAAGATATATCATAGAATGACTTTTTAGTCTTCAGGAATTATTAGCAGGGTGGTTTACAGCCTCCGATAACAGAACAAAAGGCTAGTAAAATTTGTTTGACATAATATCTGTAAAATTCTATAGAATTAATTTTTCAGGATTTATGGCACTTTTAAAAAAAAATTAAGAGTTAATAATATAAATTGCTTTATACAAAATTTCAATTTAATTGTAGTTCTAAAAAAGATTCGTATTTGATCAAGAAGTTTTAGTGTTCTGATCTTAATAATTTTATTTGTTTGACCTGTTAGAATCAGTGGGATTATATTTGGTAATTATAATTCTGTTTATGTCAGCGTCAGTTATATTTGAATACTTGTATGAACCAACCGGTATGAACATATGAATTCTGATAATCCACATATATAAACTGTATTAAGAGATTAGCCGTCAAGTTAATCTGTTAAAAGTGAAACTTATTAGTCATATTTGATCACATTTAATCCCCGTTGAAGGATATCTGGGATATATAGACCACTTTGATAAAGATTATATACTTTAGTTTATACACACTTCCTTTACTATGGTATAAAAAAGTGGGTCTAAATTTCATTTTTAATATACAATGGACCAGGATTTTTAACATTTGACATAAAGGTGTAGTCACAATTAATGTGTGGACTTATTATCTCCACTGTTATAAGTTTTTTTGGTATCTGTTTAAAGAACTAATTTTTCTAGATCTGTGAATTTGTTTACAAATTTTCTGGCCTTGATTTGTTACAAGGTGGCATATTTTAAAGACACCTGTTTATGGTTGAAGACTTTGCTATTGATTATTTTTGTTGTTGAGTTGCTGTATCATTGATGTAACCCCAGCTCTCCTTTTACCTATAATGGTAAATTAACAATAATCTTGAGTATGTGACAGTTTTTATTAAATCTGTTCCTGACATACCAACTGGGCCATAGATACTTAAACAATTTAGTTTCCTTTGATGTTTTAATTTTCCATTCTTTACATTCTTATTCTTCTATACTTAGTAAACACAAGTTTCATTAAGTTTTATATTGTGTTAAATCGTACATGTTTTCAGTAGATAACAATCATGACGTGCTGACTCAGAAATTTATATTTTTATCTATTATAATCTATATACATTTTGTACAGTTGGTGCACATTTTCATTCTAACAAAGCGTTAAATGAATTCTGTATTTAAAAAATGGTTATTTTGAAAAGATTTCCAAACCAGTTTCACAATAATGAAGGCCACGTTATAATGCAAGGGTAAAATTACTGTATATACAATTACTCATGTGATAATTTTGTACCAAACATGGTAAAGTGGAAAATCCATTAAGATGAAGAAAATTGATAAAGTCATTATGTAATATTTTACAATCTTAAAAACTGTATGAGATGTTTACTGAGCGCAATAATGTACATGTTTCTGGAATTATATTATTAAAGCATGCTTCATGTCAAATGATTGGCATGCAAAAAATGTAAAAGTTTTGAGAGCATAAAAAATAACAAGGACATAAACAGAAAATCAAAACCAGCCAGAGATCAACTTCCCATAAGAGAAGAACTCTTATTATTACATCATTATAAAAACCCCCAAGATCAACTTCACACAAGAGAAGTTTAACTGCATTAGTTTACGCTATTACATCATTTTATGAACTAGAAATAACAGAGCATAAATAAGAAAGGATATGGGAATGAGGAAGAATATAGAATTTTATGTTCTGGTTTAACTTTCATAGTTGTTACTGTGTAAACGGTCCTGTTGTTTTGTCATTTTTATGAGGCAATCAATAAGTTTGCAATTTTGGTGTCTTACTAAATCTAAATTTTTCACAGAGACAGAGCGCATTGATGATATAAATAGAAACATTTATTTAGCAAAATAATTCTTGTCAAGCATTTTGAAGTCAAGGTAATTGAACTTTCATATCTTAGAGGTAAATGAGGTTTAGTGGGAGGAGGGAGGGGAGCCGGGGGACTACACTACATATCCTTTTCCAATCCAACTCTCCAAACATCCAATCCAACTCTCCAAACATCTAACAGTAAACATGCTACTTAGGTTCCTTATCCAATGTATACCAATAATGAATTGACATTCAGTTATCAGTACTATAAATATATAAAACCATTCTCTTAATTCTGTGTACAAAATCCAAAAGTTAGCAAATGGTAAAAATGTTGATTTTTATCTCTTTTAAATGGTGAATTATCAAAAACCATTTCACCTATAATTACTGACGATAATTGTGATTTTAAAAGTAAATCACATAATTAACACATGTAATTGGCTTATCAATAAAAAATCAATTCCAAATCCATTTTCAAACGAATATTTAACAAATTTAAAGTTAATTCTAGTTCCAAAGTGTGAAAAGTTTGAACATGCTTGGAATTTGAAGATAAACAGTAATTATAATGATATTCATCTCTCCTGGGTAAATATTTAAACAATATTACACTTGAAATTGTTCACTAGACATACAGAGCCTTTAATAATATTGAACAAATATATGCACTTGAAACTAAGTGAGGCAAGTTAAAGGGTGATGTTGAAAAAAACTATAAGGTCACATGAAGGTCGGATATTCTGATATAAAATTTTAAGGGGACATTGATTTTCCAGTGTAATTTTTTTAATTTCAAAAATCAAACAAAACATTGGATATATTTGATGCCAATATTTTTAAAATGATACATCTGAAACAAGTATATATTTTTTAAGATTTTTTTTTAATGGTAGTTGAAATACCAAAAAAAATCAAAGACCTATCAAATCTACATGAAATGACAAATGTACAAACCCTTTCAAAGATTGAACATATTTGAAGTAAAAAGCCAAAATTAGTATAGATATCTACAAAGATTTTTTAAGTGCTCTAAACAGTTATATGCATAATTTCAAGATGCATTCCGGTAAGAAAATTTTAAGATGTGTATATCCCTTGACTTATTGTGGCACTCATCACTCATCATATCTTGGGTGACCAAATTCTGAAATGAAAAAAATCGCTGTTACTTTTATAATTAGATCTCTATGAACTTATGACTTTAATTAATAGGTATTAAATTGTATTTATTGAATAGCCATGAGTTTAAACTTTCAGGACATAGTACATGTGGTTTTAAAACGAGAATGAAAACACATTTGTGGACATGTTCTTAGATTACAATCTTAAATTTTAGGACAACTTGTCTATTATATTATTCTATAGTTCAGTTTAGTCAACATAAATTCTAATGTATGTTTAAAGTGTGTAAAGAAGTGTCCACAATAAGATTGAATGGGCCAGATTTACTGCCTTAATGGGGTTCAGGAGAATTTTATGGATATCATTAGATTGTCTTTCCCTACATTTTGGTATGTAAGACACTTTAATTTAGTTGATAAAGGAGCTGATATTGTCACTGACTGATACCTACATTATAACACATCTGTCTTTCGACATGGTCATTATCTGAAAACCATTTCACGGGGAAAAGATCAAATATAGTGTTGAGGTCATGAACCATTCAAATTTCATAAATACATTGAAATTACAAAATTAATTTGAAATTTGTAGAAAAGGTTGAAACTGGAGCAATTCTGAGGTAAACAAATTTGAATATCATAATTTGTTAGTCAAGTAAAGACATTTTGCATTATTAATGTGAGTGACTTTTGTCCCTCTAAGCCTTGAGTTCACTGGACCTCATTCATATATGGCCTCCTGAGGTTAATAATGCTATCCTTATTTAGTCATAACTTTTTTTTTCATTTATTATTCAGTATAAACTAGAATTTCATTCAGTAAAATTTTTAATTGAGTTTTATGAACGAACACAGGTAAGCCTCTACAATACCTTTTGGTCAGAGTACCCCATAGTCTGGAAAAACATAATGTTTCTCACCCAGTCAGAAAAAAGGAAGTCATTATGCTAGCTTTAAAGCTTTTGTGTTTGACGATCACAAACTTTCTTTAAAAATATACTTATATTGTCAACGTTGGATGATTTTGAAAAACCTGTGGTGAATTTTATGAATGAAACTGGAAATTTGAGACGTGGATCAACAATTCAATGAATAAATTCATAATTTCAGTATATAGATCTGATGTATTGTGAATTGTGTCAGCTCAAGGATCTTATATTTATAGTAGTTTTGTTGTGTTTTGTGTTTTTCATACAAGGATTTTAAGTTCTCTGTATATATATATATAGATATGATATTTTTGACTTGTGGTATATAGAATGTTTAAATGGAGGATAACTTTCTAATTAAGTATGTAAGTACAAATTTGCCATGGAAAGGTTTTAAAAAATATTAACTTCTATTTAGTCTCATTTGTAAAAAATCGCACCTTTTTATTTTATCTTATTTGAAAATTGGTCACATAGCTATATTCTTTTTCATTTCATAAATTTCTGTATTCTCAAGAAATGGTATTAAGATATAAAAATATTTCAATCCCATAAAAAGTTGAACAGGATATGAACACATAATCATAATCTACTGACCCTACTTGTTGGGGTGCACACTACTCCATTCATAATTGACTAGGATTGTCAGTTTTCCTATCAAAGGTCTGAGCGCTACAGCTTCCTCCACCAATAAAAACTGGCTGGCACGACATAGCCCACAAACGGCCTTCAAAAGTGGCATTAAAACACAATCAATCAATCATTAGCCACTGGATAGCAAAGCACTTTTTGGTGATTTTTTGTTTTCAGTGCTATTGACAACTTCCCAATTGAACTAGTTTTCCAATTAGCACAACAGATGACTATTTTTGTGGTAGAATGGTAATGCCTCACTGGTACCTTTGAAGATTGTTTTTATTTCTTGTTTTTTGTAGTTGCTATTTTTGAACGGTTTACAAAACTCAATTGTAATTCATTTTATTTGCAGATTATTTAGAATATGTTGTAAAAGAAGAATTCAGAAATTTCCTTCTCACCAAACTCAAGACCATTTAGACTTTAATGACATTAGGTAAGCTATGATTTATTGTAGTTAATCAAATGTGACCAGATATATAAAGGGAGTTAATCCAATGTGACCAGATAAATAAAGGGAGTTAATCCAATTTGACCAGATAAATAAAGGGAGTTAATCCAATGTGACCAGATATATAAAGGGAGTTAATCCAATGTGACCAGAGAAATAAAGGGAACCCTATATCTAAGTCAAACATAAACAAATATAGACAGTACATTTATCTTAAGCTTTGAATTTTTTCGTAAATTCCAAATTCTCAGGGAGTTAATTTCTGAGCAAAATAATTATGAATGTTTCATTGATGATTCTTGAGGTATTATTTTTAAAAGGATGATGTCTAAGTAGTTACTACTGTAGTCACTAACCAATCAACACTGAGGTTGTGAGTTTGAACCTCACTCGTGCAGGTGCACTGGACACAAATCTTGATTGACCAAGATTGTCAGTTTTTCTACCTAAGGTCAGTGGTTTATCTGGGCACTGGCTACCACCAAACAGCCCACAATTGGTTCTAATAAGTAGTGTGTTAAAACACAGAAAATTAAAATAAAAAGAATAATGCCCAAATTTTTCTTTTAAAATAATCTAGGGAAATAAAAGATGGTCGCATTTTGATATGAATAAAAAAAAAATTCATTGGAATTGAAAAGAATACAAACTGCTTGTTTACTTCTGCATGGTTAAACTATGTCAGTTTTTATTGGGTATGTGACATACTTTTGAATAGTTCATAAAAGTTTTGACAATTATATATTAAATTTGATTTACTGCACTGTTATTGAAGTGAAACTTTTTTATGTCCTCTAGATCTCCTTATGATTAAGAATAACAAATAGTGTTTAGTATTTTATTTTATATTTGTCTTTGCTTACCATTGTCATGATATCGATACACCAAAGCACAATTCCACTACAATATTACGTACAGCTATATCAAAATAGAAAGTTACAGCACATCTAAAATGGATGACAAATAACATTAAAACATCACAAACGTCAAAAGCACCAGAAACATCATAACAAAACACAATGAGTTTGCACATTAAAAGGTATTTTTATACACAACACTTAGAATCTGTGACACGATATCATCAGATAAATAAAAGGCGACATAAGAACTCAACAAAAGAGTTCACACTTTACCATAAATAATGTCTGGTTGCTCAAAAAGTTATTATCAAAACACATTAGAACACAATGTCATCAAACAAAAACAGACACAACACATCAGAACACAATGTCATCACATACAAAAACAGTCTCAACTCACCAGAACACAATCTCATCACACAAAAACAGTCTCAACTCATCAGAACACAATGTCATCACACACAAAAACAGTCTCAACTCACCAGAACACAATGTCATCACACACAAAAACAGTCACAACTCACCAGAACACAATGTCATCACACACAAAAACAGTCAACTCATCAGAACACAATGCCATCACACACAAAAACAGTCAAAATAAATATGTTTAAACTAACTAAAACACAATGTCATCACACACAAAAACAGTCTCAACTCTCCAGAACACAATGTCATCACACAGAAAAACAGTCACACCGTATCAGAATACAATGTCATCACACACAAAACAGTCACAACACATAATACAATGTCATCACACACAAAACAGTCACAACACATCATAATACAATGTCATCACACACAAAAACAGTCACAACACATCAGAACACAATGTCATCACACACAAAAACTGTCACAACATATCAGAACACAATGTCATCACCCTCAAAAACAGTCACAACACACCAGAACACAATGTCATCACACACAAAAACAGTCACAACACATCAGAACACAATGTCATCACACACAAAAAGTCACAACACATCAGAACACAATGTCATCACACACAAAAACAGTCACAACTCACCAGAACACAATGTCATCACACACAAAAAGTCACAACACATCAGAATTCAATATTATCACACAAAAAAACAGTCATAACACATTATAACACAAACAAATCACACAAAGAATCAGTTACAAAAAAACATCAAAACTCAAACAGTCAAAAGGCATCACACACAAAAATAGTCAAAACACAACAGATCACACACAACAGTCACAAAATATCAGAACACAAAATCAAAAAACAGTCTTTTGAGGACAGTTGTCTCATTGGCAATCATACCACATCTTCTTTTTTACAACACATCAGAATACAATGTCATCAGGAAAAAAACAGTCACAGCACATTATAACTCATTAACAGTTCATCAATAATCGAATAACTGTATAGAGGACAGGCTTCAAAAAACAAAATCACAATTCACAAAAAAAAGAAACCCAGCCATTGTAAACACCAACTGATATTGTATAGTCATTGTATTGTATTGTGGCAAATACAATAAAATCCATACATTTCAACACACATTTTATAGTTGAAGCATTGTAATTTACCAAAAGATGTCTTATATTGTGGTCTACGAAACCCGCACTGAATACTATTTTCTTTGACACTAGCTAGATACACAATAGAGATAAGAGTATAAACTGATCAAACTTTTTACAAGAATAAAAATTACTCCAAAAATTTTGTTTTCCTTTCCTATAGGTACTTAGTAACCATGAATGATTGGAATTTTTGTTTCCATTTAAAGGAATTTCCGTTGTTACTTACTCAAAGTTACTTGACCTAAGTTATAAAAAAAATTAGTAGAAAAGAATAACTGTATGAATGTTTATAAGTATATTTGTCAGGCCTTGTTTGTTCAGGGGGTTATAATAGACATGGAATTAAAGTCATGTGTCAGTATTTATTTTTGAATGGTTCCTTTAAACAAGAGGGATAAAAGACCAGTTTTTAAATTCTGAGCCTCATTGTGATATAACGTGATCTAGTGTTGTTATATTTCTCTAAGTGTGGGAAGATCTCAATGACGAGATGTTTTCATTGATGATTATTTTACCTTGACCAGAACTTTTTCATGTAATTCTTTTTAGTTATTTGACCTTGTCTGTAACCTTTGTTCAATATATATATGTACTTTCAATGTACCATTGTTTATGTATAATTACGAATAACCATGGTCTAGAATTTGTAAAATCTTTAAAACGATACCCTCGTCAGACATACATTATTAGATTATTGACGCAAAAAGGGTTACCTCAACACAATGAAATAAGTGACCTGGTAGAAAGGGTAATCTTTACAGCAAAACAATTTCAGTTCATTTATAGGTTACAGAGTTAAGTGGGATGTCCTTTTTCACTGAACTATTTCACATTTTTGTTTAAGGGGCCAGCTAAAGCTAAAGCCCACCTCTGGATGCCTGATTTTCTCACTCAGTGTTGAAGAGCCATTGGTGGCCTTGGGCTGTTTTCATCTGTTTGAGGGGTTTGTTGACTCTGACACATTCCCTATTTCCAATAACAATTTTATAATAGAATACATTTTTGTTTCAGATATGTTCCTGTATACTACGATATGACTGGTCATTACAGTACCTGAAACTCGGCAATATAAAGAGGTTTGTTCATCAAATATTTATTCAGGATTCAATTGTTGGTGTTAAGAACTGTTAAAAAGTACAGCAGAGATGGGGAGGGCCAATGTACCTCTTTGTAACACCCAGTTTAAAAATTGCTTGTCACCAGCATAAAAAAATAAAATATTTTGCCTTCCAATAGTATTCAATACTCTTATCTCTTGTGGCTTTTGATTTAAGAACCCCTCTAGGTTCTACGGTTAAAACACTTTTAAAAGCATTGCATAAAGAAAGAAAGAAACTGCTTGAAATGCATATATGTGGTTTATACATGTGTTCAACTTCATTTATCTTGAAAGAAATACATATCTCTTTAAATTTCTATCACAATTCAGTGGTAATTATATTTTCTAGTCAGTGCATCCATCTAGCTGTTGGTTCATTGGTTCCTATACAGTCCCTCCATTAAAAGGTTTAGTTATTAGTAATGGGTAGTTGGTTACCCTTAAGTTCACATCTACTTAAAACATAGTACAAATGCTCATACAAACTGTAAATATACACCGAATTATGGATTTGAACTTGATTTCATGATTAATTGAACATCGAAAAGTGATAGTACACAATTGAGTACATTCCCAGTTTAAATGTTTTGGTTTTCCGTTAGTTTACCATGAATTTGTGGTCGCACCAACAGGAAACTAAGTACACATGTTCATTATGATCTGAGATTTTGAGTTTTTATGCCAAATTAAAAATTGACCTGTATTTTATGGTTCACTGAACACAGACATAATAAATGGAGCAGGTCATTGTGTCAAATGGACATGTCTAATATGTAGTAAAAGCAGACAGATATGTTTCAGAAATTGAATAGAAGGCTAAATATTTGTCTGGTCCTTTGTCTGAATATTTGTCTGGTTCTCGGTCAGACCTGAGGTATCATTCAGTTCTAGTTTTGACCTATATAAGTGGGTGTTATAAACTGTCAAATGATACCTCTATTATTCTTTAATTGTGACCTTCTGTGTGTGGTGAAAATGATAACAAACTAGGGTATTACAAGCCTGTCATAGTCTCTATAAGACTTGGAGTTAGCCCAAGCATTGCACTGAGGTGTAAATAATGTTATGAACCAACAGGTCATTTTATAACTGAGTTTGCCAACTGCATGTCAGGACGTTACTTCTATACCGCTGTAAGTAAGGTTTTCATAGATATTATACAAGAAATCTTTAAAGAATATTGATGGATCATCCGGCGAGAGAAGGTTATGGCAATACTCCTCAGATTAAATCTGACCCTTTTTTAATTATACATCAGGGACTTTACCTAAACATTTATTATGAATTAAAGGATAAGATTTTGTCTGCATTGATGGTCGATGAAAAGTTGTAAAGTAGTGTTATTCTGTGAAAGTATAGATCAATTTTACTAAGTTCTCTCCCTTTACTGCATATTTGGAATGTAAATTAGAGTATATATTAGATTAAAAGAGCAAAGAAAAAAAAATCAGGTTCCAGAATCATGATATATTATATATCTAATGTACTTTGTAATTTAATAACCTTGTCAAGAAAATTAAAAAAAGAAATTTTCACTCAATTAAAGTGGTTTAACATTTGCCCATGAGTTTAAATACGGGACACTTTAAGACTATTAAATTTAATTTCTACACCCACTTTTGTAATTGGTTTATGATAAATATTAGTTCTTCTATTACTGAATAACTGAGAACAAGTTCAAATAACATACCACAAAAGGAGTATCCACATATTATTAAGTTCATATTAACAACTATAGTAAAGACACATTGGTCTTAATGGGGAGCAAAAGAGGGGAATAAGGTTAGACATTTATTTGATGTATACTACATTTAAAAAATAATGAAATAAAACATTGTCAGTAAAAGGTTATCAAAGAAATTTCCCCTTCAAAAATTCATAAATATACATTGGATGAATTGATTCAGAGTAATTTGATAATTTTAAAGCAACTGTTGGACTTGGTATTAAAGTTGGTAGAAAATGACACATTTGACAGCGATTGATCGATAAATTTGAATGATTTGGGATAACTTGATTTGAATTCTTCCCCACTTTATAAATTGAAACAAAGAACATATACCTATAGACAACATTGATACTTTGGTAACTTATGGATAGACAATTTCATACTAGTTAAAGCCATTCAATATATAAAAAGGACATAGAATTACCAAAATTATAAGATGTTGGAACATCATAGAACGGGATATTACAGGGGTCCTGAAAAGCAGGGTCCTTTTTTTGGATTATACTGATTTGTTTGAAATCATTGAAATTTTCATTATCTTTTTTTAATGATTATGTGTTAAACACTTGATAATTTGTAAAAAAGTTATATTGGGGCCTCTTTTAATGACATTGTTAGAGAATGAAATACTCTAGAACCGCCCCCGCCCCCTCCTTTCCCGAATCCAGACTATCACCACTTTTGTGTTAGCATTTCTTGTTAACATTTTAACATTGGTACAGGACAGTAATAACAAAGTAGATAAGCAACATGACTGGTGACACTGATGAGGCAGGATCTGTTTACCTTAGATTCTGGAAAATATCTGAGAAGACCACAATAAGCATGTTAAGTTGTTGGTGGGGCTTGTGTATTTTAGTCTAGTTTTCTATGTTATAGGGTCTTGTTTGTAGCCTTTTGTTTTTTGCCATGGTATCATCAGTTGGTCTTCAACTTATAAGATTTTAATGTTCTCTTGGTATCTATCACCACTACCTTTCCCATTATTTAGAAAATAAAGTTTAATTTTTAAATTGCATATTTAAAAAACAAAGAATTGTTATTTAGCCAAACCCTGATATATATGACTGATATATATATCCAGAGGCAATTGACTTTAAAGAGACTTGATATCGAGACTATAAGATCTGGTAAATCTATTCCCTTGTAAAATTATAGAATATAGACTCACTTAGTATCAAAACAAGATTTAAAATATAGATTTTCTTAATAGAAAGGATCTTCTTTCACTGTTTTGAATGATTTAATTTGATCAACTGTCAAAACAAGTCCTCACCGTTTAACCAGTTAATGGAGTAATGTCTGCCTGATAGCGACACTTTGACTACTTGCAAAGGTGAGATATAGACAATAATTTAAGGACTGGCCGTTCCTTCCATAAAAATTAAATAATGGCTTTACTGGTCCGAAAAAATCTTATAACTTATTTTACTTACAATGAAATCATTACATTAAACAAGAAAATTGTAGAAAAAAAATTGTATTATATATATGATATATGGAAAAAGAAACAAAATTTTAAATTTTTTTGGCTAATTTTAAAAAGATAGGTTCATTATTGGATTTTATAAATACAGTAAAACAGTTACACAACCTTGCTGTAGATCCTCATTGTAAACATTTCATGTCTGAAGTTCATTACAGTGGTAGAAAATTATCTGTTAATTAAACATTTAAATATCTTAAACAAAGATTACCTATTGACTATATGTGGTTCATAAAGAGGCATAGAGGTTCTTATTCATATTTCGTCTTCGGGCTCAAGTAATGAATTAATTAATTTCTTTCGAGCCTCAGGCTCATATTCTAAGAATGACCTTCATCCTGCACATCCAAGATATGCTTGGATGAAGGAACATTCTCTTGCTTATTACACTATCTACTGTTTTCAATTATTCCAAATTACTAGGTATCCCACTTGTAAGTCATTGCACTGACTAGATATTAAGTAAGTCATATTACATACTGACTTACTGAGAGAATATAATTAAACTTTGTAACTCTCAAGTCATTAATTTTCAGTGTTTTTTTCAAGCCATTGCTTATAAAGTTATAAGGCTGACAAGGAGCTTTTAAGTCCTAAATAGATTTTGTGTCTTTTAAGTCATATGCATTTCACCCAATAAGTTCTTATAGTCATTTATTAAGTTTTGTATGACTGGTCTTTTAGATTAGTTCACAAGTCATTTTTTTCATAATACATCTTAAAAGGTCCAGAGCTTGTTTAAAGTCATACACACTTATTGACCTTGGACAGTTTGCCTGACCTTGAACAGAGTTTGTCTGGTTACTCTTATTCTCAGTCCTTTGATTTCCATGTGATTCCAGTCAATCAACTATAGAAGACATTGACAAAATCTTTAATAAGATGATAAAAAAGTGTCTTATAATGACTTTTATCGCACCTTTCAGCGTCAACGATCAGATAAGTTTATGAAGGTTCTTTTAGATGCTTCTTCAGATATAAACCTGTTTTGATCGTATCAATAAGTTTGTTAATAAAATCGTTAATCAATAAGAGATCAGAACAGACTATATAGTTGGTGAATATTGAAATCTCCTGTTTAATAGGTTGTGGTAAACTGAATGATTTGTTGAAGTACTGATTATGTACGGGGTATTATACACATCATAGTGTGATAATACGTGAGTAGGAGGTCCATCAATTGTATTGGAAGAATAAAAAAGACAGACTGATATTTCATACTGTGATTTTAAATTATCTGTGTTTAAGCATGAATTATAGAGCGTGGATAATCTATCTCTTATACTGTAAGTTTCTAATACATATAATTACTTTTTTTAAATTAGGAAAATGGTATACAATGGATTTTTGTATGTGTTATATTTAGATTTTCGCTTTCTTTCAATTTGAACAACATGAACATCGCTTAATAGCATAAATTCAGAAAATGGTATACAATTTTTTTATTTTTATTTTATATTTAGATTTTTGTTTTCTTTCAAAGTTAACAACATGGAACATTGCTCAGGAGAATATATTTTGAGAAACTGATTTAACTTTTTGTACAACATTACTGGTTTGATGTCTATGGAGATTTGACATTAAGTCTACAGTATAACTAGGTCACTGCCTTGAAGGTAAATAAGGGGTTTCGATGGCTTGATAGTCTAAGTATCTGTTGAATCTAACCCAATGAGGTCACATTTAAAATAAATAAAATGGGATTCATACCGCATTTTCTTATTATTGAATCCAAACCAGGCCTTTCAGGTTTGCTGTGAGCCAACTTGCTCAGTGTTGAAGACTGTACTTTGACCTATAATGATTTACTTTTACAAATTATGACTTGGGTGGAGAGTTGTCTCATTGACACTCATACCACATCTTCTTATATCTACTTGCAGTCATTAAAAATTCAAGTATGATAAACATACACAGACTTAGAAATCAACCAATCAAGACACTGGATTTAGTGTTTGGTGCACAAACTGTGAACTGAGTAAAGTTTTATGACTGAGAACCCATATCTGTATTTTTTTTCTCAAGAATGTTAACTTAATAAGCACCAAAACAGTACATTGTTACATTAAGATATATCTGATGATACGTACTCTGTCTTCCTCCACCAATGAAAATGCCTGTATGATATATAGCTGATTAAGAGTGCTGAAAGTGGCTCTGTCTTCCTCCACCAATGAGAATGCCTGTATGATATATAGTTAATTAAGAGTGCTGAAAGTGGCTCTGTCTTCCTCCACCAATGGGAATGCCTGTATGATATATAGCTGATTAAGAGTGCTGAAAGTGGCATGGAACACAAACAATCTATCAATCAATAATTTTAAAAGGAATTTATTTTTTGTAGTACATTGTATTTGATTGTGACTGTATTATTGATGTTTTGTCTATCATTGGTATGAAGTTTAGAGTGTTTTTGTAGATATTTTAAAAAAAACACATGCATTATTATTATTGTAGCATATTGTGTCAAATAAGATCCTCTAATTAATATTTCTCAGGAGCCCCCTCCCCTGCTCTAACATTGTGTCTGTGCACCATCTCATATATGATTTATTTCAAGCGGAGTTGCTAATTCATAAAGGAATTATCTCTCTTGTATAAAGAATACAATAAATATATTTGATTTGATATTTTTATTTCTTTAATGCATGTAATAAGAGATTGATCACTTTATTTCAAGTGACAGATATTTGTATTTTTACTGATTTCAGATTGAAATTATACCTCATCAAAACTGAATAAAAAATCATTATTGATAAATTGTGTCTGTCATTAGATCAAGTTGTATTGATCACAAAAATATCTTTTTTAAATGGCAGAGACATAAAGCTGTTACAAGTGATATTTGACATCTTATTTTACCTAATTCTTAGCATATGCCAAAAAAACATTACATGATCACTATTTTCCAAATGTTATTAGGTCAACTGTTAGAACAAATTGAGGTCAGAAATCCTAGAACCAAAAACATATTTCCTCTTGAGCTTAACAGTGAAATACAAATATCTATGATTTAGTCTCATTTGAAGTCATTCTTAATTGAAGATACTCCATTTTAGGTAAAACCATAAAAGTATTTTGTGAATATAAATTCCCTAGTACCTGCAAACATGACAATCTTCCTATAAAAGAAAATTAATTAATATCAAAACAAAATTTAAATGACCAGACATAAATTTAATAATCAAAGATTTCAATATTTGCTGTTTAAATAAATGTCTAGAAAAGATAATATTTTCTTTTAAGAACTTGTGAAAATTTAAACGACGACAACGTTTACTGAAGTGTAATCTGTCACTGTAAATTTAATTTGGTCAATATTTATATAAATTGAATACTTCTAAACCAGGAAAATAGAGAAATATCTGATTGATTTTCTGAAGTAGATCTACCCTGGCTGACAGATTAGGAAACACATTTGTCAAATTGTAAAAATAATAGAATGGCTACTTTCATTTTCAAAAAAAGGTATGACTGATGGAAATTAGGGAAAAACTGATTTCTTTTTCTGTTATGATCGAATTGATTTCCATTCGTTTGAGAACATTCACAAATAAAAAATAGACAACATTTACTATATATTCTTGCCAAGGCATGTCATAAAACAGCATAATCAGTCATTTAAACACAAAATGTCTGTCGTACAATGCTGAAATTGCCTATTTTTGCTCACATCTACTTTGTTTTATTTTAGGTGGATAGTTGTCTAAATGGCAATAATACCAAATTCCATGAAGTTTATCTTTATATAGATATCTGCATGTATGATTTAACCCTTTAATATTAAAAAAAAACTTAAATTATGATATTTTAGCTACTTTTACTCCTCAAGCCATAGGAGGGATTAAAATATTTTTAAACTTAAGCTTTTTCAAAGTTTTAAATACCACAAACTTGTTTTTATGGGTTAATCAAAATATTATAATAAAATAAACCTTTTGATAAATTCTATTTTGACAGATTATTCCGATTTTTATTTCGTTAACCTGACTAGGAATATTTAAGTTCACTAAAGTTCGTATCAGACCGTGTGAGTGTATCGCTTACGGAACAACCAGCACCTCTGACCTGGGTCAGGCGTAATGTCAAAGAATGTTAATTTCTTTACGCTAATACATTTCACACTGCATTACATTTTTAAATAAAGAAATATTATGTTGACAAATTCTCATTATTTAAAGTAAATCGGTTACATCTTGCGGTTCTCACTACCTGGGTTTGAACTTTTAATCTATAAGCTGATCAAGTTTTCAGTTATTTATTATGTATATAGGAAGGTGATTTGTTTACTTTCTTTGGTTAACTTTATTTATCAATTATGTTAACACTTAATGAGTTAAGGAAGGAGTATATTTGTTTACTGAATGATAAGGCTCAGTCTATACTTCTGTAATTGAATTTAGATAACGGTCCTTACCTAGCTTAGTTTGGATAGGTAAACTTAGTAGTGACAATTCTATAGATGAACTGTGGATTTTAATGTTTGTAATATGTTTCAATGGTCAGTATACTTACATAGGATAGGGAATAGAAACAGGGAATGCGTTAATGGGACAACAACCTAACATAAAGTCAAGTTTGCAGCAAACTTTTATAATACATGTATAGCTAACAATACTTGAGTGTTCCTTACACCATTTAATATGCATATTTACTTATAGTTACTCAATCATAATATTTTATTTAAGATATGATTCACTAGGTGATTTAAGTAATATTGAAGTTATAATGATATAGGCAAATAAGCAAGTAAGTTATTAATTAATTTTAATTATTTTATTAAATTTGGACGATAATAAGTATCAATCTTTTTAGTTCTCTTTGTAAAACATTAATTATTATCATTTTATCAGAATAATTATAATTTGGGTCCCACATATTAAGAAATGGACTTTTGTTTTGGAGAGTTGTCTCATTGTCAATCCTACCACATCTTCTTTTTTATATTTGCTTGATTCATCCTTAATAGGGATTGACATCCTTTATGTATAACTCCTACACTTGTGAAAGTAATTTCTATTGAACTGTTAATTCCATAATGAAGCTCAGTAACCCGAAACCAATGATTGAGGGGACAGCGGTCAGTAACCTTCCTATAGGTGGGGTATTAAAATTTTTAATCAAACCAAGAAATCACAATCACATTGTCCTCCCATAAAACTCAGATAACAAGTATTGTAGTTAACGGTGATGACCGATATAAACTGTCAGAAAAATTGATATTCGATATGATATATGTATAATGAGGGCAGTTTTTATGTTTTATATTGGAAACTTTATATTCCCTGCTTAGTGATTATTTCCCTTAATCAAGTCAGAGATATCAATAACATGCAATATATTGTTGGATATTTTACATTAGTGAAACAGCTAGCCTAGCTTACAACATGTAATATTTGAATAGGTCAATGTATTTACTTCAACAAAAGTAATGATGTCAAATTGAAGCAGTCTAGATAATTGGTGTTTGAATGCAATTGTGAATACAGAATATCTGCCTTTTATCTTTTTCTGGGAAAGTTACTTCCCTTTGCACAATTTTGTTACAGTTCTCTATCTTTGAGTGAGGCATCTCAGTAGAATCACTACCCATTTATTCATTTGTTTATCTTAACTCTCAGCACATGCATCTCTTGTTTCATATTTAACTTGGTTTTGGAGTGTGACTGTGTGAAAAGAGACTTATAAAGAGTGTACAGTTTGAACTTACTGAATATTTTTTTTGGCATTTAGTGTGCTTATAAATGTTAAACCTTTTTTTTATGGGGTTGAAAGTTTTCTATGTAGTATTTTATGTACAGTTTGTCTTTTGATCCTTTTCATTTAACATTTTTTGCCCTGACATTGTCAGTCTGTATTTTTTTGACATACTAGTTTTAATTCCTTTTGGTACCTTTCCCCTCTCCTTTGATGACCTCTATTTGTAACTTTGTGTTTCTTCTGCATTTTTGGGTTGCAGCCAGCTGTCTTCTTAGATTTATCCTACATCTTTTATACAAGTTATTTCATTGCTTAGATTGTCTGTTAAACAATTATTGCTGGGTTTTTACTATAATTAATTTTTATGTAAATTTATTTACAACTTTTCACTCCAGAATGACTATTTCCTTGACCTGTCAAGATTATGAAATGTTTACCACACAGAAAAGTCATGGTAGTGACATATTATAGGGTTTATGTGATATGAGTCAACTTCAATCTTCACTTGTCATAATTTAGCCTTTTTAAAACAATTTTTCGTAGATTTTTCAAATAAATAGTGCTTTTAATGATTCAATAAAAAATGAAGGAAAAGAGATTTCAGACATGTTTATATATGATCTCTATCAGTTTCAGTTAGGTATCTTTTATAGTTTGCTAGCAAACATCAGCTTCCAAATTAAGTATTCTTTATAGAATTACATATTTGTTATTGCCTCATATCTTGTATTCAGAAATCATATTTATTGTTGATTTAAATATTTAATATGAATTTCTGTTTTAAGTGACAATAAATTGAAAGGTTTTATATTTGTTTTGTGACATTGAGGTCAACATTGTAATAACAATTAATTAAAAGATGTTTATTTGTTATATTTGACTGCAATTGTGGTCAATATGATAACAGCTCCTGAATTACTACTCAGTTTGTTTATCTTATGTTATTTCTAAGATTTGTAACTGGGAATAGCTAGACTTCCAACATTGTGATTTTCCTCTTCAAGTAATGGAAATTGGACATGACTATAGTAACTTAGGGACGACATCAAAAGATCAATGTAGGATAAAAAACTTAAATCAAAAATTGGGGGTGGGGGGTTAACAATTGCTGCAAGTTTTGTTAATCCAAAATCAATTTCACATATTACTATATTGGTCAATCAATTTTTCCCAAATTAAGTTAAGAGGGGGGGGGGGGGGGGGGGGGCAGTGAAAAAACTATGTGAATTAAGTTTTTTATCCTACATTGAACTTTTTTGATGTTGTCCCTTAGGGTGTCTCTATACCATAGGTACTTGTCGTCTAGACGTAATGATGTGGATGTAAACATCTATAGGTCACTGTATGACCTTTAACAATGAGCAAAAAATAAAAACTATAGTTAGATTATCAAAATTTTGACATCATTTTCACAAACATAAAAACAATTCAGACAAAAGATACATCCTGATTTATAATATATCACTAAACAAAAAGGAAAATACAACAGACAACATTTTACTATAAACAAGAAACGAAATACAATAGACAACAACCAACCCTTACCACTGAATTACAAATGTATTTAAGCTATGTTTATTTTCCACAATTAGTTTTGTTTTCAATTCCATCCAAGGTAGTTGCACCCTTTTATTATTTATGGATTAAAATGAGAAAATTCATAAACTGATATTAAAATAAACTTGTCTTACAACTAATAATAGATGTATTTAAATTAAAAATAAATAATAAGTTGGACATTTACCCTGGATAAGTCTTTATATTACTAATGTATACTTGTATTGTTGTATAGTATTAACAGGGTGTAGCTCTCTTTCTATTGCTTATTTCAACATTTAGTTTGCTACAATAGAAGGAATGTTTAAGAAACGTGATAGATTATAAAATATAGACATTTGTCATTTTATGGCATGTTGAGAAAATATGAAGTTTTCTCCAGAATTGACATCTTTAACAAACGATTATAGTTTTGATGTTTATGTACAAATACAATGCATTTAAAAGAGGTTTTTGCCTATTATTAAATTTACTTACTTGGTTGAATTAATAAGTAAAATTTAAAAAAAAAAGTATTTCTTTTGACTGTCTAAAGATGTGTTGATCATTGGTCTACTGTGTCTTGTTATTTATAAATTGAACTTGGGTAGTCCAGTCAATTTCTGAAACATTTGTTCATATTGTGGTTATAAGCATCAAACTTTGCAGGGTTTTAGTTAAGGTTATATAGTAAACATTTATAGCAATGGACCCAATTCACCAAATCTGTGTATTAACCTGTCATGTTGAAGTTGTGTGTAGTCGACAATAGTGTACATTGTATATATTATGCTTTTGTAACATTATATGAAACACCTTTTAATCATTGTTATAAAATTGATTAGACTAAAATTAAATTTGTAATTTTAGATTTACTCTTTATATTTTATAGGTCACTAGAGAGCTGAGACACTATGGGACAGAACCAAAGCTCTCGTTCTATACCAACAACACCAAAAGGTCCACCAGCTAGACCCAGTGCACAACCAAGTGCTCGTGGACTCAGTCAGTTAGGGCCACAGGGACCAAGTTATGTTAATCCTGAAAATAAAGTCTTGCCAATAGTGCTTCCTTCCTCTGCCAAATCATTATTAAGACCAGTGTCTCAGGAATTAAGTGATTTTCATCCAGAATATAAAGAAATCTTCCGTTCGGAAAGTTTAGAAGATGATAATGGAAATATTACTAATGGGGAAGTGGTTCATGATGGTTCAAAACATGGTTCAAATAGTCAGGATGTGAATGGGAACTTATCTCCAAGGTCAAATGGACATATACCTAATGATAATAGAAATGGAGATTTAAACCGTCGACCTGTATCAATGTACACTAATGGTGGTGGCAGTAATAATAATACCAATGTCAAAGGTCATCGCAGACAACTCTCTGCTTCGTCTGTTCTTTACTCAAAAGAGAATACGATTATAGAACATCCTGATGAACCTAAATATAATGATGATCGACCAAGGAAGGTAACTCTTCCTGCTAAAAGTTCCTTTGATATGCCTTACTCAGAAAACTTAACTTATGCTCAGTTAGCTGAATACAGACGTAATCAAACTCTGGCTGAATTAGAAAGAAAAACAGGGAGGAAGATTGAAGATCTATCAGCATACGCAGAAGATAAACAATCAAACTTTGAAAGAGCGCCATCTACTAGATCAGCCAAAAGTTATCATAGTGCTGGATCAGCTGTCAGTAAGAAGAAAAGTCGAGCACCACCACCTCCAAATCAACCGCCTCCTCCTCCAGGGTCTAAATCAGCCCCAAATACACCCAGAGCTGCACCAGGATCTAAATCAGCCCCAAGTACACCGAGAGGCAGTAATATGCATACACCACCTGCCAGACCTAATAAGCCACCACCTATATTAAAATCATATTCAGTGGACAGGGAGCCACCTGCAGATTATGATGATGCTCAACCAAGGAAAAATGTTTCTATTAATAGATCGTCAAGTTCTGCTAGTGGTAGCAGAAAGTCATATGCTCCTGCTACATCACCTCCACCGCCTAACGCACCGCCACCCCCACCACCTCCGGGATCAGGGATATTACGCAATACTAATCAAAGATTAAACAAATCAATGGTAGAACTACCAAGGGCCAATAGTGCTAGTGACTTTATAAAAGTTCGTAGTCCACCAGTTCGTCAAGATAGCTTCAACAAGCCAGCCTTACAAACTGAACAGAATAAATTTTTATCACAAATTCAGAAGGCTGCAGAAAATCGTGCCATGAGGCGACAAAACTCAGAACCAGTCATGACTTCAACACCACCAATTAATGGTGATATAGACAATAGAGTTGAAGAGAAATTGATTTTTGATGCTACTTCAAACACATTGGAAAGTGCAAAAAATTATAACAATCAAGATTTACCCGTAAAAACACCACCACCAGTGGCACTGAAACCCAATAGATCATCATCATCTTCATTTGAGCGTCAAAATTCTGTTACATCTGAAACAAGCACTGCAAATAGTGTGCAGTCATCAAGTAACAGTGAAGATCAGAATGGCGCAATTCGTCGACTTAACAGTCTTTTGCAACATGATATAAAACTAGCAGCACAATCAAAGGCCACTAAAATTGTTAAACATGCCACACCAGTCAAAGAAAAACCTATGGATCCAGCACAGGCATTTCGGGAGCAACTTGCAAAAGCTGCTTATGAGCGTGATCATAGGGCAAAGACTGGGCCAACTATTGATGAAAAATTAAAAGCTGCTCAGGCAGAGGAAAAAGAAAAAAGTGAAGCTAATATCGTGTTTTATACTGATCAGGTTACTGTGAAACGAACTGATAGCATTCGTAAACAGAATGAGGAATATAAAAAAGAGGATACTAAAAAGAGAGAGACTAGTGTACAAGAAACAAATGTTCAAGTTGAATCTCCAAAAGAAGTTTTTACCATCAATAAAGAAGAAAAGCCTAATCTTCCAGTCTTTACAAACGGCAATATGGTAGAACAAAAGGGTGAAATTATACATCATCCCCGACAGATGACCCCTGGGGGTGGCATTGGTTCTCAGAAGGATAGTTACCGTAATTCTATTTATGCATCAAAAGACTGGACACCAGAAGTAGACTTAGATTCTGATGATAATATATCTGACAGTGAGGTATTGACCTCAAGTCTTGGCAAATCTAATGGCTTCAAATCATCAGTATTCCCAGCAAAAGTTAATGAAATAAATTATAAAGGAAAGAAACAAAAAGGAAAAGAGAGAAAGTTCAAGAAAAGCATTGAAAACGATGAAAAGAAAAAACATGGCAGCATTAAAAAATTCAAAAACTCTGTTCACAAAAGTGTGTTAAATGCATTTGGTTCTATAAGTAAAGCTTCTGGGAAGGTATTGAAGAAAAATAAATCTGAGGACTTAGATAATGTTAATGAACAACCAATGAACTGGACTTTATCATCATCCTCATCTACACCATCATTCTCCGGCACTCCGGTAGAAAGTCGACCAAATCTAAGTGATGGACAGTTGTCAAATCGTGCCTTTAAATACATGGTACCTAATGGTTACCAAGATCATGTGTCTCTGAGTAGTGAAAGCTCAGATGAAGAGAGAATTGTCAATAACCAGGTCATGTTTGAAACAAATGGCCATATTGAAAGTAACGAAGATACTGATAATGAGGATGGTGGTGATCAGAAATATTTGAAACGTGCTGGTGTGGCATATGTTAGTAAGAGTGGACAAATTGTTGTTCTACCGGAGTATGATAAAGTACAACCAGGTGAACAGAGACCTGGAGAATTCGATAATCATGCACCAAAACTTAAAAATAAGAAAAAGAAGTTTACTTTCGATAATACTGTTCGTAGAAAAGAGAGAGAACATATCAGTGAACAAATCACCATGGATGCAACAGAAAAGGAGAAAAAAAGAGAGGATGAAAGGCGCAGGGAAATGGAGGCTGATATTGATATTAAACGTACTCGTGAGTTAGAAGCTCGTGAACGCTTGCAGAGATTAGAAATGCAGGCTCAGTATCATCAGCAGTTATTACAACAACAACAACAGTATGGGATGCTGTCAGCGCCACCTCTGCCTCCACCTAATGGATTCCAACAAGGCTTTAACCCAGTGGAATTCTCTCAGTTCTTTGCTCAGCAACCTGGGTATGGTTTACCCTATGGAGCTCCATCAGGGTTTGGAGGTCCTATGTATAATAACAATGTGCCAAACATGTCTTATGATCTGAGTGAATACATGCGAATGATGGGTGTTCAGAACTCAACACCTACATCAACGCCTCAGCAATTAAATGCTTACATGTTACATGGAGGACTAAACTGGCCACAAACAAGTCTACTGTCTTATCCAAACAAACAACAAGATGATTCTAAGCGTAATCAGGTTTATAACAATTGGAGTGGACCTAAGAAACAAATCGTTAAATCTAATTCGCAAGGAGACAGTGGTGCTAGTACTTCTAAAAAGACATCTTTTTACTCAGCTGATGAATCGGACAGTTCAGCCGGACTGTCTCCACAACGAACTGATGCTTCATTAAGTGCTTCCAAGAACAATGTTAATGGTGACACAAATGATAATTATGGATATAAGTCTAAGATATCTGTAACAACTGTCTACACACCAGGATTTACCAAAAGTGCTGCCTCAGATAATAGGTAAGGTTTTTATCTTTGATGACACTTGTTATGTTTCGGGTTAGTCAGGTTACGCTTTTTGTTACTACTTGTTAATGTTGAGATTTGGGGTAAATACACCTTATCGCTATTTGTCCGCCATTACTAGATATCACACAGGTTCCCGTAAATTTTTGACGTCACAAAACAAAATATCTGACTCCACAATGGAAAAGTGATTGTTGTATGCGTCAAAAGTTCAAGCTGCCGGGTCAGCCGGGATTAGCGATAAGGTGTATTGGAGAAATATCAAAGCAACACAAATTAAGACATGGAAAGTTAAACCATTAGAGGCATTCAGCATTGCACCAACACTCAAACTAAAGGATAAGCATTAATTGTACAGATGATAATATTGCAAACCTGGATATCTTTTAAGGTTTTAAGACTTGAATTAATCTTTCCATGTGTCATATTCCTAGGCTCATTGTAACATGGGTAAGCATTGTATTGGTCAATACCGAGAGTACAAATGCTTGATGTAAAGATTATGACAAATGTAATGCAGAGTTGTATCTAAACTAAAGCACAGCTTTTGAGGGTTAAGAACATTTACATAACGGTACTCTTTAAGTGTTTCCCACAAAAAAGGCATACTAATTTAATTGAAAAAGGGCATTTGGAGTGCGCAAAATTTTATAAAAAGGGCACCTAGAGCATGTGGAGTAAAGTAAAAGGTAACCAGTTCAATAGATTAGATGTTTTTTAACCTTATTTTAACCTTATGTAGAAATTAGTCTTAATTTTGACCAAATGTTTGGTTTTTTAAAAAATATTTTGGCAATTCAATTAGTTTTGTATCGTGACAAAATTGTGCCGTGAGAATTGATACCGATGATACATGTTAAGAAGTTTAAAATAATAAGTGCTTTTAACTGTTATAATATATGTGGGACTGGTATTTATACAACAATAGATTTAGGATTAAGAACATTTTAAGATAAAGTATGCGGTTGTCGGTGTAAATGACTTCTTTATTCTGTGTGAGGAATTTAAAGTACAAAATTATGAATACTGACAAATTATAATAAAGTCAGTCAAAAAACTTACTCTAGTATATTTTAGGTAAACAAAAACAAAAATTGAATAAGTATATTGAACTTCATTAGAAATACAGGATATCAAGTAAGGGTACGCTGTTAAATAATTAACCACATTAAGTGGTTGCTTTAAAAAATGGTACCCTTCAACTCATTTTACAATCTCTTCAATTGATAACTGTAAACAGTATTTTTAGCTAGTTTTTATGTATAATAGGAGTGTAGGCTGAACACCAATGAGGCAACAACCCAATACATTTTAAGGAGAAGCTTATTTTTAATTGAAGCACTAATGGTACTCAGAAAAGATGATACAATTCAATCTTATGAGAAAAAAGATGTGGTATGATTGCCAATGAAACAACTATCCACAAATGACCAAACGACACAAAAGTTTACACCTTTAGGTCACTGTACAGCTTCAACAATGAGCAAAACCCATAATGCATAGTCAGCTATAACAGGCCCTGGTTATTTCCTTTGCTATGCATTAAAAGTGTTACATGGCATATTATGAAGCTCAACAAAGAGTCCTTCCAACATATTTCACAGTAATCAACCTAAATTTCATATATTGTTGTATTTCTCTTTTCAGTTCTGTGATTAGTGACAATAGTGCTGATCGATGATAAAAGACGATTATTAATACAGGAAAAATAATCAGTAAATGGCCTTGACCTACTGTGTTAGAACAGACCAAGAGGATCAAGAAGAACTGGTTGAATTGCGAGATAAGAGTTGTGACACAAAATAAGAATTTCACATGTAAATTCTGCAAGTCTACGGTGCTCAGAATGTTGACTATTTATGTTCATGGTTGTGATTTATAGTTATATATTTGTTTATTTTTGTAAAATTTTATTGTTAAAATGGTAATGTTAGTTTTAGCTGTCTGAACAATATCTGATTTTCCTGAGTGCCCTGTCATCTAATTATACGTAGGTTTGAAGGTCAATGTTAAAACCTTGATGGTGTTGTTCCAGATCTCTTGGCCCATGCCAAACTCCACATGACCAATATAAGAACTTCTTATAGTAATACATTGTCTGCATGTTGAACCAATTCTCGAGGGTCAGTACAGGCATGACGAGGTTACTCAGGGTCCATTATAGGCAGGTGCCCAGATCTTTCAGGGTTTAGTACAGGGACTTTCCCAGGTATCTCAGGGTCCAAAAGTCAGGTCCCTTGTCTTTCAGGGTTCAAAACTGTCAGATTCCCAGGTAACACAGTGTTCAATATAGCCAGGTCCCCTGAGGTCTTGTATGGTTAAAAAAAAAGACTGAATATTGTTAGTATTGACATGTTTCTTAACTGAAGAATTTGTACAGATTTTCTTACAAATTTTAAGAATTGTTTGCGTTTTATTAAACATTCAAAATAACTAAAATGTTTAAATTTCCATTTTTAAACCTTGCCAAAAACATTTGATATAGGTAGGAAAAAATTCAAAATAAATCTTGTTTTTAAATTAGATAACCATTTTAAAATAGTTAAAAATAATCTTATGTTAAAAAATTCTGATTTATTTATTTTTATTGTTTTCTCCTACATCTAGGTAGCAAATCATAACATATCTCATAATTAGTTAAAATGATCATGTACAGAATTACAAATACTATGCAAAATAGGTCTAATTTATTGATTTTGTTGGATATTTCCTTGAAAGTTTGTATTGGAATCCAAAATACTATCAAATCATATTAAATACTTCATCACCATAAAATGTTTCCTTTAAGTTACTTGAGAAATAACAAATACATGTAATAATTTTTGAAGTCTGTTTAAAAGGTTAAAATTGTATAAATTTATAAAATTAATGTATGATTTATTGTTTAAAAGAAGATAATAAAAATTAAATATTTTGATTATTTAAAGAAGAAGGAAGTTAAATACTTAAATTTCTCTCTCAATTTCATTTCGTAGAGAGAGAGAGATAAAACAAAACAAAGTTGAAAACAATTGCTTATTCAGTTATGCAAAAAAAAAAATTAACACAAGACCTAAATTATCAGGATTCCAGATTAATAATAAAAAATATTTTGAATTAAACTTCAGCTGTATCTATATAATGTTTTGCTGCAGTGTAAAAAAATTGACAAAACAAATTATGATCTGAATTTTAATAAGCAAAATAAATTCATCAAATATGACTGACAATTCTTTTTATTATCTGTAAATCTTGTCTTATAATGAATTACCTGCTATTTTTATCTGATAAAAACCTTATGTATTATATTCTATAATTAAAAAGTCATCAATTGTGGATTTATTTGAAAGATGACAGTTGATTGATTAGAGTTAACATTTTGAAGTTTTTATTCAGTATAAATGATACACATTTACCATTATAGTGAGAATGTTGATGTTAAGTTACAAAACCTCAAAGTTTTTTCATCAGCTAACCTTGTACATTAGCAAGTACCTTTTTGAAAATTGACTTTAAGCAAACTGTAAACACACAAGCTATAACTTTCTTTACCAAACAGTAAATCTTCAAAAGTGCTATTTAATACAAAACTCATTATAAAATAAATCTAAGCCATGTATAACATATGATTTTTTTTAAGGCCAGTAAATGTAGTCCACCATTATTTGTAGAAACAAACTGTACTGTCTTTTATTACACTAGCTTTTGTTGCCTTTATACTTTTCAGAATCTCAAAAACTTCTGTGATAGGCTATGTAACAAGGGAAATAACCCTAGATCTGATTTTCAATGTGTGCATGTATATTGCATGGGAGATAACTCTATATTGGTTGTGAAAATTTTATTTATGTAAAAAAAATTATGTTGATATTTTCTTAAAAAAATATATATTTTTGTTATCATATGATTTATGTTATAAGTACATACATTTACATATTATTTTTTGTATGTTTTTTCATTGAGCCATTTATCATCAAAATTTGAAAGTGAATTGAAAAAACTAGTCAAGAATCAGTTCATCTAACTACACGTGTGATTTTTAGAATTAAATTAGTTGTGTTTCTGTGGTATCAACATAAAACAATGATTTGTTATTGAGAATTGATATGTTTTTTGATCAGTTTACTATATATATCAGGTTTTATGAAGTTGATTTTATTTGTTCCACAGAAACACGACTGATTTCCTTTCTATGTGACATGATCTATTCAGGTCTGTTTAAATCAGCACTAACATCCCCACATTCAATTCTAATCATTTAAATACAACTTTTTTCCACAATATTTTGAAGAAAAAAATTAAAAAATTTGGAATGTTAATATAAAATAATTTATAATGATGATTTCAGCGTCTTTGATTTCATACACAGCATGTCCTTTCACATTTTATTTTAACAGTTGCTTCCTTAGGAAGGACAACTCATAATCTACACTCTAACCCTTTCTTGGGAAACATTAAGAAGATACATGTGTAGAAATTATTTTTACACAAACAAAGTTTCATTTTGGAAAAGGGTCAATGTTTTTATCCCTCTTAAGTAATTGCATATTTTTTATGCAGTCTTTGAACTAATTGCATTGTTTCTAAGCATAGTTTGAAAATTGAACAAAAAGTGTTAAATGTTAGCACTTTGCAAGTATCACCTCCGTCCATTAAAATTAGCATTTATCTGATAAAAAAGGAGGATATGGTGTATAATTTCACACAAAGTCCAAATTGTTTCATTTGGAATGCACTATTGGGTAAGGGATGTTACACTAATACAGTGGAAATTAACAAACCTTCATTAGGGACACTCTTACACAGATTCATCGATTTATTTTTATATACAGTTAAAAAATGTGACACAAAATAGATCAATTCATTTGAAGTCATCCACATGTCAAATAATAATCCAATATTCAAACATATCATTTACATGATTTCATCATTTTCTTTCTTTTTTATATTTATACACATTAATCTGCATATATACAAATATCATTATTTTATTTAAACAATAAAGTGCTGAAATATTGTATGTTAATTTGCCATGAAATATATTCTTGCATATCAAAATTTATATTTAGATAAATATTTCATCGTCATATAAAAAAGAAGATGTGGTATGATTGCCAATGAGACAACTGTCTACAAGAGACCAAAATGACACAGACAATAACAACGATAGGTCACGGTACGGCCTTCATGAATGTTAGTGATATATCTAACATTATAAGCCATTATTTATTTTCATCAGGTAATCTTTTGTCTTCACCAAATATTTAATTGATTGCTCTGCTTCTAAATGAAGATCTTTTATTTTTTTCCTTTTTTTATTTGACTTTAACCATTGATGCAAGTTATCTAAGGGAGATAATTCATATTTAGAATAATACCCATCCAAGTAATATTACATTCTGGTTAAAGCAAATGCACTGACATTAAATGTATTTTTTTCTGCTTCTTAATTGTATAAGATTATTTTTGTATTCAAAAGTAGAAAAGTTAAAAGTGTTACTTAAGTTCACTACACACAAAAACATAATGCAGTTTTTTTTTAATGATACTTAACTTTTATATTTTTAAATTCTTCAAGATTTGATATTTTCTTTTCTAAACTGTACAATAAACTGACATTTGGTATTAATATTTTGGTCTGACATATGCATTTTGATATAGAACTTTCATAAAGATGCAATTTTGTTTTGTGTATAATTCTTAGATAATCCCATTTACTGTATGTCTGAAGATCCTCGAACAAGTAATTTTTCATAGGAATTCTAGTTCTTGCAACAATTCAAAGTATTTATGTGTACCTTTACAATTCTCTTAGTTGTTAATTATATCACCCACATTTAAACCAATAGATTTCAAACAAACTTACTGTTTGCTTAGAAAATTACTTTTTCAGGAATGTTTACCATGAAAATTACTTTTTTCTTTGGAACCATGTCAGATAATACTACCTTTCATTATTGTTCATGTAATATCCATGTTTGTTATCATGATTATTGCAATAATATCTACCATCAGGGACATACATTTATATCATTTCGTTACATTTATATCTAAATATATAAAAATGAAATAAATAAGATTTAATTCTATTGAGAATAGTTCTTCATTTCACCTGGCAAAGAAGATGAGTTGTTGATTGACATGTGATGTCAAGACTTTCATGTATAGGGTTGGTGTGTGGTTCAAACCTATCTATACCTGGCAGGGTGAATATAAATAAGACAAATAATCAAAATTTATGGGAAAATAAAGAACAGCCCCAAGACATTGATATGTCATATCAATAGTTCCTATTATACACAGGAACAAGATGTGGTATGATTGCAATTGAAACAACTTTCCACAAGAGACAAAATGACACTAAAAATTAACAACTATGGGCCTTCAACAATGAGGCTGGCCCATACCACATAGTCAGCTATAAAAGGCCAAAAAATTACTAATGTAAAACACTTCCAACAAGAAAATGAACAGCATAATTTATTCACAAAATAATGAAAGCATGCAAATTTACTGATGTAGAAATGCATATTTACACAACAGTATTCAGTGCTGTATTAATCATGCACATTTACACAGTAATATACTATTTAACATACATATTTATGTCTAATTGATGCATAACCTAGGTCTTGTTTTATTTATAAACATGTGAGTTTTAAATATCAAAACAGCCATATGGATAAACAAAAATTGCTTTACATTTTTGTGCCCCACCTAGAGTCTTTATGTTTTCAGGCTGTGCATCTGTTCGTTTAAACAACTTGAAACTTGGTACATGTGTTCAATATGATATGATCTTTCTCATATTAATACACAATAAAGAGATTTGACCTCACTTTTGTAGTCCACTGAACATAGTAAATAATAGTCCCAATTCACATATCTGCCAACTGTCACTATTTGCGGGGGATTTCTACTATGAAAGCTCCCAAATGGAAATTTTGTAATTTTGTCCTATTTTTAACAAAAAAGTTAATTTTAAATTGCTTTAGGCTTTTAAAAGTATTTTAGAATCCAAAAACAATATTAAAATACATCTGAAGGCCCCCTTGAAAGGTATTTTATGACCTTGTTAGCCATCTTGCACCCATAACCCCCATGGGCACTTTGAAAAGTTGGCAGGTATGACTTCAGGTTAAAGTTTTGTATTTCAATCAAATTGAAACTTATAGTTGATCTTTAACCTTGGTTTTAGTTTGCAACCCAGATATGTTTTTTCTCAATCGATTTATGACTTTGAACAGCTGTATACTACTGTTGGTTTCATTTGGTTCACACGTTTCCTATGATATGATCTTTCTAATTTTAATGCCATATTAGAAATTTGACCCCAATTTCACGGTTCACTGAACACAGAAAAGGAAAGTGCGAGTGGGACATCCGTATACTATGGACACATTCTTGCTTTACATTTACATAACAAATTCATGTGGTATTGATGCCAATCAGACAACTTTACGACATTGAATAAAAACAGGTTACAAAGCCTACAAAAATCACTCAACTCACACTGTATAGTAAGCTATATATAGAAGTCTGTAAATAAAGGCATCAGTAGTATACCACTGTTTTAAAGTCATAACTTAGGGAAAAAATCCAATGAAAACACATCAACTTCATGCAGACATTCAGTTAAAAGGACCAACCAGCAAATTTAAAATTCACCTGAATGGGGATAATTACACAGGTAGCTAACATATTAAACAAGACTAATATTTGAGCAATAGTACTATACATGGTAATATTTGAATTTGGTGTTATAAAACAGTTGATAAATATTTCGCCCGAACAAATAACCTTGATCAGCGTCAATAATTTTTACAATGCTAGTGTTGTATGTAAATTAGCAAGTAATAAAGGTAAATTTTGGATTTGATTACAAAGTAACTTTATGAAACAAAACAAAATCCAATACTCTTTAAACGTAACTATGTATCTTTACTTCACACATTATAAAAATGCAGTAAGCACGTCTGAACCAGTGACGACTATACACCATACCTTATGCATTAGATCATCAGCAGTGATGGTGACACAAGGCTGAAAATACATTATGCATATATAATTCTTCTAAACATTAGCCAAACAACGTCAGATCTGTAAACATGCTTTTGGAATGTGTTTGTTCTACCCTCACTGGGATTCGAACTGATGCTACTGAGATATCTTGGCACCAAATCGCCTTGCAATGTGCCCGACGCGCTAGACCACTCGACCACCAAAGCTTCACAAAAATAAAGCTTTCGGTGGCCGGGTGTTACCTTTCCTCGTCAGTTTTAATCTACGGATCCAATCCATCTATTAGACTATAAATCAAACAAGAGTATGACAAAAAGGAATAATCAATTATTCAATCACGTCTTGGTCATTACATTTGACTGAGACGTGCTTGGTCAGCTCCTCTTTACCCACTATCTGCGATGTTGGTTTACTGAAGGTTTGCTCAATGACTTTTTATTTTCGATTACAGAAAGAAAATCAATGCTGTTCAACGATTACATTACATTTTACTGGATCTTATCAATGACATAGTATTCTACAACAAATTGAGGTAGATAGTGTTTGAACTGTTAACTGTATCCCAGAGTTATAAGATGTCAACTGATTTTAGATTTTAGATTTTAAGTACTACGTACGTTATTCGGTGTGCATGTCTTATATATAAAACTAATGCTGACCTAATGAATAGTTGAAAGCTTTTTATATTTTATGATGACGAGGACAGTGTTTTAACAGTAAACGTTTATCCTTTTGGATGCAATTAAGGCAATAACAGGGTATGTAATTTCAAGAAGTAAAAAACATTGTAAGAGTAATCAGAACTATGCTACTTTTAATTTAAAACAAGAGTGCATTTCTTTCTAACACAAACGATGCAAACGGCTGAGCGCGCACATGTTTAATCATTTGTTTCTAATATCCATTTGACAAACTATGAACTCGCCAAAAATGAGTCTACAGTTTGTCGTTCGTCGTTTGTTATGACAAAATGGGTGAGGAGTACAAGAAATGAAATTACCAGAAACATGAACATCTCATAATTGTTTTGTTTTTTTTAAATTTCTTAGATATGGATTTTTCAATCATTTATAACAAAAAAGTTGAAATAATATGCATTTTGTTCTTAAAACAGAGAAAAACCACAAATTTACAAAATGACACCATGGTAAATGTGACACAAAAAAGCATCAAATATGATAAAACCTTTTTTATATTAACACCTACCTTTAGTTTTTATAGTCAAATTTATTCAGATTGGTCACCTTCATGTTTAATGAAAATATGAAAAAAGAAATTGTGAAACTGAGATTTTTTTTCACCAAAATAGCCAGAAATATGTAAAAATTTATGAAAAATTTGAAAATCATCAAAATTGGGTACTTTGAAAGGAAGTACACCACCATAAGATTTTTTCTTCACCAATTATTTTTTTTCAGTCTTATAAACCGAAAATCAGGTTAAGAAAAAAAGTTTGATTCTAGAAATTGTTGGCTCCTCAGAGGTGTACATCCTTAATTATAATGTAGATATTGCATATGTTCTTCATTATCAATTACTGTGAGTGAATGTCATCCTTTACTGGGTTAACCATAGGTATAGTGTCCGGCTGGGATTGTTTTGTTTTTCTTATGTGTGAATTGGTTCTTGTTATTTGAGTTTGACTTAGTTTTTATCGTGTAATATTTCAGGTGATCAGAACGATGAACTGCAACTTCGCAAGTATAATTGTTTTCTTCATGATTGTTCATCTTATTCTGGATAACTCTTTTGACAATGAACGACACCCAAAGTCATTTTGTCTTAGTAAAAATTCAGTGTTTTCCATTGTCCGATGGATGATGATCGTTGTTATTTTTCGGTTTACATGTTGTATTGACTATTATATTATTTTGTCCGGCTGCTGAGTGTTCTTGCGTTTGTTTGTGCTGTATTTCTGGTAAGTAATGAAGTCATTTTAGCGATATATTCTAAAAGAGACATGTATTGTCGACGAAATGCGCATCTGGTGCAGGAAAATTGGTACCGTTACTGTTATAACTACCATTAGGTCGATGCCTCTGCTGGTGGACTGTTAGTCCCCGAGGGTATCACCAGCCCTGTAGCAGTACTTCGGTACTGGCATGAAAATACGGATTATTTTGTGTTATTAAAATTTGCTGTTAAAAAATGTTAGAAGTTATTATAAATTAAGGAATGTATCTCCCTCGTGCAAAGTTCTGATTCCTTTCACGGATTTGTCTTTACTTTTTGGACCTTTTGGATTATAGCTCTTCATCTTTTATATACGATTTGGATTTCAAATATTTTGGCCACGAGCATCACTGAAGAGACGTGTATTGTCGAAATGCGCATCTGGTGGAGGAAAATTTGTACCGTTACTGTTATAGTCATATAATGGTAAATGGGAGATTGGCTAGTTAGAAAACCATATGCAATACACCATTTGTTCTTTAAATGTTCTGTACCAAATCAGGAATATGACAGTTGTTATCAAATAGATTTATATATGTTGACGTTTGTTTTTTGTTCTGTTGTCCCGTTGTTGTCTACTTAAAGTTGGTGTGCTTCCCTCGTTTTTAGTTTGTAACCCGGATTTGTTTTTTCTCAGTTAAGACTTTTGAACACCGGTATACTACTGTTGCCTTTATTGACCCTCCACCATATTGGAGGCCACAAACCAAACATTCTAGAAAGTGTAATACATGCATATTTTTGCATGTTACATTTCAAAATGGCACTAGCAACGACAACGTTGACATGTAACAATAATAAAAAAAGTAATTATTCTTCGATTTACTTGATAAATTATTACAATAGTAATAATGATGAATTCTTAGGATGCGTATGAATCAAAACTAAAACAAAATGAAGAATAAAATGTCATAGTTATACACACGCAGTTCTCAGTAATCAAACCTGGTTAGCTAGCTGTTAATATGTTTTACTGACTTATTTGAAACTCTATATGTTATTTTACTTCATTCACTCTCAGTTATGACTTTGGCTAATAAGACTGACTTGATTATTTATAAAGTTTGAAAAATTAACTACTCAAAAACTACTCATTGTAGATACACAATTATTTCACAGAGTTAAGTTTGATTACAACATTTTTAAAAATTCATTGATATTTTCCACCTGTATAACATGTTTCGGCAATATATCCAGGACGAGATTTCAACGAGACTGAAACGTCAGAAAAATACATCCTTAAGTGATGTGATATAATTATAACTGACAAAAAAAATTCAAAAATTAACGTCTGTGATTATGATTCATTTAAGTATCACAATTCTGCTAAATCAAAAGATACATAATATGCGATATGTATCATGATGCTTGTATATGTCTTTAGCAACAAAGGTTCTTCAATCTAAAGCTGCATCGAATAAAACATTTGTAAAATTGTAATAAACGATTGTTGATGTTCGATACCATGACTGATACGAATTTTCGTTCCCAATTTGAGCATTTAAATGAATGTCTCTCAAGAGACGCTGTAGACCGAAATAGTTTATTCCAAAACTTCTTAAAACGATGACGAGCTGATAAAAAAAGACTGTCAAATAATCAAAGCTTTGCAATAGGGAAATATATTCCGAAATCCAAATTGATTTTTAAAAATAAATGTTACAGCAAGTCATTTCAACTGGTTTTGTGCACTGTAATATATTTATCCCGATCAAAAGGCCATTTTGTTGACAAACTTGTCTGGTCACAAAACCGAGGACTACCATTTGATGGCTAATGATGTCATGATTTACATCGTCATTGTAATCTGAATATTTAAAGGTATGATCAAAAAGACCTCCTATTCAAATTTTATCTGTTGTGCCTTCCATACAAAGCACTTAAGTTTCTTAAGATTATCAGCATCAGTTATGTGCGTGTTTATGTCATGGATTGCCTGAATGCAACAGAAAACTTATTGGACCGTTGTTCTTTTTTCGGAAGAATACGTGAGTTGTTTCTGAGTCTGCAGTAATGCTGTTGATCAGAAAAGGGTTGTGAGATACTACAATCACCACTTTGTCCTCATGTAAACTCTCTTTTTGAAAGATATCTCACATCCTCTTTACCATCTGCGGATGCACGCAACGGTCAGGTTCTTCAAGGCAACTTGTGTTGAAATCTTATGTGCCATAATTAGTGAGAACTGCTTAGCTTTGACGATACCATCTGGTGTTTTCAGAAGATGATATTTAGAAGATTTGTTCCCTTTTACAAATATATGGCTCCGATTTTGTGTTGACTCAAATTTATATTCAGATTGATGAGTCAGAAATTTGAATATTCTCTCCGCTTTACACAGCAAAAAGTGCCACGCATGTTTCACGCATGTTAAAGAAAACGAGTGTAAAACGTATGTTTTTTGTGCGTTTAATGCATGTTTTTTACAAAATGCGTATAACAGGCGTGCAAAAACATATATTAAATATGCGTTACAAAACGCATGAAATACTTCACATGTGTAAAACGCGTGTTAATACAAACTCATGTAAAATACATGTTTTACATGCGTTTTACATGAATTTCAAAATTATATTTTTTTTATGACTGATTTTTTTATCTTTGGCTTATATGTTTTATTTTTATTGTGGAAATTAACAATTTAAAAATGAAAGACACGATTAGAATCCCTCCTTTATCCTTGGTTGGAAAACCCCTTTGAAAAATGGGCTTTTGGCTGGATCCGCCACTGAAGAATGTAATAACTTGAAAGTTTGAAAAATAAATGAAAAAATACAAAAACATGTCTGCCTAAAATATTTAATATCTTAATTTTAAAGCATTTGGTTAAGCTTGAATAGACAAAATTCACACATGGTTAAAATGAAATGCTGTAAAGTATGTAGTTGAAACAATGTATTAACTGACTTAATATACATTGTGATATTTGATATGCTGTCATTTATTGTCTTTTCCTTTACTTCTTTCTCATCATTGATGTCCTTCAATAGCATCATAAGAGTATATCATCTGACACAAGTTTGTTAAATTCTATATTTTGATTCAATTCATATTTAAGTTCTATTCATCACAGTCCTGTTGCTGCAAATGACTGGAACTGCTTCCTGGCACAGTTACTTCTTCTTTTTAATCTGCCCAAGACATTTCCATGTGACAATTTCTTCTGTAAACATAAAAAAGATGATTAAGTAAAAAGACATTTGTGATGTTTATATAAGAGATGTCAAATTTCACAAGAACTGAATGTAACTGAAAGTTAAAAGTTCATGAAAGGCAAAAATATAATGAACATTCTTATGAAAAAAATGTGCAAAATCAACAGGTATATATTCTTGAAATAACAAATGCAGTTTTCTAAAGCTAGGCTTGAGAGAGCTCACAATAGTATTTTTCATATCATTTATATTTCCAAGTGGCAACATGTGTACTAACTACTATTATTTAACTTCACCAAAACATTGTATGGGAAAAAGAATGTGTAAACATGCAAAAAAATGGATAAAATGAAAACTTGATGCATTTACTTTATCCCTGCAATGTGTTGTTTTGCAAGACAAAATTTTAAAAAGATGAAAATTACTAACCTTACTAGTTATGCAAATGCAGTGAAAAATTTGCAGCTAGCATATATAGACATAATAAAGGACAGATTTTTTTTCTGTAAAATTCCGGTTGCATATATGTATATTCATATGGGCGTCAAGTTGGTTACCTATTCCCTATTCCCTATTCGTTACCTATTCCCTATTCCCTATTCGTTGCCTATTCGTTACCTATTCCCTATTCCCTATTCGTTACCTATTCCCTATTCCCTATTCGTTACCTATTCGTTACCTATTCCCTATTCCCTATTCGTTGCCTATTCGTTACCTATTCCCTATTCCCTATTCGTTACCTATTCGTTACCTATTCCCTATTCCCTATTCGTTACCTATTCGTTACTTATTTGATTTTTAATATCCTTCCCCCTTTTTAATTATGGCATGGAATAGTTTAATATGGCTGCCGTTACCATGGAAACGGCACAATTGTGAAAAAAATGAGCTTTTGGTTTTTGGTGAACTGTTTGGATATGCTTCAACTCAGAATCATCATATTTTAAAACAATGTAGGTGCCCACTATATACAGGTGTTGGATGATTTTGGCGATCATTGGAACTACTATGTTGCCATGGAAACTACACCAAAATTTTCAAAATTCTCAAAATGCTCAAAACTTCATGAAACTTCACAGTAATGATGAGCAACATTGGAGTTGGAATTTCCAAAATAGGTCTTGTTACCATGGAAACAATGCAAAAAGGTCAAAAATTTCAAAAATAAGAATTTTCCGCAAACTGGATGAAACTTTACAGGAATGGTAACTGGCATAGGCAGAGTTGGATTTTGAAGTTAGAATTTTCAAAATGGCCGCCGTAACCATGGAAACAGCAAAAATATCAAAAATTCAAAATGTTCAAACTTAATGAAACTTTGCAAAAATGTTACTAGACATCTGTAGATGCTCTCTTTGACTTTGGAATTGTCAAAATGGCTGTCGCTCACCTGGTAATAGGGGGAAGGGGTGCCTTCCGTTATTGCTAGCAATTACAAATCTAGTTGTTAATAGTCTTACATATGGTAATAGTTCTGAATTGGTTGAGGTAAAATGATCTTTTTATGACCTATTTATATGTGTTTGTGCTCAACCGATCCTTTTACTTCATGTTCGATACGCATTTGTTCCTTACTTGTTTTTTATACGTTGTACCTTTTAACTGCTTTATGTCCGTATGTTTGAAGATGGATCTTGGTTCGACGGGATGAAATCACCGTGTTAGCGCTTGCGTAAAAACGAAGATGTGGTATGATAACCAATGAGACAACACTCCACATTAGACCAAAATGACACGGAAATTATCAACTATAGTTCACTGTACGGCCTTCAACAATGAGCATAGCCCAAACCGTGTAGTCACCTATAAAAGGCCCAGACATGACAACCTCATACAATTCAAACAACAAAACTGACGGCCGTATTTCATATACAAAAAAATAAACGGAAATATGTAACACAAAAACAAACGATAACTACTTAATTTCAGGCTCTTGTCTAGGGACAGGCACATACTTACATAATGTGGTAGAGTTAAACATGTAAGCAGGGTGTACATCGTTTCGGAGCATGCTATTACCTTGTTTAATTCGTTCCATCACTCGCTTATAATTCGCTTATAATACGTGTATCTTACGTTGCACCTTTTAAAACATGATTTTCAATTGTTTTGTTGTCTCTGGTGGAAGATTTGGGCTCTTAGAGGTGATATAACTCTATAAGTGCATTTGTATCCGTTCCAGCGGTCGGATAATACCCTGTTAAATATTCGTTACTAATTCGCTTTTAAAAAGTTTGTTGTACGTTGCACCTTTTAGAAAAGGATTTCCAATTGTGTTCATATCTCTGGTGGTAATAATGTGTTCTTATAGATGAAATACCCCTATAAGCGCATATGTACTCGTTCCAGCGATCGGTTAATACCCTGTTACCTATTCGTTACCTATTCGTTACCTATTCACTTATAGTACGTTTGTTGTACGTTGCACCTTTTAGAAAAGGATTTTCAATTAAATTCATATCTCTGATGGTAACAATGTGTTCTTAGAGATGAAATGACCCCATTAGAGCGCATGTACCCGTTCCAGCGCTCGGTTAATACCCTGTTACCTATTCGTTACCTATTCGTTACCTATTCGCTTATAATATATTTTTTTATACGTTTCACCTGTTAGAAAAGGATTTTCAATTATGTCCAGGTCTCAGACGGTAACAATGTGTTCTTAGAGATGAAATGACCCCATTAGAGCGCATGTACCCGTTCCAGCGCTCGGTAAATAACCTGTTACCTATTTGTTACCTATTCGCTTTTAATGCGCGGGGTATACGCTGCACCTTGAAATAAATCGTGTTTTAATTGTGTTCATGTCTGGTAGTAACAATGTGTTCTTAGAGATGAAATGACCCCATTAGAGCGCATGTACCCGTTCCAGCGCTCGGTAAATAACCTGTTACCTATTCGTTACTTATTCGCTTTTAATGCGCGGGGTATACGGTGCACCTTGAAATAAATCGTTTTTTAATTGTGTTCAGGTCTCTGGTGGTAAGAATGTGTTCTTAGAGATGAAATTACCCTATTAGCGCGCATGTACCCGTTCCAGCGCTCGGTTAATACCCTGTTACCTATTCGTTACCTATTCGCTTATAATACATTTTTTTAAACGTTTCACCTGTTAGAAAAGGATTTTCAATTATGTCCAGGTCTCAGACGGTAACACTGTGTTCTTACAGATGAAATGACCCCATTAGAGCGCATGTATCCGTTCCAGCGCTCGGTAAATAACCTGTTACCTATTCGTTACCTATTCGCTTTTAATGCGCGGGGTATACGGTGCACCTTGAAATAAATCGTTTTTTAATTGTGTTCATGTCTGGTGGTAACAATGTGTTCTTAGAGATGAAATTACCCTATTAGCGCGCATGTACCCGTTCCAGCGCTCGGTTAATACCCTGTTACCTATTCGTTACCTATTCGCTTATAATATATTTTTTTATACGTTTCACCTGTTAGAAAAGGATTTTCAATTATGTCCAGGTCTCAGACGGTAACACTGTGTTCTTAGAGATGAAATGACCCCATTAGAGCGCATGTACCCGTTCCAGCGCTCGGTAAATAACCTGTTACCTATTCGTTACCTATTCGCTTTTAATGCGCGGGGTATACGGTGCACCTTGAAATAAATCGTTTTTTAATTGTGTTCAGGGCTCTGGTGGTAAGAATGTGTTCTTAGAGATGAAATGACCCTATTAGCGCGCATGTACCCGTTCCAGCGCTCGGTTAATACCCTGTTATCCATTCGTTACCTATTCGTTACCTATTCGCTTATAATACATTTTTTTATACGTTTCACCTGTTAGAAAAGGATTTTCAATTATGTCCATGTCTCAGGTGGTAACAATGTGTTCTTAGAGATGAAATGACCCCATTAGAGCGCATGTACCCGTTCCAGCGCTCGGTAAATAACCTGTTACCTATTTGTTACCTATTCGCTTTTAATGCGCGGGGTATACGCTGCACCTTGAAATAAATCGTGTTTTAATTGTGTTCATGTCTGGTAGTAACAATGTGTTCTTAGAGATGAAATGACCCCATTAGAGCGCATGTACCCGTTCCAGCGCTCGGTAAATAACCTGTTACCTATTCGTTACTTATTCGCTTTTAATGCGCGGGGTATACGGTGCACCTTGAAATAAATCGTTTTTTAATTGTGTTCAGGTCTCTGGTGGTAAGAATGTGTTCTTAGAGATGAAATTACCCTATTAGCGCGCATGTACCCGTTCCAGCGCTCGGTTAATACCCTGTTACCTATTCGTTACCTATTCGCTTATAATACATTTTTTTAAACGTTTCACCTGTTAGAAAAGGATTTTCAATTATGTCCAGGTCTCAGACGGTAACACTGTGTTCTTAGAGATGAAATGACCCCATTAGAGCGCATGTACCCGTTCCAGCGCTCGGTAAATAACCTGTTACCTATTCGTTACCTATTCGCTTTTAATGCGCGGGGTATACGGTGCACCTTGAAATAAATCGTTTTTTAATTGTGTTCAGGTCTCTGGTGGTAAGAATGTGTTCTTAGAGATGAAATGACCCTATTAGCGCGCATGTACCCGTTCCAGCGCTCGGTTAATACCCTGTTATCCATTCGTTACCTAATTCGTTACCTATTCGCTTATAATACATTTTTTTATACGTTTCACCTGTTAGAAAAGGATTTTCAATTATGTCCATGTCTCAGGTGGTAACAATGTGTTCTTAGAGATGAAATTACCCTATTAGCGCTCATGTACCCGTTCCAGTGCTCGGTAAATAATCTTGTTACCTATTCGTTTTTAATGCGCGGGGTATACGCTGCAACTTGAAATAAATCGTGTTTTAATTGTGTTCATGTCTCAGGTGGTAACAATGTGTTCTTAGAGATGAAATTACCCAATTAGCGCTCATGTACCCGTTCCACCAGAGACATGAACACAATTAAAAACGATTTATTTCAAGGTGCAACGTATACCTCGTGCATTCAGGAGCAAATAAGGAACGAATAAGAAGCAGGGTATTAACTGAGCGCTGGAACGAGTACATATGCGCTAATAGGGGTATTTCATCTAAAAGAACACATTATTACCACCAGAGATATGAACTGAATTAAAAATCCTTTTCTAAAAGATGCAACGTACAACAAACGTAATATAAGTGAATAGGTAACGAATAGGTAACAGGGTATTTATCGAGCGCTGGAACGGGTACATGCACGCTAATAGGGTCATTTCATCTCTAAGAACACATTGTTACCACCAGAGACATGGAGACAATTAAAAATCCTTTTCTAAAAGGTGCAACATACAACAAAAGTATTATAAGTGAATAGGTAACGAATAGGTAACGAATAGGTAACAGGGTATTCACCGAGCGCTGGAACGGGTACATGCGCGCTAATAGGGTAATTTCATCTCTAAGAACACATTGTTACCACAAGAGACATGGAGACAATTAAAAATCCTTTTCTAAAAGGTGCAACATACAACAAACGTATTATAAGTGAATAGGTAACGAATAGGTAACGAATAGGTAATAGGGTATTAAACGAGCGCTGGAACGGGTTCATGCGCTCTAATAGGGTCATTTCATCTCTAAGAACACATTGTTACCACCAGAGACATGAACACAATTAAAAAACGATTTATTTCAAGGTGCAACGTATACCTCGTGCATTAAAAGCAAATAAGGAACGAATAAGAAGCAGGGTATTAACTGAGCGCTGGAACGAGTACATACGCGCTAATAGGGGTATTTCATCTAAAAGAACACAAATATTACCACCAGAGATATGAACTGAATTAAAAATCCTTTTCTAAAAGGTGCAACGTACAACAAACATATTATAAGTGAATAGGTAACGAATAGGTAACATGGTATTTATCGAGCGCTGGAACGGGTACATGCGCGCTAATAGGGTCATTTCATCTCTAAGAACACATTGTTACCACCAGAGACACGGACACCATTGAAAATCCTTTTCTGAAAGGTGCAACGTACAACAAACGTATTATAAGTGAATAGGTAACGAATAGGTAACAGGGTATTTACCGAGCGCTGGAACGGTTACATGCGCGCTAATAGGGTAATTTCATCTCTAAGAACACATTGTTACCACAAAAGACATGGAGACAATTAAAAATCCTTTTCTAAAAGGTGCAACATACAACAAACGTATTATAAGTGAATAGGTAACGAATAGGTAACAGGGTATTAAACGAGCGCTGGAACGGGTTCATGCGCTCTAATAGGGTCATTTCATCTCTAAGAACACATTGTTACCACCAGAGACCTGAACACAATTAAAAAAACGATTTATTTCAAGGTGCAACGTATACCTCGTGCATTAAAAGCAAATAAGGAACGAATAAGTAGCAGGGTATTAACTGAGCGCTGGAACGAGTACATACGCGCTAATAGTGGTATTTCATCTAAAAGAACACATTAATACCACCAGAGATATGAACTGAATTAAAAATCCTTTTCTAAAAGGTGCAACGTACAACAAACGTATTATAAGTGAATAGGTAACGAATAGGTAACAGGGTATTTATCGAGCGCTGGAACGGGTACATACGCGCTAATAGGATCATTTCATCTCTAAGAACACATTGTTACCACCAGAGACACGGACACCATTGAAAATCCTTTTTTCAGAAAGGTGCAACGTACAACAAACGTATTATAAGTGAATAGGTAACGAATAGGTAACAGGGTATAAAGCGAGCGCTGGAACGGGTACATGCGTGCTAATAGAGTCATTTCATCTCTAAGAACACATTGTTACCACCAGAGACATGGGCACAATTGAAAAACAATTTATTTCAAGGTGCAGCGTATAACCCGCGCATTAAAAGCGAATAGGGAACGAATCAGTAACAGGGTATTATCCGAGCGCTGGAACGAGTGCATACGCGCTAATAGGGGTATTTCATCTAAAAGAACACATTATTACCACCAGAGATATGAACTGAATTAAAAATCCTTTTCTAACAGGTGCAACGTATAAAAAAATGTATTATAAGCGAATAGGTAACGAATAGGTAACAGGTTATTTACCGAGCGCTGGAACGGGTACATGCGCTCTAATGGGGTCATTTCATCTCTAAGAACACATTGTTACCGTCTGAGACCTGGACATAATTGAAAATCCTTTTCTAACAGGTGAAACGTATAAAAAAATATATTATAAGCGAATAGGTAACGAATAGGTAACGAATAGGTAACAGGGTATTAACAGAGCGCTGGAACGGGTACATGCGCGCTAATAGGGTAATTTCATCTCTAAGAACACATTGTTACCACCAGACATGAACACAATTAAAAAACGATTTATTTCAAGGTGCACCGTATACCCCGCGCATTAAAAGCGAATAAGTAACGAATAGGTAACAGGTTATTTACCGAGCGCTGGAACGGGTACATGCGCTCTAATGGGGTCATTTCATCTCTAAGAACACATTGTTACCACCAGACATGAACACAATTAAAACACGATTTATTTCAAGGTGCACCGTATACCCCGCGCATTAAAAGCGAATTGGTAACGAATAGGTAACAGGTTATTTACCGAGCGCTGGAACGGGTACATGCGCTCTAATGGGGTCATTTCATCTCTAAGAATACATTGTTACCACCTGAGACATGGACATAATTGAAAATCCTTTTCTAACAGGTGAAACGTATAAAAAAATGTATTATAAGCGAATAGGTAACGAATATGTAACGAATGGATAACAGGGTATTAACCGAGCGCTGGAACGGGTACATGCGCGCTAATAGGGTCATTTCATCTCTAAGAACACATTCTTACCACCAGAGACCTGAACACAATTAAAAAACGATTTATTTCAAGGTGCACCGTATACCCCGCGCATTAAAAGCGAATAGGTAACGAATAGGTAACAGGTTATTTACCGAGCGCTGGAACGGGTACATGCGCTCTAATGGGGTCATTTCATCTCTTAGAACACATTGTTACCACCAGACATGAACACAATTAAAACACGATTTATTTCAAGTTGCAGCGTATACCCCGCGCATTAAAAGCGAATAGGTAACGAATAGGTAACAGGTTATTTACCGAGCGCAGGAACGGGTAAATGCGCTCTAATGGGGTCATTTCATCTCTAAGAACACATTGTTACCGTCTGAGACCTGGACATAATTGAAAATCCTTTTCTAACAGGTGAAACGTATAAAAAAATATATTATAAGCGAATAGGTAACGAATAGGTAACGAATAGGTAACAGGGTATTAACCGAGCGCTGGAACGGGTACATGCGCGCTAATAGGGTAATTTCATCTCTAAGAACACATTGTTACCACCAGACATGAACACAATTAAAAAACGATTTATTTCAAGGTGCACCGTATACCCCGCGCATTAAAAGCGAATAGGTAACGAATAGGTAACAGGTTATTTACCGAGCGCTGGAACGGGTACATGCGCTCTAATGGGGTCATTTCATCTCTAAGAACACATTGTTACCGTCTGAGACCTGGACATAATTGAAAATCCTTTTCTAACAGGTGCAACGTATAAAAAAATGTATTATAAGCGAATAGGTAACAAATAGGTAACAGGGTATTAACCGAGCGCTGGAACGGGTACATGCGCGCTAATAGGGTCATTTCATCTCTAAGAACACATTCTTACCACCAGAGACCTGAACACAATTAAAAAACGATTTATTTCAAGGTGCACCGTATACCCCGCGCATTAAAAGCGAATAAGTAACGAATAGGTAACAGGTTATTTACCGAGCGCTGGAACGGGTACATGCGCTCTAGTGGGGTCATTTCATCTCTAAGAACACATTGTTACCACCAGACATGAACACAATTAAAACACGATTTATTTCAAGGTGCAGCGTATACCCCGCGCATTAAAAGCGAATTGGTAACGAATAGGTAACAGGTTATTTACCGAGCGCTGGAACGGGTACATGCGCTCTAATGGGGTCATTTCATCTCTAAGAACACATTGTTACCACCTGAGACATGGACATAATTGAAAATCCTTTTCTAACAGGTGAAACGTATAAAAAAATGTATTATAAGCGAATAGGTAACGAATATGTAACGAATGGATAACAGGGTATTAACCGAGCGCTGGAACGGGTACATGCGCGCTAATAGGGTCATTTCATCTCTAAGAACACATTCTTACCACCAGAGACCTGAACACAATTAAAAAACGATTTATTTCAAGGTGCACCGTATACCCCGCGCATTAAAAGCGAATAGGTAACGAATAGGTAACAGGTTATTTACCGAGCGCTGGAACGGGTACATGCGCTCTAATGGGGTCATTTCATCTCTAAGAACACATTGTTACCACCAGACATGAACACAATTAAAACACGATTTATTTCAAGTTGCAGCGTATACCCCGCGCATTAAAAGCGAATAGGTAACGAATAGGTAACAGGTTATTTACCGAGCGCAGGAACGGGTAAATGCGCTCTAATGGGGTCATTTCATCTCTAAGAACACATTGTTACCGTCTGAGACCTGGACATAATTGAAAATCCTTTTCTAACAGGTGAAACGTATAAAAAAATATATTATAAGCGAATAGGTAACGAATAGGTAACGAATAGGTAACAGGGTATTAACCGAGCGCTGGAACGGGTACATGCGCGCTAATAGGGTAATTTCATCTCTAAGAACACATTCTTACCACCAGACATGAACACAATTAAAAAACGATTTATTTCAAGGTGCACCGTATACCCCGCGCATTAAAAGCGAATAGGTAACGAATAGGTAACAGGTTATTTACCGAGCGCTGGAACGGGTACATGCGCTCTAATGGGGTCATTTCATCTCTAAGAACACAGTGTTACCGTCTGAGACCTGGACATAATTGAAAATCCTTTTCTAACAGGTGCAACGTATAAAAAAATGTATTATAAGCGAATAGGTAACGAATAGGTAACGAATAGGTAACAGGGTATTAACCGAGCGCTGGAACGGGTACATGCGCGCTAATAGGGTAATTTCATCTCTAAGAACACATTCTTACCACCAGAGACCTGAACACAATTAAAAAACGATTTATTTCAAGGTGCACCGTATACCCCGCGCATTAAAAGCGAATAAGTAACGAATAGGTAACAGGTTATTTACCGAGCGCTGGAACGGGTACATGCGCTCTAATGGGGTCATTTCATCTCTAAGAACACATTGTTACCATCAGAGATATGAATTTAATTGAAAATCCTTTTCTAAAAGGTGCAACGTACAACAAACGTACTATAAGTGAATAGGTAACGAATAGGTAACGAATAGGTAACAGGGTATTAACCGATCGCTGGAACGAGTACATATGCGCTTATAGGGGTATGTCATCTATAAGAACACATTATTACCACCAGAGATATGAACACAATTGGAAATCCTTTTCTAAAAGGTGCAACGTACAACAAACTTTTTAAAAGCGAATTAGTAACGAATATTTAACAGGGTATTATCCGACCGCTGGAACGGATACAAATGCACTTATAGAGTTATATCACCTCTAAGAGCCCAAATCTTCCACCAGAGACAACAAAACAATTGAAAATCATGTTTTAAAAGGTGCAACGTAAGATACACGTATTATAAGCGAATTATAAGCGAGTGATGGAACGAATTAAACAAGGTAATAGCATGCTCCGAAACGATGTACACCCTGCTTACATGTTTAACTCTACCACATTATGTAAGTATGTGCCTGTCCCTAGACAAGAGCCTGAAATTAAGTAGTTATCGTTTGTTTTTGTGTTACATATTTCCGTTTATTTTTTTGTATATGAAATACGGCCGTCAGTTTTGTTGTTTGAATTGTATGAGGTTGTCATGTCTGGGCCTTTTATAGGTGACTACACGGTTTGGGCTATGCTCATTGTTGAAGGCCGTACAGTGAACTATAGTTGATAATTTCTGTGTCATTTTGGTCTAATGTGGAGTGTTGTCTCATTGGTTATCATACCACATCTTCGTTTTTACGCAAGCGCTAACACGGTGATTTCATCCCGTCGAACCAAGATCCATCTTCAAACATACGGACATAAAGCAGTTAAAAGGTACAACGTATAAAAAACAAGTAAGGAACAAATGCGTATCGAACATGAAGTAAAAGGATCGGTTGAGCACAAACACATATAAATAGGTCATAAAAAGATCATTTTACCTCAACCAATTCAGAACTATTACCATATGTAAGACTATTAACAACTAGATTTGTAATTGCTAGCAATAACGGAAGGCACCCCTTCCCCCTATTACCAGGTGAGCGACAGCCATTTTGACAATTCCAAAGTCAAAGAGAGCATCTACAGATGTCTAGTAACATTTTTGCAAAGTTTCATTAAGTTTGAACATTTTGAATTTTTGATATTTTTGCTGTTTCCATGGTTACGGCGGCCATTTTGAAAATTCTAACTTCAAAATCCAACTCTGCCTATGCCAGTTACCATTCCTGTAAAGTTTCATCCAGTTTGCGGAAAATTCTTATTTTTGAAATTTTTGACCTTTTTGCATTGTTTCCATGGTAACAAGACCTATTTTGGAAATTCCAACTCCAATGTTGCTCATCATTACTGTGAAGTTTCATGAAGTTTTGAGCATTTTGAGAATTTTGAAAATTTTGGTGTAGTTTCCATGGCAACATAGTAGTTCCAATGATCGCCAAAATCATCCAACACCTGTATATAGTGGGCACCTACATTGTTTTAAAATATGATGATTCTGAGTTGAAGCATATCCAAACAGTTCACCAAAAACCAAAAGCTCATTTTTTTCACAATTGTGCCGTTTCCATGGTAACGGCAGCCATATTAAACTATTCCATGCCATAATTAAAAAGGGGGAAGGATATTAAAAATCAAATAAGTAACGAATAGGTAACGAATAGGGAATAGGGAATAGGTAACGAATAGGTAACGAATAGGGAATAGGGAATAGGTAACGAATAGGCAACGAATAGGGAATAGGGAATAGGTAACGAATAGGTAACGAATAGGGAATAGGGAATAGGTAACGAATAGGGAATAGGGAATAGGTAACGAATAGGCAACGAATAGGGAATAGGGAATAGGTAACGAATAGGGAATAGGGAATAGGTAACCAACTTGACGCCCATTATATTCATACCTTCTTCAGATGAAGGATAATTTATAGCATGGCACATTTGGTATTAACTTTGTCTGATTCAGTAAGCAAAATATTTACCACTTGATATCTCTTCTGATTTATTGTTTGTTGGGATGCTGTCCCACTAAAATATACTTTACACATTCTTTTATTCAAAAACAGATAAACTATTAAACAAAAGTCATTGCAGAATAAAACTTCTTACCTGAAGAGTCCATTTTTCTCCAGTGTCGATTACAAGTACATTTTCTTTTCTTTTCTTTGGTCACGTTTTTTAAACATTATCTTGTCCCAAATTTTTTTTGTTATTGCATGTATTGACTTGCTTGGAAACTTTAATAAAAAATATATCAGTTTATTAGATAATTAAAAATGTTAAACAAAAATTGTAAAACAAATTGCTCTGATAATTACATCTATACATATATATACATGTATATGTGTATGGGAAAAAATGGTTTATATATTAATGTTTGAGTTTTTATTAGCTTTTAATGAGCTTTCAATACTAGTAACTGAAAGTACTATTAAGTTTTGATTGTTGGTCTTCATGTTAGATGTTTTTTTTAGCTTTGTTCCAATTCAATGAATCAAAACAATTTCTAAACGATTTCACCACTTTGTTCCTCTTTTGTGCTGTTACACAACAGTCCCAGTACACGTACATTCTATTTATGCCTGTTCCAAGTCCAGATGAAATTTAGTTGTTGTTGGATGCAGTCTGCCATTTTTGATTTACCTTGGCAAATCATTTAACATTGTGTCATGTCATTAAGCCTTGATGGCCTGTTATACATTTTTTGTAGCTGACAGTATGAGCTTTGTTCATTGTTAAAGGTATTAAGGTGTCCTATATAGATGCTTAAATCCAGTTCATATGGACATTAGTAGATAGTAATCTCATAGGCAATCATACTACATTGATCTCCTTATTTTCAATATCATCATTAAAAACTGTATAATTTTTAACACATGTATAATTAGTTACAAGAAATATAACTCAAGTTACAATCTAATGTAGCTTAAAAGCTGCCAGTGTAGTGTGCATTTCAACAAAAAATTGTATATATCTTAATTTTTTTAACACTGTGTCTGAATTCTGGTCATTTTGCCATGTTTGGCACCTGGTCAAATGGGCACCTTTGATAGTCAATATGGCATAAAAAGTCAAATCCACCCCTTTTTAATTCGGGTAACCCACAGTGGTTACGTCCACACCCAAAATTACTATTATGTTTTGCAAGTGAACTATTGAAGACTCCCATAATTGTTTTATAAACTATCTAATATAATTGAACTGATCCTTAAACCTCCTTTGAAAAAGAAACCATATTTTTACATGTAGAATCTAGGTGCTCTATTTATATACAGTGCTGGATCTCCATCTACCATTATACATTTACCCCCCCCCCTTTTTGTGGGGAAAATTTTGTTGATTATATAGGGAATCATTGGAGCATGACTGGAGCGGGCCCCCGTTAGGTCAGTCAGAAAAAGTTATGGATCTGCCACTGAAAAGATCAGGAAAATCAGGAAAGGCAGATTATTCAAAAAAAAAATCTGTGATAAAATTTAAGTGTTTTCTCTTCTTTTTTTCCTCGTCTGTATTACTATATACAGCAGTAGAGAAGAGTACCAAAAACTTCTTTCATATAAAAGATGAAAACCGTTTTTAATATAAGGTGGCAGTTAAAAAATCAATTGCAGAAATTTCCTGAAAAAAGGTGCCGATTTGACTTAAATGGGCTTAAATAAGGTGACGAATTGACCAGGTGCCCGTGTGTTTAATATCATTATGTGTCCAGTAAAATTAATTAGAAATTACAGAGTTTTTTTTCATGTTAATTGATTCACAGTATCGATATACTTACACTGATTGAGTCTTTGCAAAATTGTAGTTATACCGTATTTTATTGTACAAAAATAACCGCGGGAAATACCATTACACTGGCATGGAGACTCCGAGGAAAATACGGAATCCACATTCATATAGTTTTTTAAGGTCCAATCGGTTACATACAATTATTAATCATGTTTACTTGTTTTAATGACTTATAAATCTTCGGATAGATTTCAATCATTTAATGCCGTTTAAATGGAATCTTAAATGTTTCGTCTTTGGTTTAATATTAGCCCGTACGGTTCACCCGGAAACGAGCGTTCAGACAGACGACACTGATATTGACATCATGATTCGTGAACGCAAATTTTATGGAAGAAATGAGATGCAGCAACTACACAAATCCTTGGATGCAGCTAGGACAATGTAGGATATCTTCAATCTAGGACACTAAAGACAAGATGGGTAAGAATTCAACTTTAATATTTTATTTGATTAACATTTCATAAAGGATTTTTTGCCATTTCCAAAACTGATTTATTTATCCACAGGACTATCCTATAGGAGTTTGAAATCCTATCAACAATAACGGCAAATATACCTCACTTGAATATGATTATCACAGTAGAGCTTCACCGCTATGTTTTTTTTTTCTGTGCAAACTTTTTTTTTCGCCTTCGGCAGAGACATATAACAATTCAATTCAATTCAATTCAATTCAATTCACAGCTAGGCAATATTCCCCAATCGGGAGACAGTCTCCCGATCTAGAGATGTCTCCAAATTGGGAGACATGGAATAATGTAATTTGTCTCCCGATTAGGAGATTTTCTCCCAATCAAGAGACACAATATAAGATATACTATATAAAACTGTGCTGGCGCAAAAAAGTAGAGGTCGGCGGCTTTTTTAAATAACATTTTCAGAAAGCTGACGAAAAAAGATCGGTAATTTACCGGTGTTCCAGAAAGGTGCACCGTAGATTTTTCAAGTTGTTGCTTCCCAAAGACATAAAAAAGGATAATGTAAACATTTTCTCTGGTATCTTGTTACTTCCATTCAATTATTTGTGTACATGTTACTAAGTTTCTGTCCCCCCTATTGATCGTCGGCCATATTGCAAATTGTATATAAATAAAAAACAATTACGGATTGATGTCAAATACGGCCCAAAATTTTAAAAGGGTGTGAATAAAAAATATTTTTTTTACATGCATTTTCATGATCTGTATTAAATGTGGTCAGTAATACAATCAGTGTGGCATATATAACTACCAGCCAATCACATGGCCAGGGGGTCAGTGCTGGATGTCATGTTTATTAAACTTTTTAAACAATTATTCTGATTTTTTTTTAACTTCTTTATTCTTCTTCTTTTGTGGGGGAACTTTTTTTTCTGATTATGTTAACAATTTAAAATTCTCTGTTTCTTTTATGGGGGATGTTTATTCTGATTATTTTAACAATTTGAATAGTCATGAATCAGACTTAATTAGGTATTTTTTAAAATAGCATTAAAAAAAAAACTCAAACATGTTTCCCATTTGAATCTCAATAATCTGTTGTCGTGGTTGTTATACATTGGCTTTTTTTTTTTTTTAAGTGTTAGAAACATTGACCTGACAGCACCTAATGACAAATGTCTTTGGAAATGAGACTTAATTGATTTAACATTTATTTTGACATACAATCTGAATCATGCATAACTATTAATGGCTTAAGTTTGGAAAACTATGATATCCTGAAGTTCTAACTTCTAGAGAAAGAAAAAAATTGAATATTTTCTTGGAATGATAATGGTTTTAAACATTTAGCTTTGAATTACAACATCAAAAAATATAATCAGCAGCCTTTGCTACTTTGAATGGTGTGTCTCCTTCCTGTACATTTGAATATAGGGTTTCCAAATAAATATTTTATTATGTTCTGGAGATCTATGAGCTAACAATTTATCAGATTGTCTAGTATGCTTTCAATATGCTAAGAATATGAATACAGTCATTCCTTAGAGAATAAATGCTTCTTGGTTGCTCAATTTGGCTTCAGTATTCTCACTAACTTTTCAAAGTTCTCCAAATCATCACAACAAAGGAACACTGTCACTGGTTGGTGGGTGCCATTCTCTAATTCATAAATGCAGGCATGGCAAATAGAATTAGTGCATATTGACAACTAATTATATCCTTTTCCATGTTGTTGAGTTATTTCATAATGAAATTTTAATCTTCTTACAAATGGTTATGTTGAAGAGGGTGGGCCATCATTAGAGGTCTCGTCATCATGGAATATTGAACTCACATTGTTTAAAAAAAAGAAATTACCCCCTTCATTTTTATTTGTTTTGGGTGCCAGGCATTGTTATAGTAAAACCTACAAATGAAGTTATGAACCCACACATTTAAACTCTCATACATATAATGAAAACATTATTGTATTTGTAATAGACTTTTACAAATTGTGACTTAGATGGAGAGGTGTCTCATTTGCACTCATACCACATCTTCTTATACATGTACATGTATCTATAATCCACTTTTACTATTAATTAAAATTACATGTACCTCTTATGTACATTTGAAGATTTTTTTCCTGCTTGTCAAATGCTCCATATTGACTGTGAAACAAAATAAAATCAAGCATACCAGGTATTTATGTCTCTGATTATCATGGTTATTGAACATGTCAATTATAATTATTTCTAATTATAAAGAAATTAAATCAGTAAAGCATGCTTGAGGATCGAACAGAGGAATAACTGTTCCTGTAGCATTTATTTGAACTGTAAACTTAAACCAGGCTTATTTTAATACTTTAGTTTTATCAAACATGATGAACCATCATAATCCATATAAAAATAAGCCTTAAATGAAATATATATAACCAGGTTAACTTATTATGCCTTCTCACTATATATTATACATGTATATACATGGAAAATAAAACTTGTCCATCTGAAAAAAATCCATACAATTTGATTTACTATATATATATATATATATATGTTTGTGCTTGGGTCTCCATTGGGAACAGCTGCTGATGTTTTTTTGGTCTTTTTAATAACTTTTTCAAAACAACATTTCTTGGTAGAAAAACTTGTTGTCTAATCCATTTGTCCTTGTTGAGCAATGAAATATGTTATATCTTTATTCTCATCACCAAGTACATAGGTACAGAGAAGACATGCATGTATAAAGTACATAGGTACAGAGAAGACATGCATGTATAATACAATATATATATTAACTACATAAACATAAATATATAATATATACAACAACAACAAAGACAAAAAGAACTTATTCAGGGGGACACACTGCTTGTTTATAATTCGTTAAAACTAAACCTGATAACTCAATACATATGTCCAATTATAGTTTTTAATTATAATTAAGCTTGGTTTGCATATGACTGTGATACTTTCTACCTCAGATTTCTTCACTATCTTTGTCTTTAAATTTGGTACTGCTCTTATCAGCTTATGAGATTTCTGTCTCATACAATCCTTTTCAGTAAATATCATATCAACTTGAATTGTTACTTCTAGATACCATGCATATAAAATAAGCAACTACCCAGAAGATCCTTTGTTATGAACTGCATTCCTGAACCAACATAAAAATTTGACTGATATGCTAGGATGGTGCATGTGGCACCTAGTATTGACCACATTCTGCTCCCGACATAATTAATATTGAAACAAGATTGTTTCTAATTGAGCAGTACGTGCATCAAATCTTAGACCATACTATTGGTCATGATGCACCAAAGTTTATTTGTAACCTTAAAAGTTCAAAAGGCTCTTTTACGGCATGTAATATTTCTATACATGTACTTGAAATGCTTGAGGTTGAACTTAATATCTCTCTCCTCACTCCTGACAATTAACAGTGCATGAAAATGCACAACTGTTTGGCATCCTTCAGCTATTTCTGTTTTTAAAGTACAGTGTATACAAGTAGATTTACTTAGCCAAAGTGGAAATGAGTCTTTTAAATGTTACCAAATTTACCATGCATATATAAGATGCATATATTTATATTAATTCAATAAGTATATACTAAAGTATTAAAAGGGGGGGGGGGGCACTTCCTATATACAAGTTGATAGGACTTGCCACTGGAATGTTTTTTTTTCAACTTGAAAATATGGGAATAGGTCTGGAAAACTATTAGAAATTACTCAAATAAATGATAAGGTCTAAAGTTCCAATTACATGTACATGTATATATATGAAATAAAATTTTATCTTAAAATATTCCACTTTTCCAACACACCCCATGAACCTCAACCAAATACGGTTAAAGGTTACAATTTTACCAACTCAATATATGAAAAGGTATACATCTTTAGATCTATATTATACATTTATGATAAGGGTTGGGTACCAGAACGCTAGCGATACCCCAGGCCCGTAGCCAGGAATTTCCAAAGGGGGGTTTGTTGGACTCACAAACTCGACTTTAACAGTCCAAATTCGAACAGAACATTCACTTTAACAGTGCTTATTTGTTTTCAAGGAGGGGTTCGGACCCCTGGCTACGGGTATGTACCCCCATATAAATTAAGTACTGAAGTGTCCCTACCCCCCTGAGGTTGAAATGACAAAATGTATAATTAATCATATAATTGTGATTATAACTACAGAAAATTGTTTTTCTCCCAACAATAAAGGTTGGTTTCATACTGTCATTTTAGAGGAAACGTATCTAATATATATGTCTTTTTCAAAATACCATATCTCATTATCTGCATGTACGAAGTAGCCAGAAAACTTTTAAATGTACAGTGTATAACTAGTATAACTACATGTAGTATTCAAATTTAAAGGTTGTTATCCTGATTTGGACATTAACCATGTTAACATTGTCTCCAAATCGAGATACATCTGACTATATTCATGATCTTTGGTGTGTTTTGTATCAATTTGTCTCCAGATCGGGAGATTGTCTCCAGATATGGACACTGTCTCCCGATCGGGGAATATTGCCTAGCTGTATAATACGTCTCTGCCTTTCGGCGAAGAACAATCTATTTTTTTAGCGACAAACCGAAAACAATTTTTTTCTTTCAATTTTAGCATTACATATAGTGGCAGCTGAGGGTGAAACAAACATTTTTTTTTCTCAGGGTCCAAAACAAATATTTTCAAAACCTGGAAACAAACTTTTTTCCAAAAAACCCATAGCCCCCCCTCCCCCCCGAAAATCAAATGGTTGCTGACTTAAGTTAAGACCTAGTTCAAATAATTATGACGTCTTGAAAGACTATTATATTTTTTTTCTTTGACGCCATACTTTTTCAGGCGTCAAAGAAAAAAATTATAATAGCCTTTCAAGACGTTATAATTTTGTAAACAAGTTAAGACCGTAAAGTAGAACCAGATGACCATTTATGCTTACACTTCCCGAGCACCCCTTGTTTTTGGAGGGGTTCGTGTTGTTTATTCTTTAGTTTCCTATGTTGTGTCGTGTGAACTATTGGTTTGTCCTTTTCATTTTTAGTCATGAAGTTGTCAGTTTATTTTTCGATTTATGACTCTGGTATCTTTCGTCCCTCTTTTATCTGTTTATAACCATTGAAATGTATAATCAGAGTTTGCGAAAACTTCAAAAGTGTCAGTCCTCAGGATTTAACCACCAAGATGTTGCATAGGACTGACACAATTTTAGTATTTATTAATAGACTTGATAGTGAGGACCAGTAGATTTTCTTCAAGGACCTCCAAGAAAAAAAGAATTGGCAATAACGACACAATAGCATTATACATGTACCACACAAAATATATCGTATAAAAAGAGATTAATGAAGCAGTTAAACCCTCACAGGTGGGTCAGACAAGCTTTTACTGTCAATGGCATTCGTTATCCTATATAAAAAAACAATATATACATTTACAAAAAATGTAGGTTAGCAATCGCTATTGACAGTAAAAGCTGGTCTGGCCTACTAAACAAGCCCCTGTCAACCACTAAAAACAATAAATCAAGCAGCTTCGACTCCATAATAAATGAGATGTTCATACGCAGCCAATCATATCTGCTTAAATGTTTTGTCATTGGCAATCATATCACATCTCCTATTTTTAAAGGACAACTGCAAGTTCTAATGGATGGTCTTAGAAAAATATCATAACATACATGTATATGATAGAGAAAAAAAATTCTCGGATAAGTATTTGTGGATAATCAATAAATGCCAGAGATTTTAACCTCACTGCAATAATATATAATATTGTAGCACTTGATACAATCAGTTTTTATCATTATACTAAGGTTTGTTTTAATATATAAAATATTTATACACCTGTTCAAAATATGTATGAAAAAGAAGATGTGGTATGATTACAACTATCCACAAAAGACCAAAATGACACAAACATTAACAATTATAGGTCACCGTACTGTCATCAACATATTCCCTCAACCAATATAGTGAGTTCAGTATAAAATACACTTCTTAGTTTAATTATTTGATTGACATGAATTGTTTATACTGATATCTGAAATATTTGCCACTGAGACTTTATGCAGACTGCCTTATGTAGGCATTAAGAATTTAAGGCACTGTTGGTCCATCTTTCAGGATTACATTGGATGATGATCAATTTTTGTTTCCTTGTGTTAACTTTAGTTTACAATTGCCACTATTGTTTCAGATAAGGGTACAAGTTTGGTACCATTTAAACGTTTAAAACCCCTGCAGTTGTGTGTCACCTGTCCTTAGTCAGGAATCTGATGTTTAGTAGTTTTTGTTTGTTTTTGTTTGTTGATGTAGTTACTAAGTTCATAAGTTTTTCTTGTTTCTTCTTTTTATACGCCCATTTATGGGAGTACATACATGTATGTATTATGGTATACCGTTGTCTGTCTGTCCATGGTCAACATGTTGGACATGAATTCATAAATGCTTTAATATAACCATTTTGCATAAAACTTTGGTAAATTTGACATGAGCTCCCTTTCAATTTTTATAAATTTTATATTTTAAGTTTCTGAGTAGCAGGGTTGTTCATAAAAAAAGGATGATTCTTCAGTTTTTAGTCAATAACTCAAAAATGTTTTCTCCTACTTGCAAGAAATTTTGGTGATTTTTTTTTAATATCTGTTGACATGAACTCCTTTTCAATTTTTATAAATTTTACATTTTACGTTTCTGAGTTACTAGGTTTTATATCCATAAAAAAGGTTGATTTTCCAGTTTTCGGTCAATAACTCAAGAATGTTTTCTTTTTCTTGCAAAAAATTTGGTGAATTGTTTATTTCTTCTGACATGAGATCCCTTACAATTTTTATAATTGTAGATATTGGGTTTTTGAGTTACCAGATTTTATAAATTTATAAAAAGCTCTATGTTGAAGACTGTACTTTGACCTTTAATGGTTTACTTTTACTTGTTTTATAAATTGTGACTTGGATGAAGAGTAATCTCATTGGCACTCATACCACATCTTCTTATATCTATGAACTTCATTTTGGCTTTCACATGAACATTTGTAAATAATTGTAAATAATTGTACATAATTGTAAATTAATATGAAAATAGTTTCTGTAAGATTTTTATGAAATGGATTTCTTTTTATCCTTTAGGCTAGTTATCAAATTTGACCTCCCCTATATCATGCAGGAAGGTACATGTACATGGATGTTTAAAAAATTCCACAAATGGTGAAGAAAATGGCAAGGGAAGACGCCTGATAAATGTTTCAAGTAAAATTCAGCAATTGTAAGTATATTTTTTGTATGGTGCAAGATTTTTAGCTCACCTGGCACGAAGGGCCAAGTGAGCTTTTCCCATCACTTTGCGTCCGTTATCGTTAACTTTTACAAAAATCTTCTCCTCTGAAACTACTGAGCCAAATTAAACCTAACTTGGCCACAATCATCATTGGGGTATCTAGTTTAAAAATGTGTCCGGTGACCTGGCCAATTAACCAAGATGGCTGCCATGGCTAAAAATAGAACATAGGGGTAAAATGCAGTTCTTGGCTTATAACTCAAAAACCAAAGCATTTAGAGCAAATCTGACATAGGGTAAAATTGTAACCAGGTTAAGATCTGTTTGTCCTGAAATTTCCAGATGAATCAAACAACCTGTTGTTATGTTGCTGCCCCTGAATTGGTAATTTTAAGGAAATTTTGCTGTTTTTGGTTATTATCTTGAATATTATTACAGATAGAGATAAACTGTAAGAAGCAATAATGTTCAGCAAAGTAAGGTTCACAATTAAGTCAACATGACCTAAATGGTCAGTTGACCCCTTTAGGAGTTATTGCCCTTCTTAGTCAATTTTTAACCATTTTTCGTAAATCTGAGTTTATATCTTTTACAAAAATCTTCTCTTCTGAAACTACTTGGCAAAATTAATCCAAATTTGGCCACAATCATCATTGGGGTATCTAGTTTAAAAATGTGTCCCTTGACCTGGCCAACTAACCAAGATGGCCGCCATGGCTAAGAATAGAACATAGGGGTAAAATGCAGTTTTTGGCTTATAACTCAAAAACCAAAGCATTTAGAGCAAATCTGACATGGGGTGAAATTGTTTCAAAAACAATATGTGGCCTTTCGTTTTTTTGCTCTTTGCGAGACTTACTGTATTGAATATGAACTTTGTAGGACAACTTGCTTTCAATACATTATTTATGCTGAAACTTATTACTATATATATATTAAGGTTACTTTGTTGTTACAATCAGCTGACAGTCTGTGCCAAACTGTTTAAGTGTTTGTCTGACCAAACAGAAATTTGAACTTTTCTACTAAACATTCAACTAAAACCTCTTGAAAGTTCTTTCTTTCTGAACTGCTTTTTATCTGAGATTTGTTAGTGAGACAGAGTTTGGGATTCACTGCTGTTACAAATAGTAAGGAGAATTTATAAAAAAGGATAAAATGCAGTAGAGAAACAACTGATAAGTTATAAGGGGTATATATCAATGAATCAACATTAGTAAATACACAGCAAAAAAAAAAAATCGTACAATTGCAAGATGGCCCATATATGGTATTTTGAACCTTATGGAAAATTGACCATTAGGTCAAAATACAGCTATTGTAATTTAACCCGCCTTGTATGGAAAATTGAACATTGGGGTAAAATATAGATTTTGGCTTACAAAAAAAGTATATCTCTGAAAACAAAGCATTTAGAGCACATGCAAGAGGGGGCTTCATCTGTGTCCCATGGAGACATTCCCCACTAATTTTCTTTAAACTCTTGTGAAATTAATTAAGCATATTTAATTTAAAAAACAAAATAATGAAAATGGACTAACTGACATTTTGATAAACCAACTATTTATAGAGAATCAGTGTTTTATTTAGAGATGTCTAACAGGAAGGAACATGATGAACGGCATATAAAAAAGAAGATGATGTATGATTGCCAATGAAACAACTATCCACAAAAGACAAAAATAACTCAGACATTAACAACTATAGGTAACTGTACGGCCTTCAACAATGATCAAAGCCCATACTGCATAGTCAGCTAGAAAAGGCCAAACACTGATAAGACAATGTAAAACAATTCAAACGAGAAATTGGCATGTATTACAGCTGATTTCCTTCTGCTTGCAAAGTAAAACTTTGGTTGGCTTGCTTGCTTATTTTGTTTGTATAATTGTTTATACAAGCTTTGTGAATAAGATTGACATCTTTAAACAAATTATGTATAGGCATATTTTAACCTGTATACATGGTATATATTATATTTGAATTCAATTGGGTGTTATCCTAATATGTTTGCACAATATACAAACAAAGCAAGCAAGCTAACCAACATTTTGCACTTCATGCATTAGGAAATTAGCTGTAACCCTTTATTGAAAAACACTGTCATTGAGAGTGAATTGAAACTATTTGTACCTTTACCATGTTCATAATTAATACAAAATGACATCTTATAAAGAATGTATCCAAAACTTTATTTTATTTCATATTTATGTTACAGGAGTTTCTGGAAAGCCAAGCATACATAACCAAAGGATATTTTCATAGAATGGACTTCTGTAGGCCAAAAAAGTAGGTTTGTGTTTAAATATATATTTATAATTATGTAATATTTGGAGAGAGATTTAAAAAAAAAATGTTTTAATCCTTGCAATCCTTGCTTTTCCTAACACATTGCAGTTGTTAAAAGTTTCATGGGTATTTAATACCTATAAATAAATGAATGAAAAGTTTCAACTAACATCTTATGGTAATAACACTTTAAAAACTGTTCGATTTTGTAAGTAAAAAGATCAGTTGTGGTTACGTTTTGTATTGCAATAGATTGTTTTTATTACAAATATTCATTGTGCCCAATTTTTAGCTACAATTTTTTAATATAAAAATAAGAAGATGTGGTATGATTGCCAACTGCCAATGAGTCATTACTCTCCACCAGCATTACCAGAGACCATTGAAGAAGAATTTAAAATAAGCAAAACTCATGCCAAATGTAAAACCAAAAATCATGTGTCTGAGACTTAAATATCAATCAGTACACATCTAATGGATTTAGTGAATATACCGCCATTAGTCATATGATAAAAACATGATCTTGTACAATGCCAAAATATAGGTATCAACAGTTTGTAAAACTGGTAAACATACATATGTGTATAACAATAATATTTAGTTTGGTTTTAATTTACTGATAGCAAAACAAATATTTATATTTATAAAATACTTTCCAGTTTTATTCAAATATGTTATATCAAAAGGAGAAAAATATAAAAAAAGTAGATGTGGTATTACTGCCAATGAGACAACTCTCCACAAGAGACAAAAATGAGACAGAAAAGCATGTTTTAAGTCACTGAGGTTATTTCATTACATGTATGTTTAAAACTAACAACTTACAGTATATGGGAATAAATCAAATTAAGTTTAAATGTATGATTATGAATATTATTGTTTTCTTTTCAGATAAAGACAACATCAAGAAGAGTGACATTTAGAAGAAAGAACATTCAATTGATAATGTTATTATGTCAACAACAAAAACATAAAAAGTTAATTGTAACGTTTTGAGAATGCTGTAAATAAAAGTAGAGTGAAATCAAAATCCAAGTTTTTTTCAAATTTATATTCTGCAACAAATAGACAACAGAGAGAAAAAATATAAATATATTCTTAAGCAGATTTATTGACTTTTTCATTTAATATGTTTAAAAACAATTATACAATCTCAGATCATTTAACATGCAAGGGACACAACTTCAAAATTGTATTTAAATTGATGCTAAGGGAACCATTAATACACTTTTTGGGTTTTCCTTTTCATATTGCATGTATTATATGCATAAGCCAACAAATGTGTACGTTTTAGTTTAACCATGAGTAACATTTTAACAAAAATTGTCAAATACATGTACAACATTCCACAAAATTTATTTAAGATAATTTTGACCTCTGTATAAAAGAGTTGTGGTATTACTGCCAATGAAACTACAGAGACCAAAGATTGTAGGTTTTTATTCCATCAAATATTTCATATCATTGTCTTTTCAAACATCTTAGTGTCAAATGTACTTGATAAAGGTTTTAGAAACATGAAAATCGTGTTACAGACATTTCTTTTGTTTATTGGTGTATTCAAACAGAGCTAATGAAAAGTGAAGTCTTGTCTGTTATATGATACTGATGTTGCTTGTTGAAAGGAGATTTGTGGTCAAAATAACATAAAAAGATGTTGTATGTCTGCCAATTGGACAACTACCCAACAGAGTCCAAATTAAACTGATTAAAGCAATTATGTCTAGGGAACAGCCTTCAAAAGTAAACAGAAGTCGTCTTGGTTTTGTGGAACATATGGAATGTGAACTAGCTAACTTGACAAAGGTTTTATGGATGATTTGAAATATATGCATTATACGCATGTTTGTTTCACACATGTAATACGCATCATTTAAAACGCATATTATACACATGTTTCTTACAACACATGCTTAACGCATGGTTTTGAAACATGCGTTTAACATTACATATATTTTTCATGTGTAAAACGCACGAATAACGCATGTTTTTAACACGTGTTTTACATAACATGTATTATTCATGCGTAAAACGCATGTTTTTAACATGTGTTTTACATAACATGTATTATTCATGCGTAAAACGCATGAATAACGCATGTTTAAAACATGCGTTTTACATGTGTGGTAGGAAAAAGATGTTTCCCATGCGTTACCAAACACATGTTTTACATATGTAAAATATACGTAAAACATGCGTGGCACTTTTCCCTGTGTATCATGATCAACCTGTTCAGATGTAAGTATTTCGTTTATATTTTAATACAAAGTTGACTGCTGTACCCCAACTTGACATTTGTATCTTCTATAACTGTTTTCTACATCAGAAAGTGCCTGTACAAGGTCAAGACCGTTGTTATTTATTCGTTTGATGTGTTTGAGCTTTCGATTTTTTGCTTTGATAAAGATATAGGTTCTGAATTTTCTTTGGTATTTTTGTTTAAATCCTTGAAAATAAAAATGGAACCCAACATCCACATATTCCAACATCCTTATTTAACTCATGTCAACCATTACTTAACCTGTCTAAGGAATAAAAATATTTCATTCCTGGTGATATTTTAATATATTCTAGAAAATCACTAGAACTGACTGAATAAATTTATAGAATTGCTTGCATCCAATCCTACATTAATATAATGTTTCGGCGGCATTTTTATAGATTCCAAAAGACAAAAGAATAAAGTTGCAATGCAATGTTTTAAATTAAAACATAAAATCAAGCAAGCAAAAGAGCATGTCATTTATTTATCGCAAAGAAAAAAGTAAAAACACAAAAATACTGAACTCCGAGGAAAATTCAAAAAGGAAAATCAAAAATCAAAAGGCAAAATCAAAAGTCCAAACACATCAAACGAATGGATAACAACTGTCATATTCCTGACTTGGTACAGGCATTTTCTAATGTAGAAAATGGTGGATTGAACCTGGTTTTATAGCTAGCTAAACCTCTCACTTGTATGACAGTCGCATCAAATTCCATTACATTGTCAACGATGCATGAACAAAACAAACATACTCAAAGAGTAAAAATGTCAAAAATAGGGGTACAACAGTCAATATTGTGTTATCATCTTAATATCACTACATAAACAACAAATGTAACAAAGTAGCACAAAAAGATTTATTAAAATTAACGGACAATGAATATCTTCTTCTGTCCAAAGGTTTGAAATTCATTCCTGCCCCATCCACAAAACGGGCAAAAAAAGATTTACTGAAAGACTTTGATGAGTTTACAAGAAAAATGAGATGCAGATTTCTATTTCATCAAAACGAAAAGGGAGACATGCATCCTTTCAAAGAAAAAACAGGTTATACGCCACCCTATAGTTGCAACGCACTTGAAAATTATATTTTCAAAACCAAACATGAAATGTCTTCAATGCAGACTCGAAAATTTAGAGATAATTTGAGTGCTTTAGAAAGGTTAAGCATTTCAACACTTTTAAATGACAAATCGATCATTATTAAAAAAGCTGACAAGAGCAACAATGTTGTAATTTCAGATAAAAGTATTTACTTATCTGAAGCAAATAGACAGCTTGGTTCTCACCATTACAAAAGTGTTGACCATTTTGATTTCAAGCGTCTTAGAAACAGTTTGAATGAATATCTAATAGGTATGTTCAACAGGAGAATACTTGACAGTGATACTTTTAATTACCTAATAAATGGTAATAGAATAAATTATGGAGAAGGACATATGCACATAGTTCCAAAAATTCATAAATTGATTCAATCTGACATATCTGATTTAAAATTCAATGGGTTTAACATAGTTCCACCTGGTCGACCAATTATCTCTCAGATCGGCACGATTACAGAATATATAAGCCGTTATGTCGATTATTTTCTTGTGCCTATCGTGCAAAAACAACAAACATACATAAAAGACACATCAGATTTTATACACAAATTGGAAACAATTAAACCACATGTTGATTGTCTGCTATGCAGTTTTGACATAAGCCAAATGTTTACAAATTGTCCAATTGATGAAATATTATCTGCAGTGAGAATTGCGTAATAGAAATAATATATTCTATTATGTGAGATACATGGATGATGGCTTTATAATATACAATGGCAACAAACAAGAATTGGTTGATTTTTTTGAGTTAGCTAATAGCCACCATAAGTTCCTTAAATTCACATACGACATTTCAAATGCTGAAACTACATTTCTAGATGTTCATTTATTTAAAGGGAGAAGATTTCTCAATGAAAACATATTGGTATTGAAAACGCACTTTAAACCCACCAATGCATTTTTATACCTACATCGGAACAGTTGTCACATTAGACATGTGTTTTCCGGTTTTATCAAGGGTGAGGTTATACGATACATCAGAAACACAAATAATATAGATGATTTAGAACAAATTCTTTCACAGTTCAAATTGAACTTGATTAAGAGGGAATACAAGGCGAAAGAGATAGATAATTGTGTAAATGAGGCAAGAACAAGGGATAGAAAATTTCTATTGAGAAAACTTTCTAAAAAACAAAAAAAGGAAATTCCTTTAGTTTTATCTACAAAATACAACCCATGCATAAAAAAACTGGGAAAATATATCATCAAATATTGGCATGTATTACAAAAAGATGTGATTTGCAATAAGATATTCAAAGAAAAAACTATTATAGCATATAAAAGGCACAAAAATTTAGCAGATGTGCTAACATCAACTAAAATTCGAAATTAGGAAATATAGGACAATCCCTGATGATGGCGGGCCTATATCTAAAACCCATTTTAGAATCTATAAAAATGCCGCCGAAACATTATATTAATGTAGGATTGGATGCAAGCAATTCTATAAATTTATTCAGTCAGTTCTAGTGATTTTCTAGAATATATTAAAATATCACCAGGAATGAAATATTTTTATTCCTTAGACAGGTTAAGTAATGTTTGACATGAGTTAAATAAGGATGTTGGAATATGGGGATGTTGGGTTCCATTTTTATTTTCATAATACAAAATGTTAAAAATGCATTTTAACTTGATATATGTTCGTTGTCTGTATTCATGTATTTAATGTAAACGCTCTTAAACTAATTTATGACCACTCACAGTTCTAAAAAAATTGATATCAGCATTAGAATAAATTTATCTTGGTAGCGGAAACATTAATTTATTCACGCACTTCTTCAACTTATTAGTACTATAATAATTGAAATGAGAAAACCATAAACATACACCGAATGAGAAGACAATTAACATTAGTATAATTGCATACCTTGCAAGTGAACTTGATATCATTGCTACAAACATATTTAGACACTATAGAGACAACATATACAATAAAAATAGTGTACAGTCATAGGTTGCATTGTATTCATAATTTAAATTGCTATGACAGAGACGCTATGTGCAGCCTGTATAATTATGTGCATGAACTAAATATATAAATATAAAATATGAAGTTTTTATGAACACTGTACATGTAATACAATTAATATCCCATTTAGATTGTGTTGATATCTATAGTAGAATATATACATATTTAGTAAACGCAGCATATCGTGTATAAAATAAAATCACAAAAATACTGAACTCCGAGGAAAATTCAAAAAGGAAACAAGTTAATTCAGAAAAGTTTTTCGGCGCACAAAATTACAAAGTGTTGTTTTTTCGGGTTTTCCTCCCAATCTAAGAAATGAACATGTAATACAGAAGCGGCTATTTTTCATTGTCTACGATATTCGTGTTTGCTGACATTTTGTAGTATGAATCAAACCGGTTTTTTTTTCTTCTCTTTTTTGAATTATTTCATTTTTTGTACATACTGGAACTTTTTAAATCCTACTAGTTGGTATGAGTTTTGTTCTTTACATATGTGCCCTGATATGTATCAAATCTCGTGCACTTTGGTCAGTGGATATTTGTCTTTTTGCGAAAAATGCTCCATTTTGTATGATCAACAAGTAAAAGGCTGCACAGTGGCGAATCTAGCAACATAAAGTATGAACAAAACATAATATAAAATGTATGCATTCTTCGAAAAAATCTCAAACTATATTGGTGTGTTTGCATGCACACTTCATGCTCAAATTTCTGCATCATGTCTTACTATTTTTTAAATACAATTATAATAGATATTTGTCATTTTAATAGAACGATTTAGCCATGATAAATTTGATACAAATTTATTGCTTTCAAAATTTTTCGATGATTGGTCCAGCAGACAAAGCCTTAATTAAACAATATTGTTTTATATGCCAAAACCCTATTTGAATTGTCTAACTAAACAGCTTGGAATACACAGTGACATAGGGGATCCCGCATATTCCTTTATATAATTCTTGCTTCTCTTCCTTGATTTTGATACACTAAAGGAAGATGAAACTTTTTCATCTTTCTTCGCCCCCAGGTAAGGAACCGAAATCAATAGTTGAATGTATTGTGTCCAGCGAAAACTATGCACAGTGTCGGACAACACAGAAAGTTTTGTTTTGCATATTTACACGTAAAACGTGCTCTATGTATGTACAATTAAAACTATGTACAGGATGTTGTGGTCTAGATTTAAGCAGATCATGCCTTCAGAACAGCATTGAATCCCTCACTTTTTGTCACATTGTGTACATATTGTGTATTGCCAAAGCAGTTTTTTGTTGTGTTTTGAAAATAGGTATTTATTCATTTATTCAACTGTGTCGGCTGATGTCGCTGATGTTGGCAGTTGGTTCCAACTGGATACCAGATTTTCTTAATAAGACCTAATGTAAAGAGAGTTCTATAGACGGGTCGTCAAGATGTTTGACTAAACAAAAATAAATGTGATGAGGTAAATTGTATATTAAGCCACCAATAAGAAGTGTAGTATAATATAAAGATCTGCTTCAAAATCTGACATCTAATCTTTACAATTTTGCTATTTCATATGCTCAATCAATCTCCGGCGCAGAGATCACATATCCGTTCCGTTCAATACTTCGTAACACTACACTCAATATGACCTCTGTCATACCTTTTTTTGCGTACTTTTTCTTGTCAATCCCTTTACAAAAATGAATTTGCTTATGGTGATTTATTGATTAAAATTTATCAATCAATCTTCAATTTTAAAGGGTAAAAAAAATTCAATGAAATTTACTATTTTTTTTTATGTTTATTAAATAAAAGCTGATTGTCGCATTTCTGTTATAGATTTTATTTCCTGTCAAATTATGTAAACAAAGTAGTCTGCAAAGGTATTATTTTTATTTCTGTATCGGTGTATTTTATACATATTTCACTTTTTTTTTATGGATTTCCTGTTTAATTTAAAATATTTAATATTTTATGTATGCCAAAGCAAAAAAATGGCCTAATGACTAATATTATTAAGACTACCCCCGCGCATATTTTTTTTATTCTGTGGCGCCGCGTACACAATCAACTGATCAAAGAATCTAAGAATAAAAGTAGATTTTACCCTAGTATTTAATAATACAACATTTCAGTGCTAAGGCCTTCAATTGTTTAACTTGCTCTTTTTGGATGACACTGAGAGGTGAGAAAACAATCACAGCGTCGTCCAAGATTAGCGGGGCCAGTTGGTACTATATGAGGCTCTTTTCGTAACCAGTTGTAAAAATCGCTACTGTTTCAAGTGTTTCTTTTCTGATTTCGTCCAATACTTCTATTTGTTTCGGTTTCAGAATGATGTCAGGATGACCAAGTCCAAGGCATCTGAGCGGTTCTTCGTAATCCGCCATTTTTACACACTGCCTTTTCATCTCCTAAAGTCCTTCCGCTTGTCCGCCATGAGGAAATTTCCTTTTGGAATCAGCCAATCGTATGGCAGAGGTCATATTAAGTGTGGTATTGCGGAGCATGTATGGAAAGAATATGATCTCTGCGCCGGGTATTGATGCTCAATTGCAAGATCGACTACATCATCTCATTAAACTGAGTTTTTTCTACAAAGGAAAATGTAGATAAATACTACTTGTTTCAAGTCATGAAATATCTTACTATGAGATGACCTTACGGATTCTAAATACAAGTACAATACAAATACAATGTGAGACTTTTTGATTTGCAACGATATCGTTGAAGTTAGTGGGTTGATATTTCAGCAGACAGTTTTTATTTTCTTTTTTGATTCCAATTTTGCTTCAATATTAGCTGACTTATTATTGTACGCCTATAATAAAGCAGAATTCATACAGAACATTTTCAGAGACAAAAAGGAAAAGCATCATGCAAAATTCTTTAATTTTACTTCAGATATATAGACGTTGTCTGTCAACATATATCCCATATTTCCATAAGTTCTCATATATACAACTCATCTTAAAGTTAAGGATACCACCGAAAGTAGAAGAGCTACTTTACATCTTAATAGTTCCCCCTTTATTAACATACTAGTAGATGGACAACTTCAAACTATAAGCAATGCATATCACAAATGTGATGATTTTAACCTCACAATTGCCAACTTTCATTTTCTTAGTATAACATACTCTCTATTCAATTGTTTGACGTTTACATTTCATTAACAGAGGTGTAGTCTCAACAGCAGGAAGAACGAATAAAACCGGCACTACATAACATTTACTGTCACCCTCACGAACAAGTTTTTGTCTTTTACGTCATGCACCTTTACACTAGGCCTATCTGAAGGAAGATAATTGAAGTATATATTTGGAATAATTGAACCTGTAACTATGACAAGAAAATTATCGATAATAGTGCGCATTTATCTATTCATGATTCTCAAATATAAAGTAGTTTTGACCCGATGCCATTTTTTTTCAAAACATTTAAATTTTAATCAATTCCAGTTGGAAATGTGACAAACTCTTTTATAATCATACAACGTTATTTCATCACGGTAAAAATAATTTAAAATACTGAACCAATTAAGAAGAAGAGAGTGACTTTTGTAAATTACGACACAACTGTCAGGAAATTCCCGAATGATCGATATATGACTCAGGCTTTATTTATAGAAATGACAGTGTAAGTATATAAGGATACACGAATATTCCGGAGCTAGTTTATAAAGTTGGATTTACTAATTCAGAGACGAAGAAGTATAATAGCAGCCCACATTTTCAGGTAAGGAATAAACTCATCATAGATACCAGGGCTAAAATTTAGTATTTGCACCAGACGCGTAATTCGTCTAAACAAGACTCATCAGTGACGCTCGAATACACAAAACGATGTAAAAGGCCGAAGAAGGTACAAAGTTGAAGAGCAGCGAGACAAATAAATTCCTAGATTTTTTGCCATATACAGCAAAGGTAATCGACTCCTAAGGTAGAAATGTCTTTAACGAAATGGAAACCATATTTATGTCTTCCAGCTAGTTTTATTTAAAGAAAAGAAAAGTAAAGGATTGATTTAAATTTAAAACAAAAACTTAAGACAATACCTGTTGTCTGTTTAATTAAGACGATTGAAGAGACAATTTCAACTAAGATAAAACATCTAAAAACCATTGTTCAAACTTTCTTCATTTATAAAGTACAAAGTATACTTTGATTAGACAAAGTAGTATAACAGCAGCCCATGTGATCTTTCCGGTAAGGAATATCAGGATTATCAAAAACTTAAGACAATACATTTTTTTATAAAGTATAAAGTATAGTTTAGTATATTTCATCTTTTGATTAATATTTTAATACAAATAAAGGCATATAAAAAACATGTAGTATTCTTTCTTGCAGATTCTAGTTTGAGTAATGGATCAGCCACGCGCTGTAAGTTAATTTGATATACCTTTTTTAGTGAGCAATTTGTAAATTTCATAACGAGTACAAAGCTTTATTCATTTTTCTTTTTTTCATGATCATCGAATTTCCTTATGATTTTCTACTCTCAATTACTATTTGACGTAATGTCGACAAAACTCTAGTCGAATGGTGCGGTTTTACTCAATAGTTCTTAAAACGTGACTAATTGTTTTATACTAGTTGTTTTTCTTTACATATTGTAACGGTTTTAACACATTTTGCATTACTATTAACTATTACTAAAAGTATTTAAAACAGTTAAATAAAATATTCAAAGTAACCTGCATTTTCTCTTTTCAGATGCTTGTTTCGGGTATGGGTCAAAATTGCCTTGTAAGTAGTTTTATTTCAACCATTAAAGGGGCACCAGCTACGTGATATACGAAAAACTTTATACATTTTTTCCTTTTGGCTCAATCAGTAATGAAATACAAATAGTGAAATAATAATTCCTTTTTAGTAGCCAATAAGGTTCAATTTGTCAAAATAAGCAACAACAAAAACCCATAGATTATGAATTATTCACTTGCAAGTGAATAATTCGACCTCATTGAATCCGTATTCATTGGAACTTTAATTCAACCCCTTAGCACGAGATTGATAACACGTGAATTATATGTGTTAAGTTATTTAGAGAACGAGAATGTCAACATTGAAAGTGAAACTGATTCGATCCACAAATAAACATTCTAATACAAAACGATGATAAACATTTGTCTTTAACATGTTTAACTGTAATATGAAGTTAAATAGACCTAGAATAATTCAACAGCACATGTTTGCTTAATCTATGTATATCTATATTTATGTTTACATCGCTTATATGGTTATCGGATGACTATAGAGTTCAACTCGATAAATAATTAGATGGCGTCTAGACTCAAATAAACACGAAACGAAGTTACGTATTTTCATGCCTGTGCCTTGTTTATTGTTTTATTAAGACTTCTAATAGTTTGGATAAATGTTTTACATTGTTATAAATCGAATATGGTAATTTGTTTAGAATCGATGAACATAAATTTGACAGCTAGTGCCCCTTTAAGACGATATGTTGAAAATTTTATCACAAAAAAAACAAAAAACTTTTGAAGATGCCGTCAGTATGATATTGTTCTATTTTATGTCATTATGATATATTTTGGATATATTTCTATTGTGAATTACAAAATACGTTGAACCACAAACGTCAGAATCATTCAATCGCGTAGTGGAATTAACTATTTGTGGATTCTTATAAATTCTATATAACTTTTGGACTATTTTAAATCTCGGTCTATTTCTGAAATTTATTCTTACATGCTTTTGATTTTTTAACCCTGTATGCTAACTTTGCCTATGCGAAATTTATAATTTTTTTGTATGTACATTGAACGACAAATATATGTGACGTATAAAATGTTCTGACGTCAGACACGCAAATCAATGCATGTGTTTGTAGATAGATGTTTTTGTGTTCTGCTAAATTGTTCCTTTTAAAGTTGTTACACGATGATGACTGCTGTACCCATATTTTGACTATTTTATTTATTGTGTCTGTTTAGTTAACGCATCATTGTAAATATAACGGAATTTGATGAGGCTGTCATCAAAGTGAGAGGGTTAGCGCTATAAAACCAGTTTTAAACCATTTTCTACATTTAAAAATGCCTGTACCAAGTCAGGAATATGACAGTTCTTGTCCATTCGTTTTTGGTGTGTTTTGTTATTTGATTTTGCACTTTCCGAATTGATTTTCCTCTGAGTTCAGTATTTTTGTGATTTTACTTTTAACCTAATAACTTTAAGTGAATATCTATGACTACTCGTGTTACAGAAATTTCCATAAGATGTTCTTATAATATTGTTATAGATTCCTGTATATCAATTCACGAGATATACAAATCCACACTGTCAAAGTGAGGTGCTGCTTAAAGCTGAGCCAATAAACATACGGAGTTCCTTTCCAGTACAGTATATGGCTGCCTGTTATGATTTGCCAAGACCAACATATCGTTGCCAGTATGCGAGTTAAGTAGAAACAAGGTGAGTAAATATTATAAATTATTGGACTCAAACTCTAACACAATTGCAAGTTAATCTTCTATGTTATTCATATTTTTTTGTTTTACGCCTTTTTTAAAAATATTTTGGTTAAAACAGTCTTCTTTTTATGTCAAATGTAAGTGACAGATCAACGTTTAGGTATACATTTTTCCAATAGTTTTTAAGTTCAAATTTCCGATATAATCATTTTATCGATGTTCAATTGTTTACATGACCATAACTAAGTCAAATATCGTAATAAAATGAAAATAGCGCGTTATTAAAGGGTCGCTTTTCTAGTTTTACATTTGGGAAAAATAATCGAAACTCAAGATAAGACCAAAATGTTTTGAAATAGACATGATCAATTTACGGTCTTTCCACATTAAATTTTAAAATAATTGATTTAGAGCTACTACCCGTAAACACAAAAGTACTAATAGTTTCCATTCATAGATTTCTTTATATTGATTACAAAAATATAAAGTTTCTATATAGTTTTGCATGAAATAATACCTTTAAATTGAAAACGTCCGTTTAGGACTTTTATGATTGTCTTTTTAACCCCGATTCCAAAATAAATGGTTTTTATATACTTTCACCATACAATGAAGGAAATATTTTTTCTTATTCTGGTATACAAATTGCATTTGCGACAGTAAAACTACCGATTGACGTCCGCAAGCTTCAAATACAATACAGTTATCTCTTAAATCATTTAACCTTAAATCAAAGCTCTCACGGTCGATAACGTCAGTAAGATGTCATTTGATTGTTTTAAACTAAACGTGTCATGTTTTCGTCGCATTAAAGCAACCATTTTATACGAAGTCTTAATTTCACAACTTTTAAAGAGTGAGATGAGATTATAATAAGGAGAAGTCAAAATAGATAATATGACTTTGACCTTTGACTTTGACCTCAATTTATTTTGTGAACCAAGGACCTCAAATAATAATACCTAAGTTGTCTACCACTTTCATTAATGCGATAAATTAATATGTTACTTTTGTCTTTAAAAAATAATAGGAAATAACTCTCATGTGGAGTCTTTGTATCACTATGGTCAAATTCGCTAAAACATCCTCGGAATCTAACGAACAATTTGGGAGAATACATTCGTCGATTTCTTTTAATTACGCTCATGGAATCCGATCATAGACTTCTTCATTCTGTATAAAATAATAAAACAACTACAGGTCGCCGTGCGGCCTTCAAAAATAGACAAAATCAATGCCGCAAAGATAGCTTTTACAGGCTGTAACATCACAAAAAGTATAAAATATTATCAGTTACTTAATTGTCATTAGACATAATGTTCACGATTTTACCGTTCATTATAGTGTTTTGAGAATATAAGTTCAAACCTGAAATTTTGCTTTAATGTTTATTTTCAGGTTCATGCTGAAAAACAGATGGCGTTTTGTGTGACATTTCTGTAAAAAGTACTACTTTCATTTACATATTCATTTATATAAGTCTTATATGATATGAAAATTTTATTATGGTAGTTATATTAAGTCAATAAATAAACACATTTATTACAAATAATAGACATATGTCTTGCAGCGACTAAAGTCTCGGAAGCGGGATATAGTTCTTATATATTCCTTTGTCGACGCGGTCGTCATTATTTAGTACTATCTGTGATTTAATTTTTATCAACATCAAATTTCTCACCTTCCTAGATTTTTTACAACCCAAATTTTCCATGTTCAAAATATTGTTCCAATATCAAAATGTATTAAAAATGTATTATTTATCATTATTTGACTTTTATATAAATGAACTAAGACATTTTTGAAGATACAATGTTCACTCACGACAGGCTATAAAAATTTATGACACAATATTGAAATTTTAGAAAATTTAACTCAGATTATTATCAATCACGAATAAGATGTATGGCAAAATGTTGAAATTTTGTATTAATTTTTGTTTAATTCTATGGATAAAATAGACTTGAGGGTGAACTTAGATGAAATGAAAGATTCAAGAATCTAAAATTGAAACTATTAGCCGTAATAGCATTGGTTAAGAATCAAAGTGAGCTAAAGAATATTGGTAGGCCATGGAGCTCCTTTTCGAGATATTTGATATTTAAAATATGGCCGGAAGAGGCTGACTCTGACTTTTACGTTATATTTGCATTGGTATTATTTGGGTCTCAAATCAAAAGAAAGAAAACCAAGAATCTGCTTTAATTTTGGTAAATGACATTCTATGGGCTAGTAAATCTTGTATGAAAAATAAATGGGTGTAATGGGGCAAAATATTTTACCTTGTGTCGTATAGAAAAAGACCAAGGAGTCCGAAAATTTGAAACAAATGCCAAAACCTTACCTAAGTACATCCTTAAGTAGATTTAGAACAAAGGCACAGTATGGTATTAGCGTATTCCGATAATAATAACTCTGTTTAAACTTTATAAAGAGAATATCATAAGGTTGATACGGTTTGTGATATTGAAAAAAAAACATACTGCATACATTTTATCATAAACATTTATCTCAAGTACAACTAATCTCACTTACATTGTTGCACGAGACTAGACGTCATACAAACAAGGTTCAGAAAAGTCTGAACAACCGTGATTGATATCATTATCATCTCGGTTGGCTGATACAGCACGGTTGTCATTATTTCTTCTGGTAATTTAAAGATTTAAATTGTAGTTTATACGATAAATAATTCCTGCCTACGTCAGGTGGGATATTAATAGAATACAAATTGAGAAAACAGAGAGAGATATTTTTAGAAATTAATGCGAGAACCGAGCTAATTTTAGAAATTACTGAGAGAACTGAGATAATTTTAGAAGATTGGTTAGCCAATCAGATAGGAGGTATAAGTAAAGTATTAATAAGCTCGTTTTAAGCTGCCAGTTCATCGTAGCATATTTTAATTTTGTTTCCCACCCGCCTTCACCTTTGCCTCTTTAAAATGTATTCACATATATATGTATTAAATATTGGGGCTACTTACTATTGGCCATGTTAATTTCGGGGAAATTATTTTTTACCCCCAAGTCAATTATACATCAGTATATTATATATTCTTAATTATCAGTTCCAATTATTATTGTATAAGTAAGCATGGGATTATTTTGCATATCGTGCTGCTGGTATCCACCGCAGCCGATACCCCGCTGCTGGTATCCACCGCAGCCGAAACCCCGCTGCTGGTATCCACCGCAGCCGAAACAATGTTGCAGGTATCCACCGCTTCCTATAGTTAATAGTTTATTTTTAGAATAATGTTTCAAATTATTGTTTAGATTAGGTAGATTTTTTATAAAGTGAGTAGCCCCCGAGAAAGCCAAAAACATAGATACATTTATTGATTATATTGTTACATTTTTTATATGTTGTCATGTAGTTTTAGCAATTATATAATGAAAGTAGTATAGCTTGTATTTTATTAGTCTAGATAATAAAGATATATACCACTATGCTATATTATGATGTTGTTTTGTCGTCTTTAGATATAATGCGAGGTTAAGAAGGGATCGGAATAACTATATACAATAGCTTTTACTGATTGTCATTTAGAGAACATGTGTGCTTATATACAGTCATATAGATTTAACATTTGGGTTGTCGTAATTTGTCTTTGGTTAGTCGTTTTTCAAGTCACTGATACTAGAAAAGTATGATTGTATAAATACGTATATAAAATATCAAATATCGATAAAAGCATGTTTATCATACTTAGAGATAACTTTTGAAGCAAAACTTATTAAAATATTTGAAAAAATCCCAACTTCCTTGTGTTACTTGTAGATATAGCCAACAATTTGCATGTTTATTCACATACGGTCAGGGTTTATATTGTGTAGACATTAAAAAGTGTGTCAAGGATTGATGGATTGTAACAATTAAGAGACAGATAAATTGTTTTTCATGAGAAATAAATTGTTACTAAAGCTAATTTAGAATTTTTACTATTTTGTATGTATTTTACAAAAAAATATATCATTGCCATATCAAATGATTATTTACGAATACGAATAAACAAGATTTGTAGAATAAATACACGAGATAGCAACCAAACTACAGAAAGATAGAAAATGTTTTTTTTTTAAATATAATTGAATATCAAATTTGGTGTTGTCACATGATAGACGTAGTTCATAATTCATTATAAAAAATGTCTAGAAATCCAGATTGATAAATCTCCTGTGTTGTAAAGACAAACTTTATGCAAACTTTATTCCTCAAGAATTGGTCTGAATACTGGTTTAGGTATATTATCATTAGTAAAGTTGAAAGAGTTAGAACGTCTTACCATTTATTATAGAATGTCATATGACAGATTCGATATATTTGTGAATTGATTATTAGAACCTGAATATTTTTCTAACCTTTCTTTATAATATGTGTATTCTGAGACCTAACGGTTGAAATTTCATGTCTTGTAACAGCGGAAATATTTTAAACGAAAATGTCAAGCTTGTCTCTTGAAAATACAAGAATAATACTTTTCGTAGATATATTAAGTGATAATTTTACTATAAACCTACAGTTATATATAGATTATGTTCGCTCATTAAATAAGGTGAAGCTAAGTGTCTATGCACGCATCTTTTCCATAGTTTTTGCAGATACAGTTAAGACTAACATCTGTCAATTTTGTCGTTTGAGAACATAAATTTACGACACAATATTTTATTTAAACTACCCAATCGTGGTAGCAAAATTCCAGCAGCACCTGCGTATTGAGTATATTTCCCCACACGTTGATACTATATTTCAGAGCTTGTCATAGTCACCAAACTTATTTATTGAAAGATATATGACAGTTGTTATCCATTCTTTTGATGTGTCTGTGCTTTTGAATTTGCCATTGATTAGGTAAATTCCGTTTTGAATTTGTCTCCAAGTTCGATTTTCTTGTTCTTATTCTTCTTTTTTATCTAACACGATGTCCTTATAATAAGGTTGATACACGCTCGCAAAAGAAGCTATTAAAATAAGAGTTCGAAGATGTTGTAAGTAGTCCGTATATTAGGGATGACATGTGTAGATTACGATCTGCTTACCCCATTGGAGCAGCTGAGATCACCCTCAGTCTTTGGTGCGGTGATTGTAACTGAGTGTGTAATATTATATGTTGTGATGTGTGAACTATTGTTTGTCTTCTGATCTTTTTCTTTTTAATTCATGGTTTTGTCAATTTATTTTTTACTTGTTAGTTTGAATGTTCCTGTGGTTTGTTTACATTTATTTTACGGAGGCAATCAAAAGTTGTTTGATCATTATAGAATATCTGTTTCCAAGACGACAACGGATACGTTCCAATCGTGTTATATACAATCCTGCATTCTTTACATCGAATGTGACCTACCGAATTAGACTTATTACCAGGTTATTGCCTGCATAAGCAGCATGATGGGTATTCTCAGGATAGGAAGATCTTGATCCACATCCGACATATATTTATTTAAAAGGGGCTTACGCTTGCTTTAGGTTTTCTATGTTGTTTCCGTGTCTTTCATTTTTGAATGTCTGTGTTGTTTATACCCTAATAAGTCTTGTTTACCTTTTGTCATAAAATAAATCACATTCGGTCAAGTTTCAAAGTTAATAAAATTGACATAACCGATGTTTGAAGAGTTTTATAATTTTTATGGCAATTAGATAATTATCAGTTTCCAAGTATGTGATGCCTTACCTTTTGATATGACTTATCATCATATTGTATATGAGTAACACGACGGATGTCACATGTGAAGCAGGATCTGCTTACTCTTTCAGAGCTCCTGATTTGTGATGAGGTTTGAGTTGCTCAGTCTTTTGTTATTCATGTAGTGTTTTGTGTCATCTTGTATGTCTTTTTGTCTTTGTTTTGTTTTTAAAGTTTTGAAACGATATGTATAATAAGTGTGTTCGACTAATGATTTTAAACATCCATTAAGTACCTTTCGCATCTCTTCTAAAAAGAATATAATTGTGTTCCATCAATTGTTTTTTGTGTACAACAATACGTGAGAATATGATTGAATTGCGCAAATAAATCTTCTATTTCATTTGTCCGTGATTTCGTTTACTTTTTATTCGCAGAACTACACCAGAAGGCAAACATACAGACGTCTTCACAAACAGCTATATAAAAAAAAACATAATTTTGTAAAAGAACTATTTATTGTAAAAAAATATTTACATTAATGATGTCAGGATCACAGCATGATTTCTAAATAGGATTCATCGTTCTCAACAATATTTGAAAAACAAATTAAACACATTTCATTAATTTGCACCTGTTACAGCTCTACAATTATTGATAATGGCTTAATTTTTATTTTGTTTATTTGTTTATTTCTATTTAGCTCTGTTATACATTAAACAACGCCTTAAGGATTCGATTTCTTGTTTACTTACAGTTGTTAACAGTATTCAAGACATAAGCGCAGATTGTGATTTAGTGTGATTCTGTCAAAAAATTTAAAAATCGTTTTACCTCCGGACTTAAAAACATTATGCTTGAGAGTTTTGCCAATTTGTCTCTTGATAAACACGACAGTTTCTTTTTTATTTTATTTTTGGTTAATGCTGGAAGAATTTCATCAAATATATCCCTTTGCTCTGTCTCGTGTATATTGCGTAAGGAATGTATGATAGTGTCCTCTAAATCCCCTAATTTCCAAATGAAAATCTGTTTATCTAATAATTGTTCCGACAATTTGTTGAGTCCATTTGGATGTTCAAGAAATTCTGTGACATGGCTATTCTTGAATTTGTTGTAGTCTCCGTCAGTATCCCTATGTCTGTCAATAATCGATATCTTTTGTTTGTTGTCTTTGTCCAAAATAATATATTTGTCTCGATCGAAAACCCATTTACAAGACAGACTTGTTTGTTTGCAAAACAGCCTGACTGGAGAATCGAATGTATGAGAACCTAGGACTACCAATTGATGACTAACAATACCATGTTTATTTTCAAGATCGTAATCAGAGTATTTAAACACATAGTCAAATAGACCTTCGATTACAATTTTATCGGTTGAACCTTCCATACAAAGTACTTTAACTGCGAAAATGAGTTTCTTTAGATTATCATTATCCGTTATGTGTCGTTTTATATCGCATATTGGCCAAATACCGAAGCGTACTTTCGATGAATTGTTTGTGCTTTTTCTGAAGAAAACGCATGTGGTCTCTGCCGTGTTACTGTTTATCAGGAAAGGGTTGTGGGATATTACAACTATTACTTTGTTCCTGTGTAAACTCTCGCTTTGGAAGATGTCTCGCATCCTTTCGACCATTTGAGGATGCATACACCGGTCAGGTTCCTCTAGGCAAATTGTATGGAAAACTTTATGTGCCATGATAAGGGAGAACTGTTTAGCTTCTATAATACCTTCTGGTGTTTTCAAGAGATGAAATTCAGAAGAATTTGTCTCTTTTACATTTATTTCATCCGAATTTGATTTTGACGTAAATCTATATTCAAATGGATAAGTCAAAAAATTGAATATTCTATCCGCTTTAACATGGTCAACCTCATCAGCTGTCAATAGTTCATTTATAATCTCGGCTCTTTTACATGCTTCAAGATAATTCTCTTTCTTGAAGGTAATTTTCTCGCTTCTGGTCCACTGCAGTGCACCAATAGCTCTCATGGGCATTGTTGAAACATACGTTGATTCCAAATCCTTAATGAACTGATTAGTTGACAAGTTTTTCAAAAAATCCTCAGCAGTTCTATTTTCCGTTAACCAAAAGCTTGGTACTTCCTCGTCCGTTATAGACGACAAATTATCTCTGGACCCGACAATGTATTCCAAGAAGTCTTGCTCAAAATCGGTTTGTTCTTGTTCACTTTTAGCAGATAAAAGGCGCATCAATATCTTAGACAATCTTTTAGATGTTTCAGCATTGAGTGTTTTTTGAAGGACCTCCGTAAGATTATTTACATCTTGACGATAATAAATGACATGCATGACTGTCGAGTTATATTGTCGGTGTTCAAGGCATACAATTTTGATGAACTCATTTTTGTGTGTCTTAATTACTCCTGGATAAATTTTACTTATGTTATCAAAGTTACTGATATCGGTTACAGATGGTAATTCAAATTTACAAAACGCGTAGGCATTTTTTGTTTCGTCATATGATGATGATATCGAAGTGTTGATATCAGTTGACAAACATCTTCTAAGAACTTCTAACGTACTTGACTTTCCCGAAGAATTGGCACCAATGAAAAAATGTGGACCATCCTTGAATTTCAAACTTTGAAAATCTTTAAAATTGATAAAATTCTTGAATACCATTTGCCGTAACATCTACAATACAAAAATAACATTATGTTCATTTATTACAATTGTTAGGTGTACTTTTCTATCTTTCTATCAGTTTTGTTTCAGATTGCATTTTTTTTTATTTTGTATGCTTTGTTTTTCTACAAGCAAATTAATAGATAAAAGAATATGTGTTATGAGTGTCAACTCTCCATCGGGAGAACGTAGAATTTGTTTTTAATTCAAAATAAATCCCATCTTTCTACAGGTTTATGGGAAACAATTATAATATTTTTCTTTATATGTTTGTGTATATCTATAAATGTAGTAAACACGGCTTATGCCTGGTTTCTAATATCTTTATCTTGTTATAGTCTTGCGAACATTATTACAAGATGATTTGGATAGATTATTAATTTAGCAGTCGGGTAAACAATTATATTATTTTTTTTACATGTATATCAAAAATAAAATAATGAATATAAATACATTATGATTCCTTTTGTATGTTAAACACAAACGTAAAATATATATATTGGGACAATCAACACACATAAGTCAAGGCAATACGGAACAGTGACAAAAAAAAACTTAAACTTAAATGGAAACCCGATTTAAGCAATAGGAGGGATTGTACTTGATTTTCATATGACGAAGACATAATCTTTGTTTTTCTTTTAATAGAGGTGGTATAGCAATAACTGCTTAAAGTCCTTTGTCAATTTCTGTTGATCATTGTCATTCTGCGTAGTTTTTTCTGTTACCTAATTTGATTTCGAACTTCTTTATATAAATTCATCATAGATACCAGAATTGAAGTTGGTGTTTGCGTCAGACGCGCGTTTCGTCTTCAAAAGACTCATCGATGGTGTCCAAATATAATAAAGGGCTGCGCTTTAGCGCATGATACGCCCGTTGTTTGAAAGAAGACGGGCGTATAAAAATGCCAAAAAAGACTACAATGACAATGAGGAGCAGCAAGAAGATAACAGAAAAAGTGAAGATGGTGAAAGGGACTCTACTGAAAGTTATGATCTAAATGAGGAATTAGGTGATGAAAGTAAGGATTTCATTGACGACGGGCGTATAAAAATGGCAAAAAAGACTACAATGACAATGAGCAGCAGCAAGAAGATAACAGGGAAAGTGAAGATGGTGAAAGTGACTCTACTGAAAGTTATGATCTAAATGAGGTGATGAAAGTAAGGATTTCGTTGATGTTGAAGATTAAGATTTCATTGATGATGAGGAGGCCTCTTCTGAGAATGAAAATGAGGATTTTTCTGATGATGAGGACAGTGATTACAGTGAAGAAGACACTGATGATTAAACCTAGTTCAGCTTTTCAATATTTAGCATAACAAACAAATATCATTAACATTGGCATATAACATAGAAGTCTTCAATGCAATATAAGGAAAGTGATATATGATTATGGGTTTTAGTAATTCTATGGCTGATTTCCAAATTTTATAGTAGTTTGAAAGAAGGTAATTTTCTTGGGGTATATTGCTCATAGTTAGATTCTGTTGGACACAATAAGGAATACATACTAAATTATACAAAGATGTATGCAAAAGTTGTTCAAATGGTGCTTAATATGGTGGATAATGATTATTACCTTTTTATTGTTTAGAATATTCACAAGATGATCATATTGATAAATGTTAAGAAGACTTGATTTCCTTATTTTTCTCATAAAATGACACCCTTTAACATTTAAGGAATATTTAGTCACATGTTAGGATTTTCATGTTGTCACTTGTTCACTTATTATGTGCTATTGTAGACTAGTTATGTTTTATAACATTTTTTATTGCGCTCAACCCTTCCACCGAAACCGAACTCTATAAAAAAAAGCTGCAATGCTAAGGTATCATTTGTGATTTCAATTGCAACCAATTTTAACAAGAGTAAAACATCCTATATGCAAAAACAGTATTTGATTTTTATCCATAGCTTAGATAGTAAAAATGTTATCATAAAATGATATATGCCTCAGGGCACAGTTAGTATCTCAGGGACTGCTAATGTGCTTTCATCCTTGCAACCATTCAATAAAAGTACAAACGTATGACATTCATGGAACCTATTTTTTACAACAAATTTTATGTTTTCATCAGATTTTATTAAGTATTATTTGTTACATCAATAGATATAAACAATTCACCAAAGTTTCATGGACATTGGTGAAAGCCTTTTTGAGTTATTGTCCGAAGTGTTAAAAATCCCCCCTTTTTTATGAATAAAGCCCCATAAATCCAAAACTTAAAATCTGAAATTTATAAAAATTGAAAGGGAGCTTACATCAATAGATATAAACAATTCACCAAAGTTTCATGGACATTGGTGAAAGCCTTTTTGAGTTATTGTCCGAAGTGTTAAAAATCCAACTTTTTTTATGAATAAAGCTCCATTAATCCAAAACATAAAATCTGAAATTTATAAAAAATGAAAGGGAGCTTACATCAATAGATATAAACAATTCATCAAAGTTTCATGGACATTGGTGAAAGCCTTTTTGAGTTATTGTCTGAAGTGTTGAAAATCCCCCCTTTTTTATGAATAAAGCCCCATAAATCCAAAACTTAAAATCTGAAATTAAATAAAAACGAAAGGGAGCTTACGTCAATAGATATAAACAATTCACTTAAGTTTCATGGAAATTGGTGAAAGCGTTTTTGAGTTATTGTCCGAAGTGTGGACGACGGACGGACAGACGGGACGGACAGACGGACGGACGGACAACGGTATACCATAATACATCCCGTCTAAAAGACGGGCGTATAAAAAATGTAAAAAGGTCAAATAAAGTACGCAGTAAAGGAATATTTAGGACTAACAATTCCTAAACGTTTTGCCAAATACAGCTAAGGTAATTTACTCCTGAGGTAGAAATGCCTTAGTTTTTCAAAAGTATGAAGTTTTGTGAACAGTTTATCTTTAATTGTGAATAAAGCAGAATTTTACTTAACGTTTTGTTGTGTGTTTGTTAATTTTACAATGGCTAGAAGTATAAGGGAGGTTGATATCCAATGTTTAACCACACCGCATTGTAGCACCTATCCTTCGACAGGAGCCGTGGACCTTTTTGTATGTGTTTTTAATTTTGGTTCCTTTATATGTTTCGGATCTCAGTGCCCATTTTTCGATAAACTAGTACACATTTTGGTTTAGGAGCCAACTGAAGCCTTCCTCTGGGGGTGGAAATTGTTCGATGCGTTGAAGATCCATTGGTGGCCTTGAGCTGTTTTCTGCACAATGATCGGTTTAATGTTTCATTGACATATTCTGCGTTTTCGTGCTAAATTTTATTGATTAAAATAACGACAATAAACTTAGAATACATCAACAAATGACAACCACTACATGATAGGCACCTATAAAGTATGAAGAGCTGGACATTGTTGTGTACGCTCAACACTTCCTCAACCTTGTATAGTTTGTTTACAGCACAACAGTGCAAAAACTGTAAGAATTAGCCGAAAACATTTGTTCTTGGGTTTTTTTAACATCACTGGTGTATATTAATTTGTTGTATTGGCAATCATATCACCTTTTTGCTTTCAGTTTAATTCACAAGATCGGTACCTACACAGCTACTTTTGCATATGTACTATTTCTGTACTAAACATATGTAGTATTGGAAATTTACTTTTAATATTTAGTACTATTTCTTTACTTTAAAATTATAGTAATATTAAGGTACTTGTATTTTACTGTACTTGATTTGTACTAAATATTTTGGTACAGAAATAATACAATATTCCAAGTTTGAAAATCATAATTTTAAGAGATTTGAAATAGAAAATCTTTTAAAATGCTGAAAATATAACGGTAGTAATAAAAAATCTGTAGTACCTAAATTTCAAGTACAAATTAAGTACTGTAAAATACAGGTACCTAAATATTACAATAGTTTTAAAGTAACAAAGTAGTACTGAATATTTAAAGTAAATTTCCAGTACAACAAATTTTTAGTACAGAAATAGTACCTATGCAAAAGTAGCAGTGTAGCACAAAGACAATAACAATCAAAACCAAGGAGTAGACAAAGACTAAAAAAACCAATGGACATTTACATCAACAGTTATAAATAATAAATAAAAAACACCGGGAGTGAAATCAGGTGCTCCGGAAGGGTAAGCATTTCCTGCACCGTATACGGCACAAAAACGGTTAGTATACGGAGTTACATCTACAAAAGACTCATCAGTGATGCTCAGATAAAAAGGTTAGAAAGCCGAACAAGTATAAAGTTGAAGAGCATTGAGAAACCCAAAATCCAAAAGGTTTTGCCAAATACAGCTACGGTAATCTATGCTTGAGATAATAAAAAAAAGTCCTTAGTAATTCGAATGATTTATTCTTTTGCAAACATTTGATTTATAAAAATATTTCTTCAATGCTTATGAAGTGAATGACGAATATAAGAAAATAAGGTGGGATATGAAATACTTGAACGTATAAGATGTCTGCACGTTGATTTATATTTACCAGTAATGTCCTTGTACCTGTGATGAAATTAAGTATTTTGACAAATTTGATTTGTGATATCGAAATGTTGTAGTAATTTTCAGTAATTCAGAGATTTCGTTCGTTAAATCAAATGTGTTGTATAATCGCAAATATTGCAAACAACGAAATATACTTAAAATGCATACTGTCCCTTTTTTTAATTGCTATAACAAAATTAAGCTATCATTAGCTGTTTTGATTAACACCGTTGAGAGTAGAAGTACAGATGTTCATGCAGTAAAATGACATATGATAAACTATGCGTCCTTGTCTCTGATAATAAAATTGTCAGGTAAAATATCCATGTTGGTATTCATTATAGATTTGCTTTAAAAGTGGCTTGTCAAACTGTTTAGGTATTGACAAAAAATAAGGGTGTTTTTGAAAAGTATGCATAATTTCGACTTGCAAACAGACAAATAAACAGTCTTGGATTATAAATTTTATTCAACTTACCAAAATTTGTACCAATTAAGGAAGTATAAAATAAAATAGCAAAGTAACATCAACAATTAGTACATTTCAAAGTCAAATAGTTTTGAATACATTGACACACTAAAAAGAAATAACATTTAAATTAATTGGATTTTATAAAATTTGAAAATTGTTTAAAAACAGTTTGAACAATGTCTTAATATGTCTCAATGCATTGTATTCAGTCTTAACCGTGTCCGAATTTGTCACAATACATTCTTGAATAAATCTGTCTCAAAAAGTAAAATACTTTGGATTCATTATTATTCGTGGAATATCAATTTTCGTAGATTCATTGGGTAAAGTTGGACCACGAATTCAAATCTTCAACTAAATACACATGTTATATATACATATACAGACTTTGGAAAAACCACGAAATTAAAAATCCACGAACATGCAATGTTAACTGAATGCAACAGTAACAAAAGAAATACTCGAGGGAAAAATCAAAGCGGAAAGTCTACTATCAGATGGCACAATCAAAAGCAAAAAAAAAATCAAACAAATTGCAAACAACTGTCATGCTCCTGACTGATATAAGCATTTCGTTTTGTAAAATAGTGGATTTAAAAATGATAATAGTTCAGTGATAGTAGACATCATTCTAAACTCCAAAATATATAGAAGAAACTAAAATAAAAAATCATACAAGACTAACAAAGGTCAGAAGCTCCTGACTTGGGACAGGCGCAAACTTAGGTGGGACTTAACAATCAGAAAAGGAAATTACAGAATCTAAACAAAATGACAATGATACATAAATTAACAAAGGACTACTAGCAATTTCTGACATGTCAGCTACATACCTCAATTAAACTGATTTAAAGACTATGTCTTCGTCTTATGCATATCAGAAACAATCCCTCCCATTAGGTGTTTAGTATCATACCACCATAAATTATATTACAAGAATATAACCTGAATCATGCCAACAACTGGTTTTTAGAATAAATGTGTTATTGCTGATGAAAGATATCCAGCATTAAAGCCAAAATATTCCATCTTCAATGACCGGACAACAGTATCGTAATTATATCCCTTCTTTATAAGTCTGTTTGAAAGTTTTGTTAGCTTTTGAGGTGAACGCCGACACTTTTGTTCTTTGTAAGGAAAATTATCATAAAAGATTGGATGTAAAGTACCTGAACGTATAAGTAGTCTGCATGTTGATTTATATTTATAATAAGAATAATATCCTTGTTTAGTAAATATTGTGACTTGTTTGTGATAACCTGGTTTTATAGCTCACTTTACATCTCAATAACATTATAAAGGGAATACATTGTTTCTTATGCATGTACACCTGATGTGCTATAAATGAATATACTTACTTTTGATTTGTTTATCAACATAATTGAGAGTAGACGTGCACAATGGACGTAAACTGAAAACACGGGTGTTTAACAATGCTTCCTTTTAAAAATTGAATGAATAAAACCGTTATTTGACCTCTCTCAATATTTGGTTAAATCTCTCATAGATTTTTATGAGGTATGGAATTACTTATTGTTGAAGTCCGAACAAGAAAGTGACAATGTTCACGTTTTTGTTCTTTGGTCTATATATTACTGACAGTCTCATTTGTTGTGAGACCACTTCTTTTTTTAATTTAAAAATGAAAAATGTGTAAACAAACAAAACATATGAATGGGACATAACAAAGATGATTAAATTGCTCCTTTTTGCAAAAACCTTTATATTGCTAAAACTAATAGGCTAAAAGAGGGGCGAAAGATACCAGAGGGACAGTAAACTTTTCTTTGTTTATCCAAACTGTGAAACTGAACAGCATACACATGTGATAAAAGCCGGCGTCAAATAATATGTCTTTGTTTCTAATAATATAATATAGGGTAAAATGTGCATATTAATCTGCAATATGGATCAATTTAATAGTGATATTAATAAAAAAAAGATTTAAAATTTATTTTATCACAATTATCGAAATAATTTAAAAAAAAGATATACGAATGAAATATTAACAATTAACACAGTAAAAATAAATCGCAAAATATACTGAGGTCCGCGGAACATTCAAAAAGGAAAGTACCTAATCAAATGGCAAATCACAAGCTCAAAAACCTCAAACAAATTGATAACAACTGTCATATCCCTGACTTTGTACAGGCATTTTTTTATGTAGAAAATGGTTGACTAAACGAATAAAAAAAAAAAAGTTCTATCTTTCCAATTTGCACATTGACGAATGGTTCCACTAAATTTAATCCGAATTGAACAAATCATGGCATCAGCGATCATGAACATTAGCTTCAACCTTAAAATCAATATGTCTTTTCCTCTTGACCTTTTTTCATTTGTGTTGAGATTAGTTTCAATGAAGCGTGCAAGTCAAATAAGTATTCATCTGAAAGGCATTCGCATTCTTGAACTTTTACTCACTGACCCAAATATATATATATATATATATATAAACGCCTAAAAAGTGTACATAACAACACCAATAACACAAAATGGAACTATAAATGTAATTATTTATAAATATTTCGGATAACAGATATCCTTCGTCAGTCAGATTCTGATCTTAAATGAATCATCTTTAAGTCTTCTTAGATTAAACTTTTACTAAATCTTGAAATTTATACAATAAAAAAGGCAACGATCCAGCGCCCTCGTGGGAAAAATCGTTGACTATTATTCAGACGTTTTATATATATATATATATACGAGTCTAAATTGAAAACTACGTTCAAACCTATGATTGCGTTGGATAAAAACCGCAATTTTTATACGTGTGCATGTGAAACAAATTTCGTTACAGAAGGGTCTAAATACAGCACAAATAACATTTTCCAAAAGACAAAAAAAGTGAAAAAGTATATTTAAACAAAACGCATTTGACTAACAGGTCGAATAACTGATGTTCTTAAACCCTGCTGACTGCCATTGGCGATTGCCAAATAAAATGAGATGTAACAAAATGGATCTTAATATAAATTTAATACTAAACAGAAAACGATAAACTTGTGGTCAAGATGTTATGCCACAAACACGAGGTGTCAATATTTTTTTTGTACACCAGATCTAGATTTCGACAATATATGTCTCTTCAGTGATGTTAGGGATCGAAACGGTACTTGGAAGGCCATATAATGTACCCTCAATTTCAGATAGACTCTTGAATTTTAAGACTCAATATAGGATGAACGGGTCATATAAACCGGAGGTAACATATGATACAAGCCCAAACGAAAAAATATAAACGAGTATAAATTGAAAACTTCGTTCAAAACTATGATTGCGTTGGATAAAAACTGCAATTTTTATACGTGTGCATGTAAAACAAATTTCGTTGTAGAAGAGTCTAAATACAGCACAAACAACATTTTCCAAAAAACAAAAAAAGTGAAAAAGTATATTTAAACAAAACGCATTTGACTAACAGGTCGAACAATTGATGTTCGTAAACCCTGCTGACTGCCATTGGCGATTGCCAAATAAAATTGATCACGAGATGTAACAAAATGGATCTTAATATAAAATATATATATATAGAGAGAGAGATACTCTTCTACAACGAAATCTGTTTTACATGCACACGTCTAAAATTGCGGTTTTTATCCAACGCAATAACAGGTTTGAACGCAGTTTTCAATTGAGACTTGTATATATATTAGTTGTGTTATTTTAATTTGAATCAGGCAATGACAATTGACGATTCAACCTGTTAAGCAATATTTAAGACACAACAATTGATGGACAAGTGTTTCAGGAGTCATTAAAAAAAACTACATTTAATAAGTCACTTTACAGTCTTTATTAAAAGACAAGTGCCGTTACCATATGTGTCAAGTTCTGAAACATTTGGAGTACAAACATCAAATTAGAAGGTTAATGAATTCAACATATACTACAAGAATCCAAAATTTAAGATGGTTTTTTTTTGTAATATGTGACGCATGATTAAGAACTCTTTTTTATATTAGAAATACAGAGCAACATAGCATTACTGCTTCTCAGTCACTTATACAGCAATAATGAAAGAGCATAAATGTGTTGGCCGAGAGCCTTGGTATACATCTTTATATTCTAGTGTGTACATTTAAGTCCATACACAGCTGCATCATGAAAGTCTTAAGATGAAACCTACAACTTGAGAGCGGTTTCAATATTTCAAAGAATAATCAATACACAAACATTAATAGTTTGTATTGCTCAGTCCTCAGTTTTCTATGTATGGTTTTGTGTACTGTTGTTTGTCTTTTTAATTCTTAGTCATGGCACTGTCAGGATTCCTCTTACATATTTATATAGTTTTGAGGATTATTAATATAATTAAAATTGAAAATCGATTATTTATCATTGTTTTATTCGTGTATTTACTGAACAAACACTTCAACTATAACAATCAGTCGAAAAATGTAAATTTGCTGCACGTAAATATTGAGCAGTAAAAAGTCCAGATCTACTTGCATTCTTATTTTCTCACAATGAAGCCGAATTGATGATACCAAATGTATATCAAATATATATCAAGGAACACCTTATAGTCAATGTGACCATTGGCGTATTGTTTCAATCGAGAGATATACTAGAAATTTGATACAGAAATTAAGGTTACAACAGTTTTTAAAAAATCATTTTAGAGCATATTTTTTTTATATATATGTATAAACGGAACATTCTTTAAGCAAGTTTTAAAGTCATCTCTTAAAAAGGGCCGAAAGATACAAAAAGAATATTCAAACTTATAAATCTAATATAAACTGACAACGCCATGTCTAAAAAAGAAAAAAAGAAATGTGTTGAATCCCTCTAATTTCTAACCAAAGTATTTTGTTCTCGTTAGCTACTATTTACTGTCAAGTTAACAGTATACATGCTGTATCTAAGGCGTAAGCCGCCATATTGATGACATCCACAAATGAGCGAATAATGCAATAGAATGGAAAATGGTACAACACCAACCTTATTACTCCTTTTTAATGTGATATTATTCAAATTTAGGGCGTATACGTAACGGAATAAGCTTCAGCTTGAGATTTTTCATTCGTATGAAGTCATGTTTTGACACGAATTTAATGCGTTTTCTCCATTGAAAGCATATCACGTTTCTATGTTATCATATTTAAGAAGTAAACGCGCTGTATAGTGGCAAATATTGTTAACAGTTAATATGATTACCTTGCTTCTTCTGCGTGTACCCCTGAAGTGCTATAAATGCATATGCTTACAATTGATTTAACATTGTTTAATTATCATCGCTATGGAGAGTATACGTGTTCAATGGAAATGAACCGAAAAAGCGGATGTTTAAATGTGTTTCCTTGTGTCTAATAGCAACATTTGGAGTACAATGAACATGTAGATCGATATTATAGATTAGTATTATGAATCATTTTACTAATATAAATGAAACCGTTGGGTTTTTTTCTCTCTCAAATTTGTTTAAATCTTTAGGTATGTTTAAGGCCGTAGAAAGAATTGTCATTATTCATTGAAAGTGCACAGTATATGATTATTGATAAAGGCCGGCGTCATGAGATATGTCCTTGTTTTTAATAATGAAATTGGGTAAAACGTGCGTGTCGATTTGCAACATAGATCACTTAGAGTGTTGGTAGCAAGCTGTTTAAATATTGACAAATGAGAAACACATTATTTTACGATTATAAAAATAATTTTCAAGAAAGATATATCAATCAAATATCCACAATCAACACAGTTAACAAATGAATAAAATAAGAAGAAAGTTGACAAATATATCTTCCTGTATCTGCATATTGACGGATGATCCTGTCCCAAGTTAATTGCCATTGTACTATCATTTTTGTTTATCGTTCATTGTGCTAGTATAAATAAAACTGTTTTATGCCCCACCTACGATCATAGTATAGGGGCATTATGTTTTCTGGTCTGTGGGTCCGTTCGTTCGTCTGTCTATTCGTCCGTCCGTTCGTCCCGCTTCAGGTTAAAGTTTTTGGTCAAGGTAGTTTTTGATGAAGTTGAAGTCCAATCCACTTGAAACTTAGTATACATGTTCCCTATGATATGATATTTCTAGTATTAATGCCAAATTAGAGTTTTTACCCCAAATCTACGGTTCACTGACCATAGAAAATGATAGTGCGAGTGGGGCATCCGTGTACTTGGGATACATTCTTGTTTTTCATGTTTTTAAATCTTTCTTATCTTTTTATGAGGTATAGGTATTGGTTGTTGTTGGAGGTTGTACAGTGACGTGTAATTATGCACATCCTTGTCCTTAGGTCTATAGATTGCTGTCTAATTTGTTATCAGACCAGTTCTTATTTTCATATTCAAGAATGACAAATGTTATACAGTGGCTAATGTTTAAACATATAAATTGGACTTTACAAAGTGCATAAATTGTTCCAGTTTGCAAAAAATCTTATATTGCCTAAAAGAAAGCAAGCTAACGTTTACTTTCTTAACTAAAAATGTTAAAAAGCACACTAAATACATGGTGATCGCGAACGTTATTATAAATATGTCCTTGTTTCTGATAAGGAAATATTAGGTTCAATCTGCATATTGATCTACAATATAGACCAGTTAAATAGTGATGATATCAAGCTGTTTAAATATTGACAAATGGTAATAGTTCTCAAAGGTACCAGGATTATAATTTAGTACGCCAGACGCGCGTTTCGTCTACAAAAGACTCATCAGTGACGCTCATATCAAAATATTTATAAAGCCAAACAAGTACAAAGTTGAAGAGCATTGAGGATCCAAAATTCCAAAAAGTTGTGCCAAATACGGCTAAGGTAATCTATGCCTGGGATAAGAAAATCCTTAGTTTTTCGAAAAATTTAAAGTTTCGTAAACAGGAAATTTATAAAAATGACCACATTATTGATATTCATGTCAACACCGAAATATTGACCACTGGGCTGGTGATACCATCGGGGACGAAACGTCCACCGGCAGTGGCATCGACCCAGTGGTGTAAGATAATCTATGCCTTGGATAAGATAAACGCGTTATTGTACGATAATTAACATAAGATATACCAATCAAATTTCAACCAACAATACAGTAAACAAATGAATAACACAGGAAGAAAGATAAGCAACCCATATGCCAAAGAGGGGTGAAAGATACCATATGGACATTCAAACTCATAGATTAAAAATAAAAACAGACTTAACTGTATCTGGTGTATTATTTTTATCTTTAGTTCGATGGGATAGATGTGTTCAAAATAGTCACCAAATTTTGTATTATTAAGTGAGAGAACATCATCTTTAAAGCGGAAAGTAAAGGTAAAGGATATCGCTAACTTCTTTTGTTTCTTCCTAAGAAATTCCTGTATGAAATCATCCTCATAAGAATAAAGGAACAAGTCGGCAAGAAGAGGTGCACAGTTGGTTTCCATATCAATACCGATAGTTTGTTGAAATACACGTCCTCGGAACGTAACAAATATGTTGTAAAAAGAAATCAAGCATCTTGATAATGTCAGTTTCAGAGAATTTTTTGTTTAAATCAGAGTGATTTTTCACAAAGTAGGATTTATCCCTACCTAAGACAAGATACTTGTATCTACGTTAACCATTCTGTTTTATGAAACAAAATAATACAAACTCTTTCAATTTGTCTTTTAGTTTGAGAAAGGGAATACGTGTGTAAAGTGTAAAAAAGTCAAATGTTTTAATACTATTGCTAGATGAAAGAGTCTTAGATTACATGTATTCTAACATGTCTAAAAGATCTTTGGATTTTTTTAGTATCCACATATGATTGGAACACCATATCCGGGTTTCGACAATTAATGTCTCTTCAGTGATGTTAGGAATCGAAGCGGTATTTGGAAGGCCATATTATGTACCTTAATTAAGGATAGACTTTTGAATTTTTAGGAGTCCAAATAGGATGAATGGCTTATATAAACCTGAAGGCGAATATAATACAAGTCGAAACGAAAAAGTATAAACAAGTCTAAAATGAAAACAAGGTTCAACCCTATGATTACGTTGAATCAAAATCATATTTTTTTAATTTAATTTAATTCTTTATTTATTTAAAGAGGATTGCCAACAGCCAGAGGCTACGCGTGGATCTCCTCAACATAGATATATACAGATTCACAATTATCAAAGTTTTGAATACAAACATGTTCAACACAAGACAAGACAATATGTACAGGACAAGACATACAAATACTACACACCCATCCAATCACTCGCTCATTCTTACTCACATGTACACGAATTAACAAACATGTATGATTCAGTAATATAAAATAGTGATTATGGAAAGACAATTTTGAGCACAATCAGGACAAAAAAAGTTTTTAAGCTATCGAGAAAATCTGTTCGAAGATTTAATAAATCGAAACACACACTCAAACAACTCTAAATTAGTATCATCAGACAAATCATCACTACCTTCTATTAATGTTTTGCTCAGATAGTTGGGACATAGATCCCGCAACATTGCTATATTTATATCTGGACAAAGCAGATTCTTAATTCCAAGTAGAAGAGTAATCCGATAGTTCGTGTAACGGGCGCAATGAATTAAATAGTGCTCAGTGTTTTCAATGCAGTTACCTGGGCAGAAATCGCAAAACCTATTTAATGTTAGATTATATTTATACAAGTGGTCATTAAGAGCACTAAGCCCTAAGCGTAATCTAGTATGAATCTTTTTCTCATAACCATGTCCTCGTGAATATATTTTTTTACTACACAAATTGAGATTCTTCTCTTTAACAACCTTTTGAAACTCGCCAAAGATGTTGCTGTAATAAGTTCAGCTGACAAACTATTCCAGTCTCTAATCGTAGCTAGAAGAAAAGAGTATGCTACTGTTCTTGACCTGATGGGTATCAGGTTAGCATGTCGTCTTAAGTTATAGTTTTCAGTATTATGATGGAACAATGGATGAAAATTACAAAGATAATCTGGGACAAGATGATTTTTAATTTTGTACAAGTATGTAAGTCTATGAACTTGACGGCGTGTTTTGAGAAGCTCAAGACCAACCTCTTTCAATAAAGTGACATGTTTTGTGACCCTGATTGCCCCAGTAGATATAATGCAGGCACGTCTCTGTACATGTTCAGTGTTTGCAGAATCGGCGCTAGTGCAGTTATCATAGATGACATCTGCATAATCTAGCAATGAACGAACAAATGTTTTATATAATTTTTCAATGCATAATCTAGGTAATATATGTCGCATCCTCAAGATAGTGTTCAGTTTATTATGACATTTCTTACAAATATCAGCAATATGATCGGTCCAAGAAAGTTTATCATTCAAGATAAGACCTAAATGTAACTCTCTTTATATTTACATTATTTAAGATCAATGGAGGGTAGTGTGGTATTTGCTTCTTCTTAGAAATAATAAGATACTCCGTTTTTTCTGCATTGAATGTTACACACCATTGCTGGGCCCATGTGTTCAACGTGACGAGGTCACTGTTCAGAGTTTGGAAACAATCAGAGATGTCATCAATTTGTTTGACAAGGGACGTATCATCAGCAAACAGTTTGATATTGCTGACAATTCCATCTTTAATATCATTCACATATATAAGAAAAAGCAAAGGACCGAGTATAGAGCCCTGGGGTACACCAGCATAGGTGTTTTGACTCGATGATGTTTGACCATTAATAACGACTCTTTGAGTACGACCTGAGAGGTAATTCTCTACAAGAGACATAAGTGAGCCACATATGCCAAATTGTTTAAGTTTGAAAATCAGGCCTTTGTGCCAAACCTTATCAAAGGCCTTTGAAACATCTAAAAAGATTGTACATACATCTTTACCGCTATCTAATGACTTGTAAATTTCATGAGTAATAGTAATTAGTTGATTCACTGTTGAATCGTTTTTCTTAAAGCCCGAATTTTCACTGATGAGTACGTCATTAAATTCACAGAACTCATAGATAGCCTTGTAGATGACTTTTTCAAGGATCTTGGACACAGATGATAGTAGAGCAATTGGTCGATAATTAGACATGATATTTTTATCGCCTTTATTTTTGTACACTGGGCACACATTAGATACTTTCCAGAGAGATGGATATACTCCAGAATGGAGTGAGAAATTAAAGATTTTAGTGAGTGGTTTATACAGAGAATGAGCACAGTTCTTTATGATATGGTTTGATATACCATCTGGGCCGCATGACTTATGGGGGTTAGATTGGCGTAAATATTTAAGAACATCTTCTTCGACAGCTACTATCTCCTGAAGACGCTCTACTGTAAGAAAAGATAATGGCGGTAGAGCGGGCAAGTCATTTTCATGTTGACCCAAGTGCATCTGAGCAGAAAAATAACAATTAAGGAGTTCTGCTTTCTCAGGATCATCAGATATCAGATTCATGTTATCTTTTAAAGGGGGGATAGTTCTATCTGAATTGTAACCTAACACAGATTTGCTAAGGGACCAAAATTTCCTAGGATTAAGGTTTTCTCTAGAAAATGAGCGTATGATATTAATTTCATATCTTTGCTTTGCGTCTTGTTTTAAGCGATTGACCTCTCTCCTAGCAACTATGTGATATAATTTGTCTTCGTCTCTTCGAGTCCGTTGATATTTTTTGAAGCAACGATCACGCTTGCGATCCGCTCGCCTAACCTCGTTACTCATCCATGGTTTATCCCTATGACGAATAGTTACTATTTTATTCGGTATGAATTCAGAACAAGCGGAGGTGATAAGATCACTCGTATAACTAGCAATGTCGTTTACATCGTCAAAAATTTCATATGCGGAATCAAAGGGAGCGTTTAATAATGCGGTATTCAGACTATTAAAATCAGCTGACTTGTAATCCCAAACACGACACTGAAAGGCACGTGATTTACTTACTTTGAGGGATAGTTTACAGAAAATAATGCAATGGTCGAGATTAAGTAGGGGTGGGCTAACTCCGAAGTCCGATACACAACGTTCATTGTCAGTGAATATAAGGTCTAACAATGTTGCATTGCTATCCGTATACCTGGTCGGTTCATCAATTAATTGTGATAGACCATACCTATGGGCCAGATTAAAAAGAGTTAGACCGAGCTCGCTGTGACTATGACTATCAAACAATGAAACACACCATCATATTTTTTTATACGTGTGCATGCAAAACAAATTTCATGGTATTAGTACAGTCCAACTAACAATTTCCAAAATGACAAAAACGTGAAAAAGTATATTTTAACAAAACGCATTTGACCAGCAGGACGAACAACGGATGTTCTTGAAGACAGCTGACTGCATTGACGATTGCCAAACAAACGGATCACTAGATGTAACAAGATTGATCTTAATTATTCATTCAATATCAAATATATAAATACCCCAACATCAGAACAAACTGTAACATTAAGGCGAAATGATAAAGTTCACGGTTTTGTAATCAGCACTTGTGAATAGTTGTTTCAATGACAATGATACCACTTTTCTTAATTTTTATATTAAATTACCAGATCGACCAATAATATTTTTGTTTTGTTTATTGTTGTAGTTTAAATCTGGTTTGTGTTATATTTTTTTGAAATATATCCAATTTTGTACATACTGGTGACTCAATATCCCTCTTGAAGCTATGTGTTTTGTTCTTGACATATAGTGGCCTGTAAGTGCACACAAATCATTTCCTTTGCCAATGGATAGTTGCCTCAATTTTTTATTATACTGCTAGTATATCTTATAGTTTTTATATTCAACAAGTAAACATGTTGTTTAGTTCAAACATTGCAAAAAGAAAATATAAACGAAACATAAGTAAAATGCATACCTTGCTCTATCCGAGTGTTCAAGCAAAAGATAAACTAATTTATCATATACTTAGCATTGATATGATCATAGCTTTTGCATATGTGTAATGAGCGGAAGTACACAAGCCATAATTTCCCACCCGGGCTGATAACCCATATCAGGTGCATCTCGTGCACAAAACCCATAATAGTGACTCTCGTGCAAGTTACTTCCGGTGTTTCCGGTATCGGTTGTTTACCTTTCCATTGTGACGTCAGATATTTTTATGACGACGTCAAAATTTACGGGAACTTTTGTGGGAATAGTTTAGTACTTTTTAACAAATACCATTGACAATTATGAATCATTTTTATAGTACAACAAACATGGAGTAACAATGATCATAAAACTCTTTCAAATTTTCAATGTTTCAAAATGCCTCTATAGGAAATGTTATCATAAATATATATGATTGAAGGTAGGGATGCTGTTGTTGGACACTTATAGTATATTTGATTCATAATTTAACTTCTGTATAAAGTTTTTGACTGTTTAAGTTATTGCATTTGTTTATTTGCCTTACATAAAACTATTGTCGGAAGTATATGATCAAGCGATTAATACATGGCCTTTTCCATATCAGCCTGGGTATCATCCCGAGACCCATATCAGCACCTCGACTCCGTCTCGGGCTGATATGGGGGTCTCGGGATGATACCAAGGCTGATATGGAAAAGGCCTTGTATTAATCTCTATGTATGATTTGTTGAGTAACACTGCGGATGGATGTTTGAATATGCTTCCTTGTCTCTGATAATGAAAATTTGAGTACAATGTTCATTTCGGTATGCATTACATATCAACTTTATAGGGAAGTGTCAAACTATTAATATATTGACAAAAGATAGGTATCATTTTCAAATTGCGTGCAATTAAGACTTGCAAATAGTCTAGATTAAAATTATAATGTGTGACCATAGGAAAGTTTAAAACAAAAAAGCAAAAGGACCTTTTAAAGTCTAGCAGGTTTTTTTTAAATACATTGATACACTAAAGAAAACGAAAAAGAAGTTTGCATTTAGCTCTGCTTACCATGAATTTAAAAATGTGGAAATAACAGTTATGTTCAAAATGTTGAAAAGTTTAAATATTACTTCGGATTATTTTGTTTAACTTTGTTCATTAAAAGTTTAAACAATGAATTAAAATACATTCTTCACAGTCTTAATAGTGTCTGAATTTGTCTCGACGTATCCTTAACAGTCTCGACAGCTTTTGAATTTGTCTCAACCCATTATTAAAGTAGGTCAAATGTCTTCCTCAATCTTGGACAGTTCTCTCACAAACAAAAAGTAAAATAATAAATATACCGAACTCCGAGGGAAGTTCTAAACGGAAAGTCCCTAAGCAAATTTCAAAATCAAAACATTCCTTACTGTTAAATATAAGGGCAAACACTCGAAGCAAGACTCTATGTGCATGTAAATGTATAGAGGATTAGGTGGTTTATTGTTCTATGGTAAATTTCAGTATTCCTGTATTTCTAATGTTCTTTGTCTATACAGATGTAGGAAGATGATATATGAGTGCCAATGCGGCAACTCTCCATCCAAGTAACAATGAAATAAAAAAAAGAACAATTATAGGTCAAGGTACGGCCTACAACACGGAGCCTTGGCTCACACCGAACAGAAAGCTACAAATTAATCTATTCTTACATAGAAGCCAAGAAATTTTGACGAACATTATTCGTGTTACGTGAGTCAGCAGACAGGAAGTTAATTCACGATAGATATAAAAATTCCTTAACCGTATCAAGTCAACACAATCATGCTGCATAACAAAATAATGAAATCATTCCTTAATAAAAGCCAAAAAAAAATTTTTTCTTCCATCCAAGGTATTTCGGACGGACGAAACGACGGATACAGTTAATCGGTTGCCAAAACTGATTTCGTATTAGGCGACACAGGTAAAAGGTAGGTAGAATATACCAAGGAAGCATTCAAAGTAGAAGTCAAACTGCCAACGTCATATCAATAAACAAAAAATACACGTAAAGTTCAAGAAAAACTAGTCCACCAAACTCTACAATGACAGAAACATTACTAGAAGCCCCGCCAAAAATCTACCTATCTGATGATTCAGACCATGTTAATAGTTATCACAGGTACCAGGATTATAATTGAGTACGCCAGACGCGCGTTTCGTCTACATAAGACTCATCAGTGACGCTCAAATCAAAATATTTATAAAGCCAAACAAGTACAACTTATTTGTACAGGTTGTTCAATGTTCCTTTGTTGACGAATAGTCCAAAAGGTCAGCTTCAGATCGAGGCTTAAACACTTTCAAACAAGTTGAAGCAGAAATTTGCTTACCCTTCCGAAGCACATGAGAAAACACAGTTTTAATGGGGTACCTGTTGCTCAGTCTTTAGTTTTCTGTGTTGTGTATTATTGTTTGTCAGTTAGTCTTTTTCTTTTTTAATCATTGCCTTGTTAGTTTATTTTTTACTGAATATTCATCTGATATCTTTTGCCCCTGTTTATAACCAGATCACATTCTAAATGTGCCTGACCCTTGTAAGAATCCTGTAATTTCAAGGTTGTTGTGGTACAACAAGTTATGCTTTTCATTCATTAATATAGTATAAATGAAACCGATTTTCTTTCCAACTTTAGTTAAATCATTTATGGTTTTTGTGAGGTTTGGATTTTGCTTATTACCATGGCCTAGTGGGACTGTGCTATAACTGATGAATAAATCAGATCAACATGTACATTGGACCTAATATTTCTTTATAAGAAACAAGAATATCATAGAGTCTGATAAAGAGGGGATGCTTGCACGGTAAAAAGGGAAATAAGACATAATTTCTTGTGATTGTGAAATAATTGTCATGAACGTTGCACAAAAAATTTGTAAGGGTTCCGCGGAACCCAGTGTCTCGCCTACTTTTGCTGTAAATTGCAGGCTCAACAAAAATGAGGAAAAAAATCAATAAAAATATTCCTCTTGATACTATCTTAGGATTGTAAGAAGCTTCTGTCCAAGTTTGGTAAAATTAGGATAGTTAATGAATCTTATAAATGTTTTGAAAACTTTAACTGCAGACTGTATGTAATGTTAACTGGAAGAAAATCTAAGTCCATTTAAAGGTAAAATACAGAAAAAAATGGAGTTTTATTTTTACAAAATTTACTTCTGGATACTATTTTATGATCATAAACAAGCTTCTGTCCATGTTTGGTAGAAATCCAGTATAGTTTAAGAAAGTTATAGAAATTTCAAAAACTTTAAACCACAGAGTGAATATTTGTGGATGCCGACGACGACAGAATGGAGGATCGCTTAGTCTCGCTTTTTCGACTAAAGTCGAAGGCTCGACAAAAATGAAGACTTTAACGTAAACCTTTTGTGACTGAGTCACTGTTTTCTTGTACTAGTATATATAAACTCTCTGTTTTACTTGATATTCTCCATTTAGTATACACATTTATGATATAAATTGTGTACTGCTTTTAAAAAAGTATATAACGGTCTTTTTAGCTTTTAAAATGCAAATATCCCAAAGGCATGGAAGTGTATTCTTGATCTATTTTATTGTCTTTATTAATAAGAACACACATTTATATATAAAGAAAGAGATATAAAGAATATGCCATTGAGATTGTAGTTTAACAACCAAAGACCAAGGTTTTGGTTCTTGGTAGTATTTGTTTAAATGGTTGACTTTCTGACTTGATGTTTTGTTCTCTATTCAGAACTTAGTTAAGATGAAATCTAGTGATACCATATATCAATGTGCAGTTTGGGGAAGATAGGTTTGTTATCTTTTTTTCCTATTTTTAATGTCCAGCACATTACTATTGTTTTTACAAAGTCTTCTCCTGGTTTCACTCTTCTAAATTACTATGAACATTCAAAGAGACATATTACTTCATATAATCATTTATTTGTTGAAATATATACAATACAATAAAATATAAAAGATATTTTATCACAAAAAAATCATTATTTCTTCATATTGTAATATAGCTATCTATAATACTAAAATAACAAGGTCCAATTTGTCAGCCGTCATGGGATAAAAACGACAAATCAACGAATTCAATTTTATATATAGCCAATATAGGACAATGGTGATGATTAAAAATTACAACACTACAGACCCTTTTGTTTTCCACATAGTTAATAGTGCCAATAATTAACAAATCTTGGGTCGAATCTGATACCGATACCAATAGTATATTCACCTGTTACCTATTACCTTATCTGTACGTTCCCCATCTGACAGACACACCACCAAACGGTGTATCCCCCCCTTATTTTTTACGAAGTTCATCAATATGACAGAGGATCACCCATAACTTTCAAAAAGTATAATATATATTATTGGCAGATCCTGGCATGGTTACCGTAGCATGGAATTAGGATCTGTAGGAAAACCAAATTGTAATAATACTTCATACTATTAGCTGTTAAAATGATTGGCAACATTAAAGTCAGTCCAACAGGTAAGGTGCTTACACTTGATATTGACCTACTTCTCATACTGTACATCAGTTGGTAAAGGTTTATATTTTAAATTAGCATGAAAGTTACCTCAATATGAGATGAATTCAGGAAGAATGATAAAAATGTGACCACGTCATATGTAGTATCAACAAATAAGTAAACTTTGATAAAATATACATATTATAATATAATTACATTCAATAAAATTGAGAATGGAAATGGGGAATGTGTCAAAGAGACAACAACCCGCCCAAATAAAAAACAACAGCAGAGGGTCACCAACAGGTCTTCAATGTAGCGAGAAATTCCCGCACCCGGAGGCGTCCTTCAGCTGGCCCCTAAACAAATATATACTAGTCCAGTGATAATGAACGCCATACTAATTTCCAAATTGTACACAAGAAACTAAAATTAAAATAATACAAGACTAACAAAGGCCAGAGGCTCCTGACTTGGGACAGGCGCAAAAATGCGGCGGGGTTAAACATGTTTGTGAGATCTCAACCCTCCCCCTATACCTCTAACCAATGTAGTAAAGTAAACGCATAACAATACGCACATTAAAATTCAGTTCAAGAGAAATCCGAGTCTGATGTCAGAAGATGTAACCAAAGAAAATAAACAAAATGACAATAATACATAAATAACAACAGACTACTAGCAGTTAACTGACATGCCAGCTCCAGACTTCAACTAAACTGACTGAAAGATTATGATTTCATCATATGAACATCAGGCACAATCCTTCCCGTTAGGGGTTAAGTATCATACCATCATAACATATATGAGAAGAACATAACCCGTGTCATGCCAACAACTGTTTTTAGAATAAATGTGTTTAGTTCCGATGCAAAGACCTTATCAAAACAATGTATGTTTCACTATAATACGTTATTCTGATTGGCTAACTGTACATCACGTGTTATTCCTTAAGCAGTTGTATCACACAATAAAACTTTTCATTCATGATGACACGAGGTCCCACAATAAAGTGCACAGGTAAATGAAATAAAAACTTGATAAAAGGCGTGTTTTCATGATCCTATAGGTAAAAATGTAATTATAAGTATTGAATGCTTTTTTTTGTAACTTTATAGGGTTGTAAAAGAGTTGACCGTGCGCTTCATACAAAATGTACTTCGGTCAACGCTTTTACACCCCAATAAATTTACAAAAAAGAGCATTCAATTCTTAGGGCTGTTCCAGAAAATACTATGTCCCCCCCAGGGACGGCACTTTTTTTTTACCCCCACCACCCATAGAAATCAATTAAATTTTTAAACCACCACCAATAGAATTTAGATTATGTCAAGACCAACAACCTATGGAATCTTAAAAAAAATCATTGAAACCCACCACCCATAGATTTTTTTTTCTGTCAGTTTAGAAAAATATCGGAATAATGCTATTTTCCATAGATTATTTAAGGTTTTTCACAATGTTTTGGCTATCAGCATGAGAAAATGTGCAGTCCTAGTGGTCGGGTTGTCAGTTTCAGCACTTGGATGTGTTACGTGTCCCTTGTCTACACGCATTCATGTTCATATTTCAACTTAAAATTCCAGAAATGTATCCAACCAAAATGAACCGAACCGCAACCCTTGTATAGAAAATCAAACCAAACTGTTAGGTAGGCGTATTGTTACAGCCCTAGCTAGCAACAAGTTACCAAAACAAATTCAACATGCATGCAGTAATTGACAATTGGCAAATCACCTTTGAGATCAGTTTTACAAATCACAATTCAGGGTAGGGCTAAACCATTTGTCACAAGTCCTGTAGGCCTTGGCAGCGTATGTTTTGCTAGCCTTTCATCCATTTGTTCTTTGAATCCGTTTCAACAAAGTCAAAGATTTAATGAACCTAACAGATTAAACCACAAAGTATTGTTAGCTTTGTACCCCCAAAATTATCATGCAATTCAAGTTCTACATTTTCTTTAATTGGGGGAGACAGGATTTAACATTTCATATTTTGGAAACAGGGATTGCAGGTTTCTCTTTGGAATTCAGTTTTTTTTTTTACCTCTCCCCCTCCCTTAGTTAAACGTCCAGATCAAAACATCGAACTATGCACTTTTCTTGGATCAAACATGAGGTTAGTCTTTGAAAAATATTTGTCTAGTATAAGGCTAACCTCTACAAATACTAGACCACTTATCTTTTCTGGTTTTACTTTTTTGTGGCATAGCCATAGTTAGTTGATCGATCGTTCCAAGTTAAAAAAAAAAAGAGGGGAAAACGCAATGTTTGTTCTGTTTTTTTACTTGTTTGCTTAGGTACTTTGTGTATCGTGTTTGTGTATATTACCTGCTAGGAATATGGGGAACTCCATCATCTGACGTTCCTGGGAGGTTGTCCATGTTGCTGTTTATACCATACATGTCAACCTCTGACAATGGGAAATCATGTCATGACATGACATGATATGTCAAAAAGCGTGTGAAAACGCGTGACGTAGATGCGGACTTGTTTTAAATATGAATGTGGTAATGTTCATAATTTCATACAAATTTGTGAATATAAAAAAACAATATATATTCTACTTTGAACTTTTATTGTATTAAACAGTGGTCTGTTATGTTGCTTTTAAAGCACCACCACTAGGCACATATTCAAAACAACTGCCAGTTTCAATTTTAGTTACATTTATTTGATAACAGCACACAATACAAATGTAACATAGTCAAGTTCGGATCAGAATTCAGTGTTAATTTCTTTATAATTGAAAAGGCTCTCTCACAGTAGGAATTGATATTTGACTGAATTAGCTTCATCAAGATTTGAAAGAATGTCATAATGTTTTGGTTTTTTTTGGCAATGTAAAATGTCATCTATAGATTATCTCTGCCATTGCTCCCATTGCTATTGCCTGGTTAAAACTGGGTAGTTCATCAGAAGAAAGCTGGTACTATCAGAGCTGATGCAACAGTTCTGTGGTATTTTTATCCCCATGGCCTGTAGAAATCTGTTGCCGTGTTGGCTAGATTTAAAACTGAAATTGAAAAAGAAAAATGTTTTATAAATTTGATTTCTATTAGATAAACATGTTAAATGTTTATTCAAATAGCTACATTGTATTTCTCCTCTCACATGTATTGTTTTTTTTATCATTGCAACATAGAATGCACAAATTATGCGTTACTTGTCACTCGATCATTTAAACTCGAACTCCAAAATATAATTTATAAATCTTGAATCTTGCCGTACACGTCGTTTTGGCTTAACAATTGGCACTTTAGGCGACGGTACAGGTCCTGAAAAGTGACCTCTTTCTGTGCACATTTCCCCTGTAAAGTGAATTTGAAAGAAAGTCACAAAATCGTTAAAACTAATCACAAACTACTTACCTTTTACTGTTTGTCCATATAGAAAAATAAACAATACGGCAGCCAAACAATTGCTTCGAATTTTTCGGTATTTATCGCCGAATAAGGATAAAACCCGAGAATAGCGATATCACTAACGACCAAAAAATGAAAAGAACGAAAAAAACTTTATACCATGTGCTAAGACCTCATTATACTATAAAAATTCAGACAAGTTTGAATATATTCGGCCGTGTACTGTTCAACTTTCAGATATTTTAGATTTCAATGACAACCATCAATATTGCTCTATTTCCAAATGTAACCGTAAAAATTGTAAAACCTGTGATATACTTATAACTGATACCCACTTTCAAAGTAATTTAACCACCAAAAATTACAATACACATAGTCATGAGGATTTGAATTGCACTGCTTCCAATATTGTATACGGTATTGAATGTACTCTTTGTGGATTGATCTACGTCGGGGAAACTCGACAAAGACTCAATTTTAGGATGAATGATCATCGGTCTAATGTAAATGATCCTAATAACAACAAATTTCTCTATAAACATTTCAATCAGCCCGACCATTCTATTGTTTCAATGAAAGTCCGGATTATAGAGAAAATATATCATCCAACAAATGACCCCATATTGAGTACACCATATCGTTTACAAAGAGAAGACTTTTGGATAAGAGAGTTGGGAACAGCCATTCCCTATGGATGCAATGACAAAATTGATGGTGTAGGTATTTTGTCTAGTCCCAGGTGTAGTACTGTCAATACATTACAATTGTTTAATACTTCTGCTCGACGAAATAGAAGTCATGGTCACAGAAAATATATACCACCTGCTGTACACACCGTGACAATTGATAGTCTATTAACGTCTGTTCAAAAACCTTTAGGAATTCATCATATTAGAACTAAATTATACTCCATTCCATTGTCAAAATTTCTTTACTATTTCAAGATGCCCAAAATACTTCCGTTACTGATTCTCGTTCTGTTTTGTATAGATTAGTTGCAATTATCATGGACATTGCTAACCATAGACTATTCAAACCCGTATCGACTACATCCAATAGTGAGGAAAAACGTAATTTTTTTAAGGTAGAATTCGCCAATAAAGGTTTAGATGCTATAAATATTAGCAATATTTTCCATCAAAAATCTGTACAAAAAACTATACCTGATTACTTCAAAAATAAAGCTACACCTGTTATTTCTTATACTTACACCAAGTCTATTGCATCCAAGATTTTCAACCACAAGAGAGTTTTAGAGGCTTTTAACCTCAAAGATACAAAATCCAAGCCTCCGGATTGCTCATGTGCATCGTCACAATACAATTACAGTCCAGCTGGTCATATTATTACTGGAGACCTTGGCATCGTTACCAATGAACAACTGAGAGAGTTGTTAGCCAAGGGACCAAAATATAGAATCCCCCAGCCCATCAACTGGAAAAAGAATTTCAAGTTACTGATGGATGCAGTTGAGGACTATGCAAGAAAATGGGTAAAGCGCGAACCAGACGAACCAGAACTAGACACTTTGTCTGAATGGATCAAAGCTATTCGATCATGCATTCAGAGGCGCATACAAAAACTACGATGTAATATGAGTACTAAAGTTTCTAACCCTTTCAAGAATCCGGAGGTTGTGGATGCTTTATCCTCTTTGCATGACAAATATGTCGTTGTTCCAGCAGATAAAGCCTCCAATAATATTGTCTTCATATGTAAAAAACATTATTTGCAATGTCTCACTACAGAGCTTGGAATTGATAAAACTACTGGTAATCCTACATATTCTTTAACATCATTTACCAAGGACGAAATTTTACAAAATCATAAATCTGTCCTTCTTTCTTTTGGTATCAACATCAAAGAAAACGAAGAAAACTTGCCTTCATTATACTGGATACCCAAATTACACAAAACGCCATATAAAGAACGATACATAGCTGGGTCTTCAAAATGTTCAACCAAACATCTTTCTAAAGTACTGACTACTATTCTTTCGACAGTTAAAGATGGGCTTCAAAAATATTGTGAGGAGATATATTCTACCAGTGGTGTTAACCAGATGTGGATTCTCAAAAATTCGAAAGATCTACTGCTTAACCTTCAATCACAATCTTTGCAATTTTGCAGCAACATAAAAACTTTTGATTTTTCTACGCTATATACTACTATTCCCCATGCTCAGTTGAAAGATCGACTACACCATCTCATAAAACAGAGCTTTTTCTATAAAAATGGAAATCGTAGATACAAATTTCTTGTTTTGGGTTACAATAATTCATATTTTGTGAAAAATCACACTGAATCTCCCAGAAAATATACAGAAGATGATATTATCAAAATGCTGGACTTTTTGATCGACAATATATTTGTTGAGTTTGGAGGATTTATATTTCAACAGACAGTCGGTATTCCAATGGGTACTAATTGTGCACCCCTGCTGGCTGATTTGTTTTTGTACTCGTATGAAGCAGAATTCATTCAGAACCTTCTAAAAGACAAAAAGAAAAAGCACCTTGCGAAATTCTTTAATTTTACTTTCCGATATATTGATGATGTTCTATCATTGAATAACCCATATTTCAGCCAATACTTACATCTCATATATCCAAGTGAACTTGAAATTAAGGATACCACTGATACTAGAAGGACTGCTTCATACCTTGATCTTTTCCTCAATATTGACGTAGATGGACGACTTCACACGAAAATCTATGATAAACGGGACGATTTCAACTTCCCAATTATCAATTTCCCATTTCTCAGCAGTAACATACCCTCTGCCCCTTCGTATGGTGTTTACATATCACAATTGATACGTTATTCACGTGCTTGTTCACACTATACGGACTTCATATACAGGAGTGTGCTCCTTACGCAGAAACTGCTCCAACAAAGTTATGAGGAGGACAGATTAAAATTGACACTCCGTAAATTTTATGGACACCATCACGATTTGGTGGATCCATACGATGTTTCGTTGACCAAACTAGCTAAGGACATTTTTACCACATGGTAGATTGTGTTTTGTCATAATGTCGTCTAATCTTTTAATTACCAAACGTGACTTATTCCCGATTGTGACTGTTTTGCCGAGTGTGAACTCGCATTACTATAAGACGTGGTACGGTACTTATACATCCCAAATTCATGTATTTAGTTTAAATGTTTAATGTTATATTTGTAATTCTCATCGGATTTTGTCAAATGTGTTGACGTCTTTTCTATTATATTTATGTGTTATGGTAAAGAAAATTAATCACCGCCTTCATTTATCAGATTTGATTTCGTTCAAAGTAATCAGTATGATATTTTACGTTTGAAGTTAGATTCATAACAAACCTGACATAGTTTTATAATATAGTTAATTGCTACCTCAGTTTTATATTAATAAGAATTAAAATGTGCTTTGTTATTAAATGCAATATCAGTATTTAGTTCAAATACATAATCTTAAATTAATCCTAATTCTATCTTATTCATTCTTATGTGACGTCATTTTTCATTTTTTGATGCTCTGTTTTACTAATTCAAATGACGTCATTTTTTCGTCATTTTTCAGTTTCAAATAGGACGTCACTTGGCGTAGAGGTTTAAACGTATTCGGATGTGTCTACTTTTGTGTTTCAAATGTCTGGTTATGTAAATGTATTTCAGTTGTTTCCTGTAATTAGTTAATACTTCAGCTTTATCATGTACATCTTTTGAATATTCATTTTATTAAATTTACTGTTTGCAAAAGTATAAATTACTCTAAATTATAGGGATTTTCTGGTAACTTAACAGAAAACCCTTGCCGTTTTTGGCACAACCTTTTTGATCTTTTGGTCCTCGATGCTGTTCAACTTTGTACTCGTTTCGGCTTTCAAACTTTTGTATCTGTGCGTCACACATAGGTCTTGTGTGGACAAAATACACTTCTGGCGTATTAAAATTTTGAACTTGTTGCCTTTTGTTGGCTGTTGTTCGTGTGATTCTTTGTCAATTGTGTTCTCCAATTTATTTATATTGTAGTCCTGTGTTGTCATTTTGATGTTATATTTCACATGGCCATAAAAGTGCGAGGTTTGGCATGCCACAAGGCCAGGTTCAACCCACCATTTTTTCCTTTAAAAATGCCCTGTACCAAGTCAGGAATATGGTCATTGTTATATTATAGTTCGTTTCTGTGTGTATTACATTATAACGTTGTGTCGTTTGTTTTCTCTTATTTTTGAGTGTAAATTCACATTACGATAAGACGTGTCACGGTACTTGTCTATCCCAAATTCATGTATTTGGTTTTGATGTTATATATATATATGTTATATTTGTTATTCTCGTGGGATTTTGTCTATATGTGTTACATTTTAGTGTTATGTCGTTGTTCTCCTCTTATATTTAATGCGTTTCCCTCGGTTTTAGTTTGTTATCCCGATTTTGTTTTTTGTCCATGGATTTATGAGTTTTGAACAGCGGTATACTACTGTTGCCTTTATTTACTAATATTTCAGATTTCAACGAAACGAAATAACCGTAAAAAAGTTTATATGTTTAAGTGTTTATTGTCATAAATAGACAAGATGTAACAATATATTACATTTAAAATAATAATGTATCAATCTGCGCGTATCTAATAAATAAACCGACTAGTAAAACCGGGAAAACCGTTTGATTCGCTTCGTTTAAAAGACAAATATATTCCGTAATATATATTTACCGCAAAGGGAAATAACTCCAACTGTCTTTACTTTTTTAGATAGGGTTGCATGGTACCAGTTAAGGAAACAGTAAATAATAGGAAAACTGCCGTTTTTCGTTACAACTATCTAGAAACGCTTCGTGTCAAATGTGCACCGGAAATATGCACACACAACGGAATAACCCACCACCTATATATTATCAATTTTCTCCTTAATACCCACTACCTATAAATATAAAATTATCCTCAAGGGTACCACCAACGTAAATATTTTCTTCCCTCACACGACCACCCATGGAAAAAAAGATCGTTTGCCGTCCCCGGGGGGGACATAGTATTTTCTGGAACAGCCCTTAAATAAATTATTAAATTAAGAGGCATAAAAAAATGTTCCTAGACATGGCTTTTGGATGAGCCACCACTTACTGATGTTTACACTATGTCATGTTTTATTCGTACATGATCTTACAGTGTTATGAACATATTAGTCAGGGAAAAATGCAAAGTTTAAAATGACCTATTATAATTTGTATGCTATAAAAATAAGGAGATGACATATCATTGCTGACAACACAACTATCCTCTAAAAGAAGACCAAATAATTTTCTCGTTAAATAAAATTGAGAATGGAAATTTGGAATGTGTCAGATAAGTTCAAATAAAAGCATGAAATATGTCTAATTGACCAAATTTTGACAATGACCATGTTGACTGTAGCTTCTTTACAATAGATACAAAACTAAATGAGTATGTGTGCACATACAACGGATCAGACAACAGAAGAGTCACCAATATACTCAACCTCCTAACCCCACAAACACACATACACCCATGATGATCCATTGCAAAAAAAACAGCATACAGCATTAGAGTTCTGACAAAAAAATGCTTCTCTCAGTGATTACATAATCAGTTGTTTCATTTTATCTTATTGCAATACACATGATTAACATTATCTTAATACATAGTTAGACCTATTCTAGCAAGACATGAAAGCCCTTTATTAACTTTTCATACTTTTGATTGAATTACACATACATGATAATACATGTAATGTGTTGCCTTACAATAAAAAGTTGTAAACTTTTCCCATTGCACAGAACCCTGTGATAATGTCACCGTGTTATCTTCGTCACCAACCAAACATATACTCCATAGCCTTGGAGGCAAATGTATTGGACTTCTGAGGAACTTGGTTGTTTCTTACTACCTGTAATATACAAAATTAAGAAATATTTTAGAATAGTCTGGCATGCATATATATGTCTTCAAGACACATATTTATAAACCTGAAATATATACACAAAAATAAAATAGAAAAAAGAATGGTTTTAGACTAACCTGGCAAGTCTTAAAACTCATACTTACTGATTTTTTTTTTTAAATTTATTTAAAACTTGAAAGTATATTATTGAAGGTAAATATATTCACCTACAGCACTTTCATTAAAATGTTTTTATGTTTTAGATTTGAAATTTTATTGAACAATTGACTTTTAATCTACATTAATATCTTTTAAAATCAAAATATTTTTTGGCACTGAATACAAATTAAGATAAATTACATCATTTTCACTCCTTGCAGATTTATAAGCCGCTGTCAATGGTCTGATAGGTGTTCCCTTTGATGTCCCAGGTGTTCCTTTTGATGTTACAGGTGTATCCATTAATCCTAATACAGGTGTTCTAGAGAAAGAAGGATTCTCCTTATCTTCCATCACAGACTGAAATTAAACAAGTTTGGTTTCATACTAAATATATAATGTGTTCCTAATAAATAGAAATATCTTGATATGAATTAGATACATAAGGAGGAAGGCTTTCCCTTAGACATGTTAAAAATCTGAGGTTTTTGCTTAGATCGTGATATTAATTAAGATACAACATACACAAGGTGTTTTCTTTGTATATATATTTGGTTCACTTAATCTGACTTGATACTTTATACATGTATTTAAATGTATTTTCAAGTATAACAAGGATAAAAAAGAGCCAAGGGTTGAAATACATGAAACATCGGCAGATCTTTTTATATTTAAATGAAGCATCATCACAATTTTTTCAGAATAATTGCCTAATTGGCAATCATACCACATCTCCTTATTTTTATAATTGGTCCTTATTTTGGTTAACTGAGATTGATTTTTCTCCCTATATGGAGCCCCTGAGGGCTGTTCCAGAAAATACTATGTCCCCCCCAGGGACGGCACTTTTTTTTTACCCCCACCACCCATAGAAATCAATTAAATTTTTAAACCACCACCAATAGAATTTAGATTATGTCAAGACCAACAACCTATGGAATCTTAAAAAAAATCATTGAAACCCACCACCCATAGATTTTTTTTTCTGTCAGTTTAGAAAAATATCGGAATAATGCTATTTTCCATAGATTATTTAAGGTTTTTCACAATGTTTTGGCTATCAGCATGAGAAAATGTGCAGTCCTAGTGGTCGGGTTGTCAGTTTCAGCACTTGGATGTGTTACGTGTCCCTTGTCTACACGCATTCATGTTCATATTTCAACTTAAAATTCCAGAAATGTATCCAACCAAAATGAACCGAACCGCAACCCTTGTATAGAAAATCAAACCAAACTGTTAGGTAGGCGTATTGTTACAGCCCTAGCTAGCAACAAGTTACCAAAACAAATTCAACATGCATGCAGTAATTGACAATTGGCAAATCACCTTTGAGATCAGTTTTACAAATCACAATTCAGGGTAGGGCTAAACCATTTGTCACAAGTCCTGTAGGCCTTGGCAGCGTATGTTTTGCTAGCCTTTCATCCATTTGTTCTTTGAATCCGTTTCAACAAAGTCAAAGATTTAATGAACCTAACAGATTAAACCACAAAGTATTGTTAGCTTTGTACCCCCAAAATTATCATGCAATTCAAGTTCTACATTTTCTTTAATTGGGGGAGACAGGATTTAACATTTCATATTTTGGAAACAGGGATTGCAGGTTTCTCTTTGGAATTCAGTTTTTTTTTTTACCTCTCCCCCTCCCTTAGTTAAACGTCCAGATCAAAACATCGAACTATGCACTTTTCTTGGATCAAACATGAGGTTAGTCTTTGAAAAATATTTGTCTAGTATAAGGCTAACCTCTACAAATACTAGACCACTTATCTTTTCTGGTTTTACTTTTTTGTGGCATAGCCATAGTTAGTTGATCGATCGTTCCAAGTTAAAAAAAAAAAGAGGGGAAAACGCAATGTTTGTTCTGTTTTTTTACTTGTTTGCTTAGGTACTTTGTGTATCGTGTTTGTGTATATTACCTGCTAGGAATATGGGGAACTCCATCATCTGACGTTCCTGGGAGGTTGTCCATGTTGCTGTTTATACCATACATGTCAACCTCTGACAATGGGAAATCATGTCATGACATGACATGATATGTCAAAAAGCGTGTGAAAACGCGTGACGTAGATGCGGACTTGTTTTAAATATGAATGTGGTAATGTTCATAATTTCATACAAATTTGTGAATATAAAAAAACAATATATATTCTACTTTGAACTTTTATTGTATTAAACAGTGGTCTGTTATGTTGCTTTTAAAGCACCACCACTAGGCACATATTCAAAACAACTGCCAGTTTCAATTTTAGTTACATTTATTTGATAACAGCACACAATACAAATGTAACATAGTCAAGTTCGGATCAGAATTCAGTGTTAATTTCTTTATAATTGAAAAGGCTCTCTCACAGTAGGAATTGATATTTGACTGAATTAGCTTCATCAAGATTTGAAAGAATGTCATAATGTTTTGGTTTTTTTTGGCAATGTAAAATGTCATCTATAGATTATCTCTGCCATTGCTCCCATTGCTATTGCCTGGTTAAAACTGGGTAGTTCATCAGAAGAAAGCTGGTACTATCAGAGCTGATGCAACAGTTCTGTGGTATTTTTATCCCCATGGCCTGTAGAAATCTGTTGCCGTGTTGGCTAGATTTAAAACTGAAATTGAAAAAGAAAAATGTTTTATAAATTTGATTTCTATTAGATAAACATGTTAAATGTTTATTCAAATAGCTACATTGTATTTCTCCTCTCACATGTATTGTTTTTTTTATCATTGCAACATAGAATGCACAAATTATGCGTTACTTGTCACTCGATCATTTAAACTCGAACTCCAAAATATAATTTATAAATCTTGAATCTTGCCGTACACGTCGTTTTGGCTTAACAATTGGCACTTTAGGCGACGGTACAGGTCCTGAAAAGTGACCTCTTTCTGTGCACATTTCCCCTGTAAAGTGAATTTGAAAGAAAGTCACAAAATCGTTAAAACTAATCACAAACTACTTACCTTTTACTGTTTGTCCATATAGAAAAATAAACAATACGGCAGCCAAACAATTGCTTCGAATTTTTCGGTATTTATCGCCGAATAAGGATAAAACCCGAGAATAGCGATATCACTAACGACCAAAAAATGAAAAGAACGAAAAAAACTTTATACCATGTGCTAAGACCTCATTATACTATAAAAATTCAGACAAGTTTGAATATATTCGGCCGTGTACTGTTCAACTTTCAGATATTTTAGATTTCAATGACAACCATCAATATTGCTCTATTTCCAAATGTAACCGTAAAAATTGTAAAACCTGTGATATACTTATAACTGATACCCACTTTCAAAGTAATTTAACCACCAAAAATTACAATACACATAGTCATGAGGATTTGAATTGCACTGCTTCCAATATTGTATACGGTATTGAATGTACTCTTTGTGGATTGATCTACGTCGGGGAAACTCGACAAAGACTCAATTTTAGGATGAATGATCATCGGTCTAATGTAAATGATCCTAATAACAACAAATTTCTCTATAAACATTTCAATCAGCCCGACCATTCTATTGTTTCAATGAAAGTCCGGATTATAGAGAAAATATATCATCCAACAAATGACCCCATATTGAGTACACCATATCGTTTACAAAGAGAAGACTTTTGGATAAGAGAGTTGGGAACAGCCATTCCCTATGGATGCAATGACAAAATTGATGGTGTAGGTATTTTGTCTAGTCCCAGGTGTAGTACTGTCAATACATTACAATTGTTTAATACTTCTGCTCGACGAAATAGAAGTCATGGTCACAGAAAATATATACCACCTGCTGTACACACCGTGACAATTGATAGTCTATTAACGTCTGTTCAAAAACCTTTAGGAATTCATCATATTAGAACTAAATTATACTCCATTCCATTGTCAAAATTTCTTTACTATTTCAAGATGCCCAAAATACTTCCGTTACTGATTCTCGTTCTGTTTTGTATAGATTAGTTGCAATTATCATGGACATTGCTAACCATAGACTATTCAAACCCGTATCGACTACATCCAATAGTGAGGAAAAACGTAATTTTTTTAAGGTAGAATTCGCCAATAAAGGTTTAGATGCTATAAATATTAGCAATATTTTCCATCAAAAATCTGTACAAAAAACTATACCTGATTACTTCAAAAATAAAGCTACACCTGTTATTTCTTATACTTACACCAAGTCTATTGCATCCAAGATTTTCAACCACAAGAGAGTTTTAGAGGCTTTTAACCTCAAAGATACAAAATCCAAGCCTCCGGATTGCTCATGTGCATCGTCACAATACAATTACAGTCCAGCTGGTCATATTATTACTGGAGACCTTGGCATCGTTACCAATGAACAACTGAGAGAGTTGTTAGCCAAGGGACCAAAATATAGAATCCCCCAGCCCATCAACTGGAAAAAGAATTTCAAGTTACTGATGGATGCAGTTGAGGACTATGCAAGAAAATGGGTAAAGCGCGAACCAGACGAACCAGAACTAGACACTTTGTCTGAATGGATCAAAGCTATTCGATCATGCATTCAGAGGCGCATACAAAAACTACGATGTAATATGAGTACTAAAGTTTCTAACCCTTTCAAGAATCCGGAGGTTGTGGATGCTTTATCCTCTTTGCATGACAAATATGTCGTTGTTCCAGCAGATAAAGCCTCCAATAATATTGTCTTCATATGTAAAAAACATTATTTGCAATGTCTCACTACAGAGCTTGGAATTGATAAAACTACTGGTAATCCTACATATTCTTTAACATCATTTACCAAGGACGAAATTTTACAAAATCATAAATCTGTCCTTCTTTCTTTTGGTATCAACATCAAAGAAAACGAAGAAAACTTGCCTTCATTATACTGGATACCCAAATTACACAAAACGCCATATAAAGAACGATACATAGCTGGGTCTTCAAAATGTTCAACCAAACATCTTTCTAAAGTACTGACTACTATTCTTTCGACAGTTAAAGATGGGCTTCAAAAATATTGTGAGGAGATATATTCTACCAGTGGTGTTAACCAGATGTGGATTCTCAAAAATTCGAAAGATCTACTGCTTAACCTTCAATCACAATCTTTGCAATTTTGCAGCAACATAAAAACTTTTGATTTTTCTACGCTATATACTACTATTCCCCATGCTCAGTTGAAAGATCGACTACACCATCTCATAAAACAGAGCTTTTTCTATAAAAATGGAAATCGTAGATACAAATTTCTTGTTTTGGGTTACAATAATTCATATTTTGTGAAAAATCACACTGAATCTCCCAGAAAATATACAGAAGATGATATTATCAAAATGCTGGACTTTTTGATCGACAATATATTTGTTGAGTTTGGAGGATTTATATTTCAACAGACAGTCGGTATTCCAATGGGTACTAATTGTGCACCCCTGCTGGCTGATTTGTTTTTGTACTCGTATGAAGCAGAATTCATTCAGAACCTTCTAAAAGACAAAAAGAAAAAGCACCTTGCGAAATTCTTTAATTTTACTTTCCGATATATTGATGATGTTCTATCATTGAATAACCCATATTTCAGCCAATACTTACATCTCATATATCCAAGTGAACTTGAAATTAAGGATACCACTGATACTAGAAGGACTGCTTCATACCTTGATCTTTTCCTCAATATTGACGTAGATGGACGACTTCACACGAAAATCTATGATAAACGGGACGATTTCAACTTCCCAATTATCAATTTCCCATTTCTCAGCAGTAACATACCCTCTGCCCCTTCGTATGGTGTTTACATATCACAATTGATACGTTATTCACGTGCTTGTTCACACTATACGGACTTCATATACAGGAGTGTGCTCCTTACGCAGAAACTGCTCCAACAAAGTTATGAGGAGGACAGATTAAAATTGACACTCCGTAAATTTTATGGACACCATCACGATTTGGTGGATCCATACGATGTTTCGTTGACCAAACTAGCTAAGGACATTTTTACCACATGGTAGATTGTGTTTTGTCATAATGTCGTCTAATCTTTTAATTACCAAACGTGACTTATTCCCGATTGTGACTGTTTTGCCGAGTGTGAACTCGCATTACTATAAGACGTGGTACGGTACTTATACATCCCAAATTCATGTATTTAGTTTAAATGTTTAATGTTATATTTGTAATTCTCATCGGATTTTGTCAAATGTGTTGACGTCTTTTCTATTATATTTATGTGTTATGGTAAAGAAAATTAATCACCGCCTTCATTTATCAGATTTGATTTCGTTCAAAGTAATCAGTATGATATTTTACGTTTGAAGTTAGATTCATAACAAACCTGACATAGTTTTATAATATAGTTAATTGCTACCTCAGTTTTATATTAATAAGAATTAAAATGTGCTTTGTTATTAAATGCAATATCAGTATTTAGTTCAAATACATAATCTTAAATTAATCCTAATTCTATCTTATTCATTCTTATGTGACGTCATTTTTCATTTTTTGATGCTCTGTTTTACTAATTCAAATGACGTCATTTTTTCGTCATTTTTCAGTTTCAAATAGGACGTCACTTGGCGTAGAGGTTTAAACGTATTCGGATGTGTCTACTTTTGTGTTTCAAATGTCTGGTTATGTAAATGTATTTCAGTTGTTTCCTGTAATTAGTTAATACTTCAGCTTTATCATGTACATCTTTTGAATATTCATTTTATTAAATTTACTGTTTGCAAAAGTATAAATTACTCTAAATTATAGGGATTTTCTGGTAACTTAACAGAAAACCCTTGCCGTTTTTGGCACAACCTTTTTGATCTTTTGGTCCTCGATGCTGTTCAACTTTGTACTCGTTTCGGCTTTCAAACTTTTGTATCTGTGCGTCACACATAGGTCTTGTGTGGACAAAATACACTTCTGGCGTATTAAAATTTTGAACTTGTTGCCTTTTGTTGGCTGTTGTTCGTGTGATTCTTTGTCAATTGTGTTCTCCAATTTATTTATATTGTAGTCCTGTGTTGTCATTTTGATGTTATATTTCACATGGCCATAAAAGTGCGAGGTTTGGCATGCCACAAGGCCAGGTTCAACCCACCATTTTTTCCTTTAAAAATGCCCTGTACCAAGTCAGGAATATGGTCATTGTTATATTATAGTTCGTTTCTGTGTGTATTACATTATAACGTTGTGTCGTTTGTTTTCTCTTATTTTTGAGTGTAAATTCACATTACGATAAGACGTGTCACGGTACTTGTCTATCCCAAATTCATGTATTTGGTTTTGATGTTATATATATATATGTTATATTTGTTATTCTCGTGGGATTTTGTCTATATGTGTTACATTTTAGTGTTATGTCGTTGTTCTCCTCTTATATTTAATGCGTTTCCCTCGGTTTTAGTTTGTTATCCCGATTTTGTTTTTTGTCCATGGATTTATGAGTTTTGAACAGCGGTATACTACTGTTGCCTTTATTTACTAATATTTCAGATTTCAACGAAACGAAATAACCGTAAAAAAGTTTATATGTTTAAGTGTTTATTGTCATAAATAGACAAGATGTAACAATATATTACATTTAAAATAATAATGTATCAATCTGCGCGTATCTAATAAATAAACCGACTAGTAAAACCGGGAAAACCGTTTGATTCGCTTCGTTTAAAAGACAAATATATTCCGTAATATATATTTACCGCAAAGGGAAATAACTCCAACTGTCTTTACTTTTTTAGATAGGGTTGCATGGTACCAGTTAAGGAAACAGTAAATAATAGGAAAACTGCCGTTTTTCGTTACAACTATCTAGAAACGCTTCGTGTCAAATGTGCACCGGAAATATGCACACACAACGGAATAACCCACCACCTATATATTATCAATTTTCTCCTTAATACCCACTACCTATAAATATAAAATTATCCTCAAGGGTACCACCAACGTAAATATTTTCTTCCCTCACACGACCACCCATGGAAAAAAAGATCGTTTGCCGTCCCCGGGGGGGACATAGTATTTTCTGGAACAGCCCTGAGTAGCTTTGATGGAGATTCACTTACTTTATCAATGCAAGGAGTAACGCCAACCATTATATTACCAGCAAACATTCTACCATTTTTACTTAGAGCTTTTTTTGCCTGTAATTTGGACTGGTAATGTAAATGCATCCAATTTCCTTCAGTAGCTATCTGCAAATCAAGAATTAAAATGTAAATACATAACAAAATATGTTAATAAATAATACTTAAAAATAACAATTAAAATCAGTAAATAAACAAATACTGAACACCCTGAAATGTTTCACCTACTTAACTGACCATGATTGATTTTATTCTGAAAGTCTTTTAATGATAAAATGGAAATCAAAGGTTAAGATATTCACAAACAGTTTTGTAAGTTAATCAAACTATTTTGAGCATTATTATTCATCACTTACCACATGTTTGACAATGTTTCCATACTGAGAAAACTGCTGGAGTATAAAGGATGCTGCTGCTGGTGGAAAACTGAAACAAAATAATTATCTCCCTGTTAAAACTATCCAGGCTTTATAGCTCAGAAAACAGATATTTAAATGTAACAACATGTACAAAAGAGAATTCTGCTGCTATCAAAATACAGAAAAGATAAATTAGCTTCCCTTGTTAAGCTTCTCTTATCACTAGAAGAACGCCTATTTTAAACGTAAAGAGAATTCTGCTTCCATCAATACATTAAAAAGATAAATCAACTCCCCTGATATTGTGCTCTTTACACAAATATATAAATTAACAAACAAAAAATCAGATATAAAAAACATACCTTTGATAAATTTTCAATACTTTCTGTTTTAATTTAGTTGGCTATATAACCTACACAATGGACTTGATGGTAACAAATGCTCAACAAACCACAAAGAAAAAGGGAAGAAAAACAAAGAATGATTAGCTTGAAGTGACAACAATTTGTCAAAACACAATCAAATATGTCCATGTGAACTGTCACTTTGTGACCTAGCATTCTGTAAATCTGACTTAATTTGTCAAGCTGACAGACCTTATGTCAAAGCTAAGGACGAAATACAGAAAGTTGTTGAGTTTTAGCTAAAAAATCACATAATATCAAAAAATGGTAAGCTATTATCATTATTATCAGTGTTTTAGATAATATTTTCGTTAAACATTAATCACAATTTAACATACCCAAAAACTGTAATCCAGGTTTCATCTAAAATATCTTCTGATGTCAAACTTTCCCTTTAAAACAAATAAATATAAAAATTATAAATCATGTTTATGGCTTGTGTAGAAGCAAGAATTTGTAGCAGGATTTTCTGATATTTCAGTAAGTATAACCACAGATCATTTGATTTTAGATACCATAAAGAATGGTTACAAAATTGTAGTGATACATGTAAATAAATGGGGAACAGATAATGCCCCTGCTTGCATATAATATAAAGTTATAAGGGACAAAACTGACAAACGGTAAAAGTGACACTTCTCAAATTTGTACTTGATCTGAGTTTTGTGGTAATAGGCATTGTTTATAAGTTTCATAACATTTGGTTGAGGTAAACATACTTTAAGTTAGAGAATGGAAACGAAAAATTCAGCAATTTTTCCATTTGAAAAGGGGCATAACTCTAGAACGTTTAAAGTGACACCACCAAAAGATCTGTGTTTTGTTGTATTGTGTATAAGTTGCATAACATTTGGGTGAGGCAAACGAAAGTTAGAGAACGGAAACCAACTTTGGGATGTATGTACGTATAGACAAGGGTAAAACTTAATGCTCCATCCACACGGCGGGGGCATAAAAACTTAATCCATTCTGAAAATTAAAAATTCTTTATTTAATGAAGAGCAGAAACTTTTGCGTGAAAGTAGCATTGATTAATCTTTTGATTGATTGTTGGTTGCTTAACGTCCAGTGGCAAATATTTCATGCATATTCAGGACGAGAACAAGTTCACAATAAATACAATAGGTAGGTCTTGAAATAATAGAGGCCATCTGGGATGATGGTTGGGAAAATTTGGACTGCCACTGGCAAATGAGGGTATATTGGATAGGGACAGAAATTTTGCCTTGCAACAGGCCACCTATGGACCCCTCAAAGAGTTGTTGCAAGGGTTCTTGACGTGCAAAGAGCGTGGCACTCTCCTAACACGAGGCATCAGATTTAACGTCCCCAATCTGACCGGACGTGACTGCGAACTTGATATATCCCTCACAGCCAAACGGATGCCCCACTTAGACAAGCGTTTACTGCCGGTCGGAAGAAGACCAAGTGACCATATTTCTATTCCCTTTCTATTAATCTTTTGATAAATCTGACCAGTTTATTTCTAATATGAAGTAATTTATATGTTTTGAAGTTTGGTGTGAAATCCATTTTCATTGAACTAGTACACATTTAAATAAGGGGCCAGCTAAAGCCCACCCCTGGGTAAAGGATTTTCTTGCTGTGTTGAAGATCCATTGGTAGCTTTTGGCTGTTTTTCTGGGCTTCGGCTGTTCTGATTTTTGATCAGGTTGTTGTCTCTTTGACACATTCACCATTAAGGTTAATTTACCCCTGATTATAGAATGAATCCATCTAAGCAGGTTTACCTACCCCTGAGTATAGAATGGGTCCATCTGAGCAGGAGATGGGGGTAGTTTAGTATTTGCTGCCAAATGGAACTGTGACGTGTCATTCATATTTTCCATTATACTGGAGGAAAGACCTGAAATTAATAATATCAATAGAATAATTATTCTTTTAAGATATAACAAAAAAAAATCATTCATGTAGCCCTGACTTTGAAACTATGTCAAGGCAACCTGATGTTATGGTATTTTTCAGATTAGCACAATAATTCTATAAAACATCTAAATAAAAATAAACTGACCTACTAACCTTTATTCTTATCCTACTACAATGTATAACAAACAATTATATTTGTGCATAAAGTTATATATGATATATACTAACTTTAACTTCACTTTATTCATGATAATAGGAAGGTCAGGTTTACAATACAAAAATAGAATTCCAAAGAACGTGCTACATTAAATAAAGTATACCTGATAGTGGTGGGGCACAAGCACTTGTCCCAGGTGTATGGAATCCTCGTGAAGGTGTCTGAAAATAAAATGTAGCAATATGTCAGATCATGTACACAATCAGCATAATATTATCTTAAAGTTAATAAGGATCAATTGTTCCAATACTTCAGGTTTTGTATAAAATCAAATTAAGAATGAGGAATTCCATCAGAAAACTACATCATGCCATGCATACCAATACTTTATAATTTAGTGGTTGTCATTGATTCATGTCTGTCATATTTTTTTTGGTAAATTGTGTATTGTAATAAATAAGGCTATCAGTTTTCTTGTTTTTCTTTTTCTAACTATTAGGTATTGGTTTTTCTCATTCTTAAAGGCTGTATGCTTTTATCATATATTTTTTTTAATTGTCCTGTGAGAAATTCTGTGTTTTGATTCAAGATAGTCTCAGTTGAATTCTCTCATCTATTTTTTTTATACTGAGGATGTTTTATAACTTGACATATTGTCTATTGTCATGATTGTTGGAGTCCTTACAAGATGTCTTTTTTCTATTTTGTATGACACAGCCTTGGGTTGCTTCTTACCCCACACTTTTTGTTATTGATAATAATTACCTGATGGAATGAAGTAGCGAATGGACTAGCTGTGGATGAACTGCTATATGACATCAAACTCTTTGTAGGTGGTGCACCAGGTCTTTCTTTTGGTCTGATTGTTTCTCTACAATTATCATGATTATATCATTAATTACTGGGGTTAAATCACACTTTCTAATCAGTCATATCTACATGTAATATGTCTACAGGGTCTATTCTTGATGTTGTAAGGTTGCGGTCTCATTGATGTTAACCTCAGTCTTTTATGATGGATGGCTGATGAACATTTAATGGCAAGCTAATTCATATAAATTCAGGTGGATATGATGATGTCATTTGGAAATGAACCCTCCTTTTCTAAAATGACATGCAGTGCCATATTTTTAACTTGCTAGTTCAAACGTACCATTCTCCTTGACACATAACTTGAATAGTCTGGTATTCATGGTATTAGGTTGTAGTGTTTCAGTTGAGTATAATACATTTTTTACACTTTTTTAAAACTTTTTAAAAAGTTTTATTGGTATCTTTTATGTTTTCAGGTCATTTAAATCCTGACCAATGTCAGGTAAGAACCAGGTAAGAAAGGCATAGAATATTTTATAGCAGGCTATAGAAGAAGAAGTAATAAAAGCTTTGTTCCTATTTCAACGTGTAAGTCATGAAGATAGTGCATCATATAACTTTCTTTTTCAAATATTACACCCTAAAAGTATCCCTTGGTCATGCAGCAATACAAAACATGAAAAAAGGACAAAATTACATTTTACCTGTATTCCAAAGTGTTGGTGACTATCAGATTATGACTTGTCTGCCATGGTCTTTCTGACATTAAACAACTAGAACTTACATAATTATTTTATTGCACATGGATATTATCTAGCTATACCAAGCGAGGGGTCAAGTCATGTCTTACCTGGGTCCTGGTGATGTGATATAACTGGCACTCAATGGTGAAGTTATATTGCTACCTCTGTGTGCTGACTTAGGAGGACTTGGGCTTGTAACTGCTGACCATAAACGTGTACTAGGCTGTAAATAAAAGTATACACGATCATGTTATATTCATTTACAAATTGTATACTCATATTATTTAGTACAAAAATAACAATATATCAGTTCTCTTGTATTGAAGGCTATCATAATATTGAGCTCATCTCCTCATTTTCATTTATCAATGTTTACACAAGAAAAAAACATGATAGTTGTTTACTTCTATGTCATTTGGTATCTGCTGCCATGCTGGAGAGCTGTCTCATTGGAAATCATACCACATCTCTTATTTTTAAATTGTAGTTTAAATTTAAAAACCATGCTAAAATGTACATGTACATGGTTAGCAACAACTATCAAATTCAATGCAGTCATAATGGTATTTGTTTCTAATTCATCGTATCAATAGAAAAAAGAAAAACATTTAATATAACAAAACCACACACTGAGATGACAACTGCGTTCTGATGATACTGAAAAGTATGCATGTCGTTTCGTAACCTGATAGTTTCGTAACTACGTCGATTTGTAACTGAGACGTTTCGTACCTGGTGTAGTTATATATGGTTATAAAGTGTTAGTTTAAATGAAACAGTTAAAGTTATTATTTATAAATGATCAAATTGTTCATCTAATAATAACAATATTGTAATGCCACTTGTGCCTTGACAGTTGATGGAATTGTAACCACGGAACCAGGTGTAGAAGGATGATTATGTTGTAGTTTGCCTGGAACAAAGTTGTCACCTATTTGGCTAACCGCTGCTGGACACCTGTTATTTTTACCTCGTACACTCAGTTATGACTCTAGGTGGTGGTCGGCGTCTAACAATATACTGAATCTGAGTCACTGTCACTGAAAAGGTTTGGTCTGCCAATAAGTACAAATGTATATCTGGCGAGCTTAACACCTGACCTGTGTCAAAGTCACTGAAAAGGTTTGGTCTGCCAATAAGTATATCTGGCGAGCTTAACACCTGACCTGTGTCGAAGTCACTGAAAAGGTTTGGTCTGCCAATAAGTATATCTGGCGAGCTTAACACCTGACCTGTGTCAAAGTCACTGAAAAGGTTTGGTCTGCCAATAAGTATCTGGCGAGCTTAACACCTGACCTGTGTCGGAGTCACAGTCACTGAAAATGTTTGGTCTACCAATAAGTATATCTGGCGAGCTTAACACCTGACCTGTGTCAAAGTCACTGAAAATGTTTGGTCTGCCAAATATTATATCTGGCAAGCTTAACATCAAACCTGTGTCTGAGTAGTTGAAATGGGCTACAGGTGTGGCTGGTCTCTGTGAGACAAAATCATGATCTGATTCTGAATCACTGTATGCTACAAGACTTAGTGGTCTAGGTTGTTGTTCAGTTGCTAAGGGTTGGTCTACAATAATGCATTTAGAGATTGTACAACTTGCAAAAGATGTCAAGAGCTTAGCTGTTCCTTCTGTAGTTATAGGCTCCAATATCGTCAGACTAAAAACAAGAAACATGAAAGAAACAACATATGATAAAAAAAAAAAGATTAATAAAGAACTCAGCAACATAAACATGATAAAGATGAGTGGTGTCAAGTATTAGAGACATCAAAGCACGTGACAGAAGACTAAATACTTTGATAAAGACTGGGTACATCTAAATGATGATGGCCAATTCAAATTCTTCTGTTCTATTCGCATGTGTGCAAAACTGTACTTGTAAAGTGTAAAATTATGTGCAATCAATTATTTAATAAATAAATATAGATATATATGTACATCAATAGGTCTTTTTATTATTTTTTAAGTATAACCTATGACTCATATTATTATTATATATTGATATATACGGTTACAAAACGTCTCAGGTACGACCTAGTAAGTTACGAATCAACTAGTTACGAAACGACCAGGTTACGAAACGACCTGCACCCACTGAAAACTGATCCTGGGCTTATATCTATTGCTTAAAAAAATGATGTACAATCACTTAAATCAGTCAATGTATGTTTAATATCATGATTATAGGATAATTACTGATCCAGCGTGTTGTGAGGTTTCACCCAGAAGAAAACCTGGCAGGAACTGTGATTGGTGGGGACTAGCTGGACTATTAGGAGATCCCATCATCATAGGACTGGATTCTCCTGCAAATATATCAAAATGTAAAACAATAAAGGATAAACATGATCATGCAGGGCTCGACATTAACGCTTGTCCGATTGTCCGGGACAAGTGCACACAGGTGTCGGGCAAGTAGATTCACCATACTACTTGTCCGATGGGACAAGTGAAAAATCAAGGTCAGATAAAAATAGATCAAATTCAAGACTTATACATTCCCAAAAATATGAATGATTGTTTTATTGATCATACTTAATGAAATAATTATTCATTGATTGAACCAGAGACATATAAAACTTGTATAATATGTCTCTGATTTGGAGTATTGAACATGCTGGCAGCCATTGACCAGGGGGATATAAGTAAGGGGAAAGAAACCAATGTTAATGTATCTTCTTAGTATAAGCTTCCTTGAATTAGGAGCACCTCCATATGGAGTTTTACCTAAACTTTAAAATATTAAATTAAAGTATGTTTCATTTGATTTTGCTTTTATGCATAACAATACATTAAAAGAGGTTTTATTTGATAAGATCTATGACATGTGATATAAAAATTTAAGATGAAAAAAAAAAAAAAAAATCTAAAAAGGCAGATTTTTTAGTGAAATGTGTATGTACTTCATGGTCATATATCAATGTATATACAAATCAAAATAAATTGTAAAAGCTTGTTTTGACATCATCAATAAATTAAAAAGGTTTACTCATATACATGTTCAAGGTGACCAGGTGTATTTACATCCTTGGTTTAACCCATACCACTACTAAAGAATGAATAGGTCCATAGGGGAACGTAGTGGTTTGGGAAGAAATGATGATTTAATGATTGACAAATGATAGTGACATTGAGTCAGAGAACACAGTCTTGCAAAAAAACTTTCATTCTGAATTAATGAAATGTATTTTGATGCGGTATTCATATAACATTACAAAATGCTCCTTTTATTAGGTATGTCAAAGCCCAAGTGTTATTATTGCATAAATCATCAATATGTTAGATTTTCAATTATGAATTCGGACAAGTGAGTTAAGAGTTCGGACAAGCTGATTTTCTTGCCACTTGTCCGAAGGGACAAGTTAGAAAAAATGTTAATGTAGAGGCCTGTCATGAAGTACAAATGTATGTTTAAATTTGTCTTTTTCTTGATGTCATAATTTGAATTATTCAAGTGATCTTGAAATCACTGCCCCTGACTGACACATGATTGATTAATACATTGTACGGCTGACTAAGTGTCTACTAGTGAAGGGAAGCAATCCAGTCACACTTCCCCCACCTCTAGTGGCATCATACATGTATCATTATGACTCGTAAACACATACCACAGCTTAAATTTCTCTCTAACAACTGAGGGTTTTTCAGTTGGGACCCAATGTAACTGGAAAAGCATGAATTTCATTATTACCAAATTGCTCGTCTCCACCAGGACTCATGATAATATCCGTGTTACAAGGCAGCACTTGAACCTCCTGAGCTAAAGAAGTACTTCCTTAACTTGACCGTTAACAGCTGACTAAGTATCTACTAGCTAATGGTAGCAATGTTGTCACAGACCAATGTATTTGTCAATTTTGAATGGGGACATATGGTTGAACCCCCTTTTTTATCTTTAATTCTTGGTTTGGGGACCCCTTTTAAAATGGCTGGAACCGCTCAGTACCAGTATGTTTAGTATCTAGTAAACCATATAATGACTTTACATCACTACATGTCTTTTCATGGGATGTAGTGTGCATAAATTGTTGACTTAATGATTGACAGCCAAACATTCTGTCTCTGACAGTGCAATGCCTGTTTGGTGTTGTCCGATATATCACAAAATAAATAAAAAATCAATTTGTCTATGTTTTTTTACCATAACTGTCAAAAGTATGACTCATCATTTCCTTATTAATAAGCAATCCAAAGAAATAATAAAGTTATTTTCTTTTGAACTTTCAATTTTCGATCAGAAATTTGTGCGCATGCGGAGGAAATGAAATCTGTAAAAAAATATGTCGGTATGGAGATGCAAAATTATCCGGATTATTTTCTGACCATTTGTATTGCAATTTCCTAGTTAATTATTGACCATTGATTTACATAACTAGGAGTAGTCCTAAGTTGAAGGTGATCTTTAAATACTCATCGTGTATAAATGTTTATACAACAGAAATAAGTAAATGCTTTCCAAAAAGCTTGTCTGACTTTAGCATGTTTAGAATCTATTTTTTATGAACTAATCTATTAATCTATTTTTTAAGTACTAATCTTATCTATTAAATTAAAAGTCTGATACCTTTGATAACTAACTCCTTTTTGAATCCCCGCCTCTTTGGAGAGTATATCCATTATTTCGATATGTCAGTAGAACAGGTGCTATCTATAAAATTTCTTCTTTAAGTTTCTAGCGATCCTTCCGAATTATTGAAGATTATTCATAGAGAATGAAATCAAGAGTGTGTTATAAGGGCGGAACAAGATAGTCTAAAAGAGTTATCAAGGCAACAGTACAAGGAAGACATTTCACTCAAAACTCTTTTTTTTAAACTCATGACTCACGCAATTTAATTTTTAAGAATTTCCGGCAATTTTACAAAATGACAAGGTGTATGATTAGACGTGATAGCTAAAACGCTTTATATATCTGTCTAGAGACGATAAGTTCACCTAGACTAAGTAGTGTTTAATAGTGTGATCACTAGTGCCATGATTGTGTAGTGTAGAAGTCCCCCCTTTCCCTCCGCTGTATTTACAAGGGTGTTTATTTATGACTGAAATTATCCATATTTTTTTTAATGCCTTTATTATGCATGATGTAGCACTGATTTTGACACTGTTGTCAAAGATAATAATTACATGAATTACACATGAATTACAATGTTGTTGATGAAATTTTAGTTTTACATATTTGTCATTTGCTTGATTAACGAAATTATTATCATGTACAATGTCAAGCTGTATGAAGGGTATCCTTCTTCTATTGAATTGTCAGACTAAACAGGATCATGATTACACACATGTTTTTTTTTGTTTTTGTTTTTGTTTTTGTTTTTTTCTTTCCTGTTTGGCGACTTCGTTTGGGTTAAGGTGCTTCATATTCACACTTGTTCATTGTTGCTTATTGATACCATGTTTGGTATAATTGTATATTATAGCATTATTATAATAAAGCACCTTTCGCCAAACACTATTAGTTGTCAATTGCGTACAATGGGAGGCAACTCTCATTGTACCTAATTGATAACGCCGTGTACTAGATTTGCCTCCCCTTGTTGCGTCATCCGATGCTTAGTTAGCATGTGGTTTTAGCAAGAGCATGTTCCAGCCACATTTTATTATGTATTTGATTAATTTTTTTTTTTCCTTCCTTATAATTTATATTTAATCTTACCCAGATTGGGTTAAGGTGCTTCATATTCACACTTGTTCATTGTTGCTTATTGATACCATGTTTGGTATAATTGTATATTATTGCATTATTATAATAAAGCACCTTTCGCCAAACACTATTAGTTGTCAATTTTCTAGCGATCCTTCCGAATTATTGAAGATTATTCATAGAGAATGAAATCAAGAGTGTGTTATAAGGGCGGAACAAGATAGTCTAAAAGAGTTATCAAGGCAACAGTACAAGGAAGACATTTCACTCAAAACTCTTTTTTTTTAAACTCATGACTCACGCAATTTAATTTTTAAGAATTTCCGGCAATTTTACAAAATGACAAGGTGTATGATTAGACGTGATAGCTAAAACGCTTTATATATCTGTCTAGAGACGATTTGACGTGTTGTGGAAATGACTATAGAATATATATGGATCGATATGTCCAATAACTCAATTGAGTAAATAAATACATCATCTGCTTGAAGTTCTTCTTCTTCTTCCGAATACGGGAGTAGACTCCTAGGTAGGAGTGTAAAACTTCCCGGAACTTGTGTGCTATGTACATATGGACTTAATTTAAAAATAATATGACAAAGAAAAATCATTAACAATAACATATATACATTATGTGCAGTGGCTTTATAGTTTAAATTAATAAGTTGTTGTGGATCCTTCAAGTGTTAGAGTGGATATGCCACTTTTGAAGGATTCCAGGGTGTCAGACATACCTATTGCTTCAGGTAGTGAGTTCCAGTCCGAAATAGTGCGAGGATAGAATGAAAATTTATAGAAATCTTTATTTGTAGATATTTGCCTAAATTTATGTTTCCCCCTGGTACGTCTATCAGATATTGTTAAATTGTCCTTAGGAACTTCCACTAACCCCCAATTTATTTTATACAGCATAGTTAATCTAGCTTTTTTCCTTCTTATTTCTAAATTTTCCCATTCCAAAGATTTGATTAAGTTTGAAACTGCACCAGGTGATCTGTCTTTATAATCATTGAAGACAAACCTGGCTGCCTTACGCTATACCTGCTCAACCTGAGTGATGTGATGTTTTTTGTACGGATCCCAGACAGGGGAAGAGTATTCGACGACTGGACGGACAAGTGATGTGTACGTAAGGTTTTTTACGTGTGCAGTTTTTCAGGTTCCTACGAAGAAAACCTAAGGTTTTATTTGCCTTACACGTAATATTGTTTATATGTGTTCCCCAATCAAGATCATGGCTTATAGTTACGCCTAAATATTTACTGTCTTTTACTGCTTCTAAAACATGATTGTGCAATATATAATCAAAAGAGGAAGGTTTACTTTTTTTAGAAATATGAATTACATAACACTTCTCAGGATTAAAATTCATTTGCCAGTCCTCTTCCCATTTTACTAAACTAGATAAATCTTTTTGGAGTAATTGTGCATCAGAACTATTATTTACATTTCTATACAATAAACAGTCATCTGCAAAAAGTCTTGCATTGCAAGTTACATGTTCGGGTAGGTCATTAATAAAGAGTAAACATAATGTTGGGCCTAAAACTGTTCCCTGAGGCACCCCAGAGAGCTAATTTTGAAGATTTAACACCATTTAATAGTACTTGCTGTTGCCTGTCAGCTAAAAAGTCATTTATCCAATTTAAATTTTGATTTCTAATACCATAAAATTCTAATTTCTGGGCTAATCTTTGATGGGGAACTTTATCAAAAGCTTTGGAAAAATCTAAAAGTATGACATCTATTTGGTTACCATATCCTAATGATTTTGCAAGATCTTGTATGCTGATGATAAGTTGGGTTTCACAAGACCTTTTACTTCTAAACCCATGTTGACTATCATTTAATATATTATTAATTGTAAGATGTTTCCTTATAATGCTTGTTAAAATATGTTCTAGAATTTTGCAACATATTGCAGTTAATGAAACTGGTCTATAATTAATAGCGTTATGCTTGTCACCTTTTTTAAATATTGGTACAACATTAGCCTGCTTCCAATCATTTGGGATTTTACCAGTATCAATAGATTTTTGGTAAAAGAATGTCAAAAATGGAGACAATTCTTCTGCAAAATTATGTAAAAAATATGCTGGCAGATTATCAGGGCCAGTGGCTTTGTGTGGATTTAAGTGTTTAAGTAACTTTAATAAGTCATTATTACTAATAAATATGTCTGGCATAGTGGGGTGTGGACTAGTACCTTTATTTGTTGGTCGAATGTTGTTATACTTTTTATGTGCACATAATACGTTGCATCTTATTTCCAAAGAAAACATTTTAGACATCTTTAACTTTGATTTTGACAGATTTTGAGAGAGATAGATATAAATAAGATGTGGTATGAGTGCCAATGAGACAACTCTCCATTCAAGTCAATTATAAAAGTAAACCATTATAGGTCAAGGTACGGTCTTCAACACGGAGCCTTGGCTTACACCGTACAGCAAGCTATAAAGCCCCCCCCCCCCCCCCCCCCCAAAAAAAAAACAAAAAATAAAACCGGGAAAACCAACGGTCTAATCTATAAATAAAAAAACGAGAAACGAGAAACGAGAAACGAGGAACATGTATGAACTACATCAACATACGACAACTACTGAACATCAGATTCCTGACTTACAATTGCAGCGGGATTAAACGTTTTAATGGTACCAAACCTTCTCCCTTATCTGTAACATCACAACATAGAAAGACACACTATACAATATCAATAGGAATGGCTTAACTCAATCATAAACTATTTACACAATGAACATAGTATACTGAACGAATAAATTTGATCTATGATAAAATGTAAATACAAAGTAAATAAAAACAAGTTTTAGCTAGACAGCAATTTTACTGTTGTGATTGCATGACAACAGCATCATGGCCTAGTGTTGATCAAAACCAAACTCAATACCACGGGTTATAGAAATTGAGATGTTTAATAAGTCTAGCAAACTTCACCTGCGACATCGAAAGAAGAAATGAAACAGCAGATCAGTGGCGGATCAAGAATTTTTACAAGGGATGGGGACGCGTCAGTCATGCGTGCGGACACAATAGGACATGCAATAGTTTACATATAATTAGCATTAAATAGATATAATGAATTGATTGTTTCTTTTGCATTTTAATGCCACTTTTTAGCACCGCATTTAGGATTGGAATCGAGTGCACCCGAACGAGCGATGTTTGAACGGAGTCGAACTCACAACCTTAGTGTTGACTGGCTAGTGGTTACAGTCGTAACTACTTGGACCACTCGGCCACCGATATAAGAATATGCATATGTCACAAGTGGTATGAGTGACAATGAGGCATTTCTCAACCCAAGTCACAATTTGTAAAAAGTAAACCCTATATGAGTATAGGTTAAAGTACGGCATTCATCACGGAGTCTAGGCTCACACCGAACAGCAACCTTTAAATGAAAACAAATAGATTAAACATTTTAACAGGTCGCGCCAATTAACTTTCATCCTAACAAAAACAGTATAGTTTAACCGTACAAAATACAAACTAAACTATATGCAAACCAATAGCTTAAACATTTTAACAGGCCGCTCCAATTAACCTTCATCCTAACCAGAAACAGTTTATAGTTTAACCGTATAAAATATAAACTAAACTATAATCAATTGCAAGTCTCAACTCGATTAACAAAACAGGTAAACATACACTGAACGAATTTAAAGCATAAAAGTATGTATATAAAAATTAATCGAGAAGCGCATACTGTAGCAACTATTGCGATATAAAATTATTTCATTTATTATAATTACTTAAAAAAATGCAAAGTTAACGGACAGTAACTAAAATTTGACATTATAAAAGAATGATAAAGTGGTAATTGAGACTAATATAACGATCATGTATAACAAAACGAGTCTAAATTGAAAACTACGTTCAAACCTATGATTGCGTTGGATAAAAACTAATATAAAAATGAAGCTTTCGATGGCCGGGTGTTACCTTTCCACGTCAGTTTTAATCTAGTAACAGCGTCGTACTACAGTATATGATATATAAGGCATGGAGATATGTTATTTTTACAGATCAGCTAAATTATCTATAGTATTAATGTAAGATACAGTCACAGAACATAATTATATTTATAAGTACGTCTGAGCCAGTGACAACTCTACAACAGATTTATCCATCGGATCACCAGCAGTGATGGTGATACATGGCTGTGTACATAATATATATGTTCCAGACCGTATGAGTATTTGGACCGTACGCGTACGGTCTGACTAATATTAAAAAGTTGGTCAAGTTTATTAGTTACAAATGCATATAGCAGATCAACATAACTTAACTATTAAATTAATATAAAAAAGCTCAATTGTAATTGAAACAAAAACTTTATATATTAACTTCTTTTTAAATTCACGCTTATTAAACCTGTTAGTCTCTTGAATTAAGCATGTCGATCAGTTACACATTAATTGAATTATGATCACTGAAATTGAAGATATTGGAAGTAAACATAATGTGGGAGGTCAATTGTTTTAGAATATTTAGCAACTTTACAAAAAATGCAAATGCAAAGGAACATGCATGAACTGCATACATGAAAATGTAAAAAATATTACGTTACTTGACTTGTGTCCCCTTGGGCGAGAGTACCAAAATAGGGTTCAGATATAAAATTAAACAAATACTTAATTTCAAATGTTCGTTTGTTCATTCTATCTATCATTGTAATAAATTATCAATAACAATTTGTAAAACTAAAAATAAAGGTTGTGATAAATGCTTGTTTCAATTTAACCCATATGATCAAATAACATGTATGGTCAGCTCGTACTGGACCGTACGCGTATACTCATACGGTCCGACCGTACGCGTATGGTCGGACCGTACGAGTATACGTATACGGTCCGGACCGTACGCATACGGTCCAAATACTCATATGGTCTGGAACATATATACAACTCGTCTAAACATCAACCCGACAATGTTAGATCTGTAAATTTGCTTTCGCAAATTTTTTGTTCTTCCCTCGCCGGGATTCGAACCCATGCTACTGAAATGTCGACTTTTATAAAATATAAAGTTTCTCGCAGAAGCATGAGAAGGTAATCAAAGGTTTTGAGACGATGCAAATATTCAACTTTAGAATATGAATAAATATCTTTAACCAATGAATTCAAAATATCAATATCTATACAATTTAACAAAAAAGTACTGAAAAGCTACATGTAAATCCTTAAATAAAGAAATATGAAATTTATAGTTTAAACAAGGGAAATAATAATGACATAATAATCCTAACTGCCACAAAAGCAAGCTATACACTGTGCGTTAATGTCTGTTTTAATGTATATATGTGTTCAAGTTATAGAATAAAGATTTCCAAAAGTCAGGTTGAAACCTCTCATGGGGGATATCCCTTATGAATCTGGATAGTTGGCAGGTCTTTTTTTTATTCAATAAAATATTTGTTTTCTTTAAATAGTTAGATCATAGATGTATTATATCTATGGTTAGATGTACGTTCGGTCTCACTAATTAGCATCAAGAAGCGCCAATAAGCGATAGGAAGCGTCAATGAGCGACAAGAAAAAACAAATTAACGACAAGTAGAATTAAATTAGCGACAAGAGGTATAATTTATTGACAGGAAAACAAATTTTAGCGTTAATTTTTTTTTTATTAATTATTCTAAATTAATAGATTTGTTGAAACCATTTTTAAGCATTATCTTGTACATGTTGTAACATGTACAAGGTTCTTTTATATGTTCGTGTACTATATTTCTGTATTTATGTTATAATAATATGTACAAAATCGCAACTTGAACAAGACATATATATATACATGTATATATGTCACTCTTCATATCTTCAGTTGACAGCATAGTGTATAGAGGAATGAAATAATACATATGTAGAGTCGGCATATATACAAATAAATTCTAAGCAGATTTTTTTTTGTCTTAACACAGCAAAAGGTCAAAATATCTACATCATTGATAAAAAAAACTGAAAAACAACAAAAAAACAGTGAAGGTGTCGATGTTTCGATTAAACAGGGGGATCATTTCCATCTTTTACTAATTTTCAATTGTCATTTTTTTTTTTGTCTTGACACGACAAACGGTTAAAATATTTACATAATTGATAAAAAAAATTAAAACAACAAAATTAAGGTACATGATAAAAAAGGGAGAAAAAGGGGGTCATTTCTATAATATTTTTTAAATTTTCAATTGCCATTTTTTCTCTTTTTCTTATGGTATAATCAGATAATTTATTTTCAATAGATCTATTTGTAAATTAACTTTCTTGTCGCTTTTATTTTTCATTTTGTCCCTTATTAGTAAGACCGTTCCGTTCTTCTCCTCTCTTGCTTATTCTTTTATTTCGGTTAGTAGTCTTACCTGGAAATCCAAACGTATCGTCGACCTAGAATTAAAGCCGGAAGTAAGTTATGAAGGTTACCACTGTCGAAAAGAAATTCAACATTTTACCGAATCGGACAGAAAACACATTAGTTTAAATGGCAGCAGCACAAGGAACATACAACCCCTTACTTTCCAGTAAGCTGACAGTCTGTCATTATTGTTACACTCTCTCTCGCAGAAATTTTATCAATTAGTAAATCAATTTTGTATAATTTTTGGCCGCAGTCTTCCTTTTCCACACTAAATATACTGCCCACATTAAACATGATGAATATTCTGGCAAGTTATATAATATATATCCTCTCATTTAACTTTAATATTGAATCTTGGTCACTGAATATCCCATGTGTAGTTTTTATCCAATACTAGACCCAAAATTTTTAAAACATGTAAAAGCCTCATTGTCATTGCAATACACCCCTTATTGCTATTTGTCTGCCATTACTGGACGTCGCAAAGGTCCTTCCACATTTTGACGTCACATTAGAAAATATCTAACACCACAATGGAAATGTGATAGTTGCATGACATCAAAAGTTCATCTGGGTTAAGCGGAACAGATCTAATGTGTATATCTAATGGCGATAATGTGTATAATCTGGACAAATCAGGGAGTAAAAATAATATGAAGACAAAGTCCCCTATTACAGTAGAAAAATCAATAAAAAAAGATAAAAAAAAAATTTCAGGAAAATTTCCCGAAATTTTCATTTTACTATAACGAACTCAAAATTGTTAATTTTTTTTGTCACTTTTTTTAATTTCTGCAATTGCACAGAACGCAGAAATCATCTACTTCCTTCTTCCAGTCTTGTTGTCATGAGACTTTGAGTAGTCTAGTAAAATAGAGGAACTCGAGGAACACAATACCAATTTCATTTTTAATAATTCTTTGTCTTTGATATGAATAAACGTTATCTGATGATTGCGTTTCTTTGTTTACATTGAACATGATGTCATAACTTAAATAACGTCACAAGTAAAATCACTAACAACAGAACCAAAATCGGAAACAGTTCAGTATATATCCCTTTCTTTTCAATAGATTTTGAAGTTGCAAAAAAAATAATTCATTCATACTTCCTCCCCTTTCACAGGTAATGCCTGCCTCATATTAAACTTTATATGCCATCGCTATTTTGGGATTTGCAACACTTGTCACTTGACCAGATAATTTGTCAAACTTCATTTTTGACTTTATACAACAATCCATTTCCTTTATTATGTCAGACATTTTATCTTGTGCATGTTGTGATTAACAAATGTAAGATTTTTTTTTACACAGCATTCACAGAGATTATTTGCCCAACCTGGTTATCATAGCTATAGTGTATTGAATTAAACATGTTAGAATCTTTTCCATATTTTACTTTTAAAGTTAGGTAATTAGTTTACGAAGGTCAGTTTAAAATAAATCAGACTAATGTTGCTCATTGTTGAAGGTGGTACGGTGACCTACATGTATAGTTGTTTCTGTGTCATTTGTTCTCTTGTGAAGAGTTGTCTCATTGGCAATCATATCACAACTTCTTTTTATATAATGGTAAGACAATAATATTAGGTATGCAGTTGAACATATTAAATTAGTACTGCATATCTCATAAAAAAGACACTACCATATGCATGGAAATTATCATTATATTATATATGTTTCTATTATAAATCCGTTTGGCTTTGCCTTCTATCATTTCTGTTATAGATCTATACTAAACCCTCTCTTGAACTCTTGAATAAGTAACGAAAAGAATGCTTAGACCAGAAATAAATTGATGTTTTTGTTCTTTCAGAAAAAATGCCAAGAGAATACAAGCGACAGTTAAGTAAAGATGACATAGGTAACCAAGCTAGAGTATTGTTGAACCACTTCATCCACGACAGAATATCTCGTGAACAAGGAGAGGAACAAGTGCCATCTACCGAGGAACTTCAAGAACCAGGTACCCCAACAGGTCAGAGAAAGCCCTTGTTATTATACTCCCAGCTACAAAGCCAGGTACCCAAACAGGTTAGAGAAGAAAGACCTTGTTATAATACCCCAAGCTACAAATAATGTCAAATGTTGTCCTCTGTATGTTTGAACGATGGTTTTTCATCACCAATTATATATCAGATATGTTTGTCAGAGCTTCCTGAAATTTGATAGACTCTTTATTTTAGCGTGTTATGTCGTGATATCATGTGCTTGTACATCAATCACCTATCACCTCCCTGTTTACCAAAAAAAACGTTTGTATATATGGAAGGGTATTATAAGTGAGCATTACCCCCAAATTTAAACTGTGTTAAAGACTGTTAAACTGAAGGTATGAACCCTTTCTCCCAAATCACCAGACGTACGTACATGTTTTAACATATAAACTAATTTCTGTTAATAATTTTTTTTTGAAACCACCTTCATGAACATCACCCAATGATCAAAGTTATAACATAAGCTGATTATATTTGTAGGTCCACCATTAGAACACATTCAAGAAATAGGACGAGCATTACGATGTATAGGAGATGAATTAGACAAAAATGAAAACATTCAGAGGTATAGTATATAAACATGATAAATGAAGAAAAGTTCATTAGTAAGTGCCAATTGCAAAACAAAAAATGAAGGGTACAAGTGTTTTAATCAATAGTGCTCTTAAAAATTTTCAACAATTGGTAAATTGCATAAACATAAACATGATAACACATTTTACATATATATATATTCATCCAATATCTAAACCTTTTTACATTAAACTAGATTTTTATTCTATTCACACAGACAAATGTTGCATAAACCTGTGTTTCTTACACACACAAAACAATTCTCTAAGCATGGGTCGGTTTTGTTTTACATGTCATCAGCTACATGTATTAGCATGCCAAATAAAAAGAAAATCTAGTTGAAACCTTATTAATATGGTAAAGATGTGGTATGAATGCCAATGAGATAATTCTCCTAGAGAAAAACAATTCAACAACCTTATGTACAGAACATAAATGAAAAACAAGCATGATAAACAGCAGCCACAGACAATCTTCTGACTTTGGACAGGCACATACAGAGTGTGTCAGGGTTTAACACGCTAGCTAGTCCCAACTTTCCCCCTAAACTTGGAACAGTAGTTCAGCAAATCAACACCAGAACAGACTGTACAAAACAATAAGCCAAAAAAACAAATATGATGAAGAGCAACAAACAATAGGTTCCTGTTTTGGGATATAAAGGATGTAGTAGGGTTAAACATATGAATGCTAATTATCACCCCCCTTGTGCTGTTGCAGATGTTTCTAAGCCTTGAATTTCATAATGAATAGATTAACTAACACATCAAGAAAAACTGAGGTAAACAAAAAGTCATCATGGAGTAAAAATAGTTTGTTTTGACTGTTGCTAGGTTTTGAAAAGATATCTACACGAACAGTTAATATCATGCCGATGATGTAAGCTTGTTATTGATACCAGAATTTATTGTTTTTCAGTTTATGTTCACAAGTTTCTCCAGAAGCAACTACAGATACATTCCTAACTGTGGCCAAGAGTTTTTTCTCCGATGGAGTTTACAACTGGGGACGTGTAGGCAGTCTATTTTATTTTGCCTATAAAATGGTAGTCAAGGTAAGGATATTATGTTGTCAGGGCTTTTGTCATGTACATGTTTCATGGTTCACTTAGACACACTTTATGACACCACTGAACTAGCTAGTCTGAATAAAATTTCCCAGGTTTTTTATGGCCCTGCAACGAAGTTGTTGGTGCAATATAGTTTTACCCTTGTCTGTCATTCGATAATTCCTTCATTCCGTAATTCTGTCACTCCGTAATTCCTCCATTCCGTCATTCCACAAGAAACCATTATACAGAGTGTTTTTCTAAACTCCTTCAGATATTGGGATGATTTTTTATATGTGAGTTAAATATGATGAGTTACAGATCAAGTTTAAGTTTTTCCGCTCCTTTAATTTTTGCCGAAATTACGGGCTTTGGACTTTGATAAATTGTTAAAAATCACAGTTATACAGCTTTTTTTTTCTAAACGCTATCAGATATTAGGATGATTTTTGGCATGTGAATTAACCAAGATGAGTTACAAATCAAGTTTAAGTTTTGATCTGCTCGGCTAATTTTTGCTGAAAATAAAGGTTTACAACTTTTGAAAATTGTTCAAAATCACAGTTATACAGACTTTTTTTCTATACGCCTCCAGATTTTGAGCTGATTTTTGATATGTGAGATTACCATCATGTTTTAGTCCACATGTGTTATTGAAATTACAGATTTTTCAACTCTTTGAGACAGGGCCATTCGTGTTGCTTTGACACATCTAGTTTTAAAAATAATTTATTATGATCATGATGCAAGTCTGTAAAACAATAAAATTGAATGAAGAAAAATATATTATCAGGATACATACATGACATAAGAATTTTACAATTTGTCCACCAGAAACATTCATTTTGCATTTTATATTTTGCTTGGATTGTTTCCCCTTAATTATGTATTTATGTTCTTTGGTGCTAGCATGATAACAAACTTTAAACTGTCAAAACAACAAAACACATCTTGTTATTGAGAAGGTTGTACAAATGAATAAGATATAATTTCAGAAGTGAGTTGGTAAGCACTTTTTGTTAATAGATTTAACAGGATATAAAACACGTTATTTATTTATTTTTTACAGGCCTTGAATAAAATAGCATTAATAAGAGCAATAATAAATTGGGTGGTGAACTTTATAACAGATTATGTCGCCCCCTGGATAATAGAACGAGGGGGTTGGGTAAGTATTAGTAACCACAGTAACTTTCTTTATAACTGAACATTATAAATGGTATTGTGGATTTTATGAAATTTCTTTAAACTATGCCTGCTTTCAATTTTTGAAGGCTACTTCATATTATATAGTATTAAAAAGTGATCTTCAAAATCAATCATGTCAATATCAACACTGAAAAAACAGTACTTTAAGAACTCATTTCTAAACTATTTAAAAGACATCTTTGTCCTGTTGCCTATAGATAAGTTTACGTTGTTCATTGGCCATCAAATCTCCTTATTTATATAAAAAAAAGGAACGAAAGATACCAGAGGGACAGTCAAACTCATAATCGAAAATAAACTGACAACAAAATATAACACACACAATGTGGAAACTTTTCTTTCATTGCTGAATCTACGTTGTATAAATAATCCTAAAAGTGAGATTATACTGTTTATTTCTTTGTTCAGATTCAACAACAAATACATGTTATCTGATCTATGGTCGGGTTGTTGTCTCTTTGGCACATTTCCCATTTCCAGTCTCAATTTTGTGTACAAAAATTGTACATTCGTTCATCTAACTTGTTAACTTACATCTATTGGTGAACTCTTCTTTTTGTATTATGTCTTTTTCAGTACAACAAAAGACATTATCTGTTGTATGAACAATACCGGTAGGCTTCTCATAAAAAGTAAACATTTGTTTATCTTTCTCATTGTAGGAAGCCATTGAAGAATATTTTGGAACACCAAAAAACCAGATGATGTTTGTTTTAGGACTTGGGGCATTAACTGTTGTGGGAGTATATATATACAAAACTTGGAACTGATTGATGAAGGCAACTTAAATTTTAAAGCTTCAGATTTGTCAATTACAAATTTTATGCAACTATTTGAACAATAAGTCTGACAACTGAGAAAACTATTGTATATTTCATGATCATGATGATGAACTGGTACCATTTATGTTATGATAGACTGGTACCATGCATGAGAGTAAAGGACCTTAGTCAGCACTTTTTTGATAAATTTGTTATTTTTAAGAATTAAATTGTTCATAGGTCAAGGTGACCATATTAAACATTGTACAATGACAAGTAACTGCAATAACAGAAACAAATCTTGCAATAGAATCAATTAAGGTATAAATACCCAGAACAGTGTAAAAATGTAAACATGTTTTAGTTTTTTAATATAAAACTAATGTTTTTTGTTACTGTATTTTTACATTGTCCATGTTGTCAATTGTAGTTGATTGCACACATACAAGAATTTCATTTGTATGTGTATAAAGAAGAAAAAAATGAATAAAATACAAAATTAAAAAACACAGCATTCATGAAGTTCCTTTTATCTAATTTCAATCTTCTATCATCAAAAGAAATGTTGCTGTATGCTGGACACACAGCCTGACCTCAGTCATTGCAATTATTTTTTTAAACCCTCTGATAGGTCCAATTTTGTAATTGATATTTGAAGTAGTTAAAGTTTTATAATTTGTTTTGATAAAACTGTTTTAAGAGGAAGTAACAGCACTGGATTTTCATCATTTTCCTGATCTTTTTTTAATTTAATGTCTGTAAATTTGATTTTGTTTAAATGTGGAAGTCATCTCAAATGATTTTCAGCTCGGTTTTTAATGACATTGAATTTTCAATTTATTTGTTTCAAATTACTTCCCTTGGACTTATAGCAAATCTTCAGTTTTGAACCCCCCTTTTGTTTTACTTTTTGATATAAAGTCATTCTCTGGCAAGTGATTGTTCAAGTTTTTCTACATTTCACCAAAAAATAATGTTTTAACATAGACAAATGGTTAATATTGAACAGTAACCAGAATGTCAATTTCTGAAAAACCTACAGTGTTTACTATGTAATGCATTGTATTTTTATGATTTGTCATTTTCACATTGTTCCACATTTGTGGGTTACATTGGTGCAAACCCATTCATATCCAATAATAAGAAATCAGTGTGTCACCTGGTCAGTTTGGTTTTCTAGATGGTCAGTAATTGATTCTGACATCCTTTGCAGCATCTGTCCATCCCATCATTCTTACTTTGTAACATGTACAGATAACAATCAATGTTACTTACTTTGTAACATGTACAGATAAAAATCAATGGTAATAACATTTAAAAAAACCCTCAACAGTTCAGAAATACTCATTTATATGACCAAAACACAATCTTTTAAGTTTTTTTTTACATAGAAACAAGTATGCAGCCTTATGCTTATTTATCTATGAACATATGCACCCCAAATCAGACAGGAAAACTTGTCTCAAATGAGCAGATTACAATTAGCTCAATAGAGAAATTGTGTAAATTAGACAGGTTGATTTAACATTTCTGATGGGCAAATTCCTCACCAGGAAGGGCAATGTATCACCTTGTCTGAGAACATTAATATCCTCACAGTGTTACAATGTATCACCTTGTCTGAGAACATTAATATCCTCACAGTTTTACAAAGCTGGGAAGTATTATCACATTGAAATATTGATCCTTTTAATTTTTTCGAAATACAGTGAAACCTTACTTAGTCGAACTGAATGATTTTTGTCGAGCCTTCGACTTTAGTCGAAAAAGCGAGACTAAGCGATCCTACATTCCGTCGTCGTCGGCGTCGTCGTCGGCGGCGTCCACAAATATTCACTCTGTGGTTAAAGTTTTTGAAATTTTAATAACTTTCTTAAACTATACTGAATTTCTACCAAACTTGGACAGAAGCTTGTTTATGATCATAAGAAAGTATCCAGAAGTAAATTTTGTAAAAATAAAATTCCATTTTTTCCGTATTTTACTTATAAATGGACTTAGTTTTTCTGCGAGGAAACATTACATTCACTCTGTGGTTAAAGTTTTTAAAATTTTAATAACTTTCATAAACTATCCTTGATTTGTACCAAACTTGGACAGAAGCTTGTTTATGATCATAAGATAGTATCAAGAAGAAATTTTGTAAAAATAAATTTCCACTTTTCCGTATTTTACTTATAAATGGACTTAGTTTTTTTTGCCAGAAACAAAACATTCACTCTGTGGTTTAAGTTTTTAAAATTTTTATAATGTTCTTAAACTATCCTGGATTTCTACCAAACTTAGACAAAAGCTTGTTTCTGATCATAAGATATTATTCAGAAGTAAATTTTGTAAAAAAAAAATTCGCTTTTTCCGTATTTTACTTATAAATGGACTTAGTTTTTCTTTCAGTTACTATTACATACAGTCTGCAGTTAAAGTTTATAAAACATTTATTAGATTCATAAACTATCCTGGATTTTTTACCAAACTTGGAAGCTTCTTTCAATCAAAAGACAGTATCGAGAGGGAAATTTTTATTGATGTTTTTCCTCATTTTTGTTGAGTCTGCGATTAACAGCAAAAGTAGGCGAGACACTGGGTTCCGTGGAACCCTTACGAATTTTTTTTGTAAAAGACTACTTGGCAGTAACAACTTGTTAATTAACTTTATAGTACTTTCTATTTCATTAACACAAACATCCTTCTAAAGAGATAGAGTAAATGTTAACCAGAGTTTAGTCAAACTGGTACTAAAATGTTGCTACACAGAGGTCAACAGTCAATCTAGGCTAAACATCCTAATTAAATAATTTTATGTTTTTTTCTGTTTTATATAAAGTTCTATTATTTTTAGGTAATTTCGAAAGAAAAAGACATAGTCATAAATATCTTTTTTTCACTTATAAACATGCTCCTCAATTCTACTCTTTATTGTTTTCTTCAGATAGCTATTGGTATTTCAAAATGATAAGAAACAATCGAAGAGACATTACTTATCTCACAACTAGAAGAATTAAGGTTTCATTGGAATTTGAAAAGGATCAAATTAGTTTTCATTGTTCCAGTTCTTTTAAAATGCCTGCCTTTAGAATAATGGTAAAACTTATTTAAATATTTTTACTATGAGGCATCTATCCTACACATCTATACACATTTGATTCAGTTAACAGACAATCAATGTTATTCATTTGTTTGGTAGATGCATGTTACTGACTTTTCAAAGTTTATAAACTTAAAAGAGTCCTATCCAGAGGAACCAATCTTATGTGAACTTTTTGTTTGCAATAAGAATAATTGAAAATACAATAGGCTACCAACTATCCCTGACTTGTTTTACTTCATCACATTATAAAATTTCTTAGCTAAAAGGTCACCAATAAGAAGGTTACAAAATGACCAAAATGCACATTGTTGCCCTAATACAAATCAAAAGTATTTAAAATATGTTGAAAAAAGGTCTGTCAATTATTCAGACTGCAATAATTCAATAGAATTACTATAGGACTAAGTCCACAGAGTAGGTGTTCAGTCACAAGTTTTATTGTGTCATTAGAAGTAAAAAAAATATTGAGTAGAGTTCATAGAACAATGTATTTGTAATCATTTGTCAATTTAAACAATAAATTCATCAGTTTTATAATTTCCATGTGTTATTTTCAGACTTTATTACCAAGATCGATGCAATTTTTATTTTCAAAGCAACCTAGCTTAGTAGGCCTGTAAACATTTGTACATCAAGTTCTATTTTACACATATAATCATCAATAGATAGCAAATAGAATTGTTGTTCTAGCGTTTAACATCAATAACAACAACACAGCCTTTCTTAAGACAAAGAGACAAAGACCCATCAATAACAACAACACAGCCTTTCTTAAGACAAAGAGACAATGACCCTTCAATAACAACAACACAGCCTTTCTTAAGACAAAGAGACAATGACCCATCAATAACAACAACACAGCCTTTCTTAAGACAAAGAGACAATGACCCATCAATAACAACAACACAGCCTTTCTTAAGACAAAGCGACAATGACCCATCAATAACAACAACACAGCCTTTCTTAAGACAAAGAGACAATGACCCATCAATAACAACAACACAGCCTTTCTTAAGACAAAAAGACAATGACCCTTCAATAACAACAACATAGCCTTTCTTAAGACAAAGAGACAATGACCCTTCAATAACAACAACACAGCCTTTCTAAAGACAAAGAGACAATGACCCTTCAATAACAACAACACAGCCTTTCTTAAGACAAAGAGACAATGACCCTTCAATAACAACAACACAGCCTTTCTAAAGACAAAGAGACAATGACCCATCAATAACAACAACACAGCCTTTCTTAAGACAAAGAGACAAAGACCGATCAATAACAACAACACAGCCTTTCTTAAGACAATGACCCATCAATAACAACAACACAGCCTTTCTTAAGACAAAGAGACAAAGACCCATCAATAACAACAACACAGCCTTACTTAAGACAAAGAGACAATGACCCATCAATAACAACAACACAGCCTTTCTTAAGACAAAGAGACAATGACCCATCAATAACAACAACACAGCCTTTCTTAAGACAATGACCCATCAATAACAACAACACAGCCTTTCTTAAGACAAAGAGACAATGACCCATCAATAACAACAACACAGCCTTTCTTAAGACAAAGAGACAATGACCCATCAATAACAACAACACAGCCTTTCTTAAGACAAAGAGACAATGACCCATCAATAATAACAACACAGCCTTTCTTAAGACAAAGAGACAAAGACCCATCAATAACAACAACACAGCCTTTCTTAAGACAAAGAGACATTGACCCATCAATAACAACAACACAGCCTTTCTTAAGACAAAGAGACAATGACCCATCAATAACAACAACACAGCCTTTCTTAAGACAAAGAGACAATGACCCATCAATAACAACAACACAGCCTTTCTTAAGACAAAGAGACAATGACCCATCAATAATAACAAGACAGCCTTTCTAAAGACAAAGAGACAATGACCCATCAATAACAACAACACAGCCTTTCTTAAGACAAAGAGACAAAGACCCATCAATAACAACAACACAGCCTTTCTTAAGACAAAGAGACAAAGACCCATCAATAACAACAACACAGCCTTTCTAAAGACAAAGAGACAATGACCCATCAATAACAACAACACAGCCTTTCTTAAGACAAAGAGACAAAGACCCATCAATAACAACAACACAGCCTTTCTTAAGACAAAGAGACAAAGACCCATCAATAACAACAAGACAGCCTTTCTAAAGACAAAGAGACAATGACCCATTAATAATAACAACACAGCCTTTCTTAAGACAAAGAGACAAAGACCCATCAATAACAACAACACAGCCTTTCTTCAGACAAAGAGACATTGACCCATCAATAACAACAACACAGCCTTTCTTAAGACAAAGAGACAAAGACCCATCAATAACAACAACACAGCCTTTCTAAAGACAAAGAGACAATGACCCATCAATAACAACAACACAGCCTTTCTTAAGACAAAGCGACAATGACCCATCAATAACAACAACACAGCCTTTCTTAAGACAAAGAGACAATGACCCATCAATAACAACAACACAGCCTTTCTTAAGACAAAGAGACAATGACCCATCAATAACAACAACACAGCCTTTCTTAAGACAAAGAGACAATGACCCATCAATAACAACAACACAGCCTTTCTTAAGACAAAGAGACAATGACCCATCAATAACAACAACACAGCCTTTCTTAAGACAAAGAGACAATGACCCATCAATAACAACAACACAGCCTTTCTTAAGATAATGACCCATCAATAACAACAACACAGCCTTTCTTAAGACAATGACCCATCAATAACAACAACACAGCCTTTCTTAAGACAATGACCCATCAATAACAACAACACAGCCTTTCTTAAGACAATGACCCATCAATAACAACAACACAGCCTTTCTTAAGACAAAGAGACAATGACCCATCAATAACAACAACACAGCCTTTCTTAAGACAATGACCCATCAATAACAACAACACAGCCTTTCTTAAGACAATGACCCATCAATAACAACAACACAGCCTTTCTTAAGACAATGACCCATCAATAACAACAACACAGCCTTTCTTTAGACAATGACCCATCAATAACAACAACACAGCCTTTCGTAAGACAATGACCCGTCAATAACAACAACACAGCCTTTCTTAAGACAATGACCCATCAATAACAACAACACAGCCTTTCTTAAGACAATGACCCATCAATAACAACAACACAGCCTTTCTTAAGACAATGAACCATCAATAACAACAACACAGCCTTTCTGAAGACAATGAACCATCAATAACAACAACACAGCCTTCCTGAAGACAGTGACCCATCAATAACAACAACACAGCCTTTCTTAAGACAATGAACCATCAATAACAACAACACAGCCTTTCTTAAGACAATGAACCATTAATAACAACAAAACAGCCTTTCTTAAGACAATGACCAATCAATAACAACAACACAGCCTTTCTTAAGACAATGACCCATCAATAACAACAACACAGCCTTTCTTTAGACAATGACCCATCAATAACAACAACACAGCCTTTCTTAAGACAATGACCTATCAATAACAACAACACAGCCTTTCTTAAGACAATGACCCATCAATAACAACAACACAGCCTTTCTTAAGACAATGACCCATCAATAACAACAACACAGCCTTTCTTAAGACAATGACCCATCAATAACAACAACACAGCCTTTCTTAAGACAATGACCCATCAATAACAACAACACAGCCTTTCTTAAGACAATGAACCATCAATAACAACAACACAGCCTTTCGTAAGACAATGACCCATCAATAACAACAAAACAGCCTTTCTTTAGACAATGACCCATCAATAACAACAACACAGCCTTTCGTAAGACAATGACCCATCAATAACAACAACACAGCCTTTCTTAAGACAATGAACCATCAATAACAACAACACAGCCTTTCTTAAGACAATGAACCATCAATAACAACAACACAGCCTTTCTTAAGACAATGACCCATCAATAACAACAACACAGCCTTTCTTAAGACAATGACCCATCAATAACAACAACACAGCCTTTCTTTAGACAATGACCCATCATTAACAACAACACAGCCTTTCTTAAGACAATGACCTATCAATAACAACAACACAGCCTTTCTTAAGACAATGACCCATCAATAACAACAACACAGCCTTTCTTAAGACAATGACCCATCAACACACTGGTTCTATTCAAGATGGATTTACTGGTTTTGATTTGATGGTAACTTAACATCCAGTGGCAAATATTTCATGCATAATCATGACAATACAGGTTTTGAACATCTTGAGACTATTGTTAAACGCTCTGAAGTTTTCTTTCAGCATGTTCAGTATAAATAAAAGTTAGAAGGTAGTACATGTAATTTTATTTCTTTAATGAAGTTTGTTAAAAGTCTACCATCTTTTCAAGCTGATATAGCAAGAATACAAAGATTGAAAGTGCATAATTTAATGTCATTGAAGAGTGGGTACAGCAAGGTTTCATTTAATTCAGAAGAGACTTTCTTTGCCTTATTTTCTCTTTCATTTTCAACTGCATCAGTATTCTTGCGGTGAGTATGCTATGTTTTTGATCCCTGACCGGATAAAACCAAAGGTTGAAAATAGAAATTTGGCATTTCCGCTACGCAAGCAGTAATTTAGGAATAAGCACTGTCGTCTCGGCAGTTCGAAAAGTGTTTGAGTTGTCTTGGACTGTTACCTTATTAACCATCAAGCCAAGCACTTCGTCGCATCTATTTAGTAAAATGTTTGAGCTTTCTTGGACTGTTACCTTGTTAACCAAGCCAAGAGGTTCGTCGTTATATAAATAACACATCGCTGAGAGGGTGACGGATCAGATTGGTGCTCCGTGAAAAAATTGTCAACTGCAGCGAAGCCTCGTAATAACGTTTCCCCATTTCAGTTGAACCTGCGATTAACAGCAAAAGTAGGTGAGACACTGGGTTCTGTGGAACCCTTACGAATTTTTCTTTTCTATTTTTGCTAAACTATAATCCTTCAGCTCAATTAAGTTGCAACGAAATAAGCCATTGGTTTTTTCTTTCCAATAGTTTTTTCATAAGGGGACTTTTTAGCTGAAATGCCCATTTGATGCTGTAAAATTTGTTCTTAAGAGGACTGGGGTATAATTGTTTGAAAATACGGACATTGTTTTATTGAATTGTGCTGTTACTAGGGGGGATGTATCTCCCCTATGCATAGCTCTGATTAATTGTACATTTATTTTCATTTTTGCTTTACTTTTGATTCTCTTAATTTATCAGCTCTTCAATGTGTGTAAATATAGAATAACCATACATTGACTCGAAATATCAATGTTACAAGTACACACCCGTGATATCGCAGGTCCGTGACTGAATTAAAGTATATAACTATGCCTAAGCCTTATTTTAGTAATTAGTATTGTCATCTGATAAAGTCATGTCGATTATAAGATACACAGTTTTCTCTGCTTTTAAATTTTTCTGTTTGAACCCGTCGACCTGGAACTTAGGGAGCTACCATTTGATTTTTATGGGGGGGGGGGGGGGGGGGGGGGGCTAGGATGAAATTTGAAAAAAATAGGCAGGACAGGAGTTTTGAGTAAAAAAAAAGGCAGGATGAGACACTTTGCAAAAAAAAAAAGGCAGGATGACAATTTAGGTAAAAAAAGTCAGGATAAACTTATAAAAAAAAGGCAGGACCGAATAGAGTGAAAAATAAAAAGGCAGGACAGAGATTACAACTAAAAAAAAAATGCAGGACAAAATTTTTCATCCTAGCCCCCCCCCCCCATAAAAATCAAATGGTAGCTCCCTTATCAATTATTGGTAATATTAATTATTTGGAAAACAAAAGGTCCTGGCTATCCAGGAATGGAGTATTTTTTAATCAACAGCATTGTCCTATATTAGTTATCTTAGAAAGTCTTGCTGATTGCTGAATAAAACTACAATAGGGAACAATTTGACAATGATTGAATTTAGTAGTGTCAGCCCTTTGATTATGACCCTTGTATATAGCAAAATCCTAAATACACCGTTTGGTGGTGCGCCTGTCAAATGCGGAACGTACAGATAAGGTAATAGCTAACAGGTGAATATACTATTGGTATCGGTATCGGATTCGACCCGGAACTTGTTAATTATTGGCAATATTAATTATGTGGAAAACAAAAGGGTCTGGAGTGGTGTAATTTTTAATCTACACCATTGTCCTATATTAGTTATATATAGAGTTGAATTCTTTGATTTGTCGTTTTTACCCGATGACGGCTGACAAATTGGACCTCGTAATTTTAGTATTATAGATTTGTACAAGGCTTAGAAACAGGTAGAAAGCGAGGCTGTGCCGAGCATTTCTACCTGTTTCGAGCCGAGTACAAATAACCGATTGATATTTCGAGACAATGTATTGTTATTCTTTATATACTGCAACTCTTATAAGTGTTCTAAATGAAGTATTTAGGGTAAAAACCATCATTTTTTAATTTGGAGCGGACGACGTAAAATTTCCGCGAACCTGTATGTTTTATTGACGTCATAAATAAAACTCTACGGAAACGCATTGTCAACGTCATAAACAAGGTGATATACGGTCAGTGACTGTATATCACATATGAATATACAGTCAATGCAATTTGACTGCTCAAATAGGACAGCTGCAGTATATTACGTTTTAGCCTCGACCATCACTGACTTAAAATGTCGAAACATACATTTAAGGCAGTTCAATTAGTATCTTAGTGTTATGACGTTATAGGCGCGATGTTCGTACATGTAAGCGTAACACAACGTCGCGAATATTTGTAACGTTCAAACCGAAAATTCGACTGAAACGTTGTTTTTATACGACCGCAAAAATTAAATTTTTTTGGTCGTAATATATTGGCATCACGTTTGCGTCATCGTCGTACGAAGACATTTGGTTTTCGCACTATAACTTTAGTATAAGTAAATAGAAATCTATGAAATTTAGACACAAGGTTTATGACCACAAAAGGAAGGTTGGGATTGATTTTGGGAGTTTTGGTCCAAACAGTTTAGGAATTAGGGGCCAAAAAGGGCCCAAATAAGCATTTTCTTGGTTTTCGCACTATAACTTTAGTTTAAGTAAATAGAAATCTATGAAATTTTGACACAAGGTTTGTGTCCACAAAAGGAAGGTTGGGATTGATTTTGAGAGTTAAGGTCCTAACAGTTTAGGAATTAGGGGCCAAAAAAGGGCCCAAATAAGCATTTTTCTTAGTTTTCGAACCATAACTTTAGTATAAGTAAATAGAAATCAATGAAATTTAAACACATGGTTTATAACCACTAAAGGAAGGTTGGGATTGATTTTGAGAGTTAAGGTCTTAAAACAGTTTAGGAATAAGGGGCCAAAAATGGGCCCAAATAAGCATTTTTCTTGGTTTTCGCACCATAACTTTAGTATAAGTAAATAGAAATCTATGAAATTTAAACACAAGGTTTATGACCATAAAAGGAAGGTTGCGATTGATTTTGGGAGTTTTGGTCCCCACAGTTTAGGAATAAGGGGCCCAAAGGGTCCAAAATTAAACTGTGTTTGATTTCATCAAAAATTGAATAATTGGGGTTCTTTGATATGCTGAATCTAGCTGTGTATGTAGATTTTTAATTTTTGGTCCCGTTTTTAAATTGATCTACATTAAGGTTTAAAGGGTCCAAAATTAAAGTAAGTTTGATTTTAACAAAAATCGAAACCTTGGAGTTCTTTTATATGCTGAATCTAAACATGTACTTAGATTTTTTATTATGGTCCCAGTTTTTAAGTTGGTCCAAATTGTGGTCCAAAATTAAACTTTGTTTGATATCAACAAAAATTGAATCATTGGGGTTCTTTGATATGCTGAATTTAACATGTATTTAGATTTGTGATTATAGGCCCAGTTTTCAAGTTGGTCCAAATTGGGGTCCAACATTAAACTTTGTTTGATTTCAACAAAAATTGTATATTTGGGGTTCTTTGATATATATGCTTAATCTAACCATGTATTTAGATTTTTGATGTTTGGGCCTGGTTATCAAATTGGTCCACATTAAGGTCTAAAGGGTCCAACATATCCAGAAATCAACGCCACTTTGCTTATTTGAGTATTATACTAAAGAAATCAGATACGGGTCACGGAAATTATATTAAAATGATAGGGAATTTTGAAAATGTCTGTTTCAATTTTAATTTAAGTGATAGACAGGTTGCCGGGGCAGAAAATAAGTATACACAACAATATACACCATTTAAACGAAACATAATGACTGTTGTTGCAAAAATCAAGGTTCCTGAGCTATTTTAAAAATCGAAGCGAGAGGCTTTTAACATTGCAGTGTAAAATACAGGCTGAAATGGCTGAAACGTCAAATTTGCAAACTTCGTGTTGAAAAATGGCCTACAAGGTCATTAGAAAAACAGGTTGCTGGGGTGAAATTTGAAACTTGAATGTCCAAAGAATAGCAAGTTCAAACCACAGGGTCTTGTTACAATTGCCGGGTTTACTATCCATACGAACCCCTAAAAAACACAAGGGAGGAAGCTCATTTGCGACAATGCTTCAAATTATTGCTGTAAAATTTTTCTAAGACTTTCACTTACTTTGTGACCTGAATAAATCTGTTCCCACTTAAATTATCTCTTCGATGACATATATTTATTACCTTAAGTAACCTCTATAACTATTGTCATCCTCAAAACAAACTCAACATTTCTGAAATAGAACGAATCGAGGCCCTACATTTGAAAATGAAAGTACTAAAGCGACACCTTTTTACCAAAGTAACAACTTTTAATTCTTGATTACAAAAAATATGATCAGAAAAACCTTAAGTGGTCGTCGATTTATCCAAAAGTTTTGAAGTTGCACATAGGAAGTAGGGCACATTAGGAATCTTTACGGTAGCTGACAATTGATTGAATATACGAGAGAAAGATCTTGAAATATTTTCTTTTTGTAACATATATTTATTTCTAAGTTTAGGCAATTGTTCATAAGCCTTGATAAATGAAAATTTATTAAAATTAATCATACAAAGGACATATTTCTTGGCAGAATGAAGTCGTTTAGGTAGTTAGCCACTGTGACATTTTGTTTTCATACCAATTATTTGATCATAATTGATATTTATTGAACACATTTTGAATTACAAAGTTGCTTCATATAACATAGTTCAAGAAAAAACAAAAAAAATATTTTAAAAAATTAGTGTAGTCTTGTTCAAAGAAAAATAATCTCAAAACTGAATTGTGACTTTTTGTCTGTGACTTTTTGTCCTGTGACTTTCTGTCCTACATTCGTTTATTATCTCCTGAGATTTTGGCTAAGCTGTCAAAGAACAAATGTATGAAATGTTTAATCGCCGAAAATTTCTAAAGACAAGTAGTTTAGATTTCCCAAATGGCAAAAGTCGTAGGAATATTGTTTGTCGTCAATACGTTTTCTTTAATGTTGAGTAAATTGTTATGAAAAGTAATTAGTGATTGATTGCATTGCTTTGATGTACTGGTTAAATTTTCAAATCCTTTCTGAAAAAAAATTATTAGACTCTGTATATACAGTAATTTATTTATACTATATTTTCATAGCGTTTCCCTTTGAAGGCATATGCAATCTTTCTTTTATTCATTCCATACGATTTCCTTGGTCGCCATCTTGGAAGTACACACCGATATCCATAAATTTATAATGATCAATATTAACTTACCTGCAACTTGTAAATCATTTTTAGGTTATAAAATACACTTCTATTATAATTTATTCAATAATATATGTTTAAAGGTCACTCAAATGTGTTAATATTGATATTTGAAGTGTTATTCGGTCATTACATGTGTTATTCGGATAATAACAGTGTTATTCGGTCATTCGAGGTACCGTCAACTACGTCAGAGCCGTCGATTGTACAATATCACCCTACTATACGACGGGATACATCCTAACTACCACCTAGCCAGAGCCTGGCTAATGAAATTCACTCTACAAACGATTAAAGACTGCTGGATACCAGGCAACCATCTTGAAGCCAGAGAACCAGATTTAAATAATAATTCTGTAGAATAATAATAATAATAAAATATCACCTCCTGTAGGATTAAGGGCAATATAATATAAATATATAAAGAATAAAAAAAACAATAATTCTGGAATAAGAAAAGGTTAGAGAAAGGGAAAAAAATAACTTTTTTTTTTTTTTACAAATAAAAATAAAAAATAACTTAAAATAATATCAACTCCTTGACGATATAAACCAGATATTCAGGGAATATTATTCTGGCATTCAGATATATATAAGAATATATATATTTAAATATAATAATTCAAATCAATTAAGCTATATCTAAATAAGACTTGGAAATATATTGTAAAAACATATTACTATAGAGAAAGTAAACAAAACAAAACAAAAAAGAAATTGTAGTGTTTATGATTTAATTACACCAGGTGATAAAGAAAAGCAGAGACATATATACACATATGTCTCTGGGAAAAGATAGCATACTTGAAATTCATAACAAGGTATATTGGGTATTATAAGATTCAGGACAACAAAATCTAGAGGTCAGCGTGGGATTCTGCGCTATACCATTATTGTAGTTAGTTATCCAGATACTGAGTAAGGTCAGTATAGGACTCCGCGCTATACCAAGTTGCTCACCTGGATTAGCTTATTTAGGCCAGTGTCCTGAGACTTGTAACTGATTAAAGATTTTTTCTAATTTTATTTTTTTATTAAGAGAATAAATAAATAAATATATAAATAAATAGATGTAGCAAACTAAGTTATTTTCTGTTAAACCAGATTGCTATAGCTATAGTGAAGTAAAAAGAATAATATTAACAAAAAATAGAAAAAAAAAATAGAAAAAAAAAACAAAATTGACATTTAACCTATTATAGTGCATAGCAGATAATAAGGGTAGGACAAATAGTTATAATAATAAGAGAAAAAAAAAACCTTTATATTATTGAAGGAATCAGGGCATCAAAATTTGAGGTCAGCGTGGGATTCCGCGCTATACCATAACATTGACTGGTTATCCAAATACTGAGTAAGGTCAGTGTGGGACTCCGCGCTAAACCATTGTGCTCACTTGGAATAACCTATTTAGATCACAGTCCTGAAGCCTTTGATAAATAAAGCAATATCTAGTGAAATATAAATTAAGCAACTTCAAACTTAATGAAGATAGAAAGATAAGAAATATTAAATAAAAGATTATATAAATAAATAAATAATTAATAAGAAAGGTAGAAAAAGTAATTATGGAGCTCAGAAAGATGAGGAAAACCTTTTCCATGGGAGATTTACATCCATCCTCAAAAAATACAAGATCATATACATTAGACAAGGAGAAAGCATTGCAAAAGAAATCAGAAGCGTGCAAAAGACAACATCTCATGTATGAATTAAAATCAGGAAAGAATTTCGTCGTTGAAATGAGTACTGGAGCTTATGAAATTATAAAGAAAGAGATCCATGAAATACTATATAATTCTGAGGAATGCAACTTGTATTCAGTTGTACAAAAACAAGATGGCGTGGAAAATGCAGGGTTAACTGTTGACTCCTGTTATCGAGTATACAATAAAAAACAAAATGGCCAAGTAGGCACTATGCTGAAGTTTACAATCAATCTCTATCATACCAGCTGCTCAATGAATGTGAATGGTAAAAGAGTGGACCTATTTATAAATGATATATTTGATAGCCTATGCGAAAAAGTAAAAAAGGAATACAACGAAATAGAACTCCTCAACCAAAGTATCGAATCTTATCTCTCTCAGATGAAAAACTACACTTCTAAAGTGATACAGAAGTCCATAACCAACAAGGAAATCCATCCAGAAAATGATCAGGCTGACCAAATCAAAAATATGAACAATAGCCAAACCAAGAACTTCAATAGACAAATTCTAGATACTCAATATATAGAATCTGATAAAAATATCTGTCCAGGCTGTAGAAAATATGTAGACGATGGAATTGGCTGTGATCGGTGTGATTTTTGGTACCATTATGAATGTGAAAACATCGCAAGTAACATTGGAAATGAAGCATTAAAACATATTGAATATATAGGCCGTTTTTGTAACGATGATATGTTATATGAAAATAGGAACCATCTGGAATGTGATGCTAATGAAGAATCCAACATTATTGCGGCTCTCCAACCAGTAAATGATATTAATTCAAATAGAGAAAAAGACCATCCACAAAATGCAGATAACGCAAAGAAAAATAAAGATACAAACATAGCCAGTTGCGATATAGTACAATGTACTAGAAAACTGATAAGTGTAGATGAAAACACTCTTAATGAGTCTAGTCAAAATGCATTCCAACCGGATCCAGAAGAAGAAACCATTTTAAAATCAGTCGAGTCACCAAAGCCAAGCAAAACGGGTAAAAGAATCACCGATGATAACACAGCAGGCCAACCAAATGATAAAAAAAATGGAGGGAAAACACCAGTACAAACAGGGGAGAAGAGAAAATGTACTAAATCAAATCCAACAATAAAAACATCTGAGAAGGATGAAATAATAGTGACGCAAAAAACTAGGATACTGAACCTAGAAAATGAAATTAGACACATGAAAACTGTCATTGATGCCATTCAAGCTGGGAAGGAAACGTCAAATCAAAATCAGACGTCAAATCAAAATGCTCATGCAAGAGAATATTGCCAACAAGATCATATGGCACAAAATCACATCAAAGACATGCTCCTTGATCAAAGGCTACGAGGAATTGAAACCCAAATGATGCAAAACATGTGCATACAAACAGCCATAACAACTCAAATTGCAATACAAGCAAAACAGCATCCACCTGTTTTACCACATATATGCACAGGACAATGGCCAATACAACCAGGCATTGCTCAAAGGGGAACACCAAGTAATATGCATACAGCATACATGAATCAATATACCTCAATGCCAAATTTACATTCAGGAATGAATAGAACATATGATCCACAAACCTATATGAATCCGCATTATGGAACACCAATATATATGAATCACTATAATGACGCATCAACATATATGAATCAACTTCATGGAACACCAGAATATGTGAATCATTATAATGGAACACCAGCATATATGAATCAGCAGTATAATCAACCTTATGGAACACCCACATATGTGAATCAGCACCATGCAATGCCAACATATATGAATTTGCATTATAGAACACCAACAAATGTGAATCAACAGCAGATGCCAGGAATTAATACCCACTCTACACCAGTAATAAATCAACATATACATCAAGGAACACGTCCACATGGTATGCCTAACGACTTAAACTATAAAGTTCATACAAATCAGCCAAATGTTCAAAGACGTAACGATTCAACCCAGATGTTGAATCCCCAGAATATCCAACAACATACAAAACCAGGGCTGCTACCTCATCCAAAGAGTAACTGTCGAAATATCAAGGCGAGAATAAATCATGCAGATGACATTCCAATAGTAACAAGTCAATCTCACCACAGTCTCGCAAATTCAGAAATACAGAACGTAAAGGATCAACAAAGTAGAGGTATTCAAAATGCTAGTCACGGGAGTAAAGTAAACTCTATTATAGAAGGTAGAACAACTAGGAGGTCTGATTCTTACACCAATATTGAAAACGTAGAAAGAATCACAAGACAGAAGGAGAATATAGCTGAGAATACAAATAGAGCATGTAGAGAGAGCATTTTAAAAATACCAACAAACAGCAGCAACAAAGAAAACAATTCTGAAATGCAAAATTTTCGGATGCTAGCCCAAGAAAACCGCCCACCAGATCAAACACAAACAATAATAAACAAAAGGGAGATAATTCATCAATAGAAATTGTTACAAGCAATATTGGACTGAAAACAAATATTGCGTTCTTACATTCATTAGATCTAGCAAAAACAATCATATGTCTTCAGAAACACTTTTTATGGGACTTCCAAATTCGAGAATTAAAAAACCTGATACCTTCAATGGAAAATCATACGAGATGTTCAGACACAAATGATCCAAGAGATAGCTTTAAACTTCCAAAAGGAAAAGGGGGGGTTTCCATATTATGGCCAAATTAATGGACTAATAATGTTAAAAAATTAAAGGATGGCAATGAAAGAGTAATAGCAATTCTAATAACAACGTCTCAAGATATTTGTATTATAAATACATACATGCCAACATGTAACACTGACTCTCAATATGAATATAGAGAATGTTTAGACATAATATATGATATTATACAAAAATATCAAGAATCTCATAAAATTATACTCTGTGGAGATCTAAATGGAACGTTACTGGATTCAAGGAACAATAAGCATGATAAGATACTTAAAAGCTTTGTGTCCGAGATGGGACTTTCTACAGGTGTAGATAAAGATGAAAGACATACCTTTTTTCACCATGCTTGGTCATCTTCATCACAGATTGATTATATATTGGTAAATGACAAAAAACTTATCTCAAAATATAATATAGATGAAAAATCAAGTATCAATCTTTCAGCTCATACTTCAGTGACAGTGAAAACTACAATTGAGATACCAGCAAATACAAAACCTGCAATTAAGAACAAAAAAGCAAAGTTCAAACTCCAATGGGATAAAATAGATAAGAGACAATACAATAACCTCATTCAGCAGGATTCTACATCAATTATTGAAGTAAACAATGTCAACACTCAGATGGATATGGTCACAAACAGCCTTATAAGAGCAGGGAACATTACAATTCCAAAAAAAAACTACTACAGCTGAAGGGACCAAAATGGAAAGCATCTCCAGAGGTACAAATACTGCTAAGATCATGCAGAGATTTATATAAGCAATGGCAAGAAGTTGGTAAACAGAAAGATCATCCTATGGCTACAATGGTAAGAAATGAGAAAAGAAAATTGCGTAGTAAAGTAAGAATGGAACAAGCACTTAGTCGGCAAAATCTCTACCAGCAGATAATGGACAACCCAAATTCTCAACTTTTCTACAGACTCATAAATAGGAATCGCAGCAATCAACAAACCTCAACAAATTGCTTGAAAATTGATGAAAATTATAATTATGTTCCTGAAGAACAAAGGAAAAGTTTTGCCAAATACTATGAAGATCTTAGTGTACCAAAAGAGAATATATATGAAAATGGCTATCTTAATCTCTGCAAAATTAGGCAGCAACTGTACGAACAGGCAATAGACAAAGCTGAAGACCCAGAACAGTTTACAGAGTCTGAAGTCATGAAGGCAATCGGCAAGCTCAATACTAAAAAAAGTGCAGATGAATGTGGAATAACAGCTGAGCATCTACAAAATTCAAAATCAACCGTCTCTCCTGTGCTAACCTCAATATTAAACAACATAATATTGAAAAGAACAGTACCAGTATCATTTAAATTTGGCATACTTACACCAGTACTGAAAAAACAAAAAGATCCAACTGTTATGAGCAATTACCGGGGAATAACAGTAACACCTACTATTGGAAAAACTTTTGAATATGCCTTTCTGGAAAAGCTTAATCTAAAATCAGAAACATTCCTACAGTTTGGATTTACAGAAGGGCTGTCACCAATCATGTCAAGCCTGCTCATATCAGAATATCGATATGAAATAAAAAAATCAACTGAAAACTTTTTTATATCTGTTCTTGACGTACAATCAGCATTTGATGTCGTACAGCATATCATCTTAATGGATAAGGCTATTGACCAAGATATGCATCCAACTTATTGGAAAATACTAACAGAACTATATGAAGGGCTTACTTCCAAAGTAAAATGGATGAATGGACTTAGTGAACCATTTAAAATCAAGCAAGGTGTAAGGCAAGGAGGTATACTCTCAACACACTTATACAAAATATTTGTACAAGACCTATTAGTAGAGCTAGAACAGAACTCTTTGGGTTATCATTTGGGAGACATATATGTAGGGGCACCAACTTGTGCAGATGATATAGCCTTTATCTCAAACAACGAGTATGAGCTACAAATAATGCTAAATGTAATAGACAGATATGCTAAAGAGCATCATTACAAAATACATCCTACCAAAACAGAAATAATCGACTGTTCAAAGCGTAAATCTAGCTACAGCTGGACAATGGGAGGCAAAGTTGTAAAAACATCTGATTGTAGTGAGCATCTAGGAATAAAGAGAACAGATGGAAAAGAACATAACTTCAACATCAAAGAAAGAATACAAACAGCTAGAAGAACAAAGTATGCTCTTATGGGATCTGGTGTGCACAGTACAAATGGACTTAACCCTGCAATCTCATACCAAATATATAAAACCTATGTAATACCAAGATTAACATATGGTTTAGAAGTACTACCTTTAACAAAATCAAATATAGAGGAACTAGAGATATTCCATAGGAAAAACTTGAGGCACCTACAGTCACTACCAGAAAGAACAACAAATGCTGTGGTACTACTACTACTTGGAGCATTGCCTATAGAAGCTGAAATACATAAAAGACATTTATCACTTTTATACTCTATATTATCATGTGACAACAGCAAAATTAAAGATGTTATGATTAGACAAATTGCCACTAACTATGACAATAAGGAAAGTTTTTTCAGCAGGATACTGAATATACTTGAGATGTATGATCTTCCTTCCATCAACTATTTGCAGAAAAACCTTCCAAAAAGATATATGGAAAGAAGAAATAAAGAAAAAAGTAAACCAATATTGGAATGTTCAATTAAAATCTGAAGCTCGTAATAAAACCAGTCTAAAAAATATGAACATAGAAAATTTAGAAATTGGAAAAACAGCTCAAGTATGGAATCTACAAAATCAACCACGACTTGAATTAAGAAAAGCAATTATAAAAGCCAGAATGATGACGGGAGCATATATCTTACAGTCAGACAAGCACAAGTTCACACACTTTGTAGCAGAACCGTTATGTCAGCTGTGCAATACAGAAAATGAAGACATTATTCATATGGTTACCTCTTGTCCAGTGTTAAGTACTATAAGAGAGAAATACTATGTAGAGATGAAAATGGAAATATTGGATAATATTGATCCAATCAAATGGAATACTTTCTGCTGCAATAAGATGGAAATAACACAATTGATACTGGATTGTAATAATTTCAAAGAAACACTTAACATAAGTAGTGAACTCATGACCAAGATAGAAGAAAAACGTAGAAATCTATTATTCCAACTTCACGCAAAGAGAATAGAAGTACTGGATGCATTAAACAACAAATAATATATGCTAATGAATATATACATGTAGTGACAGTTATACGTGTGTAGAGGTTTGAAACAAAAGCCTATATTCAAAGTGAAAAAGGACATTGAAGGATATATTCTGATAATAATATCAACATGAAGGTGAAAATCACCCGTTTGCAAGCACAACAACCATATATAATGATTATGATATTGTGAAAGTAATTTTAAAACTACAAGTGAATCAGATAAAGTCTTAACTTTTAACATCACCATCATGGCTTTTAATCTTTTTGTAATAATTTTATTTGTTTTTTTTGTTTTTTTTTTAATTTCCTTTAGTCAATATTACGTTGTTAATACTTTTATCCATTTTAATTTCCTATTTTTTTTTTAAGGTAAACTGAATAGGATTTTGTTTTAACAGAATAAACCATTGAAATTTTAAATGGTACAAACATCTTAAAATAAAGCACAAAATAATTATATTAAAATCATAATGTATTTTTAATATGAATTTTGTTTTATCATACTGAGCAAAGTTGGGTATCATATCTAGATGAAATGAAAGATATATTTTAGATTTTAAGCATTGGCTACTATTTTGATATTTTAACAAGTTTTCTTTTTTTTTTAACATCATAAACTCCCTATGTAAATTACACCCATGTAAGCATCTATTATGTAGGTAATTTTATTGTCACTGGCATGAATAAGAAACACACATCATCGACACATGTAAATAAGATAAGCATATGATAATAAACAAGTTAAAAAGCAATATCTGTATATATAACTTTAAAAGACACAACAACAAAACCAAAAAGTACATATAATAACAAACATACACATAATGTGCTGTACATAGTTGTAAAGAAACAAAACAAAAAATTATCCACAAAATTACCCTCATATATACTCTAATATCATTAGAGGTGTTCCTGTCTATAGGATGCTTATACAAAGAAGAAGAATAAGTTCCACTGTTCATGTTGTTGGCGGCAATTTTAAATTATAAGACGAAATTTTTGTATCTTATCAATTTGGAGGCAGGGGTTCAATTAGCGGTTGTTCGAGGTCTGCAAACTTCCACTTTTGCAGTCGGACTTTCGACTTGGTTACTAGCTACGCTTGACATGCATGACTTGAGAGGAAATAAAAAAATAACTTTGCAAACCTTTTTACCTAAGTCTCCTAATAAACGATATCAAACTTGTTTTTAGCATTATTTTTCATGTCAGCGATGTTCATTTTGTTCAACCGCTAGCTTTATACAGAAAATCGCCGACAAATAATGTGTAAATTCGAGTAAAATCGTATCTGACAAAAACAACATTGAAAACAAAATGGCTGACATGAGAAGTAAATTCTAATATCGGATCCGATTCCGGAATGGGTAATTCCGGGTTTTGGCGATCTTTGAACTTTTAAAAAAATCAGACAGATGACAAAATACATCTTTGCATGGTAAATAAATATAAACACTCGAATTGAAAACCAAAAGATATATGTAAAAGAATGAAAAAAAACAGAAAATATTTTGTACTGAAAATGTGAGAAACATACAATTAAATACAATGATGATGAAGTAGAGCAGAATATAATGGTGCAACAGTGCCAGCATTCTGAAGATCCATAGGTATCCATAGGAAACTCAAAATTACTTTTTGACAAGTTTCTTATTTTTCACATATAGTGCAACTAGATTATATGATACCTGAATGTAAGCAAATTATATGTATGTGGAGTCCTTGGGGGCACTCTACCCCCTCCTGTTTGTTAACTTTGAAATGGATGAGAGCCCCACCTCTCAACCATATACATTCATGTATGGGACTATATAACTAATCAAATGAAATATAGGTGAAGTCCCTAGGGTCACCCACCACCTCCTGCTTCAGAACTTGGAAACAGTTGAGATCCTCACCCCTCAACCATATTTATTCATGTATGGGACAATATAACCAATCAAATGAAATACAGGGGGTCCCTGGGGTCACCCCACCACTCCTGTTTGGGAACTTTGAAACAGTCGAGATCCCCACCCCTAAACCATATATATTCATGTGTGGGACAATATAATAAATCAAATGAAATATAGGGGGAGTCCCTGTGGGTCATCCCACCCCTCCTGTTTGAGAACTTGGAAACGGTTGAGATCCCCACCCCTAAACCATATATATTTATGTATGGGACAAGATAACAAATCATATGAAATATAGGTGGAGTTCGTGGGGCCACTCTACCCCTTCCTGTTTGAGAAATTGAAAACGGTTGAGATCCCCTCCATAAACCATATATATTCATGTATTGGACAATATAACAAATCAAATGAATTATAGGGGGAGTCCCTAGGGTCACTGCACCCTCATGTTTGAGAACTTGAAACAAAAGAGATCCTCACCACGTAACCATATATACACTCATGTATGGGACTAAATAACAAATCAATTAAAATATAGGGGAAGTCCCTGCGGTCACCCCACCCCTCCTGTTGTTTGAGAACTTGGAAACAGTCGAGATCCTAACCTTAAATTAAACCATATATTTTCATTTATGGGACAAAAGAACAAATCAAATGAAATTTAGGGAGAGTCCTAAGGGTCACCCTACCCAATCCTGTTTGATAAATTGGAAACAGATGAGATCCCCACCCCTCAACCATATATATTCATGTATTGGACAATATAACAAATCAAATGAAATATAGGCTATATTTCATTTGATTTGTTATATTGATTAGGGGAAGTCACTGGGGTCCCCCACCCCTAAACCATATATATTCATGTATGGGACAATATAAAAAATCAAATGAAAAATAGGGGTAGTCCCTAGGGTCACTCACACACTCTTGTGTGTGTTTTAAGACTTGTAAACGATTGAGATACCAACTCCTAAACCATATTCATTCCTGTTTGTCATTTCAAACAGATTGAATGACATACAAGGTCAATCGCATAGGCGTCACATATGCATATCACTTTGCTAGACCTAACACCTGTCATTTAATTCCAAACTTAGACATCATGGACTTGGGTTGAAGGTGGGAGTTATTTACATTTACTATGGACAGGTCAGTCAGACCTCACTATTGATCCCTGAAGTAGTAAACATTTGTCTGATTTGTGTCTCATAACTTTTGTACTGTAGAACACAAACTCAGTTTTCTTTCCAGGGAAGCAAGTCCATTCACACTTTCACAAGCTCGTACTAAAGTCAACTTGAAATACTAATAGTCAACTAATACGAACAATTACGATCAACTAGAAGAACTGCAATCATTGCGAATTTGTACCACTGCTGACTCGAGACTCATGACCATGAAAAAAATATATACTTGATATATACGTTGCTATTGAAAACCTTGATAAAATATGATTTATTTGCCTTAATGATTAATTCATTAAATGAACATAAATGTACAATTATATATGAATGTTTAATGTTTAAAAAAGAAGATGTAGTATGATTGCCAATGAGACAACTATCCACAAAAGACCAAAATGACACAGACATTAACAACTATAGGTCACCGTACGACCTTCATCAATGAGCAAAGCAAGTTTGTTCTTTTAAATCTTTAAAAAAAATTGAAGCAACATTGCCACAGTTTTCATAATTATGTTTGCCTTGGTTTTTGGTTAACTGCCTACAGTGCTTACAGCGCTTTGATTGTCAAAATGAAGCTTGTCGCATGCAGCATAAAACATAGTTTCAACATTTATTTTTTTCGTTTTTATTTATTTTTTAAAATACGTACAATAGCAATGAATATGATATCAATTGAATTTTATAGAGCTTTCTGGTCAAATTTACAAACCTTTGCTGTAGATGTCTTTAATAATTGCTATGAAAAAAAAGAATTAACAAATTCTCAGAAACTTGGATTGATTACCCTTATATACAAGAAAAATGACCCATTAAATTTAGATAATTATAGACCAATTACCTTACTAAATGTAGATACCAAAATTATAGCATACTCTCTTGCACAAAGACTGAAACCAATATTGCATAAAATCATTCATAGTGATCAAAACGGTTATGTAAAAAACAGATATATAGGATTTAATATTAGACAAATCCAGGATATTATAGATTATTCGGAAAAATTCAATGTAGATGGAGCTATCTTATTTTTAGACTTCACAAAGGCATTTGACTCGCTAGAATGGGAATTTATGTATTGTTCTTTAAAGAAATTTGGCTTCCAGGAATCTCTTTTGAGGTGGATAAATACTTTATACACAGATATAAAGGGTTGCATATTAAATAATGGCTGGATTTCAAGACCCTTCAACATTGAGCGCGGTATCCGTCAAGGGTGTCCCGCGAGTTCTATAATTTTCGTAATTGCTGTTGAAATTTTAGCTAGTAGATTAAGACAAAATAAAAATTTTAAAGGCTTTCAAATTAAACTAGATAATAAAACCCATACATTAAAATTAAGCCAGCTTGCAGACGACACCACTTTATTTTTAAATTCAAAACAAGAAGTGTCATTAACTCTGAATATTATAGAAATTTTTGGATCACTTTCAGGCCTAAAGCTTAACCGAAATAAAACAGAAGGAATATGGCTCGGCAATTTAAAAGCCTGCAAAGATAAAGTTGAAAACATTAATTTTACACAAAAACCTATAAAAGTTTTAGGAATATACTTTGGACTTAATAAAAATGAGTGTAAAAAATTAAACTTGCAACGACAATACGAAAAATCTGAAAAAATAATTAAAGATTGGAATAAAAGAAATTTAACTATGTTAGGTAAGATAACTCTTGTTAAATCATTAATCTTACCGAATATTACTTATGTTGCATCTGTAACCGAAATTGATAACGAATACCTAGCAAAATTTAAAAAAATAATATACAGTTTTATATGGAATAATAAATCTGAAAAGGTTAAAAGGGATATAATAAGTAAAAATTACCATGCTGGCGGGCTTAAAATGATAAACATAGATAAATATCTAGAAGCGATAAATATTAGTTGGGTAAAAAAACTCATCGAAAACGAAGATCTATCACCCAATTGGAAAGTATTACCAAGATTTTATTTTGATAAATTTGGACAAGAATTCCTTATATTTAAAATGAATTTCAACAATATTAATTTGGTCTATAAACTGAAAGAACTAATTCCACAATTTTACTTAAGAATAATCAAATCATGGATAAATACAAAATCTGAAAAGGAATTGGATCATCTATCATATAAACAAATAAGACAGCAGCTTATATGGGGCAATAAAAATATCAAATTAAACGGTAAATGTCTCATCTTCAAAAACTGGATAAACAGCAAAATTCTTTTTTTAAATGACATTATTGATAATAAAGGAAAATTTAATCAAAACATGATCTTAGATAAACTTTCCTGTCATGCTAACTGGTTTTCAGAATATTCTAAATTAATGAAAGCAATACCAAAACAGTGGTTACAAGAGCTAACTAAAGAAGAATCATTAAAAACAAAAGTTGCCACTGACTCCGAATATAAATTTAAAGATAAAAAAGGAAAAATGGTATCACTTAAAAACATTTCCTCCAAAGACATTTACATCTCCCTCTTAAATAGATATTATGAAAAACCAATAGGATTTCAAAAATGGGACAACATATTTATCTTGGAAAACAACACAAACAAAAGACAACAAATGCTAAATTATATCTTTTATTATATACAAGATAATAAATTCAAAATGTTAAGATGGAAATTTCTGCACTACATTTTACCAACCAAACAATTACTTTTCTCTTGGAAAATAACTAAAACTCCGCTATGTAATATTTGTGATGTCATCGAAGATTATGAGCACTACTTTTTAACATGCAAATTTCTGAAATCATTTTGGGATAAAATAAAACTTTTACTTGATAAACTTAAAATAGGACATCACATCATATCAATTAAATCACTTTTGTACGGATACAAAATAAACGATACAAGTTACTACAGTATAAATGATTTAATTACAATTATTATTTTTACTGTATACAAAGGATACTATACATCCGAACAAAAAACAAAACAAATTAATATGTTTGAAATTTTCAAAAAAGAATTTCTTCAATATCACGAAATATTGATAAATAAAGAAGGCAAATATGAAAAATTCCATAATCTGGTTGCAGAAAAAATTAAATTAATTTCATAAATTAGAATTTATTATACATCTTGTTATCATATTTCTATTCAGTTACATACATGTCATTATTACTATATAAACATATTGTGCACTAACAAGTACTAACTTATCAATAAAATGCTATATACTAACGTTAACGAGGCCGGGATAAGGTACCGGTACTTCATGTATCTCTAACAAATGTAAAATTCAAATAAAATATTTTAACATTTAAAAAAAAAAAAAAAAGAATATGATATCACAAAATACATATTTTGGACTTGGATCTTGTCAACTACACCGAATTTCCAATGAGGTACGAACATCGCGCGTAACCTGTCATGATATTTAGACAGAAACTTGTTCAGGATCAAATGACAATATCATGAGCAAAATTTTGAAAATATTATAGTCAACATTTACACACAACATGAGGGTCAGTACGTAAATAAAGACAACATCAGTATACCGCTGTTCGAAATTCATAAATCGATTCAGAAAAAAACCAGATCCGGGTTACAAACTAAAACTGAGAGAAACACATCACATATAAGAGGAGAACAACGACACAACAAAAACACAACACTAAAATGCAGCACACACAGAAACGAACAATAATAATTTATAACAATGGCCATTTTCCTGACTTGATACAGGACATTTTAAGAAAAAATGGTGGGTTGAACCTGGTTTTGTGGCTAGCCAAACCTCGCCCTTTAATGGCAATATTAGTACAAATAAATGCAAGAACATTCAGGACAGAATTACGCAAATAAACAATATAATATAGTACATTTCGACAAAGAAACGACAGAAACACTGAAGTGGAGAAAAAATGCAACACACACAGAAACAAACTAAACGATAACATTTTCCATTTTCCTGACTTGGTACAGGACAGTTTTATTTAAAAAAAAATGGTCGGTTGAACCTTGTTTTGTGGCTATCCAAACCTCTCACTTTTATGGCAATGTTAAATATTAAAATGACAACATTACATGACAGGACTACAAGACAAATAAATGGGAGAACATACAGGACAGAGAAAAACACATATAATAGCTATCAAAATGCACTAGGCTTAAAATGTAATACGCCTGACGCCCAGATATAAAAAGTTCGAAAGCTAAAACAAGTACAAAGCTAAAGAGCTTGAGGACCAAAAGTTCCAAAAAATTGTGTCAAATACGGCTAATGTTATTTGGCTGGGATAAGGAAATCCTTAGTATTTAGAATAATTCACATTCTTGAAAACAGTAAATTTTAAAAATTACTTTATATTAGATATACATATTAACACGAATACGTAAAACAACTTAAATCAGCACATAAAAAGGCACGCAAGACACCTCTTAATTTGTTAAACCTTCATGAACTGCAATGAAACTTAGACATGAGCTTTTTCATGATCAAGAACTAGCATCTGAAGGAAAATTCTTGTACTATTTTATACTGTTTTTTGACGGAGTATTTATTTTAAGTTCTTTCATGTCATTGCACGTTAAAAAGTGTAAACAAAAATACTTATCTCGAAAGTAAATTTAAAAATGGGGATATCCGTAAAACCTAAACAAATAAAACGCTCGACTACATTGTATATCAATCAACGGACAGAATGAAAAACAATTTTCATATTTCTGACTTGGTACAGGCAATTTCTGAAGAAATATATAAAGTGTTAAATCTGGAATCATCTATCTGAACCTCCCACTGATATTTGTTTATACTTTCGTTGTTTTGGCAAAATTGGGCAGCAAATCAAATAGAAATAATTAATAAACGTGATATTAGTTTGGATTCAGCAGTCAAATCTGTGTAAACATAATTCACAGACATACACGCATCAGTGAGCTAAAAATTTCAAACAGACATACAAATAAATCTGACAGACGCCAAAAAGTCTATTCACCCGATTTTTTCTCTACATATAAAAAAAAAGATGTGGTATGATTGCCAATGAGGCAACTCTCCACAAGAGACCAAAATGACACAGAAATTAACAACTATAGGTCACGGTACAGCCTTTAACAATGAGCAAAGCCCATACTGCATAGTCAGCTATAAAAGGCCCCGAAATTACAATGTAAAACAATCCAAACGAGAAAACTAACGGCCTTATTTTTTTTCAAAAATGATTGAAACCAAATATGTAACACATAAACAAACGACAACCACTGAATTACTATGCTTTTCTACAAAGCGATACCAATGTTCAAGAAAATTAATATTGGTTATGTATACTCTATACTATATTTAAAGGATATGTGCTTTGACGTAACGCAACCGGGATTTTTTTGTCATGCAAAGTGAACTCTATAGGTCATGTTCATGCTTTTGTGAAACATAAAGAAGATAAATATCCAAGCAATGAAAAAGTCACGCCGCGATGAAATTATACATCGAAAACCAAAATATATTTGACAACTATAATCCAAATATTCAACAATACAAGAAAAATATATCATGACATTTTATCAAAGGACAAAGTAATTTGTAAATTAATAAACATAAGCGTTATAACATATAGCGACATTTTGTTATCTACATTTTATATCAATCAACGGACATAATGAAAAACAATTTTCATATTTCTGACTTGGTACCGGAAATTTCTGAAAAAAATATATAAAGTGTTAAATCTGGAATCATCTACCTGAACCTCCCACTGATATTTGTTTATACTTTCGTTGTATTGGCAAAATTGGGCAGCAAATCGAAAAGAAAATATAGGGAACAGAGTAGATGAGCTTTCATTTGATATGCGACAACACCATGTTCTAGAAAGTTTGATTTTTGCACTTAATTACCCTATCCAACTAATTTTTGGAGGTCGGGAATTTGATATTTCAAATGTACACATCATTACCTTTCATTTGATATACAACAACCTTACCTTAAAAGAACATTTATTTTTTGCACTCAATGACCCCATCCAACCCATTTTTGGGAGACCTCAATTTGAAATTTGAAATGTACGCTTTATGTTCTTTCATTTGATATGCGATGCCTTACCATCTGAGAAATTTGAATGTTTGCACTAAATGACCCCACCCGTCCCCCTGGGATAAAAAGGGGGTTTAAAATTTTCATTTTTAAGTAGAGTTTATTAAGACCTTCAATTTGATATATCAGATGACCCCATTTGACAAAGTGCAAATAATGATGCAATATCAACTATATAAATAGAAGTTATGAAACTTACAAAGTCAATGCAAAACTTGAAAATTTCAAATTGATTTTTTGGCGTTTTTTTCCATGGAATGTTTTTGGTATTTGGTCAAACATATAACTATGTTAACCTCTTCAATTTCTAAAACATTTTAAGTGATAAGCTCTTGTTGATTCAGAAATACATGCCTCCGCTCGAAAAACTTCAAACTGCATTATCTCTAAAACGACAATAGATATCTCAAATCTGTTAAATGATAAATGATCTACAGTTGAAGGACAACATTATAGAAAAAAAATTGGGACAATTTCAAAGTTCAACAAGGTCACAATTAATCATCAAATATATGATGCAATACCAAACTTGAGAACCGGAAGTCGTAGAGACATGGGACTATCACCATTCAACTCAGGACCACTTGATCTTTCAAATATCACAAGGTCAAGGTCATAGTATAATGTGAAGGTCAAGGTGAAATTTCATCATGACCTGACATTGATCTCAAATTGAAGGTCTTGAACTACTGATCATCTTTGCAGTTTATAGTAGGTTGATATCTGTTACCTTTAAAAAGATATACACATAATACTATACTTTTAAGAATCATCCCGTCGTAACTTTTGAACAGACAGTCGGTCTCTTTTGAGCTTAGTGTATAAAATGTAGAGCTCGTCGAGAGGAACATTTTATATGCTGTAAGTATGCAGCAAACTCTTATCGTTTTCTTAATATGAAAGCTTGAAATTGCAGCGTATTTTTTTTTTGCACTCGGTGACCTTTGACCTTGGGTGCAAATTAAAGGTCACTTGAACTTAAGATTATTGGTGTAGGTCCCAAGTCTTTACGACTTCCGGTTCTCGAGATACAAATTTACAAAAATTGTGTATATTTTTTCAAGGGAAATAACTCCTTATAAGGGTTAACAACAAAACGATTGTATATGTTAATTAACATTGTCATCTGGTCTTGTACATGTTGCCGTTTTCAAATGGATTCTATCTTAAATACTTTTTGAGAAAAATGTAAAAGAAAGAAATTGCTTCAAGGGACATAACTCTCATAGGAAATGATGAAATCCTTAGCAGCCTCATATGGTAACACATCATGATGAGATCTAACTATTGTCCAAATAAGGTCATGATATCTTAAAAAACAACGAGGGGGGGCATGTCGAAAAAAACCAATAAAAGGGAGATAACTTCTAAAGGGGATGATGAAATCCTACACAGCCTCATTTGGTAATACTTCATGATGAGGTCTACCGATGGTCTATATTTGGTCTTGATAACTCCAATAGAAACGAGGGGAGGCCATGTCAAACAAATGCTGGATGAAAAAAAAAAAAAAAAAAAAAAACAGGAGAAAAACTAGTATCTCAATTGTTTGTAAAACAATTGAAAGGTCTTTCCTGTAAAAGTGATGTTTTCGTAATGTTCTTTGTACGACCTTTCGTTTGATATATGACAAGCATACCTTCTGAAACTTTTCGCTTTTTACACTTAATGACCTCATCCGCCTACATTTTTGAGATCGGAAGTATGATATATGTAACACAGGGTAGATGAGCTTTCATTTGATATGCGACAACGCCATGTTCTAAAAAGTTTGATTTTTGCACTTAATAACCCTATCCAACCAATTTTCGGAGGTTGGGAATTTGATATTTCAAATGTACACATCATGACCTTTCATTTGATATACAACAACCCTGTAGTAAAAGAAAAAAATATTTTTGCACTCAATGACCCCATCCAACCCATTTTTGGGGGACGTCAATTTGAAATTTGAAATGTACGCTTTATGTTCTTTCATTTGGTATGCGACAACCTTACCATCTGAGAAATTTGAATTTTTGCACTAAATGACCCCACCCTTCCGCCTGGGATGAAAAAGAGGTTTAAAATTTTCATTTTTAAGTAGAGTTTATTGAGACCTTCAATTTGATATATCAGATGACCCCATTTGACAAAGTGCCAAAAATGATGCAATATCAACGATATAAATAGAAGTTATGAAATTTACAAAGTCAATGCAAAACATGAAAATTTCAAAATGATTTTTTGGTGTTTTTTTTAAATGGAATGTTTTTGGTATTTGGTCACACATATAACTATGTTAACCTCTTCAATTTCTGAAACATTTTAAGTGGTAAGCTGTTGTTGATTCAGAAATACATGCCGCCGCTCGCAAAATTTCAAACTGAATTATCTCTAAAACGACAATAGATATCTCAAATCTGTTAAATGGTAAATGATCTACAGTAAAAGAACAACATTATAGAAAAAGAATTGGGACAATTTCAAAGTTCACCAAGGTCACAATTAATCATCAAATATATGATGCAATACCAAACTTGAGAACCGGAAGTCGTAGAGACATGGGACTACCACCATTCAACTCAAAACCACTTAACCTTTCAAATATCACAAGGTCAAGGTCATAGTATAATGTGAAGGTCAAGGTGAAATTTCATCATGACCTGACATTGACCTTAAATTGAAGGTCTGGAATTACTGATCATCTTTGCAGTTTATAGTAGATTGATATCTGTTACCTTTTAAAAGATATACACAAAATACTATACTTTTAAGAATCATCCCGTTGAAACTTTTGAACTGACGGTCGGACATTTTTGGGCTTATTATATAAAATGTAGAGCTCGTCGAGAGGAACAAATTATACGCTGTATGTATGCAGCAAAGTCTTATCGTTTTCCTAATATGTAAGCTTGAAATTGCAGCGTAATTTTTTTTTGCACTCAGTGACCTTTGACCTTGACTTCATATTAAAGGTCACATGAATTAAAGATTATTGGTGAAGGTCCCAAGTCTTTACGACTTCTGGTTCTCGAAATACAATTTTTCTAAAATTATGTTCAATTTTTCAAGGGGAATAACTCCTTATAAGGGTTAATAACAAATGATTGTATATGTTCAATAACATTGTCATCTGTTCCTGTACATGTTGCCGTTTTCAAATCGATTCTATCTCTTACACTTTTTGAGAAAAATGCAAAGGAAAGAAATTGTTTCAAGGGGATATAACTCTCATAGGGGACGATGAAATCCTATTCAGCCTCACATGGTAATACATCATAATGAGATCTACATTATGTCCAATTAAGGTCATGATATCTTTAAAACCAACAAGGGGGTGCCATGTTGAAAAAAATCAATAAAAGGGAGATAACTCCTAAAGGGGATGATGAAATCCCTAACAGGGTCATTTGATAATACATGTTGGTGAGGTCTAGCGATGGTCCATATTTGGTCTTAATAACTTCAACAGAAACAAGAGGCGGGCATGTCAAAAAAATGTTGGAAGAAAAAAAAGAAAAAAAAGAACTAGTATCTCAATTGTTTGTAAAACAATTGAAAGGTCTTTCCTGTAAAAGTCATGTTTTCGTATTGTACTTTGTACGACCTTTCGTTTGATATACGACAAACACACCTTCTGAAACTTTTCGCTTTTTACACTTAATGACCTCATCCGTCTACATTTTTGAGATCGGAATTATGATATATGGAACAGAGTAGATGAGCTTTCGTTTGATATGCGACAACACCATGTTCTTGAAAGTTTGATTTTTGCACTTAATAACCCTATCCAACAATTTTTTGGAGGTCGGGAATTTGATATTTCAAATGTACACATCATGACCTTTCATTTGATATACAACAACCCTACCTTAAAAGAACATTTATTTTTTGCACTCAATGACCCCATCCAACCCATTTTTGGGAGATGTCAATTTGAAATTTGAAATGTACGCTTTATGTTCTTTCATTTGATATGCGACAACCTTACCATCTGAGAAATTTGAATGTTTGCACTAAATGACCCCACCCGTCCCCCTGGGATGAAAAGGGGGTTTAGAATTTCCATTTTTAAGTAGAGTTTATTAAGACCTTCAATTTGATATATCAGATGACCCCATTTGACAAAGTGCAAATAATGATGCAATATCAATTATATAAATAGAAGTTATGAAAACTTACAAAGTCAATGCAAAACTTGAAAATTTCAAATTAATTTTTTGGTGTTTTTTTTCCATGGAATGTTTTTGGTATTTGGTCAAACATATAACTATGTCAACCTCTTCAATTTCTAAAACATTTTAAGTGGTAAGCTTTTGATGATTCAGAAATACATGCCTCCGCTCGAAAAACTTCAAACTGCATTATCTCTAAAACGACAATAGATATCTCAAATCTGTTAAATGATAAATGATCTACAGTTGAAGGACAACATTATAGAAAAAAATTGGGACAATTTCAAAGTTCACCAAGGTCACAATTAATCATCAAATATATGATGCAATACCAAACTTGAGAACCGGAAGTCGTAGAGACATAAGACTATCACCATTCAACTCAGGACCACTTGACCTTTCAAATATCACAAGGTCAAGGTCATAGTATAATGTGAAGGTCAAGGTGAAATTTCATCATGACCTGACATTGATCTCAAATTGAAGGTCTTGAACTACTGATCATCTTTGCAGTTTATAGTAGGTTGATATCTGTTACCTTTAAAAAGATATACACACAATACTATACTTTTAAGAATCATCCCGTCGTAACTTTTGAACAGACAGTCGGACTCTTTTGAGCTCAGTGTATAAAATGTAGAGCTCGCCGAGAGGAACATTTTATACGCTGTAAGTATGCAGCAAACTCTTATCGTTTTCTTAATATAAAAGCTTGAAATTGCAGCGTAATTTTTTTTTGCAATCGGTGACCTTTGACCTTGGGTGCAAATTAAAGGTCACATGAACTTAAGATTATTGGTGTAGGTCCCAAGTCTCTACGACTTCTGGTTCTCGAAATACAATTTTTCTAAAATTATGTACAATTTTTCAAGGGGAATAACTCCTTATAAGGGTTAATAACAAAATGATTGTACATGTTCATTAACATTGTCATCTGTTCTTGTACATGTTGCCGTTTTCAAATCGATTCTATCTCTTATACTTTTTGAGAAAAATACAAAGAAAAGAAATTGTTTCAAGGGGATATAACTCTCATAGGGGACGATGAAACCTATTCAGCCTCACATGGTAATACATCATGATAAGATCTACATTATGTCCATTTAAGGTCATGATATCTTTAAAACCAACGAGGGAGGGGCATGTTGAAAAAAATCAATAAAAGGGAGATAACACTTAAAGGGGATGATGCAATCCTTAACTGGGTCATTTGGTAATACATCTTGGTAAGGTCTAACGATGGTCCATATTTGGTCATAATAACTTCAACAGAAACAAGAGGCGGGCATCTCAAACAAATGTTGGAAGAAAAAAAAGAAAAAGAAAAAGAAAAAAAAACATTAGAAAAACAATAAGGTCTTTCCCATGTAGGGGAAAGACCTTAAAAAGACTAGTATCTCAATTGTTTGTAAAACAATTGAAAGGTCTTTCCTGTAAAAGTGATGTTTTCGTAATGTTCTTTGTACGACCTTTCGTTTGATATACGACAAGCATACCTTCTGAAACTTTTCGCTTTTTACACTTAATGACCTCATCCGCCTACATTTTTGAGATCGGAAGTATGATATATGTAACACAGGGTAGATGAGCTTTCATTTGATATGCGACAACGCCATGTTCTAAAACGTTTGATTTTTGCACTTAATGACCCCATCCAACGAATTTTTGGAGGTTGGGAATTTTATATTTCTAATGTACACATCATGACCTTTCATATGATATACAACAACCCTATAGTAAAAGAAAATTTATTTTTTGCACTCAATGACCCCATCCAACCCATTTTTTGGGGAACGTCAATTTGAAATTTGAAATGTACGCTTTATGTTCTTTCATTTGATATGCGACAACCTTACCATCTGAGAAATTTGAATTTTTGCACTAAATGACCCCACCCTTCCGCCTGGGATGAAAAAAAAACAAGCTTAAAATATTCATTTTTAAGTAGAGTTTATTGAGACCTTCAATTTGATATATCAGATGACCCCATTTGACAAAGTGCCAAAAATAATGCAATATCAACGATATAAATAGAAGTTATGAAATTTACAAAGTCAATGCAAAACATGAAAATTTTAAAATGATTTTTTGGTGTTTTTTTAAATGGAATGTTTTTGGTATTTGGTCAAACATATAACTATGTTAACTTCTTCAATTTCTTAAACATTTTAAGTGGTAAGCTGTTGTTGATTCAGAAATACATGCCACCGCTCGCAAAATTTCAAACTCAATTATCTCTAAAACGACAATAGATATCTCAAATCTGTTAAATGGTAAATGATCTACAGTTAAAGGACAACATTATAGAAAAGACTTGGCACAATTTCAAAGTTCACCAAGGTCACAATTAATCATCAAATATATGATGCAATACCAAACTTGATAACCGGAAGTCGTAGAGACATGGGATTACCACCATTCAACTCAGGACCACTGAACCTTTCAAAAAGCACAAGGTCAAGGTTATAGTATTATGTGAAGGTCAAGGTGAAATTTCATCATGACCTGACATTGACCTCAAATTGAAGGTCTTGAATTATTGATCATCTTTGCAGTTTATAGTAGATTGATATCTGTTACCTTTAAAAAGATATACACAAAATACTATACTTTTAAGAATCATCTCGTTGTAACTTTTGAACAGACGGTCGGACATTTTTGGGCTTATTATATAAAATGTAGAGCTCGTCGAGAGGAACATTTTATACGCTGTATGTATGCAGCAAATTCTTATCGTTTTCCTAATATGTAAGCTTGAAGTTGCAGCGTAATTTTTTTTTTGCACTCAGTGACCTTTGACCTTGACTGCATATTAAAGGTCACATGAATTAAAGATTATTGGTGAAGGTCCTAAGTCTCTATTACTTCTGGTTCTCGAAATACAATTTTTCTAAAATTATGTTAAATTTTTCAAGGGGAATAACTCCTTATAAGGGTTAATAACAAAATGATTGTACATGTTCATTAACATTGCCATCTGTTCCTGTACATGTTGCCGTTTTCAAATCGATTGTATCTCTTATACCTTTTGAGAAAAATGCAAAGGAAAGAAATTGTTTCAAGGGGATATAACTCTCATAGGGGACTATGGAATCCTATTCAGCCTCACATGGTAATACATCATGATGAGATCTACATTTTGTCCAATTAAGGTCATGATATCTTTAAAAGCAACGAGGGGGGGCCATGTTGAAAAAAATCAATAAAAGGGAGATAACTCCTAAAGGGGATGATGAAATCCTTAACAGGGTCATTTGGTAATACATCTTGGTGAGGTCTAGCGATGGTCCATATTTGGTCTTAATAACTTCAACAGAAACAAGAGGCGAGCATGTCAAAAAAATGTTGGAAGAAAAAAAAGAAAAAAAAGAAAAAGAAAACTAGTATCTCAATTGTTTGTAAAACAATTGAAAGGTCTTTCCTGTAAAAGTGATGTTTTCGTAATGTTCTTTGTACGACCTTTCGTTTGATATACGACAAGCATACCTTCTGAAACTTTTCGCTTTTTACACTTAATGACCTCATCCGCCTACATTTTTGAGATCGGAAGTATGATATATGTAACACAGGGTAGATGAGCTTTCATTTGATATACGACAACGCCATGTTCTAGAAAGTTTGATTTTTGCACTTAATAACCCCATCCAACTAATTTTTGGAGGTCGGGAATTTGATATTTCCAATGTACACATCATGACCTTTCATTTAATATACAACAACACTATCTTAAAAGAAAATTTATTTTTTGCACTCAATGACCCCATCCAACCCATTTTTGGGAGACGTCAATTTTAAATTTGAAAAGTACGCTTTATGTTCTTTCATTTGATATGCGACAACCTTACCATCTGAGAAATTTGAATGTTTGCACTAAATGACCCCACCCGTCCTCCTGGGATGAAAAGGGGGTTTAAAATTTTCATTTTTAAGTAGATTTTATTTAGACCTTCAATTTGATATATCAGATGACCCCATTTGATAAAGTGCAAAAAATGATGCAATATCAACTATATATATAAATAGAAGTTATGAAACTTACAAAGTCAATGCAAAACTTGAAAATTTCAAATTGAATTTTTGGTGTTTTTTTCCATGGAATGTGTTTGGTATTTGGTCAAACATAGAACTAAGTTAATCTCTTCAATTTCTAAAACATTTTAAGAGGTACGCTCTTGTTGATTCAGAAATACATGCCTCCGCTCGCAAAACTTCAAACTGCATTATCTCTACAACGACAATAGATATCTCAACTCTGTTAAATGATAAATGATCTACAGTTGAAGGACAACATTATAGAAAAAGAATTGGGACAATTTCAAAGTTCACCAAGGTCACAATTAATCATCAAATATATGATCCAATACCAAACTTAAGAACCGGAAGTCGTAGAGACATGGGACTAGCACCATTCAACTCAGGACCACTTGACCTTTCAAATATCACAAGATCAATGTCATAGTATAATGTGAAGGTCAAGGTGAAATTTCATCATGACCTGACATTGACCTCAAATTGAAGGTCTTGAAAAACTGATCATCTTTGCAGTTTATAGTAGGTTGATATCTGTGACCTTTAAAAAGATATACACAAAATACTATACTTTTAAGAATCATCCCGTTGTAACTTTTGAACAGACGGTCGGACATTTTTGGGCTTATTATATAAAATGTAGAGCTCGTCGAGAGGAACATTTTATACGCTGTATGTATGCAGCAAAGTCTTATCGTTTTCCTAATATGTAAGCTTGAAATTGCAGCGTAATTTTATTTTGCACTCTGTGACCTTTGACCTTGGGTGCATATTAAAGGTCACATGAATTAAAGATTATTGGTGAAGGTCCCAAGTCTCTACGACTTCCGGATCTGGAAATACAATTTTTCTAAAATTGAACACAATTTTTCAAGGGGAATAACTCCTTAAAAGGGTTAATAACAAAATGATTGTATATGTTCATAAACATTGCCATCTGTTCCTGTACATGTTGCCGTTTTCAAATCAATTCTATCTCTTATACTTTTTGAGAAAAATGCAAAGGAAAGAAATTGTTTCAAGGGGATATAACTCTCATAGGGGACAATGAAATCCTATTCAACCTCATATGGTAATAAATCATGATGAGATCTACCTATTGTTCAAATAATGTCATGATATCTTTAAAAACAACGAGGGGGTGCCGTGTTGAAAACAATCAATAAAAGGGAGATAACTTCTAAAGAGGATGATGAAATCCTTAACAGGGTCATTTGATTAAACTTCATGATGAGGTCTATCAATGGTCCTTTTTTGGTCTTGGTAACTTTAACAGAAAGAAGGGGCGGGCATGTCAAAAAAATGTTGGAAGAAAAAAAAGAAAAAAAAGAAAAAAAAAAAAACATTAGAAAAACAATAAGGTCTTTTCATTAGAAAAACAATAAGGTCTTTCCCATGTAGGGGAAAGACCTTAAAAAAAAAAACATTAGAAAAACAATAAGGTCTTTCCCATGTAGGGGAAAGACCTTAACAATAAGGCAATAAGGTCTTTCCTCGCGGAGAGGAAAGACCTTAATAATTAATAAACGTGACATTATAAATTAATAAACATAAGCGTTATAACATATAGCGACATTTTGTTATCTTTCATGTATTAAAAAAAAAACAATATATAAAGCCTTTGCAATTGACTACAAAACGTCAGAAAAAACAAATTTGAGAAGTTGATTGTGAATTCAGGAAAATGACAAACATTCTGAAGAATTAAAATGACAAACATTCTGAAGAATTAAAATGACAAACATTCTGAAGAATTAAAATGACAAACATTCTGAAGAATTAAAATGAAAAAAGGGAAGTATAATAAAGGAGAAGTAAAAATGTGGAATCACCAACATTCTCGAAATTATCTGAACTAGTTATACAGCTAAGTTATTTGATATAAACTATGGAAGCACGTTTTGATATTGACGGAGATAAGTATTTTTTAGACATATCCAAAGTCGGTACTGTTATAGCATATACATCAATGTTAATGAACATTGTCGTATTTGCTATCCTCTGTCGTAAAACTTTGCTTTCGCCTGCCACAATACTAATGCAAGGTTTAGCTGTAGCTGATTTCCTAACTGCATTTTCCTACTATGGACTTGAATTCCTCTTTCAATCACACTATGATTGTAAAAAAATCCGTTATATAGATACTGATTTTTACAGTTGTTATTTGCCTCATCCGTATTGTGTAATGTTTCTTCATCTGTCATTAGCATCCTTTACGTTCCACAACGTGTCATATATGATCACTACATGTCTAGGAATACAGAAGGTCATAGCCATCAGGTTTCCAATCTGGACAAGAAATCAACTAACCAACAAAAAAGCCGTAATTGGTAGTGTGGTTTGCTTCTTATTGCCAATTACAATAAGCATACCACGACATTATAGCGTTTGGTTTAAATCTATTAAATGGTTGTCTAAGGAAGGATATATTGTAGATCAAAGTGGTTTTTATTTCAAAGGGGAAGGAATACTACAATATTCCACTGTATATTACCTGATAATTCAGACCGTTCTAGTCACATGTTGTTGTCTGATCATGCTGATGTCTACAGTGTATATCCTGTACAAATTACTAACTAACAAGTTCCGGGGTCGGATTACGGAACAGAGAAGACAAGAAAGAAGATCAGTCATAATGGTAATCATAGTTCTAGTGGTATTTCTCATCACAGAAGTTCCAAAAGTTATTCTTTACGTATGGTTTTGTTATACGTATATCGTTGGTAATTTCAAGAATTCTACTGAGGTGTATTCTGCACGCCTGATAACCAACTATGATTATACAATGTCACAGCTACTCGTACTTCATACAAATGATATGTTCATTGGTAATCTAGCCAACAGGTTAATTAGCTTTCTTTTACTACTGGCTGGCATTAAACTATTTACAATTGTTGGATGTATGTCGAACTTCCTTATATATATCGTTATGTCAACCAAAATGAGGAATGAAATAGTTTTGATCTTCAAGAAAATGTGTAACTTCTGTACACATGAAAGAGAAATGAAGCCGATAAACAAACCCGCAAACTACTATGCAAAGCAAATCGAAAGTATGATAAATGATACGAGAAATACATGTACTAATGATATAGAAATGAATCAAGTTATAAGAACCGAAAACCATTGTACAGATGAGATAGAAATGGACCCGATAGAAGAAACAGCAAACCATCGTTCAAATGAGATTGAATTGCATAAGCTAGAATGATTAAGAGCCAGCTGCATTATTAATGATATACAATTTGGAGTACGATTCGAGAAACATTGAACTACCGAGTGTCTGAAACGGAAATTTTCAATAAACAGAACAACCGGCAAATCAATATCTGATTGAAAGGAAGAGATAACCGTCCAATAACGTTTTCACTTTCATGGGAGATAAAATCTTAAGAATGTATTTCTCAAGATTATCTTTATGCTTATTAATTTGTCTTCAGCGTGATTTTTCAACAGAATAATATTCATTGTTTCGATAGGATTTGATAATAGTTTTGAAAAAAAATAGGCAAATACACTTTTTTAATTGTGTAGAAACTATAATAATTGTTATGCTGCATAGTTGTATGACCGGACAATTTGGACAGTGCAATGAAATTAGTTTTTAAACAACATTTTAGTATTTCAATTGTTTTAATATATATATTTAGGTTTTGCCTTTATTTTTTGTTATTCTAGACTTTGTCGTAAATTTAGGCATAAGTGTTTTACACGGATTATGTGTCATAATCTTGGACAAAGGTCTTAAATGCATTTACTCTATTTATCTCATTATTTATTCTCTGTGACAGTTTAGACTTTAATTCACAAATACGTGTCGGACACTAATTACTTTTTTAATCTATTGTAATTTCTAATTTGTCTTCTGTTAATCTGTTTAATCCCTTAATTGATTGTGCTTATATATATTGTTATTGTTTGTACTTTACATTTAGTTTGGAGTTTGTTGTTCGGTCTTGCCGGACTGCTGAAATAAAAGTTTTAGGAGCGAAGTATTCCTTCTTGATAGTGCGGTGACAGAAGTGTAAAAAGTCGTCTAGATCGCGAGTTTAATCTCCCCAAATAACACACGGCTTAAAATTGTCTTAACTTAAAGACAAATATGTCTTCTTTAGTTTTTGCCCTGTCGTCAGAATTTCGTACGGTCACATTTTTCTAAAAAGCCGTTTAACTGATACCAGACTCAAGCTAGCGACCAATCCTAGCGACCAATCAAGCTAGCGACCAATTCTAGCGACCACTAAAGAACACAATGAGAATCAGCTTGTCAAAGAATCATAATGTGGTATATGAGAAAACCACAAAACGACATAATGAAACAACGTTCTGTTAAAAATAGAATATGGCTACCAATACGGTTTATATTGTTTTTTTTTCCTTTAAATAACTAGTGATATCCATCATATCAAGTCAGAAGGGACACTACAACATCAATGTCGTCTGTAGCCTAATGTACTGACTAGTTTGCTTGCTAAATGTCTGCATCAATATAAATCAGTAAAGGGAGAACGTCCCAGAAAATCGTAAAAAGTCAAAATATCGTAATTCTATAGAAAAACAAAGGAGATAGGGTATCTTTAATCAGCAAATGCACAGCGAAAAATACACAAAAAGCAAAGGAACAATCTTTTTAGCGAACTATTTTTATTCCCCTACATAAACACATACTTTATGTTATTATATATGTATTTATAGAATGGAAAGTGCGCTCCTCTACGTATTTTACTCTATAGAGAAGGACATATACTATATTTTGAGGTCTTTTTTACGTTTTCTCGGTTTTCCAAACTCTTAACCGAGATGGTAAACAAAAATCAGGAATTGCAAATAAACTATTAAAAACGGATCGTATATCCCCCAATCACATAATAGTTATATACGAGTAATTTACGGATACGAAATGAGAATAAAAAGTAAACGAATTAAATTAGAAAGAAAACAACAGTGTTTGTCTACGATGATTTGCTCGCACAATTATTTTCCATGTTCAGAGAACCGTAAATAATTTTAAAAAGAACATGTTTTAATAAACATGTGTACCTAGTTTGAACTTGATCTGACTACAATGTCGTCTTAGATTCAATCTATTACAGTATAAATGGATGGATACACGGATAAACGAACGAACGAACAAACCCACACATCAGATAACATATTAGGCAGCAACCATTTGATTTTAGGGGGGGGGGCTATGGATTTTTTTGGAAAAAAAAGTTTGTTTCCATTTTTGGGAGAAAACAAAAATTTGTTTCTGATCCTGAGAAAAAAAAATGTTTGTTTCACCCTCAGCTGCCACTATATGTAATGCTAAAATTGAAAGAAAAAAATTGTTTTCGACTTCTCGCCAAAAAAAATAGATAGTTTGTCCAGAAAAAAATCCATAGCCCCCCCCCCCCCCCCCGAAAATCAAATGGTTGCTGCCTTACGGTCTTTACTGTTGTAGGCGTAGCATAGAATAACTATTTAATGTGAGTTGAATTAAACTCGTTCCTGTGTAAAATGTATAAGCTTTAAAATAAACGAAATAACAAATATCGTATGTTCGAAAGAATTAGTATATACTGGCTTTCTATACAATCGGCATCCTCAAATAGTCCGAGTACACAGTTATCGTCCTTTGATTTTTCGTTGTCCACGAATATAGTCCTTAGTGTGGACAGTGTGTTATTTGCAATTTTTTTTTATACCCCTTCCAAATGTATTTCTTCATGTTTTATGCCTCAAATAGCAAGTAAGGGGGATTAAAGCACACTGTAAAAAAAAATTGGGTCATGAATTTTAAAGTAAAGTAGTGATTTGGTCCGGTTAATTAGAAAAGGTTAAAAGGTAGCACATCGGAAGCTTTCGAAAGATTTCAGGACCCCCTTAACATAAAATTGTCCATATTTGGAGTTAGAGCCAAGGAATTTTTCTTTAATATTTGGGTGCTATTGAGAAAGTGTAGGTGGGATTCAATTCCCAGAAGGTTTTAACCCCCAAAAATCATTTCAGTTGGCCCTGCTCTGATTTATTACCTTTCATTTGAGCCATGTCCGGTGGCGAACTTTACCGTATGAAGCTTGCGAGGCCTGCCGAAAGAATGTACGTTGGACACGAAAAAAAAAACAACATCGCCACGTGTGGGAAAAAACTTTGCCGTAGGGAACTGTACAGAAAGACTGAAAAATGAGCCCATACCCATAACTGTATAGGTACCTCAGACTTTGGATGGACAGTGAAGTCTTCAGGTGCACTTTCCCACCCTGGAATTAATACGAGTTGAAGATATGGATAAAAGCTATCAATCTAACCACCTGCGGTCAAGAACTTTGCCGTAAGGGGGTGGCATTAAAGCCCAAAGTCTGAGGTACCTATACCTTTGGGCTTTAATGCCACCCCCTTACGGCAAAGTTCTTGACCGCAGGTGGTTAGATTGATAGCTTTTATCCATATCTTCAACTCGTATTAATTCCTGGGTGGGAAAGTGCACCTGAAGACTTCACTGTCCATCCAAAGTCTGATGTACCTATACAGTAATGGGTATGGGCTCATTTATTCACTCTTTCTGTACAGTTCCCTACGGCAAAGTCTTTACCCACACCTAGTGGGATTGAAAGCTTGTCCCAGACCCTTTTACTCATGAAAATGCCCGGGTGGGAAAGTGCACCAGAAGCTGACAACCCCATACCCAATTTCTCATTTTTGTCCATTACGGGTGGTGGCAGCAGTGGCTTTAATGCCACCCTCCTACGGCAAAGATCTTGACCGCAGGTTGTTAGATTGATAGCTTTTATCCATATCTTCAACTCGTATTAATCCCTGGGTGGGAAAGTGCACCTGAAGACTTCACTGGCCATCCAAAGTCTGAGGTACCTATACAGTAATGGGTATGGGCTCATTTTTTCACTCTTTCTGTACAGTTCCCTACGGCAAAGTTTTTACCCACACCTAGTGGGATTGAAAGCTTGTCCCAGACCCTTTTACTCATGAAAATGCCCGGGTGGGAAAGTGCAGGTAAGCGGAAGAAGGGATCCCGTAGACCGCCCTACGTCACGATTCATGAATTATGCATATTCTATTTATAGGCTATTTATAAACGATTCTGAAAATACTTATTCTAAAAATAGAATATTCTCAACATGTACAACTATTAAAAAAAAAAAAAAAAACGATTCAAAATCATTAACTTTCATGAAACACGGTGAATTTGCTTTATTTATTTTTTTATCACATAAAAAAAAAAGAAGGAAAATGTACCGCATTACAGTAGCATATATCATTGTGCAAATATATATACAGATTCCTTTTTAATATACACATGATATATTTCATATAGATATGATAAACAGTAGTACCAATAGGGCCTTAATTATGTTGTAAAGACCTGAAAATGTCACATGCACGTGGTCCAATGGCTTTGGATATACTATGGAGTTAATAATATTTTTATTATCCGTTTAAAAGAGTTTTTTTATGTACATGATGTAGGCAAATTGAAAAAAGATGTATATATAGCTTACACATGTTAAACATGTTACACGTACTAAGGCTTTACAGGAGTGTGAGAGGTTGTTTTAACTGGTCTGCGTTTAAAGAAACGAATCTGTAATCTGACGCCCTGTTGTCTGACCATTCTACTATAGCTGGACGTTCTATAGGAACCATTGTTACTTGTTTACAATAAAGCTACTAGCTGCTAGGGCGTTCTACAGGATCCCCTGGTCGTTCTACATGATCCCCTGTTGTCTGAACCATATATATCTACTACAGAACGTTCTATAGGATCCCTTATATTGTTTGTTTATCATGTATACACTAAAGGACGTTCTACAGGATCCCCTGGGCAGTCTACAGGATCCCTTGTTGTCTGAATATGATATATATATCTACTATAGTATAGAACGTTCTCTATATATAGGAACAAGTTTTTGGTCAGGATTCTTCTGAAAAAGCTCATACCAAATTTATGAAATATCCTTGGTGTAAACAGAAAGTCAAGTAATATAGCTGTAATGTCAGAGATTGGTAGATTTCATATGTATTTTACTATAATTTTATCAATGTTAAAATATTGTCATAGACTGGAACGTTTGAAAGAAGGATTATTATTTGATGCATTTATATGTTGTAAACATACAGTTACATAGTTCTAATGTAAATGCATGGTATTCTAGTATAGATTATATTCAGAGAGAGATTGAATTACCAAATTTTGACCAATCAAATTGGTTCTTTATGTCAGTATGTTAAAAATAAACTATGTAAAAGTTCTTTCATATTTTGGAATAAACTGAAGTATCAAACAATTAACTCCAAAAAGGGAAAAAATTGTTTTAAAAAAGAAAAAATATTTAGAATTACAGGACTTCAAAAAAAGACAGTCAATTTGTATATTAAGAATAAGCGCTCATTTAAAAATTGAGACAAACAGCTATTAAAAAAAAAACATATAGAAAGATCTGAGCGTCTTTGTTCTAATTGTTCATTCGGTAAAGTTGAAAATGAGCTTCATGTTTTATTAGAATTCCCTCTTTATGATATTCAAAGGGACGATTTTTTCCAAGACATTTCTAACAATTGTTATAATTTTATAACTTTAAATAAATCTTCTAAATTTTTATGGCTCTTGACCCAAGAAAATGTTACTCTATGGAAAAACTGGGCTGTTATATTGGTGACTGTTTTGAATTAAGGAGATCAGGTATGAACACTGACACTAAGTCAAGTAAACAATTTGAGAATAAATACATATATAATGTAATTTTATTATTCTTTTATTCACAATATATATGTGGTTTTTGGCTTGATTCTGACCAATGCTTATATTCCAAATATATATGTATATGCCTCTATAATTGTTCTTGTTACCAATTATGTAAATCAATTGTATCTGATTTTATGCCCTTTATGGGCCCTGTAATTTTGGGAAAAAATATATATAATAGGATCCCATATTGTTTGTTTATAATGTATAAGATAAGATAAGATAAGATATTTTTAGATAAGATATTTTTATTTCCAATTATGGGCCCCAAAGGGCATAAACATTACAACATCAATATTTTTTTCATAATACAATACAAACAATGAGATAATAAAAAAAAAAAAAGTTAAACGAGAACTATTTAAGTTCTTAAAGAATACGTAGATAAAGAATCTATAGTATGTTTTTTTTTTTTTTAATACTAATGCATTTTATTGCAAGTGTGGTTGATATAGATAACAAACAAGCAGCCCAAAAAGAAAAAAAGAAAAATAGATATCCACATATGTATAGTACACAAAAAGTTGGATCAATTAAATATATAATAATTAGCCAAAAAGAAAGTAGAAATTAAACATGTCCATGACTCATCCTGAAGGGCGTGTTCTCAAGACCCCCTGTTGTCTGAACATTATATATAAACTATAGAACGTTCTATAGGATACCCTATTGTTTGTTTTTGATGTATCTACTAGGCTAAGAGAACGTTCTACCGGATCCCCTGTTGTTTGTTTTTCAAGTGTATACTATAGGGCGTTCTACAGGGAAAACGGTAGTATTTAATTTTCCAAGCATTAGGTTGGCCTTTTGTGTACCCAAGGCAGGTGAAGGAAGTCAAATTAGGAGCGCTGTGATTGGATGTAAGGGTACAATATATTTTTTATTTATCTATGAATAACTGCAGTGTGTATATTTACAATATAAATTTTAAAACCTATTGAAATATTTTCTAGAGAATTATTCAAAAAGACTTGCAAAATTTCATAAATTTGGTGCAAAATGACGGTGGGCATGGATGACATAAACAAGCTCCGTTGGAAGTTGGTCATGATACTATTTGGCTTTAAATTTTAAAACAGAGTAATAAAGTACTAACACAACATATAACTGTTTTATCCAGGTTTTTATCTTAAAAAGTGGTAAATTTAGAAAATGTTAACATTGTCGCCAATGGCAGAATAAATAGTACCGTTTTCCCTATACTGAAGATAGCAAGGGGAATCAAAGTCACTCAAACTTCAATTCTTTTATACTATTTTGAAGCTTTTGATTAGTACATTTGATTTTTATCACAAAGAATAGAAATTTTTCACTGAGAACAATACTGTGTTGAGAAAAGTGCTGAGTCATCATGATAAGTCAAATTGATTGGTAATGATATAAAACTTTATTCTAGGATGTCAATATTAAGTATATTGTGTAAAATGCACCATATTATAGTTCTTTTGTATTTGATTTCACCTTTCGCAATGATTTTTTCAATTGGAAACACCAGAATTCAAGTCGCGACAAATATTTTTTACTGAAATGTTTGCCTTTTTTGCTGCGTAATTCCCTAAATGTATAACTTGGGTATTTCTGTAAACATAATCTATTAAAATGGGAAATTGTCTGGTTTAGTTTGTACTGTTTATGGAATTAGGCAATATTTGGTCACATTGAAAGCATTTTCAGTGTTAGAATTGTTCATCTAAGAAAAAAAAGAGGCCCACTTGAGGCTAAATTTACATAGAATTTATACTCTCCTGTGTAAAGAATTGTTCACATTCTTGATAATGCATGCAGCAAATATTTCAAAAGTGCTTCATTTTGTAGTTTCTTTCTTTTATTATATCAGACATAAATAATTTTTCATTTCCTACTGTTTGAAAGGACTTTTGTTGGAAATTAATACTCCCAAGGGACATAATTCAGCTTTTTCATTGATTAATACAGGCAACAAAGGCAACTTTACAGCTGAGTAGTTTGCATATTTAATGTTTAAAGTGTCTAATATCTTTGTTTTCATCATCTCAAGACAGAATAATAGATTTTATAACAAGCTCTAAAATTTTTAACCACAATATGGCATATACTAAAGCATGGAATGGAGATTAGTATGAAAAATCTTGAATTTGTGCATTTCTTGTAAATTTTTGATAAAATGAATACAAATTGAATGGAACTGTCCATTTTATCTGTTTAAATGGAACTATTTATCATTCTTTTTAAATAAGATAAGATATTATTGGCTACAGGTTGTTTATTAAGGCTTTTCTGAAAGAAGTAGAGAATGAGGTAAACCAGCATGTAGGGGTGGGGACATAAAATGATCTATGTTTCTTTAAGTACTGAGGACATACAAGTATTTATTATAGCCAAGGTTTTCACAATAGCCCAGTATTGCATTAATAATGTCATAAGAATTCTTTATATCTTTATGTCACAGTATAGGGAAAACGGTAGTATTTAATTTTCCAAGCATTAGGTTGGCCTTTTGTGTACCCAAGGCAGGTGAAGGAAGTCAAATTAGGAGCGCTGTGATTGGATGTAAGGGTACAATATATTTTTTATTTATCTATGAATAACTGCAGTGTGTATATTTACAATATAAATTTTAAAACCTATTGAAATATTTTCTAGAGAATTATTCAAAAAGACTTGCAAAATTTCATAAATTTGGTGCAAAATGACGGTGGGCATGGATGACATAAACAAGCTCCGTTGGAAGTTGGTCATGATACTATTTGGCTTTAAATTTTAAAACAGAGTAATAAAGTACTAACACAACATATAACTGTTTTATCCAGGTTTTTATCTTAAAAAGTGGTAAATTTAGAAAATGTTAACATTGTCGCCAATGGCAGAATAAATAGTACCGTTTTCCCTACAGGATCCTATAGGCGGTCTACAGGATCCCTTGTTTTCTCAACATTATATATCTACTATATGACGTTCTATATGATCCCCTGTTGTTTGTTGTTCAGGTTTATACTATAGGGCGTTCTACAGTATCCCCTGGGCGGTCTGCAGGATCCCTTGTTTTCTCAACATTATATATCTACTATAAGACGTTCTATAGGATCTCCTGTTGTTTATTTTTCAAGTGTATACTATAGGGCGTTCTACATGATCCCCTGGACGGTCTACAGGGTCTCCTGTTGTTTATGAAAATTATGCATTTAAGATAGGACCTTCTAAAGGTTCCCCTGTTGTTTATTTAACATGTAAATACTATAAGGCTTTCTATAGGATCACTTGGTTGGTCTGCAGGATCCCCTGTTTTCTCAACATTATATATCTACTATATGACCTTCTATATGATCCCTTGTTGTTTGTTGTTCAGGTTTATACTATAGGGCGTTCTACAGTATCCCCTGGGCGGTCTGCAGGATCCCCTGTTTTCTCAACATTATTTATCTACTATAAGACGTTCTATAGGATCCCCTGTTGTTTGTTTTTCAAGTGTATACTCTAGAGCGTTCTACAGGATCCCCTAGGCGGTCTACAGGATCCCCTGTTTTCTCAACATTATATATCTACTATAGGACGTTATATAGTGTCCCCTGTTGTTTGTTGTTCATGTTTATACTATAGGGCGTTCTACAGTATCCCCTGGGCGGTCTGCAGGATCCCCTGTTTTCTCAACATTATATATCTACTATAAGACGTTCTATAGGATCTCCTGTTGTTTGTTGTTCATTCACTGGGCGGTCTACGATAACGATCCTCTTTGTTTGATGTTCATTCACTGGGCGGTCTACGATAACGATCCTCTAATGTCTGAACATTATATATGTTACAGTGAATTTGTATAATCATGGATTATGTAGAATCCCTAAAAACGATAACGATCCTCTAATGTCTGAACATTATATATGTTACAGTGAATTTGTATAATCATGGATTATGTAGAATCCCTAAAATTTTCAGGGATTATGTATAATCACTGGTTAGTTTAGGGATTATATATAATCACTACAATTTTCAGGGATTATGTATAATCACTAAAAAAAATCATCAGGGATTATACAGAATAACTGAAATGATACTAAAATATATAACGGTGTCTTCCCATTTATCCAACTTTTTAAATTTTTTATTTTTGTTAATTATTGGGTTGTTTGTTTAGTAATAATAAGGTGTCTTTCTAAAATTTGACAGTAAATTTCTTCCTGTATGTTTTTATATTATTTAAAATATATATATATTACATTAATGTAAACATTCATAAGATTGTCAATTCTATCCCGAATTTGTCAATTAAAACAGCAAAAGACGTAGAAACTAAATGTTTTGGTATTTGAGCAAGTGTAAAATCATTTGTTCCCCAGAATAATGCTATACCGACCAGAAACTTAAAATTTTACGACACTAGAGAGACAAAAGTCAATAATTTTCTTCAGTTTTACCGGTTTAAGGAAAGTAAGACAATATTAAACATGAGGAAAAATACAAAAACTATGACCTCTTGTGTTTTAGAAATTGAAAGTTACGTTAAGTTAAGTTATTTAATATTATATAAATCAACCGAAGTTAAGTTAAATTAAGTTATTTAATATTATATAAATCAACCGAAGTTAATTAAATTAAGTTATTTAATATTATATAAATCAACCGAAGTTAAGTTAAGTTAAGTTATTTAATATTATATAAATCAACCGTCGTTGCACGGGACTCGTACCGTTGCCCGGTCTGATTGCATTGATATCTGCATCGTTAGCGAGAACCTTATCCCCACTGCTACCGGGGTTAACATTATCAATTGGCAAATCAAGCCATTTAAACTGTACTTTGAAAATTATTGAAATATATGAAATAAGTCATTAAAAATCTTGATAAAACTAAAGGGGGTCTCAACACAGGTGCGTGTAGCTCACATCTTAATGATATGAGGAAAAGTAAATGTGTTTTATAAATCACAAGTCTACTACCAATAATTATGCACACTTTTTAGAATTTCGTAAAATTTTCGTTTGTGTACCTTTTCTCATGGACTGGCTCATATCAGACTAATACCATTAATATTGTATAACGTTAGGCATAATATATTAATATGAAAGACACAAAAATATTGAAATGATAAACACAATATAATTAAATGATAAGCACAATATGATTAAATGATAAGCAAAATATATATTGAATAATTGATGTTTTGTTTTTAATACTGACTTTATCAGCAATAATATCAAGCAAGCCCTTTTTGATATTTACTGTATCAGTATTAATAATATCAAGCGAGCCCACAAGAGCGGGTTGATGAAGTTAGTATTAAAATATTAACATGATTAAATGGCATAATGATTATTATTTTTATGGTATTGTTTTAGCAATTGTTTTTACGTTGAGATATGAATTAAACTGAAATTGTCATTAAAACTATTTTTACGCGTACAATCTTTTTGATAAATGTTAACTTTATGCACAATATTTTAAAAATAAACATTTTATTTACAAACTAGATTTGGATGGCATCGACTATTACACATTTTTCCTGTTTTTTTTACATGTATATCTATTAAATTCATATTTGTTTTTACCACAATATCAACATTTAAAAAACCTTGTCCTCCATATCCAATCATATTTTACGGCACGTCTCAGAGAAATAGAGTTTTCAGCACAAACATCTGAAGGTACCTATGAAGGGAAATCAGCAACCTCAAACTGATTTCTTGTATTAAAGATCCGAGCAGGAGTCCATTGCCATATGGCAAGGATCTTCCTTTCCTGGAACCACTTGTGGAATTGGTTTGAGATATATGTTGTTTTTCCTCTGCAATTTGCATTAACTTTTGAGCATACGTTTTCTTTAACCCAAGCAACACCTGTGCCTGTGCCGAGCTTATTTGTTAGTAGCATAATGAGGTTCAACACTTGGATAAAATATAAAGGAAAAAATTCATCACTTAAGAATCAAATAGTAGATCAGGAATGAAAACAGCATGTTTACTTAAACTTTCAAGGAATAAGAAAAAAATGATAATTTGTCTATGTTAATTTGTTTCATCATCTTTGGAGCTTTTAATTATTGATAATCACTGAAATAATATTAGGGAATTTGTAGAATACTAATTAAAATTATCAGTGATTATGTGAAATCACTGGTAATTTTCATGGAATCTGTATAATCACTAATAATTATACAAATTCACTGTAACATATATATACTGAAGGACGTTCTATAAGATCCCCTATTGATTGTTTTTCATGTTTATACTATAGGTCGTTCTACAGGATCCCCAGGGCGGTCTACAGGATCCTCTTTTGTTAAAAATTATGCATCTGAGAAAGAAAATTCTATAGGTCCCCCTGTAGTTTGTTTTTCATGTATATACTATAAGGCTTTTATGATCCCTTGGGCGGTCTTCAGGATCTCCTGTTTTCTCAACGTTATATATCTAAAAAAGTACGTTCTATAAGGTCCCCTGTTGGTGTTTATTTTATAGGGCGTTCTACTGTATTCTCTTTTGTCTGAACATTATATATCTAGTATAAAACGTTTTATAGGATCCCATATATTGTTTGTTTATTATGTATATACTAAAGGGCGTTCTACAGGATCCCCTGTTGTTTGAACATTATATACTTACTATAGAACGTTCTATATGATCCCCTATTGTTTGTTTATCGTGTATATACATTGTACTAAGGGGCGTTCTACAGGATCCCCTGGTCAGTCTACAGGATTCCCTGTTGTCTGAACATTATATACATACTAAAGGACGCTCTACAGGATCCCCTGTTATTTGAATATTATATATCTACTATGGGACGTTCTATAGCTTAGACTGTTGTTTGTTTTTTATGTATATATTAGAGGGCGTTATAAATATGCGCCCATGGGCGGTCGATATGATCCCCTGTGGTTTAATAGTTGTGTATCTGTATAGGGCGTTCTATAGGATCCCCGGGGCGGTCTATAGGCTCCCATTGTTTGATTCATGTATTCACTAGATTTATCTACTAGAGAGCGGTCTATGGGATCCCCTGTTGGGTCTATAGGATCACCTGTTGTGTTATAATCGTGTATCTGCTATAGGGCGTTCTATAGGATCTTCTTTTGGTTGTTAATCATGAATCTATGACAGGTTGTTCTATAGGATCCCCTGGGCGGTCTATAGGACCCCGTATTGTTTAATAATCGCATATTTGCTATAGGGAATTCTTTGGGATCCCCGCGTCGGTCCATAGGATCCTCTGTTGTTTGTTCAACATGTATCTATTAGCGGGCGTTATATATATGCTCCCATAGGCGTTCTTTATGATCCCTGGTGGTTTAATAATTGTGTATATGCTATAGGGCGTTCTAAAGGATCCCCGGGGAGGTATATAGGATCCCCTGTTGTTTGTTCATAATGTATCTATAACAGGTTGTTCTATACGATCCCCTGGGCTGTCGATAGGATACCCTGTTGGTTGTTAATCATGTGATGTAAACCATTATATAAAGTTGTGCTTTTTAATAAGGGGATGGTCCTAGATGGTCTCGATTACTATAAACACTGGTCAACAGTATTTTTTTATGTTTTTTGTATATAATTCTAGTATTCCTGGGCATAGAACCATGATATTCAATATACAAAGTAGGTGTCAACAATTTGTATGATCCTCAGAACTACATATACCTAGCAGTAGGTTTTTTAAGTATAAATTTTATTTCAAAATTGCTGACGGTAACCTAGCAATGGCAAGGTCGTCTGGCAACTTGACAACAGTATGACATCCGTCTTTGCTCGCAATGGCAATTCTATTTGGTTTCGTATTCTTATGGATTTGTACAGACAGGAGAAAAGAAATTGACCCGTCTTTTGATATCCCTTTCCGATATATTAATTAATGATAATAGATTCAATGAGTATATATGGCAAGCCGTTTTACTATTTATTCTAACTTCAAGATAGCTCATATAATATATTAGATATTTCAAATGATATATAAAATCTCTCTTTCATATATAATATACAAGATATCTCATATAATATATAATATATAAGATATTTTATATAATTTACTCTTTATAAGATATCTTATCAACTTTAAAAGATAGCTTTTATACTTTATAAGATATCTTATTAATTCAATAAGATATATAATACACTTAAGAAGATAAATTATAAACGAAATGAAAAAAAATAAAAAGAAACGAACAATAACAATATGATATGCCCCCTTTGAAAGGGATAACAAGGAACCGCCCAGGGTATCGTAGAACACCCTGTTATAGATACATGAACAACGAACAGGGGATCCTATAGACCGCCCTGAGGATCCTATAAAACGCCCTATAGCAGATACACGAATAATGCACAACAGGTGATCCTATAGACCCAACAGGGGACCCATAGAACGCTCCCTAGTAGATACATGATTACTTAACAACGGGATCCTATAGAACACAATTATTAAACCACAGGGAATCCTATAGACCGCCCAGGGGATCCTGTAGAACGCCCTCCAATAGATACATTATGAACAAACAACAGGGCTCCTCTAGACAGACCTAGAGATTCTATGGACCGACCTGGGGATCTTAAAGAACGTCCTATAGCAGATGCACGATTATTAAACAATACCAACCAACAGGGGAACATAACGATGGCCCAGAGGATCTTAAAGAACGTCGTATACTAGAAACATAATGAACAAACAGCATGTTATTCTAAAGACCGCCCCGGAGATCCTATAGAACGCCCTTCAGCATGCAGATACACAACAGGGGATCCCATAAAACTCCCTCTTGTATATACGTAAAGTAAATACATGTTTAAAAAAACAGGGGAACCTATAGAAGGTTCTATCCTAGATGCATACAAATCAAACAGGGGATCCTGAAGAATATATAATGCTCAGACAACAGGAGATCATGAAGATGGGCCTATAGTATGAACATGAAAAACAATCAACAAGGGATCCTATAGAACGTCCTATGATAGATATATAATGTTGAGAAAACAGGGCATCCTGCAGACCGCCCAAGGGATCATAAACGCCCTATAATATATACATAATAAACAAAGAACAGGGGAACCTATAGAATTTCCTATCTCAGATGCATATTTTTTTTAACAAAAAGGAATTCTATAGACCGCCCAGAGGATCCTGTAGAACTCCCGATAGTATAAACATAAAAAAACAATCAACAGGGCATCCTGTAGACCGCCCAGGGGATCCGGTAGAACGCCCTTTTAGTATATAAACAATAAACAAACAATATAAGGGATCCTATAGAACGTCCTATAGTAGATATACAATTTAAAGACAAAAGGGGATCCTGTAGAACGCTAAGGGGGTCCTATTGAACGCCCTTTAGTATATACATGATAAACAAACAACAGGGGATCCTGTAGAATGTTTTATAGTAAATATATAATGTTCAGACAAAAGGGGATCCTGTAGACTGCCTAGGGGATCCTATTGAACGCCCTTTAGTATATAATGATTAACAAACAACATGGGATCCTATAGAACGTCTCATAGTAGATAAATAATGTTGAGAAAACAGTTGATCCTTTAGAACGCCCTATAGTATAAACATGAAAAACAATCAACAGGGGGTCTTATAGAACGTCCTATAGTACATATATCATGTTGAAAAACAGAGATTCCTGCAGAGCACCTAAAGTTTCCGGCAGACCGCCCAAGGGATTATATAGAAAGCCCTATAGTATAAACATGAAAAACAATCAACAGGGGGTCTTATAGAACGCCATTTAGTACATATATAATGTAAAGACAACAGGTATACTTTAGACCGCCCAAGGGATCCTTTAGAACGCCCTTTAGTATATAAATAAAATAAACAAACAACGGGGGATACTTTAGAACGTCTTATAGTAGATATATATTTTTAAACAAATGGGGATCCTGTAGACCGCCCAGTGGATCCTGTAGAAAGCCCTATAACATAAACATAAAAAAACAATCAACAGGGCATCCTGTAGACCGCCCAGATGATCCTGTAGAACGCCCTTTAGTATATAAATAAAATAAACAAACAATATACGGATCTTTTAGAACTTCCTATAGTAGATATCTAATGTAAAGACAACAGGGGATCATGTAGACCGGCCAAGGGATCCAGTAGAACGCCCTTTAGTATATAAATAAGAAACAAACAATATAGGGATCTTATAGAACGTCCTATAGTAGATATCTAATGTAAAGACAACAGGGGATCCTGTAGACCGCCCATGGTATACTGTAGAACGCCCTTTAGTATAAACATGACAAACAATCAATAGAACGTCCTATAGTACATATATTATGTTGAAAAACAAAGATTCCTGCAGACCGCTCAAAGTTTCCTGCAGATCGCCCAGGGGATCATATAGAAAGCCCTATAGTATAAACATCAAAAACAATCAACAGGGGGTCTTATATATAGAACGCCATTTAGTACATATATAATGTAAAGACAACAGGGGATCCTGAAGACCACCCAGGGGATCCTGTAGAACGCCCTTTAGTATATACTTGATTAACAAACAATAGGGGATCCTATAGAACGTTTTATAGTAGATATATTATGTTGAGAAAACAGGGGATCCCGTAGACCGACCAGGGGGTCCTGTAGAACGCCCTATAGTATATACTTGAAAAACAAACAACAGGGGATCCTGTATAACATCTTGTAGTAGATACATAATGTTGAGAAAGCAGGGGATCACACAGACCGACCAAGGGATCCCGTAAAAAGTCCTCTAGTAGATACATCAAAAACAAACAATAGAGTATCCAATAGAACGTTCTATAGTTTATATATAATGTTTAGACAAAAAGGGATCCTGTAGAATGCCTAGGGGATCATATTGAATGCCCTTTAGAATATACATGATAAACAAACAACATGAGATCCTACAGAACGTCTTATAGAAGAAACATAATGTTGAGAAAACAGGTTATCCTTTAGAACGCCCTATAGTATAAACATGAAAAACAATCAACAGGGGGTCTTATAGAACTTCCTATAGTACATATATTATGTTGAGAAATAGAGATTCCTGCAGACCACCCAAAGTTTCCCACAGACCGTCCAAAGGATCATATAGAAAGCCCTATAGTAGAAACATAAAAAACAATCAACAGGGGGTCTTATGAACGTCCTATAGTAGATGTATAATGTAAAGACAACAGGGTATCCTGTAGACCGCCCAAGGGATCCTTTAGAATGCCCTTTAGTATATTCATGATTAACAAACAATAGGGGATCCTATAGAACGTCTTATAGTAGATATATTATGTTGAGAAAACAGGGGATCCTGTAGACCGCCCAGGGGATCCTGTAGAACCCCCTTATAGTATATAAATGAAAAACAAACAACAGGGGATACTTTAGAATGTCTTATAGTACATATATATTTTTAAACAAACGTAGATCCTGTAGACCGCCCAGTGGATCCTGTAGAACGGCCTATATTATATATTATTTATCCAAATGTTCTCTTATATCCTTGAGGCATCGTCCCCTGGTATCAACTGCATTCAAGTTACCTATGATGCTTCCTTGTTTGCTTTTGATACAGGTAGGAAGGAGACATTTACACACATTTTACATGCCTATGGCCCATAAGGTATCGCCCCCTGGTGTCAGCTGCCTTTAGGAAACCATAATGCTTTCCTATTTGCTGCTGACACAGGATGAGTCATGGACATGTTTAATTTCTACTTTCTTTTTGGCTAATTATTATATATTTAATTGATCCAACTTTTTGTGTACTATACATATGTGGATATCTATTTTTCTTTTTTTCTTTTTGGGCTGCTTGTTTGTTATCTATATCAACCACACTTGCAATAAAATGCATTAGTATTAAAAAAAAAAAAAAAAACATACTATAGATTCTTTATCTACGTATTCTTTAAGAACTTAAATAGTTCTCGTTTATCTTTTTTTTTTTTTATTATTATCTCATTGTTTGTATTGTATTATGAAAAAATTATTGATGTTGTAATGTTTATGCCCTTTGGGGCCCATAATTGGAAATAAAAAATATCTTATCTTATCTTATAAACATAAAAAACAATCAACAGGGCATCCTGTAGACCGCCCGGGGGATCCGGTATAACGCCCTTTAGTATATAAATAATAAACAAACAATATAGGGGATCCTATAGAACGTCAGATAGTAGATATATAATGTAAAGACAACAGCGGATCCTGTAGACCGCCCATGGTATCCTGTAGAACACCCTTTAGTATAAACATGAAAAACAATCAACAGGGGGTTTTATAGAACGTCCTATAGGACCTTTATTATGTTGAAAAACAGGGATTCCTGCAGACCACCCATAGTTTCCTGCAGACCGCCCAAGGGATCGTATAGAAAGCCCTATAGTATAAACATGAAAAACAATCAACAGGGGGTCTTATAGAACGTCCTTTAGGAGATATATAATGTTCAAACAACAAAGGATCCTGAAGACCGCGGAGGGAATCCAGTAGAACGCCCTTTAGTATATACTTGATTAACAAACAATAGGGGATCCTATAGAACGTCTTATAGTAGATATATTATGTTGAGAAAACAGGGGATCCCGTAGACCGACCAGGGGATCGTGTAGAACGCCCTATAGTATATACTTGAAAAACAAACAACAGGGGATCCTATAAAACGTTTAATAGTAGATATATATTTTAAACAAATGGAGATCCTGTAGAAAGCCCAGTGGATCCTGTAGAAAGCTCTATAATATAAACATAAAAAACCAATCAACAGGGCATCCTGTAGATCGCCCAGGGGATCCAGTAGAACGCCCTTTAGTATATAAATAATAAACAAACAATATGGGATCCTATAGAACGTCCTATAGTAAATATATAATGTAAAGACAACAGGGGATCCTGTAGACCGCCCATGGTATCCTGTAGAACGCCCTTTAGTATGAACATGAAAAACAATCAATAGAACGTCCTATAGTACATATACTATGTTGAAAAACAAAGATTTCTGCAGACCGTCCAAAGTTTCCTGCAGACCGCCAAATGGATCATATAGAAACCCCTATAGTTTAAACATGAAAAACAATCAACAGGGGGTCTTATATATAGAACGTCATTTAGTACATATATAATAGTAGATATATATTTTAAACAAATGGGGATCCTGTAGTAAGCCCAGCGGATCCTGTAGAAAGCCCTATAATATAAACATAAAAAAACAATCAACAGGGCATCCTGTAGATCGCCCAGGGGATCCAGTAGAATGCCCTTTAGTATATAAATAATAAACAAACAATATGGGATCCTATAGAACGTCCTATAGTAAATATATAATGTAAAGACAACAGGGGATCCTGAAGACGGCCCAGGGGATCCTGTAGAACGCCCTTTAGTATATACTTGATTAACAAACAATAGGGGATCCTATAGAACGTTTTATAGTAGATATATTATGTTGAGAAAACAGGGCGATCCCGTAGACCGACCGACCTGTAGAACGCCCTATAGTATATACTTGAAAAACAAACAACAGGGGATCCTGTATAACATCTTGTAGTAGATACATAATGTTGAGAAAGCAGGGGATCACACAGACCGACCAAGGGATCCCGTAAAAAGTCCTCTAGTAGATACATCAAAAACAAACAATAGGGTATCCAATAGAACGTTCTATAGTTTATATATAATGTTTAGACCAAAAGGGATCCTGTAGACTGCCTAGGGGATCATATTGAACGCCCTTTAGAATATACATGATAAACAAACAACATGAGATCCTATAGAACGTCTTATAGAAGAAACATAATGTTGAGAAAACAGGTTATCCTTTAGAACGCCCTATAGTATAAACATGAAAAACAATCAACAGGGGGTCTTATAGAACGTCCTATAGTACATATATTATGTTGAGGAATAGAGATTCCTGCAGACCACCAAAGTTTCCCGCAGACCGCCCAAAGGATCAAATAGAAAGCCCTATAGTATAAACATGAAAAACAATCAACAGTCTTATAGAACGTCCTATAGCACTTTTATTATGTTGAAAAACAGGGATTCCTGCAGACCACCCATAGTTTCCTGCAGACCGCCCAAGGGATCATATAGAAAGCCCTATAGTATAAACATGAAAAACAATCAACAGGGGGTCTTATGAACGTCCTATAGTAGATGTATAATGTAAAGACAACAGGGTATCCTGTAGACCGCCCAAGGGATCCTTTAGAATGCCCTTTAGTATATACATGATTAACAAACAATAGGGGATCCTATAGAACGTCTTATAGTAGATATATTATGTTGAGAAAACAGCAGATCCTGTAGACCGCCCAGGGGATCCTGTAGAACCCCCTTATATTATATAAATGAAAAACAAACAACAGGGGATACTTTAAAACGTCTTATAGTAGATATATATTTTTACACAAACGTAGATCCTGTAGACCGCCCAGTGGATCTTGTAGAACGCCCTATAGTATAAACATAAAAAACAATCAACAGGGCATCCTGTAGACCGCCCGGGGGATCCGGTTAACGCCCTTTAGTATATAAATAATAAACAAACAATATAGGGGATCCTATAGAACGTCATATAGTAGATATATAATGTAAAGACAACAGGGGCTCCTGTAGAACGCCCTATAGTATAAACATGAAAAACAATCAACAGGGGGTCTTATAGAACGTCCTTTAGTAGATATATAATGTTCAGACAACAAAGGATCCTGAAGACCGCCCAGGGGATCCTGTAGAACGCCCTTTAGTATATACTTGATTAACAAACAATAGGGGATCCTATAGAACGTCTTATAGTAGATATATTATGTTGAGAAAACAGGGGATCTCGTAGACCGACCAGGGGATCGTGTAGAACGCCCTATAGTATATACTTGAAAAACAAACAACAGGGGATCCTATAGAACGTTTAATAGTAGATATATTTTTTAAACAAATGGGGATCCTGTAGAATGCACAGTGGATCCTGTAGAAAGCTCTATAATATAAAAATAAAAAAACAATCAACAGGGCATCCTGTAGACCGCCCAGGGGATCCAGTAGAACGCCCTTTAGTATGTAAATAATAAACAAACAATATAGGGATCCTATAGAACGTCCTATAGTAAATATATAATGTAAAGACAACAGGGTTTCCTGTAGACCGCCCATGGTATCCTGTAGAACGCCCTTTAGTATAAACATGAAAAACAATCAATAGAACGTCCTATAGTACATATATAATGTTGAAAAACAAAGATTTCTGCAGACCGCCCAAAGTTTCCTGCAGACCGCCCAAGGGATCATATAGAAAGCCCTATAGTATAAACATGAAAAACAATCAACAGAGGGTCTTATATATAGAACGCCATTTAGTAAATATATAATGTAAAGACAACAGGGGATCCTGAAGACCGTCCAGGGGATCCTGTAGAACGCCCTTTAGTATATACTTGATTAACAAACAATAGGGGATCCTATAGAACGTTTTATAGTAGATATATCATGTTGAGAAAACAGGGGATCCCGTAGACCGACCATGCAGGGGATCTTGTAGAACGCCCTATAGTATATACTTGAAAAACAAACAACAGGGGATCCTGTATAACATCTTGTAGTAGATATAAATGTTGAGAAAGCAGGGGATCACACAGACCGACCAAGGGATCCCGTAAAAAGTCCTCTAGTAGATACATCAAAAACAAACAATAGGGTATCCAATAGAACGTTCTATAGTTTATATATAATGTTCAGACAACAGCGGATCCTGTAGAACGTTCTTTGCTATATACATGATAAACAAACAATATAGGAGATCCTATAGAACGTTCTATAACTAGGAATATAAGGTTCAGACAACAGGGATGATGTAGACCGCCCAGAAGATCCCGTAGAACGCCCTAATAGAACATGTAGCTTCATTATAAACAAATAACAGGGGAAACGAAGACAAGCACCCCCACCCCCACTCCTACTACCACCACCCCCTCACACCCCGTAAAGGTAATGTCTCGTGTCTAAGAACGTGTAAGCTACATGTTTTTTTTTCAATTTGCCTACATCAAAGTACTCTTTTAAGCAGATAATAAAAATATTATTAACTCCATAGTATATTCAAAGCCATGGGATCACGTGCATAGGACATTTGCAAGTCTTTACAACATAATTAAGGCACCACTACTGTGTGTCATATATATGTGAAATATCATATATATCTTAAAAAGGAATATGTATTTGCTTAATGAGGGCACAATGATATATGCTACTGTAATGCGGAACATTTTCCTATATAAGACACCATTTCACGTTGAATGTGAAATAATTTCTGTCATGAACGTTGCACGAAAAATAAAGACTTTAAGGTGAACCTTTTGTGACTGAGTCACACATGTCCTCTTGTATATATGAACTCTCTATTTTACTTAATATTCCCCATTAAGTGTGTACACATTTATGATATAAATAATTAACAGCTTTTAAAAAAGTATATAAAGATATTCCGAACTTTTAAAATGCAAATAAAGGAACATCATTGACCTTACCGCCTTATCATTTCTTATCACGGAAACAAAATTAAATCAATTTCGTTCTTGTGCATGTTGACGATCCCTGTCTAGTGTTGTTTTTTTTTTTTTGAAAAATACTGAGCACGCAAAATAAGCATTTGAATCACGAAGCACGTATAAAAATTACATAAGCAGAACATGTTGAACACCTCGCTGTTTTGCACGACTGAACGTAAAATTAAAAAGTAAAAACACGTTGAACGTGAAATAAAAAAAACCAATCACGTACCACGAAAATAACCCTCTATACCACTCTCCATGAAAGTTAATGATTTTGCATCGTTTTTTTTAAGATAGTTTTACATGTTAAGAAAATTCTATTTTTAGCATTAGTATTTTCCGAATCGTTTAAGAATAGCCTATAAATAGAATATGCATAATTCATGAATCGTGACGTAGGGCGGTCTACGGGATCCCTTCTTCCGCTTACCGAAAGTGCACCAGAAATATTACATTAATTTCTGGACCTATGGCTGGTATAGCTATGAAAATACGGAAAGTCAAACAGAAAATAGCCCATTAAACATGTAAAAATAACATTGATGTTTTTATAAACCATCTTTGAAGGCTAAATTAGTAGTCAGCTGTCTGAAAATGAATTTTATTGCACAACAACTTTCATATATAAAAAATCCACCGGGGCCAAAATGCGAAACCAAACTCCTAACTGTGTATTGCTGTCTTCTGGTTCCCAGAAATTCCAGAATAAAAAACAGGTACCAAGCCAACTATACAACGGGGGAAATATGCCCTGTTTTTTATTAATTTTTTTCTGATTATTATTCTACACGGGTCATTAGTGATTCTAAGTGAATACGCTTTCATTTGATACCAAAATGAACTAAATATTATACTTATTGACAAAGATTTATAAATATGCATAGTAACTATTTTGTTTGATATAATGTACTACTTTGTATGTTCTCTTGATCGGGCCGATATAGTATTTTTTTATAAATGTAATAGAACTAGATTGTTTCCCTTTACAGTTATCAATTATTTTCGACTGTTTTTTTTTAATTTCCTTATCATATTATATTTTCATTTTATTCATTCTAATTGATATTTAATAATTGAAGAAGACTGACATTCCAGCTCCTTTATTTATTTGACGTTTGTTATAATTTTGTAATGGTATTTACTTTTGCTTACCATTTTTTTTAAACTTATTTAGATGAAATAATAATATTTCGATGTATCAGTTACATAACCGACCGTGCAAGGGCTGTATAGCCAGTCAAGGTCGTTAAAAACTTCCTTTGTTGTTGTTACATACTCATTTGTAAACTAAAAGATAGCACACGTATCTTTTAAAGATAAAAAATTGTTAATGTATCTTTTTGAGTAATATATAATAATATTATTATAAATACATATGTTGAATGATTGCATAAAGGTATAATAAAAACAAATTAATACACAAAATCAACGAGATATATTTGAAACTTACTCTGATTACATTTGAGAAGATATGAACAAATATTCACACAACATTAGTTTTTGTCATTAAATCAGTATTTTTTCTTGACATTGCATTGTGTAATTGATAAAAAAAAATACGAATAATTTATCTAAAAAGAATGTATTGAATAAGGTATAATGTATAAAATGTTATCTGTTAGACAACTTATTAATCTTTTGTCTTTATCGGTCACTTTATTAATAACATGCTACATAATGTCTGAATAAAGGTTGAAACGAGAAAAAAAATAAAAGTTGTATCTTCACAGAAGGAAGTTTAAACAGTAAAGTTGACCTTATACAGAATTAAAACATTATATGACTATTCTGTATGAATACTTGTGTGATGCAAGATGTATGAGAAATATTTTTGAGAAACACTTTTTAAAGAACAACATTGTTGTACTAGAAACCGAAGGAATCATAACATTCATTTTCTAATTTTCGTGTTGATTATTTATGTCATTATACTTAAAACATTCTTTTGATATTTTTGAGTAATATGTAATATGTCTGTTGTATATAAATGTTGAATTAAACATTTAAAAAATGCATCTGGCTGAACGTAGTTTAAATGTTTTGACTTGATGAATATTGCATTGAATAAATTTTGTTTTTTCTTTCTTAATATATTTTTATTTTTTTTACTGCTTTCAGTATTATCTGAAGTGCCTTGGACTATACCCTATATACTGTTTCGAGAACCACCCCCCTCAAACCTAACTGGTTTTGAGGAAATACTCGATATTTGACAATGCCGAGGATATAGAAATCCTTACATGATTATTCTAGTTCCTTGTTCACTTAAACATTTTATTTATCTCACCGTAAGTTGACATTTGAACGGCTGTACTTAGATTTTTTTATTCTGTTTTACAATACTTACGAATTTGTTTCGAACCATATCAATATTTGGACCATATATATGCGTGCGGTCATGACCATATGCGTATACTCATATGGTCTGACCGTACGCGTATGATTGGACCATATCAGTATTATACTCGTTTTATTATCAACGGGCCGGACCATATGAGGTATTTGGACCATAAGGTTCTTTTTTTTAAATGTCCAATCTGGAAACAGTATATCTAGTTAAAACAAAAATCTCAATTTGAAATAAATGTATAATACCATGTAATATAAAGTCTTCAAAAACTGAATAACTGATTTAGATTATTAGACTCCAGCAAGCAAGCACGCTACTCATGTTTATTTATTGGAATCCAAAATTAATATCAATAGCGATACATCACGTATTAAATATAAGTTGAACGTTGTAGTATAATGTCATTTTGTGATTTTCAGACATATTTTGAAATGGTTCTGTTACGTGTTTATGCTCAGTGTTAACCTAAGTGGTCGATGGAATTGGTCGCTAGCTTGATTGGTCGATAGAATTGGTCGCTAGCTTGAGTCTGGTTTTACTGATGACTAGTAGTATATTGGAAAGTTTCAAACCCCCTTTTTCAAAATGAAAAATTGTGTATGTTTACTTACATCTAAATGAAATAGTGTTTCCTGAAGCTATTTTTATATGTTAAAATATTCTATTCAGTATTTTATTTTCTTCTAATCTATAAAATTTGCGAAGTTTGGACTGTTTAAAATTGAGGTATACTAATTTTAATTGCAAATTCAGACACAAACTTTAGTTTCTTCTTCATAGTAGTAATAAAAATTATCCCATAATATTTTAAGCATATTGTATTTCATAAAACCAATAAGTGATAAAAATTTCGGAACCAAAATATGAAAAAAACCTGAAGAAATCAATTGAAAAAGAATGGAATAAAAGACTTCAATTACAATACGGAACTTAATCACTTGCCTTCCGTCACATTTTGTGTATTAGTCAATAATTTGCTCTCAACTGATATATGAAATTACTACTTTTTTCGCTATTATATTACACATATTTTCAATTAAAGTGCACATACTTTGTTTGTATATGTTTATATTCTATGTTTTTTTGTTATAAAACATCAAATATACTTTGTCAGAAAAATCTTATTGTAAAATAAAAATAATTGACGGATAGTGTCAGAAAATATTCCGTGATATGTCAAGTCCGTTGTAACTTGCTCCATTAAGTCCAAAGAAAAGACAAAAGTCGTTAAATTTTATCAGAGACTATATACACATGTGTATATATGTCTCTGATTTTATGCAGTGCTTAAAGTCATAAGAAACCTCAAATTAAAAAAAAATATGCATATGTTTTTTATAACTAAATGGATAGTTTTCATTATACAACTTATGTACTTACACTTTTTTCTGAGGAAAATTCTTTAATTTGTTCACATTTAGAAGAAGTTTACTTATTTTTAATAGCTTCCTTCAGCAATTCGCCGACATATTTTCCGTATGCATAGTGACCTGAGCGTAACCCTTCTCGTAAAAATCCGAGTTAAAAAATAAGTTTATGATATATACAGGCATTGGTTCAAGAATTGGATAATCATTATTTTTCACCACTCACTCGTTTCATATGACTTTAATATGCAAAAAAAAAAAAAAAAAAACTCGACTGAAATTTTAGTCAATTTACCAGTAAAGGGAAGTCGATTTTTGTATCTGCATTGAATAAAAGATTTGATGAGGTGAACATCAAGATGTTTCATGCGATAGCTGTTAATTTGAAGAACTCCGTGCAGGCAGTTTATCATCGCGGTTCATGCTACGAAAGTAACATTCCCCCTTTTAGAGCGAGGAAGCTTCTAATCTGATATTTAATGACGACCTACAATTATCGGACTGTTGTCCCTCAGTTTCGGGTATTTGTACGCGTTCTAGAATGCAGTCGTTCCACTGGAGCCTTGTATATTTTATTGCAACAAAGCATTTTAGAAAGATCAAAAACTACTCAAGTTTGAATCAGATGAGCGTATTAAGAATGTTTTATCCGTGTCAGATAAAGTTAAAGTTGAAATAGTTTCCCGTCCATCTTTTAAACTTAAGCACTCTGTCATTTTGGTTGCATTACAAATTGTTTGCTAAAAACCAAAACAAAACCAAAAAAAAATCCAAACCCGTAGAAGCAGATATCTCAGATCACGATACTGCTTTTACTGGTGTTATTTTGGTTATTGACAACGATTTAATGGTCATTCCTCATGACACCGTTACTTGATAAATATAGATCTTTTCTTCCGGTTGATTCTAAATTAAAGTATTCTACTTGTAAAATGCAGTCTTAACTCATTGATTTCTTTAGAAATTCAGTTGTCAAACAACTTCAACTAGTTCAAGGTAAATATAACATATTATTTAGTAGCAAAATAACTATTTGAGATGCCATATAAGCTGTTAGTCAATTAAAAACTGACCTCAAAATCTCAATGTCAACTGTAATGGACACAAATAACGGACAGATATTTCATTCCGCTGCAAGTATACTTAGAAAAGACATCGAGACTATACAGAAGAAAACCCAACTTCGGATGAATTGTCTCTTCCTTCTTCAATTCAGTCAATGCCTTCGTATTTATTGCAATTCATGTTATGGCTACTCGATGAAACTGCATTCAGCCAAGACTATTCTCAGGAAATAGCATCAGAGAAATTGCGTAAAGGCTAAGCAATTGTTGAGCCAATCGTTTGTGTGGCAATTTATTTTTTACTCCTTTTCATTTAGGATTGGCTTTACAAATGTACCATGAGTTTGGTTCAAAACACCTTGTAAACATTGAATGCCAATGTATTTTATGCTTCTTTAATTCCGAAGTTCTTAACGTAAAGTGTGACGCTATCTAATGTGTTGCCAACCATGAAATTGAATTCAAGATAGTGTGTACGTCTGGTATAATGTTTCCCCAGCATCTTTGCAGACAAGCATATGGATGTCATCACACCTTCCTAAACCCCCTTCTAGATCTCAGTTAAATCTTGGATGAATTGATAGGGATGGTTTGAAGCTGGTATTTTTTTAGGAACAAATGTCTTCGGACTTCCTACAATACCTTGTCTGTACTTGTAAAGAAAAACTCAAAATAACGAGTTTGCTTTTAGCAGAACCTTTCATGTGCAGACCTGTGGCCATGAGTGAAATATGTAGAAATATTAAAACATGTCTTGTGACGATTGATTTCATTTCGGGAATTGAAGACTATGCAGTATGAATTTTACTCGTTGTTGAAGCCGGTAGGGGACCTATAATTGTTAATTTATTTCTTATTTGGTCTCATTTGGAGAGTTGTCTCATTTGCAATCATATCACATCTTCTTTTTTTATATGGAATACTTTTGAAGTATGTGGTACGTTGCAAGGAAAAAAAGGGGGGATATAGGTACAAATATAGAAAAGAAGATGTGGTATGATTGCCAATGAGACAACTATCCACAAAAGACCAAAATGATACAGACATTAACAACTATAGGTCACCGTACGGCCTTCAACAATGAGCAAAGCCCATACCACATAGTAAGCTATAATAGGCCCCGATTAGACAATGTAAAACAATTCAAACGAGAAAACTAACGGCCTTATTTATGTAAAAAAATGAACGAAAAACAATATGTAGCACATAAACAAATGACAACCACTGAATTACAGGCTCCTGACTTGGGACAGGCACACACAAAAATTATGTGGCGGGGTTAAACATGTTAGCGGGATCCCAACCCTCCCCCTAACCTGGGACAGTGGTATAACAGTATAACATAAGAACGAACTATAAAAATCAGCTGAAAATAAGTCTTAATATAAGTTATAAAACCAGGTTAGATCCACCATTTTTGCATAAGGAAATGCCTGTACCAATTCAGGAATATGACTGTTGTTATTCATTCGTTTGAAGTGTTTCAACATTTGATTTTGACATTTGGTGAAGGATTTTCCGATTTGAATTTTTCTTTGAGGTCGGTTTTTCTGTTATTTTTTTTTATAATTATCTGCCGGTCAGACATGTCACGACTTGATACTTCTGCAATGTTTGTCTATATATAGTAAAATAGGAAACATTAGCTGTCAAATTCAAACATTAGCTGTCAAATTCATGTTCACCGGTGACGAATCACGACGAAGCACGATAAAACTTTATCCTATTTGATCCTTACGGTAGCCGAAAATGGTCGTTTGACGCCTAACGGTACAGGGCATTCCTGCCCTCATGTATATAACTATAAAGCACAGTATACAACTTCATGTGGACAATCAGGGTTCAGGGATCTAAGTTCATGACCTTTGTTCATTCTCACTTTCCTGTCCTGACACAAATCTTAGCCAAGGTGATTGATAATGCTACACACACGACACATGCTACAGTAGAGGAACAGTTTGACCTAGATCAAACCTTAAAAGATGTAAACGACAACACAATTTCATCTAAGCTTGATGATTCAATAACATCTATCAAATCCACCGTACACCAGGATGTGCATGAGCGCACAAATACACCTACCGTTACATGTAGCAAGTCTGAAAACACAAATTTAGTGGACCACTTTTGTCGTATTGAAAAAACAATAACTGAGGCGATTATGTAAACAGCAAGCCAACAATCAAATGATTACTAGTATACCAAATTGATCACAGCAATCACCACTTCTTGTGAAACTCTAACTACCATAATAAAGGCTAACCCTAGAGCTAAAGACCAATCTGATGTTACCTCCCTTCCAAAGACAATATCGACAATTTTACATCTAGAGAACCAACTAAAAATTCAGGATGGTAACATTCAAATAGAAAGATCAAATAATGAAGTAAACATCAAAAGTTTACAATCACTGCTTGATGAAACAAGGAAGCAATTAAAGCAATCCTGTGAAACTTCCCAATATGAATTCAATCAGTACACCGAAAAGAAATGGCAAAAGATGAGGAAATACAGCAATTAACACAAAATATCCGAAAACTGAAAACAAATCTGGACACAGCCCAGGATGAAGTAATCCAACTTAAAAATCATATTGCTGCCCAGCTTGATGCTAACATGGCCAAGGAGACATCTAGTAATAAGGCAGCAACTAATCACTAGCAACATAGGAATGACACACAGAGCAAACCGAAAGTTCTTTTTCTAGGAACATCAAACATTAAAGCCATTAACGAGGCTAAGCTGACTACCGCAGCTACTGTGGAAAAGGTAGTGAAATATACATTAAAAGAAACAGTAGCTTATGTCACTTCACATGAAGACCGACCAGATTTGGTTGTACTGCACTCTTTAACAAATGACTTGAAACATCTTACTCCACAGCAATGTATTGATGAACTTGATCAATTAATATCTTTAATTCATGATAAATGGTCACTTGCTAAAATTGTCATTTCTTTAACTACCCCAAGAAAAGATGATATTGGGTTTTTTTTACAAATGGCCAAATCATAAATGCCTTAGTTAAACAGTCAGTTATTGGTAATGAAGTCACGAGTGTGACATATTGTGAACATAGTAATATGCTGTTACAAGGAAATCCCATCAATGAGTTATTAGCTGATGATAAATTCCACTTATCTACAAAAGGGGTGTCTATTTTGGCCAGTAATATTAAAAAAGCAATACATTGGGCCCTTGATATTCCTATGCCTACCCAGCAAAGAGGGCGGTCCCAATCCAAGGGGCCAAGAGGTAAAGGTAGGGGCACAAGAAGATAAACTGGAAATAAGCTGTGCTTCAAATATCAGTCAGTTAGTTGGTTTGCTTTTTTTCTCTCATTATTTTAATATAAAAAATATTCACAGGGGAACTATCAGAGATTGTTTCCTCTTGTCTCTTGTTTATTTGAGGGGGCACTTACATATACATGCACAACAGCAACTTCACATGCACATAATTTCTAAATATTGAATAATATTATTATATCAGGGTATTGTTGTTGTTTTTTTAATATTTTGTATTTGTTTTGTTTTGTCGTTATTTTACATCTTACCTTGCTGAAACTACAATTAGCTATGAAAACATTTGTGTGTGTATGCATATGTAGTATGCTAGCTACAACTCGTATATATATATATATTATATTATATGCATAAATATCTGTGTGTTTATGATAAAACATTGTTCTATCAGTTGTGAAAATATTTTCAGTATTATTACTTTCATATCACAATCACATGTACATGTAGCTAAAACCCTAAAATTTTGTAGTATAAAGATATTGAGTTAGGATAGCCAGTATCTCATATTCAAATTCCTTATTAATATCTAAAATCATTAAAACAAGTTATTCAACATATATACAATTCAAAATTTATAAGATAGAATTAAAGACACTCTTTTATTTTGTAAAATGACTTGTGATAATTTATCTTCCATTAAAATGGGCTTCTGGAACGTGGGTGGTCTAAAAAAAAGACAAAACAACAAGATTCAAGACCCCCTTTTTTTGAAACATATAGAAAATCTAGATCTAGTGTTCCTTGCTGAAACCCACTTGGGGTATGATTCTAATATAACTAATATAGGGTCATTCCATTGTCATCTTATTTGTAGACCTGTTACTAAATATAACAACAGGCATTTTGGAGGGCTTGCAATACTACGCAAGCCCTCACTAAAGCAACATGTGAAAATTCTAAAATCATCTATCCCAGATTTTCAGTAGGTGAAATTAGAAAAACAATTCTTTGGATTTGACAAAGATCTTTTTATATGTGTTGTGTATAACCCACCAGAGGGGTCATCATATTCCAAAGGACTTGACCATGATATTCTTACATGTTTAGAAAAGGATATTGCTTCCTATCAAAAACAGGGTAATATATTATTGTGTGGGGACTTTAATGCCAGAGTGGCTTCTGATACAGATTTCATCATAGATGACAGTAATAATCTTTCTCCATTATATCAGTCATATTTCAGCGATAAACAAATTCTTGAAAGAAGGAGCAAAGATGATAAACTTGACTCAAGGGGCAGGGACCTGCTTGACTTGTGTATTAGTAACCAAATAAGGATTCTAAATGGTCGAGTTCTTGGTGACACCTTTGGTGGTCTAACATGTTATACACCTAATGGAGCTAGTACAGTTGATTATGTTTTAGTGTCGGAGAGTATCCTAAATCAAATTTTGTATATGAGGATATGTAATTTTATACCAACACTATCAGACTGCCATTGTTTGTTAGAATGGTCATTGTCTGCAAAATATTGTTTAAAAACTGATTGTGATAGTGTTAATACTCATAAAATGTCACCAGGTTTCATATGGTCAGATGACTCACCAGCTCTTTTTCAAGATGCCCTTTTTACGGCAGAAATTCAGCAGCGACTTGAAAAATTCCTTAAACTTGAGCCTATCGATTCCCAAAATGCAATTGATAGCGCATCTCTAGAATTGACAGACATTATTAAAACTGCTGCCAATATTTCCCTTAAAAGGCGTAAAGCCCAAACGGGTAAGGGGGTTAAACACCAAAAGTGGTTTGACTGTAATCTTGCATATTTGCGAAAAACCTATTTAGTTATGGGAAAATTTATTCTCGATTTCCCAGAGATCCTGCTGTTAAAGGTCACTTCTATAAACTACAGCGCTTATATACTAAGGCACGAAAACACAAATACAGAGAGTACAAGCAGTCTTTGTTGAAGCAGATAGAAACACTGCACGAGGAAAACCCTAAGCAGTACTGGCAATTGATTGATGAATTCAGGGTAAGGAAAAGGATGATAAAAGTGCATTAGTCGCACCATTTGATTGGTTGAATCATTTTAAAAATTTGACAGAACCAAAAGATGAGTTTAAAGAACGACTGCAATTTTTGGAGGAAAAGCTAAATATTCTTGAAAAAAGAAAGTGCTTTAATGAACTTGATAGTAGGATCTCTGAAACCGAAATATCTACTGCTTTGTCATCTTTAAAAATTAATAGAGCAGCAGGGTTGGATAACATCTCTAACAGTATGCTAAAATATGGTCAAACCTCTTTGTTACCTTGTTTACTAAAATTTTTTAATAATTGCCTCTCTTATGGAAAATACCCAGAACCCTGGACTATTGGCTACATATTTCCAATTCATAAAGGGAATGATGCATCTGATCCTAATAATTATAGAGGAATAACTATTACTGATGCTTTGGGGAAGCTTTTTAATAAAATTCTTGACACCCGTCTTTGCAAATTTTTAGATAAATATCAGATCATTAAAGATAGCCAAATTGGCTTCACAAGGAAAGCGCGACCATCTGACCATATGTTCATACTTAAGACCATTATTGATAATTACTGTCATACTAAAGAAGGTAGAGTGTTTGCCTGTTTTGTTGATTTCCAGAAGGCCTTTGACACGGTCATTCATCCAGGTATAAAACTCAAGTTATTAAACATTGGGCTGGGTACAAATTTTTATAATATAATTAAAAGAGTATGTATGCCCAGAGTAAATCCTGTATTCGATTAAAGAATAGAGTTACAGACCTTTTTCCAACTAAGGTGGGAGTGAAACAGGGAGATAATTTGAGTCCTAATTTGTTTAAAATATTAATAAATGATCTCCCTGATTATCTAGAAAAGTCACCTGATCCAGTCTTGGTTAACTCAAAGCCAGTTCATTGTTTATTATATGCTGACGACATTGTCATTTTTTCTTCCTCGGAAAAGGGGCTTCAGTGTAAACTTGATCAATTAAACAATTATTGTAAAGATTGGTGTATGAAAATTAATCTAAAAAAAACTAAGGTGATGGTATTTAACAAAGCAGGCAGGCATATAAAACATAATTTTATTTTAATGACATGTTGATAGATTGTGTTCAACATTGTAAATATTTAGGTATAACATTTAGTGCATCAGGATCTTTTTCCTTTGCTCAGAAGGAATTGTACAATAAGGCATTGAAAGCATACTACAAGCTACGAAAGGACTTTTTATCACTGAATCCCAATAATAAAAACATCCTCCATGTATTTGATCATACAATTAAACCCATTCTTTTGTATAGTTCGGAAATTTGGGGCTTTTTTAATCCTTTCAAAAAAAAATTAAATTCTCAGACTTCTACAGTTGATCAAGCTTATCCTAAACTTTTTTCAGATAGATTACATATGAAATTTTGTAAATTATTACTAGGTGTGGGGAAAAGAGCAACAAACCTTGCCACTCTTTCAGAACTTGGGAGATTTCCTTTACATTTTGATATCACCAAATCTATGATCAGATACTGGCACCGGCTTGAAAATTTGGGTTCATCCTTTCCCTTACTAAAAGATGCATATTTTGAGTCAAAGCTATTATTTGAATCAAAAATTCCCTCTTGGTATGGATCTTTAAACTATTTGCAAAAAAAAATTAATGGGGTTGACAGTCTAACCTTTGCAAGCAACTTTAGATTCAAAATTTTAATTAAAAAGTTTTTGTATGAGCACTATGAAATACAGTGGAGAAACCAAATGCACAATTGTGCTGATGGGAAGCTTTGTAGCTATAGCACTTTTAAGACTCATTTTGGTCTTGAAAGATACCTTACTATATTACAATCACCTGAGCAGAGGAGAAATTTCACTCGATTGCGTATTTCTTCTCTCAGACTAAGAATTGAACAAGGTCGCTATCAGGGTACTCTCCGACAAGACAGAATATGTCTCAGGTGCACCTCAAATGAAGTTGATGATGAAAAACATTTTTTATTCTCATGTACATCATCACAAGATAAGAGAAATTATTTGAATTCCACTATTGACTTACTATGCCCAAACTTTAAGCATTTGATTCCTAGCCAAAAACTGATATGGCTTCTTAATGTAGAGAATCTTGATATTTTGATATCTGTCTGTGAGTTAATTGATGAAGATAAAATATAACTTTAAAGATAAATATTTAATCAGGCTTTCTGCACTAGGCACAAGGTTGGCATGGTAGGGTACAGGACACATCGTACAAGTTCTATAATATTACCTTCTTGTTTGCGATATTAATATTTTTTTTATTAAACTGGTAATATTTTATCTTTTTTGTAATTTGTGCACTTTGGCATGTCAATTAGCATTGTCCCTTGGTGCCTCTTGCAGTTGTGTCACTTTAAATAGTACTGACTCCTCTGCACCAGGCACGAGGATGACATACCATTTATGTGCAACTTCTTACAATATCTTACCATATCATTAATGTCCCGAAACACATTTTAATATGCACCCACCGTGCCATATAGCACCGTCCCTAGGTGCCTCTTGCAGTTCAGCTAGATATATTTAGCCTACTCACAGTATTTTTTTTTGTTACTTTCCAGAGGTGTGCCTGAGACAAAGGTTTTATATATATACTAATATGTGATAACTGTTGTTTCTTATTTGTGTTTGTAACTATGTGTTGTTTATTATATTTGTAAAAGAATATTATATTACAATGATATTATATTATGCTCCTTGTGAGCCCATTTTATGGAAATAAAGCATCTTCTTCTTTTATGTATCGTTATAATAATAATAATATTGTAATAAATTATTTATCTAAAGAGGGTAACTCAATAAGAACTAGTCTAATTTTCATTGAGGCTCTCATATGTATATATCGTTCATTGTTTCCGTTGTCAATGTACATGAATTATTTCGTGCTACCACATTTTCATGTTTTCGCTTCATTCAAAAAGAAAATATAAAAACAATTTTATATTAAATCATTAGATGTAAATGATCTTTATTCGACATTTTAGTGATATTTTGAGATTTATTCGAGAACAGATTTTTTTTATGTTTGTTTTTCTGTCTACAATTGTGACATTATGGTACGATCTTGTCAGTTTTCTGATAATTTGCCGAAACCCTTGGGAACTATTTTGGAAAAGATTTAGCGATAATGATTCCGCCATGATACCAGTTTTCACTGGATTATCCTGTCATTTTACACAACATTTAAATGACATTTACACAATATTTTTTTCCAGTTGCTGGGTATAATTGTTCGGGAAAATCATTCATTAGTAGTAATACTGTAGAAAATATATCAAATTGTATTATAAATTAAATAAAAATCTTTGTCATTACTAACCGTTTATTTCAAAACTGGAAAGATTATATTCAGAACAACATTTAGAAACACTTTCGCCTGATGTGTTTTAAATTATCGGGGTTTATCTTTTACCCATATTTGACCAATATTTTTACATAAACAAGAACACGTCCGTCTGTCTCTGATCATTCAATTCTACGGCATAACATTCGCCGGTCGGATCGAATTTCCCTTTTTTTTGTATTTTATTTTTTAGTTCATACTGTTAATTTTTCTTTTTTAATTTAGTCCAAGTAAAGTTTCAAATAAATGTATATCTCTTTACAAAATAAGAAGATATGGTATGGTTGTCAATGAGAAAACTATTTTCCAGAAACTAACTGACGTGGATGTTGGCAATTAGTATCTTATATGTCACCGTATCACATTCAGCAATTAGCAAAACTCATGAAGCATAACACACTTTAACTCAATGCTTGAATACAACGCCAAGCGAATTTGGGGATACATCCTCTATAATGACTATACTTCCTCCTGGATCCGGTTATCGGTCTAGTACAAAGTATGGTACAGTCATATCGAATCAACAGTTCTCATCCTATATATTCTCTATTGAAACATAAAACCTATACAAACTGGATATAAGAAGATATATGAGACAAAGTGTCCAATCCAAGTCACAATTTATAAAAGTAAATTTCACCCTATGATACTGCATTTATTTATGTCAAGAAGGATAACTCTAGCGCACAGACAGTGATGGAATATATAATTATATATGAATTTTAATAACACTGTAATAGAGTGAAATTTATTCATAAATTCATTTCAGACTTTGATATCTAACGTGTTTAGTTTTCCTTTTTTTATTATCATTATCAACAACCAAATGGTATGACGTGCATTGTAGATAAAATAAATTGAGACAGCTTACCACGATCTACCACCAGTGACCAAATGACGAAAAAGTAAGCAACTATATGTTCAGCCTACAGCAATGAGCAAAACCCATATAAAGTTGATTATTGTTTTATAATATACAAACTATAAATATATAAAAGAAAAAAGGGGAAAATTAAAATAAAAAGCAAAGACTGAAAAATAATATTATTCTGTGATGATGACTTAAATTAAATCTTGAACATATTTGAACATTCTGATATTTTATTTATTCGAACGTTCCAAGTTTCCGCAAATTACTAGTTTCGCTAGTATATAAATCAAAGTTTTCAGAAAGCCAATTAAGATTATTAAGTAAAGTTTCTTTACGTACAGTGCATTGAAGTGCAGAAAACTATGAGTTAAAGCTGTTAATCACAGGCACTTGTCTCAGAAATTGTTTTCCTATATATACCTTAGTGTTATATTGAGGTATAGGAATTCTTTTTCTGAGACAAGTGCCTGTGCTGTTAATGTATTTATTAATATTAAGCTAAATGTAAATCTGTATTGCCGAGTTTGCTTTCTATTATTCCAGTTAGACTTTGTCGCACCTTCAGGAATGTGATATTTTGACACATTGGCCGTAAATACATCAATAATATAGTTGCACGTTCTGGACAGTGCTAATCGATATCAATACACACTAGGTAAGATCAGGTAAATGTATTATTCATGTATGGGACATCTTTAGTGTTATCCGAATCATACAATGGATATTTTGATTAACTTATCTACAAAATTCAGGTAAATATTGATTTTCGATCTTTCAAAGCGCAACAGATGTCGACATTTTGAAACGTCTTAATCACATAGAAGTTTACACAAATGTTAAAATTGACAATTAAATTAAAACACGTGGACAACGATGCATCATCATCAACTAAATGTGCAGAAAAATACAAATGTGTATTGACAGTGAATAAAGGAACGATTTAATATTGAATCAAAGTGATTTAGAACCGTACAACAAATCGGTCAATATGTTTACATAACTAAACGTGAAGGAGAAAAAACGATAAACTACAAGATATATATTGTATGTAAATCTAATGTAAATATTTCTGTGATACCCCCTTCTGTTATTAAAGCTTGCGTTGCGAGGTAAATTATGGAAGGTTTCCAGAACAGACAAGGTGCGGTTAGAGGACTTCTAAATCGAGGCATGATTTATGAACCTCTGGAATTCAAAGAAGCAGTTTAATCTTGTTCGAAAAATACTTTGAATAATTCTTTGATAGTTGTTTGTAAAACGTACGATGTTTTCAGCTATTCGTGGTGAAGATCGAACCTAAGAATTGTTGTCAGAAGAACATGTACCCTACCCATCATTTGATGTGAAACGTTTATAAATATGGATATCAAGTAAACAAGCATGTTTCAATAGTGACGAAATCCATTTCTGAATGAAAATATATCGAAAGACAGCTGATCGACAATCATATTTCTTTGTATATCAATATTTTCGTATGGGATTTGGAGCCAGCAAACAGGTCGTAATCAGTGCAGCTAACGAAAATGTCGCTAGGTGAGTTACATACATTTTGCATCAATATTTGACACCTTATCAAACATATATGTTTTTTGTTTATTCAGTGTGCACTTTTTAATCCATTTAATCACAACACCCACATAAAAAAAAATATATATATACAGCTGGAGTTTCCGGTTTCTTGACGTATTGCTAAAAGATAGGACACATAAGAAGGTAGCAACTTGAATGCTGGCAGTTCTCTTTTTATGTTTGTCTTAATGTGTTGTTAAGTTCAGATAATAAAGGAGACCAATTATGATCGAAGAATGAATCTTCTAACATTCGAAGACTTATAACGGGATGTTGAATATTAGAAGTTCTCTAAGGTAGATACAAGTATTTTGTCATTGGGAGGGATACATCCTATTTTATAAAGAATCACTCTGATTCAAACAAATAATTCTATGAAACTGACATTATCAAGATGCTTGATTTCTTGATTGACAACATATTTGTTACGTTTGGAGGACGTGTTTTTCAGCACACTGTCAGAATTCCTATGGGAACCAATTGTGCCCCTCTTCATGTCGACTTGTTTCTTTATTATTATGAAGCTGACTTCATACAGGAACTTCTTAGGAAGAAAGATAAGATGTTAACAATATCCTTTAACTTTACTTGTTCTCTCACTAAATGATACAACATTTGGTGACTATGTTGAACGAATCTATCCCATAGAACTAGAGATAAAGGATACTACAGATACAGTCAAGTCTGCTTCATATCTTGACTAACATCTAGAAATTGAAAATGAGGGTCGGTTTAAAACAAAACTTTACGACAAAAGAGATGGTTTCCGCTTCCCAATTGTAAACTTTCCATTTCTATGTAGCATAATTCCATCAGCGCCTGCATACGGAGTACTAGTATATATATCTCCCAATTGATACAATATTTCTGGGCTTGTATTTTCTATCATGATTTCCTTGATCAATAGTGTTGCTGTTCACAAGAAGCTATCAAACCAAGAGTTCCAAATGGTAAATTTTACGGACGCCATCACGAGTTGTTTGACCGTTATGAAAGAACCGTTTCACAGATGATATCGGATATGTTCCGTATGTCTTAACTACAATCCCCTTCCCTTTTCACGAATGTGACCTACCGAATTAGACTATTAATCGGATTTTTAATAACACAAGCAACACGACGGGTACCACATGTGGAGCAGGATCTGTTTACCCTTCCGAAGCACCTGAGATCACCTCATTGACAAGTTTTGATGGGGTTCGTGTTGCTTAGTCTTTAGTTTTCTATGTTGTGTCTTGTGTACTGGTATTTGTTTGTTTGTCGGTTTCTTTTTTAGCCATGGTGTTGTCAGTTTGTTTTCGATCTGTGAGTTTGACTTTCCCTTTTGTATATTTCGCTCCTCCTTGAATATCCTACCATTCACGACTTTTATTGGATGTCGAATTCTAAATCTCCTTTCATTCGAAGATTTATTACGAGATGTAGAATGATAAATCTCCTTTCATTCGAAGATTTATTACGAGATGTAGAAAGATAAATCTCCTACCATTCGAAGTATTTGATAACTGTACTTGCATATTCTGTTGAAGTTACGAAGTGATAATTTAAGATCTAACGTTCACATACGTACTAAAATAAAGAATAAGAATTGCACATATATGCTAAATTGTTAATAGTTTTGGCAGTTAATTGATCAAGACAATAACTTTCAACTAAGATTTAAATGCTGAAGGTATGCTGTTTTAATTTATCTGTCTATCAGAATTAAGGGCCAAATGGGATTACACAATAACTATGTAACTATAAAAAGGAAGTTGTGGTATGATGGCCAATGAGACAACTCTCCACAAGAGACCAAAATGACACAGAAATTAACAACTATAGGTCACCGTACGGCCTTCAACAATGAGCAAAGCCCATACCCCATAGTCAGCTATAAAAGGCCCCGAAATGACAATGTAAAACAATTCAAACGCGTAAACTAACGGCCTTATTAATTAAAAAAAAAAAATGAACGAAAAAAAAATGTGACACATAAACAAACGACAACCCACTGAATTACAGGCTCCTGACTTGGGACAGGCACATACAGTTACTCTCACTATAAACAGAGAATGCTGAACATAACTCTTACTGCATACATCGTAGAAACAAGTATCTTGTCTTAGAGAGGGATAACTCCTACTTTGTAAAAATCACTATGATTTAAAGATAAAAGTAAAAACTGACATTATCAAGATACTTGATTTCTTGATTGACAACATATTTGTTACTTTGTTACTTTTAGGGGACATGATTATTTTATCAAACTATCACCGTTCCCATGGGAACGAACTGTGCCCCTGTTTGTCGACTTGTTCATTTTTTCTTACGAGACTGACTTCATACAGGAACTTCTTCATTCGTCAATTTGTATTTAATTTATGAGTTCGGATGTCCCTCTGGTATCTTTTGCGCCTCTTTTGTTGTTATTTGTTATGAACTCTTAGCAGGTGTCCTCCGGTATATGGCATTTTTGTGCTCATGTGGCGTCAAAGCAAACACCAATCGATCAATTGAATACCAAAGAGAACATCCTAAACTGATGCTCTGTGACGCCATTATTTGTTGTGATATGTTAGGAGATATCCTCGAATATCAGATAACCTATTTTTTAAGCTCTGTGACGTTATTTCATGTTCTGTTAATTTTCTTATTGTTAACTTCCAATTTCTAGCAGAACTTTAACATACACTTTGCCACATCGCATTTCATTAAAAGGCTCAATTAATACATTTGTCACTTGCAAATTTATTCACAATATACGGACTACATTAACAAGGGTTTGATCTTGACACAAAAAAAAAAACCTGCTCAAACAGACACGCAAGTACTGAGTACAACAGAAATGTACAATATAACCTTCACGGTCCATTTGACGAATTAGTTGACCGTTTTGTTGTTTCTGTGTCTCAACTCAAGAATAATCTTTATACATGTTCATCTGCAATCCTACGATCTTCAACCGATCGAGTCGTATGTATTCATTATTGTGACATTTTGAATGAGTGTGAGATCTACAGATTCAGATTCAATATTTTATTCAAGTCCCTTCACATCAAACATATTTTAAATGACTTCAAGGATAACATATAAAAACAATTAAACTATTTGAAATGTATGCACCAATTTTAAAAAGATTTATGGTAGCATTTTTTAAGACACAATATACAGGTTTCGGCAACAAAACGTTATATAGCATGATTTGCCTTAAATCTACATAAACAAAACGCGGTTTAAAATGACATAAGTTCACATTCAGTAATAAAACTTCAGATAAAACATCCAGTTTCTACGTGTATCTTAAGGAGAGCCAACCCACATATAAATCGTGAGAAAGTTCCTCTTTTTTTCAAATAAATGTCTGTACAATAGTAATGTTTAAACACTTCTTACTTCGACCTGCTTTTTGTTTAATACATGAAACTGAAATTAAACTATGTATTGTTATCTTTCGTATCGACAATTAAAAATCAAAGTACTTAAGTACTGAACATCGGATGACCGAAATTCTTGTGGATGGTCACAAGCACTTGTCTCAGAAAAAAAATCACATCTCTATACCTTAAATTGAGGTTAAAGTACAGATATATATGTTTTTCTGAGAAAAGTTCGTGCGTGGATGATAAATTCAATCTCATTGTAATAACTATTATTGTATAACTATATTGCAGTGATACAAATCAGTGTACTCTGGTTTGTTGTTATAATGATATCAATGATATTAAATGTGTATATTGCTGATTACAGTTACATGTATATATAATTTTCAGCCATTTGTATATAACTATATTCCACTATATTAATAATAGTGCAGTGCAAGTGCATGGTTGACACTCTTCTGTAATAATTCGATTTTTCTAACAGATTGGATTTCAGTAGGCATTCATATTTTCCCGCAAAACGTTCAATGTCCCATGCAGAGTTATCGGTCCTTGAGAGAGAGCAAAGACTGATAACTCTGCATTGGAGATTGCAAACGTTCTCGAGATATTCTTCCTCATGCGTTAACACACTTTTTCTGTACGCGTGCATAGATTTTTTATTTATATATATTTCTAACGACAAAACATTTTCATATTATTAATTTATGTTCTAAATAAATATTTTAGGAGTATCCATTGAAAAACGAATTTATATCAAGCGATAAGGAATATTATTTTGCATTCGATAATGTCCGCGTAATTATTAAGTTTATAGATCGGTTACAATCCCAACACGAAAGTTACGTAATGGAAATCTAGGCGACAGCAATAATAATAATAATAATAATAATAATAATAATAATAATAATAATAATAATAATAATAATAATAATAAATAAGCTTTATTTAGAGGGTACTTTACCAAAATTACATGCAAAAAATGTTTTGGATTGCATTTATGCAAGAAAAGTCCCTGTTAACTCAAATAGATAACTTTAAATTGATCACCATATTGCGAACAGTTTCGAAAAAAATGTTTGTTGAAAAAATTCACGAGTTCAACTGGAAATGCTTTAAAATTCGGTTATCAGTAAGCCTAAGTATTGTATATTTATTTTTTACACATAGCGAGCGGTGTAAACATAGCACGAGACACTAACCACGCCGACGCTCTAATGTCAATCTCGCTCCTTTTTGAGTGCATGCAATTAATTCCCTTAGTTTTGGGTTTACCTTGATTTTAGTCTCCTTTATATGTATTACCTTATAACTTATTGTTAATATTTTATTCTATTCAAATTAAAGTTAATTGTTTGTTGCATTTATAATATTCTATTCTATTCAAGTTAAAAGATAACTTTTTGTTGTATAATGGCATATACATGATATATGCGGGAAAGTTTTTGAACAGGACACCAAAAAAGTATTTAAAAAATAATTGGCAAAAGTTTTATAATTTAATAATAGTAAATATAATAACATATGTCATTGAGTGCCCTGATAACATTTCAATATATTCTTAAGCTTTATCAATGTCAAAACAGACTTAAGACGACTATAGGTCTTGACATTTAATCAAAAGGTTGCTGATTTATACAAATATTAATCAGCTTTATCGGTAAATGTCAAATTCAAATATTTTTGCAAATAGAAGGGATCAAATCATCACAGCAAATTGAAAAGCATTTTATGTATATTCACTTTTAAAAAAAATGTAATAAATTTCTAGGGGTCTAATGAGAGATCTCAGTCACAAACAGGTGCGAATCCAGCAATTTTTAAAAGGGGGATCCAAACCCAGGATAAGGAGTGGTGGGTGGGCTTCTAACCATATGTACCCCTTCAAATGCATTGAGAGTCCCAAATAAGGGGGATCCCAACCCCAGGGTCCGCCAAGTGTTGCAGGTACAAAACTAGTATATTCGATCATTGAACAGTTTGACATTATGTTAAGGTACATAGAAAACAAACAGACATATACATATGGCTTCCGGCTGTCCATCATTATATTTATATTTTTATCTGTATATTAATATATATATGACAACAGTTAATGCATTTTTGTGTATTTTACCTCAGGTTATAAGAACTGCCCGTTAGTATGTTTATTTTGCCGTTTATTGACGCATCTGTCATTATTTGGTGTTCGTGTATTGGCATCTTTTGCATTTTGTGTATGCAAACCATTGCATTTCAAGTCTAATTCTACATAAAATTTGTACATATTGATCAAACGTAGACAAGAAATAGTTTGCTGACGGCTTATCAAAGGTCCATCGTCAAAACAAGAATTCAAAATGAAAATAAATTAAAGGTTAAGGATATTTTTTTTTAAAATATTAAAAAAAAAATGCACTGTTGGACTTAGTTAAAAAGGCTTTTTTTTATAAATAGTACTAGTGATTCACTCATAGTGCTTTCCATCGGAAATAAACACATTTATTCTAAAACCACTATTTGGCATGATACGGGTTATGTTCTTCTTGTATGTTATTTATGATACTAAACTCCCAACGTGAGGGATGTGTGCTTGATTTTTATGTGATGAGGTTTCAATCAGTTTAATTGGGGTCTGGTAACAGCTAGTAATCCTTTATTAATGTATGTTGATCACTACCAATTTGCTTAGTTTCTTCTGTTACCTATACTAAATATCGGACTCGGACTTCTTTGAGACTGAGTTTTACTGTGCGTATTACTGTGTTTCTTTATTCTACATTGGCTAAAGGTGCGGAGGGAGAGATCTCACAAAACATGTTTGACCCCACCGCATTTTTGCGCCTGTCCCAAGTCAGGGACCTCTTGTCTTTGTTAGTCTTGTATGTTTTGTTTTTAAATTTAAGGTCATTTATATGTTTTGGAGTTTACCGGGTGCGGTAGTTTCTCGCTGTGTTGAAGACTAATTGGTTTTGGGTTTTGTTCTGCTCTATGGTCGGGTTGTTATCTCTTTGACAAATTCCCCGTTTCTTTTCTCAATTTTGATAGACATATTACAGAGAGAAACCGGAAGAAATCTGATTTTGTACTTTTTTGTACAATATTAAATTTTTAATTTTCACCAGTACTAGAAAAAACTAGTATGTTAGTTTAGTTTAAACATATTTATTTATAGTGGATTGGAAAAAAGTTTTGCAACTTATATTAATCCCTTTCTACTTTGCGGGTGCGAGTGGTGCCTTTAAGCGGCATTAGCCTGCTCTTTTTTCGAAATCTACAAGGGTGTCATTAACGTGCAAGATATATGGCTCCCTCTTAACACGGGTCAGTCATTTATCGTCCCCTTCCGATGGACTTTAGTCGTCTCCTTAAGACCAATCTCGCAAATGGTGTCAAGGGAGAGCCGAAAATTCGGTCCCTGAAATTTTCATCCCGGAACGGGAATCGAACAAGAAACCTTTGTGTAAGTAGTCCGATGCACTAACCACTACACCACGGTTAGTAATATGTTTGATACGAAAAACAAAAACTAACAAAAGGAAAATATTTTTCAGTTATCGATTATTATTGTTCAGTTCTTTTTCTGAATAGAGTGACTTCCATTCTGACTTAATACTATCTATTGATTTATCGCTGCAAATCATTTCGTGGCTTACTGTTGATCAACGAGTTATCAACAAATCTAAGGAAGGGTGGGGTTATATTTATGTTGTGTGGTGTATTATGTGTTTATTACAAAACAATAAATCTTTTTACGCAAACTGTTACAATCCCGTTACGACTTTTTTTCCAATTTACGTTTTTGTGGTTGTAATTGAAATTTTACATGATCATCAAATATCAGAATGTCGTACGAGAATCATTTGATTTTCTTAGAGATTAGTTCCACCTATCTTTATATATACTCTCCAATAAACATATCAAATGTCCATCACGCATAAAAAAAGCTATATCCGCATAAAACAATGACTGTTTATGTATTTTAATTTATATTCAAACGTCAGAACGTCCGGTCACTATGTTAGTAGGTGTTGACCATTCACAAGAACAAGATCAAGTACATGTACTTTATTATTCTTTACGACCCATTATCACCCTGGCACATGTTACTGAGGTATTTGATCCCTGTATGACACAGAATATGTATTCCCTATGATCAAAAATCAATAAAGATTGGGAATGTGATGACAAATGACCATTGTTGTCATCTATGGAATTTATATGGTCTTATGGTATTCAGATGTACAGTGGCACGCTTATGTATTAACGTCGGTTAGGAATTAACTTTAAAGTAATGTGGATTTAAAATTAACTGGAATATAATGAAATTTAATTCAATAACTACACGGTAAGTTTCTTTGTTAAAAATTGATTGGAAACAAAAAAAAAACCATATACATCGTCATATATATATACAGATTGATATATAAAAAAGAAGATGTGGTATGATAGCCAATGAGACAACTATCCACAAAAGACCAAAATGACACAGACATTAACAACTATAGGTCACCGTACGGCCTTCAACAATGAGCAAAGCTCATACCGCATAGTCAGCTATAAAAGGCCCCGATAAGACAATGTAAAACAATTGATATGTTTACTTGTTGTTTATGGGGAATAGATAGTACATTGGAATCATAGCTGTTCCATTTTTTTTTTAAACTTCTCTTCAAATATTACTGTTCTAACAAATATAGACGTTAGTGTTCTTAATGAATTTTTCAATGGATTATCTGAATTTCTACACAATCTAAATAGTTTTATTAATAAAGTGACGAAATATTTCAAAATGACTTATTTTAACGCATTATATTTGAATGATAAGTATGATAATGGAATTTTTATGGAGAATATTGGTGTGTAAACTCAACGTTTTACACAAACAATTCTTCAGTCTTTTCATATTAGGTTTGTTAGTGATCGAGTTGGACCTGTTATTTTCATGGGGTTTATTGTCGTCCAACTCATTTTTAAATTGAAACTCCCCAAAGTTATACATGTTTATTACTAAGAAAATATTTACATGTTATTTGTTGGAAGTAGCTAAGACCGCTAAGACTACATTGGAAACATAGATTTTTTAACAAGGCGTTTGCGTTATATTGTAAACATGAAAAACTGGAAAAACCAAAGTTTAAAATATATTGTTTCGGTGAAATGACACATGAATACAACATCAACTTTTTTCAAGAAATATACCTATGTCTATTTTCTATCACATTTAAGGAAATATTAACATATATATTTCTTTCATTTTGTGGGGATTGCAGGGCGTATACCCCTTGAGAGTCCTGACTAATCTATATATAAGAAGACATCTGTGACACACTTACGTATGTTAAAAGTAACAACTAAACCAATCATTACAATCATCCCACGCTCGATCAAATTGTATATGATTATATTATTTCGGAATAAACGATGGAGCTTGAAGAAATACCAATAGATCCTTGACACTCTTGTATCAGTTCATCATAGTTGGTCTAGTACTCATTATTTTACTATATGTTCAGTATATTTAGTGTTACTTAATTCAACCATTTTTATTAACAAAAGTTTTTACATAAGAAAATGACCATACCAAGTCAGGAATATGACAGTTGTTATCCATTCGATTGATTTGTTTGAGGTTTTGATTTTGCCATTTGATAATGAAAATGCCGTTTTGAATTTTCCTCGGAGTTCAGTGTTTTTGTGATTTTACTTTTTACATTGCAAGTTCCTATAATTCATTAAACATGTGGTAGTATACAATGCCATATAACCTTTACAGTCGCCTCTACCATCGAAAGTGTAAACTGCATTTGTATTTGTTCACCTTATTATTTAAAATAGGTCTAATACTAATACAAATAATTATGTCTTTCCATGTTCCTGCCTTCATGTGGAAAGCACTTTTGATTTTGTTCTGATGCTTTTTCTACCAATGGTCTAATCTATATAAAAAACGAGAAACGATAAACGCTTATATATATATGAACCACATTAACAAACAACAACTACTGATCAAAAGATTCCTGACTTAGGACAGGTTCAAACAAATGCAGCGGGTTAAAACCTTTTGACAGGCGTCAAACTTCACCAAGATTTAGTATTTATAACTATATTTTGATTTATCATACGAATGACATTTTTAAAAAAAATGTGTATATTACGGAGGATCATATTTCTAATGTGCCCACCGAATCTTATTTGGAAAATTATAATATGCATCGGTCTTCATCTTTATATGAATTATTTCCTTTTTTTGCATTTGACATGAGTGCTTTGTAAAGTAAACCAATACGCTGCAAGTCATAAGGACCTTTATATATATATAAATATATATGTATAGTCTTTTGATACGGAGTCCTCGGGCCATGCATTAGCAGGAAATTGTGGTCATGGTTAATGGTCAAGATCCGTTTTATATTTTGTAGATAGAAGTGCTCTGTTAATTGACGAGTTTTTTTGCTGGAAAAAGGAAAGCAAATACATCTAAAAAGAACTTGCTAGGGGGGTTGTGGTTATGCCCCAAAGAAAATTTTGAAAAATTAGGTTCAAAATCCTGTGTAGCGTGTACACAGGGGTGTAGCGTGTACACAGAGTTAGCGTGTCTATTTCTATTTTAGAATGAGTTCGTTACAAGTTTGATACTGGATCCAAAATGATTATATTTACAAAATATTAAACAAGTAAACTTTATTCATAAATTAACGTCAATGAACCAAAATATGTACAACTGTTCTTTGCGTTCTCTAATATACTATATATGACTTTTCTTATTAAAATATATATACCATTACAAATTTGTCCTGGGTCAGGAACAAATTGGTCTCTTGGTACAATATGTACTTATAGAGACATACACACGTTAATTTTGATCTCTATAGAAGTCGCTCCTCACTATCCTACTACCTGTCGATACATTTATTTTTGGCATGCACAAGTCATGTCTTCTCTGACTGTTAATGGCGTTAAAATACTAAATCCCTGGGATGTGTTTTAGTTGATTGTAGTCTGTGATGCATGGTTTTTTTTTATTATTAATTGTGTTTGGCTTTTAACTAGCTGTCAGTAACTGCGAGTATTCTCAAATCGTATTTTCTTGTTAATTCGACCTGTTGATACTGTTTATAATGTTTTTTTTGTTATTTTATATTAATATGGATCTTATCTATATACAAGCTTTGATTATTTGGAATATCTACTAGTTTTCACTTCTTCGTACTACATTTGTATGAACTTCAAGATTATTCTCCTTAAATCTGTACAGGAAAGTTTTAGCTAGCTCTAATTGTATATATAGTTTTATTGTTACTATTCACCCCAATTTGTATCTAGTGTTAAATTATGTATTTATATGACAGAACTTTCTTGGTATTCCTAATTATTGGAAGAATTTTATACACATAAGTAATATACCTAAAACGACAAAGTTATTTTTCATTTACCTGTATATATTATTAAAACCGTTTTTTTTCAAAAGTGATTAATTTCGAAGGGTTAAATATTTCGCGGTGGTGTTTTGCCATGGCTTTGTTTGGACTTGTTTGTCTGCCTTTTGGCCTTGAATGTTTGTCCCTAATATTTTATTAACTGTGTATTTGCATTCAGATATCGCTGATCAGATTTATTCGTTCATAGTGTGTTAATTTACGTTTTTTGATTGAGTTAAGCCTGCCAATTGATATTTTATCGTGTGTTTTTCTATATTGTGATGTTATGCTATTGTTTCGGAAAAAGGGAGAAGGTTTGTTACCATTAAAACGTTTAATCCCGCTGCAAATGTTTGCACCTGTCCTAAGTCAGGAATCTGATGTACAGTAGTTGTCGTTTGTTTACGTAATTTATACGTGTTTCTCGTTTCTCGTTTTTTATATAGTTTGAATGGTTTTACACTAATAATTTTGGGGCCCTTTATAGCTTGTTGTTCGGTGTGAGCCAAGGCTCCGTGTTGAAAGCCGTACATTGACCTATAATAGTTTACTTTTTTTTAAATTGTTATTTGGATGGAGAGTTGTCTCATTGGCACTCACACCACATCTTCCTATATCTATAGACCGTTGGTTTTTCCGTTTGAATGGTTTTACACTAGTAATTTTGGGGCCCTTTATAGCTTGTTGTTCGGTGTGAGCCAAGGCTCCGTGTTGAAGGCCGTACATTGACCTATAATGGTTTACTTTTATAAATTGTCTCATTGGCACTCACACCACATCTTCCAATATCTAATTACAAGTTAACACACTTGTCCAATACGCCACTCGTTCTCTTGGTACAATTATGTACTTTACAAGTTTGTAACACAGACTCCCACTTGTCCTATTCATGTTGGTAACCTTCAAGGTAGGACTTGTCTTAATGCAGTGTGGTACCCTACAAGTGAACACACTTGTCTTGTACGGTAAACTTCATACTTGACAAACTACGAGTTATACAAGTCTAAAGAACAGGCAACTTTCTTCACTTTTTTACTTTCGAACTCAAAACTTTTAATGTCCCTCTGGTATCTTTCACCTCTCGTTTACCGAACCTTCTTTTCCAAAACTGTCTTAGACAGAATCATGCTCGGTTTAATAATATTGGTTTTTTTTTAAATATATAAATTAGGGATAGGGTAGGTATTTAATCAGACCAGTCTTTGGATTGACGGAGTTAATATCATTTTGTAATATACCTACTCCTCCGCTCCACTGTTGCATATAATTATTTTGCTGCTGACACGAAACAGCGTACTTTTATTATAAAATAAGCAGTGCCCCGACGATATTTGGACATTTTGACCTAACGATTATGTTAATTATGTAAATTGTCTTCCTTAACTGGTTGACTGGTTATGACCTATACTATCAGAAAACATCTGATATACATAGTGTATTTTATACCGTAATGTCTATTGGCATGGAACAACGATGAAAGTTTCGTATTTGTTCTCTTATCTCGTTGATTTGAGAGTTTCTAAACCCAAAGGATATAAGTAAATACTTTTACCTCAGTACAATAGATATTTACATTACACTTAAACTATTGTGCACGTGAGCAAGTGTATGGTGCACGTGTACAATTCGTCGTACGACCGATACAAAAACAACAATAGGACAAAGTGACCGACTCAAACGAATGCAAAGTGGGTTTCAAACATTTAGAAATCGGTCAACACTAATGAACTCAATGGAATTATCTTTTGCACATATTTCTACAGAAGTTTTACTCGATAATTATCAAGTTATCAAGGAGACAATGTCCCGGAGATAGTTGTAGATGTTAATAGAATGAAATTCAAAACAGTGTAGCTGTGGCCATTGATTGACACATTAAAATCATCCATTGACTGGGACAATTTACGCGAACGTTTGTCTGTAACGACCACTGTTCACGACGTACCTATGATAGACATTTAAACTGTGGGGTCACCAAAGGTTTCTTAACGCCTTTAATTATAAAATAATTCGAAAAATTAATCAGGAATAACCTTTGTGTTTTGATTTATATAATTGATATAAATCAAAATATCGTGTTATTTCTGATTAATTTTTCGAATTACTTTATTTAGGTGTTGAGAACCTTTGGTGACCCCATAGTTTAAGTGTCTTTAAAAAGTACATAGTGAGCATTGGTCGTTACATTCAAACGTTCACCTAAATTGTCCCAGTCAATGGATGATTTTAATGTGTCAATCAATGGCCACAGCTACACTGTTTTGAATTTCATTCTATCAACAAAGTCGACGTTATATTCCAGTTGTTGCACTTATCAGAAAACGCATCGTGATATTGCCGATTATCGACATTTTGTGGAAATGCGTACAGGATAGCGGATGAGAGCATAATTTACATTTTATATTCAATGGTGTTGCTCGAAGTCATTAAAAACGAACACAATGCAAGCCGAATGTTTGATGTTTGAAATTGTTTTACCAAAAAGCAACAGTTTATGTTTGAGGATATTTTTTCGTTATTCGATTATAAATGTTCTTTTCTCTTTGCAGATTAAGCGCTATATTGTTTAGTAAGGACGACGCTGAATCAGTATTAAGATTTGAACCAATGGGAACGTACCTTTTATATCGTGATTATGAATCTGATAGGATATACCTTTCATTAAGGTAAGAACCAATGAGAATGTACCTCTTATATCTGTGATAATGAATCTGATAGGATCAATGAAGCAAATATAATGTATCTTTATAGTATTAAGGATGTTCGCTACTCTGTTTCAAAATAACAAGTTTTTTAAAAGACTGTTATGAATTGATAGTATACAATTAAAGGAACTCAAAAAGCAGAAAAAAATGAAGGGTCCGTGTTCTATAAGCCATTGCAAATTTGGCGGGAAGTAATTCTCTCTAGACTTTTCATATATTTAACATTGTAACCCTTTTTCTTTCAAAAGATATACAAAAACAACAAGGATTTTATAGGATTTTCAAATATGGTTTTTAAACTTTTATGAAAAGAAAAGTAGGGGTGAGTGGAGATATTTTTTTAATGGAAATACACGGCTAAAACCAGAGGATTCCGATTATCTGATAAAAAATCAAAAACAAAGAGGAGCTAATATACAACAGACTACATCAAACTTTTGACGAGGGATAAGAAAAACTTAGGTCATATATAAATTTTTCTTAACCCAACTATTCAAATCATTTTTAGAAAACGTTGATTGCTGAAAGAAACTAAACCATGTATGAAGAATTTTTCAATTGTGTGTAATATGTTTTATATTCTTAACGTCAGTAAGTTTCATGATCACAGAAATCTGTCTTTCAACTGAACATTTAAACTAAAAAAATGATACTATATAAATTAGATGGCCAGGGAGTCATCACCATATTTATTTTTGGAAGAATAACAGAAGTCAAATATACTATTTTATTTATGAAAAGAAGATGTGGTATGATTGCCAATTAGACAACTATTCACAAGAGACCAGATGACACAGATATTAACAGCTATATGTCATTGTACGGCCTTCAACAATGATCACAGCCAATACCGCATAGTCAGTTATTTTATTACGTCTACCTTTTAAATCTATCATTGATGTAGTATTTCAAATGCTAAATCTATTTGTTTTATTCAAGTAAACAAATTGTATCTAACTTAAACACATTTGTTATCTTTATTAAAACAATTCTCATTTCATTTTACTTTAGTCTGTCTTTCCTAACTGTATCGTTCATTTAGATAGGAATTAGTCTGCACTTAAAGCCGAAGTAAACGAGAAAGCTTGAAACTCAAAAGTAAAAAGTACCTTTGTACATGCGGGAGTCTATATATTTACAGCATGATTTATTGTAATTTAAAAGTTCCAAGCGGAAAATACCTGGTTACTCTTGACATTTTCAAATTACAGAATTATTTATTTCAATTGTGTGGTGAATAAACAAGGAAATATCCTTAAACGGTATAAAAATAGATTGCCAATAAAACATCTGCCCACCAGAGACCAAAATGACGTATATGAAAGCAACTATGAATTACTGAAAGGACTTCAAAAACGTGCAAAACTCATAACGACAAAAGAGACCAATTAAATTACATTTTTGAATCACAGTTCGAGCGTAACATGCTGAAGTTGTATTGTAAGCAAAATCAAAAAAAAAAAAAAAAAAGAAAGAAAACTGAAACGACCCGTCTACTGTAAATTGAAATTGCAAAACTGCATAGAAGGACAGTTCCAAAACGATAAAACCGTACGACTAAAAAATAATACATTTGTACGCTTTTCATAGTTTCATATGTAGGGTTCTTGTGTATTTAGTACTTTGTTTTCCCCCTTATTTTTTTAAAATAAAGAAAAAAAGATGTGGTATGATTTCCAATGAGACAGCTCTTCACAAGAGACCAAATGACAAAGAAATCAACAACTATAGGTCACCGTACGGCCTTGAACAATGAGCAAATCCCATACCACATAGTCAGCTACAAAAGACCCCGAAACGAAAAATGTAGTAGCTATAAAACATAAGATCACTTGAAATACCGGGTACACTCACTTTGAATATAAATATGAAATAAACCTAACACAAGGTCTTCCAGTATTTACACAGGACGAAGATTTATTATCGATAGACATTATATCAATACATCAGATAACATTATTACATATTATGTTGGGTGACAACTGTTTTATATGATCAAGTTTATCACTGGTCTCAGGATATATCTCTTGACATTACGTGTACGAAACAACATGTTGTAGCTTGAAAGTGTAATGTATTACTAGGTGGTTGCATACACTATAATGGAATGGATGGACAAATCTTAAGTGCTGCAAATGTCCAACAAAAAAAGTAGCGAAACCGATATCTTTGATACCAGTTAATTAAATACAGCGCTTAAAACAAATTAATTCTAAGACCTCTTCCGTCTTTGTAATTTTTTTTTCTAATTTCATATCAGCAATAAAGTTCAACTACGTTTTTGTCTCTTTATGAAATTTTCATCGACACAAGAAAAGGCATTAAAAACCTTTCAGTACAAACTTTTGTTTATTGAACAGCTGTTCGTATATGAATGATGTTTGTTGCTTATTTACATTTTGATATAACACTTTTGATATAACACCAGATGTCAACCATCATGGTACACCATAATAGAAGTATATACAAACAACAATGTGTCTATAGTACACGGATGCCCCGTTCGCACTATCATTTTATATGTTCTAAAATTTGGATCAAAACTCTAATTTGGCATCAATTTAGAAAAATTATATCATAGGGAACATTTGTACTAAGTTTCAAGTTGATTGGACTTCAACTTCATCAAAAACTACCTTGATCAAAAACTTTAACATGAAGCGGAACAGACGGACGGACGAACAGACGAACGGACGCACAGACCAGAAAACATAATGCACAAAAATGGGGCATACATTTTTTTATTATTGTCTCCAACACTTGGTTTTATGTTTAATCATAATGATATCGACGTCTGATCAATGATAAATTTTTGATATTCCAAATGTTGGCGGGAATTGTTCACGTCTGAGGAGAGAACGCTGTAGTTTTACATAATATGCACGCTTTTGTTAAGTTTATGTAAAAGTAACACATAACTGTCATGTTTGAAGAGTTAATAAAATCATTTATTTAATATTGTGGGATAAGATACATTGTGTATTCCGCAATTAAATCAGTTATTTGATATTGTGGGATAAGATACATTGTGTATTCCGCCCTTCTTTTGAAATGATGCTGAAATATATTTGACATTATCACCAGAATTTGAAAAGAATTCATCATTAACATTTTTATTGACTTTAAATGAGTTTAACTGAATTAGTTCCCTTTGTATGCATTCAGTTTTCTGCATAAATCAATTTTTACGAAGGTATAGAGAACAATAAATCATTATAATCAAAATGTCCCAATAACAGATGAAGGTAGTCACAAAAGCATATAAAGTAGAATGTGAAAATAACGAGGGAGTTTCTAAAAGCTTTCGTACTATTTGAAGTTCTCTAATGACATCAGAAGTATAAAATATATATAAACGCTGTCAATAATCTATGTGATTATCATTCATAACTTTTACATCAATTTCAAATAGAGGTTATAGTACTGCATGTACAAATTTTGTTTTTGTTTTTTGTTTTGTTTTAAGACTTGAAATACATTTATTGAAAATCACCTGAATATAATTTACATTGTATAACCCAGGGAAGTATACACAAGGGGCTCTGTGTTAACAATGATCCATCGCCCAGGGATAAACGTTCTATTTTATATTTTTGACACATAAGTTATACATTTATAGTCATTACACAGACAGCGGTTGCGTACAAAAGATTCATAACATTCTACATTAGATAAAAAAAAAAAAACATCAAAAGACACACTACACTTGGTCTACAGTACAAAACATTTCAGTATACTTAGGCATAGCATGTAGACAAAGTGTTTATGAAAAAAAGATGATGTTTGTCTAATTAAACTCATCATAGATACCAGGATAAAGTTTTATATTTACGCCAGACGCGCGTTTCGTCTGCAAAAGACTTATCGATCAGTGACGCTCGAATCCAAAAGGCCCAATAAAGTACGAAGTTGAATAGTATTGAGGACCAAAATTCTAAAAAAGGTTTTGCCAAATAAAGCTAAGGTAATCTATTCCTGAGGTAAAAAATCCTTAGTATTTCAAAAAAAAGTTTTGTAAACAGTTAATTTATAAATATGACCATATCAAGGATAATTCATGTTAGCACAGAAGTGCTGACTACTGGGGAAGTGATATCCTCTGGGAATTAAAAACTTCACCAGCAATGGCATCGACATATAATAGACATAACAAGTACAAAATGTTTTTGTACTTCAGACACAACATGTAAACAAAGTGTTTGTACATTATAAACATAACATGTACAGACAACATTTTCAGGTACAAAACGCATAACATGTAAGCAAATGTAATTGTTTGCTTTAGACACAACATGAAGACAATGGTTTTTCTATTTTTAGACTTATATAAACAGTGTGGTTGGTCTACTTCAAACATAACATGTAATCAACGTTTTGTCTACCTCGGACACATGAAATGTAAACAACGTTTTGTCTTTTTCAAACATGAAATGTAAACAACGCTTTGTCTTCTTCAAACATGAAATATAAACAACAGTTTTGTCTACTTCAGACATGACATGTCACCAACGATTTGTCTACTTCTGACATGACATGTCATCAACGTTTTGTCTACTTAGACATGAAATATAAACAACGATTTGTCAACTTCAGACATGACATTTGACCACGTGTTGTCTACTTCAGACATGAAATATAAACAACGGTTTTGTCTACTTCAGACATGACATGTAAACAACGGTTTTGTCTACTTCAGACATGAAATGTAAACAACTATTTGTTTACTTCAGACATGACATGTGAACAACGGTTTTGTCTACTTCAGACAAGAAATGTAAACAACGTTTCGTTTATTTTAGACACGAGGTTAAAGTATTGTAACTGAACAATTTTTTGGTCTCTTTCCGGAAATCGATATCCATGAAAGCATAGATAAAAGGATTGATGACATTGTTTACGATATACATTCTATAAATAAATAGAATTCCGGGTAGTTCATTGTCGGAGAAGTTCTGCCAGAAATATGGATTTAGACCTTCTATCACTATCAAAATTACTTTAGGAATATAGCAAATTAGAAATACTATCGTAATCATCATAAACATAATTGTAAATTTATGTACAAGCCTCTTATTTATATCAGCACTTTCTGTTGAATGTTTGACCTTTGACTTAGTTTTAGTTGTAATTACTTCCGGTTCATGTTTTTCTCTTTCTGATTCCTTGTGTTCTGTTACGTGTTCGTCACTGACAATAACAGACGAGACAGTGTGCATTTCTTCAATATTTGAACTTGTTAGTTCTTTACCAGATGAATGTGAACTTTTCTTGTACTTGAAATGAACGTATACCTTATGCCCAATTCTACTGTAGAAAAAAATCATGACTGTCATTGAAGTCAAGAGAATAACAATAATAATTACGCCATACAGTAGCGTCAACGTTTTTTTAACTTCCTTTAACTTGCTACAGCGCGCACCTACAACACTTCCGTCCGCATTCGGAAAATCAACTGATCCATACAAGGCGGTTGTCGGTACTGCTAGTACACAGGCGAGACATACAGACAATCCTACCGCTAAACGTTTATGGAATTGTTTCATTTGATGTCCTTGAGGTCTACATACTTTAAGATACCTTTGTGTTGCGATAATCAGTAACAATAGAATAGACATATATGTCGTAAAAGCTGCAAAAAACCACCAGGCCTTGCATAAATGTTTGTTGTAAAATTCTGTCTGCATCATATTTAGCGCAATTCCGAACGAACCACAAACTGTAGCTCCCGCTAAATCCGAAACAGCCAATATTGGAATAAAATATCTGTCTTCGGACTTTTTCCTCATTCGGAATCGGTAAACTATTATTACAGTGGTGTTCCCAATAATTCCAAAAAATATATAAAGGGATAATATGATATTGTTTGGAATCAAGATTTTCGATAACTTCGAGTTCCACACCGAAACTGCGTTAGAATATGTGGCATTGTTCTCCATAATTAGAGGCTGAAAACACAGAATTGGGATGACATTCAGAGCTAACAATGAATTTAGTTCCGCAAGAGGAATATTTTAAAGCGATCCATCAAGTTAAATACAACCCGTCAAGTGTGATTTTTAACACTTAAATTTTAATTAGTATTTGACAAAAATGTTCAATGGCCAACTGTTTCACGAACTAAAATTTGAAATTTAAATGTTAATAAAGAAAAAAAAACCAACAACACTATACCAAAATAGCTTTGTGTACACATGTGGTTATTACTACTAATATTTACATCTAAAATATAAAAGTTGACTGAGTATATATATAAAAAAGTAAATATCAATATTTCACATGAGTAATTTTGAATGGATTCGGAACCAGGAAGTTATGTGATAATTTACATTTAACTTAAATAAACATTAGATTGTATAGACATATTTAAGAATACAGGAATATAAAAAAACGTACAATAATATCAACAATTTGAACTTATTTATAGAGGTCCATATTCCTTGTGACTCGAAACGAATATCAGAATGATTATAAATGTTGAAATCGTGTGAATTCGTTATGATATATAATAACGTATGATATATTTTCCGTAAGTGTTTTTGGAATAAGTCTCGTCAATTTCGCATCCGACCAAAAGTTTTGAAAGAAAAACATATGAAACGTTTGATAGCTTTAAAACTATAATAGGGAACTACTAAAACTACTAAAACTGTCTAAGTTAGACCCAGTGTTGTATGAACTGTCTAAGTTAGACCCAGTGTTGTATGAACTGTCAAAGTTAGACCCAGTATTGTATGGAGTGTCTAAGTTAGACCCAGTGTTGTATGAAGTGTTTAAGTTAGACCCAGTGTTGTATGAAGTGTCTAAGTTAGACCAAGTGTTGTATGAACTGTCTAAGTTAGACCGTGTTGTATGGAGTGTCTAAGTTAGACCCAGTGTTGTATGGAGTGTCTAAGTTAGACCAAGTGTTGTATGAACTGTCTAAGTTAGACCGTGTTGTATGGAGTGTCTAAGTTAGACCCAGTGTTGTATGGAGTGTCTAAGTTAGACCCAGTGTTGTATGAAGTGTCTAAGTTAGACCCAGTGTTGTATGAAGTGTCTAAGTTAGACCAAGTGTTGTATGAACTGTCTAAGTTAGACCGTGTTGTATGGAGTGTGTAAGTTAGACCCAGTGTTGTATGAACTGTCTAAGTTAGACCCAGTGTTGTATGGAGTGTCTAAGTTAGACCCAGTGTTGTATGAAGTGTTTAAGTTAGACCCAATGTTGTATGAAGTGTCTAAGTTAGACCCAGTGTTGTATGGAGTGTCTAAGTTAGACCAAGTGTTGTATGAACTGTCTAAGTTAGACCCAGTGTTGTATGAACTGTCAAAGTTAGACCCAGTATTGTATGGAGTGTCTAAGTTAGACCCAGTGTTGTATGAAGTGTTTAAGTTAGACCCAGTGTTGTATGAAGTGTCTAAGTTAGACCCAGTGTTGTATGAACTGTCTAAGTTAGACCGTGTTGTATGGAGTGTCTAAGTTAGACCCAGTGTTGTATGGAGTGTCTAAGTTAGACCAAGTGTTGTATGAACTGTCTAAGTTAGACCGTGTTGTATGGAGTGTCTAAGTTAGACCCAGTGTTGTATGGAGTGTCTAAGTTAGACCCAGTGTTGTATGAAGTGTTTAAGTTAGACCCAGTGTTGTATGAAGTGTCTAAGTTAGACCAAGTGTTGTATGAACTGTCTAAGTTAGACCGTGTTGTATGGAGTGTCTAAGTTAGACCCAGTGTTGTATGAACTGTCTAAGTTAGACCCAGTGTTGTATGGAGTGTCTAAGTTAGACCCAGTGTTGTATGAAGTGTTTAAGTTAGACCCAGTGTTGTATGAAGTGTCTAAGTTAGACCAAGTGTTGTATGAACTGTCTAAGTTGGACCGTGTTGTATGGAGTGTCTAAGTTAGACCCAGTGTTGTATGGAGTGTCTAAGTTAGACCCAGTGTTGTATGAAGTGTTTAAGTTAGACCCAGTGTTGTATGAAGTGTCTAAGTTAGACCAAGTGTTGTATGAACTGTCTAAGTTAGACCGTGTTGTATGGAGTGTCTAAGTTAGACCCAGTGTTGTATGAACTGTCTAAGTTAGACCCAGTGTTGTATGAACTGTCTAAGTTAGACCCAGTGTTGTATGGAGTGTCTAAGTTAGACCCAGTGTTGTATGAAGTGTCTTAGTTAGACCCAGTGTTGTATGAAGTGTCTTAGACCCAGTGTTGTATGAGGTGTTTAAGTTAGACCCAGTGTTGTATGAGGTGTTTAAGTTCGACCCAGTGTTGTATGAAGTGTCTTAGACCCAGTGTTGTATGAACTGTCTAAGTTAGACCAAGTGTTGTGTGAAGTGTCTAAGTTAGACCCAGTGTTGTATGAACTGTCAAAGTTAGACCCAGTGTTGTATGAAGTGTTTAAGTTAGACCCAGTGTTGTATGAAGTGTCTTAGTTAGACCCAGTGTTGTATGAAGTGTCTAAGTTAGACCCAGTGTTGTATGAAGTGTTTAAGTTAGATCCAGTGTTGTATGAAGTGTCTGAGTTAGACCCAGTGTTGTATGAAGTGTCTGAGTTAGACCCAGTGTTGTATGGAGTGTCTAAGTTAGACCCAGTGTTGTATGAAGTGGTTAAGTTAGACCCAGTGTTGTATAAAGTGTCTAAGTTAGACCCCGTGTTGTATGGACTGTCTAAGTTAGACAGTGTTGTATGAACTGTTTATGTAAGACCCAGTGTTGTATGAAGTGTTTAAGTTAGACCCAGTGTTGTATGAAGTGTCTAGGTTAGACCCAGTGTTGTATGAACTGTCTAAGTTAGACCCAGTGTTGTATGGAGTGTCCAAGTTAGACCCAGTGTTGTATGAAGTGTCTTAGTTAGACCCAGTGTTGTATGAAGTGTCTTAGACCCAGTGTTGTATGAGGTGTTTAAGTTAGACCCAGTGTTGTATGAAGTGTCTTAGACCCAGTGTTGTATGAACGGTCTAAGTTAGACCCAGTGTTGTGTGAAGTGTCTAAGTTAGACCCAGTGTTGTATGAACTGTCAAAGTTAGACCCAGTGTTGTATGAAGTGTTTAAGTTAGACCCAGTGTTGTATGAAGTGTCTAAGTTAGACCCAGTGTTGTATGAAGTGTCTAAGTTAGACCCAGTGTTGTATGTGGTGTTTAAGTTAGATCCAGTGTTGTATTACGTGTCTGAGTTAGACCCAGTGTTGTATGAAGTGTCTGAGTTAGACCCAGTGTTGTATGAAGTGTCTAAGTTAGACCCAGTGTTGTATGAAGTGCCTAAGTTAGACCCAGTGTTGTAGGAAGTGTCTAAGTTAGACCCAGTGTTGTATGAAGTGTCTGAGTTAGACACAGTGTTGTAGGAAGTGGCTAAGTTAGACCCAGTGTTGTATGAAGTGCATTTTGAAATTATCTAAACTGTTGTTAAACGGTGCACTTTGTCATCGGGGATATTAAGGACCAACTAAACAGCTCAAATTGTCTGAGGTCAAAACCATATGAGGGGAACTTTTTACTTCAGTTTTTTTCACTAAAACGCTGATTTTATTAAAGCATTGTTATATTACAGATCAGAGAATTACGTTGAACATCACAGGATAAACTATGAGGATAACTTGTATTATATGGATAATCAGCCGTATCCTTACCTAGATTCGATCGTCCGATATCACCAAAGACACAAACTTAATGGTACAAGACTCAAACATCAGGTAAATAGTCGTTACAAATATTTCCTCGACTCACGATGATAACAAAATAACAATGATGAACCATGACTAACGATTATTATAAAATAACAATGATAAAACACGACTAACGATTAGAATAAAATAACAACGATGAACCATGACTCACGAGTAGAATAAAATAACAATGATAAACCATGACTCACGATTAGAAAGTAAAATAACAAAAATACTGTACTCCGAGGAAAATTCAAAACGATAAGTTCTTAATCGAATGGCAACATCATAAGCACAAAAAACATCATACTAATGGATAACAACTGTCATATTCCTGACTTGGTACAGGCATTTTCTTATGTAGAGTACAATTAAATTGATTAACCATGTCTCACGATGAGAGTCACAGTGATGTCACATATTGAAATGATACATACAGCGCATACCTCGACGCAAGCTATTGTTTTACTTGTAAATACATTTTTCAACTTCGAAAAAGTAATATCGTTGTTAGAAAAAAAAACTTGATTGAATCGGCGTTGATTTAGACTATATATATTTGCATTTCAGGCACATCTCAGTGCAAGAACTGTTAAGTTGTTTACTACAAAAATCACAGCTCAGAATGGCAATGTTCCGCTCGACCGAAAATCAAAATCCGAATCCGATATTACAGACAATAACAATGTTATTGGAATTGAACATAAAAATGACGTTTTAGTTGGAAAAAGCCGAATATCAAAATCAAGTGGACGTCTCTGGATTTCCGGTATTCATAAATCATTAAAGCGCATGTCTGCACCAGAAAGGGATATTCCATTTTCTGGAAGTGGAATATATCATAGAGATCCACGACCAAATACATTCACTGAAAATGGCTACATTCCTCATATTGACGAAGGAGATAATTTAGACGATATAATAGAGGATTTACAAGATTTTCATCAGTCACTCAATTCATCGCCAAGGACAGACAATTCATCGCCAAGGACAGACAATTCATCGCCAAGGACAGACAATTCATCGCCAAGGACAGACAATTCGTATTCAGATACAAAATCAGAAAGAAGGGCAACTTATAAAGAAATAGCAGCCCCAGGTGACGAAAGGCGATTTGATGTTACAACAGCTTTTGGTTTTGGAAGGACGTCTTTTACGACAAATATGAAATTACCGGATACTCTCGCTCAAAACAGACAATTTAGTGCAACAGAAATTAAATCGCCGGTTGCGGGAGTTACACCTGCAAAACATGTGCAACATACGGAGAACAATGAAAATTCCAATATTTTGTTTTGTAGTCATTTATAGTCTTTAGTATGACATCGAGGCTACACGGCTGGCCAATATCCGGGTCTATCAGGCTCTACACGAACAGGGACAAGACTACATCCAAGTCTTTCAATGTTTAATCAATATGCATCAGAGTATTTTTAATTCTTGATTGTTCATATTTTATAACATTTATTTCTTCATATGTATTTGCTGATACAAAAACCTAGTTGTTATGATTGAAACACATCAGTGTGTATTCCTTGTAATTTCGATTTCATTTCGCATTTGCATAAATATAAGGAAACTTGCTTACAATTATAATGATTTCAATATACGTCTTCTCTCTCATTTTTGTATATTACAGTACTTTTAAACTTAAATCGTCCATAATCCCTTCTCAAAACAATGTCGAACTTGCCGTGCAGTTGTGTTACTGTACAATCAGTTGATATGATGTGAAATCAAATTAGGAGGAATTTACCAGAATTATATACAATACTCTAGTCCAGTTATACTAAGCTTGAACCTCAAACTAATTACAACAATACATGTTTTAGTTCTAACCTATAGCAGTAAGCCCAAAATATACACAGAAAAAAATCCCATAAAATCTAACTTGAGGAAACCTCAAATTTTGTATTTTTAATTTCTTACGGAAATTTTCATTGGAGAGGGAGATAACTCCCTAAAAATGAGTCTTTTTTATAAAAAGGCCTGATATACTTGTCTTCAACTGCTTGCTTAGGCTGACCGGATGATGGACATAATTATGATGTTAGTTTGAAATTAGGAATGAATAACTTAGTTCAATTACAAATTAAAAAGTACAGGAAAAACACTTCGCTCTTAATTATCATGAGGAAAATGATACTTTATATATTTATTAACACATGAAAATAAAAATATTGTATACATATATTTATAAACATATTAAGTACATTCAAACAAAAATACTATATAAAGAAATACTCAAAGTTACTTAAGGCAAACAGGCCAGTAGCAAGGAATTTCTAAAGGGGTTTGATATGATCATACTCAACTTTAACAGATAGAATTCAAGCATCAATTTATACCATACAACAACATGGCTAAAACGGGAAAAGGAAAAACAGAAAATTGTCCTCGAAATATTTTATTGAATCTCGGAACTATTGTATAATTTTAGGCCTTTCTGTTCATATTGCTCCACACGTTATCAATTGATAATGCGTTCTGAGCTTTCAAATATTTGGCCATGTTTTTAGTGTTCCTGACGAATGTGAATCCAGAAAAAGACCATATATTTTATACAATGGTATTTTCATTTGTTATCCCTGGATCGATATAGCTGCTGGCGGACAACATTTGCCCGTGTGAATTCTCACATAATGATCAGTTCTACATGTTCTAGTAGTCCGTGTTTCGGTACTGACATAATATTGAATTTACATTTTTTTTAAATTCGAGGTAAAATCAGAAACTTATAAGAAAACTAAGGTTCCACTGATCAGTCCGAAAGGTTTTATCTACTTCAAACACGAGACTATACTATTGTACGTAAACAATGATATTCCCTACTTCCAAAACGAGGCTATACTATTGAACGTAAACAATTGTCTTGTTTCTTTTATGAAATCCAAATCCATAAAAGCATAGATAAACGGATTGATGACATAGTTTACGATAAACATTCTTTAAATAAATGGAATTCCGGGTCGTTCATTGTCGGAGAAGTTCTGCCAGAAATATGGATTAAGACCTTCAATTACTATCAGGATTACCTTAGGAATATAACTAATTAGAAATACTATCTTAATCATCATGAACATAATTGTAAATTTATGTACGAGCCTTTTATTTATATCAGAACTTCCTGTTGAATGTTTGACCTTTGAATTAGTTTTAGACGTTATTCCTTCCGGTTCATATTTTTCTATTTCTGGATTTGATTCCTTATGCTTCGACCCAGGTCCGTCACCACTGGCAACAACAGAAGTGATCGTTTGCATTTCTGTGTCAATATTTGAACTTATTTGTTCTTTACCAGATGAATGTGAATTGTTCTTGTTTTTAAAATGAACGTATACCTTATGCCCAATTCGTATGTAGAAAAAAATCATGACTGTCATAGACGTTAAGAGCATAAAGATAATAATAATACCATACAGGAGCGTCCACATTTTGTTAACTTCCTTTAACTTGCTACATCGTGTACCTACTATACTTTCGTCCGAATTCGGGAAATCAACTGATCCATACAGCGCGGTTATCGGTGCTGCGGATACAAAGGCGACACTAAAAGACAATACTGCTGCCAAACGTTTATGGAATTGTTTCATTTGATGACCTTGAGGTCTACATACTTTAAAATATCTTTGTGTTGCGATAATAAGTAACAATAAAACAGACATATATTGCGTAAAAGCTGCAAAAAACCACCAGGCCTTGCATAAACGTGTGTTGTCAAATTCTGTCTGCATCATATTCAGTGCAATTCCGAACGAACCACGAACTGTAGCTCCTGCCAAATCCGAAACAGCCAGTATCGGAATAAAATATCTGTCCTCGGACTTTGTCCTCATTCGAAATCTATAAACTATTATAACAGTGGTATTCCCAACAATTCCCCAAAATGATAATGCGATGTTGTTTGGAATCAAGGTTTTCGATAACTTGAAGTTCCACACCGAAACTGCATTAGAATAGGTTGTGACATTGTCCTCCATAATTAGAGGCAGACAACGCAGGATCGGGATGACAATCCCATATAACAATGACAGGAATATGATAAATCGATCCATGAAGTTAAATACAACCAGTCTAGTGTAATTATTAAAAATGAAATGACAATCTGTAGCATATTATTTACATTTTCATTAATAGTTGGTATAACGTCGAATTGCCAACTGTTCAGTTACCAACTAAAATTTAAAATTGAACGACTCTTTGATTAATTAAGATAAAACAATACTATTACTGAATGAATTTGTCTACATATTTAGTTATTTCTATAAATATATTATTGAACATACAATTTGTCAGAGTATATATATATATATATAACGTGTGGAACTTGCAAATTACAATATGTTGGTGAAACAGAAACCCCATTTAACATCCGACTAAATAACCATCGGTCATTTTATACAAAAGAAAGGAACTGCCCAATTACAAGACACCTTTTAAGAGCAGGACATGATTTTGAAAACATCACATTTCAAATCATTGAGAAAAATCAAAATTGGGATACACAAGGAAGACAAAAAAGAGAGAGATTTTGGATGCACCAGTTACGAACTCTTGAACCTGATGGACTCAATGAGAGAGACGAAAAAAGATTTCAAAGCAAATCAAAACCATAGTTATCTTGAAATCATACAAATTAATTTATAAAAATTCGTACAATTAATCGAACATCTATAAATGTGTTAAACTTTTATTCCAACTTCATGTAGTTGTAGCTACAAACATATTTTATGACCGAATTAATATGTTACACCCATCCCTCAAATCTTGTATAGATTAAGCTACAAAAATATTTTTCTGTCATGCATCCTATTTCACCTTGAGAGATGCACACGCCTGATGAAGCTAATTTGTTTAGCGAAATATTGCGTATTTCTATTTAACATTTAATAGAACTTTTTAATGTATCAATTAGTGTGTTTTAGTTATATTCTTAGACATTTATATAATTTTAATTCAGTAACTGTATCAGTTTATTTTCACAAACTGATCCACGCTTAATTAGATTGAATGTTGATTGTTGCTATTTTTAGACATTATATATATATATATGTATATACATAAAATAAAATATTAACATTTCACTTGAACATTTTAAACGGGAAGGAACCGGGAAGTAATATAAGAGTAAACAATTATAATAACTAAAAAAAAAACAACCCTAAAATACGCCCTTCGATGTAATTGTAGATGCGATATCACAATCGATATTCTGTAAATCGTTTTGACATATATAACTATATAGAGCTACATCAAAATAAATACAAAATCGTATCGTCATATACCTAAACAGCAAAATCAAAATAAACAGTAAATCGTATACACGTATTGCTATACAGCAACATCAAAATAAACAATACATCGTATACACGTATAACTATACAGCAACATCAAAATAAACAATACATCGTATACACGTATAACTATACAGCAACATCAAAATAAACAATACATCGTATACACGTATAACTATACAGCAACATCAAAATAAACAATACATCGTATACACGTATAACTATACAGCAACATCAAAATAAACAATACATCGTATACACGTATAACTATACAGCAACATGAAAATAAACATAAAATCGTATACACGTATAACTATACAGCAACATCAAAATAAACATACCATCGTATACACGTATAACTATACAGCAACATCAAAATAAACAATACATCGTATACATTTATAACTATAGAGCAACATCAAAATAAACAATACATCGTATACACGTATAACTATACAGCAACATCAAAATTAACATTAAATCGTATACACGTATAACTAGTACTATAGCGGAACATCAAAATTAACATTAAATCGTATACACGTATAACTATAGAGCAACATCAAAATTAACATTAAATCGTATACACGTATAACTATAGAGCAATATCAAAATTAACATAAAATCGTATACACGTATAACTATACAGCAACATCAAAATAAACAATACATAGTATACACGTATAACTATACAGCAACATCAAAATAAACATAAAATCGTATACACGTGTCACTATAGAGCAACATCAAAATAAACATAAAATCGTGTACACGTGTATATATATAACTATAGAGCAACATCAAAATAAACATAAAATCGTGTACACGTATAACTATAGAGCAACATCAAAATTAACATTAAATCGTATACACGTATAACTATAGCGGAACATCAAAATAAACATTAAATCGGTTTCACGTATAACTATACAATGACGTCTGCTTCAAAAGAAATAGTTCATTTCTGTGTGGAAAATATCACAGGAATTCACGACCAAGTTTATACAAAATGCTTTCTTATATTGATGAAGAGGATAATCTTGGCAATATAATAGATGATTTACTAGATTTTTACCAGTTACTCAATTCATCACCAAGCATAAACCGCTCGAAATCAGATTTAAAATTCCAAAGAGAGGCAACTTCTGCTGGATGGAAACAATCTAAAAAAATAACAGGACCAGTTGACGAAATGCAATTCCGTAGTACAACAGCTTTTGGTTTTAGAAGGATGTCTTTACGACTGTAACAAATTTCCAGATACTCCCGCTCAAAAACATAATTCAGTGCAAAATATCTTTTATCGCCAATTGAAGATTTGAAAACTGCAGCAACATACTGAGAATAATGAAAATTCCATCAATTTGTATGGCAGTCATTTATAGTCTTTTAACTTGACAATATCCTGTTCATCGAGGCTACACGGCTGGATAATATCCGGGTCTATCAAGCCCAACACGAACAGGAAAAATACTAAACCCAAGTCTTTCAATGTTTAATCAATATGCATCATGCAGAGTATTTTAAATTCTTGATTGTTCATATTGTATAACATACATTTCTTCATATGTATATTTGATGACACAAAACAAGTAATACAACAGAATATTACAGCATATACAATTGGATATATTGGTTAGTGTACTTTTGACATGTAGCTTTGTGCTTCATACAATTTTGATACAATCATCGTTGTCTACAAGTGCATTCTGAGGGTGACTGGCTGAATGTCCTAATAATGATGCTAGTTTGAAATGAAAAATAAATAACTAAACAAATTGTAGATCTTTAAAAAGAAACACATTTAAAAAAGTTCAGGCAAATCTCTTAACTCTGAAATAACATCAGGAAAATGATACTGTAAAATCTTTTTACAACATTATTTATAAACACATTGTCAAGTGCATTCAAACAATAATACTATATAAATAAATGCTCACAGGTTTGTTATCGGATTTATTTTCTCTCAATTGATTTCTGACTTCTAAACAGCGCTATATTACTGTTGCCTTTATTTGTGCATGATGAAAAAGAGTATGTTATTTTTCTGAACAAAACAAAAATATATAACGATGTTGATTTATAGTCTGGCTTGCAAAAAAAAGAAGATATGATGAAATAATATCAAACATGATATTCCTATCTTCTTATTTTTCAATGTTACTGTTTATTGAGTTTTAACATTTGTATCCATATGTTCTAGTCCAAAATTATTATCATACTTGGTAAAAATATGAAAAACTATATAATTTGTAAACAAAGTAAGATAACTCAATATATCTGATAACAATTTCTTATTTCTTGATTATTTCTATTAGTTTACCTGTGGGATAACGAAATAATTAGCTACAAATAACATCATACAACCGTTTTACTTCACACATATTTCATGCATGTATCAAACAAGCTATACGTTATTATGATCTTTTAAATGGGATGCATAACTGCACTTTTTTAAAAGACACTTTCAAATGTGTCATATACTCATATTAAAGGCAGTTCGGTGACCTATATTTGTTGACTTAAGTTATTTTGTATTTGTTCGAAGTTGCTATTATTTCATTCCGGATTAATTGGGTTCGGTCTGCATGCAATTATCTTAAGTATTGTAGATGTTGTAACAGATGTGATCTGCATTTGGTCCTACATCTTATATCTTGTTTGCAAATTCCTACACCATATACTAATTTTGATATCTTTTTTTTACCTGAGAAACATGAATTAGGAATAGAAGTGGGGAGTGTTTTAAAGAGACAACAACCCGACCAAAATGCAGACAAACCATAAAGGCTACTAACGGGAATCCAACAAGCGAGAAATTTCCGCACCCGGAGGCGGGTTTCAGCTGGCCAACAATAGTATGTACTATTTCAGCGTAAATGGACGTCATACTAACTCTAAAACATATAAAGGAACTAAAATAAAAAAAATCCTACAAAACTATCAAATGCCAGAGTCTCAAGAATTGGGTCAGGTGCAAAAGTGCGGCGGGGTTAAACATAAAAAGGAAGATGTGGAGACGAGACCAAGATGACACAAAAATTAACAACTATATAATAGCTCTCCGTTCGGCATTCAACAATATGTAAAGCCCATACCGCATAGTCAGCTATAAAAGTACCCGAAATGACAAATGTAAAACAATTCAAACGAGAATATTAACGGCAAATGTATGTACAAAAAATGAACGAAAAACGAATATATAACAAACGACAACCACTGGATACAAGCTCTTGACTTGGGACAGGCACATACATACAGAATGTGGCGGAGTACCGATGCTCTTGGGATACTCTCCGATACTACCAGTCTATGAGCAGTACGATTAGTGTATATACGTAATGTAGAGCTAAAGGAAGAGGCTAGATACTATGGGGATACTTTCCGATACTACCAGTCTATGAGCAGTACGAGTAGTGTAATGTAGAGTTATAGGAAGTGGCTAGATACTATGGGGATACTCACCGATACTACCAGTCTATGAGCAGTGTGAATAGTATAATGTAGAGTTATAGGAAGTGACGAGATACTATGGGGATACTCACCGATACTACCAGTCTATGAGCAGTGTGAGTAGTGTAGTGTAGAGTTATAGGAAGTGGCGAGATACTCTGCGGATACTACCAGTCTATGAGCAGTATGAGTAGTGTAGTGTAGAGTTATAGGAAGTGGCTAGATACTCAGGGGATACTTTCCGATACTACCAGTCTATGAGCAGTATGAGTAGTGTAATGTAGAGTTATAGGAAGTGACGAGATACTATAGGGATACTCTCCGATACTACCAGTCTATGAGCAGTATGAGTAGTGTAATGTAGAGTTATAGGAAGTGACGAGATACTATAGGGATACTCTCCGATACTACCAGTCTATGAGCAGTATGAGTAGTGTAATGTAGAGTTATAGGAAGTGACGAGATACTATAGAAATACTCTCCGATACTACCAGTCTATGAGCAGTACGATTAGTGTATATACGTAATGTAGAGCTATAGGAAGAGGCTAGATACTATGCGGATACTTTCCGATACTACCAGTCTATGAGCAGTATGAGTAGTATAATGTAAAGTTCTAGGAAGTGACAAGATACTATGGGGATACTCTCCGATACTACCAGTCTATGATCAGTACGATTAGTGTATATACGTAATGTAGAGCTAAAGGAAGAGGCTAGATATTATGCGGATACTTTTCGATACTACCAGTCTATGAGCAGTATGAGTAGTATAATGTAAAGTTATTGGAAGTGACCAGATACTAGGGGGATACTCACCGATACTACCAGTCTATGAGCAGTACGAGTAGTGTATATACGTAATGTAGAGCTATAGGAAGAGGCTAGATACTATAGGGATACTCTCCGATACTACCAGTCTATGAGCAGTATGAGTAGTATAGTGTAAAGTTATAGGAAGTGACCAGATACTAGGGGGATACTCTCCGATACTACCAGTCTATGATCAGTACGATTAGTGTATATACGTAATGTAGAGCTAAAGGAAGAGGCTAGATACTATAGGGATACTCTCCGATACTACCAGTCTATGAGCAGTATGAGTAGTGTAATGTAGAGTTCTAGGAAGTGACGAGATACTATGGGATTACTCTCCGATACTACCAGTCTATGAGCAGTATGAGTAGTGTAATGTAGAGTTATAGGAAGTGACGAGATACTAGGGGGATACTCTCCGATACTACCAGTCTATGAGCAGTACGATTAGTGTATATACGTAATGTAGAGCTATAGGAAGAGGCTAGATACTATAGGGATACTTTCCGATACTACCAGTCTATGAGCAGTATGAGTAGTGTAATGTAGAGTTATAGGAAGTGACGAGATACTATGGGATTACTCTCCGATACTACCAGTCTATGAGCAGTATGAGTAGTGTAATGTAGAGTTATAGGAAGTGACGAGATACTAGGGGGATACTCTCCGATACTACCAGTCTATGAGCAGTACGATTAGTGTATATACGTAATGTAGAGCTATAGGAAGAGGCTAGATACTATAGGGATACTTTCCGATACTACCAGTCTATGAGCAGTATGAGTAGTGTAATGTAGAGTTATAGGAAGTGACGAGATACTATGGGGATACTCTCCGATACTACCAGTCTATGAGCAGTATGAGTAGTGTAATGTAGAGTTATAGGAAGTGACGAGATACTATGGGGATACTCTCCGATACTACCAGTCTATGAGCAGTATGAGTAGTGTAATGTAGAGTTATAGGAAGTGACGAGATACTATGGGGATACTCACCGATACTACCAGTCTATGAGCAGTACGATTAGTGTATATACGTAATGTAGAGCTAAAGGAAGAGGCTAGATACTATGGGGATACTTTCCGATACTACCAGTCTATGAGCAGTATGAGTAGTGTAATGTAGAGTTATAGGAAGTGACGAGATACTATAGGGATACTCTCCGATACTACCAGTCTATGAGCAGTATGAGTAGTGTAATGTAGAGTTATAGGAAGTGGTTAGATACTCAGGGGATACTTTCCGATACTACCAGTCTATGAGCAGTATGAGAAGTGTAATGTAAAGTTCTAGGAAGTGACGAGATACTATGGAGATACTTTCCGATACTACCAGTCTATGAGCAGCACAATTAGTGTATATACGTAATGTAGAGCTAAAGGAAGAGGCTAGATACTATAGGGATACTCTCCGATACTACCAGTCTATGAGCAGTATGAGAAGTATAATGTAAAGTTCTAGGAAGTGACGAGATACTAGGGGGATACTCTCCGATACTACCAGTCTATGATCAGTACGATTAGTGTATATACGTAATGTAGAGCTAAAGGAAGAGGCTAGATACTATAGGGATACTTTCCGATACTACCAGTCTATGAGCAGTATGAGTAGTATAATGTAGAGTTATAGGAAGTGACGAGATACTATAGGGATACTTTCCGATACTACCAGTCTATGAGCAGTATGAGTAGTATAATGTAAAGTTATTGGAAGTGACCAGATACTAGGGGGATACTCTCCGATACTACCAGTCTATGAGCAGTACGATTAGTGTATATCCGTAATGTGGAGCTAAAGGAAGAGGCTAGATACTATGCGGATACTTTCCGATACTACCAGTCTATGAGCAGTACGAGTAGTGTAAAGTAGAGTTATAGGAAGTGACGAGATACTATAGGGATACTCTCCGATACTACCAGTCTATGAGCAGTATGAGTAGTATAATGTAGAGTTATAGGAAGAGGCTAGATACTATAGGGATACTCACCGATACTACCAGTCTATGAGCAGTATGAGTAGTGTAATGTAGAGTTATAGGAAGTGACGAGATACTAGGGGGATACTCTCCGATACTACCAGTCTATGAGCAGTATGAGTAGTATAATGTAAAGTTATTGGAAGTGACGAGATACTAGGGGGATACTCTCCGATACTACCAGTCTATGAGCAGTATGAGTAGTATAATGTAGAGCTAAAGGAAGAGGCTAGATACTATGCGGATACTTTCCGATACTACCAGTCTATGAGCAGTATGAGTAGTGTAATGTAGAGCTATAGGAAGTGACGAGATACTATAGGGATACTCTCCGATACTACCAGTCTATGAGCAGTACGATTAGTGTATATACGTAATGTAGAGCTAAAGGAAGAGGCTAGATACTATGCGGATACTCTCCGATACTACCAGTCTATGAGCAGTATGAGTAGTGTAATGTAGAGTTCTAGGAAGTGACGAGATACTATAGGGATACTTTCCGATACTACCAGTCTATGAGCAGTACGATTAGTGTATATACGTAATGTAGAGTTATAGGAAGTGACGAGATACTATAGGGATACTCTCCGATACTACCAGTCTATGAGCAGTACGATTAGTGTATATACGTAATGTAGAGCTATAGGAAGAGGCTAGATACTATAGGGATACTTTCCGATACTACCAGTCTATGAGCAGTATGAGTAGTATAATGTAAAGTTATTGGAAGTGACCAGATACTAGGGGGATACTCACCGATACTACCAGTCTATGAGCAGTACGATTAGTGTATATACGTAATGTAGAGCTAAAGGAAGAGGCTAGATACTATGGGGATACTTTCCGATACTAGCAGTCTATGAGCAGTATGAGTAGTGTAATGTAGAGTTATAGGAAGTGACGAGATACTATAGGGATACTCTCCGATACTACCAGTCTATGAGCAGTACGAGTAGTGTATATACGTAATGTAGAGCTAAAGGAAGAGGCTAGATACTATAGGGATACTTTCCGATACTACCAGTCTATGAGCAGTATGAGTAGTATAATATAGAGTTATAGGAAGTGACGAGATACTATGGGGATACTTTCCGATACTACCAGTCTATGAGCAGTATGAGTAGTATAATGTAAAGTTATTGGAAGTGACCAGATACTATGGGGATACTCTCCGATACTACCAGTCTATGAGCAGTACGATTAGTGTATATACGTAATGTAGAGCTAAAGGAAGAGGCTAGATACTATAGGGATACTCTCCGATACTACCAGTCTATGAGCAGTATGAGTAGTATAGTGTAAAGTTATAGGAAGTGACCAGATACTAGGGGGATACTCTCCGATACTACCAGTCTATGAGCAGTACGATTAGTGTATATACGTAATGTAGAGCTAAAGGAAGAGGCTAGATACTATAGGGATACTCTCCGATACTACCAGTCTATGAGCAGTATGAGTAGTGTAATGTAGAGTTATAGGAAGTGACGAGATACTATAGGGATACTCTCCGATACTACCAGTCTATGAGCAGTACGATTAGTGTATATACGTAATGTAGAGCTAAAGGAAGAGGCTAGATACTATGCGGATACTTTCCGATACTACCAGTCTATGAGCAGTATGAGTAGTATAATGTAGAGCTATAGGAAGTGACGAGATACTATAGGGATACTCACCGATACTACCAGTCTATGAGCAGTATGAGTAGTGTAATGTAGAGTTATAGGAAGAGGCTAGATACTATGGGGATACTTTCCGATACTACCAGTCTATGAGCAGTACGAGTAGTGTAAAGTAGAGTTATAGGAAGTGACGAGATACTATAGGGATACTCTCCGATACTACCAGTCTATGAGCAGTATGAGTAGTATAATGTAGAGTTATAGGAAGAGGCTAGATACTATAGGGATACTCACCGATACTACCAGTCTATGAGCAGTACGATTAGTGTATATACGTAATGTAGAGCTATAGGAAGAGGCTAGATACTATGGGGATACTTTCCGATAATACCAGTCTATGAGCAGTATGAGTAGTGTAATGTAGAGTTATAGGAAGTGGCGAGATACAATAGGGATACTCTCCGATACTACCAGTCAATGAGCAGTATGAGTAGTGTAATGTAGAGTTATAGGAAGTGGCTAGATACTCAGGGGATACTTTCCGATACTACCAGTCTATGAGCAGTATGAGAAGTGTAATGTAAAGTTCTAGGAAGTGACGAGATACTATGGAGATACTTTCCGATACTACCAGTCTATGAGCAGTATGAGAAGTGTAATGTAAAGTTCTAGGAAGTGACGAGATACTATGGAGATACTCTCCGATACTACCAGTCTATGAGCAGTATGAGTAGTGTAATGTAGAGTTATAGGAAGTGGCTAGATACTCAGGGGATACTTTCCGATACTACCAGTCTATGAGCAGTATGAGAAGTGTAATGTAAAGTTATAGGAAGTGACGAGATACTATGGGGATACTCTCCGATACTACCAGTCTATGAGCAGTACGATTAGTGTATATACGTAATGTAGAGCTAAAGGAAGAGGCTAGATACTATAGGGATACTTTCCGATACTACCAGTCTATGAGCAGTATGAGTAGTGTAATGTAGAGCTATAGGAAGAGGCTAGATACTATAGGGATACTCTCCGATACTACCAGTCTATGAGCAGTATGAGTAGTATAATGTAAAGTTATTGGAAGTGACCAGATACTAGGGGGATACTCACCGATACTACCAGTCTATGAGCAGTACGATTAGTGTATATACGTAATGTAGAGCTAAAGGAAGAGGCTAGATACTATGCGGATACTTTCCGATACTACCAGTCTATGAGCAGTATGAGTAGTATAATGTAAAGTTATTGGAAGTGACCAGATACTAGGGGGATACTCTCCGATACTACCAGTCTATGAGCAGTACGATTAGTGTATATACGTAATGTAGAGCTAAAGGAAGAGGCTAGATACTATAGGGATACTCTCCGATACTACCAGTCTATGAGCAGTATGAGTAGTATAGTGTAAAGTTATAGGAAGTGACCAGATACTAGGGGGATACTCTCCGATACTACCAGTCTATGAGCAGTACGATTAGTGTATATACGTAATGTAGAGCTAAAGGAAGAGGCTAGATACTATAGGGATACTCTCCGATACTAGCAGTCTATGAGCAGTATGAGTAGTGTAATGTAGAGTTATAGGAAGTGACGAGATACTATGGGGATACTCTCCGATACTACCAGTCTATGAGCAGTATGAGTAGTGTAATGTAGAGTTATAGGAAGTGACGAGATACTATAGGGATACTCTCCGATACTACCAGTCTATGAGCAGTACGATTAGTGTATATACGTAATGTAGAGCTAAAGGAAGAGGCTAGATACTATGGGGATACTTTCCGATACTACCAGTCTATGAGCAGTATGAGTAGTGTAATGTAAAGTTATTGGAAGTGACGAGATACTATGGGGATACTCTCCGATACTACCAATCTATGAGCAGTACGATTAGTGTATATACGTAATGTAGAGCTAAAGGAAGAGGCTAGATACTATGCGGATACTTTCCGATACTACCAGTCTATGAGCAGTATGAGTAGTATAATGTAAAGTTCTAGGAAGTGACGAGATACTATGGGGATACTCTCCGATACTACCAATCTATGAGCAGTACGATTAGTGTATATACGTAATGTAGAGCTATAGGAAGAGGCTAGATACTATGGGGATACTCTCCGATACTAGCAGTCTATGAGCAGTATGAGTAGTATAATGTAAAGTTATTGGAAGTGACCAGATACTAGGGGGATACTCTCCGATACTACCAGTCTATGAGCAGTACGATTAGTGTATATACGTAATGTAGAGCTAAAGGAAGAGGCTAGATACTATAGGGATACTCTCCGATACTACCAGTCTATGAGCAGTATGAGTAGTATAATGTAGAGTTATAGGAAGTGGCAAGATACTAGGGGGATACTCTCCGATACTACCAGTCTATGAGCAGTACGATTAGTGTATATACGTAATGTAGAGCTAAAGGAAGAGGCTAGATACTATAGGGATACTCTCCGATACTACCAGTCTATGAGCAGTATGAGTAGTGTAATGTAGAGTTATAGGAAGTGACGAGATACTATAGGGATACTCTCCGATACTACCAGTCTATGAGCAGTATGAATAGTGTATATACGTAATGTAGAGCTATAGGAAGTGACGAGATACTATGGGGATACTCACCGATACTACCAGTCTATGAGCAGTATGAGTAGTGTATATACGTAATGTAGAGCTATAGGAAGAGGCTAGATACTATGGGGATACTCTCCGATACTACCAGTCTATGAGCAGTATGAATAGTGTAATGTAGAGTTATAGGAAGTGACGAGATACTATGGGGATACTCTCCGATACTACCAGTCTATGAGCAGTACGATTAGTGTATATACGTAATGTAGAGCTAAAGGAAGAGGCTAGATACTATAGGGATACTCTCCGATACTACCAGTCTATGAGCAGTATGAGTAGTGTAATGTAGAGTTATAGGAAGTGACGAGATACTATAGGGATACTCTCCGATACTACCAGTCTATGAGCAGTATGAATAGTGTATATACGTAATGTAGAGCTATAGGAAGTGACGAGATACTATGGGGATACTCACCGATACTACCAGTCTATGAGCAGTATGAATAGTGTAATGTAGAGTTATAGGAAGTGACGAGATACTATGGGGATACTCTCCGATACTACCAGTCTATGAGCAGTACGATTAGTGTATATACGTAATGTAGAGCTAAAGGAAGAGGCTAGATACTATAGGGATACTCTCCGATACTACCAGTCTATGAGCAGTATGAGTAGTGTAATGTAGAGTTATAGGAAGTGACGAGATACTATAGGGATACTCTCCGATACTACCAGTCTATGAGCAGTATGAATAGTGTATATACGTAATGTAGAGCTATAGGAAGTGACGAGATACTATGGGGATACTCACCGATACTACCAGTCTATGAGCAGTATGAGTAGTGTATATACGTAATGTAGAGCTATAGGAAGAGGCTAGATACTATGGGGATACTCTCCGATACTACCAGTCTATGAGCAGTATGAATAGTGTAATGTAGAGTTATAGGAAGTGACGAGATACTATGGGGATACTCTCCGATACTACCAGTCTATGAGCAGTACGATTAGTGTATATACGTAATGTAGAGCTAAAGGAAGAGGCTAGATACTATAGGGATACTCACCGATACTACCAGTCTATGAGCAGTACGATTAGTGTATATACGTAATGTAGAGCTATAGGAAGAGGCTAGATACTATGGGGATACTCTCCGATACTACCAGTCTATGAGCAGTATGAATAGTGTAATGTAGAGTTATAGGAAGTGACGAGATACTATGGGGATACTCTCCGATACTACCAGTCTATGAGCAGTACGATTAGTGTATATACGTAATGTAGAGCTAAAGGAAGAGGCTAGATACTATAGGGATACTCTCCGATACTACCAGTCTATGAGCAGTATGAGTAGTGTAAAGTAGAGTTATAGGAAGTGACGAGATACTATGGGGATACTCTCCGATACTACCAGTCTATGAGCAGTATGAGTAGTATAATGTAGAGTTATAGGAAGTGACGAGATACTATGGGGATACTCTCCGATACTACCAGTCTATGAGCAGTATGAGTAGTGTAATGTAGAGTTATAGGAAGTGACGAGATACTATAGGGATACTCTCCGATACTACCAGTCTATGAGCAGTATGAGTAGTGTAATGTAGAGTTATAGGAAGTGACGAGATACTATAGGGATACTCTCCGATACTACCAGTCTATGAGCAGTATGAGTAGTGTAATGTAGAGTTATTGGAAGTGACGAGATACTATGGGGATACTCTCCGATACTACCAGTCTATGAGCAGTACGAGTAGTGTAATGTAGAGTTATAGGAAGTGGCTAGATACTAGGGGGATACTCTCCGATACTACCAGTCTATGAGCAGTATGAGTAGTATAATGTAAAGTTATAGGAAGTGACCAGATACTAGGGGGATACTCTCCGATACTACCAGTCTATGAGCAGTACGATTAGTGTATATACGTAATGTAGAGCTAAAGGAAGAGGCTAGATACTATAGGGATACTCTCCGATACTACCAGTCTATGAGCAGTATGAGTAGTGTAATGTAGAGTTATTGGAAGTGACGAGATACTATAGGGATACTTTCCGATACTACCAGTCTATGAGCAGTATGAGTAGTGTAATGTAGAGTTATAGGAAGTGACGAGATACTCTGGGGATACTCTCCGATACTACCAGTCTATGAGCAGTATGAGTAGTATAATGTAGAGTTATAGGAAGTGACGAGATACTATAGGGATACTCTCCGATACTACCAGTCTATGAGCAGTACGATTAGTGTATATACGTAATGTAGAGCTAAAGGAAGAGGCTAGATACTATAGGGATACTCTCCGATACTACCAGTCTATGAGCAGTATGAGTAGTGTAATGTAGAGTTCTAGGAAGTGACGAGATACTATAGGGATACTTTCCGATACTACCAGTCTATGAGCAGTACGATTAGTGTATATACGTAATGTAGAGCTAAAGGAAGAGGCTAGATACTATGCGGATACTTTCCGATACTAGCAGTCTATGAGCAGTATGAGTAGTATAATGTAAAGTTATAGGAAGTGACGAGATACTATGGGGATACTCTCCGATACTACCAGTCTATGAGCAGTATGAGTAGTGTAATGTAGAGTTATAGGAAGTGACAAGATACTAGGGGGATACTCTCCGATACTACCAGTCTATGAGCAGTACGATTAGTGTATATACGTAATGTAGAGCTAAAGGAAGAGGCTAGATACTATAGGGATACTCTCCGATACTACCAGTCTATGAGCAGTATGAGTAGTGTAATGTAGAGTTATAGGAAGTGACGAGATACTATGGGGATACTCTCCGATACTAGCAGTCTATGAGCAGTATGAGTAGTGTAATGTAGAGTTATAGGAAGTGAAGAGATACTATGGGGATACTCTCCGATACTACCAGTCTATGAGCAGTATGAGTAGTGTAATGTAGAGTTATAGGAAGTGACGAGATACTATAGGGATACTCTCCGATACTACCAGTCTATGAGCAGTATGAGTAGTGTAATGTAGAGTTATAGGAAGTGACGAGATACTATAGGGATACTCTCCGATACTACCAGTCTATGAGCAGTATGAGTAGTGTAATGTAGAGTTATAGGAAGTGACGAGATACTATAGGGATACTCTCCGATACTACCAGTCTATGAGCAGTACGAGTAGTGTAATGTAGAGTTATAGGAAGTGGCTTGATACTAGGGGGATACTCTCCGATACTACCAGTCTATGAGCAGTACGATTAGTGTAATGTAGAGTTATAGGAAGTGGCGAGATACTCTGGGATTACTCTCCGATACTACCAGTCTATGAGCAGTATGAGTAGTGTAATGTAGAGTTATAGGAAGTGACGAGATACTATGGGGATACTTTCCGATACTACCAGTCTATGAGCAGTACGATTAGTGTATATACGTAATGTAGAGCTAAAGGAAGAGGCTAGATACTATGGGGATACTCTCCGATACTACCAGTCTATGAGCAGTATGAGTAGTGTAATGTAGAGTTATAGGAAGTGGCGAGATACTATAGGGATACTTTCCGATACTACCAGTCTATGAGCAGTATGAGTAGTGTAATGTAGAGCTATAGGAAGAGGCTAGATACTATGGGGATACTCTCCGATACTACCAGTCTATGAGCAGTATGAGTAGTGTAATGTAGAGTTATAGGAAGTGACGAGATACTATAGGGATACTTTCCGATACTACCAGTCTATGAGCAGTATGAGTAGTGTAATGTAGAGTTATAGGAAGTGACGAGATACTATGGGGATACTCTCCGATACTACCAGTCTATGAACAGTATGAGTAGTATAATGTAGAGTTATAGGAAGTGACGAGATACTATAGGGATACTTTCCGATACTACCAGTCTATGAGCAGTATGAGTAGTGTAATGTAGAGTTATAGGAAGTGACGAGATACTATGGGGATACTTTCCGATACTACCAGTCTATGAGCAGTACGATTAGTGTATATACGTAATGTAGAGTTATAGGAAGAGGCTAGATACTATGGGGATACTCTCCGATACTACCAGTCTATGAGCAGTACGAGTAGTGTATATACGTAATGTAGAGTTATAGGAAGAGGCTAGATACTATGGGGATACTTTCCGATACTAGCAGTCTATGAGCAGTATGAGTAGTGTAATGTAGAGTTATAGGAAGTGACGAGATACTAGGGGGATACTCTCCGATACTACCAGTCTATGATCAGTACGATTAGTGTATATACGTAATGTAGAGCTATAGGAAGAGGCTAGATACTATGGGGATACTTTCCGATACTAGCAGTCTATGAGCAGTATGAGTAGTGTAATGTAGAGCTATAGGAAGTGACGAGATACTATAGGGATACTCTCCGATACTACCAGTCTATGAGCAGTACGATTAGTGTATATACGTAATGTAGAGCTATAGGAAGAGGCTAGATACTATGGGGATACTCTCCGATACTACCAGTCTATGAGCAGTATGAGTAGTGTAATGTAGAGTTATAGGAAGTGACGAGATACTATAGGGATACTTTCCGATACTACCAGTCTATGAGCAGTATGAGTAGTGTAATGTAGAGTTATAGGAAGTGACGAGATACTATGGGGATACTCTCCGATACTACCAGTCTATGAACAGTATGAGTAGTATAATGTAGAGTTATAGGAAGTGACGAGATACTATAGGGATACTTTCCGATACTACCAGTCTATGAGCAGTATGAGTAGTGTAATGTAGAGTTATAGGAAGTGACGAGATACTATGGGGATACTTTCCGATACAACCAGTCTATGAGCAGTACGATTAGTGTATATACGTAATGTAGAGCTATAGGAAGAGGCTAGATACTATGGGGATACTTTCCGATACTACCAGTCTATGAGCAGTATGAGTAGTGTAATGTAGAGCTATAGGAAGAGGCTAGATACTATAGGGATACTCTCCGATACTACCAGTCTATGAGCAGTATGAGTAGTGTAATGTAGAGTTATAGGAAGTGACGAGATACTATAGGGATACTCTCCGATACTACCAGTCTATGAGCAGTATGAGTAGTGTAATGTAGAGTTATAGGAAGTGACGAGATACTATAGGGATACTCTCCGATACTACCAGTCTATGAGCAGTATGAGTAGTGTAATGTAGAGTTATAGGAAGTGACGAGATACTATGGGGATACTCTCCGATACTACCAGTCTATGAGCAGTATGAGTAGTGTAATGTAGAGTTATAGGAAGTGACGAGATACTATAGGGATACTCTCCGATACTACCAGTCTATGAGCAGTATGAGTAGTGTAATGTAGAGTTATAGGAAGTGACGAGATACTATAGGGATACTCTCCGATACTACCAGTCTATGAGCAGTATGAGTAGTGTAATGTAGAGTTATAGGAAGTGACGAGATACTATAGGGATACTCTCCGATACTACCAGTCTATGAGCAGTATGAGTAGTGTAATGTAGAGTTATAGGAAGTGACGAGATACTATAGGGATACTCTCCGATACTACCAGTCTATGAGCAGTACGAGTAGTGTAATGTAGAGTTATAGGAAGTGGCTTGATACTAGGGGGATACTCTCCGATACTACCAGTCTATGAGCAGTACGATTAGTGTAATGTAGAGTTATAGGAAGTGGCGAGATACTCTGGGATTACTCTCCGATACTACCAGTCTATGAGCAGTATGAGTAGTGTAATGTAGAGTTATAGGAAGTGACGAGATACTATGGGGATACTTTCCGATACTACCAGTCTATGAGCAGTACGATTAGTGTATATACGTAATGTAGAGCTATAGGAAGAGGCTAGATACTATAGGGATACTCACCGATACTACCAGTCTATGAGCAGTATGAGTAGTGTAATGTAGAGTTATAGGAAGTGACGAGATACTATGGGGATACTCTCCGATACTACCAGTCTATGAGCAGTACGATTAGTGTATATACGTAATGTAGAGTTATAGGAAGTGACGAGATACTATAGGGATACTCTCCGATACTACCAGTCTATGAGCAGTATGAGTAGTGTAATGTAGAGTTATAGGAAGTGACGAGATACTATGGGGATACTCTCCGATACTACCAGTCTATGAGCAGTATGAGTAGTGTAATGTAGAGCTATAGGAAGAGGCTAGATACTATGGGGATACTCTCCGATACTACCAGTCTATGAGCAGTATGAGTAGTATAGTGTAAAGTTATAGGAAGTGACGAGATACTAATGGGATACTCTCCGATACTACCAGTCTATGAGCAGTACGATTAGTGTATATACGTAATGTAGAGCTATAGGAAGAGGCTAGATACTATGGGGATACTCTCCGATACTACCAGTCTATGAGCAGTATGAGTAGTGTAATGTAGAGTTATAGGAAGTGACGAGATACTATAGGGATACTTTCCGATACTACCAGTCTATGAGCAGTATGAGTAGTGTAATGTAGAGTTATATGAAGTGACGAGATACTATGGGGATACTCTCCGATACTACCAGTCTATGAACAGTATGAGTAGTATAATGTAGAGTTATAGGAAGTGACGAGATACTATAGGGATACTTTCCGATACTACCAGTCTATGAGCAGTATGAGTAGTGTAATGTAGAGTTATAGGAAGTGACGAGATACTATGGGGATACTTTCCGATACTACCAGTCTATGAGCAGTACGATTAGTGTATATACGTAATGTAGAGCTATAGGAAGAGGCTAGATACTATGGGGATACTTTCCGATACTACCAGTCTATGAGCAGTATGAGTAGTGTAATGTAGAGCTATAGGAAGAGGCTAGATACTATAGGGATACTCTCCGATACTACCAGTCTATGAGCAGTATGAGTAGTGTAATGTAGAGTTATAGGAAGTGACGAGATACTATAGGGATACTCTCCGATACTACCAGTCTATGAGCAGTATGAGTAGTGTAATGTAGAGTTATAGGAAGTGACGAGATACTATAGGGATACTCTCCGATACTACCAGTCTATGAGCAGTATGAGTAGTGTAATGTAGAGTTATAGGAAGTGACGAGATACTATGGGGATACTCTCCGATACTACCAGTCTATGAGCAGTATGAGTAGTGTAATGTAGAGTTATAGGAAGTGACGAGATACTATAGGGATACTCTCCGATACTACCAGTCTATGAGCAGTATGAGTAGTGTAATGTAGAGTTATAGGAAGTGACGAGATACTATAGGGATACTCTCCGATACTACCAGTCTATGAGCAGTATGAGTAGTGTAATGTAGAGTTATAGGAAGTGACGAGATACTATAGGGATACTCTCCGATACTACCAGTCTATGAGCAGTATGAGTAGTGTAATGTAGAGTTATAGGAAGTGACGAGATACTATAGGGATACTCTCCGATACTACCAGTCTATGAGCAGTACGAGTAGTGTAATGTAGAGTTATAGGAAGTGGCTTGATACTAGGGGGATACTCTCCGATACTACCAGTCTATGAGCAGTACGATTAGTGTAATGTAGAGTTATAGGAAGTGGCGAGATACTCTGGGATTACTCTCCGATACTACCAGTCTATGAGCAGTATGAGTAGTGTAATGTAGAGTTATAGGAAGTGACGAGATACTATGGGGATACTTTCCGATACTACCAGTCTATGAGCAGTACGATTAGTGTATATACGTAATGTAGAGCTATAGGAAGAGGCTAGATACTATAGGGATACTCACCGATACTACCAGTCTATGAGCAGTATGAGTAGTGTAATGTAGAGTTATAGGAAGTGACGAGATACTATGGGGATACTCTCCGATACTACCAGTCTATGAGCAGTACGATTAGTGTATATACGTAATGTAGAGTTATAGGAAGTGACGAGATACTATAGGGATACTCTCCGATACTACCAGTCTATGAGCAGTATGAGTAGTGTAATGTAGAGTTATAGGAAGTGACGAGATACTATGGGGATACTCTCCGATACTACCAGTCTATGAGCAGTATGAGTAGTGTAATGTAGAGCTATAGGAAGAGGCTAGATACTATGGGGATACTCTCCGATACTACCAGTCTATGAGCAGTATGAGTAGTATAGTGTAAAGTTATAGGAAGTGACGAGATACTAATGGGATACTCTCCGATACTACCAGTCTATGAGCAGTACGATTAGTGTATATACGTAATGTAGAGCTATAGGAAGAGGCTAGATACTATGGGGATACTCTCCGATACTACCAGTCTATGAGCAGTATGAGTAGTGTAATGTAGAGTTATAGGAAGTGACGAGATACTATAGGGATACTTTCCGATACTACCAGTCTATGAGCAGTATGAGTAGTGTAATGTAGAGTTATAGGAAGTGACGAGATACTATGGGGATACTCTCCGATACTACCAGTCTATGAACAGTATGAGTAGTATAATGTAGAGTTATAGGAAGTGACGAGATACTATAGGGATACTTTCCGATACTACCAGTCTATGAGCAGTATGAGTAGTGTAATGTAGAGTTATAGGAAGTGACGAGATACTATGGGGATACTTTCCGATACTACCAGTCTATGAGCAGTACGATTAGTGTATATACGTAATGTAGAGCTAAAGGAAGAGGCTAGATACTATAGGGATACTCTCCGATACTAGCAGTCTATTAGCAGTACGATTAGTGTATATACGTAATGTAGAGTTATAGGAAGAGGCTAGATACTATGGGGATACTTTCCGATACTAGCAGTCTATGAGCAGTATGAGTAGTGTAATGTAGAGTTATAGGAAGTGACGAGATACTATGGGGATACTCTCCGATACTACCAGTCTATGAGCAGTACGATTAGTGTATATACGTAATGTAGAGCTATAGGAAGAGGCTAGATACTATGGGGATACTTTCCGATACTAGCAGTCTATGAGCAGTATGAGTAGTGTAATGTAGAGTTATAGGAAGTGACGAGATACTATGGGGATACTCTCCGATACTACCAGTCTATGAGCAGTATGAGTAGTGTAATGTAGAGTTATAGGAAGTGACGAGATACTATAGGGATACTCTCCGATACTACCAGTCTATGAGCAGTATGAGTAGTGTAATGTAGAGTTATAGGAAGTGACGAGATACTATAGGGATACTCTCCGATACTACCAGTCTATGAGCAGTATGAGTAGTGTAATGTAGAGTTATAGGAAGTGACGAGATACTATAGGGATACTCTCCGATACTACCAGTCTATGAGCAGTACGAGTAGTGTAATGTAGAGTTATAGGAAGTGGCTAGATACTAGGGGGATACTCTCCGATAATACCAGTCTATGAGCAGTACGATTAGTGTAATGTAGAGTTATAGGAAGTGGCGAGATACTCTGGGATTACTCTCCGATACTACCAGTCTATGAACAGTATGAGTAGTGTAATGTAGAGTTATAAGAAGTGGCTAGATACTATGGGAATACTGTCCGATACTACCAGTCTATGAGCAGTACGATTAGTGTATATACGTAATGTAGAGCTAAAGGAAGAGGCTAGATACTATGCGGATACTTTCCGATACTACCAGTCTATGAGCAGTACGAGTAGTGTAAAGTAGAGTTATAGGAAGTGACGAGATACTATAGGGATACTCTCCGATACTACCAGTCTATGAGCAGTATGAGTAGTATATTGTAGAGTTATAGGAAGAGACGAGATACTATGGGATTACTCTCCGATAATACCAGTCTATGAGCAGTACGAGTAGTGTAATGTAGAGTTATAGGACGTGACGAGATACTATGGGGTAACTTTCCGATACTACCAGTCTATGGGCAGTACGAGTAGTGTAATGTAGAGTTATAGGAAGAGGCTAGATACTCTGGGATTACTCTCCGATACTACCAGTCTATGAGCAGTATGAGTAGTATAATGTAGAGTTATAGGAAGTGACTAGATACTCTGGGATTACTCTCCGATACTACCAGTCTATGGGCAGTACGAGTAGTATAATGTAGAGTTATAGGAAGTGGCTAGATACTCTGGGATTACTACCCGATACTACCAGTCTATGGGCAGTACGAGTAGTATAATGTAGAGTTATAGGAAGTGACGAGATACTATGGGATTACTCTCCGATACTACCAGTCTATGAGCAGTATGAGGGGCAAAATGTAGAGTTATAGGAAGTCGCGAGATACCTTAGGTATTCTCTCCGATACTACCAGTCTATGAGCAGTACGATTAGTGTATATACGTAATGTAGAGATATAGGAAGAGGCTAGCTACTCTAGGATTACTCTCCGATACTACTAGTCTATGAGCAGTATGAGTAGTGTAATGTAGAGTTATAGGAAGTGGCTAGATACTCTGGGATTACTCTCCGATACTACCAGTCTATGAGCAGTATGAGTAGTATAATGTAGAGTTATAGGAAGTGACCAGATACTATGGAATTACTCTCCGATACTACCAGTCTATGAGCAGTATGAGTAGTATAATGTAGAGTTATAGGAAGTGACGAGATACTATGGAGATACTCTCCGATAGTACCAGTCTATGAGCAGTATGAGTGGCAAAATGTAGAGTTATAGGAAGTGGCGAGATACTACGGAGATACTTTCCGATACTACCAGTCTATGAGCAGTACGATTAGTGTATATACGTAATGTAGAGCTATAGGAAGTGGCGAGATACTATGGGAATACTGTCCGATACTACCAGTCTATGAGCAGTACGATTAGTGTATATACATAATGTAGAGCTATAGGAAGTGGCGAGATACTATGGGGATACTTTCCGATACTACTAGTCTATGAGCAGTACGAGTAGTGTAATGTAGAGTTATAGGAAGTGGCTAGATACTCTGGGATACTCTCCGATACTACCAGTCTATGGGCAGTATGAGTAGTATAATGTAGAGTAATAGGAAGTGGCTAGATACTATGGGATTACTCTCCGATACTACCAGTCTATGAGCAGTATGAGTAGTATAATGTAGAGTTATAGGAAGTGACGAGATACTATGGAGATACTCTCCGATACTACCAGTCTATGAGCAGTACGAGTAGTATAATGTGGAGTTATAGGAAGTGGCTAGATACTCTGGGATTACTCTCCGATACTACCAGTCTATGAGCAGTATGAGAAGTGTAATGTAGAGTTATAGGAAGTGACGAGATACTCTGGGATTACTCTCCGATACTACCAGTCTATGAGCAGTATGAGTAGTATAATGGAAAGTTCTAGGAAGTGACGAGATACTATGGGGATACTTTCCGATACTTCCAGTCTATGAACAGTACGATTAGTGTATATACGTAATGTAGAGCTATAGGAAGAGGCTAGATACTATGCGGATACTTTCCGATACTACCAGTCTATGAGCAGTATGAGTAGTATAATGTAGAGTTATAGGACGTGACGAGATACTATGGGGATACTCTCCGATACTACCAGTCTATGAGCAGTACGATTAGTGTATATACGTAATGCAGAGCTATAGGAAGAGGCTAGATACTATGGGGATACTTTCCGATACTACCAGTCTATGAGCAGTATGAGTAGTATAATGTAGAGCTAAAGGAAGAGACGAGATACTATGGGGATACTCACCGATACTACCAGTCTATGAGCAGTATGAGTAGTATAATGTAGAGTTATAGGAAGTGGCTAGATACTATGGGGATACTCTCCGATACTACCAGTCTATGAGCAGTACGAGTAGTGTAATGTAGAGTTATAGGAAGTGGCTAGATACTCTAGGATTACCCTCCGATACTACCAGTCTATGGGCAGTATGAGTAGTGAAAAGTAGAGTTATAGGAAGTGCCGAGATACTCTGGGATACTCTCCGATACTACCAGTATATGGGCAGTACGAGTAGTGTAATGTAGAGTTATAGGAAGTGGCGAGATACTCTGGGATTACTCTCCGATACTACCAGTCTATGAGCAGTACGATTAGTGTATATACATAATGTAGAGCTATAGGAAGTGGCGAGATACTATGGGGATACTTTCCGATACTACCAGTCTATGAGAAGTACGATTAGTGTAATGTAGAGTTATAGGAAGTGGCGAGATACTCTAGGATTACTCTCCGATACTACCAGTCTATGGGCAGTACGAGTGACAAAATGTAGAGTTATAGGAAGTGACGAGATACTATGGGGATACTTTCCGATACTTCCAGTCTATGAACAGTACGATTAGTATATATACGTAATGTAGAGCTATAGGAAGAGGCTAGATACTATGGGGATACTCTCCGATACTACCAGTCTATGCGCAGTATGAGTAGTGTAATGTAGAGTTATAGGAAGTGACGAGATACTATGGGGATACTCTCCGATACTACCAGTCTATGAGCAGTATGAGTAGTGTAATGTAGAGTTATAGGAAGTGACGAGATACTATGGGGATACTCTCCGATACTACCAGTCTATGATCAGTACGATTAGTGTATATACGTAATGTAGAGCTAAAGGAAGAGGCTAGATACTATAGGGATACTTTCCGATACTACCAGTCTATGAGCAGTATGAGTAGTATAATGTAAAGTTCTAGGAAGTGGCGAGATACTATGGGGATACTCTCCGATACTACCAATCTATGAGCAGTATGAGTAGTGTAAAGTAGAGTTATAGGAAGTGACCAGATACTATAGGGATACTTTCCGATACTACCAGTCTATGAGCAGTACGATTAGTGTATATACGTAATGTAGAGCTAAAGGAAGAGGCTAGATACTATAGGGATACTTTCCGATACTACCAGTCTATGAGCAGTATGAGTAGTATAATGTAAAGTTCTAGGAAGTGGCGAGATACTATGGGGATACTCTCCGATACTACCAATCTATGAGCAGTATGAGTAGTGTAAAGTAGAGTTATAGGAAGTGACCAGATACTATAGGGATACTTTCCGATACTACCAGTCTATGAGCAGTACGATTAGTGTATATACGTAATGTAGAGTTATAGGAAGAGGCTAGATACTATAGGGATACTCTCCGATACTACCAGTCTATGAGCAGTATGAGTAGTATAATGTAAAGTTCTAGGAAGTGACGAGATACTATGGGGATACTCTCCGATACTACCAGTCTATGAGCAGTACGATTAGTGTATATACGTAATGTAGAGTTCTAGGAAGTGACGAGATACTATAGGGATACTTTCCGATACTAGCAGTCTATGAGCAGTACGAGTAGTATAATGTAAAGTTCTAGGAAGTGACGAGATACTATGGGATTACTCTCCGATACTACCAGTCTATGAGCAGTATGAGTAGTATAATGGAAAGTTCTAGGAAGTGACGAGATACTATGGGGATACTCTCCGATACTACCAGTCTATGAGCAGTACGATTAGTGTATATACGTAATGTAGAGCTATAGGAAGAGGCTAGATACTATGGGGATACTTTCCGATACTAGCAGTCTATGAGCAGTATGAGTAGTGTAATGTAGAGTTATAGGAAGTGACGAGATACTCTGGGGATACTCTCCGATACTACCAGTCTATGAGCAGTATGAGTAGTGTAATGTAGAGTTATAGGAAGTGACGAGATACTATGGGGATACTTTCCGATACTTCCAGTCTATGAGCAGTATGAGTAGTATAATGTAAAGTTCTAGGAAGTGACGAGATACTAGGGGGATACTCTCCGATACTACCAGTCTATGAACAGTACGATTAGTGTATATACGTAATGTAGAGCTAAAGGAAGAGGCTAGATACTATGGGGATACTCTCCGATAATACCAGTCTATGAGCAGTATGAGTAGTGTAATGTAGAGTTATAGGAAGTGACGAGATACTAGGGGGATACTCTCCGATACTACCAGTCTATGAGCAGTACGATTAGTGTATATACGTAATGTAGAGCTAAAGGAAGAGGCTAGATACTATAGGGATACTTTCCGATACTACCAGTCTATGAGCAGTATGAGTAGTGTAATGTAGAGTTATAGGAAGTGACGAGATACTAGGGGGATACTCTCCGATACTAGCAGTCTATTAGCAGTACGATTAGTGTATATACGTAATGTAGAGTTATAGGAAGTGACGAGATACTATGGGGATACTCACCGATACTACCAGTCTATGAGCAGTATGAGTAGTGTAATGTAGAGTTATAAGAAGTGGCTAGATACTCTGGAATTACTCTCCGATACTACCAGTCTATGAGCAGTATGAGTAGTATAATGTAGAGTTATAGGAAGTGGCTAGATACTCTGGGATTACTCTCCGATACTACTAGTCTATGAGCAGTATGAGTAGTGTAATGTAGAGTTAGAGGAAGTGGCTACATACTGTAGGACTACGCTCCGATACTACCAGTCTATGAGCAGTATGAGTAGTATAATGTAGAGTTATAGGAAGTGGCTAGATACTCTAGGATTACTCTCCGATACTACCAGTCTATGGGCAGTATGAGTAGTATAATGTAGAGCTATAGGAAGTGGCTAGATACTCTAGGATTACTCTCCGATACTTCCAGTCTATGAGCAGTATGAGTAGTGTAATGTAGAGTTATAAGAAGTGGCTAGATACTCTAGGGATAACCTCCGATACTACCAGTCTATGAGCAGTACGATTAGTGTATATACGTAATGTAGAGCTATAGGAAGTGGCTAGATATTATGGGATTACTCTCCGATACTACCAGTCTATGAGCAGTATGAGTAGTGTAATGTAGAGCTATAGGAAGAGGCTAGATACTATAGGGATACTCTTCGATACTACCAGTCTATGAGCAGTATGAGTAGTGTAATGTAGAGTTATAGGAAGTGACGAGATACTATGGGGATACTTTCCGATACTACCAGTATATGAGCAGTACGAGTAGTATAATGTAGAGCTATAGGAAGTGGCTAGATACTCTAGGATTACTCTCCGATACTACCAGTCTATGGGCAGTACGAGTAGTATAATGTAGAGTTATAGGAAGTGACTAGATACTCTGGGATTACTCTCCGATACTACCAGTCTATGGGCAGTACGAGTAGTATAATGTAGAGTTATAGGAAGTGACGAGATACTATAGGGATACTCTCCGATACTACCAGTCTATGGGCAGTATGAGTAGTATAATGTAGAGTTATAGGAAGTGGCTAGATACTATGGGAATACTGTCCGATACTACCAGTCTATGAGCAGTATGAGTAGTATAGTGTAGAGTTATAGGAAGTGGCTAGATACTATGGGGATACTTTCCGATACTACCAGTCTATGAGCAGTACGATTAGTGTATATACGTAATGTAGAGTTATAGGAAGAGGCTAGATACTATGGGGATACTCTCCGATACTACCAGTCTATGAGCAGTATGAGTAGTGTAATGTAGAGCTATAGGAAGAGGCTAGATACTATAGGGATACTTTCCGATACTACCAGTCTATGAGCAGTATGAGTAGTGTAATGTAGAGTTATAGGAAGTGACGAGATACTATGGGGATACTCTCCGATACTACCAGTCTATGAGCAGTATGAGTAGTGTATATACGTAATGTAGAGTTATAGGAAGAGGCTAGATACTATGGGGATACTCTCCGATACTACCAGTCTATGAGCAGTATGAGTAGTGTAATGTAGAGTTATAGGAAGTGGCTAGATACTATGGGGATACTTTCCGATACTACCAGTCTATGAGCAGTATGAGTAGTGTATATACGTAATGTAGAGTTATAGGAAGAGGCTAGATACTATGGGGATACTCTCCGATACTACCAGTCTATGAGCAGTATGAGTAGTGTAATGTAGAGTTATAGGACGTGACGAGATACTATGGGGATACTCTCCGATACTACCAGTCTATGAGCAGTACGATTAGTGTAATGTAGAGCTAAAGGAAGAGGCTAGATACTATAGGATTACTCTCCGATACTACCAGTCTATGAGCAGTATGAGTAGTGTAATGTAGAGTTATAGGAAGTGGCTTGATACTAGGGGGATACTCTCCGATACTACCAGTCTATGAGCAGTATGAGTAGTGTAATGTAGAGCTATAGGAAGTGGCTAGATACTATGCGGATACTTTCCGATACTACCAGTCTATGAGCAGTATGAGTAGTGTAATGTAGAGCTATAGGAAGAGGCTAGATACTATAGGGATACTCTCCGATACTACCAGTCTATGAGCAGTATGAGTAGTGTAATGTAGAGTTATAGGAAGTGACCAGATACTATGGGAATACTGTCCGATACTACCAGTCTATGAGCAGCACAATTAGTGTATATACGTAATGTAGAGGTAAAGGAAGAGGCTAGATACTATAGGGATACTCTTCGATACTAGCAGTCTATGAGCAGTATGAGTAGTGTAATGTAGAGTTATAGGAAGTGGCTAGATACTATAGGGATACTCTCCGATACTACCAGTCTATGAGCAGTACGAGTAGTATAATGTAGAGTTATAGGAAGTGACGAGATACTCTGGGGTTACTCTTCGATACTACCAGTCTATGAGCAGTATGAGTAGTGTAATGCGGAGTTATAGGAAGTGGCTAGATACTCTAGGGATAACCTCCGATACTACCAGTCTATAATCAGCGGCTTAACAGATCTTTTAATGTCAAATGATAATTTTAACAAAACGACAAATGTTCCTAAATAATGATATAATTCTATTTTTAACTAAAAGTATGTTTGTATATAGTAAATAGACCTGTTACCTTTTACCTTTGAAGGAGAAGTGTTCCTATATCAATGAAGATTATATAAAGAACATACATTGTCACCATTATGTATATCTACTTCCGCTGTATAGCTCTTGGAAACGTAACCTGTTATGTAAAAGTGTCTGTAACCGTGAAATATACATTGTCTTATCGGGGCCTTTTATAGCTGACTATGCGGTATGGGCTTGGCTAATAGTTGAAGGTCGTACGGTGACCTATAGTTGGCAATATCTGTGTCATTTTCGTTTTTTGTGGATAGTTGTCTCATTGGCAATCATACCACATCTTCTTTTCTATAAATACCATAAATATATTTCACCAAAAAGTTGTCATAAATTTTACCGTGGTAAATATATGTCATAAGTTTATCATTATTGCTTGAATAGAAATGTGCATTATTGAACGATCAGGAAAAATAAAATTGACATAGGTCAAGTTACACGTAGCTTAATTTCGGGTTGCATTAATCCTTACGGACAAGGTTGAAGAAAATTTAATAAACTATAATGTGTTTGTAGATAGATGTTTTTTTGTGTTAAAGTGTTCTTTTTAAAATTGTTAAACGATGATGACTGCTGTAACCATATTTGGACTATTTTATCTATTATGTCTGTTTAGTTCACGCATCATTGTTAATATAACAGAATTTGATGAGACTGTCATCAAAGTGAGAGGTTTAGCGCTTTAAAACCAGGTTTAATCCACAATATTTTTACATTTGAAAATGCCTGTATCAAGTCAGGAATATGACAGTTCTTGTCCATTCGTTTGTAATTTGATTTTGCCATGTGATTTTACTTTTGATGATAAACATGCTGTTTAATTGCACACCTGTTGTAATTATGAATGTTTTCTCACTGATATGTAGGCCAACCTTTGGGGAAACCCCTGAGGTGACCATAACATATCCATCTTGGGATATTGATAAATTGTTTGTGGTAGGAAAGAAAAAGAATTATTACATGAAGTCATTTATAATATATTTATTTGAAAGTCATGATTGTGGTTTACATAATAAAAACATTTTGTTCTTAAAATCAGACACAGAAAAAAATGAACTTATTCAAATTATAAAAAAATCTAAAATATATTTTCCCAATTCGATACAACTATATGTGATATTTTTTGTACTTTGTGACATGTTTTTCTGTCACTTTAAAATGCATAAATTGGTTTCATACGCATTTCTTTATAAGAATGTATCAATTAAATTACATTATCATGTAAGTGATTGCAGTGTTTTTCGAATAATAAAAAGTTTAAGGAAAGTAGCCCTAAATATCGTTGTTTTTGTTACAGTTTTTACAATTCAAATTATTTGTAGTATGATTATGATAGCTCTTTAATTATAATATCTTGTTGATTTTGAAGAATCAGTTACAGAACATATTTTTTTATAACTGTACTCAAGCTTCCTGGTTCTCACAAATCTCACCATTCCTAGAAATGTCTTCATATTACATGACATCTTGAGAATAAAAGGATAACATTTGTAAAGATGACGCACTGCCATATGAGCTACGGAAAAATTAAATTGCTGCCATTTCAATTATAAACTGAATATATCTCTTTTATAAGATCACGCGTACTAAACGCTTTTCAATTTTTTTCCTAAATTAGGAGCCCTCAAACCAATTATTTGAAAGCAACGGATGTATAAGAACAAATAAGCTAAAAGGTATATGACCTAACGATTGCTGAATAATAGTCAATGTTACAATTGAAGATGTTGTGTAATTGCATCAGCACGACCCTTGTATATCATGAATACACTAAACGAAAGTTGAAATTATGAAAAGCACATAGATGTTTCTTTATTATCAAATTCGATATATATCTATATATATAAACTATAAAATGATGAGCGGGATAAACGAGACAGCAATCCAAAGCAACTAATTCCTTAACATCTTAGGTCGACATAAATAAATACCTTATGTTTTTATCAATTATCTCATATATGTAGCTATAGTACATCTGAGAGAACAATCACAATGTACAAACATGACTGTCTCGTTTTCTATGGAATTAAAAAAGATAACTTGTTGATTTTTAACTAAAGATAATGTACTTATATTTAGTTTTTTGTGGGTCATTTTCGTTAGAATCTTCTGAATATCCATTTAGTAGTAGTCGAACGGTGTTAGTACTTGATCAAAAGGATAAAATGCAGACATGGTTTGGTAATGGGGAGATGAATAGTTCTAAACTGACGAAAACGAAACGGAGTTTGGAAAAGTGTTGCCATTTCATTAACGAAATTTCATGCAAGATGTCTAAGGAACTTCATAATAAATTATTGATATGATATACACTATAACCATTAGTGGTGCTTCTGGGTTCTCTGGTGTCAGATTGATGTTGTTAAAATGAAAAAAAAAGAAAAATAAGAACCGTGCTTGTTTACATCAGTGGTCAGTATTGCTGATGCAATGGGAAACAAATTCTTATGTACATTCTTCTGCAAAGAGCTTGGAAAGGATTACAAAAACAGCTGATGTGCATAATAGCAAAAACATTGTTTGAAATGTCATTCAGAAAAACTTATCTAAATGTAGCGATTTACGGTTATAGGGTGTGTGCATAATCTGTGAAAATATGATTATTTATTTGTCATTAATAATCAAAGGAAGAAATGAAAAACATGCATTTAATGCGTTTTGAATGCAATCACTTTACCATCGTAATATACCTGTACAAAATAACTATTTACTTTAACTTTGTCATAACTATTTAAAGTGAATCTCTGATTTCGTTTTTCCCTAAAATCATTTACATTTATCTGATTATTATATCCATAAAAGGGTATAAAATATCAAAAAGTTCAATAAAAGTGATTGTACTGAAAAAAATTCCTTTTCCCTCACCCATAATATCAATGATTATAGTACCTGTGAAACATTGATAGTGTGTATGTAGTAGATATATAGCCAGCCGTTAAGGATTTAACTATGGTAGAACTGCTTTAGCCGAGTTGGCAAAAGCAGCTGCTTTGAAACAAAGAGGTCACAGGATCGGATCCTTGAGGAGACCAGTGGTTTTGAATTAAGAATTATACTATGGATATCCAATGCTTAGGTAAGTAACTGATGCAGGTAAATTCAGAAACGCCCTTTCAGTGCATAAAAGTTCTTAAAACTTTTTTTTTATTGATTCTCTATCAGAATATCAGAAAAAATGCATTTAGCAAATGTAGTCTTACTTTTTTATTCTAGTTTCTTGTGTATAATTCGGATTTTAATATGACATCCGTTATTACTGAACTAGTATACATATTGGTTTAGGGGCCAGCTGAAGGACGACTTCGGGTGCGGGAATTTCTTGCTGCACTGAAGACCCATTGGTGACCTTCGACTATTGTCTGCTGTATTGTCGAGTTGTTGTCTCTTTGACACATTTCTTATTTTCATTCTCAATTGTATTACTCTCTAAAATATAATAACGCTTGATGACATATGATTTAAACCTTAAACATGTAATCTTGAGAGAGCTTAACGGTTTTATTCTCAAACCTATTCACTTCCTTACGAATAAACTATTGTACTATCAAAAGAATATGTGCGATTCCCAACAAGACACCAGAGATAAAATGACGATTATGTTAGCTCGTTCGTATTATATTAGTTTCATTTCCTATTCCATCTTATGAATGCACATCAGATTAATGCATATAGGATTTTATTACTATATTTTAACATTGTCATAACGTGGTATGTTTGGCCTGCCATTAAACCAGATTCAATCCACCATTTTTTTCTTACAATTTCCTCTACTGAGTCAGAAATATGCAGTTATTATCTGATAGTTCGCTTTTATAAATTGTTAAGCATATGTGTTCCTGTTGTTCCTTTTTAATGATGTGTTTCCATCGGTTTTGGTTTTAAAGCCTTGTTTGTTTTCTCTCAATCGATTTATGACATCTGAACACCAGTATATTACTGTTGTTTGTTATTTAGTAACAATTTAGGTACCCCATTGTAAATATTTTCTTCATATTACTATTCAATCTGATAAGCTCGCATTTTTAAAAGTAATGCCGTGTCTGAATCGGTTTATCTCTCATTGACTATAGTATGCCCGCATTACCGGTAGTTTCTGTTGCTGCGATTTCTCATGAAATTACATTCAAAGCAATGCATAGTTCAAATAACTTAATACTTGTATTTCTTCTGATGAACTTACATTTTATAAAATGCCTCGATCCTCCAAATTAGCCGTATTTTTTGTTGTTAAGCTTTATACTGTTTTACTATACTAGTTACAATATAATGATACACAAACGTATGAACTCAAATACATCAAAAAAGAAAATAAATGGGAAAAAATCTAATCAATTATCCAATGAATAACATTATATTCTTATTTGTATTCGGCAAAACATTTAGGAATTTTTGGTCTTCAATGCTTCCCAACTTTAAACTTTTTTTTGATTCGAGCGTCACTAATGAGTCTTCTGTAGACGAAACGTGTGTCTGGCGTAAATATAGAATTTTAATACTGGTATCTTTGATGAATTTGTTTGTATTAAAACAAGATGATTAAAAAATAATGATACTCTACAGACACGCACCTGTCTTTCACTGCAGACAGACGTATTAAGTTTATTGAGTTTATTTCTGTATGATATATTGTCTCTTTGATACTGTAAAATTTAATGTAGAAATTATTTAGATGCTTTTACAATTGTGCAAAATGCAGCAGGGTTATAATCGCAATAATTTAAACTCACATTATAAAACTTTTTATATGAATTTAATATGATTTTTGTCAATATCGCAAAAACTAAAATCAAACTTTAGTCCAAAATGATAAAATCGCTATAATAAATGCACGCAATAATTTCTGATCTTACAATACATACCGCACAACTTTTTTATTCAGATGTTGGTCTTATTCAACATCACGTTTCCAATTAACCTATATATGATTTATATACTGCAAATATGATACTACACATTTGATATATATACTACAAATAAACCGAATGACAACAGTACTCTCCCTTGTTTTATAATTGGCTTCGTAGAACCGTTCTAGACAAAACAGGAGTGCCTGAAAAGATTACCAAACCATTCAATTTACTTTGTTATACAATACATGAAAAGAAATAATTTTTATATAAATGTAAGTTAAGATGACTATTTTAAAAAATTGTGGTAATTTCCCAGTTTTCTTTAAGGTTAACCAGAGGTCTTACAGAAAAACAATATATCATTATCTATAAAAATACCTTGTAGGAGATGATCAGGTAAAAAAGGTATTGGATCTAAACAAAATATACGTACATTTATCATAAATCTGTCATTATTTACATGCTAATTATAGATCAATTTGTATGGTAGTTATCCTCTGTCAAAACGATGATTGTAAATGATGATATCACTTGACGTTTAAGATGCATTGACCAATGAAATACGTCTGTTGATTGAATTGAAATATTTCATTGTCATACTATACGATGGCGCGAAGATGACGATATAAAACGAAAAAAAGTTCAAATGATAAACATTATCGTAAAGGTGTTTGGGAGGTAATAATGAAGACATCGGCTATTATCACTCTTTTGTTGATTTATATATATCTTGTAAACGGTGAGTTGAAATTTTTTAAAAGCAATCAATTATCAGGTATTCGTAACTATTCTCACACTCTACGTGTAAGACAATTTGTTATTATATATTATAATAGTTATGTAGAAAAAGGGTAAAACAATAAACTGCATTAAGTCTGATTACGTTATTATATTCAGACAAAATAAGATTAAAAAAATAAAAGATAGGTTTGAGAAATTAGCTTTTGTTTGGTTGAATTTTAGTTGGATTATCTTTCCGTAATCCCCGAGACTTTTCAGATCAGTACTTTTTGTCGTTTATTATTTTATTAATTATGTTCATTTGCCTATCACTTCTATTCCGTTTAATATATAGTAATTGTATTTCTTTATTATAAACGAGTGTCTCAGATGCCTTTCTTGAATTTGGTTTTAATATTAAATGGTAAAATGAAACTGCCATCATTCTTACACGAGTTTAAGCCTGGTATGATGAGTTTATGTAAACTATGGAACTTTTCAAAGTCCATAAATTTTACCCTAGGGTACAGGACCAAATAATATACAAATATTTATACAACTAGAAACAAAGTATCATTAACTTACTATAGGTTTGACTCTTAAACTGATTTATCCGCACTTTTTTTTATCTCTTGAAAAAAATTCCTCGTATGATCACAAACCTTAATATGTAAATATGCAAACGGCTATGAACCATGATGGAGGAGACAGATATATAAAATCCATAATAATGATAAAATTGAGAATGGAAATGGGGAATGTGTCAAAGAGAAAACACTAATAATGATACATGTTTATGCTAGTGCAATAACACACCAACTAGCATTAGCTTATTGTAAGTGTTTCCTCTTAAAATGGTATAATTACAATCTTGTTAAACAACAAACGTTTTAATGTCAAAGGAACATCATGGAGATTGCGTGGTCCAATATTCAATTAATTTTTTTTAACTCAATCACTGGGTCGTTCTTAAACCAGATAGATAAATCTAAACAACACATATTTACATACAGAAACTTTCATTCATCCTTTCACACAACTATCATGCTGATTGAAATTGATTGATCACAACAAAATTTTTTTTGTTTAAATTGATTGATCACAACAACACTTTTTCGTTAAAATTGATTGTGTAACACAACTGCACATCTCCGCGACTTTGACGAGGCGAGAAAACACAAAACACGACAAGGAGACCGTTAGAAGCTTACTAAGCTTTAGAAGTCAAAGCAGCATACAATTCAGTCAGAAACTTATATGTTTATTAAACTTTTTATTTTGTTTATATATTATTCAACTTTTTAGGTAAAATGATTGGATTGATTTAGTACATGTATTTTTAAAATAGTTCTAACCTCAATATTTATTTAATTTCAGGCCATTCGTATCGGTATGATAGAAACAAGAAAGTGTTCAGATCGAAAGTAAAGAAACGTCTTTTGGAAGATTTCTCACGTAAGAAACGTCTCCTCGAAGATTTCACACATAAGAAGTCATCAGGTCCATGTCCACCTGTGGCATGCGAACAAGAATTTATTCCTGACGAATGCCGGATGAAAACCTATTTCTATAAAAACGGTTACAAATGTCAAGGGTGTGATAATAACAAATGTTCAAAGAGGGTTACGGATTTAAAACGTTTGGTGAAAAAATTACATTCGATAAAACAGAAAAAAATTAGACCGATTCAACAAAAAACAGTCAAAGTTGTTAAAATCCATGCAGAAAAAGAGGAAAGAAGACCTTCTATTCGAGATCATTTCCCAGACATGTCAGTTCGAAGGCCTTTTGATAATGTTCACCATACAGATATCTCTCCAGAACCGTCCGATCGACTACATTCAGACAGCTTAGGCAATCTAGGTACTTCATCTGATTCATCTGTTCGGCTTCCCCAAGACAACATTCGAAGGCGAGACTCTTTACCTGATTTATCCGTTCGGCTGCCACAAAACAACATTGGAAGTATAGGTTCCTTTCCTGATTCACCCATTCTAGTGTCCCCAGATATCTTAAGAAATGAGGAATCTTTACTTGATAATTCCGTGCGGCTGCGCCAAGACAACGTTGTGAGTCGTGACCCTACACTCGATTCATCAGTGCGATTGTTTCAAGATAACGTTGAACCTTTAAGTCCTTTTCCAGGTTCGTCAGTTCGGTTACCAGCAGACAGTGTCGGACCAAACGATACACCGGTTGCTCCACCACCACGACCAGTTTCTCCGATTCCTGCTGCACGACCAGATTCTCAACTACCTGCAATTCAACCAGACTTGCCACCACCTGCTGCACGACCAGATTCACCGCTACGTACAATACTACCAGATTTCCCGCCCCCTATTTCACGACCAGATTCTCTGTTACCTGCAATTCTTCCAGACTTGTCGCCACCTGCTGCACTACCAGTTTCACCACCAGTTCAACCAATTATAACAACTGACGTTGGACAACAAATAAGAGATCCTCTAGCTGTTCTTAATGCGCCTCCATCTGACAATGAATTCGCCAACAGAGTTAGATTTGACAGCAGCAATGCAAACTTGTTACTACCACCAGTTGATTCAAGTTCAACGGAAAATGTTCAGAATCCATTGATGAATCAAAATACAATGCAGAATCCGTTTTTACAAAATATCCCATCACCATTTCAAGGTCAGAAAAATAATAACATTTGGCCTCAAACTCCGGGTTTTATGCCTCCAAATTTACAAGGTGGAGGTCAATCCCCTGATATGCAATTGGTCCAAAATCAGCAGATCGTGGACCAACTCAGAGGACAACAAGCTGCATTAGAATTTCAAATACAACAATTAAGAGGTCAGCAGCAGGTGCCAGCATTTGGACAATTCCCTATGCCTCAGTTCCCTACTGGTGGAATACCACAGACTCAACAAGGTTTTCCTAACAATGGAATTCCACCAAATTTTCAAGGTTTTCCAGCCAATGGAGTAAATACAAATCTACAAGGACAAGGATTCCAGAGTTTTGGACAAAATACCAATCCTTTTATGGCTGGAATGCAACAACCAGTATCAAACCAAAATTTAGGACCTAACCCAAATGGTCAAATTTCTCAGTTCCTGAACCAGTTGCCTCCTGTTCCAGGCATTAATTCTAACTTTCAAGGTCAAGTACCTTTAAATGGAAACATTCAAGGTCAAGTGCCTTTAAATGGAAACATTCAAGGTCAAGTGCCTTTAAATGGAAATTTTCCAGGTCAACCGCCTTTAAATGGAAATTTTCCAGGTCAGTCGCCTTCAAATGGAAACTTTCCAGGACCTACATTAACCGCCGGAAACCCATGGGCATCTGTGCAAGGATTTGCGAATCAAGGCCAAAGCAATGTGCAAACATCAAATACAGGTGGTTTTGTTGATCCTGTTACAAACCAAGCTTTACCGGCAAGTTCTAATAGTTTTCATGGTCCCATTACTCAACAGTAATTGTATATATTGTTTTAATTTTATTTACTCTGAATAGACAACTTTCGAGTTCGATGCATTTCCGTCAAAAACTCTGGTTTTAGTGAACGTCATTTGTGCGTTTAGGGGCGTCGCCACTTCCGTTTCAATGTTGAGCGAGTGGTTTTAAAATTATAATTCTATATGCTACGAATTATTCAGCAAATTAAATTCTAAAAATTGACAATCAGCACTGTTGTCATTAGGGAATTGTTATTAAGTACCTACAGAACAACCATTATTTCTAGTTTATCCTGCACAACGACGATCACTTAGACGCTTGATGAACGTAAATAGTGCAGGGATACAGGCGATCCCCTCTATCTGGTAAATGACGTCATAAAGGCGCGCATAATTGACGAGTTTTTGCCGGTGACGGATGAACTCGAAAGTGGTCTATTGACTATATATTTATTTGTTAAGCAGATTACAAGCATACATAGAAATCCATACTTTTATTTTATAAAATAAAAATGATCATTTATAATTAGTTAGCAATCTTATCAATTGACCCTCAATGCACTCCAACGTAATACTTTATTTGGCTTGTACCGTTTTATTCGAGCTTCACTGGTGATTTTTTTTTATGACAAAACGTACACATAGCGCACAAATGTACAAACCTGTTATTTTTTTGTTACCTATATGAAATTAACGAATTACCGGTATTCGAAAGGTATTTCAGTATTTAAATGGGAGGTTTCGTGTTAGCTATCAATGCTTTGTTAAAATTAAAAAATACACTAGACCACACCTTGGAAAAAACAACATTCAAATATACAGAACGGAAACAAATAACAAATTAAACAAAAACAAAACAGATTGCCAGTATTTTGTATCATGTCGGCGTAGTGTTTGTTTGTTCGTCGAATTATCGACTTGAATTACCCGTTGGCGTCTTTCCCTATTTCATTTGGAAAATTCTGACTGAAATTAGTATGTTAAAGATTCTAATAATAACTACTACAAACTTCTGTCAAATTTGTTGTTTAAGTTTTATTGTCTTTTTGATTTGCAGTTTCGGATAACTCTTTGTTAGAGAGGTTTTTGAATTTGTAACCAAATTAAAGGGATGCCATTTTATTATCACTATGTTTATATATCAAACTGATCGTTACAGAATAAAAATCAAAGCCAAGTCTTCTTTGTAACTTCACTTGGTTCCTAGAAACTTGTTAAAAATATTTGATTACCAGGTTTGTATAAACAAAAGCAACACGAGATGTTTTCAGCTATAACTTACACTACGATCAACCCTAGGAACTTCTATTTATAGATACCAAAGACCAAAGTGACAATGACGTACAGTTTATATATCCTCGTTCTTTTTCAGAACCAATTAGCTAGATTTATAACTGAAGACTTAGGTTTTGAGCAAACTCAATTTTGTCTCGTTTTGTAAATTTCACATTGTCGAGTAGTAGTAAAATTAACACCTGCCTATTGTATTGTATCATTTTATTGGCTATCAATTCAGGAATACTCTTTTGTTTTTTTTCTTTTATCGGGGCCTTAAGCGGTGTTGATTTTGTTGTTGTCTTTTATCGGGGCCTTAAGCGGTGTTGATTTTGTTACTTTTTGAAGACCGTCTTGTTATCTGTAGTTATTAAACTCCTAGTTATTTGAGTTTTCGGTTGGCAACTGCCCCTTAGTGCACCATACTTATGTTATATCTACCTTGAAATAGCAGCCAAAAAATATCACTTCACTGATTTTCTTTTGACTTATGCACAAGGTAATTGGCTGTGCATGCCTAACATGGCAGACTTCACCCGGTAAGCAGGACTCATTAGGGAACGTATTCTGTTTGCTGCAATACTGTTATCCGATAACCTTATAATACTGAACACGGTCCGTGTATTTCTGCGTCCATTCGTTTTTCGTTTTGAAATATCAAAAACAAAAAACAAAAAACGAAAGTGTTCTCAGTTTTCGTTTTTGATTTCATAAAAACCGAAATGAAAAACGAAAGTGTTCTCATTTTTCGTTTTTGATTTCTTAAAAACCAAAACGAAAAACGAAAGTGTTTTCATTTTTCGTTTTTGATTTCTTAAAAATTAAAATGAAAAACAAAAGTGTTTCCGTTTTTCGTTTTTGATTTCACAAACAAAAAACGAAAAACAAAAGTATTTTCATTTTTCAATTTTGATTTCTCAAAAACTAAAATCGAAAAATGAAAGTGTTTTCATTTTTCATTTTTGATTTCACAAAAACAAAAAACGAAAGTGTATTTATGTTATCTTTCCAACACAGTTTAATTGTCATTCAAAAAATGACAATGTTGTCATTTGTCATTCATTTAAAGGTCGTTAAAGTATACATGCACAGCGGTTGTCAGATCAATACTACTTTAATCGAAGATAATGTCGACGGATGCAAAAGTCTTTAGCAATCGGAACAATATGGATGCGTGAACTTTATTACTTTTAAGTTTAGAAAGGTCGATCCAAGATTATTAGAATTGATGACCAAGATCCATCTGCCAGTATTTTACGAACTACGAGGACGATAATGTATTTTGCTTGATTTAATTTTCAAAATTTCCGCAATTTCACAATTCAAACTGGGATATTAAATTGGTTTGTCATTAGGAGCCAATAAGGTATTAATTTTGCTTATTTGTGAAGACTATAAGGTGACATTAACTAGAGGTCGTTGATGGGGGATTATGGAATTGGGAATAGTGGACAAAAAATATAAACAATAGAGACAATGGACCAAGAAATAAATAAAATAGCTAGAATAATGGTGTTAAAATGTAATGATAAGAGAATAATTGTCAAAAAGTATAAAGAATAGAGAAATATGGCATAAAATATCACAGAATACAGAAATTAAGAACCCCGAATCCAGACCATCATACTAGTTGCCTTAATGAACGTTAGTTTGTCTCTGGGAGATTGCTATTGGTTATCATATGGTTTCTCTTTATTTCTATGTCTATTAATTCAGAAGCATGCTTTCATTATTTACCAACATTTTACATATCACATTATAAAAAAAGACTATTATTTTGCAAACTACCATAGATTTCCGGTAATTGTTCTGCATAGACCACACCACATTGGAGTCCCTGTAAATTTTTTTCAGGTGGACCGCAGTTACCCACCCTACCCCATCATTACATAAAAGTTAATAAACAAATGTCTACGGAAATACTTCTGTCCGAACAATCTGTAAAGGGGAGCTTGGTAGCTGATGTCTGCTGAAGAAAAAAATCAAGGTTGCTGTTTAGCTTTTTTTTTCAAAGATAGGTCCAAAGTTGGGGTCGAGCACCGAACCCCATCCTTACCGAAAATGTAATAAAAATTGTCCTCACTAGGTGCAAAGGGAAGCTGGGTAGCTGGGGTCTACAGTAGAAAAATCCAGGGTGTTGTTCTGCTTAGTTTTTTTTCTAAAGTAGGTCTAAAGTTGAGGTCGTATACCCTACAAAAACCCTTACCAGACAGTTAATAAAAAAATTCTGCGGCAATACTTTTATCTGCTCTAGGTGAGAACGTAAGCTAGAGATCTAGGGCCTACTTGATCAAAATTACATTAATTTATAGCACGGATCAATCTTTTTTAAGCTAATAAATAATGTACTTGCCCACCATACTTTGAATACAAAAAATAAACCTTTTGTCCAGTCATATTTAAGCGAAATCCACTAGTTCAGAGGTAGAATGTTTTGTAAAAACAGTTTTGTGATGCAAAAAAAAGTTAAAGCACGAGTGCAACTTTCTTTTCTTTTAATGCACAATTATTATTACTTTTCATGAACTATTTGACAGGATGCCGATAATAAGGAAAGCTATTTCACCCAATAGTGCAATTTTGCCATCATTAAAAAAAATCATAATTATTTACGGTTCTATAAACACTCCAAGTGTTGACTATTTAAAATGTAAAGCGGGCAGTACGCTGTGTAATATATCGAAAGCGATTGATTTTGGCTTTATATAACTAATAATAACATAAGATGTATGTTTCATTATAATTCGTTATTCTGATTGGCTAACTGCACATCTCATGTTACATTACACAACGAAAATCATTATTCATGATGACACGAGGTCCCACAATAAAGTGCAAAGGTGAATTTAATAAAAACTTGATAAAAACGTGTTTTCATGATCCTAGCTAAAACATGTAATTATTAATATTGAATGCTTCTTTTTGTAACTTAATAGGGTTGTAAAAGCGTTGACCGTGCGTACATTTTCAGAATGAAGCGCTTCCGCTTTTCATACAAAATGTATTTCGGTCATCGCTTTACACCTCAATGAAGTAACAAAAAAAAAAAAGCATTCAATTCTTAAATAAACCAGAAATGAAATTTTAAAATTCATTGAAAAGTGTCTTTGACTGCTTAAATATATTTTAAAAACTGATGATATAGTGGTTATATATTAATAAAAACATTTTAAGTACGTTTGAGTCTTATGCAATATTTGTTTTTATATATTTGAAAACTGACTGCTACCGACTGGTTGCTTGAGCCTGGTCTCACAAACTCCGCATTTTCATTACAGCCGATTACATTGAGTGTGTAGACAAAGGTAATATCTTTGGATCGCTTGTTTGTTAGCTGAACTATGAAGTAACTAGGTAAGGTATACCACCCTCCTGTAGAAGGAGCCTAGTCCTACAGACAGATTGATTGGTTATTTGTCGAACTAGTCTACTCTTAAAGGAGGGTAGTTTACCTAACCTAATAATACAAGCAAGCTAACCAAGGATAGGCTACCTTTGCCTACACACTCAGTGCAATCGGCTGTAACTTTTTTACATTACAGGTTGCAACACCTTGCCAAATCATTAGGTTCCAATAAACGTTTGGAAAATTTAGTTAATGTGCTTTCCCATAGGGTTTTATGCAGAACAATTACCGGAAATCTATTATGGAAACTTGCAAAAACAATATCAAAATCGAAATCTAAGTGAACAATGAAGTTACTCACATTAAAAAAGGCTGAGACATTGAAGGCAATTTTTTTTTATTCTTGCGTGTCTTATTATAATCAGACGGTATTTTTAGAGTTTACAAAGAAATTTAATATTAAGACAAACATTAATGTCGAGTTTCATTGGTGAAATTAACACTACAATACAAATAAAGGATTCTCAAATAATCATGACTTTTGCTTGTAGTAAAATGATCAATGAATCAATGAATGAATGAATGAATGAATGAATGAATCAATCAATCAATTGATCAATCAATAAAATTGAGAATGGAAATAAAAAATGTGTCAAAGAAACAACAGTCAGCCTAACCAAGGAACACAGCCGAAGGCCACCAATGAGTCTTCAACACAACGAGAAAATCCGGGCTTCAGCTGATCTCAAAGTAAAAATATATACTAGTAATGTGGACGTCACACTTAACTTAGACAAAAAAAAAACCATAAAAAAACTAACAAAGATCAGAGTCTACTGTCTTGGGACAGGCGCAAAAATACGGCGGGGCTAAACATGCTTTGTTAGATCTCAACCCTCCCGCTATACAATTATATCTAGCTCATGTAGAATAAACAAACATGCACACAACAATATGCACAGAGAAACTCAGTTTAAAAGAAATCCGAGTCCGATGACAAAATAGTAAACAAAACAAACTACACAAAACGAATATGATTCATAAATTAACAAAGAACTACTAGCAGTAACTGACATGCCAGCTCCAGACCCCAATCAAAAATATCGAAAGAATATATAGATATAAGAAGATGTGCATGGTATGAGTGCCAATGAGACAACTCTCCATCCAAGTCACAGTGTGTAGAAGGAAACTATTATAGGTTAAAGTACCCTCTTCAACACGAATCCTTGGCTCACACCGAATAGCAAGTTATAAGGATCCTCCAAAATGACTAGTGTAAAACCATACAAACAGGAAAACCAAAGGTCTAAACTCTATATATAACTAGAGGCTCTGAAGAGCCTGTGTCGCTCACCTAGGTCCATGTGTTTTTGGTGATGGTGATGTGTTCGTAGATCTTACTCTACAAAACATTGTTGATGCTTACAATTATCTCTATCTATAATGAACTTAGCCTAGTAGTTTCAGTGGAAAATATTTTGTAAAAATGTAAATTATGAAAATTGTTAAAAATTGACTATAAAGGGCAATTACTCCTTAAGGGGTCAATTGACCATTTTCGTCATGTTGACTTATTTGTAGGTCTTACTTTGCTGTACATTATTGATGTTTACAGTTTATCTCTATCTATAATAATATTCAAGAAAATAACCAAAAGCTGCAAAATTGTCTTAAAATTACCAATTCAGGGGCAGCAACATAACAACAGGTTGTCTGATGCATCTGAAAATTTCAGGGCAGATAGATAATGACATAATAAACAATTTTACCCATGTCAGATTTGCTCTTAATGCTTTGATTTCTGAGATATAAGCCAAAATCTTCATTTTACTCCTATGTTCTATTTTTATCCATGGCGACCATCTTGATTAGTTGGCAAGGTCACCGGACACATTTGTTATACTAGATATCCCAATGATGATGGTGGCTAAGTTTGGTTGAATTTGGCTCAGTAGTTTCAGAGGAGAAGATTTTTGTAAAAGTTACGACGACGGACGACGGACGCCAAGATATAAGAAAAGCTCACTTGACACTTCGGGCCAGGTGAGCTAAAAAACGAGAAGCGAGAACGACATCAACAAACGACAACTACTGTTTTTTGTGTGGTTTTTTTATTACTAGACCAAATATTTCATGATTTTTTATTATCTAGGACTGTATTTTTGATTAACAATTGATAACCAAGTTTAATAAAATCATATGTGTGTATAGCAAACGTATTAACTTTGGCTATTTAATTGTTTTCGACTCGCTCTGCTCGGTCGGAAAAATTTACAAGAATAAAATCCTAAGATTGAACGCGTTCGTTCAACAATCTTATTAAAATTAATATATATACTAATTTTCTCATACACATAAGTATTTCGAAATTAGAGATATACATTTTGATTAGATTAGTTCGTCTAATTTACAAATGTAGTGTTATCTGTAGTAAATTTACTGACTTCTTTAATAAAGGATTTGAATAAGAATGTGTCCATACCACATAAATGCCCCACTCGCACTATCATTTTCCATGTCTAGTGGACCGTGGAATTGAGGGTCAGAACTCTATATTTGGCATTGAAATTAAAAAAGATCATATGATATAGAATATGTGTACTGAGTTTCAAAAAAAATATATCTGTACATTAACTTCACTTTCAAGTATAGAGATGTGATTTTTTTTTCTGAGACAAGTGCTTGTGACAATCCAAAAGAACTTGCAGTCATTCGATGTTCAGTACTTCAGTACTTTGATTGTTTGAAAACGAGGTAAAAATACCCTGCCACATTCGGTATGTGTTTTTGTTAGACCTTTCTTTCCCTTCTGTTTTGTATCGATCTCATACGTTAAGCCCTTTTCCACTGATTTGTATAGTTTGTTCTTATGCTGTGCTGTAACAAAACTGTCCCGGCTGTTTACAAGCATGTTAAACGCCACAATATATTGCATGTGCCTGCTCCAACTCAGGAGCATGTAGTTCAATGGTTTTCGTTTGTTGATGTCTTTTATATGTGTTTTTCGTAATTCATGTTGTTTTAAAATAGGCTGTTATTTTTCTCAATTGAACTGTTTGATATTTTTCAATTCATGGACTATTGTAGCCGACAATACCGTGTGTTTTTTCTCATTGTTGAAGATTATATGGTTGCCTATATATAATTGCTTACATCCACTACATTTGAACTTTGTTGGATAGTTGACTCATTTGCATTAATACCAAATCTCCTTATTAAAAGATGAGGGGTGTGTGTGTTTCTTTGGAAAATTTCAATGTTTTTCTCCCAGGTCACCCAGTTTGAATAGAATATTTTGACATTTTGCTGTGCTCTTGGATTTGAGTTAAGAGCCAACCAAAGCTCACGGACTTTTGGTGGGTAGTTGATGACTATATGGTAAGCTCTGGATGTCTTTTTGAGTATTGCATACGGTGATTTGGTGATGTCTTCATGCCATGCATTGTCCCATTACTTTATATAGACAGTTTATCAGTCAACCTGATCTATCAAGTAGCTCTCCTCGCCTTTTGTATAGTCAGACGAAAAACAAGATATAAACTGACTTAGCTTGGTATATACATGTTAATTTAATATACTCATATAAATATAAAAAAGAAGATGTGGTATGATTGTCAATGAGACAACTCTCCACAAGAGACCAACATAACACAGAAATTATCAACTATAGGTCATCGTACGGCCTTCAACAATGAGCAAAGCCCATACCGCATAGTCAGATATAAAAGGCCCCGAAATGACAATGTAAAACAATTCAAACAAGAAAACTAACTTATTTATGCACAAAAATTGAACGAAAAACAAAAATGTAACACATAAACAAACGACAACCACTGAATTACAGGCTCCTGACTTGGGACAGGCACATACATTTTGAATGTGGCGGGGTTAAACATGTTAGCGGGATCCCAAATTCAAGTCAAATTGATATTTTAAAACAACATAAAAGTTAAAAAGTGTAAAAAAAAAATATTTTAATAAATGTTGAAAATATTATTGTGTTTGTGAGTGGAAAACTACTTAAAATTGTAGAAATATTCAAAAGTAGCTCTCGTGTTTTGGTCTGCGGCTACGTTAACGGAACAGCAATTTCATGACTATGGCTTCAATATTTAATGGTATAAAATATCATATTCTGCTTGTCGAAGACTCAAAAAGACTTCAATTTAATGGTATAAAATATCATATTCTGCTTGTCGAAGACTCAAAAAGACTTCAAGTTGGAATAGATCTACGAAGACTAAAGAACGTTCATGTGTGGTTTAGCAATTGTACATGCCCACGAAACCGATGTCCAGATATTGTTCGGAAGATGTTTTGAGAAGTTCCGATGCGACCGGACAAGTAAAATTAAACTGTTACAGTATATTACAGAACACAAAACTGGCTATCTTTGCTGTAAATACAAGTTAAAAACCTGACATGGTTTAAATTAAAGTTAAAAATCCCAATCCCACGGCATCAAATAATTTAAAAAAAAACATATGACCTTTAACATTGGAGGTCTAAACTAGCATTGAGCCGTGTCCAGGTCCAAAATAGAAAATAAAGAGATGTGGAGTAAATGTACACGGGACAAAATCGCACACAATATATAGAAAAAATACAAATTATTAATGAACAGGGCTTTTATGCCTGTTCTTCATCTTGAAAGGAGCTGGAGGGTCTTCAACGAGGAACTAGACCATTGATCCTCATTATACAAAAGTAACATAGGTTAGTGCATCGGACTATACAAAAACATAAGTTCCTGGTTCGATCCCCGTTCCGGTGAGAAAATTTCCAATCCACTATTAATAAATATGTTTAAACTAACAATAGCCACACACTTGACTTTGTGGATTACATTATTTTTTTCATCATCCTGCATATGTCTTTTGATATTGTTCATACATGTAAATACTAAAAGTCTTACACTGTATCTATATATTTTGCTCCGAGACCAGAACATAATAAAATAGATAAATTAAAACTTGCGCTTTAGATTAAGAAAGGGTGTGAAAGATTTTGTATCATTTTTTCCAGTTCTTCTGGAGTCCTTGAGCCCTTCCCTCGCCAACAGTATATAGTTTGCTTTATTTGTAAAAGAGGCTAGTTACGCTACAATATTATCATCTTAGATTAACCTCTCCAAACTTAAAAGTAAAGATCACGCACCCTTATTGTTTAGATTGCTAAAGACTTTTGCATCCGTTGACATTATCTTCGATTAAAGTAGTATTGATCTGACAACCGCTGTGCACGTATACTTTAACGACCTTTAAATGAATGACAAATGACAACATTGTCATTTTTTGAATGACAATTAAACTGTGTTGGAAAGATAACATAAATACACTTTCGTTTTTCGTTTTTTGTTTTTGTGAAATCAAAAATGAAAAATGAAAACACTTTCATTTTTCGATTTTAATTTTTGAGAAATCAAAATTGAAAAATGAAAATACTTTTGTTTTTCGTTTTTTGTTTGTGAAATCAAAAACGAAAAACGAAAACACTTTTGTTTTTCATTTTAATTTTTAAGAAATCAAAAACGAAAAATGAAAACACTTTCGTTTTTCGTTTTGGTTTTTAAGAAATCAAAAACGAAAAATGAGAACACTTTCGTTTTTCATTTTGGTTTTTATGAAATCAAAAACGAAAAATGAAAACACTTTCGTTTTTTGTTTTTTGTTTTTGATATTTCAAAACGAAAAACGAATGGACGCAGATATACACGGACCGGAACACCTTATTTGTAGTGTTATCAACGGTTAACCGTCGGAACGACCGAATACCAGAAACGTCAACCAGTTAACCAGCCTTTTTCAATTTGAATATATTTTGTATAAATGTGTAATGAAATCATAAAATAATTTGGTTCTATTTCAAAATGATCGCCGTGGTAATTAATTTGACAGATCAATTATACAGTATATTGATTGCTATTCTTAATCCATTAAAATATAAAATTAATTAGCACTAAGACAAGTTGTCTATCAGCTCGGGACGAGATCTTAAGTAAACATAATAAGTATACAATTTGTTTTAAACACTTACTGTAACTTTAAATCGGTAGTCCAAATAAATTTTACGATTTACTTCATTATTTAATTTTTGATCTAATATTACGTATACCTACATCTGAATGTACAACCTCCATCACACAAGGCTTTGTCATAATATTAACGAAATACCAACCAAAAATTGTGAAACGAAAATCAACGTGAGTGTACGTAGTGTGTACTTGATGGTACGAGTCACAGACTTCATTATTTCAAATTGAAACACTCCACATTATTTTCTGAGACATCTAGAGAAAATAACATTCATCGGTTTCCGACATTTTCAATTCGATGAAATAAAGGAGGTTTTTTATTTTTTAACCTGAAGTTATTATAAACGCCATAGTAGATACGGTGTATTGGATTATCAAAAGTCGGAAGAATTCTCACAAATAAGCCTTTTAATACCAAACGACCAACTTCAATTCATCGTATTATAAAATCGTACGAAACTGTACGATTTGACAACACTACTTTTTTGGAAGATTGCCTAGCGTAACATTTTTACATTTTTACATTTCTTATTTCCATACACAACGTCCATTTCTCTATTCATTGTACAGACAGTAGAATCAGAGACAACATATTGAATTAAGTAATGAATGCCTTTGTTTAAATTTTATTTGTTTGTAAAAGTGTTGACTGAATGCAGTTAAGCACATTTGTATGAAGCGCGGAAGCGCTTCAGTGGAAACATCTGTGCGCTACTAACACTTTCACACCCAAATAGAATTACACAAGTAGCATTAATTTTCTTACAACAACTTGTTTATGCTTATAAGACCATGAAAAAGTTTTATAACGCTTTTCTTTTATTCAGGTGATGACTTTTTTGGTAGAAGTATGTGTCATCACGACTATAACATTTCATTTTCATATGCAGACTTATTTTTCAATGACGCGCTACTGTTTTATACAATCAAACTAACATATAATAAGTGTACTAATAAGTCATTATTAAGATGTTATATGCTGTTTAAAGGGTATATCAGATGTGGTAACACTAGTTTACTGATGTTTTAATCTTGTAAATCAATTAAAAAGAGGCACATTGCAACAAACCAAACCAAGGGAATCGGATGAACTCTCCAATGAGAGAGATAGGCTGCGTACAAAGGATATTTCTTTTAGTGTTCTCTGTTTTACGTGAATTACTCACCTGCGATTTATTTTGAAGACTTTCATCAATTAAACTTGAGAATGGAAATGAGGAATGTGACAAAGAGACAACAACCCAACCATAAAGCAGACAACAGCAGAAGGTCACCAACAGGTCTTCAATGCAACGGGAAATTCTCGCAGCCGGAGGCGTCAAGGTCATGTTTTTCTCTGGCTGTTTATGACGTCTTTACACTAAATCCATTGGATGTTGGATGTGTACGGATTGAAAGTTTAGTCATTTAAGATGCATGATTTTGGTCTCTTGTGGACAATTGTCTCATTGACAATCATACCACATCTTCTTTTTTTATATATTATGTTTTCTCTCGATTTATTGTAATTATATTGTATGCTTATTTTTATATTTCAACAAGAATTTAGAGCTTTTCTTTCACGCAATAATTTTTATAAGGATTTATTTTTATTACAGGCAATCTGTTTTTCCAGCTGTAACACGTTAATTTAACCATAATCAAGAAATGAGTAATATAAAAAAGAAGATGTGGTATGATTGCCAATGAGACAACTGTCCACAAGATACCAAAATGACACAGACATTAACAATTATAGGTCACCGTACGGCCTTCATTTATTGTCAAAATATTCATCTCAAGCAAGCATTAAACAATGATAACATTAAAGGTGTCATTATCATAAAATCCGTAACCATAATACAGAAATGTATAGCCATTCCTCGATAAAGCGTCGGGTCGTAGTGTCTGCAATGTATAATTAGCAAGCTCTTGAAAAGTCAAGTTATAGTATTTGCTTTTCAAATATTTCCAGAAAACTCTTATAATTAGCATTTGTCTAGACGCCAGTGTGTAGTAAACCCGGTATATTGTAAAATCGCATCCCTATTCGAAATGTTATGCAAGTGCCAAAGTTGATATTATCGGAAAGGGGGGGGGGGGGGGGGGGGGGGGAGTATATAGAGTCCACCAAAGAATGGATTTCAAAATCTGTTTCTAAAACAAAGTTTGCATAATAAAACCTGATTTTGTTTCTTAAAAGGCGCAAATGGCATTGTTATTTGGGATATCAAAATTAACCGGGTTCAATACACACTGGCTCCTAGGCAAAAGCTAATTATAAGTGTGGATTATGTAAACATTTTGGCCTCGAACATCACTAAAGGGAAATCCATAGCCGAAAAGCGCATATATGTGTGCAGTATAACTGGTACCGTTATGTTATTTTGACTGCTTTAAATGTTTTTGATTTTTTTCCAACATGTTTGATAAAAATTCTAGCAGGCAGAAGCTAAATCACAAAAATACTGAACTCCTAGGTAAATTCAAAAAGAAAGTCCTTAGTCAATTTGCAAAATCAAAAGCTCTAACATATTAAAAAAAAACTCATCATAGATACCAGGACTGAATTTAGTATACACCAGACGGGTGTTACGTCTACAAAAGACTCATCAGTGACGCTCGAATCCAAAAAAGTTAAAAAAGCTAAATAAGAGGTACAAAGTTGAAGAGCATTGAGGACCAAAATTCTTAAAACGAATTGATAACAACTGTCATATTCCTGACTTAGTACAGGTATTTTCGTATGTAGAACATGGCGGATTGAACTTGGTTTTAAAGCTAGCTAAAAATCTCTCTGGTATGACGCGCGCATCAAATTCCGTAATACTGACAACGATGCGTGAACAAAACAAACAGACATAATAGGCAAACATATCAAAAACAGGGACCCAACAGCCAACTCCTGTTATAATCTCAATCACTATGGAGACTAGCAGAGTCAATCTGTTAATAGTCCTTACGAGCATTATATTTGCATTCTTTATGAAATATTTTTATATAATTGCATTTAAAATGTTTTTGTAAATTTTGCTTGAATCATAAGCATTTAAAAAAATATCTAGATTTTTTAAAAAATATCTATAAAATAGTACACGTCAATTAAAACATTCTAAAATAATAGAAAAGCTTCCGGCAAAGAATATTTCCCTATTTGTTACATTCAATTCTATTACAATTTATATGTAAATTAAGTACATTTTAATTTATTTTGACATTATGTATTCGTTGCTAATTTTTTTTGGATGTTTTCTGTTTGTTCTTTTTATTTAAATTTTTGAATCATTGCTGTAAATATTTAGCGTGCTAAATCTTCTGCATGGTTTAAAAGATGAAATAGCGAAATTAACATTAGTTCTTTAAGTCTGTTAGATACCAGGCTTCTTATAATTTAGCACACTTGACACGCGTGGCGTAGACAGCAGAATTATGAGTGAAACTGAACAAAAATCAATTTGAAAGCCAAATGAATCGTAGCTATTGATTTGGCTTTCAAAGTATTATTTTAAAAAGGTGTGTAGTACCACGCCGATCTATACATAGGGTAGAAAATAAAGTGTAAAATAGGAATTATAAGAATGTTTTTTCACATTAAAGAAAGAAGCGAACAACTCTCTCTAATACAAGATACATAAATAGGGGGGAAAACAATCAAAAAGAGCTTATCTACCCGAGAATTATCCCAAAATGTAAGAGAACTGTGTTAAATTAACCTAATCCATCACATCTTAGCATTGAACCTATATCGTACAAATGACTAAAAAATACCCTACAATAAATTGTAACAAAAAGGCAATAGTGTAGAATAAATTTGAGAATGGAAACGGAAAATGTCTCATAGAGATAACTTCCCGACCAAAGTGCAGAAACAGCACCGAGGGTCACCAATGGGTCTCGAATTTAATGTTGATTTTCGGTGTGAGCAAAGGCTCCGTGTTAAAGGCTGTACCTTGACCTATAATGTTTTACTTTTATAAATTAGTATTTGAATGGAGAGTTGTCTCATTGGCACTCATACCACATCTTCCTATATCTATTATGTTTGTTGTTCTTATGGGCTTTAATATTTAATGTTATTGTTTATACATATATATTCTCTGTAACTATGTAGTTAATAAGAAATAAAATTCATTCATTCATTACAAATTTACAGTGCTTCTGTTGGACCCTATATAGTATGCAATATTTTAGCAAAAATAGATGTTACACTGACCTCCGAAACATAAAAGCTAACAAAAAGTTAAATAAAAAACACACAAGACTATCAAAGACCAGAGGTTTCTGCTTTGGACAGGCGCAAACATGCGGCCGAGAAAAATATTTTGTGAGATCTGAACCCTCCCTTATACCTCTAGCCAATGTGGTATAAAATACCATGTATCTAAAACAATACGAAATTGCTCGTTGTTAAGAAAACTGTTACTACTACTTATATAAGCTGTTCAATTGTACGCATTAAAGTCCTGTTTACAAAACTTTGAATTTTACGCAAAAGTTATTATTATCCGAGGCATAGATTACCTCAGCCGTATTTGGCACCACTTTTGGGAATTTTGGATCCTCAATGTTCTTCAACTTTTTTCTTGTTGGCTTTATAAATATTTTGATATGAGCGTCACTAATGAATCTGATGTAGACGAAACGCGCGTCTGGCATATAAATTATAATCCTGGTACCTTTGATAACTATTAATACATGTACAGGAAAAACAATTAATAAGTGAGGACATACAAGTATTAAAAATTATTTAGACATTATACATATTTGATTCGAGAAAAACGTTATTGTGTGTCCTTGGTTAATGTTTAACTAAACTCGAATGGTAATTTGTAAATGGATGTTCACTTTCATAACTCGTCTTTAGAACGTTTTGCATTTTAAACATTCGGAAAACATTGGGGAACATTAACAATAGCTTTTATTAAAGGATATTATTTAGTTTGCTTTTTTGACTCTTAACATTGAATAATTCGTGAAGCGGATTATGTACAATGAGAATAGTCAAAAACTAATTTTATGGTTCCATAAATTCAAAAAAAAGTATTGACATTCATTATAAATAAATTTTTAATAAAAAGGAGAGTCATAGAACTTTTTATATTATCCATATTAACAATTACAACGTACACACATGTTGGCGTATGAATACACAACTTCAGAGTGGGCATGTAGTTATACAAATTGACAACAATAAAAATAAAAGTAATACTTTTAACAAATCAGCAGACAGTAAACATACCAACTGTATTTATTATACAATAAACCTACTTTTAACGAGTAATGTTACACAAGTTAATTTTTGGAAATTTGTGTATGTTACTGTATATATTATGATACGTCATTCTACACACATCATTGATACCTCATTAGCACACCGATGTCCATAAAATAGTAATGAAGATGTCACAAAGACTATACAAGTGTCACCATCACTCAAATTTGGTGACGTCGCACCTTATTTTCATCTGAAATAATCCAATCAACATAGAATAAGTTTGAATATGGACATTTTGTAAGGTATAAAAGAAAGAAAAATTAGCAGACTGTACATCACTTTAAAACAGTAAACATGCAGTCTCTTCTTTGTTTTGTGCTTATTTTGGTTTCTCTGTATTCAGTCCAAGGTATGATTTTCTTCATTATGATAATAAATACAGGTTTAAATGTTTATTCATATAGTTTGAAGAAAAAAAAAACATAATAGATTTTGAAATGTTAAATATATGTTTTGTATAATTCTTAATACATACTGGGACTACTATCAATAGTAGTTTCAGATAAATGTGATGAACAACTAAAAAATAAAAAATGGAACAAAAGAACAATTGGACAAACTGCATTGATTAGACAAAACCAAAAACAGTCAAATAATAAAATCTATATTTTGATTATGCATTATACGCTTTTATACGGAAATATTAAAATGAAATGTTTCGTTCTACGAGCGCACCACAATTGTATTTACATTGTATTCGATTTTAAAATTGTGACTACAACCATGGATATTTTTCCCCAGTTCAATTTAAAGTGTGATCTATGAATTGATTTAATTATTGAATGTGCAAACTCAATTTTATGAATTCAAAATTAATAAATATTTTTCATTTACTTCCATTTCTTACATTTGTGTTGAAATTAATGAATCAATAAATATAATGAATACGTTCGAAAAACCAACAATTATAATGAAACAATCAAGTCAACGTATGTATTCTTTTATAAAGTCCGATCAATAACGCAATGTTTTATTGCGAGGACAAAACAAAACGATTGATTGTGTTTAAACACTATACCAATTGTTTCAACATGTTTAACACCAAATAATATACTTGGAAATCTTAATGACATATATGCTGAAATAAACAATAATGTTACATATATTGAGTTTTTCAAAATTAATCATCTTTTGAAACCATTTTCTTGGGTCATTATTCTTCTCTCCGATACGATGAGATTACCGCAGACCAAGCGTCAAATGTACAGGCTTACGTAAGAAAGCTTCGCGACGTCGTCGTTGTTCCTAGCTTTATCATTTAAAGATAAGAATTGTAATACTACATGTAAATATAAATTTAATTTGATTTACATTCTTTTCTCAATTTATCATTTCAGGTCGGACATATGGCTATCAAAAAAAGACAAAAAGGGCTCACGTGGTCAAGGCAAAGGATCCCATTGGATTCCCGACAGATCAAGTACATATACCTAAAGAACCTGTCGTGTTACCAAGTCAGAGACTACCTAACTGTGATGTAGGATGTACTCTTCAGATAATACCACCAGAGTGTATACAAGAAACATTTGGATTCGAACATGGCGTGAGGTGTAGAGGGTGTGATGTTGATATATGCAACAGAGGCAGGGGAGATAATTTAGATAGATTGCAGGGCGGTTCCCAATGGCAAAATGGGGGCAGAAACCGAAATATAAACAGCAGAATAGGCGGAGAATTCGTTGATAGTTTAGGTGGAGGTAGAAACCAAAATTTAAACAGCAGAATAGGCGGACAAATCGTTGATAGTTTAGGTGGAGGTAGAAACCAAAATTTAAACAGCAGAATAGGCGGACAATTCGTTGATAGTTTAGGTGGAGGTAGAAACCAAAATTTAAACAGCAGAATAGGCGATCAATTCGTTGATAGTTTAGGTGGAGGTAGAAACCAAAATTTAAACAGCAGAATAGGCGGAGAATTCGTTGACAGTTTAGGTAGTGATTTCTTTAACGAAAGACAAAACAAGAATTTAGGTGGTAGATTTAGAAACAGACAGGATACAAATTTTGATAGAAGAAACAGATTAGATAGAAACTTAAATGACAGGAGAAACAGACAAGTTGGAAGTGGATGGTTATGATCACGTGGTGAAGATTTGAGTATTTTGTAAAAACATTTAGAAATCCAGAGTATTTTGTTGTACCATTTTTATATAAAGATCTATTTCTTACTTATTGGTTTTTGTTATAAAATCAATCAGATTGGGTAATATTGCAAATAAAGAGTTTTCCACCATAGACTAAATGACGAAAAGATAATAATTGTAGGTCATCCTACAGCCTTCAACAATGAATAAAACTCATACCGCATAACAAGTTTTAAAGTGCCAAGATTGCCTAGATGTTTAAAGTCTTCAATTTGAGAAAATGGGTAAATTTATTTTGTTATGACAATTAGATTAGGTTTAAACGCAATAGACATTAAGCCAACGACACACACATATACATCCACATGCTTTCTTGAAAGCTTTTTTTATGTAGTGTCCGCCGAACATTTTGTCATGGTTAATACTGTTGACGGACAATATTTACTTTGATGTAAACAAAAATGATGTGGTATAATTGCCAATGAGACAACTCCCCACAAGAGACCAAATGACACAGAAATTAACAACTATAGGTCACCCCAAGGCCTTCAAAATTGAGCAAAGCCCATTACGCATAATTATCTATAAAATGACAAATGCAAAATAATTCAAACAAGAAATCTAACGTCCTTTTATGTCCAAAAACTTCACGAAAAAATTTAATTAATACATCAACAAACGACAACCACTGACTTACATGATTCTGACTTGGGACAGTCAAATACATACAGAATGTGGCGGGGTTAAACATATTAGCTGGATCCCCCCTAAACCTGCGACAGTTGTGTAACATTACAAATTTGTCAAGACAAGACTATACAAATCAATTGAAAAACATTTAAACATTCGGCTTCGAGTGGTACTGATAACCAAGAGAAGCAATAAGGACGCATGCATGTCTTAATTTTAAATATTTTGACCTTTTTGCATTTTCTACACCAGAAAATGTCTTTACCAAAGCAAGTCAGGAATATGACAGTTGTTATCCGTTCGGTTGTTATGTTCGAGGTTTTGATTTTGCCATTTCATGACCAACTTACCATTATGGATTTTCAACTGAGTTTTGTATTTTTGTTATTTTGACTTTGTTGCACTAATGCAGAGATATTTATTGTCAAAATGTACATCTCAACCATTAAACAATGATATCATTATAGCTGTCATTGCAATACAAGTCGTTAATAATGCAGAAATTTATAGCCATTCCACGTTAAGTAATCGATTTGATATGTTCGTAGTGTTTGCAATATAATTACCATGCTCTTGAGATGTTAAGATATAATACTTGCTTTTCCAATTTTTCCAGAACTTTGACTTATAATTAGTTTTTGTCTAGAAGCCAGTGTCTATTGTATCCGGTATATTATGATATCAGATCACTATCCGTATTGTTATGCCAGTGCCGATGTACTGGCTTCTTGGTTGTTGATACAATCGGATAAGAGGGGAGACATATAAGATTGGTTTCTAAATTTGTTTGAATAATAAGGAGGCTCAAAGGCTCAAAACGGCATGTTTATTTGCGATATCATAATATACCGAGTACAACACGCACTGGCTCCTAGACAAATGCTTATCATAAGTGATAACTCTGGAAACAGTTTGGCCTCGCGCATCACTGAAGAGAAATTGATTGTAAATGCGCATATATGTACAGTATAATTGGAACCATTTATGTTATTTCAAATGCGAATGTTTTAGCAAAGCAGTCCTCCAATAGTCCTTACGAGCTGTAACACCATATTTGCATTCTTTGTGAGATATATTTTAATTGCACGCACCATGTTTTTGTTTGTATCATAAGCATTAAAATATTATTATTTCTTTTTACATATTTATTAATAATACATGTAATAATGTCTATAAAAAAAAACAAGTCAATCAAAACATTCTGAAATAATAAAAAAGTTTCCGGCAAAGTATATTTCCCTATTTGTTACAATCAATTTTATTACAATTTGTATGTAAATTAAGAACATTTTTATTTATTTTGACATAATTTATTCGTTGGTATTCTATTTTTGCTGGGTTTATTTTCTGTTTATGTTGTTATTCTATTTTTACTTTCTGAATCATTGTTGTTAATACTCAGCGTGCTCAAGTTTCCACATTGTTAAAAGATTGAATAACGAAATTCACATTGGTTCCTAAATAATAGGCTTCTAAAAAGTAAGCACACTTGACAGGTGTGTAGTAGACAGCAGATTCATGTGTGAAACTGAAAAAAAAATCAGTTTGAAAGCATCGCAATTATTGATTTGGTGTTCAAAGTATTATTTTAAGATGGTGTGCAATATCTGACCACGGCGATGTATATCTAGGGTAGAAAATTAGAGTGTATTATAGGAATTATGAAAATGTGTTCTCGCATAAACAGAAAGAAACGTACGACCCTCTCATACGAGATACGTCAAAAGAGGAGAAAAACAACACAAAATGGTTGAGCTACAAGAAAATGGTTGAGCTACAAGAGAACTGTTCAACATTATGAGAAAAAAATCTATATTGAACTAAATCATTGAACATATCGTACAAATGACAAAAAATACCCTACACAGAGTAGTAACAAAAAGACAATAGTGTAACGTAAATTGAGAATAAAAATTGGGAATGTCTCACAGAGATATTATCCCGACCAAAAAGCAGAAAACAGATCCGAGGGTCATCAATGGTGAGAAAATACTGAAAGCGGGCTTCAGAATGAGGGACGAAAGATACCAAAGGGACGAAAGATACCAGAGGGGCGAAAGATACCAGAGGGACAGTCAAACTCATAAATCGAAAATAAACTGACAACGCCATGGCTAAAAATGAAAAGGACAAACAGACAAACAATAGTTCACATGACATAACATAGAAAACAAAAAAAATAAACAACACGAACCCAACCAAAAACTAGGGGTGGTCTCAGGTGCTCCGGAAGGGTAAGCAGATCCTGCTCCACATGTGGCACCCGTCGTGTTGTTGATGAGATATCAAATCTGAAAACAAAAACTTTAAAGCCCGTCTTTGTTGCTGATAAAATATATGTCAATAATCTAAAGGTTTTGTGGAGCACTTGGAAGACCTAGCAATATACTGTTGTTTGTAAGGACAATTTTGCAGTTTAGGTATCCAATAAGGTGATGGAAGATCCAGTTCATCATCTTTGGTTGAAATTCCAAAGGAACATAGAACAGACCTATGATTATTTAAGATTTCCTCTTTGGTAAGTGTCGTGAGGGTATATGTTGGGTTTCCAAGTGAATACCTAATTCGTTTATCTAGCAGTTAATGTAATGAGTTTTATACACAAAAACGATGTTGTTTGGGGCTTTATCTGTGGGGACAACAACATATTTGTCATAAAGGTAGAATAAGTGTTTTGCAACATTATGGTCTTTTAAGATTGACGTAGCATGAGCATTGATAGACCCATTCAGTTTCTTAATTCTTATTTGTATCAACGACCTCACTTCCTTAATCCATTCGGAAAGAGTGTCTCAGGCTTAGCCCATTGCCTGGCATAAACCTTCACCGAATTCATCAAAATTTTAAAGTTGTATTTCAATTGATGGATTTCGGCCTCGATATTTTGGACCTTTCGATAACACATTTCGTAGGGAAGTGTTATTAACACTGTTGAGGTCATCGGTAATAACGTGGCCAGCCGGATTATATGTGAATTGGGAACTAGCACAAGTGCAATCAGGAGGTTTAGACTTGTAATCGTCAATACTGAGATCCTGCAAAACGTGTTTGCAATTGAAAATTTTAGATGCAATAGGTTTGGTATAGGTATAAGAAATGATTGGTACAGACTGGTCCTTGAAATACGGAGGTAGAATCGATGACTAATGTATGATGAAGGATACTGCCTGGACCCTAAATAATATGTAGTATTACAGCAAAAAGAAATGTCATACTGACCTCCGAAACATCAGAATGAACCTAAGTTTCAATAAAAACATACAAGACTAACAAAGACCAGAGGTTCCTGCCTTGGACATGCGCAACAAACGCGGCTGGGTTAAACATGTTTTGTGAGATCTGATACCTTCCTTATAACTCTAGCAAATGTGGAATAAACTAACATGTATTTAAAACAATACAAAATTGCTCGTTGTTAAGAGAACTGTTACTGCTGCTTGTATAAGCTGTTCAAGGTACGCAACAATAGAAGTACAAGAACACAAATTAAAGAAACAACAGTAGTTGTCATAGTTCATAGGGCCTCGATAGCAATGAATGAAGACATAGTCTAGTGTATAGGCATACAATTATTGAAAAAATCTTTAGACATTTATCGAATTGACACATTTGATTCGAGAAAAAAACATTATTGTGTTTCATTGGTCAACGTTTAACTTACACTAAATGTTTAGGTAATTTTGTAAATAGGAGGTTATATTTATAACCCGTCTTTTGAACGTTTCGCATTTTAAACTTACAAAAAACGCTGGGGAAACATAACGATAGTTTAGACAATCAACAAACATTAAACGACTAGCATACGTTGATTTTGAACACCCAATGTTATAGGTTACTATATATATATATATATATTGAAAATTGAAATATATATATACAACTCGTCTAAACATCAACCCAACAATGTTAGATCTGTAAATTTGCTTTCGCAAATTTTTGGTTCTTCCCTCGCCGGGATTCGAACCCATGCTACTGTGATATCGTGACACCAAATCGCCTGCACTGCAGCCGTCCCGCTAGACCACACGACCACCTGGGCTCTTAAAAAAAGAGCTTTCGGTGGGCATGTGTTACCTTTCCACGTCAGTTTTAATCTAGCGGCGTACTACAGTACATGATATATAAGGCATGAAGATGTTATTGTTACAGATCAGCTAAATTATCTATAGTAAAGGATCCTACAAATTAATGTAAGATACAGTCACAGAAAATAATTATATTCATAAGTACGTCTGAGTCAGTGACAACCCTACAACAGATGTATCCATCGGATCGCCATCAATGATGGTGATACATGGCTGTGTACATAATGTATATACAACTCGTCTAAACATCAACCCAACAATGTTAGATCTGTAAATTTGCTTTCGCAAATTTTTGGTTCTTCCCTCGCCGGGATTCGAACCCATGCTACTGTGATATCGTGACACCAAATCGCCTGCACTGCAGCCGTCCCGCTAGACCACACGACCACCTGGGCTCTTAAAAAAAGAGCTTTCGGTGGGCATGTGTTACCTTTCCACGTCAGTTTTAATCTAGCGGCGTACTACAGTACATGATATATAAGGCATGAAGATGTTATTGTTACAGATCAGCTAAATTATCTATAGTAAAGGATCCTACAAATTAATGTAAGATACAGTCACAGAAAATAATTATATTCATAAGTACGTCTGAGTCAGTGACAACCCTACAACAGATGTATCCATCGGATCGCCATCAATGATGGTGATACATGGCTGTGTACATAATGTATATACAACTCGTCTAAACATCAACCCAACAATGTTAGATCTGTAAATTTGCTTTCGCAAATTTTTGGTTCTTCCCTTGCCGGGATTCGAACCCATGCTACTGTGATATCGTGACACCAAATCGCCTGCACTGCAGCCGTCCCGCTAGACCACACGACCACCTGGGCTCTTAAAAAAAGAGCTTTCGGTGGGCATGTGTTACCTTTCCACGTCAGTTTTAATCTAGCGGCGTACTACAGTACATGATATATAAGGCATGAAGATGTTATTGTTACAGATCAGCTAAATTATCTATAGTAAAGGATCCTACAAATTAATGTAAGATACAGTCACAGAAAATAATTATATTCATAAGTACGTCTGAGTCAGTGACAACCCTACAACAGATGTATCCATCGGATCGCCATCAATGATGGTGATACATGGCTGTGTACATAATGTATATACAACTCGTCTAAACATCAACCCAACAATGTTAGATCTGTAAATTTGCTTTCGCAAATTTTTGGTTCTTCCCTATATATATATGGAACGTCACTCTACACACATCTTTGATACCGTATTCGCCCAATGTGTCCATAAAAAGTAATAAAGATGACAAATGGGCAATTAAGGTGTCATTATCAGTCAAATATCGTGACGTCACACTTTATTTTCATCTAATATAATCCAATCAACGTAGAATAAGTTTAAATACGGACATTTTATAAGGTATAAAAGAAGGAAAGTTTAGCAGATTGGACATAACTTTAAAACATTGAACATGCAGTCTCTTCTTTGTTTTGTGCTTATTTTGGTTTCTCTCTTTTTAGTTCAAGGTATGATTTTCTTTTTAGTTAATATAAATCCGGGCTTTAAAGTTCATTCATATAATTTGTATAAAAAAAAACCATAATAGATTTTGAAATGTTAAATATATTTTTTTGTATAATTTTTAATACATACTGAGACTACTATAAATAGAAGTTTCAGATATATGTGATGAGTAACTAAAAAATAAAAAATGGAACAAAATAACAATTGGACAATTTGCGTTGATTAGACAAAATCAAAAACAAATAATAAAATCTATATTTTGATTATGCATTATACGCTTTTATACGGAAATATTAAAATGAAATGTTTCGTTCTACGAGCGCGCCACAATTGTATTTAAATTGTATTCGATAAAAAAAAATGTGGCTACAACATGAATATTTTTCTTCCCCCAGTTCAATTTAAAGTGTGATCTATTAATTGATTTAATTAATGAATGTGCAAACTCAATTTTATGGATTCAAAATTAATAAATATTTTTCAATTACTTTCATTTTTTATATTTGTGTTAAAATTAATGAATCAATAAATAATGAATACGTTCGAAAAACTAATAATTATAATGAAACAATCAAGTCAATGTATGTATTCCCTTATAAAGTCCGATCAATAACGCAATGTTTTATTGCGAGGAAAAGAAAAGACAAAAAATAAATGATTGATTGTGTTTAAACACCATATCAATTGTTTCAACATGTATAACACTAAGTAATATACTTTGAAATCTTAATGACATATATGCTGAAATCAACAATATTGTTACATATATTGTGTTTTTCACAATTAATCATCTTTTGAAACGAATTTGTTTGGGGTGATTACTCCTCTCTCCGATACGATGAGATTACCGAAGACCAAACGTGAAATGTACACGCTTACGTAAGAAAGCTTCGCAACGTCGTCGTTGTTCCTAGCTTTATCATTTAATCTATCATTTCTTTTAAAATTAACGAAATTAAAGATAAGACTTGTAATACTACATGTAAATGTAAATTTAATTTGACTTACATTCTTTTCTCAATTTATCATTTCAGGTCGGACATATGGCTATCAAAAAAAGATAAAAAGGGCTCACGTGGTCAAGGCAAAGGATCCTATTGGATTCCCGACAGATCAAGTACATATACCTAAAGAACCTGTCGTGTTCCCAAGTAAGGGACTACCTGAATGTGATGTAGGATGTACTCTTCAGATAATACCACCAGAATGTATACAAGAAACATTTGGATTTGAACATGGCGTGAGGTGTAGAGGGTGTGATGTTGATATATGCAACAGAGTCAGGGGAGATAATTTAGATAGATTACAGGGCGGTTCCCAGTGGCAAAATAGAGGCAGAAACCGAAATATAAACAGCAGAATAGGCGGAGAATTCGTTGATAGTTTAGGTGGAGGTAGAAACCAAAATTTAAACAGTAGAATAGGCGGACAATTCGTTGATAGTTTAGGTGGAGGTAGAAACCAAAATTTAAACAGCAGAATAGGCGGAGAATTCGTTGACAGTTTAGGTAGTGATTTCTTTAACGAAAGACAAAACTCGAATTTAGGTGGTAGATTTAGAAACAGTCAGGATACAAATATTGACAGAAGAAACAGATTAGATATAAACTTAAATGACAGAAGAAACCGGTTTGAAACAAACAGACAAGTTGGAAGTGGGTGGTTATGATCACGTGGTTACGATTTGAGTATTTTACAACATGTGTTTAGAAATCCAGAGTATTTAGCTGTACAATTTGTAATGACATATTTTTATATAACTAATAAACGGGTAAAGATCTATTTCTTACCTATTGGTGTTTGTTATAAAAACAATTAGATTGGTAAGATTGCTAAGAAAAAGTTTTTTACTATATACTAAATGACGTAAAGATAGCAATTATAGGTCATCCTACAGCCTTTAACAATGAGCAAAACCCATACCGCATAACAAGTTTCAAAGTGCCAAAATTGCCTAGATGTTTAAAGTTTTCAATTTGAGTACACTCATGGGTACATCCATTTTGTTATGACAATTAGATTAAGAAAAGAGGGACGAAAGATACCAAAGGGACAGTCAAACTCATAAATCCAAAACAAACTGACAACGCCATGGCTAAAAATGAAAAAGACAAACAGAAAAACAATAGTACACACGACACAACATAGAAAACTAAAGAATAAACAACACGAACCCCATCAAAAACTAGGGGTGATCTCAGGTGCTCCGGAAGGGTAAGCAGATCCTGCTCCACATGTGGCACCCGTCGTGTTGCTTATGTGATTACAAATCCGGTAAATAGTCTAATTCGGTAGGTCATATTCATGAAAGGGAAGGGGATTGTAGTTACGACGTAAGGAACATATCCGATATCATTTGTGAAACGGTTATTCCATAACGGTCAACCAACTCGTGATGGCGTCCGTAAAATTTACGAAGGGATGATTTCAACTTCACAATTTGGAACTCTTGGTTTAATAGCTTCCTTGTGAGCAGCAAACCTCTATCAAGAAAATCATGATAGGAAATGCAAGCACGGGAATATCGTATCAATTGGGAGATATATACCCCGTATGCAGGTGCTGCTGGAATGTTGCTACTTAGAAATGGAAAGTTCACAATTGGAAAGCTGAAATCATCTCTTTTGTCGTAAAGTTTTGTTTTCAACCGACCCTCATTGTCAATTTTCAGATGTAAGTCAAGATATGAAGCCGACTTAACTGTATCTGTAGTATCCTTTATCTCTAGTTCGATTGGATAGATGCGTTCCACATAGTCACCAAATTTTGAATTGTTTAGTGAAAGAACATCATCTATATAGCGGAAAGTAGAGTTAAAGGATATTGCTAACTTCTTATCTTTCTTCCTAAGAAGTTCCTGCATGAAGTCAGCATCATAATAATAAAGAAACAAGTCGGCGAGTAGAGGGGCACAGTTTGTTCCCATTGGAATACCGACAGTCTGTTGAAAAACACGTCCTCCGAACGTAACAAATATGTTGTCAATCAAGAAATCGAGCATCTTGGTAATATCAGTTTCAGAGAATTTTTTGTTTGAATCAGAGTGATTCTTTACAAAGTAGGATTTATCCCTCCCTAAGACAAGATACTTGTATCTACGTTGGCCATTCTTTTTTATGAAGCAAAGTAATACCAACTCTTTCAATTTGTCTTTTAGTTTGGAATGTGGAATACTTGTGTACAGAGTAGAAAAGTCAAATGTTTTAATACTGTTACAAGATGAAAGAGAGTTAGATTGTATGTACTCTAAAAAATCTTTTGAATTTTTAAGTATCCACATCTGATTCACGCCACCTCTAGAATAGGCAGTTTCACAATAACTTTGAAGCCCGTCTTTGATTGCTGATAAAATAGATGTTAATAATTTAGAAAGAGGTTTCGTGGAGCACTTGGAAGACCCAGCAATATACCGTTGTTTGTAAGGACACTTATGTAGTTTAGGTATCCAATACAGTGATGGAAGATCCAGTTCTTCATCTTTGGTTGAAATTCCAAAGGAACATAGAACAGACCTATGATTATCCAGGATTTCCTCTTTGGTAAGTGTCGTGAGAGTATATGTTGAGTTTCCAAGTGAATTGTCAATACCTAATTCGTTTATCAAGCAGTTGATGTAGTGACTTTTACACACAAAAACGATGTTATTTGGGGCTTTATCTGCGGGGACAACAACATATTTGTCATGGAGGTCGGATAGGTGTTTTGCAACATTTGGGTCTTTAAAGATTGACGTAGCATGGGCATTGATGGACCCATTCGGTGTCTTAATTCTGATTTGTATCAACGACCTCACTGCCTTAATCCATTCGGAAAGAGTGTTTACGTCTTCCTCCTCGCGCTTAGCCCATTGCCTGGCATAATCCTCGACTGAATCCATCAAAATTTTAAAGTTGTATTTCCAATTGATGGATTTAGGCTCACGATATTTTGGACCTTTCGATAACACTTTTCGTAGAGAAGTGTTATTAACAATGTTAAGCTCAATAGACCTTAACCCAACGTTACACATCTACATCAACATACAGTTTTTTAAAGGATTTTTTATATAGTGTTTTGTAGGCAAACTTTGCATAAGGTTCATTACTAGGATTTAAAAATGTCCCCCATGAAATTGTGTCAACCGGACATTTTTTTTCATGGTTAAAACTGTTCAAGGGCAATATTTACTTTAATGTAAAAAAGGAAGACGTGGTATAATTGCCAATGAGACAACTCTCCACAAAAGACCAAATGACACACAAAAGTAACAACTATAGGTCACCGTACAATGAGCAAAGCCCATACTGCATAGTCAGGCTCCAAAATGACAAATGTAAAACAATTCAAATAAGAAAACTAACGGCCTTATTTATATAAAAAATAAACGAAAAACAAATATGTAACACATCAACAAACGACAACCACTGAATTACATGCTCCTGATATGGGACAGGCACATTTAAAGAAAATGTGGTAGTGGTGGTGGTAGTGGTGGTGGTGGTGGGGGGGGGGGGGGGGAGGACGGGGGGTAAACATATGAGCGGGATCCTAAACCTCCCCTAACCTGGGACAGTGGTGTAAAATAACAACATAAGAACGAACTATGAAAATCAGTTGAAAAGGCTTGACTCATCAGATGGATACCAATAGAAATACTACACAGAGTGGACGTGGCCGGGTACTTGTATATCCCAACAACAAAAAAACACAACGTACAGATCTGAGAGTACTTGCAGTTACTGACAGCTTGTTAAAAACCACTAACAACTAATAAAAACAATCATGCATCTAAGACTACATGGGTTCTGTACACAATTTTTCCTATGAAACAATATGTTAAGATGTAAAAAATGTATATTACACTAAACACATGTTTAACCAATGCTTTTTGTCATTGAACAGTAAATCTGTTAAACTTTCTTAAATAATTAAAATGCAAGTATGATAAATTATTTAATGACGTTTGTATTACTTCCCTTGGAGAACATAATTTAATAACAAATCCTAAGAAATATTGTTTTGTCTACAGACGAATAATCAATAAAACAGACCATCAAAAGTATGAAACCTGTATGGGCATATAAAACCTAAAATTGACACATATGTTAAAAAAAACAAAGTTGAGGTTATCTCTCTATTAATGCAAATATCCTCAAAACAAAAGAATTTTTGTCTCAATTGATACGTTACTCTAGAGCTAGCTTAAAGTACGTTGATTTTGTTGAACAAGGACTACTGCTTTCTAAAAATTTGCTAAGACAGGGCTATGAATCAATCAAATTAAGGTCCTCACTTAAGAAATTTTACGGTCGCCATCATGAGCTGATTGGCCATTATGACAAAAGTGTGTCAGAAATCATATCTGATATTCTTCCTCATTCATTATAACCTTCCATCATTACCGAACTGAACAAAGAAATAACACGATGGATGCCGTATACGGTGCAGGAAATGCTCACCCTTCCGGAGCACCTGATTTCACTCCCGGTTTTTAGTGGTGTTGTTTCTTATTTATCATTTGTCACTGTTGATGTAAATGTCTTTTGGTTTTATGAGTCTTAAGATAGATATAGGAAGATGTAGTGTGAGTGCCAATGAGACAACTCTCCATCCAAATAACGTATCAAAAACGTATAAAAAAAATCAAATAAACTGTGTTTACTCCTGGCTTTTGATTGTTATTGCCTTTAGTTAATCTGTTCTTTCCTCATTTTATATGAATTTATCTTTGAATGCTACATTTAACCGGAATTTGACCTTTAATATTCAACAGGACGGGTGCAACCATTAGAGCATCAAAATGTGTTTAACAATCCAAACCCTTAATTTGATACGTTTTTTGTCGGATCCTTGATGATACAGCTGTAGTTTAAGTGACATGTATCATTGACTGTTTTCCTTACTTTTCCTTCTATACGCCTATTACCGGGACGTATTATTGTATACCGTTGTTCGTCCGTCCGTCGTAAATATGTCGATTTTTTTTTAAAGATTTTACATGTCCGAGTTATGGAGCTTTATTCATTCTAAAAGGGCTATTTTCCAGTTCTCAGACGAGTATTTAAAAATGATTTGAACAGTTTTAGTGAAACTTTGGTTAAGCGTTGATATCTTTTCACATAAGCTCACCTTTGAAGCTTAATTGATGGGAGCTATGGGATGTTATTTGTTAAAAGGGCGGGATTTTCCGGTTTTCTGACAATAACTCAAACGTGTTTTGAGCAGTTTAACTAAATTTGGATGACTGGTTTATATCTATTAAAATAAACTCCCTTCAGTTTTTTTTATACATACTATATATTTTTGATATGACATTTGAATGAGCGACAGGCGTATCATGTGCTCGTGGCCCCAAGCTTTATTCTTTTGGCCACGGTTTTGTTTAGGTTTCTTCAACAGAGGCGAACTGGGTTCCCGGGCTCCTCCTCGTGTAGCATCATTTGTAATTAGTCCAGACTTTTTACCTATACCACTAAAATTTTCTTTAGTTCCCCCTCTCATTTATGGAATCCTGGATCCGCATTAGGTCAATCTTTTGTTGTGAAGGAAATTTTATACGGACAAACATGTATACACTTCATATAATGCTATAGAATACTTAAAACTTGACTAAGAATTATTTCATGGTAAAATGTTGGTATTTCTATACAATTTGAAAATGTAAAATCTATATTTTAACAAAAACTTGAAATAAGACATGTGACGCTTCAAGAGCAGATCGACAATTATATATATGAATGAATGAATGACACAGGCACTTGTTTCTATCCATGGGAAGACCCACTTTCAACGTATATTTACGAGTGATTCTTCCCATGGATAGAAACAAGTGCCTGCGATGAATGAATGTAAAAATGAACGAATGGTTTATTGTAAGGAACATTATATCCAATCATAATTAAAGTGATCTACCACTGAAACTAATTTCTCGACACTTGACAACACGTAACAACTTCAATAACCAATGAACATAAACTAGGTATTGGGTAACATTATAATTCTACATCATGATATCAAAGAAATATACGACAATAATATTTAAGAGTCGTCTGGAACGTGACATTCCATCGTGTTGCTAAAATTAATGCCGTTCTGTTTTTCTTTTCGTTCACAGATTTTTCACATTAAGGCAGCTGGGATTTCTTAGTGTTCGACAGTAGAATTGTCTTCAACATCTGTTAAATACTTCTAGGTCAATGTACTTTTAAATTGTATTATTAAATATAGGTGTCACACTGTCAAACCTTGTTTTACATTAGAATACATTGAAATTAAAGAAATCACAGTTATTATTATTGCCCATATGGCAGAAAATTAATATTTTCTTTACATTGAGGAATACTACACGATCTAATTATTCAAAATTCAATCAGAGAATTGCTTTTCATAAATATTTTGAAAATTAAAAAAAAAAATGGGGATCAGGGGCATTTTTTGATTGAAAAAAAAAATCAAACCCACAAATTGCCCTTTTAAAATCAAAACAATTATCTGCCATAATTTTATCAGGATTTTTATGATAATTTTGAACACACTTAACCACACTTTATGTTTTATATTGCACGATTTACTTGTAGATGCTTTTGTTGTATACTGAATGCGTATGATACTTACAATATATTTATAAAAAACTAGTTTTGCAACATATCAGAGAACTGTTGCTCAAAGAAAGACACTCGATCTACCTAAACTGGTCACCCGATGATTGAGAGCGAAACAACAGCAGGGGTCCAGTATACCAATCTACCGTCCACAAACTTCCAGGAAATATATACCGCTTCAATACGGACGACAAAAAAAAAAAATGAATGAAGGATAAAAAACTTAAATCAAATAGATTGGGGGTGGGAGTCAAAAGATTTGTTTGATTGACATCGATTTAGGTCAATCAATTTTCCCAAATTAAATTAAGAGAAAGAAGGGGGAAGGTAGGGGGTCAGTGAAAAAACTATATGAATTAAGCTTTTTTTTTTTTTTTTTTTTATCCTACATTGAACTTTTGATGTCGTCCCTTACAGTAATAAGATTGAAACAACTTGGCATGTCTTCAACTTTCTTAAATTTAAAAAAACAAAAAATCATAAGATTTTTAAAACTGAAAATCAATTTGGGGGTATACCTCAATATATAAAATTTAAGTTATGTTATATTTTTTCTGTAAAAACAGAACAACAATACATATACATCTATAATAAGACAACCGAAGCTCCTTTCGGAAACCTCCATATTAATTCCTCGACAACATACTATACGCTCCTTTTGGAAAAAAAGTTAATTGACAAATTGATGGTACTTTAAATTATAAAATGTTTGTTCTTTGTTCAAGAAGTGTACACGATTTAGTGCATTTATGAAATAATAAAGTATGAGTCAAATAGACATGTAACAATATAACACAAAACAATGGAATGGTTATGTTTTAATTGGTCTCTGAATGGATATTGATTAAACTTGTGATGGTAAAAAGGGGTTAGAAAGTTAGATATCACCCGAAACTCGTCTCAAGCCATTTGAGAGTCAAGGTTTGAAACAACACAAGAAAATCAAAGACAATATTCGGGAAAACCCCAAAGTAAACCATAATTATAACCATGATAATAATAGAACACCGAAATTTTGAAAATCAAGTTACAGTACCTGGTGGGCACAAGTTTACCAAACGAACCATCAACGAACTACTATACTAACGGAAACACCGTCAATTCAAGAACTTGATAAATTCTTGGTCTGGCAGCTCATGCCAATGCCTTGCCTGCAAAACCACTTAATCTATGTTCATTATTTTTTTTTGGTTTGTTGCTTTATTTTCAGCATGGCAAATTTATTTTATTATCTTTACTACAGTGCTTCTGCTGCTTTGTGCTAATTTTAGAAACTTTATGTGCTTTTAATGTGCTTTCTATGTGCAAACCATTTTATTTGTGCTTTTGTTTTTATCTCATAATTGCATGTATCAGTATGTGTTTAACTTATACGATGCTTAAAGAACTTTTGTGCTGCATGGTTATATACTGATATTAACTCTTGCTTTATATGTTTAATGTTGTGTGCATGACTCGATATGTATGTTTTGTTTTACTTGTTGTTATGTCGGTTTTAAAAGCTCTTCAGAGCTTATGTTTGTAATTGCTTGCTTATATCGACTCTTAATAAATCTTTATGTCTTATGTCTTATTACCGTGCATTTCTGGATATATGTCAATTTATTATAACATAACCTGGCATCATTGCAATTCAGATTCTTGAACAAATTTTATAATTCAAATAGGTTGCCACATGTGGAGCAGGATCTGCCATCCGTTCCGGAGCACCCGAGATCACCCCCAGTTTTTGGTGGAGTTGGATGGCAACTTATATCAAGTTGTTCCTTTCTAACATATACAATACACATGTATGCTGACAGTAAACACATAAACAATAACGCTTTAATTATAGAACACAACGGAAAGAATCACAGCTCAGATTCGCATAGCAGAAGAAGAAAAAATAACAAAAGCAAAAACAAAAATTAACAAGAGAGAAAAACAAAACACGATACAAAAGACAAAACTGCTTACATGAATTATTAAATATTTATAATAAGGTGATATTATACCGTCGTTTTATCATTTGAGAATATCTTGAATTCTTTCAGACACTGTCTGGGATATGGAACAAATATTAAACTTAAGCGCTGTTGTTTTCGGTTGAACATGTTACCAGAAACACATTTGATTGCTGAAGTGATTCCGATGTCTGGATGATTATCACCTGAGTTTGCCATATACATGAATCGTAGCTGTCGTAGCCAAATTATAGAATGCACCACCACAAAGACAGACTGCTCCATGTTCATAGCTGTGCGAAAAGGTGTATTTATTTAGTTAAAAATAACAACATTGCTTTCCTTGCAAAAAAAAAAAGAAGAAAGAAAGAAGAAATGTTTATACTATGTTCCATAAAGGACTCACATAAAACAGATGTGTACACATACAAACTGAGGATGTGTTTAACCAATATCGCAGAGATGAGTACCAAATAAATATTTCCGAACATACTATTCTAACAAGATGATTACATATCATAATATTTAGCTTTAAATTTAGGTTGTTAAAAAAAATACGACAGTTTTATAAAGGCTGCAACGTTTATATTTCCGCTATTGTATTTGCAATACTATTAATCGAATGAACCACAAACGACCGATTGTTTTCATTGGTCGTTTGGATGAACGTTAATTCAGCTAAATCACAGAGCCCAAAAAATTGTATATATCAGCACGTTCACAACATGCAAAGGCCGCATAGGATGACCAATCAAATTAAGGTTTGAAACTTAAGTTTCGTTTAGAGGCAAGATCAAAATATTCTAATTCGACTAATAACTGCTAAATAACATTAAACTTATTAAATCGAACCTCTTGCCCGTACCAAATCAGGAATATGACATTTGTATCCATTCGTTTGATGTGTTTGAGCCTGTAAATTTCCAATTAGACGATCTTTGATGAAAACTTTTCGTTTTGAGTTTTCCTTTGAGTTCAATATTTTTGTATCAAATGTACGATAACTGATAAAGACTATAAAAACGGTGAACTCAGAAACATGTTCTGTGAGGGAGAGTACGTTACTGTATCTCATACGTCACTCATTACATAGAGTACGTTACTGTATCTCATACGTCACTCATTACATATTACTGATACCGTATTCGCTCATCGTTGTCCGTAATCCATAAAAATGTCATAAAAATGTTACAATGACAATATAGGTGTCATTGTCTGTCAAATTTAATGACGTATACACTAACTTTCATCCATTACAATACAATCACTGCGTATACGTTACGATTAAGGACATTTATTTTGTATGGTATAAAAGAAACATGGTTTTGAAGATTGGGTATCAGTATACAATATACAGTTAACATGAAGTCACTTATTTGTTGCACGTTTCTATGTGTCTCTCTATGCTCAGTTCAAGGTATGAATCACAACATCTGTAATGTTAATGTTTTATTTTGTGAATATGTAAATTGAAGTCACGTGTAGTGTAAAAAAAAATAATAGAAAGTTATTTTGAAAAAAAAATAATACTTATTTTGGTCTGTTTAATATTAATGTAGACGTAGGATAACAAACAAAAAATGAAAAGAAAAACATTGATAACCTACAAAATTATAGAAATATTTTAAACGCTGTTGACACTAGTAAAAATAGAGAATTTTCGTGTAAGTTACATTAAAAAAAAAAGTTTAGGTTTTATTGTGTCAAACGTCTCAACAGTGATGGCGTTTGACTGCTTCGGACACACTGATTGTACTTATCGGTTTATCATTAATTATAACCATATATGTACATCTATTGTTTTACAATCCATTTCACACACACACACACATATAAATATGAATTGTCACATCAACACTGCTAGAATAATTTAAATAATACAAATAAAATAACATTTTTATTTTGTAGGTCGCAGCTATGGCTATCACAAAAAGACCAAACATACTTCCGTGGTTAGACCCCAGGATCATGGATTTCTGAAAGATCCCGTCCATATACCAAACGGCAATGGGTTTGTTAAAGATCCAATCCATATACCCACTGATCATGCCGTGCTACCTAGCAACAAACTGCTTCAATGCAACAAACCGTGTACTCTACAGATAATACCACCACAGTGTGTACAAGAAACAATCGAATTTGAACATGGCGTGAGGTGTAGAGGCTGTGACATTGACATTTGCAATAGCGGCAGGGGAGATAATTTAGATAGATGGCAGGGCGGTTCTCAGTGGCAAGATGGCAGATTTCAAAATAGAAACCAAAGAATAGGCGGACGATTCGTTGATAGTTTGGGTAATGATTTTTTAAACGTATTAGGACAAACGTCAAATTTAGATGGTAGATTTGGAAATAGATTTGATACGAATCTTGATAGAAGAAACCGATTTGATACAAATATTGACAGGAGAACAAATATTGACAGAAATAACAGATTCGACCAAATTTTCAATGAAAGACGAAGCCAGTTAGAAACAAACAGACAAGTTGGCAATGGTTGGTTGTGATCACGTGTTTATGAACTCAAGATGATATTTAGGCAGTATAGACAATTTAAACAAAGAAATCCATTGCGTTTACATTTGTAACAATGTTTCGTGGAATAATACTTTTTTTTCATATTTATAATAAAAGTTTGAAAATATATATACTTAAGTCTTTTTTAGTTCTAGCTGATTTTCCTGGATAACTTTTCTTAAATAGTAAATAAACATGTTTGTTTGTTTTGGTTAATTGAATGACGAAGACACAGTAGTCTTCAAATCTGCAAGTACGGTACGGATACATGACCATTCTAACGTATTCCTACCTTTAGACGTTTTTATGCCCCACCTACAATAAAAGAGGGGCATTAGGTTTTCTGGTCTGTGCGTCCATTCGTCCGTCTGTTCGTCCGTTCGTCCCGTTTCAGGTTAAAGTGTTTGGTCAAGGTAGTTTTTGATGAAGTTGAAGTCCAATCAACTCTTGAAACTTAGTACACATTTGCCCTATGATATGATCTTTCTAACTTTAATGCCACATTAAAGTATTGACCCCAATTTCACGGTCCACTGAACAAAGAAAAAGATAGTGCGAAGATCAGGTTAAAGTTTTTGGTCAAGGTAGTTTTTGATGAAGTTGAAGTCCAATCAACTTGAAACTTAGTACACATGTTCCCTATGATATGATCTTTCAAATTTTCATGCCAAATTGAAGTATTGACTCAAATTTTACGGTCCACTGAACATGTAAATGATAGTGCGAGTGGGGCATCCGTGTACTTTGGACACATTCTTGTTAATCAATAAGCTGTGTACTTATTTGTCTACTGTTCTCTATTATGATATCCTGACAACATTTACAAGGTATGGAATATGTAGCAACAGACGCTTACAATGTAGACTCAACCGGTATTTCCTTATTAGAAATATACGATATTTTGTTACATTTTTTTCTTTTATGTTCAAAAAAAAAGAGAGATGTGGTATGATTGCGAATAAGACAGATATTAATTCATTTATAGAGTTCAAATTGTTTGATTATGATATGCAACTGTACAATTTTCAATGATGAGAAAAACACATACCGTTTAGTCGGCTATAAAAGGCTCCAACATAAAAAAATATTTGAAAAAGTGTACAAGAAAATTTACGACATAATTTATAGCAGAACAATTAACGAAAACAAATATGCCAGACATAAACCCACGACAACCACTGAACTACTGGTCCCTGACTTTGGACAGGAACACAAGGAATATGGCGGACTTAGCCACGTTTGTGAGCGCTGAACATTTAGTTGACATATTACGAATAGATTTACAAGTTTTCGTGATGCATTATGATAGGAAAACTATGATGCCGCTTCTTTATTTACATTTTTATTCGACACTTCACCGATTTCTAAAATAGAGTTACTAGGTCAAAGCATACGTCACCAATTATATTTACAACCTAATGGCTTTAGTATTTCTCTACTAGTAAAAGTGACCCGCTGTTTTCACGTTGAGAATTAATATATATTTACCATCAAACTATACATAAAATGCTGTAATAGACATAATATATGTAAGATATGAACTCGTTTGCATTTATTTTTATAGGTTTGACCGGGTGTCACCGTTCTTTGATCATTTAATTTGTTTTAATAAGTTGTTTATGAAAAGTACAAACTACTCAGATTTACATATACATCTGTAATAACCTTTTTGGTGTTTTCACGTTGGAATCTTTTAGCATGGCACGATTTTACAATAAAAAAAAATATATATAAGAATTCTTTTGATCTCTCAAAGACTTGTTTCATATAAGCTCGAGGAGTTGGCCGATATTTTTCAATTTTAACTATAAATTCTTCAGACGCCAAAATAAAATGTGAACAGCTTTTTTTTAATATAAAAATTTGACATCTATTTAAATTAGTATGCACACCAATAGTAATGAAGTCAGGAACCTTGTCTGTCCCAAGTCAGAAACATTGCCGTTCCAAGTCAGGAAATTTGCCGGTCCGAAGTCAGACACCTTGCCTGTCCCAAGTAGGGAAACTTGCCGTCCCAAGTTAGTAACCTTTCATGTCCAAAGTTAGTAACCTTGCCTGTCCTAAGTCAGAAATCTTGCCTGTCCCAAGTCAGGAACATTACCTGTTCTAAGTCAGGAAATGTACATGTCCCAAGTCAGGAACCTTGCCTGTCTAAAGTCAAGAACCTTGCCGTCACAAGTCAGGAACCTTAACTGTCCTAAGTCAGGAACCTTGCCGTCACAAGTCAGGAAACATATCTGTCCCAAGTCAGGAAACATATCTGTCCCAAGTCAATAACATTGCCTGTCCCAAGTAAGGAATTTTGCCGTCCCGAGTTAGTAATTTTTCATATCCAAAGTAAGGAACCTTGCCGGTCAAAGCTCAGGAACTTTGACTGTCTCAAGTCAGGAACTTTGCCGATCCAAGTCAGGAAATTGACCGTATCCGGCTTCCATAGTGTTGAAAGGAGTTTTGTTTGTTTTAAAACTTTATATATTAGTTGTCTGTATGCGTATTTTTATAGCATAACATTAATAAAGTGGATTGAAAATGTAAGGTATTTTGTAAAATCAATGTTTTCACAGGAAATTGTATCAAAATAGGTATGAATTAGAGGAGAGATTCATTTTAAATAAAAATGTCAAATGACTTAAAATGTGTGAATGAAAAATCTTAGAGTATAATTATCTGTACTTTCTCCCAGAGGGTAATAGCACATTATATTTAAATCATAATTTAAGTTATCTACCACTGCACATAATTTCCCAGCACTTATTTTAATGTTGACACTTCAATAACCAATGAGAATTAAGTAGGTATTGGGCAACATTATAATTCTACATCATCTGATCAAAGAAATATACGACAAAAATGTTTTGAAGTCGTCTGGAACGTGACATTCCATCGTGTTGCTAAAATTAATGCCGCCGCCCAATTGGTAAAGTTCATTCTAACTTATCTCGAGAGTTTGTGCAAGAATTTGTTTTGTTTATTTTACAAACTTCCAATATGATAATGATACACATGAAAGGTAAGTTATCAATTTATTATATATATCTTAATGTCCAGTGGCAAATAGTTCATCCATATATTAAGATTAGTAAGTTATAAATCTGTTATATATATATTTTAACGTCCAGTGGCAAATACTTCATCCATATATTAAGATTAGTAAGTTATAAATCTGTTATATATATCTTAACGTCCAGTGGCAAATACTTCATTCATATATTAGGATTAGTAAGTTATTAGTTTACTGTTTATACAATGTATCTTAGTGTCCAGTGGAAAATAGTTCATTCATATATTAGGATAAAATCAATTTTGTATGCTTGGTATTTGATAAATTGTTACTATTAATTTCTTAATAGCCCGTGTCCAATATTTCATTCATTTATAAAGATTAAATTAATTTTGTTTACTATTTAATAAATAGTTATTATATATATCTTTATGTCCAGTGGCAAATAGTTCGATTATGTATTAAAATTCGGATTAGATTTATTTTGTTTGATTATTGTTTCATAAATAGTTGTTGATTGATCACTTCCTCAATCAGAAATACATTGACAGCATAAATGTAGTTATAATAGATTCTAATAATTCCATCAATAAAGTAATACTGTCTTTCAATTTTTATTTTTTAATTTTGATATATTTTCCTTTAAATCTATATTTTCATTCATAATTATTGATCGTAATGATAATTTCAATGGAAAAAGAAAGAAACATGTATACTGCTTTACTATTTTATTTTATTTTGGGAAAAATGCAAAAACAAAATAATAAACTTTTTTTCTAATCCTTACCCCGTTCTTTGATTTTGGTAGCAAATTAAGTTTATCTTTAACGAGACGTTCAGTGTCTCGTCACACAATTGTCCTAAATAAGCTGGAGGAACATGTTTAACCACTCCAAATCCTTATGTGTATTGCCTTAGTCCTGAAAGTCAGTGGTAATAGCAGGTTACTGTCTGACCTATTTATTTTATTTTTTTCAAGCATGGTTTTCCGTTTTTAGATCGTTCATGTAATGTTTTTGATAACCTACTTTATGGTATTTGTCCTCTCATAGTTGAAGGCCTTGCCGTGACCTATAGTTGCTTACTGTTACATCATTAGGTATCTAGTAAATAATAGCAAGCATTCACTTTGTTTAGTTCACATGCTAAAGTAATTAACATCCATGAAAAAAAGTATTCAGCATTTTGAACGCTGTCTGGCCAATTGGTCTTCTGAATATATAAAGTTGTTATATTAAATTTTGTATTCCGATCTAGAATCATAACTGACAGAATGACTAGCGAAACTAAACGCTAAAATATCTCTAGAACAGTGTCCTACGAAAGATAACTCTGGTTTTATTTACCTTTCTTAAACCAAATTGTAAGGGACGTACATTTAATATTATTAGACCACGGTAACCAAGGGTAACATTATCGGGTACAACTAGTAAAACAGATTATGTCTACTATTCGGCAAGTACCGAAGTCACCGCCATTGTTTATAGGGTTCGTGTTACACATTCTTTAGTCATCTATGTAAAGAGTTATTGATGGGGACTTGTTTTGCAAATTTCTCTTCGAACTCTACGTTTTGAATCATAGACGGATCCAGGGGGAGGGGAGTCCGCCCCCTCCTTTCGTAGGATAAAAAAAATGGTTAATTATATTGTGAATCGTGGAAACATTACTGGAATGGCACTCTTTAGGTCAGTCAGCGGGACCCCCTTACAAACAGTTCTGGATCCGCCACTGAACGCTAAAATAAAAATAAAATAAAAAATGCGACAACTTGTTTTCTAACACTCACCCTATTCTTTGATTTTGGTAGCAAGTTTTTTCTTGGTAGTCCTAAATGTTTGACATTATTTCAAATGAAGGAAGAGTCCAAAATAAATTTAAGATATATAATTGTATGTTCTTAAACTAGACAACACAGTTGTCCTAAATAAATAAGCCGGCGGAACATGTTTAACCACGCCAGATCCTGAAAGTCAGTGGTAATAGCAGGTTATTGTCTGACCTATTTCTTGTATTGTTTTAAGCATGGTTTTCCGTTTTTGGATCGTTTTAATGTTATGTTTGTGATAACTTTATGATATTTTTTCTAATTGTTGAAGGCCTTACATTTGCCTATATTTGGGTACTGTTACATCATCTGGTATCTAGTACATAATAGACATGTTACGAAAAGGTATATTCTCGACGCTGAGGTTGACAAATCACACTTTAAATGTGGGGACGGTGTCAAAACATTGATTGTAAATTTAAACAGGTTAGATTTAAGTCCTGTGAGTCTTGATTAATTCAAATCACATTTATCTAGAACATCATAATATAACCTCGTATATGAACATTGCTTTTGTGTTATAATTGCTGGATTTTATAAGACGTGAAATGTGTACGCTTGCAGGAGTCGATAGGCTAGAAAAAGGGGGCATAGAGTTATAAAAGTTCATTCGATTCTAGATTGATAATAAAATTGAGAAAGGAAATGGGGAATGTGTCAAAGCGACAACAACCCGACCATAGAGCAGACAACAATGTATACATAATAAGCCAGTTAGATATTAGTTTTATTGTTTTATTACAGTGCCTGAAAAAAAATCAATCGGTCGCTTCACTAATCCCACACAAAGCTCTATAGTATGGTTCATCTTTTTTTTTTTTTTTTATCTCGGGTGTCTCCATAAGCTGCCAATAACTCTGAAAGTTTTTAAGCGCCATAGAGCGTGTTCGACATTTACCCGACACATTGATATACGCAAATTCATTTTTTTTTACATTTTCTTCTTTCTGCTCGTAGTTTAGCTCTTAGTTGATGGCGTCTGTAGGGGTCAACGAGACCTATAGTTGCTTACTGTTGCATCATTAGGTATCTAGTAAATAATAGCAAGCATTCCCTTTGTTTAGGTGACATGCTAAAGTAATTAACATTCATGAAAAATGTATTCTGCATATTGAACGCTGTATGGCCAATTGGTCTTCTGAATCTACAAAGTTGTTATATTAAATTTTGTATTCCGATCTGGAATCATAACTGACAGAATGACTAGCAAAAACTTAACACTAAAATGTGTCATGAACAGTGTCCTACGAAAGATAACTCGGTTTTTATTTAGCTTTTTAAAACCAAATTGTAAGAGACGTACAATTAATATTCTTAGACCGGGTTAATCAAGGGAAACATTATCAGGTACAATTAGCGAAACAGGATCTGTCATCTCTTTGGCAAGCACCGAAGTCCCCGCCATTGTTTTGTAGGGTTCGTGTTGCTCGTTCTTATACACATGATAACCCTCTTCTATTGTGGGCGGGACAAACATCATGACTGCATAATTATTGTTTTAATTTGAGCTAAAGGATATACAAATTTTGCTCTCTATCAGTAATCGTTCCTTTGTTTTATAAACAGTATTTATCTGCATTTTATCTGCTTTAAGGGGGTTCGCGGGTCTAAATCATTTATATAGGATTTCTCTATATTTTTCTATAAATAAACATTATCTAATAGTTAATAGAAAAATAAAATAAAAAAATGGGGTCACCGTTCATTTGCGCTCACAATCTGCCTTTGAACTAATAGGAGAAATAAAGGTAATATCGAAATTAAAAAAAGAAATTTATTACAGAAATCGCTCAAATTTTACAATAATTTAGTTTAAGTACAGCATATATCGAAATTATATTAAAAAATATAGGTCACCGATGAGTTAAAAGAGATATTTCAATTTTAAAGCCAAAAAATGGCATTTTAAAGCCAAAGGGAGATAATTTGGAACTTTTTCAATGATGTTTACATTTTAAAAGTCATCTGGGGCCAACACGAATTAATTGTTTTGAATGTTTTTGTACCATATGATAAAGTAACAACTACAAAAGGTAATAAATAAAACTTGTAATGAAAAACAAATGTTTAATTTTTTTCTAAAATTTTTATACCCTCGAGCCTCCTTAAATCAGTTTTGGAACTTTTTCAATGATGTTTACATTTTAAAAGTCATCTGGGGCCAACACGAATTAATTGTTTTGAATGTTTTTGTACCATATGATAAAGTAACAACTACAAAAGGTAATAAATAAAACTTGTAATGAAAAACAAATGTTTAATTTTTTTCTAAAATTTTTATACCCTCGAGCCTCCTTAAATCAGTTTTGTCTCTTCGCTCCTTATAATATTTTACTATCAAAATAAAGTTTTTATTATAATCATTTATTGGTTCTATTTTTACAACTAGGTAACCGTAACCTTGAAATAGTGAAATACTTCCTCTGGTTAACAACAGTGTGCAGTTTACTATGCTTCCATGCGCTTTCTACTTACAACAACTTCAACCAATGTTGCAAAAACAAACTGGTTAGTCCCAGGTTCATGGATATAAAATCGATGTATTTTGGCGGACCAAATGAGAAGAACGGTGGAGTGACGTTCCTGAATCGACGCATGCTTTCCATAAATGAGACGTATAAAATTCTTTGGCACAACTCGCCGTCATATTTTCTGAAAAAGGCACATATAAGTCTGCGAGCCTGTAGATTCAACAATTGTCAAATAACAACTGATTTAGGACAGATGTCGGTAGCAGATGTAGTCATATTCAGACATAATTATCTACCAAAAAAAACCCCGGTTAAACAAACTGACCAGATATGGATATTATATGGACAGGAAACGCCATTCTACATGAGAAAAAGTTACCTAAAGAAGGCATGGTTAGGACAATTTAATTGGTCAATAACATACGGCCATACGTCGGACATCTCAATGCCATATGCTAGCATTGCCAAGGAAGTCATTAGAGTGAAGAAAAACTATTCAGATATTTATAGAAAGAAAACAAAGCAGGTAGCATGGATAGTGAGTCATTGTTTTGCCGTATCCGGTAGAGATGAATATGTCCAAAAACTACGAAAGTATATTTCAGTCGACGTATATGGAAAATGTGGTAATTTGACTTGTTCTAAAAATGGCTCTGAATGCATGGATAAAATTAGTAAAGAATATAAATTCTACCTTTCATTTGAAAACTCTTTATGCAAGGATTATGTTTCAGAAAAAGTGTTTGCACTTTACAATAACAAGTACAGTATCATCCCAGTAATCCGAGGTGCTCCGAATATTGACGAATTCGTCCCACGGAAAACGTACATCAATGTGTTTGACTTTGAGAATCCCGAGATTCTTGCTAACTATTTGTTAAGCCTTGGTTCCGATGAACAAACATATTCGTCATATTTGCAGGAGAAAGATAAATTCAGACCTTATTATGCTAGTTACTACAGAGCCATGTGCTCTTTATGTGAAAAATTGAATAAGTACAACACATCAAAAGTACTTGAAAATTCATCATGGTTTACAATACGAAACAACTGTCTGGTACCCCAGAATAGATCACAAATTGTTATAAAGGACAGGGCTCCAGATTACTGGTACTGGGATTAATCACATAAATCAGATACAAAAGACAAATGGAATTAACTTAACGTTAATGATGGTAATACCATAGATGTAGCTATATATATATATATGTAGATGGGTATTACATCTATGGTATTTCTCTTTACTGTTTGAACATATATTAAACATGGCACCGCGTATGTTTTGAATGAACGCATAATATACTCAAGTTTAAGGAACTAATATAAAAATAATTACAATATACAAAATATTTTAAATTCAGAATTAAATAACTCATTGTGACAAACCTAATTGTGCGCTACGGAAAAAGGTAGTTTAGATCTCTCATAATTATACTCGACAGTATTGTGCAATTATGTTCCGCATGACTGATTGTGGGCTACAGAAATAGATAGTTTAGATTTCTCATATACTCGACAGTATTGTGCTATTGTGTTCCACAAGGCTGATTGTGGGCTACGGAAATAGACAGTTTAGATCTCTCATATACTCGACAGTATTGTGCAATTGTGTTCCACATGAATGATTGTGGGCTACGGAAATATACAGTTTAGATCTCTCACATACTCGACAGTATTGTGCTATTGTGTTCCACAAGACTGATTGTGGGCTACGAAAATAGACAGATTAGATCTCTCATATACCCGACAGTATTGTGCAATTGTATTCCACATGACTGATTGTAAGCTACGGAAATAAATAGTTGAGATCTTCTCATATACTCAACAGTCTATTGTGCTATTGTATTCCAAAAGGCTGATTGAATGGTACGGAAATACACAGTTGAGGACGATCGTTTCGTATACTTGTAATATCATTACAGTTTGTGTCGTTTTTGAACGATAGGTGTTGCTTAGAGATCAATTAAGACACACTAATATTACTTTAATGTATGTGAAAAGAAATAAGTGATTTCAGTACAAATACTTTGTTTTTAGTGAATTTTCAAAATAAACATTTTTAGAGGTTTACAGAATAACGAATAAGAAATGTTAAATAATCGCTTTAACCATTGCAAGGGCCGTAAATGGACAAAATAAAACTTAAATGATTTAAATAATTTACACACAGTCAGTAGTTTCAAATTTCATATACATGTGCAATTGTACAGAGTTTACATGCACTAACATTATTGTGTAATTGTAATGTTCATGTAGAATATAATTGGATAAATACATGTGTAATTGTAATACATATACAAAGCCAACATGGTATTATATTCTTAATCACTATAAAAACAAACAAATATGTAACAAAGAAGCACAAAAAGGCATATTTAGACAAAGCACATTGGCAAAAATGAAAGACAAGAAAAAACCCATGAAAGAAGAATAACGGGATGTATATGTACAGAGTTACTTCATATGTAACAAAGAAAAACAAAAAGGGAAGTCCTTGTCAATCATACTACATCTTTGTTATAAATAGAAAAAGCACATTAACAAAAATGAAAGACAATAATACCAACATTTTACCGTAGAACAGTATATGGGTTACACAAGAACGGGAAGTATAGAGCCACGTCAAATGGATAGCACCAAAAACCGACAAAACAGTATAAGTAATTTTCATAGAGACAAATATTCGAATACAATAACACGTTATTAAGATAACAAACAACGTCAGTACCCAGAATCTACATTTCAAGACCATTGTATACTATTTGAAACGGAATATTTATCAACAAGGTCTTGGTACCTTCTGATGAATTAAAAAAAATAAGAGCGAGACATCCTTTTTTATATATATATAGAGAGACAATAAAAGCACATTAGCAAAAATAAAAGACAATAATACAAACATTTTACCATTAAACAATAACACAAGAACGGGATGTATGAGCCACGTAAATTGGATATCACCCAAACTGACAAAACAGTAAAAGTAATATACATAAAGACAAGTTTACGAATACAATAACACGTTATAAGGATAGTAAACAATGTAATTACCCACTACCCAGAATCTATACTTCCAGACTAAACGGAATATTTATCAACAAGGTCTTGGTACCTTCTGATGACTTTAAAAAACAATAAAGTGAGACATCCTTTGACAAACCACTGTTACATCAACTTTTTGCTCAGACACTAGTGACGTTTTACAAAGTCTGAGTAAGAGGTGCAAGCTCTTGAATACTGTATAAGTTGTAAAATTTATATCCCATATGGAGGTGAAGTACGTATTTTGCTACAAAGTTAAAATCGTCTCGTTTGACATAGATTAGGGTATTGAGATGACCGCGTATGTCGAACTCGAGGTATAAGTCTACAAATTAAATGAGGTATAAGAAGCCGTGGCTGCTGTTCCTTAATTTCTAGTTCTGGCGGATATAATAATGTAACCTAATCAGAAAAAGTTTGAATTGTTAATGGGAAGAACATCATCCATATATCTGAATGTGATATTTTAATAGATCAGGATTTTTTTATTTTTTTGTTTTTGACAAGTGTCTGAAGAAACGTCGATTCATATGAAAACAAGAAGAGGTCGGTTAATAAATTCGTTAACAAAAAATTAAAACAACAAAATCAAATGTGTCTTTTTTTTTTAATAAGCAACACTTTGCACTAATGTGTTTGTTGACGAACTTCATTTTTTTATAGCTGACTAAGAGGTATAGGCTTTGCTCATTGTTGAAGGCCGTACGGTGACCTATAGTTGTTAGTTTCTGTGGGCTCTAGTGGAGAGTTGTCTCATTGGCAATCATACCACATCTTCTTTTTTATATTCATGTATATTACTCAAAATTTTCAAGTGTACTAAATTCAAATTTACTTTGAATTCTGAGAACCTTTTAATTTTACTTCCCCAATAATAAGGACGTAACATTATAAGGATATTGACAAAACATGAATTTAAAATCAGTTCAAGGACAATTAAGGTGAATGTCACTAAAACAGAAACTAAACAAGAGAAAAAAACTTAAAACATATGTCTATACAATATTTCGGACTCCATATAAACTAGTCTGAAAAAGTTGTAAATATATTGCATATTTTAAAAAGTAAAATCACAAAAATACTGAACTCAGAGGAAAATCTAATCGGAAAGTCTCTGGCAAAATTCAAATGACAAAACAAATCAAAAATAAATGGACAACAACTGTCATATTCCTGACTTTGTACAGGAATTTTCAAATGTAGAAAATGGTGGATTAAACCTGGTTATATAGCGCTAAACCTCTCACTTTGTATGACAGTATCATCAAATTCCGTTATATTTACGTTGATGCGTAAACTAAACGACATAATAAATAAAATAGTCAAAATATGGATACAGCAGTCATCATCGTGTTACAATTTTAAAAGAAACAATTACTTCGCTGAATGATAAAGAGTTCAAGTCTTTCCTCAACACATATGTTTTATTTGTACTGTCTTTTTAGATTTTATTATTTAAAAGTTGCATACACATTTAATGCAGTCCGTATGCTGATCTATATTAATTTAGTCTCATTGGCAATTGATCACTGATGAGGCTATTGTAGATGAGACGCGCATACAAATTTAAGGCTGATATCTTTGAGGGTATCAATGATGAGTGTACCAATATCAATTTATATATTGGCTTTTTTGTTGCTGTTCAGTATAACTATTGTTCAATTATTTTCCTCTTATAGTTTATGTGTTTCCCGTTGTTTAGTTTTGTTACCAAGGTTTGTTTTCGCCAAATCGATTTTCGACTATTGATCATCGACTTACTACTGTTGCCTTTATTTATTGACCACATCCCCTTACTATTTTTTTTATATGAACAAATGTTGTTTAAAAGAATAAGATGTGGTATGATTGCCAATGAGACACCTTTCCACAAGAGACCAAATGACAAAGAACTCAACAACTTTAGGGCATCTTACGGCCTTCAACAATGCATTAAAATTTATCAAAGGTACCAAGCTTATTATTTATTATATTATTATTATAACGCCGGGTTAAACTAGCTTGATGGCATTAACCCCTTCCACTAAGCCGGGATAATGGAATAACAGTACAATATAAGGACACTGATGAAGAAATAAAGTTGGATGTACAAAATATAGCACAAGAGAACCTTCTGGTGCATATAGTTTCAACTATTTTCCTCTTATGGTTTATTATAAAACGATGGTTCGGAAAAGATAAGTTAAGTAAGATAATTATCTTTTTTTTTTAATCTTTGTTCCTGTAACTTAACAGGAGGTATCCGGTAAATTGATTGCAGATAAATCCCATGTTCCACGAAGATGATGAGCTCATGATATGTAATACAACCGTTATGTTAGTGCACAGGAAATTTTAAAGCTACGCAGATTGTTACATTTTGTCGAAAATAAAGAAGTTGAATCAAGTGAAGCAAATAATGTCTATTGTAAAGTACTTGATTTACAATGGCGATATTGGTTATAACGGAAAATTAAATATCCATTTCTCTATCATGAATATAGAATAAAGAATATAGAAGATTTTTTCTACAATATACCACCTAAATAATTGAATGAGTTCATTCTCATTTCTAATACAAAACATATTAACAAACTAAAGAAAGCAGTTGAAAAGAGCTCAACTCATCAGATCGGTAGATTGATATGGGATGTTCTTTTGTAGAAATGGAAATATATCTCATGAACATTAAAATATTATACTTGATTCGTTTCAAACTTTATACCTGGGCGTTAACGTAGACTCTGTCTGTTTGTGGTTTTAGAAAAGAAAAAAAAACCAACATAAGTTCTTATTTCTTAGACTTCAAATTGAACTGTGGGTGTTTGGGCAGAATATGGCATTCATGTAATGTTGGATAATTTGTTTGAAGTAATAAACATCTGTGATTCAAAAAATGCAGATTGTTTAAAAAGAAAATCTCGAGGCAGCACGATATGTTATAGAGTTAACCTTTTAAGTTAAAAAGTATTATTTAAATACCGAAGCACGTTTTTCACGTTATGTTTGGGTATGACATTTTATCAGTTTCCGTAGTTTTTATATCCTTGATATCCTAGGATAAGAGATGCATTTTTCCTACATGTTTTCATTTTTTTCGAAGAACTTGTGATAAAATCTTAGTTTTTGTCAAAATATTTTCATTTTATAAAGGAAACTAAGTTTGTTTTTAAAGATATAATCTTCATATTCAAAGTTAGAATAGTAAAATAATAGAGAAATTATGTATTAATGATAAATAATGTATACTAACAAAGTTATACATATATACATGAGGATACCCTGATTTTAAGGTACTAATATACAGGGATCTCCACTGAAATAGCTGTACCAGTGAAGAAATCTGTTAACAGCATGTGCAATATTGTTAAATTTTTTTCAGTTTCATCAAACATTCATATTTATGATTTTTTGAAAAAAAGTTGAATGTAATAAAATAATTGATCCATCGGCAAAAAACATAAGTATTATATTTTTGTTGAATTAAACAATAAACTCCACTGATTTTAATTTAAGTTTATATATGATGACAATTAGACATAAAACAATAGAGCAGTATCCGTTGCAAATGTATCGATGCTTTGATAGATAGAATAAAATTTGACCCCTAGGCACACATTTTAAATTGATAGAACAGTAAACAATATACTTTGGACACAGACATATATCTTATGTAACGGTGATAGTATAATGCAATGTGGAATCAAAATGGTATTTCACCATACACAGTCCATGGCCAAATGATTTTAACTTTTAAAGTTTATTAAAATCAAAATTCATTCTGAAGCTGTCATTTTTGTCTGATATAATCCTTATCTTCTGAATTGACTGCAAAAGGAAATGTTGTTACAAAAAGAAATAGATGTTGTATAATTGCCATGGAGACAATTATCCACTAAAGACAAAGTGACTATGATGTAAGCATCCACAGATCACAATACCACCTTCAACAATGATCAAAATTAGAACCGTATAGTATGCTAAATCAAAAATCCACGGCACAAAAAAACTGTGAAACAATTCAAATGATAAAAACAATGTCCTGTGTATAATGCTTAAACAACTAACCACGGCAGACAGCAACACACCACAACACCTGAATTAAAGCTCATGTCTAGGGATGTACACATACAAATAATTGTGTACATGTTTATGAACGCTCAACCCTCCCCAACATTGCGACATTTATACATACTTTAATACCTTATCTCTGGTAATAATTCTCGATTTCTAAAAACATAAATTACACTTTCAGCATCTCTTTGTCATCGATTCTGGTACTGACATGACCACTTATGTCAAATTAAAAAAAATGACACAGGAAGCTGTGTCTTCTGTTTCTATAATTTTTAATCCTGGGGGATATCTTAGTGGAACCAAATCAGAACAAAATGGATTCGTAATGGAAATCACATCATATATCATTGTGTATATTGGAATGTGAAATTGAATGATCTGGTTTTGACCTTATTTTTTTGGAGAACAGTGTGAAGGAATTCCAATTTGATGACAGGCGAACAGTTCTTTCCGATAGAAATGTCCTGATTGTGCTCTGAAACCAAATTATTTTATTGATTAGATGAATTATTACAATAACGCTAACAGGGTTAACTCTCGAACGATGGGAAATCTTACGACGACCATATTTCTAAATCTTCGACGTTAAAAAAACAACAAAATAAGAGGCGCCCAACGACACTTAGAAATTGAAATTTTTTTTTATTGAATTATGATAAGGGGATAAATTACAGTTCCTGGTGTTAAACAAAGTCTAAGGCATATGCCGAAGTAGATTTAAAAAAAAAAAAAAAAAACAAGTTGAAAAGAAAGTAAAATAGGAGGTCCTAATAAATAAATAAACAAACAAGATTTAATCCTCTGCGAAAGTGTTACAAAATTGTGTCAAGCAGTAACGGATTGCAAAATGAGATAGAAGGTCGATCAGACGGGCAACTGTATAACTATATATACAAAATGTTCTAACTGCTAGAACAGACTACAATATAAGTTGTTAAACCGAAGAGTGCAAAATGGTTTGAGGTATTCTTATTTTAGAATTTAAAAAAATAAAAAAATCACAAAAACAGAAAAATAAATTTATTAAATACAAATTAAACTATGAAAAGTAGAAAGTGTCCAAATAAGATTCTGTACATTTGTTCGTAATTTAGTCGATTCATCCAAGTAAATGTGTCAAAGTGAATTAATTAGATTTAGTCGAAATTTCAATCCTAAACATTGTTTGTAAATAATCACATGTTTTTCAGGTTTGTTCATATGAATTTATTAAAATGAAGCATTTAAAAAAGCGTATATAATGTAAGTCCTAAAACAATGACAGTCAGGTTAACAAGAATACTTCCCGCACCTGCAAAGAAAAATAAAAAACAAGTTATGTTAAAACATCTGTCACTTAGAATTGGTTTATTGTGAAAAAAACCAAGTTAGATATTGAATCCATAATTACTTGCTGAACGTTAACTTGCAGTGTATTGCTCTCTTCCTTTGAAATGAAAAACAACCAGCGGAAATTAAATTTTGTTTAAACATGTAAAAGATATAACTATTCTTTAAAACGTAAATGTAAGAAGTAAGGATTACAAATCTTTTCTGGCATCACATGCGTAGCATTGTTTTATGAATTAAAAACCTAGGAGTAGTTATGTAGTACTGACGAACAATAATTTATAAGATTAAGACTGGTAGTAGCAGGAGAAATTCAGTTGTAGTTTCGGAACTCCTATTACTAGAAAGATGATAAAACATAGGGACCCGTAGTCAATAAGCAACAACAAATAACTACATTGTAGTTGTAATTCTGATGTACTGTCTGACTACTATACAGATAATACATTTATGGACTCTCACACCACAAACAGCGACAACAACCTCGATGTAGTTCTGAACTAATGATTATACGAAAGATGTTGACCTTAACCTTTTAGCCAAAACGTACTCAGACAGAGATCTTACTGTCAATAAAATGTAGAAATGACATTATATGATATGATGCAACTTATGTATAAACTACCAAAGTAGAGGACAACAAACTTTGACATGCACTCCTGAAATCTTGAAAAACAATCACGGATAGACAGCATGGCAATAGAGGTAAAATTAATTTTTCTGTTTTAATATTCGTTGAATGCCCCATTTTTCGTCAAACTTAACGAGTTGCATATTTATTGAGGTGTATTCTAAAAGTCTGTTAAATTTCAGTTTATTAAAACCGATAGTTTCCAAAAAATTTCTGATATACCTTTGTAATTTTATGTCTGATTAATACTGTTTAATGCACTCCCATTGTTCGGGGACATATACGTAATTATTGCAATAGTTTAAAATTTAAGTGGGAGTAAGATTTCCTAAGTCTGTGAGCCTTTGTCGAGACCATTATTCCTGTAATAGCAGGGTCGTCCACTTTCCCTGTTATAAAGATACTTAAAATATAGACACATCTCGTCATCAGTACATTTGCAGACTTGAGTACCTTAGATGCAAGTTTCGCATTCATTAGCAGGTCAATCAATCCTCCATTTATAGCAATATTTCAATGTTTAGCAATAGATGAAAACGATGTAGTATACCTACCACAGGTCAGTTGAGCAGTTTTGGCAGAGGGGACCTTGAAAATGTCAAGCAATGACGTGCAGTCTTTTTCAGCACATGCCACATAAACGTCTGCTGCACTGTTTTAAAATAAATCCAAAAAATAGAATTGCAGACGAACAAAGTATATTATAAAAGTATTATATTAATATGTGACTTTTTAAAAAACATATTTTGTTAATGATATACCTCTTGTGTCGAAAAATTATATTTATAATCAAAATTTTTAGATACTTTTGTTAATCAAAGGTTCAAATGTTTTCCTTTAATCTTCATTTTTTTTAATAGCACATTTATATGAAGATGAGAACGACAATAGAGCGAATAACAAAACAAGAACTTTATAAAACAAAATCTGACCTGCATGTTTTCCCCTTGTCTTCATATGTTTTCTTGCAATCCGAACAAGTACCAGTTTCAGCTCCTGAATAAGATTTTAACAAAACTAGTTTCACAGTTTTATTTAAGAGTAAATTACGATTAATTTAAATCCTAAGCTGTGTTTCTAAATAAAAGCAACAGTAGTATACCGATGTTCAAACTCATAAATCCATGGACAAAAGACAAAATCGGGGTAACAAACTAAAACTGAGGGAAACGCATTAAATATAAGAGGAGAACAACGACACAACACTACAATGTAACACACACAGAAACGGACCAAGCAACAGACAAAATCCCACGAGAATAACAAATATAACATCAAAACCAAATACATGAATTTGGGATAGACCGCGACACGTCTTATCGCAATGTGAATTTACACTCAAAAATAAGAGAAAACAAACGCCGCAACGTTAAAATGTAACACATACAGGATCCTGTATCTCAATGTTTTTGCATGGACAATGATGGAAAAATAAAGGAATCATAATTATTTTTACTTTAGACAGATAGTCTACCTTCTGAAGAATTTAAACTTTATTAAACATTCTAGTGTGATGTATTCATAACAGGAAACGTCTGTAGATCAAAACAGCTTTACTAGTTTGGAGTTCATGTTCTTTTTCTTTGTAACCTTAATTTGTAGTTTTTTAATGCGATTGATTAGCCTTAAATTAGTATATCGAGCCCATCAGACAATTGCTAAACATAATACATAAAACGTTGTTATTGTTGAAATGCTTTGTTTTTGTATAGACCAATGTAAGTACGTACTGAATACTTAATAATGAAACCTTTATCGCTTTGATAGGCAACTAGTCTAAATACCTAATGTTAAAATAGGCGATAAGATAAAATCGTTACACAGTGTCCTAGTGAACTTATACGATATATATTAGCTCAGTAAATTATAGACTGAATAGTTATCAAAGATACCAGGAATATAATTTAGTACGCCAGACGCGCGTTTCGTCTTATGTGTAAAATTGGGATAAAAACTCTAATTTGGCATTAAAATGAGAAAGATCATATTATAGAGAACATGTATACTAAGTTTCAAGTTGATTGGACTTCAACTTCATAAAAAAACAACCATAATCAAAAACATTAACATGAAACGTGCACTATCATTTTCTGTGTTCAATCGACCGTGAAATTGGGATCAAAATTGTAATATGGCATTAAATTTAGAAATATCATATAGGGAACATTTGTACTAATTATGTAAAACACGTTCATCTCAAAATTAATAAAAATATCAGGTAAATGGCTAGTATTGTTATTTGATTGAGTAGCTTTTATTATATCAATGTAAGCCTATTCTTACATTACTTTGGAAAATGCCAGGAATTAATTTCAATTACGCATATATAAACTCCTCTGAATATATCGTTACCCACATTGTCTTAGCAACACCCATTGTTAAACAAGTTCACATGTGAAAAAGGTTCGATTTATTTTTATTTGAGATCAAAGTATTTCATTTCGTCCCTGTAATGATTGTTTATGATAAGACAACACAAAAACATTTTCAAGTACATACAAATTTGAAAAAGGAAATGGTCTAACCTTTTAGAAATGTCGACGTTAGAATGAAAGCACATTCTACTTTGACTAAGAATAGACATTATTTTACTGACAGAGACAAACATTGTATCATCAACATATAATAACATATCTAATGAGACAACACATATTTAAAGACATCTCTTACCTTGCATGAGGAAACTTGTATACACAAGACAAATACTGAGACCAATGACAGACAGGGAGTACATTCTCGTGGTTTAAACTGAAACAAAAACAACATTTACAAAATAATATATATACAAAGATGGAAAAACAACCAAATCCTAAACACTGCACACAATTCAATCAAAAATATTAACAAGAACAAGTATCAATGAAAATCGAATTATTTACAATATAACTCATCGAATGGATGAGTCTAAATCGAAAAAGGGAAAATAACAAATATTGCAAAAAAAAGATCGGTACTGTAAACGAAACGAAAAGTTAAAAATCATAAACGCCTCTTTTCGTATGAGGAAGCATCTATGAACATAAACAGACATACTACTTGTATAACTTACTATTTAACCAATTAGTAAACAAAAAGAAAAGAAAAAGATATTGATGATCAAATAATAGCATGAATTATTTGCATTTGTTAGTTTAACATGTACAATGCACAAAAAAAAAAAAAAAAAAAAAAAATTGTTTCAGAAAAAATACCTCCCATAGATATTGAAATAATTTTGACTATTTTGAAATATTACCTGGTTGGAATAAATGATACTGTTGTTGATTACATAAAAGTCTTTCTGAAGTGTTAATCCTTTTGAAATCCCAAGCCTAAAGTCCTCGATGAATTATCTTTTCAACCTATATATACTTGGCCACTTGTAAATTTCTTAAATCACTGATCCACCCATTTAATAATTGTGTCCAATCAAGTTTCAAAATTTGTGTCACTCTTTTTTAACAATGTGACAACAAGGAAATACGAAATCAGGGAAATGGTGAATATAATACGCCATAGATCTTCTGGCTTGGGTTTAGATATGTTTTCTTACGTATTTGTTTTTATTAACCCCAGCAAAGACAAATGAATAATAAAATGTATTTGCTAACAGTCCTTTCTCCAATAATATGCTATTATTTTTTTCATAGGAAACACTTACCATACTAACTTTAATTTGAAAGATCAGGGTTCCTTTATTAAAATCTGGTGTTAGGCATGCCACAATAAATAAAGGCAACAGTAGTATACTGCTGTTCAAAATTCATAAATCAATAGAAAAAAAAACAAGTCCGGGTTACAAACTAAAACTGAGGGAAACGTATCAAATATAAGAGAACTACGACACAATAATATAGCTGTTTGAAAAAATTATCAAAAGTACCAGGTTTATCATTTAATGGCACCATTCTTTTTCAATATAGTATATCTTAGATCTATATCTGGCTTGTTCATAAATTGCATGCTGAACAGTATATGATACAAAATAAAGGCAACAGTAGTATACCGCTGTTCAAAACTCATAAATCCATGGACAAAAAACAAATCGGGGTAACAAACTAAAACTGAAGGAAACGCATTAACTATAAGAGGAGAACAACGACACAACATTAAAATGTGACACACACACACACACACACACACACACACACACACACACACACAGAAAATGACTAAACATTAGACAAAATCCTATGAGAATAACAAATATAACATCAAAACCAAATACATGCATTTGGGATAGATAAGTACCGTGACACGTCTGATACAAGCTTGTTTCCCCACTAGCAGAGTTAAACACAATTAATTGAACTGACAACAATCGTTTTTAAAACAATCACCCTTTTTTTTAAATGTAAACATTTTGTAACAGCAAATTTTAATAAAACAAAATCCGTAATTTCATGCCAGTACCGTAGTACTGGCTACTGGGCTGGTGATACCCTCGGGGACTAACAGTCCACCAGCAGAGGCATCGACCCAGTGGTAGTAATAACAATAACAGTACCAATTTTTCTGCACCAGATGCACATTTCGACAATACATGTCTCTTCAGTGATGCTCGTGGCCAAAATATTTTAAATCCAAAGCTTATATTAAAGATGTAGAGCTATAATCCAAAAGTTCCAAAAAGTATAGCCAAACCCGTGACAGGAATCAGAGCTTTGCAAGAGGGAGATGCATTCCTTAATTTATAATAATTTTTAACATTTTGTAACAGCAAATTTTAATAAAAGAAAAAATCCGTATTTTCATGCCAGTACCGGAGTACTGTGAAATGTGAAATAAGTTCCGGAACAAAAAGCATTGCTCCATGAATTTTGTTTCAATTAATATTAACACTTTAAAAAATGATAAAAAGTTCCTGTGATATTAGTTTTAAACGAACATGTGAATATTTATAGAAATCGAAGAAATAGTTCCGCTCAAACCAATTTTCACAGAAAATAAGTACCTATTGCACATCGAAACATTTATTTGTTTCACTTAAATTATAATGCAAGCTAAATGGTAAACTGAGTGTGTTTGCATGGGAAACATTTGCAATTAAAGGTATGACTGTAACTAAAGGATGAAAATAAGAAAAGAAAGAAATGGTAATTTATCATATTTTGTGGTGGAGGGTGTTACATAATTCATGTATGTAATAACAGTTAACGGAAAAACTAGCGAACACCATACACAACAATAAAAAAATACGACAACCGCTTAATTAAAGACTACTAACATTATATTTTCATTAGCTTTGAAATAGCTTACAGAAACTACCGGTACTTTTATGTTCTAGTGAATGATTTCATTTAAAGTAAATACACTGAATTAATGTTGAACCCTTTCATAGACGTTACAACATTGAAAAAGGAAGTTTTTGGCTTAGATTTAAAATTTAACCTCGAGATTCGAGTGTACCTGACTATTTTGAATTGCATGTCATTTCCTGAACAATTATTCTGAACTTGTTTACTGACAAATATTTCTTAACACAAGAAAAATACCGTTTTGCTTAATTATTTATTTATTGTCACTGGCAAGTATGTTGTAAATTAATAATGAAAATTGGTTACAATTCTATCATGATAAGAAAGTCATGTACAAGTGTTTGTAAATCCACTATTCTGTAATTTCAAGGTATAATACAGAAAAAAAAGAGTACAATATTTCGCTTCGAATTTCATTATTTTATTTTTCAAACCTTAATGTTAATAAATCAACATTTAAAATATATATCACTAGAAATCAAAATACGAACCTACCAATAACTTGGAATGATATTAGGTTCTCCGTAAGGGTGAACAGATCCTGTCTTACATGTTACACCAATCGTATTTCTCATGTTATTTCAACTCCGGTAAAAAGTCTAATTTGTTAAGTCACATTCATGAAAAGGGAAGGCGATTGTAGATACAACGTAAGAAACATATCCGATATAATCTGTGAAATGGTTATTCTAGTGCAACAACGTTTGTAACGCTCATTTTGATTGGATAACGTTACTTTCTTAAATGGGACGTACGCGCAAGCGCAGACGGCATATGATAGATTTTAACTACATGTTTCAACGTTGTTTTCTATCAGTTTCATAAGAACGGAGATAACAATATTGTATTTTAAGCTCCGACGGTATCAATTTGGAATTTGATGGTCACAAATCCTCAATTGATGCTGTCGGAGCTTAAAACACAATACATGTATCTTCTTATTCCATAACGGTGAACCAACTCATGATGGCGTCCGTAAATTTTACGAAGGGAGGATTTGAAACTCTTGGTTTAAAAGCTTCCTTGTGAGCAGCAACCCTCAAGAAAATCATGATAGAGAATACAAGCGCGGGAATATCGTGTCAATTGGGAGATATATACTCCATATGCAGGCACTGCTGTAATGTTGCTATATAGAAATTAAAAGTTCACAAATCGAAAGCTGAAATCATCTCGTTTGGCGTAAAGTTTTGTTCTCAACCCCATCATTGTATATTTCTGGATGTAAGTCAAGATATGAGGCAGCCATAACTGTATCTGTTGTATACTTTGTCCTTTGTAACATTTACAAACGTTTGCTTAAAAATGGTTTTTACGAAGTTTGACAATAAAGATGTGTGTTTATTATTTCAACACATGTCAGTAACTAATTGTATTTTCTTCATTTACTTATTATTCATTCATGTTTGTGTGTTCTGTTTACATTTAAATAGGGATAAACATTGACCTATAATGGTTTACTTTTATAAATTGTTATTTGGATGGAAAGTTGTCTCATTGGCACTCATACCACATCTTCCTTTATGCATATAAAATATCCTATACTGACTTTGAAGGGCAATTATGAAACTTTTTTAAACAGCGACTTAATGCATTTAGTAACTTTTCTATTGTTTCAAACACGAGTGCCGTTCAAAATAGACTTTTTGTCAAATTATAATTTTCAAGAAATGTACGACAATACACAGAAATAAGATCTTTTTTTAGTATCATGTTCTTCGAACATCACAAAAATGAGAAATGGAAAATTGATAATTGAAAAGTTGATATCTCGTTTTTCATTGGTTTTATTGATTTTTTTTTACCTTGCAGTAAAACATTATTTATTTCAACATTCCCTTGGACAGGCCGTTAGAATTTCTTTTGATTTTTTTTTTTGATTTTTTCCTCCGCCGGAATTTTGTTCATGCGCTGTAGCGTTATTAAAAAAATGTCGCTTATTGAACAGCTTATATGATTTGGAAACTGACACCGCTTAATAGAACACTTTCTCGTGTAAGAGTTATCTCATGTGCGGAGTACTTCTTCCCAAACGTAAAATTATACGACAAATTTAGTGTACCAAATTTCACGGCGTTACGATTGAATTTGATCGAAGAGATTTTAACAATCCATGATAGAGTTAATTCTTACGTATTTGACATAAGATAAACGTAACAGAAATCATCTTTATGATAGACACCTAGGATTTTCTGATTTGAGATTCTGGGTTTATGAACAAGAGAATAAGGCTAAGGTCGAAGGTCAAGGTCTTAATTTAATTTGTTGCTTTAACGTGTGCATGCTAACATCATGAAACTGTTATAGATATCGACTAAATATATTCAACGAATTGTCGCAATAGGAAATTAATGTGTATTACAAGCGAAGAGGTAATTTTCTCTAGGATTTTTCTCCCCTTGAATGTAAAAAGTAAGATGTATTGTAAGAAACTTGAGGTTTTTTGATATGATGTTAAATCATGATGAACTTGATATTCAGGTCAAGGTCATATGTAAATTTGACGTTTTAGATTTTAACCTTTGCTTTTATTTCATATGTCTGCATGATAAAGCCTTGGGACTTTAAGCATTAGGTTGCAAGCCGGAAACTGGAAGTAGCCTTTTTTGTACTTTCCTGATGGAAAAGTATATAAAACCCTATTTTTATAGTGTCAATTAAACTATCATATAATTATGTCAAAACATATTGAAACCGTTACAATTTTCCTCTCTTATCTAATAGAAAAATGTCAAGAAACATCGGATTGTTGGAATCAGCACGTATAATAAGCTATCATTTGACTCTTGAAATAACACATCGACTTCTAATATTTTCATATCAAAATATATCGTTAGAGGGTGTCTGAACATTTGGCTTTTAATGACATTTGCTAATCTTTTTTTGTCGTACCGATCAGTTGAACTTTTTCGCAAAGTTGTCTTATTAGCATTCATAATAAATCTTGAATGTTTATATTGAAATGAATAAAAGAACACTTATAAATGTCACTGTGATAGAAACACTTCGACAAAATAAAACAAAAAAAGTTCAAGTAAAGGCAGATGTCTAAACTATAAGTCTGACTGTATTTCGTTTGGTGTCGAAAGAAGATATGAATGAATTAATCTTGTTAAGGTTTCTAACAAGGTAATGCAGCGGAAACAATCACTTAATTGAGATTTCCGTATCTCCTAAGTATCTGAAGCTTTATGTCCATTGACATTGTTAAGTTGAAAAGTTATATAGGAAGTAAACAAATATAATTGATTACAATTTTTGAGGTTCAAATACCATTTAACAATATTATTCAATGATGTTGTCTGTTGTTTTACCTTGTCTTAGATTGTCTCATGGTGTTAAGTCATACCGGCGAACACAAAATTGGACAGGTAACGTTCCTTAAATTAAGCAATAACATTCAAATTCAAAACTGTATCAATGTCTTTAGCACAAATCAGTCTTTAGATTCATTCAATTCAGATATATACACATGGAAAAAAGTATTGCAACCCCTTGATTTTTTAAAACTTGAAAAATTAGCCTCTGATTTCTGATGGAATATAATCAAATAATTGTAAAATAATATTGAAACATAGTTAATGATAACATTGGCATTAAAACGAAGAAAAAAATGTATGAAAAAAGTTTTTATCTAACCACAATTCTGATAACAAAATGAAGTGTTTTTTGTACAAAAAAATGCTTTTTACAACTTTTACTGTAGTCGAACTTTACAATGTCAGACATTTCAAAATTAATCTGAAGATGATTGTTTACATCATGATTCGTTATACGCCAAAGAATTAGTACTTTGTGCGCAGCCTCCATTAAACGGATAACCGCCTTTTAACGTCTTCTGGTTCCTGCCATAAGTCGACGTATTTGTTGCCTAGGTAGCAGTAATCGTTCCTGATGAAGTTTACGCTCAATAGTGTCCCATATATGCTCGATATGGTTCAACTCCGGGCTACGATCGTGCCAAGGAAGATACACAGAACTCCATTGGAACAATGGATCTTCCTCCACGATGCTAATTTCCCATTTTGGCGAGCTCTGCACTACATTGGATACGGGTAACAGTTTGTCTGTTCGTAAGCAAAGGTCCCAAAAATGGTCTTATCGCACGATAACCAGTAGCGATAAGTCGATCTCGAACAGTTTTTGTTTAAAGGCTCCTGTATTGCCACCACTCTCTTTTTAGGATTGTATCATTTGCAATGGGATTCCTTCTGACCCATCTTCATTATGCTTGATTTTCCCTAGCAGATGTTATAGGGGGTCTTCTTGATCTCGGAAGGTCTTCAACATCGTTTGTTGCCTGAGTTTTATTTTTCAAAACGACTTATAGTGGAATGGTGATAACCAACAATACGTGCAATTGTCACAGCGACATACCTGTCTCTCTCATGCTGATAATCTGCCATCTTGCTGCAGTTAAGAGTTGTGGATGACCAATTGCAAGGTGTCAATAACATAACTTTATAAACTTGGCTATTTAAAGTGTTGAAAACAATGAGGATAAAAACATCTGTTTTACTGTTTGTTCTATTTCAACAAATTATATCCCCAAAAAATAAAAAGTGTTTTTTTAATTTGAATTTCAATTTGGTGTTGCAATACTTTTTTCCATGTGTATATGATGAAATTATGGGTTTATTGTTTGATAATTGATTTCTATGTAGTACTGTAACAGCATCTATATATAGAGTATATATATGTGAGTTCATACGCTATTTAAGAGCTTAATAACATGTACGTCATAAGTTAAACTATCTCCTCTACAAGGATGATATTGTGTTTACAGTGTCAAAATGCATGTTTTATAGGCCATTCTCAAGTTTTGCGCGTTTTATGACCGACCAGTCGATCACCTACATTAAAGTGTGTGTTGTCATTTCACAAATCCTAGTAAATATGAGATTAAGTATACTACAAAAACTATGAAGTCTGCTTCTGATCGTATCATTTCTATCAACACAGAAGGAAGACTTCTGAATACAATCTCATTTATTTCTCAAGTGTAACATGGTATTGGTCCCATCGTTGGATATTTTTATATCTATAATGTGGAATCAGGGTCATACATATCGAATAAAGCATATGTTAAAATCATTTAGGGTATGCTTAATTCAATTAAGCATATGCTGAATTATTAAGCTTATACAGAAATAACCAAGTAATTAAGGACATAAGAATTCTACAAATTTATTTCAGCATAATTATGCTAAACAAATATCAGCATACGCTAATATAAAAAAGAAGGTGTGGTATGATTGCCAATGAGACAACTATCCACAAAAGACCAAAATGACACAGACATTAACAACTATATGTCACCTTACGGCCTTCAACAATGAGCAAAGCCCATACCGCTTAGTCAGCTATAAAAGGCCCCGATTAGACAATGTAAAACAATTCAAACGAGAAAACTAACGGCCTTATTTATGTAAAAAAAATGAACGAAAAACAAATATGTAACACATATACAAACGACAACCACTGAATTACAGGCTCCTGACTTGGGACAGGCACATACATAAATAATGTGACGGGGTTAAATATGTTAGCGGGATCCCAACCCTCCCCCTGGGACAGTGGTATAACAGTACAACATAAGAACGAACTATAAAAATCAGTTGAAAAAGGCTTAACTCATCAGATGGACAAAAAACAAGTGGTCGTAAACTCATTTCAGCATAGCCATCCTAAATTCAATAAAGTATAAACTGATTTGCTGAATTTAAAGAAAATATCATCCATTGATTGCATTCGTTACATAATTCAGGAACAAGCATTTGATTTCAAGGGGGAGGGATATCATGAAGGATTTTTTTTATCCTGATTATTTTTCTTCAGCTTTGTTTTCGCTCTATCTCTGGTCAGTTTTTCTTGGAAAATGTCCTGCTTTTTTGTTATCTCAGCTTTTTAGTCCTCCCATGTTTTGGCCAATATTGAGGTGCAGCTTATCGTCAAATTTCACCATAGCCCCCCTCTCCCATCCTATACAAATCAAATGGTGGTTTCCAAAATAAACAAATGTAGACATTCATTGCAAATCTACATAGCATTAAAACCATCACTGTAAAATGTTTTATCATCTGTACATTTTATGTTGTTCTGAACATGCTTAATGCAAATATAAAGATGTAAAATTCAACAGTTGATGCTGAGCGTTTTTCTGCAGTTTTGTTTTTTTCCTAGTAAGAGTTATCTCTCATTTACCACATAATTTCATCACTGATATGAGGGGTGATAGAAGGAAAGGGAGACTGTGTAATCTCTATAAAAACCAGAAACGAGGAACACTTATGAACCACATAAAAAAAACCGACAACAATTGTCCTGACTTCGGACATGTGCAAACAAATGCTGCGGGATTAAACATTTTAACATACTCGAAAGAGGGACCGTCAAAATCATAGATTAGAAATAAAGTGACAACGCCATGGCTAAAATAATAAGAAAAACATACAAATAATAGTATAGAAGACACGACATAGAAACATAAAGACTAAGCAACACGAACCCTACCAAAAATATGCCAAAATAAAAATAGTAATTTGCAGTATGAACTGGCACAACTCTAAAATTCAAAAGGTGACGACAGTTAAGATGTTACAACAATAAGTGGAAAAACAGTCCAAAAAAAAATCAAAATACACACACAAGTTTGACTTGGGGCTCATCGGCAATTACCTTTTTGATTTGAGCCTATTGTAGACGAAACGAGCACAACATTTTTAGAGAATTATTGAAAATTGCCTTGGTTTGATTGAGCGTCACTCTTTTGCTTGTTGTAGACAAATGCGCACAATAGTTTAAGGCTCATTGCCAATTAACATGTTGGTTTTTTAACGTTATTCATGAGTTTATTGAAGACAAAACGCGCACTCGAGTTTAAGGCTGGTATGTAAGATGAGTGTATCACTAACCACATCTACTTAATTTTATATTGACACAATTTGTGTTGGATTTGCTGAGTTAATGTACAAAAATTTACAGAAATTGGATTACGATTTAATGAACCAGAAAGATTCTTTTTCCAAGCTTATATCGGATAACATAAGTTATAAGGTTCACTACTGACCACCTCCATAAAGGAGTAGTAAAATCCATAGGGGTTGAGGCCGGAGACCGAATCCCTTATGAATTTTGTTCAGAAACAACATTTAAGATCTAAACAAAACTATACAAGACGCGAATAAAAGAACATTTAAGATCTACGCAAAACTATACAAGACGCGACCAAAATATCATTTAAGATCTAAATAAAACTACACAAGACACCACCAAAAGAACATTTAAGATCTAAGTAAAACTACACAAGACACCACCAAAAGAACATTTAAGATCTAAATAAAACTACACAAGACACCACCAAAAGAACATTTAAGATCTAGACAAAACTATACAAGAAACGAATAAAAGATAATTTAAGATCTAGACAACACTATACAAGACATGATCAGCAAAAAGTAAAATCACAAAAATACTGAACTCAGAGGAAAATCAATTCGGAAAGTCCATAATCACATGGCAAAATCAAATAACAAAACGCATCAAAAACGAATGGACAAGAACTGTCATATTCCTGACTTGGTACAGGCATTTTCAAATGTAGAAAATGGTGAATTGAACCTGGTTTTATAGCTAGCTAAACCTCTCACTTGTATGACAGTCGCATCAAATTCCATTATATTGTCACCGATGCGTGAACAAAACAAACAGACATAATAAGTAAAAATGTCAAAAATAGGGGTACAGCAGTCAACATTGTGTTATTATCTTAATCACTATAAAAACAACAAATGTAACGAAGAAGCACAAAAAGCATCAAATTAACATCCTTATTTTGATTATATTATACGATTATATTTGTCTATGTAAAATGCACCCATCAAGGAAGGAGGGTTTTGAGTACTGGTGTAAAATTGCGCGTTTGAAATTTGCACAGGTAGACATGAAATAATTTTGTCGTTCAAAGTATGACGGGATGCATAAATACAGTCACGAAAAATAGATATAACAAACACTGACTTAACAGTTAAAGTAATAATAATAAATAAAATAATAGTGTGGTTCAAAGTATGACAGGATACATAAGTACAGAGTCACGTCAAATGTATATCACAAAAAAAGTTGGTTAACAGTAAAAGTAATATTAATAAATAAAATAATTTTGTCATTCAAAGTATGACAAGATACATAGGTACAGAGTCACATCATAAAATAATTTTGTCGTTCAAAGTATGATGGGATACATAAGCACAGAGTTACGTCAAAAGGATATCTAAAAAAACAGACAACGGTAAAAGTAATATTAATAAAGACAAACAAAAGAATAATATAACACGTAATTAAGATGATAAACAACTGAATTACTGCCATCTTTTGTGTGGATAAATTAATGTCTACCTCATGTCTTTACCTACATCTTGAAATTGATAATGAGCTCAAGTGTTGGTTTACGACATCAGACACCACTTAAGTTTCATAATTGTTAACTTTCCGTTTTTTATGTAGAAACATTCCAGCTACAAACGGAGTATGCCAGTTGATACAATATTTGAGGGATTGCATTTTCTATAATATAACATAAATGTCTCCTATATTGACTTCCTTGAGCAGGGTTGCTGCTCACAAGGAAGATACTAAACCAACAGTTCCAAGTGGAAATTACCCTTCGTACATTTGACTAGTTGGTCGATTTTTATGGAAAATTCGATTCGCAGATGAAAATTCACCAAATTAGACTGATCAAGTATTAACATGGGCAGTACGATGGATGCCTAATTGAGAGCAAGACCTTCTTATCCTTCCAGAGCACTAGAGAGCACCAATAGCATTTGGTGGGGTTCCCATTGAACAGTCTTATTTTTCTATGTTTTGTCAGTTTATTTTCGACTTGCAAGTTTGAATGTCCTTTTGGTAACTTTCGTCTCTCTTTTGCATATGTGAATCACAAAAATTCATTTGATGCTTTTAAATAAAAAAACCCAGAAAGGATGTATGTCAGTCTTTATGGTGTTATATATTAAACTCGTTCACGAATCTCTTGTCTAAAGTAACGATTTAGATTCCAATGTTTACCCTTATTATTGATTAAAGGATTTCGTACTGCGATTTTTTTCAAACGGGAAGGCACATTTTAAATTTTACGGAGACGTTTGTTTACCGAGCCCGATAATTGAGATACGATGCGGTTATATTTATCGGTCCTTTGAAAAGGATACAAATTCTGCTCAGTTATTATATCTTTATATATTGTTTTTATCGGTATAAATCATAATATAAGTTTGTTATTATTAAATTAAAACCAAAGGTAATATTATTATTATACACATATGGTTGTACAATCTGTCGTTACCACTAGTTTGGCATTGCATAATGTCATGTTTTTCTCTGCTGTTAATTAAGTCTTTATACGAAATCCATTCGATGTTAGATGTTTGTTGTTATTTAAGGGGGTTCGCGGGTCTAAATCATTTATATAGCATTTCTCTATATTTTTCTATAAATGAACTTTATCTTATAGTGAATAGAAAAATAAAATAAAAAAATGGGGTCACCGTTCATTTGCGCTCACAATCTGCCTTCGAAAGAAGTATACATCTTTGTAAAAGTGATTTTTTCTGTTGAACTAATAGGAGAAATAAAGGTAATATCGAAATAAAAAAATAAAATTTATTACAGAAATCGTTCAAATTTTACAATAATTTAGTTTAAGTACAGCATATATCGAAATTATATTAAAAAATATAGGTCACCGATGAGTTAAAAGAGATATTTCAATTTTAAAGCCAAAAAATGGCATTTGTCCACCGAAGGGAGATAATTTGGAACTTTTTCAATGATGTGTACATTTTAAAAGTCATCTGGGGCCAACACGAATTAATTGTATTGAATGTTTTTTTGTACCATATGATAAAGTTACAACTACAAAAGGTAATAAATAAAATTTGTAATGAAAAACAAATGTTTAATTTTTTTCTGAAATTTTTATACCCTCGAGCCTCCTTAAGTCTTTGATACACGATTTTGTATTAAAAATTGAGAAAGGAAATGGGGAATGTGTCAAAGCGACAACAACCCGACCATAGAGTAGACAACAACCGAAGGCCACCAATGGGAATTCAATTTAGCGAGAAACTCCCGTACCCATAGGCGTCCTTCAGCTGGCACCTTAAATAATATGTATACTAGTACAGTGATACTGGACGTCATAAGTTGTAATTGAATTTGAACTGACATTCAGTAACTGGGTGTGTTCTCATATCTGTTTTTAACGTTTTGTTTTGTGTTTTTTTGATTGCTTTTGTCTCGCGTCGACTTAGTTAAAAAGTAAGACTTACGCGTACTGTTACTAACGGCGGCGGCATTAACAATGTTCTTGTCTATGATAAGGTCAAATTTAAGGGGAAATATTATTATCAGGTCAATAATATTTGGTACGAGATTTATTAGCATTGGCACATTTAATTTTCCACGGAGTTTGATCTGCTTCCTTCTCATTCATGCTTTATTAACTTTGAATGTTTTGCAATAATTACATGTTAAAGTAGATGTTTCAGCATAAGGTGGACATGGTGAATGTCTTAAGCTTAGTCAATGATATTTCGAATGCATTTGCCAGTCTCTATTCCATGGATATTATATGGCCCCACCAACTCATCATTGTTCATTCACCTGAAACTTTTACATAGTTTACAAGTTAAGAATTGTGTTGATGTTTATTTAACATTGACATTTTACACATCCATGGAGGTTAGTTATTAGGCCCTTTAATTTTATGGTCGGTGTATAGACGTTGAATGGTTTGCATAGTTAACTTGTTTACCACTACTTCCCGGGATCACAAAATTAAAACCTGACCTGCTATGCAGTATTTTTTTTCTCAATGTTGAAATTCGTATTATGACCTATTGTTGCTAACATCTACAGCATAAGGTATCAGATTGAAAGTTGTTGCATTTGCAATCACACCACACCTTCTTTGATTTATATTGATACGTATACATGACGTACAGTCAAGTCACAACATTTGGCAGGAATATTGTTTTATACTAAGTTCAATCCACCATTGTCTACATAAGAAAATGCCTGTACCAAGTCAGGAATATGACAGTTGTAATCCTGTCGTTTGATGTGTTTCAGCTTTTGATTTTTCCATTTGAATAAGGACCTTCTGTTTTGAATTTTTCTGGGAGTTCGGCAATTCTTGCACACATTAAACATGTCAAAACATTTGCAATCAAAGACGTTGATAAATAAATAGGAAACCTTCCTTGGTGAAAAGAATCTTTACGGTGACCTATAGTTGCTATATTCCTTGTCATTTTGGCCAGGGTTAAAAGTTTTTTCTATGTAGTCGAACTACATCATCTTATTTTTAAATATGACTTTTTCTAACAATATCTACATCATCGTAAATAAAGAAAATGAAGATAACAAACTTGTTTAGCCGAGGTATATAGAAAAATATGTATAACTAGGTTTAGTTTAAACATATTTTATTGTTCAAAATGACAAAAGGATCAGACACAAGTTTTACAACTTAGTAACGTCTTCTCCAAAACTAGGTGTACTGCGAGAATCGTTAAAAAACAAACCTTTACCAAAAATAATTCGAATCGAAAAGCAATATATTAAAATTATAAAATGATGCATGTTAGTGTCCAAATACAAAATATCTGCTGCACATCAGGACGAGAAAAACTAGCATAGACACAAAAGACAGGTATTACCTTACCACCAGAAAAATAAGGGTTTTTGGACATTTGTCGAATATTTTGCCAGGAATCAGGTCATGCACTTTCAGACTCTTCAGAGAATTGTTTCAACAGTTCAATAACCTGCAGAGGTACTCCCATTTCTACTTGACCTTATCATAGACAATCTTCAGGTGAAACTATTATACATTATAAATGTTGGATTTATTAGTAATCTATATATATATATATATATATATATATATATATAAGTACGTCTGAGTCAGTGACAGCTCTACAACAGATTTATCCATCGGATCACCAGCAATGATGGTGATACATGGCTGTGTACATAATGTATATACAACTCGTCTAAACATCAACCCAACAATGGTAGATCTGTAAATTTGCGTTCGCAAATTTTTTGTTCTTTCCTCGCCGGGATTCGAACCCATGCTACTGGGATATCGTGACACCAAATCGCCTGCACTTTATCCGGTGCGCTAGACCACACGACCACCTTGGCTTCACAATAATAAAGCTTTCGGTGGCCGGGTGTTACCATTCCTCGTCAGTTTTAATCTAGCGTCGTTATACAGTACATGATATATAAGGCATGGAGATGTTATTGTTACAGATCAGCTCAATTATCTATAGTAAAGGACCCTACAAATTAATGCAAGATACAGCCACAGAAAATAATTATATTTATAAGTACGTCCAAGTCAGTGACAACTCTACAATATAATCTGTTAATCTATAATTATTTTCCTGCCGAGCGTTGTGACTTGACTGTACGTCATGTATTACGACGCTAGATTAAAACTGAAGAGGAAAGGTAACAACCAGCCACCAAAAGCTTTATTATTGCGAAGCCAATGTGGTCGTGTGGTCTAGCGCACCGGATACAGTGCAGGCGATTTGGTGTCACGATATCTCAGTAGCATGGGTTCGAATCTTGGCGAGGAAAGAACAAACAATTTGCAGATCTAACATTGTTGGGTTGATGTTTAGACGAGTTGTATATATATATATATATATATACGTAGGCCTTCCAAATACCGTTTCGATCCCTAACATCACTGAAGAGACATATATTGTCGAAATCTAGATATTGTGTACAAAAAAATATAGAAACCTTATGATTGTGGCATAACATCTGGGCCACAAGTTTATTGTTTTCTGTTTAGTATTAAATTTATTAAAATCCATTTTGTTACATCTCGTGATCAATTTTATTTGGCAATCGCCAATGGCAGTCAGCAGGGTTAAAGAACATCAGTTGTTCAACCTGTTAATCAAATGCGTTTTGTTTAAATATACTTTTTCACGTTTTCGCTCTTTTCGAAAATGTTGTTTGTGCTGTATTTAGACCCTTCTACAACGGAATTTGTTTTACATGCACACGTATAAAAATTGCGGTTTTTATCCAACGCAATCATAGGTTTGAACGTTGTTTTCAATTTAGACTTGTATATATATATATATATATATATATATATATATATATATATATATATATATATATATATATATATATATATATATATATATATATATATATATATATATAGCTATAACTATGTACAATAAGTACTAAGTGCTAGGGAGGGGGACATTAAAGTTCAACAATAATAACTGTTAAATATATTTCTTTCCAGAAATTTATTAAAACAGATTAAAATAAGAAAAGTATTCAAGCGTCGAAACAGATTTTTCTCAATTGTTCGTATTTTAATCGATCAATTCAATCAGTTCAAAAGTGTCAAAGTAAATTCGAATGAGAATGTTAATCCTAAACAGTTTTGCAAACAAATACATATATCTGTAGTTTATTCAAATTGATGTATAAAAATACGGCATCTAAACAAGCGTATAAAATGTAAGTCCTAAACCAATGACTGCCAGGTTCAGGTGAATACTTCCTGCACCACTAACTGCAAAGAAAAACAAGTTATTTTAAGACATCTTTAAACATGGTCATCATATATAACAATAAAAAATTAAATGAACGATTACTAGCTGAACGTTAATCTATATTGGCCACACCTTCTTCCCAAAAACTACAATCAATGAATTAATAAAGGTGTTAAACGGAAATAAAATATGTTGGATGGTCTATTTTAATGAAGTTGTATGGTGCAATGGTGTCTTAAGCCACCCAAAGATAGAGCTATAGAATTGTTTGTGCAATTTTTATATATATAATTGTTTTTAAGCTAATGCTTTGCAATTTATCGTGCGGTTCACCTATTTTTATATAAAAATATGAAGAAGTAGTATAACTGCTAATGATACAACTCTCCAGAGACATAGAAGGCAAAAAGTATATATCACTATACAGCCTCCAACAACGAACAAAACCAATAGTGCATAGTTAGCTGTAAAAGGCCCCGAAATGACAAATGTAAAACAATTCAAACAAGAAAAATAACATCCAGATTTATTTAAAAAACAATGAATGAAAATCAAATAATATAACACAGCAACAAACGACAACCACTGAATAACAGGCTCTTCACTTGGGACATATATATACAGAATCGTGCGGGGTTCAATTAGTTTGAAAACTCTACTCCCCCCCCAAAACCTCGGATATATTGAAGTAACAGTACAATATAAGAACACTGAAGAGGAAATTAGGTCGAGTTACAAAATATATCACTGAAGAACCTAATATAGCCTATTGTCACGTATTTTCCCCTTATGTGTTTCACAATGGTCCGGAATTCCAGAATTCTTAAGTGTTCAACTTAAAATAACGGAAATGATAACTAATGGTTTTCTGAAAAACGTTCAAATAAGATAAATATCTGCTTTTTTTTTATCTTTTTACTTTAAATAGACAGAAAGTATCAGATAAACTGATTGAAGATTAATATCGTGTTCCACGAATGTCAAATATGATAAATTCGTAATATGTAATGCAATAATCATCAATTTATTGCAAAGGAAAGCTGCGCAAAATTTAAATGCATGGTAACATTTTGTTGATAATATGATAGAAAAAAAGGAAAGACATTTCTTTTGAAATATAATGAGCAACATTGCAATACTGGGACATTAAGTTTAAATTTTTTTTTAAATTTGTCAAAATTACCGACTTTTCATTTAACATAAAGTGGTGCCAATTAAATGGAGTGTCACTTAAATTGGCAAAACCTGTGTATTTATACCTTTGATATTTTTTGTTCACTTTATACTGTGTTTTACACTTTACCTGTCCTCAATTATTTCTATCATTATGAGGGAGTTCCAAATTGATCAAATTTAAAAGCAAATTTAGAGTTCTGATAGTCTCATACTTTTATATGTTAAATCTTTCAAAATTTCCAATGTAAAAAGTAGCAAATATACACAGCCCCGCAGAAAATTCAAAATGAAAGTTTATCTAATGGCAGAAATAAAAAAAAAAAAGCTCAATATACTCATCATAAGCTACCGGATTGCAATTTTGAATTTGCGCCAGATGCGCGTTTCGTTTACAAAAGACTAAGCAGTAAAATAATCAAAATAAAGAAATAAAGAACGAAGTTAAAGAGAATTAAGGACTAAACATTCCTAAAAGTTTTGCCAAATACAGTTAAGGTAATCTATTCCTGAGGTAGAAAAAACCTTAGTATTTCAAAATTTTAAAGTTTTGTAAACAGCTGTTTTCAGTTATGACAATATCAATGATAATTCATGTCAACACAGAAGTTCTTACAACTGGGCTGGTGATACGCTCGACGAAAAAACTCTTCCAGCAGTGGCATAGACCTAGTGATTATTAAAACAAAATCCTCATATATACCAGGATCTGATACCAAACCAATCAATTGAATGGATAACAAATGTCACATTTCTGATTCGGTACATCCATTTTTCTATGTAGAACATGGTGAATTAAATCAGGTATTATAGATAGATTTACTTCCCACTAGTATGAAAAGTCGCATTAAATCCCATTTAATTGACAGCAATGTGTGGACAAACCAACAGACATATTTTAAGGGGGGGGGGGGTGCGGAAGATTCCCGATCCCGAAATCCCGGGCTTAAAAACATAGAATCCCGAGGTCCCGAATTTAAAGAAATTGAAATCCCGACATCCTAAAATTCGAATAAAAATCCAGGATAGGTCCTTCCCCCTCATAATTGGTAAAATGTAATATAAGAGTACAGCCGTCAAAACCGTGTTACACTCTTAATCTTAATGTGTTGTTTGTATAGCAACATCAAACCAAAATTAGTTATTGCACAAACATATCAACATTGATATAAATGTTAATTTGAATTGTGGAATAAATATTCAGTCAAAATGGACTTTTGATAAAAGAAAGCTAAAATATCTATAATGCATGGTTTATTAATAAAACAAATAGCAAGATGAGGGAAACTACCACTATCCGGAGTCATTTTCTTATAATTATATTTTTTTTTATTTTAATTTAAACACATACAATTGTTATCATCTCCGTCGTCGTCGTCATCATCCCCATCCTTCTTCTTTTTCTTCTTTTTACTTTTACGAGCAAGGCTGAATGGTTTGGAAACTGATGTAAAAAAAAATCTATTTACTATCTTAATGTTACAATCATATTAAAACAAAATAAAATATGTAAAAACAACTGATCTGTTTAATTCTGATTAATATAAATTAAATTCATTAATAATCAGAAAAATAGTTATCAAAGGTACTTGACTTATAATTCGATACGCCAGTCGCGCGTTTTGTCTACATACGAGTAATTATCGTATACACTCTTCCACAAATTACTTTCAAAACCATTACCGATTTTAGATCATTCAATCTTTCCAATTGTCCCACAAAGTCTTTCAGATTTTCCAACATATTATTATTTATCTATTATTTAACAAAACGGGACAATCGAAAATACACCGTTATCATTTACGAAAATGAAAACTGAGAAAGAACTTTTCAAATGTACATTTGTATCAGACGTTTACTTGGTACACAACACGCAAGTTAAAAAATACACAGCAATAGGAAGCGCTTTACTAGTTTCACGTCAATGTAATAAGGGAAAATAAAGATTTAACAAAGTTGTTTTTTAACATTCATAAATTCTTAATTGCACTCTTTGTTGTTTTAACAAATTACTCAATGTACAGTACTCCACCAAGTATCCCTGTTACACACAGATATCAAGGGAGAATATACAGTAAAACTTATTTTATTTTATACATAGCCATTTAATACATTTCTATTTTCTATAATTACTTCATAGATAAACATAACTTCATCTAAAATCTTGTCCACATACTTAAAGATGTTACAGACACTGTGTCGTGAAATTTACGGAGAAAAATCCGTTATCAATTCTTCTAATAGTGTTTTGGAAAATGTGAAAATATGAATTAGCTACAGTGTGGTTACTGTTTCTGATAAAAAAAAAAACTAACCACAACCGTTCTGGGATAGTTCCTTTCTGGCTTCAGTTATGGTCTCATCGACATCACAGTCAGGAGAAACCTTATTCAAACATTGCAAATAGATGTTTCCTGCACTTTTTTTTAAAATAAACAAAACAATGAAATAGCAAAGAAACGAGTTTTTATATAAAAATTGTATGTTGATAACAACATTACTGTTTTCTGAAAATAATATTTTTTTATTTCTTAATTGATTTTCTAAAAATATCTACTATCATTTATTAAAAGTGTAACTGTTTTCATAAATACCTCGTTTTTATTTATAGCGTGTTGTATTTAATGGATGAAAACAATTATTATCAATTGCGCAAATAACAAAACAAGTTCTATATAACACTAGATCTGACCTGCAAATTATGTTCTTGTCTTGGACTGCCTGTGATTTCACGCTATTGTAAGCTAAGAGACAGAACTGTACGTTTGTGTCAGAACAATTCTGCGCTTCAGTTTCTGAATAATGTATTATCAAATATAATTAATAAAGCTGTATTTATAATGATGATATTCCAATAAGCTTAAGTCTGCAAATCTAATATTTTCCTCTTTTTATTGAACGGCTTAATGTCATCGTGCATGTTACTATCGAAACCACTGATTTTACCAAATAACAAATTGAATATGATTGGACCTCTAATAGAGATATACACTCTTATTACTATATTATCAGAACATTAGCATTTTAATAAAGATTTGATTTGTTAATCTAATTAATTATTTTTAATTACTGTCAAAAGTGAACATAATTTTTATATCATTTAAAAAAATATGCTTGTAAATATTGTATAAATGATACACTTTTAACAATGTTTAATGTGTTTAATTGTAAATTTAGTGTCTCGCAAGTTTATGTAGGCTGGGTAGTGATCTTTGTTTCAACTGTTTTGTAGATTGAATTTGTATATCTATCTGTAAGATCAATACGTGACACATTAGAAAAATAGTTAGTATCTTATCTTATTATCTTAAGAAATACTGTTAAAACCATGTATTTTAGACTTTGATAGTTCGCCTCGAGCAAAACTGAATAATACAGTAGAACTGAAAAACTCTAATGATCAGAATTGACGGTATAATGAAGTTTCCTTATTCAACTTAATAAAAGGGGATTTCATGCCTGTTTCTTGCGTATCTTGTTGTTAACGTGCAAACTCTACATTGATGATATAAGTAAACACCAATTACAGGTCACAATTTTAGATAAGTTCTATTTTATTTTACCCCAAAAATGAAATTTAACTAGATTTTGATTGTCGTATAAAATAAATTTAAAAATTGATCGGTAGACTTGATCTTACAGGTTTCCAACACAAATACCAAGAAACAAAACATTAAATCACGAATTTATTTTTTTCCTTTTTTTTTTTAGTTTTTATCTTTAACTATTCTAACACAAATTGCCTGGTTAAAGGTATGAACGATCCCAAAACGAAAAAATATATAAAAATTAAAATTTTATACATTGTTAGTTTTTAATGTATACTTATCTATGTTGATCGGTCACGTATTAAGCATTTTTTATATGTGAATTATTGGATGACATATTCTTTTTATTGCATTCAGCATGGTCGTTTTAAATGGAAATAAAGTAGAAAATCCAGGAAACCATTTTTTGATGTAACATTATCCACAATTCTTAGCAACTCTCGATGTTTGATAAATTCAGAGGCTTGATATCAACTGATTTACTTCACAGGTAAAAAAATGGTCTAATTCAAATTACTTGAATATCATGGTATTTCATTTCTATCTATGTAATAATGTCTATAATCGGACCACTCAAAAATATATTGACAAGAACATAAAACATGTGAAAATTGACATGTTCTAATCTTTAAGCAACAAGGAAGTACTTTAACAGATAGAAACAAAATAGAAGACATCAAAATATAAAGTATACATTTGAACAGATAAATCGATCAATATATCTTACTTTGCGTGATGATACTTATAAATACAAGACTAATACCGAGACCAATGACAGACAGGGCGAACATTCTCGTAGTTTTAACTCTGTACAAAGAAAAAAGGTATTATATTAGATATGACAAATAACGCCCGCCGTTTAATTAAATATGATATCAACAATAAGTATTAGCCTGATATATCAATAAGAATCAAATTATTTACAATATAACAACTCATTGACAATTTTAAATTACAAAATGAAACACACATTCATGTTTTGGAGAAAAAAGACTCGTACAGATAATTTACAGGAAACGAAAGGTTAAAAGTTATAATCACCTCTTGTCGTGAGAGGAATCATATTCTTAGTGAAATACTTTGATTTTAAACATCAAGTTAATAAACAAATAGAGAAGAGGTCATGAATAATTTCCGTGTTTTAATTTAAACATCTCTAATGCACAAAGAAATCATTTTGTTTCAGAAAAAAAACCCACCATAGACCCACAAATAGCCCCATTATTCCGAATATTTAATGAAATATACCTGTTTGGTTTAAATATCTGTTGCTATTGTCTGTTACTTCATAGCCTATAGAAATCACGAAAATAAACTATTTGATGAGTTATTATTGTAATCTATATATACTTGGCCACTTGTTAATTTCCCATAACTTTATCCACCCACTTTTTTACTAGTGTCCAATCAAGTTTCAAGATTTGTGCCATACTTAGTTTACAATGTAACAATTGGATAATGTATTATTGATTCATCAATCTAAAATGTATGATACAAAACAAAAGAAAGAAAGATGTCAAGGGGTAATGGTAGTCTAAAAATATGATATATTGAAGAAAATATGAATGATAAATTACAAAACGACATAGATCTTCTAGTTATAGGTCGATTTTGTTTAGTATTTAGGAGTACATTTCGCTTTGCGACTGTTTATTTTTACCGCTGCAAAAACAAATAAACAACACAATATATTTTTTATTTATTCTTCTTTGCATGTGTTGCAGAACCGCTAAAAGCTAGAAATATTACACTATCTACTACTTTGTACAGGGCAACTTGCTAAAAAAATAAAACAATAAAACACTGATAATTAACATATATGCTACGTTTGTCGTTTGTTTATGTGTTACATATTTGTTTTTCGTTCATTTTTTTTTTACATAAATAAGGCCGTTAGTTTTCTCGTTTGAATTGTTTTACATTGTCTTATCGGGGCCTTTTATAGCTGACTCTGCGGTATGGGCTTTGCTCATTGTTGAAGGCCGTACGGTGACCTCTAGTTGTTAATTTCTGTGTCAGTTTGGTCTTTTGTGGATAGTTGTTTCATTGGCAATCATACCACATTTTCTTTTTATACGTGCATTCGTGCATTTATGTGTTGTTTGTTGGTATTTGTGTTTTTGGAGACCTGTATCATGGAGTCTACCCGTCAACGTTTTCATGTATATTATACAACAATAAAAACTTTAGTTAAATTTCATATTTATTTTTACAACAAAATAAAACTCGATTAAAATTGTGAGCTGTTGTGTTAACTCGTATTATTAATGTAGATTTGGCACCTTAACAACCAGATACGTACGAAACAAGTAGGCTGTCCCCCGTAAGATCAATAAGGACACTTCCTTATACCGTCAACTCTAAACATTGGAGTTTTATGTTTCTTTCTTTTTTAATTAATTGATCAAAGTTTTATTGCACTTTTGCTGTTAACAATTTACTCAATCTACAGCTTCAATTAAGTATCCCTTAAATTAGTCATTGAATATTTAGAGAAAAATATTCAATAAGTATATCTATAAAGTTAGTTGTATTTATTACAAAAGTCATAAATAATAGCAGTTCTACAGAGTACAATTTCATATCGGAATACGGTACCTAAACTGTATTTGATTTATTTATTGAAGCTTCACTGAACCGTGAAATTGATGATGATCTTTGATACTGACAGTATGACTTTCAGCCGACAGTAGAATTTCGAAATGTTTTGTTAGTTTACTCCGTGTAATTGTGAAAAGGAGTCTTAAATGATTATGTAAGACAGTTGTTTTTTCACACATTATATAAACAACATAATGTTTTCTGTTTCACTGCATGATTCACTTTCGCTACAATCATACTATCATAGTCCAGAGAAAAAAATGTTTTCATCAAAGTACATGGTGCTTTTCTGACAATATATCTAGATCTTAAATAAAAAACTATATATGATGAGTTTATTTGTGCTTTTGTTTTTGTGTGCCATTTGGTTGATTTTCCGTTTTGAATTTTCTTTGGGGCTGGATATTGTTGGCTACTTTATGTTTTACATTGTTTATCTAAGAAGATTGAACATAAAAAAATATATAGGACTACATGTATCATAACTCTAAATTTGCTTTTAAAGTAGAACAATTTGGAATTCGACCATACAAAAACAGACGATTGAAGACACTTTAAAGTGAAACAAAACCCATCGCAGTTATAACAGATGTTTCGACAATTCTAAGGACACTCCATCAAATTGGCATCACACTAATTGTTTCCAGTCTCGTTATGTTGCTCATTGTTTTATCGGGAAGTCCGGACCATTGTTATACACATGACACGAAAATACGTGGAAATCTGCTTAAAAAATGTTCTCTGGTGATATATTTTGTAACTCGACTTTATTTCCTTATCTTTTATTATAATAAAATTGAGAATGGAAATGGGGAATGTGCCAAAGAGACAACAACCCGACCATAGAAAAAAAACAACAGCAGAAGGTCACCAACAGGTCTTCAGTGTAGCGAGAAATTCCCGCACCCAGAGGCGTCTTTCATCTGGCTCCTAAACAAATATATACTAGTTCAGTGATAATGAACGCCATACTAATTTCCAAATTATACACAAGAAACTAAAATTAAAATAACACAAGACTAACAAAGGCCAGAGGCTCCTGACTTGGGACAGGCGCAAAAATGTAAGTATTCTTATTTTGTACTGTTTCCCCACTGTATCTCAGGTTTGGGGCAGGGTATGGTAGCATTTTCTACTAGTTTAACCCCGCCACATTCTGTGTGTCCCTGGCCCAAGTCAGGAATTTGTAATTCAGTGGTTATCATTTTTGCTGTGAAATGTCATAATCAAATGGCAAAATCAAATGGCAAAATCAAATGCCTAAACAAATCAAACGAATGAATAACAACTGTAATTTTCCAGATTTGGTACAGGCATTCTCAAATGTAGTAAAATGTTGGATTGAACCTGGTTTTATATCGCTCTACTTGTATGACAGTTTTTTTTAAATATATTTTCCAAGATGAACATGTTCCAAAATGTCTTAACCTAACTTGTTTTTTTTTTTCGCAGTAAGCGGTGCTGGAAGTATTCTCGATTAAAATTCAATCAAAAGAGCTCAATGTATTTCGATGTTATTATCAGTGTTTTACTTTAGTGTACCCCTACCCTACCAGTCAGTAATTTTTGTACATGCATATACCTATGTAAGTGTCTAATTGTCCTTCAAAGTTATTTTTGTATCCAATTCTTTCTTGAACTGTAAGACGAATCTTTGTAAAATTTTGGGCATCATAGGCTCGTGATTGGATTTGTTGTTACGACAATGGTATATTCAAAGTCATCATTGGATTTCTACGGCTCGATAGTAAACTTTGGTTTGAATTGGACTTCCGTTATGTTGATACAGTTGTTACAAAACACAGCCATCTCCGGTTATAAATAGGAGTACCACGCTCTCTGCACGTTAAAGAACTCTCTAAAAAGTCTGAATGTGCATGGCCTGAATCAATGCAACATATTCGATCAATGTCCGAAAACCCTTATTTTCAAGTGGCCAGGTGAAACCTGTTTTTTGTATCGATGCTAGTTTTTTTTGTTCTGATATGCATAAGATATTTGGCATTTGGGTATCAAAAAGCACTACACAATTATTTTAATATATTGCTTTTTGATTCAAATAATTTTTGAGTCATGCATATGGTACATGTAAAAGAGTTGGTTATTACGTTGCTTGCATTACAACTAGTTATATATATTGTTTGATATATCACGGCTTAAAATGTATGTTACTTGCTTTTCTTTACTTATGACGTTGTTGATATGTCAAGAAAAAGTCATATTCAAAAAATGAGATGATGTGGTTTGACTGCCCATGAGAAAACTTTTCATTCGAAACCAAATAACAGAAGCATTTTACAAGGAAGGTTACCTATTTTGTTACCTACTATAATTTCCGATATTTTTGACATGTTTTATTTATGCAAACATTGCCACGGGAAAAATTAAAACTATCCCAATAGTAAAAAGTAAAATCACAAAAATACTGAACTCCAAAGAAAATTCAAAACAAAAACTCTCTAATCAAATGACAAAACCAAAAGCTTAAACAAATCAAACGAATGGATTACAACTGTTATATTCCTGACTTTTTACAGGCAATTTTGTGCTCGTTTCGTGTACAATAGGCTCATCGGTGACGGTCAATTGCCAATGAGCCTCAAGTTAAATATTTTGTAGATTCAAGATTCAATATTTTATTAGATTCTCACCACTTGTAATACATATAATACATCCATCAAAATATATACATTGAATAAAACAATGATTTTATAAATTTTATAAATTATAATACAACTATATATTTATCATGTCTATAAAAGCATGTCTGTTATGTAGAACCATACAACTACAATCGTCATGTCTATACAATATTTCGAGTTTATAAAAACATAACCATCAATCAAACATATAAAAAACTATTTCTTCTACTTAAAATGTTAAAGCAGTATTTTTAAAAAGATATTTGAACTTATCGTCATCAGATAAAATATTAAAATCACCATTACTTCTATTAACTTCATAACTTTGTATGTGTTTTGCCTACAATAAGCTCATTAGTGACGCTCAAATCAAGTAAGTTAATGGCCAATGAGCCTCAAGTTAAAACTTTTGTATGTGTGTTGCCTACAACAAGTTCATTAATGACGCTAGAATCAAGCAAGGTTATTGCCAATAAGCCTCATTTTAAAATTTGTGCCTATTTTGTGTTCAAAAGACTCATCAGTGACGCCCGATTCAAACAAAAAAATTGCAAATGAGCCTTAAGTTAGATTTTTTGCGCGTTTTGTGTTCAATAGGCTAATCAGTAACATTCGAATCAAGCAATTTAATTGCAAGCTAAGTTGATATAAATCACAGCGAGGCCTTCATTACATATATATGGTACTATAACAATTTAAATAAATATTTTAGAAAAGCTTAAACTTGTTTGAAAGTTTTAAAAGTGCAATACATACCAATCTTTTACAGACTGATATATAATAAGGCCTGAAATCTTGTATAGACATATACTGTACATTTATTTCTATTCAGATTTTAGTATTTGTTCTCGTTTAGTTTCTGATTCAGTGAATCTCACCCCAATTCACCTTGAACTGATTTTTAAATCCATGATTTTTCAATCTCCTCTTAATGTTACGCTTTTATTGTTGGGGAAGAGAAAATAAAAGGTTCTCAGAATTTCAGAGTAGAACTTATTAGAACAATTAAAGAATATCCACTTTGGTGGTACTTGACTTAACTATATATATATATATATATCATATAATAAGTTAGCACAATGCAGTTCACAATTGTATAGTTATTCTTATCTTAAATCCCTACATCCTCATTTCCGGAAATTCTCAATATTCAATAACGTTATTTCGCACAGCAGACTCTCGCAAAACATAGAAAACCTTGGCTTTCTACGGTCTTATAGTAAGCCGTGGTTGTTAATTATGTATGAATACACAACCATGTACGTTCAGAAATTGGATCCGGAGAACCACACTTTATACACGTTTAAAGGTGGCAGACCACCAATTAGATATCCATATCTGTTCAACCAAATTTTGCAAATTTAACAGCTTTCTAAATATTTCACCTTTAGTTTAACTTCATAGAAACAAGGTATATCCTGAATTGTACATGTATCAGCTTTCTGCATGCTAATTGTTAACATATCTTTAAAGCACTCTAAGTAAAAAACTGACCCTTAAAAAGAGTTCCTCCAAAAATAACCCCTGGTTTATTTGAAATCTTATATAATTATGGAGTGCATCAATCCTCAATCTTTCATGCATACTCATAGACAAGTAAATTTTGTCTCAAATTAATCTAAATATATTTTTCTTTCATTAAAAATTTCATTTCTGCAAATTTTATGATTAGTTTAAGTAAACAAGGACATCAAAAGCGCTATTTTTTGTCGGTGCAGGGCTACTTTTACATACGTTCTAAATTGGAGGGAGAAATTGGTGGTCTGACACATACAAACGATTTGCAGCATAAGAGTCCATAAGTGCACGGCCTATTTCAAGGCAAAATATTTAACCAACGTCGTAAAATTCTTGTTTTTCGGGAGCAAGGTCGAACATGTGTTTTTGTATCAATAGTTACTTTTCCTGATTATGCGAAAAACAATTTGTCATTCGAATATAAAAAGTAAGCATCAATCAATTACTTTAATATCTAAATTTACTGATAACAAAATCATAATTTGTGTTGATAAAAACAATATTAAATGATATAATTACAGAGATGAATTGATAATTTTTGAGAATAAGTAGATGTAAAAGACCGACAAGTTTACTTGGGTCGCATCTTAATTTTTTGGCTCAGTAAACAACATCACCGTAAAAATTAGGATGTGCTATCCTATTTGAAATAAGTCAGCGCACGGAATCCGATAATACAAGCAATACGGTTACACTCAAATCATCACTTCAGACGTAATCTTAGCGATCGAGTTGGGATATATATATGAACAATTAAGATTGCAATACAAATGATGAGGTTCGATGAGTTTTCAAGGATCACATAGTGATTTCCTCGCTTTAAGTACAATATTACCATAAAATTTAGGATGTGAAATACCATTTGTAATAAGTTTTCTACAGGTATAGCCAAATTTACTAATCAAATCTTTGTATCTATGAAAGAATTTAGAAAAAGTTTTAAGTAATTTATGATATCGAAATCCCTGACACAACAATTTCTCAGTGATGCATTGATTACGTTCGTTAAAATCTATGACATCAGAACACACACGGGCAAACCGAACGAGTTGGGATATATAAACACCGTATGATGGAGCCAAAGGCACATCGCCGTCTAAAAAGGAAAATTAACAATAGGAAATGAAAAATCGTCTCTTTTGTCGTAAATTTTAGTATAAAGTTTCCCGTTTGAAATTGAAATGTCTAAATCTAGAAAAGGACAACTGCTGCTGTTTATGTAAGATTTAGTTAAGTAAGTTCTTTTGGGTAAATTTCTGAAGTATATTTAGAGAACTCTGGATTATTCAACGAAAAAATATCATCCAGATAACGGTAGGTATTTTTGAATGTACCAACCAAATATAACAATGATGGGTCTTTACTGAGTTTAGTCATAAACTGAGATTCATAGCAATATAGAAATAAATCTGCTATTAAAGGGGCACAGTTGGTGCCCATAGGAATACCTACTACCTGATGATACACTTTATCGCCGAAACGTACATAAATGTTATCTAGCAGAAATTTAAAGCTTCAATCATATCCTCACATTTCCAGTAAGTGTATCCAGCATACTTTTCTTTTTCGTTACAGAAAAAGGCTTTTTCTCGCTACATTGAAGACCTGTTGATGACCTTCTGCTGGTTTTTTTTTCTATGGTCGGGTTGTTGTCTCTTTGACACATTCCCCATTTCCATTCTCAATTTTATTTAAACGAGTTACAGCAAATAAAATTACAATGAGATTTTTCGAAAGACCATTTTATCAAATACAAAAACTTTTTCTTTATAAGATTGTGTGGAAGTGTAGTGTACAGAGTAGAAAAATCATAGCTGTCAACAGAATTGTAAGGACCATTGAAAGCATGTATTTTATCTAAAACCTCTAAAGAATTTTTAACACTCCAAAAATAATTAATACCATTATTTTCATAAGCTTTATTACAAAAGTTAATAACCAGTTCTTTGATAGTAGTAAGGGAGGTAATCCAACATATACTAGTATATGAGGAAAACATGAGTTTGATCTTTGGTGATGTATTTATATGTATAACCATTCTAACAGTGCATGTATTTAAATCTAAACAAAACAAAAAAGTTATGTCTTTCGTTCGAAAAAGAAATTACGGCCACAAATCTGAATTTTGCGCAAATTTACAAAATTTCGACCTCATTTTCCTCAAAAAGTAGCACATGCAGGTATATTTTTTATTACATATTTAATTTAAGCAGGTAAAACATAGCCTATATGCAAATTTTCACGAACTTGTAAATACGGGATCAAAACTATATCGTATGCCCTTAAAACTGAGCTACAGGTGCAGAAAAAAACGTATTTTTTTATTAAACCTCAGATACTATTGTGCTGGATATAAATGTCTTTGTTCAATTATCTCCATTAAAACAATATAAAACGCATTTGGTCGAGTTGTTATGCATTTGATTATGGATTTTGGAATAATAATGGGCTGTCCCGGGTAACATTTGACGATGAAAACTGAAGTATAAGACTTCTTTACGACTTTTTAGCTCACCTGGCCCAAAGGGCCAAGTGAGCTTTTCTCATCACTTGGCGTCCGGCGTCCGTCGTCGTCCGGCGTCGTCCTGCGTCCGGCGTTAACTTTTACAAAAATCTTCTCCTCTGAAACTACTAGGCCAAATTTAACCAAACTTGGCCACAATCATCATTGGGGTATCTAGTTTAAAAATTGTGTCCGATGACCCCGCCAACTAACCAAGATGGCCGCCATGGCTATAAATAGAACATAGGGGTAAAATGCAGTTTTTGGCTTATAACTCAAAAACCAAAGCATTTAGGGCAAATCTGACATGGGGTAATATTGTTAATCAGGTTAAGATCTATCTGCCCTGAAATTTTCAGATGAATCTGACATTCCGTTGTTAGGTTGCTGCCCCTGAATTGGTAATTTTAAGGAAATTTTGTTGTTTTTGGTTATTATCTTGAATATTATTTCAGATAGAGATAAACTGTAAAAGGCAATAATGTTCAGCAAAGTAAGATCTACAAATAAGTCAACATGACCAAAATGATCAGTTGACCACTTTAGGAGTTATTGCCCTTTATAGTCAATTTTTAACCATTTTTCGTAAATCTTAGTAATCTTTTAGAAAAATCTTCTCCTCTGAAACTGCTGGGCCAAATTATTTGAAACTTGGCCACAATCATCATTGGGGTGTCTAGTTTAAAAATTGTGTCCGGTGACCCCGCCAACTAACCGAGATGACCGCCATGGCTATAAATAGAACATAGGGGTAAAATGCAGTTTTTGGCTTATAACTCAAAAACCAAAGCATTTAGAGCAAATCTGACATTGGGTAAAATTGTTAATCAGGTGAAGATCTATCTGCCCTGAAATTTTCAGATGAATTGGACAACCTGTTTTTGGGTTGCGGCCCCTGAATTGGTAATTTTAAGGAAATTTTGCTGTTTTTGGTTATTATATTGAATATTATTATAGATATAGGTAAACTGTAAACAGCAATAATGTTCAGCAAGGTCAGATTTACAAATAAGTCAGCATGACCAAAATGGTCAGTTGACCTCTTTAGGAGTTATTGCCCTTTAAAGTCAATTTTTAACCATTTTTCGTAAATTTTATATATCTTTTACTAAAATCTTCTTCTCTGAAACTGCTGTGCCAAATTGATTCAAACTATGCCACAATCATCTTTGGGGTTTCTTGTTTAAAAAATGTGTCCGGTGACCTGGCCATCAAACCAAGATGGCTGCCACGGCTAAAAATAGAACATAGGGGTAAAATGCAGTTTTTGGCTTATAACTCAAAAACCAAATAATTTAGAGAAAATCTGACATGAAGTAAAATTGTTAATCAGGTGAAGATCTATCTGCCCTGAAATTTTCAGATGAATTGGACAACCTGTTTTTGGGTTGCGGCCCCTGAATTGGTAATTTTAGGGAAATTTTGCTGTTTTTGGTTATTATATTGAATATTATTATAAATATAGGTAAACTGTAAACAGCAATAATGTTCAGCAAAGTAAGATCTACAAATAAGTCAACATGAACGAAATGGTCAATTGACCCCTGTAGGAGTTATTGACCTTTGTAGTCAATTTTCAATCTGCTTCCTTTGTTTAATATTCACATAGACCAAGGTGAGCGACACAGGCTCTTTAGAGCCTCTAGTTTCGGCATATTTTCATTATTTTTTTTGCCGCAAATTGCCATGAAATGGCAACCCATTATGATATATTTGTTTGACGGCTAATTGCGTCTTTTTCTGTCACGCCAGGCAAATCTGCAAGATTTCATTGTGTCCCATCTCCATTTTCGAAACTGCTCTAACGAAAACAGTTAAAAAATACGGATAAATGATGTCATCAGGTGAGAAAATGATATAGCTAGTTTAATGTTGTTTTTCTGTAATTAATAAATTTCAAACGCAAAATCGGTCAAACACAAAAACAAAAAAGATCCAAAATTTTTAAATTTGGTGAATGAAATGTCACACGTTCATTTTTTGCAAAAACGTTGCGTACAATCGTAATTAAACTAAAGTAAACTATGTTAAGTTTTTGCACTTGATTGTCGACAATGAAATTCTTATATAGACATGTTATTTTTCTAATCTTTTCAAAATATATATATATATTGATCTCCATAGCATTCGAACTGTCCGAGAAAAAAATGTTTGAAAATTGGTGAAAAAGATGTCAGACGCATTAAATTTCTGACGGCGGCAACTTGACGTCGTTTCGAATAGCCAAAACAACAAAACACGCAGTGCAATAAAAACACACAGAACAAGCGTACAACTTATATTAATCGATTGCATGTATTTGAGAACTACATATATATAGAGAGACTTTTGAAACTACGATTTGATTTATCTATATTTTACTGATTTTCCGGATTCTTTTTGTTATTCCGTGATATTGATAAGTGTTGCCCTCAACCCGGAACAGATTGCATGTTTTATTTTTATTCGCAAATTTTAAATTAAGTGCAGAACTTGCAAAGTTTTTAAAACGAGTAAAACTTGGGTGCGTAATTGTACGAGCATTTCTTTTGCGTTTCTATCTTATAGCACTAAAGAGGCTTCTTTAAAATTTACGGACAAAATATTTTTCGGATGATGCTCCCAATGTCGGTTAAAAGCTCATTAGAGCTTATGTTTGTCTACGTTTATATACCTTGCCAACTAAAGCTTATTTATTAGGTCTTTCCACTTTTCCGTGGAAAGACCTATTGGATTTCTTCTGATTATTATTATTATTTTTTTTTTCTTCCGCCTAATTTTTTTCCTTCGCTGTTTTTTTGTTTCGCAAGATGTCGCTTTGATATTTGGAATATGATATCGAACAGGTAATACGCTTTTGAAACCAACTCTGCTTAACTGAATACTTTCCCATATAAGAGTTATCTCCCCGAACACTGTTTTTCTTGTGGCCACTTCTCCTTCGCAACCGTAAAAGATTACGACAAATTTATTTTACCAAATTGCTCGTTATATCCTCAGGATGTTCTGTTTCATTTTGACCGAAGCCGTATAGAGATTCAATATGAGAGTTAGTTCCCCTTTTGTATTTGAAATTTTGAAATGTATTTTAAACTGGAAAACCATAAGTGATAGAGACCTAGGGTCTTTTGATTTGAGATCCTTGGTCCAAAAAAATGAAAATTAGGTCAAGGTCAAAGGTCAAGGTCATATTCTAAATTTTGATTTTGGCCTATTTTCACTCATTTTCATTAACCTTATAAGATATCGACAAATTATTTTTACTAAATTGTTAGTTGTGACATGTCGTAACATAATAATTTTGGTTGAAAGGGTGCGTTGACAATAAATGGGAGTTTTAGCCCCTATCACATCTAAAATTATGCGTAAAGTGATATAACTTATTAACCATATATATTAGAGACCTAGGGTCTTTCGATTAGAGATCATTGGTCCAAAAAAATGAAAATTAAGTCAAGGCCAAAGGTCAAGGTCATATTCTAAATTTTTGATTTTGGCTTATTTTCACTAATTTTCATTAACCTTATAAGATATCAACAAATTATTCTTACTAAATTGTTAGTTGCGACATGTCGTTACTTAATAATTTTGGTTGAAAGGGTGCGCAGTCAATAAACAGGAGTTTTAGCCCCTATCATATCTAAAATTATGCGTAAAGTGATATAAATTATTTACCATACATATTAGAGACCTAGGGTCTTTTGATTTGAGATCCTCAGTTTGTGACCTTGAAATTGAGGTCAAGGTCAGAGGTAAATTTGACGTTCTAGATTATGACCTTTGCTTCAAATTCATATCTATACATCATAAAGCCATAGGAACTGACATTTTAGACTGATTTTTAATATTTTAATATCAAAATAGATATTTACTGGTGGAAAGACCTTCAATTGTTCTCTGAACAATTGGTTTTTAATTATATATTTATTTATTTATTTATTATGTATCTTTGAGACGATACGAATATATTACTGTGACAATTAAGAAAAAACTTACACTTTGTCAGAAAATGCACTAAACCGGATAATATGTTAAAGTACTTTAGAAAACTTTAAGACAAATTCGCTGGACATCAGTTCCGTGCATAGTGGCAAAATGCACAACTTAAAGGTTTGAAAGAAAACTTATTATCCATACTAAGCACTGTCTTTTTCGATACTGGGCACCCTACTACTAAGCACTGTATTATAATGCATGACTATTCCGAAAAGTACGGTTGCAAAGAAAAATTTGAACTTATTTTCTGCGCAGCGAGGTATTTATCTATGTGTCCGTTATTTATCGAAATTAGAGGTAGACGAAGAAGAAAGTTTACCGTATATTTCATGTATTATCACCTTATATTATCGGTTCAGTATAAGTCACGACATTTTTTTTTGAATGTTACTAAACCGACATTTGTTTCAAACACGGATATCAAATTTTCATTCGAAATTATATCGAAACTTCGTGAAAGGGACCTTAGGACGCAGCCGGGGGCTTTTTAAAGAATCAAGTTTTCTTTTCGCGGGAACGAAATAATACAATCTGCGGCAGATTTTTAAAAAACTATTGTGGGAAACATTTGAACGATACTAAGTTACTGTATTGTAAGCGCCGAATATTTAGATATGTCGAGAGAAGACAGTCATGTAGATCGTGACACAATTGTCCTTTAAATCGTTCCTAATATTAAAGTATCTATCAAGTTTTTTTTCTTCTTTGGACGATGCTTATTTGACATTTAGGTGCCTGTCATGTTATTCTTGTGAAAACTATTTGATTGGTATTTACAATGACTGTATGAACAATTCCATTTAAAGTATAACGCGACCATACCGACAGTTGTCGAAAACAAATGAAACCGCAATTGGGGTCCCGCAGAAGATGTGATATGATTGCCAATGAGACAATTAACTCTCCACAAGAGACCAAAATAACACAGAAATTAACAACTAAAGGTCACTGTTCAGCCTTCAACAATGAGTAAAGCCCATACCGCATACTCAACTATAAAAGGCCCCGCAATGACAATGTAAAACAATTCAAACGGGAAAACTAAGAGCCGTATTTATTTTAAAATGAACGAAAAACAAATATGTAACACATAAACAAACAACAACCACATAATTACGGACTCCTGACTTGGGACAGGCAAATGCATACATAATGTGGCGGTGTTAAACATGTTAGCGGGATCCCAACCTTCACCCTAACCAGACAGGTACATTAACTTTACTTATTCTAGAAGTATTTTTGTAGCGTCTAAACCATGAAAAACGTCCGATTTTAGCGATAACGTCTGTTACGCTTATAGGCACGAACATCTAGAGTAACGTCTATACGAAAAAAAATGAATCATAATTTCCTGTCGATATACACATCTAAATAGTATGTCCTTATTACCTACAAGGTTTCATGAAATTCTGCGGTGTGTTTTCAGAGGAGTTGTGAGGATAAATTGTTGCAGAGGTATATCGAAGCACATAAGTTCAAAGGGGCGTAACTATTAGAAAAAAAATTGAATTGTAAGTTCTTGTCGATATGCAAATCTACTTAGCATGTCCTTATTATCATGAAATTCTGTTGTGTGGTTTGAGAGGTGTTGCGATGACAAGAAACATGACCGACGGACTGATTTTCGGACGGACAGGCAGACAGACAGACAGACGGACGGACGGACGGACGGACGGACAGACAGGTCAAAACATTACACCCTCCGCAACTTCGTTGCGTGGGGTATAATTAGTGTAAGCATATAAGAGATAATTGCCTCTTTCATGCAAATGGCGATATAGCAAGATCTTTTCTCTCACAAGTCAGAGGGAGAGGGCGTCAATTTGTTTAAAAGTGGGAGTATTAGGAAAGGGGGGTTGAAATTTCAAAAAAACACTAGACTTTGTTTGTCTTAGATGATTTTTATTTAAAATTTTGTTTCTTGCGTATAATTCGGAGTTCAGTATGACGTCCGGTATCACAGAACTAGTATACATATTTGTTTAGGGGCCAGCTGAAGGACTCCTCCGGGTGCGGGAGTTTCTCGTTGCATTGAAGACCCATTGGTGGCCTTCGTTTGTTGTCTGCTCTATGGTCGGGTTGTTGTCTCTTTGACACATTCCCCATCTCCATTCTCAAATTAATGTAGGTGACGCGTGTAGTAAAAAATAAACAGTTTCATAGTTTAACGATCATGGTCATTAAAAATATATAGAGGGGACACCTCCTAGTATATTTCGATCTAGTACCATGATCAATTTAGATCTGTATCTGTAGGAGAACGTTGTGGATATAGATACCGGCTTTAATACCACGGTAGAGAGAGCACCGTCGATGTATTGACGATGCACGAGAGTAGTTTCTGAACGGCTGTCAACGCTCGGTGTACGCACTACGCTTCTTCAATGTGGTTCTATTCGAATACATTTTTTGGAAAAAATGAGTTAGATTATTGTTGTATTTTACTCGTTGAGATCTCAAAACACCTCGTGTAGTTTTTTATCTGCATGTTTGTTCTCAACATTTCTTGACTGATAATTGTTAAATTGGGCCCTTGGTAGCAATTAAGTGTTCTTTTTGGACGAGCTTTTTTTGTTAAATTATCTGGTTCTAAATCACTGCGACCACCTCGTACAGAAATATTAGATTCTGACTTGAGCGTCTTGTTTGTATGTCTTGTAGTTTCAGTTTGGTGAGCGTGCTTGAGACGCAACCAACTTCTCTGGATGTGTACTCTCCTGTTATAAATCTCGCCGGTTGTCGGTATATTCTTTCAAGCTTATTGGTGTTTGTAGATGTGAACTGGTCCCTTACTATTGACGATATGATATCCCATTATTGACCTGAACATTTAAATATATGCGGTTTTCTCACATTCCGGTTGACAATATCTCAAATTTTAGGGCCTCGATTAGTTTTTTGGTTCCTTTAGATTTTATTACAAAATAGTGCATATTCAACACAGTTTTGATATATATTCTACATTAATTAACTAAGTGACTCATTTAAAATATTTTTTCATTCAGTTTGTTTTGCAAAGTACTTATATGACATCATTAAACATTTGTATAGATATAGGAAGATGTGGTATGAGCGCCAATGAGACAATTCTCCATCCAAATAACAATTTATAAAAGTAACCCATTATAGGTCAAGATACGGCCTTCAACACGGAGCCTTGGCTCACACCGAGCAACAGGCTGCAAAGGGCCATTCAAACGGGAAAAACCAACAGTCTAATCTAAATGAAAAACAAGAAACGAGAAACACGTATAAACTATATAAACAAACGACAACTACTGTACATCAGATTCCTGATTTATGTTCATTACTCAGGAGCCAAATAAATAAAGACTGTTCGTCCATTTGTTTCATGTATAAAAACATATCATTAGATAATTATATTCTTTTCTGAAATTTTAATGTTGAGATTTTGGGATTAATGAATGATGGTTGTCAAACCATTTCTGCCATTATACATTGAGTCTAAAATTCGCGGGCCCAGGACAATATTAGTATTTTTCCAGCACCGTCTTATATTTCATGTTTTTAGTCTTGTTTTGACCCGGGTAAATATTAATTAGAAATTTCTTGCCAAGTGACAGTAATATATTTGCGAAGTTGATAAGGAAGCCCGTTCCAGCGACACATCTATATACCTTCATAAAGGAAGTGACATAGGGTCTCACTGCAGGTTTCACGAGTGACCAGTACATTAAACAAACATGTTTATACGAGGTTACCTCAATATAAAACCGAGTCCCTGTTATACATGCCATATACAACAAACAATGTATTTATCTATTTGTTATCTATTAAATGTATGCGCTGTTATAGATTTAAAGTCCTTTGGTATATATTCCATATGGCGGTACTCCTACTTACAAGAGGCTTATACACCGAAGAAGAACCCGAGCGCCATCTTCTTCTTCTTTATTCTTTCCTCCACTATCTGGAGTACCACTACTTTTGTAGTGTAGCACGGAAAAGCAACTGATTGATACTGTAAGCAACTGTGTGCCTGTGCAGGAATATTGTACAGTGAATATGATCGGTGCATAAACCAGTATTATTTCGCCTAAAATATATTGTTCAAGATACTGGTGTAAAGGATATCAACACAGCCTGGTGTACCCACCACCAATTTACCACGCAACGGCAGTTGGTCTTATCCAAAATGAGCTAAGGCTGCGATCCCAGCTGGGTGCTCAATTTAAACATAAAACTTGAGTGTATTAAAATAACTTAATGTCAAATCACTTTTGTACACGTTCAGGTAACTGTTCCATCACCATATTATATACATTTGTACTCCATTTAAGGCACACATGTTATGTCAATTATACACTAATCAATGTATATTACTTTAAAAGTTCATGCACTGGGGCATATACTAAAATCTAAAATCACTTCATGTACCACCAAATTATCAATGTTACTGTGACAGTTTGTAACTCAGCATATAACTCAACTTTCTATTGATCAGTCTATATTAAACCAATATGCACATCCTTATTGGTACTTCGCTTAGGTCTCCTTACACTGCACCAGTAGCCGTATATCTCCTACTTCACTAAAAAAACACACAAGTTAAGTTAGGGAGAAAATCAGTAGCTTTACAATACACAATAGTTACTTTATCACTTATTTGGGACATATATTTTATTATCTGAGAACAACTTAGCCATTTATATCAACCCTTAAATTTCCTTACAAACTGAAATATAAGTATTGCCAAAAATATAAGAACACAAGGCTTATACTTAACATTAAATTGACATATTAAACCTTACACTTTTGATTAATAGTAACTTAATAAATTGCTTTATTTTATTGTAAACTATTTAAAAATGATTTTAAATGACATTGCCATCCTAGCTGCCAACTAAATCCAGTATAGAACATCTTTTATGGTGTAAGGCATATACCATTCCTCTTGTTACGGCCTCAATTTTCTCCATAAATAAGAAAGTCTGTATTAATATTGGAACTTGTGGACTAGAAACATCCAAAATCACTCTCAATAGCACTGAATTGTTTGAGAAGACTAAATTTCCTATTTCATGATTAAAGTCATAAAGCAGAGTTCTTAGCTTTGGAATAAATTGATTCCTCACAGTATCTGTACTAGCGAATTGTAGCAAGAAATGTTCAGTATCTTCGATCTCATCCATACACAACGGACATATCGCACTTACTTCATACTTGTTAAATCTACTACGATTTGATTGCAGTGTATACACTCCTGTAAGTAATCTAGCTTTTACATTAGCTTTCATTATAGAAATAGAGTCAAGTCCTGTGTTGGCCCAAAAGTTATGAACAGTTCCACAATTCATTGACATAGGTGCAAAAAGCGAAGAGTAGACTTTCCTTCTGCCATATTCGTTATCTTCTGTCTCCAGAATGTTTCTATTCTCTATTTCACATAGATTTTCCTGCTTTCTCTATTTGGAATCGAATTTAAGATGTCAAAAATAGATTCAAATTCATACAATGAGAGTATATCGTTCACATATATAAACCAGCTATGAGAGGTGTTATCCTTCATCACAAGTTGTCTAATACAAGATTCCTTCTCTATATCGTTGTTTCGCACAATGTTGCCAAAGTTCACTAAAATTTGTCTATGTAAAAACGCTTCTATTGGCATCTAGCCAGACAGAATATATATTGCTGCATCAGCGGTTCGTTCTGGCAAGTTTTGCAGAATTTTAAGTTGTGATTTCTAAAAAAAAATTCAATTCATCCAATTCCTTTCTGCTAAGTGTTACACAGTCTAGTCCAAAAATTAATCGTGGGCGAACATATTTATTCCATAATTTAATGACTATATTTGGTTTGACTCCATTATATCCGTGCATACCTGCACCCATTAGCGAATAGCAGGTTCGTCTAGCTAATTTAATTCTTTCTGATACCAAACATTTTTCTACTGAATTTCGATTAATTCCTACATGAGTATATGAAACAACATGTTCTACAGGTTTTTCATGTACATAATTCATACACACATTTTTCATTTCTTCTACTCTTGAAAGTCATAATTTTACTTTTAGCTTCACTAATAAAATATCTATCTTTATTTACAAAAGTTTCTTGTAAATTTAACATTGTGTGTAACGAAATAGCATCTTCCGCTAATAATACAATATCATCTGCGCATGCTGGTGAGGCAATATGTATCGTTCCAATACGGAACCCCAAATGCTTGTTTTGATACCAATCTAATAATGGATCAATTTAAAGTTTATACAGAGTAGGAGACAAAATACCACCTTGTCTAACTCCCTGTTGCTCATTAAAAGCTCTTGAGAAATGTCCATCCCACTTAACCTTTGATCTCATTTGCTGATACCATTTATATACTACAAACCAATCCTCACCCTTAATTTCAGACTGAAAAAGTTTTAACATTAAAGAGTCATGCCACACAACATCAAATGCTTTAGAGGCATCAATAAAGGCTACTTTCTTTTTACGATCCTTTGCGTCAGCTTGCGCCTCAGTAAGTAATAAAGTTGCATTTGTTGGAGATACCCGTTTAGTAAAACCACGTTGCAATTTATTTTGAAGTGTTTACCATGACTCTTGTGTATTGGTGTAATAATTCCAGACTGAAAAATTTCAGGTGTATCTCTTTCTTGTAAAACACGATCAAAAAGAGCTTTTAATATTATAGGTACTATTTGTCCACCACATTTCAAATTTTCACTCATTAGATTAAATTCGTCAGGTGACTTTCCATTTTTCCTTTTGCCTATAGCTGCTGTAAATTCATCTGAAGTTGCATATTGCATTCCCTTATTCCCTGAATTTTGTAGTGTCAAAATATTTTGTATATTACGCTTCACAATTTGATGCTGATGATCACAAAATGATGAACTTGTAGATAAAGTACTTAATTTTTCGAAATACGAGGCCCAGCCATCCCTTATTTCTTCAGAGGACTCAAGATTTATGCCATCAATAACTAATTTAGGCAGTTTCTTAACTTGCCCGGTTTTTTGTATATTAATAAGTTAGTTTGTAAAAGAGCTTCTGATTTGAAGTATATGAGTCCATTATTTCATAATACAGTTTATATCTATTATTGGCTGCCTCTGAGCTTGTCAAAGTTTCTTTTTAGCAAATTCTCAGAGGTCTTCTGATTCGGGGTCGCGGGGTAAGGGTCGAGGCGGAGTAAAACCAGCTGCGTGTGGTCCTGGAGATCGACGACTCTCCTCACACAACAGATTTTCAACACTTATCGACGAAACTGAAATGGAAATCGAAAGTGTTCCGCCACCCGAAAGATTACAATCTCCGGGTGAGCGAAATACGAATGCTGGCAAACTCGACAGCATTCGCCCTTCTATTATCAAATGACTAATATCATCCAATGGAATTGCCGAGGTCTTAAAATAAATCTTCTCGAGTTAACACTTCTAGTTCAGTCATTTTTACCTATTGCATTTTGTCTTCAAGAAACTCATCTAAAAGAAAGTGACAATGTATCTTAAAAAGGATACAACATGTATAGCACTTTTCTAAGGTAGATGAACGTGCTGCAGACGGATCATCCATTTTTGTGAAGGACAACGTCATTCATAGCACAGTCCAACTCACCACGGACCTGCAGACAGTTGCAATTCGTTTATCATTAGACAACACAATTACATTATGTTCGATATATATTACACCCAATTCAATTATAGATAAAGCAAAACTCAAAAACCTCACTGATCAATTACCCGCACCATTTATACTTATGGGCGACTTCAATGCCCACAATCCATTATGGGGTAGCAAGAATCATAATGCCAAAGGTAAGATCATCGAGGACTTTGTCTCTCAAGAAGGATCATGCATTTTTAATGATGGATCTTATACTTATCTTCATCCTTGAAACGGGTCTTATTCTTCTATTGATATCACTATTTGCGATCCCTCTCTTCTTCTGAATTATTCATGGCGTTTTCATGATGATCTATGTGGAAGTGATCACTTTCCAAAAGAACTTGAACATCTTTTTACTTCTGCCCAACATAGAGTACCACGTTGGAAACTTGACAAGGCGGACTGGTCCTTGTTTGAGAATCTCTGTCAAGCGGAACTTCAATCAAAGATGTTTGAGACTGTACAATATCCAATTTTAACTTTTAATACAGTTTTAACGTCAATTGCTGACAGAACTATTCCTAAGATCTCGACAAATCCGAAACATCCCAGCAAACCATGGTTTGATGACGCTTGAGATCAAGCCATAGGTGACCGTAAAAAATCTAAAAGACGGTTCAATCAACAACCAACGACGGAAAACTTGAGTAATTTCCGTATTTTTCGCGCTAAGGCACGGCGGACTTGTAGGCAAGCCCGACGAACATCCTGGAAAAAATTTGTCTCGGGGATAACCTCTCGCACTCCGATGACAAAAGTTTGGAATATGGTACAACAAATAAAAGGCAAAAATTCCAAAGCCACCGTTAAACATTTGAAAGACGGCAATGATTTATTAACATCTGAAAAGGATATTGCCAACAAGCTTGGTGAAACTTTTGCGAAATCTTCTTCTTGCAACAACTACAGGGAAGATTTTAAAAAAGTTAAAAAACAAAAAGAAAAAATTAAATTAAACTCTAAATAAAATAATGGTGAAAATTATAATAAACTATTTTCTCTTGAAGAACTTAAAACATCTCTGTCAAAAGCCCATGATACAGCTTGTGGGCCTGATAATATTCACTACCAACTCTTAAAACACTTGTCAGATTTCTCGCTGGAAGCTCTCTTGCAGCTCATGAATAACATCTGGGAATCTGGTGATTTACCATCAATCTGGAAGCTTGCAACCGTCGTGCCTATTCCAAAACCAAGTAAAGATCATACGGATCCTATTAATTATCGACCAATTGCTCTTACCAGTTGTGTCTGTAAAACACTCGAACGGATGGTCAATGATCGCCTTGTTTGGTTCTTGGAATCAAATGGGCTATTAGCCAATATCCAGTGTGGATTCCGACAGGGCCGCAGTACTCTTGATCATCTTGTTCGATTCGAATCATTTGTCCGTAATGGTTTTGCGAAAAATGAACATGTGGTGTCGGTCTTTTTCGACCTTGAGAAGGCCTATGATACTGCATGGAGATATGGTATTTTAAAAGATCTATTTGATATGGGGTGGAAAGGCAATATGCCAAATTTTATTTCTAATTTTCTCTCTAACAGACAATTTAATGTTAGAGTGAATTCGACCATGTCTGATCTGTATGATCAAGAGATTGGTGTCCCTCAGGGCAGTATTTTATCTGTTACATTATTTAGTCTTAAAATCAACAGCCTTGTTGAAGTTTTAAAAAGTAATATTGAAGGTTCATTGTACGTTGATGATTTTTTAATATGTTACAGAGCCAAAAATATGAATAACATAGAAAGACAATTACAATTATGTCTTGGAAGAATTGAAAAATGGGCCTCGGAAAATGGTTTTAGATATTCCACGTCAAAAACGGTCGGGATGCATTTTTGTAACAAAAGGAAATTGCATCTTGATCCAGAACTCACTTTTTACGGCAACCCAATTAAAATGGTTGATGAAACCACATTTCTTGGGTTAATTTTCGATAAAAAGTTAACCTTTCTACCACATATCAAAATGTTAAAATCGAGATGTTTAAAAGCATTAGATATTTTAAAAGTTGTCGGCAGTACTGACTGGGGTGCTGATCGCAACATTTTACTTAATTTATATAGATCTCTAGTTAGATCTAAACTAGATTATGGCTCTATAGTGTATGGTTCTGCAAGGAAGTCCTACATTGTACATACAGATTCTCGATGCTGTGCATCACCAGAATTTGCGTCTCTGTCTTGGCGCATTCAAAACCTCACCAGTTGAGAGTCTGTATGTAGAGGCTGATGAGCACTCATTCTCTAAGAGACGTTTGAAGCTTGGACTTCAATATGCTGTCAAACTCAAAGCCTATTCAGATAATCCTGCCTACAGCTGTGTTTTTAATCCGATTTATGAAGATACTTTTGCAAAACATGAAAATAAAATTCCTCCGTTAGGTATACGTTTAAAACCACATTTAGCTTCTTTTGATTTAAAATCTGCTGCTCAAGTTAAAACTTGTAAAGGTCCTCCATGGGAACTTCCCAAACCAAAAATGATATTTGATCTCCGTGAACACAATAAAAATAAAACAAATCCTCTTTTAATTCAGCAACACTATGCTGAAATTAGAGCCGATTATCTAGATTTTTGAACTGTCTATACTGATGGATCAAAAGATGGTGACAGAGTTGCATCTGCTGCTGTCTCTAGGGATAGAGCTGCAACTCTCCGTTTTCCATCTGATGCATTCATCTTTACTGCTGAAGCAGAAGCAATTATTTTTGGCTTTTGAAATTTATTGCTTCTTCAGATAAATCCAAATTTATTATATGTTCTGATTCACTTTAATGCTTACACGCTATACAAAATACTAAAATTAAAAACCCAACAATTATCACAATTTTATATGTAATGAGGAATTTAAAAATTCTTCTGAAAGAAATAATATTTCTATGGGTTCCGAGTCATGTTGGAATCCTTGGAAACACAGCGGTAGACCTTGAGGCAAAGAGTGCCCTGGTTGACCCTTTATCTAACTGTAATATACCATATACTGATTTTAAATCTAATATTAGAGAATATGTTTTTAATATATTGAAAAATGAATGGAGTAAAAAAGATGATAATAATTTACATGAAATTAAACCTAATTTAGTCAAACCTTTTAATAATTTTATATGCAGAAAAGATCAGTGTGTTAATAGACCTTTTCAACACATGCTACACATACAGCTGAGCACGACTACGACAGGTAAGATGTGAGCAATAATAAAAACTGAAAATAATACTATACATGATCACTAAGAGATTTAATGCTTGAAATTTATTTGATTGACAATGATATAACTTTCCAACAAATTAAAATGGCATGGATTTTTAAATTTAGAAGGAAAAAACAGTGATCAACTCATTTTCTGTACGGTAAAAAAAAAAAAACAGAAGAAAAAAACAGATAAAAAAAAAAAACCCAAAAAAGCGATCTCTGATCGACTTAAAAGGAATCAAATATGAAGTCGAAGCATAATATCCAACTTGTGAAGGCCGTACACAGTATCAACATTTTCAGGACTTGGTTCTGGCTCACAAAACATGCGACGGGGTTTACTAATCTAATTACATAAAAAAAACTCTTCTGCATGGTCATAGAAGAAATTTAAAAAGAATCATAAGTACAAAAAAAAATTAAAAGATTATAAAACCGGCAAAGATTTGTCAAGGAAAAAAGAAACAGCGAAATAATGTCTGACCCGTTGACAACAAACTAAAATACAGCAATGACAGTGTAACATATAAAACCAACGATACTTGATTAACACGGACCCCATTAAACTCTATTGCTAAGCAATTCCCGCTTCTTGCAAGAAACTCAGAGGTCATTTTCGAGAACAGTGGAATAGATCTACGATGAAAAGGACAACGTCTGTTGTTTTATCGGAACACGTGCAATTATATTGGAGAATCAGTTCGTGAGGACGACCATATAATTAAATGAGGGGAAACAATAAGTCATTGGACTCCCAACCCCTGCTTAGCACTATCCAAAAAGAATTTACAATGACAAAGCTCTATAGTAACTAGTATGTTGAATTATAAATTCCATACACAGGTATGTACTGCTTAAATGTTGATACATCCCCCCTTATTCAAAAAGGAAATACACCAATTTTAACAAGGTATCTCGATCTTTTCCTTCGAACTTTGAAATCAATATGTTTTTACCCCTCCCAAAATTGAATATGTACATCGGGTAAGGTTTAGATCGTTTAAAAAAAGTCTCGACCGTGTTTACAAGTGTGATAACAGACGGACAGACAGTCCAGTAATAATGTTTCAGAAATTCTCAGAAATTTTCATAAAAACTTTTACAGATATACATTTGTTTTTTTTTGGAATGCGGCATAATCATCAATTTGAAGAGAAAGCTGATCAGGATGCGGAATGATTGCAGTTATTTTTTAATCAATTAAACGTGAGATGTCGTGTAAATACATGTAATAAGAATATTGTATGATAGAGAAATATTTGTATTTACATTTTATATTTTTTATATCTTCTGTAGCTATATATAACCACCAAACCGAATTTATATATCGTAATGATAATCAGACGTTTTTGTCTATGAGACGACCCCTCCATTTTACCTGAAAACTGTAGGTGTCACTAGTCGGTATCGAGAGTTGTTGAAAAGGTCTATTAGATGTCGTATTGGTTATGTTCCAGACCATATGCGTATTTGGACCGTACGTCGGACCGTATGAGTATACGCGTACGGTCCGGTACGAGCTAACCATGCATGTTATTTTATCATATGGGTAATTAATTAAATTGAAATAACTAAGCTTTTATCACAATCTTTACTTTACTAGTGATTTTTAGTTTTACAAATTGTTATTGATATATCTAAAAAGAGATATTAATTTAAGAAGTCTAAATTTCGAGAAATAATATCTGATCTAAAATATGATGTTACTTATCTTTCTTAGGCTTTCATCGCCAATGGAATACAAGTGTTGCTGTACGCCACCCATCATTATGGACGTTTATACGTTGCATGAAAGATCAACAGGGATCAGCGGAGACTTCTATTGACGCTGCAAATAGGGGAGATAACCCTCCAAAAAAGAAGGAGAAAGTGGAGGGTAAATGGAAAATAGGCTGCAAAGATTAAAACAAGAGTATATGAATGAAACAAGAAATTTGATAGACTACTGGGAAGCTGTTTGTCATTGTGTTGTCACATTCTAGGCCACAGAAGCATATAGTGTGATGTCCGGCAAAAGTTAGATGGACATATAATTGTTTAACATTACAACTTTACTTTGTTTTATGTTTCTGTCAGCATAGTACTTCAAGAGAAGATAATAAAACCTTGGTATTTTTTAGTTTGTGCCAGTTTTAATGATACAATGTCCTTCGATGGTATGGATTCACATCATATCCGATCGTATTCAAACAAAATTTTATGTAGTTCTTCAGATGATTTTTAATCTAATAGTTGTTTTGTAACCCTCTTTTTGTTAAAGTCTGATAGTTTTCAATTGCCCCATATCTATACATCTCCCTATCTAGCCATCCATGGATTTGTTTTCCGCAGCAATTTTTGAGACACCGTTAAAGCTATAATTTTCTTGGAACTTAATATGTATATTTAGATTGTTTTTTTTTAGATAAGCATTTTGTTTCATCAGCATAACTTCAATTTCCCCCCTTTTTTTTAGATGACACTAACACAGATGTTGCGCGAGGATATAGAAAAAAAAGTATTTTGAGGTCCGTAATATCATAGGTCAAAGAAAATGTCAGTGAAATAGAGTGAGCGGTAACACCGAGCTGTCCTTGTGTTTATGGTACCTAGCCACAAATAATTCATAACGGATCTTACTAACCTAATTGCAAATGTAAAACTTTTTTTATTGCCTTCCTTGTATAACATTCAATCCAGAGCAAGTTATTTGAAAATCATCATTAACACCATAATGGGTACGTTTTCAGTTGGTTGCCTACTCTTAAATCTTGTCATACTTTGTATATAGATATTTTATGTAACGAAGTTTCCATCTGTCACATGACCATTGCATTTTGAACTGATTTTTCATGATTCAGTGAATCAAGATTTATTGTAATGTTAATTTCTCTCTTATTATGAGTAATAGGACAACTTTATTTGGTATGCGTGTTCTTAACAAGGTTATCATTCCCGTCTGACAGTTTTCACGTGACCTTGATCTCATTTGATAGACCAGTGAGCAAGATTAAGTTTTCAGGTGGTCAATAGTCATTAGATATAGGAAGATGTGGTGTGAGTTCCAATGAGACAACTCTCCATCCAAATGACAATTTATAAATGTAAAGTAAACCATTATAGGTCAATGTACGTCCTTCAACACGGAGCATTGGTTCACACCGAACAAGCTATAAAGGGCCCCAAAATAACTAGTGTAAAACCATTCAAACGGGAAACGGTGTAATCTTTATAAAAAAAACGAGAAACACGTATAAATTACATAAACAAACGACAACTACTGTACATCAGGTTCCTGACTTAGGACAGGTGCAAATATTTGCAGCGGAATTACACGTTTGAATGGTACCAAACCTTCTCCCCTTTTCTGAAACAATAGTATAACATCACAACATAAACACAAAAACACGATAAAATATCAATTGGAAGGATTAACTCAATCAAAAAACGTAAATTAACAAGTCCATATCTCAGATACTATAAGCAATAGGTCTAGTAAAGTTGATGAGGATTGTAAGGTGTGGATGTACAAGTGGCAGTTGTCATCTGACCTTGACATAATTTCTATGGTTCAGTTTTTGAGTTTTGTCTTTTTCCTATAACGTTATGCAATATGTCTATTTCATAAAGTGTATGGAATTATTTAAAATGGACATGTCATTTAGGTCTTTTGTGGATAGTTGTCTCATTGGCAATCATACCACATCTTCTTTTTTATATGTCAGTCTCTGCAGGTTTTTTTAACCTTGACCTCATTGCACATTGCTTAGTGTTCAGTTTTTTTTTTTTTTTTGTTTGGTCTTGGTTTTTATACGACCGCAATTTGGTTGCCACGTTGTCGTCGTCAGCGTTCTCCGAAGAAACTTGGTTTCTGGACAAAAAGTTTAGTGTAAGTGAATAGAAATCTATGAAATTTAATCACAAGGATTGAAACCACTTAAAGAAGGCTGGGATTGATGTTTTTCATTGACAATCTTCATTGTTTTACTCATTGATCAATTCTATTGGAATTTGAATAAACAATGGGTGCGAACGGACCTAGGGGGCGAACGGCCCTAACACCGAGAAGAGACAAAAAAACAGTTTATGTTAATACAGGGGACCTCAATATCGTCCAGGACAGAGAGGTTAAAAACTTTTTGAAAAAAGGACCAAAATATCGTCCTCCATCTAAAATAGATTGGAAAGAGTGTCGTCATTTTGTAAAAAAATGGTGTAAACGGGAAAAATCTGATAAAAAATCTCTTGATTCTTATTTAAATAAATGTATGACTGTGGTAGATAAGAGAATATCACATTTTGAAAATAATTTAGAAGTAAATAAAAGAGTACATTATACACCTATTTCCAGAATAAGAAATAAACTTCAAATACTTTCAAAGCGGTTTGTGTTTGTACCGGCCGACAAAGCAGCCAACAATGTGGTTGTGGTATGACGAAAATACTACACGGACGTTCTTAAGAATGAACTTTTAAATTCATCTACATTCAAGTCCATCCGTTTCACAGAAAGTCATATAGTAAACAAGCATATCACAACCACATCAAAGCTTAAGGCTTCTTCTGAACATTTGAAGGTCCCTACTATGTATTGGCTACCTAAACTACACAAAAAAACCATTTAAATATCGTTTCATCTCGGCCTCTAGTAAGTGTTCTACAACTAATCTGTCAGTGCTCTTAACTAGTTCATTAACTTCTATTAAAGAGCTTATCATAAACTATTGTAATAAAATATATGAACATAGTGGTATAAACCATTTTTGGAGTGTAAAAAATTCTTTGGATGTTTTAGATAAATTACGGGCTTTTGGTGGTCCTTTTGATTCTGTTAATAGTTTTGATTTTTCTACTCTTTACACTACACTTCCACACTATCTTATTAAACAAAAGTTTTCCTATTTAATTAATGGTCATTTGGTAAAGCTGAATGTAGATATATTTGCTGCAACTCATTTAAAGCCTTCTTCTCTAATGAGAACGGTAAATATGCTAGATATACTTACTGGAGGTGTGATGAGATGATTGAAGCTGTTAATTTTCTCCTTGATAATATTTACGTACGTTTCGGCAACAAAGTTTATCGACAGGTTGTAGGTATCCCCATGGGAACTAATTGTGTCTCTTTAATAGCAGACTTGTTTTTGTACTGTTACGAATCACAGTTTATGACTAAACTCAGTAAAGACCCGTCGAAATTGCATTTAATTGATAAATTCAACAACACTTACCGTTATCTTGATGATATTTTTTCGTTAAATAATCAAGAATTTTCTCAATATACCGCTGACATTTACCCCAAGGAACATACTTTAAATAAATCAAATGTATTCGGTAATAACTGTCCTTTCCTGGATTTAGATATTTCGGTTTTAAACGGGAAACTACACACTAAAATTTACGACAAAAGAGACGATTTTTCGTTCCCTATTGTTAATTTTCCATTTTTAGATGGTGATGTTCCTTTGGCACCATCTTACGGTGTTTATATTTCACAACTTGTTCGCTATGCCCGTGTCTGTTGTGACGTTTTTAATTTTAACGAACGCAACCTATGTATTACTGGTAAATTATAAAATCAGGGATATCGTTACCATAAATTTCTTAAAACCTTTACTAAATTTTTCTATAGATATATAGATTTGGTTTTGAGGTTTGGTTGTACCTGTAGAAAACTTATTTCAAACGGGATAGCACATCCTCATTTTTACGGAAATGTTGTTAACCGTGCCCGGAAATTTAGAAATGTTCCATGTAAACTTGTTGCTCCTTTAAATAAACTTATTCTAAAAGGTTACCTATTCAACACTGTAATAAGATCATTGAATATTGTTTTCATTGGTATAAATATTGATTTTGTTATCAGTAGATTAAAAGCTAACTAAATATTACTAGTATGTTATTTACATATACATTTTCATGGATCTACAATCTGTCGATACCTGTAACTTGGCATTGCACAAGGTCATGTTTTTCTCTGGCTGTTTATGACGTCTTTACACTAAATCCATTGTATGTTGGATGTGTTAGTCTTAGAGGCATGATTTTTTTATTAGTTGTTAGTGGCTTTGAACTAGCTGTCAGATAACTGCGAGTACTCTCAGATCTGTTCATTGTGTCTTTTTGTGTCGGGATGTATAAGTACCCGGCCACGTCCACTTGTATTTTTTGTCTATCTGATGAGTTAAGCCTTTTTCAACTGATTTTTATAGTTCGTTCTTATGTTGTACTGTTATACATTGTCCCAGGTTAGGGGGAGGGTTGGGATCCCGCTAACATGTTTAACCCCGCCACATTATTTATGTATGTGCCTGTCCCAAGTCAGGAGCCTGTGATTCAGTGGTTGTCGTTTGTTTATGTGTTACATATTTGTTTTCGTTCATTTTTTTACATAAATAAGGCCGTTAGTTTTTCTCGTTTGAATTGTTTTACATTGTCTTAGCGGGGCCTTTTATAGCTGACCATGCGGTATGGGCTTTGCTCATTGTTGAAGACCGTACGGTGACCTATAGTTGTTAATGTTTGTGTCATTTTGGTCTTTTGTGGATAGCTGTCTCATTGGCAATCATACCACATCTTCTTTTTTATATAACTTGTATGCCATTCAATCTGATGTAGTTGCTTTTATATCTTCTGGGCGAACACCGCTCAGGTACGTTCATGATGACATTATCAATTTGTTCAAACAGTATACATGGTATAGGATATAATTTTTTATCCAATTGAACTACCCTTGATTCCATTTTTTAAATTTTACAAACTGCTTGCGTTTCAATAGTATATTAATAAGTTTATACATATAGTACGATATCCATATTCTATGAAGCAGAAGATCGAGCCTCCCCTCCCCTTCAGCAGAAGAGCTTCGTTTCGGACCATCGGACTGTCGGATTAACGGACTCACTGTCGGATTATCGGACTACTGTACTGTCGGAATTTAGGGGTAACGGATTATAGCTAGGCTCCCGACATGAGCACTATCAAAGTGAAATAGGATGCATGACAAAACAAATATTTGTGTGTCTTTAACTACACAAAGGTGGAGTAAAAGTTTTATTTTCAAAATATTTATTGATATTCTATATAATCGAAAAAAGAATTAAAAACATTTATTAATAAGCTAACTATTATCTTTGGATTTCAGGTGATTTTTGTATGTTTACAACAGTTGTTTATGTTGAAATATAATTCATGGGAACTATTATCGCAACATACTGTTGATTATATTTTTCATCACGACTAACTCTGGATGCGGGATTTTATCGCTGTGATGAAGACCCAATGGTGGCCTTCAGCTATTTTTTGCTATTTGGTCGGCTTGTTTTAGATGCATGATTTTTTTATTAGTTTGCTAGTGGCTTTAAAAAAGCTGTCAGATAACTGCGAGGCCTAGGACTTTCAAAACTGTTCCTGATGTCTTTTTGTTGTCGGGATGTATAAGTACCCTGCCACGTCCACTCATATGTTTTTGTCATCTGATGAGTTAAGCCTTTTTCATTTGTTTTTTTTATAGTTAGTTCTTATGTTGTACTGTTATACCACTGTCCAGGTTAGGGGGAGGGTTGGGATCCCGCTTTCATGTTTAACCCTCCACATTATTTTGAAATCTGGACCCAGTTGTTCATCTCTCGGTTAAATTTTAACCAAGGGTTAAATATCATAACATTTGGTTAAATTTTAACCCTTGGTTATTTTCTGTTGTTCATCCTGTGGTTAAATTAAACCCTCTGTTAAATCCTTGGTTAAAGCAGATATATTTAACCCACATTTAGGGGTAGGGTTAAATATTTAACCAAGGGTTAAAATTTTCAAAAAAGCAGCACAACAACTTATTTTCAATATTCTAAATCGTATTGTTAAAAAACCGCGAGAATTTCGGGGAGAAATTAATCCCATCAACTTAACAGACTATTTCCTATTCTCAATGTATACAAGTATTATAACTGTTTTTTTCAGTTTAATCATTTATCTTTAACTCTTTTGGAGTTCAGGATTGAGTTTTTTTAAAGGATTATTTCTATAGCTCAGAATGTATCATGTGGATAAAATGTCCTATCCGCTGGATAAATGTAGTTGGTACTTTTAGGCTGGTGAAGTTTTAGTCATTCAATTTGGATAAACACGGCATTGATATTGATTTACAATGGGGTTTTTTTTAATTGAGATTTTTTAAGTTTCAGATAATTCATTGTTTATAACTTTTCCACCTAAATATATTTCATAAATGGTAATGTGAACCCCATGACAATTTGATCTTGGTGTAAATTTTCCCCCCCTCCCCCCACCTCCGTAAAAAACCTTCACTTTACTTCAATCGTATATCGGACACAGTAAACACCCACTTGTGCCAAGTTGTGGTGTTTTATCTGCTAATTATGAAATCAACAACTCAAAATACATATAAGATATACATCCACTTGTATTTTTTGTCTATCTGATGAGTTAATCCTTAAAGTTTTTCAACTGATTTTTATAGTTCGTTCTTATGTTGTACTGTTATACCACTGTCCCAGGTTAGGGGGAGGGTTGGGATCCCGCTAACATGTTTAACCCCGCCACATTATTTATGTATGTGCCTGTCCCAAGTCAGGAGCCTGTAATTCAGTGGTTGTCGTTTGTTTATGTGTTACATATTTGTTTTTCGTTCATTTTTTTACATAAATAAGGCCGTTAGTTTTCTCGTTTGAATTGTTTTACATTGTCTTAGCGGGGCCTTTTATAGCTGACTATGCTGTATGGGCTTTGCTCATTGTTGAAGACCGTACGGTGACCTATAGTTGTTAATGTTTGTGTCATTTTGGTCTTTTGTGGATAGCTGTCTCATTGGCAATCATACCACATCTTCTTTTTTATATGTCAATCTATAGATCCGTGTTATTTTTATTGACATTGAAAGCAGTGTCCGGCTTCCAAGTACGCTATTCTTTAAATCGCACATTGCGATTATAAGTCCAGAAATTAAGAAAACAATACTTTATCAATATATAGTGGTAGTTGTTCCGTACAATTGCACGCATTTAATATACAGACTATACAGGTACCAGTGATAGATTTAGAGTTGTACATATTATTATGAATCCATAGTTTCAATGTAATTACCCGTTGCCATGCGTTCTATCAGGTTCGCGTTACTGTGAGGTATAAAATAAGTGCTTCAACTCTGTACCCAATATCTGTTTTGTTCTAATTAAGGTTAAGATTTGAAACAAATCTATACTTCTAGGTTCTAAAAAACTATGATATTTTACTTTGCCGTTGTTGATTTTGACCAACGTATAACATTTATTTTAAATTTAGCACGTTTTTTGATACCAAATACCGGGTATGTAGATAGTAGTAGCAGATCCAACTAATATTAATTTCGCTATTGCTCTTGTATATTACCCCAATTAAAACAGATGTCCTGACACCTTTTTGTTTTAAACTTATAGCTATAATTGACTTTTAGTTGGATGAAAGGAAGCCAATGAATATTTTCCATAATATACTAGTATATAAATTAAGTAAATATAAAAAGAAGATGAGGTATACAACTTTCCACAAGAGACCAAATGACACATAAGTTAACAGCTATATGTCACCATACGTTCTTCAACAATGAACAAACTCCATACCACATAGTCAGCTATAAAAGGCCCCGAAATATTAAATGTAAAATGAGAAATTGACGCCGACGCCCAGAACAGCATAACTATGTCTCACTTTTTTTACCCTGCCAAGGCGAGACCATTACAAATCATGCATCTAGAAGACTATTAAAATAAATTGTTTTTTTTAACAGAAATCCTGCTTGTCATAAATACTTTATTCCGAAAACACAATTGCAAAAGAATCATTCCTGTTGAATACACATGTAATTGGAGTATTTCATGCATATTCAGGACAAAAACAAAATATGCCAAGTCTTTAAGAATTGTAAGCACAAATATAAACTGGCTCTTTTGAAAGAGGCTTTAATGAATTATGTAGGAATCTTGCCTTGCAACAGGCTCATGATCTTTCACACCACAAGGAGATATTTCAGTGATTCTTTAATGTGCAGCTGATATAGTGACATTCGTCTGCATGAGGCATTGAATTTAACGTAAACCTTCCCGCCATGACGTTGATACATATCTATTTACAGCACAGAATATAAAGTCGTAGAAAGATTAAAATGAAACTTGCAAAAGGTAAAGAGAAGTTCCTTTTACTTTTGACCGAAAATATTTTTCAGATATAAAATTGTTCAAATTTTGGCAAGCACGCAATAAGAAACAGGATTTCTTACACAAAAGTGTTTTGTTTTTGGCCTATAATTGCTAACATCCACCTAATTTTAACTTAGGTGTACAGTTGTCTCTTTGGCAATCATTCCCTTGTCTCTTTATTTTTGTATGAATAAGGGGCATTGGTTTTTGGGATTATGGCCCTTACCATGAGGAATAATAAAGAGACCAAAACGGGACATGTACATTTACCTATACTTTGTATAAATTTCTCATTTCTTGGCTATTTTCAACAGAGTCGTGGATTCTTTTTATTTTTAATATGCTAAACTGTATATTCAAATGCGTTTTTAAAGCGCCGGTCTACATTGAGGACCGATGGATCCCAAATTAAACTTCATTTGGATTCATACAAAAATGATTTTCCGGGGTTCTTATAAAAATATGCCAAATCTAACCGTGTATTTAAAAAAAAAAACCATCCCCCAAATACTTGTGGTTTCAGCTATTAACGACATATAAACCAAGATTCAGACAATTTCAGTCATTAAGGGAGATCAGTTATTAAACTGTCAAATTTTAGCTCGGAGAACTAGAACATTGTGTTCCTGAGAAGAATATTAGAATTTATTTCATAATATCTATTTTGTCTTAAATCGACATTTAATAACCAAACGAATATGTTTCCCTGTCGTCATAGTACTCATGCATATTATCAAGAACCTAACCACATATATATATTACCTTTAATTGTGTGTGCCAGCATCACGTCCAACTATGAATTAACGTTTTCTTTCCAGTAGTCCCCTGTTATACATTACATTTAGTCTAAATAGTTATGTCGTCTTGAAGGAATGCGTCACAAAAAAAATAGCCTTTCAAGACGTCATAACTATTTGAAATACATTTATGATAACTTTCAATGAATGTCGGTTTTTTTAAATGATTTTATTATTCTTCAACAATATTTAAAACCGACAAGTTTTTTTTCTTAAAGCAGCAACCATTTGATTTTCGGGAGGGGGGGAGGGGGGCTATGGATTTTTTTCAGAACAAACTTTTTTCAGCGAAAAACAATCTATTTTTGGGGGGACAAGTCGAAAACAATTTTTTTCTTTCAATTTTAGCATTATTTTTTTCTATCCATAGCCCCCCCTCCCCCGAAAATCAAATGGTTGCTGTCTAATAGCCCCTCCCCCATTTTTCCCCGCAAAGAAAAAATATGAAAATAAAAAATATACAATCCCCCTCCCCTGAAAATGAACGTAAAGCAAATAAAAATATGTACATCTATTCACCATACCAAAAAAAGAATGATGATCAACATATGATTTAATGCTGAGATGATAATTTTCTTCCAGGTTTATTGTTTCTATTTTTAGACATAAACGCGGTCGTGTTAGAGAGCACCCTTTTCTTCTTTATAAGTTTACGTTACAGGTTACGATCAAAGATAGAAGATGATATTGTCTTTTAAAGTATAATATATAGCAACATTACAGTCTACCCTAACTTTATAGTGTATTCAGTATACTATGTTTACATTAAATACACTATCCTTTTGTACCTATGAGGGGGAGGACAGGGGGTACCCTTCTCCCTTCTCCCACCCTCTTCTCCTTTCTCCTACCCCCGTTCTCCTTTCTCCCATTAGAATAAAACATCTCCTTTTGAGATATTTTTTCTGGAAATATTAGAAAAAATTTTAAAAGGAGAGATATTTTATTTTTTCTCCTTTCTCCCAGCCTTCCTCTCCTTTCTCCTACCCCCTTTCTCCTTTCTCCCACCACCTTTCTCCTTTCCCCTTTCTCCCTGTCCTCTCCCTCACCTATGGTTAGGAACACTTTTGTGAAACACTCGCAGCTGAAATCTTAATTTGCATGGGACGTGTATGTATTTATATATGTTTATTCTTTATTTGTGCTTTGTGATTATTTACTTGGGATGAGTAAAAAGTAGCTGTTTAAAAAAAAAAAAATACACCAATTTTGCTTTCGAGCAATTGAAAACTAGGCAACGGATAGTGGCACTGGTCTGGTGAGCAATAATTTGCCAAATTTAGGCCTTTTTTGTTTGTTGTTTTTGTGTTGGTTTGTTTGGAATTTAAAAAAAAGATAGTATTTTCTCGACTAAATGTTGAACTTTCAAATCTTCATCTTTGCTGAAATAAGTTTTTTTTAAGCCTTTTTTGTCTGAGGTGACTGATGGACAACAATACAAGTGGACGTGGCCGGGTACTTATACATCCCGACACAAAAAGACACAATGAACAGATCTGAGAGTACTCGCAGTTAACTGACAGCTAGTTCAAAGCCACTTACAACTAATAAAAAATCATGCATCTAAGACTAAACTATCAATCCGTACACATCCAACATCCAATGGAGTTAGTCTAAAGACGTCATAAACAGCCAGAGAAAAACATCCCTTAAAAATTGTGCAATGCCAAGTTACAGGTATCGACATATTGTAGATCCATGAATATGTATATGTATATAAGATACTAGTAATATTTAGTTAGCTTTTAATTTACCGATAACAAAATCAATATTTATACCAATAAAAACAATATTCAATGATCTTATTACAGTTTTTAATAGGTAACCTTTTAGAATTAGTTTATTTAAAGGAGCGACAAGTTTACATGGATCATTTATATATTTCCGGGCACGGTTAACAATATTTCCGTAAAAATGAGGATGTGCTATCTTTTGCATTTACAAAATCCATTATCGAACATTCTAAAATGCAGTTAGAGAACAATTTTGATCCGAAATTCAAAACACTTCAACATTTTCAAGAAGACATAACCCAATATAAATATACATGATGCATATTGGTTGTCGTATGTTAATGTAAAATGTTTAAGGCACTTTATAGCTTTGGGTCCGTGTTGAAGACCGTACCTTGACTTATGATAGGTTTTTTTTTCTAAATTATTATTATGGAAAGTTGTCTCATTGGACGGAGTTTAAGAAGTTCGCGTATTTAAGATTAGTCCATCAATAGACAGGGGTTTTGGGATAAACTCATCAATGAAGTGTCCAGTTATTCGTCCCATATCATACACTCAGTTCGTTTATATATGCGTCGGTGCCACTGATGGGTGAGTATGATTCAATTAAAATTATAACGACAATCATCCCTATCACACACATCTTCAAATAGACTGTCCTTATGCAAATTAAAACATAAGCTCTGCCCGATCAGTTGAAATAACATTAGTAATAGTTGTCAGTTATGATTTTAGTGTTCCTGGTTGAGATTTATCTGACAAGCACCATATAAGGAACACGATATTTATGTATCGAAAGTGTTATTTTGATATGAGCACTGGGTCGATACCCCTGCTGTTGGACTGTTAGATCTCGAGGTTATCTTTATACCACTTATCAACATCCGGTACATGAACTGACATGACATATATTGGATAAGAAGGTGAGGAATATTTGCCAATGAGACAAAGTTTATAAGAGAGTAAATAAATAGAATTTACACATATAGGATCGAAAACATCATGTGAAAAAAAAACTAACAAGAAAAGTAACGACCTGATTGATTTACCAAACAACGAAACAAATCCAAGAAATGTTATAAAGCAATTAACGACAACCATTGATTTGAAAGGCTACTGACTTGGTTCTTGCACACATAGAAAAGTAGCGGGTCAATGGTTTCACAGCACAACATACGAACAATAACTTATTACTTTATAATGGCCAGGTGATGACATAAAGTTTGATTCAGAAATTTGGATTATCTTTGCTTCTTCTCTTTAGCATATGTATGGTCATTGTTGTCTTGTTATATTTTCCAATACATGCTAACATATTTATTCATCCATGACTTTCCAATTTTACGGTTCTACATGTATCGATAGAATTCATTATATAAATATCACCAAGAACTATAAACCAAAAAATGTTTTGTATTTAGTCTCTCAATATTTTATTAGAAATGCAATATATTCCATGTTTGGCTCCTAAGTTATTAAATAGCATGTCTCCCTCAGATAATTCAAATCGCTCTCACAAAACCGGCAATATTCAGGTCAATCTATAAAATGAAGAATATTAAATATTATATATAATGTTTGAATTTATTTTTAGGTAGCAAACCATTTTTGGATAAGTTAATCTGTTGATGTTAGCAATATCTCACCGTTAATATCTCGTTTTGACATATATGAAAAAATAAAGAGAGCCTTATAACGATGTATCGTCAATTCAGCCAGGAACATATAAGACACACAAATAGATATAAGGAAATCTGGTATGGGTGCCAATGAGACAAATCTCAATCCAAGTCGACGTTACAATTTGTTAAAGTAAACCATTATTGGTTACATTCCAAACTACGGTTGTTTACGTTCATAACAATTGAAAATTAAAGCATTTAAAGAAAATAAAATTACTCGTTAATACGGTTTTTGATTATTTAAGTGTTACATTCTTTTAATGAAAAGAGACACATCCACATATGCTTTTAATACAGTTTTAAAAAAACAAAAAAACACACGAATTGCGAGAATTTAACTTAATACTTTGTATACCTTGTATTATAGAATAATGCCCGAATCTTTTTTCGTTCGTATCGCATTATCATTCATAGATATGAAACAACTATGTTGTAGACTATGCCATATACATAGACAATTACACAGGTCCTTGAGCAACTTTTAAAAAAACCGCATATTTCTAAAAAAATTTAACAAATTAAATGTTGGTGCAATGCTACTTACTTAGTTTTGCAGATATATCTCCTATAAGCTGAACAATTTTCATCGTGCCATTTATTAGCATAGTTAGAGTCTAGCACAACACACTTAACGAGTGGGCCTGGATTACCTTGGCTATCTACTTTATCAGGTTGCTGTGGTGACCAATCACTGTAGTTAAAAGGTACACCAGACTCCCACTTAAATGACTGGTCATTGTCATCATATACTAGGCCAATCCAGTATTGTACTTGAAATGATAGTTCCAACATGATAAATACATATGGTGTGTTGAATTGTAAAACAAAACCGAGCATCAGAGCTACAAATTGTATGCATTTCTTTTGAAAAATTATTAATATGATTTCATTAACAGCACAGTTTCGATATGCATGCAATTTCAACGATTTATAATTGACACTATGCAATTAGAATTCTCGTTAATTTACCCAATGACAATGTAAATCTACAGACATAAAATGGTATTTTTGATGATAACAAACACATATCATTATCAGAATTGAATGCTTATGATATTCTATATCGTTATATATATATATATATATATATATGGATCTATATGGATTCACGCATTTTCATATAATACACACACGGTGTGACAACAACTAGTACACCTTAGTGTAAGAACATGTAAAAAATCAGAAATACCAAACTCGGAGATAAAGCATAGAAGGAAAATCCCTAGGCTATTTTCCAAATCAAAAGCTCATACACATTTGAATGAATTGATAAAAACTGTCATATTTCAGACTTGGTTTAGGTGTGACGAAATTTATTTTGTGATTTTATCTTTTATCAAATATTTGCTTATTATTCATAAATTGTTATTTATGAAAGTCAGTTCACTATCTTATATGCATGGCTAAAAAAGGTATGTATCCATTGCAACCTGATTTCCACCATACTCATGCATTTACACGTCAGGTGACTATCATGTGACAGGAAGCACGTAGTTTGTCATACAGGTAAAGTGGTTAGGCAAAACAAACCTAGATTTCGAGGCGAACAGACATTAAGTCTGCTGCAGTTCAGATATATTTAGTGATATCACAAGGACACAGACAATATGATGAATTTGCCCAGAAGTTTGTCCATGCAATTATGTGCTCAGTTTTGGAGCAATAGCGTTGATATGGTTAGACAACGTACATGTACGTTCAATTTATTGACTGAAAACGTCCCAAATACCAATTGAGTTTAATGTTTCATACGATGGCCAATATTATGTTATGTGGCAGAAGTTATGTAATTTGCGTATATAGAAGGTGTGGTCAGTTTTACCGGAACTTAATGTGTTTGATTTTCCAGAAGTGGCATATCAGTATTAATCTGTGCAATTAGTGCAATATTTAACGAAGAAAATATAGAGTGAGCCATACATCGTATTATTGTTATTAATGATATGCAATACAATATTAAAAAATGAAAAGTTTAAACACGTAAAAGGTTAGATTATTTCAATTTGAGAACAATTGATGTTCTAAGCAACGTCCCAGATCTTGACCACAGAGAGAGAGTCTATAGTGGTACATGTAGCTGTGATAAAACATTTTGCTGATTTGTTTCAATATATACTAAATAACTCTTTAAGTGTGTTTACTATTTGTATTCATTTGCATGTTGTAATTATATTTAGGACTGTTTAATTTTGTGCAGTTAAGTTTCAGTGAATATCATTTTTACTTGTGTTTGTACGTCATTACAAGATACATTTTCTAATGTATGAGTAAAAGTGGTGGTACAGCTAGCTAAACCTCTCCTTTGTTTGACCGTCTCATGACATTAAATTATATTGACAACGATACGTGAACAAAATAATCAGACACATTAGCTAACACTTATTACGTTTTTCCCGGTAATTGGGCATTTCTGTTATTAGTGTAGCTACAACTAATATAAAATTGTTTTCGTCTTCACTTTCAATACTGGTCAAATGTCCACCTTGAGACCTGCAGATAGCCTACAACAATAAAACAACTATGGTTTTTATTCTATACACAAGATACTCGTTTATGTTAATAAAGACGCGTCAGTGAATCGGATTTGTTGAAAATAAAGTACGAAGCGTACACTGGTAAGTCATATCCAACTAAATAAACATCACGTGACTTTGGTGCTCATTAACCTGACCCGTTTTTATCTTTTGCAACGGAATCCTTGGTGTTCGAACATAATTCTATTAGAAAATGTTGGTGCTGACAGTTTTATTTTTGTTTGAATATCTCTCTGGAGATTCGTTCAAAAACGTTTATTTTGCTCCTTATTTCCCCGTTGACTCAATTTTAAATCTACCGACACCATATCTAAGTATTCTTTAAATTCACAAATTCCGTAAATAAAAGTAATACCTAACAACTCGATTCAGAATATTAAAACACATATCTGACGGAAAAATTTTAAAACATTTTAGGGTTATTGCAAATACGTCCATCATCGATTTAAAAAGGGGATTTTGCGAGATTTTAAAAATGGCAGATGTGTTTTAAAATGTCGCATTAATTTTCATCATCGTTTATTTTTCGTGTAGAATCTGTGTTGTTTCTGTTATATTCCTCAATGATATTTGGTTGATTTCAAAATATCTTAATGAAAGCTAATTTAGTGTGAAACAAATAACACGGGGACATTTATTTTGAGAGATATCCAGAAACGAGTTAACATTGAAATCACGGAGCGTAATTTTCCTGCTTGATTTTAATTTTCCAGCCTTATAATTTTACCGTTATGCAAATTCATAAATGTATTGCTATTTGTATTAATTGCAATTAATAAAGAATTGAGTAATAGAAAATTAAAACATGTAATGCTTAAAACGATCAAATAGTATTTCAAGATATTAAATTGCTTACCTTCGCGTCAGAATAAGGGTAGTTCCAACAAACGAATTTGTACTTATACCCACGAAAGTAGGCCACCGTGTCAGGACATGCCGGTGATACTAAAGTTATAAAGATATCAAAATTAATATTTCCTGTTTTTATGTTCAGACACAATGACTGTGGTTCTTAAAAGACAATAACAATCAAAACCAAGGAGTAAACCAAAAGACTCACAAAACCAAAAGACATTTACGTCAACAGTTACAAATAATAAATAAAAAACAACACGAAATCCAATAAAACCCGGGAGTGAAACCATTTCCTGCACCGTATATGTCGCCCGTCGTGTTATTTCTTTGTTCAATTCGGTAGTGATGGAAGGTTATTATGACTGAGGAAGAATATCATATATGAATTCTGGCCCACTTTTGTCATAATGGCCAATCAGCTCAAGATGGCGACCGTAAAATGTCTTGAGTGATGACCTTAATTTGATTGATTCATAGCCCTTTTGAAAAAGCAGTATTCCTCGTTCAACAAAATCAACGTACTTTGAGCAAGCACGTTTTAGTTGAGACACATATACTTCATATGCTCGTGCCGCTTGGATGTTGCTACACAAAAATGGAAAGTTGACTATAGGAAAATTAAAATCATCGTGTTTGTCGTAAATTTTGGTATTCAACCTACCATCAATAGTCATTTGAGAAAAAGGTCTAAATATGAAACAGATGTATCTGTGTCGGTAGTATCTTTAATATCAAGTTAACTTATATATATTTAATGTAAGTGATCACTGAATCTATTATTATTTAGAGAAAGTGCATCATCAATATACCGAAGGGTGAAATTAAAAGACTGCGCTAATTTCTTTTCCCCTTTCTGTACAAGCTTTTGGATAAATTCTGCTTCATAAGAATACAAAAACAAATCTGCAAGTAGGAGAGCGCAATGGGTACCCATTGGGATTCCAATAGTCTGTTGGAAGACCAAACCTACAAATTCAACAAAAATGTTGTCAATTAAAAAGTCAAACGTGGCAGTGATATCCTCTTTGGTGTATTTTTTGCTTGACTCTGTATGATTTTCCACAAAGTAATCTGAATCCCTGCCTATAACTAGATATTCAAAACGTCTAGTGCCTTTTTTTGTTAAAGAAACATAACCTGACGAGGTCTTTCAGTCGACCTTTAAGTTTAGTATGTGGAATATTGGCATAAAGAGTTGAATTTTAATGTTGGTACAATGGTTTAATGATTGAGATTGTAAATTCACCAATAACTATTTTGAATTTTTCAGTATCCACATCTGATTTACACCACTTCTTGAATACGTCGTTTCGGAATATTTGTAAAATTTATGTTTTTTGTATTATTCCGAAGTAAAATCATTATTTCGTACACCTTTCTTGATGTCATCAATGATGATCCTTTGTCCTATATGCTCTTCAACTTTGTTAGTTTTTTTTCATCAGAGCGTGACTGGTTAGTCTTGTGTGGGAAACGCGCGTCTGGCGTATTAAATTCTAAACCTGGCACCTTTTGTTAGCTATTATTAGTGTGTTTCTCAGTTCTATATGTTCTCCCATTTTTTTTTTGTATTAAAGTTCTATCAGGTAATGTTGTCATGTCAATGTTATATTAAACATCGCCATAAAAGCAGGCGGTTTGGCATGCCACAAAACCAGGTTCAACTCACCATTTCTTTTATCAAAATGTCCTATACCAAGTAAGGACAATCGCCATTGTTATATAATAGTTCGTTTCGGCGCGTGTTACATTTTGATGTTGTGTGTCTGTTGTGTCGTTGTTCTCCTCTTATATTTCCCTCAGCTTTAGTTCGTAACCCGGATTTGTTTTATTTTTGATCAATCGATTTATGAATTTCGAACAGCGGTATACTACTGTTGCCTTTATCCATGCAAGCTTAAGTTAAATAAGTCCTAAATATAGAAACCATAGTTATAATCCTTAATAAATTCTTATTTATTTTTAAACTCGTATATATCGAGGAGACCAGCTGTCTTAACGTTACACTCTGATTTTCTGGAAGTTTTAGCTTTGACCTTTGGTCAAATTTAACGACGACATCAATATTTTGAGGCTAGTTCTTTCCTTTCCAAGGATGTTAAATACAGCCGTGTGTTATTCCGTTTACTCACATCGATAACAATCGTTGGTTCGGGCTCCATTCTTATATTACAAGTTCATAAACTCATCATAAATGCCAATATTTGAAACTTTGTATTTGCTTCAGACGCTCGATTAAAAAGTTAAAAAGGCCAGATAAAGTACAGTAGCGCCGACGTGTCTTTCTGTTTCAGTTATCATCTCATTTAGTATCCGCTCGAATAGAATATCTTCCCACTTAATAGGCGAAATGATCTCGTGTTTACGTCTTAATCAATAATCAATGTTACAAAACTAGTATATTGTTTATACAGACTATCCATGATACTTTCTATTTGCTACATATAACACAATAATCACAGGAAACAGTAGTCCTTGAATACTCTGACTTGGGCTGTGGGACATAAGAGCTCGAGTAGTAAATGGGTAACTATAAAAATGGAGAAAAAAAATAGAGAAAGAGTGGCAGGTCGATGTAACGAACATAAATGCAAAGATAAACAAAATGAAAAAGGGCCGATTTACCTATATCCAATGATGTCTGTCGGCACCAGATAGGCCCAACGAAATAGTGCATCAATGGATGGGGAAATATCAACCTTTTGATATGGGACGAGTTCTGACGTCACACTGACACACCTTATCGCGGACTTAGGAAATAGATGTTAGTAATTGTTCTTACCACATTGTAGAATATCCCAATTCCATACTGATGATTTACATGAGAGAGATTCGTTTCCAACAAGTGTAAATCCTGCATCACATGCAAAATTTGCCGTTAAGCCATCATTTCTTCCTGTTACTGTTACAGAACCATTTTTTAGACGTGGAATATCTCTACACTGAGCTGCTGTTTTAAGAAAAATGAACAAATACAAAAAAGATGAATGATGGTAAATGTTTCTTTCCTCCTTCGTTGGTCTTGTTTTCAAATGTCAAAAGCTAAACTGGGGCAGGCATATCGATATATGGGCTGTATCGTATAAAAATCAATTTAGTGCATTTGAAATTTATTGAATATGTTATTTTTCTCGGACTAACAAATCTCTACAACATGTCTGTAACTGCTAGAAAATTGTGAAATTATCAATGGTACAAAACAGACAAGCTTTTGTATTTGAGTTTTCTTAAATGGATCAAAGTATAAAGCCGTGTTCACATTGACCTATACTTGGTGGTGTTGTGTTAGTATAACTCACACGAAAACTAAACAAAAGTACGCTTCCATTGATAACAATGGTAACATATAGTTTAACTCATGTTTTATCATATGCAGTCGATAATAAACGGAGCTTGTGTGGGTTAAGTGTACACACAACTCAACATTCAGGACATTCCCTTTTCTTCATATGTAAGCACGCTGATGTAGCATACGTTTTCTGATACGTAATCAAGATATATTTAATATCTTAAAACTCCTGCAAGTTATCAAAATGGCTTTCATAAAGGAGTAACCTCTTTACCTCAAAGGAAGGAGGGGATGGAAGTTGGGTCTGAGTCAGAATTCTTTTCGCACGAACATTTTATTCAGTTTCTTTTGCGATGCTTGCAATCAATTTCCCCCCTTAGTTTTAGCACTATAATGTATTTTGGAGCTCTGGATTCAGAATAAAATTTTTAATCATCTGAATGACCAGAACATTTTTTTTTTATCAATTTAAGAGTCAGAATATTTTCAAAGAAATATCCATTCCCAACCCCCCTTTTTGAAGTCAAATGATCGTTCTCTAACTGCTAGAAAAATTGTCCGAAAAATTTGCATTCGCTTCTACGTTATGAACATTTAAATGACATATAGATGACAAGTGTGGACAAATCCTATGTACAGGTAATTAAACAAGGTGTATAGATGTGAACACATCTTATGTACAGGTAATTAAACAAGGTGTATATATGTGAACAAATCTTGTGTATAGGTAATTAAACAAGGTGTATATATGTGAACAAATCTTGTGTACAGGTAATTAAACAAGGTGTATAGATGTGAACACATCTTGTGTACAGGTAATTAAACAAGGTGTATAGATGTGAACACATCTTATGTACGGGTAATTAAACAAGGTGTATAGATGTGAACACATCTTATGTACAGGTAATTAAACAAGGTGTATATATGTGAACACATCTTGTGTACAGGTAATTAAACAAGGTGTATAGATGTGAACACATCTTATGTACAGGTAATTAAACAAGGTGTATATATGTGAACAAATCTTGTGTATAGGTAATTAAACAAGGTGTATAGATGTGAACAAATATAACGTGAATAGTAAATCAAACTAATTGTAAACATGTTTACTGTGCATGGCGTTTGGTGTGAGCATGGCCTAACACATCTACATGTATATGTTCAGTAGATTGATTTGTAGCAGCTCGTATTGTATTGTATAGGCAAACGAGTCTTGAGTAAAAATTGTAATTCTGGTATCAATGATGCATTCTAACGCATAAGGGCATACGATAAAGTTTCGATCCTATGATGAATTTTCATCTAAGCAATTCAAATATGTAATAAAAAATACCTTTAAGTGCTACTTTAAGAGATAAAAGGGGTCAACATTTTAGACAGTTTTGGAGATTTTTATCCTTTGAATAGACACACCGATTATTTTTTTAATTTCAAAAGATACACAAAGGCACATGTTAAATGAACCAAAATGCAAATCTGTTTTACATAAAAATGCTATTAATATTTACAACAGTCTTTGGAAACGTTTACTTTTAACAAATTTTCAGGATTTTAGAAAAAAACTGTAAATTTGCAGAAGGAAGTCATGCTATTTTAATATCGAGACAACACCGATTGCACTGTGTCCATTGTTCTATACAACTCACTCACCTAGACTGAATTAAATAATTCACTTTTCGTGGGGCCTAGTTTCCGTTCGTCATCATTTAAATCTAGAGTTGTTAGATATATATTAAAGATATATTGCATCTTTATAGAATTAGTAAAATTAACACACTCGACGGAACATTGAAGTAGGACAAAATATTTTTCTGCTTATTATAGCTAAGTTCACCTTTTAAATGATCTAGCTTATATTTACGCAATAAAATGCAAAAAAGTATGTAAGTTCACGAAGACTGGTTGTATACTTACATACGCAACACGGCTTTCTGTTACAGCATTTGCCTGACTCTTTCCATCCTGAACCAAAACTCTCACAAGTGGAATCTTTTGTTTGGCCGCATCTACCCTGTGAGGCTATACATTGACGAGTAAGCTCTAAAAATTTAAGATCTTTTGTTTTAAAATTTCTCTACATCTGCGTCTTTGGAAATTTGAACAGTAATTTATGTGTTATTAAAAGATTAGGTTAAAGGTGGCAAGGGTAACGGGAATACAATTGTTTCTAAAATTGATACTTAAATTAAACTTTATCTTTTGCAATCAAAAGAGATGAAGAAAATTGATTAACTATTTCATTCAAATTTGATAGTGTAAATTCATTATATTCTTTAAATAAATCAAAATGATATAACTCCATTACAAGCATTTAAATGAAAATTATTTGAAATATATTTAGCCTGACAAATATTCGACTGCAATTCTTTGCATTAATTATTTTTAAAAGAGGGGCGAAAGATACCAAAGGGACAGTCCAACTCCTAGATCAAAATTAAAATGATAACGGCATTGAAAATGAACTTAAACATTATGGTTTGCTTTCGTGTGATATATTTACCACATACATATCGTGAATTCAACACAATCAACAATGCACTTGAGCATCGGGTTACATTCATTAGGATCACGTGGTCTTAAGCAGGAACAGCCTTATTTTCTAAAGCATCTGGAAGAAAGCTATTAAACCAATAGTTCCAAATGGTACAGTTGAAATCATCCCTACGTAAATTTTACGGACGCCATCACGTGTTGGTTGACCGTTATGGATTAACCGTTTCACAAATGATATCGGATATGTTTCTAACGTCGTAACTACAATCCCCTATAGCTAATATGACCTACAGAATTACAGAATTATAAAAAAGGATATGTTGTATGATTGCCAATGACACAACTGTCCACAAGAGACCAAACTGACACAGACATTAACAACTATCTTAAGGTCACTGTACGTCAACAATGAGCAAAGGCTATACCGCATAGTCAGCTATAAAAGGTTTCCGATATGACAATGTAAAGCAATTCAAACGAGAAAACTAACAGCTATATTTATATAAAAAAATGAACAAAAAACAATTATGTTACATATAAACAAACGACAACCACTGAATTACTGGCTCCAGACTTGGGACAGGCATATACATAAATTATGTAGATGGACTAAAACATGTTAGCGGGATCCAAATTCCCCTTGACATGGGACAGTGGTATAACAGTAAAACATTAAAACGAAATCAGTGGGAAAAGACTTAACTCATCAGATTGACAAAAATACAAGTGGACGTGGCCGTGTACTTGTACATCTTGACAACAAAAATACACTAGGAACAGATCTGAGAGTTCTTGCAGTTATCTGACAGCTAGTTCAAAGCCACTAACAACTAATAAAAAACATCATGCATCTAAGACTATTTAGACTATTTATCGGATTTGTTTTAACATGAGCAACACGACGGCTGACACATGTGGAGCAAGATCTTCTTACCCTACTGGAGCACCTGAGATCAACCCTAGTTTTTGGTGTGGTTCGTGGTACTAATTCTTTAGTTTTTTATGTTGTGGCATAAGTACTATTGTCTGTTTTTCTTTTTCATTTTTGCCATGGCGTTGTCAGTTTGACTGTCCCTCTGGTATCTTTTGTTCCTCTTTTAAAGCTTTTGGCCGTTTTTTTCTATTCATTAAAAATCTGAATATCAGTTTGTTATTTATATTTACAGTGATCCCTTTTGACAGTTTATTCATTCATATAAATAAAGGCAACAGTAGTATACCGCTGTTTGAAAGTCATAAATCGATTGATCCGGGTTACAAACTAAACCTGACTGGCTATATAAAATGTCGCTTACTTCCTGCATCCGCCTCATGGTATATGATGAGCGCAATCAGAGTGGCGTACAAACAGTTAAACATGGTCCTGGAACATTTACATATTTTATTTAACGTGTAGAATATTTACCTTATAAATATGGCATACAGTATAATATTTACAGTATTAATATGGAATACAGTATAATATTTACATTATTCATATAACATGATTTAGAACATCTACATTTATACATGTAATTAATTGATTAAACAATTTATGTATTCCGATTAAATCACTATTTCTTCGGTGTTGACCTTCTAAATCTGTGAAAATTTCGCTTTTGTTAGAAAATCAAAATTTGTCAACAACATTTAATTAATATAAATCGTCAAATCTTGGCATGTCAAGTTGTTAAAAAACATGAAATATTCATTCGGAGATATCGGAGGTTTTGAAATTATATCGTTAAATGTTAGTAACGTCTTGATATAAAAAAAAATGACCAAGCTTTCACTGTGTAAATTGATGTTGTAAGTGTATGTATATGACTTTAAAACAACAACTAGATTTTACCCGATATGATACAGTATGCAACGTCTATATATAAGAAAGTATATGTACACTTACCACGATGTATGAAAGCAAACCTTTGGCTATGAAAATGATGTGGCGTCTCAGATTTAAGATTTTATTCAAATGATATATGGAGGCACATGGTTTGTAACAACGATTTGTAACATATGTTGTTTTGCGTAATTTGTTCATATTCATATGATTTACGAGTTTCTTAATGAGAATATCAACAGGTTGACACGTGTAAAAATAACTTGAAAAATATTAAATAAAAGTACAGAATTTCAAAGTAAATTTAAAAAAAAAGGGAAGTCAGTAAAACCCGACTATACCTATGCCCTACTATATAATCGAACGCATCGAATGAAAGGTATGCAAGTGAAATTTTGCTATAAAAGAGGGACGAAAGATCAAACTCATCATTCTAAAACAAACTGACAACGCCATATCTAAAAATGAAAAGGACAAACAAACAACAGCACACACGACAAAACATAGAAAACTAAAAAATAAACAACACGAACCCCACCAAAAAACTAGGGGTTATCTTATGTGCTCTGGAAGGGTAAGCAAATCCTGCTCCACATGTGGCACCCGTCGTGTTGCTTATGTTATAACAAATCCGGTCAATAGTCTAATTCGGTGGGTCACATTCATGAAAGGGAAGGGGATTGTAGTTACGAAGTAAGGAAAATATCCGATATCATTTGTAAAACGGTTATTCCATAACGGTCAACCAACTCGTGATGGCGTCCGAAAAATTTACGAAGGGATGATTTCAACTTCACCATTTGGAATTTTTGGTTTAATAGCTTCCTTGTGAGCAGAAACCCTCTATCAAGAAAATCATGATAGGAAATGCAAACACGGGAATATCTTATCAATTGGGAGATATATACCCCGTATGCAGGTGCTGCTGAAATGTTTCTACTTAGAAATGGAAAGTTCACAATTGGAAAGCTGAAATCATCTCTTTTGTCGTAAAGATTTGTTTTCAACTGACCCTAATTATCAATTTCTACAGATGGGTGCGGTCCTAACCTTGACAAAAGTTAACTTAGAGTTAACTTGTTGACTGCTTTTTAAGTTAACTTGAGAAATTTTAAGCAGACCAGCAAGTTAACTTCTTCTACGGTGGACCAGACCTACGGTCCGCTTTTTTATGACTGCTGCAGACCTATCGACGGGTCTGTTCCAGACCAGACCTGTGGACAAGTCTGCTTTTGACCAGTCCTGAGGACAGGTCTGCCCCAGACCAGACCTGTGGACAGGTCTGCTCCTGACCAGACCTGTGGACAGGTCTGCTTCTGACCAGACCTGTGGACAAGTCTGCTATTGACCAGACCTGGGGACATGTCTGCTTATGAAATGTTATCGTTTTTGCGACTTATCATATCAGACTTGAGCTTTATTAAAATATGTGTTCTTCCCAAGAAGGCCTCTGATAGCAAATTTCTTTACTCGCTATACTCTACTAGACATTATTAATAACAAGGATTTGTATAGTAAGAAGGATTGGAATCTCGTGGGCTTTTGCATAGACTGTAGTATAATATCTTCTGCGGCGCGAGATTTTGTGAGATTACCCGTGATGCATCTGGAAAATGCTAAACTAGCTCTGATTAAAGGCTGACATTTGCATCACCTAAACAAATAGACATCGATATGTAAGTATCTACAATCTATATTTATCAAATATTATGCTTGAAATAAGAAGTTTAAAATGGTTCTGGTGTTATGAATAACTTTTACGATCGCAGTAAGAATACACGGCTCCATAGAATTAATTTGCATATTGACCGAAGTGACCTCACCCTATCCCGCCTATTGGGCGGTCCTATAATCATTTTCTATTTTTATACTCCTTCCTCAAAAAACGGAGATGAGTGATAAAATTTATATTTTCTGATAGATATATGATTTCTTCGTGTATTGAGTAAATTTCGTAGTGATTGATGCATTAGTTTTCCTATTTTTTTCACGTTTCTTTGAGTTGATTACAACAAAAATGGCGTTCTGGAGCGAAAATGGGGGTGGCTTGGGAAAAATGAATAAAGTTCTTCAATTGGCCTAGATTAATGTTCAAACATGTTTACAAACGTAAAACATTGGTGATAAAGTGTATTGAAGAAAGCTCAAACCGCTAAATAAGGGAAGGGTGATACTTTTCTGTCTTTAAACATCAATGTGGTTCTCAGATGAATCGCAATTTACCAAGCCTAAATTGGGAGGGGATCCAGTTGTCATAATAATCTGATACTTCCTTCCTGTTTATCCCGAAATGAAATCGTTAAACCATGTGTTTTGAAATAGTTTTACATCAATTTTAACTAGCCATGTTCCATAGAAAACTCCATAGATTTGCCTTTGACGATGTGGAAAGGGACAATGCATGGATGCATGGATGGTAATATTTTCAAATGTTCAGCCCAGTGTTTACCAGCATCATGGTATTGTGAACGTACATTGTGTACAAATGAATGTACATTTTTACTGACATCAAAATAATAATACACCAACACAGCTCATCTACTTTAATGCCTTTAATGATGTATGGGTAGTGCTGTTTTGGTCTTCATTATAAATCACTGGCCCCCTTTTATTATGCATGTTATTATTATGGACTCCCTTCTTCTCTATCTGGGGGGTCTCTTTGGGGGGTTCCAATCCTGGATCCCGCTTATCGTTATGTCAGATTCCCGTATCCCGCTTACACTATGTACATAAGCAATTCTCATTTTTTTGTCATTTCCCAGGTCCCGCTAGACCTCATTTCCCGTTTTCATGCCACAATAATTTGACTTTCACGTGTCCCGCTTACAAAAAATCGGCAATCCTGCGTCACGCTTAGACCCCAATGAGACCCACTATCTGTTTATACCACATATCACATGCATTACAAATTTAAGTCCAATTAATTATTATGCCTGTTAATTATGGCATTTTGCTAGGCTAAATAATGTTTCCTGCAACAACTTCAAATCCAACAATGCAATGATGGATGTTTTCCTGCAACAGTGTCAAAGCAAAAATCAAAATAGCCTTGCAAGATTTTTTCCTGCAACGGTGTCAAAGCAAATAATTAAAATAGCAAGACGTCATAATTTTTTTAAACCTGTGCATTACAAATGTACCCGAGCTTTATCTTTTCTAGACCGAACTGCTCTAAACTATACTTCAGTCAAGTCCAGTTAGAGTTTTATATATATAATATATAAAGGATATTCTGTTATCTAACGTATTTATTCCTTTTATTGTTATTTTTGATTTTTTGTTTGTTTGCGACATCTTTTGATCCTACAAATTAAAGTAACAATATTGTAAAATATTTTAAAACAATAGAAATATTGCTACAAATATAAATTATTCCTGAATTTGCATAAACCCATAGAAATCTAACATAAATTTTGCAAATATAATTATTCGAGCAGAGATCTTGAGGTAGTATTGCTATTGTTAACGACATATTTGATATTGGAATTGTTTAAGCCATATGATATTGTATTATTAATATTGCCACATGTAACTATATTACACCTTTTTTTCAGTATTTTCCAAAATGCTCAAACTGGTGAATGTTAAGAAGAAAAGTCTAGGCACAAGGATTCAAGTCCCCAAAAAAGTCTAAGCAGTTGTGTGCAAACAGCAGTTGGCCATTCATGCACTTATCATGTGGACTAACATATATAGATGATTATTGATATATATGGCATGCCTTCAAATAGAAATAGAAATACTAGTGTACAACTGAATGCCACTTTTGACCAGAACGTTCCTCTGAATATCATTTATGGAGGATATACCAACAATGTTTCATTGGATCATTAACATTTAATCTCTTCTACCTAAACTTGAAAGCTACGCTTTATGTGTAGGGAACTTTGATAGTGACTTGATAGATGATCATGTGATACCTGGGTGAAATTGGATTATTTCTATATTTTAATATAAAAATAAATCATTGAACATCTTCTTTTAAATTCCATTACATGCCAGATTCATTTAATACTTCAAATCTGCTTGGTGTTGAGTGTATATTGACGATGTACATGTATGTGTAGTAAAATAAGCAAGGAGACATGGGATATGATTGAAATGAGACAACTATCCATTCAATATCAAATGAAGATTTTAAAAACTAGTAGTCTACATGTACAATGATTGAATCAATGAATCAGAATGTATGTCAATCACCATCAACAAAACCCATGCAGCATAGCAGGTCGATAAATATTATCACATGAAACCAACAGCCCATACATAATACATGCACAAAAAATTGTTTTTATACCAAATTTGAAGTTAAGACATAAGAGTTAAGAGATGCGGGATGTGGTATGATTGCCAATGGAATGAGACCGCTCAGTTCACCAAAGAAACAAATGATGTTGATGTAAGCAATTATTCAATCTTGTTATCTCTTATCTTGATAGACAAAAATTGTTTTACATGTATTATACAGTATATTCGTAATTATGAGCTATAAAATCAATACATGTACAAGGCAAAATTGTACAAAAAGTATCTTCTGTTAGACAATAACCATTTTATAGTTATCATGTACGTCTTAACAAAGACATTTATTGTAAAAATAGTTTTTATACCAAATTTGAAGTTAAGACCTAAGAGTAAAGAGATGTGGTATGATTGTCAATCGAATGAGACAGCTCAGTTCACCAAAGTTCAAATGATGTTGAAGTACCGGTAAGCAATTATTCAATCTTTCCTTGATAGACAAAAGTCAGTGTTGTACATGCATATTAGTAACTGTGCGCTATAAAGTCAATACAAGGCAAAATTGTACAAAAAGTATCTTCTGTTAGACAAGAAACATTTTAGTTATGTTTACAAAGACATTTATTGATAAATATCTATAGACACTAAAGTTTAGACCTACCAAGCATGAAAGTTACAAACAGAAAAGTATTACTTTTGTTTTAATACTTGATGTAAACTGCTGATGCGTACCTCATATGAAAGTGTACCAATGTTACAATCAGAAAAAGATAGTCTTCTTTGATATATGACAGAGAGCTGACACTATAAAATTGCCCTATCAAATTCATGCACAAATTGATGAAAGTGCTCTGATAAGAAACAAAAGTGCATTTAAAGATGTAATGTTATTAGTACAATTAAAAATTTTTGCTTTCATTGATAATTTATAACACACTGGCTAACGTTTCTTTTACAGTGGCGGATCCAGGGGGGGGGGGGGGGGTTCCGGGGGTGCGCACTCCCCCTTTATTTTTGCCGATCAATGCATTTGTATCGGGACATATGTTTTGCACCCCCTGCACCCCCCCTTTGCCCTGGGTTAGCACCCCCCCTTTCGAAAATTCCTGCATCCGCCCCTGTTTTATGCCTATATATGTTTATGATGATTGAAACCGGCTACAGTAACATGCAGAGGCAGTTTTATAGGGTTTACCAGTGGGCTCCCTCTTTAACAGTTCTTGTTCCAAACTTATGATAATGACTAGCCACTATGTATATAAAACGCAATGCAGTAATTCGTCCTGAAATGTGTTGTCAGTTCTTTTTTGCCACAAAAAATGTTTTGCACCTGTTTCCCGAGATTGAAAGAGTTTACGAAGATGCAAATTCGCATATAACTATAATGACATAATTTACAAGAATAAGATTTTTTTTAAATTTCTTTGACAATTTTAAATTTCTTTGACAATTTTAAATTTCTTTGACAATTGGCTGAAAATAAAAAATTACAAAAGTTAACATACTAACACATTGTCAACTGCCGTTATACACATTGCATTACAATGTCCATCAAATAAAACAGTTCAATTATACTTTTTCGTCAATTGAAACTTGAGTGAAAATCAATAATTATTACGTTTAAGAATGAATAAAGTCCTTCTCCATTACAACATTGTCTATACGTGACAAAAATAAGAACACAACTCGATGCAGGTGTACAAATAATCACGTTCCGATATCGTAAGTGACGAGTAGTAGTAGTAGTAATAGTGGCGAGTACCGAAGTCTCGCCGCGGAAGAGATTACGATAAACCGCGAGATTCCAATCCTTCTTACTATACAAATCCTTGTTAATAACAACACAATTCTTTCTTTTTTTTCTTTTATATATTCTTACAAATTAGAGTGCACATATGGTCAGCTTTGGTCTTGGTCAATGCGGTCAAATTATTTCATTGTACAAGTCAGCATGAGGTATCAAAACTATTGAAATTTTGTTACGTATCAATATTTTGAATATAAGGAGGACATGCTGGCACCCTAAATTTATGCAAAACAAAAATTTGTTGTTATCAGCTGGTTATTGTATTGCAATATTGCAATCCATTGTATTATACATTGAATCCTGACATAAAAAATATAGCTGAATTACTATGCCGGTATATATGGTATATAGATTTACAAATTTAAGTGCACATATGGTCAGTTTTGGTGGAAGCGCTCAAAATATTTTGTTGTACAAGTCAGCATGAGGTATAAAAACACTGTAATTTTGATACGTATCAATATTTTGAATAAAAGGAGGACATATGCTGGCACCCTAAATTTATGCGAACAAAAATTTGAAAAAATATGGCTGATTTACTATGCCGGTATATAGATTTATAAAAAAAAGTGCACACATGGTCTGTTTTGGTCAATACGGTCAAATAATTTTGTTGCACAAGTCAGCAAGAGGTATCAAAACTACTGAAATTTTGTTACGTATCAAAATTTTGAATAAAAGGAGGACATGCTGGCACCCTAAATTTATGCGAACAAAAAATTGTTGTTATTGTATGCAATATTGTTGTCCATTGAAATATACATTGAATCCTGACATAACAAATATGGCTGATTTACTATGCTGGTATATAGATTTACAAATTAAAGTGCACATATAGTTTTAGTTGATGCAGTCAGATAATTTTGTTGTACAAGTCAATATGAGGTATCAAAACTACTGAAATTTTGTTACGTATCAAAATTTTGAATAAAAGGAGGACATGCTGGCACCCTAAATTTATGCGAACAAAAATTTGAAAAAATGTGGCTGATTTACTATGCGGGTATATAGATTTATAAAAAAAAGTGCACACATGGTCAGTTTTGGTCAACACGGTCAAATAATTTTGTTGCACAAGTCAGCAAGAGGTATCAAAACTACTGAAATTTTGTTACGTATCAATATTTTGAATAAAAGGAGGACATATGCTAGCACCCTAAATTTATGCGAACAAAAATTTGAAAAAATATGGCTCATTTACTATGCAGGTATATAGATTTATAACAAAAAGTGCACACATGGTCAGTTTTGGTCAACACGGTCAAATAATTTTGTTTCACAAGTCAGCAAGAGGTATCAAAACTACTGAAATTTTGTTACGTATCAATATTTTGAATTAAAGGAGGACATGCTGGCACCCTTAATTTATGCGAACACAAATTTGTTGTTATTGTATTGCAATATTGCTGTCCATTGTATTATACATTGAATCCTGACATAAAAAATATGGCTGATTTACTATGCAGCTATATAGATTTACAAATTAAAGTGCACATATGGTCAGTTTAAGTTGATGCGGTCAAATAATTTTGCCGGACAAGTCAGCATGAGGTATCAAAACTACTGTAATTTTGTTACGTATTAATATTTTGAATAAAAGGATGACATGCTGTCACCCTTAATTTATGCGAACAAAAATTTGTTGTTATTGTATTACAATATTGCTGTCCATTGTTTTATACATTAAATCCTGACATAAAAAATATGGCTGAATAACTATGCTGGTATATAGATTTAGAAATTAAAGTGCACAAATTGTCAGTTTTAGTTGATGCAGTCAAATAATTTTGTTGTACAAGTCAATATGAGGTATCAAAACTACTAAAATTTTGTTACGCATCAAAATTTTGAATAAAAGGAGGACATGAAGGCACCCTAAATTTATGCAAACAAAAATTTGACAAAATTTGCTGATTTAGTATGCTGGTATATAGATTTATGAATAAAAGTGCTCACATGGTCAGTTTTGGTCAACACGGTCAAATAATTTTGTTGCACAAGTCAGCAAGAGGTATCAAAACTACTGAAATTTGGTTACGTAGCAATATTTTGAATAAAAGGAGGACATATGCTGGCACCCTAAATTGATGCAAACAAAAAATTGTTGTTATTGTATGCAATATTGCTGTCCATTGTTTTATACATTAAATCCTGACATAAAAAATATGGCTGAATAACTATGCTGGTATATAGATTTAGAAATTAAAGTGCACATATAGTTTTAGTTGTTGCAGTCAAATAATTTTGTTGTACAAGTCAATATGAGGTATCAAAACTACTAAAATTTTGTTACGTATCAAAATTTTGAATAAAAGGAGGACATGCTGGCACCCTAAATTTATGCGAACAAAAATTTGAAAAAATGTGGCTGATTTACTATACGGGTATATAGATTTATAAAAAAAAGTGCACACATGGTCTGTTTTGGTCAATACGGTCAAATAATTTTGTTGCACAAGTCAGCAAGAGGTATCAAAACTACTGAAATTTTGTTACGTATCAAAATTTTGAATAAAAGGAGGACATGCTGGCACCCTAAATTTATGCGAACAAAAATTTGAAAAAATATGGCTGATTTACTACGCTGGTATATAGATTTATAAAATAAAGTGCACACATGGTCAGTTTTGGTCAACACGGTCAAATAATTTTGTTGCACAAGTCAGCAAGAGGTATCAAAACTACTGAAATTTTGTTACGTATCAATATTTTGAATAAAAGGAGGACATATGCTGGCACCCTAAATTTATGCGAAAAAAAATTTGAAAAAATATGGCTGATTTACTATGCGGGTATATAGATTTATAACAAAAAGTGCATACATGGTCAGTTTTGGTCAACACGGTCAAATAATTTTGTTGCACAAGTCAGCAAGAAGTATCAAAACTACTGAAATTTTGTTACGTATCAATATTTTGAATAAAAGGAGGACATGCTGGCACCCTTAATTTATGCGAACACAAATTTGTTGTTATTGTATTGCAATATTGCTGTCCATTGTATTATACATTGAATCCTGACATAAAAAATATGGCTGATTTACTATGCAGCTATATAGATTTACAAATTAAAGTGCACATATGGTCAGTTTAAGTTGATGCGGTCAAATAATTTTGCCGGACAAGTCAGCATGAGGTATCAAAACTACTGTAATTTTGTTACGTATTAATATTTTGAATAAAAGGATGACATGCTGTCACCCTTAATTTATGCGAACAAAAATTTGTTGTTATTGTATTACAATATTGCTGTCCATTGTTTTATACATTAAATCCTGACATAAAAAATATGGCTGAATAACTATGCTGGTATATAGATTTAGAAATTAAAGTGCACAAATTGTCAGTTTTAGTTGATGCAGTCAAATAATTTTGTTGTACAAGTCAATATGAGGTATCAAAACTACTAAAATTTTGTTACGCATCAAAATTTTGAATAAAAGGAGGACATGAAGGCACCCTAAATTTATGCAAACAAAAATTTGACAAAATTTGCTGATTTAGTATGCTGGTATATAGATTTATGAATAAAAGTGCTCACATGGTCAGTTTTGGTCAACACGGTCAAATAATTTTGTTGCACAAGTCAGCAAGAGGTATCAAAACTACTGAAATTTGGTTACGTAGCAATATTTTGAATAAAAGGAGGACATATGCTGGCACCCTAAATTGATGCAAACAAAAAATTGTTGTTATTGTATGCAATATTGCTGTCCATTGTTTTATACATTAAATCCTGACATAAAAAATATGGCTGAATAACTATGCTGGTATATAGATTTAGAAATTAAAGTGCACATATAGTTTTAGTTGTTGCAGTCAAATAATTTTGTTGTACAAGTCAATATGAGGTATCAAAACTACTAAAATTTTGTTACGTATCAAAATTTTGAATAAAAGGAGGACATGCTGGCACCCTAAATTTATGCGAACAAAAATTTGAAAAAATGTGGCTGATTTACTATACGGGTATATAGATTTATAAAAAAAAGTGCACACATGGTCTGTTTTGGTCAATACGGTCAAATAATTTTGTTGCACAAGTCAGCAAGAGGTATCAAAACTACTGAAATTTTGTTACGTATCAAAATTTTGAATAAAAGGAGGACATGCTGGCACCCTAAATTTATGCGAACAAAAATTTGAAAAAATATGGCTGATTTACTACGCTGGTATATAGATTTATAAAATAAAGTGCACACATGGTCAGTTTTGGTCAACACGGTCAAATAATTTTGTTGCACAAGTCAGCAAGAGGTATCAAAACTACTGAAATTTTGTTACGTATCAATATTTTGAATAAAAGGAGGACATATGCTGGCACCCTAAATTTATGCGAAAAAAAATTTGAAAAAATATGGCTGATTTACTATGCGGGTATATAGATTTATAACAAAAAGTGCATACATGGTCAGTTTTGGTCAACACGGTCAAATAATTTTGTTGCACAAGTCAGCAAGAAGTATCAAAACTACTGAAATTTTGTTACGTATCAATATTTTGAATAAAAGGAGGACATATGCTGACACCCTAAATTTATGCGAACAAAAATTTGAAAAAATGTGGCTGATTTACTATGCGGGTATATAGATTTATAAAAAAAAAGTGCACACATGGTCAGTTTTGGTCAACACGGTCAAATTATTTTGTTGCACAAGTCCGCAAGAGGTATCAAAACTACTGAAATTTTGTTACTTATCAAAATTTTGAATAAAAGGAGGACATGCTGGTATCCTAAATTTATGCAAACAAAAATTTGTTGTTATTGTATTGCAATATTGCTATCCATTGTATTATACATTGAATCCTGACATAAAAAATATGGCTGATTTACTATGCAGCTATATAGATTTACAAATTAAAGTGCACATATGGTCAGTTTAAGTTGATGCGGTCAAATAATTTTGCCGGACAAGTCAGCATGAGGTATCAAAACTACTGTAATTTTGTTACGTATTAATATTTTGAATAAAAGGATGACATGCTGTCACCCTTAATTTATGCGAACAAAAATTTGGCTGATTTACTATACAGGTATATATATAGATTTATAAATAAAAGTGCACACATGGTCAGTTTTGGTCAACGCGGTCAAATAATTTTGTTGTACAAGTCAGCATGAGGTATCAAAACGTAACTAAATTTTTTTATGCATCAATATTTTGAATAAAAGGAGGACATGCTGGCACCCTAAATTGATGCGAACAAAAGTTTGTAGTCATGTGTTAAAATGATGCTTTCCTCTAAAATACGTCCTTTCATAGATATACATATAAATAAAGTGCAAATATGGTTGAATTTGATAGGTATTGGAATATATATTCAGTGCCCGTTATCATTGTAACCAAGATCGTTTTTTAATTTATAGATTGGCAGATCACAGATAAATTTGTGTTTCAAGCAACGTTTTATGCGAACTTTATTTTCAAATATTTGTATTAAATCCTGTTTATATAACGGAAGTATTAGTTTTACTTTATTTTCGATGTTTATACTACGAAACAAAGATATTAAAAAGTATTTTTAAAAAATCGATGTAGAGCGGTCCTGGTTACAAGTTAACTTAGTGTTGAGCAGACCAGTCAAAAGTTAACTTGGGAACAGGTCTGGTTTCGATCGGATTTGTCAAAGCAAAAGTCAACTTATGTTAACTTTGCGGCAGGACTGGTCTCGAAGTTAACTTATGTTAACTTTATGGCAGGACTGGTTTCGAAGTTAACTTATGTTAACTTTACGGCAGGACTGGTTCGAAGTTAACTTATATCAATAGCGGACCTGTTTCGAAGTTAACTTTTTGGCAGACATAAAAACAGTCCTAGGACCAAGTCCGCTTTTCAAGTTAACTAGATTTTGGTCCTAGGACTGGTCAGAGCAGTCCTAAATTTGGTCACAGGTTAACTTTGACCAGTCCAAATGACTGGTTATCAAGTTAACTTGCTGTACAGGTTAGGACTGCACCCATCTGTAGATGTAAGTCAAGATATGAGGCCGACTTAACGGTATATGTAGTATCCTTTATCTCTAGCTCGATTGTATAGATACGTTCCAAATAGTCAACAAATTTTGAATTATTTAGTGAAAGAACATCATCTATGTAGCGAAAAGTTAAAGGATATTGCTTACTTCTTATTTTTCTTCCTCAGAAGTTCCTGCATGAAGTCAGCCTCATAATAATAAAGAAACAAATCGGCAAGTAGAGGGGCACAGTTTGTTCCCATTGGAATGCCGACAGTCTGTTGAAAAACACGTCCTCCGAACGTAACAAATATGTTGTCAATCAAGAAATCAAACATCTTGATAATATCAGTTTCAGAGAATTTTTTGTTCGAATCAGAGTGATCCTTTACAAAGTAGGATTTATCCGTCCCTAAGACAAGATACTTGTATCTACGTTGGCCATTCTTTTTTACGAAGCAAAGCAATACCAACTCTTTCAATTTGTCTTTTAGTTTGGAATGTGGAATACTAATGTAAATAGTAGAAAAGTCAAATGTTTTTATACTGTTACAAGATGAAAGAGAGTTAGATTGTATGTACTCTAAAAGATCTTTGGAATTTTTAAGTATCCACATCTGATTCACGTCCCCTTTAGAAAAAACAGTTAAACAAAAACTTTGAAGCCCGTCTTTGATTGCTGATAAAAAAGATGTTAGTAATTTCGAAAGAGGTTTCATGGAGCACTTGGAAGATCCAGCAATATACCGTTGTTTGTAAGGACACTTATGTAGTTTAGGTATCCAATATAGTGATGGCAGATCCAGTTCTTCATCTTTGGTTGAAATTCCAAAGGAACACAGAACAGACCTATGATTATCCAGGATTTCCTCTTTGGTAAGTGTCATGAGGGTATATGTTGAGTTTCCAAGTGAATTGTCAATACCTAATTTGTTTATCAAGCAGTTAATGTAATGAATTTTACTCTCAAAAACGATGTTGTTTGGGGCTTTATCTGCGGGGACAACAACATATTTGTCATGGAGGTAGGATAGGTGTTTTGCAACATTTGGGTCGTTAAAGATTGACGTAGCATGGGCATTGATAGACCCATACAGTTTCCTAATTCTGATTTGTATCAACGACCTCACTGCCTTAATCCATTCGGAAAGAGTGTCTACGTCTTCCTTCTCGCGCTTAGCCCATTGCCTGGCATAATCCTCAACTGAATCCATCAAAATTTTAAAGTTGTATTTCCAATTGATGGATTTAGGCTCACGATATTTTAGACCTTTCGATAACACATTTCGTAGAGAAGTGTTATTAACAATGTTGAGGTCACCGGTAATAACGTGGCCAGCAGGATTATATGTATATTGGGAACTAGCACAAGTGCAATCAGGAGGTTTAGACTTGAAGTCGTCAATATCGAGATCCTGCAAAACGTGTTTGTAATTGAAAATTTTAGTTGCAATAGGTTTGGTATAGGTATAAGAAATGATTGGTACATACTGGTCTTTGAAATAAGGAGGTATTTTCGATTGAACTAATTTATGATGAAGGATATTTCCGAAGTTGACGCCATCGATACCTTTGTTGGCAAAGGAAATATTAAGGAAAGATCTTTTCTCTTTTTCATCTTTGCCAATGCGGACTGGCTTGAAAAGTCTGTGACTTGCAATATCCGAAATTATAGCTGTAATTTTGTATTGGTTTGAATGAGGGTTTGTAACAGTGGATTCCAAACAAAAATTGAACACTGTAAAGGATGTATTCTTCTGACGTTTCAGTCTCGTTAAGGAATCTCGTTCTATAATTATTTTCAAAATATGTGATACAAGTGGAAAATTTCAATTAATTTTAAAATGTTATAATCAAACTAAACTCTGCGAAAAATTGGGTATTTCCAATGAAGTTTTTGAGTAAGGAATTTTTCAAATTTTATTTCCAATGAAATCAGTCCTTTTAGAATTTTTTTTGAGAAAATGGGTGAAGGATACAAAAAGTGATTTTCCAAGAAGCATGTACATCCCACATCATTTTTTTCAAATTTCTTAGATATGTATTTTTTTAATCATTTATAACAAAGAAGTTGAAAAAATATGGAATTGTACTTAAAACAGAGAAAAATCGCAAAGGAGTAGGTCCGGTAAGGGCCGATTTTGGTCTCAAATTTCAGGTTCATCTAACGAAAGATTTTGAACAATTTTAAAACACTTAAGTGTCTATTTCAACTGATTCGATTAGTTTATTTGAAAGATTTTAACTGATTAAGTCATTAGAACGCTCCGATTCAAGCTTAAATATTTAAAAACTTTCAAATATGCCAAAAAAAACGTCACATTTCAGATAGTTTTTGTCAAAGATGAATGTGGCCGCATCCGTGTTTATCCTCAACCTTTATATATGTTATGTTGTATCATCAAATGCAACTTTTATTTCAATATAATGAATGAACACGACTGAGGCCACATTCATTTAAGACGGAAAACATCTAAAATTTAACTAAAATGCGAAAAATTGTTACGATTTCAGTGATTTCGCATGACTTAATGATGCTAGTACCAGATATACGTGCATTGTACTGTCAAAAGCAGTCCTCATTCATGTAACAGAAGCATTCTACTATCCATACATAGATAAAAGATTACATTTTCACAATTGTGTAAAACTGCTATATTTTGGGGCCAACAAGGGGTCTTACTGAACCTACTCCTTTCATAAATTGACAACATGGTAAATTTGACACAAAAAAGGATCAAATATGATAAAACTTTCTTATATTAACACTTATCTATAGCTTTTTTTAATTCAAATATATTCAGATTGGTCCCCTTCATCCTTATTGAAAGTATGACAAAACGTTTAATTGTTAAATTGTGATTTTGTTCCTGTTAATAACCCGAAAATAGGTACAAATTGATGAAAAATAGGAAAATCATCAAAATTGGGTACTTTCAAAGGGCCATAGCAAAGGCAGAAGTGCACCACCATATGATTTTTTCTTTATCAATTATGTCTTTACAGTCATATAACTGTAAACGTGAATAATCAGTATGAAAAGACAATAACAATCAAAACCAAGGAGTAAACAAAGACTCACAAAGTCCTAGTATTAGTAATGAAGGAGGTTAATGTTAGTAACGTCTTTATACAAAAAAAAAATGATCAAGCTTTCATTGTGTAAATTAATGTTGTAAGTGCATGTATATGACTTTAAAACAACAACTAGATTTTACCCGATATGATACAGTATGCAACGTCTATATATAAGAAAATATATGAACACTTACCACGATGTATGAAAGCAAACCTTTGGCTATGAAAATGATGTGGCTTCTCAGATTTTAGATCTTATTCAAATGATATATGGAGGCACATGGTTTGTAACAACGATTTGTAACATGTTGTTTTGCGTAATTTGTTCATATTCATATGATTTACGAGTTTCTTAATGAGAATTACAACAGGTTGACACGTGTAAAAATAACTTGAAAAATATCAAATAAAGTACAGAATTTCCAAGTAAATTAAAAAGGGGGAAGTCAGAAAAACCCGACTATACCTATGCCCTACTATATCAACGAACGCAACAAATGAAAGGTATGCAAGTGAAATTTTGCTGTAAAGGATGTATTCTTCTGACGTTTCAGTCTCGTTGAGGAATCTCGTTCTATAATTATTTCTAAAATATGTGATAAAAGTGGAAAATTTCAATGAATTTTAAAATGTTATAATCAAACTAAACTCTGTGAAAAATTGGGTATTTCCAATGACAGTTTTTGAGTAATCAATTTGTAAAATTTTATTTCCAATAAAGTCTTTTAGATTCTTTTTTGAGGAAATGGGTGAGGGATACAAAAAATGATTTTTCCAGAAACATGTACATCCCACATCCCCTTTTCTTTTCAAATTTCTTAGATATGTATTTTTTCAATCATTTATAACAAAGGAGTTGAAAAAATAAGGAATATGTACTTAAAACAGAGAAAAATCACAAAGGAGTAGGTCCGGTAAGGGCCGATTTTGGTCTCAAATTTCAGGTTCATCTAACGAAAGATTTTGAACAATTTTAAAACACTTAAGTGTCTATTTCAACTGATTCGATTAGTTTATGTGAAAGATTTTAACTGATTTAGTCATTAAAAAGCTCCGATTCAAGCTTTAATATTTAAAAACTTTCAAATATGCCAAAAAATGTCACTTTTCAGATAGTTTTTGTCAAAGATGAATGTGGCCGCATCCGTGTTTATCCTCAACCTTTATATATGTTATGTTTTATCATCAAATATAACTTTTATTTCAATATAATGAATGAACACGACTGAGGCCACTTACATTTAAGACGGAAAACATCTAAAATTTAACTAAAATGCTAAAAATTGTGACGATTTCAGTGATTTAGCATGATTTAATGATGCTAGTACCCGATATACGTGCAATGTATTGTCAAAAACAGTCCTCATTTATGTAGCAGAAGTATTCTACTATCCAATAATTAGATAAAAGATTACATTCTCACAATTGTGTCAAACTGCTATATTTTGGGGCCAACAAGGGGTCTGACTGAACCTACTCCTTTCAAAAATTGACAACATGGTAAATTTGATACAAAAAAGGATCAAAATATGATAAAACGTTCTTATATTAACACTTATCTATAGTTTTGTTTTAATTCAAATTTATTCAGATTGGTCTCCTTCATCCTTATTGAAAGGATGACAAAAAGTTTAATTGTTGAATTGTGATTTTGTTCCTGATAATAGCCAAAAAATAGGTACAAATTGATGAAAAATGGGAAAATCATCAAAATTGGGTACTTTCAAAGGGCCATAGCTAAAACAGAATTACACCACCATATGATTTTTCTTTATCAATTATTTTTTTACAGTCATATAACTGTAAACGTGAATAATCAGTATGAAAAGACAATAACAATCAAAACCAAGGAGTAAACAAAGACTCACAAAATCCTAGTATTAGTTATGAAGGAGGTTAATGTTAGTAACGTCTTAATATCAATAAAAAAATGATAAAGCTTTCACTGTGTAAATTAATGTTGTAAGTGTATGTATATGACTTTAAAACAACAACTAGATTTTACCCGATATGATACAGTATGCAACGTCTATATATAAGAAAGTATATGAACACTTACCACGATGTATGAAAGCAAACCTTTGGCTATGAAAATGATGTGGCGTCTCAGATTATAGATCTTATTCAAATGATATATGGAGGCACATGGTTTGTAACAACGATTTGTAGCATGTTGTTTTGCGTAATTTGTTCATATTCATATGATTTACGAGTTTCTTAATGAGAATATCAACAGGTTGACACGTGTAAAAATAACTTGAAAAATATCAAATAAAGTACAAAATTTCCAAGGAAATTAAAAAAAAAAAAAGGGAATTCAGAAAAACACGACTATACCTATGCCCTACTATATCAACGAACGCAACGAAGGAAAGGTATGCAAGTGAAATTATGCTGTAAAGGATGTATTCTTCTGACGTTTCAGTCTGGTTGAAATCTCGTTCTAGAATTATTTCCAAAATATGTGATAAAAGTGGAAAATTTCAACGAATTTTAAAATTTTATAATCAAACTAAACTCTGTGAAAAATTGGGTATTTCCAATGACAATGTTTGTGAGTAATCAATTTGTAAAATTTTATTTCCAATGAAGTCAGTCTTTTAAATTTGTTTTTGAGAAAATGGGTGAGGGATACAAAAAATGATTTTTCCAGAAACATGTACATCCCACATCCCTTTTTCTTTTTAAATTTCTTAGATATGTATTTTTTTCAATTATTTATAACAAAGAAGTTGAAAAAATATGGAAACTGTACTTAAAACAGAGAAAAATAACAAAATTAAAAAACTGCCAACATGGTAAATTTGACACAAAAAAGGATCAAAATATGATAAAACTTTCTTATATTAACACTAACCTATATTTTTAAATTCAAATTTATTCAGATTGCTCCCCTTCATCCTTATTGAAAGTATGAAAAAAAGTTTAATTGTGGAATTGTGATTTTTTTCCTGATAATAGCCAAAAAATAGGTACAAATTGAGGAAAATTGGGTAAATCATCAAAATATGGTACTTTCAAAGGGCCGTAGCAAAAGCAGAAGTGCGCCACCATATGATTTTTTTCCTCACCAATTATTTTTTTACAGTCATATAAACCCAAAAATCAGGTTTAGAAAAAAGTTTAATTCTAGAAATATTTGGCTCCTCAGAGGTGTACATCCTTAAGTCACATCCAGTTATTTCTTAATCAAGAAAAAATACCTGTGCACATAAAGGATATATCAGAGACATCAGAGACACAAAAATAATCATAAAATGTAAACAAATCATGAGATGAAAATCAATTCTGGTTTGGTTCGTCAGTGATTATTATACAAATAATAAATCTAAGGAAAGTATATGATATTCTTCAATTTTGCCTATATGTGTCGTTTGTTTTTTGGATTATATATTGCAAGACATTTTAGATAAGTGTCCTTGCTTAGAACAATATATTGCAAGACCTTGCAATTGTGTGTCCTTGTTTGGGAAAATATACTGCAAGATCTTGCAAATTTGTGTCCTTATTTGGGAAAATATATTGCAAAATCTCGAAAATGTGTGTTTTTTGTTTTGGGAAAATATAAAAATTGTTCCTTTTTTAAATATACATGGGGAAATTAAAGTTATGAATGCCTAGTTTTGTGTACACTTAACCTACACACGGCCTTCATCGACTATCGACTGCATGTAGACAAAACATAAATATTTCAAGATCTCGAAAATGTGTGTCTTTAGTTTGGGAAAAGATATTGCAAGATCTTGAAAGTGTGTGTCCATATTTGGGAAATATATTGCAAGATCTCAAAAATGTGTGTCTTTGTTTAGGGAAAATATATTGCAAGATCTTGCAAATGTGTGTCTTTATTTTTGGCAAATATACTGCAAGATCTTACAAATGAGTGTTTTTTGTTTTGGGAAAATATATTGCAAGATCTCGAAAATGTGTGTCTTTGGTTTTGGAAAATATATTTCATGATCTTGTAAGTGTGTGTCCTTATTTGGGAAAATATATTGCAAGATCTCGAAAATGTGTGTCCTTATTTGGGAAAATATATTGCAAGATCTCGAAAATGTGTGTCTTTGTTTTGGAAAAATATATTGCAAGATCTTGCAAATGTGTGTTTGTTTTTGGCAAATATACTGCAAGATCTTGCAAATATGTGTCTTTGTTTTGGGGAAAATATATTGCAAGATCTTGAAAAGGTGTGTTTTTTGTTTTGGGAAAATATATTGCAAGATCTCGAAAATGTGTGTCTTTGTTTTGGGAAAATATACTGCAAGATCTTGCAAATATGTGTCTTTGTTTTGGGAAAATATATTGCAAGATCTCGAAAAGGTGTGTTTTTTGATTTGGGAAAATATATTGCAAGATCTCGAAAATGTGTGTCTTTGTTTTGGGAAAATATGTTGCAAGACCTTGCAAGTGTGTGTCCTTATTTGCGAAAATATATTGCAAGATCTCGAAAATGCGTGTTTTTGTTTAGGGAAAATATATTGCAAGATCTCGAAAATGGGTATCTTTGTTTTGGGAGAATATATTGCAAGATCTTGCAAATGTGTGTTTTTTGTTTAGGGAAAAGTTGAACAACATCGAGGACCAAAAGTTCAAAACAATTGTGCCAAAAACGGCCAGGGTTTTCTGTTAGGTACCAGAACATCCCTGTTTTTTAGAATAATTTATACTTTTGCAAACAGTAAATTTTATAAAATGACTATACAAAAGATACACATGATAAAACTAAAGTATTAACTAATTACAGAAAACAACCGAAATACATTACATAACCCGACAAATAGCAGCACAAAAAATAGACACATCCGAATAAGTTAAAACCTCAACGCCAAGTGACGTCATATTTGAAATTGTAAAAAATGACAAAAAAATGACGTCATTTGATTACGGGTTAATAAGGCTACGTAAAGTGGTTTTTATAACAAATAAATATATCAAGTTTAGACAATATTTCTGTAAAGAACTTTATTAATAAGTGATATAAGTATCAATTTTATATAAACATCTTTTTTTTTTAAATATGCATGGGAAAATTTAAGTTCTGAATGCCTAGTTTTGTGTACACTTAACCTACACAAGGCCTACATCGACTATCAACTGCATTTAGACAAAACATGATTTAAACTACATGTAAACATTGAGTTTTATCAAAAGGAACGTAATTATGTTTAGTTCATGTGTAAGTTACACTATCACAACACCGAGTTTAGGTCAATGTGGACACGGCCTATGTTTATGACTTTAAAACAACAACTAGATTGTACCCGATATGATACAGTATGCAACGTCTATATATAGGAAAGTATATGAACGAGTCTAAATTGAAAACTAAGTTCAAACCTTTTGATTGCGTTGGATAAAAACCACAATTTTTATACGTGTGCATGTAAAACAAATTTCGTTGTAGAAGGGTGTAAAACAGCACAAACAACATTTTCCAAAAGACCAAAAGAGTGAAAAAGTATATTTAAACAAAACGCATTTGACTAACAGGTCGAACAACTAATGTTCTTTAACACTGCTGACTGCCATTGGCGATTGCCAAATAAAATTGATCACAAGATGTAACAAAATGGATCTTAATATAAATTTAATACTAAACAGATTTTTTTTTTTTTTTAAATATAAATAGTATATGTACACTTACCACGATGTATGAAAGCAAACCTTTGGCTATGAAAATGATGCGGCGTCTAAGATTTTAGATCTTATGCAAATGATATATGGATGCACATGGTTTGTAACAACGATTTGTAACATATGTTGGTTTGCGTAATTTGTTCATATTCATATGATTTACGAGTTTCTTAATGACAATATCAACAGGTTGACACGTGTAAAAATAACTTGAAAAATATCAAATAAAGTACAGAATTTCCAAGTAAATTAAAAAAAGGGAAGTCAGTAAAACCCGACTATACCTATGCCCTACTATATCAACGAACGCAACAAATGAAAGGTATGCAAGTGAAATGATGCTGTAAAGGATGTATTCTTCTGACGTTTCAGTCTGGTTGAAATCTCGTTCTAGAATTATTTCTAAAATATGTGATAAAAGTGGAAAATTTCAATGAATTTTAAAATGTAATAATCAAACTAAACTCTGTGAAAAATTGGGTATTTCCAATGAAAGTTTTTGAGTAAGGAATTTTTCAAATTTTATTTCCAATGGAGTCAGTCTTTGTAGAATTTTTTTTGAGAAAATGGGTGAGGGATACAAACAGTGATTTTCCCAGAAACATGTACATCCCACATCCCTTTTTTTCAAATTTCTTAGATATGTATTTTTTCAATCATTTATAACAAAGAAGTTGAAAAAATATGGAATTTGTACTTAAAACAGAGAAAAATCACAAAGGAGTAGGTCCGGTAAGGGCCGATTTTGGCCTCAAATTTCTGGTTCATCTAATGAAAGAGTTTGAACACTTTTAAAACACTTAAGTGTCTATTTCAACTGATTCGATTAGTTTATGTGAAAGATTTTAACTGATTTACTCATTAAAAACGCTCCGATTCAAGCTTAAATATTAAAAATCTTTCAAATATGCCAAAAAACGCTACTATTCAGATAGTTTTTGTCAAAAATGAATGTGGCCGCATCCGTGTTCATCCTCAAACTTTATATATGTTATGTTTTATCATCAAATGCAACTTATATTTCAATATAATGAATGAACACGACTGCTGCCACTTTCATTTAAGACGGAAAACATCTAAAATTTAACTAAAATGCTAAAATTGTGAAGATTTCAGTGATTTAGCATGACTTAATAATGCTAATACCTTATATACGTGCATTGTATTGTCAAAAACAGTCCTCATTTATGTAGCAGAAGCATTCTATTTTCCAATAAAAAGCTAAAAGATTACATTTTCACAATTGTGTAAAACTGCTATATTTTGGGGCCAAAAAAGGGTCTTACTGAACCTACTCCTTAAAAAAAAATTGACAACATGGTAAATTTGACAAAACAAAGGATCAAAATATGATAAAACTTTCTTATATTAACACTAACCTATATTTTTAAATTCAAATTTATTCAGATTGCTCCCCTTCATCCTTATTGAAAGTATGAAAAAAAGTTTAATTGTGGAATTGTGATTGTTTTCCTGATAATAGACCCAAAACAGGTGAAAAATTATGAAAAATGGAAAATCATCAAAATTGGGTACTTTCAAAGGGCCATAGCAAAAGCAGAAGTGCATCACCATATGATTTTTTTCTTTAACAATTATTTTTGTACATTCATATAAACCCAAAAATCAGGTTTAGAAAAAAAGTTTAATTCTAGAATTTTTTTGCTCCTCAGAGGTGTACATCCTTAAGTCACATCCAGTTATTTCTTAATCAAGAAAAATATTTGTGTACATGTAGAACATATCAGAGACACCAGAGACACATAAATAATCATTAATGTAAACAAATGATAACGTTCGAAGAGATGAAAATCAATTCTGGTTTGGTTCTGCAGTGATTATTATACAAATAATAACTCTATGAAAAGTAAATGACATTCTTCTATTTTGCTTATATGTGTCGTTTGTTTTTGGATCATATATTGCAAGACTTTTTAAATAAGTGTCCTTGCTTAGGACAATATATTGCAAGACCTTGCAATTGTGTGTCCTTGCTTATGACAATATATTGCAAGACCTTGCAGTTGTGTGTCCTTGTTTGGGAAAATATATCGGAAGATCTTGCAAATTTGTGTCCTTATTTTGGAAAATATATTGCAAGATCTCGAAAATATGTGTTTTTTTGTTTTGGGAAATTAGTATGGCGTTCATTATCACTGAACTAGTATATATTTGTTTAGGGGCCAGCTGAAGGACGCCTCCAGGTGCGGGAATTTCTCGCTAAATTGAAGACCTGTTGGTGACCTTCTGCTGTTGTTTTTTTTTATGGTCGGGTTGTTGTCTCTTTGGCACATTCCCCATTTCAATTCTCAATTTTGTTTTTTTGTTTTGGGAAAATATATTGCAAGATCTCGAAAATGTTTTTTTTTTTTTTTTATTTTTTTTATTTTTTAAATAATATCTTTATTGCACTGTTCTTTGCTCTTGTGACAAAATACTCGACCTACAGCAGTTGGCCGAATATCCCTGTGTATTAGTCACTGGATCACCAGGGAATTTATTCTGTGAATTCATATTGATATATAGTTTGTTAGTTTTACAGTTCATGGTTTTTACATACATTTTGCAAAATATATTGTTTCATGATTACAGAAAGTGTACAGTATTGTCCGGTTCTGTTTCTAAAGATTAAAACTTTATGATCATTGACCTTAACCTTATTGATGAAAACCGTTAAAGCTGGTTAATCAATTGTCCAGATTAATTGATACGTTTTATTGATTCTCACGAACAACTTAAACTTACGTTGAAAATTATATGTGGTAAGTCTCGACATTGTAATTGAAAATCATTTGATTAAGTGTGCATAAATGTGTTTGAGACAAAATTCTGTACATTTTTACGAAGCATGCTGTTTTTTGGTTTATTACCACGTGTTCAAATTTATTTATTGTGTCTGTTTGGTTCACGAATCAATGTAAATATAACGGAATTTGACGAAACTGTCATCAAAGTGAGAGAGTTAGCGCTATAAAACCAGGTTTAATCCACCATTTTCTACATTTGAAAATGCCTGTACCAAGTCAGGAATATGACAGTTCTTGTCCTTTCGTTTTTGATGCGTTTTGTTTTTTTTTATTTTGCCATGTGATTATGGACTTTTCGAATTGATTTTCCTCTAAGTTCAGTATTTTTGTGATCTTACTTTTTCAGATATATTGTCAACTTTTGCTAAAACAATTTTATACATGAAAATATATTATAGCCAGCTATCCATATGTATCTTTTTACATCATTTAAAAATTTGCTGTTTTTAGCATTAATATATTTGTTAATTTTGTATGTGTTTAAAAATTCATTTCTGAAAACTGCATAAGCGTCTATTCCCTTTGTTTATAATTTGATATATGAGTACTTTTATGAATTGAATATGTTAAGACAGTTAGGAAGAGATTTATATCATTATACATGTGATCATGTATTTTATAGCCCAGTACTAAAGTTTTAAAATTAAAAATATGTGACCCAATTTTGATTTTGCTAAAAAGTACATATATTTTCTTCCAAAATTCATGAACGAATTGACATTTGAGAAAAAAGTGTTCGTAATCTTCAGTCAAGTTACACAATTCACACATACTTGTTTCTTGTATGTGTCATTGTAGTAATAAGTATTTACATGGAAGGATGTAATGGAGTAATTTCCATCTTAATATTTTATAATTGTTATTAATCAAATAGGTAAAAGCAAATTGTAACACATTATTTATTGGAGTGATTGATTCTTGATTGAAGATGTTTTTCCATTTGGAGAATCCTATTGGTTTCTCATCATGTTTGTTATTTAAATGGTTATATATATCTTTGGATGACATATTTTCAATTAATTCTGTTTTTTTGTTAACAGTCAAGAACAAGTTTAATTTTGTTTTTACAAAAGTTTTCAAATATTTGTCAGATTTTAATGTACTAACCCATTCTTTCGGAATGTAATTTTTCAATTTTAAAATTTCAAAGATCCAATTAGTTTTTGAGGTTAGTTTCTCCAATATAACTTTTTGTGATTTGCCCTTTTTTATCAATTATATCATTAATGAAAATAATACCATCTTTTATCCAATTTAGGTAAACTAAACATTTTCCTTTAAATTTTATATTTTTATTACCCCACAACATTTGCTGCCTAATATTTCTAAAATTTATGATTGGTGTATTACTTGTTGGTGTAATATTTGCTTTGTACCAACTCTTTAAGATGTTCAAGTAAATAAGGGTAGTACATTACTTAAATTAGGTAATGATTTTATGTTGTCTGGCATCATATGAAATATAAGGTTGGTTTTACCAAATTTATTGAAATAATATGTTGAAATGACTTTCCAATTAGCAAATTCCGTTGCCGTTAATCGTTTAACCCATGAAATTTGTAATGCATTTAAGAAGTGATCCCTGTCTGTCTTTTTCGGACCTCCATTTGTGTAATCTTTGGTAAGTGTTGAACGCTTTAAAGTTGTATATAAGTTTTTTAAAATCTTTATGTACATTTGGGGTATTAAAACAACCGAAGCTAAAAAAAAAGATGAGGTAAAATAAGCGACTTAACAACTGTTATTCGACCTATCATTGTTAAATTTCTTTTTTCCCAATCAGGTATTAATTGTTTTGAATGTCTCATTGTTTTTTCAATAATTAATTTGTCATATTCACTTTTATTCAATCCAAAGTAGACACCTAAACTTTTAATTGGTTCTTTGCTCCAGTGTATAGTTTCAATTTTTTCTTTACAATGTTTAAGCCTACCTAACCGTATACCTTCTGTTATAGATTTATTCAGTTTTAAACCAGAAAGTGTTCCAAATATTTCTATTAGGTTCAATGCTTGGTGTATTTCATTTTTTGAACTGAGAAAGAGTGTCGTGTCATCAGCCAAATGGGAAATTTTTAAACTATGCGTTTTTTCATCAAGTTTAGTTTGAAACCCTTTAATATTTGAATTGGTCTTACTCTACATGCCAGGATTTCAACTGCTGTTACAAACATAAGAGAACTTAACGGACATCCTTGTTTTATACCACGGTGAAGACTATAGGTTTCTGAGATCCAGCGGTTATTAGACAGGCATCCTTTAGTATCATTATATAACGTTTTACCCATTTTAAGAAGGAATGTGGTATTCCAAATTTTAGTTGAGATTCATACATGAAGGGCCATCCCTAAAGAATCAAAGGCTTTGGTAAAGTCTATGAACAATAACACCCCATCTATATTAAATTTTTCTGAGTAGTCTATCATATCTTGAATCTGGCGAATGATAAAACCTATGTACCGATTTTTTATATATCCATTCTGATCACTATGAATAATTTTGGACAACACCACCTTTAATCTTTGCACTAAGACGTAGGTCATAAGCTTAGTGTCTACATGTAATAAAGTGATTGGCCTTTAGTTATCTAATAATAATAATAGATCATTTTTTTTTATATAGTAAGGAGATAACACCTATTTTTTGGAGAGTTGTCATTTCTTCTTTTTTCCTGACATGTATTTAATACTTTCACTGCAGATTCTTTTAGGTATGACCAAAATGTACGATAAAATTCTACACTAAGACCATCTAGTCCAGGGCATTTTTTTAGTTTCATATTAGATATAGCATTTCTGCATTCTTCTAATGTTAGGTTGCCGACCAATACTTCACTATCATTATTGGATAGTGAGTGATCTATCTTTGTTTGACTTATATAATTTTTTTATTTCTGAAGGGTCCGGTTTAGTACTTTTATACAAATTTTGGTAGTAGCTTTCCCCAAGAATAAGAATATCTGATGCGTCTGTAACGATATTACCTTGGTCATTTCTAAGGTCGGAAATAGTTTTCTTGGTTTGTCTTTATTTTTCAAGACCCAAAATATATTTTGTGTTTTTTTCCCCTTCTTCTGCACATCTGACTCGGGGTCTGATTTGTGCACCCCTAGTTTCTTTTATATATCAATTTTGTTAATTGTTTTCTACATTATTTATTTTTATTCTAAAATGTTGAGAACTACTTGATTTTTTGATAAGAATTTTAACTTTTTTTCTAAATGTTTAATTTCATTTTTACTTTCAGCAGCCTTTTGTTTGCAGTATGCAATGGTTACCTCCCTTACTTCTATTTTGAAAATGTCCCAAGTGACTTGAGGATCATTATTGTTCGTGAGTATTTATTTGTTTACACATTGCGATTATAGGTCACTTTATGCCGTAAAAAAGATGTTAAATTACAATACATACAGTCTTGCAACACTGATGACTTTTATAAAGACGAAACGCGCGGCTGTCTTACCAAGTTATAAGTATGATATCTTTATATTTTCGACACCAACATGTAAACAGTTACCAAAAGTCATCGTTAAACTGACACCTTTTACTAAATTGTACTTGAACAAAACTTATAAAAATTGGTAATTTTCATCCTAAATGTTAATGTAATATTGTACTAAATGCGCGGAAATCACAACGTGATTCTAACTATCCTACTTCCTGTGGCCTTAAACAAGTCATGTCTTCTTGGACTGTCCATGACGTTAAAATACTTAATCCCTTGGATGTTTTTTAGTTGATTTTAGTCTTTCTTTGGTGCATGGATTCTATTAGTGATTGTTGTTGGCTTTTATCTAGCTGTCAGAAATTGCGAGTACTCGTAAATCGTAATTTCTTGTTAATTTGAGATTTGACAGAAAAGCGCTTTGGACGCAAATAACTATAACACGTGTTGCTTTCAATTTTTTACATCACTGGTTCGATACCTTTGCTGGTTGAATATCAGTTCCCAAGGGTATCATTAGCCCAGTAGTCAGTTTTTCGGTACTGGCATGATTTAACAAACTTTAGAAAATTGTCCGTTTATAAATTTATAAATTATTTAGAAACTAAGGTTTCAACTCCCTCAGGCAATGTTGGCTTAAATGAATTAGGCTATTTTGTTAGGTATTTTTGACATATAGCTCTTTAACAGTTTCGGTACTTATACATCTTTGGATTTCAAATGTTTGGCTTTGAGCGTTTCTGATGAAGGTAAATCCAGTAAAAAATCGCACGAAACTATAAAACGTGTTGTTTTCAATTCTTTTTGACCTGTTTATGCTATTTATAATGCTTTTTCAGTATTTAATGTTTACTTATTCAGGACTATATATATCTGATCTATATACCAGCTTTGATAAATATTTGATACATGTATAACTATCAATTTTCACTTCTTCGAGATGATAAATCAGACTATATGAAGTCAAAATAATTCATTGTGGACTTTCAAAGCACTATAATGACCTACATTTGGAGTGGTGTAACGTTAAATTGGATGTCAACAATGTGTAGTCTAAACAAGCGTTTTGACACATACGACCAGACAAATAACAAATTAACAAATGAATAGCAAGCAAAATTTCAAAAATTATCGGAGGAAAATGTATGAAAAGTTTCTTATGAATTCGAATCAAGTCACGTCCGAAACACTGATCAACGAGTTGGTTTCATTCGCTGATAAAAATAGCTGACTGTCTGTGGTATCAAATCGATATAAGTTAATGAAAGTAATTCCTCTATTGTGTGATGAATGTTTTGCCACCTAATAGTTTTGTTACTGTAATTCAATGGGTGTTGATATAATTCATATTTAAAATTTGTTATATCCATTAAAACCAAGAAAACAAAAAGATTTTTTTGAAGTTGACTTAAACATTTGGAATAAAGAAAATCATGACAGATACGAAAAAGGATGTTTTAAAATTTAATTTAAGCATAGCCTATATTTCAATAATTATAATGATACTTAGTAGTGCGATGTCAAGTGAAAGGCTCATGGTAATAAACAATGCTTTAGAACACATTTTGTATTATAATATATTTCTTTATTTTTAGCTATCTAATTTTACATATAGAACAACTAAATCTAAACACGTGATGTTGAATTTTGTATTTAATTGTTTATATCATTTTGAAAATTGTATTGGCTTAATCATGAAGTCATTATTTGTAAATAAAATATTTGTTTAATAACAAATGGAAGAAATCTAATAAAGCTTATAAAATGCAAGTCCTAAAAATAAAGTATGCAAATTGTAAACAACACTTTCGGCACCATTTCCTGCAAAGAAAACAAATGTTATTAAACTGTTGCATTTGAAGCATGAAGGTAAATGCATCATGGTACAATGAAACCTTAATTTTAGTACAATTTATTAATTTATCACCTAGCGAATCGTCGGGACATGCCGTCAATTATTATATAACCGTTTTACATATGATATCGAATACAGATATAGGAACATGTGGTATGAGTGCCAATGAGACATCTCCCCATCCAAATAACAATTTATAAAAGTAAACAATTATAGGTCAGATATGTTTCTTATTTCGTAACTACAATCCACTTTCCTTTTCACAACTATGACGATTAATTGGGTTCGTTATAACATGTGCGACACGACGGGTGCCACATGTGGTGCAGGATCTGCTTACCTTTCCGGATCACCTGAGATTATCCCCAGTGTTAGGGTTGCTTTGTATTTAGTTTTTAATACTGTGTGTTGTGTTGTATTATTTGTCTTTATGTCTTTTCTTCTTTAGCCATAGAGTTGTCAGCTTATTTTTGAAATATGAGTTTGACTGTCCCTCTGGTATCTTTCGCCCCTCTTTTATCCCTGTAAAATGATTCAAAACATTTGAAAATAAGGATATCATAATAAGGATTTTGTACTTTAGACGGACATAATTATACTTATATATATATACATAATATTGCATACATCATACATACCACTACCACAATTGTAGGTCGAAATTAGCTTTTTGGTAATGGCGATGTTATTATCTAGATTCTTATCGCAGTTAGCAAATGAATTCAAACAATTCAAATGGACAAGTGCAGCACTTGGATTTAAATAAAAAATATCATAGACATTAAAATGCAATAAAAAAATATTATTTTTTATAAGATACATAATCTGATGTTCAAAAGTTGTCGTTTGTTGATTTGTTTCATAAGTGGGTCTCGTTTCTCGTTTCTTTAACACTTATATCGTTGGTTTACCCGATTGAATGGTTTAACAATAGTCATTTTGGCGCCCTTTATAGCTTGCTGTTTTGATGACGGTACTTTGACCTATACTGATTTACTTTTACAAACTGTGACTTGGAGGGAGAGTTGTCTTTCAGGCACTCATACCACATCTTCTTATATCTACATCAGTTTTACCAATTTTGTCATAAATATTAAAAAAGGAAAACATCGTGATGAGTATTCTATTTGATGTATTTCAACAGCTGTCTGGCATTCATGTAACTGTGAATATGATTTCCAACCCTGCATGTGCATTTAAATGTTAGATGTAGACGAACAAAAATATTATCACTTTAGGAAAACTTTAATAGAGTCAATTGTGATAATAAATATCTCTAAAGTGATGAAAGTAGCAAAATGTCTCAAACAACATATCAAGAAAGATATGAGCTGATATAGGAAAAACGTACAGGCCAAGCCAGGTAAGCGTTTAGACCAGGATCTACTTACCCCTCTAGAGCACCTGAGATCACCCCCATTTTTTGGTGGGATTTGTATCGTTTAGTCTTATGTTTTCTATGTTTTGTCTTCTGTACTAATATTTGTCTCATATGCGAATCGGAGAGGGGCGGCTAGGGGGCCTGGGTCCCTTTACATGGGAAAAAGTTGATTATATAGATAATCACTGAAGCATGACAGGAGCGGCCCCCATTAGGTAAGTCAGCCTCCCCCTTATGAGAAGTTCTGGATCTGCCATTGTGTCTGTTTATCTTTTTATTTTTATTAATGTTAGTTTATTTTCAATCGTTGAGTTTGACTGACACTCTGGTATCTTCCGTCCCTCTTTTAAACAATAAAACTACAAGTATTAAATAATGAAAATCTTACCTGCATATTTTTCGCTTGTCAAGTATATTCGTATATACCAATACGTTGTTGAACTCTTTTAGACAAGAATGCAATCTTGAAGAATCACAATCTTGGGCGACGGCTAGGGAATAAAGCATTAGAATAACTTTTCGCTATTCAAATAATATGCACAAGACAATACAGCCTCTTCGGAATTTGAACTTTGACCCTTTGTTTATTTCATTTCGATTTGTCATACCCCCTCCCCCTCATATATCGTTTACATATATTAGATTATAGCCGATGTGGTATGCATGCCGTTATCTCTTGATATATGTTTCGAGTACTCTAGAAATTATCAATTTACGATTCTGTTTTACAGTCAGAAAATTAAGTATTATGCCATTCTCCATGAATACAGATAAAGCAATCACATCAATACAAATTTATCAGAGATTTTATGCCGAGTGACCTCTGTATTTTTCTTTACGTGAAAAAAAAACAACGTTTGTGTTCTTGTTCCTTTTTCGTTTATTTTATTATTGTTGTGTGATCTTTTTTTAATTTTGTTTATTTAATCATTATATCTCAACTTTAAAGAAATAAAGACATTAATGAATGAATTCATGAGTGCTCATGACTAATGATGGACAGTGTTGAAATCAATTAAAATAACTACGCATTTATAAATATGAAAAACAATACACAACATATGTGAAAGGGAAGAAATACCTTACTTTGTATGATCATACCAATAGACACAAAACATATAATAAGAGCTATGTCAGACGGTCTGTCCATTCTTCTTGTGTCCACCCTGTACAAATAAACACACATACATAAAAAGGAAGTATACACTTAGAAGCAGAAACGTGAGGGTAGGAGCGCCTTTAGATAAGTTTGAACCCCCACGATCTGTATGTGCTTGTCTCGTGTCAGAAACCTAAAATTCAATGGTTGTCGTTGGTTTATGTCTATCTTAATGTTTTACCTTCATTATTTTGTACATAGATCATGACGCTAGTTCTACATTTGCCAATTTGGGGCCATGTATTGCTGACAATGCAGTATTTGTGTAACATATTGTTGATGGCCTTTCGGTGACCTAGGTAGTTTCTGTGTTATTTGGTCTTTTGTTCAGAGTTGTCTCATTTGCCATCGTCCCACATTTTCTATTTTATAAATGAAGAAAAACATGAAATCGTATGCACCTTATTATATACGATAATAACAACTAGAGGCTCTTAAGAATATGTGTCGTTCATGATTACCTAGGTCTATGTGAATCTTCAACTAGAATATAATTCAGTAAAAAAAAAATCTTTTTGTTAATTTTCTATTGCTGATTGTTTCTACAAAACACCAAAAAAAAAAAAAAAAAACAATCAATGTAACCAATTGTCCTTTAAATGAAATCACTTCTTTACAGAGTCCGTCCGTTTGACTTTTTTGTAGAACTTGTCTTCAGATGTTGATCATATCGCCTTTTAAAAGTGTCTATATATTTGTATATTTGTAGATAATAGGCAAAAAGCAAGAAATTGATATTGATTGTAATAATTAATGTTCGTTTCTGTGTGTATGTGTTACATTTCGGTGTTGTGTCTCTGATGTATCGTAGTTCTCTTATATTTGATACGTTTCCCTCAGTTTCAGTGTGTAACCCGGATTTGTTTTTTTTCTCTATCGATTTATGAATTTTGAACAGCCATTAAAGAGCAATAACTCCAATAAGTAATCGACCGAAAACAAACAATTTGCAAAATTTGTCATCATAGGTTAATACTTGTACCTCCCGCAAGAAGCCGTTTAACAGTTTTGATGAAAATGGACAATAAAAAATTGAACCTTTTATTTTGTCAGTGTTACTAGGTTTTTAGCGGATTTTAGAATAATGGACACATTTTGAATTTGATCCTTATATTCTATTTCAGCCATATTGACGTACGACTATAAAGAACAGACGTCAAGTTGTCAGAAAGCTCATATGGGCATTTGAGTCATGTGAAATAATTATACACTAGTGCCACGATTTTAGTCTGAAACGGTCATGTTGGTCTGATCATATCTTAATTGACTGGATTTACCGCTAGAGAAAAACGTCCAAGACTTTTTAGACCGTTCAGACGCCGTTCCGATCGATTGTCTCATCAGGTAAATCAGTCCGTTAAAGCATGTCAAGATAAACAAGACTGTATCTTCTAGCGAGCTGTTTAGATCCGTTACGACGGTGTCGGACCAAAACAGTCTATGGATACAAAATTACGTTAGGATGTTGTAAGACCGTGTTCAGATTTTAATAATTTTGACACAAAACGGGTGAAACTTTCCAAGTGTTTATCAGGGAATGCTCCTCTTTAAAGAATAAATTAAAAATTAGAAAGAAGACGGTTAATGTTAACTGAAAGTCTACCATGTCCATTTAATTAAATAAAGAAAATAATCAATTCCAATTCATACTTCTTCCTATTTAATTATTTAACATATTTTATATTAAAAAACATAAGTAGTTCAAAGTCATAATGCTGTACAAACTGCTGCGAATTGAGTTAAAAATCAACAGATTGCCGAAATAATATTTATTTATTAAATATAAGCATCTGAAACTTTATATTTAATGGTTTACAAGTGATTGCAAATAAATGTTTATGCTATTACAGACTGGTGCCGTGGTAAAAAAATAGTCAACTTGACGTAACAGATCATTTGTATACCCTTAAATATTACGAATGTCGGGATAAACACTTGAAAACGTGATCTAAATATGTTTAGTTACATTTTTGGTGTACCTTTTTTTTAAATATCGGAAATTAATATGTATTATCATTTAACTTTTTATGTTTCCTATATAAATTTCATTTGAGTTATTAGTAAATTTGAGGTAGGGAAAAACTGTAACTATGTATGTCTTTTGTCGTCTTCCGTTTATTGTCGTGGAATTATCCGTTCATTTTTGCCCGACTTGTGCATTTGACTTTCCGTCTTTATTTTTTATTGTGTCTATACTATCAGAGCCTATTATAACTTTTTTACATACCAGATTGAGAAGCCTTCGTTAAAAAATAAAGTTTGATGATTATTGAGCAAGTCTGTGAAATATTGAAAAAAGGACGTTCCGGAAAACACAAGTCGCTATATTAAATGCTTGTAAAAACTCCGTAACATGTGGTACGCTCATATTTATATACCTTTCTGTTAAATAAGAAAGTGTGAAAACAGTTATTGAAATTCACCTCAAAAAGGGAAACCAAATAGTGGCTATCTAACTTATTTTTCAAATATCGAATACACCAAGGATTTGTATAATATATATAAACAAATATACAAATCCTTGAATACACAAATAAATCTCTAACCTATTCACGCTGGCGATTTTTTTTTACTAACAGGTGTCTGCTGGCATTCGATTGGACATCAGTTTAATGTAGGCGTAACAATTCATCACATTTATCCAATCAGCTGTATTGTGTGCGATGACATACAGTCCACATAGTTAAGGTTTTTTTTAATGATTTTTTTGATTCATACACAATATACATACACTATAAAACAAACAATATCCAGCCCAAAAACGACTAACGAGACACTATATTATAACAAATAACTATTTAAAACTTCTATGATTGAAACTTTCAAACTAAATGGTAGACCCCAACACCCAACATAGAATGGTTTACATTTTGAGTTAGACTGCTCTATAATTTGATATAATTTGTTTCAAAAGTAGTACATTGCACTGTGAGCATCTTTTTTTTTTAGATAAGCACGCGTGATTTTATTATTAACAAGAAATGCTATACGAAATAACTAAGATCACTTTATTTGTACTCGCTACAAGAATAACAGATTGGTGTGCCTGTCTTTTTGTTCAGTTACTAAAGTTCGTAAAATCAAAATTATATTTTACAACAATGCACATATGTATTGTATATGTTATTCCAACACTTACATTTTTTTCTTTTAATTGTGTGGCTATTTAATGACCATTTTTATTTAAAGCCTGGGTTTGCATACTTCAATCTTAAGTACGTTTGAAGTCTACATAGATCACAGTACTTAATAAATATTTTGTGTTAAACGTTAAAGCAATTGACAAAGCAAACAATCCACACACAAAAATGACACCTAGAGGACACATATACTAAGCGATAAAAGAAAGGATGCACTTTTATATTTTTAATATTTAAAAAAAAAGTAAAGATATAAAAACTTAATTCACGCGTTCATTAGGTAAAACTACGTCCCATACATATTGATTTTTTACATGTACAACAGGTGAGTTCATCACAGATTTTGAATTCTAATTTTGGAAATTTTGCACGTGCCGAAAAAATAGTAAAATTCAACTTAATTTGATTTTATTCAACACCTGTTACTGTATCCAGTCGTAAGTTCACAAAATTTCAAGAACACATTTCAAACTGACCCGTCTTACGCATGATTCAAGCCGGCAAGGGTATGACTGCTGTGTCAAGTGCAATTGGCTATAAACGTTTGACATTATGTCGGCTACAGCAGAGATTCAAAGGGACTGGATCTACGGCGGATCGACCTCGGTCTGGGCGGCCACGGGTAACAACTATTGCTGATGACATATTCATTCGTATACGGCATTTGCGGGATAGGTTTATGCCTAATAGGGCATCGACTGGTTTTGTTCAGTGCAGATGTATCAGTGCACAAACAGTCCGTAGAAGACTCCGGTCTTTTAATCTTCGTCCTAGACGTGCTTATAGGGGATCTACACTGACACAACGACACAGACAAGAGCGGTTAAGATGGTGTCAAGCTCGTTTACGATGGAGACTCAATAATGAATGAAGCAATATTTTGTTTTTGTCCAGATTCACTCTCCAGCATTCAGATGGTCGAGCAAGAGATTATAGACAAATAATCGGAAAATTCATAATAACATGGCAAAAATCAAATAACAAAACACATCAAAAACGAATGGACAAGAACTGTCATATTCCTGACTTGGTACAGGCATTTTCAAATTTAGAAAATGGTTGATTAAACCTGGTTTTATAGCGCTAACCCTCTCACTTTGATGACAGTCTTATCACGACTAGTTTTGATGTAAGGTAGACATTTCTACATTTTAACCAGAAAGCAAAATCAGATTCATAGATGAAAACGAAACTGTTAAACTAGTAACGAAGTGTGCTATTTATATCATTACCATGTACTCTGTTTAGATTGTAAGTGCATGCATACAAGACATATAAACATATCATATAAACATATAATAGATGAAAGAAAAAACACCAAAACAGCAAATTCGTAAAACAAAATTAATAATAAAAATTGAATTCACAGGATGAGTTTATAATTTCAAAATATACAATGACTTAATTTTAAACTTCTTTTTGCATTGTTCGAAAAAAAAAACGATCAAGATTTATGTTTATCTTCGATAAGTCGATATATAGCTTCATGTAATAGGTATGTTATAAATTATTTCCTGTTTACTTAATATGTGGTACTACGGGTAACATGGAAGCTTTGAAGGATTTTCTATCGTTTTTTCTATTTATATACTTGCCTGCTTTGTCATTTCGCCTGTAACTTTTGTCCAACCACGTTTGTATGTCACTCTGTAGTCAGATGCTAGATGAATTGGTCTACTGAATATGTAAGTTACAAAACAAAAGAGATGAAAGATACCAGGAAGTAGTAATATAGAAAATAAGGAAAATGTTTTACAACAGTGCTGTAAATCTATCTATATTTGAAAAAATATTTCCATACACTTTATCTCTAAGGAAGAAGGAAATAAATATCGTTGGAACATTATTTTTTCTTTCTTTTGTTTCTTGTAGATTTAGCATATTTAAAATTATACTTAACATGCTTAAGGAAGTAAGGAAGTAGTTGGAAATGTTAAAAACAATTCAGAAAAATCTGATTATATTGCAAACATTTTTTTGCGTTGTTAATTAAGTAAAATGTAGGTTGTTGAGGTTGGTTGCAAGCTGCATAGTTGTCACACAAAGGAATCGTGTGAATTATACTGAAAAAGATTTTTTATTTTATATTATGTGAAAAGAAAACAATTATATGATATTATACGGGTCGTACGGGTTTTTGCATCGGAAATAAACACATATATTCTAAAACCAATAATTAGCATGATGCGGTTATTTTTTTTCTCTCATATATTTTATAAAGGTAGGATTCTAAAACTTTAACGGTAGGAATTGTGCATACTTTCATATGATGAAGACATTATCTTTCAATCAGATAACCTTATAGGTGGCACGGTAGTATTTCCTGGCCCATAGGGATAATGATAGCCTTTTTAGAATTTTCACCACTTTCGAACACTGCAAAAAAATCTACATTCACACTTAACTGAAGTACTTTCATTTTACTATTCAGAAATGAATTTGAATATGTATCATGACCGTTTACTTTTTTTGCTATTTTTAGAAACCTAAGGCCACTAGTAATTTTAGGTCTTTTATGGTGCAGTGAATACAAAATTTTAAAAAAATCTCAAAAATTCATTTTCATCTGTATGTAAAATTATTTCATATTTTTCTACACCTGATTCATCCCTCAGTTTGGGAAAGTATGTTCAGTTGATACTGTATTTTTTGTCCAATCACACTGTTTAGATACATTTACCTAAGTAGGGTACACAAAAGAGCAACCTAAATTCTGGAATGCAAATACTACCGTGCCACCTATAGGGTTACTAGATACGAGATATATAAGAAATGAAAAATATTTTATTCGTTCAATCATTTAAATGAAAGTTTAAATAGTGAAATAATATATCGCTTTTAGCAGCCAGTATGGTTCATTTTGGCAAAATAAGCTAAAAAATATTGATGATGCAAGTGCATAATAGACCTCATTGAATCCGTATTCAAGTGAACTTCAATTTAACACCTAAGCTAGAGATGGATACTGCATGCACATAGTTCGTACAATTATAGAGGAAAAGAATGTCATCAGTGAAAGTGAAACGATGGTAAATCCCTTGAATGAAAAAATCGTTCCACAAAAAAATCTTTAACAGGTAAAAACGATGATTAACATATAGTTTTAATCTATAATATGAAATTAAACAGACATAGAAATTGAACATGCCCGAATTTGATATCTATGTATTACTATATGTAAGTTAATATCGATTATGTTGCGATCGGAAGGCTTCGTTGTCAGCTCGACAGTTAATTAGATCGCATCTAGACTAAAATACACACTAGACCATGCCCGAATATTCTTTATCTTAGACTCTCTTATTATTTGTATATATGTTTTACATTGTTGAAAATTAAGTATGAGAATTTGAGTCAAATCGGTGAACAAGAATTTCACAGCTAGTGCACCTTTTGTGGTTTAAAAAAAAATAACACCACATACAGCATGTACAGTAATATGTTTCAGTGGCGTATTATTATTATATATCAAATCAAACATCAGATTCGAGGATTTTAAAAACATTTTCTATGATTCTATTAGCCCTATTATTTTTAAATGCGCAGTTTATATTCGTTATGTCAGCAATTTAACGTAAGCATAGTCATTTTGGTTGAGAAAAACAAAAATAACACCACATACAGCATGTACAGTAATATGTCTCAGTGGCGTATTATTATTACATATCAAATTAAACATCAGATTCGAAGATTTTGAAAACATTTTCTATGATTCTATAAGCCGTATTATTTTTAAATGCGCAGTTTATATTCGTTATGTCAGCAATTTAACGTAAGCATAGTCATTTTGATTTGAGACGTACATACATATAGTGTGTTAAGCTGTGAACTATTCATTTGATTGTTTATTATAAATGACATTTAGTTTTTATTCTCAAATGGGATTGTGTTATTGTTCTATTACAATGTTTGTATTCTGGTTTTTCAAATTTGCTGATGCTTTGTCTGTATGCTCTATTGTGTTTCTTCTATACATAATGGCATGACGTTTCTTTTAGAAGAAATACACAATACGAATAAAGACAAGTGGCACGAAGGAAAGGTAAACTTCTAATTTACATTCTGCAGAAGGTATGGCTTAAAAAAACTGTAGACTATATCATTTCATACTAGAACGACACAATTATTTTATATCTCTACCTGTGTGACGTTTACATTCTGACGTCATGCGCGCATTTATATGCCAAGGTCAATGTCAAAGCAATAAATGCAGTTGTTTGATATGGTATATGCTTTTTTGTGCTTCTTTGTTTAATATTTGTTTGATTTTAGTGTGATTAAGATACTGGTTGTATTAGTACATCCTGTCATTATGTAATGTTTACTAGTATGATATTTCCGTATTTTTGTCTTTCATTTTTGATAATGTGCAATGTCTATATGCCTTTTGGTGTTACTTCGATACTCGATACATATAACGTTGCTCTGTACTTATACATCCCGTTATTGCGCTATTGTAAAACATGTTTGTTTGCTTCTCATTCATTTTTGCTATGTGCTTTGTCTTTATCCTTTTTTATGATTCTTTGATACATATATACATATATGACGTGGCTCTGTACTTTAAAATCCCGTCATTATGTCATTGTACTATAGTAAATTTGTGTATTCTTGTCTTTATTTTTTTGCTAATATACTTGGTCTTTATGTCATTTTCTGCCTCTTTGGTACATATTTGTTTCTGATTTTTTTAGTGATTGAGATTATTACACAATGTTGACTGCTGTTCCCATATTTTGACATTTTAACCTAATATGTCTGTTTGTTTTGTTCTTGCATCGTTGTCCACAAAACCAGGTTCAACCCACCATTTTTTCCTTTAAAAATGTCCTGTACCAAGTCAGGAATATGACCATTGTTGTATTATAGTTCGTTTCTGTGCGTGTTACAATTTAACGTTGCGTCGTTTGTTTTCTCTTATTTTTGAGTGTAAATTGACATTGCGATTTGACGTGTCACGGTACTTGTATATCCCAAATTCATGTATTTGGTTTTGATGCTATATTTGTTATTCTCGTGGGATTGTGTCTGATGCTTGGTCCGTTTCTGTGTGTGTTAGTTACATTGTAGTGTTGTGTCGTTGTTCTCCTTTTATATTTATGCGTTTCCGTCAGTTTTAGTTTGTTACCCCGATTTTGTTTTTTGTCCATGGATTTATGAGTTTGAACAGCGGTATACTACTGTTGCCTTTATTCATAATAATAGAATTTGATGCGACTGTCATACAAGTGAGAGGTTTAGCTGGCTTTAAAACCAGGTTCAATCCACTATTTTCTAGAAAATGCCTGTAGCAAGTTAGGTATATGACAGTTGTTGTCCATTCGTTTGATGTGTTTCATCTTTTGCGTTTGCCATTTGATTGGGGACTTTCCGTTTTGACTTTTCAGTTCAGTATTTTTGTGATTTTACTTTTTGATACCAAAAAGAAAACAATAAACTTGTGGAAAAGATGATAAACCGCAAACATTAAGTGCAAACATTTGTACACCATATCAAATTTTGAAAATTAATGTCACAGTGATGTTAGGAATCGAAACGGTATTTGGAAGCTCATATAATTTACCTCAATTAAAGATAGGCTCTTGAATTTTAAAGAGTCAAAATTGATCATATAAGCCCAAAGGAAAACATAAACCAGCCCAAAAGAAAAAAAAATAGAAACAGGTCTGAATTGAAAAAAAAAACAACGTTTAAACCGATGATTATGTTTGATAAAAACAGCATTTTTTATACGTGTGCAGGCAAAACAAAATATGTGTAGAGGGATCTAAATACAGCACAAACAACATATATTACATTAAAACTAATTGTTTAGATTAACCAAATTGGAATTGCTGACGCTTCTCGAAAACACACATCACTGAACCTTGGTTTCTTTTGATTGCACACTGAATATACAAATTGACAGCCCTATGCATAACTATAAATACCAAATATATACTATTAATTGGGCAATTCTTGAAGGAATTAATCATTGCGTTTAATTAACATACGGAGCGAATTAAATGATTTTGGTTGACGAAAAGTTCAGAAATGTAAAAAGTGTCCGAATTAGTTTGTCTGCACATTCATTTGAATTTTAAAATCAGTTCAATTGTGGAAAGACGAACTAAATTAAGTCGACGAAATTCTTCATGGACAGTACTGTAAAACAATTCATGTATCTTTGTGTTTATTTATATTGACACTATTGAAATATTGCATCTAAACCAGCTGATATAATGTTAGTCCATAACACATTACAAAAAATGTAAAAAAAATACTTCCGGCACCATTACCTGAAAAAAAATGAAAACAAATAATGTTTAATTACATCAAATGCAGAATAACTTCATAAACGTTACCAAAACCAAAAAGTAACAATATAAAGAAATGAAAACAAAGGGAAAAATGAAATAAATATATGTCTCGTGAAAAAGTTTTTGTTTACACCATGCTAATTTTATAAACCGAACACAATTTAACAATTATGTATGCATTACGTAGAAAGTATCAACCGTAAACTATGATAAAATGAATTAGCTGCCAAGTTATTTACCTTGGGTACCGACAGACAAATGGAATGGACTCCGTTTTTTTTTTTACTAAAGAACTAACTACCTTGGTCACTATCATTCCTAGATTTTGAGAAGCTCCCAAGTTGAACTATCGAAGTACTGACTCCTAGAAAGATATTAACTTTTTATTATGAGTGACTTTCTGTTTGTAGGGTAAGCGACACACTAGTACTATTGAATGAATTACTGGAAATATTATAACCTTAGTGACTAACATTCCACAAGCATTGACAGCAACAAAGTTGTACTACTGCAGTATTGACGACTAGAAAGAAGATAACCGTTATGACTGATATTCCAAGGGCTGGGGAAGCAACCAAGTTTTTTAATGGACGTACAGACTACGCCGAAAGATAAAAATATAATAAGGGACTGAAATTTCAAGAGCTTTGGAAGCCACCAAATTTTATTATTAAAGTACAGATTACTAGAAAGATGAAAACGTGCCTTTTTGACTGATATTGTACAAGCAGAGAAAACATCTAAGTCGTAAAACTGAAGTACAGACTACTAATTATAAATAGGTGTTAAGCTTTGGTACAGGGTTAAGAATAACATTTTAATGTATACCAATTACGATAAGGATTACATGTATTTACCACTATCATTAACACAGCCATATTGAGATAACATCTTGTTGACTTTAATTAATGCCCGACCTACATCCAGATTGCAGTAAGTTCCAACTTTAGTCACACATTCCAGATAGATATATCCGGCACTGTTGAAAAAATAAACAAAAAAATGACAAAAATAGAAACAAATTTCGATAAAAAAAATTAATTATTAATGTTTTAAACATGTGCAATTGTTATACTATTTTGTAAATCATAAGTTTCTACAGTAGCGTCAAAATTCTAATTCCCTAGCAAAACCTTTCTGTCGATAGCTATCCCCATTTATTGAAAATGTAACTGTTGTTCTCGATTCGTCATTTTATTTCATAGCATGTTGTATGTTGATAAAAACGATTATTATCTATAGAGCGATGTTTAAGTTTATAATGAAGATATCCAGTTCTATATAAAACATAATCTGACCTGCATTTTTTCCCCTTGTCTTCACCTGCCTGATACATTACACTCTCTAATGCTGAGATGCACGAACGTATTTTAGGAAAAGCACAATTCTGTGTTTCCGCTTCTAAAAAATTAAAAACTAAATAGTTTTTTTAGTTTAAAGAATGAAATTCGAAACAGCATAGAACAAACAGCATGCCTTATATTTCCTCTTAAAACACTAATGTAATGCAACACAGTAGATCTGGAGCATCAAAATGCGGATGTACACACATAAAATATACACATTAATTTTGCATTAATGAATTTTTGTTATATTTATAAACAAATACCGGGTTCCAACATACAAAAGTAAAATTTTTCATAAAACTATTTACTACTTATTTAGATTGATGGTATTTTCAAAAATACAAAAATTATAATACATGTATATAATCGTTATAACGATCATATTCTTTAATGATATACATGTAATCGAAATCAATCGTTGGTAGTGTCTGGTGTAAAACGCCATTGAAGCTGTTTGTGTATAATTCATGGTAACTTCTTGTTGTTTAATATCAATTGTAAAAGCACCTCAGTCTGTAGGCGTAAGGAATACGAGTTTACCATTATTTAATTAGATAATAAATATCAAATTCAAAGATGTGATGGAATTCTGAAAAGTTTTATCTAAATAAACATGAACACATTTTCTAAAAAAATAGAACATATTCGGATGCCAACTTGGATTTCTAAGCTGTTGCGCGTGGTGTATGTTTAATAAAAACCATTCAATCGGTGGATGCACGCAGTCTGGCTCTATATGGAGTCCATCGTCACTTCTTGTGTGCATTTTGTTTTTGTATCTTTTAAATCGATGTTTTCGATTTGAGAAATGATAAAACCCCCGTTGATGAAATGGTTAATATTTCATTTATTAAACAATTAAAAGCAACATTGTAATTGATTGCTTTTATTTACCATTACAAATGACGCATCATATAACAGTTGAATACATAAGCTAACTGTGCAATTATCGCAAAATCAAACAAAACACAGATAAACTTCTTAACTTAAAATGGTAAGAACATTTTCCTTTCCAGGTGTGTTATGTTCTTGTTCATTTGTTACATACAATTAATAAATTGGTTGAAATGAAATTTCATGTTATCCTAGTGTTAGATCATATCAATAATATACGCATCTGTGAAATAATCCAATAATGGGTGGGTTTTTTTATAGACATTGTCGATAACGTTTCATAAAGAGACATTTAGAATGCACAGACACAAAAGATGGTTCCTTGCATTTTATAGTTTATTTTCTCAGAATACTCCTTTCTCAATGCAATGAATAAACAACGTACGAAATAATTCATAATGAAAGTATGTCAAAACAGCATTCAATTTGTGACTAAACAACCGTTTTAATAAACTTTGCATTTATGAAAAGTAAAATCACAATAATACTGAACTTAGAGGAAAATCAATTCGAAAAGTCCATAATCACATGACAAAATCAAATAACAAAACGCATCAAAACGAATTGACAAGAACTGTCATGTTCCTGACTTGGTACAGGCATTTTCAAATGTAGAAAATGATGGATTAAACCTGGATTTATAGCGCTAACCCTCTCACTTTGATGACAGTCTCATCAAATTCCGTTATATTTACATTGATGGGTTAATTAAACAGAAACAATAAATAAAATAGTCAGAATTAGGGTACATCAGTCATCATCGTATAACAATTTTAAAAGCAACAATTTAACAGAACACAAAAACATCTTTCTACAAACACATTTTGATTTGTGTGTCTGACGTTAGAAAATTTTATACGTCACATAGATTTGACGTTCAATGTGCATACAAACAATTTTAAAATTTACCTCGGCAATATTACGTTAGCATACGGGGTTAAAAAATCAAAATTATGTAAAAATAAATTTCAGAAATAGACCGAGATTTAAACTAGTCCAAATATATCATTCGACATGAACAACAAAGATGCCTTATTTGGGTGAGAATATTCTAATCTCGTTAATTGAATAATCGAAAGATACAAATCTGTCAACATTCAAATCTAAGAAAGTGCATCAACTTCAAAATAAGTGTAAAACCTCAAAAGGTACAAATCTAGAAACATTTAAATCTAAGAAAGTGCATAGACTTTAGAATTAGCGTTACACCTCATACGATACAAGCTTGTAATTTTCAACCCGTTCTGGCGATGAAAAACGGAAAATGAGTTTAGCGAACCATATAACGATGTTATACATGTACATCAGGCTAATTCCTGTACCAAGTCATGAATAGGACAGATATTTACAGTCGTTTGATGTGTTTCAGCTTTAGATGTTGTCTAAGGGAATTTCCGATATGAATGTTTTGGGTTCGGTATTTAAAGAGCTGATAAGATTAATTCGGTCGTTCCGGTTTAATGTTGATTAACTTCTGAATTCTTCATTGTATAGTATTGAATATTCAAGTAAAATATTGCTTTACCTTCAGCTGACAATGAAGTTGTCAAATGATCAGAGGATGTTGAACTTGGCCTATCACTTATATCTAAAAAGGAGATAATTTGTATATATTCTGCATTTTACTTTAACGTTTTGAACCGTCATCTGCAACTAAAGGCTCAACAATATACTCAAGGTTTATAAATGTCGTACATCAAACACGCTTTACATGTACCTCATAAATGACGCATCGGTGACGCTCGAAAACAAATTGCAACCAGATCAAATCAGTGATTTTTTGACAAAAATTACCAAAATGAATAATTTTTATTTCAGTATTGAATTAACTTTAATTCCAATATCAATGACCTGAATCTACGCACTGTCGAATTGTGTAGTTCTGCTAGAACTTTTACAAAAAGTCAGATTTTCTATTGTCAATTTTAGTTGCAACGACATGACATGAAGCAGTTAATGATTATATCAACCAAGATAAATGCCATTTTAAGTTACAATATGTAAATGCAACTGAATATATATAACGATACATTGAATTTATTGTATATGGTTCGCATGATACTAGTATATCAATCTTATCGTCCACACGACTGATAGCTATTATAGAAGGATTGAAGGCGGAGAAGCGACTGTTTATATAAAATTTTAACTTGGAAATCATAGCTTTATTTTTTAAAAATCAAAATAACTTCTTAATTGCTCTACACGACAGTAGTGAACCTTATGAAAATTAATAATGGCCTGGTACCTACTTTTGGGATCCCGCTAACATGTTTAACCCCGCCACATAATTTATGTATGTGCCTGTCCCAAGTCAGGAGCCTGTAATTCAGTGGTTGTCGTTTGTTTATGTGTTACATATTTGTTTCTCGTTCATTTCTTTTATATAAATAAGGCCGTTAGTTTTTTCGTTTGAATTGTTTGACATTGTCTTATCGGGGCCTTTTATAGCTGAATATGTGGTATGGGCATTGCTCATTGTTGAACACCGTACGGTGACCTATAGTTGTTAATGTCTGTGTCATTTTGGTCTCTTGTGGACAGTTGTCTTATTGGCAATCATACCACAACTTTTTTTTTTATATTATATAGAAAGACTGAGTAGTTCAACGGGCAATACATTGGGAATAATCTCAGTACATGTAAAATGTTGCATGTCTTATACATTTCTTCATGCTTTTATTCTAACAACTTTTTCCTGTAATTTGCAAGGTCATATGGATTCAATAGGAATTTTTCTGTCGATTTAAGACATCAAATGGATCCAGTCCAAGAGATACCTCTTATGCATCATACTCAAAATATTTTCATTTGAAGTTGACATGCGGAGAACAGGTCAAGGGGATAATTAAAAGAGATGCGAAAAAAAATACCAGTACTGGAGAGTGGGAAGATAAGTAAGTTTTCGAAAAAAAAGGGAAAACAATTCAGAAATAATATAATCAAATTATGTTTTGGAGAACGCGTTGGAGATAACAGATTCAAGAAATATAATGAAATGAACAAAACCACTTTTACAAACAGTAATATATTACAGCACACTTATCTATTGTCATAAACACTTATAATATCAAAAAGTATAGTCAAATCAGACCAAGGAATCAGAGATGTGCTTTACAATGTCTATATGTGTGCTTGTATGTCAATACAATTATATCATCATAATCAGTTCAATTTTTAGAATTATACTTTATATGTTTATATAACTTACATTAACTAACTAATAGTATAACTAAATGTAAATAAGCCTGAAATATTTGAAAGGTGAATACATTTTATAAATAATATTATTCCAACGTGGGGCTCATAAAATATGCACACTGCAGGACACTGTAAAGGTACACAGGTTGTAAAGTGGTAACGTTTTATTGGCAATCATGATTTTAAATCAAGGTTTTGATTTAAATTATAACGAACATACGATAGATTTCAGATTTATAGCAAAAATTAGTTAAGATTTAATATACGTACCACAATCTTGGTAGATCAGAGACATTCTGGCATTAACAATGGCCTCTTGACCTGCTTCCAAATTGCAATCAGAAAAATGTGTTTGCAAACAGTCCAGATGAAAAGTCAATGCTCTGTGTTTTAAATTAAAGAAAATGAGATAGAATAGAAAAAAAATGTCAAATACAAACTTTAACATGGCAATTAATTGTGTTCCTCTTTTGCTGACTTTTTTTTTCAAATGAGACAAATATAAGAGATACTCGTTATAGAGCGAAAAAACGCCAATATTCTTATTTTACGTCATGTTCCTATATACAGGATATGTGTTCACACTAAGTTTGATGACTATATGTTAAACGAATCTATCTCATGTATTTGTTCTCTGTGGTGTTTTGTAATCTGATGTTTGTCTTTCCTCGTCTTATATTTTTTGCCATGGTTTTGTCATAGATTTATAAGTGTGAATATAGTTTTGGTATCTGTCTGTCAAACATGTTCAATTTTTGGCAAAATCTTTCAAAAGATCAAATACATTTTACACAATCTCTGATTTTTATCAAATCTATTAAATATTGATTGTATATAGATATAAGAAGAGTTCAGAGAAATGACATTACATCTACTTAGTAACGATTTTATGCACAATCATGATTATTTGACACCATCAAAAAGACAACAGTCGCCAATGATATATTTTAACAGTTGGGTTCTAGTGTTCAGTACCAAATACACTGCTGGTAGTCTATTTTAATACTGAGAGTGAACTATTGGGGGGCAACCTAACAGTAGAAGAATGTACAAATGCTATATTTAATATGAAACTAAATAAATCCCCTGGACTAGATGGTTTAAGTGTAGAGTTTTATCGTACCTTTTGGTCATACATAAAAGAATCCGCAGTAAAAGTATTTAATACATGCTATGAAAAAGAAGAAATGACAACACTCCACAAAAATAGGTGTTACTTCCTTATTATATAAAAAAAAAAGATCCATTATCATTAGACAACTATAGGCCAATCACTTTATTAAATGTAGATACTAAGCTTATGGCCTATGCCTTAGCGCAGCGATTAAAGCTAGTGTTGTCCAAAATTATTCATAGTGATCAGAATGGATATATTAAAAATCGGTACATAGGTTTTAATATTCGCCAGATTCAAGATATAATAGACTACTCAGAAAAAATTAATATAGAAGGAATCTTATTGTTCATAGACTTTTCCAATGCCTTTGATTCTTTAGAATGGCCCTTCATGTATGAATCCCTATTAAAATTTGGAGTACAACCTTCCTTCTTAAAATGGGTAAAAACTTTATATAATGATACTAAAGGATGTCTATCTAATAACGGCTGGATCTCAGAAACTTATAGACTGCACCGTGGTATAAAACAAGGATGTTCGTTAAGTTCTCTTATTTTTGTAATAGCAGTTGAAATTTTGGCCTGTAGAGTAAGACAAGATTCTAACATTAAAGGATTTCAAATTTAATGCTAAAATTATGAAGATACATTGTACATGTGTCTGTAGCAACAGCATCAACATTTCCTTAGACCTCAAGTAATCATTTTTTTTTAGTTCTGTAAATGCCCTTGGTCAACGGTTACTTTTTCATGGAAATAAATTTATGTTTTCAAATTAAAAAATGTTTCCATTACAAAAATATAGGACAGCAAATTACTAATTTTAATATTTTAATTGAAAGATTTTCTTTCTGTTGGCTTAATGTGTATGTGCTCTGTGATTGTTCATTCTTATTTTGTTATAAGATCTATAAGTTCCTTAAATAGGGTTAGGATTATCTTGTTTTATACATCATGTAAATACTCAATTGAAGCTTTGTTCTATTGAAATGCTTGTTAAAAAGGTGTATTTTGATAATTTCACATCTATTTTTTTGCACAATTTATTTGATATGGAAAAGTAGAATAAATACTTCAAATGAGTGATTTTTCAATTTAACAAAATTGCTATGACATTGAACATTGTACACAAATTGCTCAGTAGTGCTTATTGATAACTTAGTGAATATTAACATTATGGGGAAATACAATTCGAAGATTTCTGTTAAGCATATTAAGAAAAGTTGTCGCATATTGGCTTTGAGAAACCTTTAGTACTTCATAATTTTTAAGTTCGGTTGTGAATACAGCCAGGTCTACGGACGATACACACACATTTCGATTAGTCAATACATAGTCGAACCGAAACAGTTTGATAGTTTTTTTCCGAAAATATTCTAAAAAAGGTAAAAATCACAACAATTATTAACTCCGAAAACAGTTCAAAACGGAAAGTCCTTAATCAAATGGCAAATAGTTTTATCCTAAAATACACTAAATAACTGTTTAAGGAAAAACCCTTACTATGTGATATGGGCTTTGCTTATTGTTGAAGGCGTAAAGTGAACAATACATGTTATTTTCTGTATCATTTGGTCTTTTGTGGAGAGTTGTCCATTGGCAACCATACAACATCTACTGTTTCATAGTACCAGGCATACGAACAAATTTAACTTAGTCAATAAATGGGCAAATAAAGGTATACCATTGTTAGAAAGTCATAAATTGATTGAGGGAAAACAATTCCAGGTTACAAACTTAAACATAGGGAAACATATCAACTATAAAAGGAAAACAAAGAAACAACAGAAAACAACCCGAACAAATAGCAGACAACAGTTGAAGGCCATATTAGGTCTTCAACGCAGAGAGAAAGTCCCGCACCAGGAGGAGGTTGTCAGTTGGCCCCTGAATAAACTGGTTGTATAGCAATATAGCAAGCTTAATCTCTTATTGATATGACAGTCGCATAAATGTTCATGAAATTTACAATGATGTGTGAAGAAAACCAACTGACATAATACCTATTATTTTACTTTTTAAGAAGTGTTTATATTGTGAAAAGCAAAGGGAAAAAATAACTATAGCAGGAGAAGTTTAACTTACTTTGTATGTAATTCTCATTATTGTTTTTTCATTTGATATTTGAAGTTTTTATTGAAGGATTAAAAACGGGGAGGCGACTGCTTATACACTATATCAACGTGGGATTCATGCAATACGTGCACAAAAACCAGTAAAGGTACACTGGTGGTTAATATATACCAAAGGATGATTAAATTAAATGTACTTACCACAACCAAACTGGTATAGACTCGTGTTTGCATTAGCAATGGCCTCATGAACTGCATTTGAATTGCAGTGAGACGAATATGTTAGCAAACATTCCATATAGGTATCGATCACACTTCAAAATACAAAAAACAAATATTAAAAAAAATTAACTAAATGTTATTTAAGAATTTCAATGGGAATTTACTATGTTCTTCCTCTTGTCGACTTGCTAATTTTTTTTATGTGCGGCAAATTCATACAGAAGCTTTTTAGATAGAAAGGGAAGACGTTTATGTTATAGTTTTACTTCAGTATCCGATATACAGAAGATGTCCTCTCATTAAATATTTCACAGTTGGAGGACTATGCTGAACGTAATATCCCATTAATTGGTTATGTTTAGTATTATGCTGTTTGTCTTTTTGTCGTCATTAATTTTTGCAGTGTTTTTTTTTACAGATTTTTTCCATTTTTATATCATTTTGCATTAACCGTAGTTTAACTGTAGTATTACTTTCTTTATGCATACATACGTGTAGCTTATACAAATTTTTGATCTTATAGTAACGTCAAGAGTTTATTTGGATTCATCAAAACATTTTCCATGAATAAAATAGTATAACACCTGCCTCAGTACACAGATCAGACATGTTGGTGTCTTATATCTATTTTAGCTTACAAAATTGGGACACAATTGATGAATATTAACATTGTATCAACTACAATGTATTACGGCTATTTATTATTTTTTTTTAGATATATCAACGATTTTTTACAAAATGTTCTGTCAATATAATCAGAAAAAAGGTTGTTTCTTTTTGCATGGCTTCGATCAAATATATATAGATGAGGACAACTATCAAACAAGAAATCTAAAAGTACAATCTGACCTGCAAATGGCCTCCTTGGTTCGTGGTGACTCTCGTATTGCATCGCCGTATGCTGTGGTACAGGACGTGATTTGTTTAGTAGAACAATTCTGCGCTTCAATTTCTGAATTATGCATTATACATTTCAAATAATAAGGAATGATAATAGGTTATATAATCATATAACAGAGTGAAACAAATGTGTTTTTCAATCTTTTGGGTCAACAACTAATTTGATATACAAAAAAAAAAACATCTATGCATACCTTACTCACATTGAATAGTTACACATGATCAGTTTTAGTCATAAATTCGTTTTTTAAAAGGAAAAATATGATAATAAGGTAATATGATCGACTTGGTGAATATCACCTCAACACGTTTTTATTTTATCGACATGAAGGGCAAAAAAGTACCAACATGTGTACATTTGTCTTTGATCTTACCGACTAATATTTTTTTAGATCATGGACAGGGATTCTTGCTCGAATATATTAGGCAATAACGACATTTGTCAGTGACGAAACGTCGCGACCTAACGTCAATATATCAATAAAATGTACTGGACTTCAATCATACAGGCGCACAACTATCCAGCCGTTTTGTATGGGAAAACATAGTCTACTTACTACTTCCTTAACCAAAAAAAAACCCATAGTTTTGAGAAATTATCGATAAACAGGTAAATGGCATCATTCTATATGAAAATTCTAAAATGAAACAAACTGTGCTGGTTGGTTTAAAACCACATAACGTTAAAGTGGAAAATTCATTCAGATTGATATCTTAGTGAATTATATCATGAGGGACAGTGCAAAACGAAGATTACTTATAAATCATATTAAGAAAAGTTGTTGTATATTGGTTCTGAGAAACCTATAGTAACTCCATTATGTTCAGGATCGGTTGTGAATACAGCCTAGTCTACGGATGTTACACACACGTTTACATTAGTCAATACATAGACGAACCGAATTTGTAAGTTGATTGAAAAGTTTTATTCGAAAACAAAAAATCACAACAATTTTGAACTCCGAAAAAAGTTCATTACAGAAAGCTCTTAATCAAATTGCAAAATTAAAATCTGTAACACATCATACATGTCAAACAATTGGACAACAACTATCATATTCCAGACTTAGTACAGACATTTTCGTGTGTCGAAAATGGTGGAGACCAATTGGAATTGATCAGAAACCTTCAGTGACTCTGTGATGTTTAATATCGATTGTGAATACAACCAAGTCGACGGGTGACAAGAAAAGAAAATAAGTCAATAAATAGGCAAACTGAAAATGTTAAATAATTTGAATAGTTTTATCCTTAAGGAAAAAACCTTACTATGTGGTATTGGATTTGCTCATTGTTGAAGGCGTAAAGGAACCAATTGTTATTATTTTCTGTGTCATTTGCTCTCTTGTTGTCCATTGGCAATCATACCAAATCTACTGTTGAATACTCTCGGTCATGAGGAGCAAATTTAACTTAGTCAATAAATAGCCAAATAAAGGTATACCACTGTTCGAAAGTCATTTAAGAGATTACGCGTCGCCATGTAAACTGAATTTGCGACAGTAAAACTACCGATGGGCGTCCTTAAAGCTTCAAATACAATACAGTTATTTTTATTATAATGCAAAACAAGTTCATAATTAAATTTCAATCATCATTTCAGTGTAAAATCTTCATTTAAGAAAATTCCGTGAAAAGATGTTAACTTTTTTGGTCCCTACACTAGGTGACCTCATACGTATGATTCCGACGTCAAACATAAACACCGGGCGTTTTCCGGCTTCTGTTCCGCTTCAGAATGTAATAAAATTTGATAAAAAGAAGATTTTTAAGTGCAACATTTGAGTTTTTTGGCTTATTGTTGTAGAACTTACTATGTCAATACATTCAGCAAATCAAAATGTCGGCTTTCTTAGTTACAGACAAGAATTTTACGCTAACTGTCGTTCAATCAGAATCATTGATACAAACTAATTGCATAAGAATAATTGATTGAGAGAAAACAAATCCAGGTTACAAACTAAATAATAAGAAACACATCAACTGTTAGAGGAAGACAAAGAAAAAACAGAAACACTGACGTGCAACCAAGCACAAAAGACAATGCAAGACACACATAAACGAACTATAAGATAACAACTGCCATTTTCCTGACTTGTTGTAAGAAAAACTGGTAGGCTGAAGCTAGTTTTGTGTCTAGCCGATTCGTGCACTCTTATGGCAATGTGAATTATAACACTAAACAGACAACATTACATGACAGGACTATAATAAAAATAAATCTAAGAACATTCAGGACAAAAAAATACACAGTCAAATAAACACTTTAAACCCAAACTGTTAGATACTTAGAACATGTCAAATAGTTTTATCCGAAACCACCCAATAATTGAACTTTAACTGCGATTTTCAAGGTCTCAAGGATGATATACCCATAGCAGAAGACGTCTGGCCTGTGATCTTCAACGCAGAGAGAAAATCCCGCACCTGGAGGTGGTTCTCAGCTGGTTATATAGCCAACTTAAATGGTTGTTAATATATAGGAATGGGCGGTTAAAATAAATGAACTTACCACAACCAGACTGGTATAGAGTCGTGTTTGCATCAGCAATGGCCTCATGAACCGCAGTAGAATTACAGTCAGACAATGTTTGCATACATTCCGTATAGGTATTTATCACACTACAAAATACAAAAAAAAAATATTAAAGAATATATGAGATGTAAGTGTTGGCTGACATATGGGTTATTCAATGATAGGACATCATCAATATATCGGAAAATAAAATTAAAAGAATTTCGCGAGGTGCTTTTTCTTTTTGTCTTTTAAAAGGGTTTGAAAGAATTCTGCGTCATACCAGTACAAAAACAAAACGTTGATATGCTTAAGAAAATCAAATTTATTTTATAACATGATATTAATGGTTAGACCATTGTTCAATGTCAAAATGATTAAACACCTGTTGAAGTACCTTAAACTAGCTATTTCGTAATCTTTAATCGTTTTAATTGACTGTGATGGTACAAAACTTACCATTTTATGGCTGTTTACATTACATCAATTTTTATTGATGAATATAAAAAAGAAAATGTGGTATAATTGACAATGAGACAACTGTGTACAAAAGACCGAAATGACACATACATTACAACTATAAGTCATCGTACGGCCTTCAACAATGAGTAAAGCCAATACCGAATAGTCAGCTATAAAAGGCATCGATATGACAATGTTAAACAATTCAAACGACAAAAACTAACGGCCTTATTTATATAAAAAAATGAACGAAAAATAATTTTTTTTTTTTTCAATTTACTTCAACGATCTTAACCTAGTGTATAGTAAATTTGATTTGCAAAACGTGGTGTACATTTGTGTATGACTTGAATCAAAAGTATATGATAACACTACAACGAAACAAATCTATAAATCTGACCTGCATATTGCCCCTATGTCTCCCGCTGAGTCTCTTAATGTACTGTAGTAGGCTGTGGTACAGGATGTTGAGTATGTTGAGTAGAACAATTCTGCGCCTTAGTTTCTGAATAATGTATTATCCATTTCAAAAAATAGGTAATAGTTTGAAGTTATATCATCATATAACAGAGAAAAAACAAATACTGAAGTCGTGCTCAAGTCATGCACCAGAACTCATGGAAATGTTATTTAATTGAATCTTGTGAATTTAGATTTTATCGTGCTAAAGTAACATTGGTACAATCAGGAAAAAGAGAATTATTATTCATCATCTTACGCCAATGCTATTTTAGGAAAAGGTGAGCAAGTCAGGAAGTTGACATTGGTTTCACACTCAATTATGTACTTCAGTATTCGATTTCGCTATTTAAAAAAAAAGGTTCCGCTTTGAATTTTCCTTTTGGTTAATTTTTGTTGTTATTTCATTTTTTATTGATATGATTAATTTGGCAATGGTTTTGAATGCTATAGAATATGAATTAAGGAGTGGTCGCATAAAATGTTGAGACAGGTTCAAGCAACATAAATAATCAGTATACCAGTATACTCTGTATATTTATACCTACAATACACTGGATATTCATCTCGAAAAAAGACCTTGTAGGATTTCAACTCTAAATTCCTTGGTTTATTGAATGATATATATGTATAGAATAAGACGAAGCGGACGCACCCGCTATGGCTTCTTTTGTAAGTCATGTTCATTTTTTTTTATTACATTAATAAGATTTAAACTAATAAACTGAAGTTGTTAAAATTCTGTATATCGCATTTAATGCATAATTAGTTATCAAAGGTACCAGGATTATAATTAAATACGCCAAACGCGCGTTTTGTCTACACAAGACTCATCAGTGATGCTCAAATCAAAATACTTATAAAGCCAAAGAAAATAAATCATACACGAATTGCATACATACATTTCACTTATTGTTTTTTTTATTACGCATTCTTTGATATACTTATCTAGTTTGAGCATGTCTTTTTGGTAAAAATGTTCAATACAAAAAATCAATATATTATAAGAAGACAAAGAAAACCGGACAACTCCATGTTCTGTCAAATAAATGCTTAGCCATTGCCGGTTAAAAAAGAATAATGCAAAAGCAGATTCGAAACTATAGAAAAATAGTTCCGTAATGTCGGCATCGATAGTCAATTGATAGTATGTTCGCCTCGAGTATGGGTTTATCACTAGGTTGAGTTGAACAAAGAAGATAAATGAGTAGTTGCTGCTGCTCCGCTAATCACGCTTTACAAAATATAAGACGGTTGGCTTGAAGTGAGGTTAAGATGTCCGGGAAAGGTGACATATCTTCTGTTGATATATAGATTACAACTTCGTGCTTACATGCTGCTTGTTGGTCAGAACAAAAAAGCGATTGTGCTCATATCACACATTTTAAATTTTAATGGTAAACTTTTGAATAAACAGTTGTATTTGGAATCAAACTATAGAATATAAAAAATGGCAACACAGATCTTATGAAAACAAAAAATATATCTTACCTTGCATGATAGTAATCATTAACACAATACAAATAATAGGAGTAATATCAAACATTTTGTGCATTCTCGTTTTTTTTCACTCTGTAAAAAGAAACCATTCATGAAATTAACAATATATAACAAAGAATCATATCAAAACGCATGCAATCAAATTTTTATCATAGTATTAATAATTCTTTGGTTCAATATAATACTCATGGCAAACAAAATAATTACATAACAAAAAACAGTTCAAATAGTTTTAGAAGGTTTAAATATAAAAATGAAGTGAACACATTTTTTAAAAGAAAAAAAATGTACCATTAATCTAAAGGAACTTGTTTGTTTAGAAAAAAGCAGACAAGACTATTCAGTACTAGCATAAAATAATTATGTATCAATCCCAGATTTTTTTTAGCAATACTGTTTATGCGTACATCATATTTTAATCCGCAAATAATCCAACTCGAACTTTTCTAATCTGCCACTTTTTTGCCGGATCACAATCAAGTACCGTTATATTATACGCCGAGACATTAGGCTGTTTTGTCTTTGAAACATGAAGCTTCTATTTGTATTTTGAGGAAGCATTGGAACATACACAAACAGACATACTTGTTAAATTACAAATGATAAAAAAAGAAATGTACGTTTAAAATGATTAAATAAAATGTAACAATATGTCTTGCTAAATCGTTGATTTTTGTCATCATTTACAGTGAATAACGACAAAATGAAGAGACTATATTCAATTTAATCAAAAATAATACATAGCTACAACATTTTAATATATTAAAACGTGTTACCTGTGTGATATAACAATATCAAGTAACAGAAAAGTTTGAGGGAACTACAATCCTCTTAATCTTTATATAGTTGTTCGCTTCATTGATTTGCTATTTACGTTTTGTGAATCACGTCTTACGTTTTATGTTATTCGGTATTCAGGTACTAAAGGAACTAGGATGGTTGATCTATTTTAAATATTAGGTACAAGGAAGACAAGGAAGAAACATGAACTGAAGACTAAATATACAATTAACTTTATTTTAAGATTTTGGTAAATAATGGAATGATGAAGTACTCAGTCAAATTATAACTTTTCGTTTTAGTTGCAGTAACATATTTTAGCTGTCAATATCTTGCCTAATAGAAATTGAATGGTGCATGATTATGACTGAAAGCTACGATTATAGACCTAAGAATGAAAGAGGAATCCCTTTTTTACAAGTGTTAGTTAAGGCGGAATTTAAAAATATTTTACTGTAAAAAGTAGTCTGTTTTGCCGAAGATTTATGAGTTTGACTGTGCCCTCGGGTATCGTTCGTCCCTCTTTTATTAATTGCAGGTCAATAATGCAACTTCATTGCATCCATATTTGTGTGATCTTCTATCTAACACCTTAGCTGGAGATTGGCTTCACTTATTTGACTAATTATAGGAAAAGAATGTCAATATCAAAAGTGAAAAAAGAATGAATCATTTTGTTGACTGATTAGATCTACAAAAAATCATTCTTATGCGAACATTATTTCATTGGAAGTTTGAATAGAATAAATGACACATACACTACTGCATTCAATACAGTAAAAAGTGGCATTTGTCAAAACGAAACGGTATGTGAAGACCAAATGGCTTATTCAGTGCAAACAGGTTATTTTTTTCTCATCAAAATTTGTATAACTGATTTCATAATTGTAGGAACATATTAAAATAATGAAAAAGATTGAGAGTCACCGACTCATTTTGTTTCTACAGCAACCACAGCTTCGTGGCGTTCACGAATATGTACCCTGTTCATAAAAAAACACCCTCTCCATTAAAAACCAAATGATCTATATTTTAACAACTATAGGTCATCATACAGCCTTCAACAATAAGCAAACGCCCAACCACATAGTTGGCTTTTTGGCACTTGCAGTCAATTATTAACTGTGTCAGGTCTGATATATAATCCTGCATTACATCTACAAATAATTTTCACTTTGAAAAAATTAAAGGAACAAGTAGATATTGTAATAAAGCCGCCGACAAATGCAACTTTTAAATGAAATTAATTTATATAAAAAAGGGTTTTGAAATGGACAGGTAAGATTACAATTGACCTCCATTGAAAAGATGAAGCCATTAGATCGAAACTACCAAGACTATTTTGTTGGGCCTATAACTTAAATAGCACATTGAAAAAAAACCAGTTCATACTATAATCTTTAGTCAAATAAAAATATACACACGTAAACAGTTTAATCTTTTGTACGTATTCATTGTGTTATGTCAAGGTTAGTGGTAATACAGTACAGTGTATTTTATATGTTCACTGTTGTTTATTCGCGGCGCACAAACCCAGGTATTTGCAAATTTTATTATGCGTACGTACATTATATTTGAATCCGTAAATAAGTGAAATGACGGTTCTTTTCTACTGCTTTCTCTGGAATCACAATTAAGTTGTTTCATCTAATTTACAGAGACATAAGGCTGGTTTCTCTTCAAAACAAGAAGTCGTTTTTTATTCTTAAGTTAAAAGCATGTTTATATGTATATATTTTATGATCAATGATGAATAAAAAGTCTTTGGTACAGAAAATATAGTTTAAATATAAAACAACACAAACAAATACATTATTTTTCGAAGATTTTCTGTTAGCGTTTTCACCGCATCTCCTCCTGTTCATCAGACAGAATTGTTATCGTTAATAGTAACGACTTGTGACGTAACCTAATAGTAACGTATAGTCGTATTTTGAATATATTATGGAATCATATTCACGGACCATTTCATTTCATATTTTAGGTCGGCTTGTATAGTTCAATAAAATATTGTTCCTTGGCTTCACCTGGATTATTTTCATCTTAAAAGGTTCCACATTCGTCAAAGTGTATACTATATCAATAATCACTTTTGGTAATTAACAATAGAAAAAAAGAAACATTCAGCACAGAAAAGATTTTAAAATGAGTATTTATATAATACTACAATGAAATATATTTAAAACATAAGGTAGAGGGGAAAGAAACATGTACCGAGGACTAAACAACACATTACTATACAGAGGGTAGGAACATGTACCGAGGAATTAATACACACATTACTATAGAGAGGGAAGAAACATATACCGAGGACTTAATATACACATTACTATAGAGAGGGTAGAAACATGTACCGAGGACTTAATACACACATTACTATAGAGAGGGAAGAAACATGTACCGAGGACTTAATACACACATTACTATATCTTAAGATTTTGGTAATTAATACAATTGTGAAGTTCTCTATTCAGTTCGAATATTGCTGTTTGAATTACAGTAACGAATTTTAGCCGTGTCAAGTCATTTGTAAGGTGTCAGACATATTAGGTAGCTATCTTGACCAAACATATTTTTTTACAGGAAATGGTTATGAACTTTGACTAAAGGCTACGATTTAAGACCAAAGAATGAAATAATATTCATTTTGTTACAAACGAGGGACGAAAGATACAAGAGGGACAGTCAACATCATAAATCGAAAATAAACTGACAATGCCATGGCTAAAAATGAAAAGAACAAACAGATAAACAATAATATACATAGCTATAGGAAGATGTGGTGTGAGTGCCAATGAGACAACTTTCAATCCAAATATCAAATATATAAAAGTAAACCATTATAGGTCAATGGACGGCCTTCAACACGGAGCCTTGGATCACACCGAACAAAAAGCTATAAAGGCCCCCAAAATTACTAGTGTAAAACCATTCAAACGGGAAAACCAACAGTCTAATCTATATAAAAAAACGAGAAATGAGAAACACGTATAAATAACATAAACAAACGACAACTACTGTACATCAGATTCCTGACTTAGGACAGGTGCAAACATTTGCAGCGGAATTAAACGTTTTAATGGTACCAAACCTTCTCCCTTTTTCTGAAACAATAGCATAACATCACAACATAGAAAGCCACAACAAACTACAAGAGGACCTAAAATCACTGGAAAAATGGGCAGACGATTGGGATATGCGCTTCAACGCCAAAAAATACTATATGCTTAGCCTGAAAAGAAAAAGCCAGCGGTTCTACAACATAAACAACCACACTCTGGAAGAAGTAACAATCTGGGGCTACAAATTCAGGAAGATATTAAATGGAAGGAACAACTAACAAACACATGCAACGAAGCCAGTTCCACGCTAGGCTTCCTTAGGAGAAACCTACAACATTGCCCTATCGAATGCCGGAAAAAAGAATATATAGCTCTCGTAAGATCTATTATGGAGTATGGAACAATTATTTGGGACCATATACCCAAAAAGACATTGATAAATTGGAATCTATACAAAAAAAGAGGAGCGAGATTTATTACAAAAGACTACAAATCAAGGGATGAAGGATGTATGACTAAAATGCCTTCGCAACTTTAGCTTCCGTCACTACAATCAAGACGACAACAACAACGACTGTTTTTCTTTTCCAGAGTTGTTGAGGGGAAGATACAAGCGCTTCCACCAGACGATCTTATTAAATTCCACAGACCCAAACGACAAATAAAAGAAAAAAACATTTGATAACTTTGTATCCAAGAACATTAAAGACCAACAAGTCCGTAACAACAAACGAGCGATCATAGTTCCAAACAGCAAGACTAACCAGTACCAAACTCTATCTTTGTGCGCACTGCGGTAGATTGGAACCATCTACAGGATTCAGTAGTGTGCGTCACTACAACCGATGAGTTTAAATCCGCACTCCTCAGGAAGCGCGACTTACTTAAGCACAGACCAACCCGTCACACAATAGCCGAAATGAATCTGTGGCGTACCCATCCATATACAGAAGTTGGAAATACAGATACAGATACAGATACACGATAGCATATCAATTGGAAGGCTTAACTCAATCAAACATTAACACACTATGAACGAATAAATTTGATCTGCATTACCTGAATGCAAATGCACAGTTAATAAAATGTTAGGGACAAACATTTAACATGTTCAAGGTCAAAAAGCAAACAAACAAGTCCAAACAAAGCCATAGCAAGACACCACCGCGAAATATTAAACCCTTCGAAAATAATCACTTTTGAAAAAAAAATGGTTTTAATAATATCTACAGGTAAATGAAAAATAACTTTGCCGGTTTAGGTTTACTACTTATGTGTATACATTTCTTCCAATAATTAGGAATACCAATAAAGTTCTGTCAGATAAATACATAATTTAACACGGATGAATATCAACAATAAAACTATACAAATAGAGATAGCTAAAACTTTCATGTACAGATTTAAGGAGAATAATCTTGATGTTCATACAAATGTAGCACGAAGAAGTGAAAATTAGTAGATATATGACACAACATGAAAACTAAAGAATAAACAACACGAACCCCACCAAAAACTAGGGGTGATCTCAGGTGCTCCGGAAGGGTGAGCAGATCCTGCTCCACATGTGGCACCCGTCGTGTTGCTCATGTTATAACAAATCCGGTAAATAGTCTAATTCGGTAGGTCACATTCATGAAAGGGAAAGGGATTATAGTTATGACGTAAGGAACATTTTCAATATCATTTGTGAAACAGTTGGTCCATAACAGTCAACCAACTCGTGATGGAGTCCGTAAAATTTACGAATCAACTTCACCGTTCGGATCTCTTCGTTTAATAACTTCCTTGTAAGCAGCAACCCTCTATCAAAAAAATCATGATAGGAAATGCAAGCACGGGAATATCGTATCAATTCGGGGATATATACCCCTTATGCAGGTGCTGTTGGAATGTTGCTACTTATAAATGGACATTTCACAATTGGAAGGCTGAAATCATCCCTTCTCACGTAAATTTTTATTTTCAACCGACCCTCATTGTCAATTTCTAGCTAACTTCTTATCTTTCTTCCTAAGAAGTTCCTGTATGAAGTCAGCCTCATAATAATAAAGAAATAAGTCGGCAAGAAGAGGGACACAATTGGTTCCCAATACAAGTGGTTTTCAAGGCGGAATTTTGAAGCATTCTTTTGTAATTAGCTGTTTGTTTTGTCATAATAAGCTCAAAAACATTACTGATGTATTATTGATTGCAGGTCAATAATGCAAACCCCTTGAATCCGTACTCATTATATACTCTATAATACCTTAGCTGGAGATTGACTTCTCTTGTTCGGCTAATTATAGGAAAAGAAGGTCAATTTTGAAAGTGAAACAAAATGTACCATTTGTTGACTGATTCGATCAACAAAAATCATTCTGATACTAACTTTGAAACAACGATACAATATTTGTTTAACCTATGAAATGAAATTAAATAGACCTATGATAACATCAACACATGCTTTGTATCTATTTATATTTATGTTGGTATCGGACCTACTACCTACTCCTTTGACCGTTGGATGCCATTGGGTGTCAATTTGATAGTAATATAGATGGCATATTGATGACAATACAAGCAAAAACACATTCCAATAGAGTATATTGAGTTAATGCATGCTTATGTTGTAGCCGACACTATGGTATGTATTTTTCTCATTGTCGAAGCCCGTACGGACGTCTATAATTGCTTGCGTTAAAGTGTGTCTAGCGCAAATACAAAATTAAAATCCTGTACTCTATGATGAGTTTATTTTATTCACTTAATTTAAATTGAAGTAGATAGTCATCTCATTGGCTCTCATTTGAAATAAGATAACTGTACAATTTTGCTTTGTCCTAATTGGGAATTTAACGTTTCCAAAATACATCGTAGTGGTCATAATTGACTACGACATTTACTACAAGTGTTATATAACATCACATGTATCACTAGTAGTTTTTTTACTAAATAGATAGCGATATTAATCAGCGTTTTCTGTGACAACGATTATTGTTGATTCACGTAGGCTTAACTGACATAAAATGATAAGGAATACTATACCTCAACGAAACACCCAACAAAATGTATTTAAAATTTAGTGAATGTATAAAATAAGTGTAAGCGAATAGAGCAGGACATTTACTAATTTGACGAATTTTAATTTAACGCAAAAAACTTGTTATTAACCTTTACCTGCTATACATGAAGCAATTGAGGTATCTGGTTTTAACTTATTGTAAACACATGTTTTACATTATACTTTAAAACCAACACAACCCGGATTTTTTTTCAGGGTTTTTATCAGATGAGAACAAAAAGTCAGAATGTGACAACATGGTTGAAAAACGGTAGAAAGTAAGAAAGCTACAGAGTTATGTTTCACGTGTTTCAGGTGTTTTTTTTAAATTTTGATTTGATATATACTTTTCTTTCTTGTGCGTTATGAACACGTGTCTTTCGTGTCAATGTTATGCTATGAGTAAGAAGAATTTGAAATTTTTTTGTCTGCACAATCGAAAGACGGAAATCATACCAATACCGATGGTATAAACATAAGCATTGTGTGGACTCTTTTCATGTTGCATTAGTGGTTGGCAGATTTGAAGGGGAAAACCTGAGGACATAAAAATTTTTTCCCTCATTCAATGATTTATGGACTATTTTCAATCTCGGTCTATTTCTGAAATTTACTCTTACATACTTTTGATTTTTTAACCCTATATGCTAACATTGCCTATGTTAATTTTAAAATTGTTTGTATGCACATCGACAAATGTATGAGAAGTATAAAATTTTCTGACGTCAGACACACAAATCAATAAATGTGTTTGTAGATAGATGTTTTTGTGTTCTGTTAAATTGTCCCCTTTTAAAATTGTTATACGATGATGACTGATGTACCCATATTTTGACTATTATATTTATTGTGTCTGTTTAATTAACGCATCAATGTAAAAAGAAGTTTAGCGCTATAAAACCAGGTTTAATCCACCATTTTCTACATTTGAAAATGCCTGTACCAAGTCAGGAATATGGCAGTTCTTGTCCATTCGTTTTTGATGCGTTTTGTTATTTGATTTTGCCATGTGATTATGGAGTTTCCGAATAGATTTTCCTCTAAGTTCAGTATTTTTGTGATTTTACTTTTTCCTACTTTCCCAAATTTGATTTTTCCAATTTGAAAGATTAAATAATAATATTACCTTAAAATTTAGCCATTGATGTTACATAGGTACCACTAATGCATTAAGACAAGGATGACCCATGAAAGCAAACAAGCATATTTCCAATGGGGTCCTTATAGTCTTGATAATAAAATAAATCGTTTAGCATTCAATTTTACAGAAAATGAATATTATCCATGAAAGACAGCTTAAAATATTTGTATAAAAGCAATGTAAACAAATCTGACATTGACTTGAGTTTACTCATTAGGTGTTATTTCACTGTATACTTATACTGAATTTACATGACTTTACTTTTTACATAATCTGGCAAATCATTCCAGTTTTTAATACCACCAACACAGAAAAAATAAGATTCTACACCTTTGACATTTGGAACATAGAAATAGTAAGAATTTGTTCTAGTATCCGTAGTTGTTTCAATCTGTTACGTTGAACGACAAACGACAACAGTATTTTACCTGCGTAGCGGTATTAACCATATTTGGATTTTTAAAACTTCTTAAGAACTTCTGGAGAATTTTAAATCTTGGTCTGCGTCTGACATGAATTATAACATAACTTTTGATTTTTTAACCCTGTATACCACCATTCCTCATGTGAAATATTGAACGACAGAATTTCTTCCTATGTGACGTTTACATTTGCCGATGTCAGACACGCGAAGCAATGCATGTTTTCTTTTTTATTATTTGATAGATGCTTTTGTGCTTTTTGTGTAACTGATTGTTTGTTTTGAGATTGTATCACAGGGACTGCTGTACCCATATTTTGACTATTTTACCTATTATGTCTGTTTTGTTCACTGTTTTTTTTATTTCCTTTATTCTTTTTTCTCTTTTTTTTTTTGAGGCGGGATCATACCAAATTGGAGAATTAAAAAGGTATACAGTAATAAATACATTAATCAGGCACACAAGTACAAAACCTACAGACATTGTTGAAACATGTGCCGCCCTTGTCAACAGACATAAAACAGTTTTAATTAAACATCAACTACAACAAGACATGTTTTGTTTTTTCTTAATTTTCCAAATTGCACCAAGACAGCTAGAAGCTCAACGTAAAAAAAATATGAAATGTGATACTTAATTAAAAAATCCATGTCATTTAGACTCTGTAGGAAAGTTATATCATTGCCATCGTATAAATGTCAAGCAATACAATCAATAGTGATCAATACTATTATTTTCAATTTTTATTTTGACACGACCCCTCCCATCCTACCTGTCTTAGTCGTTCTCAACTGTAGGTGTAGACAACTGTTCAAAATGTCTAATAGGATGTACATTTCTGATAACGGTTATTAGTGCGGGATGACATGATTAGGAATGAACGTTAATGAGTCAAAAAACTAATGATAATTATAATTTAAAGACCACTAGAGGGCTACATACCAGTGTCTTCATATATGTCAAGCTCTAAATCGTCCCGGGTCCTTACGAATATGAGCTTGCATTCAGTAACCGCACGAGTTATTGTCATGTGGTGGTTCCAAGGCTGAACATTTAATGGTTGTATTTAAGATACTTAACGGTCTTTGTGGGTTTTATGTTGATTGTAGACCTTTGATAGGGATAACCCCTGTATAACTTTTTTCACAACATTTTCAAGACTAGGGCTATTTGCATCTCGAGAAGGATTGTGGTTGATTTTTATATGATGAAGACAAAATCTTTCGATCAGTTTAATTCATGCCTAGCATGTCAGTAATTGCTAGTAGTCCTTTGTTTATTTAATAATATGAGCTGTGTAGGATAGAAATTGAACTTATGTAAGTGCACGTATACATGTACATGTATAAGACTTTGATTGCAAATACGAAATAAAAAATAAATTTGGGTCTGTTTTGTATGGTTCTTACTTCAACTCAATTTGTCAACAGTATCAGACGTACATAGAGCTTTTTTTCAACCCGAAATAAGTTAACAGATGTTAATGTTTGATATTCATTTACAGAAGGTCGATTTGTATCCGTCGCAGCTCGTATGTTATCATTATTATTTTGCTTAGTTTCTTCTGTTACCTATTTACTTTGATTTCTTTTAAACTGATTTTACTTTTCGTTTTGCTGTGTATTTGTTTATTCAACATTAGCTAGAAGTATAGGGGAGGGTTAAGATATCAAAAAAACTGTTAAACCCCTCCGCATTTTTTCGCCATTTGCCAATCGAGGTACCTCTAGCCTTTGTTAGTCCTGTATGTTTTTTTTACTATGGTTAATTTGCATGTTTCGGGGTTGGGTGTGGCGTCCATTTCGCTGAACTACCCACATCAAAATCTTTGAGTATTCTGAACAACAAAAATTGAAATTAGTGAATCAGGTATAAATTCATCATCTTAAAACCTCAGATTGATATTTGATACCAATATATCAACAGATATCTAACTAAAAGTCCAAGTCATTATAAGAAAAAAAAAGAAAAAAACCTTGATCTGACAGTGAAATTAGAAACTTAAAAGCAAAATATAAATTTTCTTGGGAAACAATTGAAATCTAAGCCATGTGATGAAACATTTAGAACTAATTATTTTAAAACAGCCAAAGATTTGAAGAATGTGCTAAAAGAAGACCCCCACCCAACCCCAACCCCCCCAACCCCAACCCCCCAAAAAAACACCTGAAAATGAAATATATATAGAAGAGATCGAAAAAAAATTATCAGATGTAAATAATTTCAAATTTAATGACATAACTGATAAATCTATAACAATAACAGCGATAAAACGAGTTATTAAGTCTCTTAAAGTTGGTAAATCATGTGATCCTTGTCTACCATTTAATGCAATAATAAAGACAAGTTTCCTTGTTATTGTTAAGTCTATAACTAAACTTTATATGAATATTTGCATCTGTATTTTATTCTAAACTTGGCTTAACTCATATATAGTCCCTTTATTTAAGAGTGGTGATCCACATTACCCAAATAATTATAGAGGTATTTCACTCTTAAATGGTGTAGCACAAACATTTAGTGCAGTATTAAATGAAAGGGTAATAATAATACAATTCTGTATTTAACGAAGGAAACACATTTAACAATGTCATGCAAAACTATTAATACAAATAAAAAAGAAAAAAAATACAAACAAAATAAAATACATAATAGTTATATATAGCAGCTTAAATATTGAATAAGTACACATGATTTATGATTTCTATGGAATACACAATCAGTTAATTTCAATTTAGTTTTCGCCCTAAAAAAAGGACAACTGACAGTTTTGTGTATTAAACGATCATGGCTGCGCAAGTCTCAGTATAATTATGTAACACGTCAAATATAAAAAATACACAGGAGGTCACATTCAAGATTAAGTACACTTTCAATATCTATTGTCATATGTATATAAAGCTTATAAATGTACACAGGGACATCATTTTACATGTACAGTTTTTAATAATATAGAAAAGTTGATGTGAAGCTCTTCAAGTTCGAAGCCCGGCATTGGTATGTATATAAAATTTTGAATAATATTGTCTAACTGAATTCATAATTCACTATACAGAGGAAATGTGTAAATTAGCTAAACGTTATAATTATTAACCCATTAATTTGCTAAAAGTATAAAATTCTTCAATCAACTACAGCGTATAAACGTTTACTGTGCTGTCACAACTATCTGATAGACCTATTGACCTAAAATGGTCAATTAACACTTGTGTGTGTATATGTGTGTTTGTTGTTGGGGTGGGGGGAGGGGGGTAGGGTGCAAATGAGTCACAGCATTACACGACGAAAAGTCGCTTACTCACATCAAAATGTTAGCTTTCCTTTACTAATAATATTCTGAACGAACAGATTTTGAAATTAGTGAATCGGGTATAAATTTAACATCTGAAAACCTCAGAATCATATGTGATAACATATCAAATAAACTCGTCATAGTAAGTTACCAGAATTACAATTTTATATTTACGCTAGACGGGCGTTTCGTCTACAAAAGATTAACAGTGACGCTCGAATCAAAAAATGTTTAAAAGGTCAAATAAAGTAGGAATTTGAAGAGCATTAAGAACCAAAAGTTGAGAATCAACAGATGGTGCAAGGACACAGTTATCGTCCTTTAGTTTTTGGTGTCTACGAATATAGTCCCTAGTGTAAACAGTGTATAACTTCCATGTTTTATTTAATACACTTTTCCAATTTATTTCTTGATATTAAATGCATGACATATTAAGTAGGGGAATGTAATTACATGTTAAAAAAAATTTGGGTGTTGAATCTTTATGTTAAGTAGTGATTTGGTCCAGTTCAAAAAGGTCAATTTTTATCACGTCTGAAGCTGTCGAACTGAATTTTACACCTCCTTAACACAGAATTGTCAATATTTTGAGATAGAGATGGTAGAAGTTTCAATCATTTTGATAGTATGTGTCTCACTGGTAGTACACTACACTGTAAAAAAAATTTTGAGAAAGAGCAGGTGCAATTTTTTTAAATTTGAATTTATGGTCTAAAAGAAATGCACTACGAAATAACTGTGTCAGATGTCTCCCTAAGAAAAAGTCCAATTTATTATAAGAAAAAAAGAGTAAAAAACATTGGTCTGAGAGTTAAATTAGAAGCTAAAAATAAAAATAAAAATTTTGGGGAAACAACAATTTGTTATAAGACGCTAAAAAGAAAACCCAGTCTAAGGGCGATTGGAAAGAACCTGAAAATGAAATACATATAGAAGAGATCGAGAAAAAATTATCATATGTAAATGATTACAAATATAATGATATAACTGATAAACCTATAACAGTAACAGAGGTAAAACGAGTAATTTTAAGGTTTCTTAAAGTTGGTAAATCATGTGGTTCTGATCTAACATAAAATGAAACAATAAAGACAAGTTTTCCTGCTATTGTTAAATCTGTCACTGTACTTTTTGATTTAATATTTTCATCTGGATCATATCTTGAAACTTGGCTTAACTCATATATAATCCCTTTATTTAAGGGTGGTGAACCACTCGACCCAAATAATTATAGGGGGTTTCACTCTTAAATGGTGTAGCAAAAATATTTAGTGCAGTATTAAATGAAAGAGTAATGATTGATATGGAATACAAATTCAGTAAATTTCAATTTGGTTTTCGACCTAAAATTAGGACAACTGACAGTTTGTTGTTACTTAATACTTTAAATTAATACATACATTTTGGGAAGAGGCAAATTCATACATGCTTCGATTCATTGACTTGTTTAAAGCCTTTGATTCTATGTGGCGTTGAGCTTCTTTTTATTTCGAGTTTAAAAAAAGTCAAAATTTCGACTTTTTGAACGTGGAGATTTCAAGATTTTAAAAAGTCGAAATTTTAAGTTAAAGTCGAAATTTGGACTTTTATCAAAGCAATACAATCAATAGTGATCGATACTATTAATTTCAATTTTTATTTTGAGACGATCACTCACATCTTACCTGTCGTAGTTGTTGTCAACTGTAGGTGTAGACAATTGTTGAAAAGATCTAATATGATGTACATTTCTGAGTCGACCGGATACACAACAAACTAATGATATAAAAATAATTTAAAGACCACTAGAGGGCTACATACAAGTGTCTTTATATATGTCAAGCTCTAAATCGTGCCGGGTTCTTACGAATTTGAGCTTGCATTCAGTAACTGCACGAATTATTGTCATGTGGTTGTTCCAAGGCTGAACATTCAATGGTTGTATTTAATATACTTAACAGCCTTTGTGGTTTTTATGTTGATTGTAGAACTTTGATAGGGATAACGTCTGATAAACTTTTTTCATAATATTTTCAAGACTAGGGCTATTTACATCTCCAGAAGGATTGTGGTTGATCTTCATATGATGAAGACAAAATCTTTCGGTCAGTTTAATCGATGCCTAGAGCTGGCATGTCAGTAATTGCTAATAGTCCTTTATTTATTTAATAATATGAGCTGTGTAGGATAGAAATTGAACTTATGTAAGTGCACGTATACATGTACATGTATAAGACTTTGATTGCAAATACGAAATAAAAAATAAGTTTGGGTCTGTTTTGTATGGTTCTTACTTCAACTCAATTTTCCAACAGTAACAGACGTACATAGAGCTTTTTTCAACCCGAAAAAAGTTAACAGATGTTAATGTTTGATATTCATTTGCAGAAGGTCGATTTGTATCAGTCGCAGCTCTCGTATGTTATCATTATTATTTTGAGTTTCTTCTGTTACCTATTTACTTTGACTTCTTTTAAACTGTTTTTACTCTTCGTTTTGCTGTGTGTTTGTTTATTCAACATTAGCTAGAAGTATAATGGGAGGGTTAAGATATCAAAATACCTGATAAACCCTGGCACATTTTCGCCATTTGCCAAGTCAGGTACCTCTAGCCTTTGCTAGTCCTGCATGTTTGTTTCTTTTTATGGTTAATTGGTATGTTTTGGAGTTGGATGTGGCGTCCATTTCGCTGAACTACCCACATCAAAATGTTAGCTTTCTTTTAGTATTCTGAACAAAACGATTTTAAAATTAATGAATCAGGTATCAATTGAACATCTGAAAACCTCAGATTTATATTTGATACCATATCAACAGAGGTCTTCCTTAAGTCCAAGTCGTTATAAGAAAAAAAAAGAAAAGTAAAAAACCTTGGTCTGACAGTGAAACTTAAAATCAGAATATAAATTTTCTTGTGAAACAACAGAAAGCTAAGCCATGTGATTTAACATTAAGAAATGATTATTTTAAAACAGCCAAAGATTTGAAGAGAAGTGTGCTAAAAGAAGACAACCTCCCCCCCCCCCCTAAAAAAAAAAAAACAGTTCAGACAATATTTTATACAAAAATATAAGACACTAAAACTGAAAATCCAGAGATCGAAAAAAAATTATCAGATGTAAATAATTACAAATTTAATGACATAACTGATAAACCTATACCAATAACAGCGATCAAACGAGTTATTAAGTCTCTTAAAATTTTATAATCATGTGATCCTTGTCTACCATTTAATGTAATAATAAAAGTTTCCCTGTTACTGTTAAGTCTAAAACTATACTTTTAATTGAATATTAGCATCTGTATTTTATCTTAAACTTGGCTTAATACTATATATTGTCCCTTTATTTAAGGGTGGTGATCCACTTTTCCAAAATTGTTATAGAGGAATTTCACTCTTAAATGGTGTAGCAAAATATTTTAGTGCAGTATTAAATGAAAGGGTAATAATAATAAAATTCTTTATTTAACGAAGGTAACACTTTTAACAATGACATGTGAAAGAGGGAGACATCTAAATATTCCCAGAAATGAGAGATACTGCTCTGTATGTAATTCTGGTCAAATTGAAAATGAAAAACATTTTCTTTTACATTGTGAAAAATACTCAACTAAGAGGGACATATTTTACCATAAAGTTTCAAATATAATCGTTGATCCTACAAAATTTCAAAAACATGAAAATAATATAATCTTTTTATTAAATAATAATTCATACACAATCCTAAAATTAACTTCCTCTTTCATCTCAGACAGTTTGAACCTGCGTAAAGCAGAACAAACTCTATAAAATTGCTAATAATCATTGTTCATAATATTACATATTAATATTGTCATTATTTTCAATACTTAATATGTTTCACCAACTATGTAATTGATATATTTTTTTTTAATCATTTACTGTTGATGATATTGATATCGTTCGATGATATTGTTCTAAATATGCCTATTGCTACTCTATGCATTATTACTATTTGTATACCAGTTGTATGGGCCTTTGCCAATTATTGTAATTGTGTTTGTGCCAATAAAATATTTGTATATTTGTATTTGTAAAACTATTAATACAAATAGAAAAGAAAAAAATACAAACAAAATAAAATACATAATAGTTATATATAACAGCTTAAATAATGAATAAGTACATGTGATTTATGATTTATATGGAATACAAAATCAGTTAATTTCAATTTGGTTTTCGACCTAAAAAAAGGACAACTGACAGTTTTTTTTGTATTAGACAATCATGGCTGCGCAAGTCTCAGTATAATTATGTAACACGTCAAATATAAAAAATACACAGGAGGTCACATTCAAGATAGGTACACTTCAATGTCTATCGTCATCTATATATAGCTTATAAATGTACACAGGGACATCATTTTACATGTACAGTATTTAATAATATAGAAAGTTTGATGTGAATCTTTTCAAGTTCGAAGCCCGGCATTGGTATGGATATAAAATTTTAAATTGTATTGTCTAACTAAATTCATAATAATCTATACAGAGGAAATGTGTACATTAGCTAAACGTTATAATTATTGACCCATTAATTTGCCAAAAGTGTAGAAATCTTCAATCAACTACAGCGTACAAACGTTTACTGTGCTGTCACAACTATCTGATAGACCTATTGACCTAACATAAACAGTTAACGTGTGTGTGTGTGTGTGTGTGTGTGTGTGTGTTATGTTATAACTGATAAACCTATAACAGTGACAGAGGTACAACGAGTAATTTTAAAGTATCTTAAAGTTGGTAAATCATGTGGTCCTGATCTAACATTGAATAAAACAATAAAGACAAGTTTTCCTGCTATTGTTTAATATGTAACTATACTTTTTAATTTAATATTTTCATCTGAATCATATCCTGAAACTTGGCTTAAATCATATATAGTCCCTTAATTTAATTTGATAGGGATAACGTCTGATAAACTTTTTTCATAATATTTTCAAGACTAGGGCTATTTACATCTCCAGAAGGATTGTGGTTGATCTTCATATGACGAAGACATAATCTTTCGATCAGTGTAAACGATACCTAGAGCTGGTATGTCAGTAACTGCTAGTACAGGTAGTCTTATGTTTATTTAATAATATGAGCTGTGTAGGATAGAAATTGAACTTATGTAAGTGCACGTATACATGTACATGTATAAGACTTTGATTGCAAATACGAAATAAAAAATAAATTTGGGTCTGTTTTGTATGGTTCTTACTTCAACTCAATTTTTCAACAGTAACAGACGTACATAGAGTTTTTTCAACCCGACATAAGTTAACAGATGTTAATGTTTGATATTCATTTGCATAAGGTTGGTCTGTATCCGTCGCAGCTCTCGTATGTTATCATTATTATTTTGCTTAGTTTCTTCTGTTACCTATTTACTTTGACTTCTTTTAAACTGATTTTTACTCTTCTTTTGGCTATGTGTTTGTTAATTCAACATTGGCTAGAAGTATAGGGGAGGGTTAAGATATCAAAAAAAAAGTTAAACCCCGCCACATTTTTCGCCATTTGCGAAGTCAGGAACCTCTAGCCTTTGCTAGTCCTGTATGTTTTTTTTTATTTTTATTTTTGGTTAATTTGTATGTTTCGGAGTTGGGTGTGGCGTCCATATCGCTGAACTACCCACATCAAAATTTTAGCTTTCTTTTAGTATTCTGAACAAAAAGATTTTAAAATTAGTGAATCAGGTATAAATTGAACATCTGAAAACCTCAGATTTATATTTGATACAATACCATATCAACAGATGTCTTCCTAAAAAAACTTAATGTCATTGTAAGAAAAAAAAAGTAAAAAAATATGTTATGATGGTATGATACTAAACCCCTCACGAGGAGGATTGTGCCTGATATTCATATGATGAAGACATAATTTTTCAATCAGTTTAATTGAGGTCCGGAGCTGGCATGTCAGTTAACTGCTAGTAGTCTGATGTTATTTATGTATTATTGTCATTTTGTTTATTTTCTTTGGTTATATCTTCTGACATCAGACTGAACTGAATTTTAATGTGCGTATTGTTATGCGTTTACTTTTCTGCATTTGGCTAGATGTATAGGGGAGGGTTGAGATCTCACAAACATGTTTAACCCCGCCGCATTTTTGCGCTTGTCCCAAGTCAGGAGTCTCTGGCCTTTGTTAGTCTTGTATTATTTTAACTTTTAGTTTCTTGTGTACAATTTGGAGGTTAGTATGGTTATCATTATCACTGAACCGGTATATATTTGATAAGGGGCCAGCTGAAGGACGCCTCCGGCTGCGAGAATTTCTCGTTGCATTGAAGACCTGTTGGTGACCTTCTGCTGTTGTCTGCTCTATGGTCGAGTTGTTGTCTCTTTGAAACATTCCCCATTTCAATTCTCCATTTTATTGTCTGACACATGTGACAGTGAAATTATAAACTTAAAATCAAAATATAAATTGTCTTGTGATACAATTGAAATCTTAGCCATGTGATTAAACATTAAGAAATAATTTAAGACAGCAAAAGATTTGAAGACGTGTGCTAAAAGAAGACCCCCCCAACCCCACCCCCTCCCCCCCCAAAAAAAACAAAAAAAAAACAAAACATTTTAGACAATATTTTATACAAAAATATAAGACGCTAAAACTGAAAATCCTGTCTCAGGGTGATTGGAAAAAACCTGAAAATGAAACACATATAGAAGAGATAAAAAAAAAATAATCAGATGTAAATAATTACAAATTTAATGACATAACTGATAAGCCTATAACAATAACAGCGATAAAACGAGTTATTAAATCTCTTAAAGTTGGTATATCATGTGATCCTTGTCTACCATTTAATGCAATAATAAAGACAAGTTTCCCTGTTATTGTTAAGTCTATAACTATACTTTATATGAATATTTTCATCTGTATTGTATCTTAACCTTTGCTTAACTCATATGTAGTCCCTTTATTTAAGGGTGGTGATCCACTTTACCCAAATAATTAAATGGTGTAGCACAAAAAATTAGTGCAGTATTAAATGAAAGGGTAATAATAACGAAGGTAAAGCCTCGGTCACACCTTACCGGATAGCTCGAACGGACGCCTAACGGATAAATTTTGTTCAATCCGTTCATGTCCGTTAGACGTCCGTTCTTATCCGTTAGACGTCCATCCATATCCGTTGCATGTCCGTTAAGCGTACGTTTTATCCGTCGACGTCCGTTCTGTCCGGTGGAAAATTTTGAGCATGTTCAAAACTTTAAACGGACGTCCAACGGATAAGATGTCCGTTGAACGTCCGTTAGGCGTCCGTTTTGTACGGTACTCGTCCATTTTGTTTCCGTTTTGTATCCGTTACGTGTCCGTTATACATCCGTTGGAGGTCTGGAAGATAAATTCACCAACGGACTTCTACCGGACGTTTAACGGATAAAACGGATGTTGAACGGATGAGAAACGGACTTCTACCGGACGTATAACGGATAAAACGGATGATGATGGGATCTGAAACGGATAAAAGCCAATTGAAAATTTCGCGTCAGAAATGCCAATTATTGGTATGTCAGATTTCTTAAGGTTCATGAATTCTTATTATTCATAATCGATCTTAGAGTATAGGCACGTCTTCACAATCAAGCAGTTCTTATTCAGGCCAGACACTGCGCTTTGGCGGAATTTTGAAGAACAAACCAAAACCAGTTACAAAGAAACATTTTGAATATTTATGCGATTTACATGTAATAGTATTGTCTCTTTTGATTTTTCCGTCTTTCTTGTTCATCCGTTTTATCCGGTACGCTTCCGTTAGGTGTCCGTTTTATGCGGTACTCGTCCGTTAGATGTACGTTCGACATCCGTTCTGTCCGGTACGTGTCCGTTTCTCGTACGTTGCATATCCGGTGTGTGTCCGTTATGCATCCGTTACACGTCCGTTTTATTCAGTCAGTACTTCAACGGACTCCCAACGGATAACAATTTTGTCAACGGACAACTTTTATTTTCATCCGTTATGCATCCGTTCGTGCTATCCGGTAAGGTGTGACCGAGGCTTAACACATTTAACAATGACATCTAAAACTATTAATACAAATAGAAAAGAAAAAAATACAAAGAAAATAAAATACATTATACAGTTATATATATATCAGCTGAATACTTATTGAATAAATACATGCGATTTCTTTATGATTTATATGGAATACAAAATCAGTTAATTTCAATTTATTTTTCGACCTAAAAAAAGGACAACTGACAGTTTTTTTTTGTATTAGACGATCATGGCTGCGCAAGTCTCAGTATAATTATGTAACACGTCAAATATAAGAAATACACAAGAGGTCACATTCAAGATTAAGTACACTTTCAATGTCTATTGTCATATATATATATATATATATATATATATATATATATATATATATATATATATATATATATATATATATATATATATATATATATATATATATATATATATATGTATGTATAGCTTATAAGTGTACACAGGGACATCATTTTAATATAGAAAGTTTGATGTGAAGCTCTTTAAGTTCGAAGCCCGGCATTGGTATGTATATAAAATTTTGAATAGTATTGTCTAACTGAATTCATAATATTCTATACAGAGGAATTATGTACATTAGCTAATCGTTATAATTATTGACCCATTTATTTGCTAAAGGTGTAAAATTCCTCAATCAACTACAGCGTACAAACGTTTACTGTGCTGTCACAAATATCTGATAGACCTATTGACCTAAAATGGACAGTTAACACGTGTGTGTGTCTATGTGTGTGGGTGTGTGTGTTGGGGGGGGGGGGTTCAAATAAGTCACAGCATTACACGAAAAGATGGTTTACTCACATCAAAATGTTAGCTTTCTTTTATTAATGATATTCTGAACGAAAAGATTTTGAAATTAGTGAATCAGGTATAAACTTAACATCTGAAAACATCAGAATCATATTTGATAACATATCAAATAAACTCATCATAGATAGATATCAGGATTACAATTTTATATTTAAGCCAATGAGACGCGTTCGTCTACAAAAGACTCATCAGTACCGCTCGAATCAAAAAATGTTTAAAAGGTCAAATAAAGTACGGAGTTGAAGAGCATTAAGAACCAAAAGTTGAGAATCAACAGATGTCTCCCTAAGAAAAAGTCCAATTTATTATAAGAAAATAAAGAGTAAAAAACATTGGTCTAACAGTTAAATTAGAAGCTAAAAATAAAATTAAAAATCTTTGGGAAACAACAATTTGTTATAAGACGCTAAAACTAAAAACCAAGTGTCAGGGCGATTGGAAAGAACCTGAAAATGAAATAGATATAGAACAGATGGAGAAAAAATTATCATATGTAAATGATTGCAAATATAATTAAAAACCAATTGTTCAGAAACAATTGAAGGTCTTTCCACCACTAACAATATATTTTGATATGAAAGCATTTATATTCGTTAAAACGTCAATTCCTATGGCTTTATGATGTATAAATATGAATATAGAGCAAAGGTCAAAAGAACGCCGAATTTGCTTTTGACCTTGACCTCAATTTCAAGGTCATATACCAAGGACCTCAAATCAAAAGACCCTAGGTCTGTAATATGTATGGATAATGAGTTATATCACTTTACTCATTATTCTAAATATAAAAGGGGGAAAACAATCATTTACTGCCAAGGTATCCTCGCAATCAAAATTCAAGTGTTAAGACATGTCGCAACTAACAATTTAGTGAAAATAATTTGTCGATATCTTATACGGTTTTTGAAAATTAATAAAAATAAGCCAAAATCAAAATTCAGAATATGACCTTGACCTTTGACCTTGACCTACTTTTTATTTTTTTGAACCAAGGACCCTAAATCTAAAGTCCATATGTCTCTATCACTCATGGTTTACTATTAGAAATGCATATCACTTAATTCAATGAAAAAGGGGGAATAACTCTCCGTAAAGCTTCGGTCCAAATAAATATCCTAATCCTGAAGATGTAACGAGCAATTTGGTAAAATAAATTTGTCGTAATCTTCAACATATGCGAAGGAGTAGTGACCACAAGAAAAACAGTGTTTGGGGAGATAACTCTTACAACGTAAAGTGCTTTGTTACGGGGTTGTAAATTTTTAAAGCGTATAAACTATACGATATCATATTCCAAATAACTAAGCGACATCATTTGAAACATCAATACTACGCAAGAAAAAAATTAGGCGGAAGAAAAAAAAAATAATAATAATAATCAGAACAAAATCAATAGGTCTTTCCACGGAAAGCTGGAAAGACCTATTGATATAACTGATACACCTATAACAGTAACAGAGGTGAAACGAGTAATTTTAAAGTTTCTCAAAGTTGGTAAATCATGTGGTCCTGATATAACATTGAATGAAACAATAAAGACAAGCTTTCCTGCATTGTTAAATCTGTAACTATACTTTTCAATTTAATATTTTCATCTGAATTATATCCTGAAACTTGGCTTAACTCATATATAGTCCCTTTATTTAAGGGTAGTGATCCAGTCGACCCAAATAATTATAAGGGTTTTTCACTCTTTATTGCAGTATTAAATGAAAGGGTAATAATTGATATGGAATACAAATTCAGTAAATTTCAATTTGATGTTCGACCTAAAAGTAAGACAACTGACAGTTTGTTGTTACTTAAAAAACTTTAAATTAATACATACATCTTGGGAAGGGGAAAAAACGTTTCATTGACTTGTGCGAAGCTTTTGATTTTGTGTGGCGTGGAGCTTCTTTTTGTTTCGAGTTTGAAAAGATTTCAAGATTTTAAAAAGTCCAAATTTCAAGTTAAAGTCGAAATTTGGACTTTTATAAAAGTCGAAATTTCGAGTTTTATAAATGTCAATATTTGACTTTTAAGGTGGTACCCAACACCTTTACAAAAATTAATTTGGCTCGTTTAATTTTCATGAAATCTTGACAAAGTATTTACTTTGACTCTTTGACAAAAATATGAAAGTTTCAAAGCTTTTAAACCAACCGTTTTATCAGAAAAATTATACTGGTTATATAGCAGTTTGACAAACAGTAATTTTGATCATTGAGAAGCTTTATATTGCCTTCACAACGCATTGTAGTTAAAACATTTACTTGATTTTTCAGAGTTCTCTCCCTGTTGTGTTAGGTACTACGTTTAAGTCGAAATTTCATGATTTTAAGTCAAATTTAAGGGACATAGAAAAAATTAGGTCGAAATTTTAAGGTTGTTTAAAGACGAAATTATGAGTTTTGAAAAGTCGAAAGTTTAAGATTTTAAAAGTCAAAATTTCAAGAAAAAATAACTATGCATTGCAAAGTGTCATGATTGTATTTGTTAAATTTAAAGATGCACTAACTTTAATCAATAATGTTTGTCCTGTTTTTTAGACAATGGATGAATCTGAATTCCCACATGGTAAGTGAAATGTACAGCACGATTAGTTATTTTATATATGATCATATATGTAAGATTTTTGAAAAAATCAATGATTGCCTAAGCGAAGTAAATACAATTTTGATATGAAAACTATTGCGTCTCCACCTATGGAATTCCGGGCTTCTTTATATTTCTAGAAAATGACATTCATTGACAGAAGCGATTACCGGAGCAATGAGTATACTTTCCTTTTTTGTCGGCCTGTATTTAATATAAATATAAAGTTCATAGAAAAACCAAATGGAAATACCTCAAAGCCGATATTTTACATTCTTTTATAAAAAAGAGGTGAAAGATAACAAAGGGATAGTCAAACTATCAAAAGACGACCAAAACAAAAACAAAAGTCTACAAAATACAACATAGAAAAGTAAAGACTGGGCAACACAAACCCCACTATAATCCGGTGCTGGTATCAGGTTCAAATATTTTGGCCACGAGCATCACTGAAGAGACATGTATTGTCGAAATGCGCATCTGGTGCAAGAAAATTAGTACCGTTAATTTTATTCTTGGGAAGGGTAAACAAATCCTGCTACACATGTGGCACCCATCGTGTTACTCATTTTAGAACAGACCCGGGGACAAGTCGAACTTAGCAGGTCACATTGAAGAAAAGGGGACGGAACTGTGTTGAAACAGGTATTCCATCAAGATCAACCAACCCAAGAAGACGTCTGTAAAATTTTCCGAGGGATTACTTCAACATCAATTTTGTAGTACAGTTTTGTTCTAAACCGGCTCTCATTGTCAATTTTTAGATATAAGTCAAGATATGAGGCAGACCTACCTGTATCTGCTGTATCTTTTATTTCAAATTTGATGTGATACATTTGTAGATGCTTTCAATATAGTCACAATACTTTTAAATTATTTAGTGAGATGACATCATCTATAAAGTTGAACGTAAATTTAAAGGATGATGCTAGTTTCTTTCAATCCTCCATTAGAAACTCCTGCATGTAGTATGCCTCATAAAAAGGAGAAAGTCGGCAAGAAGAGGAACACAGTTGATTCCTATGGGAAAGCCGATTGTTTGTTGAAAAACACGTTCTCTGAACGTAGCAAATATGTTGTCAATAAAAAAATCAAGCACCTTAATCGAGTGATAATTTCAAATTCAGAGAATATTTTGTCTGAACCAGCGTAGTTTTTTTTATAAAGTACGATGGCTCCCTTAAACATGTTAAGCAAGAGATGTGTATCTACGTTGGACATTCTTTTAAATGAAATAATGCAGGACCCATTTTTTTTCAATTTGATTCACCCAGCACTCCTACATCCTCAAATGTCTGAGTGCGTCCGTACGTTTTTATGTCTGTCCGTTCGCCCGTCTCGTATCAGATTCCAGTTTTTTTGGTTAAGGTAGTTCACAATGAAGTTGTCTTTACATCAACTTGATACTTAGTACACAGTCACGTTTATCATGATAAGAACTTTTTATTCTTATGTTTTCTCAATCACAAAATTAAGAACATGAAAGCGTGTTTTATGAACTTAGATCTATAATCATTGTAATTTGATTATTTGAATTTGTTTTATTTGTCGTCTGTTATACGAATATTTGTAACGCCTGTTATATAAAAGTTAAATGGGAATTATCGAAATTCCTTTTTGTTTTGCGTCATTTTCAGCTGTTTGTATATTGATAAGCATTTTTTATTCAATTTTTCTAATTTAGTTATTTTCAAGGATGAAGTCACTGTTATTGACGACCATTATGACAACAACGTGAATGCCATTGAATATGATGGATACTATCTGTCAAAGAAGGCAATAGAGAAGGACCATATTACAGACCCTCGAATCAACATACCAAATATAATCAAAATGCAAATCAGACCAGACGATGTATTCTTGGTAGCTTACCCAAAATCAGGTCAATAGATAACTTGTTAGTTTTTATATACACACAAGCTCTTGCATAAATTACAAAGCATATTTGTCAACGCTTTTCTTTTTTTCAGAAATTGAAAAACGTTATTTTATGATATACTAGTGTGGTAAAAAATCTCATCGTCTTTTATTCTTATGTTCACTGCTTGCTGTTCTAAGAAGATAGCTAGTAAGCAATCAGCATTGATATATTGACGCTCATTTCAGTTGCCGTGTGATGTAACGTTGTCATATTCATGTTTAATTCGTGTGTATTAATGGAGCGGCGGAGAGGACAATTTTAAAAATTCAAATTACCTAAATACATCAAGGCATTTTAATAGCTCATTTGAAAGCTTTAATCGTGTAGTTTATGAAAATGTGTGCCTTAAATATAAAAGCTGGTACAATCATGCTGTAAATCAAGGTCAAATGTCATCACTTAAAAAATTCCTTTTTTCATCTAGAGAAACAAACCATTGATATTTTTCAAAACTAATAATCTATTCAGTAAATTATATAAATAGTTTTATGTATCAATGTTTTAGTTTGCACACGACGTCAAAACAAAATTATATTTAACTTTTTTGAAGGTAGCACGTGGTATAAAAATTTCAAATTCCTAATAAAAAACTGTAACAGAATATTTCATATTTGATCTCGACAAGAGGCATTTTTGGTTATAATGACAAAACCTTATTGACCCATCCCATCAAAGATGGGGTTACATTCGCCCATCAGAGATGGTGTTACATTCGAATATAAACACTGACATATTGTTTAACCAAATAAAACATGAATACACAATATTCATTATTAAACAAAATTGAAATATTTCAATTTAAATTGGTTCAAACATAATGAAAAAATCCGAATTAGCTATCCAGGGAGGGATGGTGGGTATAATTTTTAGTTCCAAAATTTTCCTGCCACTTCTAACTGCAACTGAAGCGCCTTCTGAGATCATACAACATGATCCGGGGAAGGAATAACTTGGTATTTGCGTTTCTACCATATAAGAACAAAGAGTTATGCCGCTTTCCATAGTACCGCCTAGTTTGCCAAAAAATCATTTTTAATAAAAATTAGCATTTTTTGAAAACTTTATAAGAAAAGTTTTTAAATGAGTATCTGAATTGCATAGTTCATAAATCAAACAAAATGTGCAGTCATGTTAAATTTCGTTTCAGTTTTCAAGGATTCGACATGTCACTGAGTTTTTGTTAAAATAAATTCCAACTATCTAAATACGCGATACCTTTTTATGTGATGCAAGTAGCATTAGTTATTGAAGTGATAACACGTGTAATGTTCAGTCGATATAACTGCAATGAGTGCAAACATGTTATATAACCAATTCAAAATTGAAACATGACCGTTTTCAGGCATAGATTACCTTAGCCGTATTTGGCACAACTTTTTGGAATTTTGGATCCTCAATGCTCTTCAACTTTGTACTTGTTTGGCTTTATAAATATTTTGATATGAGCGTCACTGATGAGTCTTATGTAGACGAAACGCGCGTCTGGCGTACAAAATTATAATCCTGGTACCTTTGATAACTATTTACACCACTGGGTCGATGCCACTGCTGGTGGACGTTTCGTCCCCGAGGGTATCACCAGCCCAGTAGTCAACACTTTGGTGTTGACATGAATATTAATAATGTGGTCATTTTTATAAATTTCCTGTTTCCCAAACTTTGAATTTTTGAAAAAACTAAGGATTTTCTTATCCCAGGCATTGATTACCTTAGCCATATTTGGCACAACTTTTTGGAATTTTGGATCCTCAATGCTCTTCAACTTTGTACTTGTTTGGCTTTATAAATATTTTGATATGAGCGTCACTGATGAGTCTTATGTAGACGAAACGCGCGTCTGGCGTACAAAATTATAATCCTGGTACCTTTGATAACTATTTACACCACTGGGTCGATGCCACTGCTGGTGGACGTTTCGTCCCCGAGGGTATCACCAGCCCAGTAGTCAACACTTCGGTGTTGACATGAATATCAATAATTAATGTGGTAATTTTTATAAATTTCTTGTTTCCCAAACTTCGAATTTTTGAAAAAAACTAAGGATTTTCCTATCCCAGGCATAGATTACCTTAGCCGTATTTGGCACAACTTTTTGGAATTTTGGATCCTCAATGCTCTTCAACTTTGTACTTGTTTGGCTTTATAAATATTTTAATATGAGCGTCACTGATGAGTCTTATGTAGACGAAACGCGCGTCTGGGGTACAAAATTATAATCCTGGTACCTGATAACTACTAACTATATTCATACATGATGAAACGTCGAAAAAATTATAGAAAACTAAAAAAAAGTTACCAAGTATAACAAAAAAAAACTATTTCCATGATTTTTCATCTGTGTTATCAGCTATGTCGGCTGATACTGCCTGGACATTGTTACAACTTACTACATTCTGACAAAAACATAAATCAGTGCAAGGAAGACCCTGCTCCTTGCAAACACATGCTGCCTGGCATGCCGTTTCCCCCTTACACGAACAAAATAGATCTTGAAGAAAGTCTGATGCATTTGTTCCTCAAAGAAAACAAGCTCTAACTTGTCATTTTGCATAATTTTCCAACCAAAGGCACATGGAGAGCCATTATTTGGATTGGCGATATTTGCCTACACCCAAACTGTGGTTTGCCACATTGCACGTAGTACGTGTTGCTTAAATACGGATTCATATGGCGGAAGCTTTATAAGACTTTTATCTTTATTTATAGCTAATTGATTTCTCACCAAATTTAAATTGTTGTGCAATTTCTCAAATTTGTATTTCGAGTCGTATAAATAAGGAACAAACACCCTAGCGGCAACTAAATTACTATCAACATCATCAATGTCGGATAACTTATAACACCACCATGTGTCAGCTTTTGTGCAATTTCCGGATCAGAAAAAAACCAGCCATGTTCAAAGCGTTTGGAAATGGCAATTCAAATTTGGCATTTAAATTTTATGTGACATATTCAGCAAGAATATGCAAAAAGGATTTTTTGTTTTGAGAGATAGGCACGTTTCCAGTATGGCACAAGTCGACTTTCTATGACCTTATAAAGTCCTGAATGTCCAGTTTCTGACGACTTTCGTTCTCGTTTACTACATTTGACTGATAGTAATACATCAAACGTACCTGAAAACCAAACGAACCCTACAATGATATTCACTTTCCCATTTAAATTCAACAAAAACGAATAAACAACAATACCAAACAACATAAACTAATCTTTGACAATGATTGTTTTATTTCGTTGGACACTTAAATTCGTGGATAAAGTCATCCACGAAAACCACGAAAATTGGTACCCCACGAATAAAAGTACATGTACTTTCACAGTACTAAACCAGTCCATGTTTTATATGTACCATAACATTAATCCGTGACGTAGTACACAGAACATAGGATTCCGAACTCTTCACCTATAACTACATGCATTTTGCATATTGACATTTATTGATTGTATTGATTGTTTAAATTATTTGTGTATTAATTGCTGTATCACCCGAATAAACCCTGGTGAGTGTCATATATTGTTCTTGTATTATTAATTATATGCTCGGATCACAACATTGGCGTCGTCGACAGCTCGAAGCTGTTGATTTTGAAACTACCGCTCTGCACGGTACGTTTCACACGATTTGCTTTTAATTACTGCAAATTATAGCCTCCGCTATATTTTAAATTAAAACCTCCATCAATTTTGGAAAGTTTTAGTACCTTTTTAGGCAATACTGCACATTAGATTCACTGTTTGAAATTTAATGGTTGTCTAGTTTCTCGTTTTAGTGAGTTGCCATTTAGCTGTATCTTGTCCAAATTGAGCAGGACGGAAGTTGGATTTCTGTGCATGCTTTGACATAACTACAGTACAGGCATCGTGGTTTACTACATACACCGTTTCGTGCACAACTTCAATACGTGCATCGTGACTGATGACAAACACCGTCTCGTGCACAAATACAGTACAGGCATCGTGGTTGATGACAAGCACCGTTTCGTGCACTAATACAGTACAGACATCGTGATTAATTACGAACATCGATCTTTGTGGCAGGGTACAGTACTGTCTTAGACAACATACTCACGAAACAGAAACTAGCAGTTTGAAACAATAACTATTTAAAATCATACTATTTTACCAATTTCTTAGACTGTCAAAACCTATTATACTTATGGATGCCACCTTGGATCAACTTCAATCAGTTGAGGGGATAGACAATGAAATGGCCATACAGATACTTAAGGTTAGAGATGCCTCACGTTTCATAGACTTTAATGCAGTGTACAGCATTACTGGTGTGCCCAAATCAACTTTAGAGAAATATTTCATTGAATCTGGCATGTTATTCTTATACCAGAAACTGCACAATGAGATAGCAGAAGTTATTTCTAATGTCACATCAGGACTTCAAGAAAGCCTCCCAAATTGATAACATGATGGAGAAGTTTGATGATTTATGTGCTCAAATGACTAAAATGGAGCAAACTCAACTAATGGGGTCAACCATTCAGTTTAAAAACCCACTGCCATTATTGCGGGATGATCATCATGAACAGGCTGAACAATCAGAGAAGAAATTTGGTGCTTTTGGCGCGACAATTGATACTTTGATAGCCCAGAAAAGCCAGCAGGCTGAGGAAAAATTTGGAACTAAACCCAAAACATTTAGTACCCACGCTAGTTTAGCAACATATCCAGACTTTTCCAAGGTGTCACCAATTAGTAAACCAACTGGACTTTCTAGTTTAGGTGAGTCGTACACTACCAACACAAGTCTACAGGACGATATGTATGCATCTGCAGAGTCCACTCTGAAAATAAGTACTGCAACTGAAGCGGCTTACCAAAACCATGTGAAACCCAACACTGAAATCCATGTTGAACAGGGGCCCTCAGCTCCCCCTTTTGTTACTTCTAACATGGTGCCCGTTCAGTCAACTTTGGAAGTGAAGTCTGAACCAAGCTTCATTCAGCATGGACAATTGGACATTCAGTCCAAAGATGGACAGGGGCTTTTGGCCTCCATTTCGAATACTTCAACTCATGAAATACATAAAAATGTATCGCAGGGTTATACTGGACAGGGGACTTTGACCCCATACCCAATCAAAAGTTCAAGGTTCCGCGATACCAAACAAGCCACCATTTTGGTCTTACAGTGTTCCACCACCGGGAGTACAACAAAATAATGGATCGACTGTACCGTCTACTGCAGTTTTCCATCCAGGATCAAATCAAGACACTTCAAACATTTCTTCAATCCCAGTAATTGGAATACTCCAGTAGTTATGCCTTTTCATGTACAGTATGTGAACAACACTTCTGTTCAGACCAAAAGTGAAGCTACACACGAAAGGCACAGAGGCAGGGGCAGAAAACGCTGCTAGAGGGAATCCTCTTCATCAAGTGATGATTCGATAGACAGAGGACCACATTGCAGTAAATTATATATCAGTCCAGAATATAATTGACACTGATGCTTTATCTTTACTAAGCAGATTATGCATTTTAAACACTCCTGTAAACCGTGAACATGTACTTATTAAAGGAATTAGACCTCAACCAGTTAGTTGCAACTTTGTCACGAACACTACCATTTCAATAGAACATATCACTACGTATTTAGATGTGTGTATGATATATATGACCGAAACTGGACTTGATATTTTGAAAGCGTGCACTGCAGTATTGGACTTGGTGCACACATCTGATAACCGTAAAATACATGGGAAGAAAGTCTTCCAACAGAGATCTTCGGGGGGGGCCAGGTCCTCTGTTACTGCATCTGTTTCAGCAGCAATTGACCTTAAATTAATCACTTCATATAGAAGTCGACCACATCAATGTTTTGTGTGTGGATTAGTAACACAGGTCGAGATGAAGCGCCATGACTTAAAGAAGCATTGGGAAACGACCTGCAGAAGCAGTGAAGTTCAAGAGAATTTGGTAGGTTCCTTGGCGCACCGACATACAATGGAAATTACAATGGATTACAATGTACATTTTTTAGGCAAAACTTAACACTTTCGTTTGAAACCAATTGTAGCATCAAAAACTTCCGTTCAAATGCTGTCCAGTAAACTATCCATGGTTTGAAGTGTGAGTTTTAAGATCATACCGTGAACTGTATTCCATTTTGGACCGTAAATGACAATACTTTGGAATTCTTCCAATCGCCTAATCAAAGAGAATAGTGTCGAACAGAAACTATCTATTATTTCGAATTTGATTATATTTCCGAAGAGGAAGAGACATGTTTTATTCTTATAACCGTTTATTTTGCGTATTTTCATTGTATATATCCTATCGTATTGGATTATGAATGAGACTGTTAAGATTGCGTATTTCATGAACTCAGTTACTTAAATTGTATTTAGAAGGAATATGGAACTTTTAAGTGTGGATTTATGCATGAAAATGTGTGTAATATGAAACCTCGTTTATTCCGACATTACTACATGTATATGGATTACTTTTCACAGACAATGCGTTATTTCTAGTCGTTTTATTTACCCATAGTCTGGTTCTACTGAGTTGGGGCGATTGTGGTGCTGAACACCAATATGTAGTACTGAACCAGTCCATGTTCTATATGTACCATAACATTAATCCGTGACGTAGTACACAAAACATAGGATTCCGAACTCTTCACCTATAACTACATGCATTGATCGCATATTGACATTTATTGATTGTATTGATTGTTTATATTATTTGTGTATTAATTGCTGTTTCACCCGAATAAACCCTGGTGAGTGTCATATATTGTTCTTGTATTATTAATTATATGCTCGGATCACAACACCATTTTCAGATGTCCTGTGCCTTACATATAGGACTATTTAAAAATGTCTTTATATTGTTTGAAGTTCAAGAAAAACTGTATTTTACCTAGTTTCGTTCACAAATTATTTTTAGAAGGGGTTAGTTATGAAATTTGTCCGAATCAGCAGTGGGGTATTCGATGCAAGTTGGGTAACGTCAGTTAAGGCTAATTTTAACGTCATTTGTACCACATTTTATATTTACGACGCACATTTTTCTGAAGCTGAATAATAGATAGACATTTTAAGACATTAAATTTCCATGAGGTATTTAGGTAATTTAATCTCGTTTAAAAACTAAGCGACTTTTTCAACATTCGCCGCTCCAATTTATGTTCGGGTTTATTCTTCCCTGAAAATTTGTGTCATTGTTTTTAAAATAAACACAACTGCCTACATCAACTTTCCATTCTATAGTCCTGCAATAAATGATTAACAACATCATACACACTTACATGTCTATACAAAACAGGTATTTTTCACACATTTTGACTATCCATTGGTACTACTGATGAATTAAGTATATAGTGATTATATCACCATAATTTAATTCATATTTCTCTGAGTAGATCAAAAACCAACACGACTACGGTGTGTGGTGTGGTTATCATTTCTTTACCTGTGCTACTTCTATTTGTTGTCAGCTGTTTTTTTCTTTATCATTTTTTCAATGCTGGGCATTAGTATACTAAACAAATACACTGCTAGTATTTATTTTTCCCTAAAATTAACCCTGCTGAAATGATTTTTATTTCAAAAACATTAAACTCAAAACATAAATTGATCATTTGTAAAAGTCCAAATCTCACAAAACAAAAACATGAAAAATGTCCTACTTGATTGTTTAACTTTAGGACTGTATTCAAAAAGTTAATATGACACGGCTTTTTTTTTCAGGTACGCACTGGACATGGGAAGTTACCAGCATGTTGATGCAGGACGGCACAGAACAAAAACTATCCAAAGGAGTAGCAATGCTTCCAATTAAAACTCCAGAAAAAATTGACGAGCTCCCGTCCCCCAGACTTATAAATAGCCATTGCTATTTTAGACACTTACCACAAGAAATACTGGAGAAGAAAAATAAGATTATATTTGTTAACCGTAATCCAAAAGATGTTGCAGTATCATACTACCATCATTGCCAATATTCTGTTGATTACAAAGGCACATTTACTCAGTTTTTAGATTTCTTCATGTCGGAAAGAGGTGATCATGTTACGTTTTTCGTTACGCATACCTAAACTAGGTAGAATTGATAGTCGCTGACCTAAGTCTTTAAATATAAAAAAGAAGATGCAGTATGTATGCCAATGAGACATTTTTCCATCCAAGTCACAAGGTGTAAAAAGTAAACAAATATAGGTCGAAGTACGGATAGATTGATAGATTTTTATCGCTCGTAGGTTGTGTTTATCGCAATTAACGGTTTTATTTTTTGAGTGATTAATAATATTGTTACCTAGTCAAAAATGGTTTGCATATTTCGAAGTCAACTTTTTTTTTAACAAAACTCAATCAAGAGACCAGCTGACTTACTGTTTTTGATTATGATAATGGCTGCTGGACAGCTGAAGCTAGCTCAGAAGTTGAAAGATGTTATTTAAGAATTGCATGCTTCTTTTTGTAACTTCATTGCGGTGTAAAAAGCGTTGACCAAAGTACATTTTGTATGGCGCTTCATTCTAAAAATGTGCGCACGGTCAACGCTTTTACAACCCTATGAAGTTACAAAAAGAAGCATTCAATACTTATAATTACATTTTTCAGCTAGGATCATGAAAACACGATTTTTATCAAGTTTTTATTTAATTTACCTGTGCACTTTATTGTGGGACCTCGTGTTATCATGAATGATAAGTTTTATTGAGTTATGCAATTGCTTAAGGAATATAACACGTGGTGTGCAGTTAGCCAATCTGAATAACGTATTATAATGAAACATACATCTAATGTAAGTATGTACAAATTTAAAGGGTAATGAGTGAGTCACATTATCGGAGAAATGTATACAATGGCATGTATATATGTCATCGACAGTATCATAGTTTTCATCACGTCAGCTTTTCTTTTAGGTCAGAGGAAGTGTTTTTTTTTATTTCAAAAATATTCATAAGATTTTATTTGATTATATTCAGATCTAGTACTGTAATTTGGCTTTTTGGATGCATTATTATTTGTTATATGGCATAAAGTACGACCTAACAGGGAACAGGTTCGTGAAGCGAGATTGCCGTCCGTTCTGAGGGTCACGAATTAGTCTAGATCGTGAAAGGAAAATAATATACACAGTAGGAAAGTAGGAAAATAATATATACGTAGTAGGGAAGTAGGGAAATAATATACACAGTACTTTTTTTTTTTTGGGGGGGGGGGATTGCATGTGAATTCCATATCTGACCGGAAGGTCTGTTCCACCGATATACTGCATATTTTTTTTTAGAGCCCGACTGCAACCGGCCTGCTGGGTGTGGCTGGCCTATACATATGACTCCATGTGTCGAACGTTATTCACAACTTCATTTTCGTTTCCGATTCATTCGTAGCCTTTTGGTTGATTTGTACCCCTCGCTTCCATTGTTGGGTGAAACATTTCAACCAAACATTTCAAAGGATAAAAATTTCTTGTTTGTTTTTCTTCGTGTCGGTCGTATTGTAAATGTCATTGAATAGCCGTATATCTTGTTCACAACAAGAAATCTGTAAAGTTATGCTAACTAACCATACAACACACGGGAATTTCCCATGTCCATTTTTACTGACAAATTCCACTTCAAATATATTAAATAGTACATTAGTACATAGCTTTGGATCAATTAAATCATTTTATAATAGACAATCAATGTAGAGAATACGGCACCAAAAATGTCCAGCCCCTACACTGTAACTAAAATGCATTTTACACTTATTTTATGTTTTTTAGCTAATAAAGATCCCAAAAATTTTTTCGCCTAGCTCCACTCGGCGAAATTTATTACATCGCTCCCCCCCCCCCCCCCCCCCCCACTTTCCAAAATCCTGGATCCGCCCCTGATACCAATACTATTGCTTTATTTAATCCGATTCTGATCTTCTGTGTTATGTTTCTTATCCTTTCCATAAGACCTTACCACCTGTTCCCATTATATATCTCATTAAAGCCAATTATTCTTAGCAACATCATTAAGGAACCCTCGTTCAACCAATCAGAACTAACTTTTGTTTGTTATGTAATAAATTCAAGCTGTTAATCGTATTAATTTATGTCGCTTTGCATCTTGAAGCAAAAATTCAAATCATTCTCGTAAATATTTGTTAAACATAACATGAAGCTGACACTGTAATGGATGTCAAAGACAATGTATGAATTGACTGACTTAATTTTTTTTTACAGTTTATCACTGCGCATGGTACAAATACATGCTGGACTGGGAAAGAGTATTCAAACAACATCCAGAGCTTCAAGTTTTGTATGTCAACTACGAAGATTTACACAAAGTAAGTACATTTGATTACTAGGATTATATAAATAGCGGATAAAGATGTTTCTCTTTTCTTATCTCATATTACTGCCCGATTTCCCTTGAAGAAATGCACACCAGGTACACTTTCAAAAAAAATATATTTACTAAAATTCAGAGAAGTATAGCTCAATATGTGGTTCTGATAATAGTATGACTAATTTATAAACAAATCAAATTGTTAACGCTTGAAGATATCTCGAAACCGCACAGAAAGATTTTCCCAAATTTGGAAATATTTATTCCAAAAATGAATAAGGATTACGCCGATCCTTATTTAAAAAAAATATGTTTAAAGTAAATTGGTTTAGTTATTTTTATTTGTTAAGAATACGTCAAAGGTCAAATATTTCATGCAGAATGAGAATAAATTAAAAATAAAAATAATGGGTAATTCCTGAAATTGAGGATCGACAGGAGGATGGGTGGGAAACTTGGAATACCACTGGAAAATGAGGATATTTTGGAAAGGGACATGAATTTAGCCTTGCAAAAGGTCGCCTACGGACACCTCAAAGAGTTGTTTCATGGTTTATCAGTAAACGTGCAGAGAGTGTAGCATTCTTTCTACACAATGCATCGGATTTAAAGTCCCCATTCTGACTTGACATGGCTCTTAGTTTTTACTTCGAACAGATAAACAGAGTTTGGAAAGTGTTTAGTGCCGGTCGGAAGAAGACAACGGGCTGACCACATAATGCTATATTTTTACAACTCAATTAAGTTAAACCCTTGGGATGTGTTGGAAGTAAAACAATATACATGTATTGTCTTTTGGACAAATATTTTATCATGGTTAGCGACTTACTTCAATGCCAAATTTACAAAAATGTATGAAATTATTTTTTTTTTATCAAAATGCCTTCAGCAGTAACCTGATGCTGTGATAATTTTGATTATAAGGAAATATGAGAAAAAAGAAAAAATGTTTTAAAAATGTTTAAATTATTATATAAACTTTTAATATTCAAATTTATTTCAATATTTCAATAGGATTTGGCAATTTTTGGATGTTTTCTCTGGGAGTGAAACAAATACAGGGGAAATTGGCCCTGTCTCTTTCACCCAATGGAGTGTAGTTTAAACGCTTACATTATGTAGGTTCATTTTATATTATGTAGAAAAAATCAATAGGTTGTATGACCTTGCGTTTAATTCAGATTAATTATTACAGGACCCAATGAGAGAAATAGATCGAATAGCTACTTTTTTGGACGTTCGAAAGTCTGAAGAGGTTTACAGTAAAGTATTAGAAAAGTGTTCCTTTTCTGAACTTAAGCAGTCATATAAAAAACGGAACAACCGGCATTATATCTTCAGAAAAGGTAAGCATATTAAGATGTAGTACTTAGGGATATAGTTCATACATGCAACTTTCATCTCTCGTGTGAGAAGGTGATAAGAGTTACAGGTGAAAACACAGAAAAGGAATAAGATTTATCTGTTATTGGCATGTTATTCAATATCATTTCCGATATTGCAAAAAATAACTTTAAAATAAACGTTCGGAAAAATCATGAAAAAAATAATAAAAATTCAGATTAACAGACAAACATACCTAATTAGACATTAAATCGTGAGAATTAAACATTTTTATAGGATAGAGCAACTTTAATAGAACGATCCTACAGAATGGATTTATGTTTGCCTAGAATTCTAAATTTAAAAAGATGGGTTTTCATCTCATGTGGACACTTGGATTTCTGTGTGATTATTTTGTTCTTCATCAAAGTCGATGCAAGTTTTCTTGTCGATAAAATTAAAATTAAAATATAATCAATTGATAAGAAAACTTGCATACACTATTTGTATAAAATTTTATATTTCAGAAGGTAGAGGACCTGTATGTCTCATACCTTGTATGCAGATACCTTATGCTGCGAAGTTTTTGTCTGTCATGTGTTCATTATCCTTGACCTCATTTTCTTTGTTCAGCGACTGCTTGAAAAAATGTTTATTTTTTGCCAAGTGAATTACTGGACTTATGAAAACTATATTAGGTATGCAGGATCATTGCATGGTCTAGATGTACGTCAGACATTGTTCACCTTAGGGGACGACCATTTGATATTCTGGGGGAGGGGAGATGGGGGCTCAGGAGGATTTGTTTTTGATCGGTTATTTATTTTTGTAAACTAAGAGGACAGATTATTCATTTTCTGCACTATTGAAGCAAGATTTTTCATTTTCATTAAAGCAAGGGACTGATTATTCATTTTCACAACTATATTTTTGATATATTCGAAAACATACAATTTTTAAATGATTTGTTTATTATAAATAAATACATATAGTATAGTCAAATCATTATGTACCATTTATTAGATTAACCCCCCCCCCCCCCCCCCCCTCTGCAGAAATGTAGGTTTTAAATTCCAAACTACATATACATGTATTGCATACATACATAGTAGTAACGTTTTGTTATAACTAGGCACTTTTAAATGTATTGGCAAACATACTACGCCGAGCGGAGTGAGGCAAAATTTTTTTTGAAGGGTTTTGGAGCCACTGAAGGCCCAAGAAGCTAAAGAACAAATGATGCAAAATCATGCTTTCTGGTTGTTCCGAAGACCCTTTCACAATCTGAAAATGAAGTTTTGTTTAAATAATTTTTTGACAATACTTTGGTCTCAAAGCAAAATGTATAAATTCAGTGTAAGATTGAAGTTTCTAGGGACAACATCAAAAGACCAATGTGCATGATAAAGCAAAAATGGAATTCACATAGTTAAGTCTGTGGCTGCTGTTATTTTTAAACTAATGATCAAGTTCATAACAAAATTTCTAGATTACAAAATGAATGCAACACTAACAGAATACAGAAGGGCAATCAATGAACAAAAGACAAATAAATAAGAATCATTGATCCCGAAAAATCAGGGCTAAAGGCTGAGGGAAAACAGAACTTTCTTCTTGCAAGGCCGTGAACACAATGTGACATGGAGACAAGCGTTTGGTTTTGAAATTTCCTACATGTTGTTACGGCCCTGTTAAAATAAAAGTGAGATAAGGTTTCCTGAGACAATATACCTCAGGTTAAATGAAACCAATTTTCAGACATTTCAAGTATAATTAAATAATATCTATACTTTTGTTATTAACAAGAATGTGTCCAAAGTACACGGATGCCCCACTCAATCATTTTCCATGTTCCATGGACCGTGAAATAGGGTAAAAATCTAATTTGGCATTAAAATTAGAAAGATCATATCATAGGGCACATGTATACTAAGTTTCAAGTTGATTGGACTTCAACTTCATCAAAAACTACCTTGACCAAAAACTTTAACCTGAAGCCAAAAACTTTAACCTGAAATTTGCACTATCATTTTCTATGTTCAGTGAACCGTAAAATTGGGGTCAAAACTCTAATTTGGCATTTAAATTAGAAAGATCATATCATAGGGCACATGTATACTAAGTTTCAAGTTGATTGGACTTCAACTTCATCAAAAACTACCTTGACCAAAAACTTTAACCTGAAGCCAAAAACTTTAACCTGAAATTTGCACTATCATTTTCTATGTTCAGTGAACCGTAAAATTGGGGTCAAAACTCTAATTTGGCATTTAAATTAGAAAGATCATATCATAGGGCACATGTATACTAAGTTTCAAGTTGATTGGACTTCAACTTCATCAAAAACTACCTTGACCAAAAACTTTAACCTGAAATTTGCACTATCATTTTCTATGTTCAGTGAACCGTAAAATTGGGGTCAAAACTCTAATTTGGCATTTAAATTAGAAAGATCATATCATAGGGCACATGTATACTAAGTTTCAAGTTGATTGGACTTCAACTTCATCAAAAACTACCTCGACCAAAAACTTTAACCTGAAGCGGGACAGACGGACGAACGGACGAACGAACGGACGAACGAACGGACGAACGGACGCACAGACCAGAAAACATAATGCCCCTCTACTATCGTAGGTGGGGCATAAAAACATCGGGAAGTTTCCCGATTTTTTTGGGGAAAAAAGATGAATTTATGAAGAATCTGGTGCCATCTCATACTTTCGATTAGACCTGCTGAGTTATTTATTTTCAATACATTGCAATTCAAGTAATCTATTTACAAACTACCACAGAACAAACCATTTATTTTTGTGATTATCAAGGCTGAGTTATTTATTTTCAAAATCCCCCCCCCCCCCCCAGAATATCAAATGGTCGTCCCCTTACGTCATCCTCACCTCGATCAGTGATCAGGTTAAAATTTCGTGGTCAAATCAGACATCATACATGTAAGTAATAGGTTAACTACATTTGCTATATAGAACGATTTTAAGGTGTACATGTCAGACTTCCACACGTGTTACATAACCTTGACCTCATTTTAATGGTCAATGTTAAGTTTTTGTTGTTTGATGGATTTCATAGATACTATAACCAGTGGCGGATCCAGGGGGGGGGGGGGGGGGGGGTTCCGGGGGTGCGCACCCCCCCTTTATTTTTGCCGATCAATGCATTTGTATCGGGACATATGTTTTGCACCCCCCCTGCACCACCCCTTTGCCCTGGGTTAGCACCCCCCCTTTCGAAAATTCCTGCATCCGCCCCTGATAACTAATTTGGCCAGTGAACCTTGTGTATGAAATGATTACCAGGTGTACATGTCTATCTGGCAGGATTCATCTGACGTGGCCTCATTTTGTAGTTCATTTGTCAATTTCCAATTTTCATCAAACTTGACTTCAATTACATGGATAATTGAAGTTGGTATTGATTATGTTAAGCGTATGTGATACTTGGAAGTTAATAAGATAATGAACATTTATTTTATTGTAAGTCCTGTTTGGAATTATTTTTTTTTATTCTTTGAAATCTATATAAAGTCTTTTTACAAAGGTTTTCAGTAATGAAAGAATTGCGCACCTTTTTATCTGAATGGTGCCATTAGAAACTTAATAAATTTACATTTTTTTTTTCCTGAATGTTTCATCAGTATCAAGAAAATTTAAATGCAATTCACTAAAAGGGCATCCCGTTTGTTTTTTTTGTTGTTGTGAATGTTCATTACAACTTGATAGCAGCTATGATTTCTAAGCGCTTCTAAAAATGGTCCATCTAAATGGCAGAACGCCACTTGATGTTCCGCTATTGATGTCAAATTTGAATATTAAAATTAGATATTCAAATTTCATGACACACCGTTATACGGCCGTCATTCGTGCATTCACAAATTTTCCAGAAAATTTCAAATTGTCGTCATATTGATAAATTGAAAAAGAGCTATTCATTGAACACAAGCAAATGAAACAAATTGAGAAGATAAAAAAAAACTATGAGAGCGGTAATTTTTTATAACTGATCACCAAAATTCTGTCAAGATTACCTTGATATTCTACACCATTTTTGGAGTTTTCAAATACATGATTTTACATTTTCATATCTTCGTGTGACTGTGTCCTTAGAGATATTAAGAATTGTATTTCGTCTCAGGACATGTCACCAATTATGGATTCTTCAATAAAGGAAGAAAACTGCAGTTTTAAAAGATTTTGGTATCTTTTGAGTATTTATCCAGTACATCAATTAAAAGGACACCCCATACACTTTTATTGAACGTTAAACTGTGTACTATAAAATGTCTTACAGATTCATTAACTTCCTTTTGGTTTTGAATAATATTTCCAATTTATGAATTATATTAAAATTAGAATAATATCATTTTGACGTGCGTGTAGAAAATCAAAGTTCTACGTTTCTTTTAATTCAGGTGCAGTTGGTGACTGGAAGAATTGGTTTACTGTAACAGACAACGAAAGATTTGAGAACTATATAAAAGAAAAATTACCCAATCCTTTTGTGAAATTTACTTATTGTTTATGATTTTTTTTATTACATTTTTGTACGTTAGTAAATCCAAATACTGAAGTAACATAGAAATGAGACGATCTGGTATGATTGCCGATTGAACAACTATTAACCAGAGACCAAATTTTGTAGATGTAAGCAATTTTAAGTCATCAGTGATTAAAACGCATTTATTTAAATAACTATATATGAAATATCAACCATTTATTTTGAATAAGTGGAAATATAATGGATTGTCTATTATAAATGTGGTGTATTAAATATTAATTTCACACATAAAAGGTCACATGTTTTAATATCAATAAAGGGGGAAAAGGGGGAGAGCAAAGAAAAAAATGTCCTCTACCCAAATACCTATAATGCCAACAACACGTGTTTCTTGATATTTTCAAAACTCAATTTTTTATACTTAAGTGAAATTCGTAAAACATTAGTCAGTATCAAACAAAAAAAAACCCAGAAATGTCTATAAAGTCAACCTTGCGGGGGGAGTTGCAATATTAATGTTCGAATTTCATTGTGTATAAGGTTAAAATTTAGAATAAAACTCTGGCATTCACCAGCAATTGCATTGTACTTCTGAAGAACTTGCTGCTACAATTTCTCATGATGATCTTCATAAACAATATAATTATGACAAACGTGACTTTCATTGAGTTTTTGTTTTCCTATTGCTCCTCTTTATAGGATGTACATTTCTGAGTCGGCCTGATAAGCGGTTATTAGTGTGGGATGACATGATTTTAGCATTTCAAGGAGATACAAAATTAACGTTAATGAGACAGCAACCTAACGATAAAAATAATTTAAAGACCACTAGAGGGCTACATACAATTGTCTTTAGAATATGCCAAGCTCTAAATCGTCCCGTGTCCATACGAATATGAGCTTGCATGCAGTAACTGCACGAGTTCTTGTCATGTGGTTGTTCCAAGGCTGAAAATTCAATGGTGATATTTTAGATACTTAAGGTGGTACCTAACACTACAGGGAGATAACTCTGTAAAATTAGTTAAGCGTTTTAATTACATTGTATTGTAAGGGAATATAAGGCTTCTCAATGATCAAAATTAGTGTTTGTCAAACTGCTACATAACCAGTGTAATTTTTCTGATAAAATGGTTGGTTCAAATTCTTTAAAACTTTTATATTTTTGTCCAAAGGTCAAAGTAAATACTTTGTCAAAATTTTATGAAAATTAAACGAGCCAAATTAATTTTAGTGAAGGTGTTGGGTACCACCTTAACGGTCTTTGGGGGTTTTATGTTGATTGTAGATCTTTGATAGGGATAATCTCTGTTAAACTTATTCACAATGTTATCAAGACTAGGGCTATTTGCATCTCGGGAGACATTGAGGTTGATTTTTATATGATGAAAACATAATCTTTCGATCAGTGTAAACGATACCTAGAGCTGGTATGTCAGTAACTGCTAGTAGTCCTTTGTTTATTTAATAATATGAGCTGTGTAGGATAGAAATCGACCTTGTGCAAGTACAATGTATACATGTACATGTATAAGACTTTGATTGGTATCAGAACATTCAAATACGAAATAAAAGATGAATTTGGGTCTGTTTAGTATGGTTCTTATATCAACTCAATTGTCAAAAGGTTACAGACTTTGCAAAGTTGTTAATGTCTGTGTTATTTTGGTCTTTTGTGGATAGTTGTCTCATTGGCAACCATACCACATCTTCTTTTTTATATAGACATTTTTTCAACCCGAATTAAGTTAACAGATGTAAATATTTTATATTCATTTGTTTAAGGTCGATCTCTATCTGTCGCAGCTCAAATGTTATCATTATTTTTTTGCTTAGTTTCTTCTGTTACCTATTTACATTGTACTCTCGCTTCTTTTAAACTGATTTTTCTCTGCGTATTGCTATGTGTTTGTTTATTCGACATTGGCTAGAAGTATAGGGGAGGGTTAAGATAACAAAAAACCTGTTAAACCCCGCTGCATTTTTGCGCCTATGTCAAGTCAGGAACCTCTAGCCTTTGTAAGTCCTGTATGTTTTTTTTATTATGGTTAATTTGTATGTTTCGGAATTTAGTGTGGCGTCCATTTTGCTGATCAGTATTCATTATTGTTGAGGTTTTTTGTGTTTTGGTCGATGTTTATTTTTTTTTATTAGCTCACCTGGTCAAAAGGGTTCTTACCAATAACTTCTCCTCTGAAACTAATATGCCAAATTCAACCTTACTTGGCCATAATGATCGTAATAGTAGTAGTATATATAATTTAAAAATGTGTCCGATGACCCCACCTGCTGACAAACATGGCCGACATGGCTAAAATATAACAGGGATAAAATGCAGGTTTTGTCTATTATCTTATTACTGCTATAGATTGAGAAAATCTGATTATTGTAACTGTTCAAAATCTACCTACTGTCTATTTACATCAAAACTGTCAGACGACTTCTTAACGTAGTTATTGCCCTTCAAAGACGACTTTTACTGAAAAAAAAAAATAATCTCTACTATTTTGAAAATAATAATAGATAGAAAGAAACTTGAAACAGCAAAAATGATCAGCAAGATGAGATATACAAATAAATAAACATTAAATTAACGATTTTTTTTATTGTTTTCTTTCTTGAAAACTATACTAACGAGATAGACACTTTTTATAGCAAAAAGATCTAGAACTGAATCAACAGAGCCGAAATCGCCAGTCAACATCAACATTAACGATTTTTTTAAATGTTTTTTCTTTCTTGAAAACTATAATAAATAGATAGACACTTTTTATAGCAAAAAGATCGACGCTTTATTAGCGTTATTGCCCTTTAATGACAATTTTTGTCGAGCCTGCGACTAGCTCGACATAAGGATAGTGATCCAGCGGCGGCGGCGGCGTTAACTAACTTCTCAATAGCTTTATATTTAAGAAGGTGGAAGACCTGGATGCTGCATACTTTGTTTATAGATGCCTTATGTTACGAAGATTCCGTCTGTCACATGTCCATTGTCGTCCCTGAACTAATTTTCAAGGTTCAGTGACTACTTGAAAAAAGTTAAGATTTTTTGTTATGTTAATTTCTCTCTTATTATGAGTAATAGGATAACTATATTTGGTATGTGCGTACCTTGCAAGGTCCTCATGCCCGTCAGACAGTTTTCACTGGACCTTGACCTCATTTCATTGATCAGTGAACAAGGTTAAGTTTTGGTGGTCAAGTCTGTATCTCAGATACTATAAGCAATAGGTCAACTATATTTGGTTTATGGAAGGATTGTAAGGTGTACATGTCCAACTGGCAGGTGTCATCTGACCTTGACCTCCTTTTCATGGTTCAGTGGGTATAGTTAAGTTTTTTTTATGTTATGGTCTGCTTTTCTTATACTGTATTCAATAGGTCTGCTTTATTTGGTGTATGGAATGATTGTAAGGTGTACAAGTCAAACTAGCAGTGTCATCTGACCTTGACCTCATTTTCATGGTTCAGTGGTCAAAGTTAAGTTTTTGAGTTTTGGTCTTTTTTTTCTAATACTATATGCAATAGATCAACTTTATTTGGTGTATGAAAATATTTTTATGATGTACATGTCAGTCTCGTAGGTTTTATTTGACCGTGACCTCATTTTCACGGTTCGTTGCTCAGTGTGTAGTTTGTGTTATTTTGTCTGTTAAGCTGTCAAACTGTAAGTAATATATCAACTATATTTGGTGTATGGTAGGATTTTTAGCCGTACATGTCTGCCTGGTATAGTTAATTTGACCTTGACCTCATTTCCGTGGTTCATTGGTCAATGTTGTGTTTTTTTTTTTGTTTTTTTTTTTGGTTAAGTCTGTTTCTTAGAAACTATAAGCATGATAAGCAATGGGTCAACTATATTTAGTGTATTGAATGATTGTAAGGTGTACATGTATTTTTTCGTAAAGTTTATACGATCTTGACCTCATTTTCGTGGATCACATTAAGTTTATGTGATAGTTGTAGTAAAGCTTTATGTTTAGGAATGTCAACATTATATCAATGGTTAATAAAGAAAGCGAGACATTTCAGCGTGAGCACTCTTGTTACTAATATGCGCGTTTTTGCATAAAATATTACAAACTACTATCTATAAAAGATGAATGGAAACTTTGAAAGCAAACATGATCACCAAGACAAGATCTATAAATTAATGTAATTGGCGAAATCGTCAGTTGACTCCTTAAGCTGGGGTTACACATTCACGATTTTTACTGCCATCCTTGACAGGACCATTCCCGACTAAAATTTATTAAAAGTCTGATCAAGATCCTATGAATCGTGGATGGAAATTCCAACTTTAATTAAAATTTGTAAAAAAAAAATAATTTAATCACGACAACAATCAGATATTGTTCAGGAAGCGTCGATATTCAACCGTTTTCAAGCGAATTTATCCCGATAATCCCGTTCTAAATCCGCTTCTAATCCGATTTGTATCTTTCACCAGGTAAAATTCGACCGAGTCTGTCACGACTGCGTCCCGATTCTACCGAATGTAATCCGACAGAGATCAGATAGTAACAAGACAGTGAACCGACGCTGACGGAAGTTATCCGTTCGAAAACTGTCGGCATACTCGGGATGATCAGGTACTTTCGGAACGTAATCCTATCACGGTCCGCTCTATCGCATTGCAAACGGCTTTGTCTGGTCTCAGTCGTATTGTATTCTGTAATTGTCGGGACTCTGACGAGGGTATCAGTGACGAATTTAGAATTAATAACGGGACTGTTTCGGAACGGTTTCGGCAAAAACGTAATCGACAAGATCTGGATGCAATCAGGACTCAATCGGCAGAAAAACAGCAATGAAAAATTTCTCTAGATAATTCCCGTTTCACAGGACACTGTCCCGAATACACAGAACATTGTTAGGAATTCGATCCGATACAGCAGAATCTGTCACGACATAGGCACGATTGTAATCCGACTAGACAAAATCGGCTGAGTTTCCCCGAATATTACTGGACGCACCTAACTGTCGGGGTGCTTTGCCGAACTATTGGGACCCTTCCCGACCAAATCTGTTACGAACTAAAACGACTGCGTTCAGACAATAATAGGACATTTCAGATAATTGAGGATACTCATCCGACTTTTTCACTTTTCGTGTCGTATCACTGTTTGATCTCAAACGGGAGCAATAATCGACAATGTGTGAACCCGCATTATATGAGTTTCTGTTCTTTAATAATGAATGTTACCAACTTTTTGTGTTGTATTGATGTTGCTTATCGTGATAACTATAACAGATAATTATATAGACACTTTTTAAAAACAGGCGAGATCTTCAAATAAGCCAAACATGGCAGAAATCGTCAGCCGACTTCTTATTTTAGTTATTGATCTTTAATTACGATTTTTATCATTTTTTTACGTTTTTGCCTATAAAGTATAATCTTTAAAACTATAATTGATAGACATTTTAAATAGCAAAAATAATCAGAAACTTGAAGACAAGTTTTATAGTATTTATATTCCTATCTCCAAGCCTGGATTTCCTTATGAATTCGTTTTCTATTAACATTTATTTTAACAGTCATGCTGTTTTTTTCTACAGAACGTTGTGAATCTTTATTCTGTTAAGTGACCAGTTCTATATTTTGCATGTTTCGAATTATTATTGTCAATTGTCATGTCCCCGTGTGGTTCCTTAATTGTAAAAAACAAATGTTTGTTGTATTGTACATTACTATTCTTAGATTTGCATATAGTCAAAAGCAGAAATTACAAAATCAGATTAACTGGTGTCTTATCATCAGTTGTTAGTGCAGTTACTTATGGGTACCTCTTCAACAACTGTGAAATTTAAACGTTTCAGTGCTATTATTTGTGCCAAGAAACTGAAAAGGAATATGCATAGCCAGCATAAAGTCACATGTACACCACAAAGTGTATTTTATGCATATCAATAAGTAAATTTACATTTTATTGTATGTCAATAATACTGACGAATTCAAGACCCAGATTTTTAACATTATAGTTTCCTTTATGAATAGCTGTATAAAGCACGAACGTTAAATATTCAGGACAAAATACAGAACAAGACATCCTAAGCTACAGGTAAGTTAACAAATCCCTTCTTTATTTTGCCAATTTCACTTCCCTTTTTGAACCATGATCCTAAAAGAAAAATGAAAATAATACTTGACAGAGCTTTTTTTTATTTATCTTCATCAGGAACGCTCATACAAAAGAGATGATTTCAGCTTTCCGATTGTGAACTTTCCTTTTCTATGTAGCAACATTCTAGCAGAGCCTGCATACGGAGTACATTGTATATATCTCTCAATTGATACGATATTCCCGGGCTTGTATTTCCTATCATTATTTCCTTGATAGAGGATTTATTGCTGCTCACAAGGAAGCTATTAAACCAAGACTTCGAAATGGTGAAGTTGAAATCATCCTTTCGTATTTTACGGACGCCATCACGAGTTGATTAACTATTATGAAATAACCGTTTTACAGATTATAGCGGATATGTTCCTTATGTCGTTACTACTATACCCTTCCCTTTTCACGAATGTGACCTACCGAAGAAGACTATTTACCGGATTTGTAATTATAACATGCATGTAAGTAACACGACGGGAGTCATGTGTGGAGAAGGATCTGCTTACCCTTCCACCTGAGATCACATCCAGATTTTGGAGTGGTTCGTGTTGCTTAGTCTTTAGTTTTCTATGTTGTGTCTTCAGTACTATTATTTGTCTGTTTGTCGGTTTATTTTTAGCCATGGCGTTGTTATTATTTTTTCAATCTATGGGTTTGACTGTCCCTGTGGTATCTTTCGTCCCTCTTATTCGAAATATATTTATAAAAGAAGTACAGATACAGCATTGGCAAGTGACTCGCAACAAACATCACTTTGCCAACTAATTACTTAATCTACCACTTAAAAACTGCTTGGTAAAGAGAGCACATGTGGAAACAATTGTATTCTAATTAAATATGCAGATGAGGCAGGATAAAATTCATTTGAGAGACTACTATTTAGTTTTTAGGGGGAAGGAGGATTCTGACAATTAATGAATTGGTCTGGTGAGAACTGGAAAGTAAATAACTTTGCATAGGATGAAAATAAATAGTCTGTAACACAACATTCAGGTAAACATGTGTACACACAAAAGTGAAAATAAATTTTCGCTCTGCAAGTCGTGGAAAAAAAGCATTCTCCTCCTGTTCCCTCCAGAATATCAATATATTATATGAAAAAAGATTTTCTAACAGATTTTACACATTTTCAATTAAAACAGTCCCAGTTTACAAGAAGGCGCAATTCTACCATGGCTTATTCAGTGGGCAAACTGGTGACAAAATATTACCTCCCCTGTAAACAGTGCGCTCTTCTGACTAGAGGTAATCGGTAAAAAAAAAACGGATGATGCTGTAATTGTTTAGCTTGTTTAAAATGAGCTAGCATAAACGAACTAAGACGTGTCAACATAATGTGAATATGATAACGAATCAGGTAAATTATTTCTTGCTAAGTTTATCACCTCATCGTATCATCATATGATAGGTAAATGCGTGAATTTTCGATTTTCAGTGTCGTCAGGGATCAAACATGTAACTCATGCCATCCTTTCATTATTTTTTTAAAATACTATCCAATGGTCGGAACGCCTTGATTTTCTCCCAATTTGTAAAGTTGATTATGTTGCATGATATATATTTTTATCGGGGAAAAAAATTGATATGCAGCAAAGATTGGCAGTTTTTAATTTGTGTTGCTATGTGAAATAATGGGAGGTAAATTCAAGTATAAGAAGGCGCGCTTTTTCAAATAGTAAACAATTTAATTCAGATGCATAGTATTTTGTCAAATGATAAAGAATATCGTAGAAACTTACTAGAAATTCATCTAATTTATAAAATATATACAACATGACATACTGAAATCTGAAAAGGGGTAAAACCACTATACCTTGAAAAAATTCAGTTAAAAAAAGGGGGGGGGGGGGTGAAAATGCTACGAAATTTAGATTATATTTATCTGGGGTCTACAACCAAAGGATGATGGGACATGCAACTAACTACTTTTTCAATTTGATTGTAAAGTAAAATGGCTGGGGTTTTGTGGGGGGATTTTTTTTAGCATCTCTGTTCAAACGTACGTTGGTCTAATATTTTCAGGTTCTCTTTGGATTGCCAAATAATATTATAATCACCTAATTGAATGTTCAAATTATTTTGCAGTGATGTTCTGTATGGAAGGAAGACTGTCATAAAATCTAACAGTTCCGGATGGCCCGTTAAACTAATTGCTTAACATCAATAACGATGTAAGATTCAAGTGTCTGATCCAGCACAAGTTTAGCCAGATTTCCCACACTATGTATATACAGTGTCTGGCATTGAAAGGATATCAAACGGATGTTTTATGGAATGATTCTCACATACATATGACAATCATATGCATAGGAATGTGGAACAATTTAATTTCCAATATAAACTCCGAAAAGACAAGAGCATAGAAATGTACATCAATGAGAAACATTCTTTGTGAATAAAAATTCTTCCAAAACTTAAATGTATCATTAGTGTTGCATTATTTATCAGTAGCGATAATTAGATTCCAGTCAGATTGCCCAACTGAAGGTTTTTGTTGGAAATGTTTTGTAAATCTTGGCTGTTTTGCAAGACAATATAAAAAAGATGATGTGGTATGATTGCCAATGAGACAACTATCCACAAAAGACCAAAATGACACAGACATTAACAACTATAGGTCACCGTACGGCCTTCATCAATGAACAAAACCCATACCGCATAGTAAGCTATAAAAGGCTTGGCTGTGCAGGTTGCTCGGCCGCCCCTTTCAGTATGAGACAATATTTTGTTTATTACTAGTATATACTAAATCACTGACGCAAGACTGAAGCGGGCCCCCTTTTAGGCAGTTAGTGCGAATCACAGGTTTCAACCATTACATGCTAAATCGGGGGAGTGGGAAGGTTTTTTCATAATAATAATACATTGAGATTTAACATATACTTTCCTATAATTTATGTAGTGTTTCTTTAAAAGTATTGCCAATAAAATTCCTCAAATTTGGGATCATAATATTGTTAAAGAAAAACACCTTACCCCCTGTACTTCATAAAAGTGCAAAGTCTTCTTCAATACACGTGCATGGTTAATTCTGATCACATATTTTCTATTCCGATATTATAAGAATTCGAAGGTTCATATCATTTACAATATCAATCAACATTTTTCTGGGATTTTTTTTTACTACCAACGTTTAACCTCGAGGTTACATTGTATTAAAAAAAAATCCAATAAAAACGTTGAATGTAAATGATATGAACCTTTAAAGTCTTATATTATAGGACTCATGTTTTTCAAATATAATGTGTTGTTTAATTATGTTATGATGATTTTAATAAACTTCACATTAGGTTATTTGTCACGTATATTGATTACATTATATCGAGTTGTCCCAACGATACACTTGTCGGCGTGCTCGATCATACGAATTTACCGACTTTCATATAGACAAAATGACCCAACTTTGAAAAATTCTTGTGACGAAACTACATTTCGGAACACGTTAAAAATTGGATACTCAGAAAGCTGCATTATTAAGGTTTGATATATATTTTTTTCAAAAAAAAAAAAAGAAAAATATGCAGTCAAATCTGGCAGTTTTTTACACACCCCTATGTTGAACAATAGATTGTTCAATTAACAGCATGTTTGACAATTAAAAATTCATATATTAACAAATTTAGCTTTAGCATATACTTTATTTATAGTGGTTGTATAAAAGTTATATAATGGTTTTGTGTTTTAAGAGATATTCATCCCTATGCATATCGGTTTTTATGCGTAAATTGTTTCTCCTTTTTTTCTACCTTTTCTATCTCTTTCATAAGAAGAGTGATTTTTGTATTGTTCTAGTGTCACTGGAAATCCCACTGTATTCGTGACAGGACATCGATTATCCATTAAAGGGATAAGTGAAAAAAACATAGTAACTTTCAAACTTGATATTTGAAATTCATATCAGTGACTGTAGTTGTTTTAATATAAGGACATCATTTTTTCAAACATTTCCATTTTTACATCGAATGTGACCTTGAGAGGTCATATCGGTGTTATTTTGCTGCGGAAATTTCTGCACACGTCCTTTGCGCATTTGACTGATAACCGAACGTATTTCGTATAAATGCGCGGATATTATCTAGTACAAAATAACATTCCTTATCGCTTGTGTTAAATTTATTTCTGAAATGAATACTAATGAAAATATTTTTCAAGAACATAAATAAATGATATGAAAAAATTGTTTAAAGAACATAAATAAATGATATGAACAAATGTTTTGTCGTGAGAAATATATACAGAAGAGTATCCACCATGCACTTGCACTGCACTGTCATTAGAATAGTAGAATAGAATGATGGTATAAATGGATGCAAATTTGCCGGTAGAGTTATTAAGATGATCTGCTATATATATAACTGTTATACAAATATTGATATAACATGTATAATATACATGTATAGCAACAAACCAGATTATACTGATAACAAATGAGTGTCCCATGAGTATATCCCTACAATGTAATAATTATTACGGTGAGTTTGAATTCCCTGTCTTATTTCATCATCCAAACAGGAATCTGTCTCAGAAAAAAATATCTATGTACCTTAACCTAACTTTCAGGTATAGAGATATGATTTTTTTTCTGAGACAAGTGACTGTGGCTATCAACCAGAACTTGCGGTCATCCGATGTTCAGTACTTCGAATTCAGTACTTTGTTAATTGATATAGACTACCTAGTGTTAACACTATACGTAAACTATAACAGCTTATTTATTTACATTTTTATATTCCTGCTAGCACAGTTGATATGTATTCCTAATTTGTTTGCATTGTATCACCATTTGACTATTGCACAACTTGTATTCATTACTAACAAAACAAAGAAAGACGTCGTGTATATATTTACTTAGTTTAGGTGATGTACCTTCAAACCTCGTGATAACTAAAATTGTGTGATGTGCCTTCGATCCCAAAGTGACCCCAATCTGATTAAAATACAGACCTATATTACCTCGCGTGCTCGTACATATAAGTATAACGAAATCGGAGAACTATAGTGCATTACCCTTGTTTGTCATACAAAAATACATGTATATGTTTGCCAATTGCAAATAATTTTTTTCTGATAAATTTAAAATTTCCAATCGGTTTGATTTTACTGCTCTGACCCTTTTTAATTTAATGCTTTGTTGATTGTAGAATGGATTATTTCATTTACCCCAAAGGTTAGTGACATGAAGATATTTATAAACTACATTTAGACACTTTGTATAATACATGTAGCTATTACACATATTCAGTGTGTACTCAAAAGAGTAGCATCGGCAGTTGCTTTGAACAAGATCAAACAAACCCGGTGTGGATCCAGAAATTGAACGGGTTCGAGACACTTTTTCATTCGGCAAAAATATAGTTAGCTACGGAAGCGTATTAGGGACATAGAAAAAATAAAATTAGCAGTGAACTTTTTTTGTCAAAGTCGAAATTTTGACATTTCAAATCTTAAAATTTCGACTTTATCTCGAAATTTTAACTTTTCTTATCTTGAAATTTTGACTTTCTAAAATCTTGAAATTTCGACTTTTCAAATAGTCGAAATTTTGACTTTTTTAGAATTCGAAATTTTGCCTTTATAAAATGTCGAAATTTCGACTTTAAACTCAAAATTTCGACTTTTTTAAAACTCGAAATTTCCGCTTTTTCTAAACTCAAAATTTCGACTTCTTTTAAACACAAAATTTCGACTTTTTTTAAACTAAAAATTTCGACTTTTCCTAAGTATTTATACGTTTGCAATAACCACATTCACAGTCATTTATATCAGCAAGCGGAGAGCCATATACATCATAAACTTAATAAGCATATTTAAATAAACTAAACCATTTTGAAGAGGTTATTTTAGATAGAAAATCTTGTTCTTGTCGAAGAATAAATAAAATATGTTTCACGTTCAAATACATATTTCAAGTCTTGACTTCAGATATGTGTATCAAGACAACCCCGTTATTCAGACACACCTATATTATGACATACTTTTATTCAACAGTCTAAGATATAAAGACAAGGGTTAATAGTTGTGTCATAAGAATGTCAACTTGTAGAGTTTAATCAATGTTCTAGAAAAAAGAACCATTATTTCAAAATTCCAAAACTAGAAACCCAAGCAGCTCATTTGTCGTCCTGAATATGCATGGTATTTTTGGCTACTTGATTTACCATTGTTTAAACAAAGCAAAGCCAGTGACTTGCTATTGGGAAACCAAACAGGCCTTTGAAACTGCGATGCTAAATGTTTTCAGATCTGATATTCTATGACAGTGTCGTGGGAACTTAAACATGGGATATGGGAAAACCTTTTTTTTTTCTGTCAACATGCATGTCCTTTCCGAATTCAATATTAAATGCTAATTCATATCTTAATTTAAGAACAAAACCAATTTCAAAATATAAATTGTCAAAATGTGTGGATGACGCTTTAATAATTTGCGTCCATGTCTACTCCTGCTAAAATTGTAATAACTGTGTTTGAATACTAACATCAAAGTTTTAAAAGTACTTAGAAAAAGTCAAAATTTCGAGATTTCAACAGCCGAAATTTTGAGATCAAAGTCGAAATTTTGAGTTTACAAATAGTCGAAATTTTGATTTTAAGATAAGTTGAAATTTCGATTTTAAAATAAGTCGAAATTTTGAGTTTAAAAATAAGTTGAAGTTTCGAGTTCAAAATTTCGAGATTTCAACAGCCGAAATTTTGAGATCAAAGTCGAAATTTTGAGTTTACAAATAGTCGAAATTTTGATTTTAAGATAAGTTGAAATTTCGATTTTAAAATAAGTCGAAATTTCGAGTTTTAAAAAAGTCGAAATTTTGAGTTTAAAAATAAGTTGAAGTTTCGAGTTTAAAATAAGTCGATATTTCGAGTTTTAAAAAAGTCGAAATTTTGAGTTTAAAATACGTTGAAATTTCGAGTTTTAAATAAGTCGAAATTTCGAGTTTTAAAAAAGTGGAAATTTCGACTTTTTGTAAGTCGAAATTTTGAGTTTCAAAAAAGTCAAAATTTTGACTTTTCAATAAGTCGAAATTTCAAGATTTTAGAAAGTCAAAATTTCAAGATATTAGAAAGTCAAAATTTCAAGTTTAAGTCAAATTTTCGAAATTTTAAAAGTCAAAATTTCGACTTTGAAAAAAAAGTTCACTGCCAATTTTATTTTTTCTATGTCCCTAATACGCTTCCGTAGTTAGCCATATTTGCTTCTTCAAACTCTATAAAATATCTCACTGCAAACAAAGAATTGATATATTGAATATGTTTGAAAAGAAATTCAAGAGAGTTGCGTTAAATGAATAAACAAGTGAAAGATCCAGAATTGTGAAAAGGCGGACTACTTCTAATTACGACACTACAAACAAACAAAATAGAATGAAAAGTATCAAACATTATGATGAACATTTTCTTAAATGTTTTACTATTGATTAACCTGTCTTGACATTTCTTATAAGATAGAATGAAATTAAAAACAGTGTGGCTGTGGCCATTGATTGACACATTAAATTCATCCATTGACTGGGACAATTTAGGTGAACGTTTGTATGTAACGACCATTGCTCACTGTGTACTTTTTAAAGACACTTAAACTATGGGGTCACCAAAGGTTCTAAACACCTTAATAAAGTAATTCGAAAAAATTAATTAGAAATAACACGATGTTTTGATTTATATCAATTATATAAATCAAAACATAAAGGTTATTTCTGATTAATTTTTCGAATTATTTTATAATAAAAGGCGTTAAGAAACCTTGGTTTACCCCACAGTTTAAATGTCTATCGTAGGTACGTCGTGAACAGTGGTCGTTACAGACAAACGTTCACGTAAATTGTCCCAGTCAATGGATGAATTTAATGTGTCAATCAATGGCCACAGCCACACTGTTTTGAATTTCATTCTACATGAATAATGCAATAGAAAAACAAAGGATATGGCGTATCCATCCATGTCACAAAATCAGTACATGGACAGCAAAAAAGAAAAAAAAAAAACACACACACAAAAAGCAAAGGAACAGTGCTTTTATTGCTGTTCTTCATCTCAAAGTCACAGTGAGGCCTTCAACACGGAGCAAAAAAAACCAACTCTCACTCAAATACATATATATTCGAAAGCTATCAGATGACTTATTGAAAAGACTAAAAGAAAACGGAAAAACATAGCAGAGACCAAAGTAAAAACTACGACCATAGTTTTCGCACACAGCACAAGTGTTTCCAAAATATTTGTTGTTTGATACGGCCAAGGGTAAAGAACATTTCACGTTTTTTATCAAACAGTTAGACATCACACAAAAATAAGCCAGAAAAGCGATTGAGAATAGACGGAATCCAGATGTTCGAACCAATATTCCTAACATATTAAAGAAGGAAGTAACACTAGACGATGTTTTCGTTCTAGCTTATCCGAAAGCAGGTAAATCGAACATTCAGAATTTCATTGTGTTTTGCATGAGTATGTTTTACTAGAGGTTTCTCAACATCTTACGAACGGACGAAACTCTACGAACGTATCGTTATGGAGCAGTAATTTTGTTATAATAAAATCCAAAATAAATGACTACCGATACTGCAGTGTGTTAAAAAGACAACAGTTAACAACTAAATATCCTTTTTTGCAACCTTGCATTTTATTGTTGTCCTTAAACATCCGTGTTCTAATTTATTTTCTGTTGTTGACTGTTTCATTTTCTTACGTTGAGTTCCGTTTGTTGACATGTCGTATATATATGCGTTCAATTTATCTCCCTTATCCATTCAAAAAGATTTTTTTTTATAAGGGACCGGTCAAAATTTCTTGATGGATGGGACCGTTGCAAAAAGAAAATTGTCTGAAATAATTCTCTTGATCCCATGGTTACTGGCAGAATAAAAATATGCTTGTCCCATGCACTTTACCTAGTAAACAAGTGTGTGTCCCATGTTAAAGCACAAAAACATGATCAAAGTTGTGGATACATTTCATGCTACAATGTATTTGGATAGCTGAAAAATAATGCTACTATGTGTGAACTGTATCTATTTTGCTATTATAAAGTAAACAAAACAATACATAAGCATATGTTATTGCCAACACAGGAGCCCAAACAGATGACAATATGTTATTGCCAACACAGGAGCCCAAACAGATGACAATATGTTATTGCCAACACAGGAGCCCAAACAGATGACAATATGTTATTGCCAACACAGGAGCCCAAACAGATGACAATATGTTATTGATTATAATAAATGATACATGCAATATTAAACAATTAACATGTATGAAGAGTATGGTAGAATACATTTTTTCAAAAAAAATTGCAGCTTAATTTAGAATCTGACTATTCTAAATTAACAGTCGGTAGGTAAATTTTCCAAAAAAAAAAATATCAAAAATATGATTTTTTTTTCTGTTTAGAATAAAACAATCCCCATTATTTGAATAGTCATACCAGAAGAAGTGAACATCTCAAGACAGTTAAATTTTCAAATTAAAATCGAGAGGAATGTGAAAATAGCATCAAAATTAAAGAAGTGAACATCTCCAACTTCCACTTACAACAATATTGTATTTTAAACATTTTTTTTAAAAGTGGGAAAACAGTAAAATTTACAATCTCAACATTTATGCAGTTTGATTGATTATATATTTATATCTGGGCTATTCAGAGCTTGTTGGGTTTGGGTTCCTGATTTGTTGTGACCTTTGAATGAATCCAATCATTTCTTTTGGTAGTATGCTACTGTATTTGTTAAATTTCCAAAAACATTCTTTTTCTACAGCCAGTATGTATTATAAAAAAAAAGAGTTTTCATTCTACAATGTCTGTTGAATTTGCATAATCATGATAATAACATTTATGATTAAGGTAGTTCAGGGGGTCATCACTGAACATCATTTCTGAGCATGTTAGATTTTTGTTTTATTTAAGGAATTATGGTCTACATGTACAAAATAAAACAGAAACATTAAAACAATTCATTTTGTTTAATTATAGTTGAAGTAGCACTTTTAATTGCATGGCCATTTTCAAAATTTCTGTTTCAATCCAAGGGAGATAATTTGTATAGAAAGTACATGGAAACCACACATTTTGTCAATTTTCTTAAAAGTATGGCTGGTTTATACACCACATTTCTTTTTATTGAAGCTTTTAAAGCATATGAAATGAAAGTGATGTTTAATAGAAAAATGCCTTCTGTCAGGAAAGACAACTCTGGTAAATGGGAGACAACTCTGCTTTATGGGAGGACAGATTTATATTTGACAATCATGCTTTTTTGTGCAGAAACACTATCCATGAATTCGTTTTTTTTTACATTTGTTAAACAGTTATACATGTAAAATATCTAATCAAATTTTTACATATTTTTTTATTTCTATATCAAAGTATTTTTTCATGTTTATTCTGTTTCAATTTTTTTGTTTGTTGCCTTCACTGTTCTTTAAATCTTGAAAATGAATTTGCTATGTTGTAACTGTTAAATTCACATTGCTAGATGTTCATGATGTTATTTTTGTTTGTTATAGATTTATCAAATAATTTTTTTTTCATATACAGACATTGTTTCAAAAAGTTCATGTCCCATGCTTGCCAATAATGAAAAAAAACATTTGAGTCCCATTCCTGTAAACACTGCAAAAAGTGCTTGTCCCATTAAAGTTTGCACCGGTCCCATGCATCAAGAATTTTGACCGGTCCCTAATGTCCTTGATTAAAAAATTCAACACTTCTAGTTTGCAATTGGTTGATTGATTGTTTGGTGTTTAACGTTCAGTGGCAAATATTTCATTCATTTCATTGCGAAATTAGCGTTTGGTAAAGGATTGATAACTGATCGAGATAACACAACTTTATTATATTTCATATATCCACACGTCCCTTCTATGGGTCCAATCGGTTTGAGGTACTATGAGTTTCATTATTTCGCATCGGAGAGTATCTTGAATAGATCAGTCGTAACATAGCTTTTGTATTTCTAATATTTATTGGGAATCAGTTAAAGAAATTCAAAGGTGCACTCGATCTATCGTTAGAAATAGAGTTTTGTGTGTTCTTGTTGAAAGTATGAGTGCTACAGCCCTAACACAATTGGAAGTCACATAGTTATCAAAATATATATTTTTTATATATTACACCCCTAACTAAAAAGAAAAATTAGAAATATGAAAAATAGAGGAAATATGCACAGTATGCCATAGAAGCTTAATGGAAACAATAAACAAGAAAAATACTCATAATTATACCATAGAGGAAACATACACACATAGAATAAGAAAGGCCATGATAACCAAAAAAAAACCACAATATTTAAGTTAAAATACGTATTTCAATATTTTCCTTTATTTTTCTTGTTAAGTAAACCAATTTATAACAATATATCAATAAGAAGAGATCATTTGGTTTTTAGTGGTTAGGGCAAAGAAGTTATCCCGGAACTTATTGGGATGTTTCTTTTCAAATTTTATTTGAAAGGCGTCCACTCCTAGATTTATTTTACCTCGTGTCCATGAAAGAATTTCTACCGTTAATCAGCTTCTAGCTAAGATAAAAAAAAAATCCTATCCCTTTCGATCCATATACATGAATTTATATTTACCTTTTACACATATACTAAATAGTGATGTTGTCATCATGTTTATTAAAATTTCTTGTACGATTACTGTCCTCTGATTAAATATTCTTCCCTTAAATTAATAGATCAATAAGACTTTCAACTGTGTTGATTGAACAGTAAACTATATATTATATATTATATAATATCAAATAAATATAATATGTATTTGATTCAAAATGGTTTTAAAAAATCGAGCATGCATATTTTACACGTAAAAGACATTTCAAAGGGAAGAAGAGCACAGCCGATAATCCAAAATTATAAGATAAATTACTGCTCCCTCTTTTCTCGTTACGGCAAGTTACGTCAAGTTAGGGCGATTTTCGTTCGTTCGTAAGATGTTGAGAAACCTCTATTAGGCAATCAGTAATTATCTATTATATATTAACTTGCATATTGTATGTAATAGACACAATAAGGACTCAAATGATTTTAACTGTTCTGATTTGACTTTTGGGGTTTCGGTATTCCCAACAGTTTGTTCTATTCATTTTTTTTTGGCTTCTCATACGTTTTTGTACAGGACATTTGCGCGTCATCATCATTACATGTAAGCGTTGACGAGTTATGTGTTGCCTTCTCATTTACCCGGGCTGGAAGATGAAAACGGCAACAGTTCATGGAATATAAAAACAAGTTCTTATGAGTGATTCTCTGTAAGCACCAAAATGACAAGGACATGGTGTGTCATGAAATCAGACAAAACTGATTATATCGAGTGGATCGTATAAATATGATGACTGACGGAGTATATATATCGCGTTTTGTTGTGTGAAAATGTGAGTGTGTCTTTTTCTGTGTCCCATCGCAAACCAAGTATCTTGACAACTTTGTCCTCGTTTAGAACATCTTCGGAAAGAGGGACGAAAGATACCGAAGGGACAGTCAAACTCATAAATCTAAAATAAACTGACAACGCCATGGCTAAAATTAAAAAAGACAAACAGACAAACAATAGTACACATGACACAACATAGAAATCTAAAGAATAAACAACACGAAAGGGTACGGTCTCATAGTTCTTTGCAGTTGAAGCCCAAGAGCATAAGTTAAAACCTGTTTTTACAAATACTAAACCTAATGTAGTCTATCATTTCTCTTTTGTTGATTAATCTTCGAAATAATATTGTCAACATATAAGTCTTTTCTTATCATTGTTATCCAGTCCAATGTTTACGTATAACAGTATTTAGGATAAACGGAGAGAAAGTTGCTCCAAATTATACTGGATTGAATCTACATCCGGGTTACTAAGCCAAAAGAATCTGGTAACATCACTATCCTCTTCATCAAGACCAATATTAAGTAAGGCTTTTCTATATCAGTCGACACGGCGTATTTGTGCATTTTAAATCTATCAAAAATTCGGTTTAAATTGTTAAAGTTTGGCGAAAGATCTTTTAAGCAATCATTTAAACTCGAACTAACAAGGGAAGTTTTCAGCTGCAATCAAATACAACTCTGATAGGCGTGGCGTACATGATGGTGAGGTCTGGAATGAACCTTTAAAGTGTTCCTCCTTACATGGTAACTTAGCAACATATCGGTTTCCATTTAGTAACTTATACAATTTGTTTAATATACGTTTAAATTATCGGGTTTTCTTCACATTGCTATCGTAAAAAAATAAGCTGCGAGCCACAATGTGAACCTTTTTTTGCAATTTAGCGTAGCGAACGAGCTAACAAGTTTCATATGGTGTCGAGCGGCTGATATTTCACGGTATTTATACGAAGAAAACCCCGATTATCTGTTTATCGGTCTGTTTATTACTGGTCGTTTTCCCTCTCCCTAAGACAGTTTTACGCTTGTCAAAAGTAAGCTTGATAACGTCTCCTCTCGCATTGTGACGTCGTTGATAATGCCTGGTCTCGTTTTGAAGTCTTGATACGAGAATTACTGAGCGACAGAGCAGGGTGGTATAGGAAAGGACGATAAATCTTGGAATTGTCCGTTTTTAGATTTGGGATCAGTACTCTTTAACCAGCAGCTTCAACTTCAAAGATATCTCCAACTTCATCTTTTCAAAGTTTTGACCTGCTTATATGTTCATCATTGACGTATCTGTGTGATTTGGATTTGCAGGAATTTTTCTGTGACAAAGGTCCTCTGTGCGCCATCGTCAAATAATGTGTTTCCGTTAGTACATTGAATGTCTGAACTTACTTGCGCTATGACAGCTTTTAGTTATAGATTGTTCTGTGTTCTGTGTCTGTGAGTGAAGAACTGTGTCAGTTTCTTTAGTTTTTTGTTGTGTTTCCTGAATTGTGCTAATATTTACATTTGTGTTACTCTGTGTTTCAACGTTTTCAACCTCGTCTTTGCATTAACTAGTATGATGCTGTATTTTACATTTCCTTTAACTTTAATGTGATTTGCAATCATCTTACCTGGAATTTTATCTTAAAAAAATACTTAAACTCAGTATGGTATTTTTGTGAGGGGTATTTAAAATAATGCATTCATGTCCTGTTTTGTAATTTTGTGAACTTGTGGTATTCGTGTTTAGCGTTGATGTTTGTACATTGATAAATTTTGCTATTTGACGTATTTTTAATTCTAAATTAAATCCGAGTCAACGATTTCTGTTTCGAAAGTTCATCGGAGTCAATAAATTTTGTTCCGCTCTCCCGCATTTCATTTCTTGAATATTCTTGAAACGGCGCTTCTATATCCTGTTCGTATTGGTTTCAGCTTCAAATTCATCCTGGTCATTTGGCACCAATATCGTTACGTGGTTAAATCGGGCAACCATATTGTTAACAGAAACAAAAGCGACTAGTATGTATCTGCATGTATAATTATTCTGTATGTATCTAATGTCAACACATCACACTTATGTAAACATTACAACGAATAGCAGCAGCTAGAACTTATTAAATAATTTCTTAACACATTGTCTAAATGTCAATAATACGATTGTCGTATGAGGGGGGATAGGACCTTTATCGGGATTCCGGGATCGGTTGTTTTTAAGCTCGGGATTTCGGGATTGACCCTCTCGGGATCCGGGAATTCTTTATTCGAATTTCGGAACCTCGGGATTTTGTTATTTTAAGCCCGGGATTTCGGGATTTCGTGTTTTTAAGCCCGGGATTTCGGGATCAGGACCCCTCCTATCCCCCCTCTCGTATATTAGTTAGCGTAGTATTTAGTCCAGAATGAAGTGAACAGTTTTGTGCGTCTATCGCTAATTAGTATATCGTTTGGTAGGTGATTGATTTGCTGGTAATAGATACAGAAATTTGGTATTCTCTAAAATCGTGGTGTTGTGGATCATTCCGTTGCATAAAAAGTAAAATCACAAAAATACTGAACTTAGAGGAAAATCAATTTGGAAAGTCCATAATGACATGGCAAAAATTAAAATACAAAACGCACCAAAAACGAATGGACAAGAACTGTCATATTCCTGACTTGGTAAATGCATTTTCAAATGTAGAAAATGGTGAATTAAACCTGGTTCTATAGTGCTAACCATCTCACTTTGATGACAGTCTCATCAAATTCCGTTATATTTACAATGATGCGTTAACTAAACAGACACAATAAATAAAATAGTCAAAATATGGGAACAGCAGTCATCATCGTGTAACAATTTTAAAAGGAACAATTTAACAGAACACAAAAACATCTATCTACAAACACATTCATTGATGTGCGTGTCTGACGTCAGAATATTTTATACGTCACATATATTTGTCGTTCAATGTACATACAAACAATTTTAAAATTTCACATAGGCAATGTTAGCATACAGGGTTGAAAAATCAAAAGTATGTAAGAATAAATTTCAGAAATAGACCTAGATTCAAAATATTCCAAAAGTTATATATAGGATTTAGAATCTGATCACAAGGCCATCGTCATCTATGAAGATTCCTAATTGTCTATTCTTGGATATTTCCTTGTGTTTTCATCTCAGATCTCACTGTCAACTATACGTTTCGCCATCACTAACGTAGTTTTGGTTCCGTCATTCAGATATGCAGTCGCTCCATACGCCATTGGACGTGCATAGTAAAATACGTGTAGTTGAATGTAGTCCGAAGATTAGATGAAGCAAAGGAGAATACGCATTTCGATGAAGAAAAAGTCATTACAACAGTTGGAATACTTGCGCAAAACCAAACATTGTTTTTGGACTTGAATGAAAAAAATCTATAGTTAACGGAACCGGAAGATGTGAAAAATGAGATTATTGATTCAAATGAATAATTAGTAAAAGGGTAACGAAGATTCGACATGTGCGTAAGTTCATACAAAATGTCCGAATTCCGCAGTCCAGTCATATTGATTCACATACTAGTACTACAACTCACATATTAAATCAAACTATAACGTTTGTTCAAACGCAGAACATAGCCAACTAATACAACGCACAGTCGTTTGAAAACCCGTCTGTTCAAGCCAGTCCCACATTCAGCACGCAACAAATAAATTATTCTTTAACTGCCTTATCTTGGTATACACAGACTAAACGAATGTTAATCTAAACACACATGTACACATTGTAATAAGAAAAACCAGACAAGCTTGTGTAATGCACGTCTAACAAACAACTCAAAGCCAGGGAATGGAGTAGACGTAAACGTCCTTTAAAGATTACTCAAAACTCAGATATGTTAAAGAAGTACGGAAACATCATACAAGAACAGGAACGAAGGTGAGTCATAGAAAAAGTAGCATAACAGCCGAAACTCAAGAAAAAAATCACTACATTCCTCATCATCCAGTACAGAAGGAATCAAGCATTACGCCTATCAGAATTGTTTACGACTGCAGTTTCCGCCAGTCACCTAATTCACCAAGTTTGAATGCCGTTTGGATACACCACGAAAGCTAAACGACCTGACAAAATTGTGAGGAGATTTAGAGCCAATCCTGAACATTTAATATACAAGAACGTATTTCCGCCCAAGGCCGTACAACGTCGACAAAGAACAAGTACAATAGTTTTAACGTTATGTTCACGCGATAACTCAACAATAATGGCCAGTGGAGAATCTCTTCGTATGGCCAGCAAACTATAGTTTATGTCCACTTTTACGGGTTAGTATATCCCCTTTTAACCCTCTGCAAACAAGCAATTACGGGTCTAAGGTATACTAGTAAGTGTTATGACCCATTTTTAAAGACAATTATTTCCTTTACCTCTAGTATCATGGTCCAAGTGGAGAATCCCTTAGTTTCGCCAGCTGACAATAGTTTATTTCGACATCGTTATAAACTGAGCTTCCACCTCCCCCTTCTAACCATTTGCAGAAAAGTTCGTACTGGTCTAGGGCGTTAGTGCTTAAGGTCAAGTTACAGGCATACATTTTCTCTGCCTCTGGTGTTATGGCCCAAGTGGAGAATCATTTAATTTTGGCCAGCCAGCCATAGGTCATTTCGACTTTACTCTCTGCTATTAACTTGTTCTGGTCTAAGGGATAAGTGTTACGAGCCATTTTAGAGACAATGACCATCTCTAAATCTTGCATAAAGACCCACGTTAGAAATACCTTATTTTAGCCAGCCGGCAATAGTTCAGTTCGACTTCGATGTAAACCAGGATACCATATTCCCCTTTTAACCCTCTGCTGACAAACTGGTACGGGTCTAGGGTATAAGTGCTATGAGTCATTTTAAAGGCAATAAGTACCTCTACCTCTGGTATCATTGCCCACGTGGAGAATATTTAGTTTGGCCAGCCGGCAATAGTTCATTTCGAATTGGTGATATACCAAGGTACCCACCTCACTCTTTCCTGACTAACTCGTACGGGTCTAGGGGATAAGTGCTATGGGCCATTTGAGAGGAAATACCCACCTCTACCTCTGGTATAATGGCTGATGTCGAGAATCTCTTAGTTTGGCAATCCGGCAATAGTTCAGTTCGATATCGTTGTAAACAAGGAAGCTATATCCGTTTTAACCCTCTGCTGACAAACTCGTACGGATCTAGGGTATACGTGTTATAAGCCATTTTAAAGGCAAAAAGTACCTCTATTTTTGGTATCCTTATTTTAGCCAACCGGTAATAGTTCAGTTCGACTTCGTTGTAAACCAGGATACCATATTCCCCTTTTAACCCTCTGCTGACAAACTGGTACGGGTCTAGGGTATAAGTGTTATGAGTCATTTTAAAGGCAATAAGTACCTCTATTTTTGGTATCATGACCCACGTGGAAAATCTATAAGTTTTGCCAGCAGGCAATATTTCATTTCGAATTTCTGATATACCAGGGTACCAACTTTACCCTTTTCTGACTAGATCATACGGGTCTAGGGGATAAGTGCTATGAACCATTTTAGAGGCAATACCCACCTCTACCTCTGGTATAATAGCTGATGTGGAGAATCTCTTAGTTTGGACAACCGGCAATAGTTCAGTTCGATATCATTGTAAACCAGGAAACTGTATCCCCCTTTTAACCCTCTGCTGACAAACTCGTATGGGTCTAGGGTATAAGTGCTATAGACCATTTTAAAGGCAAAATGTACCTCTACCTCTGGTATCATGACCCATGTGGAGAAACTCTTGGTTTGGCCAGCCGGCAATAGTTCATTTCGAATTCGTGATATACCAGGGTACCACCCTTACCCTTTCTTGACTAACTCTTTAATCCTCTGCTGACAAACTCGTACGGGTCTAGGGTATAAGGGCTATGAACCATTTTAAAAGCAAAAAGTATCTCTACCTCTGGTATCATTGCCCACGTATAGAATCATTTAGTTTGGCCAGCCGGCAATAGTTCATTTCGAATTTGTGATATACCAGGGTACCCACCTTACCCTTTCCTGACGAACTCGTACGGTTCTAAAGGATAAGTGCTATGAACCATTTTAGAGGCAATACCCACTTCTACCTCTGGTATAATGGCTGATGTGGAGAATTTCTTAGTTTGGACAACCGGCAATAGTTCAGTTCGATATCGTTGTTAACCAGGAAACTATATCCCCCTTTTAACCCTCTGCTGACAATCTCGTATTGGTCTTGGGTATAAGTGCTATAGACCATTTTAAAGGCAATACGTACGTTTACCTCTGGTATCATTGCCCACGTGGAGAATCTTTAAGTTTGGCCAGCCGGCAATAGTTCATTTCGAACTTGTGATATACCAGGGTACCACCCTTACCCTTTCCGGACTAACTCGTACAGGTCTTGGGCATTAGTGTTATGAACAATTTTAGAGGCAATTCCCACCTCTACCTCTGGTATAATGACCGATGTGGAGAATCTCTTAGTTTGGCCAGCCGGTAATAGTTAAGTTCGACTTCGTTGTAAACCAGGATACCATATCCCTCTTTTAACCGTCTACTGACAAACTGGTACGGGTCTAGGGTATAAGTGCTATAGACTATTTAAACGGCAATAAGTACATGTACCTCTACCTCTGGTATCATTGCCCACGTGGAGAATCTTTTAGATTTGCCAACCGGCAATAGTTCATTTCGAATTTGTGATATACCAGGGTACCCACCTTACCCTTTCCAGACTAACTCGTACGGGTCTAGGGGATAAGTGCTATGGGTCATTATAGAGGCAATACCCACCTCTACTTCTGGTATAATGGCTTATGTGGAGAATCTCTTAGTTTGGCAAACCGGCAATAGTTAAGTTCGATATCGTTGTTAACCAGGAAACTATATCCCCCTTTTAACCCTCTGCTGACAATCTCGTATTGGTCTTGGGTATAAGTGCTATAGACCATTTTAAAGGCAATACGTACGTTTACCTCTGGTATCATTGCCCACGTGGAGAATCTTTAAGTTTGGCCAGCCGGCAATAGTTCATTTCGAACTTGTGATATACCAGGGTACCACCCTTACCCTTTCCGGACTAACTCGTACAGGTCTAGGGCATTAGTGTTATGAACAATTTTAGAGGCAATTCCCACCTCTACCTCTGGTATAATGACCGATGTGGAGAATCTCTTAGTTTGGCCAGCCGGTAATAGTTAAGTTCGACTTCGTTGTAAACCAGGATACCATATCCCTCTTTTAACCGTCTACTGACAAACTGGTACGGGTCTAGGGTATAAGTGCTATAGACCATTTAAACGGCAATAAGTACATGTACCTCTACCTCTGGTATCATTGCCCACGTGGAGAATCTTTTAGATTTGCCAACCGGCAATAGTTCATTTCGAATATGTGATATACCAGGGTACCCACCTTACCCTTTCCAGACTAACTCGTACGGGTCTAGGGGATAAGTGCTATGGGTCATTATAGAGGCAATACCCACCTCTACTTCTGGTATAATGGCTTATGTGGAGAATCTCTTAGTTTGGCAAACCGGCAATAGTTAAGTTCGATATCGTTGTAAACAAGGAAACTATATCCCTTTAAACCCTCTGCTGAAAAACTCGTACAGGTCTAGAGTATTCGTGCTATAGGCCATTTTAAAGGCAATAAGTAACTCTACTTTTGGTATCATGGCCCACGTGGAGAATCTCTTAGTTTGGCCAGCCGCCAACAGTTCATTTCGAATTTGTGATATACCAGGGTACCCACCTTACCCTTTCCTGACGAACTCGTACGGTTCTAAAGGATAAGTGCTATGAACCATTTTAGAGGCAATACCCACTTCTACCTCTGGTATAATGGCTGATGTGGAGAATTTCTTAGTTTGGACAACCGGCAATAGTTCAGTTCGATATCGTTGTTAACCAGGAAACTATATCCCCCTTTTAACCCTCTGCTGACAATCTCGTATTGGTCTTGGGTATAAGTGCTATAGACCATTTTAAAGGCAATACGTACGTTTACCTCTGGTATCATTGCCCACGTGGAGAATCTTTAAGTTTGGCCAGCCGGCAATAGTTCATTTCGAACTTGTGATATACCAGGGTACCACCCTTACCCTTTCCGGACTAACTCGTACAGGTCTAGGGCATTAGTGTTATGAACAATTCAGTTTTTCCGGATACAGATAAACATAAAAGATTGGACTCATAGTTTGACAGTTAAGTTGACAATAATGTTTGTGTAATACATTTTGTAAACTTTTGTATAATAAATCTTGTTAAATTCTATTATTGATTTGTGTCTTTTGTTGGCTACAATTTAAGGGCGATTTCTGGCTCGTCCGGGATCACGTTAATATCTTGATAGAAATTTGTTTAGTATTTTTATAAGAACTAGCAAACAAAATTCTACAAAATGACATTTGATGCCGGCAAATTTTTGAAATCTATGAGAAAACAAATTATAAAACATTTGGTTATGGACAAATTAGTTGACGCAGAAATTTTAGGGGAAGAGGCTCTTGAACTTTGGTTTTGAGTTGAAAATGTTGATGCCTTTAAATTAAAACAGCTTGAATTAGAACATGAATTTAAACTAAAACAAGCAGAACTGGAAATGAAGGAAAGGTTAGAAATGGAAAAGAAAGAAAGAGAAGACGAATTTAAATTAAAAGAACTTGAAATGAGAGAAAGGCTAGAGATGGGAATGAAAATTAAATGGTAAAAGAAGAAAGCAACACTTAAGTCCAGTCGAAATCAGATTATTTTGATGTAGCAAAAAAATATACGTTTTGTTCCCAGATTTTGTGAAAAAAACAGTCGATAAATATTTTCCACAGTTTGAGAAAATTGCTCGTAATTTGAATTGGCCAAAGCCGTGTCGGACTACAATGCTACAAGGTGTTTTTGAGGGTAAGGCCGCTGAAATATACTCCGCACTTCCATCAGAAAAAAGTTCCGATTATGACACGGTAAAACAGGAAGTTTTGAAAGCTTATGAGCTAGTATCAGAAGCATATAGACAGAAATTTAGATCTTATCAAAAATAGTTTGATTCACAAACCTATATTGAATTTGCTCGGGAAAAAGAAGATCTATTTGACAAACGGCTTACGTCAAAGAAAACAGATACCAATTTTGATAACCTGAGACAATTCATGTTGTTAGAAGAGTTCAAACAATGTGTTTATTTAGACTTAAAACCACATTTAGACGATAAAACTGTTGAGACAATACATAATGAAGCTGTTATTTCAAGGGTCAAAATGTTAATACATCCAGTGGAATACCTAAAGGCAAGTCTTTCTTATACCTATTAAAGTGTCCAGCCAAAGGGTGTCATGGGCAAGACCAATAATGTCTTGCTTATAAAATTAAGGCACCACCACTTGGAATACCACTCTCAATTCCTCCTCTGGGGTAGCATCAGGAGGTCTCCACTTCCTCATTAAAATTCCGTCTTGATGCATATGGTAATAGCATTCGGCCACTTTGTCTGCTTCCTTATGTGGTTAAGCCCTCTTACGCAGCTGAAGAACCTCAGGGTCTTTATTTTGTTCTTCCAAAAGATTCTTTCGGTCTAAAAATTGGATGATTACGTCTGGCCATGGCATAATTACATTCTTTTTAACACTAGGTGGTCTTTTATGGCCTTTTCTAAGCTATCAGGACCTTCAATGTCGGCTAGGAAAGTGTAAGAAAGGTCCATGTAATCAAACTTGTCTTCTTGCAAATTCTCATCTTGTTGTTTTCTAGCCATCGCCCTAGTAACAACAAAAGCTGGATATAATTCAGCATCATGTTCAGGTGATTTAAAATCCACCATCGGTTCGAATTGACTGGTAACAATTGGTACAACAACCACTTTGTTCCTAGCTAGATCATTTTCTGGCAGTAATGTAACACCTTCAACAGGGAGATTAGGACGAACACCCACAATAACTAGTCCAGTTATCAAATCTGACTTCAGATAAATACGATGATGAGGAACATCTATACAAACTAACTCTACACCTTGTAAAAAAACGGAGGAACCAACAGAAGTCTTCTCGGACAAAGGCAACACACCTTCTAACAATAAAGACTGAGAAGATCCCGTGTCCCGTAAAATCTTAATAGGCTGAAGAGTATTATCATCATTAATAGAAACAAACCTATCAGACATAAAGGGTTTATATTCCTCCATGTAATCACAAAATCTAGACTTAAAAGCCTGACTTGCAGGACATTCCAACGTACTGGTAATAAAAGGTGTCGTACAAGCACTTGACTTCGGCTTATTATCTCGTTCATTCTTCTTCTGGAGTCTAAAACAATCAGCCATCAGTAGAATATTCTTCTTACAATAAGCACGAATCAGTGACTTCTCAAAAGTATCAAATTGTTGACTAGACATATTATAACTGGACTGATTCTCATTCTGTGCACACACACACACACACACACACACACACACAGCGAAACGAACTATTACATAACAATAGCCTTTCGTCAGAACATTCTTAGAATAAAAAGCGACTTGAACCGGCTAGCCAAACCTCCCACTGTTATGGCAATGTTAAATATAACATTTAAATGACAACATTACATGACAGGATACAATTCAAATCGATTGGAGAAAATATAGGACAGAGAAACACATATCCAAATATAGAATAGGACAACTAATTGTGTATACAATCAAAAGTAAACATCAAGGTAACGTAAGTTTTATCAAATATATTAATTAAAAGCAGGATATACTGTGATTCATAACAATTCATGAATACTCTGATATTGCAGCGGGTGCTTGTTCTCATAGACATGCATGTAACATGACGATAAACTTGCATATATATTAAAAAGGGGAAAGTTCACATATAAAAATCATTAAAAATAAATATCAAAAACTGTACAATCCATTTATTTCAGAAGATAATGTTGACAATAAATAATATTCACAAGTGTCCAAAAAGATTTTGTTCGTATATTTGTTTGAATGTTGTTTATAAATATTTTACATGTGGAGTTGCTCGTCTAAAACAGCTTATAAAATACAAGTCCTGACATCGTAAGTCCTGACATCATTGTAACCAAGTTGAAAACAAGACTTCCGGCGCCATTTCCTGCAAAGAAATGTTTTTGTTATCAATAATAAGTTATAAATCTTGAAACATTCGACATGGTACTAAGATTATTAGATGATGGCGTGTTTAATAACAACTAATATCGTACAAAGGCGGAAGACAAACATCATGTTATAATAAAAAGACTTTCATGTGGATAAAATACGATCCTGAAATATTCCGAATCATGTTGAACTAAAAAATAAAATATAAACCGATATTTAAAATTAACATTTATCATGTCGCAATACATGAGTACTTGATATTAGAGGAAAACATATTGGGTATTGGCAGTGTACCTATAGAGCGAGAACGCGTGGTATAGACGATGTTAGTAGTATTGCATGCTATCATAAAGTTGAATTACTTCTTTTAATCTGATTTCTAGTTTTGGAATGACATGGATCCTTGTTATAAATGATAGCAAAGTCTTGGGGTTCGATAATTTGCAAGAGAAAAAAAAAACAATTTCTCTAACATATCTTTGAACTGTAATACATTGTTGTCTCATTGGCAGCCATACAATATATCATTAAACATAACAATGTATGGAATCGATTGTATGATCATTGGAAGCCAGTTATAAAAACAATAGAAAAGTTTTGGCATACATACCACTACCACATCCATACTTAGAAAGTGCCTGTTTTGCAACTGCAATTGTTTGGCTAATAAAGGAGGAACTGGAGTTGGAGTCCAATTTGCAGTCAGTAAAAACTTTGTTCAAACAATCAAGATAGGTATTTGCTGCACTGAGTTTAAAATAAATTCATACAAAAACATATTTGATAGTATCAAAAAAGTAAAAAAAGAAAAAATACTGAAGTCGGCGGAAAATTCAAAACGCAAAGTCCCTAATCAAATAGCAAAAACAAAAGCTCAAACACATCAAACGAATTGATAACAACTGCCATATTCCTGACTAGGTACAGGCATTTTCTTATTTCAAAAACGGTGATTAAACCGGGTTTTATAGCGAGCTAAACCTCTCACTTTTATGACAGTGACCAATATATACGTATAAACATTTTAGCAATATATAAGTAATCTTGATATTGCATTGCGGTTATCATTATTATCGATTGATTTTTTTTTATCAAATATTCCTTTTTTTTCATTACAGGAAAAGAGGGATTTATCTAAAATAATTTATATTTATTTTGCAGCATACTATATATTTTTTTTAATTTTGGGATCAGGTTATGAATCGGAATACATATACTATCCCTAACTCTCATTTTGGTTGGGTATCATATAGAGGAATGCATTTATTGGCGCCAAGCAATACTTGATAATAATATAATAAATGGGCCATTAAATTATTTTCATTTATATACTACAATGAAATAAAAATGAATTTAACACTACAACAAAAATATATAACATAAAGTTTTAACTAGTCTAACCTGCATATTGTGTTCTTGTCTCCTCCAACCCCTGCTACCGCGCCGCTGTAGGTTATGGTGCATGTTGAAATTTTCGGAGTAGCACAATCCTGGGCGTAAGCTTCTAAATAAAGAATTATTATTACATGTTTAATTTTATTAGGTGTGTATGCTGAGAAGAATGAATTTATGGTTCTTAAACATTTAAGAGATTTATCATGTCCCTGTTATTTAGATTAATGACCTATCGACCAAAAAAAAAAGGTATTCTTTTAAAGAAAACCTTTTTGGATTTTTGGATCCTCAATGCTCTTCAACTTTGTCCTTTTTTGGCTTTATAAATATTTTGATATGAGCGTCACTGATGAGTCTTATGTGGACGAAACGCGCGTCTGGAATACTAAATTATAATCCTGGTACCTTTGATAACTAATGTCACTAAGGGAAAACATACGCAAACAAGAATGTGTCCACAGTACACGGATGCCCCACTCACACTATCATTTTCTATGTTTAAAGGACTGTGAAATTGGAATAAATTCTCTAATTTGGCATTAAAATTAGAATGATCTTATCAAAGGGAACATGTATACTAAGTTTCAAGTTGATTGGACTTCTACTTTATCAAAAACTACCTTGACCAAAAACTTTAACCTGAAATTTGCACTATCATTTTCTATGTTCAGTGAACCGTAAAATTGGGGTCAAAACTCTAATTTGGCATTTAAATTAGAAAGATCATATCATAGGGCACATGTATACTAAGTTTCAAGTTGATTGGACTTCAACTTCATCAAAAACTACCTTGACCAAAAACTTTAACCTGAAGCCAAAAACTTTAACCTGAAATTTGCACTATCATTTTCTATGTTCAGTGAACCGTAAAATTGGGGTCAAAACTCTAATTTGGCATTTAAATTAGAAAGATCATATCATAGGGCACATGTATACTAAGTTTCAAGTTGATTGGACTTCAACTTCATCAAAAACTACCTTGACCAAAAACTTTAACCTGAAATTTGCACTATCATTTTCTATGTTCAGTGAACCGTAAAATTGGGGTCAAAACTCTAATTTGGCATTTAAATTAGAAAGATCATATCATAGGGCACATGTATACTAAGTTTCAAGTTGATTGGACTTCAACTTCATCAAAAACTACCTTGACCAAAAACTTTAACCTGAAGCCAAAAACTTTAACCTGAAATTTGCACTATCATTTTCTATGTTCAGTGAACCGTAAAATTGGGGTCAAAACTCTAATTTGGCATTTAAATTAGAAAGATCATATCATAGGGCACATGTATACTAAGTTTCAAGTTGATTGGACTTCAACTTCATCAAAAACTACCTTGACCAAAAACTTTAACCTGAAGCCAAAAACTTTAACCTGAAATTTGCACTATCATTTTCTATGTTCAGTGAACCGTAAAATTGGGGTCAAAACTCTAATTTGGCATTTAAATTAGAAAGATCATATCATAGGGCACATGTATACTAAGTTTCAAGTTGATTGGACTTCAACTTCATCAAAAACTACCTTGACCAAAAACTTTAACCTGAAGCCAAAAACTTTAACCTGAAATTTGCACTATCATTTTCTATCAGTGAACCGTAAAATTGGGGTCAAAACTCTAATTTGGCATTTAAATTAGAAAGATCATATCATAAGGAACATGTGTACTAAGTTTCAAGTTGATTGGACTTCAACTTCATCAAAAACTACCTTGACCAAAAACTTTAACCTGAAGCGGGACAGACGGACGAACGAACAGACGAACGAACGAACGAACGAACGAACGAACAGACGGACGAACGGACGCACAGACCAGAAAACATAATGCCCCTCTACTATCGTAGGTGGGGCATAAAAACACTCTTATGATGCTTATCTAACGTTAAAATAATTAACGGAGCATAGTGAAGTAAATTAGCCATTTATCGGCCGTGGTGCAGTAAATTGATCATCTATCGGTCATAGTGAAATATATCGACCACTTTAAATGATCATAAGTTACCAAAGTATTTACTTATTAGCTCACCTGGCCCAAAGGGCCAAGTGAGCTTTTCCCATCACTTGGCGTCCGGTGTCCGTCGTCGTCCATCGTCCGTCGTCGTCGTCGTCCGTCGTCGTTAACTTTTACAAAAATCTTCTTCTCTGAAACTACTTGGCCAAATTAAACCAAACTTGGCCACAATCATCATTTGGGTATCTAGTTTAAAAAATGTGTGGCGTGACCTCGCCAACCAACCAAGATGGCCGTCATGGCTAAAAATAGAACATAGGGGTAAAATGCAGTTTTTGGCTGATAACTCAAAAACCAAAGCATTTAGAGCAAATCTGACAGGAATAAAATTGTTTATCAGGTCAACTTCTATCTGCCCTGAAATTTTCAGATGAATCGGACAACCCGTTGTTCGGTTGCTGCCCCTGAATTGGTAATTTTAAGGAAATTTTGCTGTTTTTGGTTATTATCTTGAATATTATTATAGATAGAGATAAACTGTAAACAGCATTAATGTTCAGCAAAGTTAGATTTACAAATAAGTCAACATGACCGAAATGGTCAGTTGACCCCTTTAGGACTTATTGCCCTTTATAGTCAATTTTTAACCATTTTTCGTAAATCTTAGTAATCTATTACAAAAATCTTCTCCTCTGAAACTACTTGGCCAAATTAATCCAAACTTGGCCACAATCATCATTGGGGTATCTAGTTTAAAAAATGTGTGGCTTGACCCCGCCAACTAACCAAAATGGCCGACATGGCTAAAAATAGAACATAGGGGTAAAATGCAGTTTTTGGCTTTTAACTCAAAAACCAAAGCATTTAGAGCAAATCTGACAGGGAGTAAAATTGTTTATTAGGTCAAGATCTATCTGCCCTGAAATTTTCAGATGAATCGGACAACCCGTTGTTGGGTTGCTGCCCCTGAATTGGTAATTTTAAGGAAATTTTGCTGTTTTTGGTTATTATTCTGAATATTATTATAGATAGAGATAAACTGTAAACAGCAATAATGTTCAGCAAAGTAAGATTTACAAATAAGTCAACATGACCGAAATGGTCAGTTGACCCCTTTAGGAGTTATTGCCCTTTATAGTCAATTTTTAACCATTTTTCGTAAATCTTAGTAATCTATTACAAAAATCTTCTCCTCTGAAACTACTTGGCCAAATTAATCCAAACTTGGCCACAATCATCATTGGGGTATCTAGTTTAAAAAATGTGTGGCTTGACCCCGCCAACTAACCAAAATGGCCGACATGGCTAAAAATAGAACATAGGGGTAAAATGCAGTTTTTGGCTTTTAACTCAAAAACCAAAGCATTTAGAGCAAATCTGACAGGGAGTAAAATTGTTTATTAGGTCAAGATCTATCTGCCCTGAAATTTTCAGATGAATCGGACAACCCGTTGTTGGGTTGCTGCCCCTGAATTGGTAATTTTAAGGAAATTTTGCTGTTTTTGGTTATTATTCTGAATATTATTATAGATAGAGATAAACTGTAAACAGCAATAATGTTCAGCAAAGTAAGATTTACAAATAAGTCAACATGACCGAAATGGTCAGTTGACCCCTTTAGGAGTTATTGCCCTTTATAGTCAATTTTTAACCATTTTTCGTAAATCTTAGTAATCTATTACAAAAATCTTCTCCTCTGAAACTACTTGGCCAAATTAATCCAAACTTGGCCACAATCATCTTTGGGGTATCTAGTTTAAAAAATGTGTGGCGTGACCCGGCCAACCAACCAAGATGGCCACCATGGCTAAAAATAGAACATAGGGGTGAAATGTAGATTTTGGCTTATAACTCTGAAACCAAAGCATTTAGAGCAAATCTGACATGGGGTAAAATTGTTCATCAAGTGAAAATTTATCAGCCTTGAAACTTTCAAATGAATAGGACAACCGGTTATTGGGTTGCTGCACCGAAATAAGTAATTTGAAGGAAATTTTGCAGATTTTGGTTATTATCTTGAATATTATTATAGAAAGAGATAAACTGTAAACAGCGATAATGTTCAGCAAAGTAAGATCTACAAATAAGTCAACATGACCAAAATTATCAGTTGACCCCTTAAGGAGTTATTGCCCTTTATAGTCAATTTTGACCAATTTTTCGTAACTTTTTGTAATCTTTTACAAAAATCTTCTCCTCTGAAACTACTGGGCCAAATTTAACCAAACTTGGCCACAATCATTATTGGGTATCTAGTTTAAAAAAGTGTGGCGTGACCCGTCCAACCAACCAAGATGGCTGCTATGGCTTAATATAGAACATAGAGGGGAAATGTAGATTTTGGCCTATATCTCTGAAACCAAATCTGACATGGGGTAAAATTGTTTATCAGGTCAAGATCTATCTCCCCTGAAATTTTCAGACAAATCAGACAACCTGTTGTAGGGTTGCTGCCCCCGAATGAGTAATTTTAAGGAAATTTTGCAGATTTTGGTTATTATATCTTGAATATTATTATAGATAGAGATAAACTGTAAACAGCAATAAGGTTCAGCAAAATAAGATCTACAAATAAGTCAACATTACCAAATTGTCAATTGACCCCTTAAAGAGTTATTGCCCTTTATAGTCAATTCTTAACAATTTTCATAAATTTTTGTTAATTTTTGTAAATTTTTAGGAAATATTTTCTACTATGATTACTGGGCCAAGTTCATTATAGATAGAGATAATTGTTGCAACAAGATTGTTCAGTAAAGAAAGATCTACAAACACATCACCATCACAAAAACACCATTTTGTCATGAATTTATCTGTGTCAATTGATAATATGCACATAGACCAAGGTGAGCGACACAGGCTCTTGAGAGCCTCTAGTTTTCTATATCTAACAATTTAAAAATTCAATCGTTGTCAAAGGAGTAGGTCCGGTAAAGGCCGATTTTCGCCTCAAATTTCAGGTTCATCTAACAAAAGATTTTGGACATTTTTTAAACACTTAAGTGTCTATGTGAAAGATTTTAACTGATCTAGTCATAAAAACGCTCTGATTCAAGCTAAAATGAGAAAAATCTATCAAATATGCCAAAAAACGTCACTTTTCAGATGGTTTTTGTCAAAATTGAAAGTGGCCGCATCCGTGTTCATCCTCAATCTTTATATATGTTATGTAATATCATCAAATACAACTTACATTTCAATATTATGAATGAACACGAATGCGGCCACTTTCATTTCAGACGAAAACCGTCTAAAATTTAACTAAAATGATAAAATTGTGAAGATTTCAGTATTTTAGCATGACTTAATGATGCTAGTACCCGATATATGTGCATTGTTTTGTCAAAAACAGACCATAGTTATGTAGCAGAAGCATTCTTCTTTCCAGTAAATAGCTAAAATATTATGTTTTCACAATTTTGTAAAACTGCTATAATGTTGGTCCAAAAAGGGGTCTTACTGAACCTACTCCTTTGTGATATTGTTTTCAAATAAGAATATTTACACACATTATACTACAGCAAAACTATACAATATATATTCAAATGAGGCAACTCTTCACAAGAGACCGAATTACAGAGAAATTTACAACTATAAGTCACGCTACTAAACAATTGGACATAAACCCCGTGCTCTGGAATGGAAATCAGCGCCTATAAAGACGCATTAAATACTCAGGAAGTGTTATCAGATTATGTGCCTATATTGACGCATTTTATGCTTTGGAAGGGTTACCACATTACGTGCTCTGAAAGGTTTATCACCTTCTGCGACTATAATGGCGATTTTTGTGCTTTTGAAGGGTTATCAGCTTTGTGCCAATATTGACGAATTACTTACTCTGGAAGGGTTATTAGCTTCGGCGCCGATATAGACGCATTACGTGCTCTGAAAGGGTTTTCAGCTTCTCTGTCTATATAGACGCTTAACGTGTCCACCTTGTAAAAAGCCGGTGATTAGTCGTATTCAGTAATTTCAAAAAGCAAAGAAATTGGAACTGACTATTGGTTCACTCCATTATTTTTTTACATAAGGAAATGTTTGTACTAAGTCAGCTAAAAAAGATAGTTGATTACCATTTGTTTCATTTGTTTGAGCTTTCGACTTTGCCATCTGATAAAGTATTTTCCATTTTGAAATATCCTTGAAGCTCTGTATTTGTGTAATTTAACTTTTGGCTATGAAATGGATTTTCAATAACGTGCACGTGAAACAACATAAGGAAAATAGTAAAAGAAAAAATATAGAATAAAAAGGGTTACTTATACTTGACATCCTTTCGTAAATTTGACAGTCGCCGTCACGAGTCGGTTGACAGTTATGGAAGAAACGTTCCACAGATGATATCGGATATGTTCCTGATTTCGTAATTATAATCCCCTTCGCTTTTCATGAATGTGACCTACCAAATTAGATTACTTACCGGGTTTGTAATAACATGAAACACGACGGGTGCCACATGTGGAGCAGGATCTACTTACCCTTCCGGAGCACATGAGATCACCACCGTTTTTGTGGGGTTCGTGTTGTTAAGTCTTTAGTTTTCTATGTTGTGTCTTGTGTACAATTGTTTGTCTTTTTTCTTTTCCTTTGTTAGCCATGGCGTTGTCATTTTGTTTGCAATCTGTGAGTTTGACTGTCCCTGTGCCACATTCGCCCCTGTTTTCGAAATACGTTTCCATAAAATAAAAAAAGTATAAAACTTACCTTGCATGACAATACTAATAGATGCAAGACAGGCAATCACAGTTACGAAAGACATTTTGTTCATTTCTATATTTTCTTGTCTATAACATAAAACGCACCTTACAAATAGTACTACATGTATGCAAATTAATTAAAGATTTAAATGATAATAATAATCATTTAAAACAAAACAATTCAAGTGTTGAAATAGTATTATTAAAGTTGATTAAATCAACAATAACAATAAAAGCCAGATGAGAAGTAAAACAAATAACAGCGAACTTGTTAATCGCTTCTGGCTGTAAAAATCTAAATGTTGAAAAATAATCATCCAATTAAAAACAAAAAATCACGATGTTTTTTTTTTTTTTTTTCCTTTTTTAAATTTGTATTTTTTTTAAAGAAAATAGAATAATTGCGTTCATAAATTTCATTGTGTAAAACATGAATTAAGAAAAAAAATATTCTTTCGAAAACAAAATCATGATTGATAACTAGAATGATTTAGTTTCAAATATATCGTAAAACAAATTACCTGTTTGAGATAACTAATTTAATAAACTGATGATATCGGTACACTGCAGCTTTGTGGGAGTTGCAATAGGTCCAACTCCTTTTATACGTGTCTTGTTCGTTTTTTTCGCAAGTAACCTTCGTACGAAGAAGTATTCCCTAACATTTTTTAAAATTTTTATCACATAATAAATATTGATGACAGAGATCGGTTTTTGATCTTTTTTATCGTTAACGTTTGCTGACATGCCTATACTTATAAATCAATATTAAAATATGTAACTTGAACGGGAAGATGTCTGGGTTTTCTATGGTTTTTCTAAAATTTAGAAAAAGAAAGAGAGTTATAAATCATTCAATGCAAACTTATAAAAAAAATTTTAAAAAAGATTTGCGATCAGGAAGATATTGGCGAGTAAAATGATTAGAATTTCTTTCATATATGATTTATGCCGGTTTTTTGTAAAAAAAAACAAACTTTATTCCTGTAGATTTACGAAAAACATAGATACCTCCATTTACATACCCTACAACTGGCCACATTTCAAACATATATATCGCATCAGTGCTCCAGATTTCCATAAACAAATTGTTCAGCTGGTTTATCTCCGTTTGCAAGGTTAGGGTTAAGATTTTGCATTTGTTTACAACAAGTATTAGTAACTATTCCTTACGTCGTAACTACAATCCCCTTCCCTTTCATGAATTCGACCTACCGAATTATACTATTTACCGGATTTGCATTTGTTATCACATAAGCAACACGACGGGTGCCGCATGTGGAGCAGGATCTGCTTACCCTTCCGGAGCACCTGAGATCACCCCTAGTTTTTTCGTGGGGTTCGTGTTGTTTATTCTTTAGTTTTCTATGTTGTGTCGTGTGTGCTGTTGTTTGTTTGTCTTTTTCATTTTTAGCCATGGCGTTGTCACTTTGTTTTAGATTTATGAGTTTGACTGTCCCTTTGGTATCTTTCGTCCCTCTATTGCATCTGTACAAAAAAGTATGCAGTAAAGATTGAAACATCGAATCGTTGCTACAAACAAATCAAACATTAGAAAAGTTAATATGTGAACATATTATAAATTGGGATTTCTGACATATGGAATTAGTGCTCCTTATACAAAAGAAAGTGTTATAGATAAGAAGAAGTGATATAATTGCCAATGAGACAACTGTCCACAAGATACCAACATGACACAGAAATTAACAACTATAGGTCACCGTACGGCCTTCAATAATGAACAAAGCCCATACCGCATAGTCAGCTATAAAAGGCCCCGAAATGACAATGTAAAACAATTCAAACGAGAAAACTAACTGCCTTATTCATATAAAATATTGAACAAAAAACAAACATTTAACACATAAACAAAGATAACCACTGAATTACAGGCTCCTGATTTGGGACAGGCACATACATACATAATCTGGCGGGGTTAAACATGTTAGCGGGATCCCAACTCTCATTTTGTTTGTTTGGAACTATTGAAACAATATCAAAAGGCAAAACAAAAAATACTATTTTTATATCATAAAACAATATATAAACATAACACCAGATGTTAACAAAAATGTTAATATACCCAGTAAAAGACAGTAAAAGAGAAAAATGGAGAAGTTGAAATATTTGTATGCAATTGATATATAAAAACAAGTATTGCTATGAAAAACAAATGTGAACATCATTTTCACAGAGAATGGACTAATTTTAATAAATTACTAAGCTAAAGTTTCTATTTTTCTGCTATAATTGATAATGCAGCCTTTAATATGCTTCGTTAAAAAGATTTATATATTAAATATTGCAATTATATTTTTGTGTATATTATGATGTAAACTGGAAGTTATAATTGATAAAAATAAATAATAAAATTGCATCTGCTGTACCGATTGCTGATATCAGGATTAATTGTTATCCGAATAATGTTGCTTGTACCGTGGAAAATTCTAAAACTACTAATTAGTATTTTGAGGGGCCTAAATACAACTGGCCTTCATGCATTTTAGTCAAAGCATTTGGACAAGACATGAGTTAGATACTCTGTTAGCTCGCTAAATAACTAATTTCAATTATTTATTGACCTGATTTTTACACAACTTTGTACAACGTTGTTATGTAAGCGTCAAATTCTTTACACTTTTACAAAACAATGCTGTAAACAATCTCTAGTATTGTATTAAAAATATTCAATTTAGAAATGACTCGAAGCAAACATATCCTTGTTACATTTAAGCTAGATTTATGTCACTAGTTGCACAATGAGTTTAGCAGTAATATGTACATTAGTATCTTGGCATAATCAGACAGTCATGTTTTAAACTAAATACTTAAAAATAAATATCTCTAATTGATTTGCAACATTTACACAACACTAAGCTCTCGATTTCAAAGTTCTCGTGATGTCAGATTCCGAACAAAGGGTTGATTTGGTATTTGAAATATGTTTTTATTTTTAGAATACTTCCGCCTAGCAACAACGTCATTGCTAACGATGGCTTTTCATTGGTTTTCATCACTATAAAGATGCGAAGCCGCACCTACTCAGAATATGGGACGTTATTTTTTAATTCGAGTGTTATCGGTGTTTGTTTCTGTATGGAGTTAAAATATAGTAAGGGTAAAGTTTATTTTACCAATTTTCCTGTATAGGCCTCTAATGTAAATTGGTGTGCTCAGTTTCGTAACTAGCGACATGTTGTTTTATTGTTTGGTGAGTATTTGTCCCGATTAATCGGTCATGATTTTACTTCCTACACAGGAAATGTGAAGCGTGTTTGTGTGTGTGTGGGGGGGGGGGGTAAAAGTAAAAGGGGGGTTAAGATACGCTGTTGGTTACAGTAGTGCAGCTAGGTTTAAAAGCAACCTCTTTTCGTTGATTAAAATTGTGTGCAATTTAGACCTATATATTTATTTAATGGGAAAGTCATCCATATATCTATCAATTATCACACAAACACACTGACATCTTATTTGATTTTAAAGAATTGAATTTGAGAATGGAAATGGGAAATGTGTCAAAGAAACAACAACCAGACCATAGAACAGACAACAGCAGAAGGTCACCAACAGGTATACAATGCAGCGAAAAAATCCCGCACCCGGAGGCGTTCTTCACTGACCCCTAAACAATTATATATACTAGTTCAGTGAAAATGAACGCCATACTAAACTCCAAATTGTACATAAGACTACTACAAGACTAACAAAGACCAGAGGCTCCTGACTTGGGACAGGCGCAAAAATGCGGCGGGGTTAATCATGTTTATGAGATCTCAACCCTCCCCCTTTACCTTTAGCCAATGTAGAAAAGTAAATAAAATTTAGTTCGTCGTACGTTCATGAATATTCATGACATGTGACCATTTGTCCGCACTTAAAACCCGTGCGGTCACCTTTCTGACCATCGACATTCGCTATAGCCTAAAGAAGACACGTGTATTATGTCCGAAGAAGAAACTTCTGCCGTGGAGCCAATGGACGAAAGTCAACTCTTAAAAGACGACGAAAGTGATCTTACTACAGCTGATGCAGTTTCCTTTTTCAATAGCTCTTTAAATAAGGCTCTACAAAGACAGAAAAGTGAGATTTTGTCGGAGTTTAAAAAGACACAAGTAAGCTCAGTCAATTCAAACACACGCACGTTAGTCAGTGGTCAGCCTTCTACAATTGCAAAGATTCAGCAAAGAATCTGGACCCAGAAATGACAACTACAATCAGCAAAACAACTCCCAGCAGCAGTACAACGACGGACTGTGCTTTTACTGCAAAAGACCAGGACACACTGCCCGTTTCTTTCCCTACAAAGCACATACCTTCAGTAGTACCAAGCCAGCACCAGCCACTATTACAAGTGCTCCACCCCTGTCTTAATGAAAAAGTTGAGTATGATATAGAATTTGATAGTTATGAATATACTGATGGAATTAAGACTGTAAAAATATATTAAAAGATCATGTCTAGTACTGGGAAGATAGTTTAAAACCTTCTGAATTAGTTTTAAGCACTGTAAAATTTGGTTACGCTATTCCTTTTATTCAAGAACCTCCATCAGTTTATTTGAATAATAACAGATCAGCATTTGATAATTCCTCATTTGTTTTGAAAGCTATTACAGAATTAAAACTGAATGATTCTATTACTGAAGTTTCAAATAAACCTTATGTAATAAATCCTCTAACTGTAGCCATCAGTGATTCGAAGAAAGAGAGATTAGTTTTAGATCTGAGACATGTTAACAAATATGTACAAAAACAGAAAATAAAATTGAAGGCGTTAAAGAGGCCAAGCAATACGCAAAAAAGGTTTTTTTCATGCTAAAGTTCGATTTACGTCATGGTTATCATCATATTAATATACATCCAGAACATCAGAAATTTCTAGGTATTTCCTGGGTAATTGATGGACAAGAAAGAGATTTTATTTTCTCAGTTTTCTTCAGCTGGACATATTTTTACTAAAGTTGTCCGTACATTAGTTAACTTTTGGAGATCACAAAGTTTCCCGATCATTGTGTATTTGGACGACGGATGGGCTTGTGACAGCAGGGAAAGGTGTGTACGCATGTCCAAATCTGTTTTACATACTTTATTTTAAAATGTGTTCTTGGGAAAATTATATCTTTGATCCCAGCTTTTGGTCAGATTTGCCAATTGATGACACGTAATTTATGCATGTCTGTTTGCCAGAGAAATACTTGGGACTCATATTTTGAAATTTCCACCCAAGTCAAAACCGAACTTGAGTTTTGGAAAAGTAATTGTAAATCTATGCCTAATTTATTAGTATGTCCTACACACAAGATTCCAGAACGTATTATTTTTTCCGACGCCAGTATGTATGCAGGTTTTGTCGATGGTAATGTTTTACAAATTGCTCATTATATGTTTAGTGAGCAAGAAAGACTTAAGAGCTCCACATGGAGAGAGTTGAAATCTGTTGAGTTTGTATTAGAAAGTATGTTTGCACAGCTAGCAGGAAAACTTGTAAAAATTTATACTGGACAATCAAAATGTTGTGCATATTTGTCGAGTTGGCAGCATGAAGCCTGATTTACATGAACTTGCTATGCATATTTATACAACTTGCATAGCTAATAGTATTACGATTGAGATTGAGTGGATCCCACGATCTGAAAATGTACAAGCAGATTACTTAAGTAGAATTTTTGATTTTGATGACTGGGCTGTGGACGACAGCGTTTTTCTTATGTTTAATAACAGATGGGGAAACTTACGTTTGACAGATTTGCAGACGATAAAAATAATAAAATTGCACGGTTTAATTCGAAGTTTTTGGGTTCCAGGAACTAAAGGAGTCGACGCTTTTGCTTTCGACTGGTCAGGAGAAAACAACTGGATTGTGCCTCCAGTCTGATTAGTTTGCCGAGTTTTAAATCATATGTTAACTTGTCGTGCAAAAGGTGTATTGGTAGTTCCTAAATGGAAGTCTGCTCTATTTTGGCCTATGGTTTGGAACAACACAGAAAATAAATTTGATGATTTTATTACAGATGTTGTTGAATTTGATCGTCCTAAACATTTCTTTTTATCTGGTTCAGACAGAGACAGCGTTTTTTGCTCAATCCCCATTCATCAGTAACGTCCTTGTTTTTAAACTTGATTGTTCATCGTATGAGGTCACATTCCTTTGTACGGTTCAATGCACACTTTTACTATCGGGTGTAAATTTTTACTACACGGTAAAATACACGTATCGAAATAGGTAATCACTACGGAACGTACCCACACGCTTGTAACATATGTATACATTATTAGTTCAAAGTATATAGCTTTAAAGAATTGAGATGCACCTTGTGCGGTTATAATTTGAGAAGCACATTGTACAGTTTATAATTGAGATGCACCTTGTGCAGTATATAATTGAGGAGCACCTTGTGCAGTATATAATTGAGAAGCACCTTGTGCAGAATATAATTGAGAAGCACCTTGTGCAGTTTATAATTGGGGTGCACCTTGTGCAGTTTATAATTGAGATGCACCTTGTGCAGTTTGTAATTGCGAAGCACCTTGTGCAGTATATAATTGAGAGGCACCTTGTGCAGTTTATAATTCAGAGACACCTTGTGCAGTATATAATCGCGAAGCACCTTGCGCAGTTTAAATGCAAAAATGCACCTTGTGCAGATTTTAATTGAGAAGTACATTGCGCGGTTAAAGTACAAAAAACGTACATTATGCGATTTAAGAATAGAAATGCACCTTGTGCGGTTTAAAAAAAAAAAAAATTGAAATATGCACCTTTGGCAGTTGTTTAAGATGCACTTTGCATGACTGTTCTGTTACAGTGATATATCTATATTTATTATTAAGTAAGTTGTGCTTAGTTTTATTTATGTTTCATTATTACAGGACAGTGCAATATGGAGGGACATTTCTCAGTTTGCGAATTCAAATCGACAGTTTACCGGATGTGAAAAAAAAAAGCATTTTCAATATTGTGAGAAGCAGTAAAACAATTTCTACAAATAGAAAGTATGATGTGTATTTCAAAAAAATTAAAGAATTGTGTATTACATATAAAGTTATTCCGTTGCCTGCAAGTGTATCATCCGTTGCAGTTTATATTAGTGGCCTTGTGCAGCAATCCGTATCTGAGTCAGTTTTACTAGCTCATTTTTATAGCATAAAGTGGTATCATTATTTCAGTTTAGTGTACAATCCGTGTGAAAACAAGCTTATTCAGATGATGATTGAAGGAGCTAAGAGAATTTTAAGTAAACCAGTTTCGAAAAAAGAGCCAATTACAGCATTTCATTAACAGAAGATAGTGAACAAATTGGTGGTGATCGTGCTCATTTGCCGAATGTTAGAATTTGTGCAATGATATTAGTTGGTTATGCAGGATTTTTACGCTACAGTGAGATAGCAAATTTAAAAATGTGTAACAGAAAAATTTTTGACACTTATGTTTCTTTGAATATCGAATCTGGGAAAACTGATGTATATAGAAGGGGTAATAATGTTATAATTTCTAAAACAAATTTGCCTACCTGTCCAGTAGTTTGGTTATTGACATACATTAATTTAGCTAAATTGGCTTTGGATTCTAATCAATATGTTTTTCGATCTGTTAGATTTTTTAAGTCAGTAAATTCTTATAAGTTAGCAGAGGTTAATCGTCCTGTATCTTATACTAGAGCTATGGAGTTACTTTTGGGCACATTAACTGCGATTGGTCTTGATTGTAAACTTTTTTGTCTTCATAGTTTGCGCAGTGGTGGTGCCACTGCTGCTGCTAGAAATGGCGTTTCTGCTCGTTTAATTAAAGAGCATGAAAGGTGGCGTACCGATTTTGCTAAAGACGGTTATATCAAAGATTCTGCTAAAAAGCATCTAACGGTTTCGTCAAATCTTGGTATATAACGGGTTATAGATATAAAAAAAAAATTTGGTGATATTATTCAGCTCAATTATGCTATGAATTTACTATTTTCCCTTTGTCTCGAGGTTATAGCGAGTAGCACATCTACACTATGTCGTTTGTTCTTTGTTAAGGCCATAGAATATAATTATTTTATATTCGTACGAACGTAGTGAGGGAGAATATAGATAAAATTTAGTTCGTCGTACGTTCATGAATATTCATGACATGTGACCATTTGTCCGCACTTAAAACCCGTGCGGTCACCTTTCTGACCATCGACTCTTGCTATAGCCTAAAGAAGACACGTGTATTCACGGATGATTAAATGTGAATTTGTAATTGGAATTATGATATTATTGTTATTCTGTTTGTATTTGATACATATAGCGATGTATTATATAGAATTAAAGGTTATAGCGAGTAGCACATATACATTATGTCGTTTGTTCTTTGTTAAGGCCATAGAATATAATTATTTTATATTCGGTTTATATTCGGACGAACGTAGTGAGGGAAAATGTAAACGTAGATTGTTTAACTAATGTCAATAAATGTTCAGGATGTATAGATGTTAATCACGTGGGATGATTCAGTGGCGGATCCAGGGGGGGGGGGGGTCCGGGGGTGCGCACCCCCCCTTTATTTTTGCCGATCAATGCATTTGTATCGGGACATATGTTTTGCACCCCCCCCCTTTTGCCCTGGGTGCCCTGTGTTAGCACCCCCCCTTCCGAAAATTCCTGCATCCGCCCCTGTGATTACAGTCCTCGAAACGTAAGACAAACATTTATTGATTCACTTCGCTATGATTATTACCTGTGTTAGCTTATATGTATTTGGCGTTGACGGTAAATCCAGAAAAGCGCTTCATATACGCATGCCGTTTATAATGTGTTGTTTTAACTTTTTTAACACAAAAACAAAAACAAATTTCACCTACATGATAACTGGAACAAGGCAATAAAGCGATTAAGTATTTGGACAGCATAAATTTAAACTTATTAGGGTTTGTATTGATCATACTCTTATTTTTAAAAGAAAATGCAGTAAATCAATTTGTTATTTGTTATTTGAAAGACCTCAATTGTGATAATTTTTTTTTAAGAATTTTAAGATTATAAGGATACAAAATTTTTAAATATTGAAAAAAATAGATTTAAATTTTCAATAACATTTTATTTTTCAGAGTATGTTCGGACAATAATAAAATCAAAAGCGCGATATAAACACCCTTTTTTGAACTCTCCGGGTTTGAAAATATATCACCAAAATAAAAACGAAAACGACCATCATGTGAAGTAGAAGAGTTCAATCCAATCCGCCAGAAAGGTCGATCGGTACTATCTGTTCGATCAGCAAAATACTTTTACTAAAAGTCAGACATCTTGGTGATGTGAGTTTGACGCGAACTTAACTGACCGGTGACTGATCGATGACTACTGATCGATCGCTAAAACAGTCACGCATAAGGTTGAAAGTACTGTAATTACATCAGGTCTGATATATAATCCTGCATTACTGATATATAATACTGCATTACAAATAAAAATATTGTTCGCTTTGTATTAGATACAATACAAACTTTTTAAGGTAACAAAGAAACAGGCCGGTAACAACCGTTGCCGGATAGTTTTCTGCACGAGTAGTCAGGACCTTGACCTGACTACAAGTGCAGAAAAACTATACGGCAGGTTTATTCCGGCCTGTTTTTTGTTACTTTTGTTTTGTATCTGACTTGTACGACGTTTCAAGGAAGAAGTATTACATTTTGCAAGACTGAACATTTGAGAAACTTAAATGGCCTCAAATCAGTAAATGTAAGTTATAGAATAAACATATTTGTTTTTCATTTTCCTTCAACGGGAGTTTTTTTTTTCTAGAAAAAAAATTAGGAATCTAATAATTTGATAAAAACAAAAGAACCATTTCAAGTATAAGATTAACGTTATCAAGTTTGAGACTTTTTTAAAATGCAACTTCGTTGAAATGTAATATATTAAATAAATATTTTAGTGGTAAGTAAGCTAACGTTTAATTTTATGGGTGAAACAGAAAGCGGGAGAGGGCCTTAATTGATTTGAAACAAACAGGCTGTGATCTTTACTTTGATGAAAAAATTGCAGGATGTGCCTTTTCATTTCCCCATTCCCCCTTTAAACATTTCGTGAAAATTGCACGTTTGCTGTCAAATACATGAATTTAATATTCAGTGAGGGGAGGGGGTGCCGGGGTTGGAATCCCAATTTTTTGGACGATCAATGCATTTGAATGTGGACAAATAGTTGAAACCCCTTTTTTCCTGGGTTGGGAACCCCTTTTTTCCTGGGTTGGGAACCCCTTTCTTAAAATGACTGGATCCGCCCCTGATAGATTTGAATTCATCTTATAATTAAATTCAATAACAATATAAATGTATCAAAAGAATGAATTTTTTACTTCATTAGTGAGTGAAATGTTATGAAAAAAAGGATTTTGTTCTGTTATTGTATATATTAAGACAAATACTTTTAAAAAAAATGAAATCATGCTCGGTCTCTGCAAGTGTTGATCGCGATTAATTAAACACGTGTTACTATATGACCAATCGCAGCCAACCCTCTAAAATTGAGGCCTGACATAAGTTGAATGTTTTTCTTCAAGAGTTGCTGCTCATTTGGACATGTATTACATGAACTCTTTTTATTTATAGGATCAATCGTGCATTGGTGAGTTGATAGGGATTTTATCTTTTGATGAGATTTGATTTTTATTTACATATTTCCTGTCTTTTTTAATTGAAATATAAACGTCGGTATCATCATTTCTTCACTTTCAGCACTATCCAAAATTACTATTCATGTCCATGCTCCATAAAAAGGGGAAGGGTATGTACTTTTCTGAATATATAGACTATTTACCTTAACAACACCATCACCCAATATATATCGAAAAATCAGGAATCATGCAGATCATTAATTTGTTATCTGGTTGACCATAGTACATTGTAATTTTTTTCTCATAAAATTTGGGATCAAAATATCTTTTCTTATTAGGAGAAAAACATACCCCCCCCCTTTTTTTAAGTTAAATGTACGAATCTTTAAGTATACTGATATGAATGGTATTTTACTGAAAATGTTTTAAAAAAAATATTGATGATAACGTAAATATTTTATCAAAAAAAAAGACAGGAAATATGTCGGTGAACCAAAAAGTTCAAATCTAATTGAAAGTTAAAGTGCCCATGAACTCATTGTTCATGCACGAGTGATTCTATTCATAAAAAGTGTCCGTATAACAACTAAAAAAGAGTCCGTGTATCGTCCAAAAAGAGTCCGTGTAACACCCGTTAATGTACTGTTTTTCTATAGCTCTACGGGGGACAAAGTCGTACAAGAAAACGTTAAAAGAACAAGAGGATATTGTAATAAAGCCGCCAACAAAGGTTTTTGAAATGGACAGGTAAAATTAAAATGGACCTCCATTTAAAAGATGAAGCCTTTAGATTGAGACTACCAAGACAAAAAATGTACACTAATGTAAACTATTTAAACTTTTGTACGTGTTTATTGTGTTATGTCAAGGGTAAAGGTAATGCAGTACTTTATATGTTCACTGTTGTTTATGATGAATAAAAAGTCTTTGGTACAGAAAATATAGTTTAAAAATTAAATACAAAAACCCCACAAAAATCACATTATTTTTCGAAGATTTTCTGTTACCGCTTTCACAGCATCTCCATCTGTTCATCAGACAGAATTGTTATCGTTAATAGTAACAATTTGTGACGTTTATACCTAATAGTAACGTATAGTGGTAGTTTGAACATATTCACGGACAAAATGTCACTTCTTATCTAAAGTCGACTTGTACAGTTCAATAAAATATTGTTCCTTGGCTTAACGTGGAATTTTTTCATCTTAAAAAAAATGGATAAATTTTAAATTGTCCCTTTCTACATTAGTCAAAATGTATATTATATCAATAAACACTTTTGGTAAATCACACTAGAAAAAATGAAATATTCAACACAGAAAAGATTTTAAAATGATTATCTATATAATACTACAATGAAATATATTTAAAAGATAAGGTACACAAAGAAGAGAGGGAAGAAACATGTACCGAGGACTTAATACACACATTACTATAGAGAGGGAAGAAACATGTACCGAGGACATAATATACACATTACTATAGAGAGGCAAGAAACATGTAACGAGGACTTAATACACACATTACTATAGAGAGGATAGAAACATGTAACGAGGACTTAATACACACATTACTTTAGAGAGGGAAGAAACAAGTACCGATGACTTAATATACACATTACTATAGAGACGGAAGAAACATGTACCGAAAACATAATATACACATTACTATAGAGAGGGAAGAAACATGTACCGAGGACATAATATACACATTACTATATAGAGGCAAGAAACATGTAACGAGGAATTAATACACACATTACTATAGAGAGGGGAGAAACATGTACCGAGGGCTTAATACACACATTACTATAGAGAGGGTAGAAACATGTACCGAAGACTTAATACACACATTACTATAGAGAGGGAAGAAACAAGTACCGAGGACTTAATATACACATTACTATAGAGAGGGTAGAAACATGTACCGAGGGCTTAATACACACATTACTATAGAGAGGATAGAAACATGTACCGAGGACTTAATATACACATTACTATAGAGAGGGTAGAAACATGTACCGAGGGCTTAATACAAACATTACTATAGAGAGGGAAGAAACATGTACCGAGGACTTAATACACACATTACTATAGAGAGGGAAGAAACATATGTACCGAGGACTTAATATACACATTACTATAGAGAGGGGAGAAACATGTACCGAGGACTTAATACACACATTACTATAGAGAGGGAAGAAACATGTAACGAGGACTTAATACACACATTAGTATAGAGAGGGAAGAAACATGTACCGAGGACTTAATACACACATTACTATAGAGAGGGTAGAAACATGTGCCGAGGACTTAATACACACATTACTATAGAGAGGGAAGAAACATGTACCGAGGACTTACTACACACATTACTATAGAGAGGGAAGAAACATGTACCGAGGACTTAATACACACATTACTATAGAGAGGGTAGAAACATGTACCGAGGACTTAATACACACATTACTATAGAGAGGGAAGAAACATGTACCGAGGACTTAATACACACATTACTATAGAGAGGGTAGAAACATGTGCCGAGGACTTAATACACACATTACTATAGAGAGGAAAGAAACATGTACCGAGGACTTAATACACACATTACTATAGAGAGGGTAGAAACATGTACCGAGGACTTACTACACACATTACTATAGAGAGGGAAGAAACATGTACCGAGGACTTAATACACACATTACTATAGAGAGGGAAGAAACATGTACCGAGGACTTACTACACACATTACAATAGAGAGGGAAGAAACATGTACCGAGGACTTACTACACACATTACTATAGAGAGGGTAGAAACATGTACCGAGGACTTAATACACACATTTTTATAGAGAGGGAATAAACATGTACCGAGGACTTCATACACACATTACTATAGAGAGGGAAGAAACATGTACCGAGGACTTAATACACAAATTACTAAAGAGAGGGAAGAAACATGTACCGAGGACTTAATACACACATTACTATAGAGAGGGAAGAAACAAGTACCGAGGACTTAATACACACATTACTATAGAGAGGGTAGAAACATGTACCGAGGACTTAATTCACACATTACTATAGAGAGGGAAGAAATATGTACCGAGGACTTAATACACACATTACTATAGAGAGGGAAGAAACATGTAACGAGGACTTAATACACACATTACTATAGAGAGGGAAGAAACATGTACCGAGGACTTAATACACACATTACCATAGAGAGGGTATAAACATGTACCGAGGACTTAATACACACATTACTATAGAGAGGGAAGAAACATGTACCGAGGACTTAATACACACATTACTATAGAGAGGGAAGAAACATGTACCGAGGACTTAATACACACATTACTATAGAGAGGGTAGAAATATGTACCGAGGACTTAATACACACATTACTATAGAGAGGGAAGAAATATGTACCGAGGACTTAATACACACATTACTATATTCTAAGATTTTGGTAATTAATACAATTGGTTTGTTCTCTATTTAGTTCGAATATTGCTGTTTGAAGTTTAGCCACGTCCATTTTAAGGTGTCAGACATATTAGGTAGCTATCTTGACCAAATATATGTTTACATGAACTGATAATAAACTTTGACTAAAGGCTACGATTAAAGACCAATGAATGAAATAATATTCATTTTGTTACAAACGAGGGACAAAAGATACAAAATTGACAGTATAACTCATAAATCGAAAATAAATTGACAACGCCATGGCTTGAAATTAAAAGGACAAACAATAATATACATGAAACAACATAGAATAGGGGTGATCTCAGGTGCTCCGGAAGGGTAAGCAATGGGGAAGGGGGAATTGATCGATGATTTAAAGACAAATTAAACAAGTTTATACGTTAAACATAAGGTTTTCTTTATACAATCATACATATTTAGAAGTTGCCTAGATAAAATTTGAAATAAACAGAGTATTTACGAAATCAAAAGTCATAATGAAAAAAAATAAGATGATTGGAATATAGAAAAAAAATCATGTTGGCAAGCTAAGACAAATAAGGCTCAGTCGAAATTTCGCTAAAAAAAATAGAAATATTTTTTTTTTTATCCATGAACCCCCTCCCCTAAAAATAAAAGGGTTGCTCCCTTTTCAAAATCATGGACTTTTTATTTAGCTGAACGAAGGTAAAATGTATACATAAAATAAAAAATAACACATTAATTATTTTACAGAATCTTTTTTTAAACCACAAACGTTTTTGGTATTTGAAAGTCAATATTTTCCGTTCTTTTATATTTGTCTTCCGTCTTCTCGGGACTGAGGGGATTAATCGATCTCACTATACCAGAATACATGCAAATAGATATGCATGGTTGGCGTTCTATCGAACTGACAGAAATGAAGTCAACTACCTGACTATACCTCATAAGGTCGGGTCAAGTAAGATAAACGGTACTGTAGTTCCATCGGAAAACGGAGAAGTAAATATGTTTAACATTAGAAGTAATCCGGTTTATATGTACATAAGTTGCCAGGTTGACACAGGAAAGTTCTACAAGTTTGACAAGTCGGTTAAGGTTGACAGGTTGACAAGTGAAAAGGTTATCAGGGTGACAGGTCGACATGTTAAAAAGTCGATAAATGTATAGGTCGACAGGTTGACAAGTGTAAAGGTTAACTCTCATGTATAGTTGAGTTATTTGTTGGACTTTCAAAGAGAAGGGCTGAATTTATAAACGATCTTGATTAAGAATTGAAGTTCGATTCGGCCGTTTCAGTCTGATTATTGGTAACTAGTGACAAGTTTTACGTCTTCACTACTATTTTCTGCATCACTTTTGATTTAAAATAAACAAGTTGAATAGCTTAAACGTTTGTCTCATGACTATATGACTCGAAACACAATAATTGTTAAATACATCGAGGAAAAGAAAATAATGATATATTATCTATAAAAAGAAATCAATTGATAAATAAACTAAAATGTCAAATGTCAGAGTCATCACTTATAAAATTATGTGCATCAATTTCAGTTGATCACAAGAAAGTCCAGTATCGTTGCAATTGGTAATACTCGGTGTTTCCCTGCAGACCATGAAAGCGTACCATGTACTACAGATAATATGTAACAAATGATTTACTCAGTAGCTGTACCAGGGGTGGGGGTCTCTGATTAGATCCTACCTTTTTTCGGAAAATTGGGAAATTACGTGAATATTACGGAAAAGTAGACAACAATAGTTTTTTTTTCTTTTATTCTGGGACCCCTCTTTTTGACTTGTTTGGATCCGCCCCTGTTACTAATCGAACACTTTAGAACCACGGGTTTGCTATATATCCAATGTTGCTGTAGTCTGAATTATCATGAAGCAGATAAAGTCTGGTTATTTACCAGAATTAAAACGACAGAAATTGAATTCTCAATATAGGAAACGATAGAAATGTAGGTCGTATATTTACAATTGGATAAATCTTTCTAAAAGTTATTTTAAATACTTTAAATATTGATTTCTTGCTATTGATGTATTACTCTTAATTTGAAAATTTTATCACATGTTTCCCTTTGATTGAAAGAAATTCAGATGCATTTGTCAGAAAACAATACAAAAGGTATTTTCAGAGATAGGTATACTAAGTCTTTACTATAGTACCTCCTTTGAGCAGATACACGGATTTAAAAAAAATCAAATATGCTGCTTCATCAGCTTTGATTGTCGAACTCGCTTATGTCTAATTTGGCTCCAATATTGAAGGCAATGCAACAGGAAAAAATATATAAAGATTACTATTTCCGAAAACCCTACTTGGCATGGTTCACCTGGTATGGTAATGTATTGGTTTGATTGGCAGCTAAACTACATTTTTTTATTACAACATTGCTATGTGACAATCAATTTCTAAAGGTGTCAGACCACCAATTAAAAATCCCTATCTGTTCAACCAAATTTTGAATTTTTCACAGCCGTCTAAATATTTTACCTTAAGTTTAACTTCAAAGAAACCAGGTATATCCAGAATTATATATGTATCACCTTTCTACATGCCAATTTTCAATACATATGTAAAGTCTTATAAGAAAATTCTGATCTTGAAAACACAGGTACTACCAAAATAACTCCCGGTTTTCTGAAAATCTTCAATTAGTATACTATGTAGCACATTAATCATGAAAGTTTAATGCAAACTCATAGACAAGTGAATTTTGGCTCAAAATGGTCTTAATATATTTCCCTTTCACCAAAAGTTTCATTTCTGCAAATTTGTTTGTAAGTTTAAGTAAACAATGACATCAAAGCACTATTTTGTGTCAGAGTAGGGCTACTTTTACGTTCTACGTTCTAAATTTGAGGGAGTAATTGGTGGTCTGACACCTAAAGTTAATAAGCTGATCGTGGTAAAAGGTACCAACAATCAAATCACGCTTCGTTGACAAAAATGGTTAAGATATTATTCCCCATTCTGTGTACCGTATCTCGCCTTGCAAACTTACATGTCGCATTGGCATTTTTTTGTCGACACGCCGACATTTTCTCTTACCGCGATGCTTCGAAGGGTAATAGTAACAGAATGGTACCGTCGATCCCTCTGGCTGTCCGTCGGAACGTCCGTTCGTTACACCCCTGTTGGCACTCTTGAATCTGCATCCTTCAAGGGATTCTAAACAATTTATTACACTGCAATATGTCTTTTTTCACTTGCCATAATAAACTTTCCAGATAAAAGTTATCAAACGTCTTTTCTTGATAGATCATGGAACACGCGACACAGATCATTCATTTGAAAAAAAAAGAAAATCTGAGTTATCAATAAGACAACTAAAATATGTTTGGTATTCTTACATATATTAACAAAAGCCCTTACTCATGTTAAAGGCAATCAAATAAAATAACCCCCAAATAATTCAGGTATTTTGATATGCCTAAATATTAGAAAAACATTACAACCTTCATGTTTATATAAAACTAGATTACTAAACTTTTACAAGGTCCCTCATCTTTGATTAACTGTATCCTTTTAAGAATAAATATATGCAAAAACTCATTATCCCGTATACTGAACTTTTTGAACGCGGCACGCCAAACTCTTTTTATATGAACGAATAGAAAATAGGATAAAAAAAATCTAGTTCCACCCTAAAAATATACTTACATGTAGTATCACTCTATCACCATACGTATTATTCACATTAAACCTCCATAGTACCTCCAATTAATCTACTCAGTTTCACCCAATAAACCTAATTAGTATCATCCAGCACGCTTACATCGTTTGTATTCTTATCACAGTTGTATGTGAAGTCTAAATATAGTTTGAACAAGAAACGTTGTCAATAGGTTTTTTTTTTTTAAAAGTGTTGTTAATCAACAAATGCTTTTTTCTTGGGAAGATAGTGCCATTAGTTGTGTTTTTGACTTCATTGATCAGTTCTTTGTTTTAAGCTTTACTATGCATATTTCCAGGGTGTTTCTGTTATATGTGTTTTCTTTCGTTTTCGATTTCAAGGTTTTTTTTTTTATTATCCCTAGGATATATCCTCATGATATATTCAATAGTGAAATGTACATTCTTGTCAAAATATAATACACAGGAATAACATAGAAAAAAGATTTAATGCGATCAAAGAACGACTGGTTAAATTATAAATGATTGATATAAAATGTATATTTGGAATACAAAGATTTTAATCAAATTGCAATTTAACATTTGAAAACCGTATTGAAATGCAGAACTACAGCAACATCTGTTAGAAACAAACAAAACTGGGAGATAGGAGTATACAGAAAATTTCGAAAACAACTATAGACAAAACAATGAAGACATCATCCCCTGAATTCAGGCTGGAAATTAAAAAAAATTAACCTAGAAAGGAACAATTTAAAATTAATTGTGTTTTCTTAAACAAAGGTATAAGTGGGAATATTGACATTGATATTGATACTGAAAGTTATCAATTCGTGGGATGTGTTTGTGCTTTTGATATTGAATTTGCCATTTGATTAGGGACTTTCCGTTTTAAATTTTCTTCGGAGTATAGTATTCTTGTGATTTAACTTTTTATCAAGTAATGACCTGATCTCATGAGAAGAAACTAAACATGCTCCTCGAAGTGTTAAACTTTGCAAAATCAGTCAACTTCCCAACGAAATTTAACGTAACGATACATTAACTAATGTATTACACGAACTTTATAATAACTAATTATAATAAATGCTTTCGTAAAGGGAAAGTTCCCGATGTATGGTGTCAAAATATAATGCAATCGCTCTTTAAGAAAGCGTAGGACTATCGAGAAGCTTTGTCTTACCGTGTTTTGAGCTTTATGTCAACTGTTACAAATGCGTTAATTCCTATTTTTGATATCTTGTAAGTTCATCGCAGAAAATGACATTCCTAGCAAAAAACAGAATGGTTTTTAAAAATAACGTTCTTTTCTAGATCATATGTTCACTTATGTACAATTTTGCGTAACCGCAAACTATGAAATTGACACATTACTGTGCTTTATCGATATTAATAAAGCTTTCGACTCCGTAAACTACATACTTCAACGGAACAAACTATTGTCAAATGGTTTACATGGAAATTTCTACAGAACTATAAGATATATGTTCTCGAAGTCGCAAAGCGTTTTGCGAATATCAGAAAACACACTAACTGACTGTTTTTCAGTCGACACCGGTGTCCGCCAAGGGAAGAATTTAGCGCCAACATATTTTGCGCTATTTATAAACAGCCTGACCCCAGAAATCAATAATTTACGCAAAGGATTGAACATATGGTAAACTGCCTTTTTTTATTATGTATGACAGTGCTTAAGGATTATAATCGCAACTAGACTCTTTGCACAAGTTGAATTATGAGCATTTTTGACAAATATCAAGTTATGCACATTCGGAAAAACAACTGTTAACCAGTGCGGTCATATTTACATGTTTGGTGATAAACCATTAGAACTTACCTCGATATATCGTTATATTGGTCTAGTAATTTTTGAACATACCGATTGGAAAAATATAATCTATGGATTACTTACCACATGTAGCAGAGCTCTACGATCGCTAACTTCAAAACACTATAAAAAGGGAAAACATAGACTATAATACTTACACCAACATCTTTGACAGTCACTTGAATACTCATCTGCTGTATGGGGATTTAAGAAGTAAAATACACTAGAAAGATTACAGAACCATAAGGACATCTTTGGAAGTTGACAAGCGCGTATCTCTTCCGGCTATCGAAGGAGATACAGGCTGGACTCCTATACACTTGAACCTCAATGTAACATGATACAACTAAAGTGTCTATTGTGTGAAATGCCTGATGACTATAGGCTGTGTCGCAAAGTTGTTATGCGGGATTTTTAACATTTCCAACACATATATAAGAAAATGGAGTAATGGTGTAAAAGAATAATGACTAAATGTAATCTACTAGATGTGTATACCAAACTTAACTCAGAACGACGATCAACGACGCATATATATCTTGTGTTAATGACAAAGTCGTGACTGCATTAACACCATCGGTTAAATGCGTTATAAGATATGCCTAAATTACGCACTTACAAAACACTAAACTGACTACAATGAAGAGTTATATTTGACAAAAATGTTTATTAAGACAACACAGATCTTTGGTAGCCTGGTTCAAAGCGGAACATTACCTTGAGAGATCGAAAAGAGTAGATTTCGAAATTTACAACTTGACTAAAGCCTATGCAAAATGTGCAAGTCTCACTTCATTGACGACGAATTCCATCGTTTGTTGTATTGCAAACGCTAGCCTATGAAGAAATGAAAACAACACTATTGAGAAACATCCCTGACGAATACAAGATAGATTTGATTACCAAATATCAAATTCATACCTGTATTTTGTAATTACTGCAAGCTTCTATCTAACCTTATTGTGAAATGTTTTACTATCAGACAATCTGTGGTCAATTGATATCGTGCCTTACTATATTGCCGTCTAAAATTACACTTATATCTAATAATAGAAACGCAATGTGCATTATACATGTTATATCATGACTGTGCATCATAAGCCTATTTGGCTGGCTAAAAATCACTTGCATATTTGAATAAATAAGTTTTCTCGTTTGAATTGTTTTTACATAAATCAGGTCGTTAGTTTTCCCATTTTAAATCATTGCTGTATATGCCTATGGTTGTTAATTTCTACTTCATGTAGAAGCGAGTTGTCTCATTGGCAATCACACTACATCTTTTTATTCGTATATATATTTTTTAAAAGATGAACGTAAACTAATAAGTGACTGAAACGTATAAATAAAGGCAACAGTAATATACCGCTATTCGAAAGTCATAAATCGATTGAGGGAAAACAAATCCGGGTTACAAACTAAAACCGAGGGAAACACATCAAATATAAGAGGAAAACAACGAAACAACAGATACACTGAAGTGCAACCAAAAACCAAACGACAATGCAACACACACAGAAAATAACTATAAGATAACAATTGCCATTTTCCTGACTAGGTACAGGACATTTTAAGAACAAAATGTTGGGTTGAAGGTGTAACAGCACTAATTCAGGCCCGGCCAGAAAGCACATACCAGAAAGTAGTACATATTTAACACAAAATAGTTCCTACGCATGGACATAACTTTCAATATATTTAGAATATTTTATTAATTTTTGGTATCAAATGAAAGCTGCATGACTGGTGATCATTGCAGAACAATTTTTGACTGATAAATTTGAATCATAAAAAAATGGCATGAAATTTAAAAAGGAGGGTACATTTTGCCTTTTTGTCAGATCGGAAGTACCTGTTTTGGTACATCCGAAGTTCCGGGAACCAGTTCTTTCTTATATGCAATGTAAGGTACTGTGGATTCATTTATTTTCGTGGGTACCAATTTTCGTGGATAAAGAAAAACTTACATATTCGTGGATATTAAATTTCGTGGTTTTGCTGAAGTCTGCATACAAACCTATAGAAAAATTATCATTCGTTGAATATTTAATTTCGTGGTTTGACTGTGCCCACGAAATCCACGAAAATTGGTATCCAACGAATAATAATGAATCCACAGTATGTTGATTTTTTCAGTACAGGACACCAGAAGGTGTTGCTTTGACATGCAATGATTGTCACTTTATTTGAACTTAAGATAAAAGAGCTGTGACCACTCGAAATTGAGGAATTTAACATAGAAAGCAATGGGGCCATTAATTAGTGGTGTACTTCCTGAACCTGGTTTTGTGGCTAGCCAGAATTCCCGCTATTATGGCAATGTTAAATATAACAATAAAATGACAACAGTACATGACAGGACTACAATACAAATAAATGGAAGAACATTCAGGACAGAGAAATACACAAATTACCAATACAATAGAAAATTACGACATGCTAATTAAAAGTACCAGGCTTATCATTTAATACGTCAGTAAAGGAGTTGGTCCGGTAAGGGACGATTTTTGCCTCAAATTCCAGGTTCATCTAATGCAAGTTTTTGGACAGTTTTAAACACTTAAGTGTCTATTTCTATTGATTCGATTAATATATGTGAAAGAATTTAACTGATTTAGTCATTAAAAACGCTCTGATTCAAGCTTAAATATGAAAAATCTATCAAATATGCCAAAAAACGTCACTTTTCAGATGGTTTTTGTCAAAAATGAAAGTGGCCGCATCCGTGTTCATCCTCAACCTTTATATATGTTTTGTATTATCATCAAATACAACTTATATTTCAATATCACGAATGAACACAAATGCGGCCACTTTCATTTTAGACGGAGACCGTCTAAAAATTAACCAAAACATGCTAAATTTTGAAGATTTCAGTAATTTAGCATGACTTAATGATGCTAGAACGCGATATTTGTGCGTTGTAGTTTTTACTTTCCAAAATATAGCTTAAAGATTACATTTTCACAATTTTCTAAAACTGCTATATTTTGGGGCCAAAAAGGGGTCTTACTGAACTTACTCCTTTATAAAAATTACCATATAATTGATATGCATATCAACACCCAAGTGGTGGACTAACCACAGAATAAAAACGAACACGTAAAAAAACCTAGGTCAGCATATAAAAACAGCACAGCCGAACCACGCATTGTATGTGACCCGACTAGATCGACGCACAAAAGTAACGTTACAGGTAAATTTCTAAAAAAATTCCAAAAAATAGGATATAGTTCAAGATTAGGTTTGTAATAATGGTATTTGATGTATTTTATAACAATAAAAATTACAATACTGTTATAATAGAATTGTATTAGTAATTAGATAATTTATTGTATTATCTAGCTATGTCGGTATTTCTTCTAAATCAAACTGTAAACCAAATACATCGTGTAAGTTAAGTTGCCCCAAACTAAAATCTTATAAATGAACAGGGTGATTCATTATCTGTACCCTCACACACGAATAGAAAATCAAAAAAATTGAATTGCAACTACAGACTATAAGACATTTGAAAATATCCGATCATTATAACAAATACAACATCAAAACTAAATACATAAATGTTGGATAACAAATACCGTGACACGTCTTATAACAATGCGAATTGGGCAGTTGAAATAGTCCCGTTTGTCATAGATTTTAGTATGAAGTCGTCTATCTGTGCCAATATTGAGGAAAAGATCAAGGTATGAAGCAGTCCTTCTAGTATCAGTAGTATCCTTTATTTAAAGTTCACTGGGATATATGAGATATAAGTATTGGCTGAAATATGGGTTATTCAGTGATAGGACATCATCAATATATTGAAAGGTAAAATTAAAGAATTTCGCAAGGTGCTTCTTCTTTTTGTCTTTTAGAAGGTTCTGAATGAATTCTGCTTCATACGAGTACATAAACAAATCGGCAAGTAGGGGTGCACAATTAGTACCCATTGGAATACCGACTGTCTGTTGAAATATCAATCCTCCAAACTTAACAAATATATTGTGGATCAACAAGTCCAGCATTTTTATAATATCATCTTCTGTATATTTTCTGGTAGTTTCAGTGTGGTTCTTCACAAAATAAGAATAATAATAACCAAAAACAAGAAATTTGTATCTACGATTCCAATTCTTATAGAAAAAGCTCTGTTTAATGAGTTGGTGAAGTCGATCTTTCAACTGAGCATTGGAAATAGTAGTGTAAAGCGTAGAAAAATCAAAAGGGTTTATGTTGCTGCAAAATTGCAGAGATTGTGATCTCAGATTAAGCAGTATATCTTTTGAATTTTTAACAACCACATTTGTAAGCTATCAATATTTCACGGTTCACTGAACATGGAATGGGGAGCGGTGCATGGTGTCTTATGTTGTTTAACTAGGTTTTGTTGATGCAGTTTATTTTTTAAGCATGGTGCAATTTTAGAACAAATTATCCAAGTGTTTGCTTTATGATCTATGAGGTAAATACATACCAGAGACATGCTGATTGGTCTTCGTTTTGCTGTATGATATACAAACACATAGTTTATGTGATATACATCAGAAGAATCGAAAGTTCAAAGTTAAATAGGAAGTTTTGAAGTAAAACAAAGAGACACATTTACATTTTGATGGTATAACACCACTTCTTTGGGCCTAGTTAGAAAAAAATTTACAACAATATAGTACATATTTTTAGCAAATTATTAAAGGAGTAATTTTGGTACCAATTGAAAGCCTAGGGACTTTGGGTCGCTGTAGAGCCCTTGTTGAAAGTTTCTTTTGAATGATAAAAAAAGATATATGAAATTATAAAAGAAAGCCTCATTTGATATGAACGTCACTGACGAGTCTTATGTAGACGAAACGCGCGTCTGGCGTACTTAATTAAAATCCTGGTACCTTTGATAACTATTTACACCACTTGGTAGATGCCACTACTGGTGGACGTTTCGTCCCCGAGGGTATCACCAGCCCAGTAGTCAACACTTCGGTGTTGACATGAATATCAATAATGTGGTCATTTTTATAAATTTTCTGTTTAAAAAACTTTGAATTTTTCGAAAAACTAAGGATTTTCTTATCCCAGGCACAGATTACTTTAGCCGTATTTGGTATAACTTTTTGGAATTTTCGATCCTCAATGCTCTTCAAATTTGTGATTGTTTGGCTTTTTAAATATTTTGATATGAGCGTCACTGACGAGTCTTATGTAGACGAAACGCGCGTCTGGCGTACTAAATTATAATCCTGGTACCTTTAATAACTATTTACACCACTGGGTCGATGCCACTGCTGGCGGACGTTTCGTCCCCGAGGGTATCACCAGCCCAGTAGTCAACACTTCGGTGTTGACATGAATATCAATGATGTGGTCATTTTTATAAATTTTCTGTTTAAAAAACCTTTGAATTTTTCGAAAAACTAAGGATTTTCTTATCACAGGCACAGATTACCGTAGCCGTATTTGGTATAACTATTTGGAATTTTCTATCCTCAATGCTTTTCAACTTTGTGATTTTTTTGCTTTTTAAATATTTTGATATGAGCGTCACTGACGAGTCTTATGTAGACGAAACGCGCGTCTGGCGTACTAAATTATAATCCTGGAACCTTTGATAACTATTAACACCACTTGGTCGATGCCAATGCTGTTGTATGTTTCGTCCCCGAGAGTATTACCAGCCCAGTAGTCAACACTTCGGTGTTGACATGAATATCAATGATGTGGTCATTTTTATAAATTTTCTGTTTAAAAAACCTTTGAATTTTTCGAAAAACTAAGGATTTTCTTATCACAGGCACAGATTACCTTAGCCGTATTTGGTTTAACTATTTGGAATTTTCGATCCTCAATGCTCTTCAACTTTGTGATTATTTGGCTTTTTAAATATTTTGATATGAGCGTCACTGACGAGTCTTATGTAGACGAAACGCGCGTCTGGCGTACTAAATTATAATCCTGGAACCTTTGATAACTATTAACACCACTGGGTCGATGCAACTGCTTGCGGACGTTTCGTCCCCGAGGGTATCACCAGCCCAGTAGTCAACACTTCGGTGTTGACATGAATATCAATAATGTGGTCGTTTTTATAAATTTTCTGTTTAAAAAACTTTGAATGTTCCGAAAAACTAAGAATATTCTTATCCCAGGCACAGATTACTTTAGCCGTATTTGGTATAACTTTTTGGAATTTTCGATCCTCAATGCTCTTCAACTTTTGCTTGTTTGGCTTTTTAAATATTTTGATATGAGCGTCACTGACGAGTCTTATGTAGACGAAACGCGCGTCTGGCGTTCTAAATTATAATCCTGGTACCTTTGATATCTGTTGACCTGTTGTTAAGATCAGAAGTACTTGTATTTGTACGTTCAAAATTCCAGTGAACCAGTGCCCTCTAATATGCACAAGTGACATGAATGATTACTTTAAGTTCTTCTCTTATCTAAACTTATATTTATTCTTTTGAAAATATTCTTAAAAAACATACAATAACTACATTTGTTTATTTTTTTAAATTGATGTTACAAACAGTGTCTAAATAATGATGTCTTAGAACACGTATTATCTTTACGTGTTGATCTATTTATACAAGTTTAGGAAGTAAAACATATCATCTTAAAAATTTTATAAGATGTTAGTCCGAAAACCATGACAATTAAGTTGTTAACAAGACCTCTGGCACCATTTCCTGCAAAAAAACATCATATTTATAACTCATGCTAAAACAGACAACAAAAAAGACACACAAACATGCACAAAACACAGTTATGGAAAACAATGGACCAAGCAACACGAAATACACCAAAAATGCTCCGGAAGGGTACGCAGATCCTCAAACGTTTGTTTACTCTTAAAATATACAACAAGTTTACAAACTCGTAAATTAAAAAAAAGTTAAAAATGGTGTACTAGTTCAGTATAAATGGTCGTCACACTCAACTCTGAAACATATAAATAAACTAAAATCAAAATATGCATACAGAACTAATAAAGGTCAAAGGATTCTGACTTAGGACCGGCGCAAACATGCCGCGTGGTTATACATTTTTTGTGAGATATGAACCCTCCCCCTGATTATTTTTCTTTTTTTCAAGAATTAATTCTACAATGATAATAAAAATTCAAATTCTTTTTTCTAAGGTGATAATACAGAACAATGACGCTTACATGTATAATCAGCGGTTCGAATAAAAAGTAAAATCACAAAAATACTGAACTCCGAGTAAAATTCAAGACGGAAAGTCGATTACCAAATGGCAAAATCACGTGACTAAATATGTCAAACGAATGGACAACAACTGTCATATTCCTGACTTGTTACAGGCATTTAAAAATGTAGAAAATGGTGGATACTTGGGTTTATAGCGCTAAACTTCTCATTTGTATGGCAGTCGCATCAAATTATATTATATTTACAACGATGCGTTAATAAACCGACCGGATCGTAGTACATCCATGTCATTTGAACTGTTTTTTATACTACCCATCTCTTTATTTCTATAATACATACATTTGGTTGTTGACGGATCATTGCAAACAAGACATTTAGACATGCTTACCCTCACCACATCCATTCTGGGAAAGGGCCTGTTTGGCAGCAGCGATTATTTGGCTTATAGTATGAGTGGTAGGATCCAAGTTGCAATCAGAAACAACTGTATTCAAACAATCCAGATAGGTATGAACAACACTATACAATAAAAATCAATCAAGATAAGTATGAACAACACTATACAATACAATCAATCAAGATAGGTATGGATAACGCTATACAATACAATCAATCAAGATAGGTATGTATGAACAACACTATACAATACAATCAATCAAGATAGGTATGAACAACATTATACAATACAATCAATCAAGATAGGTATGAAAAACACTTTACAATAAAAACAATCAAGATATTTATGAATAACACTATACAATAAATCAAACAAAAGCGCGTCATGTAATATCCATGTACACGTAATACGTTTGAAAATTTATAAATAACTTAAAATAGCATTAGCAGACATTAAATTAATTCAATTAAAGGAAAAACTGTTAAAATGTTGCGTTTAATAACTACGAGGAAAACGTCTATTAACGATAGGACCGAGTTTAAAGATAAAAAAAATAAGATAATAATTAACAGTGATAAAAAATTAATAAAAAATAAAACTTTTACATATAATAAAAATCTGACCTGCATATTTTGTTTATGTCTCCTGTTGACGAAGCTCCTGTTAATGCGGTTTTATAGGTTGTAGAACATGACGTTATTTTTGGAGAAGAACAGTTGTCGGCGTCAGCTCCTACATAATGCAATATAAGAAAGAAATTAATAGCTGTATTAAAAAAGTAACCGAAAAGAATTAACTTAAATTTAGTTTTAAAAAGGTAAACCAGCACGATGTACATTTCATGCATCCGAAACGCTTTTCTGGATTTTCGTCATGAAGATCGCTCAAAGCCTTATACTTGATATCCAAGGCCGAATAAGAACAAAACCAGTTCACGAGCTATATGAATAAAAAGGACATATTAAAAAATAACCAAATATATCTTAAGGCAAATTTGTCTGAGGTAGTTGAAACCTTAGTTCTATTATAATTTCAAAATATGTAAACATACAGTTTATGATGAAGACATAATCTTTTTAATCAGTTTAATTGAGGTCTGGAGCTGGCATGTCAGTTAACTGCTAGTAGTCTGTTGTTATTTATGTATTATTGTCATTTTGTTTATTTTCTTTTGTTACATCTTCTGACATCAGACTCGGACTTCTCTTGAACCGAATTTTAATGTGCGTATTGTTATGCTTTTACTTTTCTACATTGGCTAAAGGTATAGGGGGATATAAACATGTGTAACCCCGCCGTAATTTTGCGCCTGTCCCAAGTCAGGAGAATCTGGCCTTTGTTAGTCTTGTATGATTTTTTATTTTAGTTTCTTGTGTATAATTCGGAGTTTCGTATGACGTCCATTATCACTGAACTATTATACATAATTTTTAAGGGGCCAGCTGAAGGACGCCTCCGAGTGCAAGAGTTCCTCGCTACATTGAAGACCCATTGGTGGCCTTCGGCTGTTGTCTGCTCTATCGTCGGGTTGTTGTCGCTTGACACATTCCCCATTTCCTTTCTCAATTTTAGTTGTAGAAATTTTGCTATACATTTTATCAGTACCGAAATATTGAGTACTGAGCTGATGGTATCCTGGGGGCTGATACTTCACCAGCAGATGTTTTGGCCCATTGATGTAAAAAACGAAAACAATAAAATTAATATTAAACTTAGTATAATAGATATATCAATATCATTATTATACTTCTTGCAGATCACGATCAGTTCATTTAAAAAGCCAAAAATTTTAACAAACTGGCTATTGGTGATGACATAAACTATTAATTACGTAAACCAACATTGGACAAATGGAAAATGAAAATAATTGGCACTGCTAAATGTCTCCGTAAAGTTCAAATTATATTTCAAATAATAGATAGGAAAAAAGAGTAAAATGTCTTACCTTGAATGACAAAACTAGTAAATATAAGACAGATAATCACAGTTACGACAGACAGGCAGTCCATGATTGTGTCTATTGGTCTGTAAAACAAAACATGATAAAAGGTGAAAATGCATTTTTTTGAAAAGAAAAGACTTGTACAAATGAGAAAAAAATACTATATAAATTGTTTAATTATTATTTTTTTTTTTTAAATATCTGAAATTAAGATAAATATAATTCAATTTGAAAATGAAAGAAATATGCATATTAAAAACGAAAACTAGCACGAAGAGGATTAATCTACATGTAAAGGAGCAGAGTTTTAACTCTCAAACGTGTTACCTGGTAGAGAAGTCAAGAGGCTTTTGATGTCTGTATCCCTGAAGCCTTGATGGAGTTTCAGTACTTCTTAATCTTTATATACGTGGAAAGATAATTATTTTGCAACAAATGTATGTTCGAACAAGCATTCACTAACATTTTGTAACACCGGTAACAGTTAGACAAATGTCAATTGGGGCTTTTCCCTTTTTTTTACTAAACGCTTTTTAATCTATTTCAATCAAAAATTTGAAAATCCGGTTTAATTTCTTCAGATACGAATGAAATTAAAGTTCACTTTAAAGTTTATCTTATTTTTGGAATTCTAAAAGTACATGCAATTACGTATAAATAACTTTATTTTAATAATGTATCCATCGTTATAAAACTAAGATGTATTGGTTATATCGAGTGAAAAATATATTAAAAATCATATATATATATATGCAGTTGGTTGTTTAGATTTGATTACAATTTTATGTATCAGCTCGATGTTTTATGTAATGTTTATTTTTTCTTCCGTGTTTTTTTCTTACCGATGGTGTTTTCGTTCTGTTTTCAAATCCGTTCTGTTTTCAAATCGTGTTTTTTCGGTAGTATTTTAAATTATACAGTAGACACAGATACTAATAATGACTGATTGTTTATCTATTTATATCTCATGGTTAGCTGAAAATGGAAAAACGAAGGATGGACACTTTTTCCTATAGGCACATATTTCTTTATTTCTTTTTTGTTAGTTTCCACCCCGTATAACCCCGATACCAATGAAACTGGACGTTGACGCGTTCGAAGCGATAATCAGGACAAAATTCGGATGACAACAATTTAAAATGCCTCTCTAGAACTTATTTGAGTATATATAAATATGGTAATGTGCATGTTAGTTTATTTATTCAATTATACAGTTATTGTAAGTTTAAGATATTGCATAGATTTTTTGATACAACTGCTAGATGAAAAACGAACAGACATGGTGCATTGTCATACGTTTTATGAGATAAACAATGCTGAATATCTTTTCGTGCATACACCTTTACGTATTTTAAAATACCTTCAGCAATAATAAATAACTATACGTTGAATTGCTATGTGCCTTCAAATGTTCCCTAGAACTTAGATTTTAAACGCAAAATCATACTAAATAAGTTTTCTCTTACTGTATCGTTCGTTCCACCAAATATGCCGAGTTCGTTGTGCGTTTTTAAATAATCACTGTAACGTTCGTTGACAAAAAACGTAACAAATCACTTTCTTATTAAGGTATTCGAGATGGCATCGGCGACCCTTTTTCTGTATTTTATTGTAAATTTTTATCTGTTTACATAGTCAAAGTACAAATGAAGTAGTTGAACATAAAATATCAGTCATACAAAGCCTAAACTGCAATGTTTAACCAGCGTACATCTAATAGGAGTGTTTCTATCAAAAATTGGGACATTCAACGTAATTCCAGATGCAATAAACTATTAATAAATATATTCCAGAAGAAATAAATTTTCAAAAAGTATAGTACAGCTAATACGACTTTAATGAATCTTACTTTTCAAACTGTGAGGCTCTTTCAAACGGCAATGTTAGTACATGTACAAATTCGCCTAGACGAAAGCAGCCATAGAAGCTTGTTGATCTTTGTTTGCCAAATGCCGAAGATGGCAATGCAACTGGGTTTTTTTTTACATATAAAACTTTGTAGATGTGCTGTGATGGCCAGTGGACAGTTTTCCATTAATGTTTAAATGAATAGGGTGTATAAAGCAATTATTATAGTCCAATATACAATTTTCAACCATGAGGAAAACCTATACCGTATAGTCGGCTATAGAAGATACCGATATAAAAATAAATGTGAAAATTTTGAACAACACTTAGATATTACGTACGCGTGTCATGAACAAATAAAGGGCTCCAGAAATTGATCAGTATCAACTTTGAAACGTTTCATTTGTTATTGATAACTATTAATACATGAAAGAAGAAACAAAGCAGATGTCTAAGATAAGTTAGATGATTGATGCTTTCCTCAACCGTTACCGCATAATTTACCGATGACGCCAAGAGTAGACGGGGAATAAAAATATGGTTCCTTTCGTCTTTTCCGAAATAAGTCACAATTTGAATGAAATTCATATGGGTGGGTTTAGACTTTAATGTGCTTATAATAACCAAAATGACCATCAGTTAGATTTTGGAACCACAGTAGAAAGACTGTAATATTCGAGAAAATAATCTTTATACCTTTAATAAAATTAAAAAAAAAACATGATCGAAAAAAGCAAACCAGTTGATATTAAGAACTATCTCTTCATCTTTGTATCTCCAAATAAAAGAAACTGTAATACTTATTAACGATGGCTATAAGTTACATGTTCATTGTCTACACATATCCTTTAGCCTTAACGTAACTCTATTGTAGTCTTGACCCTGAGATTCAGGCCAAAAGTCTATAATCGTTTGATTACTTTTAATTGCGGTCTATATCAACACAAAGATGTGGTATTGAAATAACTCTTCACAAAAGATCAAACGACACAAACATTTAAAACTATATGTAACCGTACGGTCTTTAACAACTAGCAAAGCCCATACCGCATAGTCAACTAAAAAAAAACATCGAAATGACAAACGTAAAACAATTCAAGCAAGAAAAATAACGTCCTAATTTGTTCACAAAATAGTGAACAAAAAATAATATATATAACCAACCACTGAATTACACGCTCCTGTCGTCGGACAGGCACATACTGAATATGGCGGTATTTAGCATGTTACCGGGCACCCAACCCGCCCCCTAACCATTCATTGATTTTCTAATGGTAAACACTTTCAAAAATGCAATAATTTATTTAAAAATCGTACGTGTGTATATGTATGCTCAGCCATATTTGCATCTGTCGAGTTATTGTACATTTCTACAAAATTTACACTTTCGTATACATAAGAATTTGAAAGTTGTTCTTTAATTATCAGCTTTAGCATGACTTCTACCACATAATGCTTGATTATAACACTGTATGATAGAATTATAGTGTGTTGTTACCATTTACTTGTGAATATTAAACACTTCTGTGTTACTAAAATTCTACTGAAGAATGATATAAACTTAACGAACTTATTGTTTTAAATAATGTCTGTCTCAATGCGACATTTATCTGAGTGCTGTAAATACCCTTGTTTCAGTGAAACCTTCACAAATGTAATCAGGTAAGTGTGACCTACATTAATCTAATCGAGTTAGTGTAACCTACATAAATGTAAAATGGATAGAAAGTGTTGTATCTCCTATATGTTGTTTTATATGTTCCTTGCAACTTGACTTCATGTTCAAACAATAAGCATGATGATACCAAGTGATAACAAACTAAACACTAACTTGGAAATATCAATAACAAGTCACAATTCTCAAATTACATGATTGATTGCTTTATGTTCTTACTATTCAGATTTAAATATAAAAAATTGGGAGACAGATATTTATCTACCTAAGTGCAGATGACGAAGTTAAAGCAAGTGGAGGTCAGCATACGGAATTCATCAATGAGAAGAACGTATACCCAATAACCGGCTATAGAAGGCCCCGACATGCAGAATGTACCAATTAAAAAGAAAAAACTAACGGCCTTATTTAATCATTAAATTTCAAATACCTAAAATTTGACATCATGAATCAACGACAACTACTGAAATATAAGCTCCTGACTTTGGACAGGCTCATAAAGAATGTGACGGAGTTAAAGATATTTTTGAACCTTCCCCTTACTGAGGGCAGACGTTACAGTACAATCAAATAAAAACGGTAAAAATCAGTTACAAATGGCTGAACTCAATAAATAGAAGTACAGAAACAAAATAATAAACAAAACATCTCTCTACACAGAGCAAAGATATATGAGTACTCGCATTAACTGAAGCTAGTACAAAGTCAATTGCAACAAAAATGTACTACACAGCTACTTTTGCATAGGTACTATTTCTGTACTAAAAATTTGTAGCACTGAAAATTTACTTTTAGTGAAGAAAAAGAAAATGATCATTCAATTTATTTCACAACTCAATGTTGACAAAAAAAAATATCTAAAAGTGTCCAAAAAAGATTTTGTTCGTATATTTTGTTTGACTGTTTATTTATAGATATTGTAACATGTATATTTGTTCATACACTGACATTAAAGTATTTCATCTAAAACAGCTTATAAAACGTAAGTCCTGAAACTATTGCGACCAAGTTGAAAACAAGACTTCTGGCACCATTTGCTGCAAAGAAAAATGTTTTTGTTTTTGTTTTAAATACAAGGTAACAAATCGTGAAATATCCAACATGTTATCAGAAATAATATACATAGCATGGTGAGTGACAGCTAGTATTGTATAAGAGAGGGACGAAAGATACCAAAGGTACATTCAAGGTGGAAGCAGAACTTCATACTCTGCTGTTTTCTGTTCTATGGTTTGGTTGTTTTCTCTTTGACACATTCCCCGTTTCCATTCTCAATTTTACTTAGAAACTTGTTAAAATGGAACAAAAACGATACTTTAACGTAGCATATTGACATAAGAAATAAATCATAATTTGATAATTAAGATAACAATTTTTCATATTGCATTAAAGGAGCACTAGTTATTGAAAGTATGATATATCGTGTATTGGTGGTCACAAAAACCGCGCGCGCGCGTTTTACCAAGACGATGGTAGTAGTATTGCAGGATATCTTAAATGTCAGATAACTTCCTTCAATCTGGTTATAAGTCATGGAATGATTGATTAATCTTAGGTTTCGATAATTTGCAAGAGGAAACACACTTAGATTGCTCTAACATATCTTTTGACTCTTTGGAGTAGTTGTCTCATTGGCTTTAAAACCATACCGTATCTCCATTAACATTATAATGTATTTAATTGATTGTAGACTACATGATCATTGGAAGCCAGAAATATAAAAATTCAGTTTTTGCATACATACCACCTCCACATCCATACTGTGAACGGGTCTGTTTGGCAGCAGCAATTGTTTGATTTAGAGAGATAGAACCGGAGTCCAAATTGCAGTTAGTGACAACTTCGTTCAAACAATCCAGATAGGTATTTGCTGCACTGAGTTTCAAATAAATTATACATTAAAAAACTTAAGCACTACATGTATATGGATTATTAATGTATACATATATTCGTTTTCATAAATTACACAATGATTTATAAGTAATTTTGACATTGAGATTATTATTATTTCCCGTTAATTTTATGTTATCAATGATAATTTTGGAGCAGGTTATATATCGGAAAAACATCCCTTACTCTAATTTGGTTGGATGAATAAAACGGATTTTTTTCATAGGCGCCAGACAATACTTTATAATGAAACATTATAGGGGCCATCAAAACATTTCACAGCAATATAAAATAAGTTCAAAATCAATTAAACACAAACAATATTACATAAAAATAAACTGACCTGCAAAATGTATTTGTGTCTTCACCTGCCCCTGCTATCGCGCTGTTGTAGTTTGTTGAGCATGTTGTTATTTTTGAAGGGGAACAATTCTGGGCGTCAGCTCCTAATTAATGAATTATAAGTACCTGATTAGGTGTTTTAATATTGAAACGCTTTCTCATGCCCTATTATTAAGATAGATAGACGATGGAAGTAGTATTGCATGATATCATAAAAAATGTCAGATTACTTTTTTCAATCTGCTTTTAAGTCATTGAAAAATTGATAAATCTTAGGTTTCGATAATTTGCAAGAGGAAACACACTTAGATTGCTCTAACATATCTTTGGACTCTTTGGAGTAGTTGTCTCATCGGCTTTCAAACCATACCCTATCTCCATTAACATAATAATGTATGAAATTGATTGTAGACTACATGATCATTGGAAGCCAGAAATATAAAGGTTCAGTTTTGGCATACATACCACCTCCACATAAGTACTGGGAAAGTGCCTGTTTGGCAGCAGCAATTGTTTGACTTAAAGTAGAACCGGAGTCCAAATTGCAGTCAGTGACAACTTCGTTCAAACAATCCATATAGGTATTTCCTGCACTGAGTTTCAAAATAAATTATACATTTATAAAACTGAAGCCTCTGGCCTTTGTTAGTATTGTATTATTTTAATTTTAGTTTCTTGTGTACAATTTGGAAATTAGTATGGCGTTCATTATCACTGAACTAGTATATATTTGTTAAGGGGCCAGCTAAAGGACGCCTCCGGGTGCGGGAATTTCTCGCTACATTGAAGACCTGTTGGTGACCTTCTGCTGGTTTTTTTTTATTTGGTCGGGTTGTTGTCTCTTTGACACATTCCCCATTTCCATTCTCAATTTTATTAAGCACTTCATGTATATGGATTATTAATATATACATATATTCGTTTTCATAAATTACACAATGATTTATAAGTAATCTTGATATTGAGAATATTATTATTTCCCGTTAATTTATGTTATGAATGATAATTTTGGAGCAGGTTATATATCGCAAAAACATCCCTTACTCTCATTTGGTTAGATGCATAAAACGGATTTGTTTTCATTGGCGCCAGACAATACTTAATAATGAAACATTATAGGGGCCATCAAAATATTTCACAGCAATATAAAATAAGTTCAAAATCAATTAAACACAAACAATATTACATACAACTTAACTGACCTGCACAATGTATTTTTGTCTTTACCTGCCCCTGCTGCTATCGCGCTGACGTAGTTTATTAAGCATCTTGTTATTTTTGAAGGGGAACAATTCTGGGCGTCAGCACCTAAGTAATGAATTATAAGTAACTGATTATGTGTTTTAATATTGAAACGCTTTCTCATGCCCTATTATTAAGATATATAGACGATGGAAGTAGTATTGCATTATATTATAAAAAAAATGTCAGATTACTTTTTTCAATCTGGTTTTAAGTCATGGAATGATTGATAAATCTTAGAATTCCATATATTGCAAAAGGTAACACACTTAGATTGCTCTAACATATCTTTGGACTCTTTGGAGTAGTTGCCTCATCGGCTTTAAAACCATACCGTATCTCCATTAACATAATAATGTATGAAATTGATTGTAGACTACATAATCATTGGAAGCCAGAAATATAAAAGTTCAGTTTTGGTATACATACCACCTCCACATCCATACTGTGAAAGTGTCTGTTTGGCAGCATTAATTGTTTGGCCTAAAGAGGTAATACCGGAGTCAAAATTGCAGTTAATGTGAACTTCATTCAAACAATCCAGATAGGTATTTGCTGCACTGAGTTTCAAATAAAATTATACATTAAAAAACTTAAGCACTACATGTATATGGATTATCAATGTATACATATATTCGTTTTCATAAATTACACAATGATTTATAAGTAATTTTGACATTGAGGTTATTATTATTTCCCGTTAATTTTATGTTATCAATGATAATTTTGGAGCAGGTTATATATCGGAAAAACATCCCTTACTCTCATTTGGTTGGATGCATAAAACGGATTTTTTTTATTGGCGCCAGACAATACTTAATAATGAAACATTATAGGGGCCATCAAAATATTTCACAGCAATATACAATAAGTTCAAAATCAATTAAACACAAACAATATTACATAAAACTAAACTGACCTGCAAAATGTATTTGTGTCTTCACCTGCCCCTGCTATCGCGCTGTTGTAGTTTGTTAAGCATGTTGCTATTTTTGAAGGGGAACAATTCTCGGCGTCAGCTCCTAATTAATGAATTTTAAGTACCTGATTAGGTGTTTTAATATTGAAACGCTTTATCATGTCCCTATTATTAAGATAGATAGACGATGGTAGTAGTATTGCATTATATCATAAAAATGTCCGATTACTTCTTTCAATCTGGTTTTAAGTCATGGAATAATTGATAAATCTTAGGTTTCGATAATTTGCAAGAGGAAACACACTTAGATTACTCTAACATATCTTTGGACTCTTTGGAGTAGTTGTCTGATCGGCTTTAAAACCATACCGTATCTCTTTTAACATTATAATGTAAGAAATTGATTGTAGACTACATGATCATTGGAAGCCAGAAATATAAAAATTCAGTTTTGGCATACATACCACCTCCACATCCATACTGGGAAAGGGTCTGTTTGGCACCAGCAATTGTTTGACTTAAAACTGTAGAAATAGAGTCCAAATTGCAGTCAGTGACAAATTCGTTCAAACAATCCAGATAGGTTTTTGTTGCACTGAGTTTCAAATAAAATTATACATTAAAAAACTTAGGCACTACATGTATATGAATTATTAATATATACATATATTCGTTTTCATAAATTACACAATGATTTATACGTAATCTTGATATTGAGGTTATTATTATTTCCCGTTAATTTTATGTTATCAATGATAATTTTGGAGCAGGTTATATATCGGAAAACATCCCTTACTCTCATTTGGTTGGATGCATGAAACAGATTTGTTTTATTGGCACCAGACAAGACTTAATACTGAAACATAATAGGGGCCATCAAAATATTTCACAGCAATATAAAATAAGTTCAAAATCAATTAAACACAAAAAATATTACATAAAAATAAACTGACCTGCAAATTCTATTTATGTCTCCACCTGCCCCTAATATCGCTTGCATCGCGATGCCGTAGTTTGTCATGCATGTTGTTATGTTTAAACAACTATCGGCGTCAGCTCCTAATTAATGAATTATTAGTACCTGATTAGGTGTTTAAATATTGAAACGCTTTATTATGTCCCTATTATTAAGATAGATAACTGATTGACCATAGAGAAATCTTATTTTAGACAACACCTTTGTTTAGGAAAACAAACAAAGAGAATAAATTATCCAACGCAAAAATAATTCATCGGTCGTAGTTGAGTAAATTAATCAATTAATCAATAATCGATCATAGTGAGGTAAATTTATCATTTATCGGCCATAGTGAAGTAAATAGATCATTTATCGGACATAGTGAAGTAAATTGATCATTTATCGGTCATAGTGAAGTAAATTGATCACCTATCGGTCATAGTGAAGTAAATTGATCACGAATCGGTCACAGTGAAGTACAATGATCGTTTATCGGTCATAGTTAAGTAAATTGATCAGTTATCGGTCATAGTGAAGTAAATTGATCACTTATCGGTCACAGTGAAGTATATTGATCACTTATTGGTCATAGTGAAGTATATTGATCACTTATCGGTCATATTCAAGTAAATTGATCACTTATTGGTCACATTGAAGTTAATCGATCACTTTTCGGTCACAGTGAAGTTTATCGATATAGTTGAGTAAATTAATCAATTAATCAATAATCGATCATAGTGAGGTAAATTTATCATTTATCGGCCATAGTGAAGTAAATAGATCATTTATCGGCCATAGTGAAGTAAATTGATCACTTATCGGTCATGCAGAAGTAAATTGATCACGTATCGGTCATAGTGAAATAAATTGATCATTTTTCGGTCGTAGTAAAGTACATTGATCACTTATCGGTCAAAGTGGAATAAATTGATCACTTATTGATCGTAGTGGAGTAAATTGAATTGATCACTTATCGGTTATAGTGAAGTATATTGATCACTTATCGGTCATAGTGAAGTATATTGATCATTTATCGGTCTTTTTGATCACTTGAAATGACCCTGTCTGTATTGGATATTCTTATAAGAATGGAAAAGTTATCGATTATTTAGTATTTTTTTGTTTCCATTATCTAACAATTTAAAAATTCAATCGTCGTCAAAATTTGTGATATTTTTTTTTAAGAATCTTTACGGTGCTAACCGTTTATAAGCAGCTCTAATTTGAGGCGCCCTGTTACTTGTTCAATACTTCAGCTTAATTTAACAGACTTATTTTGAACCTTCTGTATTAGAAAATGCTCTCAACAATACAAATCCGAATCTGAATTTGATTTGAATTTTCAAAGCTATCATTTATTCACATTTTGAAAGATGTTACAATAAAGGTACAAGAAAAATGTCTTACCTTGCATGACTATACTAATAGATACAAGACAGCCAGTCACAGTTACGGCAGACATGCAGTACATTTTTATATCTTCTCGTCTATAAAATAAAACACACTTTACAAATACGTGTCACAGGGTATATGTATGTTTGTGATTTTACTTTTTACAGGAAGGTAAATCCGAAATAAAAAAAAACGCATCTGAAAATTACAACAAACAATATTAAAAAAAAAATAGCACTTTTGACAAAAAATGTTTAAGCCAATGCTTTCACAAAAAGTAAGAAAGTAATTATGGAGTTAACTGTTAGACATTAGTAAATATAAAACACACCATTGGTACTTCCATAGTTCCTGGTCCTTTGAAAACGCTAAATGCTAACGTTTGTTAAAAATAAAAATATCTTTTTTAAGTTTCTACTGAAAGAAACAAAAAAAGATAAACAAAAACAAAAAAAATATATTAGAAGACCACACCTTAAACAATAGAAAAAGCAACACATCCCTACATAAAAATAGGATATGAACTTCCGTGCTCTTGAATGGTAATATACGCCTATATTGACGGAAAATGAAAAAAAAATGACTCCTATTTAAAAAAAGAAATTTGAAAAAGTTATAGAAATTATTTAAGATGACTTTATATCTGAGTTTAATCAGAACTGAAAATTCTTGCTTTTTTACCAATTAATTAAATCCTTTAATATGACAGCAATGAACCTAATTACCAAGTAACCTGGAATTTTGTAAGTTAAATTTATAATTGAGTTAGATGGGCTGATTGAGACCAGTCAAGACTAAATTTGAAGGTCAAGACTGGTCGAGACAGGTCGAGATTGGTCGAGCCTTTGTCGAAACCATTTCAGACTACACCTAGATTATCAAATACTGAATCAGATTTATTAAGTAAAGTCGAGTATGGTTAAGTACACTTAAGTACTACCGAGATAATCAAGTAAAATATGTGCTGGACCTTACTGGTCGAGCACAAAATATAGTCTTTTCAGACAGTTTGTAGTATATACGACTAAGACGTGTGTATAAAACTGTTTCATTTTTTGTGGATTCATAATTTTTTATCACTTAAAATCCAGGAACTTAAAATGGTAAGTAGAATTAAGTATTTAATTCTAAAATGTTTCATGTATTTGGCCTGTTATAAAATACGATATCGATTATTTTATAATATTTCATGGGTCTTGTATAAATATGAGAGTTAAATGGCATTGGATGTCAAATTCATGTTCACCGATTTGAATTAAATTCTAATATTTGATTTATAACATACTAGAACGTATATCCAAATTATAACAAAAAGTATAAACTAAACTATTTACTAGGCATATGCTCGACACTATTCATCTTCGTTTCGTGTGTATTTTAGACTCAACGCCATCTAACTAACTATCGAGTCGACCTTCGAAGTCTGCCAATTGTCATATACGCGATATAAACATAAATAAAGATATGAATAAAAAGCGAACTCGTGCGATAGGATTTATCTGTTCAATTTCATAGTATAGGTTAATAATATTTGTTTTTTATAAGAATGAGTTATTGTGAATCGAATCAGTCAATCATTGACAAACGATATACCTTTGTTTCACATTCAATGTTGACATTCCTTTCCTTTAAATAACTGAACACGCATTATTCATGCATAGTCCATCTCTAGCTAACATGGCTAAGGGGTTATATTGTAGGTCACTTGAATACAGATTCAATGAGGTCGAATTTATTACTTGCAAGTGAATAGTTCATCATCGATGTTTCTTAGCTTATTTTGACAAATTTTACCATACTGTCTGCTAAAAGCGAATTATTATTTCACTATTTCACTTTTTATAAATAATTGAATAAAAAAAAAATCACATTTTAAATTTTTTATATATCTCGTAGCTAATATCCATTTAGGACAAAATACAAAGCCAGAATTTGTCTTCATTTTAATAATAATTGATACTTTTCCGTTGAAAGCTAATGATCATTCCTCAAATAGAATACATTCAAAAGATTAATGAATCCAAATTATCCTTTTTTGCATAAAATTCAGTGAGAGTATGCGAGATCTGTATCGTGTTCCCCTTTGGCCAATTTAAAATAAAACAAATGCATCTTTTTTGGTTCAAAGGTAAAAATGAAATTGACCTTCAATGAAAAGATGAAGCCTGTAGATCGAAATTACAAAGACCATTTTTAGTAGCCTAAAATTTTAAAAGCTCAATTATGAAAATCACAACAGTTCAAATTATAAGCTTTAGTCAAATTAAAATGTACACACGTAAAATATTTAAACATTTGTAGTTGTACGTGTACATGTTGTAATGTCAAGTTTATAGGTAAGGCAGTATTTTATATGCTCACTGTTGTTTTTTTCGCGGCGCACAAACCAAGTTTTCTTTTCAATACTTTTTTATGCGTACATCATATTTGAACCCGTGAATAGGCGAAATTGAGGTACTACTCTACCGCATTTTGCCGAATCACAATTAAGTTGTGTCATCTAATTTATAGAAACATAAGGCTGTTTTGTCTTCAAAATAAGAAGCGCTTTTTGTTCTTAAGTTGAAGCAAGTATATATATATTATATATTTATAATAAGTACGTCTAAACCAGTTGTGACTCTACAACATATTTTATCCATCGGATCACCAGCAGTAATGGTGATACAAGGCTGAAAATACATTCTGTATATTTAATTCGTCTAAACAACAGCCCAACAATGTTAGATCTGTAAATTTGCGGAAGCAAATCTTTTCTTCTTCCCTGGCCGGGATTAGAATTCATGCTACTGAGATATCGTGGCAACAAATCGCCTGAATAATTGTCAACTATTTTTCCCACGAGGGCGCTGGGTCGTTACGAGTAACGATACATGTACACAATAAATACATTATATAAAAGCCTAAAAAAGTGTACATAACAACACCAAATACAAAAAAAGGTAACTATAAATGTAATTATTTATAATTATTTCGGATAACAGATATCCTTCCTCAGTAAGGATATCTGTTACAATATAAATTTATGCAATATAAATAAACACTCAAGACATTCAACACTAAACTGATTTTAAACTGATTGTATATAATACTACCATAAAATATTTTCTTTCATTAATTTCATCCTATAAAGTGCATCATTGAAATAAATAATAAATTATTTACAAACAAATTATCAACATCAATCCATAGCTGTAAATTGTCTAATATGTTAAAATGTATTACTAGTACCTTTATGATATAAAACAATGATACTGGTTAACAAGGAATGTAAAGTTAACTACAATCCTTCTTAATCTTTATATAGCTTTCCGCTTCATTAAATTGCTAGTCACGTGTTGCCAAAAACGCTTCAAGTTTTATGTAATTCGGTATTTGGTTACCAAAGGAACTAGGAGAGTTGATTTATTTAAAACATTAGGTACAAAGAAGAGTGGGAAGAGACATTTACCGAGGACTAAATATTCAAATTACTTTCGTTTAAGATTTTGGTAGATAATGCAATGGTGAAGTACTCTATTCAGTTATACTTTTTTCGTTAGAATTGCAGCAACGAATTTGAGATGTGTAAAGTCATTTGTAAAGTGTCAGACATATTATGTAGCTATCTAGACCAAAACAATTTTCGAATAGACATGATTATGACCTAGGACTGGAAGCTACGATTGTATACCAAAATATGAAATAAGATTCCGTTTTTTTACAAGTGTTAATTAAGAATGTCAACATAAAACGTGAAAAAAGAATGAATCATTTCGTTGACTGATTCGATTCTTATACGAACGTTAACACAACGAAATATTTGTTTAACCTATGACACGAAGTCAAACAGAACTAGAAAATCAACTATACGTCCTTGTTATCTATTTATATATATATTTATATCGGATTACATGACCGTCGGCATTCATTACAATTCATCACGATGGTTAATTAGATGGCGTATTGATGAAAATACACACAAATACTAATAGAGACTCTTGAGTCCATGCATGCTTTTTGAAGCCGACAATACGGTATGGATTTTTCTCATTGTTGACGTCCTTAATTGCGCGTCTGGCGCAAATACCAATTTTCAATCCTGGTATCTTTAATGAGTGTGTTTAATTTACTTATTTTGAACTGAAGTAAATAGCTATATAGGTATCTCATTGTCTCTCGTTCTAAATAGCTATATAGGTATCTCATTGTCTCTCATTCTAAATAGCTATATATGTATCTCATTGTCTCTCATTCTAAATAGCTATATAGGTATCTCATTGTCTCTCATTCTAAATAGCTATATAGGTATCTCATTGTCTCTCATTCTAAATAGCTGTATAGGTATCTCATTGTCTCTCATTCTAAATAGCTATATAGGTATCTCATTGTCTCTCATTGTCTCTCATTCTAAAAAAAGATAACTGTATTTGCACAATGTTTTTTCCTAATTCGGAAATTTACGTTCGAAAAATAAATTGTAATGGTCATAATTTACTAACGATATTTACTACCAGTGTTATATGTGACCCGCCATGACATTTGCAGGCTTATGGAGGTAGAACGTCATTGTTAGAAAAATTATAAACATGATAAATATCGAGATTCAATGAATTACGTATTTGTGAAGAAGAGATAAACACTTTCCTTCGTTTTTTTTGCGGACGCCGAACTGTACATCATATGTAAGTTTGAAGAAGTTTTACTTTATCGTTTGAGGTGAAAAATATTTGAATCTACATTTTAAATTGATACAAAAAAAATTTCCAAATCAAAATAATTAAAATGAGAAGATAAATACCTTACAGATTCCTTTACCGTCGATGCTGAAATGTTTAATGTTATAAACAATTTTAGCGTCTTTGGCCTCAAATTTCTGCTCTATAGATTTCCTTTCATAAATGAAGTCTGAATATATCCATAATTAATGCACCGTATCAAATGCATTTAAGATAACACCTACTCATAAACTGTTACACGTCGCATACTATGTATAGAGACATGCATAATAAATCTAAATTAAAAAAAGGAATTTCTTAATGCTTACTTTGACAAATTTTAAACTAACTTCATTTCAACAAGTTTAAATTACAAGTTCTAAAATAGAGCTAAGAATTGTTTGCATTGGAGTAAATTTAAGTCTTTTAAATTTTATTCAAATACGCTATTGAACATCACTAAAAGCCAATTAATACATTAATTTTGTGTTTTATAAATTAGTGCCTTCAATAAATAAAAGTCGTCATAAAACAGTCTCATTTTCATACCGGTATTCGAAATGACTCGTTTCATTGCTATTACAACAAATATGTCATAATAAAATGACAGAGAGTTTTGTTTCGGACTATTCTAGATAAATATACAAACATCATAGTTTAGACAATGTACCCTCCTAAGCCTGGAAATGGCTAGTCATATAGTTAACGGCGTTTTTCTCACATTGACGTTCAACCTCCATACGCCTGGATATGTCGTGGCTGGTCACATATATCATCACATGTATCACTTGTACTTTTTACTAGTTAGTTGCGATATAAATCTGCGTTTTCTGCGACAGCTTTTGTTGTAAACAATTATTGTTGATTTATCTAACTTAAAGTTTAACTGATCTATATTTGGATGCCTCAAAGAGACACAGATCAAATTATTTAAAATCTATTGAATGGGTAATCACGAATGTATACAATAAGTGAAAGCGAATAAAGCAGGAAATTTATTTTTCTGAAGAATTTTATTTAAACGCAAAGAACTAATACAACTGGTTATTATCCTATTTTAGATAAACATTAAGCAAACGATGTTTCTGGTTTTGACTTATTGTAAAATCATGTTTCCATTTTACCCAAGACCAAATACCACCCGGAAGTTTTTGAGGGTTTTTATCAGATGAGAACAAATAATCAGACTGTGACAATATGGTTTAAAAATGATAGAATGTAAGAAAGCTACAGAGTTATGTTACACGACAGGTGTTTTTCATTTAATATAATTTTCGTTCTTATGCATTATAAACACGTGACGTCTTTCATGTCAATGTTTAACTATGAATACGAAGATTTGAATTATCTCTAAATGGTTTTTTTATGAACTTTGGTCTACACTTTTGTAAGACGCAAATTATACAAATACCGATCATATGAATATGAGCTTTGTGTGGACTCTTATCATGTTTCCTTACTGGCTGACAGATTTGTATGGGGGCACAACCGAGGACGTTACGATTTTTTTTTTCCTACTTAGTAAAATATTCAGTTATTATGGTCTTTATTCAATTTGGAAGATAAAATAATAATATTTATTCTGGTAAAGGCAATATATACAAATGCATAATACAACCTTAAAATATAGCAATTGTTGTTACATAGGTATAACTAATGCCTTAACCCAAAGATGACCCATGAAAGAAACAAGCCTATTTCCAATCGGGTCCTTATAGTCTTGATAATAAAATAAATAATTTATCTTTCAATTTTACATCAATAAATAGTATCCATGAATCACAGCTTAAAATATTGGTATAAAAGCAATCTAATAAAATCTGACATGGACCTGAATTTACTTATTAGGTGTTTGTTTACTTCATACTTAAATTTTATTTTTGAATTCACATGAATACCTTTTATATAATCTGACAAAGCATTCCAGTTTTTAATACCACTAAAACAGAAGGAAGAATATTCTACACCTTTGACATTTGGAACATACAAATTGTAAACAGTTGTTCTAGTATTCGTATTCGAGGAGGTTCTTTTAAAACCATTTTTAAATATTCTGGACATTTCTTGTAAAAAATATTAAATACATGATTCAGACGAAGTTGTTTCACTCTGTTACAAACATTCAATAATCCATTTTTTCGAATTCACTTACAGAAATTCGTTTTCTTTGTGGAAGATATAGTATAAACCGTATAATTTTATTTTGAACAACCTGAAGTTCTTAGATAAGCCTTCATACCAACAAGCACATGCATAATCAAGATGGCATTGTATTAATGCAGTACACAATGTTTTCTAGATTGTTGAGATAAACATTCTTTATATCTATATAAAATGTAAGTCGCTGATTAGCCTTCTTTATAATATTATCAACATCTTTTTCACCAGATAAAAATTTGTCAAAAATGATACCTAAATATTGCACATTTGATTTACTCTCAATTTCAATATTATCACATTCAATAGAAAAATCATATTCATTAACATTCTGTAGTTTTTTCTTTGGTCCAAGTAAAATGTTTTTAGTCTTTCCTAAAAATAGAGACAATTTATTATCAACCAGCCAATCTTTACATGATTTCAATATAGATGATAGCTTTCTAAGACATTTTTGGATCTGAATGTGAAAAAGGAATAGCCGTATCATCAGCATATAATAAAACCTTACAATCAGTATCAATGTTAACTTGTCAATCATTCACATATATTAAAAATAAAAGCGACCTTAATATACTACCTTGGAGTACATCGCAATTTACATCAAACAGTTCAGAGTTTGGTTTGTTAATATTGATAATCTGTTTTCTGTTTGTCAAATATGACTAAAACCATTCTACAGATCTAACTCCTATCCCATTAAGCTTATCACATAATACATTTTGATCAACCGTATCAACTGCCTTCTGTAGATCAAGTAAATTCATGCCAGCATAAAGACCTTTGACTGTTCTTGATATTATATATGATCTGTTAAATATATAAATTTTTAAAACCTGAATGAAATTGATCCAAATATTATTTTCTTCTAAAAATAACTATAATTGTAATATTTGAAACAATACTTTTAAAATATACTGACAGGACGGTAATTTTCTGGCTTTAATCGATCCCTTTTCTTAAAATGAGGTTTTACTTTAACAAGATTAAAATCATCAGGTACAGTTGCTTCTGATGAAGACATATTTATTAAAAAAGGAATAGGAATCTAAATAATAGGAGCTGCGTCTCTTAAAACTTGGTTGGTATATCGCTGGTATATCATCTAAACCTGTGTTTTTGTTATGTTAAAATAAAAATTCTTCAGTAATATTTTGTAACATTAATACATTTTCATATTTTTTTCTTTTATATTAAAGAATATCACAATACTAGATCCCTCTTGATAAATTGTTTTATGATTCGGTAGTTTAAAAACCAATTTTGCAGCAATGGTGGTAAAAAAAAGTTACATGTACTAGTAAAGGCTATTTTAACATTATCAAAACAGTTCTCTCCTTCAATGTTGAGAATGCCATTGCAATCAGATTAAGTTATTTGTTGATATCTTAGATTTTTTAATTAAGACCATAGTTTCTTAAGATTTCCTTTGTATTCGTCAATGCTGTCGTTGAAGTAACCAGGCTTTTGCTTTTTTGCACCAAATTACGTTATTGTCAATATGATTTATAGTTTTCAGTTTGTTCAGTTTTTTTTTAAATTTTAGGTAATAATGTATCTCTTTGATGGATGTTGTCTCAAATCTCCAGGGTTATCCATGGTTTTGTTTTCTGTTTCACACAAATTTGACAAGTATGTCTATAAATTTTTAAAGATGTCTTTAAACGCCAGCCATGCCTCGTTGATGTCACATAAATGGAAACATTTACCCCTGAAACTTTTTTAGTTTTTTCAAAAACTCTTATTTATCGTATTTCTTACGAAAGGTAACTCTTACTTTTTATAAAGTGAATATTAAATGTTTGACTGTTCCGCTGGTATCGTTCGCCCTTCTTTTCTTGTGTTTGCACAAGTGTGTATCTTCAAATACTGTACATGTGTTAGTACGATATCTTCAACTCACAGATAAACTTTAAAAAGTAAAATACGATGCTAACCGAGCGTTTTTAAAATTCAAAATCTAACTGTTTAAATCATAAAAAGTAACTGTTTAGAGTGGATAAATATCGATTAGCACACGATTTGATGGTTCAATCTATTTTGCTGATTATTTTAAACAACCTGCAGCCAATTTGATCCTTCTTTATGAATGATCTGCAATAACATGTTTTCTCCCATTACCGTCAGAACAGAACACCACATACAGTGACGTATTTTAAGACGTATACATTATCTTGAAATTCATTCAATTATATGGAATGAGATCAAAACATTCAAAATTGTTTTTACAATAATAGTTCAAAGACTTTACCTATAAACCTACTTAATACCGTACCACCACATCTTTTTGCAGATCAACTTATTTAGTACCACTATTTAAACCTACTATGTACCCTATACAAATACTTAGTATCACCATAAACACAAACAAGTACCGCTATGAACTAGTAAAAAAGCACTCTATAAATTTACTAAGCACCGACCTATAAACTAACAAAGTAAACCTACTTAGTACCACCCTCATACACCTACTTAGTACAATCCTATATATTTAGTACGATCTTATAAACCTACTTATTACCAACCTAAAAACCTACTTAGTACGATCCTATAAACCTACTTAGTACCAACCTAAAAACCTACTTAGTACGATCCTATAAACCTACTTAGTACGATTCTATAAACCTACTTATAACCAGCTGTAAACCTACTTAGTACGATCCTATAAACCTACTTATTACCAACCTAAAAACCTACTTAGTACGATCCTATAAACCTACTTAGTACGATTCTATAAACCTACTTAGTACTATTCTATAAACCTACTTAGTACGATCCCATCAACCTACTTATAACCAGCTGTAAACCTACTTAGTACGATCCTATAAACCTACTTAGTACGATTCTATAAACCTACTTAGTACGATCCCATCAACCTACTTATAACCAGCTGTAAACCTACTTAGTACGATCCTATAAACCTACTTATTACCAACTTAAAAACCTACTTAATAAGATCATATCAACCTACTTAGTACCAACCTAAAAACCTACTTAGTACGATCATATCAACCTACTTAGTACGATTCTATAAACCTACTTAGTACGATCCTATAAACCTACTTATAACCAGCTGCAAACCTACTTAGTACGATTCTATAAACCTACTTAGTGCGATCCTATAAACCTACTTAGTACCAACCTAAAAAGCTACTCAGTACGATCCTATAAACCTACTCAGTACGATTCTATAAACCTACTTAGTACGATCCTATAAACCTACTTCATACCGTACCACCACATCTTTTTGCAGATCAACTTATTTAGTACAACTATTTAAACCTACTATGTACCCTATACAAATACTTAGTATCACCATAAACACAAACAAGTACCGCTATGAACTAGTAAAAAAGCACTCAATAAATTCACTAAGCACCGACCCATAAACTAACAAAATAAACCTACTTAGTACCACCCTCATACACCTACTTAGTACAATCCTATAAATCTACTTAGTACGATCCTATAAACCTACTTATTACCAACCTAGACACCTACTTAGTACGATCCTATAAACCTACTTAGTACGATTCTATAAACCTACTTATAACCAGCTGTAAACCTACTAAGTACGATCCTATAAACCTACTTATTACCAACCTAAAAACCTACTTAGTACGATCCTATAAACCTACTTAGTACGATTCTATCAACCTACTTAGTACGATCCCATCAACCTACTTATAACAAGCTGTAAACCTACTTAGTACGATCCTATAAACCTACTTATTACCAACCTAAAAAACTACGTAGTACGATCATATCAACCTACTTAGTACCAACCTAAAAACCTACTTAGTACGATCCTATCAACCTACTTAGTACGATTCTATAAACCTATTTAGTACGATCCTATAAACCTACTTAGTAAGATCCTATAAGCCTACTTATAACCAGCTGCAAACCTACTTAGTACGATTCTATAAACCTACTTAGTATGATCCTATAAACCTACTTAGTACCAACCTGAAAACCTACTTAGTACGATCCTATAAACCTACTTAGTACGATCCTATAAAACTACTTTGTACGATCCTATAAACCTCCTTAGTACGATCCTATAAACCTACTTAGTACGATCCTATAAACCTACTTGGTACGATCCTATAAACCTACTTAGTACGATCCTTTAAACCTACTTAGTACGATTCTATAAACCTACTCAGTACGATCCTATTAACCTACTTTGTACCACCATATAAACTTACTCAGTACCAATCAATAAACCTAATTAGCACCAGCTATTAACCTACTTAGTACCAACCTCAAACTTTTCTCCGTACAAACCTAAAAACCTACTTATAACCACTATATAAACCAACTAAGTAACAGCTGTAAACTTACTTAGTACCAGCTGTAAACGTACGAAGTATCCCTATAAACCCACCTTGTACCACCCTATAAACCTACTTAATATGATCCTATAAACCTAGTTAGTACGATCCTATAAACCTACTTAGTACGATTCTATTAACCTACTTAGTACGATCCTATAAACCTACTTAGTACGATCCTGTAAAACTACTTAGTACGATCCTATAAACCTACTTAGTACGATCCTATAAACCTACTTAGTACGATCCTAAAAACCTACTTAGTACGATTCTATAAACCTACTTAGTACGATCCTATCAACCTACTTATAACCAGCTGTTAATCTACTTAGTACGATCCTATAAACCTACTTATTACCAATTTAAAAACCTACTTAGTACGATCCTATAAACCAACTTAATACCAACCTAAAAACCTACTTAGTACGATCCTATAAACCTTCTTAGTACGATTCTATCAACCTACTTACTACGATCCTATAAACCTACTTAGTAAGCTCCTATAAATCTACTTAGTACGATCCTATAAACCTATTTAGTGAGATTCTATAAACCTACTTAGTACAATCCTATAAACCTACTTAGTACGATCCTATAAACCTACTTAGTACGATCCTATAAACCTATTTAGTACGATCCTATAAACCTACTTAGTACGATCCTATAAACCTACTTATAACCAGCTGCAAACCTACTTAGTACGATCCTATAAACCTACTTAGTACCAACATAAAACCTACTTAGTACGATCCTATAAACCTTCTTAGTACGATCCTATAAACCTAGTTAGTACGATCCTATAAACCTACTTAGTACGATTCTATAAACTTACTTAGTACCACCCTATAAACCTACTTAGTACGATTCTATAAACCTACTTAGTACGATCCTACAAACCTACTTAGTACGATCCTATAAACCTACTTAGTACGATCCTATAAACCTACTTAGTACGATTCTATAAGCCTACTTAGTACGATCCTATAAAACTACTTTGTACCACCATATAAACTTACTCAGTAACAATCTATATACCTATTTAGCACCAGCTATTTACCTACTTAGTACCAACCTAAAAAAATTCTCAGTACAAACCTAAAAACCTACTTATTACCACTATATAAACCAACTAAGTAACAGCTGTAAACTTACTAAGTAACAGCTGTAAACGTACTTAGTATCCCTATTAACCCACCTAGTACCACCCTAAAAACCTACTTAGTATCACTATATCACCATACTTTTTTTCCCATTAAACCTTCATAGTACCTACAATCAATCTACTTAGTTCTACCCAATAAACATAATTAGTATCATCCAGCACACTTACACACTAACATAGTTTGTGTTTTCTTTCGTTTTCGATTTCAATTTTTTTTTTTATATCCTTATGATATATTCAAAAGTGAAATTTGTGTACAATCTTTTCAAAATATAATCGAGTCGCTTATACACAGGAATAACATAGAAAAAAGAATTAATACGATCAAAGAACGACTGGTACAAAAATAAATGATTGATATGAAATGTATATTACAAAGAATACAAAGATTATAATGAAATTACAATTTAACATTAGAAAAACCGTATTGAAATACAGAACTACAGCAACTTCTGTTAGAAACGAACAAAAATAGAAAAGATTTTCAAAATTCAAAGGAGATAGGAGAATACAGAAAATCTCGAAAACAACTATAAAAAAAAAATCCAATGACTACATCAAACCCCGACGAATTCCGGCTTGAAATTTTAACCCAGAAAGAACAAACTAAAATTGATTGTGTTGTCTTAAACGAAGGTGGTTACTCGATTTATTTAAATATTATCTTTTCAAGATGGAAAAAAAAAGTGTGTAAAACTTTTTTCGGGTAATTCAGATGAAGCAAATAATGAATTGATAGACGAACTGGACAAATTTAACTCAAGTTGAGAACAAGAACTTATTGATATTGAACTACCAAGACCCTTTGTCATACCGTGTTATAGCTTGATGTCAACTGTTGCAACTGTGTAAAGTCCTATTTTGATTAGAAAACTTGTAAAGTACATCGCAAAAAATGACATTCTTAGCGAGGAACAGACTGGTTTCAGAAAATAAAGTTCTTGTCTAAACCATATTTTTACCCTATGTACAATTTTGCGTCATCGAAAAACTATGGACATGGACACTTAACTTTGCTGTATTGATTTAAGTAAAGATTTCGACTCCGTAAACTACACACTTCTACGGAACAAACTATTGACAAGAACTTTAAGAAATATGTACTTGATTAAGAAATAAATGACTTTTACACGTTTGGCCAGTAGTCAACACTTCTGTGTTGACATGAATATCATTAATGTGGTCACTTTTTACAAATTTCCTGTTTACAAAACTTTGATTTGTTTCTAAAAACTAAGGCGTTTCTTATCCCAGGCATATATTACCTTAGCCATATTTGGCTCAACTTTTTGGATTTTGGATCCTCAATGCTCTTTAACTTCAAACTTGTTTGGCTTTATAAATATTTTGATATGAGCGTCACTGATGAGTCTTTGTAGACGAAACGCGCGTCCGGCGTACTAAATTATAATCCTGGTATCTTTGATAACTATTTGCGAAACACACTTACTGACTTTTTGTCAGTCGACACCGGTGTCCGCCAAGGGAAGAATTTAGCGCCCACACTTTTTGCGCTATTATAAACTGCCTGATCCCAGAAATCAATAATTTACACAAAAAAGTGAACATAGGGCACGATATGGAAAGCTGCCTATGACAGTAATGAAAGATTATAATCGCAAATGGCCTCTTTGCACAAGTGGACTGATCAACATGTGATGACAGTTAATTACGACCAATCTTAAGTTATGCACATTCGGAAAAACAACTGTTTACCAGTGCGGTCATTTTACCATGTTTGGTGATAAAACATTGGAACTTACCCCAATGTATCGCTACATTGGTCTAGTCATTTGTGAACATAGAGATTTTTCAAATATAACCTATGGATTACTTACCGCAGGCAGCAGAGCTCTAAGATCACTAACTTCAAAACACTATAATAGGGGAAACATAGTCTATGATACTAGCATCAACATCTTTGATAGATACTTGAACACGCATCTGCTGTATGGGGATTTAAGAAGTAAAATACACTAGAAACATGACAGAACCATACGGACATCTTTGGAAGTTGGCAAGCGCGTACTTATTCCTGCTATCAAATGACATACAGGCTGGACCTGAACTCCAATGTAACATGATACAACTATGGTGTCTATTGTGTGAAATGCCTTATGACTATAGACTGTGTCGCATATGTAAAAGCTTACTAAATGTAATCTACTTTATGTGTATACCAAACTTAACTCAGAACGACGATCAACGACGCACATATATTTTGTGTCAAGGACAAAGTCGTGAACTGCATTAACACCATCGGTTAAATGCTTTATAAGATATGCCTAAATTACTCACTTACAAAACACTAAACTGACTACAATGTAGAGTTATATTTGACAAAAATGTTTATTAAGACAACAAAGATCTTTGGTAGCCTGGTTCAAAGCGGAACATTACCTTGAGAGATCGAAAAGAGTAGATTTCGAAATTTACAACTTGACTAAAGCCTATGTAAAATGTGCAAGTCTCACTTCATTGACGACGAATACATCGTTTGTTGTATTGCAAACGCTATGAAGAAATGAAAACAACACTATTGAGAAACATCCCTGACGAATACAACATAGATTTGATTAACAGCGAATATCAAGTTTACACATGTATTTTATAATTACTGCAAGCTTCTATCCAACCTTATTGTGAAATGTTTTACTATCAGACAATCTGTGGTCAATTGATATCGTGCCTTACTATATTGCCGTCTAAAATTAGACTTATATCTAATAATAGAAACGCAATGTGCATTATACATGTTATATCATGACTGTGAATCATAAGCCTATTTAGCTGGCTGAAAATCACTTGTATATTTGAATAAATAAGTTTTCTCGTTTGAATTGTTTTTACATAAATCAGGTCGTTTGTTTTCCCATTTTAAATCATTGCTGTATGGCTATGGTTGTTTACTTCTACTTCATGTAGAAGCGAGTTGTCTCATTGGCAATCACACTACATCTTTTTATTCGTATATATTTTTTTTAAAAGATGAACGTAAACTAATAAGTGACTGAAACGTATAAATAAAGGCAACAGTAGTATACCGCTATTCGAAAGTCATAAATCGATTGAAGGAAAACAAATCCGGGTTACAAACTAAAACCGAGGGAAACACATCAAATATAATAGGAAAACAACGAAACAACAGATACACTGAAGTACTAGGTACATGACATTTTAAGAACAAAATGGTGGGTTGAACCTGGTTTTGTGGCTAGCCAGAATTCCCGCTATTATGGCAATGTTAAATATAACAATAAAATGACAACAGTACATGACAGGAATACAATACAAATAAATGGAAGAACATTCAGGACAGAGAAATACTCAAATTACCAATACAATAGAAAATTACGACATGCTAATTAAAAGTACCAGGCTTATAATTTATACGTCAGTAAATATAAAAATTGCCATATAATTGATATGCATATCAACACCGAAGTGGTGACTAACCACAGAATAAAAACGAACACGTAAAAAAACCTAGGTCAGCATATAAAAACAGCACAGCCGAACCACGCATTGTATGTGACCCGACTATATCGACGCACACAAGTAACGTTGCAGGTAAATTTCTAAAAAAAATCCAAAAAATAGGATATAGTTCAAGATTAGGTTTGTAATAATGGTATTTGATGTATTTAATAACAATAAAAATTACAATACTGTTATAATAGAATTGTATTAGTAATTAGATAATTTATTGTATTATCTAGCTATGTACGTATTTCTTCTAAATCAAACTGTAAACCAAGTACATCGTGTAAGTTAAGTTGCCCTAAACTAAAATCTTATAAATGAACAGGGTGATTAATTATCTGTACCCTCACACACGAATAGAAAATCAAAAAAAATGAATTGCAACTACAAACTATAAGACATTTAAAAATATCCGATTATTATAACAAATACAACATCAAAACTAAATACATGAATGTTGGATAACAAATACCGTGACACGTCTTATAGCAATGCGAATTGGGCAGTTGAAATAGTCCCGTTTGTCATAGATTTTAGTATGAAGTCGTCTATCTGTGCCAATATTGAGGAAAAGATCAAGGTATGAAGCAGTCCTTCTAGTATCAGTAGTATCCTTAATTTAAAGTTCACTGGGATATATGAGATATAAGTATTGGCTGAAATATGGGTTATTCAGTGATATGACATCATCAATATATTGAAAGGTAAAATTAAAGAATTTCGCAAGGTGCTTCTTCTTTTTGTCTTTTAGAAGGTTCTGAATGAATTCTGCTTCATACGAGTACATAAACAAATCGGCACTTTATTAGACAAAGATAAAACGTAAGCGGCCTCAAGCTTATCCAAGGAAAATTTTGAGCTCTTACCAAAACTTCGAAATAATCGTAAATACAAGATTTCAAACGACTGTTTTTTTCGACAAAACAAACCTATGAAAGTTTAGTGATGTGCATATACTGTTTAATAGTTAAATTGAACGTGTATTTCACACAAAAATAAAAACACTCAGTAAATTCAATATGGCTACAGCAGGTAAACAACAAAATGACAGTGATATCAGTCAAAACACAAATTCATCTAAAGCCTACACTGATGCAGTTAAATTAGGTCTTATACCTAAAGACTATCTGAATGGTGAACCTCATGTCAATATTCACGAAACGCTCAGCTCTGTAAAACCTGTATTTATCTGGGAAACTGACCTCTTTGGTGAGGTGAAACCAAGCCCAGATCAATACCTTACACACCTCGAACTTTACAACTCCATTGACTCATGTATACCAAAGAGCCATCTGAAAGGCCTACAGCGTGTAAGAGGTATGTGGCGCATCTACCCAGATTCTGAGAACGACAGAGAAACTCTCATCATAAAAAAAATAACTGTACGCAACAAGCTAATTAATGTTTATAGTACCAACCCAAAATCAAGTGAATACTCATCACTCTTGTACCTACGCGTCAGAGTCAAAGACGTTCCTTGTTCTGCAGACGATGGTCAGATTTTGAGGGCTATCGAAAATGAAGGCAAATGTACTGTTCACAAATTAAACAGAGAACGACTTCGAGTAGATGGGTTGCTGACAGAATGCCAAACGGGTGATCGCATTCTTTTTTGCGACCAATTAGAAAAACCCTTACCAAGATTTATCAGAATAGGAAAATATAGAGCCATGGTCTTCCATAAAGATCAAATGCCATCAACAAAGGACAATCATGATAACTTAGTATGTAATAAATGTTATCAAAATGGTCACAAATTTCGAGACTGTCAGAACGACTGGGTCTGTAAACAGTGCAAGCTTCCTGGTCACAAGCAGGCTGACTGTCCAAGTTTTGATGCTCAAAACAAGGAGAGTAACAGCATGCCTCACGACAATGAGTCAAAAAGCAGCAGCTCTTCTCAAAGCGACACAGACAGTGACGAATCTAACACCGAGTCAATCAATGATATACCAGAAGAAAGCACACATGTAGCAGCTTCACCATCAACAACAAATGTTAATCCGCAAAAGGTATCAAATGTACTCGGAAAAGCCTCAAAGAAAATCACCAAAGCTACATTTTCCTTCGAAAATAAAACGAATGATATTTCGGAGGAAGTGGAAAACCCCAAAAAGAAAAAAAAGAAATAAAAAAAAACTAAGGAAAAAATCAGGAGACGCTAAAGCAAACAGGCCAAACATACAGACAACGATGTTTCAATTTAGTGCGGGAACACCTGACTCTCGTAGGGAAAAGCGTCCAGCAACAACACCAACTGATAAAGTCCATGAACGATCCGTCCCTATTCAAAAACCGAAAGGGCATTAACTCATTTGAAAACGATATAAATTCAGGTCAATGTAGTTTGATTATAGAAACAAACTGTATTTTTTATTCTCCCCTTTTTTTGTGTGGCTAACACCCAAATATTTCTTTTAAATAATCATGTGTGTATGTAAATTTATATATGTTATTTTTGTCTTTTTTGTTGTTTTTATCTATATTATAAAAAATGAACAAAAAAACGGATATGGTATAATAGTAGATTATACATATTCCCATGAAAGAGTAATACAAACATATAGGTATACATGTAATTTATTTTTGATATTGAAAAGCACTCATTTTTTTAAAATTAACAATTCATTTTACGACAAACAAATTTCCCTATATACGCCAACTACATGTAAATGTCATAATAAAAGCTGGATCGCAACTATCAAATGTTTTGTAAACAATATCCGCAAAAAAAAATTATGCAAAAAACGAGTTATGATACATCAGCAGTTCCTTATGCTAAGGCATTCACACTAGATCAGGGAAATTCTAGAATTAAATTTTCACACACACATAGTCCAAACATTATCACAAATCCAATACTATTATGTCTGTTAAATCCAATCAAATGTAGATTATACACTGCACTATTATTTCATCTTCTTGTGCACTTCTTCCTCTATATTCACAGGATATTCAAAAACAAATTAAAATTGTTGAGCAAAGAGAACAGGAAAAAACAGTCATCATGGTTAAGTTGTCATATCATTATGCTTCTACTTCATATCCAAAATCACAGTCTTCATAACACTGGGAGGAAAACGCTCCCATTTACGTATCATGAAACTCCAAAAAGTAAACTTGTGCAAAATGCAAAATCTCATCTATGCAACAGATATCTCAACCTGAAAAGAAAAATAAACATACATGTAAACAAGTATATGATTATCACACACAACATAAAGTTCATCCTCATTAATGTTGGTTTTAAACACATGATACTATGTAATTTAGAAATCAATCCTCATCTATATGATTTATATGTGTATAATTTATATGTGTATGCAAACAATTTCAATGTGTATATTAACAATATGACATCAACTTATTTACTTTTTAAGCTCATCCTATTGTCTCTGTTGTATAATTCTGAAGATATGTGTAATATAGAAATGAATTATATCTATAATGAGTGAAAAACTAAATATATGTTCCCTAAACTGTCAAGGCTTAGGGCAAAAAGAAAAGAGAGAAAGATTAAACCTATGGTGCAAAAACCAAAAGTGTAATATTTTATTTATACAAGAATCACATTTTATTGAAAAACATGAAAATGATATAAACAATGAGATAAAAGGGAAACTTTACCATAGTTTCGGAAATTCACAATCAAGAGGCGTAACAATTCTTATAAAAGAAAACATAAAACATAAAATTATTAATGAAACTAGAGATAATGATGGAAGAATAATACTCATTAATATAGAACTTGATGGTAATATCTTTACACTACTGAACATATATGCTCCTAACATTCGTCGAAATAGAAACTCATTTTTCAAAAAAGTAAACAATATCATTAATAATAACCGCTTAGGAATATTAATAATGGGGGGTGATATGAATGAAAGTTTAACTTCATTTGATAGAAAAAGTATTAGCCCTAATAATCAAAATAAACCTGTTAACAGTTTAAAGCAACTAATAAAAAAATATAAACTTATTGATATTTGGAGAGAACTAAATCAAAACAGCAGTCAATTTACATGGAGAAGAAAAAACAACAGAAGTGTTGCAAGCAGAATTGATTTCTTTCTAATAAGCCCAGATATAAGACCTCACATAATATCAACAGACATAAGACCTGCACTAATATCACATACAGATCATCAAGCGATCTCTTTACAAATAAGACTTAAAGCTCAAAATAAAGGCAAAGGATTCTTTAAGATAAATAACAGTATACTGAATGATACAAAATACAAAGAAATAATAATTAAATTAATTGACACCCATAAAGAAATAATACTCACCAAAAATAACGATCCTCGAGTTACTTGGGACATTCTTAAAACTGATGTAAGGGAGGCAACCATTACATACTGCAAACAAAAGGCTGCTGAAAGTAAAAATGAAATTAAACATTTAGAAAATAAGTTAAAATTCTTATACGAAAAATCAAGTAATTCTGAACATTGAAAAATAGAAATAAATAATGTAGAAAACAATTTACAAAATTTATATATAAAAGAAACTAGAGGTGCACAAATCAGATCCCGAGTCAAATGGGCAGAAGAAGGGAAAAAAAACACAAAATATTTTTTGGGTCTTGAAAAATCAAGACAAACTAAGAAAACTATTTCTGCCCTCAAAAATAATCAAGGTAACATAGTTACAGATACATCCGATATTCTTATTCTTGGGAAAAACTATAATCAAAATTTATATAAAAGTACTGAACCAGATCCTTCTGAAATAAAAAATTATATAAGTGAAACAAAGATAGATCACTCACTATCCAATAATGAGAGTGAACTTTTGGGGGGCAACCTAACAGTAGAAGAATGTACAAATGCTATATTTAATATGAAACTAAATAAATCCCCTGGACTAGATGGTTTAAGTGTAGAATTTTATCGTACCTTTTGGTCATACATAAAAGAATCCGCAGTAAAAGTATTTAATACATGCTATGAAAAAGAAGAAATGACAACACTCCAAAAAATAGGTGTTATTTCCTTATTATATAAAAAAAATGATCCATTATCATTAGACAACTATAGGCCAATCACTTTATTGAATGTAGATACTAAGCTTATGACCTATGCCTTAGCGCAGCGATTAAAGCTAGTGTTGTCCAAAATTATTCATAGTGACCAGAATGGATATATTAAAAATCGGTACATAGGTTTTAATATTCGCCAGATTCAAGATATAATAGATTACTCAGAAAAATTTAATATAGAAGGAATCTTATTGTTCATAGACTTTTCCAAAGCCTTTGATTCTTTAGAATGGCCCTTCATGTATGAATCCCTATTAAAATTTGGAGTACCACCTTCCTTCTTAAAATGGGTAAAAACTTTATATAATGATACTAAAGGATGCCTATCTAATAACGGCTGGATCTCAGAAACCTATAGACTTCACCGTGGTATAAAACAAGGATGTCCGTTAAGTTCTCTTATTTTTGTAATAGCAGTTGAAATCTTGGCCTGTAGAGTAAGACAAGATTCTAACATTAAAGGATTTCAAATTAAACTGGATGAAAAAACACATAGTCTAAAAATTTCCCAATTAGCTGATGATACAACCCTCTTTCTCAATTCTAAAAATGAAATTCACCAAGCATTAAACCTAATAGAAATATTTGGAACGCTTTCTGGTTTAAAACTGAATAAATCTAAAACAGAAGGTATATGGTTGGGTAGACTTAAACATTGTAAAGAAAAAAATTGAAAATATACACTGGAGCAAGGAACCAATTAAAAGTTTAGGTGTTTACTTTGGATTAAATAAAAGTGAATGTGACAAATTAAATATTGAAAAAAACAATGAAACAGTCAAAAAAGTTAATACTTGATTGGGAAAAAAGAAATTTAACAATGATAGGTCGAATAACAGTTGTTAAGTCGCTTATTTTACCTAATCTTACTTTTTTAGCTTCGGTTGTTTCAATACCCCAAATGTACATAAAAGATTTTAAAAAACTCATATACAATTTTATATGGAATAATAAACAAGAAAAGGTAAAACGTTCAACACTTACCAAAGATAACACAAATGGAGGTCTAAAAATGACAGACATTGATTACTTTTTGAATGCATTACAAATTTCATGGGTTAAACGATTAACCGCAAAAGAATTTGCTAATTGGAAAGTCATTCCAACATATTATTTCAATAAATTTGGTAAAAACAACCTTATATTTCATATGATGCCTGACAACATAAAATTATTACCTAATTTAAGTAATATACTACCCTCATTTTACTTGAACATGTTAAAGAGCTGGTACGAAGCAAATAATACACTATCAAGTAATACACCCATCATAAATTTTAGAAATATTAGGCAGCAAATGTTGTGGGGTAATAAAAACATAAAATTTAAAGGAAAATGTTTAGTTTACCTAAATTGAATAAAAGATGGTATTATTTTCATTAACGATATAATTGATCAAAAAGGTCACATATCACAAAAAGTTATATTGGAGAAACTAACCTCAAAAACTAATTGGATCTCTGAACTTTTAAAATTGAAAAATTGTATTCCAAAAGAATGGGTTAGTACATTAAAATCTGACAAATCTTTGAAAACTTCTATAAAAACAAAATTAAAATTGTCCTTGACTGTTAACAAAAAATCAAAATTAATTGAAAATATGTCATCCAAAGATATATATAACCATTTAAATAACAAAAATGATGAGAGACCACTAGGATTTTCCAAATGGAAAAACATCTTCAATCTAGAATCAATCACTCCAATAAATAATGTGCTTCAATTTACTTTTACCTATTTAATAAATAACAAATATAAAATGTTAAGATGGAAATTACTCCATTACATCCTCCCATGTAAACAATTATTACTACAATGGCACATACAAGAAACAAGTATGTGTGACTTGTGTAACTTGACTGAAGATTACGAACACTTTTTTCTCAAATGTCAATTCTTTCATGAATTTTGGAAGAAAATATATGTACTTGTAAGCAAAATCAAAATTGGGTCACATATTTTTAATTTTAAAACTTTAGTACTGGGCTATAAAATACATGATCCTATGTATAATGATATAAATCTCTTCCTAACTGTCTTAATATATTCAGTTCATAAAAGTACTCATATATCAAATTATAAACAAAACGGCATAGACGCTTATGCAGTTTTTAGAAATGAATTTTTAAACACATACGAAATTAACAAATATATTAATGCTAAAAACAGCAAATTTTTAAATGATGTAAAAAGATACATATGATCATGAATAGCTAGATTTAATATATTTTCATGTATAAAATTTGTGTAGCAAAAGTTGACAATATTTCTGAACACGTGGTTATAAACCAAAACAGCATGCTTCGTGAAAATGTACAGAATTTTGTCTCAAAACGCATTTATTACACACTTTATCAGTTAATCAAATGAATTTCCATTTACAATGTCGAAACTTACCACATATAATTTTTAACTTAAGTTTAAGTTGTTCGTGAGTATCAATAAAACGTATAAATTAATCCGCACAATTGATCAAACAGCATCAATAAGGTTAAAGGTCAATGATCATAAAGTTTTAATCTTTAGAAACAAAACCGGACAAAACTGTACACTTTCCGTAATCATGAAACAATAGAGTTTGTAAAATGTTTGTAATAACCATGAACTGTAAAACTAACAAACTATCTATAAATATGAATTCACTGCATAAATTCCCTGGTTATCCAGTGACTAATTCACAGGGATACTCGGCCAACTGCTGTAGGTCGAGTAATTTGTCATAACAGCAAAGAAAAGTGCAATAAAGATATTATTTTATAAAAAAAAAAAAAAAAAAAAAAAAAAAAAAAAAAAAAATCGGCAAGTAGGGGTGCACAATGAGTACCCATTGGAATACCGACTGTCTGTTGAAATATCAATCCTCCAAACTTAACAAATATATTGTGGATCAACAAGTCCAGCATTTTTATAATATCATCTTCTGTATATTTTCTGGTAGTTTCAGTGGGGTTCTTCACAAAGTAAGAATGATAATAACCCAAAACAAGAAATTTGTATCTACGATTTCAGTTTTTATAGAAAAAGCTCTGTTTAATGAGTTGGTGAAGTCGATCTTTCAACTGAACATTGGAAATAGTAGTGTAAAGCGTAGAAAAATCAAAAGGGTTTATGTTGCTGCAAAATTGCAGAGATTGTGATCTAAGATTAAGCAGTAGATCTTTTGAATTTTTAACAATCACATTTGTAAGCTATCAATATTTCACGGTTCACTGAACATGGAATTGGGAGCGGTGCATGGTGTCTTATGTTGTTTAGTTAGGTTTTGTTAATGCAGTTTTTTTAAGCATGGTGCAATTTTAGAACAAATTATCCAAGTGTTTGTTTTATGATCTATGAGGTAAATACATACCAGAGATTGGTCTTCGTTCGGCTGTATGATATACAAACACATACCGAGTTTATGTGATATACACCAGAAGAATTGAAAGTTCAACGTTTAATAGGAAGTTTTGAAGTAAAACAAAGAGACACATTTACATTTTGATGTAGTGAAACTGATAAGGTATAACACCACTTATTTGGGCCTAGTTAGAAAAAAAATTACAACAAAATAGTACATATTTTTAGCAAATTATGAAAGTAGTAATTTTGCTACCAATTGAAAGCCTAGGGACTTTGGGTCGCTGTAGAGCACTTGTTGAAAGTTTCTTTTGAATGATAAAAAAAGATATATGAAATTATAAAAGAAGGGCTCATTTGATATGAGCGTCACTGACGAGTCTTATGTAGACGAAACGCGCGTCTGGCGTACTAAATTATAATCCTGGTACCTTTGATAACTATTTACACCACTGGGTCGATACCACTGCTGGTGGACGTTTCGTCCCCGAGGGTAACACCAGCCCAGTAGTCAACACCGAAATGAATATCAATAATGTGATCATTTTTATAAATTTTCTGTTTAAAAAATTTGAATTTTTCGAAAAACTAAGATTTTTCTTATCCCAGGCAAAGATTACCTTAGCCGAATTTGGTATAACTTTTTGGAATTGTCGATCCTCAATGCTCTTCAACTTTGTGATTGTTTGGCCTTATAAATATTTTGATATGAGCGTTACTGACGAGTCTTATGTAGACGAAACGCGCGTCTGGCGTACTAAATTATAATCCTGGTACCTTTGATAACTATTTACACCACTGGGTCGATGCCACTGCTCGTGGACGTTTCGTCCCCGAGGGTATCACCAGCCCAGTAGTCAACACTTCGGTGTTGACATGAATATCAATAATGTGGTCATTTTTATAAATTTTCTGTCTAAAAAACTTTTAATTTCTCGAAAAACTAAGGATTTTCTTATCCTAGCCACAGATTCCCTTAGCCGTAATTTGTATAACTTTTTTGAATTTTTGATCCTCAATGCTCTTCAACTTTGTGATTGTTTGGCTTTTTAAATTGTTTGATATGAGCGTCATAATCCTGGTACCTTTGATAACTATTAACACCACTGGGTCGATGCCACTGCTGGCGGACGTTTCGTCCCCGAGGGTAACACCAGCCCAGTAGTCAACACCGAAATGAATATCAATAATGTGGTCATTTTTATAAATTTCCTGTTTAAAAAACTTTGATATTTTCGAAAAACTAAGGATTTTCTTATCCCAGCCACGGATTACCTTAGCCGTAATTTGTATAACTATTTGAATTTTCGATCCTCAATGCTTTTCAACTTTGTGATAGTTTGGCTTTTTTAAATATTTTGATATGAGCGTCACTGACGAGTCTTATGTAGAAGAAACGCGCGTCTGGCGTACTAAACTATAATCCTGGTACCTTTGATAACTATTAACACCACTGGAACGATGCCAATGCTGGCGGACGTTTCGTCCCCGAGGGTAATACCAGCCCAGTAGTCAACACCGAAATGAATATCAATAATGTGGTCATTTTTATAGATTTTCTGTTTAAAAAACTTTGAATTTTCGAAAAACTAAGGATTTTCTTATCCCAGGCACAGATTACCTTAGCCGTATTTGGTATAACTTTTTGGAATTGTCGATCCTTAATGCTCTTCAACTTTGTGCTTGTTTGGCTTTTTAAATATTTTCATATGAGCGTCACTGACGAGTCTTATGTAGAAGTAACCCGCGGCTGGCGTTCTAAATTATAATCCTGGCACCTTTGATAACTATTGACCTGTTGTTCAGATCAGAAGTACTTGTTTTTGTACGTTCAAAATTCCAGTGAACCAGTGCGCTCTAATATGCACAAGTGACTTGCATGAGTACTTTAAGATCTTCTCTTATCTAAACTTATATTTATTCTTTTGAAAATATTCTTAAAAATACATTCAATAACTACATTTGTTTATTTTTTTAAATTAATGATACAAACAGTGTCTAAATAAAGATGTCTTAGAACACTTATTATCTTTACGTGTTGATCTATTTATACAAGTTTAGGAATTAAAAACATGTCATCTTAAAAATTTTATAAGATGTTAGTCCGAAAACCATGACAACCAAGTTGTTAACAAGACCTCTGGCACCATTTCCTGCAAAAAAACATCATATTTATAACTCATGCTAAAAAAGACAACAAAAAAAGACACACAAACATGCTCAAAACACAGTTATGTAAAACAATGGACCAAGCAACACGAAATAAACCAAAAATGCTCCGGAAGGGTATGCAGATCCTTAAACGTTTGTTTACTCTAAAAATATACGACAAGTTTACAAACTCGTAAATTAAAGTAAAAAAAGTGAAAAATTGTGTACTAGTTCAGTATAAATGGTCGTCACACTTAACTCTGAAAAATATAAATAAACTAAAATCAAAATATGCATACAAAACTAATAAAGGTCAAAGGATTCTGACTTAGGACCGGCGCAAACATGCTTCGTGGTTATACATGTTTTTTGAGATATTAACCCCCCCTGATTATTTTTCTTTTCTTCAAGAATTAATTCTACAATGATAATACAAATCCAAATTCTTTTTTCTAAGGTGATAATACAGAACAATGACGCTGACATGTATAATCAACGGATCGAATAAAAAGTAAAATCACAAAAATACTGAACTCCGAGTAAAATTCAAGACGGAAAGTCCATTACCAAATGGCAAAATCACGTGACTAAATATGTCAAACGAATGGACAACAACTGTCATATTCCTGACTTGTTACAGGCATTTAAAAATGTAGAAAATGGTGGATACTTGGGTTTATAGCGCTAAACTTCTCATTTGTATGGCAGTCGCATCAAATTATATTATATTTACAAGGATGCGTTAATAAACCGACTGGATCGTAGTACATCCATGTCATTTGAACTGTTTTTTATAATACCCATCTCTTTATTTCTATAATACATATATTTGGTTGTTGACAAATCATCGCAAACAAGACATTAAGACATGCTTACCCTCACCACATCCATTCTGGGAAAGGGCCTGTTTGGCAGCAGCGATTGTTTGGCTTATAGTATGAGTGGTAGGATCCAAGTTGCAATCAGTAACAACTGTATTCAAACAATCCAGATAGGTATGAACAACACTATACAATAAAAATCAATCAAGATAAGTATGTATAACACTATACAATACTATAACACCAGGGTTTTCGATATCACAAACTAGTCAAAACATTTACTAAATTTTATCATCGGTATAAAGACATCATTCGTAAATATAGCTCAACATGCAGACTTCTAATACGTTCAGGTATTTTACATTCAATTTTTTATGGAAATATTCTTTATAAAGCACAAAGGTGTCAGTATTCACCTCAGAAACTTACAAAACCTTTGAATAGACTTATTAAGAAGGGATATAATTACGATACTGTTGTCAAGTCGTTTAAAGATTGCATATTTTGGCGTTAATATACACCTTATCGCTATTTGTCCGCCATTGCTGGAAATCACACAGGTTCCCGTAAAATTTTGACGTCATAAAACAAAACATCTGACGCCACAATGGAAAAGTGATTGTTGTTGACGTCAAAAGTTCAAGCGGCCGGGTCAGCCGGGATTAGCGATAAGGTGTATTGAGTCACTGATAAGGTCTTTGCATCGGAACTAAACACATTTATTCTAAAAACAGTTGTTGGCATGACACGGGTTATGTTCTTCTCATATATGTTATGATGGTATGATACTAAACCCCTAACGGGAAGGATTGTGCCTGATGTTCATATGATGAAATCATAATCTTTCAGTCAGTTTAATTGAAGTCTGGAGCTGGCATGTCAGTTAACTGCTAGTAGTCTGTTGTTATTTATGTATTAATGTCATTTTGTTTACTTTCTTTGGTTACATCTTCTGACATCAGACTCGGACTTCTCTCGAACTGAATTTTAATGTGCGTATGGTTATGCGTTTACTTTTCTACATTGGTTAGAGGTATAGGGGGAGGGTTGAGATCTCACAAACATGTTTAACCCCGCCGCATTTTTGCGCCTGTCCCAAGTCAGGAGCCTCTGGCCTTTGTTAGTCTTGTATTATTTTAATTTTAGTTTCTTGTGTACAATTTGGAAATTAGTATGGCGTTCATTATCACTGGACTAGTATATATTTGTTTAGGGGCCAGCTGAAGGACGCCTCCGGTGCGGGAATTTCTCGCTACATTGAAGATCTGTTGGTGACCCTCTGCTGTTGTTTTTTATTTGGTCGGGTTGTTGTCTCTTTGACACATTCCCCATTTCCATTCTCAATTTTAATCAATCAAGATAGGTATGTATGAACAACACTATACAATACAATCAATCAAGATAGGTATGAATAACATTATACAATACAATCAATCAAGATAGGTATGTATGAACAACACTATACAATACAATCAATCAAGATAGGTATGAACAACATTATACAATACAATCAATCAAGATAGGTATGAACAACACTTTACAATAAAAACAATCAAGATAGGTATGAACAACACTATACAATACAATCAATCAAGATAGGTATGAACAACACTATACAATACAATCAATCAAGATAGGTATGAACAACACTATACAATAAAAACAATCAAGATAGGTATGAACAACACTATACAATACAATCAATCAAGATAGGTATGAACAACACTTAACAATAAAAACAATCAAGATAGGTATGAACAACACTATACAATACAATCAATCAAGATAGGTATGAACAACACTTAACAATAAAAACAATCAAGATAGGTATGAACAACACTATACAATACAATCAATCAAGATAGGTATGAACAACACTTAACAATAAAACAATCAAGATAGGTATGAACAACACTATACAATACAATCAATCAAGATAGGTATGAACAACACTTAACAATAAAAACAATCAAGATAGGTATGAAAAACACTATGCAATACAATCAATCGAGATAGGTATGAACAACACTTAACAATAAAAACAATCAAGATAGGTATGAACAACACTATACAATACAATCAATCAAGATAGGTATGAACAACACTATACAATACAATCAATCAAGATAGGTATGAACAACATTATACAATACAATCAATCAAGATAGGTATGAACAACACTTTACAATAAAAACAATCAAGATATTTATGAATAACACTATACAATAAAACAAAACAAAAGCGCTTCATGTAATATCCATATACACGTAATACGTTTGAAAATTTATAAATAACTTAAAATAGCATTATCAGACATTAAATGAATTCAATTAAAGGAATAACTGTTAAAATGTTGCGTTTAATAACTACGAGGAAAACGTCTATTAACGATAGGACCGAGTTTAAAGATAAAAAAAATAAGATAATAATTAACAGTAATAACAAATTAATAAAAAATAAAACTTTTACATATAATAAAAATCTGACCTGCATATTTTGTTTATGTCTCCTGTTGACGAAGCTCCTGTTAATGCGGTGTTATAGGTTGTAGAACATGACGTTATTTTTGGAGAAGAACAGTCGTCGGCGTCAGCTCCTACATAATGAAATATAAGAAAGAAATTAATAGCTGTATTAAAAAAGTAACCGAAAAGAATTAACTTAAATTTAGTTTTAAAAAGGTATACCAGCACGATGTACATTTCATGCATCCGAAACGCTTTTCTGGATTTCCGTCATGAAGATCGCTCAAAGCCGAATATTTGAAATCCAAGCCGTATAAGAACAAAACCAGTTGATGAGCTATATGAATAAAAATGACATATTAAAAAATAACCAATCTATCTTAAGGCAAATTTGTCTGAGGTAGTTGTAACATTAGTTCTATTATAATTTCAATATATGTAAACAGACAGTTGTAGAAAATTTGCAATACATTTTATCAGTACCGAAATACTGAGTACTGAGCTGATGGTATCCTGGGGATGATACTTTACCCGCAGATGTTTCGACCCATTGATGTATAAAACGAAATCAATAAAATTAATTAAAATCAAATCTTACTATAAAAAGTAAAATCACAAAAATACTGAACTCCATAATCACATGGCAAAATCAAGTAACAAAACACATAAAAAACGAATGGACAAGAATTGTCATATCCCTGACTTGGTACAGGCATTTTCAAATGTAGAAAAATGGTGGATTAAACCTTGCTTTATAGCTCTAACCCTCTAACTGTGTTGACAGTCTCATCAAATTCCGTTAAATTTACAATGATTCGTTAACTAAACAGACACACTAAATAAAATAGTCAAAATATGAGTACAGCAGTCGTGTAACAATTTTAAAAAGAACAATTTAACAGAACACAAATACATCTATTTACAAACACATTCATTGATTCGCGTGTCTGACGTCAGAAAATGTTATACGTCATATATATTTGTCGTTCAATGTACATACAAACAATTTAAAAATTTCACATAGTATATGAAAAAGAAGATGTGGTATGATTTCCAATAACAAAACTGTCCACAAGAGACCAAAATGACACAGACATTAACAACTTTAGGTCACCGTACGGTCTTCAACAATGCGCAAAGCCCATACCGAATAGTCAGCTAAGGGGCCCGATCAGACAATGTAAAACAATTCAAACGAGAAAACTAACGGCCTTATTTATATAATAAAAAATGAACAAAAAACAAATATGTAACACATAAACACATAGGCTTATATGATTGATATATAATATCATTATTATACTTTTTACAGGTCACGATCAGTTCATTTGAAAAACAAAAAACTACCTATTGGTAAATTTTGATTTACGTTCACCAACATTAGACAAATGGAAAATGAAAATAATTGGCAATTGGCAGTGCTAAAGCCTAAATGTCTCCTTAAAATTCAAATTATATTTTAAATAATAAATAGGAAACAAAGAGTAAAATGTCTTACCTTGAATGACAAAACTAGTAAATATCAGACAGACAATCACAGTTACGACGGACAGGCAGTCCATGGTTGTGTCTATTGGTCTGTAAAACAAAACATTATTAAAAATGAAAATGCTATGTTTTGAAAAGAAAAGACTATATAAATGAAAAAAAAATACTATAAAAATTGTTTATTTTTTTTTATTTTTTTAAAAAATCTGAAATTAAACTAAATGTAATTCATTTTTTAAATGCAATAATATGCATGCCAAAAACGAAACCTAGCACGAAGGGGATTAATCTAAAGGAGCAGATTTTTAACTCTCAAACGTATTACCTGGTAGAGAAGTCAAGAAGCGTTTGGTGTCTGTATCCCTGAAGCTTTGATGGAGTTTCAGTACTTCGTAATCATTATATTCGATTTAAGATCGCTATTTCGCAACAATCGTTTGTTCGGACAAGCATTCACTAACATTTTGTAACACCGGTAACAGTTTGACAAATGTCAGTTTGGGGCCTTTCCCTTTTTTTTAACTAAACGCTTTTTAATCTATTTTAATCAAAAATTTGAAATCCGGTTTAATTTTTTAAGATACGAATGAAATTAAAGTTCACTTTGAAGTTTGCCTTTTTTTTTGGAATTTTAAAAGTACATACAATCACGTATGAATAACTTTATTCTAATAATGTATCCATCGTTATTATACTTAGATGTATTGGTTATATCGAGTAAAAAGTATATTAAAAATCATTTATATGAAGTTGTTTGTTTAGATTTTATTAAAATTTTATGTATTAGCTCGGTGTTTTATGCAATGTTTATTTTGTCTTCCGTGTTTTTTTTCTTACCGATAATATTTTCGTTCTGTTTTCAAATCCGTTCTGTTTTCTTATCGTACTTTATCGGTAGTATTTAATTATACACAAGACACCGATACTTAACAGATTGTTTATCTATTTATATCTCATGGTTAGCTGAAAATGGAAAAAACAAGGATGGACACTTTTTTCTATGGGCATATATTTCTTTATTTCTTTTTTTGTTGTTTATTTTTCAATTGTAGTCTACTTTCCTTACCCTTCATTTCGATCGTTCAACCTTCATGAACCTACACAAATATTCATAATTTATCACCCCCATTCCTGGTGGGCTCGTGTTTTCAGTAAATTTTTTTCCGTGTTGTGTTTTGTGTACTGTTGTAAACTGTTATCATTTGAAAGTTATTTTTTTATATTTCTTGCCATTGATTTTTTTTTGGGCCTTCGTAGCTTGCTGTTCTGAGTGAACCAAGACTCCGTGTTGAAAATCGTAATTTATCAATTAAAAAGGATATGGGAACAAGTCTGCTATTAAATGAGTGCAATTGTTGCCCGAAGTAATGCATGCAACCTTGCGATGAGCATTGCTGGCTAACGTACATAGATAGTATAAAGGAGACAGTTGACAGCTATGAATCACTTAACAAACAAAACTAAAAAAAAGTAAATTATCAAATACATGTACTGTTAAATCATTTATTTTTTCACAAATTAATATTGACAATAAAAAATTTCTAAAAGTGTCCAAAACGATTGTGTATGTGTATGTGCTTGACTGGTAATCTATAAATAGTTGTATAAGTATATTTGTTCATACAATGACATAAACGTTTTCAATCTAAAACAGCGTATAAAATGTAAGTCCTGAAACTATTGCGACAAAGTTGAAAACAAGACTCCCGGCACCATTAGCTGCAAAAGAAAATGATTTTGTTATAAACACAACAGTACAAATCGTGAAACATTCAATATGTTATCAGAAGTAATATAAGGTAGCATCATGAGTAACAGCTATTACTGTATAATTTGGAAGCGGAACATCATGCATTGGAAACGCGTTGAAATGGAATAAAAACGATCATTAACATTTCATATTGATATAAGAAAAAAATCATAATCTCAAATTAAAATACAAGTTTATCATATTACAATAAAAGTGCACTAGTGATTGAAAATATATCATTTTGTTATGTTTATGTAAGCAGATTTATTATTGTATTTGTCATTATACATTTGTTTATACCTTTCAAATAACTTTGGAAGTCTTGGAAAAGAAACAAATGACAAAATTACAAAATATATGTTGCATTTAAACTAGGGCGTATATAAGATGTAACTGTTATATGTCCTTGATTTAACTTACCTTTGAAAAGAGATAACACTTTCTCAATATAAGGGGTATTATACATTTACCAATAGATTGAATTAATAAAAAAAAAAAAAAGACAAGCGTTACACAAGGGTCGTGTTACGTCAGAACTACTGACTAAACCATGCACCTGCACAAATTGGTAGGGAGTGGAAAGGTACTACATGTAACACACGAGAAATAATGATACCTGTTTTACGACATGTATATATTTCCTCTGCAGTTTACCGTACATCATGATCAGTTCCATTACGTACAACAGTTATGAGTTATGCTTTGTGCACTTACACTGCATATTTGACCTGAGGGGTAAATTCGCAAATTGCATGGTTACATCTGAAATTGCTTTAACCACTGATATAATAGTCTCAAGTTATATGTAATGTGGAAGGTGATATGCGGTACTTTTAAATATTGATATGGAATCAGAAATAATAATGAACAACCTCCATGGCGTTTAAACAAATTTGTTATCACTAAAAAAGAAATGTTTGCCCAGTTAAATTTTTTTAATGTTAATAAACTAGCTGGACCTGATGGTATCAGTCATAAAATTCTAAAAGAGGTTGCTAGCTTTATTTCTAAACCATTAACTAAAGTATTTAATTTGTTTCTATCATTTAAACAGGTTTCACTGTTATGGAAAATTGTACATGTTAATCTTATTTTTAAAGGAGGAAAGGTATTCCACATTCAGCTCTTAAATATCGTCCAATACCTGTTATTAGTATTGTATGTAAGATATGGGTAAAGTTTTATAAGTTTTTTTTAAACATTTGTATAATTATATGAGGAGTAATAACCTTAAATTTTTTGTCAAAGTTTCAATCTGGATTCCAACCAGGTGACTCTGCTGTTAATCAGTCCATCGAAATGTATCATAAGATTATTAGTTATATGGATAGTGGTAGGAATGTAAGGTTTGTATTTTGTGATGTATCTAGAGCTTTCGATAAAGTTTGGCATAAAGGACTTTTATTTAAACTTTAACAATCTTGCTTAAATGACCAGCTCTTATCTTAAATAAAAAGTTATTTTTCGGATCGTCAACAAAAGGTAGTTTCAGAAGGCTTTTCGTCAACTCTAAACAGTATGCATGCAGGTATCCTCCAGGGATCAGTTTTGGGACCCTTTCTGTTTCTATATAAATGATATAGAAAATGACATTTCGTTTGATACTAGTATTAGACTTTTTGCAGATTACACCTCTATTTGTCATACTAGATGATGATCATGCTGTAGCAGCTGCTTCTTTGACTGACGACTTGGATGTTATCTCAAATTGGGCAAAATCATGGGTTGTTCTATTAAACTTTAAGAAAACTAAAAATAGAGTATTTACTAGAAGGAAAACGGTGAATTCACCTGCATTTTTTGGGGGTAAATGGCGAAGACGTTGAGAAAATAAATATTCACTGTCATTTTTGGATAACATTTCAGTCATTAGCATAACACGCACATTGATATTATTTATAAAAAAAAAAAACATGCTCTAGTCTATCTGTGCTTCGTTAAGTAAATCATTTATTAGATAGGAGTTCACTTATACATTCATTGTACGTATTTATTATGCTTTTATTGGACCTATATTAGAATATGGTGATGTTGTTTGGAGCAACTGCTCCCAGCATGAGACTGAGCTATTTAAAAATATGCAAATAAAACTTTCCACGTGCATCCGCCTCTTGCAAGAATAAGCTCTTATTTTAATAGTTTCATTCCTTCCATTACAAAAATCACCAAGTTTGGGTATATGAAGAAGGGGATTGGATAAGTTTCATGGGACTGATGATATATTTAAACCTTTCAACTATATATGGGATAAGGAAACTTAATATAAGTCATTTTCAACTCAGAAATAATGCTAACAACCTTAAATCTCGTTTGTTTAAGCAGTTTTTATCCGAGAACACTTTTTGTGCAAACTGTAACCATCCTGCTGAAGATAACCAACATTTCTTTTGTATTTGCCCTAATTATAATAATGATGTAAGACAGATCCTTCTTGATTCGATCTTACTCCATTGTTGATAATGTTGACATAAATATTGAATTACTACTATTTGGAAAGAGATTATTTTCATATGATATGAATATTGCTATTTTAGAATATGTTCAGATATATACCAGTGATATTTAACGTTTTGTTTGATACTTACTTATTTTTTGTTTCATTTAGGTATATCGTTTATTTTTTTCTCCTACACTCCAACATTAATTCATTTATTCCACTAAGCAAGCTTAGTGTCTCTTTCAAGCCATATATATATATATATACGTCTAGCGGGACGGCTGCAGTGCAGGCGATTTGGTGTCACGATATCACAGTAGCATGGGTTCGAATCCCGGCGAGGGAAGAACCAAAAATTTGCGAAAGCAAATTTACAGATCTAACATTGTTGGGTTGATGTTTAGACGAGTTGTATATACATTATGTACACAGCCATGTATCACCATCATTGATGGCGATCCGATGGATACATCTGTTGTAGAGTTGTCACTGACTCAGACGTACTTATGAATATAATTATTTTCTGTGACTGTATATTACATTAATTTGTAGGATCCTTTACTATAGATAATTTAGCTGATCTGTAACAATAACATCTTCATGCCTTATATATCATGTACTGTAGTACGCTGCTAGATTAAAACTGACGTGGAAAGGTAACACATGCCCACCGAAAGCTCTTTTTTTGAGAGCCCAGGTGGTCGTGTGGTCTAGCGGGACGGCTGCAGTGCAGGCGATTTGGTGTCACGATATCACAGTAGCATGGGTTCGAATCCCGGCGAGGGAAGAACCAAAAATTTGCGAAAGCAAATTTACAGATCTAACATTGTTGGGTTGATGTTTAGACGAGTTGTATATATATATATATATATATATATATATGAATATATTTATTATCTGTGACTGTATCTTACATTAATTTGTAGGATCCTTTACTATAGATAATTTAGCTGATCTGTAACAATAACATCTTCATGCCTTATATATCATGTACTGTAGTACGCCGCTAGATTAAAACTGACGTGGAAAGGTAACACATGCCCACCGAAAGCTCTTTTTTGAGAGCCCAGGTGGTCGTGTGGTCTAGCGGGACGGCTGCAGTGCAGGCGATTTGGTGTCACGATATCACAGTAGCATGGGTTCGAATCCCGGCGAGGGAAGAACCAAAAATTTGCGAAAGCAAATTTACAGATCTAACATTGTTGGGTTGATGTTTAGACGAGTTGTATATATATATATATATTCGAACCCATGCTACTGTGATATCGTGACACCAAATCGTCTGCACTGCAGCCGTCCCCCTAGACCACACGACCACCTGGGCTCTCGAAAAAAGAGCTTTCGCTGGCCGTTTGTTACCTTTCCTCGTCAGTTTTAATCTAGCTGCGTACTACAGTACATGATATATAAGGCATGAAGATGTTATTGTTACAGATCAGCTAAATTATCTATAGTAAAGATTTGTTTTGAGAGCCCAGGTGGTCGTGTGGTCTATATTTCTAATGACTTATGAAGGATATTTGCATTTTTCAAGGTACTTTAAATAGCTGATGATTAATTGCCTATATATTTAAATATACTTTGCATTTATTAACACTGTTAATATATATGTGTTCGTGTATGCTCACAAGTAGCATGCATGTTCCACTATAATGCATTATTTTAAACAAAATTTTTATAATTGAATTTGCCCTTGTACATGTATTATGGAAAAAATTAGAATGACAAAAATACCAAACTCAGAGGAAAATCTAATTGGAAAGTCCATAATCACATGGCAAAACACATAAAAAAACGAATGGACAAGAACTGTAATAGTCCTGACTTGGTACAGGCATTTTAAAAAATGGTGGATCAAACCTAGTTTAAAAGCGCTAAACCTTTTACTTTAGTGACAGTCTCATCATACCCCATTATGTTTACAATGATGCGTGAACTAAACAGACATAATAAATAAATTAGTCAACATATGGGTACAGCAGTCATCATCGTGTAACAATTTTAAAAGAAACAATTTAACAGAACACAAAAACATCGAAGAGAGCTTTTATAGCCTGTTACTCATTCCTTTTCATATCTTAATGAATAAAATATGTTTAAAATCGAAGTTCTATTATTGCTATTTTACTTTTAACTATGAAATGGATTTTTGATAACGTGAAACACTATAAAAAAATGGCAAACCAAAATATCAGAAGAAGGGTTTCGGACTATTTAAATGTGTTTCCATCAAATAACAAGTATAAGACAAATATCTTACCTTGCATGACAATACTAATAGATACAAGACAAGCAATCACAGTAATTGCAGACGTTTTGTCCATTTTTATGTTGTTTTTTTTTGTGTATATAGATAAAACGCAATTCACAAATACGCGTCATCGGATATATGTATTCAGTATATATGTACATATCCGATGACTACTATACAATTTTTTTCAAGATTTAAACAAAAAAGAATAATTATCACTTAAAAAAAAAACCCCAGCATTTTAAGGATTTTAACAAAATTGATCAACAATAACATTACTTCAAATTTGAATAACAAGCTAGGGAAAATGAAAATCACAGACATACTGATCTTGGAAGAAAATTATAATCTGAAAGTTCCTAAGCAAATGTTAAAACCTAAACCCCAAACACATCAAACGAATGGATAACATATACCTGACTTTGTACAAGTATTTCGTCATGTAGACAAGGGTGAATAAAACCTGGTTTAAACGCTAGCTTAACCTCTCATTTGTTGCATCGAATTCCATGATATTAACAACAATGTTTTATATCCACTGGATTCGTAGGGGGAAATTTAATACAACCTTTGGATGTCTGTTTTTTTTTTTTTTTTTTTTATGTGTTACATGTACATTAGATGAGTTTGTATATTCTTTACACGGTCTGTTTTGTGTTGTTGTTTTTTGTTTTGATGTGTTACATGTACATTAGACGAGTTTGTCTATTCTTTATACGGTCTGTTTTATGTTGTTGTTTTTTGTTTTGATGTGTTACATGTACAATAGAAGAGTTTGTATATTCTTTACACGGTCTGTTTTGTGTTGTTGTTTTTTTGTTTTGATGTGTTACATGTCCAATAGACCAGTTTGTATATTCCTTTCACGGTCTGTTTTGTGTTGTTTTTTTTTTGTTTTGATGTGTTAGATGTACAATAGACGAGTTTGTATATTCTTTACGTGGTTCATTTCTCATATCCTCTCATGTTATTTACCTTTAGTATGAAATCGGTACAAAAAGGGCGTCCTCTTTTAAATTTAGAGGGGAATACCACTGCCGTTCTCTGTTTATTTTCGATCTATTAGTTTGAATATCCCTCTGGTATATTTCGCCACTCTTCTATGGTCATTCTAACATACAAGGAATACCATTTGGCAGGGATTTTTTTGTGCAGGTTGAAAAATAATCTCCGTTTACGCTAAGAAATAAGACAGCCCCTGCCCCACCATCCCCCACCCACACACCCACATACACACACACACACACACAAACGTGAGGGAAAAGGATGGATAATAGTACGTGAACCGATCCTATCTATAATGAGAACGAATTAAACAATTTGAAAGTTAAGATTAAAGATTATTATGACAAAAAAGTCGAGCCAGTCAAATTTTAAGTCTAATGTTAATTGGTACGAGAAAGGTAAACAATCTACAGGATACGTCTTTAAACTGTTTAAACCTAAATCTGATAAAGAAAATTATAATTGAATGCTCTATAGGGGTAAGGAGATTCTGCTCCTCTAACTGCACCCCTCAGATTTATTATGTCAACTAGAGTTTCGATGACGTTTTTCTAAATTATGAGCTCCTGCATTCCAACTACATGTGACACCATTACATATAATGTTATAATTATTTTCTTGACATATTCATTTATTTGTATGTTTCATTAAAAAGTCCACTACATCTGACATTATAATCAAGGATGTCATGTTCCTGTCTAAGACAGTTTTACTATGTCATATATATTTTACATACCAACTACTTCTGATTTTATAACTATGCTTTCACCATCCGTCTTCCGCAAATTCATTATGGCATATACCATAAATATCTACTTCCCCTGTCTAATTCAGTACTGGATGATCTTTGTGTAGTCTGAAATGGTCTTGACCAAGGCTCGACCTGTTTCGACCTGTCTTGACTAGTCTCAATCTGTATCGACTTCAAATTTAGTTTTGACTCATGTAAATCAGCCCATCTAACTAACTCAAATACTGATCTTACAAAATTCAAGCTTATTAGGTAGTTTGATTTATTGCTGTGAAATTAAAGAATTAAATTTACAATAGGTAAAAATAAAAAAAATTATTATATAAATTCAGATAGGCATCTTTAATTTTTTTTATAACTTTTTCAAATAAACTTGGATTTTCATCAAACTATTCAGCTATCTTAGATGTATATTAAGCTTACTGAATCCTAGGTCATTTTGTTTTTTGTTGTATTGCTGTCAAATTTAAGAATTAAATTAATCTAGGTCAAAAAAGCTAGAATTTGCAGTTCGAACAAAATAGAGATAGTACACTTTAATTTTTTTAATAACTTTTTTTCAAATCAACTTGGATGTTCATCACACTATGCGACTATCTTAGCTATATATTAAGCTTACTGAATCCAATGTCATTTTGTTTTTAGCTGCATTGCTGTCAAATTTGAAAATTAAAGTAATCTAGGTAAAAAAAAATGCAGTTCGAACAAAATAGAGATAATACACTTTAATTTTTAAATAACTTTTTTTCAAATCAACTTGGATTTTCTTCAAAAATAAGGCGGGTTGAACCAGGCAAGCCAAACCTACCGCTTTTATGGCAATGCTAACATAAAAATGACAATCTTACATTACAGGATACAATCCAAATAGATGGGAGAAAATAGAGGACAGAGAAACACATATATAAATATAGAAAGGACAAATAATGATGTATACAATTAAAAGTAAAGCAATCTTCCTTGGGTTAATTTCTAGAGTAATGTAAACTCAAACCTGAATTGTCTACATCAAGGTAACGGTTAGTTTTATCAAATATATCAATTAAAAGCAGGATATACTGTTATTCATAACAATTCATGAATAATCTGATATTGAAGCGGGTGCTTGTTGCTCATATACATGCATGTAACATGTTGATAAACACATAGATATTGACAAAGAGAAAGATGACATTAATAATCATTAAACTAATATCAAAAACTGTACAATCCATTTATTTCAGAAGATAATGTTGACAATAGATTATATATGCAATTGTCCAAAAAAGATTTTGTTCGTATATTTTTTCAATGTTGTTTTATGAATCTTTGTACATGTGGATTTGTTCATCTAAAACAGCTTACAAAATGTTAATCCAGACATCAATGCAACCAAGTTGTAAACAAGACTTTCGGCACCATTTCCTGCAAAGAAAATGTTTTGTTATCAATAATAAGTTATAAATCTTGAAACATTCGACATGTTATTTAAAAACATAATCGATTACTTGTTAACTAGTATCATAAAAAGGCAGAAGAAGAATATTAGGCTCTCTTAAAAAGGTCTACTATATATTGGGATTGGCAGTGCACGAATAGCGTGTACACGCTTGGTACCAAGACAATGTTGGTAGTATTGCATGACATCATCAAAAGTTGATTTTTAGTTTTGGACCCTTGTGTAAATGTCTTAGGTTTCGATCATTTGCAAGACGAAAAATCGAAAAAACTGTGTTCTAACATATTTTGGGACTCTATTAATATATCTATAAACTATTACTGCATAATCATTGGAAGCTAGTAATATAAAAGATGGTTAAGTTTTTGCATACATACCACGACCACATCCATACTGAGAAAGTGTCTGTTTGGCCACAGCAATTGTTTTGCCAATAAATGAGGAACTGGAGTCCAATTTGCAGTCAGTGAAAACTTTGTTCAAACAATCCAGATAGGTATTTGCTGCACTGAGTTAACAATAGATTCGTACAAGAAAATATTTAATAGTATCAAAAATAGTAAAATAAAACAAAATACTGAAGTCGGAGGAAAATTCAAAACGAAAATTCCCTAATCAAATAGCAAAATCAAAAGCTCAAACGCATCAAACAAATGGATAACAACAGCAATTTTCTTGACTAGGTAAATGCATTTCTTTATTTTGAAACGGTTATTAAACCTGGTTGTATTGCAAGCTAAACCTCTCACTAGTATGACAGTCGCCAATATATACGAATAAACGTTTTAACAATATATAAGTAATATAGATATAGCACTGCGGTTATTACCTACTAATTCATTGTTATTAAATATTCCTTTTTTTCATAAGAGGAAAAGAGGAATACATCTAAACTAATTTGTATTAATTTTGCAGCATACTATACTATACTATGTGCATATATATATATATTTTCATATGGTATCAGGTTATACATCGGTATACATATACTACCCCTTACTGTCATTTTGGTTTGATATCATATAGAGGTATGCATTTATTGGCACGAGGCAATGCTTGATAAAGATACATTAAAAGGACCATCAATTTATTTTCATCTATATAAAATGAAATAAAAATAAATTTAACACACAAAACAAGATAGTACATAAAGTTTTAACTAGTCTGACCTGCATATTGTTATCTTGTTTCCTCCGGCATCTGCTACCGCACCACTGTAGGTTGTGGTGCATGTTGAAATTTTCGGAGTAGCACAATCTTGGGCGTAAGCTTCTAAAAAAAGAATTATTATTACATGTTTATTTTTATTAGGTGTGTATGCTGAGAATTATGAATTTAAATGATCATAAAGTTACCAAATATAAGTATTCATTTATTTTCTATATCTAACAATTTAAAAATGCAATCGTTGTCAAATTTGTGATATTGTTTTTAATGAAGAATATTTGCGCTGTAAACCATTTTATAGCATTTTTGATTTGAGGCAATCTATTGCTTGTTCAACCCTTCAGCTTAATTTAACTGAATTATTTTGAACCTTGTTTTTTAGAAAAAAAAATCTTTACAGTATAAACGAATCTGAATTTGATTTGAATTTGAGTAAGATATTTTTCAAAGCTACATGTATCATTTATTCTCACTGCACATTGGTACTTACATAGATCTAAGCCCTAAGATACCGTTACATGTAAGTGCTTACGTTTGGAATAAAAATAACTCTTTTCGAGTTGCTACCGATAGAATTTAATATAATTAAACATAAATATATTAGAAGACAGCACATTAAACTACAGCAAAAATCATACCATATATATTCCAATGAGGCAACTCGTCACAAGAGACCGAATTACAGAGAAATTAACAACTATAAGTCACCCTACTAAACAATTGGACATAAACCCCGTGTTCTTGAATGACAATCAGCGCCTATAAAGACGCATTAAATACTCTGGAAGTATTATCAGATTATGTGCCTATATTGACGCATTTGATGCTTTGGAAGGGTTATCAGCTTATGTGTATATATTGACACATAACGTTCTCTGGAAGGTTTATCACCTTCTGCGACTATAATGGCGATTTGTTGCGCGTTTGAAGGGTTATCAGCTTTTGTGCCAATATTGACGAATTACTTACTCTGAAAGGGTAATTAGATTTGGTGCAGATATAGACGGTGTACGTTGTCTGAAAGGGTTTTCAGCTTCTCTGTCTATATAGACGCTTAACGTGTCCACCTTGTAAAAAGCCGGTGATTAGTCGTATTCAGTAATTTCAAAAAGCAAAGAATTGGAACCGACTATTGGTTCTCTTCATCATTTTTTACATAAGGAAATGTTTGTACTATGTCAGCTAAAAAAGATAGTTAATTACCATTTGTTTCATTTGTTTGAGCTTTCGACTTTGCCATCTGATAAAGTATTTTCCGTTTTGAAATATCCTTGAAGCTCTGAATTTTTGTAATTTTTTAACTTTTGGCTATGAAATGATTTTCAATAACGTGAAACAACATAAGGAAAATAGTAAAAGATAAAAAGATAGAATAAAAAGGGTTACTTATAGTTGACATCCATTCGTAAATTTTACTGTCACCCTCACGAGTCGGTTGACAGATATGGAAGGAACGTTTCACAGATGATATCGGATATGTTCCTGATTTCGTAATTATAAAATCTCCTTCCATTTTCATGAATGTGACCTACCGAATTAGATTATTTACCGGGTATGTAATAACATGAGAACACAACGGGTGCTACATGTGGAGCAGGATTTACTTACCCTTCCAGATCACCCCCAGTTTTTGTGGGGTTCGTGTTGCTAAGTCTTTAGTTTTCTATGTTGTGTCTTGTGTACAATTGTTTGGTTTTTTTTCTACTCCTTTGTTAGCCATGGCGTGTCATTTTGTTTTCGATCTGTGAGTTTGACTGTCCCTGTGCCACCTTCGCCTCTGTTTGCTACATGCGTTTCCATAAAAAAAAGTATACGAAACATTACTTACCTTGCATGACAATACTAATAGATACAAGACAGGCAATCACAGTTACGAAAGACATTTTGTCCATTTCTATATTTTTTCTCGTCTATAACATAAAACGCATCTTACAAATAGTACTACATATATGCAAATTAATTAAAGATTTAAATGATAATAATAATCATTTAAAACAAAACAAACCAAGTGTTGAAATAGTTTTATTAAAGTTGATTAAATCAACAATAACAATAAAAGCCAGATGATAAGTAAAACAAATAACAGCGAATATGTTAATCGCTTCTAGCTGTAAAAATCTAAATTTTGAAAAATAATCATCCAATTCAAAAACAGAAAAACACGATGGTTTTTTTTTTCTTTTTTTTAATTATTATTTTTTCAAGAAAATAGAATAATTGCGTTCATCAATTTCATTGTGTAAAAAGATAAATTAAGAAAAAAAAACATTCTTTCGAAAAAAAATAATGATTGATAACTAGAATGATTTAGTTTCGAATATATCGTAAAACAAATTACCTGTTTGAGATAGCTAATTTAATGTACTGATGATATCGGTACACTGCAGCTTTGTGGGAGTTGCAATAGGTACAACTCCTTTTATACTTGTCTTGTTCGTTATTTCGCAAGTAACCTTCGTACCAAGAAGTATTCCCTAACATTTTTTAAAATTTTATCACAGTAAATAAATATTGATGTCAGAGATCGGTTTTTGATCTTTTTTTATCGTTAACGTCTTGCTGACATGCCTATAAATCAATATTAAAAATATGTACTATGAACGGGATGATGTCTGGGTTTTCTCTGGCTTTTCTAAAATTTAGAAAAAGAAAGTGAGTTATAAATCATTCAATGCAAACTTATAAAAAAAAAGAAAGACTTGCGATGAGGAAGATATTGGCGAGTAAATGATTATAATTCTTTCATATATGATTCATGCCGTTTTTTTTTATATTTTTTTTTATTCCTCTTGATTAACGAAAAACATAGATACCTCCATTTACATACCCTATAACCGGCCACATTTCAAACATATATATCGCATCAGTGTTCCAGATTTCCATTAACAAATTGTTCAGCTGGTTTATGTCCGCTATCAGGGTTTTGATTAAGATTTTGCAGTTGTTTACAACAAATATTAGTAACTATTGCATCTGTACAAAAAAGTATGCAGTAAAAATTCAAACATCGAAACGTAGCTACAAACAAATAAACATTAGAAAAGTTAATATGTGAACATATTAAAAATTGGAATTTCTGACATATGGAATCAGTGCTCCTTATACAAAAGAAAGTGTTTATAAAAAAGAAGAAGTGATATAATTGCCAATGAGACAACTGTCCTCAAGAGACCAAAATGACACAGAATTTAACTACTACAGGTCACCGTACGGCCTTCAATAATGAGCAAAGCCCATACCACATAGTCAGCTATAAAAGGCCCCGAAATGACAATGTAAAACAATTCAAACGAGAAAACTAACTGCCTTATTCATATAAAAAATTGAACAAAAAACAAACATGTAACACATAAACCAAAGACAACCACTGAATTGCAGGCTCCTGACTTGGGACAGGTACATACATACATAATCTGGCGTGGTTAAACATGTTAGCGGGATCCCAACTCTCAATTTGTTTGTTTGGGAACATTGAAACAATATCAAAAGGCAACACAGAAAATATTATTGTCATATCATAAAACAATATAAACATAATACCAGATGTTAACAAAAATGATAATATACCCAGTAAAAGAGAAGTTGAAATATTTGTATGCAATTGATATATAAAAACAAGTATTGCTATGAAAAACAAATGTGAACATCATTTTCACAGAGAATGGACTATTTTTAATAAGTTACTAAGCTAAAGTTTCTATTTTTCTGCTATAATTGAAAATGCAGGCTTAAATATGCTTCGTTAGAAAGATTTATATATTAAATATTGCAATTATATTTGTGTAAATTATGATGTAAACTGGAAGTTATAATTGATAAAAATAAATAAGAAAATTGCATCTGCTGTACCGATTGCTGATATCAGGATTAATTGTTATCAGAATAATGTTGCTTGTACCGTGGAAAATACTTAAACTACTAATTAATATTTTTAGGGGCCTAAATACAACTGGCCTTCATGCATTTTAGTCAAAGCATTTGGACAAAACATGAGTTAGATACTCTGTTAGCTCGCTAAATAACTAATTTCAATTATTTATTGACCTGATTTTTACACAACTTTGTACAACGTTGTTATGTAAGCGTCAAATTCTTTACACTTTTACAAAACAATGCTGTAAACAATCTCTAGTATTGTATTAAAAATATTCAATTTAGAAATGACTCGAAGCAAACATATCCTTGTTACATTTAAGCTAGATTTATGTCACTAGTTGCACATTGTGTTTAGCAGTAATATGTACAAAGTAAAATCACAAAAATACTGAACTCAGAGGAAAATCAATTCGGAAAGTCCATAATCACATGGCAAAATCAAATAACAAAACGCATCAAAAACGAATGGACAAGAACTGTCATATTCCTGACTTGGTACAGGCATTTTCAAATGTAGAAAATGGTGGATTGATACATTAGTCTCTTGGCATAATCAGAAAGTCATGTTTTAAACTAAATACTTAAAAATAAATAGCTGAACGCAGTTCATATCTCTAATTGATTTGCAACATTAACACAACACTTAGCTCTTGATTTTAAAGTTCTCGTGATGTCAGATTCCGAACAAAGGGTTGATTGGTATTTGAAATATGTTTTTATTTTTAGAATACTTCCGCCTAGCAACAACGTCATTGCTAACGATGGCTTTTCATTGGTTTTCATCACTATAAAGATGCGAAGCCGCACCTACTCAGAATATGGGACGTTATTTTTTAATTCGAGTGTTATCGGTGTTTGTTTCTGTACGGAGTTAAAATATAGTAAGGGTAAAGTTTATTTTACCAATTTTCCTGTATAAGCCTCTAATGTAAATTGGTGTGCTCAGTTTCCTAACTAGCGACATGTTGTTTTATTGTTTGGTGAGTATTTGTCCCGATTAATCGGTCATGATTTTACTTCCTACACAGGAAATGTGAAGCGTGTTTGTGTGTGTGTGTGGGGGGGGGGAGGGGTAAAAGTAAAAGGGGGATTAAGATACGCTGTTGGTTACAGTAGTGCAGCTAGGTTTAAAAGCAACCTCTTTTCGTTGATTAAAATTGTGTGCAATTTAGACCTATATATTTATTTAATGGGAAAGTCATCCATATATCTATCAATTATCACACAAACACACTGACATCTTATTTGATTTTAAAGAATTGAATTTGAGAATGGAAATGGGGAATGTGTCAAAGAAACAACAACCAGACCATAGAACAGACAACAGCAGAAGGTCACCAACAGGTATACAATGCAGCGAAAAAATCCCGCACCCGGAGGTGTTCTTCACTGACCCCTAAACAATTATATATACTAGTTCAGTGAAAATGAACGCCATATTAAACTCCAAATTGTACATAAGACTACTACAAGACTAACAAAGACCAGAGGCTCCTGACTTGGGACAGGCGCAAAAATGCGGCGGGGTTAATCATGTTTATGAGATCTCAACCCTCCCCCTTTACCTTTAGCCAATGTAGAAAAGTAAATAAAATTTAGTTCTTCGTACGTTCATGAATATTCATGACATGTGACCATTTGTCCGCACTTAAAACCCGTGCGGTCACCTTTCTGACCATCGACATTCGCTATAGCCTAAAGAAGACACGTGTATTATGTCCGAAGAAGAAACTTCTGCCGTGGAGCCAATGGACGAAAGTCAACTCTTAAAAGACGACAAAAGTGATCTTACTACAGCTGATGCAGTTTCCTTTTTCAATAGCTCTTTAAATAAGGCTCTACAAAGACAGAAAAGTGAGATTTTGTCGGAGTTTAAAAAGACACAAGTAAGCTCAGTCAATTCAAACACACGCACGTTAGTCAGTGGTCAGCCTTCTACAATTGCAAAGATTCAGCAAAGAATCTGGACCCAGAAATGACAACTACAATCAGCAAAACAACTCCCAGCAGCAGTACAACGACGGACTGTGCTTTTACTGCAAAAGACCAGGACACACTGCCCGTTTCTGTCCCTACAAAGCACATACCTTCAGTAGTACCAAGCCAGCACCAGCCACTATTACAAGTGCTCCACCCCTGTCTTAATGAAAAAGTTGAGTATGATATAGAATTTGATAGTTATGAATATACTGATGGAATTAAGACTGTAAAAATATTAAAAGATCATGTCTAGTACTGGGAAGATAGTTTAAAACCTTCTGAATTAGTTTTAAGCACTGTAAAATTTGGTTACGCTATTCCTTTTATTCAAGAACCTCCATCAGTTTATTTGAATAATAACAGATCAGCATTTAATAATTCCTCATTTGTTTTGAAAGGTATTACAGAATTAAAACTGAATGATTCTATTACTGAAGTTTCAAATAAACCTTAGGTAATAAATCCTCTAACTGTAGCCATCAGTGATTCGAAGAAAGAGAGATTACTAATAGTTTTAGATCTGAGACATGTTAACAAATATGTACAAAAACAGAAAATAAAATTTGAAGGCGTTAAAGAGGCCAAGCAATACGCAAAAAAGGGTTTTTTCATGCTAAAGTTCGATTTACGTCATGGTTATCATCATATTACTATACATCCAGAACATCAGAAATTTCTAGGTTTTTCCTGGGTAATTGATGGACAAGAAAGAGATTTTATTTTCTCAGTTTTACCTTTTGGGATATCTTCAGCTGGACATATTTTTACTAAAGTTGTCCATTAGTTAACTTTTGGAGATCACAAAGTTTCCCGATCATTGTGTATTTGGACGACGGATGGGCTTGTGACAGCAGGGAAAGGTGTGTACGCATGTCCAAATCTGTTTTACATACTTTATTGATATCTGGATTTTTACCAAATTTTGAGAAATAATTTTTTCACCAGTGCAAAAATTAGACTGGTTAGGTTTTTCATGGAATCTGGTATCTGGTGTCATTGAAGTTCCCAAAAAGAAAATTGAAAAAATACAGTTAAAAATTGAAAAAATTCTTTCAGATAATCGTTCAACTGCTAGAAATTTGGCATGTGTTCTTGGGAAAATTATATCTTTGATCCCAGCTTTTGGTCAGATTTGCCAATTGATGATATGTAATTTATGCATATCTGTTTGCCAGAGAAATACTTGGGACTCATATTTTGAAATTTCCACCCAAGTCAAAACCGAACTTGAGTTTTGGAAAAGTAATTGTAAATCTATGCCTAATTTATTAGTATGTCCTATACACAAGATTCCAGAATGTATTATTTTTTCCGACGCCAGTATGTATGCTGGAGCAGGTTTTGTCGATGGTAATGTTTTACAAATTGCTCATTATATGTTTAGTGAGCAAGAAAGACTTAAGAGCTCCACATGGAGAGAGTTGAAATCTGTTGAGTTTGTATTAGAAAGTATGTTTGCACAGCTAGCAGGAAAACTTGTAAAAATTTATACTGGACATTCAAAATGTTGTGCATATTTGTCGAGTTGGCAGCATGAAGCCTGATTTACATGAACTTGCTATGCATATTTATACAACTTGCATAGCTAATAGTATTACGATTGAGATTGAGTGGATCCCACGATCTGAAAATGTACAAGCAGATTACTTAAGTCGAATTTTTGATTTTGATGACTGGGCTGTGGACGACAGCGTTTTTCTTATGTTTAATAACAGATGGGGGAAACTTACGTTTGACAGATTTGCAGACGATAAAAATAATAAAATTGCACGGTTTAATTCGAAGTTTTGGGTTCCAGGAACTAAAGGAGTCGACGCTTTTGCTTTCGACTGGTCAGGAGAAAACAACTGGATTGTGCCTCCAGTCTGATTAGTTTGCCGAGTTTTAAATCATATGATAACTTGTCGTGCAAAAGGTGTATTGGTAGTTCCTAAATGGAAGTCTGCTCTATTTTGGCCTATGGTTTGGAACAACACAGAAAATAAATTTTATGATTTTATTACAGATGTTGTTGAATTTGATCGTCCTAAACATTTCTTTTTATCTGGTTCAGACAGAGACAGCGTTTTTTGCTCAATCCCCATTCATCAGTAACGTCCTTGTTTTTAAACTTGATTGTTCATCGTATGAGGTCACATTCCTTTGTACGGTTCAATGCACAATTTTACTATTGGGTGTAAATTTTTACTACACGGTAAAATACACGTATCGAAAAAAGTAATCACTACGGAACGTACCCACACGCTTACATATGTATACATTATTAGTTCAAAGTATATAGCTTTAAAGAATTGAGATGCACCTTGTGCGGTTATAATTTGAGAAGCACATTGTGCAGTTTATAATTGAGATGCACCTTGTGCAGTATATAATTGAGGAGCACCTTGTTCAGTATATAATTGAGAAGCACCTTGTGCAGAATATAATTGAGAAGCACCTTGTGCAGTTTATAATTGGGGTGCACCTTGTGCAGTTTATAATTGAGATGCACCTTGTGCAGTTTGTAATTGCGAAGCACCTTGTGCAGTATATAATTGAGAGGCACCTTGTGCAGTTTATAATTCAGAGACACCTTGTGCAGTATATAATCGCGAAGCACCTTGCGCAGTTTAAATGCAAAAATGCACCTTGTGCAGATTTTAATTGAGAAGTACATTGCGCGGTTAAAGTACAAAAAACGTACATTATGCGATTTAAGAATAGAAATGCACCTTGTGCGGTTTAATAAAAAAAAAAAAAAATGAAATATGCACCTTTGGCAGTTGTTTAAGATGCACTTTGCATGACTGTTCTGTTACAGTGATATATCTATATTTATTATTTAGTAAGTTGTGCTTAGTTTTATTTATGTTTCATTATTACAGGACAGTGCAATATGGAGGGAAATTTCTCAGTTTGCGAATTCAAATCGACAGTTTACCGGATGTAAAAAAAAAAGCATTTTCAATATTGTGAGAAGCAGTAAAGCAATTTCTACAAATAGAAAGTATGATGTGTATTTCAAAAAAATGAAAGAATGGTGTATTACATATAAAGTTATTCCGTTGCCTGCAAGTGTATCATCCGTTGCAGTTTATATTAGTGGCCTTGTGCAGCAATCCGTATCTGAGTCAGTTTTATTTGCTCATTTTTATAGCATAAAGTGGTATCATTATTTCAGTTTAGTGTACAATCCGTGTGAAAACAAGCTTATTCAGATGATGATTGAAGGAGCTAAGAGAATTTTAAGTAAACCAGTTTCGAAAAAAGAGCCAATTACAGCATTTCATTAACAGAAGATAGTGAATAAATTGGTGGTGATCGTGCTCATTTGCCGAATGTTAGAATTTGTGCAATGATGTTAGTTGGTTATGCAGGATTTTTACGCTACAGTGAGATAGCAAACTTAAAAATGTGTAACAGAAAAATTTTTGACACTTATGTTTCTTTGAATATTGAATCTGGGAAAACTGATGTATATAGAAGGGGTAATAATGTTATAATTTCTAAAACAAATTTGCCTACCTGTCCAGTAGTTTGGTTATTGACATACATTAATTTAGCTAAATTGGCTTTGGATTCTAATCAATGTGTTTTTCGATCTGTTAGATTTTTTAAGTCAGTAAATTCTTATAAGTTAGCAGAGGTTAATCGTCCTTTATCTTATACTAGAGCTATGGAGTTACTTTTGGGCACATTAACTGCGATTGGTCTTGATTGTAAACTTTTTTGTCTTCATAGTTTGCGCAGTGGTGGTGCCACTGCTGCTGCTAGAAATGGCGTTTCTGATCGTTTAATTAAAGAGCATGAAAGGTGGCGTACCGATTTTGCTTGAGGTGTCAGACCACCAATTACTCCCTCCAATTTAGAACGTATGTATAAGTAGTCCTACTTTGACACAAAATAGTGCTTTTGATGTCATTGTTTACTTAAACTAATCAAAAAATTTGCAGAAATGAAACTTTTGGTGAAAGGGAAATATATTTAGACCATTTTGAGCCAAAATTCACTTGTCTATGAGTTTGCATTAAAAATTCAGGATTAATGCGCTACATAGTACACTAATTTAAGATTTCCAGAAAACCGGGAGTTATTTTGGTAGTACCTGTCTTTTCAAAATCAGAAATTTGTTACAAGACTTTAAACATTGGTTGAAAATTAGCATGTAGGAAGGTGATACATGTACAATTCAGGATATACCTGGTTTCCTTGAAGTTAAACTTAAGGTAAAATATTTAGAAAGCTGTGAAAATTGCAAAATTTGGTTGAACAGATAGGGATTTTTAATTGGTGGTCTGACACCAAAAGACGGTTATATCAAAGATTCTGCTAAAAAGCATCTAACTAATGGTTTCGTCAAATTTTGGTATATAACGGGTTATAGATATAAAAAAAAAAATTTGGTGATATTATTCAGCTCAATTATGCTATGAATTTACTATTTTCCCTTTGTCTCGAGGTTATAGCGAGTAGCACATCTACACTATGTCGTTTGTTCTTTGTTAAGGCCATAGAATATAATTATTTTATATTCGTACGAACGTAGTGAGGGAGAATATAGATAAAATTTAGTTCGTCGTACGTTCATGAATATTCATGACATGTGACCATTTGTCCGCACTTAAAACCCGTGCGGTCACTTTTCTGACCATCGACTCTTGCTATAGCCGAAAGAAGACACGTGTATTCACGGATGATTAAATATGAATTTGTAATTGGAATTATGATATTATTGTTATTCTGTTTGTATATGATACATATAGCGATGTATTATATAGAATTAAAGGTTATAGCGAGTAGCACATATGCATTATGTCGTTTGTTCTTTGTTAAGGCCATAGAATATAATTATTTTATATTCGGACGAACGTAGTGAGGGAGAATATAAACGTAGATTGTTTAACTAATGTCAATAAATGTTCAGGATGTATAGATGTTAATCACGTGGGATGATTACAGTCCTCGAAACGTAAGACAAACATTTATTGATTCACTTCGCTATGATTATTACCTGTGTTGGCTTATATGTATTTAGGAGATAACTGTATTGTATTTTAAGCTCTGACGGCATCAATTGGGGATTTGATGGTCGCAAATTAAGTTTACTGGCGACGCGTTAGCGGAGACAGTAAACGGGTATTTGCGACCATCAAATCCCAAATTGATGCCGTCAGAGCTTAAAATACAATATTGTTATCTCCATTCTAATGAAAGTGACAGAAAACAACGTTTAAACATGTATTTAAAATCTGTCATATGACGTCTACGCTTGCGCGTACGTCCCATAGCATCAATTGTCAATTGATGCCGTGTAAGAAAGTGACGTTATCCAATCAAAATGAACGTTACAAACGTTGTTGCATTAGAATTGGAGTTGACGGTAAAATCAGAAAAGCTCTTCATATACGCATGCCGTTTATAATGTGTTGTTTTAACTTTTTTAACACAAAAACAGAAAAACAATTTCACCTACATGATAACTGGAACAAGGCAATAAAGCGATTAAATATTTGAACAGCATAAATTTAAACTTATTAGGGTTTGTATTGATCATACTCTTATTTTTAAAAGAAAATGCAGCTAATCTATTTGTTATTTGTTATTTGAAAGACCTCAATTGTGATAATTTTTTTTAAGAATTTTAAGATTATATGGATACAAAATTTTTAAATATTGAAAAAAATAGATTTAAATTTTCAATAACATTTTATTTTTCAGAGTATGTTCGGACAATAATAAAATCAAAAGCGCGATATAAACACCCTTTTTTGAACTCTCCGGGTTTGAAAATATATCACCAAAATAAAAACGAAAACGACCATCATGTGAAGTAGAAGAGTTCAATCCAATCCGCCAGAAAGGTCGATCGGTACTATCTGTTCGATCAGCAAAATACTTTTACTAAAAGTCAGACATCTTGGTGATGTGAGTTTGACGCGAACTTAACTGACCGGTGACTGATCGATGACTACTGATCGATCGCTAAAACAGTCACGCATAAGGTTGAAAGTACTGTAATTACATCAGGTCTGATATATAATCCTGCATTACTGATATATAATACTACATTACAAATAAAAATATTGTTCGCTTTGTATTAGATACAATACAAACTTTTTAAGGTAACAAAGAAACAGGCCGGTAACAACCGTTGCCGGATAGTTTTTCTGCACGAGTAGTCAGGACCTTGACCTGACTACAAGTGCAGAAAAACTATACGGCAGGTTGTTTCCGGCCTGTTTTTTGTTACTTTTGTTTTGTATCTGACTTGTACGACGTTTCAAGGAAGAAGTATTACATTTTGCAAGACTGAACATTTGAGAAACTTAAATGGCCTCAAATCAGTAAATGTAAGTTATAGAATAAACATATTTGTTTTTCATTTTCCTTCAACGGGAGTTTTTTTTTTTTCTAGAAAAAAAATTAGGAATCTAATAATTTGATAAAAACAAAAGAACCATTTCAAGTATAAGATTAACGTTATCAAGTTTGAGACTTTTTAATTTAAAATGCAACTTCGTTGAAATGTAATATATTAAAGAAATATTTTAGTGGTAAGTAAGCTAACGTTTAATTTTATGGGTGAAACAGAAAGCGGGAGAGGGCCTTAATTGATTTGAAACAAACAGGCTGTGATCTTTACTTTGATGAAAAAATTGCAGGATGTGCCTTTTCATTTCCCCATTCCCCCTTTAAACATTTCGTGAAAATTGCACGTTTGCTGTCAAATACATGAATTTAATATTCAGTGAGGGGAGGGGGTGCCGGGGTTGGAATCCCAATTTTTTGGACGATCAATGCATTTGAATGTGGACAAATAGTTGAAACCCCTTTTTTCCTGGGTTGGGAACCCCTTTCTTAAAATGACTGGATCCGCCCCTGATAGATTTGAATTCATCTTATAATTAAATTCAATAACAATATAAATGTATCAAAAGAATGAATTTTTTACTTCATTAGTGAGTGAAATGTTATGAAAAAAAGGATTTTGTTCTGTTATTGTATATATTAAGACAAATACTTTTAAAAAAATGAAATCATGCTCGGTCTCTGCAAGTGTTGATCGCGATTAATTAAACACGTGTTACTATATGACCAATCGCAGCCAACCCTCTAAAATTGAGGCCTGACATAAGTTGAATGTTTTTCTTCAAGAGTTGCTGCTCATTTGGACATGTATTACATGAACTCTTTTTATTTATAGGATCAGGGGCGTAGCTAGAAGAAAACGATGTGCAAGCAACTACCGCCGAGCGGAGCGAGTCGAAAAAATTTTGGGACCCTTTAATGCAGAAAAATATATTTTTTTTCGGTTTTCGGTCATAGGACGGTTTAAAGAGGAGCTACATGTAGATAGGACTTATAAACAATTGATGAACGTAAAACTATTAATACTTGAATCTTCTGAATAGAGTAAATCATGGTCAATTTAATACGTAAACAACACATTTTGAATTACAGAATTTACTCAACATTGACCAAAATCTGCTCTTCGGGTCTAAGCAGAAACGAACTTCTCTATTACTTTATCAACATTCACACTGAAATCCCGATCAATATGCAGTAATGCTAGCGATGATAACCTGTCGTTGTTCATTGTTGATCGTGCATTTGTTTTCAACAGACTTAATACACTGATAGATCTGCATGGTAGCACTCGCGAGATGTTATAAACCAGCGTACGTGTTCTCCATCGAACGACCTCCCGATTGAAATTGTCCGCCAAATACATGCCAGGTCATTTTGTATGTCTCAGACAATATGGAGAATTATTCGTTGGTTATATTTCCTACAACACGAGGAAGCAGATACGACACAAAGAAGCTATTTTCTGATAATACCAGACACCCTCTACTCTCCAATTCCATTTATCTATATGGTCTACGTGTGTGAACGCAAACTATAATGAGACTTTCCAATGCTGTTTTGGCATGTTTTCAGGGTGATTGGCTTTGGTAGTCTGTCGAATACATCGCCTCGGCATATTTTCAATAATATCAAAGAGGGGGGATATGAGGGGTCCTGATCCCGAAATCCCGAAATCCCGGGCTTAAAAACACAAAATCCCGAGGTCCCAAAATTCGAAAAAAGAATTACCGGATCCCGAAAAGGTCAATCCCGAAACCCCGAGCTTAAAAACACCCGATCCTGGAGTCCCGATAAAGGTCCTATCCCCCTCATCAAAAGGTTTCGATAAATCTAATGGTCGATTGGTACATCGCATCGCAAACATATAAGCCGTACTCTGTAAAATGTGCTCCGAAACTACACGTCTTAGACTGAGTATAATAAATTCAAATCTGGTAAAAGATACAAGTTACTGTCCGATTTTTACATGATCTCCAATAAAACGTTTATTTTGAAATGTCGTTATTTAATGACAGTTCATCAATTAAATAAGTGACAACATATGTGTTTCCTTTAACCATAATTAATTTATAAATTTTTATTTTGGCATTTTTTTTTTTTGCTTGCCGAATCGATGTGCACGCAACTGCGTGTTAGCGTATAGGGAGCTACGCGCCTGAGGATCAATCGTGCATTGGTGAATTGATAGGGATTTTATCTTTTGATGAGATTTGATTTTTATTTACATATTTCCTGTCTTTTTTAATTGAAATATAAACGTCGGTATCATCATTTCTTCATTTTCAGCACTATCCAAAATTACTATTCATGTCCATGCTCCATAAAAAGGGGAAGGGTATGTACTTTTCTGAATATATAGACTATTTACCTTTACAACACCATCACCCAATATATATATCGAAAAATCAGGAATCATGCAGATCATTAATTTGTTATCTGGTTGACCATAGTACATTGTAATTTTTTTCTCATAAAATTTGGGATCAAAATATCTTTTCTTATTAGGAGAAAAACATACCCCCCCCCCTTTTTTTAAGTTAAATGTACGAATCTTTAAGTATACTGATATGAATGGTATTTTACTGAAAATGTTTTAAAAAAAATATTGATGATAACGTAAATATTTTATCAAAAACAAAAGACAGGAAATATGTCGGTGAACCAAAAAGTTCAAATCTAATTGAAAGTTAAAGTGCCCATGAACTCATTGTTCATGCACGAGTGATTCTATTCATAAAAAGTGTCCGTGTAACAACTAAAAAGAGTCCGTGTATCGTCCAAAAAGAGTCCGTGTAACACCCGTTAATGTACTGTTTTTCTCTGCGGGGGGCAAAGTCGTACAAGAAAACGTTAAAAGAACAAGAGGATATTGCCGCCAACAAAGGTTTTTGAAATGGACAGGTAAAATTAAAATGGACCTCCATTTAAAAGATGAAGCCTTTCGATTGAGACTACCAAGACAAAAAATGTACACTAATGTAAACTATTTAAACTTTTGTACGTGTTTATTGTGTTATGTCAAGGTTAAAGGTAATGCAGTACTTTATATGTTCACTGTTGTTTATGATGAATAAAAAGTCTTTGGAAAAGAAAATATAGTTTAAAAATTAAATACAAAAACCCCACAAAAATCACATTATTTTTCGAAGATTTTCTGTTACCGCTTTCACAGCATCTCCATCTGTTCATCAGACAGAATTGTTATCGTTAATAGTAACAATTTGTGACGTTTATACCTAATAGTAACGTATAGTGGTAGTTTGAACATATTCACGGACAAAATGTCACTTCTTATCTAAAGTCGACTTGTACAGTTCAATAAAATATTGTTCCTTGGCTTAACGTGGAATTTTTTCATCTTAAAAAAATGGATAAATTTTAAATTGTCCCTTTCTACATTAGTCAAAATTGTATATTATATCAATAAACACTTTTGGTAAATCACACTAGAAAAAATGAAACATTCAACACAGAAAAGATTTTAAAATGATTATCTATATAATACTACAATGAAATATATTTAAAAGATAAGGTACACAAAGAAGAGAGGGAAGAAACATGTACCGAGGACTTAATACACACATTACTATAGAGAGGGAAGAAACATGTACCGAGGACATAATATACACATTACTATAGAGAGGCAAGAAACATGTAACGAGGACTTAATACACACATTACTATAGAGAGGATAGAAACATGTAACGAGGACTTAATACACACATTACTTTAGAGAGGGAAGAAACAAGTACCGATGACTTAATATACACATTACTATAGAGACGGAAGAAACATGTACCGAAAACATAATATACACATTACTATAGAGAGGGAAGAAACATGTACCGAGGACATAATATACACATTACTATATAGAGGCAAGAAACATGTAACGAGGACTTAATACACACATTACTATACAGAGGGAAGAAACATGTACCGAGGGCTTAATACACACATTACTATAGAGAGGGAAGAAACATGTACCGAAGACTTAATACACACATTACTATAGAGAGGGAAGAAACAAGTACCGAGGACTTAATATACACATTACTATAGAGAGGATAGAAACATGTACCGAGGACTTAATATACACATTACTATAGAGAGAGTAGAAACATGTACCGAGGGCTTAATACACACATTACTACAGAGAGGGAAGAAACATGTACCGAGGACTTAATACACACATTACTATAGAGAGGGAAGAAACATATGTACCGAGGACTTAATATACACATTACTATAGAGAGGGAAGAAACATGTACCGAGGACTTAATACACACATTACTATAGAGAGGGAAGAAACATGTAACGAGGACTTAATACACACATTAGTATAGAGAGGGAAGAAACATGTACCGAGGACTTAATACACACATTACTATAGAGAGGGTAGAAACATGTGCCGAGGACTTAATACACACATTACTATAGAGAGGGAAGAAACATGTACCGAGGACTTACTACACACATTACTATAGAGAGGGAAGAAACATGTACCGAGGACTTAATACACACATTACTATAGAGAGGGTAGAAACATGTACCGAGGACTTAATACACACATTACTATAGAGAGGGAAGAAACATGTACCGAGGACTTAATACACACATTACTATAGAGAGGGTAGAAACATGTGCCGAGGACTTAATAAACACATTACTATAGAGAGGGAAGAAACATGTACCGAGGACTTAATACACACATTACTATAGAGAGGGTAGAAACATGTACCGAGGACTTACTACACACATTACTATAGAGAGGGAAGAAACATGTACCGAGGACTTAATACACACATTACTATAGAGAGGGAAGAAACATGTACCGAGGACTTACTACACACATTACTATAGAGAGGGAAGAAACATGTACCGAGGACTTACTACACACATTACTATAGAGAGGGAAGAAACATGTACCGAGGACTTAATACACACATTACTATAGAGAGGGTAGAAACATGTACCGAGGACTTAATACACACATTACTATAGAGAGGGAAGAAACATGTACCGAGGACTTAATACACACATTACTATAGAGAGGGTAGAAACATGTGCCGAGGACTTAATAAACACATTACTATAGAGAGGGAAGAAACATGTACCGAGGACTTAATACACACATTACTATAGAGAGGGTAGAAACATGTACCGAGGACTTTATTCACACATTACTATAGAGAGGGAAGAAATATGTACCGAGGACTTAATACACACATTACTATAGAGAGGGAAGAAACATGTAACGAGGACTTAATACACACATTACTATAGAGAGGGAAGAAACATGTACCGAGGACTTAATACACACATTACCATAGAGAGGGTAGAAACATGTACCGAGGACTTAATACACACATTACTATAGAGAGGGAAGAAACATGTACCGAGGACTTACTACACACATTACTATAGAGAGGGAAGAAACATGTACCGAGGACTTACTACACACATTACTATAGAGAGGGTAGAAACATGTACCGAGGACTTAATACAAACATTATTATAGAGAGGGAAGAAACATGTACCGAGGACTTCATACACACATTACTATAGAGAGGGAAGAAACATGTACCGAGGACTTAATACACAAATTACTAAAGAGAGGGAAGAAATATGTACCGAGGACTTAATACACACATTACTATAGAGAGGGAAGAAACAAGTACCGAGGACTTAATACACACATTACTATAGAGAGGGTAGAAACATGTACCGAGGACTTAATTCACACATTACTATAGAGAGGGAAGAAATATGTACCGAGGACTTAATACACACATTACCATAGAGAGGGTAGAAACATGTACCGAGGACTTAATACACACATTACTATAGAGAGGGAAGAAACATGTACCGAGGACTTAATACACACATTACTATAGAGAGGGAAGAAACATGTACCGAGGACTTAATACACACATTACTATAGAGAGGGAAGAAACATGTACCGAGGACTTAATACACACATTACTATAGAGAGGGTAGAAATATGTACCGAGGACTTAATACACACATTACTATAGAGAGGGAAGAAATATGTACCGAGGACTTAATACACACATTACTATATTCTAAGATTTTGGTAATTAATACAATTGGTTTGTTCTCTATTTAGTTCGAATATTGCTGTTTGAAGTTTAGCCACGTCCATTTTAAGGTGTCAGACATATTAGGTAGCTATCTTGACCAAATATATGTTTACATGAACTGATAATAAACTTTGACTAAAGGCTACGATTAAAGACCAATGAATGAAATAATATTCATTTTGTTACAAACGAGGGACAAAAGATACAAAATTGACAGTATAACTCATAAATCGAAAATAAATTGACAACGCCATGGCTTGAAATTAAAAGGACAAACAATAATATACATGAAACAACATAGAATAGGGGTGATCTCAGGTGCTCCGGAAGGGTAAGCAATGGGGAAGGGGGAATTGATCGATGACTTAAAGACAAATTAAACAAGTTTATACGTTAAACATAAGGTTTTCTTTATACAATCATACATATTTAGAAGTTGCCTAGATAAAATTTGAAATAAACAGAGTATTTACGAAATCAAAAGTCATAATGAAAAAAAATAAGATGATTGGAATATAGAAAAAAAAATCATGTTGGCAAGCTAAGACAAATAAGGCTCAGTCGAAATTTCGCTAAAAAAAATAGAAATATTTTTTTTTTATCCATGAACCCCCTCCCCTAAAAAGAAAAGGGTTGCTCCCTTTTCAAAATCATGGACTTTTTATTTAGCTGAACGAAGGTAAAATGTATACTTAAAATAAAAAATAACACATTAATTATTTTACAGAATCTTTTTTTAAACCACAAACGTTTTTGGTATTTGAAAGTCAATATTTTCCGTTCTTTTATATTTGTCTTCCGTCTTCTCGGGACTGAGGGGATTAATCGATCTCACTGTACCAGAATACATGCAAATAGATATGCATGGTTGGCGTTCTATCGAACTGACAGAAATGAATTCAACTACCTGACTATACCTCATAAGGTCGGGTCAAGTAAGATAAACGGTACTGTAGTTCCATCGGAAAACGGAGAAGTAAATATGTTTAACATTAGAAGTAATCCGGTTTATATGTACATAAGTTGCCAGGTTGACACAGGAAAGTTCTACAAGTTTGACAAGTCGGTTAAGGTTGACAGGTTGACAAGTGAAAAGGTTATCAGGGTGACAGGTCGACATGTTAAAAAGTCGATAAATGTATAGGTCGACAGGTTGACAAGTGTAAAGGTTAACTCTCATGTATAGTTGAGTTATTTGTTGGACTTTCAAAGAGAAGGGCTGAATTTATAAACGATCTTGATTAAGAATTGAAGTTCGATTCGGCCGTTTCAGTCTGATTATTGGTAACTAGTGACAAGTTTTACGTCTTCACTACTATTTTCTGCATCACTTTTGATTTAAAATAAACAAGTTGAATAGCTTAAACGTTTGTCTCATGACTATATGACTCGAAACACAATAATTGTTAGATACACCGAGGAAAAGAAAATAATGATATATTATCTATAAAAAGAAATTAATTGATAAATAAACTAAAATGTCAAATGTCAGAGTCATCACTTATAAAATTATGTGCATCAATTTCAGTTGATCACAAGAAAGTCCAGTATCGTTGCAATTGGTAATACTCGGTGTTTCCCTGCAGACCATGAAAGCGTACCATGTACTACAGATAATATGTAACAAATTATTTACTCAGTAGCTGTACCAGGGGTGGGGGTCTCTGATTAGATCCTACCTTTTTTCGGAAAATTGGGAAATTACGTTAATATTACGGAAAAGGAGACAACAATAGTTTTTTTTCTTTTATTCTGGGACCCCTCTTTTTGACTTGTTTGGATCCGCCCCTGTTACTAATCTAACACTTTAGAACCACGGGTTTGCTATATATCCAATGTTGCTGTAGTCTGAATTATCATGAAGCAGATATAGTCTGGTTATTTACCAGAATTAAAACGACAGAAATTGAATTCTCAATATAGGAAACGATAGAAATGTAGGTCGTATATTTACAATTGGATAAATCTTTCTAAAAGTTATTTTAAATACTTTAAATATTGATTTCTTGCTATTGATGTATTACTCTTAATTTGAAAATTTTATCACATGTTTCCCTTTGATTGAAAGAAATTCAGATGCATTTGTCAGAAAACAATACAAAAGGTATTTTCAGAGATAGGTATACTAAGTCTTTACTATAGTACCTCCTTTGAGCAGATACACGGATTTAAAAAAAATCAAATATGCTGCTTCATCAGCTTTGATTGTCGAACTCGCTTATGTCTAATTTGGCTCCAATATTGAAGGCAATGCAACAGGAAAAAATATATAAAGATTACTATTTCCGAAAACCCTACTTGGCATGGTTCACCTGGTATGGTAATGTATTGGTTTGATTGGCAGCTAAACTACATTTTTTTTATTACAACATTGCTATGTGACAATCAATTTCTAAAGGTGTCAGACCACCAATTAAAAATCCCTATCTGTTCAACCAAATTTTGAATTTTTCACAGCCGTCTAAATATTTTACCTTAAGTTTAACTTCAATGAAACCAGGTATATCCAGAATTATATATGTATCACCTTTCTACATGCCAATTTTCAATACATATGTAAAGTCTTATAAGAAAATTCTGATCTTGAAAACACAGGTACTACCAAAATAACTCCCGGTTTTCTGAAAATCTTCAATTAGTATACTATGTAGCACATTAATCATGAATGTTTAATGCAAACTCATAGACAAGTGAATTTTGGCTCAAAATGGTCTTAATATATTTCCCTTTCACCAAAAGTTTCATTTCTGCAAATTTGTTTGTAAGTTTAAGTAAACAATGACATCAAAGCACTATTTTGTGTCAGAGTAGGGCTACTTTTACGTTCTACGTTCTAAATTTGAGGGAGTAATTGGTGGTCTGACACCTAAAGTTAATAAGCTGATCGTGGTAAAAGGTACCAACAATCAAATCACGCTTCGTTGACAAAAATGGTTAAGATATTATTCCCCATTCTGTGTACCGTATCTCGCCTTGCAAACTTACATGTCGCATTGACATTTTTTTGTCGACACGCCGACATTTTAGGAAACAGTGTGTAAAAGTCGGTGCATATTTTAGTACCTGGCAAAATATCTATAAAGGTGTACCGCAGGGCTCGATTTTGGGTCCTGTGCTTTTTAATATTTTTCTAAACGACATTTTCAATTTTGTGAAAGAAAATGAACTGTATAATTATGCAGACGATAATACATTGTCACACTCAGGACCAGACCTAAATGGATTAGTTAAATCTTTGGAAAAGGAAAGTGCTGTTTTAAGTGTTTTCGATTTCAAGTTTTTTTTTTATTATCCCTAGGATATATCCTCATGATATATTCAATAGTGAAATGTACATTCTTGTCAAAATATAATACACAGGAATAACATAGAAAAAAGATTTAATGCGATCAAAGAATGACTGGTTAAATTATAAATGATTGATATAAAATGTATATTTGGAATACAAAGATTTTAATCAAATTGCAATTTAACATTTGAAAACCGTATTGAAATGCAGAACTACAGCAATATCTGTTAGAAACAAACAAAACTGGGAGATAAGAGTATACAGAAAATTTCGAAAACAACTATAAAAAAAACAATGAAGACATCATACCCTGAAGAATTCAGGCTGGAAATTAAAAAAAATGAACCTAGAAAGGAACAATCTAAAATTAATTGTGTTTTCTTAAACAAAGGTAAGTGGGAATATTGACATTGATATTGATACTGAAAGTTATCCATTCGTGGGATGTGTTTGTGCTTTTGATATTGAATTTGCCATTTGATTAGGGACTTTCCGTTTTAAATTTTCTTCGGAGTATAGTATTCTTGTGATTTAACTTTTTATCAAGTAATGACCTGATCTCATGAGAAGAAACTAAACATGCTCCTCGAAGTGTTAAACTTTGCAAAACTGTAGGAATCAGTCAACTTCCCAACGAAATTTAACGTAACGATACATTAACTAATGTATTACACGAACTTTATAATAACTAATTATAATAAATGCTTTCGTAAAGGGAAAGTTCCCGATGTATGGTGTCAAAATATAATGCAACCGCTCTTTAAGAAAGCGTAGGACTATCGAGACGCTTTGTCTTACCGTGTTTTGAGCTTTATGTCAACTGCTACAAATGCGTTAATTCCTATTTTTGAAATCTTGTAAGTTCATCGCAGAAAATGACATTCCTAGCAAAAAACAGAATGGTTTTTAAAAATAACGTTCTTTTCTAGATCATATGTTCACTTATGTACAATTTTGCGTAACCGAAAACTATGAAATTGACACATTACTGTGCTTTATCGATATTAATAAAGCTTTCGACTCCGTAAACTACATACTTCAACGGAACAAACTATTGTCAAATGGTTTACATGGAAATTTCTACAGAACTATAAGATATATGTTCTCGAAGTCGCAAAGCGTTTTGCGAATATCATAAAACACACTAACTGACTGTTTTTCAGTCGACACCGGTGTCCGCCAAGGGAAGAATTTAGCGCCAACATATTTTGCGCTATTCATAAACAGCCTGACCCCAGAAATCAATAATTTACGCAAAGGATTGAACATATGGTAAACTGCCTTTTTTATTATGTATGACAGTGCTTAAGGATTATAATCGCAACTAGACTCTTTGCACAAGTTGAATTATGAGCATTTTTGACAAATATCAAGTTATGCACATTCGGAAAAACAACTGTTAACCAGTGCGGTCATATTTACATGTTTGGTGATAAACCATTAGAACTTACCTCGATATATCGTTATATTGGTCTAGTAATTTTTGAACATACCGATTGGAAAAATATAATCTATGGATTACTTACCACATGTAGCAGAGCTCTACGATCGCTAACTTCAAAACACTATAAAAAGGGAAAACATAGACTATAATACTTACACCAACATCTTTGACAGTCACTTGAATACTCATCTGCTGTATGGGGATTTAAGAAGTAAAATACACTAGAAAGATTACAGAACCATAAGGACATCTTTGGAAGTTGACAAGCGCGTATCTCTTCCGGCTATCGAAGGAGATACAGGCTGGACTCCTATACACTTGAACCTCAATGTAACATGAGACAACTAAAGTGTCTATTGTGTGAAATGCCTGATGACTATAGGCTGTGTCGCAAAGTTGTTATGTGGGATTTTTAACATTTCCAACACATATATAAGAAAATGGAGTAATGATGTAAAAGAATAATGACTAAATGTAATCTACTAGATGTGTATACCAAACTTAACTCAGAACGACGATCAACGACGCATATATATCTTGTGTTAATGACAAAGTCGTGACTGCATTAACACCATCGGTTAAATGCGTTATAAGATATGCCTAAATTACGCACTTACAAAACACTAAACTGACTACAATGAAGAGTTATATTTGACAAAAATGTTTATTAAGACAACACAGATCTTTGGTAGCCTGGTTCAAAGCGGAACATTACCTTGAGAGATCGAAAAGAGTAGATTTCGAAATTTACAACTTGACTAAAGCCTATGCAAAATGTGCAAGTCTTACTTCATTGACGACGAATTCCATCGTTTGTTGTATTGCAAACGCTATGAAGAAATGAAAACAACACTATTGAAAAACATCCCTGACGAATACAAGATAGATTTGATTACCAAATATCAAATTCATACCTGTATTTTGTAATTACTGCAAGCTTCTATCTAACCTTATTGTGAAATATTTTACTATCAGACAATCTGTGGTCAATTGATATCGTGCCTTACTATATTGCCGTCTAAAATTACACTTATATCTAATAATAGAAACGCAATGTGCATTATAAGCCTATTTGGCTGGCTAAAAATCACTTGTATATTTGAATAAATAAGTTTTCTCGTTTGAATTGTTTTTACATAAATCAGGTCGTTAGTTTTCCCATTTTAAATCATTGCTGTATATGCCTATGGTTGTTAACTTCTACTTCATGTAGAAGCGAGTTGTCTCATTGGCAATCACACTACATCTTTTTATTCGTATATATTTTTTTTAAAAGATGAACGTAAACTAATAAGTGACTGAAACGTATAAATAAAGGCAACAGTAGTATACCGCTATTCGAAAGTCATAAATCGATTGAGGGAAAACAAATCCGGGTTACAAACTAAAACCGAGGGAAACACATCAAATATAAGAGGAAAACAACGAAACAACAGATACACTGAAGTGCAACCAAAAACCAAACGACAATGCAACACACACAGAAACCAACTATAAGATAACAATTGCCATTTTCCTGACTAGGTACAGGACATTTTAAGAACAAAATGTTGGGTTGAAGGTGTAACACGACTAATTCAGGCCCGGCCAGAAAGCACATACCAGAAATTAGTACATATTTAACACAAAATAGTTCCTACGCATGGACATAACTTTCAATATATTTAAAATATTTTATTAATTTTGGTATCAAATGAAAGCTGCATGACTGGTAATCATTGCAGAACAATTTTTGACTGATAAATTTGAATAATAAAAAAATGGCATGAAATTTAAAAAGGAGGGTACATTTTGCCTTTTTGTCAGATCGGAAGTACCTGTTTTGGTACATCCGAAGTTCCGGGAACCAGTTCTTTCTTATATGCAATGTATGGTATGTTGATTTTTTCAGTACAGGACACCAGAAGGTGTTGCTTTGACATGCAATGATTGTCACTTTATTTGAACTTAAGATAAAAGAGCTGTGACCACTCGAAATTGAGGAATTTAACATAGAAAGCAATGGGGCCATTAATTAGTGGTGTACTTCCTAGTACAGAGAATCACCAGAAATCCAATTTTTAAAAGTTGTACCTATTCCAATGAAAATAAGTCCAATTTGATGTTACAATAGAAAATTACGACATGCTAATTAAAAGTACCAGGCTTATCATTTAATACGTCAGTAAAGGAGTTGGTCCGGTAAGGGACGATTTTTGCCTCAAATTCCAGGTTCATCTAATGCAAGTTTTTGGACAGTTTTTAAAGTGTCTATTTCTATTGATTCGATTAATATATGTGAAAGAATTTAACTGATATAGTCATTAAAAACGCTCTGATTCAAGCTTAAATATGAAAAATCTATCAAATATGCCAAAAAACGTCACTTTTCAGATGGTTTTTGTCAAAAATGAAAGTGGCCGCATCCGTGTTCATCCTCAACCTTTATATATGTTTTGTATTATCATCAAATACAACTTATATTTCAATATCACGAATGAACACGAATGCGGCCACTTTCATTTTAGACGGACACCGTCTAAAAATTAACCAAAACATGCTAAATTTTGAAGATTTCAGTAATTTAGCATGACTTAATGATGCTAGAACGCGATATTTGTGCGTTGTAGTTTTTACTTTCCAAAATATAGCTTAAAGATTACATTTTCACAATTTTCTAAAACTGCTATATTTTGGGGCCAAAAAGGGGTCTTACTGAACTTACTCCTTTAAAAAATTACCATATAATTGATATGCATATCAACACCCAAGTGGTGGACTAACCACAGAATAAAAACGAACACGTAAAAAAACCTAGGTCAGCATATAAAAACAGCACAGCCGAACCACGCATTGTATGTGAGCCGACTAGATCGACGCACAAAAGTAACGTTACAGGTAAATTTCTAAAAAAATTCCAAAAAATAGGATATAGTTCAAGATTAGGTTTGTAATAATGGTATTTGATGTATTTAATAACAATAAAAATTACAATACTGTTATAATAGAATTGTATTAGTAATTAGATAATTTATTGTATTATCTAGCTATGTCGGTATTTCTTCTAAATCAAACTGTAAACCAAATACATCGTGTAAGTTAAGTTGCCCCAAACTAAAATCTTTTAAATGAACAGGGTGATTCATTATCTGTACCCTCACACACGAATAGAAAATCAAAAAAATTGAATTGCAACTACAGACTATAAGACATTTGAAAATATCCGATCATTATAACAAATACAACATCAAAACTAAATACATGAATGTTGGTTAACAAATACCGTGACACGTCTTATATCAATGCGAATTGGGCAGTTGAAATAGTCCCGTTTGTCATAGATTTTAGTATGAAGTCGTCTATCTGTGCCAATATTGAGGAAAAGATCAAGGTATGAAGCAGTCCTTCTAGTATCAGTAGTATCCTTTATTTAAAGTTCACTGGGATATATGAGATATAAGTATTGGCTGAAATATGGGTTATTCAGTGATAGGACATCATCAATATATTGAAAGGTAAAATTAAAGAATTTCGCAAGGTGCTTCTTCTTTTTGTCTTTTAGAAGGTTCTGACTGAACTCTGCTTCATACGAGTACATAAACAAATCGGCAAGTAGGGTGCACAATTAGTACCCATTGGAATACCGACTGTCTGTTGAAATATCAATCCTCCAAACTTAACAAATATATTGTGGATCAACAAGTCCAGCATTTTTATAATATCATCTTCTGTATATTTTCTGGTAGTTTCAGTGTGGTTCTTCACAAAATAAGAATAATAATAACCAAAAACAAGAAATTTGTATCTACGATTCCAATTCTTATAGAAAAAGCTCTGTTTAATGAGTTGGTGAAGTCGATCTTTCAACTGAGCATTGGAAATAGTAGTGTAAAGCGTAGAAAAATCAAAAGGTTTATGTTGCTGCAAAATTGCAGAGATTGTGATCTCAGATTAAGCAGTATATCTTTTGAATTTTTAACAACCACATTTGTAAGCTATCAATATTTCACGGTTCACTGAACATAGAATGGGGAGCGGTGCATGGTGTCTTATGTTGTTTAACTAGGTTTTGTTGATGCAGTTTATTTTTTAAGCATGGTGCAATTTTAGAACAAATTATCCAAGTGTTTGCTTTATGATCTATGAGGTAAATACATACCAGAGACATGCTGATTGGTCTTCGTTTTGCTGTATGATATACAAACACATAGTTTATGTGATATACATCAGAAGAATCGAAAGTTCAAAGTTAAATAGGAAGTTTTGAAGTAAAACGAAGAGACACATTTACATTTTGATGTAGTGAAACTGATAAGGTATAACACCACTTCTTTGGGCCTAGTTAGAAAAAAATTTACAACAATATAGTACATATTTTTAGCAAATTATTAAAGGAGTAATTTTGGTACCAATTGAAAGCCTAGGGACTTTGGGTCGCTGTAGAGCCCTTGTTGAAAGTTTCTTTTGAATGATAAAAAAAGATATATGAAATTATAAAAGAAAGCCTCATTTGATATGAGCGTCACTGACGGTGTTGACATGAATATCAATAATGTGGTCATTTTTATAAATTTTCTGTTTAAAAAAACTTTGAATTTTTCGAAAAACTAAGGATTTTCTTATCCCAGGCACAGATTACTTTAGCCGTATTTGGTATAACTTTTTGGAATTTTCGATCCTCAATGCTCTTCAAATTTGTGATTGTTTGGCTTTTTAAATATTTTGATATGAGCGTCACTGACGAGTCTTATGTAGACGAAACGCGCGTCTGGCGTACTAAATTATAATCCTGGTACCTTTAATAACTATTTACACCACTGGGTCGATGCCACTGCTGGCGGACGTTTCGTCCCCGAGGGTATCACCAGCCCAGTAGTCAACACTTCGGTGTTGACATGAATATCAATGATGTGGTCATTTTTATAAATTTTCTGTTTAAAAAAACTTTGAATTTTTCGAAAAACTAAGGATTTTCTTATCACAGGCACAGATTACCTTAGCCGTATTTGGTATAACTATTTGGAATTTTCTATCCTCAATGCTCTTCAACTTTGTGATTTTTTTGCTTTTTAAATATTTTGATATGAGCGTCACTGACGAGTCTTATGTAGACGAAACGCGCGTCTGGCGTACTAAATTATAATCCTGGAACCTTTGATAACTATTAACACCACTTGGTCGATGCCACTGCTGTTGGATGTTTCGTCCCCGAGAGTATTACCAGCCCAGTAGTCAACACTTCGGTGTTGACATGAATATCAATGATGTGGTCATTTTTTTAAATTTTCTGTTTAAAAAAACTTTGAATTTTTCGAAAAACTAAGGATTTTCTTATCACAGGCACAGATTACCTTAGCCGTATTTGGTTTAACTATTTGGAATTTTCGATCCTCAATGCTCTTAAACTTTGTGATTATTTGGCTTTTTAAATATTTTGATATGAGCGTCACTGACGAGTCTTATGTAGACGAAACGCGCGTCTGGCGTACTAAATTATAATCCTGGAACCTTTGATAACTATTAACACCACTGGGTCGATGCAACTGCTTGCGGACGTTTCGTCCCCGAGGGTATCACCAGCCCAGTAGTCAACACTTCGGTGTTGACATGAATATCAATAATGTGGTCGTTTTTATAAATTTTCTGTTTAAAAAACTTTGAATTTTTCGAAAAACTAAGAATATTCTTATCCCAGGCACAGATTACTTTAGCCGTATTTGGTATAACTTTTTGGAATTTTCGATCCTCAATGCTCTTCAACTTTTTGCTTGTTTGGCTTTCTAAATATTTTGATATGAGCGTCACTGACGAGTCTTATGTAGACGAAACGCGCGTCTGGCGTTCTAAATTATAATCCTGGTACCTTTGATATCTGTTGACCTGTTGTTAAGATCAGAAGTACTTGTATTTGTACGTTCAAAATTCCAGTGAACCAGTGCCCTCTAATATGCACAAGTGACATGAATGATTACTTTAAGTTCTTCTCTTATCTAAACTTATATTTATTCTTTTGAAAATATTCTTAAAAAACATACAATAACTACATTTGTTTATTTTTTTAAATTGATGTTACAAACAGTGTCTAAATAATGATGTCTTAGAACACGTATTATCTTTACGTGTTGATCTATTTATACAAGTTTAGGAAGTAAAACATATCATCTTAAAAATTTTATAAGATGTTAGTCCGAAAACCATGACAATTAAGTTGTTAACAAGACCTCTGGCACCATTTCCTGCAAAAAAAACATCATATTTATAACTCATGCTAAAACAGACAACAAAAAAGACACACAAACATGCACAAAACACAGTTATGGAAAACAATGGACCAAGCAACACGAAATACACCAAAAATGCTCCGGAAGGGTACGCAGATCCTCAAACGTTTGTTTACTCTTAAAATATACGACAAGTTTACAAACTCGTAAATTAAAAAAAGTTAAAAATGGTGTACTAGTTCAGTATAAATGGTCGTCACACTCAACTCTGAAACATATAAATAAACTAAAATCAAAATATGCATACAAAACTAATAAAGGTCAAAGGATTCTGACTTAGGACCGGCGCAAACATGCCGCGTGGTTATACATTTTTTGTGAGATATGAACCCTCCCCCTGATTATTTTTCTTTTTTTCAAGAATTAATTCTACAATGATAATAAAAATCCAAATTCTTTTTTCTAAGGTGATAATACAGAACAATGACGCTTACATGTATAATCAGCGGATCGAATAAAAAGTAAAATCACAAAAATACTGAGCTCCGAGTAAAATTCAAGACGGAAAGTCCATTACCAAATGGCAAAATCACGTGACTAAATATGTCAAACGAATGGACAACAACTGTCATATTCCTGACTTGTTACAGGCATTTAAAAATGTAGAAAATGGTGGATACTGGGTTTATAGCGCTAAACTTCTCATTTGTATGGCAGTCGCATCAAATTATATTATATTTACAACGATGCGTTAATAAACCGACTGGATCGTAGTACATCCATGTCATTTGAACTGTTTTTTATACTACCCATCTCTTTATTTCTATAATACATACATTTGGTTGTTGACGGATCATTGCAAACAAGACATTTAGACATGCTTACCCTCACCACATCCATTCTGGGAAAGGGCCTGTTTGGCAGCAGCGATTGTTTGGCTTATAGTATGAATGGTAGGATCCAAGTTGCAATCAGAAACAACTGTATTTAAACAATCCAGATAGGTATGAACAACACTATACAATAAAAATCAATCAAGATAGGTATGGATAACGCTATACAATACAATCAATCAAGATAGGTATGTATGAACAACACTATACAATACAATCAATCAAGATAGGTATGAACAACATTATACAATACAATCAATCAAGATAGGTATGAAAAACACTTTACAATAAAAACAATCAACATATTTATGAATAACACTATACAATAAATCAAAACAAAACCGCTTCATGTAATATCCATGTACACGTAATACGTTTGAAAATTTATAAATAACTTAAAATAGCATTATCAGACATAAATTAATTCAATTAAAGGAAAAACTGTTAAAATGTTGCGTTTAATAACTACGAGGAAAACGTCTATTAACGATAGGACCGAGTTTAAAGATAAAAAAAATAAGATAATAATTAACAGTGATAAAAAATTAATAAAAAATAAAACTTTTACATATAATAAAAATCTGACCTGCATATTTTGTTTATGTCTCCTGTTGACGAAGCTCCTGTTAATGCGGTGTTATAGGTTGTAGAACATGACGTTATTTTTGGAGAAGAACAGTTGTCGGCGTCAGCTCCTACATAATGCAATATAAGAAAGAAATTAATAGCTGTATTAAAAAAGTAACCGAAAAGAATTAACTTAAATTTAGTTTTAAAAAGGTTAACCAGCACGATTTACATTTCATGCATCCGAAACGCATTTCTGGATTTCCGTTATGAAGATCGCTCAAAGCCGAATATTTGAAATCCAAGGCCGTATAAGAACAAAACCAGTTGATGAGCTATATGAATAAAAATGACATATTAAAAAATAACCAAATCTATCTTAAGGCAAATTTGTCTGAGGTAGTTGAAACCTTAGTTCTATTATAATTTCAAAATAAGTAAACAGACAGTTTATGATAAAGACATAATCTTTCAATCAGTTTAATTGAGGTCTGGAGCTGGCATGTCAGTTAACTGCTAGTAGTCTGTTGTTATTTATGTATTATTGTCATTTAGTTTATTTTCTTTCGTTACATCTTCTGACATCGGACTCGGACTTCTCTTGAACTGAATTTTAATGTGCGTATTTTTGTGCTTTTACTTTTCTACATTGAGGTATAGGGGGAGGGTTGAGATCTCATAAACATGTTTAACCCCGCCGCAATTTTGCGCCTGTCCCAAGTCAGGATTCTGGCATTTGTTAGTCTTGTATGATATTTAATTTTAGTTTATTGTGTTTAATTCGGAGTTTATTATGACGTCCATTATCACTGAACTATTATACATATTTTTAAGGGGCCAGCTGAAGGACGTCTCCGGGTGCAGGAGTTTCTCGCTACATTGAAGACCCATTGGTGGCCTTCGGCTGTTGTCTGCTCTATGGTCGGGTTGTTGTCGCTTTGACACGTTCCCCATTTCCTTTCTCAATTTTAGTTGTAGAAATTTTGCTATACATTTTATCAGTACCGAAATAATGAGTACTGAGCTGATGGTATTCTAGTGGCTGATACTTCACCAGCAGATGTTTCGACCCATTGATGTAAAAAACGAAAACAAATAATAATATTAAACAAATCTTAGTATAATTGATATATCAATATCATTATTATACTTCTTGCAGGTCACTATCAGTTCATTTGAAAAGCCAAAAAATAAACAAACTGGTTATTGGTGATGACATAAATTATGAATTACGTGAACCAACATCGGACAAATGAAAAATGAAAATAATTGGCAGTGCTAAAAGTCTCCGTAAAGTTCAAATTATATTTTAAATAATAAATAGGAAAAAAGAGTAAGATGTCTTACCTTGATTGACAAAACTAGTAAATATAAGACAGACAACCACAGTTACGGCAGACAGGCAGTCCATGTTTGTGTTTATTGGTCTGTAAAACAAAACATGATAAAAGGTGAAAATGCAATTTTTTGTAAAGAAAAGACTTGTACAAATGAGAAAAAAAATACTATAAAAAATGTTTATTTTTTTTTATTTTTTTTTAATATCTGAAATTAAAATAAATATAATTCAATTTGAAAATGAAAGAAATATGCATGCTAAAAACGAAAACTAACACGAAAGGGATTAATCTAAAGGAACAGAGTTTTAACTCTCAAACGTATTACATGGTAGAGAAGTCAAGAGGCTTTTGATGTCTGTATCCCTGAAGCTTTGATGGAGTTTTAGTACTGTACTTCTTAATCTTTATATACGTGATAAGATAATTATTTCGCAACAGTTGTATGTTCGAACAAGCATTCTCTTACATTTTGTAACACCGGTAACAGTTTGACAAATGTCAGTTTGGGGCTTTTCCCTTCTTTTTTTTAACTAAACGCTTTTTAATCTGTTTCAATCAAAAATTTTAAAATCCGGTTTAATGTCCTCAGATACGAATGAAATTAAAGTTCACTTTGAAGTTTATCTTATTTTTGGAATTCTAAAAGTACATGCAATTACTTATAAATAACTTTATTTTGATAATGTATCCATCGTTATTATACTAAGATGTATTGGGTATATCGAGTGAAAAGTATTGGTTATATCGAGTGAAAAATATATTAAAAATCATATATATATATATATGCAGTTGGTTGTTTAGATTTGATTAAAATTTTATGTATTAGCTCGGTGTTATATGCAATTTTTATTTTTTCTTCCTTGTTTTTTTCCAACCGATGGTATTTTGGTTCTGTTTTCAAATCGCGTTTTTTCGGTAGTATTTATTTATACTCTAGACACAGATACTAATAATGACAGAATGTTTATCTATTTATATCTCGTTGTTAGCTGAAAATGGAAAAAACAAGGATGGACATTTTTCCTATGGGCACATATTTCTTTTTTTGTTAGTTTCGTTATGGTACATATATTTCAATTAATTTGGTTTTGTTTTGCCAGTAATTATCTTAGTTTATAAAAAGTTTCTTTCGGTTTTAGTGAGTAACATGAATTGTTGTTTTTTTCTCTCGATCGATTGATGACTTTCGACAAGCGGTATACTATTGTTGCCTTCATTAAACTAGTCATGGGGAAAACGTACAGTATATTCACATGTATTATTTTTAATGTGAATAAAAAGTTTAAAAATAGAGAGACACGTAAATACCAAATCCTTACAACTCAGAGGAATTCGTTATTGATTTTTCAATCGCAGTCTACTTTCCTCACCCTTCGTTTCGATCGTTCAACCTTCATGAACCTACACAAATATTCATAATTTATCACCCCCGTTCCTGGTGGGCTTGTATTTTTCAGTAATTTGTTTTCCGTGTTGTGTTTTGTGTACTGTTGTTTGTCATTTGAAATTTTTTTTTTGTTTCTTGCTATTGATGTTTTTGGGCCTCCATAGCTCGCTGTTCTGACTGAGCCAAGACTCAGTGTTGAAAATCATAATTTATCAATTAAATGGGATATGGGAGCAATTCTGCTATTAAATGGGCGCATTGTTGCTCGAAGTAATGCATACAACCTTTCGATGAACATTACTGTCAAAAGTACATAAATGGGCGTTTTTCAATTAAATCGTATTTTCTTGTCCTAGCCACTTTAAAAAAAAATGTGTTTGATCTTTGCAAGTAATTTTTTGTGCAGTCAGTACATTGAATTAGATTTAACATTTTTAAGCAAAGAAACAGTTTATTTTTTAGAGGGATTGATAAGATATTGACTCCTGAATGGTCCAAAACAACCAAAATGGCATGTCCCTAGACCGCCTGTCCAACATTCATACTCTAAAATATCGTAAAAAAATGAAGAAATTAATGTTTTTTTTACTTTACATAAATTCTATAATAATTCAAAAGTATGTTCAGAGCCAACATATTCTAATAAACAGCTTTCAATATAGGTTTTTTAATTTCAGAAGGTGTGTCCCTCACAAATTGTCCACTACGAAACGAAGTCATTAAAATTTGCCAATAAACAGTTTTATAAAATCAATGTAATTTTTGTTTGCAAGAGATATAAACATTAGGGTCTTACAAAAGAAGTGATGCTTTTATAACGGCAATTAAATTGTTGGTAAGAAAAATTGAGCACATCAAATGGACCAGAGTGATACCGTATTTTTGATAATGTCCCCTACGAAACGGGTCAAATCTCCTTCAGTATCTGGTTTTAAAATTATGAAAAAAATATCAGTGTACAGCTTGATAAATGCTTTGATGAATACAATCAGTCTTATTACTATTACAATATAGGGATTGTGGGGAAAAATAAAGCATGCGAATACGTCCCTTACGAAACGGTCCCCTACGAAACAAGTATGGGAGAAAAACGTTTCGTAGTGGACACTACCACTACCATGGAGTCTTTTTTTAATCTTTTTTCAATTATATTCGTGCAAAACAAATAACAAGGGTTAGTTTCATGTAATTTTTATTATGTTTTTATTAACATATAATAGGGTTGATGTCAACTACGAAACGGTTTTGTCCACTACGAAACGCATCAAAATGTCCACTACGTAACATGAGTTGAACCTTCATATGTGAAGTACTGTCTAATCTTTATCGATAAAAATGATTTTCTAATTCAGAAAAAAAATGATATTTTTCTAGTATTTAAAGTAAACGAACTGGAATGTCTATAGGAGACATTTAAAATTGCAAAAAATATGTGTCTTTAGAAGAAGTTTCGTAGGGGACAAAAGTCCCCTACGAAACAGTACACAAATTATGAAAATAATATCATTTTAACGAATATTTAAGATTGCACTTTTTGTTTACAAACAGGTCTATTATAGAGGTATTCAAAATAACTTTTGAAATTAAATTTTAGACGAGTTGATTTTCCATTTTTTTTTAAGTCTGAAATGTACGCTTTTATTGAAAAACGCCCAAATAGTATAGTGTAAAGAAGAAAGTTGACAGCTATGAATCATTTAAAAAACAAAACTGAAAAAAGTAAATTATCAAATACTGTTAAATCAATGTATTTCACAAGTTAATATTGACAATAAAATCATTCTTAACGTGTCCAAAACGATTGTGTCTGTGTATGTGCTTGACTGTTAATTTATATATAGTTTTATAAGTATATTTGTTCATACAATGACATTAAAGTTTTCAATCTAAAACAACTTATAAAATGTAAGTCCTGAAACTATTGCGACAAAGTTGAAAACAAGACTTCCGGCACCATTAGCTGCAAAAGAAAATGATTTTGTTATAAATACAAGGTTACAAGTCGTAATATATCCAACATGTTATCAGAAGTAATATAAGGTATCATCATGAGTGACAGCTTTTATTGTATAATTTGGAAGAAGAACATCATGCATTGAAAACGCGTTGAAATGGAACAAAAACGATCATTAACATTTCATATTGATATAAGAAAAAAATCATAATCTCATAATTTAAATACAAATTTATCATATTGCAATAAAGGTGCACTAGTTATTGAAAGTATATCATTTCACGATTGGTGGTGAACGAAACCCGCACGCGCGCGTTGTACCACGACGATGGTAGTAGTATTGCATGATATCATAAAAAGAATGTCAGACTATTTCTTTCCATCTTGTTTTAGTCATCGAATGATAAAGACCCTGGTATAAATGATAGATAAATCATAAGTTTCGATAATTTGGTAGAGGAATCACACTTAGATTGCTCTGACATATTTTTGGACTATTTGGAGTAGTTGTCTAATTGGCATTCAAACCATACTATATCTCCAGTAACAGTATATTGTATAAAATTCATTGTAGTCTGCATGAGCTTTGGAAGCCAGTGATATAAAAGTAAAGTTTTGAAATACATACCACCTCCACATCCAGCCTGTGAAAGGACCTGTTTGGCAGTAGTAAATGATTGTTTTATGAGGGAAGAACCAGAGTCCAACTGGCAGTCAGTGACAACTTTGTGTAAACAATTCAGATAGGTATTTGCTGCACTGTGTTTTAAATAGATTATGCCTTTAAATACTTAAGCACTTTATGTATTATAAATATATACATATATTCGTTTTCACATGTTACACAATGATTTATAAGTAATCTTGATATTCAGGTTCTTATTATATAATTACTTATTATGTTCATGGTATCAATGATTCCTTGTTTATTTGAGGGAAAAAGGAATACATCTTTAATCATTGTTTTTTGTCAGCATGCTATACATCGGAATATATTTATCCTTTTTTTTAAAAGCAGGTTATATATATCGGAAAATATTCCTTACTCTCATTTGGTTGGATGCACAAAAGGAAGGGCGCCAGACAATACTTAATAATGATACAATTAAAGGGTCATCAAAATATTTCACAGCAATATACAATAAGTTACAAAATCAATTTAACACAAACAATATTACAAAAAAATAGTCTGGCCTGCAAGTTTTATTCCTGTCTCTACCGGCCCCTGCTGCCCTGCTGGTGAAGTTTGTTACACATGTTGTCATTTTTGGAGAGGCACAATCCTGCGCATCAGCTCCTAAATAATGAATTATTTGTACCTTTTTAGGTGTTTTGATATTGAGGCGATTTAGCATGTCCCTATTGTTAAGATAGATAACTAATTGTAACCAATGCGAGGTCTTCTTTAGACAACATATATAATCAGACAATAACAACAATTTAATGAAAACTGAATGTCTCACCTTGAACTGTCATACTAATAAACACAATACGCATAACAAGTGTAGTGGCAGACAGGGTGAACATTGTCGTGGTTTTCAATCTGCATAAAAAAAAATACCATAACAAAATGCTGTTAATATAAAAGTTAAGTTTTGTTTTAAACCCAATCAATCAAATCAAATTTTGAAATGTAAAACTTTCACGAAATTACTTATTAATAAAATGAAACAAACACAAGTTTATTGAACAAACAAATTATACCTGTAGTCAAACAGATATAAAGAGTTCAAATTTGAATTTTTTTAAATGTAAGTGAATGCATATACACAATATTCACAATTAAGTAACACCCATCTAAAACAAATGATGGCATGATTATTTTTTTGTTGATTCATTTTATCATGCACAATTTAAATAAATAAACTATCTTCTCTTGAAATGATTTTCAGAAGTATAATAGCGTTTGATTCAACCTTATCGTATTGCAGCACCGAGTTTAAGTTGCGTAGCTATCTCAGTACAAAATATATTGTATATATTAAAAAGAAGATGTGGTATAATTTCCAATGAGACAACTCTTCACAACAGACCAAATGACACAGAAATTAACAACTATAGGTCACCGTACGGCCTTCAGCAATGAGCAAAGCCCATACCGCAAAGTCAGCTATAAAAGGCCCCTAAATGACAATGTAAAACAATTCAAACGAGAAAACTAACGGCCTTATTCATATAAAAAATGAACGAACAACAAATATGTAACGCATAAACAAACGACAACCACTGAATTACAGGCTCCTGCCTTGGGACAGGCACATACATACATACATACATACATACATACATACATACATACATACATACATGTAATGTGACGGGGTTAAAAATGTTAGCGGGATCCCAATCCTACCCCTAGCCTGTGACAGTGGTATAAAAGTACAACGTAAGAACGAACTATAAAAATCTGTCAAAAAAGGCTTAACTCATCAGACGAACAAAAATGCAAGTGGATAATTGGGTGTTTTAAAGGCCTCTGACTTGAAATGCAATATCATTTTATATTGAGAACTTAACAATTCTGTAATTAAATGTTTTAACCTTTTCTTTAGTTTTCTCAATACTTGCTGAATAAAGCATGCACCTCGTGACTAGTGCATCAAGCTCTCCATTAACAATCCAAACTTGGTTTCATCTATACTCACAACCTTGAAATAAAAAAAAAACAACGGAATCAACTTCCACTACATCATTTTAGATTTATAACTCGAAAAAGGCGGTTTCTCAATGCCAGAATTTATGACAAGCGAGAAAATTTCAATTTTCAAATTATACAATTCCCTATCTTAGCAGCTAAATACCAACGTCACCTTATGTATTTCCCAACACATTCGTTATACAAGAGATGCAAGCTGATACTAAGACTTTATAAAGCATCACCAGTGTCAGAGCAGAAGGTAAACGAACCAGGGAGGTGTTAAGGAACTTCTCGTTCTTTTTCTACAAAGACCTATATTCGCGCATGTGCTTACATTTTGCTGTTTTGGGTTTAATATTTACATTGTACTATCAACATAAAATACAAATTAGACATATGTCTGAGTCATCATTTTTAATGTTAAAACAGTCAGTGCATTTGATATAGCTAGATAGGTGGCTGGGGTTTATTGTCAGTAAACATAAGCATGATTGTATGGCGTAAAAAGTATAAAACAATAAGTTATAAAATTAAGAATAAAAAAAATTGTAGCAGAAACTATTTGAGTGTATTCATATCATTAGTAACAGAAAATGACAAAATATTCAAACAATCATTACTATTTGATTCTTTTTTAATCATAAATTGTCCGAAAACAAGAAACTTATAATTTGGAGAAGTGCTTTGCATACTTATATTTTTGTCAAATTTTTATAAACTTTCAATGTAAGTTATTCATAAGCTTATTCTTTCTATGTTTTTGTCGTCTTTGTAAGGATTTTCCAACTTTTTACAGTGTATACAATAAAACTCATTTTCATGTTGTTCTTGGTTAAATACTTAATCCACTTGCATTTTCTTTTTACTCGACTTTTCTTCGAAATAATCCGTATTTTCGCAGCAACAGTTGTTTAAAGTTTGGTGTTTTTAGTTTTATCTGTCATAGATTGATAATCATTTTATAGTTGTAACGTGAGTAAGCACAAGGATATAAAGTAGGAGAGAAGAATATGTGTAAAAGATGATTCAATAAAACGTAAATAGTTATCAAAGGAACATAGATTATAGTTTAATACGCCAGACGCGCGTTTTGTCTACATAACGCTAATCAGTGACGCTCAGATCAAAATAGTTATAAAGCCAAACAAGTACAAAGTTGAAGAGGATTGAGTACACAAAATTCCAAAAGGTTGTGCCAAATACGTCTAAAGTAATCTATTTCTGGGATAAAAAAAAAATCCTTATTTTTTTTAAAAATTCAAATTTTTGTTAACAGGGAATTTAAAAAATGACCATTTAATTAATAGTCATGTCAACACCGAAGTGCTGACTACTTACTGGGCTGGTGATGCCAACGGGGGCGAAACGTCCACCAGCAGTGGCATCGACGTTAGGCATTTATCCCAAACATTTACATGATTTATGTAAGAAGTTGTCTTTTTATTAGTTAACGGTAAATTCCGTGAGTGAGTTGTTTGGGAGGTCGACTACAACTGTATCATTAACCTGTCAACACTCAGTTGATTAGGTCGAATCCAACACGTGTAAGTTTTACAATTATTATACCGTAAACTCTAAAATATGATCTCCCGTTCTTAAAAACCATCCCCCGTCTTTTTTTTCGAATAGAACCTATCGAATAGATTTATCACCGGATGTGTACCAACAGGAACGACACGATGTGTTACTATTCCGATGCACATGATATTGCTATAGTATTTGTCGATTCTTCTTGCCCACTCTTAATGGGTTTTTGTGTTGTTTTTTTAAGGGTGACAACGAGTACTCGCTCAGTTTTAGTACTCGGATACCCGTTTGCCTGCTTTGCATCTTGAGATATTTATCTTCAAACTACCACTCCCTTTAGTAACGTTGAAGTACCCCCTTCTACTAAATAAAATCAATTAACAACATAAATATGTATATCCTAAAGATACTATTTGTTATAGTAGTACCAGCAACTCAACCAGCAACGTCCTTTCCTTCCGAGGAAATGTTTTCATATCCCCTACTTGTAACAAAAAAATGGAAAGTCAAACAGTCTGTCTTCTGAAATTGGTGACCAGATCAGATCTCAAAACAAGAACAAAATCAAAGTGACCCGCGGTGAACCCCACGCAACAATTAGAGACATTTTTAACGGTGTTTGCACACGGATCAACACTTTCATGCATTGATAATTAACTCATCACAAGCCGTACAAACCAACTGTTTGTTATCAGGACTTCTAAGTAAACGTGATTGGAATGAGTTGTACATTTGAATTAGTTTAATTACTCTGTACATGAAACTTGACTATAATTGTTTAATTTACAATTTAAAGATAGACGAAAGTACGAGAGCGACATTCAAAACCAAAAGTTGTAAATAAACTGCCAACGTCATGGCAAAATAAAATCAGACAAACGATAGTGCAAAAAAAACCAACAGAAAGGTAAAACTGAACAACACGAAAAAGCACTATATTGGTGTTGATAAATTGATGGACAAGGCCTATTATAAAAAAAATACCAACTCCTGAGGAACATATGATACATATATTGTCTACTCCATTATCCCTGTACTAGTAGAGATATTTGTTTAGGGATCAACTGAAGGACGCCTCCGTGTGCGGGAGTTTTCTCTCTGCATTGAAGACCTATTGGTGACATTCTGCTGTTGTCTGTTTTTTGGTCGAGTTGTTTTCTCTTTGACACATTCCCAATTTCTTTTCTCAATATTATTTGTCTGACTTAAAATTAAGAATGGAAATGGGGAATGTGTCAAAGAGACAACAACCCGACCAAATAAAAAACAACAACAGCAGTATGCATATATTTATTATTTTATTGGAATTTGGCTCATGAACACGTAAAGTAACAATAATTGCTATTATGATAGGTTTTTTAAGAAACAGCGGTCGGTAATTCATTGTTTAATTGACATAAAAAGTAAACTTTTCAATATACGTTAAAGATTCATCCTAATTCTCGCGAGTACTCGAATATCATGACCGAATATCAGATTTCAGATCTTTTGACATCCCTAGTTTTTTTCTTCTGATGTTTGTCTTATCGTCTTTGTTTTTAGAATATTTACGGCATTTCGGAGTCGTTCGCCTGTCTTCTACAGGTACAGTCAAATTTCTGAAAGTTCTTTGAATGTATAAAGGAATTTAGTAGTAGTTTGAATAATCAATGGAGACGAAATAACTGACTTAATAATTCGCACATTGACATATACAACGCGTTTACTGACACGAGATTAACGAACGACTTGTGAAATATACACACCTAAAGAAGGGGCCAAAGGAATATCACCGACTATAATAGAGCACGAACAATCGTTTTTATTTTTTGTTTCGCACTCTCTTAAATATAATTTCCAATGTGAAGCTAAAATATCTAAACATAGAAAAGGACAAATTATGTTGTAAATAATTTAAAGTAAAACACACTCCCTTGGGTTTATTCCCACAGTAATATATAAAAAGTCTGGATTATCTATATCAAGTTTATCAAATATATCAATTAAAAGCAGAATATACTGTGATTCATAACAATTCATAAATATTCTGGTATTAAGGAGCGTAATTGTTGCCCATAAGAAAGCATATAATAAGTAACCTTTCGACAAATTTTACTGACAAAACTAAAATTGACATCTGTAAATCATTTAACAACAACAAAAGTGATAAGTCACAAAAACTTTACAATCCATTTATTGTAGATAAATAAAGGCAACAGTAGTATACCGCCGTTCAAAGATAATGTTGACAATGAATAATATTCGCAAGTGTCCAAAAAAGATTTTGTTCGTATATTTGTTTGAATGTTGTTTATAAATATTTTTACATGTGGATTTGTTCATCTAAAACAGCTTATAAAATGTAAGTCCTGAGATCGTAAGTCCTGACATCATTGCAACCAAGTTGAAAACAATACTTCCGGCACCATTTCCTGCAAAGAAAATGGTTTTGTGATCAATAATAATTGATAAATCTTGAAACATTCGACATGGTATTAAACAAAATATTTGATGGCTTGTTAACTAGTATTATAAAAAAGCAGAAGAAGAATATTAGGCCTAAGAAGGTCTACAAATGGAATAAATAAGATCCTTTAATGTTCCGGATCATGTTGATCTCAGATATAAATTATGAACGGATAATTATAAATAGAAATCATCATATTGCAACACAGGATCACTAGATATTGGAAATATATTTATTATATGCATGAGAAAAAACCCACTCAGACTGCTAAAACATATCTTTAGATTGTAGTGAATAGCTATCTCATTAACATTCATGTCATACCATACCTCATAAAGATATTAATGTATGAAAACGATAGTAGACTTATAGAAGCCAGTAATGTTAAAGAAAGTAAAGTTTTGGCATACATACCACTTCCACAGCCATACTGGGAAAGGGCCTTTTTGGCAGCAGCGATTGTTTGGCTGATTATAGAAGTGCCAGGGTCCAATTTGCAGTCAGTGACAACTTTGTTCAAACAATCCAGATAGGTATTTGCTGCACTGTGTTTTAAATAAAATCATACAATAAAAAACGTAAGCACTTCATATATTATTAATGTGTACACGTATATACGTTTTAACAAAAAGTAATCTGGATATAGCATTGAGTTTATTATTATTTCCCTTTGAATTTTCTGTTATTAATTATACTAATGATAAAAGTGTCATAAATAAAAAGGACCACATATATTATTACTCATTTTCATTTCGCCGTATGCTGAACATCGGAACATCTGCGAAAATCATATTTTTTTCAATTTAGAAACATCTTGTACACCGAAATACATATAGTATCCAAAATTCTTATTTTGTTGGATGTTTTATAGAGGAGTCCATTTATTTGCGCCATGCAATACTTAGTGTTGATACATGAAAAGGGTCATTAACCTGTTTTACACCAATATAAAATAAGTTTAAAATGAAAAAAAACACAAAACAGAAATAATGCATAAAAATAGTCCGACCTGCATATTTTCTTCTTATCTCCTCCGGCACCTGCTACCGCGCCGCTGTAGGTTGTTGTGCATGCAGTAATTTTTGAAGTGGCACAATCCTGTGCGTCAGCTCCTAAATAATGAAAAATTAGTGCATGCGAAGGTATATATGCTGAGTATAAATTAATGTGTTTGAAGGCTGCTCGGTTGCCTTTAATAGTTTTCATCCATCTTATAATTGAACTATTGTAGATAGTTGTCTCGTTGGCAATTTAATCACATCGCCCTATGTTTATGTTAAAGTCTTTACAATATTAACGCGATTTATCATGTCTCATATGTTAAGATTTAATGGAAGGTCTTTTTCGGCAATACCTTCATTTAGAAAAAACAAACCAACAGAAACAATCATCCAACGTTCAACGCCATTCATTGGTTGCATTGAAATTATCATGCTTCAAGTGTATGTTTTATAAGAATGAAAAAGAAATCGAATATGAATATTTATTTGATTTCATTTTCCTACAATGTATATATTCAATTGTCTAGATTAAATATTTCCATTAAAAATTAGGTCTTGTGCCAACTGTTTACAATGAGTAAGCAGCTGATTGAGGGAACATGTTACTTGATCAGTCATTCAGTTTTATTTTGTTGTATAGAAAATTCTTTCAACAATAGATCTGCATCTGAATCTGATTTTGAATTTGATTATTATAATTTTCAACGCGCTATCAATTATTCTCACCAAAATATGTTGAATAAAGGAAGATAGATCAAAATTAAAATAAAAAATTATCACAAGCATTATTTGTTTTAAAAAGTAGCATTTTTGTAAAAAAAAAATATTTGTAAGCTAATATTTATATAAAATATTTGTAAGCTAATATTTATATAAAATAAAAGAATGTCATTAGGGAGACAAGTGTTAGGCATTAGCAAATTTAAAACAAAATATCAATACTTTTTTTTTAAATGTTCCTGGTCCTTCAACAACATTAAATGCTAAAGCCCATATTTTACATAAAAGATCACAAAAGATTTAGAAACACATTCGCTGCCTCCTACGATCCAAATATTTTGTAACGAAAACATTCCAACTTTGATATAGAATTCATCAATATAAAAACCTTTTGGGTCGTTGATGGCGGCCAAGGTTAATCATGCCAAAAACTATCACAATTATCGAAATAAATAACCAAAATTGACCTTAAACTACAAATAATACTTACTAGGGTGTCATACTTTAGAAATAATTAAGAAATGGTCCATAGACATATATTTTTGTCTCAATAGTATTATAACAACTATTATTATGTTAAGTTTGTAATTTCTTGGCTCGATTTAAAAAAAGATCAAAAATTTAAGGCCAATTTTAATCCTTGAACCTTCTCTAAATTTAAATGCAGGAAAAACATTCACTGACAGTTGTTTTCTCTTAGTTTGATTTTGCCATTTGAAAATGGATTTTTCGTTTTGAATTTTCCTTGAAGTTCGGTATTTTTGTTAAACTTTTACCTTTGGCTATGCAATCGGTGTTCAATAACGTATACCAACGTTAAGAAATAGGAAAAGAGAAGTTGTAGCACAAAAACGTTTCCATGACTGTGTTTCAAAAAAAAAATAATTCTATATTATCTTACCTTGCATAACTATACTAATAGATACTAGACAGGAAACCACAGTTACAAAAGACAGTTTGTCCATTTCTATATTTTCACTCTGTAAAATGAAACGCACATTAAAAAATATGCACTATATAAATGAATTAAAGATTAAAATAATAATCATTATTGAAAACTAGACTAAACAAAACAAGTATTGGAAAACTTTCAATAAAATTGATTATAAAATTGATTACTAGTTTATCAACAACAGTACAAATTAATATAAAATGAAAATTTGGTTCAAGGAAATAAACCAAAACCTGATGAGAAATAAAAACATTACAGCAACAATTTGTATTGCTTCTTGTTGTGAATATCATAATTTTCATGCACAAGTATAACTTAATTCTAAATCAGAAAAATTTTGCAACTTTTAACTTTTTCACAACGGATTTAAAAGAGAACTGGAATAAATACATTTACGTTCATTAATCATGTTAAAATATTGATACATTCTTAGGAAGAAAACAAATGATGATAAATAAAAAGGCTGGTTTATTATTTTTCAAATATATCGTAAAACGAATTACCTGTTTGAGAGAAGACGTTAATATGCTGATGGTGTTTGTAACACAGAATTCGAAGCTTTGATGGCGATGCAATCTGTCCAACTCCTTTTATACATGTCTTGTTCGGTATATCGCAAGTAACCTTTGAATTTTAAATGTTGGTACTAGTCGCATTTGATAAACATGAGGTCGGTCAGTGTTCTATTTTATTGATTACACCTTGTTGACCTGTACATTATCAAATATCTATTAAGGTGGACCATGAACGATATGATGTCTGGGTTTTCCTTAAATTTAAATTAAAAAAGGGAATTACAAAATCAATGACAGCAATTAGTATCATATCAAATACACATGATGACTTGCAATCAGGAAGAAGTAACCCCCTCCCTTAGGAAAAGGAATGACATTCTTTCAATGTTTCTGTTGTTTCGTTGTTTTCTTCTTATACTGTTGCCTTTTACACTTTTACAATAGGTTGCCTTAAAAATTTAAATATCTAAACATCAAAAATGAACCGAAGCGCATGACTTTGTGATTAGTATTTTTATAGTACTCGATTAATATGTTATAACTAACTAAAATTACAACTGCGAAAAAGAGGCGACAATGGAAAATTTATTGAAAGCCAAATGAAAAGAAGAGACAAGTTAAATAGAAAAGAGTTATTACAGAGGCAAAATAAAAAAGAAGAAATGAAGAAAATATTATACTCAGAGATGAAACCTTCAATTTTAAAATCAATATTCATGCGTGTAAACTAGTAAACCTTATTTATGGACTTCACTGTAAAAATGTAACCACTACATCTATGGTGGGGAAACAGAAAAATCTCTCAACGATAGTATAATAGAGCATCTTGCAGATATTAGACATAACAGAGATAAAGCTGTGGCTGAAACATTCTAAGCATTGTGAAGAGGAAATGACAGTTCAAGTTCTTCAACACATTTACAATAAATCTGCAAATTACCGAAAATATATTGAGACATAATGGACGCAAAAACTAAATACAATTAGACCATTTGAAATCAACATTAAAAAAGAATAACTTTAATTCATCAAATCTTATACTTAAACGTTCATTCATAAAAAAAAAAGTATTGTGACGTCATAAAGTTTTCCAGGAATTATTTCTATAACATCTTTGATTGTAAAAATAAAAATGTCAGCTATTTAGTTGTGAAGAAAGGGAAATGGCTTAAAAATTGGTTTAATACTACAATAAAGAAAAAAATAGTGTGTTTAGTACGGGGTTAAAATATTGCAAGGGTAGCCCTTTCAATCACTCGTTTTCCAGTGTAAGTCTTTCATATTTTTAAATAGGTCGCCTTAATTTCTAAACCTACACATTGTTTTTCTGTTTTGTGGTTTTGTTGATTAATGATTATTATATCCAATTAGGCTGTCATGTATGATTTTCTCTTTCTGAAGAGGAATAATTTGGGAAAGGGGATTGGTAAAATCACAGTCGCACTGCTAGGTCCTTCATTTATTGAAATTGTGTGAAAATTAATTTCACAGGTAAATTATTCATATATTTATTAAATATCATCATGATCATATTTACAGAGAAACATCTTGTTTAGATTGAAGATTTGTTTAACTAATGTCAATAAATGTTTAAAAGATAAAGATGTCAATCTTAGGGGATCTATTAGGCTTCTAATCGTGAGATGACTATATATATTGACAAATATTTCCCCTTCCCATTTATTATTACATTGCGAAATACAAACCTACATATTTCACCTACATATTTAACTTACATGAATATGATCGAATCCCGGAAAAAGGAAATAAAAGATGGACGGTCCAGCATTTGTTAATGTATAAAACCACTTAAGTGAAATAAATGTGATCAAGACCTTATCACTTTCTCGACCTTAATGCTGACAACTTCTTATATCGACCACCATGATGATTGGACAAATGTATTCTGCAGTGAAATTCCAGAATTGACGATTTATTACCGAGAACCTGTACATGTGTATTTCTCATAAGTCCCTTTTTGTTTGTCCGTAGAACTGAGCAGGCTCATAGAACTTGTATTGCCTCTTCATCTGCCATCAAACCTAGTTTTAATTTGCATGTTCCACATAGTTCTTTTTTTCTATATCCTATGCCGTGTTGATTCTAGTAAAGGACAGTTAAAACGAAAATGGTTCATATCTTCTCGGGCGCTTCACAAAAATGTTATAGCACCCCTATAAAAAGATTATAACTACATGCTTTATAAGGGTAAAACGATTCTGCTCATTTAGTGGCACCCAATAAAAAGATTATAAGTACATGTTCTATAAGGGTAAGAAGATTCTGCTCAATCGGTGGCACCCTTATAAAAAGATTATAAGTACATGCTCTATAAGGTTAGAAAACATTGCTCAATTAGTGGCACACCTCGTGTTATTAAGTCAACCAGATCTTGAGTGATTAGTCGAGACAGTTTTATTATCTCAGAGATTCTACATGTCCACTATTTCCGACATTATAACCAAAATGTCATCTTCCTATTTACATGTACTATGTCATACATTTTACACGTTCACTACATCTGATATTTTGATCAAAGATGCATGTTACTCTTTTTTACATAATACATATGTCATAGATTCTACAGGGTCAGGAAACACAGCTGTCGTCCTTCGATATGTCCACGAATATAGTCCCTCGTGTGGATAGTGTGTTACTTGCAAATATTTTTTTATGTCACTTTCAAATTTATTTTATGCCCTAAATAACCCGTAGTAAGGAAAAGAAATTACACTTTAAAGAAATTTAGGCCATTGTAGTAATTAGATTCAGCTGGAAAAGTTACAAATAAGCATTTCGGAAGTTGTCAAAATATATCGAGACTCTCTTAACATAAGATTGTCCATATTTTGAGTTAGAGCTGATGAAGTTGTCTATAATTGTGATATAATTTGTTCCAAATATAGTTCAACAAACAGTAAAACTATTTTTGAGAAAGCGCAGTTGGTTTTTTTTTAAATACTCATGTATTGACTCATGTATAATTGTCTAAAAAAATGCGCTACGAAATAACTGTTCTCGGGACACATGTGATCGCTATCTGACATTATGACCAGTGCTGTTATCATTCCGTTCTTGTGATATTTACTATTTCATAGATTCTATATAACCTCTACATACATTGTATATATATAAAAGAGGATGTGGTATAATTGTCAATGAGACAAATATCAACAAGAGACCAAATGACACAGAATGTAGTAACTATAGGTCATCGTACAGCCTTCAACAATGAGCAAAGCCCATATCGCATAATCAGCTGTACAAAGCCCCGAAATGACAAATGTAGAATTCAAACGAGAAAAATTAACGGCATAATTTACGTACATCTGATATTGTTGTGGAGTGGGGTATTGTAAATGAATATTCTTGCCTGGGAAGAACTGTGATTGCATAACGGTGACCAAACAGATTAAAATGAGTATGTATTCATAAAAAACGAAGAATATAATTGTGTACAAAAGTGAAAATAAAGATGCGACTTAAACAAATTAAGCGACACTTAAAACAACTATTTTGTTTTGACCTGTTGTTGTGGTTCTGGTACGATTTACAAACTTAGGTAGCTTTAGCGGTGTTTTTTTTTTTTTTTTTTGGGGGGGGGGGGGGGGGGGTAGGGGGTTATGCTCTTTTGAGTTCTATAAAGGTCGTTTTGTTGTGTATGGTGTTTATATACTAAGATTTATTAAGACCGTGGAGACAGGGACACCATAGTTACTATTTAATGGAGTACGGTGCCTGACTTATTATAAAGCCTCGGTCAGGCACCGTACTCCATTAAATACTTATTCAGGTGTCACCGTCTCCAGGGTCTTTGTCCATAAAAGTCTAAGTTCTATTCAGGCCTTTTTGGGCTATATTCTGCAACCTTTTTTATTTCCAAACTGTGACACATTGGAACATAACATTTGTTTTTGAGTTATTTGACATACTATCTTTTTACATTTGATTTGGTCTGCTTCATACGTTATACGTTTTCACTTTATATTCCTCATCTGAATTAAAGCAAACCAAACAATGTTTCGATATACTTGTCTATTAAAGGAGGGCGTAAAGGGGGCCATCTGCAAGGAAGAACACAAAATAAAATTGCCATTTTACGATGAACGAATAATTCATACTTACTTGCACGTTGATCTTTTTATCGATTTTTCCGAAAAACGGTGAATCACGAACTTTTTTCATGACTGCACGTAAAATAAAAATGGCAAAACACGTTGCACAAAAATAACCCTTTACCAACCTCTTAAAGGAACCAAATGAGCAAAAACAAAATATAGGTCAATACTTGTTTTCGTGATATTAGCAACTGAAATTTTGCAGGAAAATGTTCTCTCTTGACTTTTCATAGCTTTTTGATTGACAAGTTCAAAAACTATTGAAAAATAACAAGAATTTTATAAAACTTTTGCAGATGACTTATAATTATACATGTGAATGATTTATAAAAAGAAAAATGGTGTTCAATGTACAAAATTGTTTAAGGCATTCAAATGGATAAAACCAGAGGATTCCGAAAATCTGACAAAATTCCCAAAAATGACAAGCGAACATCCTTAACGAGATGCTTTGTTCCTTAATCTAAACAATCTCTGTTTTATAATATCAAATGGGTTAGTTATGCTTTATTCCTAAATCTAAATAATCTCTGTTTTTTATAATATCAAATGTGTTAGTTATGCTTTATTCCTAAATCTAAATAATCTCTGTTTTTTATAATATCAAATGTGTTAATTATGCTTTATTCCTAAATCTAAATAATCTCTGTTTTTATAATATCAAATGTGTTAGTTATGCTTTATTCCTAAATCTAAATAATCTCTGTTTTTATAATATCAAATGTGTTAGTTATGCGTTATTTCGAAATCTAAATAATCTCTGTCTTTATAATATCACATGTGTTAGTTATGCATTATTCCTAAGTCTAAATAATCTCTGTTTTTATAATATCAAATGTATTAGTTATGCTTTATTCCTAAATCTAAATAATCTCTGTTTTTTATAATATCAAATGTGTTAGTTATGCTTTATTCCTAAATCTAAATAATCTCTGTTTTTTATAATATCAAATGTGTTAGTTATGCGTTATTTCTAAATTTAAATAATCTCTGTCTTTACAATATCAAATGTGTTAGTTATGCATTATTCCTAAGTCTAAGTAATCTCTGTCTTTATAATATCAAATGTGTTAGTTATGCGTTATTTCTAAAACTAAATAGTCTCTGTCTTTATAATATCAAATGTGTTAGTTATGCATTATTCCTAAGTCTAAATAATCACTGTTTTTATAATTTCAAATGTGTTAGTTATGCTTTATTCCTTAATCTAAATAATCTCTGTTTTTTATAATATCAAATGTGTTAGTTATGCTTTATTCCTAAATCTAAATAATCTCTGTTTTTTATAATATCAAATGTATTAGTTGTGCTTTATTCCTAAATCTAAATAATCTCTGTTTTTTTATAATTTCAAATGTGTTAGTTATGCTTTATTCCTAAATCTAAATAATCTCTGTTTTTTATAATATCAAATGTGTTAGTTATGCTTTATTCCTAAATCTAAATAATCTCTGTTTTTTATAATATCAAATGTGTTAGTTATGCGTTATTTCTAAATCAAAATAATCTCTGTCTTTATAATTTTAAATGTGTTAGTTATGCATTATTCCTAAGTCTAAATAATCTCTGTTTGTATAATATCAACTGTGTTAGTTATGCGTTATTTCTACATCTAAATAATCTCTGTTTTTATAATATCAAATGTGTTAGTTATGCATTATTCCTAAGTCTAAATAATCTCTGTTTGTATAATATCAACTGTGTTAGTTATGCGTTATTTCTACATCTAAATAATCTCTGTTTTTATAATATCAAATGTGTTAGTTATGCATTATTCCTAAATCTAAATAATCTCTGTTTTTTATAATATCAAATGTGTTAGTTATGCTTAATTCCTAAATCTAAATAATCTCTGTTTTTATGATATCAAATGTGTTAGTTATGCGTTATTTCTAAATCTGAATAATCTCTGTTTTAATGATATCAAATGTGCTAGTTATGCATTATTCCTAAGTCTAAATAATCTCTGATTTTATAATATCATATGTGTTAGTTATGCGTTATTTCTAAATCTGAATAATCTCTGTTTTAATGATATCAAATGTGTTAGTTATGCATTATTCCTAAGTCTAAATAATCTCTGTTTTTATAATATCATATGTGTTAGTTATGCGTTATTTCTAAATCTGAATAATATCTGTTTTAATGATATCAAATGTGTTAGTTATGTATTATTCCTAAGTCTTAATAATCTCTGTTTTTATAATAGCATATGTGTTAGTTATGCGTTATTTCTAAATCTGAATAATCTCTGTTTTTATAATATCATATGTGTTAGTTATGCACCACTGCCCTTTCCTCGATCATGATATCTACATCACTAACGGAAAGCTGAATCCTAAAATTTATGATAAAAGAGATGATTTTTCATTTCCTATCGTTAATTATCCATTTTTAGATGGTGACGTTCCTTTGTCACCATCTTATGGTGTTTATATATCTCAACTTGTACGATTCGCTCGTGTATGTAACAATGTTTTAGATTTTAAAGCGAGAAATGTATGTATTACTGAAAAATTATTACACCAGGGTTTTCGATATCACAAACTAGTCAAAACATTTACTAAATTTTATCATCGGTATAAGGACATCATTCGTAAATATAGCTCATAAAGCCCCAGTCCCACTAGACCACGATCGCACCACGCTCACCACGATCTAAAATAAATTCAGATCGTGGTGAGGTCGCGGTATGAGCGGCAAGAAAATGTAAATTTCCATTGCATCACGATGCTACTACGTCTTCATTACGCTTCTACAACGATCCCGCTACGATTATACCACGTTCTCACCGCGCTTATTCTGCGACCTTACTACGCTTATCAAGATCTTTCTACGCTCATCACGTTCTCACTACGACCATACCACGAGTTATCCGATTGCAACACGATCTTACTGCGATTATAGCACGTTCTTACCACAATTACACTACGTTCATACCGCGATCTTACTACGTTTTCAGCAATACCGTCAATATTGTGTTTCATATCAATATAGTTCCATTCCTTCTATTTCTGATTAAAACGGAGATTTCTCGGAAACAATACAGCCATGCTACCAAAATCTACTAGAACACGTGGGCGTGGTGGTAGGGGTTGATGTAGAGGCAGAGGGAGCAAAGTATGAACGCCATACTAAACTCCAAATAGTACACAAGAAACTAAAATAAAAAATAGCACAAGACTAACAAAGGCCAGAGGCTCCTGCCTTGGGACAGATGCAAAAATAGTGGGGTTAAACATGTTTGTGAGATTCCAACCCTCCCCCTATACCTCTAGCCAATGAAGAAAAGTAGATGCATAAGAATATGCACATTAAAATTCAGTTCAAGAGAATTCCGAGTCTGATGTGAGAAGATGTGACTAAAGAAAATAAACAAAATGACAATAATACATAAATAAAAACATAAAATTGAGAATGGAAATGGGGAATGTGCCAAAGAGACAACAACCCGACCATAGAGCAGACAACAGCAGAAGGTCACCAACAGGTCTTCAATGTAGCGAGAAATTCCCGTACCCGGAGGCGTCCTTCAACTGGCCCCTAAACAAATATATACTAGTACAGTGATAATGAACGCCATACTAATTTCAAAATTGTACACAAGAAACTAAAATTAAAATAATACAGGACTAACAAAGGCCAGAAGCTCCTGACTTGGGACAGGCGCAAAAATGCGGCGGGGTTAAACATGTTTGTGAGAACTCAAAAAACAGACTACTAGCAGTTAACTGATATGCCAGCTCCAGACTTCAATTAAACTGATACTATACACATACGTATATGTAGTATAATACTTGTCATCAAGAGATGTCGGAACGACCAATCAAACCTAAATTACAACCTATTGCTGGTCTATAAAGCTCAAATGACGATATTTTAGTGAACGATAGCAGAGATGACACAGATGTGTCAATTTATATAGGAAGATGTGGTATGAGTGCCAATGAGACAACTCTCCATCAACGTAAAAATCTATAAAAGTAAACCATTATAGGCCAAGGTACGGCCTTCAATACGGAGCCTTGGCTCACACCGAACAGTACGCTATAAAGGGCCCAAAAAAATACTAATGTTAAACCATTTAAACGGGAAAAACCAACGGTCTTCTCTATATAAAAACTAGAAGCATGGTTGAGCCGTAAGAGCAAATTCAAACAAACAAAATCTAGGGAGTTTTTTTTATATATTTTATGTGAAAATGACAATAAAAATGATGGTCGTAGTGTAAACGTAGTAAGGTAGTGAGAAGAGCGTGATGAGGACAACAAGGGCGTGCTAGAATCGTACTATGGTCGTGAACAGCGTGGTAAAGTCGTAGTGGAAGCGTAGTTGGGTCGCGGTGAGAACGTGATGGTCGTAGTAAGGTCGTGATAACGTCGCTGTGAGATCGTAGCTCAATCTCTCCGAATAGAATCACGCTTTCGCTACGCTCTAGCTACGATCGATTGTACAGCGACCTTTGCGATCTTACTACGATCTTAGTGCGCTCTCACTACGCTTCTACTACGACCTAATTTCGCCACGACCGCACCACGATTGTTTTGAACATGTTCAAAGTTGGCCACGCTCTTCACGATCTTGAAGACCTCACCACGATCGTGGTGCGACCTTACTGCGACCTACACGATCGTACCACGATCATCAAAATTTGCATTTCTTTCACAGATCGTAGTGCGATCGTGGCCTAGTGGGACTGGGGTATTATGCAGACTTCTTATACGATTAGGTATGTCACATCCAATTTTTTATGGAAATATTCTTTATAAAGCACAAATGTGTCAGTATTCACCTCAGAAACTAACAAAACCTTTGAATAGACTTATTAAGAAGGGATAAAGTTACGATACTGTTGTCAGGTAATTAAAGATTGCATATTTTGACGTTAATATTGATTCACTTATAGGGTCTTTGCATCGGAACTAAACACATTTTCAAAAACCAGTTGTTGGCATGACACGGGTTATGTTCTTCTCATATATGTTATGATGGTATGATACTAAACTAAACGGGAAGGATTGTGCCTGATTTTCATATGATGAAATCATAATCTTTCAGTCAGTTTAATTGAAGTCCGGAGCTGGCATGTCAGTTAACTGCTAGTAGTCTGTTGTTATTTATGTATTATTGTCATTTTGTTTATTTTTTTTGGTTACATCTTCTGACATCAGACTCGGACTTCTCTTGAACTGAATTTTAATGTGCGTATTGTCATGCGTTTACTTTTCTACATTGGCTAGAGGTATAGGGGAGGGTTGAGATCTCACAAACATGTTTAACCCCGCCGCATTTTTGCGCCTGTCCCAAGACAGGAGCCTCTGGCCTTTGTTAGTCTTGTATTATTTTAATTTAAGTTTCTTCTGTACAATTTGGAGTTTATTATCACTGAACTAGTATATATGTTTTGTACGGGGCCAGCTGAAGGACGCCTCCAGTTGCGGGAATTTCTCACTACATTGAAGACCTGTTGGTGACCTTCTGCTGTTGTTTTTTTCCATGGTCGGGTTGTTGTCTCTTTGACACATTCCCCATTTCCATTCTCAATTTTATTCAAAAGTCTAAATAATCTCTGTTTTTATGATATCAAATGTGTGAGTTATGCATTATTCCTAAATCTAAATAATCTCTGTTTTTATGATATCAAATGTGTTAGTTATACATTATTCCTAAATCAAAATAATCTCTGTTTTTAAAATATCAAATGAGTCAGTTATGCATTATTCCTAAATCTAAATAATCTCTGTTTTTATAATATCAAATGTGTTAGTTATGCGATCGTTGTTTCCGACCAGTATCACTTATAACACACTGTACCAAGTCAGTACTATGACAGTTGTTATCCATTCGTTTCATGTGTTTTATCATTTGATTTTACCGTTTGATTAGGGACTTTTCTTTTTGATTTTTCCTCGGAGTTCGTTTTTTTTTTTTTTACTTTTTATTACAAACAAAAGCAATCTGATGATGAACAAAAATCCCTACATCTGAGAATCAGGTATTATTCCTATTATTCAATTGAATTTCATTTTGCTAAAAAAGGATTGTCTTATTATTTATCATACATAGTTTTTATACATCTGAAAATAAATAATTAGGTGTTTTTTTACAAATGTACCTTTGCACAAATTTTGTCAATAATGAAAACGAATGTAAATTACAAATTAAACTGTACATCTTTAACTAAATTTTATAGCCGGATTTCGTTTTCTTTACTAAATGTGTTTAATTCCAAATGACGTATAAAATTATCAATTTCTATAATCGATTTGTTACTTTTGATAAAAAAATAAAGAACTTTTGAATGAAAGAGTTTTATTTCTCTTTAACTACAAATTACATAGTTACAGAGAATACATTTTTTATGTAAAAACAATTACATTAAATATTAAAGCACATGTGAACAACACAAAAATAAACATTAAATTCCAAACTAACCAGGAGGAGTGACCATCACATTTATATTTTTTATGAATAGTTTAAAAGAACAATATAATTATTAGAGCTCATCAATTGTTTATATTTATACATATTTGGACGAAGAGTACAATTGTATGGTAACAACTTTTTCTTCCTTGATTTAGAGCATTACATGACATAACATAATGATATTTATCACCTATGTCTCTTGATTCGCAACGATAACACAACCTATCATGTCTGTATATGTTATTCCACCTTCCCGTCTCGATAGGTAATCGGTGGCTTTCAAATCTAAATTTACACAATAAAAATTGATTATATATTAACAATTTGGAATAATAGCTTTCCAATTTAATATCAGTTTTAAAAATTCCATAACATACGCATTTAGGAGTAGCGTAAATTTCGTTTGGGCAATTCTGCAAAACCTGGTCTTCAAATTTCAACTCAATAATTTTGATTACCCATTTATCTAACAATTGGTTCAACCAGATATTTGACACTCCAGAGGTATTAAAAACATTTTTTTACAAATGATATCCATTTACAGTTTAAAAGACCATAGATGTGAAAATTAATATACAATAGTTTATATAAAAGACACAAAATTGTACTTTCTGTACCCCACAGTAATCCACGTAAGGAACTAACCATACGACCCCAAATCTACATAAACAAATAAACAATACAGCTAGTTGTTCTCTATTTTAAATGTAGAACACGCTAACAAAACTTTAATTGTACATGTTCTATCAAATCAAAAGTTTCAAATCCCCAAACTTACGAACCATAAACAAGAATAGGTAAAACCATCTTATCAAACATGTCTAACTGATATGCTATAGTCAAACTGTTTTGTCTACACTTTTTTAAATTTATTTAAATACCATAAATTGCTTTTGTAGGCTGTTAACAAATATATTTTAGTGTCTTTAGAAATGTACTATTTCTAGCAATGTCACCGTAAATTGAGGATAGTATCCCTCGTCTTATTTCTTTGAATGAAACTTATATAATTAGTTTTATCACGGTTTTTGCACTAACATGATCAACATGATGGGTGCCACTAACGGAGCAGGATCTGCTTACTTAAAATAAGGGTCGGTAGGGTAAGTGAATACACATGTACGATGATTTTTATTGGCCTAAGCATATTAACTATAACTCATGTTAGAAGTAATTCAGCATACTATGATATAAATCTTAAGACAATTTTGTATTTACTTCCACTGTCTTTATTGTCAATATACACATAACTTCCATATTGCTGCTCATTTAATTAAATAAAAGAAAAAATGTCTTCGCTATTTGAAGAAGAATTTCTGTTCAATACATACACTCTTTATTAACTTGAATATAAATGTTCATAGGAGCATTCGTATGTACATTTGTACAACGCATTGCTTTTCAACGCCTGCATTTATTTTTACGTGTCTGTGATACTGACTGAAAACTAAGTACTATCATGTGTAGATTAATGTGCATTTATTGTAGTAGAAGACAATCAAACAAACAAAAAACAGCAAACAACGGGAACTGAGCTGTCCCTTATTTGTAAGAATATCGCCTAACGTCTTTGGACGTTGTTTTTAGAATTTGTGCATTGCCAATGTATTCCCGCCAATTCAAATTATTAACTCCTTATTTTAGAAATATCATTTTTTCCAGTGAGTTAACCACACCTTTTTATTTCATTATTTTGTGTAGATATAAACAAAGCATATTCTACTGATATACTCATCGAGAAATTATTGGTAATTCTTTCTAAACTTATTTTTTTATAGATATTTCACGGGAAAACTATAATAGCAACTTATTGTTATTATTCATCGCTTAGAAAATGGTAATATTAATAAATTGTTTGAACTTAGAACTAGGTTAACAGAACAGACAAGTTTTATCGGATACGGATTTTTCAAAAAATACTACACTGCTATTGACTACAAGTCCCGATTTCCAAATTCAATGCAAAAGATGGCGTTTTAAATCGAAAACGAGGTCGGTGACCCCATTGTTTTATTTGCTGATTTTGAAGCTTTTATCTAGTCTAAAGTAAAAATAAAATATAAAAAAGATATTATTGGTAGATCTGAATAGAAGGATTTGTCTTTAAGGGACGAAATTGTTGGCTATCGAAATGCATATAACCTGTCGATAAACTTGACTGACAAAACGTATATAGATATGGATAAGGAGAAAACTGAAATATATGAATCATAAAAAAAAACAGAAAAAAACGAAAATTATCAAAAACTTAACAATTCATTTATTTCAGAAGTTGGTGTTGACAATAAATAATATATGCAAGTGTCCAAATAGGATTTTGTTCGAATATTTGTTTTAATGTAGTTTTATGAATAGTGTATATGTAGATTTATTCATCTAAAACAGCTTATGAATGTAAATCCTGATATCATTGCAACCAAGTTGAAAACTAGACTTCCGGCACCATTTCCTGTAAAGAAAAATGTTTTTGTTATCAATAATAAGTTATAAATCTTGAAACATTTGATATGTTATTTAAAAAAAAATGTTCGATGGCTTGTTTAATGACAACTAGTATCATAAAAAGGCGGAAGAAGAAAATCATGCTCTTTAAAAAAAGTGTTCAAATGAAGCACATCTTATCCTTTAATGTTCCATTTCATGTTGATCTAAATAATCTATCAACCAATAATTAAATTTAAAATTTGGCACATCCCAATACATACTCCCTTGATATTGGAAGTATACTATTTTGGGTATTTTGAGGATTTGCAATAAAAAAAACACCTAGATTGTTTTAACATATTTTGCCACTCCAGAAAATAGTTGTCTCATTAGCAACCGTACCTTACCATATCTCCTTAATCATAAAGATGTATGAAATTGATTGTAGACTACATGTTCATTGAAAGCCAGTAAAATAAAAAGATATTAAAATGTTAGCATACGCACCACTACCACATCCATACTGAGAAAGTGCCTGTTTAGCAGCAGCGATAGATTGGCTTATGATGGAAGTTCCAGGATCCAATTTTCAGTCAGTGACAACTTTATTCAAACAATCTAGATAGGTATTTGCTGCACTGAATTCCAAATGAAATGAAACAATATCACTTAAGGGCAAATTTTACAGTTACAGGGGAGGTAATGACGTTGCTAACGTAAAATGTTATTTTCGCGACGTCAAACTTTTTTCACGTTAACCTCAAAATGCAGTTATTAGCATTTGAATTCAGTTGACAGCATGATATACATCTATTATTTATCAAATTTGATAGCATTATTGTGAAGGAAACAGAAGTTGTAAGCTGTATAGTTGTATTGCATTAGCCACATTCAGGTATAAAGTAACAACAACAAAAGAATGGCGTTACAATGAAAGTTCCTTACCGACGCCCACAGGACGTCACGCTAAAGTTTGTGGGTTTCTCAACAAGCATGTTATTCACAGTACATATGTGATCAATTCAATTCAATTCAATATTTTATTTATTTTATTTTATTTATGTCTGACCTTACGTATACAATTACACAATACATTTATGAAAGATAAATTTTGTATACATAAGCCAATCTGTACAGAATTATGAGGGACGATAATCAACTAAAACATTATGTATGTAAATAATAGATATTAAACCTGAATTACAAAATTATACAACAAAAGTATTCAATTATCATTTACAATATAAAATTTCTCGGAGTCTTTTCAGAATAAAATCACAGGTTTTGGCACATAATCTTATAATTTCTTGATTCGAAAATAAAAATACCGTTTTCAGACAATCTGTTAAACCCTTATCATTATTCCAAAGTGGACGGATGCTATATATATAGGATTCATTTATTGGTGTAAGACAATACATAATAATGATACATCAAAGGGACCATCAAATTATTTCACCGCAATATGTAATAATATAAAAATGAATAAAACACAAAACAAAATAGTCTGACCTGCATATTTTTTTCTTGTCTCCTCTGGCTCCTTCTACCACGTTGGCGTAGGTTGTAGAGCATGAGGTCGTTTTTGGAGTAGAACAATCTTGGGCTTCAGCTTCTAAAATGAGTTATAAGAACACGATAAAATATAATGTATGTTGCGCATAAATTAATTGTTAGTCGCACAATATTGACGCCAATTTATCATGTCCCTTTCCTTTTGTTATATAAGAGAAATAAATATTCAACTTTAAAATAATATATCTGTCATAATGAAGTAAAATGATCACTTATCGGTCACTGTGTAGTAAATTGGTCACGTGAAATGATCATAGTTTTTATGACATTTTCTAACCAACTTAGCTTGGTTGTATTGTCCTAAAATTTGGAAAATTTGTCGTCGTCCAGATTTGTCTTCAAATATTTCTAATTAAAAACAATATATGTGTTGTTAACAGTTTATAAGCAGCTCTGATTTAGTCGTCTTACTATTTAGTCAGTTATTTAATTTTATTTATAAATTATTTTGTACTTTAGACAATTCCCCTACCAATAGATCCGCATCTGAATTTGGTTTGAATTTTGAATATATAAACTGTCAAAGCTATCAGATATTCTCACCAAAAAATGTTGAATACAGGATTAGTATAGGTAGATTAGAATTAAAATAATAAAAAAAATACACACATTATTTGTTTTAAAATGTTGCATTAAAATAAAATATTATAAGACAATGTTTATACCAAAATAAGAATGTAATTTTACGCAAACTTAAAACAAAACACCAATACTTTTTATTCTAAATCTACTGGTCCTTTGACAACACTAAATGCTCAAGTTCGAAAAGAAAACAATATGTCTCGAGAAGCTACTGGAAAAGATTTTTAAAACAAAAGAGGTTAAAACATTAATATGTTAGAAGACAAATTGAACTTCAGCAAAAGCATTCAGTTATTTTGATTTGGCCATTTTAGAGGGTTTTTTTCAGTTTTGAATTTTCCTTAAAGTCTGGCATTTTTAGTGAGATTTTACCGTTGTTTATGAAATGGATGTTCAATAATGTGAACCAACGTTAGAAGATAGGAAAAGAGAAGCTGTAGTGCACAATGGTTTCCGTAAAGTTTAAATGTGCCTATAAAAATGTCTTACCTTGCATAACAATACTAATAGACACAAGACATGCAATCACAGTTACGGAAGACAAGCAGTCCATTTTTATGTTTTATATGTCTATAAAATAAAAAGCATATTTGAAAATAGTAATATACAAATTATTTCAAGATTAGAATGATAATTGTTAAAAACTAGACTAAACAAAACAAGTAGTGGAAATAATTTCAGTAAAATTGATTACTGGTATATCAACAACTGTACTTTAAATTTATATAAAAAGGAAAATCGTGTTGAAAAAAACATTGACACAGAATTTGATGAGAAGTACAACCATTTGAGCAACAATATCTATCGCTTCTTGTTTTGACTATCATAATTTATAATTTTTAAGCAAATGTAATCCAATTCAGAACCAGAAGAACGCGAGTTTTTTTTTTTTTTTTTTATTTTGCAAGTTTTCACTCTTTCACAAAAAAAACTTGAATAATTACATGTTTGTTCATTAATCATGTTAAAAAATTAATAAAAGGAAAGAAAAAGGAAGAAAATATTAAAGAGTCAATTGTTCATGAACAATTGAAAGGTCTTTCCTTCTTAGTTAAAAAATATATGGTCCTAAGGACTTTTATGTTCATAACAAGTGGTTGCTAAGGACAAAAATCATTCCTAAGGATAAAAATATAACTACCAGTATTAAAAATGTCATATATACTATTCATAGTATTTAAAGTTAAAAAAAGTGATTGCTAAGGACTTTAATGTCATTGTTAGAGGACAAATATGTCATTCCCAGTATTAAAATTTCATATTTATATTATTCATAGCCTTCTTAGTTCAAAAATATATGGTTGCTAAGGTGTTTTATGTCGTTGCTAGGGACCTTGACTTCTGACCTTGACCTAATTTTATAGATCTTATTATGCTGAACATTTTTGCAATTCAAAGTTTTTTTCTATCTCTAACCTCTTTTGAGTTATAAGCGAAAAATCATCATTTCGGACCCGAAAAACAGTTTTCGTGCCCTAGGTCCTTAATAGTTTGTCCAATAATTTTAAAACTAAATAACAAATGTAGATCTGGACAAGACACACATTTTCTCCGTTATATTTTATCAGCTATCTTTTACGACTATTGAGTAAATCCGATAACAAGCTAAGGTCAAAATCTAGGTCATGACCTTGACCTTTGAACTTAGGTCAGTTTTCTTAGTCACGTAAATTGATGATCATTGGTGAAGATCCTAGGTGGCTACAACTTACTTTTTCTGAGTTTTAGTGGCCAACCGACATCGGTTAATTTTCGAAGGGAGTCGTTAAATCTTTTCGATCTATATGTAACGAAGAATCAGGGTGACATCGGTTAATTTTCGAAAGGGCATAACCCTACCAATGAGTCGTTGAATCTTTTCGATCTATATGTAACGAAGAACCAGGGTCTGTTCCTGAACAAATTCACCCTTTGTTTTTTCTACCTATTATGGTTACGGAGTTACAATGATAACAAGTTTTTAGGTGTTAGGGGAGATAAAGGAAATGTAACGGGGTCGTGCCCTCCTCACAAGATAGCTTTTGGTCAACCGATACTAGATACCTAATATCATTTTAACATGTCGCGTACTTTTTTTTGGGAAATGTCGTTAAAGTTTGGCGGAAAGAATAATAATAATAATTAAAGTTCAATTCTTCTTGAATAATTGATAGGTCTTTCCTTCCAGTTTTTTTTTTAATTATACTGTCATAAATAAACTGTCATATATATTGATTGATTGATTGATTAATTAAACACGTTGAATAGTGTCTCTTGAAATAAGCGAAAAAGAAACAAATAAGATCTTGGACCCCATATTAAACACATGAGACGGAAACATGCATGTACTGATTAATTGATTGATTAATTGATTGATTGATGGCATGGATTGATTGATTGATTGATTGATTAATTGGTTGGTTGGAATTCAAACACATAAACTCTTTAAATAGTGACAAAATCACATAATTTGACTCTTGTACATGACCTTGACCTTTGACCTTGTGACCTTCGTCAAGGTCATTGCTCCACAATTTCAAAAGACCCTATGGGTCAAGGACCTTTAGTTTAAGAGTTTTGCCTAAAAATGACTTTTTAAAAACCATCAGTGGGAGTTATGTCCCTTACATGATGGTAAAATCAATATAGTCATAATGTAAAAAAGTTGCCCCTTGAAGTACCAATCATTTTTCACTGCTTAAATTTTCTGTATCTATAACCGTTCAATAGTTATAGGGAAATGAAAAACTTTTGAAAATCTAAAATGTGACCTTGACCTTTGACCTTGACCTATATTTTTAAGTTTTGGCCCAATGAACTCAAATCTGAAGACCCGCAGTCTTTACGACTTACGGTTCATGAGATTTATATGCATATCGAAAATTAAAATATTCAAGGGGAAATAACTCCTATAATAAGTCACTGGATCGCTTCGGTTAAAATTATTTGAACTTGTATCATTTGGCAAGGAACATTTAAAAAAAAAACATTTGCCGCTAAGTCTTATAGTTCATGAGTTATAGCGATAACAGTGTTTTTTGTAATTGGGCAGATAACTCCTATAAGGTAAATAGTACACTTCGGTGCCCTTAATACAAGATAGCTTTTATTAACCCGATACTTGGTTCCAAAGATTATTTTGATATCTTGCGTACTTTTCTTGGCGATTGACTTTGAAAACGGCGGAAGAAAAAGAATAATAATAATTAAAAACCAATTGTTCAGAGAACAATTGAAGGTCTTTCCATCAAAACAATGTATTTTGATATGAAAAGTTGTGAAACTAAGTTTAAAATGTCATTTCAATCGTCAAATGATAGCTCCTAGTAAGCTGATTCCAAAAATATATTGTTTCCATACATTTTTTTTAAATAAGGGAGATAATTTGTTACTTCCGAGTTGAAAAATGTTACTTCCGATTATATTTGAATATTTACTTGACACTGATTCCAAAAATATCTGGTTCTATATACTTTTATATTAATAAAGTACAAAAAAATAGCTATTTCCGGTTTACAAAAGGTCACTTCCGGTTGTTTTTTACAAGGTTAAATGGTTTGATACCTTTTTCTAAAAGTTGTATATCTTTATCATGTATACATATAGAATAAAAGCAAAGGTCAAAATCTAGAACGTCAAATTAAGCTATGACCTTGAGATCAATTTCAAGGTCATAAACCAAGGACCTCAAATCAAAAGACCATAGGTCTTTATTATATTTAGTTAATGAGTTATATCACCAAACGCGTATTTTTAAATACAAGAGGGGAGAAAACTCCCTTTTACATTCAACGTACGCTTGCAATCAAAATTTACATCTTACGACATGTCGCAACTAACAATTTAGTAAAAATAATTTGTTGATATCTTATACAGTCTTTGGATATAAGTGAAAATAAGCCAAATTCAAATATTAGAATATGACCTTGACCTTTGACCTTGACCTAATTTTCATTTTTTGGGACCAAGGACCTCAAATCAAAAGATCCTAGGTCTCTATCACTTATGATTTATAAGATAGAAATTCATATCACTTATATCAGATGCATAAGGGGAAATAACTCTCATATGGAGCGGTCATATCGCTTCGGTCAAAATAGGACAAATCATGCGAAGGATATAACGAGCAATTTTGTAAAATAAATTTGTCATAATCTTTTACGGTTGCGAAGGAGATGCGCTAACAAGGAAAACAGTGTTTGGGGAGATAACTCCTACAAAGAAAAGTATTCGTTTACGCAGGGTAAATTTCAAAAGCGCATAAACTGTTCGATATCATATACCAAATATCTAAGCGACATATTGCGAAACAAATGTTTATTGCAAGAACAAAATTAGGCGGAAGAAAAAAAAATAATCAGAAGAAAAACAATAGGTCTTTCCACAGAAAAGTGGAAAGACCTAATAATAATAATAAACAAACGAAATACAGTAAGGTCTTTCCATTTAAGAAAGGAAAGACCTTAATAATCAGAAGAAATACAGTAAGGTCTTTCATTATAGAAAAAGGAAAGGCCTTAATTATGATAAACAAATAGGTTGTTTTTTTTCCAATTATCGTAAAACTAATTACCTGTTTGAGTGTATAAGTTAATAGTCTGATAATGTATGTAAGACAGAAGCTTTGATAGAGTTGTAATCTGTCCAACTCCTTATATACATGCCTTGGTCGTTATATCGCAAGTAACCTTTGTATTTTAAATGTTGGTACTAGTCACATTTGATGAATACGAATCACAGAGGTATGTCAGTGATCAATTTATTGATAACACCTTGTTATCAAATATTCATAAAGGTGTACCATGAAAGAGATTATGTCTGGGTTTTCCTTAAATTTGAATGAAAAAAGGGAGTTGCAAAATCATTGGCAGCAATGGCCATAATATAATAACAAAAAACACACGAAGACTTGCAATCAGGAAGAAATATGAACTCCCTAAGTAAAAGTAATGCAATTCTTTCAATGTTTCTGTTGTTTCGTTGTTTTCTTCTTATAGTTGATGTGTTTCCCTCGATTTTAGTTTGTAACCCGGATTGTTTTCTCCCAATCGATTAATGACTTTCGAACAGCGGTATACTACTGTTGTATTTACTTTACACTTTTACAATAGGTTGCTTTTCAGAAATTTCTGAACATTAAGAAAGAGTTGAAGAGCATGACATTGTTACATTTTTGCAAGCTTTATTTGTCGTTTTGAACATTAGACTTTGTGGTAATATTAACAAACAAATTTGATATAACTCGATTATAATGTTTTAAACTAAACATTTGACCAGTATATATATTTATGCAATGCATACTTTTTATAGATTTGCCAGCATTTACTAGGAAACTGAAATGTATGTCCACCTGACTGAAAAATCTATACGCATAGTATCATTTTTTTTTGCTGTCATCGATGTTAAAATGTGTAGACACGCCATTTTGAAATATGGAATGTTAAATCTGATGTGTCAAGCTAGCTTCATACAGTGGTATCGTTTTTGGTTATACTTACCTTTATCGATGTCTTGTCAAGCTTCATACAGTGGTCTCGTTTTGGTTATACTTACCTTTATCGATGTCGTGTCAAGCTTCATACAGTGGTATCGTTCGGATTATACTTACCTTTATCGAAGAAGTGTTACGTTTCATACAGTGGTATCGTTCGGGTTATACTTACCTTTCTCGGTGTCGTGTCAAGCTTCATACAGTGGTATCGTTCGGATTATACTTACCTTTATCGATGTCGCGTTAAGCTTCATACAGTGGTATCGTTCGGGTTATACTTACTTTGATCGATGTCGTGTCAAGCTTCATACAGTGGTATCGTTCGGGTTATACTTACCTTTATCGAGGTGGTGTCAAGCTTCATACAGTGGAATCGTTCGGGTTATACTTACCTTTATCGATGTCGTGTAAAGCTTCATACAGTGGTATCGTTCAGGTTAAACTTACTTTTTTCGATGTCGTGTTAAGCTTCATACAGTGGTATCGTTTGGGTTATACTTACCTATATCGATGTTGTGCTAGGCTTCATATAGTGATATCGTTCGGGTTATAATAAACTTTATCGATGTGGTGTTAAGCTTCATACAGTGGAATCGTTCGGGTTATACTTACCTTTATCGATGTCGTGTTAAGCTTCATACAGTGGTTTCTTTCGGGTCATACTTACCTTTATCGATGTGGTATTAAGCTTCATACAGTGGTATCGTTCGGGTTATACTTACTTTAACCTACAAAAGCGTAGCATTGTATCCCAACTGTTTTTAGACTTTGATGACGGGTCTGAGTAAATAAACTCATGATAAATACACTAGTTAAAAGGTTGTACGCCAGAAGCGCATTTCGTCTAGACAAATTCACTAGTGACGCTAAAATAAAAATGTCAAATAAAATGAAGAGTGTTGTATACCCGTTCTTCCGAATTTTTTTATTTTTTTTGCCAAATACAGCTAATTTAGTTTATTCCTTGTGTAGTAAATCCTTAGTATATCTATAAATTGAATGTTTTGTAAATCATGTCAACCGACGCGAGTTTCGTCTACAAAACACTCGTTAGTGACGCTAAGAAAAAACAAGAATAAAAAAAGATAAGAGTACGGAAGCGTATTAGCGCCACACATTTTTTTTTTATTTTTCTTCCTATGTTTGCGTTACAACGCAAACCTTTGCGTTATAACGCAAACATTTGTTTTTTCTTATTTCTTATTTAAGATTCAAAGGAAACAGTAGTTATTAATGGAGGAGGCTGTATATATTAAAATTTATTACCTTTGTAGTCATTGCAAAGTAAAATGCTTGAATAATTAGATCATATCAATGACTAATAATGAGCAGAATAATATAAGAAGATGTGGTATGAGTGCCAATAAGAAAACTCTCCATCTAAGTCACTATTCGTAAAAGTAAACCATCATAGGCCGAAGTACGGTCCTCAACACGGAGCATTGGCTCACACTGAACAACAAACTATAAAGGTCCCCAAAAACAATATCCATGTTACTACTAGTATATATATTACAACGAAAATTGAGTAAATTGAGGTTAATTATACCTAAGAAAAAAATCAACCCTGCTAATATAGCTATAACCGAATATAAATATACTTCCAAAGTAAGCTCTCGTTTGAGAAATGTGTAAAGTAGGTTAGATTCCAACAAGCTACCCTTTGGCAATAAATGTATAGAATGAAGATGTTTTATTAATAAAATCATGTTTTCTCTATTCAAATTGCTACCCAAGCATCTTAAAAATACTTCATTATATTGAAATGAAAATTCAATGACTTTCTATCAAAGAATCTTGATCATATTCTGAGATTTAAAAAAAATGTTTCCTTATTAAAAAATCATTTTAAAGCAGAAAGATCATTTTGTCTATTTGACTTGGAGGTTTCACAATTGTAGGACATTATTTTTTATCTTTCAATTTAAATATGACTATATACTAAACTATATCTATTTTCTTGTTAAATTCTATACTTTTCTGATGCACAAATCAGTCTTAATTTATGTATAATTGCACTTCAAGTATTCCATTATTCCTATGCATATTTATTATAATGATTTGGCCTTGTATGTATGTTTCTTTTTTTATCTACTAGTAAATCACATCCGAAATGAATGACAGACGGACATATATACAAAACTTAATGAATAATTGAAATCAAGATATTTGCGTTATATCGCAAAGGTTTGCGTTGTAACGCAAAGGTTTGCGTTATAACGCAAAATGTTTGCGTTATAACGCAAAATGTTTGCAAAGGTTTGCGTTATAACGCAAACATAGGAAGAAAAATAAAAAAAAAATGTGTGGCGCTAATACGCTTCCGTATAAGAGAGTATGTTCAGTACGGGGTTAAAATATTGTAAAGGTTAAGTTTCAATCACTAATTTTCCAGTAAAAGTTCCTCATATTAATATATACATGTAGGTCGTCTTAATTTCTAAACATACACGTTGTTTGACTATTTTGTTGTTTTATTGATTAATTATTATTCTTTCCATTTATGCTGTCATGTATAATTTTCTGAATGGAAAAGGAAATTGGTAAAGGGGAGTGGTTAAAATACAGTCGTACTGCTAGGTTTAAAAAACATTCCTTCATTTATTGAAATTGTGTGAACATTTATTTCACAGGTAAATTATTCATATATTTATCAGTTATCATATATAAAGTGTGCCATCTTCAGATTTAAGGAAATTGTTTAACTAACGTCAATAATTATTCAGAAGTTAAAGATTTTAATCTACGGGGATCTTGTAGGCATCTAATCGTGAGATGACTATATATTGAAAAATCTTCCCTTCCCATTGATAATAACATTGCGAAAGTCAAACACAAAATAAAAACTTGCGTATTTCACCTACATTAATATGATCGAATCCCGGAAGAAGGAAACAAAAGTTGCACGGTCCATTATGTTGATATGCAAGATCCCCCTATATTAACAGCTTTATCTTCTGAGTATTTAATGACATTAGTTAAACAATTCTGATGGTGAAAGATAAACAAATTTTCATGTATGTTTAACTATCGTTTTGCAATTTGTTATTTTTATTTATAGCAATACAATTATAATGCCTGTATCAAGTCAGGAATCTGTTTCAGTATCTAAAATAAATCTTTACCTCCAATAAAGGAGATCGATGAAATCCTCATTAAAACAATAATCTAAATAAAATCACTCAAATCTGTACATGTAAGTTGTAACTTTGTGGTATTTACAGTAAAACATAGACGATAAAATGTATCACGCTCACTACATCTGATTTGTTAATCAAGGATGAATGTTACTGTTCTTCACATAATACCTATGTCATAGATTCTACAGGGTCAGGAATTTGTCCAAGAATATGGTCTCTCGTGTGGACAGTATGTTACTTGCAAATATTTGTTATACCCCTTCAAAATTTATTTTCTGCCCGAAATAGCCCGTAGTATTGGGATGAAATTACACTGTTAAAAGATTTGGGCCATGAATTTTAAAGTAAAGTAGTGATTTATAGACTCAGCTGAAAAAAGGTTATAAATTAACATTTCGGAGGCTGTCAAAATATTTCAAGACCCCTTAACATAAAATTGTCCATACTTCGAGTTAGAGCTGATGAAGTTTTTGATATAATTTGTACAACAAACTGTAAAAATATTATTGAGAAAACGCAGGAGGTTTTTTTAATACTCATGTATTGACTTATGTATTGTCTAAAAAAAAAATGCATTACGAAATAACTGTTATCGGGCCACACGTCATCTTCATCTGACATTATGACCAGTGCTGACATGATTCCGTTCTTGTGATATTTACTATTTCATAGATTTTTAATATCCTCTACATATATATAGAAAAAAAAGATGTGGTATGATTGTCAATGAGACAACTATCCACACGAAACAAAAATGACAGAGAAAGTAACAACTATACAATGTAGGTCACCGTACGGCCTTCAACCACGAGAAAAGCACAAATCACATATAGTCAGCTATGAAATGCCTCGAAATAACAAATGTAAAACAATTTAAACGAGAAAACTCACGGCATCATTTGTGTATATCTGGTATTGTTGTGGAGTGGGAGTGGAGTGAACTGGGGGTATAGTACTTTGTAAATGAATATTCTGGCCTGGCAAGAACTTTGATTGAATAACGGTGACTTAACAGAATGAAAATGAGTACTAGTATGTCTTCATAAATAATGCAGAATATAAATGTGTACAATAATGATAATAAAATTACGACTTACTAGTAAACAAATTAAACGACACTTAGTTTAAACATATTTATTTATAGTGGATTGGGAAACAAGTTTTGCAACTTATATTAATCCCTTTCCACTTTGCGGGTGCGAGTGCTGCCTTGTAGCGGCATTAGCCTACTCTTTTTCGAAATCTACAAGGGTGTCTTTAACGTGCAAGAGATATGGCTCTCTCTTAACACGGGTCAGCCATTTATCGTCCCCTTCCGACGGACTATCATCGTTACCTCAAGACCATACTCGCAGATGGTGTCAAGGGAGAGCCGAAAATTGAGTTCCTGAAATTTTCATCCCAAACGGGAATCGAACCAGGAACCTTTGTGTAAGTAGTCCGATGCACTAACCACTACACCACGGCTCTCTTCAACGACACTTAAAAACAACTATTTGGTTTTGACCTGTTGGTGTGGTTCTGGTTCAATTTACAAAATATGTTTTATTGGTAATTTTACAGGTAATTAAATTACCAAATATTTTTAAAAGTAAGGCAGCAATCCTCTCAAGCAAAGTTTTCCGATACTAATTTAGGTAGTTTAAGCTGGTTTTCTTCTGTCATGCCTGTTTGCGCTATATTCTGGCAACCTTTTTTTCATTTTCAAATTTGCATATTGGAGCACATTTGGTTTTGAATTATTTGACAAACTTTCTTTTTGCATTTAATTTGGAATAATTTAATCTTGGATGTAACGCGTCTGCTGATTAACTGACGTTATTTTGTTATGGGCCCATAGACATAATTTAGTCATGTGACCGTGACGTCATCAACGTTTTTTTCATGGTTTTCTACGGTTTAAAATGGAATTTAGAATTAAATTATAAGAAATGACTGTAATATTTTTTTCTGTCTATTCGAAATAACATAAAAAATGTGGTGCAAACTGTTAAATAACCCGCTACGCGCGTTATTCAGTGTGCACCAAATTTTTTATGTTATTTCTTCATAGACAGAAAAAATATTACAGCCATTCCTTAATGGGTTCCTTCGTTTTACGTTTTCAGCACTATATTCTTATTTCTGAAATAAATCATACCAAACAATGTTTCGATAGACTTGTCTTTTAATATCGTAAAAACGTTAATAGATGCCTATGCTAATCTTTCATATAACGAATACGTTTGTTATCTATATGTCGGCATCGATAAATGGTTAGATACTTAGTAGTGCAGCTAAACCCGGTCTTAAGATAAACCTTTGACATAAGGAGATGCTTTATTCCATAATCTAGCAGGGCGGGAGGGGACAAACATTTTTAGTTTAACCTGTTTTGGCCTTTTACAAGGTGTTGTTCACTGTTATCTGAGATCAATTTAAGCTGTTAACTGTTTTTAACCCACTGTGTTAACTGTTTTCAGCATTTTTGCATTTCTTGTTAACTGTTTTTGTCAAAATCGAGGTGTTGTTAACATGTTAACGGACGTCCTATTGCCGGCCTCATCTTAATAATCTGTGTTTTTTAATATCAAATGTGTTAGTTATTCCACCGTTGTTTCCGACCAGCATCAAGAACAATCTACTGAAGAACAGAAATCACTACAACTGAGAATCCAGTAAATAGTTACCCAAAGTAACATTCGTATTATGCAAAGAGAACGCAGAGTGAGTTATCATTCGCAATTAGTTACATTTTGCTTTATTTAAGGTGCATTCACACGATACGACTTTCCATTCGATTTTTATTCGATTTTTACCTGTGCACCTGCTTTCGACTAAAATCGTACCGTGTGAACAGTAAAATCTGAAGTCGAAAGTGAAGTCGAAACGTCGTTTTGAAATCGAAACGTACGCTATTTCCATTCGACTTTTTAACTGGAATCGGATCGTGTGAACGCTAAATCGACTAAAATAAATCGACTAAATTTTTAGTCGATTGAAAAAAAATCAAGCAAATAATTCTTATCGACAATATTCTAATTTTCACATCATTTGTATCGTTTTCTATCGTAAAGGGAACAGTGTCATCTTTTGCTCATAAAGCTGGCTATTGACACCCTACAGTATATATTATGTCAACCTAGTATTAAATTACGCTGATTAAACTAGAGATTTGAGAAAAAGCTTTTTTTTTCGGATAGTGAGGTGGCCCTATTTTAGAAAAAAAACCAAACCATTTATCCTGATTGCACCTGATTTTCAATATTTAAAAATCATTTTTAAACCATTAGCATTTCAATTTGACAATAACCAATTTGAAAGGCTAAAAATAGGAATATTGAGAATTTCTCAAGACATTTAAACGGTTTTAAATGAAATACAATGTAAATATACATTAGAAAATGTTTGCGTGGTTACTGAATTACTTTTTGAAAAACACTTACGTATACGTAAAATATTGTTCGTTATTTTTTTTTAAATGCATTTCATTCCGGACCCCCTTTTTACAAGACCTTTACTTATGAATTACTAGTACACATGTACTTATTTGAACTTACGAATGAGAGTACAATGCAACACGTAAGCGCGTTTGTTGACACTCATTCTCTTAACATGGCCGACATGATAGCCGTCGAAATATTGGACAATAACGAACAGCAGAAAGTATCAGAAGACTTGGATTTCATAGACCTATATGAAAACGAGCCATCTCTATGGGACGTAACTTCCCAAGTGTATCATGATAAAATTGAGAGGAAAAGGGCCCTACAGAGAATTGATGGTAAAATAAACATAGGAGGTAAATGCTTTATATGTAATGAATATACAATATTTTTCAAAAAAATATTACCAAGTAACCGTATGAGCGATTTTTATAAAAAAAGATACCAAAAGATGTAAAAATGTCTGAAGTTTTATTGTTTATTTAGTCATAATTTTCTTGAGTTTCGTTTTCATCATCTGGACTGGGTTGCTCAAATCTATGGCTAAAATTAGCCATAGGTTAGCTTATCCAACGGCTTATTATGTTATCCAGTGGCTTACTATCCGTTGGCTATTTTTCAATTGCTCCAAGGCAAAATGGGAGTATGGTTAGTAAGCCACTGGATAAGGTAATTTAACCAGTGGATAACAGCTACTCTCTTTTAATTTGTCTTCATGTAGACGTTGCTGTTTTTCCCCAAGTTATTTACACTAATCAGAAGTAATCTGTAAATATTACATAACCCTAAGTTCAACTAAAGATTGCAACTGCAAGTGTTCCTAAACACAGGTTCAAAAGGAGATAGTATTTAATGCAAAAATATACTGAATATTAGTTAAATATTACGGCTATTTAATTTACTACAGAAAATCTCAACCTTTATTTCTTGTATACCTTTAGTCACTGGCAACGTAAACTTACAAAGAAAAAAGGGTGCTCTCTAACACGACCGCGTTGATGTCTAAAAAAAGATTGTTTGTAAACCCGGAAGAAAACTATCACCACAGATTATTTTAAAATTCAACATCAAATTTTTGTCATCATCAGTCATTTCTTATATTGTGAATAGATATTTATTTTTAATTTGTTTTAATTTTTATTTTCGGGGGGAAGGGAACTAACTGCTATTTTATTTATTTTTTGGGGTGGGGTGGGGGATATAAAAACAAAAGCTGGGTCTGTTTTGAATATTGTTTTTTACTTTTATGTTTAAAAATAAATAAAGATAAGGGTGTAGATCTCCTAAATTTTTCTTAATTATCAATAATGTTCCCAAGAAAATTATACTCTATAACTTCAAATGTTGCGCACAATATTCCCTCATCACCATTAAGTTCGACGTCAACATGGTCAACGAGCGTTTTCTGAAATTTTGAAATCGCTTAATAAAATGTGTTAGTTCCATTCATGTGTTTTTTACATGTTGTTGGTTGATTCTGTCTGGTTCTTTTAATGTCTTTTAACCATATATTTGAGTTAAACACAAATGCAAATGTTTACGATTTTAATTTGGTTAGAATAATAGCAAACGTTTCAAGAAATATTTTTCTTTGTGTGTTCATCTCGTCAAAAAATTAAAATGAGCATCAATAATATTATAATCAAATAAACAATAAAACTTCAGACATTTCTACATCTTTTGGCCAGGTACTGTATATTATGATAATCGCTCATACGGCCTTCGTAATAATTTTTCTAAAAATATCGATTTTAGTTGAAATGATAGGACTGTTTTTGACTGGGAACTCACTTTTGTCCAGTGTATAATCAAAACTTTCCGTTCACTTCATTTTTAGAAGAAGAAAAAGTATCAATGTGTTTTCATTTACTCTTTTCGACCTTTGTATTAAGCAGAATTTTCAGAAACATTTGTTGTCCTTCCGGTTTGATATAAAAATAACGGAAACAAAGTAATGATATGAATATTCGGAAACTGCGATTTCTTTTCTGTCCAAATTGATTAAAAAAAATATGCAGTAAAGAATCTGAAGTGCGTCATTCACAATCATTTATCTGACAGCTTATGGCGATCGAGTTTGTGCATACATATTGGTTATACTTATAGTTAAATGTTTGGGTTTTTTTTCAGTTGATAAGATCAATAAAAGAATCAACAATTTGAGAACCTATTATAAGAGGGAAATGAATAAGGTGGAAGATTCTAAGAGAAGTGGTGCTGGGACATGTGAAATATATGAGAGTAAATGGCCTATGTACCAGAGTATGGACAAATTTCTCAGAACTCAAGTCAGAAAAAGAGTATCTAAATCTAATATTGTAAGTACATATGCTGATACCCTTCCTACCCACTTCAAAGATAAAGCACAACAGAAAAAAAACCGATAAAAAAGTCAGTTTGATATATGCAACTCGAAAATGAAACTGCTTCTGTGTTAGAAATAAACAGATTGCTAAACTTACACAAACTTCTCATGAAATCGTAAATCGACGAATTCTACTAGTTGAAAAACGACTTGTACAACCAAAATAATGCAGAAGTTGCAAATTGCGTGATGTAAATATATGCTTATGTTATCGAGATACCGTACAACCCCTATATCTTATTCCTTTTCGGACCCCCTAAAGAGATTTTTCGGGACGTCGTGATCGGGTGTTATTAAGATCGGGATTTGGAATTGACTCTTTAGGGATAAAGGATGTCTTTTTTTGGAATTTCTGGATGTGGGGATTTTTTTTTTTTTTTAATTCGGGACCTCGGTATTTCATGTTTTAAAGCCCGGTATTTCGGGATCAGGACACTCGCCTTCCCCTCCTTTTTCCCTAAACACCTATTCGAAAAATAATTAAAGCTGTGGTGCACATTTTATTTGCTAATTTTTAAACGATAACTATTTTGTGAATGTCGATTGAAAACGTATCCGCAGATTTTACTTTTTCGGTGTATGGTAAATTTATTGACTTATACTATGAACGTTTTGCGTTTACATTTGTTGAAGACGTGTATAGTGTTTAATTGTAAAACTACAAGTGGTTTAGTTTTAATGAAAACTTGTTAAATTTCCGCAGCTATTTCTGTTGAATACGTGGCGCAATTTGGGTACTGTGAAGCTATTGGTGTAATATGTGGTATAATTGCAAACGAGACAACTCTTCACAAGAGAGCAAATGAAACAGTTTTTGTCAACTATAAGTAGTTATCCCATCATGTAGCTGAATAATTACATATATTGTGATCATGTGACAAGGAAGAGTCACTTATAGAAAAAAAAAATCATCCTTTTCATATCTAATTATGATTTTTTTATTTCGTCGTTTACCTTTAATGGACAAATTACAAAAACTATATTATTTTGAAGCCAATCCCATCTGAGAAAAAAATGAAAAATAAATATCCGTTATTTTTGTTTTCTTGTAAAGTGAAGTCATGATCATTTTTTGTTTTTGCAGAATTCTTCAACTACCGAAGGAGATGACAATGCAGATGACAGCGGAAGCGATTCTGTAACAGCAAATTCTTTTTTAGCAAATGTTACAGCTTTAAGTAACTCAAAAATAGTTGATATAGAAAGAGAAATTTTTGGTTTTATATGGAACAATAAGAAAGACAAAGTCAAAAGACATACTTTGGTAGCAGATTATAACCAGGGAGGGCTTAAAATGACCGACATAAAAAGCTATTTCTCCTCTCTTCAAATAAGATGGGTCTCTAGATTGCTACAGGCAAAACAAGAAAATTGGACATTGATACCAAAATTATTTTTAAGTAAATTAGGTTCTAATTTCCTCATTTTTAGAATGAATTTAAATAACCAAACTTTAAAAAAACTAGATAACATAACTAAGGACATTCCAGAATTTTACTTAGAAATAATAAAAAGTTGGATTTTATTTCATGAAACGAACATCACAGAATTGAAAAACTTTGTCGAAATAAGAAAGCAAGTTATCTGGGGTAATAAATTTATAAAATTTCAAAACAAGCCGCTTATTATGCATAACTGGATACACAGTGATTTTATTTACATTAACGATATTATTGACGATAATGGAAAAATTGCCCAAGATAAAATATTTAGAAAACTGCGAAACACTAAAAATTGGATAGCAGAAATTTCAAAAGTAAAAAACTCAATTCCAACCTCATGGCTAAAAATTTTAGCTACAGAAGAATCCATCAAATCAAAAGTAAATTTTAACAGATTATTTATCAATATAAACAAAGAAAACATTAAAATTGAAAATTTAAGCAACAAAAACGTGTATCAATTGCTCGTTCAAAAAAAAATTTCTCCAAACATTGGCATAAATAAATGGAAAAATGAATTAGAAATAAATTATGACTTTACCAAATATATGTTTAAGTTTATACACCAACATTTAAAACTTAATAAACTTAAAATGTTTAGGTGGAAACTAATAACTTGCATTTTACCGAATAGAGATAATCTCTATAAATGGAAAATCGTAACTAGTCCGTTCTGTCAACTTTGTCAACTCAAAGACACGTATCAACACTTTTTTATCGAATGTAAATTTCTAAAAGAATTTTGGGAAATCATTAATAAAATCTTATCTCAAATGAATTTTAACAAAAACATTAACTTAAAAGACATTGTAATAGGCTACAAAATAACAGATAATGAGTATATCGGATTCAATATAATTCTGACACTTATAGGATTTGCCATCTACAAATCATACTATGTATCCGATCAGAGAAATAAATCTACTAATGTATTCAATCTGTTTAAAGCTGAACTGGACGAATACTTAAGATCCTACAATCTACAAGAATATACTACAGTCCAAGTGCTTCAAACTTTAATTTCTCCAAAATAAAACACTCTTAAAGAAGATATTTCTAGAACACTTTAACTAAATAAATAAAAATAAAGAAAAGACTCACCTAAAATGTTTAAAATCCAAATAAAAAAGAAGTAAAGTAGCCTAATTCAACATACATCCATTAAAAAGCATGCTCTCTCTCACCTTTAAACAAGGTAAACCTTCCGATCAAGAAAATCGATGTCACACACTCTTAAATCATGTAATTTTTAAACGAGATAATTGACACCAAACATTCAATTTCGGATAAAAGTATTAAATGGGCGTTATTTAATTTGATTACATGTATAGAAGGAAAATATATCATTTATTTCAGATCAGGGTACTGAATTGTATTACATTATTATTGAACATTGTATTTAATTGTAATATACTAATATAAAATTTAAGAAACAAATACTTATCTATATGAAACCCTGTTCTTATAGATACTAACTATTTCAGGGTACCTTACAGTTAAAGCTGTAGCGGTAAGGTCATTGTTAACAGCTTTAGTGCAATAAATTTATATTCAAGTGTTAAAAAAAAAAAAAAAAAAAAAAAACAGCAAATTCTTCCACAAGTTCCACAACTGCTAAAAAGAGGAAACAAATGTCGAAAGACAATAAATCAGATTTGCTTTTACAAAAAGCAATTGACACACTAAATATACCAGAAGAGGAAGATTCCAATGACGCAATTTTTGGAAAATATGTTGGTACATCCCTCTCGGCCATGCCAGAAAATGTTAACAAATTTATTTTAAAGAACAAAATTCAAAATTTGGTGTGTGAAACACAAATTTTAAATCTTAATCAACAATACCAAAGTTCGAATCAGCAGCAAGTACCTCGAAGTCAACCCCAACAAGTGCCTAGTCAACCACAACAAGTGCCTCGTCAACCCCAACAAGTGTCAAGAGATATGCAATTATATCCAATGAATGGTAGCCAATCCCAAAACCAAGGCTACACTCAATATATAGACGGGAACCAGTACCTCAACCTTTAAAATAAACATGTTTAAAACAGATATTTGTTGTCATATATTTTTTTTTATCTTATACAGGATTCACTTCTGTTGTATTATAATAAAATAGTTAGGTCTATACATTTAAATTAAGGTTATTATCTATTTACTGAATTATTGTAATATAAAAAGTGTGTGACTTTAAATTCTGTTCATGCGTATTCAATAGGGATAAAAGTAAAAAAGTAAGGAAATTTGTATTTATTTATCTAACAACATTAGCCTGCCACGGAACCTGGCCTGTAGTGACAAAGTACTCTTTGAATTCATCCCGAATTTGTCTTGCCTGGCAAGAGTTGCGACTTCCTCCGCGAGGAACTTTCAGAAGCCCTGTTCCAATATCCTGTCCATTCTCTGCATCGTTTGCAGTCTGAATTTCCGGACGTAAATAGTTATGTAAAGCGCAACAGCACAAAACTATTTTCTCTACCTTGTCTGGTGAAGAAAGAATTGGGGCTCTTAAAACACGAAATTTGTTACATAAAATGCCAAATGCATTTTCTACTATTCTTCGGGCCCTAGAAAGTCTATAATTGAAAATTCTTTGTGAATCATCCAATCCACACCTTTGAGGATAGGGTTTCATCAGGTATTCTTTCAGAGGAAAGGCTTCATCGCCAACCACAACAAAAGGTACTTTTTTGTCTCTTCCAGGTAATTCTTTAGGACCCGGAAAATTTATTAACTCATTTTCAATGGATTCTTGCAGTGTGCATTGTCGAAAAACTCCTCCATCACTCACACGACCATTACTTCCTACATCCACGTAGGTAAAGCGGTAGTTAGCATCAACAAGAGCCATCAGAACGATACTGTGTGTGTGTTTGTAGTTGTAATAATACGATCCACTGTTAGATGGTGCTTGGACGACAACATGTTTCCCATCTATAGCCTCCAAACAATTCGGATAATTCCATTTCTCATAAAAATCTGTTGCAATTTCTTCCCATTCTTCTGGTGTCGATGGTACCTACATTTATAAAGAAAAAAAATGTACATTAAATAATTTTTAAGCTATGTCATGAAAATAACATAGGCTATGGTGTAAGGCGAGCGTTCATATTTCAGGTAGGAGTTGTATTAAATTGTACTTGATCAACATGCTTTTATAAAAAAGAAGATGTGGTATGATTGCCAATGAGATAACTGTCCACAAGAGACCAAAATGACACTGACATTAACAACTTAAGCTCATCGTACGGCCTTCAACAATGAGCAAATATAAAAAAAGAAGATGTGGTATGATTGCCAATGAGGCAACTATCCACAAAAGACCAAAATGACACAGACATTAAGAACTATAGGTCACCGTACGGCTTTCAACAATGAGCAAAGCCCATACCGCATAGTCAGCTATAATAGGCCCCGATAAGACAATGTAAAACAATTCAAACGAGAAAACTAACGGCCTTATTTATTTTAAAAAAATTGTACGAAAAACAAATATGTAACACATAAACAAACGACAACCACTGCATTACAGGCTCCTGACTTGGGACAGGCACATACATAAATAATGTGTCTGGGTTATACATGTTAGCGGGATCCCAACCCTCCACCTAACCTGGGACAGTGGTATAACAGTACAACATAAGAACGAACTATAAAAATCAGTTGAAAAAGGCTTAACTCATCAGATGGACAAAAATACAAATGGACGTTGCCGGGTACTTATAAATCACGACATTTTACACGACAGTGTTACCACACTGGGTAAGCTTTCTGAAGTTAGACATGTCACTCTACTAGGACACTTTTTCTGACTCCGAGCCGAGTAGTCATTTTTATAATAACCTGCAATTACTGATAAAGAATCTTGTTCAGATATGATTAACGATGAAATATCAGTTATCAGCCTGTGGATTCACCTAGAATTGCATATGAGTGTTGATATTAAATTTCCAATTACCAGTAGTATATTATATTGGTGTCTCGGGTTGATACGGATGCGATATTGATCTCTATATATAGTGCAGCCTGGGTGGTTGAGTGGTCGTCTTGCGCGTCGGGCATAGTGCAAGTGATTTGGTGCCACGATATCTCAGTAGCATGAATCGAAAAAAAAGTATTCTGTGTTGCTAAACATTTCTTTCTTTTGGCGTCTTTGATCTGATAGAGATACCATTCTTTTGTCAAATTTTTTACAGTAATTTTAACCAACATGAATAGATATTGCAGTATTACTTTACTAAATACCTTCATATATGTATCTTTTAATGCTTGGTACAGTGCATCACAAACTTCTGGGATGATACTGCATACAGTAGAAGGTGCAATTCTAAAGCTATAACTCAAACTCCGATAACTTTCACCTGCAAGAAATTACACACATGAAAGTCTGATTTATTAGATTGGACGATAAAATTTACTTTTATTTATATGCGTATGATTCGAATACTGTTGGACCAATGGTTGTTGGAACCCCCTTTTTTTAGCCGATCAATGCATTTAAATGGGGACATATAGTTGGAATCCACCTTCCCCTTTATCCTTAGTTGCCCCCTTTTAAAATCCACCCCTGTGGGCTTAATACTTTTAAATAATTGATGTCTGCAGTTTTTTTAAATATATATAGGAGATAATCAAGTGTATACGATGGTTTCGATAGATCTACGTTTGCCATGAAACTACACCACAATTTCAGTACAGTTAAAAATTTAACGAACGTTTTTTTTTAAAGCATAATGGAATTAAACCACCATCTAAAACTGAGTTATTAATTCTTGAACAAACTTTTACCGCTTAAAATTAACAAAAGTTGAACAATGACTACATTTATAAGCATATTATATTAATGTACCTGTTGCCAAGTATCTCAACGTCAGTGATAATCTCTCCTCCGCTGTTATACAGGTACGCATATTGGTACTGCACTTTGTTATACTGTCTTTTACCATATCCAAAAGGTAAGCAAATTGCTGTGGACTGACTCTCAGAAAGTTGCGAAATGAATCGCTATCTTCGTTTGACAATTCTTTTAGCAGAGTTTGGCAAACACCAAGATCTGCTCTTCTTGTCAACCATGGTTTTATCCAATTCCGCCTAACCTTTTTCATTCGTCTTTTTGCGGCAATAGCAGCAACTATGTACTTCAAGGCTCTCTTCTTCTTACTATTCATTTTGTAACTTTTCCGTTCTTGGAAATGTCGAAAAATGACGTTTTCGGACGAATGACGTAATGGTCACCAATGCATGACGTCATAAAAATTCTGTCATAATGTATCACAGAGATTCGCGAAGTTCCAATTTTTAGGTAATCTGTCCCCAAAAAGTCATGAGAACAATTATCATTCATTAGCATTCGGTGTTCGCCGTTGACCGTTTGTTCACATTTCACATTAAGTCAAGCTACTTGTTTCAAACTAATTGGCTGGATAGAAACATAATTTTGAATAATTTATCTTGGAAATGGGTTTTGGCATTCATTAGAATTTATATAAATAAATTATTGAGGCTTTGTTTTTCAGTATGACAGTTTTTTGTTAAAAAATTATTTTCTTAGCTACTATGAATAAGAAGAGCGCTTACATGCTCCAGGGGACCTCTGGTTAAAATTCATTTACCAGTCGCCAATCAATATTTCGATAATATTTGTTACATCTTTTTATAATATAATTGCCGACAACTTGCCGTATAAATAAAATGACTGCAAATCACAAATTAACTTACATCTATAACTATTATATACCCGGAAATCGTTTTCTTTACTTAATGTGTTGAATTCCAAATGACGTATCGAATTATCGATTTGTATAATCGATTTGTTACTTTTGATAGGAAAATAAGGGACTTTTTCATAGATGCCTATTTATATTTTCTTTTCAAAATTAAAAGAGAAACACAAATTATGGGGAAATTTCTATTTTGCTTACAGGGTCAAAAACAAGAACTTGTTTTAACCTTCAGGAATTCGAATATAAGAGAGAATAATCTTAACATCTCTGCTACATTAAAGAGTATAATTATTTTACCCGTCATTATAATCGAATATATTTTTTTTGGTTTTAGTAAAAAAAAGAAATCAATAAATTAAGCTTCCGAAAAATCAGGTTAATTCATGACCATCAAATATGGACCTATTTGTATTTGAAAGACGAAATTAATCTTATTAACCACATCAATTTTCATTGTTATAGAATGTCCCTTTGTTCCTTTAATTTTGCTTTTTTACTTAAATAAATGTTTTGATGTTTTATCATATGCACCCTTAGGAATTATGTTACATGATCAGAAGGATTGCTGTCAAAATGTTCATAAAACCTCACACTGTACAAACATGAAACTATGGATATAATGACACTAAAGATATTACCAAAGTCACTTTGTTGTAGAAAATGTAAGGGTCATTGACACATTGTAAATGAAAGACATAAAATAAAAAAATAAATGACGTGAATTTAATCAGATATAAAATAATGTCACTTCAACAACATGTTAAACCTCAACAATGAGCAAACTCACTATTAATAAAGTCAGCTACTTGATTGATTGTAGGATGTTGAATGTCCAGTGTCAATTATTTGACGCATGTTTGAAGTCTTCAAAATCTCTATAATTCCTTAAATTAGTTATAATAACCAATATTCATATAATAATATACATTTAGCGCATTCATACATATCAATAAAATACTTGAATCAAATGAAAAAGGGGGAATAACTCTCATATGGAGTCGCCAAATAGCTTCGGTCCAAATGAATTGTCTTATCCTGAAGATGTAACGAGCAATTTGGTTAAATAAATTTGTCGTAATCTTTTACAGTTGCGAAGGAGTAGTGGCCACAAGGAAAACAGTGTTTAGGGAGATAACTCTTACAACGTAAAGTATTTTGTTACGCAGTTGTGAATTTTTAAAGCGAATAAACTATGTGATATTATATTCCAAATATGTAAGCGACATCTGATGAAACAATAATACTACGCATTAAAAAAAAATTAGACGGAAGAAAAAAAATTAAATAGTAATAATCAGAACAAACTCAATAGGGGTTTCCACGGAAAGGTGGAAAGACCTAATAATATACATTTAGCGCATTCATACATATATTCCTATGCATTCCTCTTGTATGGGATTTTAAATATCAATCAGCAGTATGAGCAGTTGGGTCGTTTGAAAAGCAGTGTATTTGATCAGTAAAAAAAATTGTACCGATATAACGGTGTGTTTAAAGCAAACAGTCAACATTGTTTTATTCTTTGTAAAACTTTCTCTTTATCTTTTAAAATGAAAATTTGAAAATTGTTTGTACGTACATTGAACGACAAATTTATGTGACGTATAAAATTTTCTGACGTCAGACACTCAAATCAATAAATGTGTTCGTAGATGGGCGTTTTTCAATAAAAACGTATTTTCTTGTCCTAGCCACTTTAAAAAAAATGTGTTTGATCTTTGCAAGTAATTTTTTGTGCAGTCAGTACATTGAATTAGATTTAACATTTTTAAGCAAAGAAACAGTTTATTTTTTAGAGGGATTGATAAGATATTGACTCCTGAATGGTCCAAAACAACCAAAATGGCATGTCCCTAGACCGCCTGTTCAACATTCATACTCTAAAATATCGTAAAAAAATGAAGAAATTAATGGGTTTTTTACTTTACATAAGTTCTTTAATAATTCAAAAGTATGTTCAGAGCCAACATTTTCTAATAAACAGCTTTCAATATACGTTTTTTAATTTCAGAAGGTGTGTCCCTCACAAATTGTCCACTACGAAACGAAGTCATTAAAATTTGCCAATAAACAGTTTTATAAAATCAATGTAATTTTTGTTTGCAAGAGAAATAAACATTAGGGTCTTACAAAAGAAGTGATGCTTTTATAACGGCAATTAAATTGTTGGTAAGAAAAATTGAGCACATCAAATGGACCAGAGTGATACCGTATTTTTGATAATGTCCCCTACGAAACGGGTCAAATCTCCTTCAGTATCTGGTTTTAAAATTATGAAAAAAATATCAGTGTACAGCTTGATAAATGCTTTGATGAATACAATCAGTCTTGTTACTACTGCAATATAGGGATTGTGGGGAAAAAATAAAACATGCGAATACGTCCCTTACGAAACGGTCCCCTACGAAACAAGTATGGGAGAAAAACGTTTCGTAGTGGACACTACCACTACCATGTAGTCTTTTTTTAATCTTTTTTTAATTATATTCGTGCAAAACAAATAACAAGGGTTAGTTTCATGTAATTTTTATTATGTTTTTATTAACATATAATAGGGTTGATGTCAACTACGAAACTTTTTGTCCACTACGAAACGCATCAAAATGTCCACTACGTAACATGAGTTGGACCTTCATATGTGAAGTACTGTCTAATCTTTATCGATAAAAATGATTTTCTAATTAAAAAAAAAATGATATTTTTCTAGTATTTAAAGTAAAGAAACTGGAATGTCTATAGAAAACATTTAAAATTGCAAAAAATATGTGTGTTTAGAAGACGTTTCGTAGGGGACAAAAGTCCCCTACGAAACAGTACACAAATTATGAAAATAATATCATTTTAAAGAATATTTAAGATTGCACTTTTTGTTTACAAACAGGTCTATTATAGAGGTATTCAAAATAACTCTTGAAATTAAATTTTAGACAAAAGTTGATTTTCCTTTTTTTTTAGGTCTGAAATGTACGCTTTTATTGAAAAAACGCCCAGATAGTAGATGTTTTTGTGTTCTGTTAAATTGTTCCTTTTAAAATTGTTAAACGATGAAGACTGATGTACCCATATTTTGACTATTATATTTATTGTGTCTGTTTATTTAACGCATCAATGTAAAAATATCGGAAATTGATGAGACTGTCATTAAAGTGAGAGGGTTAGCGCTATAGAACCAGGTTTAATCCACCATTTTCTACATTTGAAAATGCCTGTACCAAGTCAGGAATATGACAGTTTTTGTCCATTCGTTTTTGATGCGTTTTGTTATTTGTGATTATGGACTTTCCCAATTGATCTTCCTCTAAGTTCAGTATTTTTGTGATTTTACTTTTTATTGTTGTGGTTAAAACATTGTTGTTGCATTTTTTTTTTTTTTTTTTTTGTGATGTTGAAAGCTGCGTAATTAAGTATTGTAAATGCATTCGATTTATCTCCCTTTTCCCATTAACCAATAACCATGTTTTTGTTATATTTAGAAGAAAGATAAAACTAACATGTCGTGTACGACTGTTTCATATCTATATTCCTCCCAATATCAAGTATTCGATCGTTTTTAATAATGAATTTTCCAAAGCACTTCTTACAGTTTGATAGACGACATTTATATTTGAGTGTTTTCATTTATAATTTTTTGGTTGACAACGCTCCATCGAAGTCACAATTTATTAAAGTAAACCATTATATAGGTCAAGGTATGGTCTTCACACCAAACAGCAAGCTATAAAGGGCCCCAAATATTGCAAGTGTAAAACTATTCAAATGGGAAAAAACGGTATATTACCTTTTAAGCACTTCAAACAAGGGGTGAGCAGCTGAGACATCAAGTACCCCACCCTTTTCATATATTTTTGTTTATCAAAAATATATACCTTGTCATATATTAATGAACAAAAAACAGACCTATAGATATATTTGGATATTTTCATCTTCTTGTACATTAGTATTTACAAAAATTTTTGCGGTTCCGCTCATTTTACGTTCTTGTTTAGAAGCAACGCAGTCGCAATAATCACACCTTGCTTTTCCAATAAATTCTTCACTCCTCTATTTGCCAGTGCTATTTGCCCCTTTTATATCTTTAATTATGATGAAATTTCAATTTCAAAAGACAATAACATATGTTTTGTCAGATAAATGTAGTAATACGTCAGATAGTATCACTTTTACTGAGTTTAACATTAATTAAAAACTGATTTGCCGTTCCCTCTTGAAGGACGCTGACACTATGCTATGGAATTTCTTTAAATGTTTCATGTATACATGTACAAACCTTTCAATGTTAATTAGGTGGAAATGTCAAAATGATTGGATTTATTGCATCTATAACTAACCTCAGTGGAAATACCACATTGAATAAATTAATTGGTTTGACAAATAGCTGATGCATTTACGACTGTGGTTTAACCGCATCAAAAATAAATACGAACATTTGATTAGTTTCAGATACTTATGATATAATCCAGCAAGTGATAATATCAACCTATTGATATATTTAATCTGAATTTCTCACCCTTTTCATATATCATGAAGCATGAAATAGTGACCTATTCCAGCGGCTCATCCCTACCAGTCATTACATAGGAAGTGCCCCCCCCCCCCCCCCCCCCCCCGAGAATACAACAATCCAAATAACGTTCAAAGTTTGAAAAACAACAAAATGTATTTCAACATCTACATTACTTTGCATGTTCGTGTAGTTGGGTTTCTGCCTTATTTCCCATGCTTAACCGTCTAGCCGCAATTTTTACTTATTATGGTTTACTTTTACAAGTTGTGACTGACTTGTCTGGAGAGGTGTCTCATTGACACTCAAACCACATCTTAATATCCCTATGTCATGTTGACCTTAACATTTCTATTACGTATTTGAATCGTTGGGTTGATGTCTCTTTGTCAGATGTTACCCGTATACGGATTACATACAACAATACAGAATGTTGCGGGGTTAAACATGTTAACGGGATCCCAACCCTCCCCTAACCTGGACCAGTGGTGTAACAGTACATCATGTTAGTTTAATGTCTTATTGTTTCAATAGATAAAGTGGATGAGAATATAATATACAGAGAAATTGTTTCATGATTTAGGATATGTTTCTTTCTCATCTTTATTTTTGTTGACCATGACGTATGGTGTCAGCTATACATACGGACGACAAGCCCCTGAGATTAGAAAACGAAAATGATTTTAATACATGTACTAATCGTTTGGGAAAATCGTCTATTTTAGTCGCGTATAAATAATGTTGAGTAGGTGTTTCGTCTTGTTCCGTGTTCCGTATTTAGTAACTGGAACTAGGTCAGGTTAAAATTAAGTGAAGCATAGTCTATCTTTGACTAGACTTAATACTGTTGACCAGTAGAATCTCTTCCTACGTATTTATAACGTGGTATTCCAATAGATTTTGTAGAATTAAAATAATTGTATATTTTTTGTACAACCACTTATTTCTGCTTATGTTTGATCTCTTGTTTGTCTTCTCTTTATTTGTTCAACTCTTGACTAAACAGAAACAAATTAAGCAAAAAAAATGTATTGTATGTTAACAAAGTTACTTCCATTTTCTGTTTAATCTTAAATTGATACTTGTCGAGGATCAGTTATCGTCAGAGGTCCGTAGTTTTTCTGAAATAAATTTTAATAGGAAATCTTTTGGGAAAATTTGTTTCCCAAAAGACAGGGTAAGCACCATCAACCCGAACTTGTTCTCCTGTTATTAACAACGTACAAACGGGTTACAAGTATACATACATGTATTTTTGCGGGACATTTTTATAGGTGCAATGATAGTTTTGAGTTAAACCTTACTCTGAGTATTAACTTTCTGTCACTTGCAACCAACTACTTTTAGTGTACCGAAGAGACATATATACTTTCATTCATTAACTTATAAATCTTTTTGAATTCTTTTGAAGGGAATTGAATATATATTCTATAGCCAGGTCCAATACTTCTTTCTAATAACAGCTAGGTTTCCCTAAATCGATGACGTCAGTTCCTGGCAATTTACCGAAAATTCGATAGTTCCCGAACTGAATCGAATCAATCAAAAACTGTTTTAAAAATGAAACAGAAATAGAATTTTGTTGATTAGTATTTCTTTTTACAAATACTGTCAACGATCACCGAGTTTTTATGAAAGTAATGTAGAAGAAATGTGTATACCATTATCAAATTAAAAAAAAATGTGTGATTGCCAATGAGATATGACCAGATGACACAGAAATTAACTACTAATGACACCGTACGGCCTTCAACAATTAGCAAAGTCTGTACAAGGTTTCCATTAATGAATGCTATGATAGGTGAGAGAAAAATTAATCCTATATCAAAATTTAACATTTGTAATGAATTAACATTTTTATATTAATATATACAAGTACACTTTAAATTAAGAAATTATTGCGTGCATTAATTATTCAGAAGTTTTGAAGATTGGAAAAAGTGCGAGATTCACTATTGGGATTTCAGAAATTTTCTTCTCAAGTTCTTATCATTGCGATTCTCATCCATTCGCATTTTCACAGTAATAAAAAAACTCCGCTATTATTTCTGAATTTAAACATAAAAAAATAAACAACATTGACCAATGTTTCCTTTCGAAGAGGATATGAAATAATACACGAAAATCCAAAAATCAATTTAAAACCAAATGGTGAAGACGGACAATGTCATCATTAGGCAGGTAGAGAGAAAAACAGTCCACAAAACACAGCTGTAAAACGTATTTTACACACGGTTTATAGTCTTTTCTTATATTTTAACAATATGCTGCTTGTAGTCTGGTCTGGTCTGGTATATTGTATTATATTGTATTGTATGGCATTGTATTGTAATGGTATTGTATTGCTTTGTATTGTATTGTATTGTATTGTATTGTATTGTATTGTATTGTATTGTATTGTATTGTATGGTATTGTATGGTATTGTATTGTATTGTATGGTATTGTATGGTATTGTGTTGTATTGTGTTGTATGGTATTGTATGGTATTGTATGGTATTGTATTGTATGGTATTGTATGGTATTGTATTGTATTGTATGGTATTGTATTCTATGGTATTGTATGGTATTGCATGGTATTGTATTGTATTATATTGTGTTGTATTGTATTGTATGGTATGGTATTGTGTTGTATTGTATTGTTTGGTATTGTATGGTATTGTATTGTATGATATTGTATGTTATTGTATGGTATTGTATTGTATTATATTGTATGGTATTGTATTGTATTATATTGTATTGTATTGTATTATATGGTATTGTATTGTATTGTATGGTATGGTATGGAATGGATTGTGTTGTATTGTATGGTATTGTATGGTATTGTATTGTATGGTATTGTATGGTATGGTATTGTATGGTATGGTATTGTATTGTATTGTATGGTATTGCATGGTATTGTATTGTATTGTATGGTATTGCATTGTATGGTATTGTATGGTATTGTATTGTATTGTATTGTATTGTATTGTATTGTATGGTATTGTATTGTATTGTATTGTATTGTATGGTATGGTATGTTATTGTGTTGTATGGTATTGTATGGTATTGTATGGTATTGTATTGTATGGTATTGTATGGTATTGTATTGTATTGTATGATATTGTATTGTATGGTATTGTATGGTATTGTATTGTATTATATTGTATTGTATTGTATGGTATGGTATTGTGTTGTATTGTATTGTATGGTATTGTATGGTATTGTATGGTATTGTATTGCATGGTATTGTATGGTATTGTATGGTATTGTATGGTATTGTATGGTATGGTATTGTATGGTATTGTATGGTATTGTATTGTATTGTATTGTATTGTATTGTATGGTATGGTATGGTATGGTACGGTATTGTTTTGTATTGTATTGTATTGTATGGTATTGTATTGTATTGTATTGTATTGTATTCTTCAGAAAGGTTGAATAGACGACAATAACGTCCCCTATTGCTGTATGTAACCTATCAAATAAGACTTGTTACCGGTTTGTATTAACATAAGCTACTATACAGGTGCCAAAATGTGGAACACCATCAGATTACTCTTCCGGTGTACCTGAGATCACCCAGAGTCTTTCGTAGGGTTCGTGTCGCTCAGCCTTTAGTTTTCTATTCTGTGTTTATCTTTTGTTTATCTGTATGTCTTTTATTTGTAAGCCATGGTGTTGCGAGTTTATTTTTGAATTATTAGTTTGATTGTTTCTCACGTACCTTTTGCTTCTTCTTTGTGTCCACTGTCGATCCTTTTTTGTTGTAGAATTTGCATGGGTTTCTTTTATTGTTTGCTGTTTATACTTAATTGATAGCAAAACATTGTTACTTGAATTCTATGAAACAGAATCCCTAGAGAGTATAACAAAATGTATGTAATGAGTAAAGTAATTCTTCTTTGAAAACCATTTCTAAAATCGAGAATGGAAATTTAGTCTGTCAAATTACTTAAAAATTCGAAAATAAAATCTGTACCTAAACCAAATAAAAAGCAAACAAATTATAATGTTATTGTATTAAAACTAGGTTTGTTTTTGTCTTGTTTTTATTGCTTCCTTATTTTCTAACTTTGTAAAACTGATGTAAATGACATTCCTGAAGTAATACTATTAACCACATAATTACCGTCTAGATACAGTCTGCGGTATAAATGATGATAGTCATATTTATAAGTGCTGCCTATTTCTCAGGGGATGATTTAAGCAACAATTAAGTGAAAACTGGAAAGAAATATTTGGAATCGTAACAACAGTTAATTTAAAAGTATGTCAACTGTTATTTCTTTTGTCAGCTAAAAAACAACGTTCAGTAAATTGATGGCATGTGTTTTAATTCCATACCTTGACATCATGAAGCAGCATATCATTTTAAATTAAGCTTGAAGATAACATGCTTAGATGATTGTATATACAAATATTTGTAAAAGATGCTTGAAAAACAAAACATATTTTTTTATGAGACTAGAAATGACTTCTAAAGTTAAATTTTACTTGTTTTAATCTCCGACTTTTCAAACCCAGCAGATAGATTATGTAAACCTAGTATTTGATTTGGACTGAATCTATTATATATAAAAGCTAAAACCTCATAGTTGAAAATTCGAAATGCTTTGATTAGTAAATTTATCGCGTTGAAAATGCTTTTATTTACTTTACTTCAGTTGAGATTTCTTTAACAAACTAAATTCACAAACAAAATGATGCACATTTAAAAAAAACTTTTTTTTTTAAATCGATGCTCGAAGGCAAAATATTTGAAGATAAAAAAACAAAGAAAAGAATCACCAGTAGAACCAAGTTATGACAAGCTTAAGAAGATGTATTTTGTAATACAAGTAATTCAAAAAGGATTTATAACAAACACTTTCATAATCACTAGAACTTTATGTCTTGTTCGTACTGACAAAACGAGCTACCTTTCTTAGATGATGCATACACCCTGGAGAACTAAGTGTCCTCCTGCATATAGTCTACAGAGGTGTTAAGTTTTGGTAATAACATTAAGGGTTCATAATAAAACTGCACCAGATGCGCATTTTGAAAATTAATGTCTGTTAGAGGATGATCAAGGTTAAGATATTTAACTGTCGTTAATCTCATACATCACAAGGTAGATAACTCTATGAGTGGGCAGATTATGTAAACAGTCTTTACAGGTGCCTTATGTCTTTACTATACCAATACACTGTGAGAAATGTAGTAGGCAGTTATCAATGTTGTCACCTATTTACACTTTATCTTACAGTTTACTTCCGTATTAGTTTAACAACAACATTCGTTGGCAGTACGCACCCTTACAAAGTTCTACACGGACAAAAATAGACGATCGAATTTTAATAAGGGTTAAATATATTTGATTAAAATTATATAACCTTTGCATTTAAAACTATTGTACTAAAATTGACAGTTAGACCTGTTTTTATATTTTGTAACATAGTTGAAGCTGTAGCAGATTGTTAAATGTGTTTAAGTTATCGTTCTACTATAATTTATCTGTTCGTCTTTTTCATTTTTAGTTGAGGCTCGAGCAGATTGTTTATATGTTTAAGTTATCGTTGTACTATTATTTATCTGTTTGTCTTTTTTTCATTTTTAGCCTTGGCGTTGTTAGTTTATTTTCTCTGTTCCTCTGGTATCTTTAGCTTCTTTTTAATCTGAGTAAACATAAAAGAAGAACAATGTCAATATAAATACTGTTCGTGTGATACACTGTCTTTTGTTTCTTTAACTTACATACTGTAAATTCAGACATAATTGCGAAAAATGCGACAGGGTTATAATCGCAACAATTTGAACTCGTATGAAATTTTCATATGAATTAAACAGGATTTTTCTCAATATCGCAAACAATAAATGGCATTTTAGTCTATAATGACAAAATCGCTAAAATAAATGAATGCAATTATTTCTGAATTTACAGCGATATATCTCTCGTTTTCTGCCATTCAATATGCAGACATTTTTTAAATACATAGATCTAGTCCCAGATACACTACATTTTATATATTTGTATATGTTACAGCAAAATTTCTATCGGGTACAGCATACCGGTACGATTCTATATTTTTTGGACTATCTAGGTTGATATTATCGTATTATTTACAGATAATGCAGGACTTAGCTCATCAATACGCTGTAGATATACAGAAAGATTACATGACACTATTTGCTTTAAATTTGTTTAAAACGGATCTTAGTAATTTATAATAAATAGTTTACTGGTAATTTAATGCCCTGATTGACTTCAAATAGTGCTATTAAGCAATTTATTATACCTCCTATAATTATTTTATAAGTATAAGTTTTAGGTACTAAAATGATTCATTGTAATTAAACTTACAAAACGAATCAAAGTAAGGAAATTTTCTAAATTTTGTATTTTTAAGCTAAGGGGTTAACTTTGTCAATCTTAAAACGTAGGACCGAACAAAATAATTCCAAAAACACAAACAATCCGTATCATGTATTTTTGGTTAAGAACACGGGTAACCTAGGAACGATGAAATGTTTGCTAACTACATGTTAAGATTAGATGCGGTTATACATTGCTAAGAACGTACAAAAGGTGAGAAAAAAAATACCTGGCTTCTTATAAAAGTATCTTATCAATGTTGAGCAAATAGTTTTTAAATTCCTTTAAGATATGTGATAACACAGATTCAGTCGACATGTATGAACCCAATGTTTGTTTGTTTGATAGGGGATGGTCGCATAAGCAATCATACCCCATCTCTTTGTTTTCATAAAAGAAAGTCGAATAACAAATATACGGAACTTTTCAGGAAAATTCAAAACGGAAAGTTCCTACACAATGATAAAATCAAATGCAAACGAATGGAAAACAACTGTCACAGTCCTGACATAGTACCTGTTTTACCGTAGGTTCGAACAGCCCATTTACTTACTCAGTCATTTGCATAGTACAGTCTAAGTTGTATAAACTGTCCACAAAACGTCGAAATTTTAGAAAAACTAAGAGTTGTCTACCTCAGGAATAGATTAACTGTATTTTGCAAAACGTTAAGGAATTGATTGTATTCAATGCTCTTCAATTTCGTACTTTATTTGGCCTTTTTTTATTCGAGCGTCACTGAGGAGTCTTTTATGATGAGTTTATTTACATTTTAAGACAAAAACAAATGTTTGAGTATTCCACTGTTACTATAAGATTTTTTTTTATAATTAATGACTACGACGGTGGATGATTTTATAATTAATGACTACGTCGGTGGTTGATTTTATATCACGCGTTTGTGACTTTTACATCTTGTAGTTAGTTTAGTCGAATTAAATATGATATAAAATTAATCGAGTAATTAGTAGATTTAGAATTTTGTCTTTCTTTATTATTTTCTTTATGTTTAAAAAACAAGAAGTGATATAATTGCAAATGAGAAAACTCTACCTACACCTGTAACCAATTAACATAGAAGTCAACACTTATAGCTCACCGTACGATCATCAATGATAAGAATAACCAATCCCGAAAACACAGCTATAAAAAGCCCACAAAGACAAATGTAAAACAATCGAAACAAGTACACTACCAGCCTGATGTATGTCAAAACAATGAACACTATTGACATATTTTTTAAATCTATTAACAATCAATACAGAATCTTCATTAAGTACTTATCAGCACACAGACATTATCCACTTCGATTTAGTGTAAATATGTTTTTATTATACGTTAAAAAAAAGCAAGAATTTTGAAACGCAACAATTTATTCCTGCCATTTTTTTTAATCAAGAGTATGTAAAGTGGTTGTGGTTGGTCTTTGTCAGTCGTATTTTTTGTTGTTGTTGATTGTTTTAATCGGAATTTTTGTCGTCAGTTTTTTCGTTGGGTTTTTCAAACTTGTATAGTTTTGCTCATTATTAAAATATATATGGTTGTTAATATACACTTCATTTGTAATATATACATGTAGCTGTCGTATCGTCATTCAAACACACTCTTTTATTTATCATTTATGGTATTAACCAGAACGAAAGAAACTCCATTTTAAACTGGAAAACATTCAATCGCATGAGTGTATCAGCATTTCGTTAACAGACGCCATCTTATGAACAATCGACATCATATTCGAAAACTACGGGTTGTCAAGAGAGTTTTTTTTTTTACAAGAAATCAAAAAGATTGTTACCAATTTAACATCTTATGTTGTATATACCTTGATTTTCTTATCTTTATTATCATTATCACCATCAAAAAAGTAAAAAAAAAAATGCCAAACTCCGAGGAAAATTCAAATCGAAAAGTTCGTTATCAAATAACAACATCAAAAGCACAAACACATCAAACGAAAGGATAACAACTGTTATATTCCTGACTTGGTACAGGCATTTTCGTATGTAGTAAATGGTGTTAAACCAAGTTTTATAGCTAGCATAACCTCTCACTTGTTTGCCATTCGTATCAAATTCGATGATATTGACAAAGATGTGTGAACAAAACAGTCAAATAAGTAAAAATGTCAAAAATTAAGGCAAATCAGTCAACATTGTGTTATAATCTTAATTACTATAAAAACAAACATATACGTACATGTAACAATAAAACACAAAAAGGAGAATAAACAAAGTCATAAATTTAGCAAAAATAGAAGGCAAGAATATAAAAACATCAACTACTTGTTGTCGTAGCAATACGGGTGTACATTTCAACGAATTTCTTTTGAAATTGCTAATGTTTTTTAAGTAAAATAAAATCTTATTTTTTAAATTTAGCATGCTCTAAATTGTAAACATATGGAAAACACCATTTTTTTAATGAAAAGTGTGAAACGCATTTTGTATGTCATATTGTGCATGCTTCTTATTAAAGCCATACTATACATTAGGAATGTAAAAGACTCAAATTAGTCTTCATATTTTCGAGAAATTACGATGATTACATTAGAATACAAGAATGTTCTCAACCTTTGTTATTGTTATTTTCCAAGTAATTAGGTGGGTCTGGTTTTACATGTAGACATACTTGTTTTTGCTTTTCTTATCAAGATTTATTCGCTTTGATTGTTACCATGAAGTGTTTGAATTCGGAAACGTCATAAACAGTTTACAATTATGACGCCTAAACAACTATACTTATGTGACGTGTATTTAGAGATCTTTAACAAAGGTTTCCTATGTATAGCTTGTTGATTTAAATTGCACAATGAAGCCTTTGTATTACGTATCTCAAAATAGTTTTAGTACTTTTGAACCAAGGTCATGGTATATATATATGATAGAATACACTGGGTTCAATATGCGCTATCATAGTATTTTTTTTATTCAATTCTCTATCCCAAGCTTTAAGGATGACTTTGAAAAAAAAATTGTCGATACAGATCTACAAAAACAGTTAACAACAAATGCAAAACTGCTGATAACAGTTAACACAGTGGGTTGAAAACAGTTAAAAGTTAACAGTTTCAATTTATCTAATACCGCAGTCCCACTAGGCCACGATCGCACTACGATCTGTGAAAGTGGTGAGGTCTTCAAGATCGTGAAAAGCGTGGCCAACTTTGAACATGTTCAAAACAATCGTGGTGCGGTCGTGGCTAAATCAGGTCGTAGTAAGATCGCAAAGGTCTTCGATCTTACTGACTAATAGTATCTTTTTTCAGCACAGTAGAGTGATACGAAAAATTATCGCTAGAAACTAAGGGTCACGTACCGTTGTCACTGATATTGCAATATCGTCATACGTAACATAACAATAAACAGCTTATCATTGGTCATCTAAATGCTATTATTTTATCTCTTTCGATATACGAAAATTTGTAATTATATTGAAGCAATTTAGGCGTTAGCCTACATAAAATGAGATCAAAAGTGAGTATTTATATGTTTATTTTTTTCCAAATATATTTATTTGTTTTTTCTGTCAATATAGAATCATATTTCTTGAATTTCTTAGTGCTTTGGATATTTCTTTCGTTACTCGTTGATGACTAATTCCATGTTTCAATCTCATGAAAAAAGAGGGAAAAAATTTCTTTGCAGGACATGAGATGTGTAAACGTATATTTTCTTATGAAGACAAACATAGTCTTCTCTGACGCATAGGACTTATTTTGCAATGACAAGAGAACATATGAATAATCACTGACTATCTAGGTTGATATTATCGGTTTATTTACAGATAATGAAGGACATAGTTCATCAATACGTTGTAGATATAAAGAAAGATTACATGACACTATTTGCTTTGTTTAAAACGGATCTTAGTAATTTATAATAAATATTTTACTGGTAATTTAATGCCCTAATTGTTTTGAAATAGTGCTATTTAGCAATTTAATATACCTTCAATAAGGGTTTAATAAGTATAAGATTTAGGTATTTATCTTCAATAATGATTTGATAAGTTCAAGTTTTAGGTACGTATCTAAAACAATTTATTGTAATTAAACTTACAAAACAAATCAAAATAAGTAAATTTTATAAATTTTGTATTTTTAAGCTAAGGGGTTAACTTTGTCAATCTAAAAACCTAGGACCTAACAAAATGGTTCCAAAAACACAAACAATCCGTATCATGTATTTTTGGTTAAGTACACGAGTACAATAGGAACGATGAAATGTTAGATAACTACTTTGAAAAGATCATGTTAAGATAAGTTGCGGTTATACAGTGTAGTTTAGAATGTACAAAAGGTTAGAAAAAAAATACCTGGGTTTTTATAAGAGTATTTTATCAATGTTGAGCAAATTGTTTTTAAATTCCTTTTTTTTATAGAAGAATTTTGAGTATGTTCGAACAACCCATTTACTTATTCAGTCGGTTGCATAGTTAAGTCTAAACGAGGGACAAAAGTTACCTCAGGGACAGTGAAACTCATAAATCGAAGATAAACTGACAACGCTATGGCTAAAAATGAAAAAGAAAAACAGACAAACAACAGTACACATGACACAACATGGAAAACTAAAGAATAAACAACACGAACCCCACCAAAACATAGGGATGATCTCAGGTTCTCCGGAAGGGTAAGCAGATCCTGCTACACATGTGGCACCCGTCGTGTTGCTTATGTGATAGCAAATCTAAGTCAACGTTGTGTTAACTGTCTATAAAACGTCGAAATTTTTGAAATACCTGAAGACTTCAAGACTTTTCTACCTCAAGAATAGCTAATATTTAGTTTGCAAAACTTTAAGAAATGCGCATAGTCTTAATGCTCTTTAACTTCGTACTTTATTTGGCCTTTTTAACTTTTTTTTTACTCGAGAGTCACTGTGAAGTTTTTTATCGACTAAACGCACGTCTGGAGCAAATACAAAGTTTTAACTCTAGTATGTAAGATGAGTTTATTTACATATCAAGACAACAAATTGTTTTAGTATTCCACTGTAACCATACGAAAACGCAATGACTACCTCGGTGAATCATTTTATTTCACGTGTTTGTAAATTTTTTAACATCAGCATCAGTTATATCTGTGTTGGTAGGCTTTTTCAAACTTTTTTGCTCAATATCAAAATAAATCTGGTCGCTAAATAAAGGCAACAGAAGTATACAGCTGCTCGAAACTCATAAATCGATAGAAAAAAACACAAATCTGGGTTACAAACTAAAACTGAGGGAAACGCATTGAATATAAGAGGAGAACAACAACACAACATTAAAATGTAACACACACAGAAACGAGCTAAGCATACATTCACGCCATTTTTACACTGGTAGATAGTTGTTTTATCGTCATTCATACACACACTTTTATTGGTCATTAATGGTATTAACCAGAACGAAAGAAACTCCATTTGAAGTTGGAAAACATTCAATCGCATAAGTGTATCAGCATTTCGTTAACAGACGCCATCTTATGAACAATCGACATCATATTCGAAAACTACGGGTAGTCAAGAGAGTTATTTTTTACAAGAAATCAAATAAATTGTTACCAATTTAACATCTTATGTTGTATATACCTTGATTTTCTTATCTTGATTATCACTATCACCATAAAAAAAAGTAGAAAAAAATCTCCGAGGAAAGTTCAAAACGAAGAGTTCGTTATCAAATAACAACATCAAAAGCACAAACACATCAAACGAAAGGATAACAACTGTTATATTCCTGACTTGGTACAGATATTTTCGTATGTAGTAAATGGTGTTAAACCTAGTTTTACAGCTAGCATAACTTCTCACTTGTTTGCCATGCGTATCAAATTCGATGATATTGACAAAGATGTGTGAACAAACAGTCAAATAAGTAAAAATGTCAAAAATTAAGGCAAATCAGTCAACATTGTGTTATAATCTTAATTACTATAAAAACAAACAAATATGTAACAAAGAAACACAAAAAGGAGAAAAACAAAGTCATTAATTTAGCAAAAATAGAAGACAAGAATATAAAAACATCAACTATTTGTTGTCGTAGCAACACGGTTGTACATTTCAACGAATTTCTTTTGAAATAGCTAATGTTTTGTTTTAAGTAAAATAGAATTCTTTTTTTTTTAATGTAGCATGCTTTAAATGGTAAGAATATGGAAAACACCATTATTTTTTAATGAAAAGTGTGACATGCATTTTGTATTTCATATTGTGCATGCTTCTTATTGAAGCCATAGTGTGGGAGTGTAAAAGTCCCAAATCAGCCTTCATATTTTGGAGAAATTACGCTAATTACATTAATATACAAGAATGTTATAAACATTTGCTATTGTTATTTTCCAAGTAATTAGATGGGTCTGGTTTTCGAGATACTTTTTTTGCTTGTCTTATCAAGATGTATTCTCTTTGTTTGTTATTATGAAGTGTTTGAATTCGGAATCTAATTTGTTCACGTCATAAAACAGTCTATAATGATGACGCCTAAACAACTATACTTATGTGACGTGTATTTAGAGATCTTTAACAAAGGTTTCCTATGTATAGCTTGTTGATTTAAATTGCACAATGAAGCCTTTGTATTACGTATCTCAAAATAGTTTTAGTACTTTTGAACCAAGGTCATGGTATATATATATGATAGAATACACTGGGTTCAATATGCGCTATCATAGTATTTTTTTTATTCAATTCTCTATCCCAAGCTTTAAGGATGACTTTGAAAAAAAAATTGTCGATACAGATCTACAAAAACAGTTAACAACAAATGCAAAACTGCTGATAACAGTTAACACAGTGGGTTGAAAACAGGTAAAAGTTAACAGTTTCAATTTATCTAATACCGCAGTCCCACTAGGCCACGATCGCACTACGATCTGTGAAAGTGGTGAGGTCTTCAAGATCGTGAAAAGCGTGGCCAACTTTGAACATGTTCAAAACAATCGTGGTGCGGTCGTGGCTAAATCAGGTCGTAGTAAGATCGCAAAGGTCTTCGATCTTACTGACTAATAGTATCTTTTTTCAGCACAGTAGAGTGATACGAAAAATTATCGCTAGAAACTAAGGGTCACGTACCGTTGTCACTGATATTGCAATATCGTCATACGTAACATAACAATAAACAGCTTATCATTGGTCATCTAAATGCTATTATTTTATCTCTTTCGATATACGAAAATTTGTAATTATATTGAAGCAATTTAGGCGTTAGCCTACATAAAATGAGATCAAAAGTGAGTATTTATATGTTTATTTTTTTCCAAATATATTTATTTGTTTTTTCTGTCAATATAGAATCATATTTCTTGAATTTCTTAGTGCTTTGGATATTTCTTTCGTTACTCGTTGATGACTAATTCCATGTTTCAATCTCATGAAAAAAGAGGGAAAAAATTTCTTTGCAGGACATGAGATGTGTAAACGTATATTTTCTTATGAAGACAAACATAGTCTTCTCTGACGCATAGGACTTATTTTGCAATGACAAGAGAACATATGAATAATCACTGACTATCTAGGTTGATATTATCGGTTTATTTACAGATAATGAAGGACATAGTTCATCAATACGTTGTAGATATAAAGAAAGATTACATGACACTATTTGCTTTGTTTAAAACGGATCTTAGTAATTTATAATAAATATTTTACTGGTAATTTAATGCCCTAACTGTTTTGAAATAGTGCTATTTAGCAATTTAATATACCTTCAATAAGGGTTTAATAAGTATAAGATTTAGGTATTTATCTTCAATAATGATTTGATAAGTTCAAGTTTTAGGTACGTATCTAAAACAATTTATTGTAATTAAACTTACAAAACAAATCAAAATAAGTAAATTTTATAAATTTTGTATTTTTAAGCTAAGGGGTTAACTTTGTCAATCTAAAAACCTAGGACCTAACAAAATGGTTCCAAAAACACAAACAATCCGTATCATGTATTTTTGGTTAAGTACACGAGTACAATAGGAACGATGAAATGTTAGATAACTACTTTGAAAAGATCATGTTAAGATAAGTTGCGGTTATACAGTGTAGTTTAGAATGTACAAAAGGTTAGAAAAAAAATACCTGGGTTTTTATAAGAGTATTTTATCAATGTTGAGCAAATTGTTTTTAAATTCCTTTTTTTTATAGAAGAATTTTGAGTATGTTCGAACAACCCATTTACTTATTCAGTCGGTTGCATAGTTAAGTCTAAACGAGGGACAAAAGTTACCTCAGGGACAGTGAAACTCATAAATCGAAGATAAACTGACAACGCTATGGCTAAAAATGAAAAAGAAAAACAGACAAACAATAGTACACATGACACAACATGGAAAACTAAAGAATAAACAACACGAACCCCACCAAAACATAGGGATGATCTCAGGTTCTCCGGAAGGGTAAGCAGATCCTGCTACACATGTGGCACCCGTCGTGTTGCTTATGTGATAGCAAATCTAAGTCAACGTTGTGTTAACTGTCTATAAAACGTCGAAATTTTTGAAATACCTGAAGACTTCAAGACTTTTCTACCTCAAGAATAGCTAATATTTAGTTTGCAAAACTTTAAGAAATGCGCATAGTCTTAATGCTCTTTAACTTCGTACTTTATTTGGCCTTTTTAACTTTTTTTTACTCGAGAGTCACTGTGAAGTTTTTTATCGACTAAACGCACGTCTGGAGCAAATACAAAGTTTTAACTCTAGTATGTAAGATGAGTTTATTTACATATCAAGACAACAAATTGTTTTAGTATTCCACTGTAACCATACGAAAACGCAATGACTACCTCGGTGAATCATTTTATTTCACGTGTTTGTAAATTTTTTAACATCAGCATCAGTTATATCTGTGTTGGTAGGCTTTTTCAAACTTTTTTGCTCAATATCAAAATAAATCTGGTCGCTAAATAAAGGCAACAGAAGTATACAGCTGCTCGAAACTCATAAATCGATAGAAAAAAACACAAATCTGGGTTACAAACTAAAACTGAGGGAAACGCATTGAATATAAGAGGAGAACAACAACACAACATTAAAATGTAACACACACAGAAACGAGCTAAGCATACATTCACGCCATTTTTACACTGGTAGATAGTTGTTTTATCGTCATTCATACACACACTTTTATTGGTCATTAATGGTATTAACCAGAACGAAAGAAACTCCATTTGAAGTTGGAAAACATTCAATCGCATAAGTGTATCAGCATTTCGTTAACAGACGCCATCTGATGAACAATCGACATCATATTCGAAAACTACGGGTAGTCAAGAGAGTTATTTTTTACAAGAAATCAAATAAATTGTTACCAATTTAACATCTTATGTTGTATATACCTTGATTTTCTTATCTTGATTATCACTATCACCATAAAAAAAAAGTAGAAAAAAATCTCCGAGGAAAGTTCAAAACGAAGAGTTCGTTATCAAATAACAACATCAAAAGCACAAACACATCAAACGAAAGGATAACAACTGTTATATTCCTGACTTGGTACAGATATTTTCGTATGTAGTAAATGGTGTTAAACCTAGTTTTACAGCTAGCATAACTTCTCACTTGTTTGCCATGCGTATCAAATTCGATGATATTGACAAAGATGTGTGAACAAACAGTCAAATAAGTAAAAATGTCAAAAATTAAGGCAAATCAGTCAACATTGTGTTATAATCTTAATTACTATAAAAACAAACAAATATGTAACAAAGAAACACAAAAAGGAGAAAAACAAAGTCATTAATTTAGCAAAAATAGAAGACAAGAATATAAAAACATCAACTATTTGTTGTCGTAGCAACACGGTTGTACATTTCAACGAATTTCTTTTGAAATAGCTAATGTTTTGTTTTAAGTAAAATATAATTCTTTTTTTTTTTTAATGTAGCATGCTTTAAATGGTAAGAATATGGAAAACACCATTATTTTTTAATGAAAAGTGTGACATGCATTTTGTATTTCATATTGTGCATGCTTCTTATTGAAGCCATAGTGTGGGAGTGTAAAAGTCCCAAATCAGCCTTCATATTTTGGAGAAATTACGCTAATTACATTAATATACAAGAATGTTATAAACATTTGCTATTGTTATTTTCCAAGTAATTAGATGGGTCTGGTTTTCGAGATACTTTTTTTGCTTGTCTTATCAAGATGTATTCTCTTTGTTTGTTATTATGAAGTGTTTGAATTCGGAATCTAATTTGTTCACGTCATAAAACAGTCTATAATGATGACGCCTAAACAACTATACTTATGTGACGTGTATTTAGAGATCTTTAACAAAGGTTTCCTATGTATAGCTAGTTGATTTAAATTGCACAATGAAGCCTTTGTATTACGTATTTTAAAATAGTTTTAGTACTTTTGAACCAAGGTCATGGTATATATATATGATAAAATACACAGGGTTCAATATGCGCTATCATAGAATTATTTTATTCAAATCTCCATCCCAAGCTTTAAGGGTGACTTTGAAAAGAAAAATTGTCGATACAGATTTACTTCTCACAACAGTGAAACCTTTGTTAAAGTAGGGTGTTCATTTTCAAAAACTCTTTGAGGTATATTGCGAGGCTAAATGTCTGTTCCAATCCCATACCACTTATTATTCTATTGGTTGTTCGAACGTTCTACATGTACCTATTGAATTGATGGTTAACTTGTTCCCGTCATGACAATGCATTAAATATATGCAAATTACAACCCTGACCGTTTTTGGTACAACTTTTTTGAACTTTTGGTCCTCGATGCTGTTGAACTTTCTACTTGTTTCGGCTTTCAAACTTTTGTATCTGGGCGTCACTAGTAAGTCTTTTGTGGACAAAATGCACTTCTGGCGTATTAAAATTTTTAACTTGTTGCCTTTTGTTAGCTATTATTCGTGTGTTTCTTTGTCAATTGTGTTCTCCTTTTTATTTTTATTGAAGTCCTGTAATGTTGTGTTGTCATTTTAATGTTATATTTCAAATGGCCATTAAAGAGGGAGCTATGGCATGACACAAAACCAGGTTCAACCCACCATCTTTCCTTTACTAATGTCCTGTACCAAGTCAGGAATATGGCCATTGTTATATTATAGTTCGCATTGGACTTATTTTGCAATGACAAGAGAACATATGACTAATCACTGACTATCTACGTTGATATTATCGGTTTATTTACAAATAATGCAGGGTATAGTTCATCAATACGCTATAGATATAAAGAAAGATTACATGACACTATTTGCTTTGTTTAAAACGGATCTTAGTAATCTATTATAAATATTTTACTAGTAATTTAATGCCCTGATTGTCTTCAAATAGTGCTATTAAGCAATTTATTATACCTTCAATAATGGTTTAATAAGTATGAGTTTTAGGTATTTCTCTAAACTAATTCATTTTCAATTTTAAACTTATTATATCAATTATAGAATGGGGCGCTCATATTCGCCGTGGACACAATTTCGCCGTTTTATGATTTTGAGGTGTAAAAACTTCAAAGGATGGTTGAAATGGAAGAAATATGCCGTAAAATTATATTTTTATAACAAATATGATTATTTTTGAAAATGAGACTAAATTTCGGCACTTACGGCAAAGGACCGAAAAATGGACAACGATTTTCAGCCAATTTCCTGAATGAAAAAAACGATTTCAAAGAAGCATTCCTTAGTAATTCTTTGACTGATTGCTCTAAATTTCAGTTTTTTACACCTTTCAAATGTCTGCTATTCGTCTATAGTGAAATTTATTTGATAAATATTGTTTAAAGCTGCAGTTATTTGGTTTTAAATAGATATGTAAAAACGGCGAATATGTGTCCCCCGTTGACAAAAAAATAGGAAATTTCATACACCCTTTAATCCAACTTTTCAGATGATTTTACTCAAAACAAACACGTTTTCAAGCTAAGAATATTTTGCATTTGAAGTTATCTTCATATAGAAATATCTGTATACTTCAAAAACATAAAGACCTAAACATAAACTGAAGAAAACATGGAAAGATATGGCGAAAATGAGCACCCCACTCTATATCATTTGATTTTAAATTTGACTTATTTTTCTTCTCAAATATGCTCTTTTATTTTAGTCGGCAACATGTCAGCATTTTCAGTTTAGAATGGAAAGAAAGTTTGCACCGAACCCCTAATGACTTGGATGAACTGTTGACGAAGATTTTAAAACCGACGAAAATAATTTAAAAACACAAGCAAAGCAACACATTTTTGGTTAAGTACACGAGTACCCAAAGAACGGTGGAATGATTTATATCTACAAAGATCAAGTTAAGATAAGATGCGGTTATAGTTTAAAATGTACAAAAGGTGCAAAAAATACCTGGGTATTTATAAAAGTATTTTATCAATGTTGAGCAAATTGTTTTTAAATTCCTTTAAGATACCTGATAACACAAATTCAGTCGACATTTATGACTGTTTGTTTGATTGATAGTGGATAGTCGCAAAAGCAGTCATACCTCATCTTTGCTATTGTTAATATTTACTTCATTTTTAATATATACATGTAGCTGTCGTATCTTCATTCATACACACTCTTTTATTTATCATTTATGGTATTAACCAGAACGAAAGAAACTCCATTTTAAACTGGAAAACATTCAATCGCATGAGTGTATCAGCATTTCGTTAACAGACGCCATCTTATGAACAATCGACATCATATTCGAAAACTACGGGTAGTCAAGAGAGTTTTTTTTTACAAGAAATCAAATAGATTGTTACCAATTTAACATCTTATATTGTATATACCTTGATTTTCTTATCTTTATTATCATTATCACCATTAAAAAAACTCCGAGGAAAGTTCAAAACGAAGAGTTCGTTATCAAATAACAACATCAAAAGCACAAACACATCAAACGAAAGGATAACAACTGTTATATTCCTGACTTGGTACAGGCATTTTCGTATGTAGTAAATGGTGTTAAACCCAGTTTTATAGCTAGCATAACCTCTCACTTGTTTGCCATTCGTATCAAATTCGATGATATTGACAAAGATGTGTGAACAAAACAGTCAAATAAGTAAAAATGTCAAAAATTAAGGCAAATCAGTCAACATTGTGTAATAATCTTAATTACTATAAAACAAACATATACGTACATGTAACAAAAAAAACACAAAAAGGAGAATAAACAAAGTCATAAATTTAGCAAAAATAGAAGACAAGAATATAAAAACATCAACTACTTGTTGTCGTAGCAACACGGGTGTACATTTCAACGAATTTATTTTGAAATAGCTAATGTTTTGTTTTAAGTAAAATAAAAAAAAAAAATTAAATGTAGCATGCTCTAAATGGTAAGAATATGGAAGACACCATTATTTTTTATGAAAAGTGTCACTATACTATACTGTGGGAGTGTAAACGTCCCAAATTAGTCTTCATATTTTTGAGAAATTACGCTGATTACATTAGAATACAAGAATGTTCTCAACATTTGCTATTGTTATTTTCCAAGTAATTAGGTGGGTCTGGTTTTACATGTAGACATACTTTTTTTTGCTTTTCTTATCAAGATGTGTTCGCTTTGTTTGTTACCATGAAGTGTTTGAATTCGGAATCTGATTTGTTCACGTCATAAAACAGTCTACAATGATGACGCCTAAACAACTATACTTATGTGACGTGTATTTAGAGATCATTAACAAAGGTTTCCTATGTATAGCTAGTTAATTTAAATGGCACTGTGCAGCCTTTGTATTATGTATCTCAAAATAGTTTTAGTACTTTTGAACCACGGTAATGTTATATATGTAATAACATATACTGGGTTCAATGTGCGCACACAATTATAGGAAGCTATCATAGTATTGTTTTATTTAATTCCCCATCCCAAGGGTGACTTGGAAAAGGAAATATTGTTGAAATATTGTTTGACATTCGTATCAAATTCGAATGTTACGAATTGTCTAGTTCTTACAGCAGTGAAGCCTTTGCTAAAGTAGGATGTCCATTTGCAACTACTCTTTGAGGCATATTGCAAGGCTAAATGTCTTTTCCCATCCCATATCCACTCATTTTTCTATTGCTTGTCCAAATTTTCCATTCCGAACGAACTACCTATTGTATTAATGGTTAAATTGTTCTCATCCTGAACATGCATAAAATATATATGATACTTGGACGTTAAGCAACTAACAATCAATTAATCAATTTCTAAGCCATATCGTAAATTCGGTATGCACGGAAACTCAAATCAAAACTTAGTCATTTGGTAATATTTAAAGCATGTCAATTAAGTCAACAGAAGTTTAGGTAAAGTTTGATGTTAGATGGATTTGATTATTATGTTAGTCCTGTGATGTCATTCTTCAACTGGTTGTGTTTTATACATCCTTCTGCTATTCGCTGATTATCGTCTTTTTAGAAGGTTAATCCAAAGTGATTCGAATGCATTCATTTTTTATAAAGTGCTTTTTCATTTTTTGATTAATAAAAATATACAAATCAAGGTAACAAGCAAAAAGGAGTAAATCATATGAAATGATTTTTTTTTTAAGTAACCGAATATATATCTAGCACTACCAAATGTTTGTTTTATCACGTTTTTGTTTAAAAGTGGTAAAAATCTTTATTTTACATTACCAAAATCTAAAATATACACTTGTTTATGTAGTTTTGCAACGCAACGTTTTGTCATCGATCTGGATCTCCATTTTAATTTTAATTTGAAAGAAAGATGTTTTAATATTGTATAAAATTGAGAATGGAATGTGGTATAAAGAGACAGCAACCCGACCATAGAACAGACAACAGCAGAAGGTCACCAATAGGTCTTCAATCCAGCGAGAAATTCTCGCATACTTTTCTATTGAATTCGTAATTTCTCGTGTGTGTATGACTAAACAATTAAAAAAAACAACGTCTACATAATTTTGAAAATTATGCTGATGACATACGTTGTAGGAGTATAAGAGAATGTGCTCGACTTTTTTTATTTTCCAAGTAAATAAATGGGTTCAATTGAAATACTTGGCTTGTTTCTAATTAAGATTTATTGTCTTTGTGTGTACATGTAGAGTGTAAATTCGGTATCACGTCACATAAAACCTAACATTATGACGCCTATACAACTCTAGTTGAATGACGTGTATTTACAAATGTTAACAAAGGTTTGATAGTATATTTAAATGGCACAATGCAGCCTTTGTATTACATGGCCCGAAATAGATCCTAAACTTTTTTTCCAAGGTCATGTTATTGATTTTAAAAACTACAATTGGTTCAGTATGCGCACTCAATTTTATGTACATTATTAATGCTTTATTTTAGATAGCCGGTCATTCTGACATTGTATTGAAATCTTCACTCATGTCGTAAATTTTGAAATATGGGATTGGCCTTCATGAAGCTGATACATGTATCTATACGTTGTTACTATTTCTGGAACAAATTCTCGATATTACAATTTCTATTTCAAGATAATATGTTCTCTAAAAATTCCATTTGTTGCAAATCATGAACAATTCCACACTTTTATCATCTCTTTTATATAGTTTATTGCTCTTCGAACATGGGAAAATGGTTTAGCTCAATCATTTATCTATATTTTAATACTTTTATATATATTCTGCGCCTTTTTCACAACTCCGTTTAACATAAGAAAGTCGCTATATTCTGCGCCTTTTGAACATCCCAGATAACCATTAGACAGATGATATACTGTACGCTTTTTGCACATCCACGTTAAACACTATATATTTAGACAGGTGATATACTGTCCGCCTTTTGCACATACCCGTTTAACGAAATATTGGCGATATACTGTACGCGTTTAAAACTGGGATTAAAACATTCACGATTTTAACTGCCGTTCTCGACCATACCCAGTTTTTTTTAAAGTATGATAAAGATTCTGTGAATCGTAGCTGGAAATTCCAACTTTAATTACAATTTGTAAAAACATTTATTGAATCGCGACAACAATCTGATATAACAAGGATCCGTCCGAATTCAGTCGTTTCCAACAAAAATTTGAACCGATTATCCCGTGCTCAATCCGATTCTAATCCGATTTGTCTCTTTTGCACGGACAAAACGACCTAATCTGCCCAGACATCGTCCCGATCCTACCAAATGTGATCTGACAGTGATGAGGTAAAGTCAACAGTAGTATACCGCTGTTCAAAAGACATACATCGATTTAGAGAAAACAAATCCGGGTTACAAACTAAAACCAAGAAAAAGACATCAACTGTATCAGAAGAAAACCATGAAACATCAGAACACTGAACTTCAACAAAAACCTCAGACTTGTGAATCATGATCGAATTTCGTATTAATAACGTCCTAACAAATGCAGCGGGTTTAAACAATTTACCAGTATATTCAATAAGGTTCCCTAATTAATCTTTGGCAAATTGTTTCGTAATTCCTTCAGCATATCTGTTGATCAAGATCGGGGTGATATGCGAATTACGTGTAAAAATAATGCTACCATATTTCAAGTATCAATAACATAGAGAATGGAAATTGGGAATGTGTCAAAATGACAAAAACCCGACCAAAGACCAAAAACAGCAGAAAGCCACCATTGGGTTTTCAATTCACCTACTAAAATTAACCTTAGATGGATTAGGTTTATTTGTTGGGTTTTTTTGTCCTTTTTAGTCATAAAGCTCCTCACCTGATAACGTTCTTATCTCTATCCTTTCAAATACTTGACTTTGAACATTCCTGATGAAGCTCCAAAAATCCAAATAAAAAAAGCGCGGGTTTTCATACAAAATCTTCTCACCTTTATGACGTTATTTGCATTTATCAGTATGTTAAATATATTTACGACTGTAATTCAAAATTAACATGCAGAATGCATTTCCTTTTCTATTTTGGGCATGTTTGTTGTTGCAGCCGTTATTTACTGTAAGATTAAAACAACAATCCAATTGTTGTGCATATTTTTGAGAAAATTTGCTACTTCATTTTGTTTTATTTTCCTATCATCAGCATATCATCAACCGGATGTTTTTTTTTTATAAAACCACAGATGTTCTTTGTCCACGTGTTTGTTTTGAAATGGCTGATGTTTTATTAGTTTAATTTATAAGAATTGCAATATAAAAAAGCATTCATGAAATGTGGATACAATGATAATTAAAAGATTTGAAAAACGCGATTTAAATATAAAATTGCGCTACAGATTTTATTTTTTTAATTGTGCATGCTTGTTGTTGAAATATGGGAGTATAACAAAAATCCAATTAGTCTTCATATTTTCGAGAAATTATGCTAATAACAGGTATGCAATCAGTGTACTCAACATTTGTAATTGATATTTTCCAAGTACATACATATGTTTCGTTTTTTAAAATACCTTGTTGTTTCTTACCAATATATTCTTTTGGTTTTTTTATCATGAAGCGAATGAATTCGGATTCTAAATCTTTCACGTCATAAAACATCTATATTATGACGCATAAATAACTCCATTTTGAATGTCGTGTATATTCTATTTTGTGCATACTTGTTGTTGAAGCTTGTTAAAACGTGGGAGTTTAAAAAATTAAATTAGTCTTCATGTTTTCGAGAAATCATGCTGATTCTATGGATCAGCAAGAATGTAACTTTTGTTATTGATATTTTCACAAGTAAATAAATGGGTTTGGTATTATAAAATACATCTTGATTCGTACCAAGATGCAAGATTCTTTTGTGTGTTGTCACGATATTAGTGAATTCAAAATCTGATTCTTTCACGTCATAAACAATCTACAATTATGACGCCAAAACAACTTTTTTTAATTGCGTGTATCAAGTAGTCCTAAACAAAGGGTTCTAAGCTGATTTGAAAGGCAGAATGCAACCTTTGTACTACTTAACCCGAAATAGTTCCCGTATTTTTTCTCCAAGGTCATTTCATTGATTTAAAAAATACACAGGTACACAAAAATAGAAACATTTTCTTCAATGTTTTACCATGTCATGATTTGTGTGGTAATATTTCGGGGTACGAACTTTTATTTAATTGTCAGCTTTTGTTGCTACGAGGTAAAATGTCCTAATTATCATACATTGAGTTATCTTACAAATTATTTCTTATTTGTTAAAATGAATCGTGGTAACAATACTAGTGGATCACCGATGTTCAAATTTTCAAAATAGATTCAGAATGTAAAAATAAAGTTAACCAATAAAAATTGAAGCAATCGCATCAACTCCTAATCTTTGTTGTGTTGAAGAGCTGGGTTTATAAAACAAAGCCGTATAGTGTGTAAAGGACACGAAACGAAATAACTTCAAATTAAAAATCAACGCCTAGATTCATGATCAGTCCATGTGTATTTCTATAAACGCTCTTGTCTCACATATAAATATTGTTATATAACTATAGTAATGATAGAAAAAGCCATTTATTATCGTTTTGAAAAAAACCAATAACATATTAAATGAAATAATGAAAAAAAAATGTCACTATATGTATTTTTAAGGTGTAACCCAACACCTGCGCTAAAGTTTATTTGGTTCGTTTCATTTTCGTAAAATTTTAACAAAATATTAGCTTTGACACTTTGACCCAAATATAATTATTAATTAAACCAGCTCAAAAAGCAAAATACTATAGAAAGCGGCATTAAACACCAATCAATCAATAATTCAATCTTGAATATTGAAATGTTTCTGTAGAGACTCGTTACTGACTCTAACTGTCAATCTCTTGGAAAATTTAAAAATTATTATCAATCTTATTTCAGTATAAGACATGTGTAGACTTATATCTGCTATAACGTATTATACTCTGTGACGCATTTGCCGTGATATTGTAAAGGAATAATCATTACATATCTAGGTTATTGTTATCGATTTTGTCTTCAATAAATGAGGGACAAAGTATACACTTAGAGTACGGATAAAGAATTTTATCCAGGAAGACTTGCATGACACTATTTCTTTTGTTTACACGGATCTTTATATAATGAGTATTTTACTGTTAGTATTATGCACTGACTGTCTTCAAAAAGTGCTAGTCAGCATTTGAATATTAAAAGAATAATTTAAAGGTATGGATGTTAGATAATAATATCAGACATAGCCTATTAGTAATCTTACAAACCAAATCTAAATAATGAATTTACGGGAAACTTTGTAATGTTCAGCTCAGTACTTAACCTTGTCTACCTTAAAACACGAAGGACTCAAAATTGAGTGTTTGTTTTCGGTGGTGTTTTTTTTTTTTTTTGTTGCAATTTCCATTTAATTTATTATGTTTCATATTTCTTTGTTTATAATTGAATTAGTAACTATGAGAGTAATTACATTATTACTTTGTTTTTGCCATAACGACTAGCAATAAAATATGCCTAATCTATAAACAAATATATAATATATGAGGCCTGAAACAAACCGAAAAATTGAATGGAGCTGGAATATCACCAAGTTGTCTTTGTAATGCTGATTATCGTTTGTTCCTGTTTACCGTTTTTTTAACATTCGATATATAACTAAGTTAAGTTGGTTTGTTTGCAAGTAAGATCATTTATATGACTTTTTGTGTAGTTGAAATCATTATTATGTTACACTTACACTCAAGCAGCTCTCCTAACCGTAAACCCATTGAAAAAAGAATAAAAATAATAATCATAGTTTCAGTTAAGAATATTAAAGGATATTAACACTGAACACTGAAAACTTTGTAGAACTGTAAGCAGATGACTCACAAAGGGAAGCAAAAATTTACAAATGAAGAACATAGCGTATCCTTTTTTTGGTATAATAACACAAGTACCTAAACAAATTCTTGATATCTGCTTTGATATGATCATAAATAGTGTATAAAATGTCACTATAAATTGCCTAATTTTTGTTTTAAAATAACACCCTTTGTTTATCATTAGCAATTTGTTTGAAAAGTCTCTAGCATATCTTTTTGACTTATATATGAGTGATATCTGGTTTACGCATCAAGATAATATAATTGTATTTCAAGTAATTAAGATCACTTAAAGGTTAAGGTCAGTTCAGGCAGCTCATGTTCTACACCAGAAACGAAATCCTAGCGTTTGTAAAGATTTACAATTCAAATGTTGGGTTAATGTATAATGAGAAACATTTTGGTATGTTTGATTTTTTTTCTTGTTTTATATGATTATCGTAAAGAAATAAAAAGTGGCTGATGATTTTGATGCGATCGTTTTCGATTTAACCATCTTATTAACTTTAGCTTTTTCTCTTTGACATAAAGTCGAATATGAACGGTGTGCTATTTAACAAAAGAAGGAAATACCCCGCATTTTAAAGCATTTAAAACATAATGAGGGTCGATCAGAAGTACATTGTATAAATTTTTAATAACAATTATTAGAATTAGACAACCGTACATTGTACTATAATAAATCTAGAATTAGGTTAAAAGGTCAAAGATAAGATATAAATCGACGAAGTAGCATTTGCATATTTAATTACAAAATAAATCGATAAGTAATTTTATATCCAGATTGACCAAACCAAAAATATTATAAAAGTTCATAGATGGCTGTCTCATTGCTTTATAACCAAAGTTTCTTTTCATACTTGATAAATTCTTTGGATATCTGACAATCATTTGTTAATGGACACTATCTTATTTAAAAGGACATAACCATTAATTCCATTATTTGCATGTTAATGTATTGTCCGTAATTATGCTTTAGTTCGAGTGTACAAAGTTATTCATGGGTTGTGATTTTTAATTTGAACTAGATCTCATGATCAGTACATTTTTGTAGTTGTGCATATTCTAAGTTAGGCACTACGTATCCTTTGTTTTGGTCACGTGCAAATTTGATGAGTCAAGCCATTTTAAACTGGTTTTACAGTTTTTTTCTCATCATGTGCCGTAAACATGCTGTCTCAGATTGAGTGATACATTGTAGGTCAAAAACAAATACCCAGATTTCATTGTACATGTATGTGCTACCATCAAAGCCATTGACTGTTTGTTTTTATACCACAAGGATGTATTGTTCCTGATTTTGATTTGTAAGGGCTAATGATTTTATAGTTCAATTTATAAAAAGTATAATAGACCCATACATTTTTGCCTGCATCATTATATTGAAAGCAACATATTTATATTGTCGTGGGCCAGGCGTTTTTTATTCTATTTTGTGCATGTTTGTTGAAGCCGTTATTTACTGTAAAACAATTATTTTGCTTTTTTTCGAGAAATTATGCTAATTTATATGACACTACAAGAATAAACTTAACATTGTATATTGATATTTTCCAAGTACTATGTAAATGGGTTTGGTTTATAACAGTACCTGCTCATAACTCTTTTGTGTTTATCATAAAATGTCAGAATTCGGAATCCGATTCGTTCACGTCATAACAAATCTACAATTATGACGCCTAAATAACTTTATTTTGAAAAACGCGTTTAAAGAAATCTTCAACAAAGGACTCGTAGCCAATTTAAAGGGAACAATTCAGCCATTGTGTTACATATCCTAAGATCAATCCCGTACTTTGTATGCAAGGTCACTTCAATGATTTAAAAATACAATTGTTTCAAAATGCTTACTTAATTTCGCGCTTTTCGAAATACGAAATATTTTTCAGTTTGCATCATTTTTTATTCTATTGTCATGTGCTCATCTTGTATTAAAAGATTTAGAACGCGAAAACATGTTTGCAAAATTCCAAATTATGCCTATTAAATCGAAACATATTTTTTAAAGATTTTATTAATATTTGACGGCTTTTACACATTCCCATATTAATTAAAAAGTAAAATCACAAACATACTGAACTTTAAATAAAGGAATTAGAAACAGGAACCCAATAAACGGTCCTGGAAGCTATTATTTTAAATTTCAATCTTTTTTAAAGTAAATATTATGTTCATGTATTACTTTCCAATAATAATGACTCACATAGGAAAAAGTAAAATCACAAAAATACTGAACTCAGAGGAAAATCTAATCGGAAAGTCCATAATCACAGGGCAAAATCAAATAACAAAACACATCATAAACGAATGGACAAGAACTGTCATATTCCTGACTTGGTACAGGCATTTTCAAATGTAGAAAATGGTGGATTAAACCTGGTTTTATAGCTCTCACCCTATCACTTTCATGACAGTCTCATCAAATTCCGTTATATTTACAATGATGCTTGAACTAACCAGACATGATTAATAAAATAGTCAAAACATGGGTACACAAGTCATCCCATATGAATTAATACAACAGATATTATGCTTATTATATATATGTCACGACTTCCCGTAAAATAGAAGATAACACTAATGACAAAATCTTACAAATTACCCAGGCATAAATGACTTTCTTTGAACACTATATAAAAAAAAATGACGTCAAACTCAAAATATAAATTAACGGTGCTTTTTTATATTTCGCATTCTTGTTGTCGAGGTAGTCATTTTGTGTAGGCGTATAAAGTCTGGATATGTTTGGAAAATTGTTGTCGATTAAATCATGGTATACGAATGGCGATGTTTACTCAATATTGTATACTTTGACAAATACATAAATACAAAATTTTACGTAAATGTATTTTCATTTATCAAGTAATTATACATTTTTGTTGGTTTCAAGGAATTCTGTTCGCACACGTTACATACAATTTACAATTATGACGTATAAACAACTCTGTTAGAGTTACGTATGTTTAAAAACATTTAACAAAGAATTCATAATAGATTTAAAATCCACAATGCAGCTATTATGTTAAATACCTAGATATAGTTTTGTGCAGTTTTTAACCAAGGTTATGTTATTGTTAAAAAATAATACAATTTGTCAATATGAGTACTTGATTTCTATTCTAACAACAAGTTTTCAACTATTTACATAAGTTCGTAAACATGAAAATATAAGATGGCAAGTATCGAAGTTGATACATTTATCATGTACTGATGGTTACAATATTTAGGCATGAAATGAATCGTCATTCCATTTTCCGCAAATTTCGTACATCTATAAAGTTTGTTTGTATTGCGGCTTTTCAAAGTTAAAAATATCGTCACCATTAACATTATTCTATACATTTCTGCTTTTCATCAACAGCATAATGATTAATCTCAGTAACTTATAAAAAACCGAAACATTGACAATAAGTAATTAGTAATTTTTCAATCAGCAAATTTCATATGAATATGGTCGAGGTATGTTTATTGGTAAAATAAGAAAAAAAATACTTGAAAATTTGGTTGAACTTCTTCGATGTGATACGGGTGCGTCGACAGGGTGAGCGTCTTCGTGTGCTTTAATCAACCTCAATGTACACCAACAATCAGTTCGTATTTCCTCAATTAGGTATGCGACAGAATTATAATAATTTACATAATGGTACATTTCATGGAATTATAAAAGCTATTGATATATTTTCATAAAAATTGATTTGATTTCATTCTTTGAGTTGCTAAATAAAATACATTTTTGAGTTTCTAAATAAAATACATTGACTTGTTGTGAATACTTAACGTCAGGGCGTAAAAGATGGACTCAATTGTATATTAGAAAGCAATCAGAATGTAGCACACGAAATATTTACAACGAAAGAACGAATGAAGAGTTATTGCGAGGTTTCGATTTCAAATAAATTTTACAATCATATAAACATTGTAGCATTTTATAAAGACTGATTACTTTTTCTTTTAGTTATTGGGAAATCCTTTTCATATATTTCCGACTGTCAGAAATGCCAGAAAAGATAAAAGAGAATATAATATCGATAACCATTCTAACATGGTTTGGATTATTTTCTTTTATAATTCCATACAGTCCCGTAAATAATTATCCTTAATATATCAGCAAAAATTATTATTATGTAAATTGGGGTATTTAAATATTTTTTATTTGGCGCCTTTCAAACATTACCTAGAACAAAAGAAAAAGGCAATTTACTAGGTAACTTTGGTTATGAATTTCGAAACGTTTACATATAAATTGTATTTTCATTTGAGTTCAAACCATAAGGATGTATTGTTCAAATTTTTGTTTTTAAGTGACTAATGATAAAATGTTTTTTTTCCATATCTATAGCATCATGATGCAGGCAAACTTTCCTATTCGCTGAATGAAATTTTGCCTGCATCATGATGCTATAGATATGGTAAAAAACATTTTTATCTTTACATGGGCAAGGCATTTTTTATGTTTAGCATGCTTGTTGTTGAAGTCTTTACCCATTTCGTAATAAAGATATGTCGATTCTTGTCGAAGCTGGTATACTCGTAGTTTCATTTCGAGATACGAAGTGTTTTTCAATTTACAGTACATGTATTTGTAATTCTATTGTCATGTGATCATCTAATATTTAAAGATTTGGACCGCGAAACATGTGGTCTGCTCTATGGTTGAGTTGTTGTTTCTTTGACATATTCCCAATTATTATTCTCAATTTTCTGCATAATTTTTAAATTGTGCCTATAAAATAGAAGTTATATTTTGTAAGATATATTAATACGGCAGATACTATGCTTGTCATTTACATGTCACGACTTCCCGTAAAACAGAAGGTCGTAGATAACACGGATAAACATATAATATTAAATGAGCGGATGAAATACCCATGCATAAATGACTTTCTTGGAAAACTATAGATTAAATGATGTAAAACGCAAAATTTAAATCAACGGTGCTTTTTTTCGCATTATTGTTGTCAAAGTAGTAATTTCGTGTAGGTGTATAAGACAATCCCGTTTATCAATACTTTGCAAGCTACACTGTTCTTGTATAACATACTTCCCGAAAGTCTGTATATTTCCGGAAAATTATGTCGATTGAATGACGGTACCAGAATGGCGATGTTAACTCAATTTTGTATACCTCATCAAATCTATACCTTATTGTCATACAAACGTTGTTGTAAATAAATGTATGTTTGGTTGTCACGTTCCCATATATATTTTATTTGTTTTCAATGAATTCTGTTCGCACACGTCACATGCAATTTACAATCATGACGTATACACAACTCTGTTGTTTAAACATTTTTAACAAAGACTTCATTATATATTTAAAGTCCACAATGCAGCCATTATGTTTAAAATAATTCGAAATAGGTTTGTGCAATTTTGAACCAAGGCTATGCTATTGTTGACAAATAATACAAGTTTTCAATATGAGTACTTAATTTCGATCACAAAAACCAGTTTTCAACTATTTACACAATTTCGTAAACATGGATATATAAGATGGTAGACGAAGAAGTTGAAACATTCATTTTTAACTGATGATAACAGTATTAAGGCATGAAATGAATCTTCATTGTATTTTCTGCATACTTAGTATGCTCATAAAATTCCGTTGTAATGCAGTTTCTCGGAGTAAACAATGTCTTCATATTGTTCAATTTATTTCTGCTTTTTATCAACTGCAAAATCGTTAAGCTCAGTAATTTATTAAAAAAGAACACTAACTATAATTAGTAAAGAGTAATATTTCGATGTTAAAATTGTATATAAAGATTGAGGACAATAACAACTAAAGGAATTGCTAGAACTCCAATGGAGTAAGACATGTGCTTCGACAGGGTAAGAATCTACGTTTGCTTTTATCATCTTCAATGTACGACAACACTCATTCGTATTTGTACAATTTGGAATGCGACATAATTATAATAAGTAGATGTAGGAAGATGTGGTATTAGTGCCAATGAGACAACTGTCCATCGAATTCGTAATTTATAAAAGTAAACAATTAAAGGTAAAGATACGGTCTTCAGCACGGCACCTTGCCTCATACCGAACAGCAAGCTATCAAAGGTCCCCAAAAATTACTAGACTAAGTGTAAAACCATTCAAACGAGAAAACCAACGTTCCATCCTATATAAAAAGAGAAACCAGAAACACATATGAACCACATCAACAAACGACAAATACTGAACATCAGACTAAGGACAGGTGCAAACAATTGCAGTGGGTTTAAACGTTTCAATGGTATCACACTTCACATTTGTCTGACACAACAGCGTAACACCACAACATAGAAAGACACAATATAAAATATCAATTGGAATGGCTGAACTGAATTAAAAGACGTAGTAACACAAATAAGCATACACTGAACGAAAACATTTGATCTATGATACAATAAAAATACAAAGTTGATAAAAAAAGGGACGAATAAGTTTAAGTAAAAGTATAATCCCGCTGTGAAATGCTAAACAATATCAGAAAAAAAATCAACCTTGAAAAAAATTACGCCATTTGCAAAATCAAAATTAGGCACAGGTAAATTGATATAATTTAGTGGTTAAGTTGACCTCTTCTTTTGTCTGTATAACCTTCCGTTTAGGAACACCAAGAATAATGTTGGTAGAATTGCATAATATTCAATAAGCAAATTGAATAAAATTACCAAACAATGTTGTCATTTTATTCTTTCAGTTTCTAAATAAAATGAATTATATATTTAAATATATTCAGGACTTTAAGCTTAAACTTATCTTAATGGAGTAACAGATAGACGCAATTTTATTAAATTTAACTTTTATTTTTGACATATATTAAACATCAGATAAATTCAGAGATACACCACAATGTAGTTCACAAAAACACGCATGTGCTTCGGTGGTTTCGACAGTGTAAGCCATTTCATAAATATACGTTATCTAAAAAGCGCCACTAATGGCGTATAAAATTATAGGCCTGGTACCTTTGATACCTATTTACACCACTTTGCTAATTACCAGTTGGCTAATTCAAGGTTAGTGAAGTCTTTGTCTATTTTGTAATAAAGATATGTTATTCTTTGTCGAAGCTGGTACATTCGTAGTTTTATTTTGATTTGCAGCATTTGTAGTTGTCATGTCTTCATCTAGATATTGTATTAAAGATGTGGACCGCGAAAGCATGTTTGAATAATTTTAAAATTATGCCTATTGAATCGAAGTAATATTTTAAACTTTTGAATTTTGAAAAACTAATGCTTTTCTACCTCAGGAATAGATTACATTAACTGTATGTGGTAACATTTTTTGGAATTTTGATCCGCAATGCTCTTCAACTTCGTAAGTTATTTGGCCTTTTTAACTTTTTTTGATTCAATTTACTGATGAGTCTTTTGTAGACGAAACGCGCGTCTGGCGTAAATGCAAAACTTAATCCTGGTATCTATGACGAGTTTATTTATTAAAGATTGTATTTGATATTTGACGGCTTTTACACATATGAACAAATACAGCAGATATTATGCTTATTATATATATGTCACGACTTCCCGTAAAACAGAATACAGAAGATAACAAATGGATAACCAAATCATTTTTAAGGAGCTGATAAATTACCCAGGCATAAATGACTTTCTTGGAACACTGTAACGTAAATGACGTCAAACGCAAAATATAAATTAACGGTACTTTTTTATATTTCGCATTCTTGTTGAAGAAGTTGTCATTTCAGTCCGGAATGCGGTTCGATAAAATTGCTCCCCTTGTTTATTTCGCTATCCTGTCAAATCATGTAATTTCGCTACCTCCAATGGTAGACGCTACAACGATGGGTGTCGTCTACAAAGGTACGATTAAAGGAATCAGCTAGGAATTTGACGATCACCATTGGTATAGGTGAGTTATTTAATAGTTGTTGCTTCGGGATAAATGCATGTTTTGGATTTATTCATAATCAGGAAAAGCTGGAAAGGAAAGAAACGTGTTGCTACGTGAATCCGGAAAGGCCGGGACGAATTTAAAATTTTTTTTTAGAGACGATCGTTCTGAGTGTGCCACCTACACATTCAAACATGTACACAAACACAGTATTCCCTATCTATGTAATGTTCAATGGTTCAACATTGGTAGAAAAAAAAATCGATAAAAATTAACGTTCAACATTGATAGGAAAAAAAATCCGATAAACACGTTGAATGTAAATGATATGAAACTCTGAAGCCTTACATTATAGGACTATCTTTTATTAGTTCTTCATCCTAACTAAATGTTTTTCAGTGTGGTGTTAATTAAATGATTAAAATATCTTAATAGATAAATATATTTTGACTTGTTTGTCAAGACAGAAGAAAATCATAAATTTCCCATCAAATTGTTCTTCTTGATTTTCTTTTCTACTATTGCCGTATAACATTTAGAACATTGCTTCTAAGTACATCAGTGTCTATATGGAATCAGGCGTTTATGTCCCGTTATTAAGTTTTGTCTGGAGTTTGCGGACCTTATTTAGTGATTGTTAGTCTTAAACTTTCCAATTGATCACAACATTTAATGAAAAACCGGAGCAATAAAGCATGTAGTTTTGTCAATCAGCTGCCGTAATTTCAAACCAATGAGAGACTTAGTAAGCTATAAAACAAGGTTTAATCAACTTTTTACTCATGCTCGAAACATGCAATACAGCATTTTGATTGGTTGATTATGAGCACAATAACTGACTCGAAATTTTTATGACTTCAGTGCCAAATGTCAACCATTGGTTTGAATGGATCCGTGATGCTTAGTCGTCAGATATATTTGATGTGATTTGTATACTTTTTTTTATACTTTTATGCTAAATCTTATGCGAATGTCATACAAATGAGGGGTTTAGTTAGCTATAAAACCAGGTTTAATACTATATATTCTACATAATTACATGCCTGTACCAAGTAAGGAATATTAATGTTGTTATCTATTCGTTTGATGTGTTAGAGCTTTTGATTTTGCAATTTGATAACGGACTTTTCGATTTGAATTTGCCTCGAGTTTGGTGTGTCTATTAGTCTTTTTATTTCTAAGAGATTGAGATACCACAAGTACCTAGCTCCGAGGAAAATTCCAATCGGAAAGTTTTTATTCAAATTATCACAATCAACAGCTGAAATACATCAAATGAATGAAAACCAACTTAAATGTTCTTGTAAGAAATATAAGTGCATAATTGATAAATGTCAGAGTAAGATCAATCACAATTGGTCATATGTTTTCTGAATACAAAATGAATATAAAAAAAACAAAATTTCTACCGATAAAAGAGGGACGAAAGATACCAAAGGGACAGTCAAACTCATAAATCTAAAATAAAATGACAACGCCATGGCTAAAAATGAAAAAGACAAACAGACAAACAATAGTACACATGACACAACATAGAAAACTAAAGAATAAACAACACGAACCCCCCAAAAAACTAGAGGTGATCTCAGGTGCTTCGGAAGGGTAAGCAGATCCTGCTCCACATGAGGCACCCGTCTTGTTGCTTATGTGATAACAAATCCGGTAAATAGATAAAAACTACGCTATACATCTGGTTCACATGGTATTATTGTAATATGTTTTTCATTTTAGAATGGTGTTTCTCTATCCCTTTGCACACATGACCATAGCCGAAATGTGTTGCATGCAATGCATTTGAACTTTGTCTTTAGTTCAATCATGCAATTTGTTCTGTGCACGTGTTCCTGGTAACTCTTCTAAAAATGACACACTAATCTAGCATAACTAACTATAAACTTGGTATTTTTATGAATGTTCACTTTCCTTGATTGTAAGCTGAATTATCATTTGCAATGTATTCAAGGTGGGTGTTTGTCAAATGTATCGCAATTGTGTAAGAAGTGAAGATGTAAATAGACAAGTACTTATGTCTCACAAAGGTTTATTCGAAGGTTTTTTAGTTTGTTTCCAAGAAAACTCGATTCGTCATATGCAATCTTACATAATGACGCTAAATATATCTGTTTGGATGACGTTTTTGAAATAACAAAAATGATCTTTCAAAGATATATACTGTTATCTTTATAAGACATAATTATCCCTGAACATTACGAATCTTGAAATAGTTTATAAATTTCAACTAAGGTAATGCAATTGTTCCAACAACGATGAAATTGGGCTTTAAAGTTTTTTACTCTAATCCTAAAGTTGGCAAGGAATATATTTGAAACATTAAGACCGACATGCTATTTCATTCAAATCTATTTTGATGATAATAGATCTATAGTTTTGCACCCGAAGCAAAACAATAGGTTAAGAAAGAAAATAATGTCAATGTCAATAACATAACATTTTACGCCAGAAAAGAATCTATTGACAAAATAAGACAAGAAGTAAATTAATTTTTGCATTTTATTTCTGCCAAATATGACATATTGATCATAGACAATTAAAAACATAATATATACAAAAAATACTGTTCAACGGTCTACAATCACCAACACCTGCTTCCTAAATTGAATTTCGATATGGGAGCTTTCAACAAACAATACATGAGCAATTTAGTCTAGCTTAGAATATACAAAACATAACACGATGCTTAATCAGTAAACACTAATAAAATTGATTTTAAACATAGAAAACTTCTTTTGTTTTAATGCCCATGCACACATACTTTTTCTATTAGATATGGAAAACCTTTGCGTAAAAGTGCTTTCTGTGTTTAATATATTAATCAAACATATTATCTCAATGTGTTGCCTTTATATATATTGATTGTGAAATTCAAAATATACCATAAAAAAATTTCATACTTCAGATAACGACAAAATGGTATTTGTTAAACACTAAGTAGACAACAGCACATAATTTCGACAGTTGATTAAACATGCATGAGCGTGCTACATTAAATTAAGGCGGCCACAAATGTTAGTGGTTTTACTGTTGCCTTTATTTGGAGACAAAACGCGCATCAATCCGCCATTTTTATTTTGAAATGCCCCGTACCAAGTCAGGGAAATGGCCATTGTTATATTATAGTTTGTTTCTGTTTGTGTAACATTTAATGTTGTTTTCTGTTGTGTCGTAGTTCTCTTATATTTGATGCGTTTCCATCAGTTTTAGTTTGTAACTCGGATTTGTTTTTCGCTATCGATTTATGAATTTCGAACAGAGCTATACTATTTTTGCCTTTATTTGAAAAAAAATCACTCCTTGTTTGTTAATGCTTTTGTTTCTAATATATTTTATATTGTTTTTGAATTTTCAAAACGACAGTAGAGCCAGAGAGATCAACATGCAAATCAACAATAGAACATTTGACCTAGATATATAAATATCTACTTTGCTGTATAAACAAAATCTCAGAATGTTTGCGTGGTTAAAGTTTTCATTGATAACATTCCCTTATTTTGCAATATTTGAAACCTAAAGATCACTCAATTAGTTTCATTGAATATGTAATTGTCTCTTACATTGTAAGGGAGTTTCTTTTAGTTGATAATTATGACTATATATGTCATTATTTTTAGTCCTATTTTTACATGTAAAACACGCAAAGGACTTGTTTGATGTCATCCGGGATGTAAAGAATGAAGGGGATTTTTTTCCAATATTTTGCATGTCTTATGTGGAACTACGTTCTGTTCAAATATGCTGCATTACTAACCATTCTACCATGCATATTGCTTTATAGAAAAAAAGATAATTGGCTTTTGTAATAGTATTCAACTGTTTGTTACTATTAATGATATTTTAAATTTATAAGCAACTGCCTGTCACTTAATAATATTTATCATCCACCTGGTTTTTATATCAGGGATATGTTCACGTCATTTACAATCTATAATTATGACGCCTTGGCAGATTTGTCTGAATGACGTTTACTAAAGAGATTGTTATCAAAAGTTTACATACAGATTTAATCGTCTAGATTTGACATTTAACATTGTGTACCTTGAAATAGTTATTGCAGTATAACCAGTGGTTATAGTATTGTTAAACAAGAATACAGTTAAATGTTTTGATGGTTGAAAATGACACACCGTCCTTATTCCTGCACTCTAAATAATTATATAAACTCACTTAAATGAATAGATATAAGAAGTTGTAGTATAAGTGCTTATGAAACAACTCTCCACACCTAACAGCAAGATATAAAGAGCCCAAAAAATGACTAGTGCAAAACCATTCAAACATAGTTTATATACGCATATAAACGCATGATAACGAATACGAAAAGGCAACAGTTGTATACCGCTGTTCAAAACTCATAAATCCATGGACAAAAAACAAAATCGGGGTAACAAACTTAAACCGAGGGACACGCATTAAATATAAGAAGAGAACAACGACACAACACTACAATGTAACACACACAGAAACGGACCAAGCATCAGACAAAATCCCACGAGAATAACAAATATAACATCAAAACCAAATTCATGAATTTGGGATAGACAAGTACCGTGACACGCCTTATCGCAATGTGAATTTACACTCAAAAATAAACACATACAAAATGTTACGTTTGAGAGAAGTTAACGAACAGTATAACAAAGCTTAAGTGAAATTGTAAAAATATAGTTGTCGATTATATATTCAGCATTGTTTTTCTTTTATACATATCACAAATATTATGAAAGTTGTACGATTTAGAGCTCGGCATACTGTTAAGCCACCTGTTGTTTTTTTTAAAGACTTTGTATGTTGCTTTTAAATGGTCCTTTGGCTATGTTTTGTCGTTTCGTTGGTGCTTTTGAAACATTATATTGGGGGCTACTCCTAGAGGGTATCACCAGCCAAGTAGTCAGCACTGTGTTACCATAAATTATTATTGATATTGATAAATCTACTGTTTATAAAACTTGGAAATGTTCGAGATGCTTCGTTTCTTCGTAATTTTATTAAGAAACCAAGATTTTTTTTTCACCAGATACGAGTTTCGTCTACATTAGACTCATCTGAGATGCTCTAGTAAAACAAAATAAAAACTTTAAAATACGAAGCTGAAGACAATTAAAGACAGTAAAATTGCCAACATTGCCAAATACAGGTTCTGGTGCAGGTCTATGCTTGTTGTAAATAAACAGTCGGCTATTAAAGACAATACATACAAAGAAAATATACGTCGAAAATAAAACGGACATTCAGGCAATAAACTTGCTTAGAAGTCCGGATTTTAGTATAATGAATATATAAATGATTACATTTGGTTTTCAAATCATAGTTTGCTTTTCTTTCATAAAAAAAGTTATTTCTATTCAAATAATTTTTTGTAAGAAAGACAATCATATTTCAGTTCGTATTTCTACTTTTGCTATTCTGAGATATACTGTGAACGTTATCTGTCATTCCAAAAAAATGAGAAAATCGAATGCATTCAATCAACGTAATAAGTGCATACAAATTTGTATACATGAGTTAGTACAGGCATTTCCGTAAAACAAGGGTGAGATATATGAAATCAGGTTTTATAGCTTGCTAAACCTCCCACTTATATGCCAGTTCTTTATAGATCCGTTATACTGATAACATTGAGAAAACAACCACAACATATATCATATTTTAATATGACCATGTTTGGGATCCGGAAGCCACATCTGTTCAAAAAATACATTTATTCAACATATCTGACTTCGAAACTTAAACATTCCTACAAATAACTGATAAAACGTGAAAGAGAATGTATATCACTTACAAATGTATCATAGATGACACTGGGTCATAACTGATTACTGTGGATTCAATATTATTCGTAAGATACCAATTTTCGTGGTTTTCATGGGTACAGTTGATCCATGAATTCAAATGTTCAACGAGTTACACATTAGCTATAGGTTTGTATGCAGAGAGTGCAAAACCACGAAATCAAATATTCACGAAATGCAGGTTTTCCTCAAACCACGAAAATTATATACCCACGAAAATAAACAAATTCAGACTTCCTTTTACTCAATGTTTATCAGTGATGTCAAGTTGACAATAACGTTGATAATACACCGTATATAGCCAGCTGAAGGACGCCTCCGGGTGCGGGAATTTCTCGCTACATTGAAGACCTGTTGGTGACCCTCTGCTGTTGTTTTTTATTTGGTCGGGTTGTTGTCTCTTTGACACATTCCCCATTTCCATTCTCAATTTTATACTGTCCCGATTAAGTTTGAGTTAAGTAAAGATAAGTACAATGGATAAACACGACCGCATAGGTACCGTTAAGCGTAGGTTATCGGGCTTAGTTTCTGTGAAGTTGAAGCCATTTTTTTAAATATTTTAAAACAAATATCAAAATAATATTCTTGAAGATAAGACATTTCAAAGAATTGTATGTACGTAATAGAGACAGTGAGATAGGTGGTTGAACGCGTTCTTGAACTGATTATATTATGGGAAAAAATGAAAGAGATGAAATACTATTATCAGAAAGATAAAATGGAGAATGTAAACAGCTACATATCAACGTCATTGTTTATAATAACAGAAAAATTACAGGGCTTATCTACTAATATATTTACATTTTACGGCAGTTTGCCAGGTATCAAATGTCAATATTGTAATTTATAGTTTGTGTAATCAATAGCTGAAATCAATTCATAGAAATAATATCAATTGTATTCCTGAATTTAAACAAGTATGTCAAGAGTGTTTGTTAAATGTCTAGCTTAATATTGACAAAAGTTGTCTCTCTTACTATAATGATATTGATATTTTATAAATATTAACGGGTTGGTAAACAGTTTGAGGCGAAATTCCAAGAAACCATAAAGTAAACATAGTGTTGTCATAAATAAAATTACGCTAGAAACTGAAATATTGCTTTAAAAAGTATCAATAGTTATCAAAGGTACCAGGATTATAATTTAGTACGCCAGACGCGCGTTTCGTCTACATAAGACTCATCAGTGACGCTCATATCAAAATATTTATAAAGCCAAACAAGTACAAAGTTGAAGAGCATTGAGGATCCAAAATTCCAAAAGGTTGTGCCAAATACGGCTAAGGTTATCTATGCCTGGGATAAGAACATCCTTAGTTTTTCGAAAAAAATAGACGATATTTCAAAATTTTCACATTACATTATTATTTTTTGATGGACAGGAAAACAATAGATATATCAGCCTTTCTTTAAAAAAAGAAGATGTGGTATGATTGTCAATGAGACAACTGTCCACAAAAGACCAAAATGACACAGACATTAACAACTATATAAAAATAGAAAATGTGGTATGATTGCCAATGAGACAACTGTCCACAAGAGACCAAAATGACACAGACATTAACAACTATAGGTCACCGTACGGTCTTCAACAATGAGCAAAGCCCATACCGCATAGTCAGCTGTAAAAGGCCCCGATTAGACAATGTAAAACAATTCAAACGAGAAAATTAACGCCCCTATTTATATAAAAAAAAATGAAAAAAAAAAATATTTAACACATAAAACAAACGACAACCACTACATTACAGGCTCCTGACTTGGGACAGGCGCATACTCAAATAGTGTCGCGGGGTTAAACATGTTAGCGGGATCCCAACCCTCCCCCTAACTCGGACAGTGGTATAACAGTACTTATATCATCCGCTGCCTTTAATTTGATTGTGTTTACCATGTTTACTACTGAACAAATCATTTGGTTTATAGTACATATCTAAATAGATTTTAAATACAAGTTTCATTGAATACAATATTGCAAAATAAGATATAAATAGACTCATAATGAGTTTCCGCATTCTTTATATACATTATCACCGTGTAAAAAAGGTAGTTTTGTAATAAATCTCTGAAGTTCAAAATTTATAGCTAATGATTGAAACTTTTTAAAAAATCCCTTTTTAAGTTTATGCATGTTCATCTAAACCATAAAACTCCCTTTCTTAGATTCAAATATAATCTAATCTGTATATTCTATATTTATCATGTCATTGAAAGTGATTTTGTAATTCTACCATTTCATTGCATCATTTTACATGTAGTATAAATGCCCCTCCCCCTGAAATAAAATTTACATGTTTGAGGTATATGTATTCTTATTTTTCATTTTTGTTGCTTATCATTTCGTTAAGTATTTCTAGAAAGTGTTTTTTTATACAAATAAAATAAATAAAACGGGCGTTCGTAAATGGTTTGAGAGTATGAAAGTTAGGAGGTAAAAACATCATCTTTCTACATTGACGATCAAATTATATGACATTCGTGGGTAAATTAACACCCGAGCTAACCAATTTAATTGAACCTTTTTCCTCCAAATGCACTATCAACAAGAGCATACAATTTCGAAGCCACTGTGAATCATCTGCTAAAGTCTTATTCGGGTACGTTTAAACAACTATCAATCTGCATCTCCCAAACCCCAACATTATCCTCCTTGAATTAAAGGAGGCGAAAAATACAACGGAACATTTAAATTAATGAGTCGAAAATAAACTGACAAAGTCATAGCTAAAAAGAGAATATGGTTTACAGACAAATAATAATACATAGACACATATAAGATAACTGATCTCTATTTCTAAACCCAACCCTTTCCTGCCTCGGTAATCTAATACAGATGGGCTTTAGGTACTAATATCGAACACGTAATATAGTGACACCACAATTCATTTAAATCTCGTCAATAACAAAACCGATATTTGTATCATTACTTGCTGAGATATAGTAGCTTATTTAGAAAAAAAATTACATTAATAAACCACATATTACCTTGATACAAAATTCGGTTGTTAGATAGTTTATTTCTTTAGAGTTTGATTTTTAAATTAAATGTTTCAATTCAAAGTTAAATACATCAATTATACAAACTGCATTTGTAAAACTTTTTATATCAGTTAATTACATTTTTTTAATCATAACTTTAAAAGTGCAAGTCTATTTTCAGATTGAGTAACAATATGGATTTTCAATGCAGTAATATTTACACTCTTACATTATGACAACTTATGTAAATTTTATTCCCTAGAGAGTATGTTCAAAATTTAGCATATAAATGAAATGCATTATACAAAAAACACGAGCTTGGATGGCTCATTTCCCATAGAAAGACATCTATCGAATACACTCATCATCATGATCGAAAGAAAAATAAAAACAATTGAAGGTCTTTCCACCAGTTAATATATATTTTGATATTAAAATATTAAAAATCAGTCTTAAATGTCAGTTAATATGGCTTTATGATGTATAGATATGAATTTAAAGCAAAGGTCAAAATCTAGAACGTCGAATTAACCTATGACCTTGACCTCAATTTCAAGGTCACAAACTGAGGATCTCAAATCAAAAGACCCTAGGTCTCTAATATGTATGGTTAATAAGTTATATCACTTTACACATAATTTTAGATATGATAGGGGCAAACACTCCCATTCATTGTCTACACACCCTTTCTACACATAATTTTAGATATGATAGGGGCAAACACTCCCATTCATTGTCTACACACCCTTTCAACTAAAATTATTAAGTAACGACATGTCGCAACTAACAATTTAGTCAAAATAATTTGTCGATATCTTATACAGTTTCTGGAAATGAGTGGAAATAAGCCTAATTCAAAAATTAAAATATGACCTTGACCTTTGACCTTGACCTAATTTCATTTTTTTGGACCAAGGACCTCAAATCAAAAGATCCTAGGTCTCTATCACTTATGGTGTTCCAGTTTAAAATACATTTCAAAATTTCAAATACAAAACGGGAAATAACTCTCATATGGAGCGTTCATATTTCTTCGGTCGAAATTGTACAAATCATGCGAAGGATATAACGAGCAATTTTATAAAATAAATTTGTCGTAATCTTTTACGGTTGCGAAGGAGTTGTGATCACAAGGAAAACAGTGTTTGGGGAGATAACTCCTACAAAGAAAAGTATTCGGTTACGCAGGGTTAATTTCAAAAGCGCATAAACTGTTCGATATCATATACCAAATATCTAAGCGACATATTGCGAAACAAATGTTTATCGCAAGAACAAAATTTGGCGGAAGAAAAACAAAATAATCAGAAGAAAAACAATAGGTCTTTCCACAGAAAAGTGGAAATACCTAAATAGCAAACTAAAAACGTACATATAAAAATAAAGTAACCAGTGTTTTTTTAGGATTGAGCAGCTGTTTGTGATAATTTGTTGGACCTATCGTGTTCATCATGGTAAGAAAATGTCAGGTCATCAACTAAATTCTCAAGATAGTGATGACGGCGTTGATTGAACATTTTCCCCCCAAATGCATTATCAACAAGAGCATTCAATTCCGAAACCATTGTGAATCATCTGCTATAGTCTTATTCGGGTACGTTTAAACAGCTATCAATCTTAATCTCCCAAACCCCACCATTATTCTCCTTGATTTAAAAGAGGCCAAAAATACAAGAGAAACATTTAAATTAATTTGTCGAAAATAAACTGACAAAGTCATAGCTAAAAAAAAAGAATAGGGTCTACAGACAAATAATAATACATAGACACATATAAGATAACTGATCTCTATTTTGTATAAAAGAAATGCATTTTACAAAAAACACGAGCTTTGATTACTAATTTTTTTATAGAAAGACATATATTAAATACACTCATCATCATGATCAACAGAAGAATAAAAACAAACAGCAAACTAAACACTTACATATAAAAATAAAGTAACCAGTGTTTTTTTAGGATTGAGTAACTGTGTGTGATAAATTTGTTGGACCTATCGTGTTCATCATGGTAAGAAAATGTCAGGTCATCAATTAAATTCTCAAGATAGTGACGACGGGGTAGTGGCTATTTCAGATTAAAAAAAATACGCAGTCATCTAAGAATTAAGGACAAAAACGGGTAACACAAAACAGCTGATGGAATTGTATAAATTCTAAAATGAGCAATCCCGTGTGCATCGACAAGGTAAGCCTCGTTTGGTTGATTGATATTTCAAGAGAAAGCGACTCATGGTATGCGTGAATATCCTCGATACCAATCCTCACGCAGTCAAATTGTTTAATCGATAACAGAGATGACGGCTTGCCCGGTATCTAAGGACGATGAAAACAATTTGTCTTTGAGGTGAGGCACTGACACATCGTATTGGTCTACAGCGTTAAACTAAAGACCTGTTTCTTTCATTTTCTTTCATAACTCTCTTGAAACAGTTTAGTTTAGGGCCCTTGTTACTGTTAGGAAATCCAGTATGGTGTGCAAATACACATTAACGGCAATCGATAGATACAACGGTATGTTTCTGCTATAAAACAACAAGCATAAATTTGCCTAACAATTCAACATAGCATAACATAACAATAATTCAAACTTCTGCAAACACCTTTTATATTCAAGAGCTGTCGTATAACGTCTATGAAGGAAAAATTAATCATGTTAATATGAAAAAAAGTAAAATCACAAAAGTACTGAACTCCGAGGAAAATTCAAACCGGATAGTCCCTTATCAAATAGCAAAACCAAAGGATAAAACACATCAAACAAATGGAAAACTGTCATATTCCTGACCTAATACAGGCATTTTCAAATGTAGAAAATGGTGGATTGAACCTGGTTTTATAGCGCTGAACCTCTCACTCGTACAACAGTTGCATCAAATTTAATAATATTGATAATGATTCGTGAACAAATCAATCAGACACAATAGGTAAATAGTTATCAAAGGTACCAGGATTATAATTTAGTACGCCAAACGCGCGTTTCGTTTACACAAGACTCATCAGTGACGCTCATATCAAAATATAAAATGTCACAAATAAAGGTAAAACTGTCTTATTCGGTAGATCACATTCGGGAACGGGATTTTAGTTACGACATAAGAAACATATCCGATATAATCTATATAACAGATATTCCATAACGGTCAACCAACTCGTGATGGCGTCTGTAAAATTCACTTAGTGATGACTTCAGCTTCCCAGTACTTCAACATTAGAAATCTAAAATTACCTCTTTTGTCGTAAAGTTTTGTTTTTAACCGACTCTCATAGTCATTTTCTAGATATAAATCCTAATCAAGTGGCAAATTCAAGAGCTCAAACACATCAAACGAAGAGATAACAACTGTCAAATTCCTGACTAGGTACTGCCATTTCCTATGTAGAAAATGGTGGATTGAACCTGGTTTTATAGCGATAAACATCTCACTTTTATGACAGTCGCATCAAATTCCGTTATTTTTACAACGATGCGTGAACAAAACAGACATAATCGCTAACATAGTCAAAACATTGTTACAGCAGTCATCACTGTGTTACAATCTCAAAACATACAAACATATACAAAAAACACAAAAACGCAAGTCCTTGAAAATGTATATGCACCTTTTTACTTAAGTTTGTCGTCTGATTTGCACGTACATATGATCCCTATAACTATGAAGAACGTATCTAGACAAACAAATCATCCAAATGATACATGTGTGTGGTCATAATACAAACAAACATCTTGGAGATTATAATATGAAAGACTTTAAAATGGAAGATGTGGTTTGATTGCCAATGAGACAACTCTTCACAAGAGACCAAAATTACACAGAAATTAACAAGTATAGTTCATATTATGGCCTCCAGTTGTGTTTTGAAATAGTATAGTCTAAAAAGTATGATATGTTACAATAAAGACGGAACACTGAGTTTGTCAAATTTTCAATTTTCATCCTACATGTACACGACATAAAACAAGCAAGGTTTTAATTAATAGATTATAACGTGTTACCTCTCGACACAGGTAGATATAACAGCCTAACAGGTATATTTCAGTGACACTTCATCAGGTATTATGACAATTCATGCGATAATTAACAAATTTTCACAAATTAAACCTTTTGTTGAAATTTTATGAGCCTTTTTATGAGGATTTTATGAACATATAAGTGTTTAGATTGTATATCCTAGCAATGCATTCTGCATGATTTAAAATTTTGAAAAAACGTTAGTTCAACCAAATGTATGTTAACATTTTCTCCATTTAAATGAACATCAATTTAACCGAAACAAACCAGACACCCCTTTTTAAAAACAGATGTATTCAGTAAGGAGCGTGTTGTCGTTTTTTAGTATGGTTCGTATGTGTTTTCCGTTTCTAATTCTTTATATATATTAGACTGTTTGCTTTCTGTTGAAGTTCGTACCTTGACCTGTAACTGTTATCTGTTTTATACATTTTTACTTAGATGGAGTCTCACTATCACTACTATTATATCTTTTTATTTATAATGATGCATATTTAGGCAAATCGGTAGGCGCGACGCACGATTCGTCTTTGTTACTTTAAAACTGATCAATTCCCCTTTCCTTTTCATGAATGTGACCTACGGTATTAGACTATTTACCGGGGTTGTATTAACATAAGCAACACGAGGGATGCCACATGTGGAGCAGAATCTGCTTACCCTTCCGATGTACCTGAGATTTCTTCCAGGTTTTGATGGGTTTCGTTTTGCTCAGTCTTTAGTTTTCTATGTTGTTTCTTGTTTTCTATTTTTTTGTCTGTTTGTCTGTTTCATTTTTAGCCATGGCGTTGTCAGTTTTTTTTTTTTTTGGTCTATGAAAATTGCATTTGAAAACTTGCATTCTTAAACGATAGCAATACACAGGTGAGAGTAGATAAGCAAATAAAAGATCCTATGTTGTATTTACTACACACTTCTTAGAATCTGTTAGAATCGGAATACAATTGTAATGTCGTTTATGTGAGAAGTACTCAAACGAGGGACATTGAAACTCGTAAATCAAAAATAGACTGACAGCGCTATAGCTACAAAAGAAAACGACAAACAGACAAACAACAGAACACATAACACAAATAAAAGATCAGACACCAATGTACAATAATAGTATATTAATAATATTAAGTAATGTTTTAATTAATTTATAACAAAATCAATGTCAGGAGCGATAAATACAACAATACAGTGTTAAATTGATAACCTTTAAACATTTGTGTATTCAAAGTATCTAAACGTTTGACATGCTTTGTATCTAACTTGATGTCTGAACAAGAACATCACTGTAATTAACGAGTTGTTGTTAATCGTCTCTAAGAAGGTTTCTACAGTTGCGGACAAACTTCCAAAACAAATCCCTGTATCTCTGAAATAGTTTAGTTCAGGTTTAAAGTAATGTTTTTGTATTTTTTATATTTACCGATTGCTGAAATATATTGCATATCTGTTTATTCCCGGATTTTAACTGCTGCTTAAAAGTCTTATAATTTCAGTGCTTTATCATTTATTTTAGTTACTGAAATAGCTCCTTAATTATGTGGGTTTTTTTATAATTGTGATGATTAAATGCACAAAGTAAAAAGTAAAGAATTTTTCAAACATTTGAATTTAGTCGGAGGAAAACTTAAACGGCCATGGCAAAATCAAACATATTTGCCAATATATCCAAAACATTATACAAATCATAAGAAAGATAAGCAAAACGAGCTTCTCAGACCTGACAAAAAATCCCGAGATTCATAGTTAAATGTAATGGGTTAATAATAATATTTTAATACATATTTAGACAAAGCAATGATTTTTAATAACGTATAGATTAGATTTTTTTTTTGGTTCAGAGACTTCTCTGAAACAACATGTCATGTTTTCTCCGACAGTAATCAGTTTTAATAACGCAATTAGTGTTGGTGTTTGTCAGTTGACTTCTCAATTTAGTTTATAACGTTGTGTTACTGGTAACCATGAGGTTTATGTTATACAATCATAACCTTATAGTTACCGTACATCACTATGTAGCAGTGTTTACATTATCAGTAAGGATCTTTAATAGTTTCTACGAAATGTTTAACATATAAATAGTTTTTTAATACTGTAATGGATACTAGTGACCTTCTTTTTATTCTATATTTAAATCTTTTTGACAATTATACTCATAAATACTTTAAGTCGTCAGGGAAGTTTATTTTTACAAATGAATTGACTGAACAATGAACCGCATAATAGATGTAAATAAACAAAAGCATATCAACTCTAAAGCTATTTCGGTAAATAATAAAAAATAATGCAAAATATATATCTCAAATTCGGTTAGCAATCAGTGTAACAATATCGTTGAAATATGCATAAAACATATGAACAAAATATTGAATCAGGTAAACCAAAACAAGAAAACTAATAGTAAATTTGCCGTATGCAAGAAAAGGTGCTAAGAGGAATTAAAAATTAAAAATATATAAAACAAGGGGGTTAGGATTTTGTGTTGATTACAGATCTCTGTTTTTATTCCGGTTTATTAATAGATATTTATTAGTACAATATTGTGAAATATTGTTGGCGATTGTATGGTACCCTATATGTCTTTGGGTTTTTTATTGTCTGCTTTTGTCTCACTGAGGCTTGACCTCATTTGTTTTTGCATAAAGGGGGGGAGCGAAAGATGTGAGAGGGGCATTTAAACTCATAGATCGAGAATAAACTGACAACGCCATGGCTAAAATATAAAAAAAGACAAACAGAAAAATAATAGTACACAAGACATGCTTTATGCATATAGATGCATACGTAAAAATTGAACTTACGCAACTGACGAAAATTACTTAAATGAAGAAAAAGGTTACATCGGGTGCTCCAAAAACACAAGAACGTCGGGTGCTCCAAAACACAAGAACATCGGGTGCTCCAAAAACACAAGAGCGTATATGTAGGATATATTTTACAACTGATAACAATGCAATTTATTTCACTAAATCTTAATTCTTTGACAATTATCTGATAGGAATATACAAATGAACCAGTGTAGACCTATAAAAGAAATGGCAGGCGATGGTAGTATGGAAAAAAGTGTAAAAAGGAATGTCTACACATTCTTATCCTCAAAGAAATCATTTAGAATTGAACACTGCATGGTCTTGTCTGAAGATGAACTGAAATAAAAACAAAGGTGAATTAGGTAAAAAGAAATATTGCCATTATAAAATAATTGTAAGGAGGTAGTTCGAGTTAGGTTCTATAACCTTTACGATTAAAAGTATAATATTTCGTTTTATTCTCTTAAAAGAACAAAGTCTCAATTATAGTCCTTTACACAAAGTGCTTGAATGTTTTTTAAGCATAACCAAATATAAATAGTGTATTACAATATTAGTTTGTTTATCTATTTCTTTTAATGAGGATGAAAGCATATTACAAGCCGTACTTCCTGAAATACATACATTTGGTTGGAAAGAAACGGACAAAGCCATTGCAGTAATCAAAAATGACAAAATGACGAAAACAAAATTGAATTATTCTTAAACGCATCAAAATACTGATATACACAAAGCAACCCATCATACAGCGGTTTATTACTATTCTGTTATGGGTAAAGCATATATATATATATATATATATAATAAAACTGCATAGTGCGTATTGTTATGCGTGTACTTTTCTACATTGGCTAGAGGTATAGGGGAATTGAGATCTCATAAACATGTTTAACCCCGCCGCATTTTTGCGCCTGTCCCAAGTCAGGAGCCTCTGGCCTTTGTTAGTTGTGTATTATTCTTAATTTTAGTTTCTTTTGTATAATTTGGAGTTTAGTATGGCGTTCATTATCACTGAACTAGTATATATATTTGTTTAGGGGCCAGCTGAAGGACGCCAGTGCGGGAAATTCTAGCGGCATTGAAGACCTATTGTTGACCTTCTGCTTTTGTCTGTTCTATGGTCGGGTTGTTGTATCTTTGACATATTCCCCATTTCCATTCTCAATTTTATAATACATAATGTTTATTAATACCGTATCGATTCACTATTGTTTTTATAAGTGAATACTATATAATTAAAAAAACATCTCCGACTATCTCCCAACTTTAATCAGTTACAGCATTTTTATAATAGTATAGTACAACATTATAGATGTTTGCCAGTTGTCGTGACTAGTTGTCTGATAACTTCATATTTAGAATCTCCAATGACTGTCTGTTGTTTGATTTTGTTGTGGTAAATAAATTTGACGAACCTGTAATGAATATCGTTGTCGGTATTTGTATTCTATATTTAAATGGTTAAAATTAGCTGCAAATGTTTATTTATAAGTCGTTAGGGACGTTAGTCGAAATATGATATTGCATAACCAATAAAGAGCATAACATATGTAAATAAACAAAATGATTGAGGCTGTTTGGATTATTTTTTTAATAATAAAAAAATGCAGAATTATAAATCTAATTTAGCTACCAATAATCATATTAATATTTTGAAAAATTAGGTATAAAAACCGAATTCCTCATTTTCAAGCACTTTCTTAGAAAACAAATTGTAAAACATTTAAATAAAGCAGTGTGGCTTTACAAACATGGTAAGTGAAGAAAGCGGTATGATTATATTCCAACGAAATTCCATAAATTCACTTTAGCCTAACAAAAATTGTTTTTTTTTTGTAAATGAATCTTCATACATAAAGGATTGTGTTAAAATAACAGATTCACGATACCATTTTTTTAATTGGGTATTGCGGTAAGGATTGAGAAGTTTACGCTGCTACGTTTAAGGTTTGCTGTTTTAACAAGAAAACTAAAATCGAAATTATGGAAAAGAACTTAAAAAATAGGTTTATAGAACAGGACACAGGTCATTAAATAATTACATACCGTTAATTAAATAATGTGCCATCATTTAAGTGCTTAAATCACTTATCTGCGGCATAACTAAATCCAAATTTAAACAATGTGTGACTGTTTAGTATATCAATGATTTTTGAAGAAAAACACTATTTTATGCCATGCTAATTTTTACATGGTTATGCTTTATATTCTTCATTTTTATTAGACTCAGCGTGAGTGAGTTGTAAAATGTTGACAAGTCTAATGTCTAACAAAGCTACATCTATCATAGACTCAGCGTGAGTGAGTTGTAAAATGTTGACAAGTCTAATGTCTAACAAAGCTACATCTATCATAGACTCAGCGTGAGTGAGTTGTAAAATGTTGACAAGTCTCATGTCTAACAATGCAACATCTATCATAGACTCAGCGTGAGTGAGTTGTTAAATGTTGACAAGTCTAATGTCTAACAAAGCTACATCTATCATAGACTCAGCGTGAGTGAGTTGTAAAATGTTGACAAGTCTAATGTCTAACAATGCTACATCTATCATAGACTCAGCGTGAGTGAGTTGTAAAATGTGTCTAATGTCTAACAAAGCTACATCTAGCATAGACTCAGCGTGAGTGAGTTGTAAAATGTTGACAAGTCTAATGTCTAATAAAGCTACATCTATCATAGACTCAGCGTGAGTGAGTTGTAAAATGTTGACAAGTCTAATATCTAACAAAGCTACATCTATCATAGACTCAGCGTGAGTGAGTTGTAAAATGTTGACAAGTCTAATGTCTAACAAAGCTACATCTATCATAGACTCAGCGTGAGTGAGTTGTAAAATGTTGACAAGTCTAATGTCTAACAAAGCTACATCTATCATAGACTCAGCGTGAGTGAGTTGTAAAATGTTGACAAGTCTCATGTCTAACAATGCTACATCTATCATAGACTCAGCGTGAGTGAGTTGTTAAATGTTGACAAGTCTAATGTCTTACAAAGCTACATCTATCATAGACTCAGCGTGAGTGAGTTGTAAAATGTTGACAAGTCTAATGTCTAACAATGCTACATCTATCATAGACTCAGCATGAGTGAGTTGTAAAATGTTGACAAGTCTAATGTCTAACAAAGCTATATCTATCATAGACTCAGCGTGAGTTAGTTGTAAAATGTTGACAAGTCTAATGTCTAACAAAGCTACATCTATCATAGACTCAGCGTGAGTGAGTTGTAAAATGTTGACAAGTCTAATATCTAACAAAGCTACATCTATCATAGACTCAGCGTGAGTGAGTTGTAAAATGTTGACAAGTCTAATGTCTAACAATGCTACATCTATCATAGACTCAGCGTGAGTGAGTTGTAAAATGTTGACAAGTCTAATGTCTAACAAAGCTACATCTATCATAGACTCAGCGTGAGTGAGTTGTAAAATGTTGACAAGTCTAATGTCTAACAATGCTACATCTATCATAGACTCAGCGTGAGTGAGTTGTAAAATGTTGACAAGTCTAATGTCTAACAAAGCTACATCTATCATAGACTCAGCGTGAGTGAGTTGTAAAATGTTGACAAGTCTAATGTCTAACAAAGCTACATCTATCATAGACTCAGCGTGAGTGAGTTGTAAAATGTTGACAAGTCTAATGTCTAACAATGCTACATCTATCATAGACTCAGCGTGAGTGAGTTGTAAAATGTTGACAAGTCTAATGTCTAACAAAGCTACATCTATCATAGACTCAGCGTGAGTGAGTTGTAAAATGTTGACAAGTCTAATGTCTAACAAAGCTACATCTATCATAGACTCAGCGTGAGTGAGTTGTAAAATGCTGACAAGTCTAATGTCTAACAAAGCTACATCTATCATAGACTCAGCGTGAGTGAGTTGTAAAATGTTGACAAGTCTAATGTCTAACAAAGCTACATCTATCATAGACTCAGCGTGAGTGAGTTGTAAAATGTTGACAAGTCTAATGTCTAACAAAGCTACATCTATCATAGACTCAGCGTGAGTGAGTTGTAAAATGTTGACAAGTCTCATGTCTAACAATGCAACATCTATCATAGACTCAGCGTGAGTGAGTTGTTAAATGTTGACAAGTCTAATGTCTAACAAAGCTACATCTATCATAGACTCAGCGTGAGTGAGTTGTAAAATGTTGACAAGTCTAATGTCTAACAATGCTACATCTATCATAGACTCAGCGTGAGTGAGTTGTAAAATGTGTCTAATGTCTAACAAAGCTACATCTAGCATAGACTCAGCGTGAGTGAGTTGTAAAATGTTGACAAGTCTAATGTCTAATAAAGCTACATCTATCATAGACTCAGCGTGAGTGAGTTGTAAAATGTTGACAAGTCTAATATCTAACAAAGCTACATCTATCATAGACTCAGCGTGAGTGAGTTGTAAAATGTTGACAAGTCTAATGTCTAACAAAGCTACATCTATCATAGACTCAGCGTGAGTGAGTTGTAAAATGTTGACAAGTCTAATGTCTAACAAAGCTACATCTATCATAGACTCAGCGTGAGTGAGTTGTAAAATGTTGACAAGTCTCATGTCTAACAATGCTACATCTATCATAGACTCAGCGTGAGTGAGTTGTTAAATGTTGACAAGTCTAATGTCTTACAAAGCTACATCTATCATAGACTCAGCGTGAGTGAGTTGTAAAATGTTGACAAGTCTAATGTCTAACAATGCTACATCTATCATAGACTCAGCATGAGTGAGTTGTAAAATGTTGACAAGTCTAATGTCTAACAAAGCTATATCTATCATAGACTCAGCGTGAGTTAGTTGTAAAATGTTGACAAGTCTAATGTCTAACAAAGCTACATCTATCATAGACTCAGCGTGAGTGAGTTGTAAAATGTTGACAAGTCTAATATCTAACAAAGCTACATCTATCATAGACTCAGCGTGAGTGAGTTGTAAAATGTTGACAAGTCTAATGTCTAACAATGCTACATCTATCATAGACTCAGCGTGAGTGAGTTGTAAAATGTTGACAAGTCTAATGTCTAACAAAGCTACATCTATCATAGACTCAGCGTGAGTGAGTTGTAAAATGTTGACAAGTCTAATGTCTAACAATGCTACATCTATCATAGACTCAGCGTGAGTGAGTTGTAAAATGTTGACAAGTCTAATGTCTAACAAAGCTACATCTATCATAGACTCAGCGTGAGTGAGTTGTAAAATGTTGACAAGTCTAATGTCTAACAAAGCTACATCTATCATAGACTCAGCGTGAGTGAGTTGTAAAATGTTGACAAGTCTAATGTCTAACAATGCTACATCTATCATAGACTCAGCGTGAGTGAGTTGTAAAATGTTGACAAGTCTAATGTCTAACAAAGCTACATCTATCATAGACTCAGCGTGAGTGAGTTGTAAAATGTTGACAAGTCTAATGTCTAACAAAGCTACATCTATCATAGACTCAGCGTGAGTGAGTTGTAAAATGCTGACAAGTCTAATGTCTAACAAAGCTACATCTATCATAGACTCAGCGTGAGTGAGTTGTAAAATGTTGACAAGTCTCATGTCTAACAATTCTACATCTATCATAGAAAAAGGCAGGATGGAATAATCTCGATTCTAAAATGAAAATCAAAATATGTTTGTACTGCAAAGCAGACCAATCATACACGTTTGGGATTCGAGCGTCACTGATGAGTCTTTTGTAGACGAAACGCGCGTCTGGCGTATATACTAAATTTAGTCCTGGTATCTATGATGAGTTTTTTCGAAAGGCAGTCATCTCGATTTCATGAGGCCAAAACGATATAGCTAATCAGCAGTTCAACCATACAAAATGTACTTAGTTTTATATGTGTATCAGAATTGTGCAATTTCACGTTAGACAGTTTCATCAAATATCAAAAGCTTAATTATGTACAAAAATGAATAATGCCGTCCCCTAAAAGCATATATGAGGAAATTATAAATTAAAATTATTATAAAAAAGGGAGAACCGTTTCGTTTTGATGTATTTTTTTTTTTGTTTGTTGATTTATTTACTCACAACTTAAAATTGGCATGTTGAACACAAAACTGTTTTTTTGTAGTTATGTTGAAGAATCGTATGTTACCCTTTATATTTTTTGTTTATCTGTGTCGTTTTATTGCTGTCTCATTTTCATATACCAATAATTGTTTTATGTATATAGATGCAGACTTGTTGTTTGAGATCTCGCAAAAAGATCTCTAAAGAAACCCAAATTAAACAAAAAGTGCCCCGAAAAGGCACGAACCCGACAATGTGTATGTAGTAAATGTTACGTTAAGAGTAACAATGAAATTTATTTCAATCAATCTCACTTTTTTCATGATTCTACAAAACACAAAAATTTAAGCAACATTGATCATTTCAAACGGGTTATATCTCTATTGTCACGGGTTACTAAAACCGCATCGATTCATATTAGTTTTCGTAATTGACCATCCTGGCATAGCTTTTTAGGATGTGTCCACTTGTGTTTAATCAATGAATTTTTACACTTAGATAGTACAATCAATATACATGTTTGCCAGTTGTCATCATTATTTGGTTTTTAAAAAAGTCGCATTCAGTGTTTCTTAAACTGCCGGTTATATTTTGTTGTTGTTGGATAACCAGGTTTAAACCTGCAAAGGATATATTATGTGACCGACATTTGAGCCTATATTGAAAGGGTTTATATAGTGTATATTAGATCGTCAAGGAAGACCATTTGACAATAGTTTGAAATTTTCGTTAAAAGAACACTAAAAGCACACAGATATAAATAAGCATAGAGATTAAGTTATTTTATAAATAATAACATCAATTTAAATAACTTGTCGAAATACGCATCTGGTGCAGAAAAATTGGTACCGTTAATGGTATTACTACCACTGGGTCGATGCCTCTGCTGGTGGACTGTTAGTCCCCGAGGGTATCACCAGCCTAGTAGCCAGTACTCCGGTACTGGCATGAAAATACGGAGTTTTTGTTTTATTAAATTTGCTGTTACAAAATGTTAAAAAATATTATAAATTAAGGAATGTATCTCCCTCATGCAAAGCTCTGATTCCTTCACGGCTTTGGCTATACTTTTTTTAGAACTTTTGGATTATAGCTCTACATCTTTTATATAAGCTTTGGATTTTACATATTTTGGCCACGAGCATCACTGAAGAGACATTATTTGTCGAAATGCGCATCTGGTGCAGAAAAATTGGTACCGTTAATGTTATTAAAATAGATACTAGGCTTAGAAATGTGACGCCAGACGTTTGGTTTACAAAAGACCCGACCTTTAAATAAAGGAATTAGAAACAGGAACCCCAATAAACGGTCCTGGAAGCTATTATTTTAAATTTCTATCTTTTTTAAAGTAAATATTATGTTCATGTATCACTTTCCAATAATAATGACTCACATAGGAATCCGTATTTGTGATTGGCCGAACCCAATCGCAAGATATAACAATATCAAATTTCATTTCCTTACAATATACAACAGCTATGACTGTATGTGTCATCCGTGATAATGTCAAAATAATACATTGCAAAAGAAATAAGTAGTTGATATAACTCTTAATTTAATGGTTGTGTATAACTGTGAATTCATCAGTATTCGTTAGATGCCAATTTTCGTTGATTTCTTTGGTACATGGAAACAACGAATTCAACTGTTCAACGAATAACAATTTTTTTGATAGAATGTGTGCAGACTTTGCAAAAACCACGAATTAAACATCCACGAATATGCAAGTTTTCCTCAAACCACGAAAATTAATACTCGCGAAAATAAATGAATCCACAGTGGTATACAATTCAATGGCTGCCGTTTGTTGTATATTATATTGGTTTTATTGGATTCTTAATAGTTTATAAACCAAGTTGAAGATTTCTTGTTTCAATAGTTTTACATATATTATGTCGTTGCTTTGAATAGGTGACAACGTGGTATGGGTTTTCCTCATTGTTGAAAGCGGTACTGTGACCTATAATAATTAACGTCTATTTCCTGTTTACAAAACTTTGAATTTTTCGAAAAACTAAGGATTTTTCTTATCCTAGGCATAGATTACCTTAGCCGTATTTTGGCACAACTTTTTGGAATTTTGGAACCTCAATGCTCTTCAACTTTGTACTTGTTTGGCTTTATAAATATTTTGATATGAGCGTCACTGATGAGTCTTATGTAGACGAAACGCGCGTCTGGCGTACTAAATTATAATCCTGGTACTTCTGATAACTGTTTACAACACTGGGTCGATGCCACTGCTGGTGTTCGTTTCGTCCCCGAGGGTATCACCAGCCCAGTAGTCATCATTTCGGTGTTGACATGAATATCAATAATGTGGTCATTTTTATAAATTTCCTTTTAACAAAACTTTGAATTTTTTGAAAAAACTAAGGATTTTCTTATCCTAGGCATGGATTACCTTCGCCGTATTTGGCACAACTTTTTGGAATTTCGGATCCACAATGCTCTTCAACTTTGTACTTGTTTGGCTTTATAAATATTTTGATATGAGCGTCACTGGTGAGTCTTATGTAGACGAAACACGCGTCTGGCGTACTGAATTATAATCCTTGTACCTTTGATAACTATCATTTGGACTCTGGTGGAAATTTGTCTCATTGACAATCATACCACATCTTTTTATTTTTATATTGAAGCACACAAATGTAACTATGAGAACCGAATGCTGCTTTTTATAATGTTATGGGATGTTAAAAGCGTTTATCGTGCGCTAACTTTTAATTTTATACAGAAAAACATTCAGTTCTTAGTTGTGTGGTTTTTTATATAAAATGAGAACACTGTATCTGCTCTACCTTTATAAATATATCAGACTATAGTTGGAATGTCTAATATCTTAGCATATTGTAATTTCTTTGAAAAGAAATGATATATTAACACATAATTATTTCAGAAGCAATACTTGTGAGAGACGGTCGGTGACTTTTTAATATTTCAGAAAACTGTCAAAACTGTCAACTGTCAACTGTCAATGTAAAAATTGGTATTGATAAAATTATCCAACATATTAGTTCAGGACGATAAAGATCCTTCTGTAATAAATTGATATATGTCTTTTATTGAAGACTGAGTGTATACCCCTACATGACTTTTGATTATTTTGTCGTTTGTTTACCTATGATGTCTGTCAGAAATATGACAGTTTTTGTCCATTCGTTTGATGTGTTTTACCTTTCGATTTTGCTATTTGATTAAAGAAATGTAAATGAAACAGTGTGGAATTTAGAAACGAAAAATATGTAAGGAAACGTTGCAAAAACGGTGTGTTATAATTTCTACGATTTTTAAAACATTCCTCGTCTAATTTATCGTTGTAATATAAAGGCACATATCTTTTATTTTAAGAGTTAAAATCTGAATCAGACCTCATGATCAATTTAGAAGACTTAAGGTCGTATGCATTGGTAAAAAGAAACATAGCCAGGTCTTATAAGCATAATAATGTTACAGACTAAATCGATACATTGTCACAGTACAAAGATAAACAGCATGTGTTACATCAACAGTTAATCAATATTAGTTTCTTTATTTTTTCAGGGTGGTTTTTTTTTTTTAGGGGGGGGGGGGGGTAATCCTTACAAAATTAAAAAAAAAAGAACGGTATCTCAATTATATGACTTTTGGTCGGAAAATGGTACTTTTGTCATAATGTTCTGACATGTTATCCGACAGTAATCCGTTAAGGCATTGCGACACTAGGATTGTGCACTCATTGTAGATGTTTGTAAGTTGCCTGCTCGATTTCATATTAACGTGTTCACGCTAATGTGATGTATTTCAGCTTTTGATTTTGCCATTTGGTTAGGGACTTTCCGTTTGGAATTTACCTCGGTGTTCGATATTTTTGTTATTTTACTTTTAACAAATGACAATGAGATTAATCTTACAACCTTATAATTTCATAGTTACCGTGAATGTACGTTTAAATAAAGCAGTCTTGGATTTTTAAAAATCGATTAATTATGGAAGCGTTGCCAAAATGTTTTTTGATAATTATTTCAAACTTTTTAACTCAATTTTGGTTTTTTGGATCCTGTAATAGACACCAGTGACGACCTTCGTATTCTCATTTTAGATGTGACTCGTTTCTTTAAATATACATTAAGTAGTGAAGACAGATTATTCGACAACTTAATTGACTAAACATTTAAATGTATAACAGATGTAAATAAACAAACAAGTAAATCAACAAACAAATATCAATACACTTTCGTTATTTTGTAACTCAAAAATATAATGGAAAATTATAAGTAACTTTAGTAAACTATGTCGAGGAATATTACTTTAGACAGTGGTATAAATATGAAAAGATAAACTTTTAAAAATAAGAAGCAATTCCCTTAAACAAAAAGCAAATTTGACAAAAAGGTTCAAAAATGGACAAACAAGGAAAACTGGGTTGAAAATATTTTTTTTATTTTGTTATTTTGTATTTATTCTGATTGTATAGGTCGGTTTGATTGGACGTTAATAAAATGAATAGACAAATTTTATTGTTGACCATTATACGTTACACCCTCTATGTCGTTTGGTCATATTTGTCTCTCTTTCATTGGCTGTCGCACTGACATAGTCTTACATATAAAACTACAGATGAGGTAATATTGCCAAGGGGACAACTTTTCACTAAAGTTTAAATGAAGCGGATATAAGAATATACCTAAATTTCTGTTATCCTTACATTATCTGAATTTCTTTATTAAAGTCTGTATTTAAATGATTAATCAAGTTTATCAAGACGGCAATAAAGAGTTTTCAAATGTATAATTGAGTGAACAATGAATAGCGCACAGATGAAAATAAATAAACAGATTAAAGATAACTTGGTTTATATTTTATTTATAAAATATGTAAAAAGAAGCAGAAAGTAAACTCACAAAAAAAAACTTACCTCCAAGGCAAATTCAAAAAGGAAAGTCCTTAATTAAATGGCAAAATCAAAATCTGAAACACATCAAACGAATCGATAACAACTGTCATATTCCTGACTTGGTACAGGCTTTTTTTGTGTAGACAATTACGAAAATATGACCTGGTCATGCCGTTTTCATAAGTTATTATAGGCTTATTTCAGAAATGTTTGATACGTTTCTGATTTAATTTTTATATCTTGCAGAATGAAGTTTTGATACTTGCAATTTAAATTCAATACTTACATAAAAAGGTAAAAGAAATACATAACTACAAGGCAAAGTAAGAAAGGAAAAGTCTATATAAACTGACAATATCAGACACTATCGATCAAAGGGGCAAGGAAGTGAATAACAACTGCCATAGTCTGAGCCAACAGCAGTTTTTTTATGTTCAAATATTTTAAAACCAATAAAAAGATACATATCTATGTTACAGTTAAAAACTAAAAGAATGTAATGAGTTTCTTTAAATGAATTTAAATAAATGGGGGATTTTATATCTCAATTTGATTTTTCAACCCCGCTGCATTTTAATTTGCTTTGATTTTCTAGGTTAGATTCGTCGTTATAAATTATCGAAACCATATCTTAATATGTTTTGTTCTTTTTGAGAATTTGGTGTTGATGTTTTTGGCATTTTACATTTCACTTTTCGATAATATAATCCTGGTACCTTTGATAACTATTCGAGAAGAAGCGATTTGGAATTTGACATCTCGTTAATACTCCTGTCGAGTATTAAATGAACAATGCCTGTCACGATGTCAGTTGGTTACTTGTAACGAAGGAATGGTTTTTTCTTAATGTATACCCCACTTGTTTTCTTTTTTTTTAGTTACGTTAGACTTTGCCTTACTAAAAAATCAATTGATATATATCCTTGATTGAGTTTATTGCATTTCAAATTTTGCAAGATCGAACACTTCTGAAATAAATATATTCATTTTTTAAAACATCTGTAAAACAATTATAATTGACTGGAGTAGTAGTTTGAAATATAGAGATCTATTCTTATATTTTTCGATATAATAATTGAATTAATCTTGATAACCAATAGAGCGCACGATCAGTTTCATATTGCTAGTTTTATATTAGAACGGCGTGTATTAACATACCTAGCATTTTTTAACAAATGTAAGAATGTTCATGTAGGCGAATAGTCTAAAATATTACCACAGATAAAACTAATTCATGCACAAAACAAACGCAAAATGGATATTAGGTGTGAGATTTTTAAATATTGTATCCTCTGACTTTTTTTGTTGGAATACACATCTTATGCCGTAAAATATGAACTGTTAACGTAATACGTAATAACTGAAAGGGCAAATGACAATATTCTTATTATGTTAATATATAAATATGTAATGTTATGAAGACTAGTGCTTGTGTTTTTGTCGTTTGTCGTTTGTCGTTTTTATTTTTTGTATTTATTCATGATGGTGTTGACCTCTTTTCGACTTGTACGTTTTAATTCTCACTTTGCTACATGTATCCTCCGTCTCACAGTCGAATGATGTCTGTTGCTTACCATAGGTATGAACAACTCATTAAAGTAGGTCGATGCCTCTTCTGGTGAACTGTTAGTCCCCGGTGGTATCACCAGCCCAGTATGAAAATACGGATTTTTGTGTTATCAAAATTTGCTGTTACAAAATGTTAGAAATAATTATAAATTAAGGAATGTATCTCCCTCATGCAAAGCTCTGATTCCTTTCACGGATTTGGCTATACCTTTTGGACCTTTTGGATTATAGCTCTTTACCTTTTACATAAGCTTTGGATCTAAAATATTTTGGCCACGAGCATCACTGAAGAGACATGTATTGTAGAAATGCGCATCTGATGCAGGAAAATTAGTACCGTTAATGTTATAACAACTACAGACCAATACAAAGAGGTAGCAACAAGAATTATACAGTTACCATTAAGCACACGAAACAAACACAGTCAATGTTATATAAGATGCTCCTGAAAGAATCAAACCACTCTATTAGTTCTTAATCTTCATGTATATTTTGCTCTTCCAAAAGTGCTTTTTTAAAGACGATGTGTTACTCTTAATGTAAGCATATATCTCGAGACCCAATAAATATGAACCTTGTTGGTTATGCTATGGATATATATATATAACAGTTGGCTATATTAAGAAACACATTGATATTTTTTTCTTCAAAAACTTTATTGGACTTTTTTTAAAGATCATTTCAAACGTAAATAATTATTTATAAACAAATTAGATATGCTTCTGATCAAACATTTTAATTTCAAGGAGATCAATAGTTGATACTTTTTTTTCCTTTAATCATTTTGAATTCCGTTTCAAATGAAATATACTATTGAAAGATATTGAAATTGTCATTCTTGTCTGATGTACATGTTTTGACATATAAACCAATTTTAAGCAGAAGTAGGGCAGCCGCCCGTGTGGGCAATGTACTTTTACAAATGGTTTTAAATTATAGCATTTCATTGTATGCAATTGGGTGCTCTAGCTAACAAATTTAAGAAACTGCAACTTCAAATGCACTCATATTCCTGCCATGTAATGTTTCATGTAATGGCATTTAAGCGAATATATTTAACATTGCAATAAAGTGCGGAGGTTTGGATAACCATAAAACCAGGTTCAACCTACCATTTTTTTTTTTTTTTTTTTTTTTTGCATCGTTGTCAATATAATGGAATGTGATGCGACTGTCATACGTGAGAGGTTTTACTAGCTACAAAACAAGGTTCAATCCACCTTTTTCTACATAAGAAAATGACTGTACCAGTTCATGTTTAAGACAGTTGTTATCCATTCGTTTGATGTGTTTGGGTTTTTGATTTTGACATTTGATTAGGGACTTTCCGTTTTAAATTTTCCTCGGAGTTCAGTATTTTTGTGATTTTCCTTTTTTCTTAAAATGTCCTGCACCAAGTCAGGAATATACCAGTTGTTATCTAATAGTTCGTTTATATGTATGTTGCATTGTCGTTTGTTTTTCGTTGCACCTGGAGGTTTCTGTTGTTTCAAGGTGTTCCTCTTATGTTGATGTGTTTACCTCAGTTTTAGATTGTAACCCGGATTTGTTTTCTCCTATCGATATATGACTTTTGAATAGTGGTTTAATACTGTTGCTCTCATATATATATATATATTTGCATCCATTTACTCGGGGTAGAACAGACGTGCAACACAATCACACTACCTTCCTTTTATTTAACAAATATGTACTTTTAACAATTCTCGCATTGAATAGACAAACCAGGAAAAACAAGCGAACCCATTGACAACATCAAACAGGCAGCAAAAACAATAAGCAAACATACAATCAAATCAAGTAAACTTGCATTTAACAGATAATGAACTAACTCAACCATACACGTAATAAACAGACACAAAAACGAAATCAAGCAAGCTGGCATTAAAAAAAGACTGCAATAAAAGTAAGCAATCGTGTTTAAAACAATCTAAAACTCTGGTATAACCATATACTGAACAGACAAGCGATATGGTATAGAGACAAACAGTATAAACAAAACAACCGGAATCACATTAAATAAAAATAAAGTCATTAAGCTCAGAATAACAAGCTAAATCATACAGTAACTATGAAACAAAGAAAAAAATAAAGACTGAGAGGCATCCTGAACTTCAAAATGACGTGTATACAAAAAGAAGATATCGAATGTTCTGGAATCCTTTTTGTCAACGATTATTTTTAGTTCTTTATACTTGGACGAATGAGGTTGTAGGTAGATCGTAGTCTGTACTTACACCTTTTCTGAACAATGCTAATTAAAAGATTGATCGTGTTTCGTGTGTATGGATTTGATGCATCCCACCCTTATCAAGGTTGTCAAGATATTTCTACCTAAATACTAGTTCTATTTAACCATGCAAAACTGCAAACAATAACACATACCATTGTAATTAAATAAATAAGTACATATATTGGACTAAATATGCAGCTTATAAGTGAAGAAACTCGGATACCAGGACTAAATTTTGTATATACGCCAGACGCGCGTTTCGTCTACAAAAGACTCATCAGTGAGGCTCGAATCCAAAAAAGTTAAATAAGCCAAAAAAAAGTACGAAGTTGAAGAGCATTGAGGACCAAAATTCCGATAACCAAAATGTATCGTCGTCAGCACAATCATTTCTGTGAAACATATGATATGCACAAGGTTATTTCTGAAGAGCTTATCAGGTAAACATTGTAAAGAATTTCATTTGTGTTTTGTGTACATAACCGAATCGGTATTTGCTCTCCTCACGTGTCTTTTTTTAGTATCTACTCGTCGTTGCTACGTCCATATAGTAAAGTGTTACAAAATATGGTATCTTAAATCAATAACATTTGAAATTCGTTCGTGGGTAGATGAAATATGCATTTCACTGGAATCTTACTACACATGTTAAGGGAATTCACAATAAATGTTTAGGTTCCATGGATGTGTATCTTCACTTTTTATTTTCATTTTCAGACTGTTGGTCTCGACTTTTTAATTTTAAGCTCCAGACTGTTTTTCTCGACTTTTAATTATATGTTCCAGACTGTTCGTCTTGACTTTTTATTTTTAAGTGCCAGACTTTTGGTCTCGACTTTTTAATTTTATGTTCCAGACTGTTTGTATAGACTTTTAATTTTCAGGATACAGACTGTTTGTATTGAAATTATTTAGGTACTAGGTTCTTTGTCTCTACGTTCGACATGTTAAGTGTCCGTGCTATTCATATTTCATCTTGACTGTTTATCTCTACTTTTAATTTGAGGGTCCATGTTGTTTGTTGTGACCTTTAACTCAATTGTCAAAGCTGTTTATTCGACTTTTAAATTAGACTGTCCATGCTGTTTGTCTAAATATAAAATGGTTTTTTTTTAAGAATTTAATATTGAAAATAAACATGTTTTATGTTCCAGACTGTTTGTTTCGACTTTTAAATATCAGGATACAGACTGTTTGTATTGACCTTCGGCTGTTGTCTGCTCTATGGTCGGGTTGATGTCTCTTTGACACATTACCCATTTCCATTCTCAATTTTATGTTACCTTTATGATCTGAGATTATTTATGGTTGATCTTTGTGTTTTTATTCCTGTCATTTCTTTATAAGTTTAATTTTGTTTTGGATCCGAGCACACAAGACAAACATTTACTTGAATTATATCATAAATATTTCCGCTTAAACAGACTTACACGAAAGATGGTAATCGAAGTAAATTCAATTAAATAAATATGTATTTTCTCTGTCATGAAATGCAATTTACATCTAAACAGATTCAGCCAGTTATAACATGTAATAAAACTATATATGGGTGGTTATACGTTATATTTCAAAAGCATGCAATTAAAAACTTATTAAAGAAACCTTAACTGTTTTCCGCGTTTGCTTACTTCAATGTAACTCTTATCAAACGATGTGCAAATTACATTTCCAAAATATTACACAGTTTTGAATAAATAGAAATATAAGGGCGTTGCACAGTAAATATTCCTGGAAGTTATTGAATCAATTGTTTCCTCTTATCTATTGAAGTAACGATTTGAATAAAAACAGATAAACCGACATTTTTTTTAATATCAGGATACATTATGTCATAAACTTTACTTGAAGACCGTTACCGAGTTAATAACTATTTAATATTAGTGGTAAACTACATGGCAATCATATTGTTACCTTTCTAGGGAAAATGCAAATGGTAACCTTTATTTATTTTTTGGTTTATGTTCTGTATCCGTATTGAATAAAAAGGTTAAAAAAAAAAGGTTAAAAAAAAGATATAAAATAAAAAGAAATACCCCAAAATAAAAAGCACTGACAAAATAACATGACTCTGAAAGTTTTCAGAGTGTAAATCAAATTAACATTTAGGAAATGATAAAATGTTGCAATTCGTGTTTCTAAACAATATTACAAATGGGAAGAAAACAAAATGTATACGTTGAAATAGTTTCACAATCTCTAGTTAGTGTTTTGCTACTTAATATCATGAGCTAATGTATTAAGATGTTTCCAATTTGTAGAAAAGTATAACAAAATTACAGTAGAAGAGTATAACAAAATTACAAAACTCCAAGGCAATTTAAAAAACGAAGTTAAAAAAAATGATAAAATCAAACATTATCAAACAGACAGAGTTATATAAAATAGAAGATGTGGTATGGTTGCCAAAGACACAACTCTTCACAAAAGACCAAATGACACAGAAATTAACATCTACAGGTCACCGTGTAAAAATGTAAAATAACTCAAACGAGAAAACTAATAGCCTAATTAATGTACAAAATAATGAACAAAACGAATATCTAACACAGCAACAAACGACAACCACTGAATAACAGGTTTCTGACTTACCGTCTATTATATTTAAAATAAGTTATTGTTATTCTTTTGTATTTGTGAATGACCGTACACAGTTATGGTCGACACATAAACTTTAGAGTCATAATTTTTCTACTCTTTTTTTTTGACAAAGGGGAAAACATAGCTTATGAAATTATTAAATCATCATGTATTGATAGAATGCTTTTAAACATTTAAATTCGCCTTTAAACATTAATCATCATCCACAGTTTTATTGTGAAGACATTCATAAGTATTGTAAAAAGATCCATTTTTTTCATTCCCTCTTTTCTTTTATTAACTAGCGTTGTTGAGTTCCGTTTATCGTAAACGGAAAACGGATATTAAAAAATACATGCATTACCGTTCTATTGTCTCTAATTTTACCCCCGGAATACGTGGGCTTTATTTCGTTAAATCTTATCATATTTGTTTTACATGTTGATGTATTATATTTTTTTTTTATCTTTTCCACATTTTTTTCGGTCAAGGTGCTATGTTGTTTAATATTTGTGTACTTAAAGTTTTTTTTAATATCTATCGATTTATAAAAAATGATCCATTCGTTAAATAATATATGATGTGCACCTTTCAAGACATTACTTATATTCTCATCTATATGTATATACTAAATAATGTACTTTTGGTAATATTTTTTATCAGATTTCGATAAAGTTTTTCCTTTTTTCTCAGTTTTGTTTGGCAGCTGTTTATTACTACTGGATTACATGTTGGTTCGTCCGCTGATGAGTCTATATAAATACATTTTTTTCATAAACAAGCATTTCCAATTCAATCTCACAAATGATTAATTTTTATCATTTTACATATCATTAGGCATCCATTTCAAGGAGAAATATTGTACTTTAAAAGTATTTAAATATGAGTAATACCCAGGTCATAAAAAAGAAACCAATAGAAACAAAAATTAAATAAAAGCTACTTCTGCCTTCATTATAATAAAATGAAGGTTCGTACTAGTTTGTTGTGCAGTCAATTTGCTTCTGTGATTGTAATGAATGCCTTTTAATGATATGAATATAAAAAACGCCATGGCAAGAACACGATGTAATGACAACAACTCAATGTAATGGCAAAAATACAATGTACATGTACAAACAATAGTCTACAAAACACTCCCTCGAAAACTAAAGACTGAGCACCATAAACCCTACCAACAATTGGGGTGATCTCATGTCCTCTGGAAGGGTATTCAGGTCCGATTCAAATGGTAGTTATAGCAGTTACAGCTATTGGTAGGATATTGCCGCTCAAGAAAAATAATCAGAAACTACACTCTTAACAGGTTTTGTGAGAGTCTGGTCATAATTTGTTTTGGAACTCGGTAATATTTTTAATAGGCCAGTAAGTATTAAAGTCACCAGACCTTGACAGGTTTGAGAAATTTTTCTTGTTTTGATATCTTATTTACAGTGTACTAGTTCTTTAAAGGACAAGGTTTATCAACAATGATATCGAGCCAAATTTCTGTTAATGCTTTCATCTGCACAAGTGTCTAGAATATATATTATCAGAGATGGTCGAGACGATACAAGTGTCTAGAATATATATTATCAGAGATGGTCGAGACGATACAAGTGTCTAGAATATATATTATCAGAGATGGTCGAGACGATACAATTCAAGTACTTGATATTGAATATAGAATAAGAAAAGTTACCTAGTTCTTACAAAGATGTAGGTGTTTACAAGTTAACTGCAGTTGAGTTACAATTACATAACCTGTATTAATAAATCCTCATTTTCCTCCCTAAAAATAAAACAAAATGAGTCGATAGTCATCTTTTATTTTGCATGGAAAAGAAGGGACTTTTTTTAAAACCGTGATCGTATTTATATACATGTATATCGAAATAATACCATTTATAGTAAAGAGTAAAACACGAATTAACAATATAGGGTGCCAAAGATTAGAAAACACCTACATGAAATCGATTAGCTATTTCATATGTAAAGAACTTTTTGTACTTGCACCTATATTTACCTGTTTAAAGTACCTTCTGTTATTATTTCATACTTTTTACACAGCGACCTTTATATGCTGACGTAGACTTGTAGACATTTTTCAAATTTATAAATGGATCAAATATTTACAATAGATTTAAATACCTTGTCAAGTACTACCGGGTATAAAGGTCATGACCTCGGTATTCATATCAGTACAATATTATTTTTTTATGAATGGAAATTGATTTGATATTGTAAACTTCTCAATAGATAATGTTCGTCCTGCTTATTTCCTTACAGTTATTAGGTGAGGGCGTTCATATTAAGAATACTTGACAATAGATAAAAGTATGATACGTTACGCTTACTTGTCTCTATTGTGTAGACATATTTTCTCTGATTTTAAGAGAAGATAATTATCATAATATCATATTTAGACCAATTATCCAATACAGGTATTGTGAAGTAATTAGAAAAGTCAATACAAAAGTAACATGGAAAAGCAAAACATTGTTTTTATCCAGCTTTTGTTTTGTTTTCGTAGAAACATCAATACACATCACATGGAAATAACATATGTGGTCTAATGTTGTAATGTTACATGTTCACAACTGTCCAACGTTACGGGAGGGTAAAACATATGAATTATAGACATGTTTAACACCTCCACGTGCATGTTGAGCTTTTTTAAAGACAACAACCTGTACGTCAGTGGCTGCATTTGTTCGCTGTCTGACAAGCTATTTGTTTTTCATCCATTATTTTGTTGTAATGCAGGCCGTGGTGGGTTTTTTTTTCCTTTGAAACTTTACACATTTTGTCATGCTTAGGACTTTTTATATCGGACTGCATTTTTTTTCTCATTGTTGAAGGCGTAACGCTGACATATGCTTATATCCTCATCATTATAAATCTGGTGGAGAATTGTTTCATTAGTAATCATACCACATTTTCTTTAACTTTATACTTATTTGGGTGTATTAATGACAAGAAACAAGATAAGTTATTCATGGGAATTCAAAATAATTTGTATTATTGGCAAGCTACAAAGGTTTGTTCACATTATAAGTGAAGCTTGGGTCATTGCATCAAATCCTCCATTAACCTTTTGTTTTGTTTCACAAGTTAATTTTAAAGTATCCCTTGACCTTAATACATCCAATTCCCACATGTTTATGACACCTAGCATTCTAAACTAGAGAAACACTTACAGAATCTCTTAACCAACAATCTACCTGTCTTTTAGTTCTACCACTGGTTTGATTTCTTGCTAACAATGAATCAGTGTTGACTAATACTACCTCAATTTCCTCTTCTTATAAACAAAAACCCAGTTTTGACTTGTACTGTTTGTGTTTCATCCCCTATACAACGTTTCATCTGCATATTTCTCTACTAATCAGCAATGAATTGGTATTGACTTGGGCTGTATTACATAATCATTCTTGCCATTACCAGTTAAATTTTCGTTCAGATCTGGAATGTGTCTGTGTCTTACATGTATATTTAAATCGGTAATAATGCCATGTTAACTGATAAATAAGACAACTCTCCACCAGGAACCAAAAGACATAGAAGTTAACAACAATATGTCACCTTACGGCCTTCATTATAAATGTTCAAAACCCACACCAGATATGTAGCTAAAATATTCCCCGGAATGACAACTCTAAACAAATCAAACGAGAAAACAGATGGCCGTATTCATATACAAAACAATAGACGCTAAACAAATATGATGTACAGCAACAAAGGACATGGTCACAACCACTGAGATACTGGCTCCTGACTTGGGAAATGTTCATACAGAATTTAATTGTGTTGAACATATTTGCTTGCGACGAACCTTTCCCCATACACAGGACAGTCGTACAAGCTAGTAAAAAGCCAATAACAACTTGTAATTTTTCTCGCCTTACTACCCGTTAAATTTGATCTGTACGAAATACTTACGAACTTTTCGTGGTGACTTGTACTTAGATCTGGCATTTGTGCAATGAAGTAAATAAAAAGAAATTTTGTTTTTACGAATCTCAGTTTATTACAATTCAATATTAGTAGAACGCTGTACGTCGGGAACAAATATTCGTAAACTAGTCTAATCAATCTATTCAGTCAATTTGTTTTTAATCGCTACAAAAGTTGGTACAGGTAATCAAAATGAAGTATAGGCAAGGTTTAAATATGTCCATCCTTAAAATTTGGAATGACGTCGACAAATCGTTTCTTTTTATTTAAAGTTTTCTGCTTCGTGTAATATCAATTTCATTGATAAAGCTTGAACAATAAAATGAATATCGAATAATTAACAGTTTTCCTCAATAAATATTTACAAATACGAGCTTATTAAAACCTAGCGGCAAATGCCGGCTTCAGTGACTGTATTGGTCTGATGTTAACCAATTAAATGTATTCACTGATAATTGTTAAAATTCTATTTCTATGACGACTGTTCGTAAACTCAGTTCTTCATGTTGGTCCACATCCATGTCTCGCGTAGTTTTTTAGTCGTCTCTTTCCGTACATCTGTATTATAGCGGAAACGGTTGCGTAATATTAGGAAATTATACTATTCAGCATTTATTTATGCAAACTTTTTTCCACTTAAGAATATACGGTTATAAGCATGTGCATAGAGGTACGGAAATATGAGATGATATATATATATATATATATATATATATGAGTATTATTTGTAGAAATTAAATTATTCTTAGTAGTATTTTATTTTCGTTGGTACATGTACCTGTCTAGAACGTCTCTTTGCAGCTTTTGTGTATAATATTCCTTGGTACATGTATCTGTTTAGAAGGTCTCTTAGTAGCATGTATCTGTTTAGAAGGTATATTATTGGTAGTGTTTTCTTTTCCATGGTACATCATTTCTTGGCAGTGTTTTGTTTTCTTTGTACACGCAAAACGTCTCTTTGCAGCTTTTGTATATTCATTGGTAAATGTATCTGTCTAGAACGTCTCTTGGCAGCTTTTGTGTATTCTTTGGTACATGTATCTGTCAAGAATGTGTCTTGTCAATGTTTTGTTTCTTGGTAAATGCATTAACCAAGAACGACTAATGGCATTTCTTTATATTTCTTTCACGATAAAGGTGTATGTCTAGAGGATGGACGAAAGATACCAGGGAAGTCAAGCTCATTGATAGAAAATAAACTGACAACGCCATGAATAGAAAAGAAAAAGACAAACAGACAAATAATAGTACACAAGACACAACATAGAAAACTAAAGATTAAGCAACACGAACCCTACCAAAAACTAGGGGAAATCTCATGTGCTCTGGAAGGGTAAGTAGATCTTGCTCCAAATGGGGCACCTGTCGTACGTCAAGAGTATATCTTGGTATTGTTTGTGTATTGGTACGTCTATCAATCAATAACTTCTCTAATCAGTGTTTATTTATTTTGGTACATGTATCTTTCTAGACCAAGTATGTGAACCAGCACTCAAATTTAATTCTATCAATGCTGCATTGAATTGAGAATGGATACGGGGAATGTGGCAAAGAGACAACAAAGGCGCATAAACAGCATATCAAATGTTGGTAAAGAATTGTTTCAAAACAATTTTCAGATTTTTCACAAAATATTTTCTTTCATGTGAAACGTGTTTAGTCTAATTACTTTAAACTATGTCATGTAATAATATAGCTTAGTATGTGTAATTTTAATATACATATACACAAGATAAACACCCTTTGCCATTGTTCACTGTTTTGTTTCAATTAATTTTATTTTGAAATCCTGGACGACATAAACCAAGCTGTAATTCCCAGATCCAATAGGATTCTCCAAAGGAAACGACTATTTTATTTAACAAGGGAAATGTTTGAAGGCTAGATGTATCCAGAAATAAATTTGAACGTACATTTATGTTTGTCCGTTGTCACGTTTCTTTTGTGTCGGAAAAGTAAATAAATATGAAAAAAACATTCCCCTTCGGTTATTTCCCTAGGACACAAAGTCTTTTTCATCATCCGATGTTTAACTTTCAAAATTACCTGATACCTGTCAAGAAAATGTGTATATGTCAAGGTTGAGATACCTACTTACAATGGTGACCTATTAACTATACCATATATTTTAAACGTTATGTTTTTGCTGTTCCATGAAACTAAGGAAATATATACGGAACTAGCCTTGACATGCAAAATAAATCTAACAATAAATAAAAGGAAAACAAAGAACATGATTATGTAATTTAAAATTCCTAAACGTATTGGAAAAGCTCATATATACAAACATAAGAACTCACGGATATAACAAAAGTTTACATACGTTCATAACTAGGACAAAATACATAGCGGATGGTGTCGAAATAATTAAAACATTTACTGTAGACCATTGTCCATACATGTACAGTGAAACATGTTTGATAGATATAGGAAGATGTGGTATGAGTGACAATGAGAGAACTGTCCATCCAAGTCACAATTTACAAAAGTAAACCATTATAGGTCAAGGTACAAATGTATGGTCTTCAGGTACGATGTTTGAATAATTTATTATAAAGTCGACGACCATCAGATTTTTGGGAATGGGTGGACAAGAGATGTTTTAATAAAGAAGAAAATTTTATGTTGAATAGCTTTTGGTCTCGCGTCGAATATTTTCTGTTTTAACGTTACGTAAACTTTCTTGGTGAACACATTTGAAAATAGAGTTTTAAAGCGACCAATAATTTACAACCATGGACTACTTTATTCAGTCTTCTTTATTTGGCGCCGAGACCAAACATCGTAATTGTGAATGGTTGTTTCTTTTGAGAACGCCAATAATGAAAAGGGTAATCAATATTTGAAATTGAATTACTTTTTTGTCCTGGCTGTGCTAGAAGTTTTACTATTTGTGAGTGACTTTCATCATTTGGAGTCCAGGGTCAAGTTATTAGTGTTTGTGGTCGATTCCTGTCTGTTATACATGTAGTTGATGTACAGTATTTGTTTAAACTTAGTAATAAATCATGCTGTTACAGTAGATTATTTTTTGGCATTGCATTGTTCCACGTTTTGTTTTATCGAGGCTTCTTAAACCATATTATACGGAGAGGGTTGCATTAAAGTCCTGAATTTACCAAATAGACAAAATTAAAGCGCTCTGCAACTTCAACTACTGGTAAATGACCCTTTTGACCTGATTAGAGTACGGATGTAAGGAAAAATATTTAGACCTTCAACGATGTGTAAATAACCCTTATAAACATAAATTTGCTTAAGACACAAGATGTGCCAGAAAGTTATCGCCTTATCATCTGCTTGTCATATTGACACACGAACGATGCAATAGAGCCTCATACACTTTGCCATGGGACAGGTCAGACGTTCTCAGCTGTAATCGTTTGTGAATGATCTTATTGGCCCAAGTTGTTTTTGTGCTCAAATTGATAACAAATTTTGTAACAAATTCAACATAAAAATTACAATTTCTTTCAATATCACATGAGATTTCTGATTTTTTGTTGTATATCGCCTTGATCCTGGAGCTCTTATAAACTTTAACTTTTAAAATAGCGTTCGACTATTAATATGACGGATATAGACACTGAGACAAAAATATACCAACTTTGCTTTTATACTGTGACGTATCGATATATTTTTGGAAAGGAAAAATCTAAATTTACCTATGCACTATTTCAAGCGTATTTAATTTCTAAAATCGTGACTTTAAAACATATATTTATAACCACCACCCTTATTATATATTCAATTTTACTGTAAACAGTGACGTAAATGACCAAAATTTGTCCACCCTTAGAAATGATCAGACCATAATATGCTAGTATGTGTGTCAGCATGATTTGTGTAGTTACGCTGACAAAACACTGAATTTCGATGCATATTCAGGTTTCATTTTCCCAGACAATGTAAAACGACAAATAACAAAAATACTGAACTCCAAGGGAAACTCAAAATGGAAATTCCCTAAACAAATGGCACAATCTAAAGCTAAAAACACATCAAGTGAATGTTGAGCTATGTAAATCAACATACAATGTAGATGCAGCTGTACGTATGTATATGCAGCATACAAAGAAGTGTAAGACTGAAGCTCGCCCCCGGTGCGGGAGTTTATCGCTATGTTGAAGACCATTGGCGGCCTTCGGTTGTTATCTGCCGTATGGTCGGGTTGCTGTCTCTTTTGACACACTCCCAATTCTCATTCTCAATTTTGTTTTAGATATCAATTTCATTACTTCCGGTTTGGAATTACTAGTAGATACAACGAAGCTGAAGATGCTGCAGCTTTCAGGACATAAACAAAGCATTCCTTCAATATATTTGTACTTGCCTATAAGGATTAAACAATAAAGTGGTAAACATCTAGGCGATAGCAACCCAACAACACTAGAAAACAAATATATGTTTACAATAAATCTTCAGTTAGTAGACAGGTTTCTATATAATATTGCAAAGCTCGAAATCGCCCCGAGTACAAACACCATTGGGCATATACCAGAGACTATTAAAGAAGCAGTCTTATCAGCAAAATTTAAGAGTAATCAACAAATGAACATGGGATGGGGTTTGATTGCGAAATGAGATCACTTTTCATCTAAGACCAACGGAATATGATGTGAACACCTATAGGTCACCATGTAATCTTCAACAATAAGCATTTGGTTCTGTAGTTGGTGAAATAGTAAAAAATTGGTAAACATGAGACTACATTGTACACTTCATTTAAAGTTATATTCTAAAACGGTTAACCGGGAATTGATTTAGTATTGAATCACTGAACCAGTGGATTATTATTTTTTCGGACTCTAAGGCATGTTGTCTTAGGTTCTTGGTAGTAATTACTATGTCACCTCCTTCAATAGTTTTACCGCCACCATCATTATTTGGTTGGCCTCAATGAATTATCTGTCTAACATTTTCTTGTAATTAATTTTTACAATTTCACATTTGGATATTACACAATAAAATTAAAATGTAATGTAGTTTATAAATTATTTTATGAAGCAGATCAGATTTCCATTAAAAAAATGTGATTGTAAATAATAACGACTTTCAATATTGGTGCATACCATTCGGACACCTTTCTTTTTTATGTGGTGTAAGTTCTGATCGGATTTGCACAAATGATACATATACATATACAAGGGCCTTATCAGCTCAGTTTTATGTACAGTGCGTTGTAATTTTTTTATTTTCTCATTTGTCACAGTATCATGTGTTATTTGACTCAGATTTTTATTGCCACCTTAGTGTTTTATTTTATTAAAAGAATGTTGATAGATTTGTCACCATACTTAATGATTTGGTCACTTCCGCTGTCATTTTAATTTAATGTGCGGTTGTTAGTGTTGTTTTACAATGTCATGTTTTTGCTTTGGTTTTGTATATCGTACAAGTTTCTGATTTGGCTTCCAACCCAAGATAATTTAATAATTCGTCTTATTAATTCTACAGTATTATGATATATATGATTTAGATAGATAATTCGACTGCTACAAGTTAACGTATTGGGTCATCTGATGCACTTTTACAATATAAGGATCACAATGGATCTTTCTTATCTACACTTAAGGTTCTAAACTTAACTTATATGTTGACATTCATAAGGTTGGTTGCCATGCCTAGTGAAAGTGTTTCAGTCATTGCAAGAATAATATCACTTTCTGTAACCTTAAGATAAAACTTAAGTTTATTAACAGTTTTATTGCAAAACGAGTATAACATTTCTTGCAGTTTTTTGGGTTATTATCTTCTACTTTAAAGGTAAAATGTATTTATGATATGTATTTTGTTGGGTCCTTCGGTTCAATCTATAATGAAAACTTTTATATATCATAATTTTGATGTTATCTGAAAACGACGTCAAAAGCACTCAGATGAATCTAATTAGATAAGAAATAACTGTTTTGATTGGCTTAAACCATGGGAATAAAAAAACAATCAAAGAGAAAATTTACCTTTTAAGTATAAATACCACAAGGTTTTATATTTTAGGATGAATAGCATTTGGTTAATAGCCTGTGAATAATGTTTACATCGATTTCGAAATGCATCCAGATTCTGCTAAAAGTACACACTAACATGATGAATGATGCCCCACTGTTTACCAATGGATTTCATACCTTGGGTGAACCACAAGAGTGCACTTGGATCAAAAATAGTTACAAATCAAAACCTCGTTAAGTAATAAAAGTACAAACATACAGAATATTCATTATTGACATACATGCCATATGTGCAATAATCTAATAACCACCTAGTAACTTCTGTTCTTGCTCACCTGGTGAAAGCCTAGTCACTTGAGTTGAGTGTGCTTTTATTCTTACTAACCTGGTCACACCCTAGTAATTTGGGTTAAGTGTGCTTTTGTCTTTGCTCACCTTCTGAAAGCCGAGTAAATTGGGTATAGCGTGATTCTAAAAGTATCCTTGTTCACCTGGTCACAGCCTAGTGACTTGGTTAAAGCGTGTGTCTATCGCTGCTCACCTCGTAACTAAGGTAAAGTGTGCTTCTGTCCTTGCTCACCTGGTGACAGCCTAGTGACTTAGGTAAAGTGTGCTTCTGTCCTTGCGTACCTGGTGACAGCCAAGTAACTTGAGTAAAGCGTCCCCTTGCCACTGGCATTTTATTTTCGCGTCCGCTTATACTTCAATCATTTGAACTACAGGATCCCTTACAAAGTTTACTCTAGTTGTAGGTCCTATGTGCACTTTGACTGGTGTTCAATATCTTGACGGACTCAATAAATAAACTCATCATAGATACCAGGACAGAAGTGCTGACTACTAAATTATTAAATTGTACTCCGTCATTGAAGCGATGTCGGTAATCTAGAATATAGTGAACTACATATCTTTTTTAATCGGGCTTGTATATATATGCTTAACGCTTAACGCTTAAGATATAGATAGGATGGGATGACATTTTTTTTTTAAATATCAATCAATTTATATAAATGTATAAAAGTTTGAATTTAGCATTTAAACACATATATTTGATTGTAATCTGCGTTGTCCCAGGAAGATTGCCTTTTGTTAACATAGGAAAAGATCTGACATATTTGAAGAAGAAATAAATATATTAATGAAGTCAAGAACCTGTGAAATCTAGCATTAACATTCGATTTCCTTTTGTTTTGAGGGAAGTAAACAAAAAAATAAAAGACATATAATATGAAATAATGAACAAAAGATTACATCAGTTCCATATTAATCAACTACTAGTATCGGAAATCGGCCAGCGCTTTAACACGAATACTTTCATCACTCATAAAGCCTACCTGCCACTCTTCTCACCTTTAAACACTCGGACCTGTGGGTCAGGTGAGCTCATCAAAGTAGCAGTAGCTAGAATTAAATCAAGAAGGCTATTCATTTATATTGTATTTACTCGGCGGTCAACCACACAATTTACATTAACTTTGTTTGTCAACATGATTTAAATTGCATCTAAATTCCATGAGACATACATATAGAGATATTTAGTAAAAGGAGAATCAATACTAAATTCCATGAGACATACATATAGAGATATTTAGTAAAAGGAGAATCAATACTAAATTCCATGAGACATACATATAGAGATATTTAGTAAAAGGAGAATCAATACTAAATTCCATGAGACATACATATAGAGATATTTAGTAAAAGGATAATCAATACTAAATTCCATGAGACATACATATAGAGATATTTAGTAAAAGGAGAATCAATACTAAATTCCACGAGACATACATATAGAGATATTTAGTAAAAGGAGAATCAATACTAAATTCCACGAGACATACATATAGAGATATTTAGTAAAAAGAGAATCAATACAAAACAATTAATTTGCAAATAGGGATATGTGGTTTGAATGTCAATGATACATCTATCCATTGAGTCTACAAATAGGGATATGTGGTTTGAATGTCAATGATACATCTATCCATTGAGTCTAAATAGGGATATGTGGTTTGAATGTCAATGATACATCTATCCATTGAGTCTACAAATAGGGATATGTGGTTTGAATGTCAATGATACATCTATCCATTGAGTCTAAATAGGGATATGTGGTTTGAATGTCAATGATACATCTATCCATTGAGTCTAAATAGGGATATGTGGTTTCAATGTCAATGATACATCTATCCATTGAGTCTAAATAGGGATATGTGGTTTGAATGTCAATGATACATCTATCCATTGAGTCTACAAATAGGGATATGTGGTTTGAATGTCAATGATACATCTATCCATTGAGTCTAAATAGGGATATGTGGTTTGAATGTCAATGATACATCTATCCATTGAGTCTACAAATAGGGATATGTGGTTTGAATGTCAATGATACATCTATCCATTGAGTCTACAAATAGGGATATGTGGTTTGAATGTCAATGATACATCTATCCATTGAGTCTACAAATAGGGATATGTGGTTTGAATGTCAATGATACATCTATCCATTGAGTCTACAAATAGGGATATGTGGTTTGAATGTCAATGATACATCTATCCATTGAGTCTACAAATAGGGATATGTGGTTTGAATGTCAATGATACATCTATCCATTGAGTCTAAATAGGGATATGTGGTTTGAATGTCAATGATACATCTATCCATTGAGTCTACAAATAGGGATATGTGGTTTGAATGTCAATGATACATCTATCCATTGAGTCTAAATAGGGATATGTGGTTTGAATGTCAATGATACATCTATCCATTGAGTCTAAATAGGGATATGTGGTTTGAATGTCAATGATACATCTATCCATTGAGTCTAAATAGGGATATGTGGTTTGAATGTCAATGATACATCTATCCATTGAGTCTACAAATAGGGATATGTGGTTTGAATGTCAATGATACATCTATCCATTGAGTCTAAATAGGGATATGTGGTTTGAATGTCAATGATACATCTATCCATTGAGTCTACAAATAGGGATATGTGGTTTGAATGTCAATGATACATCTATCCATTGAGTCTACAAATAGGGATATGTGGTTTGAATGTCAATGATACATCTATCCATTGAGTCTACAAATAGGGATATGTGGTTTGAATGTCAATGATACATCTATCCATTGAGTCTACAAATAGGGATATGTGGTTTGAATGTCAATGATACATCTATCCATTGAGTCTACAAATAGGGATATGTGGTTTGAATGTCAATGATACATCTATCCATTGAGTCTAAATAGGGATATGTGGTTTGAATGTCAATGATACATCTATCCATTGAGTCTACAAATAGGGATATGTGGTTTGAATGTCAATGATACATCTATCCATTGAGTCTACAAATAGGGATATGTGGTTTGAATGTCAATGATACATCTATCCATTGAGTCTAAATAGGGATATGTGGTTTGAATGTCAATGATACATCTATCCATTGAGTCTACAAATAGGGATATGTGGTTTGAATGTCAATGATACATCTATCCATTGAGTCTAAATAGGGATATGTGGTTTGAATGTCAATGATACATCTATCCATTGAGTCTACAAATAGGGATATGTGGTTTGAATGTCAATGATACATCTATCCATTGAGTCTACAAATAGGGATATGTGGTTTGAATGTCAATGATACATCTATCCATTGAGTCTACAAATAGGGATATGTGGTTTGAATGTCAATGATACATCTATCCATTGAGTCTACAAATAGGGATATGTGGTTTGAATGTCAATGATACATCTATCCATTGAGTCTACAAATAGGGATATGTGGTTTGAATGTCAATGATACATCTATCCATTGAGTCTAAATAGGGATATGTGGTTTGAATGTCAATGATACATCTATCCATTGAGTCTACAAATAGGGATATGTGGTTTGAATGTCAATGATACATCTATCCATTGAGTCTACAAATAGGGATATGTGGTTTGAATGTCAATGATACATCTATCCATTGAGTCTAAATAGGGATATGTGGTTTGAATGTCAATGATACATCTATCCATTGAGTCTAAATGACGAATTTTTTTATCAATTATGGTCCATCGTACGGCCTTCGACTATGAGCAAAGGTAATGCCATATAGTAAATATTTCAAAACCCCAGAGTGACAAGGTGGGACACCATTGAATAGAGAAACCAAACGGCATAATATATGCCAAAAATATTAAACCAAACTTAATTGTGGCAGGCAGAAACCAACAACATGCTGTATCTACCTGACCTATTACTGGAGGCTGTAATTCATAGATTAGTGGGTGTCACAATTGTTTTCCTTTGGGTGCTTCAATTTAATGGATTCATGTTTTTCAAATAAAGATGCCTTTTATAGCTTAAGACTAACTTCTGGGCATTACTTTCAGTAAGATATATTCTCCACATGGCTTGTCCTTACTTGAAATGCCCCTTAAGTGCATAATCGATGCATAATTCAATGATTGTTTACTTTAATAGATTTGTACCCCCCTTGGCAACATATATGTAAGTTAATAGGGCACGTTATTGTTTATGTTAAATTAAATGTAAAATCTAGTCCTAAACTAAATGCATCTTTATATCTCCTACTGCCTTTTTAATGTGGCAGAACACATGCATCATGAATGCTTTCATATTTTAATACATCATATACAATACATGTTACTACAACATGCAGGTTTATTACTTCCTGGTTTGTCTTCTCTTACTGGAAATTTGGTTTGAGTTCCAACAATTCATTATCATAAGTAACAATATAAACTCACGGGGGTATCATAATTAGTTGTGAGGGTGATTTCAGTCAAAATATTGATGGATGTTTATAAACATTTCCTCGTTCACCTTGGATGTCAGTATTAAAGTAATATAATTATATCTTTTCTATGCATCTCAATGTGGTGTAAAATTACTAAACAACCCCTATATATACAAAGCTTTTGTTGTCCTATTAAATTTTAAATTTAGTGAATTAAGCTAAAAATAAACAAATATGAATGAATCCTGTAGAATCATAACTACCAAATACATGATAGAAATATAATACTAGTATAATATAATACTACGAATTGAAATAACCGAAATGACTTACTTAAACTGTTTTGTCAATCTTAAGAAATTGAATAAAAGAATCTCAAAAATCGGTCGATTAAGATGCATAACTTTTATTTTATATGTTCCTGTCCTAGGTCTGGAGCATGTACAGTGTTTGTCGTTTATAACTGTTTCATATTTGTTCTTCGTTTATAGCATCATTGGATTCACTTAGAAATTGTTCCACATTTTGTCATGCCGATGGATTTCAAATATAAAAAAAAGAAGATGTGGTATGATTGCCAATGAGACAACTCTCCACAAGAGACCAAAATTACAGAGAAATTAACAACTATAAGTCACCGTACGGCCTTCGAGATTACTTAACGATATGGTTTTTGCTCACTGTTCAAGGCCGTTATAGGAAATATTATTAGTTACATAGTGTGCTAGTGACCTAATACGGTATATATGGGGTCAGTAAATTCCATATGGGGTGAGAGCGAAGCTCAAATCCCCATATGGAATTTACTGACCCCATATATACCGTATTACGTCACTAGCACACTATGTAACGAATTTATCTTACCGACTATCTTATTGTGTAAAATTTAGACTTGTGATCTATCAAAATGACCAAGCCAGTCTTCAATACTGTTAGCATTAAGAAACTACTTCCATTGATCCTACAAGAATAGCCAATGATAACAACGTGTGAGGTTTAAATGTGTTTAATGAATTTATTTCAATCTTAATCATCAATTTCTTCGTCTGTTGAAACCTTTAAGATTTTTTCTCAGTTCCGGTTGTGTTTTTATAAAGGGACGTAACACCCCTACTAACCGTGTATGAAATAAGCCCCGCCTCCCTACTACCTAATATGGTATATAAAGGGACGTAACTTCACTACTAACCGTGTATGAAATAAGCCCCACCTCCCTACTAACCTTATATCAAATATACACGGTCTTCTCGCGGACGCTTTTAACCAATCACATTCCTAGAAATGTATAGGAGGTAAGATAAAGTTGCTTACATCGTCGTCGTGTTTCTGGTGCAAAGTTGTCTCATTTGCAATTGTATCTCATCTCCTTACTTTTATACAAAACTGAAGCTAAAAGATGTTCTCCTACATCAAGGACAATACTATTGATAGAATATCAAAACTAATGTCAGACTAAGGCAGTATAATCAATTAACTAGAAAATTTATTGGTCGTATAATAATCAAATAGCAACAATTGAATAGTTAGCAAAAATAGTGTTCGTCTAATTAATTGAATAGCAACGATACTGTCAGTATAGTTAATTGAATAGCAACGATACTGTCAGTATAGTTAATTGAATAGCAACGATACTGTCAATAGATATTAGAAGATGTGGTATGAGTGCCAATGAGACAACCCTCCATCCAAGTAACAATTTGTAAAAACAAAAATAAAAGATTAATTGACATCTGTTTTGTAGGTTTCAAGTTGTACTTTCAGTAAGGAGGCATGTGAATGTATTTGTATTATGAAAACGACAAAAATTGGTACCATAAAAGTACAAATGTACATTGATAACGATAGTGCAGATACAATTAACCACCTGTTATACCGAAAACTTGTGTAAGGTATGTTTAAACTGAATGCATCTCCAGCACCGAAATTCTAAAATATCGTAAGAGGTGTTTCAGATTGAGAAAGACTAACCTCAAGTGAAACCGTAATTAACTATTAGTTGAATATAAAAAATGTTATGGGGCAACATACATATACTGCCATCCTTCCATTGCTCGATTTTTAATCATTTAATCTTAAAAGTGGTAGTGTGGATATAAGTCGTTGCAAAGGGACACAGGAAAACATTTAGAAAGAAATAACATATTGTGTGCGTCTTGACGTTTGTGCATTTGTTACAAGCAACGAAACATTTTATTTTATAAATTTGGTCAATTACTTGACACTGTTTGCCTATTAACATGGTAAAACGATAAATATCTGCATCCGTAGTTATGAGAATATACAAATAATATAACTACAATTCTCACATTGCTTTGAAAAATATTGATATGAAATTAAAAATATTTATTGGTCTGCTATGATACTAATAACATGAATAAGGTAATAATGTAATTAGGTTACTAAATTATAACATACCTGCCAACACTTTGTAAGATATAGGGTGGGAGATTCCCTTCATGCCAACTCGGCTAAAGGGGGAATTATGCGTGACGACCTTTTTCCATTCAAAATTTGATATCAAGATACCAAATATTTTAAAATGTAGAACACAAAGATATAATTTCTTTAAATATAATTAGTTAAAACAATATATGTGACCACCTGAGATATCTTTTTTTTTAAATTATGCATTGGTTTTTTTCTCGATACATTTATTTCATGAATGAAAGGGAATAAGGGAAATGATGCAAACGACTGATGAACATTTCTGGCTTTTGGTTTAGGGAAAACAGTGGTCTCCGTCTTTAAAATGTTGAGTTTGTAGTTATGTAGTCGCCCTGTGTGATCTTTAGATGAAGACCAGCAATACAAGCGTATTTTGATATGCATGTACGGATTTTCTGTGGAATACCCCATATCCGTTCTTTTGTATTATGTTGTCGATACATATATAGATTATTTAAATTCAAACTTTTTATTTCGTAAAAGCCTTCGATGTAGACTAAACTAAACATGCATAAATATATTAATTTGTAACGAGTGGTTATTTACATATCACAAAAATCTCCAACATAAGAGAAACAGAAATCAGGCCATCGTCATGTTTACAAAGAGACAAATATACAGATAAATGGCGGTATTGTTCTGATATATTAAAATACCCTCTCCTTTTCCAATATTGTGTACTGCACGATAAAAGTAAACATATAAACAACTTCCTTGACCAATTTTACAGTAGAATCAACACCAAACATCGGGTAGTCAAGCCCTATTGAAGTTTTGATTTTAGAAAATTTAAGACATTTGTTTTGTTTGAACTGAAAACCTAAATCCTATCTTTCTTCAAAATAAAAATAAATCTATTAAAAAAGGGTTAAGAACAGGATATTATAAAAGAACAGGATAATATAAAAAAAAATCAGAATTGGTATAATTGCCAATATGACAACTCTAGATCTCCATCAGAGACCAAATAACGCAGAAGTTTGCTAATATAGGCCACCGTACAGTCGTCAACAATAAGATTAACCCATATCTTATAGCAAGCTAAATAAAAAGACCTTGAAGATACCAAATGTATATCCAAAGTCGAAAAGTCCCCACAGTAACAAATGTAAAGCAATTCAAAAGAAAAAAACTAACAGCCTGGTATGTGTACAAAATAATAAACCAAAAATAAATAGTATATATCAAGCAACAAACGACTATACCAATGGATAAAGCATTTAATGTTGAATGGTCTGAATTTAAATATTTATTCAGAGAGTTTGATATTTAAAAAAGAAGGCGAATTTCAAAAAGGGGATTTATAATATAACATTGTGTTGCTTTTTAAAATGAAAAATCGCAAGATGTATAAGTATTAAAATTTACCTGGAGCAAAAGAAAAACAATTTATCCATTCGGTCCCCACAAACTATGTCCGAGCTTTTTCATTCCATCCATTGTAATGATGATTACCATATGTTTTACTTTAAGTTCATTATAAAAATTGAACTCTTATTTAGTTTTGAATATTACAATAGGAAAAGACAATTTTGTAAGGTCACTCGAAAGTGTGAATATGTTCTAAATTGGTCAGACAATACTTGGTCATGTTTTATGAAGATTTAAGCCCTCGGCTTCGCCTTGGGCTTAAATCTTCATAAAACATGACCAAGTGTTGTCTAACCTATAAATAGACCTCATTTAAATGCACCTTTATTCTGTCTTTAACTCAGCATTGCTCATTAAACATAATCTTATGTAAAATATTTATTACTGAACACAGACGCACTAACGCTCACTGGAGATCCCTAAAATACTTCTATCAATACGATCACGATCTATCGTATACATGTATCATGCACCTTTAAACGTGAGTATGTTGAGAGACTGACGACTGACTAACTGATACATACAAATAACAACACAGACAAATAACAACACAGACAAATAACAACACAGACAAATTGCAACACAGACAAATAACAACACAGACAAATAGCAACACTGACAAATAACAACACAGACAAATAACAACACAGACAAATAACAACACCGACAAATAACAACACAGACAAATAACAACACAGACAAAACAACACCGACAAATAACAACACAGACAAATAACAACACAGACAAATAACAACACAGACGAATAACAACACAGACGAATAACAACACAGACAAATAACAACACAGACAAATAACAACACAGACAAATAGCAACACAGACAAATAACAACACAGACAAATAACAACACAGACAAATAACAACACAGACAAATAACAGCACTGACAAATACCAACACAGACAAATAACAACACAGACAAATAACAACACAGACAAATACCAACACAGACAAATAACAAAATTGACAAATAACAACACAGACAAATACCAACACAGACAAATAACAACACAGACAAATAACAACACAGACAAATAACAACACAGATAAATAACTACACAGACAAATAGCAACACAGACAAATAACAACACAGACAAATAACAACACAGATAAATAACAACACAGATAAATAACAACACAGACAAATAGCAACACAGACAAATAACAACACAGACAAATAACAACACAGACAAATAACAACACAGATAAATAACTACACAGACAAATAGCAACACAGACAAATAACAACACAGACAAATTACAACACAGACAAATAACAACACAGACAAATAACAACACAGACAAATTACAATACAGACAAATTACAACACCGACAAATACCAACACAGACAAATAACATCACAGACAAATAGCATCACAGATAAATAACAACACAGACAAATAACAAAACAGACAAATTACAACACCGACAAATAGCATCACAGATAAATAACAACACAGACAAATAACAAAACAGACAAATTACAACACCGACAAATACCAACACAGACAGATAACAACACAGACAAATAACAACACACACAAATAACAACACCGAAAAATAACAACACAGACAAATTACAACACCGACAAATAGCATCACAAAGTAATAACAAGATAGACAATTTGTCTGTGTTGTTATTTGTGTGTGTTGTTATTTGTCTGTGTTGTTATCTGTCTTTGTTGGTATTTGTCGGTGTTGTAATTTGTCTGTTTTGTTATTTGTCTGTGTTGTTATTTATCTGTGATAAATAGACAAATAACAATACAGACAAACAGCAAAACTTACAAATAAGTAACACAGAAAAATAACAACACAGACGAATAACAACACTGACAAATACCAACACAGACAAATAACAACACAGACAAATACCAACACAGACAAATAACAACACAGACAAATAACAACACAGACGAATAACAACACAGACAAATAACAACCCAGACAAATAACAACACAGACAAATACCAACACAGACAAATAACAACACAGACAAATACCAACACAGACAAATAACAACACAGACAAATAACAACACAGAAAAACAACAACACAGACAAATACCAACGCAGACAAATAACAACACAGACAAATAACAACACAGAAAAATAACAACACAGACAAATAACAACACCGACAAATTACAACACAGACAAATAACAACACAGACGAATAACAACACTGACAAATAACAACACAGACAAATACCAACACAGACAAATAACAACACAGACAAATAACAACACATACAAAAACAAACACAGACAAATACCAACACAGACAAATACAGACAATGAAAACAGAGACAAGTAACATCACAGACAAATAACAACACAGACAAATAACAACACAGACAAATAACAACACAGACAAATAACAACACATACAAAAACAAACACAGACAAATACCAACACAGACAAATACAGACAATGAAAACAGAGACAAGTAACATCACAGACAAATAACAACACAAAAAAAATACACAGACAAATAACAGTACAGTCAAATTACAACTTCCAAAACAGGTTCCATATATCGTTCTACCAATCTGTAAATGACTGATGTCAAGTTATACAAAGTCATTTAGTTTAAATGTAAAATTGAGAATGGAAATGGGGAATATGTCAAAGAGACAACAACCCGACCATAGAAAAAAAGCAGCATGCATATGCATGTTTATTTATTGATTACCTTGTTTTATTCGATTGCTGTCTCACACTTATTTACTCTGTCATTCGTCTTTCCAGAAATAAGAGTGCATACACTATAAGCACTAGTAGAAATAAGAAATTTAATTTAACATACGAAAGACACGATTAGACCGATTTCCCTGAAAATGATATTACGTATTTCTGTCACAAGGTTCTGCTACATGTGAAATCTGTCATTTATACGCGCCTGTCAGTATCGTGGAGTTTTACAATATAGGTTCATTCTAAATAAGGTGTTACTTAATAGAAAAACATGCTTTAAAAACTGACAGGTACTTACGTAATAGTAAAGGCGTGTTTTAAATTAAACATGTTTTGTGAGTGTAAACTTCTCAAATTTTCCAAAACGGGCGAAAATTTTAAATAAACGACTTCCAAAAGAGAGATAAAGTATATGCTTCGAAAATTTTTTAAAAATCATCGATATTTCAAACTTAAGATAAGGGGAAAAAAGCTTTTTTTTTAAATATCTGCAAATCATGGAATAAAATGATACTACCAACACCCCACCCCAACCCCAACCCGTATGCCTCTTAATCCGCAACTGCAACCAAATTGTATTGCAATGCTGAATCATAATAAAACAGATATAATAAAACATGAAAAAGTAATACAAGTGTTCCTGTGGGCAGCTGGATCACGAATGTCATGTGATATGCTTACGTCTACAAAATATAATTATTTATTATGTTAAAACGTGACCGCAAATTCGGATAATATAAATATAAAATCACTTGACTATATATGTTTGAAAAATTTAATCACCTATTATAAGATGAGTGTATATATCAGTATTAATGTTTTATTTACTTCCGTAGTTTCTTAGTACATGTGCACTTTAATGTCGTATGAAAATAGTTCTGTCATTGATACTTTACTCATTATGCTAGAGGACAATCTTAATACAAAATCACATGTTTATTCAAATTTAAAAACAATAACTTAGGAAAGGTAAAAACATGTCCCGTGGTAAAGGCAATTTGGAAATTTTCAAAACATACCATCATGCGGTGCTTGTCAAATGTGGTTTCATTTTAAAACAAAGTGAAAATACTTGAGCTCTTTTTATTCAGATCACATACATGTATCAAGACTGGCAAGTTTAGGTCTTAATGAAATAGACAAAATTAACCACATCTTTTTATATCTAAATACTATATTGGAATATCATTCAAATATCCTATAGATATAGGAAGATGTGGTATGAATGCCAATGAGACAACTCTCCATATAAATAACAATTTATAAAAGTAAACCATTATAGGTCACAGTACGGTCTTCAACACGGAGCCTTCGCTCACACCAAACAACAAGCTATAAAGGGCCCCAAAATGACTAGTGTTAAACAATTCAAACGGGAAAACCTACAGTATTATCTATAAAGAAAACGGGAAACGAGAAACACTTATGAACCACACCACCAAACGACAATCACTGTACATCAGGTTCCTGACGTAGGACAGGTGCAAACCAATACAACGGGTTTAGACGTTTTAATAGGTACCAACCTTCACCCTTACCTGAAACAATAGTGTAACATCACAACATAGAAAGTATATTTGGCCATTATACATTTCGTCAGGTTAATGATATAAGCCTTTATTTACCTTACCAAGTTTGATAAAAGGGAGATCTTCAATACACAAAACCGTTTTCTATTAGTGAGCAAAATTTGATACTCAGAATAATGAAAGTCCAGAAAATTTACTAATTTTATCTGTTGTCATTTTCTTATTTAACTAATCATTTCTATTTTTAATTAAAACATCATGTGACGATATCATCTTAATTACTGTTTGTATATATATGACTACTACATGCTCCCCTTTAGATACCAATACGTCCATTTTATCGTTGGGCTGGTAGATTATAAACATAATATCCTACATGGTTTTATTATTCATTTTTGTTTATATATTTTAGCATAAATTAAATAGCCTGTATTGCATTTGAAGGAAATAGAACGGACTATACTTATTTTTTTACCTTAAAAAGTGGAAGGACATTGACCTTTAGACTGAATAAACTTAGTGTTTTATCTTAGTCGTTTAAAGCGATACGACCGACGCGCTCTTCGATTTCATCGAAGAAATAGACATTTTATGATAAGTAAAATTACACAATCATTGTCATGCTATATCAGCACAGCAGATTGACTTCTGACCTGCTGAAACACTTGGCGACGAACCAGCCTGAGCAAAGACATCGACATAATGGTTGACTTCAATATATCTGTACTCATGTTTTTTTATGAAACAATGAGGAATTTTAGTGAACTCTGATATTGTTATTAATTTCATTTTCTAAAAATCCACGACGTTCTTTTTTAGCTTCAAGTCTGTCCGGCACACGTTACTATCGCAGTACCATGTCAAGCCCTTCGTCAATGAGTATCTTCCACACATGTTTAGGTTGTGTATCATTTTGTTTTAATACAAGAAAAAAAGAATGTCCAATGTTTGGTTTCCTGTGTTATAATCTTTAATAATTGATTGGTGACTGCTTCAGCACAAAAAAAGACTAGAGACCATTCATTTGCTGTCAGTCTTGTCTCCGACCGGTTATAAGCTTGACATGTAGGTATTGTATACAGATATTTGTCTATTATAGTTAAAGACATTATATTGACCCCTAGTTGTCCAATTATCTCTTATTTAGATTTGACAAAACTTTCATTTTGACAATAGATATAATGTTAAAAACGGTCAAATAGTGTACCTTAAAGAAACAGAAACCCCAACGAACAAGTGCACGCATATCACATTTAAGTTTAAGGTTTTGTACATGTATCAGGTCCATTCATTATGCGTAATCATGTCGTGACTGGAGACTTTCATTCAGTATTGTCATATGCCAATTAGACATTTACATTTAAGGCTTTTAGAACTTTAAGTGGAGTTATAAATATGTATGATCTTAATTGGGATTTTTAATTTTTGTTCAAATTTTTGTGAAATAAAAATTGTATATGCTTTTTCCTTTTTTTTCATTCTAATATCTTCATATTTTCAACAAATATTGCTGGTTTGTTTAAAATATGTTTACGATTTTAGATACATTTTTGTTTTATAACCTATTGCCTATATAAGGCAGTGGTCCCATCGTTACAAAGTCTATTTACATTGTAAATAAATAAACAAGTACTATTAAGTACTTTCCCATTTTAGTTGTTTCCCTTTACGACAAACTTTTTGTTAATGAAAAACACTTTGACAATTGTCATAAAATTGACGTTTTAAATAAAATCTACCTTTTGTGTCTAAAAATAGAAAAATCAATCACGTTGAAAGTACAAAAATCTTTTATATCATCTTCATCACTAAACACTTAACATACAACGTTTGTTAACTGTGGGCTATTGATCTCATGTGGTATTTGTGTCCTATACAAGTGTATTGAATGATTTAGCAAATTTTGCTAGGTAAAAAATGAAAATTTATCAATGTTATTAATCTATCCTTTATTCAGATTTACAGCATGTATTTGAAGGTGTATCACTCTCCGTGACCACTGTGCGGTGACCTGTAGTTGTTTACGTCTTTGGGTTTGTTTTTTTTTGTGGATTATTGTCAAATTGACAATCCAACTATCCTCGTGTTTACGTTAAAGACAAGAAACAGTAAATGCATGAAACAATGTGTCACCCTTTACAAAATTTTTTGTTCTTATTTTTTTTTAGTTTCGGAATTTTAAAACTAAAACATAAGGGGGAAAATATATTCTTCTATCTTCGTTAGTTTATGAATAACCAAAGACAACTGTTCAATTTAAAAGACATCATAAACATTTAATACTAAACCTTTTTTGACCCCCAATTACAACTTCTCTTATAAGGTCAGTTTGTATCTAGTCCCAAAGAGTGATCTTTCTATATAAAAAAAAAAGCAGATGTGGTATGAGTGTTAATTAGACAACTCTCCACAAGAGACCAAATGACACAGACATTAAGAGCTACAGGTTACCGTACGGCCTTTAACAATGAGCAAATCCCATACCGCATAGCCATCTATAAAAGTTACCGAAATCACAAATGTAAAACAATTCAAACGAGAAAAATAATGGCCTAATTGATGTTTAAAAAAAAAACGAACGAAGAACAAATATGTAACACAGCAACAAACAAAACCATTATTACATTCCTTACTTGGACAGGCACAAACATACATAATGTGGCGGGGTTTAACATGTAAACGGGATCCAACCCCCCCCCCCCCCCTAACCTGGTACAGGGGTGTAACAGTACAACATAATAACGAAATATGTCAGTTGAAAAAGGCTTAACTCATCAGATGATACAACTAGAAATACATATTACATAAACATGTGGACGTGACCGTGTACTGTGAGGATGTGCTGTACCGTTAGAAATAAGTTTTCTTTAGTTACAACCGAACTTCAAAACCAAATCTTTATATCTATGGGAGAGTTTAGTGAAAGTTTTTAAGAAATTTGTGGTAACAAAATCCCTGAATTAATTTACAAGTCATTCATTCGTTAAAATTTAAAAAAAAAAGTCACTATATACGTGTTTTACTGTATGTTAGCAAGACTGGGCTCTTTCAGCAGTCAAAGCATAACCTCGAATTCTGTTTTTGTACAATATAAATAAACAAACAGGTGTCATTTATTTTTGGTAAAGATGCCTTCAGATAAAAAAAAAAAAAACCTTATTTATTATACAAAAACGTGTAACATTTGAAATATTGTCTTTCAAAGTAACATTTGAATTTGATGAAAGTATGAAAAACAAGTTAAACTAATTTCCATTTGGTTTGAAATTCCAGGGTTTGTGTTTTCTATCACCTTTTCTGTGATAGAGGGTTGTGGCTTACAAAAACAAAATCTAAGCAAAGAGTTCTTAATGGTAATAAAATAGTCATTTCTTTGTACGAAAGCTTAACGGAAGTTATCACAACTAGATAAACCTTTATGGCATGATATCATTTTAACAGCGATGGATTTTGTCGTAGTGATAATTCACAAGTCACTGTCAGTTTTGTGGTACCTTGCTCGCCTCTAGTTCTATCATCGCCAATGTCAGACCAAGGACTCGATAAATGGTAGTCTCTGCTTCTCTGATAACCAGGCGATCTTGGAGAGTAAGAGCAAAGTCAGATCGGCAGTCAAAGATAGTCATGTATGATGACAATTTCTTTCCGCAGACTCAAAGACGGTCGTGTATGATGACAATTTCTTTCCGCAGACTCAAAGATTGTCATGTAGGGTGACAATTTATTTCCGCAGACTCAAAGATTGTCATGTAGGGTGACAATTTATTTCCGCAGACTCAAAGATTGTCATGTATGATGACAATTTCTTTCCGCAGACTCAAAGATTGTCATGTAGGGTGACAATTTCTTTCCGCAGACTCAAAGATTGTCATGTAGGGTGACAATTTCTTTCCGCAGACTCAAAGATTGTCATGTATGATGACAATTTCTTTCCGCAGACTCAAAGATTGTCATGTAGGGTGACAATTTATTTCCGCAGACTCAAAGATTGTCATGTAGGGTGACAATTTCTTTCCGCAGACTCAAAGATAGTCATGTAGGATGACAATTTCTTTCCGCAGACTCAAAGATTGTCATGAAGGGTGACAATTTATTTCCGCAGACTCAAAGATTGTCATGTAGGGTGACAATTTATTTCCGCAGACTCAAAGATTGTCATGTAAGGTGACAATTCCTTTCCGCAGACTCAAAGATTGTCATGTAGGGTGACAATTTCTTTCCGCAGACTCAAAGATTGTCATGTAGGGTGACAATTTATTTCCGCAGACTCAAAGATTGTCATGTAGGGTGACAATTTCTTTCCGCAGACTCAAAGATTGTAATGTAAGGTGACAATTTATTTCCGCAGACTCAAAGATTGTCATGTAAGGTGACAATTTCTTTCCGTAGACTCAAAGATTGTCATGTAGGATGACAATTTATTTCCGTAGACTCAGAGATAGTTATGTAGGGTGACAATTTCTTTCCGCAGACTCAAAGATTGTCATGTAGGGTGACAATTTCTTTCCGCAGACTCAAAGATTGTCATGTAAGGTGACAATTTCTTTCCGTAGGCTCAAAGATTGTCATGTAGGATGACAATTTATTTCCTTAGACTCAGAGATTGTCATGTAGGGTGACAATTTCTTTCCGCAGACTCAAAGATTGTCATGTAGGGTGACAATTTCTTTCCGCAGACTCAAAGATTGTTATGAAGGGTTACAATTTCTTTCTGCATACTCAAAGATTGTCATGTAGGGTGACAATTTATATCCGCAGACTCAAAGATTGTCATGTAGGGTGACAATTTCTTTCAGCAGACTCAAAGATAGTCATGTAGGGTGACAATTTCTTTCCGCATACTCAAAGATTGTCATGTAGGGTGACAATTTCTTTCAGCAGACTCAAAGATTGTCATGTAGGGTGACAATTTCTTTCCGCAGACTCAAAGATTGTCATGTAGGGTGACAATTTCTTTCAGCAGACTCAAAGATTGTCATGTAGGGTGACAATTCCTTTCCGCAGACTAAAGGATTGTCATGTAGGGTGACAATTTATTTCCGCAGACTCAAAGATTGTCATGTAAGGTGACAATTTATTTCCGCAGACTCAAAGATTGTCATGTAAGGTGACAATTCCTTTCCGCAGACTCAAAGATTGTCATGTAGGGTGACAATTTCTTTCCGCAGACTCAAAGATTGTCATGTAGGGTGACAATTTATTTCCGCAGACTCAAAGTTGTCATGTAAAGTGACAATTCCTTTCCGCAGACTCAAAGATTGTCATGTAGGGTGACAATTTCTTTCCGCAGACTCAAAGATTGTCATGTAGGGTGACAATTTCTTTCCGCAGACTCAAAGATTGTCATGTAGGGTGACAATTTCTTTCCGCAGACTCAAAGATTGTCATGTAAGGTGACAATTTATTTCCGCAGACTCAAAGATTGTCATGTAAGGTGACAATTTCTTTCCGTAGACTCAAAGATTGTCATGTAGGATGACAATTTATTTCCGTAGACTCAGAGATAGTCATGTAGGGTGACAATTTCTTTCCGCAGTCTCAAAGATTGTCATGTAGGGTGACAATTTCTTTCCGCAGACTCAAAGATTGTCATGTAGGGTGACAATTTATTTCCGCAGACTCAAAGATTGTCATGAAGGGTGACAATTTTTTCCGCAGACTCAAAGATTGTCATGAAGGGTGACAATTTATTTCCGCAGACTCAAAGATTGTCATGTAGGGTGACAATTTATTTCCGCAGACTCAAAGATTGTCATGTAGGGTGACAATTCCTTTCCGCAGACTCAAAGATTGTCATGTAGGGTGACAATTTCTTTCCGCAGACTCAAAGATTGTCATGTAGGGTGACAATTTCTTTCCGCAGACTCAAAGATTGTCATGTAAGGTGACAATTTCTTTCCGCAGACTCAAAGATTGTCATGTAGGGTGACAATTTCTTTCCGCAGACTCAAAGATTGTCATGTAAGGTGACAATTTCTTTCCGTAGGCTCAAAGATTGTTATGTAGGATGACAATTTATTTCCGTAGACTCAGAGATTGTCATGTAGGGTGACAATTTCTTTCTGAAGACTCAAAGATTGTCATGTTGGGTGACAATTTCTTTCCGCAGACTCAAAGATTGTGATGAAGGGTTACAATTTCTTTCTGCATACTCAAAGATTGTCATGTAGGGTGACAATTTATATCCTCAGACTCAAAGATTGTCATGTAGGGTGACAATTTCTTTCAGCAGACTCAAAGATTGTCATGTAGGGTGACAATTTCTTTCCGCATATTCAAAGATTGCCATGTAGGGTGACAATTTCTTTCAGCAGACTCAAAGATTGTCATGTAGGGTGACAATTCCTTTTCGCAGACTCAAGGATTGTCATGTAGGGTGACAATTTATTTCCGCATATTCAAAGATTGTCATGAAAGGTGACACTTTATTTCCGCAGACTCAAAGGTTTTCATGTAGGATGACAACTTATTTCCGCAGACTCAAAGATTGTCATGTATGGTGACAATTTATTTCCGCAGACTCAAAGATTGTCATGTAGGGTGACAATTTCTTTCCGCAGACTCAAAGATTGTCCTGTAGGGTGACAATTTCTTTCAGCAGACTCAAAGATTGTCATGTAGGGTGACGATTTCTTTACGCAGACTTAAAGATTGTCATGTAGGGTGACAATTTATTTCCGTAGACTCAGAGATAGTCTTGTAGGATGACAATTTATTTCCGCAGACTCAAAGATTGTCATGTAGGGTGACAATTTATTTCCGCAGACTCAAAGATTGTCATGTAGGGTGACAATTTCTTTTCGCAGACTCAAAGATTGTCATGAAGGGTGACACTTTATTTCCGCAGACTCAAAGATTTTCATGTAGGGTGACAATTTCTTTACACAGACTCAAAGATTGTCATGTAGTGTGACAATTTATTTCCGCATATTCAAAGATTGTCATGAAAGGTGACACTTTATTTCCGCAGACTCAAAGGTTTTCATGTAGGATGACAACTTATTTCCGCAGACTCAAAGATTGTCATGTATGGTGACAATTTATTTCCGCAGACTCAAAGATTGTCATGCAGGGTGACAATTTCTTTCCGCAGACTCAAAGATTGTCATGTAGGGTGACAATTTATTTCCGCAGACTCAAAGATTGTCATGTAGGGTGACAATTTCTTTCCAGACTCAAAGATTGTCATGTAGGGTGACAATTTCTTTCCGCAGACTCAAAAATTTTCATGTAGGATGACAATTTCCGCGGACTGTTGCTTTGGGAACTATCTCTTTAAAAGGTTGTCTCAGCCTGAAGGCATGGTTCTTATTCATATCGTTTTAACAGGTTATTTGAAACTCAACGTTTTACATCAGTCAGTTTTTATTACAACCTAAAACAATTTGTCCTCTGACTTTCAGCTAACTTGAGCAACACGTGTTGTTTAGAGCTGTCTTATAGCAGATTCGCTTGTTTTCCTTTCTCTTTTTTTTTTTTTTGTCATGACCTTGTCTTTCTTACTTCGACATATTGTAATATGCCTGACAGTATTGTTTCTTTATACTTTTTTCTTACTTCGACATATTGTAATTTGCCTGACAGTATTGTATTTTTATACTTGTTCATTGCAATTCATTTGGATGTTGATATTAATTTTTATCGGTCGTCCAACTGTCTATATCAATCTGCTCAGCTCTTAATAAAACTCCATATCACGGCTTTGTGACGTCAAATACGTTGACCTGGCCTTAATAACTTTCACCCGGACATATCAGCGACGTCATAATGTTTGAACCGACGTTGATAAGTTTGACCCGAACTTATCAAGTCAACTTCCGGTTACTGGTGAAACTAAGACAATACTTCCAAAAGACGCAAATACAGCCCGATAAATCGATTATCAGGTTATCGGCATATTAATATTGTAAAATATCAGCTGCTCGACATAATATGAAGGCTTTTTGATCTCGTTCGCTGCGCTTACTCGACAAAAAGCTTCATATTATGTCTCGCAGCTGATATTTTACGATATCAACATGCAGACAACCTGATAATCGGTACATATTCTGCAAATCTCTGCTAATGACATCCCCGGGGCCTATTGACTTATACATGTCATGTAAATAAATGTTCTTGTATGTATAGATGCATTTACCTGATTTTTTGCACTCAGGACGACAACCAAAAACATTAATATACATAATTTAACACACAAAATTTAGAACATTGCATGTAGTAATGTAAATGTAAGAGTCAGTGAAGTAAAACCACAGAGGTAACTACAGTTAATCTCCCGTAACAAAGTTTATGTACCTTGTAAACAAAAGTCAGTCAGAGATGTCGTTTTTACGATGTTAATTTCAAATTTCAGAAATTTTCATTTTTTTTAGGTAAAGGTTGGTTTGGATGCTTTATGATAATCTAATTTCATAGGGGTATGCTGATGAAAAAGTGTACTCCATTAGAAGACTTTTCCTAGTTCATAAAATAACAACATCACGATTGCGGAAGACTGATAGTATCGGTAATGATGAATCTTTGTAAACACATTTTAACGAGATTATTTTAAGTATATATATTTCAATTTAATTTCCTTCAGAAATCTGGTCCAGATAACAAATTAGTACGATTAACCTGGTAAAAAAGGGGAAAACTCAGTAATATTTGAAAAATAAAATTTAGATTTAGATTTTCAATGTCTATTTACATATTTTAAATGTTACAAATACCGCAAGAGTGTAATAAAATATTACAAGTTTGACCATTTGAGAGTCTTATGATTTCAATGCAGCTGAGCACCACTTTTGGGTGCGGGATTTTCTTGCTGCGTTGAAGACCCATTGGTAGCCTTCGGCTGTTATCTGACTTTTGGTCGGGTTGTTGTCTCTTTGACATATCCCCATTTTCATTCTCAATTGTATTGTACAGTGAAGCAACATACAGTTTATTGTATAGTTTAACAGATATGTACTGTACATGGTAAAAAAATGTTTGAGTCACCTACATCAGAACTGTTTGCCTTATAATTGTTCTTATCCGTAAATAGTTTTTAGCACGTAGGTTTGAATTTACCGCGCTTTCTCACGTGCAATTTGCAAACCCCAATTTTCCAAGCCTCGTTTAAGTAGACCATACCTTCTAACAGTACCTACAGAACTCATGGCTGCACGCTAAAAAGTATTATACCCAGTTGTTTATGATATACCAAGTAAGGTAAATTTCATAAAATAACAAATATTTAAATACTAATACTGTTGTATGTCATATTGGCATAATGTTGGGATTTGAAATGTCAACTCCAAATCACTTGCTGGGTAATACGCTAGATCGCTTCTTGTCTTGGGGGGTACATGCATATGACATAAATTATTAGCCTATCTGGCACCTTGTCCGATTGCATTACCTATAGCTAGTTCATGTGCTTTATATCTTCTGGTCTTGGTAGTAAATGACAAGAACTGCTAGCAATCATTTGCCTTACTTAATGCATGGACTAGATTGTGAGAGTGCACATATGTATTAAAAGTATCTAATACAAATGGATATCATCACATATTTATTCGTTTAACTAATGCATCCACGATTTGCTCTCCTTCTTCTAAGAAAAACCACAAGGTTTGGCAGTATGATTTATTATATCACATGTCAACAGTTTTAACGTATATTAATTATCATATTAAACACGTTTACATTTGTATGTTATCTTACATGTGTATATTTTTGATTTTTCATAAATAAAATTGACAATTTTCATTAAAACTAGTATTTAAAGATATTCGGACACTCTAGTTTAAAAGAGCTTTATGACAGAGTCACTGTAAACAGGATTCGTAAGTTTTAGATCGATGCAGATAGCTTACGTGTATAGGTACTTTATACGGAAGTATTATTCTTCGCTACATGTCCTTCAGAGTTAGGTGTAACATTTATTGTTATGGAATATATTAACCTACATAACAAACCAGCAACGCGATGATACTGAAATTTTCATTTCAATCGAATAATTAATTACTGACCATCTAATTTTTGTTTTCTTGTAGCTTTGTGAAATATTTTAAATCACTCTTTTTTTATATGAGTTTTTATGCATTTTTCTTAATAATGTCAATTTACTTTAACATAAAGATACAGAGGAAGATATCTCAAATTATGTTTAGACAATTTTCAGTGGCGGATGCAGGAATTTTCGAAAGGGGGGGTGCTAGCCCAGGGCAAAGAGGGGGGGGGGGGGTGCAGGGGGGGTGCAAACATATGTCCCGATTCAAATGCATTGATCGGCCAAAATAAAGGGGGGGGGGGTGCGGACCCCCGGAACCCCCCCCTCTGGATCCGCCACTGATTTTGTCAATTGAATTTGACAGCGAGTCCATCCGAATAAGTAGTCCATTCTGACCTCAGTGACTTATTTTCAATTTTGATACGACAATTTATACTAACGATGGAAGAATGAAGAAGTACTATACTAGTCAATATAGTTGTTTTCATTTTTATCCAGAGTTTATTGTGGATATTTGACATTCCTGCAGCATCTTCTTATCTTTAATGTACAAAACAGTTCCTTAAAATATAGGCATATACCTTACAACATTCAAATATTGATGTTATATGATTGCCAATGAAACTACTACCTATCAAAGTTCAAATGAAGTGTTAATATGCAACCATACATTTGTGTACGTCCTTCAACAATGAGAAAAATCCATACCGTAGGTTAGGTCAAAATAAACAATTCAATTGATAAAACGGACGGTCTTATTTTGAACAAGAGGGCCCTCATGGGGTTTTTGATTATGTGATTACTTGGCCGTTTTTTTAATGATTATTTGATTATTAAGCCAAATATTTCCTGATTATTTGATTACCTAGGACTGTATTTTTAGTTTATGATTATTTGATTACTAAAGATAAGCAAATATTTAATGATTATGTGATTATATTGGCAAAAAAATGGTGATTATGTGATTACTAGGAACCCCCCCCCCCCCCCCCCATGAGGGGCCTCACAATTCACGAAAAAACAAATGTTATATACATGAACCAACGAGGAACGCTAAACTACAGGCTCCTGAATTGGGACATGTAAAAGCATGTGGCCAACATTCTGGTACCGATGTGTGCCATACAGTTTATTATACAAATTCTACGTCGAAAAATACGCGAAGGTTACGTAGGGACGCAACGTCAGATATTGCTACCATTTAGTGTAACAGAAAAATGACCTTAAATTGGAAACGCACACTATCTAATTCTTCCTGCTTTCCTTTTTGGGTAAATGCAAAGTATAACAAACAAGTATAAATGCCGTGAGAATGGAATCCAATATGATTTTATAATTAACATAGGATATTCAATTTATTTAACTGCTAGTAATTATGTGTTTTTGGAGGAATATTGCTGCATTATATATTCAACCCGAGTATAATTTTATTCAAGCAGTGACATACAATAGCTTATAGTTATGATACTGACGTTTTCTTACTTTTTGATCGTCTTATATATAGATTTGTATTTTTGTAATGTGTGTATCATTTCGTTTTGTTGAAAGCAGGACATTTATATCTAGTGGCGGAAGGAACACGCATATCTAGTTCATGTCTAGCATATTACGCTTGTGGCGACGTCAAATTATGATAAAGGACAAACTTGCAAGACATTTTCATTAATCCGTATTTTTTTATAGATAACCCTGTAATCTTAATGCTATTTGGTGTACCAACATCAACTTTAAAAGTACTTTTTATTGGTATAGTTATCAAAGCCAAAAAATAATCTTCACGAAATCAAATCTCTGTTTTTTTGGCCGTAAAAGTTTTGTGAGGGCATGAAAGTTTAACTCGGACACTTCCGCAAGACATTGCAAATCTATTGTTTTGAATTGAATATGAAGCTCAATTTATTTTTCAATTCGAATTGTGGGAGCTTACACTTAGTACAAAACGATCGTGCTTACAATTTAATAAATTATCTGTCAAAATTTTATTTTTGAACTGAAATGTTTCAAGTTTCAAAATTAACTTTCCGATGGGACATTTCCGTACATCATGTTCTTTTGAAAATATGTATGCAAATCTTAAAAGGAGACAGCCATGTTAACCAGTACTGAAATATATCACGTCATAGAATGTTCATGCAAAATTTCGAAGAGTTGCGTGGACATTTCGCGAATTGTTCGAGTTTTATGTTTCGAGTTTGTTACATGGGACAACTCTAAGTAAACGTTTTTTCGGATAATCTGTGTCTTCCTAAGACTATGAATATTATATTTTTATTCTTTCTATATCATGATGTGAAAATTCAAGAATCAATCTTTATTTTCATGTATAAGTTGAAATATTTATTTCAGAATTTCTATAAAAATTTCCCCGTCAAATAGTTACTTAACGCTATTTTTCGTAGTAGTAGCAATATCTAACGTTGCGTCAGGGCAAATTATTGGATATAAATATTTATTTGCAAGTCACAAAAATATATGGCCGTTTGTAGAAATATTACATTGCGTTATAAATATTCAATACGAGATATTTTTGAACGTACTGTACTTTTATTCCATTATTACAATGCCACGAATAAAAATAAATATGCGGATACCAAAACGTTCATATAAGAACTACTTATAGCATAAAATAGTCAGATTAAGTACTCATTTAGTAATATCTTTCAATTGAAAAACCATTTTATCTTTTTGCAATACATTCTTCCACTAAAGTACTAAATACCCCCTATATTTGATCCTACATAATGCGTAGTAAAATATGTAAAAGGGAAAATCCAGTTTTATCTGCTGTACCCGCTGTCTCCGTTTTTATCTCTCCGTCAGTTAACAATGAGGAAGTTGATTTTGTTTCTATTTAAATAAACAGCATATCATCACTCAAACCCTTCAAGGTATATCATGTCTTAGTTCACATTCTTATCAATAACGACTTTGATCTCTCTCCCGAGTATATTACCTTTTGTAACGTTCACCTGTTAAAGTACATATTTTCGTTTTCATAAATTTTTCAAATTAATGCAAAAAAAAAATTTCGCGGTAGAAAAGTCTTGAGATCCATTGCAGAAGGAAAATTGATAATACTACAAAAATTAACATTCTGAAATGGTCGTGTATCGTTGTTACCTAGGTTGACGGTCGCGCTCATATTTAAAAAAAAAATGTATACATGTATCATATCGTATCTGTGTCAGTTACAAAAGACTAATCAGCTAAAATCAAACTCTGACTCAGATATAAAACCAAGAACCCTCTTTGAAGTTTAATGGTTGCTCTCTTCTATATCTGTATGATTTTTTTCATTGTTCATGAACTAAGAATAGCAATTCCCGAAAATATCAAACAGTAAAATTGACAACACAAACCACCAGCTAGTTTATCTCCCGAATTTAATAAAAAAAAAAATGAAAACAAATATAAAAAAACTAAAGACCACAGTGGTGTTAAGCCGTTGACAGTGTAACCTGCGCATTTAACTCCCCACTTCCCTTTTCAAGACTTTATGACGTTAAAGTCAACAACAAATACAACTTGCACAGTCCAACTGTCAACAACATTTTTTTTTATAATGTTCTCCGGGGAGAACGTAAAAATCAAAAGTCAAGTTAAAAGATTATCTTGAAGTTATCGACAACTTTTACTATTCTCATTGCAAACGTGGTTTAGACGAACGAAGCTGCTAGAAAAATGTTCGGTATCTTTCTTCAGTTATCGTATGAAACAATTCAAACACAACCCATATCCTTCAATGATTAAACAACAGATCATTTCTATCCAAACAAACTCTTGGAACAACTGGTATCTCTTCCACAAGAATAAAATATATAAAACTAGCATTTTTTATCATCATCACTCTGTTATCTTTATTCAAAATGGGGTGAAATACGGCTGCTTATTCAATTGACTGTATTTAAGCAATCTTAAATAACGCGTTTGGGAGAGCCCAACCCCCCTATTACTTAGGACATTTGTGTAAAAGGGTGGCGAAATATAGAAGGAACATTCAAATTCATTAGTAAAACATAAACTATGAAGGCATGGTATACACATTACAGACAATAAACAGTATACAAAACACAAAATAGAATACTAGCTTCACAATATAAAACACACTTAAAATTAGTTAGAAATGTTTGGACACGAACCACAATAAATGGACCGACTATAAGGTATGATTTTTGTTCTCGTTGTTGAAGGCTGATAATTACATATCATCATTACATTATAACTCTCGTTGGTAGTTGTCTCATTGAATATCTTACCACTTTTTTATACAGAACTCATAGTATTCGCAGTTACTGAAATCATGTTCTTCCAGGCTTAAGTCATATATCTTTCTTTTATCTATCTCAGGTGTGTTGGTCTTTTTTTACATGTTTGTTAGTTAGTTGTGATTTTTGTCTACGATAGTTAAAAAGACAATGACAATTTTGTACAGGTATTTTCATTTTATTTTAATAAAATGTATCAAAAATATTTATAAATAACAATTTGTATAAATAACATTAATATGTATAACAGTATCCTCACACACACATTGATAACTAATACCAAGGAGTCGATTATGCAACAAATAAACAAATCTGCCATTTAATAAGTGTTTTAACATGTCGAAACATGGGAATATTTAAATTAACATGCAAACAAAATAAATAAATACATATCCATTCGAGACATTACTTAACTATACCATTTACCATAAACGGTCACATGATCACAAACGGTTTGATAGTTCAACTATCGTTTTGATGAATACATTGACTACATGTTACCATGGTTACAAAGGACCAGCCCATTATATCAAACATGCTTGTATTTTATACAAGACTCAATGAAATGCCATCAGTTCCAACACAAGCTAGTCAAGTCACGTGACCAGACAGTCATGACAAACCAAACATTGCAATACAGAGCAATGCTAAAAATATTGGCAGTGGGGTGCTAGCCAAACAGCTGTTTCCATAACAACGTTCATAAGTATGGCTGACAGAACTGGTAAACCAGACGTTTTGAATGTTCGGTTTTCTTAATGATCCCTTTTTTGTAGTATTGACGAATGGACCTGCTAAGTTTGTCGTAGTTCATGGCTGGTCTATTCTTTCGCAGTCCCCAGAGTTTAGCTACCTTAGACGAGTCCTCAATTTTGAAGATGCCTCTTTGTCTATCTACCCATTTAATACATGAGTTATATCGGTCAGGTCTAAGCAGGAGATCTTTTAAAAACTGCCAAAGATGAATAGTTTGTTTGTGGTGCTGTACTTCTACTGGAGAACTTAATGGCGGGGACTCTGTAAAAGACAAATGATACAACAATGAAATATAGCTACTTCTCAGTACAATTCTAAAGTTAAAAATTAAATCACAACTGTAAATAGTAAATTCTTTTTTTTTAAATGAATAAAATGAAATTCAGTGAAAAATTTTGTTTTTGTTTTTCTAGACTGCACGCAGTTTAATAAAAACAAGTATCAGCCTTTTTATCAAATGCACGCCTACGTTTCTTGGTAATTTTTGTTTTTAGTTATTATTCCTTTTTTATGATCATATTTTGTATGTTTTGTGACTGATACTGATTGGATATTTTTTTTTTGGACAACGGATATAGTTAAGGAGGAATAGTTAATATAAACTTACGACTGTAGGACATATATTCCTCGTCGTGGCAAGATGGTGGAATGTAGGAGACGTTAGAGGAACTAGTAGTACTATCAATACTATCTTCACTTGGTGCTGGTGATGTACTGTTAGGCATGTAACTCATCAGGTCATAGCTATTGTCGTAGTAGTCTCGATAGGAATAACATTGGAGCTGATGTTGTGGCGGAGATGGAGGACAGTCCTCGGTCTGTAAACTGCATGCTGGGACTAAAATAAAATAGCAATAATTAATAAATGATAAAAAAGATATTTATCTAGTACGAATTATCATGTAATAAATGATGGTAAAACTGATGTTATACAAAGATTATGTTTATAACTTGATTTTTAGTTTTACTATATTGGAAAGGATGTGTTATATATAATGAAATTAATTATTCTTTGCGTTATTGAGCTAAACATTTTAAAAAGCTGCGATTTAAAAAATTAAAATCAAAGAGTTGTCTTACCAGTTTTCCAAACATCTAGCTGACCAAAGAAATTGGATCCTGCCTCCGGACATCTTTCTTTAAAGTTCTCCTCAGTAAGCTGACACAGGTGTTCTCCGTTCATGGCGAACTGTTCGTATATCTCACTGTGTACACCGAACTGCTGCGCATGCCACACAAACCATTTCCGGACATCTTCCACCGACCACATCATAGGATCTATAAGATATAACACGAGTTATGAGAAGACCGAATACAGTTAGATTAATTCAAAAATGAAAAAAAAAACATCATTTGACACCATAAAAAGTAAATAACATGCACGCTTTTGATGCTTTTTATGCGATTATACTTTAAATTGAAGGATCAGGTGCAAACTTTTTCTTTCTTAATTGGACTCGAAAGTTTGGAAATGTTGTTCACATTAGCTCAGACGTTCAACAGAAGTTTACTGAACTCAAGCAAGGTGTTGTTTAAATATTTGTTTCAATAAAAACCTGACCACGGTATTGAGTTATCTCATCTTGTGGTTGATGTGGTCAGTGTGTTTAATAACTGTTGTAACGTAGCTTGTCATGGTAATAAAGTGCATTAAAACTGCTTTTAAGTTTAAATTGACGTAATTAAAGTAAAGGCAACACGTCTGATTTTAATCATTCAGGTAAAATGTTGTCTCCGAAATACTTTATAACTTCACGCAGTTTTACATGTAGACGTCATTTGACTGATAAACAAAATAAATGTTAAAAAGTATATATCCACGAAACATGATAATATCTGCACAACAATAATAAATTTAACCAACATAAGAATGCAAGGATCGGCCAGGTATTTAAATTGATAAAATACGTCAAAATGTGAAGGTCAATCAATTCAGGTGTACTGTTAAAGTATAATTTACCTGTTGAAATGCGTAAGATACAACAGGTGTTGTTAATTTCTTCTTTGAGATGACGGATTACACTGGTACCTATGTCTTCGACTGGTTCTGGTTCTTCTTTCACGAGTATTTGAGACGGGTTATAAATTTGATACGAAGAGTTGATATTATGCATTGAACAGCTATACGACACATGTTCCAAGTCTTTTTCAATTTTAATATTTAAAGCGGGTTCATCTCCATAGAATGATTGATGCCCACTGATGCTATCTAAATCCAGTAAATTTTTAGGACTGTCAGATTCGTAAACTCGTTGGTCATTGTTTGTATCACAAACGGTTGGTGCCACTGGTTCTAGTTGTGAGAATTCCTCTAAACCCAAGATGTTAGGCATATTATTAAATTCCTCATGGTGACTTGAATAAATATCGTTTTCCATAGCGTATACACTTTGAGGCACCTGAAATCAAATTGGATTGATTATTGTATGTGTTTATATACCTATTTATGGAAGTTTGCATTTGACTATTTGACAAGATAAAATTAAAAAAAAATAATAAGTCAATAAATAACTAGCTGTAAATGGCCATGCTATACACAATCTAATGGTTTCTATATACATATTTTTTGCATTTGAACCAGATGAAAATATGCAAAAATACGTCAATAATTGATTAACTGTAAATGACCATGCTATAAATCGTATTGTTAATAACAAATGCATTATTTTACAATCTCTAATGTTTTCTCTGGTGGTTAGTAAAAAATGCACAATATACATTTTTACTATTTAGATATCAATGATAGTAAGAATATAGAAAATAAGTCCGACTTACCTTCTGGTCTGCTACAACAACCATGTTGTCTATTATACTAGATATGTTTTAGGAGTAAGAAGCTTTGGGTACGTGGAAACCTGTGGAAAAATTCATGCACAAACGTCAAAATCATATTTATCAACATTCTTATTTTAATGCACAATACCATTAGTCAATCACCAGTCGAGCTTAAAGATTTAAAGATACTGTCGTTTTATGTATGCAATAAAATTTGTTTGATGGTACATTATGTATTGCAGAATAAAAATATGAAAATATTTATTAAGTAAATTAAGTATAAAAATAACAACTAACTTGTTTTAAAGTAAATACATAGCTCAAGTCATAGAGCATGTAGATCTAATAAGTTATTTAAAAGACTGCATGCAACTTTGCTTATATATCATTAACAGTTGACTTATAATAGTACAGACCTTTTAGTATTTAAATCCCAGTGATCGCCAATAGTTATCTATCAGTCATTTAAAGATGTAAATATGTGGTTAATGTTTATATACCCCCTATCACGTGGTTTTAATTCTACGAACTGTTGTATACAAACATTCGTGAAAATACTATATTAAGGTCAAGTAAACCGTAAGCCGATTAGAAATCCGAATAACAAACGGTAGTTTTACTATTCGACTATTGATGCAAAATGATCATCTTTAAACCTTAGTTTTTTGTTAATTTATGAAATAATGATAATTTTTTTTTATTATATTTACAATATATGTTTTAGAAGAACTAAACTGTTGGAAATAATAGATTATTTTATTGCAAACAAATAATCGACATCGAGTTATAGTGAACAGACAGTTCACAAATAAGTTGGGCATTTAATCAGGAAATTCCCTTTCTTTTTATGAGATCATTATAAACTTGAGTGATTGGTACTACGTCACCAAAAGGGGCAGGGCATGGTAAGGTACACAAAAGTAAAGAACAGTATCCACGTTCAACGGGTACTGGACATGTTACGAAATTCGGTCAAAGATTGTTTTATGAATGGAAAATATTTTAGAGTGTAATGTTATAAAAATAGAATATAACTCTTCGCTTTTTATCAATCGACCGTGGCAGCCATGATAGTTGGTGGGTAATTAGTTTTACTAATTAGTATTAATATGACAAGCAGTGCAATACAAAGATGTTCAGTTTTGTCCAATATATAGGAAAGAACACTGCCCTTTAACTATATGCTTGGAAAAGGGGGTATATTCGATCGTCAATATTTCTGTTATATAAACACCGAACCAACCACCACCCCCTTCTCCCAAAAAAACGCCATGTATTCATATTAATAATTTGCACATGTAACCATCAATCCATTTCTATGAAACGGTGTAAGACGAACCGTTATTTTTTTGTTACATTATTTAAAATCAAAGATGCGCATGAATTCATACAATAGTATGCCTATTTTATATTATGTTCTATTCGTCAATGGGGAAATGTAACCCACGTATTAGAAGGTAACTTGCACTGTTAGTATATTACAATATTATTGATTTTGTAATCAGTCCTAGTTATATATTCGAATTTTATTTTTTTCCAAACAAATAACTTGTTTTACTTTAATATCAATTAATATGGATGTAATTATTTAGCCACCAGAAATGATTGTATAATTAAACTACACAGACTAATATATACGGCCTTATCTGGTTGATAGTGTGATTTATTTTCTGATGTTAATACATATCAAGTAAAATTATATATTTTTTTTCTAACTAAATTACGTGTGTTATATTAAAATCGTTTTAATATTGATGAAATCATTTACCAGTCAAATAACAAAGTATAATTAACCTTCGAGGATATAAAACTATAATGGATTAATAGTCTAAAATTGTTCGTACGATCTTTATGCACTGTATCTATTTTCCAGTTTAACTTTTTTCATTATTGAAATTCTCATTATTTTAGTTTGATGAACATTTCTCGATTGAACTTTCTTTTCTTTTCTTTCTTTCAATGGCTTTTTATTGACCACTATGGGAGTTTCTCATTATTGAAGGTCGTCTTGTGGCTTAAACCGCCCTCATCTGGACTCTTGTGGATAGCTGTTCCATTGTAAATCCTTATTTTTATATAACCGATCAAGTTGAGTTTGTGTTCTACAAATAAAACTGAGAATGGAAATGAGGAATGTGTCGAAGAGTCGTCAGCCCGACCAAAGATCAGTGATAACGAAATGGTGAACAACCACGTTCTAACTTTAATCATACCTTCATTATTTTTTCAAATTATTATTTGAAAATGTGTAAAAAAAAATTAATAAAATCCCCATCTTTTATATATTTATATTTCAATGGACTCGTGGACCTACATCTATAGTTAAGTTTGACATCATTACAAGCAATGTTGTGATTTATAGACGTTTTTATCAATAACAGACCAACAAGTAAATAGTTTGATCACCCGACACTACACTTGCTACTAATATGAGTTAAATCAGTACATGTAAACATTTGTAATAACTTTCACAGGAGTCTTCCGCGATATTAACCTGGATTTTATAAATATTATTATATTGAGTGACAAAGTCATTTTACACATTATGCAACTTTGCTGTTTATTGTTTTTTCTTTATCATTTTTTAATTTACAAGTGAGAGCTATTGCATTTTTTTAATTTGAAAAATGTGTAAAGTGCTCGCTTAACAGTAGCGTTTTGATTGGACTACTCAGCAACTAATCATATTGCAAAGATGAGAATCAAGTCCAGGGTTGCATCAAGCTAATGAGTTCACAAATCGTGCATAAATAAAAATGCCATTATATAAACTTTTAAGTTAAGTTTATTGTACAATAATTATAACCTACTACAGTTACTAGATGATAATTTGCTTTTAGCGTATAAGATATAAAATTTTGGTATTTGAGAGTTAAATATTATTAACCACCTCAAAAACCGCATTGAAAATTTTCAAATTGAACCGCACATTTGTGGTCCCAAAACTAACAATCCTTTTTAAAATTTTATTGATAACAAGATAATCAGTTAACTTCATGTATACATATTGAATATTTATTTTATTTCACAATTCTGATGATTGCATCTGTAATCCGTTAAGTGACACAATCCAAAATGACACCAAGACGGAAAATGGCGACATTTCTCCGGAAGACAATCGGTAATGGTTGGCAGACCATCCACTTGTTTTAATTCTAAGGATTATACTAATATTTCCAAGTGTAATGGCCACTATTGAATTATAGGGTCTTAAAATGTTGTTGTTTATTTATTTGTCTGTCTGGTATATGTTTTGTCTCCTTTTTTCGACTAAGGGATTTTTTTTTAGCCCGCTCGGTATCTTCTTAATTCTTTTGGATATTGTTTTATCGGATCAGCAAGGGTCAGACGGTGTACACAAATCAACCTTATCTACAATGATAAAATATTAAAAGCAGGAAGTGCTATTTGTTTTAGTAATGTTGTTTGTATGTGTGTTTTATTTTCAATATACAACTGAATTGCTCGATGTATTGATTTGATCGCGAGCTTAGACACTTCAGCAATCTGTGTTTTTTACTTCTTTTTTTTTTGTTCTTGATTATTTTTCAAATAAAAATAAATATATTCGAATTCTTTAGAAAATGCAATAGAGGTAATGTAATGTATACTAATGCACACATTACAAAGTAATCAATATAATCAATATAATTATACTTAGTGCAGCACAATTAAACACTGCTATATAATTGAACTAATTTGTATTTCGAAATAATTTGATATTTTTTAGGATAAACATCTTCTGACATGTTTTATGCGAATATTCAGATAACACTTTTGTGGTAGTTGTGAGTTAATTTTATTTATTCATATTTTCATCGTCGTTAAGCATGAGAGTAAGGAACAAAAAAAATCGTTAGATTTCCGCGTTAAATATTTTGAAATAAAAACCCACTTTTGATAATTTTTAACTGTATTAAACCTGCTATACTAAAGTGTTTTGATGCGACTTGATATGGGAGTGACCTCTCAATTATTTTTCATAGTCTGTCATGTTATCCTTTCAATAAAATTCTTCTTTATAGTTTTAAATGAACTCATTTATTTAAATATTTCCTACAGATAGTGTCCAATAACGACACGCCCGATTTTTTCGGGAAAAAAATATTCCCAAACTCACTTACGCATAATAAAAAGAAAATACACAATATCTATGGAAACCTAAATCGTTTCCCAATTGTTCATTTAAATGAATAAGGAGATGTGATGAATCTAATATCCAACAGCGGTCAAATCTAATATCCAACAGCGGTCAAAAACAATATTGTTAACATCTATTTGTCATCATGACTGTTAGATCTTCAACAATGACAAAACACCCTGCGCGTGTCTAAATGTTGTAAGCTATAAAACGCCTCAGCAAATATACAATGAATTCTCTTGGGATTCAAGCATTATAACTGTTCGCATATCTCTCTGTATTTCTTGATAAGGAGTATATAAACTATACATTGTATCATTTTTGATATTTTCAATAGATTTTGATATTGTTTTTATTGGACATACAATGTTTTTGATTGTCTATTTTGTACATTTAGTCTACGTTTACAGTGCACTAACATAGATAACATTAAGGGTACCATGTTTATTTGAAACTGTTTTGATAATGTAAGAATTTGTCCTACCCACTTTATCTGTCACAAAAGTACAAAACTTTATAAATGACCTCATTTAACCTGTTGACAATTAAAACTTTATCGAAAATGAGTAATTGGTGCCACAATATTTATACTTTAATAGACGAGTTTGTATTTACTGTAGTTTGACCTCTTGACGAGGGACACTTGTTAAAGGGGGATTCTGTGCTGTGTGGGATGTAAAAATACGCATCCACGTCCGATCAGAAATGAAGACATTTTTTTGTTTGACTCAGTTTGGGAGAGTGTCACGCTTTCTTCACGTTTAAAGAACCATTGCAACAATTCTCTGATGGGTTCGTAGGTACCATGTTGCCAAACTAAATGTCTCTCCCTTATTTCCATTGCCAGTCTAAGTTTCAAGATCTTCGTCCTCTCATTAACGAGATTATTACTATTACCTTTTCCTGAATTCTTATTCTTCTGTCATGTCTAGCGAAGGCTAGTTTCTATAAAGTCTCGTCACCTGGCCTTCTTCTTACGGCAATAAAAGCATTGCTGATATGGGAAGCCTGTTTGGAATACTGGATGTATAAATACACAGCCACGTCCGGCCGTATATTAGAACGCTAATTCCGATTTCTCTTGAAGGAAATTGCAATAAAGAACCTGTACCATAACTTTCCGATGCGTTTGAATGAGCCCTATTGCAAGGATATGTATATACCCATAACCAGGATAATCTCATTTCCAGTGGCTGTCAAAATGTCCAGCCCTCCAGATCGTTTTGCTTTATAAAACTAGCCTTTTGTATTAATGTTTGATCTGCAATCGTTCTAAATATGCATGAAATAATTGACACCGAACTTCAAGCAATGAATATATTATTTTATGATCTTTTGAAGTAACCTTATCCGACAGAATCGTCTTCTTTAAAAAAAGATTTTTGATATTTTACAAATTGTTAAATATCATCATAAACCGATGTTTGGCAGATTTCTGTGACAGTTTATGACAAAACCAGTTCGAATTATTGAGCTCATAATTTGGCTTTAAATACCAAGGGTGGGTAATATAAACTATGAGTCGTACAAAGGGAGACAATACTATGGATCAATACTAACCCCACAAAAAACGATCGTAGAACTATTTGTTTTGAAATGGTAAGCAGTTCCTACTCCGTCGTGATGCTCAAAACATGATCCAGTACCAGTAGTGATGCTCTAAAAAAAGGAACCAGTAATAGTCGTGATAGACACGAACTAGTACAAATGTGTTGCTCAAGACAAGAATAATTCCGAAATTATGTTGTCGATTCGAATATGTCAGACAAACGAAAAGGTTAATGGTCCTATTGATATGACAAATATTCCAAAAGTGTCGACCAAATCACAATGACGTCAGCTATAACTCTGAAGACGCATGCACCTGCATGAACCCTTGGTATAAGAGCTTCCTTGTAAACAATAATCGAAGAGGAGATAAACGTTTAAGTTCACTTAAGGTTTTCAACTTTTTAAGGTAATATGGGAATAAAACTTTAATCTTAATTCGTTATCAGTAGTATTTCGTAATGTACAGTGCACCATAAAATAAAATTGAGAATGGAAATGGGAAATGTGTCAAAGTGACAACAACCTGATAAAAGAGCAAATTACATTACTTCCCATTTTTGATGGATACTTTGAGTAAACACTTGTAAGACGGTCCACTCAAAGATCCCTGATAATGTAAATAAAACATCCTTTCTTTATTATGTTATTATGTAGTAGTTGATAAAAATACAGCCACGGAATCATTCAAAAATAAAAAGAATGTCTAAATTATCTATATAGTCTTTGAAGTGTCGTTTGATTTGTTTTTCAATAAATAAAATTGCGGTTAAAACATCTGCACATACGCTCTGAAAACGACAGATAAACGATGATAAAATTGAACTTTTTCCATGATGCAACTGGTCTTTTTCTTAAATTGTTATAATATTTTTAAATTGTATCAGTTTCTGTTACACATTTTGATGTCAATATGAATGCTAAATTTGATCACTCCTGATTAAATATGTCAAGAAATGAATTATTTCAATTGTGTTCTTTTGAGGTGTATATGGTGTTAATTATCCGTGTAATTGTTGAGTTGTATATAAGTTAAGAATTAAAAGAGAGCGTTTAAATTTCTTCCATTGAATATAAAGATAGTTTTTTTTTATTGAAGCATTGACGTCAAATCGTGTGATATGTAAAAACCTACCTTATATTTTTATCTATTTTTTTTAATTTTTAATTGGTTTACAGGTACTTTGAAATATCTTAGTACATTCTAACCTTAAATTAGTATTGCGTTTGCGAAATAACAGCATTGTTTGTGAAATAGCATAAATGGTTGGGAAATGACGCATTTTTCCTTTAAAATAAAGCAAAAAACAAAAACAATCGGTGTATCGCAAATATACCCCGTCGTAAATGAATAAAAGGGATGTTTTGTAAACATGTACATAAAACACGAGAAGTTCTAGAAATAATGTTCGACTTGGCTGAATTGTACAGAACTCAATGATTTGAAACGCTCATAGACATTAAGACTGATATAAACAGCAGGACCCACAAATTAAAAAAATGACGATATAAACAGTCTGTACCCTAAAATTAAACAGCCTGTGTGGAACACTAAAATTAAAAAGTGGAGACAAACAGTGTGGAATCTAAAATTAAAAAGTGGAGACAAACAGTGTGGAACCTAAAATTAAAAAGTGGAGACAAACAGTGTGGAACCTAAAATACAAACAGTGTGGAACCTAAAATTAAAAAGTGGAGACAAACAGTGTGGAACCTAAAATTAAAAACAATAAAACAGCCTTGAACCAAAACAAATACATGACTAAAACAAACTGTAATCTCTCTAAAACCTGTGGTAAGATTCAAGTCAAATGCATATTTCATCCACCCACAAGTAAAATGCAAAATATTATTGATTTTTAGATACCTTTCTTTGTAACAATTAACTATATGCACGTAGCCACGATGAAGAGGTACATGTACTTTAAAAAAGATTTGCGATAAGAACAATGCCGATTCGGTTATATACACAAAACCATAATGGAATTCTCAGTTATATTTATCCGACAATAACCTTGTGCATATTATAAGTTTCCCAGAAATTATTGTGCAGACGATTAGATTTTTGTTCTCTTATCAAAGCTCACTTATTAGGTACATTTATTTTCTAAGGTGTTCCACCTACACAGTGTACTGTCAGTACCTCCACCTACACAGTGTACTGTCAGTACCTCCACCTACACAATGTACTGTCAGTACCTCCACCTACACAGTGTACTGTCAGTACCTCTCTAAAGTATACAAAGGTAACTAAAACGATCATTCATGAGAAGGTGACATCCCAGTAGTCCAACAACCATTATTCCGACAGCCCAATACTTCGACAGCCCACTATTCCGACAACCCATTACTATGACAGCCCAATATTCCGACAACCCATTACTCCGACAGCCCATTATTCCGACAATGTATCTGTCTTGTGGGTATGGGTAAATTTTCTCTAAAAAGACCAACTCTGTTCTCTTTAATATTTGGGGTTGTCCGTTTTGATTCCAATTATTCTTTTCATGCGGGATATTTGTTTCATTATATTGGAGTTGATACACATGCGTATTGCAACTGCTCAGTCCTTACCTCCGTCCCTCTTTCGTTTTACGTGTCTGGGTAGTTTATTTGTCTTTATATTTCCTCGTTTGTGTGTCCACTGTCAGTCTGTGCTGTTCTAGTTCGCTGTTGTTTTTTATTTTTTGTGTCTTGATCTACCTTCTTTCGCTAGATCTTCGGTTTCCCCCTTTCACGTATCAGGGGAGTGAGGTTTCACCACAATTAACTACATAAATAAATATATCGGAGTTGGATTACACTACCCGCCCTCTTTGGTCGGAACATTTTCTATCCCCTGTGTCATTCATCTGAGTTTTATTCAAATTGATTTTGTCGCAGAAATAAGGGACAAATGTGGCGTCAGTCAAAATGAGAAAACAGACAAATACATACCCAGATCCTAAAAATAAGATGACAAATAGGATGAAATATGTTCAGAAAATATGATCAATTCCAATTATGAATACGGTATCATGTTTGGGAATGTGAATCCACGAAGTACGGAGACAGTACAAGTCACTTCCAATAACGTTAGATCGGCCATGAGAGATGACACTCAATATATTTGTAGAGATACCAATTTTATATTCCGAGCTTATTTAAAATCTAGAAAAATATGCCTCTTTTATAATGGTTGGGGGAGGTGCAGGATTGATGATTTACAACAAAACTTATTACGAAAAACAAATATGACGGACATGTATATTTCGGTAACTTCTATCTAAATATTCATAAGGAAAAGTGATATCGGGTCAATGACTGTATATGACTTAGAAATATGCAGTAAATGCAATTTGACTGCTGAAATAGAGCGAGTCCAGTATAAAAGCCAATAACAACTAGTAAACAATCTAAAACAATGTGTGAAAGTCTTGTCCTGCTTGTATCTTTGTCAAATTATCTAATTGTAATAACTTAGTACATTATGTGTTTTGTTTCAAGAAGAAAAATATTTGATGTCATTGATTTTAAGAAAGGTAGTTCATATGTTAATTAATGCTCATGCACTCATTACATTAGGAATTGAAAATGCCAGATACTCAAATTGCAAAAAATCGTATTGTACAGCTGATAAAGTTGAGGATGAGCGTCATTTTTCAATCGAATTGATTTGAGGGATGAACTCTTCCAGCATATTTCTAGCACTTGTCAGAACTTTAAAAAGTTAGATAAACATGATTAATCAAGAAAACTTTACTATTATCGGAAAAAATGATGATTTAATTGTTAGTTCTTTTAAACTATGTAGTACAGGTCTTGATACTGACTGTTGTTTGATATCAATGTGTTAGGTGGTTTTTTCCCCTATTTTGTTTTGGTTCCGATTGTGACTGTGGCTTATGGTGAAATAAAGATAACTATATCATATTAGTATTGTAATGTCTTAATGTTATACCAATCATTTTATACCGCCGCTTCGAAAAAGTGGGGAGTATACTGTTTTGCCTCTGTCTGTCCGTCCGTCCATCCGTCAGTCCGTCCGTCTGTCCCATGAATATTTTCGTTGCATCTTTTTTAATGAACAACATTACAAGAATTTCTGAAATGGTTTCAGGGTTAATTGAAGTCGGCTTTATCGTGTGATGCGTTTTCAGATTTATAACTCAACAACTATCTGTTTACCGAAAACTTTTCACATGAGAGCTAAGTTGAAAATTATCATCATATTTTTCTCAGAAACTACAATACAATGATTTCTGAAATTTGGTTTCAAGGTTTATATAAGTCAATTATACTGTGTGATACTTTTTCAGATTCACAACTGAACAACTTCCTGTTTACCGAAATATTTGGGCGGGGGTATCATCAGTAGCTCGCACCATCACTGGTTGGTCTTGATTTATATGCTCTTTATAGACCCTGTATTTTGGAAAATAAATCTCTTTTCTGTTCTGTTCTATATACAGATTTCGAATTGAGCATAGAGAAAGCACTCGAACTAGCTTAGTCTTATGTAATATATACGGAGTTATTTCTTAAAATATGTTATTACATAAACGTAATAATTCAGACAGACAAATGTTATGTTACTCAGATACCCTTATACATGTGTACTTGACTTGATAAGTGTCGGCATTATGGGTTGTCGGAGTATTGGACTGTCGGAGCAATGGGTTGTCGGACTAGTGGGTTGTCGGACTAATGGGCTGTCGGATTAATGGTGTGTAACCGATCAGAATGGTACCGGAACATTCGATTTTACGCCTTGTTTATATTTTTATTTTATCATTTATCAGGTCAGGGTACCTATCTTGCTTAATTGCTTTCTTTTTCTATATCTGTATGATTTTCCTTGTTATTCGGAGCTTTATGACTTTATTGTTTTTTTGGTGTGATTCCGGGTTTTTTGTGATGCTGTATGACTGTTTTATACCAGGTCGCATGTCTGTTCAAAATATGGTTATAACTGGAGTTTTTCTTTGTTTTATACCAGAGTGCTTAATTTTGTTGCAGTTTGTTTTTATTGCTAGTTTGCTTGATTTCGTTGCATGTGTGTTTATTACGTGATTTGTTTGTATATCTGTTAAACACAGGTCTACTGGATTTGTTTGTCTGTTTGCTTATTGTTTTGGCAGCCTGTTTGATGTCCGGTTCGCTGGATTTTTCTGGTTTGTCTATTTAATGCGAGATGTTTAAATTTAGTGTATGTTAGTTAAATGTAAGGTAGTTTGATTGTGTTATAAAAGTTTATTGCTTACACGGATGGCTGCCCTATTTTTGCTAAAATTTGGTTTGTTTGTCAATACATGTCCTTCTGACAAGAATGACACTATTAAAATATTCCAGAGGTATATTCATTTACCGGAAATCAAAATGATTAAAGAAAAAAAAAACATTAAGTGTTGATTTCTTTGTAATTTAAATTTTTGAACTCAAGCATACTGTATCTAATTTATTTATTGATATTTCAAATTATGATATTTTTTTACGTTTGAAGTAATCTTTTAAAAAAATCTAATTAAGATTTTGAAGAAAATAAATTATAAATACATTTCTTAGTATAGCCAATTGGTCCGAGACACAATTATTTCGTAGTGCATTTCTTTTAGAACATAAATGAAAATTAAAAAAATCCCACCTGCGCTTTCTCAATGAAATTTTTACAGTGTGTTGAACTACTTTTCGGACAATTATATGAACATTATAGAAAACTTCATCCGTCTAACTCAAAATATGGACAATTTTATGTTTAGGGCGTCTTGAAATCTTTTGACAGCTTCCGAAGTGCTAATTTTTAACCTTTTTCAGCTGGACCAAATCACTACTTTCCTTTAAAATTTTGGACCCAATTTTTTTTACAGTGTAATTTTACCCCCCTAATTGCAATTTGAGGCATTAAACATGGAGAAATAAATTTTGAAGGGGTATACAAATTAATGGCAAGTAACCCACTGTCAACACTAGGGACTATATTTCAAGGGACGCTCGGACCAATTGTGATACAATGTACATATATTTATGACATGCTTCATTAAAAAGTACTTTTGGGGAAATATATTTAGATTAAGAACAGAACTAATATTGTCATCTTCTTGGATCCCTTGGACTAGATCGTAAGTTAACCCTTGGCTAGCGAAGATGTAATATAGTGGTTTGTTCCCTTAAGGAAGACCTCGGAACACTTCTGGTTTTTATGAAAAGTTATGTTTTCTAAAACATGTAATTGATTGTTTTTGTTTCGTTTGTTCATTGTTCACTGTATTAATCTTGTTGCTATTTATTTGTCCTGTATTGTCCTTTAGACTTGTATGTGTTGGTCATACCTATTTAAACCAGGGTAAAGTACACATTGCACCCAACATAAATCGATCGAAACCATAAAGTAATCAAATTCCACCGTAATTTCTATGAGAAAAATCTATCGACTGAAAATGTATCAGGTTGTGTTTAAAGACAGCATGCATTTTTATATTCTAAAACAACAGACATCTTAAATGAAGGGGAAGATACCAAAGTATCAAATTATATCAGTAAAAAACAATGTTCTTTTCATCTAATTTCGATGAGACGAGACTTGAATGGTGCCCTTATTATATTGTCTTGCAATAACTTTTTTTTTCAAAAGAATACCTGTTTATTGCTACTATATATACATATAAGGAGATGTGGTATGATTTCAAAGTAGAAAACCATCCACCAGAGTTCAAATAAGTGGATATAAGCAACAATAGTTCACCGTACGTCCTTCAACAGAGAAAAAAAAAACATACCGTATAGTCATCTATACAAGGTCCATACATAAATAAATGTGAAACAATTCAAACAAGAAAACTTACGGCATGATTGATATAAAAAAAAATGTTTTTACGAAAGACAAATATTACAGACAAGAACCAACGGCATCCACTGAACTACAGGCTCCTGACTAGTATCGGCATATCAAGAAAGTGGTGGTGTTAAGCATGTTAACCATCCTTTACCCGGGACAGTGAGTGTTGTAACAGCACAACATAAGAACAAATAAAAAAACATCAGTTGAATGCCAGCCTTGATTTGTTGCATACCTGTGTCATATCTGGTTACTAGATTTGATGCATGTCTATGATGTATCAGGATGCTGGACTTGTTTCATGTCTGTGTGATGTCATATTGTTGTAATTTTTTATGCTTGTGTGATACTAGGTTGCTCGAATGCACATCTAATCAAAACTAGGTTGCTGTGTTTTGTAGAATGCCTAAGTAAAAGAAATTCCTAGATTTTGAGTAATGTCTGAAGAATATCCGAATTATGTTATATGTCTGTTAAGTCCCTTCTACAGGTTTCTGTTATTACACTAACAATAACTAGTTTACGGCTGAATATATACATTTCAAGAAATGATGATGTCCGAGACTAAAATATTTGAACTATGAAACAAATTGTAATTTTTTAAAAGATTTGTTTAAGCCTTCAATGTTAAGGTAACGCTACATTTTTCATCAATTTCCATCAAGTTGTCCATGTCTCCCCAAAATGTTACCACGTCCGAATTGAACGTGTTTTGCACGGAACGTTAATGTAACGCATTTGACACGTCCTGTGTGATGATATATTCTTTGGAGATAACTTTTAGTAATTTATTTGAAGAGGTAATAAATCAACAAGAAAGTTTGACTTCTATCAAAGTTTTGTAAATCATGTGCTGATCTTAAATAATAAGTTTTCTATTATACCGAACCTTCCGACTTTGGAACCTAGTAACAGATATGTTTCTGCTAGTACGAATATTTGTTGTATACACTAACAGTGATTTCCACGCATCCGACAAACTGACGCATGTGCAAATTAATATTATATTTTAAGGGCTGTAGATTACTTCTAAATTTTAAATAAAATGAACAATTCCAAACTGCAGTTTTCATTCCAAAAGTCGAAGATGAAATTGAAATTATAGATCAAGCAAAAATGGGATGTATAGTAGCGCGGTGGCTGCCATAGACCCGAACGAGGATTATTTTTCATTATAATCTTCTGGAAAGATACATATTTGTGATGTTAGTAGTAAGGATATGCATTTTGCAACAATTGACATGCTTGGGCAGTGACAAATATTTGAAATATAAACTTTCAATAAGTTAGGATTATGAGGAAATAAATAAAATTGAGAATGGAAAGTTTATTAGTCAAAAATATATAACCAGTCATGTTAACAGTCTATTTTTTTTAAATAAGTAGTTAAACATCAAAATGCCAGCTGTAAATAGTGCAAAGCTTGGACGTTTTGTACTGAAGTCGGTTGAAACTACGTCGAGTAACGTTATACCATTACTAACACTGTGCTTAACGTCAGCGCTCACAATACAGATGCAGATTAATTCACATTCAATATTTTATTAAAGTCTAGCAACTTCTAGTTCATGTATAATGCACAAAGTTCATAGTTTATACGCTATATACAACATTTTAAAAGTTAAAAACTACAATTCCAATTTTATAAAAGTTATGAGACTTAACATGGGCATGATTCTAAAGAAGACAAACGTTCACAACACATTACATGGTCGTAATTCTAACGATGACAAGCGTTCACAACACCTAAAATGGACATGATTCTAAAGAAGACAAGCGTTCACAACATATAAAAATCTACTTGTATGATTTTAGGCAAAATTTACATGTGCATCAAATTCTTTGTAGACAAAAAAAAACAAAAAAAAAACGAACAAAAATCAGATTCGGAACTGTGCGTTGTAAGACATCGGTCCATAGATTAACAAAAATGATGTACGTTGATGATCATGGTACAAAATGTATATTGAAATGTGGATTTCAAAAATTATTTGTTACCAGAAAATGTGTTGTTCTTTTAGAAAAACCATATCAAATTCAAATGAAATAGATATCATAATTACTTTTTCGTGAATGTATAATTGTTTTCAACATCAAGCATGCATGTCACATTGTTAAAGTATGAAAACACTACAATATTATCATTTAATAATGGATTAACACTACAATATTATCATTTAATAATGGGAAATTGTCAGTTATCGGAAGGAACACTTGTAATATATGAAGTAGTCCTACACATTAAGGAAAAGAGGTTACGTAAATCCTATATAAGAGTCCAATCATCTACTATAAATCGTTATTTTTATTTTATTGGCTGTTACTATTTTTGTATTTTTGGCTAACTCACAAATATGTAAACGCTTTTCCGATTTTGAAGGACGTTTTTTTTTTTTATATCTTTTGATACATATCGAATGTTTATGTACTAAGTGATCTGTGTACTTTATTATACTCATTGTACTAGGAAACAATATAAATCCACATTTACATCGAATATCACTGATATCAAAATTCTTCTTTTCACAGATTAAAAATAAATGGAATTTAATCATTTATGTTCAGTAAACAATAATGTTTACTAATGCAGTGGCGTCATTATTTCATAGAAATAAAAGAGGACCAACTCATAGACAATAACATGGTTCTTTTGTTTTGCCTTTTGGTTTTGTTTCATGTTTGTTTTTCAGAAACCTTCCACTGTCAAATAAGCGGTGTATTGCATCGAGTGTGTATTTAGACCATAAATGTCTCTTTGATGAGGTTCGAATTCAAAATATTTGAAAATCCAAAACTTATCTAAAATGTGAAGAGCTGATAAAAACGTTTGTGAACTTGATAGCAGTCAGAAAAATTAGTTGTTCTAAGTTGTGTAAGTGCACAATACTGGAATATAATACATCACCAACAATGTTGGTCAGCCTAGTTACAATCATAGTTATGAAAACATATATAAAAAAAAAAAGAATTATGCAGAAAATAATAGATAAACTTATCGTCATTAGAAAATAGTATACGCGATTTTAGATAGTAATACATAAAATGTAGAAAAATAAAACAAGCAGACCAGAAGAGACTTTTGCCAAGCACAATAATAATAATAAATACATTAATTTGGAGTGTTTGACACAGAACAGTTCAACTTTTGCCAAACATATGAGACCTAATATGTTTTTGCTGGGCATACTTAAAGGACGTGGTATTCGTTTTCAAAACAATGCACATAAAACATTTAAATAAACATTATTCACAAGCCATATCTGTAAATCTACTTTCATTAAGAATGAGCTTTAGTGAAACACTACAAAATTAGCTAAAAAAACCCAACTAGAAGAATAATCTAAAGCTATAATTATAATGTTCTGAAAGCTCTGTACTATGTTTTTTCACTCATTTTTACAAATGCTAACTATATAGTTCTGTATATATGTTCGTAATAATACAATAGATATAGGATAAATTAGTATTTATTTATGATGTTCGACATCATTAACTCATTTGTTGTAAAATATTTGGTTAATAAGGAATCGTAAATGCGTGATAATAAAACAGTTTATATTAAAACCAGAGTTTAACATGGTATATTAAGATTCATTTTGTTTTGATTAAAATTCAATGTTGAACTAAATTAGATAAATAAATGTAGCACGATAATATTTATAAATATTATTTATGAATCAGTGTCTACGTACTCTAAATCATTTAAAGGGTATAAAGGCCAAACTCGACAGCATCTACATTGTATATTTCTTTTGTTTTATTATTGTAAATACAGAATATAAGATCTATGTTTGTATCTCATATAGCTCATATAATTGTCAAGAATTTTGTGTCTCCATTTCTCAATTTTTAAATAAAAAAGAAGTGTATGATATTTTGATTTAGAAAATGATTAATCAAAAAGGGTGTATAAGGCACATATTTTTTTTTTCGTAATAAATTACAAATTTTTCATATCACATGTATATGTTCCTATTATTTTTGGTGTTTACAATTATATGTCTTGTTAAATGTACAGTTATTTCAATAAATATGTTACAAAATTAAAGTTTGGTTTGAATAATTGATAGATTCTTGGTGTCTCTTATTACTTAACACCCCTTTCTTTCTAATTGTACAATTTGTTGCTTGTAAATTCCTTAAACTCCAGTGGCAACTATTTCATGCGTGTTTAGAACAATCTTATCTTACACATACAATTTATAAATCTTTTTAAAACTATTTCTACGGTCGTTAAAGATGACAGTACTTGCTGTTCTGTATAAATAAGTAATGTTCAGAAAGAATTCTTAGTTTCAACCCTTAATTTAAGAAAATTTAAACCAAAAACCAGTTGACATAAACATATCTAATATGAGCGGATTACGTCGTAAATCACCAAATATGGCAAAATAGAAGACAACTTTAAACTACAGATAATATTACAAGAGCTTGTAGGTGCAGATGTACAACCTTTCCAATATGTCTTGGAATAAAAGAAAATCTGATGAGACGAAAATGTAATAGGGCTACTATTGTTCATGTTCTATTGGTAACATGTGAAGACAAACAGTTTAAAATGTGAAAAGCACATGTATTATAGATATTGAAAGTTTTATGTCGACCATATGGAATTCCAGAAATTTTAATCTTTGTTTCATCATTGCCAAAAACACACGGATGCAGTTCCGAAGCTTACTATAAAAATATTTCCTTTCTTAGCATGTTAATCTGATTAAAAAATTATATAGAAATTCAATTTCCGAGGATTACTATATTAGTTATAAACTTATTTTGACATAGATATTGTACATGTATTAAATCAATAAACAACGTTAATTCCATTATATAACTGTTTATAGTGAGCTACATGTATAGTGTGTGGGTATAGAAACATTATTTTTACAAAACTTTACAAAAATATGTACAACTTAGTGAATAACGACCGGAAATGAATATAAACGATTGTTTGACCATCATATTAGCAATTATGACTAATTTACAGTTACTTCTAAATACTTTGGCAATTAATTAAATACTAACGAGCACGTGTGTTGTGGAAATTCTCATCAATGATTTACATTCATTTATCTTATGATATTCATATGATCAGTTTTAGTAGAGAAAATCGGGAAAGCCAGTCATGTTTTTTGCATGCTTTTTACGGGGACCTATAATTGTTGCTAACATTCATTACAGTTGAACTCAATTGGAAATATACCACATCTACTTGTTTTTATATTTATAAATTTAATAAGTTATAAATCAAAAAGCCGTTGATTGGTTGATTGATTGTTGGTGTTACAACGCCACTTTTAAGCAGCACATTTGGTCTATTACGGGGCGTTCAGCTTTAATGGTTAGAGAAAGTCGGAGTGCCCGGAGAAAATCACCGACCTTCGATAGGAAAACAAATAATCCTAGTTGATTAAGATTGGAGTCGAGTGCACCCGCACAAGCTGGGCTGGTAACAGAACTACTCAGATCTCTTGGCCACCGAGGCCCCGCAAAGCCGTTCAAAAATATAACGTAAAATTTAAAGAATTGTGAAATTTGATATCGTTTGTTTCATTCATTTTACTGTCAATTACTCTGTCGAGGGTCAGTGGTTCTCTCGAGCCACCCCGGCTTCACTGACTGCAACCTTAAACAACCAATCAGTGTACATTTTGTTTTATTCAAATATAGTCCTTGGATCGTCATTGATACAATAGTACTGTTTAATAGTAAAACATATTAATTTTAGGAAACACTAGTTTACCGATGTGTAAAGCTCAAAAACCGATACGTCAAAATGTCACACTTGGATAAAAGGTTCGTTTGAAAACGATTATTGGTGGGGTTCCTGTTGCGCTGTCTTTGGGTGTCGTTGTTAAGCTGTGTGTACGGTTGTTGTTGTTTTTTTTATTTTTTTTATGGCATTGGCATTTTATTTTGTCTTGGGGCAGTTTCTGTGGAAGGAGCACATCCCTATTAATGAACTTCCATCTTATATAACATACACAAGAGTACAATATTAATCGAGATATGCAAACGCCATTTGATGGAGCAGAGGGTATGTATGTTAGTGCCGAGAAATGGGAAGTTGAGATCGTTTGTCATACTTTTTTAGTTACGTAAACTTTTCTTGAGTGATAGCATGAAAATATGACGACCACACACAATGACTAGACACTCCTAGTCTAAATATCCCTATTATTTCCTATGGCTGTGTTGAAGATGAACATTTTTTAACTAACTGTGAACATTTTAAATCAGATAGAGACTTTGTTCGCCAAAGAATTCCAAATTTTTCTATACTTGATAATCAGCATAAATTTATTTATTTATTAAACTGTGAAGACAATCACGTCCTTAATGCTGTTGGTACATTTATTAAAGTGAATATGAGTTAGTAATTGTATTGTAACTGTATGTAAAAAAATTGTTTGTATCTATGTATCAAATCAATATTCTTTTTCCTTATTCATGTATGCTCTGTATGCCCCTTGTGGGCCCTTAATTGGAAATAAAATATGTAGTGTTCTGTTCTGTTTAATTTAGTTGTTGGCATATCTTTGATGGTTTGTTTTTTTACTTTGCTTACGTATGTAACTCATTAGATTCTTCTCTCGTCTCATTTGTTCTCGCAAATATATAAAAAGATTTTATGTTATAAATGAATTTCTTACTTTCTGAGGATTTTTATGTTAATGCTGGAACCTAACATACTGTTACATTAAGTCACAGGTTTATATAATGGATTTCATTTGGTTGCATTCGTTCCCATTTTAATTGCGTTACGCTGGTATTAAAAACTTGAAATATAATAGCTTACGGGACCAGCTGAAGCACGCCTCTGTGTGCGGGATTATCTCGCTGCATTGAAGACACATTGGAGGCATTCGACTGTTGTCAGCTGTTGGTCAGGTTGTAGTCTCTTTGACACATTCCCAATCCCTTGCATTCTCAATTTTATAAAAATATTTCATGTTTGCATATTTAAAAAAAAATCGGTTAATTGTATCTATTGTGTGTCTCACTGACATCTATACAAATGTATTGTACGTTCATCAGATGCTGACATGAGATATATACACTGAAGAATTAATGATTAGACCATCCATTTTTGACTAGATTAGGTTAGAGCGATACAAAGTACAAGATACATGCATAATTAGAACATACTAAATTGAAAATGTCATGTATTATACTAGTGTTACATTTGTTGATGTCAGTTTGTCTTTAAATGATGAGTTTGAATATCCCTTTAAGGTGGACGGGGATCTTAATTGAAATAGATTTTTTTTTTAAATCAGAATGCAGTTCTGTCATGCTTTTTTTTTTTTTTTTTACAAAATATGATATAATGTGAGAAGATGGCTCTTATAACATGCTTTAAGATACGAAAATAAAATCGGGTCACCGGACTTGTTTCCCAGTTACATATTAAATAGGTAAAACACAACACTTTTATTATAAAAGATACTTTATTTGAGTTATCACTACCTACTTTCTGATTTATCTCACCTTATTTGGCAAAGTTGTAAAACAATTGAATCAAACACAAATATTTTTGATTTTTAGAAAGTACCTCGGAGTCCGTAATAATGATAAAACACTTAATTTCTATATAAACATGAGAAGTCTTTCACATGGATTACAAACTATTCTCAAGATTTGTTATCTGCTTCTTCAAAATCCAAGATGGAGGAAGGCATCCCAGCCGGGCTAATACCGACCGTGCTAGGGCTTTATAGCCAGTCAAGGTCGTTAAAAACTTCCATCGTCGTAGCCAGCGTAACTCGATCTCCTGTGTTTTGCTTTGCATACTATTATAATTAGTATCGCATTGTAAAAGGTACACCATGGTGAATTCAACTTATTGCCCTTATATTTAGTTTCAAATTTTTAGTTATATAAGGCATTTGGTTGTAGTTTGTTAACGCTTAACTGAGTTTCATTGATAAAACCACCGAAAACTTATATTAGTCTGTAGGATCGATAGAATGTAGTAACAATGATAATTACAGTGGGTTTATTGCTGTGACAAATAATATTTCTACCCGCTGGTGGTTAAAATTTGTTTTCATAATGATCAAAGGAGAAGAGACGTTACATAACAATACTCATATGCATTATACAAGCTTCATAAAATCCTAATATTGTTTAAATTAGACAAAATGTTTTCTCTGATTTTTTAATTTTTTTTCTTTAAATCATTTATTTATTGAACGGTGCTAGTTACCCTTCTTCGCCCCGAGGATACCCTCCACCTAGTAGCAAGTAGTTATGTACCGCTGCTTCTGGACTTCATAAGACCCGAGGATACCCTCCACCGATCGAGTAGCAAGTACTTATGTATACCGCTGCTACTGGACTTCATGAGACCCGAGCTACCCTCCACCGAGTAGCAAGAAGTAATGTACCGCTGCTTCTGGACTTCATGATAACCGAGGATACCCTCCACCGAAGCAACTAGTTATGTACCGCTGCTACTGGACTTCATGAGACCCGAGATACCCTCCACCGAGTAGCAAGAAGTAATGTACCGCTGCTTCTGGACTTCATGATAACAGAGGATACCCTCCACCGAAGCAACTAGTTATGTACCGCTGCTACTGGACTTCATGAGACCCGAGCTACCCTCCACCGAGTAGCAAGAAGTAATGTACCGCTGCTTCTGGACTTCATAATACCCGAGGATACCCTCCACCGAAGCAACTAGTTATGTACCGCTGCTACTGGACTTCATGAGACCCGAGATACCCTCCACCGAGTAGCAAGAAGTAATGTACCGCTGCTTCTGGACTTCATGATAACAGAGGATAACCTCCACCGAGTAGCAAGTATTTATGTACCGCTGCTTCTGGACTTCATGATACCAGAGGATAACCTCCACTGAGTAGCAAGTAGTTATGTACCGCTGCTTCTGGACTTCATGATACCAGAGGGTATCTTCCAGCAAGTGTAGAAAAAGATTAGACCCATCTATCCCGTGTATAGTTAGTTACTAAGTCATAAAGCTCCGTAGTTTTACTGAAGACGGTCATAGTCAGAATGTCCTCAGCAGGAAAATTAAAGAGGACATTAAAAAATAAACACATGCTTTTCTCACAGAGAACACAATTGTTTGCAATATTCTCTCCCTGTGTGTAGTTTAATTATACGAGCTAATCACAAAAATCATAATTATAGCTTTTGACTTTTATTACCTGTACATAAAATGTTTCTTTTCCCTCGGGCACAAAAATCAAGATCAAAACGACATCACAGTCTAATTATATATAGTGTGTAATATTTTATAGGGTTTTCCATATGAAATATTCAAGAATTTGTCATGATTTTACAAAACAGGGGATTTTGAATTAAAATAAAAATCCCACGCAGCAAATTGCGGATCAACCTTGTAATTAGTTGCCTCTGCTCTGCTTTGTTCTTTTTTCTTCTTTTTTTTGTCATTATGTGAATATTTTATTGATAGATATTTTATGGACTGTAAATTTTAGATTCGTTAAATTTAAGAGCTCAATATCTTAATAGATACTATAGTATGTACTGTTGAAGTCCTAATTCGCTTTTGGCTTTGTGTGCCTTTTAAGTCTTACTGCCAATGACATAACTAACTGTCCAACACATGAAATGGATGTTTGCAACTATTGGCCACCTACCTTCTACACGCGAAAGAAACCTAACCAACAAAATAATTGAAATGATAACAAATCGCACAAAAAACTAACGAAATGAGAAAATAAATCGAGATCTATGTATAAAAATTAAAAGTGAACGTATAAGTCTGGTTCATTAAAAATCTAGAAAACTCAGACTTCTGCATCTTGGACAATATGATATTTTCAAATGACAAATTGAATATTGAAATATAATGTTTGAGCGACACAAATACATTTTCCAAATAAATGAATGACAAAACAAACAGAATCTTTCAAAACCTAGAGCTCTATTGAAATTCAGCGAAACGTAATATTCATGTTTTTTGATATATACAAAAAAAATCCAATAGGGACAGAACACTAAAGTCTTGACTATGGGCAGTAATATTAAATGTCCCACAAAAAAGCCAATACCGAAATGGCATTGAGGATTACATGGTAAGCAAACAATAAACTGCAGAACAAACACTTCCGTGACCTTGTCCTGAACATGTCAAGGTATATCGTAAACACGCCCAGACATGTAGTCTGAATTGAAGTGGTGGTCACTTTAGAACAGTATCATTCATGTGGCCTTTTTGTCGTAACACCAAGGTCACGTCAAGGTTTCTAGTCAAATGCACAATATCTGATCCCTTAAGAAGATGACCACTTCGGATTACATCAAAATAGAGGAAACAGCCAGTCTAGAGGCTTCCGAAAGAGATCAGTTTAAGAGTTAAATATTGATCCTCTTAATGTTTACGTCATGTCCAAGTGGTCAATCGAACAAACAAAAAGATTATCAATGGTCAGCCAAAACTTTAATTTATGCATAAATGTACATGCTTTAATACAATGATGATATCTTAATAACTTATAAACTTAAACTTTTATTGAGAACACAAATCATTGCAGAACTTCTGTATCGTGTTAATTAACCGATGCATGGTATTTTCTAGTACTTTTTGCGTTATGCACGCTCTCTCCTTCACCTTTTTCAATATTTGAATATCATTATCTTTTTTTTTATAATTATTGATGAAACAGTAATCTTACTATGCCAGAATGTAAAAATACCATTAAAAACTTTTAACTTTAATTGATTCATTGAATTGATCATTAATACAGAAATGAGGGTGTGTGGTATGACTGCCAATGAGAAAACTATCATCACGAAGTGGTAGTAACCAAATACAGGCAATCATATAGCCTTCAACGATGAGAAAACACCATACTGTATAGTCGGCTATAAAAAGGCCCGACATGAAAAATGTAAAAACAATTCAAACGAGTTTTTTTTTAATGTTTAAAAAGGTAAAAGTTAAGATTTGTCGATTACATAACCTACAAAATAATTGAAATTAAATTGAAATAAAAATGTACTTAGAAAAATAATGACAATTTGTCAATATATTTAAATTTTGCTTTTTCCAAGAATATCAATAAGAAATGGGATTGAAGCAACATTATTTCATAATCAACACTACTGACGAAACTATTTGGATTGGGACATGTTAAACTAAGACAATTTTAGTATATAAACCAATGCTAAACGATGGTGTGCCAACAAAACACATGTTGGTGCTTCTTTATCAAGATAGTTAAATGATTTATATTCTGTAAAAAAAATAGACTGATTTTCTAAATATACTATTGACATTTATCACCTTATTGATATTCTTGGAAAAAGTAAAATTCCTTTTGTTTAGTTCTTATGTGCCCTTGGCATTCATGTGTTCAGATTTGGGCGTTCTGATGAATGTTGATCCAGAAAAGCAATTCGGACACATGAGGTTTATACCGTGTTGTTTTAATTTTTTTAACTAGACTCTGGGGCGATTCAGAGCCTTAATTATACAACTGCCTATTGTTAAGGGGGGTAGGAGGGGTCCTGATCCCGAAACCCCGGACTTAATAACATCAAATCCCGAGGTCCCAAATTAAAAAAAAAAAAAATCCCAACATCCCGAAATTCAAAAAGAGAAATTCCGGATCCCGAAAGGTTCAACCCCGAAATCCCGAGCTTAAAAACACCCGATCCCGACGTCCTGAAAAAGTTCCTGTCCCTCATTGTTACATACTATTTTGCCCGCTATCTTCGTTTGTGTTTTCTATGATAATGATGAGGAAAATAATTGACTAATTGACTGATACATTGTAGGTATCTTCCGTGTTCAGGAATCAATTATAAATCATTCAGGGAAAATTCTCATGATCGGAGACGTGTTTATTATCCATGACTGCTTATATAAGTCTGCCACTGAAATAAAACCCACGCATAATAAAAAAAAAAAAAAACAGGTCATGCACTTTCATAAAAATTTCCATGGAATTTTTGGTATCGGGCTATATACAAATGTAGCTAGAAAATTGTAAAATGTTTGGTATCTGAGTTTCGTAAATTGAATTTTGCACGAATGAATGGTATATTCTGAGCGGACTGAACCTTCTACTACCACCACACCCTTTAAATGTCAAATTATTATATTTCTACAACCCAGCTACAATATGAGTCTGATGGGTATGGGTTTTGCTCATTGTTGAAGACCGTACGGTGACCTATAGTTGTTTCAAAACTGTTTAACTATATGCATTACAGTTAAAGTTTTAGAATAACGATTAAGCAAAGCGGCAAACAAAAAGTATGCCTGCGGATTTTTGAAAATGCCCCTTCCCGTTTCCCTGATCAAGTTTTAAGTTAACCAAGACAAGTGTTTCAGAGGGACTAGATTTATAATTTGTTATTTTCATATTTTGTAATGTAGCCCAATGTGTATCTTAATTTAATCCATTTTAAAATTACCGTCTAAGTAAACATATTTTGTCTTGTTTATACGTGAATTAAAGATATTCTAATCTAAATTATCTTGTGATAAACCACTGTACCAGCTGATCCTGCCACAGACTTGTACAAAATGACACCATTAATGTTAATAGTCTGCAGCTCTTACAAATAAAACTAGGAAAATTACAAATTTTATGTCATAATGAACTGTAGCTATAATTTAAACATTAGTTTTGAAAAGCAAAATTTTATGGCAAAATTCGTCATTCATCGTCGAACTTTAATTTTTTTTAATTTCTAACTATTTAAAGTATAACAGCTCCTTTGATGTGTAATACTGTAAAGTTAGAGAGAAAAAAATGAAAACAAATAGGTACTTATTTGAACCTGCAATTTAACCTTGAAACTGGATGATACCTTAATTTGTTATATTTTGACTCTGCTAAATAAAAGTGTTTTTGTCACCAAGAAGATAAAATACACTTCCTATTTCATTATTTATGTTTGTGATGATTGCACTCTATATCATTTCTTCGCATCTGTGAGTGAAGTGGTTCGTCATTTATTATCTATTATTTCATGAAGGCAAAGGTTTTTTTCTAAAGGAATATTTATTTTTACCTATTGCTGATCTCGCTTTTTAAGTGATCCTATAATTCGTAAATTATCTAAATTGTCCCAAAATATTGAAGCTAATGCATATTTATTTCCTTCATTCTGTTGAGCATAATATTCATGGTCATACTTTTTCAGTTATCAAGTTATTTTTGTTTATATTTATTCTTGCTATACTAGGATTTTAATTTCAAAAATACGCCTGGCCCTCTAGCACTCCAGCAAGAACTTCAAATAATCGACCCCTATAGCTGTTCCTTTGGATCAATTTCAACAGAAAAAGGTTTCATTAACACTTTCTGGAGGAATGTTCATTGAAACCGACTAATTGAGAGAGAAAAAATGACACATTTTTCTCAAATCCAAGACGAGTAAAATCTATTATTTATTCCCTTAGTTACATTCAAAAGTGTTAGTTAGAAATCATTTACCGCTTCAGTGTTTTCTTCTATTTTTAGGTATCATAAAGTTCTGCATAATGTGTTACCTGTAAGTTAAGCTTAAAATACAAATTTCCCGTTTTTTTTATTGAAGACCATTTAGGAAAGTTTTTGATGAATGTATATATAACTATATTTTGATTATTCGGATGAATGGAATGATTTTAAAATCTTCTCATTAGATGTAGAGATACCTGACTTATACCGGTGTATTCCCTCCCTACACAGGTAAATCTATTGCCCTCGTTCAAAATATTGTCACCTTGTAAAAGTACATCAAGCTGTTTTTATAGCATCATTAAGATGTTTTATTGTAGATAAAAATAGAATAATGGTCTTATTTTTAAATATTACACAAAAGCGTAAGTTTATTATGCAATAATGACGTTTAACATCTTTCACTTTGTGAAAAAATGAGATATGGGGGTTAAAATTTATGAGACAGCAAGCCTACAATATACGATCATATAAAAAGCCGAGATTTTGGTATGATTACCAAAGAGAAAACTTTCCATAAATACTACGTGCACTGAATAATAATGTTAACTACTACAGATGACCATGACATTCCAAGTTTGTACTGGACCAACGATTTAAAAGGTTATTTAATACTGAGCCGATCCATCTTTGTTGTATCCGCTAAATAGTGCGTACTTAGTAAAGAAGTAATGCATGAATTTTTTTAGGGTCTACGGTTTAATCAGACAGAAAATTCAGCTTACAAACCTTTATACAAACGAAAGTATTGACGAGTCCAATTAATGCAATATGTAGAACTAAATAGAAGATGTAGTGTAGATCTCATTAAGGAAACATCGTTGTAAATTATAAGACTGGTTAAAAAGGAATCAAGTTTGAGGAAACAGATTTGTATATAGGAACGTTAATTTTATTGTTTTAAAGTTTTGTTTAGCGGAACATCCCTACTGAGATGATAAATGGACCTTATTCTCTGTAAACAACATTTCTTTATGATTTATTACAACGGGGATTACAACTTTGAAACGCAAAACACGTTTAGAATTCTATATTTCATACTTACAACTTGTATTACTCACATCAACGCGTCTATTAATAATTTGTGTATTGCAGAGAGGATTTATGATAACTATTCACCATTACTCTATGGTTGTTAAAATCAAACATCTAGAACAAGAATTCAAAGTTTTATTGTCCTAAAAATAGAATGTAACGTGCATACAATATTGTAAAATGTATGTCTGTTCACCTTTGAAATGTCTGTCTGTCCACAATCAACATGTTTGTCTGAACCCATGCAAACACTCTGTCCTGACACCTGTAAAATTTCTGTCCGTACAACTGTTAAATGTCTGTCCGTACACAATCAACATGTTTGTCTGAACCTATGCAAACACTCTGTCCTGACACCTGTAAAATGTCTGTCCGTACACCTGTTACATAATGTAAATGTCTGTCTGGACACCTGATAAATGTTTGTCCGTACACCAGTAAAATGCCTGTCTGGACACCTGTTAAGTGTCTGTTCAGACACCTGTAAAATGTCTGTCTGAACACCTGTTGAATGTCTGTCCGGACACCGGTAAAATGTCTGTCCGGACACCGGTAAATTGTCTGTCCGGACACGCGTACAATGTCTGTCTGGACACCTGTAAAATGTCTACATTTGTATCATGTCTGTTCATTGGTGAAATGTCTTTTTTAACACCGGTTACATGCGTGAACCCCTCTAACATGTGTCTGAACACTTGTGAAATATATTTGTGAACACCCGTAAAATATATGCCCGATCAATTTAAATAGATATAAGAATATGTGGTATGAGTGCTAATGAGACAACTCTCCGTACAAACACTTAAAATAGATGAACACTTGCAAAGGACACAGAATATACGCACACTTAAAACTTTAAAACTCAATCTGTAATTTATCTACATTAATTCATGTTTATATTTAACTTCAATTCCGAACAAAAACTTGCCGATTCAAAATCTAAAAGAAATAAGAACCACTTATTCAGGATATTGATGTCCGACCAAATTTAAGTGTTACTTGTTCATATGATATAATTGATGTTTTGGGTCCGTGTAACACTTATCAATTCAAAGTTTTAAAAAGTTTTGAAATTTTAGATTTTTGGAATTTTGATCAAAGTTTTAAAATATCCAAATTTCAAATTGTGTTAAAGTTTTGAAAATTTGAAATTTTAACCAAATTATTAAAATATCAAAATTCTAAATATCGTTTATAAATTTGATAGTTTAGAAATTTGATCAAACTTTTAAAATACTAAACCTAACGCGCAATTTTGATTATTTCACTTTTTGAAAGTTTGATTTTTTAAATGTTTGCTTAAAATATCAAAATAGAAAAGGGGCAATAAGAGGGATACCTGTAAATAGCGAAACGAAATAAAAGCGGAACGAAACGAAACAATATGAATTAAAAACATACTGATACTCAAAAGTTTATGTATGAAATAAAACGGACATTTGTAAGCGGTGAAAAATTGGATGACAAAATTAATATTTCTTAAAAGAAGATAATCTATTTAAAAACCAGACGTACGGCTCTGATATTGACCATTTTACCTGCTGGTTTTATGATACTGAATGCATGGTGTCATAATTAAGCTTTTGCTAGTCCACAGTGTGGGAGTTTTTTTTAATATAATCTTATTTACGCTGAAATTAAGACGGTACTAAGATCCAATATCAGCAAATTGGAACCAAGATACCGTTACAAGATATCTACAAATTTTGAAAACTCATCATAGATGGATACCAGAATATAGCTTTTGCCGGTTTTTGCGCCAGACGCGCGTTTCGTCTACAAAAGACTTATCATTGACACTCGAACCAAATGAATTAAAAAGGCAAATAAAGTCAAATAAAATTGAAAAGGCCAAATAAAGTAAACTTTTAAATCCAAAGTATAGCTCTGGTTTTGTAAAAGTTGAAACCTTTCATATCATATATAAACGTATACCATAAACATTATTTTCACGAGCATTCATATTTATGTAATAGTTACCGCTGTACTACACTAAGCACCCAACTTGCATTCATGTTTATGTAATAGTTGCCACTGGACTACATTAAGCACCCATCTATCCAGTTGTAGGTGACGGCATTTTGAAAGTTGAAAATTGTGTTCAAAAGTTTCTATCAGCGATAAATGGTAATCTTCTGGGGAACCAATATTTAGATATTCCCTGGGTTTTTTTTTACTTGATACTACCACTAGGGGCTTCAATAATGGTACATTAAAATATTCTGATCCCTAATTTGATGATTTAATATTCTGTGCCAGCAGAGGACAAAAGAAAAATTATTCATACCTTTTATAGTGTTAAATTTTGAACCAGACAAGTTGATTAATAGCGATGAAAAACTTAATAAAATTGTTAGTGCTTCGACAAAACAACCTCACCCTACTTTTAAAGTTAAATGGTTGCTACCTCAAAGACAAAGTTTGGACTGGTTATCATACACGTAGCTCCATTATAGGTTCTAAATCAACCACTGTTTTATAATAGTAAACAAAAGGAATAGATTTTTTTGTATTAAAGGATTTTATTGTCCCGTATTTGCATTTTGTTATTTGGGTATTTTTAAGTTATCGTACGACAATCCACTTTGAGCAAACTAAAAGTACACATTTACATCCAGTCAGAATAGGGCGTGCAAAGAGAAGCCATACTGTCAGCTGCATGAAGGATTTTTTTCAATTTTTGACCGTACTCCAATGTTGCTCTCAAAAAACCAGTACAATGTAAAACGCTGAATTTTAAGTAAAGAATTCACCAACAGAACGCTGAAACTGAAATTTGAAATTCAAGAAAAATAAGAACGAAACAATTAAATAGGTGTTTGACCAATGTGAAGTTAAAACATATTTAAATTCATCTATAAGGGAAACTTTGTCCTCGGAAGTTGAATCTTACGTTTCTTCGTAATTTGTATGTAAACAACCTATTTTAAATTATCGATTTTTGTTGTTGCCAGTGAGAAATATTTCATGAATGTTCCGGAACAAATTAGCAATAAATGCAACAGGGAGAGAGTGTGCATAATAAAGACATATAAAACCTTTCAATTAGTTAAGTTGAGGTCTGAAGCTGGCGTATGATAGTAACTGCTAGCCTTATATATATAGTAGTCCTTTGTTATTTTATTATCATTGTCATGTTGATTAGTTTCTTAGTTTGTTTCCTATTTTGACATAGGACTTGTACTTCCTAATAAAGTGCGTTTTACTGTTCGTATAACTGTATGTTTTTCATTTTTTATTGGCTAGAGGTATAGGGGGAGGGTTGTGATCTCACGAAACATGTTAAACCCCGCCCATCTGTGCGCCTGTCCCAATCCAGGAGCCTCTGTCCTTCTAAGTCTTGTATGATTTTGATTTTAGTTCATTGTTATATTTCGGAGTTTAGTATTACGTCTATAATCACTAAGCCAGTACACTTTTTTGTCTAGGGGCCAGCTGAAACACCCCTAGCACAACTTTCATTGCGACGCTATATATTAAGTATTCCTTCCGTACCATTTCTTGGAACTGAAATAAATCATAAAAGGCAATATATTATCATCATGCAATCGATAAACAAGAAAGGAAAACGTTTTAAGTTGTATGCGACCGAGGCGCTTTTTCTGGATCTACCTTCACAAGGAACGTCAAAAAGACGAATAATACTATATGGTTTACTGCGAGTTGGTCATTTTTCACTGATACTTCTAAATGTTGGGCACTGGGAACACAAAATAGCTTTGAAATATTTATCTCAAACACTAAACCTTATATAAGAGATTTAAATCAACGTAGTTGATTCCGGTTTAAATAGGTTTAATTTTTTTTTTTATATATAGATGCACAACCTTAAAATTTCAGGATACGGTTATCCCATGTGATGTCTAATACGTTTCATAAAAAAACCGACTTCTTCTTTTCATTATTTATTTTGTTATTAAGAATGATTTGATATATTTTATGCTATTTATTTATATCTAAGAATAGTTCTTATCAGAGCCGTGTTTACATCAGTGATTACAGGTACCCCTCTTGTCGCCCCATTATATTTTTGATATTTTAAGCAAACATTTAAAAAATTAAACTTTCAAAAAGTGAAATAATCAAAATTGCACGTTAGGTTTAGTATTTTAAAAGTTTGATCAAGTTTCTAAAATATCAATTTTATAAACGATATTTAGAATTTTGATATTTTAATACTTTGGTTAAAATTTCAAAATTTCAAAACTTTAACACAATTTGAAATTTTGATATTTTAAAACTGTGATCAAAATTCCAAAAATCTTAAAATTCAAAACTTTTTAAAACTTTGAATTGATAAGTGTTACACGGACCGTTTTGTTATGTAACTTCTTCTCACGTGCATATTACAATCCCCATCTATTCGACTAACGGTAAAGATAGCTTCCTTGTACACTTCCCGTAGGTCGAATTAAACTAACTAATAATATATTAGTGTTGCTGATAACCGGAGTAAGGTCAAATTGATGATGACATCGAGAAAACAACCCATTGTCAAAGAGGTCAACAATGTTCTTTGCATGTATTATAGATCATTACATTAGATGTCTCAATCTTGATTTGTTAAATGAATTTTGTCACTGTTTTATTATTGTACAGTTTCAATTGTCTCTTGTGGACATTATTTGTGCTTACACTTTCTTCTAGATTTTTATCATTGTCTAATGTTGACGCAGATAAATTAACATGATACATAAACGGAGACAAACCTCAATGGAATGTGATTTCACATATAGGGCAACAGGAAATAGAGACGAAATTTAGGGCAAAATTACGACCAATTTATCAATAGCATCAAACAAAATAAACAAAAAGTCCCAAAACAAAACAAAATGCCTAATATTTTATCTTAGTCTTGAAATATCGACGTTTTTTTCTTATTTCATTTTGGTTATTTGATGTTTCGTATATATTATAGTTATTGACCAAGCAAGTCGGTATATAGAATTTAATCTGCACAGCTCAGGTGACCCTTATTAACCCGAACGACGTAGGAGTTCGGGTTAAAGGGTCACCCTGAGCTCGTGCAGATTAAATTATATATACCGATTTGATTGGCAAATAACTGTTTTAACACATGACGTCATTAATTTACGTGAACGTTTTAGATGTGGACGATATTCCGCAATCCACGGAACCTAGGAAAGTTTATTGTAGGGTAAAGAAAGGGGGAAATACGACTTCATTGGTAAGTTTTAAATTGATAACTTTTGTTTGGGTTTAGACTTATTGTAAAATTGCGATTAAATGGTAGACTTTTTTTTTTTTAATGTTTCTGTTGAATCTATTCCCATTTTTTATTTAATAAGTGACGATTAAGACTTTGACAAATTGAGTACTTCAAATCGTTGTATGAAAAAAAAATCATAACTGAAAGGGTTTTTGAGTTTGGATTAATTGCTTTTGAATTTCTTTCCATCAATAATATGCTTTAATAGAGAAAGATAAACCGAGGAAGATGTTATACTACCTAAACTTTAAATGTTGAATAAACAAAAAATACGTTTCTTTTTCCAATCTTTTACTCCCCCCTCCCCCAAATTTCTTTGTTACCTGCTGTATTAATGTTTAAGACACGTCCATCTAAATGATGTCTGAGTGATCTCCAGCTAATCTCCCTGTTTTAAAACAAAATTAAATATGACCCCCTTTAAATTCGATCCAAAAATATGGGGAATAGATATTCAAAAAGTCGTTATAAATTCCATTAAGTCTAAAACTAATCCAAATAAGATTTCTTTTATTCGGATATTCTTAGATACATTTCTTTTATTCGGATATTCTTAGATACATTTCTTTTTTGGCGGAAATTACAAAAAATTGTTTTAACTATCTTTCTGACTTTAAAACACTGATTTAAGATTTATGTTGTACGCAAAATATAGTAAAACATTTTAAGCTGAGATGGAAAAAAAAAGGAATAAGAAACCTGTCTTTTTTCCTATTTTGAAACTACGATGTTTGTACAAAGTTCAATTTTGTCGTAATTTTAAGGCAGATGGCGAATTCGGGGATGGGGACGAACATGTCGTTAACCCTAGGATTGGACAAAGTATCGTGTTTTGCCTTAAAGTCGTCAACTGGTTTTTAGTCTCGCTACACTCGGTGATATTTTTTTTTAAATTTGATAGAAAACGCCCCTTTCAAAATCAAGGAATCGCCCCTAAAGGTAAAAATAGATTTGAACTGTGCAGTATATCTGAGGTAGTTAATGCACACCTTTGCTGTGCATTATCCAGATTATAACACAGTAAGAACAAAGAGATTTTACCCATGTCATGTGTTAAATTTTGATCCAGTCTTCGTTTTGCCATATATAATCCGGTTGAAAAGAGATACTGGGTAGACCTCAAACAGAAGCAACCTAACGACAAAATCACCACATGGTGTGTATATCGAAAGGGCATTTATTTTATACAGATTTCAACAATAGACTGGCGTCAAGCTATAGTTCAAACAGGGCCGTAACTAGGGTTCGAATTCAGGGGAGGCAGGGGTTTGGAGGCCGCCGATTGAGGCCCCCTAGATCCGCCGATTGAGGCCAAGACAATGACAGATATATCATGTATCATGATAACACTGTTAAAACTGTGAACTTGTGTTGTTTATGATATAAATTCAAGTTCTTCTTGTACATATTGTCAATATTTCATTTTATTACTTTAAAAAAAAAAATTGGTGCAGAAAATTCAGGGGAGGCAGTTGTCTCCCCTGCCTCATAGGTAGTTACGGCCCTGTCAAAGTGTATAGAAGTTAGGAATACATTTTATAGAAAAAATGACAATTATATGTCGGTTTGTTTATCTGTCGCCATATGTTTTATTTTATGTACATGTATTTGTCGGTCTTGTATTGGCCTTTTATTTTATATGGATCTCATATTTAAGTTTTTATTTTATATCAGTCTTCTGTTGTCGTTTACAATCAATGATATATCGGTCTTGTATTATCGAGTATATTTGATATCGGTCTTGTATTATCGAGTATATTTGACATCGGTCTTGTATTATCGAGTATATTTGATATCGGTCTTGTATTATCGATTATATTTTATATTGGTATTGTAATATAAGTTATATGGTTTGCTAGCTATTGACCCCCTACGAATCCACAGAGGGTTTCACTTTGTATAAGTAGTGAGGCCGAAAGTAGAGTTTTCTATGGATTTAACTAGCCCCATGTGTGGTTAAACTCCTTTTAGTTTGTCCTGTAGTGTTTTATTTTGCGTTCCAACTCATTTTTTAATTTTTCTCAGTTTAAAATTTCATTCATGCCAAGAGAGCAATTGGTTAAGCATAGTATCTTGGAAATTTGTGAAACATAATTTCAAGTTTACTGCCCAAGATATCTCACTATATATATAATGTGTCACGATGTCGTCTGCTTTCATTGTTCATATTTTTGTCAAAGGTTACTTTTTTCGAAATTTTGTGCTGAAAGCGCAAAACTGGGCGGGTTGGAGCCACTTTTAGAAATGTAATCAATTTCCGACTTATGTAGTGACCCTTCATTTCTCCCCTGGCTTACATTATAATTATTTTCTTTTCTCTGCATCAAATCAAATAGCTGGGACAACCGTGGTTTCACACTTTTAGTTATACATTCCACGTTATTCTAAATCCTCACCATCTTTATAAGTACATTGTACATTGTCTTTAGTTCTTTATCTTTTATTTATTTGCGACATCATAAACTGGTTTACAAGACATGAACATATTCTGGTAGAATTTCAACTGGGGATTCCTGCTCTACCTCTTTCTCAGAACTGACCTCATTCCGATTCTCTGAAACAAATGATATATATGTAATACACAAACAGCCTGCAGGTATTGTCATTCATCATCTAACATAACAAGGTTACACATCTACACATTCTTCTGATGCATACAGGAAAACCCCTAGTAACGGGGATTCCCTGGTGCCTACAGGCTAACAGCTGGTATAATATGTATTTATAGTTGATGCTTGTTTATCATGGGATAAGAGTGGGGAATGACCGAAATTTTGAAAATCTACTTTCGCTTTGGGAAAACTAACCAAAGTTATGTTTTCATTGTAAGCGGTTTGTGAACGTGCTGTACCATCCATGTATAATTAATAAATTGAAAATGACACAAGAAACATATACATAGTTTTCTCCAAAAGCTTAAATTGCGGCTAGGATGCTTTTTAGAACTTTCAGATAGCAATTAGCAATGATCTTTGAGATCAATGTCGAATTGATCGGCATTCAAACGATTTTCACCGAGTACCACGGACGAGTCTTAAGAAGACTTAACCCGCACATCACCTATCAAATTGGTATACGTATTTGATCGATGGATTCCATAATTCGGTTTATTTACGTAACTGCGAATATCAAGCGACCATTTGATATTCAGATTGGGCGGGGGACGAATAATGATTCAAGATCGACATCTTATTTTCATATATGAGTCGGAGTTACTTCAGAAACAAGAAGATCAAAGAAGCCAAAACATTTAAATACTCATTCAAATATATTGGTGGTGACACTATGCTATGTATTAACAACCCAAACTTTTTTGATTGAGCTCCTTTTTAATATATCCTCAAGATCTAGAAATTAAAGAAACAACAGTCGCGACTTCCTCCGCCTTTATACGCCTTTAGTTGATTTTTATTTTTAAATAACAATTTTCACCACCATTGGTAGCAATAAACTAACTAACCTTTACAAATTGTGACTTGAATGGAGAGTTGTCTCATTGGTACACATACCACATCTTCTTATCTCTATTAACCTGCATATATGGGATTTACACATCCTAACTTATTTAATTGATATTCAAGAGCTTGCAGACTTGTTTGCACCTGTCCTTAGTCAGGAAACTGATGTTTAGTAGTTGTCGTGGTTCATAAATATTTCTCGTTTTTATATGGATTAGACCGTTGGTTTTCCAGTTTGAATGGTTTCACACTAGTCATTGTTGGTGCCTGTGTAGCTTGCTGTTTGGTGTGGGCCAAGGCTCCGTGTTGAAGATCGTACTTTGATCTATAATGGTTTACTTTTACAAATTATGACTTGACAATGGAGAGTTGTCTCATTGGCACTAATACCACATCTTCTTATATCTATTTATAAAACGTCACTAGTGTCTGAGCAGAAAGTTGACGAACCAGGGTTATGTCAAAGTACATCTCGTCTTTTTGTAAAGTTTCATCGGAAGGTACCAAGACCTTGTTGATAAATATTCCGTATCAACCTCACAAATAATACAAGATAATCTTGACGTATAAAGACGGACGTTGTTATGTGTTACAGTGTGATTTTTATTTGTCTTTGTAAATTATTGACCTTTTCTGTTTATTTCATTATTTTTTAATATCTTTTTGGCGTTGCTCGGTCCTTTCTGCATCCGGTCCTTTCTGCATCCCGCAAAGGTGTAAACGGTTGTTGTGCTGTGGTCATTTTTTGTACTCTTGTCTTTGATTTTTGCTAATGTGTCGCTCTGTGTATGTACTGTATGCATTATTTTGTTGTTGTAATGTGTTTATTGGCAAAGAACTACATATATAATAATAATAGTAAGTAAGTTCATAGTACATCAGAAAATCGAGACCAGTACATAAAGTACTGTATGTATTATTGATGTTGATGTATATACAATGTAATTCAAATGTGTACCTATAGATAGTTTATATAGACTTTGGTAATAAAGATATACTACAATACCTATAGCCGTAAACTATGATAAGTTTTGTATCAACACTAAGCATTATACACATGAATTACTTACTAGTTCTCTCGAAATGTATATTTCCTCTAAGATCTAGAACAATTGTTATCATCTTAATCAAAGATTGAGAAAGACATCAGATCTATCCATAAATGTTACCTTTTACTTGTGTGTCTTACAGATCTATTGAGTCATTTACAAATTATTTTACAGTATGCTCTTCTTGCACAACTGTTATTACTTGATTTATTTCACTTGACTGGGCGGAGTTAAAACGGTTCGCTCATCATTGACCAGTCCATCTACTGATAGGTGTTTTGGGATAAACTCATCAATGAAGTGTCCAGTTATGGTCATTGTTAATTCGTTTGGTGACACTGATAGGTGATTAGAAATCAGTGATAATTATAACGGCAATCATCCTTATCACACACATCTTCAAATAGACTGTCCTTATGTAAATTAAAACGATCCGATCAGTTGAAATAGTATTGGTAATGTAACCATTGTAACACCACCACATTTTGTCTGTAGTACAGTGATTGTCGCTGGTTCACGTCTGTTATATTTGTTTTTCGAAGATTATATTATTTTGAATACGGCCTTAGATTTCTCGTTTGAATTATTTCACATTTCTTATGTTAGTGCCTTTTATATGATATAGGTTTTTCTTATTGTTGAGACCATATGGTGACATATTGTTGCTTATATCTACCTCATACCACATCCCCCTTTTTGTGTTGTCATAAAATATATATGTGTACATTATAATTATTAGGTGGAATCATAAACTATAGTGTTATTAACTGGCTATTTCTGTATTGGCACTGATATAGATTCAAGGTTTGCTGTTTTGGCCTCGAGGGTCGAGGGCCAATACAGCTGACCGAGAATCTATACCAGTGCTAATACAGAAACATCCAGTGCATAACACTTTTATTAAATGATTATAAGAAAATTAAAAACCGTAATCAACACAGAGCCAATACGGCTTTTTCTCCGCTTTTTTCTGCATTGGCCCTGTTTTTCTTTCAAAAAAAAAAACCCCGTGATCAATACAGGGCCAATACGGCTTTTTCCCCGCCTTTTTCTGTAGTGGCCCTGTTTTTTTTTCGTATTTGCCCTGTTCGAAGACCAATATTAAGTCTTGATTTATATTGCACATGCTGATTAATTAGTATTAGGGATTATTTACTCATCATTGAATAATATCATATACATTTCCTTATTTATGATATCAATTGTTTTGATGTCCCTTTGTGCAGATATACCGTAACGATTTGTATTTGCCAATACATATATGGTATTTATATATGAAATTAAAAGCAATTGAATAGTGTGGTAAATACCGTTAGTTTCCATGTTATATAATATACTTGTACAATGTATAGCGTAATAAACACCGTTAGTTTCCATGTCTATTATATAATATACTCGCATTGAGATAAAAGTTCAACTTGAACTTTTGTTTTATCTTCCTGGTGCAACTATTAAAGGTAAATTCATAGTGACGTTTAGAAAGTCATTATAGAAAAGTTTGTCATTTGACTCTTGCCAAAATAAATTTCTTCTGAATTTCAGAAACTGACAATTCTAGGAAAACTGGCAAAAAGACAACTTAACATTGTGTGATAGTGAATTGTAAAATATAATGTTTTACCTAACCCCATTTTAAAAATAATAGGATTTATAACGTTTATAAATCACCAGATTTGGACAACAGGTTTCAATAATAAAACAAGACAATAGTCTGTACGAATGCCATTATTATATCCATGTAGAAGTAAGAAAGTACAAATCAGGGTATATGTTTGTATTTTTGTATTTGGAATCAAGAAAGATAATCAAAATACATACTTCTGTGACAGGCGTGTTCCCTACACAGCTACTTTAGTACAAGCAATCGGGTTGTACAGTTCTTAAGATGCATATCAAATTTACATCTATAAAGCTGTATATAAACTGTACATCTATAAAGCTGTATATAAACTGTACATCTGTAAAGCTGTATATAAACTGTACATCTGTAAAGCTGTATATAAACCACGGGGTGGGGGGGGGGGGGGGTGGGGGGGGGGGGGGGGGGTTAACTTCCTATTATTGGGTATACGGGGATGTGCCAAAAATATGGGTCATAATTTTGCGAGATTTTATATAAAAATGACCCTCCTTTTTAATGACAGCCTATATTAAAATGCATTTACGTTTGATAACTGTATTTTGATTTGGGATATGATCTACATATCATATGTAAATATCCAACAATCCATGCGTATATATATAACGATAAAATATATGTGCACCAAACGATGTCAATTCATATATAAAAACTTAACGGTAGCTGGTATATTTATGAATTATGAGTGATGATGAGTTAGGGCTTATAAAAGCATGGGTCATATTTCAAATATTGTATATAAGTATAGATCATTCTTTCATAAATATATAACTATAGGTACTGAAAATTTCAGTGAATTTTATAATAAAATGGGTACGTTTTTTGAGGCAAAAATGGCACACCCCTACCAAAAAAATATCGAAGTTAATCCCCCCCCCCCCCCCGTGATATAAACTGTACATCTGTAAAGCTTTATATAAACTGTACATCTGTAAAGCTGTATATAAACTGTACATCTGTAAAACTGTATATTAACTGTACATCTGTAAAACTGTACATAAACTGTACATGTGAAAAACTGTATATAAACTGTACATCTGTAAAGCTGTATATAAAAATTGTACATCTGTAAAGCTGTATATAAACTGTACATCTGTCAAGCTGCAAATAAACTGTACATCTGTAAAGCTGCAAATAAACTGTAAGTCTGTAAAGCTGCAAATAAACTGTAAGTCTGCCAATTGATATTTTAATGTGTGTTTTTCTATGTTGTGATGTTATGCTATTGTTTCAGAAAAAGGGAGAAGGTTTGGATCCATTAAAACGTTTAATCCCGCTGCAAATGTTTGCACCTGTCCTAAGTCAGGAATCTGATGTACAGTAGTTGTCGTTTGTTTATGTAACTTATACGTGTTTCTCGTTTCTCGTTTTTTCAAATTTTATATAGATTAGACCGTTGGTTTTCCCGTTTGAATGGTTTTACACTAGTAATTTTGGGGCCCTTTATAGCTTGTTGTTCGGTGTGAGCCAAAGCTCCGTGTTGAAGACCGTACATTGACATATAATGGTTTACTTTTTTAAAATTGTTATTTGGATGGAGAGTTGTCTCATTGGCACTCACACCACATCTTTCTATATCTATTTGCATCTTTAAAACTGTATATAAACTGTACATCTGTAAAACTGTATGACGTCGCGTACGGTGTTGGTGTTAGTTTTGGTAACGTTATTTTGACGTTATTTTTTATGCATTGTATAACTTGAATAACGTCGTACTTTTTTTCATTTCGTGCAGCTCAATCATACAGTATAATTTATATGAGCGGTTTGCTTGACTTGCTACGTATAGAACCGAAATGCAAAAGCGGCACATATTTTTTTAAGTACAGTTAAATTAAAACGGAAAAATAATATTCATTTACATTAGTATATCCTTGGAGCAAAGATATTTTCTCTTTCTTTTGATTTAAACAGGATATTTAAAAAAAAAGTTTAAACCACTGTCTTTTCTGCTGCTTTTTCTTTTAGTTTAAACATATTTATTTATAGTGGATTGGGAAACAAGTTATTAACAACTTATATTAATCCGTTTCCACTTTGAGGGTGCGAGTGCTTCCTTGTAGCCTTAGTCTGCTCTTTTCGAAATCTAAAATGGTGACTTTTATATGCAAGAGATATTGCTCTCTCTTAACACGGCTCAGTCATTTATCGCCCCCTTCCGACGGACTATCATTGTTTTACAAGACCATCATACTCGCAAATGGTGTCAAGGGCTTATTCTTTTATCCGCTTTTGATAATTTCCGAAAAAAAAATTATAAGTTGAAACATTTGTTTCATCGCCTGTATTAACTTAAATACAGTTGAAAGCAAATTCAAAATTAACCACAATAAAATTAATTTTAATAAAATTTGCCAATTTCATAAACAAAAAGAAATTTAATCTCAACTATGAACAAAAAACAGATGGGCGCAGATAATTTTAGCGTAAAACTACTAGAGGACATTTTAGCGCAGATATTAGAGCCCATTTTATCATCAAAATGCAAATAACAACATATATAAAAATACAATGTAAAGGCGAATGTGCACCACAATCTAGACAAGATAAAGAGAAAAATCAGTTCCTACTACAACTTTATCAACAGTATTGTAATGATTGTGAATTGGTTTTCTCTTCCAGATCTCGCGCATGGGTCTTTGTTTTTTAATAAAAAGTGTGCAAACAAAATAAATATTGAAACAAATATATAAAGAAAAATGCAAGGATGAACTTAAGGATGTTTCATTAATCCTTGTATGTGCCCATCGAAAATGATAAAGAAGCATGCCAGCATTTTTTATCCTTGCATGTTCCTATGTCCCTAGAAACACACTATCCATTCTTTCTGATTTAAAAATGTGCAATATAAATTGATCCTTTTTCTATTTTAATCGTTCGTTCTAAGACACCAGGTCCCATGTACTGAATAGTGAACATTCAAACTAGTCACCCAAACTGCCTCAAATAATAGTAAAAATGGAGGGAGAGGGTTTCAGAAACATTAAACCTGTTAAGAAAGTTTTGAATAAGCGTTCAATGACATATTTGTCGCTGGACGTCAGATAAACAATGAATCAATACACAAAAAAATGCGCAAATTTGGGTTACGCAATGTTTCAACCAATCAGGCTCATTATCATAATTAAATCATACTATTGGTAGAGAAATGTTATATGAAATTGACAATGTGTTATTTCTAATTGATAATTTAGTATATCAAATTGATAATCTATTATCTCAAATTGATAATTTGTTATACCAAATTGATAATCTGTTATATCAAATTGATAATCTGTTATATCAAATTGATAATCTGTTATATCAAATTGATAATCTGTTATATCAAATTGATAATCTGTTATATCAAATTCATAATCTGTTATATCAAATTCATAATTCGTTATATCAAATTGGAAAAAGTTAATTAGCATGGCACGTAAAGGCTTCCGCAATTTTCGACGTTAGGCACTACATGTCAAGTTTTACAGAACGTAACGTCAAAACAAGTAAAAAAGCATGGTGTGACATTATGACTAGACAAAAGTAGTCGCTGACTGTGTCGTTAATACTTCCGACATGTGATCGAAAATGGGTTCAAAAAAATCCCTGAACAATAGATTTTAATGTTATATAGTAATTTTTGTGCTATTATAATTTCAAATTTTCCCCCCTCCAAAACTGTATAATATAACTTATCATACTTGTAACAAAAATGTAAAAAACGGCGTTTTGTGACATTTTGACTAGACAAAAACAAAAAGATCGCGTTTATTTTTTTTTCAATATTTTCTCTTAAAACTTCGACACAATTTTTTTTCATACACTTAAAAAAAAAGTTTTCACGTTTGAATAAAATTTCATATCGTAGAAAAGACTGCAACTGCCTATTACTTTTCATAAGACACTTAACAAATACGCCAAAACGTCAGAAAACGCCGAGTGTGACATTTCAACGGATTTAATAAAATGAACAATTTAGGACATAATTTAAACAATACTTACTAATTGAAGACATCGAAAGTTGTATATTTATTGTATAATTTTGACACAGGAAGGTTGGATATGTAAATTGTGGTTTGGATCTGCATCATCCGTTCGAATTTTGAAGAGCTCAAAAAAATATGCGAGATTTGGGTTTTGTGACAGAAATACAAATTTTAAAAAAATCATTAATTCTGCTACGATCTTTTGAAATGTTGTAACACAACTTTTTATTTTTTTTCCTTATTATATACGGAATAAAACGGTATATCATTTTCGGAATAATCTATTTGAATTACCTTTAAAAATCAGTATTAACTTCACCCCTATCCATATTTTTTTTTTCAATTTTCGGCTTGACCACAAAACAAAGTGAACTTTTCGTCCTGGTCAGACGCGTCCAGTTAACGATGACGTCATAAATAAAACATACACCATTAACACCAAAGACTACTCTTGCTAGGAGTACAACTTTTTTTTAATAAGTTTAAAAAATGACAAGAATAACTTCAAAGCAACGCTGATCATATGTCGCGGTGTTACTTGTCTACACGCTCAAAATCAGTGTTATTAGGAATCATTCGAGTAACAAAATGAATAAAAGTATTGATTTTAAGGCATATTCCATTTCTACTTTTAATTACGCACATTTTAATATATACATTTATATAGTTATCAATTCCGAAACTTCTAACAAATGCAATAAAGGCGAACTGGAAAGCAAAACCCGTATTATCACCAACACCGTACGCGACATCTATATAAACTGTACATCTGTAAAGCTGTATAAACTGTACATCTGTAAAGCTTTATATAAACTGTACATCTGTAAAGCTGTATATCAACTGTACATCTTTAAAGCTGTATAAACTGTACATCTGTAAAGCTTTATATAAACTGTACATCTGTAAAGCTTTATATAAACTGTACATCTGTAAAGCTGTATATAAACTGTACATCTTTAAAGCTGTATAAACTGTACATCTGTAAAGCTTTATATAAACTGTACATCTGTAAAGCTGTATATAAACTGTACATCTGTAAAGCCGTATAAACTGTACATCTGTAAAGCTTTATATAAACTGTACATCTGTAAAGCTGTATAAACTGCACATCTGTAAAGCTGTATATAAACTGTACATCTGTAAAACTGTATAAACTGCACATCTGTAAAGCTGTATATAAACTGTACATCTGTAAAACTGTATAAACTGTACATCTGTAAAGCTGTATAAACTGTACATCTGTAAAGCTTTATATAAACTGTACATCTGTAAAGCTGTATATCAACTGTACATCTTTAAAGCTGTATAAACTGTACATCTGTAAAGCTTTATATAAACTGTACATCTGTAAAGCTTTATATAAACTGTACATCTGTAAAGCTGTATATAAACTGTACATCTTTAAAGCTGTATAAACTGTACATCTGTAAAGCTTTATATAAACTGTACATCTGTAAAGCTGTATATAAACTGTACATCTGTAAAGCCGTATAAACTGTACATCTGTAAAGCTTTATATAAACTGTACATCTGTAAAGCTGTATATAAACTGTACATCTGTAAAGCTGTATAAACTGCACATCTGTAAAGCTGTATATAAACTGTACATCTGTAAAACTGTATAAACTGTACATCTGTAAAGCTGTATGTAAACTGCACATCTATAAAGCTGTATATAAACTGTACATCTGTAAAACTGTATAAACTGTACATCTGTAAAGCTGTATGTAAACTGTACATCTGTAAAGCTATATAAACTGCACATCTGTAAAGCTGTATATAAACTGTACATCTGTAAAGCTGTATATAAACTGTACATCTGTAAAGCTTTATATAAACTGTACATCTGTAAAGCTGTATATACATGTAAACTGAACATGTGTAAAACAGTTGATATATACAGCTTTACAAAATGATGTACATACACGCCATTATTCCGACAGCCCATTAGTCCGACAGCCCATTGGTCCGACAACCCATTAGTCCGACAACCCAATAGTCCGACAACCCATTGCTCCGAAAGCCCAATACTCCGACAACCCACAAGTCCGACACTTATCAAGTCAAGTATCAGGGTATCAGGGTAAAATAAAATGTGTCTGTCTGTATTATTACGTTTAGATATGTAATAGCATACTTTAAGAAATAACTCCGTATATATAACATAAGGCTAAAGTAGTTCGAATACTTTCTATATACTCAATTCGAAATCTGTATATTGAATATAACAGAAAAGAATATTTCATTTTAAATTAAAGGATCTTTAAAGAGCATATAAATCAAGAACAACCATTGATGGTACGAGCTACTACATGATACCCCCGCCCACACATTTCGGTAGACAGGAAGTTTTTGAGTTGTGAATCTGAAAAAGCATCACACAGTATAACTGACTTGTATAAACCTTGAAACCAAATTCCAGAAATCATTGTATTGTTGTTTCTGAGAAAAATGTGACGAACATTTTCAACTTGGCTGTCATGTAATGAGTAATGAATTTGAAAACGCATCACACGATATAGCCAACTTCAATAAACCTTTCAGAAATCCTTGTAATGTAGTTCATGAAAAAGATGCAACGAAAATATTTGTGGAACGGACGAACGAACTGACGGATGGACGGTTGGACGGACGGACAGACAGAGGTAAAACAGTATACCCCCACTTTTTCGAAGCGGTGGTCTAATGATAGGGTCAACATTAAGACATTACAATACTAATATGATATAATTATCTGTATAGCACTATAAGCCTCAGTCACAATCGAAGCGAGGACAAAATAGAAAAAAACAACTAACACATTGATATCAAATAACAGTCAGTATCAAGACATTTACTACATAGTTCAAAAGAACTAACAATGAAATCATTATTTTCCCCCATAATAGTAAAGTTTTCTTGTGTTGTGTTAACATCGAAAATTTATCATATTTATCTAACTTTTTAAAGTTCGTACATGTGCTAGAAATATGGTGAAAGAGTGCCTCCCTCAAATTATTATGAAGTGAGCATTCGATTGAAAAATGACGCTCATCCTCAACTTTATCAGCTGTACAATACGATTTTTTGAGTATCTAGCATTTTCAATTCTTAATGAACTACCTTTCTTAAAATCAATGATATCTAAAAAAAAAATCTTCTTGAAAACAATTCTTTAAATGAAAAATAAGTGTCAAGTTTTCAACAAAACACATAATGTTCTAAGTTTTTAAAATTAGACAATTTGACAAAGACACAAGCGGGACAAGAATGTCACACATTGTCTTAGATTTTTTACTAGTTTGTTATTGGCTTTAATAATGCACTCTTTCTATTTGAGCAGTCAAAATGCGTTGACTGTACATTTCTATGGCATATACAGTCACTGACCCGATTTCACTTTTCCTTATGAATATTTAGATAGAAGTTGCCAAAATATTCATGTCCGTCATATTTGTTTTTCGTAATAAGTTTTGTTGTAAATCATCATTTCTGCATCTCCACCAACCATAATAAAAGAAGCATTTTTTTCTAGATTTTAAAATAAGATCAGGATATTAAATCGGTATCCCTACAAATATATTGAGTTTCATCTCTCAGACTATGTCTGATTGATCGCTATTGGAAGTGCTGTGTACTGTCTCCGTATTTCGTGGATTCACATTCCCAAACATGATACCGTATTCATAATTGGAATTGCTCATCTTTTCTGAGCACACATTTTGTTCTATTTGTCTTCTTATATTTAAGGATCTGGGTATGTATTTCTCTCTTTGTTTTTCTCATTTTGACTGACGCTACATTCGTCCATTATTTCTGTGACAAAATTAATTCAAACAAAACTCATATGAGTGATACAAGGAGAGAAAGTGTTGCGACAAAAGAGGGCAGGTAGTGTTATCCAACTCCGATATATTTATTTATGTAGTTAATAGTGGGGAAACCTCACTCCCCTGATACGCGAAAAGGGGGAACCGAAGATCAAGAGAAAGAAGGTAGATCAAGACACACATGCAAAAAATAGCGAAGTAGAACATCAAGACTGATAGTGGACACACACACAACGAAATATAAAGATAAATAAAGTACCCAGACACGTAAAACGAAAGTGGGACGAGGGTAAGGACTGAGCAGTTGCTATAAGCATGTGTATCAACTCCAATATACTGAGACAAGTATCCCGCATGGAAAGAATAATTGTAATCAAAACGGACAAACTCAAAAATCATAGAGAACGGATTTGGTATTTTTAGAGAAAATTTACCCACACACATAAGAAAAACGCATTGTCGGAATAATGGGCTGTCGGAGTAACGGGTTGTCGGAATAATGGACTGTCGGAGTAATGGCCTGTCGGAATAGTGGGCTGTCGGAGTAATGGGCTGTCGGAAAAATGGTTGTCGGAGTAATGGGATGTCACCCATTTGATATGCATCTTAAGAACTGTACATCAATATTACTTTTACTAAAGGAGCCTGGATGTGAAAATTAATTGGCTGGCGTCAACATGTCATTTCGTTTCAAGAAGGTGTTAATGGAGACAAGGTAAAAGTGCACTTAACACACTGAATCGACATTGTGGCAGTCTTCCTGGTTTAACAAAGTTTTAATTCGAAAAAGTCGAGGTTAAACAAATCAATTGTGGTATAAATTTATAAACAATTAAAATGTCAATCCGTATAACATGAATTTATTTCATCGGGTGTATATTGCAAAGTGATCATTTTTCTGTGGTTTGCACAAGTTTAAATGTAACTTTGTGTTCTACTGAACTTTATTCACTATTGGCATTAAATTATAACTTAAATAAACATTGATATCATGTCTATGGTAAGTTGTACAGTTGTACATTTGATGCACATTACGTTCTACCAACATTGACCTTCCGTAAACATGTGATTTAATTGCGATTCTGTAACAATGTTCATCAGGTACGATCCTAATCAAAAGTTTGACAAATAAAATTAATTCAAAATGTTTGATTCATCCAAAGCCCCAGAGAAACATAACAGAACGGAAAATAGAAGTCTAATAATTTGTTATTGTGTTGTTCGATTGATTTCACTGCAGCATGTAAACTGTCCCAGAAAAATCTTTATTGTATTTTTATCTTAAAAAACAGTATCATATTTTTTATTTGTGCTGCCCAGTCTTAAGTTTTCTTTGTTTTGTGTATTGCTGCTCGAGATTGCTGTTATATTTATGTTATTCGACAAGTCTACAGCTATCGTATCAAGTACCACTCGCCTTGACTAAAGTGAGTCAGTACTGGCATTAGAAAGAGGCGAAATATATCAATGGTATATACAGACTCACCAGACGAAAACAGGCTGCAAATGCATTTTAAAATAAACAACCAAGAAGTTAAGGACAAAAAGTCAAAATACACGTATTTGGCAGGCGTTGATCATGGAATTTATATTTAGTTCACAGAGAACAGACATTGTTTATGGAGTTGTTTTTAACAATGATACACAAGTATATTAAGAAGGAATACCCAGCTACGTCTCAATTTAAGTTAAAAAAAAATAGATATATAAGCATTAGTCATCACGTGCTAATGTTTTCATTTCAACGCGGGAGTGATTAAAGGGACCTACCACAGGAATGATAATTTCTGCTATTTTGCTAATTAATACGTTTAAGTACAGTACAATTTTACATCCTCGTATATTACTATAACGCACTCGGTGACTGTCTGATAACATTCTGTACTAGCAAGGTCAAGGTTTATTTGTCTGATTCTCACCCACTCACGAGATATTTCGATAGTTAAGTAGATATAATTAATTCGAGAACATGGAATTTGACATAATAAATTGGCACAAAATCCTATAGAAACCTAGTTATTCGGCCGTCGATATATAAAGGACCCTTTCTAACATTCATATCTGGTGAAAGGGTGGTAACTGAAACACATTAATGCACGAAAAACTGTAAGGTTAAGCAATAACAATACACGATCCTTTTGTGAATGACTTCAAAAACAACTTGCATTAAATTTATGTTTATAAATGAATAGTATTTTTGTTTTTGTTTTATGACGTAAAAATCCCAGGATTTTAAGGTACACATCAACATTTCAATGTTATTTGTAACATATGTTTCTAAGAATAATCAAATAGAATTATGTAAAATGTTATTTGAATTTTTCCAGGATTAGGCCGTAAATAAATTTTGTGATGAAATCGATGTTAAAACCACAATTTTTCATAGAAAAATAAATTTCAATCGGAAGGGCATGATGCCTTTTGTAAATTATCAGTTGAACTGTTCGTAAGAATCTTCTTAACTGTCCAGTAATTAAGCAGTGTCCGGCATGATTTGAACTAAGTTGTCAAATGTAAATCTAATTTAGATTTATAGAATAATTTAGATTTATAAAATAATGTAATTCAATTTTAAGTTATATCTATAAATAGTGCAATTTGATTTTAAAGTAAGAGTTATAAATTATTAAAGTGCAATTTCGTTTTAAGTTAGATTTATAAATAGTGACACTAATTCAAAAGATTTTTTTTTTTTACAGCAGAAATATAAAATACAAGGAAAGCTTAAAAACAAAACATTTTTTTTTACAAAACAAGCATGAGGCCGAATTTGTTTATTGGAGGTAGATTCTGGACACATTTTTCTCTATAAAACTAGAAACATTTATTAACCACATGGCTTATAAACACTTAATACTAGCAGAAAGGTGGAGTAATTAGAAGAGAGGGGAAATTTAGATTTCTGTAGAGGAACCTTCTATTTTCGAAATCTACAAAATTCCAGTTTATTACGTACAATGGAGTAAGGTATTAAATAAATACATATGCATCCACAAAAATACTCTTTATAATTATAAAAAGTTAACACAGTAAACGTGGAACTCACGAGAGGAAATAAGGAAAGATAAGCTATATATCTTGATAGAGGTTGCTGCTCACAAGGAAGCTATTAAACTAAGAGTTCCAAATGGTGAATTTAAAATCATCCCTTTGTATTTTACGGACGTCATCACGAGTTGGTTGACCGTTATGGAATAACCGTTTCACAAATGATATCGGATATGTTCCTTACGTCGTAACTACAATCCCCTTCCCTTTCATGAATATGACCTACCGAATAAGACTATTTACCGGATTTGTTAACACATAAGCAACACGACGGGTGCCACATGTGAAGCAGGATCTGCTTCCCTTCCGGAGCACCTGAGATCACCCCTAGTTTTTGGTGGGGTTCGTGTTGCTTATTCTTTAGTTTTCTTTGTTGTGTCATGTGTACTATCGTTTGTCTGTTTGTCTTTTTCATTTTTAGCCATGGTCTTGTCAGTTTGTTTTCGATTTATGAGTTTGACTTACCCTCTGGTATCTTTCGTCCCTCTTCTGTAAACGTAGAATTATTTTCACATGCATCAAAATTAATGAGGACAGTGTCTCATTTAGTATGAAACTGTAATACGGCACATCATATACACTATATCGCCCTTTAGCAAAGGACACGTGTGACCATCTCACTTCAACGAAGGGGCACGTGTGACCATCTCACTTCAACGACGGGACATGTCTGACCATCTCACTTCAGCGAAGGGACACGTGTGACCATCTCACTTTAGCGTCAATTCGCATTCCCGAGTCCTACACATATATTATAACTGCGTTATGACAACTTCAAATATAAACACACACAGACTGATTCGTGATTTCCTACCAGACAGTGTCTACGTTAGAACATGTATATACAAAATAATCTTAATTGTTTGACATCAAATATTATCATCATGAAAGAAAGGAAGACAAAAAAAAAGAAGAAGACAAAAAAGGACAAAGTATTTGAATAATTGTGTATGTTTTCCAATCAACACAAATTGAACGATATACATGTATGATATGACCAGTTATAGCTACCCTTTCTTTATCTAATCGGAAATATATATGTACAACAAACAAACAACGAAAACATGCGCTCGCTTCTATAAAAAGTAAGAAATGTGATGGTACTGGACAAAAAATCACAGGTCGAGGAAAGAAAGAGAAAATCTGGACCAAAAATTAAAATAAAACAAAACAAACCGAGGTGAACTCCTCGTCAATATATATATAACATAGACCATTAACTTATCACATGAACATTTATCATTTCGTTAAATAAAACTTCTATTGATCTACAAATAGAACACATAATATTATATCCGTTTATAGTAACATCATATAACAGTTCTATAATGTCGTTATCTTGGGAAGATAATGTCTTTTAAAATTATTTTAATTCAGAAATTTATCAGTTAAATTTTGAACTCAATCTATTCCCAAACTGTAATAAATAAAGTCGACAAGTTCAGAGATTATAGGAGGAAAATACCCAACTGAATTGAAGGTGTCACAGTACAAGTACAAGACGTCGAACTATTTGCATATTGAATCACATTTTGGTACAAAACATTCGATAGTATGATTCAGTGTGTTCAAAAATCTACAAAAGTATTTTCATTTCAACAAAAAGGAATAACAGATTAAATGTTTCAGATCTGCTCTGCAATGAGATACATCTTTAAACATTTCTGAAACTTTTCAGCAATGAACATTACCTTAAAAACTTAAAAGAACCTTTAAACAACAGTTATGCAATCAAAGAAAACTAGATACATGGTTTTTTCATTAGTCGTTAGAGTGGGGGTCCATGTTTGCCACATTAAACAGCTGTTTTATAAGCCCAGTTAATATTCAGTAGTAAAACACTTGCAAACATGTGAGAAAAACCAGTGCTTTGCTTTTGCGCCAATTGGCATTTCATTTGCGCAAAAAAAATCCTTCATTTGCTCCACAAACAATATTTCATTTGCGCCAAAATAAAACCTTTCAATTTCGCCAATATTACAGGTAAATACAGGTAAATAGTATAAAACATATATTTAAAAAAAGACTTTTGATACTAAAAGTTTGTGTTTGAAAAATTAAATATATTCCTCAGAAATCAGTCGACATTAAACCACACAAGTAAAACCTTAATGAAACACAGTTCTGTTATAAATAAGCGTGATCATAACACATGGCGCAAATATTTTTCTTTTTTTTTTGGTGCAAATGAAATATAACCGTGTGGCGCAAATGAAAGATTGTAATTTTCAAAAATTGGCGCAAACGCAATGCGCCCGAGTAAAATAGTGGGTTTATTTGGCGAGGGTTACCCATTTTCGCCACTTTGCCATAGAGCTAAATAGTGTGTATAAAAGTTTTTTTCTGGGCCATGTATATATTTTTCGTCCCTGATAATATACAGTCATTTCGTGGCGTTCATGAAATGACTTGCAAGGCCAAAGTAGCCTTAGTTTTTGGTATTTTTTCGTGATTATATTTGTATCGTAATTGTCAATGGTGTCTTATCTTATGATTTTTATCATACTTTTATTATACAATTGCAAAATTAACTTTAAACAATTTGTCAGTAACTGCGAGTATTCTCAGATCTGGACTTGGTGTTTTTGTTGTTGAGATGTACAAGTACCCGGCCACGTCCACGTGTGTTTGTAATATGTATATTTATATGTATCCATCTGATGAGTGAAGTTTTTTTTCAAACTTTTTTTTAAAATTACGTTGCTTTTTTGTCTTTCAGGAAAAAGTTGTAAAACAGAAATATAAAATATAGGGAAAGATTAGAAACAAAAGGGATCTTCTAAACAAGCGTGAGGTCAAATTCGTGTATTGAAAGTAGACAATATTACACTACAAAATCCGAAACATTGATCATCCACGGAATGTGATATATGCATAAGATTGATCGCGCCAATTCCAACCCAAAGGCATTTAAATGAATTTCTGATACATCTTGTTTTAATCGTAATCCATGCCGTATTACGAACACCAGTACCAATTCGTATAGTTTTACGATCACACTCCACTGTATAAAATATTGAAGCAGGTAAACAAGCTAAATGATGCGTTTGTTACATGTACTTGTGTGTCGTTAAGTTATTGTTCATTAACGTTAACCCCATGCACCCTCTTCTTTTATTCATTAACAAATTAGAAATACAAGCAAAACAAACAAAAATGCCAAACACATCATTCAAATAAACGACATTTAATCAGTAGAAGAACGACAACTCTAAAAATGTTGGTTTAATTCAAATATACATATATACTATATAACTGTAAGAAGATGCGGTATGATTGCCAATGAGACAACTCTACACCAGAAACCAAATGACGTAGTGGTTAAAAACTATATGGCACGATACGGCATTTTAAAATAATTGACACAAGTGTAAAAGGGGGACGAAAGATACCAGAGGGGCAGTCAAACTCATAAATCGAAAATAACTGACAACGCCTGGCTAAAAATGAAAAAGACAAACAGACAAACAATAGAACACATGACACAACATAGAAAACTAAAAAATAAGCAACACGAACCCCACCAAAAACTAGGGGTGATCTAAAGTGCTCCGGAAGGGTAAGCAGATCCTGATCCACATGTGGCACTCGTCGTGTAAACTTTCCATGTTCTAATATTAACCAAGTAGCCTTCTATAACCTCTGGATGTTACTCATATTTAAAGATCAATAGGTGATCTTTAGTTTTTATTTGTATTTGTTTTGCTGGATTGCTGTCCCATTTGTAAATTTACAACAACTTTATCTTCATACAAAACTTATTGACGTCAGATAAGAGCCTTGTTTCCAACATAATAAAATATACTGTATAGCTATTTTATAATTACAAATACCTCTATTTTGTAAGTTTGAAAAACACATTTGAATTCTAATGTCAAGACATCGATTTGGATCAAGATATCCCACAACAAAAAATATTTACAAGTGAAAAGAGTATTCAAAAAAGAATGTTATATTTATTCATATTTCCTGTCGTTCCACTATTCAATTGACAAAACGTTTAGTTAATTAAGTCGGTAAATGACATGGGTTTGTTTCCGATAAGTAATTTTTACGTTTCTTGTTTATTATATTGATAAAATATATACATATAAACATTTCGTAGTGAAGAAATATCGTTAAATGTAAGTTTTATTTATCATACCAACTTTCAATGCAACACAAAAAAAAAACCTCTATGTCAACACGAAATATCTCTTTGGCAAAACAACACATTTTTATGGAAAAACTTAACATCTTAATGGCAAAAGAGAACACTCTATGGCATAACAAAACAATCTAGAGCAAAACGAAAACACTCTAGGGCATAAGAAAACACTCTAGGGCAAAAAAAATATCTCTATGGCAAAACAACACATCTTTATGGAAAGACAAAACATCTTAATGGAATAGGAAATCACTCTAGGGCAAAACAAAATACTCTAGGGCAAAAGAAAACACTCTAAGGCATAAGAAAACACTCTAGGCCAAAATGAAATACTCTAGAGCAAAACAAAATATCTCTATGGAAAAACAAAGTATCTTTATGGAAAAACTAAACATTTTAATGACAAAAGAGAACACTCTAGGGCAAAAGAAAACACTCTAGGGCATAAGAAATCACCCTAGAGCAAACGAAAACACTCTAGGACATAAGAAAACACTCTAGGGCAAAACAAAATATCTCTATGGCAAAACAATATATCGCTATGGCAAAACAACACATCTATATGGAAAAACAAAAAATCTTAATGGCATAGGAAATCACTCTAGGGCAAAACAAAACACTCTAGGGCAACAGAAAACACTCTAAGGCATAAGAAAACACTCTAGGGCAAAAGAAAACACTCTAGGGCAAAACAAAATACTTCAGGGCAAAAGAAAACACTCTAGGGCAAAAGAAAACACTCTAGGGCAAAACAAAACACTCTAGGGCAAAATAAAACACTAGGGCAAAATAAAACACTCTAGGGCTAAACAAAATACTCTAAGGCAAACCAAAACACTCTAGGGCAAAATAAAACACTCTAGGGCAAAATAAAACACTCTAGGACAAAACAAAACACTCAAGGGCAAAACAAAATAATCTAGGGCTAAACAAAATACTCTAGGGCAAAACAAAACACTGTAGGGCAAAACAAAACTTTCTAGGGCAAAATAAAACACTCTAGGGCAAAATAAAACACTCTAGGACAAAACAAAATACTCTAGGACAAACAAAAACACTTCAGGGCAAAAGAAAACACTCTAGGGCAAAACAAAATACTCTATAGGGCAAAAGAAAACACTTCAGGGCAACAGAAAACACTCTAGGGCAAAACAAAACACTCTAGGGCAAAATAAAACACTCTAGGACAAAACAAAATACTCTAGGGCAAACGAAAACACTTCAGGGCAAAAGAAAACACTCTAGGGCAAAACAAAGCAAAACAAAACACTCTAGGGCAAAACAAAACACTCTAGGACAAAACAAAACACTCTAGGGCAAAAGAAATCACTCTAGGGCAAAACAAAACACTCTAGGACAAATTAAAACACTCTAGGGCAAAACAAAACACTCTAGGGCAAAATAAAACACTCTAGGGCAAAACAAAACACTCTAGGGCAACCGAAAACACTCACGGGCAAAAGAAAAAACTTTAGGGCAAGCAAAACAAAACACTCTAGGGCAAAACAAAACACTCTAGGGCAAAATAAAACACTCTAGGACAAAACAAAATACTCTAGGGCAAACGAAAACACTTCAGGGCAAAAGAAAACACTCTAGGGCTAAACAAAATACTCTAGGGCAAACCAAAACACTCTAGGGCAAAATAAAACACTCTAGGACAAAACAAAATACTCTAGGGCAAACGAAAACACTTCAGGGCAAAAGAAAACACTCAAGGGCAAAACAAAGCAAAACAAAACACTCTAGGGCAAATAAAACACTCTAGGACAAAACAAAACAATCAAGGGCAAACAAAATACTCTAGGGCTAAACAAAATACTCTAGGGCAAAACAAAACACTCTAGGGCAAAACAAAACACTCTAGGGCAAAATAAAACACTCTAGGACAAAACAAAATACTCTAGGGCAAACGAAAACACTTCAGGGCAAAAGAAAACACTCTAGGGCAAAACAAAATACCCTATAGGGCAAAAGAAAACACTTCAGGGCAAAACAAAACACTCTTAGGCAAAACAAAACACTCTAGGGCAAAATAAAACACTCTAGGACAAAACAAAACACTCTAGGGCAAACGAAAACACTTCAGGGCAAAAGAAAACACTCTAGGGCAAAACAAAGCAAAACAAAACACTCTAGGGCAAAATAAAACACTCTAGGACAAAACAAAACACTCTAGGGCAAAAGAAATCACTCTAGGGCAAAACAAAACACTCTAGGACAAAATAAAACACTCTAGGGCAAAACAAAACACTCTAAGGCAAAATAAAACACTCTAGGGCAAAACAAAACACTCTAGGGCAACCGTAAACACTCAAGGGCAAAAGAAAAAACTTTAGGGCAAGCAAAACAAAACACTCTAGGGCAAAATAAAACACTCTAGGGCAAAACAAAACACTCTAGGGCAAAACAAAACACTCTTAGGGCAAAATAAAACACTCTAGGGCAAAATAAAACACTCTAGGGCAAAACAAAACACTCTAGGGCAACCGAAAACACTCTAGGGCAAAACAAAACACTCTAGGGCAAAATACAACACTCTAGGACAAAATAAAACACTCTAGGGCAAAACAAAACACTCTAGGGCAAAACAAAACACTCTAGGGCAACCGAAAACACTCAAGGGTAAAAGAAGAAACTTTAGGGCAAGCAAAACAAAACACTCTAGGGCAAAATAAAACACTCTAGGGCAAAACAAAACACTCTAGGGCAACCGAAAACACTCTAGGGCAAAACAAAACACTCTAGGGCAAAACAAAACACTCTAGGGCCAAATAAAACACTCTAGGGCAAAATAAAACACTCTAGGGCAAAATAAAACACTCTAGGGCAAAACAAAACACTCTAGGACATAATAAAACACTCTAGGACAAAATAAAACACTCTAGGGCAAAACAAAACACTCTAGGGCAAAACAAAACACTCTAGGGCAAAATAAAACACTCTAGGGCAAAACAAAACACTTCAGGTCAAAACAAAACACTCTAGGGCAAAATAAAACACTCTAGGGCAAAACAAAACACTTCAGGGCAAAACAAAACACTCTAGGGCAACCGAAAACACTCTAGGGCAAAACATAACACTCTAGGGCAAACGAAAACACTCAAGGGCAAAAGAAAAAACTTTAGGGCAAACTCGGTGACTGATAACATTCTGTACTAGCTAGGTCAAGGTTTACTTGTCCGATTCTCGCCCACTCCTGGGAATAAGTACAATACTATTTCGATAGTACAGTAGCCCTATAATTAATCCGAGAACATGGAATTTGAATTTGACATAATTAATAGGTGCAAAACCTATAGAGATCTAGCTATTCGGCCGTCAATATATAAATATAGGATATTTTCTAACAATCATATCTGGTGAAAGGGGGGTAACTGAAAAACATTTACGAAACACAAATGTACAGAGAAAATATAAGTCATCTGTTTTTAGGCGTGATCAGTTTGGTGCGTATTTCTTATTGTTCGCTGGTTGATACACCTTATTGTTCGCTAACATGAGTCTGGTAAGAAAAAATAACTGTGTTTAATGTAAGCAATAAAAATACACGACCTCTTCGTTAACAACTTAAAATAAAAAAAAAACAAACTTGTATTTGGTTCAAACTAATAACATGAGTACTATTGAATAATATGCATATGATTCGTTTTATTAATTGTTTTATAATGGTCATTTTTTGTTTGATGACTTCATAAATCCGAGGATTTTAAGGTACAAGTAAACATTTAAATGTTTTTTTGTAACATATATTTCTAAGAATAATCTAATAGAATTATATAATACATTACTTTTCAAACATTTTTTCTGGATGAGGTCGTAAATAAATTTTGTGATGTAATATGTTAATATTCTGTGATAAAATTAAATCATATGTTAAATCCGAGGATTTTAAGGTACAAGTAAACATTTCAATGTTTTTAGTTTGTAACATATATTTCTTAGAATAATCTAATAGAATTATATAATACATTACTTTTCAAACATTTTTCCTGGATGAGGTCGTAAATAAATTTTGTGATGTAATATGTTGATATTCTGTGATAAAATTAAATTAAATCCTATGTTAAAAACAAAATTTTTCATAGAATAATAAATTTCCATCAGAAGGATACACCTGCTTGTGAATTATCAGTCCACAAGAACCGGCCCAGTAAGTCGTGTTCGGTACCGGCATGATTTAAACTAGAATTTTTAAAGTAACTTTAATTTAGATTTATTAACAGTGTAATATTATAAAACCAATATTTAAAAATTCTGCCGCCCATAAACTCATCACACCAGGATTAAAATTGTGTAGGCAAGACATGCGTCTCGTGTACAAAATACTCAGTGATACTCGAATAAAAAAAGTTGAAAAGGCCAAATAATAAAGTATACTATAACCCTCCACAGGTTGGGTAGAATTGAGCGCTCACAAACATGTTAAGCCCCGCCACATTCTTTATGTGCCTGTCCCAAGTCAGGAGCCTGTAGTTCAGTGGTTTTCGTTGATTCATGTCTGGCATATTTGTTTTTCGTAAATTATTTTGTTAGTTTTCTCAATTGAATTGTTTCATATTTTTCATGTGATGGCCTTTTATAGCCGACTATACGGTATGGGGAACTTTGGTGGATAGTTGTCTCATTGGCAATCATACCACACCTCCTCGTTTTTATACAAAGTTGAAGATCATTGAGGACATAAAATTCCTAGAGGTTTTGCCAAATACAGCCAAGGTAATCTATTCCTGGGCAGAATTGCCTTAAGGGAAGGACTACCATTTGATATTCTGGTGGGGGAGGAGGATTTTGAAAATAAATAGCTCAGCCTTGGTAAACACAAAAATCACAAAAATAAATGGTTTGTTCTGTGGTAGTTTGAAAATAAATTACCTGACTTGCAATGTATTGAAAATAAATAACTCAGCAGGTCTAATCTAAAGTATGAGATGGCACCAGATTCTTCATAAATTCATCTTTTTTCCAAAAAAAAAAAAAATAGGGAATCACTTCCCAAATCTTTTAATAATAAAAGTATAACTATTATTTAAATATACTTGAAATGTCTGCAAATTGGTTTCATTTAACTTTTCATCCAATTTCATTTGCCTCATGTAGGACATTTAAAAACCAAACGCTTGTCTCCATATCAAACTGTGTTCACGGCGAGTGCCTTGCAAGAAGCAAATTCGATTCTCCATCAGACGTAGCCCCTGATTTTTCGGGATCAATGTTTCTTATTTATTTGTCTTTTGTTCATTGATTGCCCTTCTGTATTCTGTTAGTGTTGCTTTTGTAATTTAGTAATTTTGTTATTAACTTGATTATGAGTTTAAAAAAAAAACAAAAGCCACAGACTTAACTATGTGAATTACATTTTTGCTTTATCATGCATATTGGTCTTTTGATGTTGTTCCTAGAAACTTAAGTCTTAATCTGAATCTAATTTGTAACACTGATATAATTTTATATTTCGATTTTATTAAATGAATTTGGACTTTACCAATTTGTTTATGTTTATTGTATTGAACTGCCGACTTGTGTGTGAATAAAGAGCTAGTACCCCGCAAATTGTGAATCGTTCCCAAAGACGGAATCCCACTCGAAGCCGTTCTGACAATATTTATCTGGAAAGATACAAAATCTTTCTTCATATATATTGGGAATATAGAAGATTCATTTCTGCAAAGGATGATGATTAATTCTGATTAAATGGTACATAATGACTTGACTATACATGTATTATTTATAATAAACAAAAATTTAAAAATTGTATGTTTTCGAATATTATAAATATAGTTGTGAAAATAAATAATCAGTCCCTTGCATGAATAAAAATGAAAAATCTTGCTTCAATAGTGCAGAGAATAGATAACCTGTCCTCCTAGTTTACAAAAATAATAACCGATCTACAACAAATCCTCCTGCGCCCCCCCCTCCCCCCCGAGAATATGAAATGGTCATCCCCTTAGTATTTCGTAAAAATTCTAAGTTATCAAGTTGACCTTAGACGTGTTTGTCTGCTCTGTTTAGATTCTTTTGATGTTTTTGCTCTTAAAGATGCCTCTCGGGAAAAAAAAAATGTTGTAAGGTTTTATTTTTACAGATAGAGATTCTGGCATACTCTACCACATGTAATTTATTCAATATCCTTTATCAGAGCGGATGTGACTTCGATTGTCATTTATACATACCACACAGTCAACGCCCTATCTCCGTTCCCGTTGGTTTTGGTTGAAGTAGGTGTAAGGACTTAATACTATATATGAGCTATATCTGACGCAATTTTCGGGGATTTATTGTGTATCAGAATGTGAAGTACATGTATCTGAGTTACCATGCACCCCTAAAAGTAATAACCTAGGTTTTCTAGGTACATTAAACAAACAACGAATATTTGCTCTCTTTTCCAAGAAAAGTAGGAAGATACCTTCTGGTGGAAATGTAAAAAAAAAAAAAACAAGTTGAGGAAAGATAGCCAAAGTCATGGCCAAAATAAAAGAGAACAAAACAAACCGAGAGTGAACTCGTATGCAACATTGAACGTATTTATAAACCTAGTCCACATACATGTATAACATAGACCATCAACTTATCATATGAACATTTATCATTTTGTAAAATAAAACTTCTATTGATCTATAAATAAAACTTATGTATCCGTTTATAGTAACATCATCAAAACACTATACTGATGTCGATATCTTGGGAAGATAATTTCTTAATAAATTATTTTCATTCGGAGATTAATCAGCTTAATTTTGGACTCAATATATCACTAAATTGTATTGAAATAAGTCGGAGAAATTCAGAGATTATAATAAAAATACCCTACTGAGTTGAAGGTTTCGTAGCACAAGACGTCGAACTATTTAAACATTGAACCACAGGGAAATAAGACGCTGTTCGGAACATCACGCAGTTTTCATAGCATTCGGTAGGCTGGTTCAATTTGTAAAAAAAAAGTAAAAAAGACGCTGTTAGGAACATCACGCAATTTTCACAGCATTCAACAGGCTGGTTCAATATGTACAAAAGGGAAATCATTTGCACATGTAGTGTTGATACACTAATGCTATATAATTAGCTATCACTTCCACAGAGAAAAACTAAGAAAAATATTTCTGATCATTTCTGCAAGCGAGATAGTAGCAAAACATTAAATATGCCACGTTTGAAGCTGTCGATATGCATTTTGTCAAACAAAGCTTCAATGTCTCGCAAACTTTTCAGATCCAGAAACTAATTTTAATAACTTGAAAGAACCTAAAACGACAAAATATTAAATCGGTTATGCAATCAGTGAAGACTAGACCCAATTCTTGATATTCTGTTAACGTTAAACATAAACATTGAAACAACTTTCAGTAAAGAAAATCTATTTCAATTTCTAGTTCCAATGTCACATTCATTCCTAATTGATGTATTTACATTGTATGCAAAATTTACTGCCGTTACTTTCGGGGAACTTGTCTGCACAATATTGTATCACAAAACACACCAATTGACGTCAAAATTATAAAATTGACTGACCCCAGAAGGTTTTTTCGTAGCTTGATCATTGGTCATTCGGAGTACATTCAGCTAAATACCAAAAAGTGTAATAAAGTCTATGTGGAAAACATTTTTCAAACTACTGTTAGAGTGTCTATTTGTTACATTTTCCAGGAATTGTACAAAATCAACTTCTCAATAAGATAACGGAGACAATTTAATAGAAAAGTGATGCTTGATGTACACATAGATACTTGATGTACACATAGATACCTTTTTCTTATAACATTAAAACTACCAATGTTAATGCACCTGATGCGACAAATAATGTCTCTCCGGAAATTCACGAAGCCGTAATTTATTTTTACCTTACTTGGGTATAATCAACAAAACTACGTATGGCAATTTTTATTTGAGCTTGGTACCCCCAAACAAATACACCCCCCCAATAACATACATATCCCCATCATATAACAAGCAAGTACATGTAACAAAAAAGTCCAAATGCTAGTAATACATGTGTAACAAAAGTCTATAATATGGCTAAAAATAGCAAACGCAACACCCTTAGTAATGCTACTGGGAGGGTGGGTGGAAAAGCTAGTATATACCGAGAAAAACAGTCACTTGACCAGTATCCTAATAACTTGATGTCATTATCCGAGAGTCCTACTTTACTACAGCAATGTAGCTGCCCCTCGACGAAAAGATAGCCGCCATAATTTGACACATTTTCATATGTTGCATTAATTTTGATTTTCCATAAATATGTGATAACGATTTGATTGCGATTCTGTAACAACCTCGGGGTGGGGGCAGTTCCTATATACAAGGTGATAGGACGTGCCGCTGTAATAGGTCACCTTTTCAAGCTTGAAAATATGTGAATAGGTCGGGAAAACTATCAGAAATATATGATAAGGCCAATAAAGTTCCAATAACTGCATCGTCTGTCATCTTTCTTGATGTTTCCGGCTGTTTTTATCAACCAATTTTTGTCTTTTGACACTTTGGTATTCTACTCTTACATTACACACCACATGAAATCCAAACAATATGGGAAAAGTTTACATATTTACCTACGCAATATATGAAAAGGTATACATTTTTAAAATCTAAATTATATGAAAAGGGTGGGGCAACATAACCCCAGCAGCACTCCCTATCAATTAAGTATTGAAGTAGCCCCCTGAGGTAACAACCCACATCAGGTACGATCCTAATCAAAAGTTTGACAAATAAAAAAAAAAAATGAAATGTTTGATTCATCAAAGCTCAAGAGAAGCTTCAACAGAACAGACTAAAGACGTCTAAGAATGTGTATTGTATACGTGTGTTTAATACTTTCAAAATCTAGAAACCGAAAGTAAGATGGAGTGCATATGTAATTTTACCCTACTATCACAATTCTTGTTGTTGTTATGAAAATGAACAGAAGACAGCATGTTGATATCTTCCTTTGGTTTGTTTTTATGTTGTTTTGGTGTTGTTTGGGTGCTGTTTTAGTATCGCATTTTAACCTCCCTTAAAACATATCTTACATCAATTTGAAAGTGAGAAAAAGACAACAATGTTATCTTTGAATCTGCTTAGTTTTTATGTTGTTTGGTTGCTTTTTAAAACGGGAATGATTAAAGGGACCTACCACATGAGTGATTATTTCTGCTATTTTGCCAATTAATTAGGTTATTATACGTAAAAATACAGTACAATACATCCTCGTCTGTTACTATAACGCACTCGGTGACTGATAACATTCTGTACTAGCTAGGTCAATGTTTACTTGTCTGATTCTCGCCCACTCACGAGATATTTCGATAGTTTAGTAGCTCTATAATTAATTCGAGAACATGGAATTTGACATAATAAATAGGTATAAATTCTATAGAAACATAGTTATTCGGCCTTCGATATATCAAGGACCCTTTCTAACATTCATATCTGGTGAAAGGGGGGTAACTGAAAAACATAAATGCACGAAAAATTGTAAGCAATAACAATACACGACCCTTTTGTAAATGACTTAAAAAAAACTGGTATTAAATTTATATTAATAAATGAATAGTATTTTTGTTTTTGTTTTATGACATCAAAATACGTTTTTTTGTAACATATATTTCTAAGAATAATCAAATAGAATTATATAAAAAATGTTATTTGATCATATTTTTCATATTTCCAGGATTAGGTCTTAAATAAATTTTGTGATTAAATCGATGTTAAAAACTCAATTTTTCATAGAAAAAAAATTTCCATCGGAAAGGTTAGACTTTTGTAAATTATCAGTTCGTGAGAATGTACTAACATGTCCAGTAAGCAGTGTCCGGCATGATGTGAACTAAGTTGTCAAATGTAAATTATAAGTTAGATTTATAAAATAATGTAATTCAGTTTTAAGTTAGATTTATATATAGTGCAATTTGATTTTAAGTAAGATTTATAAATAGTGACACTAACTCAAAAGAGTTTTTAACAGCAAAAATATAAAATATAAGGGAAGCTTAAAAACATAAAAAAGGTTTACAAAACATGCGCTCGCTTCTATAAAAAGTAAGAAATGTGATGGTACTGGACAAAAAAAATCACAGGTCGAAGAAAGAAAGACAAAATCAAGGCCAAAAATAAAAATAAAACAAAACAAACCGAGGTGAACAGTTACTCTTCGTCTATATATATATAACATAGACCATTGACTTATCACATGAACATTTATCATTTCTTTAAATAAAATTCTATTGATCTACAAATTGAACAATTATATCCGTTTATAGTAACATTATATAACACTATCATGATGTCGTTATCTTGTGAAGATAATGTCTTTGTAAATTATTTTAATTCAGAAATTAATCAGTTTAATTTTGAACTCAATCTATCCCCAAATTGTAATAAATTAAGTCGACAAATTCAGAGATTATAGGAAAAAATACCCTACTGAATTGAAAGTGTCACAGTAAAGACGTCTAAATATTTGCATATTGAACACATTTTGGTACAAAGCATTCGATAGTCTGATTCAATTTGTTCAAAAGTGTATTTGTGTTTAAAACAAAAAGCTACAAAAGTAGTTTCATTTCAACCAGGAATAACTGATTAAATGTTTCAGATCTGTTCTGCGAGTGAGATAGTATTAAAAACATTTGCCCCGTTTTAAATACAAACAAAGCTTCAATATCATGCAAAAGTATAAACTTTTTAGATCCATAAAATATATTTAAAAACTTAATAGAACCTTTAAACAAATAAATATTAAATCGGTTATGCAAAAAGAGAAGACTAGATGCATGGTTTATTTCTTTAGTTGTTATTGACTTCGAACTAGCTGTAAGTAACTGCGAGTAATCTCTGAACTATACTTAGTGTTTTTTGTTGTACCCGGCCACGTCAACGTTTGTTATATGTACGATTCGCTTGTGTATGTAACAACGTATTAGATTTTAGCGAGAGAAATTTATGTATTACTGAAAAATTATTACAACAGGGTTTTCGATATCACAAACTTGTCAAAACATTTACTAAATTTTATCATTGGTATAAGGAAATAATTCGTAAATATAACTCAACATGCAGACATCTTATACGTTCAGGTATTTCACATCCAATCTTTTATGGTAATATTCTTTACAAAGCACAAAAATGTCAGTATTCACCTCAAAAGCTTACAAAACCTTTAAACAGACTTATTAAGAAGGGATATAGTTACGATACTGTTGTCAGGTCATTAAAGATTGCATATTTTGGCTTTAATATTGATTCACTTATAGGGTCTTTGAATCGGAACTAGACACATTTTTGTTTTTTTAAACAGTTGTTGGCATGACACGGGTTATGTTCTTCTCATACATTTTATGATAGTATGATATTAAACCCCTAACGGGAGGGATTGTGCCTGATATTTATATTATGAAGACATAATCTTTCAATCAATTTAATTGAGGTCTGGAGCTGGCATGTCAGTTAACTGCTAGTAGTCTGTTGTTATTTATGTATTATTGTCATTTTATTTATTTTCTTTTGTTACATCTTCTGACATCGGACTCGGACGTCTCTTGAACTGAATTTTAATGTGTGTATTGTTATGCGTTTACTTTTCTACATTGGATAGAGGTATAGGGGGATGGCCGCAATTTTGCGCCTGTCCCAAGTCAGGAGCCTCTGGCCTTTGTTAGTCTTGTATGATTTTTAATTTTAGTTTCTTGTGTATAATTCGGAGTTTAGTATGACGTCCATTATCACTGTACTAGTATACATATATTTAAGGGGCCAGCTGAAGACCGCCTCCGGGTGCGGGAGTTTCTCGCTACATTGAAGACTCATTGGTGGCCTTCGGCTGTTGTCTGCTCTATGGTCGGGTTGTTGTCGCTTAGACACATTCCCCATTTCCTTTCTTAATTTTATTTCTATTTGTATCCATCTGATGAGTTAAGCTTTTTTCAACTGATTTTTACTAGTTTATTCTTCCTTATTGGATCAAGTTTTGAATAGCAGAAAAAATAAATATAGGGAAAAAATAGAATAAAAAAAGATCTATTAATCAAGCGTGAGGTCGAATTTATCTATTGAAGGTAGAACGTATTCCACTATAAAATCCGAGACATTTTTTATCCTTGAAATGTGAAATATGCAAAAGATTAACCACGCCAATTCCAATGCAAAGGCCTTCAAATGAATTTAATTTCTGAAACATCTTGTTTTAATCGTAATCCATGCCGTACTATGAACACCAGTACCAATTCGTATACGATCACACTCCACGGTATGAAATCTGGAAGCAGGTAAACAAGCTAAATAATGCGTATGTTACATGTACTTGTCTGTCGATGGGTTGTTGTTTCATTAACGTAAACCCTATGCACTCTCTTCTTTTATTCATTAAAAAATTAGAAATACAAGCAAAACAAACAAAAATGCCCAACAAATCATTCCGATAAAAGACATTATCAAGTTGAAGAACGACAACTCTAAAAATGTTGGTTTTAATTTGAATATATTATATAATATATACTATATAACTGTAAGAAGATGTGGTATGATTGCCAATGAGACAACTCTACACCGGCATTTTAAAATAATTGACACAAGTGTAAAAGAGGGACGAAAGATAACAGAGGGACAGTCAAACTCATAAATCGAAAATAAATGACAACGCCTGGCTATAAATGAAAAAAGACAAACAGACAAACAATAGAAACACATGACACAACATAGAAAACTAAAGAATAAGCAACACGAACCCCACCAAAAACTAGGGTGATCTCAAGTGCTCTGGAAGGGCAAGCAGATCCTGCTCCACATGTGGCACCCGTCGTGTAAACTTTTCACGTTCTAATATTAACCAAAGTAGCCTTCTATGAATGTTACTCATATTTAAAGGCCAATAGGTGATGTTTAGTTTTCATTTGTTTTTGTTATGCTGGATTGCTGTCTCATTTGTAATTATACAACTACCTTAACTTCATACAAAACTTATTGACGTCAGACAAGAGCCTTGTTTTTCAACATAATACACTATATTGCGTAGCTATTTTATAATTACAAATACCTCTGTTTAGAAAGTTTTAAAAACATATTTTATTTCTTATGTCAAAACATCGATTTGGATCAAGATATTTCACTGCAAAATATATTTACAAGTGAAGGGAGTATAAAGAAAGAATGTTATATTTATTTATATATCCTGTTGTTTCACAATACAATTGACAAAACATTTACTTAATCAAGTCGGTAAATGACATTGGTTTGTTTCCGATTAATCAGTTTTACGTTTCTGGTTTACTATAATGATAAAATATTTACATATAAGCATTTCGTAGTGATGAAATATCGTTAAACGTAAGTTTTATTTATCATACCAACTTTCAATGCAACACACAAAAAAACCAACTCTATGTCAACACAAAATATCTCTATGGCAAAACAAAATATCTTTATGGAAAAACTAAACATCTTAATGGTAAAAGAGAACACTCTAGGACAAAACAAAACACTCTATGGCAACAGAAAACACTCTAGGGCATAAGAAATCACCCTAGAGCAAAAAAAAAAACACTCTAGGACATAAGAAAACACTCTAGGGAAAAACAAAATATCTCTATGGCAAAACAATATATCTCTATGGCAAAACAACACATCTATATGGAAAAACAAAACATCTTAATGGCATAGGAAATCACTCTAGGGCAAAACAAAATATTCTAGGGCAAAAGAAAACACTCTAAGGCATAAGAAAACACTTCAGGGCAAAACAAAATACTTCAGGGCAAAAGAAAACACTCTAGGGCAAAACAAAACATTCTAGAGCAAAATAAAACACTCTAGGGCAAAACAAAACATTCTAGGGCAAAATAAAACACTCTAGGGCAAAACAAAACACTCTAGAAAACACTAAAGGGCAAACGAAAACTCTTTAGGGCATAAGAAAACACTGAAGGGCAAAAGAAAACACTCTAGTGCATAAGAAAACACTATAGGGCAAAGTAAAACACACTATAGCATAATAAAACACTCTATGACAAAAGAAAACACTCTAGGGCAAAACAAAATATTTCTATGGCAAAACAATATATATCTATGGCAAAACAATATATATCTATGGCAAAACAACACATTTTTATGGAAAAACTAAACATCTTAATGGCATAAGAAAACACTCTAGGGCAAAACAAAATAATCTAGGGCAAAAGAAAACACTTTCGGGCATAAATAAACACTCTAGGGCAAAAGAAAACACTCTAGGGAAAAAAACCACTTTAGGGCAAAAGAAAACACTCTAGGGCAAATGAAAACACTCTAGGGCAAAACAAAACACTTTAGGACAAAACAAAACACTCTAGGGCAAAACAAAACATCTCTGTGGCAAAACAAAACACTCTATGGCAAAAGAAAACACTTTAGGGCAAAACAATACATCTCTATTCCAAAACATATTAACGCCGCGGAATAATGATAAAGATACTTACAATGATTCTAGATTTAATGCAATATTTTTTCACTATCACTTGATGTGTTGACTTGAGTATAAATATATGGCTTCTCTCTCTGCCGCTATACGGGGTTTCCTCTTATTCAAAGTTATACAGTGACTTTTAGTGCAACTTCATATGGCCTGAAGTTGATATTTATCTCATTGGCTATCCTATCGAATCTACATGTTTGTATCTTTACCAATTTTTATTATTTAGTCGAACATTTTACATTTGATAAAGACCAGCATCCATTTAAATGAACGATAAGAAAGGGATCTTCAATCAAGTTTCATCAACGGAGAAACCGTATTTGGGACAGGATGAAATGACCAGAAGTATTCTTCCAACTGGTACAGTAGAATCTCCTAATGTAACAGACTTGATGTCTTCAACGGAGAAACCGTACTTGGGATTGGATAATTTTACAAGAAGTTCTCTGACGAATACAAGTGTAGGGTCTCTCAATGTAACAGATATAAGGCCAACAACGGATAAACCATATTTGGGATGGGGTAGTTCTACAACTCTGATAACTGGAAAAGAAGGGTCGCATAATGTGACAGACTTAATTTCGTCCACAAAGAAACCGTACTTTGGATGGGGTAATTCTTCAGGAGGTATTAACCCTATAAGTCTTCGTAACAAGTTAAATTCTAATCAAGTGTAAAGCTTCTGCTAAAATGTTTTTAACCACTTTTTAAAGAATTGAAAAATAAAAGAATTAAAATTACTTTGCATATGCTTAAAATGAAGTAACAGTACATTCACAATCGCTTGTTTGCATTGGATTGAAATGTACGCATCGTTACACAACTAACCCGACTATGTATATTCAATGGATGTAAAAGTTTGCAAAATTATTAAGTTTCGTGCTTGCTAAGGATAAATTCAAAGACAAATAATATTGCATTTTTAAAAGGCTGATTTACTCATGCTTTGGATTTTGAATATAATTTGTCAAAAATCTTGACATTTACATATATTTCAGCTACGTGCGAGACCATAATTATATAAAAAAATGAGTTGATAACTTTTTTCGATCAAACTGACTTCTGAGAAACGGACAAACCAAAGAATAAACATGTTATGTGAATTGAAAATCCTATTATACGAGTTTCTTAAACTATATATATATGTTCCTAATTTTGTCATTTTTTTTAAAGGGAGACGGATTTATATAAGTTTTTCTTGTATGCGAGTCCCAGTATTTCTATTGTATAATTGTGTTTCGTGCATTTGTGAAAAAATAAAATATTGTTTAAACTAAAAATCCTGAAATGAAGTAATTATAATAAGTCTACTATAAAGGTTTGAGAATGTTTTGAAGACTTTAATTTGATAGACACTATTTATTAACAGTGAAACTTATTATTATTATCATAATTTTGTTTTTCATTTTTTTGAATATAGAGAATTCAAATGAAAGCAGTTCATCATGCTCCTCTTCAACCAATATGGTTGGACCTATATTAGGCATTCTTTTGGTGCTTGTATCTATCATATTCATCGTTATCAGTATAAGGCTAAAGAAAAAAGGTATTTTTTTCTTTAAACACATATGTATATCTATTTGCATTGACACCAACATACTTTTACAGCAACTGGAACTCGTAATATTCCACTTCTCCAGGAACGCATCGTACACAGGAAATAAACATGTAGTAACGCATTTTTGAACTAAGCAAAATATTATTATTACGCAGCTTATAAGGATAAATAAAATACAAGCAACACAACTATGGCTGATACATCGGTGAACCTATGTTTAGCATGATTCAAACTGAAATGTGTTCAGTATGCGATTGTTTAGTATAGAGGATACAATACACAAATGTGCAACTTTGTTGATATAAGATGATCATAAACTTTTATATTTGATTGGCAAAAAGGTTTAACAAAAACAAAAGGGAAATTAAGAAAATAATGACAGGCTTATAGAACGAATACGAAACAATTGTTTTATTCCTGACCAAGGGAAATGGTGAGGTAAACATGGTTTATAGGAAGTTTAATCTGACAATTGTATGACATTTGTTTTTATGAATATCCTTCTTCTTCTTAGATATAGTAATTAAACTCAATTATGAGTACTCAATACTTGTGCGTTACGTAGGTGTTGGTAATGTCTATTTACAATAAAAGATCAAAGATAAAAAAAGAAAAATACTGTGCATGCTGTACAGTTGGTGCAGGATAAAAACATTCCATCATTTGCCAAATTACCAGTGTCTTGAAAGCTTCGATAGTGGAAGCTTTTACTGTCGATTCCGGTAATTTATTCCCGGCTATTACTGTTCTTGGAAATAATGAGAATTTGTAGAAATCATGTCTTGGGCTGAAGATGGTGTATGCCATGGTATTGTAGTGTCTTGATGTTCTATTTAGTGGAATGAGGTAAGTATCTGTTGGAATTGCTACTAGTCCATTTACAATTTTGTAAAATAGGCATAATCTGATGTTCACTCTTCGTTGGTAGAGAGGTATCCAGTTTAGCTTGCTTATCATGCTTGTGACACTCGATTCGTTACTGTAGTCGTTGAAAATATAGCGAGCTGCTCTTCTCTGTACCCACTCTATTTTGTCAATATTTTCTTGCGTATAGGGATCCCATATGGCTGCGCTACATTCCACTCTTGGTCTTATAAGTGCGTTGGCAGCATTGGTTTTTTTTTGTTTGTTGCGGAGCTTTTTTGATGTTTCTGCTGAGCATCCATTGTGCTTGGTTTGCACTGGCTACAATGTTGTTTATGTGTAGGTTCCAGCTAAGGTCATCTTTGATGGGAATTCCCAAGTATTTCGTGTCTGTGACTGCTTCTAGTTGTTTCCCATGCATGTAATAGGGTTCTTTTATGGGGGTTTTTGATCTTGTTAGGTGCATCACGTTGCATTTGCTGACATTAAATTCCATTTTCCATTTCTGTTCCCATTTCGTCAGTGTAGTCAGATCTTTTTGAAGAATGGCTTGATCTTTGGTAGTTCTAATTGGCCGGTAGATGGTGCAATCATCAGCAAACAGACGGATTGTTGACTGCATATCATCAGTGATGTCATTGATGAAGATAAGGAAAAGGACAGGTCCAAGTACACTGCCTTGGGGTACTCCAGATGTTACTCCCACTTTGTCTGAATATTATTTTCCAGTACAACTGCCTGTGTTCTGTTGTCTAAAAATGCTGTGATCCATTTGTGATTTTTCCCTCTTATCCAATATATAGATATATATATTACCATCAATAAATTGAGAAACACAATAATAGCGAGCAACCCAAACAAATACATCATATCTTTTTATTGTTACATATTATAATTGTACCGATAATTAGGATTCACAGATATACAACACAACAATCTAAAAATGTCAAACATACAAATGACTCAAACACTGACGCCAAATCAAAAAGTGTTTGTAAATAAAAAACAAAATCCTCCTCCCTTGCATATGAATTAATATTAAAAAAACATTTCAACATAATTTCCTCCAAGTTTATTGCTAATAAAAGTTGTTTAAACAAAGGTGAAAAATAAATATATAAAAAAACGAATAAAAATTGTTGTTTTTTTGTTTGTTTAAGGTTTAAGAAAGCATCACAGACATACCACGGACACAATCAGGTACATTTGTAAACAATTAAACTCCATTAAACAATTTATTGCAGCGCATATGTTTTGACAGTTGGAAGTGTGATTAGCTATATAATCAGGTCTAAACCACAATTTACGGAAAATGCATGACTTAAGTCAGAAATAAGACAGTTGCTAAAAAAATATAGATCATGTGATGATTTAAAATCCTGAAAAATACTAAAAAATACAAGAACAATAAGTACTAGTGGTTTTGGGTTGTTTTCTGATTTTTGGTCGTTTTTTTTTTTATCTATTTGACACATTTCCCATTTCAATTTTCGATATGTTCACCCTGATTATCGCTCTTTTACCTTACAAATCCGCAGTTTAAATATAACAGCTCAAATAATCATGATGTTCATTCGCCCTTTCCAAACTAAATATAGGTAGATCTTTTCGGTCGTACGTTAAATCTAAGAAACAATCTCTCTCCTCCAGGACATATGAAGACATTGATAGTGTATCAGCAGATAACGGTTATACAGCAATACAACAAAGCTCAGGAAGAGGCTCATAAATCCAACCAAGGTCACCGTATATTAATCATCATACTAATACACTAATCAGCAAGATTGAAGAACATGAGTTTACTGAAGGAGAATCTGAAGACAATCAATACAGTCAAATGAAAAATCAGCATCACTATATTGACATCATTGCATGAGACGAGCGCAAAAGTAAAGGCTACAGTCATCCTTATAGATTTATATTCTTTTCCAGGATTGAAATTTTGTATTTGCACCAGACGCGCGTTTCGCCTAAATAAAGTTCAAATAAAGTATGAGAGCATTGTCCAAAAACTCCTAAAAGTTTTGTAAAATACAGTTACGGTAATCTATTCCTGAGGTAGAAAAGCCTTAATAATTTAAAAATGTAAAGTTTTATAAACAGTTAATTTATAAGTATGGACACATGAGTGCTGACTACTGGGCTGGTGATACCCACAGGGAATAAAAACTCCACTAGCAGTGACATTGACCCAGTGGTTGTAAATAAACTCAGAACATATCAAAACCCTTTTTGTTTTCTCCAATGGCAATAAGCCAAACTTCGGCTTTCACCTTTAGGAAGAGGATGTATTCTTAGATTTTCCAAAGATGTATGATACTTTTTTTATAATTCTTAATTTTGTATTTCTTCATCTCATACAATTTGTATATGCATTTTTTCTATCAAAGAAGAATACAAAACTTGTCAGTGTCAGCGCTTATATTAATAGTTACGTAAGATGATACTTGTCCAAAATGTGATTTGGAATTTCCAAAAAAAAATTAGCAGGTTAAAACATTATAGAAATAGACACAAAATCAATCAACCATATCCACCGATCAGTCATATTATAATCCACCCCCTACACAACCGCCAAAACCGCCACTACCAACATCACCAGCGCAATCGCCAATATAGATGATATGTAAATCTCCTACTTCTATCCTGCTATTGACCATGACAGACATAACACATACACATGTAAATGATATAAGACTGTAATACTAAATAAAAGAAAACCCAAAAACTATATATATAACCTTTCTTCGTTATTTAAAACTCCAACATAAACACGCTTTTTCTTAACAAAAAATAATCATTGTGGCATTTTTTTTTTAACATCTAAGAAATGAAGAACAGGAAACACTTGATAATATTTGGTTTTACTTGTGTGATTACTATTTTGTTTTATTTTTAATATCATGATTATGTTTTATAAGTGTATTGTCAAGTTTAATTTCATTGACTACATCAAGGGTGCAAGTTGATCAGCAAAAGATGTCTTTGTGAATTGGTAAATGCATTTTATACATTGCTATGACAATATTAAAATGTTATTGAGATAATTTTTATACATTTTTATGTTTATTGTTTGAATATTTTGTAGTTATACTGGTTACAAACTATCAATTCGTATCTTTAAAGAATGGTGTAAGAAGGGACAACAAAGTTTAACTAATCATTAAACGTCGTGTATATTCGGAAGGTAAAAAGAACACACTAAAATTACCTTATATGTTTTATTTCGAAACATAAAAAAATAATATTCGAAATACCAAGACATTTGTCCAAACAATGACTGTTTTTTTATTCGAGCTCAATATAATGGGGACTATCTAGGTTTTCTGCTCCTACAAGAACAGAATCCTCAGCAGGCTGGTGTAATGTCAGATCACTAATTTCTTCGTAACTATGAGTAGCATCCTCTCTTTCGCTATCCTTTGCGCTTGTATCTGAACCTCGTTCTGATGTCCGATGTATTGTTGGATAATCAATTACTTCCAAATATTGGTTTCGTAAACCATCATATACATTTGGAACGTTATTGATCTGTGGTGCTGCATGGTATCTTTACAATAATAAAAATAAAAATAGCAGCTTAATCATATTAACAATTCATATTTAGGAGAAGAAATCTGATATAGTGCAAAGGATTTGCTACCATTAAGTACATTAATTAAATGATAGTATTAACTATTTGCACAACATGCTCAGAATAAACAGCTGTCTAAAACACGAACATCTGACATTGATTTTCTCAACATATAGTACCTCAGTGATTGTTTTTTTTTAATTTTTTAAACGGGTAAATGTAATTAGTCAACATTGTGTTGTTAGGGGATGGCCTTACGGTGCACGATGTACTTGCTGATTACTTTCATATCGTTCGGTCTATGATTGCTAGTTATCTGAAAGGCATTCACATCAGATCTTCTAATTTTTATATATAATGCTCGTTCAATTAACGAAATCAGAATAATGACAATCATGGCTGACATGCATAAACCTACTTCAGTAAAGATTTGTTCCGAATGTACCACGATAAATTAGTACTACGATTTGATATCTTAACTTTAGTGGTTAAATGCAGATCAGCTTTGGCATTTTATATAGCAAGCATCAATAAAAGCTGTAATTTTTTAATATTTTGTAGGTACAGATCTGTTCATATACTGATATATCGATATTACCAAGGTACGTTATGTACTTTCTTTTATAAACCTTCTTTTTTCGAATAAGAAATGAATCTAAATATATCAGTTTGATATTATACTTAAACATAACTGCATTCAAGTTTGTCTCTTAGTGATTTGATATAACCTCTTTCATAAAATAGACTGTTTCAGAAAGATAAGTTCCAAATACGTCAGTTTGTCACTGAACAAAGATTCGAGTCTCGCATATATACGTTGGATCAACCCAACAATGTTAGAACTGTAAATTTGCTTTCGCAAATATTATGTTCTTGCCTCGCCGGGATTCGAACCCATGCTACTAAGATATCGTGACACCAAATCGCCTGTACTGTATCCGGTGCGCTAGACCACACGACCACCTTGATTTCACTATATTGCAATTATTTACTTGGTATCAAGTTAAAACTGTATGAAAATATACGTACATTTCCCTAGGGGAGAATCCACTTTGAAAATCTACAAACAAGCATGCTTTTTTTTTAGAAATTACGTCAACAATTTATATTATTTTGTATGTGCATATTATTATTGTTTTTAATGAACGAAAGCAGATCTATTTAGCTCGTGAACCAATATTTTCTGCATTCTACAAAGAAGAAACAAAACGAAACAATACTACCTAAATTTGCAGCTTGTTAATTTGTAATAACAAGTTCTAATCACATTGAATATGAAAATTATTCTGAAATTTGGAATTTTGTAACGAGTCTAATGTTGACGAAACGCGCGTCTGGCGTACTATATAATAATCCTGGTATCTTTGATAACTATATATGCTTATTGAATGTATGTTTATAATTGTCTTTGTACGTACTATAGACTATTTATTTGTTTTTTATTTTTCTTCTGTATTTTGATGAAAAGTTGATATTCCCCAAACAAGATTCATTGATTGTTAGTTGATTGTTTTCTCAAGCTCAGTGACAAATTTTCGACTTATATTCCGAATGAGAACAAGACGAATCGAAACGCCTTTATTGTCTACAATACAGAAAATTTTGAATATGGAATCAATATAGAAATATCTTTGGATTTTGCTGTTTTTGTGACGAAGATATTGATTTCAATTTCTCAATATTTTCTGATTTAGTGAAATTATGTCCGTTTATAAACCGTAACACAAGTACTGGTCTTTTTATTATCGTATATCAAATATATTTACTTCTCGAATGCCGTGAAACACAATCAGTGTATTTTGTCTTAAGATTAATTCTGATTAATATTAACATCTCTTTATGGTTTTTTTTTGAAAAAAAGATTTATTTTTGACTGTTTGATATGCATAGTTGATATAATAAATTACAGAATGTTATTCTACGTTTAGTCCTTACTTCTGTTTTGTCCTGTTTTGAAAATCAGAGTGGTCACAACAGCCGTTACGATGAAAACCGCTGAACCAGTAAGGATCAACATTTTAGTCATAAAACTAAAACCACTGGCATCTGAAAAAAATTACATGTTATTTCATTTGCAGTACTTTACTTTACATAGAAGGCACATTTGAATTAAGACAATTGTAACATTTCAACAAGGAGAACAAGATCTACACCGATTCCAATCGATCCGATACCACTTAAGTTTGGCGATTTGTTGTGTTTATAAATATTTACTTGCACAAATCTTGATGCAGTGGCTCACTTTTCGTTTTCTTAGAAAAAATGGTTAACAAGTGTACGAACAGTCGTTTGTAAGATTCTTCAAAGCTCTTTCCCTGTTTAAACTCCAAATGGGAGTTGCGCAAATCAAATTCTTATATCTATTTGATAATCATCAAAGGATCTTGAACGAAAATATCTACGAAAACATTCAACCCATTCATATAAAAGCAAAATGTATAGAGATAATCATTTACCTTTCTTAACAATAAAATGATATGAAGTATTTCCAAATTGGTTTTCAATAAATATAGAGTAGCTGTTATGAATAGACTCGCCACTCTGCATTAGCTGTGCCATATATCCGTTAACCATCACTTGTTTATCGTACATTTGACGTTTGAGGTCGATCTGTGCAATATACTGCGTATATTGTGAAACATTCGGTAGTAAGACTTTTGCAGTAGACCATTTCACAATTATAGGTTCTGGTATACAATAAAATTGAACCGTAAGCACTGTGTCCTTAGTAGTGTTTATGTCTGTTTTTATAATAAGAGGTCTGCCTTAAAAAAAAAAATCAAAAATAACAAATATCATTTTTTCGATTAGATATAAAGGAAATGTGTTTGCATCATCGAATTAAAACATTAAAAACATTGTTAATCAATTATAAATAAGAAACGACATTCAGCATTTTTGACGTATTTGCTGTTTTAAGATTAACTGCTACTAAAACAAAAAAAACTTTATGTCTTCTATTTGGTATCAATGCAAACAATTTCAAACCCAAGTAGAATTTGTTTTTGGGATAAAACAAATGTCTAGGTTTCATATTTAGAAAAAGGGTTAAATAACAAAAATACCGAACTTGGAGGAATTTTGTAATTGTAAAGTTTCAGAATTGATGAGTCAAAATAAAGTAGAAAAACAATGGTTCACTGTAAAGATGTAAACATAAAAATATATATTAATATATTAATAATATGATATATAGTTTAGAGTTGAGGATAACAAGAAAAATCACAAAAATACTGACCTCCGAGGAAAATTCAAAATTGAAATTCCCGTATTAAATGGCAAAATCAAAGGATAAATCACATCAAACGAATGGACAACAACTGACATATTCCTGATTTGCTACAGACATTTTCAAATGTAGAAAATTGTGGATATTACCTGGTTTTATAGCGCTAAATCTCTTACTTGTATGACAGTCGCATCAAATTCCATTATATTTACAACGATGCGCGAGCAAAACATACATAATAGGTAATATTGTCAAAATAGGGGTACAGCACTCACCACCGTCGTATTCAAAACACCTTTCAAAGAAGATTTTTCTCTTCATCTTGTAATCTGAGATCACCTCAAGATGGGTTTCGTGTTGTTTAGTCTTTGAATTTCTATTTTGTGTCTTGTGAACTATTTTGGCTATTTGTCTTTTTCTTCTTTAGTCATGGCGTTGTCAATATAAAAAAGAAAATGTGGTATGATTGCCAATGAGACAACTATCCACAAGAGACCAAAATAACACAGACATTAACAACTATCGGTCACCGCACGGTCTTCAACAATGAGCAAAGCCATTACCGCATAGGTAGCTATTAAATGTTTATTTTCAATCTATGAGTTTGACTGTCCCTCTGGTATCTTTCGCCCCTTTTTTGCACAGGTGCAAATATATAGTTTTTCATAATCAAAGTTGTACTCTTTGTATGCAATTGGACAAAAATAATTCTTCAATACTAAAAACAACATATATTCCCTCTATATTGTATCATGTCTGCATCTATGAAGTTAATCCAAATTTGTCGAAGAAATATATTAACACAATATGTGTCTCGTTGTCGAAGTATTTATAAATACTTATAATCAATAGAGTTGAGTTTTTGTGAACTATCATACTTACCTTTAATTAAAAGTGTACTACTATTTGTCCACGTCAGTTCCCTTTTGTCCAAAGTGATAACGTTGCAGGTATATGTGCCCATATCGCCAATTTTGCAAGGATCAATGAATAAAGTAGAAGTGTTTTTCTCTTTACTGATTAAACCTGAAATACGTCTGATGACCATTCCGTTTACTGAGTGTGTCCACGGACTGAAACCATACCATGGAAAGAAACCGTCAACGTGGCAGTCTATTGTCATTGGGTTTGATAGATTGCATTCTACATCACGTTTTATTTGGAGCATTGGAGCCTCTGTTTGTGAAAAAAAAATGTATTAGAGAACTCAGAGAAAAAATACATCCGTTTAATTACATGTGCTAACATTTGAACACATGCGTCTTTCAAAAACACAACCAAAATGCTTGCAAAATTTATCGACGATATTCACATGTGCATACCTGTATAGCAATAACAATGAAATAACTTATAATTTGTGGTTGTATTGTAGTGATGTTAATGCTATTTGAAAGGTAGGTGGGAGAAAAATTTCTTATCGGCAATGATTCCACCTTTTGCTTTTATTATCCAAAATGTGAAAGTAAATAAATCACTAAATCTCTGGTCATAATTCCGTTAAATGTGTATCTTCACTCTTACCTGAATAAACTTACTTTGTATTTTAAATACTTTATCTGTTGTTGATACAAATTCATTTATCTTTGCCGAACAGTTGCATAATTTGCCATTATCAGTTAATGATGCTTTATATTCAAGCTTCGAAACGTACGTCTTGCAATTATGAACAATTGTTGGTGCAGGTTTTAAATCCAAACAATCCCAAATCAGTTCAGTAAAGACATGGTTAACTGTTACACTGCATATTATTTCAGTTATCAAGCCATTTATTAACGGAAACACAGTCGAAGTTGTAATTGATGGACTTTTAACATCTGTAAAAGTAACATTTCTATCATATTCATCGTTTGCCATGATATAAAATATATTATGCAAAATTATGCAAATTAAAAAAATATCCGTTTTATAAATAATTTGATATATTGAACTCGTTATTTGTGGCAATACTTTAATAGCTGTCAAATTCACGATCATCTACTTGACTCAAATTTTCATATTTGAATTATAACATACTAAAACGTCTATTTAGAAATTAGATTTTGCCTGAAATTAACAGTTAACAATGTATGTGCTCGACAATATATATCAGAATTTTGTATTTGACCTAGATAACCACCGATTGTCACTCATTAAAATAACTTAATATAATCATAAAAATAAATATAAATAGTTCGGCGACCTCGTGCAATTAGCTGTTTCTATGCCTGTTTGATTTCATATTATGGGTTAAAAACAAGAGATAATTATTCTTTTCACATGTATATGAATGTTATTTTGTGGATCGATAAACAAAGGCCACAGTAGTTTACCGCTGTTCGAAACTCATAAATCGATAGAGAAAAAAAAACCGGGTTACAAACTAAAACTGAGGAAACCGCATCAAATATAAGAGGAGAACAGTCAGTCAATAGAATGGTTTACCTCTGTTTGACATTATATTTCTTTTACAGGCCGAACACAACTTATTCATGCATAACCATTCTAAAGTAAATGGGTAAAATCGAAGGTCACATGACTTCGGATTCAAGTGGTCGAATTATTCACTTGTAAGTGAATAATGCACCAGGAATGTGTCTTTGCTTATTTGGAAAAAAAAATGAACTCAATTGGCTACTAAAAGTGAATTGTTTTTCAAAATTTTACTTTGTCCAATGACTGAACCAATCAAAATCCCATTCTATTTTTTCATATCTTGTAGCTAGTGCTCCTTTGTGTTTTCATTTGTTTGCTTGTTTTTTGTTTCATCTTTTGATTTTTTTTTACTTCACCTAAAAAGATAATTAAAAAGAAACCCATATCAGAACCATAAATCAACAAAATGGCATCTCATGTAATGGTGTAAAAACATGAATTATACACCAAATGTTATACCAACCGGACAATTAAAATAGTTTTAACTATAAATGTTTCAATCGATAAAAGATGCCTTTTTCACAAAAATAAATTTACATCAGGTAATCTATTACAGTAATCTTCCTCACTGTGAGGAATCTGACACTATATTGAATAACACATACGTCCTCTCAAAATTGTCGATGATATTATTCCCGATGAAGGAATACACAGAACAGTATTTTTAAATCACTATATTGATAAAACGGTGTTAATCGCATTTTAGATTATATAACTAAACCTCCCTAGGTAGATATTTTAGACGGTATATTGTATGCTTTATATACAATCTCAAAAAGAAATGGACCTTCAATTGTAAACACTTGACAGATACATTGTATTTATGAATTTCGTGAAGGTATCTGGACGATACATCTGCTTTTTATATAAAATTTATTTAATGAATGGCTATTATTTATTTTGAATTTATTGAACCATAAAACTAATTTTTGACTCTTCACATTGAATAATCCGCGAAGCGGATTATGTAAAATGTGAAGAGTCAAAAATTAGTTTTATGGTTCAATAAAATCAAAATAAATTATTGCCATCCATTATAAATAAATTTTCATCAAAAATAAGGCACAAAGAACTTTTTATATTATTTATATTAACAATAACAACGTACACACATGTTGGCGTATGAATACACAACGTCAGAGTGGGCGTGTCGCCATAAAAATTGACAACATTGAAAATAAAACTAAGAATTTTAACCAATCAGAAGATAGTAAATACACCAAATTTTTTTATAAAGAAATGTTTCTTTAATTTTAAACTCGTCCTACAAAGTCAGCATATGATTTCGTACGCCAGACGTAAAACAGATCGAAAACCAAATCAAATACCGGATTGGAGAGCATGAATGACTGAACATTCTAAGCGACTAAAGCAATCTAAAGCTTGGCGTTTGAATATTTCAATATTCTCTGTACAATAATTGTAGAGAAATGAACATCTCAATGATTCCTCATAACAGCATAAAAGAGCAAAACTCTGGGCTGGTGATACCCTCGGATACTGAAATCAGCCAGCATTGACTCCGTGGCTGTGAATTTCATTTAAGGCAAAAGGTTCATTATTTAATTTGAAAATGTTTACTTTTTAGCTCACCTAGCCCGAGGACCGAAGGGCCAAGTGAGCTTTTCCATCACTTGGCGTTCGGCGTCCGTCGTCTGTCGTCCGTCTTGCGTCCGTCGTCGTTAACTTTTACAAAAATCTTCTCCTCTGAAACTACCAGGCCGAATTTTACCAAACTTGGCCATACTCATCATTAGGGTATTTAGTTTGAAATATGTGTACGGTGACCCGGTTTACCAACCAAGATGGCTGCAATGGCTAAAAATAGAACATAGGGGTAAAATGCGGTTTTTGGCTTTTTACTCAAAAACCAAAGCATTTAGAGCAAATTGGATAGAGGTTAAATTGTTCATCAGATGTAGATCTATCTGCCCTGATATTCTCAGATGAATCGGACAACTCGTTGTTGGGTTGCGTCCCCTGAATTGGTAATTTTATGGAAATTTTACTGTTTTTGGTTATTATTTTGAATATTATTATAGATAGAGATAAACTGTTAACGGCAATAATGTTCAGCAAAGTAAGATTTACAAATAAGTTGTGCATGACCGAAATTGTCAGTTGACCCCTTTACGAGCTATTGCCCTTTAGAGTCAAGTTTTAACCATTTTTCGTAAATCTTAGTAAACTTTTACAAAAATCTTCTCCTCTGAAACTACTGGGCCACATGAATCCAAACTTGGCCACAATCATCCTTGGGGTATATAATTTAAAAAATGTGTTCGATGACCCGGCCATCCAACCAAGATGGTCGCCACTGCTAAAAATAGAACATAGAGGAAAAAAGCAGTTTGTGGCTTCTAACTCAAAAACCAAAGCATTTAGAGCAAATCTGACGTTTTTAAATTGATTATCAAGTTAAAATCCATTTACCCTGAAAGTTGCAGATGAATTGGACAACCTGTAGTTGGGTTGCTGCCCCTAAATTGGTAATTTTAAGGAAATTTTGCTGTTTTTGGTTATTATCTTGAATACTATTATAGATAGAGATAACCCGTAAACAGCAATAATGTTCAGGATAGTAAGATTTACAAATAAGTCAACATGACTGAAATGGTCAATTGGTCCTAAGAGTTATTGTCCTTTATAGTCAATATTTAACAATTTTCATAAAATTTGTAAATTTTTACTAACATTTTTCACTGAACCTACTGGACCACGTTTATTATAGATAGAGATAATTGTCAGCAGCAAGAATGTTCAATAAAGTAAGATGTACACACACATCACCATCACCAAAACACAATTTTGTCATGAATCTATCTGCTTCTTTTGTTTAATATTCACATATACCAAGGTGAGCGACACAGGCTCTTTAGAGCCTCTAGTTTAAGTACTCTTTATTGATGCTGTGTGCAATATTTTCGAAATTACAGGTAAGTGGAGTAAAACTGGTTTGTTCTCACTCAAGGTTTCTGTTTTTGAAGTCTTCTATACTAACTAAGAATAAATTAGGATGTCCCAAAAACACGAACGAATATAACACAATGAAATGAGAGTAATATTTTTTATTCTTTAAAAAACCTCTGGTCAGAATTTTAATTGAAAATAAAACCATCATAGATACCTGGAAAACATTTGTGTATTTGCGCCACACGTTTCTGTCTACAAAAGACTTTTTAATGATACTCGGATACAGTAGTTAAACCCCTCAAATAAAGTACGAAGTTAAAGAGCATTTACAACCAACATTTCCTAAATGTTTTGCAAAATATGTAATCTATACCTAATGTAGAGAAGCCTACGATAGTGCCTTTGTCTATTGGTTAAAAATTGCCTTATTAAATTTTCTTTAAAATATAATAAACGGTATATTCATTAGGGTATAAAAGGGCACGATTTCCTATCAACAGTTTAAAAAAAAAATGACATACATATCGTGAATATGCGTCGTTAAAACACAGACATTTGGTACAGTAAAATTGGCACATTTGTTTACACAATATACACTACTTAGTACTATGTTTGTTTCATAATCCAAAACATTCTCCTAGATAAAGTCAAAGAGATACAATTTGATACTTTATTTAACAGCAAAATATGTCCTATCGCACATATACGTATTATATTTACCTCTGAATTCTATTCTTGTAACATTTACTGCAGCATGTTCATAACTTGTACCATGACGACAAGTCCATCTACCCTGAATATGTTTATTTGATATGTTATGTTCTACCAATACACTTTCGTTAGTAACTACATTTATACTTATACTATCCTTTTCTGAATGGGAATGACACAAGGGCTTTGGATAAGAAAGAAGACAAAAGCCCCTTTCATTATTTAAATTATCATGAAATCTGATCTCTAGCTGTAAATCATCCGTCTTGCATGTCAGGTGTAAATCTTGACGATGAATACTCCATGTTAGACACAAATGGCAACGGCAGACAATTAAACCTACATGAAATGAAAAATTAAAAGGATTATCTGCCACGATGTTGTTTTTTTATGAACATCTATCTGCTCATAATATCACAGGATTATTCTAGTAAACCTTTAAAAATTGATTCTGAACACCATATTAAACGTTTCGTATTTGTTTAGAATTAATCACCAGAAGCCAGAAGTGCGCTGGTGGTTACGCCGAAGTTCGATGGTCTGTGTCTGTCAAAGAGTGAAAACCAAAATGGCATGAGATGTTTCTATAAAATAACATTAGTTAGATGTGACCAAAGTAGCTGCTATTCTAGTATTTGAAAGATCTTCTGTTTAGTTCAAAACAACGACTTTGAAATCTTCATTAAATCTTGATGCAATCTAATTTTGAATTAACCAATTCTTAGATAAGTATGCAGTAGTAAAGAGACTGCAAATATGGTATTCACGGCGTGCATGTCTATATAACAGTGGCGAAGATACCAAAGGGACAATAAACATTATACATCGACAATAAACTGACAACGCTATGGCTATAAAAGAAAAGACATACAGACAAAAAGTAGTACACAGAAAACATAGAATACTTAAGCAACTCGAACCCCACCAAATCATGCTAGTGATCTCAGGTGATGAAAGAAAAGACATACATCTCAGGTGATGAAAGAAAAGACATACAGACAAAAATAGTACCCAGGACACATATTATGCTTAAGCAACACGAACCCCACCAAAAACTGCGGGTGATCTCATGTTATAAAAGAATTTGTCACGTTTACCACCAAAACTGAAATAAGCTGATTTGATGCTGATAAATATAAAAGGAAGTACATGTAAGGACCAGTCAGGTTAATTTAGGTCAAACATGTTGTAGAATGAAAAATAAATTACAACATTGTCACAACAATACAATAACATGAACTTGATATAGCAAAAAAATTCCTACTGCTAGTAAGTAATTTCAAGATAAAATTGTCCATACAAATCGTGTAAAACATATTTAAAGATAAGTCAAAATTATCATTTAGATCTATATATTTTATTTTTCGTACAAAATGTGCCGCATTCTCCAGAACACTGGTTAGATCATCTGCAGAACAAGTTCATCCTTTTGCCGCTTTGACATACTTTTAAATAATTTTGTAATATTCGCCAGCACTGTTGAAACCTGTCGGGACTTGAATTATTGGTTACTTTTTTAATTTCCTTTGTTAGCATGAATTTTTTATCTACAAAATCTGATGTTGGATTTGATGTAACGTTGTACATCTTGCAGGCGACAATATTACCATTTCCTAATTTTGTCCAGTTTTTATAATAAAAAACCTGGTCAAAACACTTATGTGTGGTTTTAATACTTCATTATTCTGTTTTAAAAAATGAAGCCAAATAGTATCATGACTAAATTCCAACGGAGCTTGTTTATGTTATTCATTTCGACCGTAATTCAACACCAAGTTTATGAGCTCTTGGTGTTATTTTCGAAAATAAAAAAAATATTGTACCCTTACATCAAATCGCAGCGCTCCTAAGTTGACTTCCTTCACGTTCCATGGTACACAAAAGGCCAACCTGATGCTTGACATGTAATAGTACCTACTCTACAAACGTGTTCCATAAGTTAGTATCAGTATAGTTTTACATTTAAGACGTAAGATATGAGCAACTGATATAAAACTTAGGGGGGATATTTCGTTACATCACATACACGTGATAGAAAACCTATACCTCATGCGGCATTTGGTACACATCAAAGATAAAGACCAAACACAAACGTGTTAGTTTGTTGAGAATAATGTTATCGCATAAAAAAAACTCTACTCGATGAAAGATATACCTTATATTACATATGGTGTATCATTCTCCTATTTTCATAACATATTACGATCACGTGTTTCAAATGTCATTTTTTTGTATCCAAAGTCTTGTTTCTATTTTTAGTTTACTGACGATATGTTTCTATTGGTTTTCATATTGACGGTTAATATTAAAGTTCTTGCTAAAAGAAGCCGTCTGGTCCAAAATTCATCTACGTAATGACTTTAGACGTAACAACCATGGATAAATTGCCGTACATGTATGCAGGTGACGATAAAACTAAATATGCAAGTTTATCAGCAGAAAATATGAATAATTTGATGTTTAATATAGACGTTAAGAATATAAAGCTGTACAGTTCTTCAAAGAATATTAATATAAGTTGCAAAATTGTTTCCCAATCCACTATAAATAAATATGTTTAAACTAAGAATATTCATATGTGTAGGCCATGTTAAAAATCTAGCAAAATGTACATTAAAAATATCCAGAAAGAGATCCATTGTCCTAATAAATCAATTTTAGTTTTTAAAGCTATTTCCTCAGATGTAAAGTATTTTAAGATCCTTAACAAAGACGGACCAAGAATGAATATTCTTTCTATCAAAATGCAGGTAGCTCTAAATGTTTGCAACAGTGTCAAATGAAATAAATGAACCAGCCTAGAAACACGTGGACATTATCATTTCTACCCAACAAAAATTCAATGCATATTTGCTTTCCGAAACCCAACGCGTGAGACCTTAATAATACTGCTCCTTGACTCTATACTTATATTGCAGACTGAAAAAGCAGATAATTAATATGTGTTCCATTCGTAGTATTTTAATTAAAAAAAGTTATCTAAATCTGTTTCAGGTTACTTACAATCAAATTGAAGGTAATTAGATACTGAACATTGACTTCTTTCATATTCATTTCCATTCTCTCACTGTATTTGAACTGATACGATTACATTGTCAAATATCTGTTCAAACACAAACATTATACTTTTTGGTTTTCATGACAGCTGTAAAAGAATCCTGGATACCTAGTAGTTTTTGTTAGATTACTATGCATGAACACTTGTTATCTTATATTTATAGTCATAATTCAAATAAGAGGTGCCGGATCCATAAGTTTGCAACTCTAGGTAATTATTGAGGTAATAATCAGCCCAGTAGTCAATAAATATTTTACACTTAGTCAGGAATATTAGTTTTTCATTCGTGTGATTTGTTTAGCCTTTGTATTTAACCATTTGATAAAGGAATCTCTATTTAGAATTTCCTTGAAATTATGCAATTTTGTTATTTTGCTCCTTTTCGGCATTGACATTAATACGACTAATCTTAAAGTGTTTATTGATTAATTCATAAATTTGTAAAAAACCAAGATTTCAACTGAGGCGAAGTCGATTTTCATGATTTTTATCATACACCTGTTCTGGTTCTTATACATCCTTGGCTTTCACATATTTGGTTTTGAGCTTTCGTAATATATTTAAATTAAGAAAACAATATAATGGTAGTGAACAACAAAATGAAAAATTGGCTTATTTTAAGTGTTTTATGAACCAACTTGTTTCACGACTGATAATCCACAGTAGAACACAATATAATAGCATAGTCGTTTAATATTTATACGGTGCCAATTGTAAAAAATGGCAACTAAGTGTGACGTTTCGTTGTTTGTTTTTCATCAACTGGCACAGTTATGATTAATTCCCGAATGATGATTTCAATTAAATGTCTGTAAAGTAAATGTACAAAGTATCAGCTATTATTCAGCATCAAACTTTAAATCCTACTATAACACATATCAAATTAATTGGACAATGTTCCAATGACTGTGTCACTTTGTTTTCAAATTTTACTGTCTGTCAAAGTGCATCTTATTTCTAACATATTGCTTTCAATGAAAAATATTCAAAACGAATTAGAAAAACCAATGCTCTTACAGTTTTAAAATCAAAGTTTTGAAAACAATACACATTTGACATCAATGGGGATTTTAGAAACACTCCAGAATCATATCCCAGCTGTTAATCCTGGTTTTTCCTTTGCGGCCACTTAATTTTTGACAAAAACCATCTGAAAAGCGACATATTATACGTCATAGCATACTGTATTTGATAGATTTATTATATTTATTTTGCCTGCATTTGAGAGTTTTTAATGACTAAATCAGAAATAAGAAAATCCTTAGTTTTATGAAAAATACAAAGTTTTGTAAACAGGAAATTTATGAAAATTACCATATGATTGATATTCATGTCAACACCTAAGTGCTGACTACTGTGCTGGTGATACCATAGGCGAGGAATCGTCCACAAGCAGTGGCATTAACCCAGTGGTGTACATAGTTATCAAAGGTACCAGGATTATAATTTAATACGCCATACGCGCTTTACGTCGACATAAGACTCATCAGTGACGATCAGATCAAAATAGTTATAAAGTACAAGGATGAAGAGCATTGAGGAGCCAAAATTTCAAAATGTTGTCCCAAATATGGCTACGGTAATCTACTCCTGGGATAGGAAAATCCTTTTTTGTTTGAAAAATTCAAGGTTTTGTAAACAGGAAATTTATAAAAATTACCATATGATTGATAGTCATGTCAACACCGAAGTGCTGACTTCTGGACTAGTGATACCCTCGGGGACGATATTATCACGTGAGAATCTTGTGTGTGTAAAATACACGTGATATAAACGTTTAACCGGTGTGATATACAAATGGACATTAACGTAGTTCTGACGATATGAGCACAAACCTTAAACACACTTTGGAAAAAAATGTTTGTGTACCCCACGATAATTACTTGCGCCATCACTTCTGAAAATATTTTCACAAAATTCCTTATTCAATGTATCCTGCATTAGATTGTTAAAGTGAGTTTCTTGGATAAATAGTATATCGTTTTTGTTGATTTGCCCAACTTACTATTTTATTTATTCTTTTAGGTTGTTGTAGGCTATTAACATTGACGGTGCATATGGTTTTTCATGGTATTTTATAGTTGAATATTTTAAATTTCATACATGGTGAGAAATTTTCTTATCATTTACAATGTAGCATTTTGTATATTTTTTCTTTCTTTTACTTATTTTGTAAATACTTTTGACTGCCTTAAAACTTAATTCTTTTAGTTTAGTTTCTTTAAAAGAGACTTTTTTTTATAGGACTGTTAACATAGTTTGTATTTGTAAGAAATTTATACTTTTGTACCCAGATACACTCGTTCTCTCTACTCTGTTCTGAAATTGTTTCAAAAATATGTGATACAAGTGGAAAATAGCAATGATTTGATAGTCCAAATAATTATGACGTCTTGAAAGGCTATTATAATTTTTTTCTTTGACGCCTTACTTCGACGTCATAATGCTGAAGCCGCCATTTTGGGTTGGACTTTGAGAGCATATTTTGCTCTCAACTTTGAGACCCAATTTAGCCATCAAATTTTCAATGAAGGCTCAAACAAAATGCATATATAAGAATTCTTACCTTTTATGTGTTTGTTTGTGCAAAATATTTCCAATTAATCCCTACAGAAATAATAATATAAGTAACAATTCCATCCGAGGCGGGAACATGTCGACTGCATTTTTTAAAGCGTTTGTCTGATTTCTTTTTAGGAGATTATAAAATAATTTTTACACCAAACTCGGTAAAACCCGAATTTCCGGAACCATTGTTTTACATTATCCGGAAATTCAGGTTGGTCAAAATGTACCGAGTTTGGTTCAAAAATATATTTTATACACCTTAAATGAAGCATCTTGAGGAAAAATCAGCTAAACGTTTTTATAAAGCAGTAAATTCCCTATCAAAGTCCAACTGAATATATGAGTTTGGCGTTATGACGTTGATGTAAGGCGTCAAAGAAAAAAATTATAATAGCCTTTCAAGACGTCATAATTATTTGGACTATGAATTTGATTATTATCATAATCAAACTTAACTTTGTGAAAGAACTGTGTATTTTCAATACGTTGTATTAGAGTAATGAAATTTTAAATTTTTTTTACTAACCTAGATAGTCTTTTTAGCTGAAATTTTGAGAGAAATGGGTGAGGGGAACAAAAAATGATTTGACCAGAAACAATAACATCCCATATAACTTTTTCTTTTCAAATGTTCTAGATATGTAATTTGTCAATCATTTATAATAAGGAAGTTGAAAATATATACATTTTATGCTTTAACCAGAGAAAAAACAAAAATTTTCAAAATTGACAACATTGTAAATTTGACACGAAACAACATCAAAATATGATAAAACTTTCTTAAATTAACAACTACCAACAGGTTTTAATAGTTGATTTTTTTCAGATTGGTCCACTTCATTTTTATGTAGAGTATGAAAACAAGTTTAATAGTTGAACTGTGATTTTTATATTGATGAAAGGGGTAAAATCATCAAAATTAGGTCCGTAGCAAAAAAAGAAGCGCACCGTGGTTATTTCACTCTCTGACGTCATACAACAAAAGGCATTGTCAAGACGTCGATAACGGCGGATCAAAACATATTGTGAAATGCGTAGAAAAAAGATATAGTTCCTTTCATGTTTTACATTTACTTCTTTAAAAAAGCCATTTGCCAATGTAATAACTAATTAAAGAATTCAAACATCGAAAAAAATTCAACTCGTGACCGAACAACACTGATAAAAAAGTCATTGGTATTTCATATTGCTACATGCAGAACTTTAAGGTATATACTTTTCCAAATATTGAAAAAAAAAAACATTCTGCCAAAAACATGTGTGGCTGAAAATATGGTTTTGCTATTTGTTGCATAACATATTTTATATTGTAAAATCAAAATGTTTTATTACATTGGTTGCAATGTATTGCATTGATTTCCCGGTTAAATTTCACATTTGAAATAAACGGGGTTATAAAAAAGCCATTTGCCAATGTAATACAAAGAATAACTAATTAAAGAATTCAAATATCGAAAAATATTCAACTCGTGACCAAACAACACTGTTAATTAACTCATGGCGCATTCGTTAGTTAATGTGTTGTTCGGTCACTCGTTGAATATTTTTCTTTATTTGAATTCTTCGATTAGTTATTCTTTATTTACAAAATTTATTTTAATATCTGAAATATATCAGCCTAATGTTTTATAAAAAATATTTCACATACACTTTATTTGATATTCTTACTTATATTTTAATCAATATTTTTCGCATATATAATTAATATTTTATATAAACTTGGATCAAAATCCCACAGTTTAAGCATCTGCGTACACACATTTAGCCAATAGTGAATATATGCATTGATACAAAAAAAGAGGACATGTGGCTTGTATATTTGGTTGCCAATGAGACAGCTTTACACCAGAACTCAAATGAATTGGATATAAGAAATTAAATGTCACTTTTTGGCCTTTAGCACATAAAACAACATGTACAGTATAGTCCACTTTAAAAGGCATTGACAAACAATATGTATTCTTAAAAAAAAGTGTCTGAAACAAGACAACTAACGGCCTAAATTTATATTAATACACATTATTAAAAACAAAAATGACATGTATGAACTGTTGCAAAAACCAGTCATGACTCATTATATTGTTTCCAGGCACAAACAAAAAGTTACAAACACACAAGTCATATTACTAATGAAAATAGTCTATAAATTGTCAAAAAATCTAATGTATGACAATAAGAAACCAATGTGTCCATCCTACATGTAAAAGACGGACGAAAGATTCCAGAGGGACAGTCAAACTCATAGATCGAAAATAATCTGACAACGACCTTGCTAAAATTAAAAAGCATAAACAAAGTAAAAAGCAAAGTATTGAAGAAAAAACATAGAAAACTAAAGGCTAAGCAACACGAACACCACCAAAAACTAGGGGTGGTCTAAGGTGCTCCGGAAGGGTAAGCAGATCATTCAATGTGAGGTTGCTTTGAGGATGTCATGTCGTTTAAGCATGCTAAGCGTGAATTATTTCAATCAAATATCATATTGCAGTTTCCCTGTAGAACATCATTTTGATTTAGTAAGAAATTGAAGTGAATTTAATCATCGAACTGCCAGAATTTATGACTGCACCGGGCAGAACGTTTTAAGAATTGTTTAAAAAAAAACCAACACTGATTGAAAGACAAATCACATGTTATGGCTGTATAATGGGGATTATTATTTTTATTAGAATATTCATGCATTCATTCACAATTACGGGCTTTGGACTTTGATAAATGGATGACAATGACAGTTATACAGACTTTTTTCTTAACGCCTTTAGAGTTGGTCTGATTTTTGGTATGTGAGTTAACCATGATGAGTTACAGATCAAGTTTCAGTTGCGTTCCGCTCCGCTAATGTTTTCCGAAATTACGGGCTTGCGGACTTTGAAAAATTGTTGAAAATCACAGTTATACGGACTTTTTTTCTAAACACCTTCAGAAATTGGGCTAATTTTGGTATGTGAAAAGTAAAATTACAAACATTCTGAACTCAGAGTAAAATATAATCGCAGAGTCCATAATCACATGGAAAAATCAAATGATGAAACACATCAAAACCGAATGGACAAGAACTGTCATATTCCTGACTTGGTACAGGCATTTTCAATAGTAGAAAATGGTGGATTAAACCTGGTTTTATAGGCTAAACCTCTTACAAAAGTACATTAATCTAATAATATAAAAATACATTTTATGTCATACTTTTATAAAAATAATATTATGTGCAATAATTATTAACTGTAAATAAAATTGAGAATGGAAATGGGGAATGTGTCAAAGAGACAACAACCCGACCAAATAAAAAACAACAGCAGAGGGTCACCAACAGGTCTTCAATGTAGCGAGAAATTCCCGCACCCGGAGGCGTCCTTCAGCTGTGTATTTATCAAAACAAACAATAGTTATTTAGTTTTTCTAAGAAAATTTTACTTCAAAAAATAATGTGGATCATTTAGAACTTTTCAGTTGGGACAATCAGAAGTATTACATTTTATAAAGTGGGACAGTCGGGAATAAACCCTCATAAAAATAAAAAATAATCGAAAACGAGAGCATTATGTTCGACTTTTCTTTTATTTAATCATTTATTTATCGATTCAACTATCCCGATTCAAGTGAATAGTTATCCGAGGTACCAGGCTTAAAATTTAATACATCAGACGTAAGTTTCGTCTAAATAAGACTCATAATTGACGCATGTAAGAGTGGTTTCAATATACGATGAAACGCTGGTCACACTAGTATATTACTGTTGTACGAAAACGTATAAGTTAGTTATATCTTAAGTTAATTTTGGGGAGAGTTTATATGTAATATTTACTTACCATGGAATAAAAGGATAAATATAAGTTGTAAAAATTTAGTCTGGTATAATTGAAATTCCATAACTTCCTTAACGTAAACAAACACGTCCTTAACTGTACTATAAATATACGTTGACACAGGAAGCAATTAAGTATTGGGAAAATAGGAAATGAGTAATTTTTTTTATTATTTATAAAAAAAAAAAAAAAAGTATAGAAGTTTGCATTTATATTTTCAATATACATTGTCGTTATAAATATACAAGAAAAGCAAATCATTAGGCATACAATTGTATTTGTTTTTTAAACATAAAACACTGCAACTTTTAAAAATTGACTGCTGGAAAATGTCTGTGCTGCTCTGCTGAATTGCAGATAGAACATTTAAAACCTGCCAGACCTAATGTCGATCATTCTATTAAGGGAATATAATTCACCTATATCTTAGTGATGTTCAAGAATTCATTCAGGAACTTTTGAGGATAATTAATGTTATATTTCCATGGAAAGGAGACATACTCTACTTTTGTTGCATCAATAAAAACATAAAAAAGAACCATTGCCCAAGTGGGTAGTCCATTTGTTGTGCGGGATATTTTAACCGATTATGTATAGGAAAAAGAAGATGTGGTATGATTGCCAATGAGACAACTCTGCACAAGAGATGTTTGTTTGTTTTGTTCACACATCTTTGTCAATATAAAGGAACTTTATGCGGCTCTCATAAAAGTGAGTGGTGTAGTCAGCTGAAAAACCAAGTTAAATTCGCCATTTTCTACATCAAAACGTGCAGGTATCAAGTCAGGAATATGACAGTTGTTATCAATTTGTTTGATGTGTTCGAGCTTTTGACTTTACCATTTGATTACGGACTTTCTGTTTCGAAATTGTTTTCAGGGTTTGGTAGTTTTGGTAGTTTGGTAGTTTTGTTATTTTACTTTTTAACAGAGATGTGTTTATATGTCTTTGATGCTACAATTTAGACTTAAAAATACTTCATATCTTTTTTTGTTTTCACATTCCTTGGTCTTGTTTTAAGATGTTATTTTTTATCATCTTTGAAAAATGGATAAAGAGTGATATGATATACTTAAATGACATTCTTGACGATACTATGTCAATATCAGAAAATAATATTTAAAAAAAATTAAAGAGTAAGGTAAATTGGATTGAAACAATCTATTCTACATAATTGGATTCATATTGTTAAAAAAGAAAATTCTGTTAAAAGTACAATAAATATCCAGAGAATTAAGATCACATGGAAAAATCGTTATTTTGAGACTACAGGTTTTTCAAATAAAATGTTATATGATTCACTAGTGAACACTATAAATGAATCATCAATAGGTATAAACAAGTGGCTTAAAGTTTTATCGATGCAAGAAGCTCCAAATATGAAGTCATTGTATCATTTTATTTTTAAACTTTTAACTGAAAATAGATTAAAAATTTTCAGATGGAAACTGCTACAATTTATTATACCAACCAAAAAGCTTCTATCACAATGGAAAATAGCTAACAATTATATGTGTAATTTTTGTAACCTAGAAGAAGACTATAATCATTATTTTTTTAAGTGTTCTTATTTGACAAGATTTTGGCAACAAATAGATGACCTCCTTATAAGATGTAATATAGATTTTGTGATAAAACTACAACACCTAATATTTGGGTACAAAATCACAGACAACAAGTATTTCTCCATCAATTTTTAATTACAATACTTAGTTTTTCTATATATAAGACATACTATGTATCTGAACAGAAAACAAAAAATGTACATGTCTACAGAATTTTTGTGAATGAATTTAATAAAAGAGTATACACAAATAGAGATACGATAAAAAGTCCAATGTTATTAAAAAATAAAAATAACATAACAAATGAATAATTTTATAGTAATGTTATTCTACAGATCTGTTGACCTAATAAATTGTATATCTAATCAGCTGATTATTCCCTGGATAGTCAGTGAAGTGTAACAGGGTACATCAAGAGAAGCTTGGAATCTTGATAGTTTTTGTAACAAGCAATATTTGATGAATAAAATTATTATGTTGTTAAAAAAAAAAAATGTTATTTTTTTCTAATTTAAATTTGCTAAAATATACAACATTACATATTAGTGAAATGCTCTTTTCAGGTTTTTACAGTATATTGACATTTAAAATAACACTATAATAATAATAATAAATAATAATAATAAATTCTTTATTTAACGAAGGTAACTCATTTAACATACACTTGTTAATCTCACACAAGGCCTTCACATATTTAAATGAATAATTCATATAGAACAATAATCAATAGACATGTACACAATTACAAATATGATCAAATATATAAATACACAAGCATGAAAACAGACTGTAGAACTAGCATGGCAAGAATGTCCTAAAAAAGTTTGTCTACTCATTATGTTTTATGATGAAGAGATAAGCACATTTCATATTAAAGCTTTCTATATGTCTTAAATCCTTAAAATCAATATGGCGGGATGTATAAATACCGAGCCACGTGAAAAGCATATAGTAAAGAAATGGACTAAATAGTAAAGTATCAATTTATAAAATATCTTTTTTATAGTTTGATCTCATGTTGTGCTGTCATACAACTGTCCCAGGTGAAGGGAGGATTGAACGCCTACAAGCTCACAAACATATTTAAGCCCGCAACATTCAAGATTTGCTTGTCCCAAGTAAGCAGCCTGTAGTTCAACGATAGTCGTTGTTTGACGTCTGTCATATTTTTTTTCATCAACAGTTTTCTTATTAATTAAGGCGCTTGTATTCGGAAACTGAATTGTTTCGTATTTTCATATCGGGGCCCTGTACTGCCGACTATATTGAATTGTTTTTTCTCACTGTTGAAAGCCAATGATTGCTTACATCAACTTTATTTAAACTTGATGGATAGATGTCTCGTTAGCAATCATACCATATTTTTTTATTTTAAGAATAACTAATAAGAAGAACACAGTAACTAGAATCTCTTCTTTGAAGATATATATTATTTATAAAGTTGATACGAAGAATTGATGAACAAAGTCTTGGTATCCTACGATGATTTGTTTAGATAAAAAGACGAGACGTTTTTAGAAAAAATACTGGTTCAACAACTTTCTTCTCACACACTGGTCTGAAAATAGGAAAAACAGTACAATGGTTAAGATCTCATGTAATTAAGATTACAACTAATAGCATTAGGGACTTCAATGTGCCGGGATATTTGCTAGCAAATACCATGGCAGATGGGGAATACCGTTCTGAAAGTCATAAGAAACGAGTGACCGCTGAAAAATAATGTTCTTACAATTCTTGAACTAATGCATACAAACATAATAAACTTAGTCTTCTGTGCACGAATTTATTATTTTTTTCGTGTAAATTTCGTTTAATCGTCAAATTTTGTTTCAATCGGTCAGTGTTGTTGTGAAAATATGACAGGTAATTAAAGTTCGTGTTTTGAAGCCGAAGTTAAACGATGGTCACCTGTTTGTCAACAATCGACAAAAAATAAACAAAAAGGCATGGAAGATAGCACGTGTTTAACATGTAAATTCAGATAATAGTTTATTTTAAGGACATCCATGCGTATTGTGATCACCGGATTTTTACGAGATGGGTCACATTGAGGTCACTTTGCATACGGAAAATATGTCGGGTGAATAGCTTGCTGGAAGGAAGCAATTAAAATAAAGTAAACGTCTTCTAAATATGAATAAATTAAAGAATTTTCTTCAAAAAAAGTATATGTACATAAGTTTTATAATGAAAACTATCCATTAAGTTATAAAAAACATATGCATTATTTTTTTTTATTTGAGGTTTCTTATGACTTTAAGAATAACCCATTGAATCATTTCTATTCTAATGATCGTTCTAAACATACCCAAGGTATCAAATAAATTATTTAGGGTTAAAACATTATAATTGAATTTGAGGTCAAGATGGATACAACAAACATTCGGTAGAAATAAAAAAAGATATTATGCCTACAAGGGGTATTTGTCTAACGGCTCATGAAATTTGTATCCCTCAACTGGAATTTTTGGTAAATATCCCTTGTAAAAATGATATATTTGTGACCAAAACGTTTGAAAAATAATTGCAAAATCAATTTTGTCAATATTTTGCCTGAGGGAGTTGAAATGTTGGTTTTAGAAATCATTTATAAATTTACAGAAGGACAAATTTAGAACAGTTTGTTATAAATCATATCAGTACCGAGGTACTAACTAATGCGCCGATGATACCATCGAGAACCAAAAATACATCTACGGCGGTATCGAACAGTGGTATGGCGTACGGAAAGGGCCAAAAGTAAAGTAAGATGCGTAAGCTATAAAAGCTTATGCTGCTTTGTTTCCTTAATTTGACGTCCAAAAAGTGATTATATATAATTGTCTAGCTATGCTTCATATTTTATCGCATATGCTATATTACAATCATTTACTATGCAATATTTTCCAATTGTAGCATATACTGTAATATTTCAAACACATCATGATAGGTAAAAAACTTGAAAGTAGCTTATGCTATATAATTTAATTTTATTAGACTATATATCTTACTGTTGGAAGGCGTGTTAAACGTACCAAGTAAATTGTCATCACTTAAGCCTCCGCCCTTTTCATCAGTACTTAAAGAAATGCAATGTATAATACGATCATTTGTAAACTGAAAAAAAAAACACCTTTTCATTTGACCAAGTCCGAGTTTATTTAAAATGCATTTATTTTTTTATTTTTTAAGATGTTTACATTTTATATATTCATGTTTTTCACTTGTATATTCGTGGATTTTAATCTCACTGGAATTGGGTAATTTTAAAACACGGGGAATGGAAATGCGCACACGTAAAAAAATAATTTTCATATATCATCTTTGTCTCGGGTGATTTAATAATTACATACAGCCCGCAGAGCCTTATTGCTACCTAATGTATCTTATTTCAGTTACTAGTTCTGTTCTTTCCATGTTGAAAACGCTGCACTCGTTGTACGAAACTATGTCATAAATGAGATATTTAAAAATTACATTACACAAATGTCTCAACGATAAATGATTTTAAAACAAATTAAATAATTTGTCGGATGACAAACTTCTGAAAGCGGCAAATAGAATATTCACAAGTACGTCCCTGCCGTTGCAATTTAACACCTGCAGTGTCATTAAGTAAATGTACAGATCTAAATAAATAAATCAATAAGTATAAATTTTGTTATAAAATTTGCAAAACCTTAAAATAAAATTATCAAGACAAGGTCTAAATAATCCTTCAACTTTTGTCTTTGGCTGAAACACGAACAGATATTCCGGTGACAAAAAGTACATGCAGCAGTAGAATAAGATTTCAGCTATAAAGTGGGACCAAGCTCATAATTTGATAAAACATTATTTTAAAGTTTTTTAGAAATATTCATAGCACAGCACTTAAGAAATCGACGGGAACATTTTGGGGACTAGTCTTCACCTGCCAACGTCCGATTCTTAATTTAAACAAGAAAAAGTCGAAACGAGCTAGTCCTTCTAGAAAAGGTGCATCCTGGAAAACTTATGTTTAACATTAAAATGACACCAACATCTAAACCCTCGGTCACACCTTACCGGATAGCTCGAACGGACGCCTAACGGATAACTTTTTTTCAATCCGTTTATGTCCGTTCTTATCTGTTAGACGTCCGTCCATATCCGTTGCATGTCCGTTAAGCGTACGTTTTATCTGTCGACGTCCGTTCTGTCCGGTGGAAAATTTTGAGCATGTTCAAAACTTTGAACGGACGTCCAACGGATAAAATGTCCGTTGAACGTCCGTTAGGCGTCCGTTTTGAACGGTACTCGTCCGTTTCGTTTCCGTTTTGTATCCGTTACGTGTCCGTTATACATCCGTTGGAGGTCTGGAAGATAAATTCACCAATGGACTTCAACCGGACGTTGAACGGATAAAACGGATGAGAAACGGACTCCTACCGGACGTATAACTGGTAAAACGGATGATGAACGGATCTGAAACTGATAAATGCCAATTGAAAATTTCGCGTCAGAAATGCCAATTATTGGTATGTCAGATTTCTTAAGGTTAATGAATTCTTATTATTCATAATCGATCTTAGAGTATAGGCACGTCTTCACAATCAACAGCTCTTATTCAGACCAAAAAAGAAATTTGAAGACCAAACCAAAACCAGTTACAAAGAAACATTTTGAATATTTATGCGATTTACATGTATTATTATTGTCGCCGTTGATTTTTTCGTATATCTTGTTCATCCGTTTTATCCGGTACGCTTCCGTTAGGTGTCCGTTTTATGCGGTACTCGTCCGTTGGATGTACGTTCGACATCCGTTCTGTCCGGTATTTGTCCGTTATGCATCCGTTACACGTCCGTTTTATTCGGTCAGTACATCAACGGACGCCCAACGGATAACAATTTTGTCGACGGACAACTTTTATTTTCATCCGTTAGGCATCCGTTCGTGCTATCCGGTAAGGTGTGACCGAGGCTTTCCGGATAGCTCCAACGGATGCCTAACAGATATTTTTTTTTTAATCCGTTCATGTCCGTTAGACGTCCGTTCTTATCCGTAAGACGTCTGTCCATATCCGTTGCATGTCCGTTTAGCGTACGTTTTATCCGTCGACGTCCGTTCTGTCCGGTTGAAATTTTTGATCATGTTCAAAACTTTGAACGGACGTCCAACGGATAAAATGTCCGGTAGGCGTCCGTTTCGTTTCCGTTTTGTACCCGTTACGTGTCCGTTATACATTCGTTGGAGGTCTGGCAGATAATTTCACCAACGGACTTCTAACGGACGTCTAACGTAAAAACGGATGTTGAACGAATGTGACACGGACTTCTACCGGACGTATAACGGATAAACCGACGATGAATTGATCTGAATCGGATAAATGCCAATTGAAAATGTCGCGTCAGAAACGCCAATTAGATTTATTAAGGTTCATGAATTCTTATTATTCATAATCGATCTTAGAGTAAGGACACGTCTTCACAATCAAGCGGCTTTTTTTCAGGCCAGACACTGCCCTTTAGCGGCATTTTGAAGAAAAAACCAAAACACGCTACACAGAAACATTTTGAATATTAAAGAGATTTACATGTTTTATTATTGTCGCCTTTAATTTTTCCGTATATCTTGTTCATCCATTTTATCCGGAACGCTTCCTTTAGGTGTCCGTTTTATGCGGTACTCGTCCGTTGGATGTATGTTCGACATCCGTTCTGTCCGGTACGTTTCCGTTTCTCGACGTTACATATCCGGTGTGTGTCCGTTATGACGGCGTGCATAAAGCTTGGTCCACAAATGGAGTAAAGGAAAAAAGTTCCGGAACGGAAACGATCACTGTACGGAGTTTGATGGAGTAAAGGAAAAAAGTTCCGGAACGGAAACGATCACTGTACGGAGTTTGAAACGTAACGTCTTCAAATAGCTAAAATCAATTACGACGTCGGCATTTCCCCCCAGAAAACAAAAGCGTACCAAAAACACTGGACACGTAGTTTATCGCATAATTTTAAAAATAAACGTTCGACATATTTCATTTTTTTCAAACAACAAAGTACAGCAAATGCACATTCTTGAAATCTAAAAAAAAATACATGCTATGAGCGGTGTAATGGAAAAAATAAGCGACTATGTCGTAGACCCTATTCAGAAAATAGCGTTAAAACGTCATTTCTTTAAACTGTAACATAATAGCTGGACATTTAAAAAATTCAGGTGTTCAGCCTGGACTATCGAATCATTCATATCTTGCAGATTTTTGTAAACCTCTTGTAATGCACATTTTGAATATCGAGTCATTTCGAAATAAGAAAATAACAAGTTCATATTTTATCACCGATTCTTCCATTTACTAATATTAATCCTTCCAAATTACTACTTCTTACACATAACCAACTACATTTCAAACTTTTCCACAATGACCGAGTTTGATTGTTATTTATGTAAATTTCGTGTGACGTCATAGTCCGAATAAAAAAAAATATATTGTACGAAAATGCAAGAAAATACGTTGATTTTTTACAAATTTCAGGTCAAAAACTGTATTTTATGCTTATTTAATGTTACAAGTTACAAGTTACGACAAAAGAGATGATTTCAGCTTTCCAATTGTGAACTTTCCATTTCTAAGTAGCAACATTCCAGCAGCACCTGCATACGGGGTATATATCTCCCAATTGATACGATATTCCCGTGCTTGCATTTCCTATCACGATTTTCTTGAGAGGGTTACTGCTCACAAGAAAGCTATTAAACCAAGAGTTCCAAATGGTGAAGTTGAAATCATCCCTTCGTAAATTTTACGGACGCCATCACGAGTTGGTTGACCGTTATGGAATAACCGTTTCACAAATGATATCGGATATGTTCCTTACGTCGTAACTACAATCCCCTTCCCTTTCATGAATTTGACCTACCGAATTAGACTATTTACCGGATTTGTAATCACATAAGCAACACGACGGGTGCCGCATGTGGAGCAGGATCTGCTTACCCTTCCGGAGCACCTGAGATCACCCCTAGTTTTTGGTGGGGTTCGTGTTGTTTATTTTTTAGTTTTCTATGTTGTGTCATGTGTACTATTGTTTTTCTGTTTGTCTTTTTCATTTTTAGCCATGGCGTTGTCAGTTTGTTTTAGATTTACGAGTTTGACTGTCCCTTTGGTATCTTTCGTCCCTCTTCTTTTACACATATTTATGCCGTTTTCTCCATGTTCGTTTCATTCTTTATAGATTTTTAGATATTTGGATGATATTTTGGCTCTCAATAATGACGACTTCAGTTTGTATATTAATGAAATTTATCCTGCTGAGCTTACTTTAAATAAAGCTAATACTAACAATGACCATTGCCCTTTCCTCGATCTTGATATCTATATCGCTAACGGAAAGCTGAATACTAAAATTTATGATAAAAGGGATGATTTTTCATTTCCTATCGTTAATTATCCGTGTTTAGATGGTGACGTTCCCTTGTCACCATCTTACGGTGTTTATATATCTCAACTTGTACGATTCGCTCGTGCATGTAACAATGTTTTAGATTTTAACAAGAGAAATTTATGTATTACTGAAAAATTATTACACCAGGGTTTTCGATATCACAAACTAGTCAAAACATTTACTAAATTTTATCATCGGTATAAAGACATCATTCGTAAATATAGCTCAACATGCAGACTTCTTATACGTTCAGGTATTTCACATCCAAGTTTTTATGGAAATATTCTTTATAAAGCACAAAGGTGTCAGTATTCACCTCAGAAACTTACAAAACCTTTGAATAGACTTATTAAGAAGGGATATAATTACGATACTGTTGTCAAGTCATTAAAGATTGCATATTTTGGCGTTAATATTGAGTCACTGATAAGGTCTTTGCGTCGGAACTAATGAAATTGAGAATGGAAATGGGGAATGTGTCAAAGAGACAACAACCCGACCAAATAAAAAAACAATAGCAGAAGGTCACCAACAGGTCTTCAATGTAGCGAGAAATTCCCGCACCCGGAGCCGTCCTTCAGCTGGCCCCTAAACAAATATATACTAGTTCAGTGATAATGAACGCCATACTAATTTCCAAATTGTACGCATATGTGGAAATGTCGTTGAGAACTTCTCGCATGAAGAAAGCGTCCATGTGTACTGCAGTGGTATTACTCAATCTACATAAGGCATTTGATACGATTGATCACAAAATGTTATGTAATAAACTTAATGTTATAGGGGTTAGATTGTAGAATGATTTTATTTATTTGAAAAACAGATAACATATTGTTAATATCATCAAAACAAACTTTGAAGTGTTTGATGTTACTTGCGGTGTATCCCAATGTAGATCATGGGGCGTATATATGTGAAAGAATTACTGTGTCACTGATCAGTCTTATTTAGACAAAGGCGGGACGAAGGATACCAGAGGGACAGTTAAACTCATAGATTGAAAATAAACTGACAACGCCATGGCTAAACATAAAAAGACAAATAATAGTGCAGAAGACCCAACATAAAAACTAAAGACTAAGCAAACGCGAGTCTTGCATATCAAATTATAACCCTGTTATAAAAAGCTAGATAGGTCAACATCCTCAATATGTTTAAGCAATTCCAAAGTATTAATATTTTCAGAAAATGAAATGTAAAATAGTTGGATGATTGTAGGATGAAGCTTTATATTGTCATGTAAAGTACTAACGTATCACGAGTTATAGGGTACCGACTTTCTGTATATTGGATCCTATAAACTACATGTCCGTCAGACAGGATTCACCTGACCCCGAATTTGCCTCATTTCATGGATGAGGATTCATTTTGTGGTCAAGTCCGTCTCGCGGATTCGTTAAGCCTTAGGATAACTGTCTGTTGTTATGATTGCAAGTTGTACATTTTCGACTTCTGCAAGGTTTTAAAAAACATTGGTCTCATATCATGCATCATTCGGCAATGTTTGTTTTATGTTCTTTTGCCTTTTGGATATATACATATATGCTATAGGTATTTCGTGTATGGTGTACATGTCTGTCTGCATGTTTCATATATGACCATGATGACGTCAATTGTATTTGATATATTGAATGATAGTAAGATTTCTATGTCTGGCTGTCGGTCAGGGTTCATATACTTTTGACCTTATGTTCCGAATTAATTCGCCAAGCATAACTTTTACATTTGTCAGTTTCTAAGACACTGTAAGGATCGGAACACATTTATTTGGTGCAATGGATATTTGTTGAGATCTGTATGGCATGGTTCATCTGACCTTGAACTCTTTTTATGAACCATTGACAATCTTAAGCGCTTTAACACTTCTAGTAAAACTCTTGACGTTCAACAAATATACTATCATAAGTAAACCAGACGAGATATTACAGTATTTGCGCTCTGGTATTCTATAGTATGTAGTATATAGTTTAATCAATCCACATCTGCGTTGTATATAAAGAACTTAAGAAAGTGCTGTTGCACAAAATGTTGGTTATCGTTTAATCTCAAATTACTCATGAAAAATGTTGTTTTGCTGTAAATTTTTGTTTGAGGGATATCATTTTGGTTTAAACGCAACATATCGATATTATTTGCTAAATAGTGTCGGTCTGCCTGGATTGTTCTTGACCGATTCTCAGAGCTGAATCTTTCACACTTATTTAGACACGTTTTCATTTGTTGGTTTGTTTACTTTCGAGGTAAAGTGTTGAATGGAAAACAATAATAGCTTTAATATTCATCCTTATCAAAATAGTTATAGGCTTCAACCAGTTGCAGGTTTATCAAATGGTAAAAGAAAAAAGAAATACTGATTTCTGATTACTAGTATTAAGTGTGGTCACGCATTATCTTTCACGATTAAAATAATGCGTTGCCTGATCTTTAACGATCAAGTTTGATGGAAACTCAACAAATTCAAGGTTTTCATATACAAATTAATGCTTTCAAAGGAAGAACATACTTTAAGTTTACTGTACTATCAGATACACCAAAGATTAAATTTCAAATGTATCATGATAAACTGAAATATGACCATAATAGGTATAAAAAGCGTGTTATTTGTAATTAATTTCATAGACATGCATTGCGCATTTTGTGTTTTATCATAAAGTACTGCATATTTTCTTTATCTTGTTTCACAGTTATGTTGAGGAAGTTAAACCATTTTGACAGACACATATTATTTTGTTCGAATTTGTTCCGCGTTTTGAAAATTAAGCGATTTTTCAAAGAATCTGAACTAGAATTTACATTTTAAATGTCTTTCATGATCCGTTACCAGAGCTTTCAAGATCGTCTCTCAATACTTGACCGCCGTTAGATATTCTTTCACGATCATTTCTCTCGTTGTTAAACCAAATGACACCCGTGACTGAGTACACGCATATGAAATACCGATGTCACAACCATTACTATATTTTAAGGTTGTATTATGTATTTGTATATATTTTGCTTTAACCGAAAAAATACTATTATCATTGTTATGAGTTTAATGAAAACAACACTTTAAGCCGTGTTAAAGCCGAATTTTTAAAAGCCAAACATTTGTTAAATTAGAAACAGTTGAAGAGATATATGACACCAAAAAAAAAGACCAGACATAATTCATCTAAGATCTACTTTTCCTGAATAAGTTGAGTTTGTTTTTATATTTGTAGTTAAATTCCGAAACGGTCAATTTAAGAAGTGTTTGTTAATAATCAATCCAGTACAGACGAACAGACAGCCAATGCAAGCTGATGACCAACATATCCGTTAGAATTTTGTGGTTTTCTTTTTTCCTGAAATTTTCTCCGCAAAATCTTCATCTTCTGGATCTTCTAAACTACTCATATCATCTGTTTTCCGTTTAATTAAACGCCGAATACCTGCAATTACAAACTAAAAATTAAGGGAAGTAGTCATATATTCAGATAATTTATCATTTGTCATAAATTTACCATACAAAAATAGAACGGTGAAAGGATGAGCTAAGAACTTGACAGTTGCTGATAGAAAAACTTGAGTAATCAATAATTTGTATAAAGCAGACAAATTTAAAACAGTTCAATAAAATTACCAAATTCCTAGACAAATTCAAAAAGGGATATTCATAAAAACTGACAAATAATAATAGTCCAAATGATATAGTTACTGTCTACCAATGGACATACGTTTTGTATTCATTTACTTGTATAGCATTTTCTATATGACAATCGACCAAAAAAGTAAAATCCCCAAAAAAGTGAACTCCGAAGAAAATTCAAAACGGAAAGTCGTCCCTAATCAAAAGGCAACTTCAAAGGATAAAACACATCAAACGAATGGACAACAACTGAGACGAAAGATGCCAAAATGGACATTCAAACTGTTAAGTCGACGAAAAAGCTGACACCAGTATGAATATGATGATGTAAAATGAATCCTATTAATCTATTCTGGTTTAAATAGAATTGTATTTACCGTTATACAATTAAAAAACCAAACAACTCTTCTTCAATTCTTAAATTTCACAGCTTACAGTTGAGATCACTTCTAACCTCTCATTAAATCTGTCAGAATCTAGAACAGTACGTAGAACTGTCAGCCTGACACCTTTTAGTCAGTTCTAGGTTAGAACTGTTCTAGCTAGAACTGATTTGGTCAGTTCTACCTAGAACTGATTTGGACAGTTCCACCTAGAACTGATCCTGACAGTTCTACCCTAGAACTGATTTGGACAGTTCTACCTAGAACTGATCCTGACAGTTCTACTCTAGAACAGTTTTAGTCAGTTCTACTTCTAGAACAGTTCTGATTACAAATTCTACGGCTAGAATTGAATTATAAATTCTACGGCTAGAATTGATTTATAAATTCTACGGCTAGAATTGATTTATAAATTCTACGGCTAGAATTGATTTTTAAATCCGACGGCTAAAATTGATTTATAAATTCTACGTCTAGAATTGATTTATAAGTTTTAAGAACACTTTGTCTAAATATAAAAGCTTCGGCAAAATAGCGATTAATATCATAGAGAGTTTTGCTTTTTTGCCGGTTTTATTTCTAATTTTTTCGTCGGCAAGAGAACATGTTTAACCCCGTCATATTCTGCATGTATGTGACTGTTCCAAGTCTGGAGCCTGTTATTCAGTGATTTTCTTTTGTTGATGTGTTACATAAATTATTTGTTTTTCTTTCATTTTTGAACATAGATTAAGCCGTTAATATTGGGAAAAGGAGGGGGGGGCATTTTTATTTCAATTGCTTTACATTTGTCATTTGGGGAGTCAGGATGGCTCATTTTACATAAAAAAATATCTGACCTTAATCTTTTGTGTAATATGTTATTCTGGCCCAAACCACCAGGGACGGATCCAGCAGTTTTAAAAAGGGGGGGGGGGGTCCAACTAAATGTCCTCATTCAAATGCATTGATCGTCAAAAAAAGGGGGTCCCCACCGCTCTTGATCTGCCATTGAGCCACTATTAACTTAAACTGATCATATTTGATTTCATCATATAAATCTATATACATTTAGCTGCAAACTGCAGGAATCCAGTTTATCTTTAGGCAAGGATACCAATTATATTGGAAAACATTAATGATTTCAAAATTTTATTTGCATTCAATTTATAGTGCTAGCATGTCCTCTTTTTATTTAAAATATTGAATTGTAAACAAATGTGATATCTTTTTACAAGTAGTTTTCATACCTCGGACGGACCTGTTATACAAAAATCTTTTGACCGCATCAATCTAAACTGACCTTATTTGCTCTTTCTTCCTGCAAATCTATATAGCTGCACAGTAATTCAGTTATAATTTTAGGTCATGAGGGACTATAATATACAAGTTACAGCAATATTGGAAAACAATGACTTCAAAATTTTGTTCGCATGAATTTATAGTGCCAGCATATCCTCTTTTTATTCAAAGTATTGAATCGTAAACAAATATCAGTAGTTTTCATACTTAAGACTGAGTCGTGTAATAAAATCGTTTGACCGCATCAACCAAAAATGACCATATTTTCTTTTTTTTTTATGCAAGTCTATATAGTTGGACAGTATATCAGTTAAAATTTTAGGTCAAGATGGACTGTAGTTTATAAATACTGCAATATTGGAAATCAACAACCACAAAAAAAAAATCGCATTGATTGAGAGTGCCATCATTTCCTACTTTTATTCAAAATATCACATCAGAAACAAACATCAGCTAGTTTTCATACCTCAAACTGACTCATGGAACAAAAATATGTGTCTGGGCAACAACAACCCAACCATAGAGCAGACAACAACCGATCACCATGGATTGTATAATTCAAATGACAGCGTGTCCTCTTTTTATTCAAAATATTGAATTGTTAACAAATTTAAGAAGTTTCGATATATTAGACTGAGTCATTTTAATAACAAAATTATTTGACCGCATCAACCAAAACTGAACATATGGGACCTTTTATAGCTTGTTGTTTTCGGTGTGAGCCAAGGCTCAGTGTTGAAGGGCGTACATTGACCTATAATGGTTTACTTATTTTTAAATTGTTATTTGGATGGAGAGTTGTCTCATTGGCACTCACACCACATCTTCATGATCTTCCTCTATCTATATATTCTTTATCATGTCAATATATATGGCTTCATTGTAAACCAATAATATTTCTAAGTCAGGACAGATATTGTATGATAAAGAGGACACCAAATTTTATCCACATCATTTTAGAGCGCCATTATTTCCTATCTGTATCGATAATATTACTATTTAAGGAATGACTGTAATATTTTTTCTGTCTATGAAGAAAAAACATAAAAAATTTGGTGCACACTGATAGCGGGCGTAGCGGGTTTTTTAACAGTGTGCACCACATTTTTTACGTTATTTCGAATAGACAGAAAAAATATTACAGTCATTTCTTATAATTTAATTCTAAATTTCATTTTAACAAAATGTTTAAACCTTGGCAAACCATAAAAAAACGTTGATGATGTTACGTTCACATGACTTACTTATGTCTATGGGTGTTGATAACAAAATAACGTCAGAAGACCCGCTACATCCAAACTTAAATTATTAATATTGAACCGTCACAAAAGTGACTTTTTAAGTCAGTAGTTCATGATGTTTTTTTTAAACAAAACTATTTAACGGCATAATCCAACACTCACATGACTGATTCATATACTTTATTTTAAAATGAAAAGTACATGTACATGTATGAGAAGTTCTCTTCTTGGAATAGTATACGGACTATACTGTTAATATATAATTTGAAGAAGGACAATGATTGGTTTTGTTTGTAGCCTTACGTCCAGTGGCAAATATTTCATTTATGTTCAGATCGAGTATATTTTTCAGACATTCAGGACTCCCAGATATTATTCATAATCGTTATGGATAAGTTTGGCAACGAGCAAATGCAAATGTACAGTTTTTTTTACTTTTAACAACACTGTCACTGATTTCATTAATCCCATAATCCATCCACTGTACAATTTTCGTTTGAACATTTGTCAAAACAGAATCCTAAATCATGAATGTAAATCCAAGGCAAACAAGGTAAATTAAGATTAAATTTCCATGAATTAAATGCAGAGTTATTTTTATGAAGAGACTGTTAAAAACGGGGAACGAAGAAACGTAAACAATGATGTTTCATTTGCAATCTTATAAAAATATTTCTCCGATGAGTTGGATAACCTCCTATTCACTTCGATATTTGTACATGTCTTCTTCTTCTTTAGTTACAGAATACCATCAACATTTTGAAGATTACATTCTGGCGCATGTAAATTTGATCAGTAAAAATATAGAAAAATCCGCTATTATATAAAGTAAAGTAATTGGAACTGATTTTTTCTTCTAAATTATAAAGTGCCCTTTCTGCAGTGACGTCATTTAGAACTGTTCTTTAGTCCTGACTGATTTGGTCAGTTCTGCTGACAGTTCTACAGTTAGAACTGATTTGGTCAGTTCTACCTAGAACAGTTTTAGACAGTTCTACCCTAGAACTGATCCTGACAGTTCTACCTAGAACTGATTTAGTCAGTTCTACCTAGTAGAACTGTTCTAGCTTGAACTGTTTTAGGACAGGTTAGAACAGTTCTATGACAGATTATTCTGACAGTTCTAATGAGAGGTTAGAACTGATCTCCACTGTACGTATAATCAACAGCAAATGCATAGATATGCATAAAGAAAGACTAGTAACGTGCGTTTTAAATGATTCATGCAATTCCTACATGTCACAGGTGACTGAAATTGACATCCCGTAGAAAAACATTCCAAAATGAATAGCACTCAATGATTTTAACTGCGTATTCAAACATCCCCCATGAATAGTATTGTATGTTTTGCACTGATTTAAAGTCTTAAAGACTATCTGCTTCTTTCATTTTGATCAGCATCTTCATGTTTTGCTTGAACTTCTCGTTATTAATTTTTTACGACGACGATGATACTATGATGATTAAGACGATGACGACGACAACAACAACGATTATGATGATGATGATGCTTTAACCCGAAATTAGTTTAAAAAGACACAACCACGTGCCCTCAAAAAGAACAAGCTACCACGACACTAATGAATTGATAGACTCGCTTGTTTGTATGGTCTCTACCAGAAAACACGCAGGTTTCAGGAATGTTAATCATGTTTGTGTGTGTAACTAGTATTTACAACATAATTTAGTAGAACACTTTCGGCTAGGTTTGGATTTTGTTATGCTTTGCGGGTGTCAGTTTTAATTTATGGACAACATACCTGCCGTATATACTACTAGCAACAAACCTCCGATTGAGTAACAGAATCCAATAACTGCCGATGCTGCGATGACTACAACATAATTTTTAATTAGTTTTCCCCATTATGAATGAAACATGTTAGTCATCCCAAGACAGCTAAAGCCTTGGCTAATTAGCTTATAATATCCGTTTAGTATAACGTATCTCAGCACTATAAAAAATAAAAACACTCATAAAAGGACACGCAATTCAAGTCATTCATAAAACACATGATAGTATTTGAATATGCACACAAAATATACGCACGGTGGGTATGGTTGTCCTGCGAGAGAACGTACTGTGATGGTGATTCGGTCCTGACGGGTACTGGTGATCAATGAAAAAATGTAAACAAAGACGAAAATGATGATTTTTGACGTTTTCACTAATAAAAAATGGAAGAAAACGGTTGAGATTTTTCAATTTTGTTTCTTATGGGTTCATGCGTAAACCATTAAAAAGTTGACCCTCTAAACTGTTTCAGTAAGCGTAACACAAAAATGCTCATTTTCAGAAAATCTAGAACTGAAAAAATAAAACAAAAATGATCATAGAGTCCGCTTTCTATACAGCAATCCACACGACAAAACTATTTTGTGAAAAAAACATTGCAATTAATTAAAATTTAGCATTTTCTCAATTTATTCATGTCCTGATACTGTGCTGGTGGGTCCTGTCATTGTGCTAGTGGGTCCTGATACGGTGCTGGTGATTTTGGATAAGAAGTTGGTCATATTTGTAAAAAATGTTACAAAATCAATAAAATTGGGCAGATAATTGTTGTCAATAGGATTTATGACTCCTATTTTAGCTCTTGTGCATCCATTTTGGCTGTTTACTATGTGTTTTCAAATGATCGTTACTTGTTTTACATAATTACATAAAAGGGCAACATCTTTCGTTCAATATCAGATAACAATATATAGTATCTAAAATAAAAATAGTTTTATTAAGATATTAAATGCCCCTTACATTGAGGCTTCAACAATGATCAAAGCCCATGCCGCATAGACTTGTTTGTTAGCGCTCCGCATTTCCCTCCCCACTTCCACCCAACCAACCCTGCTCATTTCCTCCTTCATTGTTACAGTGGTGTACCAACACAACAAAATAATAACACAAAGCTGCACTATTGAACAACGAATGCTCGCAGGTACTGAACATGCTGAAAGCCAGTTCAAAGTCGCATTGTCAACTAATAGATAAACCATGTTCTCATATACAAAAATCCAAATCGTGTCGATTAAAAAAGTCTCAAAACTTAAGTTCACATTTTAATGTTTGATGAAGCAGAACTTTAAAAGTGTGCAGTAAATCTTGTGCTCACAACAGTTATTGTCATAATTATGAGTGCATAAGACTTATAAAGGAATAAAGAAGGTACCAAGAAATATTTTACACTTCAATTTAATAATCATGAATGGAAGGAATTGGTACGGAAGATTACATAGGACAAAAAGAAATTGATAGTATTTTTTGGCAAAAGACTTAAACGCTTCTTTGCATTATATAGAACAGCTCTTCTATAAAAGCATGCAAAAAAAAAACTTTGGTTGACTTGCTTGCTATGCTTGCTTGGATGTTTTCAAACACATACTGGGATTAATTTGATTGGACAAATACAAACTGACAGGAATTGAAGTTAATGTTTATTGTCCAAACACATTCTAGTATATACATGTAGTAAACAGACTACTCAACTGTCGTTTACTAACATCCAAACAATCATAGCAAGCAATTTGATCAATGGTTTGCTTTGCATATACTTATAGAAGAGCTGTAAATTCTAAAAAAAAATCTTGTTGTCGTAGATGGTTAAATCCTCAATAAAATCTCAATAATAAAATTGAGAATGGAAATGGGGAATGTGTCAAAGAGACAACAACCCAGCCAAATAAAAAAACAACAGCAGAAGGTCACCAACAGGTCTTCAATGTAGCGAGAAATTCCCTCACCCGGAGGCGTCCTTCAGCTGGCCCCTAAACAAATATATACTAGTTCAGTGATAATGAACGCCATACTAATTTCCAAATTGTACACAAGAAACTAAAACTTTGTTTAAACGAATAACGGTTTCAAATCAAATGTTCGTGGACTGTTTAGCTTCCACCCTAACGAGGCATGTTAGCTGTTTGAATGCTGTTGCAACTGACGCACGGAAACTTTCACATTTCCATCTTCTTTATTGAAATATTTTACCCAGCTCATACTTGACAGGATTGTTATCCTAGTAACAGGTATAACCAATGAATTGAACACGTCAAGTTAAAAATTCCACAATACTATATTATTCATTTTATGTGTCTATAGTATTTGTTCGAAAAAAGTCGAAAAGAAGAAAGTTTTTCTAATGTCATGATTATCAGTCGCTTTCTAGATCTATGCTAAGCATTTATTTCAGATGACATGGACTCCTCACCCTGGTGACCCTGCTGCGTTTCATAACTTTATCCGTATACATATATCAACAGATAAACAAAAGGCTGCAACTTGTATTTTTGTATTTAAAATGATTCGTTGTAACGATAATTTTTGTGGTGAATGTAAACTGTGAAGGTCAGAATCTTAAATTGACTATAAATGTTGCTGGACCCAGGTTTTTTTTATCTGATCTGAATTTTCTAAAATGTGCAAGGTAGATAGACATTGGCCTTTTGATGTTTTTACTCGGTAAGTTTAACAAGAAAGCTAACCAAATATATAACCTTTGCCTACATACTCAATGGAATCGGCTGCAACTAAAAACTCGAGTACACTTAAACAGACAGTGGTCATGTTTGTTGATGAATATTGTTTTTCCTAGATTCACTCTTGAAAAATCATTTGGTAACATTTGGTCAAGTAATTTCAGAAAAGATCTTTTTGTAATCGCGGACGCCAGGACAATACATGAACCTCACACGACCCCTCGACACAGGTGAGCTTATATTATAGTGTTATTAACTGGCTGTTTCTGTATTGGCACTGGTATAGATTCAAGGTTTGCTGTATTGGCCTCGAGACCCGTAGCACAAGGGTTAAAAAACATAGCACAGAAAGATCCATAGCACACACTAAAGGCATGCTCAGTACTAGATCTTCATCCTAGTTTAAGTAGGTAGGATACTGCATCAGTGTAGTGATATACGTTGATCTGTCCTTGCTGTAGTCTATCCTTAAGTTGGGTCAGTCTGTTGTCTATGTAGGTTTAGGGGCGTTTCAATGATATTTAAAAGAAGGGCCGGAGAAAGAACAAAAATTGGACCTTATTTTTGCCAAAAACATAAAATAAATATGTAATGCACTAATGTAACAGTTCCTGACTTGGAGCATGTATATTTTATAGTTAAAGTGTCAGGGTTTGACATTTTTTTATGCCAAACTTCCTCCATTAAAATATTGTCTATTGTTTGTTAAAATGGTTGGATGGATCTTAACAGCAGAATACCAATAACGAGAAATTCCAAGTCATACGGTATAACCATTACTAAACATTTCAATATTCCTAGGCCAGGATTTTCGATCTCTTTTACGGTATGCACCTCCCCCTTACTGTCGTCAGTTTTCTATGTTGATGAGAAGTCCTTTTATTAACTATCCTGACAGAAAAACGTGTGTCCGCGCCGACACAGCGAGTTCAAAGGTTTTGGATTGTGGGTGATTTTGTTGAAAAAAACTCCTCATACAGTCTTCTTTATCACCAACTAAAAATGTTTTGTTTTATTTGTATCTCTTATCTTGTCTTGTAAAAAACCTTCATCTCCACAAATATTCTCGTTTACCGGCATGTCCATTTTTTGTATGTTAAAACGGCTTGAAGCGTCATAATGCAAACGTCCACACTTTCGCGAAACAAACACGCATTCGCGGAAAAACGCACTTTAGCGTGACCATCGCACTTTAGAGTCCTACATATATATATATATATATATATATATATATATACATAAGTGTCTAAGAATGTAACTTTAACACACTAATTAGTGTTATAAAATTAGTTGTTATATTTTATATATTATTCACGCAATATTTCGCTAAACAAATTAGCTTCATCGGGCGTGTGCATCTATCTAGGTGAAATTGGATGCATGACAAAAAAATATCTTTGTAGCTTGACGTTTTTGTGTAAAAGTTTAAAATATTGATTGATGGGGTATATACAAGATATTTTTGCCGTTTATTGTACATAATAATTTTTAAATCTAAACAAATAGTTGTTTTAGTTAAATAGAATGAAATTCATGATTTATTCCTTTGGTTTTGAGTAGAACTGTTTTTCATCCCTCTCATTAAGTCCATCAGGTTCAAGAGTACGTAGTTGATGCATCCAGAACCTTTCTCTCTGTTTTCTCCTTTCGGAGTCCCAATTTTGATTTACCTCAATTATTTGAAAGGTGATATTATCAAAAGTATGTCCTGTTCTTAAGAGGTGTCTCGTAATTGGACAGTTTCTTCCTTTTGTATAGAACGACCGGTGATTGTTAAGTCTGATGTTGAATGATATTTGTCAAATCGGGATGCAGATAGAATTCCGTTTGTTGTAACCTTCCATCCCGATTTGACAAATATTTCATCTACTATCCGAAAGCACTGGCGTCTTATCGAAAATGACTCTTCCTTAAAAGAAATTTTTCCATCACCTCCTGTTATTGCCTATCGCAGACCCAAAAATCTCAAAGACATACTTGTGACATCAAAAGTAAAGAAACAAGAAACTTCTAAATTTGGGTGTTACAAACAATGCGGTAGAAGCAATTGTAAGTGCTGTAAAGCCGCCAACACTGACCACTCTTTTAGCAGCACAGTAACAAAGCAGCGATACAACATCTATGTTACATCTAATTGCAAAACGGAAAATAGTATTTATATTCTTACTTGTGGAACTTGCAAGCTGCAGTATGTTGGTGAAACAGAAACTACATTCAACATCAGACTTAACAATCACCGGTCGTTCTATACAAAAGGAAGAAACTGTCCAATTACGAGACACCTCTTAAGAACAGGACATACTTTTGATAATATCACCTTTCAAATAATTGAGGTAAATCAAAATTGGGACTCCGAAAGGAGAAAACAGAGAGAAAGGTTCTGCATGCATCAGCTACGTACTCTTGAACCTGATGGACTTAATGAGAGGGATGAAAAACAGTTCTACCCAAAACCAAAGGAATAAATTATGAATTTCATTCTATTTAACTAAAACAACTATTTGTTTAGATTTAAAAATTATTATGTACAAAAAACGGCAAAAATATCTTGTATATACCCCATCAATCAATATTTTAAACTTTTACACAAAAACGTCAAGCTACAAAGATATTTTTTTGTCATGCATCCGATTTCACCTAGATAGATGCACACGCCCGATGAAGCTAATTTGTTTAGCGAAATATTGCGTGAATAATATATAAAATATAACAACTAATTTTATAACACTCATTAGTGTGTTAAAGTTACATTCTTAGACACTTATATAAATTAATTTAGTAACTGCATCAGTTTATTTACAAACTGATCCACACCTAGATAGATTGAATGTTGATTGTTGCTATTTTTAGACACTATATATAATATATATATATATATATATATATTACTGTATATGACATTAATTTGTAGGATTCTTTACTATAGATAATTTAGCTGATCTGTAACAATAACATCTTCATGCCTTATATATCATGTACTGTAGTACGCCGCTAGATTAAAACTGACGTTGAAAGGTAACACATGCCCACCGAAAGCTCTTTTTTTGAGAGCCCAGGTGGTCGTGTGGTCTAGCGGGACGGCTGCAGTGCAGGCGATTTGGTGTCACGATATCACAGTAGCATGGGTTCGAATCCCAGCGAGGGAAGAACCAAAAATTTGCGAAAGCAAATTTACAGATCTAACATTGTTGGGTTGATGTTTAGACGAGTTGTATACTATAAGTAGCCGTCTGTATATATATGTAGCCGTCCCGCTAGACCACACGACCACCTGGGCTTCATAAAAATGAAGCTTTTAGTGGCCGGGTGTTACCTTTCCACGTCAGTTTTAATCTGGCGTCGTACTATAGTACATGATATATAAAGCATGGAGATGTTATTTTCACAGATCAACTGAATTATCTATAGTAAAGGATCCTACAAATTAATGTAAGATACAGTCACAGAAAAAAAATATATTTATAAGTACGTCTGAGCCAGTGACAACTCTACAACAGGTTTATCCATCGGATCACCAGCAGTCATGGTGATACATGGCTGTGTACATTATGTATATATGTTTCGGACCATATGAGCATTGGGACCATACGCGTATGGTCATGACCATATGGGTATATACTCAGTTGGTCCGACCGTACGCGTATGGTGGGGGTAATTAACACTCTGTTACAGTTTACTTTTATTACTTCTAAACTCTTCATATGGTATGACCGTTCATTAAAAAGACGCTATTATTTAGGTAATTTTATTATTATAATATAATAAAAATATTAGCTAAAAAAAAATTAGAAGTTTCACATAGTTAATTTTACTTACTTGTAAAAATTATAATAAACACATTTTATACCGATGGTCATTAACGAGTGAATGGCAATATGTCAACTTACACAAATAAATGCCCAAAAGCTCTTAATGAACTGTTACAAACGGAAGTCACTGGAAAGTAACATAATTTGTTTAAATTGTCTTGTGAATATGGTGTATTGCAATCATGTTACTATGTTTAAGATCTAGAGCTTCTTAAAACACCGTAGACATATCGGAATGGCCCAAGACCTCGGTATCACTGTACGCAGCTACAAAAAGGCTAGCTTTTCACTCGCAAATAGAATGTGTAAATGAAAAGGATCGTACACATCCAAGACTTGCAAATGCAAAAAATATATGACTGGTTTAAGTCATACTTGTTTGAACGAAGCCAACAAGTTAAGGTCAATAACGTCATGTCTAATACTAAATGCATAAAAACTGGTGTAGCACAAGGTTCTATCCTGGGCCCTCTGTTATTTATTTTATATATCAATGATTTACCACTTAATATAGAACATTCATTAATAGATTTACATTGTAAAGGTAATAATTTACTTCAGTTAACTTCTAACCTTAAAACGATATTCATGTAATTGAAAACTGGTGTTCGCAAAATTTTATGAAATTAAATGCCAAAAAGTGTAAATCAATGATTATTGGTTCAATACAAAGGCTTTGTTCAACTGGAAACAGTTTAGATATCAATATTTCAAATGAACAAATAGGAAATGTAGATTTTGAAAAACTTCATGGTTTATATATTGATAAAAACCCAAATTGGAATCAGCAGATAGATAAAATGTCATGTACTATATCAAACAGAATCAATTTATTACAAAAGATGAGAAAATATTTACCTATGCATATACGTATTATCTATTTTAATGCTTCTATTCTGCCATTATTTGTTTATTGTTGCAATATATGGGAAAGTTGTTGTAAAAATGGAATAAATAAACTTAATAAGTAATTTAAGAAATCTGCTAGGGTTATAGTAGAAGCTGACATAATGACGTCATCCAGTTTATTGTTAAATAGTTTACACTGGTTAAATGTGGAAAAACGCACTCAATACCAACAGGCAATACTTGTATTTAAATCATTAAATGGTATGATTCCTAACTATTTAAAAGAAAATTTTCATTTTACTGATAATAAAAATTATCTCTTATGTTCAGCTGATGAAAAACTATTAAATCTTCCAAACCAAAAACAATTTTTTTAAAGAAAACATTTACATATTCAGGTTCTCAAGTATGGAACAGTTTATCAAATGAAATAAAAATGAGTAAAACACTTGTATCTTTTAAAACAAAATGTTACAAATTTTTCATCAATTGTGCAAATGTATATGCTTTTTCATTATAATTATTTAAATACAATTGTATATTGTGTTTAATATAACTTTATAATTAATATTTTGAGTACTCTCAGGAACATTAGTTTTAACTAATGGGATCATCCTCTTGAAATAAAGATTATTTATTTATTTATTTATTTATTTATGATACCATGTGAAAGGAAATGGCACCCAAGCCTACATGCATGATTATTAGCGATGAAAACTAACTATGGCATCAATATTTAATTTTTACGTAGTATTTGAAATATAAAAAAATAATACATTGTCATGTAACCATCATTGTTTTTTTAGATAAAGTTTTTGTATTATTGAAACTTTTATAATATAATTTGAAGACAAAAATACCCGTATGGTCCAAATACTCATATGGTCCGGCCGGTTACTAACCAAACGAGAATTATACTCATATGGTCCGACCATATGAGTATACGCATATGGTCCAAATACTCATATGGTCCGGAACATATACCACTCGTCTAAACATCAACCCAACAATGTTAGATCTGTAAATTTGCTTTCGCAATTGTTTTGTTCTTCCCTCGCCGGGATTCGAACCCATGCTACTGAGATATCGTGACACCAAATCGCCTGCACTGTAGCCGTCCCGCTAGACCACACGACCACCTGGCCTTCACAATAATAAAGCTTTCGGTGATCCGATTGATAAATCTGTTGGGTAGCTGTTTAGACGAGGTGTATATAATTTAGATACTCAAGACTTTTAACTTTTAACAATTCGATATATATATATATTTGTACTATTGTCTCCAGTATTGAATTGAGAAAGAAAAGACTCGAAGAACTTAACGAAATACTATTAGAGAGAAAATATCCAAAAACTTTGATTAATAATGCAAAGGCTATAAATATTCAAAACTTAGAAGACCGAAAAACACAGTAATTGATACAAATAAAATTTTACCATACGTCTCATCATATACCCCTAGAAATACAGAGGCGTATACCGTAATATATCAAAATGTACCAACTTTGATGAAAGATAAAAGAATGAAAAGAGCCCTTGCTACACAGAAAATTATTAAGAGTAAAGACAGTCAAAATCCTTGAAGAAATTACTCACCAGCGCGAAATTAAGCAAAGATGATACAATTCCTACTGTAAAAAAATGCGGACGTTCAATTTGCGGTATTTGTCAAAATATTATGGAAGGACAATCATATGATTTTAAATCAGGAGAGATTTTCACTATCAAAAACTCTTACACGTGTGCATCAAGCAATTTAATTTATGTCATCAAATGTAATTGGTGTAAACAAGATTATATTGGACAAACAGGAAACACTTTACGGAAAAGATTTACTGATCAACGTCAACAAATCCGACATAAGGAAATTAGGATGTATTACATAAGTAAACACCTGGATTTATGCGCAGGCAACAAATCACCCAAATACTATGTTTTCCCATTTTACCAATGTGACGGACAATTCACCGAAGAAATGAGAATCAACAAAGAAAATATTTTTTATACAAAAGTACAAACCAAGCCTAAACAGATAAGACGTTACTTTTGTAAGAGTACGTCCCTTTAAGGTGGTACCCAACACTTTCACTAAAATTGATTTGGCTCGTTTAATTTTCATAAAATTTTGTCAAAGTATTTACTTTGACCCTTTACCAAACTATAAAAATTTCAAAAATTTTGAACCAACCGTTTTGTCAGAAAAATTACACTGGTTATATAGCAGTTTGACAAACACCAATTTTGATCATCGAGAAGCTTTATATTGCTTTTACAACACAACGTCATTAAAACGTTTAGCTAACTTAACAGAGTTATCTCCCTGTAGTGTTAGGTACCACCTTAATACATTGTTACAGACTTATTATCGTGACGTTACGTTACCGTTAGCTACATTCATCCATGATTATCACAAAGATGTGAAACCGGTTGGAGAAAAATGTAGAGAATTAAAAGACCTTAAGAGCATTTCGAAATTTAATTTCATTTATATTTCTACTAGTGTGGACACAGAGTTCAATTTTTAGTATATATATTTATATACAGTATATCGAATTGATAAAAGTCTTGAGTATCTACATTGTTAGGCTGATGTTAAGACAAATTATCAGCCCAAAAATGCTAGATCTGTAAAATTGCTTTTGCAATTATTTTGTTCTTCCCTCGAAAGGATTCGAACTCGAGCTACTGAGATATCGTGGCACCAAATTGCCTTGCACTATGCCTGACGCGCTAGACCACTCGAACGGCAAGGCTCAACAAAAATAAAGCTTTCGGTGGTCGAGTGTTAAATTTCCTTGTGAGTATTAATCTAGCGTCGTAACACACTATATGATATATAAGGCATGAAGATGGAATTGTTACAGATCAGATGAATTGTCTATTGTAAAGGATCCTACAAATTAACTAGAATCCGCTTTTCCCCAATTGAAGCCTACCGAATTAGACATGTTACCAGTATTGTACTTAAATGCAACACGACGGTACCACGTGTGCAGCATCATCTGCTTGCCATTTCGGCGCACCTGATATCAGTCCCAGATTTAAGTGGGGTTCGTGTTGCTCAGCTTTTATTTTTTTATTCTGTGTTTTATGTATTACTGTTTGTCTGTTTGTCGTTTTCTTTTTAAGCTATGTAGTTGTCAGTTTATATTCGACTTATGAGTAGTATTGTTCGCCTCTCGTGTAATTTGATCAAAATTTGTTTAAGAGAAAAGATACTAAGAGGAAAATAAAACATTTCAGGGCAAATAATGGCCGTCAACACCACGACCAAACAAGCAAACGACACAAAGGCAGAAGATTTGAAGGTTTAAAAAGATAAGAGAGTTTCCAGTGCAATGTTTAGCTAAATGAAAACACTGACAATTACACGGAAATAAGACAATACAAAACAAACCAACACTTAAGCAATATGAACGTGATATCATAGTTGTTAATTTGGAAAGATAATCCAGGAAAGGTATCCAAATACTCATGTTTATGTTACAAAATGTAAAGAAAGAAAATCATTGGTGCAATATAGTTTTTCGATTTATCGGCTTTTTTTGTCGTCCTGTTTATTTTTATTGACGATAACTTAACTTAACTTAACAATGTAATACAACTTACGACCACTGTTGTCTTCCGCATCCAACTTGGACATTTTGATTAGGGCAAGCAAACAACCTGTAAACATGAATAGGAAGGCAAACATCGAAGTACCTAAAATAAAATATAACATATTAATAATTATCATCATCAAATGATTCAAGATACTATGGTATTTAACAATCGGGGAAGTACTAATATCTCAGTGTTCCCAATTAAAAGTACGGGGTAATTAAAGTAAATACCAGTATATCAGGATTGGTTGCGCCGAGAAAAAAAAACCAACGAAAATACCCCCTCCCCCCAAAAAAGTCGAATTCTCCAGGTGATTCTTTTTTAAACAAAACTATTCTTTTGAATGGTATATTTTTTCATTCAAAGGAATATTTTTTATTCAAATGGGGTATAATTTGTCATTCAATTGCAATACTTTTTCTTCAATTGGTATAACATGTCATTTTATTTTTTATTCAATTGGTATAGTATTTTTTTTAATTATATGCAATAATTGCATTATCATGGGAAATTCTATTACGTAACAAGGTCAAATTGCAACCACTGTTGTGATTGGTCGGTAATTGTTTGGATCTCTCCCATTTCTTTCTAAACATGAGTGACAAAAAATTTTAAAAACGCGTCGGAATATTGCCCCTCTTAATTAATGTGGCGTTCGTGCGAGATCGTGCACTGGCTGTTAATGCCAATGAGCATTTTTAACTGTTCCCACCATCTCCAAATACCTAAAACAGATGTTTTTCAAGCCCAACAATAGTTCAATAATTACGATATGTCTTTGCATAAATAAGTATGCAGGACATATTTCAAAACATATTTTTCTTCATGACTTTTAAACGATTTACTTTTCAATTCTGCATTGGGAAAGGGGGTGTGACATGCTTATTGTGTGACACAGTATATAATAATCTATATCTTTGTTTTGGGATTTTAATCTGCCTTTTGCTCTATAATAAGATTGATATTTCAGCATTATATGTTAAAATAGGTTTTATAAGAGAATCAAAAAGATTACAGGATACATTAACATGGAAATTTCCAGAAAAAGGCTGCATGTGCTTTTAATGAAAACAAAGCTTTCCTAGCTTTTTTTGCTAAATCTGTTAAACTTGCATTTAGATTTCCATTATTTGTTATCAGAGTGCCCAGAAATTTATACTCAGTAACGTTATCAATTTTCTCATTGTTGAACCCTACAATGTATGGTTCCAGTGTTGTAGTTCGTTGTTCAATGATCATTGTTTTTGCTATTTTAGTATTTAGACATAACTGCCATTTTTCACAGTAAATTTTATAACTTATTTGAGATATTTTGAAGACCTTCTTCACTTTCGGATAAAAATATAAGGTCATTGGCAAACAAAAGACTTTCTATATCAGAATTTAATATTCTCAAGGGTTTTGAACCTTTATGGTCAAAATTTTCAACTATGTCATTAATAAATAAATTGAAGAGTGTGGGACTAATACTGTCCCCTTGCTTTACTCCTCGATCAATGGGAAAGAATCTAGAATGTTTATCATTATATTTTAAAGATGCTTCAGTATAAATAAACTGTTGTTTTATTATTTCAAACATATGTTTCCCTACGCCCATTTTAGCTAATTTATAAAGCATTCCTATTCTCCAAAGAGAATCAAAAGCCTTTTTAAGATCTACAAAACAGCCATAAAGTTTTCTTTTATTTTTATGAATGTATTTATTAATCAATGTTTTAAGGATAAATACACTGTCTGCAGTTCTATGATTAACTCTAAATCCAAACTAGGCATTAGTTAATTTTTTTCCATAGTTTTAATCATTCTTTGATTTAAGATACTGCTAAGTAATTTGGTTATACAGTTTATTGCAGAAATTCCTCTGTAATTGCTTGGATTACATTTGTCACCAGATTTATGTACTAAAGTTATGTATGCAGAATTCCATGAAGTTGGAAAGTATCCTGTTTTTAACATAAAATTAAATAGTTTAGCATATGCTTTGGTAATTACTGGACTACTAAATTTAATTACCTCGTTCAACACACTATCTGGACCGCTTGCTTTTCCATTTTTTTAGTTTTTTATAATACATTTAATTTCAGAGTATGTAATATGCCTGTCTGTCTCAAGGTTAAAAGAAATAATATCTTCAATATTTATCAGCTTTAATTTGCTCAATTTTGGTTTGAAAATCATTATTTATATTTAAACTTTCCTTGATTGTGGAAATTTTTAATTGTGCTTTCACTGTCCTTTAACATTTCTTTTAAATCATATCTCCATCTATATTTTTGTTTTCTAATGATTTGAGTATTTTCCAGTATTCCTGAGGATTTTTATTCATCGAATCTAAAAGTTTATCAAAGATGTTCTTTTTATATTCTTTTTTTTTTGTTTGTTTCGTTATCTTTCTAAAAGATTTGAGTAAACAAAAAAATATTTATGTTTCAGTGAACAGTTAAAAGGATTGTGTCTTAATTCTTGTCCGACTGCATTTATTGACTTTTTATATTCATATACTTCATTATGTGACCATTTTCGTTTCTTTTTTTTTTTTGTTTCTTTTAAAGTTTGGTATACCTCTTACATGTCTTAGTGTACAAGATTTTTCTGTTAAGTTGCATAAAATTAAATTAAGCTCACTAGCTGCCTGATCTATCCCATTTTGATTTTCACTATATTTCTTTTATTCTAAGTTTATAATTTCATTTATAAAATTTTCAGATGATAGGGTTTGAATGAATATATTTTTGGAGTTATCGTTCCACTTATAAGATTTCATCGTTTTCCATTTGTCTTCTGGAAACACATACTGTTTTTCACTTATATTACATTTAAGAAATATTTCAATTTGTGCATGATCTAAAAGGTAGTTGATTTCATTAGTTTTAAAGTATATTACTGAGGTCAGGAGACTCTTACTTACAATAGCATAATCTACTGTGCTCAAGCCATTAGGAGCGAAACATGTAAAATATACCAAAAAAGCTTGGTTATTTCTTTTCAAAAATTGATCCACATCATAATTTTGAGGTAATATATTTTGAGAATATACATTAAATAGATCTGGGTCATCTTTTTTATAGAAACTGGATGACTGCTAGTGCGGGAGTTAAAATCTCCTATTAAGGCAATTTTGCCTTTGTTTCAATATGTACTTCGTTTTCTAGCTGAGTATAGTCCTTTTCATAATGAGTGTAATTTACAGGGGGGATATAAACAGCACACAAGTATAAGTCATATGTAAGGCCAAAGAAATGTTGGTCCAATTTAAGCAATAGCCTGTTTTGTGAATTACTACCTTCTTGAATATGGGAAATCCCTTTGAAATATATGTTTTTATAGTATACTAGTATCCCACCACTACGCCTTTTGCTTTCTTCTTCTTTCTTCTTATTTTAGAAAAGGTATTAAAGCCAGGGATATTATATTCTTTACAATCTCCTTTCCAGGTTTCTAATAAGATATTTATGTCACTTTTTATACTATTAAGAAAAAAATCATTTGATTTGTCACCTAGACCATGTATATTCCATGCAGGTACAGTTAGTTGCTTAATTAGTGAGTTCTGATTCATTATAAACCCAAAATTGAAATATATGGCTGAGAACCAGCTTTAAAGCATAATGATATATCTATATCTCGACTACAAATTTTATGATATGAAGAACTTGGGTTTATGTTAAGTTTATGTTATAGAATTTTAAAGACTGAATTTAAATTTGAAAAGTATTTATCGATTTTGCCTTTTAATTTTTTATATACTTTGTGTAAATTTAGATGCTGAAATCATCGTTTGCCAGTGGAGACGGGAAGGTAGCAAACTATTCCGCGATCGGAAAGGTCTTGTCATCTCTGCAGCTCAAGAGATATTGGCGATGAATTAACTACATTTTGTCATGCATTTTTTTTAACATTGAAAGAGAAATGTATTAACCATATTATTGTCAACAAAATGCTAACATTATTAAATTTAAAAATGTATTCTCAACTGAAAATATTGTAGAACTAGACAAATTGTGTAGATTTATACGATATATATCATTGAAAGTCTGTCCTCCTGTTTAGAAGAATTGTAATAATATTATAATGTGATTTATTTTCACACATGCGAAACAAAATATTTATTATATATGAACTGTCATTTTTTCTGTAGCTATGTACTAGTTTATGAGAATAAAATCATTCATATAACATTATTATAATCATGTGTAAAACTACATTTATAAACATATAGTAGTATCATTCATCTGTTTGAAAATATGCATTCAAAATGAAAAGGCCTTTAACTTATTTAAGCTAAGTACCATTAAATAAAAAAATAAGAATCTCTATTTCTAATTGTGTATAAAGCATTATCTTTACTGATTGTTAATACATATCAGAAAAAGGATTTATGGATGGATGAATATAATAGACAATGATGTACAATATAAGGAGTTGTATGTAGCCGAACTAGACGGTCACGAAAAGTTTAGCTCCAACGAAAAATGTGGAATTCAATGTAAACTGAAGGTATATATTACGGAAAACATTACACAATAGCTGCTTTGATAACTTTCTCCATCTTTCGGAATTTTACTTCGCTAAAATCAAGGACACGTTAAATATCAATTATTTTTTATTTGCTCGAAATTTAGTCTTGTATGTATTCGGCAAACGTCGTCAATGAGCTCCAACGTCATAAATAGTATCTAATAGTATTTCATTGTTCTCTAAAATTTGCGTCTTAGTGACAATTCGTACATTACGAAATCTATAGATACAAGTAAAGATTTGTCTATATATTTGTATATACGTGAGAGCCGATAAGAAATAAAACATGCCTGAAACAAAAGTAACCTTCGGTCAAAGTGTGAATGAAGCACTAGCTCTTCTAAAAAAACATTCAAAACGTTGTTTTCAAACTTGAATCTCGTATTGAAAATATTAAAAAAGAAGTAAGCAAGATAGAAGATATAAAGATACAATTAATTTCAATTTCTTCCAAAATAAATGCCATGGAAAAGCGTGTTCAGAAAGTCGAAGACCGAAACAGCAAAATAGAAGACAGCGGCGAGGAGATGAGTCAAATTGTTAACTCGGCGTCGATAAATATACTGACAACTCGGAGCAAATCAAAATTTTAAATAAAGCCATAAAAGCTCTTCAAAATACCAAAGATAGTCGGAAACTCGATGAAGTACATGTCTCCAAGTTGCGATCTCTTGAAGAAGATGTAGAAATGAAGTGGAGATCTATGCAAAATAATTTAATATTCAGTGGACTAAGAAATCAACCAGACGAGGATACGGAAATAAAAATACGAGATTTCATCAACAAAGAGCTTGGCATATACAACACTTTATCCTTTTGAAATGTCCATCGATTCGGGAAAAAAGATCGAAACGGTATCAGATCTATAGTAGCTCGCTTCACTTCCAGACGAGATCTTGAGTATGTCTTGAAATTGTACCGATTACGGGATAAAGAAACAATTTCCCAAAGAAATAGAATTAAAACGCAAAGAACTTTATCCTATACTAAAACAGGCCAAAAAGGACAATAACAAAGCGGTTCTAGTACGAGATCGATTACATATCAATGGAGAACTTTACAAACCGCAACCAAATATTTCAAACACTCAAGGAAAATAATTTAGAGATAGCCTTATTGATAGACCAACACACTCTCAGATTCCAGTGAATAGTGGCCCTCCAGTTCCACCAAGGCCCTATAAATGTTCACGAATAAATTCTGACGAGATAGAATAAATAAAGGCAACAGTAGTATACCGCTGTTCAAAACTCATAAATCCATGAACAAAAAACAAAATTGGGGACAAATACTCATTTATAGAGGTGAATTAAAATTTTCATTTTTAAACATATGTGGACTTGAATCAAAATCTTTAGCACCAAAATTCTCAGAACTCGTTATCAACAACGATATCTCTATATTTGTAGATCTTTTAAATGACAATGTACTAATGGGTTGTGTCTATATACCACCAGAAGGATCTAAATACTCATCGGTAGATGCTTTTATTGAAATTAAAAACGAATTTCTTCATTTGTCTGAAACTAATCTTAAAAACGTCTTAATAGGGGATTTCAACGCTAAGACATCTACATTACCGGATTATGTTATCCCAGATCAACTTTTACTTGAAATTCTAAATACTGATGATACACACACGATGCAATACTTTTCCGATTACAATGGACTCTTAACAAGCAATATTTCCTTGCAAAGATATAGCAAATGTGCATGTCGACCAAATACGTATGGTCACCGACTTCTAGAATTGTGTAAACAAATGAATATATATATTGCAAATTCAAGAATAGGTAATGATAAAACAGTAGGAAAAATTACTTGTAATGATGTTAGTGTCGTTGATTATCTAATACTTAGTTCTGATCTTTTTCAAATGACAAAGAATTTCGAAGTAGAAGAATTTAATCCTATCCTATCAGATGTCCACTGTAACCTTAAGTTTACTCTGGAATCACAACCATATACTAATATCAACAATGTGAAAACCGTCGAGAAGCAGGTTATAAAATGGAATAATAATAAACAAGATAAATTTGTCAAATTTGTTAAAGAAAAAAAGTCTGAAGGAATACGGGACATAGAAACTATTCTTGATAAATTAATCGATCGAAATGATACTGTACACCAAACCGATATTGATACGGCAATGAATGAAATTTGTGAAAAATTTAACAGCTCTTCTATCTCAGTGTTTGGAACAAAATGTAAAAACCAGAAATATGCAAAGCACAATGAAAAACCTTGGTATAAAAGAGGATGCAAAGGCAAAAGAAATTTATTTCATCAGGGTAGACAAAGATACGGGAACTTAAAGAGTAAAGAAAATAAAAAGGCTTTAAAAGAAGCAAGTAAATCTTATAAAAAAGAACTTAATCGGAATTATAATGATTTCCAAATGAATACCGCAAAAGATCTTAGAAAACTGTCTAAATCTGACCCAAAACGGCTATGGCAAACATTAATGATATAAATATCAACAAATCAAATAAAACTGATGCTGTTGAAATTTAAGACTTATATGAACATTTCAAACGTCTAAGCTAAGATGAAGTCATTGAAGACAACTCAGATATAGATTTCACAAAGGTACCACCAGAGAACATTAAAAGAATTTTAAATTCTCCAATCACAGAAGAAGAAATGTTGAATGTCGTCAAAAAACTTAAAAACAATAAGGCTTCCGGATATGATGGTATTGTGAATGAACATATTAAACATACGGTTAAGGAAATGTTGATCATCTATCACAAGTTATTCAACATTGTTTTAAATACCGGGAAGGTACCAGATTCATGGACAATGGGAATTATTCAACCTATCTTCAAGAATAAAGGCAATATATATGATCCTAGTTCGTACAGACCAATAACATTAGTGTCATGCCTTGGGGAAAACTTTCACATCTTTCTTAAATGAAATACTTGGGGAACTATCAACTGAGGTCAATCTGATTTCCGAGGCTCAAACAGGTTTCAGAAAAGGAAATAGTAAATTGGATAACATATTTGTATTACATTCATTAATATCAAATTATCAAGCACTTGGAAAAAAACTCTTTTGCACTTTTGTTGATTTTTCGAGAGCCTTTGATACAATCTCTCATACATCTTTATGGATAAAATATCAAAAGGCGAATATTTCTGGGAAAATTTTTAAAGTAATATATAGTATGTATTGTGATGTTAAATCTTGCGTAAGGAGTGGGAACGAAGTGTCAGCCGTTTTTAACTGTAACATCGGAGTGAGACAGGGAGAAAACTTATCCCCCTTTTTATTTGCTGTTTATCTAAACGATCTGGAGTCTTTCTTTGCCGGAAATGATGTTCAGAACTTGCAAGTTTTTTGTTTTTTTTGTAATATATATTTTATTATTTTCATTTCATTTTCAAATCTCATCTACAAATAAAGATGTACAAACAAATTGTTCTGCTATAAACATATCCTAAACATATGGTTAACCATACTTGTTATAAATTATAAAATACATTGTACAAAGTCAAATAACAGAATACAGAATACATCTGCATTGAGCTCTATTTCTAAATAATATTATTAATGTTTGACCATTTTTCTTTTATTCTTTTTGCTTTATTGGTAGAGCACAAATTCATAGAGACCATGTCAACCCTATAACATAACTTGCAAGTTATCGAAAATATTTACCACAATCATTTGCAGATATATATCAAATATTTAACCAGTCTATTGAAATTCAAGATTCTTATCCATAGCTAGGACTAACCTTTAATTACAATGGTTAATTTGCAACAGCGAAGAAACGTCTTAGCGAACAAGCACAGAAAGCTCTTTTTAGTCTCTATACAAAGATACGTAACCTCTCAATACATGGCTGTCGACTTACAATTACAACTGTTTGGTGCACTTGTACTTCCAATTCTGATATATGGATGTGAGATATGGGGATTCGGAAATAATTACATGTTGGAAAAAATCCATCTACAGCTTTGCCGGAATGTGTTGAAATTTAGATCGTCGACACCAAATTTTATGACATATGGTGAACTTGGTGGTACACCAATAGATGCCGTAATAAAATGTAGAATGGTGTGTTTTTGGAACAAACTTTTCACCAATGAAAATAAACTGAGCAGTATACTTTCTCAAATTATGTTCAACTTAAAAGACGACCACACTTTCAAATGGATGGATTATATTAAATCGATCCTAGACAATGCCGGTCTAAGCTATGTTTGGACTCGGCTATCACCATTAGATATAAATCAACTTAAAATCGTATTGAAAGAAAAACTAAAAGATTCATTCATTCAACAGTGGCAAACTCAAATTGACAACTCATCCAGAGGAGAATTTTATGGACTTTTTAAAACAATCCTTGGCTTAGAAAACTATCTTTTAAAATTAACACCATTCGAACGTAAATATTTTTCAAAATTAAGATGCTGCAATGTAAAAATTCCAGTAAAGTTGGGAAGATGGTAAAACATTCAAAAAGAAGAGAGGACATGTAATGTGTGTTTACCTGCAATTGGCAATGAATACCATGATTTATTTGAATGCAATTCTTTATTAGTAAAAAATATCAGAAATCAGCATAGTCCAGAGTACTATGTGAAATATCCGAGTGAAGCAAAAATGAAAGGACTACTGTCATTGACTAATATTAACGTACTTAAAAATGTATCTTTATTCATTTCAAAGTTAACTAAAATGTTATAATATTAAAATATTATAATATAAAGTAAAATAATTTTCTATATACATGAATTTCATTTCTAAGTTGTTTTATTTATTTCTTTAATCGTATGTGATTGTATTTTGTAATTTACCTCTTGTTTCACATGTCAATGTGACTGATAAATAAAGGCAACAGTAGTATACCGCGTGTTTTTGAAATAAAGCATATTATATAACTAATATAATACAAAATTAGTACCACTTTAAATGTTAAATGAGAGAAAACTTTAAGATAAATATTAAGAAAGTTTCTTGACAATAAAGTTTTACTCTAGAATTTAATATATATCCTTATTATTTTCAAGGTGAAATGTATATAGAAAACAATAAATCATTGAAAAATAAAATTGATATAGAAAACAATAAATCATTAAAAAATAAAATTAATATAGAAAACAATAAATCATTATTTCTGTGTTTTTTTGGTGTTTTTTTGTAGAAGTTATACTGTGATAACATATCACTTTATCTTGCTATCATGGCTTTGTAAAGATTTTACTGTTTTACAGTATTGCACAAGTTGTATTATAGCTCATCATAATAATCTATCAAGCACCGCATTCTTCTTATGGTATACTTCTATTAAACAAAAGATTATTTATTAAAACAAATTTTAAACAGTCAAGTAATATATATATTAAAAATTTTTACTGTATGCTTGGACTTATAGATATAAGTCAATAATCCCAGATCATGTTATAAAGTAGGTCTTATAAAAATACAATACCATTTTAATGTTGATAATATAATGCCTTTTTAAAAAAAAGGGGCAATGCGTTTTTAAAACATATTAATTAGTCGCGTTTTTTCTTCTTCAGCTCAATCCACCTCGAAGCTGGGACAGTAGTGTAACAGTACAATAAAAACAACATGCACTAATCAGTTGCAATTAGATTAATTCAAAAGATCGGTATGAGACACACAAACAACTAAAATTAAGACAATAGTCACAAAGCACCGACATAAAGGTATTTGCTAATAACAACTAGTACTGAAGTAATAAAACCTTGTTCTCCCAGACTGAAGTATCAATCAGTACACACCGACGCTCCGCAACGGATTTATTAAAAAAATAAACAGTATGAGAAATGTTTGGTTTATGTTGTATATAGATATACGAAGATGTGGTATGAGTGCCAATGAGACAACTCTCCATCCAAGTCATTTTTTTTATAAATGTAAACCACTATAGGTCAAAGTACGGTCTTCAACACGGAGCCTTGGCTCACAACGAACAGCAAAGTATAAAGGCCCCCCCAAAAAAATGACATTGTAAAATCATTCAAACGGGAAAACCAACGGTGTCTAATCTATTTAAAAAAAGGTTTTAAAAATAAAGTGGTGGTCCGAACGTTTTGACCCTCGAAATTTTGCGATAGAAATAATGGTTAGAATATGAAGATTGTAACAGCTAGTACAGGACTTGCAAGATTCAAGATTCTTTATTTCTTATAAAACCATTGTTAGAGGGGCGATATTCTGACGCGTTTTTTTAAGTCTTGGTCACTAATGTTTAGAAAAAAGGGGAGAAATCCAAACAAATACCGACCAATCACAAACGTTGTTATAAATTTGACCCTGGGACGTCATAGAATTTCCCTTAATGCAACTATGGCATATAAATAAAAAAAAAACCACTACTATAGGTGTAATACCACCAAATCATGGTTAGTCACATCCGGTTGCATACGAAAGTAGGTATAAAAAAAATATTCCCTCGAATATGACCGTTGTAGGTAATTAATCCTACATTTTATTGCAATAAAACTATTTCTGTGTCATAAACATATGTCTTTGGTATTTCAAAACACCATTATTTTTTATTTGTGATTTCTATAGAAAATTTTGTAATCTTGAGGTTACATGGTAACTAAACATTGTACACAGATAGAATAAGGGGAGAAATTTGATTGGTTAACTTCCAATGATGGTTATTTTCTTATATGCAATGAAATGTTATGTGAAACTTTTTCTATAGAACTGGACAGGATAAAACTGTACTCATGCCAAGTATTTCTTTATTTGAAACAAAGATAAATTCTGCACAATTTTTTGAAAAGTGCAAATTTAACAAAGACTAATAGGGGAAAATCAATGGTGGTATTACACCTATACCAATTGAATAAAAAATATAGCATTCAAATGAAAAGTTATACCAATTGAATCAAAAATATTGCATTTAAATGACATATTATACCATTTGAATGACAAATCATACCGTTTGAATAAAAAATATTGCATTTAATTGAAAAAAATATACCATTTAAATGAATAACTTTGAATAAAAGATATTGCATTTAAATAAAGAAATATACCATTTATATAAAATATATTGCATTAAAATGAAGAAATATACAATTTAGATAAATAAAAAAAAAAATATTGCATTTAAGGATATTAGATTTTCAGAAAAAAATCAAACATTCATTTTTCTTTACAAATTTTATTAATTACCTTTAGTTGTTGTTACTTTATCTTATGGTACAAGAATTTTTTTTTTTAATCAATACATGTTGGCCCCAGGTGACTTTTAAAATTTAGATATCATTGAAAAAGCTCCAAATTATCTCCCTTTGGTGCAAAAATGCCATTTTTTTGCTCTAAAAATGAAATATCTTTTTTTACTCATCGGTGACCTATGTTTTTTATTGTTGTTTTCGAATAGGCTGTACATAAACTGAACAATTGTAAAATTTAGTCAATTTCTGTAATTTAGTTCTTTTTTTATTTCGATATTACCTATATTTCTCCTATTAGTTCAACAGAAAAAAAGGACATTAACAAAAATGTATACTTTTTTCGAAGGCAGACTGTGAGCGTAAATGCACGGTGACCCCATTTTGTTATTTCATTTTTCCATTAGGTATAAGATAAAGTTAATTTATAGAAAAATATAGAGAAATCCTATATTAAATAAAACATTTGATTTAGACCCGCAAGCCCCCTTAAATAAAAAATATCAAATTTTTGCAACCAATACCAATACCATATAATACATAAATTTCTCTTGCTAAAATCTAATACGTTGTTACATACAAGAATGTACACTAGCGAATCGTAGAACATAAGCAAGGGAAGGTGGTGACAAGGGAACGTCACCATCTAAAAATGAATAATTAATGATAGGAAATCAAAAATCATCTCTTTTATCATAATTTTTTGTATTAAAGTACCCGTTTATGATATAGATATCAAGATCGAGGAAAGGGCAGTGGTGTATTTATGATAAAACTAGATGTGTCAAAACGACACGAATGGCCCCGTCTCAAAAAGTTGAAAAATTTGCAATTTCAATAACATGTGGATACGAACATGATTGTAGTCTCACATTGATATGTTGATACTTATAAATTTACTGTTAACACAACTTAGCTCAAAATGCTGTAAAAAGGTCCGTATAACTTCAACAAAGTCCGTTATTTCGGCAAAAAATAGTAGAGCGGAACGAACCCTAAACTTGATCTGAAACTCATCATGGTTAACTCACAAAGCAAAAATCAGCTCAATATCTGAAGGCGTTTAGAAAAAAACTGCGTATAATGTTTTTTTCCGGAATAACAGAATGACGGAATTTCGGACAAGGGTAAAACTATATGGCACCGACAACTTCGTTGCGGGGCCATAAAAAAAAACCCAGTAGGGAACTTTTACATCCCCCCCTTAAAATGCATATGTAGTAATACCTTCACACAACATAAATTAAAATATTGCCCTGAAGAAAACCACTCTTATCGAACAAGAAACATTATTCAAAAAAGTAGTACTTACATAATTTAGTAATAGGCTTTCTTACTTTACGCTGTGAAAGGCATCTCTCTTTCAGCTTTAACCAATATGGATAATCTATGAAACATGGAAAATAAATTATAAAACAGACCTTGTTATACTTTTAAAACAAGGTACAGCTTCTTTTGTATTGAAAATGTATAGTATTTTACTGTAATTAAAGTTATACATTTAACATACTGTCAAATAAATAATTATACATAAGATTTAGAATGATACGTGACAAAATCCAGAGAGGGGGAGGAGGGTTTGTGGTTCTGGCAGATTTTAGAAATAAATATTCCGGTCCCAATTCAGATGAAAATAAATCATCTTGTCTTATCAGACATGGAATTAGTATTCTGGCCCCAAATACATTTTTGTTATCATTTACAAATGTATCTAACATTAACAGAAAATCCACAAAGAAGGATTGTCAGTGTTTGTTTTGTGGGATTCGCAGTAAACGTGCTCCTCTTTTTTGAACTGTATAAATATTTGTTTATGAAATCTTTCAAAAATAAAGTTACTTGCTACACTCGACAGATATTTTTACCATTTTGGTTAATAACACCACTATTTTCTTAGACCCGAGTTTGATTGTAAGTGTATTATATTTTCATATCAATAGAATTCGAGGCTTCATTGCTCTATTTGTCTGACGTTGTGTGTATAGCAATCTGTATCACAAAAGATAAAACTTCTTTAGAGGATGGATATTGTATGCTGAGGAGTGGCGAATTTTGAGTCAATTTTGGGAACACAGATATTCTCACCTGGTCTTAGTAAACATGATTGAAAGGAGTACATGGTGGTACGGTATTGGCTTAGGGTTCATCTGATATAAGATTTTTGACATTTTTTAAACACTTAAATGTCATTTGCAGTCGATTCAATTATTTTATGACAATAGACAATATTTATTAGCAGCACAAATACATTTACATCAAAGGGTTATGGCATACAAAACTAAGACAATAAACTGACAATTATAGTTAAATTGATTATAATTATATAAGAGTGACAGTGGCATTCTCAGCGAAGAAAAAAAAAAGACTATAAATATCAACAGTTTACACATTATTAAATTAATGTTCATGAACAATTAAAAAAAGAACGCAAACAAAATTAGGTTGCATATAAAAGAAATACAAGTTATACAGATGTTCTCAATAAAAAACAATCATTACTATACTTAATGGTGATTTTTATAATGACTGGTAGACTGCTATTTAAAAGTACAGTCAAATGCTTAAGTGTTATAGTGGACTGCAATTTAATAAAATTGAAATTAAGATTTTTATTAATATTTTGTATATAGGTATCCCTCAATAATGTAAAGCATGGACAGATTGAGAAGAAATGGTATTCATACTCAATTTCTCGTCTGTTACATGATAAGCAAATTCATTTACTTCTTTCAATGTTGGTATAACGCCTTCTTTCAATTGCTAGGAAATGGGCACTTAGTTTAAATTTACTGAAAATTGATCGGTCAGTTTTTAGTTTACATATATCAATATATGGGGGCCTTTTTCTAATTCTTTTAGTATGACAAAAGAAATTAAATTTTTCACATTTATGGATAGAACAATTCATAACTTGATAAGCCTGGTCAAAGATTCTTTGTTGGATAGTATTTATGTGATATTTTAAATTAATAGAATCAAAAGTGAGATGACCAAAACCTAATTTATATAACCAGTCTTTTACACTGTTAACCCATTTACTTGTTTTCTCTACATTATTATATATTTTATGAACTAAAGTGTTAGGATAGTTCACAATGTGGTTTATAAATTTTATAGCTGAAAGCTGAATTTTAAAGTACAAAGGGGTTCTATTTGTCTGAGCTTAACAGGCTACATTTGTTGTTTTGCACTGTACTCCTTTTTTTGTATTTTATAAATTTAATATGTAAATGTCAAATGGATCTGAATCTTTGAACACTTGGCTTACACCCCAAACTTCACTTCCATAAAGAGTTATTGGAACAACTAAAGTATCAACTAATTTGTCAAGCATACTGCAGGAATTATCTAAAGAGACTGTTTTTTTTAAATTTTAAACCAAGCCTTCCTTCTTTTTTTCCATAAGAATTGTTTTTGAATGACTTAAATTTCCTGAACAATTTATAGTTATTCCAAGGTAACTTTTATGTGAGAGTTTTGAACTTATTGAGTCATTTAAGACGCTCAAATTCCAGCTGAAATATGACAAATCTATCAAATATGCTATAATATGTCACTTTTCAGATGTTTTGTTTGGTCAAAAATGAAAGTGGCCGCATCCGTGTTCACCCTCGACATTTAGATATGTTATGTATAATCATCAAATACAACTTAGTACGTTTAAATATTAAGAATGGCCACAAATGCGGTCACTTCCATTAAAGACGGAAACCGTCTAAAATTGAACTCAAATGCTAAAATTGTGAATATTTCAGTAGTTTAGCATGACTTAATGCTGCTAGTACCCGATATATGTGCATTATATTGCCAAAAAAACAGCCCATGTTTATGTAACAGAAGTATTCTTCTTTTCCATTACTAGCTAAAAGTTAACATTTTGACAATTTTGTAAAACTGCTATATTTGGGGCCAAAAAGGGGTCTTACTGGACCTACTCCTTTATATTCTGATACCATAAAATGTGCTAGCCTCCCTGTCCCATTAAAACAAGAAGGACATTTCCTTATGGCGGCTGCTTTGTCCTTTTGCCATCGCATTATTTAATATAGTTGCATTCCGTATCATGCCAGTAAATACGCGAACTGGACGTCATATGTCCAAATTTGACGTCATTCGATATATATGAAGTAATGCCCTGTTGATGTTACATTTAAGACATAGTGAAGCCTCAAGAAGGTTCACATCTTTGTCGTTCTCTGATATTTTAAGTGGATAACAACTGAGGAGTGCCGGAAACAATCTCGAGATTTTCAAAAAAGGGGTGCGATACGTGGTATATTTTGAATGCAATACAGAGCATGCGATACAGGGAAGATGACACAGATTGGAGAAAAGAACCTTTATTAGATATGCAAAAAGGTAAAATCATAAAAATGATACTGGAATCCGAGGATAATTCAAAACGGAAAGTCACTTTTTAAATTGCAAAAACAAAAGCGCAAACAAATTAAACGAATGGATAACAACTGTCATATTCCTGACTTGGTACAGGCATTTTCGTATGTAGTCAAAACGTCTGTATTCATTTCTAAATATATTATTAATATACAATATATATATATACTTAAAATTGCGCATCCGTACTGTTTCATAGAAAGTGAATGTCACACTTAACAGTGAAACATTTACATGAACTAAAATAAAAACTACATAAAAGACTAACAAAGGCGAGAAAATTGTATGATTGTTGGATATTTTAGTATCCAGTTCGGAATCACGATAACCCTAGACTAGGTAGCTTAACAATAACATGAGCACAAAGCTTTGATAGCTGTACAAATTGATGTAAATACTTTATAGAGAGGTAGATATAGGAAGATGTGGTGTGAGTGCCAATGAGACAACTCTCCATCCAAATAACAAGTTATAAAAGTAAACCATTATACATGTGAGTCAATGTACGGCCTTCCAGATGTCCAGAAGTATCTGGAAGACTAAACATATCATACTTATAAGAGTACACTTACGAAATGTATGTACTGTGGATTCAATATTATTCTTTGGAAACCAATTGTCGTGGTTTTCGCTGATACATGTAAATATTTAACGAACGACACATTTTCTGTAGGATTGTATGCAGACTTCGGCAAAACCAGAAAATTAAATATTTACAAGTTTTACTTAATCCGCGACAATTGATACCCACGAAAATAATTGAATCCACAGAATCCAAAAAGTAAAAGCACAAAACTACTGAACTCTCAAATTAAAAACAGAATGTCCCTAATCAAATGGCAAAATCAAAAGCTCAAACGTAACACATCAAACGAATGGACACGCTCGTTCTCTTGACTCTAAGTCAAGACATTTTTCAAGCCGAACATGATGGATTAAACCTGGTTCAAAAGTAAGCATCACCTCTCACTTGTATGACAGTCACTTAAAATTAAATGATATTGACAGCGCTATGTGAAGAAAACAAACAGTATTAATATGTACAAGTGTCAAAAATAGGGACACAGCAGAAAAAATTGTGTTATTAACTCAACTTCTATAAAAAAAAAATATGTTAACAAACATTTACAAACGCACAATGACCATATGACAGGATAAATAAGGACAGAACCACGACGTATGCTACAAAGAAGCACAAAAAGGCATATTGGCAAAGCGTATTAGCAAAAATGAAGTATAAGAATACCAAAATTATCAAAGAATTATCAAAATTCAATGACACAATGAGGGGATGTAAAGTACAGAGCCACGTCATATGTAACAAAAAAGCACAAAAATATATATAGACAAAGCAAAACAAAAATGAAGACAAGAATACAAAATGAAGCATAGAACAATAACACAATGACGGTATGTATAAAAACTGAGCTATTTCTAATCGATACCACGAAAACAGACTAAACAGCAAATGTAATATTCTTAAAGAAAAACAAAAGAAACTATAATACGTTATTAAGATGATAAACAACGTCAGTACCCATGATTTATCCTTCAAGATCATCGTATGGAACGCCGTAACTGTCTTACATTGCAAATATTTAATGTGTTTTGTTGCTTTATAAAAAAGAAGATGTGGTATGATTGCCAATGAGACATCTATCCACAACAGACCAAAATGACACGGACATTAACAACTATAGGTCACCGTACGGCTTTCAACAATGAACAAATAAAATCTACTGTTTGCATAGCATAAATTGTTCTAAACAATAAGGATGTTCTTATCAAAGCATTAAAAACATAGCTGTATTTGACACAACCTTTTTCAACTTTTGATCTTCAGTACTGTACAACTTTGTACTTTTTTTCACTTTCGATCTTTTATATCTGAGCGTCACTGGTGAGTCTTGTGTGGACGAGGCGCGTTTTTGACGTATTGAATTTTAAACCTGATGCCTTTTGTTATCTATTAATCATGTGTTTCTTTGTCTTATACGTTCTCCTATTTATTTGTATTGTAGTCCTGTAATATTATGTTGTCATTTCAATGTTATATTTAACATTGCCATTAACGTGCGAGGTTTTACATGCCACAAAACCAGGTTCAACCCACCATTTTTATCTTTAAAAATGTCCTGTACCAAGTCAGGAAAATGACCATTGCTTTATTATAGTTAGTTTCTGTGTGTGTAACATTTTAACGTTTTGTTTCCGTTGTGTCGTTTGTTTTCTCTTATATTTGAGTGTGAATTCACATTACTATAAGACGTGTCACGGTACTTTTCTATCCCAAATTCATGTATTTGGTTTTGATGTTATATTTGTTATTCTCATCGGATTTTGTCTAAAGCTTAGTCCGTTTCTGTGTATGTTACATTTTAATGTTGTGTCGTTGTTCTCCTCCTTTATTTAATGCGTTTCCCTCTGTTTTAGTTTGTTACCCCAATTTTGTTTTTTGTCCATAGATTTACGTGTTTTGAAAAGCGGTATACTACTGTTGCCTTTATTTAATGACCTGACAACAGTATCGTAACTGTATCCCTTCTTAATAAGTCTATTTAAAGGTTTTGTTAGTTTTTAAGGTGAATACTGACATTTTTGTGCTTTATAAAGAATATTTCCATAACAAATTGGATGTGAAATACCTGAATTTATAAGAAGTCTGTATATTGAGCTATTATATTTACGAATGATGTCCTTATACCGATGATAAAATTTAGTAAATGTTTTGACTAGTTTGTGATATCGAAAACCCTGGTGTAATCATTTTTCAGTAATACATAAATTTCTCTCGTTAAAATCTAAAACATTGTTACACGAGCGAATCGTACAAGTTGGGATATATAAACACCGTAAGATGGTGACAAGGGAACGTCACCATCTAAAAATGGATAATTTACGATAGGAAATGAAAAATTATCTCTTTTATCATAAATTTTAGTATTAAGCTTTCCGTTAGTGCTATAGATATCAAGATCGAGGAAAGGGCAGTGGTCGTTGTTAGTATTAGCTTTATTTAAAGTAACTTCAACAGGATACATTTCTTTAGTATACATACTGAAAGTCGTCATTATTGAGAGTCAACATATCATCCAAATATCTAAAAGTATTATTAAATTTGTTTATCAGATGTTGTTTCGATGGGTCTTTGCTTATTTTTGCCATAGATTGTATCTCATAGCAATACAAAAACAGGTCCGCAATAAGTGGTGCACAGTTAGTCCCCATTGGAATTCCGATAACCTGACGATATACAGAATATCCAAAGGGAACAAAAATGTTATCTAGTAAAAATTCAAGGGCATATATAGTATCAAAGCATGTCCAATTGACATATTTTTTTGGTTTATTGCTACTAAAAAATTACATAAAAGAGTTTGAACATATATAATCTTAAATGTATGGGTGTCTTTCGCCATCTTGGATTTCGAAAACAGAGAATCTAAGGTCCAGATTTTCTATCAAGTAAGCAAAATTTGATACAGGAATGCAAATAACTAACATGCATTTGCATTTTAAAGAACAAATGTATATGATTACAAACAAACAAACAAACAAATAATTTATTAGAGTCTCACCTCTTTAAAACATTTGATATACAACACAATATAATATTTACAATTTATAAAAGAGCCACTCTAAAAAGAGTAATGAGAGACTGTAAAAACACAGATTAAAATACATTTATATTACATCTATTACATATATCAATATATCTTAGCATAAAAAAACATGCTATTAAAAACACTTACAAAATTTACAACTTATAAATATTAATATATTTACAAGTGAAAATTATTTTTGCTTGATTTTTTATGGTTTTTTAAATTGGCATTTTAATGGGAGGTACCTCTGAAATAGTGCTTTTTCTGAATGAATATACATGGAATTGTACTAGTTTGAATATAAGCCGGAAAAATGCACGGTGACCCTATCTTCTCGTATTTTTTTTTACAATTCTATCATTAGTTTAGCTTTTGATCACATAATGATGTTTTTTCCTGTATAGTCCATACAAAATACAAAATGTGCCATTTTGTCACAACCTGTAGCTTGAGAAAACACACGGTAGCCTATCATTATTATTATATTTTTGAACATATACCAATAGATACTTTGGTTTTGCAAAGTATCAGCAAATTCTGCCATACCACCTTAAACATTGTTAAATATGAAATAATGTCAACTCGCCCCACACTATATCGGCACTTAATAAAAAATCGCCCAACTCTTGTTAACCGACTCGCTCCATTTTTGAAAAAGTGTAAAATCAAATTTCATTCATTTACGGAAAGGGTTAAAACCCCACTGAATAAAGATCTGCCAACTCGCCCTACTTATAAAAATGTCTTACTTCCTTTAATAGATATAGGAAGATGTGGTGTGAGTGCCAATGAGACAACTCTCCATCCAAATAACAATTTAAAAATTGAACCATTATAGGTTTAAGTACGGCCTTCAAGTATGTTACATTACTGATAGTTGATATCTAGTCGTCCTGCTGTAGTGGTATGTGTCGTGGGTTGATATGTTAAAGGTCTTGAGTTCGAATCCCAGCATAGACACGGGAAATTTCTACGTACATTTTAATAGATAGTCTTTTCCGTTTAATTAATTATAAGTTTTTTTTAGAGGATTGGACATTCCGCCAAAATATTACAGAACAAAGGAAAGCATGCAGAACAAAGAAACTCAAGCTGGGGTGATCTGTTAGGAGTGATCAGGCTCAGATCAAAGGAGCTATTATGAAAATGCTGATACGGACGTTTATATTTTAATATAAAAGACAGGCAATATATATATGTTACAGGCAATTTCTAAATTTAGGCAATTTGTAAAATGACTGAAATTTACAAAATGCCTAAAAGACTAAAACTGAATGGAATGTACTCAAAATTGAACGACTGGAAATATCAAAGAGATGATTTTATTCTACCATTAAATATAGCATGCAATTTAAACAGTTGCAGTTTTATAATTGTAGTTAAATCATTTACATTAACACTGAAGATTACAATTTTTTTTGATACACGTAATGATTGGATGACAGCAACTGTTACACAATTTTTCTGTCTTTTTGCAAAGACAACGTTTAGTGTTACAGCTAGTCTTACCACTAGCACTACGGCCACATTTTGTGTAACCCTGACCTTCGCACAAAGAAACTTTACTGACAGCTTTACTGAAGGATATTTCATTATCATAATTTACGGATTGAATAGCAGTAAAGTTACTGTCAGACCGTTCAAACTGATTCCTGATATAAAGTTCACGCAGTATTCCATCTTTAATTCCCAGTTGATAACCATGCTCTTCCTTTCCGGTAACAACATCCATAAGGTTACACAGGTCTCCTTTCCCTCCATCCACAGGGGGAATTGTTACTAATACATTTACTCCAATATCTACCTCTGTCAAAACTCTTTCCGATAGATTTCTAACCTTACAGCTTGTTTTGTCGTTGAGTCTGATGCATGCCTTCTTTCGTCATTTTTAATAACCTCTTTTGTATTTGAACACAGATGACAAGTAATAGTATCAGACATTGAATGGTTCATGCTTTTCAACTGGCAAATATTTCATGCATATTCAATAGGCCTATGAGGCAACTTAATGGTAACAGAAGTCGTTAACTCAATCTTCATATGTCATTATGTCTTTTTTGTAACTTGACCAATTGTTAGACCAATTGTTAAAATATTCTTTGAGTGTATCATACTTTTATTTTCAATATTTTGCAAGATGAGCAATTCAGGCTCCTAGAAGCCTACAGATTTTCTTATTAACGCTTGTTACATTTTTAAAGAATAATCTTAAATTTATTTAACTCAACCCTTTTTGTAGCTTGACAATATAGTTTTTATCATCTATTTCATGTATTTAATGTTTACATAATTTGCCTGAAACAGACCAGACAATTTGTAAAATTTTTATTAAAAATTTCAGGCATTTTACAAAATGACTAGGCTTTTTTAGGCATTTTATAAAATGCCTGTCAACTTTAGGCATTTTAGAAAATGCCTAAAAATTCAGTCATTTTACAAAATGCCTAAATTTAGAAAATGCCTGTAACATATATATATATAAATAAAAAACACACATTAAACCCCTACACCTAGACGACTGGATACAAAGTCTTTGTAATTATACATACTTAAAGGAAACAAGATAACTCGCCCCACTGGCAAATCGTCAATTTTTTTCACCAAATCGCCTCTTTTAAAAACGCGTCCCACTCTAGTACTATTTTTTAAAGTAAAGACTGTCTCTGATAAGTGGGGTAAGTTGTCACGAATAAATTCATCGTGGGTTTTCTCTTTATCATAAGTTGTGCGAGTAAGCAGACATTTATTCAATGAGATATTAACCCTTTTCATATGTGGCGTGAGTTGGTAAACAAGAAAGGGGAGATTTAGTGTGGGGCCAGTTGGCCAGTTGGTCAAGTTGACATGATTTCATATTTACACAACGTGTTCGGGGGTCATAAAGGGTATATATTATATAGTAACATTACATATGGTGTAACATTCTACTATTTTCATTGAATAGTACGATCACATGTTTCAATATAAAAAATAAGATGTGGTATTATTGCCAATGAGACAACTATCCACAAAAGACCAAAATGACACAAACATTAACAACTATAGGTAAGCGTACGGCCTTCAACAATGAGCAAAGCCCATACCGCATAGATAGCTATAAAAGGCCCCGATAAGACAATGTAAAACAATTCAAACGAGAAAACTAACGGCCTTATTTATGTAAAAAAAATGAACGAAAAACAAATATGTAACACATAAACAAACGGCAACCACTGAATTACAGGCTACTGACTTGGGACAGGCACATACATAAATAATGTTGCGGGGTTAAACATATAAGTGGGATCCCAACCCTCCCCCTAACCTGGGACAGTGGTATAACTGTACAACATAAGAACGAACATTAAAAATCAATTGAAAAAGGCTTAACTCATCAGATAGACAAAAAATACAAGTGGACGAGGCCGGGTACTTATACATCTCGACACAAAAAGACACAATCAACAGATCTGAGAGTACTCGCAGTTATCTGACAGCTAGTTCAAAGCCACTAATCAATTATTAAAAAAAATCATGCATCTAAGACTAAACAATCAATCTGTACACATCCAACATCCAATGGATTTAGTGTAAAGACGTCATAAACAGCCAGAGAAAAACATGACCTTGTGCAATGCCAAGTTACAGGTATCGACAGATTGTAGATCCATGAATATGTATATGTATATAACATACTAGTACTATTTAGTTAGCTTTTAATCTACTGATAACAAAATCAATATTTATACCAATAACACAATATTCAATGATCTTATTACAGTGTTGAATAGGTAACCTTCTAGGATAAGTTTATTAAAAGGAGCGACAAGTTTACATGGATCATTTCTTAATTTCCGGGCACGGTTAACTTTGGTTATTTTACGTATTCTTAAGCCTTGTTTCCTTTTTACGTATATTGACGCTATGTTACTATTTATATGTATACTGGTGTTGTGTTGCTAAATTTAGATTTATGACGTCATGACGTTACATATAACAACCATAGTGAGGCGCCGCAGCAGACAGAAAAAAATTTGCCAGTCCATCAGGATATTTCATTATGGTAAATGCAGACGCTAAGAATATAAGAAAGCTAATGTAACAAGCTATGAAGTTGTTAAAAAATATTGATATTTTCGATAACATTACAAAGCAGTTGCAAAATAAAAATTGAAAATACACAAAAAGAACATAGAGCGCCATATTCCTTATACATTTTTTGCAAATGTAATATAAACAACTAAGACTTTTACTCTGAAAAATATAATCTGAACAATACAATACAATATTTTATTTTTCCAAAGTAAAGGGTCCATTGAGAGCATTACATTTATAGCAATATGACACAAACATTACAGAGTGATTAAAGAAACATAAAATAATAGTTCAAATGCATGCGGAAAGGGTCAGTGGTCAAGGGGATATAATTTTGCTGTCTATTAAAGCATTTAATTAATTTTCTAAGTTGCAGGCCTTTATCTAGGTATGCACAGAAAATCGACAAAAAAAACCCTGCTATCTTCATTACTCATGATTCATGTAAAAAGGTAATTTCTGTTCAAAAAAGGGCATTCAAGAAGAACGTGCATTTCATTTTCAATTGAATTTGAAATAAAAAAAAAACATATCCTCTCATGTCTAGGTAATATTTCATGTATTTTGTTAACAAATGTTTTTGGGGGGTGCTTTAAATCTAAATAATTTTCATATTCAAAGGAACTTTTGAATATAAAGTAAGTGTCCAATTCGACTTGGTTCAGTAAATAAAATCTCGCATTTTCTCCCAATCATTTTGAAAATTTAATTTTAGCTCTTTTTTCAGTAAGACAATAATAATCAAAAGGAGTAAACAAAGACTCACAAAACAAAAGGAAATTTACATCAATAGTTATAAATAATAATTAAGAAACAACACGAACTCCACTAAAAACCGGTAGTGAAATCAGGTGCTCCAGAAGGGTAAGCATTTCCTGCACCGTATACGGCACCCGTCCTATTATTCCTTTGTTCAGTTCGGTAATGATGGAAGGTTATTATGACTGAGAAAGAATATCAGATATGATTTCTGACACACTTTTGCCATCATGGCCTATCAGCCTATCAGCCATGATGGCGACCGTAAAATTTTTTGAGTGATGACCTTAATTTGATTGATTCATAGCCCTGTCTTAGCAACTTTTGAGAAAGCAGTATTTCTCGTTCAACAAAATCAACGTACTTTGAGCTAGCTCCTCTAGAGTAACGTATCAATTAAGACACATATACTCCATATGCTGTTGCCGCTGGGATGTTGCTACACAGAAATGGAAAATTGACTATAAGAAAATTAAAATCATCGCGTTTGTCTTAAGTTTTGGTATTCAACCTACCATTAGTAGTCATTTCGAGAAAAGGTCTAAATATGAAGCAGATTTATCTGTGTCGGTAGTATCTTTAATTTCAAGTTCACTTGGATATACTAAATGTAAGTGATCACTGAATCTATTGTTATTAAGAGACAGTACATCATCAATATACCGAAAGGTGAAATTAAAAGGCTGGGCTAATTTCTTTTCTCCTTTCCGTACAAGCCCTTGGATAAATTCTGCTTCATAGGAATATAAAAACAAATCTGCAAGTTGAGGAGCGCAATTGGTACCCATTTGGATTCCAATAGTCTGCTGGAAGACCAAACCTTCAAATTTAACAAAAATGCTGTCAATTAAAAAGTCAAGCATGGCAGTGATATCCTCGTCGGTGATTTTTTTCCTTGACTCTGTATGATTTTTCACAAATTAAGCTGAATTCCAGCCAAAAACTAGATATTTAAAACGTCTAGTGCCCTTTTTGTTAAAGAAACATGAGCTGACGAGTTCTTTCAGTCGAGCTTTAATTTTAGTATGTGGAATAGTGGTATAAAGAGTTGACAAATCAAAGGTTTTAATGTTGGTACCACGTTTTAAAGATTGAGATTGTAAATTCACTCATAACTCTTTTGATTTTTTCAGTATCAACATCTGATTAACAACACTTCTTGAATATGACGTTTCTGAATATTTTTTGAAGTCCTTCTTTAACTGCAGTGAGTATAGCAGTAAGAACTTTAGAAAGGGGTTAGTAGAACACTTGGAAGAACCTGCAATATACCTTTCCTTATAAGGATTCTTGTGAAGCTTAGGAATCCAATATAAGGATGGAAGGAAGGAGATTGGAACCGCTTTGTGGTTTTCCAGGAGCTCCTACTTCGAAAGCATACTTAGTGTATATGTGGGATTTCCAAGTGTGTTATTTATCCCAAGTTCCTTAATCAGGCAGTCAATGTAGTGTTTCTTGCAAACAAAAACAATATTGTTTAAGGCTTTGTCAGCTGGAACGACAACATATTTTTCATGGAGGCAAGACAACTGTTCTATGACTTGAGGGTTTTAAAGATGGAAGGAGCTTAGGTGCTCATTGACCCTTTAAGCGTACTTACTCTTATCTAAATCAATGACCTCACTGATTTTACCCACTCCGAAAGAGTGTCAACCTCAACATTTTCTCTTTTTGCCCAGTCTTTTGCATTACCCTTAACAGAATCCATTAGCAGTTTGAAGTTCTGATTCCAATTGATTGGCTGTGGCCATTCTGTATTTCGGACCCTTAGACAAACGTTGTCTCAACTTGTAGTTATTGACTATGTTTAGGTATCCAGAAATTACACGGCCAGCAGGATTATACACGAAATGGGAAAGTGAACAGGCACAATCAGGGGTGGTTTAGATGCTTTATACTCTTTTATGGTGAAGAAAATTACTTATATTTATAGCATCAATACCCTTGTTAACTTCAAATTGAAGAATGAACGTTTTTGCAGTTCATCCGAATGTTCAACAACGGGTCTGAATAATCTATGGTTAGGAATATCTATCACCATGGCAACTATTTTATACTTTGTAGATCGACTATCTATAGTGTGGCATTCTTCACACGCTTTCAATAGAAAGTTCAGTCTAAAAAGCGGAAGTGAGTACATTTTAGAGCAAATGTGATTAATTCCAAGAGGTTTATTGGTATGTTATACCAGGGTACCCCTCTTATCCTTTCCTGACTAACTCGTACGGGTCTAGGGCATAAGTGCTAGGGGCCATTTCAGAGGCAATACCAACCTCTACAAAATTTTAGATTTAGCTTCTCAAACTCCCAATCTTCAAATATGTCATTAAGGGATATTTTTTTTCCTTTTAGGAGTAATGTTAATAACACCCAAATTGTCACAGCCATACGTTACAAATATAATGTTACGAAAAGACTGGGTTATTGATGGTCGACCTAGAGGTATGCATCATGATTCATATAAGAAATACAAGAGAGCAAAACATGAATTTCGAAATATACAACAGGCTGCGTATGAACAATATATCCGTCTTTTTGGAAACTCTTTAATCGAAATAAAACTGATTCATCGAAATTTGTCCTGAAATAATCCAAGATGGCAATATACGCAACACTCCAGAAAGCATCGCTAATGCGTTTATGGATTACTTTTCGAAACTCTACCAGCCGGACAGTGATGACGTGTACGATAATGATACGAAACAACAGATTGAACTTGATAACAATTAAATATTAAAAGCTTGTCATGAACAAAACGTGTATTTACCAGGTGGTATTACTCTTAAAGCGTAGAAAAGCTAGTGGCCATGACAAAATTCAACACGAACTTCTTTTAATGGTGGAAAAACTTTAGTTCGATGCTTAACGTCGTAATTCAATCTAGTGAGTAAAGAATGGCTGGAATTTGGTCTTTTTGATCCATTATGTAAAGGCAACAATAAACCTAAGACTTCACCGGACAGTTACCGACCAATCACCTTACTTCCATGTGTTCTTAAAGTGTTTGAGCATGTTATCAGGTCAAGATTGTTGCTATTTATATGTCTTTGATGAAAGTGGCTTTTCAAACCCTCAGCAGTAAGGTTTTCAGATATATCTCGGACGTTTTACTGCATCCTTTAATTTACATGAAACTATATTTCATAATAATAAATTAATTAGTACAACTTTTGTAGCATTCATGGATAGCAGGAAAGCATTTGATACGGTATGGAGGCTAGGTTTAATGAACAAACTGTTCAAACTGGGTAATATTAAATGGCAAGCTATGGTTAATAAATTAATGACTGTCATTATAATACGAAAAGTGCAGTTGTTTTATATGGTCATTTTTATTAATTTTCTGTTTACTAAACTTTGACTTTTTCGAAAAACTAAGGATTTTCTTACCCCAGGAGTCGATTACCTTAGCCGTATTTGGCACAACTTTTTGGAATTTTGGATCCTCAATGCTCTTCAACTTTGTATTTGTTAGGGTTTTTAACTATATTGATCTGAGCGTCACTGATGAGTCTTATGTTGACGAAACGCGCGTCTGGCGTATAAAATTATAATCCTGGTACTTTTGAGAACTATTAACACCACTGGGTCGATGCCACTGCTGGTGGACGTTTCGTCCCCGAGGGTGTCACCAGCCCAGTAGTCAGCACTTCGGTGTTGACATGAATATCAATTATATGGTCATTTTTATAAATTTTCTGTTTACAAAACTTTGAAATTTTCGAAAAACGAAGGATTTTCTTACCCCAGGAGTAGATTACTGTAGCCATATTTGGCACAACATTTTGGAATTTTGGGTCCTCAATGCTCTTCAACATTGTATTTGTTTGGCTTTTTAACTATATTGTTCTGAGCGTCACTGATGAGTCTTATGTAGAAGAAACGCGCGTCTGGCGTATAAAATTATAATCCTGGTACTTTTGATAACTATTTCAATCAATGTCAATCAAATTTTTTACCTGTATTAGGTGTAAGACACGGAGGTGTGCTTTCAGGTTTATTGTATTTAGTATTTATAAATGATTTAATTTGTGATCGATAAAAAAATTAATCCAAATACAGGTATTTTTGATATCAATTATTGTGCACCAGCTCTTGCAGATGGCATCATGTATTACCACATCTCCAATATCCTTATAAGGTTAATGTATATAACCATTATTCAAAGAAATGCCGTTTTCGTTTCAACGCAAATAAGTCGTGTATTATTACATTTTCTGTAAATGCAAGGGAGATAAATGTCAATTTTCCATGTTTTATTGGTAATGAACGTATCCCGATAGCAAATACCTGCACCGTGGTATAGAGCTTAACTATCGTTTTAAATCAAATCAAAGAATTGAAAGATCATACAAAAAAGGCAGAAACGCATACTGTGAAAATCTACAAAGCATACATATAATTTATCTTTGCCTCTTTTAACAAATTTTTGTATGAGACATTTAGTACAAAAATGTGATCCGAAGTGCGAGCTTTCTTAGAAAAACCAATTTTGGTTTTATTTATGATATTATTATCAGATAGAAATTTATTAAGTCTATTATACAGAATGGTATTGAAAAATAATTTGAGAAAGGAAATGTGGAATGTGTCAAAGCGACAACAACCCGACCATCGAGCAGACAACAGAAGTTTGCAAAGACTATTATTGATGGCAATACCTCTGTAATTTTCAGGGTTCTGTGGGCTATCAGGTTTGAATATAGGAGTAATGTAACTCTCAGACCATTTACTGGGATAAATGCTGGATAGAAGTATGGCATTAAAAAGTAAGTAAGCAATCTTGCATATAACTCTGTGAAACTCTTAACATTTCATTTGTAATAGTGTCTAACCTGGACTTTTCCCAGATTTTATTTGCCTCAGGGCTTTTTGGGGTTCACTAGGAGTAATTTTAAATTCAATCTCACTGAATCCAATGTTTTATTTGCTTATAGTTCAAGTTTACTTTTTTATCTCTTTTATCTTTGACTTTATTTGTTCATTTACAAGAATTGATGACAAGTCAGAGAAATATTTGTACCAAATGTCACCATCCATGTTGTTTTTAGTTTCTTGATTATTTTCATGACGGAGTACATTAACAAGCTTTCAAAAATCTTTTGGATATTCTGATTCTAGATTGCTTAAACGGTCAAAAATGTTTTCTCTAAATTCTCTTTTCTTTTTCCTCTTTAGTTAGTTTGGGAATGTGTTTATTTAGTTTAAAATAAGAGCCAAACACTATCGGAACTTTTGGAAATTTTGACATTATTACAGCTTTATTATTTACTTTTTATTTTTAGTTTTAAATCTTGGTCAAACCATTTTTTATGATTAAATGTTTTTACCTTTTTATCTTCTTTTTTAGTAATACCTTGCATACTTTCTCGTAAATTGAATGAATAATGTATGTGGCATCGTTTACATTCTTTTTGTCAAAGACAAGTTCGTTATTCAAAAAACATTTCGGCTCATTTTGAATGACAGGGTGTGTAAATGATTCCTGTAATTCTGAATACTTGCTGTGTCCCATTTATATCTCAAAGTGAAGTCTGTCAGATGACGTTTTCACCAATGCGAAAGATGCTAAGATCTTAAAGGTTATTTTGCAGTGGCAATCAAAACAATTTGCCGTGATATCTGATACATTACATATAAAATTTGCTTAAGTAGGCTTTGAGAACTTATAGTATAATCAACTACAGTGCATCCGTTAGGTTTGAAACATGTAAATTAACCGCTGGTATTACCACACACATATACGCCCATTCAAGATACGTAGTTGATTACCTTTACAAAATTCTAGTACGTTTATTCTTTGAATCTGTTATTATAATCTTTACTGACCCCATTCCTCTGTAAAACAGTCTATTAAAATTTTAAATCAAATAGTTATCAAAGGTACCAGGATTATAATTTAGTGCGTCAGACGCGTGTTTCGTCTACACAAGACTCATCAGTGACGCTCATATCAAAATATTTAAAAAGCCAAACAAGTACAAAGTTGTATCACCACAAAGTTGTATTACTACCACTGGGTCGATGCCTCTGCTGGTGGACTATTAGTCCCCGAGGGTATCACCAGCCCAGTAGCCAGTACTTCGGTACTGGCATGAAAATACGGATTTTTTGTGTTATTCAAATTTACTGTTACAAAATATTATAAATTATTATAAATTAAGGAATGTATCTCCCTCATGCAAAGCTCTGATTCCTTTCACGGATTTGGCAAAACTTTTTTAACCTTTTGGATTATAGCTCTTCATCTTTTATATAAGCTTTGGATTTCAAATATTTTGACCACGAGCATCACTGAAGAGACATGTATAGTCGAAATGCGCATCTGGTGCAAGAAAGTTGGTACCGTTAATTTTATGACTACCACTGGGTCGATGCCTCTGCTGGTGCACTATTAGTCCCCGAGGGTATCACCAGCCCAGTAGCCAGTACTTCGGTACTGGCATGAAAATACGGATTTATTGTGTTATTAAAATTTACTGTTACAAAATATTATAAATTATTATAAATTAAGGAATGTATCTCCCTCATACAAATATCTGATTCCTTTCACGGATTTGGCTAAACGTTTTGGACCTTTTGGATTATAGCTCTTCATCTTTTATATAATTAGTTATCAAAATTACCAGGATTATAATTTTATACGCCAGACGCGCGTTTCGTCTACATAAGACTCATCAGTGACGCTCAGATCAAAATAGTTAAAAAGCCAAATAAATACAAAGTTGAAGAGCATTGAGGATCCAAAATTCCAAAAAGTTGTGCCAAATACGGCTAAGGTAATCTACTCCTGGGGTAAGAAAATCCTTAGTTTTCGAAAAATTCAAAGTTTAGTAAACAGAAAATTTACAAAAAATGACCATATAATTGATATTCATGTCAACACCGAAGTGCTGACTACTGGGCTGGTGATACCCTCGGGGACGAAACGTCCACCAGCAGTGGCATCGACCCAGTGGTGTAAATAGTTATCAAAATTACCAGGATTATAATTTTATACGCCAGACGCGCGTTTCGTCTACATAAGACTCATCAGTGACGCTCAGATCAAAATAGTTAAAAAGCCAAATAAATACAAAGTTGAAGAGCATTGAGGATCCAAAATTCCAAAAAGTTGTGCCAAATACGGCTAAGGTAATCTACTCCTGGGGTAAGAAAATCCTTAGTTTTCGAAAAATTCAAAGTTTAGTAAACAGAAAATTTACAAAAAATGACCATATAATTGATATTCATGTCAACACCGAAGTGCTGACTACTGGGCTGGTGATACCCTCGGGGACGAAACGTCCACCAGCAGTGGCATCGACCCAGTGGTGTAAATAGTTATCAAAATTACCAGGATTATAATTTATACGCCAGACGCGCGTTTCGTCTACATAAGACTCATCAGTGACGCTCAGATCAAAATAGTTAAAAAGCCAAATAAATACAAAGTTGAAGAGCATTGAGGATCCAAAATTCCAAATACGGCTAAGGTAATCTACTCCTGGGGTAAGAAAATCCTTAGTTTTCGAAAAATTCAAAGTTTAGTAAACAGAAAATTTACAAAAAATGACCATATAATTGATATTCATATAAGCTTTGGATTTCAAATATTTTTGCCACGAGCATCACTGAAGAGACATGTATTGTCGAAATGCGCATCTGGTACAAGAAAATTGGTACCGTTAATTTTATTACTACCACTGGGTCGATGCCTCTGCTGGTGGACTATTAGTCCCCGAGGGTATCACCAGCCCAGTAGCCAGTACTTCGGTACTGGCATGAAAATACGGATTTATTGTGTTATTGAAACTTACTGTTACAAAATATTATAAATTATTATAAATTAAGGAATGTATCTCCCTCATGCAAATATCTGATTCCTTTCACGGATTTGGCTAAACGTTTTGGACCTTTTGGATTATAGCTCTTCATCTTTTATATAAGCTTTGGATTTCAAATATTTTTGCCACGAGCATCACTGAAGAGACATGTATTGTCGAAATGCGCATCTGGTGCAAGAAAATTGGTACCGTTAATTTTATTACTACCACTGGGTCGATGCCTCTGCTGGTGGACTATTAGTCCCCGAGGGTATCACCAGCCTAGTAGCCAGTACTCGGTACTGGCATGAAAATACGGATGTATTGTGTTATTAAAATTTACTGTTACAAAATATTATAAATTATTATAAATTAAGGAATGTATCTCCCTCATGCAAAGCTCTGATTTCTTTCACGGATTTGGCTAAACTTTTTTAACCTTTTGGATTTTAGCTCTTCATCTTTTATATAAGCTTTGGATTTCAAATATTTTGGCCACGAGCATCACTGAAGAGACATGTATTGTCGAAATACGCATCTGGTGCAAGAAAGTTGGTACCGTTAATTTTATTACTACCACTGGGTCGATGCCTCTGCTGGTGGACTATTAGTCCCCGAGGGTATCACCAGCCCAGTAGCCAGTACTTCGGTACTGGCATGAAAATACGGATTTATTGTGTTATTAAAATTTACTGTTACAAAATATTATAAATTATTATAAATTAAGGAATGTACATGTATCTCCCTCATGCAAAGCTCTTATTCCTTTCACGGATTTGGCTAAACTTTTTGGACCTTTTGGATTATAGCTCTTCATCTTTTATGTAAGCTTTGGATTTCAAATATTTTGGCCACGAGCATCACTGAAGACACATGTATTGTCGAAATGCGCATATGGTGCAAGAAAATTGGTACCGTTAATTTTATTGAAGAGCATTGAGGATCAAAATTCCAAAATGTTGTGCCACATACGGCTTAGGTAATCTATGCTTGGGATAAGAAAATCCTCAGTTTTTCGAAAAATTCAAAGTTTTCTAAACAGGAAATTTATAAAAATGACAACATTAATGTTTCTTGTCAATTATAGGAACATGAGAGGTGTTGTCACTATCAATATAGTCTTTTTCAGAGCCAGTTCGGGCATTAAGATCCACTTCTAGCAGGATGTACACCATAGACCCATAACTATTAGTTACATGTGTATCCTGTTCTATAATCTCTGTTTGGCTTTTGCATGTTTTGGGTGCATAGTATATCAAGCACAAATACATATCTTTGTTTAAATTGAAAAATTATCTCTTCAATGCTAGCCATTGGTATTCTGAGGTCCCAGTATTCAAAACATTTTCTTTGTGTATGATAATCCATAGACCACCAAAATATCTGTTATGTTTAGATTTTGGTCTACAAATAGATTTCAAATTTCAAATGATGTTCATATTCAACATGGGTCTCCGTTAATAGTACTAATTCATTTTTTGCTAATTATTTTGAAAAGAAATTCTTATCATTCGACTGAATCATAACGTTCTGATAGCAACCCCCATCATTCCAGCTGCATATATATAAACAGTTTTCAGATCGTATCCTATAATAATGTATATATGTATTTGTATTAATACCCACTAGCTTTTTTTTAAATCTCTTATATCTATATTTGGTTGTACAATACATATTTGATATCTGGTATATCCACATTTAGTCGTACAAAAAATTTGAATATTTTACTCGATATATTATATAAAAAAATAGAAATAATAATAATAATAAAAAAGAGTTTATTGAAATAATCTCTCTACCTGAGGATTTTTAAGCTGATATAATATTTAAAATAGCAACACAGCTCTTTACACTTTGTTTAAAAAGACGATAGCAATGAGATTTGTATTATAGGTAATGTTGTCGTGTATAGTCTATCTTCTAAGTCCACGTCCATAGCCAAGTCTGCCGCCTTTGCCTCCTCTACCTTTGGAGGGTCGGCCTCGTCCATATCCAGTTCTACCCTGTGTAATGCGTGGTGGCAAATTAATGTCTTTATCGATACAGTCACTAATATCTTAAGCTTGTACTGCAGTTCATTAGGAGTAAGATGAAATTAATCGTAAGCTATATATCTACTCATCACTTGCCCTTGTATGCCAAGTTCCTATTGTCGCAAAGGATAACAGAGTCATCTCCCCTTAACTTTGTTTTCATTTGAATTGTTATGAGTTGTCCATTTGAGCTGTGGTCTCCAGAATCGCTTCGCGGCGGTGGCAGGAAGATCACGATTTTGACATCATTGAATTGTGTACGTATATCATGCATATCTTAGTCATTCTGGCAACACAGTCATTCGGAGTTGTGTTCATTAGCTTGTTCGCTTGTTCGTTAAGGAGTGTAGTATAATAACGTTTGGTTCACTCTCAAGCTTTTGAGGTTAGTGAAGGGTATATGCTGTAGCTTTGTGCAAACTGAGATTCTAGGTCTTTTCTTTCAGTATTTGAGGTGCCAAAAAGAATAACTGTTGGTTTTGATGGTCTAGATATTGACACAGTTTGAAATTCGCTTTTCCTTTGCCATCCGTTGCGAAGAGCATTAAATGATGATTCTAATGATATCATTTGTTTTTCCTTTCCTCCATCTCCTTATTTATACCACAAAGATCCAAATCTAGTTTATTTATTTTGTCACTTTGTGTTTTATTTTTTTGTGTGTAAGAAACCCACATTTTGTTTCCAATTTACTTTTCATTAATTATTTTTCGAGTGTAGATTCATGATTTTTATGCTGAATTTGGCATTTCAGTTCTCCCTTTTTTCTTTCTAAATTTGTCGTTTTGTTAATCACAGATTCTATTTTGTCCATCATTTGAGTGAACCTTTCTTTATTTGCTTGAATAGAATATTTATATGCAATGTCAATTGAAGTCATATTCGAAACCAGCATGTGGGTTTGTTATTGACATATTTTATCAAGAGCGTTGGTAAAATGTTTTTCCATACATGTCATAATAAACTCATCATAGATACCAGGATTCAAATTTTAAATTTACGCCAGACGCGCGTTTCGTCTACGAACGACCCATCAGTGACGCTCGAATAAAAAACTGTTTAAAAGGCCAAATAGAGTACGAAGTTTAAGAGCATTGAGGACCAAACATTCCTAACCGTTTTGCCGAATAAAGCTAATAAATAATTCCATGTTATTGTTTTTGGTCCACTGTCTGAGACACTACATTTTTGTCATGTTGTTCCATTGTTTGGTTCTCATTTTCTATGTTGGATGCCTCTTTAGTGCCCGAAGGGATCTTTACAAAGGTGGTATAGTTAATATCTAAAGTTGCAATATCTAAGATATTTGATTGTAATGCTTGTTCGGCAGTTTTAACCTTTGTTGAGTCTTTGTCTTCACTTGTTGACACATTATGGGCAACAATTTTCTCGACAAATTGTAGTAAGACGGGGAAGTCAAGTGAAACGAATGTATATTTGTGGTTTTCTTGTATTTGAATTAGGCCAGTGTTTAAGTATAGTTGTATTTTATAGAGTAAGGGTTTGGCTGATCTGTCTTTGTTGGATATTCAATACAGACTGTTTTGTTTCCTGTTTTCTCAGACCAGTTGTCAGGTTCATCAAACCACCTCACTTCATATCGGGTCGATTTACAATAGTGTTCATAATATACGAGATGTAATGCTTTGATCCAAGGGTACAGTTTATCATGGGGAATCCGAAAGGCGACCATATGAGCAGCTTCCGCATATAGATTGTGGTCTATGGTTTCAGTTTAATGTTTTTTTTTCTTCTTATCAGTTGCTAGCAATTTAAATCTATTTTGCATATGCTTGTAAGGATAATCATCCTAGATACTAGTCTGGTCTAATGAATGTTCTCTGATAATATTGTCCGTGCTAAAAAGTTTACCACTGTCCACCACCTTTTTTTTTAAAGTTTTATACGGGGTGAGGTCACTGCATTTTAATGTATCCGCTGCATTTGTTTAAGGCGTGATGTTTGTGTTTTGATAGATTAATAATTATGTTGTAAGCTGTATCATGTATAAGAATCGTCGGCTGACAATAACAGCAGCTACGGGTGTTTTTTTTCTCTTTCATAGACGCTGCCATCTTAATCAAATGGAGATAATACAATCCATAGATAAACAAGTCCATATATAACGTATTTACCTCGTCAAAAGTCCATAATTGATAATTGATAAGTATATTATAATGGTTGTGTGGCGTTCTCAACTAGATTGTATTAATCGTAAATGGTTTTACATATAATCTAGAACAGCTGGGATGTAAAATAGTAATCGCATTCGGATTTAATGTTTGTCGGTGTAAGATCATTCTCTGGCCTCCGTCCATCGAGATGATCTTGCACTGACACACCGCGTCGTCGTTGGATAACTACAGAGTGTCAGTGTAATACATGTTCAAATAGGCAGAAAATCGTGGAAAAATTCATTCAACTAATAACATCAATTTTGGACGTTAAACTGCGATTGGATAATGTAGTAACACGTGTTTGATCCTGATCAACACTATCAGATACATATAAAAACCTATAAGCATGAAATTTAAAAGAACATCCAAAATATATGCCAATATATATAATTACAAGGCAAAATACATTTCTTCATAACATTTCTTTCACTGATGAAAAAGGAAATGCTTTCTGTTGATACATTTATATGTTTTTGAATTTATATAAGTTCAATTAGTACATGTATGTATTGAATTTATAAATGTGGCAATAGACTTTTGATTTATAAAATTTTGAAAGCGGAATGGGACATCCTGCATTTTTTCAAATAAAAAAGTCTCAAGTCTGTTTAGTTCGAATTTATTTTACCTCCCTTTTCTCCCAATTAAAAATCAAATGTAAGCTTGCTTACTTCTGAAATCTTTTTGATACATTCCTTTTTTGCGAAGTTGCATTTTAAAAAAGAATCAACCTTAATCTTTTACTTGAAATGGTTCTTTTGTACAAAATTATAACATTCTTTGATTTTTTGTGGCTGGAGCAAAGTGAAAAACAAATAGTGTTTAAACTGTAACTTACATTAACTGGTATATGGCCATTTTAGTTTCTAAAATGTTCAGTTTTGATAACACTTCTAGATAAATAATTTACTTCTTCTTTCTTCAAACGTCGTACAAGTCAGATACAAAACAAAGGTACCAAAGAAACAGGCCGGTAACAACCGTTGCCGGATACTTTTTTTGCATGAGTACTCAGGTCAGGGTCCGAGGAGATAGTCGAGGACATTTACGTGACTACAAGTGCAGAAAATCTATACGGCAAGTTGTTTCCGGTCTGTATCTTTGTTTACCAGTAAATGTTAGTTACAGTTTAATATTTTTTTGATATGAGCGTCACTGATGAGTCTTATGTAGACGAAACGCGCGTCTGGCGTATAAAATTATAATCCTGGTACTTTTGATAACTATTTAGATCAAAGATATTATATATTTAGAGATTAAAGAACTTCGTACAAGTATTCAATGGTTAAGCGTCAAAGCAATTGAACAGTGTGACGATGTAAGATTTTGTAATTTAGCAGAATGTGTTTATTGGGTTTGGGAGCATCCATTTGATTTTTAGAGGAAAGGGATGGGACTAGAACGCAATTTTAAAAAAGACGCTACAGGGATATTGTCTAAAACTAGTTTTAAATAACCACAGAATAAAAACGAACTTCTTATTGACATAATGTAGAGGATATGCATGAAGAACTATAAACTATATTATTTTCATACTTTGAACGACAAAAAAGTTTTATGTTTATACTTTCTGACGTCAAACGCGCGATTCTACAAATACGTCAACGTTAGAGTCAATGTTTATCTGGCCATTCGGGTCCAGTATTTAAGATCTTTCAATTGTTTATGATTGATTTGACCTACTTAAATAAAATTTAAAAAAACGGAACAATGAATGTGGTTGTTAAATTTTATGTGTGCCTTTTTGTGCTTCTTTGTTAAATATTTGTTTGTTTGTATTATGAATAAGATATTTGTCGTACTTGTTCATTCTGTCATTATTGTTTATGATATTCTCGTATTCGTGTCTTTCATGTTTGCTAATGGGCGTTGTCTATATCTGTTGGTGTTACTCCTATACATATAGCGTGGCTCTGTACTCATACACCCCTTTATTGTCATATTGTAAAGTTAACTAGTTTGCTGCTTGTCTTTTATTTTTGCAATGTGCTTTGTCTATATGCCTTTCTATGTTTCTTTTGTAACATATATGGCGTGGCTCTGTACTGATACATCTTGTCATTGTGTTATTGTACTAAGGTAAATTTGCGTATTCATGTCTTAAATTGTTGCTAATATATGCCATTTTTCACAAGCTTTATGCAATCTGCAATCAAGTACATGATGACAATATAAAACGAATCTCGGAAAAATCGTATCAACCGTTTGTTTTATGTTCCAAACACCGGTACTGTTTGAATGTTCTTATAAACAGAAATGTGCAGAATTAAAAGGCAAAAATAACTTCTGTTGTCGTAAAATGTAATTCTTAGGTGACCCTTTTTGTCAATATTGAAAAAGTCATGAATCGATTGAGAGAAACCAAATCCGAGGAAAACACATTAACTATAAGAGGGGGGGGGGAGAAACAGCAGGAACACAGAAGTTCAACACAAACAAACGACGACACACAATAAAAAAACATCCGAAAATACGGGTATTTGTCCAACAATTTGAAAGCATGTTACCGTGTATGGCGCCAGAGTTACCGTATAGAACATAATCAAAGGTTCCGTGTAGGCGCATGTAAGATATGACATTTTAGCTTTATCTTTAAATTAAGCAAAAAGCATTTTTTCTATTCTTGTATTTTGGGAAAAAAAATCTTTATAGCATCCAAACCTTAAGGTCAAATAAAAATAAAACGTTTTCGATCATCAGCATAAGATGTCATCACGGGTTTGTGATGCATGTTCAACGGGTTGTTATGTAGTTAATTTAAATTTATTATCTTAATTATAAACAGACATTTTTTTTATTTTTTTTTTAATTAATCAAAATTTTATTGCACTCTTGCTGTTAACAATCACTCAATCTACAGCTTTAATTAAGTATCCCTTAAATTAGTTAGAAAAAGTTAGGGAAAAATATTCAATAAGTATATCTTTAAAGTTAGTTATATTTATAACATACATTAGAGCAATTCTACAGAGTACAAATCCATACCGGAATACGGTACGTTTCTTAATCTAAACTGTAGTTGATTTATTTATTAAAGCTTCAATGAACCGCGAAATTGATGACGATCTTTGATACTGATAGCATGACATTTCAGGCGACAGTAGAATTTAAAATTTTATGTTAGTTTACTTCGTTTAATTGTGAAAATGAATCTTGAATGACAGTTGTTTTTTCACACATTATATGAACACCATAATTTTTTTCAGTACACCTAAATGCGTCCAAGCGAAAGGTCGTGTGACATAATCAGTTAAACAAACTTTTTAAGAATAACTCTTAAAGGAACGATCGTTTTCATTGGTCAATTCAAACCCTCGATCTCACTCCTGCGAAAAAAGAACACACATACTATAACGTTGAATGGACTGATCAATATTCACGTAGCTTCCATCGTCGTACTCGCGTAAATGATTGTGTTCTTGATTATCCAATTTCATTTTTAGCTTTTATACATGTATACGTGTAAAGTACATTGATTTTATAATTTTTAGCAATAGTTACATTTCAGACTTCAAAATCTCATCAGTTTTTCCCACCGAAATATTTAATTCAACTGTCTCCTCTCTGGATTAAGGGACGACATCAAAAGTTCAATGTAGGATAAAAAAAAATTAATTCACATAGTTATTTCACTGAACCCCCACCCCTTCCTAATTCGATTTGAAAGAAACTTGATTGACCAATATGGATATATGTAAAATCGGTGTCAAATAAACAAAAAATGCAGCAATGTAAACCCCAACCCCCAAATTATTCAAATTAAGTTTTGTTTATCCTATATTCATCTTTTTATTTCGTCCGTAAGGGAGCTATCCTTTTATTTTCATTTAGAGGGGGCTTGAATGAAACATTTTGTCCTGCCTTTTTTTAGTTGTAATCTCTATTCTGTCTTTTTAATTTTTAGTCTATTCAGTCCTGCCTTTTTTATTAAATTATGAAACAGTAATTAACTACACAAATTACATACTGACGATATTGCTCGATTTTTTTCTAGTAAATTGGTTTGTGTTATGAACTTTCATGTACACTATTCATATTCTTCTTAGGTATTCGACATAGGATAGTGTGAATTATTTTCCTGATTCAGTTTACTTGATTCTGAAAAAAAATCCCGAAAATCTAAGTAAATTCAGAATATGTAACCAACCATGGCGCAGTGGGTGAAAGTTTCATTATAAACTCCAGCGATAGACTTCATGAATTTATAATCAACTGTTTTGCTATTCTCGATTGAAAAACGAACGTAAATTTTATAATGTAAATATTTAAATAGAAACATAGAAAACAATCAGTTTTAAAAGCGTGTTTATTTATTAAATATATTGATGAAAAGGTGACTTCCTTCTTGTACATGCATTTAGTCATCCGTAATTTCTTGTGGATTCGTTTATCAGTTTATCATTGTATTTCATTTAAATACGCATTTATACTACCATGATAACTGTGGCGGATAGTTCAACAATGTTATGTAAAGCTCTATTCTATCATTTTCTACATTTGAAAATGCCTGTACCAAGTCAGGAATATGACAGTTCTTGTCCATTCGTTTTTGAGGCGTTTTGTTATTTGATTTTGCCATGTGATTATGGACTTTCCCAATTGAGTTTCCTCTAAGTTCAATATTTTTGTGATTTTACTTTTTTCTTACGGTATGAAATTAAAAGATAATTGTTCGTCCAATTAAAATAGAAAACAGTACATTGATATTGTTCTTTATAAACTACGACTTTTCTCACACGTATTTATTTATTATTTAGTTATACGCATGCAAACGAAATAATCTTCGCCGATGTTACATTTCAAAGTTTTTTAAACCAACATGCTTTCGCTAAATTCATTAACATGATTAACGTGCATAAATGATACGATTATTGTTTTTTTTTCGTTTTTTTTCTATCTTTTGGGAACAATTTTTTTCCGTTTATACGTTATTTCTGAATGACCAAACGCTTAGCTACTGTGTGTTTGTTTTATAGCATGAAAATAATAAAAGAGGAATGTGCACACCATCATGAATTATTGTAAAGGATAAATATTAATAAGTAACTACGACATTGTCAGAATACCTAGCGTCATTATATGGAAGAAATTAAAAGTGGGTCATATATTCATCCGTATAAAAGCGGCACATGTACTTTATTTTATCCTTATATTTTTCATAATGCGGTACAAGATAATTGTGTTGCTGCATGCATAAAGAAATCCAGTATAACATTTCGACCCTACTTTTTCAAATTCACAAAACATTTGTTAAATTCTTTTGACCAAAGATTTGTAAACTATTTACGTTCGTAGTAACATAGTACATTCCATTGTCGGTCACCTGTGTCAATTCACGTGCAAACTACGATTGTTATGGTATTTAAATCTTCCGGCCAATGAAATGAGACGTTACAAGTTGTTTGTTTGTGATACGCCAGAATGTTATCAATGAACTATCAAACGCTAAACTTGACTGCATTTTGGTGTAAATGGTATTTTTTGCGATCAAACCAAAGATGAAAAAAATGATCGATAGTACACGTGGTCTAATTAACGATAGATGAATGCAGTATCCAATCATTGTATTGTGTAAACTTATAACAATACTAATTCAGTGTCGCTATAATATATATGATAAATTATATATTAACCTGACAAAAGTGTAATAACATTAACGGTACCACTTTTCCTGCACCAGATGCGCATTTCGATAATACATGTCTCTCCATTGATGCTCGTTGCTAAAATATTTGAAATCCAAAGCTAAAATAGCAAATTTCATCTGATACATATCACCTGACCGGACACATGTGCAGTCATGAATTAACGGAGTCGCAGCTTAAACATGCTTCACAATTATAGAAATTCGAAATATTCCAATGTTTTAAGTATGATTCTCTTTTTTTTTTCTTCTAGTTTTATTTATGTTAATTATGTCCCTGATTTCATTTTGGAATATTTTAAAAATTTCAATGACATTGTCTTTTTTGTCAGACATGTAATATGCTTTATAGATTGAAAAGTAAAATATAGTTAACAAACACTTATTATTGACCAGAGTGGTTTTATTGAGAATGGTTTGTTGTGGAAAAAGTTTAGTACAAAATTGGTACACAAAGGATATAGACAAAATATAAACACAACGAAATGAGCTACATGTAGTTTGGATCTTCACATTCATAAATGTTTCTCGCCATACAAGACTTCTACAATCTATATAGATATACTTAAACATCCCGTCAATGTGTTTGTATTATCTTTAATTTTTGTAGATGTGTTTTGTAAACGCGACTTTTTGTGTTTCTACGGTTCTTATAACGTGACTCTGTACTTTAAAATAGCCCATCAATATGATATTGTTCTTTATCATATACTTAGTAGAAATTAGTAGAAATGTTGGCTAGAATACATGTAGATAGCAAATTTTTCAAGAAATATTTGTACTGCTGTTCACCGCTTAAGCAAATTAAAATGATCATGAATGATATCATCGCCAAATAAACAATAAAACTTTAAACATTTCTACATCTTATAATTATTTGATAAATGTTAATTTTAGTTGAAATAATCGAACAGTACTGTAGTGGATGCATTTTAATACATGGTTTTTAACATATATTGAGAATGTAATAAGGTTATAGGGGCATTACGATGTGGATATTAAGCAAATAAGATCGTCTATAAAAAAAAACAGCTGGAAAAATGCAGGAAAATCATAATAGAATTGAGAATGGTAATGGGGAACGTGTCAAAGAGACATTACAACCCGATCATAGAGAAGACAACAGCTGATGTCCACCAATATGTCTTTGCTAGCTTATAATTTCAGACGATTTAAAACAAAAAATGGATATTCCCATAAATCTGATTCTATTAAAACATATGATAAACAGAATAATACAATTGTGGATTCTTATAAATTCTATATATAACTTTTATTCTTAATGAAATTAATTCTTACGTACTTTCGATTCAAATATTTACATATCAAACGATCGACCTTTTTATCAATAAATTTAAGAATAATTCCTTTGCTATTTCATAGATAATGATTATAATAACGATTTAATTTGGTTTTTCTTTCAGAAAGCCGTCGTCTGGATATCTTTGTTTTTCTTTGCTTTTTTATTTTTAGGATTATAATGAAAGCGTTTCGTCGCAATTAATTTGTTTTAGAGTAAAACTGTCAAAGAATGTTCAAGAATAAAACTGTTAAACACTATTCTTGCGTACGACTGTCCAGCATATATGTACGATAGACTGTCAGAAACAATATGTTCTAAAGGTTTCAGGACGTGGCTCACAGAGTTGCTGACGTGTATAAAATATAAAAAGTAAAAACACAAAAATACCGAACTCCGAGGAAAATTCAAAAAGGAAAATCCAAAATCAAAAGGCAAAATCAAAAGTCCAAACACATCAAACGAATGGATAACAACTGTCATATTCCTGACTTGGTACAGGCATTTTCTAATGTAGAAAACGGTGGATTGAACCTGGTTTTATAGCTAGCTAAACCTCTCACTTGTATGACAGTTGCATGAAATTCCATTACATTGTCAACGATGTATGAACAAAACAAACATACTCAAAGAGTAAAAATGTCAAAAATAGGGGTACAGCAGTCAATATTGTGTTATCATCTTACGTACGACTGTAAAGAGATATAATGTGTGACAACAACTGTACTTGATACAAACAATTCTCAACTATTTCAATGATTTATCACATACCTCCGACATTCATCAGGATCATTACTATCGGGAATGCAATACCAGCTCCACTAAATGACCAATAAAACATTGCCATTGATGTTTTGTGAATTTCTAATAAAAAAATATAATTTAAAATATATTATAACAGTAATTATTGCGTCCAATCATTTTTCGTTTGGAGATATCAAAATCAAAAATCAAAAAATTAAATGATTTAATTCTTCGTTTTTTATTTCTCACAAACCAAAAAGGAAAACAAAAGTGTTTTCGTTTTCGTTTATGATATCACTAAACAAGAAAGAAAAATTAATATTTGAATTCAAATTCTATAATTATGATGCTTTTTTATATAACTTTTCTCGTTTCATAGTCATCGATACGACAATATGGGTTTGTTATTTGGTTCATTGGGAATATTTAATACCAATGAATGTGAAACAAGAAAGGAAAACATTGTATATTTTAAAACGAGAAATAATTAAATTTAAAAACGAAAGTCTTCTTCAAAAGTTGATGAACCAGGGATATATCAAAGAAAGTCTCTTCTTTTTTTCTAAAAAAATCATCGGAAGGTACCAAGACCTTGTTGATAAATATTCCGTATCAACTTCACAAATAATACATGATGGTCTTGAAGTATAGATTCTGCGTACTGGTGTTGTTTATCATCTTAACAATGTGTTATATTGTTCAATTATTCAATCGCGTAGTGGAATTTTGGATTCTTTTAAATTCTATATATAATTTTTAGACTATTTTAAATCTCGGTCTATTTCTGAAATTAAGTCTTACATACTTCTTTTTTTTACCCTGTATTGCCCATTTGAAATTTTAAAATTGTTTGTACATACATTGAACGACAAATATATGTGACGTATAACATTTTCTAACGTCAGAATCGCGAATCAATGAATGAGTTTGTAGATAGATGTTTTTGTGTTCTGTTAAATTGTTCCTTTTAAATTTGTTACAGGATGATGACTGCTGTACTTTTAATTATTATGTCTGTTTAGTTCACGCATCATTGTAAATATAACGGAATTTTATGAGACTGTCAACAAATTGAGAGGTTTGGCGCTATAACACTAGATTTAATCCACCATTTTCAACATTTGAAAATGCCAGTACCAAGTCAGGAATATGGCAGTTTTTGTCCATTCGTTTATGATGTGTTTTGTTATTTGATTTTGCCATGTGATTATGGACTTTCCGATTAGATTTTCCCCTAAGTTCAGTATTTTTGTGATTTTATTTCTTTGGTGAAATTAAAAATAAAAGTCACTTCCAGTATTGTTTGATAGTTTACTTGACCATTGTTGACACTGATTAAAAAAAATATATGGTTCTAAATACTTTTAAATTAATTCAGTAAAACAACTAGCTACTTCCGGTTAAGAAAATGACACTTCCGGTTGGTTTTTCAAGGTCAAAAGACGTGCAACCTAATGTCAAAAGTCACATGATTTTATCAAATATAACCATGGGTTAAAAGCAAAGGTAAAAATATAGAACGTCGAATCAACCTTTGACCTTGACCACAGTTTTAAAGTCATGAAACAAGGATCTCAAATCACGAGACTCTAAGATTTTACTATATATTGTTCATGAGCTATATTACCATACGACTTATATCATATATAAAAGGGGGAAAACTCCCATTAAATGTCTACGTACCATTTTCACTAAAATTTACTTGTTACGACATGTCGCAACTTCATTTTGTAACAATTCTGTGAAAAACATTTTTTTTGATATCTTGTACGATTTCTGAAAATAAGTGATAACAAGTCAAAATCCAAATTTTTAACATGACCTTTAACTTTGACTTTGACCTCATTTTTTTTTTTATCAAGGACCTCAAATCAAAATACGAAACATCCTTAGGATAAAACGAGCAATTTTCTATACGGTTTCGATGTTTTAGAAATAACAAGAAAAACAGGGTTCGCAACTCTTACATGGGAACGTATTTGGATTCGCGGTATTAGTTACAAAAGCGTACAACTTTGTACAGTATCATATTTCAACTATAAAAGCGACATCTTGCAAAAGATCAATACAGCGAAGGGAATAAATAAAGCGGAAGAAAAGAAAAAAATAATCAAAAGATAAGCAATAGGTCTTTGCACGGAAAAGTGGAAGATCTAAAAATTAAAAAAAAAAATCGTTTTCAGTTTCGGTTTTTGAGAAATCAATTCGAAAAATGAAAATTCAAAATGGAAAACGAATGGAGGCAAATATCTACGTGCCGTTTATCAAAAGTTTTTCTTTTAAGATATTAATATAACAAAAAATAAAAACACTTTCATTTTTTACTATGGTTTAAAAAAACAGAAAAAAGAAACACTTTTTTTCCTCCATTTGAATAGATGCATATATACACGGGCCAGTGACATATTGAAGTTTAATGAAAATTACAAACAGTGAGCCTTTAATTTTTTAAACTGATAACGCACTGGAAATATTCGAACAAGACGGGGAAAAAATAAAGTTGTTAATGAAACGCTACAAATAATACTACGTGTTGATCCTAGAAAATCATTGAATAATTCTATTAACATGTATAAGGCGGAAGAAAGAAAACAAATAATCAGAATAAAAGCAATAGGTCTTTCCACGAAAAAATGGAAGACCTAAACATTAAAACACTTTCGTTTTCTGCTTTTGTTTTTTAAGATATCAATTCAAAAAATGAAATTTCAAAATAAAAACACGAACAGATGCAAATAAAAACGGACCTTAAATCAAAATTTTCTTTTTAGATATCAAAAACAAGAAATGAAAACACTTTTATGTTTTTCTATGGTTTCAAACAAAACAACAAAAAAAAAAAAAACGAAAACACTTCTTTTTCCGTTTCCTTTTGTTAAAAAAAATGTTTTCGATTTTTAAAAACATAAACGAATAGACGCATAAAAACAAGGGCCAGTGACATATTGAAATCTTAATGAAAAATTACAAAAAGTGTGCTTTTAATTTTTAAACTGATAATGCACTAGAGGAATAAAGTTGTTATTAAAACACTACAAAGATACTCCATGATAAGCCTATAAAATCCTTGCGTAATTCTAACATGTACATTTATCTTACCTCCTATACATTTTTAGGAATATGATGGGTTAAAAGCGTCCACGTGGAGACCGTGTACATTTCAATTTAGTTTAGCAGGGAGGCGATGCTTATTTCAGTACACGGTTAGTAGAAGAGTTACGACTTTGACACGATATATATGTGGACAAGTTCATTTATATACATATTATCTATTTGATATTATTCCTAACTTTAAATTTGTACTTAGTTTATATCTATTTTACCCTATACTATAATGATCTTACTATATTGAACATATTTTGTATTATATGGTTCAATGAATCCAAAATACTCTATTTGGGCGCTTTGATATTTACTCACCATTGGCTATTGGACAAACTACCTTACTTAATAGTTGTTTTATCTGGTTCTATCTAGTTAAACAGTACACCTTTTGACTATATATATTGTACTTTTTTACTATATTGTCAATGCAGAATAAAAAACACCAGAAACAACATTAAGAGCCGTAGCCAGCATTATAAGGTATTTACATTTTAGGGTTTTTCAAATTAGTTTATGGTTAAATGTTTTTGACTTAAATATTTTATTTAGTTTTATTTACTTTTCTAAATGCATTTCAAACTTTATATATTCTTTTTTCCTGTAATTAACTTTCAATGTTATACAGTATTTTATATAGTAGTATGGTCAACTTACTTTAGTGAAAAGTTTTCATTTGCATTGATTAACTAATTGTTTACATTCAGAGTGGTCATTTAACTGTATTTTGTATTATTATTTATTTTCAATTGTGTAATTAAACATAATATACATTATTTGCTACACAATGATATATTCATATGCATTTATATGTAAAGTTGTATTTATTTGTCATTATCTGTATATTTCAGATCAGTCTTTGCCTTCTATTCTATATTATATTAAAAGATATGAACGTTCTGCATTCAATTTATCTGAGCCTTATTCCACTTGGTCACAAATGGCGTCGTCGACGAACCAGAAGGCAATGACATCTGGCATCCCATCTGACGGTTGAGAGGGGTATCCACGCAGGAAGCCGAACATTTACGAAGATGATGTGTGTGTCATCGGGCTATTTACGGATATGAACGAACTTTGACGGAGTTTCTACCAGACCGGAAATTCACGGAAGGAGCCGACCAGTGACGGAGATTATTTGTGTTATTGGAATATATACGGACTTAACCGAACATTGTCGGAGTTGACGATTGAAGACGAACATTGACGGAGATGTTTAACAGTGCCGAACCCGTTTACCAATGAAGAAACTGTTTTCTGTATTTGGAATATATGTGATATTGTGATACATGGTGACATATGATGAAATATGTTTATTATTTTTTCAATTTGGATTATGTGTTTTATTCATTTTGGATTATGTGTATTATTCATCCTAGATTATAGTTATGCATTGATTCATTTTTTGTGAATATAGAGTGGAGTTATATATTGTGTATTTTTGCAATTTTTGTATATATTTTTGTTGTTATTTTCAATAGTTTTGAAAGTTCAAAATGGCAAGTAATCCTACTTTTAAGTCTTTACAAAAGCAAGTGACTGAGTTACAGAATAGAATTAAAGAACTATCTTGGAAACCTAGTGTTGAAAATGAAGTGAAAAAGACACCGTCGAACGAAAAGAATGTTGTTTATGTGCAGAAAGACAGAAAAGTTCCAAAGTTTACTGGATATTATTTTCAAGTTGAAGATTGGATTGAAGATGTTAATACTGTGTTACATGCACGTGAGATGTCCCGTCAAGAACCCTCGGATTTTATATATTTACAACTTGAAGGTTCTGCTAAAGATGAAGTGAAATACCGTTCTCATCTAGTTCGACAAAGTCCAGATCAAATTTTAGACATTTTACAAGATGCATTTGGTGTAAAGGATAACATTACTAAACTACAGAAGAATTTTTTAGATCGTGTGCAAAAGCCAAATGAATCACTCAGGGAATATTCGTATGTGTTAATGGATTTAATGAGTAAAATTACAAATAAAGATTCTACTTGGATGCCTAATAAAGAGAAAACATTGTGCGACCAATTTTCACAAAATGTACAAGACAGTTTCTTAAGAAAACATCTGAAACAAATAGTTCGTGCACAATCTCATATACCATTTTTGGATTTACGTGAAGAAGCTATTATGTTGTCTGAGGAGGAAGAATATAAAGATAAAAGATACAACACAAAGATAAAAAGTGAAACAACTGATACCGTACCAGAAGAACCTACAGCTGATGTTTGCCCTAGTAAGGACAAAACTGACAGTAGTAGTGAACAATCTAATAAATTCAACCAATTATTGGGTATTGTACAGAAACAAAGTGAACAGATTGAAACATAAACAAAGATCGTTAATACAAAGCAACAGTCGATTAATTATAACAGTAGATACAATAGGTTTGAGCCACAACGACTTTCTTTGTTATGTTTTGGATGTAATGAGCCAGGTCACAAGATTGCAGATTGTCCAGTTGTGAATTCCAAGAAGTCGGGAAACGGGAAGAGTCTACTGTGAAGAGTCCCATTGTAGATGATAACCATATGGACTCAATTCAAGCTGATCGTTTAGTGGGTAAATGTCCAACCGTTAGTGCTTACGTTGCGGGATTTAAAGTTAACTGTCTAGTAGATACTGGGTCAACTGTTACAACAGTTACCGAGTCATTTTATAACCGTTTTCTGAGGAGGTGTACTGATCTACAAACTGATATTACGTTTAATCTGAAAGGTACAAATGGAACTTGTATACCGTATAACGGATATGTTGAAGTTGATATTGACATCATGGGCCAACGTTTGCCAAACAGAGGTGTTTTGATTGTGAAGGATCCTATTAATAGTTATACCCGTATGAGAAAAGAAAATGTCCCTGGACTTTTGGGAATGAATGTTATTAGCTTATGTAAAAAAACTTTTGCAAGAAGATTATGGGAACCAGTATTCAGAACAAGTTACCGAAATAGCCGAAAATTTTAAACTTAGAGAACTTTTTAAAGCTTGTGACAAAAACGAACATTGTAATACTATTGGATTTATTAAACTTTGTTCTAGTTCACCAGTTCGTACTCCTGCGAATTCTGTTATTATTTTAAATGGAACTGGGCCGAATTTACCAAGATTGTATGATGCTGTGGTTGAACCTTTACACACTTGTGGACACTTCTTTTATTGTTGTACATACGTTTGTTACTGTTTGAAATGGACTATTAACTTTTAGAGTTGCTAATATTGGAGATGATGATATATGGCTTGCTCCAAGAACTAGAGTTGGTATTTTATTGAAAGGTGATGTAGAAAACCATGATAAAGGACATGTTGATTTCATACAAACTGGACATACAGAGGAAATTTATATTCATGATATTGCTTATTGTGCAGAAACTGATGTGAATTTGTCAAAGATAGAAGATTTTGAAATGCCTGTAGATATTAGCCATTTGTCAACAACAACCAAGCAGAGAGATCAAATAAAAAGATTATTTTATAACTAGTACTATAGTGACATTTTTTCGAAAAGTGATACTGATGTTGGATATACAAAGACAGTAAAACATAAAATTCGCACAGTAGATGATGTACCGATTGTTCAATCATATAGACGAATTCGGCCTGACCAGTATGAAGAGGTCAGGCAACATATACAGAAGCTAGTTGAAAACAAGATTATTCGGGAAAGCACAAGTCCGTACGCTTCACCTTTAGTACTAGTGAGGAAGAAAGACAATTCTCTGCGCATGTGCGTGGACTTTAGAAATATGAACCAGAAGTCTTACAAAGATGCTTACCCATTACCTCGTATTGAGGAATCCTTTGATGATTTGAGTGGAGCTAAATTGTTTTCAACAATGGATTTAACTAGTTGTTACAATGTCGTGGCGATGCATGAAGATGATATAGAGAAAACTGCTTTTACAACACCGTTTGGACTTTACGAATATCTACGAATGCCGTTCGGATTATGCAACGCACCTGCAACATTTCAGCGTTTGATGCAACATTGCTTTCGAGATGAAATTTTTAACATTTTATTAGTTTTTTTAGATGACATTATTGTGTATTCTGCAAATATTGAAGAACATTTGAAGCGTTTAGAAGTTGTTTTCAAGAGATTACGCATTTGAAGTATTTGTTAGTTGTAGGTCCTCAATGCTCAACAATTTCTTACTTTATTTCACCCTCTTACTCTTTTCATTTGAGCGTCACTGGTGAGTCCTGTGTTAACACGGAAAAAGCATATGGTGTTAAAACTGATAAGCCTGGAACTTTGTTGTATAATAACAAATACATGTACCAGGTCGAGGTTACTGTTGTGAACGTTTCATTTCTGTGGGTACCATGAGCTTGGAAGTCAGTATTGTGTAATTACATAAATTATCATTGATATTACAGTGTAGGATTAATCTACTGTTTAAAAAGCTTTGAGTTGTTTTAAACACTAAGCATTTTCGCATGGCAAATATCACCGTGACAGCGGCGGTGTCTGGCAAAAAGGGTAAGCAGACTCTGCTCCACATGCTGCATCCGTCTATTCTAAAGAAATTACAAATTTGTCACCATGTCTTATTCGTTTAAGGGAGAATGATGGCATCTGTAATACAATCCGAACATATTTTTATTTATCTGTGTGACAGTTTTTAAATAAAAGTCAATTTTATAATTAACCCGAAAGCAGAAATACTCTTTAAAGAATTCAAAGAATATACAATCCATATATTATATAAAAACTTTCACAATTATCAAAAACAAGATGTTTTTGCCATTTAATTATGGATTTTAGTTTAAACTTTCGTTTGAGTTCGGTATTTTTGCTAATTTACTTTTTACTTATATGTCTGTGATTATTCCTTTTTATCGTCATATTAGTAAGCTGTCCAGGTAATACCATTAGTACATTTATTATGCATCTCTAGTTTTAATATTGTTATTAAAATATTTGATGACAATATAGCAGACATGAATTGATACTTACCGGAACTATTGCAAATATTAACTGTAACATCAGCTGAATATCCAAAAGTACCATGTTGACATGTCCATTTTCCATTAATTTTTGAATAGGCATTCTTATCAATTGAAAATACAGTTTCATTTGTTGAGAGATTTTGTGAAATGTTAACACCAGTTTCATGTGGAATACAATTTCTCTGAAGGCGCTGAGGATAACAGAAAGCTACTTCAATATAAGATGGGCCTATTAGGCTCAATGGTAGATGCAATTCATTAACATTACAGACCAACTGTAAATAGCTGTTATTTTGACTCCAAGTCAAACAAATTGGAATATTGCACACAATGGTAGCTGCAAAATTAAAAAAAAAAACGATTTAAAAAGTTTTCAGAACAAAAGGTTAAATGACTATCAAAATGAGGATAAAACTGAACATGTTGTCAGTAATCAAGGTAATATATATAAACGCAAAGTCATCTGAATAAAATATAAAATCGAATGTACGGTTATTATTTGTTGTTACAGCCACCGAGTCAGTGCCTTTGATCACTATCACAGTCTTCATCACTTAATTGATGAATTATCATCGGTTTTGTCCTAATGATAAATTACCAGTGTTCAAAATCGTCTCGCAATATTAAGAATGTACTACATAGGATAAATATAACCCTTAGCTGACTAATTAGTTATCAAAGGTACCAGGATTATGATTTAGTACGCCAGATGCGCGTTTCGTCTACATAAGACTCGTCAGTGAGGCTCATATCAAAATATTTATTAAGCAAAATAAGTAAAAAGTTGAAGAGCATTGTGGATACAAAATATCAAAGGTACCAGGATTGTAATTTAGTACGCCAGACGCGCGTTTCGTCTACATAAGACTCATCAGTGACGCTCATATCAAAATATTTATGAAGCCAAATGAGTAAGAAGTTGAAGAGCATTCAGGATTCAAAATTCTACAAAAGTTGTGCCAAATACGGCTAAGGTAATCTATGCCTGGATAAGAAAATCCTTAGTTTGTCGAACAATTCAAAGTTTTGTAAACAGGAAATTTGTAAAAATGACTACATTATTGATATTTATGTCAACACCGAAGTGCTGACTACTGGGCTGGTGATACCCTCGGGGACGAAACGTTCACCAGCAGTGGCATCGACCTAGTGGTGTAAATAGTTATCCAACGTACTAGGATAATTATTTAGTACGTCAGACGCGCGTTTCGTCTACATAAGACTCATCATTAATCTTGATTAAGTTCCTACAAAACACCTATTGTTTGTAGTTTATCCTGCACAATGACGATCACTAAGACGCTTGATGAACTTAAATATTGCAGGGATACAGGCGACCCCCTCTTTCTAGTAAGTTAAAGGCGTGCATAATTGACGAGTTTTTTTCCGGTGACGGATGAACTCGAAAGTGGTCTATTAATGCATATGTAGCTAATGATCGAGTACAAATCGTGAAAAAGATAGTCGAGAATATGCAAAATAGGGAAAGGGTGATGCAACTTTTTCAGTCTCTTTTATTTTGAATATTTGAAAAGAAAGTATTGCCTGCCAATTTCAAACTCATTCTTATTGGTATTAGTAATCAATCCGATAAAATCCTCAAGTATAAGCAATAAAGTCATTGTGTGAATATGTTCACGTTAAGGTTTACGAACCTAGGCCTTCTGCAGTCCTGTGTAGTAGGAAAATGTTTGTCCACGATATACTATCGTTTAGACAAAAAGTCATAAACAACCTTTTAATTTCAAAAATCGTCGTGCTGAGTCATTTAGATCGAAGACATCCTAAACGGGTGTACTTGAATTAGTCCATTTTTATATTTGTTTTAACCAAGATATTTTTTGATAAACATGTTTAAAGAAAATCAATGCTACCTCTACATGGAATAATTATCTACCTTATACACACCGAGTTATCAAATATAAAAGGACAATGGGAAAGCTGTGATTTTTTATAAAATGTCCATTGGATTACAGTTTGATTTAGAAGAAACATCGATATAGCTACATAAAACAATTAATTATCTAATTGCTAACACAATTTGATATTAATCAGTATTGTAATTCCCAATTGTTATTTAAAAAATGTATATCAGTAATACAAGTCTAATCTTGAATTCTATCCTAATTCTGTCCTATTTTGGATTTTTTTAGAAATTTAAATGTGACGTCTATTTATGGTTTATGGCTTTGGCTAACTCGGCTGTGAATTTTTATGCGCTGGTTAAGGTTGTTCTATATATCCATTTTTATTTTGTTGTTAGTCACCCCTTGGTTTTATCATGTATATCTAGTATATAGTCATTTTATAAAAATTTACTGTTAACCAAAGTATGAATTATTTTAAATATTAAGGATGTATTCATCGCAGGCAGTAAACCCCAGCCGTATTAAGCACAACTATTTGGAATTTTTGGTCCTCAATGATCTCCAACTTTTTACTTGATTTAGCTTTCGAACTTTTTTCATCTAAACGTCACTAGTTAGTATTATGTGAACGAACGCACGTCTGGTTTATTAAATTATAAACGTTCTTTCTTAGCTATATTTTGTGTGTTTCTCTATCCTATATGATCTCCCATTTATTTGTATTGTAGTCCTGTCATGTAATGTTGTAATTTTAATGTTATATCTAACATTGTCATAAAAGAGGGAGGTTTGGCATACCAAATTTAAGTTCAACCCACCTTTTCTTAAAATGTCCTGTACCAAGTCAGGAAAATGGCCATTGTTATATTATAGTTCGTGTCTGTTTGTGTTACATTTTAATGTTGTGTTTCTGTTGTGTCGTAGTTGTCTTATATTTGATGTGTTTCCCTTAGTTTTAGTTTGTAACCCCGATTTTGTTTTGTTTTTTTCTCGATCGATTTATGAATTTCGAATATCATTATACTACAATTGCCTTTATTGTGTATTGAAACAACAAAAAGATACACAACTATTAACTTAATTTGTTTTGTAATTGAACTGCATGTCTGGGTAGTTCTAATGATTCAAAAATCGATAAAGTATATGAATTGACACGAAAAACACGGAATTGCTAAATGTGTGTAGCCTCTTAGCTTCTGATGTCGTTCGTGTAATGTTTTATAATTGTATTATAGTTACTGTAAATATGCATCGTAGATAGATTTCAAGATTTAGACATGTTTACAAGAAGAAAGTAACTAAACAAAATACATGCAGATACGTTAACGTTTCAGACATGGATACGAAACGCCTTTAAATGTCCTATTTCTAGTTCTGTTGAATTGCTTGATGTGTTTCCATTGTAACGTAAGATCTACTTTCATTTTTTCCTCAAACAAGGTTTTTTTGTTATTCCGATAAAGCGTTCCCAACATCCACTATACCACGGTGCTCTTTAAGGTAAAGTCTCCAATTTTGTTCCGTATGTTGACAAAGTCTCGTTTAGAGATGATGATTGGGTTCATTTCTTCAATGTTTCCAAGGCGGCTAAATATGTCGAAGCATTATTCAAAATCATGGTATGTGGTCTAGATTTTTGACTCACGAATCTTCTAAAGGCTTTTAAAAATTATTTTTTTGACAGGTCCGGTGCATCTTCCAGGTTAACGGCTATCGTTGAATCGCAAGTAAATACACATATAAAACCTTGTTTTCAGTATCATGTGTATCTCTAACGTACAGCGCTCTAATAAAGGCGTCACTTCCAGTAATCGAACATTCGGAAGTGGCGGCGGATCAAGTGCTGTATTTGATTTATTTCTGATTTTCGACAAACTACGCAATTTCGCAAAATTCCTACGAACGTATTGGCGAATTCGGGGATGCAGTAAGTTTGTCGGATATGAGTCACTTATAATAAAACTCCCGAGTGTTTCATGTAGTTGTATATATCAAGAATAATTTATTTCGTAAAATGCTGATTTCTAGGTATCAAAAAAGGAAATTTCGTATTTTCACAAACAGGTGCGTTATGAATTCTCCCACCACAACACATTCCGTCTTTTGTATTCAGGAACAATCTAAGTTGTCTTACTAAAGCAGAAGGTTTAGTATTATTTTCTAATTTCAAGTTTAACGTTGCGTCCTTAAATGAAATACGTTGGCAATTTAGTATCCAGCACTCTGTTGCATCCTGCAATTTCTCTTTTGAAACGTATTTCGCCTTATTTCTCTGTAATATTGGCGAACGACAATTTCGTATCAATTGTTATAGATAAGCTGTTATACGTTGTAATTTTGATAATTAACTTTATCTAGTAGTTTGGAAAAATTGGTGTATTCCTTGTTGATAATCTATTTGATTTTAAGCTGTACTTAATTCTTCTCAAACTTTGCTGGTAAGTCATTTGGCTTTCACGAAGGCTTTATTTCATATATCAGCAATCCATTCGGGTCCATTGAACTATAGGGTGTTCTTACAAACGGGCACGCTGAATTCACTTGTGCAATATCTTTATTCTTGTGTATTAGTCAATTTGATGAATTTTCGTAACTCTTTTTCGCTTTGACGTTGATAACCACTGTAGAACTATCAGACTGTTAGACATAAACGTTATGACTTTTATTTGTAAAACTGATTTAACGTGACCGGCTAGTCTTGCTCAAATCAATGCGGCCATAAATTCCAGGTGTTGGAGTGTCAATTGTTTAAGCGGTGCAACTCATTTTTTTGGCAAGATGACTCATGTCATAATGGTTACAAATGTAAACAGTAGCTCCATATGCAGTTGTACTATTGTCTACAAAAACGTGAACTTGGGTTTTCTCACTAGTAGCACGATTTCAGTCTGAAACGGTCATTTTGCTCTGATCATATCTTAATAGACTGGATTTACCGCTAGAGGAAAACGTCAAGACTTGTAAGATCGTTAAGTCTCCGTTCCGATCGATAGTCTCACTAGAGATGACCAGGATATTGACGAACGAACCTATCTCGACGAACGAACGTATTAGGAGCGGTAATTGTATGTTTACAAACGTACTTTAAACCAAAAAGGTGTTGCTATGTTATGGTTAATACGTTTGAATTATATTCATATGCAATCACGATAATAGAGAGAAATGCATTAAGTATACCACTTTTAAATGGTTTATATGATTTATCGATAAAAGACGTATACAAGTGTTAGTACGTTACGATATCATATAGTTGGTAAACGCATAGTGAAATGTACATCACACACAGGAGTATTCGAGTACACCGACAACTTTTACTATACTCATACAGATATGAATGCATAATTTAGAATCTCTGAAACAATATGTAAATGTGATGCTGTGGGATCGTTTCTTTATATTTCTTTTTAATTGGGTATTCAAATTTTATATGTAATCTCGTCGATCAGTTTATATTTAAAAAAATGTATCGTTTTTTAACCCGTTCAAAAATGATTTTTTTTTAAAAGAAGGAGGGGGGTTGAAAGGCAAGTATGAAAAATAATGTCCTGCATTTTATTTAGTGTAATCTCGGTCCTTTTTATTTTTCACTCTATTCGGTCCTGCTTTCTACAGATATAAGACTCTGTTAAAATTTCTGAGTTCACTATTCGTGCTTGGAACAACATTATTATTTCCAAAAAAAATATGAATCTTGATTGTTTTTTTTTTTATCTCAACAAACTTATGACAAAAAAATACATTATAGCCAAGGCTCCGTGTTGAAGGCCGTACTTTGGCACATAATGGTTTACTATTTACTAATTGTATGGACATGGATGGAGAGTTATCTAATTGGCACTCATACCACATCCATTACTTGATAGAGAAAAAGAAAACGTAATCAACATATTTTTTTTCTTACAATAATTCAATTTGAGTAATTTTCACCAATATTATCAGCTCTCCGTTTTGACAACGCAGCACATATCTCTACTATAGAGGCCATTTCCCATCTAGGATGCCTGTAAAGAGATCCAATCACCTTAAATGTCTTCAACTCTTTAATGACATGTTCGACGTACACCCTACGTTTCCTATGCATGCAATTGAATTTCCTTCTCCTTCGGCGTTCCTGCTGTGGTTGTCTCAAGATTTCAACTGACTTATAAGGAGTCACTAGCGGAATATTATTTGGGTATATACTGTCGGCAAGGATGAAACAGTTGTTTGGAAAATCTAGCTCTAATCCAGGCCCAATGGGCTTAATTTGTTGATATTCAAAGGCGTCATTATCATGTCCTAGAAATCTCCCATGAATGTAACATAAATTTTTTTCGTTGTCTATTATAATCTACAAAAAAAATCATAGTAATGGTATTAAAACAGAAACTAACAAGCCAAAAAAAACATAAAAAAACAAAAAGAAACAAAACGAAAATAAATGAGTTAAAGCGTACCCTTATATTTAAAGGAAGTAAATAACAAATATGTCTTTTTTGATATTTTAATTTCTTTCAAATATGAGAATAAAACATATTTTGATTTCTACAGGTAACATCCACAGTTTGTCAAAGATTCAGCGTTATATTTGTTCTCCGAATTGTACATATAATTAACATAGAAACAGAGGAGGTATGCTATTTGATTATAACACTGCACATGGGTGTCTTCGTATAGGTCCGCGTGTTAGATCTACGGAAGTAAAATGTAAGACCGTTCGTGATATATAAATATAATAGTTACCTGTGTTTGGAAACAATGATATTTGCGATGGCCACTGTAAAATTCTTCTTGAGGTTCCGTGCTAGGAATTAATATTTCATGAGATGTACCAGCAATAGAAGCTAACACATTTGGCATTTCTGACCATTTTCCTATTTTTTGTTGCCAAGAGTTTACATCAGGCCATACAATCAATGGGCTACATGCTTCCCACAAAATCAGCCACATTGTATTCACAATTGATCCAACTAATGTATTACAAATTCCAAAGATTAGAGAAAGAATTGGATAGGTGGGGTACTGTCTGAGCCATACAAGCGTAAGCAGTAGCCGATTTCTCAAGTTTACATTTCTTTGACCGTTTCGCAATCCTCCAACTCTTGGTAAAATTAACACAAACAGTTCTTCAAACGACTGGACAGTTTCACCAGAAATTCTCCAAAAATCGTACGGACGAGAAATTAATGTACCATAGACATCTTTTATAACCAGTAAATATTGGTTTTCATCTTCAAGAATTCGTGATCTTATGCTGAAGTTATAAAATGGAAGAGGCATACGAAGTTTTCTACGGTAAAAATCATATTGGGTGACCAAAAGTAAAAATGCAAAGTTTTGTTCATCCAGTAAGTATGGTAACGGTGGTGGTGTTTGCATTTTCAAATGCATAAACAACATTATGATCAAAGAAAATAACCTCTTTTGTCGCTGATTCATCGTTATAAATCTTAGACTACATGTACCTTTTTTAATCACAAGGACACAAAAAATCACACACGATTTTGTACCACGTGAGACTAGTTTGGATTCGCCCATTCCATTTCAGTATTGAATGGGATATATCGCATCAATTTAAATATCAAGTAAAATAGAAATAAAAAAAATATATGTCATTATAAAAATAGTGCTCAACTTGCACTCCCCAAACTCAACATACCCCTTCAAAATGTTCACAAATTGCATATAAATAAATTTTCAGTATGATAAATCATTTGTATCGCACCCCTAAAATCTATATACATATACAAATATACCACGTATATGTATACCACGGGCTTCTCACTTTCATTTCACCAACGAAGCGTGTAGGATGGCAGAGAAAACAAGAACTCATGTTGATGTATCCATTACTGAGCAAATTCTAATATTGCAATCATATAGTGCATATCGGTGCAATTGGCCAGTGGTATTAGCAGATGTAAAAAAGGGGATCGAAATGCTTCCAGAGGCTGCACAAACCTTGTACAAAGAAGGGGCATTTCACAAACTAAAAAGAAGGATGTCTGATCAAGTTAAAAAACTGACAAAAGAAGGAGCTTGTGGAGGAAAGGAGGAACTGGTTGGCCTAGCAGAGGAAATAAAGACCAATTACACCAGATATTCACAAAAGCATCATCCGGCCGTGAAAAGACAATAAGCCAAGAAGGTTTGTAAAATAAGCTGTTCTGTCAAAAGGAATTTAATATAAATACCAATATAGCTCCGTGTACATAGGCGGATTAAGGGGGGAGGGGCAGGGGAAAAAAATGATTGCTTATATAGGGAATCACTGAAGCGTGACTGGAGCAGGCCCACCTTATGCAGTCAGTAGGCCCCTACTTAAGACAATTTCTAGATCCGCTAGTGTCTTCATAATAAGATTGTTAAATCTAGTTCATACTTTATTAGTAGCCCGTAACACGTTTGCATTGTAAATCGAACACGCCGTTATATTTTGATAACTTGCCTATACAGATTATGGATGTCCAAAGTAAACATGTTTTAAACTTTCATATCAATGTATTTATCCAGTTTACACCGAAGTTATACTAATATTTGTAGACATTTGAGAATATTAGAAAGAAATTTAAACTATATGCATTTACGGGACGACCATTTGAAAATAAATAAATCATTAAAAAAAAATCCTCTTATCCCCCTTCAAAAATTAAATGTGTGTTCCCTAAAGGCGTATTTCAGTATTTTCAAATACCATACGAGTTTTTGTTTTATTTGAAAAAGTAAGTTTTTCAAAAATTTCAAAATTTAACGAAAACCAAGAACAATACACAAGTTCATACAAGCCGATTTTAATGTCAGGCATTTAAAAAAAAAAATCTCAAACAAGCGTATTTTGCAAAGTAAGTTAAATTAAATATTTTCATTTTTAAACTATGAAGGTTTGAAATTTTAACTTATTTTGCTTGGTTTTGTTAAATTTTGAACTTTTTTTAAAATGCATATGTTTTTATTTTATAGGCAGGTGCTGTACAACAGGCAGATCCTGTACAACAGGCAGGTGCAGTACAACAGGAAGCTGCAGTACAACAGGCAGGTGCAGTACAACAGGCTGGTGCAGCACAACAGGCAGGTGCAGTAAAACAGGCAGATGCAGTACAACAGGCAGGTGTTGTACAACAGGCAGGTGTACAACTTGCTGACGTTGACCATAGACAAAATGCAATTATTGTTAATGTTAATGATGGAGAAGAGGAGGCTATACCACCACCGCCAAAGAAAAAGGCATCAGATTTGTCAAGGGAGGCGTACATGCAATATTCAGAAAACATTGTGAGATCTAAGAAGCTAGAAGAAAAGCTTGATCGCTGTATGGACAAGTTTTTGTCAGATTAAAAAACAATGTACAAAAAAAATGTAATACTCCTAGAAATTGTCTTTTACTTTATCTTTCACAAGTACAAATAAAATAAGTCCGTTAGTTGTACAATGTTTAAAAGTGTCCTTTACAATGTTTGCTTGTTTAAAGCGCACACGAGCCGATGTCACCACTGGGCGTCTTTCGTCTGTACTTTTGTTCGTTGTCCGTCCGTCTGTTAACTTTTCACATTTTTATCAAATCATCTGAAGCAATTTAGTCAAACAAATTCAAGCGTTGGTGGAATGGTTTTTTAGGTTTGTCTATGAATTATCCAAATGTTGAATGACCCTGGTCTCGATCTTATATTACAGTCGATTTCATTGAGTGTGTAGGTAAAGATAGTATGTATGGTTAACTTGCTTGCTAGCTGAACTGTGAAGTCATTATTAGGTAAGATAAACTCAAGAGTAGACTTGTCCGACATATCACCAATCTATCTGTCTGTAGGACTAGGCTACTTCGAAAGGAGGGTAGTAAACCTTAAATAATAATGACTTCATTGTTTAGCTAACAAGCCAGCTAACCAAAGATTCTACCTTTACCTACACACTCAATGCAATCGGCTGTAATTCTGTTAAATTATCGCAAAAATAACAATACAAAAAATGATCAAAATGGTCCCTTGAAATAGCAAGCCTTATTGTGATTTCCTGACATATTCTCCTTTCAACATTAGACAAAATCCTGGACCGGTGTTACCAAAAGAAATCAGCAAATATAAAAAAAGAAGATGTGGTACGATTGCCAATGAGACAACTATCCACAAAAGACCAAAATGACACAAACATTAACAACTATTTGCCACCGTACGGCCTACAACAATGAGCAAAGCCCATACCGCACAGTCAGCTATAAAAGGAATCGATAAGACAATGTAAAATATTTCAAACGAAAATTAACGGCCTTATTTATGTAAAAAAATGAACGAAAAACAAATATGTAACACAATAACAAACGACAACCACTGAATTACAGGCTCCTGACTTGGGGACAGGCACATACATACATAATGTGGCGGGGTTAAACATGTTAGCGGGATCCCAACCCTCCCCTAACCTTGGACAGTGGTATAACAGTACAACATAAGAACGAACTTTAAAATAACTATTTCTAAATAAAATTCAGAATGGAAATGGGGGAATATGTCTAATAGACAACAACCCGACCAAAGAGCAGATAACAGCCACCAAATATCTTCAACTTCGCGAGATATCTCGCATTTGAAGGTGGCCTTCAGCTGGCCCCTCTAAAATTATGCACTAGTTCAGTGAAAAAGGACGTCATGCTAGGCTCCACCACATATAAATGAACTAAAATTAAAAAATGCATACACGACTAACAAAGTCCAGAAACTTGGGACAGGCGCAATCATGCGGCTAAGTTAAACATCTTTTCTGAGATCTCAACCCTACCTTATACCGCTAGCCAATGTAGAAAGTTGGTGGACGGGTAGATTCTCGTTTACACACCTACATGGAGGAATTATATTGCAGTCCATCAATTTTCACAAAGTAACAGGTCTTCACTTAGGAGTAAGGCGAGAAAACAATGCATTTCGGTTCTTCCCAATGATAAGCCATTCAAGTCCATAGGTCATTTACTGACGTTTGAAATGTGGAAGGATTTAGTTGAGTAATACACCCATTGATTTAGTGTAGAAAAATAGGTATAAAATAACTTATTAATTTCCTGTAATTACATGTTAATAAAAAAATAGAGCTTTGTCCTAAATTTTCGATTTTCAAATGAAGCAATAGCAGTTCAAAATGATGTTTTATATATTTTTTATTTTTTTTTATGCCATAATGTGATACTCAGCCGGTTTAAACGTACTTTAGGTCCATCTGTGTGCGTGGGTTGGATGCTCTGGTCCAATTTTTCTAGGGTTATATCCCTTATTTCTCAAAGATTGGACCCTCACCAGTATGCACATCCTAGGATGTGGTATATTATATAAAAGCAGTCTGTTAACTCATTTATGTTCGTATAAATTTGCAATTATAATAAATAAACTAATTAAATGAGCGGGAAATATAATAACCATAAAAGATACAACTGCATTTTGATTATCAAAAGAATCAATATACTACTAGTACTAAACTTCAACATTTATATTTGTGGCATCCCTTTTCAAAAACATGCAAAATATTTAGGAAATTATTTCTTTTATTTGATCAGGGTTCCCTGTAATCAGCCTAATCTGGCTTGTCTGGAGGCATAAGCCAACGAAGATAGATACATTTCGGAAAAGAAAACAAGATTTAAAATCAAAAATGAATTATATCAATATGGTAAACTTTGATATATATGCTTTCACCCTTGTATACCCCTCCAAAACACTTTCAGGACCTCAAATTTTAAAACAGAATCTTGCATATCGAGTGCACCTTTTTCTATTGTAGCAAATATTTAATTATTAATGCTTTGAGTAGGCTAATAAACAGGTAATATTTCTTTAAACTACATGCAGAACCATGCAATTTCTTTCACTTCGGAGATTTTATGTTGGATTAATTCATTGATAAGTAAAAACTACCGCTCCCGCTTCGTACGATTCGTCAAGTTACGCTTTCGTACGTTCGTTCGTCAATATCCTGGTCATCTGTATAAAGCTGTATAAAAATAGATCAGATGAAAGTTACCATTTTAATTTATAAAAAGGTTAAACCATGCACAAGTAGCACGATTTCAGTCTGAAACGGTCATTTTGGCCTGATTATATCTTAATTGACTGAATTTACCGGAAAACGTTAAGACTTGTAGGATCGGTAAGTCTCCGTTCCTATCGATAGTCCCATTAGGTAAATCAGTTCGTTAAGTCATGTCAAGATAAATCAGACTGAATCTTCTAGCGAGCTGTTTAGATCCGTTACGACCGTGTCAGACCAAAACAGACCATTGATACAAAGTTACGTCAAGATGTTGTCAGACCGTGTCCAGTCGTGTTCCGATTTTAATAATTTGTACACAAAACGAGTGAAACGTTCCCATTGTTTATCAGGGGTTGCTCCCCTTTTAAGAATAAAATAAAAAATAGAAAGAAGACGGTGTATGTTAACTGAAAGTTTACCACGTCTTCTTAATCATGTTGATTAAATAAAAAAAAAATCAATTAGAATTCTTACTCCTTCCTATTTAATTATTTAACATTTTTTCTATATTTTAAAAAAGTAGCCCAAAGTCATAATGCTGCACAAATCGCCGCGAATTGACTTAACAAATTCAACAGATTGACGAAATAACATTCATTTATTGAATATAAGCACCTGAACCTTTATATTTAATGGTTTACAAGTGATTGCAATACATGTTTATGCAATTACGGACTGTCGTAAGTGGTAAAAATGATGTCATCCTTACGCACCAGATCATTTTTACACCCTTATTAAATAATTACGGATGTCGGCCGTGAACACCTAAAAACGTGATCCTTATATGTTTAATTAAATTTAAGATGTAACATTTTTTTTAATATTGTTAATGAATGCATTCTCGTTTAACTTTTACTGTTACTGTTACCTATATATATATAAATTGCATTTGAGTAAATTTGAGGCAGTGAAAAAATATATATATAACTATGTCTTTTATCGTTTTCCGTTTATTGTCATGGCATTGTCCGTTCATTTTTGCCAGACTCATGCGTTTGACTATCCATCTTTATTTTTAAATGTCTATAATTCGAGAGCCTTTAAAAAAAATATGTTACATACCAGAAGATTTCGTTAAACAATAAAGTTTGAATATTATAGCAGAAAAATGCTTATGAATTCATTCAACAAATTCGAAATAGGTTTAATAAATTATCAAGAAAATGTTTATACGTCAGTGTATCTGAAGTACATTTAAAGACCAGGTTATATATATTACACGAATACAGCATTATAAAGCTGGTTTAATTTGAATTACTATCCATTAGGGACATTTTCCGACGATAATTAATAAAATCTGAAAAGTTTTAATAAAAACGTAAAATAATTCTACGCCCGTAAACGATTTAACTCTTTACTTTTGTTGCATTCATGTTGGCAGTGTCAGCGCTTTAAATGGCAAACTTATTTTACACAAAATCGTTGACATGGTAGAAGGAAACTACAGTACACTATATAAGCTGAGCTGGAAATTACAATTGGTGAGTAGAAATGAATAATATTTTATGCCTATTAGATATGAGAATAATCAATTATCCGTCAAGAGTTTGAAGCAAAAATGTTATATTTGTTACATTTGTGCATACAGGTATGAATCGACGTTCTAATACCCACAATATTGCACAGTAATTGTTCAAAGGCAAAGGCAAAGTAAGTATTTGGGCTTGTTTAAAAATTGTCCCCCCTTTTTTTTGGAAGATCAATGCGTGATTTGAAAAGGTACATATAAACTATGGTTTGAATCCCCCCTTTTCAAAATGGCTGGATCCAAACCTGTTTATTGCCTAACATTTAGGGTATTCACAATGGTTTAGTTGTGTGGGATGGCCTATTAAATTCAAGGCCTATCAAACCCCCTGATCCAGTAACCCTATATATACATATTTATATTGATAACTGTCACTTCCTAAAATTTGCATGAAATATTTGTCACTGGATTTTTTTTAACCAATAACCAACCAATCTTCACATGTTACGATTATGATGATGATGTACCTATCTATATAGCCACTGGTGGATGATGTACAATAATTATAATTTATCACATATTTGTTATGAATACCTTCAAGGCTTGGGTTTGCATATGCAAAAACCTCAAAATTGGCTTGGGCAACAAAATATTTAGTATATTGATATTGTGCCTTGATTCCAAATGATATGACAGCAGTGCGTCCTTAACGACAATTTTCAACACTTTTGTGATAAGAAATTTAAGATTTTACCAGATATGTTTCATTAAATTGTTATCAATGATTTGTTTTGCTCTAAATTTTGTAGAACTTAAATATATGTTATAATCTATACATACTATTAGCTTTGCCATGTTTGTAGTAATATTTATCAAATTCTATTTTAAAATAAAAAAGTATTATTAAAAGAATTTGTTGAATTATTATTACTACAAATGTGACAAATCAAATACATGTAGTTATATATAAAATAGTATTAATGCTATTGACTTATTCAATTTTATAATACATATAATGAATACTTAATTCTTAATGTATATTTTTTTGTAGATAAGATATCACATAGGTTTGAGCATAATTCCCAGCCAGATTATGAAGGGGCATATATCATGTATATATATAGAAAATATATAGTGTCACTACATGACTAATGTACTCTCATACGGTACCTCATTGGTACCTGTAGCTGTAAATTGTGAAACGGTGGATTCATAATATATGTATATAAATATATAAAATAGTCTAAATTGAAAACTACGTTCAAATCTATGATTGCGTTGGATAAAAACCGCAATTTTGATACGTGTGCATGTAAAACAAGTGTCGTTGTAGAAGGGTCTAAAAACAGCACACACAACATTTTCAAACGGACCAAAAAAGTGAAAAAGTTTATTTAAACAGAACGCATTTGACTAACAGGTCGAACAACTGACGTTCTTTAACCCTGCTGACTGCCATTGGCGATTGCCAAATAAAATTGATCACAAGATGTCACAAAATGGCTCTTAATATAAATTTATAAATATATATTCATAAGTTTGAGTTACTTATTGCGTTTGGAATTAACTTTGATAAAGCTAACAGCATTATGCCATGATGTTGATGGGATGTTCTGATTTGACAAAAAAGAAATTGTGAATTGAACAAATAGCAAACTTACAATTCATAGGCAAATATATAGGAAATTGGAGTAATGGAAATTCCTAGTTTCAGTGATTATCTTGCAATTATTGTCAATACTAAAAGTGCATCATCATGAACATATATATCTGAATTCACCTTGAACAATTATTCATTTAAAATAAGAATTTGGATATATAATAAGAATTTCTATGCTGGCATTGCTATTGTTGCTACATGTACCACCAGGGAGTGTTAAACCTTCTAAGCCTTCCGTGAGGGTCTGTCACGGTCCGTCACTATTGGTTAGTGTCATATGCATGATGATGGAAGTTGCAACAACCTAGGTAAGCTTTACAGCCCTGGCACGGTTGTTGGTTAATGTCAAATGACAGCTTGCTGTATACATTTTAAGTTATAATAGTCTGAATGTATCTACATGTATTTTGATAATATTCTAAATTACTGTTCATTCTGAAACTGGCATTTTATACTAGTACATGTAGTAGTCGAACATAATAAACAATACATGCACTTTAAGGTATCATTTTATTTTGTCTCGCCTTATAGGAAAGTCATGAAAGATGGTTGTACATGTTGTATGTAAGAAATATGTATTACAGTCTTGGGGTGATGATGTAAGCTATTTTTATAGAACTTTACATTTTAAAAGCTAAAAGAGCTAGATATTTCTTGTCTTGTATTCAGATACTAGTAGCTAATACAATGTATGTAATGATGTTTTAGTCTGTCGTTATATCATCATGTCCATTGCACCTGACCTCATTTTCATGGTTCAGTGACTGCATGTAAAATATACTGTTATTTAATCAGTGAAAAGTAAAATCACAAAAATACTGAACTCAGAGGAAAATCAATTTGGAAAGTCCATAATCACATGGCAAAATCAAAAAACAAAACGCATCAAAAACGAATTTAATATTAAGTGAAATGATCTCTTTTACTGTACATTTTATTATATGTAATTGGAAACATTTGATTGTATATCTAATTAAGCAGACGGTGCGTAACTCGTGGTATCATACCGGCATACTGAACGAATCTGTTCTGACATTTTTTAACGTTTATTTTGAGATTTGATCTGTTTTGGTCTGACACGGTCTTAACGGCTCTAAACAGCTCGCTAGAAGATTCAGTCTTGATAATCTTGACATGCCTACACGGACTAATTTACCTGATGAGACTATCGATAGGAACGGCGCCTTAACGGTCTTAAACATCTTAATGCTTTTTTCTAGCAGTAAATCCAGTCAATTAAGATATGATCAGACCAAAATGACCATTTTAGTCTGAAATCGGGCTTCTACTGTCTGATTAGGTAAATTGGTAAAATACGGTCTTTCAATTCTGTTTAAGTCGCTTTCTCCAAAGTCTTGGCTAAATGTTTTTATGTTGTCTGAATTTCTAATGGAAGTGGCTCGTTACATTCAAACTTCTGTTCCCAAAATGTCTGCATATAAAGGTTTGCTCGTACGAATACAGCGCTAAGTAATCCTGACGGATCGTAAATACATGACGACTGTTTTAGAAACTCACGTTTCGTTATATTGGATAGTTTAACATCAAATAAGTCGACTTTTTGAAAAATTATCGTATCTTTGTCTTTATCCCATTTCAGTCAAAGTGTTCTTACTAAAAAAAAATTAAAAATACGTTATGTTATTTGGCTAGTCTGTTAGTTTTGAGCAATTTGAACTACAAAAACGATGGTCAATTCCAGTCTATAGTCTTGCTTGTATCTGGGTTTCACCAGCCCAGTAATCAACACTTCGGTGTTGACATGAGTATCAAAAATGTGGCCACTTTTATAAATTTCCTGTTTACAAAACTGAATTTCTCAAAAAACTAAGGATTTTCTTATCCCAGGGATATGTAACATCATCTATGCTTTTCAACTTTGTACTTGTTTGGCTTAATAAATATTTTGATTTGACCGTCACTGGTTAGTCTTCTGTAGACGAAACGCGCGTCTGGCGTACTAAATTATAATCCTAGTGCCTTTGATAACTATGTACACCACTGGGTAGATGCTACTGCTAATGGACGTTTCATCCCCGAGAGTTTTACCAGTCCAGTTGTCAACACTTCGGTGTTGACATGCATATATCAATAATGATTCGAAAACCTAAAATTTTCTTATTCCAGGCATAGATTACCTTAGCCATATTTGGCACAATTTTTTGGAATTTTGGATCGTCTATTCACTTCAACTTTGTACTTGTTTAGCCTTATAAATATTTTGATATGAGCGTCACTGATGAGTGTTGTGTAGACGAAACGCGCGTCTGGCGTACTAAATTATAATTCTAATACCTTTAATAACTATTGTACAATAAAATTTCCGGCTTCATCTTTATTTTTTCCTAACTCGACAAAATGTTATCTACGAAAAGGTCATTCTTCATCATTGCTGATATGTTTTTAATGCATGCATCCAACAGTTAAGCAGTGTTGGGTTTGGAATGAATTGTGAACTTGTTACACAAGACAAAAATGATTTAAATCGATATGATGTAACAGAAATGCTTATTGCGTAATTCTTGGTTCTAAATCCCATTAATAGTTTTGTCAAGTCTTTCAATTCTTGTGGAGTTGACATAAGGCAATCATTCAAACTTGCGACTTTTAACAGCAACAGTCGTACACTAAATGAATTGGTGTTGTTGTCCAATCCTTTCTGACTGCATGATGTTGTATATAGTAAGTGTTTTTACCATTGTCGTTTTTATCGTCTTCCTTCTCTATGAACACTCTCTTTATTTTGTCTTCAAAAAATTGTTCTATTCGGTTTGTTTATTTACCGTGCCTGATGTTAGAGTTATACCTTATTCCACTTTGATCATTTCGAACGTTCCACATCTGGCTGGGATCACCAGATTTTTGTACTTCTGCTATCTTCTTATTTTTGCTCGTGTAAGAAGTGTATTCATATTTGTTGCTTGTCGACAGATCTCCATAAGCTGTTATTCATCGACTAGTTGTGTTTCCAAGTATTATAGTTTTATTTCTATTTCATGTCAAGTATTTTTTGTATTTTTCATAAAAACATTGTTAAGATTTTACAGAAATGCACCAAAAAGCAAGAAAAACAAACGCGGATAACAATATATCAATTTCATATATTTTACACAGAAATAGAAGTGAACCCTACAAACAGTTCCAAGTATGTAAGATGAAGATTTAAATATATATTGTTAACACGGAATATGACAAACGTTAAAAAGAAAAAAAAAAGAAACTATTACAAAAGAGGGGCGAAAGATATCAGAGGGACAGTCAAACTCATCGATAGAAAATAAACTGGCAAAGGCATGGCTAAAAAAAAGAGACAAATGATAGTTCACAAGCCACAACATAAAACTAAAGTCTTAGCAACACGAAACCCAACAAACACGGATTATCTCAAGTGCAAGAATTGTTTCATAATCTAACGGTATATACTGCCTAATATAATAAACGTAAATGAAAGAGGATAAATCCAGTTCCTTGTCTTCGAATTTAAAAAAAAATTAAATATTAAACGATTTTATTAAGGAATGGATTGTTGTATAAACTGGATCAAGTAACTCACAATTATAACATTAAAGTCTAGTCCTTGGAGTGATTTGGTTGAGTCTGCACAAAAAAATGCCTTTTTAAGTCGTTGAATCCTACAATCATGTAATACCACCACAAATGTATTTATATTTAAAATATACCACCACAAATGTATTTATATTTAAAATATACCACTTACACAGAAAACTATTCAAAACGACCAAATTCAGAATTACTTCCTTTAGCATCTTATAGCGCTGACCTGTGTCTTTTTGTTGCTGAAAAGATAGAATACAACTTTCACAATAGGTAAAAACTATATATAACTTGCGTGACTTTTAATATTTATAATTTGTTTCAAATTTATTCCACCCTGTGTCGGACCTTCAAAATTAATTGCAGGTGTGAGTAAGTTCTTATCATCACCACTTTAGTAATAATCAAATAAGTATTTGAAGTTTAACCTGTAGGAAATGTGCTTCGCTTAATTGGTCTATTGTTTTCATATGTATTGAAGACGGGGTAGGGAAATCAAAGACTTTTGAACAGTACACACCTGACAAAAGCCAGTGTGACAAATCAGTCAGGGTGACTCGACTTACCAAAAATGTCACTATCTCAAATTACACGTTATGTTTCCAAAGCGTAACGGCGTCTATTGGAAAAGGGACAAACTCTAATGAAAATCTAACAGATAAAGTAGACACAACTGAATTAGTATTCGATTTATACATTAAAAATATGAGTGGCATTTCTAACTTAAATAAAAGCCTAAGTACATGCGTATCAAATAGCTTAGACCACTTTGTGTGTATAGAGGGAATTAAAGACATACGAAAATCCATGGATAATTGTTTTTAAAAAGATGACATTCAGGATATTGTCACAAATACTAATAACTTAATTTTGGATGTAACGCGTCTTCTGATTTGCCGACGTTATTTTGTTATGAGCCCATATACATAATTTAGTCATGTAACCGTGGCGTCATCAACGTTTTTTCATGGTTTTCTACGGTTTAAAATGAAATTTAGAATTAAATTATAAAAATGACTGTAATATTTTTTCTGTCTTTTTGGTATAACATAAAAAATGTGGTGCACACTGTTAAATAACCCGCTACGCGCGTTATTCAGTGTGCACCAAATTTTTTATGTTATTTCTTCATAGACAGAAAAAATATTACAGTCATTCCTTAATGGGAAAATTACTTAATGAATGGATAACAGAAATTAAAAAAAATGTACTTGAAGAGGTAAACATAGAAAGGCTGGAGGAGAGTAATGATATGAAAGATGGTTGGCAGAAAAAAAAGACTCCATAGAGTTTGACAATGCAAATTACTGGAAAAAGTAAATACATGGACGCGACATATTTTAGTTGCCTGTTCGTCCTATTATTGTCACCGACAAAGATTGTTTACGTTTTTTCCAACACAAGTACAGCTATACAAGTTTTCTTCAGGTTAATTTGTAGTTCTGTGGTATCGTAACACCATTTTGAGCTTTTTTAAAACCATTTGTAGCTAAAAGAGTTCTTACTTATTCATGTAACCCTCATATTTGTTTGAAAAAGAGATAGCCATACGTTTTTTTACATTGACAAGACATTTTGTTTTACAAAGACTGTAATTAGGACTATATATTAGCAAGCTATAATAGTTTATTCATTTTCCCTACAAATGTAATTAATTGTTTTGATTTTATGACAAAAAAAGCATAATAAAGGAAAACTGATTATGCTAGGGACATAACTTAACTTAATGCATACATGAGAAATAGGCAAACAGTCAACTTAGAGATATACTTAAGTTCATGTACTGTCATAAAGATTTTAGAATAATATTTAACTGCCATCTTAAGAATCTTTTTGTTTTGCTTCTGTAACCGAAATGCACGTATCTACTCTACAAATTCATATCGTCACCACCGGGATTCGAACCCCAGTCGTCTGGGTGACAGTCAGTGCGTTAACACACTGAGCCAAGAATCGATTCCCTAGCTCAGTTGATTTAGACTGGCTATATATATTCTACCTGTACTAAGGGGAAGCAACCCCGTTACACTATTCCCCCACCACAAGAATCATCATATCTTCATATATGACTCTTAACAACACAAATCCTGGCTATACTCCAGATAACCATCGTGGATTTTTCAGTTTGGCGCCAAATGTAACCGGAGAGCACGTATCTACTCTACAAATTCATATCGTCACCACCGGGATTCGAACCCCGGTCGTCTGGGTGACAGTCAGTGCTTAAACACACTGAGCCAAAGAATCGATTCCCTAGCTCAGTTGATTAAGACTGGCTATATATATTCTACCTGTACTAAGGGGAAGCAACCCCGCTACACTTCCTTAATCTGGAAATGCTTAAAGTAATGTTAGGCATGATGTAAAATCTGGAATGGACTTTCAAAACGTTTAATCCCGCTGCAAATGTTTGCACCTGTCCTAAGTCAGGAATCTGATGCACAGTAGTTGTCGTTTGTTTATGTTATATATACGTGTTTGTCGTTTCTCGTTTTGTTTATATAGATTAGACCGTTGGTTTTCCCCTTTGAATGGTTTTACACTAGTAATTTTGTGGCCCTTTATAACTTGTTGTTCGGTGTGAGCCAAGGCTCCGTATTGAAGGCCGTACTTTAACCTATAATGGTTTACTTGTTAAATTGTTATTTGGATGGAGAGTTGTCTCATTGGCACTCACACCACATCTTTCTATATCTATTTAATATCATTTTTTATGATTTGGTGCTTAAACTGTTGCTTTCAGTCATATTAACTATAAATAGAGTTGGCAATTCAATAATCCCTCCTTAATCACAATGTTTGACTTCTGTATTGATTTGAAACATCATACATATTGGTTTTGTTTACTCCTGACGCAAAAATGGTAAGATGAAAAAAGTGAAAATCTGACAGTTAGGGTAGGTCTGTAATCTTTCACTTTTTTCTTGGAAATAAATAAGTGTAGACTAGAATTCTTTTTTGTAATATGTTTCATAGTAAGAAGTCTATTCATCATAGGTGTCATGACTGATTTCAAGTTTGTAATGTCTTGGTTAAGGTAGCACGGTAGTATTTTCGTTCCAGAATTTAGGTTGCTAGATTGTGTACCCTACCTTAGTCAATGTATTTGAACAGTCTGATTGGACAAAAAATACAGTATTAACTGACATACTTTCCCAAACTGAGTGACGAATCAGGTGTAGAAAGATATACAAAAAAAATACATACAGATGAAACGAAATTTTTGAGATTTTTTTTTAATTTTGTATTCACTGCTAATTAAAAGACCTAAAAGCCTATGTGGTCTTAGATTTTGTTAAAAAGAAAAACAGTAAACAGCCATAATACACAGGACCGAATGACAGGACCAAATGAAAAATGCTAATAACTTTTTCATTTCTCAAGGGATTGATCTCAAATTTTAAATTTAATAAGATTTCATCATTTGATAAATAAATTTAAGAAAAAAAAAAAAAAATTGGTAAGAAATTTTAGAAAACGTGACATGACCAACTCTCATAATGACAGGACCAACATCGAGAATGACAGCACCAAATACAAATGCTAATAACTTTTTTATTTTTCAAAGGAATTACCTCAGATTTGAAATATAAAATGAGATGTCATATTTTGAAACCAAAATGTTATATAAAATATAGATTTATTTTCAAAAATATTCGAAAACGTGACATGACCATCGCTGACTGACATGACCAACCTCGACAATGACAGGACCAGATGAAATTGCTAATTTCTCTTTTATTTCTCAAATTATTTTTCTGAAATTTGAAATATATTAAGATTTCATCATTTGATCAATAGATTTATGAGAATTTTTTTTTTTGTAGAAAACGTGACATGACCAACTATGATAATGACATGACCAACCTCGACAATGACCGGAACAAATGAAATTGCTTATTACTCCTTTATTTCTCAAAACATTTCTCTGAAATTTAAAATATGTGAAGATTGTTCCATTTTATACATAAATATAAGACAAAGGTATGTAAAGCTTGCTGTAATGTGACCTGGTCAATGTTGTCAATGACAGGACAATCCTAGACAATTAATGACAGGACCATGCAAATAAAAATGCTAATTATGCATGACATTTGTCGGAATATTCCTCTCATATTTGAAATATTTATGACAATTAAGACCATTTCGCACATCATATAAGCAAAAAATAGAAAAAAAGTATTGAAAGCTTGCGGTTGTGTGACCTGACCAACATCGGCTATGATCTGACCGATGAAAAATCATAACTTCTTTCCGACTTATATTACTGAAATTGTTCAATTCTGACCCATAATAAGTAAGACAATTCTTATAAATTCCGAAAAATATATTTTATGGTGGTTACAAATCTTGACATAGCTACTAAACGTATGTTGGCGGACAGAGCGGGGTCACAGGACAAAGACACGAATGCATATGATCAGTTTATTTAAGAAAGAGATCTTGAAATATTAACATATGCTATTACATATAATCATTTTATAGTTTAAGAGATAATTCATAATAAACTATATATAAATTAAGATTTATTGAATTAGCATCATAATTATTGACATCATGAAGCCCGATTAAGCCGCTTTGGAAAAGTATCAAACCTTTTAAAGTAGTCCGTAAAAATGTTTGATTCAGTATATTTTTTGAAAATATTTAAAACTACCAAGAAATCATGCATGCAATGGTCGGGCAAACTCAAGAAATGTTTATTTGTTTATTTTGAGGGGGAACTATCAAGATATACCCTGCATATACTCAAGCATACATGGAAATATTTATTTACGGTTCTGAAACTGTTAATAAAATAACGACTAACTATTATGTGATTTCAATTACTGTCATCACAATCTTCATTGGATTTATCAAAGTATTTATGGCTTATATCACACCTTTTGTTTGTTACCTTATAATTGTTTTCAGACATGTCAGTTTATGACCATTAATTAATATACAAAATATTCTAAATGAATGATCTTTATTCTCATAAACCAAATACATAGTTACAGAGAAGATATTACAATAATGTATATTACACATATAAGATATAGCATTTGTGACATATCCATTAACATGATTAATGATTAATATGAATAATTATTTTTATGAGTTTTGAACAGCGGTATGCTACTGTTCCCTTTATTTACACCGAAGAAAATCATGAAACATATAGTTGTACTAACTTGGAGGATAGACTTTCACAGAAATAGATTTAATAAATCAACAAAGTTTTTCAAGCTCTAGGTCACATTACAGCAAGCTTTTAATATTTGTTTTCTATATTATTCCTATCTTCATGTATACAATGGTTAAATATAATTTTATCTCAAATTTCAGAAATTTTTTTTTTTTTTTAGAAATTAAAAGTTATTAGCAATTTCATCTGGTCCTGTCTGTCACCGATGTTCATGTCACGTTTAAACTTTAGAAGGTGTTTGAAAAACAATAGTATTTTTATAACATTAATGTTTCAATATATTACATATCATTTTATATTTCAAATCTGAGAGAATTCCTTTGAAAAATAAAAAAAAGTTAAGGTAACATTTTGATTTGGTCCTTTCATTATCAGAGTTGGTCATGTCACATTTTCTAAAGTTTCAAATTTCAGAAAAATAATTTGAGAAATAAAAGAGAAATTAGCCATGTCATCTGGTCCCGTCATTGTCGAGGTTGGTCATGTCAGTCATCGATGGTCATGTCACGTTTTCGAAAGTTTTTGAAAATAAATCTATATTTGTTATAACATTTTGGTTTCAAAAAATGACATGTCATTTTATATTTCACATCTGAGGTAATTCCTTTGAAAAATAAAGAAGTTATTAGCATTTGTATTTGGTCCTGTGATTCTCAATGTTGGTCCTGTCATTATCAGTGTTGGTCATGTCACGTTTTCTAAAATTTCTTACAATTTTTTTTTTTTATTTATTTTTCTTAAATCTATTTATCAAATGATGAAATCTTATTAAATTTCAAATTTGAGATCAATCCCTTGAGAAATGAAAAAGTTATTAGCATTTTTCATTTGGTCCTGTCATTCGGTCCTGTCATTCGGTTCAGTCATTAGTGTAACCCACATTATCTTTCATTTCTTAATAGTAAAATGAAAGTACATTTTTTCTTTTATAGAATTTTTGTAAATAATTAGTGATACATTGCTAATATTCTTGAAAAAGTATTTAAAATTTTTACAAAACAATTAATTGTGATTTACACCAATGAGCTTGGGTGTGTATAAAAATAGGATTATGACTTCCGTTAATGATCACCTACACACTACTCAATCGGCGTCTTTAATCTTGTTGTGTTTCCTTTTATAAAAAGAAAGAGTGAGATAAAACAAAATGAAGAGGAATCAAAATTTCGAAAGTATTTTGTATCCGTGAATAAACAATTTTGTCACTTTTAAACGACCTGAATAAAGAAACTATTGATTGGAAATTACTCTCTCACAATGTTATTATAATAATAAACGACCATGACATACAAATAAATCGATCTGATACCAGAATATCGATCCCCTTCCCGTATTCACCCGGATTTATTTTAGCTTTACCATGCTAAGCAAGAATTGTGTCCCTTGTTCTGTCAAACTTTCGGTTTTCGTTTGAGTCGAACTACGTGTATCTGGAAATATTTCTCCGGTCGGGCTGACTTCGAGATAACGAGAGTCGACTGTATTTCATTTAACTTTGAATGTAGAAGTTTTGACAGTGTTTGAAAGTGGTAAAAACTCTAAAAAGGCTATCTTTATCCCTTATGGTCATTAAACTACTACCGTGCCATCTGTAACACAAATTAACAAATTGTTGTACTTCAAAAAGATATTCAAATAGCTTTTATTTTTTGCCTGTATCCATGGACATAAATTGGGAAAAATCTACAATTACTTTATATTTGGGTTTGGATAAAAATATTTCAGATAATATATCAGAAAAAAATGTCATTTGACAAATAGTATGTCCGTTTTGGAAAATACAAATCTTAAAATAATTTGTCAATGTATACTCAATGTATATTTAAACTTAAGCGAGTTTTTGAAATTTTTGACTGCAGCTCTAGAAAAAATCCGTACATACATGAATCCTGGAAAATATAAGCATATGGAGAAAAAACGCATACGTTATATTTACATTGATGCGTTAACTAAACAGATACAATAAATAAAACAGTCAAAATATGGGTACATTAGACATCATCGTATACCAATTTTAAAAGGAACCATTTAACAGAACACAAAAACATCTATCTACAAACACATTCATTGATTTATGTGTCTGACGTCAGAAAATTGTATACGTTACATAGATTTGTCGCTAAAGTAAACTGGATCTTTATTATATTTGGCTATAAAAAAATATTCTCTGGTAAACTTGCATATATTTACATTTTCATGCCTTTCAGTTCCAACTTTTAATAGTACAAATTAAATGGTTGTTTCATGTAGAACTATACTTACAGATTGTTACAAAAATCTTGTTGTGTAATAGACGGCCAGTCAACTGTCTCATTTATGATGTTTATCTAAAAAAAAAAATTACAATTCTATCTCCTCATTCGCTCATTTTATTATTATCACACGCAGCGACCAAGCATAACAAATGAGTGAGTGAGGATGTATAGTTCAAATTAGATTGATCTAGAAACTACACCTTTTCTTTGACATTCAATTCAACTATTATCATGATTATACATGTATATATATAATTTGTCATTGATGAATATATTGATAAATTTACTAAAGACATGCGAAAACTATTTTTTTTGTACATCCTAGCAATACGTTTGGCTATAAAAATCACTGGCACATTAAATGTGTTTGAATTTTATTTTCTTTTTTTATATATATATATATATATATATATATATATAAATACCTGAACTACAAAAAGGGCAAACTTGTAACTAAATTTATCTGTTTATTCTTTTGTTTTCTTTTTTGTTTTGTATTTCAATTTAGATTTTACTTTATCTTAAAAAAAATCAGATAACTCATATAGGCAGAATGGATGTAGATTACAAGGCTCCATCAGGGGGTACCCACACGTAACCAAACGTATCAAAAATCAGTACTCCTTGGAATTATTTACAAACTTATTATAATACTGACTTCCATTTGAGAACTGAGGAAAAACCGGCAAATGGTCCTTAGGATATCCCCTTATGTCCGAATTACTGTAAATGTTTTAGTACTTTTTCTTAATTTTGTCTGTTGTTCCCTTTTTTCATACCTAATAACTATGGCCAACAACTTAAACTTTAATTTGAACTATAACTAGGATAGCTGTTATCATCTAAAACCGCATTACACACACGACATATGGAAATCAATGTAAAAAATAACATATTGTTTTCCAAAATGGTCAGGTGGTTTTACCTCGAAATGTAGTTAGAAATCGTCAAATTTTTATCAATATCATGGAATTTCGAAATATCATTATGTAACGACTATTCCATATTGAGTTATATCAAAATATCATTACGTAATGTCAAACCCATATTATGTTAAGACAAACTATCATCACGTAATAATGGAAATACATAATGTAATATCAGAATTCCACGTAAGACAGCTGTGGCGTTCCTTATGAGGGAGTTGAAACCATAGTTTCTTAATAATTTCGAAATGTATAAACGGACAAATTTAGTAATGTTTGTTAAATCATGTCAGATAATGTTTTTCGTGCACTCACGATCTTTATACTAACGGAACTTTTTACTCTATTTTTTTTACAATCAGCCCGCTATCTGTATTTGAAAATTAAAACGCCTACTGTACATAAATAAATCGAACGTTTAAGAGAAGAAAAATTTGATGGAATTATAAATATCAGCAAAAGCAAAATGTCAACAGATATTGGAAGATGTGGTGTGAGTGCCAATGAGACAACTCTCCATCCAAGTAACAATTTAAAAAGTAAACCATTATAGGTTAAAGTACGGCTTTCAACACAGAGCCTTGGCTCACACCGAACAACAAGCTATAAAGAGCCCCAAAATTACTAGTGTAAAACCATTCAAACGGGAAAACCAAGTTTCTTTTGTAATCTTGAAAAAGCATAATCAAGAAAAAAATTATATCAAAACTATATTTGGAAAGTAATCAAGTTATTTATGATCCAACGCTAGTTATAGGGAACACAAATTATCAAATGAAACTTTGTACAGTAGTTCTAACCCAGGGGAAGAGGAGAATATGCCACATTCATGAATGAAAATAATCCCATCGTAAATAAACCTAGCAGGGAAGAGATTTATTCCTGTGAGGGTCAAATAACCTGAAATGAATGCCGTATTGCCCTTAAAAATATGAACAATTTAGAGTCAACAGTCGAAGATGTTTTAACTGCAGAATGCTATAATTTTTTCCTGGTATGAGATACAACATGTACAATTTTCATCCGTCAAATGCCTAAATGAGAGCCTTGAAAAAAGAAAATTCTCAGTAAGTTAGCTACAATTACTTTACTAAGTGTTGACTATAGATAAGCATCTGCTTGCATAGCAAAGAGATTAAAACCTCTACTGTAAAATATTATAAGTCCGACACAAATCTATGATTCTGGATGAAAAGGAAGAATCTCTTAAACAAGAAGGACACAAGATACCGGAGGGACAGGCAAACTCATGAATCGAAAATAAAATTGACAAAGTAATGGCTAAAAATAAAAACGACAAACAGACAAACAATAGTACACATGATGATACATCTTCGCACAACATAGAAAACTAAAAAAAAAACCACCAAAACCCCACCAAAAGTAGGGGTGATCGCAGGTGCTCTGGAAGGGTAAGCAGATCCTACTTCACATGTGGCATCCCTCGTGTTGCTCGTGTTATAAGAAATCTGGTTAATAATAGGTAGGTCACAATCCTGAAAGGAAAGGGGCTTGTAGTTACGACGTAAGGAACATATCCGATATCATCTGTGAAACGGTTATTCCATAACGGTTGACCAACTCGTGATTGCGTCCCTAAAATTAACGAAGGGATGATTTCAACCATTTGAAACTCATGGTTTAATAGCTTCCCTGTGAGCAGCAACCTTTTATCAAGAAAATCATGATAGGAAATACAAGCACGGGAAAATCGTTTCTTTTTGGAGATCTATACTCCGTATGAAGGTGATGCTCGAATATTGCTACTCAGAAATGGAAATCATTATAGGAAATACAAGCACGGGAATATCGTATCAATTTGGAGATTTATACCCCGTATGCAGGTGCTGCTGGAATGTTGCTACTCAGAAAAAGAAAGTTCACAATTGGAAAGCTGTAATCATATCTTTTGTCGTAAAGTTTTGCTTTCAACCGAGCCTTATTGTCAATTTTAAGATGTAAGTCATGCTATGAGGGCGACCTAACTGTATTTATTGTATCTTTTATCTCTAGTTCGATGGGATAGATGCGTTCAACATGGTCACCGAATTTTGAATTATTTAGTGGGAGAACATCATCTATATTGCGGAGTTAAAGGATATTGCTTACTTCTTACCTTTCTTCCTAAAATAGTTATAATGGATTTCTCTAAAACTCTTCAATAACTTTGAAGCCCGGCTTTGATTGCTGATAAAATAGATGTTAATAATTTAGAAAAGGGTTTCGTTGAGCACTTGGAAGACACAGCAATATATTGTTGTTTGTAAGGACACTTATTATTCGATATCCAATACAGTGATGGACGATTCAGCATTTTTTGTTGAAATTTAAAAGGAACATAGAAAAGACCTATGCAGGGTTTCCCCTGGGTCAATTATGTTTTCGCCACCTCTTTCGCCAAAACAATATATTTTTCGCCACTTTATTATTTTTTTCGCCAAATAACATAACTATATTTTTCGTTTAAAATTTACCTTTTTTTTCTACCCCTCTTTTCCCTTAAGGAAATCACCACTAATTCATGGTCTCATTGCTTTCTATGTTAAATTCCTTCGTTTCAAATAGGCACACCTCTTTTGTTTTAAGTTCAAATAAAGTGGCAATCATTGCATTTCAAAGCAACACTTTATGGTGTCTTGTACTGAAAAAATCAACATACCTTCAATGGCCTATAAGAAAGAACTGGTTTCCAGAACTTTAGATGTACCAAAACAGATCTGACAAACAGACAAAATGAACCTTCTTTTTTTAAAATTTGGTGCAGTTTTTTTAATATTCAAAATCAAAAGTCCAAAAGTGTTCAACAATGATCACCAGTCCTTCAGCTCTCATTTGATACCAAAAATACCTAAACATTCTACATATTTTAAAAGTTACACTCATGCGTAGGAACTATTTTCTGTTAAATATGTACTACTTTCTGGTACATGTATGTGCTTTCTGGCCGGGCCTGAATTAGTGGTGTTACACCTTAAATAGGGTGATTTTGCCCCATTGTGTCTCTGATTATTCTCTTAAACTTATTTTAGAGTCCACATTTAATGAATAAACACTAAACATTTACTTGAAAACAACAGATTTCGTTTTTAACTTAAAAGGGAAAAATATTTGTTGTATCTTAAACAACTTTTCTAAATGAGGGGACCGCTATACTTTTGATAATAAAGAAGATATAAGTCCTGGAATATAACAAAATTAATGGCCATGTTTTGATTATATAATACATTTTGTACCAGTATAGTTCGTGGGGAAAGTTTCTTTAAAAGAAAAATACTGATGTGCCCTTTTGCACTAAGAAGTGGTTTTTACAACAAACGAAAACTTTTATCACATGAAATTGATCCCTCATTTCATGTGTAGACATAACATTGAAGAGCTACTCTCGTTCGAGGCGTTGTTCCCAATCTTTGGGGTAGATTTCTTCATAACGACAGTTTTTTTCCCTAACCATCGTAAATGGAAAATACGTAGTTGGACGGAAAAACTATGCTTGAAACACGCGTGTCACCCAAACGACTTTTAAATAGTCTCCCTAATCAATTATCATATTACAGTCAAAGGATAACTAACGTTTAAAATCGGAGATTTTTCTTGCTTTTGAACATTTTTCGTCACAACAACAGCTTTCTTTTCTAAACTATCTTCAAAAGAAGAGGAGACGTCAAAAGTTTGCTTCAAACACGTGCGTCACAAAGTGGTAAATAAATTTTTGTATGTGACATTTAGTGGAAGCCATTTAACCAACATCATTTTGATAAACAATTCAATCAACACCTTTATTAATAAGTCCTTTGTTGTCGATAGCTATAAAGTGCAATCAGCTGATTATTGATTTTCTTAATGAGGTCAAGGTGAATTCCGAGTTTGTCTGATCGGGTAAAGTCCGAGAAACTCGAAAAAAGTAAATAAACAAGATGGAGGAAAATAAATCGTTCTATTTTTCTTCCGCCAAATTCTATCGCAAATGACAAATTTTTATTGCCACAATTATTATTTTTTTGCAAATTGCGAAAATGGCGACCGCCAGCGGAAACCCTGGACCTATGATTATCCAGGATTTCCTCTTAAATAAGCATTTCACATTTTTGATAGCTTTACTGCTATTGATGGTTTGAGGGTATATGTGGATAAAACTGAAACCATATGGCTTGACTCAAGATTAAGCACTAATGAAAAACTGTTACCAAATAAGAAATTATCTTGGAGTACATAATAAAAGTTTAAACTGTAGGCAAATCGTTTCAATCTTATAAATTAGGATAAAACATAAGAACACTTAACAGGAAAAACAAGCATAAAAACCTCATCAATTTATGGTCATATAGAAACTTGACATATATTTTCAAAACCACTGATATCGAAATTTTGATTCTCCCACTTTTGGTACAGGTTCTGACAGTACTTCCAAATTCAGATGGTCAGTTGATGCAAGAAATACAATGAATGTTCATCCAATTTCTATGGGATGGAAAACAAGACAAAATAAAAAGAAACATTCCCCCATATAGAAAGTGTTTGTATGTCCGTTAAAATGGCATGGATTTATAAATTGCTAGATCCCTTGAATGTTTTCCCCTGGAAAATTTATAATGAGTTATACAAAAAAAAAATGTGGAAGGGATAAAATATTGTACCAGACAGAAAAGAGGGTTTCGAAAAAATTGCAAAATATTGAATCCCTTATGGAGTGACATTTTTCTCAATAATGTTAATCTAGCTTAATTGAAGACAGAAAATGTGAAAACTGAAAAATATACCATAAATATCCTGAGGCAATCTATTTGGCTGAATATTAATTAAAAGATGTGGAAAGCCTTTTTTTAATTATTGTAATGATGTTGTATTGACATTTGAGCAGCTTAAAACTAGGTAAACAGTTTAAATTAATTATGTTAAATATTTTTATTTTTGAGGTTTTGTTAGTGCAATCCCGGGTAACTAGAAGAAAACAATTTTAGATCCCGGTAGATTAGATATTATTGAAAATGAAATTGTAGAAAAACTCGAAAATGATTAACAAAAAACAAAAACAAAAACATGTAAATATTTTTATAAAATATTGATAAAAAATATTAAGGAAATCCTTTCGTTTGATGTGTTTGGACTTTTGATTTTGCCTTTTGATATTGGACTTTCCTGTTTTAATTTTCCTCGGAGTTCAGTATTTTTGTGTTTTTACTTTTTAAGATAACAAAACGAATGATCTGATGTTTTATGTGTTAAGATTGATGATTGGGGGAAATCTACTCGATGGTATTTGAAGCAACAAAAAATACTAAATTTCAGAATTATCAGTTCAAGTAATTACATAGAATGGTATACACTAACCCTTTTCTTTATAAATGTGGTTTGATAGAAACAGAAATGTGGACTTTTTGCACTAAAACCAAATAAAGCTTATTGCATATTTTTTAGGAATATATATTCAGATTTATTATAAAAATATGGATTTCGCCTGAAACATATCAAAAGGTGTTTTTTTTTGGTATTGTGGACATGTTTGACCCATATAATGATGTCATGTTATTTTAAAATCTGTACAAATGCAGGAGAAAAACCTTTTGTGAAAGGTAGTATTGCGTATTTAAAATACTGAAGACTAACACAACACATACATTTGTACGGTTAATTTTTATCACCTACAGAAAAAGAATCTATAGATAATAAATAATTGCCATTACAATATGTCCTAGGTAATTTAAATATGTTATTACTGGTACGAAAATTATAGGTATATATCTTTTAGACCATATTTAAAACAGGGACGAGAGATACAAGAGGGACAGTTAAACATAAATAAAAAACAAACTGTACACTTGTGTAATCCTGCTTGATTGTTTTCTGTCTTTATGCAACAAAAACAAATTACAAAACAAAAATATATATTTTTGAAGAGTTCCCAAATACTGTTATTTGAGAAATCCTGTTTTCTATAGATATTTACTGATCAATTGATTATATTATTGTCAGCTTTCATACTGAATGGTTTTACACTAGTAATTTTTGGGCCCTTTATAGCTTGTTGTTTGGTGTGAGCCAAGGCTCCATGTTGAATGCCGTACTTTGACCTATAATGGTTTACTTTTTTTAAATTGTTATTTGGATGGAGAGTTGTCTCATTGGCACTCACACTACATTTTCCTATATCAAATTAGTACATTGAGTAAAGTGCATATTACTTATGATATAAATTTCTTGAACTATTATTTAGTACTAGGTAATAATGTCAAGGTTTTACGTTCATAAGGCTCGCGACCAACAATACATACAGTAGGTGCAATTTAAATGTTTTATCGAGCGAGTACTCGGGTATTTTCCGATAAATCCAACGAGTACTCGATTAACAAATGTTCACTAAGTTGTCATCCCTCGTTAAATTGTCAATGATTAAGTCTGAGCCTCGGTGAAGAATTCTAAATTTATAAATTAAGTATCGATATTGAAAAAATATTATCACCCACGAGTAACAATGTAAGAATCTGTTTCAATAAGTGCCTTTTTGACATTTTGCCACCTCGTTAGTTGAATTGAATTTTATAATTACAGTAGACTAAATATAGAATCTTAAAAATATGACAATTTATTTCTTGTAACCATTATGTTGGGGTTGCCTACAGAAAACACTTATGATGAGCTATTTAGCGGGTTATCCCTTGTGCTTCGCGATTGTACGAATATCCAACTGTGGGTCCGTCGTGCTGCTCATGTAAGTACAATCCCGGTAGTATGTCTAATTCAGTAGGTAACATACAGGGGATGTGACGTTACTATAATTACGACAATTTAAACATTTCGTCGTCATCTGTGAAACGGGTTGTCCATAACGGTCAATCAACTCGTAATGGCATCTTTGAAATATAAAACTGGATAAATTCAATTTTACCACTTCAAAGTATTGGTTTGAAATCTCCCTTTTGAGAAGCAACCCTTTATCACATAATCGTGAAAGGAAACAAAATCTCTGGCTACTTGTTGATTTTGTAAATATTTGTGCTTTGATATTGATGATTATCTTATACCTTTCAATGTCACGTAACGTAATGTTCGATATCTAAAAGCACCAGTTGTTCGTTAATTCAAACTTGTTTTGGCATCTTATATATCTATACCCACCATGAGTTTCAGAATACCTTTATCTGCCAATTGTCTCTTATCGTAGTTATGAAAACTAAATTAGTCCTGTACATTTATGATTGCGTCAAATTATTTAATTAAAAATATCCGTAAAACTAGTGAAGATAGGAATAGAAATTACATGTATGGAAGTTGCAACAACATTTTGAAACTTAATTGTACAACATCTTGCAATGGATTTGCAGGTGTAATACCACCAAATCATGGTACGTCACATCCGGTTGCATACGAAAGTAGGTCTAAAAAAATATTCCCTTGAATTTGACCATTGTAGGTAATTAATCCTACATTTTATTGCAGTAAAACTATTTCTGTGTCATAAACATATGTCTTGGGTATTTCAAAACACCATTATTTTTTATTTGTGATTTCTATAGAAAATTTTGTAATCTTGAGGTTACATGGTGACTAAACCTTGTACACAGATAGAATAAGGGGAGAAATTTGATTGGTTAACTTACAATGATGGTTATTTTCTTATATGCAATGAAATGTTATGTGAAACTTTTTCTATAGAACTGGACAGGATAAAACTTTACTCATGCCAAGTATTTCTTTATTTGAAACAAAGATAAATTCTGCACATTTTTTTGAAAAGTGCAAATTTAACAAAGACTAATAGGGGAAAATCAATGGTGGTATTACACCTGCACGTTTAGACAAGGAACTCAAATTCTGTGTGCTTGTTATATTTTTGGATGTAAATAGGCAGTTAATGTATGCAAAATTCATTATGTATTTTATCAAGTTATTTAAAGTGAAGAATCAATACAAAAAAACAAAATAAACATACCAAAACTGCATGTATTGTTGTTAGCTAGTGTTGTGAAATGGAAGTCACAGTTCACCAAAAACGCAAAGGCACATTTAATAGAGAATCACGTTTAAATAGTGTGTAAATGATATAAAAAAAATTTGGTTAAACCAATAATCAATTATTTAAGATTACTTTTTTTCAAAACAGTTGTGTAAACTTATCTATCTTTTTCTATTATGTATGTTTCCATTGCCAACACTGATACTTGAGATATCAATTGAAATACCTGTTTAATCCTCATGTCTACCAGGTATGTAAATTATAAACTTAACCTTAGGGACATATAATGAATGCATGGGACGTACGTTTTACTTAAATATAATTAAAAAAAAAAGAATACTATATATTGTTTTATTAATTTACCTTCAAGCGCTTAAACTAAAACACTCCACCTTTGTATGATGATCTAGTATAATATATATATACTAGATCTATGTATAAATAACTTGTTGTCCTATTTAAAAACCAATGCTAAGATGATTTGAATACACTTAAAAATAGTGTGTAATAATATAATACATAACTTCGTGTGAATATTTAAAAAAGAATAATAGGGAATTATTGAATTGATATATCGTGCCTAAAAAGAAAAATAGGAGCAAACAAGGGCAGGTTTTTCGTGTTTTACATATTTGAAGCTGATGAAAAATTTAAAAAGTAATCAGTTCTAGTTATATGATTCTTGTATTATATTAAACAGAAAAGAATCGAAATAGAAGCCATGAACAACATTTAAAACCGACACCTTATAAAGTGTAGAAGTATATCTATCAAGATTGTGTTATCCGACAAAACATTTTTCCAATTTTTCGACATTAATTTGATATTGCTTATGGATTCTGTCGGGAACCGTAGTCATGCTTCTAGAGAGAAAAAAAATACATCTTTTATTTGCTCCGTTGATACACCGATATAATTTTTTTCTAAATATCTTAAATTTCCAAATGAATCGTTTTTTTTCATTAATATCGTCTTTTACGCAATAGTATGATGTAGAGATGTAGCGTTGACGACATATAGCTTCGTAATCTATTCAAATGATAGCAATGGACATTTTGAACGCATAAGGAGTTTTTCTAACATATTACTAGTGTAATGTATGGAAAGCCTCAGCTGTCATATATAAGAGATTACCATCACGCTATGCTGAAGTTTCCAATGTAAAGTTATTACAGTGGGATGATGAATTAATTCATCAAAATAAAAATTTTAAATAATAAAATGCAATGTCATCCGAATACCTTTGGCATAGAATTCCGCTCTCACGCCGGGGTTAAGGACCCTCTTAAACGACCAGTAAGTTGAGAATTAATTTTTTGCTCTACGTTAAAGACTATTTGCGCTTTAATTTTGCTTTTAATGTGTTTTATATTTTGATGTGCATCAACGGATTTTGTGCTATAGACGGATACTCCATATCCCTTGTTTTGAAACACAAAGAACCATCGGACAAATATTGTATGAAGTAATTAGCATTAAATTAATACCGCAGTCCGACCAACAAAAGTTTGTGATTCAGGTTGGATTGGTCGGTCTGACATCTCTGCTGGATCAGGCCTCGTTGCGATCAGAACTCCTGCCTCTTCATCTACCCCTACCACTCCACCAACGTGTTCTGGAAGATTTTTGTGGCATGAATGTGTTGTTTCCTAAAAATTCACGTCTTAATAACAATAGAGGGAACGAAACAGTATTGGTATGGAACACGATACTGACGACGTTATTGTTGGGACGTAATAAGATCTCTGAATTAACGTAGTATAATCGTAGTAAAAGCGTCGTAAGATCATGTTAATATCGGATATGTGCATTACGTCGTAGCTATAACCCCTTCCCTTTCCTGCATGTGACCTGCCGAATAAGACTATTTACGCGATTTGTTATAACATGAACAACATGACGAGTGCCACATGTGGAGCAGGATCTGCTTACCCTTCCGGAGCACCTGATATATCCCCTAGTTTTTGGTGGGGTTCGTGTTGCTTATTCGTTAGTTTCTATGGTGTGTCATGTTTACTATTGTTTGTCTGTTTGTCTTGTTCATTTTTAGCCATGACGTTTTCAATATAAAAAAGAAGATGTGGTATAATTGCCAATGAGACAACTGGACACGAATGACCGAAATGACACAGAAATTAACAAATGTATGTCACCGTACGGCATTAAACAATGAGCAAAGTCTACACCGCATAGTCAGCTATAAAAGGCCCCGAAATCACAATGTAAAACAATTCAAACGAGAAAACAAATGGCCTTATTTATATAAAAAAAATGAACGAAAAACAAATATGTAACACATAAACAGACGATACCCACTGAATTACAGGCTCCTGATATGGGACAGACACATACATTCATAATGTGGCGGGGTTAAACATTTATTTTATTTTCAATTTATGAGTTTGACTGTACTTCTGGTATCTTTCGTCCCTCTTTTGCAATCGAATAACTCGTGGTATTGTCATAGTTAAAACGTTTTTTTTTTTTTTTTTTTAACAATTAAATCATCTTTATTGCACTAAATGCTGTTTAACAATTTACCTAGCTTACAGCATTAGGCTAAGTATCCCTGTATATCAATTATTATACATCCAGGGAGAATATATAATAAAATAGTATATTAATGTTAGTATTTTACAATTAAACATAATACATTATATAAATAAACATCAATACAAATAGATTCATTCATTTTTAATTTTTGTTTGTCTGTGTCTGTTTACAAATCGGGAAAAGTTACGGTTCTACGCCGTACCGTTTTGTTATTATATTATGTGTGTTTACTTTCTCACAGGTAACCTGTGTATTAATAGTGTAGACCTATTGGAGTTAGCCTTACTTATTCTTTTATATTGTGATATTAAGGATTTATTTTTTCTAGCTTACATTCTTGATCATGTTTATTTATGAAAATAAACATATAGGTAAGTGAATAATGTTAAACTCAAATCAAAAGGTTATTTGCGAGGCGTTTTTTTTTGTGGCACCTCGTGGTGTATTATTTAGACTAGGCCAAGGAAATTAGCATATGTTAATTTGTCAACCAGTAATACATTTACTTACAGGTTACAATATGTTGACGTCTTTATTAACATTTTCCCGGTTTCAATGTTTCTTATCGCATTTAATTTTATTATGTCGTTTATTTCCTTTTTGAAAATTTTATAGATTTCTATCTTTGTTTCTTTTTTGTTTGAAACAAAATGTGCCTTATATATGGAGAAGAATATAACTGTTATCAGGGTATTTATATCAGAATATTTTATATCTGCTATTTTATAGCCAGTTATTAAATTTTCTATCTTTAGAATGTGTCTGTCTATTTGAAGATAAAGTAAAAGCTTATTTATTTCTTGCCAGTAGTTATTATTATACGGGCATGTAATAAAAAAATGTTTATAGTTGTCAATTTCTTTGCAAAAATTACAAGAATTGTTTTCTAATACTTTCCACTTAACTAGCAATTCATTGCATGGAAGGATGAAGTGGAGTAATTTCCATTTAAACATTTTAAATTTGTTGTTATCTAGGTAATTAAATATAAAATCAAGAGTGCTTTTAAACTTTATATTTAAATTTTCTTCAAAGATTCTTTCCCACTTTAGAAAACCTACAGGTTTTTCTTGTTTATGGGGGACAAATAGTATTGAATATATTTCTTTATTACTCATTTCTGGATGAATATTATGATTGAGTAGTATTTGCAGATTTTTTGTATTCTTTATATTTACTTTTGTTTTAAATGAGCTTTCTTGCTTTAAAATATTCTGCCAATGTTTTGGAAAAGCTTTCTTTAATAAGGATAATTCTCGAATCCAATCGCGTTTATCTTTTATTTTGGTTAATATTTTATTTTCTGATATATAACCTTTTTCATCAAGTATGTCATTTACATACAAAATATTCTGTTCAATCCATTTAGTAAATAATAAGTATTTTCCTTTTGTTTGTATGTTATGATTACCCCATAAAATCTGCTTTCTTATGTCTAGAAATGTTTGTGGGGTCTTTGTCTGTCCTCCCTTAACATTAATCCAAGTTTTAATCAATTGCTGATAGAACTCAGGAAGGGATTTAAATATTTTTTTGTCTAACATATTAACATTTTTAATGTTCATTTGAAATATCAAAAGGTTTTTACCAAATTTGTTTAAGTAAACTTGGGGTATGATTGACCAATTTTCACCAGAATTTTGTTTAAGTTTTAAAATCCAGCGTAATTGAAGTGCTTTGAGATACAAATCTATATCGATCATTTTTAACCCACCTTCTAAATAGTCTTTACAAAGGGTTGCACGTTTAATTTTATCTTTTTTTCCATTCCATATAAAATTATATACTAGAGTTTTAAACTTTTGTATTATTTCCTTTGGGATGTACATATTTGATGCAATATAAGTTAAATTTGGAAGAATTAGTGATTTTACTACTATTATTTTACCTATTAATGTTAAATTTCTTTTCATCCAGTTTGATATAATTTTTTCACATTTTTTAAGCTGTTTATCAGTGTTTAGTTTTTGACAGTCTTGATTGTTATAACCAAAGTGAAAGTTAAGACTCTTAATGTTATCTGTTTTCCAATTTATGCTTTCAAATTTATCTCTGCTATGTTTAAGTTTTCCTAACCAAAATCCTTCTGTTTTATTTCGGTTAAGTTGTAATCCTGATAAACTTCCAAAAGTTTCAATTATGTTCATTGCTAAACTTACATCTTTTGGTGATAGTTAAAACGTGATGAGCGTAGTAAGATCATGATAATCGTAGTAAAAAGTGGCGATAACGTGGTGTAATTGTGGCATTATCGTTGTAAAAGCGTAATGAGGACATAGTATCAGCGTGAAAACAACGAAAATTATAATTTTCATACCGCGATCTGAATTAATTTAAGATAGCGGTGAGTGTGGTCTAGTGGGACTAAGGCTTTAACTGATAAGAACTATTTCTCTTCCAAAAACACGAAAACACCCGAACAAAAAAAGAATTAAACAAATGTTACAATGCGATGACGTGACGTCATAGAAACTCTCGATGTTTTTAAAAATGTTCGAAGATTGATTTTTATTAAACTTCAGTAAACGACTTTTTGATCGTTGTTTTAACATATTTCAATATGGAAATATGGGGTCGTAGACACTTTTGTTTTTTAAAATACATTTAATTAATTAAATAGTACTTATTGTAGATGGGTGATATAGGGGAACTTAGTGTGTCCTTTCTGACGACAGAATTTGACTACGACTGAATGAGTACATAGCTTTTCCTAAATTCTTTTGAAATATTAAATAGTAATAGTGGATTACGGACTTCCTTTTCTTTAAGAAACACAGATTGTCCTATCAATTTATATGCTATATGGTTATTTTATGTCTTTCATGCTTGCTTCTATGATTTGTCTACAAGGTGATAATAAGGTATTTCTGTATTTTTCTTTTTTTTGTTATCAAGATTGCAACACATTTTTACCTTTTACATCTTTTTCATGCGACTGTCATAAAAGTGAGAGGTTTAGCTAGCTATAAAACCAGGTTCAATCCACCATTTTCTACATTAGAAAATGCCTGTACCAAGTCAGGAATATGACAGTTGTTATCCATTCGTTTGATGGGTTTGGACTTTTGATTTTGCTATTTTCTTTTTGATTTTCCTTTTTGAATTTTCCTCGGAGTTTAGTATTTTTGTGTTGTTACTTTTTCACAAGACTACATAGACCAAAGTCTCCTGACTTCGGACAGGCGCCAAAATGCGACGGGGCTAAACATGTTTATGAGATCTCAACCTTCCTCTATACCTCTAGCCATTGCAGAAAAGTGAACGCAAAACAATAAGCCCGCGAAAACTCAGTTTAACAGTTCAAGAGAAGTTAAAGTCTAGTGTCACAAGATGTAACCAAATAAAATAAACAAAATGACAATAATACATAAATAACAACAGACTACTAGCAGTTAACTGACATGCCAGCTCCAGACTTCAATTAAACTGATTGAAAGATTTTGTCTTCATCATATGCATATCAGGCACAAAATCCTTCCCGTCAGGGGTTTAGTATCATACCATCATAACATATATGAGAAGAACATAACCCGTGTCATGTCAAAAAACTGGTTATTTAAAAATGTGCTTAGTTCCGATGCAAAGAACCTATAAGTGAATCAATATTATTTTTCATATACCTAAATCGAGCGAATTCAACATTTTGACACTTGATGGAATTAATGAGTATTGATAAAAGGGACCGTCTGCTGGAAGTTTGATATATATTTGACTGTTTTGTAGATTGTACTTGTTAGTTTCCGCAACGGTAGGAAGTGTTATTTTTAATAAGTAGTATAGAGCATATAAATACTGTATTATGCCTTCTATTTTTCATTGATCCGTCGAGTTTTTCGTAAACGACACAATCATGTTACCACAATCTAATTAAGGGTTAGGGTAGAGGTAGACAGAAGGAAAATCTGATAGTACGAATCATGATCCAGAAGATATGTCGGACTGACCATTCAACCTGATACACCGTCTATTTCTGGTCCATCAAGATCAAATGACGATGCTTTAGTTAACGATAGTAGGCATGAGATGTGTCATCATGATTGAGCCGTTGGAGAGAGAGGTCGTAGTAAATTCACAGTGAGATCGTCGCACAGTCTCCCCGACTAGAATCGCGCTTTTGCTACAATGGTATAGCTACCTTTGCGATCTTACCACTCCTTTACTGCGCTCTAACTACGCTTCTTATACAATCTGATTTTGCCACGATCACACCATGATTGTTAGCCATGCTCATCAGTATCATGACCAAGTTTCAAGCCATAATAACACTTAAGAAGTCGGCCCCTTAAAAAGACTTAATCAAATGCCTTGCTTACCTCAGCAAACGTTAAACGTGAATTGTATACAGTTTATTGTCTAAAGCCCTGGTCACAACAAACCCTCGACACATCTGTGCAATTTGGTGAAATCACGGGTCATCTGTTATCCTCGTACGACATGAAATTGGTCAAATCGCGGGTCATATGTGATCATCGTACGACAGTCAAACGCCAGTCGCAAGATATTTTCAGTATCGTGGCGCTGTCATGTGTCGTGGGACAAACATTAAAAATGCAACTTTTTTGCTCTACGTTTTTTTGTCGTCTCACTGTCTTGTGGCTGTCGTGAAAGTGTCTCACCCCAGTCGTGTGACTGTCGTGCTATAAACACATTGCCGTGGGTACCAAAATAAACGCTTTTAATAAAAACAATCGTAGGACTATTGCACGACTGTCACCAGACACTCGCCATACAGTCGCACGATTATCCCAAGATTACCAAATTTCGTATGATGCTCGCACAACATTGATTGTCTGTCGTACGACAGTGAAACGTTCGTCGTGAAGCACATGTTCGTTTCATTTAGAAAAATACCATTCGGCAGGAATGTCCGTATACTCCTCCCCGTCCCCCGTCATAGTCTCGAAATTACCAACAGGGTCGTCTACAAACAGCAGTTTCCGAATCGTCATTTGTTTCAGCTTGCGAAAGGGGGTCCTCCGTCTGGTCAACATCACCAACGTTTACTACTACCACCTTTCTTTTGTTCATTTTTCTTGTCGGGGGCATCCTGGTTAAATTCGTTGTGAAAGCAAATGGCAAATGGCAAATTAAAAAATCGGGCCTTCTTAATATACTAGTAGCTTATATACGAATTCTTTATATACGTGTCATACGCATGGGTGACCCGCGACTGTTGTGCATGAAAATGAAAACCTGAAAAATACCCCCAAATAACTAACGATTGTCGCACGACTGTCGCTCTACTAACTTGCGACAAATACCTGACAGTACAATTAAAATTCTTTTACTTAGTAATGTACCCATTTTTTTTAACCATTAAGGACATGTCTTAGCTGATGTGATCACTCGAAATACTTTTTTGACATTTTACACGACAGTGCCACGACTATTTTATAGATCTTTCACGACAAAAAATCGTACGATCTGTTGTGACCGGTTTATAATCCTGGTACTTTTGATAACTATTTACACCACTGGGTCGATGCCACTGCTGGTGGACGTTTCGTCCCCGAGGGTATCACCAGCCCAGTAGTCAGCACTTCGGTGTTGACATGAATATCAATTATATGGTCATTTTTATAAATTTTCTGTTTACAAAACTTTGAATTTTTCGAAAAACTAAGGATTTTCTTACCCCAGGAGTAGATTAGCTTAGCCGTATTTGGCACAACGTTTCGGAATTTTGGGTCCTCAATGCTCTTCAACTTTGTATTTATTTGGCTTTTTAACTATTTTGATCTGAGCGTCACTGATGAGTCTTATGTAGACGAAACGCGCGTCTGGCGTATAAAATTATAATCCTGGTACTTTTGATAACTATTTAAATTATACAAGATAGATTAATGGTACACCTCATGCCCTGTTCACACCAAACGTCATGTGCAGTAAACTTGTTTACAATCAGTGTAATGTAATGTACACTGGTTTTACATTATTTCGTTTCACATCAATACACCCGGTTTCATTACCTGTACATAAGATTTGTTCACACTTGTAAACTATATATTATTTAAATGTTAATAACAAAGAATCATTTTAAATTGCTTGGACAATTTTTTTAGCAGTTGGGGAACGATTATCTGACTTCAAGAAGGGTGGGGTATGTTTTTTCCCTTAAAACATATTCTGATCCCCAATTTGATTGAAAAAAAAAATCAAGTAAAGAAAATGACAAAAACAATTATTCTGAATCCAGATTTTCCCAGTACCTTAATTAAAGTGAGAAAAAAAAATTGATTGATAGCGTCGAAGAATTTTTTTTCTGATCATAAAAATACCCATAACAACCCTACAACAAGTTTATTTTTCTTTCTAAGAGCATTTTTCCCGATTTAATATACTAGCCAAACAATACAGTTTACCGCACACTGTTTTCATTAGTCCATACATGCGGGAATCGTTAATTGAGTAAAGACCAGTGGCACATAATTCTGTGTTCGTCCAGTCGAATCAGGAATACATTTTAAAATAAATTATGTGTTTGTCAATTATGAATCTTTGAGGCTTGATAAGGGCTAAATAAAGCTACCTAAAAACAAATTATAACAAATCAATAAATGAAGTTTAGAGAAATAATTCTGTAAAGAACTTGATAACTGATTTTTATAAAAAAAATCTATTTTATTAAAAAAAAAAAACACGATTCTTTTTTTAATATACATGGTAAAATTCACGTTTTAAATATCTAGTTTTGTGTACACTGAACGCAGCCAAAATCTACATTCAGTTTGATCAAATTAACGTTACCTGCACCAGATGCGCATTTCGACAATGCATGTCTCTTCAGTGATGCTCGTGGCCAAAATATTTGAAATCCAAAGCTTATATAAAAGATGAAGAGCTATAATCCAAAAGGTCCAAAAAGTATAGCCACATCCGTGAAAGGAATCAGAGCTTTGCATGGGGGAGATACGTTCCTTAATTTATAAAAGTTTCTAATATTAGGAACAGCAAATTTTAATAACACAAAAATCCGTATATTCATGCCAGTACCGAAGTTCTAGCTACTGTGCTGGTGATACACTCGAAGACTAATAGCCCACCAGCAGAGGCATTGACCCAGTGGTAGTAATATAATCAACGGTACCAATTTTCTTGCACCAAATGCGCATTTCGACAATACATGTCTCGTCAGTGATGCTTGTGGCTAACGACTGCATGTAGACAAAACATAATTTAAACTACATTTTAACATTGGTTATTATCATTAACACAACACCGAGTTTATGTTAATATGAACACGTCCTCAATTAGTTGATGAAAAGTAGAGCAGCCGGGTATGAAACCAGACTGCAATTTATAGAAAAAAAAGTTAATTAGAAACTATATGATTGCACATATGTTTATATACATTTTTTTCATTTACCTTGCTAACACAAACAAGAAGTGAAACTGGTCTTTAATTGAATGGCAACACACCAGTTTGTGCATCAACGACGACGATGATAATGAATACGATGACGACGATGATGACGACGATGATGACGACGATGACGACGATGATGATGATGACGATGATGATGATGATGATGATGATGATGATGATGATGATGATGATGATGATGATGATGATGATGATGATGATGATGATGATGATGATGATGATGATGATGATGATGATGATGATGATGATGATGATGATGATGATGATGAGGAGGAGGAGGAGGATGAGGAGGAGGAGGAGGAGGAGGAGGAGGAGGAGGAGGAGGAGGAGGAGGAGTTTTTATATATATTATTTTATTTGTAGCTAAATGCAACATTTAATCCTGTCTGCGTGCTTATGTTTTTTCTGCATTATGAAGCAATATTATGGTGAGTTAGTCATTTAAACACATTATCAATATGTGGTTACTGTTAGATCGTTTTCATTATTTGCATATAAACAATTTATGTAGTTAACTACATTTTTATTTAATTGTTCATCATACATTGTTAAACTTCTTAAAACTTATTTGTACAGTGACAAATCAATATACAATATATTAAAGTGTTATGCATGATTGCTAATGAGATAATTCTCCAGAAGTAAAAATAACCAGCCATAGCTCACCGTTGGAACCAGCAAAGCCTAGTGCTTCAAATATATTTTGTACACGATGTGTGTATTTTTCTCCGGTTAATACCAGCCATATGAGGATGGTTCTCCCATTTTTCCTTTGAAGCAAAAGTAAAATATTTCTCATCTAATACTTTGTACAATATTGATCGTGTTTAACCACTCATTAAGCGAGTGTGTTGTTCCGTAATAATGTAAAATATTTGGCCTTAATTGATATAAAAGTTTGAAACTTGGAATTGACATAACTTTGCAATGTCAAAGTTCCAGTGTTTTCCAAGTTTTTAGAGTAGACTCTTGAACCACCAATTTTAAAGTTTTCTACACCCCCCCCCCCCCCCTTCTAAAGAATACGATCGACTGAAAAAGTTATTCCAAGGAGCTTAAATGTACTAGGGCCCCATTTTCAATCTTCCACGATGGTATCATAACCAAGTCACATTTTTCATCCCAGGCATAGATTAGCTTAGACGTATTTGGCCTAACGTTTTGGAATTTTAATCCTCAATGCTCTCCAACTTTGTACTTGTTTGGCTTTATAACTATTTGGATATGAGCGTCACTGGTGAGTTTTACGTAGACTAAATTATAATCCATGTATCTTTGATAACTATCTATCCCTACATTACACAAATATGATCCTAGCTATGTTGTTTGCTTCCTACCAAATAGTAATTGTTTTTTATATTAATCTTAAGTCCCGAGATTTCAGTATACAATTAGAGATCACAAAGAGATGCATCGAGCGATTCTGGCGAGGCATCTAATATCAATGATGTGTCATAACGTTTTAGGAATTATTGGTCCTCAATGCTATTCAACTTTTTACTCTAATTGGCCTTTTAATTAAACTTTTTTTTTCAAACGTCACTGATGAGTCTTTTGTAGACGAAACGCTCGTCTGACGAAAATATTTTAAGCCTGGTACCTATGATGAGTTTATCTGCATATTGAGAAAGTACAAATACTGTATCAACTATAATAAAACCCTTATCTCTTTATTAATTCTTACCAAAATGCCTAATATTCCTGCACATAGCAAGAACATACAAGGTGTTAAAGGATCTACAGCCTCTCTCTTTAGTGAATAATTCTGACAGAAAACAGTTTTTTATCACTGCAGCTGTTTTTTGTTTTAGAAGGATTTAACCCAGGATATAACTGATTCACCAAGATTAAGATACCTTTATTTATCATAAAGACAGGACAAAGATTTGGAATCGAATGCCTTCTCAAAATCAATCAAGAGAATTCCTGGAATGGAATGTTATTTTCTTCAGTAAAATGTAGAATATCATATATTAATCGACAATTTTCGCCTATATATCTACCTGGAACAAAACCAGTTTGATCCGAACTTATTAATTTTGACAAAACAGTTTTTTCCCTCTCTGCTGTACAGCCTGATGCCAATTTATATGTATACTAAAGAAAAGTAAGAGGTCTCCAATTTTTCAGAAATTGTCTTGGATTACTATCTTTCGGAATACATGTAATCACTCCCTGCCTCTGGGTGACAGACATTTGGCCCTTCCCATATCAAAAATTTTAAGATCGAGGAACAAATTTATCTATATCAATAAAACAAAATCTGCAATGTTACCACCGGTCCCAGACTCTTGGCATACTTTACTTTCTACGCTGTATGTGTTTGCCTTAAGATCGATGGGATATATGCGTTCAATATAGTCCAACATTTTTTAATTATTTAGTTGTGGAACAAACATCATCTTTTTAGCGTAAAAAAATGGACACTGTTAACGTCTTTTTAACCGCTTTGCCTTAGAAGCTTTTGTATGACGTCTGTCGAATATGAATAAAGCAACAAGTCAGCAAGATGAGGGGCACAGTTGGTTCTATTGAGAATGCCGATTCTTTGTTGAAAGAAATCAAGCAAATTAAAAATGTCAATGTCAATTTCAGATATTAATTTTGTTTGCAATAGAGTATTTTTTTTTACAAATTATAAGTAGAATTTATTGATCCCTTTGTCAAGATACTTGAATCTACGTTGGCTACTATTTTCAATGAAGCAAAGCAAGACGAATTCTTTGTTTGGTATTGCGAAAACAACTTGTGTTAAGTATACAAAATTTAAAAATATTAATACTATTGCAAGATGAAACTTTCTTAGATTGTATATTCCATATAGATGGCACTTTTAGGAATCAGTACTTCTCTAGAGTAGGTAGTTTTACAATTACGTTAAAGCCCTGCTTGTATCGCTGATCAATATGATGTTAATAATTTTAAAAAAGTGTTCCCTAGAGCACTCTGATGATTTAGAAGTTTATTCACGAACTGTTACAAAGAGCGCTCACAATCGTATTTTATCAAGACAATGTACGATTGCCAGTACAATATGGACTAACAAGATTGTATACCTTTGTTTGAAAACAATACTACACATGAAATGCAATCAAATTTGGATTATTATAGAAGTGTTATGAAATGGTGTGTGCATTGTTGAAAAAAAGTGGGACGATAGATACCAGAGGGACAGTCAAACTCATGATAGAAAATAATCTGACAACGCCATGGCTAAAAATAAAAAAGACAAACAGATAGACAATAGTATAGCAGACACAACATAGAAAACTAAACACTAACTAACACTAACACTAACCAACCAAAAGCTCGGGGTGATCTTAGGTGCTCTGGAAGGGTACGCAGATCCTGCTCCACATTTGACACCTGTCAAAATATTTTTTTCTTTTATCGAAAAAAATTACAAAACGTCTTTGTGTCAAATTTGAAATATGCGTTTTCTAAAACTTATTGCTGTAAGCTTATAAATGACCTACGAAAGACATGGTACTTAAACGATAGCCCATTGTGGTATATATATCAAATTCACTCAGTTATCCACCTTTCGTAGAATGGTTATAATAAAAAGTCATATTTCTAGATCCTCTTTAACTTGTTGTTTTATGTGTGTGTTTTATCAAATTGAAGAAATTTTTGTAATTTGAAAAAGAAGCACTACATATACGCAGTTATGAACCGATGAAGTAAAGATTGACACAAAAATGTGTGTTTTATAGAATTTTTGAATAAATATATAAACCAAGGGATGATTATGAAATTTTGTTTCCATTTGGTAAGTTAATAAACCGTTTTAAACTTGTTATACTGAAAGAAAACAACGTTTACAACTGTCCCTTTGGTGTCTTTCGTCCCTCTTTTTTTACAAGTGATTTTTGATAAAGTACATTTTAGTAGTTCTAGGTTCGAAGATATTTTTTTTTATGACCTCAATAACATGAATCACGAATGCGGAAATCCTACGATGCATGTGAAACTCTAGGATGTGAAAATACGCAGAAACGCTTGGCGCTTTATACTAAAACTAGCGACAAAAACATATCACTTACTTTCAAGGTCCACTGTTCCGGACCGAGCTTTAATTTTGTGTTTGTTTCTTAATTTATCAACGGTGAATTTTTCGATTTCATGACTGTTTACCTTTTGATAACATCAGGGGACAAGCAGTGCACTAGAAAATGTATTGACTAATGAAGTCTGTAATCACAATAAAGATTCATTCCAATTTTTTTTGTTTTCTGCTAATCAACGATCGTGTGAAGTTTGGACTATTAAATATTTTGGCCTAGATCATCACGTAACAAACATTTTATGTCGAAATGTGTATCTACTGACGTATAATTAGTACCGTGTACTACCGTATGTAGTGATGTTACACTATTGTGTCATGTAAGTCAGCAAAAGTACTAAAAAGATTAAACTCGCTGCATTTGTTTGCACCTGTTTTAAGTATTGCCATGCAAAAAGGAAGGAAAAAAATTGTCGAAAAATAATAAAATTGTCGTAAACCTGAAAAAAATAACAAAAATTAACGTAATACATTACTTACCAAATGAACTCATCATAATACCAGGACTTAACTTAGTATGTATGCCAGACGCGCATTTCGTCTACAAAAGACTCATCAGTGACACTCGACTTTAAAAAAGTTAAAAAGGCCAAATAAAATACGAAATTGAAGTGCATATTTCGAAATGATCGATTTGCTTCTTTATTAATATATTGTCGTTTAACATACAGAAAAATGTCAGGATGTCCAAAAGAAAGACTTATCTATAAATAGTCTTTCATTCTAACTACCCTGACACCTCTCTCTGTACAATTGTTATACGACAATAAAAACCTCGTTACAAAAAAAAACTCAAATTTTATGTAATTATAACCTTACCAGACAAACTGTTGTACAATTATGTAAACAGGATTTCGGGTTTAAATTAAATGGGGTATCGATATCATTAAAATATGTCTTATATTCATTAATTAAAACACTATTGAAATCTGTATTCAAACTACCCTAATAGTTTATCTAATTAAATCTTTTATAAGATTTTTTAGGAAAGTATTTTGTATTTACAGTGTTAGATTCACCACGTTTAGAAGGAGAATTAGCAGGACACAATTTAGAGTTTAATTGTTCAACTAGTCACACACCATTTGGCCAATATGTGGAAATAGTAGCAAATGAAAAAAGTCTGTTTACTCTATCGCATTACAACACTACTTGTTTTAAAAAAAATGTCGTATGCAAACCAGGCAAGTGTTCATGTACTTCTAACTGGTTTCAGTGGGAAATGGACATTCAGAATACAACAATCATCCTTAAAGTTCAATGCTTGATGCGGTACCCAGAAAATCTAAGAGAAATCGTTAATGCCACAATTGCATTTAATGGTAGCTGTGAGTATATCTATATATTTCACTTATACTTACACGATTTATTCTTTTCCAGACCTGTTGCTTTTTTGTATGTTTAATCAACATGTGCTTGAATTGGTCTCATTTCTACATTGGTTCGAATTTTATTATGATGTCTTGGTTTCCAATAATTTCCTAGTGTGACGTCAGGAAAAAACAGGTTCATGTCTGATGACGTCCAACAGAGAGAAAACATATTTGTTGAGGTCATTTAAATTCGACAAGAAGGATTAAATTTGTCTGCATATCGTTTAAAAATTATCAGCAAAACAGATTCCACCATCCTCAGTTTTACGGATAGGTTGTTTACTTTGCCCGGAAATTTAGAAAAGATCATGGTAAACTTATCGATCCTTCAAATAAACTTCTTTTAGTATTTTTTTTTACTAGTTTGTGATATTGAAAACCCTGCTATACATGAATTTCTCTCGTTTTAAATCTAAAACGATGTTACATATACCAGCAAATCGTACAAGTTGAGATATATAAACACCGTAAGATAGTGACAAGGGAACGTAACCATCTAAAAATGAATAACTAACGACATAAAATGAAAATCATTTCTTTTATCAAAAATTTTAGTATTAATAAAATTGAGAGTGGAAATGGTGAATATGTCAAAGCGACAACCACCCGACCATAGAGCAAGCAACAGCCGAAGGCAACCACTGGGTCTTCAATGTAGCGAGAATTCCCGCACCCGTAGGAGTCCTTCAGCTAGCCCCTAAAATATGCATAATAGTACAGTGATAATGGACGTCATACTAAACTCCGAATTATACACAAGAAACTAAAATTTAAAAATCATACAAGACTAACAAAGGCCAGAGGCTTCTGACTTGGGACGGGCGCAAAATTGCGGCGGGGTTAAACATGTTTATGAGATCTCAACCCTCCCCCTATACCTCTAGCCAATGTAGAAAAGTAAAAGAATAACAATATGCACATCAAAACTCAGTTCAAGAGAAGTCCGAGTCCGATGTCAAAAGATTTAACAAAAGAAAATAAATAAAATGACAATAATACATAAATAACAACAGACTACTAGCTAGCAGTTAACTGACATGCCAGCTCCAGACCTCAATTAAACTGATTGAAAGATTATGTCTTCATCATATGAATATCAGGTACAATCCCTCCCGTTAGGGGTTTAGTATCATACTATCATAAAATATATGAGAAGAACATAACCCGTGTCATGCCAACAACTGTTTTTTTAGAAATAAATGTGTTTAGTTCAACTGCAAAGACCCTATCAGGGAATCAATGTTAAAGCCAAAATATGCAATCGTTAATGACCTGACAACAGTATCGTAACTGTATCCCCTTTTAAGAAGTCTATTTAAAGGTTTTGTTAGTTTTTGAGGAGAATACTGACATTTTTGTGCTTTATAAAGAATATTTCCATAAAATTTTGGATGTGAAATCCCTGAACGTATAAGATGTATGCATGTTGAGTTATATTTACGAATTATTTCCTTATACCGGTGATAAAATTTAGTAAATGTTTTGACCAGTTTGTGATATCGAAAACCCTGGTGTAATAATTTTTCAGTAATACATAAATTTCTCTCGCTAAAATCTAATACGTTGTTACATACACGAGCGAATCGTACAAGTTGAGATATATAAACACCATAAGATGGTGACAAGGGAACGTCACCATCTAAAAATGGATAATTAACAATAGGAAATGGAAAATCATCTCTTTTATCATAAATTTTTGTATTAAGCTTCCCGTTTATGATATAGATATCAAGATCGAGGAAAGGGCAGTGGTCATTGTTATCATTAGCTTTATTTAAAGTAAGTTCTACAGGATAAATTTCTTTAGTATACATACTGAAGTCGTCATTATTGAGAGCCAATATATCATCCAAATATCTAAAAGTATTGTTAAATTTTTGTATCAAATGTTGTTTTGATGGGTCTTTGCTAATTTTAGTCATAAATTGTAACTCATAACAATACAAAAACAGTTCCGCAATAAGTGGTGCACAGTTAGTCCCCATTGGAATTCCAATAACTTGACGATATACGGAATCTCCAAAGCGAACAAAAATGTTATCAAGTAAAAATTCAAGCGCATAAATAGTATCAAAGCATGTCCAATTGACATAGTTCTTTTGTTTATTGCTACTAAAAAATGATCTAAAAGAGTTTGAACATATGTACTCGCATTCCGACTTTTTAAATGCCCAGTTAATTAGGGATGTGAATTTTTTCTTAATAAGAATATGAGGCAAAGTGGTATATGGGGTAGAAAAATCAAAACTTTGAACAGATTCAAAATCACCAGTATATGCATGCAATTTATCAAGTACTTCCAACGAGTTTTTGAAGCATTTTTGTATTATTGACACTCCAAAAGTAATTAATTCCACTATTTTCAAAGGCCTTATTTGAACAATTTATTATCAGGTTTTTTATTGTACCAAGTGTACTGGTAAGTAAAACAGACAATTTAGTAGTTGAACAATGGCTAGAAGATGAAATAAATCTATAGTTGTAAGGTTTTTTGTGCAGCTTTGGAAGCCAGTACATAGTTGGGACTTTTATTGTGTTTGGTTCTGCTTGTAAAGAAGTAGCTAAAAGTTTATGTTTGTTACAGATGTCGTTTTCTGAAAATGAAGTCAGTTGGAATGTTGGTGAATTCGTGATTTCCTTTTGCAGAACCTCTATATAAAATTTACGTCAAACAATAATGATATTATTAGCAGCTTTATCAGCCGGGACAAACACAAATTCCTTGGCTAGTTCTGTTAGTTTATTTTTGATACCCGAAATAGGGTTTTTATAGTTTTTGTTAGAGTAAAATGTTCTTTAAAATGTTGTATTCGAATATCAACTATCTTCATTACTGAATTAAAAAAATAGTCCAAAGATTTTTTTGTCAGCTTTTTCCCGTTTTACCCATTTCAAACAGTAGGCACGGAGTGAGTCGTTGATGATATTACGACACTCATTCCAGTTAATAGTTGACGGGGGACGATATTTAGGTCCTTTACTGAGGAATGATTTTAACTCTCGGTCGCGAACGATGTTAAGGTCTCCTGTTATAACATGGGAAATTGGGCCATTCTGAATTACTGCAATTACACGACATAGGTGTATTTTTAGTGATATTTACATCTTTACACAAATGGCTATAATTAAACACATATAAGCTTTCCGTTAATGATATAGATATCAAGATGATCGAGAAAAGGGCAGTGGTCAATGATAGTATTAGCTTTATTTAAAGTAAGTTCATCCGGATAAATTTCTAAAGTATACATACTGAAGTTGTCATTATTGAGAGCCAATATACCATCCAAATATCTAAAAGTATTATTAAATTGTTGTATCAGATGTTGTTTCGATGGGTCTTTGCTGATTTTATTTGGCTCTTTAACTATTTCGATCTGAGCGTCACTGACGAGTCTTATGTAGACGAAACGCGCGTCTGGCGTATAAAATTATAATCCTGGTACTTTTGATAACTAATTAGACATAAATTGTAACTTATAGCAATATAAAAACAGTTCCGCAATAAGTGGTACACAGTTAGTCTCAAACGGATTTCCGATAACCTGACGATATACGGAATCTCCAAAGCGAACAAAAATGTTATCTAGTAAAACTTCAAGGGCAAATAAAGTATCAAAAAGCATTTCCAATTGACATAGTTTTTTAGTTTATTATTACTTAAAAATGACTTAAAGAGTTTGAACATATATATTCACAGTCTGTCTTTTTAGATTACTATTTAATTAGGTGTGTGAAAGTTTTCTTAGTGAAAATGTGAAGCAACGTGTTATATAGGTTAGAAAAATCTAAGCTCTGAACAGATTCAAAATCACCAATATTAGCAAGCAATTTATTAATTCCTCCAGAGTTTTTGACACTTCAAAGTAATTAATTCCACTTTTTTTAAAGTCCCTATTTGAACAATTTATTATCAGTTTTTTATTGTACCAAGTGTACTGGTAAGAAGAAAAGATAATTTTATAGTAGTGGAACAATGGCTTGAAGACGAAATAAATCTATATTTGTAAGGTGTTTTTGTGTATCTTCGGAAGACACTACATAGTTGGGATTTTCATTTTTGTTGGTTTGGCTTGTTAAGAGGTAGCTTATAGTTTATTTTTTGTTACAGATGTCGTTTTCTGAAAATGGATTCTGATTGAATGTTGGTGAATTGGTGATTTCTTTTCTCAGAACCGCAATGTAAAATTTACGTCAAACAATAATCATATTATTAGCAGCTTTATCGGCCGGGACAAAAACAAATTCTTTGGCTAGTTCTTTATGTTCATGTTTGATACGAGAAATAGGCGGTTTTTTATTGTTGTTTAGAGTGAAATGTTCTTTACAATGTTGAATACGTATGTCAACTAAGTTCATTTCTGAAATAAAAAAAGAGTCCAAAGATATTTTGTTAGCTTTTTTCCCGTTTTATCTATTTCAAACAGTAAACAGTAATATGCCCCCAAAACATGCAATATCTTGAGCAGAATATGCTTATCCTAACGGTGTACCTAAACAAGACAAAAGTATTATACAGCTGTTCAAATTGAGAAAGACACAATAAATTATATAAAAGTACATTGAAACATGTAAACCGCATAATATCAACGAATGTAAAATTGAGAATGGAAATGGAGAATGTGTCAAAGAGACAACAACCCGACCAAATAAAAAAACCACAGCAGAAGGTCATCAACAGGTCTTCAATGTAGCGAGATATTCCCGCACCCGGAGGTTTGATTTTCCTTAGAGTTCAGTATTTTTGTGATTTTACTTTTTTCCATTAACGATAGCACAGGATATCACAAACAGTGACGTAGTTTTGTGACGATTATATAATTTTGAAAAACATACAATTATTTGTACAATAATAGTCCTTACAGTTATAATAATCATGACGGTAATAAAAGGCTTTGTTACAGTAATGCTATGACGACGTCATAATCAGTAGGACTAACATAAAACTTTTTCCGTGGAAGATTAAAATTAGCAGAGATCATCTCCGTTTTGGTAGGACGTGTTGTCAAGTCTTTAGTTTTTTTCTAAATTGCGTTTTGCAAACTTGTTTTTCTGTTGGTCTTTTTTACCATGGCGTTGTCAATTTATTAGCGGCTGACGAGTTTGAATGTTCCTTTGGTGTACTTAATTTTGCTTCTTTATTATAAACCTATACTGATCTGACGACACATTTCCTTCAATGCTTATAACATACTGGATGACACAGTATATTCCAGTAATGTAGGGCAAGTATTTTTTTTTCCATTTTTTTTCAACCATAGAAGTGCAGTATTAAAGTCTTCACATATCCTATTTGCACACGTTGAACATATTTATGGAGAAATAATTGCAATGGTTGAAAATTCAGTTCAGAAACGGATTTGTTTTAAGTATAATGGTCAAATGTGCAAAATAAAAAAATAAAACACTTTGAAAAACGCTTTCAGCGGTATCGGCCGTTTATGAAATAAATAAAAGTTATCAATTTTGATAAAATCTGCTACCCGTGAATATAACGTTTCAATAAGTTTATTTATTGATTACAGTAAAAATGCTTCTGTTGTCAGCGTGTGATCACCTTTCTAACGTATATTTCAAAAACCTCCCAGGAAGTATTATGAAACTAAAAAATTGGATTATCTAGAAAGTCTCTATACTAGAGAATATTACAGAAGGAAAAGCAAGGCTTTAATAGTTAAAATAGATTGTTTTCCCTCAGTCATCTTTCGACCCTCATTATATCTATGAGTTTGAATTAAATATTCGTTTGATACACATTTTCGAGGATTTTGTGGATACAGGAAAACCCCGGATTCATTTCAACGAATTACAAATTTTCTAAAGTAATGAGTGCAGATTTTGCAATCACTCTGAAATTAATATCCACGAACATGTAAGTTTCCCTCAAACAACGAAAATTGGTACCTACGAAAATAAACGAATCCACAGTAAATGAATGTATTTTTTTATAATTTATTCATAAAAGTCTTTACACTTTACATATAATGTTTTTATTACTCAATAGAGAAAATGCAAAATGACAACAACAAAAACTTGAATATGTCTTGTGCAAGAGAGAACGCCATGATTATACCAAACTATTATCAGCAATACACAACACGAAAATTTAAAATGGGTTTATTGGAATTCTTTGTTTTTAGATTTTTGGAATGATTCAGTCAAACAATATGTCCCGATGGTTAAGACAGACTTTGCAAGCACAACAAAAGGTTAGTGTGAATATATTTGTTTTCAATAAAGCAATAAATTTTAAAAACAAAAGATATAAGTTTACGTTGCACGAATTTTGTAAATTATAATTCTAATGTGAGAGTTAATTATATTGATTTTTAATTCTAATTATATAGCCTGTCAGCTAACCAAAACTATGACTTTCTGTCGAACAAATAATGTTTGTAGTTCTTCATATCAGTAAGAAAGTATTTATCATGTGTTGTTTTAATTATTGTGACCTGTACTTAAGCATTACAGTTTACAGCCTGAGATAAAATTACTGTTTATATTAACGTTGTTTCCATCGTTATCCTTTTAAATATTAACCTTTTAGCAGCTAACATAAACTTTTATTATATATATTTATCAAACAACGTATATTTGGTCTGCTCGTAGTTTTTAAACATATCAAATATGAAATGTAATATACAGACTCCTCGGGGCGACACGGGAACAGCCAAACATTCCTACGGTATTTTCGTACGCTTCGACCTTTAAATATATTGTATTTGTCATATTAGAATCCAAATAATTCCTTCATGTCATGCTCTATGCTCATTTTAACATGGGTAGGCATTATAGTTGACCACATTTAACACCTCGCTAACACTCAGTGTAAAATATCGACAAATATAATGCCTACCCATGTTAAAATTGGCATAGAGCATACCATGAAGAAATTATTTCTTAATTTCTATCCCTTTGAAGTTTATAGATAAATTTGATTAATAACCAAATGTACTTGATTTCTATTATATTAATCATCATTTATGGTCTGGCTACGATACAACAGTGGCATAATGTTCTCCGAATTCTGAGTCCGTCGGGTCATATCATGTTAAATTTTTGTTATAAAAGTTTTTATTTTGTCAAATGAATTTGAAACGTATCACTGTTCATCAAGAGAAGTAGTGCTGTTTCGTATATATACCACAAGGGTGTTAACACACCTTCATGTTATATGTAATCATTTTTTCTTCAAGTTGTTTTTGGTCATATCAAAATTATCTGACGACTTATTAAATATATAAGTCTACTTAAGGTTACAAAAAACATTTGCAATTAATTGAACATGGCAAAGAGAGGGTTTTTTTAACGCGGCATATTGTCATACGGACCAATATTTTCCTTTTCATTTCAGTTGCATTAGAGACCATTGATAATTCAAATACTGTATACATTGTCGTTGGATCAATCAGCGCATTGATTTGTATTATAATTCTAATTGTTGTAATATATTGTAAGTATACGTGTTAATAATAGTTCTAGATACCCTGTAAAATAGTTCTTTTTTATTAAGAAAACATAAACCGCCAACGAAAAACGAAAAAGTTACACATGTTTAAAATTTGATCTACGGTTTGCATATTTGTCAAATAGTTAGACCAGTTGTTGTAGTCTCTCAGTCAAGTATAACGGAATATGCTAACAAGTAGGGACTTTTCCCAGGAATATGTTGTATACAATAACTAAAAACAACAGTAGTATACTGCTTTTAAATAGTGATACATCAATTGATGATGTTAAGATGCTAGACTGCGAAAAGACATGATTTGAATTTTCAAGGTTGAATCAACACGTTGAGACAAGATAAATCCGAAACAAATTTTATTTTAAAAATATCAAATTTACGGATTTAATAAATCAGCATCACTGTTTGATAACTTGATAACTACACTCTTTCTTCCTTCATTCGTATAGCTATAACATCAATTATTAGCGTACATTCTATTATATTAATTGGTGTTTTATTCCCGATGCGAAACCTTATAGCCAGTGTTAAGCAGTTCAAGTGAAAGAAAAACTGTAACCTTTTCTGACTGTATTCAAAGGTTGGATACATGTCTATTATAAAGATTTATATATTGATAACCGCTAAAAATAGCGAAATTTTGATTAATGCAGAAATGCAAAATTGAGTACTCACATCAAAACTATCAGAAGAGTTCATATAGCAATTAAAAACCAATTGTTCGTCTTTCCAAATAAATTTTCAAATTATTGAAAAGAAGCTAGTTCCTTGGATCTCAGAGTTTAAATAGTTTTTATAATCTTTTGCATGTAAAACATGAGATAATTGGCCACTTCCGATTAATTGAAAGTCACTTGTGGTCATTAGCGAGAAGTTAATGTACCTATATTACAAAATTGATTCTTCATCTTTCTCAATGAAAAAAGTGAGAAAAAAAGCAACTTCTAGTTTTCTAAAGGTCAATTCTGGTTGTCAATTTTCTAAGTCATATGTCACCTTTCCTTTTGTTAAATGTCATATGGCTTTATAAATAACCAAATGAAGTTATTATCAATTTACCTTATAATTAGACATTCCAACGCACTAACTCAATTTGCTCTTTCGAAGTAAATAGACGCAGATATATTAAAGATATGAGACGACTGGATGCAAAGCAATACTAAATAAATGCTCAGTAGGAATTTAAACGAATTAAAATAAAACATTTAATTTTGGCAAATTATTACAATTTCATATGAAAAAACAATAATAGACGTTAAAGTTAATCCAATCAATGTTCAGCACCACCATTCATCAACAACACTTTGACCACACGTCTGTATTCAGCAGGCAACGATAAATCTGACATCTACACCATTGTGAATTAATCCGTATCCAAATTATCGGTTATAAACTCTATTGCTCCTTTATTGTCCTTTAATCAGTCGATTATAATGTAAATTCGTATATCCACAGTAACACCGTCAAGGAACATACACTGAAAAATAAAACTTCCACAGAAAATGAGACTGAAACTACTGATTATAAATATTGGGTGGGATAAATAATGGGAGGGTTAGTTTTCGGCTATCGACGGCAGAATGAAAAACTTAAAATTCTTTAAATCACAAGTATATAAAGGAACCAATCAGAATGCATTGTTATGTTATAAAATTCATAACAAGTTGTATCATTGGCTGTATGTAAAGAACCGAAATAATTCGAACAGTATAAAGTCTATTTCTTTTATCTCTAGTCGCCAATTATATATTTTTAATTAATTAAAAATAGCACAATTTGCTCTTTCGAAGTAAATAGACGCAGATATATTAAAGATATGAGACGACTGGATGCAAAGCAATACTAAATAAATGCTCAGTAGGAATTAAAACGAATTAAAATAAAACATTTAATTTTGGCAAATTATTACATTTTCATATGAAAAAAACAATAATAGACGTTAAAGTTAATCCAATCAATGTTCAGCACCAAAACCCCAACGGCCAAACAGTAACTACAGCACATTGATTGATATTAAACAAAATTTAAAAGCTATTTAAGTTACAAGCAAAAATAATGAAAATACTGACATGAATGGTCAGAAATCACAAAATATCACTGACATGAATGGTCAGAAATCAAAAAATATCACTGACATGATTGGTCAGATATTTCTAACAAATACATATAATAATACCGACATGAATGGTCAGATATCAAACAATACCACTGACATGAATGGTCAGATCTTTCTGACAAGATTGGCCAGAAAACAAAATGTTCCCTTAAGGATATATACAATCACCCACTACTGTAAGCACAATTAGACAAAAAAGGCACAGAATAAGATTGCTCCTTCTGTTTAACAGTAACAAGATGAGACTTAACATCCTCTTGTTTAACAATGAGACAATACTTGAACAAAAAAATTTGTCAATTTTAAATTACCAAAATAATTCAAATGTAACTTACAGATGGGTGAATAAAGTTCACAAACTGGCATCCCAAACTTTAAAAAAGGTTTATAAGTAGTACAAACTGAACACCACGTTTAAAGCATAAACTTCTTAATCTAGAATTAATAGTAGTGACAAAATAACTTGTATTCTGAAAATCAAGTAAGCGTGGAATAATTGCTGACATAACTATGACAGTATGTGGCTTAACTAATTTCTCAATTGTAGAGATAAGCACATTATAGCCTATATCAAAATCAGCAATCTCATAGGTACCAACAGTTTTCGGCTATCGACGGCAGAATGAAAAACTTAAAATTCTTTAAATCACAAGTATATAAAGGAACCAATCAGAATGCATTGTTATGTTATAAAATTCATAACAAGTTGTATCATTAGCTGTATGTAAAGAACCGAAATAATTCGAACAGTATAAAGTCTATTTCTTTTATCTCTAGTCGCCAATTATATATTTTTAATTAATTAAAAATAGCACCCTGAAGATGCCATTTAATTGTATCAGACAAAATGATACTAATATGCATTACAATTAAGCAAACATTTTGTACTTGTTCTTTTGTATATATCTTTAAAACTGTTGAAAAATGCGAAAAAAAGAAAAGATACATTTGAGAACTTGACCATTGACCTTGACTTCTTTGCTAAGTTATGACCTAGAAGCCTCAAATATAAACATTTCAGGGTTATACGGTTAATGGTGTATGAGTTAATAACATATACCGACAAATTTATTTGGTAAAGCTAAATATTTCCTATAACATTTCATTAAACTTCGATCTAAATAGCCAAAAATGCATGAGGATGTAACGGACAATTAAGAAAAATAATGTTGTCGATTATTTTTTTGTAACGAAGGAGATGCACACATTTGTTAAACATTGAATAGGAAATAACTCTTTCAAAGAAAATTGTTTTTCTTAGCAGGGTGAAATTAAAAGGTACATAAACAGTGCAATAGTATATGAGAAATCTCTAAACGTCCGGGCCTGAATTAGTGATCGCACACCTTAAAAATCAATTACTAGTTGTATAAACTTGATTGACAATTATTGAATCACATTACAATACTTGGCTCTGACGTAGTTTCGGTATTATGTAATGTGACGTAAAGGTAGAAGGTCACTCTCAGAATCACTCACAAAGCTATCTTCCCACTTGCAAACTACGCTTTCATGTAAATTATACTCTGAATCAGCTGTTTTATGCACATTAACATACTATAGGGGTATGGAGTTAAACCTGCCAAAAGGGGATTAAAGCATTCCATACAATTCCTTCGTCTCGTATACACATCAAAGTAAATAAAGTGCATTTTTAATATTGAGAATGGAATACCTTATTAATTAAATATACTACATTCCAAATGTCCCAAATACTACAAATGACTATCAATGAAAAACCATTCAATTTCAAATCATTTAGATATAGCATAAACTAGAGTAAATATTAATTCTCCTATTTTAGCTCACCAGGGCACATGAAATGAATTTCCTTATGGTATCTAGTTTATAAAGTATTCAAATTTCTGATCCATCAACAAACATGGCCGCCATGGTTGAAAATAGAACACATGGATCAAACGCATGAGGGGGAATGTAAAAAAGGGCAAGATCTATCAGCCCTGAAGTTTTTAGATAAATAAAAAAAAACTTTGCTGGGTTGCTGCCACTAAATTTGTAATTGTAAGGAAATTTAGCAGTTTTTGGTTATTATCTTGAACATTATTGGAGACAAAAATACACTGCAAACAGAAAAAATCTTTAGCAAAGTAAGATGTACAAAAAAGTAAAAATTACCAAAATTGTCAATTGATCCCTTCATAAAGTATTGCCCTTTAAATACAATTTAACACAATTTGTTCAACAAGTTTGCTTACATTGAAAAATCTTCTTCTGAAACTACTGAGCCTCGACTTCTAAACCTCAATTGAATCTTCCTTGGGGTAACTGGTTTATAAATGTATCTGAAGTTTTGATCTATCAATAAATATGGCCACTGTTGTTTAAATTAATACAAAGGGTTCAAATATATGGCTTATATTTCAAAAACTAAAACAATTAGAGCAAACGTGAAAGATGTTAAAGTGATGATCAGGTAAATATCTATCTGTAATGAAATTTGCATTTCTTCATGCTTGAAGATATTGATTTGATAGTTGGGGTATTGATTTATCATGATAATTTACAGATCAAGTTCGATTTTTTTTCCTTGTTAGATGATTTCGTGCAGAGTTATGGTCCTTGGACTTAAAAAATTCACTAAAAATAAGCAGTTTTCCGCACATATTTTTTTGATGATTGATATATAGTTTTATTTTCACAAGTTTTGACAAGTTACAGTTCAAGTTTGAATTATGGTCCTTGGACTTAGACATTTGACTCAAATAACAAGTTTCCTGCACTTTTTTTTCGATTAACTTGAGGATATTGATTTGTAAATCGGTATGTAGTTTTATCCTGACAAGTACTAGTTACAGATGAATTTCTAATTTGGTTTCAGTCTGATGATTGTATGCAGAGTTATGGTCCTTGAAAATAGAAAATTCCCTCAAATAATAAGTTGTTCACACCTTTTCTGTCATGCTTGAAATATTTTGATTAAAAAAACTGGTATACAAGTTTGTCATGACAAATTGTCGATCAAGTTCAAATTTTGTTTAGTCTGGTGATTTTCGACAGAGTTATGGTCCTTTGACTAAAAACGTTCACTGTAATAATTTTTTCAACACTTTTATCTGTCATGCTTGAAGATATTGACTTAATTTAGGTGACCGATTCAGGCTCTTGAGAGTATTTTGTCTCAAATGAGCTAAAAAAAAATCAGGTGACCGATTCGGGTTCTTGAGAGTATCTTGTTTCAAACAATAACCATTTCAAATGTCTTAATTTACAAAATTAGAACACAGATAATTCTGACCTTTGAAAAATTCACCTAATTTAGTTATAACCTCTAAATGATATATAAATTGTACAGGTTGTATGACTGGTACCTTTGATAACTAATTACCAATGTGCAGTCAAGCACAGCTGATTGATACTATATATTCTTATGTTAAAAAATAATATAGATATACTGATCAATAAGAAATAATGATTAACTATAAAGAGAAATGATCAGAATAATAGAATCAATAGAAATTGTCTCCACCACACATACACCAAATATAGTTGACCTACTGTTTTAGTATCTGAGAAACGGACCTAATTTGTTTGTAGCCCGGACTTGTTTTCTCTTAATCGATTTATGACTTTTGAATAGCGGTATACTACTATTGCCTTTATTTGTATCTTCAATCTTGACCACTGATCCATCAACTGAGGTCGAGGTTAGATGAACCCTGTATGAAAGAGTGATCTGTGAGTATGACTATTCCTCTGGTATCTTTCGTCCCTCTTTTAAATAATCAGTCATATTTCTATACAGTGTCTTCATACAACTTCACATTTTAATATATTCAGCAACAACATATGATTGAACTAAAATGTTGTTTATTAATATGTTCTCTTTGTGCTTGGAAAAAACATAAGGCTTTACAACATTGTAGAACTTATTGTTATGGGGAATCCATGGTCTGACCTGTTTTGTAGCTAATCTTGCCAGAGCATAATAACTTCTATATATAAACTTATACTTAGAATATGGCATCTAGACGTAATATTATGTTAAAAGTAAAATCACAAAAATACTGAACTAAGAGGAAAATCAACTCGAAAAGTCCATAATCACATGGCAAAATCATATAACAAAACACATCAAAAATTGATTGCACGACAGTGCTATTTCAATATTTTAACAAGTTTTCCTCAAGTAAAACAAATGTTTACCGGTGAGAGGTTTAGCGCTATAAAACCAGGTTCAATCCAGCATTTTCTACATTTGAAAATGCCTGAACAAAGTCAGGAATATGACAGTTGTTGTCCATTCTTTTTTTTGGTTTTATCCTTTGATTTTGCCAATTTATAACTTTAAAGGGACTTTCCGTTTTGAATTTTCATCTGAGCTCAGTTTTTTTTGTGATTTTACTTTTTACCGGACGCAAAATACGGCCATTGTTTAAACCAGTATTTGACTTGTAATAAACATCTGAAAATGCTCTCTGAACATGTAAACCTATACAACTGGTTTTCCAATGAAAATAAAACTACACGTTGAATAATGACATAGTTTAAGGCTATTGTTTACATAAAAACTAATACATGTAACATTATACTAAAGCATTTAGGAAATCAGAAGTAATATTAAAAGAAATCTTGAAACGCAAAATCCAAGGAAATATATTTCCATCCTTGAACGGAATAAAACTATGTTATCAATTTTTCTGATAATGTCCTATAAGGCAAATTTGGTTAACTGCCCTAAACACCTCCGTCAGCCGTTAATATATTGACACTGTTCTACCTAAGAACAGTTTAGAAAAGTTCGATGCCATATTCTGACAGTTATGATAGTTAACCCCCAAATCTCTATTCCATTATACAACAAATGAATGCATGAATCTTTATTTCCTCCATGTATATTAAGATTTCCAATTTAATAATTACAATTTAAATGAAACAATTAAAGTGAAGAACATTTACACGGCGATTTGTAGAATTGACTAATCAAAACTTAATAATTATAATTATCGGCAATTTCTTCATTTTTCAGTTGATCCTACCGCCTAACACTTTTAAGATTATAGACAGGACTTAAAGATAAAACATATTAGAAAATAACGTTCTGTTACAGTGCAGCAACGTCACGTGCAAAAATCTATCCGCATCCATTTATCAATAAAATGCAAGCAACTGAATTCATACAACCTTAAACTATCTTAACTTCTGTATATGCATAAAAGTCGATTTACTTACTTTATAATTGTATTCAATATTCTTAAGAATACAACTATCGATGAACAGAATAATGGCATTTTATTTTTGAATATTGACTTTATAAACTCGAACTGTTGGGCTCGCTAGATATTCTTGCTGATAAAGTAAGTATCAAAAACAAAAATGTCATTATTCTACATATATACTTTAATCATACGATTTTAATTAAAAACTACATACCAGAATATTTGAAAGATATGCCCAAATCAAAAATACACAATTCGCTCCTGTTAATCAAGTTGCTAACATAAATCTGCGTGGATGTATTGAGTTTGACTGGTTTTAATTAATCAGACCTGAAGGAATGGACTACATTTTATTTACCAAACACCTTTTTTGAAGGAATATCGCAAAATCAGAAATAGAACACGAATACTTGTGAATGATGTCATCATTTGTTACTAATTTAACTGATATATTATGTAGTTTACAGAAGAAAAGGAAGAAAAAGAAGATACTTGGCATCATCATTAGTCCGAACTGAAAATCTGGCATCTGGATTGGGTCTAGTTGGTATGTATACATATTTAGGAATAAATATTAAACACATTGATCCGTCTGCTAAAATACGGTTACAATTTTGAACGAAATACCAATTCTTTTAATCCCAAATGTTTTATGTAATTATAATTATACAACAAGTGACATGCGATGGCACATATTCCTTTCAAAATAACCAAACTTTATTTTGGATAAATGATTGACATAATGAACGAAACATAACATCATCAAAATTGAAAGGAAAACGATATTTTAACAGTTACAAAAACTAAATGTTTTATGTATAACATTTTATAAGATAACTTACTTTTTTTTCAACTTCAGCCATGATTGTCCCATGTTAACAGGACATGTTGTCTCATTGGCAATTATACCACATCTTCTTTTTATAAGTTATTCTTTAGCCTGTTTTGCTAATGTAAATTGTGATCAGATTTTAAAACGTCTTTTTTGTCGATAGTACTATACCACAAACAACATTTATTGGAATAAAAATATAGTCTGATTTGTTTATTAACAAAATTAATAAGTTAATAACTAATTACACCGTAAATAAATTGCGTACACTCTATACTATGTACTTGTAACTGTCCGCTATTTTGTTTGAACAATATTTTATTATGCATTATACAAATGTATAGCCACATCATCAAGCAATATCTCTTTTAATAAAATTTAGATCAAAACAAAAAGGAAAATAATATTTTAGGATAAATGATAGTATTTTAGAAAATAAGAAGCATCAAACATCATTAAAAAACTTATAAAATAGTAGGAAAGGAAAGTATTACTAACCAATGATATTGGGCTGCAATGAGATCTTTTCAAAACAGAGGTGCGAGACTATACTATAGCATCCAGTCAAAGGAAATCACATTATACAAAGATGTACAAAATATAAATATTTACGAATATAAACTTAAATCAATGTATAAGTATGAAATGCTAGGAAGATGTTAATATCTATTTTAATGAAGAAATCAACAGAATGCACAACATTTCTATTAAAAATTAACCTTAATAAAGCCCAAGGCATTGGTTGGTTAAGTGTAGAGTTTTACAGGATATTATGGGAAGATCTGAATGAATTTGCTGTTGAAACATTCAATTTCTCATTTGAAAAAAGGGAGTTATGTATGTGTCTGTCCCAAGTCATGAGCCTGTAATTCAGTGGTTTGTTTATGTGTTACATATTTGCTTTTCGTTCATTTTAGTACATAAATAAGGCTGGTAGTTTTCTCGTTTGAATTGTTTTACATTGTCATGTCGGGGCCATTTATAGCTGACTATGTGGTATGAGCTTTGCTCATTGTTGAAGGTTGTACGGTGACCTATAATTGTTAATTTCTGTGTTAGTTTTGGTCTCTTGTGGATAGTTGCCTCATTGGCAATTTTACCACATCTTCTATTTTTATAATTCATAAATAATAGGACTTATTTCCCTTCTACATAAAAAAAAATTCCCTCCATCTCTTGATAACTAAATATATACTATAACATTATTAAATGTATATACAAAGATTGTACCTCAGTCATCCACATAAAAAATTAGCAAGATATTACCATAAATTATTCATGGGGATCACTACGGGTATGTTCAAAATAGATATATTGAACAGATATATCATGTTAAGGAGTGGTATTTGCGAAAAATACCAGTCAAGAGAATGTTAAATTTTACCAGCCGTAAGGCGAGGGAAATTCATTCTCAAGACTGGTATTTTTCGCAAATACCCCCTCAAGAACATGATATATCTGATACATTGATGATCGTGACGTTACAAGCGTCCATTCGGATAGAGTATTTTTTGGCAAATACCAGGGCAGAGAGGGTTAAAAAGGAATATCCCTTTTGCATATACCCCTGCGGCGTTAAATAATAAACGATATTGCATTTGATAACAGTATATTTGTGAAAAATACACTGGATATCGACCAATCAAAACCCAGGATTCTTATATAAAGTGTAATTATTGATATAACATTACACAAATTCAAGATATCTTTGATTTTGCAGAAATATTAAACAAAGAGGTAGCGCTACGTTTCTTCGATGTTTTTAAAGCTTTTGATTCTTTAGAGCGGAATTTTAATGTTTTTAGCCTTACAGAAGATAAGAACGAAAACAAGATATTTCAAAGCTATCAATATGATTCAAACATTTGGAACATTGTAAAAATGTAATATCAGGAATAATAGATGATTTAGTAACTGTGATCCTTCCAAACACGGTTAAGTTTGGTTTTTTCCAAGACTAATTTGCGCTAAAGTTTTTAAAAGTAATTCGTCATTTAATTTTGGACTCTCTTTTTTGTTATGACAAAAATATATACATAGGCTTTTTAAAGGTTTATTTGTCCAGTTCATATTTATCTTTGCAAATCTTCGGTTTCCCAAGCGAAACACACTCAATTTTATCTCTGTTACATTTAAACATATATTAGAAGAAAACTGTTCAAGAACATATACTAAACAGATAATGATTTTTAAATTTATGACAAAGATAACTTCAAACAAAATATAAATCAATTAATAACAAGTAAAATTTACAAAATATTTCCGAACAAGATAACGAAATACCAATTGGCTTTTTATGGAAGAGACTACTAAATTTTGAAAACATAGAGAATAAAGTTCAAAACATACTAAAATATGTTCAGAATGATTTAAAAAATATAAATTAAAAATGTACAGATGGAAACTCCTACATTTTTTTTTCCAAACAAAGTTTTATTAAAACAATGGAAAATATGCTGGCCAATTGATTTTTTATTGTGTGTTTTTCTATGTTGTGATGTTATGCTATTGTTTCAGAAAAAGGGAGAAGGTTTGGTACCATTAAAACGTTTAATCCTGCTGCAAATGTTTGCACCTGTCCTTAGTCAGGAATCTGATGTATAGAAGTTGTCGTTTTTTTATGTAATTTATATGTGTTTCTCGTTTCTCGTTTTTTATATAGTTTAGACCGTTGGTTTTCCCGTTTGAATGTTTTTACATTAGTTATTTTGGGGCCCTTTATATTTTTTTGTTCGGTTTGAGCCAAGGCTCCGTGTTGAAGGCCGTACTCGGTATATGATACATTTAAAGGATACTTTAGAATACATTAAATATATATGATCATGTCGAGAATAAATTTAATTAAATAACTTCCATAAATCCCCCCATCTGTCGACAAATGACTCATGCTTGTCTTTAGAAAGATATTAATATTCTAATATCTCCAGACGTCTTTTCATAAATTTAGGAAAAGCTTGCACAGATATTAACAGTCTGTCTAATTGTGTGTTCTTTACATAATTAGTGTAATACTTTGCCTGCAGAATACAATAGTTTAACACTAAGTAATCAGAATTTAATATACCAAAAATGACACTGTCTTTATTCAAAAATATTTTTTACTCCAAAAACTAAATACCCCCAATTAGAAAATTCTCTCCAAAGTTGTTTTATTTCTATACTTTAAAAAAAATGTATGCTCTATATTTTCTATTTCTTTACAACTGGCACATTCATTAGTTTATGAAAGTTTATATTCTTCAAGGAAATAGTTATGTGAGACTATTCTATGTTACACTTTATATTGGAAAGCTTGTAGTTTGTCTTCAATAGAAGATTTAAAAGCTTGTGCATAAATATTGTTCCACTTTTCGTCACTAATTTCTATATTAAAACTTTCTTCCCTCCTTTGTTGTGAAATAGGGGAAACATTTCCCCGATCGATAAAAAGTGAATATACATCTTTAGCACATAATTTACTAATAGGCATTTTTTATTCTCATGCTAAAAAACGAATCGAAAGAAGTTGTTGTAATAACAAATCTTTCCAGTCACGTGGTCTAGCAAGTTTATAAATAGATAGAATGTCTACAAAAGTTACATTCAGGTTATATTTTTGTTGATAGCGTCATGAGACACAAATTTGCTTTTATCATCTACGAAATCATATATGAACCTTCTGTCTTTCATGTACCAAGATCTGTAAAAAAAAAATACTCGTTCTGTCAACTTTGATAAACGGACTGAACCAAATAAATTCTTTTCTAATATGAAATGCATTTAACGGATTCAAAATACCCTTGAAACGTTTCCAAGCAGATAACACTTCTATATAAAAAAAAGAGGTGCTTTTAAATCTAAAAACTCAAATTCACATCTGCTCATAAATAAATCCTCTCAATCAAAAAGGGAGAAGAATGCTTTGGAAACATGTTTCTATTTAGAGTCATGTTCTGACAAAAATCTTTTTACCCACATAATACGAAAGGATAACAGCTGTACTGCAAAAATTGGGGCTTTTAGTCCCCCCTCGCTAGGAGACTTTTGAATAACTTCGTTCGTTTTCCCGTGCCAAAAAAAAATATCTCCACCATATTCCCTTTTCCATATAGTTTCATATGATTCAATAATGTGGGTTTCTTGCAAGAAAATGATGTCGCTTTGAAATTTTTTCAACCAAAAAAACATGGATTTGCGTTTGAAATCGTTTCCAAAGCTATTTACATTAAGAGAACAATAATTAGCCATTATGTAGTTTTGGCTTTACAGTCTTATTAATTTCATATGTAATACACTTAACGTAGTTGAACATAATAAAACTAAGGAGAAAAAATTACAGAAAAACATTTCAAAAATACAATACAATACAGCAAATTCTCTCTGTTCGGTCTGCCTGACCTAAACAATATAATTAATGTTAATGTATCTAATATTCATTGTTCATTCTCAATAAAACACATATGTAACTTTCATTCATTAATAACAATAATACACTATAAGTAAAACCAGTTACGGTTTAAAGTACATGTAACTTTCATTCATACATAACAGCAATACAATTTACAACCTTTACTATAGATGACCCAATTACGGTTTAAAGTACACGTGCACAGATACACAGACATTCTTGCCGTAAATTTCTGTATTTTAATGGAACTGTTAAATGCATTTCATATCACTGGATTCGTGTTTATTTTGCATATATATACGGTTAAATTTATAAGATTTGCATTGGGTGCAAATAAATTATGTAAATATGGTGTCAACAACAAAAAATGTGGGATTTTTTCCCGGGATTATAGTAATACACAATGAAGCTTGTTACTTTCGTGATGTCTGCGTACCGGTACCGTAAGTAAATTATGTTTTATATAATCACAATATACGCTGCATGCATTTATTGACTTATTTCAATTCATGGTGAAATCATTTAAATAGAATATCGAATAAAGATCTATGTAAATTTAGAATTCATAAAATGTTGTATTATATCAATGACACTTTTTTATAAGTATTTCTTACATGTCTTATGAAGTTTGTTTATTTATAACTCGGCTTGTATTATGAATAATATTTAAATAAAATAGAGAATAGAAACTCTTTAGACACTTTGAAAATAGATAATATATATATATATATAGGATTTGAAAAGAGAATACTTGAAACTAGATATATAATATCTAACAAATTGTAAACCTGAAAGAAAAAAAAGTAGCATTCAGCATGCTTTTATACATGTTTACTTCTCTACTCTTTACACAAGTATTCCACATTCCAAACTTAAAGACAAATTAAAAGAGTTGGTATTACTTTGCTTCATAAAAAGAATGGCCAACGTAGATACAAGTATCTTGTCTTAGGGAGGGATAAATCCTACTTTGTAAAGAATCACTCTGATTCAAACAAAAAATTCTCTGAAACCGATATTATCAAGATGATTGATTTCTTGATTGACAACATATTTGTTACGTTCGGAGGACGTGTTTTTCAACAGACTGTCGGCATCCCAATGGGAACAAACTGTGCCCCTCTACTTGCTGACTTGTTTCTTTATTATTATGAGGCTGACTTCATGCAGGAACTTCTTAGGAAGAAAGATAAGAAGTTAGCAATATCCTTTAACTCTACTTTCGGCTATATAGATGACGTTCTTTCACTAAACAATTCAAAATTTGGTGACTATGTGGAACGCATCTATCCCATCGAATTGGAGATAAAGGATACTACAGATACAGTTAAGTCAGCTTCATATCTTGACTTACATCTAGAAATTGACAATGAGGGTCGGTTGAAGACAAAACTTTACGACAAAAGAGATGATTTCAGCTTTCCAATTGTGAACTTTCCATTTCTAAGTAGCAACATTCCAGCAGCACCTGCATACGGGGTATATATCTCTCAATTGATACGATATTCCCGTGCTTGCATTTCCTATCATGATTTTCTTGATAGAGGGTTACTGCTCACAAGGAAGCTATTAAATCAAGAGTTCCAAATGGTGAAGTTGAAATCATCCCTTCGTAAATTTTACGGACGCCATCACGAGTTGGTTGACCGTTATGGAATAACCATTTCACAAATGATATCGGATATGTTCCTTACGTCGTAACTACAATAACCTTCCCTTTAATGAATTTGACCTACCGAATTAGACTATTTACCGGATTTGTAATCACATAAGCAACACGACAGGTGCCGCATGTGGAGCAGGATCTGCTTACCCTTCCGGAGCACCTAAGATCACCCCTAGTTTTCGGTGGGGTTCGTGTTGTTTATTCTTTAGTTTTCTATGTTGTGTCATGAGTACTATTGTTTTTCTGTTTGTCTTTTTCATTTTTAGCCATGGCGTTGTCAGTTTGTTTTAGATTTATGAGTTTGACTGTCCCTTTGGTATCTTTCGTCCCTCTTTTATTGTCTATTAAGATGATTTCAAACACTAGTAAATTGGTTTAAAGTTTTATTTTCTACATTTTACGGAGAACTGGCGTTACTCCCTCCAAGATAATATTGTTTTTTTCTTGAACCGATCTTTGCTGTACCGGATGGAGGTGTACGTGAGGAAATAATTGTTGTGTTATGTGCATTTATTTCTTTTAAATAGTCAAGTATCCTTGATCCAATTCCGTAGTCTCCGTCATCATCGTACCCGTCGTGTGTATGTCCGTCTTTGTATGTAAACCTATATACCAAAGTGTTGTATGTGCATGCTGATACTGGGCCCTGCATTATTTGTCAAGAAGTTTCACGAACTTCTGCATATGTTGTGGAGACAGCAGCTGTGACACAATACGTGTGACGATTGTCACTAACTTCATTGGAACTAGTTTGTTCAAATAGACCAAATTTAGATTTGTTACTGGCATCAAAAGCTACTAATGCTTTTGGTGTTGACACTTTTTCCACATATTTAGATCCACTTTTACTGAAGAATACATTGTTTCCTTAAACTTTTGTGTCTACATCTATTTCTTTGTACTCTTTTTTTTTTTTGTCTTTTTCTATTTCACACATATCGTCTGGAAATTGTGGAGTTAGGTATATGCCATTTAGTAAGTCTTTGTTTTGTTTGCCTATTATTCGTGCAGTGTTTATGACATACTCCCGGTCATTGCAGTCATGGAATTTAACAACTATAGGACGAGAGCTGCTTTGATTTGTCTGGGTAGCTATTCTGTGGGCTCGGTCAATTTCAATATTTTCTGTTATTTTCAAAACATTTTTGAAAATCAATTTAAGTTCCGCTTTTGCGTTTTCGTCTTTTCGTTCATGAACCCCTATTACTATAGCATTTTCCCTCATGCTTCGTTTTAACCAGGTTTGCTATTTGACTTTGTTGACAATCAAGTCTAGTTTCTAGGTGTACCACGTATGATTTCATAAGATTGAATTCCGTAGTCAGTTTTGTGTGTTGATTTCTGACTTCGGCTATCATAGTTGTTTGATCTTCAGCTTCTGTAGCAACAGCTTGAGGTCTGTCTTCAATGCCATCTTTGGCATTTTTGATACCATTTATTTCGTCATTTTGGTTTTCAAATTTTATTATAAGACTATTTAATGTTTGTTGTATGCCTACTATGTCACTTAGAAGTTTATTGTTGAATGTTTGATCCTCTGAGTATTCAACGAGGTTTTGTTCGAGTGAGCTCTCTGTTTCCGTCATGTCAGTATCTGCCATTTGTATTATACCTGTGTTTTGTTTTCGTTTACGAGTTTTTGTTTTTCACTCATTACCTTTATTCATTACATCAAAGGAAGTTCGTCATGTATTGATGTCCGAAAAAAAATCACTGTTTCGCCATATTAAAGTTGAAATTGTCAGGCAGGTCGAACAGAGAGAAAGAAAAAAATACCATTCATTTCCAAAGGCAGGTAATCAAAAAAAAGTTATAATGTTAATAAACTCAACCTTTTAAATCCATACTATTGTTTGCAATTTGAATACATTAGATTGAGAATTACTTCAAGAGTATTGAATTATTCAAATACTAAGGATTTTCTTATCCCAGGCGTAGATTACTGTAGCCGTATTTGGCACAACCTTTTGGTCCTAAATGCTCTTCAACTTTATACTTGTTTGTCTCTCTTACTATTCTAATCTGAGCGTCACTGATGAGTCATATAAAGACGAAACGCGCGTATTGAGTATCAAGTTATAAGCCTGGTACCTTTGGTAACTATGTACTTCAATTCATCAATTCACATGAATCTATTAAAAAAGCAAACTTAAATTCAACCACTTTTTAATACATTAATGCAAGTATCATACAATACAAGATGTTGAGGCAATTCATTTGTGATGTACATAATGCATGAAGCATGTATAGTCGTAGGGAAAGAGCTGCACATAGTTCTAAAATAGGTGCAATATCGTTCTATGTCTATAAAGAGATCCTATTATATTATAAATTTTCAATCGTCTTATGGAATGTTCTTCATAAACTCTCGCAGAATCTTTTCATTGAACATTTGCGTTGATCGCGGATTTTTACATTTTGATTGCGTAGCTGCCTTTCAGTAAATGCTGTTGCAATTTGATGTTCAGATGGATATATGATATCGCCAATTAAGTAAATATCACGAGAAAATAGAAATATATCATGTGGACCGATCGCATTCATCAATGTGTAAGTCATTGCATCATTGTTATGACCTAGGAAAACAGATTTGATGTATATTATTGTTTCCCCTTTGTCTATGACTTGCGTATTAATAGTGTATATGACAATGTCCACTATATAGGAATGGCTGTTTTTTTGTTGGACGATTTATTCTTTGGGAGGTGCCATAATTAGATCCAAATACCTCTGCCAATACTGGCCAATCACCCTTCATAGATTCTGATTCGTCAGCTGTAGGTCATTTTATCATTAATCTTGATGCTTGATGAATGATTCCATGGATTTTTTATGAATTAAAGTTTTGCTAACATCAAACATAAAGCCATTTGTTCAAATGTAGGGTAACATCTTAACCAAATCAAAATCATAAAAAGTGTATTTTGCTAGCTTATACGTACCGCTCCTTTATTCCTCTGTCTTTTTCTCTCATTTTTAACATGTTTTATGTATTTCATTAAATGTGTATCCACATCTTGATTAAATATAACTTGCGTTATTATATTATATATTTAAAGTCATATGAAACGAGTGCGTGGTGAAAAATAATGTTTATCCAATTCTTGAACGAATTTGCATGTATATATCATAAACTACATGTAAGTCCTCTGTGGACGATTTTATAATTTTTTACGCAAATATATGGTTTAATCGTCATATTTTCTTCTCTTTGTCTGTTATGATTTAACAAATATGGCTGCTCATTAAATGCCGTGTTTTAAAGTCGAAGTTTACCGATTGTCAGCTTATAGTAAATAAATAACAAAAAGCATGCATATTGAGCACGTGTTTAACATATACAATCAGATAATTGTTTACTTTAGTGACATATTCATGCGTATTGCGATCACCGGATTTTTACGAGGAGGGTTACGCTCAGGTCACTATGCATACGGAAAATATTTCGATGAATTGCTTGCTGGAAGCAAGCAATTAAAAATTAGTAAACTTCATCTAAATGTGGACAAATTAAAGAATTGTCATCAGAAAAAAAAGTATATGTACATAAGTTGTATAATGAAAACTATCCATTTAGTTATAAAAAACATATGCATCATTTTTTTTAATTTGAGGTTTCTTATGACTTTAATACTCGTTGAATGTCACTTTGCTTTTTTGATAGATTCATGTAAATTGTTGAATTGGAGTAATACTCCATCTAGTGTATTCAAATTTTACACAATATAATGGAGTAACAGAGTTGAATTAATTAAACATTATAAACCTTTACCACTTACTAACCTCATTACTTTTTTTGCTTTCGGTTTCGGTTTCAATATCGGTTTATGGTGAACATGTCTACTAGGACCATTCTACAAAACATTTCTTTTTAACAATGAAAGAAAAGGTATATTTGAAAAAACTATTTGCATTGTATGAACTGTTAACATTGTTAGAAAAGTTAACTGTGTGTATTAATTAATGTATTATCCAATTTTGTATATTTATTTATGATGCATGAATGACATTAATATACTCTGACACGATGTATATACATTACAAAAACACAGAACAATTGTCTTTTTGTAGTAGCACTTTCTAGGGCTTAATAAACACAATACTTTCTTTAAGGTGGTTCCTTTTATTTCTGGACTAGTTTCAGGATAATAACAAATATACATAAAAATACCCTACAAAATAAATACAATAGTAAGATTCTGACCGTTCATCAAATAAATAGTCTGCTACATAGGTTTCTATCCATGTAATATGATAAACAAATGTTTTACTATCAGAAATATAAATAAAACTGTTCTGCATGTATTTACAACAATATATTGTTGAGCGTAACTGAAAAAGTCTAGTACATATGCACATAACGACTAGTATTAAATAAACAAGTCTAATATACGAAAATTAACTAAAGCGGATTGACAAACTTTACCAAAGCAAATTAAGAAAACTAAAAGCAATAGCTGCATGCTGTATGAATGCCGTAAGCATAAAATAGCAACAAACAAAAAGACGAACATTACAAAAATAATACTTAGCTTGCCTCGCATGAGGTGCAAAGGCTTCCTGATTTATATCTATGGAAATTGATTTACATCATCCCAGGATTACATAAAATATACCTGTATAACAAATAAACAAATTGTAAACCATGTTTTACTGTAATAAGGCACTTGTTTACGATTTGTACTCTTCGCTAAAATAATCAATCAATACACGTAACTGTTATTATGTTTAGATCTTTACCTTTAAAAATATTTAACACATACATTACGGAACACTCAAATTCTCATACAATGTGTATTAGATTAATAATTTACCAAATTAGTTAAAAGTACTTTATTTATGAAAATATGAAAATAACGTCTCTTAAACAATTGAAGAAAACAAATACTACTTTACTGTACTTTATCTATTTTATATCGTTGTAAAGCATTCATCTCGCATTCAACATTTACACATCGGCCTTTTCATTCTAAACAGTCATCATTCTAGGTAAAATAATAAATATCTGGACTATTAACGTGTAATTAGTAGTAGAGAAATATAACTGACCTGACTATAGAATATAGAGAAAACTAAGAACGAATATAGGTTCAAACTTAGAATTACATCCAGCACATATCAATATGTCCACCAGTATATAGAAAAGTGATGACCAGCATAAAAGAACAAAAGAAATATAGCGCCAAAATATAATGACCAATAGAAATAAAGAAAGTGTGCGGTCCACTGAAGCATAAAAAGAAAACCTTTGAAGTAAACTACAGTCAAATCAAAGTTACCCAAACCAGTAGAAAATGTCGTATGTCAATAATTCCAACTGTCAAATACGTAAATAAAATGAAGAAAGCATATATATAGACTAATCAACCAATTACAATCTGTAATTAGTATACTATACCTTTAATAACCCAATATAAGTCATATAATATACAAAATATAACACAATAAACTAAATATAAAAATAAACACAATTACTGTAAAACCTATAAAATACCACATACTCCCTCCAGCTGTCAAATGACGTCTCGTCATTTCTCGGCTGACGGTGTTTTGACAATGTCGAGTATGGTCTTTGCTGCTTCCGACTGCAAATCCCGGAATAGATGTGTTCCAGCCAACGATGTAATAAACTGGACCTTCTTGTACCACTCGCTGTCACTAACTCTAACTGGTGTACCAACTGACTTGGATAAGTCGAATTTTCCAGATCTCATCCAGGCCGGTTGCTGTCTCTCTCTAGTAGACCGCCTAACTGGTTCAGGTGAAGATGCTGTAGAAGCTTCATCAGGACTATCCTCCTGCTGACTATCTTCACTACTGACTGTCGAAGCGCTACTAACAACAAACTCTGTTTCTGTCCCTTCTGCTTCCGTATCTGTAGCTTCCTGGGAATGGGCGTCCCCGTCAGAATCAGAATCCTCTGTTGTTTCGGTCACAGTAGAGTCATCGTGCTGTTCCTCAGTGATGGTAGTGTCACTGCTAGCATCATGCTCCACTATCACAAGCTCAAGTGGCTCCTCATCAGATGATTCATCCGAATGTACCCCATGGCTCTACGGTCTAGTAGATGTGACAGGTGTGGTTTGTTTCTTCTTCAATCTTGGTTTCGGTACGGGTTTTTCTCTCTGTAGTGGTGGTTCAGTGTCTGTCAGATATCCGATGGGTAGTAATAGATTCGTATGTAGGTTTCTTTTCCTTCTCTCGCCATTTTCCTTCTGTACAGTAAACACTGGTATATCCGCATTAGGCTGAGCAAGTACGGTGTAAGGTTCGTGCTCCCACTTGTCTGCTAGCTTATGTTTTCCTTCTTCAAATGCAACTATCTTGACTAGCACACGGTCGCCTTTCTGTATTATAGCTCCACGGACTTTGGTGTCATAACCTTCCTTCTGTCTAGGTTGAGACTTATTGGAGGCTTCCGAAGCATCTGTGTAGGCGTGGTCTAGTCTCTGTTTCAGGTCCTTGATGTAGTTGGATCCTGTTGCATCTTTCCTCAAACCAAATGCAATGTCCACTGGTAGTCTTGGGTTCCGGCCGAACATCAAATAGTACGGTGAGTAGCCGGTGGAATCATGCCTGATGCAGTTGTACGCATGAACTAATGGTCCAACGTAGGCTTTCCAGTTCCTCTTTTGCTGTGGTTCTAATGTTCCTAGCATTCCAAGTAGTGTGCGGTTAAACCTCTCGCACATACCATTAATCTGCGGATGGTAGCTAGTGGTGCGAGTCTTCTTCATTCCTGTCAAGTTACAGAGTTCCTTTATGACGTCTGACTCGAAATTCGCTCCTTGGTCTGTGTGTATCCTCTCAGGTATCCCGTAATGAACAATGTAGTGGTTCAGGAATGCCTCGGCTGTTGTTCTTGTCGTCTGGTTTCTGGTTGGAATAGCTTGGGAAAACCTGGTGAAATGATCAGTGATCACAAGGATGTGTTGCAGTCCTCCTTTAGATGGCTCCAGTGTCAGGTAATCCATACATACAAGTTGCAGAGGTGAAGTAGTCTCGATGCTAACTAGTGGTGCTCTTTGGTTGGGTAATACCTTCCTTCTGGTGCATCTTCCACAGTGTGCAATAAACTCCTCCAAATCCTTGGCCATACCAGGCCAGTAAAACCGGTCTCTCAGTAGTGACAAAGTCCTGTCCTTTCCTGGGTGACCCATGTCTGTGTGTAAGGCCTGTAGTACGGTACTGATATGTGGTGCCGGCAAAACCAGTTGTTGTTTAATACCATCATCGGTCTCCACTTGACGATACAGTATTCCCTCGATGATCTTAAGATGGTGGTGCTGTCGCTTTAGTATGCTATCCCCTTTTGCTGGATTTTGTTCTTTCTTCACCATATCTATCCAGTTTTTCACCATAACATTCTTACTCTGTACTTGCTTCCAATCAATGATATCAGATGTTGCTGTTCCAGTTGATATGTCCTTCCCTGCAATAACATCAGATGTCATTGCCAGACACTCAACATACGGTGCTAAGCTTGATGACTGGCATATAGTCTTCACAGACTCCATGGTGATGGGTAATCGACTCAAGGCATCAGCGTCCCCGTTGTTCTTTCCTGGACGGTACTGTATGGTGAAATCAAATGCTGCTAAACCAGCTAACCATCGATGTCCCGTGGCATCTAACTTGGCTGTAGTTAGTACATACGTCATCGGGTTGTTGTCAGTAAGGACGGACAATCTGGTTCCATACAAGTAGTCCCTGAACTTGTCCACTACGGCCCACTTCAAGGCAAGAAATTCTAGCTTGTGTGGCGGGTAGCTCGTCTCTGACTTGGTGAGTCCCCTGCTGGCATAGCTGATGACTCTCTTCTGTCCATGTTGTTCCTGGTATAGGACTGCTCCTAAACCGGTTCCGGAAGCATAAAAAGAAAACCTTTGAAGTAAACTACAGTCAAACCAAAGTTACCCAAACCAGTAGAAAATGTCGTATGTCAATAAGTCCAACTGTCAAATACGTAAATAAAATGAACAAAGCATATATATAGACTAATCAACTAATTACAATCTGTAATTAGTATACTATATCTTTAATTAACCAATATAAGTCATATACATGTAATATACAAAATATAACACAATAAACTAAATATGAAAATATACACAATTACTGTAAAACCTATAAAATACAGTCTACCACATTTTGATCACCGAATAACTTTCAATCTTTCAAAATATAACTGTCCTACCTGAATAATGATGTAGAAAATCTAATATACAATCTATTCCAATATTGATTAAAAAAAAACATCGAAACTAGTAATGAATCATCTAAAGCTTGGATGAACTATGAAGTTCTGAAAATAACCCCAGATGATAAAAAATCTTTATTATAATATAATAGCATTATTTATCTAATGATGTTATTTTAATATTTTGACTTACGATAATTATGCAGTTTTATCTACCTAAAGAATCTCTGAACTTCTGGTACTTCTGAAAAGGGACCTTCACTGAGATAGCTGTGACAGTGGAATAATTGATAACAGCGTGTGCAATACTGTTGTTGAATAAAAATAAAATGGTATCGACCGCGACATAAAAGAGATTGATGTTTGGTCTGCTTAATGACATATGCAATTTTTACCCTCATAAAACCCAAATTATAACTTTTGTAGACATTGAGTTTGTCCTTAAACAATAAAAATATTCCTTGAAATTATTCTTATAAGAACCTATTAGTTACTTATGTAGTGACGCAAAACGGAGCACTCATATTGAAAGTGTAATTACAAGTGTAAAGAAACACTTTACTATTAACCTTTAATACCGACAACCATGGATATTTTTCAAAACCTGTACCTAATTTTTATTCGACCCATTAATGACTATTCCACGGAAGTGTTGGACAAATGTGTAATATTCTAGTCAGATAAATTAGAATATTGATATCAGAGGCAAAACGAATTACGACAGATAATTCCAGAGGTTATATGATCCAAGGTAATATAGTGACTCGAGATAAATAACAAAAAAGTATATAACTAAATTGTAAGATTATAAGTATGTTGTCAAAAAACAACCTAGGCAAACATAAGTATACTGAAGTCTCTTCTACTCCCAACTAAAACATATATAGCAAGCAATGTGTTGTTACCAAACGATTTTATACAAAACATTTAGACTAAGATTTATAACTCTGTCTGGAATTGGAATAGAGATATGATTTAAATAAATCCTTTTTTCACAAAATTATACTGAAAAGGGTATAAAAAATATTTGTATAGATATTTATATATCAAAAATTCAACTCAAAAACAATTATTGTTTGAAGAAATTGCTGAACAAACTTATAACTATAGATAACATGATTATCATTTTTAAAATATATTTAATAAAACAAATCCCAGAGTTTTATCTGCAGTTAATAAAGACCTGGATAAGAGCAAAAGAAAAAAAACCAATTCAAAAACCTTACATGCTTTGTGAAATAAGGAAACAAATAATATGGGGCAATAAATATATTAACATCAACAATAAATATTTACTGTTTAAAAACTTGATACAAATCCACAGCCTGGTTATGAATTATTTATTTGATAAAGACTGAAACATAACCTCAGACACCTTGCCAACTAAACTAACAAAAAGAAGGAAAGCTTGATTGGTGAGCTTATAAAACTGAAGATAGCTATTATATATATATATATATATATAAAAACATCTTAACATTATAAACAAAACACCTAAACAAACACTAAATAATCATGATATTTATAGCTTCTTACTAAAAGCAAAGGAAATACAAACACCTATTGGCATCATTTATAATTTTTGCTTGAAACAAAGGAAATACAAACACCTACTTCCTTTAAAAATGTTCATATTTTTAATTATTCTGGAAAAAAAGAACATTCAATTCTCGAAAATTTAACATTGGACACATAGTATAAATCTGGAAAGCATAGCTTTTTGATATAAAATATATGTTGAAGAGAATTGTGAATTTAATTTACTTTTTACTATTATCAGTTATACCGTATTTAACGTATAATATATGTGTGACAAAAAAAATACAAACACACAAAATATTAAGACATGACATCATTATTTATATGGAAACAAGAAAATTGTAAGGGTATAATTAGTTATAAGATAGGCACAGACTACTAAGGCAATGGAATGAACTGTATGTACATGTGTCTGTCCCAAGTCAGGTGCCTGTAATTCATTGGTTGTCATTTGTTGAAGATCGTACGGTGACCTATAGTTGTTAATGTATGTGTAATTATGGCCTCTTGTGGAGAGTTGTCTCATTGGCAATCATACCACATCTTATGATTTTTAAAAAGAATGCCTGATTGAAGAAATTTAAAAAAAAAACATGATTTTATGAATAATTCATGGAAAAATAAAACCTCACTGATATATTTGAATTTTTGTCTTATATTGACAAGGTATGTCTACCTGTTTATGTGCATACATGTTTTATAGTGTTTAGCAATTGTGATTAGAGGTTTGGCTGTATTTTTATACAACAGTAGTTTTACGCTTGTCGTGATTTTATTTCTAATATATATTTCGTCTCTTTTTGATGTTGTCAAATTAAAATTTACAAGTTAAGTGCTATTCAATAAATAAGAAATCTAGTATGATAAGTACAATTTAGTATATTGCCTTCGACTGAATGATCTGATACAATAACATCCCTCCGATTTTACTATAGATATATTTTGTAAAACATGGAATTCAAACGAATACTCACAACAAAACAGAAAAACGGCATGCTAATAACTCTTTAAAAACAAATAAATTTGACATAATTCCTTAGAAATTACATTAATGAGATTCCATATAAGGGGGAAAATGGTAGTATTACATTTTCCCAGCATTAGGTTGGCCTTTTGTGTACCCAAGACAGGTGAAGGAAGACAACTTAGGAGAGCTGTGATAGGATGTAAGGGTACAATATATATTTTTTTTATTTATCTATGAATAACTGCAGTGTGTCAATTTACAATATAAATTTTAAAACCTATTGAAATATTTTCTAGAGAATTATTCGAAAAGGCGTCCAAAATTTCATAAATTTGGTACAAAATGACGGTGGGCATGGATAACATAAACAAGCTCCGTTGGAAATTGGTCATGATACTACTTGGCTTCAATTTTTAGAATACAGAAATAAAGTACTACCACCACACATAACTGTTTTATCCAGGTTTTTATTATAAAAACTTGTAAATTTAGAAAATGTTAGTATTTATCGCCTATGGCAGAATAAATAGTACCGTTTTCCCTATAAGCCCTACACGTTTTATCTTACTATTTTGTAAACAAACCAACTATTATAAAAAAAAATATGCAGGTGAAGACATAAATTATATCCGGATTAATGAAAATGTGTGTACTTACAAAATTATCCATAGTTAAGGAATACCTGTACTGTAAATGAAAAGTTGCCACCGTCAATTGTCGATTTGACGGTCGCCAATGCAGTTTTACTGGCGACGCGTAGCGGAGACACTAACACGGAAATTTGCGACAGTTAAATCAAAATTGACGGTGACAACTCTTCCACTACAGTACTGTTATTCCGATTCTAGTGCATTACAAAACGAAAAATGACGTTAGAACTTGAAAAAATGTATAAATTTGACAAATGAAATAATTCCGCAAAAATTCATGAATAATTTGGTTGCAAGGACGTCATGGTTAAATGTTACGTCATGCGAATGACATTGTTACTTCTATACGATTCAAATTCGGATTAAATCACATTACAATGGCGAATTCGATGTAAGTGTTGTTTCATTTTCGACAATATTGTAGTAATCGAACCCTTGTTGTTCCAACCAATTCAAATTGGCGGGTCCCTCCTTAGTTACGCCCAGTCAAATGTTGAGTTGACAGTTATTTTATGCCAATGAAAACAATCGTAACATTACAAATGCATTAGAATACATGTTATATACTATAGTACTAATATTGATAATATACTAATATATAAGGGTATCGGTATTTGATGCCACAGGAGTTAATTCGATAAGTGCTATATCAATTTTTGATTATAAAAAATCAGTCCACTGTTTGAAGATAATAAAAGTTTGAAACTGATGGAAAAACACATAAGTTAGTACTATTAATAATTTATAAGGATCAATTTTCAAAGGACAGTCGTATATTGTAATATTGATTTACCAAAGGCCAAATTCTGGTATTAAACTTGACATTTATAGATATAGGAAGATGTGGTATGAGTGCCAATGAAACAACTCTCTGTCCAAGTAGCAAGTTCTTAAAGTAAATCACTCTAGGTCAAGGTACGGCCTTTAACACGGAGCCTTGGCTCACACCGAACAGCAAGCTATAAAGGGCCCCAAAAATACTAGTGTGAAACTATTTAAACGGATAAAACAACGGTATAATCTATATAAAAACGAGAAACGAGAAATACGTTAGAAATACATAAACAGACGACAACTGCTGTTCATCAGAATCCTGACTAAGGAGAGGTGCAAACATTTGCAGCGGGTTTAAACGTTTTAATGGTACCCAACCTTCTCCCTTTTCTGAAACAATAGTTTAACATCACAACATAGAGTGACTCTCTATAAAATATTGATTGGCAGGTTCAACTTAATCAAATAACGCATATTAACACACAATGAACGAATAAATTTGATCTGTGATACCTGAATGCAAACACATAGTTAATACAATTTATAACATTTTTTGTAATCTATACGCCAAGCAATTCATCTTTTTGTTTTGTTTTATTTAAGTACTAAAATTGAAATTCAGTAGTAATAGTATCTTAGTTTTTTTTGTATATTGCTTAATGTTCAGATACTAACATTGCACACATTGAACAGTTTTGCGACCACGTTTATTATCTTCCTTGTATTTTACAGTACTTGATTTGTACTCAATATTTTGGTACAGAAATAATACAATAGTCCATGTTTGAAAATCATAATGTTAAGAGATTTGAAATAGCAAAACTTTCAAAATGCTGAAAATGTAACGGTGGCAACCAAAAATCTGTAGTACCTAAATTTCAAATACAAATTAAGTACTGTGAAATAAAGGTACCTAGCTAAATATTACAACAATTTTAAAGTAACAAAACAGTACTGAATATTAAAAGTAGATTTTCAGTACTATAGATTTTTAGTACAGAAATAGTACCTATGCAAAAGTAGCTGTGTAGTAATATTTAATGACCATGGAAATATAGATCAGTTTAAAAAACAGAATGTTTTGCTTTTATGCCGTCATTTGGCGAAATTCAAGTTTTTTGACAACATTTACATAAAACGACAATTTTAAAAACAAAAGTTTATTTGTATAGCAAAGTTCGGCCCAACAAGAAATCGTTAAAATGACAACACTATCAATTGATTTACCATTTACCATTGACAGTATATGTAAAGTGAAATTAAAAAAAAACGTTAACAATCTGAAAACTAATCCGAAAGTTTCTAAATTTACAGTGGGTTGTTTTCAAATCTAAAACATTGTTTTGAGACGAAAACGTTTTTTTCTTTTTTTTTTTTATTTTTTGAGATTTCAAAAAAACACTTTTTTTACCTAAAATTTAAAAAAAACAATATTTTGATTTGAGCGTCACTGATGAGTCTTATGGAGACGAAACGCGCGTCCGGCGTACTAAATTATAATCCTGGTACCTTTGATAATTATTCAACCCATTAGTTACAACATGAACATAACTTGATTAGCATATTGGATATTTTTAAACAAATTTTAATATCCATTTTGGTACTAAGAAAGCGGTGTATCGATTTCGTGTCCAACTTTCTGCAAAACTAATTTGCACTCTTTGATCGTTTATACGGAATTAAGTTACTTTCTGAAAGGTTTTGATTTTCATTATCATATCTGCATACATTGCTAATGAAAGCTTTTGAAAATATATATGTTTCGAGTTAAAAACTGCAATTCCGTACTTTTTTCTTCTAATGTGACCTTCCTTAAACTAAAGAACTCTTTCTGTCATCCGTAAAAATAAATAATAAATAATAATGTTTTATTCTCTACCTTTCTATACTTTTTTGGAAAAAGACCATGCTTACTATTCACTTTGTCAGAAATAGACGTTTCCGTTATAAAGGGTTTTTTACTGAATACAATGTACTTCATTCGTCGATGTAAAATGTAACCGTGTTGTGTATATTTAGCTATGTTTAAACATTTGCATAATGAAAAAAATATACAAATATGAATCGTTTAGTCACTAAGAAAACCTATAAGATTTCATAGTTTGTTTTTGTAAAATCAGTGCAATTGGATGAAATTTTAGTACTACATAGAAGTTAAGGGGCAGAAGGTAAATTTCAACAAACTTTTTTTTTTAATATTATATACTTTTGAACGCAAATTAATCACATTGAGCATTATTTACTATCATCATAACACTATCTTTAATTTAAATGAAAAAATGATGTTATATCTTATTTGATGATTGAATGATTGTATTACACTATAATGAACATTTAATGAAAGCAATTGCATACATTGTAACTTAAGTTAACTTCTGAATGACAAATATTGCCAACTTAATCATCAAGTGCTCTGTAAATCCATACACAAACAAGTGAAATCATAAAAATACTGAACTCCGAGGAAAATTCAAAACGGAATTCCCTAATTAAATGACTAAATCTCAAGCACATTAAACAAATGGATACCCCTGTCATATTCCTGACTTGGCACAGGCATTTTCTCATTTATCACTTTATCACAGTTTGGATATGTAACAAAGCAGCAAAAGATGGCATATAGACCTAGCATATTTGCAAAAATCATAGACATGAATACACAAATTTATCATAGTACAACAACACAGTGGCGGGATGCAAAAGTACAGAGCTACGTTATGTAACAAAGAAACATAAAAGGGCATATATGCAAAGCACATAGCAAATGTCAGGTAAGGTTGCGATTTAACTTTGAAGGCAACAAATGAAACTGGGAAGGCTCCTTTATATGAGATCTTATATTGCGTTTCACACCGAGAAAACTCAAACTGTAGTGAAATTAGCATGCGGAAAGATCGAAATTTGAAGACCGTTTAAATTATTTCCCAATAATTTCTTTATAAGGATTTATTCACATTTGATATAGCTAGCATAGTATTGTAACATTTATGAATATGATGATTAAGTGACCTAAAAATAAAATTGACAATGCTTTTTAGTTGAGGGTGTTTAACATTCTACAGCATTTATTTATGCTCTAAGACTTGTGAACCTCGAGTAACATCTGTTTTTTTTCAATAGGTTTCTTCTTGCTCAATTTATAGCTCATCGGACACGAAGGATACCATGTGAGATTATGCCATAACTAATCGTCCGTCGTCGTCCATCGTCTAAGTTGTAAATTATTTCAAGAATTATCTCCTCTTAAACCACATGGCCAAATATTTTAAGCTTTAAACAAATGTTTTCTTAGAGTGTCTAGTTTATTAATTGTATCCGTCGTTTTGATCCATTAAGGAACATGGCCACCATGGCTAAAAATATAGCATATAAATGTCAAATGCAAATTTGATACATATTTAGCTTCTACATGTATCTCAAAAACTAAAGCATTTACAGTATATCTGACACATTGGTAAAAATGTTCAAGAGGTCGAGATCTATCAACCTGTAAACTTCTCAGACGAGTTGAGCAACCCATTGTTCATCAAAGTAAGATCTACAAAAAAACCTAATTTGAAAAATATTGTAAAAAAAATAAAATCACAAAAATACTAAAATTAAAGCAAAATCAATTCGGAAAGTTCCTTATCACATGGCAAAATCAAATGACAAAACACATAAAAAAAACAAATGGACAAGAACTGTCATGTTCCTGACTTGGTACAGGCATTTTTAAATGTCGAAAATGGGGGATTAAACCTGGTTATTTAGCGCTTAACCTCTCACTTTGTTGACAGTCTCATCACATTCGGTTATACTTACAATGATGCGTGATCAAACTTAACAGACATGAAAAATAAAATAGTTAAAATATTAGTACAGCAGTGAATCAATTTTAAAAGGAACAATTTAACAGAACACAAAAACATCTATCTACAAACACTTCCATTGCTACGCGTGTCTAACGTAGGAAATTTTTATACGTCACATATTTTTGTCATTCAATGTTTATACAAACAATTTTAAAATTTCACACAGGCTTAAAAATTCAAAAGAACGTACATTGTAAGAATTAATTTCAGAAATAGACCGAGATTCAAAATAGTCCAAAAGTTCTAAAGTGTCTGACTTTATAAGAATCCACAAATAGTTCATTCTACTACGATCGATCTCTTAAGACGTTAGTGCCTTTTGAAGACATATTTACACAATTTGGTCATCGTGTTTGCCAACATTTAAAAATTTCTCTTCTGAAACTGCTGAGCCTTTTACGTCTACACCTTAATTGAAAGTCTATTAGAGTTCTTGACTTGAACCGAGCAAACAATTGTTGGATTGATACCAATAAAATGATAACTTTAAGGACAAATTGCAGTTTCTGGTTATTATCTTGAATATTATTGAAAATAAAGATAAACTGTTAACAACAATAATATTCAGCTAAAAAATAAGATCAACAAATAAGTTTACGTTTATTTTTCTACATTGGTAAGAGGTATAGGTGAAGGTTGAGATCTCACAAACATGTTTAACTCCGCCGCATTTTTGCGCCTGTCCCAAGTCAGGAGCCTCTGGCCTTTGTTAGTGTTGTATTATTTTAATTTTAGTTTCTTGTGTACAATTTGGAAATTAGTATGGCGTTCATTATCACTGAACTAGTATATATTTGTTTAGGGGCCAGCTGAAAGGCGCCTCCGGATGCGGGAATTTCTCGCTACATTGAAGACCTGTTGGTGACCTTCTGCTGTAGTTTTTTTATTTGGTCGGGTTGTTGTCTCTTTGACACATTCCCCATTTCCATTCTCAATTTTATTAATTTACCCTATTTGTAAATTGGCCCCTTAATGAGATATTACCATTTAAAGACAATATTTCATAGTTTGTTCATCTAGCTTGCCTAATTTAAGTAAAATCTTATCCTTAAATCTTAAATTCAGCAGAACGTAGGCTAAATTAGTTTATAATATCAAATGTTTTTTTTTCCTTGTATTTCAAGAAACATAGCCAATATGGTTAAAATGGAACATAGGGATAACATGCATTTTGTTTTTGCTTTTGAACAAAATATGACGGATACGAAGATCATTTAAATAGCATTTTCTTGACATTCATTGATATTCATTGAAAAACGAAAATAAAAATCAATGATGAAAGATTTCCAGGAAAAATTACAGGTGAGATATTCAGGTTTTTTGGGAGCCTTTTGTTTTACTTTTTATTCTTATCGTCTTTTTTAAGACTGGCTGAAAACACGTTTATGAGGAAAGTGCATAGTTGTGTCTCTGCTATCGAATGTATAAAACGCATGAACTTCCGAACATAGTAGCACTTATACTTATATTATAAAAACACCAGGGCTATCGTAGAATTAGGACGTATCCTAAGTCTATCTTAAGACACCTCTTTGTCCTAAGTCGTGTTCTCGAAGCTCTCTTAACTTATGCTATATCGCATTTTCTGCCTAACTTAAGATTTTCTTTACCTAAAGATGAACATAAAATGAAACAAATCATCGGTTTTTACTCATATATAAAAATATAACTTCGTGTTTTGGATTACACTATAATTTTATTTTTTACATTTAAAATCATGAATTTTACTTCTATACATGTAATTATTGAACTCATACACAATTTTATTATTTGGTTTCGTCATTAAGAAATGTTTTTCAAAAAGTTTGTTTGAGATACATTTGAAGCTTCAAGACACAGTTTAATAGTAGCATCAGATGAAAATTGGTCTAAGAATGTCTTTTAGTACAAATCTTAGGATGCATTCGAGAACACCAACCCTGTTGTACATGTAGTAATTTTATGCTTTATTTATACAACAAAACAAAGCTTTTATGCCTCATGTACATGTTATGTTTGTATGAACGATGCTTCAGTTTACCTATGTGTTCATTCGAACATAATTTACAGGAATGGTTGATGTAGGTATAGAATTATTGTCTTCAGAACTTTTCCCGTTTATGCATTAAAGTCCTTTGATGATGATCCAAACTAAAATCTCTTATTTGCATCAAAAACAAATATGCACATACAAAATATAAACTTTAGTAAACATATTTAACTTACATAGTGGTTTGCCATAACGGATGATAAAGCTACAGCTTGATAATGTTTAACATTGGTCCAATGTCATTGTGGTTCAGAATTCAAAACAGGAAACAGGATATCAACAAAAGTAGAAGTGAAAGTGAAAGTAACATTAAAGTGAAAGTCAAAGTACAATCACATCAAGCTTAAATGAAAGTAAACAATTAAAGTTCTCAAAAAATGAAATTAATTAATTACTGATAATAAATATGATATACAAACAGAACATCAGTAATTATTTTATAAGGATGTACAAATGATCTGTTGCGTCAAGATGACAATTTTTTCAACACTTACGACAGTCTGTAATTGCCTAAACATGTATTGCAATCACTTGTAAACCATTAAATATAAAGGTTCAGGTACTTATAATCAATAAATGAATGTTATTTCGGCAATCTGTTGAATTTGTTTATTCAATTCGCGGCGGTTTGTGCAGCAGTATGACTTTGAGCTATGTTTTAAAATATAAAAAAAAATGTTAAATAATTTAATAACATAAACCGTCTTCTTTCTAATTTTTATTTTATTCGTAAAAGGGGAGCAACCCCTGATTAACAATGGGAAAGTTTCACTCGTTTTGTGTCCAATTTATTAAAATCTGAACACGACTGGACACGGTCTGACAACATCTTGACGTAACTTTGTATCCATGGTCTGTTTTGGTATGACACGGTCGTAACGGATCTAAGCAGCTCGCTAGAAGATTATGTCTGATTTATCTTGACATGCCTTAACGGACTGATTTACCTAATGAGACTATCGATCGGAACGGAGACTTACCGATCCTACAAGTCTAAACGTTTTCCTCTAGCGGTAAATCCAGTCAATTAAGATATGATCAGATCAAAATGACCGTTTCAGACTGAAATTGTGCATGGTTTAACCTTTTTTTATAAATTAAAATGGTAACTTTCATCTGATATATTTTTATACAGCTGATAATCGGCTTATTTATTATGTTTAGGAAGACGACGTAACATACCTGTATCTTTTGAAATGCAGGAAATGCAATTAAGAGAAAGAATAACAGAAAGTAATGAGGTAACTGATTTAATTTAATATAGAATAATCATTTAATGTCTATATACCTTCTACAAAACCATTTAAGTAACTGTTATCTTTTAAAACTAGATAGAATAATGAAAACCAAACAATATTTTAAATTTACCGAAAAAGAGCAAGATGTGTTTCGTCGGACGTATTACACGTTTGCGACGCAAACATGTTTATGTAAAAAAGTTGATGAAATACAATTTCACGCTAGAACAATTATTCATCTTTATTCTTCAAATCTTTATTGATTTCGACTTCCAAATGTTTTATTTCGAATGATGTTATTTAATTTACGCGAAAACAAATACGATGAAGATGCAATCGATATTTTGTCTATTTAAATCAAGAACTGAAATATTGCACTCAACATTATAAACTAAAATAAATGTTTATATCAATGATTTCAACGATATAATCAAATCTCTTACAGAGTACTGCTTGAAAGGACGAAGGAACAATAATGCAAAGTGGGCACAGTTATCGTCCTCTGATTTTCGTTATAGATCCTAGTGTGGATAGTGGGTTACTTGAATTTTTAATTTGAAAGTAAAGATGTGATTTAGTTCAGTGGTAAAAGCTTAAACATTATCATTTTGGAAGCTGTCAAAAGAATTCAAAACATAAAATTTACCATATTTTGAGTTAGAGCTGTTTGATTTTTCTATAATTTTGATATAGTTTGTCACAATAGTAGAAATGTGAAATTATTGAGAAAGCGCAGGTGGGATTTGTTTTATATTTTCATTTATTGTCTAATAGAAGTGCACTACGAAATAACTGTGTTCTCGGGTCAACAACTTACAAACTGAAAGAGTTGGTATTGCTTTGTTTAATAAAAAAAGAATGGCCAACGAAGTTACAAGTATCCTGTCTTAGATAGCAATAAATCCTGCTTTGTAAAGGAGCATCCTGATTCAAACAAATAATTCTCTTAAACTAACATTATCAAAATGCATGATTTCTTGATTGACAACATATTTGCTAGATTTGGAGGACGTATTTTTCAACAGACTGTCGACATTCCAATGGGAACGAATTGTGCCCTCTTCTTGCCGATTTTTGTTTTTTTTATTATGAGGCTGACTTCATTTAGGAACTTCTTAGGAAGAAAGATAAGAAGTTAGCATCATTCCTAAACTTTACTTTCTGCTATACAACCTGTAGATTATGTTTTTTTCACAAAAAAAATAAAAATTTGGTGACTTTGTTTAACTCATCAAGCCCGTCAAACTACAGATAAAGGAAACAACAGATACAATTACAATGGCCTCATATCCTGACTTACATCTGGAAATTGACAATGAGGGTCAGTTGAAAACAAAACTTTACGACAAAAGAGATAATGTCAACTTCCCTATTGTGAACTTTCCATCTATAAGTAGTAACATACCAGTAGCGTCTGCAGACGGAGTATGTATCTCCTAATTGATAAGATATTCCCGTGCCTGTATATCCTATCATAATTGTCTTTGATATAGTGTTGCTGCTCACAATGCTGATATTAAACCAAGAGTTCCAAATGGTGAAGTTGAAATCACCCCTTCGTAAATTTTATGGACGCCATCACGAGTTGGTTTACCGTTATAGACTAGCTCAATCACAGATGATATCGGATGTGTTCGAAACGTCGTAAATACAATCCCCTACCTTTTCATGAATGTGACCTACCGAATAAGACTTTACCGGGTTTTTAATACCATGAGCAACTAGACGGGTGCCACATCGGGAGCAGGATCTGCTTATCCTTCCGGAGCACCTAAGATCACCCACAGTTTTTGCTTGGGTTCGTGTTGCTTAGTCTATACTTTTCTATGTTGTGTCATGTGTACTATTATTTGTTTGTTTGTCTTTTTTTATTTTTAGCAACGGCGTTGTCTGTTTATTTGCGATATATGAGTTTGACTGTCCCTCTGGTATCTTTCGTTCCTCTTTATCATATTCCACAAACGACAAACACCACAGTGACGCAGTTACTTAAAAGAGGGACGAAAGATACCAAAGGGACTTACATCCAATCTCGAAATTTATACATTTTTTTCACAATATTCGTCCGAACAAATTTCAATACAATGATGGTATGGAAAGGCAATTTTATAATTATTTGGACATCAAACGATAATACATAACAGACTATTCAAACGACACCATAATAGAAACATCATAAATTAAAACATGAATGTTGGATGTACAAAATACCAAGACACGTCGGATATCAATAAAATTTCACATCCGGTATAACAGTCATATTTGGAAAAGGTCATGATCGGTATTTAGCGGACAGACAACATAGATGCTAAACCACAATCTAAGACGTGGTAAATATATCATAAAATAGTTTAGACACAGACACATCGTAAATTTCAACCAGTTCGTGATGGTATCCTTACATTAAGGCAAAAAAATATACCGGTGTTCAAAAGTCATCAATCGATTGAGAGATAAAAATCCGGGTTACAAACTTTAAGGTGGCTCGGGACTATTCGACTGCGCGTAATTTTACGCATGAATTACATAAGTATTTGTCGTAAATTCGATATATTTTTTTTTTAAATAGTTTGGTTGATTAAAAATGTTAAATTATTGTAGTTATGTGACTAATAGAATATTTTCGTTATTGTTTGTATTTTTAAAGGGTCAACATGACATTTCACCCATTTTCACTATTTTCCCGCCAAAATTTGGGTTATTAGGCAAAATATTGTATTGTCCTTATCGGTGACCAATGTTTTTTTATTGGCTCATTCTTTGACGCTTTATTCCAGCTTTTCATATCACAGTTTTGGACCAATTGTCATAGAACTTTTTTTTTATATTCCGATAAAAATATGTCGACAACTCTATTTTCCCTATCATTTCATTTAGAAAAAAAATGGTCCCAAGTCAGGAATTTGACAGTTCTTGTCCATTCGTTTTTGATGCGTTTTGATTTTGCCATGTGATTATGGACTTTCCAAATTGATTTTCCTCTGAGTTCAGTATTTTTGTGATTTTACTTTTTACACACCGGTTTCAAAGTAAATTGTGAGCTTAAATGGTCCGTGACCCTCTATTTTTTTCGACTAATTTGATTCATTTTCTTTAAAGAATAAAAAAACAAAATACGGCACTTCTGATAGAAACTTCGAAAAGGCCCGAGCCACCTTAACACATCAATTTTAAGAGGAAAACAAAGAATAATAGGCACACAGAAGAGAATAAAAACTAACGCCAACATACAAAGACACGAACTATTTGTATTACATTCGAGAATATAACAATAATGGTTTTTGGAAGTTTTTTTTTTTAATTATTTGGTCAACAAACGATACGAAATAACTGATATAGACCTCTTCTTTATTCTTTGTTTTTGGTTCGTTGGGACTAGCTCAGCAATAAAAACACGTCTTATGTTGACAACATTAAATAAAAGAGAGAGCGTAAAATAAAAAGGCGTTTCTGGACATCACTTGTACATGTACGATTCCGTAAACATATCAAACTGAATTACACATATATAAAACATATATGTTAAAATATATAACATTCCCCGTCAGAAAGAAAACTCTCATTACTTTTTGCATATATGGAATTCAGATTTACAATTTAATAAAAATACATGATCAATATTATCAAAATATCTTGCTAACTTTCATATTATTCAAAATTCGCTAACTTTCAATATATCAAAAAAGACAATCAACTGGTATGGGTAACTTTGTAAAATAAGCATATTGCAAAAATTGCAACATACTACATGTATATAAAAAAATCTTGCGTTTTACAAGCGTGACAGTAATATCATATGACGTAAAATACTATAAAATCAACAGTGTCCTTACTCCTATTTTGAAGATAAATGATAAACGTGATAAAATATGCACACTTTCAAAGATTCTCAAACTAAAATACAATATTAGACCAGCACCTTATACTCTCATGCACTCTGAATTTCTCAGTAATCATAATACTCACAGCAATACTACTTAGGTTATTCGTGATTAACATATAAAAGACACCGACAGATATTCATACATTCTCATTTAGTTATCTATGCCTTACTATTCCATTTGCCATGTTTTAGGGTATTGAAACAAAATTGGGGTACTGTCTACGTGACCTTATTTGAACTTTATATAAACTAGACAGCAACCCAACTTTTCATTTAATCTATCTCGAGGGTAAGTTCGGCCTATGCTTTCGCTCTAGGACTTCTATTATAGTGATGCCCGACTGGAATATTTTAGAATTTTATTATTTATAATTTTTACCGGTCTATGCCACCACTTTATAATTTATTTTTTTAAGTGTTCTGGAACAAGATCTCTTGACTTTCAGTACTCTCCAAGTCTCCGTTTAGTGCGACTTCTGGATTCGGTCACCCATGGTAAATACAGAATGTTAGACTACTCTGAGGGCCAACTAGATCCTAACCTTTCACCTTGACCGAAATCATGCAATCCTAGTGTAGGACTAAATGAACCATTGACTTGACAGTCTGGACTGATACCAGATATAGGATCTGCCAATACCCGATTACCAGAGAGATCACACTTTCAACACTATACTCTGTGTAGTTGTCCAGAAATATACTGCACCTCTTTAATAAGTATGTTAAGGTAATTTAATTGCTCAGATATGAAGTACCGTCCTACGCTAATTCTATATAATAGATATATAGGGGTTATAGAAAAATTACACCTTTCCTATAAACCTGAAGGTAAACAATAAATGAAGGGGCAGACAGACAGACGGACCAAATGTAAATAGCCAGACCAAACAAGTGTGGTCGTTTCAAGTGCAACACCACAAAAATAACACAAGACTTTTCAAACAAATTTAGTTCAGGGTTTCCAAACAAGTAATGATAGATTTATATACCAAATACACCAGCAATAAGAATCAGAAAATAAACATCCAAAGGGAATCTAAGACGACACAAGACTCGTTCTGTCCTGAATATGCTTTCACTTAAATAATCTGTACTTAGGAAACCATGAAACGCAGACTCGTGGGAGGTTCAAAATCTAGGTTGTTACCAATACCAAGGGAAGTAATCAAGATAAGTTTTAATCGAAGGATCAATTCAGGCAAGGGACAAGGCGTTTCTCTGTCATAAAATAATTCAGTAAGATACAACTTTTATTAAACAACACGCATATGAATCAGCTGCACATTTAATAAGTTACAGTTTTGCGAGTCAATGGTCTATTTCTGCAGTCTATAACAAGATTTCTTAGACAAAAAAAAATTTCTATCAGTATCTACTTTCTTTAACGACTCACTGCCGTTCTGATCAGGGCTTGCATATGGATTTCGCTTTTCACGCTACAATACTTAACTGTCCTTAAGTTCAAGTCACAGATTTGAGTCACTCACGTGAATGTCAACAAATAATGACTCCGAACTTGTACTTGCTTAAACCCGCAAGTTATAAACAACTTTAACCTTAACAACTGAACAGCTGAACAGTTAACCGAATCTCGTTATTCGCCAACTGACAACTTTTATTCAGTTCAAAGAACTTTTCAAAACTCAACTCATAATTTAACCAGTGAACCGCTTTCTAAATAAATTACGTCTCAACACGTAAATATTCAAAGTTTTCCGCTAAATCTCCAATGCAAACCGTGATCAAAAACCAGCCAGTTTTAGTCACTCAAAATATGTACACAAAAAAAACATAGGAGGGGGAACTTCTTACCTAAAAACTATTGTAGAACACCTTTTCTTCAATACCCTAATTATAGTATATAAAAAATTAGCGCGTGATTCCTACCGAGACCATTTATAAAAATATCGCGCACATGGTTGAAAATTCCCCTTTTTACCTTACATCTATACACCTGGAAGTCTGGGCTGAGAATCATTTCTAGCAGACAATATCTGCACGAGCTAAATTTCCCCCGGGAATTCAATCGAGCTCTCTGATTGGTTGAGAAGGGATAACATTTTTAATGCTAATGCAAGGTTCATTACGTCACTAAAATTTAATGAATGAAATAAAAATCAGAAAGTAAAAAAATAATAATAAGCAATCTTTCTGGGAAAATAATTAAAAATAGTAATAATGAAATAAATAAATGAACCAAATAAAGTGACCCATAAACGTTACAGTATTAAACTTATTTCACTAACAATCCGCACTACAGAAAAACAATGTTCTTTCTTAAAATATAAGTATAATTTTCTTTATAAAGTTTTGACAATGTGATTAAGTCTTCAACTAAACATTGCAATTTTCGAACGAATATTGTTATGAAACATTAAATACAAAAACGATACGCATAAATCCTAAATTCAAAATGGGGAGAGAAAAAAACAACCACTTCAATATTTTAACTACATGTACCATATGTTCAATAATTTGCCTTTCTACAGTTATTCAGGCCAACTGCCTTTACACTCTACTAAAAGTTTCATTACAAAACAAAAATATGTTCATCAAACAAAAATACTCAGGTTATCAATAATCAATACAAAACACGATATTTCAATAATCATATTTAAGTAGCAAAAATGTAAATATTCCGGAATGATAGATAATAAACACATCAATGCATAATAATACAACATATAATAGGGAACACGCAATACATGTTTACAATTCTCTTTTCTCTTGCCGCTTGGTCTTTATTTACAGATATCTAGTATAACGGATATCTTACTATGAGATAAATCTCACAAGTAAGTTTGCGAAAGAACAAAATACAGACGGCAAACACAGGTCCTGACGAATGCCTTATCTATGAGTCGATATTCAAACGAAATAGCTCCTTTTATAAATGAAATTTATATCTTTGAACTTAACCGGTAATTTCTTAGTGCGCTTTGGGCGAGACATAGTTTTACTGATTTCAACAATCAAAATATTGTTTGATTTGATTGTATTATCAGAAGCGAGAGTCAGATATGTTGTTATAATTGGTGTTTTGATTGTCCATAACAGACATATTATCTTCATACATACATGTATAATCTTGCACTTCAACATCATCTAGTTTCAAGTAAACAGGGTCCATAAAATATTTTGACGGATTTTATTTCTCACATACGCAGAATTCAGTCTATTGATATGCACTGGCTGTGATAATATTTTGTTCGTGTTCGGATTCTTTAACATGTAAAAAATGTACATATGAGGACTGTTTACTTTTGAGATTACATATGGACCGGCAAATCTATTCTTAAATTTTTGTCCTGAACCGGTTGTCCCTTTCGAAAAATAAACATAGTCATTTTAATTAAATTAAATATTTGATATTTTGTCCTTATTTGCTCGGTCAACAGTTATAATTTTTGAATGAATAGCGCTTTTCTCGACTTCAATACGTATTCAACTTTTCACATTGCTGTTTGAAATGCACATGAAAATCGTAAAGTACAGACGGAAAATCGGTGTCCGTAATATACATAGACAACGGAAAATTTGGTCTTTTTTCATACACTATTTCGAATGGCGAAAATCCAACACTTTGGTTGGCGTATTGTTCATTGAAAATACTATTCCCGGTAATAAGTCCTCCCACGGTTTTCCTTTTACAATAAAAGGTGTTAGTCTTTCGGACAAGTTCTGTGAGGTCTCTCACAAGCTCCAAAACATTGATGAGCCAAGCTAGGGGTATATTCTTGAATAATATCCAATAAACGACAAACGGCTCTAAAACTTTTGCCAATAAATTCCGATCCTTGATCACTTACAATAGTTCGGCAAACTCCACGTTGCGTCATTAACTTATAAAGAGCATTTCCGACTGTTAATGGATCAGTGTTAGGTATCGGCTCTGCGAACATATGTTTACTAAATAAGTCAATTGCAGTAAAAATGTATGAATTGCCACTTCGATAGACAAGGACGGGTCAATATTGAAGGTCAATTTCCCAAACTTTAAATGTTGCACACGGCGAAGGAAATGACGCAATTGCAGTTCTTGTTACAAGTGTGGTATTTTTTCTGCTTTGACATTCATGACATGAACGAAAATAATCAGTTATTTTTCACTCAAATTCGGAAAATACATAGTATTGTACTTGGATTGAATCAGGAGTATTGTGTTTAATACAATGTCCACATAACGTCGAAATCATGGTGTTATTCAATTATTGTTTTTAGAGACATTTCCGTAACAACTTGCTGAAAATCATTCATTGTGTTTGAACAGACTGATTCCCTATTTCGTGTATAAAATAATATTCCATTGATTGAGTGAAAATTTGGTATTAATTAAAAGAAGTCTTCAGCAATTTATGTAGTACGTTTCTTTCAATATACTGAATCAAAGGTCTGTAGTTTATATCATTTCGAGGCAATTAATGTATCGAAACAACAATAAATCCATTTTCCCTTAAAATATCAATCGATTTCAAAATATTTACATTTAGATCACTATCAATACCAGTATCAGAATCTCGTATGTAAGTATATGTGTTCGTGATTTCATTTCACTGGTATAATTAACGTTTCATTAACGTCAGTACTTTGTTCAAATATTTTGTCAGAATTCTGTACATTATCACTTGCAGTGCTTTGATTAAATATTTGGTTTGATCTTGCGTATGAGAACTTTCAGCGCTTTGATTATAAGATGTTGCTTCACGTTGCGAGGTAGCACTATCAGTACGTTGATCAAATATTTGGTCCGATTTTTGTAAATTAGTTGCTTGAGTGATTTGTTGATAAACGTTGTCGAACTGTTACAATTGATCGGAAATCGCTAGTTGAGTATGGTTTGAATAACAATCTGTCAGTTTAGCCAACGGTTCTGATTCTTTCACTACGTTATATTTCTTTCGTTTCGCATTGTTTGTCGCGGTTTACGTTTATTTGCTACATGTTTAAACTGCTGATCAATGTCTTCAGTGTCGGCATCATATTCATTGTGTGCCTGTAACATTACATTTGGCGTGGAACACCATTTTCGACGTTGTACATCGGAACTGGCGCAGGTAGACATATATTGTTCATTTGTAACTTTTTACTGTCGCTAGTATCCAAGTCATGTAATAAAATGGTCAATTGTATACCTCTTGGAACAATTATTTGACCTAAATTTCCGGTTTATATTGGAAGTTTGTATCTTGCGCTTCTGGCATTTCAAAGGCGTTACTAGTCTCTTGCGTGCATCGTGACAAAGAATCCGGAACTTGCATTTCCCTCGCAGGTTTGTATTAAATTTCAAAATTATATTGCTGCAAAATAGCAATCCATCGCTCATAAATTTCAGTTGGTTGCTAAATAGCGGTGTCAACGGTTGGTGATCGCATTTGATAACAAGCGGCTTTGTTCGTAGGTATGATGAACATTATAAAACGACAGTAACCATGCCGAGTATTTCTAGCTTTGCAGGGTCATACGATTTCTGCCTTAGATCCGAATCGTACAACACGAACTTCATCCGTTTTGCTCGTTTTCTGATATAGCACGTAACCAATCCTCTTAAAACAACAGTCTACAGCAAGTATAAATGGTAAATTGAAGTTTGGAAAGGCCAGAATAGGAGAATTCAGCAGGAGTGATTTAACATTCTGAAATACACGTGGTTGTTCATCGGTCCAGCTAAAATGTTCATATTTCTTCAAAAATCTCGTCAGAGGTGCCATTTCAGCACTGACATTTTTAATGTATTCACGAAACTACTTAAATAGACCAACAAGGCGGCGTAACTCTTTCACATTTTTTTGGTATAGGGTACGATGGCCTGAACACGGTCCGGTGGCGGCACATTTTCTTTATTTGAAATTTTATTACCTAAATGTATGCAAGAGTTCTGAGCAAAGGTACACTTTTTGGGTCCCAGCTTAAAGCAGCATTCAAAAGTCTTTGAAAAACGTTCCGTAAATCTGCAATATGCTGATCAAATGTTTCGGATGCAATAAGGATATCATCAAGATGGTACAAACATTATTTAAAAGTTAATCTCTTAAGTAATTTAAACAGTTTAAAGATGCTGGCGATCAGCTCAGTTCGATCGGTATTCTTTACAAATTTGAAAGTACCAAAACATGTATTAAAGGCTGTGTAACGTTGACTGTCTTTTAAAATCGGTAACTGAAAAAAAGTCTTTTTGGTTAACGTTGAGACTAGCTCAGCAATAAAAACACGTCTTACGTTGATGACATTTAAAAAAAGAGAGCGTAAAACAAAAAGGCGTTTCCGGACATCACTTGTACGTTTCCGTAAAACAAATCAAACTGAATTACACATATATAAAACATATATATCTTATAAACATACAATATAACACATTATTCAACCGAAACAATAACACAGCAATGTAAATTTTCTCTCGGTATAATATTCATATTCAGAAATAGGTCATATTCGGTAATAATAAGACAAACGACATAGATGTTTAACTACGATATAAGACGTGGTGAAAATTTTATTAGTTAGTTTAGACAGAGACACATCGTATAGATCAACATATTCAGAAAGACCCATTTTAAGCCAAAAATATAAAATAGTTAAAATGTAAATTTTAAGATATTTCTTGGACAGTGGAATACTTCCGTTACATAAATATTGGCTGTTTTTGATAATACAATGCACACATATCGGTTACTATTCACCTTAAGCCATGCTTAATTACTGAAATCTGCCTAATTTTAGCATTTGATTGAAATTTCAAACGGTTTCCGTCTTAAGTGGAAGTGGCTGCATTTGTGTTCATTCTTAGTATTGAAATGGAAGTTGTATTTCATGATAATACATAACATATATGAAGGTTGAGAGTGAACACTCATTCGACCACTTTCATTTATGACAAAAACTATCTGAAAAGGGACATATTATGGCATATTTGATAGATTTTTCATATTTCAGCTTTAACTTCAGTATCTTAATTGACTACATCAGTCTAAACCTTTCACATAAAATAATAGAATCGATTAATAAAATTAACGGTACCAATTTTCTTGCAACAGATGCGCATTTCGACAATTCATATCTCTTCAGTGATGCTCGTGGCCAAAAGATTTGAAATCCAAAGCTTCTATAACAAATGAAGTGCTATAATCCAAAAGGTCCAAAAAGTATAGCCAAATCCGTAAAAGGAATCAAAGCTTTGCATGAAGGAGATACATTCCTTAATTTAAATCAATTTCTAATATTTTGTAACAGTAAATTTTAATAACACAAAAAATCCGTATTTTCATGCCAGTACCGAATTACTGGCTACTGAGCTGGTGATACCCTCGGGGACTTATAATCCACCAGCAGAGGCATCGAACCAGTAGTAGTAATAAAATAAACGATACCAATGTTCTTGCACCAGATGCGCATTTCGACAATACATGTCTCTTCAGCGATGCTCGTGGCCAAAATATTTGAAATCCAAAGCTTATATAAAAGATGAAGAGCTATAATCCAAAAGGTTCAAAAAGTATAGCCAAATCCATGAAAGGAATCAAAGCTTTGCATGAAGGAGATGCATTCCTTAATTTATAATAATTTCTAATATTTTGTAAAAGCAAATTTTAATAACACAAAAAATCCGTATTTTCATACCAGTACCGAAGTACTGGCTACTGGGATGGTGATACCCTCGGGGACTTATAGTCCACCAGCAGAGGCATCGACCCAGTGGTAGTAATAAAATAAACGGTACCAATTTTCTTGCACCAGATGCGCATTTCGACAATACATGTCTCTTCAGCGATGCTCATGGCCCAAATATTTGAAATCCAAAGCTTATATAAAAGATGAAGAGCTATAATTTAAAAGGTCTTAAAAGTACAGCCAAATCCGTGAAAGGAATCAGAGCTTTGCATGAGGGAGATACATTCCTTAATTTATAATAATTTCTAATATTTTGTTACAGGAAATTTTAATAACACAATAATAATACTTTCATGCCAGTACCGAAGATATGTACATATCATATACCATGGAGCAGAGGGTGTTTTACAATTTGATAATTGGAAAGTTGAAATCATCCTATGTGTCATTGATTTTATTGTGAAGTCGTCTATTTGTGTCAATATTGAGGATATTGTATAATTAGTTTATTTAATTTCAAGTTCACTGATAAAGACCTTTTCCTTTTTGTCTTTAAAAGGTTCTGAATGAATTCTGCTTCATACGAGTCAGAGATGGGTCCGATTACTTTGAATGTAATTGACTAAATTACAATTACTTTGTCATTTGTACGATTAAATTAAATTAATGACTACATCATTTCTGAAAGTGTCTGATTAAATTAATGGTTACATTGGCAAAATAATCATGATTACATCTGATTACATTAATGAATTAAAAAAAAACATTTTACATGATGTGAATGAATAAACGTTTAATATATAACTATAGCAAATGTTTAGAAAGTATTGTGTTTGCTATATTATAAAATGATAACTTCAAACTTCATCTATTTAATAAACCTCAAAAGTCCACTTCATACAGACATGAACATTGATTCAATGGTTGCGACCCATTGCACTTTATCATCATTAATCTCTGAATTATTTTGACTTCAATTGAATATAGCTTTATAAAAAGCCTTTGCTGTTTGTCTTTTGACATATTATAGACTTTAATTTAGATTTGTTTCAAGGTACAGTTTATGGGAGTTAAAATATGGATGAAATTGTACCAGTTTAATCAAATTGTAAACTAAATACAAGTGCTAAACATCATTGCATTTTACATGTCCAGTCCAAATACTTACAAAAATTTGCTTATTTTAAACAAGATATTTGTCCAACTTTTAATTAATTTTGTGCTAATTGGATAAATTATCACTTGTCTGATTTATCTTTTATCATATAAATTGTCCTACAGCTATACTCAGTTGGTAATTGCAATAAAAACAAACCTTAATTGGTTTCCTACCTGTCAATGCAAAGACGACAAAAACCACAACATTAACAAAAGATTATAATTAAGGGTTAGAGAAAAGTATTACCTGAATATAACAGTTATTATCATGTACATCTTTAAATTGTGAATATATGTACAATATCTTTTACCAAGGCCAGAAACATATAATTAGGTCTTTCCACTTTTCTGTGGAAAGACCTATTGTTTTTCTTCTGATTTTTTTTTTCCGCCTAATTTTGTTCTTGCGATAAACATTTGTTTTGCAATATGTCGCTTATAGATATTTGGTATATGATATCGAACAGTTTATGCGCTTTTGAAATTTACCCTGCGTAAACGAATACTTTTCTTTGTAGGAGTTATCTCCCCAAACACTGTTTTCCTTGTGAGCGCAACTCCTTTGCAACCATAAAATATTATGACAAATTTATTTTACAAAATTACTCGTTATATCCTTCGCATGATTTGACCTATTTTGACCGAAGTGATATGAACGCTCCATATGAGAGTTATTTCCCCTTATGCATTTGATATAAGTGATATGCATTTTTATCTTGTAAACCATAAGTGCTAGAGACCAAAGATCTTTTGATTTGAGGTCCTTGGTCCAAAAAAATAAAAATTAAGTCAAGGTCAAAAGTCAAGGTCATATTCAAATTTTTGAATTTGGCTCTTTTCACTAATTTCCAGAAACCGTATAAGATATTGACAAATTATGTTTTTCTAAATTGTTAGTTGCGACATGTCGTAACACGTTAATTTTGATTGCAAGGGTACGTTGAACGTAAAAGTGAGTTTTCTCCCCTCTTGTATTTTAAAATACGCGTATGGTGATTTATCTGATTAACCAAATATAATTAAGACCTATGGTCTTTTGATTTGAGGTCCTTGATTTATGACCTTGAAATTGATCTCAAGGTCATAGATTAATTTGACGTTCTAGTTTTTGACCTTTGCTTTAAGCTCATATGTTTGCATGATATAGCCATGAGACTTTTGGCGAAAGGTATCAAACCATTTAACCTTTAAAAAAACAACCGGAAGTGACCTTGTGTAAACCGGAAGTAGGAATTTTTTGTACTTTATTAATAAAAAAGTATATAGAACCAGATCTTTTTGGAATCAGTGTCAATTAAATATTCAAATAGTCCGGAAGTAACATTTTTCAAACCGGAAGTGACAAATTATCTCCCTTATTTAAAAAATATTGTATAGAAACCATATATTTCTGGAATCAGCGTACACTAACCTATCAGTTGACGATTGAAATGACATTTTAAACTTAATTTTACAACTTTCATATTAAAATACATTATTTTCAGTGGAAAGACCTTCAATTGTTCTCTGAACAATTGGTTTTTAATATATTATATGTCTCTTCTTAGGCTATTGATGACTTTTTTATACTGTAACAGTTTATTTTTACTGACGTATACAAACCAATTGTCATGTTTAATGAAGAATAAAGTAAACCAAACTATCTCAAGATGTTCAATATAAATTGAATAACAGTATATCAAAAGGTTTCCTTTATTGACCATTAACACAGTTTAAGATATTTTTCATTGTAATCAGAATGTAATCATAAAGTAATCAGGATTACAGGGTATTTTGAAAAGTAATTGATTACATTAAATTACATGTAATCAGATTTTTGGCTGATTAATGATTACAATGATTACTTGAAGAATTGTAATCAATTACAGCTGATTAACGATTACAATTACAATTACCCCAACTCTGCTACGAGTAAAGTCGTTCACAATTAGTACCCATAGGATTACTGACTGTCTGTTGAAATATCAATCATCCACACTCAACAGATATATTGTAGATAAAAAAAATCAAGCATTTGATTATATGATCTTCACTGTACTTTCTGTAAGAATCAGTGTGGTTCTTCTTAAAATAAAAATTATCATAACAGAAAACAATAAATGCATATCTACGAATCCAATTGTTATTGAAAAAGCTTTGTTTAGTGAAATGGTACAGTCGATCTTTCAATTGAACGTGGGAAACAATAGTAAAGAGTAGCAAAATCAAAGGTCTTGATGTTGCTGCAAAATTGCAGAAATTGTAATCGGATATTAAGGAGGCTCGCGGATTTTCAGAAAAAAAATGGAAAATTCATTTCTCAGTACAAAATTTATCAATTACCTCCGTGTATTTTAAACGGCATATTTCATCAGAATTCTTGCAGGATCTTGTGTCTTCATTGAAAGGAAAATCTGCATTTGAAAGAGTCATATGTTTGTTCACTACAAAACCTTACATGTCCGGGGCTTTGATACTGTAAAGGGTCAGAATTATGTAGAAAATTTCCTATCAAGTTCTTTGACAATTAACAAGAAGATATAATTCTGTTGTGTGGATCTCTTTGATTGGAATATTGAACTCTAACTATTTCTGAACTATTTAGTGCTTTTTAGTTTTAATGAATTTTATGAATGATCTTATGCAAAATATGCCTTCATGACAGAAGGATGCAGTTTAAATTTATTGATGAGGTTGAATGTAAGTCTGCAAGTTAACTATTGCAATTTTAACAGAATATGTGTTGATCTTGTGTAATATTACAAGTATTTGAAAAACGCCAATTTCCAGGAAAAATCTATTTCTGATTCATATTTCTTAAAATTTACAGAACATTACTAGTTGAGAATTTTGAAAGCATGTAAACTGGTTGATGAGCATGCAAAATTTATAAATACACATTCATTCTGTTTGCCTTATGGTTTATGATTGATTCAAACTTACTTCATTTTTTGCACTGCATCCCCGCCCCAATCCTTGAAAAAAGATCTGTTTAAATCCAAGTTATAGTTAGATATCAGTACAAATCATTAACTCTTTGCTTACTATGCTTTAACTGGCTGGGCATTTAACATTATTTTCCATATTTCTTTTTTATATACTTTCTTAACATATTTGCACAGTCCAATTATTCATTTATACTTTACACGAAAGAAAAAAAAAACAATTTTGGTCTAAAATTTGAGGTTCATATGATGAAATATGTTGGACACTTTTTAAACACTAAAGTGTATACTTCAGTGGATTCAATAAGCGTATGTGAAAGATTTGAACTGATTTAGTTTTTAAAGATGCCAAACTTCAAGCTTAAATATAAGAAATCTATTAAATATGCCAAAATATGTCACTTTTCAGACAGTTTTTGTCAAAAAATGAAAGTGGCTGCATCCATGTTCACTCTCTGTATCATCGAAAACAACTAACGTTTAAACATTTTGAATGAACACTTTTTAAATTAAACTCAAATGCGAAAACTGGGAAGATTTCAGTAATTTAGCATGACTGAATGATGGTAGTACCTGATATGTGTGCATTGTTATGTCAAAACCAGCCCATATTTATGAAGCAGTATTCTACTTTCCAATAAATAGATAAAAGATTACATTTTAACAATTTTGTAAAACTGCTGTATAATGAGGCCAAAAAAGTACTTACTGGACATCCTCCTTTCAAGTAAGAAAAGCCGAAAACAACCCTGCTGTCGATGACCGAAACACTAACGGTCAGTGCTGTAGATGTGTTGGTGCACCTGCTGAGAATGTCTCTTAGTAGATTGCAAAGGTAAGCATTAGACGTTTCGCCAAATCTGTACCTTCTTCTTAGTTCATCATCATTCGAATTTATTAAATGAGCAACAGTTCCCCTTAAAATTTTGTCCTTTCTTGGTTTTGGTGGTAGCATTATGAAAGCAGCTATTTTTAATTTGTACCTTGGCTTATTTTTTATTGTTGCTACCTACCATCGTTAAATCAAATGAAATTAAAATCCTATAACACTTAAGATTAAAAAAAATATACATATGTTTTTATAGCTATATAGATATTGGAAGATGTGGTGTGAGTGCCAATGAGACAACTCTCCATCCAAATAACAATTTATAAAAGTAAACCGTTATAGGTCAAAGTACGGCCTTGACTAGTTTGTATTATAAAATTGATGTACATTTACTTTTTTCTTTGAAAAACTCTATAATTTGTCTAAAGTTAGAAAAAGTTTACTTTTTCTTAATAGTTTGCTTCCAGTAAACAAATCGCTGATATGTTTTCCGTGTAAAGTGAACTCAGCCTGACCTTCTCGTAAAATTCCAGTGGTCGCAATACGCATGAATCTAAATAAACTTTTATCTTAATGTACATGTTATACACGTGCAATATCCATGTATCCTTGTTGATTGTTTCTTTAAAGGTGACAATCGGTAGACTACGGTTACAAAACAATAAATAAGCTGTCATATTTCACATTATAATAGACCCAGAGAAATATTTTTTGACGATTAAACGATATGGATGCGTAAAAAAGGTTAAAAAATTGTGCACAGAAGACCTATTTTGTGATATATGCATGCATTGGGTCAGGAATTATATAAACATTTTTTCACCAGTCTCTCGTTTCTTATGACTATAAGAACAACATAACAGAGCGTTAAAACTAACTATGAGATGAACAACAGAGTTAACATTAAATGTTATTGACAAGTCAGCAAAATATAACGGAGCGTAAGTGTTAACCCATATTTCAGGCAATACTTACATCTCATATATCCCAGTGAACATAAAAATTAAGGATAACTATAAGAAAACATAATACTAGAAAAGAATATAGTTTTTAAAAGCCTCTTCACATTACCAACCTCTACTGGGACCCCTGGCTTCCATTAGTAGAATAATTTACACTTAAGCAACTTAACATTACCCTATGTAATGATATTGTGTATTTTGTTTTTAGCCTTCTCACACCCATATATGTTTTTATATAATATACTGTTATATGTTGTTTATTGTTTATTGTGTTTTGTTCTTGATTTGTGCCTAAAATGCATATTTATACATTTTTTAATATCTGTTTTGTGTTTGTATGAAATATTTATAATGGAAAACCAACTTTGCCAAATGTATTTAATGTTGTATCTTAGGGGAAAAAATACTGCTGCCAATTTCCAAATTTCAAGGACTTTTTATTCTACTTTCATTTATTTTTTTCTCTACTTTTTATTTTTATTTGTTTTTTGTGTTTTATTTATTTAATATTTTCTCTTCTCTTCTCACTTTCTCTCTTGAATAAAATTCTCTCTTTATTGATCAATATTGAAATAATTGACACACAACAATATATTGTATATGTTTTATAATTTTTAATACTAACAATTACTAACACATTTTCTAAATATACAATATAATGTTTAACGAGGCCGGGATAAGGTACCGGTACTTTCTGTATCAAACTAACAAATGTGAAAGTTTTCTATAAATAAGTATAATTTTGAAAAATAAAAAAAAATAAAAAAATTAAGGATACTACTGATACTAAAAGGACTGCTTCATATCTTGATCTTTTCCTCAATATTGACACTGATGGACGACTTCACACGAAAATCTATGATAAACAGGACGATTTCAATTATCAATTTCCCATTTCTCAGCAGTAACATACCCCCTACCATTCCTATGGTGTTTACATATCTCAGTTGAAACGTTATGCTCGTGCAGGTTCACACTATACGGACTTCATATACAGAAGTGTGCTCCTAACGCAAAAACTGCTCCAACAAACTTATAATGAGGACAGAATAAAAATGAAACTCCGAAAATTTTATAGAAAACATCACGAAATGGTTGATCCATACGATGTGTCTTTCTCCAAACTGAGGACATTTTTTTCACCTGTTCGATTGTGGTTTGCCATTACGTCTTCTGATCTTTTAAGTACCGAACGTGACTTATTCCCGATTGTGAATGGTTTGCCTAGTTTGAATTCGCATTGCTATAAGACGGGTCATGGTATTTTTCTATCCACAATTCATTTTAATGAATTATTTGTTATTATCATCGAATTTTGTCAAATGTCTTATCATTTGTAGTTGTTAATCTTATCGAATAAAATCAACGGTACCAATTTTGTTGCACCAGATGCGCATTTCGACAATTCATGTCTCTTCAGTGATGCTCGTGGCCAAAATATTTGAAATCCAAAGCATATATAAAAGTTGAAGAGCTATAATCCAAAAGGTCCAAAAAGTATAACCAAATTCGTGAAAGGAATCAGAGCTTTGCATGAGGGAGATACATTCCTTAATTTATAATAATTTCTAATATTTTGTAACAGCAAATTTTAATAACACAAAAAATCCGTATTTTCATGCCAGTACCGAGGTACTGGCTACTGGGCTGGTGATACCCTCGGGGACTAATAGTCCACCAGCAGAGGCATCGACCCAGTGGTAGTAATAAAATCAACGGTACCAATTTTGTTGCACCAGATGCGCATTTCGACAATTCATGTCTCTTCAGTGATGCTCGTGGCCAAAATATTTGAAATCCAAAGCATATATAAAAGTTGAAGAGCTATAATCCAAAAGGTCCAAAAAGTATAACCAAATTCGTGAAAGGAATCAGAGCTTTGCATGAGGGAGATACATTCCTTAATTTATAATAATTTCTAATATTTTGTAACAGCAAATTTTAATAACACAAAAAATCCGTATTTTAATGCCAGTACCGAGGTACTGGCTACTGGGCTGGTAATACCCTCGGGGACTAATAGTCCACCAGCAGAGGCATCGACCCAGTGGTAGTAATAAAATCAACGGTACCAATTTTGTTGCACCAGATGCGCATTTCGACAATTCATGTCTCTTAAGTGATGCTCGTGGCCAAAATATTTGAAATCCAAAGCATATATAAAAGTTGAAGAGCTATAATCCAAAAGGTCCAAAAAGTATAACCAAATTCGTGAAAGGAATCAGAGCTTTGCATGAGGGAGATACATTCCTTAATTTATAATAATTTCTAATATTTTGTAACAGCAAATTTTAATAACACAAAAAATCCGTATTTTCATGCCAGTACCGAGGTACTGGCTACTGGGCTGGTGATACCCTCGGGGACTAATAGTCCACCAGCAGAGGCATCGACCCAGTGGTAGTAATAAATCAACGGTACCAATTTTGTTGCACCAGATGCGCATTTCGACAATTCATGAACATATACTACGTTGTTCGGTTGTGCCTTTTCTGTGTGCTGAATTGGGTTCTTTTCCGTATTCGTTTTTATTCTGTAGTTAGTCACCACTTCGGTGTTGACATGTATATCTATCATATAGTCATTCTTATAATTTTACTGTTTGCAAAAGTATGAATTATTTTAAATACTAAGGATTTTCTTACCCCAGGCAGTTAACCTTAGCCGTATTTGGCCCAACTTTTTAGAACTTTTGGTCCTTAATGCTTTTTAACTTTGTACTCGTTTTGGCTTTCAACCCCCTTTTTATAGGAGCGTCACAGATGAGTCTTATGTCGACGGAACGTGCGTCTGGCGTATTAAATTATAACCCTGGTACTTTTTGATAGCTTTTATTTGTTTGTTTCTATGTCCTGTTTGTTTTCCTATTTATTTGAATTGTCATGTAATGTTGTCATTGTAATGTTATATTTAACATTGCAATAAAAGGGGGTGGTTTGGCTAGCCACAAAACCAGGTTCAGCCCACCATTGTTTCTTATGATATCCAGTACCAATTCAGGAAAATGGCAATTGTTATAATGTAGTTCGATTCTTAAGTGTTCGACATTTAAGTGTTCTGTTTCTGTTGTGTCGTTTTTCTCCTCTTATATTTGTTTCCCTCAGTTTTAGTTTGTATACCGTATTTTCCTTAATCCATTTATGAATGTCGAAGAGCGGTACACTACTGTTGCCTTTATTCAATGACAAATTAAACAAGCACTCCCATGCTTGTATGGCGTGAGCTAGATTTGTTTAAGATTTATGTGTCATTATAAGTTACTCTTGTTGGAAAAAAATAAACCTAACATAGGTATCAGGATTAACAGTTAGTAAGCAAGATGCGCGTTTAATTTACAAAAGACTCATTAGTGGTGCTCGAATAAAAATAATCAAAAAGACCAAATAGTTTCGCTGCGGTTGACAAGGTTTTCTCGGGGTTCCAATCATCTCTATCACCCTCTTTGCTCTGCATTATGTAATATTTTATACTGAATGTCCTATCATTATTGTCTGGATCTTTTACAGATGAATTTGTTAAAGTATTAACTGTGAAGTGATCACACAACAGATATTAGCAAAATTAACAGAAGTGAAGCAAGATGGGTTTTTTTTTTTCATTTTGACAGTCAAATAATAGAATCTGTGCCAAAACATAGAACTTAAATTTGATATAAAATTCAACCCATTTTCCTTTCAATTATCGATTTTTGATTGGTCTAGACTAGAGAGTAACATTAAAGAAAATGTTACCCGCTCAGCCATGTGATATAGTAAATGAAAACCATCGTATTAGCAAATCAAAATATGGCATTTTAACGTGAAGTATAATAATATTGGATACGCTTATCGGAAAAAACCAAACCCAACATAGATATCAAGATTAACAGTTTTTTAGCAAATAGTTATCAATGGTACCAATATAATAATTGAGTAAACAAGATGCGCGTTTAATTTTTAAAAGACCCATCAGTGATGCACGAAAGTGGCCATATACGGAATAAATGTTAATACCTGACCCGGAAAATATAGGAAGCAAATTTCTATAAATATTCTTAAATGCTTGAAATTCAAATTTGATAAGCTTTCCTGGATTTATTTCATTCGGAATTCTCAAACCCAAACATTTAAAAATCATGGAAGTATACATATACTGACTGACTTCGAAAACGAAACACTCTTTTTGTTGATTTTTTTTAAACAAGTTATGATTTATCTTTAATTAAACCATTGTGGTGACGTCAGCATGTTCATTTATCGTGGTTTCTGTTTTCTAGAATCAACGCTTCCTTAATTCGTCGATGAAATGGACTTAACAAATTGTTTCCTTCGTGTGCCTTATTTCATTAGGTTTGCATTGGCTAATTTACTGATTTCTGTTCACTAATGGTATTGCTTTAAAAACTTACATATAATTTCTGTGATTTCTATATGCCTTCATTATGAATCGAACCCGTCCATGAATTTTGTTATGACATTGTGTTAACGACATCAACATATCGACGAAACCTCTCGGTTTGTTCGTTTGTTTGGTATGCAGGTCCGGTCTAATGGTTCCGTAATAGGCACTTATATATGATGTATATGATACTTGGCTGTGTACTATATGTATATACAATTCGTCTAAACATCAACCCAACAATGTTAGATCTGTAAGTTTGTTTTCGCAAATATTTTGTTTATCCCTCGCCGGGATTCGAGCCCATGCTACTGAGATATCGTGTCATCAAATTGCTTGCATTGTAGCAGACAACTAGACCACACGACTACCTGGGCTGCATTAACAATGAAGCTTTTGGTGGCCGGTTGTTACCTTTTTCACGTCAGCTTTAATCTAGCGTCGTAATACAGTACATGATAAATTAGGCATGAAGATGTTATTCTTTACATATCAGCTAAATTATCTATAGAAAAGGATCCTACAAATTAATGTAAGATACAGTCACAGAAAATAATTATATTTATAAGTACGTCTGAGTCTGTGACAACTCTACAACAGATTTATCCATCGGATAACCAGCAGTGATGGTGATAAATGGTTGTCTACATTATGTATATACAATTCGTCTAAACATCAACCCAACAATGTTAGATCTGTAAATTTGCTTTTGCTATTTTTTTGTTCTTCCCTCGCCGCGAGTCGAACCCATTCTACTGAGATATTGTGACACCAAATCGCCTGCATTGTAGCGAGATTGAGAAAAAACAAGATGAACTTAAATTAAAACAGGCAGAACTTGAAATGAGAGAAAGGTACTAGATGGAGAAAATGAAAATTGAAATGGTCGAAGAAAGCAACACTTAAGTCCAGTCGAAATCAGAACATGTTGATGCAGCAAAAAAAATACGTTTGGTTTCATGATTTAAAAAAAAACAGTCGTTAAATATTTTTCACAGTTTTAGAAAATTGCTCATAATTTGAAATGGCCAAAACCGTATTGGACTACGATGCAAAGTGATTTTGAGAGTAAGGCCGCTGAAATTTACTTAGCACTTTCATCAGAAAAAAGTTCTGATTATGAAACGGTAAAACTGGAAGTTTAAAAGCTTATGAGCTAGTACCAGCAGCATATAGAAAGAAATTTAGATCTTATTGCAAACCTATGTTGAATTTGTTCATGAAAATGAAGATCTACAATATATTTGATAAATTACGTACGTCAAAGAAAACTGATAACGATTTTGATAACCTTAGACAATTGATGTTATTAGAATAGTTCAAACAATAATTTCCTTTAGACTTTAAAAAAAAGACGACTAAACTGTTGAGACACTACATGATACAGCTGTTATTTCAAATAATTATACCCTTTCTCAAAAAAGAAGTTTCAAGGGTCAAAATGTTATGACTTCGAGTGAAAATTACAAAAATTTACGCACAAAGCGTATTGATAGTAAGCCTGTTGCACTGAATAAGAGTCAGTCTTGTTATATGTCTAGTCCAAAATTTGATACTTTTAAAAAGAAGTCACTAAATTGTGGTTATTGTTAGAAGAATGGTCACCTGATGGTTGATTGTTTTAGACTCCAGAGGAAGAATGAACGAGATAATAGGCCCATTGTACGACACCCTTTGTTACCAATACGTTGGAAGGCTATAAAGTCCAGTTTTTATGAATACGTGCTTTTTGCTGAAGAGACTTATGTTGGTTCATCCGTTTTGTTACAAGCTTTATAGTTAGGTTGTTTAGATGTTCCCCTCCATCGTATCTATCTGAAGTCAGATTTGATAACTGTACCAGTTGTTGTGGGTGTTTGTCCTAAATTCCCTGTAGAGGGTGTTGCATTATTGCTAGGAAATTATCTAGCTAGAAACAAAGTGGTTGCTGAGCCAATTGTTACCAGTGAACCGGTGGTGAATGTTAAATCACATGATGAAGATGATGCTAAACTGTTTCCAGCTTAGGTTGTTACTTAGGCGATGGCTAGGAAAAAAAACTCGTTTTTGCAAGCAGACCAGCTTGATTATATGGACCTTCCTGGCACTTTCGTAGCCGACATTGAAGGTCCTGGTAGCTCAGAAAAGCCCCTTATGAAACTACCTATTGTTAACAAGAATTTGATTATGCCAGACGTAAACAGCCATTCATTAGACCCTAGAAATATTTTTTGAGAATCAAATTAAGACCCTGAGGTTCTTCAGCACCGTGCACCACAGAAGGAAACAAACAAAGTGACCGAATGCTATTACAATCAAGACGGAATTTTAATGGGGAAGTGGAGGCCCCATGAAGCTACCCCAGAGGAGGAATGGAGAGTGGTATATCAAGTGACTGGTCCTGAAGTTTATAGGCAAGCAATTATTTGTCTTGCCGATGACACCCCTTGGCTGGACACTAAGGTATAAGGTAGACTTGCCTAAAGATCAACTGCCAAGACGAAGCAAATATGTCGCTGAATTCTGCAAATCATGCCATATATGCAAGGTTGTTTGTTAAACTAACCAGAAAATACCACCAGCACCACTTCTGCCTATTCGAGCTTTTGAAGAACCTTTCAGCAGAGTACTTATTGACTGCGTTGGACCTTTACCAAAGACCAAGACTGAAAATGCGTATTTATTGACTATCATGTGTACATACACTCCCTTTACTGACGCTAAGGTACATGAAGACACCTACTATTGTCAAAGTTCACGTTAGTAGGACTTCCTTAGTCTATACAGTCCGACCAGGGTTCAAACTTCATGTCAGGTTTATTTCAGCATGTCGTGTACCAGTTAGGGATTACTCAATAAAGATCAAGTTCTAACCATCCAGCATCTCAAGGTGCCTTATAACGTTGTCATCAAACATTGAAGAACATGATTATATTTTTTTGTCTTCAATTTGACAGATACTAGGATAATGGAATTCATTTTCTACTTGTTGCGGTCCGATAGGCTGTTCAAGAATCCCTTGGTTTTAGTCCCTTTGAGATGGAATTTGGCCATTCTGTAAGGGCAACCATGAAATTGATTAAGGAAAATAGGCTTGCTAACGATACTGACTAAAATCTTTTAGACTATGTTTCTAGATTAAAGACAAGTTTTATACTGCTTGTCAAATTGCTCAGAAAAACTTACAAATATGTGCAGAACAAGATGCAAATATGGTATGATAAAAATGCCAGGGACAGAGTTTTTGAGCCTGGTGATAAGGTACTTTTATGTTTGCCAGTCCCTGGACATGCATGCTTTACAGGCTAAAGGTGATTCAAGCCGTTACATGTATTATATTTGTTCTTTGTCGGGTTGTTGTCCCTTTGACACATTCTCCATTTCCAATCTCAATTTTAATAGGATTAAGTTCGAATATGTTGTATTTGTAACAACAGATACTATTCAGATCCCTGATGATATGAAGATCCTTAAGGACAGACGTGTTGTGTTATATTTGTATTGTTTTGCCATTAAATTGTGATTCTTAATTTATTGTAATCATCATTTGACACAATAACATGGTTCTTTAAAATTCACTTACAATACCTTCTAATGAAGAATTGACTTTAATTTTGAAAAGACATTATCACAACAGTTTAAAGTATAGATACAATGAATAAGCGTTGATTTATGAAAAACAAACCATTCTCCCTACTTTTTAAGAAGGAAAATACCCCCTCCCCTCTTTTTGAAGTTGAATAGTCGTTCCCTGACTAGGCCGCCACCTTTCCAAAACCATTGATCCACACTAGAAAATGTAACATTATTACCCCTCACGCAAGTTTTTAAGTCAAAACGGGTGTCACCTTAGGTACACTATTTATGTTTCCGATTCTCAAATAGATCATTAAGCATTACCGAAATGCCGACACTTATACATGGATCGATGAGCGATTAATGTACAGCGGCAACTATTTCACAAATTTGCAGGCTTACCATTATGTTTATGGTGTACGTTTATATTATATAAATGTATTCTGCTTTTATAAAACCAGAACGATGAGTCGTATGTTAACGTTTACTTTATTTGGCATTTTAAATTTTATTTGACTTTATTTGGCATTTTAAATTTTATTTGACTTTATTTGGCATTTTAAATTTTATTTGACTTTATTTGGCCTTTTTAACTTTTTTTTTATTCAAGAGTCTTTCGTAAATGAAACGTGCGTCTGGCGCAAAAACAAAATTCCAATGAATGTGATGAGTTTATCTAGATACCTTATAACAGTATCCAAGGTACAAACTACTTATATCAATTTTAATCTTACTCAATCTAACACAACGTTCATTGCTACGCCATTGATTCAGTATTCCTACCGTACCAATACTTAAAACGGAAATCACATGATGATAAATGATCGTCATGCAATCGATAAAAATGAAATCAAAACATAAATTTTGCATGCATCCGAGGCGCTTTTCTGGATCTAAAATCATCAGGAACGCTCAAAGCCGAATATTTGAAAGCCAACAATTTACAAAGATCTATATACAAATTTAGTTGATTAAAGGTTAAAGATTAACATTCAAAATGTACATTTATCTGCCGACATGATTGCAAAAAGTAAAATGTCTTAAAGCAAAATAAAATTATTTAAAACCGAATTTATGACAATACACGTGTCTTGATAGTTATCAAAGGTACCATGATTATAATTTAGTACGCCAGACGCGCGTTTAGTCTACATAAGACTCATCAGTGACGCTCATAACAAAACATGTATAAAATTTTTTGATTGAGTTAAGTCTGCCAATTGATATTTTATCGTATGTTTTTATATGTTGTGATGTTATGCTATTGTTTCAGAAAAAGGGAGAAGGTTTGGGCCCATTAAAACGTTTAATCCCGCTGCAAATGTTTGCACCTGTCCTAAGTCAGGAATCTGATGTACAGTAGTTGTCGTTTGTTTATGTAATATATACGTGTTTCTCGTTTCTCGTTTTGTTTATATAGATTAGACCGTTGGTTTTCCCGTTTGAATGGTTTTACACTAGTTATTTTGGGGCCCTTTATAGCTTGTTGTTCGGTGTGAGCCAAGGCTCCGTGTTGAAGGCCGTACTTTAACCTTTAACCTAATTTAATTTTTGAATTGTTGTTTGGATGGAGAGTTGTCTCATTGGCACTCACACCACATCTTCCTATATCTATAAAGCCATTATATTGCTAAAGGTTCAGTTGAAATATATAAATCCTCATCTTATTCGCTATCCCCGTGTCTGTTGTTACGGGTTTTTTTTTTATTTACGAACGTAATCTATGTATTACTGGTAAATTATTAAACCAGGGATTACCATACATTAATTAAAACCTTTACTTAATGTTTCTTAGTTATAAAGATTTGGTTTTGAAGTTTAGTTGTACCTGTAGAAAACTTATATCAATAGGGATAACACATCCTATTTTTTACGGAAATGTTGTTATCACTCCTTCAAATAAACTTATTCGAAACGGTTACCAATTTAACAATGTAATAAAATCATTGAAAATTGTTTTTATTGGTATAAATATTGACTTTGTTATCAGTTAATTAAAAGCAAACTAAATATTACTAGTATGTTATATACATAATATAATACACATGCATGGATCTACAATCTGTCAATACCTCTATTTTGGTATTGCACAAGGCCATGTTTTTCTCTGGCTGTTTATGACGTCTTTACAATAAAACCATTGGATGTTGGATGTGTAAGGATTTATAATTAAGTCGTAGATGCAGGATTTTTTTATTAGTTGTTAGTGGATTTGAACTAAATGTCATTTATCTGCGATTGCTCCACTACAATCCAGTAAAAGTCTGAAATGACCTATATCTGTACTCGACTGTACTGATTTTTACTCGACCTGTCTGAATTGGTCTGATATTTACTTGATACAACTTAATCGGAACTATACTTAACAAGTTAACAGTCTGAACTTGTTCTCGACCATGCCAGTACGTTACCATTGTATACGAGTCTGAACCATGCTCGACCTAGTCTGAACCATACTCGACCCTGTCTGAACCATTCTCGATCTAGTCTGAACCATACTTGACCTTGTCTGAACCATACTCGACCTAGTCCCAACCATACTCGACCAAGTCTTAACCAAACAAGGCCTATTCTTTGTATTTAGTAATTTAGGAAATGTTTAAAAAAAAAATATGAATGTTAATTAAAAATGCATTCTGATTCAATATAGTATTGAAATTAAAGTTTCACAATACTCAATCATTATATAACTTCAATACAATATTCATCAACACTTTTATAATAACATAATCAAATATATCAACTTTAAAATATGAATAAAACGCGCTGATCAAATAATCTCAAAAATGAATTGTGACAAATGTTTTCAATGTTATTCAAATATTTTTGAATGTTTCAGAAGTATTTCATAGTAACTGGATTTGATTTTCACCATTAAAGTAAGCCTAACATAGATTTTTGGTGTCAGTTTTGTAATAATGCAGTGATTTTTTTTTATCACTACATGTATATATATATAAAAATGTATAGAAAGCAACTTAATAAATTTTAGAAACTGAGACCTTTGTTTTGTGTTTAAATATAATACAATCATGATAGAAAATTTCCATAGCAATCCTTGATAACCTTTGTAAAAAAAAGAAAATGTGTTCCAAAGTAACAGTAAACATGTGTTTCAATTAAATTTAAGATGTGTTTGTCAAATTAAAGACATGGCATACAAACAGCACTTTAATATGATTTAATTACCTCAGTACATGTGTGCTTTACATGTAAAAAGAAAGCCCTATTTTCTTAAACTCGAGTATTACTTATCTAGTATATTCGAAAGGTCTTGTTATTCAAGTAAACAAGATATTGTATTTTTTAATTATTTACACCTTATGTAAGAATCCGGGGTTTTGTTTGGTTGATAGCCAGTGTATTTTTCACCAATTTACTGTTATCAAATGAATATTGTTCATTTTTAACGCCGCCGGGGTATTTGCTAAAAGGATATGACTTTTTTACCCTCTCTGTCGTGAAATTTGCAAAAGATACTCTATCCGACTGAACCCTTGTAACGTCACGATCATCAATGCGTTTTAGTACATTAACATTCGGTGTAATTAAACAGATATATCATGTTATTGAGGGGTATTTGCTGACGGCTCGTGAAATTTAACATTCTCTTGACTGGTATTTTTCGCAAATACCCTTCCTTAACATAATATATCTGTTCAAAATATTATTTAGAATCTAATACCTCTGACCAGGTGTGGTCTTATTAATGAGTTTACCCCAATCTAAGGTAATACTTTATACTTCACCACTAATCAGAAGAGCAATTTATGAATGTCTTTAATCTTACCCTTTTTCGTATAAATTATATATAATATAAAATTAATATCCCAAATTATAATAATAAATATATTTCTAATATGAGGTTAAACAATTCATTAATTTTGTTGCCTGTTGTTATATATGTTAGTTAAAACAAAATTTATTTTAACAGTTAAAAAACGTAGAGGTTATTTGGTTCAGTATTGTTTAGACTGGTCGAGTATTGTTGAGACTTTTGGTTAAGTATGGTTAAGACTGGAAAAATAGGTCGAGTACAGGTCGAGAAGGGGTTAAGACTGTTTCAGTCTGGTCGAGTTAGAGTTCAGACTATTATCAATGGCAAATATAAGAGTTAAGTATGATTCAGTACACATGGTACAGTCAAGAATGGTTCAGACTGGGGTCGAGTAGGCTATTTCAGACTTTTACTGGTTTGTGGTGCTCTCAGACCTGTACATAGTGTCTTTTTGTTGTTAATATGTACAAGTACGCGGCCACGTCCACTTGTATTTTTGTTCATCTGATGAGTTAAACTTTTTTCAACTGATTTTTATAGTTCGTTCTTATGTTGTACTGTTATAACACTGCCCAAGGTTAGGGGAGAGTTGTGATCTAGCTAACATAATCAAGTCAACCTGTATTTCAGGGGTTGTCGTTTGTTTACGTGTTATATATTCGTTCATTTTTGTACATAAATAAGGCCGTTTATTTTTTCGTTTGAATTGTTTTACATTGTCATTTTGGGGCCTTTTACAGCTGACTATGCGGTATGTGCTTTGCTCATTATTGAAGGCATACGATGTCCTTAAGTGGTTAATTTCTGTGTCATTTTGGTGTCTTGTGGAGAATTGATTCATTGGCAATAGTACCACATCTTCTTTTTTATATCAACCCTACAATTTGGCCGACTGTGAGTTGTTCAGTTTTCTCTATTAATTGTAAATGATGGGAGCTGTGAAAAAATCTCTGAATTATTCGTTCCTTTCCGCTCTGTTTTTCCGTTTCGCAGTTTACAGGTATTTCAATTTTCGCCCCTGTCAATTTTTAATTTCTTAATCATAAATTTAGAAAAAAACTTTTAAAAGGCGAAATAATCAACACTTCACGTTTAGTTTATTACTACTAAAGTTTAATCAAATATCTAAACTATCAAATTTAAAACTGATGTTTAGAATTTTAAAAGTTTGATTAGTTGGCAAATTTTAAAATACTAAAACTTTTTAAATTATTCATTGATAATTGATACCTGGTATGTGTAACGTTTAACACTTATGAATTTAAAATGTTAAAAAGTTTAAAAATTTTAGATTTTTGAAATTTTTATCAAGGTTTATACAAAATATATAATTATTCGAGAAACCAAGGATTTTCTTATCCCAGGCATAGATTACCTTAGCCGTATTTGGCACAACTTTTTAGAATTTTGATCCTCAATGCTCCTCAACTTTGTACTTATTTGGCTTTATAACTATTTCGATATGACCGTCACTGATGAGTCTTATGTAGACGAAACGCGCGTCTGGCGTACTTGATTATAATCCTGGTACCTTTGATAACTATTTACACCACTGGGTCGATGCCACTGCTGGTGAACGTTTCGTCCCCGAGGGTATCACAAGACCAGTAGTCAACACCGAAGTGTTGACTACTTAGCTGGTGATAGGCTCAACACTTCGGTGTTGACATGAATATCAATTATGTGGTCAATTTCATTAATTTCCTGTTTACAAAACATATAATTTTTCGAAAAACTAAGGAGTTTCTTATCCCAGGCATAAATTACCTTAGCCGTATTTGGCACAACTTTTTGGAAATTTGATCCTCAATGCTCTTTAATTTTGTACTTATTTGGCTTTATAACTATTTCGATATGAGCGTCACTGATGAGTCTTATGTAGACGAAACGCGCGTCTGGCGTACTTAATTATAATCCTGGTACCTTTGATAACTATTTCACCACTGGGTCGATGCCACTGCTGGTGGACGTTTCGTCCCCGAGGGTAAAACCAGCCCAGTAGTCAACACTTCGGTGTTCACATGAATATCAATTATGTGGTCAATTTCATTAATTTCCTGTTTACAAAAAATATAAATGTTCGAAAAACTAAGGATTTTCTTATCCCAGGCATACATTACATTAGCTGTATTTGGCACAACTTTTTAGAATTTTGATCCTCAATGCTCTCCAAATTTGTACTTATTTGGCTTTACAACTTTTTCGATATAAGCGTTACTGATGAGTCTTATGTAGACGAAACGCGCGTCTGGCGTACTTGATTATAATCCTGGTACCTTTGATAACTATTTACACCACTGGGTCGATGCCACTACTGGTGGACGTTTCGTCCCCGAGGGTATCACCAGCCGAGTAGTCAACACTTCGGTGTTGACATGAATATCAATTATGTGGTCAATTTCATTAATTTCCGGTTTACAAAACATATAATTATTCGAAAACTAAAGATTTTCTTATCCCAGGCATAGATTACCTTAGCCGTTTTTGGCACAACTTTTTGGATTTTTCATCCCCAATGCTCTTCAACTTTGTACTTATTTGGCTTTATAACTATTTCGTTATGAGCGTCACTGATGAGTCTTATGTATACGAATCGCATCTGGCGTGCTTTTTTATAATCCTGATACCTTTGATAACTATTTACACCACTGGGTCGATGCCACTGCTGGTGGACGTTTAGTCCCCGCGGGTATCACCAGCCCAGTAGTCAACACTTCGGTGTTGACATGAATATCAATTATGTGGTCAATTTCATTAATTTCCTGTTTACAAAACATATAATTATTCGAAAAACTAAGGATTTTCTTATCCCAGGCATACATTACCTTAGCCGTATTTGGCACAAATATTGGAAATTTTGATCCTCAATGCTCTTCAACTTTGTACTTATTTGGCTCCACAACTTTTTCGATATAAGGGTCACTGAGGAGTCTTATGTAGAGGGAACGGGCGTCTGGCGTACTTGATTATAATCCTGGTACCTTTGATAACTATTTACACCACTAGGTCGATGCCACTGCTGGTGGACGTTTCGTCCCCGAGGGTAAAACCAGCCCAGTAGTCAACACTTCGGTGTTCACATGAATATCAATTATGTGGTCAATTTCATTAATTTCCTGTTTTGAAAAAATATAATTATTCGAAAAACTAAGGATTTTCTTATCCCAGGCATAGATTACCTTAGCAGTATTTGGCACAACTTCTTGGAATTTTCATCCTAAATGCTCTTCAACTTTGTACTTATTTGGCTTTATAACTATTTCGATATGAGCGTCACTGATGAGTCTTATGTAGACAAGACGCGCGTGTGGCGTACTTAATTATAATCCTGGTACCTATGATAACTATTTACACCACTGGGTCGATGCCACTACTGGTGGACGTTTCGTCCCCGAGGGTATCACCAGCCGAGTAGTCAACACTTCGGTGTTGACATGAATATCAATTATGTGGTCAATTTCATTAATTTCCGGTTGACAAAACATATAATTATTCGAAAACTAAGGATTTTCTTATCCCAGGCATAGATTACCTTAGCCGTTTTTGGCACAACTTTTTGGAATTTTCATCCCCAATGCTCTTCAACTTTGTACTTATTTGGCATTATAACTATTTCGTTATGAGCGTCACTGATGAGTCTTATGTAGACGAATCGCATCTGGCGTACTTTTTTATAATCCTGATACCTTTGATAATTATTTACACCACTGGGTCGATGCCACTGCTGGTGGACGTTTAGTCCCCGCGGGTATCACCAGCCCAGTAGTCAACACTTCGGTGTTGACATGAATATCAATTATGTGGTCAATTTCATTAATTTCCGGTTTACAAAACATATAATTATTCGAAAACTAAGGATTTTCTTATCCCAGGCATAGATTACCTTAGCCGTTTTTGGCACAACTTTTTGGAATTTTCATCCCCAATGCTCTTCAACTTTGTACTTATTTGGCATTATAACTATTTCGTTATGAGCGTCACTGATGAGTCTTATGTAGACGAATCGCATCTGGCGTACTTTTTTATAATCCTGATACCTTTGATAATTATTTACACCACTGGGTCGATGCCACTGCTGGTGGACGTTTAGTCCCCGTGGGTATCACCAGCCCAGTAGTCAACACTTCGGTGTTGACATGAATATCAATTATGTGGTCAATTTCATTAATTTCCTGTTTACAAAACATATAACTATTCGAAAAACTAAGGATTTTCTTATCCCAGGCATACATTACCTTAGCCGTATTTGGCACAAATTTTGGAAATTTTGATCCTCAATGCTCTTCAACTTTGTACTTATTTGGCTCCACAACTTTTTCGATATAAGGGTCACTGATGAGTCTTATGTAGAGGGAACGCGCGTCTGGCGTACTTGATTATAATCCTGGTACCTTTGATAACTATTTACACCACTAGGTCGATGCCACTGCTGGTGGACGTTTCGTCCCCGAGGGTAAAACCAGCCCAGTAGTCAACACTTCGGTGTTCACATGAATATCAATTATGTGGTCAATTTCATTAATTTCCTGTTTTGAAAAATTTAATTATTCGAAAAACTAAGGATTTTCCTATCCCAGGCATAGATTACCTTAGCAGTATTTGGCACAACTTCTTGGAATTTTCATCCTAAATGCTCTTCAACTTTGTACTTATTTGGCTTTATAACTATTTCGATATGAGCGTCACTGATGAGTCTTATGTAGACATGACGCGCGTGTGGCGTACTTAATTATAATCCTGGTACCTTTGATAACTATTTACACCACTGGGTCGATGCCACTGCTGGTGGACGTTTCGTCCCCGAGGGTATCAACAGCCCAGTAGTCAACACTTCGATGTTGACATGAATATCAATTATGTGGTCAATTTCATTAATTTCCTATTTACAAAACATATAAATATTCGAAAAATTTACTATAAAGGACAATTACTCCTTTGGGGGTCAATTGATCATTTCGATCATGTTGACTTATTTGTTAATCTTACTTTGCTGAACATTATTGCTGTTTACAGTTTATCTCTATCTATAATAATATTCAAGATGATAACCAAAAACCGCAAAATTTCCTTGAAATTACTCATTCAGGGGCAGCAACCCAACAACAGGTTGTCTGAGTCATCTGAAAATTTCAGGGCAGATAGATCTTGACCTGATAAACAATATTATTTGCTCTTAATGCTTTGGTTTGTAAGTAATGAGCCAAAACTGCATTTTATCTCTATGTTCTAAATAGCCGTGGCGGCTATCTTGGTTGGATGGCCGGGTCATCGGACACATTTTCTATATTAGATACCCCAAAGATGACTGTGGCCAAGTTTGGATTAATTTTGCCAAAAAGTTATGAGAAGAAGATTTTTGTAAAAAGTTACTAAGATTTATGAAAAATGATTTAAATTGATTATAAAGGGCAATAACTCCTAAAGGGGTCAACTGACCATTTTGGTTAAGTTGACTTATTTGTAGATCTTACTTTGCTGAAAATTATTGCTGTTTACAGTTTATCTCTATCTATAATACTATTCAAGATAATAACCAAAAACAGCAAAATTTCCTTAAAATTACCAATTCAGTGGCAGCAACCCAACAAAGGGTTGTCTGATTCATCTGAAAATTTCAGGGCAGATAGATTTTGACCTGTTTAACAATTTTAACCTGACAGATTTGCTCTAAATGCTTTGAGTTATGAGCCAAAAACTGCATTTTACCCCTATGTTCTATTTTTAGCCGTGGCAGCCATCTAGATTTGATGGCCAGGTGACCAGACTCATTTTTTAAACTAGATACCCCAAAGATGATTGTGGCCAAGTTTGAAATAATTTGGCCTAGTTGTTTCAGAGGAGAAGATTTTTGTAAAAGATAAGTAAGATTTACGAAAAATGGTACAAAATTGACTATAAAGGGCAATAACTCCTAAAGGGATTAACTGACCATTTTGGTCTTGTTGACTTTTTTTGTAGATTTTACTTTGCTGAACATTATTCTTGTTTACAGTTTATCTCTGAATATAATAATATTCAAGATAATAACCAAAAACAGCAAAATTTCCTTAAAATTACCAATTCAGGAGCAGCAACCCAAAAAATGGTTGTCCGAGTCATCTGAAAATTCCAGGGCAGATAGATCTTAACCTGATGAACAATCTTACCCTATGTCAGATTTGCTCTAAATGCTTTGGTTTTTGAGTTATAAGCCAAAAACTGCATTTTACCCCTTTGTTCTATTGTAAGCCATGGCGGCCATCTTGGTTGCCTGGCCGGGTCATCGGACACATTGTTTAAACTAGATACTCCAATGATGATTGTGGCCATGTTTGGTAAAATTTGGTCCAGTAGTTTCAGAGGAGAAGATTTTTGTAAAAGTTAACGACGACGGACGCAGGACGACGACGACGACGGACGACGGACGCAAAGTGATGGAAAAAGCTCACTTGGCCCTTTGGACTAGGTGAGCTAAAAAAACGAAACGAAAAGAATACATCAGAACTATTTGGTTTTCCCAGCGGTCATCATTTGGAAGTATAACAGTGAATACTGATAAACTCGCAGTTAGCCAAATAGTATGGTAGTGTTGAGTGTGTATAAATTTCACTGAACTTTAAGCAATACAATTTCTCCCTACACGTGTATTATCTCAAATTTGATTTCAATTCTTTTGTTTTATTTTCAATCAACTATTTCGGTTATTTAGAAATTCGTGGCCCTCTAATGTTCGTTCTTGAGCGTCCCCAAACTGACAGGTAGATTCCGAATGGCGCCTCGGACACATGCAATTTTTAACGTTTTGTTTTCATTTTTTATCGATTGCATGACGATCATAAATTGCCTTTTATAATTGAGTAAAGTTTAAAGGGTTGATAAAGTATTTACTATTTGTAAACAGTGGTGGATTAAGGATCCCTAATAGAGCTACATATATGTAAAAATGCATATACTTTTTACAGTTCAAACGTAGTCTAAGGGGGCGACCACTAACTTTCAAAAAGGAGGATATTTGTTTTGGTCTATGTTAGAATTTTGTTATCACATGAACAATTTCTTTTAGTTTTTCAACGCTATCAAACAAATTATTTGGTTCAAAACTTAAAACTATAATGTATGGGGAAAATAATGATTTTGTTTTGTCATCTGCTTGAACAGAATACTGTTTTCATCAAGGTTGGGATCAAATATTTATTTTTTTGGAAAAAAACATACCCCTAGTCTTAAAGGGACACTAGCTATCAAATTCATGGTCAACGATTTGACTCAAATTCTCATATTTGATTTATAACAATGTAAAACATTTATCCACACTATCAAAAGTATAAAATAAACAGTTTACAGAGCATGAGGTAGATAAAATATAGGTTCGTTTCGTGTGTATTGAAGTCCAGACGCCATCTAATTAACTATCGATTTGACCTCAGATGACCATATAAGCGATGTAAACATAAATAAAGATATAAATAGATTAAACCAACACGTGGAATTGGATTTTTATAGGTCTGTTTGATATTATTTTATAGATTAAAAATAGATGTTTTTCATTGCTTTTAACCGTAAAAAAAATGATTTTATTTGAATCGAATTAGTAATCAAATGATTTACCGTAGTTTCACTTTCATTGTTGACATTCTTTTATCTTTAAATAACCAGTACACGTACAATGCATGCGTTGTCAATCTCTAGCTAGGGGTTAAATTGAAGTTCACATGAATACAGATTTAAAGAGGTCGACTGATTCACTTGCAAGTGAAAACCTAATTATCAATGTTTTTAGCGTAATTTGACAAAATTGAACCTTTTTAGCTGCAAAAAGCGAATTGTTATTTCACTATTTCATTGCATTATTGACTGAACAAAAAGATCAAACTTTAGATTTATTATATATCTCTTAGCTAGTGCCCCTATAAAGTTAAATGGTCATTCCCTGACTAGGACCCCATTTTTTCAAATTCATTGATACGTACCTGAAAAATGCACCATTTTTGAAGCCCCTTGTTGAAGTTTTCAAGTTAAATTAAGTCACCTTATCGACAATATTTATATTTCCGATTCCCAAATCGATTACAATTTATATGAAACTATATAAACTTTTCTAAATGCCGATACCTACAAATGGATAGTATTGGCCTTATGCACAGCGGCAACTATTACATAACTATGTAGGCTGAAAATAATGTTTATTGTATACATTATGTATTGTATGAATGTATTCAACTTTTACAAAGCCAGAGCGATGAGTTGGATGTTTCAAGTTTACTTTATTTGGCGTTTTTAATCATTTTTCACTTTTTTTGGCAAATTTTTATTTAATTTGATTCGAGCGTCATTGATGAGTCTTTTGTAGACTTGTATCTGGCGCAAATACAAAATTAACATCCTGGTATCTATGCTGAGTTTATTTTGATGCCTTATAACATTTTCTTAGCTCCAAGCTACTTATATTTCATCTTATTTTTACACTCGTCGTGTATAGAGGGTAGCAGTGTAAAATAGATATCAACAACCTCCCACAGTCGCGGCTAGCGCAAAGATTCAGTATTCTTACCGTACCAAAACTTTGAACTGATGCCCTTTATAGCTTGCTGTTCGGTATGAGCCACTGCTCCGTGTTGAAGGCCGTACTTTGACCTATAATAGTTTTATAAATTATGACCTGGATAGGAGAGTTGTCTTATTGGCATTTTTATCACATCTTCTTATATGTACTATTTAAGAGAGTCATGCAATCGATATAAAATGAAAACAAAGCGTTAAAATTTGCATGAATCCGACATGCTTTTCTATAACTATCTTCATCAGTACAATCCAAGGTGATTAGTAGAAGGCAACATTTATAAAGGAATAGTTGATTAAAGCTTAAAGAGGATCGTTCAAAGGTTTCATCTACCGTCAGAATTGAAAATAGTGAGAAGTCGTAAAGCAAAACAAAAAATAATACCCTTATATGTAAAGACATTTCATTGCTAAAAGTTCAGTAGAAATATATCAATACTCAACCCTACCATACGATTTTGAGATTAAGATGGCCGCCCAGGTAGTCAACTGAGTTTTGGGCTCTGCAGTTTTTTGCAATTTTATGTGATTTTTGACAGACCAAATGCATGATATTCATAAGAGTATGTTCAGTATGATTATATCTACACAGTGATGTAACTTTTGTTGAGAAAATTTGGATTATTAACCTTGGAAATTTTGAAAAAAGATTTCTTTTCAAAGTGTAGAGAACATTTCAGTAAAACTTTTCATAATTTGAAGTCCTCTATTTACTTGTCTGGAGAATTCTTGGGATTAGATTTGTGAGTTCTATTCTAGTTTAACAATGCCAGGTGAAAACTCTAACAACAGTAATAAAAAGGTGACAAAAAGAATATACAAACTGTACAAACATTGCAGCTAAAAAAAAAGTAGTGAAAAAAACAATTCAGCTAAAAAATCTCACACAGATGATTCAATGGATAGTAGTGTAGATATGACAATTGAATTATCAAATCTCCACCATGATTTAAATAGTATAAAGGAATGCCTGGAGGGTGTTGTTAAACGAACAGACCTTGACAAAGCACTGAACAACATTGTAAGAAAAGATGATTTGGAAACAATAGTGACCTCAATTGTCACTAAATTGGTTGATAGAATGACAAAAGAAATAAAAGGTTACTTAAAAGATAAGACAAATAAGCAAGACAAAAGCTATTTAAGAAATGTCAAAAGTGAATGAAGACTAAAAAAGAGTTGATCGCTAGTCAAGGGAAAATGATCCATGAACTTCAGATAAATGTTAAAGATAATGGTATTATTGTTAAACATGCATAACAAATGTCTAACTATAATCAGTAGTATAGCAGAAGGTTCAACATAAAAGTGATGAATTTCCCGAAAACAATGATGAAAATTTAAGAGAGATCTTTAAAAGTAGAATTGTTAAAGACACTTTGAAGGTAAACATCCAACCTGGTGAAATCCAAGCTTTTCATAGGATACCAGGTTAACAAGTAAAACATAGATCATTGTAAAACTCCTAAACTCTGAACTAAAATACCGCAATATGAGAGATAGGAAAAACTTGCCTAAACAATGCACTTTTAGACTAGTTGATAATGTTACAAAATCCAATATGGAACTGATTACTAGACTTCGTGATAGTGATCAACTTGAAAGTATTAGATACATAGTGTGATAGTGACCTTATACGGTATAAATGGGGTCAGTAAATTCAATATGGGATGAGAGCGAAGCTCGAATCTCCATATGGAATTTACTTACCCCATATATACCGTATAACGTCACTAGAAAAATATGTAACGAATTTATCTTACCGACTATCTTACCGTGTGAAATTTAGACTAGACTGAGTGACCTATCAAAATGAGCAAGTCTTCAATACTTTTAGCATTAGAAAACTACTTTCATTGGTTCTGCAAAAACAGATGCCAACAATAACGACATGTAAGGTTTAAATGTGTTTTATGAATATATTTCAATCCTATTCATCACTTTCCTCGTGTGTTGTAATCTTTAAGTTTTCCCTCAGTACCGTTTTTATAAAGGGACACAACACCACTACTTACCGTCTATGAAAAAGCCCCGCCTCCCTACTAACCTAATATGAAATATACACGGTTTGCACGCGGACGCTTGTAACCAATCATATTCCAAGAAATGTATAGGAGGTAAGATAATACTTGGTACTTTAATTGTGCTATTTATGGGAAAACTGAAGCAGGTAGATGTTTGAAAATTAATATTTTTGATGACATTGCTAAGCGATTGAGATATCTGGTTACTTTTTGAAGAACATATTTTTCTATGATAAATTCATTTCAACTGAAATTTAATTGTTTTGATATATAATATCTTACTTACACACAGAGTAAACTAGTATTTAGGGGAACTATCCACCAAAATTTTCATTACTTTGATTATTAATATTATCATTATTTATGCAATCTTATCATTGGGGTTTTTTCCGACTTAAAATTTTCATTTTAATGGGGTTTTTTTCAATGTGAAACATTTATGATTAATAATGACCTTTTAATTACTAGTATTATCTTTTGACAAGCAGTCAATTCCTTGTTTCAACATATTGTTTTCGTTAATCTTTTTGTTCATTTCTTGTACATTGTAAAATTGAGAATGAAAATGGGGAATGTATCAAAGAGACAACAACCCAACCATAGAAAAAACAATAGCAGAAGGTCACCAACAGGTCTTTAATGTAACGAGAAATTCTCGCACCCGGAGGCGTCCTTCAGCTGGTATATAAGAGTTTCTGGCGTTAGCTTTTTTTTTTGTTTTTTTTTCAAATCAATTAAAATAGAAGGTCATTTTTGTTAGTAAAAAAAAATGAATTTCAGAATTGTAGTATTTAATGCCATTAAAGCTGCAAAACATGAAAGAGAACATCTATATGTATGTGAGTTATCTTAACATTATAAATGTGAGAGAGAATGATTGTGTAAATGATTGTGCAAAATGTAGTTTATCTTAGTTTATTCCATTGACTTTGTATTACATTGTTTGCGTGCTTTGTGTATAGACAACAAAATTGTATCTCAGGTTAATATAAGATAATGGATAATCATATAAAAATGTTGTCAGTGAATGTTAGGGGTCTTTTCTCTAGCGCTAAGAAAAGATCTGATGTCTTCAACTGGGCGAAACAAAAAATTAGTTCGATTGTGTGTTTTCAAGAGACACACAGTACAAAAGATATTGAAACTTTATGGGGGGATGAATGGGGCCATCAGTGTTACCTCAGTCATGGTGATAGTAGAAGTGCTGGAGTTTGTGTCATGTTCAGGGATGGTCATGATTACGGAGTTCATGAATTTCTTATAGACCAACATGGACGATATATCATATTAGACTTGACTCTATACGATCAAAGGTTAACTTTGGTATGTTTATATGGTTATAACACAGATAAACCAGATGTTTTCTGTGATATCCTACAGAAAACTATAAGATATTCGAATACAAGTTTCATCTTCTTGAATGACTTGAATGTAGTGCAGGATGATAATGATGATACGTATAATGTAATACATGACAGAAACCCCAACCCCAAGAGAAAGATTGATAAAATTAAGGACACACTTTTACTGTTAGACCCTTGGAGTACTTGTTATCCTAGTGATAGAAAATTAACATGGCGTCAGAAATCTTCCATTAAACAGAGCCGTCTTGATTATTATCTCGAATCTGAGGACCTTTTTATATTGATGGAATCAACCAAATTTATTCCTGGATACAGGACAGATCACTCTGCCAGTATATTTACTTTTACAGCATCCTTAGCTAAGCGGGGCAAAGGATACTGGACATTTAATTATCAGCTTTTAAGGGAACCTGTATTTTGAGATTTGGTTATAATTTGCATTAGAGACACTGTTTCTGAGTATTTCTCTTGGAGTAATTTCGAAGATTTTCTTCATGACCAGTTATCTAGCAGTGATCAGCTATTTTAGAGGGTCTAAAAATGTAGATTCGTAGTCTTACTATCTCCTACTGTATTAAAAAATCAAGGGAAGAAAAAGATGTTTTTAAGGGACTGGAATGCAGTCTTAAGAAAATTAATGTGACGTCACTCAATCAAATGAATGGTTACTATTATTGATTCATTTGCTTACATCTTTACCTATTATATGTCAATCCATGTTGAATGAAATCAACATATAATTCTTTAATTCTATATGGGATGGAAAAACAGAAAAAATCAAACGTGATACACTGATTGCAGATAAAAAGGAGGGAGGTTTGACAATGGTTCATTTACAATATTTCAACTTTTATCTTGAAGTCGGTTGGGTGAGTCGATTTTTTTGGCAAATTTGAATGGGGACTGGCAAAATATTCTTAATTTGATATTGAAAAAATTTAAAGGTGCAAGATCTTTATCTTTACAAAACTTTGTAATTGGAAATCAACTCAACAATCCGTTTTGGAAAGATGTCATTCAAGCTTTGCACCCATCTAATCCACATGTTAAAACTGATGTCAACGAGTGCCTCTCGCTGTATATCTTGAATTATGTGACAACAGAAGTTTACTCATTATATAACAGATGGGGAGATGCTGATTTGCAAAACCTCTGTGACATTTTTGACCATCAAAGGAGAGATTTTTTTTCACATTAGATCAGATTAAACAAAATGTTTAGACAAATAATTATATGCACTATTACAGTTTAATATCAAATATCCCTATGGAGGTAAAACAGTGTATAAGGGAAAACACTGACACTGACTTAGAAAATTTAACTCCACAGGATATTTTTTGGAGGAAATTAAATATAAAAATATCAAATTCATATATAATAGTCTCATTGTAAAATGTGCGTATCCTCCAGTTGTAAAATTTTCAAAATGGGACGATGATCTGCATTCTAACATTGAAGACTGGAAGAAATAATTTTGTTTACTTCAGAAAGGTTTTAGAGATTTATATTTGTATAATTTTCAATATAAATTTTACATAATGACTATTCCTACAAATACAGTTTGACATAAGATTAAAATCAAAGATACAAAGTTATGTTACTTTTTTGTACATGTGAAGATGAAACTATTGGACATATATTTTATGATTAACACTAGTAACCCGAATTTAACTTGATCGGACAAAAACGTGTTAACGCTATTTAAATGAGATTGATCGTTATTTGATAAAGATTGACAAAATTTAAAAATTATATTTAATTCATTTCAATTCATATCAATTCATTTTAACGCCAGTCAAATAGATTTCTCTGCGGTGAATCAATTGAAATCAAGTTGCTGGTTAGTTGCGTTAAACTAATAGGCCACGCCCCCGTTAAACTATTTCAAACATGCATTAATTCGTTTTAAACATGGATAGGACCCGCCCGGTTTTACAGGTAAATCACCCAAGCAAAACGACCTCGATGTATATATCGTTTTTTTGTTTCAAACTTTAAATGCGTATAGTCTTAGTAAAGTCAGATGCTCCACAATTTAAACAAACGAACGTATAATACACGGGACATGTACCTATATAAGGCTTTTAAATAAAAACATTAAAATATATCTGCATGCGCGGTTTAAAAATGCAAAACTTTTGAATCTGTTGAAAATAAAATAGTTATATATATTAACATGATTTTAATTTGCTCAAGTGCACTAGATCTTTATCGCATATACACTTGCGTTTCAAAAATTACCAAGTTCTATGAAAACTCGTGGCATGTAAGTTACGTGTGGTCCTTTGCAACTATTTACGAAACTTTATGTATTCCTGTATATTTACCGTTTCTCTTTTTTCTGTTTTACCATAATAATTCTTTATTCCGTAAGAAAATATACAGCTCATAGGATCAAATATACATACACAAATTATACAGTTTACTATATTGTACTTGTATATAAATGTAGACATGGAAAACTACACATAAATTATTTATTGTGTAAATAATTTAAATCGATGTATTTCATAATTTCGGTATTGACTAAAAAAAGTGCTTAAGTCCATTATAAGTAAAATACAGAATTAAAAAAAAATCTACTTTTTTAAATTTTAATTTCAATTTCTTTATTTTAGAGGTACGCTTCTGGCCAAGTTTCACTTATTCTGTCGCAAATCATTTACTTCAATAACCAACCAATTGTATTCTAAAAGAAGTTGATTTGTTCTCTGTACGAATACATGAAATATTTCTCACTGAACGTTATGTTTGCAATCGATGATCATATACAAATCTACAGTTTTTATATAAAACTTAATAATATATGTTTTTATTATTATTCTACGCATATTTGAAGGATCGAAATAATCAGTTCTACAAATGGATGTTATTTAAAGACTTGAAATTTTACAATTATCAAGTGCATCCATGAAATTTTTATCGACGCACCAAACTTTTCCCTTTCATCGTGCATAGCTCATTTTCCGATTCACTTAAGGTTTCTAACTATCTTCTTACTTGTTCATTACATTCTAAAATTAAAATCCTACACAAATTGCAATTTTTTTATTCTCCGTCTAGACAGCGTAAAGATAAATATTGCTTTGTTTGTGTATACACAATGTTTTGAAACCGATATCCAGTTTGGCTAAAAATGAATTAATTTACGCCACAAGTTAATTACGCGAATTCTTTTTTTGCATCACGTTTTCATAAAAAAATGCAACATTCATTTGCGCCAATAAACAATAATTTAATTGCTCAAATATTATAGACTTGTTTTCAAATGTTTATTCTTAGTGCACTGAGGAGGTCGATTTCAGTATTTACACGTAGGTTCAGAAATCGCAAACTGAAAGGGCCTCCTTATTGCACTTAGACTGACAAAAAAGTACACTATGGACCTGATGGAAAGATAGAATTGACACAAAAAAACATGGCATACGGAAGGAGAAGTACATAATTTCGAATTTTAGTAATTATAACGTTATTTGGCAGTTGAAATAAATATTCTAACGTTGCATGTACGTGTAATTAGGTTAATAGTTTCGAGGTAAATATGACACAATTAATAAAATTGAGAATGGGAATGGGAAATGTGTCAAGTTCCGTTTGTTGGCGAAATTAGTATTATAAAAAAAGAAGAGATGAGCGCTATTTATTTGTAATAATTTGAATAATAGCAAATGACACCTAACCGTTTTCACAAATCAGTAAATTCTTCGCCCGGGGATATACTCCTGCCAGTAATCTACCTTCAGTAACTTTACAATACCCAGCCGTGTCATTTCCGTATATTGTACATGTAGATAGCACGTGTGATACATGTATTTAATACCCATTCAAGTGATTTTTAATTTCAGAAGAACTCCATATCGGGTACATAAACATAAAATTACAATAATATGAAAAAAATAAATGTTGTTTTAGTAAATGCACCTATGTATGTATTTGTAAACTTATGATAATTCGTTATTTCATGTACTTTTTTTTTTTATCTTATTGACTTATTCGTAAATCGAAAAAAACGCACAAATCTGAATAGAATCATATGGCATTGAACATGTTGAATGATTTCACTAACTCAAAACTAGTTATACATGTACATGTAGATGCCTCTGAAATAATATGTTTCTCGTTGGGTTGCTTGTCCATTAATTGACGTTTACGCTATATTTTTATGTTCGGTATTTGTGAAAACCGCTCATCTATCAATTTTGCAAGAAATATAATACTTGTAAGTCATGACCATTGAAGTTTAACTTGCTTTCATTTTTTCGTATACGTACAAACATAAAATGAAATGAAACACTTTAAAGCGGTTTAAATTATGCAGTGTATTTTGAAAATATAGTTTTGAAAAACAGGTTATTTTTGTTTCATACTTTTTCTATCCCTTTTCTTAAAAATTAGTACACGTGTCACTGGTTAATATAGAAAAACATTAACGGTACCATTTGTCTTGCACTAGATGCGCATTTCGACAATACATGTCTCTTCAGTGATGCTCGAGGCCAAAATATATGAAATCTAAAGCTAATGTAAAAGACGAAGAGCTATAATCCAAAAGGTCCAAAAAGTATAGCCAAATCCGTGAAAGTAGTACTAGTGAACCATGAATAATCCCAAACAACAATTTTTTTATTGATTTGTCACACTTGCTCATATTGTCAATATTATTTATTGATTTCGGCTGAGACTACTACATGTAAAAACAGTATAAAAGTTATAGTAGCCTCAGTTTTCGGCAATATTGAAACAAATTGAATATCCTTAGGAATTTGAATTGCTTCTTCAGTTATTTAATATATATACGGAAAAACAAGGGGGATATTTAATCATTGGCTCTCGTGAAGTTTTCTTGTAGGTTAAAAGAAGGGGGACAGTATATCTCTAAGTAATAAAACTTAAAGATTGGTATTCTTTAAATTGTATAACTGTCTTAATCTGGCTTTCTCCTCAATTTTTAGATTATATTGAGAATCACGTTGTTATGCCAGATCTTTAATCATTTGTTACATCAAAGACATGTAGTAGATGTACTCTTATTTAGTCCAACAAACTACCATACGGTATTCCACATGTACGGTGAATTAAATTATTGACAAGCATACCACATCTTCTTATATTCATTCGTTATTTGATGAATATCTTAATTAAGCCTAAATAAATAAATGATTTTGAAAATGAACTTATTGAAAACTATACAGCTTTTAATTCTAAATAATTATGTTTATCTAACATTGAATTATATTCAGCGGAGACAGAATCATGCACACTAAGACTAACCTGGTTTATAAAACAGACACATTATAATTGTCATATGTAATTGTAAAAGTGTGTTTTTATATAGAAAAAATCTGTGAATATCTACCACTACTGTCACCGGCTTAAGAGATCAACTAACATCAGCTGTTCTCTCGAGATTTGAATAAGCAAATTTAAACCAAAACAAGTACATAAAATGCATATTTTTAATCCCAATCTTAATACAGAAACACTTAAATCGTTATTACATATTTTTATGAATTTGATTAAATCTTTGTCAATCAGGAATGCACAGCAGCATCAAGGAATTGTATATTTGCAGCATGTATTCTTCCATATTGTGACCTTACTTGAAATAAAAGAAAACGAAGTCTGGAATTCTCGCTATCTGTTTGACGGTCTACAGATTATAGTGTGTTATCGATCTAGGTGTTCTCGGTGAGGTCCGCGTTCTAAATCCAAAGCATTTCATTGGTCAGTAGAATCTTTCAATCCAAGGTGTTCTCAATGGGGTCCACGTTCATGTGTCAATGAGATCAACTATATTGTAAGTTTTCTACTCCAAGTTAACAAAATAGAATTTGAGTTGTTTTATAAGTATATATGATGGTGTCTCGTTTTTAAGGGATTGGAATTTTTTTAAATAAATTTATCTATTCATCCATAATTTTTTGTTATTGTTAAAATACACTATAATTCACTTTTTTTAAATGACAACTTATAATTACTGGTAGACTTGCAGATATTGACACGGTCACCTGTGCGTTTGGATTAGCATTAAAATGTTCCTGTATTTTTATAAGAAATGATTTTTATAACACAATCTTGGACTTGTACAAGTATATATATATGCATTTATAAGTCCAAGCATGTGCATACAATAATGCATGTATGTATACGCAAGAGATTCTCGCTACATTGCAGAACCGTAATATAAGCCTCTCTCCTTTGTCTGCTCTATAGTCGGGTTTTTGTCTCTTTTATATATTCCCCCTCCATTCTCAAATTTTGTAATATACGACGGTATATTGTTTCTGTTTCAAATACCATGTACATGTACATATATGAGGCTATGAAAGTAAATAAATGGAGTTTACAGAAATAAAGATTTAAGCTGAAATATGTTTTACACTCAGCGGGCATTCAATATCATTGACATACTATATAGCACTAATCGCAATATACATGTACTTATATTTTGGACATCTTATCAGTAATCTCTCTATTGAAGATGTTGAAATCTATGTATTATAATTATTCGCTTATTAGGCAAATTCATATCCTACAAATATATTTTCAATCATTTTAGTTTTGGTAAATACCATTTCAAATAACATATTTGTCTCAGTCTCCTGTGTGAGGATATTCGATTGATAGAATACAATAAACAATTTAAGGTTGTCAGGTAAATGTGGATTACGGATTAAGATGTTAGATGTCAAACTTAAATTAACAAACTGAGGTGAATTTAACCCGAATATGTAGTTTCTCTCCAACTGAAGGACGCCTCAGGGTGCGGGAATTTCTCGCTACGTTGAAGACCTGTTGGTGACCTTCTGCTCAGTGTTGTTTTTTTTTCTTTGGTCGGGTTGTTGTCTCTTTACATGTAACACATTCTTCATTTCTATTGCCAATTTTACAATGGCACGTAAATAAAGATTGTATCCGAAAAGACGGATTTATACAACTATTGAATATTGTAAATGTTTAATGCATAAATGTCCAGATCTAGAGCGAACTTGCTTCGCTTCGTGGCGAAAGTACGAATATCGAAAAATCACAGATTTGTATTACAACTAGAAAGTCCTAGAAAAGTTGACGAAATCATCAGAATTTGTATATTGTTAGTTATTCTGTACATGCATATAACTATAATGTGAACCCGAAGTTGTGAAATCGCAAAGTAAGCGTGAATCCTTTGGAAAAGCGACGGTTCTATGAAAACCTTTTGTCAATTTCAAGTTCTGTTTCGGCATCATTGTAATATATGTCACTGGACGTTAAAATTCAATCCTTTATTTCGTCTTCGTCTTTGTCAAATATAACTAAATATAAACTGAAAATACATGTATAACTGCCGTATTCCGAATCCCCGACATTCATTTGTGTAAACATGGTAAATGAAGAAAAGATAACAATAATTGGTATATGTGTGAATCTACGTCTCAATCACGCTTCATAGAGATATTACAGAATATTCAAGAATTACAACTTTTCTTGAATATGATTGCCAGTGCAATAAACCATGCAGCAGATTTCAAAATAACCCACTTAATTTGTGTGTGAATTATAACAACTGAAACCGTTATTCTGCTGTAGTGTACGTCGATCATTTCTGTTACATCAAGGCGTATGGCAACTTTACGAATCCATAGAGGGTTAGTAAAATCCATAGGGGTTGAGGGCGGAGGCCAAATCCCGTAACCGGCAGTAAAAATTAAATCTTCACCACAAATACAGTACGTACTAAAGAAAAGATCGTTAAGAAGATCAACTACACTGCTAGACTTATCCGGGGTCAGAGACTCAAAATGGAGTCAGGCCATAACCGACAGTACAGAAGGCTCTTCAAGACGACTTACCAAAATATCATTAAATAGGCAAAACACCCTGCAAGAGTTATCCGGGTCAGTGACTCAGAATTAGAGTCAGGCCGTAACCGGCAGTAAAAATTAAAACTTTAAAACGAATTAAAATCCAAACTAATTATAATACAAAAAACAAAACCTTTAATCATTAGGCAGGAGGTGGGGGTGGGGTGGTGGGCTATGAATTTTGTTTTGAATAAAAAAAAATGTTTCCAGTTTTTGGCCCTGAAAACAGCTGCCACTTTATATAATGCTCAGTAAAATTGGTTTCGACTTGTCACCAAAATTTGTCCTAAAAAAATCTAAAGCCCACGCATCCACACCCCATTCCAAAAAAAAAATGAAATAAATAGCTGCTGCTTAATTCATTTGAAAGGGTCTTTCCGAATCGACTTGACGTACACAGAAATATTCGCCACTGGTCTTTACTCAAATAGAGTCACGCATTAAAGCATGAGTAAAAATAGTGTGAGGTAAATGATATGTTTGTCTAGTATCTCAAATCCGTTAAATAACACTTAAAATAAAAAAATAAAACGTTACCGTATTTTTTTTACCAAATACTCCTTGGAGAAAAGATATCATTTGAAACAAACAGAAAAGATAAAAATGTAGTGATGCTTAATATCTCAATCCTTTTTTTGGCTGTAAGCACGCTTCAGCAGTTAACGTTTTCTAATGCGTAATCGAGACATCTCTTGTATATTCAAACTACTGAATATTATAAAAATGGCTTTCATTAGGTATAGCAACCACTTACCTTAAAAAAAAAAGGGAGAGAGTTATTTTCGCGCCTACGTTTTCATTCCGTTTTGTTTTCCGATGCTGGTGATCAAATACTTTTTTTTCAATATTTAACATTATAATATATGGGAAACTATTGACTCAGAATATTTTTTTATCATCTGTATAACCAGATTTTTTTTTATCAAATTCGGGATCGGAATATTTCCATCCCCCTTTTGAAGTCAAATGGTCGTTCCCTTAATACTGCTAGAAAAATTGTCCGACAACTTTGAATTCAGTTCTACGTAATGAACATTTAAATGACACAAAGTTTACAAGTATGAACAAATCTTATGTACAGGTAATTAAACAAGGTGTATAGATGCAGAGTTTTACGTTTCCGCAAATTGGCATTACTTTTCCGGGAAAAAAAGATGATGTTTCCGGAAAAAAAAGTTTACGTTTCTGCAAATAAATATCTTACTTTTCCGGAAAAAAAATAACTATTCCGCAAAAAAATAATTATTACTTTTCCGCAAATAATTAAGAAATAACTGTTGATCGGAAGCAAGCCATAATAAAAAAAAATCAATATTTAAGCTCATTTAAACATGCAAGTAAAAGTCATCATTAAAATGGATGAAAACGTCGTACAAAGAAATGTGTTGGCCATTTACCAAAATCCAGAGTCAACTAGTTATATCTAATATATTGAAGATGTAAGATCAGAACCTTTTCATTATTAAAAAAATAAAATGAAATATTTATCTAATATAATTATATTTAAATATATACAATTTACCAGATAAATTTCCGGAAAAGTAATAATTACAAATTTTGGAAACGTATCCTTAAAATTTGCGGAAACGTTGTATTGAGACTTTGAAAAATTAGCGGAAATGCAATACGCCCTATAGATGTGAACAAATTTAATGTGAAACCAGTGTCCATTACATTAAACTAATGTTTACTTAACACGGCGTTTGGTGTGAACACGGCCTTAATCACTTTACATCGTATATCGGGGGCACTGCCGAAAATAATCTTTAAAAAAGTTGTAACCTTTAGAACTTGTATTTCAGATAATTTGACCACATGACAAGAAATTATACAATTAAGAGATAACTGTATTGTAATAAAATAATAATAATAATAATTTATTTTATTAAAGTGTCACATACTTGTCTACTGTATCAGATTGTTTATACAGTTTATATAATATACATTGCACAATAATAAAATAAGACAAATACCCAGCCTAGAAAGGCTTATGAGATGTCTCTGATGCATGATTTTTTATTATTAATTGGTTTTGGCTTTTAACTAGCTGTCAGTAACTGCGAGTACTCTCAAATCGTATTTTTTTGTTAATTCGACCTGTTGATACTGTTTATAATGCTTTTTTGTCATTTTTTATTTATACGGATCTTGTCTGTACACCAGCTTTGATTATTTGTTATATCTTCACTTATTCTTACAACATTTGTATAAACTTCAAGATTATAAAAAAACCGGTTTTTTTCTAAAGTGAACATTGATTGGTTAAATATTTCTCAGTCATGTCCTGTTTTTGAATTTGTTTGTTAGCTTTTTGGTCATGAATGTTTGTCTCTAATATTTAATTAACTGTGCATTTGTATTCAGATATCGCAGATCAAATTTATTCGTTCATTGTTTAATCATACGTTTTTTGATTGAGTTAAGTCTGCCAATTGATATTTTATCGTATGTTTTTCTTTGTTGTGATGTTATGCTATTGTTTCAGAAAAAGGGAGAAGGTTTGGATCCATTAAAACGTTTAATCCCGCTGCAAATGTTTGCACCTGTCCTAAGTCAGGAATCTGATGTACAGTAGTTGTCGTTTGTTTATGTAATATATACGTGTTTCTCGTTTCTCGTTTTGTTAATATAGATTAGACCGTTGGTTTTCCCGTTTGAATGGTTTTACACTAGTAATTTTGGGGCCCTTTATAGCTTGTTGTTCGGTGTGAGCTAAGGCTCCGTGTTGAAGGCCGTACTTTAACCTATAATGGTTTACTTTTTAAATTGTTATTTGTATGGAGAGTTGTCTCATTGGCACTCACACCACATCTTCCTATATCTATTATGAGACACTATATATACAAATATATATCTATTTAACAAATACAAAATAAAAACATAATAAAATGTTAAAAATGTTTAAAATTATCCGGATATTACACATCATAAAAAAAAATATTAACATAAGTAGTAAAAAGAAAAACCCAAAAAAACAAACCAAAAAACATATCTTTTAAAAATAGATATGACAAAATTAAGTATGACGTAAAAAATAAATAAATGATATGTGATAAAAGAATATATTTTAAAGAGGTTATACAAACAGATTGCGAAGAATAAAACGAAGTAATCTTGTTTTATTAAAACCCTCTCAGTAAAATAGTCAATAAAAGAATATGATTGAAATGAATTAAAAAAAAATAATAATTAAAAATAACTGTTACTTTGACTTTTACAGAAATATACAATCATGAATTAAAAAATAAATAAATTAAATATAACTTTGACTTTTACGAAAATATACAATTAAGACTGTAGATTACTTTTCAGAGCGCGACGTCTTCTTATCATATTATGCACCAAGATAGATAACTCGTATTGTAATTCAGCATTTTGAATTAAAAATACAAATTGATTAAAATCTGACTTTGTACAAAAAGAATTATCCATGACCATAGCTCTGTGAAACAAATTAAACCTTAAGTCACTGTAAATGTCACAATTAATCAAAAAGTGTATTTCATCTTCTACAGCATTATTACAAAATGGACAAATTCTTTCTCCTAACGGTATTGGTGGTTTCGTATAACGACCCGTCTCGACAGACAGAGGTAAAGTTCCACATCTAAGTTTACATAAATTACTTCGTAAGTGGCGTGGCATTGCGTTAGTAACATAGTGTTCAGGTTGAAGGTCCTTCTTATAACGTCTATATAGCCTCAATTTGTTTCCATTCACATTCGAATTGTCATTCCAAAGTTTGGTAAACCACAACTGGTCGTCTAGTGTTCGTAATTTACTTTTAATCACTTTAAAAAATAGTTCTTTGCTAATTCCGGGCTGCATTAAGTGTTCTACAGACATGTTGCGAAATAACTTAATCACATTACAGTTCCAGGATCTACGTTTTCGTTTCGACCATAAATGTATCTTATAGAAAGTACGAGAATTATCTGAATTTTCAAGTTTATAAAAGAATCTCAAAACTTCCAGTCTTTGTTTAGCATGACATGACAGCCATCCTAAATCACCCTGTACTGCCGTATTGCTAGTCAATTTAGTCACTCCAAGGAATATTTTACTAGCCCTATTTTGTACGTTATTAATGAGTCTATGATCAGTAAGTCCCCATATCGATGCACCTTAAACAATATTGGTTGTACCAAACTTTCATACAGTTTTGTGAACACTTGATATGTCATACCACCATAAGCGTAAAATTTCACAGTCAAACAGCTCAAAGCTCGGCTGGCAGATTTAGAGAGTTCTTTGACGGTTTTATTCCATGTTACATGTTCACTGAACCAAATGCCTAAATATTTGTATGAATCTACATATACTAAACTATGACTTCCACAGAAAAAATTGAAAGTAGAACGTTCAACAGAGCTAGGCCTAAAATGTATGACATTTGATTTACTACAATTAATACTTAATCTCCATTTATGGCACCATGCATTAACACAATCAAGCATACATTGTAAACTTGCCTCACTTGGACCTAGTAAGACGATATCGTCTGCATATAGTAAGATGCTTACATTTATACTATCAATATCAATACCCTTATTCAAAGACTTAATTTCTGTAGCTAAATCATTGATATACAAAGCAAAAAGTGTCGGAGAAATCAGACACCCTTGTTTCACACCACATGAAACCGGAAACATTGACGTAAAGACGTTGTTAACACGTACAGAACATGTTGTGTTGTCATACAAAGATTTAACAGCATTCAAGATTTTTCCGTTAACACCAAACGTTTGTAATTTAAACCATAAACAGTCCCGATTCACATTGTCGAACGCCTTTTTCAGGTCAATAAAGCAGGCAAAAGTTGACAGACGTGACAATTTACGGTCATTGATGATAGAGTACAGACTATATATTTGATCTAGGCAGCTTCGCTTTCTACGAAATCCACATTGTTCATCAATCAATACACCCGATTCTTCAATCCAATCTCCAAATCTAGAATTAAGAATGTCACAGTAAACTTTACATGGCACCGACAAAAGTGTTATCCCACGATATGACAAAGGAAGCCGAACGTCTGTACTATTTGGTTTCACTTTTGGATTTATAATTCCTTGTTTCCACTCAAGTGGCGAAACACCGTTTTCAAAACAAAAATTTATAATATTTTGTAACATATCGATACAGGTTTTGTTTTTTAGAACTTCTGCTGGGATATTGTCTATGCCAGCTGCCTTTCTTAATTTTAATCTGCTCACCGCTTTCTCAACTTCGCAACGAGTGATAGGTTCGTTTAAACAAGATGTATCAACGTGTTCCGGGTCTGATGAAATTTCCCCCTTCTTTATTCTGTCTAGGTGACATTCATCATATAACATGCTGTCAGTTTGATCGTTGAACAATGTTTGATAGTCCGTTTTCCACTTTTGTAATACACGTTCTTTGTCCGTAGTAACTTCGCCATTATCATCAATAACCTCCCACGGTATCTGATCCCGCCTGTCATTTGAAATTCCAATTTTGCCAATTTGTTTCCAAAAATCTCGAGAGTTCGGTTTTTCAAGTTCAGTCATCAAATCCATTTGAAGTTTATTTTGATAAGTTCGTTTTGCTTTCCGTAAATGTTTGTCAAAATCGTTTCGGGCAGCACAATACTCTTGTTTTAATTTACGTTTAATGTTTGTGTGGTCACTACATTTAAGCCATAACTTTTCCTTTTTGCTTGCTGCGTCCCACTTCTGTTGTAGTAAGTCACTCCAATAAGGCTTTAAGAAAGTCTTTGCCTTACTTTGCTTCGATTTACATTCATATTTGATAGGACTGGTTACAGTAAGGCCGGCTAGATCCATTTCGTTCATTAAAAAGTTAGTGAAGGAACCATATGCTTCGTTGATACATCTATTTGATGAAAGTTCATTTTCAATACGGTTGACAGTTTCGCTGATTCTTTTAACACAATCTTCCGAATTCAAGAATTCTGTTGTTAACCTTGACGTATCATATCTTTTATTTCCCTTGAATTGAGTTTCAAATGCTGGTTCATCATTCGGACGTTTGTTCATAACAGCTAATTTCCATTCAAGAATCGAATGATCCGGTGTTTTATCTGGCACGTCCATGTTGTATCGGTCGATCAGGTCGGATGTCATATTCACTTTAAAATCGCTCACTGAAGGTATAGATTCATGCGGTACCATAACATAATCCACAACAGACTTTCCTTTCTTTGAAACGCATGTATAATTGTTTTCGTTTCCTATACGGCCGTTCAAAACACAAAAATTACTATCGACTAAGAAATCCACAAACAAATCTCCATAGTGATTCTCGGTTTTATCGATTACCTCACGAGAAGGGATGCGATCAACACCTTCAATAAAGTCAGTATTATATCCGATACGTGAGTTGAAGTCGCCAGATATACACACAGTTCCTTCATTTTGATACATATAAACCTGATAGAGAAGGTCGGCAAAAAAGGTTTCTGGGTCACACCGTCTTGAAGAACCTTCCGGTGGTAAATAACAGACACACAAACAGAAACATAAAGTTGATCCCTTTTCTTGTAATTTAATCCATAGAATATCCTCTTTTGAACAATCTAGCAAGGTCACATCAAAACATTTATATACGCTATCTTTGATAAGAAAACATACACCGCCTGAGCCTCTCTTAGCATTGAGATGCAACAACGAACGGTTATTCCCTACAAATCTATATCCAGGTACGCTTATGGTATCAGAATTTCTTAAGAATGTTTCACATAAAGCTATAACATCATAATCGCCACATAGAAGAACGCTTTTCCTAAACGCTGAATTATCATTGTCATATATAGACCACCCATTTACATTCCAAGAACTTAGATGAAGAAATTCCTATTTTCCGTCGGTTCCGTCACGCTGATTACGTACGATTTTAGATCCAACCACTCTATATTTATCGGACTTTCCAATTTCTTTGAGAATCGTGCGGAGATTATTTTGCTGAGAGCGCACCTCCCACGGGATATCGTTTTCTATATAAACGCTGCTGAATGATTTATTTCCCTTTAATTTGGACTTTGCCTTCATTATGGACTTCTTGTCTTCTAAAGATTGTACCTTTGCAATAATCAATCCAGGTTTTGAATCACGTGACACTTTGCGCTCAGCCTCTAAAAACTTGATGTTCGACAGTTTTAATCCATCTCTTATTAAGGAATTTACTTTGTTTAATGTACATTGTGGATTATTCTCTTCGTTTTTGCCATGGGGCAAACCTTTAATGACAATATTGAGTTTCTTTTCATCATTTACTGACGGTTGTTTAACTACTGAGGCGTACGATTGTTCCATACTGTTAACTTTTCCCTCCAGCACATTGACTTGATCTTTAAAGCTGGATAGTGTACCGTTAATCTCCTTCTTTGCCTGACTGACTTCATGTTTCACCTTTTGTTCTATGAACTGTGCTAAGTCTTTAGACATGTTCTTTTCCAAAGTATCAATGCGTTCTGTTAGTGAAATATGCATAGTATTCATACTTTGTGTCAGACTGTATACTAAATGTTTTAAATCACTCATATCTGTATTACTACAAACTTTAGTACCTATAGAATGACTATCGTCTGATCTCAACTTTTTGACACTTTCTTTATTAGAAGAATCTGAGTCTAGTGGTCTCTTCAGACTAGCACCTTTATTAAAGTTACTTACGAGCTCTGAAGTATTCGCTGCAGTTTCAATTCCTGCTGTGGCAACTTTGTTGATTTTTGGTGTCATAACGGACTCAACATAGGACTCTGCGGACTCGGTACACAATGGATCGAACTCAATATTGGCTAATCCTTCCATATTTTGGTATATTTAGGTGTAGAATGTATCAGTAATCACAAATATCACAGATGAAAACAAAATTGTTCACTTAAATCCAAGCAAAACTTGAAAAATATACGAATTTTATCAGTACAAAAAATATGCGACTATTCAAATTGGCGCATGCGTAATTGTATTTGAAGCTTTAAGGACGTCCATCGGTAGTTTTACTGTCGCAAATTTAGTTTACCTGGCGACGCGGAGCGGAGACAGGTAAACGGGTATTTGCGAGAGTAAAACTACCGATGGACGTCCGCAAAGCTTCAAATACAATACAGTTATCTCTATTCTAATGCAAAACAAGTTCATTATTAAATTTCAATCATTATTTCAGTGTAAAATCTTCATTAAAGAAAATTTCGCGAAAAAATGTTATCTTCTTTGGTCCCTACACTAGGTGACGTCATAGTAATGCTTCCGGCGTTAAACATAAACACCGGGCGTTTTATGGCTTCTGTGCCGCTTCAAAATGTAATAAAATTTGATAAAAAGAAGATTTTTAGGCGCAACAAGTGAGTTTTTTTGTTTATTATTGTAGAAATAGCACGTCAATACATTCCGAAATTCAAAATGTCGGCTTCCCTAGTTACAGACGAGGAGATAGAGAATTTTACGCTTGCTGTCATCCAATCAGAACAATTGTTACAAAATAATTGCATTAGAATAAACATTGGTCACGCACGATAGATTCTGATGTAAGACACGTACCGTTACAATACCCAGTTTACACGCACCAGCGCACACAGGTTTGTCGAATAGGACAGTTGATTGGAGGAAAATTACCAAAAACCACGCCTACCTTTAACTATTATCTTATCAAACGCCTTTAACATAAACATAAATAATACATGGGTTTTGAAAAAAGTTGAGACTCTTAATTCTAACTTAAAAGTATAGATTAATGCTCGTAATGCGTAATAAATTTTATACATACTTTCACCTATCTAGTGAGGAAAAAATACAAATTTTAAAAAATTGGAAATGACAACTATTTCGCATTATAATGTACAGCAAGGACTTTATTTATTTAATCGTCCTTGTGCACAGTTTGTGATAAATGGTTGTCAAAATGTATTAAACAAAACCCAAAAGACAAGTTTCAAGAAGAATTCTTTACTTTTATTGCAAAATCGCATAAAACATCGTATTTTCAAAACGAATTACCAATTTGAAAACTATTTTCCTTTTTACCTTTCTAAATTCATATATTACGCAGATATAGATGTGGAAGTTGCCGATTGAATCTAGACGGTGTCAGGATTTACACAGATAAGACAGAATATGTGGTCTCTGTGACACAAACAACATTGATGACGAGTACCAATGTTACATTATGAATTGTAGAACATTTAAACTATAGGAAAAGAAGGAAATGTTTAAGGAACTACTATTAATCAAACCCTTACATCTTTGAAGTTGATCAACAGTTAAACTCATCAAATATTGTAATATTAGAAAAACTATGCAAAAGTTATAAATGTGAAAGTCAGTCCTCCAAGTTAATATAATTGTTAACTGACATCAACTTTTTTATATTTGTTTTGTGTCTGTCTGAAAATGTCTATGTTAACATTGAATTTAACAAAACAAAATCTTTTTTCTTGGTTTTGTAGAAGAAAGATTATTCTTAAATTTGCTTGTAATGTTTGCCAAATTATACATCTATAAATGCAAGCTAGAAGAAAAGTTTCAAAATGCAATTGAATTAAAAAATAGAATGAAACAGTTTTATAACTTAAGAGTTATATACAGCAAGACAATACAACAAAGTTTTTGAACTTGAAAAACTTTGGGCCTCTATGCTAATTATACCCCCGCTTTAAAAAAAAAAGGAGGGTATACTGTTTTACCTCTGTCTGTCCTTCCGTCAGTCCGTTAGTCCGTCAGTCAGTCAGTCAGTCAGTCAGTCCGTCCGTCCCATGAATATTTTTCGTCGCATTTTTCTCAGGAACTACAATACAAGGATTTCTGAAATTTGGTTTCAGGATTTATATCAGTCAGCTATACCGTGTGATGCGTTTTCAGATTCATTACTCGACAACTTCCTGTTTACCGAACACTTGCATATTTTTACACTATTAATATTATCCACTTGCGGTGGGGGTATCACCAATGAGCAGTAGCTCGCAGTTTCACTTGTTATTTATCCTGAAAGGTAATCTAACAATCAAATTTATAACAATATATATCTGCTGACATGAATTGTCATTGATATGGTTATATTAATAAATTTACTATTTACAAAATATTGGAATGTTTTGAAATACTAAGGCTTTTCTACCTCAGGCATAGATTACCATAGCTGTATTTAGCAAAACTTTTAGGAATTTTGGTTCTCGATGCTCTTCAACTTCGTACTTTATTTGGCACTTTTAACTTTTTTTTATTCGAGCGTCACTGATGAGTTTTTTGTAGACGAAACGCACGTCTGGCGTATATACAAAATTTAGTCCTGGTATCTATGATGAGTTTATTTACAACCACTAGGTCGATGCCACTGCTGGTGGATATTTATTTACCCGAGGGTATCACAAGCCCAATAGTCAGCACTTTTTGTGCTGACATGAATTGTCATTGATATGGTTATATTGACAAAATTTACTATTTACAAAATTTTGGAATTTTTTTAAATACTTATATAAAAAAGAAGATGTAGTACGATTGCCTTGCCAATGGGACAACTATCCACAAAAGACCAAAATGACACAAACATTAACAACTATAGGTCACCATCTGGCCTTCAACAAATAGCAAAGTCCATACCGCATAGTCAGCTATAAAAGGCCCCGATAAGACAATGTAAAACAATTCAAACGAGAAAACTAACGGCCTTATTTATGTATAAAAATGAACGAAAAACAAATATGTAACACATAATCAAACGACAACCACTGAATTACAGGTTTCTGACTTGGGACAGGCACATACATAAATAATGTGGCAGGGTTAAACATGTTAGCGGGATACCAACCCTCCCCCTAACCTGGGACAGTGGAATTATAATACAACATAAGAACGAACTATTAAAATCAGTTGAAAAGGCTGAACTCACCAGATGGACAAAAGCTTTCTACCTCAGGCATATATTACCGTAGCTGTATTTGGCAAAACTTTTAGGAATTTCGGTTCACAATGCTCTTCAACTTCGTACTTTATTTGGCATTTTTAACTATTTTTGGATTCGAGCGTCACTGATGATTCTTTTGTAGACGACACGCGCGTCTGGCGTATATACCAAATTTAGTCCAGGTATCTATGATGAGTTTATTTTTTTTCCTATTTATGTAACAGAGCAAACAACATGTAATATATGCATAGCACATGTTAACCTTTTTTTTCTATTAAATAATCTATAGATATTTCTATTTGAAGATATTGTGAGAGAGAGAGAGAGGAAGAATAGGCGATTTTCAAAACAATTATATTTTAGTTTGTGTAAATATTGATAAAACAATAGTCTGTTGTTGTTATGTATTTGAAACCCTGTAACACCTTAATCAGGTGGTGATGTAAGGGTGATGTTAAATCCTGACTATTGAAAAAATCAATAAAAACAAATCTAAAAAACAAACAATGTCTTACTGCACGTTCACCAGTATTCACTGATATACTCCGAAATGATGAACTCTGTGAAAACCAAATAGTTCTGAAGTATTGGCTTCGTTTCGGTTTTATTCCGTTTCGTAGTTTACAGGTACCTCTATTCGCCCCTTTTCTATTTTTGATATTTTAATAAGAAATGTAAGGAACAAACTTCCTAATAGTTTTCAAAGGTACCAGGATTATAATGTAATACGGCTAAAAGCGAAATCATCACAACTGCGCGATAAGTGTAGCACTTTTAAAAATTGATCAAATATATAAACTATCAAATATAAAAACGTAATTTAGAATTTTGAATTTTGAAATTTTAACTTTTTGGTGAAAATTTCCAAATTTTCAAAAATTTCAAAAGTTTGGAATTTTGATATTTTAAAATTTGTTAAAAATGTCAAAAATCTATAATTTGAAATTTCCAACTGTATTTTTTTTTTAGATTATCGAAGTAATGAATGAAATTTTAGTTCATACATTTTTTAAACAAAAATGCATAATTTAATTAAAACGAATAATCTAGTGTTACTATTTAAGGTCGGTTCCTATGTGTAGACCAATAAGAAGTTAACTTATCAAAAGGAATTTTTCAAAAAAAATGCCAAATTAGGCTAAGGTCAGCTCTGGCTGAGAGTGGTAGAACCTTTGTTTCTTAGTAATTTCTTAATTTATTTGTTGATAATATGATCACATGTACATGTACTTGGAATAAGAATCAACTCAATCACAATGTACAGTGACGATAATGGATTCGGAAAAAAAAGATATTTGAAGAAAAAAAAAGTTGTTGGTATGCAAACCGTTGCATAAGATCTTACTTTAAATACTAAAACATGATTTAACGTAAAACATATACATGACTGTATGAATATGAATATAAATATGATTTCCATGAAGACATTTTACAAAAATATATAGATCAGCACTAAAATGACTTTGCATCTAGGTACCAATGTCAGTAATCCGGCGATAGTGTACGTAATGTAGTGATGCGATCTAATAGCTGCCACAGTCTTTGGTTTGGATTTTTATAATATCTTGTGGTCAACATCCTAAGACAGTTCACACAAAACCACTGCATTGATTCTACCTCTTCTGGATCACACAAATCTACCCTGTCTATCATAAAAACATATTTTAACAAAGGAGTAAAGGCAATAAGGCCCATATTTGGCCCAAATATTACTGCAAATTATAAAGTGATACATATTCTTGAATTACTCCAAACTCCACTTATGTACAAGGTATTCAGAAAATAAAAACAAAATTCGCATTGGACGAGTTACCATGCCAACAAATCATGACTCCATTTGCATATTTTGTTTAAATTATTGATTTTCCTTGTTTTTCAGCACTTTTGAGTATATTTTAGATTCGAAAAGTATGTGCGCTCCTAAGAAACATCTTTTTATTTGCGGAGATTATGTCAATAGTTATAATAAAGCCTCTGTGTAATTTTCATCTATCGGCTGGGCCCAATGTTTCTTAAATGGAAATAATGATGGAAAATTGAACAGATTCTGTATTTTCATGATTTTTGTGAGAACGGTACATAAAAAAAAATATTCATTGATATTTCTTGATCCTGAGTATTTCAAAACATTATGCGCCAATTTAAAATAGTTACCAAACATTTTATGGCCTGTCCAATATCTATTTTTATTTCATTGTCAAAATATACATTTTAATAGTCTTTGGTCTTTGTTATTGCAAAATCGATAACTCTTTTCATTGAGTTGACATAAATAAACTCATCATAGATACCAGGACTAAATTTGTTATATACGCCAGACGTGCGTTTCGTCTACAAAAGATTCATCAGTGACGCTCGAATCTAAAAAAGTTAAAAAGGCCACATAAAATACGAAGTTGAAGAGCATTGAGGACCAAAATTCCTAAGCGTTTTGCCAAATACAGCTTAGGTTATGTATGCCTGAGGTGAAAAAAAAACAAATTAATAAATTTGTAAACAGTAAAACAAATGCAAACAATAATACTTTAAAAGAGTAGATATATTTATCAGACATGTTGATTATTGTGATAGATTGAATAAATATTTTTTTTCAATAAGGATTAACATACATAAGTCAGGGGTTGGTTAGACTGAACTTAGTCCAGATTGACATTCAACAAAACTGGTCTGCTTACCCTTCCGGAAAACCTGATATAACCCACGTTTATTGGGAAAGGGGGGATTACGTACTGATCAGTCTTTAGGTGGTTTTTTTTAGCCATGGCGTTGTTAGTTTATTTTCGACTTACGATTTTTGCTGTCACTTTTGTATCTTTCGCCTCGTTTTTTAAGTATGATTTATGACTACCGTTGTTCACATCGTTATATATCTGTTATATTCGCTTATTTCTTTTGATTATTAGCAATACAATTAATATTATATTATACCTGTTGATAACACCGCTATAGCACGTAATAACGTTGATTCTTCTTTTGAAATTGAAAGTTCTTGAGATTTTGAAATGATTTTATAAACATCTTGAAGTTTCGACTTTGAATATAAATGTTGAACGGGCCATTTAGAGATGTTGTGTATTCCTTTGTGTTCTTGATTAAACATTGGATTGTCTATTTCTCCTAAAAGGAAAAAGTCCGAATGGCTACCTGTAGAAACGGAAAAAAGGGAAATTTCATAATATATCAAACATATTGAAGTATGATTACATAGCGTGTAAGGTACATTTCCTAAACATTAACAAGCATAATGCTACAAGGTCAACGTTATTAAACATATTCAAGATATGCAAACAGATGTCAAACTTTGCGATGCAGCTAAATGAATAAGTATGCCGTTATCTTTCAAAAAAATGTTTTCGTTTAAAATTATCCTGTGAAAAAGGTAATAGACGAATGTTACATGATGGAACTTTAAAAGAGTTCTGATTGGTTATGATATGATATGACATACCTTTCAGGAGCTCTGATTGGTCATGTTTGTGAAGCTGAGAAAATCCTGGAATACATTTCATGAATTCTACCATCAAAGTTACAGAAGATTCAAACGTATCCACAATGCTGTCACCAACTCTGTCTTCGTATAAAGCAGGACTTGAAACTTCGTTGTTATGATTCACATCCAATCGGTCATTTTAAAAAGACATACTAAACATTATTTTGTTAATGTTGGTAAAAGACTGCACATTTTTTCAACACACGTTTAACAAACGTAAGGTTAATCCAAAAAAGCGCTTCCGATGCGTTGGATTGATTAACGTGTTGTTCTCATTCTTTTCAGTACTAGGTCTATCAGTCCCCGAAGGTATCATCAGCTCGGTAGCCATTCGGTTGTGACAGAATGTATAACTTTTTTACAACTGTTTGTTCATAAATTTTGAATTTACAACTAAACTAAGGTTTCAACTCCCTCAGGCAAAGTTAATCTTAGATGGTTGTGGCTATTAAGATATTATTTGGTCATACAGCTCATTGAAATGTAAAATCACAAAAATACTGAACTAAGCGAAAAATCTAATTGGAAAGTCCATAATCACGTAGCAAAATCAAATAACAAAACACTACAAAAAAGAATGGACAAGAACTGTCATATTCCTGACTAATACAAGCATTTTCAATTGTAGTTAATGATTGTATTTTATTCGAGCCCCCCTAATTATGCCAAGATGACACCCTGGTATCACGGACATTGGGTTCTGCAACCCCCATGATGCAGACCTATACCCATTTAGAAATTAGGGGGGCTCAAAAATGGGTGGGGTCAATTTTTTTTTACATTTCTTAAATTTCCTACTGTATGTAGAGTAGATGGAATAATGATTACTTCTATGAATATTTACAGACACATGTCTGCTTCAACATGGAACTTTTTTATTTCAGTAGGGGGTCTCCTGGCATAATTTTAGGGGGGTGAATTTTCATAGAACATTCCAGAACATCCAAGTAAAATGTATTCTAGACACATTTAATGATATATGATGGTATACAATTAAGAAGGGAATAAATTGCAGCAGGGGTGAGACTTTGGAATATTCAAAATGGCCGCCGTTACCATGGAAACTGCAAAAATACGAAAATTTTCAAAATGCTTCAAATTTAATGAAACTTATAACAAATGGTGCCTAGCTTCTGTAGACGACTTTTGAGGTTGAAATTTTCAAAATGGCCGCCGTTGCCATGGAAACAGCATAAATGTCAAAAAAATTCAAAATGCTTCAAAATTGATAAAACTTAAAACAAATGTTGCCTAGTATATATGGACTTTACTTTTTAGAAATGGCTCAAATGCAAAAAAAAAAAATTCTCCATATATAACGTATCTTTACAAACACTTAATATGGCATCATCACAACCGCAGTACAATGAATGGGGGTCCGTTTTGGTGACTTTTGTGTTAGCATCCTAACACAGGATTACTTGTTGTTAATGTTTCAATCTGTTCACTTTGTTTCTGTACAATACCCAATAATTGGTTGAATTTATTGAATTGTTCACTTCTACTGTCAGTTTTATCCTTACTAGCGCAAACATCAGCTGTAGGTTCTTCCGGTACAGTATCGGTTGTTTCACTTTTCATCTTTGTGTTGTATCTTTTATCTTTATATTCTTCCTCCTTAGACCACACAATAGCCTCTTCACGTAAATCCAAAAATGGTATATGAGATTGTGCACGAACTATTTGTTTCAGATGTTTTCTTAAGAAACTATCCTGTACATTTTGTGAAAATTGGTCGCACAATGTTTTCTCTTTATTAGGCATCCAAGTAGAATCTTTATTGGCAATTTTACTCATTAAATCCATTAACACATACGTATATTCCCTGAGTGATTCATTTAGCTTTTGCACACGATCCAAAAAATTCTTCTGTAGTTTAGTAATGTTATCCTTTATCGGTCTGGTAGAAACTCCGTCATAGTTCGGTAATCTCCGTGGATACCCCTCTCAGCCGTCAGATGGAATGCCAGCAGTCATTGCCTTCTGGTTTGTCGACGACGCCATTTGTGACCAGGTGGAATAAGGCTCAGATAAATTGAATGCAGAACGTTTATATATTTTAATAAATATAACATAGAATAGAAGGCAACGACAGATCTGAAATATACAGATAATGACAAATAAATACAACTTCACATATAAATGCATATAAATATATCAATTTTGTAGCAAATAATGTATATTATGTTTAATAACACAATTGAAATAAATAATAATGCAAAATACAGTTAAATGACCACCCTGAATGTAAACAATTTGTTAATCAATGCAAATGAAAACTGTTCACTGAAGTAAGTTGACCATACTACTATATAAAATACTATCTAACATTGAAAGTTAATTACAGGAAAATAAGAAAATATAAAGTTTGAAATGCAATTAACCACGGTGGGTATGGTTGTCATGAAAACGTACTGTGCTGGTGATTTGGTCCTGACGGGTGCTGGTGATCAATGAAAAAATGTAAACAAAGACGAAAATGATGATTTTTGACGTTTTCACTCCTGATACGGTGCTGGTGATTTTGGATAAGAAGTTGTTCATATTTGAAACAAATGTTACAAAATCAATAAAATTAGTCAGATAATTGTTGCCAACACGATCTATGACTCCTATTTTAGCTCTTGTGCATCCATTTGGCTGTTTAATATGTGTTTTCAGATGATCTGAACTTGTATTACATAATAACATAAAAGGGCAACATTTTTCGTCCAATATCAGATAACAATATATAGTATCTAAAATAAGTAAAAAATTCCACAATACTATATAATTCATTTTATGTGTCAATTTGTTCGAAAAAAGTCGAAAAGAAGAGACTTTTTTTAATGTCATGATTATATGTCGCTTTCTAGATCTATGCTTAGCATTTATTTCAGATGACATGGACTCCTCATCCTCATGACCCTGCTGCCTTTCATAACTTTATCCGTATACATATATTAATAGATAAACAAAAGGCTGCATCTAACACGTATTTTTGTATTCGTTGTAACGAGAATATTTGTGGTGAATGGAAACTGTGAGGGTCACAATCTTAAATTACTTATAAATGTTGCTGGAACCAGTTTCGTTATCTGATCTGCATTTTCTGAAATGTGCAAGGTAGATAGACATTTTGATGTTTTTTTACTCGGTAATGAACCAATGTGTTGATCCCATGCTAAACATAACAAAAATCTCTGTACAAAGGTCTGCGAATTTTCTACAAAAATAGTGATTTTAAATTCACTAAATTCTCTTTTTCTACTAAATACAATAATGAACTATAAATAATAATGCTAAAATTAAAAATGCAAGAAGTTTCCCCTTGATATATGTACAAAATTATATCTCTATTATTCATTGTCTGTGCTGTTTTGATACTATTGCAGTTTGCACATTTCGGAATTGACAGGCCACATGAGGGGTCATAAACCGTACACGAAAAGATAAAATATTGATATAAGAACTTAATTTGCATCTTTGAACCCCCACCTTGGCTTGTTCTTTTAGGAGCCTGGGGTGTCTAAAAATGGTCGATTATCGTGTTATTGTTGATTGTTAAAGTCCTGAAAACGGATAGATGGAAACAAAAATGTTTGATATATCTGGCTTTAGATTCAGGGTTTTTTTTAACATAAATTAAGGCTACATTTAATATAATAATTCTATGAATTCACAATATAAAACAAATGCAGAAAAAAATGAATAAAGTGAAATATCTTAGTAAGGAGTCATTACTACAGAGATGGTGTGTTTGACACACAAAACTTAAAAGCTTAGTGATATTACCAATATTAAAATAAAAGTGTATTTTAGTTGGATATTTTTTCCATTTACTCATTTTCAATTATAATCAAGGCACATTTTATTTTTATTCATGAAAAATATTTATATATAGAAAAGAAGGACACATTGTTCACTTCCTCCCCTGTAATTCTTTATCAAAAATATTTATTTTGAAATGAAAAAGCTAAGAAATCTTAATTTTATTACTGTTCTCTAGGTTATCTCGTCTTCATTCTCTGACATATTCTAGCCTGCCCTTTCATAAAATAGTGATTTTTTTAGTGTTCTATCGAACTTTCAAAAACAAATACCTGATAACCGTTTAGACAAAAAAAAATTGTTGGAAAAATCTTACAGCAAATGATTCTTAATAGCTATAAGATACATTTTTTCTTTTACAATACAACTTTTAAATCTTACGGGAAACTATTCCAAGCTTTCACTGTAACCTCGCTCTAACTTATCCCCATCCCCCCCCCCCCAAAAAAAAAAACACCAAACAAACAAACTCGCAATACTATTGTCATTCTTATAGTCAGCACTCAATTGTTCACAAACAAATGTGTTTTAAGCTGCTAAAGACATGATTCAAACGCTCAGAAAGTCATTTGTTCTATATTTTTGCTCTTCATTTTCATGCAAAACCTTTTACATTTTTATTTTATGGGTTATTGTTGAAGGTCGTACGATGGCGTATGGTTGTTAACACATACTTCCTTTGGTTTCTTATGGAAAGGAGTAAGTTCAATAATGGCCATATTTGGCCCCAATTATAAAGTTCATAGTTACAAGACAATAAATGTTTTAAGTTGCCTTAAAGACATGTTAGAATGTTGAACAGAACTGTTTTTGTCAAAGTTTAATTCTAACACGTTGATTTTTACATCCAAAAAAGGTCAAGATAAGGGATTTTGGTGAAATTTGACAAAATCAGCTAGATTTCAACCAAATAAACGACCAGGAAACATAGAGCGCAGGCGTCGACAAGCTTAAGATTCAAATTAGACATGTGAAATGTCTTAACAAACATTATTTTAAAAGATCTTTGTTGTCGACGTATGCGCTCTATGTTTCCTGTCCAATAATCTATGGAAATTTACCCATTTCCATTGATTTTTTCGTGAACAATCAATATTAGTACAACTTGTGACGTCATAATGAAACGCAGAAACGTAAAATTTTCCACAAAATGGTTTATATCCTAGCTAGTCAATTGTATTAGCTATAATTTATCGTGATATTGGTCGATAAATCCGAATTTGAAATTTATGTTAAAAAAGGGGGCCATTTTAGGACCTTATCGAACATACTCCTTTGTCCATTGACAACAATCATACCACATCATCTACTTTATATAAGTATTGTATAAATTACAACGTATGTTGGTGATCTTGCAAAATGATCGTAATCCCGAAAATCGTAAACATATTTTCTTATCTTAAAAGGGGGCAAGAAGGGTTCCATTAACAGGCCAATAAATAAGATTAAAGTTAGTTTAAAAAAAAATATTTAAAAATAGGTGTATGTTTTCTCTCATAATAACAGTAAACAGATTCACAACCATGTCAATTTCAAGAAAGCAGACAACAGCTAATAAGTCAATAACAGTACAGTATCAATGAATTTGAATATATGCCACTTTTAACTAAAATATAAAAGCACAGAACCAGGACATAAGAGCACAGAACCAGGACCGTTTTTCTTATCACCAACACAGCGTCAGGACAATTCCGTTAAACGAACTTGCACGACTTTTGAAATATAATATTGTTGTAGTATACTTTGCATGGTACTTATGACGCATCAGAGAAAAATTAAGCAACAAAACAGTCGTTTTATTGCCGTTCTGATACAATGTAAACAAACCCACCAGCACAGAATCAGGACCCACCAGCACCCGTCAGAACCAAATCACCAGCACAGTACGTTCTCTCGCAGGACAACCATACCCACCGTGATTTACAAAGTAAATGAAACTAAACAAAATATGTAAGTCAAAACCATTTAACCATAAACTAGTCTCGGACTCGGACTTCTCTTGAACTGAATTTTAATGTGCGTATTGTTATTCTTTTACTTTTCTACATTGGCTAGAGGTATAGGGGGAGGGTTGAGATCTCATAAACATGTTTAACCACGCCGCAATTTTGCGCCTGTCCCAAGTCAGGAGCCTCTGGCCTTTGTTAGTCTTGTATGCTTTTAAATTTTAGTTTCTTGTGTATAATTCGGAGTTTAGTATGACGTCAATTATCACTGTACTATTATGCATATTTTAGGGGCCAACTGAAGGACACCTACGGGTGCGGTAATTCTCGCTACATTGAAGACCCATTGGTTGCCTTCGGCTGTTGTTTGCTCTATGGTCGGGTGGTTGTCGCTTTGACATATTCACCATTTCCTTTCTCAATTTTATCGGTTATTGTATAGAAAGGTATATACTATGAAAGTTAGAGCGAGGGGCTGTGCCCCAAGCTCTTATTTTCATAGTATATACCTTTCTATACAATATCCAATTTAGCACATATTTACAACTTCAGTAGTCCTGTTATTAGTCTATTGATATGTTTTGGCTGACTAGATGTAGCTCAATTACATAGTTTTGTAAATCTACTCACTATAATATCATTGTAAAAATGGGATTTCAAAAGGCCCTTGACTTTAGAATGTAAAGAAGGTAGCTGCTGGTGTAAGTATGTTTATTGATATAAACGAAGCGTTGTTTTACTATACATGTACTTATTTACATGGTAAGATGACACAATAAATTGACCAAAGCAGACAATTCTTAAATTGCAGTGAAAGCTTTACATTCTTGAAAACATTTTTTTTAATTTCACATAAAACCTAAAACTATCTTTAAAATGCATTTGAATGAGTACAAACAGTTGAATCCCCCTTCCACATCTTTGGTTGAAACACCTTTTAAAAATGGCTGGATCTGCCCCTGTTATGTACCCATAGGTAGTCTAGTGGATAGTTAATATGCATGAAGTATTTGTCACTGGACATTATACAACCAATTATCGACCAATTTATGATTAAATATATCAAATTGCTTTATCAATAATTTCCCTTCAAAAGATTCATTGTTGACTCTTTTTGTGTACAAAGAAATTGCATGGAAGATAAATGATTACAAATTTTAGATTGAGTTGTACTTTAATCAAGGTATAAAGCACCATTATTATAACTCTTTAAATGAAAGAAACTTTTTAATTGTCAAAACAAAATCTAGATCAAAAGATTGATTAGTAGGATGTTAAAAATCTGTTTGAAAACTAATTACAAACTACTAAGCTTTCTTTCTTGTTTAAAACTGAATAAATCTAAAACTGACGGTATATGGTTGGGTAGACTTAAACATTGCAAAGAAAAAATTGAAAATATACACTGGAGCAAGGAACCAATTAAAAGTCTAGGTGTTTACTTTGGATTAAATAAAAGTGAATGTGACAAATTAAATATTGAAAAAACAATGAAACAGTCAAAAAAAATAATACTTGATTGGGAAAAAAGAAATTTAACAATGATAGGTCGAATAACAGTTGTTAAGTCGCTTATTTTACCTAATCTTACTTTTTTAGCTTCGGTTGTTTCAATACCCAAAATGTACATAAAAGATTTTAAAAAACTCATATACAATTTTATATGGAATAATAAACAAGAAAAGATAAAACGTTCAATACTTACCAAAGATTACAATAATGGAGGGCTTGAAATGGGTCAAACGATTAACCGCAAAAGAATTTGCTAATTGGAAAGTCATTCCAACATATTATTTCAATAAATTTGGTAAAAACAACCTTATATTTCATATGATGCCTGACAACATAAAATCATTACCTAATTTAAGTAATGAACTACCCTCATTTTACTTGAACATGTTAAAGAGCTGGTACGAAGCAAAAAAAACACCAACAAGTAATACACCTATCATAAATTTTAGAAATATTAGGCAGCAAATGTTGTGGGGTAATAAAAACATAAAATTTAAAGGAAAATGTTTAGTTTACCTAAATTGGATAAAAGATGGTATTATTTTCATTAATGATATAATTGATCAAAAAGGTCACATTTCACAAAAAGTTATATTGGAGAAACTAACCTCAAAAACTAATTGGATCTCCGAACTTTTAAAATTGAAAAATTGTATTCCAAAAGAATGGGTTGGTACACTAAAATCTTACAAATCTTTGAAAACTTCTATAAAAACAAAATTAAACTTGGTCTTGACTGTTAACAAAAAATCATAATTAATTGAAAATATGTCATCCAAAGATATATATAACCATTTAAATAACAAATATAATGAAAAACCACTAGGATTTTCCAAATGAAAAAACATCTTCAATCTAGAATCAATTACTCCAATAAATAATGTGCTTCAACTTACTTTTAACTATTTAATAAATAACAAATATAAAATGTTAAGATGGAAATTACTCCATTACATTCTCCCATGTAAACAATTATTACTAGAATGGCACATACAAGAAACAAGTATGTGTGACTTATGTAACTTGACTGAAGATTACGAACACTTTTTTCTCAAATGTCAATTCTTTCATGAATTTTGTAAGAAAATATATGTACTTGCAAGCAAAATCAAAATTGGGTCACATATTTTTAAGTTTAAAACTTTAGTACTGGGCTATAAAATACATGATCCTATGTATAATGATATAAATCTCTTCCTAACTGTTTTAATATATTCAATTCATAAAAGTACTCATATATCAAATTATAAACAAAAAGGCATAGACGCTTATGCAGTTTTCAGAAATGAAATTTTAAACACATACGAAATTAACAATTATATTAATGCTAAAAACAGCAAATTTTTAAATGATGTAAAGTGATACATATGATCATGAATAGCTAGATATAATATATTTTCATGTATAGAATTTGTGTAGCAAATGGTGACAATATATCTGAACACGTGGTAATAAACCGAAACAGCATGCTTCCTGAGAATGTACAGAATTTTGTCTCAAAACACATTTATACACACTTTATCACTTAATCAAATGAATTTCTATTTACAATGACGAAACTTACCACATATAATTTTTAACTTAAGTTTAAGTTGTTCGTGAGTATCAATAAAACGTATCAATTAATCCGGACAATCGATCAACCAGGTCCAACGGTTTTCATCAATAAGGTTAAAGGTCAATGATCATAAAGTTTTAATCTTTAGAAACAAACCGGACAAAAACAGTACACTTTCCGTAATCATGAAACAATATAGTTTGGAAAATGTATGTAATAACCATGAACTGTAAATCTAACAAACTATCTATAAATATGAATTCACTGAATAATTTCCCTGGTTATCCAGTGACTAATTCACAGGGATACTCGGCCAACTGCTGTAGGTCGAGTAATTTGTAACAACAGCAAAGAAAAGTGCAAGAAAAGTGCAATAAAGATATTATTTTATAAAAAAAAAAAAAAAAAAAAAAAAAAAAAAATATTAAGTTAAGGTGGTACCCAACACTTCAAATAAAATTAATTTGGCTCGTTTAATTTTTTTAAAATTTTGATAAAGTATTAACTATGACAAAAATATAAAAAGTTCAAAAAATTTGAACCAATCGTTTTATCAGAAAAATTACACTGGTTATATAGCAGTTTGACAAACACTTATGTAATATTCCTTTTACAACACAACGTAATTAAAACGTTTAGCTGACTTTACAGAGTTATGTCCCTGTAGTGTTAGGTACCACCTTAAATTCGGAACACAGAAATTATTTCAAATTAGCCAGTAGCAATTTTGGTTCTAATATCTTGATTACAATACAATGAAATCTTACCCTTGTGGTCACTCATGCGTAGTTACTTAGTACACGGAAAAAGTATGTACTATGAAAATTAGAAGGCAAATTCAAGCATTTTGATTGGACGAGAAGTTGTAAGTATGTGCTAAATTTGAAAAACCCTTAAATGTAAATACCTTATAATGCTGGCTACGGCTTTTAATGTTGCTTCAGGTGTTTCTTATTCTGCATTGGCACTATAGTTAAATAGAACCAAATAAAACAACTATTAAGTAAGTTAGTTTGTCCAATAGCCAGTGGTGAGTAAATATCAAAGAGCCCCAATAGAGTATTTTGGATTCATTGAACCATATAATACAAAATATGTTCAATATAGTAAGATCATTATAGTATAGGGTAAAATAGATATAAACTAAGTACAAAGTTGGGAATATAATCAAAGAGACAATATGTATATAAATTAACTTGTCCACAGAACAAATACATTTTATCTGTGATAATGCAAAAACATAGTTAATTAAAATAAGGGATGAATAATTAAGGTAAAAAGTAACTAAACATGTTTAAACAAAGGTAAAAGTATGTTACTTTTATGATGTCTTATATTTGTATGATTAGTTTAGAAACATAATAAGTAAAAGTCACTTTCATCTTAGTGTTGATTCTGTCTTAGATTAAACTTTTAAATTTGCTGCTGTCGGTATAACTCATTACCTTGTAATATGTGTTGATCTTATGTTTACTTATACAAACAAATAAAAAAATGTGGTATGATAGACAATGCGACACAAGAGAAAAAACACGGGCTCTAATTGTCGGATTTCAAATGTTTGGCTGTGAGCGTTCTTGATGAAGGTAAACCTAGAATAGAGCTTCGGACGCATTGAAATTATTCAACGTGTTGTCAATATATCAAGATATAAAACATTCTTCTCAAAACGGAAATCATTTTTAAGTTGATAATTTAGGATAGTTTATGCGACTGTCATATAAGTGAAAGGTTTAATGCTTTAAAACCATGTTCAATCCATCATTTTCTACATTTGAGTTCAGAGTTTGTAATGTTACTTTTTATAAACTTATGGTGAATAGTTTAAAAAAGTAGTTATCAAACGTATTATGTTGTGGCATATTTACCTGACGATATCCGGATATAGGTATTTAGTCGGATCTTAACATGTACGTGTGATTTGTTTACAAACCGGTATTGATAAAAATAAACAAACAAATGTCGAAATGTTCTGGACTTAATTAAATCTGTATTTGGGTAAGATGATGCAAGCATACGATTTACATAATATTTAATTTCTTGATTAAAATATTGTGTAAAAACTTTAATAATAGCTATGAAAGTCAAGTGGCTCGAGCATTTTCCAGAGGAAGTTTTAAAAAATTTCCAAAGAAATATTTTTACAGTGGGTAAGCTTTGATTAGTCTTCACTATCCTATAGATTTTAAGAACTTTTGGTTTATAATTAAGAATCTTCATTGAAGGTGGAGCACGAATGCAAAGTTAATTAATTATATTGATGTACCATTTGTATGCAACGAAGAGTGACATTCCTTTGTATTATTTGCCGATTCGAAAGAAAAAAAAATGTATGCGAGTATTGTCTCCCTTTAACAGGTTCATTATTTTTTAATTAAGTATAGGTTTATGATATAATTTTCAATAATTACAAAATGTATCAATTCAATATATTTCATTTTTTGTTACTGGTGTATCAAAAACATTGATGTACGAATATAATTTCATATATTTGGTAACGTTTAAAATGATTACATACCAATAACAAGAGGCTCTCTAGAGCCTGAATCGCTCACCTTCATGTTTTTGGTTAAATCTCTCATCAATGATTATTTTGGCTTTTCAATGTATTTAAATGTTCTTTGAATTGTCCTATTTTCGTCAAAAGCAAAAAAAAAATCATTTTCTCCTATGTTCTTTTTTAGCCATAGGAGCTATGTTTCTTGACATACAAGGAAATAAAATATAAAATTTACACTAGATACTTTCAAACTCATTTAGTGTAAGTTTGGCTGAAATTGATACAGCAGTTTCAAAGGAGGAGATTTTTTAAAGTAAGTCAACATGATGAACAAATTGTGAAAAAAGTCTTTAAAGGGCAATAACTCCTTAAGGGGTCAATTGACAATTTTGGTCAAATTGTCTTATTTGTAGATCTTACTTTTCTTAACATTTTTGCTATGAACAGTTTATCTGTATCTGTAATAATATTCAAGATAATAACCAAAAACTGCAAAATTTCTTTAAAATCATCAATTCAGGGGCATTATACCTGCAAAACCAGTTACCCGATTCGGCTGAAAATTTCAGGACAGGTAGACCTTGACCTAATAAATACTTTAAATTCTTGTCTTATTTGCTCTAAATAGTGGAGTTTTTGAGATATAAGCCAAAAACTGCATTTTAAACTGTGTTCTATTTTTAGCCATGACGGCCATGTTTTTTGACGAAATAGAAAATAAAACACAAGCTTTATTTCATACACCCTACTGATCATTCAGTTGAAGTTTGGTTGAATTTGGTTGAGTAGTTTTAGAGAAGAAGATTTTTTAAAGTTAGCAAATATGATGAACAAATTGTGAAAAATTGTCATTAAAGGACAATAACCCCTTAAGGGGTCAATTGACAATTTTGGTCATATTAACTTATTTGTAGATCTTACTTTGCTGATCATTTTTGCTGCTACAGTTTATCTTTATCTATAATAATATTCAAGATAATGATAAAAAAACTGCAAAATTTCCTTAAAATTACCAATTAAGTGGCAGCAACCCAACAATGGGTTGTTTGATTCATCTGAAAATTTCAGGGCTGATAGATCTTGACCTAATAAACATTTTTACCCTGTCAGATTTGCTCTAAATGCTTTCGTTTTTGAGATAAAAGCCAAAAACTGCATTTGACCCCTATGTTCTATTTTTAGCAATGGCGACCATGTTTGTTGATAGATCAAAACTTCGGATACAATTTATAAACTAGATACTATAAGGAACATTCAGTTAAAGTTTGGAAGTATTTGGCCCAGAGAAGAAGATTCTTGAAATAGTTTACGACGACAGACAAAAAAAGAACCGTTCATCATTTTTGAAAAAGACTATAATTGAAAGTCGAATTATTTATCTTCGCATCATATATGCATGATAGATTGATTGGGAAAGAGTTATCTATTAATAATCACTCACAGAGAGGAGCTAACAAGCAATTTTTAATTGTAGCATATTTAACGTTAAAACCATTTTCAACTTAAAACGAATGTTACTTTAAAAAAGCAAATATTTTGGCCTCGAGCATCACTGAAGAGACATGTATTGTCGAAATGCGCATCTGGTGCAGGAAAATTGGTTTATTACAATAGATTAATATGCTACGTGTTATACAATTGTTTCGACACATTAAAGATATGTGAGTTATGTAATAGTTTTATACTTTCAAAGACTTTTAAGAGCCCTACCTTTTTAAAAATAATGTTATAATGCAAAAATGTGTTTTTAAATATTTATTTAATTTCCTTTCTTGTTATATAATTATAACAAATTTGGAATCAGGTTTTATGCCTGGAGATAGTACTGTTAATCAACTGTTAATCAACTTATTTGTCATAGGAGGACATACCTCTGATGTCTATAGCATTAAAGCAGGTGTCCCTCAGGGCTCAATTTTAGGCCCTGCATTATTTTTACTATTCATAAACGATATTGTATGTGACATATCATGCAGCATCAGACTTTTTGCTGACGATACGTCATTATATATAGTTGTTGAGGACGAGTATGCTCCATCTGAATTGATGAATTCTGATATAGAAAAAAATCACCAATGGTCTCAACAATGGTCTCAACAATGGCTTGTTGATGTGTTTGGCCTTTTGATTTTGGACTTTCATTTTTGAATTTTCCTCGGATTTCAGTATTTTTGTGTTTTTACTTTTTGGTTAATTTTAAGCTAGAAAAAGAGCAAAACCCCATAATCCACCAATATATATGAATGATACACTGATACAAGAGGTTGAAGAACATAAACATTTAGGGTTAATTTAAAAAAAAAACGGTTGTTGGGAAAGTCATGTAAACTATATGATTGATAAAGCTACGCCTCGCTTAAATCTTATGAGGAGTTTAAAGTTTAAGCTATCGCGTAATAATCTACAAATTATATAGGTCAGTTGTATCTGGCCTATTCTTATATTAGCGGATACTGTGTGGGATAACATACTAATTTATTTAAGGACAAACTAGAAAGCATTCAAATAGAAGGTGCCATTAATAGTTATCAAAAGTACCAGGATTATAATTTTATACGTCAGACGCGCGTTTCGTCTACATAAAACTCATCAGTGACGCTCAGATCAAAATAGTTAAAAAGCCAAATAAATCCAAAGTTGAAGAGCATTGAGGATCCAAAATTCCAAAAAGTTGTGCCAAATATGGCTAAGGTAATCTACTCCTGGGGTAAGAAAATCCTTAGTTTTTTCGAAAAATTCAAAGTTTTGTAAACAGAAAATTTATAAAAATGACCATATAATTGATATTCATGTCAACACCGAAGTGCTGACAACTGGGTGGTGGTACCCTCGGGGACGAAACGTCCACCAGCAGTGGCATCGACCCAGTGGTGTAAATAGTTATCAAAAGTACCAGGATTATAATTTTATACGCCAGACGCGCGTTTCGTCTACATAAGACTCATCAGTGACGCTCAGATCAAAATAGTTAAAAAGCCAAATAAATACAAAGTTGAAGAGCATTGAGGATCAAAAATTCCAAAAAGATGTGCTCTAAATCTAATCTTTATAATGATATTGGTTGGGTATCTCTGAGTGAAAGAAGATCCAGACATAAAATTATTAAATTTAACGAATGTTTCATGATCAAGCTCCTAATTATTTTTGTAGTCTTGTACCTCAACAACTATATCAAGTCTATAACTATAATACTAGAAGTGCATTTGATGTCCAAAATATGAGCTGTAGAACTACCTTTTATCTAAACTGTTTCCCACCTTCTGTTATTCGTGGATGGAACAGGCTTCCACAAGACGTTAGGAGTAATCCATCAAAATTTACACTTAAAAATCACATAAATCGAGATACTAAGAAAGTCCCCACATATTATAAAACTGGTTGTAGAAAAGGCCAAATACTTTTAGCCAGACTCCGGTTGAACTGCAGTGGCTTAAATTCACACCTTTTCCAGAAAAATATTGTTTTTTTCAGCCTCTGTATTTGTGGGCAAGTTGAGAGCAGCAAACATTTGCTAGAATGTCATAATTATAGACTCATCAGGGCACAAACCATTTCTACACTACCAATATATAATGTACAAACATAAGAAACAGGGAGTGAACTCATCAGTGATGAGGAAAACACAAATATTTTTAAAGTTGTACAAAGATTTGTTTAAGAAAAAGGGAAATTTGGTCAATAACAATTATCTTTATGTCGATGTCGATTTAGATGTTGAAACTTTGATTTATTGTTTCATATTTTCGGAATATTTACATATTTCTCAGATACATGAACCATAATTATAATAAAAAGAGTTGATCACATTTTTGGATCAAACTGACTTCTGAGTAACAGGCAAACCACAGAATAAACATGTTAAATGTGAATTGAAAATTGGATTATACGAGTTTCTTATATACTATGTTCCTAATTTTGTCATTTTTTTAAGGGAGACGGATTTTTATAAGTTTTTCTTGTTTTCGAATTCCTGTATTTATATTGTATATGCATATGTCATGTACTTTTTGAATAAATACTGTTTAAACTAAAAATAATGTTAATTTTCGTAAAATAAAGGTTGTCAGTAAATTTTTTTATCTACGCCCCTTTTCTGAAAATTCTGCATCATATCAAGATCTACTTCTGAGGATGTTAGACACCAATTTGATGTTAATGTTGTTGTGCAAAGTTACACAATTCTACCTAACCTCCTATATTTGGGTAAATATATAATTAACTTTTATGAAGCTCAATGGTATGTTGCAAATCTTATGTCACGTAAACAAAAGGGTTCAATATGCAGTAAGCGGTCAGTTTTATTGACAAATTAAGACGTTCAATTGAACAGCTGGTAACATTGCATATAATTAAACATTCCTTGAAATTTTTTAACAAAACAATGTTTAGATTTAACAGTGTATGCATCCTGACTTTTTGTCAAAACAGAGCTATTTTTAATTTACTGAATCAGTTTCTGGTGTTAGGTATCGGATAAAGGTAGATCCATGTCATTTGACAATTTATGCAGTAATTTTCTGTAGCACAGCGACACCTTGTGAAAGTAAATCTTCTTGAATCGATTGAACAAAAGTTTTGTTAACCTTGGTAGGAATATTTGACATAAGGTCGATAAACGATTAATCATGGTATAAAATTGAGAATGGAAATGGGGAATGTGTCAAAGAGACAACAACCCGACCAAATAAAAAAACAACAGCAGAAGGTCACCAACAGGTCTTCAATGTAGCGAGAAATTCCCGCACCCGGAGGCGTCCTTCAGCTGGCCCCTAAACAAATATATACTAGTTCAGTGATAATGAACGCCATACTAATTTCCAAATTGTACACAAGAAACTAAAATTAAAATAATACAAGACTAACAAAGGCCAGAGGCTCCTGACTTGGGACAGGCGCAAAAATGCGGCGGGGTTAAACATGTTTGTGAGATCTCAACCCTCCCCCTATACCTCTAACCAATGTAAAATAGTAAACGCATAACAATACGCACATTAAAAATCAGTTCAAGAGAAGTCCGAGTCTGATGTCAGAAGATGTAACCAAAGAAAATAAACAAAATGACAATAATACATAAATAACAACAGACTACTAGCAGTTAACTGACATGCCAGCTCCAGACTTCAATTAAACTGACTGAAAGATTATGATTTCATCATATGAACATCAGGCACAATCCTTCCCGTTAGGGGTTTAGTATCATACCATCATAACATATATGAGAAGAACATAACCCGTGTCATGCCAACAACTGTTTTCAGAATAAATGTGTTTAGTTCCGACTCAAAGACCGTATCAGTGACTCAATATTAACGCCAAAATATGCAGTCTTTAATGACTTGACAACAGTATCGTGATTATATCCCTTCAAGTCTATTCAAAGGTTTTGTAAGTTTCTGAGGTGAATACTGACACCTTTGAGCTTTATAAAGAATATTTCCATAAAAAAATGGATGTGAAATACCTGAACGTATAAAAAGTCTGCAAGTTGAGCTATATTTACCCTGGTGTAATAATTTTTCAGTAATACATAAATTTCTCTCGTTAAAATCTAAAACATTGTTACATACACGAGCGAATCGTACAAGTTTGAGATATATAAACACCGTAAGATGGTGACAAGGGAACGTCACCATCTAAAAACGGATAATTAACGATAGGAAATGAAAAATCATCCCTTTTATCATAAATTTTAGTATTCAGCTTTCCGTTAGTGATATAGTTATCAAGATCGAGGAAAGGGCAGTGGTCATTATTAGTATTAGCTTTATTTAAAGGAAGTTCAACAGGATAAATTTCATTAATATACATACTGAAGTCGTCATTATTGAGAGCCAAAATATCATCCAAATATCTAAAATTATTATCTATTCTCTTCTTAAAAAGACAATTGCCCGTCCAAAGAGAGGTAAACAGCCCAATGCCACCAATTGGTCTTAAACACAGTCAGAAAAAAACTGTATCCGGAGGCGTGCGTCAGATAGCCCGTTGAAATGTATACTAGTTCATCGAAAATAAACGTTGAAATACTAACCAAAATAAAAAAAATAAACATACCAGACTAATAAAGGCTAAAGGTTCCTGACCAATACACTCATTATAGATGTCAGGAGGGAACATTTTTATTTTCACAAGACATGCGTTTCTTCTAAGAAAAAAATTCAATGACGCTGGAATCAAAAAGAGTTCAAATTGTAGAACAAATAAACACACAGCAATATGCACAGTAAAACTCCGCTTACCAGAGTACAATATCCGATGTCAGATTAGACGAACAGACGAAACTAAGGAAAATGACAATGATAAATAGTTAACAAAGAACTACAAGTAGTAATTGACCTGCCAGCTACAGATCTCAAGGAAACTGATTGAATGTATGTGTTCTTCATAAACAAATAAAGCGCAATTCCTCTCGATAAGCGTTTAGTATCATACCATCACGACATATAGAAGAAGAACGTAATCCGTATCATGCCAACAACTAGTTTTAGAATAAATTTGTTTTTATTAAACGCAAAGTCCGTAAGAATGAATTAAAACTAATTAAAACAAATAACATCTTTAATGAGCTGATAACAGTATCGTAAATAATAGTATATCCATTTTGAATACGTCTGTTCAAAAATTTATATAGTTTTTGGGGTGAATGACGTTTGTGTCTTTTGTATACAAGTAGAATATTGCCCTAAAAAGTAAAATCACAAAATTACAAAAAAATGGACAACAACTGTCTTATTCCTGTCTTGGTTCAGGCATTTCCTAATGACTGGATGTGAAAAACTGAAATTATAAGATATCTACCCGTTGATTTATATTTATATTATACGAGTAATGGCCTAAGGTAACGAACTCAAAAGTTGTATTAGGTGTTTGAATATTTTCTTAGTGAGATCATGAGGAAATATGGTATATAGATGGGAAAAAATCAAAAATTGAAACTTATTCAAAATCACCAATATGTGCATGAAATTTATCAGGTACTTTAGCATATTTTTTTCTTCATTTACGTTCATCAGTACCCTGAATAAAAACAATCATTAAAGCTGAAAGACGCCTCCGGGTGCGGGAATTTCTCGCTACATTGAAGACCTGTTGGTGAACTTCTGCTGTTGTTTTTTCTATGGTCGGGTTGTTGTCTCTTTGACACATTACCTCTTTTCATTCTCAATTTTATTGAAAGCTAGGGATGTATAAAAACTAATAACCGTTATGAGCTAAATAACGAAAAGTGACCGTATCAGAGAATCTAAATTTTGCTTTATGTCAACTTTGCATTTAGGCGGTGGAACATGATTTTTCCATTATTCCTGATTCCTTTGATTGTAGACGGGAAATTAAAATAAAGGTGTAATAAATTATATCATAACCTGTCCATCAAATGAGAATAGGAAACAACTCATACATAAAGTACAAACACGCTTCGGAATTCGCAATGTTTTTTATTGTTTTGTTGGTTTACATACTATTGCATATCTAATATTTTTAGTTTAACGTAAAAAAATATACATGAATAAATATAAATACAACAAGGATTGGTATGGAGACATTAGACCAAAATATATTAATCAGCAATAAAATGTCTATGCATCTAGGTACTAATGTCAGTAATCCGGTGATAGTGTGCGTAGTGTAGTGATACGGTCCAATAGTTGCCACAGTCTTTGGTTGGGATTGTTATAATATCTTGTGGTCAACATCCTAAGACAGTTCACACAAAACCACTGCATTTTTTCTACTTCTTCTGGATCACACAAATCTACTCTGTCTATTTAAAAAAGAAAGCCAATAAAAAAAACATACGCAAGAAAACGTGTAAATAACAGCAATAATCAAAGTATTCATCACTTACAGTATTCAGATTCAATTCTGTAATGTTGTTTAAAAATGACCATTTATTGTTTTTTAATAGACAATATTTATAGGAATACATATTTGAAATTTTTTATCATTACGAAATCAGTAGCTAACTTGATTAGTTTGATTTAAATGCAAGACAATAATACTTTTAAAATTAAGAAGATATAATTTTATTGGACATGTTGATTGTTGTGATAATTTGAACAATTTTCTCCACTTTAGTATGAATAAGTCAGGTGTTTCATCATTTGTGTAGACTGGACTAAATCCGGATTAACATTCAACATAACAGGTTTGCTCACTATTCCGGAATTTCTGGGATCAACCCCATTTTGTTTGGGGTTTTTTTTTTGTTGCTTAATGATAAAATTTAGTTGAACTTGTTTTTGCCAAGCCGCTGTCAGTGTTTTTCCGACTTATGATTTCCAATGTTCATCTGGAATCTTTATTCTCTCTTTTATAGTGTGATACACAGTTATGTATTCGGGGAATTCGTTAATTTTGTTTAATTAGCAATTTAATCATTACAGTGCCTGTTGATAACACTGCTATGGCACGTAGTATCGTTGATTCTTCTTTTGAAATTGAAAGTTCTTGAGATTTGGAAATGAATTTATAAACATCTTGAAGTTTCGACTTTGAATATAAATGTTGAACAGGCCATTTAGAGATGTTTTGTATTCCGTTGTGCGGTTGATTAAACATTGGATTGTCTATTTCTCCTATAAGGAAAAAGTCAGAATGACTGCCTGTAGAAAAGGAAAAAAGGAAATTTCATTTTATATCAAACATAATAAACTATAAATACATAACCGGTAAGGAACATTTCCTAAAACACTTACAGGCATGATGCCACAAGGTCAACATTATTAAACAAATTCAAGATATACAAACAGATGTCAAACTTTGCGATGCAGCTACATAAATTATTATGCAGTTATCCTCCAAAAACAATTTTGTTTTTTCATTTGAAATTATTCTGTGAAAAAAGGTAGTAGACGAATGTTACATGATTAAAATTTTAAAGAGTTCTGATTGGTTATGATAGGATATGACATACCTTTCAACAGCTCTGATTGGTCATGTTTGTGAAGCTGGGCAAAACCTGGAATACACCTCATGAAATCTACCATCAAAGTTACAGAAGATTCAAACGTGTCTACAATACTGTAGCCAACCCTGTCTTTGTATAAAGCAGGATTAGACACTTCGTTGTTATGATTTACATCTAATCTCTCATACTAAAAAGAGAGATAATTTATTATTTGAAAATAAGACTGCACAATAGTTCAACACATGCTTCTATTTGTTGTCATCATTGCATCAATATAAGTTTTTGAATATGTACTTTAACCTATAATGGTTTACTTTTTTAAATTGTTATTTGGATGGAGAGTTGTCTCATTGGCACTCACACCACATCTGCCTTTATCTATCTGATGTTTATATTCTCTATATGATTAGCAACATGTACACTCATACTAACGGCTGGGTTCTATTTTTAAAAATGTATGCATAATAGCATGCGCGTACCTTATCGATATACTGGTCTCCTTGTATGTTCCCTCAGTTTTTGTTTGTTACATAGATTTATTTCTTCCAAATGAATTTATGAACATCAGTAAACTACTGTTGCATTTATGTACAAGATATACACTGCCATATAAAGGGGCTTGCAACTAGCTCTAGAACATGTACAATGTATTAAGCTGATAAAACTCAGGATAGAATGATTTCCTAATATGGATAGTTAAAATTTGTTGGAACTTTTAATATTGAGGGAAGCCTATTCTTCTCAATAAACCCATCGAAGAGTTAGTGCATATATCAAAACAGAAATCTAAACAAAAATAAAGTGACTTGAACATCACATAAGGTAAAAGATATTTGGTATTTTAAATGGTGAACATGTGCCTATTGTGGAACTTGAGTTAAATATCTCGTGAAAATAAATAGCCCACCTGTAAAATGAAATCTGTTAGTTTTTCATACATTGATAGTTTTTTTTTTTTTTACTGTCTCTTTATTTAAACTAAAGGATATGAAGTCGTACTATATTGCTAGTTAGTATATAAGAATGTCTATTTGTCTTCGTCTATTACATATGTAGTATGTCCTTACACACGTGTGTGAATGCTTGTCCTGTACGGTTATGATATATGTAGTATGTATTTACACATGTGTGTGAATGCTTGTCATGTACAGTTATAATATATGTAGTATGTACTTACATATGTGTGTGAATGCTTGTCCTATACAGCTATGAGACTATCTATGATATATGTGTTATGTACTTACATATGTTTGTCCGGTAAAGCTATGATATATGTAGTATATACTTACACATGTGTGTAAATGCTTATCCTGTACAGCTATGTTATATGTAGTATGTACTTACATATGTGTGTGAATGCTTGTCCTGTACAGCTGTGATGAATGTAGTATGTATTTACATATGTGTGTGAATGCTTGTCCTGTATGGCTATGATATATGTAGTATATACTTACACATGTGTGTGAATGCTTGTCCTGTACAACTATGATATATGTAGTATGTACTGTCACATGTGTGTAAATGCTTTTCCTGCACAGCTATGATATATATAGTATATACTTACACATGTGTGTGAATGCTTTTCCTGCACAGCTATGATATATATAGTATGTACTTACACATGTGTGTGAATGCTTTTCCTGCACAGCTATGAGACTATCGATAAAGTTTAGTGCTTCATTATTATCAATAGGAATGGTTTCTTTCAGATCTGGTTCAGTTTTAATATCATGATGTTTTACTTCATTGATATACTATATGAGTTCGTCTAGCATGGGTATATCTGCCTTGTTTTATTGCTATAATAGAATTAAACTTCAAAATGAATCTTTGACAAATTGTGTTGATGTAATGAATGACAAAAACTAACAAACTTGTCATACTGCTTTACACACTAAAACGTCCGATGCTTTTATAGCATGTCTTTATTGGTTTAGAATGAAAGTACTACAGTTTAAAGACTGTTTAAATAAACAAGTGAACTATATATTGTAAACGAATATAAAAAATCGTCCAACCACAGAGCATCCGCTCTCCTTGTTAATTTTATTTGGTATTGAAGTATTTAATATTTTCAATTTTCAATTGCACATAATCCTTGGACATATGTTTATAATTCATTTAGACAAATTGTGGTGTTAATTCAATATTTTCTAATTTTTTTACCTCTGATATTTATTCATTCTACATCGTTTCTGGAAAAACATGGTCTTTGCTCAAACTTTGAGGTTTTGCTATATGAGATCTGTGTTCGTACTTTTATTTCTGTCGCTACTTTCTGAGGGATTTCCTTAATATATGTACTTGCTTTCGTTTTTTTCCATACCTTTTTGTATTACGGAGGAATGTTCTATGAGCATGTTGATATTTCTTCTTCTATTTTGTATTTACTTGAATTTTGACTTGCCTACTCGTACTTCTAATATTATTAACAGTACAAAATTTATACAAAGACGTACCACGTTTAGACATGCCAATCGTCAAACATTTTTGATATCGACAGTGTGCACACAGTCTTAGCTTCCCAGCAGTTAGAGTACACTTTTTATCATTGACACATCGATATTCAAAATCTTCGTCTTTCTGTTCGCGTACAATACTACGACGAAAAAATCCCTGAAAGTGTAAAAAGAATAATTGGTGTCATCATTAAGATTTTTGAAAGGGAATTAATCGAAAGGAATGAACCAAAACAAAATTCAGAAGCCTGTAATGTAGAGGTTGTCGCTTATTGCTGTGTAAATAAAGGCAACAGTAGTATACCGCTGTTCAAACTCATAAATCCATGGACAAAAAACAAAATCGGGGTAAAATATTTGTTTTTCGTTCATTATTTTGTATATAAATTAGGCCGTTGGTTTTCTTGAACTGTTCATACATTTGTCATTTCTGGTCCTTTATGGTGTATTATGCGATGTGAGCTTTGTTTAATATCTCCATCATTTGGTTTTTATATAACCAAACTATTCTACTGGAAATGAACTTTACATAAATTGGGTAGGCATGGATCAAATGTAGTCTCAACATTGCGAGGGTTAAACAGCCATGATATAAATTACATCTCATCACAATCACATCCCTTACACGCTTCACAAGTATTGGCGCCATAATGAAATCCAGATGCTTTGTCACCACATATTCTGCATGGTGGAAGAAAGGAAGTCATCTGACCTCTTGAGTTTGCACTGTTTTTCCTAGAATTTACATCAAAACTTGTGACCTCTGTTTTGATTGGATGAAAGGTCAGATCTAGTGAGAAATCTGTTTCCATCGTCTGATTCTGTGGTAAAATTGGATGATGTGACAGCTCTTGTCCTAGGGGGAGGTAATTCATTGTGATGTGTTTCTACAATATAAAGAATTTGTCGTGAAGTACGTAAACAAAAGCATGGTCGTTTAATTTAAAATCAAACGCATCAAATGCCTTAGGCGGAACAAAGACAACTATGTTGTTTGTCTATCGCTTCTTACCATGTGCAAATAACACTCTTGTATATCTGTTGTACTTCAGAAGTCACAGGTTAGGTAGTAGTGAAATTAGTGGGATTTGCATGATCTCAGAATGAATAATATTATTTCACGTGGATAAATCGTGCACCTTTTATTTGAAAACAATGAACTAAGCATGACATACGTATTAAGCACATATCTAGAATGCAATGTGAAAAGATCACAGATCAGATTCTAAATATATATTATATAATCATAACAAATTATAGAAAGTCGATATATATTATTGTTATATGTTTATTAAAAAAAACTATATAAAGGTGGTGTTCTGTATAATTAGAAAACAAATAAGATAAGATGGTGTAAATACAAACATTATTAGGTCTATAATAATGCAAATATGTACACTCAGATTTCAATTCGCGACGATAAAAGCAAACCATTGAACTCAAAATGACCGGTCTCAAAAGGCAACAAAATATAGTCAATGTAAAATTGCTTTCGCCCCATGTCGTATTTACCCAAAGTGCAAGCAACTGAATATCGAATTTAACTTTTAGAATTTACTTCGCAAATGAAACAATTAGAATATATATATAAATATAAAGAGCAAACACTATTTTTCTCTTTGATTTCTTTAATTCCATAAATATAAAATGACAAACGTATGCATGACATACGATATGCTTGTATATATATAATATGTGTATTATGAATTAATTATAATACGCAAGTCGTTGGTCCGTTTCTATATTTGACACTTCGAGTTTAATTTTGGTTCCTACCTTCTTTGTTTTAGGTTTTTTCTTAAATACGAGTTTGAACTTTAATATAAGCGGCTTTGTTCTTTACACGTTCAAATAGGTTGTGTTTCCTTTCAAGTCATGCGATCCTTAGAATTAAAAAAAGTTAACCTTTAATTATAGTTTCTTTACTTGAACGGCTATAAAGAAAGTGTACGTGGACTCGATAAATGATTAGTTTATACAATCAATACACTAAAATTAACTGTCAATAACATAATTATATATTAAATGGACAGAAAAAACGTCCATAGAGCCTTTTAAGGTCTTAGTTACGAGTTCATTCATTATTTTTTTTAAGGTACCTAAGATTTATGTTTTGTTCATTGCATGTTTTCTTCATTTTCAAATCACAAAATTTCTCATTTTCATTTTTCATTTATGTGTAAAATATGTATGCTCGTGTACACCAGCTCTATCAGGGGAAGGGGTATTTGTATCTGAATCATTTTCATATATCTTTAAAATCCAAATTTGTTTAAAACTACAAAAAATTGCTTGATTTTGAATATTGGATTAATTGATAAAATTGGCATAAAAGATTTTACAACAGATTTTACATGATTTTCTAAATATGTTTAAAATGATTCAGTGCTGTTCATGGTTTTGATGCATCAAAAATTGTTCAAGTTTTGTAAATCTTTGAAATGAGAGACAGGCATCATTAACCAACATCAACATAACTAATTAAACGTTCAGAGATTTTATCAGATCTCAAAATGCAATTACATGTATAAATCTGTTGAGGGGCTGAGTTTTTAAGATTAGAAAACGCTGTCCAAGTGTACAACAATTTCAGAGGATAATTTGTAATTTCTCTTCAAATTAACTTGATCGCAGCTGTAATCAGTCAGTGAATGTTAATTTAAGGGACAATCTGTTGGGGTTGAATTTAAAAGTAAAATGTACTTACATTTCCCGTTTCTAAGAACTGAATATGAACAAAAATAGTAGTACTTTTTTAGTTTAAATAGTTCAACCTGTTTGTTGTTTTGGGATAAACTAATTTAAAAAACCTTTATTGGATAGCGGTGACCGTTTTTTAGTCTATATTTAAATGGTTTTGATGATTATCTTCAAGTCGTCACGGAAGAACAATTTAATCTGTTATTGACCGAACAATATAAAACATAAAAGATGTAAATAAACATTAATCTGTTATTGACCGAACAATATAAACCATAATAGATGAATATAAACAAAAGAAAAGATTAACATCCAACGTTATTTTGCAAATAAAAGAAAGTGATTCAAAATTTTAAAATAAATTAATATACTGATAACTGCAAGAATATTATATACACTGAAGATGTCCTATGTTGGGGTTGGGTGTGTTGTTTATATTTTTCTCTGAAAAATGGTATTCACTAAGGCGAACGGCCGAAGTTAAAAACGACCGAAATCGACCGAAGTGAATATCAGTGGGTTTTTTCAAGATCAAATCAACAATATATACATCAACACAAAATACAAGAATTGATTATTTCATTGTTTCAAAAATGTATTTCATGACAATTGTTTGAACATAATTTTACCATAATTACACATGTATGAAAAACATAATGTTTAACGGTAATTACCTAACAGCTATGACTTCTCTTTGGGTAACTTTGCTTAGTCTATTCCAATTCAGAAAGAGAAACCTTTTTAAATATACCGACATTGACGAATGTGCAATTGTAAAAATATATAAACATATTAATGTATAATAGTATGTACAAAAACATGAGAAACATGAACATATAAATGAAGCAGTATGGAATCTTCAATATTACCGTATAGGTACATGTATGTTTACCTCTAAGTTTGACAGTGGGCATTATTTAGTATAACCGTTTAGGTACATGTATGTATACCTCTAAGTGAGGCAGTTGGCATTATTTAGTATTACCGTATAGGTACATGTATGTATACCTCTAAGTGAGGCAGTGGGCATTATTTAGTGTTACCGTATAGGTACATGTATGTATACCACTAAGTGAGGCAGTGGGCATTATTTAGTGGTACCGTATAGGTACATGTATGTATACCTCTAAGTGAGGCAGTGGGCACTATTTAGTATAACCGTATAGGTACATGTATGTATACCTCTAGGTGAGGCAGTGGGCATTATTTAGTATTACCGTATAGGTACATGTATGTATACCTCTAAGTGAGGCAGTGGGCATTATTTAGTATAACCGAAATACACATACATGTAAGTGACACAACATCAAGCCGACAAAGAAATGAGGTATTCAAGAATTTTTGCTTGCAATAGACATCACAACTAGAAATAGTATTGAGATAAACAATGCTTAGTATTTTTATGAAGTCTTCGTCATAACTTGTGTTACAAAACTTGCACTAATTCTTGATGTGTCCTGTGTATTTTCCGGTCCATAGGAGTATTTGGACCATACGCGTATGGTCCTGACCATATGGGTGTATACCATACGCGTAATGTCTGGATGATACACGTTTACTTTAAATACTTTTTAAATCTTCATAAGGTATCACCCTATTAGATGTCTTGTCTTTCAAAATGTCTTTTTATTATATTTTAATAATAAAAAAAGATTAACTAAATAAATATAAGCAATAGTTCATTTCTAATTGCCCCTCTAATTTCTTCTTGCATTTTCTTTAAAAGTTGATGCTTTCATATTTGGACCACGTACTTTAAACCAAGTTCTTGTTACACGAATCTAAGCGCACATAGTCATTATAGTGGCCTTTTGTACGAATAAATTAATTATACAGTTTTGAGAAAAAAAATATTGATAAAGACAGTGTTTGGAAAATTCTGGAATAATTCTATTTACTAACGATGGACAAGTATTAACTTTCTTCTGTAATAAACATAAAGATCTTAAACAAAAGCTAAGTGGGTGATAGTCCGAATTAACTAAGAATATAGTCTAATATGTTTTAAAACTACATGGTACACATGTACTTGAGGTTTTAAAGTTGTTATATATAATCCTGAACAGGGAATAACCGGGTATAAACTGTCAAAAAGATAGGTCAATCTTAAAAACCTTTAAAAAAACATTACCATTTTATTTATTATGAATTGTAAAAGAAATAATCAAATGGCGGAAGTCAACCAAAGATTGCGACAAAGGCTGAAAACAATGACTAGTATTAGTGTATGCAATCATGAAATAGTACAAATATTCCTACAAGATAAATAATTCTGATTGTCCGAAATTTGAATTTGACATTAACTGACCATTGCCTCGCGAAGGTGTATTCAATTAACACAAAAATGAGATACTTAGAGCCAAAAGAGGGTTTGGTAATAGAAATTTCCCAGTGAAGCTGTAAGACCCTTGTCGTCGTGTCGATTTGGGGATGCAAGAATACTTAAAAATGTTCAGCTGGGAAGTGTAACGCAATCTTGAGGTATTCACAGATTGTTTGCTTTATGCTTACCTTTAGCCCTTAAACAATTACGACCGAAGGGACATGTATGTTATTTCATTTTAAAAAATGATATAAGTTACTTAAATTTAAAAATCAAACAAACAAAGTGACCAAAAGCTTGACTCAATGATATTAATTTTACTGAATTAACAATTCAATAATTACATAAGGTAAATCATTTATCAAATTGATTTTATTTAACTATAAACCTAAATTCGAGATGGTCAATGCCTACAAACCAGTAACCACAAACGTGAGCAAAAGGGGTTTGATACTGCGTGAACCACAAACAATTAAAATCGTAAGGGAATTAAAAATATTTGCAATAACTTATCAGGAGGTCTTGGACGCTTTATGTTCTTCTCATTGCATTGTTAGTTTGTTTTCGACTATGAGGTTTAATTATTTTTTGATATCCTCCTCTTTTTATTTAATGATCAAAAACGTAATGTGAATAAAAATCAATTGTTCACCTTTCAGATGATAAAATTGAGAATGGAAATTGGGAACATGTAAAAGAGACAACAATCTGACCAAAAGGCAGATAACAGTCGTGATGATAAAATCAACATTGGTGATATAGCGTGTTCTTCCTGATGCCATCACAAATCCCCTTGAAACTTGAACTTGTAACTGGTATGTATTTGTTACAGTATTTGTAGTAAAATGGTATATAACAACAAATGCCGAATCATGTCATGCCTGTGCAAATTTAAAAAGGAGTCCACACAAACTGACAAAATAAAAAAAATACTATCAATCAACAGATCAATGGTAAAGTTAATCTGCTATATACATGTATGGAATTAGGCATTTAGTTACCATTTTTTAGTCCATGTAAATTTATGAGAATATAATTTTATTATCTGTATTTCCTAAGATTTCAATTCTTATTCTATATTAATATTCCCATGTGTTATGCTTGTTGTTTGAGGAAAATTATCAAAAGAGCTTGACCAAGATTGAACAATTACTGGTATCATGAATAATGCCATTTTTGTCTTGAGTGCCACTGATTGTATGGTGTACATGTTTGTCTTGGCTGGGTTCATCTTACCATGACCTGATATTTATGGTTCATTGGTCAATAATAAGTTTCATATTTTGGTCTGTTTGTTGTATACTATATACAAGCTATAAATAATTAAGAGATCAACTATATTTGGTGTAGGTAATGATTGCAAGGTGCACATGTCTGTCTGGCTTGGTTTTTCTGACCTTGGACTTGGTATTATTTGCTTGACAGTCATGAAAGTATTTGTTTTATGGGTCATGATTGGTTATGTTAATTGGTAAATCACAATCAAATCACCAATTGATCACGTCGAAGCTTAAAATACAATACATTTATCTCCTTTTATAAGTTTGATAAATCATTGGAGATTAAACATGTTAAATTGATGTAATCTTTTTTGCTTGACTACAAAAACAAACATGCTGATTTTGTTATATTACAGGAGCTGTAGGAAGTATTCCAAGAGTCTGATTGCTAAGTATGCATTACAGGATTTTATTATTGGAGCAACATCTTAGGAGGATAAGTGCAAATGTATGAAGGAATCCTTGGGAACAAAAAGCAATTATATGCAGAAGAGGAGTCTTAAACATTATTAACAGAGTCAAAGTAGTGGTGTATTCAAGAAGTGTAAACCAACTGGAATTAACTATTGTGTATATTTTTTCAACCTCAAGTACTTTCAAAATTATAATATAATTCAAATTATTGTGTCAACATACATGTTACAGTAAAAAATGAAAATGTTTTAAAGTGAATTTTATATAAAAACAAGAATGTGTCCCCAGTACACGAATGCCCCACTCGCACTATCATTTTCTATGTTCAGTGGACCGTGAAATTGGGGTAAACCCTCTAATTTGGCATTAAAATTAAAAAGATCATATCATAGGAACATGTATACTAAGTTTGAAGTCGATTGGACTTCAACTTCATCAAAAACTACCTTGACCAAAAACTTTAACCTGAAGCGGGACAGACGGACGAACGAACGAACGAACGGGCGGACGAACGAACGAACGGACGAACGGACGAACGGACGCACAGACCAGAAAACATAATGCCCCTCTACTATCGTAGGTGGGGCATAAAAATGAAATAACAAAATGTTTTAGCTTATTGTGTAGCCAAACTTTGAGGTCAACATTATGCATCAGGGTTAAAATGAGAAAAACAAACAATTTTTGCATATATATGAAATACGAAGTAAATGAATGTAAATTACAGAGAGACTTTCAATATGGTACATTTGTATATCAGCTATATTTCACAGAACTTTCTATTTTAGTTATTAGTTCAATGACATATGAGGTATACATCAATCATACAGCAATGAATACTACAACAAAAACACCTGAAGGCATTTAGGTTCTAACATGCAGTCCTCAACAAAAGACCGGTGTTTTAAAGATATGCCACGATCTATTTAATTGACAAGAGGCTATAAACAATTACAATATGAATCGGGAATAGCCATCAACATCAAATTCTTTGAATATTTTTTAAGTTAAGATGAAATTTAATACAACCACTGAAACGGTTTCTGGCTTTAAACGGGTACATGCATATGTTGCGAGGAGAACTGTTTTTTCTTTTTCTTCTTTAAAACCTTCTTAAAAAGAATTGGCATCTTGTGCAGGTACTTTTCCATATTATGTGATTGGTTTGTGTCAAAACTGATGACCACACAATATGACTTATTCATACATACATAATAAAAATTATCTGAAATGAAATATACATCAGTGCAAACATCTATAAAGTCCATAAATCATTTACAAATAAGTATTGAGACTCCAACACAACTAAAATAGTTCTAGGAGTGAACTAAGGTGCCCTAGATATTATTTATAACCTGTGATGATTGTATTGCTTTCTTCGTTTAAGACTAAAAACATTTGGAAACAAAGAAAGTAGAAATAGGATGGAATAGATATAGGAAGATGTGGTGTGAGTGCCAATGAGACAACTCTCCATACAAATAACAATTTAAAAAGTAAACCATTATAGGTTAAAGTACGGCCTTCAACACGGAGCCTTAGCTCACACCGAACAACAAGCTATAAAGGGCCCCAAAATTACTAGTGTAAAACCATTCAAACGGGAAAACCAACGGTCTAATCTATATAAACAAAACGAGAAACGAGAAACACGTATATATTACATAAACAAACGACAACTACTGTACATCAGATTCCTGACTTAGGACAGGTGCAAACATTTGCAGCGGGATTAAACGTTTTAATGGATCCAAACCTTCTCCCTTTTTCTGAAACAATAGCATAACATCACAACAAAGAAAAACATACGATAAAATATCAATTGGCAGACTTAACTCAATCAAAAAACGTATGATTAAACAATGAACGAATAAATTTGATCTGCGATATCTGAATACAAATGCACAGTTAATTAAATATTAGAGACAAACATTCATGACCAAAAAGCTAACAAACAAATTCAAAAACAGGACATGACTGAGAAATATTTAACCAATCAATGTTCACTTTAGAAAAAAACCGGTTTTTTTATAATCTTGAAGTTTATACAAATGTTGTAAGAATAAGTGAAGATATTACAAATAATCAAAGCTGGTGTACAGACAAGATCCGTATAAATAAAAAATGACAAAAAAGCATTATAAACAGTATCAACAGGTCGAATTAACAAGAAAATACGATTTGAGAGTACTCGCAGTTACTGACAGCTAGTTAAAAGCCAAAACCAATTAATAATAAAAAATCATGCATCAGAGACTAAAATCGACTAAAACACATCACAGGGATTTAGTATTTTAACGTCATTAATAGTCAAAGAAGACATGACTTGTGCAATGCCAAAAATAAATGTATCGACAGGTAGTAGTATACTGAAAAGCGACTTCTATAGAAATAAATGTTAACGTGTCTGTGTCTCTATACATCTCGCCTCAAAAGATAATGAAATTTAGTTATGTTTTAATTTGCTAATGACAATATCAATATTAGTGCCAATGTGAACTATATTCAGAGATCTTATTACAATATCGGTACGATAACCCTTACTTATAAGTTTGTTTAAAGGTTCGATGAGTTTACAAGGATCACATAGTGATTTCCTCGCTTTAAGTACAATATTACCATAAAATTTAGGATGTGAAATACCATTTTTAATAAGCTTTCTACAGGTATAGCCAAATTTACTAATCAAATCTTTGTATCTATGAAAGAATTTAGTAAAAGTTTTAAGTAATTTATGGTATCGAAATCCCTGACACAACAATTTACCAGTGATGCATTGATTACGTTCGTTAAAATCTATGACATCAGAACACACACGGGCAAACCGAACGAGTTGCGATATATAAACACCGTATGATGGAGCCAAAGGCACATCGCCGTCTAAAAAAGGAAAATTAACAATAGGAAATGAAAAATCGTCTCTTTTGTCGTAAATTTTAGTGTGAAGTTTCCCGTTTGAAATTGAAATGTCTAAATCTAGAAAAGGACAACTGCTGCTGTTTATGTTAGATTTAGTTAAAGTAAGTTCGTTTGGGTAAATTTCTGAAGTATATTTAGAGAACTCTGGATTATTCAACGAAAAAATATCATCCAGATAACGGTAGGTATTTTTGAATGTATCAACCAAATGTAACAATGATGGGTCTTTACTGATTTTGGTCATAAACTGAGATTCATAGCAATATAGAAATAAATCTGCTATTAAAGGGGCACAGTTGGTTCCCATAGGAATACCTACTACCTGACGATACACTTTATCGCCGAAACGTACATAAATGTTATCAAGCAGAAAGTTTAAAGCTTCAATCATATCCTCACATTTCCAGTAAGTGTATCTAGCATACTTTCCCTTTTCGTTACAGAAAAAGGCCTTAAACGAGTTACAGCAAATAAAATTACAATGAGATTTTTCGAAAGACCATTTTATCAAATACAAAAACTTTTTCTTTATAAGATTGTGTGGAAGTGTAGTGTACAGAGTAGAAAAATCATAACTGTCAACAGAATTGTAAGGACCATTGAAAGCATGTATTTTATCTAAAACCTCTAAAGAATTTTTAACACTCCAAAAATAATTAATACCATTATTTTCATAAGCTTTATTACAAAAGTTAATAACCAGTTCTTTGATAGTAGTAAGGGAGGTGGTTAGAAGCACTGATAGATTAGTAGTAGAACACTTACTGGAAGCGGAGATGAAACGGAATTTAAATGGTTTTTTGTGTAATTTCGGTAACCAGTACATGGTAGGGACTTTCAAATGTTCGGAAGATGCTTTAAGCTGGGCAGTGGCAGTGGTATGCTTGTTAACGATTTGACTCTCTGTGGTGCGCACGGACCTGAATGTAGAGGAATTGATAATTTCGTTTTGAAGAACTTTCGTGTAGTATATGCGTCACACCACCACTACATTATTTGCTGCCTTGTCTGCCGGTACGAACACAAACCGCTCTGCGAGTACCTTGAGTTTGTTTTTTATTCTAGAAATGGGTATATCATGGTTCCTATTATTAATTTCAGAATTGTTTTCTAAATGAGATATTCGAATATCAACCGTATTCATAATTTTATTCAAATAACTGTCTAAAGATTTTTTATCGGATTTTTCACGTTTGCACCAATTTTTACAATAGGCGGACAGAGCGTCTTTAATGACCTGACGACACTGTTTCCAATCTATTGTAGATGGAGGACGGTATTTCGGTCCTTTCTTTAGAAAAGTTATGACTTCACGGTCATCGACGATGTTGAGGTCTCCTGTGATAACATGACCATAGGGAACATATTTAAAACTAGATGTTTCGCAATCTCAAGTGGAAGGAACATTATTTTCTATATTGACGTCTGTTGTAATTGACGTATAATTGAAAATCAAATTTCTGCTTGGTTTTTTATAAGAATACGAAATAATGGGTTGTTCTATATTATCAAAATATGGAGGTATTAAGCTATAGACAGAAGAGTCATTGAATATGCTAGACAAATTAATAAAATCAATACCTCTATTTATATATTTTAATTTGAGAAAATGTCGTTTATGATTTTCAGGTTTATCAATAATAGGAAAAAGCCTGTGATGACAAAAGGCTGTAATAATACGGGTGTATTCATAAAATGGGCTAAAAAAAGATATTTTATCACACTCCAGAAAAATAGCATATAATTTACTTATAGGTATCTGACCCAGTTTGCATAATACTTGATGTCTGCCATTATTCTTTATTATAGATAACAGATCAGCAAGTGTATAATTTATACGATGTTTAATACGTTGATTACGGTTCTTGCGTTTACCATGAGACCTATTATTTCTAAGTCGTTTATCAACAATATTAATGACATCGATATGAGTTTTAGATATGTTCCCCTGCCCTAATATTTTATCATTTAGACCGAGAGGATAAGCTGTTTGAAGTCTTTTTATCCAAAACAATTCGCGAACTTCGCGTGATTTTTCAAATTGCTTGTGCGATTCTCCTGGTTGTTTTTGAACGGTTTCGAGCGGTTGGAATTTTATATATTTCAGATTATGATTATGCTTATCTAAATGCTGATATACTAAACTTTTGAATTTTTTGGGTCTACGAAAGCGGTAGAGATGTTCTTGATTTCTTCTGAAATACTCTCGTCCCGTCTGTCCCACATATTGAATACCACACTTAGGTTGGGTTCAAGTTACCACATATATTAGGTTTTGAGTTTTTCAGGTAATATCACAGGAAAAGGAGAGCGAAAAGGTTCTCCCGTTCACTGTTGACCTTATAGTATTTTGAGAAGTTAATCTAAAACAGGTTAGTCATTTTTTGGCATTGCACGGGAAAATTTGTGGATATCCACGTGCATTTTTGTTAAATAATCTGGCTGTAGTGGCATTACCAATACGTTTATTTATGCACGTAGATAACCTAGAAGTTGTGTTGTGTCAAGACTAAGAAGAATGTTAAATTAGCTCAAATCCTGTGAAATTTGTGTGATTGAGGCTGAATTCACTTTAATTTCATTTTTTTTTTAAAAGAAGCTCGATTCACGTTAATTTCAAGTGAATTTCACATGAAGGCTCAATTCACGTGAATTTCACATGTAAAATTTCACATCAGATTCACGTGAAATTCACGTGATATTTACGTGAACGAAATTTGCCTGTGTAACAAACTAAAATTGAGGGAAACGCATTAAACATAAGAGGAGAACAACGGACACAACATTAAAATGTAACACACACAGAAACGGACTAAGCATTATTAAAAGTCACCTGGGGCCAACACGAACTGATTTTTAGAAATGAGTTTTGTACCATATGATAAAGTAACAACTACTAAATAAATAATTAATTAATAAATAAATGTAATAAATAAAAAAATTTCTGTAAATCTTATACCCGCGAGCCCTCTTAAGCAAATATCCATGCAAGGTCTGGAGATTTCTTGTGTCAAGGCTTCTCTGATGACCTGCAAACAACTCTCGTAGTTAGACCTTAGCTATTTGCCTTTTGCATCCAGCTGTCTCTGGTATTTACTGTCTAGTAAATCCATGTAAGATTTTTTTTAAATTTGACAGTCAAGTTAGAGGTCTTTTGATCAGGCCGGTTTATCTTCCAAATCGTTTTCCTGACTTGACAAGAAATCGATTCTCATTAGTTTGTCCTCTTTTGACAATGGCAATGTCTTAACTTGAAGGGCCTTAAACCTTGTTTTGTCGCTTCTGCAATAAAAAAAAAACCTGTTTAATTTTATTTAAATTGTACAACTCTACCACATATCCATCAATTTGAGCGTCACTGATTAGTCTTATGTAGACGAAACGCGCGTCTGGCGTACTAAATTATAATCCTGGTACTTTTGATAACTATTGCACCAACAGTGAATGTGATGCGCGGCGGCTGAAAACACATATTATGTTCATTATTAGTCTAAATATATTCGCACAACAATGTTGAATCTGCAAAGTTTCTCTAGAATAGTAACACAATACATTACGATGGCGAAGCAATATATGTCGCTTGTTAGATAATTTAGATAATCTGCATTCATTTCCATATGTATGCAACTAAATCATAAACTATGTAATAATTCTAGATTCAACTGACGAGGAATCGAAACAGAAAGCTGAAGTATCGGTGGCTGAGTTGGTTAGAACGCTAGACACAGAGCAGACGGTGTTGTCTCTATATCTCAATAGCATGAATTCGAATCCCGTCGCGGGAAGCACATAAATTTGCGGAAGCAAATTTTCAGGTTTAACATTGATGTGCAGATTTTTATATCAATTAAGAATATAACATGTGTTTTCAGTCGTGTATCTCCTTCACTGGTTTTCTAAAGGATGGAACTGTTGCAGAGTTGTCGCTTGTTTAGACGCTCCTATACATATATGATTTTTCACTTAATGTCTTTTGAAATATGACTATTTTATTTATTGTGTCTGTTTAGTTAACGCATCAATGTAAATATAACGGAAATTGATGAGACTTTCATCAAAGTGAGAGGGTTAGCGCTATAAAACCAGGTTTAATCCACCAGTTTCTACATTTGAACATGCCTGTACCAAGTTAGGAATATGACAGTTCTTGTCCATTCGTTCTTGATGCTATTTTGCCATGTGATTATGGACTTTCCGAATTGATTTTCCTCTAAGTTCAGTATTTTTGTGAATTTACTTTTTATGCTATCTTTTAGGATTGCAGGATCTGCTTACCCTTCCGGAGCACCTGAGATCACCCCTAGTTTTTGGTGGGGTTCGTGTTGTTTATTCTTTAGTTTTCTATGTTGTGTCATGTGTACTATTGTTTTTCTGTTTGTCTTTTTCATTTTTAGCCATGGCGTTGTCAGTTTGTTGTAGATTTATGAGTTTGACTGTCCCTTTGGTATCTTTCGTCCCTCTTTTAGATTCATTTGATAAATTTTGACAAATAATTATAGTTAATATACATATATATAAATTTATATATCTAAATGAGGACGATTTTTCGCAAAACTAATTTCACTGTTTTATTCAAATATATTTAACATGCATATATCATATGAGCATCAGCACTAAATTGTAACGATATATCAATGTCAGTAATCTGGTGATAGAGTGCGTAGTGTAGTGATGCGTTCCAATAGCTGCCATAGTCTCTGATTCGGATTGTTGTAATATCGTGTTGTCAACATTCGCAGACAGTTTACACAAAACCACTGCATTTTATCTATCTCTTCAGGATCACACAAATCAACTCTGTCTATTCAACAAAGAAAAAAATAATAAAAACGCTTTTAAAAATGGACGAAAAGATGAAACAATTGAAAAATACAAAAATATATCCTTTACAGTAGAAATAATTTTTGCTGCCAATATGATTACAAATGTCCGTTTTTTATATATATAATTACACCTAATGTATGTATAAGAATAACGCATTTAGATTGATTGGTAGCCAGTGTGTATTTTGCATATTCTCTATCTTTTTTCCTCATTGTTGAATATGCCTCCAATGCCGCTCTATAATGTGGTATTTGCAATGTTTGATAATCCGAAAACTGTAAACAAAAATGTCGGACACCGACTGCAAGGCACCAGTTTCATGATATTATATTGAAGAAATCGTTGAGTAGATATATGTTGGATATTCTTTTTTATCCTTGCGAGCCTCTTCCAGGAAATATTATTCGGAACCTTTGTAACCTAATCCCGATTTTTGCAAATACACCTCAATAAAATGATATATCTATTCATGAAAAAATAGCAATGAATTAGAAAAGTACCTGTTGATAACACTGCTATAGCACGCAGTAACGTTGATTCTTCTTTTGAAATTGAAAGTTCTTGAGATTTGGAAATGAATTTATAAACATCTTGAAGTTTCGACTTTGAATATAAATGTTGAACAGGCCATTTAGAGAGGTTATCTATTCCGTTGTGCTGTTGATTAAACATTGGATTGTCTATTTCTCCAATAAGGAAAAAGTCAGAATGGCTGCCTGTAGAAAAGGAAAAAAAGTAAATTTCATTTTTTATCAAACATAATAAAGTATAAATACATAACCGGTAAGGTCCCAAAACACTTACAGGCATGATGCCACAAGGTCAACATTATTAAACATATTCAAGATATACAAACAGATGTCAAACTTTGCGATGCAGTTACATAAATTATTATGCAGTTATCCTCCAAAAACAATTTTGTTTTTTCATTTGAAATTATTCTGTGAAAAAAGGTAGTAGACGAATGTTACATGATTAAAATTTTAAAGAGTTCTGATTGGTTATGATAGGATATGACATACCTTTCAACAGCTCTGATTGGTCATGTTTGTGAAGTTGGGCAAAACCTGGAATACACCTCATGAAATCTACCATCAAAGTTACAGAAGATTCAAACGTGTCTACAATACTGTAGCCAACCCTGTCTTTGTATAAAGCAGGATTAGACACTTCTTTGTTATGATTTACATCTAATCTCTCATACTAAAAAGAGAGATAATTTGTTATTTGAGGATAAGACTGCACAATAGTTCAACACATGCTTCTATTTGTTCATCATTGCACCAATATAAGTTTTTGAATATGTGCTCTGATGTTTATATTCTCTATATGATTAGCAACAGGTACACTCATACTAACGACTGGGTTCTATTTTTTAAAATGTATGCATAACAGCATGCGCGTACCTTGTCGATACACTGGTCTCCTTGTACATGTATGTTCCCTCAGATTTTGTTTGCTACATAGATTTATTTCTTCCAAATGAATTTATGAACATCCTACTGTTGCATTTATGTACAAGATATACACTGCCATATAAAGGGGCTGGCAACTAGCTCACGAACATGTTCAATGTACTAAGCTGATAAAACTCAGGATAAAATGATTTCCTAATATGGATAGTTAAAATTTGTTGGAACTTTTAATATTGAGGGAAGCCAATTCTTCTCAATAAATCCATCGAAGAGTTAGTGCATATATCAAAACGGAAATCTAAACAAAAATAAAGTTACTTGAACATCACATAAGGTAAAAGATATTTGGTATTTTAAATGGTGAACATGTGCCTATTGTGGAACTTGAGTTAAATATCTCGTGAAAATAAATAGCCCACCTGTAAAATGAAATCTGTTAGTTTTTCATACATTGAAAGTTTTTTTTGTTTTACTTTCTCTTTATTTAAACTAAAGGAGATGAAGTCGTACTATATTGCTAGTTAGTATATAAGAATGTCTATTTGTCTTCGTCTATTACATATGTAGTATGTCTTTACACACGTGTGTGAATGCTTGTCCTATACGGCTATGATATATATAGTATGTATTTACACTTGTTTGTGAATGCTTGTCCTGTACAGCTATGGTATATGTAGTATGTACTTACATATGTGTGTGAATGCTTGTCCTGTACAGCTATGAGACTATCTATGATATATGTGTTATGTACTTACACATGTTTGTCCGGTACAGGTATGATATATGCAGTATATACTTACACATGTGTGTGAATGCTTGTCCTGTACAGCTACGAGACCATATATTATATATGTATTATGTATTAACATATGTGTGTGAAGGTTTTTCCGGTACAGCTATGATATATGTAGTATATACTTACACATACGTGTGAGTGTTTTTCCGGTACAGCTATGTTATACGTAGTATGTTCTTACATATGTGTGTGAATGCTTGTCCTGTATGGCTATGATAAATGTAGTATATACTTACACATGTGTGTGAATGCTTGTCCTGCACAGCTATGATATATGTAGTATATACTTACACATGTGTGTGAATGCTTGTCCTGTACAGCTATGATATATGTAGTATATACTTACACATGTGTGTGAATGCTTGTCCTGTACAGCTATGATATATGTAGTATATACTTACACATGTGTGTGAATGCTTGTCCTGCACAGCTATGATATATGTAGTATATACTTACACATGTGTGTGAATGCTTGTCCTGTACAGCTATGATATATGTAGTATATACTTACACATGTGTGTGAATGCTTGTCCTGTACAGCTATGATATATGTAGTATATACTTACACATGTGTGTGAATGCTTGTCCTGTACAGCTATGATATATGTAGTATATACTTACACATGTGTGTGAATGCTTGTCCTGCACATCTATGATATATGTAGTATATACTTACACATGTGTGTGAATGCTTTTCCTGTGCAGCTATGATATATGTAGTATATACTTACACATGTGTGTGAATGCTTGTCCTGTACAGCTATGATATATGTAGTATATACTTACACATGTGTGTGAATGCTTGTCCTGTACAGCTATGATATATGTAGTATATACTTACACATGTGTGTGAATGCTTGTCCTGCACAGCTATGATATATGTAGTATATACTTACACATGTGTGTGAATGCTTGTCCTGTACAGCTATGATATATGTAGTATATACTTACACATGTGTGTGAGCGTTGTCCGGTACATCTGTGATATATGCAGTATATACTTACACATGTGTGTGAATGCTTGTCCTGTAGAGCTATGATATATGTAGTTTGTACTTATACATGTGTGTGAATGCTTGTCCTGTACAGCTATGATATATGTAGTATATAATTACACATGTGTGTGAATGCTTCTCCGGTACAGCTATGATATATTTAGTATGTACTTAAACATGTGTGTGAAAGCTTGTCCGGAACAGCTATAATATATGTAGTATATACTTACACATGTGTGTGAATGATTGTCCTGCACAGCTATGATATATGTAGTATGTACTTACACATGTGTGTAAATGCTTGTCCTGTATGGCTATGATATATGTAGTATATACTTACACATGTGTGTGAATGCTTTTCCTGCACAGCTATGAGACTATCGATAAAGTTTAGTGCTTCATTATTATCAATAGGAATGGTTTCTCTCAGATCTGGTTCAGTTTTAATATCATGATGTTTCACTTCATTGATATACTGAGTTCGTCTAGCATGGGTATATCTGCCTTGTTTTATTGCTATAAATAGAATTAAACTTCAAAATGTGTACATGTAATGAATCGTCTAGCATGGGTATATCTGCCTTGTTTTATTGCTATAAATAGAATTAAACTTCAAAATGAACCTTTGAAGAATTGTGTTGATGTAATGAATGACAACAACTAACAAACTTGTCATACTGCTTTACATCTCCACACTAAAACGTCCGATGCTTTAATAGCATGTCTTTATTGGTTTAGAATGAAAGTACTACAGTTTAAAGACTGTTTAAATAAACAAGAGAACTGTATATTGTAAACGAATTTAAGAACTCGTCCAACCATAGAGCACCCGCTCTCCTTGTTAATTTTATTTGGTATTGAAGTATTTAATATTTTCAAATTTCAATTGCACATAATCCTTGGACATAATTATGTTTATAATTCATTTAGACAAATTGTGGTGTTAATTCAATCGTTTCTATTTTTTTTACCTCTGATATTTATTCATTCTACATCGTTTCTGGAAAAACATGGTCTTTGCTAAAACTTTGAGGTTTTGCTATATGAGATCTGTGTTCGTACTTTTATTTCTGTCGCTACTTTCTGAGGGATTTCCTTAATACATGTAGTTGCTTTCGTTTTTTCCATACCTTTTTGTATTACGGAGGAATGTTCTATGAGCATGCTGATATTTCTTCTTCTATTTTGTATTTACTTGTATTTTGACTTACCTGCTCGTACTTCTAATATTATTAACAGTAAAAAATTTATACAAAGACGTACCACGTTTAGACATGCCAATCGCCAAACATTTTTGATACCGACAGTATGCACACAGCCTTAGCTTCCCAGCAGTCAGAATACACTTTTTATCATTGACACATCGATATTCAAAATCTTCGTCTTTTTGTTCTCGTACAATACTACGACGAAAAAATCCCTGAAATTGTAAAAAGAATAATTGGTGTCATCATTAAGATTTTTGAAAGGGAATTAATCGAAAGAAATGAACCAAAACAAAATTCAGAAGCCTGTAATGTATAGGTTGTCGCTTATTGTTGTGTAAATAAAGGCAACAGTAGTATACCGCTGTTCAAACTCATAAATCCATGGACAAAAAACAAAATCGGGGTCAAATATTTGTTTTTCGTTCATTATTTTGTATATAAATTAGGCCGTTGGTTTTCTTGAACTGTTCATACATTTGTCATTTCTGGCCCTTTATGGTGTACTATGCGATGTGAGCTTTGTTTACTTTCTACATCATTTGGTTTTTATATAACCAAACTATTCTACTGGAAATGAACTTTACATAAATTGGGTAGGCATAGATAAAATGTAGTCTCCACATTGCGAGGGTTAAACAGCGATGATATAAATTACATCTCATCACAATCACATACCTTACACGCTTCACAAGTATTGGCGCCATAATGAAATCCTGATGCTTTGTCACCACATATTCTGCATGGTGGAAGAAAGGAAGTCATCTGACCTCTTGAGTTTGCACTGTTTTTCCTAGAATTTACATCAAAACTTGTGACTTCTGTTTTGATTGGATTATAGGTCAAATCTAGTGAGAAATCTGTTTCCATCGTCTGATTCTGTGGTAAAATTGGATGATGTGACAGCTCTTGTCCTAGGGGGAGGTAATTCATTGTGATGTGTTTCTACAATATAAAGAATTTGTCGTGAAGTACGTAAAAAAAGCATGGTCGTATGATTTAAAATTAAACGCATCAAATGCCTTAGGCGGAACAAAGACAATTATGTTGTTTGTCTATCGCTTCTTACCATGTGCAAATAACACTCTTGTATATCTGTTATACTTCAGAAGTCACAGGTTAGGTAGTAGTGAAATTAGTGGGATTTGCATGATCTCAGAATGAATAATATTATTTCACGTGGATAAATCGTGCACCTTTTATTTGAAAACAATGAACAAAGCATGACATACGTATTAAGCACATATCTAGAATGCAATGTGAAAAGATCAAAGATCAGATTCTAAATATATATTATATAATCATAACAAATTATAGAAAGTCGATATATATTATTGTTATATGTTTATTAAAAAAAACTATATAAAGGTGGTGTTCTGTATAATTAGAAAACAAATAAGATAAGATGGTGTAAATACAAACATTATTAGGTCTATAATAATGCAAAAATGTACACTCAGATTTCAATTAGCGACGATAAAAGCAAACCATTGAACTCAAAATGACCGGTCTCAAAAGGCAACAAAATATAGTCAATGTAAAATTGCTTTCGCCCCATGTCGTATTTACCCAAAGTGCAAGCAACTGAATATCGAATTTAACTTTTAGAATTTACTTCGCAAATGAAACAATTAGAATATATATAAATATAAATAGCAAACACTATTTTTCTCTTTGATTTCTTTAATTCCATAAATATAAAATGACAAGTGTATGCATGACATACGATATGCTTATATATATATAATATGTGTATTATGAATTAATTATAATACGAAAGTCGATGGTCCGTTTCTATATTTGACACTTCGAGTTTAATTTTGGTTCCTACCTTCTTTGTTTTAGGTTTGTTTTTAAATACGAGTTTGAACTTTAATATAAGCGGCTTTGTTCTTTACACGTTCAAATAGGTTGTGTTTCCTTTCAAGTCATGCGATCCTTAAAATTAAAAAAAAGCTAACCTTTAATTATAGTTTCTTTACTTGAACGGCTATAAAGAAAGTGTACGTGGACTCGATAAATAATTAGTTTATACAATCAATACAGTAAAATAAATATTAACTGGCAATAATATAATTATTATAAAAATGGACAGAAAAAACGTACATAGAGCCATTTAAGGTCTTAGTTACGAATTCATTCATTATTTTTTTTAAGGTACTTAAGATTTATGTTTTGTTTATTGCATTTTTCTTCATTTTCAAATCACAAAATTTCTCTTTTTCATTTATGTGTAAAATATGTATACTCGTGTACACCAGCTCTAACAGGGGTAGGGGTATTTGTATCTGAATCATTTTCATATATTTTAAAAATCCAAATTTGTTTAAAACTACAAAAAATTGCTTGATTTTGAATATTGGATAAATTGATAAAATTTGCGTAAAAGATTTTACAACAGATTTTACATAATTTTCTAAATATGTTTAAAATGATTCAGTGCTGTTCGTTGTTTTGATGTATCGAAAATTGTTCAAGTTATTGTAAATCTTTGAAATGAGAGACAGGCATCCTTTACCAACATCAACATAACTAAACTGTTCAGAAATGTTGTCAGATCTTCAAAAAGCAATTACATGATTGTATAAACCTATTCAGGGCTGCTGGGTTTTTAGGATTAGAAAACGTTCTCCTAGTGTAAAACAGTTTCAGGGGATAATTTGTAACTTCTCTTCAAATTAACTTGATCGCAGTTCTAATCAGTCAGTGAATGTTAAGGGACAATTTGTGTTGGGGTAGCATTCAGAAGTACAATGTACTTACATTTCCCGTTTCTAAGAACTGAATATGAACAAAGATAGTAGTACTTTTTTGGTTTAAATAGTTCAACCTGTTTGTTGTTTTGGGATAAACTAATTTAAAAAACCTTTATTGGATATCGGTGACCGTTTTTTCAGTCTATATTTAAATGGTTTTGATGATTATCTTCAAGTCGTCAAGGAAGAACAATTAAATCTGTTATTGACCGAACAATATAAAATATAATAGATGTAAATAAACAAACTAAAAGATTAACATTTAACGTTATTTTGCTAATAAAAGAAAGTAATTCAAATTAAACAAGAATGTGTCCCTAGTACACGGATGTCCCATCCGCAATATCATTTTCTATGTTCAGTGGACCGTGAAAGTGGGATAAAAACTATAATTTGGTATTAAGATTAGAAGGTTAATATCATAGGAAACATGTGTACTAAGTTTCAAGTTGGTTTGACTTCAACTTCATCAAAAACTGCCTCGACCAAAAACTTTAACCTGAAGCAGGACAGACGGACGAACGGACGGACGAACGAACAGACGGACGAACGGACGGACGGACGAACGAACAGACGGACGAACGGACTGACGAACGGACGCACAGACCAGAAAAAATAATGACCATAAATGGGGTATAAAAACATGATAAATATGTACATTTTTAAAAGTGAAGAATGGAATCTTCAGTATTGCCGTAAAAGTACGTATACATTTAAGTGTGAGGTAGTGTGCATTATTTAATGTTACCGGGTTGGTACGTATACACGTAAGTGACACAATACTAAGTGCACAACGAAATGGGGTATTAAAGACATATTTGCTTGTAATGGACATCACAATCAGTGCCATATTGAGAAAAAAAACTTTGCTTAGCTTTTTGATAAAGCATTCGTCCTAAGTTGTGTTAGATAACTTGCACTCAATCTTAATGTGTGTAATGTATATATTCGATACATATACCTTGGCATTGCACAATATCATGCTTTTCTCTGACTGTTTATGACGTCTTTACACTAAATCAGATCCATTGGATGTTGGATGTGTAGTGACTGATAGTAATTAAGTCTAAAATGCATGATTTGTTTTATAAATTTTTAGTGGCTTTGAATTAGTTGTCAGTAAATGCAAGTACTTTCAGATCTGTAATTAGTGGGTTTTTTCATGGGATATACAAGTACGCGGCCACGTCCACTGTGTGTAGTATTTCTATTTGTATTCATCTGATTTTTATAGTTCGTTCTTATGTTGTACTGTTATACCACTGTCCCAGGTTAGGTGAGGGTTGGGATCCCCCTAAAATGATTAACCCGCAACATTCTGTTTGTATGTGCCTGTCCCAAGTCAGGAGCCTGTAATTCAGTGGTTGTCGTTTGTTGATATGTTACATATTTGTTTTGCATTCATTTTGTACATAAATAAGACCGTTAGTTTTCTCGTTTGAATTGTTTTACATTTGTCATTTCGGGTCCTTTTATAGTTGACCATGCGATATTGGCTTTACTCATTGTTTTAGGCCGTACGGCGACCTATAGTTGTGAATTTCTGTGTCATTTTGGTCTCTTGTGATGAGTTGTCTCATTATCAATCATACCACATCTTCTATTCATATATGTTGTTGAAATTCTGATTTCTTCTTGCATTTTCTTCAAAGTTGATGCTTCGATATTTGGACTACGTACTTTAAACTAAGTTCTTGTAACACGAATCTAGGTGCAAGTAGTCATTATGAACATGGTTTTGTAAGAATAAATTAATGTTGACAGTTTTGAGAGAAAAAAAATATTGAGAAAGACAGTGGTTGGAAAATTCTCGAATAATTCTATTTATTAACGATGGACAAGTATTAACTTCCTTCTGTAGTAAACATATAGATCTTAAACAAAAAAGATAAGTAGCTGATAGACGGTAGCTGAGAGTCCGAATTTACTAAGATTAATCGAATAAAGTAAATGTTTTGAAACTACATGGTGCATATGTACTTGAGCTTTTAAAGTTGTTATATATAATCTTTTCTGAACAGGGAATAACCGGGTATAAGCAGTCCAGAAGATAGGTCAATTTTAACAACCTTTAAATACGTATCCATTTCAATTAGTATGAATTTAAAAAAGAATAATCAAATGACTGAAGTCAACCAAAAATTGCAACAAAGGCTGAAAACAATGACTAGAATTAGTGTATGTAATCATAAAATAGTCCAAATATTCCTACAAGATAAATTATTCTGATTGTCCGAAATTTGGATTTGACATTAACTGACCATTGCCTGGCGAAGATGTATTCAATCAACACAAAAAATCAGATACTTAGAGCCAAATGAGGGTTTGGTAAATAGAATTATGTTCACCCAAATGTTTCCAGTGAAGCTGTAAGACCCTTGTCGTCGTGTCGATTTGGGGATGCAAGAATACTTAGAAATGTGAAACGCAATCTTGAGGTAATCACAGATTGTTTGCTTTATGCTTACCTTTAGCCCCTAAATAATTTGATTTTAAACATATTTTATTCATTAAGATATGAAAAGGATTGAGCAACAGGCACAGCCTATAAAAGCTCTCTCCATATTACATGTACAAGGAATAATTCAATTACAACAACTGTATTTAAAATAATGCAATATAGTGGAACATGCATGCTACTTGTGAGCACACACGAGCAAATATATGTTAACAGTGTTACTTATTAAATGCAAAGTATATTTAAATATATAGGCAATTAATCATCAGAAGTCATTAGAAATATAGTTATGGCTTGAAAGAGACACTAAGCTTGCTTAGTGGAATAAATGAATTAATGTTGGAGTGTAGAAAAAAATAAAAAATAAAACTAGATGAAACAAAAATTAAGTAAGTTTCAAACAAAACGTTGAGTGTCACTGATATATTTCTGACCAGATTTAAAAATAGCAATATTCATATCATATGAAAATAATCTGTTTCCAAAAAGTAGTAATTCAATATTTATGTCAACATTATCAACAATGGAGTAAATGGAATCAAGAAGGATCTGTCTTACATCATTATACTTAAGGCAAATAAAAAAGAAATGTTGGTTATCCTCAACAGGATGGTTACAGTTTGTGCAAAATGTGTTCTCGGATAAGAACGGATTAAACAAATGAGATTTAAGGTTGCTAGCATTATTTCTGAGTTGACAATGACTTATATTAAGTTTCCTTATCCCATAGTTGAAAGGTTTAAATATGTCATCAGTCCTATAAAACTTATTCAGTCCACTTCTAAATGTACCCAAAATTTTTGTAAACTCAAAGGAAGACTATTCCAAAGTCTTATAGTGGAAGGAATGAAACTATTAAAATAAGAGCTGGTTCTAGCAAGAGGCGGATGAAAAGTGTTTTTTTCATTCCTCAAAGTATGAGGGGTTTGTCTGGGAAGATATGACTGGACTAACTCATATAAGTATGCAGGTGTCATCCCATTTACTATTTTGTAGAATAGTATAAGCTTATGTTTATTACGTCTATTCTCCAGAGTTTCTAAACCTAATTCAATATAAAGTTTTTGTCTGGAGGAACTACGTCGTAATCCTGTAATAATTCTAGCAGCTTCTATCTGAATATTTTCAAGAAGCTCGGTCTCATGCTGGGAACAATTGCCCCAAATAACATCACCATATTCTAATATAGGTCTAATGAAAGCATAATTAATACGTATAAGTGAACTCCTATCTAATAAGTGTTTAACTTGACGAAGCACAGAGAGACGAGAGCATGTTTTTTTATAAATAATATCAATATGCGTGTGCCATGAAGCTGATGACTGAAATATTATCCCAAGATGACAGTGAATATTTATTTTCTCAACCTCTTTGCCATTTATCCCAAAAAATACAGGTGGATGCTCCCTTTCCCATCTAGTAAATACAATATTTTTAGTTTTCTTAGAATTAAATTGAACAGCCCATGATTTTGCCCAATTTGAGATAACATCCAAGTCATCAGTCAAAGAAGAAGCCGCTACAGCATGATCATCATCTACTATGACAAATAAAGAGGTGTCATCTGCAAAAAGTCTAATATCATTAGCAATGTCATTTACTATATCATTTATATAAATAAGAAACAGAAAGGGTCCAAAACGGATCCCTGGGGGACACGTGCATGTATACCTCTTAGAGTTTACGAAAAGCCTTCTGAAACTACCTTTTGTTGACGATCCGAAAGATAACTTTCTATCCAAGATAAGAGCTTGTCATTTAAGTCAGATTGTTTAAGTTTAAATAAAAGTCCTTTATGCCAAACTTTATCGAAAGCTCTAGATACATCACAAAATACAAACCTTACATCCCTACCACTATCCATATAACTAATAATTTTATGATATATTTCGATTAACTGATTAACAGTAGAATCCCTGGTTGGAATCCAAATTGAAACTTTGACAAAGGTTATTACTCCTCATATAATTATACAAATGTTTAAATAAAACTTTTTCCATAATCTTACAAACAATACTAGTAACAGATATTGGACGATAGTTTAGAGCTGAATGTGGACTATCTTTCCCTTTAAAAATAGTATTAACATGTGCAATTTTCCATAACAGTGGAACCTGTTTAACTGATAGAGACTTATTAAATAACTTAGTTAATGGTTTAGAAATAAAGCTAGCAACCTCTTTTAAAATTCTAGGACTGATACCATCAGGTCCAGATGGTTTATTAACATTCAAAATTTTTAACTGGTCTAAAATTTCTTTCTCAGTGATAACAAATTTGTTTAAATGACATGGAGGAGGCTCATTATTATCAGGAATTTCTGGTTCTATATCAATATTAGCTGTATCAGCAAAATGATTGTTCAGGATCTCTGATTTGTCCAATGGATGAATAAAAATTTGGCCATCATGTTCCAAAAAAGGGGGGAATCTCTGGTTTTAGTAAAATTTGATACAGACTTGGCAATGCGCCAACATTTACCAGGAGGAATATTTTTGTCAATAAGTTGTGATGTCAGTTTGCACTTATAATCATCTTTTGCCTTTCTAACTAAACTGATAATTTCATTACGAATTTCTCTAAATTGTTTCCAGTGATCTGGATTATTTGAAGTTTTCGCTTTGTGGCGAATTCGATTACGATGGCTTATCTTGTTTCTTATCAAGCTGTTCATAAATGGTTTATCCTTTGGTCTAACTGTAAATAATTACGACCGAAGGGACATGTATGTTTTTTCATTTTCAAAAATTGTATAAGTTACTTAAATTTAAAAATCAAACAAACAAAGTGACCAAAAGCTTGACTCAATAATATTAATTTTACTGAATTAACAATTCAAGAATTACTTAAGGAAAATCATTTATCAAATTGATTTTATTTAACTATAACCCGAAATCAAAGTCGAAAAGAGATGGTCAATAACTATAAACCAGTAACCACACAAGTGAGCAAAAAAGTGATATGATACTGCGTGAACCTCAAACAGTTAAAATCATAAGGGAATTATTTGCAATAGGCCATTTTTTTTTTTTTTTTGAAACTTATCAGGCGGTCTTGGACGCTTTTTGTTTTTGTCGTGACATTTTAGTTTGTTTTCGACTTTTGAGTTTTTATTATTTCTTTGATATTCTCCCCTTTTAATTTAATGATAAAAAACTTAATGTGACTAAAAATCAATTGTTCACCTTTCAGATGATAAAATTGTGAATGGAAATGGGGAATATTTAAAAGAGACAACAATCTGACCAAAAGTCAGATAACAGCCATGATGATAAGATCAACATTGGTGAATTGGTGACATAGCCTGTTTGTGATGATGCGGCGTAAAGCCATCACAAATCACTTAATCAGTCAAAAGTAGCCGCTTTAAACAAGTTAATTTTCAATTGCATTCTAAATTTTCCGCCTTCACCCCTGTTATCAACTACATAATTATTTGACACATCAGTTAACATGTTTTTGTCCTGAAAATGCATTAAATTTACACCCTTACGACCAACAAGACCACCAATCAAGAGTAGGGACAAAACAAACCAAAAGTAAAATGTCAATATAGTGTTTTGCAATGTTTCAGCTTTTATCTACAAATAGATATTTGTAATGTTGAGGATCTTCTTTGATGTACTCTTTTTTTAATATAATAATATGAAAATGTGGTTTGATAGCCAATCCACCAGATTTTAAATATATGGATGTTAGCAGTAATAGGTCACCGTTCAGTCTTCAACAATGAGAAAATCCCATACCGTATAGTCGGCTATAAATGGGCTCCCACATGAAAAGTGTGAATCAATGCAAACGGGAAAACGGCCTAAATTATAACAAACAATTTATCCAACAGGAATATGACAGATATGAACCAACGATAACCACTCTACAAAAGATATTTGTAAAAATGTAAAAATGATGTATAGTTTTTATATCATTATAAACCAATTTTAAAGGAGAAACATCTTCGACTCATGAATTTGAACATCCGTTTAGTAGCACCCACAACTTTTGTAATAATATACTCTCTAATATATATATTAAAAAAAAGAGATGTGGTATGATTCCAAACTATCCAACAAAGTTCAATGAGGTTGCTACAAGATAATATAAGCAACCGTACGGTCTCTAAAAACGAAAAGAACCCGATATAAACCTCCATTTAAGCTGTCTGTGAATCAAAAACTAGGGAAAGATTTCATATGTCTAAAAAATTTATGAAACAAAATAAAGATGTTAAATAAAAATACTTGCATTTATCTACATCAATAAAATGTGATAAAACTAAAACTATATTATTTAACATTATATTTATAAAAGAAAGATTTTACTTACTATATCATACCAGTACCTTCCTGTACTAGATTTAAAATATTCTTTAAAATGGGTTTAAACTGTTATGTATGTGGGACAAACACGCGAGACTATTTAAAACCTTTGTTAAACGATGAAGAGTTTAGATTACAGTGTGTACTAGTTATTGGCCTATAGGATCTTACCTACGATACCAGTCCTCAATTGGGACCTGGCTAATATCAAGAACAGTTAAATGTCTCCAGGTAGAATGAGCGTCATACGGAAATCCTGTATCTGATAAAAGTAGTCCTCTGACGTACAGGTTCAATAATTCGTTCTTTTAAGGATCATTGAGTGAGATGGAAAACAATTTAACATTTATTTTTTTTTAATATGTTTATGGTTAAAGTGGCATTGCGAAGTTTTTAAAGAAAACTTAAAATTAACCCAATGTAGTTGACTATTTGTAAAACATACATTGTACATAACTTCAACTATCTAAACAAAATACAGAAGTATGAGGGTATAAACAAGGTACTGCCTACAACCATGATTAAAACTAGTACCGTATATCGTTGTTAAAATAAAGGAATTTGAATCAACTGTCGTAAAAGCGAGAGGTTTGGCTAGCTATAAAATCATGTTCCATCCACCATTTTCTACATTTAAAAATGAATGTACCAAGTCATGAATGTGACAGTTGTTGTCCATTCATTTGATGTGTTTTATCATTTGATTTTGCCATTTGATAAGGGACTTTCCGTTTTTAATTTTCCTCGGAGTTCAGTATTTTTGTGATTTTACTTTTTACTAAGCTTCAGTAAGCTATTACAAACCTTGGCATAAAAATGTGACACAATTTAGGAGAAAACTAACTGTCGGCCTGCATAAATATGTACCGATCTGAGATGAATTGAAGTTATTAAATAAAACTGATAATGGAAATGGGAAATCCTAGTCCATAGCTCAATTTCAATTAATTAATATATCATATTTTCAAAGACTGTTTTTCCTTATAGAGTAATTGAATTCAACACACAATGGAATACGAGGTTTTGTCACTATTTACACGTTATAAGACAACTTTAGATAAAAAAAATCATCACAAGAAAGTTTCACTAGTGGAGCAAGATCGTGTTACCCTTCCGGAGAACCTGAGATCAACCGCTTCCTTTATGCTTTTTTTTAATTTTCATTGCTTTGCCAAAATAAAAAGTAAGAAACAAGAAATGTGTTATAGAGAATTTAGTGTTTATTTACAAGTTTCGCATAATAAAAAAACTATGTAAAAAACAAATAGATAAGATAAAAGAATTGTTAGTACTCCGTACATTTTTTTCATTTCTTCGTCAGTGAAATAATATACAGTCCATTTCAGATCGAACAATTAATAAGTTCAGAAGTACTTATCTCTATGATATATCTGGCATCGAAAACAACCCAAACACGTGTACTAGGGTACTAATCTGGTATTGTAGACTACACAAAACACACGTACTAAGGTACTACTAATAACTAATAATGTTACAAAGAACTGTCCCAGTTATTTTAAGCTAGTTAGAAATACTTAAATATGCAGATAAGAGAATTATGTCTATTTATTCTTTGTTGTTCTTTTCACCCTTTTTAAACATTTTGTTTTTCATTGAGATATGGTTATTGTAGCACTCATTGTACTGGTCTTTAACAATAATATTTTTGTTGGTATTAATTTAGATCTCGTACCATACAGTAATGTCTTCACAACAGAAGTGAAACAAAGAGTGGTCATTAGATATCGTATTATTTCCAAAATAACATATAAATCAATAGAACTGAGATTAATTGAATTAATGTAAACCATGAAACGATTTTATACACATGTCAAAGATAAGTTCATGGCAACAAAATTACACAATGGCAACTGTAAGTTAAATGATAATGCATTGTGATTGCAAATGACACAACTTTCAATCAAACACCAAATGACGTGAATATACATGTAAGTAACTATAGGTCTTCGCATGTAGTACCTTTAACAATGAGCTAAACTCATATCGTACATTTATCATTTAAAGTCACAGTGCCATATACATAATATAAAAAATGTATAATGAATAGGTTAATCTATTCCAACATATACCCCCCGTTCAAAATGTGTCTGATTTCTGAAGTCGCCCCAACGCATGACTGTTTCTAAAATATTGCTGTTTTCTAAAGCATAGCTTGTTTATATGACATGTATCATTCCTAAGACCTAATCATTTCGTGTAATTTGTTATTTATGTCGCCATCGAAAAATGTAAATAAAGATAATGACTCTACACGCTTGTACACAACCAGCCCATTAAAGAAATACGTATACGATATAGTAAGAAACATACTGTTGTCCCGTCTGTGCATCCGTCTGTCCGCTAGTCTGTCTTTCCGCTATTTCGCCTGTTCGGTCTTTCCATATTATTAGATTAATGATTTAGTTTTAGGTAGTTAACTGTGAACTTAAAATTTGGTACACTTAAAATTTGGTACACTTAAAATTTGGTACATGTGTACGTATGATCATTATCATGTAAACTTGTTAAGATAAGTAAAGATTTTGACTGAAATTTCAAAATTCATTGAACAATCGATCGAGATGTTGTGATTTTGTGCTTTATTCTCTTTTTGATCACCTTTTTGGTAGTCTTGTGTGCTCACCTCGAGTGCGAAGGATGTGGGTTCGCTCCGGTTCAAACACAGGGCATGTAAATTGTTATTTGCTGCTTCTCTGCTAAAAACACAGCATTAAATAGGATATAGAACTGTCAGTTCGGACTCAAACTTATGTGTCAGGGTAGTCTGACTAGGTGCTTTGTATAAACATAGCAGGATTTATATTCATATCACATTCAGGGAAAACGGTACTATTTATTCTTCCATAGACGACAATAGTAACATTTTCTAAATTTACCACTTTTTAAGATAAAAACCTGCATAAAATAGTTATATGTTGTGTTAGTACTTTATTATTCTGTTTTAAAAATTAACGACAAATAGTATCATGACCAACTTCCAACGGAGCTTGTTTATGTTATCCATGCCCACCGTCATTTTGCACTAAATTTATGAAATTTTGGAAGTCTTTTCGAATAATTCTCTAGAAAATATTTCAATAGGTTTCAAAATTTATATTGTAAATATACACACTGCAGTTATTCATAGATTATAATTAAAAAATATATTGTACCCTTACATCCAATCACAGCGCTCCTAATTTGACTTCCTTCACCTGCCTTGGGTACAAAAAAGGCCAACCTAATGCTGGGAAAATTTAATATTACCGTTATCCCTTACATATTCTTCGTCATACATATGCATTCTAAATGCATATGTACGTATGTACATGATGAGGAATATGTTAAATTTTAATTTGCCAATAGACTTTAATCACTGTTCTTCATCATAATCTTTAGCGGACCGGGACAAATCAGGTAAATACTGAAGAAAGTCCACATGACTCTTAAATTAAGAGAGTAACATCATATGGATGGAGGGAACGTTTCACTGGAGATCTTGCTGAAGCCTTTCATACGGAGTAAAATTACTCCCTCACTGCAAGTTTAATATAGCTTGAATTGAAATAATTAAATAAAATATGTATTTGAAGTCATTTCAATATATCTTATTGAAAAAGGTGGACATGCTTGGTTCTGAAGTACAGTCTACATCATGACCAAATAAATGAACTGAAGACAAAATTACCGAACGTCACCTATTTATTCATATAGACCGACATATTCTGTCACGTAAATATTGATAACCTAGCACTTGATAACGCCCCCTATAAATGATAAACTTTCACAACTAATCAGGTCATGGGGAGCATGAACTTCATTTGACTTGTGTAAACCTAGCCGTGTTTTCCCTGACAGAATTGGGTTATATCAAATACTGGTCAAACATACCGGTCATTCTGTACATTTTTGAAGAATTGGGTTAAATCAAATATCGACCATACTTGGTCATATATATATTTTTAATGATTTGGTGTTCCGTTCAAACAAAAAAAAGGACAACCACAGTGACTTAAAGACTGATTGAATGTGGTTTTGTTAAAACATCCAGTGGCAAATATTTCATGCACGTTCAGGACCCAGTTGATCTTCTCTTGGTTGATTATAGAATATAACTCTTTGTCAAATCTTTTAACAAAGGGTTACGTATCTGAGGATTAACGTATCAATTTTTTTAACCCTTGGTTAGACGTAACTCATGGTTAAATTTTCTATCAATGTTTATTTTATCAAAATAAAGAATTATCAGCATCTTCCTAAGGTCATTAAAACTGTTAGGTCAACAAATATGATTACTTGTTTAAACAATACGCTTTATGTTGTCTTAGTTCATAGTATAGTACAAAACACAGCACGAACATGATAGAGAGCGCCTTCTGCTAGAAAAGAATTGTTTTTGTCGAATTAACTCTCCTTGATTATATAATAGCTTAATTATTTAAAATTTTGCTGCATACATTTGTCTTTTTACATAAAAAAGAATGTAACAGGTCCATAAGATGGATACTCATGGTCATAGAAAACGAATAATATGTTGTTTTTTTCAAAATCTTAAGAGACGTTTTCATTAGTGTAATAAACAGGGAATTGTACTTTTATTCCGTAAAAAAGAAAATAATAATAGATGGTTATGAACCCTTTGTTCTTTCTAACCAAGAGATGCACATCCATGTCCTGAGAAGCAGATTCACAATTAAGGTGGTACCTAACACTACAGGGAAATAACTCTGTAAAGTCAGCTAAACGTTTTATTTACGTTGTGTTGTAAAGGGAATGTTAAGCTTCTCAATGATAAAAATTGGTGTTTGTCAAATTGCTATATAACCAGTGTAATTTTTCTGACAAAACGATTGATTCAAAATTATTGAATTTTTTATATATTTGTTAGAGGGTCAAAGTAAATACATTGTCCAAATTTTATGAAAATTAAACGAGCCAAATTAATTTTAGTGAAAGTGTTGGGTACCACCTTAATGCAATAAATATGTTTTAAGGTACAGGCCGTAATAATAGGTGTGCAATTCGAGATGACAATGGGAAATAAGAAATATTTCATACGGATAGAACTTTAGATTTGCAATAGGTCACATAAAGACAGAAATTTAGATTTGCAACAGGTCACCTAAGGACACCTCTAAGAACTGTTGCAAAGCACCCTCTCTTAAAACGAGGCATTTGATTACACTTCGCCATTTTGATTTGACTTGACTATGACCTAGATATAAACCACTTCGGTAAGTCTCTTGATGGTCGATAGAAGACAAAGTGATAACCATATTGCTATATCCGAGTAATTATTGGGGTTGTAACCAGAAGAAAAAAATACCAAGATCAAGTGACAGACCACTACACAGAAACTAAAGATTGAGAAAGACTATACCTACATGTACAAACAACGTATCATGCATATGATTTCATGGATTCCGGTTAGGTAAGCACAACAACATAAGGTTAGTTTTATTCTTTTAAATTAAAGGAAGATGTGGTGTGAGTGCCAATGAGACAACTCTCCATCCAAGGAAGATGTGGTTTGAGTGCCAATGAGACAACTCTCCATCCAAGGAAGATGTGGTGTGAGTGCAAATGAGACAACTCTCCATCCAAGGAAGATGTGGTGTGAGTGTCAATGAGACAACTCTCCATCCAAGGAAGATGTGGTGTGAGTGCTAATGAGACAACTCTCCATCCAAGGAAGATGTGGTGTGAGTGCCAATGAGACAACTCTCCATCCAAGGAAGATGTGGTTTGAGTGCCAATGAGACAACTCTCCATCCAAATCACAATTTATAAAAGTAAACCAATATAGGTCAATGTACAGCCTTTAACACGGAGCCTTGGCTCACACCGAACAACAAGCTATAAAGGGCCCCAAAATTACTAGTGTAAAACCATTCAAACCCAGAAGTCGAAAATATTTGACAATGCCATTACAAATAAAAACATAAAAACGTAAAACTGTATAAGGTACATTTGTAGCAATACGTGTCACGGTACTTTTCTATCCTAAATTCATGTATTTGGTTTTGATGTTAAATTTGTTATTCTCATCGGATTTTGTCTAATGCTTAGTCCGTTTTTGTGTGTGTTACATTTTAATGTTGTGTCGTTGTTCTCCTCTTTTATTTAATGCGTTTCCCTCAGTTTTGGTTTGTTACCCCGATTTTGTTTTTTATCCATAGATTTACGAGTTTTGAACAGCGGTATACTACTGTTGCCTTTATTTAGAAAAAATAAAATAAAATTGACACTCATAATTTTTAAACACCCTCTTTCCCTTCCTTTCTAACAAATAAGGCTTAATATTTGTGTTATGTATGTATATATTTATAAAAAGATAATCTTCTATAGATTTGATTTCCAATGGTTATAACGGTGAAATGTAATCTCTCTTTGATGTAACCATGGCAGCAATCTGCATTTCTTTGATACAAAATATTGCAAATAAGGGGGCGAACATGTCACAAAAGTCTCCAAAATTTGATCCAAAGGAAAATTTCAATCAATTACAATGATACCTTTCCTGAACCCATAGACATATACCTATCAAGAGGTAAAAAAAATATGTTTTTCTGCTCGTTTATCCATAAAGTTGAATTGAAAAGATCGAGCGCAAAATCTTTGTGGATAAACAATACAATAATTTATGGACCTATGGGTGGACGGATAGAACAATACCGACTGTCAAACAGCAAATGGCCTATAAAACCATCTAAAAACAAACTAAATGTTCATATAAACCCACTAATTATAAGAAGGATATATCATTCTTCGATTATCTAAGAATCAATTTTATCGTACAAAAACTTTTATATTTAAAAATTCACCATGGCCATAATTCGAAACAGCAAGCGCTCAAAACGTTTACGCAGTTCCTATTACTTTTGTGTGGCATTTTTTGTGTTACTCATGAACGTTCATACTTAGTAATAAGTTTTGAACTCGTTAGGTCACATTCGAGGAAAAGAGAACGGTTACGACAAATTCAATTGGGACATATCAGCCGTCTAAATTAAACGGATATCCATATCGATCAACCAACATGACCTTTTAATGCTCACAGGTAGTTCAAGGTTGATGTTTTTACCCGTTTTACTTCGGAAGTCATACATTGCTTTATGTTTCTCCGTGATTGTTTTCTTCTCATGTTTTTAGTATATAATTGTTTAATCATACAGTTTTTGGTTGCTTAGTCTTTAGTTTTCTATGTTGGGTCTGCTGTTCTACTATTTGTCTGATTGTTTTTAGTTTTTAGCCATGGCTTTGTCAGTTCATTTTCAATCTAAGAGTTTGACTGACCCTCCGGTATCCTTCGTCCCTCTTTGAAGCTGTTAGATTTTAAGTTTGAGTTATTTTACTGTTTACCATTTGAGGCATTTTAAAGCTTACTGTAATATGACAAAGATTCTAAGTATAACAACACTTGAAATATATGTAGCTGTTTTTGTGTATAACACGTATGATATGGATTGAAGTGCGTAGCTTATTTAACCCATGTGCCATTCAAAAAATAGAATTTGCTACTCGATAAAAATAACTTAATCTGAACACCATGGCGTTAACTTTTTTCTGTATTATATCATTTCAACCATGTTTATGTTTTATGTTAAACGGCATTAAGCATTATTAAACTAGAGGCTCTAACGATCAGCCTGTGTAGCTCACCTTGGTCTATGTGCATATTAAACAAAGGACACAGGTGAATTCGTGACAAATAGTTATCAAAGGTACCACGATTATAATTTAGTACGCCAGACGCGCGTTTCGTCTACATAAGACTCATCAGTTACGCTCATATAAAAAAAATTATATTATAAAGCCTAACAAGTACAAAGTTGAAGAACATTGAGGATCCAAAATTCCAAAAAGTTGTGCCAAATACGGATAAGGTAATCTTAGCCTGGGGTACGAAAATCCTTAGTTTTCCGGAAAATTCAAAAGTTTTGTAAACAGGAAATTTATAAAAATGACCACATTTTTGATATTCATGTCAACACCGGAGTGCTGACTACTGGGCTGGTGATACCCTCGGGGACGAAACGTTCACCAACAGTGGCACCGACCAAGTGGTGTAAAGACAAAATTGTGTTTTGATGATGGTGATGTGTTTGTAGATCTTACTTTACTGAACATTCATGCTGCTTACAATTATCTCTATCTATAATGTTGGTCCAGTAGTTACAGTGGAAAATATTTTTTAAATTTGTATTTCGAATATAACTATTGGGTCACTTAGTTTACCGACAATATATAAATATTATTTGGTCATATTGACTTGTTTTGAGGTCTTACTTTGCTGTACATTATTGCTGTTTACAGTTTATCTCTATCTATGATAATATTCAAGATAATAACCAAGAGCTGCAAAGTTTCTTAAAATTACAAATTCAGGGGCAGCAACCCAACAAGGGTTGCCTGAATGGTCTGAAAATTTCAGGGCAGATAGATCTTGACTTAATGAACTATTACCTTGTCAGATTCGCTCTAGCTGCTTTGGTTTTAGATATATGAGCCAAAATCAATAGTTTACCCTTATGTTCTATTTGAAGCCATGGCGGCCATCTTGGTTGGTGGCCGGGTCACCGGACACATTTTATAAACTAGATACCCAAATGATGATTGTGGCCAAGATTGGTTAAATTTAGCCCAGTAGTTTCAGAGGAGAAGATTTTTGTAGAAGTTGACGACGAAGGACGACGAACGCCAAATGATTAGAAAAGCTCACTTGGCCCTTCGACCAGTTGAGCTAAAAATGAATTTCAAAAACTTATTTTCCTCGCCATACAAGACTGCATCATTTTGAATTACAATTATTCGTCTCATCTGAGTTTACCTAACAGTAATCTGGTAATGTTGAATCATATTTAAGTTTCGTCTGACATTATTCCAAGTCAAAGGCTTTTCTTTAAAATAATATTTATATATCGTCGGTAAACTAAGTGACCCAATAGTTATATGCGAAATACAAATTGACCCCGATAATATATCTGTTAAAAGAAAATCAAAATATAACACATCAGCACATGACCTTGAATGTCAGAGACTAGGACGGTTTACTCTACGATTATTTTGAAATAAATGAGAAAAACGTGTACTACAAGCAATAAAAGTATGATCACCTGTACACTATCAAGAATTCAAATCATGTCTTTTATCAGCTGATTTTAGTTTTTAAATATACCTATGAGTCAAACAAATTAAATTGTTTACTGATTTCACAATTATCTGTTACCTTTAATTATTTTGTATTCAACTGAAACTATATTCGGTTATTCCCCTTCGCATCGACACTACGTTACATATAACCATAAAATGATATAGTTTATTTCTTTAAAATATTAGTTACGTACCGACAAGTCTACATTGAAAATATTTCTAACAGGCAAATGATCAGTAAAAATTCAGTTGATCACTTAGCATTAGACTATTTATCGGATTTATAATAACATAAGCAACACGACGGGTTCCACATGTGGAGCAGGATCTGCTTACCCTTCCAGAGCATCTGAGATCACCGCCCAGTTTTTGGTGGGGTTCGTGTTGCTTAGTTTTTGGTTTTCTATGTTGTGTCTTCTGTACTATTACTTGTCTGTTTGTCTTTTTATTTTTAGCCATGGCCTTGTCATTTTATTTTCAATCTATGAGTTTGACCGTCCCTCTGGTATCTTTCGTCCCACTTTTATTGTTAGGATATGCATATATGTTTTTACCATCAAAATGATATTTCTGAACTAAATCATTTTCGATATGCACAGGGGACTTAAAATGTCATGTAGGAATTTTTGTTTCTCCCAATGCTCATCAACTTCGTACTTTATTTGGACTTTTTAACTTTTGTGCGAGCGTCACTGATGAGTCATTTGTAGACGAACGCGCGTCTGGCGCAAATACAAAATTTCAATCCTGGTATTTACATGGTATGATGAGTTTATTTACAACCACTGAATCGATGCCACTGCTAGTTGAGGTTTTATTCCCCGAGGGTATCACTAGCCCAGTAGTCAGCACTTCAGCATTAGTGTTGACATGAATTATCATTGAAATGGCCATTACTATGAATTTACGGTTTACAAAACTTTGAATTGTTGAAATTATTTTCTACCTCAGGAATAGATAACCTCAACTTTTTTGAATTTCTGGTCCTCCTCATCATCTTCAAGAACAACTTCGTACTTTATCTGGCCTTTTCAACTTTTTTTTGGATTCTAGCGTCACTAGTGAGTCTTTTGTAGACGAAACACGAGTCTAACGCAAATACAAAATTTCAGTCTTTGTATCTATGATGAGTTTATTAAAATCCACTGGGTCGATGGCACTGCTGGTGGACATTTATTTCCTCACCAGCACAATTTTTTTCTGAGACAAGTGCATATATAGGAAATTTTTTTCTGAGACAAGTGCCTGTGTTTATTTTCTATCATAAATCGACGATCAATCCGAAAAAAGCATGTTGCATTAAATATCCCTCCATGGTAGACCAATCGTTATGTAACGTAGCATGAGTTAAAATCTAAATATATACGGATAAGATTAAAAAGAATGAAGATTTTACACTAAAATAATGATTGAAATTTAATTATGAACTTGTTTTGCATTATAATAGAGATAACTGTAATGTATTTGAAGCTTTTGTGGACTTCCATCGGTAGTTTTACTGTCGCAAATACCCGTTTACATGTCTCCGATCCGCGTCGCCAAGTAAACTAAATTTGGACAGTAAAACTACCGATGGACGTCCTTAAAGCTTCAAATACAAAACAGTTATCTCTTAATTTCTCCTTTCAATATGTTTGGTGGGTCCAGAAATCCTAGTTTGATATTCCAGGCAAGGTCACAGGCACTTGTTTCAGAAAAAAAATCCCATATACCTTAATATAACACCATATAGGATTTTTTTCTGAGACAAGTGCATGTGGGCAAAGTTGGCTTTAGATAAATTTATATCACACCAAAAGTGTTTTAACCAACTATTTAAGATCCTTGGTATATTTCCCGCGCAAATGTTAAAAGGTCAATGTATTCCTGCTTCTCAAAATTGTGAATGTTAGGCACAACCATTTTACACCTCTAAATTGAAGAGAGTTCTTAAGTGCTGTCATTATCGTCTCCTAGGAGACGATATTAAGAATTGAACGATGGACAATCAGTGCGTGAATGCTGCTTACTACCTGATTGGAAGATATTACGAGACGTGAATAATTAAAGTTTATTGATTGGTTAGGACAATCCAAACCTAGTAAATGTCCTTCAATCTCGTAGAGTATCGGATTTGTCCTCTTTATTTTAGCAATTAGAGTTTGCCTGGTCATTAATCATGCATATTCATGAAATTGGTACACAGGTAACTTTTATCTATAAATAGCCGAATCTTCTGGAGTTTCGTAAACAACGTTAAACGATAATATATACTACTTCATAACTTGTGACCTCTCATGTGTGGTAAAATTTGTTGATTGATGCACGTGGCTATTCTAGTAAATGAATTAATCTACAAAGCGAGAGCACTTTCCATTTTCATCAGCTAAGAGACGATTAGCCCTTTTTGAAAGGCTAATACTTGTTGGTCAAGAGTAATTAAATAGGAATGGGCGTGACATTTATCTACCGGTAGATTGTACAGCATTATAATCACTAGTTATGGTTTAATCTGACAAGGATGGAGAAGAGGACACTGGATCGGAACTGTTGATAAACGAGAATGATATCAAGAGATCAAAACGATTTCTGGTGAACTAATCATTAAATAGATAAATGGACAGCGTCATCATGATAGCTGTCGTTATTTCTCATCACGTGTCTTTTATTTATTTAAGTGCCGTGATATTAATGTTGTTTATACCAGCATTCTCCCTTATTTTTTATTTAGAGTGTACAGTGCAGAATCATTTTTTTTTAAATATGTTTGAACTGGTCCCTAGAGTTATGTTTAAAAGAATTCATTTCCGTAAGCTAAAATATAGGATTGCTTAATACCTTACAAGATTTAAAAGCTCTTTTCATAATGTTTATGTTCAAATACATTTGAACTTATAATACCTGTACAGTGACCCTTTGAGTGACTAGTGACCGTTTGAGTAACTGGAATGTGTAAACATTTATAACTTATAAATAATTGTTGTATAAAAGTATCAACAGTACAGATTGGATCGATATAAATAACCTGACAAAAATTTGAAATTATTCGGTTTTAATATTTTATACTAGCCTCTAATGCTGTCATAGACAAGAAACGCAGACGTGTTGCTGGTGGTGATATTGACAGTGGCTACGTCTAAATTATAAAGTTCACTTTGTGGGGCACCACCAAATGAAAAAATCAAAAGCGCAAAACACATCAAACATATGGATAACACCTGTGATATTTCTGACTTGGTACAGGCATTTCCTTATGAAGAAAATGGTTGATTAAACCTGGTTTTATCGCTAGCTCACCTTCTCACTTGTGTGAACAAAACAAAAACAGACATAATAGGTAAAAATATCATAAATAGTACATCATTCAACATTGTGTTATAATCTTAATCGTTAATAAAACAAACAGTAATACAAAAAGTTAAGTCAATGGTTGTTATAGAAGGCAGTTGAATTAGCATTGGTAATCTTTATGTCCATTGATTTTATTTGGTTCAACGTTCCATTAAAAGTGTTGTATGAATCACATGTTTGAAATTGTTTTATGGAAGTTTATGAGAGAACACAAAGGGTATTTCAATTATGTTTGATACAAACTTTATTAGAAAAGAGGGACGAAAGATACCCGAGGTACAGTCGAACTCATAAATCTAAAATAAACTGACAACGCCATGTCTAAAAATGAAAAAAACAAACAGACAAACAATAGTACACATGACACAACATAGAAAACTAAAGAATAAGCAACACGAACCACACCATAAACTAGAGGTGATCTCAGGTGTTTCGGAAGGGTAAGCAGATCCTGCTCCACACGTGGCATCCGCCGTGTTGCTCATGTTATAACAAATCCGGTAAATAGTCTAATTCGTTAGATCGTGATGGCGTCCGTAAAATTTACGAAGGGATGATTTCAACTTCACCATTTGGACCTCTTGGTTTAATAGCTCCCTTGTGAGCAGTAATCGACTATCACGAAAATCATCATGGGAAATGCAAGCACGGGAATATCGTATTAATTGGGAGATATATACCCCTTATGAAGGTGTTTCTGGAATGTTGCTACTTAGAAATGGAAATTTCACAATTGGAGAGCTGAAATCATCTTTTTTGTTGTAAAGTATTGTTTTCAACCGACCCTCATTGTCAATTTCTAGATGTAAGTCAAGATATGATGCAGACTCAACTGTATCTGTGGTATCCTTGATCTCTATCTCTATATTAGCATTGTCATATATAATTCTACGGAGAATATTTGGTCCTACCACTCATGGTAAATTAACTTTGAAACTTTCTCAAATATTTTCATGCTAACGTTAATATGTTTTAAAATGTATAACCGTTAAAAAGTTAAATTTACAAACGTGCGCAACATGTTGAGTCAAAAGTTTATACTTTTATAGACTACTCGTTAAATAGATATTTCATATACGATCATATACAGGTTTGCATATAAACACGTGTATCTACGCTCATTATTCATTCTTATAAAACTAAAAAAGACCAATTCTCTCAATTTGTCTTTCATTTTGTAACCTTTTATTTTATAACATACAATTAATATAGATTAGACCTTGTTTTCCATTTGTTTTTTGGCCCTTTATAGCTTGCTGTTCAGTATGATCCAATCCTCCGTGTTGAAGGCCGTACCTTGACCTATAATGGTTCACTTTTAAAAATTGTGACTTGGACGGAGAGTTGTCTCATTTGAACTCATAACAAATCTTCTTATATCTATATAACTTATTCAGGTTACCACTTATGTTGTCACAATGAATTCGTAATGAAGTTAAATAACGAAAGCAATAAAAACAGTACATGAATACCAATTTTTAAAGACCTTAAAGTATTAAACTTGGCACAACATTGTCATCATTCAATTACAAGTACTTTAAATTGGAAGGCTCAAAATCTCGCTCTAATTGTTACGAATGGCATGTGGAGGAATTTTACCTTTGTTTTTATATATTATTGTTATTGAATATACACTGTGAACCCATAGTTAAACGAGGTCAAGTTTACTAAACACAACTGTACTAAACAAATCTATTAATAAAATACTTCACTTATTTATATTTTATCCGTTACTTATAACGAACGAATCTTACAGCAAACATATTATTTTAGTGATTTAGACAATGTATTTTGTTTAATATCCACATGCATATGTGTTTATTTTTATTCTGAATAAGATTATAACATAATGTTGACTGTTGTACCCCTATTTTTGACATTTTTACCTTTAACTTCTACTGTTTCGTTCACGCATAGTTTCAGTATAATGGAATTTATTCATACAAGTGAGAGGTTTAGCTAGCTAGAAAACCAGGTTCAATCCAACAATTTTGACGTAAGAAAATACCTGTACCAAGTCAGGAATATGACAGTTGTTATCCATTCGTTTGATGTGTTTGCGCGTTTGGTTTTACCATTTGATAAGGCACTTTTTGTTTTGAATTTTCATAGGAGTTCAGTAATTGTGTGATTTTACCTTTTATGCTTTACGTATTTCCACATTTCAAGTACACATCTGTTAACTTTTTCTCCACTTGTTAAATTATTGATATACTTAGTTCTACATAAAATATATACATGTATATATGAACTGTTTGATAGCTGATTATAATGTGGTATGGGCTTTGTTCATTGTTTAAGGCCGCACGTTGATCTATAGTTGCTAGTCTCTGTCATTTGGGCTCTTGTAAAGAATTGTCTCATTGGCAATCATACCACATTTTCTTTTCTACATTAGCAATAACTTTCAATATAATGTATTCAATCAATTAATAAATTCGATGACAAACCCAGTTGTACTTGAAAAGAGCATTACATAAAATAAGCAATAAGGTTTAATCAAGTCTGCGGTCATAATTTTATGCATTCATGCACTTTACAATATGACACATGTTCTTCCACTGGCAGTGTCTTCTTCTTAGTGACCTGTCTTTTCAGGAATCATGTTCTCCAAATGGTAGTGTCTTCTACGTAGTGACCTGTATTACTTTTAGAATCATGATCATAAAAAAATCACTGAATAGTTTTTATACTTTTATACCTCGAACTTTATACTTTTTGACATTTGTCTAGTAATAATTGCTTTTTATATGTATTTGCATTGAAGCATTCTTAATCAAATCAATTACGGTAAGTTAATCAAGACAATTATACACAGTGACTGTACTTCATTGTCAAACCTGTATTGAATCGATTCACAATACAAACAAGCATGACAAATGTCAATATCATTGAAAATCAACTTATATATATTTTATTTCGTTTGAAATTGGATTTTCCCATTTGCTATTTTTAGTACTTATATACGTAGTGTACATAATCTTTCATGCATTATCATCAGTGTTTGTGTTTAACAGTCTCATTATACAACCAATTACAGTGCTTGTAACTTTAGATGGTACTAAATCGTCGGCGGGCATCGATCAGTCATCGACCATTCAAGTTCGCGTCAAACTCACGTCACTAATCCGTTAGACTTATAGTGAAAATATTTGACTGATCAGAGGGATCACACGGGTCGGACTGATTGACCTTTCTGACGGATTGAACTCTACTTCGTCACATGATGAACTAAATTAAATACAAATTATGGAATCGTAGTTTCGTTTCATTTAATTCAATTGTCGACATGGAAAATAAGAAACGTCCAAGTACAAAAGTTCAACATATTTTATAATAAATAGTCTAATGCCATCAAAGTGCGAGGTTTGGCATGCGGATTTTGTCTAATGCTTAGTCCGTTGCTGTGTGTGTTACATTTTAATGTTGTGTCGTTGTTCTCCTCTAATATTTAAGCGTTTCCCTCAGTTTTACTTTGTTACCCCGATTTTGTTTTTTGTCCATAGATTTATGAATTTTGAACAGCGGTATACTACTGTTGCCTTTATTCTGCACAAAGTTTTAAGAATTTGAAAAGAAGAGAAATAATCAAATAAAACTAAATTAAAGTATCATTACAATAGTATGGTGATTTTCGTTTTTATACGACCGCAAAATTTGAAAAAATTTTCGTCGTATATTGCTATCACGTTGGCGTCGGCGTCGTCGTCGTCGTCGTCGTCGTCCGAATACTTTTAGTTTTCGCACTCTAACTTTAGTAAAAGTGAATAGAAATCAATGAAATTTTAACACAAGGTTTATGACCACAAAAGGAAGGTTGGGATTGATTTTGGGAGTTTTGGTCCCAACATTTTAGGAATTAGGGGCCAAAAAGGGCCCAAATATGTTTTTTCTTGGTTTTCGCACTATAACTTTAGTTTAAGTGAATAGAAATCTATGAAATTTTGACACAAGGTTTATGACCACAAAAGGAAGGTTGGGATTGATTTTGGGAGTTTTGGTTCCAACAGTTTAGGAATTAAGGGCCAAAAAAGGGCCCAAATAAGCATTATTCTTGGTTTTCGCACAATAACTTTAGTATAAGTAAATAGAAATCAATGAAATTTTAACACAAGGTTTATGACCACACAAGGAAGGTTGGGATTGATTTTTGGAGTTGAGGTCACAACAGTTTATGAATTAGGGGCCAAAAAGGGGCCCAAATAAGCATTATTTTTTGGTTTTTGCACCATAACTTTAGTATAAGTAAATAGAAATCTATGAAATTTAAATACAAGGTTTATGACCATAAAAGGAAGGTTGGGTTTGATTTTGGGAGTTTTGGTCCTAACAGTTTAGGAATAAGGGGCCCAAAGGGTCCAAAATTGAACTTTGTGTGATTTCATCAAAAATTGAATAATTGGGGTTCTTTGATATGCCGAATCTAGATTCTTAATTTTTGGTCCAGTTTTCAAATTGGTCTACATTAAGGTCCAAAGGGTCCAAAATTAAACTTAGTTTGATTTTAACAAAAATTGAATCCTTGGGGTTCTTTGATATGCTGAATTTAAAAATGTACTTAGATTTTTAATTATTGGCCTAGTTTTCAAGTTGGTCCAAATGGGGGTCCAAAATTAAACTTTGTTTGATTTCATCAAAAATTGAATAAATGGGTTCTTTGATATGCCAAATCTAACTGTGTATGTAGATTCTTAATTTTTGGTCCAGTTTTCAAATTGGTCTACATTAAGGTCCAAAGGGTCCAAAATTAAACTAAGTTTGATTTTAACAAAAATTAAATTCTTGGGCTTATTTGATATGCTTTATCTAAATATGTACTTTGATTTTTGATTATGGGCCCAGTTTTCAAGTTGGTCCAAATCAGGATTCCATATCAAGTATTGTGCAATAGCAAGAAATTTTCAATTGCACAGTATTGCACAATAGCAAGAAATATCTAATTGCACAATATTGTGCAATAGCAATTAATTTTCAATTGGAGTTATCTTTCTTTGTATAGAATAGTAGTTGATAATATATGTTGGAAATTTGCCAGACATGACTATGATGTCATTTTCTATTTTTATTTGCCAATAACTTTATGTAAATAACTTCATTGAAAATTTGCCAATATAAAATGTTGCTGATGAAGCTTTTTTTCCTTATCTTATCTAAAATGTTTTTAGATAATGTATGTTGGACATTTGCCAGACATGACTATGATGTCATTTTCTATTTTTATTTGCCAATAACTTTATGTAAATAACTTCATTGGAAATTTGCCAATATAAAATGTTGCTGATGAAGTTTTTTTTATTGTTTTATACAATAAACAATGTATATTCACTTTTACTACCAACCAATCTTTACCATTCAGTGATAACAAGCACTTTATTTTACATTTTAATATTTTATGATGTATTTAAAAGAGTAGTTATTGTTGCAAACTCCATTAGAAATTTGAATTGATATCAGTTTTGGAGAAAGGGAAATGGGGATGTGAAAAAAAAAGGGGGGGGGGTTTAAATTTTTCTCATTTCAGATTTCATAAATAAAAAGAAAATTTCTTCAAACATTTTTTTGAGAGGATTAATATTCAACAGCATAGTGAATTGCTCAAAGGCAAAAAAAAACTTTTAAGTTCATTAGACCACATTCATTCTGTGTCAGAAACCTATGCTGTGTCAACTATTTAATTTTAGATTTAAAAAGTTTGAAGAAGAAATCTTTAATTGATTTGTAAAATCTTGACATTTGTTTTGTGTAAAAAAAAACCATGTAATGTCAAAAATTTGATCACAATCCAAATTCAGAGCTGTATCACGCTTGAATGTTTTGTCCATACTTGCCCCAACTGTTCAGGGTTCGACCTCTGCGGTCGTATAAAGCTGCGCCCTGCGGAGCACCTGGTTATTTATGCTATATGTTGTTAAAGCCTGAAGAGTGCTAAAAACGGTGTTTATGTGATTATTTTTTTTTCTTTTTCTTTTCCGAAAATACTCTGGAAAATGAATTTAGATAATCAATTTTTGCAAATTTCGGTGTACTATTTTCAATATTTTTAAGTATTTTTTTTTATCATTGCTGGATTTTTTTTTTTAAAAGAAGAGAAATGTCAGACAATGCAAATGACTTTCATTATATTTCCTCTGATATTCATTTTTTTTTTTTTTTTCCTTATAGATGCAAACAAGTTGAGATCCAATGGTTTTTTTTTATAAAAAAAAAGGAGAAAAATTGTTAATTTTAAACAATGCGAATATAATTTAGTATATTTTCTCTGAAATTCTTTTAATTTTATTAAAAACAACCAAGCGCAAAGTATAAAAAGTACAAAAACAATGGTGGTAAATAATTTGCATCAAAATGAAGAAAGGTTTCCATTTTTTTTCAACAAACACAAAAGTGTATGCATATTTATCCTTATGTTATTCACACTTTATACAAAATAATTTATCTAAAGGCATTATTAATGACTGATTGCAATTGACGTTGCATTATTTTCCATATATGAGAAGAAATATTTTCCCAATTTAAGTAACGCTTACTAAAAACTAGTTTCTTTTCCGTGAAATTCTGCATATTTTACGAAAAACAACCAATCCTGATGAACAAATCAATTTGGGGGCTCCTAATGGAAATTGTTCTTGTCAACACACGCAAAAGTTTAGTTGTTTTTACTCTTATCATAAATTGTTTTTAATTTGTTTTTCAAAAAACACTCTTTAACTATAAAAAGTACAAAAACTCAATGGCGGTCAATAGTTTTACATAAAATAAAGAAATGATTGCATTCTTCGTCAACAAAAACACAAGTCCATGCATTTTTGACCTTCAATTATTGACATTTTATACAAAATTCCTTTTATCTATAAACATTTATATTGACTAATTGCAATTGACTTAAATAGTTTCTGATCATATAAAGAAAAATATTTGCATTTTTGTGCCCAATTTATGCGCATTATGTTTTCTGGTCTGTGCATCTCGTCCGTTTGTCCGTTCGTTCGTCCGTCCGTCCGTCTGTCCCGCTTCAGGTTAAAGTTTTTGGTCGAGGTAGTTTTTGATGACGTTGGAGTCCAACTTGAAACTTAGTATACATGTTTCTTATGATATGATCTTTCTAATTTTAATGCCAAATTAGAGTTTACCCCATTTTCACGGTCCACTGAACATAGGAAATGATAATACGGATGGGGCATCCGTGTACTAGGGACACAGTCCTTTTAAGCAATCATCTGAACACATTGCATAACTAGACCGTAAATGTGTATCGGATGAGAGTCTTTTTCTTCGTCACTGAACGAAAGACAATAACGCAGTGCACGGAATACACAGCCCCGACTTAACAAAATAAATTCATCAGCTGTCGTATAATTTCTGATATATTATATATAGTAAAAGAGGGACGAAAGATACCAAAGGGACAGTCAAACTCATAAATCAAAAATAAAATGACAACGCCATGGCTAAAAATGAAAAACACAAACAGACAAACAATAGTACACATGACACAACATAGAAAACCAAAGAATAAACAACACGAATTTCACTAAAACTAGGTGTGATCTCAGGTGCTCTGGAAAGGTAAGCAGATCCTGATCCACATGCGGTACCCATCGTGTTGCTTATGGGATAACAAATCCGGTAAATAGTCTGTTTCGGTAGGTCACATTCATGAAAGGGAAGGGGATTGTAGTTACGACGTAAGGAACATATCCGATATCATTTGTGAAACGGTTATTCCATAACAGTCAATCAACTCGTGATGGCGTCCGTAAAATTTATAAAGGGATGATTTCAACTTAACCATTTGGAACTCTTGGTTTAATGTGAGCAGCAACCGTTTATCATGAAAATCATGATAGGAAATGCAAGCACGGGAATATCGTATCAATTGGGAAATAAATACCCCGTATGCAGATGCTGCTGGAATGTTGCTACTTAGAAATGGAAAGTTTACAATTGGAAAGCTAAAATCATCTCTTTTGTCGCAAAGTTTTGTTTTCAACCACTCTTATTGTTAATTTCTAGATGTAAGTCAAGATATGAGGCCGACTTAAATGTATCTGTAGTATCCTTTATCTCTAGTTCAATGGGATAGATGCGTTTCACATAGCCACCAAATATTAAATTATTTAGTAAAAGAACATCATCTATATAGCGGAAAGTAGAGATAAAGGATATCGCTAACTTCTTATCTTTCTTCCTAAGAAGTTCCTGCATGAAGTTAGCCTCATAATAATAAAGAAACAAGTCGGCAAGTAGAGGGGCACAATTTGTTCCCATTGGAATGCCGACAGTCTATTGAAAAACACGTCCTCCGAACGTAATAAATATGTTGTCAATCAAGAAATCAAGCATCTTTATAATATCAGTCTCAGATAATTTTTTGTTTGAATCAGAGTGATGCTTTACAAAGTAGGATTTATCCCTCTTCAAGACAAGATACTTGTATCTACGTTGACCATTAAAGCAAAGCAATACCAACTTTTTCAATTTGTTTTTTAGTTTGGAATGTGGAATACTTGTGTAAAGAGTAGAAAAGTCAAATGGTTTAATACTATTACAAGATTAAAGAGAGTTTGATTGTATCGTTTTCAAAAAGATCTTTGGAATTTTAAATATCCACATCTGATTCACGCCACCTCTAGATCTAGAATAGGCAGTTTTACAATAATTTTGAAGCCCGTCTTTGATTGCTGATAAAATAGATGTTAATAATTTAGAAAAAGGTTTTGTGGAGCACTTGGAAGACCCAGAAATATACCGTTGTTTGTAAGGACACTTATGTAGTTTAGGTATCTAATACAGTGATTGAAGATCCAGTTCTTCATTTTTGGTTGAAATGCTAAAGGAATATAGAACAGACCTATGATTATCCAGGATTTTCTCTTTGGTAAGTGTCGTGAGGGTATATGTTGAGTTTCCAAGTGAATTGTCTATACCTAATTCATTTATCAAGCAGTTAAAGTAATGAGTTTTACACACAAAAACGATGTTGTTTTGGGCTTTATCTGCGGGGGCAACAACATATTTGTCATGGAGGTAGGATAAGTGTTTTGCAACATTTGGGTCTTTAAAGATTGGCATGGTATGGGCATTGATAGACCCATTCAGTTTCTTAATTCTGATTTGTATCAATGACCTCACTGCCTTGATCCATTCAAAACGAGTGTCTACGTCTTCTTTCTCGCGCTTAGCCCATTGCCATAGTAAATGGTTCGGATAAATTAGGTCATATTTATAAATCAATCTCTGAATATGAAACTGAGGAATGGAAAAATGGTAAATAAACCAGGGAAATTATTTTTATACACCAGGAAACGGGACATACACAGTTCTGGAAATGTCAACAGCAATAACGTTCGATATTTACATCTTGTTCATTTGTAAAAAATAAACAGTTATATTTAGATGAAAAAAATATTGTTATAATATTTCACGTTTTTAAATAATTCTTATATGAAGTTTTATATTTGTTGATAACGAAAACACATTTGCCAAACAATAGTACTTATCTAAGTTATTCATTATAATTTTAGTGATGGGTGCTATTTCTTAACACATCTATCAGTACATGTGTGATGACATTGTCGGATCAAAAGAGTTGTGAAATACAGAAGATTTTTCTACGAGTATGTTCCAAACAAATTCTGTTCACCCTCAAAATACATTATACCAGGCGCAAGTAAAGCTAAAGGACTAAAAGAGGGACGAAAGATACCAAAGGGACAGTCAAACTTATAAATCTAAAACAAACTGACAACGCCATGGCTAAAAATGAAAAAGACAAACAAAAACAGCACACATGACACAACATAGAAAACTAAAGAATAAACAACACGAACTCCCCCCCCCCCCCCAAAAAAAAACAAACTAGGGGTGATCTCAGGTGCTCCGGAAGGGTAAGCAGATCCTGCTCCACATGTGGCACCCGTCGTGTTGCTTATGTGATAACAAATCCGGTAAATAGTCTAATTCGGTAGGTCACATTCATGAAAGGGAAGGGGATCGTAGTTACGACGTAAGGAACATATCCGATATCATTTGTGAAACGGTTATTCCATAACGGTCAACCAACTCATGATGGCGTCCGTAAAATTTACGAAGGGATGATTTCAATTTCACCATTTTGAACTCTTAGTTTAAAGTGAGCAGCAACCCTCTATCAAGAAAATCATGATAGGAAATGCAAGCACGGGAATATCGTATCAATTGGGAGATATATACCCCGTATGCAGGTGCTGCTGGAATGTTGCTACTTAGAAATGGAAAGTTTACAATTGGAAAGCTGAAATCATCTCTTTTGTCATAAAGTTTTGTTTTCAATCGACCCTCATTGTCAATTTCTAAATGTAAGTCAAGATATGAGACCAACTTAACTGTATCTGTGGTATCCTTTATCTCTATCTCGATGGGATAGATGCGTTCCACATAGTCACCAAATGTTGAATTGTTTAGTAAAAGAACATCATCTATATAGCGGAAAGTAGAGTTAAAGGATATTGTTAACTTCTTATCTTTCTCCTACGAAGTTCCTGCATGAAGTCAGCCTCGTAATAATAAAGAAACAAGTCGGCAAGTAGAGGGACACAGTTTGTTCCCATTGGAATGCCGACAGTCTGTTGAAAAACACGTCCTCCGAACGTCATAAATATGTTGTCAATCAAGAAATCAATCATCTTGATAATATCAGTTTCAGAGAATTTTTTGTTTGAATCAGAGTGGTCCTTTACAAAGTAGGATTTATCCCTCCTCAAGACAAGATACTAGTATCTACGTTGGCCATTCTTTTTTATAAAGCAAAGCAATACCAACTCTTTCAATTTGTCTCTTAGTTTGGAATGTGGAATACTAGTGTAAAGAGTAAAAAAGTCAAATGTTTTAATACTATTACAAGATGAAAGAGAGTTAGATTGTATTTACTCTAAAAGATCTTTGGAATTTTTAAGTATCCACATCTGATTCACTCCCCCTCTAGAATAGGCAGTTTCACGATAACTTTGAAGCCCGTCTTTGATTGTTGATAAAATGGATGTTAATAATTTAGAAAGAGGTTTCGTGGAGCACTTGGAAGACCAAGCAATATACCGTTGTTTGTAAGGACACTTAGTTTAGGTATCCAATACAGTGATGGAAGATCCAGTTCTTCATCTTTGGTTGAAATTCCAAAGGAACACATAACAGACCTATGATTATCCAGGATTTCCTCTTTGGTAAGTGTCGTGAAGGTATATGTTGAGTTTCCAAGTGAATTGTCAATACCTAATTCGTTTATCAAGCAGTTAATGTAATGAGTTTAACACACAAAAACGATGTTTTTTGGGGCTTTATCTGCGGGGACAACAACATATTTGTCATGGAGGTAGGAAAGGTGTTTTGGGTCTTTAAAGATTGATTTAGACTAAACCTCCCTGGTCGTTACATTGATATAATGTTGATTTCGAAAAAGTACATTGTGTATGAATCAAAATTAGAAACAGACACTGCAAAAAGCACAATCAATAAATACATTTTGGTTGATACTGATAATGCGCAGCCTGGATTTCCTTTTCTGTGTGTACAGAACGAAAGAAGGGGAAAAGATACCAGCTAAACAGACAAACTTATAAATCAAAAATAATATAATGGCTAAAAAACTAGTACACAAGACACAATATAGAAAACTAAAGACGACTAAGCAATACGAACCCCACCAAAAACTTGGAGTGATATCAGATGTGCAAGAAATGTAAGTTGATCTTGCTCCACATGCGGCACTCATCGTGTTTATGTTACTGTGAATTCATTTATTTTCGTGGGTACCAATTTTCGTGGATATTCAATTTCGTAGTCTTGCCGAGGTGTGCATACCATCCTATTGAAAATTTGTTATTGTTTTAACATTTGAATTCGTGGTCTTCCTGTATCCTCGAAATCCACGAAAATTGGTATCGAACAAATAATAATGAATCCACAGTATTACAAACCCGGTAAATAGTCTAATTCGTTAGGTCACAAAGGAAGTGGATTGCAGTTACGACATAAGGAACATATCCGATATCATCTGTGAAATATTCCATAACGATCAACCAACTCGTGATCGCGTCCGTCAAATTTACGAAGGGTTGATTTCAACTTCACCATTTGAATTTCTAACATTGGACTGTAAATAGAATAATACAAACAACACAACACAAAATAATATTAGTTGAAAGGGTTTAACTTATCATAATGACGCAAAGCAAAAACAAAATATCAATTTAAGTCGAATTAATGTCTTTAAAAAAAGCTTTGAGGAAAGAATACCAATTTGAGGCCTGACATATAATTGACTTTTACATGTATATTACATATTCAAGTTCAACGTACATACTAAATTGGATCTGTTTATAACAAATGTTCGTGCAAATATAAAAGTTATTACTGAGCCCTATAATGTTCTATAAATTGTTTTTCAATTTTAGGTCAGAAATCAGTTTCCATCACCCGACGTGAAATAAAAAAAAATAATAAGTTCCTGTATATAAAAAAACTCATCATAGATACCAGGATGGAAGTTTTATATTAAGGCCAGACGCGCGTTTCATCTACAAAAGACTCATCAGTGACGCTGGAATAAAAAAAATGTTAAAAAAAACCAATAAAGTACAAATACATCCTTATGTTTTGCAAACTTTTTGACAAATTGATTTAATGTCCTCTTAAATAATTGTCTATTTTTATTTTAAATTAAAATAAGCTTTACATATTTAGTGAAGTACCATGCTGAAAATACAATACAAATTTATTATGATACATGAAATGTCGATATAAATTGTCTGTTGTTCATTTCATTGCTTCTTGTACACTTATTTTGGCGAAGTACTGGTGGCATTGGTGGTTGTCAAAACGACAGACAAAACTTCAAGATGTGTTTATGTCCATTTGAGTGGAATCGTCAGTTGAATCTCTTATGGAAACCAATTGTGTCCTTCTTCTTGCAGACTTTTTCACTTCTATTATTATGAGATTGACTTCATACAGGAACTTCTTCCGTAAAAAGATAAGAAGTTAGCAATATTTTTTACTTTACTTTCAGCTATATAGATTATGTTCTCTGGCTAAATCATTCACAATTTGGTGACTATGTTGAACGTGTTTATCCCATCAATTTAGAGATAAAGGATACAACAGATATAGCTAAGTTTGCCTCATATCTTGACTTACATCTAGACGAGATATATATCTATGACAATACAAAAAGGGACGATTGAAAACACAACTTTACGACAAAAGAGATGATTTCAGATTCTCAATTGTGAACTTTTCATTTCTATGTAACAACATTCCAGCAACGCCTGCATAGGTAGAATACAGTGTATATAAAGTGCGAATCCAGTCAGTTCATTTTCACTGTTGTATGCGAGTATGTTCATTGTAGAATAAAGGATCATGGGAAAACATTATTTGTTTACGTTTTGAAATTACCAAAATAATTGATTTGAAACTAAATTTTAACATATTTTCATTATGATGTGTTTTTTTAATGTAAAATAAATGTATTAAAGTTCAAATATGTGTTATAAAAGCAACATAATATAGAATATCAATTATAAAAAGGCGATCCATTTTCACTATAGATGCGATGAATTATCACTGTATGGCATTCATTTCTGATGTAGAATTTTCGAAGATGCGATGAATTTTTATTGTAGATTAATGTGATAATTAGACTTGCAACAAATGAAAAACTTATTAGTTTGCTTTAATATTTATATATATTTATAACTTGTTTATGTCTATAAAAACTGGCTGGCCATTTATATCTTTTCCCACAGTATTAACATGTGTGAACTGTATTGCCATGTTTCCCTGCTTTGTGATTCGCTAGGTCTTTAGAAGTTGCAAATTCCTGATTACACAAATCACACTGATACTTTTTGTTGTTTTCGCGGTGCATGTTGTTTCAAATTATGTTTGTAAAAAAAACTTTCTTAAATTTATAGGGCTTGTTGTTTAGGTGCTTGTTAACTTGGCCATCAAAGAGTTGTTTTTATACGAGGGCAATTATTTTTTTCGGTTCGTATATTGCTATGATGTCGTCATCGTCTGCGTCGTCCGAAGACACATTTGGTTTCCAGGCAACTACAATTTAAATCTATATAAATTTTAAAGAAGGTTCAACCCCACAAAATGAAGGTTGGGATTATTTTGGGATGATGGTTCCAACTTTTTACGAAAAAGGGGCATAAAAGAAGCATTCTTTTTAGTTTCAGGATAATTTCTTGTGTATAAGAATTTCGATTGCTCTGAAATTGTAATACAGCGTTCAATACCACAAGTAGAAGGCTAGGATTCATTTTGGGGGTTATGGTACTAACAGTTTAGGAATGAAGGAACAAAAAAAGGACAAAAAACAATCCTCTTAACTTTGTAGTTTCCGGACAATTACTTGTGTGTAAGTTTTTGGATCTTTTTGGCATTGTGCCACAAGGAACAATATCACAAATAAAGGGAAGACTGGGGTTAGGTTCGGGGATAATTGTCCCAAACATGCAGAAATAAGGGGCAAAAGAAATGGCATTTTTTTTTTCTAATTTCCAGACAATATCTTGTATTTAGGTGTATGGATCTCTCTAAAATTGTACTACAAGGTTCATTACCACAAAGGAAAGACTGGTATTGGGTTTGATGGTTATTGGTCCTAGACGGAAAACAAAATGTAATGGTCGGGTTCTAATTTTTTAAAGGGGTTCATATCGTTTTTATTTTTTTTTTTAAATTTCAAATTTTTGAAAAGTTTCTAGAAAAAACCTTCAGTTGCACAGTATTGCGCATACGATTTGTAAAATCTTCGACCACATTAACCTTGTGTCAGAAACCTATATAACGTCTTTTCACAATTTAAATTCAGATAGTATCAAGCTTTTTAAGGGCATACGATACAGTTACAAGGGAGGTAATGACGTTGCTAACGTAAAATGTTAGTTTCGCGACGTCAAACTATGACATATCGGGAAAAGATGCATTTTTCGACTGATTTTTATCATTCAAACTGATTTAATTTGAAAACGAGTGCATGGACCCCTATTTTTTAAAACGACATTTTGTTTCATTTTGCAGGGAGATTATGTGGATCAAAGGAGTAGGTTCAGTAAGACCCCTTTTTGGCCCCAAAATATAGCAGTTTTACAAAATTGTGAAAATGTAATCGTTTAGCTATTTAGTGGAAAGTAGAATGCTTCTGCTACACAAATATGGGCTGTTTTTGACAATACAATGCACATATATCGGGTACCAACATCATTAAGTCATGCTAAATTACTGAAATCTTCACAATTTTAGCATTTTAGTTAAATTTTAGACGGTTTCCGTCTTAAATGAAAGTGGCCGCATTCGTGTTTATTCATAATATTGAAATGTAAGTTGTATTTGATGATAATACATAACATATATAAAGGTTGAGGATGAACACGGATGCGGCCAATTTCATTTTTGACAAACACCATCTGAAAAGTGACGATTTTTTGCATATTTGATAGCTTTTCATATTTAGGACTGAATCGGAGCGTTTTTAAAGACTTAATCAGTTGAAATCTTTCACATAAACTAATTGAATCAATTGAAATAGACACTTAAGTGTTTAAAAAGTGTTCAAAATATTTCGTTAGATGAACCTGAAATTTGAGGCCAAAATTGGCCCTTACCGGACCTTCTCCTTTTAAAAAACTGCAAATAGTTCAATTTTTTTAATTTTGATAAATATACAGCAAACAATTACGTTTTTTACTTAATTCATGACCATTTGATAAATATAAGTTATTTCTGAATAAAAAATGCATAAATTTTAAGAATACTTGTAAAAAAACAGAAATTACAAATTATTTAACAAAAAACAATTTGTGTTTATCTTTTAAAACAAAAAAGTTATGTCTTTCTTTCTTCCCTTAAGGGCATACGATACAGTTTTGATCCTGTATTTACAGTTTGATGAAAATGTCCATATATGCTATTTTTTGCCTGATTAAATCAAATATATAATAAAACATATACCTTCATGCGCTACTTTTTGAGTTAAATGAGGTCGAAATTTTGTATATTTGCTCAAAATTCGGATTTGTGGCCGTATTTCCCTTTCGAAAGAAAAATATAACTTTTTTGTTTTAAAAGATAAACACAAATTGTGTTTTGTTAAATAATTTGTAATTTCTGTTTTTTATAAGTATCCTAAAAATTTATGCATTTTTTATTCAGAAATAACTCATATTTATAAAATGGTCATGAATTGAGTAAAGAACGTAATTTTTTGCTGTATATTTATCAAAATTAAAAAAATTGGATTATTTACAGTTTTATAAAATTTGATCCACATAATCTCCCTGCAAAATGAAACAAAATGTCGTTTTAAAAAATAGGGGTCCATGCACTCGTTTTCAAATTAAATCAATTTGAATGATAAAAATCAGTCGAAAAATGCATCTTTTCCCGATATGTCATAGTTTGACGTCTCGAAACTAACATTTTACGTTAGCAACGTCATTACCTCCCTTTTAACTGTATCGTATGCCCTTAATATTGTGTCCAAATTTGCCCCAACTGTTCAGGGTTCGACCTCTGCGGTCAGCGAAGCATTTTAAATGTTTTACTACAAAACGAGCTGATGTGATTAAAAGTTCCTGTTTCTTTCTTCATATGGTGAGCCAGGCCAGCATAGGCGTATTAAGGGGTGCCTGCAAAAATTTGGTTGATTATATATATAGGGAATCACTGAAGCGTATCTGGAGGCCCCCCCCCCCCACCCCCCTTTTAGATCATCCATCGGGTCCGCCTTACAAAAAGTTCTGGATCCGCCACTGCCCAGTTCTGCTTTTGAAGTGTTTGGAACAATGAGTACAAATCAGGCCTTCTCCATGCTATCAGTTTCATGCTCATTGAGAAGTCTTAACATTTTAATTCACACTGGTCACATTTGTGTAACTCATTAGTGTGGATCTTCTTATGCCTGTAAAAACTAGCTACCAATTTTGTCTTGAAAGGACAATAAGTGCATTGGTATGAAGACCCCTCCTTCTTAACTTTAGTTCTGTGGTTCATCTTCACTTGCTTCCCGTATTGTAGAACCCCAAATGCTTCAATATTCATATTCTGAAGGAAAGATAGTTTTAGCTCGATTATTGTTTGCATGTTCTTTACTGTATAAAATGAAACGACATGTGACATATAAATTATCCAAAGTCATCAAAGCGTGAAATGCAAGTCAAGTTGTGTAGGGCAAACTTTTTCTGTCAAAAATATAAACTGATAAAGTTGCATTGGTACATGATGTACCTGTTGTACAGCACCCTTGATACTACAGCAGAGGTCGAACCCCGAACAGTTTGGGGCAAGTATGTACACAAGCAAGACATCATTTTTGATGAAATATTGAAAATGTTGAATATCGGACCCTTTGGACCTCAATGTGGACTATTTTGATAACTTGGCTCAAAATACCAAAATCCCAAAATTAAAAACACGGTGAGATTCAGCATGCCAAAGTACCCCAAATATTCAATTGTTGTTGAAATTCAAAAGAATTTATTTCTTGACAGTTAAATGGACCAAAAAAATAATAAACACAATCATGTATGGATTCAGCCTACCAAAGAACCTCAAGTTTTATTTTGGACCCTGTGGGCCAATTTAAAACCGGACCCAAAATCAAAAATCTTACGTCAAAACCTCGTTGAAATTGGTCAAGAAGTGATTTATAAAAAAGTATTTGAAAAGCATTGTTGTTTTTTATCCTTTTTTATCCCATTCTATTTCGATAGACATGATAGATGTACGTATTCAGTGATGAAGTGTCATTGCATTGGATAAATATAACTGTACTTTAAATAAAGATGCTGATGAATTAAAAAAAAATCTATGACATGCTTCTTCTGCTTTGTAAATAGACCCATACTCGAAATCCAATGATAAAATGTGTATGCACATGCGTATAATGACTACTGCAGAAACATGAATTTTATCAAATTGGCATGCATTTTAAAATATATTTCTTTAATCTAAAACAGTTACACTTTCAACTCTTAAATGATCCACATGTTGTTATATCATGACTACAATGTATTATATATAAAATAAATATTAATTCTATTGAATTAAATGGATTGTTCAATCAAACTTTCCATCTCAAAGTCAGTACTATCAAACCCTTTTCTTACTTTAATCATTGTTTGAGCAAGTCGGCTGAATTAGGAATTTATTGCATAAAAATGAATAAAACCCATACAGTGAAAATGCACCGCTTATACAATACTAATGAATCGCTCTACAGTGAAAATGAAAGTAAAGTATCATTATTCAACAGTAAACATGACTCGTATAAAGATAGCATTATAGTGGAATTCAATACAATATGGACAAACCGAATAACAAAAGCTATTCTACGTCATACAACATTAATAATTGTGTTGAAATGAATATTTTTCTTCAACTACATCTTTCCTGCTAGTTTTTAATCACCTGCACGATTTGTTCGTAAAACGTCCTAAATATTCACCTATTTCGGTATATATTTCACGTATGGATGGCTCTCGTCGCGATAAAAACCCGTTCCCATCTCTTATTTTGTCTAACTTGTGTTATTTATTACTAAACATTTACATGTGAACTATTTTTCTTCATTTTCTTCAAATATCATAATTTTTTCGTCTGTTTATTTACCATTCTACATCATATACAGTGAAAATGGTATTTTAGGATCCGCATTTTACATAAACTGGAATATATCTCCCAATTGATACAATATTTCCTATCATGATGTCATTAATAGAGGGTTGCTCCTCACAATTAAGCTATTAAAACAAATGTAAATTATAGGTAACAGCGTGATATAATAGTTTGTAAATTCATTTGTTTCCATAAGGGATCCATGTCAAGATTCCACTCAAATGTAAAATAATTTGAATAACGTATACATATTTTAACCGTTTTATGACAATGCTACAAAAAACTGTCATAAACCTTAGTACAATTTCATCTAATATTTACAAATTCGAAACTGACTAGATATGTTTGAAAAGTCTATTATCTTATTTTCACCGTAAACTTTTAAAGATCTGGGTTTAGTTTAAACATATTTATTTATAGTGGATTGGGAAACAAGTTTTGCAACTTATATTAATCCCTTTCCACTTTGCGGCTGCGAGTGCTGCCTTGTAGCGGCATTAGCCTACTCTTTTTCGAAATCTACAAGGGTATCTTTAACGTGCAAGTGACATGGCTCTCTCTTAGCACGGGTCAGCCATTTATCGTCCCCTTCCGACGGACTATCATCGTTTCCTCAAGACCATACTCGCAGATGGTGTCAAGGGAAAGCCGAAAATTGAGTTTCTGAAATTTTCATCCCAAACGAGAATCGAACCAGGAACCTTTGTGTCAGTAGTCCGATGTACTAACCACTACACCACGGCTCTTCTGGGGTTTGTTTTATAATGACTGAAGTAAATAATCCAAGTCAAGATTCCATATCAATGGAAATAGATTTGATGCCTGTCAGCTCGAAAACCACAATCCACCAGTGCTTGATTAATGATACACATTGTCAAAATAGAATAAACGATTTAATTTTAAATTATATTTTGGTAAATGAAATGTTGACGAAATAATTGAATGAACAACAGACAATTTCGTCTGATCTCACTGCTTAGTTCATTATTATTCAGATGGTTAAACGTGGATTTTTCTTATAGATATTCCATTTTATATTCTGATGAATGTAATTGATTTTTTTTTATTGTACTTTATTAAGACATGTGATTTTTTTTTTTTTTTTTTTTTTTTAGTTAAGAATTTCTGAGGATATTGTATAATTGATTAGAATGATAGCAAAATATTATAACAAATTAATGATGTATTTTCAAGTAATTTTATATACAGACACATATTAACATATTATATTTTATATATGCAACCGGGTGTCAGACCAATATCTATATTAATTTAATTACTCGTAGCGTACTACATAGCGAAACCAAATTTTAAAAAAAATATATATACAACTCGTCTAAACATTAACCCAACAATGTTAGATCTGTTAATTTGGTTTCGCTATATATAGATTGCTTAACAATGTAATTTTAACACACTATTTAGTATGTAAATATAAGAATGTTTAAAATATTTACGAAATGGTGAAAATAAACGCAATATTTCGCTAGACCAAATACTTTTACCAAGCGAGCATCTTTCCAAGTGAAATTGGATGCAGATGATAAGAAACTTTTGCAGGTCAATGTATATGTTGTACTTGAATTTAGCTGTCTTGAAAATAATACTTTGCAGCTCAATGTTTAAGTTGCACTGGAATTTAGCTGCCCTGTAAATAATACATAATTAGGAGTAAGTTCAAAATTGGTAGTTGAAGTTAGCATTGTCCATTGGCCAATATTACAGGATAAAAAAGACGATCCTGTGTATTAAATTATTCTTTATCTTTCCTGTATCTTTTCTCGTCTTTTTCGTTAAGACCATCAGGTTCTTATAACATTAACGGTACCAATTTTCCTGCACCAGCAGCGCATTTCGACAAAACATGTCTCTTCAGTGATGCTCGTGACCAAAATATTTGAAATCCAAAGCTTATATAAAGATGAGGAGCTATAATCCAAAAGGTCCAAAAAGTATAGCCAATCACATGAAATGAATCAGAACTTTGCATGAGGGAGATATATTCCTTAATTCATAATGATTTCTAACATTTTGTAGCAGCAAATTTAGATAACACAAACATTCTAATTTTCATGCCATTACCAAAGTACTGGCTACTGGGTTGGTGATACCCTCGGGGACAAACACTCCACCAACAGAGGCATCGACCACGTGGTAGTATTAACATTCACGGTACCAATTTCCCTGCACCAGATGCGCATTTCGACAATACATGTACCGTAAAATTCAAGAGTCTTAAATTTAGTGTAAATTATATGGCCTTCCAAATACCGTTTCGATCCCCGACATCACTGAAGAGACATTTATGGTCGAAATCCGGATCTGGTGTACTTAAAACATATTGACACCTTATGTTTGTGGCACAACATCTTGGTCACAAGTTGATTGTTTTCTGTTTAGTAATAAATTTATATGAAGATCCATTTTGTTACATCTTGTGGTCAATTTTTTTTTTTGCAATCGCCAATGGCAGTCAGCAGGGTTAAAGAACATCAGTTGTTCGACCTGTTAGTCAATTGCTTTTTGTTTAAATATTCTCTTTCACTTTTTTGGTCTCTTGGAAAATGTTGTTTGTGCTGTATTTGGACCCTTCTATAACGACATTTGTTTTACATGCACACGTATAAAAATTGCGGTTTTTATCCAACGCAAGATTTGAACGTAGTTTTCAGTTTAGACTTGTGTATATATATTAGTTGTGTGACTAAGTTGAATGTTCTATTCCATCGAACCTAACATTAGGGATATAACAGATACAGTTAAGTCAGTCCCATATCTTGACTTATATCTAGGAAAAGGAAATGAGGGTAGTTTGGGAATATAATTTTACAACGAAAGAGATGAGTTCAGCAATTCAATTGTAAACTCTCCATTTCTGCATTATAATTGCAGCTCCTGTCTTTGCAAATCTCCTTGTCGATACTGCACCTTGTTAACATTTTTCTTCTCCTTTTAATTACGTTCTATCAGATCTAAAAAGATGTTTTAAAACCCTTATAACGTTTAGTTCAGCCATTATTGCATTCTCTTCGACTTGATAACATCCTGTTATACTAAAGCACCTTGATTAGACTTTCTGACCTCGTAAAAACATTTTTTTTTAATATTGTTGTGATTCACCTTAATAACATTTTTTCCAATCTTGGTTATATATGTTACACCTAAATCATGTTGGTGACATTTCGTTACACCTTATAAGATTTGCTTAAAAAAAATCACATTTCAAGACACGTTTCAAATATTTTGTAAAATCTTTTCTTACGGTGAACTTTTATCATAAAAAAATATTTCGTTAATGTCAAATTGAAATTCTGAGACAAATATGTCTGTTCGTATAAAGGTATATGATAGTTAAAATATTCCTTTATTTTGAATTTCCCACTATCTGTATCATAGTATTTTCCAATTTTCGATCTTGCTTTTATGATTTAATTTTTGACTGTCAAGAAATTCCATTTGTTCTATTTTTTATAAATCCTAAAATTGTTTTTGTTAGTGTTTATCGTCTTTCTCCTTTTTGAATTTACCGTGCAGTTCGATACTTTTGTTAATACTTTAAGATACATTCAATTATAGATTTATATGTGTTAAAAGGAAATCAGATCGAAAAAATACATTACAAACTTTGTTTGTACATAAATTCACTAGTTGGCATAGCTTAAGATGGATAAGGTATCTGAAAGACAATAAAGCGGAGGATTTTTTTTTTAAACTTATATAAATGATCAAACTTTACATTTAAAAGTTTTCAGTTCGAATATTTTCCAAAAACCGACGACTAAATGTACTTATTTCAGCATTCATGCATATCCACTAGGACAGTGCTTGTCATTTATTGGGTTGTTTTGTACAGCATGGTCCAAATCATTGCCGAGGTCGGAATTCCGAAATAATTAGTCAGAAAACAATGTGTAGAATAATATATAAGTCTAGAAATATGACTCTACGTTAAGACTATCATGCCTTGAACTATAAAACATTTTTGACATTTTGGTAAGGAAGATATTTAATATCTAATTATAACGGAATAATTTAAAACAGAACAAGGACATGCGCAGTTTCGGAAAGTATATCATTCTTATACTATAAATACTTTAATCCTGTTCATTTGTGTAGTTAAGTTATAACTGATGAATAAACAAAAGGTAAGAATTTCACACATGTGCTAAGATAAAATTATTTGTTTCATTATATAAATTTTTCCTTTGATCTTGCTGACTGCTAATTTATTTCTCAGCGGAGTCGAATGATATGAAAATTATCGCTAGAAACTAAGGACGCAAGTGCCTGTTGTCATGAAATTAACAACGTCGTCATAGGTAAAATAGCGATAAGCAAATTATAATTGGCCATCTCAACTCGATTGCTTTTCTCGCTTACCGGCTGAAGCGAGAACTAAATTTGAGAATGGAAATGAGGAATGTGTCAAAGAGACAACAACCCGACTAAAGAAAAAACCAACAGCAGAAGATCACCAACAGGTCTTCAATGTAGCGAGAAATTCCCGCACCCGGCGGCGTCCTTCAGATGGCCCCTAAATTAATATATACGAGTTCAGTGATAATGAACGCCATACTAATTTCCAAATTGTACACAAAAAACTAAAATTAAAATAATACAAGACTAACATAGGCCAGAGGCTCCTGACTTGGGACAGCCGCAAAAATGCGGCGGGGTTAAACATGTTTGTGAGATCTCAACCCTCCCCCTATACCTCTAGCAAATGTAGAAAAGTAAACCAATCTCATTGATATGATCAATGATAATCTATAATTCTTAAAAGACGAAACAAACGATATAAAAAGTTCCAATATATATTTTAGTTGGTATCATTTGTTAAAAACATGTGTATTCTGTGTTCTATATTCTATTGTTTACGCAGCAGTCATTTGTTTAATCACGGCCATTCTTGAGTTATAAAATACACCTGATTAAAACAATGTCTTACATTTAATTAATAGAAAACAACACATAAGCAGCTTTGGTATTTACATTAATAATTAGCGGTTTTTTTTAATTCTACCACAAAGTGTAACGTGTTAGCAACTTTTTTTCATTATTTAAAGATATGTTGTTGAAATTAAGAATTTGACAGATTAAGGGGTGTAGGGTTCATTCATTGACAATGTGGCAACTAAGTGATAAATTTCAAAGTAAAGCGCAAATGATCGACGTAATAAGATGAACTCGTTTAAGAATTTAATATTAGGTTACAGACATAAAACATGGATAGTCTTCAAAATTCAATATTTTACAAGGAACACAACCATGGAACTAAGGACAACACGCGTGAAGATCACTGACATAATATGTAGTTCGAAATTTATGAATCGATTGAGAGAAAAAAACGAATCCGGGTTACAAACTAAAATGGGTTAGATACAACTCGTGACTATGGATGTTGTAACGACGTGCGTCAAAATCCTAAAAATATACTACTCTAGGGATAAGACAGGTAAGAGTGTTCAAGATATAGATTGTCTTGGCCTTTTCAGGCAAAATGTGTCTATGTTTTTAGCTATTAATGCTCGTCAACTCTACACTCAATTAAGCCCTTCAAGTGTTTTGATTTTAGGGTAGATTCTTGTATATATTAAACAAGCTTGAGTGTATCAAAAAGTAAGCTTTGTAGGTTTGAGTTATTTATACATGCTTCTAGATGGTATAAAACTGATTGTCATTGAAACACAAAGTAAATTAAATGATATTTTATTATTTTTAGTGATGTCAGATTTCTCTAAATATGTATATCAGTACATGTGTGATGAAATTGTTGGATCAAAGAATGTTGTTAAATACAGAAGACGTTTTCTCGATGTTTTCGAGTTTGTACATAATAATTGCTTATCGCCTTCTAAATACTTAGTTGTTAGCGGAAGTAAAGTCGAAGGATTGGACCTTCCTGGGAGTGACATTGATATAATGCTTATTTCGAACAAATATAGTGTATACGATTCAAAATCAAAAATGAACAATGAACAATCCAGTAAACGAGTCAATAGAAACATTCTTAAAATCGATACTGATAATGCACAACCTGACTTTGTTCTTCTACGTGTACAAAATGAACCAGTTTGCGATGTAAATTTGTTTGTAAAGAATGAAGATGGTACATATCTCTCAAGTAACCGGTATTTATCAAGCCTAGGTTCGAAGTATGCTTTTAACATAATAAATGGACCTTGCCTTTCAAATGTAGATGAGCAATTAGATGTAGCTCATTCTCTAAAATGCTTAGAATGGCCTTCTGTAGCCAGGGACTGGACAACTAGAAATCGATCGTCAGGATGGCCTTCTGTGCGCCTTGTATCTAAGATAATAAAATTTGGTGTGCTGTTAGTTCCAATAGGAAGTAAATCTTGTTCTGAACACGTTCATCCGCTAGAATGGAGAATATCTTTTTCTGTTTCTGAAAAAATGCTCATTCATACATGGACTCATACTCAAATGGTATGCTATGCAATGCTTAAAATATTACTCAATGAAGTAATTAAGAAACAAAATGGTAAAGATATTTTCCTCTGTTCTTATTTTCTAAAAACGACACTGTTTTGGTTGTCGGAAGAGGTGGATACGGAATATTGGACACCAGATAGTCTATTGAACTGTTTTGTTATGTGCCTTGGCCGTTTGACTTATTGGATAACATACAAATATATTCCAAATTACTTTATCCCGGAACACAATATGATTGATAGACTTTATGATCAACGTTCTTGGGATGAGTGTAAGGCCTTAGTGAATTTTCTGCAGGGGATTGGATGGCAGAGCATACTCCTTTGTAATTCATTTAATCTTTTTAAATTATGCAAGCATTTAAAAAACCCACCCTTAAATGATTTGTGTGATTTCGAAAAGGCGATTTTTCCTCTTATAGATATTATACAGTGGAATTACTGTTTACAAGATGTGACATACGGCTCAAAAAATGAAGATTTTATCAGATGTGTAAGTTTAATAATAAAGACAACATTACCGAAGAAATACAAAATTTTATTTTTGTTTGTGATATCTAGTATGTCGTTCAATAGACCCAAAAGCTTGCTTTGTCAACAGCAATGCAATAAACTTTATTATTCAAAGCACAAACAATTACTTTCATTTTATTTAATTTCTGCACAGTCTTGTATAGTAACTGGATGGGCATTGATAGCTCTTAATTTATATGTATGTGGACAATACAACAGAGTATTAACAATTCTCGATTTGGCTATGGCTGTTTGTTCTTCGGAACAGTTTGCTATTGCATGGGATGATATTGATGTACCCGATTTTCAAGTTCGATGCAGATACATTGCTACGTCTTCATTCTTTCATCGAAAGAAAATAAAGTATCAAACAAGATATAGGTTCATCAGAATACAAATATTAGAAAATATTGATTATCTACTGCAACCTGACCCTCAAAATCACATAATAGTCTGTGAAACATCGTTTTTCCTTTATTACCTCCGTTTTGCGTGTTATTATCGTTTACAAAACGTCGATGGAATACTACTGTGTCTTCAAAATCTTGAATTCTTAAGTAAAAGTGAGGCAAGAAATATTGCAGGGATGTATGTAAATGGAATACATAACATGTTGTTAAGCATTGCATACCTGATAACATTTAATGAAAACATAGATTATTATATAAGATTTCTACATAGTGCATACAAATTGTCTTGTCGTTGTAAAACGACAGAACTATGATAGACAAAAGAACATGAGACAATTAACAGAAGATTTTTACATGTGTTAATAATTACTTGCCTCTTCATTGTTTCAATGTTGAAGAATTATATGAATTTGTATTATTAAATTACCATATAAACTGTATATGATGATTTGTAGACAGCTATCTAAAGTATTATGATTTATTTTAATTTTTTTACATTTTATATCAAAAACATATATGTAAGACTCTGATCGACGTCCGTTTATCAAATCTACGGCCGTTTCCCAAATCGACGTCTAAATCTGACGTCACATTCTCAAATCGTTATTATAGTTACTGTAGGTAGCTGCCTTTTGTGGGGGTCTACAGAAAAGTGGAGGAGTACCTCTGTGGAAACATTACGTTTATTTGAGTGGTTGTTGTTAGTTGTTGTTCACCACATGCGTTGTTTGTTTATTAATTGTTTTTTACAGTTCTTGTTTTTTTTCTTCTGTTGCACAACTGTCCAATGATTAGATGGAGGGTTCGGCGCCTACTAACATGTTTAATCCTTCTATTCTCTATGGGCTATGGGCTTTGCTTATTGTTAAAGGCCGTTTGAGGTAAAATTGAGAATGGAAATGGGGAATGCATCAAAGAGACAACAACCCGACCATAGAAAAAACAACAGCAGAAGGTCACCAACAGGTCTTCAATGTAACGAAGACACACGGAGGCGTCCTTCAGCTAGCCCCTAAACAAATATATAATAGTTCAGTGATAATGAACGCCATACTAATTTCAAAATTGTAGATAAGAAACTAAAATTTAAATAATACAAGACTAACAAAGACCAGAGGCTCCTGACTTGGGACAGGCGCAAAAATGCGACGGGGTAAAACATGTTTAAGAGATCTCAACCCTCCCCTATACCTCTAGCAAATGTAGAAAAGTAAACGCATAACAATACGTACATTTAAAATTCAATCCAAGAGAAGTCCGATTCTGATGTCAGACGATGTAACCAAAGAAAATGAACAAAATGACAATTATACATAAATAACAGCAGACTACTAGCAGTTAATTGACATGCCAGCTCCAGAGTTCAATTAAACTGATTGAAAGGTTATAATTTCATCATATGAATATCAGGCACAATCCTTCCCGTTAGGGGTTTAGTATCATACCATCATAACATATATGAGAAGAACATAACCCGTGTCATGCCAACAACTGGTTTTTGAATAAATGTGTGTATTTCCGATGCAAAGACCCTATAAGTGAATCAATATTAACGTCAAAATATGCAATCTTTAATGACCTGACAACAGTATCGTGACTATATCCCTTCTCAATAAGTCTTTTAAAAGGTTTTGTTAGTTTCTGTTTAGTTTCTAAAGAATATTTCCATAAAAATTTTGATGTGAAATACCTAAACGAATAAGAAGTCTGCATGTTGAGCTATATTTACAAATGATGTCCTTATACCGATGATAAAATTCAGTAAATGTTTTGACTAGTTTGTGATATCGAAAATCCTGGTGTTATAATTTTTCAGTAATACATAAATTTCTCTCGTTAAAATCTAAAACATTGTTACATACACGAGCGAATCGTACAAGTTGAGATATATAAACACCGTAAGATGGTGACAAGGGAACGTCACCATCTAAAAATGGATAATTAACGATAGGAAATGAAAAATCATCTCTTTTATCATAAATTTTAGTATTAAGATTTCCGTTGGTGATAAAGATATCAAGATCGAGGAAAGGGCAGTGATCATTGTTAGTATTAGCTTTATGTAATGTAAGTTCAACAGGATACATTTCTTTAGTATACATACGGAAGTCGTCATTATTGAGAGCCAAAATGTCATCCAAATATCTAAAAGTATTATGAAATTTGTTTATCAGATGTTGTTTCGATGGGTCTTTGCTGATTTTTGTCATAAATTGTAACTCATAGCAATACAAAAACAGGTCCGCAATAAGTGGTGCACAGTTATTCCTCATTTGAATTCCGATAACCTGACGATGTACGGAATCTCCAAAGCGAACAAAAATGTTATCTAGTAAAAATTCAAGGGCATATATGTAGGACTCAAATCTATGGTGGGTTCCAAATATATGGCAGATTCCTAATCTATGGTAAATGTGACGTCATGTCATCCCACATCTATGGCAAGATTTTTTACAACCTAATCTATGGCAAGTTGTGTAATGTCCTAATCTATGGCGAATTTATGTTGTTTCCAAATCTATTGAAAATTTTGTGCAAATAGAAAACAATGCAGTACTGTACATTTTCGACCAATGACTTGTCTTAAGCAAGTTGAAATTTACGACAACGGGAGCATGTCTATAAACATTTCTTAAATAAACATTCCATAATGGTCAACCAAAAAAATGATAAATTCATATACCTTTATACAGACTAAAGATTAAAATGTTGTGCTCTGTAAAAAATAAACATTTATTAATCTGTGCATGGTACCTGTTTAACTCATTCATTAAACCGTAAATCGTAAGTGGCGGCAAGGATGTAATACGGCGTCGTTATTCAATTGTGACGTTTTATGTTACTCTTTCCCCAAAATCTGCCATACATTTTGGAAAAAACAAAAATCTGCCATAGATTTGAGTTGTTTGGCGTTTGTCACGTCACATTTGCCATAAATTAGGAATCTGCCATAGATTTGGAACCCGCCATAGATTTGCGTCCTACATATATAGTATCAAAGCATGTCCAATTGACATAGTTTTTTTTGTTTATTGCTACTAAAAATGACCTAAAAGAGTTTGAACATATATATTTGCATTCTGACTTTTTAAATGCCCATTTAACTAGGTGGATGAATTTTTTCTTAATGAGAATATGAGGCAATGTGGTATACATGGTAGAAAGATTAAAACTTTTAACAGATTCAAAATCACCAATATAAGCATGCAATTTTTCAAGTACTTCCAACGAGTTCTTGATACTCCAAAAGTAATTAATTCCACTATTTTCGAAAGCCTTATTTGAACAATTTATTATCTGGTTTTTTATTGTACCAAGTGTACTGGTAAGAAGAATAGACAATTTAGTTGTGGAACAATGGCTTGGAGACGAAATAAATCTATATTTGTAAGGTGTTTTGTGGAGCTTCGGAAGCCAATACTTAGTTGGGACTTTCATTGTATTTGGTTCTGTTTGTAAAGCGGACGCTAAAAGTTTAGGTTTGTTACAGATGTTGTATTTTGAAAATGGAGTCAGTTGGAATGTTGGATACCAGAAAAAATACTCATATCTACATGTAGTCATACTCAGATATTGTGTTATGCTCTTCCAAAATTTATTACTCAAGGAAGTAGTCAAGACAACTAAAGGTTTAGAAACTTTAGTGTGTTCGTATTTTTTAAAAACGACATTGTTTTGGCTGTCAGAAGAGGTCGATTTGACAAACTGGATACCAGAAAAGTTGCTGGACTGTTTTGTTATGTGTCTTGGTCGTTTGACTTATTGGATAACACATAAGTATATCCCAAATTACTTTATCCCGGAACACAATATGATTGATAGACATTACGTCCAGGAAGACTGGGACAAGTTACTAGCATTGGTGAGTTTTCTGCATGGGATTGGTTGGCAGAGCATTTTTCTTTGTAATTCCTTCCAACTTTGTGCAGTGTTTACTCATACCAAAAGCCTAAAACCAACTTTAAACGTGTTCTCTGATTTTTCCTTTACTACGCATTCTTGATATGAATTACCATTTTTTGGATGTAGCTTACGGTTCAAGGAGTGAAGCTTTTGCCAGATGCATAGGCTGCATAGTTACAAAACCACTACCAACGAAATATGAACTTTTATTTTTGATTATGTTGTCTCGCATCGGGTTTCATATGGCAGAAACTCTTCTTGGTAAACAACAATGCAATAAACAATCTTATATCGTGCACAAACAAATAATAGCATGCTATCTGCTCTATGGACAGACTTGTGCTGTTTCTGGGTGGACTTTACAAGCCCTTAACCTTTATTTAACTGGATAATATCCAAGTGCATTGTTAATTTTTGAATTCGCTATGTCTTTGTGCCATCATGAACAGTTTATAATTTCAACGTTGAACGATATACATATAAGTGATTTTATAGATCAAAATATGACTTTAAATAAGTATGATTCTCATCTGCGAATACTGAAGTACTATACACGGTGGGATATATCTTTATATAATATATATACATTTGATTATCTTCAATATTCTTCCAAGAAAAACAACATATGGTTTGGAACAACTTTTTCCTAAAATATCTCCGAAAATCCAGTCCAAATAAAGTTAAGGAGAATTGTACTTCGGACGGACAGGGGGGGGGGGGGCTAAAACGTGCAAAAACAAAACACTACCAAATACATCAGACATTACAGATGTATTCTCTAAAACATGTCAAACGTGAGTTTGTTGTCTTACGATTAAGATAATACGCTTGTTAAAAAAAAAAAAAGATAATATGCTTGTTGTTTGTTACTCTGAACACAACAAATATTTTGCATCCAATACATATTCCGATATGACATGAGCTGCTTTTATCGGCGCCAAATGTAATCCAGTTGCATTGGTACATATGTTAAACAACAGGAGTTACATAAGGTCAGATTTGGGAAAAATTTAAATATAATAACTCATTTATTTTAATACATATATTGATTCAATTATTCCCTTAACATCATCAGACACTCAATTTATGTAACTTTAATATATCCCTTTATTAGAAATTTCCCATTATTTGTTTCATATTTGTTTCAGATTTAACAATAGACGTTGTTTGCGATGTCATATATTATTTTTTGTATAATTTCCTGTTATTAATTTTGATCTCACGCAATTAAAAACCCCTTTATAACGAATACATTTGAAAATAAATAAAGTCCAGGTTTAAAATATATTACAAAAAATCCAGAAAATAAATGAATTTACCTCATAAAACAAACGATACCAGTTTTGATGCACTAGATGTGCATTGCGATAAAGAAAGGCTTTTTAGGAATGTTAAATGCTACAATATATTGGGAAATGAATCTTAAGCTAGGTTCACATTGCCGATCAGATCAACTCGATCAAGCCCGATCAAGACAAATTACGTGATCGGGAGACTGGTCTGACTCAATCGACAAGAATGTTCGGGATAGTCTACCTTGCTCGTCATCGATCTGACTTTCTACCCGAGAGTTTTTGACATGTCAAAAACATTCGAGTAAGGATCGAGAAGCAAGTCACTCGAGAAGAGATCAATAATTCGTCGAGAAGAGGTCGAATTGATCGGGAAAGGATCGTGTAGAGATCGAATTTGGTCGGAATACAAAATTTTTACCAATCAGTACTCGATCATTTCGACCTTTACTCGACTAATGTCCGATCATTTCCAGATTACCTCGACCAATGCCCGATCGCTTCCAGACCACTGCGACTTGTATATTTATATTATTGTGACCAGGTGGAATAAGGCTCAGATAAATTGAATGCAGAACGTTCATATATTTTAATAAATAAAACATATAATAGAAGGCAACGACAGATCTGAAATATACAGATAATGACAAATAAATACAACTTTACATATAAATGCATATAAATGTATCATTTTGTAGCAACTAATGTAATGTATATTATGTTTATTTACACAATTGCAAATAAATAATAATGCAAAATACAGTTAAATGACAACTCTGAATGTAAACAATTTGTTAATCAATGCTAATGAAAACTGTTCACTAAAGTACAATATATATAGTCAATAGGTGAACTGTTAAACTAGATAGAACCAGATAAAACAACTATTAAGTAAGGTACTTTGTCTAATAGCCAGTGGTGAGTAAATATCAAAGAGCCCAGATAGAGTATTTTGGATTCATTGAACCATATAATACAAAATATGTTCAATATAGTAAGATCATTATAGTATAGGATGAAATAGATATAAACTAAGTATACAGTTGGGAATAATATCAAATAGATAATATGTATATAAATGAACTTGTCCACATACTCCCCAGCTAAGTATTAATTGTCTCGATAATGCAAATATATATATCCACATACTCCCTTTACTATCATAATAAGTAACACAAAAAATAAGTCACAAAAATAGGACACAAAAATTAGAGACAAAAATAAGACATACAAAAATAAGGCATAACTATGTACAACAAATTTCCTGAATGAATTTACTTAGAAAAAATAGAATTTGGAAGTCTATTTGGATTTGTATATTTCCCGGCAGTTGTTCTAGTTGTTCGTCTTGGTACAAACATATCATCTGAACTGTCTGATTCACTACTATTATCATCCACATATTGTTGTATATTACATCTAATGACATCACGACGATTCAAAGTTCTTGAAACACCAGCGCCATCAGTAGGTTCTTCAGTGACGGTGTTTTCTGACAAACGCACTACACGATAAACAGTTGAGCTCCAAGTGTCTTGTATCTTATTTCTTCCATGTACACTACGGTTTCTAATATAAACTTTGTCATCGACACAAATTTCAGGATTGAAACGTTTTTCGTCATGTTAAGTCTTGCGGTATTCAGCACGATCTTTTGTCTGCTCCCCAGCTTTTTCTTAAGCATATCGTAAACGATTCTGATGCGCAATAATTCATTCAGTTAACGATTGATCAGTTTCATCAGTCTGATTTATTCCAAGTAAAAAGTCAATTGGCAATTTAGGACTACGACCAAACAATAAATAATAAGGACTATAGCCTGTTGTTGAGTTCTGTGACACATTGTACGAAAAGACAAGTTCCGGTAAATACTTTGGCCAATGTTCATTCTTTTCTGGAGAAAGTAATTTCAGAAGATTGTGTAGTGTTCTATTAAAGCGTTCACATTGTGCGTTTCCTTCGGGATGATAAGGTGTAGTACGAGATCTACTAATTTGGTACAGTTTACAAAGCTGATAGATAACATCAGATTCAAAGTTCCGACCTTGATCGGAGTGTAGACGCTCTGGAACTCCATATACACAAAACCATTCAGTCAATAATACATTCGCAACAGTGTCTGCTTTCTCATCTTTCGTAGATACTGCACGAGTAAACTTTGTAAAAATATCCGTCATAACTAATACGTTTTCTTTTCCGTGTGCTGGTTCAAGAACAGTAAAATCGATCGCAAGTATTTGTAACGGTCTGTTAGCTATCAAATGGCCCATTGCTGGTCTTATGGCAGGTTGTGGCATCTTTGAAACAATGCAACGTTCACATGATTTACAATAATCCTTGATATGCCTAAACATTCCCGGCCAATAACACCTGATTCTAATACTACAGAAAGTGCGATCAATTCCTTGATGCCCTAATTTATCATGACAGTTCTTCAATACTTTGTCCCGTAACACGGCTGGTAAAATTAATTGTTTCAATTGCCCATGATTTGGATCAATGATTACCCTATAAACTAAACCATCTTCTACTTCAATACGGTCCCACTGACGTAATAATGTTACTAACGGCCTTTCAAATGTTCGTTGCTCCGATTTCAATGGTTTACGTTTAGTGTTCTATATTTCAATAAATTTACCGATCACTGTATCTCGTTTCTGTAAATCTTTAATCTCCTGTCTATCTAAAGTAGGTAGTGTCACGAATGATTCCTCTGTATAAACTGATTTCCTTGACATAGACTGTATATTTGATGCTAAGTCATTTGGTACAACAGTTCCTGCAGCAAATGTTTGAAGTAAATTTTTAACATCCTCAGATTTCGAAAGTCCAATTTTAGCGTGCATACGGGATAATGCGTCGGTATTGTTATTATGTTTAGCTTGTCTATATTTTACCTCAAAATTGAAAACGGCTTATTTATTTTGACAACCATCTCTGCTCATGTGCACTAAGTTTCGATGTTTGTAAATAGCAGAACGGATTATTGTCTGTAAATAGGTGTAATACCACCATTGATTTTTCCCTATTAGTCTTTGTTAAATTGGCACTCTAAAATTTTTTTACAGTATTTACCTTTATTTCAACCACAGAAATACTTTGCATGTGTAAAGTTCAATCCTTTCCAGTGATACAGTGAAAATTTCACACTACATTTCATTGCATATAAGAAAGTAACCACCGCCGGAAGTAAACAACCCAATTTTTACACTGTTATTTACTGGTTACCTGCTTTGGTAACTATGTAACCTTAACGTTCCAAAATATTTTATAAGACCATCAAATAAAAAAAGAATGATGCTTTCAGACATCCAACATACATATTTACAACTCAGAAAAATTTAAGTGCATTGAAATGCAGGGTAAATTTTCTACAACTGTCAAATTCAAGGGAATATTTTTTTAGGCCTACTTTCGTATGCAACCGGATGTGACGTACCATGATTTGGTGGTATTACACCTAAAGAACACCTAAATGTCAAATAAACTTAATGTAATTTTTTTCCCTCCAATTGCAAGTTATTTCAAGCATAACTGTCAACTTTTGTCTCAGTCAGAACTATAGTTTCAGAGAAAAACACTATAATGTAAGGCCATATCCTACGGCAATTTCAGTCTAATTTCTTCGAAAAATCCTAAGTTCAGTGTATCATTATAAAATGCAGTGTTGACTAATATCTGATCATAAACTTATTAGTACGGTGACCGAGTACGGAAAAGTCGCTTATTTAAGGTGTTTAATTGTCATTCGGACTATACGGCTATAAATCACAGTATTGGTAGTTCAAAGGTTAAACTTAGCATTTTGACTTGTCGTCAAAAAATCGTACGATGCAATTTTCGTAAAATGGGCTTTGAAGTACGTTAGTTTACTTGAACGAAAAATCGACAAATAAAGGTTTTGAGGTAAACATTGTAAAATAACATCCGTGATATGATTTCTGTCATTATATACATTGTTGTTACACCTTATTCATGTTATTTTAACGATTTCAAATAAAGTTTAGCAAAATTAATTCGTTATTGAAGAATTTTTGTAAAAGTTTAACACTACGAATACTAAAGCATTTAATAGAGTATGTTCCAATTTAATTTCATAATTTTTTAACGCAAATTGTAAAATAATTAACATTTATATGATATTTCATACATTTGTACCTTTATTAATCAGTAATAACAAATTCATTTTTGTCTCAGAGGCACTATTTCAGCAATTCAAGCCGGACAAAATTCATAACGCTCATATGACGGAGCTATTCGAAGCTCATATACAGCCTCTTATAGATACATATACGCAATTGGGATGTGATGTACTACTTACATTTACATACTGGGATATGTTCCTTGAAGCAGTAGACATTTAGCTGTCAAATGTTACAGCAGAACGAGAGGGAAATTGGTCTCTTCCTTGAGATCGTCATCTCAAATGTAACATTATATTTTTGAAACCAACCGTACCGCACGAAGGTGGATGCCAGTTTACATACTCGATATGCTTCAATTTTCTGAGAACATTGATTTCGATCACCTTTTATGGCTACTTTGCTTTTAAGACAGATTCCTGGATATTTTAACAGTACTATGAAATGATAACAGAAAAGACCGTTATAAAAGCCTCAAGGGGATTAGGTGGCACTGTAGGCATAACAAATCAAAAGTCCGTGCTTGATAGATGGACTCTTACTAGACATTTTATAAAATCTATTAGTCGTGTAATGCTGAAAAGGGATATAATTGCTGCTGCAAATAATACAAATTCACAAGACGAAACAAAGCCAACAGCAATGAAAAGAGATGAAGAACATGTTATTGCCATTCTAAACCATCTAAATGATCCATGACTGATCCCTTTGATGTGGAATCCCACCCTCAATGTCTTATCAATATCTCTTCTTAAATGCATGTTTCAAGACATATACGAGGTTCTTAAATATCAATCGGCGGAAATACTTTCAGGTCGCATAACTTATGATTAGACGTGCACTGATTCCGACAAAATGTAGAGTTGATGCTATCATAGATCATGTGTTGACGCACCCATTCCATTATCCCCTTTTCAAAATGACGGCACCATGAGAAAATCATGCAAGTCGGATTTTGTGAAGCAATTCGAATCTTAAGTCTCTTGTGCACTTTCCCTACCTTCATTTATACCATCACTCCCAACTTACATAAGAGATGGTATGGCATTGGTTCAATTTATAAATGCTATAAGACAGGTAAAACATTCGGCGACCTTTAAGCTTAATATTAAAATAAAATATGTCCCAATCAATTTCTATAGCGCACATAGCAGCACATGTTTTTGACTGCTACGACACGAACAACTCTTTAAAGTCTGCCGAAAGGGAACGCCGAACAAAAACTACAGCTTCCATCAAAGTGTATCAGATTATAGAGCGGAGAAGTATTCCTGACTGGAAAACTTTGACAAATCCCATAAGATTCCACCTGATGTGAGCTTTACATAGTCAGAACGTTTGTTAATTCCAAAATTGTCAAAGTTATTTATACCAACACTGTTCGTGGTTGTCGTTACTTGTTCAGCACTCAAGAGAAGGCCTATGCCCAATGCCTTAAACTTTGACACGGAGTTTAGGGAAATGTGAAAGGGTGGAAGAACAATCATACGGACCTCTTATATAATTGTAATTGTTCTGTGTGTTCCCTTCTATAAAAATAGGACACATACAAGCGAGTTGTGGTTTCAGATGTGGAACATTAGCAGTGTAAATGATGGGCGGAGATTTTCACCCATACAATAACTATGTGTCTGTCTTTCCCCAACAATTTGTAAACTATTGCCTGCTGCACATGTACTTACTGGATGCAACGCAACTTCGTCTCTGTTTGGAGTAGGTATACACACTGTCTACAAGACTTCGAAGGACACGCACGACTGTTTCACTTGTTTTTAGAGTTTCGGTAATATTGACAATGATGAAGCCCTTGTTTTGGCATAAAAGATAATTTCAAAGGTTTATGATCAGAACTATCTCTTTAAAACCACTCCATCATAATAATTATTCAAGTTTGCCACTAGTAAAGATGTAAGTTTAGTCAGGTTACCTTCCTGCGAGACGGCACTGAAACAGTATGTTTTACGTACTTCGTTTCAAACTAAAAATTTGGACCGCATTACACATTGCTGAACCCCTATCCGGTCACCTTTAGAATACGTAGAATACGGTTGACGAGAGTAAAATAATGCATTACACCCCGTGTATTTTAAAGGGCATATTTCAGCAGAATTCTCGCAGGATCTTGTGTCTTCATTGAAAGGAAAATCAGCATGTGAAAGAGCGGCATGTGTTTGTTCACTTCAAAACCGTACGTATCCGGGGCTTTGATCCTGTAAAGGGTCAGAATTATGTAGAAATTTCAAATCATGTTCCTTGACAATTAACCAGAAGATATATATCTGTTGTGTGGATCCCTTTGATTGGAATGTTGAATTGTAACTATTTTCGAAATATTGAGTGCTTTTTAGTTTTAATGAATTTCATGAATGATCTTATGCAAAATATGCCTTCATGACAGTAGGATGCAGGTAAAATATTATTTATCATTTATTGATGAGGTTGAATATCAGCCGGCAAGGTAACTACTGTAATTTTAACAGAATATGTGTTGATCATGTAATAGAACAAATATTTGAAAAACTCCAATTTCCAGAATAAATCGATTTCTTATTCATTTTTTTTAACATTTTCGAGATAATTCTTCGATAATTGATATAAGAAAATGTCTGTATTTAGAAATTAACATAAATTGTTGTATATTTCTTCAAATTTTGAAAGTATGGAAGAAAAAAATAAAAACAGAATTTGATCTTTGACCTCATTTTTTGCAAAACTGTTACCACATTTCTTTTTGACGACATCGGTATTTCAATGATACTCATTTTTCCGAATCCAATGATATATTATATAGCCATATAGTATGTTTGGTCACCGTACTATATGATATATGCATTCAAACAATTAAATAGAATACAAAAGACATCTTTTAGATGATAAACAATTTTATTGCACCTTTTACAGTTCATTTGAAGGTCTGTTTTGGTCTGTTTTGGTCCATTTTTCCTCCTTCCTTCCTTTTTCATCAAAACTTGATATCTTTTGTCTAAAAAATATAACAAATGTGATTATTTTCCTACAAAAAGGAAATAAATGTAATGTTAAATCAATAATTAAAGTGTTTTAGCTGAAAGAACTGTCTCTATAAATGTTAACAGTCTACACGGAAGTTTCTATAAGCCCTTGTGTGTAACTTGAGTTTTTGGTCTGTTCCCCTAGTGTGACAAATAACGGTTCCCTTTCAGTCAATCATTTATTGCTACTGGTATCAAAGTCTTTTTATTTACTCATAACAGTATATTTCTGATAGATTTACACAAAACGTCCACTTTCTTGTATTTTACATTAGAAAATAGGGAGAAAGAGTAATAAAAATATACCTCAAAATGATTTTAAAAAGGGTTATGTCCCTTGGAATGCTGGTACAAAAAATAATTGGTAAGAATTATAAAGTTTAAGTATGTGAGACTGGATTCTGATGTGTATAAATCCAGGACAAATAAGTGTTTAGATGAGTTATTGTCTGTGCAAAATGTAGACGGCACAATGCCAAATTGTAAACTTTTGCGGCCAAAACAAAAAAAAACATGATGATAGTTGATACATACTTTAATGCTGAAGTGTCATCTGCAGACCAATTCACATATAAGATTTTTCAACAGAATGCTCTTCAGAACATGGTTAACACTGAAATAAAAAATTCACATGTTGTATAAACAAAACCAAAACTGTAAGGGTAATTTAAAATTTAACACATTAATCTAAATACAGCTTCGTCTGTCCACCCATTTGACTTAGAAAACACCCGTAAACCCCCATTTTAATGCAATTTTACCTCAAACGTACTTTCTGTGTCTAAATCCATTCCGAATAGTCCATGTTTACAATGTATGAACTGGTTTATTAATAACTTTTAAAAATGAAAGTACAATAGGGTCACGAGTGCACATTTATTTTTCCTAAATAGGTGTAATACCACCATTGATTTTTCCCTATTAGTCTTTGTTAAATTGGCACTTTAAAAAAAAATTGTACAGTATTTACCTTTATTTCAACCACAGAAATACTTTGCATGTGTAAAGTTCAATCCTTTCCAGTGATACAGTGAAAATTTCACACTACATTTCATTGCATATAAGAAAGTAACCACCGCCGGAAGTAAACAACCCAATTTTTACACTGTTATTTACTGGTTACCTGCTTTGGTAACTATGTAACCTTAACGTCCCAAAATATTTTATAAGACCATCAAATAAAAAAAGAATGATGCTTTCAGACATCCAACATACATATTTACGACTCAGAAAAATTTAAGTGCATTGAAAAACTGTCAAATTCAAGGGAATATTTTTAGGCCTACTTTCATATGCAACCGGATGTGACGTACCATGATTTGGTGGTATTACACCTAAAGTAAACACTGTAAATTTGGATCCAAGTAAATAATCTCTAAATTTTTCTGTAATTGCCCAAGTTAAAGCTAGGAGTTCTAATTTTCTGGAACTATAATTATCCATATTGCGCTCATTTGGCCTTAAAGCACGACTAGCATACGCAACAACACGCAATTGTCCATCAACATATTGTGATAAAACAGCACCTACTCCTTGCATACTTGCATCAATTTCTAAAAAAAACGGTTCATCAAACTTTGCATAACTCAAAATTGGACCAGTAACTAAGTGTTCTTTTAGAGTATCGAAAGCAGTCTGACAATCAGTAGTCCATTCCTTACCAAATAATTTTCGTGGATGAGGTGTAAATTTTTGAGCCAATTTGTGTAAAGGTCCTGCAATTTTACTAAATCCCTGTGTAAATCGACGGTAATATCCTGCTAAACCCAAGAAAGACTTTAACTTCTTAACAATTGTAGGTACTTCAAAATCTTGAACTGCACTGATTTTATCTGGATCTGTATGAATTCCTTCATCAGAAACGACGTGACCCAAATAGCGGACTTCTCGTTTAAAAACATGACATTTCGAAGGCTTCAGTTTCAAACCATGTTCTCTTAATCTTTTGAATACAACTTCTAAACGTTTCAAATGTTCTTCAATATTGGCAGAGTACACAATAATGTCATCAAAAAAAGACTAACAAAATGTTAAAAATCTTATCTCGAAAACATTGTTGCATCAAACGTTGAAATGTTGCAGGTGCATTGCATAATCCGAACGGCATTCGTAGATATTCGTAAAGTCCAAACGGTGTTGTGAAAGCAGTTTTCTCTATATCATCTTCATGCATCGCCACGACACTCGTTGAATGCATTGTTGAAAACAATTTAGCTCCACTCAAAGCATCAAACGATTCCTCAACACGAGGTAATGAATAAACATCTTTGTAAGACTTCTGACTCATTTTTCACGCACATGCGCAGAGAATTGTCTTTCTTTTTCACTAGAACAATAGGTGAAGCGTCAGGACTTGTGCTTTCACGAATAATCTTGTTTTCAACCAGCTTCAGTATATGCTGCTTGACCTCTTCATACTGGTTAGGCGGAATTCGTCTATACGGTTGAACAATCGGTACATCATCTACTGTGCGAATTTTATGTTTTACTGTCTTTGTATATCCAACATCAGTATCACTTTTCGAAAAAATGTCACTATAGTTATAAAATAATGTTTTTATTTGATCTCTCTGCTTGCTTGTTGTTGACAAATGGCTAATATCTACAGGCATTTCAAAATCTTCTATCTTTGACAAATTCACATCAGTTTCTGCACAATAAGCAATATCATGAATATAAATTTCCTCTGTATGTCCAGTTCGTATAAATTCATCATGTCCTTTATCATGGTTTTCTACATCACCTTTCAATAAAATACCAACTCTAGTTCTTGGAGCAAGCCATATATCATCATCTCCAATATTAGCAACTCTAAAAGTTAATCGTCCATTTCGAATAGTAACAAACGTATGTACAACAATAAAAGTAGACGGCAAGTGTCCACTCGTGTGTAAAGGTTCGACCACAGCATCATACAATCTTGGTAAATTCGGCCCAGTTCCATTTAAAATAATCACAGAATTTGCAGGAATACGAACTGGTGAATTAGAACAAAGTTAATAAATCCAATATTATTACAATGTTCATTTTTGTCACAAGCTTTAAAAAGTTCTCTAAGTTTAAAATTTTCGGCTATTTCGGTAACTTCTTCTGAATACTGGTTCCCATAATCTTCTTGCAAAAGTTTCTTACATAAGCTAATAACGTTCATTCCCAAAAGTCCAGGTACATTTTCTTTTCTCATACGGGTATAACTGTCAATAGGATCCTTCACAATCAAAACACCTCTGTTTGGCAAACGTTGGCCCATAATGTCAATATCTACTTCAACATATCCTATATACGGTATACAAGTTCCATTTGCACCTTTCAAATTAAACGTTATATCAGTTTGTAGATCAGTACATCTCCTAAGAAAACGGTTATAAAACGACTCTGTAACTGTTGTAACAGTTGACCTGGTATCTACTAGACAGTAAACTTTAAATCCTGCAACGTAAGCAATAACGGTTGGACATTTACCCACTTAACGATCAGCTTGAATGAGTCCATGTGGTTATCATCTACAACGGGACTCTTCACAGTAGACGCTACCCGTTTCCCGGCTTCTTGGAATTAACAACTGGACAGTCTGCAATCTTGTGTCCGGGCTCATTACATCCAAAACATAACAAAGTACGTCGTTGTGGCTCAAACCTATTGTATCTACTGTTATAATTAGTCGACTGTTGCTTTGTATTAACGATCTTTGTTAATGTTTCACTTTGTTTCTGTACAATACCCAATAACTGGTTACATTTATCGGATTGTTCACTACTACTGTCAATTTTATCTTTACTAGCGCAAACATCAGCTGTAGGTTCTTCTGGTACAGTATCGGTTGTTTCACTTTTCATCTTTGTGTTGTATCTTTTATCTTGATATTCTTCCTACTCAGACCACATAGTCGCGTAAATCCAAAAATGGTATATGAGATTGTGCACGAACTATTGGTTTCAGATGTTTTCTTAAGTAACTGTCTTGTACATTTTGTGAAAATTGGTCGCACAATGTTTTCTCTTTATTAGGCATCCAAGTAGAATCTTTATTTGAAATTTTACTCATTAAATCCATTAACACATACGAATATTCCCTGAGGGATTCATTTGGCTTTTGCACACGGTCCAAAACATTCTTCTGTAGTTTAGTAATGTTATCCTTTACACCAAAGTCGAACTAGATGAGAACGGTATTTCACTTCATCTTTAGCAGAACCTTCAAGTTGTAAATATATAAAATCCGTTCGTTCTTGACGGGACATCTCACGTGCATGTAACACAGTATTAACATCTTTAATCCAATCTTCAACTTGAAAATTATACCCAGTAAATTTTGGAACTTTTCTATCTTTCTCCACATATACAAGAGGAACGAAAGATACCAAAGGGACAGTCAAACTCATAAATCTAAAACAAACTGACAACGCCATGGCTAAAAATGAAAAAGACAAACAGAAAAACAATAGTACACATGACACAACATAGAAAACTAAAGAATAAACAACACGAACCCCACCAGAAACTAGGGGTGATCTCAGGTGCTCCGGAAGGGTAAGCAGATCCTGCTCCACATGTGGCACCCGTCGTGTTGCTTATGTGATTACAAATCCGGTAAATAGTCTAATTCGGTAGGTCACATTCATGAAAGGGAAGAGGATTGTAGTTACGACGTAAGGAACATATTCGATATCATTTGTGAAACGGTTATTCCATAACGGTCAACCAACTCGTGATGGCGTCCGTCAAATTTACGAAGGGATGATTTCAACTTCACCATTTGGAACTCTTGGTTTAATAGCTTCCTTGTGAGCATTAACCCTCTATCAAGAAAATCATGATAGGAAATGCAAGCACGGGAATATCGTATCAATTGGGAGATATATACCCCGTATGCAGGTGCTGCTGGAATGTTGCTACTTAGAAATGGAAAGTTCACAATTGGAAAGCTGAAATCATCTCTTTTGTCGTAAAGTTTTGTTTTCAACCGACCCTCATTGTCAATTTCTAGATGTAAGTCAAGATATGAAGCCGACTTAACTGTATCTGTAGTATCCTTTATCTCCAATTCGATGGGATAGATGCGTTCCACATAGTCACCAAATTTTGAATTGTTTAGTGAAAGAACGTCATCTATATAGCGGAATGTAGAGTTAAAGGATATTGCTAACTTCTTATCTTTCTTCCTAAGAAGTTCCTGTATGAAGTCAGCCTCATAATAATAAAGAAACAAGTCGGCAAGTAGAGGGGCACAGTTTGTTCCCATTGGGATGCCGACAGTCTGTTGAAAAACACGTCCTCCGAACGTTACAAATATGTTGTCAATCAAGAAATCAAGCATCTTGATAATGTCGGTTTCAGAGAATTTTTTGTTTGAATCAGAGTGATTCTTTACAACATTCTTTTCGTTCGATGGTGGTCTTTTCATTTCCTTTTCAACACTAGGTTTCCAAGATAATTCTTTAATTATATTCTGCAATTCAGTCACTTGCTTTTGTAAAGACTTACAAGTAGGATTACTTGCCATTATGAACTTTCAAAACTATTGAAAATTACCACAAAAATATATACAAAAGTTGCAAAAATACACAATATATAACTCCACTCTATATTCACAAAAAGTGAATCAATGCATAACTATAATCCAGTATGAATAATGCACATAATCCAAAATGAATAAATCACATAATCCAGATTGAAAAAATACTAAACATATTTCATCATATGTCATCATGTCTCACAATATCACATATATTCCAAATACAGAGAACAGTTACTTCATTGGTAAACGGTTTCGGCACTGTTATACATCTCCGCCAATGTTCGTCTTCAATCGTAAACTCCGACAATGTTCGGTTTAGTCCGTATATATTCCGATTACACAAAAATCTCCGTCACTGGTCGGCTCCTTCTGTGGATTCCCGGTCTGGTAGAATCTCCTTCAAAGTTCGTTCATCTCCACGAATAGCCCGATGACACACACATCAAGTCCGTAGATGTTCGGCTTCTTCCATGGATACTCCTCTCAACCGGCTGTTGGAATACCAGCAGTCATTGCCTACTGGTTTGTCGACGACGCCATTTGTGACCAGGTGGAATAAGGCTCAGATAAATTGAATGCAGAACGTTCATATATTTTAATAAATAAAACATATAATAGAAGGCAACGACAGATCTGAAATATACAGATAATGACAAATAAATACAACTTTATATATAAATGCATATGAATGTATCATTTTGTAGCAACTAAGGTATATTATGTTTATTCACACAATTGTAAATAAATAATAATGCAAAATACAGTTAAATGACAACTCTGAATGTAAAAAAATTGTTAATCAATGCTAATGAAAACTGTTCACTAAAGTAAGTTGACCATACTACTATATAAAATACTATACGACATTGAAATTTAATTACAGGTAAATAAGAAAATATAAAGTTTGAAATGCAATTAGCAAAGTAAATGAAACTAATTAAAATAATAAAGTCAAAAACATTTAACCATAAACTAATTTGAAAAACCCTTAAATGTAAATACCTTATAATACTGGCTACGGCTCTTGATGTTGTTTCTGGTGTTTCTTATTCTGCATTGACAATATAGTTAAAAAGTACAATATATATAGTCAATAGGTGAACTGTTAAACTAGATAGAACCAGATAAAACAACTATTAAGTAAGGTACTTTGTCCAATAGCCAGTGGTGAGTAAATATCAAAGAGCCCAGATAGAGTATTTTGGATTCATTGAACCATATAATACAAAATATGTTCAATATAGTAAGATCATTATAGTATAGGATAAAATAGATATAAACTAAGTACAAAGTTGGGAATAATATCAAATAGATAATATGTATATAAGTGAACTTGTCCACATTATCCCAGACCAACTCGACCAATACCCGATCCCTTTGCGACCACATTCGACCACTCTTCGATCTCTATTCGGCCATACACGAGAACACATGACTGCTACACGATTCTCTAAAAGTGTGTGCAGATCTGATTAACTCTCATAACTATGCTTCCGCAAAAATACATTGGCAGCATTATTTTTAACTGTACAAAACATCCTCCATGTACAGTACATGTCTTTACTTTTGCAATGAAGGGTAACATTTTAAAAGAGAGACAAAAGACACCAAAGGAACAATCAAACTCAGAGGTAAAAATACAAACCGACACAGCCATAGCGAAAAACGAAAACCGACGAGAGACAAACAGCAGTCCACATAACATAGAAAATTAAAACCTTAGCAACACGTAACCCAACAAAACCTTGGATGATCTCAGATGTTCTGGAAGGGAAGAAAATCCTGCAATTTTGGCACCGGCGGATTTTTCAAATATTAAAGTAATTGTGCAATAATATTCATTGATAGAATGCTGATGACTAAGTTATCTTTCAAAGTTGGTTTATAAGAACATCAAGATTATATTTTACCTGTTTTATGGGCTATTTTCTGTTTTGTTTGTCCGTATTTTCCGTTTGTCTAAAAAAATTTGTAGCATAAAAAGATGGGGTACAATTACCAATGAGACAGATCTTCACAGAACACCAAATGACACAGAAATTATCAATAACAACTATAGGTCACCTAACAGTCAATTTTTGTTTCATTCGAACTTTTTGACGTAATTTCACAAAAATGAGACGAAAGACAAATATTTTTTTATTTGGTGCGAATTCTTTCTAACAGTAACGATACAACTGTTCAGCAAGCACAAGTTTTGATCGTTTGTTTCTTACATACTTTTGCAAGTTTGCATAAACTTTGACAAACTATACACTCGCTGCAAATGCGTCTACATAGATATAGGAAGATATGGTATGAGTGCCAGTGAGATAACTCTCCATCATACAGTTTGTCGTTCGTCGTTTGTTAGATTAAACGATGCATTTCTTTCTAACTTTAACATTAAATCAATTATCTTAACGTGTTCTTGCTTGTCATAACTAAAAAACATTGTCTAAAATTACTCAAAATTGCAATCCCCTCTAACCAAACGAGTCTTGTTTCTACTTCTGTTAACAAACGGCACACAACGTTTACCAAACTTTGGTTAGAAAAAAATGCACTCTTGACCTCTTGATAGTTATATGTAAAGATGTAAACTGTTTTAGAACTCCAGGGAATTGAAATTCTACTTTGTGTCAAATTTTGGGGAAATATGTGACATCTTTGCTCTCTTTTTGCAATATTTATTTTGGTAAATACATACAGGCATACAGCAAAAAGAAAATATATATCTTCAATCATTCAACTACTGGATATCAAATCTATGAAAAATACTGATTACATACTTATGTATATATATTTGACAAACAGTACGCTTTTATTTGTAAGAAAGCAAGGCAATGGGGATGGTAAAGTTTATGTATATTGCTATCTAACATAAGTACTAATCCAGCGACAAATCTCATTTGGTGTCATTTCCAGAAATAGAGCAATAAAACATATCAGTGTCCACTATGAGGAAGGTTTTATAAGCATTGGATTCCCCTTTATTGAGTTAGTGCAAGTCTCTCAAACTGCCAACAGAGTGGTCGTCGTGTCAGCCACTGCCTCACCTAGATTTATCGGCGCCTGTTGATGTCTACACCATCTTCTTCGTCTTCTATGCACTCTACAAGCTCCGTCACAGCTATTAACCTGTCTCGCTGAGCTCTTACCACCGTGCCCACAAATCCAACTGCTTTATTTCTATGTAGATAATTTAAATGTATGATTTTACTCGGACCTTCTACTGAATATAACCAAATAAACGGAGAATGTGTCTATGGGACACCAATAATGCCCCAGCTAGCATATATAACATTATAAAGGGTCATGTTGAGACGTACGTGCGACAAGGGTAACACTTAATGCCCACTCGGAAGAGGCAGGGAATAAAAAAAATCGGACGTTTTTATTCTAAATATGTGCATACCCGACCAATTTCCGATTATCCCTACGACCCATATACGATCATGTCGATCTGGTCTGGTAAAGATCAGGCTGAGATCGTAAATAGTTTATTTGGTCTAGCTAGTCGAGTAAAGATCGTGTAAAGATCGTGAATTGATCGGCATTATCGAATAAGTATTCATTTTGTTGTCGGGATGGAGTCGTGATGGAGTCATTAAGGAGTCGTGAATGGTCGAGTTAAGGTCGTGTACAGTCGGATGGCGGTCGGGTAGAAGTCGTAAACAAGCCCAATCAAGAATTTTGTTGAGCTTGGTCGTGGAAATTTGGACAATCGGGTTCATCGAGTTGATCTGATCGGCAGTGTGAACCTAGCTTTAACAACATGACGAATAACATTGAAATATCACGAATATAAACATTCAAAAACTGTCTGTAAGATGGAGGCGCATTCAGTTTTTACTCATTCAATGTTTTATCAGACATTATCATTTTCCCCCAAACAGAATTGTCATTACGTTCTGCTGTTTTTGTTTTAGTATTTTTTTTTTTTTTTTTTTTTTTTTTGCGTTATACAGTATATTTTACTGTTAAAAGCATCCGGTGCTTTTATATGTTTTAAGTGTTAACATAGCGACATATTGTATTCATTATGTTGCAAGAAATTAAATGATTTCGAAATGGCATTTGTAAATAACTGAATACAAACACTGACATGTCCTCTTTTTAAACTACAAACGATGTCATAAAAGGAAAGAGGAGAGACATTAGACAAAAAAAAGATGATCATTGACATAGAATATGAACGTTTAAATAAAGTTTACACTGAGAAAAAAATTGACAGGGTTAAGTCCAATTTCCAGAACGTTTTTTCAAAGCTAAAGATAAATAAATTATCTAGTAATCTTGTGTAAAAGTAAAATAACGAAAAAAGCAATTTCAAAACGTAAAGACCCTTACCAAATGACAAATTCAAAACCTCAAACACATCAAACCAATGGAAAACAACTGACATATTCTGGACTTGGTACAGGTATTTCTGTATTTATAAAAAGTGTGATAAACCTGATTTTATAGGTAGCTTAACCTCTCAGACAGACAATTAAATGCGTTTGAATGAAATATCCGAATGATCAAACCATACTTTTTAGCGTTTTCCATTCGTATATATTTATAATACCGGGTACTACAATAACATATTTTGGGATACATGCATATATAATTGCATATTTATATCATTTAAAGGTTCATTTGTAAAATTAGGGTATAAATCATTTTTATTGATGTCTAAGACATGAATAATACTAAATATGGCTATGCGTTTATATTAGTATGTTATATTTGGAGTATGTGACTTGATTTAATAATGTTACGGAAATTATTTATGATATCAGGGAATAATTTTAAAACAGGAAAAGGAATAAACAGTATCGGATAATGTAGCATTCCCAAACTCAAAATAGTATTATCCTGTTTATTTGTGAAAATAAAACGGTTGAATATAGCAGTACAAACCGGTAAGAATTATTTATCTTTAAAATATGCTGTTGTTTAGTGCTTGTCTTTTGTTGATGTGTTTCATTGGTGTTTTTTGTTTCTCTTTTTGATAGAGATAAGACCGTTGGTTTTCCTGTTTGGGTGGTTTAACACTAGTGATTTTGGGGGCCTTTATAGGTTGCATTTCTGTAAATATTGACAATGCAATTTCCCATAGGAACTCCTTTTACGGCTAAAACTGTACCACTTTTACTATGAAGTTTTGAAAAAATCTTATCCTAAAATTGAAAGTTCATATTCACCACAATTTTTTTCAAAGGTCAAAATACAGGGCTGTGTGGCATATTTTCAACGTTTATATGCTCTGAACTTCTCAGAGTTTAAACTAACACCAATTTTCTTAACTACCCCTACCACGAATGAAAGGTTACCACAGATTTCAATGTCAACAATATGCACACGTTTATTTACTGGTAACATTCCCAAGTTATGTCTCTGTGAGATGGAACACAGAGAGCATAACTGGGAACCAGTATGTAAACAAAATTAATTTTCTATGAATATTCAAGATCTCCCCAAAAGAGGCGTGTTTTGAGAAACAGCTGTATTTACAACGTGCATGCTATAGCTTGTCGTTCGGTGTGAGCAAAACCTCCGTGATGAAGGCCTTGCTTTAGTTTACTTTTTTTACAAATTGTAATATTTTCTTATATATAAAGTATATGTAGTTTGAACTTTTATATATATATATATATATATATATATATGTATATATATATATATGTAGTTTGAACTTTTATATATAGAATATGTAGTTTGAACTTTTATAAATAGTAAACTGCCGATAGACTCAACAATTTTTCCTATTAAATTTTTTTTAGAATTAGTGTGATTGGTCTCATTTTTAATCATTATCTATATTTTATAGTATGTATCTTATTAAAGAAAGTTAGCATTAATTAAATCTTTACAATTGCAATGATTAAAAACGTCTACCTTTAAACAACGTAGTACTTACAAAAATAGTTACTTCATTTCTTCATCTTTATACCAATAAACATACATGTACTTGTTTTACTCTAATGGGACTATACAGCAAAAATTATCATCATTTATATAACTGTTATTATTTTGCAAGGACCTATTATAATTGATCAGCAAAAGTGTTTCCACTCATTATTCATGCTTTTTCTTCCATACATACTAATATTCATTTACTTCAAAACAATAAAGGTACAATTTAATATATATAATTCAGCATTTTTTTGGAAAGTAAGTGTTAAATAAGTATGATTTTATCCAAGTATACATGTAACACTCTCAAACGTGTCCATCCCCGCAAACGTGTCCGATTCCCAATAATGTGTCCTTAAAAGTTGATATCGCCCAATCGTGTCCGATTTCATAACCCCAGAAAGTGTCCGATAATTGTTATTCACTAAAACGTACCCACTTATAATGAAAGATGTGGAGATGTTTTCAGCTATATTTGACCGTCTAAAACCTTAAAGCCCTATCATGTTCACAGTGACGTTGGTGCGTACTTTAAGATCCCGAATAGAGGTCCCACTTTGGCACGGGTTATACTGTTAGTTTGATAAAGACCTTAATGACTATATTTCAATTTGCCATGAAATAGTAAAAGGAGTAGACGTCAATGATAGATTAATAACCAAATAACGGGGCGTTTTTGTGATGTAGACACGATTGAGCTTTTAGAGAAATTAAAAATTACGGCTTCATATGGACGTTTGTGAGATTGGACCATTTTTGCGTTTTTAGAAAAATGAACACGATTAGGAGTTTATAAAAATGACATGCTTCAGCACCCTTTTAAACCTACATATGTTTTGGAGTTCAGTTAGTGTAACATATATATAGTGAGGACCATGCGTATTTAATTATGCTTGAGTAGTTATCCACAACAGTAACATCTATATGCACATAATAAAGGTTGAATTGGTTGTTAAATGACGTCATAGTCAGCACTTATGTGTTGATATGAAATATCTTTGAAACGTTCATTTTCTGTTTATTTAATGTTAAATTATTCGAAACACTATGAATTTATGGCTGTATTTTGGCCAACTTTAAAAACTGATATTCGGCGATTTTTTATTCGATTGGGATTTTTAGCTGTATCAATTAGAATGCCAATAAGTGTCTTATTTTGACGAATCGTGCATCTGTCGTAAGCTATGTAAAATTGTTAATCAATGATAGGTTTATTCTTATTTTTAGTTATGGCAGATATATCTAGATATGTATACCAGTACATGTGTGATGAAATTGTTGGATCAGAGAAAGTTGTAAAATATAGAAGACTTTTCTTTAAGGTATTAGACTATGTACAAAATAGATTCTTATCGCCTTCGAAATATTTAGTCGTCACCGGAAGTAAGGCTGAAGGGTTGGATCTTTGTGGAAGTGGTGTAGATTTCATGCTTATTTCCAAAAAATATATCATTTGCGAATCGAAATCCGAAGCAAATAGTTATCTATCTGGAATCACAGTCAGAAGACAGATACGTATACTTATCCTCGATACTGATAATGCCCAACCTGGCTTTGGTCTTCTTCGTGTACAAAAGGAACCAATTTGCGATCATCAATTTGTTGAAAAAAATGAAGATGGTACATTTCTATCTAGTAAACTGTATCTTTTAAGCTTTGCGACGAAGTATACTAATCACATAATAAATGGACCATGTTTATCGAATTTGTATGGGAAATTAGATGCAGCTCATTCACTAAAATTCCTCAAATGGCCATCAGTAGCAAAGAACTGGGCAACTAGAAAGCGATCATCCGGAATACCCTCCGCATCTCTTGTGTCTGATATAGTAACATACGCAATACAGTTAGTTCCAATAGGCAGTAAATCATGTTCTGTAGACGTTCATCCTCTAGAATGGAGAATATCCTTCTCTATTCCTGAAAAACTAATCATCCATACTTGGAGTCATACTCAGTTATTATGTTATGTCATTTTAAAAGTATTACTTAAATAAGCATTCAAGAATTCATTTTAGATAGTTTGCTTTGTTCGTATTTTCTGAAAACTACACTGTTTTGGTTGTCAGAAGAGGTCGATACGACAAACTGGGTACCAGAAAAATTGTTACATTGTCTTGATATGTGTCTTAGCCGTATAATATATTAAATAACGCAAAAGTATATCCCAAATTATTTCATCCCGGAACACAATATGATCGACAGACAATACGATGAACAAGCCTGGGACGAATTGTTGGCATTAGTTAGTTTTCTGCATGGAATTGGATGGCAGAGCATATTTCTTTGTGATTCATTCAAACACTCATCAATTGTAGTATATTCTAAAAATCTGAAACTTTCATTTCACAGTTTCTCCGATTTTGAGAAGGCGGTTATTCCTTTAATGCATTTCCTTTCAAAGAATTTTAATTTTCTGGGTGTAACTTATTTCTCAAGAACAAAAGCTTTTACTAGATGTTTAATTAAGATTTAAGATGAGGGAAATATTACCTAAGAAATACAAAATTTTGTTTTTGATTATGTTATCTGGTATTTCGTTTAATATGGCAGAAAGCTTGATGTGTAAATAACAAGGCAATAAACAATCTTAGTTTGAACAGAAACAAATATTGATCTGTTTTTTTATTTGTGCACAAACTTGTGTTGCAAGGGGATGGGCTTTGCAAGCTCTTAACCTTTATTTGACTGGACAATATACAAGTGCATTGTTAATTCTCGAATTCGCTATGTCTGTGTGCCATTGTGAACAGTTTATCATTTCATCGTCGAACGATATAACTATATGTGATTTTAACGAGCATAATATTACTTTTCATAAATGTGTTTCTTGTCTGCATAAATTGAAGTACTACACACGGTGGAATATATCTATAAGTAATACATACACCTTTGATTATCTGCTACAACATCATCACCATAATAACATCATAATTCTGGAAGCAGCATTTTTCTTAAAATATCTCCGATTCGCGTGTTGTCATCGTTTGCAAGATATCGATGCAGTACAACAAAGACTTCTGGATCTCGAATTATTTAGAGACGACATTCGTGCCGTACCGTACATAGAGAATTCATATAGCATAACATTTGACAAATACCTTGAGTACATGGTAAGTGAGGTGTATATTATTGAAAAAAGAAAACTGTGCGCAAATGCAAACTATTGATGTCGAACTAAAACATTCATCTCAAATAGTCAAATAAAATTGAAAATGGAAATGGGGAATGTGTAAAAGAGACAACAACCCGACCATAGAAAAAAACACAACAGCAGAAGGTCACCAATAGGTCTCTAATGTAGCGAGAAATTCCCGCACCCGGAGGCGTCCTTCAGCTGGCCCCTAAACAAATATATACTAGTTCAGGGATAATGAATGGCATACTAATTTCCAAATTGTACACAAGAAACTAAAATTAAAATAATACAAAACTAACAAAGGCCAGAGGCTCCGGACTTGGGACAGGCGCAAACATGCGGCGGGTTAAACATGTCCCCCTATACCTCTAGCCAATGTAGAAAAGTAAACGCATAACAATACGCACATTAAAATTCAGTTCAAGAGAAGTCCGAGTCTGATGTCAGAAGATGTAACCAAAGAAAATAAACAAAATGACAATAATACATAAAAAACAACAGACTACTAGCAGTTAACTGACATGCCAGCTCCAGACTTCACTTACACTGACTGAAAGATTATGATTTCATCATATGAACATCAGGCACAATCCTTCCCGTTAGGGGTTGAGTATCATACCATCATAATATATATGAGAAGAACATAACCCGTGTCATGCCAACAACTGGTTTTTGAATAAATGCTTGTTTTGCGTTTTATTTATAAATGTTATGTGATCTAATATCAAGGAGACTGGAAGACATCATGATATCGTCTGACGATCAACGTCATGTTAGTTCATGTTATAATATTTCATATTGAAAACAAAAACAAAACTTGAATAACTTACGAATGAAATATCTCAAGAGCACGCAGCAAATGCCGTAGACTGGCCAATGATATATTGAGTGTTGGAGATCCAAATGGGGTCATTGTTAATATGATAACAACTTAATGTTTCCTGATATCAATTACAACTTCTGTGAAACTATTCGTAAGAAATATGTAACAATATACCGTTATAGTATAGGTAAAAAGAGTCGAGCTGAGTGTGATGTATTAAGCAGTTTGTCTCAATAAAGAATCAACCAAAAATATGTGAAAAGTTATATTCGTCCGTTTTAGGTTGGTAACCTCCTATTGTCGATGTCTTTTTCTCGGTTTTAGTTTGTAATCCGGATATGTATTCACTCAATTTTATCATTGCTCTTGAACAGCTTCTACTACTTTTGCACTAAAAAGAAATCAAAGGGAAACAACCCAAATTATAATCTACAGTACGCACAACATTCAACCTTACCGGAAAGTGTGCAGAATTACATGAATGAAGACTATGCAATCATTTAGTTTGTTTTTGTTGATTTTATAACGTTATATTATATTTAGTTCCGTTGTCTATTTTGCTACACTTGTATTTATTATATCATTGTTTCATTTATTTTGAATTTGATCTGTTTTACTTTTGTTTTGTTTATCAAATTTGTATTTAGATTTAGTTTTGTATAACATTGGCCATTTGTCAATATCAAAAGAACTAACTAACTTCGAATTGTTAAATTTGGAGGTTTGGTCTTCAAACAGACTATTGGAATCCCAATGGGTACTAATTTCGCTCCTCTACTTGCAGATTTGATTTTGTATTCCTATGAAGCAGAATTTATCCAAGCGCTTTTACAGAAAGGAGAAAATAAATTATATCAGTCTTTTAATTTCACCTTTCGGTATATTGATGATGTACTGTCTCTTAATAATAACAGATTCAGTGATCACTTACATTTAATATATCCAAGTGAACTTGACATTAAAGATATTACCGACACAGATAAATCTGCTTCATATCTAGACATTATTCTCGAAATGACTACTGATGGTAGGTTGAATACCAAAATGTATGAAAAACGCGATGATTTTAATTTTCCTATAGTCAACTTTCCATTTCTATGTAGCAACATCCTAGCGGCACCAGCATATGGAGTATATGTGTCTCAATTGATGCGTTACTCTAGAGCTAGCTCAAAGTACGTTGATTTTGTTGAATGAGGAATACTGCTTTCTCAAAAGTTGCTAAGACAGGGCTATGAATCAATCAAATAAAGGTCATCACTCAGGAATTTTTACGGTCACCATCATGAGCTGATTGGCCATTTTGACAAAAAGTGTGTCATAAATCATAACTGATATTCTTCATCAGTCAAAATAACCTTCCATCATTGCCGAACTGAACAAAGAAATAATACGACGGGTGCCGTATACGGTGCATGAAATGCTTACCCTCCGGAACACCTGATTTCACTCCCGGTTTTCAGTGGAGTTCGTGTTGTTTCTTATTTATTATTTATTACTGTTGATGTAAATGTCCTTTGGTTTTCTGAGTCTTTGTTTACTCCTTGGTTTTGATTGTTATTGTCTTCGATACAGCTATTTAAAAAATTACAAAAGCAACGAAACATGCAACAAACAAAAAACGACTCAAACATACAGACAATATAAAGAGCAAACGATACAAAAGTGAGATAAAAGACACCAAAGGATATTCACACACATTCAATAATGAAGGAATAGAATTTCATTCTAACATTTCGGTCCAGTTTCGTTTTCTTAATAAACCAGATAAGGCTTTACTTAATTTTAGTATTATTCAACTCTCGTTCAAACCCTTACTCGCAATTTTGGTAAGCCGACGTTCAAAGGGCAATGACTGTTCTTTTTTAATGATTCAGAAATGGATTATTTCAGTTAGTTTTCTCAAATTTTGGGTATTGAATGTTGTATGACTTTTGGTGTATTTCTTTTTGACAAAGATTTCGTCGGTTTTTTTTACGTATATTTTTATTTGAATTATTGTTGATAATATCGAGTTAATGAATAATGAAAATCTGTATGCAAAGAACTTCTGCCTAATAAAATTGATAGCGACTGATAATATTGTGTCATTTATTTCATAATACTTATTGTTTGGGTAAAATGTCTCAATAATAAAAGTGAGTTTTGGTAAATTGATTTAATCCCAAATTTAACCAAAAATTCCCAATTGTGAACCAAGTCAAATAAAACGAAACTCAATACTATATAGACGTCCCTGTGTATATAACATAAAATTGTCAAAATGCGGTTTTATATAGAAACTCTTCTTTTATTTACGCACATTTTCCCGAGCTACTGCATTTTGACAATTTGGAATGTATACATTGTCTATTAAAGAGGCGCGAAAGTTACCAGAGGGGCAGTCAAACTGATAGATAATAAACTGACAACGCCATGACAAAACAATAAAAAGACAAACAGACAAATAAAAGAAAACAAGACACAACATAGAAAACTACAGACTAAGCCACACGAACCTAATCAAATACTCGGGAAGATCTCAGGTGCTCTGGTAGGGTAAGCAGATGCTGCTCCACATGCATCACCTGTCGTGTTGCTCATGTTATTACAAACACGGTGAATAGTATAATTCGTTAGGTCACATTCGTGGTGAAAAGGGTAGTGGATTGAAGTTACGATTATTCCAAAACGTTCATAACGGTTATATGCAGCTAAAACGAACTTTTTACTTTATAATTTAACATTCCGGAGCACCTGAGGTCACCCACAGTTTTTGGTGGGGTTCGTGATGCTTAGTCTTTAGTTTTCTAAGTTGTGTCTTGTGTACAATTATTGTCTGTATTTTGTTTCTGTTTTGACCGTTAATTTTCGATCTATGAGTTTGAATTTACCTCTGGTATCTTTTGTCCCTCCTTTAACAAATCCTGAAACTCATTAATTTCTTTGAATATGTAAGAGAATGATAATCCCTTTCTTCATGATTAAGGACGAGCGTAAGCGTTGACATTCTCTTACAAACTTAGAATATTGTAAAGTGCTCAAGGATAAAATTATCTCTTGATTGGTTGTATTTAAAAATTAGTTTCATTGTCAGTGCAATGTTTGCGAATAATGCATGACTTCCTTTATTAGTCACTTCATTTATGGATTAGTTTTAGTGATGTTACTAAGGACTTTCATTTTAATTTCGGAAAATATAGAAGATTGTGATTGAGACATTATACGACACAACAATACAATGAAATCGTAATAAAAGTTTCTAATAGTGGGTACGAATGTAAATCATGAAATATATTAGTTTTTTGTTTATGCGCATTTTAAATCACTAAATTCAAAATTTGAAATACAACTAAATTGTATTTTACAGGCAGTGTTAGTACAATCCTTTACATAAGATTTAGGGAAGCAAGACGCGACCTCCTCTTTTATTGGAAACTGTTGATTGATGATTTAGGGATTCACTAAAGCATGAATAGAGCGGGCCATCCTCTTAAGCTGTCAGTGCACCCCTCTACTTTATAAAAAAAATCTGGATCCGCTACTGCAGTTACTACTAATTTTTGTCAGGGAAATGTTGAAATATAATGCTATTAAAATATATTCAAAAGTTTAACTTAACACTTTTTCCAATGATCTGAGATTTTAAAAGAGTATTTTCCTCTTATATTTGAGTGAGAATTCACATTATTATAAGACGTGTCACGGTACTTTTCTATCCCAAATTCATGTATTTAGTTTTGATGTTATATTTGTTATTCTCATCGGAAATTATCCAATGCTTAGATCGTTTCTGTGCGTGTTACATTTTAATGTTGTGTCGTTGTTCCCTTATATTTAATGCGTTTCCATCAGTTTTAGTTTGTAACCCGGATTTGTTTTTTCTATCGATTCATGAGTTTTGAACAGCGGTATACTACTGCTGCCTTTATTTAGCTAAAAAGATTTATATATTATTCAATTTATTTTTTGCATTGCTTTCAAATTTGTTTTTTGTTTTAGTATAAATTGGAAGTTATTAATATTCTCATATACCTAACGTTAACGGTACTAATGTTACCGCATCAGTAAACTTCATCTTAATTTGATATAAGTGGTTTGTCTAAAAATTTAACTATTAGTTATTTTTCATCACGAATTTTCTTTAAGCTGAAAAATTGCTTCAGGGCATTTGTACCTCATTCATATAAAATCTTTGTTTTGAACTGTAAAAGGCCTAACCAAAAGGTTAATTCTCAAAGTTTACTACGAACATGATTTCATTCATTCTTCACAATTAAGAAACACTAAATCCTAGAATTTCATTGGACGAGATCACTTTGCTATATTTTAAATCATCATTGGAGGTATTATGTTGTAGGATATATGTATGATATATTTCAATAACACAATCTGTCTAACCACAAAATTCTGCTTTATAGAATAATTCAGCTGTTTTCAGTATTATGAATTTGAATTGATTTATGCTTAATCCTTTAAATATCTTTTGTCTTCTTTTATGCATTATATGTATTATAGTTCCATTATACTTGTTAACAAATTAAGGAAATTCATAATAAAAAGAAACCATCAGTTCCAAAAACGTCTGATATGTACTATTTGTCTGAATAAAACTCATTTCACTAGAGTAGACAATTACTTTTAAGGCTTTGTACTACGAAAATGGAGGGGAAAACACATCTTTTAATGAATAACGCTAGTTTTTTTGGCATGAAATAATAGTCATCAGAATCTAAAAATTATAAAATGTACTACTTACGGTACGATTAAAATGTATTAAACTGATCCCATCTTGTTTTAGAGCAATTGAGATGGACGGATGAATCGCTCGTTCTTGGATGTTCAGTACAACGTTTAATCCATATGAATGACTTTAACATGGTGCTATATGAACATTAACCCAGATGTGTAATAAATCAGGATGCTGTTTCGTATATTTATTTTTAAATGCTGGTTCACAAGGCTACCGTCTGAAGGAAGACAATCATGTCGCCCTAAAAGACACATTATTTTAAATTCGAACTGGCCGTGTGCGTATTCTAACTCTAATATTTCAAAGTCTTTGGTTAGACCTTGTCGGGGTTCGAACATAAAACCTCCTGTACTCTAGCATACAAGTTTCCACGACACAACCGATGCTGTTTAGGGCAGTCTAGAGCATACCAAATGTAGTTTACAAACACCTGTCCATTGTTAAAAACTGTATTTTAAGATTAAGCTTTTTTATGTTTTTTGTGTTATACCGTGTTCAGTTTTCAATTCTATATTAATTCTTTACGTTTGTTTCGTGATTTTCGATTCTAATTATCGGCTTAGGATCGACCCTCTTCTAAAAGTTTTCAAAACACATTAGGATTGGTCTGTTAGCTTAAATGACACACATGCCACTCGGGGTCAAATCATGATACAGCTCATTGTCAAAATATATATAAGTTTTTGAAGGGAAATGTTAATGAAGCAATAGAAGGAACAACAAGCAATTATTATCATCTGTTTTTCCAATGGTTCAATGCTGATTGCACTTAAGGTTGATTCATGATATACCGCAATCTTGGATTGTACTATCGCAGGACACAATCAGTCTAGTTATTTGCCCAGATCTGCAAATTTGTAGACAGATTTGCAATTTTATTGGTTAGACTGTTTATTTGTATAAAGAAAACTTGCTGATTTATTGCATAATCCAAAATATTCAAAGTAAAACCAAACATTTGTGTTTATGAAACAATTTTTATAACTAAGCAATTTGAGGGGAGATAGCTCTTTCAGTAAAACATTTATACTGAACTGAGAGGGACATTTTAACTTTTCACTTGTAGCAAGAAAACAAGTTCGGTGACACCATTTTTTATTTTTATTTTCTTAAAACATGTTATCAAACCTACAAGGGTTGTCCGTAAAGTTCGTAGACAAGCTAAAGTCTGCGTAAAAATAGCATTTCAGGTAAATTCTTTTTACATATTTGTAATCCTAGTTCATTTATATCAATTTGGAAGACGATGAGCGGGAAGGTAGGCCATCTTTCAGGAAATCAGATGCGATAAAAGAGGGACGAAAGATACCAAAGGGACAGTCAAACTCATAAATCTAAAACAAACTGACAACGCCATGGCCAAAAATGAAAAAGACAAACAGACAAACAATAGTACACATGACACAACATAGAAAACCAAAGAATAAACAACACGAACCTCACCAAAAAACTAGGAGTGATCTCAGGTGCTCCGGAAGGGTAAGCAGATCCTGCTCCACATGTGGCACCCGTCGTGTTGCTTATGTGATTACAAATCCGGTAAATAGTCTAATTCGGTAGGTCACATTCATGAAAGGGAAGGGGATTGTAGTTACGACGTAAGGATCATATCCGATATCATTTGTGAAACGGTTATTCCATAACGGTCAACCAACTCGTGATGGCGTCCGTAAAATTTACGAAGGGATGACTTCAACTTCACCATTTGGAACTCTTGGTTTAATAGCTTCCTTGTGAGCAGCAACCCTCTATCAAGAAAATCATGATAGGAAATGCAAGCACGGGAATATCGTATCAATTGGGAGATATATACCCCGTATGCAGGTGCTGCTGGAATGTTGAAGTTCTGAACGTTATCAACAGTGACCGGCGACTAACAGTTCGCGAAGTTGCAGACAAATGTGACATTTCTAAGACTACAGCGCACCACATGTTAGCAAATGATTTAAATATGAATCGAGTATGTGCTAGATGGGTACCGCGACTTCTTACAGCAGAACGAACATTTAACAAAAAGAATGGAATTGTCAAATCAATTTATTAAAAAAGTTTCTCGTGGTGGCATACGATTTTTAGACAGAATTATTACAACTGACGAAAGCTGGTTTCATTACTACGATCCGGAAACTAAACAACAGTCAAGGCAGTGGAAAAACTGTAACTCACCGCCACCAAAGAAGGCAAAGATAACCAAATCAATTGGAAAGAATATGTTCATTCTCTTCATGGACCGGAAAGGAATGATACTGACACATGCTGTACCCGGTGGCCAAACTGTTAATTCTGATTACTACTCCAAGGTATTGAACATAATATTTGCTTTTAAAAATAATGAATGATCTTATATTAATTAGTAAAACCTAAATAAAAAGAAATATATAGTTAAGCAATATCAGTATTTAGTTCTATTATAATCTTTAATCAATCCTAATTCTATCTTACTTTTGAGATATAGTTTTTCATATGTGACGTCATTTTTCTGCTGTTTCAGAAATTTCATAAATTCAAATGTGACGTAATTTTTGTGCCTTTTCGTCATCGTATGCGACGTCATTTTCATGATTTACTGCGTTGAGGCCTGGACTGAGTCGGGTTTGTCTATTCTGTGTTGGTCTTTGCATTATGTATTCGTGTTTGTTTTCTGTAATGAGTAATTACTTCAGTTTCATTATGTATATCTATTATATTCATTTGATAAAATTTACTGTTTGCAATAGCATTAAATGTTCTAAATAATAAAGATGTTCTTATCCCAAGCATAAAAACATAGCCGTATTTGACACAACCTTTTTCAACTTTTGATCTTCAGTGCTGTACAACTTTTTACTTTTTTTTCACTTTCGATCTTTTATATCTGGGCGTCACTGGTGAGTCTTGTGTGGACGAGGCGCGTTTTTGGCGTATTGAATTTTGAACCTGATGCTTTTTGTTATTCATTAATCATGTTTTTCTTTGTCTAATACGTTCTCCTATTTATTTGTATTGTAGTCCTGTAATATTATGTTGTCATTTCAATGTTATATTTAACATTGCCATTAAAGTGCGAGGTTTGGCATGCCACAAAACCAGGTTCAACCCACCATTTTTTCCTTTAAAAATGTCCTGTACCAAGTCAGGAATATGGCCATTGTTATATTACTGTTCGTTTCTGTGTGTGTTACATTTTAACGTTGTGTCGTTTGTTTTCTCTTATTTTTGAGTGTAATTTCACATTGCGATAAGACGTGTCACGGTTCTTGTCTATCCCAAATTCATATATTTGGTTTTGATGTTATATTTGTTATTTTCGTGGGATTTTGTCTGATGCTTGGTCCGTTTCTGTGTGTGTTACATTTTAGTGTTATGTCGTTGTTCTCCTCTTATATTTAATGCGTTTCCCTCGGTTTTAGTTTGTTACCCCGATTTTGTTTTTTGTCCATGGATTTATGAGTTTTGAACAGCGGTATACTACTGTTGCCTTTATTTATACAGTTATGAAGGTGTTTATTTTGTTGTATTTTTATACGTTGACGGCACGTATTATGGTATATATTTAACGTTCTCTGTCAATTCGTCCTTCTGTCCGTGCGTTCCTTGGTCGTCAACATGTCAGACAATAACTCAAAAACGTTCTCACCAATGTTCATGACACTTTGGTGAATTGTTTATATCTCATGATGCAAGCTACATATAAATTTGTATAAATTTTAAATTTTATGTTTCTGGGTTATAGGACTTTGTTCATTAATTGTTTTTTACGGGCAATATTTAAAAAATGCATTGAGCAGTTTCATGAAAATATGGTGACTGGTTTATATCTAGTAATATAAGCTCCCTGTTTTACTTACTTATAATTTGACAATTAGGAGTTATGGAAGTCTATTTGTATTGGCGTAATTCTTTTTTTTTTAATTATACTAGTACTTAAATTTTCCTTCAATATACCCTTTTCTCTCTTTTCCGCGTTTATTTATTCAAAATTATAAACGAGGTAAATTGTAAAGGTAGCCGTTTAACAATTACTATTTCATGTAACAGTATATGAAGACACTGTATCACAATTTATTCGTTTGCTGTCGATATATTTGATCAATTTTGTAAGTTTGAAAAATGTAATGTTTCCAAATTTGTTGATCCAATTTCCTTCTTCAATTTGAATTTGTTTTTTTTAATTTTCTCTTAGTTATGCATGCATCTCCCGCCTTTAAATAACTGAGGTAAAAGGTTTTGGTAAACGACTTCGACTTCATAGTCTCGGAATATGAAACTGCTTAATAGAAATCAAGCTAAAAATAATAATCCAGGGAAATAATTTTACACATCAAGGAAAGGGACATACAAAGTACTGGAAACATAAATATCAAAAACGTCCGATATTTACATCCTTCTCATTGGAAACATACAGCCGTTAGATAAAGGAGAAAAAATCATAGGTAAACATTTCACATCTTTTTTTTTTTAATTTGTTAATTGTTAGTGTTGATTAGATTACGGAAATACATTGGCAAATAATAACCCTAATTAACTGTATTTTATTATCATTTTAGTGATGGAAGGTATATCTAGACAAATTTATCAGTACATGTGTGATGCAATTGTCGGATCAGTGAAAGTTGTGAAATACAGAAGACTTTTCTTTAAGGTATACGAGTATGTTCACAATAGTTTTTTAATGACTTCTAAATATTTGATATGCGGTGGAAGTAAAGCTGAAGGGCTTAACCTTCCTGGAAGTGACCTTGATATCATGTTGATTTCGAAAAAGTATATTGTTTATAGATCGAAAACAGAAACAGTCAACCGAAGAATTACAATAAATAAAAATATTCTAATTATTGATACTGAAAACGCCCAGCCTGGATTCGCCCTTCTTTTTGTTCAGAATGAACCCATTAGCGATCAACATTGTGTTGAAAGAAATGATGATGGCACATATTTTTCCAGTAAACTGTATATTTCAAGCTTTGCGACAAAGTTTACAGATAACATAATAAATGGACCATGTTTATCCAATCCAGATGGGAGATTAGATGTAGCGCATTCGCTTCTATGTCCAAAATGGCCTAACGTAGCAAAAGACTGGACAACTAGAAAGCGGTCATCAGGATGGCCTTCTGTCTTTCTGGTGTCTGATATCGTAAAACATGGAGTGCTTTTAGTTCCAATAGGTAGTAAATCATGTTCTACCGAGGTTCATCCTCTTGAATGGAGAATATCTTTCTCTATACCTGAAAAAATACTCATATCTACATGGAGTCATACTCAGATGTTGTGTTATGCTATTCTAAAAATATTACTCAAGGAAGTAGTCAAGACGACTAAAGGTTTAGAAAGTTTAGTGTGTTCGTATTTTCTAAAAACAACTCTGTTTTGGTTATCAGAAGAGATCGATACGACAAACTGGATACCAGAAAAGTTGCTGGACTGTTTCGTTATGTGTCTTGGTCGTTTAACCTATTGGATAACACACAAGTATATCCCAAATTACTTTATCCCGGAACACAATATGATTGATAGACATTACGGCCAGGAAGATTGGGACGAGTTATTGGCATTGATGAGTTTTCTGCATGGGATTGGTTGGCAGAGCATATTTCTTTGCGATTCTTTACAACTCTATACAGTTTTCACATATTCTAAAAATCTACAACCATCATTTTACGGTTTTTCTGATTTTGAAAAAGCAGTGATTCCTTTCATGTATTTTTTGAATTACCATTTTCTTGGTGTATCCTACGGTTCACGGACTGAAGCATTTACCAAATGTTTAAGTTATTTAATTAAAGCAACATTACCAAAAAAATACGAAACTATATTTTTGATTATGTTGTCTAGTATTTCGTTTGATATGGCAGAAAGTCTTATGTGTAAACAACAATGCAATAAACAATCTTATTTTGAACACAAACAAATAATGACATGTTTGTTTATGTGCAAACAAATGTGCGTTGTAAGTGGATGGGCTTTGCAAGCTCTTAACCTTTATTTAGTTGGAAAATATCCAAGTGCGTTGTTAGTTCTTGAATTCGCTCAGTCTTTGTGCTCTTGTGAACAGTTTATCATTTCATCGTTGAACGATATACATATAAGTGATTTTAAAGATAAAAACATGACTTTAAATAAGTATTTTTCTCATCTGCGAAAAAAACTGAAGTATTATACACGGTGGGATATATATTTTCATAATACATATACATTTGATTATCTACTACAACATCATCCCCATAATAACATCATATTTCTTGGAACAGCTTTTTTCTTAAAATATCTCCGATTCGCATGTTGTCATCGTTTACAAGATGTCGATGCAATACAGCAAAGTCTTCTAGATTTCGAATCATTTAGAGACGACATGCGTGCTAAACCGTATATAGTGAATGCATATGCAATAGTATTTGACAGATACCTTGAGCACATGGTTAGTGAGATTTATAATATTGAGAAAAGAAAACTGTGCGCCAATCCAAACCATTGATAAAACGATTGGTCCAAACCGGAAATACAAAACTGTATCATCTAATGCGGCGTTCACACAGTGCCGATTATAGCTCCCGTTTGAGAACAGACAGCGCTAAGACTAAAAAAGTTAAAAATCGGATGACTATCTCATTGATCCGGAATGACCTAATATTGTCTTGACGAAGTCGTTTACGTTCGCTACAGTTTCCTACGGATCGGGAATGGTCTAGAGAGGAAGGACCAGCACCTCCGACAGTTAGGTGCGCAAAAACTTTTGTCTAGTTGAATTACAATCGTGACTATGTCATGACAGATTCTGATGTATCTGATTAAAAATCGCAACAATATTCTGTGTTTTCTGGACGTTGTCCTCTGGAATGTGCATGATCTGGAGAATTTGTCATTTCTGTTATTTTGCCGATTGAGTCCAGATTGCATCCAGATCTTGTCAAATACTAAGGTTGCACGCCACAGTTGGAAAATCCAATTAAAAATTAACCATAAAATGTGTTATCATCTTCTATTCCTGGGTTTCTAATACATTACCATAACTGTGTGTGTTGTACATGTGCATATGTATGTAATCAGTATCTTCCATAGATTTAATTTCAAAAGTTACAAGGGTGAAAAATCATTCCTTTTATGTGTATCCATGGTAACATTCTGCATTTATTTACTATAAAATATTGCAAAAAGGGGGATGAAAATGTCACTTATTCGCCCCCCCCCCCCCCAAATTTGGATCAAACTCAAATTTCAATATCATTTGAGTGAGACCTTTTTAGAAACTGTGGACATTAATCTTCCTAATGATCAAATAAAAATGGGTGTCTTTCGCCTCATTTTTTCGTAAAATTTAATCACAAAGTTCGTGCGAAAAAAAACATTACAATGATTGCCGGACCATTGTTTGGTATGGATATGCAAATACGGACTGTCATACAGAAAACAGCCTATATTACGTACATTACATAATCTTGATGTTCATATAAACCCAATATGAAGGCTATTTTAATCATCAGCTTTGCAAAAATGAATTTTATTGCAAACTAGCTCTCATATTTGAGTCCCGACAATTGAAGATCACAATACGACTCAGTCCAGACAAAGTCGTGTGCAATGCGGTACAGCCAACTGTGATAGGATTGCGCTCTGATAACACCTAATCATCCCGAATATGGCGACAATTTTCCAACAGATATCTTCCATCAGCGTCGCTTCACTGTCTGGTCTCTGTCGGATATCATTCGGTAGAATCGGGACGTTGTCGGAACACATTCGGTCGTTTAGTAAAATTGGAAAGATATAAATCTGATAGGAATCGGATTGAGAACAGGATAATCGGGACACTTTCGGTGACGGAAACGGCTGAACTTGGACGCTTCCTGAACAATATATGATTATTATCGTGGTTCAATAAATGTTTTTACAAATTTTAATTAAAGTTTGATTTTCAAGCCACGATTCAAAGGATTTTGATCAGACTGTAGACAAAATTTAATCGGGAATGGTCTTGTCAAGGGCGGAATTAAAAATCATGAATGTGTGATCCCAGCTTTAAACAGTCGAATTGTTGTTTGTGCTAAATCCCTATTAAAGTATGAATGTTAAATGATTTTAATATCAAGAAGACTGGAAAATATTTTGATATCGACATGTTGAACTGACTACCAAAGTCATGTAAATTTAGGATTTCTTATAAAAACATATATACTGAAACTTAAATAATTTACCGATAAAAATTAAGAAATCTAAAGAGCTTTAAAGAGAAATTATAAAAGCAACGAGACATTGGCATGCCACAGGAAGCTACAAAGACATAAAAGATTAGACAAAAACAAAAACAAGTCATGGTTACTCTAAATACAAAACTAAGAACAAAACTCAGATTGATAGCACATGCTCCAGAAATCTGCACAATGAACTAATCCGATGGTTTATTGTGTAAAATACAACACAAAAGAAATCGGAACATATTTCATGTCAAAACTGATTAATTGATGGAAAACCTCTATGGTATTCAGTAAAAGAGAGGCGGAAGACACCAATGGGGCATTGAATCAGGTTGAAGACAAAGTATCGCCAAAAACCGAAATCCAACCAAAAGACAAACAACAGTCTACAAAAAAACATTGAAACCTAACGACTAAGCAACATGACTCCATCCAACAATTGGGCCGATCTCATGTGCTCAGAAAGGGAACCTGATTTGCCCACTTGTGTCACTCGTCGTATAACAATAGATTAAGACACGACTGTACAAAAAAATTAACGCCGCCTCAATTGATTTTTAGCATGAATAGCGACATTAGACCCCCAAAGGTACACTAGCGTTCAAAATGATTTTTGTGGCCACCTTAGGAGTGTTTTTTTTTTTTTTTTCTTTTTTATCAAAACAGAATGTTCAATATTTTCAAACGATACTGAATTCAACATTTGAAACCATTTTGAAAAAGCCCTCTCGTATTTCAAATTATACTAGAAATTGAGATTACAGTAATAACAGTCAAATTGATTTCAATTTTCAATTTTGCATTGTTAAAGAAAGTGAACAATACATAACTCATTTAATTATGAAAGGAATAGAATTTCATTCTTATATTTTGGTCCAGTTTTATTTCTATATAAAACTGATGACACTTTTCTTTCTTTTATTATTTTGCAACTTAATCGTGGTGTTGGTAAGCCGGCGTTCAAAGGGCAATAACTGTTCATTTTATTATAGAAATGCATAGTGTCATTTGGTCTCTTGTGGAGAGTTGTCTCATTGGCAATCATACCACATCTTCTTTTTATACTCACTTTATTTTGTTATACTTAAGTAACTTTGAAAATGGAGTATAACTTAACTGAAAAAAGTGTGGATCATTTCAATTAGTTTTCTTAGACTTTTTTGTTATCAGATACTGTTTGACTTTTCGGTGTATTTCTGTTTGACAAAGATGTTGCCGGTTTGTTTCTTGTTTTGTTTATTTTTTACCTATGTTATTTATTGTCACTTGTATCTTCTCTGTCTTTTCCATGAATAGTTTTCGTCTACTATTTTTCAAGTATCATATACTTCTCTGGAAATTGATTGGTGTTGTTAAATCGATTTTCAACTTTTTAAAATGGGTATGATGAGGAACAACTGAGCTGGACGAACTGTTTATACACAAGACAAATAATACCTGGTGAATGTCTGTTGACCACCAAATATCTTTAAGTTCTTTTTGTGCAATGTGTAGGCTGTCTCATCAGCGCACACTATGTGATATTGCGGAGAAGGAGGTTCTTGTACCAATACTTGCACTCTTCCATTTGGATCACTTCCAAACATTGTACAATTTAAAAAAGAAACATATTCTTCGATGATGTGCTTTCTGCGTATAATATCGAGTTTAAGATACATATCTTTATTCAAAAGAACTTTAGCTTAATAAAGTTAATAACAAACGATAATATAGTGTCAATTCATTATTTTTACAAAACTAATTGTTTGTGAAAAAGTGCTCAATAAAACAGGTAAGTTTTGAACTTCATCAAATTAAAAAAAACTCAATACTCTATAGACGTGTCATCGTATGTATACATCCCAAATTGTTAAACTGCAGTTTTATCGAGGAACTCTTCTTTTATTTTACACACATTCTTACATACTACTACATTTTGACAATTTTGGATGTATATATTGTCTACATGGGAACATGAAATGAAGCTAAAAAAAAGCACTTTGTAATAAATTTTAACAAATACTGAAACTCCTTAACGTCTTAATCATCAATGTGCGTGTTGTAGAATGTATTTATTAACTTTAAATGAAGCAACCTTTGTCTAACCACAATATTTTTGCTGTATAGAGTAATTCAGTTGTCACGGGTAGTAACCTCGTGATATCGAGAAGCGTTTAGTTCAGTGATTTTGTCATAGATTTGTTAAGATGAATCTGGTTGTGTTAAGTTTCTCCCCCGAACGATTGCCTCAGTTCTATTCAAACGAGCAAATTAAAAGCAAATAATCTGCATTGTTAGTCAAACGATCTACATTGGAATTGTTGTTTTCAAGAAACTATCGCAGAAAAAGCAAATTGCTATGGTTTGGTTAAGCTATGACATGGTTCGGTTAAGTGTCTAGAAATTCGTCATGGTTTTGATCAAGTTTGTCATGGTTTAGATACAAATTAATATATATGTGTTTCAGCTCCATATTGATAGTTTATTTTAAAACGCTTGTAATTAAATGAAGTAACAATGAAAAATTTCATCTTCTTATTTATTGTAAACTGGTGGAAGACCTTTGGCGGGAAATTTTTGAGAAAAAAAGGGAATTTTGTTCAAAATTAAATATCCAAAAATTACAAAAATCGGAAGCAAGTATAATTTTTGGGGTCATTAATGCAGATGCATCTTATACCCAAATTTTAGATCACGAATTGGGTTATCTGGAAAACTAGAAATATCGCAAAATATTAAAAGAAAGGGATAAGTAAATCGGTGATTTTAAATATGATAAAACATGAAATGCAATTTTTGCTCAAATATCTTAAACCGAATACGAAAATCGAAGCCTTTTCTACTATGTGTGACATTTTTTGTATATAAATATATATTTTGCGTGGTCAGGTCAGAGCAATGACCTCTTTGATACTGATTGAATAATAATATGTACACTGCTCTCAACTCCCTACATGTAATTTCTGTTGTGTATGTATTCATGTATATCATCTAATTGTAACAAGACATGTTGTATCAACAGGTTCATATTATAAACAAATATTTACTCACCATATCTTTGAAATTAATCCTTATTGGGAATCAAAATCATTAATCCATTTTTTTTATGAATAAACTACACATCCCTTTAACAAATCGCACGTGGTAAATGATCACTCGACCAGAAATTTAATGTAATTGAAATTAACATAACAAAAGACTTCCTGTAAGATAAAATTGAAACTGCTTAATAAATACAGGTAGCCTTTGTGTGAAATAAATAAAGATAAAAAACATACTTTATTCAAATAATTATATATGGTGAGAGGTATAGATATATAGATCGATAATGATTGCAGGTACATGTAAATTTGTACAAGGATAGATAATATTTATAAAGGTTGATGTTAATAATTTATAGTGGGAGTTTTTTCTCATTTGCTTTTTCCCCGACAAATGAGACTGTAAAAATTGGGGCCCCTTTAGTTGCTTCCCTGGGCAACTGAGGGTTGATGTAACAGGTGATTGTTAATAAAATATGTTTAATATTAAAAAAAAAAAAAAAACAACGAAGTTACCAACTGACTAAGAAGAAAAAAAACCTTTTTAACCAAATTTAGATGGCGTAATGGGCATAGCGTACATTAAACAATTTAACTGTTCGTGACTTGTCTTTGTATATACAACTCGTACTACTTCGAGTGTCTTTTAAAGAATTAGGAATAAATGAGCGCTCATGTAATCCCTTATACAAAAACACCATATGACAAGGATGAGATTTTGGTGATTTATTAGTCCATCATATCTTCAATGAACATTACTTGAGCAGTAAATCGGAGGACTTACCTTGTTTGCATTGGATACCTTAGCTTCACAAAATTCCATACAAACAGCCGTACATTGCCAGCTCATCTGCATGTTCGACGAAAGAATTGTCAATTAGATTGACAAAGATTCTTTCCGCAGTGAATGAGGGATTTCAGAAATACTGTGAAATTGTTTACTCGCGTAGTGGTATTACAATTTAACCATATGTGCGATAGCGACCTCTTCTTATCTTCATATGAGTCGGAGTTTCTTCAGACATTTGTAAAAAAAACAAGAAGATCAAAGAAGCCAGATCAGTTAATTTCACATTCATATATATTGTTCTTTCCATTAACAATCCAAACTTTTTTGATTGGATTCCATTAATATATCTCCCAGAACTAGAAATTAATGGAACATCATTTTTAGACTCGAATTTGACATGAGCGGTCATCTCAATACCAGAATCTATGACAACCGAGACGATTTTAATTTTGAAAATATCAGTTTCCCCAACCTTAGTAACAATATATAAACTTCTCTTGCATATGGGATATACATTTCCCAACTCATTCGATATTCAAGAGCCTGTAGATGCTACTCAGACTTTGTAAACCGTCACCAGTGTCTGAGCAGAAAGTTGATGAACCAGTGGTATGTCAAAGAACATCTCGTCCTTTTTTTTTTAAAGTTCATCGGAAGATACCAAGATCTTGTGGATAAATTTTCCTTATCAACTTCACAAATAATAAACGATGGTCTTTACGTATAGATTCTAAGAACTGACGTTGCTTGTCATCTTAATGACGTGTTATGGTATTTTTTTTATTTGTATTTGTAAATTATTACTATAAATGTTTCGTCTATTGTTGGCCCAATCCATTTGACGTGGCTCGGAACTTATACATCCCGTCATTGTGTTATTGTGCTATGATACATTTTGTATTCTTGTCTTTCGTTTTTGCTTATGTGCTTTGTCTATATGCCTTTTTGTTTTTCTTTGTTGACATATTTGTTTTGTTTAATAGTGATTAAGATTATAACACAATGATGCCTGCTGTACCCTTATTTTTGAAATTTCTATCTATTAGTTCACACATCGTCGTCAATATAATGGAATTGTATGCGACTGTCATACATGTGAGAGGTTAATCTGGCTATACAACCAGGTTTAATCCACCATTTTCTACAGAAAAAATGTCTGTACCAAGTCAAGAATATGACAGTTGTTATCCATTCGTTTGATGTATTTCAGTTTTTGATTTTGCCATTTGATTAGGGACTTGCCGTCTAGAATTTTCCTCGAAGTCCCGTATTTTTGTTATTTTCCTTTTATAATTTAAATAGTCACTGCTCTTTTAACCTATCTTTTGATATAATAATTACAAAAACAGAAAGAACTGCTTATGTTTCACATAGTTTATTTTCTCCGTATGCCCAAGATTGACTTTGTAGATGATATCGTGAGCGGCATCACTTGTAAAATAGGTAAAGACGTCTATTTAAAGTTGCAAAACGTATCAGCTAGTCAAAAAGTATTTTTTGTTTTACATTTTTTTCTTGTAAACTATACATATGTTGGTTTGTTTTTTTAACCAGTCTATGATGAATAAAAGGAGTAGTGGATGTTATATGCCCATAATATAGTATCCCAACTACAAAACTAACCAAACGTTACACAATAGGTCTTTAACCACGAAACAAATGTAAACGCGTGACATGGACAACAGTTAAAACTTATTTGTTTTATAAACTATTAGTAAAATAAATATACAAATAAAAAAAATCCACATGTTCCGAATTTAAATATATGAAAATATATAAATCACAATTTCGAATTAGAATAAAGCCGATTTAATGTCCAATTTAATCAATTATATTTACGAACGAATAAAAATGATTATGTTTTTGTAATATTGTATACGCTCATTAAATTTTTTCTACATATAATTTTGTCGGAGCCTTTTTTAGCTTGCTAAGAGGTATGGATTTTGTTCATTGCTGAAGGCCAAACGCCGACATATAGTTGCTTAAATCTACGTCATATTGGTCTCGGGTGGATAGTTATCTCATTGGCAATCAGACCGCATGTACTTTATATATATAATACTACATTGAATGTGCGTATATATGTCCTTTTGTATTACAAATAAAACGATTAAAAAAAAGAGTATTGCAATAGTTGTATAATGTCTGTTTATTTTGATCTTAACTCTTCTTTCATTCACGATTAGAATCACATAACCGAACCATGTTCAACATGAAATATACCATTACACGAATAAACCAAACCATGACACCGAATTTTCTGTAATCTCAAATTGTGTGCAGTAGGGGTTGTTTTTCGCGAAAATTGACGGCAGTTTTATATCATAACAAAATATTTGATGTAGCAGACAGTAAGCAAACCAATTTTCCTTATGCATTAGAAACGAATCACAATTTTTAAATTTTGACATACGCAAGCATTAGTCTGTGTCAAATTAATAACTATATGATACAAATTTTGATGTACTAACATATAAGCTATAAACAAAGATACTTAGCAGCTGAAATTTGTTGTCATTAGTTGCTTTAACAAAATATTCGAATGTTTATATTTTGGCACTGTTTGTCATTAAAAACACTTAACACAACCATGTTCATCTTAACCAAACTGACAAAATCACTGTACTAAACGCTTCTCGATATGACGAGGTTACTACCCGTGAGTTGTGTTCATTATTATGTTTTAAATGAATTAGTTTATGGTTATCATAATCATGCATCTAATATATATATATATATCATATAAAAAATATATTATTAAATTGCAGTCACAAGAATATAGATTAATTAAGAAATGGAACTAATTACCTTTTGATACGAACAAAATGTATTAAACTGATTCACATCATATTTTGAGCAATTGAGATGGATGAATCAATAGATGGTTTTTGAATGTCCAGTGACTTTTAACATGATAATGTTATATGAATATTAACCTTGATGTTAGGTCACAAGGTCACCATCTGAAGGAAGACATGTCGCCCTACCTGTAAACATTATTCTAACTTTGATACCGACCAACACTTACTTCTTAGTGCAGTATGCGTATGTTAATACTAATTTCAAAGTCTGTGGTTTGACCTTGCCGGGGTTCGAACATAAGACCTCCCGCACTCGGGCATACACGCTACCTCGACACCACCGAGTCTGTTCGAGCAATCAAGAGTATAACAACTGTAGTTTACAAACACCTGTATATTGTTAAAGACTGTATTTTAATCTCAAGATCTTTTTTTTTGTTAGTTTGTATTATATCGTTTTTCAATTTTTCGTTCAATGTTTTTACGTTGGTTTCGTGATTTTCGCTTCTAATTAACGATTTTGGATCGGCCCTATCTCATTAGTTTTCAAAACACATTAAATTTGATTTCGTTTGAAGATAAGTTTATTAATAGCAACTGTGGAATCTGCACTCGATTTGTCACTGTCAAAAACTTCATTAATTTCTAGAACAAAAAAATGATTTGTCATTTAAAATGTCGTTTAGTTATTAAAGGAAGGTTTTCTCACGGTGGAACAATAAGAGATTGTCCAAACAAACTTGTCACATACCAAATGTTTCCAGATGAAACGGAAAACTTTAAAATGATATATCCTTTAACCAAATTCCCGTCAATTTTAACATTTAAAAAATGTCCTCCACCAAAGGATAACCTAATACAAAATAAGATTAATTTCTTATCCCGCGTGTGAACCGCATTTGAAAATCAATATGAACCGTTGCACAAATACTGTGTTGTTTAAATAAGTGGTCGTTGTCCAGATCTCCCGCTTAGAAGTGTTAATCTAAGTACGGATACATGACTTGGTTGTCACGGACGACAAACTTTCATCTTTCATAAGTATATTTACCTGTTTTGATAGACTGACAAAATTAAAACACAAAAGGTGAATATCTCTACAAGTTATTTAGCTTTCAAAGAGATTTAATATCTGTGTAGAGTCTTTTACATTCCCCTTTGTCAGATGCGTAGGTTTTATGCTTGCAATTTGTGGTTATGTTTATATCAACAAAATCTAAAAGAATTAGTGTATTGATTATGAATTCTTTTCTAACGATTATCCAAATACGCTTGAAATTATGTTGTTCTATATTTAAAAGCAATTACAATTCTTCAGGTATGAAAGTTTGAAAATTGCAATGTATCAAGCCATAAGCAAAGGGAAAGGAATAATGGGAATATGCAAATTAAAACCAAAAAAATCTTAAAGCATTGACATCAAAAATCACAATTGTTCAAGTACACACTGTACCATTACCAAATAAAATTTCGAAAAAGAATAAAAAACATTGCTCAGCATATCATTCATACACAGAGAGCTGAGTATTTAACAAAACGAATTCCACAATACCAGGCGATAACTCAGGTGATTCAAATGGTCAGTTCCTGTTCTATATAGGAGTAGCTCCCATATTTACCCTCACATTTTAAGAAACAAATACAAGTCAATTGTTTACCTTGAAAGATCCGGTATCATTTTAGTTCTCGTTTCTTAGAATGGTAAATGTATTGTTCTTCTCTAAAACAGAAGTAGACATCACAATACAACCATTGCTTCACTGTCAATATAACTTTCTCTTACTCTCAAAAAAACTCAAAAACCCTTCATTCTTTTACAAAATATTACATAGAATGACTATTTTAATATAAAATAAGTGTTAATGAAACAGGAATGGTTGATTAAAAGCTAAACGTTTTTTACCTGAAATATTTTGAAATTTTATATAATGTAGATCAGAAGATGTGGTATGATCATTAATGTGACAACTCTTTATCAGAGACCAAATGACATAGAAGATAGCAAGTATAGGTCAATGTACGAGCTTCAAGAATAAATAACAGCCAAACTCTATTGTTAGCTATAACAGGAACCGAAATGACAAATGTTAAACAATTCAAAAGATAAAACTAACGGCCTGATTCATATACAAAACAATATACCTGTTATGAATTAAAACAAAAGACTCCTGACTTGGAACAGCCAAATATTGTTTTGTCATCAGGCTGGATAATTAATGCTGCGTTCGCACGTAACTCGAATTCGATCCGCAATAACTAATTTGAATTAGTTTAATTCGCATTCGAAACGTTTTACGTCCAAGCGTTAATTATAATTCGACTTGCAATGCGCGTCAAGTTCGCTTTACTGTCCGAACGACGTTTACTTTTAATTTGTATTAACAAATCCGCATTTCTAATGCGAATTGGAGGATGCGATTTAGCCAATCTGAATCAATTCGAATTCAAAAAGAAGAGTGTGTGAACGCGATGAGCGAATTCGATTCGCATTCGATTCAAATTAAACGAACGTGTAAACGAGGCATAACATTAGACATTAATCAATCATTCAAACAAGCAAATTAAGTCGTTGTCTAAGGTAATTACCCGAAAATAAAGATTTTATTTATTATATTTGTTTAATATACTAAAATCATTATAGTGAAAATAGTTGTTATGTGTGGGTCCTTTTTACATCAAATGAATCAGTACTGTGTATATGCTGACATGAAATAACAGTCGAAGTATTCTTTTATATGTCTTTATGAATATGACTTTTTCTGTTTTTGGTGGTGGCTAATTGACGTGACTCTGTACTTATACACCCCGTTATTGTTCTATGATATTTTTTGTATTTTTGTCTTTCATTATTGCTAATGTGCTTTGACTATATGCCGTTTTGTGTTTCTTTGATACATATGACATGGCTCTATACTTATACATCCAGTCATTGTGTAACTGTTCTATGATAATTTTTGTATTCCTGTCCTTCAATTTTGCTAATGTGCTTTGTCTATAGGCTTTTTGTGTTAATTTTTTTCTTCAACTGTTTCGGTACTTTTACATCCTCGGATTGCAAATATTTGGCTTTGAGCGTTCCTGATGAAGGTATATCCAGAAAAGCGCTTCAGACGCATAAAATTAAAAAACGTGTCGTTTTCAATGAACGTATGACGTGGCTCTGTACTTATACATCCCGTCATTGTGTCATTGTGCTATAATTGTAAATTTGTGTATTCTTGTTTATCTTAGTCGACATATTTGTTTGTTTTAATAGTGATTAAGATTATAACACAATGTTGACTGCTCTTTCCTTATTTTTAACAGTTTTACTTATTATGTCTGTTTGTTTTGTTCACACATCGTTGTCAATATAATGAAACTTGATGCGACTATCGTACAAGTGGCAGGTTTAGCTAGCTATAAAACTGGATTTAATCCACCATTTTCAACATAAGAGAATGTCTGTACACAAGTCAGGTATATGAAAGTTGTTAAACATTCGTTTGATGTCTTTCAGCTTTTGATTTTGCCATTTGATTAGGAACTTTCCGTTTTGAATTTTCCTCGGAGTTAAGTAATTTTGTGATTTTACTTTTAACATAAATTATGTAATTTTTCTGTTTATTTGTAGAGTGTATATATTACAGTAACATGTACAATATCTTGTATATTCTGGGTGTATTTTTCTTTGCATTAACTTATGTATATTACAGACTTTATAAGTTTTTATTAGTTATAAACATTTTATAGATTAGATTTTTTTGTGAGATGTTTTGAACATTTTTTGAATAAAAAAATAAGGATATGCAACGAAAATATTCTATCATACGTTTTGAAAAATTAAAATGGTAAGAAAAGAAATAAAAAGGTTGAAACGTTAGAAATACATAGACAAAAGGGACAAAGACTAAAGGACCAGGAATTAAACAGCTGATGTATCTAACAAGGGAGAAAAAAGGACGTTCAAATTTCAGGTTTAAATGATACTACCGGTACGTACTAGTGAAAAGACAACCACTAGACGTTAAACTTCTTTATACAGGTATATACAATATGGCAGTGTACTATATGTTTGTGGGCGATCAAATCTCCGTGTTCTTACAGTGAAAAGAGCTTTTAACAGCGTAATATTGGAACAGACTGTACACTTTGAATCAGTTAAAAATTTAAAGGCTTCCTCACCTCAAATGAAACATTTTGCTATGAGCGTTACCAGTGATAGTAAATGTGATTTACGGAGCAAGTTTGGTAAGTCATAGACTGATATTCAATTTTTTAAGGAAACACTCAAAAACAAACAATTTCAAAGAAGCAAAACACAAGACACATAGGCAACATTAAAGCCGGAAACACACATCAAATATACTCATCATTAAGACTGTTAAAAAATAATAGTAAGGGAAAAAATATGAACAATTAACATAATTACAATGACTGTACGTTGACATATATATGTCTATATGTCAAAAATCTTTTTGTCGTTGGAGAGCTGCCGCATTTGCATTTACACCACATTTTTTATTCGTAATAAAAATCGTCTTAAAGACTGGGAATCAAATATATTAGGATACTGACTCAACCGATTATACAATGTTTCAGTCAGCCGTGCGATTTTTTACGTTAAAGAAGACATCATTGGTGAACGTTTTGTCAGACACGTTATGCTCTATATGGAATAAATTAGAGAACCCGTTGTTACACATTAGTTATATTTACAGACTTAAGGCTCCGTGTTGAAGACCGTACTTTGACCTATAATGATGTACTTTTACAAATTGTAACTTGAATGGAGAGTTGTCTTATGAGCACTCGTACCATTGTTTATTATGTCTATTAACTGATCTTTATTTATAGGTATACCCATCAAAAATGAAAGAGTGGTACTGAGACACTCAAACACTTTTACATCATCGCACTACTTCCAACAACTTAATTCATCTTATACATTTCAAAATATTCCAGCGCAGTTTGATATAATATAAATATGAGCATATGAAATAAATATAATATATATAAGCAATAAATAATTTTATTTATAATTTGAGCAAATAAATTTCAGAAAACATTTATATCATCTAAAAGTTGCTGTTAAATATGGCTTTGTCATTGTAGAGAATGGCGTGCCTATAGTCCCTGAATACAGATCATCTTGGTAAAACAGCGACTCCTGGCGGCCGTATTGTGGAGATGGTTGAGCTATATCCATAAACGTACTGTTGTAACCGTTCACAGATAAATGACCATTTACTGAAAAATATATAGGAAGCAAGGAATTAACAAATTTGTTAAAAGCAGGATGTTTGGCTAGCCAATAAAACAGGTTCAATCCACATTTTTTTTTTTTAAAACGTCCTGTACCAAGTCAAGAAAGTGGCAATTGTTATATTATAGTTAGTTTCTGTGTGTGTTGCATTTTAGTGTTGTGTTTCTGTTGTGTCGTTGTTCTCCTCTTATAGTTGGTGTGTTTCCATCAGTTTTATTTTTTTTTTTTCTCAATCGATTTATGATTTTCGAACAACGGTATACTACCATTGCCTTTATTTATATGAATAATACCAAATATGTTAACTTCTGAAAGTCTTAATTTCAAAAGTGACAAAATAACCGAAACAACTGAAGTGTCACTATATTTAATGATCATTTTATTTGTTGGGGACAACCTAGAAATCTTTAGGTTAATATGTGTTTAAGAAAGATATTAATCAGCACCTCTGGAGTAGATGCAAATTGTTATTTGTTTTAGTTCAGACGTATCAGTCTGTTTGTATGCGGAATGGGTATTTTTAGATTGTCGTAAAATTTCCTTTTAATATTCATACAGTTTAAATATATTATTAAGTGGATCTCTATAGGTAGATGCATTTATACACATTGTATGAACACATTTCTATGTCTTGTATGTTTGTAGTGTTATTGGTGTATCGATTTTGTGATTTTTTTTTATTTGTGTATTTACAGAATTTATGCTACATATCAAATGTTTGTTTAAGAGTGAGCTTTTTACTTGTATTTAACTGCGGATTTAATATTTTCTAATCATTATAAAAACTGTATGTCTATGGTAAAACTGAGTGTTTTTTTCGATAAATGTACCAGCGTATATCATGTAAAATTTGGCATATCCTCTCTTTCTTACAGCCATAATAATGTATGGAAATGACATAAATGCTGAACATGCTCCGCTAGCACTCAATATATTTGTTTTTAAAGATTCAAATATTCCGGATGACAAGTGCGTGGCCCGATCAGCAAGAAAAACTTTTATAAAAGTATAATTGACATGACTGTACCTTGATTATAATCATGATGACTTCTATAATATGGTCGATGTGATTCTAGTGTGGCTCTGTTCAGAACGTCCTGGTAAGCGGCACCTCTTAGAAACGACCCTTTGTTCAGAGTTTCATACGGAGTTGTAAGTTTATTATAACTATACGGTGTATAATGGTCATGATAAGTGTGTGGTCGACTGTCTGATGTCCAGTAAGCACTTGGAGGCTGAGGCATGCTGGCACTAAATGGAATATGACTAAATGATTGTGAATGAGAGTCTGTGTACGGCTGCATTCTTGTCGCTGTTAGACTACTTCCGGTTCCTATTATGTCATTGTAAGAGTTTAGTCCGTATTGAGATAAATAAGTAGGTCTGTCAAATGAAGCACTATTAAAGGGTGTATAATGTTTAAGTGGCGACAAAGACAGGGACGGATTCGTCACATTTCCTCGGCAGGACTCCTCGGCGAATGATAAAGAACACGGATCACGAATACTTGACGGAACAGGTCTAGAAAACGCTGTTCCAGCCATTGGCATGTAATTGTTATTATTTGGCAAGATGTGTCTGTGTTCATCCTGGCCTCTAATGTCTGCTTCATCTAAAGTATAAAAAATAAAAATTGTATGTAAATATCAAAAGGATGATGATTTCTTTAACTTATAAATAATGTTCAAACGTATGCTTTTCAAATGTCACTTATGGTCATAAAACTCCTCGGGTATATTATTGGTTATAAAATGTTTTTGTTTGAGGGTTCCTGATGATTTCAAATCCAGAAAGGCGCTTTAGACATACCAAATTTAAAAGGTAGTATTTTCATTTTCATTTCCAAAACCGATCGATTATTGCCATGGAGGTCGCTAGTAAAAAAAATGGACTTTCAGGACTCCTGTTCATATTTGATGTGGTAAATTTGTAATATTTCTAACAAATAATTACCTGTGCTTTCGTATTGTTCATCGCTATGTTTACGCTTTCTATTCTTTGGTGAATGTTGCAGCTTAGATGAAGGCGTTCTATGTTTAGCTTGTGTCTTTATTTCCTCTGAAAAATTAAAATGCAAAAAAGTTACTGTTAAGTTTGTTCAAAATAATCAAGTTGGCGTGTATTCTATTAATGACGTACTCTGTGTAAAGCGTTCGGATGAAGATAATACGATATTAATAGATCCATTGACTCAAACACAAATAAAAAGATTGAAACGGTAATGGATGCATGTATTTGAAAGAATACAAAAAAAAATATACAAAAATAAACCTTTATGAAATAATATTTTATTCAAATATACCAAGATTTCCATCATAATTTACAAAAATTTATTAAAAGCACTAAAATATCTGAATTGTAAATACATCTCGTGGAGCTAGCTTCTTCCTTTAATTATTTGAAATTAAAACTAAATCTTTTTTCCTCAGTAACAAGATATGAAATTTGTTGCAACAATGAAATATCTTGAAATAGGAATAATTATAAATCAGTGGTTTGCAACTATCCCTATCCGTTAAACCTAAATGATATATATTATTGGACTTGTATAACTTCTCTGCATACATATATGATACATAACATACAGATATAGGAAGATGTGGTATAAGTGCCAATTAGACTACTCTCCAACCAAGAAACAATTTATAAAAGTAAACCATGAAAAATATAAGTCTCGTGTAAGTATATTATCAGAAGGTTACAAAGACCAAAAATATCTATAATGCGATAAATGTACCCAGTAACTATACGATACATGCCACTTTATTAAACATACCTGCATTCTTCATGATTCGTTTCAAATTTTTCTGGAGAACTTGATCTTTGGATTGTTGTTGTTGAGTTTCCATGACGAGGAAGACATACTCGTCAAACATCAAACGAATTAAATGGAAAGATCCTGTAAACACATTATTGTTAGTAAAAGTTAGTAAATCAAATAGTATTATTTTCGTGTATGCATAAGGGGAACATATCAATCACCTGCATATAGGCACAAAAAATATAAATGTTTGGCATATTAATCGTCAAAAGGTTCTTGCATTACACTGCTTTGAGATTTCAAAAGTATCTTATTTAAAGTCATATGAAACCTCAAATTAAAAAAAAATATGCATATGTTTTTTAAAACTAAATGGATAGTTTTCATTATAAAACTCATGTACCTGTTGGTGACCCTCTGCTGTTGTTTTTTATTTGGTCGGGTTGTTGTCTCTTTGACACATTCCCCATTTCCATTCTCAATTTTACATATACTTTTTTCTGAGGAAAATTCTTTAATTTGTCCACATTTAGAAGAAGTTTACTTATTTTTAATTGCTTGCTGCCAGGAAGCAATTCGCCGACATATTTTTCGTTTGCATAATGACCTAAGCGTGACCCTTCTCGTAAAATCCAGTGATAGCAATACGCATGAATATGTCATTAAAATAAACAATTACCTGATTGTATATGTTAAACACGTGCTAAATACCCATGCTTTTGTTGATTATTTATTATAAGGTGACAATCGGTAAAACTTTGGCTTCAAAACACGGCATTTAATGAGTAGCCATATTTGTTAAATCATAACAGACAGAGAGAAAAAACATTGACGATTATACGATATATTTGTGTTAAAAATGATAAAAATCGTGCACAGAGGACTAAGTTTATGATATATACATGCATTGGATCAAGAATAGGATAAACATTATTTTTCACCAGTCTTTTTCGTTTCTAATGACTTTAACAGAGTTTTATTCGCAACTCTGTTTGAATAAAAATAATAGAAGTTCATCTCTTAGAGTATTATTTATGAATAAGCTGTCCCAATGATGTAAACTCACAACTTATTTTAAATGTTTATAATACACTTACCGAAACTTGTAGCACTATGTAATGTCATATCTCTCATAAATAAAGAACTGAACACTGTCCACTGTAATAGAAACCTCGCTGCTTTGTCACGGAAAGTCAGTTTACTCGATTTACCTGCCTGAAAAATGGTTAAGCATTATTGTTTTGATTTTAAACTTAGCTTGTGTAAACGTAGCGCAAAAAAACAGACTAACTAAAATTTACAAAAAAACAAATCCATTTCATTATTATTTAAATGTTTCAGTGGATGTAGATAATAAATAATAACACTGTTCAACGACAAAGTTCCAAATTTCAATTTCGCCTCCTTTTCCTCGTGTGTGATATCTCAAAATGCGATGAATTTTATTTGTCGTTATGATCATGACGGTATTAGTAATGCAGAAGAAACTGCCTACTCTTTCGGAGCAACTAGAGTGTCGATGGTAATGCCAATATGAAAAAAAATATATAATAAGCGATTCTAATTGAAATACACGTGACGTGTATGAATATTTGAATGCCTCAATTTTTATCTGTAACTCACGTGTATTAATGGCTGTACTCATCAACGTGAGTTGTAGAGATACATGTAGTGATGACTATCACACAATTGTCTATATAACATACATTTTTCGATAATCACATACACCCATTCTTACCTGTAAAACACATGTATCAATAATTGTATCCAGCCATTCTGTGTAACCTTCTATAGGGGCTTGTTTTGTAAGAAGATTCTGGAACTCATCAAAAACTACAAGGAAACATATCGTATTTTGAATTATTTGGTTTAAGGTAAAGAAATAACCAAGAGGAAATCATGGACTAAAGCTAGAAAGAACCATAACACGGATTAAAACACAAACAACCACAAAGACGGATAACATTCTAAAAAGCACAACACTCATAATACATCAGGTGACACGTACCTTTTGAGATAAACCCCGGTGTTTATGGGGTTAGCATTGTCTCTACTTTTCTATATATTTTGTATTTTATGTTGTTTGTTAATTTTTCGTTTCACGTTTGTAGTCATAGACTTATCAGTTTTATCTTCGAGTAATGAATTTACATTTTCCCTGAAGTATCATCCATCTCTTTAATTCACAGAAAACTGAAGACTAGGCAACATGAGGTTCTTTTGTGTTTAATAAAATATTTGTCATATTTAAAAAAAAAAACTTGTAAAGTAAGAAACACATTTACTATTTTTTTTATTACATTTGATAAAATCTTATCATATATAGTATGTTAGATTCAAGTACAAATGTTATTCTATAATTTTGATTTTTAATTCATATTTGATCTAGCCTTCCAACTGTATGATTCGAAATCATTTTATAAGTCTAAAGACAAAAAACGCAAAATTATAGGCCTGGTATTTATGACGAGTTTCTATGAAATTCATTAATTCTGTGTATGACTTACAGTCTTGTATTGATTCCCTGAATGTTTCGGTAGAATGTGGTTCTATAAATCCTGCTTGACAACATATCTCCAAAAAGTTTATTTCCGCTATATCTTCTATCATCTGGTTGGCCAAATCGTGATTCATCAAAACGCCCCTTGTTGTCTATGAAGAAAAAGTTATTTCTGTTTGTTTTGCTAGCACATTGATGCCAATATAATGGAATTTTACGAGACTTTAATACAAGCGAGAGATTTAGCTACATCTAAAAGTAAGTTTAGCCCACCATTTTCTAAATAAGGATATGCCTTTACCAAGACAGGAATATGAAATTTGTTTCCCATCGTTTTGATGTGTTTGAGCTTTTGAGTTTTCTATTGATCATTAGATTAGAGAGTTTTCGTTTTGAATTTTCCATGGCGTTTTGTAGTTTTGTTATTCTAGTTTTTTCATAATAATCATCAATATATCTTTCAAAGTCAAAACAATGTCCATCTGATCAATTATTAAACATGAACTGATTTAGACTTATAGCAAATTATCATCTTTGAGTCTTTTGTGAGCTTTTATGTATCATCATTTTCAAATACTACTTTACAAATGTTTTAAATAATTTATCAACATCTAAATAAGGAGGAGAGTGTCTCAAGAAGCAGAAGTATGCCGCTCTATTCCCTCTCCTTCGGGTTGCTTGAAATTTAAAACCATGTTGGCAGTAAAAGTTAATTAATTTGTCATAAAGTACATACTTGAGCTAGCTGTATAAAAGATATTTGTCTTTTTATGCTTTGAATGAATCCTTTTGTAACTAAAAAAAGAAGAAAAAATACCATTGCAAATAATTATAATCTTCATCGAAGTAAATTAACTGATTCTTAAAATATACAGTTAAAAGTTTGTAAAGCTGGCTGATCCAAAGCAGATGTCCTTGTACTAAGTTTAGCTGTCTGGACCATTGATTGTTGAATGGTTGTCTTTTTGTTGACTTTGGTTTTTTCTTTCTTTCAATGTTGTTTTACTGACTGTGATTTTATTATTTGTGTTATCCGTTTTGTGTATTTTGACAGCAAATATAAAGGATTATTTTTATTCATTTAACTTACATAGTTATCCGATCAATTCCATATACTTTATATTTTGTATGAAATCCAAGTAATTGCTCAGTCTTTAGTTTTCTTTGATGTGTTTTGTGTACTGTTGTTCGTCTCTTTTAGCCATGGCGTTGGGAGATTGTTTACTACTTTGAGTTTGAATGTCTACATCTTTCAACTATTATGCCCCATAAACTGCCATGCATATTCCCTCATATTTTAGTTTAATATTTATCTGATCATTGCATAGTACTGTCCAATTCGATATCTAACTACAAATGATTTAGCACGAATCTTATATGATATTTCACTGCATTTTTTATTCAATAATCTATAATTCTACCTTCTATCTTTTTATTGAGTAAATGTTCTGGTGAGTCCTCTAAAGCAATCTCTATCCAGTATGGCAATTTCTTCACAAACATTTTCAATTCTGCAGCTAAACTGAAATATGGTAAAATCATATATGTTTGAAAAGCAAAATTTGTAGAATTTTAGCCAAATTAATTCCTGTGCGTGTTGTCCTTGTCTTTACTTTCGATAAAGTAGTTGCCATATGTATAAATAATTGATCAAAATATTTATCTGCAATCAAAAGGACAGGCACACTTAATAGAACTGTATAAAAAAAAAGCAATATTAAAAAAAGTTAACCAAAAGTCACTTTTCAAATGGCAAACTCATATATTACCTGAAACGAGTGACTTGATATATGCATTTTCTTATATAGAATGTGGTTGATTAAACTTGGTTTTATAGCTAGCTAAACCTCTAACTTGTATCACAATTCAATTATATTGACAAAAAGGTGTGAGGAAAATAAATAGATATAAAAGGTATGAATACCAAAAATTATGGCACAATCGGTAGGTAATTCCTGCAAAAGTACCAATAACAAGCAAACTTTAAAAAGTAGTCTAACTCTCATAACACTCTAACACTAGTTTTGTAAAACCAATACATAGCAGTTGTCTTATTTTTTGTTGTATTATATATGTTTTTCAGTTGTAAGTTGCTAATACCCAAAGGCGAGGTTAATCTCTTATTTCTCGATTATTTTCTGTTTTGATTTATGTAAGTCTTTACGTTTTGCATAAAATTTATGAAGTGATATTTTCATTTTCTAATAGGCATCAGCTAAGTAGTCAGTGCTTCGAAAATAACATGATTTTCGCACGACTAACTTAAATTATACGTAAATAAATTTAAAAATTAGTATGACACTCAGGTTCCAAATGTTTGTAGAATTATTTTTCATTGATAGGTAGTGTATGACATTGCTACTTTAACCTTACCTTTCAGGTAAATCTTGGATGGTGGTAGGAATAAGAACGTCTATCATAACCTGTGAAAATTATAAAAGATAGTTTACAGTTACACTCCAAACAATACAATTCTTTAAATGAGTACCAAAAGACAAATAATATTATGTTCAAATAAAAATGGTATAATATAATATACAGTATGTCCACTTGAATTAAGAGACAATAGAACGAATTAAGAGACAATAGAAAGAACTAAGAGACAATAGAAATTTACCAATAATCTTAACTCGGACATTAATTTTAAAAATATGATTCATGTCACATAATTTCGTAGACTAGTATATTCAAATGGTTATTATCGTTACTTTCCTGGAAGAGTTGATAAGTATTTTTTACAATCAACATGAAGTTTGCATCATATTTAAATTTCCAGTTTTCATCTGATTTTCCTATGAAAAAGTTACCATGCCCAAGATATATCGAAATAATCACAATGTTTTGCAGATCAATTTAATAAAAGATTGAATTTGACTTAACATGGTTTCAGAGAGACAGCTTAAACCGTCTCCTGATAATAGATATAAGTTCGTGCTTTACAGTTAAATTTGAAACTTAAATTCACTCCGTGTAGACTTGTCTATACCGAAGACTGTAATACCACTTTGATTGCAATGGTAATATCTATTTATCTAAGAAGTCTGATTGAAAACTGTATAAACCGATGTTCAGTAATACGAAAGACAACTTGCATTCCCTTAAGTATACTTAATTCGCTTCACAAGTATTATATAAAATTGAGAATGGAAATGGGGAATGTGCCAAAGAGACAACAACCCGACCATAGAAAAAAACAACAGCAGAAGGTCATCAACAGGTCTTCAATGTAGCGAGAAATTCCCGAACCCGGAGGCGTCCTTCAACTGGCCCCTAAACAAATATATACTAGTTCAGTGATAATGAACGCCATACTAATTTCCAAATTGTACACAAGAAATTAAAATTAAATTATATGAATCGTTGTAACGTTTATGAGCTGAACAATGAGATGACTGGAGAAAATTGACTAATTAGTACAAAAACTAATATTAGTTTGGTTGCCTTTGTCAAATCTTACCTTGTACAATATCGAATCGCATAACCCAATGATATCAGCGATCATGCTAGCTTTTAAAATATCTAATAGATGCTCTGGCATTCCTTGCCAAAAATGTAATAAGAAGTTTTGTACCTGTAAATTAAAAAGTAAATAAAAAAGAGTAAGGCATAATATATCACGTTTTTGTCCAACAAAAATATAATGATTAAGAAGTACCTGAAGTTTGGAAATGCTCAAGATCAAAAATAACAAAACAATTAAACAAGATGTGTTATGCTACGTGCACGGTTTCGTCAAATTATCCGCCTTTGTAATCATTTCGAAGAAAACTAACCTAATCAGTCTTCCTTCCATTTGTCATTTGTTGTAAAATTATGCTCATTCAAGTAAAAAAAAATAATTCTAGAGAAGACATTACGTAATGTTGAATTAATATGATTTTGCAGCGCCGTTGGAGAGTCTCATGTAGACGAAAAGACTGTACTGACGTACCAAATTGTAAACTTATTATCTTTGATGAGTTTATTTGTATATCTTTCTTATTCCTTTTTTGATTTTGTATCTGCACGTGTATTTGATATAGTTTGTTATGCATAGGTTCATTCAATGCTCTTCAACTTTGTACTTGTTTGGCTTTATAACAATTATAAGCCTGGTACTTTTGATAACTACAATCATCCCCTTTATTTCTATCAAAATTATTTTATAGTTAGTTTTAAGTAATAAACGAATCAGATTTTGATTTCAGCGAATTTCAACTGACAAATTATACGAACCTCGTCAAAGTTGGCACTGATCACTGTGTCCAGAATTCTTTGACAATGCGTTCTATACATCAGGATAAAAGTGTACAGCTTCAAAATAAGGGGACAACATTTCATAAAACCATTAACGTTTAAATTGTGCAGAAACATATCTGTGTTTATATTATACTCAATACTGTATTGTTTTGGTTTCATTGTTACCAGTAAAAGTAAATCCAGAAAATTACTTCAAACGAATGAAATGTACAAAGTGTTATTTTTAGTCGTTGTATTGATACATGCGCTGACTATGCGGTATGGGCTTTGCTCATTGTTGAAGGCCATACGGTGACCTATAGTTGTTAATGTCTGTGTCATTTTGGTCTTTTGTGGATAGTTGTCTCATTGGCAATCATACCACATCTTCTTTTTTATATAGGAAATTGTGTGTGTGTTTCATGATATGGCTTATGCTACGGAATTGCAATACAGAATACTGTGTGATGGAGTTACAAATAGTTTCACATTTCAACGTAAACTGAAACAGTTTGTGAACATATGTAACAGATTTTCTATAAATATATTCATTTTCATTTCCTTTTTCAGAATGTTTTTGTCTTTCGATTTTAACAAATATATTAACATAAAAACACTATTAATATAGTATTTGATGATAAAATGTTTTTCATATATTTTAATAAATTAAAAATAATATTTTATTCTTAATTATGTTTTTAACTGATTTTGATTTTGTGCTTTTTGTAAGTTATTTATTTTTCTGTTTTTACACGCGTTCAAAACTTTTTTTCGCATAATGTTAAAATCAAAATTGGACTTAAGTCAGCGTTGTTTCTTTCATTGTCTAAATAGTATAAATCAAATATGTCTTCTGGTGTAAGTATTTTCCGTTGTTGGCTGATCAAAATATTGCTCCAGTTTACTAGCTTATGTTTTCTTCGAGGTATGCGTATAATAACATCTTGTTTTGTTAAGTTACAAAATGTGTTTGTTACAAGGCGGTCATTCTAAATTCAAGTCATCTTTGCCAAATAAAGTTTAGAAATTGATATTTCAATTTTTAGGGAAATGCTGAAATACAAATCATATTCTTATTTATTATTAATATTTGACTATTTTAATATTCAATTTTCAAAATGTCAGGCTCTTATGTCAATCAATTTTTGATCATTCAATTGATGTTTTTGTCTGTTATGTTATCGTTTTCCACTTTATTATTTTGTAGGTTGCTTTCTTGTGATATTTAGCTACCTTGTCCCGTTCGACGCCTTCTTCTAAGATAAGATTGCTAGCATCAGGAAACTCTGGTAGTAACGTCCCAGTTTTTGAACTTAAAGAGTACTTTCTGTTTGATCCCTGTTACCGAATTAAAAGAAAATAATAATAAATCGTTAGTATCAATTATATTTCAAATATAAGTACATGTATCAAATGTCATTGCATGTTTAATAAACATTGTAATCAATTACGTATATACTTAATGCGTACATCCAAGATAAAAGATATATACTTTATTCGTGTGATTCAGATATAAAGGTAATGTGGCGATTTAATGTGTCAGTATAAAGTAAACTTCTTATAAATGTGTTGTGATATATTGTAACTATATTTGCTTTAATTGTTGACATCAGGATTAAAAATGTTATCAATCTAGCGATATCGAACAGAAAATGATAACATTCTTCAGTCTCCTATACACAAATCATTTTCTTCGTTATCCAAGTACACCTTTCACATCTTAATGTGAATATTTATCAGCATCTTTGTAATTATAGGCAATATTCTATAGAGTAGCAGAGCTATTCAAAGAAAGGTGTCGTATCTCACGTGTGATTTGTTTGGTCATTTAATCTTATAATTTATCATCACAAACGGACACGTTACAGAATTGTTCAAACACGGAGATAACTCTCTCACTCAGGGATGCTTCATATCTTTGTGTACTGTCTTTGTTGTCAAGTTTAGAACACTTACTTCACGAGATAATTAGAAGGACTTGAAATTCCTTAAGATGTTTTAGGTTTGATATAAAGACGAATATATTTATATATTACATTCCAAAATATGACGCTTGCTGTGTAGCTATGTGGTCGTTTTGCAAGTACTCGAACATTTTCATAATCGATAAAGGCTAAAATTACTATACACACTTTCATCTGCATTTTTAATGCCAAGCAATTATTTCTTTACTCGAAATTTAAGGAAAATTTGCTATTAAGTACAAAATTCTGGTTTAACATGTGAATGACATTTGCTCATTTGGATTTTTTTATTCCATAGATTCTGGTTGCTCTTCGACTACTTTTTTATTTTCACTTTTATATAGTTTGTGATGAAAGCAAACAAAAACAATGTATTTATCAATCACTAAATCAGATTTATGAAAACTTAATAGTTCAAGCTTATAAATGGTGTATTTTGCGCGATGAAATGATTCAAGAATTTTACCGAAATCTAACACAACCGTCTAGTATAAATCTAAGTCTATGTTCCATTAAGAGCCTTATTCGAGTAAAAAAAGCACAGAAGATCTTCAGCATATGAATTCACCTTAAAATAAACCATCACAATAAAAAGATTTTTTTTACCTCTGTTTTGATCTTCACACCAGAAAATCTATGAAAGAAAAAATAAATTGTATTAATATCGAACATTTGTATGTTTAAATATCTTCTAATTGCGATGGCACTTCTTTAAAAAGTATTGACTAAGATATAAAAAAGCAAGTATATGTGCTTACAAAACAAATACAACAAATCATCGATACAGTTAAACGGCTTATAAAGAAAACAACAACAAAAGCAACAGCTCATGCACAGCCAAAATATTGTTCGCGTGAATTTTTCGTGATCTTATTTGATGTGAATTTTACATGAACAGACTTTGCCTGTGTAGGATAACAAAATGGAACTATCTTTGATAGTTAATTAAACGAAAAACAACATAACTATGCAGTAATTGGGCTTACAAACGAAAAACAAATACATATTTAATGGCAATCCTTTAACTATAAACGATTCAAAACCATTTTGCATTTTTGTAGGGTTTCATAATATATTTTACATTTAACTGATATTACAGAGGGTATATAGAAATCACCACCTGCACAATATGTTGACAAAGATAAACCCACTTAAAAGCAATTTAAACCAATTTCTACTTATTCAAATTCAGATTAAACGGACAAGTTGTCAGAACTGTCGATAAGGGGACACGACTTCTTATTGATTTCTGACTAATTAGTAAATTTATTTTTCTTGTTTATGGTGTGTTTAGTGCAATCTGTCAGCTAAAGACAGGCGATAACCGACCATAGTAAGCATACAAGCACTCGGTTATTATTGACTTGTGTTGAAAGCTTTTAACCTAGACTCTTGTGTGTCCAGATAGGAGAAATAATTTCGATAATATGAAGTTTTAGAGTGTTGGTTAAACACAGCCAGGTGTGAATTTGTAGGGGAACATTTAAGTTACAATAAAATGCGTGGTATTATCTATTATGTGTTTTGGTGTGTTCATTTTACATTTTTCTAGCCTGATAGAAAGACTCTTACATAGTTTTGTGAGATTATATTGTGTTGTTATAATTCACCAGCAATAATCACCTTTACAGTAACGCATACCACAAGCAAATACGTAAACCATTCAAGTTTGTTTTTATTAAAAAAAACAGAAAGCCTAGTTTTATTTGTGTGTTAAAATTAATTACCATAAACTAAAATTTATTTCAATTGATTTTTTTGTTAAATCTTGGAAGATAATTTATTTCTTTATATAACTGTTTGTCTCTCTAACATACCTTGTCAACCCTTTCCCTGCATACACAGAATGGTAATATATTGAGGTCTCCTTAATGCCAATGCCATAGTAATGATACCTGGAATAAAATATGGATATTCAAGTGTCTAACCATTGTAATAATCTATGGTGCGAACAATGATACCATTGTCATAGTAATGATACCATACAGTAATGAAACATGGAATAATCTATGGGGTTAACACTGATACCAATACCATAGTAGTGATACCTGGCATTATATATGGACAGTCAAGTGTGTTAACATTTTAATAGCATTGATACTTTGAATAATCTATGGAGTGAACTATAATACCAATGCCATAGTAACGATACCTTGAATCATATATGGACAGTATACAATTTCAATCATTAGAAGTAAAAGAGAGGAGAAGATACAAAAACACTTTCATAAGTCGATATAAACTGACATAGTCATTGTCATGGCAAACGAAAAATCAAACAACAGTACACTAAATACAACAAAGATAATTAAAGACTGAGCTATCATTCATAAACAATTTAACTTTTACATGATACAATATATAAATTTGAATTTTGAAATACAATTCGTTTTCCAAATCTATAATACTCACTTAGATTGTCCACGAGTACCTAGACGCCTTGTTGTCAGCTTCGGAAACTTCTGCCTGATGAGCTGTAAACAAAATCACAAAAATAATGTACTCAGAGAAAAATCAAATCGGAAAGTCCCTAATCACATGGCAAAATCAAATGAAAAAACACATGAAAAACGAAAGGACAAGAACTGTCATATTCCTGACTTGGTACAGGCATTTTCAAATGTAGAAAATGGTGGATTAAACCTGGATTTATAGCGCTAAACCTCTCACTTTTTGACAGTCGCGGTCATCAAACAGAAAACATCAACACGATCTCCTGCTGTGTATTATTTTTTCCTTTTTTTTTATTAGGATTGGGTGTTTTGTCTGAATTTAAATTGACACTAGTATTTGATTTACATTTGAATCATTTTAGACAGTTCAAAGAAAACTCGTCTCTTTGAGACAAATACAAATAAGGACATTGTCCTATTTTTTTTTTTAAACTTTTATGCAATAAAAATGAGGTATTCAAAATAACGTTACTATATAAAAGTAATATGTTGAAGGATATCCATCGGCATATATAATGAATTTTCGTTAACAAAATACACATACTAGTACTGAGTAACAATAATAATAAAAATAATTAATATTGTTTTGAAATCTAACTGGGCTACATTCGTGTGAATTTAAAACATTTATTCCTTCTCAAACAATTCATATGAAGCTTTTTTTTTCTTTTTATACACTGATTATTGGAAAAAAATCTTGAAAATTTATTTTAAAATTCATTAACAATTTAAATAGTGATTTATGAATTTCGTATTTTCAATAAATACGTGTATTACAGTCGTATTAAAATTATGAACATCAAATCACAATATAATTAAAGCAGGTATGATCTTTCATTAAAACAAAATAAATATGTTGTCATTTCTACTAAATTTTCAAAAATCTTGTCAAAAGTTAAATCACAACAATACTGAACTCCAAGGAAAATTCAAATAATACAAACGGCAAAATTAAAAGCTCAAACACCCCAAACGAATGGACAACAACTGTCATATTTCTGACTTGTTACAGGTATATTTTTATGCAGAAAATATGTTTTATGACTAGCTTAACCTCTCACTTGTATGGCAGTGCATCAAATGTAATTTTATGGCCAACGATGTGTGAACAAAACAAATAGACATAATTGGTAAAAATGTCAAGAATAGGGGAACAGCAGTCACCACTATGTTATAATCTGAATCACTATAAAAATAAACAAATATAGGAAGAAGCACAAAAAGGCATATAGACAAAGAACAGGAGAAACCCCTTAAGACAAGAATTCAAATTTAACATGGCACAAAAACACAATGACGGGATTTTTAAGTACAGAACCACGTCATATGTAACAAAGAAACAACAAAACCATATAGACAAAACATTTAAGCCAAAAATGAAAGACAAGAATATAAAAATTTAAAACAATACAGAATCACGTTATACGGATATAATAACAAGTGGAAATAAGAAACTGTGCATTCTCAAAACGTTAAAGTCGTTTTAAAATTAGGCATTTAGATATATTCTGTTATAACCAACTCGGCACGATAGGTGTTTGCATGACCTATAAACTTATGATTTCAATCTTCTAAAGACATAACATTTATAGCAGATCCTGCTCCATAGCAGGATCTTCTTACCCCTTCCCGAGCACCTCAGATCTTCCCCAGTTTTTGGTGGGGTTTATGTTACTTAGTCTTTTGTTTTCTATATTGTGTTTTGTGTACTGTTATTTGTCTGTCTGTCTTTTTTTTAGCCATGGCGTTGTCAGTTTATTTTCAATCTATGAGTTGGACTCTCCTTCTGATATCTTTCGTCCCTCTTTTATAAATTGTCTTACTTTCAAACATATAAGTTAGTTTTTGAAATGTTTGCCATGTATGGAAAAAAACAGTTCCTTTTACCTGGTTACATGTATATATCATCTGATGTTTTCAGCTTTTGTTTAATTATCAATATTTGATTTTATTATTTTTATATAACCGCTCCGGTGATCTCGTGGCAGTTTCCCTGATCAAATCAAAGACTTTATACCTATATGTATAGGCTTCTGTGCTAAATATAATGCGACATTGGGGCTTATAACTGGTCTGTTTAGAGTAGGACTAATGTGTCCGATAAGGGAGGACTTTCTGATATATGTTTAATTTATATTTTTCCTGTACATACATACCTTTCCAAATGTGGCTGCTCCGGCGGGAGTAAATTTCACTTTCTTACAGAAGTCGAGATAATGTGTATACAGTACACACCGAGGTAAACATACACCCTCGGCTCGTTCATAATTATCTGTTAACCTGCAAACAGTTTTAAAAGTTAATGCGTATGGTCAACTATATAACAAGTCAAAAAGGGTACAACATCACCATTAAATAACTATAAAATGAACAAATATTAGATATTTCGGATAACAGATATCCTTCTTCAACAATAGCACGATGTCAAATGAATCATGTCAAAATATTCAAACTGAGAAACTTTTTCTAAATCTCGAAATTTATACAATTTAAGCGAACACCACAGACGCTGATACAATTTTAAAATTTCCAAACACGGCGCAAAGATTACAAAGATATGCCAAATGAAAATAGTTGTTTTCGATGTGAACTGGCACAACTCTAAATTTCCAAAGGTTGTGACAGTTTAGATGTTATAACTGCATTGAGGGCAATCCTCAAACAAAAAAATCAAAAATGTCCTAACCGATCCAAGTTTGTATAGTATTTCAAATATTTATATATATATATATATATATATATATATATATCTCAAGGTGTTTCAAGCAAAAGACCAAATTATGAAACCTCAAAAATATTTATAAAAATTCAGTCTGCATAATATAAAACATTAAAAATAATGCACACATTTTAAAAACATCCATAAATTTTCATTGCTAAACGTTTCTACTGCAAACCATTTCAGCTAAATGTGGCAAGAATTTTATTTTGTATAAGAATATGAAGCGCTACTATTGTGAATTTTTGGAAACGATTGAAAAATTTTCGTAAAAGACCCTTCATTAATATACAACTCAGAGAATGGTTGCTACCTATTTTACTGTACGGGGTCCTGCAATTGTTAGTTAATGGTTAGTTTACATCATTATCTGACGTGATCATGAAAAGTGACTATTTTCAAAACCGTCTTACAACAAAGAAGTCCTAGATTGAAATTCCAGTGCGATTACATCATAAAGGGGGAAAAGCAAATTTAATAAGCAGGCAGTTAAAAAAAATAGGGAAACTGACATACCATTTGAGAGTTGATGCCACCTGCGACTGTTTTTGTGTGGTCTGTTCAGAGGTAGCGTTATCACATTCCTTTATATCGTCTTTAGAACAATTTTCCCATTCTGAAAAAAAATGATATAATTTAATCGGGAACAAATTACTAAATTAAAAAAGAAGAGACTTGTGAGTCGGGACACTCGCAAATCGAAAGTACAACATAAAAACAACACCATCATGACATGCGAAACTTCTGATTTATTATAGTTCGAAAACTGATGTTAATTGAAATAATTCGCTCTACATATCGGTTGTCAAGATATATATGAATAAAAAATCTAATATTTGATAATAAAAACTCTTTATAAATTTCGAGCATAAATCAGCCAATACAATGCAAAATATTTTATTAAAACTAAAAAAAAATGATACGAGAAGACATATCCTATACATGACAACAGTATAATTCCAACCATTTGGAGAAAAGCCATCATCATCAGATCTCCGAGTAAAATCAATTTAACCAAAGTCGAACGCTCAGATTTAGCACAATTCAGATGTGGAATATTACTTCCGAGGATAGAAATCGGACTATATATTGGTGAACGACCATAAGACAGACTCTTTTTTGCCCTGTAAACATGACTGAAACTGAAACTCATTTTTACTACACTGTACATTCTTTTCTGGTATACGAGAACATGAGTGTGGTGAACTTTTATTACGTACTTTCTTTTCATCTATGGACAATAATGAAAAAAAAATATATTTTTAGTTATTAGTCGTACTCGAAAACTAGCCTTCAACAATGATCAAAATTTAATAATTATATAAACCATACTATGATGATAGTTTGGTGGTAAAATACACTGAGAAATATAGCAGGACATAATTATTATAGTTTTAACATTTTACCCAAGAATACATTTGTGACATATAAAGATAGAATAAGAGTTTTTATTTTATTTTATGTAGTACTTAACAGGAAAAATTATCAAAGCCGTTTTTATCAATTTCCTGTTTGAATCATAAAATATTAAAAGCCATAAATAGCTGATTCCAGTTTTCCTGAGTCATGTTTGTCTTGTTACTAAGTGTGTTGCTGTATGTTTACATCTATGGTTCTTTATTTCCTTGCTATCATGGCCTTTCCTTCATATTAATTGTCGTTTCCAATACTGAATATATATTAGAGATATGAATGAAATTCTATAGTTTTTCCAATGAATTGTAGGAGAATAAATACCGAACCTAGCCCTTCTTTAAAGAAAAATTACCCAAAAATGAGGAAATCCAATATAGTCCAACTACAATTGTTTCCGATTTATATTTTTTACAATAAATAAGTTAATAAATAATTTGTTTATTGGATAGTCACATATTGATTGCACTAAAAATAATTCATATACACAATATACATACATAATAAAGCAACCAATATCCAGCCAAAAACTGACTTACGAGACACTAATTACAATTAACCATGTCATGCTTACTACGGAATTAATGCCGATTTTTCCAAGTATTAAAATACAGTGGAAAGAAAATAAGAGGTTCTGGACATTGGGGTGTAACCGACTGTGAGAGGGAAGCTAATCGAAGGCTTTAAAAACTTCCATCAGGGTGAGGGGGAGTCTTTCAATTCAGAATTCTTTAATTTTTATGTCATTTTTCTTTTTTCTTTATACATTGCATCCCTTATTTTCTATTGTTAAAATTCTAGCACCACACTATTTTTTTTTTTATTCTGAACGGTTTTGTTTCATTTGTTTATAGCTATTTAAGACTCTCCCATAACAAACGGGAATAATAAGTAAAATAAAAATATGAGATAGTGAGTATAAGCAGAACTAATGTTAAAATATAGTAAAATTTATTTCAAATTTTCCGCCCACATGTTATTGGAATTTGCTTGTCCTCATTTTAGTTGTAAACTGATGTTGAGTTTTATTTTCTTACTGATTTAATAAGTTTTTCGAGGAGAAAAGGGCAAATGTACATAGAAATATTAGTTTTAGTAATGATTGTGTGAAGAAAGAAGTGTAGTTTTTAGAGAGAAAAAAAAGAATCAATTTCATCGCAGAAATATCATTATTCTATATAAGTTATTTCTATGGAAAAGAAAAGAATATATGTCATTCGTTTCGAAGGATAGGAACATATTAGAAATCTTGTTATACTAAACTTAAACAAATTTTGTAGACCATCATAGATTTAGTTGTATCGAATCCTGTTCGTATCTATTCAAAATTCAATGTATACTCCTTCCAACTAGAGACCACCACAGACATAACATCTTCATGTACATATCGGCATAATAATAATTTGTGAAATTAAACTATTTTTTTTAATATTTTGAGATGCAAGAACTGGCACTTATCCTACCTTCGACTCTCGTCAGCAATCTTTAGTTTTGGAGAAAAAAAAGTTGTAAACAAAACGCATGTTAAAACAATAAATAATGTATTAATAAGTTACTGTAATGAATACATTTTAAACGTCACACATGTTGGTCTTCTATTATCATTTTTTTCTAATTGATCATTGTTATTATTACCCAGATATATTATTTTTATTATTATTATTAATACATGTTTTATTATAATTTTAGTATCAAGATAAGTAGTAGTAGTACGATTATTTGGTTTATATTTATTTTCCTTTAATTTCTTGTTTATTGTAAAAAAAATTCAATTCAACAATTGTCATGACCATGGAGGATCATCGTGTGTATTATAGTAATAAAATTGAGAATGGAAATGGGGAATATGGGAATATGTCAAAGAGACAACAACCCAACCATAGAGCAGACAACCGCCGAAGGCCACCAATGGGTCTTCTTCACACAGCGAGAAATTCACGTTCCGGAGGCGTGCTTCAGCTAGCCCCTAATCAAGAGTAATTGCATATGATATATCTTTACCAAATTTTCTTTCAACTTAATACAAGTGGACATACAAGTACAAATGCTAAACTAGATAAAAATAAATGATATTGCTAGCAAATGTTCACTGTTTATACAAAACTAACACTAAACGACAGAACAGTGTTATATTTATATATATATAGCATTAAATCAAATTCCGTAATTCAAAACAATATGTGTTCTTATTTATTTAAATATATCTATGCTTCATCCGCATATAGAGAATAGCAGCTATTGCTAAACAAAAATCCCGTTGATTGAAAGAAGCGATATGCACCTGTATTAAAAAGTGGAATATGATTTATCAAATTTGATTTTTACATGTATGATTGGAATAAGACTCGTTTTTCTGCATTTACTTTTATCATGAATGCCAAAACTTAAACATTTGGTACGCCTTCAACACAAAGTAATTAATCACATCTCATTTCTCTCATTTCTGTAAATTTGCTAATTTTTCAAATATTCAAATAATCAAAGCCCTACTTTTGTCTACCCGCAGGTATAATTCCTTAGCCGTTTTAAGCAACTGTTTGCTTCGAGCGACACTGACTAGACAGTCATCTACAGACGATACCGGTTTTGTTAAAGTATGATATGCATTCTGAATTATAAAATTATCCAAAAGTTCGCTATTCGTTACGTATCTCAAATTATAATTAAAAATTGTAAAATGAAAATGCTCATAAATCTTTAAAAAAAATCGCACAAAATGGAGATCTTATAACAAAATGCAAACCTACATGTATGTTCAGATACGGGAAAATAGAAATGCAATTACCGGTAATAGTGAAATGAAAATACTTCGAAGAATGTGCTCCAACATTTCTTGTTATATATGTAGAAATAAATAAGAGAAAAATCTACAGCTAATGGGCGATATCTTTTTGCGCAAAAAATAAACTCATTTGCGCCACAACTTGTTTACGCCAATACTATTTTTGCGCCACTTAATTTCAAAAACTATTGGTATCATTTGCGCCAATAAGATAATCATCTAATTGCACCAATTCTGTTAATTTATTTTTAGTTATATATAATATATATTGTTACTAATACACAAAAAAAACACATTTGTGAAAATCTGTTTTGTCTAGTATTTCATAATGTATGATATTTTTTTAAGACGCTTATTAAAGTCATAAGAAACCTCAAATTAGAAAAAAAATGGAAATGTTTTTTTATAACTAAATGGATAGTTTTCATTATAAAACATATGTACATATACTTTTTTTCTGAAGAAAATTCTTTAATTTGTTCATATTGAGAAGAAGTTTACTTTATTTGAATTGCTTCCAGGAAGCAATTCGCCGATATATTTTCCGTATGCAAAGTGACCACAGCGTGACCATCTCGTAAAAATCCGGTGATCGCAATACGCATGGACCTGTCCTTAAAATAAACTATTATCTGATTGTACATGTTAAACACGTGCTTAATATCCACATTTAATTGTTGATTGTTAACTATAAGGTGGCAATCGGTGATTTGTGACGGTTTTTGTCAACGAACTGTACAGTGATTATTTAAAAACGCACAACGAAGGTGACAGTCACATTTGATGGAACGAACAATACAGTAAGAGAAAACTTTTTAAGTATGATATTGCGTTTATTCTAAGTTCAAGGGAACATTTGAAGGCACGTAGTAATTCAGCGTATAGTTATTATTATTGCTTAAGGTATTTTAAAAAACTCAAAGGTGTATGTACGAAAAGATATTCAGCATTGTTTATCTCATAAAATGTATGCAATTGCACCATGTCTATGCGTTTTGCATCTATCAGTTTTATCAACGTTCTAGGCAATATCTAAAACTTACAACAATTGTATAATTGAATAAATAAATTAACATGCACATTGACATATTTATATACACTCAAATAAGTTCTACAGAGGCATTCGAAATTGTTGTCATCCCAAATGTTGTCCTGATTATCGCTTCGAACGCGTCAACGTCCGGATTCATTTGTATCGGGGTTATACGGGGTGATAAGGTATCAATCGGGTTAACTTCGGCTTCTAAACACGACATTTAAGTAGCTGCCATATTTTCACTTCATAACAGACAGAGAGAGAAAAAAATGGAGATTATACAATATGTTTGCGTAAAAAATGACAAAATCATGCACAGAAGTCTAAGTTTATGATATATACATGCATTGGTTCAAGAATTGGATAAACTTATTTATTTCACCGGTCATTCGTTTCTTATCACTTTAAGTATATTTATTTATTTAGACAAGTCTGTCTTCAGTTATTTTTTATATTTTCCCTGATGTGTAATGTTGTAACATTTCAGTTTGGTTAACATCGGAATTTAACGGAAAAAGATAGTAACTGTATTTCTATATTATATTTCATCAGAAACGAGAACCCTAACAATAACCAATAAACGAACAAACCTGTGACAATCCTTCTTTTTTGTGTACCAAGTTGATTTTAATACAACCAGAAATTACCTCACAATATATTTTGAAAAATTGTTTGTTTTTTTTCATATATTGCAAAATATTACAGTAGTTGACGAATAAGTTTCACATATTATAAAAATTAAGTATGGTTGCCAATGCAATAACTATCCACTAGAGACCAAATGGAGTTGATTTAAGCAAATAAAGGCAATCGTACGAGCTTCAACGATTTCAACCGATATACATTTTGTACCGTACAGTCGACTATAAAAGACCCCGACATGAAAAATATGAAGTCTCCTCACTTAGGACAAGCCCGTACAGAATGTGAAGGAGTTAAAACTATTGGCCTGAGTGAGCGAGCTACCGCCCCCCCCCCCCCCCCCTAACCTGAAATAGTGGTGTTTTAGCACGTCATAAGAACAAACTGTAAAATTAATTAGCAATTGACTAAACTCAATCGGTCTACACGAGACAAAAAAAAAACTAACATAAAACAATATATACAAAAGGCACCGAAATGAGATAAAATCTAGTTCAAAGCCAATAACAACTATTAAACAAATCATTCTCCAAGACTTACGTATCAATTAGTACACATCCAAGGGATTTAGTGAAAGGAAATATTTCGCAATGCCAAAATATAAGTACATTGTAAGAAGTATCGACGGTATGAAAGTTGATGAGTAATAACTATCGTACATATTACATATATGTCAATATAAACAAAGTTATGATTTAATGTTTCAAAATCAAAATCAAAAATCAATGTTAGCACCCCTGTATTTACATTTTTGGTACATTTCTTATTTCAAAACAAATTAAAAGATGAATGGTTAAGACAAGATCAAATCCAAAACTCACTAGACTACACAATTTAGTATTGAGCTGTTAACATTTTGAAACCCCTTTAGCCAAGCTTCTTTGTGTCATTATTTGATGTTAGCTTGGTCTTTCAATATAATATATAAAAAGCTTATTATCATATCATTTTCAATATATAAAAAATCTTCGCTGGATCATCTTTTTGTTATTGATAGATTTCGTTGTTATGGTTACAAATCCACCGGAAATCAATATTGTATTGTTGTCTGCTGATATCATAGCAACACCATGGTGATAAGGGAACGTGCAGTTTATGATGTGTATTTGATTAACCGTAACAGTTAATAAGAGATCCTAAGTATTATATTAAATCTACCCTTGATACATAATACAGACAAGTATTGATCTTCTGTTTCCTGGGTCAAATGGCCAAAATATTAATTTTAAGACATATAAAATCTTGCGTCTTCTTTCCTTCCCTATACCAAAAGGAGAGAATTTAATTAAAAGTTATGAAATACCGCCTCTAAACAAAAACTTTCATTAATTTTTTTTTATATTTCTGCTTGTTTTAGTTTTAGTTTTTTTTTAAGGAGGTCTGTATACTTTTTGAACGGGGGTTTTATTGCACGTTTTTTTTTAACGGTCTAAGGGTAAAATTTGACGATAATAATAAAAAAAAAAACATCTTTTTATTTGCACGTATGCATCATGTGTAACAACTCACAAACTAGTACGACACCGTACTAAGTGTAAACTCACAAACTGGTACCTCAGAAACTGGTAAGCCACTATAGCGAGTGTTAATATACATATAGACAGAAAGCATGACTCACAGCAAGTCGTCCATATCTTAATCCCCCAAAATACAATTATAAGCACTAAATATTGATTTCAAAATATAGTTTAAAATTAATTCCAAATAGTTTTTAGGTAAATTAATGAATCTAATTACAGTTAAGGAAACACGTATCAATTCGTTAAAAAAAAATTACGGAAACATTATTAGAAATACAGTTAGATTTCTGTCTAAGTGACTGCATGGTTTCGGACTTATCCACGTGTACGGGCCCGGATCTGTTCTAATTGGTAGCAAAAATTGTTGACAGCCAGCAGAAAAATCAGAAAAACCGCTCAAATTTGCCTTCAATCTTGAATGAGGATTTATATTGAGATTTACTTTGACAATGTTTACCAATCTGCCCATTTGAACATTTGCCCATCTCTTTAAAAAAAGTGTCTCGAATTTAAATTAAAGTTAAAAATGATAAACTTTAAGGATGAAAGTGTAATTTTTACTTAATTTAATTAAACTGAAAATATTTAACCGTTACTTTTAAGTATATTTACTTATCCTCTATAATTTGAAAAATAAACTGATTGTTCATACTATCACCTTACAAAATCATTATCTTACAAGTTAAGTGCTGTTGAAGTTTTTGTCAACATTCAGTCGTCCAGTCGTCCGGAATTATACAAATATTGCAGGAAATGTATTGCCTACCCCGAATCGTATTTAAATGTATTTAGTAATAAATTTTCTCGTTTTTCTCTGTTTTTGTCGATGTTCAATTTAAAAAGCGTTTGCTCAAGTTATCACACATTTTTGGTAAGTTTAGACTAATAAGATCGTTGGCTGATTTATTTGTAGTACACCTCTTACTCCAGATTGTTGTCCTTTAGTGTTATGGACAATTGATAACTAAACTTCATACAGATGATGATCCAACCACAATATAATCTCAGTTAACAATCCAAATGTTTCTAAATATATTTCATTTATAACAGTTGAGCCATACAAGTCAAGGGCGGTAGCAGCCATTTATAAAAGGGGGTCCAAACCCAGGATAAGGGAAGGTTTCGATGTCCCCATTCAGATGTAGTGGCGGACACCCCCACCCCTGGATCCGCCACTTCATGATGAAGAGTAAGTGTACAATGTCACCTACTGCACAATAACTGATCACGGTTTGAGTCCTAACTTTGACTTTATGTCAATAAATAAGTTTTGAAAATTCCTTAAAATAATTAATTGTGACTTGACATACGTTGTATTTTAAGTTATTAGATTCAGATACAGCAACAAAATATCGTATATATAAACACGAAGATGTGGTACGATTGCCAATGAAACAACTCTCTACAAGAGACCAAATGACGCAAAAATAAACAGATACACCGTACGGCCATCGACAATGAGCAAAGTCCATACCGCATAGTCAGCTATAAAAGGCACATCGGGACATTTGTAACTCACAAATGTAAAACAATTCAAACGAGTTCTTTTTTATATATTTTTTTCTTCCCTTAGTTACCTACTTACACCCGCGTTTTAACCCCAAACATACACAACAATTAAAAATTTTTTATGTGTCCTTTTTTAGAACATCGACTCAACCATTAGATTAGTTTATCATGTCCTGACGCTAGCATTAACGGTTAATTTTACTTTCCTTTTTTTCCTTTTTTTTATTTTGCATATTTAATAGTGATGAAAAGAAAAGGAGTGTATGTCAATACTTTAGTTTCTCATGTAAAGACGAGATTCCTTAAAGATCAGCAACATATTCACATGTAGCAATGTACAAAGCAGAAAATATGAAACAAGATAAGACAAATTTACAAATAATACTTCAAACTACAACGCACCACAACGTTCTTAAAGAAAAATATTATTGGTATAAGACTAACAACAGTAATTAATTGATGAAAACAATATGAAACTTATAATTCTAACAACATACGTAGTAATATTATTTAAAAATATTGTAAGAGGTGATAATTAAATAAAATGTCTTGTCTACATAATAACTATCTGCGCATTTTGAAATTGACATTACAATGCGAATTTTGAAAATAAACATAATAATCGAATATTCAAAAGATTAGTTCAAAGTTCACAAAGCCTTTAAAGATATTTTCTTCCCTACATTTTATATTTTTAGTTTAAGCAAAATATTCAGTATTTATAAAATATTTCAACTTTCAGACACAGGTTTTATTTATGACTAATACAGTCCTTAAAATAGATAACAGGGGAAATATAATTCTTAAGTAAATATTTAGTGGTCAGAAAATCTGTTAATTTCAACATTTCAGATAACACGTATGAAATATTTTGATAATATGCGGTGTCAAATATCTTTCAATTTTCCTGTTGGGATGGTTAAGTTTTAAAACAAGAATTTATTTTATATACATTCAGTCTGCTACACTAAAAACTACCAAGCTTCAATTAACCTGGTATCTGCTACAGTTTGGTATAAATTATTTCTAACAGTTAAATAAAGTATTTCCTGGTTACATCCAACCCCAATTTACCATTTCAAATTCATTTATATATATATTACGGACTACAGAAAAAACTAACGGCAAGTAGACAAAACATATCTCATTTTGATCGTTAAATGGTTTTATATAGGGCCTTATTAAGAAACTGTAGTGTTTCAGCAGCCATTTGCAGCTAATGTTTGTCGACGGTTCATGCCTGTCATATTTGCCTTATTTGTTATAATTAATAGATTTATTTAAGCCGCATGTTTTTTTCGTTTGACTTGTTTCGTATTTTTTTTGCCAAGGCCTTCCGTTGTTGACTTTTAATTGCTTACATCCACGTCCTTTGAACTCTGGTGGATAATTGTTTCATTGGCATTCATACCACATTTCCTTATTTTTGTATTTAGAGTCAGGGTTTGCACGAGAAAATCTCGTGCATTCAGATATATGAAATCCTACTTTTTTTGTCATATATAATTTACTTGACTCTTAACTGCACATAAACCAATTGACTCCGTCTCTCATAGATAAAAAATATATATGTAATATTCAAATCATTATTTGAATATTATCTGCAATTTATACCCATGTCTGATAATAACGATGAGAACGTTATTATTATTATATATTTATCATTGCATGATATTGAATTGTAATTATTTTTTTTCAATTCAATAATTTTATTAAAAATAACAACAGTTTGTGTTTTAGAAAATAAAAACCACACTTTATAAATCCCATCCATCCGAAGCGCTTTTCTGGATTTACCTTCATCAGGAAGCCAATTAATGAATAAGAACCAAAAACAGTTGACGAACTGTATGACCAAAAAGGACCTAAATATATTAACAAATAAATAAATTGATTGTTTTTGGTAAGTAATTTTAAACCCATTACCTTTTTCTCGGGTGTCCATTTTATTTTGAATATTTTCATTGTCGTCTACATTATTCCCAGAGCGTAACAAATGCTCATTATTTTGATGTGGCGGCACGTAACTCCGGTCCTCTCGATTAGTCCACAAATTTGGCTGAACAAATGTATACCCACTGGATAACGGTCCATGTAAATCATAATGGTTTTCTGACATAATGGGTGCAAACTGAACACCAACTGGATCCATAGTTTTCTCAGAATTTATTAAAACATCACAACAAACAATATAACTTTATCGGTATATGTTGTTTTATTATTTTTGCACCTATCTTTACGTCATCACACTGCGTCTGTAACTACTTGACGTGGAATATTTTCTATGATTAGACGCGTGAAGTGGAATACAAACAATCTAGAAAATACCCTTGTTTTCTGTTTTAATGATATACAATATGTGTGCATACCCAAGATATAAACGTAAATTCAAAATAAACACAAAAGACAAACACAGATAACATTAAGTCCGCCCTTTTCTCATTATTATCCAATTGCGAAACGTTTTCATGACCGGAGTTCAATCTAAGGTTTAGATTTTCATTGAATCATAGACTGCCATAAGCTTTAATGGGTTAAACTGTTTATTTATCATGCAAACATTGACAAGATTTTGTAATCATAACATGTGATAAATGGAACATACAATAAGCGGATGAAAAATAATGGAGATAACATTTTTAAATTGTCATGGTGGATAAATCGTGTAGGTTGGTGCTTGTCTTGTTGGTTTTTTTTTTGTTTAGAAAAATAATAACATCTTTTAATTGAATTTTTAAGATATAGAATCAAGTCGGAAATGACTTAAGATGCAACTTAAGTTGTGTATGCAAGATTTTAGACCTGTTTATTGTTGTAAGCTTTCATTTTATAGAATATATTTTTACTAATTTAATTTCAAGAGTTTTACATCAAAATAATTGCAGAGCATACTTTATAGTCTATTTCATAGTATTATATCAACATAAGATGTCGCATAACGGACAGTACTAGTAGAACAAAAACTGTTGACCCTTCCAGAGGAGTGCTTTTGTTTTTCCGCCAATTTTAATTTCATTTGCTCTATTTTGACATTTTATTTGGTCATCTGCGCCAAAATTAAACATTTATTTTGCGCTAATAATAAATGTTGAATGTTAAAAAAAAAGATAAAAAAGACTTTTAATAAGAGTGTGACAAGAAAATTTAACAAATGTAATAGCATAAAACTAATTCTGTTTTGTCTTCCAAATAAAAGCAATTCATTTGAAAAATACAAATAACAACAAAATATCAACTGATTTGAATACATTAGAAAATAAATTTTTATCACATTCATCATAGAACCAAACTGAAAGCATAATTCCTCTTAACACTGATAAGTTTTTCCAATCAGATTCTGGTCAAAACCGTGGTTGAATGTGCTCATTCAATGTTTATGTAAAGGATGTGCTGCCCACATCTGTAATGATTCTGGCTGTTCCACTTTTAAAGGCTATATCTATACGACTTGTCTCCGATTTTAAATAAATCTACTACTCATATAAGTGGTCGTAATAAATATACAGGAGTATTTCCTTTATTTGTCTCTGCGTTAACCGTAGCATACTCTATAAATAAGATCTTAATTTAGACTAGTTTTCATAATACAGCATTATTATAAATGTTGCCATTATATTTTGCATGTAAATGGCGCAAAACCGCATTTATTTTGGTGCAAATGAAATAAATATTGTGCATGAGGCAAATAAAATACAGAATATTTCAAAAAATTGGCGCAATTGCAATTAAATGCACCCTTCAAGAGCACCCATGTATTACCAAGCTTTTAGTTGTGTTCTAGTCGCTCAATCTTTGGTTTCCTGTGATGTTTTGTGTGGACCATCATTGTTTGTATATTGTATTTGATAATTAATTCCTTTTATAAAATGGTAGTATTATATGTTAATTGATAACATGTTGCTGCCTCGATTATATTTTCATTTGAATATCCATTTTTTGCATTGTTAGTGATTTTTTTTAAACCTTTTTAAGTATTTTTGACTCATAATATATATCCATTTAATATTATCTTATTTTAGAATTTGTTTTTTTTTTTATTTACAGAACATGTGACTGGTAAAATTTCAAACAAGCACTGTTATAATTAATTGTATTTTTAAAATTATTATTTTTGTATAAATAATCAAATTTGATAACATTTAATGCCATATTTAGATGTTTAGTGAAAATTTAGATTGAGTAGTGAAGTTTAATATATATCTGTTTTATATATAGATATCGTTTTTTTTTTTGTATTTCTACTGACGTATTTCAAGTTCAAAATCAAGTCCAGCATATTACTTTTTTTATGCAGTTTATAAATCATATCGACATATATGATGATGAATTTATATTTACAGCTTGTTCATTTTAAAAAAATAGGTGTCCGCTTTTTTGGAAACACGAAATAGAAATCTGAAATATGCACAATTTTACAAAAAAAGAAAGAAAAGTTATATTTGAATTACGATAACAAGGGTAAAGATTGACTAATGGTGTGAACCATTCTGTTTATTTTATCGTCACAGTTTCGTTACTTTGTGAAATTATATTTAGTTGACCCTGTTGCTTTCAAATTTTGATATAATTAAGAAAATCTTACTTTCCCACAAAAAAAAACTAAACATGTTCTATAAAATTTAAACACAAAAAAGTAAAGAAAAAATTTAAATTGTTTATGAACTTGTCTTTAAAAGAGAAATAATTATTTTCAGTATCTATTTATTGTCAAACTATTCTCATTGGATGATATTTTATTTCGTGCCAGTAAAAAAAAACATTTAATTTTTTAATTTACAGTTGAGATGTGTTTGTATTTTAAAAATCATTCATACATATATTTGAAGGTACTTATAATTATTTTTTTTTGTCATTTGTTAGTTATCATTTTTTAATAATATTTTCTGTTTTTTTCTTGTTATATGTTTTCTTTTTTTTTTTTTTTTTTCCTTTTATAATAAATTTTTGATATGAACAATAACATAATTTCTTTGTTTTTTTAAATATATCACAAATTGCAATGACTTGCTAGTATACTTTCTATTTATGTTTTGTGTATATATAACATTTGAGATCATTTAATGTAAATGAATTTTACCATATAATTATTTTGTATATTTTCAGGAACGATTTGAACATTTAGTTTTTTTCAAGGATTTGTATAGTAAATTCCTTGTTTTTAGTATACATTCAAGTCGTTCTCGCACGTATCAAGTGATATAATTTGATGCGATTGTCATACAAGTGAGAGGTTTATCGCTATAAAACCAGGTTCAATCCACCATTTCGACATAGGAAAATGACTGTTCCAAGACAGGAATATGACAGTTGTTATCCATTCATTTGGTGTGTTTGTGCTTTTGATTTTGCCATTTGATTAAAGACTTTCCGTTTTCAATTTTCCTCTGAGTTCAGTATTTTTGTGATTTTACTTCTTTTTCTTTTATTTATTTGTAAAGTGATATACTTTAATTAAACCATGGGTCTTTTTATATTGAACATATATATATATGTTACGGTAGATATACTAATATTAAACAATCTTTAATTATAGCATAAAGCAATATACAGGAAATCCATACAGTTCTAATTCATACAACCATGGCGTTGTCAGTTTATTGTCGATTTATGAGTTTGACTGTCCCTCTGGTATCTTTCGTCCCTCTTTTCTAGATACATGGAAAATCGGACATTTAGGTCCTCAGTTTTGGACATCTATATATAAGACTGTTTTGTTGTGTACCACTATTATAAATTAATGTTTCATGTTTAAGTTGAGTTTATTAAATCTTTTAAAAAAGTTTTAAAACACTGTTTATAACAATCTCTATTATGATTATTTTCTTCTGTTTGATATAAAACTTTTTCTTGTCTGTAATATCTACATGCATGAATAAAATTAGATGACCGTTTGTAGGATTAACATCAACAAAGCAGCAACATAACCTTTATAATATTTGTTCCGTTGTCCTATACGGGCGGATGTTGAAATGCACTAAAAAGGCATCATTTTTGAAAAGAAAACTAAACACAAATTGAGTATTTAGATATTTCTTTTACACATATTACAGGATTTTTGTGTTACAAATTATACCAATAGAATATTTTTAATTAAGCACTGAAATCATCTGAAAGATGACAAAGATGGATTACTTTTAAATCTCCCAGCAGCTAAGTATTGCAAGTCCTTTCTATGTGATAAGAACCCGGCTAAGTACAGAAGCGACAATATGGGACAATTTTAACATGCTAGTTCAAAATGTATGATACCATATCCGGCACATAATCCTCAACTCTACTCTTTGGTGCCGCACCTTTAGCGGAGAACCAATATATACTCAGTTTCAACCGAGTCTTTGGTCCGGCTTCATAAATTCTACATACAAGAAAATACCTGTACCAAATCAGGAATACGACAAGTCGTTTGATGTGTTTGAGCTTTTTAATTTAACCAATTTTGATTAGGGACTTTTCTTTTTTAATTTTATTCGAAGTTCAGTATTTTGGTGATTTTTCTTTTTCGGACTACAACTCCTTTCTCTAACACTCGAATTGAGCACGATACCACGGTATCAACAAGGTGAAAAATCATCCTTCACGTATTGACATATGTGTTAAGGATAACCTCAAAATATAGTACGTTTCAACTTCAAATTTCAAAAATACAAATTGTTTTACTGTGTATAAATTACATTAATGTTTATACGAATTATTTAATTATGGAATATTAACCAACACGTTAAGTAATTCAAGGGAAACAAATTACAAGTACATTTACATGGGTTTTTCCATAAATCCATTTTAAAATTCAGTCATAAGAGGATCATAAGACATGTTCTTAGATATATCTTATGACAGGTCTTTGAATAGCTTCGTGAAACCGACCCCTGACATGATGTGTTGTGTACTATCTTTTATTAATTGTTTTAGAAAACTTTTTATAACCATTTCTTCTTTGTCTCTTTCATAAGTGATTTTTTTCTTTTGGCCGATATAAAACCTTTTCTTGTCTGTAATATATGCACATGTTTGAATAACATTCGATGATCTGTTGTGGGGTTTACATCAATAAAGCAGCAACATAACCTTAAGAATATTTGTTCCATTGTCCTATACGGCCAATTTGTTGAAATGCCTTAAAAGGCACCATTTAGGAAAAAACTAAAGACAAATTGCATACATTACAGGACTTACAAATTATACCAATGTACTTTGTTTTATTAAGCACTGAAATCATCTTGATGTTGACAAGGATGAATGAGTATTTAACGTCTAGTGCCAAGGATTGCAAGACCTATCCTGATATGAACCCGGCTTTGTACCAAAGCGACAATAAGGGACAGTTTTTAACATGCTTGTTCATAACTTAACGATCTCCTCGAAAATATGATACCATACCCGGACATATTATGATTAATTCTTTCTTCTACTGTTTTGTGCCACACACTTTGCAGAGAACCCACACATACTTTTTTCCACTTTTCGGCCAGAATTGGAACTTCGAATCCCGAACTCGAATTGAGCACGATACTACGGTATCAATAAGACGATGAATCATCCGTCACGTATTGAAATATGTGTTAAGGATAATCTCAAATTGAAGCACGTTTTCACTTAAAAATTCAAACATTTATACTTGTATTAATTATATGCTTTCTAAATCATTTTTCTGTTTGTTTTGTGTAGTGTGTTGTTTGTAAGGGGAGATTTATTTATTTATTTATTTTGTTGCTCTCTAGATGCAGACTAGTTAATCGATTTTTTTGTCTAATTGATGCATTACCTGCATATTTTTCAATTCGTAAAATTGGAAAATAAAGGCAACAGAAGTACAACCTGTTCACAAGTCATAAATAAATTGATTTGATTTGATTTGATTTTCTGTTTTTTAACGCTACTCTTACACCACATTTAGGCTATGTCGTGGCGGCCATTTTATATTGTTGGAGGAAGCCGGAGTGCCCGGAGAAAACCACCGACATTCGATAGTCAATTAAGATTGGTGTCGAGTGCATCCGTACGAGCGGGGTTCAAACTCACAACCTCAGTGTTGATTGGCTAGAGATTACAGTAGTAACTACTAAGACCACGCGGCCACCGAGGCCCCTATAAATCGAATGAGAAAAAAACAAAAACATTGTTAGTTTATATGAATCTATAACTTTCTTTGTAAACCAATTTTAATACATCTTTTTTCATTTTGTAGATATTTAAATTTAATGCGTACCATAGTTTTTTTTTTTAATTAAACAGAACAAAATAAAAAATGGGTCAAACATTAGATGACACAAATACGTAAATAAATAGCAATGTTCTTTTATCTAAAAAAAGAAATATGTGATTTTAATTTTATTGTGATATTATACTTTTTCCCTTTCTTTCTATCGTTTTTTGTCGTTTAATTCATTACATTGTATGTTTAATCGGTCAATGCACAAATAATTAAAAAAGAGATATATTAGTACCTTCTACCCCAAAACAATACGATGACTATTAAAAATTTGGGTGTTTCTTGAAAAGTCTAAACTTGATTAATACGTCATATTTATAATACTTTGTGTGATAAATTATATTTTTCCTGTTAAATATTTCCATTCTCAATTTTATATGATTTTTTTTTTTATGATTGGCAAGCTCCTACTAAGGCGTGCCTATAAAAGATCTACATCAACTACTACATATTGTTGTAATCTATTCAAAAGTATTCAAATGATTATGATTTTAGAGAAATCACGCCTGAATGATATTTTCAATTCTGAAACTGGTCCGTTTGAATGATGTCCAAGAATATGCACAATGACAGGTTAAGGACTGCATCCATGTGGACGAGGCATCGATATCCACTAGTAAATACTCTGTGTAAAAAATTGTATCTTTGTTTATAAACAAATAAGGTTAACTTTATGAATTCAAACAGACTTTCCGGAGACATTTTAAGAGTCATGGTAATATTATTATATAGTGTTTTAAAGACGCTATCATGGAAAAAGGTTAACCGTTATGGAATATCTATATCGTTCTATTTTACTCGTTTATGACATAACCGAATGCAACTTTTTATACCTCCTTGTTTTACTGAATATTTGCTTACAATGAGCAACACGATAGGTGTTTTTAATGGAGCAGAAACTGCTCACCCTCCTGGAGAACAGTAGTATTTTTCTTGAGTTGTATGAGTATTTACGATAGGTGTCTTTAATGGAGCAGAAACTGCTTTCCCTCCTGGAGAACAGTAGTATTTTTCTTGAGTTGTATGAGTATTAACGATAGGTGTCTTTAATGGAGCAGAAACTGCTTACCGTCCTGGAGAACAGTAGTATTTTTCTTGAGTTGTATGAGTATTTACGATAGATGTCTTTAATGGAGCAGAAACTGCTTACCCTCCTGGAGAACAGTAGTATTTTTCTTAAGTTGTATGAGTATTTACGATAGGTGTCTTTAATGGAGCAGAAACTGCTTACCCTCCTGGAGAACAGTAGTATTTTTCTTGAGTTGTATGAGTATTTGTTTGTGGACTGAGGTTTTGTCTATTTGTAATTCTTTTTGGTTTACACAAAGGACTGACTGTTTTCTTCATCTGATGATTTTATTGTTATCTGTTTGTTTTTCTTCTTAAAAATTGCTGTATTTAACAATCTTGGAAGGTAAAATACCAGTGTACAATTAGTCTAGTACTTTACCTAAAGCTGCTAATTATTCAAAAAATTAGACGCAAGTGATTTATTTTATATTTTAGACTGTTTTTATATATGCCAAATATTTCTTTTTGTTCAAGCCAGTTTTTTCAACTTGGCCATATGAGTGGATATAATTCTTATAGTGAACAGTGATAAACTGTTAATCTCATTAATCATTTTAAAAAAAACCAAGCTGGATGAATTTTTTTTTATCAAAAAAGAATATTATAAGACCTATCGTCTCATATTTATTTCAATTCTATCAGAAATTTTTTTGTTATTCACAAAGAAGCATTTTCTAATGAATTATCTTTTCTAAATAGGGCACTTTTGCACAATTCAAAGCATGCAAACATTTCAGAGTGATCATGTTTTATTACATATTATACATCTTTAACTATCTAAACATTAAAAAAATATATATTAACTAGAAGAGCCTTTCATTAATACACTTAATCAAGTGGGGGATCATCACAAATGGGTACTATCCTTATGTATAGGTATAATACCTCAAAACAAGTTTCAAATTTCAGTGATAAAAATATAAACTTTCAATTTGCATATACAGATATTTTCTGTCGTGGTGCTTTCATTCGTGTAAAGGAAAACATTTTGCTTAAAGCCACCATAATTGAATTATTTAAAAAAGATAAAAGTTGACAGCCTTCAAAGAATAGGATTTTTGGACCATTATCTTCGAACTCAGATTTCAAATATACTAGGGTCTTAAAAGGAAACATGATGCCATTTATATGAATATTTGCGCCATGACAGCTATCAGTATGAAATACAAAAGTATATATGTTGTCACTTTAAATTGATACTCCAAATTGTACCCATTCATAAGGATTTTCCCCTATCTGTTACTAATACAAATGATTTTTTTAAAAACATAGTTTTTTCATTACTAAACAGCGATTTAATTGACACGATACTTGGTCTAAAGCGTAACTTCCCGAGTATATGACGAAAACTTCTATATTCCACTATTGTATCCGCTGTTTCATAATAATCTTCATTAAAACCTTCAAATAACAACTTTGGTATTTCAAGTAATCCAAATTTATAAACAGTGTGAAGTGATTGTACTCTCTTAGATTGCAAATTCATTAAGCAATTGCAAGAGGTATGTGCACATGTATTAATCGTTAAGCCCATACACTCTTCTTTTATCTCCGAACTGTCGGAAAATATGTATCTGATATAATTATTTAATGTACTTGTGCTGCGCAATTATCCGTTTCCTTTGTCGTATAATTAATATGAATTATATAAAACTGATAATGGAAATGAAGAATGTGTCAAAGAGACAACAAACCCGAACAAAAAGCAGACAACAGTCAAAGGCCACCAATGGGTCTTTAATGCAGCGAGAAACTTCCGCACCCGTAGTCGTGCTTTAGCTATGAATACTCTCCAACAGAAAAGAGTGCAGTTTAATGGCTAAATAATGATAAATGAACAATTTTTAAGTTTCCTTGGCTTTTATGGCAATTATAGATCTATAAAAAGTAAAATAACATAAATATCGCACTCCGGGGATAATTAAAAACCTCAAACTCATCAAACAAATGGAGAATAACTGTCATATTCCCGAATTGGTACAGGCATTTTCTTATGTAGAACATTGTTGATTGAATCTGGTTTAATAGCCAACAAAACTCTTTCATTTGTATGACAGTCGCATCAAATTCAATTATATTGATAAAAATGTATGTATAAAACAAACACACATAATATGCAGAAATGCCGAAAATAGAGGCACAGCAGAAACATTTACCATACCACGATAACATAATGGCGGGACGAATAAGTACCGAGCCACGTCAAATGAATATTATCATTAAAAAGTAAAATAACAAAAATATCGCACTCCAAAGAAATTCAAAACGGAAAACCTTTAATTAAATGGCAAAATCACCAGCAGTAAATGTTTATCAGAATAAATAGCAACTGCCATATTCCTTACTTGGTACCGGTAAAAAGTTAAAGTAATAATTTACAAAGACAAATAAAAGAAAAAAGTAACACGCAATTAAGATGATAAAAACAACGTCAATAGCTAGAATCTATACTTCAAGACTATCGTGTAGTATTTGTAAAGTTGATGCGGAATATATCAACAAGATCTTGGTATCTTTCGATGAACTTTAAAAAAAAGCATGTAAAGCAAATGATGCAGACCCAACAATTAATGAAAAAGGTTATGGAATAACAAAAATCGGTTAAGATTCTTAAATTGAAATATAAAAATAGTTTGCCTCAAAAGAGAAATATTCTCCATCTTTAGATATCATACTATTATGGGAATAAACATCATCCTATGCCATCTAAGAACTATCCATATTCATTATCATATCTTTTTTGAAATCAATAAAAAGTAAAATCACAAAAATACTGAACTACAAGGATAATTCAAAACGGAAAGTCCCTAATAAAATGGCAAATTCAAATGATAAAACACATCAAACGAATGGACTACCACCAACCCTTAATATTAGTATATTTATGCTTGGACTCTAAAATGATCAAAAACAAACCTTGCACGTTTCTTTTGTCATAAAGATATTGATTTTAATTTATCTCTATCGATTGGAATAATGCCATTCAAGGACGGTTGATGAACTTTGTCAAAAATAATGTTAATTTGTAGTTTTCTTAAATTAAAAAGAAAGAATATTCAATTACGGAAATTGTAAACATTATTTGAATACAATCTGAAATTGCTATTGTGAAGAAGTTGTTACGTGTCATTGCCTAACAGATACATACCAATATTTATCCATTCAAAACATGTTTATCTTTCGTCTTTAATTAATTATTGCTATATCGATGGTCTTTTTTGTCTACACCATACTTAAATCTGGTTTTTGTCAACCAGGTTCAATCCACCAGTTTTTCTTACAATGTCCTGTAGCAAGTAAGGAACATGGTCATTTTTATATTATAGTTCGTTTCTGTATGTGTTTCATTTTTATGTATCTGTTGTGTCATTGTTCTCCTTTTATATTTGATGTGTTTCCCTCAGTTTTAGTTTGTAACCAGGATTTATTTTTTTCAATCGATTTATGAATTTCGAACAACGGTATAATACTGTTGCCTTTATTTGTCTACACCTAACTAAAAGCATTTTGAATAATCTATCTACTCTTTCAGTTTTTATTTCTCTTGTTGATACATAATCATTTTTAAATTATTCAAAATGAATGTTTTTTAAATTAATACAAAATAAAATACATGTAAAAAGTTCAATCTCAAAAATACTGAACTCCGAAGAAAATTTAAAACGGAAAGTCCCTAATCAAATGGCAAAATCAAAAGCACAAACGCAGCAAACGAATGGACAACAACTGTCATATTCCTGACTTGGTACAGGCATTATCTTATGTAGAAAATGGTGAACTGACATTACACATTTTTGATTGCGATAACCTAAGTTTAAAGTTCTACACATACATTCTCGGGGTAAGTAAAAAGTCATGTCATTTAGCTGTTATGGGAGAATTAGGTCTTACTCCATTGCATATTGACATTATTTGTTCTATCCTTACGGTTTTGCAAAGAATTAATGGTTTTGAAAAGGATCATTTTAAACAAGCCCTAGTCACAAGTATTGACACAAACAAATGTAATAAGTCATCTTGGTATTCCAATATTGTATATATTTTAATATGTATTGATGTTGATATAGAGAGTTTTGACGTTGAAACGTTAAATGTATTTTGATTAGTAAATAACGGATTTGAAAAGTTCTAAAGACGATAATGGATCATAATGCAAATGTTAAAAAAGGAAAATTGCGTACTTATTTTAAATTTCAAAACATCTTCAAAGGGGGAGCATATTTATGTCAAGTTAATAAATTATAGTATCGAAAAAGCTTAACTCAATTTCGAATCAGTGCTCATCAGTTAGTTATTGAGAAAAGTATATATAAAAAGGTCAATTAAGATGAAAGATTTTGTGGTCAGTGTAAAAATACACAGGTTAAAGACGAGTTTCTTTTTTTAATAGAATGCACTGCATATGAAAAAAACCCGAGATTTTATTCTTAATGAAGCACGCATTCAATGTAAAAACTTCCCTTATATTTCAAAATATAAACAATTTATTTGGTTGATGTCATGTGAGTCTAAAAATGATAATATGTCAGTGCCAAGATTTTAAGTACTTGTTTTGCATTCCAAAAACTGAATATATATATAGTAGTGGTGTAGTTGATTTTTATTTTTAATTTTCATATATTAGAGAGACAAAATATTCCATTTTATTTATTTTCAAACACCATTAAGTATGGAGTATATTTATTTAATCATTTATATCATATGTAATATATTATTAAAATTACAGTATAATAAGTATCATATAAATATATGTATATGCTCTAAAACGGGCCCTTTAATTGGATTCAATAAATATTCTTATTCTTATTCCTATTCATTCAATTGTTATCCCCTCTCTTTTTATTATTTATTTATTTTTATGTATGATTTTAATAAGATGATAATCAATGTGTGATTCTTATATTGTATAGTGAATTATTTATGTATGAAATATAAATTTTGTCCCTCTTAAGGTGGTACCTAACACTATAGGGAGATAACTCTGTAAAATCAGCTAAACGTTTGAATTACGTTATGTTGTTAAGGGAATATTAAGCTTCTCAATGATAAAAAAAAATAATGTTTTTCAAACTGCTATATAACCAGTGTAATTATCCTGATAAATGGTTGGTTCAAATTTTTTGAAATTTTTATATTTTTGTCAAAGGGTCAAAGTAAATATTTTGTCAAAATTTTATGAAAATTAAACGAGACAAATTAATTTAAGAAAAAGTGTAAGGTACCACCTTAAAGCCAGGGACCAAGATGACTTCACAGTTTTGTCAGTCATTAGGATTAAACGAATGGTTATTTGAAAGATAAGTATAGATAAAATTAATCCTCTAACGAGTTAAACTATAATATATTAATAGTGTGGTCAACAGATACGTACCGTCCCGTTGTCAATTAATTTCTAATCCCTGACAGAACAGAAACAAAGTTGTATATGTTATCAATTCTCAAACTAATTTACTTAAGAGTGAAATCCTCTCAAGACAGTTCATTCCTAGGTTGAGCTCTATCTTCTTTTTGTTCTTACGAAAATTAACAGTTTCTAAATCTTTTCCCTAAGATATATGATGTTTACATTTAATACGGAACCTGGATCCCATGTTATTTTTAAATATTAGAATTTTAGAAAAGCTTGACTCCGCCCCGATTTTCTGGAATTTGCCTATTATTTTACACATACTCCACGACATTGTTTTTAACCGCTACTTTATGATTATAGTAGATTTTATTCTCGGTAGATGTTGCTATGCTATGTTACATCTTCCTGACACCAAAGCTGGCATTATGAATATGAAATTAAATTTATGAACTGTGAGAATAGATTCATTGCTGTCATATATGACAAATTATCAGTCCGACATCTAGTAGAAAATTTTAAAATTTTTAATGAATTGCATTATTACATTGTCCTCCTAAAACAAAGGTTACTTTTGGGTTAGTTTTGTCAATTTGATTTCACTCAATAATTGCTTATAGAAAATGTTGTTTACAATAAATAAAATTAATTTTTAAGGAAAAAACGACGATTAGTCGGACTACGATTCTGAAAGAAGTCTAAAATGATAAATCAGTAAACCTATCAAAGTTGCAACTTACAGTGCTCAATAGTCTTTGAAAATTAAAAACGGTGATAATTTATAATTGCGTATAGGACCTAATGTCAATATCAGGTAAATAGTCCAGTAGATTATCATAGTCCTTTAACATTATATCTACGAATTGTTTTACCTTATTACCATAAACGTATAAAAGTCGCAGTCATATTTGTTAATATTTTTTTTTATTTTGTAATTTACATTTAAGGTAGATTCATGGTACAAGTAACAATTTTTTCTCACAATCGACCGGGATAGGCATGACTTATTCGTCACTGTTTTTTTTTAAGAAAACATTTATATATCAATCAATCAATCTTTCTGAGGCATCCCCGAGAGTATCAACAGCTGAGTAGTAATTGTATTCGGTACTGACATAGTTTGTAATATACATTTCTAAAATTCTCCGTTGATATATATATATATATAGAGAGAGAGAGAGAATTTATAGTTCAACTACCTATTAGTAAATATTTATTTGGTCTTCTTTGTATGACCTCAATTAACATGTATTTATACATCCTTGAAGTTTTATTTTCACCCAATTTACATGTATTTATACATCATTGAAATTTCATTTTCACCCAATTTACATGTATTTATACATCCTTGAAATTTCATTTTTACGTTTTATTATTTTTAGTTGCTTAGTTTGAGTGTTTGAAGGTAAGTCAGAAATTGTGGTTTGCACACATCAACTGCAGATTATCCTACGGCCTTCTAATATGATAACACATAGATGAAGTTTGAGATTGTTTCGTAGCTATCTAATTGGTATCTCATTGATGTACAGTCTGACTCTCATTTTGTTCATATCATTATGTTTTGTCATGAATTATTGTAGATATGCTGGTATATCATCACCATTTTTCATATTTCCACGTTTAATGTAATACTACATTTGAAGCAGGATCTGCTTACCTTTTTGGAGCACACGAGAGCACCCCAAGTTTTGGTGAGGATCATGTTGCTCAGTCTACTCTTTAGTTGTCTATGTTGAGTTTTCTGTACTATTATTAGTCTGTTTGTGTTTTTCTTTTTCAGCTATGGCGTTGTCAGTTTATTTTTGACTTATGAGTTAAAATGTCCCTCTGGTATCTTTCTCATCTTTTTGCCACAAAATAATAGGCACAAAAACGAAAACTTTTCAAAAAACATAAAAATACATAATTATATAGATATAGGAAGATGTGGTGTGAGTGCCAATGAGACAACTCTCCATTCAAATAACAATTTATAAAAGTGAACAATTATAGGTCAATGTACGGCCTTCAACACGGAGCCTTGGATCACACCAAACAACAAGCTATAAAGGGCCCAAAAATTACCAGTGTAAAACCATTCAAACGGGAAAACCAACGGTCTAATTTATATAAAAAACGAGAAACACGTATAAATTACATAAACAAACGACAACTACTGTACATGAGATTCCTGACTTCGGACATGTGCAAACATTTGCAGCGGGATTAAACGTTTTAATGGTACCAAACCTTCTCCCCTTTTCTGAAACAATAGTATAACATCACAACATAGAAAAACACACTCAATCAAAAAACGTAAATTAACACTCTATGAACGAATAAATTTGATCTGCGATACCTAAATGCAAATGTACAAATTTAAGGAGAATAATCTTGATGTTCACACAAATGTAGTGCGAAGAAATGAAAATTAGAAGATATTCCAAAAAATCAAAGCTGGTATATAGACAAGATTTATATTAATATAAAATAACAAAAAAGCATTACAAATAGTATCAACAGGTCGAATTAACAAAAACAGTACGATTTGAGAGTACTCGCAGTTACTGACATCTAGTTAAAAGCCAAAAACAATTAATAATAAAAAATAATGCATCAGCGACTTAAATCAACTAAAACACATCCCAGGGATTTAGTATGTTAACGTCATGAACAGTTAATGTATATTTTATGCGTCTGGGCGGTATTATTTACTTACCTTCAATAAGAACACTCAAAGCCAAGCATTAAAAATATAATGAAAACAATTGAAGAAACATATGATCAAAACGAACCTTAAATATGAGCCAAATCCCTCTATGGTTAATTTTCCATAATTTTTTGTATGATTTCTAAATTTATGAGAGGAAAATTTAAGAAAAAAGTAAAATCACAAAAATACTGATCTCCAAGGAAATCTTAATTAGATAATAATGATCAGACAGGATTTATACGTGGTAGATTTATTGGTATACTACACCACACTGAAGAAAATGATATCCCAGGCATTCTTCTCATTGATTTTGAAAAGGTTTCTTTTTTTTCAACTTTGGAAATTCATCTTTATCCCCTTACATCTTTTTGTTATATGCTGAAATATTATGAAAACTACTTAGAAAGGAATACTCAGAATTTTTGATATCGCAATATGCTGATGACATTACATCTAATTTAGATGGTTCACCAGAATCCTTAGATGGTTAACCAGAATCCTTAGATGCATCTCTTTGTGTTTCAGAATTATATGCTGAATGGTGTGGTCTCAAGATGAATTTAGAGAAAACACAGATAGTTTAAATTGGAAAAATGAAATAAGTGGGGATTGGAGTGGGGTTTCAACAGATTTACGCACATGTGTATTAAATATTCGCTCGACTTACAAGAAATGGAAACACTAAATTATAAACCCAAATTTAAAGAGATAGAAAAAACAATGAAAAGTTGGTCAAACAAATACTTGTCCCCAATAGGAAAAAATACTATAATTAAAAGTCTTATAATTTCAAAGCTTAATTACTTATTTCTAATTTTACCAAATCTTATCTCATCTTTTATATAAGCTTTGGATTTTACATATTTTGGCCACGAGCATCACTGAAGAGACATGTATTGTCAAAATGCGTATCTGGTGCAGAAAAATTGGTACCGTTAATGTTATTAACAATGGATTAATTTACTAAATCAATTTAATAAAACAAATATTTAATTTTATTTGGGATGGTAAACCAAACAAAATTAATAGAGAAACAATTGCTTGAATATATGAACTGGGTGGATTTAACATGTTAAATCTAAAGCAATGTGTCAAAGGATTAAAATTAACTTGGATAAGAAGAATAATTAAACAGACTAATAATTATTGTAAGCTACTTACGTGTTCCGAAAAAAAATAATTAAATGAATTTCTCTATATAGGTCCCAGAACAGAAGTCAGAAATCCTTTATTGCAAGGAGGTTTTTAATGCCTGGACTGAACTCCAAGCTTAAGTAGCTATTAAGAACGAATATGATCTTATCACATCTACTCTTTGGAATAATAAACAAATTAAGATTGGTAATTAAATCCCTCTGTATAAAAAACGGACTGAAAGGGAATTTAGCTAATAAATGATTTAATTGCTAAAGATAGGCATTTAATGAAGTTGCAGGAATTTTTTACTTTCTTATATGTCAAGGAGTATTCTCAGCAGTTAATTATTATATGTAAAGTCTTAATATTAAATGTAATCAGCTTATAAAGCCTTATGGACCTATTATACCAACTACTACTTCTATTTTTATGAAATCTACAAAAGGATCAAAAGACATGCATAATATTTTAAACGAAAACATAACAAATATCACATCACAGGAAAAGTGGTCCTTAATCCTAAATAAACATAATATTATTTGGAATACAGTATATAGACTGCCGTTTTACATTATTAAAAATTCAAAACTACATTGGCTTCAATACAGGATCAATCACAGAATTTTGGGAACAAATAACCTACTCTACAAAATTAAAGTCTCACAAAACAATAAATGCACTTTCTGTACAGATTCAATAGAAACTATAGAACACACATTCTGAACATGTCCAAAAGTATTTGATGTTTTGGAAGAACTTAATAAATGAACATATTCAAAAGTCCAAATTGAACTACCACTCAATTTAGATATTGCCTTATTTGGGATATTAGAAAAAAAAACGAAACTAAAATACATAAGAAACCTCATAATATTATTAACTAAATATTATATATACAAAACAAAAAAACAATGTAGACAAGTATATATTGTAGCCTAAAAAAATTACCTTACAGAGAATTTGTTTATTGAGAAAATAATATTTTATAAAAATAAACCATTACAAAGAGCGTACTTCTGCTGAAACCCCTGGCTCTAACTAATAGAACGACTATACAGGTAAACTTTTACGCAATAAAATTATATCTACCCAATCCATGCAGCCTCAGGTTTAGATTTTCTTTTTTTAACATTATTATTATTTACTAATACGTTTGTCGAATGATTCAAAATATCAACTATATGTACCTGCCTCGATTTTGCTGATGTACTATAGACTTACTTACTATGATTATTTTTATATGCAGTTTTTACCAATAAACACATCACAAAAATATAAAGTTGAAGAGCATTGAACACCGAAAAGGTTGTGGCAAATACGGATAAGATAATCTGTACATGGGATAAGAATATCCTTAGTAGTTCGAATAATTCATGATTAATACTGGGCTGGAGATACCCTCGGGGAAGAAACATCCATCAGCAGTGGCATCGACCCAGTGGTGTAAATAGTTATCAAAGATAATAACAATCAAAACCAAGGAGTAAACAAAGACTCACAAAACCAAAGGACATTTCCATTACAGTTATAAATAATAATTAAGAAACAACACGAACTCCACTAAAAACCGGGAGTGAAATCAGGTGCTCCGGAAGGGTAAGCATTTCCTGCACCGGTACCAGGCTTATATTTTGATACGACAGACGCGCGTTTTGTCTGCATTAGACTCATCAGTGACGCTCAGATCAAAATTGTTAAAAAGCCAAACAAGGATAAAGTTGAAGAGCATTGAAGACTAAAAATTCCAACACGTTGTACCATATACGGCTAAGGTAATCTATACCTGGAATAAGAAAATTTTTAGTATTTCGAATAATTCATAATTTTGCCGACAGTAAATTTATATAAATGACTATATAATTGATATTCATGTCAACACCGAAGTACTGACTACTGGGCTGGTGAAACCCTCGGGGACGAAACGTCCACCAGTAGTGGCATCGATCTAGTGGTGTAAATAGTTATCAATGGTTCCAGGCTTATAATTTGATACACTGTATGACAAAAAAAGATCTAAATAATTAGGCTTCTCCAGTTAGCCAAACCTCCCGATTATATGGCAATGTTAAAAATACCGCTACAATGCCAACGCTACGTGACATGAATACAATAGAAACAAACAAACAACACTCAAATCAGAGAAATACGAAAAGAAATAATATATCAGTACATTACAACATGTAAACAACAGACAACAGACAGATCCCATGAATTTGCGACAGCACACAAAGACCCCACATAACGAAATATACTACGCGTCACTTAAATGAGGGTGGTAAAAGGGGTAGAGGTCTGAAAACGGAAACACGTGAAAAAAAAAAAAAACATCGCAAAAACGTTGCACGGAAAATAAATAAATAATCGTAAATATTAAGGAAAAGGTACTACAAGTAACTCCTCGGTCGTTTTTGGAGACCATGCAGTCGCTGTTAATGGACATGGCCAACATTAAGCGTCCGCTTGTTGCATCTGATTTGGAAAAAAAAACAACATATTATTGATTGTAATTTGATGGAATTTATTACGTACCATACATATACAATAGTATTGAAAAATATAATGGTAACAATATATATCAAGTTCTATTAGGAAGTAAAATAACACGAACGAAAATTCAAAACGGAAAGGCCGTAATCAAATCATCGGGCAAAAACAAATGCCGCAGTCAAACACATCAAACGAATGGATAACAACTGTCATATTTCTTACTTGGTACAGGCATTTTCTTATGTATAAAATGGTGGATAAGTTTAAACATATTTATTTATAGTGGATTGGGAAACAAGTTTTGCAACTTATATTAATCCCTTTCCACTTTGCGGGTGCGAGTGCTGCCTTGTAGCGGCATTAACCTACTCTTTTTCAAAATCTACAAGGGTGTCTTTAACGTGCAAGAGATATGGCTCTCTCTTAACACGGGTCAGCCATTTATCGTCCCCTTCCGACGGACTATCATCGTTTCCTCAAGACCATACTCGCAGATGGTGTCAAGGGAGAGCCGAAAATTGAGTTCCTGAAATTTTCATCCCAAACAAGAATCGAACCGGGAACCTTTGTGTTAGTAGTCCGATGCACTAACCACTACACCACGGCTCTCACTTAAACCTGGTTTTATAGCTAGCTAAACATCTGACTTGTATGACAGTCGCATGAAAATCCATTATATTGACAACGATATATGTGAACAAAACAAAAAGACATAATATGTAAAAATGTCAAAAATAGGAGTACAGCAGTCAACATTGTGTTATAATCTTAATTACTATAAAACAAACAAATATGTAACAAACAAACACAGAAAGGCATATATATCTAAAGCAAACTACATTAGCAAAAATGAAAGACAAGAATGCAAACATGTTACCATAAAACAATATTACAATGACGGGATGTGTAAGTACAGAGCCACGTCATATGGATAACACCAAAACAGATTAAACAGCAAAAGTAATATTCATAAAGACAAATAAAAGAATACTATAACATGTTACTAAGATGACAAAGAACTTCAGTATCCAGAATCTACACTTCAATGTATTGTTTGTGAAGTTGATATGGAATACTTATCAGCAAGGTCTTGGTACCTTCCGATGAACTGTTTTTGAAAAAGAACGAGACGTTCTTTGACATACGCCTGTTTCATTAACTTTCTACTCCGACACTGGTGACGTTTTACAAGGTCTTGGTGGCAGTTGCATGCTTTTTGGATACCAAATAATTTGAGATACATAAATCCCATATGCAGGTGAAGTTGGTATATTGCTACTATGATGGGGGAAATTGATTTCAAAATTAGAAATCGTTTCGTTTGTTATAGATTCTGATACTGAGAAGACAGCGTATATCAAAATCGTGAGATAAGTCGAAAAATGAGGAAGAGTAGCAGTGTCTGTTAATTCTTTAATTGCTTGTTCAGGGGTGTATATAAATGGAATTCAATCAGAACAGTTTAGATTGAAGATTAGAATGATTACATAAGTTTCAGAAGGTATTGTAACACTCATAAATACACATTTTAAACGTTGATTCTCAAGATGCCTCTCATTTAAGGAAGAAACCACTAATATGCATTAATTTGATTGTACATAATGGACCCCTCATAATGGGTTTTTTTTTATCAATTTATGCGCTCATAGTTGGTCGAAATATGTACGAAGGGACCACGTATTATGAAAAAGTCATCACATAACTTGACCAGAGCCAATTTGAAGTTTAACGTTTACAAGGTAACCAAAAATCCTTTTAATAAGTCCTGGTTTATTTTATCACATGCGGGACAAGCACGAGAACTAAGGAGTACCTAAACGAATGTAAACACGGAAAATAATTAAGGGGAAACAGGTATAGCGGGGCTTTATTGTGTTTGTGTTTTGGGACTACATGTCATTATTTCGGGAATATGTATCCTAGGGATCGATAACTCCATCTTGCCCGTTATATATATAGGGAACTACCACTCGCATATCTTTCTTCATAAAGTCACTGTTAGAACTGCATGTATAACTAAGTCTACTTAATGTTCACATCTTTAATCTTGTAACAGTACATGTATAGATAATATTCACAGTTTATAAATTCCAATATAAAACTACATGTTATTTCATTCTCAAATATAAGGCCAAATAAAAATATATGTGTGGTTCCAGTAACCCTACCGTCCCTACTTTTTCGGCTTAAAAATAGCCTACCCTAAAGATTTTATTGTCATTTTTCATTAAGCACTGTTAAAGTCAGAATTTTGGTCCCATAGACTCAATGTAAAAAAAAAAACATAAAATAAAAAAAAAAAAATCCCTACCTACTTACCTACATACTTTTTTATTTGGCCTAATGCAACTTGTTATTTCATTCTCAAATATAATGCAACTTGTTATTTCAAACTCTTTAAAACGACTGACCAATATAAAGTTTCTCACAAGATCGAACTATACACATCTGTGCTTAATTTATGTACTTTAAGGCATTGATTAATGGTCTTTTATTATTTGGATAAACTAGTAAATGCTATTGCAGTTCAACTGTGCAACTCATGTATCGTATAAAGTGTCACATTAATCAAGATGAAAGATCATTAAACTGATTAAGAACTGACCATCAAATCTTAGATGTAAATGACCACGCCACACAGGCACTGTGGAAACACGACATAGAACCAAACACGAGAAAACGAGCCTGAAACAAAAGGTAAAAACACGAAAGCACGTGAACTTGATAAAAAAGCTGAAAACGTTCCACGAAAATAACCCTTTACCACCATCTTATTAAAATTCATAATAGCCAAACTGTATATAAATCCAAGGAGACTATTTTGCCGGAGCCGGTAAAGATCGGTAAGACAGTTTTGTTTATTTTAGTCACAAATCATATAAGCTGATTTATGCAGAGACATATGTTATGTAACATACAATATGTCTCTAAATTTATATGACAGTAGTTTGTATTGAATTATTGAAATCAAAATGTTTTAGCTCATATACTTTTGGAAATGAAAGGCTTGTTTCTCTCCCCATCTGCCTTGGTGTCCTTGGATGTATGTGGACCTGTCACCCTGTCGTAATTGTTATCAGGAAGTTGAGTAGTCCAGAAGTCCTACGGCATTGACTAGTAAAAATTGCTTTTGGGTTTGTAATATTCTTCACTACAAGCAAACAGAATTCAACTAAAATATTCAAAAAATGAGCTTCTGGCTTGTGGACTCAAAAGTTAAGGTTCAGATCTTGTAGACGACGTATTATATGTCTCTGATGTGGACCCTTTGGCTAAAATGGCTGCATTTTCACCTCAAAATTTTCTCTGAGTACAGACAAATCTGTGCACACTGCCTGTGAATCTGGAAAAGTTTTAAAGCATAGCATGCCCTTTTTTTTATGCCCCACCTACGATGGTCCGTTCGTCCCGCTTCAGGTTAAAATATTTGGTCAAGGTAGTTTTGAAACTTACTACACTTGTTGCTTATCAGAGGCGGATTTAGGGGGGAGGGGGCCTTTTTGTGAAAAAAATTGGTTGCTTATATAGGGAATTACTGAAGCGTGACTGGAGCGGGCCCCCTTTTAGGTCAGTCAGTGGGCCCCCACTTATGAAAATTTCTGGATCCGCCGCTGCTTATGATATGATCTTTCTAATTTTAAAGCCAAATTAGACTTTTGACCCAATTTCATGGTCCACTGAACATAGAAAATGAAAGTGGGAGTTTCAGGTTAAAGTTTTTGGTCAAGGTAGTTTTTGATGAAGTTGAAGTCCAATCAACTTGAAACTTAGTACACATGTTCCCTATGGTATAATCTTTCAAATTTTAATGCCAGATTAGACTTTGTTTTATTATTACTTTCAAATCAGCTGTAGTTATACTAAAGAGTTGTAAAATTAAGGCGATTTCTGTAATTTAGTTCTTTTTTTTATTTTTATATTATCTTTATTCTCCTATTACTCCAACAGAAAAAAAGTACCTCAACAAAAATGCATGCTTCTTTCGAAGGCAGATTGTGAGCCTAAATGAACAGTGACCCCATTTTTTTATGTTATTTTTCTATTATTAGTATATGATAAAATTCATTTACAGAAGAAAAAAAAATATTAAATAAAATACATTTGTATTTTAAAAAAATCAATGTATATCCGCGATCCCTCTTAATTAAGTCCCTTGACTCTGTAGATTGTCAGTACAAATACAAATACAAATATTTTATTGGCACAAACTCAATTACAATAATAATTGGCAACGGCCCATACAACTAGTATACTAATACTGTGAAAGTACTTTAATTCGTGGGTATCAATTTTCGTGGTTTGAGCAATATTTACATGTTCGTGGGTTTTTAAATTCGTGGATTTTAGTTTTCTAAAAAACAAATTAAAATTAATACCGTAAGAAACGAAGGTTACAAATAGCCTGGATTGAAGGAAATTGCAAAGTAAACATTGACCGTCGTGTAAATCGTAGTGATAACACTAATTAACTCGTGATAAAGTGATCAACAGATTGAAGACGACCAAAGGTGTTAATAAGGCCATAAACATGTCACCTAAAGAAAACAGTAACATACACAAATGCTATAAACGTATCTTTAATTGTCAAATAATTCTTATCAAAATCAAGCCCAGCATGAAATTATTATTTCCCATATGTACGAGAACTAATGAGGATATAAAATGAACACTTTATCATACTAGCATATCAATACCGGAAATCTGACTTTCATTGATCATAAATATTTTGTATGAGAATTAAATGTACAGTTCAGGTTATTTAAGATTAAATGGGTATAATCCTGCATGCATTTATAGTTCTGTGACTGCTATTAAAGTATTCTCAGATTTGGCGTTTTCCATATATTCTCTAGATCATATCAGTAGTCAAACCTACCGATAGGGATCTTTCCATGTCTTGATTTTTGACAATGATTGTTTTATTTCGTTGGACACTTAAATTCGTGGATAAAGTCATCCACGAAAACCACGAAAATTGGTACCCCACGAATAAAAGTACTTTCACAGTAGTAATGATGCAGCAATTAAACAATACTACAATGTATATAGAATATGCATAGGCATATTTTGAACAATGAAATGTGCAGTTATAAAATATATCAATATAATTTATATAGGTTAATTTATAAGAATAGACTACTGACATAAGTATATTGTATGTTGTAACATAAATTGAATTTTTTCCTTTGATGTTTTAATGAAATAATATGCTTAAAAGTGTGTTGAGGGAAAACCATGGTATAATATCTGCAATTTGATTTTGCTAATTAAGTATGCAACTCAAATAGAATACAAAGGAAAGAAGGCGTAGCTTAGCCATGGTACAATATATTTATTTTCATGTTATTCCATGGCTGAAGCTCCACCCTTTTTATGAAAGGTATCCGCCTCTGGAATATTTAGGAAACCGAAAAACGTAAAAGGTTAAGATCTTCATTTGTTTTCATTTATAACAAAAACAATAAATCATGTGTACCACATCTTAAGAAACCTCTTTCAAATTATATAGGATTGATACGAGTTCCCTTACTTTTGGAAAAAATACTAAAAGTTTCTCCTTTCAGTTCTGAAAAAATAAAATGTAAAACTACAATGTAGTACCATTTCCTTTGCGAAAATTCTATGACATTGTGATAAAAAAAGGGGGTAACTATAGAAATAAATATCAGCTACACATATTTGTGAAAAAAAAAATGATTCTTTTTGCGATCAAAAAGGGTATACTGAATTCTACGCTCCCTGGATTCGCCACTAAACTTTAAATGTATAAATATGCATTTTTCAATAAATGAACAACCTGTAAAATATGATTATTTTGTATGAAACCTTGAAAACCAAGAATTAAAAAAACAATTCTTACCATCTTTAGAATTATTTAATAATCCTTGTTTACTTGCTGATGATATAATGAAATTACCAGTGCACACAATCATACACGAAACACAAAACTGAAAAAAAATCGTGAAAATCCGACATTTTCTTTACTTTCTGCAAATTCTGGGGTTCTGTATAATTTATGATATACACCAGGCGCAAAAGTGACTTGCGCGAACTTCCATTTCATTGGATAAAACTGTAACGTGATCAATTTCCAATATTAGGTCAATCATTTTATTTATAAATTTTATATACCATGTGTCTTACTCATTAACATATTTAAACAAACTCATCCTTCGGATTCCTTTGTTTAAATATGTTAACTTGTAAGCACCATGGTAAATATACATGTAGTACTTATAGCTTCAAATTGTTCATATTACTCATTTATAAGGACATTTTTTCTTTAATTCAAATGATTGATTAATATAAGATGATATAAATCTAAGTGTTTTTCTACACTTGCTATTAAGTAGTAGTTTGATATATTCATCCTCAGTTTTGGATTGTTTGTCAATTAAATTGTTAAGATTTCCTGTTCCCAGCTTAAATAAAATAAGAGTTTACAATAATTTACAACTTAATATTCTAAAAACAACACAAAAATCCTAACTGTATACTAAAAATGTGCTATTTGCACAGTCAAAGGTCTACATTCTATCTTTTTCTTCGTCTTGTACAAATAGATTTTCTATTTGTTTATTGATTTATAATCAATAGAGTTATCTATCTTTGAACTATTCTGTGCAATCACAATATCTTTATAGAATACACCCAGACACAAGGCTTTCTCAGTCTTGAATATATAATAAACCCTTTAAGGCTTTATACATCTTGAACATGATCATGAATAAATCTTTTTTATATGCTCTTTTGCAGGACAAACTTATTATGGTATATACATACATTTTTTGTACCTCTGTCCATATGCCTGGATGTGGCTCCATCTGTGGAAGTCACATTTTTAGCTCACCTGGCCCAAAGGGCCAAGTGAGCTTTTCTCATCACTTGGCGTCCGGCGTCCGGCGTCGTCGTCGTCGTCCGTCGTTAGCTTTTACAAAAATCTTCTCCTCTGAAACAACTGGGCCAATTTTTACCAAACTTGGCCACAATCATTATTAGGGTATCTAGTTTAAAAATTGTGTCCGGTGACCCGGCCAACCAACCAAGATGGCCGCCATGGCTAAAAATAGAACATAGGGGTAAAATGCAGTTTTTGGCTTATAACTCAAAAACCAAAGCATTTAGAGCAAATCTGACATGGGGTAAAATTGTTAATCAGGTCAAGATCTATCTGCCCTGAAATTTTGAGATGAATCGGACAACTCGTTGATAGGTTGCTGCCCCTGAATTGGTAATTTTAAGGAAATTTTGCTGTTTTTGGTTATTATCTTGAATATTATCATAGATAGAGATAAACTGTAAACAGCAAAAATGTTCAGTAAAGTAAGATCTACAAATAAGTCAACAGGACCAAAATGGTCTGTTGACCCCTTAGGAGTTATTGCCCTTTATAGTCAATTTTTAACCATTTTTCGTAAATCTTAGTCATCTTTTACAAAAATCTTCTCCTCTGAAACTACTTGGCCAAATTAAACCAAACTTGACCACAATCATCATTGGGGTATTTAGTTAAAAAAAATTGTGTCCGGTGACCTGGCCAACCAACCAAGATGGCCGCCATGGCTAAAAATAGAACATAGGGGTAAAATGCAGTTTTTGGCTTATCACTCAAAAACCAAAGCATTTAGAGCAAATCTGACATGAGTAAAATTGTTAGTCAGGTCAAGATCTATCTACCCTGAAATTTTGAGATGAATCGGACAACTCGTTGATAGGTTGCTGCCCCTGAATTGGTAATTTTAAGGAAATTTTGCTGTTTTTGGTTATTATCTTGAATATTATCATAGATAGAGATAAACTGTAAACAGCAAAAATGTTCAGTAAAGTAAGATCTACAAATAAGTCAACAGGACCAAAATGGTCTGTTGACCCCTTAGGAGTTATTGCCCTTTATAGTCAATTTTTAACCATTTTTCGTAAATCTTAGTCATCTTTTACAAAAATCTTCTCCTCTGAAACTACTTGGCCAAATTAAACCAAACTTGACCACAATCATCATTGGGGTATTTAGTTAAAAAAAATTGTGTCCGGTGACCTGGCCAACCAACCAAGATGGCCGCCATGGCTAAAAATAGAACATAGGGGTAAAATGCAGTTTTTGGCTTATCACTCAAAAACCAAAGCATTTAGAGCAAATCTGACATGAGTAAAATTGTTAATCAGGTCAAGATCTATCTACCCTGAAATTTTGAGATGAATCGGACAACTCGTTGATAGGTTGCTGCCCCTGAATTGGTAATTTTAAGGAAATTTTGCTGTTTTTGGTTATTATCTTGAATATTATCATAGATAGAGATAAACTGTAAACAGCAAAAATGTTCAGTAAAGTAAGATCTACAAATAAGTCAACAGGACCAAAATGGTCTGTTGACCCCTTAGGAGTTATTGCCCTTTATAGTCAATTTTTAACCATTTTTCGTAAATCTTAGTCATCTTTTACAAAAATCTTCTCCTCTGAAACTACTTGGCCAAATTAAACCAAACTTGACCACAATCATCATTGGGGTATTTAGTTAAAAAAAATTGTGTCCGGTGACCTGGCCAACCAACCAAGATGGCCGCCATGGCTAAAAATAGAACATAGGGGTAAAATGCAGTTTTTGGCTTATCACTCAAAAACCAAAGCATTTAGAGCAAATCTGACATGAGTAAAATTGTTTATCAGGTCAAGATCTATCTGCCCTGAAATTTTGAGATGAATTGGACAACCCGTTGATAGGTTGCTGCCCCTGAATTGGTAATTTTAAGGACATTTTGCTGTTTTTGGTTATTATCTTGAATATTATTATAGATAGAGATAAACTGTAAACAGCAAAAATGTTCAGTAAAGTAAGATCTACAAATAAGTCAACAAGACCAAAATGGTCTGTTGATTTCTTTAGGAGTTATTGCCCTTTATAGTCAATTTTTAACCATTTTTCGTAAATCTTAGTTATCTTTTACAATAATCTTCTTCTCTGAAACTACTGGGCCAAATTAAACCAAACTTGGCCACAATCATCATTGGGGTATCTAGTTTAAAAATTGTGTCCCGTGACCTGGCCAACCAACCAAGATGTCCACCATGGCTAAAAATAGAACATAGGGGTGAAATGTAGATTTTGGCTTATAACTCTGAAACGGCAGCCTTTAGAGCAAATCTGACATGGGTAAAATTGTTTATCAGGTCAAGATCTATCTGCCCTGAAATTTTCAGATGAATCTGACAACCTGTTGTTGGGTTCCTGCCCCTGAATTGGTAATTTTAAGGAAATTTTGCTGTTTTTGGTTATTATCTTGAATATTATTATAGATAGAGATAAACTGTAAACATCAATAAAGTTAAGCAAAGTAAGATTTACAAATAAGTCAACATGACGGAAATGGTCAATTGACCCCTAAGGAGTTATTGTCCTTTATAGTCAATTTTTAACAATTTTCATAAAATTTGTAAATTTTAACTAACATTTTCCACTGAAACTACTGGGCCAAGTTCATTATAGATAGAGATAATTGTAAGTAGCAAGAATGTTCAGTAAATTAAGATGTACAAACACATCACCATCACCAAAACACAATTTTGTCATGAATCCATCTGCTTCCTTTGTTTAATATTCACATAGACCAAGGTGAGCGACACAGGCTCTTTAGAGCCTCTAGTTAAATATCCCCATCTATCCATGCGTCTGTTGGTTTGTCTGGCTATCTCCTCCTACAGTTTTGGAGATACAGCTTTAATACTTTGTAAGATGTTCAAACAAATAATGGAGGTGTGCATTGTTACAGGTTCCTGATTTTTTTTTCTCAAATTTTCTGAATATGGTTGGTAGTTAGACTAAAAAGCCTGAAAGGGCCAAGTGAGCTTTTAATGTAAATTTTTCACAATTTTTTGTAATTTTAGTAACCTTTACAAAAATCTTCTCCTCTAAAACTACTGGGCCAAATTAAACCCAACTTGGCCTAAATCATCCTTGGAGTATCTTGTTTATAAAATGTATCTGATGACCCCAGCTGGCATGAAGATGAGGTATGATTGCCATTGAGACAACTATCCACCAACAATCAAATGAAGAAGATGTACAGCCTTCAACAATGAGAAAAACAATATGGTATAGTTGGTTGTAAAAGGCCCTGACATGAAAAATAGGAAATAATTGGATTGAAAAAATTTATGGCCTATTTAATCCAAAACAATTCATATGAAAAGACTATAGGACAGACATGAACCAACGACTCTTTAACCACTGAATTACAGGCTTATGAGTTGGGACACGTTGTACATGAATTATGTAGTGGAGTTAATCATAATCATGGGTGCTCAACTGTGTGTCTGACCTGAACCAATAGTGCAACAACATAATTATAATAAAAATCTGTAGAAAGGGACTTATAACTAATCAGATCAATAAAAAAAGGTGGGAAAATTAACATCTAACATAAACACAGACCTGACGTGGCAGGGTATTTATACATCACTAACAACAAAAAGACACATTATAATGATCTGAGAGTACTGGCAGTTACTGACAGCAAGTTTAAAGCCAAGTTGACAACTAACTAAAATCAAACCATGTATCAAAGACAAAATATCGATCAGTACCCATCCAACATCCAATGGATTTAGTGTAAAGACATCATTAATAGTCAAGAGAAAAAACTTACCCTGTGAAATGCCAAAATATAGATATAGACAGCTTTTAGTACAATGTATAAAGCTACAAGTACATTTAACAGAAAAAGTACTTTTTTATTAGAAAAATAATGAGTTGTGAACAAATTGTCATTATTAAGCAGGTGACCAATTTATATGGTTAGGGTCAAAGGACACACTTGTCTGCAGGTTTTTTGTTTACCTATATACTTTGATATTATGATGAGAGACTTAAGTGTGTGCACTCTTGTATTGGTGTAACAGTAACAATGTCCACTGACTGGTTTTTATACTAGACTTACTGAGCTATCATCCATTATTAAAGGAGATGTCAACACAACACTGTAACTCCTGGTAATTGTGTTAATTAATTGCTACATAATTACAATGTAATAGTAATTAAGTCAGGTTTAAGGCCAAATAAAGTTATTTTTAGATTCTTGATCCTAATATTTCCTGTGGACTTTGTAATTTATTTAACACGTTATTGTAAAAATATCAGTCATTATAAAATTGAAAATAGAATATTGTGATTTAAAAAATTGAATCCTCCTCCCATGCCCTTGTATTATATATTACTGTAAAAGAATTGCGAATTCATTTTGTGTGGCTTAATCCATTTCACAGGTATGGCAATAGAACAATGTAGAAAGGTAGATAGAAAACAAAAGACTAAACTATTGTGTTGACATGTATTGATATATAGAACAATTACAATATTGATACAACTTCTTTATTTCTCCAATAGTTTTATATCAATTAAACTTGCAGCTGAAGATCCTCTGTGTGACAGTACTTGGTCAGGACTACAATTAGTGTTTTACAGATATATCTTAGTCAGCTTCTACCTTACATGATCTTACATTGGAGACATCTCCAGGTGGTTATTTTTTAAAGGTAAGTTCTACCTTCTTTGTAATTTAATTTAAAGAGGTCTTTTATCTTTAAAATATTAATAGATTTTTTTCTTGTAAAATTAAAAAGAAGATACTGTAATATTAGAATTCATATTAACATAAATCATTTGTAAGTTGGACAACATATATAGCTAAAGTTATAAGCTCAACTCCCTTAGGGACGACATCTAAAGTTCAATGTAGGATAAAAAACTTAATTCATATAGTTTTTTCACTGACCCCCCACCCCCCTCTTAACTTAATTTGGGAAAAATTGATTTACCAATAGGGATATATGTAAAAATCGATTTTAGATATACAAAACTTGCAGAAATTTAACCCCCCCCCCCATCCACCCCCAAACTATTTGATTTAAGATTTTTATCCTACAATCTTTTGATGGCGTCCCTTAACGCAACACCCATACATTTTATAGAGAATATCAACACCACCTGAACCAATTATCCTCCCTTAACTCATTCGCCCCCAAGACATTTTTGGAAAATCAGGCATTTTCGAAAATTTGCAAACATATGCAAATTATATGCAAATGAGCAAACTCCTGATGCTGTAACTGATGCTCATCTATTAAACTACTTATTGGGATTTGGGGGTGGATGGCATGGGTGGGGGTTGGGGTGGGAGGTGGAATATTTTCTCGTGGGTTTGAACCCACCCCCAGTGAAAAATGTTAATTTTCCGTCTATTTTCCGATTTTAAAACGACCTTGAGAGGTGAACACTGACAAGACTGTGTTTTTTTGTCATTCAAGTATTACCCGATAGTTACAGTAGTCCATTCATGCTAGCTGGGAGTATATTGGACTTCAGTGTCTTGCTTGGGAATTATTATTGTCAAGTCAGGTCTGCCTAAATGTCCGTTTTTATGGATTTTTGACAAAACGGTGACCTAGATTTTACAGACTCGATTCCTATTGGCCATATCATACCTCGTTGTGTTCCTATACCACCTATGCATGCATATATGATAATAGTTTTTACCAACAGTCACTTCCAGTTACGTAGTGGCCATCAAAAGATGCCCACCCCCACCTGATTTTGGCTACTTTTCATGTTTTTCCGATTTTGAACTCTTAAACGGCTTTCAAAGTGCCAAATTTTCATGAACAGACATCTGAGAAGAGTTGATGGACCATGAACTGCTTGGTTGAAGTCCCTGCTATCATGACAGTTCAGTTGGGGCAGTTCAAAAAAAGTATGGAGGGTCATACGGGCCATCAAATAATGGTTGTCGCCATCACGCCTACAGGCGGGATTGGGGGTTAAAGGGTTAAAGAAAAAAAGAAAAAAAACTCATGAAATAATTATAACAATGTTTACTTGAACTGCATTTTACCAGATAAGATCTTAAAAAAAAGCTTGAAGTCCTTGTAACAAATATAAATTGAATTATGAGAGTAACATATTTTCCAGTTTGAAGTAGATGTTTTATCAGAGAAATCAGTAAAAGAACATGTAATCTATTACTGGAATGTGTTATGTTGTCTTAGGATATTAGTTGTGATGATGATGCTAATTAGATCATGTTTATAGGAGATGTAACACTGTTGTTTATTGGTGTATTAATCTTAAATCATTTAAGAAGATAAAAATCAAGGTCAAAATATATAAATTAGACCAGGGCACTAATTCTTAAAACTTTACTCAGTTCTCAGACTCAGAAATCAACCAATCAAAAAACTGGATGGATTTGTTTTTTTCGTGCACTAATTTTTACTCTGAATACTGAGTATAGTTTATGACTGAGAGCCCTAGTCTGAGTTTAATAATAATCCTCACAATTTGTATGACCAAAAAGGCAGGTATATGTGTTTGAACCTGAATTGATAAAGGCATTAGCTAAATTTGTCAACATTAGAGTATAAATGTCAGATTTTGATTGATTTTGGATGAATTCCTACTAATGTGTTTTAAAGATGTTGTGTTGATGCAAGATGTCAGATTATTTGATTGTTTGTAGTTTAATGCCACTTCAAGATGTATTGAGTATGGTTGGATGCTATTTCATGGTGTACTGTACTGGCTATGTTGCTATGCTGTGATTATGAGGACTGTGAGATTGATAGTTCCTGGTTAATTCCTTGTTTTATATTGACTTCACAATTTTTTGTTCCTATCAGGAATAAGAATTTTCATATCATGAAAAAGAATAAAACACACCAGATTACATATAAAAATAAGATATACTTTCTTGGAAAAATTAGTGAAAGGGAGATAATCATATTGATGTCTTAAGTCTCACGTCTTCTTCATTCGAACTTGAGCGAATAGCTTTAATTCTCATTGGCAATCATACCACATCTCCTTATTTTATAGTGTAGCTAAATTCTAACATATTTTCAAGTGCACATTTAATTAAAATCCCACACTAAATGGTTAGTTTCATAAGGTCGTTATCACCCACTTTGAAAAAATAATCAATAAATTAAAAATAATTTTGTTTAAAGTATATACATATATCATATTTTCATGTTTCACCTGTCATATTGAAAAAAATAGTAATTAGGGACAGGTAAAAGCCATGCAGTCGTAAAATCAATAGACACTCTAATTAGAAACATGAAATTAATAATCTTCTGTTTAAATGATCACAAATTGATTAGGCTTCAGATGATAAACAGTCTGTCCCAGGTAGGGCTTGTAAACTGTTAGTACTTTTGTTAATTTTGTATTGTTTGGTTGCTGTCTCTTCAACATCTCCACATGTAAACTCATGCATTACTGGGTCTGCTGCATAAAAAAAATGTGAAAGTTTGTGATTATGTCAGTTTTAGAGTGAATGATTATTAGTCCATGATATTTCATGTATTTAGAATCTCCATTTTTAGTAGTATTTGCTTATCTGATATCCATAAAGATAATATATAGTATATGACCCGCCTCCTTGATTATGGTTCATTGATTTTGGAAATGCTTTTATGCCCCATTTATGGGCATTATATATTCTGGTCTGTGCTTCTGTTCGTTTGTCCGTCCGTTCGTCTGTCCCGCTACAGGTTAAAAGTTTTTGGTCATCAAGTTTTCGATGAAGTTGAAGTCTAATCAACTTGAAACTTAGTAAAAATGTTCCCTATGATATGATCTACTAATTTTCATGTTAAATTAGAGATTTTATCCCATTTTCACGGTCCACTGAACATAGAAATATAGATTCTTACATTGATACCAGTGGATTATCGGATTTATCCAATCGAGATAGTTAAATTATCAATTTTAAAGTCCAAGCCGTCTTGGCGAGGACTTTAAAATTTATAATTTAACTATCGAGATTGGATAAATCCGATAATCCATGAGTAACGTTGTAAGAATCTGTTTCTCTAATGATTAGAAATACATTTTCTTTTTTTGTTAACCGAAAATCCCCTTGGAGTGCCTTTCACATTGCAGGAAGTTGTCAATTTCATTAACACCTGTTAGCATATTTTGATTTATCCAGTTAGCTAAAAAGGTCATGAACCTTAAAATCATCCAATGATCTTTTGAGATCACCAGCAACCACACGTTGATTAAAATTTTTTTATACAATGGGTTCGGAAAGGGATAAATTTCCATAGAATTAGAGAAAATGATATAGTGCTGATGTGGCATCCGTGTACTTGGGACACATTTTTGTTTATTATGCAGTTGTATCAGTATTAGCACATCTCATACACATGGAGATTATAAGTCAGTTTTTGTTATTCAAGGTTCATTTCGGTCATCTTTACTTTTTATGAAGTGTTTTGTTACAAATAAGGTTGTTTAAATTTCTCAAATGAATTGTTTCATATTTTTCCCTGTCAGGACCTTTTATAGCCAACTATAGGATATGGGTTTTTTCACATTGTTGAAGGCCGTACAGTTGCTTTACATCATTTTTAAACTTTGACGAAGAATTGTATCATACCTGACATCTCCTTTGGTATGATTGTCAATGAGACAACTCTCCACAAGAGATCAACATGACACAGAAATTAACAACTATAGGTCAACATACAGCCTTCAACAATGAGCAAAGCCAATACCGCATAGTCAGCTATAAAAGGTCTTGAAATGACAATGTAAAACAATTCAAACAAGAACACTAACAGCCTTATTTGTGTACAAAAAATGAAAAAAAAAATATGTTCTACAAATAATAAGTAACATTCTGTGACAATCAAAGGAATCTAGCTATATGTATTACAATAATTTGTTATTGTACAAACTTTTCATGGTAGAATGTATTCTGTTTTATCAGTTATTCTGGGAATGATTTACAGAGTTTGATTTGATCAAACAATAATTATACAACAATGGTTGATAGAAAATATTTCAATTTCTTTTGTTAGTTTTATTTTCATGGATTTAAAATGGTTTCTGTAGTATTGATGTTATTGATTGTGGGGGAGGACTATTTAAATACATTGATTTAATATCTTATAAAAATTGGCTGGGAAATGTGACAGGGGATCCATTTTTAAAGGTCATAAGGTATGGAAGGTCGCCAGGTAGGAAAGGTTGTCAGGTATGAAAGGTCATCAGGTACGAAAGGTAATCAGGTATGAATAGCTTTTGTTGCTTTCCTTACCTTAAGGGCCATTATATAGGATCCAGAGGGTTGGGGCAAAAACACCCTGAATGGAAATCATAAAAAGAAATTGATGTCTATTTTAATAAAATTTGATCATATATATATTCATTCAAATTTAATATCAATTTAAGGTGGTACCTAACACTACAGGGAGATAACTCTGTAAAATCAGTTTTAATGACGTTGTGTTCATATGGGAATATTAAGCTTCTCAATGATCAAAATAAGTGTTTGTCAAACTGCTATATAACCAGTGAATTTTTTTCTGATTAAACAGTTGGTTCAAATTTTTTGAAATTTTTATATTTTTGTCAAAGGGTCAAAGTAAATACTTTGTCAAAATTTTAAGAAAATTAAACGAGCCAAATTAATTTTAGTTAAAGTGTTAGGTACCACCTTAATTAGGAAACATGTTATGATTAGGATGTGATAAATACATTATGTTATTTACCAATGGGGTATTATAAAACCTATTTTATAATCTATCAAGTATACAAATCATTGAATCAAAGCATCAATCATTGAATTGAGGTAACACCATTTGTTCTACAAACATCAATAATTGTTTTTACAAAAAAAGTTCGTAAAGATCAGTTATGTGTTATAGAATGAAAATACACCTTTCACTCTATCATTTTTATTAATTTTGTTTATTTTTATATTAATTAAGTCTACATCTGCAACAGAAGCTCTGGATGCTTTTTGGAGTCTGCATCCCAGAAACATCTGTCTAATATTGCTTCAAATCTTTTTTTATTACGTCAGCAGAAACTGAGAGAACAAAAAATTACAAAAATAGAACTGAATTAATACTTATGTTTATATAAGAATTTTACAAATTGTATGAAAAAACTCACTAATATTTGAAAACATGCCTAAATTTTACACTGAAAAAAATCTGTTTAAAATGTGCAGTATGTAAAAGTTGATTTTTTATATGACTCTATAATGATTTCCTTATTGGACAATAAGTGAAAACTCCACTGAATTCTTGGTGTTTCTGAAACTAAAACCCACAATGATTTCTTCATGTCTATAGTTGAGATTTTAAGTTTTGTATTAGCTATAGAAGGTATATAGTTGAGATTTGTATGAGCTGGGAAGAATAAATTGATACAGTTTTCTAGTGCTTATGATGGGTAAACATGCAGCTTATTCAATTTCATACAATTAATTATTGAGGATCAATATAATTAATATTACTAATGGAATTTCATATTTAGGATGAATAATTAATCAATTAAGAGGTAAGTTTTGTTTGTTTTATTCTAGATTTTCAAATTTAAAACATTGAAATTATATTTTATAGTAAAAAAAGTAAATTGATTTGAGGAAGCTGTAGTTAGTAGTCAATTCAAACATTGAGAATTGGGAGGCAAAGTTTTGTCATAGTTTGTTTTGTTTACAAGTTTACATGCCAAAAAAGGTATAATTCTTACAAATATAAAAGATTTAAACTTTTGATTGATTGTTGCTTGCCTAAATATATAGTGTCCAGTAGCAATAACAGTTTTTGACGAGCCTGCAACTTTAGTCGCAGAAGGGTCGACTTAGGGATAGTGATCGGTGGCGACTACTACGGCAGCAGCATTAGCTAACTTCTTAAAAGCTTTGTATTTTAGAAGGTGGAAGACCTGGATGCTTCAAAATTTTATATATATATGCCTCATGTTATGAATTTCTGTCTGTCCCATGTCCATTGTCCTTGACTTCATTTTCATGGTTCAGCGACTTCTTGAAAAAAAAATTGTAATGTTTATTTCTCTCTTATTATGAGTAATAGGATAAGTATATTTGTTATGTGCGTACCTTGCAAGGTCTTCATGCCCTTCAGACAGTTTTCAATTGACCTCAACCTCCATTTCATGAATCAGTGAACAAGGTTAAGTTTTGGTGGTCAAGTCAATATCTCAGATGCTATAAGCAGAAGGTCTTGTATAGTCGGTGTATGGAAGGACTGTAAGGTGTACATGTCCAACTGGCAGGTGTCTTCTTATCATGACCTCATTTTCATGGTTCAGTGATTATAGTTAAGTTTTTGTATTTTTGGTCTGTTTTCTTATACTGTATGCAATAGGTCTAATATATTTGTTATATGGAATGATTGTAAGGTGTACATATCTAACTGGCAGGTGTCATCTGACCTTGACCTCATTTTCATGGTTTAGTGATCAGAGTTTAGTTTTTGAGTTTTTTCTATTACAATATGCAATAGGTCAACTATATTTGGTGTGTGGACAAATTTAATGATGTACACGTCGATCTCACAGGTTTTATTTGACATTGACCACAATTTCTGGGTTCATTGCTCAGTGTTAAGTTTTTGTGTAATGGTCTGCTTTTCTTAAACTATAAGCATTAGGTCAACTTTATTTTTTCATTTGTTCTGTAAGGAAGAATTGTAAGCTGTACATGTCTGCCTGGCATGGTTCATCTGACACTGACCTCATTTTCATGGTTCATTGATCAATGTTTAGTTTTTTTGGTTAAGTTTGTTTATTAGAATTTATAAGCAATAGGTCAACTATATTTAGTGTGTTGAATGATTGTAGGGTGAACATGTATTTCTTGTATGGTTTATATGACCTTGACCTCATTTTCTTGGATCATGTTTAGTTTATGTGCCAGATAGTTGTAGTAAAGCTTTTTATTTAGAACTATCAACATAATATCAATGATTATAGTAAAGAAGGCGAGACATTTGAGCATGGGCACTTTTGTTAAAGGTAATGTGGATTAATGTAATTTACTTAAAGAATACTTGGTCATATTGTTGTCTCATTGACACATTCCCCATTTCCATTCTCAGTTTTATTTTATTAAGTTTATAACTAAATTTATATCCTTTCATAATGAATGCTTAGTATAAGTGCCACATATGAGTGCTTCGATCCCAAGTAACAAACTCTGCCAGTAATTGTATTGTTTTGTCTTATCTTAAGGTGTTTAGCTATTTGAGTGACAGATCTTTGATGTCGCTTCTGTATAATTAGTTCACAACTTTTTCATCTTTATAGCTTTACATACTGTGTAGACATGGTGCTGTATGCTGACATCAGATGTTTTTTGTTATTTTGTAACCTATTCTAGAAGTTGGAGCTATATTGCATTCACATTATCTATATACATTTGTCCAACATTTATATCTAAAACATGCAATTAGCTTTACAGAATGACTTCATATAAGGTCAGCAGCTTAATATTATATGGTGATATACATGTAATCAACTGATGTCTCATCAAATAATCTGGTGTAATACTAATTAAGAAAATATGTTGATAATAAGATATATATAATAAAATTAATAAGTTGTCAGAGTGGGTTTCTTGATTAAGGATATTAATGTACTTTGGCAGGTGATCTATTTGCTCCAGCAGTTAATGTAGTACACAGCATAGTAAAAGTAGGATCACTATTCTATAGTATAGTAGAGTTCAGATTTGAGTATGAAAAGATAAGTTATTATGTTCCTTGTCACAATAAACCTTTTTTTGTGCTTTGATGGGACATAATACACAATCCTGATCAATCAGTTATCATATGTGTACATACTGGGGTAGTATTGAAAATGTTATGCATGTAAGGATTTCAGTTATTGATTGTCTTGTCGTCTTTGGGTAGCTGTCTGGTTTTGTTGTCTGTGATGGGTAACTCATATTTATTTGCAATCACTGTCTTGTCTAAGCTTCTGGACTTTATTGGGTAGCTGTCTGATTTACTTTCCCAGTTTTGTCTAGAGGACTTTATTGGGTAGCTGTCTGATTTATTTCCCTAGTCTTGTCTTGGGGACTTTATTGGGTAGCTGTCTGATTTATTTTCCCGGTCTTGTCTTGGGGTCTATATTAGGTAGCTGTCTGATTTATTTTCCCGGTCTTGTCTTGGGGTCTATATTAGGTAGCTGTCTGATTTATTTTCCCGGTCTTGTCTTGGGGTCTTTATTAGTTAGCTGTCTGATTTATTTTCCCGGTCTTGTCTTAGGGTCTATTTTAGGTAGCTGTCTGATTTATTTTCCCAGTCTTGTCTTGGGGTCTATATTAGGTAGCTGTCTGATTTATTTTCCTGGTGTGGTTTTGGGGTTTTTATTAGGTAGCTGTCTGATTTATTTTCCTGGTTTTGTCTTGGTGTCTTTATTAGGTAGCTGTCTGATTTATTTTCCTGGTGTGGTCTTGGGGTCTTTATTAGGTAGCTGTCTGATTTATTTTCCCCGTCTTGTCTTTGGGTCTTTATTAGGTAGCTGTCTGATTTATTTTCCCCGTCTTGTCTTGGGGTCTTTATTAGGTAGCTGTCTGATTTATTTTCCCAGTCTTGTATTGGGGTCTTTATTAGGTAGCTGCCAGATTTATTTTCCCAGTCTTGTCTTTGAGTCTTTGATGGGTAGCTGCCAGGTTTATTTTGCCGGTTTTGTCTTAGGGGTCTTTGTTAGGTAGCTGTCTGATTTATTTTCCCAGTCATGTCTTTGGGTCTTTATTAGGTAGCTGTCTGATTTATTTTCCCCGTCTTGTCTTGGTGTCTTTATTAGGTAGCTGCCAGATTAATTTTCCCAGTCTTGTCTTGGGGTCTTTATTAGGTAGCTGCCAGATTTATTTTCCCAGTCTTGTCTTTGAGTCTTTGATGGGTAGCTGCCAGGTTTATTTTGCCGGTTTTGTCTTAGGGGTCTTTGTTAGGTAGCTGTCTGATTTATTTTCCCAGTCTTGTCTTGGGGTCTTTGATGGGTAGCTGCCAAATTTATTTTCTCTGTTTTATCTTAGGGTGTTTGATGGGTTGCTGCCAGATTAATTTTCCCAGTCTTGTCTTGGGGTCTTTGATGGGTAGCTGCCAGATTTATTTCCTCTGTTTTATCTTGGGGTCTTTGATGGGTAGCTGTCTGATTTATTTTCTTAGTCTTGTCTTGGGGTCTGTGATGGGTAGCTGCCAGATTTATTTTCTTGGTCTTGTCTTGGGGTCTTTGATGGGTAGCTGCCTGATTTATTTCCTTGGTCTTGTCTTGGGGTCTTGATGGGTAACTGCCTGGTTTATTTTCCCAATCTTGTCTTGGGGTCTTTGATGAGTAGCTGCCAGATTTATTTTCTCAGTCTTGTCTTGGGGTCTTTGATGGGTAGCTGCCTGATTTATTTTCCCAATCTTGTCTTTGGGTCTTTGATGAGTAGCTGCCAGATTTATTTTCTCAGTCTTGTTTTGGGGTCTTTGATGGGTAGCTGTCTGATTTATTTTCTTGTCTTGTCTTGGGGTCTGTGATGGGTAGCTGCCAGATTTATTTTCTTGGTCTTGTCTTGGGGTCTTTGATGGGTAGCTGCCAGGTTTATTTTCCCAATCTTAGGGTGTTTGATGGGTTGCTGCCAGATTAATTTTCCCAGTCTTGTCTTGGGGTCTTTGATGGGTAGCTGCCAGATTTATTTCCTCTGTTTTGTCTTGGGGTCTTTGATGGGTAGCTGTCTGATTTATTTTCTTAGTCTTGTCTTGGGGTCTGTGATGGGTAGCTGCCAGATTTATTTTCTTGGTCTTGTCTTGGGGTCTTTGATGGGTAGCTGCCTGATTTATTTCCTTGGTCTTGTCTTGGGGTCTTGATGGGTAACTGCCTGGTTTATTTTCCCAATCTTGTCTTGGGGTCTTTGATGAGTAGCTGCCAGATTTATTTTCTCAGTCTTGTCTTGGGGTCTTTGATGGGTAGCTGCCTGATTTATTTTCCCAATCTTGTCTTGGGGTCTTTGATGAGTAGCTGCCAGATTTATTTTCTCAGTCTTGTTTTGGGGTCTTTGATGGGTAGCTGTCTGATTTATTTTCTTGGTCTTGTCTTGGGGTCTGTGATGGGTAGCTGCCAGATTTATTTTCTTGGTCTTGTCTTGGGGTCTTTGATGGGTAGCTGCCAGGTTTATTTTCCCAATCTTGTCTTGGGGTCTCTGATGGGTAGCTGCCAGATTTATTTTCCCAATCTTGTCTTTGGGTCTTTGATGGGTAGCTGCCAGATTTATTGTCTTGGGGTCTTTGATGCTTAGCTGAGTTTGATTTGCCATCACTGTCATGTTTTCTTCACTTTGTTGGTTAACTTTCTGGCTAATCTTCCCAGTCTTGTCTTGTGGTCTGTGATGGCTAGCTCATTTGCTATCCCTGGCTTGTCTTGTTGTCTTTGTTGGTTAGTTGTCAGATTTGCTTTCTTTAATTGTCTTGTCTTTTTGTCTTTTTTTGGGTAGCAATAAAGCTATGTGATTTGCAAACACTGTCTTGTCTTATGGTCTGTGATGGCTTGCGTACATGAAATAAATGTCTTGTTCTACAATCTTTGATGATTTCATGTGTATGTATCTATCCATCTCGTGTTTATTTCGTATCTATCCATCTCGTGTTTATTTCGTATCTATCCATCTCGTGTTTATTTCGTATCTATCCATCTTGTGTTTATTTCGTATCTATCCATCTCTCGTTTATTTCGTATCTATCCATCTCGTGTTTATTTCGTATCTATCCATCTCGTGTTTATTTCATATCTCTATCCTTCTCGTGTTTATTTAGTATCTATCCATCTCGTGTTTATTTAGTATCTATCCATCTTGTGTTTATTTCGTATCTATCCATCTCGTGTTTATTTCGTATCTATCCATCTCGTGTTTATTTCATATCTCTATCCATCTCGTGTTTATTTCGTATCTATCCATCTTGTGTTTGTTTCGTATCTATCCATCTCGTGTTTATTTCGTATCTATCCATCTCGTGTTTATTTCATATCTCTATCCATCTTGTGTTTATTTCGTATCTATCCATCTCTCGTTTATTTCGTATCTATCCATCTCGTGTTTATTTCATATCTATATCCATCTCGTGTTTATTTCGTATCTATCCATCTTGTGTTTATTTTATTACCATATTTTTAAATAGCATGCATGCTTTTATATGGAATGGTTTAATTAGGCTTTGAATGTGGTAATAAAACAATTCTAGACCTGGTGATTAATAGTATCTTTACTATAGCACATTCTGTGTGACCTTAATGTCACAAATTATCATCAAATTGTCAATACTTCCTGCTAATGTCTAATGACTATTGGATGACAGAGCCAATGTCAACAGAAATTCTCTAAACTTTACTCTTTGTTTATATAATTAGGTTATATAGGACAGTAACAGTAAAGATCTGATGGCATACTAAATTGCTGTTTTTATGGTCGTTCAAAGAAGAAAAAAAATGTATTTTTTCTGCATATAGAAAATTTTCTTTTATGAAAAATATGGAAGCTTTAACATAAACATGTTTTACCCTTCCAGATTCTGTAGGTGTCTGTCCCAAGTCAGGAGCCTGTTATTCAGTGGTTGTTTTACTCTGCCAGATTCTGTAAGTGTCTGTCCCAAGTCAGGAGCCTGTTATTCAGTGGTTGTTTTACCCTTCCAGATTCTGTAAGTGTCTGTCCCAAGTCAGGAGCCTGTTATTCGGTGGTTGTTTTACCCTGCCAGATTCTGTAGGTGTTTGTCCCAAGTCAGGAGCCTGTTATTCATTGGTTGTTCTACCCTGCCAGATTCTGTAGGTGCCTGTCCCAAGTCAGGAGCCTGTTATTCAGTGGTTGTTTTACCCTGCCAGATTCTGTAGGTGTCTGTCCCAAGTCAGGAGCCTGTTATTCAGTGGTTGTTCTACCCTGCCAGATTCTGTAGGTGCCTGTCCCAAGTCAGGAGCCTGTTATTCAGTGGTTGTTTTACCCTGCCAGATTCTGTAGGTGTTTGTCCCAAGTCAGGAGCCTGTTATTCATTGGTTGTTCTACCCTGCCAGATTCTGTAGGTGCCTGTCCCAAGTCAGGAGCCTGTTATTCAGTGGTTGTTTTACCCTGCCAGATTCTGTAGGTGTCTGTCCCAAGTCAGGAGCCTGTTATTCAGTGGTTGTTCTACCCTGCCAGATTCTGTAGGTGCCTGTCCCAAGTCAGGAGCCTGTTATTCAGTGGTTGTTTTACCCTGCCAGATTCTGTAGGTGTCTGTCCCAAGTCAGGAGCCTGTTATTCAGTGGTTGTTTTACCCTGCCCCAGATTCTGTAGGTGTCTGTCCCAAGTCAGGAGCCTGTTATTCAGTGGTTGTTTTACCCTGCCAGATTCTGTAGGTGTCTGTCTCAAGTCAGGAGCCTGTTATTCGGTGGTTGTTTTACCCTTCCAGATTCTGTAGGTGTCTGTCCCAAGTCAGGAGCCTGTTATTCAGTGGTTGTTTTACCCTGCCAGATTCTGTAGGTGTCTGTCCCAAGTCAGGAGCCTGTTATTCAGTGGTTGTTTTACCCTGCCAGATTCTGTAGGTGTCTGTCTCAAGTCAGGAGCCTGTTATTCGGTGGTTGTTTTACCCTGCCAGATTCTGTAGGTGGCTGTCTCAAGTCAGGAGCCTGTTATTCGGTGGTTGTTTTACCCTTCCAGATTCTGTAGGTGTCTGTCCCAAGTCAGGAGCCTGTTATTCGGTGGTTGTTTTACCCTGCCAGATTCTGTAAGTGTCTGTCCCAAGTCAGGAGCCTGTTATTCGGTGGTTGTTTTACCCTACCAGATTCTGTAAGTGTCTGTCCCAAGTCAGAAGCATGTTATTCGGTGGTTGTTTTACCCTGCCAGATTCTGTAAGTGTCTGTCCCAAGTCAGGAGCCTGTTATTCGGTGGTTGTTTTACCCTGCCAGGTTCTGTAAGCGTCTGTCCCAAGTCAGGAGCCTGTTATTCAGTGGTTGTTTTACCCTTCCAGATTCTGTAGGTGTCTGTCCCAAGTCAGGAGCCTGTTATTCGGTGGTTGTTTTACCCTTCCAGATTCTGTAGGTGTCTGTCCCAAGTCAGAAGCATGTTATTCGGTGGTTGTTTTACCCTGCCAGATTCTGTAGGTGTCTGTCCTAAGTCAGGAGCCTGTTATTCGGTGGTTGTTTTACCCTGCCAGATTCTGTAAGCGTCTGTCCCAAGTCAGGAGCCTGTTATTCGGTGGTTGTTTTACCCTGCCAGATTCTGTAGGTGTCTGTCCTAAGTCAGGAGCCTGTTATTCGGTGGTTGTTTTACCCTTCCAGATTCTGTAGGTGTCTGTCCCAAGTCAGGAGCCTGTTATTCGGTGGTTGTTTTACCCTTCCAGATTCTGTAGGTGTCTGTCCCAAGTCAGAAGCATGTTATTCGGTGGTTGTTTTACCCTGCCAGATTCTGTATGTGCCTGTCCTAAGTCAGGAGCCTGTTATTCGGTAGTTGTTTTACCCTTCCAGATTCTGTAAGTGTCTGTCCCAAGTCAGGAGCCTGTTATTCGGTGGTTGTTTTACCCTGCCAGATTCTGTAAGTGTCTGTCCAAAGTCAGGAGCCTGTTATTCGGTGGTTGTTTTACCCTGCCAGATTCTGTATGTGCCTGTCCTAAGTCAGGAGCCTGTTATTCGGTGGTTGTTTTACCCTGCCAGATTCTGTAAGTGTCTGTCGCAAGTCAGGAGCCTGTTATTCGGTGGTTGTTTTACCCTGCCAGATTCTGTATGTGCCTGTCCTAAGTCAGGAGCCTGTTATTCAGTGGTTGTTTTACCCTGCCAGATTCTGTATGTGCCTGTCCTAAGTCAGGAGCCTGTTATTCGGTGGTTGTTTTACCCTGCCAGATTCTGTAGGTGTCTGTCCTAAGTCAGGAGCCTGTTATTCGGTAGTTGTTTTACCCTGCCAGATTCTGTATGTGCCTGTCCTAAGTCAGGAGCCTGTTATTCGGTGGTTGTTTTACCCTGCCAGATTCTGTAGGTGTCTGTCCTAAGTCAGGAGCCTGTTATTCGGTGGTTGTTTTACCCTGCCAGATTCTGTAAGCGTCTGTCCTAAGTCAGGAGCCTGTTATTCGGTGGTTGTTTAACCCTGCCAGATTCTGTAAGTGTCTGTCCTAAGTCAGGAGCCTGTTATTCGGTGGTTGTTTTACCCTGCCAGATTCTGTATGTGCCTGTCATAAGTCGGAAGCCTGTTATTCGGTGGTTGTTTTACCCTGCCAGATTCTGTAGGTGTCTGTCCTAAGTCAGGAGCCTGTTATTCGGTGGTTGTTTTTTATATTGTTGCTCAATTATTTCATATTTGACTTTTATGCTTCTGTCCATCTTGTGTTTCATTTCCGTACTGTAATTAAATTTTGCATTTTCCAATTTCAATGAAACTCATACATTTTTTTTGCAATCTAATTTAAGTTTGCCGTATCCAGATTTTATGAAACTCATACACAATGATTATAAACAACATCAGCACCCAGACAGAGTTGCAATTTGGGCAGTGAGTCGTTTACTGTTCTAGAGTTATGTCCCTTTTTAACATGGAAAATTGTAAACTTAATCCAGTATATTGGTTTTTCTAATTCATAAAAGCTTTACATTGGCTTATAGTTGCTAACCTTCTATGCCATTTGACATTTGGGGAATTAAAGAATAATTTCCTAAAGAAAAACAAAAATTGCAACAAAAACTAGTTTCTCAAGGAAAAACAGAAATCTCAATTAAAAGTAGTTTCCTAAGGGAGAAAGAATCTGTATTTCAACTTGTTTTCTGATATGTTAAGGGAAACTGAAATCTCTGATACTGTTGAAATGAGAGGTTTTAACATCAAGAAACTTTGATGTGTTATTTGGAAACATAACTGTCATATTGTAATGGTTGACCACTGATTTTACAGATTTTTGTAAGGAGTCATTAAGGCCAAATAAAATAGTATGTGTGGTTCCAGTTACATCAAAATAAAAAGTAAGGGTAGGTATTTTTTTTTTATTTTATGTTTTTTATAGATGTTGAGTCTATAAGAACAGTGTAATGAAAAATGACAAAAACAATCTTTAAGGTAGTATAAAAAAGAAGATGTGGTATGATTGCCAATGAGACAACTATCCACAAAAGACCAAAATGACACAGACATTAACAACTATAGGTCACCGTACGGCCTTCAACAATGAGCAAAGCCCATACCGCATAGTCAGCTATAAAAGGCCCCGATAAGACAATGTAAAACAATTCAAACGAGAAAACTAACTGAATTACAGGCTCCTGACTTGGGACAGGCACATATATAAATAATGTGGCGGGGTTAAACATGTAGGCCTTTATTAAGACTGAAAAGTAGGGTAGGTAGGGTATAACTGGAACCACAAATATATTTTTATTTGGCCTTATACTGAAATATTGCAGTGTTTGACCTTTTAATACATGGTGATTGACAACATCTTATGACTTGATATTTATATGATAGAATCATTTTTCTGCTAAAATGGATAAAAGCTGTTTGTCATATCTCCATTTGTCCCTTTGAACAGCTATGTGTTTTAATGATCTACTTGTCAGTCTTTGATGAATTACAAGTAAATTGAAACTGTTATAAATCCTTTATCACAAATCTCCAATCATTTATTCCTATAAAAAAAGACAAATAAATAATAATATTTCCAGGATTATAGATGTTTATCTATAGGTAAAGGTCTGTGACCTTCCTTAGTAATTAAGCTTAGCTCATCAATAAAAGGCATTGGCCAAAAGCACCAGAAGATATTTTTTGTTTACTTACCACCATATATAAGTTTTTTAATAAGGTTTGCTTTGCTTGAAGAGATTAATTAATTGATATTTAGTTCTTATAGAGAACTTATAGCTGATTTAAGTGGTCTGGGTTTTACTCTTTGTTGAAGGCCGTACAGTGACCTATAAGTGTTGATTTCTGTGTCATTTTGTCTATTGTGCCTAGTTGTCTCATTGGCAATCTTATCACATATTCTTTTAAGCTCACCTGGTCCAAAGGGCCAAGTGAGCTTTTCTCATCACTTTGCGTTCGTCGTCATCGTCGTTGTCTGTCGTCGTCGTTGTCCGTCGTCGTCGTCCGTCGTCCTTAACTTTTACAAAAATCTTCTCCTCTGAAACTACTGGGCCAAATTATACCAAACTTGGCCACAATCATTTAGGTATATAGTTTAAAAATGTGTCCTGTGACCCGGCAAACCAACCAAGATGGCCGCCATGGCTAAAAATAGAACATAGGGGTAAAATGTAGTTTTAATAATATAAGCAGCAAATACCAATTGTAATGTCTTTAATTTGACTTGTCTAAAGTTTGAACCTCAATGTCAAAACATCATCATTCAAATAGAGCACTACCAAATTAGTTTTTGCAGGGGGCCATGGTAAATGAGTGGTCTCACTGTGAAGTAGTCAAAACTATTGCATCACTAGCAAGTTAACATTAAGGATGTGAGTTTGAATCCTGAACGGGGCAGGCAAACCGGACTGATTGTGGTTCTCTCCGCACTTTCCTTCTTCCTCTGCCATAAAATACTGACTGCCAAAAATTGCACAACAGTATTGAAAGTGGCATTTAAAACATCAATCAATGGTCTTTTACATGAAGAGAAACATTTCATGGTATATATAATTTTCCTTATGTAAATTGGTTGTATTTTAAGTAATAATATTAGTTATGAATTAAAGAAGATATAGGTCAATGTTGAGACAGCAACCAAACACAAAGTAAATAAAGGCTACCAAAGGATCAGGCATTATTAGAATCAATGAGTTTCCAATAATACACAAGATTCATATTTTGATTTATTATGAATAAACTGACCCTGTTGACCTTGGTCATTTTTGGAAAACCCATCAGGACATTGTGAAATGAAAACATTTTGTTTGTGATGTAATTTTAACATAGGAAGATCTTGTATAGAAGAGTGTTTTAATACTATATCTCAAGCTCTATATGGCCCTTTCAATCATCTAAAATCTAAAAAGATTGTGAAAAAAAGGAGATTATCAACACAAAATTCCCCAAAATGAGGATGTCCATGCTTTTTGGACAACCATGTGGTTTTTAGGACCTCCCCCTTTCTAAATTGTGATCACTTTCTTAGATATAAATACATGAAGCTTATACCAGCTATAGTTTTAAGTTTTTCTTATGTGTTGTTTTTATTATAGTTTAAAATTGCCCTCAGTCTGTTTGTAGAAGATGAAAAGTTTTAGGGTTATATAAGGCAATGTCAGACAACAACCAAACAATACACACAGCATAATAAAAACAAAGAATTTTTCTCAATATACTATATTTTTACAATATACCATTATATTTCTTGCTGAACTTTGCTTTTGCTGTTTTTTAATGCAGAGCATATAACCACATGCTTAAAAATTAATGTACACTCCTACTAAATAAATCAAATAATTTGTAAGGAAAGTGGCAAATTGTCAAATAATTATAATATTATCTTGAGGAATTTTGAGGAAGCAGCTCAATAATTATGTGCAAATTTAGAATCCAGTGCCTCAGTTTTATAGACAGACAATGTATGCATAATATAAAAATAGCTTTAATTGCTATTATTATAACCATTGTATCAATATTCGATGAAAAATGATACATTTAAACATGCAATAATTCTTACATCCTTCAATTAACAGCAAGGGCTACAGGTGTTATATTAAAATTATTTCTGTTTAGTGGTTCATTTTATTATATTTTAAATTGTTTATTGGCCTAACATAAATACTGACAATTTCAATTGGAATGTATTTAGACTTCAATAAACCTGTGTGAATTCTTGTTTTGTATTTTTTGTATTCTTGAGTGCCAGTATTTAACCAAAAGCTGTAGAGTAACCTTTTCTGTCTTCCCTGTAGTAGGGAGCACATTTTGACCCCCTCAGCTTTCCATATTATGTCTTTTTACTCTTTTATTCGTTATAATTTCCTTGTTTGAGTTAGTAATCATTCAGCTGGTAGCTGACTGTACAGGGTTTTAATTGTTATAGTTAAAGGGGAGGTAAATATGTAAATTAAAAACTGAAATATTGTGCTTTTCTCATTGCTTAGCGTCCATCGTCCTGGTCCATCATTACCGTCCATTGCTCAATTCTCAGTTGTCCTTTTCCGTCTTTGTCCTCATTACATTTAGCAAAAATCTTCTCTTCTGAAACTACTTGCCAAAATTTTACCAAATTTGGCAACAATTATTATACCCCACGCAACGGGTTGCGGAGGGTATAATGTTTTTGACCCGTCCGTCCGTCAGTCCGTCCGTCCGTCAGTCCGTCAGTCCTGTTTCTTGTCATCGCAACTCCTCTCAAACCACACAACAGAATTTCACGAAACCTTTTCAGATAATAAGGACATACTATGTAGTTGTGCATATCGACGGGAAATTGCGATTCAATTTTTTTCTAGGAGTTACGCCCCTTTGAACTTATTTACTTTAATGTACTACTGCAACAGTTTGTCATCGCAACTCCTCTCAAACCACACAACAGAATTTCACGAAACCTTTTCAGATAATAAGGACATACTATGTAGTTGTGCATATCGACGGGAAATTGCGATTCAATTTTTTTTCTAGGAGTTACGCCCCTTTGAACTTATTTACTTTAATGTACTACTGCAACAGTTTGTCATCGCAACTCCTCTCAAACCACACAACAGAATTTCACGAAACCTTTTCAAATAATAAGGACATACTATGTAGTTGTGCATAATCGACGGGAAATTGCGATTCAATTTTTTTTCTAGGAGTTACGCCCTTTGAACTTATTTACTTTAATGTACTACTGCAACAGTTTGTCATCGCAACTCCTCTCAAACCACACAAATGAATTTCACGAAACCTTTTCAGATAATAAGGACATACTATGTAGTTGTGCATATCGACGGGAAATTGCGATTCAATTTTTTTTCTAGGAGTTACGCCCCTTTGAACTTATTTACTTTAATGTACTACTGCAACAGTTTGTCATCGCAACTCCTCTCAAACCACACAAATGAATTTCACGAAACCTTTTCAGATAATAAGGACATACTATGTAGTTGTGCATATCGACGGGAAATTGCAATTCAATTTTTTTTCTAGGAGTTACGCCCCTTTGAACTTATTTACTTTAATGTACTACTTCAACAGTTTGTCATCGCAACTCCTCTCAAACCACACAACAGAATTTCACGAAACCTTTTCAGATAATAAGGACATACTATGTAGTTGTGCATATCGACGGGAAATTGCGATTCAATTTTTTTTCTAGGAGTTACGCCCCTTTGAACTTATTTACTTTAATGTACTACTGCAACAGTTTGTCATCGCAACTCCTCTCAAACCACACAACAGAATTTCACGAAACCTTTTCAGATAATAAGGACATACTATGTAGTTGTGCATATCGACGGGAAATTGCGATTCAATTTTTTTTCTAGGAGTTACGCCCCTTTGAACTTATTTACTTTAATGTACTACTGCAACAGTTTGTCATCGCAACTCCTCTCAAACCACACAACAGAATTTCACGAAACCTTTTCAAATAATAAGGACATACTATGTAGTTGTGCATAATCGACGGGAAATTGCGATTCAATTTTTTTTCTAGGAGTTACGCCCTTTGAACTTATTTACTTTAATGTACTACTGCAACAGTTTGTCATCGCAACTCCTCTCAAACCACACAAATGAATTTCACGAAACCTTTTCAGATAATAAGGACATACTATGTAGTTGTGCATATCGACGGGAAATTGCGATTCAATTTTTTTTCTAGGAGTTACGCCCCTTTGAACTTATTTACTTTAATGTACTACTGCAACAGTTTGTCATCGCAACTCCTCTCAAACCACACAAATGAATTTCACGAAACCTTTTCAGATAATAAGGACATACTATGTAGTTGTGCATATCGACGGGAAATTGCAATTCAATTTTTTTTCTAGGAGTGTAACGCCCCTTTGAACTTATTTACTTTAATGTACTACTTCAACAGTTTGTCATCGCAACTCCTCTCAAACCACACAACAGAATTTCACGAAACCTTTTCAGATAATAAGGAAATACTATGTAGTTGTGCATATCGACGGGAAATTGCGATTCAATTTTTTTTCTAGGAGTTACGCCCCTTTGAACTTATTTACTTTAATGTACTACTGCAACAGTTTGTCATCGCAACTCCTCTCAAACCACACAACAGAATTTCATGAAACTTTGTAGATAATAAGGATATACTATGTAGATGTGCATATCAACAGGAAATTACGGTTCAATTTTTTTTCTAGGAGTTATGCCCCTTTGAACTTATTTGCTTCAATGTACTTCTGCAACAGTTTGTCATCTCAACTCCTCTGAAAACACACAACAGAATTTCATGAAATTTTGTAGATAATAAGGACATACTATGTTTATTGACAGGAAATTATTATTCAATATTTTTTCTTATACAATTTTTTTTTCTTATACTTATTTAATTTCTCCAATGACAATGTGGGGACGTGGGGTATGTGAGCGTGCTCACTAAGGTTCTTTAATTATTGATTTTTTTTGTTTAAAAAAATACCCTGCCTACCAACCAAGATGACTGACGTGGCTTAAAATAGAACATCGGGTAAAATGCAAGTTTAGTTAGAAAACCTTTATAATTATAGAAAATCTAACAAGGCCAAAAAATGTTCAGAATGATGGACTCTACCAATTATCAGACAACTTCTTTTAGGAGTTATTTCCCATAAATGACAAATTTTACTATTTTTGTTCATTTTTGCCTATAACTTGAAAACTATAACAGATCATCAATCTTGATGCCACTGCTGGTGGACGTTTCGTCCCCGAGGGTATCACCAGCCCAGTAGTCAGCACTTCAGTTTTGACATGAATATCAATTATGTGGTAATTATTGTTATACATTTTTCTGTTTACAAAACTTTGAATTTTTCTAAAAACTAATGATTTTCTTATCCCAGGAATAGATAACCTTAGCTGTATTTGGCCCAACTTTTTGAAATTTTGGATCCACAATGCTCTTCAACTTTGTACTTGTTCGGCTTTTTAACTATTTTAATATGAGCGTCACTGATGAGTCTTATGTAGACGAAAAGCGCGTCTGGCATACTAAATTAAAATCCTGGTACCTTTGTTAACTATTGATATATTCTAACATTTCTGAGACATATTTTATCTTTTTAAAGTTTTAATTTCAAACATTATAGACTCATTTATTTTACCCATAGCAATACCATTTTGTATGGAACAGTGGTTTGTTTGCAGTTGGAAATTAATTTAATTATTTAAATATAATAATGAATTCCTGTGAATTCATCCTTTAGTTAACTCATCATTGTAATTAGATAGAAAACAGCAGGTATTAATTTAATGATATTAATTCTTTTGTATTATTAACAGAATATTAACCACAATAAAATTCATAGCTCACCTTAATAGGATTTCCTTAGTAACACAAAATAAAGTCATTATTTAAAATGAAGAATATCTCTCTTGAGATTAAATTTCCTGGTCGAATCAGATAGAAAAAATTAACAAAACAAACTTTTTAGATTTAAACTTACTAAATGAATCTTTATTCTCAGATTCCATTCAACTAAGGCAGATTTGAGAAATTTAATGGAATTTTCACTCTAAATCTAATTCATTTATAGTTTGGTAAATGAGTTATACATTAAATCCATGACACCATGTGTACGTTATATTGACTGCATCTGATAGATAACATACAAAACTGGTCTTTGCTCACATTGGCTGACAGGATTATCCCAAAGCAGAAGCATGAATGATTATGACATTTACTCCTATAACTACTTTTAGATATGCACACGGAAGCTTAAAGTTAAAGGATTAATCTAAACAGGATCAATTTAAATGCCAAGGGTCATGAATGAATTTCTCAATCTTTCAGGATGGTTTTATGTTTCAGGGCATGGGATATTATCTGACGTTTTTAAGGCTCTTATTAATAATCTTGATTTTCCAACTTTGCAATCCCACAAGATCAGTACTCTATGTCACCTTGACTTTTTTCTAAACTTTTAGAAATCCCCCAGATCTGTGATTTATGTTTCCTCTGACCTTGTTCTCAACTTTGCAATCCCACCATATCAGAGCTCTATGTTCCTTTGACCTTGTTCTTAACTTTGAAATCCCACCTGTGTTCAGTGCTCAATGTTTCCTTTAACCTTGCTCTTAACTTGGAAATCCCACTTGATGTCAGTGCTCTTTGTTTCCTTTGACCTTGCTCTTAACTTTGAAATCCCACTTGAGGTCAGTGCTCTTTTTTTTCCTTTGACCTTGCTCTTAACTGTGAAATCCCACTTGAGGTCAGTGCTCTATGTTTCCTTTGACCTTGTTCTTGACTTTGAAATCCAATTGAGGTCAGTGCTTTTTGTTTCCTTTGACCTTGCTCTTAACTTTGAAATTCCACCTGAGGTCAGCTCTCTATTTTTCTTTTGTCCTAGCTCTAAATTTCAGAATCCCACCAGATCTTGTTCTCCCACCAAACAATTGTTGTGTTTCCTTGGTTTAAAACTTTGGGAACCCACCAGATCAAGGCTCTGTTTGCCTAATAACCTGGTTCTAAACCATATAATCCCATCAGGCCAGTGCTGTGTTTCTAAAAATGGTTCAGATTTAAAAATAAGGACTGTGATTCCTTAAACCTTGTTATAAACAATCATATCATACAAGGGCTAAAGACTTTTCCTTAATCTGGTTCTAAACTTTAGAATCACATTAGACCAGCCCTGTGTTTCCTTGGTTCAGATTTAAACCTATGGGATCCCATCAGTGAGATCTTTGCTTTATTTTCATAAAACTGGCTCTATACTTTTGGATCTAAATACCAGATAGATCATGGCACTATTTTCTTAATTTGCCCGCCGCTGTTCTAGACCTTGGAAACACATTAAAATAAGTCCTGCATTTTCTTAGCCCTGGTAATAGCCTTTAGGACCTCAGCAACCATGGAATAGCAGTCACTTGCGAAGACATCTTTTTGCTTACTAAAATCTATCATGATAATCCAAAAAAAATAGTCATTTCTCAATAAACCAGTCCATAATACAGTGGAAGCTGATAATTATTTCTGCATTGACTGTATCAGTTATATTTTTTTTTTCATTGTTTCTGATGCACACATACAATGATGCATTCTAATTTCTTATAAAACTATTATATTTCCATGTATTTGATGTTTCTCACATGAATTTTTCATAAAACATTTATATGAGATAAACATTGCATCTGAGAGTTTCTTTGTAAATTAACTGGTAATTTTATTAGTAAATATTTGAAGGCTAAGCAACATTGACATAATATGTAGACATAAAACAATATGGATTGATTTAGAAGTCATAATTAAACCAAATTTTGCTGATTATTTATAAAACAACAATTATAATGACAATATATGTACAATAATGTTTTTGTTTTTTTAAATATATATTGGTTAATGGCTACAGTAAGTTTGCATGCAGCCTTCAATAATTTTAATGAACACTTAGTACAGATGACAGAGGCAGATCCAGCTATTATTAAAAGGGGTTCCCAACCTAGAATAATGGGGTGGGGTCAGGTTTCCAACTATATATATGTCCCCATTCAAATGCATTGATCGTCCCCAAAAAACGGGGGTTTCTAACATTCAGAACCACCAACCTCACCCCTGGATTGGCCACTGTTGTGTAATGTCAGTTCAATATATATTTTGGCATCTGCTTTATAATCTTGTGTATTTACTGCTGCAGATATTCCAATAGTGAACATATTTTACATTAGATATTCAGATTTGTCAAGATAACTAAAGAATATTAACATCCTAGTTTTTACCAAGGAAGTCTGACCTGGTTCCTGACAGATTGATTACCATAATGATGAGAGTATGATAAGGAATGTAATGTCTGGGGACCAGTTTAGTTGTTGATTGATCATTCTGTCAGTGTTTACTCTTGTCCTTGGCTTGTTTTGTATCATCATATACTATAATTTACAAAAGAGAAAATTATGCAAAAGTGAGAAATAAAACCCATTATACAAAAACACAAACAATGTAAATGGCTGTGGGGAATTGATCTTTTAAGAGAATCTTCCTTGAAAACAGTTTCCAAACAATGCAGTTTAAATTGTCCTATGTGTAAAACTCAGCATCCAAATAGTGGTATATGATCTTTATGATCTAAGTTCTTTCAGATTGCTGTCAATTATGTATGGAGAACTGAGTTTTGATAAAATTACAGTAAGAACTTCAAGCCTATATAGTGGTTTAAAGTACAGTGGAAGCTGATAATTATTTCTGCATTGACTGTATCAGTTATATTTCTTTTTTCATTGTTTCTGATGCACACATACAATGATGCATTCTAATTTCTTATAAAAATGTAATCTTAGAACTTATGTGGATATATGTAAATTCAAAAATTTTTCCAATGTTTTTGTCGAGCCTGTGACTTTTGTCACAGAAAGCTCAACATAGGGATGTGATCCGGCGGCGGCATTAGCTAAGTTCTACAAAGCTTTATATTATAGAAGGTGGAAGACCTGGATGCCTCATACTTTGTATATAGATGCCTCATATTACAAAGTTTCAGTTAGTCACATGTCAAATGTCCTTGACCTCATTTTTATGGTTCATTGACTACTTGAAAAAAAAGGTTAAGATTTTTTGTAATGTTAAATTCTCTCTTATTACAGATAATAGGATAACTATATTTGATATGTGCGTACCTTGCAAGGTCCTCATGCTCGTCAGACAGTTTTCACTTGACCTCGACCTTATTTCATGGATCGGTGAACAAGGTTAAGTTTTTGTGGTCAAATCTATGTCTCAGATACTATAAGCAATAGGTCTAGTATATTTGCATGGTGTATGGAAGGACTGTAAGGTGTACATGTCCAACTGGCAGGTGTCATCTTACCTTGACCTAATTTTCATGGTTCAGTTGTTATAATATAGTTTTTGTGTTTTGGTCTTTTTTTCTAATACTATATGCAATAGGTCAACTATATTTGGTGTATGGAAATATTTTATGATCTATATGTCAGTTGAGCAGGTTTTATTTGACCTTGACCTCATTTTCACGATTCATTAATCAGTGTATAATTTATGTGTTTTGGTCTGTTTTTCTTAAACTATCAGCAATAGGTCAACTATATTTGTTGTATGGTAGAATTGTTAGCTGTACATGTCGGCCTGGAATGGTTCATCTGACCTTAACCTCATTTTCATGGTTCATTGGTCAATTTTTAGTTTTCTTGGTTAATACTAAGTTAATGTGACAGTTGTAATAAAGCTTTATATTTAGAACTATCAACATAATGTCAATGATAGGCAAAGAAGGCGAGATATTTCAGCGCGTGCACTCTTGTTATTTTTTAAGAAATTATAGGTTTGGTAAAAAATAGAAGCTTAAGCATTTGTTAATTTTAGTACCATCATTTGTATTCAGCATATATCAATAACTCAGCTCAGCTCAGGTTTTACTTCATTGGTCAACAATTGCAGTTTTAAATGCACCAAACCATTTCTTAATTTATGGTTTTAGAAGAGAATATAAGAAAGTTATAATAAAACCTTGTAAATGGATCCTTGCTAGAACTCCCATTTTTTTAATAATGCATATCTCTTATAGTAATATTATACAATTACTGTCTTTTGATGAGGTAAATATGCGGTTTTATTGACTTGAAAAAATGATATTCACTGAGGTCGACGGCCGAAGTGAATATCAGTTTTTCAAAAGTCAATAAAACCCCATATTTACCGAAACAAAAGACAGTAATTGTTTTATTCCATAGTCCGAGAGAAAAAAATGTATCTAATGACAAACATATACCAATTTTTTTTTTACATGAAACATTTTACCATAACGTTGCATGTAAAAGCGCGTGACGTTTAGCGCGGTGAATAACACTTTCTCAGGTGAATATGCTTTTTTTATTCAAAATCCAATTCATATAGAGAAACCTACTAAAATAATACCAATATGGAATAATCAATAACATTATATTGCATGGTGAAATATTATTTATAATTGATAAACATATTTTTATAATGATTCAAATCATATTTTTATAATGATTTAAATCATATTTTGATTAAATGCTGTACTATACACCAAGTTTTATTGTTAAACAGCAATATGTGCAGTAAAGAATCAATTTGAGTGTTAACAAAAATTCATATTTTAGTTTTAAATTTGTTCACCTGTATATTCTTTTCAATTTGAAATATACCTTGAGAATTATCTTTCAAATATTGACCACAAAGAGGTAGATGAATTGTCTCATTTGTAGACCTATCACCATTGAACGTCAAATCAATATAGCGACACTTTCTTTTTTTATTTTAGATGGGCAATTTGACGGAAAACTGTAAATGAGAATTTGATGATCCAACCTATGTTATGATCGTGTGAGTTTGATTGAACATAGATGTAACTTAATAATGTGTATACACCGATAGTAGATGTCATCATGTCTGTCCACCGACAGGGATGTTACGCAGAGTTTACCCACCCCTCACTTAAAGATTCTATCAACCAGAACAACATTTCAACTCTTAAATTATCACTTTTAGGTAAGTCTTTTTAATTATAATTGTTTTATTTTGCAAAGGCTGTCCTTTGATGAATCTGCAGTAAAGTTTTCTTTAAAACATTTTATCATCATATTGATTCATTTATATTTTATAATGGATTTTGTGGAGACATATTTTTAATGATTACGTTGTAGGTTTTATAAAAAAAAAATCATTTTTAATTTTATTTTATAGATAAATATAATGATTCAATCCAGAAATAACAATTAAGTGTTTTGGAAATTGTCACTTATTTACCATAGGAGGTTTAAACAGAACCGTAATTATGAGAGTCCTCCAAATAACTGTTTTGTTGTATTGAAAAACACAATTTTTTAATTGTAATGTTTCCTTGCAAACTTAAGATTTGAAACAACATTTGGTTTTGTATTTTTGCATTCCTTTATCTTAATTCAACTTTAGATCCATTTAGTTCAGAAACAAATAAAACCAAGAAAATTAACTTTAAAAATTTACCTAGTTTCAGTTTGTCATGAATATATGACAACCCTATATGTTATATTCATTTAATTGAGGCAGAAAACAGAGAAAACATTACAGTTGGCCTTTGAAGTAAAGTCTTTTAATTATAAGGAGGTTTTAACAAAAGACCATTATTTACCTTCTTTTCAATATAATTTAGAAATTAAAGAAAAAAAACCAAATATTCATGGTTTCTATAATAAAGTGTTCCAATTTTTCTGGAAATTAGAAAAGTAGACAGAGCAAGCGACTTCACATGCAATGTTTTAATTGAGAAAGAAAATCGGAAAAACTAATAACTGTCTTGTCTATAAAATGTTCCATGAAACTAAGAAAACCTACAGTTATCCTTAAAGGAATATTGCCTTTCATGAGCAAACCAAGAGAAGTAAAAATAATTGTTGTTCCCTGCTGATGGTAATCATGGTAGGATTCATAAATACCAAAGTTGATACAGCTTATGTAACAGATAACATCAGAATAATTTATAAACATTTAAAATGTCACAGAAAATTTATACATGCAGAAAGTAAAAAAAGGTTTTTGATGTGTATAATTAAAAAGTTAATTTGAATTCGTAGAAGTTGTCTCAAATAGATAAAGGATTTTATGGTAGATTGATTTTACATGTTTTTTTCAAATGAAGCAAATAAATTTCTTTGTATGAAATCCAATTAATTGGGTATGATGCTGAAAGATAAAAAATGTTCTAGATATATTTGATGTGGTGAAGACTTGAAGTTTATTTAAGTAACACTGCAAGCTTTTATACAAATAACAAAAGTACATCTATTCAGTATTGACTGACTATATATACCTACATAAAGCATAACTTAGGTATCTGATGTTCCAGTTTCAGCAGGGTCTCTGTGGCCGCCAGTGGTCTAAATATTCCAAACTAACTGTATTACTAGAAAAACACACATGAGTTTTTGAGTTCTAATCTGGTGGCAGCTGCATTCAACTCCAACCTTAACTGACTGGGATGATCAGTGGTACACTATGTGCTCTCCTGCTTATCTACCAATAAAAAAGCTGATAGTTCTGAAAGCAGCATTCAAAACACCTATAACCAATAAATCAATCAATCCAGACTCATCAATTTCAACATTTAAAGGACAAGGTAGGATAAGGCCTGTTTTTGGCGCCCTTATTTTCTCATTTTTCAAATTCTGTAATGGAAAGCTAAGTTACTTATCACGTTAAAATATTCCCTTAGGTCTGAAGTTTGTTTGGATGAACTTAAAAACCATTTATTTTCAGAAAATGAGTGAGATGAGGGGGGTAAAAGGTCATCACAAATGCCAAAAGAAGGAAAAATTACCATTTTTACACGACCGCAAAAATTTAAATTTTTTGGTCGTATATTGCTATCACGTTGGCGTCGTCGTCCTGCGTCGTCTTGCGTCGTCGTCGTCGTCGTCGTCCGAATACTTTTAGTTTTCACACTCTAACTTTAGTAAAAGTAAATAGAAATCAATGAAATTTTAACACAAGGTTTATGACCACAAAAGGAAGGTTGGGATTGATTTTGGGAGTTTTGGTCCCAACATTTTAGGAATTAGGGGCCAAAAAGGGCCCAAATAAGCATTTTCTTGGTTTTCGCACTATAACTTTAGTTTAAGTGAATAGAAATCTATGAAATTTTGACACAAGGTTTATGACCACAAAAGGAAGGTTGGGATTGATTTTGGGAGTTTTGGTTCCAACAGTTTAGGAATTAAGGGCCAAAAAAGGGCCCAAATAAGCATTATTCTTGGTTTTCGCACAATAACTTTAGTATAAGTAAATAGAAATCAATGAAATTTTAACACAAGGTTTATGACCACAAAAGGAAGGTTGGGATTGATTTTTGGAGTTGAGGTCACAACAGTTTATGAATTAGGGGCCAAAAAGGGGCCCAAATAAGCATTATTTTTGGTTTTTGCACCATAACTTTAGTATAAGTAAATAGAAATCTATGAAATTTAAACACAAGGTTTATGACCATAAAAGGAAGGTTGGGTTTGATTTTGGAAGTTTTGGTCCTAACAGTTTAGGAATAAGGGGCCCAAAGGGTCCAAAATTGAACTTTGTGTGATTTCATCAAAAATTGAATAATTGGGGTTCTTTGATATGCCGAATCTAACTATGTATGTAGATTCTTAATTTTTATACCCCCGCTTTAAAAAAGGGGGGGTATACTGTTTTACCTCTGTCTGTCAGTCCGTCCATCCATCAGTCCGTCCGTCAGTCCGTCCGTCAGTCAGTCAGTCAGTCCGTCCCATGAAACTTTCGTCACATTTTTCTCAGGAACTACACATCCACCCTTTCTGTAATTTGGTATCAACATTTATATATGTCAGCCATACCGTGTGATGCGTTTTCAGATTCATCACTTGACAACTTCCTGTTTACCGAACACTTGTCTGATTTTACACATGATAGCCAAGTTGAAAATTTTCGTCACATTTTTCTCAGGAACTACAATACAAGGATTTCTGAAATTTGGTTTCAGGATTTATATAAGTCAGCTATACCGTGTGATGCGTTTTCAGATTCATCACTCGACAACTTCCTGTTTACCGAACACTTGTATGATTTTACACATGATAACCAAGTTGAAAATTTTCGTCACATTTTTCTCAGGAACTACAATACAAGGATTTCTGAAATTTGGTTTCAGGATTTTTATAAGTCAGCTATACCGTGTGATGCGTTTTCAGATTCATCACTCAACAACTTCCTGTTTACCGAACACTTGCATATTTTTACACTATTAATATTATCCACTTGCGGCGGGGGTATCATCAGTGAGCAGTAGCTCGCAGTTTCACTTGTTGGTCCCGTTTTCAAATTGGTCTACATTAAGGTCCAAAGGGTCCAAAATTAAACTTAGTTTGATTTTAACAAAAATTGAATCCTTGGGGTTCTTTGATATGCTGAATTTAAAAATGTACTTAGATTTTTAATTATTGGCCTAGTTTTCAAGTTGGTCCAAATGGGGGTCCAAAATTAAACTTTGTTTGATTTCATCAAAAATTGAATAAATGGGTTCTTTGATATGCCAAATCTAACTGTGTATGTAGATTCTTAATTTTTGGTCCAGTTTTCAAATTGGTCTACATTAAGGTCCAAAGGGTCCAAAATTAAACTAAGTTTGATTTTAACAAAAATTAAATTCTTGGGCTTATTATACCCCCGCTTTAAAAAAGGGGGGGTATACTGTTTTACCTCTGTCTGTCCGTCCGTCCGTCAGTCCGTCCGTCAGTCCGTCAGTCCGTCAGTCCGTCCGTCAGTCAGTCCGTCCCATGAAACTTTCGTCACATTTTTCTCAGGAACTACACATCCACCCTTTCTGTAATTTGGTATCAACATTTATATATGTCAGCCATACCGTGTGATGCGTTTTCAGATTCATCACTTGACAACTTCCTGTTTACCGAACACTTGTCTGATTTTACACATGATAGCCAAGTTGAAAATTTTCGTCACATTTTTCTCAGGAACTACAATACAAGGATTTCTGAAATTTGGTTTCAGGATTTATATAAGTCAGCTATACCGTGTGACGCGTTTTCAGATTCATCACTCGACAACTTCCTGTTTACCGAACACTTGCATATTTTTACACTATTAATATTATCCACTTGCGGCGGGGGTATCATCAGTGAGCAGTAGCTCACAGTTTCACTTGTTTGATATGCTTTATCTAAATATGTACTTTGATTTTTGATTATGGACCCAGTTTTCAAGTTGGTCCAAATCAGGATTCCATATCAAGTATTGTGCAATAGCAAGAAATTTTCAATTGCACAGTATTGCACAATAGCAAGAAATATCTAATTGCACAATATTGTGCAATAGCAATTAATTTTCAATTGGAGTTATCTTTCTTTGTATAGAATAGTAGTTGATAATATATGTTGGAAATTTGCCAGACATGACTATGATGTCATTTTCTATTTTTATTTGCCAATAACTTTATGTAAATAACTTCATTGGAAATTTGCCAATATAAAATGTTGCTGATGAAGCTTTTTTTCCTTATCTTATCTAAAATGTTTTTAGATAATGTATGTTGGACATTTGCCAGACATGACTATGATGTCATTTTCTATTTTTATTTGCCAATAACTTTATGTAAATAACTTCATTGGAAATTTGCCAATATAAAATGTTGCTGATGAAGTTTTTTTTATTGTTTTATACAATAAACAATATATATTCACTTTTACTACCAACCAATCTTTACCATTCAGAGATAACAAGCACTTTATTTTACATTTTAATATTTTATGATGTATTTAAAAGAGTAGTTATTGTTGCAAACTCCATTAGAAATTTGAATTGATATCAGTTTTGGAAAAAGGGAAACGATGATGTGAAAAAAAGGGGGGGGGGGTTTAAATTTTTCTCATTTCAGATTTCATAAATAAAAAGAAAATTTCTTCAAACATTTTTTTGAGAGGATTAATATTCAACAGCATAGTGAATTGCTCAAAGGCAAAAAAAAACTTTTAAGTTCATTAGACCACATTCATTCTGTGTCAGAAACCTATGCTGTGTCAACTATTTAATTTTAGATTTAAAAAGTTTGAAGAAGAAATCTTTAATTGATTTGTAAAATCTTGACATTTGTTTTGTGTAAAAAAAACCCATGTAATGTCAAAAATTTGATCACAATCCAAATTCAGAGCTGTATCACGCTTGAATGTTTTGTCCATACTTGCCCCAACTGTTCAGGGTTCGACCTCTGCAGTCGTATAAAGCTGCGCCCTGCGGAGCACCTGGTTGGTCATTGTTGCTTAAAATTTAATAGGGTGCGCTTACGTGACCCAGAGAAAATTACGGCGATTTAGACTGCAAAAGAAGTGCTACTGACATTGGAATAAAGAAAATCCTGGATCACATTGGCGCAGGCACTTAAAATCTAAAAATGGGTTGTACGAAACACCAGGGTGAAAAGTGAATATTATTTACAATATTTGAATAATAACAGAAAGTTTACCCCCTCACCTCACCCAGTTGCTAAAATTAGTGTTTTTGAAGTTGATCCAAACAAACTTCATGCAAGCATCAGGGAATATTTTAACATAATAAGTAGATTTCAAAAACAGAATTTGAAAAATGAGAAAATAGGGGGGCCAAAAACGGGCCTTATTATCATACCTTGTCCTTTGTGATAAGGTTGGTTTAAGAGGATCAAGTTACTCAACTAATGGTGATTTATTGTTTGCAAGTATTTATTCTGTCATTTCCTTGTAACACTTAGTGACTCTGTGATATTTTAGATTTTGTTTGAAATTTTACCTTGGAATACTTTCAGTTGCTATTCAGTCTTTTTTTCTGAAACACTGTTGCTTTTGTAGGGTTTTCTTCCGTTAAATTCTCTCTGAAATTTTCTTTGATTTCAGTCTCATTAAATTTTATTTTCTTAAATTATAGTTGCATTGTTAAATTAGAGAAAACATCAAAGGCTTAAATAAGTAAATCATTATCATAATGTTTCCCACGGTAAATCATAACATTCTTCAATGATGAGGATTGATTTTTAATTAAGGAAAAGGATATAAAAAGAATTGATTAACTAAACCTGTAATTACAGGTAATAATGATATTAGACACATTAGTATCAACAATATCATGCAGATAGCTATAAAGATGATTACTTGTCATGATTTATAGGTTTACAGTGGGAAGGTGACATATAGTTCTTCTCATACTTAAACATGCATTGTTTTAAGCAGATTGTATCTTTAAAAAGCAACATGTAATATTTTTAGCTTGTATGTCTTTTAATTTTAGTTCATTTATATGTTTTGGATTTGTCGTGTGCCGTTCATTTTCACTGAACTAGTACACATTTTTGTTAAGGGTTCAGCTGAAGCTCGCCTCTGGTTGCGGGATTTCTCACTGCCTTTAAGTCTTATTGGTGGCCTTTGTCTGTAACTGAGTGTCTGCTCTTTGGTAGGGTTGTTGTCTCTTTGACACATTAACCATTTCCATTTTCAAATTTATCCATAATATATTTCCCAGTCTAGGTATCTGTCTATCCATTATCTGTTAACACCCTGAAGAAGTTTTCTGTGTGATTTCTGTCTGGTAATGGCTTTAATTGGTTAATAGTTGTCTTGGAAATTATCTGTCTGTAATATTTAACCAACATTCAGAAATCTTAATGATTTCCTATTTGCTGAATTCAACTTCGAGAAAATGAAATCTTAATTTATTCTTAAAATATTCTTATGACTGTCTCATAGTATTTCAGTATGATATTGTTGATAAATTTTGAATATGATTTGATTTTTAGTATATGAGTTAAAATATCAATGAACAAATTTGGAAAATCATCTTTTAAATACATTAAAAAATTTGAAATGAAAAATAACATTTCAAATTCTGAATGTTGTCTTTCTTAAAAATTGCCTAAAATTCAAGTTTATTCGGAATTATGTCTTAAAGAAATATCTTAGATGTCTCATTAATATTTGCTAAATTCAGGGGCAAGCATATGTCATATCATATTTTTGGTTTATATGGAATATTTATACAATTTAAAAATATGTTAACTTTACGATATTTGTTTATTTGATTTGAAGTGATGATCAGTGAAGGAGATGTGATAATACAAGCGAACATGTTTTCTTGTTTAAATTTCTTTAAATGTAATTTTTGTATAACTTGCATTATCTACAAATAATTGATTGTGATTACACTATCTGTGATATAATATCTTTTTGTATTTACACTTTGATAGACCATATGTTTCCAAAACTAATTTATTTACCTATGTAAACATTAATGTGTCTATTTCACTGCAATTTATTCATATACAATACACATTTATAGATTTCTGGGTTTCAAAAATGTAATATTTAAAGAAAAAAAATGAAATATATTTTGTCTGTTTTTTAATAATTTTTTATTATTATTTTAATTAATGATTGATTCCTAATAGATGTAAAACAAATTAAAAAAGGACTTCAGTTAAGTATAGATGCACCCAATGATTCAATAATTTATAATCACTAGAAACTTGTTTGATATGACTTTATCCCTTATAGGCCAATAGGAATGTTAGATAAAATTGTATTGGATATTAATACTCTAAGCATCATAACCTGGAACCCCCCCCCATAATTGCCAATGAGACAATTATCCAGCCTTGGCTCACATTGAACAGCCTACTAAAAAGGGCCACAAAGATTGTTTTGTTTTTATTTAGCACCTTCATGTTTTTCACCTTTTGTATTAACACAAGATGATCCCATCCCACGACTATAGTACAAAACTTCAAAGACAATGTTCTCAGTAATTCAGGTACTATTGATCTCTACTGTTGATGAAATCGGAACTATTTTATTTAAATAGAGTATTAATACTTAATACGTTTTGGAATGCTATTCAGTAGTTACTTGGGGGCAATTGCATGTCTAGGTTTTTAACCAATCAGCAATGGGGTTTCCCAGTCACTGCCTCATCAGTGTTTCTCGTTTACTAATTGTTTTTTCGAGATCATACTAATTAACCAATGAGATTCATAGCTAATTTTGAATTATCCAATCAGTGCTTAATTAGTATGGCCTTTGTTTTATGCACACAGACTCAACTATTCCTGAAGCAACGTTTGCTTGCAGTAGCCATTATTATTTTCTGGGAAAATATTTTCTCTACTGTTGATGAAATCTTTGAAACTTAATCATAACAATCTTCATTATTGTCAACAAGGATGTCAATCAGGCATTATAGTCACATTGTTTCTTTCTAAATCAGGTATTATAGTCAGATTGTTTCTTTCTAAATCAGGTATTATAGTCAGATTGTTTCTTGGTAATAGTATTAGACAGTTATCTTATTATATTTCTGAAGGTTGCTCTGTGATGGTATTACTGAAAAAAACAACTAATTTTACAGACTATTTATTCCCAAAGTAGAAAATATAACAAGAATATTAAGATGTCAAACTTTGATATGTTGACAAAATATTAAATTGACAATGTTACAGTTTCGTTGAAAATCAACCTCAACCTTTGCTTTTAAGGGGCAAATAGGAAATAAAACTTCAATTATGTAACTTATTGATGTCTTTGCATTTTATAATGTCATTTCAGCAAAAATAAAGCTGAATGTCAAAGAGTGGTCTCATTAGGATTATATTGAAAGATACAAATTAATAGGTAGAACATCTCTAAGCATTAAGAATCTAAAGAGTTTAAGAGATGTTTGAATGAAAAACAACACATGTCTGGTACATGGAAATAATCAATATACCCTCAGTATCAAATGAATTAATGTACTTCATCTTGAAGTTTGCCTCTTGATCAAGACACTCCCAGCCTCTGGCGAAAGAGTGAGTGAAGTATTGACTTATTAAAGTGTTGCCAAATATTGTGGCTCTCTGTGGCTTAGACCTCCACCAACAAAAAACTAGTCGTCTCAAAACAGCTGATAATGCTGAAATGTAGTGTTGAACTTCTATGATAGCAATCAATTCATTTTAAAAGTGTTATTCTATGATGTTTATTCATAAGCACTTTTTTGTACATTAATTAGGCTGTTAGTTTTCTTGTTTTTATTGTTTTACATTTGTGAATTCTGGACTTTTATAGCTTACTCTGTGGTATGGGTTTTGCGAATTGTTGAAGGCCGTATAGTGACCTATAGCTGTTGATTTCTGTCTTATTTGGTCTCTTGTGGAGTGTTGTCTCATTAGCAATCATACCACATTTTCTTTTTTATGTATACTTTAATTAAGGAGTTATTATATAAACAGAGAAATTATTTGTTAAACTTTTAACCTCACTATAATTTTACACATTGCATGTAAACCTTGTTTCAGAACAATAAAATAATGAGAATTATTGTCAGTATGAGGTATATTAGCAATAACGGTAAATAATAAAATAATAATTAAAGATGAGAAGATGTTGTACAACAAGACATTGAACTGTTGTAATTGATAAATGCTCATTGACCCTATTACATCGTCGCTTCCAATGAATGCAAATTGTTACCAATTTATTCAGGCAAAAAGAAAAAAAGATCCAGTAACTTATACATTTTTATTTCTGATAAAATAATTTTTAGGCCATGAAGGTCACTCAGGTACCAAACACCTTGATTAAAATTAATTTGGCTCGTTTAATTTCATTAAATTATGACAAAATATTTACTTCGATCCTTTGATAAAAAAATAAAAGAATTTCAAAAACCTTAAACCACACACTTTATTGAAAATATGTCATTGGATATATAGCAGTTTGACAAACACTTATTTTGATTATTGAGAAGCTTAATATTTCCTTAACCATTGTTAACATTACAACATTATTAAAACATTCAGCTGATTTTTAGAGTTATCTCCTTGTAGTGTATTATACCATCTTAAATAAATATTTAGGTGCTTGAATTTTATATTGACATTGATGGAAACTTTTAAGTTTTGGTCTTCTGAAAATAATTCTTAAAGTGTCATGCAATTTGTGCAGAATTTAACTTTTAAAATACAAAGTTTTCTGTTTCATATTATAAAATCTCAATATTTAGCCTAATACTTTATGGATGCAGGGACTTTCTATATAGACTGTCCCCGATGGGTGGTAATATGCTAAAATATTGTCACTTTATCTACGGTATATTGATATTATTTTTTTATCAAAATCTTCATGTGCCAAAAATAGATGCTAGCGGATCTCAAAGAATGAACAATCAATTTATATTGGCCTTATGGGAGTAATATGACTTAATGACTGAAGGCACCACTAGAGACGTGCGGAGAACTATATATCTATCAAGTCATGAATAGACTGCCGAACAAAAAAATATCTTTTATGTGAATGTTGGATAATAGTCTTATAGTAATTTTCCGTGACTAAAGTTAATCTAATATGGACAGTAAACAGTACTCAAATTCGTTTTCTCCCAAGGAACTTTATTTCATACGATTTTATGGTTACAAGTTTTTATTTTACACTCGGAGAGCTACATCAATAAAATTCTGATTGAAATTAATGAGGGTTGGTGAATTGTATTGTAAAGAAGATATAGGTTACAGAACTTAAGGATTATCTCAGGATCTGTAATCAGAAATGAATTATTTTATCATTGCTGTCAAATTGGGGATTTAGGATTTGAGTCTGCAGCTCATTGATTTTATAACTCAGAGCACACAGTTCTTGGAATGGAACGTCTGCTCATTGATTTTATAACTCAGAGCACACGGTTCTTGGAATGGAACGTCTGCTCATTGATTTTATAACTCAGAGCACACGGTTCTTGGATAGTCATTTTGAAGATTCGTTATATACCATGTGTCATTTTGAAAATTCCTTATATACCATGTGTCATTTTGAAGATTCCTTATATACCATGTGTCATTTTGAAGATTCCTTATATACCATGTGTCATTTTGAAGATTCGTTATATACCATGTGTCATTTTGAAGATTCCTTATATACCATGTGTCATTTTGAAGATTCCTTATATACCATGTGTCATTTTGAAGATTCCTTATATACCATGTGTCATTTTGAAGATTCCTTATATACCATGTGTCATTTTGAAGATTCCTTATATACCATGTGTCATTTTGAAGATTCCTTATATACCATGTGTCATTTTGAAGATTCGTTATATACCATGTGTCATTTTGAAGATTCGTTATATACCATGTGTCATTTTGACAATTCCTTATATACCATGTGTCATTTTGAAGATTCCTTATATACCATGTGTCATTTTGAAGATTCCTTATATACCATGTGTCATTTTGAAAATTCCTTATATACCATGTGTCATTTTGAAGATTCCTTATATACCATGTGTCATTTTGAAGATTCCTTATATACCATGTGTCATTTTCCTTCAGTCTTGATGTGATTTATTTCTTGTTTTGGATTATAACAACAAATTTTCGTTTTTTTTGGTTGTTGAACATTATTGCTTATAGAAATTAGCGTTTTGTTCTAAAGTTAATTCTTTAAAATTTGTCTATGCCCACAAAAAAATTAATACAAGTCAAAATTTAAAGATGAGGTCAAAAAATGACTGGGTTCTCTGTAGTATCCTAAGTGTACCATAGTTTTGGACCAGTTAGGGATTTCTGTTTTTTAATGCTGCATAATATTATTCAACTATTGACTGGGTGTGAGGGTAATAGCAAGTTTGTTGTCCCTGAGATACCAACTATTGACTGGGTGTGAGGGTAATAGCAAGTTTGTTGTCCCTGAGGGACAACAAACTTGCTATAACCCTCACAACCAGTCATTAGGTGTTTTATTATACTGAACAACACAGTCATGAAGTGTTTTTATATACCAAATTAAATAATTTTCTAAAAGAGAACATATATCATCTGAAAGAAAAGAAAAAAAATGTCACATAACTTGACATGCACAAGATGAACTATACAGGTCTTTTTTATGATTCTTCTTGTATTTGTAAATATTTCATTAATTGCAATCAAGACTAGAAATACTTGTGTTAAATTGTCCGTGAATATGATAAAATTTAAGATAAGTACACCAAACGCAAATTCACTTTTAGAATACGACGACCGAACCCATATTATGAATAAGGTACTATATTTTGGATCTTAGCGCGCGAAGATTTTCTCTCTTTTTTAATTGCTTCTTGTAAGTGAAATTACAATCAACACAAACAGATTATACCGTTTACAATATTAGAGTTTGACGTTGCCAAGCAAAATAGTCAACGACATCATTATTGTCCAATGAAAAATAAGCATGAAAAAGTACGGGAAAGATGATTATGAAACTATTAACAGGGGTAATAGTCTTTGAAACTATTGACTGGCAAATAGTCTGTGGAATGAAATAGCACAACTATTTCATTATTTTTTATATAGAAAAAACATACTGAGGTATAATAATTCCCCATATTCATCTTTTCAAATACACTATTGAAAAATTTCATTATAATTATACGCGATTTTTCATTGATATAGATATGGTTTTGCTGGGTCATTTATGTTTAAGCTGCAATATATAGCCTTTTATTCAAACATATTGATCTCTCAAAAACTAAGAATAAATAAAGAATACTAACTTTAATATCTTAACATGAAAGAGAATACAATAATGTTACTATTTCACTCCAAGAAAATTAAATTATTTTGCAATGCCTTGAAGTTTAGTACAATGACATAAACTATTTGATTTTGTGCACAATAATTGAATTTTTTAAATAGCAGTAAATCAAATTACAAAGATAGAGTTTCAGCAGTGGTATCATTTCAATTTAATTGTCAGCTTTGAAACTTTACTCTTATCAGGAAAGATTGCTTCCTCAGCAACATGGGATTCTGTTGTAATACCATAATGATGAGTTTCTTTTTCTTTAACACTTATATACAGTATCATAGTATAATCATTTGTTATACAATGGTGGCAATGTATTAAGAAAAATTTCATCATGATGATTCTTGTTTAGAAAAATTGAGTTTTCCATTGCTTTTGACAGAGTTCTTTAGTGATGGTCTTCCTCGTAGTGTGATATGGACTGTTACTACTGTCTTTTTGCCATGTTTTTTTTTAACTTGTGGTTCTTAGATTGTTTCATGGTATTTTCTACCTTATTTTAGATCACTTGACCCAAATAAGCAAAAATGATCAGAAAGATTACAAAGATCTACAATGAAGATATGAAGGAAATTGTCTGATAACTCCTTATTAGAGTTATTGCCCTTTAATGATGATCTTTATAACTTCTTATTAGAGTTATTGCCCTTTAATGATGATCTTTACCAAGTTTTGCCTTATTTGACAAAAATTATAAAAGATAAATAGAAACTTTAAGTAACAAAAAAATTACAGCAAGGCAAGATCTACAAACATGTCAAATTTTACCAATATTTATAGTTTAAGTAGACTGTCATTCCTACAGGAGTTATTGCCCTTAAATAAGGATTTATTTTACCTTCTTACAGTGTTTCAGCAAAAACTAAAGATGGTAGCAAGAAACCAAATTAACAAAACAATTAGCAATATATATAAAGATCAACATAACAGAGAGAATTTTGTCATGAATTCTTTTCTCGTCTACAATGTTGGACAGTGTCCTTTGTTAAAAATATGCACATAGGCCTAGGTGAGGAACACTATGATTAAAACCTCTGGTTTCATTTCTGTTTTTACTTTTTTTATTTTGCAGTATTCTCATTTAAATGCAGAAACTTTAATGAATCTATCAACATGATCAGTGCTAGAAAACAAATAACAATATAATTGTACAATTTATCTGTTAGTTCTTTTCAATCAGTATTGTTACATTACATTTAGAATGGAGATGTTTTCCTCTCTTGAATGATAAAATCTGAAGTGTTTCTGTAATTTTTGTCTTCTCTCTCAAATTTATGGATCTTCGAAACCATTATTTTTGTTTTTATCATTGGAAGAAACTGTTTCTGATTGTAATTGCTAAATTCTGTTCAGATTCTAACATGTTCCACTTGTCTTTAACAGCTCTGAGATTGAGATAATATTTATGAATCAGCCTACTTGGTACTTGTTTAGATAATTGGACCATTATAATGTGCACTAGATAACAACTACAATGCAGTTCTGTGTTGTAGAAATGTCATGGGAAAGTTTAATTGATCCATTCCTCAGCTACAATGGATTTTCTCTAACATGCTATCTTAGGTTTAAGTTTAAATGGTATATTTGGTTATTGTAGGAGATTTCCATGTCACTTCAGATAATTGGGACAAGTTCACAGTCAAACAGTAATAATTGTCTTTAATTTTAATGATTTTACTGTTTCAATCATTTACTAGAATGTCTGATATATATATTGTTTGTCACATCAAGTTTTCTTCAAACTGTCACATGCCAGGTATATAGTTTAACTTCAAATAAAATTTGTAGAGAGTTAGTAACTTTATTCGGTGTGAGCCAACAGCTCTGTGTTGAAGACCATTTTGACTATAATGGTTTACCTTTACAGATTGTGATTTGTATTAAGAGTTGTCTTATTTATATTGGCACTCGATCACACTGAGTGATACCACATCTTCTTATATCTATTGTTATAAAAGTTTATATAATTAAGATATAGTTCTTTTTCATGTTAAAATTATCATCAGTAGTTTGTGTCCTTGCCTCATGCAGAGAAAAAATAATTCTTGTTTTGTAACATAAATCAGGCTGTTAGATTCTTGTGTGAATTGTTTTACATTTGTCAACTCTGGTACTTTTTATTAGCTTACTATGTGATATTGGTTTTACTCATTGTTGATGGCTGTAAAGTGACCTATAGTTGTTTATTTCTATTTCATTTGGTCTTTTGTGGAGAGTTGTCTCGTTGGCAGGCTGAACATTAGCACTGTTTGTTGGTCTTGTTTATGCTCATCAGATTTAAGGGAAATAGTTCTCCTGTTGTTGTAATGATAGGTACGGAATGTATCTAATGTTCTTTGCTTTTATTTTCCTTGTCCCTGTACCCAATGTTCCTGCAAATAAACTAAAATTTTGTACAATGAAGAACTTTATGTTACTATTAATTACTTCTTAATACTCTCTAAATCCAAATCTTTTAAATAAAAAAAAGAAGTATTGACTTCATGTTCTCTACGTCATTTGGTCTCAGAGAGTTTTCCATATCTCTTCTTATTTTTATACAGAAAACTATTTTGAGAAGTTGTTTTCAACAAATAGAATATCTGAATTAGAAAGATGTTCTTTCTGTTTGATTGGCATTAATTCTAATTAATAGCATTTTAAACCACAAAAGTCACAATACATTATTTAGAACTGACGGACACCCACTTCTTTAGCTGTACTTTAATAAACATGTAATTTATAGTCACAATGGGTCTGTCTTTTACACTGATATAGCCAAAAATAACTTTGTCTTTCTATGTTAATGACTGCTATGACATCAGTCACTAAGATCCTGATAGAAGTCACCTCTTGTAATAGAATTATCAATTCTATTATTACTCCAGCAAAGATCTGTGACGTAATGTTAATTTCTCAGGCGGCAAAAGATTTGTGGATTAATGCCATATGACATTCTTGTTATTTTAGTACATTTGTATCAATGGTAATTCAAAAATTATGAATAGAAAGAACAATTTTTGGGTATGTTACATTGACACAGGTCAAATAGGTTAATATGTCTTTTCTGCTACATTTATTTAGAAATATGCATGCATGTGCACATCAACAAATTGCAACTATTAATGATATCTGACATCAAAAGAATCACATCCTGATAACTGACATCGACAGATTGCACATCCTGATATCTGACATCAGAAGACTATGCATACTTATATCTGACATCAACAGTCTTCACCTCATGATATTTTGATAATTGACATCAGTAGACTTAACTCCTGATATATGACACCAGTAGTCTTTATCTCCTGATATCTGACATCAACAAACATCACCTGCTGATATCTGATACCAGACTTGACATTGTGTTAACTTACATCAGTGGACTTAACTCCTGATATATGACACCAGTAGTCTTTACCTTCAGATATCTGACATCAACAAACATCACCTGCTGATATCTGACCTTGGTTTACTTACATCCTGATATCTAACCTTGGTAGACTACCTCCTGATAAATGACCTTGGTATACTGTATCTCCTGATATCTGACCTTGGTATACTAAACCTCCTGATAAATGACCTTGGTATACTTTATCTCTGATATATGACCTTGGTATACTTTACCTCCTGATATCTGACCTTGGTATACTTTATCTCCTGATATCTGACCTTGGTATACTTTACCTCCTGATATCTGACCTTGGTATGCTTTACCTCCTGATATCTGATCTTGGTATACTTTACCTCCTGATATCTGACCTTGGTATACTTTACCTCCCTGATATATGACCTTGGTATACTTAACCTCCTGATATCTGACCTTGGTATTCTTTACCTCCTGATATCTGACCTTGGTTTTCTTACCTCCTGATATCTGAACTTTGTATTCTTTATCTCCTGATAACTGACCTTTGTAAACCTTAGCTCCTGATATCAGACATCAGTAGTCGTTACCTTCAGATATCTGACATCAACATCCATCACCTGCTGATATCTGACACCAGACTTGACATTGTGTTAACTTACATCAGTAGGTTTTATCTCCTGATATCTGACCTTGGTTTACTTACCTCCTGATATCTGACCTTGGTAGACTACCTCCTGATAAATGACCTTGGTATACTTTATCTCCTAATATCTGACCTTGGTATACTTACCTCCTGATATTTGACCTTGGTATACTCTATCTCCTGATATCTGACCTTGGTATACTTACCTCCTGATTTCTGACCTTGGTAGACTGTACCTCCTGATAAATGACCTTGGTATACTTTATCTCCTGATATCTGACCTTGGTATATTTTACCTCCTCATATCTGACCTTGGTATTCTTTACCTCCCTGATATCTGACCTTGGTATTTTTACCTCCTGATATCTGAACTTGGTATTCTTTATCTCCTGATATCTGACTTGGTATACTTGCCTCCTGATATCTGACCTTGGTATACTTTATCTCCTGATATCTGACCTTGGTATACTTTATCTCCTGATATCTGACCTTGGTATACTCTATCTCCTGATATCTGACCTTGGTATACTTTATCTCCTGATATCTGACCTTGGTATACTTTTTCTCCTGATATTTGACCTTGGTATACTATATCTCCTGATATCTGAACCTGGTATACTTTATCTCCTGATATCTGACCTTGGTGTACTTTATCTCCTGATATCTGACCTTGGTATACTTTATCTCCTGATATCTGACCTTGGTATACTTTATCTCCCAGTATCTGACCTTGGTATACTTTATCTCCTGATATCTGACCTTGGTATATTTTACCTCCTGATATCTGACCTTGGTATTCTTTACCTCCCTGATATCTGACCTTGGTATTTTTACCTCCTGATATCTGAACTTGGTATTCTTTATCTCCTGATATCTGACTTGGTATACTTGCCTCCTGATATCTGACCTTGGTATACTTTATCTCCTGATATCTGACCTTGGTATACTTTATCTCCTGATATCTGACCTTGGTATACTTTATCTCCTGATATTTGACCTTGGTATACTATATCTCCTGATATCTGACCTTGGTATACTTTATCTCCTGATATCTGACCTTGGTATACTTTATCTCCTGATATCTGACCTTGGTATACTTTATCTCCTGATATCTAACCTTGGTATACTTTATCTCCTGATATCTGACCTTGGTATACTTTTTCTCCTGATATCTGAACTTGGTATACTTTATCTCCTGATATCTGACCTTGGTATACTTTATCTCCTGATATCTGACCTTGGTATACTTTATCTCCTGATATCTGACCTTGGTATACTTTACCTCCTTATATCTGACATTGGTATACTTTATCTCCTGATATCTGACCTTGGTATACTTTATCTCCCTTATATCTGACCTTGGTATACTTTATCTCCTGATATCTGACCTTGGTATACTTTATCTCCTGATATCTGACCTTGGTATACTTTTTCTCTTGATATTTGACCTTGGTATACTATATCTCCTGATATCTGAACTTGGTATACTTTATCTCCTGATATCTGACCTTGGTATACTTTATCTCCTGATATCTGACCTTGGTATACTTTATCTCCTGATATCTGACCTTGGTATACTCTATCTCCTGATATCTGACCTTGGTATACTTTTTCTCCTGATATCTGAACTTGGTATACTTTATCTCCCTTATATCTGACCTTGGTATACTTAACTCCTGATATCTGACCTTGGTATACTTTATCTCCCTTATATCTGACCTTGGTATACTTTATCTCCCTTATATCTGACCTTGGTATACTTTATCTCCTGATATCTGACCTTGGTATACTTTTTCTCCTGATATTTGACCTTGGTATACTATATCTCCTGATATCTGAACTTGGTATACTTTATCTCCTGATATCTGACCTTGGTATACTTTTTCTCCTGATATCTGACCTTGGTATACTTTATCTCCTGATATCTGACCTTGGTATACTTTATCTCCTGATATCTGACCTTGGTATACTTTTTCTCCTGATATCTGAACTTGGTATACTTTATCTCCTGATATCTGACCTTGGTATACTTTATCTCCTGATATCTGACCTTGGTATACTTTATCTCCTGATATCTGACCTTGGTATACTTTACCTCCTTATATCTGACATTGGTATACTTTATCTCCTGATATCTGACCTTGGTATACTTTATCTCCTTATATCTGACCTTGGTATACTTTATCTCCTTATATCTGACATTGGTATACTTTATCTCGTGATATCTGACCTTGGTATACTTTATCTCCCTTATATCTGACCTTGGTATACTTTATCTCCTGATATCTGACCTTGGTATACTTTTTCTCCTGATATCTGACCTTGGTATACTTTATCTCCTGATATCTGACCTTGGTATACTTTATCTCCTGATATCTGACCTTGGTATACTTTACCTCCTTATATCTGACATTGGTATACTTTATCTCCTGATATCTGACCTTGGTATACTTTATCTCCTGATATCTGACCTTGGTATACTCTTTATCTCCTGATATCTGACCTTGGTATACTTTATCTCCTGATATCTGACCTTGGTATACTTTATCTCCTGATATCTGACCTTGGTATACTTTACCTCCTTATATCTGACATTGGTATACTATATCTCCTGATATCTGAACTTGGTATACTTTATCTCCTGATATCTGACCTTGGTATACTTTATCTCCTGATATCTGACCTTGGTATACTTTATCTCCTGATATCTGACCTTGGTATACTTTACCTCCTTATATCTGACATTGGTATACTTTATCTCCTGATATCTGACCTTGGTATACTTTATCTCCCTTATATCTGACCTTGGTATACTTTATCTCCTTATATCTGACCTTGGTATACTTTATCTCCTGATATCTGACCTTGGTATACTTTACCTCCTTATATCTGACATTGGTATACTTTATCTCCTGATATCTGACCTTGGTATACTTTATCTCCCTTATATCTGACCTTGGTATACTTTATCTCCCTTATATCTGACCTTGGTATACTTTATCTCCCTTATATCTGACTTTGGTATACTTTATCTCCTGATATCTGACCTTGGTATACTTTTTCTCCTGATATCTGACCTTGGTATACTTTATCTCCTGATATCTGACCTTGGTATACTATATCTCCTGATATCTGACCTTGGTATACTATATCTCCTGATATCTGACCTTGGTATACTTTATCTCCTGATATCGGACCTTGGTATACTTTATCTCCCTTATATCTGACCTTGGTATACTTTATCTCCTGATATCTGACCTTGGTATACTTTTTCTCCTGATATCTGACCTTGGTATACTTTATCTCCTGATATCTGACCTTGGTATACTTTATCTCCTGATATCTGACCTTGGTATACTTTACCTCCTTATATCTGACATTGGTATACTTTATCTCCTGATATCTGACCTTGGTATACTTTATCTCCCTTATATCTGACCTTGGTATACTTTATCTCCTTGTATCATATATTTAGTACAAAATACAGCTATTTTGTATATCTAATAAAGGTTGTTTTTCCAGTCTGTATCACCTACCCTGTATCGCATACCCCGTATCGCATAGCTAAACCCGTATCGCATACCCCGTATCGCATAGTAAAACCCGTATCGCATGCCTTTTTTTTTTTTTTTTTTTTTTTACATAAAGTTTTTTGTTTTTTTTTTGCTTAAGAAAAAATTTCCTCAAAATAGGTCATTTTTTTTTAATGACGTCATTGTTTGGTATGTAACGTCACGAAAGTCAAGTTTTCATATTGTATGTGACGTCACGAACATCAAGTTTGCATATTTTTTGGCACACTAAATGCAACTATAAAAAATACAAAACACTCAAATAAATACAATAATAAACAAAATATTTTTAAAACAGCAGCAGGCAAATGGTAAGGTAACCCAGGTGCTTTGTATAAGCAGTTATTTTAAGGCTTTGAACCAAGACAAAAGCAGAACTGAAGGTAACCCAGTGCTAATCTATCGGGATCAGAAAACAGTTCATATAATATAATACTCTTCTGTTGAAATATATGATAAAGCGTATAATACATGGCAAAATCCGTATCACATGCCGTATCACCCTCGACCAATATCATCCCTCGGGCCTAAAGGCCCTAGGGCTGATATTGATGTCTCGGGATGATACGACATATGATACGGATTTTGCCATGTATTATTCTCTATATATCTGACCTTGGTATACTTTATCTCCTTATATCTGACCTTGGTATACTTTATCTCCTGATATCTGACCTTGGTATACTTTATCTCCCTTATATCTGACCTTGGTATACTTTACCTCCTTATATCTGACCTTGGTATACTTTATCTCCTGATATCTGACCTTGGTATACTATATCTCCTGATATCTGACCTTGGTATACTTTATCTCCCTTATATCTGACATTGGTATACTTTATCTCCCTTATATCTGACCTTGGTATACTTTATCTCCTGATATCTGACCTTGGTATACTATATCTCCTGATATCTGACCTTGGTATACTATATCTCCTGATATCTGACCTTGGTATACTATATCTCCTGATATCTGACCTTGGTATACTATATCTCCTGATATCTGACCTTGGTATACTTTATCTCCTGATATCTGACCTTGGTATACTATATCTCCTGATATCTGACCTTGGTATACTATATCTCCTGATATCTGACCTTGGTATACTATATCTCCTGATATCTGACCTTGGTATACTTTATCTCCTGATATCTGACCTTGGTATACTATATCTCCTGATATCTGACCTTGGTATACTTTATCTCCCTTATATCTGACCTTGGTATACTTTATCTCCTGATATCTGACCTTGGTATACTTTATCTCCTGATATCTGACCTTGGTATACTTTACCTCCTTATATCTGACATTGGTATACTTTATCTCCTGATATCTGACCTTGGTATACTTTATCTCCTGATATCTGACCTTGGTATACTTTATCTCCTGATATCTGACCTTGGTATACTATATCTCCTGATATCTGAACTTGGTATACTTTATCTCCTGATATCTGAACTTGGTATACTATATCTCCTGATATCTGACCTTGGTATACTTTATCTCCCTTATATCTGACCTTGTTATACTTTTCCTCCTGATATCTTACACTAAAGGTCTTCACTTCCAAATTTTTTATATCAGTAGACTGTGACTTCATGATATCTTAATCATGTAAGATTTACATGAATGAACCTTGTTGGGGAAACATAAATTTCAAATTTTGATCGAAATTGCAATTTTTTAACAGACAAAATGTTTCTGTTTTATTTTATAAATACAGACCTGTCATAATTCTCTGTTATGAAAATCAAAATGTCTGAATATTAAGTCAGTATAGATGTGTAAAGAACTTTAAGATGATGAACAGCAATAAAATGATGACATTCCCTGCTGTCTTTGTAATTAGTCCAGATGTTTTATCTCCTACATTCATCTTACAATCTTTCCTTTATCTTTTCCCCATTATTATTATTATTATATATAACAAGGTTAAAGTAATTAAGGACAGTGAAACTGACTTGGCATAAATATATATAGGGTCAAATATAATTATACAGGCATAATGTTTAACAACTATTTTACTATAAAAAATTCATAAGATCTCCTAGAAATCTATAGACTGATGTATGTAAGTATCAAAAGTCTCACAAAACACTGTCAAAAGTCAATAGTTGACCTATACAATACCCAGAAGATGACAATTATATGCCCTCTTAAAAACCCATGTATCTATTTAAATGATTGATTGACAGGTTTAATAATTAAAATCGTTTGATTTTTATGTATTTCATTGCTAGTTTTTATTGTGGGTCAATGTCATCATTGATTTTAGAGTACTCTAGCAATAAATTTATATTTAATTCAATATTCTGTGAGGCTAAAAATATCTTAAGTATTTTCAATTATACAGTTAAGTTATATTAATTAAGCAGATTAGGTAGTTAAATATTTCGTTCTAGTTTTAATAAGGAAGAAATTATACATTGTGCTATTACATTTTAAGAAATTACTGAAGCTTTAAACCTGAAAATGGTGTCATATGTATAATATTAGATAGAATGTAGATTTTAGTTTCAGGATACTTTAACATTTATAATCTTTATCTTCATCCTTATCAGTCTTGAACTTAATTTTCCTTTTTAAGGTAAAAAATAATATCTATGCCTGTTGAATTTTTTCCAAATGAACATGGTTATTCAAACAAATATTGATTGTATTTTATGGATATAGGAAGATGTGGTATGAGTGCCTATGAGACAACTCTCCATCCAAGTAACAATTCATAAAAGTAAACCATTATAGGTCAATGTATGCATGGTCTTGAACACAGAGCCTTGGCTCACACTGAACAGCATAAAGGGCCCCAAAAAAATACTAGTGCATGTCAAACCATTCAAACAGGAAAACCAACAGTATTATCTATATTAAAAACAAGAAACACTTATGAACCACATAAACTACAACTACTGAACATCAGATTCCTGACTTAGGGCTTACTTGTCCCTCAGTCCATACATATGAGGTTTTAACAATTATTTCTGATGTAATATTATTAGTTAATGTATTGTTTTACCTGATGTGGTATAAAAGTCCCCCACTAAGATCAGAACAAACATTGGTGACATCATTTTGAAAGCTTTTTATGTTTATATTGAAAATATTGAAGGGAAATTAAAATCTCATCAAAGCAGAATTCCTAGGTAATTAAAATATTACATGATCTGAGAGAGATCACAATTCCTTGTTATAGATTTGCTGTTCTTATAGGTTATTATAGATTCTTACTTTATTGCATTTTAATGGGCACATCAATATAAAAGGAACATTTAGCAGCTCAGTCACAGCCAGTAACAAAGTACTGGCATGAAAATACTGATATTATTTTGTTGAAATTTTCTGCTACAAAATGTATCATTTTAACCATCAAAACCAAACTTTTATACAAGATGCACTCAGGCACAAATATGTATTTCTTCCTTTTCTAACTCTATTAAAGAGCAGACAGTTTCATCCACATACAGTATTAATCTGACCAGAGGCATATAATACTACATGTCTCTGGTCTGACCATCATAAAATGTATAGAAATTATGAATTACAAAAATAGAAATTTAGCACAAAAAAAACTGTATAGACTTATTTTGAGTTTTGTCCATTCTGGCTAAGTTTAGAGCTTATTTTTTTCTGATCTTTATTATTAAATAACAGGAAGTTTCTTATCCTTGGGATAATATTGACAATCTTATAATATTTTTTTAATTTCAGATTTATTAATCAGAGAATAGCTTTCTTATATATTCACAATATTTATTTATGTATGTATTATTATATCGGCATAGATAGGATATTTATTTTGGTTCATATATCTGTCTAATGTTAGTTCATACTTGTGGGGATTGGATCCAGGAGAAAAGAGGAGGTTGTCCTCAAAGTGGAGTTTAAATTCAGTGTATACTTGGAAACAAATGGAATGCTTTTCTGTCATTTATTATATTTTGGCAATCTTTATTATGTGTTTTAAAAATAGGGTAAACAGTGGTGCTTCTTGAATTATTGGGCTTGATCATGGTTCATTGATATTTTGGAGTCTTGAAGAGCTAATGCTAAGGATACATAGTTATTTGACAATATTGGAGTGCTTGGTCATTGATATTTGGGGTTCTGGAAGGGCTAATGATTAATCGTATTTAAGGTCACTAGCACATTGTGTAACTAATATTATTGGTCATCCAGGGATTGTTATTGCTTATAACTGAATTTGTTTGATTTTTAATCAGCATTTGGTGTTCATGTAGACCTTATCATGTGTTTTATAGTTTGGCTCTTCATGTTCATGATCTGAATGAAAAAAAAAATAATTTTAATTATCCTTAATAGTGTAAATTATTGTACAGGCTTTTTAAATCTTACAGCTAATGCTAAAAAATGTATTTGTATTAATGTAGACTGACATAATTTTGTGTTATTATGGTTATCCCATGACTGGAGTAGATAATGATAAGCATGTTATTTATCCTCCATTTACGATTATAGCCCTATCCCATGACTGGAGTAGATAATGATAAGCATGTTATTTATCCTCCATTTACGATTATAGCCCTATCCCATGACTGGAGTAGATAATGATAAGCATGTTATTTATCCTCCATTTACGATTATAGCCCTATCCCATGACTGGAGTAGATAATGATAAGCATGTTATTTATCTTCCATTTACGATTGTAGCCCTATCCTATGACTGGAGTAGATAATGATAAGCATGTTATTTATCTTCCATTTACGATTATAGCCCTGTTTCCCATGACTGGAGTAGATAATGATAAGCATGTTATTTATCCTCCATTTACGATTATAGCCCTGTTTCCCATGACTGGAGTAGATAATGATAAGCATGTTATTTATCCTCCATTTACGATTATAGCCCTATCCCATGACTGGAGTAGATAATGATAAGCATGTTATTTATCCTCCATTTACGATTATAGCCCTATATCCCATGACTGGAGTAGATAATGATAAGCATGTTATTTATCCTCCATTTACGATTATAGCCCTATCCCATGACTGGAGTAGATAATGATAAGCATGTTATTTATCCTCCATTTACGATTATAGCCCTATCCTATGACTGGAGTAGATAATGATAAGCATGTTATTTATCCTCCATTTACGATTATAGCCCTATCCCATGACTGGAGTAGATAATGATAAGCATGTTATTTATCCTCCATTTACGATTATAGCCCTATCCCATGACTGGAGTAGATAATGATAAGCATGTTATTTATCCTCCATTTACGATTATAGCCCTATCCCATGACTGGAGTAGATAATGATAAGCATGTTATTTATCCTCCATTTACAATTATAGCCCTATATCCCATGACTGGAGTAGATAATGATAAGCATGTTATTTATCCTCCATTTACGATTATAGCCCTATCCCATGACTGGAGTAGATAATGATAAGCATGTTATTTATCCTCCATTTACGATTATAGCCCTATCCCATGACTGGAGTAGATAATGATAAGCATGTTATTTATCCTCCATTTACGATTATAGCCCTATCCCATGACTGGAGTAGATAATGATAAGCATGTTATTTATCCTCCATTTACAATTATAGCCCTATATCCCATGACTGGAGTAGATAATGATAAGCATGTTATTTATCCTCCATTTACGATTGTAGCCCTATCCCATGACTGGAGTAGATAATGATAAGCATGTTATTTATCCTCCATTTACGATTATAGCCCTATCCCATGACTGGAGTAGATAATGATAAGCATGTTATTTATCCTCCATTTACGATTATAGCCCTATCCCATGACTGGAGTAGATAATGATAAGCATGTGTTATTTATCCTCCATTTACGATTATAGCCCTATCCCATGACTGGAGTAGATAATGATAAGCATGTGTTATTTATCCTCCATTTACGATTATAGCCCTATCCCATGACTGGAGTAGATAATGATAAGCATGTTATTTATCCTCCATTTACGATTATAACCCTATATCCCATGACTGGAGTAGATAATGATAAGCATGTTATTTATCCTCCATTTACAATTATAGCCCTATCCCATGACTGGAGTAGATAATGATAAGCATGTTATTTATCCTCCATTTACGATTATAGCCCTATATCCCATGACTGGAGTAGATAATGATAAGCATGTTATTTATCCTCCATTTACGATTATAGCCCTATCCCATGACTGGAATAGATAATGATAAGCATGTTATTTATCCTCCATTTACGATTATAGCCCTATCCTATGACTGGAGTAGATAATGATAAGCATGTTATTTATCCTCCATTTACGATTATAGCCCTATCCCATGACTGGAGTAGATAATGATAAGCATGTTATTTATCCTCCATTTACGATTATAGCCCTATCCCATGACTGGAGTAGATAATGATAAGCATGTTATTTATCCTCCATTTACGATTATAGCCCTATATCCCATGACTGGAGTAGATAATGATAAGCATGTTATTTATCCTCCATTTACAATTATAGCCCTATATCCCATGACTGGAGTAGATAATGATAAGCATGTTATTTATCCTCCATTTACGATTGTAGCCCTATCCCATGACTGGAGTAGATAATGATAAGCATGTTATTTATCCTCCATTTACAATTATAGCCCTATCCCATGACTGGAGTAGATAATGATAAGCATGTTATTTATCCTCCATTTACGATTATAGCCCTATCCCATGACTGGAGTAGATAATGATAAGCATGTTATTTATCCTCCATTTACGATTATAGCCCTATCCCATGACTGGAGTAGATAATGATAAGCATGTTATTTATCCTCCATTTACGATTATAGCCCTATCCCATGACTGGAGTAGATAATGATAAGCATGTTATTTATCCTCCATTTACAATTATAGCCCTATATCCCATGACTGGAGTAGATAATGATAAGCATGTTATTTATCCTCCATTTACGATTATAGCCCTATCCCATGACTGGAGTAGATAATGATAAGCATGTTATTTATCCTCCATTTACAATTATAGCCCTATATCCCATGACTGGAGTAGATAATGATAAGCATGTTATTTATCCTCCATTTACGATTATAGCCCTATCCCATGACTGGAGTAGATAATGATAAGCATGTTATTTATCCTCCATTTACAATTATAGCCCTATATCCCATGACTGGAGTAGATAATGATAAGCATGTTATTTATCCTCCATTTACGATTATAGCCCTGTTTCCCATGACTGGAGTAGATAATGATAAGCATGTTATTTATCTTCCATTTACGATTATAGCCCTATCCCATGACTGGAGTAGATAATGATAAGCATGTTATTTATCCTCCATTTACGATTATAGCCCTATCCCATGACTGGAGTAGATAATGATAAGCATGTGTTATTTATCCTCCATTTACGATTATAGCCCTATCCCATGACTGGAGTAGATAATGATAAGCATGTTATTTATCCTCCATTTACGATTATAGCCCTATCCCATGACTGGAGTAGATAATGATAAGCATGTTATTTATCTTCCATTTACGATTATAGCCCTATCCCATGACTGGAGTAGATAATGATAAGCATGTTATTTATCCTCCATTTAGGATTATAGCCCTATATCCCATGACTGGAGTAGATAATGATAAGCATGTTATTTATCCTCCATTTACGATTATAGCCCTATCCCATGACTGGAGTAGATAATGATAAGCATGTGTTATTTATCCTCCATTTACGATTATAGCCCTATCCCATGACTGGAGTAGATAATGATAAGCATGTTATTTATCCTCCATTTACGATTATAGCCCTATCCCATGACTGGAGTAGATAATGATAAGCATGTTATTTATCTTCCATTTACGATTATAGCCCTATCCTATGACTGGAGTAGATAATGATAAGCATGTTATTTATCCTCCATTTACGATTATAGCCCTATCCTATGACTGGAGTAGATAATGATAAGCATGTTATTTATCCTCCATTTACGATTATAGCCCTATATCCCATGACTGGAGTAGATAATGATAAGCATGTTATTTATCTCCATTTACGATTATAGCCCTATCCCATGACTGGAGTAGATAATGATAAGCATGTTATTTATCCTCCATTTACGATTATAGCCCTATCCCATGACTGGAGTAGATAATGATAAGCATGTTATTTATCCTCCATTTACGATTATAGCCCTATCCCATGACTGGAGTAGATAATGATAAGCATGTTATTTATCCTCCATTTACGATTATAGCCCTATCCCATGACTGGAGTAGATAATGATAAGCATGTTATTTATCCTCCATTTACGATTATAGCCCTATCCCATGACTGGAGTAGATAATGATAAGCATGTTATTTATCCTCCATTTACAATTGTAGCCCTATCCCATGACTGGAGTAGATAATGATAAGCATGTTATTTATCCTCCATTTACGATTATAGCCCTATCCCATGACTGGAGTAGATAATGATAAGCATGTTATTTATCCTCCATTTAGGATTATAGCCCTATCCCATGACTGGAGTAGATAATGATAAGCATGTTATTTATCCTCCATTTACGATTATAGCCCTATCCCATGACTGGAGTAGATAATGATAAGCATGTTATTTATCTTCCATTTACGATTATAGCCCTATCCCATGACTGGAGTAGATAATGATAAGCATGTTATTTATCTTTCATTTACGATTATAGCCCTGTTTCTAGTCTAAAACTATGACAGAGGAAGTTATCTGAACCTTATAAACAAGATCTGATTTAAATCAAATTATAAACAAGTTCTGATTTAAATAAAATTTGCACTGCTGTATTTCAAATTTGAAAGATGATGTTTCAGGGATTATTGTGATTGAATATAATTTATTTTTTTTAAGTTAAAGTTGATGATGTTTATATTATTTAAATTCAATTATGATCTTTGGTTTTTGGTAATTTGTGATTTAATCCTACAGCGCTACTTCACAAATTTGCATCCATAACAGCAATCATCTAAAAGATGACCAATTTAGATTAAAACAAAAATTGATATATTTAAGTTAAAATCATTAGAAACTTGTGTGCATCGAATGGGTCTTTCTAGATACAACCATATCAAATCTATATCAACATCACTTTAAATCCACTACAATATATTCATGCATGCAGCAGGGAAATCATCTTTGTATTATAAATTTTTATTTTGTGACAAATATTATACAAAGAGATGTTGCTACGATTGTACAAGTATAAAGGACAGTCATGTAAAACTATCCACATACGACCATATAGGGACAAGAATTGAAATATATCTACACATGTTAGAAATAATTGAATTTATTCTCCCTTCATTCAGAAAGTTAATTTGGGAAAAACCAAGTGATAGTATGTTACACATATTTGATTGATTTGACAGAATAACACAATAAAATCATATTACTACTAAATTCCTCATGGAGAAAAAAAAAGAAAATTTATCAATATATTACACATCTAAATAATTGACAACTTATTTTTCAATATGAAACCTATCTTTATATTTGTCAGAACATATTAGAATTTTGTTATAAAATCGTTCGACAAAGGTTAAATTTCCTTTAATAACTTGATGGAATTACCTTTAGGTTGATTAAAATAGTAATTATCTGACAATCTCATTACAACGGAAGAGTTTATCATGCACGAAAGCAGTTTGTGGTCTATAATTGTACAAAAAGTTTTTGTATACTTAAAACTAACATGCAAATCTATTTTAGACTGAGTTACATGTGATACTTATTTCAGACTGATTTAGATTTATTTACATAGTGTAAATTCAGTCTGAGCTAAAAGTCTTTAACCAATTTCAGACTAATTGAGCTGGTAAAAAAGCACACCTTGCTGAAACTTATTCTCCTGTGTGGACTTTTGTTATAGATGTAATAATTGATCATTTTAGTCTGGAAAACATTTTAGACTAAGCTTCTTATCTATACTTTGAAGTTGGGCTTTATAAACCGGCTTTCAATTACTGTTGATTCATACTACAGTGGCGTATCCAGGGGGGATGGGTCCGGGGGTTGGAACCACCAGCTTTTTTTATTGAACGATCAATGAATTTGAATGGGAGCATATAGTTTGAACCCCCTTTACTCTGGGTTGGTAACCCCCACTTTTTAAAATGACTGGATCGGCCACTGTACTAACTGATGTGAGCTAAAACAGAATTCTTTGAGAAGCAGTGCAGTACAGTAGCTGAGTATTTGATGACATACAACTTGGCTTACAACCCACAGGCACTTGTCTCAGAAAAAAAAATGTCCTATATACCTGTTATATTAATGTATATAGGAAAAAAATATTCTGAGACAAGTGCCTGTGTTACAACCCTATTTAATCTATTGCCAGACACTGGGAAATAAGAATACTGTATCTTGTAGTAATGCATGTCCAAAACAGTATTGTTATATTTTGATAGCATTTTTCTAAGCTTCCTTAAAACAAATATATATACCTAAGTACATTGGAAATGTCATTGCACTAGTTGATATTATGGCATTTTAGAAAAGTAGTCTCAGTCCATGCGATAGACAGATCTAACATTTCTTCATTATGTACATGATTAAGTTGGTTTAAAAGACAATTTAAGTGGCTCTTAGTGTAAAATTTCAGGAAATTATGTTTATTTGTTCAGTAATAGAAAGTGAATTGATTAGAGAAAACTGTTATAATTAATTTAACAAGGAACTTAGTCATTGAATGATGCTGACAACAGAAGGAAGACGGTCATTGACAACAGGAGGAAGGCGGTCAGACAGGTTGATTGTTGATTAATGATGTTTGGCACTAATAACTTATTTTAATGGCTTGACCAATATATTGGATAATTGTCCTATTTCTGAGTTACTTATATTCTGCATTAAGATTATCATTTATTTAGAAGAAATAGCTGACAGTTATTGCGCAATCTTTTGTTGATATTTGTCAGAATAGACCATATGATTTATTGACTTCTTTAATTTGATGAGGTAGAGGGGGAGGATGTATTGTCATTGTATGGAAGAACAAATTTTAATGAGCGGTTGATTCATTTGTCTGATTAATGACCAGGGTTTCTAATTTGGTATCAATATGGATGGATTGATGTTCATGTGTCTAAAAGACAATCTTTCAAAAATAATCAGAACAAGTACCTCAGACACATGATTCTAACTTCCAACCAAAGTCATTGCTCTTGTTCCTAAATACACATGTACCAAAATAATTAATGCTTTTAACACTACAGGGAGATAACTCTGTAAAATCAGCTAAACGTTTTAATTACATTGTGTTGTGAAGGGAATCTTAAGCTTCTCAATGATCAAAATTAGTGTTTGTCAAACTGCTATATTGTCACAGAATAGAAGTTCCTTCATAATATAAGTTCCAAAAGGAATAAATATTCTGGAATATTATTTCCACAGGAAGAAATATTACAGTATATGTTCCTAATGGAATAAATGGTACATGTATAGAATATGTGTTCCAACAGGAATAGGTATTATGACATTGTTTATAACAAAGTTTCCAGTGGAACTTCTGTCAGGTGAAACGAGTATACGTTGACAATATAACCAGTGTAATTTTTCTGACAAAATGGTTGGTTCAAAATTTTTTAAATTTTTATATTTTTGTTAAAGGGTCAAAGTAAATACTTTAATTGTCAAAATTTTATCAAAATTAAATGAGCCAAATTAATTTTAGTGAAAGTGTTATAGGTACCACCTTAAGTCTCCAAGCAGCAATACAAGATTTGAAGTCTTTTGTTTGACTTAGCTGGAGATAAAATCTACATCCTCCCACACTCAAGGTGGCAGGTCTAATTATTTAAATGTCACTGAGGCTGTTCACAAATTTGTAATAAGCAGCAACTTGGTAGATTTTTTTATATGAAAAGTGAAATTAATCAATTTATTAATGATATTGTATATTTATAGTGTGTAGGCTGGAATGATTTCTGTATCACTAGGTTAATTTACTTGTATTAAATTAGCTGTGAGCATTATTAAATACAGAACTATCACACCCCCACTCTGTAAAAAGCAATCACCCTTTCTGTTCATATGTCGTATATGTACAAACCATTTGTGCAAAAAAGTTTGTTGCCCCAATTTTCTCAGAAACAATGTAAGACATATAAATCTTGTTGAAAACAATTATTGTCCTTTTAAAAAATTTATTAAAAACTTTCTTTGCCCTATATTTAAAAAGAACATGTGGTATGATTGCCAATGAGGCAACTCTCCAAAAGAGACCAAATGACACAGAAATTAACAACTATGGGTCACTGTACCACAATGTTAGACATAAATATCTTGTTGAAAACAACTATTGCCCTTAATATGTCTTGCTGAAAACATTCTTGTCCTATATGTCTTGCTCAAAACAACTATTGCCCTTTAAGTATGTCTTGCTCAAAACAACTATTGCCCTTAGTATGTCTTGCTGAAAACATTCTTGTCCTACATGTATATGTCTTGCTCAAAACAACTATTGCCCTTAATATGTCTTGCTGAAAACATTCTTGTCCTATATGTCTTGCTCAAAACAACTATTGCCCTTAATATGTCTTGCTGAAAACATTCTTGTCCTATATGTCTTGCTCAAAACAACTATTGCCCTTAATATGTCTTGCTGAAAACATTCTTGTCCTATATGTCTTGATGAAAACATTCTTGTCCTATATGTCTTGCTCAAAACAACTATTGCCCTTAATATGTCTTGTTGAAAACATTCTTGTCCTATATGTCTTGCTCAAAACAACTATTGCCCTTAGTATGTCTTGCTGAAAACATTCTTGTCCTATGTCTTGCTCAAAACAACTATTGCCCTTAATATGTCTTGCTGAAAACATTCTTGTCCTATATGTCTTGCTCAAAACAACTATTGCCCTTAATATGTCTTGCTGAAAACATTCTTGTCCTATATGTCTTGCTCAAAACAACTATTGCCCTTAATATGTCTTGCTGAAAACATTCTTGTCCTATATGTCTTGATGAAAACATTCTTGTCCTATATGTCTTGCTCAAAACAACTATTGCCCTTAATATGTCTTGTTGAAAACATTCTTGTCCTATATGTCTTGCTCAAAACAACTATTGCCCTTAGTATGTCTTGCTGAAAACATTCTTGTCCTATGTCTTGCTCAAAACAACTATTGCCCTTAATATGTCTTGCTGAAAACATTCTTGTCCTATATGTCTTGCTCAAAACAACTATTGCCCTTAATATGTCTTGCTGAAAACATTCTTGTCCTATATGTCTTGCTCAAAACAACTATTGCCCTTAATATCTCTTGCTGAAAACATTGTTGTCCTATATGTCTTGCTGAAAACAACTATTGCCCTTGATATTTCTTGCTGAAAACATTCTTGTCCTGAATGTCTTGCTGAAAACAATTATTGCCCTTAATATGTCTTGCTGAAAACAACTATTGCCCTTAATATGTCTTGCTGAAAACATTCTTGTCCTATATGTCTTGCTCAAAACAACTATTGCCCTTAATATGTCTTGCTGAAAACATTCTTGTCCTATATGTCTTGCTCTAAACAACTATTGCCCTTAATATGTCTTGCTGAAAACATTCTTGTCCTATATGTCTTGCTGAAACAATTATTGCCCTTAATATTTCTTGCTGACAACTTTTGTTGCCCTATATGTCTTGTTGAAAACATTTGTCTTTTTAATTTTTTTGTGTTGGGTTGCTGTACAGTTGGGGTAAACACCATATATTTTAGTTATATATATACATACTCAGAGGTGGGATGGAGATGCTGTCAGAAGTGAAACCATTATGCCAAAGTGTGATGGTCCTTTCACTGTTGTCTATAAAGTTCTTTGTCATATTGGACTGTTGTTCAATGGATTTAAACCCAATATTTTATTCATTTCTATATCATGTAAGATATAATTAAATACCATCAAGCAAAAAGATTGTAATATACTGTCTTCCGTAGTGAATTAAATGTTGTGATGAGCGTGATGTTGTCTCATCATGGACATTATAACTTCAGAGGAAATTACGATTAAAACCTTGACCATTAAAGTGAACAATCAGCAAATTTTACACAGTAATTACATTAAAATCTGAACCTTGACCCCTAAGAAACTAACAGTAAAAGTCAGGATATTCATTTGATTAATTAAGCAGATTATAATCTTTCTTGTTTTTACTTAATTAACTTTTGTTGCCAGAGGGTTTTAATGTGTATTGATTTTTTAGGTTGTGTCAAGAGTTAATTAATTTTATAACCATCTAAGACTTGACTTTGTCAATTCATTGGTCAGAAAAATGATCTTTTAGATTGTTATTCTGTTACCACATATGAAATTAATGTTGTGAGATGCTAAAGTCCTCAGCATAAAATATTAATAAATATCAAATTAGAATATTATTGTACTTAATTTGTGTATTAAGATTGTATAGATTATTATTTCAGTGCAAGTCTCTGAGTAACTTGTTGTTTATTTCATATTTTGGTCTTAATAAATTATATTGATTGCAAATCTTCGTCTGTCCAAAATGTAGTTAAGTTCAGCATGTTGACTTCTAGATGTTATTGTAACTGATCTGGCCAAAGGCTTTAATTTGGTATCTATATATCCTTCATCCATCTCTGATTTCAAATGTCATCCTAAAAAATTACAAAGTCGTTTCCTACATGAAGTGACAAGACTGGATCCTAAGGGAGTCTAGATTGTTGTTTGTTTTTAATTATCTCTACAGTGGATCTACACATATGACTGCCTCTGGTGATAAAAAATAGAGCATAAGGATAAAAAGCAAAATACTTATCTAATATCTTGCAAACCAAGGCATATATACAAAAAAATATGTTAAAGCTAAACTTGTTAAGATCTATCTTAATCCCATATCTACAAAAATAATTATTTCTGAGCTATTGCTCTTTAATAATGATTTTTTTTTATCCAATTCTTTCTGTTCACTCAAAAACTATGATATATACTGTAAATAGCCGCAATGATTGGAACTGCAAGATGTATTGAAATGCATTATGACTGAAACAATCTTTTGACTCTTTACAAGAGTTATTGCCCTTTGATAATAATGGACTTGGAACATGTAGTTTTCCATTACTATTTACATTTTCTGTTGTTTGCCTAAATGTATGAGTTGTTAACAGAATATCTTCTAAATTTATGAACTAAGGATTTTGTTGTTAGCAGCATTTAAATGGTTGCAAAAATATCAAAGTAAAGCATAGAATTGTTTGTGAAATTCGACTCAATTAATATAACTGTTAATTTTATTTTCAGTTGCTGAATTTGCCCAGCAGATGGCAGCAGCCCATGAACAGTTTGCCAAGGAAGTTCAGGCAGTCATTGGTACATTTAGACGTAAAAATAATGAATTCCAATTTGAACGGTATGTGAAAAGTAAAATAACAGGAAATACTCCAAGGCAAAGTCAAAAGCTTAAACCCGTCAAACAATGGAAAACAACTGTCATATTCCTGATTTCTTATGTAGAAAATGGTAGTTTAAACCTGGTTTTCTAGCTAGGTAAACCTCTCACTTGTATGACAGTTGCATAGAATCTTTCAAATTGACAACAATGGGTGAGCAAAACAAAGACATATAATAGGTAAAAATGTAAGAAATTGTGACGAATAGTTGTCTCATTGGCACTCATACCAAATCTTCTTGTATCTGTATATATATACAATACAAGTACACACCCGTGATATCGCGGGTCCGTGACTGAATTAAAGTATATAACTATGCCTAAGCCTTATTTTAGTAATTGGTATTGTCATCTGATAAAGTCATGTCGATTATAAGATACACAGTTTTCTCTGCTTTCAAATCTTTCTGTTTGAACCCGTCGACCTGGAACTTATCAATTATTGGAAATATTAATTATTTTGAAAACAAAAGGTCCAGGCTATCCAGGAATGGGGTATTTTTTAATCAATAGCATTGTCCTATATTAGTTATCTTAAAAAAGTCTTGCTGATTGCTGAATAAAGCTACAATAGGGAACAATTTGACAATGATTGAATTTAGTAGTGTCAACCCTTTGATTATGACCCGTGTATATAGCAAAATCCTAAATACACCGTTTGGTGGTGCGCCTGTCAAATGCGGAACGTACAGATAAGGTAATAGCTAACAGGTGAATGTACTATTGGTATCGGTATCGGATTAGACCCGGAACTTGTTAATTATTGGCAATATTAATTATGTGGAAAACAAAAGGGTCTGGAGTGGTGTAATTTTTAATCTACACCATTGTCCTATATTAGTTATATATAGAGTTGAATTCTTTGATTTGTCGTTTTTAACCGATGACGGCTGACAAATTGGACCTCGTAATTTTAGTATTATAGATGTTCTTACTATCTTTGAATCTACACAGTTGTGAATAAATGAAGACAGATTATACTATCAATGAAAGATCAGCCATTCATACAAGATTCTCTATAATGAAAAGATCAAAAAGAAAACATGAATGATATGATATAAAACAACTAACAAGACTCTGGATTACAACATATGATCGTTTTGTCTGTTTGTCATTGAAACATAAGTGTGAATATCCCTGTGGTATGTTCTGCCTCTCTTGTACTAAAAGCAGATTCAAAGCACCAAACCTGCCGATATGACAGTCTGTATTGAAGCATTATAATTACACCATTGTTTTCTGATGCTTTTTAGTTCTATTCAATGAATACATGATCTGTTATTTGACATTTGCATAATTAAATTTCAATACGACTCATCACTTTATCAGTCAGATCTGGTGAAAAGTGAGGACACACTTTTATTTAGAAAGTGTGATAATTTGATGTCTGTGGGAATAGTTTTCTATCCATGTTTGATTTTATTGACATGTTGACATAAGGAAAGCATGTTCTACATTAAGACTGGGAGAATTAAATGTGAGAGTTGACATTCAGACTGAGAGAATTAGACGTGAAAGTTAAATGTCAACATAGTAGTAACAATACGTTAGAGTATAGCAAGTACTGGTTAATGGCAAGTCAGGAGAAACTAGATTTGTTATTTACTCACCAAATATTACATAACATGTACTGATAGAATATATTTACACCCACGAAAATAGTGAATTATGGGTGAAATGTTAGATATGTTCAGTTCTGTCAAGTCATTAAAGATTGCATATTTTGGCGTTAATATTGAGTCACTGATAAGGTCTTTGCATCGGAACTAAACACATTATTTTTAAAAACAGTTGTTGGCATGACACGGGTTATGTTCTACTCATATATGTTATGATGGTATGATACTAAACCCCTAACGGGAAGGATTGTGCCTGATGTTCATATGATGAAATCATAATCTTTCAATCAGTTTAATTGAAGTCTGGAGCTGGCATGTCAGTTAACTGCTAGTAGTCTGTTGTTATTTATGTATTATTGTCATTTTGTTTATTTTCTTTGGTTACATCTTCTGACATCAGACTCGGATTTCTCTTGAACTGAATTTTAATGTGCGTATTGTTATGCGTTTACTTTACTACATTGGTTAGAGGTATAGGGGGAGGGTTGAGATCTCACAAACATGTTTAACCCCGCCGCATTTTTGCGCCTGTCCCAAGTCAGGAGCCTCTGGCCTTTGTTAGTCTTGTATTATTTTAATTTTAGTTTCTTGTGTACAATTTGGAAATTAGTATGGCGTTCATTATCACTGGACTAGTATATATTTGTTTAGGGGCCAGCTGAAGGACGCCTCCGGGTGCGGGAATTTCTCGCTACATTGAAGACCTGTTGGTGACCCTCTGCTGTTGTTTTTTATTTGGTCGGGTTGTTGTCTCTTTGACACATTCCCCATTTCCATTCTCAATTTTACTATTTAAGGTCTTTCCTCTACACGAGGAAAGACCTTATTGTTTTTCTTATGTTTTTTAAGGTCTTTCCTCTCCGCGAGGAAAGACCTTATTGTTTTTCTCCTGTTTTTTTTTTTTTTAAGGTCTTTCCCCTACATGGGAAAGACCTTATTGTTTTTCTAATGTTTTTTTTTTTTCTTTTTCTTTTTTTTCTTTTTTTTCTTCCAACATTTTTTTGACATGCCCGCCTCTTGTTTCTGTTGAAGTTATAAAGACCAAATATGGACCATAGCTAGACCTCGCCAAGATGTATTACCAAATGACCCTGTTAAGGATTTCATCATCCCCTTTAGGAGTTATCTCCCTTTTATTGATTTTTTTCAACATGGCCCCCCCTCGTTGGTTTTAAAGATATGACCTTAATTGGACATAATGTAGATCTCATCATGATGTATTACCATGTGAGGCTGAATAGGATTTCATCGTCCCCTATGAGAGTTATATCCCCTTGAAACAATTTCTTTCCTTTGCATTTTTCTCAAAAAGTATAAAAGATAGAATCGATTTGAAAACGTCAACATGTACAGGAACAGATGGCAATGTTAATGAACATGTACAATCATTTTTTTATTAACCCTTATAAGGAGTTATTCCCCTTGAAAAATTGTACATAATTTTAGAAAAATTGTATTTCGAGAACCAGAAGTCGTAGAGACTTGGGACCTTCACCAATAATCTTTAATTCATGTGACCTTTAATATGCAGTCAAGGTCAAAGGTCACTGAGTGCAAAAAAAAATTACGCTGCAATTTCAAGCTTACAAATTAGGAAAACGATAAGACTTTGCTGCATACATACAGCGTATAAATTGTTCCTCTCGACGAGCTCTACATTTTATATGATAAGTTCAAAAATGTCCGACTGTCTGTTCAAAAGTTACAACGGGATGGTTCTTAAAAGTATAGTATTTTGTGTATATCTTTTTAAAGGTAACAGATATCAACCTACTATAAACTGCAAAGATGATCAGTAATTCAAGACCGTCAATTTGAGGTCAATGTCAGGTCATGATGAAATTTCACCTTGACCTTCACAGCATACTATGACCTTGACCTTGTGATATTTGAAAGGTCAAGTGGTCCAGAGTTGAATGGTGGTAGTCCCATGTCTCTACGACTTCCGGTTCTCAAGTTTGGTATTGCATCATATATTTGATGATTAATTGTGACCTTGTTGAACTTTGAAATTGTCCCAATTCTTTTCTATAATGTTGTCCTTTAGCTGTAGATCATTTACCATTTAACAGATTTGAGATATCTATTGTCGTTCTAGAGATAATGCAGTTTGAAATTTTGCGAGCGGTGGCATGTATTTCTGAATCAACAACAGCTTACCACTTAAAATGTTTAAGAAATTGAAGAGGTTAACATAGTTATATGTTTGACTAAATACCAAAAACATTCCATTTAAAAAAACACCAAAAAATAATTTTGAAATTTTCATGTTTTGCATTGACTTTATATCGTTGATATTGCATCATTTTTGGCACTTTGTCAAATGGGGTCATCTGATATATCAAATTGAAGGTCTCAATAAACTCTACTTTAAAATGAAAATTTTAAACCTCTTTTTTATCCCAGGGGAAAGGGTGGGGTCATTTAGTGCAAAAATTCAAATTTCTCAGATGGCAAGGTTGTCGCATATCAAATGAAAGAACATAAAGCGTACATTTCAAATTTCAAATTGACGTCCCCAAAAAATTGGTTGGATGGGGTCATTGAGTGCAAAAAATAAATTTTCTTTTACGATAGGGTTGTTGTATATCAAATGAAAGGTCATGATGTGCACATTTGAAATATCAAATTCCCGACCTCCAAAAATTAGTTGGATAGGGTTATTAAGTGCAAAAATCAAACTTTCTAAAACATGGTGTTGTCGCATATCAAATGAAATCTCATCTACTCTATGTTACATATATCATAGTTCCGATCTCAAAAATGTAGGCGGATGAGGTCATTAAGTGTAAAAAGCGAAAAGTTTCAGAAGGTATGCTTGCCGTATATCAAACGAAAGGTCGTTCAAAGTACATTACAAAAACATCACTTTTACTGGAAAGACCTTTCAATTGTTTTACAAACAATTGAGATACTAGTTTTTTAAGGTCTTTCCTCTCCGCGAGGAAAGACCTTATTGTTTTTCTAATGTTTTTTTTTCTTTTTTTTCTTCCAGCATTGTTTTGGCACACCCTCCTACCGCGTCTATAAAAGTTATCAATACCAAATTTAAACCATCGATAGACCTTATCATGAACTTATACCAGATGAACTTTTGTAGGATTTCATCATCCCCTTTAGAAGTTATCTCCCTTATATTGATTTTTTTCAACATTGCCCCCCATAAATATTTTAAAAGATATCATGACTTTATTTGGACAATAGGTAGATCTCATCATGATGTGTTACCATATGAGGCTGCTAAGGATTTCATCATCCAATATGAGAGTTATGTCCCCTTGAAGCAATTTTTTTCTTTTGCATTTTTCTCAAAAAGTATTAAAGATAGAATCGATTTTAAAACTGCAGCATGTACAAGACGAGATGGCATTGCTCATAAACATATACAATCATTTTGTTGTTAACCCTTATAAGGAGTTATTTCCCTTGAAAAAATATACACAATCTCCAGAACCGGAAGTCGTAAAGACTTGGGACCTACTCCAATAGTCTTAAGTTCATGTGACCTTCAATTTGCACCAAGGTCAAAGGTCACCGAGTGCAAAAAAATATTTACGCTGCAATTTCAAGCTTACATATTAGGAAAACGATAAGACTTTGCTGCATACATACAGCGTATAAAATGTTCCTCTCGACGAGCTCTACATTTTATATGATAAGTCCAAAAATGTCCGACTGTCTGTTCAAAAGTTACAACGGGATGATTCTTAAAAGTATAGTATTTTGTGTATATCTTTTTAAAGGTAACAGATATCAACCTACTATAAACTGCAAAGATGATCAGTAATTCAAGACCGTCAATTTGAGGTCAATGTCAGGTCATGATGAAATTTCACCTTGACCTTCACAGTATACTATGACCTTGACCTTGTGATATTTGAAAGGTCAAGTGGTCCTGAGTTGAATGGTGGTAGTCTCATGTCTTCACGACTTCCGGTTCTCAAGTTTGGTATTGCATCATATATTTGATGATTAATTGTGACCTTGGTGAACTTTGAAATTGTCCCAATTCTTTTTCTATAATGTTGTACTTTAACTGTAGATCATTAACCATTTAACAGATTTGAGATATCTATTTTCGTTTTAGAGATAATGCAGTTTGAAATTTTGCGAGCGGCGGCATGTATTTCTGAATCAACAACAGCTTACCACTTAAAATGTTCAAGAAATTGAAGAGGTTAACATAGTTATATGTTTGACCAAATATCAAAAACATTCCATTTAAAAAAAAACCCAAAAAATCATTTTGAAATTTTCATGTTTTGCATTGACTTTGTAAGTTTCATAACTTCTATTTATATCGTTGATATTGCATCATTTTTGGCACTTTGTCAACTGGGGTCATCTGATATATCAAATTGAAGGTCTCAATAAACTCTACTTAAAAATGAAAATTTTAAACCACTTTTTCATCCCAGGTGGAAAGGTGGGGTCATTTAGTGCAAACATTCAAATTTCTCAGATGGTAAGGTTGTCGCATATCAAATGAAAGAACATAAAGCGTACATTTCAAATTTCAAATTGACGTCCCCTAAAAATTGGTTGGATGGGGTCATTGAGTGCAAAAAATAAACTTTCTTTACGATAGGGTTGTTGTATATCAAATGAAAGGTCATGATGTGTACATTTAAAATATCAAATTCCCAACCTCCAAAAATTGGTTGGATGGGGTAATTAAGTGCAAAAATCAAACTTTTTAGAACATGGCGTTGTCGCATATCAAAAGAAAGCTCATCTACCCTGTGTTACATATATCATACTTCCGATCTCAAAAATGAAGGCGGATGAGGTCATTAAGTGTAAAAAGCGAAAAGTTTCAGAAGGTATGCTTGTCGTATATCAAACGAAAGGTCCTACAAAGAACATTACGAAAACATCACTTTTATAGGAAAGACCTTTCAATTGTTTTACAAACAATTGAGATACTAGTTTTTTTTTTTTTTCATCCAGCATTTGTTTAACATGGCCTCCCCTTGTTTCTATTGGAGTTATCAAGACCAAATATAGACCATCGGTAGACCTCATCATGAAGTATTACCAGATGAGGCTGTGTAGGATTTCATCATCCCCTTTAGAAGTTATCTCCCTTTTATTGATTTTTTTCGACATGGCCCCCCCTCGTTGTTTTTAAAGATATCATGACCTTATTTGAACATTAGTTAGATCTCATCATGATGTGTTACCATATGAGGCTGCTAAGGATTTCATCATTCCCTATGAGAGTTATGTCCCCTTGAAGCAATTTCTTTCTTTTTCATTTTTCTCAAAAAGTATTCAAGATAGAATCCATTTGAAAACGGCAACATGTACAACACCAGATGGCAATGTTAATTAACATATACAATCATTTTGTTGTTAACCCTTATAAGGAGTTATTTCCCTTGAAAAAATATACACAATTTTTGAAAAATTGTATCTCGAGAACCGGAAGTCGTAAAGACTTGGGACCTACACCAATAATCTTAAGTTCATAGGACCTTTGATTTGCACCCAAGGTCAAAGGTCACCGAGTGCAAAAAAAAATTACGCTGCAATTTCAAGCTTTCATATTAAGAAAACGACAAGAGTTTGCTGCATACTTACAGCGTATAAAATGTTCCTCTCGACGAGTTCTACATTTTATACCCTGAGCTCAAAAGAGTCTGACTGTCTGTTCAAAAGTTGCGACGGCATGATTCTTAAAACTATAGTATTGTGTGTATATCTTTTTAAAGGTAACAGATATCAACTTACTATAAACTGCAAAGATGATCAGTAGTTCAAGACCTTCAATTTGAGGTCAATGTCAGGTCATGATGAAATTTCACCTTGACCTTCACATTATACTATGACCTTGACCTTGTGATATTTGAAAGGTCAAGTGGTCCTGAGTTGAATGGTGATAGTCCTATGTCTCTACGACTTCCGGTTCTCAAGTTTGGTATTGCATCATATATTTGATGATTAATTGTGACCTTGGTGAACTTTGAAATTGTCCCAATTCTTTTCCTATAATGTTTTCCTTCAACTGTAGATCATTTATCATTTAACAGATTTGAGATATCTATTGTCGTTTTAGAGATAATGCAGTTTGAAGTTTTGTGAGCGGAGGCATGTATTTCTGAATCAAAAAGAGCTTACCACTAAAAATGCTTTAGAAATTGAAGAGGTTAACATAGTTATATGTTTGACCAAATACCAAAAACATTTACTGGAAAAAAACACCAAAAAATCAATTTGAAATTTTCAAGTTTTGCATTGACTTTGTAAGTTTCATAACTTCTATTTATATCGTTGATATTGCATCATTATTTGCACTTTGTCAAATGGGGTCATCTGATATATCAAATTGAAGGTCTTAATAAACTCTACTTAAAAATGAAAATTTTAAACCCCCTTTTCATCCCAGGGGGACGGGTGGGGTCATTTAGTGCAAAAATTCAAATTTCTCAGATGGTAAGGTTGTCGCATATCAAATGAAAGAACATAAAGCGTACATTTCAAATTTCAAATTGACGTCCCCCAAAAATTGGTTGGATGGGGTCATTGAGTGCAAAAAATAAATTTTCTTTTACGATAGGGTTGTTGTATATCAAATGAAAGGTCATGATGTGTACATTTGAAATATCAATTTCCCGACCTCCAAAAATTAGTTGGATGGGGTTATTAAGTGCAAAAATCAAACTTTCTAGAACACGAAGTTGTCGCATATTAAATGAAAGCTCATCTACCCTGTGTTACATATATCATACTTCCGATCTCAAAAATGTAGGCGGATGAGGTCATTAAGTATAAAAAGCGAAAAGTTTCAGAAGGTATGCTTGTCGTATATCAAACGAAAGGTCATACAAAGTACATTACGAAAACATCACTTTTACAGGAAAGACCTTTCAATTGTTTTACAAACAATTGAGATACTAGTTCTTCTTTTTTTTCTTTTTTTTCTTCCAACATTTTTTTGACATGCCCGCTTCTTCTTTCTGTTAAAGTTACCAAGACCAAATATGGACCATTGATAGACCTCATCATGCAGTATTACCAAAAGACCCTGTTAAGGATTTCATCATCCTCTTTAGAAGTTATCTCCCTTTTATTGTTTTTTTTCAACACGGCACCCCCTCGTTGTTTTTAAAGATATCATGACATTATTTGGACAATAGGTAGATCTCATCATGATGTATTACCATATGAGGTTGAATAGGATTTTATTGTCCCCTATGAGAGTTATATCCCCTTGCAGCAATTTCTTTCCTTTGCATTTTTCTCAAAAGGTATATGAGATAGAATCGATTTGAAAACGGCAACATGTACAGGAACAGATGGCAATGTTAATGAACATATACAATCATTTTGTTATCAACCCTTATAAGGAGTTATTCCCCTTGAAAAATTGTGTACAATTTTAGAAAAATTGTATTTCCAGAACCGGAATTCGTAGAGACTTGGGACCTTCACCAATAATCTTTAATTCATGTGACCTTTAACATGCACCCAAGGTCAAAGGTCACAGAGTGCAAAATAAAATTACGCTGCAATTTCAAGCTTACATATTAGGAAAACAATAAGACTTTGCTGCATACATACAGCGCATAAAATGTTTCTCTCGACGAGCTCTACATTTTATATAATAAGCCCAAAAATGTCCGACCGTCTGTTAAAAAGTTACAACAGGATGATTCTTAAAAGTATAGTATTTTGTGTATATCTTTTTAAAGGTAACAGATATCAACCTACTATAAACTGCAAAGATGATCAGTAATTCAAGACCTTCAATTTGAGGTCAATGTCAGGTTATGATGAAATTTCACCTTGACCTTCACATTATACTATGACCTTGACCATGTGATATTTGAAAGGTCAAGTGGTCCTGAGTTGAATGGTGATAAGTTCCATGTCTCAACGACTTCCGGTTCTCAAGTTTGGTATTGCATCATATATTTGATGATTAATTGTGACCTTGGTGAACTGTGAAATTGTCCCAATTCTTTTTCTATAATGTTGTCCTTTAACTGTAGATTATTTACCATTTAACAGATTTGAGATATCTATTGTCGTTTTAGAGATAATGCAGTTTGAAATTTTGCGAGCGGCGGCATGTATTTTCTGAATCAACAACAGCTTACCACTTAAAATGTTTAAGAAATTGAAGAGGTTAACATAGTTATATGTTTGACCAAATACCAAAAATATTCCATTGAAAAAACACCAAAAAATCATTTTGAAATTTTCATGTTTTGCATTGACTTTGTAAGTTTCATAACTTCTATTTATATCGTTGATATTGCATAATTTTTGGCACTTTGAAAATATAAACCTCTTTTTCATCCCAGGTGGAAGGGTGGGGTCATTTAGTGCAAAATTCAAATTTATCAGATGGTAAGGTTGTCGCATATCAAATGAAAGAACATGAAGCGTACATTTTAAATTTCAAATTGACGTCCCCCAAAAATTGGTTGAATGGGGTCATTGAGTGCAAAAAATTAATTTTTCTTTTACGATAGGGTTGTTGTATATCAAATGAAAGGTCATGATCTGTACATTTGAAATATCAAATTCCCGACCTCAAAAAATTAGTTAGATGGGGTTATTCAGTGCAAAAATCAAACATTCTAGAACATGGCGTTGTCGCATATCAAATGAAAGCTCATCTACCCTGTGTTACATATCTATACTTCCGATCTTAAAAATGTAGGCGGATGAGGTTATTAAGTGTAAAAAGCGAAAAGTTTCAGAAGATATGCTTGTCGTATATCAAACGAAAGGTCGTACAAAGTACTTTACGAAAACATCACTTTTACAGGAAAGACCTTTCAATTGTTTTACAAACAATTGAGATACTAGTTTTTCATTATTTTTTGTTGCACTAATATAAAGTACAGCATTTCACTTTAAAAGAGTCCCTGCTTTCTGATAACAGTGTTCTTTGTAAAAGGTTATTTGCTGAAGAGAGGCATAGGTCGACACACATCTGTATGTGTATTCAATATAAATCTAAGAGCTATGGTATGGATGCAAATATAAGACAACTCTCCACAAGAGACCAAATGACACAGAAAGTAACAACTATATATAGGTCACTGTAAAGCCTTCAACAATGAGCAAAACCCATACTTCATAGTCAGCTTTAAAAGGCCTTATTTCTGATGGATATAAATCATGATTTCACTTTATTTGTTATAATTATTACATTTCAGACCTGTAGACTCACCTTCATCTATACAGAAGGCTTGGGAATCACTTCTACATGAGACAGAAATGGATGCTCAGGTAATATTGGGATTTTTGTTTTATTATACTAATATATGATTGCCATCTCTCCACCAGAGACCAAATGATGCAGAAGTTAGCAACTATAGCTATCACTTTACAGCCTTCAACAATGAGTAAAACAAATACTCTAAAAGTAAGCTATAGAAGGCAATGACAAATGTAAAACAAAGCAATGAATTACAGGCTCCTGACTTGTGACAGGGACATACAGAATGTTACAGGTTAAACATGTTATAGAGCCTCCCCTTCCCCAACCCTCCCACTATAGACCTGTACATTGGTGCAACAGAAGAACAAACTGTACAAAATAATAACAACAAAAATGTGTCCCAAGAACATGCAGATGCCCAATCTGCACTATCATTTTCTATGTTCAGTGGACTGTGAAAATGGGATAAAAACTCTAAATTTGGCATTAAAATTAGAAAGATCATATCATAGGGAACATGTTTACTAAGTTTCAAGTTGATTGGACTTCACTTCATTAAAAACTACCTCGACCAAAAACTTTAACCTGAAGTGGGACAGACGGACGGACAAATGGACTAATGAACGAAAGAACGAACAGACAGAAATTTAAACAGATTCACAGACCAGAAAACATAATGCCCATAAATGGGGCATAGAAACAGCAAAAAATGAGACAGCTACTCAATTACAGGCTCCTGACTTGGGACAGACATAAGAAGATGAAGTATGAGTGCCAATGAGACAACTACCGGTATCCGTCCAAGTCACAATTTATAAAAGCAAACCATTATAAGTCAAAGTATGGTCTTCAACATGGAGCCTTGGCTCACACCAAACAACAAGCTATGAAAGGCCCCTAAAATTACTGGTGTAAAACCATTCAGACGGGAAAACCAACGGTCTAATCTATATAAAAAACGAGAAACGAGAAACACTTATGAACAACATCAACAAACAATAACTTTTGAACATCAGATGTAGAATGTGTTTGAGTTAAACATGTCCTAAGTCAAATAAGCCTCACTTCATCAGTAGAATAGATAATAGAAATATGTCAAAGAGACAACAAACTGGCCAAAGAGCTGAAATTAGTCCTAAGCCATCAATTGGTCTTCATCACAGTCAGAAAATTCCACACATTTGGGAGGCTACAGCTGGTCCTTTAACAATAATGTAAGCAAAAATAATGTTAGGCAAACAAATTTGTTTATCACTTTGAAATAAGAATCAGATCATATGATGATATATACTATCTTTGATTAGAGAAAACTGTTTGTACATTTGAGTAGTATTTCAGAAATGTCTAAACCCCGCCCATAACAAAATATAAAAAAAAAAAACATTAAGGAAAAATGCACCACCAACATAAAAAAAGTACTCCTCACAATGTATGAGAATTTCTCGTTGCATTGAAGACCTGTTGGTGACCTTCTGCTGTTGTCTACTCTATGGTCGGGTTGTTGTCTCTTTGACACATTCCCCATTTCCATTCTCAATTTTATCTTCACATATAACTGTATGTCAGTTAACCCATAGATTATTCACAAATAACAATGGAGAAAAAATGTTATCTTTGCTATGATGTAATTTTGTTTTCTACCTGGATATCTGTCAAATAGAGTGTGACATTCAAAGTTATCTGTTTCATCTTATAAAAAACATATTGTATAACATGTAACAGCTCATATAGTCCCAGATGGGTTGATGTGTATTAATGTTTAATTCTGATTTCTATAAAACAATTGTCCATACAGACAGGCATGTCACAATGGAATTAAAATTTGTGTTGAATTTTTGGCTATGGTAGACAGAGAAGAAATGTCTAAGGAAGAATATAATGTATTTGTTTTGATTCCTAGCTTTGATGATTCTTAATAGTTATTTATTAAATGTAGTAGCTCAATGTGAAGAATTATCTATTTTTTAACCTCTCTTTCTACAGGAGCATATGGATGCTACAAGCCTCAATGTGAAGAAAGATCTAACTTTTAACCTCTCTTTCTATAGGCACACCTGGATGCTGCAAGCCTCAATGTGAAGAAAGATCTAACTTTTAACCTCTCTTTCTATAGGCACACCTGGATGCTACAAGCCTCAATGTGAAGAAAGACCTAACTTTTAACCTCTCTTTCTATAGACACACCTGGATGCTACAAGCCTCAATGTGAAGAAAGACCTAACTTTTAACCTCTCTTTCTATAGACACACCTGGATGCTACAAGTCTCAATGTGAAGAAAGACCTAACTTTTAACCTCTCTTTCTATAGGCACACCTGGATGCTACAAGCCTCAATGTGAAGAAAGACCTAACTTTTAACCTCTCTTTCTGTAGGCACACCTGGATGCTGCAAGTCTCAATGTGAAGAAAGACCTAACTTTTAACCTCTCTTTCTATAGGCACACCTGGATGCTACAAGTCTCAATGTGAAGAAAGACCTAACTTTTAACCTCTATTTCTATAGGCACACCTGGATGCTGCAAGTCTCAATGTGAAGAAAGACCTAACTTTTAACCTCTCTTTCTATAGGCACACCTGGATGCTTCAAGCCTCAATGTGAAGAAAGACCTAACTTTTAACCTCTCTTTCTATAGGCACACCTGGATGCTACAAGCCTCAATGTGAAGAAAGATCTAACTTTTAACCTCTCTTTCTATAGGCACACCTGGATGCTACAAGCCTCAATGTGAAGAAAGACCTAACTTTTAACCTCTCTTTCTATAGGCACACCTGGATGCTACAAGCCTCAATGTGAAGAAAGACCTAACTTTTAACCTCTCTTTCTATAGGCACACCTGGATGCTACAAGTCTCAATGTGAAGAAAGATCTAACTTTTAACCTCTCTTTCTATAGGCACACCTGGATGCTACAAGTCTCAATGTGAAGAAAGATCTAACTTTTAACCTCTCTTTCTATAGGCACACCTGGATGCTGCAAGCCTCAATGTGAAGAAAGACCTAACTTTTAACCTCTCTTTCTATAGGCACACCTGGATGCTACAATCCTCAATGTGAAGAAAGACCTAACTTTTAACCTCTCTTTCTGTAGGCACACCTGGATGCTGCAAGTCTCAATGTGAAGAAAGACCTAACTTTTAACCTCTCTTTCTATAGGCACACCTGGATGCTACAAGTCTCAATGTGAAGAAAGACCTAACTTTTAACCTCTATTTCTATAGGCACACCTGGATGCTGCAAGTCTCAATGTGAAGAAAGACCTAACTTTTAACCTGTCTTTCTATAGGCACACCTGGATGCTTCAAGCCTCAATGTGAAGAAAGACCTAACTTTTAACCTCTCTTTCTATAGGCACACCTGGATGCTACAAGCCTCAATGTGAAGAAAGATCTAACTTTTAACCTCTCTTTCTATAGGCACACCTGGATGCTACAAGCCTCAATGTGAAGAAAGACCTAACTTTTAACCTCTCTTTCTATAGGCACACCTGGATGCTACAAGCCTCAATGTGAAGAAAGACCTAACTTTTAACCTCTCTTTCTATAGGCACACCTGGATGCTACAAGTCTCAATGTGAAGAAAGATCTAACTTTTAACCTCTCTTTCTATAGGCACACCTGGATGCTACAAGTCTCAATGTGAAGAAAGATCTAACTTTTAACCTCTCTTTCTATAGGCACACCTGGATGCTGCAAGCCTCAATGTGAAGAAAGACCTAACTTTTAACCTCTCTTTCTATAGGCACACCTGGATGCTACAATCCTCAATGTGAAGAAAGACCTAACTTTTAATCTCTATTTCTATAGGCACACCTGGATGCTACAAGTCTCAATGTGAAGAAAGACCTAACTTTTAACCTCTCTTTCTATAGGCACACCTGGATGCTACAAGCCTCAATGTGAAGAAAGACCTAACTTTTAACCTCTATTTCTATAGGCACACCTGGATGCTACAAGTCTCAATGTGAAGAAAGATCTAACTTTTAACCTCTCTTTCTATAGGCACACCTGGATGCTGCAAGCCTCAATGTGAAGAAAGACCTAACTTTTAACCTCTATTTCTGTAGGCACACCTGGATGCTTTAAGCCTCAATGTGAAGAAAGATCTAACTTTTAACCTCTATTTCTATAGGCACACCTGGATGCTACAAGCCTCAATGTGAAGAAAGACCTAACTTTTAACCTCTCTTTCTGTAGGCACACCTGGATGCTTTAAGCCTCAATGTGAAGAAAGATCTAACTTTTAACCTCTCTTTCTATAGGCACACCTGGATGCTACAAGCCTCAATGTGAAGAAAGACCTAACTTTTAACCTCTCTTTCTATAGGCACACCTGGATGCTACAAGCCTCAATGTGAAGAAAGACCTAACTTTTAACCTCTCTTTCTATAGGCACACCTGGATGCTACAAGCCTCAATGGGAAGAAAGACCTAACTTTTAACCTCTCTTTCTATAGGCACACCTGGATGCTGCAAGCCTCAATGTGAAGAAAGATCTAACTTTTAACCTCTCTTTCTATAGGCACACCTGGATGCTACAAGCCTCAATGTGAAGAAAGACCTAACTTTTAACCTCTCTTTCTATAGGCACACCTGGATGCTACAAGCCTCAATGGGAAGAAAGACCTAACTTTTAACCTCTCTTTCTATAGGCACACCTGGATGCTGCAAGCCTCAATGTGAAGAAAGATCTAACTTTTAACCTCTCTTTCTATAGGCACACCTGGATGCTACAAGCCTCAATGTGAAGAAAGAACTTACTTTTAACCTCTCTTTCTATAGGCACACCTGGATGCTGCAAGCCTCAATGTGAAGAAAGACCTAACTTTTAACCTCTCTTTCTATAGGCACACCTGGATGCTGCAAGTCTCAATGTGAAGAAAGATCTAACTTTTAACCTCTCTTTCTATAGGCACACCTGGATGCTGCAAGCCTCAATGTGAAGAAAGACCTAACTTTTAACCTCTATTTCTATAGGCACACCTGGATGCTGCAAGCCTCAATGGGAAGAAAGACCTAACTTTTAACCTCTCTTTCTATAGGCACACCTGGATGCTACAAGCCTCAATGTGAAGTAAGATCTAACTTTTAACCTCTCTTTCTATAGGCACACCTGGATGCTACAAGCCTCAATGTGAAGAAAGACCTAACTTTTAACCTCTCTTTCTATAGGCACACCTGGATGCTACAAGCCTCAATGTGAAGAAAGACCTAACTTTTAACCTCTCTTTCTATAGACACACCTGGATGCTGCAAGCCTCAATGTGAAGAAAGACCTAACTTTTAACCTCTCTTTCTATAGGCACACCTGGATGATACAAGCCTCAATGTGAAGAAAGACCTAACTTTTAACCTCTCTTTCTATAGGCACACCTGGATGCTGCAAGCCTCAATGTGAAGAAAGACCTAACTTTTAACCTCTCTTTCTATAGGCACACCTGGATGCTACAAGCCTCAATGTGAAGAAAGACCTAACTTTTAACCTCTCTTTCTATAGGCACACCTGGATGCTGCAAGTCTCAATGTGAAGAAAGACCTAACTTTTAACCTCTCTTTCTATAGGCACACCTGGATGCTACAAGCCTCAATGTGAAGAAAGACCTAACTGTTAACCTCTCTTTCTATAGGCACACCTGGATGCTACAAGCCTCAATGTGAAGAAAGATCTAACTTTTAACCTCTCTTTCTATAGGCACACCTGGATGCTGCAAGCCTCAATGTGAAGAAAGACCTAACTTTTAACCTCTCTTTCTATAGGCACACCTGGATGCTGCAAGTCTCAATGTGAAGAAAGATCTAACTTTTAACCTCTCTTTCTATAGGCACACCTGGATGCTGCAAGTCTCAATGTGAAGAAAGACCTAACTTTTAACCTCTCTTTCTATAGGCACACCTGGATGCTACAAGCCTCAATGTGAAGAAAGATCTAACTTTTAACCTCTCTTTCTATAGGCACACCTGGATGCTGCAAGCCTCAATGTGAAGAAAGACCTAACTTTTAACCTCTCTTTCTATAGGCACACCTGGATGCTGCAAGTCTCAATGTGAAGAAAGATCTAACTTTTAACCTCTCTTTCTATAGGCACACCTGGATGCTACAAGCCTCAATGTGAAAAAAGACCTAACTTTTAACCTCTCTTTCTATAGGCACACCTGGATGCTACAAGCCTCAATGTGAAGAAAGACCTAACTTTTAACCTCTCTTTCTATAGGCACACCTGGATGCTACAAGCCTCAATGTGAAGAAAGACCTAACTTTTAACCTCTCTTTCTATAGGCACACCTGGATGCTTTAAGCCTCAATGTGAAGAAAGACCTAACTTTTAACCTCTCTTTCTATAGGCACACCTGGATGCTGCAAGTCTCAATGTGAAGAAAGACCTAACTTTTAACCTCTCTTTCTATAGACACACCTGGATGCTACAAGTCTCAATGTGAAGAAAGATCTAACTTTTAACCTCTCTTTCTATAGACACACCTGGATGCTGCAAGCCTCAATGTGAAGAAAGACCTAACTTTTAACCTCTCTTTCTATAGGCACACCTGGATGATACAAGCCTCAATGTGAAGAAAGACCTAACTTTTAACCTCTCTTTCTATAGGCACACCTGGATGCTGCAAGTCTCAATGTGAAGAAAGACCTAACTTTTAACCTCTCTTTCTATAGGCACACCTGGATGCTACAAGCCTCAATGTGAAGAAAGACCTAACTTTTAACCTCTCTTTCTATAGGCACACCTGGATGCTACAAGCCTCAATGTGAAGAAAGACCTAACTTTTAACCTCTCTTTCTATAGACACACCTGGATGCTGCAAGTCTCAATGTGAAGAAAGACCTAACTTTTAACCTCTCTTTCTATAGGCACACCTGGATGCTACAAGCCTCAATGTGAAGAAAGACCTAACTTTTAACCTCTCTTTCTATAGACACACCTGGATGCTGCAAGCCTCAATGTGAAGAAAGACCTAACTTTTAACCTCTCTTTCTATAGGCACACCTGGATGCTACAAGCCTCAATGTGAAGAAAGACCTTACTTTTAACCTCTCTTTCTATAGGCACACCTGGATGCTGCAAGCCTCAATGTGAAGAAAGACCTAACTTTTAACCTCTCTTTCTATAGGCACACCTGGATGCTGCAAGTCTCAATGTGAAGAAAGATCTAACTTTTAACCTCTCTTTCTATAGGCACACCTGGATGCTGCAAGTCTCAATGTGAAGAAAGACCTAACTTTTAACCTCTCTTTCTATAGGCACACCTGGATGCCACAAGCCTCAATGTGAAGAAAGACCTAACTTTTAACCTCTCTTTCTATAGGCACACCTGGATGCTACAAGCCTCAATGTGAAGAAAGACCTAACTTTTAACCTCTCTTTCTATAGGCACACCTGGATGCTTCAAGCCTCAATGTGAAGAAAGACCTAACTTTTAACCTCTCTTTCTATAGGCACACCTGGATGCTTCAAGCCTCAATGTGAAGAAAGACCTAACTGTTAACCTCTCTTTCTATAGACACACCTGGATGCTGCAAGTCTCAATGTGAAGAAAGATCTAATTTTTAACCTCTATTTCTATAGGCACACCTGGATGCTTCAAGCCTCAATGTGAAGAAAGATCTAACTTTTAACCTCTCTTTCTATAGGCACACCTGGATGCTACAAGCCTCAATGTGAAGAAAGACCTAACTTTTAACCTCTCTTTCTATAGGCACACCTGGATGCTGCAAGCCTCAATGTGAAGAAAGACCTAACTTTTAACCTCTCTTTCTATAGGCACACCTGGATGCTGCAAGTCTCAATGTGAAGAAAGATCTAACTTTTAACCTCTCTTTCTATAGGCACACCTGGATGCTGCAAGCCTCAATGTGAAGAAAGACCTAACTTTTAACCTCTATTTCTATAGGCACACCTGGATGCTGCAAGCCTCAATGGGATGAAAGACCTAACTTTTAACCTCTCTTTCTATAGGCACACCTGGATGCTACAAGCCTCAATGTGAAGTAAGATCTAACTTTTAACCTCTCTTTCTATAGGCACACCTGGATGCTACAAGCCTCAATGTGAAGAAAGACCTAACTTTTAACCTCTCTTTCTATAGGCACACCTGGATGCTACAAGCCTCAATGTGAAGAAAGACCTAACTTTTAACCTCTCTTTCTATAGACACACCTGGATGCTGCAAGCCTCAATGTGAAGAAAGACCTAACTTTTAACCTCTCTTTCTATAGGCACACCTGGATGATACAAGCCTCAATGTGAAGAAAGACCTAACTTTTAACCTCTCTTTCTATAGGCACACCTGGATGCTGCAAGCCTCAATGTGAAGAAAGACCTAACTTTTAACCTCTCTTTCTATAGGCACACCTGGATGCTACAAGCCTCAATGTGAAGAAAGACCTAACTTTTAACCTCTCTTTCTATAGGCACACCTGGATGCTGCAAGCCTCAATGTGAAGAAAGACCTAACTTTTAACCTCTCTTTCTATAGGCACACCTGGATGCTACAAGCCTCAATGTGAAGAAAGACCTAACTGTTAACCTCTCTTTCTATAGGCACACCTGGATGCTACAAGCCTCCATGTGAAGAAAGATCTAACTTTTAACCTCTCTTTCTATAGGCACACCTGGATGCTGCAAGCCTCAATGTGAAGAAAGACCTAACTTTTAACCTCTCTTTCTATAGGCACACCTGGATGCTGCAAGTCTCAATGTGAAGAAAGATCTAACTTTTAACCTCTCTTTCTATAGGCACACCTGGATGCTGCAAGTCTCAATGTGAAGAAAGACCTAACTTTTAACCTCTCTTTCTATAGGCACACCTGGATGCTACAAGCCTCAATGTGAAGAAAGATCTAACTTTTAACCTCTCTTTCTATAGGCACACCTGAATGCTGCAAGCCTCAATGTGAAGAAAGACCTAACTTTTAACCTCTCTTTCTATAGGCACACCTGGATGCTGCAAGTCTCAATGTGAAGAAAGATCTAACTTTTAACCTCTCTTTCTATAGGCACACCTGGATGCTACAAGCCTCAATGTGAAGAAAGACCTAACTTTTAACCTCTCTTTCTATAGGCACACCTGGATGCTACAAGTCTCAATGTGAAGAAAGACCTAACTTTTAACCTCTCTTTCTATAGGCACACCTGGATGCTACAAGCCTCAATGTGAAGAAAGACCTAACTTTTAACCTCTCTTTCTATAGGCACACCTGGATGCTTTAAGCCTCAATGTGAAGAAAGACCTAACTTTTAACCTCTCTTTCTATAGGCACACCTGGATGCTGCAAGTCTCAATGTGAAGAAAGACCTAACTTTTAACCTCTCTTTCTATACGCACACCTGGATGCTGCAAGTCTCAATGTGAAGAAAGACCTAACTTTTAACCTCTCTTTCTATAGACACACCTGGATGCTACAAGTCTCAATGTGAAGAAAGATCTAACTTTTAACCTCTCTTTCAATAGACACACCTGGATGCTGCAAGCCTCAATGTGAAGAAAGACCTAACTTTTAACCTCTCTTTCTATAGGCACACCTGGATGATACAAGCCTCAATGTGAAGAAAGACCTAACTTTTAACCTCTCTTTCTATAGGCACACCTGGATGCTGCAAGTCTCAATGTGAAGAAAGACCTAACTTTTAACCTCTCTTTCTATAGGCACACCTGGATGCTACAAGCCTCAATGTGAAGAAAGACCTAACTTTTAACCTCTCTTTCTATAGGCACACCTGGATGCTACAAGCCTCAATGTGAAGAAAGACCTAACTTTTAACCTCTCTTTCTATAGACACACCTGGATGCTGCAAGTCTCAATGTGAAGAAAGACCTAACTTTTAACCTCTCTTTCTATAGGCACACCTGGATGCTACAAGCCTCAATGTGAAGAAAGACCTAACTTTTAACCTCTCTTTCTATAGACACACCTGGATGCTGCAAGCCTCAATGTGAAGAAAGACCTAACTTTTAACCTCTCTTTCTATAGGCACACCTGGATGCTACAAGCCTCAATGTGAAGAAAGACCTAACTTTTAACCTCTCTTTCTATAGGCACACCTGGATGCTGCAAGCCTCAATGTGAAGAAAGACCTAACTTTTAACCTCTCTTTCTATAGGCACACCTGGATGCTGCAAGTCTCAATGTGAAGAAAGATCTAACTTTTAACCTCTCTTTTTATAGGCACACCTGGATGCTGCAAGTCTCAATGTGAAGAAAGACCTAACTTTTAACCTCTCTTTCTATAGGCACACCTGGATGCCACAAGCCTCAATGTGAAGAAAGACCTAACTTTTAACCTCTCTTTCTATAGGCACACCTGGATGCTACAAGCCTCAATGGGAAGAAAGACCTAACTTTTAACCTCTCTTTCTATAGGCACACCTGGATGCTGCAAGCCTCAATGTGAAGAAAGATCTAACTTTTAACCTCTCTTTCTATAGGCACACCTGGATGCTACAAGCCTCAATGTGAAGAAAGACCTAACTTTTAACCTCTCTTTCTATAGGCACACCTGGATGCTACAAGCCTCAATGGGAAGAAAGACCTAACTTTTAACCTCTCTTTCTATAGGCACACCTGGATGCTGCAAGCCTCAATGTGAAGAAAGATCTAACTTTTAACCTCTCTTTCTATAGGCACACCTGGATGCTACAAGCCTCAATGTGAAGAAAGAACTTACTTTTAACCTCTCTTTCTATAGGCACACCTGGATGCTGCAAGCCTCAATGTGAAGAAAGACCTAACTTTTAACCTCTCTTTCTATAGGCACACCTGGATGCTGCAAGTCTCAATGTGAAGAAAGATCTAACTTTTAACCTCTCTTTCTATAGGCACACCTGGATGCTGCAAGCCTCAATGTGAAGAAAGACCTAACTTTTAACCTCTATTTCTATAGGCACACCTGGATGCTGCAAGCCTCAATGGGAAGAAAGACCTAACTTTTAACCTCTCTTTCTATAGGCACACCTGGATGCTACAAGCCTCAATGTGAAGTAAGATCTAACTTTTAACCTCTCTTTCTATAGGCACACCTGGATGCTACAAGCCTCAATGTGAAGAAAGACCTAACTTTTAACCTCTCTTTCTATAGGCACACCTGGATGCTACAAGCCTCAATGTGAAGAAAGACCTAACTTTTAACCTCTCTTTCTATAGACACACCTGGATGCTGCAAGCCTCAATGTGAAGAAAGACCTAACTTTTAACCTCTCTTTCTATAGGCACACCTGGATGATACAAGCCTCAATGTGAAGAAAGACCTAACTTTTAACCTCTCTTTCTATAGGCACACCTGGATGCTGCAAGCCTCAATGTGAAGAAAGACCTAACTTTTAACCTCTCTTTCTATAGGCACACCTGGATGCTACAAGCCTCAATGTGAAGAAAGACCTAACTTTTAACCTCTCTTTCTATAGGCACACCTGGATGCTGCAAGTCTCAATGTGAAGAAAGACCTAACTTTTAACCTCTCTTTCTATAGGCACACCTGGATGCTACAAGCCTCAATGTGAAGAAAGACCTAACTGTTAACCTCTCTTTCTATAGGCACACCTGGATGCTACAAGCCTCAATGTGAAGAAAGATCTAACTTTTAACCTCTCTTTCTATAGGCACACCTGGATGCTGCAAGCCTCAATGTGAAGAAAGACCTAACTTTTAACCTCTCTTTCTATAGGCACACCTGGATGCTGCAAGTCTCAATGTGAAGAAAGATCTAACTTTTAACCTCTCTTTCTATAGGCACACCTGGATGCTGCAAGTCTCAATGTGAAGAAAGACCTAACTTTTAACCTCTCTTTCTATAGGCACACCTGGATGCTACAAGCCTCAATGTGAAGAAAGATCTAACTTTTAACCTCTCTTTCTATAGGCACACCTGGATGCTGCAAGCCTCAATGTGAAGAAAGACCTAACTTTTAACCTCTCTTTCTATAGGCACACCTGGATGCTGCAAGTCTCAATGTGAAGAAAGATCTAACTTTTAACCTCTCTTTCTATAGGCACACCTGGATGCTACAAGCCTCAATGTGAAAAAAGACCTAACTTTTAACCTCTCTTTCTATAGGCACACCTGGATGCTACAAGCCTCAATGTGAAGAAAGACCTAACTTTTAACCTCTCTTTCTATAGGCACACCTGGATGCTACAAGCCTCAATGTGAAGAAAGACCTAACTTTTAACCTCTCTTTCTATAGGCACACCTGGATGCTTTAAGCCTCAATGTGAAGAAAGACCTAACTTTTAACCTCTCTTTCTATAGGCACACCTGGATGCTGCAAGTCTCAATGTGAAGAAAGACCTAACTTTTAACCTCTCTTTCTATAGACACACCTGGATGCTACAAGTCTCAATGTGAAGAAAGATCTAACTTTTAACCTCTCTTTCTATAGACACACCTGGATGCTGCAAGCCTCAATGTGAAGAAAGACCTAACTTTTAACCTCTCTTTCTATAGGCACACCTGGATGATACAAGCCTCAATGTGAAGAAAGACCTAACTTTTAACCTCTCTTTCTATAGGCACACCTGGATGCTGCAAGTCTCAATGTGAAGAAAGACCTAACTTTTAACCTCTCTTTCTATAGGCACACCTGGATGCTACAAGCCTCAATGTGAAGAAAGACCTAACTTTTAACCTCTCTTTCTATAGGCACACCTGGATGCTACAAGCCTCAATGTGAAGAAAGACCTAACTTTTAACCTCTCTTTCTATAGACACACCTGGATGCTGCAAGTCTCAATGTGAAGAAAGACCTAACTTTTAACCTCTCTTTCTATAGGCACACCTGGATGCTACAAGCCTCAATGTGAAGAAAGACCTAACTTTTAACCTCTCTTTCTATAGACACACCTGGATGCTGCAAGCCTCAATGTGAAGAAAGACCTAACTTTTAACCTCTCTTTCTATAGGCACACCTGGATGCTACAAGCCTCAATGTGAAGAAAGACCTTACTTTTAACCTCTCTTTCTATAGGCACACCTGGATGCTGCAAGCCTCAATGTGAAGAAAGACCTAACTTTTAACCTCTCTTTCTATAGGCACACCTGGATGCTGCAAGTCTCAATGTGAAGAAAGATCTAACTTTTAACCTCTCTTTCTATAGGCACACCTGGATGCTGCAAGTCTCAATGTGAAGAAAGACCTAACTTTTAACCTCTCTTTCTATAGGCACACCTGGATGCCACAAGCCTCAATGTGAAGAAAGACCTAACTTTTAACCTCTCTTTCTATAGGCACACCTGGATGCTACAAGCCTCAATGTGAAGAAAGACCTAACTTTTAACCTCTCTTTCTATAGGCACACCTGGATGCTTCAAGCCTCAATGTGAAGAAAGACCTAACTTTTAACCTCTCTTTCTATAGGCACACCTGGATGCTTCAAGCCTCAATGTGAAGAAAGACCTAACTGTTAACCTCTCTTTCTATAGACACACCTGGATGCTGCAAGTCTCAATGTGAAGAAAGATCTAATTTTTAACCTCTATTTCTATAGGCACACCTGGATGCTTCAAGCCTCAATGTGAAGAAAGATCTAACTTTTAACCTCTCTTTCTATAGGCACACCTGGATGCTACAAGCCTCAATGTGAAGAAAGACCTAACTTTTAACCTCTCTTTCTATAGGCACACCTGGATGCTGCAAGCCTCAATGTGAAGAAAGACCTAACTTTTAACCTCTCTTTCTATAGGCACACCTGGATGCTGCAAGTCTCAATGTGAAGAAAGATCTAACTTTTAACCTCTCTTTCTATAGGCACACCTGGATGCTGCAAGCCTCAATGTGAAGAAAGACCTAACTTTTAACCTCTATTTCTATAGGCACACCTGGATGCTGCAAGCCTCAATGGGATGAAAGACCTAACTTTTAACCTCTCTTTCTATAGGCACACCTGGATGCTACAAGCCTCAATGTGAAGTAAGATCTAACTTTTAACCTCTCTTTCTATAGGCACACCTGGATGCTACAAGCCTCAATGTGAAGAAAGACCTAACTTTTAACCTCTCTTTCTATAGGCACACCTGGATGCTACAAGCCTCAATGTGAAGAAAGACCTAACTTTTAACCTCTCTTTCTATAGACACACCTGGATGCTGCAAGCCTCAATGTGAAGAAAGACCTAACTTTTAACCTCTCTTTCTATAGGCACACCTGGATGATACAAGCCTCAATGTGAAGAAAGACCTAACTTTTAACCTCTCTTTCTATAGGCACACCTGGATGCTGCAAGCCTCAATGTGAAGAAAGACCTAACTTTTAACCTCTCTTTCTATAGGCACACCTGGATGCTACAAGCCTCAATGTGAAGAAAGACCTAACTTTTAACCTCTCTTTCTATAGGCACACCTGGATGCTGCAAGCCTCAATGTGAAGAAAGACCTAACTTTTAACCTCTCTTTCTATAGGCACACCTGGATGCTACAAGCCTCAATGTGAAGAAAGACCTAACTGTTAACCTCTCTTTCTATAGGCACACCTGGATGCTACAAGCCTCCATGTGAAGAAAGATCTAACTTTTAACCTCTCTTTCTATAGGCACACCTGGATGCTGCAAGCCTCAATGTGAAGAAAGACCTAACTTTTAACCTCTCTTTCTATAGGCACACCTGGATGCTGCAAGTCTCAATGTGAAGAAAGATCTAACTTTTAACCTCTCTTTCTATAGGCACACCTGGATGCTGCAAGTCTCAATGTGAAGAAAGACCTAACTTTTAACCTCTCTTTCTATAGGCACACCTGGATGCTACAAGCCTCAATGTGAAGAAAGATCTAACTTTTAACCTCTCTTTCTATAGGCACACCTGAATGCTGCAAGCCTCAATGTGAAGAAAGACCTAACTTTTAACCTCTCTTTCTATAGGCACACCTGGATGCTGCAAGTCTCAATGTGAAGAAAGATCTAACTTTTAACCTCTCTTTCTATAGGCACACCTGGATGCTACAAGCCTCAATGTGAAGAAAGACCTAACTTTTAACCTCTCTTTCTATAGGCACACCTGGATGCTACAAGTCTCAATGTGAAGAAAGACCTAACTTTTAACCTCTCTTTCTATAGGCACACCTGGATGCTACAAGCCTCAATGTGAAGAAAGACCTAACTTTTAACCTCTCTTTCTATAGGCACACCTGGATGCTTTAAGCCTCAATGTGAAGAAAGACCTAACTTTTAACCTCTCTTTCTATAGGCACACCTGGATGCTGCAAGTCTCAATGTGAAGAAAGACCTAACTTTTAACCTCTCTTTCTATAGGCACACCTGGATGCTGCAAGTCTCAATGTGAAGAAAGACCTAACTTTTAACCTCTCTTTCTATAGACACACCTGGATGCTACAAGTCTCAATGTGAAGAAAGATCTAACTTTTAACCTCTCTTTCAATAGACACACCTGGATGCTGCAAGCCTCAATGTGAAGAAAGACCTAACTTTTAACCTCTCTTTCTATAGGCACACCTGGATGATACAAGCCTCAATGTGAAGAAAGACCTAACTTTTAACCTCTCTTTCTATAGGCACACCTGGATGCTGCAAGTCTCAATGTGAAGAAAGACCTAACTTTTAACCTCTCTTTCTATAGGCACACCTGGATGCTACAAGCCTCAATGTGAAGAAAGACCTAACTTTTAACCTCTCTTTCTATAGGCACACCTGGATGCTACAAGCCTCAATGTGAAGAAAGACCTAACTTTTAACCTCTCTTTCTATAGACACACCTGGATGCTGCAAGTCTCAATGTGAAGAAAGACCTAACTTTTAACCTCTCTTTCTATAGGCACACCTGGATGCTACAAGCCTCAATGTGAAGAAAGACCTAACTTTTAACCTCTCTTTCTATAGACACACCTGGATGCTGCAAGCCTCAATGTGAAGAAAGACCTAACTTTTAACCTCTCTTTCTATAGGCACACCTGGATGCTACAAGCCTCAATGTGAAGAAAGACCTAACTTTTAACCTCTCTTTCTATAGGCACACCTGGATGCTGCAAGCCTCAATGTGAAGAAAGACCTAACTTTTAACCTCTCTTTCTATAGGCACACCTGGATGCTGCAAGTCTCAATGTGAAGAAAGATCTAACTTTTAACCTCTCTTTTTATAGGCACACCTGGATGCTGCAAGTCTCAATGTGAAGAAAGACCTAACTTTTAACCTCTCTTTCTATAGGCACACCTGGATGCCACAAGCCTCAATGTGAAGAAAGACCTAACTTTTAACCTCTCTTTCTATAGGCACACCTGGATGCTACAAGCCTCAATGTGAAGAAAGACCTAACTTTTAACCTCTCTTTCTATAGGCACACCTGGATGCTTCAAGCCTCAATGTGAAGAAAGACCTAACTTTTAACCTCTCTTTCTATAGGCACACCTGGATGCTTCAAGCCTCAATGTGAAGAAAGACCTAACTGTTAACCTCTCTTTCTATAGACACACCTGGATGCTGCAAGTCTCAATGTGAAGAAAGATCTAACTTTTAACCTCTATTTCTATAGGCACACCTGGATGCTTCAAGCCTCAATGTGAAGAAAGACCTAACTTTTAAGCTCTCTTTCTATAGGCACACCTGGATGCTTCAAGCCTCAATGTGAAGAAAGACCTAACTGTTAACCTCTCTTTCTATAGACACACCTGGATGCTGCAAGTCTCAATGTGAAGAAAGATCTAACTTTTAACCTCTATTTCTATAGGCACACCTGGATGCTTCAAGCCTCAATGTGAAGAAAGACCTAACTTTTAACCTCTCTTTCTATAGGCACACCTGGATGCTTCAAGCCTCAATGTGAAGAAAGACCTAACTGTTAACCTCTCTTTCTATAGACACACCTGGATGCTGCAAGTCTCAATGTGAAGAAAGATCTAACTTTTAACCTCTCTTTCTGTAGACACACCTGGATGCTACAAGCCTCAATGTGAAGAAAGACCTAACTTTTAACCTCTCTTTCTATAGGCACACCTGGATGCTGCAAGCCTCAATGTGAAGAAAGACCTAACTTTTAACCTCTCTTTCTATAGACACACCTGGATGCTACAAGCCTCAATGTGAAGAAAGACCTAACTTTTAACCTCTCTTTCTATAGGCACACCTGGATGCTACAAGCCTCAATGTGAAGAAAGACCTAACTTTTAACCTCTATTTCTATAGGCACACCTGGATGCTTCAAGCCTCAATGTGAAGAAAGACCTAACTTTTAACCTCTCTTTCTATAGGCACACCTGGATGCTTTAAGCCTCAATGTGAAGAAAGACCTAACTTTTAACCTCTCTTTCTATAGGCACACCTGGATGCTGCAAGCCTCAATGTGAAGAAAGACCTAACTGTTAACCTCTCTTTCTATAGACACACCTGGATGCTACAAGCCTCAATGTGAAGAAAGACCTAACTTTTAACCTCTCTTTCTATAGGCACACCTGGATGCTACAAGCCTCAATGTGAAGAAAGACCTAACTTTTAACCTCTATTTCTATAGGCACACCTGGATGCTTCAAGCCTCAATGTGAAGAAAGACCTAACTTTTAACCTCTCTTTCTATAGGCACACCTGGATGCTTTAAGCCTCAATGTGAAGAAAGACCTAACTTTTAACCTCTCTTTCTATAGGCACACCCGGATGCTACAAGCCTCAATGGGAAGAAAGATCTAACTTTTAACCTCTCTTTCTATAGGCACACCTGGATGCTACAAGCCTCAATGTGAAGAAAGACCTAACTTTTAACCTCTCTTTCTATAGGCACACCTGGATGCTACAAGCCTCAATGTGAAGAAAGACCTAACTTTTAACCTCTCTTTCTATAGACACACCTGGATGCTGCAAGTCTCAATGTGAAGAAAGACCTAACTTTTAACCTCTCTTTCTATAGGCACACCTGGATGCTACAAGCCTCAATGTGAAGAAAGACCTAACTTTTAACCTCTCTTTCTATAGACACACCTGGATGCTGCAAGCCTCAATGTGAAGAAAGACCTAACTTTTAACCTCTCTTTCTATAGGCACACCTGGATGCTACAAGCCTCAATGTGAAGAAAGACCTAACTTTTAACCTCTCTTTCTATAGGCACACCTGGATGCTGCAAGCCTCAATGTGAAGAAAGACCTAACTTTTAACCTCTCTTTCTATAGGCACACCTGGATGCTGCAAGTCTCAATGTGAAGAAAGATCTAACTTTTAACCTCTCTTTCTATAGGCACACCTGGATGCTGCAAGTCTCAATGTGAAGAAAGACCTAACTTTTAACCTCTCTTTCTATAGGCACACCTGGATGCCACAAGCCTCAATGTGAAGAAAGACCTAACTTTTAACCTCTCTTTCTATAGGCACACCTGGATGCTACAAGCCTCAATGTGAAGAAAGACCTAACTTTTAACCTCTCTTTCTATAGGCACACCTGGATGCTTCAAGCCTCAATGTGAAGAAAGACCTAACTTTTAACCTCTCTTTCTATAGGCACACCTGGATGCTTCAAGCCTCAATGTGAAGAAAGACCTAACTGTTAACCTCTCTTTCTATAGACACACCTGGATGCTGCAAGTCTCAATGTGAAGAAAGATCTAACTTTTAACCTCTATTTCTATAGGCACACCTGGATGCTTCAAGCCTCAATGTGAAGAAAGACCTAACTTTTAAGCTCTCTTTCTATAGGCACACCTGGATGCTTCAAGCCTCAATGTGAAGAAAGACCTAACTGTTAACCTCTCTTTCTATAGACACACCTGGATGCTGCAAGTCTCAATGTGAAGAAAGATCTAACTTTTAACCTCTATTTCTATAGGCACACCTGGATGCTTCAAGCCTCAATGTGAAGAAAGACCTAACTTTTAACCTCTCTTTCTATAGGCACACCTGGATGCTTCAAGCCTCAATGTGAAGAAAGACCTAACTGTTAACCTCTCTTTCTATAGACACACCTGGATGCTGCAAGTCTCAATGTGAAGAAAGATCTAACTTTTAACCTCTCTTTCTGTAGACACACCTGGATGCTACAAGCCTCAATGTGAAGAAAGACCTAACTTTTAACCTCTCTTTCTATAGGCACACCTGGATGCTGCAAGCCTCAATGTGAAGAAAGACCTAACTTTTAACCTCTCTTTCTATAGACACACCTGGATGCTACAAGCCTCAATGTGAAGAAAGACCTAACTTTTAACCTCTCTTTCTATAGGCACACCTGGATGCTACAAGCCTCAATGTGAAGAAAGACCTAACTTTTAACCTCTATTTCTATAGGCACACCTGGATGCTTCAAGCCTCAATGTGAAGAAAGACCTAACTTTTAACCTCTCTTTCTATAGGCACACCTGGATGCTTTAAGCCTCAATGTGAAGAAAGACCTAACTTTTAACCTCTCTTTCTATAGGCACACCTGGATGCTGCAAGCCTCAATGTGAAGAAAGACCTAACTGTTAACCTCTCTTTCTATAGACACACCTGGATGCTACAAGCCTCAATGTGAAGAAAGACCTAACTTTTAACCTCTCTTTCTATAGGCACACCTGGATGCTACAAGCCTCAATGTGAAGAAAGACCTAACTTTTAACCTCTATTTCTATAGGCACACCTGGATGCTTCAAGCCTCAATGTGAAGAAAGACCTAACTTTTAACCTCTCTTTCTATAGGCACACCTGGATGCTTTAAGCCTCAATGTGAAGAAAGACCTAACTTTTAACCTCTCTTTCTATAGGCACACCCGGATGCTACAAGCCTCAATGGGAAGAAAGATCTAACTTTTAACCTCTCTTTCTATAGGCACACCTGGATGCTACAAGCCTCAATGTGAAGAAAGACCTAACTGTTAACCTCTCTTTCTATAGGCACACCTGGATGCTACAAGCCTCAATGTGAAGAAAGACCTAACTGTTAACCTCTCTTTCTATAGGCACACCCGGATGCTACAAGCCTCAATGTGAAGAAAGACCTAACTTTTAACCTCTCTTTCTATAGACACACCTGGATGATACAAGCCTCAATGTGAAGAAAGACCTAACTTTTAGCCTCTCTTTCTATAGGCACACCTGGATGATACAAGCCTCAATGTGAAGAAAGACCTAACTTTTAACCTCTCTTTCTATAGGCACACCTGGATGCTACAAGCCTCAATGTGAAGAAAGACCTAACTTTTAACCTCTCTTTCTATAGGCACACCTGGATGATACAAGCCTCAATGTGAAGAAAGATCTAACTTTTAACCTCTCTTTCTATAGGCACACCTGGATGCTGCAAGCCTCAATGTGAAGAAAGACCTAACTTTTAACCTCTTTTTCTATAGGCACACCTAGATGCTACAAGCCTCAATGTGAAGAAAGACCTAACTTTTAACCTCTATTTCTATAGACACACCTGGATGCTACAAGTCTCAATGTGAAGAAAGACCTAACTTTTAACCTCTCTTTCTATAGGCACACCTGGATGCTACAAGCCTCAATGGGAAGAAAGACCTAACTTTTAACCTCTCTTTCTATAGGCACACCCGGATGCTACAAGCCTCAATGTGAAGAAAGACCTAACTTTTAACCTCTCTTTCTATAGACACACCTGGATGATACAAGCCTCAATGTGAAGAAAGACCTAACTTTTAGCCTCTCTTTCTATAGGCACACCTGGATGATACAAGCCTCAATGTGAAGAAAGACCTAACTTTTAACCTCTCTTTCTATAGGCACACCTGGATGCTACAAGCCTCAATGTGAAGAAAGACCTAACTTTTAACCTCTCTTTCTATAGGCACACCTGGATGATACAAGCCTCAATGTGAAGAAAGATCTAACTTTTAACCTCTCTTTCTATAGGCACACCTGGATGCTGCAAGCCTCAATGTGAAGAAAGACCTAACTTTTAACCTCTTTTTCTATAGGCACACCTAGATGCTACAAGCCTCAATGTGAAGAAAGACCTAACTTTTAACCTCTATTTCTATAGACACACCTGGATGCTACAAGTCTCAATGTGAAGAAAGACCTAACTTTTAACCTCTCTTTCTATAGGCACACCTGGATGCTACAAGCCTCAATGGGAAGAAAGACCTAACTTTTAACCTCTCTTTCTATAGGCACACCTGGATGCTACAAGCCTCAATGTGAAGAAAGACCTAACTTTTAACCTCTCTTTCTATAGGCACACCTGGATGCTGCAAGCCTCAATGTGAAGAAAGACCTAACTTTTAACCTCTCTTTCTATAGGCACACCTGGATGCTACAAGCCTCAATGTGAAGAAAGACCTAACTTTTAACCTCTCTTTCTATAGACACACCTGGATGATACAAGCCTCAATGTGAAGAAAGACCTAACTTTTAACCTCTCTTTCTATAGGCACATCTGGATGCTACAAGCCTCAATGTGAAGAAAGACCTAACTTTTAACCTCTCTTTCTATAGGCACACCTGGATGCTGCAAGTCTCAATGTGAAGAAAGACCTAACTTTTAACCTCTCTTTCTATAGACACACCTGGATGCTGCAAGTCTCAATGTGAAGAAAGATCTAATTTTTAACCTCTCTTTCTATAGGCACACCTGGATGCTACAAGTCTCAATGTGAAGAAAGACCTAACTTTTAACCTCTCTTTCTATAGGCACACCTGGATGCTGCAAGCCTCAATGTGAAGAAAGACCTAACTTTTAACCTCTATTTCTATAGGCACACCTGGATGCTGCAAGTCTCAATGTGAAGAAAGATCTAACTTTTAACCTCTCTTTCTATAGGCACACCTGGATGCTTTAAGCCTCAATGTGAAGAAAGACCTAACTGTTAACCTCTCTTTCTATAGGCACACCTGGATGCTACAAGCCTCAATGTGAAGAAAGACCTAACTTTTAACCTCTCTTTCTGTAGGCACACCTGGATGCTGCAAGTCTCAATGTGAAGTAAGACCTAACTTTTAACCTCTCTTTCTATAGGCACACCTGGATGCTACAAGCCTCAATGTGAAGTAAGATCTAACTTTTAACCTCTCTTTCTATAGGCACACCTGGATGCTACAAGCCTCAATGTGAAGAAAGACCTAACTTTTAACCTCTCTTTCTATAGGCACACCTGGATGATACAAGCCTCAATGTGAAGAAAGACCTAACTGTTAACCTCTCTTTCTATAGGCACACCTGGATGCTGCAAGTCTCAATGTGAAGAAAGACCTAACTTTTAACCTCTCTTTCTATAGGCACACCTGGATGCTACAAGCCTCAATGTGAAGAAAGACCTAACTTTTAACCTCTCTTTCTATAGACACACCTGGATGATACAAGCCTCAATGTGAAGAAAGACCTAACTTTTAACCTCTCTTTCTATAGGCACATCTGGATGCTACAAGCCTCAATGTGAAGAAAGATCTAACTTTTAACCTCTCTTTCTATAGACACACCTGGATGCTGCAAGTCTCAATGTGAAGAAAGATCTAACTTTTAACCTCTCTTTCTATAGGCACACCTGGATGCTTTAAGCCTCAATGTGAAGAAAGACCTAACTTTTAACCTCTCTTTCTATAGGCACACCTGGATGCTGCAAGCCTCAATGTGAAGAAAGATCTAACTTTTAACCTCTCTTTCTATAGGCACACCTGGATGCTACAAGCCTCAATGTGAAGAAAGACCTAACTTTTAACCTCTCTTTCTATAGGCACACCTGGATGATACAAGCCTCAATGTGAAGAAAGACCTAACTTTTAACCTCTATTTCTATAGGCACACCTGGATGCTGCAAGTCTCAATGTGAAGAAAGATCTAACTTTTAACCTCTCTTTCTATAGGCACACCTGGATGCTTTAAGCCTCAATGTGAAGAAAGACCTAACTGTTAACCTCTCTTTCTATAGGCACACCTGGATGCTACAAGCCTCAATGTGAAGAAAGACCTAACTTTTAACCTCTCTTTCTGTAGGCACACCTGGATGCTGCAAGTCTCAATGTGAAGTAAGACCTAACTTTTAACCTCTCTTTCTATAGGCACACCTGGATGCTACAAGCCTCAATGTGAAGTAAGATCTAACTTTTAACCTCTCTTTCTATAGGCACACCTGGATGCTACAAGCCTCAATGTGAAGAAAGACCTAACTTTTAACCTCTATTTCTATAGACACACCTGGATGCTGCAAGCCTCAATGTGAAGAAAGATCTAACTTTTAACCTCTCTTTCTATAGGCACACCTGGATGCTGCAAGCCTCAATGTGAAGAAAGACCTAACTTTTAACCTCTCTTTCTATAGGCACACCTGGATGATACAAGCCTCAATGTGAAGAAAGACCTAACTTTTAACCTCTCTTTCTATAGGCACACCTGGATGCTACAAGTCTCAATGTGAAGAAAGACCTAACTTTTAACCTCTCTTTCTATAGACACACCTGGATGCTACAAGCCTCAATGTGAAGAAAGACCTAACTTTTAACCTCTCTTTCTATAGGCACACCTGGATGCTACAAGCCTCAATGTGAAGAAAGACCTAACTTTTAACCTCTCTTTCTATAGACACACCTGGATGCTACAAGCCTCAATGTGAAGAAAGACCTAACTTTTAACCTCTCTTTCTATAGGCACACCTGGATGCTGCAAGTCTCAATGTGAAGAAAGACCTAACTTTTAACCTCTCTTTCTATAGGCACACCTGGATGCTGCAAGCCTCAATGTGAAGAAAGACCTAACTTTTAACCTCTCTTTCTATAGGCACACCTGGATGCTGCAAGCCTCAATGTGAAGAAAGATCTAACTTTTAACCTCTCTTTCTATAGGCACACCTGGATGCTACAAGCCTCAATGTGAAGAAAGACCTAACTTTTAACCTCTCTTTCTATAGGCACACCTGGATGCTACAAGCCTCAATGTGAAGAAAGACCTAACTTTTAACCTGTCTTTCTATAGACACACCTGGATGCTACAAGCCTCAATGTGAAGAATTATCTATTTTTTAACCTCTCTTTCTACAGGAGCATATGGATGCTACAAGCCTCAATGTGAAGAAAGACCTAACTTTTAACCTCTCTTTCTATAGGCACACCTGGATGCTACAAGCCTCAATGTGAAGAAAGACCTAACTTTTAACCTCTCTTTCTATAGGCACACCTGGATGCTACAAGCCTCAATGTGAAGAAAGACCTAACTTTTAACCTCTCTTTCTATAGGCACACCTGGATGCTACAAGCCTCAATGTGAAGAAAGACCTAACTTTTAACCTCTCTTTCTATAGACACACCTGGATGATACAAGCCTCAATGTGAAGAAAGATCTAACTTTTAACCTCTCTTTCTATAGGCACACCTGGATGCTACAAGCCTCAATGTGAAGAAAGACCTAACTTTTAACCTCTCTTTCTATAGGCACACCTGGATGCTACAAGCCTCAATGTGAAGAAAGACCTAACTTTTAACTTCTCTTTCTATAGGCACACCTGGATGCTGCAAGTCTACTTATAAATAATGTGTATAAACCTTTGGAAGAAGTGGCCATACACAAACAGAGTCAGGCTCATAAACTGAACAATTTCAGAGACAAGTTTGAAGAAATGTTGCAGAAAGTGGAAAACCAGATTGATAATGTAAGACTTAATTGAGTGTCTTTATGACAGTACTTTATTGAAACTGAGGGTCTAAATTGTAGTACCTCAATGGAACATGACAGGGTATTATTTATACATTATTCACAACAATAAAGACATAAGGTACTGATCTGAGAGTACTTGTAGTTACACACACCTAATTCAAGACAAATTACATCTAATGAAAGAATCATGCATCTTAGACTAAAATATCAATCAGTACACATCCAACATCCAATGGATTTAATTTAAAGACCTCATTGAAATTCTGAAATAAAGCACTATACTTATTTTTACTTTCTCAGCTTGTTTGAAGTAAATTTAAAAATGTAAAGAGAGTGAAACAAAACCTGTGAACTTAAAAAAACATCACTAGAAGTATAGCACAAATATTGACACAGATTTTCTACCAAAAACTAACTGCAAAAAATGTAGAACTTTTTTATATGTTAAAATAAATTCATAAATCTGATTGAGTTATTTCCCTTTGTATATATTTCCTAATCTGATATTTTGAGAATTACAATATAATGTTTTTACAGTCTTATCTATTTTTAAGTCCTTTCATCTGTAAATCGACTACAATTTTACATTTATACTGTGTGACAGACAAGAAATATGTATTTATTTTCAATGTTACTTTTAGAGATTATATAAAAACCAATAGATTTATGATTATGTTATATAACCAAATTCATATTTCTAACAAATATATTCATTTTTAGGCAGAGAAAGACTATATAGTTGCTTATAATCAATATGAAGATTGTCATATAAACAAATCCATGCTGTACAATGCACACAACGAATACATTTTCCAGCTACGGGCTTCCAATAGGAGTATAGACCAATTTCAGATAGCCATTCCACAGGTTTTAGAGGTATTTATATACATATATAAAGAGAGAGAGAGAGAGAAAGCTATGGGCTTTCAAGAAGTATAGACCAATTTCAGATAGCCATTCCACAGGTTTTAGAGGTATTTAGATATATATATATAAAATGAGAGAGAGAAAAGGCTATGGGCTTCCAAGAAGTATAGACCCATTTCAGATAGCCATTCCACAGGATTTAGAGGCATTTAGATGTATATTTGAAATGAGAGAGAGAAAAGGCTATGGGCTTCCAAGAAGTATAGACCCATTTCAGATGGCCATTCCACAGGTTTTAGAGGTATTTAGATATATATATAAAGTGAGAGAGAGAAAAGGCTATGGGCTTCCATTTCAGATAGCCATTCCACAGGATTTAGAGGTATTTAGATATATATATATATATATATATATATATATATATAAGAAAAAGTTAAGTAAAGTCCGTATGCTGGTAACATATAAGAAAATTATTAAAAGATAATAACGGTTTCAATGCATCACTTTTTTACTAGTACTTTCACTGCTTCCGCAGATCTTCAGGTAATGTGACTTGTATATACAAGTCACATTACCTGAAGATCTGCGGAAGCAGTGAAAGTACTAGTAAAAAAAGTGATGCATTGAAACCGTTATTATCTTTTAATAATTTTCTTATATATATATATATATATATATATATATATATATATAAGAGAGAGAGAGAAAAAGCTATGGGCTTCCAATAGAAGTATAGACCAATTGCAGATAGCCATTCTAAAGGTCCCTGAGGTATATAAATATAAGTGGGTTTTTTTAGCTTGTTCACTAAAAGTTCTTTAACACTATCAAAACCCACGAGTAAAAGAATAACAAACAAAAAATTAGAGAAATAAAAAAACTCAAGCTAGGCCACATTAAAGAGGCAGAATACTAGGGTTATGTTTGATGGTCTATCAGTTTCCAGGGAAAAGTCCTGTTCTTAAAAGTAAAATCACAAAAATACTGAACTCCGAAGAAAATTCAATCGGAAAATCCCTAATCACACGGCAAAATCAAATGATAAAAAACATCAAACAAATTGATAACAACTGTCATATTCCTGACTTGGTACAAGCATTTTCAAATGGTGGATTAATAATAAAATTGAGAATGGAAATGGGGAATGTGTCAAAGAGACATAACCTGACCAAATAAAAAACAACAGCAGAGGGTCACCAACAGGTCTTCAATGTAGCGAGAAATTCCCGCACCCGGAGGCGTCCTTCAGCTGGCCCCTAAACAAATATATACTAGTCCAGTGATAATGAACGCCATACTAATTTCCAAATTGTACACAAGAAACTAAAATTAAAATAATACAAGACTAACAAAGGCCAGGGGCTCCTGACTTGGGACAGGCGCAAAAATGCGGGGGGGGGTTAAACATGTTTGTGAGATCTCAACCCTCCCCCTATACCTCTAACCAATGTAGAAAAGTAAACGCATAACAATACGCGCATTAAAATTCAGTTCAAGAGAAGTCCGAGTCTGATGTCAGAAGATGTAACCAAAGAAAATAAACAAAATGACAATAATACATAAATAACAACAGACTACTAGCAGTTAACCCTGGTTTTTATAGTGCTAAACCTCTCACTTTTACAACAGTCTCTCAAATTCATTCTGTTACATTTACAATGATGCGTGAACAAAACGGACACAATAAACAAAATAGTCAAAACATGGGTACAACAGTCATCACTGTGTTACAATCTTAAAACAAACAATTTTACAAAAAAAGCACACAAGCATCTATCAAAGTTAAAAAACATTCATTGCTTTGCGTGTCTGACCTCAGAAAATTTATACGTCACATAGGAAAAAATTTTGTCATTCAATGTTTAAACCAAAAAAATAATAATTTCACATGGAAAATGTTGGCATACAGGGTTAAAACCATTTTTACACTGAATGAACCATAAACAAATCCAATGCTATCTTTCAGTACGTTTCAATGATTACTTAAATTTAATAATTAGTGCATGCAATTACCGAATACTGGTAAATATGAGAGATCTAATTAATTTGAGAACATATAACTGTAGTGAAGGAAAATCACTTTCGAAATTTAATAATGAATGCAAGGTTCTATTTTTACTGCGAAACTTAATACTGTCCCATTAATTAACATATCACAATAATTTCTGAATTTAATGGAGAAGTGAAGTTCTAGTTGCTTAGATATCAAACAATTATGGTAACCTTAATAACACGCAGCTTTGTTCATTTATAAATATGAATTATCTCCCCTTCTTCACTGTTTAATATTTATGCATGATGCCTTTATGCATTAAGCTACCCTAATGATACTTTTCATAGCTATTTTCACCAAAAAAACTTAAAAGAACAGTTAGTTGAAGATCACTAGCAGTTTAGTATTTTAACTGTTTTGTGACCAACTTAGAGTTTAAATTGGAAATAGTAATAAAATTATTTAAGATTTCTTTATTTTATTCCAGGAATTAGAAGAAATCTACATAGACACTAGCAACACAATTAATGTAGCTATAGAAAGTCATGCATTGTTACTTCTGACAAAGGTATACCTGAGTGTTTGTGTTAATATTGGCATCTTAAGGTGGTATGTAACTTTTCAGGGAGATAACTCTGTAAAATCAGCTGAAAGTTTTAATCACATTCTATTTTTAAGGAGATATTAAGCTTCTCAATGATCAAAACTAGTATTTGTCTAACTGCTATATATCCAATGATTGTTTTCCGATAAAGTGTGTGGTTCAAGTTTTTTGAAATTTTCTTTAAGTTAATTAATCTATTTAATATTTCAGGCTAACGAACAGCATCGAAGATTTGAAGACTTGTTACAGATCTGTCGTCAAGTGAACCCTCAGCTTGATATTTCTTACTTTGTAAACGCTCTAAACCCTGAATGTGCCAAGTTTGAACTCAAGCATCATAAGTTTCATCCAGTAGATAGCAGTGAGAATGAAGTAAGTGTAACTCAAATATCTTTTCCCCCAGAGCATTGGAAATTATCAACTTCTTAAAAGATTTATTGCCCTTATTTCATCATTTTTGTCGAGCCTTCGACTTAAGTAACAAAATAGAGACATAGCAATTCTACATTCCGTCTGTTGGATTTGTATCAAACTTGGACAGAAGCTTGTTTATGATCATAAGATAGTATTCAGAAGTAAATTTTGTAAAAAAAAAATCCATTTTTTTCTGTATTTTACTTATAAATGGACTTAGTTTTTTGCCAGGAAACAATACATTCACTCTGAGTGTAAAGTTTTCAAAATTTTAATAACCTTCTCATACTATCCTGGATTTGTACCAAACTTGGACAGAAGCTTGTTTATGATTAAAAGCTAATATCTAGAAGGAAATTTTGTACCTGTTTATCTGTATTTTACATATAAATGGACTTAGTTTTTCTTCCAGTTAAAGTCAGCAGTTAAAAGTTTTTAAAACATTTATTAGATTCATAAACTATCCTGGATTTTTACCCCACTTGGACAGAAGCTTCTTACAATCAAAAGATAGTATGAAGAGGAATATTTTTATTGAGACACTTGGTTTTGTGGAACCATTACAAATTTTATTTCTCATTTGTTATAGCATCATTTTGCCAATTACATTGTAAACTTTATTAAATAAGTAGAAATTATAACTAGTGAATAATTCATCAATTTAAGATCTACAAGAAAACCATTTTTATGCCCCATTTATGTGCATTATGTTTTCTGGTCTGAGTGTCTGTCCATCTGTTCGTTTGTCTGTCCGTCTGTCCGTCCGTTCGTCTGTCTATCCCGCTTCAGGTTAAAGTTTTTGGTGAGGTAGTTCTTGATGAAGTTGAAGTCCAATCAACTTGAAACTTAGTAAACATGTTCCCTATGACATGATCTTTCTAATTTTACTGCCAAATTAGAGATTTTTTCCCATTTTCAAGGTCCACTGAGCAATAGAAAATGATAGTGTCCCGCTTCAGGTTAAAGTTTTTGGTCGAGGTAGTTCTTGATGAAGTTGAAGTCCAATCAACTTGAAACTTAGTAATATGTTCCCTATGATATGATCTTTCTAATTTTAATGCCAAATTAGAGATTTTATCCCATTTTCACAGTCCACTGAACATAGAAAATGATAGTGCGGATGGGGCATCCATGTACTTTGGACACATTCTTGTTTTAAACTATATTGATTTCCTTTTTGCAAGTGAGCCACATGCTTTAAATTTACCCACCAAATTTTGAGAGTGAGAAACCATAAAAAACTTTTGGACCGTGTGAAATAGCTGGTGCATTTTTCCTCTTTCAGTGATTTTGTTCAAACACATTTCATCTTAATTTTCAATTACCCCGCTAGATATACGCGTCTTAAATGCACCAATAAAAGGTGCACTGTGTATCAGCTTATGAATGAAAAAAGTCCCAGGAAGGTTGAAAAATGACACGGATATCATTTTTCTTGTGATAAAATTGCAAATCTTTCAAATAATTTGGCAGATTTTTTAACCCAACTTTTTTGTCAAGAAAATTTTCTGTGACCTGAGTTTTTCTTAAAAGAACTAGAAAAAAAAAACAGTTAAATTTACACAGATGAAGATTTGTTAATAAGCAAACATAATTGACAAATATCAAATGGCATATTTTTATCAGATGAGAAATTCAGGATAAGAATTAAAAAACAAATCTTATTCCATCATAAAAAGCCAGACTTAAAGTTTGAATCATCTATAATTTGATGATTTATGTTTTCTATTTTTATTTCCAAATAATGAATTGATAGGTAGTTAATGTCAATCAAACGTCATAAGATAAACATACAATTGACTAAGTCAGCATTAAAGGGGCTGTATCTATAATCTTCAGTAGGCTCCAGCTGATCTCATCAAAAATAAATAATATTACATCAGATATTTACTCAAATTTAACAGTATGAAATTGGAGGTTCAAGTTCAGGTTTTTTCTAATTTCCATATTTTAGTTGAAATTTAATTTCCTTTTTAAATCCATTTTATATTTTTGAAATGAATTATATTGATGGGGTAATGATTGATACATGATTGATTAAACTTCAACAAAATTAACAGATTTATTTTCACAGGTTTTGTGTTTTAAAAAGATAGGAGCCTCTCTGCTATTTTTCTGATAGAACATTGTACTTAGTGGCCCACTTTGATTATTTACAATGTTTCTGGTACTAAGCCATATCTGTTTATTAAGGTTAATTGAATCTTTAATTAATGTGAAGATAAAATTCTCTCCTCCAGGTGTAGAAAGTTAAAATGTTTATATAGGTAGGTCTTGTTGACTGATATATCACAGTTTACTGTACCTAACGGGGAAAATTGTAATTAGGTACATCAAATAATATTTTGACTTTCAATTATTTCTATTGGTATAAAATTGATGTGATATACAAAAATTTACCCTAGATAATTTCACTGTGTGGTCTATGGCTTGAAAGGATTATAAAACAACAAGAAGTGGCATCTCTGATTTTTGAGCCAATCTAGCTCTTTGTCACTGCTCCATTTTAAGATTGGACAGAACAACATTTTGTAGTCATTATTTTTTGGCCACCTGAGTAGTCATTATTTTTTGGCCACATTTTGTAGTCATTATTTTTTGGCCACCTTAGTAGTCATTATTTTTGGCCTTATTTTGTAGTTTTTATTATTAAATGGCCAAATTTTGGGTAGGGATGACCATTTTATGCAATCAAAACCTTTATGCTACTGGCTTGATAGTTGATAGATATATTCTCCAAGCCTCATCTCTACTTTTGAGAGCACAACAATATAGTGCAATGATGTGTACATTTTCAAATCTATGGCAAGCACTTTATGAATGAAATATACCTAGATTTCTCAAGTTAATATGTGTATGTGTATAACTATACTTGTCAAGAAAACTATTTAAATGAAAATAACATAAGTTTCTCATGGTGGATGAATCTATCTTGCTAAAAATATAGTTCTGACATTAATTTTGGGAAAAGAAAGATAACTGAAATGTAGCTTGAGTATGTTCCATTGTTAATGATACGTTACAATAAATGTTGCTTGAGTATGTTCCATTGTTAATGATATGTTACAATAAATGTTGCTTGAGTATGTTCCATTGTTAATGATACGTTACAATAAATGTTGCTTGAGTATGTTCCATTGTTAATGATACGTTACAATAAATGTTGCTTGAGTATGTTCCATTGTTAATGATACGTTACAATAAATGTTGCTTGAGTATGTTCCATTGTTAATGATACGTTACAATAAATGTTGCTTGAGTATGTTCCATTGTTAATGATACGTTACAATAAATGTTGCTTGAGTATGTTCCATTGTTAATGATATGTTACAATAAATGTTGCTTGAGTATGTTCCATTGTTAATGATACGTTACAATAAATGTTGCTTGAGTATGTTCCATTGTTAATGATACGTTACAATAAATGTTGCTTGAGTATGTTCCATTGTTAATGATACGTTACAATAAATGTTGCTTGAGTATGTTCCATTGTTAATGATACGTTACAATAAATGTTGCTTGAGTATGTTCCATTGTTAATGATACGTTACAATAAATGTTGCTTGAGTATGTTCCATTGTTAATGATACGTTACAATAAATGTTGCTTGAGTATGTTCCATTGTTAATGATACGTTACAATAAATGTTGCTTGAGTATGTTCCATTGTTAATGATACGTTACAATAAATGTTGCTTGAGTATGTTCCATTGTTAATGATACGTTACAATAAATGTAGCTTGAGTATGTTCCATTGTTAATGATACGTTACAATAAATGTTGCTTGAGTATGTTCCATTGTTAATGATACGTTACAATAAATGTTGCTTGAGTATGTTCCATTGTTAATGATACGTTACAATAAATGTTGCTTGAGTATGTTCCATTGTTAATGATACGTTACAATAAATGTAGCTTGAGTATGTTCCATTGTTAATGATACGTTACAATAAATGTTGCTTGAGTATGTTCCATTGTTAATGATACGTTACAATAAATGTTGCTTGAGTATGTTCCATTGTTAATGATACGTTACAATGTTTAACTAGTTGTCATATTGCAAAATGAAAGTAATCTTTATCCTTCAGTGCTAATAATATAAATAAGAAGATATTGAATAAGTGCCAATGAAACAAATTTCCATCCAAATCACAATGTATAAAAAGTAAACTCTGGGTGCGGGAATTTCTCGCTGCATTGAAGACCTGTTGGTGACCTTCTGTTGTTGTCTGTTCTATGATCAGGTTGTTGTCTCTTTGACATATTCCCCATTTCCATTCTCAATTTTAATTATAGGGCCCCATAATTACTAGTGTAAAACAATTCAAACAAGTGTTTAAACAAGCATATTTGAATGATATATTGCTTCAATATCTTTTTGGTCAATAACTCATTGAAATTTATAAATATTTTGATGCTTTTTACAGAAATGTTATTTTTTTTAATCTGACTGTAAAACCTATTTTTTCAGGACTGTACTTGCCTATGTCAAAACCAATTAATCATCGACAAATCTACAGATATGGCTTTGGTAGAAAAACGAGCTTTACTTCAAAGAGAGGCTGCGGAGCTAACGTCATACATCACACAGAACCAGGATATATCACATTCGTTAGTCAATATATGTCAAAGGTAATTATGGGTTAAAATTATATATGTCGGAAATAATTAGTTGATACATGTCAAAAGTAACTTATGGGAAAAGTTGACTTCTTACAAGAGTGATTGCCCTTAAATAATGACTTTTGACAAACAAATGTGAGTATTTTTGCCATTCGTGATTCAAACTAAATGTATAGTTGTCAGAAAAAAAGTAACTGTAAGCACCAAATATCAAGGCAACTTTGTTTGGACTTTATATTTGAGTTATTGCCCTTTAATGTACATTTTTAATTTTGATTATATTGTTAAATTTATAAACAAGCAAATTGCCATCATTTAAATAGTATCAAATTTTGTGATGACTGCATTTTAATAGGGAGCAACTTGATTTGGGGAGGTGGGGACAACTTTTCAGATTTTGATTTTTGTTTATCTAAGATGAATAATGTTATCCTTGGACTGAAGAAAACAAATAATTTAATGGCTTTGATTTGAATGCACCAGATTGTATGTACAAGTTATGTGTAACCCTATTCTTAGCTTGGCTTTGTTAAAAGCTGTCATGAGTTAGATGACGTGTGATGTCTATTTTATCTCTAGCTTGTCGTCAGTCATGATGTATCTTTACAATCTCCCTGGCAGTTTTTACATATACAAAATGAAAAGGATTGGAGCACTTGATAAAATTATCCAGAGGACATGACTTACACTTGTTAACCTATTTATTATTTGTTCTTTGCTGGAAAGTTGTTTGGTTGACAATCATATCACATCTTCTTTTTTATTAATTGATTTGTCTATATATATATACTTTTATATCCACACTTTATGTCATAAGTGAAATTATGGTCATGTCTAGAGCTTGTCACCCTCCACTGTTCATGGGTTATGTTGAGACAATTGATGACACCTCACACAAATACGTTCTACAATTTTAGATAAGTAAAACTGCAGATAGAGTAAGTTCTTTGATATTTGATAGTGCATAAGTTTTTTTTATGTTGTAATATTTAATAAATTCCAAAGAATCTGATGTTATGATTGTTCTTATTTTTGTTGCCAAAAAAATAAACTTTCAACTTGGGGAGAGAAAGAAAACCTGTTTGATTACTTGGAAACGTGGGAAAGTACCTCAACATCTGATGTAAGGGTTGACTTTTACATATTAAACCCTCTTGATAGAGAATTTAGTGAAATATCTGTAAAAAAAGTTTGTCCTTGAAATAAGGAAGTTTATAATAGCACAAGTGTTTAATGGGCTAGACGAATGAATGCAGAGTTCACTCAAATATCCTTAGTTGAATTTGCTTTTAAATAAAAAGACCTTTTACACGAAAAGGCAAATCTACAAAACAAAAATTTCCTTTTTTAGCTCACCTGGCCCGAAGGGCCAAGTGAGCTTTTCTCATCACTTGGCGTCTGTCGTCCGTCATCCGTCGTCGTCGTTAACTTTTTACATTTTGAACTTCTTCTAGAGAACCACTGAATGGAATGACACCAAACATGGCATGAATGTTCCTTATGAGGTGCTGACCAAGTGTTGTTTCTTTGTAGCCGATCCATAATCCAAGATGGCCACCAGCAGGGGACTTAGTTTAACATAGGACCCTATGGGAAATGCATACAAATGACTTCTTCTAGAGAACCACTGAATGGAATGAAACCAAACATGACATGACTTACTTTGTAGCCGATCCATCATCCAAGACGCCAGCGGGCGACTTAGTTTAACATAGGACCCTATGGGAAATGCATACAAATGACTTCTTTTAGAGAACCACTGAATGGATTGAAACCAAACATGACATGAATGTTCCTTATGAGGTGCTGACCAAGTGTTGTTACTTTGTAGCCGATCCATCATCCAAGATGGCCGCTAGCGGGGTACTTAGTTTAACATAGGACCCTAAGGAAAATGCATACAAATGACTTCTTCTAGAGAACCACTGAATAGAATGAAACCAAACATGGCACGAAGGTTCCTTTTGAAGTGCTGACCAAGAGTTGTTACTTTGTAGCAGATCCATCATCCAAGATGGCCGCCAGCGGGGGACTTAGTTTAACATAGGACCCTATGGGAAATACATACAAATGACTTCTTCTAGAGAACCACTGAATGGAATGAAACCAAATATGGCATGAAGGTTCCTTATGAGGTGCTGACCAAGTGTTGTTACTTTGTAGCCGATCCATCATCCAAGATGGCCGCCAGCGGGGGGACATAGTTTAACATAGGACCCTATGGGAAATGCATGCAAATGACTTCCTCTAGAGAACCACTGAATGGAATGAAACCAAACATGACATGAATGTTCCTCATGAGGTGTTGACCAAGTGTTGTTACTTTGTAGCCGATCCATCATCCAAGATGGCCCTCAGTTGGGGACTTAGTTTAACATAGCACCCATGGGAAATTCATACAAATGACTTCTTTTAGAGAACCACTGAATGGAATGAAACCAAACATGGCATAAATGTTCCTTATGAGGTGCTGACCAAGTGTTGTTACTTTGTAGCTGATCCATCATTCAAGATGGCCGCCAGAGGGGGGACTTAGTTTAACATAGGACCCTATGGGAAATGCATACAAATGACATCTTTTAGAGAACCATTGAATGGAATGGAATGAAACCAAACATGGCATAAATGTTCCTTATGAGGTGCTGACCAAGTGTTGTTACTTTGTAGCTGATCCATCATTCAAGATGGCCGCCAGAGGGGGGGACTTAGTTTAACATAGGACCCTATGGGAAATGCATACAAATGACATCTTTTAGAGAACCACTGAATGGAATGAAACCAAATATAGCATGAATCTTCCTTATGAGATGCTGACCAAGTGTTGTTTCTTTGTCTCCGATCCATCATCCAAGATGGCTGCCAGCAGGGGGCTTAGTTTAACATAGGACCCTATGGGAAATGCATACAAAAGTCTTCTTGTAGAGAACCACAGAATTGAATGAAATCAAACATAGCATGAATGTTCCTTTCTTTATGAGGTGCTGGCCAGGTGTTTTTACTTTGTAGCCAAATTTTATCTGTTTTTATATGATTTCAAAAACCCAAGTAGAGTCAGGTGAGCGATACAGGCTCTTGAGAGCCTCTAGTTTATATAGATTAGACCATTGCTTTTTCTGTTCAAATTGTTATGGGCCCTTTATAGTTTTCTCTTCATTAACAGCCAAGTTTCCGTGTTGAAGGCAGTACTTTGGCCTATTACTATTGAGTTTTTATACATTGTGAGTAGGATGCAGAGTTGTCTCATTGGCACTCATACCACATCTTCTTTATATAAACATGCATATTTGTCAATACATAACAATATTATACTAGAAAACATTATATAATAGCAAAAAAAACAGTAAAATGAAATATTCCTTGTCAGAGTGCTAATTAAAAAGTAAGGACTAAATAGGAGTAACCAATTTCCGTGTTAAACTTTGAAGTTTTATGATTTAAATTTTTATCATCTATAACTTTATAGTTTCTATGCATGCCATAGAAACTTTAATCAGAAAAACACATTAGGATGTTTAACAAGTTTATTACATTATAAGATACAAATGTGTACTTAGAGGGACAAGCAAATTAAGTTTATGTCTATATTTTTAACAAAAAATGCAATATTTTTAAATAACTTAAAATTATGTAATTTTATAGGTTATACACCAAAAAAAACCCTAAATTGATAGTTATGAATTATGGTTAACCTCAAAAATCAAATGATTTTATAAGTTTGCCTAACTCTAACGTTATTTGAATAAAATAGATGTCGACATGTCTAAGTCTTTTATTATTTGACCACATAATTGCCTTACTGGACTGAATTAGCTGGAGCTTTTATTTTATGACCAGACTCACTGGAAAGGAGAACATTTCCATGTCCCACACAAGGGCTTTCCAAATTCCAATATTTGCTTTCTTTATTCAAACTAAATAAGGCAAAAAATACAATACTTTTGAGAAAACAAAATAATGGGTTTGACATTTTGTGAAATACAAACAAATTTATAAACAAACATGAAAATTACAGATCAATGGACAATAGCATAATAAGAGTTGAAGCTGTTGTTGAAGGCTTTGTAATTATTTTTATTTATTTGTACTGACAAAATCAGAAAAACATTTTAATGAGAAATAAATACTTAACCATTTATTCCTGTTACGTATTATGTAAAGGAACTTTGTAGTTATTATACATATAACAATTATAACTGTTATTTAGAGCTTGAGAGACTCATCCTATGATAGATATTTGTCACCTGTGAGTTATGTAAATATGGCGTTACTTCTCGGTACTTCTCGTCCAAACATGATGTTTTAGTAATCCTCAGATTATGGTCAATTTCTTGTTTCGGTAATTTGTCAGTTTGTAGATCCTGAATCAATTGGCCAAGATATTATCTGATATCATATTATCTGATGTATTTGTTGTCTACTGTAGAACGTCATGCATGTCCTTTATCAGGTCTGAGCATTCATTGACCACAACAATTACTAAAGTTAAGAACAGCAATAAATGGGATATGAATGCTGTAAATTCAGACATTATTAAGTGCATTTATTATTGCAATTTTTGGAGATTAGATAAAAATACAAGATTGATTATTGCAATTTCAGAAAAGCTGATATAAACAGATTTATGTATTCACTATCAAAATATCAGTTCTTATTATTAGGATCCTCACTTAGTCTGATTATTTACTTTTATAAAAAACATTGGATTAATTTCTGAGTTTACATTAAAGAAGATTTAGGGTATAGGGTCCTACCATACATTGGTCATATTAATTACTGAGGTTTAGAACAGCAATCAATTTTTTATCCAAAAAAAAAATGTTGAATGAGACACCAATGAGACAGCAAGACAACAACACAACAAACCCACATGCCGTCTAGATGTAAAAATATAGTGTTCTACAATAGATAGATATCTAAGGGCTATATTAAAAGCACTGAATTGTTGATACACATCAAATGTTCATACGAAACCCAGTAATGTCTTTTCATTTTGTTTGGATTTGCATTTAATTTAAAATAAATGTAGGTTGAAGGTCAAGGAAACAACAACCCAAACTACAAAAAATTTTAAAATAAATATACATATATTAAAAAGAAAAATAATTTCAAACATGTAATGTGACAGATTAGTTGGAAATACATTATATTGTTAGTTTGCTGGCTGTGTTTTATTTATCTACCATCTTTTATTTATGAATAATTAATGGTATTGATTTCTAACTAAAATATTGTCAGCAAATAGAAGAATAAAGTAATTTTTTCCCGACTTTAGATCTATTATCTCTGTGTAAGATATGACAAAATTTGTAGGCGAAAGTTTTACATTTATTTCAGTCATGATTTAGATGGTTATTGTTTAACCTAAGGCAAAAACATGACATTTGAATTGAGGAAAAAACCAATTGTCTCTTCACAATCCAGCAACATAATTCTCTCCCAATCTATAAACAATGGATCACAGGGGATGCCTAATGTGGTTTTATTTTTATTTTTTAATTTATTTCCATCTTTAGTGATTGTGCCATGCGTGTTTGATTTGGTTTTGTAATATTTTATATTTTATGTATAATGTATGCTACATACTTCCTGATTCTACTCCTAGTTGTTTGATTCTGTTTAATACATCTTCGTGTGGCATACACATTATATATAGATAAAACATTTCTATCTGTTCTCACTGGGTTTTTTTTTTATTTAATTTCATGGGTCTTAATTTTGGGTGTTCTAAATCATCTTGAGCTCAAATTGGCTCAAATAAAGTCTTTTAATTCAAATCCTGATTCTCCTAAATATACATTAGACCATTGTTTTTCACGTTTGAATGGTTTTACACTAGTAATTTTGGGGCCCTTTATACCTTGTTGTTCGGTGTGAGCCAAGGCTCCGTGTTGAAGGCCGTACATTGACCTATAATGGTTTACTTTTATAAATTGTTATTTGGATGGAGAGTTGTCTCATTGACACTCACACCACATCTGTTTATGCTGGTTAATATAAAGATATTAAGAAGATAATGTCCACAAGTTTGTAATATATAAATATTAAGGAGGTAATGTCCGCAAGTTTGTAATATATAAATATTAAGGAGGTAATGTCCACAAGTTTGTAATTAACTGAAGAAGAACACAGATGTTAGATCAGATGGACAAAGTTCTAATTAAGTTAAAGTTAATCAATCCCTCAGCTCTTTCTACAAATCACCTTTCATCTGTTAACTTACAGATCATGAATAAAAACATACAGCTATCACAGAGGGCGCTAGTAGTTGGCATTTGTTTATTTCACCTTATGTTTTCTATAAATCTGTAGTTTCAATACATTACAAAGTAATTTCTCTATCATTATTGCATTTTAAATGTCTTTCTTTTATGGCATCAATAATCATAAAAACTATGTTTTCCTCCTATTCTGAACCATGATAGTAATGATTTGTCTGTATGACCAGAAAGTATATCCACAGTATCAAATATATTCTGAAGTCAATTCATGTAGTTCTTATCATCAGCCTTAATATTCTTTTAATCTTAACAAATTACAAAGAGCAAAGCCTACAAAAAGGGGGGAGGGGTAAAAAATTGCTTTAGTAAAGCAAGCATGATACATATCAATTATTAATTAGAATGAGGATACTAGAAATTATACCAATCATTACTGGGGCTGTGTACCCCTCTTAGGACATCAGATAAGGGGAGGGGGGCACTTTTAAGTAAATAAAACATGTCCTTAAAAATGAGATGTCTGTTGGCAACTTTCATGATAAACCACCACTTAGGGTGCAGGTGGGATTTGACCAAAATGGACCAGCATAAGTAGCATTCATGATCCTTAATTGCATGAAAGACTAATACCCTCTGCCACATTTTTCACATAAACTGTGAGAGTATATGTAGGACTCAAATCTATGGCGGGTTCCAAATCTATGGCAGATTCCTAATCTATGGCAAATGTGACGTTACAAACGCCAAACAACTCAAATCTATGGCAGATTCTTGTTTTCTCCAAATCTATGGCAGATCTGTGGGAGAGAGTAACATATAACATCACAATTGAATAACGCCATATTACATCTTCGCCGCCGCTAACGATGGCGGAACCCATAGATTTGAACACCATTTAAGATGAAGTTATTTTCCTGACAAAAATTTGCCGGTGGTTTAAAGGAAGATGTGACCTACTATTCCGAAGAGGGACAAGATGTGGTGTACCGGTCAATGCCCGTGATAAGGGCACCGCTATTTTCAGTATCGCATATTTTTGAAATGAGTTTTGGTAGTAGTCGTCTACGGCTGGCAAAGTTTATAAATTGAAAGATCAAATTACCGGATACAAATTTGATTTAGATCCACATCAAATAAAAAAGATGAATTAACGATATCGCTGAAATAAACATTATTTGAAAATTCAAACGGTTGATTTTTAGTTGTTACTTTTTTTATATATTTTTAAATAAAAAGCGGTCTTCTTGTTTGTTAAAGGACTTATTAGTTGGTTTGATGAATGGGTTAAACAGATACCATGCACAGATTAAAAAATGTTTATTTTTTACAGAGCACATCATTTCATCTTGAAGTCTGTATTAAGGTTTATGAATTTATAATTTATGACTTTTTTTGGTTGACCATTATGGAATGTTTATTTCACAAATGTTTATAGACATGTTCCCGTATCGTATATTTCCTCTTTCTTAAGACGCAAATGTACTGCATTATTTTTTTTCCATTTGCAAAAAATTGCCATAGATTTTGAAACAATAAAAATCCACCATAGATTAGGAATCTACAAAACTTGCCATAGATTAGGATTGTAAAAAATCTGCCATAGATTTGGGATGGCAAAATTCATGTTATTTGCAATAGATTTGGAAACCGTGAACATAAATCCGCCATAGATTAGGAAATTACAAAACTTGCCATAGATTAGGATTATAAAAAATCTGCCATAGATTTGGGATGGCATGACGTCACATTTGCCATAGATTAGGAATCTGCCATAGATTTGGAACCCACCATAGATTTGAGTCCTACATATATATTAACTTAAATGACCTGTAATCTTGATCTTCATACTCTTAGAAATATTGGATACACTAGTGATCTAAAATTTCCATAATCAATGTGTGCATTCTTGCTTTTATTAACATTGACCTTACTGATTAATCAACTCTGATTGGATAAATGATCAAACTAATTAGTTTTTATAACAATTGTTCCTACATATTATATTGATTAACATGAACTTAGTGCATGGGTTCATTTATTTCATGGGACTTTGTGTTCATTGTATTTTTTATATTTGTAGGAAATACATGTCATGTTAGAATATTTTAATGCTTGTGGAATTGTTTATTCAAAACAGTTTTCCATGAAACTAATCAATTTAACTAAATTATTGTACAATTTTCCGCCTGTTTAAGGATGTTTTCTGATTGCGGTATGCATTTTTAATGATTTTGGATATTGATAGAATTTCAAAAAAATATTCTTGAATATGTTTTTACTGCCTCGATAATTGCAAATATATATTTATTTTACAAATAATGAAATATAAACTTATGTTTTACATATGTAATCAACTGATAGAATCTTTAGATATGTTGAAATATTGTTTTTTAAATAATCCTTTGTATGATTAGTGGTTATTATTTCTATGTCTAAAACAACAAAGTTTGCACGAAGAGTTTGATAACATATATGCAGAAACAAAAGAGAAACCATTAACCAATGTTAAACATTGAGAATTTTTTGGCAGAAAATCAGAAAAATGTAATCGAGTATAAAAACATAGAAAGCAAGCTATAGATCTATACAGGCTGCAATCCCCTACTGACTTAGGGGAAGCTAATGATAGAAAAAGTTAACGACGAATCAGACAATACATTGTGTTCTAGCGGTAATATTTAGCAGATGACAGTTTTGGCACTAGAATATCTATACATCTGTACGTTTCCTACCTGGAACATCTTATCTACAGAGTGCTTAGCAGACGACAGATAGATAGATATTGGATTGGAGAAAAAAAAAATACTCTGTGACAATTTCGCTACTTTTTCGCTTCTGTTTTCGTAATTTCAGTTAATTTAGAGTGGGATATTTTTAATCATTTGAAGCCAATTATTTGTGACTAATGACTTGAGGGATTTAATCAGCTGATTTCTTTTGATTGTGTTAACAGTTTGTACTACAAGACATTGATAAAGTATTTAATTTTTAAATTGTTTCGTAGAAAGTGGATAATAATTGCAACTTGTTCATACCTGGAAATAACAATTTATACAAACTTTTTTGTATTTTTTTTAATATTGTAAAAAAAGAAGAAAATTGTTTCTCAACCTACATTATACCTAATAGTTGTACTCTTATGTGTATTATATTAATGAGAAAAAGATGATTAGTTTTATTCTGCAAGCTGATTATTGAATTTAGTCACAATAAAAATTGATTAAAACAATTTCAAACAGAACAATCTTGCAAATTTACAAATGCCAGTATCCGATACTGGAATGAGAAGTCCAACCAACAATAGTGATATGTCAACAGGTACCAGGCCAAAATCTCCTCAAGAAACACGCTCAAAACTTCAACGACAAATTTCTATGAATAAATACGATCAGGAATATAAACGCAACCAGTTCTCAAAACAAGAAAGTAAAGATAGTGGTATTGTGACAGAAATGGCACTGAGGCCAAAAGACCTTGATCTTACACGATCAGAGAGTATGAAATCACGGAATAAAGTTGAAAAATCTCCCAGTATGAGAGGGCGATCTCATAATTCTAGTACTAAATCAAAAAGTGGAAGTATGAAATATAAACAACGAAGTAAAACCACCAGTGATCTGGTTCCCATGAAATATAATGAGGAAAAGGAGGTGAGTGTTAAACATTTAAATTATTTTATTTTTCAGAAATTTAGCAAATCATCTTTATTCAAAAGTTTATGAGACCCAAGAAGATATGTGTAGAAAACGAAATGAAATAAGAATGGCAAACATTCAGTTGGCGGCAGTGAGGGCCCAGGTAAGATTAGCCATACTAGGGGTTAGAAATTAGCAGGTGCCCCCAGTAGCCCTTGGCATAGGTTAGATTATTGTTTCACAGGGTTGGAAATAAACAGATGCCCCTAGTACCCAATGTCACAGATTAGATTATTTATGGATGAATCTATTTATGCTCTGGGATAGAAATTGGCATGTGCCCCCTGAGTCACCATTTTATTCCAATAAGCTAAAATCATACCATTTTATTCCAATAAGCTGACCTGAGACCATTTTATTCCAATAAGCTGACCTGAATGAGACCATTGTAATCCAAGACCATTTTATTCCATGCAATAAGCTGACCTGAGACCATTTTATTCCATGCAATAAGCTGACCTGAGACCTTTTTATTCCATGCAATAAGCTGACCAGAGACCATTTTATTCTATCCAATAAGCTGACCTGAGACCTTTTTATTCCATGCAATAAGCTGACCAGAGACCATTTTATTCTATCCAATAAGCTGACCTGAGACCATTTTATTCCATCCAATAAGCTGATCTGAGACCATTTTATTCCATCCAATAAGCTGACCTGATTTTATTCCATCCAATAAACTGACCTGAGACCATTTTATTCCATGCAATAAGCTGACATTAGACCATTTTAACTGTAACCACTTGTATGTCCCTGTCAGTACACCAAAAGAAAATCACCAATGAATGCCATGATGAGTGAATATATGCTTTTAGTCACTTATATTTACTATGATATTTGAATTCTGTTGCTAATGTTGCTTTTCCTAAAGTATTCTTGACCTTTAACCCCACAAAATGGAAGTTGCAGTGTTAATTGACTTTCCTTTGAACATTGTATAAAAGCAATGAATAAAAAAATTACAAGTAGGAGTAATGCTATGTGCACATCAAAACACAGATGTAGTTAATAACATTAATGATACCTCGTAATAACCTCATCAGGGCTGTGTTTACATCTGTAAGAAATACTGTATTAAATTCAATGTAGTTAAGATTAGATTTTGTAAATGTGTTTTAAGATATTGTTTAAAGTCTTTGATTTTCAATTAAATTTCCTCTGTAAATGGAACTGTATTTTTGTTCAACATTTAAGGTAGCTCTGGGAACAGTCTAATGCAAGAAAATTTTAAGTGGTTGTAATATATATACATATATTCCCGTTTGAATGGTTTTACACTAGTAATTTTGGGGCCCTTTATAGCTTGTTGTTCGGTGTGAGCCATTAGGCCCCATGTTGAAGGCTGTACCTTGACCTATAATGGTTTACTTTTATAAATTGTTATTTGGATGGAGAGTTGTCTCATTGGCACTCATACCACATCTTCCTATATCTATATAATCTATATATATATATATATATATATATATATCTATATATATATATATATATATATATATATATATATATATATATATATATATATATATAAGAGAGGCAAATTAGATACCTAGGGATCATTCAAACTTGTTTAAGCAAAGTTAAATGACAAGGATATTGCAAAAAATGAAAGATTGATGACACTATATGTATGAGATATACAAGTCCACATTAGTGTCTTTATATATCTCAAAAAAAACATCATTTTAATTACAGTCAAACCTGCCTTAAGAGACCACCTGTATTAAGCAAACACCTTTGTTGTAATCCATTTATTTTAGATCCCTCTGTAGTGCATTTCATGTATTTTGAACCTGTACTAAAAGAGCACCTGTCTTATGAGACCACAAGTTTGCTCTCCCTTTTTTTAAAACCAATTTTCACCTTTGAATTAAAAAAAAATAGTCATGTGCTCATTGAAACAGTTTCTAACATTTTTGTATGTGTGAATTTCCATCTTTGATAAATTGACCTTTTTGTATATATATTCGGTTGAAATTTTTGGAAATTGCATTTATTGGATGCAATATGGATGAATTCTCAAAAAAATATAATAGTAACTAAAATATAAACTCTATTTAAAATGGGTTTATTTCATCTGTAAGAAATATTCTAAGTTAAGATGAGATTTTGTAAACTCATTTGAAGATATTGTTGAAAGTGTTCTATTTTCAATTAAATTCCCCATGTAAATGAAACTGTATTTTTGTTCAAAATGTAAGGTGCTCTGAACAGTAAAATTCAAGAAAATATGAAGTGGTTGTTTTTTACCATTAAACATTCAAAAATCATATGTTGAGAAAACTGACAGTACTATGCAAAAAATGAAAGATTGAGGACACAAGTCCACATCAGTGTCTTTATATATCTCCAAAGATAACAAAGATTGAGGACACAAGTCCACATCAGTGTCTTTATATATCTCCAAAGATGACAAAGATTGAGGACACAAGTCCACATCAGTGTCTTTATATATCTCCAAAGATAACAAAGATTGAGGACACAAGTCCACAGCAGTGTCTTTATACATCTCCAAAGATGACAAAGATTGAGGACACAAGTCCACATCAGTGTCTTTATATATCTTCAAAGATAACAAAGATTGAGGACACAATTCCACATCAGTGTCTTTATACATCTCCAAAGATGACAAAGATTGAGGACACAAGTCCACATCAGTGTCTTTATATATCTCCAAAGATAACAAAGATTGAGGACACAAGTCCACATCAGTGTCTTTATATATCTCCAAAGATAACAAAGATTGAGGACACAAGTCCACATCAGTGTCTTTATATATCTCCAAAGATAACAAAGATTGAGGACACAAGTCCACATCAGTGTCTTTATATATTTCCAAAGATAACAAAGATTGAGGACACAATTCCACATCAGTGTCTTTATACATCTCCAAAGATGACAAAGATTGAGGACACAAGTCCACATCAGTGTCTTTATATATCTCCAAAGATAACAAAGATTGAGGACACAAGTCCACAGCAGTGTCTTTATATATCTCCAAAGATAACAAAGATACAGCATTTCAAATCAAGTCAAACCACATCAGTGTCTTTATACATCTCCAAAGATGACAAAGATTGAGGACACAAGTCCACATCAGTGTCTTTATATATCTCCAAAGATAACAAAGATTGAGGACACAAGTCCACATCAGTGTCTTTATATATCTCCAAAGATAACAAAGATTGAGGACACAAGTCCACATCAGTGTCTTTATATATCTCCAAAGATAACAAAGATTGAGGACACAAGTCCACATCAGTGTCTTTATATATCTTCAAAGATAACAAAGATTGAGGACACAATTCCACATCAGTGTCTTTATACATCTCCAAAGATGACAAAGATTGAGGACACAAGTCCACATCAGTGTCTTTATATATCTCCAAAGATAACAAAGATTGAGGACACAAGTCCACATCAGTGTCTTTATATATCTCCAAAGATAACAAAGATTGAGGACACAATTCCACATCAGTGTCTTTATACATCTCCAAAGATAACAAAGATTGAGGACACAAGTCCACATCAGTGTCTTTATACATCTCCAAAGATAACAAAGATTGAGGACACAAGTCCACATCAGTGTCTTTATATATCTCCAAAGATAACAAAGATTGAGGACACAAGTCCACATCAGTGTCTTTATATATCTCCAATGATAACAAAGATTGAGGACACAATTCCACATCAGTGTCTTTATACATCTCCAAAGATGACAAAGATTGAGGACACAAGTCCACATCAGTGTCTTTATATATCTCCAAAGATAACAAAGATTGAGGACACAAGTCCACATCAGTGTCTTTATATATCTCCAAAGATAACAAAGATTGAGGACACAAGTCCACATCAGTGTCTTTATATATATCCAAAGATAACAAAGATTGAGGACACAAGTCCACATCAGTGTCTTTATATATCTTCAAAGATAACAAAGATTGAGGACACAATTCCACATCAGTGTCTTTATACATCTCCAAAGATGACAAAGATTGAGGACACAAGTCCACATCAGTGTCTTTATATATCTCCAAAGATAACAAAGATTGAGGACACAAGTCCACATCAGTGTCTTTATATATCTCCAAAGATAACAAAGATTGAGGACACAAGTCCACATCAGTGTCTTTATATATCTCCAAAGATAACAAAGATTGAGGACACAAGTCCACATCAGTGTCTTTATATATTTCCAAAGATAACAAAGATTGAGGACACAATTCCACATCAGTGTCTTTATACATCTCCAAAGATGACAAAGATTGAGGACACAAGTCCACATCAGTGTCTTTATATATCTCCAAAGATAACAAAGATTGAGGACACAAGTCAACAGCAGTGTCTTTATATATCTCCAAAGATAACAAAGATACAGCATTTCAAATAAAGTCAAACCACATCAGTGTCTTTATATATCTCCAAAGATAACAAAGATACAGCATTTCAAATACAGTCAAACCACATCAGTGTCTTTATATATCTCCAAAGATAACAAAGATACAGCATTTCAAATACAGTCAAACCATATCAGTGTCTTTATATATCTCCAAAGATAACAAAGATACAGCATTTCAAATACAGTCAAACCACATCAGTGTCTTTATATATCTCCAAAGATAACAAAGATACAGCATTTCAAATACAGTCAAACCACATCAGTGTCTTTATATATCTCCAAAGATAACAAAGATTGAGGACACAAGTCCACATCAGTGTCTTTATATATCTCCAAAGATAACAAAGATTGAGGACACAAGTCCACATTAGTGTCTTTATATATATCCAAAGATAACAAAGATTGAGGACACAAGTCCACATCAGTGTCTTTATATAAATTCAAAGATAACAAAGATTGAGGACACAATTCCACATCAGTGTCTTTATACATCTCCAAAGATGACAAAGATTGAGGACACAAGTCCACATCAGTGTCTTTATATATCTCCAAAGATAACAAAGATTGAGGACACAAGTCGACATCAGTGTCTTTATATATCTCCAAAGATGACAAAGATTGAGGACACAAGTCCACATCAGTGTCTTTATATATCTCCAAAGATGACAAAGATTGAGGACACAAGTCCACATCAGTGTCTTTATATATCTCCAAAGATGACAAAGATTGAGGACGCAAGTCCACATCAATGTCTTTATATATCTCCAAAGATGACAAAGATTGAGGACACAAGTCCACATCAGTGTCTTTATACATCTCCAAAGATGACAAAGATTGAGGACACAAGTCCACATCAGTGTCTTTATACATCTCCAAAGATGACAAAGATTGAGGACACAAGTCCACATCAGTGTCTTTATATATCTCCAAAGATAACAAAGATTGAGGACACAAGTCCACATCAGTGTCTTTATATATCTCCAAAGATAACAAAGATTGAGGACACAAGTCCACATCAGTGTCTTTATATATCTCCAAAGATAACAAAGATACAGCATTTCAAATACAGTCAAACCACATCAGTGTCTTTATATATCTCCAAAGATAACAAAGATACAGCATTTCAAATACAGTCAAACCACATCAGTGTCTTTATATATCTCCAAAGATAACAAAGATACAGCATTTCAAATACAGTCAAACCACATCAATGTCTTTATATATCTCCAAAGATAACAAAGTTACAGCATTTCAAATACAGTCAAACCACATCAGTGTCTTTATATATCTCCAAAGATAACAAAGATACAGCATTTCAAATACAGTCAAGCCTACACATGCAACCTGTATTAACAAAAACCTATGTTATAATAAAATTGAGAATGGAAATGGGAAATGTGTCAAAGAGACAACAACCCAACCATAGAACAGACAACAGCAGAAAGGTATAAGACCATTTATTTTAGATGGTAGTGCATTTCAAGTATTTTAAACCTTTATTAAAAGACCACCTGTCTTATGAGAACCTCAACTTGAATCTTTAAGACAGGTTTCACTGTATAAACAGATGAATTAAAAAGGAATAGTGGTTACAGTGCTCATTGAAACATTTTCTAACATATTTGTGACCTTATGTATGTGTGAAATTATATATAATAATTAAAATTTGACATTTTGTATACATATATACATTGGTTGAAATGTTTGGTAATTCAATTTATTAGATGTAATGTGGATGAATTCTCAAAAAAATATAATAGCAACTATAATATGAACTCTATTTTAGACACAATGGGTTTATTTCATTCAATTATAGATGACATTGCTCATGCACAAAATTCTTATAGAATTCAATGAACTGTTAAATTTAGAATAATTAACTCAAAATGCCAATATCTCATTTACATAAGATGTGAGACCTCAAGTAGAAAAAGTGGGAGAATTTATAAGGTAATAAAACTTGAATATTGGATTAAATAAATCATTAATGAGTTCTCTGGAAATAAGTCAGTATTGTCTCTCATATATTACTCCTGTGAGAGTTCAGTCAGAGGGGTGAGAGTTTAGTCAGAGGGGAGAGAGTTAATATCTTTTTATATCTTTCTACAATTATATAGGATAATATATATTTATCCTTCTTTCTATTTTGATGAACAGACCTGCATGAAAAAATATCTCAGTATTTTGTCTCATATATTACCCCTGTGAGAGTTTAGTCAGAAGGTTGAGAGTTTAAATCTTTTTATATCTTTCTACAATTATATATGATAGTATATATTTATCCTTCTTTCTATTTTAATACACAGACCTGCATTAAGAAGCGTCTTTCTATTTTAGACCTGCATTAAGAAGTAATATAACTGTTAGGCTATAATGTTCTCTGTCAGTTTGACAGGTTTTGATACATCGTCAGCTATATACTAATACTATACTCATCTTTGTTATTTTGGTCAGACAGGAAGTCTTAATTTAACAGTACAATGAAAAATCTGTTATTTCTGTGTAAATTTGTAATAAACAAAAGAAACTAGAATATTTTTGTAAACAAAGGAATAAAAATACAATCCCTGTGCATGTCTATGTTAAATTAGTCAGCCGTTTTTCTTAATATACCAAGTCAGCGCCATGCTATGAAAGTCTGGTTATGATTGGTCATAGGGTACTGATAGATACTGTATAATAAACAATAACTCACAGTAACTAATACAATATAAAAATATAATTACATTATTGCCTTAATTAATGACTGGTCAGTTTGGCAGCTGTTGTATAATATAATAACACCATTTGGCACTGACCACCCTAAGTGACCACCAGTTGTTTGTACATAACTGATAAAGGTTATGTTTTGTAACCATTTATAATTGTACCAATCCATAAAGGAGAATTAAATGGGTCTTATACAACATGCTTTAACATTATTAGGTTAGAGCTGGAATATTATATCAGTTATGACAAAGAATAGTATACTCTTGGGGATATAAGTTTTTTTAGTAGCAGTAAATCTGCATTTAACCTTTGCACTTTTTGTATTCCCCATAGGTTATGTATTGATTTATCCCTATAATTTGAAGCTTACTTTAGTATATAGATGAAAATTAGTAACTTATATTAAAAACCTCTTATCTGTCGTCAGTGTAAAAAGAGTTAATGAAAAGTGATGTTAAGATGAAATTAAGTCAGGCTTATCCCTGGTTTGTAGTCTGTTTATCACAATTTTTTTTATATTTAGCGTTGATGTTTTTGAGTGATAATTTTACATCTCAAGCTATTAGATTGTCAATGGTTATTGTTAGTGGTTATTCTCAGTCGAGTACCATGAAAACATGTTGACATCATAAGCTACCTTCATTGATGTCTCCTATGATATTAGTGACAAACAGATTATCAATTGTATTTCAACACCTGGATGTTTCTGGGCTATATTCTCATCTCAAAGCTTTCCCCTTTGATGAAATTATAGCTGAGAATCTCCCTCTTATTTTCAAAAGCATAGATAATCTTTAATTAGTGACTTCAGTTGCCTCTATTTAAAAACCAACTTATAGGGGGAGGTATATGGGAGGCTCTGTGGAATAGGTTGATGGACATTTTCAGTGTTGACATGAATATCCATTATATGGTCATTTTTATAAATTTCCTGTTCACAAAAGTATTATTTTTTCGAAATACTAAGGATTTTCTTATACCAGGAATAGTTAACCTTAACCGTATTTTGCACAACTTTTTAGAATTTCAGTCATCAATGCTCTTTAATTTGTACTTGTTTGGCTTTATAAATATTTTGATCTAAGCATCACTGATGAGTCTTATGTAAACAAACCGGCTTTTAAGTTATAAGCCTGGTTCCTTTGATAAATATTTAAGACTTTAGCAGTATAAAGAGAAAATTAAGAGCTTTACATGTCGTAAAAACATTCATTGTTGAAGGCTTTATGTAAACTGGTAGGTGTCTTTACTGGGTTTTTTGGGGGTTTAGCTGTCCCATTTATGTGTATCCTACTTTTCCTTTAGATTTTAAATGTAAATATTGCATAAAGCATTATACAGAAAACACAGCAAATGAATTAAACCACTAGAAGCAACCCTATAAAGGGAAGCACTAAATAAATAGCAAATAGACCAAGAGAATTAATAATTTACACCAAGCATGTATATTATATTGACATATTACTTTATATGAAGTTAAACTCCTCAAGTTTCACACCTTCTTCTAACCATCATAACAGTCTTACATAAATAATGGATTATTATTCGGCAGATTTTAAAATTTTGATATCACTTGAAAATATGTTTTCTGAATCAGTGATTTAATGGGTTTTTGTCGATCCTGCAACTTTTGTTGCAGAAAGCTCGACATAGGGATAGTGATCCGGCGGTGGCGGCGGCGGCTACGGCGGCGGCTGTGTTAGCTCACTTCTCAAAAGCTATATATTTTAGAAGGTGGATGACCTGAACGCTTCATACTTTGTATATAGATGCCTCATGTTACGAAGTTTCCATCAGTCACATGTCCATTGTCCTTGACCTCATTTTCATGGTTCAGTGACCACTTGAGAAAAAAGTTCAGATTTTTTGTAATGTTAAATTCTCTCTTACTGTAAGTAATAGGATAACTATATTTAGTATGTGCGTACCTTACAAGGTCCTCATACCTGTCAGACAGTTTTCACTTGACATCGACCTCATTTCATGGATCAGTGAACAAGGTTAAGTTTTGGTGGTCAAGTCCATATCTCAGATACTATAAGCAATAGGTCTAGTATATTCGGTGTATGGAAGGACTGTAAGGTGTACATGTCCAACTGGCAGGTGTCATCTGACCTTGACCTCATTTTCATGGTTCAGTGGTTATAGTTAAGTTTTTGTGTTTTGATCTGTTTTTCTCATACTTTATGCAATAGGTTTACTATATTTGTTGTATGGAATGATTGTAAGGTGTACATGTCTAGCGGGCAGATGTCATCTGACCTTGACCTCATTTTCATGATTCAGTGGTTATAGTTAAGTTTTTGTGTTTTGGTCTGTTTTTCTCATACTTTATGCAATAGGTTTACTATATTTTGTTGTATGGAATGATTGTAAGGTGTACATGTCTAGTGGTAGATAACTTTGAGTTTGTGGTCTTTTTATCTAATACCATATGTCATAGGTCAACTATATTTGGTGTATGGAAATATTTTATGATCTATATGTCAGTCGTGGAGGTTTTATTTGACCTTGACCTGGTTTTCACGGTTCATTGCTCAGTGTTAAGTTTTTGTGTTTTGGTCTATTTTCTTAAACTATTAGCAATAGGTCAACTATATTTGTTGTATGGAAGCATTGTTAGCTGTACATGTCTGCCTGGCATATGGTTCAACTGACCTTGACCTCATTTTCATGGTTCATGTTAAGTTTATGTGACAGTCTTAATAAAGCTTTATATTTAGGAGTATCAACATAATATCAATGATTAGTAAAGAAGGCGAGACATTTCAGTGTGTGCACTTCTTGTATTTTTGTTTTTTGTTTTTTTTGTTTTTATTTGAGGGATATTATTATATTTGCAAAGTTAATATCCAGTTGAAATAATTTTTGATATAATCCAATGAACAAAATGGGAAATATGTCAAAGGGACAACAACCTTAAACCAAAGAGCAGTCAAAGGCCACCAGTAATTTGTACTAACTTAAGGGTATTCTAGTCCCTCTAACACAATCCAATGAACAAAATGGGACATGTGTCAAAGGGACAACAACCTTAAACCAAAGAGCAGAAAAAGTCAAAGGCCACCAGTAATTTGTACTAACTTCAGGGTCCCTATAACACCCCCACCCTTAGTGTATTGATAACTTCAGGGGTATTCTAGTCCCTCTAACACTCCCCACCCTTGGTGTATCGATAACTTCAGGGTATTCTAGTCCCTCTAACACCCCCACCCTTGGTGTATCAATAACTTCAGGGTATTCTAGTCCCTCTAACACCCCACCCTTAGTGTATCGATACCTATCTCATATTAACTTCTAGGAAATCTAATATCGAGCCACTAAACGTTTCAGATTATCTTACCTAATTGAGAATTAATAATACCTCAATGTTTTTAATTATATTTATTTATGGCTTGATTTTTCTTGAGTGGGAGCAGAAGTCGGGTAAAATATAAGATGTTTAAAATCAGAATCTTTTTCATCAGACGTTACAAAATAAATCATAACTTTAATCAACCTGATCAGTTTCCTCCCAGATGTATGGGTTCCCTGCCCAAATTAAAGTGCTTATGTAGGTTAAGAATTGCACTCTTTTATCAAACAAACAGATAGTGATCTGGATACCTGTTGAGAACATCTGTTCCCATTGATTTGTCTCATCCAATCAATATCATGGTCCAATTATCCAATAGCAAGGTTACAGTCAAACTATCTGTACTGAGACCACATCTGGTTCCCGTTTAGACTGGTATCCTAACAGACATTAGTGGTACCAGTGACAGGATAAAACACAAGTAATAGCTTTTCTAAAAAGCTTGCCGTATTTTAGCTGATTATATTGAATCAGTGGTTTGTGAGTAGTTTATTTTTATTGGAATATTGCACTTCAAGCAATATGAAAACATAGCGCTTTTTTTCTACTAATTTGTCATTTTTGTTGTATTATTGGTGGACCCGTGTTATAATGGAAGGAGACTTAATAAAATTGAGAATGGAAATGGGAATGATATTATAATAAAAATGTATTCTGTGTCTATAATCAACTTGATAAAAATAGCATATAACCTACACATACTTTTGAGGATTACTACTTGACAAAATGGACACAAACAGAAGGCAGTGGCGGATCCTAGAGGGGGACGTAAAGTGTGTACGCCCCATCCCCCCCACCCCCCCCCACCCCCCTTTTGCTCGTTTTTTTTTTAA